>OY728132.1:1877961302-1887961302 GCA_963277665.1 Viscum album
CCCTCCCACTGACATACCATCCATCCCACATTCTGATCCTGGTGTACTGTTAGGGACACATGGGATATTTAGCCCTCCCATGTTTTCCCCACCATTTACATCTGAGCCTCCTCACCCATCTGTACCATATCCGATGATGATTCCCACTCCCCATCAAGCATTGTGCCAGCCATCCCTGTCATCATCTTTTACTTCTTCTACCTTCTCTCTAGGATTTTATATTCCATCTTCTTCAACTACTGCTCCACCAAAGTCGGTCCCCGTGGAGCATACATTGGGACCCACTCTATCTATACAGGGTGTTACTGTAGGACCCCGGGACACCCTGAGAGGGGAGGGTGAATCAGGGTGTCAACTTTTTCTTCTTTTAGTTGTGGATCTTGTTCCCACGTTGGTAGGAACTACTTAAACCTGTATGATGGATATGATCAGCAATTAAAAATTCACATGCAGAGACAGATGACACAGCTATTTTTACTTGGTTCACCACTAAGGGCTACGTCCAAGGAGTATACGCCGACAGGTTGCCGGTCGTACCTAAATCCACTATGCTTCACTGGCTGCAGATACAAATGTTCGGGTACAGACACTCTGTCCCAGGCTCACTGCCTTTACAATTGTTTAGGGATAGCTCACTGCGTCCCTCGGGTCACTCCCGTTGACTCCCCCTGGCTCACTGCCGGTGGAGAGGATCACCTTCTTCCTCTTCCTAAGCTCACTGCTCTTGGAAGGGATTCAGTCACAGTTTATAGACCTGTAGGTCTGTTCTTTTTCATGAAGGAATGCATCTTCCTCTGTATGTAGATGCTCTGTTGAAGTCCAACTTTCACCCGCAGATGAATCTCACTTTGCACCGGATGTACCGGGCAACCTCAATTTTTACGCGCAACCCTTACGGTGTCTTGCGCGCAATTTCTATGGTTTGCGCGAAATTCCTTTTTCGCGCAACTTCCAAATATTACGCGCAGCCTGGAAACTGCCTTGCGCGCAATTCACTACTCTTGCGCAAAATCCACTTTTCGCGCAATCTTCCTTTTACGCGCCAATCACCAACTTTCTGCACAGCCTTTGCTTTTCGCGCAATCTGCCTTTACGCGCAAACTTTAAGTTTACGCGCAGCACCCTTTCTAACTTCAATTTCGCGCACCAGAGCTCGGGTATTTTCTATGTCTTGAACTCTACTGAATGGAGGAGGGTCACTTCATATTTATAGGCAAAATCGACCCCGCGCGAAAAACCCTCCTTGAGCGCGTAATCCGCTTTGATCGCGAAATACAAATCTTCCGCGCACAACCATTTTCCGCGCACTGCTCCATAATTTCGCGCACCTCATGCCTTTGCCATTTTCTGAGCTCCGCCCCTCGAAACATCTTTTGCGCGAAATACTTCATCCGCAATTTCGCAGGCCACTTCAATTTTTCGCGCATGCCTCCAAAATTTCGCGCGCCTCATGCCTTTACCAATTTTAAGCTTTCGGCCTTGAAACATCTTTTGCGCGAAATACAATTTCGCGCAACCCACTGTTTTGCGCGCCACACTTCAAGATTTCGCGCAACCCACTAATTTTGCGCACCCAGGTCAAGTATTTCGCGCAAGCCTCTTATATTTCGCGCACCACTTCCTTTTTGTGCGAACCTCTTTTTGCAGACAATCCATGTCTTCATTTTCCGATTTTGAGGCCCAAAATTTGGCAAACACTGGAAAACGGCGCCACCTTGTATCTGCTCTTTTTGTACCGCCTCCAGATCATCCATTCCTCTGTCGATGTTCTTGAATAAACCATAGGTCGTTGACCACAACTCTTGAACTCGACATGTCACCATGGAATCTCCTTTGTCAACAAATTTGTATGTCGTTTGTTTGCTTTGTCGACAAGCACGATCACCTCAACAACACTTCTTCTTAGTGATCTGTATCCTTCAGCAACTCTTTTGCTTTTATCACAAACTCCACCATTGTGATATGTATTCTTTGAAGGAACAACTTTAGTACCATCATCCTCTATCACAGTGTGATGTGCATGGCCATTTCATAAGTCAACGCATTGGCACATTGCCTCCTTCATCAACCGTCACGATCAACTTCATGCAAACCCTGTGATTCAATCTGTCAAGAAGTCTCTATCATGGTTCTCACGCAATAATGGGGAATTGCATGGTCTTCATCCAAAAACACCATCCTGCCTTAATCATCCTTGGATGGATTACTCCTCACAATATTCATTGTTGTAAACAATGTATCACCTTTGACACATGTTCTTTGAACTTACGAACAGTACAACAATCATCTGAATCACCACTCCTCTACTTCATCGGATTACTTCATGATCTTCTTCATTTTGATCTGCATTGACAACTATTGACAACAAATACAACCTTATACACAAAGTGTTTCCAACAGTTACATCAGTTTCTGTGGATCCAACGACACCCATTTATCAGAATACCACATGTATACTTATACAAACCTAACACATTTCTACACAATTATTTATATTCATTATAAAATTTATTGATAAAATATTTGTTTTTATTTAATAACAGATACAACCCCCCCTCTCCTCCCTGAACCCCGGACACGCCCCACCCTCCTCCATGGACCCCAGATAGCACCCCAGACAACCTCCCACCCTCTTCCATATACCCTGGACATCCCCCCTCATCCCTGGACCCTGGTCACCCCCACCCTCCTCCCTGGACCCCAGACAACCCCCAGAAAACCCCCAAACATCCCCCTAGACATCCCCCCCGGACAGCCCCCCTGATAGCCCCCACCCTCCTCCCTAGACCCTGGATAGCCCACCAGATAGCCCCCACCCTCCTTGCTGGACCCCGGACATCCCCCCTCCTCCCTGGACCCTGAACATCCCCCCCACCCTCTTCCCTGGACCCCAGACAGCCCCCCACCCTCCTCCTTGGACCCCAGACAACCCCTCCTCCATGGACCCCAGAACCCCCCCACCTTCCTCCTTAGACCCTATACAGCCCCCTAAAAGCCCCCGGACAACCCCACAGACATCCCCCCCCCCCACAGCCCCTCACCCTCCTCCCTGGACCCCGAACAACCCCCCCCCCCCCCCGACAGCCCCCACCCTCCTCCCTAGACCCCGGACAACCCCCCCCCCCACCCGACATCCCAACATTGGGCGAGTGAGGATTCGGCATATATAAAACATCACAACAATTCATGATTTCAATGGACCACCTAATTTGATTCTGAAGACAATCAAACTCTTTATTCAGTGTCTTGGATCCCAATTTAATCTCTCTTTAAAATATACACCCTTTTAAGTAAAAAACAACTGGCATACAGAAAACTGACCAAACGTATTTGGATTGTGTTGATACTTTTGCACAAGGATACATGGGTCATTTGTGACATGTATGAGTCAACCTTGCCTCAATATGATTCATGGTGTGTCCAGTACCACTTAAAGTGTCTCACATTTATTTTAATTGTACAACATTTTAAGTGAAAACAACAACTGGAATACAGAAAACTAACCAAACGCATTCAGATTCTATTGATACTTTATGAAAACGATCCATGGATCATTTTTGATTTTTATGAGTCAACCCCACCTCAATCAGAGACACAGTGGTACCACTCAAACGGTCTCAGTTTTATTTGAAATGAATAAGATTTTAAGTGAAAACAACAACTTGCATACAGAAAACCCTCCATATTCATTTGTATTCTGTTAATACTTTAGGAAAATGATTTATGAGTCATTTTTGATGTGTATAGGTCAACCATGCCTCAATCCGAGGAACAGTGTGGTCGGATACACTCAAACTGTATCACTTTTATTTGAAATGGATAGGATTTTAAGTGAAAACAACATCTTGCATATAGAAAATAGACCAAACGCTTTATGATTGTATTTATACTTCATGGAAATGATATATGGGTCATTTGTGACATGTAAGAGTCAAAAAATAATACAATATGAGGCATGGTGTGGCCGGTATCACACAAAGTATCTTTCTATTGTTTAAAATGGACACTGTTTTAAGTAAAAACAACAGACATACGAAAAACCAACCAAACATATTCTGATTATGTTGATATTTTAGCACAAGGATCCATGGGTCATTTTTTATGTGTAAGAGTCATCCCTAACTCAATCCAAGGCACGGTTTGGCTGGTACCACTCAATGTGTCTATCATTTTTTTTTAAAATAGACAACATTTTAACTGAAAACAACAACTGACATTTAGAAAACTGACCAAACGCATTTGGATTGTGTTGATACTTGAGGAAAATGATCCATGGGTCATATGTGACATATAAGAGTCAACCTTGTCTCAATATGAGGTACAGTGAGTCTAGTATCACTCAAAGTGTCTTTCTTTTGTTTAAAATGGACACCATTTTAAGTAAAAACAACAGGCATACGGAAAACTGGCCAATCGTATTCGGATTGTGTTGATACTTTAGTATAAGGATCCATGGTTCATGTTTATTGTGTAAGTGTCAAACATAACTCAATACGAGTCATGGTGTGGCCGATACCACTCAAAGTGTCTCATTTTTATTTGAATTGGACAACATTTTAAGTAAAAACAACAGCTGGCATACAAAAGATGACGAAACGCATTCAGATTCTGTTGATACATTACAAAAACAATCCATGGGTAATTATTGACGTGTACGAATCAACCACACCTCAATTAAAGGCACAGTGTGGCTGGTACCACTCAATGTGTCTCACTTTTATTTAAAATAGACATGATTTTAAGTGTAAACCACAACTTCCATACATAAAACTGACAAAACGCATTAGGATTCTATTGATACCTTAGGAAAATGATCCATGGGTCAATTTTCACATGTATGATTCAACCCCGCCACAATCCGAGGAACGGTGTGGCTGGTACCACTCAAACTGTCTCACTTTTATTAGAAATGGACAAGATTTTAAGTGAAAACAAAAAATTGCATCTGGAAAACTAACCAAACACATTCTAATTCTTTAGATACTTTAGGAAAATGATCCATGGGTCATTTGTCACATGTACAAGTTAACCCCGCCTCAATATGAGGTACTGTGTGGCCAGTACCACTCAAACTGTCTCACTTTTATTTTATGTGAAAACAACAACATGCATACGGAAAACTGACCAAACAATTTGTGATTGTATTGATATTATAGTAAAATGATCCATGGGTCATTTTTGATGTGTAAGATTCAAACCCTCCTTAATCTGAAGCACAGTGTGGCAGGTATCACACAAAGTGTCTCTCTTTTGTATAAAATGGACACTGTTTTAAGTAAGAAAAACATACATCCAGAAAACTAACCAAACATATTCTGATTGTGTTGATACTTTAGAACAAGGATCCATGGGTCATTTGTGACATGTATGAGTTAATATCATATCAATCTGAGGCATGGTGTGGATGGTACCACTCAAAGTGTCTCACATTTATTTTAAATGGACAACATTTTAATTGAAAACAACTGGCATACGGAAGGCCGAACAAACACATTTAGATTCTGTTGATACTTTATGAAAACAATCCATGGTTTATTTGTGATGTGTACGAGTAAACCTTGCCTCAATCTGAGGCATGGTGTGATTGGTACCACTCAAAATATCTCACTTTTATTTGAAATGGATAGAATTTTAAGTAAAATCAAGAACATGCATACGGAAAACCGACCAAACGTATTAGGATTGTGTTGATACTTTAGCACAAGGGTCAATGGTCCAGCCTCACACAATCTAATTCTCATGTGAGAAACTCCTAACCCTATTCTAAAACACATTACATTTAATACGCCAATCCCATCCTCAAACAGTGGGTTCTTCAACTAAACCAAACTCCCATTGGGAACCCAATACCAAAGACATAATTTAATATTCATACCCACTACCCAAAATGGGGATTCATCTCACATCACACCTTGGAGACCAAATTACAATTAGCCACATACACCCTTATTCAAATTGAAATGTCTATGAAAAACATGTAGGCTATTCTGGTAACACATCTCATATATTGAGATTGGCCAATGTTTCCCACTAACACATGAGGAACCATTTATACATAGATACATAGTCATTAGAGGAATATAAACACCCCATGTGATTCCTATAACTCATCCTAGGTCTAAGCACATGACCACTACCATTGTGTATCTTATGGGTATCATGATCGTTGTCTACTCTACCCTTGTTTTTCTGTTGGTTTTAAGATAGTCAACCCAAGACCATGAGTAAACACCCCATGTGATTCCTATAACATGTAGCCTTTTTCTCTTGTGTGTATTGGTGTTGTGGTTTGATTGAGGATTGAATTATAAATTTTGAATACTCTTATGGGTGTTATTTCTTTTCAATTCCAAAATTTTGAATTCTGGATGTATTGGATTCTGGATATATTGGTAATGAATAATAAATTCTCAATACTGTTATGTGTATTAGATTTTGGATGTATTGGATTTTAAATTTTTATTGGTGTTATGGGTGTTATTGCATTTCAATTCTAGATGTATTGGAGTATGGATGTATTGGATTCTGGATTTTTCTCTTGTGTTATGGTTTGAGTGGGGAATGAATTTTAAATTTCTAAATTTCTAAATTTGGGATGAATTTTAAACATCCCATGTAGTCTTTGGGATTCTTCTTGTATGTGTTTTTTCAGGACATGGAGAGGTCATGGAGAGTTGCTGGCTGGAGGTGGCTACTGGCTGCTGCTGCTGTGGAGCTGCAACATATATATACTAATGGTTTTCAAAACTGTTGGTATTGCCTTTTGATGTATATTATGCAAATGTATCTGTTATAACCGCTTGTATAAACTTCTACCAACAGTTTTGAAAACCATTCGTATATCTTTTGGATGTGTATTGTACACTATATACCAACATTTTTAAACCATTGGTATAAGGGTAACATATACCAATGGTTTTTGAAACCGTTGGTATATCTCTTACTTTAACACATATACCAATAGTTTACACAGAACCGTTGGTATAACCCTTTACCCATGGCTTACTTGGCCACGGTTTGGGAAACCGTTGGTATATAATATACCAATGGTTTCCCAGCCTTTACCAATGGTTTATAACTGTTGGTAAAGGTTAAAATTCCAGTAGGGAATGGAAAATTCTTTATATGTTTTTTCCCTAAAATATTATCTTATCTAAAAAATGTGAAATCAATATTCTTTAAAAAATTATCATACTAACACATTTTCAATCCATCTTTATTTATTTTCATTAAATAACAAAACTATGTTATTTATGGTTTTCAAAAAACCCTTTTCCTTTTATTTTGTCAAATATTTTCCATTAATGATTGGTTGGACAATAAATAAATATCACCCCATTCATTAGTATTGTTTTATATCACATGAGATTATTTGGAATGGGGAAGAAACCCAAATCTATATGAAACTTTTCCACTATATAATTGGTGGGGATGGAAGTATATGTCCCCCAATTGCATAGGTAATGAATTATATCTCCTGAAATGATATATTTGGTATTGAGGAGATAAATCTTTCCAATAAGGGACTATGTGCATTATGTGATGATGTTTTGGTAGTGACCCAGGACATGAGGAATATTTTTTTCAATGCTTATGTATAAGACACATTATTATTCTTATGTAATGTTTTCATGGATCATGACTATTGACTAATCCTCCCCCACTCTTATTTCTAAAGACTAATTTTATGAAAAAATAATTATTCCATGACCTATGATTTATTATATATTCTTTATTGGGTATAGTTATAACTTTTTTATGAATCATTATTGTGTTCTCATACCCACCTTCTCCATATTATACTCATTTATGATATTTTAATGGAATATTTTATTTTAACCATTACTGAGTATTTAAGATCACCCAATTCTTAAGTTTCCATTCCCAAAGGTTATAAAGAAGGATATTATATTTGATATATGAAAAACATAATCATCTAAAAATGATCTTGGTAATATTGGTCAAACTTGTCATAACATAATTATATTCTTTATCTAGTAATTAAAGATACTAAACCTAAAGGTTATGTTGTGTGATTTTTTATGATATGTAATGAATATTCATCTATAAAAATATAATATGAATGTTTGTTGTTCCAAAATTTCATTACTTGGAATCAAAGAATGGTTTAATAATTTTTAGGGATTAAGTTAGGAAGAATAATAGAATATAACAAAAAAACATATGTTGAACTAAATTTTATATAGGATTAATCTAAAATTGTAATGTCATAAATGATGCTGTCATAATTTAAGGAATATTAGGATCGCTTTTAATTATCATATGATTGCAACAATTTTTATTATTTCTTGAGAACAACACTAATATTTTTAGATTAATTTATTGTATTGAACCCAGGGTATTTGAGTTAATAATGGGTAGTATTAAGAATTAAATGGTAGACTCAATGAGAAATCAAATGGGATGGGAGTTCAAGTGTAAAATCACATGGAAATTCATAACCTACTATACCAATATATGAAAATTAACGCAAATCAAAATAGAAAAACTAACATTCCAAGGAAGTAAAAACCCTAGATTTAATTTTTCATGTATCAATGTCCACCCTCATTTACTGGGCCTTCTAATTAACTTATTTTTCAAAAATGGATCACAAATAGATAATTAATTTTATGTTATCAAATTTTTAAAATTATGAAAATTTAGTTTTAGAAGTTTATCATTTGGAATGTTAAGATAATTAATGGTATACCATTTTTGAGAATATTTGGTAAGAGAAGGAAATAGACACCACATAATTAGAGGAGTTAAAGAAGGTATTCATCATTAACTATATTAAAAAATCATTGTGCACAAAAATAGAGAGAGAATTCAAGAATATGAAATAAAACGAGGATGGATCGACTATAACCTATGAGACAAACATCAAATGAATTACATGGTAAAATATTTGTAATTTCATTTACCCTAAAAGATAAATATACCATTTCATTAGTATATCAGAACCACATATTTGAGGGGAACTAGTTATTTGTGAATTTGATAGATATGAAGATAATGGTTGATATGCATTAATGGATGTAAGAGTGGATTGAAACACCCATCATTCTAATAGTTTTGGATACTATGTAGGAAAAATTGAGATTCAAGGAAATTCAAATATTAGAACACATAGTTGAAATAAAATGATTCTTCTTATATACTGAAAATGTGGGATGAAATAGGGGTAATTTTCGCAAATGTACTAAGTAATTATACATGAGTAAAATTATGGTTTTCAATAACATTAATAATTATCTGATAAAAAGAGTCCAATAAATGAAATGGATGATAATGTAGCTTAGTTTAATTCCCCACTATCACTATAATGATTATATTACAAGGAGTATTGATATTTTGCCAACTATTGCACTAATATGAGGAATAATGATGAGAATTGGCATAAAAAACATCCTAAGACAATTGATAAAGATAAAAAATATTAATTTAAAACTTTTAAATTAAGTATTAAAATGAATTAGAGAAAACTATACATATCAACCACTCTATACCCCTAAATGTATTATTTTATTATGGATCTACCCAATCCTTCATATGTATGATTTTTTTAATAGTATCAAATTACATTATGAATATCCCTATATTGAATTATCATTGAAGAAAATATATGGTATAATTATTGTATCCCAATATTATAAATTCTTTCTAATTTAAGTGTGTTTGACTGTGCTTGCATCAAATCTTATTATTATACAATTAGTGTAAATTTTTTTTGATCATGGGAATGAATTAAATCTCTCTACATAGAGGTAATATTAATTTTAAATATAGGGAAGCCACATTTCTTGTCATGAATTAACATGTCATTATCTATCATTATTAGGATATCATGGTATCCGTGAGGAAATTACATACTATAGATGGGTATTAATACCTTATAATGAAGGATATTAAGCCCAAATGGTAGTGGAGAAACTCAATATGGAGGGTATGATTGTATTAAATGAATATTTCAATTATTATCTAGACGCATTATTCAGTATACCCCCAAATCATGAAGTCATGTTTCCTATATAACTCATACATGGTGTAATGTGAAAATCAAAGGATAATTATAGAATATACCCCAATTGAATTAGAGGAAATGAGTAAACCACTACATGATTATCTACATAATGATTTCATAAGCTAAGGTGATTCACTATACAGATCACAAGTCATATTTTTTGTGTTTAAATATTGACCAATGGATCTTTTTATTAATTATATTTAACTTATAAAAATCTAAATCAAGAAGAACTATCCACTACCATGTATTTCTATCTTTTTTGATTAGTTTTTAGAGATCAATATAACTAAAATATTTTCCTTCAATTGGGATATCATCAATTTTGGGTGAAAGGGGAAGATATACCTAAGACATCCATTGATAAAATATATGGTATTTAAGATTTATAATTATTCCATTTGAACTCAAATATCCCACTATTATCTTAATGGTTCTAATGAATAGTTTCTTTAATGATTTCCACAATCATTACTTGGAATTATTT
The DNA here is from genome assembly GCA_963277665.1 of Viscum album. Classification (NCBI taxonomy): domain Eukaryota; kingdom Viridiplantae; phylum Streptophyta; class Magnoliopsida; order Santalales; family Viscaceae; genus Viscum; species Viscum album. Next base: position 1,877,971,817 of record OY728132.1, read on the forward strand.
AGAGAGAATACTATAAAATATATAAAGATAATGGAAAATAATGATGTCTATTTTAGGATTTTGATGAGGATCCTCAGAAAAGAGAAGTTTTATTCCAAATTTAGCAAGTTCAAATTATATCTACATAAACTATAATTAATTTGTCATGAAATCACAAGAGATGGTATATCTATATATCCTTCAAATGAAGAAGTAACTGAAGAGTATAAAATAATATCCATTATAATGGAAATCCATAGTTTTCATGATATTTATTGATAATATCAATAGTTTTTGAGAAATTTCACATTGAATTTAGATAAAAAACTTTGTTAAATAAAAAAGGAATTTTGTTCCTTCAAATAGCTAAATTTGGTGATAATTTCAAAGTGACCATGAGAAGGTAGGTCACTGCACTTGTACTCAAACAACATTATATAAGTGAACGGTTTTTAATATACATTTATATATTAAATAATATACTCAGAAGACTACTCATGAATACTGAATTTTTATTAGATTATTATTGTCATCAATTAATGATTCATGAGAAAAATATACTAATTAAAAATTTTGTTCTATCAATGGTAATATAATCATTAATGATATAGAGTAATTATAACTATAGTGAAATCTTTGAAATATATATTAATCAATATTTTTTGAAATTTATATTCACAAAGGAAATGAACATGTTCAGGAGGATATGATTAGATTTTATTAAGGACTATGACTACACAATAAATTATCACCCTAAAAATGAAAAAAATATCAGTGTTGATTTTGGTAGGATTGAATATATATTATGAGTGTTGATAGTGACCCAAAACATATAGATTTAAAAAATATAAACCTTGATATTCTAAGGGAATCAGAGAAATATGATCTCACAACCTGACCCACAAGGCCCTTCCTAGACCATTAGGAAGTGAAGACTAAGACCCGAAGCCTCTATTAAATATGATTGAGGTTGGGGAATAGTTTTGAGTAGTCATATCACACATATGGGGTCCATATAAAAATTAAATTACACACACACATAAAAACACACACAAAGACACACACAACTAACTCCATATAACGAGGTAGAGTAAATATAAATTAAATCAACTAGTGTTTGTAAATATATTCTATATCCTATAGGAATAAATGAGAGTGTAACATTCAGTATTATTAGAAAAAAAGGTGAAAAATAAAAAACCTCCCATATTAATGGTACCAAACTAGAAATAATATAAAATGAAAACTAAAGAGAGTGGCCCATTTAGCATCTATATCAATCAACTGTTAAACATGGTCTCCACAAATAAGTATTTTTTCCCTATCAACATCGAGTCCACCAAATCCGACATCTAACGACATATCATTAATATAATACGTGACATTTTTTGGAAATATAAAAAAAATATTTTCTTAAGTAAATATTATATTTAATAATGAATATTTAATACATTACATTAAAATACATTCCATAACCATAATGGATTAGTGTCTGAGGAGAATAGATACATAAAATTATTTTTTTGGTATATTATTCTTCATATTTTATAATTTTATTCTCAAATTTCACCTATCATGACATACCCTAATTAAAAATGTTCTTAATTATATAATTAAATGAAATATAATAAAGGGTGAGCTCAAATTTTAGTTAGGTGTAAATGTGGGAGATATCAATCAATGATCACATAAAATCACAAGATAAGAAAAAATAGATTAGATGATGTACTTAACATAAAATATTCAAAACAAATATATCATAAATAAAAAAAATGAGTTGTAGAACAAAAAATTACAATTTTAGAAGACATTAATCAAAAGAGTGATAAATAATAAGAAATACATCATGAACCATAAGTTTAGATTGTAATAATAAAAAAATACTAATATTGTGGAACTATAATTATTATAGAAACCAGTTAATATGTCATTGTTAACTTAAAAGGCTATCAAATTGTAGAGGATTTGGAATAAATACAAATTTTCCATATCATAATGGATTAAGAATCAACACTATTTTCCCAAAGTGGATTAGGGATCCCTTCTAATTTCCCAAAGAGGATAGAGAACAAAAACTAAAATCCCATAATTATCTAATGATATATAAAGTTGTACCCAATTCATTTGAGATCCATATAATTAAAGTCCCATATGTCACATAATGAAAACCATAAATATGATTCCCATGAGATCATATATCATTCATCATATCAACATATCACAACTCATGGAAAAAAATGGGTTCCCTAAACATTTCATCGTTTCATCATAGCATTACACATGGAAAATAAATGGGATTCTTATAAATCTCATCAACATAATAATAACCATATATATATATATATACTATGGATGGATTCATTTTATCATATCCCTAGTAAATCATTATCAACATAAACAGATGTTATATGAAATGAAATTAATTTAAAATATCACTATAATGTTTTTTGTAAAAAATAACCCTTTCTTTTTGAAATTAATTCTCTAAAATAGAAAAATACAATGAAATATTTTGAAAAACATTTTATTTATAATGTACTATGTAAACATATAAATTTTGTTTCTAATCATTGATTGGTCATGATTGTGGGAAATTTTATTGTTTTCTGATTTGTTAAAATATTGATTCCATTAACATTTTTGAAAAAAAATCAAAATTGACTCATTCCAAAAACAAGAAAAAGAATCATTATATAATTTTTTTTAAAAAGTAGAAATATGTAATATTTTTTTGAAAAATTAATCAGATAATATCAACAAAATCATAAAAACATTCTGAAAACATAGATATGTAAGGAAAATCTTTTCTGACCAAAAGGTTAGAAATAAGAATAGATTTTGATGAAAGCTATTTCTTACCCATTTTGAGTACTAAAGAGATGAAGAAAGAATAATGATAGAAAAAAAATAAATTAAATAAGGATAATATAAATTAATTGGATTTTTAGATATGGAGCATTAAATTTATTGAATATAAATTAAATCCCAAATAATATTGATTAAAATAGGATTGTAACAAAAATACCTTACAAATTTGGTAACTATCAAATCAATAAAAAATAATGAAATATGGAACCACATATTGATTTTTATATACCCATAACATTAATTATAAGAATACAAAATACATTCATCAGATGTTTATAAATAATTTAAAAGAAACTTATTGTTAACATTCCACATGTCTCATAAAAATTAATGTATGATGAAAATCCTTTACCTCATGTATTGTCTCTATTCATACGCATAGGAACCTCTTGTATAATTATTATTGATTTATTATACATGTATTATAGATACATACTAATATATATATATATATATATATCATAATTTATATTATTTATTTATAATATATTATCACCAATTTATTGACAATTTGTTATTAAAATGATGGTTCCAACTGATAACCGCATTGTCTCTCATGCATGTTTCAGATCTACATTCTCATGCCTTATAAATTGATTATGTTTCAATCATATCCTTAATTTTTAATGTTATATAAATATAATACATAATAATTATATGTATATATATATTTTTAGTTTTATATTTACAAGGAAGGGATGAAAAAACTAATTATACTATTCATGAAGATTGTAGGCTGTATGTATGCATAAACACAGTTTTCAATTTTTGATGGATGGAATGAAAGAATGATAAATTATAATTAACTTTCAAATAATAATTATGTTACCATGTATATCATATATATTCATTAAATATTTCTTTATTACCATCCATGTAAATTCAAAACAAAAAATAAATCACATCACTTCAGGGTGGTGGTTGTCCACACATACAAATAAGAAACATTCTCATTTTCAAATTTATTGGTAGTAGGAATGTAGATATTATATTATAATTAATTAATAATTATTATATAATAATTATCATATATAAAAACCAAACACATTATAAAATAAATCGGTGAATGATGGTGATAGAAAATTAATTTTATCACTATGTAGAAGTGGTAGTCTACAGTCATGAACATGTGTTACTTCAACTTCACATTTGATTGATTAAAGGCTGGATAATAGTGATTCCATAATCAAAAAAACATTTTAGTATATTTAGAAAATGTAATTATTTATTTTATGATGAATAATTATTATTTATATTAGGTAGCATAATAAATAATTTCAAAGAGTTCGGGTAAGATGATTACCTCTTCTTCAGCATGCCTCCATTGGATCCCTTCTTAAGGGAACATGTAATGTCTATTTTAGAATAAAATAAAATCTAAATAATGTATACATTATCATAGAAGTTATATTTTAAGGTATTATTAATGATATCTTGATCATAGAGGTGTAAGGAAAAGAGAAAAGAAGGTCCTATTATAAAGGAGGGAAAGAATACACATTGAATTTCATAATATATTTAAATATAACTGTTTTAATTATAAATTATAATTCTAAAAAATAGTGGTTAATTAAAATAAATATATTATATTGTACTTATATAATCGTCCATGTAAATTTAGATAAATTTTGGTGTTATTTTAAACCTTTTATTTTGGTTTAAACTCTTTGCTAACAAATTTAATCACTAACTATGGTAACTTTTTCAATTTTAAAGTATTTTAATTTTAGATATAAGGTAAAAAATATATCATAAATGGAAAATGGATTTAATTTTTGACCATTTATCATCATACATTCTATCTTCCATGATTTTTATTAATTTCAAATAATTAAATAAAATATTATTTCATAATAAATATCATTATTGTCATTTTTTACAATATTTACATTATTTAAATTTAAATACATCATGATAGTAATGTAATTAGACTATAGAATGTAAAATCTAGAGATTTTTGTGAGATATATACTTTTTAAAATATTTTTTTTCCTTATATGTCTTGCATTACACAAGAAAACTGACATAGCTTACGTTACCCACGACACTAAGCTTCTACAAAAATATTTTTATTATTGTAATTATTTAAACAAGGAAATTATTACCCATAAATTAGAATGATGGGTATCAACAAGTTTAACTGAATTTTGAAATTAATATTTACACATGTTTATATAATTCATTAACTAAATAATTGAAAACATTTTTTAATGTAAAAGGAATTTTTTTTCTGAAAAACTATTTAAATGCGCACAAATCCGTTTTATACCAATAAATTTAAAAAATAAATATGATGTATTATATTAATTAATGATAAATATAATATATTAAGTACAATTTTAACATCAATATTATGTGTTTTCTAGACATTATATAACAACAAATCCAATTTTACCCATTAAAGAATTATTTTTCTAAAAAACAGTTTTTCCAGCTTTTGATGGAGAACTTGTTAAAAATCTAGTTTTTTATTTTTTTAAACAATATTTGAAAAAATTAAATTTATATTTTAATTTTTTATAACTAAATTTATATTTGGGTAAACTTTTTATATTTTTCTGAGAAGTTTCTTGTTTTGATGGATTGTGGAAAGTACTAAATTTTAATAGATTTTTTTTTTCATTAAGCTAATTTATAATTTTAAATTAAATTTCTATCTATTTATAAAGTATAATTACACACATTTTTTAATATTTAATCAAATTTACATCATTATAATCAATTTCACATTGAATTTTGATATAAAAACATTTTGTACTTTTTAACATTTTTACTTTAAAAACACATTTTTCTTATTAATTCTACACGATTAATTTTAAATTAATTTTAGTCACTTATGTGTTCGGAATTGTGATAAATTGATTAAATATCTATAATAATAATTTCCAAATTTAGTGAATATATCCCTTTTATATTTCAGAAATATGAATTGTAACATTGATAATTTTTATACCATGGTAAAGGGTAAAATTGCGTAATTTAGTATAAAAATAAAGTGATAAGGATTATAAAATGAACCTAACACTTTCATAAATGTTATTGGATAAATTAAATTATACCCTTAACACATAAGGTTATAATTTTAATAATTTAATGGAAACAGGTCCTTGAAAATGACATGGATATTGTTAAAATCAACTAGAGTGACAAAATGCCACACTCTTACTTTTAATAAGTATAATATTTTAAATATTGAGTTAAATAGAATATATTATTGACTAAATAAATTATTTATAAATTTTAATTATTATATATATCATGTATTTTTTTAGTAAATAAGTAATTATCATTAATAATAACATAATGATGATGTAGTAATAATTCAATTCATGAAAAACTCAATAAGTGATATTAAATATGTTAAATTTTATATAATATGAATTTATTATGGTTCTCCAAGAATTTTATAATTGAATATGACATATTAGGGTTGTTATAAATTAATTTTTTTAATGTTTTATTTTCTGTATTAAATTTATTAAAGTCAACATTATGAATAGTGCCAAAGTTGCCCCGAATGGTATTTTATGAAGGTAATAATTTATTTCATTAGTTAAAAATCATAAAAATACTAAATTAGGTAAAAAATGATAAATTTTGGTCCAAAATATCATAAATATATCATTTATGGTTCATTTTACACAATATAAGTAAATATATCCACCTTTTAATATTGAAAATGTTGTTACCATAGTGAAAATTACAACAGGTTAATTAAGGGTTAATAAAAAATATAATGATTAAAATGAAAACAAAACATATATAAAATATATTGGTTGATGATATTAAAATATTAAAATATCATATATTTAAAAAATATATAATTTTGGTGTTATTTGTATTGATATTGAATTTATTATAAATTAATCTTTTAAGAAATTCCTAAACTACCCCTCCCCTCTCTTATAAAAGGGAATTTATTATTCTATTTTATTCACACATCAAAAACAATTTTTTGGATCAAATATATCAAAATATCCTCCCAAAATAACTTCCTTCATCCTACAAGCCTTACATTGGGAATATTGAAAACCAATGTTGTCATTTTGTGAAAATCAAAAGGAGATACCCAAAGAAGAGGTAAGACTCATCGACGATTTTTTTTTTAATTTTTTCCTAAAACCAATTAAATAATTTATATTTCATGTTTATATAAGAAAATAAATATCATAAATATTCTTATATATATTTATTTTTAGGTTTTAACCTACACTCACACAAATTTCTGTCAAATGAGATATGCAATCATTGTTCATGTGTATGACAGACTACCACATCAAGAATCGATGTCATTTGTTAATCCATGGACACTATTCAATTTTGGGAATAATTTTGGATTTTTGGATTTTATATTATATATATTATATTTATGATTTATTTATTCTTCTTAAATTATTATATAGAACATACTTTTTTTCTTTACATTTTGTTTAAATACGATAAATTTGTTTGTGGATGTGTAGACTACCGCACCCTAAAAGTGATGTGATCTATTCAGAAATTACATGGAATCTATAAATGATGGGTTTAATGAAATTATATGATATATACGGCATAATAATTATAATTTAATGATACTATATATATGTGTGTTCAATTAACCATCATTCTTTCAATATGACAATAAAATGGAAACAATGATCATGCATATGTATGGTTGATCGTCACCATTAATGGTGTATTTCATTTTCTAATTATATATTTTATAGATTTTTATAAATAATTTTATACTGAATATATATTATATTTATATCATGGTTATAATCCTGGAGATTATGAAATAATTATATAAGTTTGAGGACCAAAAATACAACAAATGATAACATATGATAAAAAGGGAGCAGATATTACCTGATGCAAAACATTAACATGGAATTGTTAATAAATAGGTAATATAATGTCATAATAAAATAATATATTGCATTTGATATAATAATATTGTTTTTTAATAGATGCATAAAAAACATATATTTCTTATACATGGGGTTTGAATGATTACAAATCAAGTGTAGACATAAGGTAATGGTTTTCTAATCCTACATTTTTTTCATAGAGATATATTATATATTCACTACTTATTATTGTTGTGTGGTGTATATACTGATCTATTAGATGTAATATAATGAATTTAATTTATTTATTGATACTAAATGTTTCAATTTATTTTACTCGTTCATGTGGATCATGATACCAAATTTACTCAAGTGGTGAGGGATTTTTGACTCACTTTTATTGTTGTGGGACACATGCCTTATACAATACTTATTTCTTTTTTGAGGTCTATATACTACTAATAAATATATTATGAATATTATTATTATTATGAATATTATTGTATTTTATTATACATATAATTTTCTTTCATTCATGCGGAATATGATTCTGCGGATTATAAATTGATAACTGATTATTGCACAATCCAATCAATATTCGATATTGTTTTATTTTAAACATCTGTTGGGGGATATTTATCTTCAATGTCCAGGTTTTCTAAAAATTATTTTATTTTTTACTATTATTATCTTATTATTGAAAATAATTTTACTCATGTTTTAATATTAATGAAATGGTTTGAAAATAATATTTTTGTCAATTTTCTAAATAAGGCAACTTGGGACTTTACTGAAAAAAATTATAGGAATGAATGTTTTTTAACATATAAAACATGAATAGAATATTACACCTTCATGATTCCTTATAGATCTGAAGCTTAATTTATAATCTTACAATTTTATTTTCTAAAAAAATTATCTCTTTTAAAATTTGATGATCTTTTATTGAAATAAGACATTTTCAAAGCAGAAAGGATATTTTCCTCATGAATTATTTTTAAGTGATCTCTCAAAATTATTTTTCATATATGAGAACATTATTTGATGTTAATTATGATTTAATGTGGATATTTTTCAAGTATGATTTCCCTATTATTGATATTATTGTTTTATGTTAATGATGGAATGATATTTATGAAACTTATTTCGTTTCCATGGGTTATATTATGATTAAATGATCTTTATGAAACCCATTACATTCTATGGGTTATGAAATAATGAATGATTTATGTTTTTGTGGAACATGTTTTTATGGTTTTCATTATTATATGGGTGGGACTTGTATCTTCCTCCAATACACTAGGTTTAGATTTATATATCACTAGATAATGATGGGAAATAATTCGACATGCTTGATACACTTTGGGAAGATTGGGAAACCCAATTCACTATGTGATGATGTGGAAACCCGCTCCACTATGGGATGATGTTGAAACCCAATCCCTTAGAATGAAAGAACTTTTAATGGGGAAGGTGTTGTGTCCTTCCATGTATGTACGGTCCCCGTAAAGTGTCTTGATATGTTTTGGAAATGCGGTTGAATTATATTACATGTTTTTGGGTCTTCCACAATTTCATGTATTATTCTTACGTTATGATTTCATGTATTATTCTCTTGATTCCCTTATGATTCATGTATTATGAACTACCATTATTAATAACATGACTCATGTATATGATCTTTTATAGGAATAATATTACCCTATAATGTTATCATAATGTTCAAATACCCTAATATTCATGATTATGCTTACGTATATCCCTTGTTTACCCTTACTGAGAATATGAGCTCACCCTTTTCATTTTTTTCTTTCCCCAGTGTTATAAAGAAATGTTTTCGGTGGGGGTACTAAATGGGAAGATCCTTATCAAAAAAATTCATTATATTTTACCAGAATAGAAGTTTTAGTTCCAAAATTCTGAAAGCTATAATCTAATACGGTCATTGGGCATGTGTTTTTTTAATTTGTAAAAATGATGTAATATCCATGTGTGAATATCCTAGGTCATTATATTTTTTATCAAATAAAAGGGTTTTTCAACATATCTAAACTAGTATTAAAAAATATTAGTGATATCCCAAGAGATATTTCGATGTATTTTTCCAGGCTTGTCTCTATTAGTTTATGTATTGATTACAATATTATAGTTTTCAGAATAATCCTGAACAACATCTGATTAAACCCATGGTGACAGTGATTGAAATATTATAACTAATTTACATTGATTATTTGGTTCTAATACTATGATTTGTGTTGTTTAAACAGTGTTTTCTTGTTTTATTCAATGGATAGAACCTAAAGAAACTATATTAATGATGAATGCGATCGAAAATACATTGACTTTCCTCATGAGAAATCAAATGATATGGGGGATGGAATAAAAAATCCTACATATATATTCACACAACATTATAAATCTATAAATAATTTTAGTTATTAAAATGTGAAAAGAACATAATACAATTTTGTTGAGTCCTTCATGAGGCATAATACACCTTGTTTTAGAGGGTCTTTTGACCCACTAGTGGCTATATAATGAATCAGTACCACTGAAAAGATATTTCTAGTTATCAAATGTTTATAATATGAGAAATTAATTTTGGGTATCTATCATTTGTAAGGTGATATATATCAATGATATAATCTTTTCAGGAATATGAGGAAATGGGATGAAATTGAATCCATGGAATTAGATGAGTTCAAGAACATAATTTTCAATAATTATGTTCCTAGTATTATTTTTATGAAATTAAAAAATAATTCATTGAGATAAAGTAAAAGGATGATGAATATATTGTAATATATAATAAAAATTTTACATGACTTGAAAGGTAAATTTATTGCATTATCATCCAACATAAAAGTAATGTTGATCGTTTTTTATTTATATTAAAACCATGTATCCGAAAGCCGATAGCCATAAGGGACTTCAGTAGTTATGAATAAATCTTCTGATGTTCCATCAAGTTGGAAATAGAGGGTATAGATTTGTATAAATATAATGTTATTGACAAGAAAAGTAAGATGGAGTTTGATGAAAAATATGAAAACCATGGAGAAAAGATAATGAGTTATCCTTTATGTTCAAAGTGTGAAAATAATCATGGTGAAGATTTGCATAAGGGGATAGATAAATGTTTCATGTGTGAAATGGTAGGTCATCTAGAAAACTAATAAAAAGTAATGGGAATATGTTAGCTAATGATGAGAATAGAGAGAAGGATACATAGAATGAAATCCCCACACTTCAATACATATTGTGTAAGGAAAATGGACATTAATATAATAAATTCCCCAATCCATGGGATAATAATGATAACTGACGTTACTATCCTTTTAAAGATAACAAAAAAAGGAAATATCATGAGATCATTATTGGAGATGTAGAGTGTGAAAATAATGTTGCGGAATGATTGAGTATTTATGTATTGGAATTCAAAAATATTGTTGTATAAGTACTTTTACTGTATTATGGAATAACGAAACATTTATGTATTTGTACACTTTAATTTTTACTTAAGTATTTAAGATAAAATGCTTAATGTTATTGGTAACCCTGAAATGTGGTTGACGTATTAAAGTGATATTTTGGGAAGACACATGATTAAGGGAATAATATCCCTTAATATGTGCATGATGTTGGGATAATGAAATACAAAGATGCTTGATTGTGATAATATAAATGGGATAGTATTGATAAAATTGGTACTGATAAGATTACATTGTGGTGTATGATATCATGGATAGAGTTTATATAATTTAATGATTTATTGAATGAGGAATGATTTAATTTGTGAATGAATACATGTATTCAATAAGGATTTATATTAATTCTGGTTATTCACATGTTTCAATAGAATACATGGTATTGGTCTTTAAATGTTTTGTCAGTGACAATTAAAAGACAAATCATGTTGGTTGGGGTATTAATGTTAAGTTTATTTTTTGAAGTTAGTTAATTTATTTTGAATGTTTTTTATTCTAATCATTTGTAATGTAAATAAGGTTAATGACTTATGAAATTGTTGATGTTGAAAATTAGATGAGGTTTTATGGATTAATGTTTCCTAAAATGATGATTTATTCATATTGGGTAACATGTACTAACAATTCTTTTGTGGTTATAACTCATGATAGAAGGAATTACTTATCTTCCCATTATATATCTTATGATCCACTAGTTCTTAAGGAATTAAAATTTCAACATCATCTTTTCTTGGAGTATGAGATGAATTGGAAATTGATCAAGGCACAATCATAGAGTGAGATTTTACTTATGAGATGAAATAATGTAAGTATATATTATCAATTGATTTTAAATAAACGTTTATACTATTATCATAATTTTTTATGATATAAATTAACATTTTTATAACTATTTGGTATGTGGTTTTTTGGACACTAACCATATCTTGAATATGTTTCCTGTCACTCTCTACCAGAACATGATTATTATATTTATATTCTTTATCCATGTTTTAACTTTACACCTATGTTATACTATGCTTAATCCTTGTTATGTGTTACTTTCAGTAACCATTATGTTTATGAATTTCCTTTTTTAAATTGATTTTTAGTATTCATTGTTACAATGTGGGTTTCAATGAAATAAACAGTCAAGTATTAAACTCTTGATAACCGAGATAGATTCTGAGGGAGAAATTCATTTTATGGGGTATAGAATGTAACACCCTAACATTTTTATGAGATATATATATATATATAAATTATTTTATTTCATTTATGTCTTACATTACACACAACATATTATTAGCTTGAGTTACACACAACACTGAGTTTCTAAGACACATATTTTTATTGTTGTAATTATTTTAACATGATATTTGTAATATATCCATTGGAATGGTTGGTATGAATTGAATTAATGTAATTATGAAATTATGGTTTAAACATGCATATATAATTCATTCACTAATTAATTTAATTGTTTTTTAAAATACAAGGAAATATTTTTTTAAAAAAAACTATTTAAATATGTACAAGTGTGTTTTATTTAAATAAATAAAAAAATGATTTTTTTGGATTATAGTAATGATTATATATTATTGAATATAATTTTTATCATTAATGTTTTGTGTTTTTTAGATGTGATATATTAACAAATACAATTTTACACATAAATAATGTATTTTTCTAAAAGGAAATTTTTCTGCCTTTTGATGGAGCACTTGTTAAAAATCTATTTTGACAATGTTATAGATTATATTAGATAGAATTACCTTATTCAAGGAAATTTTTATATCAAAAATGCAATTTAGGTCATTTTTTTATTTTTTGAGAATTTTCATATTATAATGAATACTGAAATGTACTGAATTTTAATTAATCTTTTTTCAGCTAAATAATTTATTTTGCTAAATTGTAATTTTTACTAGTTTTAAAGTATAATTTGATTAATTTTTAATCAGTTAATCCAATTTAGGTCAATTTAATCATTTTCACATTGAATTTGGATATGAAACAATTTCAATCATTTGGACATTTATTTTTTAAAAACCTATTTCTTTTTTCCATTTGTCATATTATTTGTTATATTAATTATAGACACACCTTTATTTTGAAATCTGAGAAATGGATTCCATATTTTTTATCATAAGTTAAAAATTTAGTAAATATGTCCCTTTTATTTTTCAACAAAATGAATAGTGACATTGTTAATTTTTGTTACAATCGTAAAGGGTAAAATTGAATAATTTAGGTCAAGAATAATTTTTTAAGGATTATAAAATGTCCCTAAAACATTAAAAATTTTCATTGGTTAATGTTAATTCTACCATTAACACATAACATTCAAATTTTAATAATTTAATGGATGATTTTCTATAAATATGACTTGGATATTATTAAAATCAATGAGAGAGACAAAATATCACACTCAAAATTTCAATTAGTATAGTATTTTTAATATGATTTAAAATGGATATATGTACGATAAAATATATTATTATGAAATATAACTTTTTTATCTACATCATGGAACTTATTTTAATTTTTAATGTAGAAAAATTTATCATAAATAATTAAACAATGATGATTCATAAATTATTCAATTAATGAAAATCTAAATGAAGTGATATTAAAATAATTAAAATAATTAAAATTTGAATTACTTAATGTTATAAATGAATTTTATAGGTGAATATTACATTATAGGTTTGTGTTAAATTAATTTTTTCAAGGTTATATTTCTATATAAATTTTCTTAAACCCTATGTAATTAATAATGTTAAAATATGCAAACGAATTTACTCCCTTCACACTAAAAGCCTTAAATTGTTCATAAATCCAACCAAAGTGGTCTTTTTTTGAAAATCAAAAAGAGATACCAAAATAAGAGGTAACGTTCATTGACGAAATTTTTTGTTTTATTTATTTCGTAAACCGATTAAATTATTTTTATTTATTGTTTATATAATATCCTATGTATCCTTAATATAGTCATATGTTTTTATTTTAAGGTTTCAACCTAAATTCACACACATTTCCATAAAATGGGATATGAAATCATCGTTCTTGTGTACGAAAGACTACCACCCCATGAACCGATGTCATTCGTTATTACATTGAAAAAATTCAAGGTGAGAAATAATAACATAACTTGTATTCTTATTTGATATATATGATATTTATGATTCATTTATTCGACTAGAATTATTATATAACAAGTTCCATCATGATTTCCATTTTTATAAATACAATAACTTTATTTGTGTATGTGTGGACTACCGCATCCTCAAAGTGATGTGATCCATTCACACATTACATAGAATTTATTATGGATGGATTTAGTAAATTTATATGACATATAATACATAATAATTATACTATACTGATATTATATATATTTCATTTACCTTATTTTATTACATATGTCATGAAAATTGAAACAATATTCATGCATACGTACGGTCTACCATCTCTATGAACGGTGTACTAGATTTTCTAAATCAATATTTTATTGATTATTATAAATACATATATACTTAATATATAATATATCTATATCATGGTTGTAATTATTTATATATGTATATCATGATATAATTATGAGGACTGATAATATAAAAAATCAAAACACATTTGAAAAACAAAGGAGATATTACTTAAATCATAACATTAACATGGAATTTTTGAAACAAATGTAATATAATGTCTTAAAAAAATAATATATGGTATTATATATAAGAATATGGTTATATAATAGATGTATAATAAACTTATATTTAATATACATTAGTTTCTAATGAGAAAAAAGTGAGTCAAGACATAAGGTAATGGTTTGCTCTTCTCACTAATATTTTTGTGAGATATATGATACATTCATGAATTATTATTATTGTGTGGTGTATATAATAACTTATGAAATTTTATATCATGAATTTATTTTATTTAATGATATTAAATGTTTCAATTTATGTTACTATTTTACGGGGATCATGATACAAAAGTTAATATATTGGTAAGAGATTTTGGACTCACTTTTATTTTTGTAGGACACATGCCTTATACACTACTTGATTATTTTTTATGGCATATATACATCCTGTGAATGTATTGTTTGTGTATTATTAAGAATATTATGTTATTTTTATATCCATATAATTTTTTTTTCTTTCATGGGGAATATTTATCTATTGATTATAATGTGATAAGTGATTATTTCACAATCCCACCAATATTATAGATTGATTAATTTTAAATCACCATTGGGGAATATTTATCTTCCAAATCTATATTTTCCAAAAAAAATCATTTTTTTACTCTTCTCTTATGAATATTTATGGTTATTTTTACCCATGATTTCTGTTTTCATAAATTGTGTGAAAATAATATTTTTTTTGCCTCATAAACAAGGATCTTTGTGACTTTACTAACAAAAATATATGAAAGATATGTTTTTTTAACTTGTATGGCATGAATAGAATCTTATAGCGTCAAAAACCTTACTGATCTGAAGCTTCCTTTGTAATCCTACAATTTTATTTTCAATTAAAAGGTTTAATTTTATAATTTCAATGAATTTAAGAAAATAAATCATTTTCAATGAAGAAAGAATATTTTACAAAATAATTATTTTCAAGTGATATCTCAAAATTATTTTCCATCTACAATAACATTATTTGATGTTACATATTTTTTAATGAGTATTTTTTAAGGATAATATCCCTATTATTCCTATAATTGGATTATTTTTATGATGGAATGATATTTATAAAACCCATTAAATTTCATTGGGTTATGTTGTGATTGAATAAGGTTTATGAAACCCATTTCATTACATCGAATTTGATATGATGAATTATTTCTACTCTTATGGAACAAATTTGAATGGTTTTCATTATGTGATGGGTGAGACCTATATCTACCTCCAATAAAATGGGTAAAGATTTATATCTCATGAGATAATGATGGGAAACAAATCTACAAGCTTGATCCATAATGGGAAGATGGGGAAAACTGATCCAATATGGGTTGATAGAGAAACATGATCCACTTTGACAATATGGGGGAACTTGATCCCTTACAAGGAAAGGACTAAAACTGGGGATAGTTGTGTGTCCTACTCAGTAGGTGTTGTCCCCATGGAGTTCCATTATAGGGTTTGGAAATGCGCCTTGAATTATAAAGAATGAAATTACATGTTCATGTGTCTCCAAAAATTTTATGTATTATTCCTATATTATTCTTTCATGGACTATGCTCAAGATTCCCTAACGATTCATATCTTATGAACATCTATTATTTATGCCACGACTCATGTATATCATATTGGATATTCATGGTATGATCTTATAATGTCATGATCATGTTCCCAAAACCTTATATTCATGATTATACTTACGTATGGAATACCTTTAAAACTAAACATACCCTCTTTCATCCTTATATAAAAATTTTATAGATTTTAAATTCAAGGGAGAAACTATTTGAATTCTTTTTGAAAAAAAATTTAAATGTCATTATACATAAAAATGACACAAAAATAGATATATTCATAATTGGAATGCATATGGTCTAATTTATCCATAAAATGAAATAAGATATTTTTTTTGGGATGATTTTCAGATTATACCTCATGGTTTTAACCCTATTTTAGCCATTTTACCCATACAGAGCTCACAAGTATTTAACATATTTAATATTTATAATAACCAGAAATAATAAAGGATATATATAACAAATTTAATTCATATACTTCTAAATATGGAATACTTATTTCAATATTTACTTCATATAGGTTAGTGAATTTAATTTAATATTTAAACTAAAAGATACGATGAAATCAGTTTTCCAAAAAATTATTTTTTTAATTATAAATAGTTTTTATCCTAAAATACAACATAAAGTTAATTCCAATTATCTTAATTATAATAATAATATTATAATAGAACTAATTTTGATTTTAAAACCATTTAAAAAGGATGCCTTTATGAAATTATTGAAATGAAATGATAGTTTTCAATAGAAAACTATATTTTTCAATACTTATAGAAAATAAATATTTATAGAAAATTTTATAAAATAACTCAAAAATAATTTCAAAATAATGATTTGGAAACTAAATATACTTTTACAAAATAAATTTTCTAAAATTGGAAGAAATTAGATATATTATTTTTTTCACAACAAGAAATAAATCCCATTCTATGGAAAAAATTTATTTTAAAAGCATATAACCACATTACTAAAAAATATTAAAATAATCTGAAACCATTATAAATAATTTTAAAATTATTTTATTCATATTCACTATGATAATTTATGGTTATTTTAAAATATTATACTACATTATGGTTTTTTAGACCCAGGATATGATATATCTCAATCTATTAACCAAATTAAATTTATTAAAAGAGAAATACATATTTAAATATCATGGTGTTACATTCTACCCCAATTAAAATGAAAATTTTCCTCTAAATTCCATTAATAAGATTTAAAAAACCAGGATGTCTTTTTTCATAACATTCTCGATTTCCCATGTTTCTTCCCCTAATTTAATTTTTCACCACAAAACATTGACTAGGTGAGTGGTCTTTTTTCATATCACTTTCTGTCAATGATTAAAAATAGAAACATGTTTCTCCCTATAAGAGAGATATTTATCTAGGGGTATTAATTATGTTTTCAGGATATGTGAATGATCAATTACACACACACACATGAGAGACACATTAAACACATCATAAAGATGAATGATATTTTGTGGAAGATTCAAATGATAATAAACCAATCCAATAAAATCAATAATATCTAAAGAACGATATATCTATTGATATTATTTCCCTTCATTCTAAATCTTATAACCGTATTCCAAGGAGATATTCATAAGCAAACCTTATCACCATATTTAAACTCCTAATTTCAATGATGATTGTCACCATAACATTTTTGTAGCATTTTAATTGTAATTATGTGTTGTTGAATGTATCGAAACATCTCTATAATATCATTAGTTAGACCACATCCCAATATATTTATTTCTCTAAATTCATCCCATCATATTATATTTATAATATTATTTTCATGGAGGGATTTATATATCTAATAAAATCAAATCGAGTAAACCACATTCAGTGTATAGTTTATTATAATTTCAAAAGATACAAGGGATATAATATTAAAGTATTAATTATATTAGGAATATTACAATGAAAAATAAATACATGATTCACATTTTACATTGGGAATAAAATAAACAAAAAAATATATAATATTTGGCATCTCAAAAACTCAATAAAATAATTTATCTACATGTATTGGGAAAATTATAACAAATAAAGTGTAAAGACCCATAAATTTCAATAGAATTTTTTTAATAAATTTATTTGGGGTTCTACGAGTACGCAGTTTCTGACAACACCTGATTCGGAGTCCCGGTGTGCCAGGAATCTATTTTTGAAGTTTAGCTCGGGTATGTTCAGTGAATGAAGGAGCAGGTTTTTCTAACTTTTGAACCGGTGCATAGAATTGAAATCTGAGGGCATCGTTGAAACCGCAACGCCAGTAATTGCTTAATAAGACCCTTTTTGCAGTCGCGTTTGATTGGGTGGTGTTGTTAAATAATTGGGTTAACTAAAGAGTGAAATAAATTTGCGCCACAATTTTATTTCTAATCTAAATAGTTATAACCTATGCATGGGAGTTGAGTGGGACCCACTACATCCCAACCACTTGGTATGATATTGGTGAGGTGGGTCCCACATGATCCCCACCCCTTAAATTTCCCTAAACCCCCCTCTTTATTTTGGAAATCCCCCATAAATGTGTAACACACCAACCTTCCCTCTTTATGACATGTCAACTCTCACAATTAAATTGATTGTTTAATGCCATTCAATTAATTTAATTTTGAGTTTGATTTTTGATGTTTTGAAAATGCATGGCATGTGTTAATAAAATAAGTCTTCTTTATTTTATGACATGTCTACCGCATGACACATGATCGTGTGTGAGAGGCACCCGGGATGGAGAATGACTTACCAGGAGCGAACAGTGGTACTCCTATGATGGGGTTGGTCACATGAAACGTGACTTTCCGACCTGCCATACAAATGACCAGAAGAAAAACAAAGGACCTCCCAAGTAGAGGTAGAGGTTCGATCAGGGAAGATCGAAAGGTGCAGGAGACTGAGGCAGGGGAGCTGGCCGTGCAGATGGAGGTGGACGACGCTTCGAGGTGTTTCCACCACCACCACCAGGAGGTCCACCCCGACTACAGGGAATAGGTGGACATGGGAGAGCTCAGCTTCAGGCAGCTGATGCTTATGACCATTGAGCTCCAGGAGCAGATGGACAGGTGCAGGACTAGTTCCAGGCATGGGACCTTTGATCCTGGTGCTGCTAGTTTCCTTTTTTTCATTGTTGTGTGTCTTTGTACTTGAGCTGCAATAATAAAAGACACTTTTCCTTGTGACGTTTTCTTCCACTCTTTTTGTGTACTAAGAGGTTCCAGTTAAAACTGTTGACTTGACCCTCACTTTTGAGATACCTACTGAAGGAGACCCAGTGACCACACACTGATGCCGACAGTGTGACTCAACCTTTGGAGGCGAGAGTAACGGTTGGATCTCTTGGTAGTAGCGTCGAGGCCTTACGACGTCATCCTTGGTATAGATTAGTATCATCCATGTCAGGATTGACTGTATTAGGCAAAGAACATGGTTCATCCTGGGGATGAGACCAGATTTCTCTTATCGGAAAAGAAGAAATCTTAGCAGCTCTTGTAGGACCAGAGAAGGTCCAGGTCATCCAAGAGCGGATGAGGACAGCTCAGAGCTGACAAAAGTCTTATGCTGACAGGAGGCGGAGACCACCAGAGTTCAAGGATGGCGACCACGTTTTCCTACGGGTCTCACCTCAACATGGATTACCGAGATTTGGCTGGGGCGGTAAGTTATATCCGCCCTTCATAGGACCCTTCTAGGTCCTCAACAGGATAGGTGAGGTGGTTTACCACTTGACCCATCCACCTCAGTTGCACCAGGTGCACGACGTTTTCCACGTATCTCAGCTGAGGAGATATGTGCACGACCCGACACATATCATCGACCATGGGGAGCTGAATATCGATGATGGGACAAATTTTTCGGAGGTCCCGGTGGAGATCGAGGATCAACAGGAGCGGGTCCTACGTGGACGGTCGATTCCTCTAGTGCGCATCAGATGGCAGCACAGGAACCTCCAAGAGAGCACATGGGAGCGGGAGACTCAGATGCGTGCACAATACCCCCTTTTGTTTCCCTAGTTTTTGGATGTAGCTTTACGGGGATGTAAAGCCCTGAGGTGGGAGTAATGTAAAGACCCATAATTTTCAAGGGAATTTTTTTTCTTAATTTTCTTTGGGATTCTATGAATACACAGTTTCTGACGGTACCTGATTCCAAGGCCCGGTGTGCCCGGAATCAATTTTGGAAGTTTAGCTCGGGTACGTTTAGTGAACGAATGAGCAAGTTTTTCTAACTTTTGAATCGTTGCTTGGAATCAAAATCTGAGGGCACCGTTGAAACCGCAACGCCGGTAATTTCTTAAGAGGACCCTTTCTGTAGTTGCGTTTTCTCGGGTGGTGTTGTTAAATAATTGGGTTAACTAAAGATTGAAATAAATTTGTGCCACAATTTTATTTCTAATCTAAATAGTTATAACCTATTCATGGGAGTTGAGTGGGACCCACTACATCCTAACAACTTGGTAGGATATTTTTGAGGTGGGGCCCACGCGAGCCCCACCCCTTCAAATTCCTTAAACCCCCCTCTTTATTTTGGAAACCCACCATAAATGTGTAACACACCCACCTTCCCTCTTTATGACTTTTCAACTCTCACAATTAAATTGATTGTTTAATGCCATTCAATTAATATAATTTTGAGTTTGATTTTTGAAGTTTTGAAAACGCATGGCGTGTGTTAATAAAATAAGTCTTCCTTATTTTATTTGGGTGTGGGAGGTTGTGTGTTGAGATTTTGGGGAGAGATTACTCTAAGGTTAAAGAACGTGAAGAACACCAAATATTTGATGAAGAATGCCATCTCGTCTTCTCATCTTCTTCCTGCATCAAGGAAAGTGAGAGACCGCTTCTTCCACGGACGTTCACCGTCAATGTACACGGAGCCTCACCCGCGACACCGTATTCCGCGATGCGAACTTCCTCAAGATTATTTGAAGTAGGGGTTTGATTTAAGTTCGTGTTTATTTGGCGTTCCTTGTTTAATATAAATCCACATGTATCAAGATAACGGGAGGAGGTCAGACCGCATGAACACGGTCGAAGCTCCTCCCCTTTTTGTTGTTGAATATTATGTGGCTCAAACGAAGGTGGCGCGGTGCATTGCACGCGGGATCAAAGAGAGCTGCAAAGGTGGTGCGCAGTACAATCGTGCTGCGCTGGAGAACTCGAGGGAATGCCGCAACCAAAGCGGGCCGCGACAGAGGGGCGCGACGCCGACGCGCCACGCCGGTCGAAGAAGGGCCACGACCTAAGGCTGCGGCTGTCATCGACAGGGGGCAGCCGGACTTCCCGGCCAACAGAGCATCAAGATCCACATCCCTTTGGCCACGGCGGAAGACCTGAGGGCGGACGGATCCGCCGACCGCTGGCGCTTCGGAGGGGCGGGGCCACGGGGTCCCGCGGCTGCAGCACCGGCTGGCCAACCGGGTCGGCCGTTCGGTAGGCTGGGGTTTGTAACCCCCGGTGGTAGACAGGGTGGCCCCACTCCATCTGGGGGGGGGGGAGTTTTCTTCAATCAAGGGGGCAGCCCCCCCCCCTTTGTGCCGCTCGGTCACAGACTGAGCGACCAGCCGAGCCGGGCCGCTCGCGTTGGGCCGAGGTGCCCAGCCGAACCGGGACGGGCCGCCCACTGGACCGGGCCACGCCTGCTGGGCCAGGCCGCGCCGCTGGGCCGGTCCATACCCAAGTGGGCCGGACCCCAGACCCGGGTTGGGTTGACCCAGTTTGGGCCGACCCAGGGGGTCTTGGGCTGGGTCGGCCCGGGCCCAAAACCCCCTAAAAACAGATAGCTTCGTTCAAAGTCCCATAACTTGGGCTACAGACCTCCGATAGATGCACCGTCAGTTGTGATATGATCCTTGGATC
Organism: Viscum album; assembly: GCA_963277665.1. NCBI lineage: Eukaryota > Viridiplantae > Streptophyta > Magnoliopsida > Santalales > Viscaceae > Viscum > Viscum album. The sequence continues at coordinate 1,877,994,112 of OY728132.1, forward strand.
GAGAAGGTCGTTTTGGTATATTAAAATCAGGGTTTTGGAGAACTTTGGGTATAGCCAGGTTGGTTCGAACATGAAACCAACCAGGCCCTCGGAGCGGAAACACTTATAACTTGAGCTCCGGACGTCCGATTGACATGCCATCAACTTTGTTGGTTTTATATTAGTGATATGGTCCTTTTGACTTACTCTGATCGAGGTTTGGATACATTTGGAGTACGGTCGGGTTGGTTTTGACTTAAAAACCAACCGGGCTCCTGGGACGGAAACACCAATAACTCTCAGACCGGGCGTCTGATTGACGCGCCGTCTGTCACGTTGTGTTCCTATTGACATGAAATAAATTTAAGATACATCAAATATAGTATACATGAGAGTTGATGTATCTAACTCTTGGATCATGGAGCGGACCCTCCCGGAATGAGTGTGCTGTGTGCAGGAACCCTAGAGCTGGCAGAGACTTGACGACTGCTGATCGATCGACTCAGAGTGTTTCAGATAGTGTAGTGGGGAGCACTTGGTTGGAACGGTAGGCCCACGGTGGAGGAGCGCTTTGTTGTAGAGGCAGACCCGTGGTACTCAACAGAAGGAGTACCTCTGTAGGCTGTGAGAGGGAGTGCTTTGTTGTAGCGGCATACTCATGGTGGGAAGCGCTTGGTTGTAGAAGCAGGACCACAGTACTCGACAGGTGGAGTACTACAGTAGTCCAAGGTTAGTGGGAAGCACTTGGTTGTAGCGGCATACCCACTGTACTCGATAGAGGAGGAGTTCCCCAGCAGCTATGGTTTCGACATCATGATTAAAATCCTGGTTTGAGCTGAGTCTTGACTTTCAATCATTATCTTTGATGTGATTGACTTGATATCCTGTGTGGATTGGATCTTGTTTTCCTGTGTGGATTAAGTTATGATTTCTTGTGTGGATTGGATCATACTTTTCTATGTAGATTATGTTATAATTTCCTGAGTGGATTGGATTGTACATGAGCTCGTGAGTTGGAGTTGAACTGGATTTGATGACTTAGCTATATTCATGGGAATATACCTAATTAGTGTTGGATGATACTTTGTGATTGTATCTTTTCTTTGTGGTTTATCCTTTGTGGATTCAGAGAAACCTTCGAGGGTCTCGGAGTCCCTACTGAGTATCACATACTCACCCCTGCACGGGCTTCGCCCGCACTACATTGTGTTGGTTGCAGATGATGGACAACGCTAATTGTAGTTGAGGCTTGAGGAGCAAGACTGTACCTGGTGGTGGACCTCACGACGAGTCAGTAACGGAGGTGAAATTCATGACGAGGTAGTACCCGGAGGGGACAGACGGATGTGGAAAGCTGAGGTGGCCATCCGTACCTACCCTTCAGGTAGGAACCCGGAGGACAATCTAGGAGCAGCTCGACACCTTCTGGTTGTTGTACTTTTGTTCAGTTGTAGCTTACATTTCAGTTGGGTTTGTATTCTACCCATTTACCTTTCAACACTTTCTTTTATACTTAGTGTTACTTCCGCTTATACTCTGTGGTGTTTGTTACTTTTATAAATGCAATGCCTTCCCTTTTTATCTGGATCTACGCCTTTGGTGCTAGTCGCCAGCCCCTGGCCTATGGAAGGCGGGCATGGGGTAGTCACGGAACGGGCCCTGAGGACGGGTCGTGATATAAAGGGTGAAAATAAATTCTCAGAACGAATTACATAAAACAAAATCTTTCAATTTTAAATAACGAATAATATATATGACAAGGTTAATAACTAGAAACACATAACATTTAATCAATAAATTCAGTATGAGATGAATCCTATGAAAATATCAATGTTTTAATCTCATGGATAATAATAACTGAATACTCATGGAATGAAATTCATGCTATTGGATGACATTATCTCATTGATCATGACATATCTACCATAATTACCTTAAACCACGATTGTTTAAAACTATTAGTAATGACCCATTTAATTTGACCAACAGATAAATCCAATGAGACCTATTAATTCATCAAGGGTGGGATATAATTCTGAGATCCACTAGTCAATGAATTTCCAATTCAACCCTTACATATCAAATTATTTATTTATTTCATGAACCATAATCCATATAAAAAAATATTTGAATTTAGTAAAGATTATGGAATATCAAAATTTCCCAAGCCAATAAAATAACCCTAAATATAAAATGCCATTTGTAAAAATGTTATATGTTTTATTAAATAATCATACCATTATATAAACAATTTTTATATATAAGATAAATATACTATTCAATTATCAGACTAATGTAAATTATTAAAGACAAATTTAATAACCATAAAATTAAAATGATGACATTAAATTCATCATAAATATTAGTTTTGAATTAAATTCATTTCCCTTTGAGAAACAAGTTTATGAATAGTAAACTCATTATCAAAAGATTTTTTTAATACCTTAGAGATATTATATAAAAATATAATGTGTGTAAAATGGTTATGGTGGAAGGAATGTCTGTTAACCCTGTATAAGTAAAAAACATTCATTTAGAATTTTTTATAAAGAAAATAGATCATGAACCCTTTTGGGAATGTTTTTTGAAATATTGATTTTATAAAAAGTAAAATTCCAAGTATAACATAATATAATTTTCATAAATAATATTTTTAAATAAAAATTATTTTTATAAAATAGTTTTTAAAATACATTTATGGAAGAAAAATACACCCGATCATGAGGAGAAAAAATAACATCTTTTCTTTTAAACATTCCACATGAAAGGGTATTATGAATTGAATCATTAATCATCATGAATAATAATATTAAAATATTAAATTACTAATAATCTAAATATATTAACCACATAGAAGTAAACAAGTTCATATTACCAAATATGTCTGAATTTAGTAAAAATTGAAAAAAAAATCACATACATCAAGTCTCACTCTCCTGTACATTCCTTATATTCCAAAATAATAATCATATGATGATTATTTTCATTACTAAAACAAAAATTTATGATCATTATTCCATTTATTTTATTTATTAAAATTTTATATTTATTCACATAATCAATTATGATCACATTTGATGGTTTGATGATATTCATTTCATATGTAAAAATTGGTTTTGGTAGGTTGACTAGGGTAAGAGAATTCATTATTACATCATATAAAAAATAGTGATCATGAAAATATTAACATTTATATAGTTAAAATTTTCTTTTGAAACAAATAAATAAATATAGTTATGAAAAATGAACTACATTTAATCATGGAAATAATAGGTCATACATACGAATGAGTAATGTTTTTCATTTTTCATTGATTATGATGAAAAGAATGTATATATTATTTTACCTTTTTCTAATGATAATTAAATAATAAATAATTTTTTTGTTTAAATAGACTTATATATTCTATTAGAGTAAAGAATTTGTGAAAAAGGAATCACATCACTTTGCAGTAGTCGTAGTCCACATGTACACATGACCAATATTTTTAATTTTAAATGACTAGAAAGGTATGAAAATATTTTATATATTACAGTACCAAAATGAATAATAATAGAATAATATCACACACACACATATATAATTTAAATCCATCATTACAACTATCCTTAATTGGTGGATATGGAAGATGAATAACATCTATTCGAGTGGTGGTAGTCCACCATACACACAAACAATGGTTTCATTTACAATTTGATTGAAAATGATATAGTTTTAATTTATGATATTAACATAATTAAATATAAATTATATTGGAGATAATAATTATATTATATTTTAATTATTTAATAATATTTTTTGGAGGTTTAAGAAGAAATAAAACAAAAATGCTCAGTTATGATTGATACCTCTTCTTAGAACAACCTCTTTTGGATTATACCCTAATCATTCATAAATTGAATTTATGATCAAAATAATGCCTATAAGATGTGTTTTGGTATTTAGGTATGATATTTGGATATGTATTTACTAAACCAAATGGTTTTTAACTTTTAATAAAAGAGAAGAGTATGTTCCTTTTATAAGTGGGGGAGGGAACATTTATAATTCCTTGAAGTATTAAATTAATATAAAATAAGTTTCTTAATTAAAATGTATCTAAACTGATATAATTCAAAAACAAGATGATTATGTGTATAAATAATATTATCCATTTAAATTCTAACATGTTTATTCTTTTTTTATACTTAACTATTAATTTTTTGTCCCCTTTATCCCTTTTGACAGTTATCATAGTATAAAATTTTTATACACTTTGAGGGTCAATATTATTACTATAAAGTGGAAAAATACCAATAAATGGACTATGGTTGATGATTTATTCTATATACCATTCCATTTTAAGAATATAATATTTTTATGAATTATAATTCATTTAATAAAATATTATTTATTATAAAATATCTTTAATGTATATTTGACACAATTAATTTATTATGACCTTAAATACATAAATAAAAAGAAGTAATTATACTATAATCTCTTAAAACATCACTAAAACGTAATATTTTTCTTAAAAATTCTTGTAAAACCACAATTATTTCAATTTATATTACTTTGGAATTTATAAAATCATTTTTTTTCTATTAATTAATTTTTTTTGTGTCTGTGTTTTGCAAGAATTTAAGGTAATTATTTCATAATAAAAAATTATAAATAAACTTCCATGATGAAAAATTAATTTATATTCAAATGGAAATTTAGAAACAATCATCAGTTTTATTTATCCCAATCATAATATATTATAGATATTAAAAGCATAAAAGTGATATATTTTTCATTATATCTCACTTAAATATTATAAAGGTCAACATAACATCTAAATTGTAAAAAGGTCATACATTCTATTTTGAATGGTTATGTATGAAAAATAATAATACAATTAAATTAAGTTAAAATTACTATTGTTTTTTAATTCCTTATCATTACTTTTATCCTTAATTATCAAATTTACCCTTAACATGGTGTTAATTAATAATTATGGTATCTATTCATAACTTATAGAAAAAGGGACATATTTACCAAATTTGTAACTACTAGTTCCATATATGGAATTAATTTTTTGTGATTAAATTTCATTAATTTTAATAGATTAAATTAATTTTTAAATTTATTGAAATATAATTTTCAAAAAATTCAATTTAAGTATAAAAGTAGTTATAAAAATTCAAGTATAAAATTCATGAAAGATAAAATGATTCTATGATAAATAATATAATTAACTAAATTCTATTTGAAACCATTTTTTAAAATAGTGACACTGTATAATCATCAAATTAAATTAAATTTTTAATTAAAGTATTAAATTTCAATATCCATTAAATAAAATTTCCAAAATAAATTCCAAAAATTATCACACTAAGATAAATTTTATATATTGATTTAAAAAATGCATTTTGTTCAATAAAATAAATATTCTAAAATTTGTAAAAATATAGATACAATATTTTCTCACATAAAGCAATACATATCTTATTTAAAGAAATCAGATTTTTGAAGAATAAAATGACATTACTAAAAATTTGACTGTTTATTTCTTTAGAATTAACCAAAAATATGTATTGAGATTGAAATTCATATGTGTTTCATAATGTTTTTATTCCAATTCATACCCACCTATTCAACTATTATATTATAATGTTGATATAATAATATTTAGTGGTTCCTTTAAATTTAGAGTTGTGTGTTGTTTATGCTATCAAGAATAGTGATCGTAAAATGAAGGTATATTACATTATTACCTAATAACAACATTTATTCTATGAAATTTTCATGGATATTATCGTCTAAAATATTACCGTGGTTTTTATTCATATAATTATCAGGTTTCCACATTACTTCCTCTATTTTCTGATCTCTCTAAAGAACCTTTAACAATTGACTCAGTCGATTAATCACCAATTTCTCTCTAGAATCATGAATATAGATACTCCCAATATAGTATGATTAATTAAATTTAAATTATATTTCATTAGAGGAGAGAACATGTGATGGTTCTAGAATAATTTCTTAGGAATGAGATTTGGAACATATCAAGTACTTTTGATAGGTTTATTGGGTTTTCTAATCGGTACAGAATAGTTATAATTCATTTTTTAATTTAAAAATGTTTTATTTGACTATAAATAATTTTTCCCTTCATAATAAATCATATGAAACCCTTCCCTGGAGATAATTTAAAAAAAATGTTCCCCCACATGAAATTACAAATACTTACATCCATTATTAACATAAATATTTTTCCATTGTTGATCTGATTTAATATGTGGTCGAATAGTGTTTAGATATTTCATTGTCTCTCTAATATTATCTATTCATATAAGCTTCTTTTCACAAACATCATCCTTATAATGTGAAATCTATTTCTATACATTACATTATACAGATCCATTTGAATACATGAATGTAAGGTATTTTTATAGAAAAATTACACTACACATAATTATTTATGATATGTACAATTAAATTCATTTGATCATGACATCAACATGTCTTCTAATACTTAAATATTTATTTTTAATTTCCCATAAATTTGTGGATGACATAAATCTTTCTTTTGAAGTTTGTATCAAGATCCTTCTAAGCACATCTCTATAAATTTTATGTAAATAATTAATAAACATCTGAAATAATTGAAATAGGTTCTCCATAATTTATTAAATAATAATTAATATAGTGTCTTTCATGGTGTCGAATAGTGGAAGAAAGACTTGTGACCTGTATAGTCTTGTGGGACCTAACTATTAGTTTTCCCACGTAGAACAGTGGAAGAGGTCTTCTGACCTGGATGGTCTTATGCACTATTTTTAACCCTGATACAGGGTGTGGATATATATATATATATATATATATATTTCTTTGTGGTAGGTGATCACCAAGTGGAGTGGATTATGTCTTGGCTTGAGACTGAAAAACTTGTTTTATCTGCTGTGTCATTCAATTTAGTATTTCTTTGTTTTAACTCATATTTCATAAAAATAAATTTTACATTGATCATTGGTCTTGGATAGTAGTTATAACAGTTTTTCCTTATTAGAGTTGTTTCAAATGTTGTATCAATATCTCATATTGTTATAACTGAGAATTAATCAATCTTCCCAGATACTATTTAAATAGTTAAACTGTTATAATTTTACTAGCTTGTATAACTGGATAGATTTATTTTTAATTGTGGTAATATTTCAAATAAACCATTTAATATAAATTTTTATAGGAACTTAATTCACCCCCTCTTAATTCTCCTACTCTAACCAACATTTGGTATCGTAGTTTGTTTTTCAAGTTGCAGTTTTAAAAATTGTAAATTATATATCTATTTTCAAATATTTTTCAACTATGATGTTAGTTGTGTTTTAAATATCATTTAATTTCTGTTAGTTCTAATATTCTAGTTAATTAAAAGCATATTTATTTATCATGAATAATAAATTGGAAGATTCTTCTACCAAAATACCTCCATTCTTTAGTGGAACAAGTTATGCACAATGGAAAATAAAAATGAAAATTCACCTATAAAGTGTGGGTTTTGAGATTTAGCTTTCAATTATAGATGAATATGAGATTAATACTACTGATGAGAATACTTGGGATGACCCAACTAAGGCTGCTTATAATTATAATTTCAAATCCATGAATTCTCTGTACTGTTATTTAGGATATGAAGAGTTTAATATAATTTCTGCATGTAAAATAGCCCATGAAATTTGGGAAACTTTTTATGTTTCACATAAAGGAACCTATAATGTTAAGGAAATGAGACTTAAAACATATAATATTAAAAATGAAAATATTAAAATGAAGCCTAATGATCCTATTTATGACATGTATCTCATGTATAATGAAACATTTAATACAATTATTTCTCTAGGAAGGGATGTTATAGCCGAAGAGAAAATCATGAGAATAATCTGATACTTACCATATATTTGGAGAGGGACTTATTTATTAATTCAATAATAATGTGACATCAGAAAGTTTCCAGTAAAGTAGTATATAATTATGTTTATGATGTATGAGAAATAATTAAAATTCAACAAGGAAGAGGAAGAGGAAACAAAGAGAAATTCAGTGGCTTTCAAAACCACTACTTCCAAAACAATAGAAAGGGAAATTATCTAGACTCGTTATGAAAATACAAGTAATGATGATTCACCATATAATAATGATGAGAAAATGGATTAATTATACATAAGGTTTAAGAAGTTTTATAGGAGGAGTAAATTCTTCAGGAAGCCTAACTACAAAGGTAAATATGACAATAAGGGAAACTAGAAAAAGGATTAGAAGAAAGGTGATACTTCTAGGGAAATTGTCTGTTATGAATGTAAGAGAAAAGGTCATGTAATGAATGATTTTCCCAAGATAAAATATAATAAGTGATATGAGGACAATGATAGAATGTATAAAAAGGTAATCAAAGCAACATAAAGTTATTTTGAGGGTAACACAAGTGACTCAGAGTCCTCACCGAATGAAAATGCTGGTAAATCTAGTCCGTGATTCATGAAAAAAACATTTGAGGTAACCCTTGAGTCTCCGGACCATAATGCTTATTATTTTGGAAATGAATGTGATTTTGAAAATATGACTAATGATGAAATGTTTCAACACATTCTAATTCTTGAAGATACATGCAATGAATTTAAAGATAAATACAAAGATTTGACAAAACAGTGTGCCTTTACATCTATGGTTGAGTTTGAGTTTACAATAGAAAAGGAGAAGAATGCTCAATTACCTAAAGAGAACAATGAACTTAAATTGTCAAATGAGAAATAGAAAATGTATCTAGAAAGATTTAAAAATGGCAAAGAAATCATAGTTCCAATTTTTGGGAAACATGTTGCTCCTAAGTATACTTCTGGAATAGGATATCAACCCAGAAATAGGAATATAAAAAAACTCATTTTGTATCAAAATCTAGAAAATTTAGTTTTATATCCAGTTCTAGAAAATTTTCTATATGTTCCAGCTATGAGACATCTTGCACTGCTTCTAGTTTCTTAGGACCAAATAATGTCTTTTTTTTAAATACATCACATGCTGCTTATAGGAAATCCATGAAGAATGTATGGGTTACCAAAGCACTTATTACTAATGTTGCTGGACCCAAAAAAATATGTGTACTAAAATCTTCTTTTGTTTAAATCTTTTTTAGGAAATCTTTTTAAAGTGTTCCTATAAAAATCTATGGTACATGGATAGTGGATGTTCAAGACACATGATAGGATATTACTCATGTTTCAAGAACTAAAAAAATATTGATGGTGGACATGTCACCTTTGGTGACAACGCTAAAGGAAAAATAATTATCCTTGGGAATATTGGTAACTCTGACTCAGTTTTAATTTCTAATGTACTTTTTTATTGATTAAAATATAATATTATTAGTATTTCACAATTATGTGATGATGATTTTCATGTTAATATTTAAAATGATGCATGAAATATTTTTAATTCTAAAAATGAATTAGTATTTTCTTCTTTTAGAAATGGGAATGTTTTTGCTGCTAAATTTGATTCTTTAATTTCTAAAAATGTATATTTATTGAGTGTACTTCACAAAGAGTCTTGGATTTAGAATAAAAGTCTAGGACACTACAATATACAATCCCTTAGAAATATTACTAGAAAAGGATTAGTCAAGGATCTACCTAAACTTGAGTTTCCAAATGACAAAGTCTGTAATCCTTCACAAAAGGGTAAATGACACAAAATATCTTTCAAACCAAATAAATAAGATTAAACTTATAAACTTTTGAGTTGGATCACAAGGAATTGTTTGGACCTTCTGGTGTTTCAAGTCTTAATGGGATGTTATATGTCTATGTTCTTGTAGATGACTACTCTAGATACACATAGACCTTTTTCTTAGCTCATAAAAGTGAACTTGTTCTCATTTTTCCAAGTATGTTAGGACCGTAGAAAATATTTGTGGGATTATAATTAAAACCCTAAGAAGTAACTATGGACATAAATTTTAAAACCAAGAGTTTGAATCTTTTTTCTCACAAAATGGATATAGTCATAACATCTCTACCCCTAGGACACCTCAAAAAAATAATGTTGTAAAAAGAAGAAATACAACCTTACAAGAAATAGCTAGAACAATGCTCAATGAATATGACCTACCTATCTACTTTTGGGCAGAAACTGTTAATACAACATGCTATATAATCAACAGAGTCTTTTTTAGATCAATCCTTAAAATAAATCCCTATGAGTTGTGACAGAATAGAAAACCCAAGGCTATCTAATTAATAGTTTTTGGTTGTAAAGTCTATATCCTTAACACTAAGGATAATCTAGAAAAATTTTCACCCAGGAGTGATAAATGAATTTTCCTAGGTTAATAAATTTCTACTAATGCCTATAGAGTCTTTAATAAGATATCCAAATGTGTGGAAGAATCTATACATGTCAAATTTGAAGAAAAAAATCCACATGAACCTAATACCTCTATTGAAAGTCTTGAGGATGATGTATCAAATCAAGAAATCAATGCTAAACCTTAAAACCACCCTATTAAGGAATCTATTAAAATGTCCAGTTTTGGAAATTATCTAGATTCGAGCCTCGATGAACCCAAACCTCCTGAAGAACTTGAAATTACTAGTCATTATTTTTATATATCTGTTAGAACCCGTAACAACCGTCCTTTATATGCTATTGTGGGAGATTTTGATAAATGAATATAGGCTAGTGCTTCTCTAAGAAATCAGGCTGAACATCAAGCTTTATTGTCACATCTTGAACCTAAAAATATTAATGAGGCAATCAATGATGAATTTCGGGTGATGGATATGTAAGAATAATTAAATAAGTATGAATGAAATAATGTCTGAAAACTTGTGGATAAACCTAAAGACACTTGACAATAGGTACTAAATGGGTGTTTATAAATAAAGTAGATGAATCTCATACCATAGTATGAATCAAAGCTAGATTGGTTGATCCAGATTTTAATCAATAAGAATGGATAGATTATGAAGAAACTTTTGCGACTTTCTCTAGACTTGAATCCATCAGAATACTGTTAGCATATACAACACATATGAATTTTAAAAAATATCAAATGGATGTCAAGAGTGCATTCCTTAATAGGAATATCATTGAGGATGTTTTTGTTGGACAACCACCTGGTTTTACAAACCCTCATTTTCCAAATAATGTTTTTAAATAAACAAAAGATTTATATGGTTTAAAGAATTATCTAAGAGCTTTCTATGATAGATTATGTAGTTTCCTTCTTTTTAAAGGTTTTACAAAAGGTATAGATCATCCTACTATCTTTATGAAAAAATGTCTAATGTTGTTTTGGTTGTTCAAATCTATTTTGATGATATTATTTATGGATCTTCAAAAAATTCTTTATGTATTGATTTTTCAAAGATGATGAAAATTGATTTTGAAATGAGTTTGATGGGTGAACTATAATTCTTTCATGGATTTCAAATCATTCAAAATATAGAAGGTATTATTCTGAATCAACGTAAATATACTAAATACCATCTAATTTGTTTTCTTAGATAGTACTAAATGTATTGATACTCCAATGAGTACCACCTATAAGCTGGATCTTGATGAGAATGGTAAATCTGGTGATCAAACCACTTACCAAGGAATGATTGGTAGTTTACTCTACTTGACTACTAGTAGGCCTGATATTATGTTTAGTGTGTGTATGTGTTCCCATTTTCAAGAAAATACTAACGAGTTGTATAATATTACTACCAAAAGTATTTTCAAATGCCTAAAATATACTACAAACTTAGGACTGTTCTATCCCAGAGGACAATCATTTGAATTATTTAGCCATTCTAATGTTTATTTTGGTGGTTGTAAGTTAGATAGAAAAATAACCTCTATAACATGTCAATTTTTGGTATGTCAATAGTTTTATGGTGTATTAAAGAGGAAAAATCAATTTCATTATCTACTTATGAAGCTGAATACAAAGCTGATGGTGGTTGTTTTGCTCAGATTTTGAGGATGAAACACACTTTTCTAGACTATAGATACCAATTCAGGCATGTTATTATAAATTTTGATAACAAAAGTGCTATTAACATATCAAAGAATCATGTTTCTCATTATAGAGCAAATCATATTGATGAAAGACATCGCTTTTTGAGAGATCATTATAAAAAAGGTGATATTACATTAAAATTCATTAGAATAGAACATTAGCTTATTGACATTTTAACAAAGCCATTAAATTATGAAAAAATGAATTACATCATACAAGAATTAGGAATGATAAAACATGATTGAATAGTTTACTATCTCAAAATTACTATCTCATAATTACTATTTTAGGATTACTATCTCAAACTACTGTCTCACCACTTGCAGTCTTATCTTTGATGCATCATTGGATATAGTCACACTATGTTAAGTCACACAATAATACCGACACCGTGAATTCCTATACCAGTCTCACCGTTTTATTTATAATTTCATTTTTAAATATTACTTTCTTTTTTATCGCATGTTTTATTTATTTTTAGCACATTTTTTGTTATTGCGATGTTTGAACTCACTAAATGATAAAATTTATCACTTCAATTTTCTCAATATTACTTCTCTTGAAACTGAAACCCTCTGTCTCTCATAAACCACTAACCCTCATTATCATAGTTGTTTAGCCTATGTTGAATTCCTAGGATGAAGCATCCATCCTCTTCGACTATTGAGAAATTCAGGTCTCTGAATAAATAGAACTTGGATCTTCTTGTAATACCTGATAAATCTATGAACCCAGGTCTTAAAGATTGTAAAGTTATACAAGAAAAGGAAATCTTTAAGTAGTGGCTCTTGTCTAGTAAATCTCTGGTTCTAAAAGTTCTCAAAGAACATGGGTGGTTGGATTGATTTACCAAGGTGAAAAGACCCATCTACCCAAGGTTTGTATAATGTGTTTTATCAGTGTGTTCATTTTTCCTTCAATTCCAAGGATGATTTTGTGGTAAAAATATGGGTAAATGGTAAAATATGATTTTTTCTTCGAGGTTATGGGATTCCTTCCTAAGAATACCTCATGAAAGAATTTTTTAGAACCACCATAGAGATCATCCTTGACCTAGTAAAGTGTTTATCCAAGAATAGGTTATGGGAAGTTTGACTGGAAATAAGAACAGAAGTCTTATTACCTTAGAGATGAATGGTGAGTCATGATTGTTATTCATGTTCATTCAGTATATCATCTACCCAAGGAAAGGGACTTTTTCAACTATTATGTATTAGGATGTATTTTTGATTCATATTCTGAATAATTGACACAAGATAAACTTTTGTATGTATATTATACTTCACATGCGTGATATGCTCAAAACTACATCAAAGTACACCACCCTTTTCTATTCAAGATTCATCTCTAATATTATTCTATCCAAAGGTGTGATTGTCTAAAATGATAAAGTAATTAAGGAGTATGATTATTGCATCTCTAAGTATATTTTTAGGAGAATGAAAATAAGATGTAATCCATGTAAGAGATCATGGTATGAGGATAATGATGTGTTGTATAAGGAATTTAATCCTGTCGAAAATCCCTATAGACCAAAAAATATAGCTGATCCTGGATTTGAAGCTGATGAGATTGTGGAATATCCAAATAAAGAAATAGTTGATGATGTTACTGATGGTTTTGTGAGAATATATCCTTAGATATCATCTCTCTATAATGGTTATGTTGATGAAAGTGGAAAGGATGAAGCTTCGACAAAAGAAAGTGATGATATAAAGGAAGAGCCTACTATTGAGGAATCACCTGCTGATATGGAATGTTTTAAGAAATAGGTTGAAAATAAAGTAATATAATCTAATATGGAAAGATTGGAACACATCTTTTAGCTAGCTATAGATGATATGAGTGATCCTAATAGATCTAAAAATATGGTAATAGATCAAGATATTGATTCTCATAGTGCTATAAGATATGCACCTATTAATGGGGAGCAACACCCCAACTTTGAAAGTATTCAACTTCCAAATCCTATTGACCAATGTTCTATGGATACCTGGTATGAGTTCCTCAGTTATTTTGATGTGGAAAATTCCCAAGAGGCCTTAATAAAAGAGATATATCTTTCAAATGTGTTTCAGTTGAAACCAATTTCTACCAAAGAAGTATCCCCTACTAAGGAATATAACCCTGTTTCAGTTCCATTTTCTGAATCTACTCAAGAATCTTTTGAATTTGTAAGTCATAGTGTTCTGAATGTTTTTAGAGACAACTTTTTATTATGGATTTGAGAAGATTCTACAGACTCAACCTATCCCTATAACAAATCTCGATGAAACGGATGTTGTACTACTATTAGAGAAAATTATATGGCAGATTGAACCAAATATGCTTCATGAAATTCCAAAAGATAGGGTTAAGAACATACAATTGAGTGATGATGTGAAGTCTCTAAAATATATGGTTGAAGATATGTATAACCTCTTAAAAATGTTCAAGATTATTCTTATCATCTTAGTGAGGATATTGGTGATAAGATTCCACAAAAGGTTGTGTCCCTAATTCAACCAAGCCGAATTACTGTATATGAAATGGTGGTTGATAACAACACCAAGATATCCAATGATATGCGATATCTTGTTTTTAGACTCAATAGTACAACCGATGAACATAAAGGTTATTTAAAAAAGTTTCTAAATCAACTTAAGTCTCTCACATTAGTTGTTTTAGCTTCATCTTCCTCTGGACAACCTTTACATTTTATGTCCAATGAACTGATCAGATCATTTTTCAAAAAAGAACAACAGTTAGTGTTGAGTAATGCTGATAAGGAAAGTATCTCTACTATCATCAAGAACAATGAACATGTTCTTGATTTGGAGAGGGTGAAATCCAAGATTTTCACTGATTCTAAATAATAATTCTCTTAGAAAGTAGACTTTTACTTTAAGAGAATTTATTTTAAGAATGAGTAGAATAATCACTTCATGTATCTTGTGTAAAATTTAAATATTATTTCAGTCACTCAAGACTTCAAGGATCAAGTGAATAAGATCAAGGAATTCACACCCACTGTAGAGATGTTTTTAGAAAATATGGATGACATTGAGAAATCCATGAAGTTTGGTGGAGAGATCATCTCGGATTTTATCAATATTTTGAAGCATTATCTCTATGTTCAGAGTACTATAATTATGGATCCTATAGTTTCTTATTTGAGTAATGGACTACTGTCACGACCCGTCCTCGGGGCCCGTGCCGTGACTACCCCAAGCCCGCCTTACATAGGCCAGGGGCTAGCGACTAGCACCAAGGCGTAAATCCCAGAAAAAGGGAAGGCATTGCCTTTGAAAAGTAAACAAGCACCACAGAGTAAGAAAGGGGAAAAGTAAACACTAAGTAAAAACTGTAACAAGCTGTGCTGAAAGTAAAAAGGGGACAGAAATACAAGCCCAACTGTAAAGTACAACTGAAAGGGGAAAACAACAACTGAAAAGAAAAGCCGCAGTGTCGAGCCGTCCTCTGAAGGTTCCACCTGAAGGGTGGGTACAGATAGCCTCCACAGATCCTCGGTCCAGCAGTCCGCCCCGAGTACATCCCGCCCAGTGGTCCACCTCCAGGTACCGTCCTGCTCCGCACGCCCCCACCACGATCAGCGCTATCCGTCGTCTGCAACCAACACAACGAAGTGCGGGCATAGCCCGTGCAGGGGTGAGTATAAGCTACTCAGTAGGGACCCCAAGACCCCCGAAGGTCTCCCAGAATCCACAAAGGATAATCCACAAAGGAAAGATACAATCGCGAAGTAACATCCGACACGGCTTAGGTATATGCCCATACATATACCTAAGTCATCAATTCCCGCTCGGATCCAACATCCGAGCTCAAGCACAACCCAGTCCACACAGGAAAGAAAAACGTATACCCCTACAGGATAGCACAACACAATCCACAAAGGAGAGTAAAAGTAATCCACATAGGATAGCTCAACACAATCCACAAAGGAGAGTAAACAGGATTCAGCTCACACAGGTATACTTCTTCGGATGACGATAAAGATGATCACTGATCCATCTAAGTCGTCGGACCCACAAAGGATCGATAGGTACTAAATCCTGCAAAGACCCACACACGATTAGGCCCACACAGGACCTGTAGGCGCTGGCTCACACAGAACCACTAAGCGCTGACCCACAAAGGATCGGACCCACACAGGATCGGGCCCACACAGGACCTGTAGAACTGACCCGCAAGGGATCGCTGAGTGCTGTAGTCATCGCAGTCCACTGAGGATCTCTGCACAGTCGTCGTCGCAGTCCACTGAGGATCTCTGCACAGTCGTCGCTGTCGAAGTAGCAGTCGCAGCCAGCTCTAGGGTTCCCGCACACAGCAAGCTCGTTCGGGAGGGTCCACTCCACGAGGCGAGAGGCTAATACATCAACTGACACAAAGTCCGATGTTGATGTATCCAAAAGTTCCGTATCGTCAATAGGAACTCAACGTCGTAGACGACGTGTCAATCGGACGCCCGGTCTGAGAGTTATTGGCTTTTTCGTCACAGGGGCCCAGTTGGTTTTTAAGGAAAAACCAACCTGACCATACTCCACCTACGTCCAAACCTCGGACAGAGTATTCCAAAAGATCCGTCTCACTTATAGGAATTCAACAAAGTCGACGGCACGTCAATCAGACGTGCGAAGCTCAAGATATGAGCGTTTTCGCTCCGAGGGCCCGGTTGGTTTCGTGTACGAACCAACCCGGTCGAACCTAAAGTATTCCAAAACCTTGAGTGCAATATACCGAAACGACCGTCTCGATCCAAGGATCGCGTTTCCACTGACGGTGCGTCGTTCGGAGGCCTGTGGCTCAAGTTATGAGCAAAAACGCTCATATCTTGAGCTTCGCACGTCTGATTGATTTACCAAGGTGAAAAGACCCATCTACCCAAGGTTTGTATAATGTGTTTTATCAGTGTGTTCATTTTTCCTTCAATTCCAAGGATGATTTTGTGGTAAAAATATGGGTAAATGGTAAAATATGATTTTTTCTTCGAGGTTATGGGATTCCTTCCTAGGAATACCTCATGAAAGAATTTTTTAGAACCACCATAGAGATCATCCTTGACCTAGTAAAGTGTTTATCCAAGAATAGGTTATGGGAAGTTTGACTGGAAATAAGAACAGAAGTCTTATTACCTTAGAGATGAATGGTTAGTCATGATTGCTATTCATGTTCATTCAGTATATCATCTACCCAAGGAAAGGGACTTTTTCAACTATTATGTATTAGGATGTATTTTTGATTCATATTCTGAATAATTGACACAAGATAAACTTTTGTATGTATATTATACTTCACATGCGTGATATGCTCAAAACTACATCAAAGTACACCACCCTTTTCTATTCAAGATTCATCTCTAATATTATTCTATCCAAAGGTGTG
Source organism: Viscum album (assembly GCA_963277665.1). Taxonomy (NCBI): domain Eukaryota; kingdom Viridiplantae; phylum Streptophyta; class Magnoliopsida; order Santalales; family Viscaceae; genus Viscum; species Viscum album. Next base: position 1,878,011,501 of record OY728132.1, read on the forward strand.
ATTGTCTAAAATGATAAAGTAATTAAGGAGTATGATTATTGCATCTCTAAGTATATTTTTAGGAGAATGAAAATAATATGTAATCCATGTAAGAGATCATGGGATGAGGATAATGATGTGTTGTATAAGGAATTTAATCCTGTCGAAAATCCCTATAGACCAAAAAATATAGCTGATCCTGGATTTGAAGCTGATGAGATTGTGGAATATCCAAATAAAGAAATAGTTGATGATGTTACTGATGGTTTTGTGAGAATATATCCTTAGATATCATCTCTCTATAATGGTTATGTTGATGAAAGTGGAAAGGATGAAGCTTCGACAAAAGAAAGTGATGATATAAAGGAAGAGCCTACTATTGAGGAATCACCTGCTGATATGGAATGTTTTAAGAAATAGGTTGAAAATAAAGTAATATAATCTAATATGGAAAGATTGGAACACATCTTTTAGCTAGCTAGAGATGATATGAGTGATCCTAATAGATCTAAAAATATGGTAATAGATCAAGATATTGATTCTCATAGTGCTATAAGATATGCACCTATTAATGGGGAGCAACACCCCAACTTTGAAAGTATTCAACTTCCAAATCCTATTGACCAATGTTCTATGGATACCTGGTATGAGTTCCTCAGTTATTTTGATGTGGAAAATTCCCAAGAGGCCTTAATAAAAGAGATATATCTTTCAAATGTGTTTCAGTTGAAACCAATTTCTACCAAAGAAGTATCCCCTACTAAGGAATATAACCCTGTTTCAGTTCCATTTTCTGAATCTACTCAAGAATCTTTTGAATTTGTAAGTCATAGTGTTCTGAATGTTTTTAGAGACAACTTTTTATTATGGATTTGAGAAGATTCTACAGACTCAACCTATCCCTATAACAAATCTCGGTGAAACGGATGTTGTACTACTATTAGAGAAAATTATATGGCAGATTGAACCAAATATGCTTCATGAAATTCCAAAAGATAGGGTTAAGAACATACAATTGAGTGATGATGTGAAGTCTCTAAAATATATGGTTGAAGATATGTATAACCTCTTAAAAATGTTCAAGATTATTCTTATCATCTTAGTGAGGATGTTGGTGACAAGATTCCACAAAAGGTTGTGTCCCTAATTCAACCAAGCCGAATTACTGTATATGAAATGGTGGTTGATAACAACACCAAGATATCCAATGATATGCGATATCTTGTTTTTAGACTCAATAGTACAACCGATGAATATAAAGGTTATTTAAAAAAGTTTCTAAATCAACTTAAGTCTCTCACATTAGTTGTTTTAGCTTCATCTTCCTCTGGACAACCTTTACATTTTATGTCCAATGAACTGATCAGATCATTTTTCAAAAAAGAACAACAGTTAGTGTTGAGTAATGCTGATAAGGAAAGTATCTCTACTATCATCAAGAACAATGAACATGTTCTTGATTTGGAGAGGGTGAAATCCAAGATTTTCACTGATTCTAAATAATAATTCTCTTAGAAAGTAGACTTTTACTTTAAGAGAATTTATTTTAAGAATGAGTAGAATAATCACTTCATGTATCTTGTGTAAAATTTAAATATTATTTCAGTCACTCAAGACTTCAAGGATCAAGTGAATAAGATCAAGGAATTCACACCCACTGTAGAGATGTTTTTAGAAAATATGGATGACATTGAGAAAGCCATGAAGTTTGGTGGAGAGATCATCTCGGATTTTATCAATATTTTGAAGCATTATCTCTATGTTCAGAGTACTATAATTATGGATCCTATAGTTTCTTATTTGAGTAATGGACTACTGTCACGACCCGTCCTCGGGGCCCGTGCCGTGACTACCCCAAGCCCGCCTTACATAGGCCAGGGGCTAGCGACTAGCACCAAGGCGTAAATCCCAGAAAAAGGGAAGGCATTGCCTTTGAAAAGTAAACAAGCACCACAGAGTAAGAAAGGGGAAAAGTAAACACTAAGTAAAAACTGTAACAAGCTGTGCTGAAAGTAAAAAGGGGACAGAAATACAAGCCCAACTGTAAAGTACAACTGAAAGGGGAAAACAACAACTGAAAAGAAAAGCCGCAGTGTCGAGCCGTCCTCTGAAGGTCCCACCTGAAGGGTGGGTACAGATAGCCTCCACAGATCCTCGGTCCAGCAGTCCGCCCCGAGTACATCCCGCCCATTGGTCCACCTCCAGGTACCGTCCTGCTCCGCACGCCCCCACCACGATCAGCGCTATCCGTCGTCTGCAACCAACACAACGAAGTGCGGGCATAGCCCGTGCAGGGGTGAGTATAAGCTACTCAGTAGGGACCCCAAGACCCCCGAAGGTCTCCCAGAATCCACAAAGGATAATCCACAAAGGAAAGATACAATCACGAAGTAACATCCGACACGGCTTAGGTATATGCCCATACATATACCTAAGTCATCAATTCCCGCTCGGATCCAACGTCCGAGCTCAAGCACAACCCAGTCCACACAGGAAAGCAAAACGTATACCCATACAGGATAGCACAACACAATCCACAAAGGAGAGTAAAAGTAATCCACATAAGATAGCTCAACACAATCCACAAAGGAGAGTAAACAGGATTCAGCTCACACAGGTATACTTCTTCGGATGACGATAAAGATGATCACTAATCCATCTAAGTCGTCGGACCCACAAAGGATCGATAGGTACTAAATCCTGCAAAGACCCACACACGATTAGGCCCACACAGGACCTGTAGGCGCTGGCTCACACAGAACCACTGAGCGCTGACCCACACAGGATCGGACCCACACAGGATCGGGCCCACACATGACCTGTAGAACTGACCCACAAGGGATCGCTGAGTGCTGTAGTCATCGCAGTCCACTGAGGATCTCTGCACAGTCGTCGTCGCAGTCCACTGAGGATCTCTGCACAGTCGTCGCTGTCGAAGTAGCAGTCGCAGCCAGCTCTAGGGTTCCCGCACACAGCAAGCTCGTTCGGGAGGGTCCACTCCACGAGCCGAGAGGCTAATACATCAACTAACACAAAGTCCGATGTTGATGTATCCAAAAGTTCCGTATCGTCAATAGGAACTCAACGTCGCAGACGACGTGTCAATCGGACGCCCGGTCTGAGAGTTATTGGCTTTTTCGTCACAGGGGCCCAGTTGGTTTTTAAGGAAAAACCAACCTGACCATACTCCACCTACGTCCAAACCTCGGACAGAGTATTCCAAAAGATCCGTCTCACTTATAGGAATTCAACAAAGTCGACGGCACGTCAATCAGACGTGCGAAGCTCAAGATATGAGCGTTTTCGCTCCGAGGGCCCGGTTGGTTTCGTGTACGAACCAACCCGGTCGAACCTAAAGTATTCCAAAACCTTGAGTGCAATATACCGAAACGACCGTCTCGATCCAAGGACCGCGTTTCCACTGACGGTGCGTCGTTCGGAGGCCTATGGCTCAAGTTATGAGCGAAAGACCGAAAATGGTCCGAAGACGGGGGTCCGGGCCCGGGCCGACCCGACTCGACCCCCCCCCCCCCCCCCCCCCCCGGGGTCAGCCGAACCGGGTCGATCCGACCCAGTCCGGCCAGGGCGCGGCCTGGCCGGTCGGACCGGCCTGGCTCGGCTCGGCCGAGCGGCCGAGTGCTCGGGTGCCGCGGGGTGCTGCCCCCGCGTCCCATGCGGGCGAGCCGGACTTGCATGGCCGCGGGTCCACTGGCCACCGCCGGCGCCGCCGCGCCGGCGACCCGCACCGCCGGTAGCTTCCGCGGGCCCCCGGAGTTGCTCCGTTTTCCTTCCCGTCTGCGCCGTTGTTCCTCCCGGGTTCCGTTCTTCACTACCGGATCAACAAATCGGCCTTGCATCATGATTTTCCATCGCCCTCCAAATTCGTACAACAACGAAGAACGACAGAGGGTTGTCGGGCCGTGTTCGTTTGGCCCGCACCCTCCGCGTTAGATAAAAACAACGGGATAATTATTCAACACATGAATACATAACCGAAAACAATTTTAATGAATTAAAATTGTTTTATGAACCGGGTTCTTCATTTTGAAAGTAAACAAACACAGGAAGATAAAACATCCAAATAAAATCCCTACCTCGTCAAGTCATTGCACGCAGGTTCTTCGCGGATTTGATCGTCGCGGAAGGAGGCGATCATCGCGTCGTGGAAGGCGTCGCGTCGTCATGGAAGGGTGTAGTGTCGACGAACTCCGAGGTTCAAGAACAACAGATTTAATTAATAATAATTAAATCTATGCGTTGTTAAAAACCACAAAGGAGTTTTAAGGAATTGTAAAAACTCATCTCAACTGATGATCGAAGGTTTTTGTCGCGGAGGAAGGAACATCGCAGAAGAACGTTACAGGAGAGGAAACGTCAGCGTTGCGGCACACGGCGTCGCGTCGTCAATTTCCTCGGGTTCAGTGTTCTTCGTCGGAGGCCGACATTCTTCGCGTTCTTCACGTTCTTCATCGGAGGCCAGCGTTCTTCGCGTTCTTCGCGTTCTTCATGTTTTTCGCGAAGAAGGGTGAAGGCACAAGAACTTCTATCAAAAACCTCTCAAGGTGTAATCCTCCACAAGTCGGTGTTGGTCTTATTTTATTATTACGCCAACAAACTAAAAGAGGTAACTAATGACCCATTAATTCGTAGAAATAATTCAACGAAAGAAACTGCCCATTTAATTCACGAATAAAACCACCCAATTAAATGGTGCGTTAAGAATTTAAGAAAACGCGTCAGTTGACTTTCATAATGACGAGTTTTCGTGGGTGCGTTACTTAGCGGAAAAGAAACGGTGGGGCTCTTGCGGGCCCCACCCCACAAATATCCTACCAAGAGGGTAGGATATTTTTGGATAGCATCCTATCCGGATCAACTCGGCTTAAGCCGCCTTAAGTGGCTTCAAGTGGCTTCCAAGTGGTTTAAGTGAAATAAAATAAAGTTTGTCGTACAATTATTTTATTTCTTAACTTTAAGCCCGAAAATTAAAAACCACACCCGAGAAAATGCAACTCTGGAAGAGGCGTTTCTAAGCAATTACCGGCGCTACGATTCCATCGGTGCCCTTAGAATTCGATTCCGGGCACTGGTTCAAAAGTTAGAAAAACCCGCTCTTCCATTCAGTGAACGTACCCGAGCCAAACTTCAGAAAAAGATTCCGGGCACACCGGGCCTCGGAATCGGGTGCCGTCAGAAACTACGTTCTTGTAAAATTCCAAAGAAAATTAAGAAAAAAATTTCCTTGAAATTTACAGGTCTTTACATTACTCCCACCTCAGGTATTTACGTCCCCGTAAAGATACATCATAAACTAGGGAAACAAATGTGGGTACTGAGCACGCATCTGAGCCTCCCGCTCCCAAGTGCTCTCCTAGAGGTTCCCGTGCTGCCATCTGATGCGCACTAGAGGAATCAATCGTCCACATAGGACCTGCTCCTGTCGATCCTCGACCTCCACTGGGACCTCTGCAAAAGTTGCCCCATCGTCCACGTCTAGCTCCCCATGGTCAATGATGTGCGTCGGGTCGTGCACGTATCTCCTCAGCTGAGATACGTGGAAGACGTCGTGCATCCGGTGCAACTGAGGTGGTAGACCCAGGAGATAAGCCACCTCGCCAATCTTGCTGAGGACCTGGAATGGTCCAATGAAGCATGGAGACAACTTTCCGCCTTGGCCAAATCTCCTTAATCCACGTCAAGGTGAGACACACAAGAATACGTGGTCGCCATCCTCAAAATCTAGTGGCCTCCGCCTCCTATCAGCATAAGACTTATGCCGGCTCTGAGCTGTCCTCATCTGCTCCTGGATGACCTGTACCTTCTCTGTCATGGTCTGGACCATCTATGGTCCCACAAGTGCTGACTGCCCAGGGTCTGTCCAGCACAAAGGAGATCTGCAAGGTCTGCCGTACAATGCCTCGTATGGTGCCATCCCGATAGTGGAGTGGTAGCTGTTGTTGTACGCAAACTACACCAAGGGTAGGTGGTCCTCCCAGCTATGACCAATGTCGAGGAAACATGCGCGGAGCATGTCCTCGAGAGTCTGAATGGACCTCTCCGTCTGACCATCCGTCTGAGGGTGAAAGGCGGTGCTCAGACGTATCCGCGTCCCAAACACCTCCTGCAACCCCTTCCAAATCCGGGAAGTAAAACGAGCGTCTCGATCGGAGACGATAGACGATGGCACACCGTGAAGCCGTACAATCTCCTATACATAGAGACTCCCCAAGATCTCCATTGAGCCCTGCTCTCTGACGGGCAAGAAGTGCGCTGGCTTGGTGAGTCGGTCAACAGTCTCCCAAATGGAGTCGTGACCTCTGGAAGTGCGTGGAAGTCCAGTCACGAAGTCCATAGATATGCCATCCCACTTCCACTCTGGGACCTCCAAGGGCTGTACCAAGCCTACTGGTACCTGATGCTCTGCCTTCACCTGCTGACAGGTGAGGCAGCGAGAAACGAACTCTGCCACAATCTTCTTCATGCCCGGCCACCAGTGCTGTCGTCTGAGGTCTTGTTACATCTTCACCACTCCAGGATGTACCGCCAAAGGGGAAGTGTGAAACTCCCTTAGCACCTCCTCCTGTAAAGAAACTGGTACCAAGGTACGTCCTCTGAAAAGGACGTCGTGCTCTGCTCCAAGGGAGAAACCATCAGGTGCCTGTCCTGAGGATATCTGAGCACGCCACGTCTTATAGTTGGCGTCCCCACGCTATGCCTCTCTGACCCGCTGCAGTAGTGGAGGAGTGACTGTGAGAGACTGAAGGAAGGCTTCTCCATCTCTATCCACGAAGGATATCTACAAGGCGACTAGCTGCTCTATCGCCTCCTCAAGTAGCTGGATGCCCATCCTCCTGCTGAGGGCATCAGCCACTACGTTCCCCTTCCCAGGAGTATAAAATATATCAAAGTCATAGTCCTGGAGGAACTTGAGCCATCGCCGCTGTCTCAGGTTCAGGTCCTTCTACGATAAGATGTACCTGAGACTCTGGTGGTCAGAAAAGACTGTAAAGCGCTCTTCCATCAGATAGTGCCACCATGTCTTCAGAGCGAAGACCACTGCTGCTAACTCCAGGTCATGGGTAACGTAGTTATGCTCATGCGGCCTCAACTGACGTGATCCATAGGAAATCACGACCTGCTCCTGCATCAGGACACATCCGAGTCCGGTCCCTGATGCATCACAGTAGACTACGTATCCAACTCCCTCCTCAGGCAACCTCAAGATAGGTGCACTGGTCAATATCTGCCTCAGCTCTTGGAAGCTCTTCTGACATCTGTCTGACCACACAAAGGGTTTCCCCTTATTCGTCAAAGCTGAGAGTGGCGCCGCAACTCTGGAGAAGTCTGGATCAAATCTCCGATAGTATCCGGCTAAACCCAAGAAACTACGCACCTCCGTCACGCTCCTGGGTGGCTCCCAAGCTAGCACTGCCTCGATCTTCGCGGGATCCACTGCTACTCCCGCCTCAGAAATGACGTGCCCCAAGAAGTGGACCTCACGTAAACAGAACTGGCACTTCGAGAGCTTTCCAAAAATCTGGTGCTCTCGGAGTGTGTCTAGTACAAACCGCAATTGGTAGGCGTGCTCCTCCTCCGTGGTCGAGTACACCAAAATGTCGTCGATGAAGACCATGACAAATTGATCGAGGTATGGCTAGAAGATCTTGTTCATGAGGCTCATGAACACTGCTGGAGCATTGGTTACGCCGAAAGGCATAACCAAGAACTCATAGTGGCCATACCGACACCTGAAGGTTGTCTTCTACACGTCCTCATCTCGAACTCTGAGCTGATGATAGCCTGACCTGAGGTCTATCTTCGAGAACCACCGTGCTCCCTTGAGCTGATCGAAGAGGTCATCAATCCTCGGTAGCAGATACTTGTTCCTCACTGTCACCTGGTTCAGGCGACGATAGTCAACACACAGTCGCAAGCTCCCGTCTGCCTTCTTGGCAAACAAAATTGGGGAAGCCCATGGGTGAAACACTGGGTCGGATGAACCCCTTGCCTGCAAGTCCTCCAACTGTACCTACAGCTCTCGAAGCTCAGCGGGGGCCATCCGATATTCTGGAGTGGATATCGGGGCTGTCCTGGGGTACAGATCAATATAAAAGTCTACCTCTCTGTGAGGAGGTATTCCTAGAATGTCGTCGGGGAAGACGTCCGCATACTGATCCACCACTGCAGGAAAACTAGGACTCCGCACGTCAACTGCTCCAAGGATGAGGCTAGCTAACTGATGAGTGATGGGCTGTACCCTCCTTTGCGAGAGTCCCTCCTGTGCTGCAAAGGCTCCCTTCTCACCAGTGAAGGTGGACCTGCTCCCATCGGTGCACACACATCGCACCTTACGCCTAATACAGTCAATCTGAGCATGGACCATAGATAACCAATCCATGCCCAAGATGACGTCGTAAGGCCTCGACGCCGCTACAAGAAGATCCCAGCCGAATCTCTCACCTCCTAGAGTAAGCTCACACTGCTGGAACTAGTGCGTAATCGTCGAGTCTGCTCCCGAAGGAGTCTCTAGCTGTAAGGATCGAGCCAACGGCTCTGTCGGAATCTCCGAGCTCCGAACAAGGGCAGCGACTACGAAAGAGTGACTCGATCCAGTGTCTATAAGAACTGCAACAAGGGTGGAATAGACACAGATCATACCTCGAATCATCTCTGCCACACCGTGGTCGTAGGCCTCCACTGCCTGGAGCTGTTCCTGTCTCTACTCGCCAGCTCCCTGTGGTCGGGGCGGACCTCCCGGTGGTGGTGGTGGCAGAGCCTCAAAGCGTCGCCCACCACCTGCTGCTCGGCCAGCTCCTCTGCCCCGTCCTCGTCCGCCTCCTCCCTGCGGACTGCCACGGTTGACCCTCTGCCTCTGCTTGGGTGGCCCCTCCACCATCTGCTGCTCCTCGTTATGGTGGGTCGGGCAGTCATTAGCCATGTGGCCCTGCCCGCCGCAGGCGTAGCACTACCTGCCTCTCGGAAGACTGGCTCCGCGCTGTGTGCCGCGCACTGCTGAGCCAGTGTCCTGAGGTCATCTACGAGAGGGTCTGGTCTACTTGGAACCCTGAGTCATCCTTCGACTACCTGTTGCCGAAGACTCTGCTACCTGCCGCCCTGCGGTAGGTCTCACTGTGGACTCAGCCAGAAAGCTCTCGATCAGAAGGGCCTGCTCCAGTACTTCTGCCTGAGTCGGGATGCTGAGGGAGATCAGCGATTCCATGATCTCGTTTCTCAAACCCTGCTCAAAGGTCCGACCCCGGAAGAATGGGTCCCGTACCATATCTGTTGAGTAGCGAGAAAGATCGGTAAACCTCGCCGCGTACTGGGCAACCGTCAAGCTGCCCTGCAGCAGCTGAAGAAGCTCCTGAATGCGCACCGCACAGAGGGTGGACGGGAAGAACTCTGAGCGGAAGAGGCTCTCGAAGTCCTTGCAGAGAAGAGATGCCTCATCGTGCACTTGGAGCATCAATCTTCACCATCGTCCTGCTGCTGCGTGCAGTAGGCTCGCCGTGAGGATCACCATGAGGTCTGCTGGTGTCCTCACTAGCCTGAAAACTCATACGACCGCCTCCAGCCAGTCCTCGGCTGCCTGGGGGTCCGTCTCCCCATGAAACCTAGGTGGTCGCTGATGCTGGAACTCGTGCAGAGCTCTGAGGAGACGTGCATCTTCAGCGGTCGGTTCCGGAAGCATCGGGGGCTCGGCGGGTAAAGGTACTGCCGGTGCCTCTGCTGTCAACGGGCCCTGTACCGAGGCCTCGTCGCTCGGCGGGCTGTCGTCGCGCTCTACTCTCAGAACCCTATCTGGCTGCCGTCGTGGGGCCATCCTGAAAAGGAAACAAGTGCACCACGATTAGAATAGTATACCTGGTGAGCTGACACAAGTAATCACAAAGAAAACTTGAAACACACATGCAATCAATGTTTTTGTGCATTAAGTCAGAAATCATAAGTCAGGGTCCTGGTGTATGGATACGTCGGCCGATGCACCAACACTGGACTACCTGGACTGATAACCACACTCAATACGCTAAACACTATTGCTTCACATAGAAGAAAGATCAGAGTCTATGGTAGAACCAACCACCTCTGATACCAATTTGTCACGACCCGTCCTCGGGGCCCGTGTCGTGACTACCCCAAGCCCGCCTTCCATAGGCCAGGGGCTGGAGATTAGCACCAAGGCGTAAATCCCGGAAAAAGGGAAGGCATTGCCTTTGAAAAGTAAACAAGCACCACAGAGTAAGCAAGCGGAAAAGTAAACACTAAGTAAAAACTGTAACAAGCTGTGCTGAAAGTAAAAAGGGGTCAGAAAAACAAGACCAACTGTAAAGTACAACTGAAAGGGGAAAACATCAACTGAAAAGAAAAGCCACAGCATTGAGCTGTCCTCTGAAGGTCCCACCTAAAGGGTGGGTACACATAGCCTCCACAGCTCCTCGGTCCAGCTGTCCGATCTGAGTACGTCCCGCCCAGTGGTCCACCTCCAGGTACCGTCCTGCTCCGCACGCCCCCACCACGATCAGTACTATCCGTCGTCTGCAACCAACACAAAGAAGTGCGGGAATAGCCCATGCAGAGGTGAGTATAAGCTACTCAGTAGGGACCCCGAGACCCCCGAAGGTCTCCCAGAATCCACAAAGGATAATCCTCAAAGGAAAGATACAACCACGATGTAACATCCGACACGGCTTACGTATATGCCCATACATATACCTAAGTCATCAATTCCCGCTCGGCTCCAACGTCCGAGCTCAAACACAACCCAGTCCACACAGAAAAGCAAAACATATACCCACACAGGATAGCACAACACAATCCACAAAGGAGAGTAAATGTAATCCACATAGGATAGCTCAACACAATCCACAAAGGAGAGTAAACAGGATTCAGCTCACACAGGTATACTTCTTAGGATGACGATAAAGATGATCACTGATCCATCTAAGTCATCGGGACCACAAAGGATCGATAGGTACTAACCCCCGCAAAGACCCACACAGGATCGGGCCCACACAGGACCTGTAGGCGCTGGCTCACACAGAACCGCTGAGCGCTGACCCACACAGGATCAGACCCACACAGGATCGGGCCCACATAGAACCTGTAGCACTGACCCGCAAGGGATCGCTGAGTCCTGTAGTCATCGCAGTCCACTGAGGATCTCTGCATAGTCGTCGTCGCAGTCCACTGAGGATCTCTGCACAATCGTCGCTATCGAAGTAGCAGTCGCAGCCAGCTCTAGGGTTCCCGCACACAGCAAGCTCGTTCGGGAGGGTTCGCTCCACAAGCCGAGAGACTGATTCATCAACTGACACAAAGTCTGAGGTTGATGTATCCAAAAGTTCCGTATCATCAATAGGAACTCAACGTCACAGACGGCGCATCAATCGGACGCCCGGTCTGAGAGTTATTAGCTTTTTCGTCCCAGGGGCCCGGTTGATTTTTAACGCAAAACCAACCTGACCATACTCCACCTGCGTCTAAACCTCGGGCGGAGTATGCCAAAAGATCCGTCTCACTTAGAGGAATTCAACAAAGTCGACGGCACGTCAATCGGACGTCCGAAGCTCAAGATATGAGCGTTTCCACTCTGAGGGCCCGGTTGGTTTCGTGTACGAACCAACCTGGCTGAACCTAAAGTATTCCGAAACCTTGAGTGCGATATATTGAAACGACCATCTCGATCCAAGGATCGCGTTGCCGCTGACGGTGCATTGTTCGGAGGCCCGTAGCTCAAGTTAGGAGCGTAAGACCGAAAATGGTCTGAAGACGGGGGGTCCGGGCCCGGGCCGACCAGGCCCCCCCCCCCCCCCCCCCCCGGGGTCGGCCGAGCGCTCGGGTGCCGCGGGGAGCTGCCCCCACGGTTTGGAGGTGCCGTGGCACCGCGTGGGGCCACGCTAGTTCAGCGGACGCGGCATGTCGCCGTGTCCCATGCGGGCGAGCCAGACCTGCGCGGCCGCGGGTCCGCTGGCCGCCGCCGCCGCGGCTGAAGCCGCAATGGCTCTGTTTGGCGGTGCGCCGGCGACCCGCGTTGCTGGTAGCTTCCGCGGGCCACCGGAGTTGCTCCGGTGGTCCGTTTTCCTTCCCGTCTCCACCGTTGTTCCTCACGGGTTCCGTTCTTCACTGCCGGATCAACAAATCGGCCTTCCATCACGATTTTTCGTCACCCACCAAATTTGCACAACAATGAAGAACGACGGAGGGTTGTCGGGCCGTGTTCGTTTGGCCAGCAGCCTCCGCGTTAGGTAAAAACAACTGGATAATTATTCAACACATGAATACATAACCGAAAACAATTTTAATGAATTAAAATTGTTTTATGAACCGGGTTCTTCATTTTGAACGGAAACAAACACGGGAAGATAAAACATCCAAATAAAATCCCTACCTCGTCAAGTCGTCGCACGCGGGTTCTTCGCGGATTTGATCGTCGTGGAAGGAGGCGATCGTCGTGTCGCAGATGGCGTCACGTCGTCGCGGAAGGGTGTCGCGTTGACGAACTCCGAGGTTCAAGAACAACTGATTTAATTAATAATAATTAAATCTGTGCGTTGTTAAAAACCACAAAGGAGTTTTAAGGAATCGCAAAAACTCACCTCAACGGATGATCGAAGGTTTTTGTTGCGGAGGAAGGAACGTCACAGAAGAACGTCACGGGAGAGGAAACTTCGGCATTGCAGCATGCGGCGTCGCGTCGTCGATTTCTGAGGGTTCGACGTTCTTCGTCGGAGGCCGGCGTTCTTCGCGTTCTTCGTGTTCTTCGTGTTCTTCACGAAGAAGGGTGAAGGCACAGGAACTTCTGTCAAAAACCTCTCAAGGTGTAATACTCCACAAGTCGGTGTTGGTCTTATTTTATTATTACGCCAACAAATGAAAAGAGGTAAGTAACGACCCATTAATTCGTAGAATTAATTCAACGAAAGAAACTGCCCATTTAATTCACGAATAAAACCGCCCAATTAAATGGTGCATTAAGAATTTAAGAAAACGTGTCAGTTGACTTTCATAATGACGGGTTTTCGCGGGTGCGTTACTTAGCGGAAAAGAAACGGTGGGGCTCATGCGGGCCCCACCCCACAAATATCCTACCAAGAGGGTAGGATATTTTTGGATAGCATCCTATCCGGATCAACTCGGCTTAAGACGCCTTAAGTGGCTTCAAGTGTCTTCCAAGTGGTTTAAGTGAAATAAAATAAAGTTTGTCATATAATTATTTTATTTCTTAACTTTAAGCCCGAAAATTAAAAACCACACCCGAGAAAAAGCAACTCCGGAAGAAGCATTTCTAAGCAATTACCGGTGCTGCGATTCCATCGGTGCCCTCAGAATTCGATTCTGGGAACCGGTTCAAAAGTTAGAAAAACCTGCTTGTCCGTTCACTGAACGTACCCGAGCCAAACTTTGGAAAAAGATTCCGGGCACACCGGGCCTCGGAATCGGGTGCTGTCAGAAACTGCGTTCTTGTAAAATTCCAAAAAAAAATTAAGAAAAAAATCTCCTTGAAATTTACGGGTCTTTACAACTACCTTTTACTACATATAATTATTCCTCCACCTCTTTTTATCTAGTGAATATGCCTTTCTCTTAGGCTTTGAGTCAGATCAGACCAATCATTATTGAGAAACATTTGCCTCGTTCTTCTACTAGACCTACCCTTTCACCTTCTATCACAGAAGGAGTGCCGCTGCCTTCCCTAAACACTACTTCTACCAATTCCACATATTCCCCTCTTGATTATCTATCTGATAAAGTACAACCCATGTCTGATTACTCTACTAAGAAGATAATTCTGATTTTCATAGGGATCTATTGTATTTTATTTCTTTATTGTAATGGATTTTGTCTTTTTATTCAATGAAATGTATCCTATTGTTGTTTCTTCACTTGTAATTTTCTTTTTATTTCTATCTTTGATAATCGCAAAAGGGGGAGACATAATAAAGAGTATTTTAAAGAAGAGAACATATCATAATTGGTATTATAAGAGGTAGAAATAATAAATACGATACATAAAGGAAAAGAATTACCCTTTATTATATTTAATACATATATGCTCTGATATCATGATTTGATAAATAATATTTTTATTTCATTATAAAATAATGGACTTCTATATTCCATGATTTATGATCATCATAAATGGGGATATTTTTATAATCATCATGTTTTAATGCTCAAAAATCATGTTTGGATATTGTTGGACTCATCATGTTTTACTAATCACAAATCATGTTTAGAGATTGTTGGAGTCATCGGGTTTTATTTATTATAAATCATGTTTGAATCTTGAAAACAATTTTTTAGTATGATTATGTTTAATATTAATCCATTATATGAGTATTACTTATTAAGACAACTTATAGATATTTTTTTAAGTGTATGAAACCATAAACTTGCGACCGGTTCCAAATCTTCACCATGTCTGTTACACTATAATCTTTCTACAGGTTCATGATTTTTTCAAATGTCCTGAAACCATTTCCATGCTACCATTTACAAGAAACTATAAAAAGACACCATTTAGAATTTTGACAATGGACTAGACAACGTTACCTGAGACACCGTTTCCCTAACACAGTAACCATTTTACCGGTTCCAGAATTATCAAAAGACTAGACACCATAACATTGCTACTGATTCAGATATCACCTTGATTGTATCCCCGTGACTCTCTCACTGCAATTGTATCACCATGACCATCTAACTACAGCCGTGAAACTATTCCATACATAACCATTTTTCTATTTTTTCAATTAAATTTAAAATTTGTTTCCAATGGTCATATTTGAGTCATTTAATGAGACATATATAATGAATGATCTTTTTCATTCCTTTTAGCAGACAATATGAGCTTTGAGGTATGGAGATCATGAATTTTTTCAGCTCCAACTCAGGTACTAGAACTTAATTAAAATCATGGAATTGGAGAAAAAATACATAGTAGTGGAATGAATGGAAAAATTGTTGAACAACCATTCATGAAAGAATACACCAAAGGAGGAACTTTCTTTTCCCACTGAATGTAAAAAAATAAGAACCTACTATGAAACATCATGAAATAATCCTTGTAAAAACTAAAAGAAGAAGAATAACATCGCACGATACTGAAAACCAGAACACTCAACTCACGACACTCTATTTTCAGAAGAGGATTTGAACGTTGTATCTACTGCATCCAAAGAGTCCAAAGCTACATTTCACGACACACATAGCCTTTGAAACTCTATCTCATTACAATTTTATCGGGTTTGTTCTGATTTATTACTTTTTAAGTAGTGTGTGTATCTGTATTAAAAACAAACACTATATCATGCACTGATTTGGTGGATACATGATATACTCACTTGAATATGTTTTTACAACTTGGTTTACCCACGTATATCTTTGGAAGAGGTCTTGTGTGACATGGTTGTCAATTTTCCCACATTTAATAGTAGAAGAGGTCTTGTGACCTATAAATTCTTGTGCACAATTTTTAACCCCAATCCAAGGTGTGGATCAAAAGTTATATATATACATTTCTTGGTGGAACGTGATCACCATGCGGAGTGGATTAAGTCTCAGCCCGAGACTAAACCACTTGTTTTATCCAATGTGTCTTTTAATTTAGTCTTTCTCTATTTTAGCTCATATATCTGAAAACTAAATTTTACTTTGATAGTTACTCTTGGATTATAGTTATAACTATTTTTCCTTATTAGAGTAGTTTCAGAAGTTATATCAATATATCATATTGCTATAACTAACAATTAATCAATATTCTGAGAAACTATTTGAATAGTAAATATATTATAATTTTACTACTTTGGTTAACTGGAGACTTTTATTTTTAATTTGGAGAATTTTTTAAATAAAACTTTTTATATAAATTTTTATAGGGACTCAATTCACCCCCCCTATTGAGTTCCCTACTATGACCAACAATGTCATTATGGTATATTATAAATGTAAAGTGGGAGATGAAAAACATCCAAGGGTTTTTTTCAAACCCTCAAAGAAAAGAAACAGTATGGAAAATTCAGAAAATGTGAATTTTGGCTCCATCAAATTTCATTATTTGGTCCCATTATTTATAAATATAGCATAACTGTTGATCCTGCTAAAACAAAAGTTGTTGAATAATGTCCATGACCCACAAATATAACTAAGATTCAAAGTTTTCTTAGTTTCTAGTCTATTACTGGATGTTTTTTTTTGGAAACATTACTTGGTTATCTAGCACACTGAATAAGTTAACTCGGAAAGGAGTTATATTCATTTTTAAAAAAAGGATACGATGATTGTTTTAAAGAATTAAAAACAAGATTGGTGAATGCTCTAGTTCTGACCCTACATTCCAGAAGTTTGGAATTTTTCATCTATAGTTATACTTATTTTATGTAACTTGGTTGTGTTCTATTGTAGAATGATTAGGTAATTGCTTATGCATCACATCAGTTGAAGCCTCATGAGTTAAATTACACTACACATGACTTGGAATTAGCTGATGTTGTTTTTTCATTAAAAATTTGGAGGCATCATCTATATGGAGTAAAATGTGAAATATATATTGACAATAATAGATTGAAGTATATATTTAATTATAAGGAATTAAAAACAGGACATTGAAGATTAATGAAACTAATTAAGGATTATGATTTCACGATTCATTACCATCCTAGAAATTCAAAAAGAGTTGCTGATGCATTGAGTTGGAAAATAAATGCTACATTAACCACAATAAATTTATTACGTCACCCTATAATAAATGATTTGAAAAACTTTGGCCTGGAAGTTTTTATTGCAATAAATTTCAATGTTTTATTTCAGGTTCCAGAGAATTCATCTCGATCAGACAGAATTAATCATGTGCATAAAAAAGATGGTGAGTTATAGAAAAAGGTAAAATTGGTTAAAATGGGTATGTTTCAAGAATTTAACATTTATATGGATTGTGTTTTTAGGTTTTGTAAGAGATCAAGTATTCCTTTTGATTTATAGTTGAAGAATGAATTGTAATGTAAAGCTCAAAGTTCTCTATATTCAGTTCATCCTAATAGTCCAATGATGTTTAGAGATCTTTGAGAGTAATATTAGTGGGATGGAATGAAAACATATATTGTTGATTTTATCGTCAAATGTATTACATGTCAATAGGTTAAGTAAGATATGTAGTTACCTAATGGTATGATTCATCCCTTACATGTTCTAGAGTGGAAATGTAAAAATATATCCATTAACTTCATTGTGGGACTACCAAAGACATCTTGAGGTAACAATACAATTTGGGTTATTGTTGATCGTGTGAACAAATCTACAAAGTACCTTTCTTTTCAAGATACTATTTCTTTGGATCATCTTTCTTGAGTGTACCTAAAAGATATTTTCATGTTATATGGAGTTTCTATTGTATCTAACTGTGATCCGATGTTGGCATATAACATTTGGAAAGGCATTCAGAAGTCATTGGGAATAGAATTAAACTTTAGCACAACATTTCATCCTCAATCTAATAGACATAAAGAGAGAAAAATTCATAAATTGGTGGATATGCTTCGAGCATGTTCAATAGACTACCAATGAATTTGGGATCAACATCTTTCTTTAGCTTTATTTTCTTAAAATAATAGTTATCATTAAAATATACAGATGACACTTTCTGAGGCATTGTATGGAAAGCAGTGTCAAACTCTAGCATTTTGGGATGAATTCGGAAAAAGAAGATAATGTTTCTATAATTAGTAGAGTAAGTTCCAGAAAAAGTATAGATGATTCAGCAATACATGAGGACAGATCATTGGAGGTAGAAATATTATACAGATAACAGGAGGAAATACATTTTATTTGAGGTAGGTGATCATATTTTCCTTAAAATATATCCCTGGAAAAGTGTCATGTGTTTTGGTAAAAAAGAAAGGCTAAGTCTATGATTCATCCGACCTTATGAAATCCTAGAGAAAGATGGACCAATCACCTACTGAGTAGCTTTACCTTCGAGTTAATCTAAGGTACACAATGTTTTTCATGTTTTAATGCTGAGAAAGTATGGGCAAGATTCAACTAATGTTTTGAGACCTTAAGTAGTTCACCTAGAAGAGAACCTTTATTATGAAGAGAGACCTATTAATATTCTTGATTTTAGTGAGAAATTATTGTAGAATAAGGTAATACACTAGATAAAGGTTTTGTGGAGAAACCACATTGTTGAAGAAAAAATATGGGAATCTGAATATGATATGAGGAAAAAGTTTCCTCACTTGTTTAATATATAAATAAAAATTGCGGGGACGGAATTTCTAGAAGGTGGTAATAATGTAACACCCCAAGACTTTACAAATAAATTTATTTTAAAGCATGAAACACTGAGTCTCTACATAATGACACTCTTTTTCACTAGACAGTTATAAATTAGCTGTTAAACATAACATTGCCGCTATTGTGTTTTGAATTTAAAAAAACAGTCATACATGTTTGCGATCAGTAAGTTATTTTTAGTCTGATAGGACCAATATAATTTTTGATGAATAGCAACATACCCTTATGAATAGTAATATAACCATATGAATAGTAATATACCCTTATGAATAGTTATATGACTGTTATGAATAGTAAATCGGCTAAATGTATAGTAGCATCACCAATTAATGTATAATAAAAAGACATCTTATAAGTAATAATATGATCACTATATAAGTGTTGATATTTTTTTATATCATAAATATTTAATTACAAATTTTTAACTAATTAAATAATTTAAATGAAAATTAATTTTCATAAAATGTAAACATAAATTATTTTATTATTTTATTATGGTTATATGAAAAATTTATGATACCTTTATTTATTTTTCAAGGTGTTATAAAAGGAGTTATAGTTTTAAAATTATTATTTTTTGAATAAATTATGATTTTTATTAAAAACTAAATTTCTCAATTTAAGTAAATTATTTTGATAAAATGGGGTTCATTTTATAGTTCAACATGTAGAAAAACATTTTGGGTGATGTTTTGGTATTTTTATGAAATACACGCGTTTTTGGTGAATAATGAAATTCGATAATTTAATAAATGTGAAAAATAAATGAATTTATGCATCATACTTGAGTCATCGATGATGTAAATGGAAATTATCTTGATGTCACATGAACTTGTTATTGTATTTATCCAATGAATTATCAATATTTCTTG
The DNA here is from genome assembly GCA_963277665.1 of Viscum album. Lineage (NCBI taxonomy): Eukaryota > Viridiplantae > Streptophyta > Magnoliopsida > Santalales > Viscaceae > Viscum > Viscum album. The sequence continues at coordinate 1,878,030,646 of OY728132.1, forward strand.
TCTTGTGAAAAAATAATAAAATAATGAATAAAATAATGGAAAACCACTCCTCCCACTATATATATCACCCTCATCCCCTCTTTCTATCACACCTCTCAAGCTTTGTGAATTGTAAAAATTCTACCCAATCGTATTCCCAAGGATCTTACCCATTCCCAGGACCTTTTTGTCTCACCAAAAGTTAAATACCAAAACACTTAAGGAGGATCTCAAGGAGAATAGATCAAGACATACAAATCCTATTTCATTTTCTTATGTTTTATTTTCAATTCTTTTATTTTATTATACTCTCTTCTACCCCCATTGTACTAGAAAAATTAATGCTCTAGTATCTTATAAATGTCATATTTTTTATCATGTTTATGTAACAATTCATCATCTTACTTCTTCTCTTATCCCATTTATTCCAAAAACTAAATTATCATACGTGATGTGTCGATTTACCGACATCGTGAATGATGTGTATTCAATTTCCATCACTTCCTTAAAATATGGTCATAAAACCATCAATATGGTCATATAATATGTTATTATACATATTATATTATATATTATGTTTTGTAACTAATTTTTATGCATACTAATAATTGATAAATCAAAATTGGTTCATAATGATCAAAATTCACAAAAATAAACTAATGATGATCACTAATGATTTATCTAATGGTTCATCCTCAAACAATATAACCAATATTATTAATGGAATAATTTTTCATTTTTGAAACATGTTAATAAAATATTATTTTACTTCTAGAGTTTCTTTTACATTTGATAAGGAAATCCTTTACGAACTGACCGTGGAAATCATGCAAATAACGCACCCGAAACAATTGAATGAACAAAATATTATAAATTAATGAGTGGAATGATGTTATAAAATGATCAGATAAGGTGTCATAAAAATTATTAATATTCTGTAAAGTATTAATGACACTCTTTTAACCATTATACATGAGTTTTAAACAAATTTTATGCAATACGAACCTATGGTAAGGGAATTCATAACCAAATTTCCATTCATTAAGTTAACCTTATTCTTTATTCATTATGTGGTATATGAGATTATTTTTGTTTATATCATGTTGTGTTATGTGTATTTACAATGTATACACATATAATTTCCATTATATTAATTATTAGTCTAATTATATTTGTAATGGGCTTTCCTTTTAAAATCCTTTCAAAAGTCACTTTAATGAAATTAAAAAAATATTGTTTTTATATATATGGAATGTGTGGTTTATGTTGATTTCATGATGCTTTATTGCTATGACATGTTCCTTGGACATAGTTATGTTGGATTGATCCCAATATAGCTCAAGATATGTTGGGTTGATCCCATTATTGATCAAGATATGTTGGCTTGGGCCCATTATAACTCAAGATATGTTGGGTTGAGCCCATTATAGCTCAATATATAATGGGTGATCCCCATTATATCTCTCTAATGCATTGTGTACTACAAATATGGAAGATGACTGAATGATTATTCCTCATGTAAGGGTGATTGTAATAGTGATATGGTAAATATGTCCCAAGGAAACAACATGATGTTTCTATACTTGCTAATTTGTTTTTATAAAATGGGTTTTATTGGGAATTATGTTATCACATAACTAACAATTTCATTCTTTAATTCCCTTTCTAAGATTTTTGTGCTCATCCCATATTTTTAAATGTTTTTTAAATGTTATAAGGATGTGTAAGAGAATTAAGGAAGATAATTTAAATGTTATGAAGATTTGTCAATGAAACTATGTTTTATTTGAACAGTTTTTATATTTTGGAAAAAATAGATACTATTTTAGTCATATCCACATGTATGGTTATGGGATATTATGTATGTTTTATGTCCTAATTTTCTAAAACACTATACCTGAAAAGATCCAAAATGTGTAAGAATGTATGTTATTGTATAAAACTCAAGAATATATAGTGTTTTGATGTCAGCTCCTTATATTAATGAGATGTTATAAATTTAATATCATAATATACATCAATATCCTCTTTCATAAAATGGTAAACAAAACCATCATTCGTGTGTACGGCGGACTACCACCTTACGAACTGATGTATTTAATTTTCCATTATTGTCACTTACTAAGAGTTGTATTGATAGATTCAATTTATATATATAATATTTATATAATACTAATCATTATTAAAATATATTACATAATTTACTTTCTTACCTTTCCATTCTACAAAAAATGATAATTTTATTCATTGGTACATGTGGACGACCACCTCCATGAAGCGATGTGATTTGTATTTCATCACCACATCACATTAATGATATATATATATATATATCTATGTGTGTGTGTATTTGTATTTAAATAAATTATATGTTATTTGTTATTATATTATTATAATGATTAATATTTAAACTATAATTAACTTTTTTATATAATGCTCCTTAAAAAATCAAAACATCACTCATGCATATATATAGCCTATCATTTCAATGATTGTAATGTATTTATTTTTTCATAACCATATTTACACATTTTTTAAAAGTATAATAAATGAATAAAAATTATATTTATTTTTTGATTATTATTTTTTTCTTGATAGAATAATAAACCCTTTTACTATAGTCAAACTTTTAATGTCCTTTTGGACATTTGAATCAGATATCATAAAAACAACTGAAGTAAACTTAATTGATTACAAAAATAAATATATCATTTAATAAATAAAATAAAATGAATAATAAACATGAAAAATATTACAATTAAACAAAATAATTAATACATTTTTATTGTAACACCCCAAGCTTCCACATTATGATTCTCTTTGAATAATACAATAGCGTGTGTTTTACAACTTCGAGATTCTAACACATCGCGACCAATCAAAGTAGCCATTATGAATAGTAATACCCACTTTTTGAAATTTTTTAAATTTTATCTCTCAAAATGGACTTCATTTTTGGATTCAAAATATCGAAATTATCCTAGGGTGAAATTTTGGTACTTTTCGGATAACTTTTATATTTTGATGAATAGTGAAAATTACTAAATTTTAATAAAAACGACTTTTTTAATCAAAATAATTAATAGTGATAAATTATTAATTTGAGTGGTTTTAAAATATATTTAGAATATATTCTTACCATTTAATACAATTTTGGTCATTTGACATAATTTCACAATTAAACCGGACATAAACGAGTGTCAATCTTTTTATAGTTATTATTTCTTAAAAACAAGCTTTTTGTTTTGACAACGGGAATTAAATTAAATTAAATTTATGCCACTTCTATGTTTTGAATTTAGAAGAATGGATTCCATATTTAGAATCAGTAGGTTAAAATTGTGTAAATAGGTAACTTTTATTTTTAGACATTTTGAATAATTATTTCGGTAAATATTTTATTTACCATGGTTAAAGGAAAAATCCAGTAAATAAGGTTAAGTAATAATAATATTATAATACTAAATTACTCTAAAATATGTTCTAACCTTATTGGTTTATACATGTCAGACCATGATCATATTTGGGAAGATTTAGGGACCCCATTGATCCACTTTTAAGTGATAATGACACTTTATATTAATTAAGTTAAAGTAAATACAAAAATGGCATAAGCATATATCTTTTAGAAAACTTTTTTTTACATAGGGTTATATATGTTATATATTCGACTATCAATATTCATTATAAATATAAAAATATTTCTTACATAATGGTATTTTATTTATAATTTTTAGACATTGAATAATTAAATTTATTTATGACACAATAATGATGCAGTATTTTCCTTATTAATGAAAGAATCAAATAATTAGTATTATAAATGTTAAAATAAATATAATTTGAAATTTTTGATGCCATAAACGAATTTAATTGGTTAATATGACATGTTTTTGTTGCTTAAATGAATTTTGTTTGAATTAATAAAGTTTATAAGACTTTAACAAAAATCAATTATTAAATATTGTCAAAATTGACATAAATGAGTTTTTAAAACAAGTATTATATTATTAATTGCTATTCTATTACAAAAAATATAAGGATCGGCCAAAATACTTATATAATGATATTTTTATCATTAATAGACTTCTTGGGGGTCTCTTGGATGTATATAGTATGTTTATTAACTATATAATATAAAAATACAAAGTGACATGGTAAATGCCAATCTAATTAACTAAGAGTTAAAACTAAAAGATAAGGTTAATATAACGACCCAAACCTGTCTAAAATCTATTGGTTGAAATGATTTAGACCCATCCCCACATTATAATTTGAATAATACACTGTGGAGCCATTAGAAACTGAATATGAATTTATTATAAATTAAAACTTTAAGTTTTTCCTAAAGAGCCCCTCCCCCCCCTTATAAAAGGACACAACTTATATCCAATTATTCACACCCTCAAAGAATTTTAGTTCGGCCAAAACCCACCCAAATTCTCTCTCAACTTCCCTTAATTGAACCTAGAGGCCTTAGTTTGATCATAAATCCATCTAAGGAGCCCTTTTGATCAAATCAAATGGAAGAACCCGAAGAAGAGGTAATGTTTTCACCACCCTTTTTCAAGTTCCTTTCTTCTTCAACTTCTTCTTTCTTTGTTATTTACTTTCTAAAATAATAACTCCAATATCTTCTACATACTTTGATGTTATTATAAATTTGGTATAACCATATTTAGTATTCTATCCATCCTTTGAATGACATGTCACCATACGTGCGTACATACAGCTTACCGTCTCCCCGTCGTAGTGTAATTGTTATTCAAAAATATTATTATTTGGATGGGTATGATAATGACATGTAATTGATATAAATAATAAATATAACATGATAATGATTCTTTATATATGACATAACATCCAATTATATATTATTTTAATATCAAAAGAATGATATTGTCGCTCGTGCGTACGTACGGACTACCGTCCCCACGAACGCGATGAGATTCATTCCCCATAGTATCCATGCCATTATAATTCTCTTTTGATGATTAGAAATAATTTTTAAGGACTTTATATCATTCTAGATATGAGTAAGATACAACCTATCCATAACAAACATGACTTATGTAACAAAATATATAAAAGAAAATGAGTAAGTTAACACCCGAAACGATGATAATACTAAGATATTTTTAACAAATAAATGTTAAAAGATCATATATGATATTATATTAATGTAAATGATTATTTTATAATTTAATAATAGTTATTTCACCATTATAATGGAGTTTAACCTACCCTAAACCGAGGAAAAGTACAAGTTAAGGGTTTATTTCACAATCTCTTCATTATCTGAGGTTTTTTATACGTAGTTATCTACTAGGACCTCTTTATCATCCACATCCATGTTTCTTAAAAATGTATTTCAAAACATTCTTAGTATTTTACAGAATATGGGTTAAATTCATTTATACCATTTTTTGACTTTTTATAAGAAGTTTATAAAGGAATTTTTCCATCATTTTACAAACAATGTCCTTTTTAACATTTTCAACAGAATTAAGGTATGAATGTCTTTTTTTAACTTATACGGTGGGTATGGCTATTTTTCGCCATTATAAAATCGTCAAAGCTTCCCTTACAAACTTATAAGAATATTTTTATAGAAAATTATTTCTTTTATAGTTATATGAATTTTAAATTATTAAAAAAAAAGAGATATTTCTCTCAAATTGTTTTGATTTCATCTATGTCAACATCCTTTGATGGATTTTAAGTTTATTTGAAGTTGATTTATTATGATACAAAACTTCTATATTGTATTGAAGGTTTTGTGATAGTTTTGACTGTGGATGTTTTATTTTTATACCATTCATGGTTTATGGAGAAAGTATTGACATTTCGTATGCTAGTTCTAATACGAATGTTTATGTTATGTTTAAACCTGTTTATATGAGTAATGCATTGGAATTAGTAAGTGATGGGTGGAGCTCGCTATAGCTCCTCGATGCATCGGTAGGTCTCTTAAGACAAACTAATGTCTTGGCATGAGGCCTTGACAAAAACTTATTTGTAGTCTTGGCACGAGGCCTTGGCTACGTGGTTATGATAGTCTGGAATTATGCATTCCAACATTATGATAGTGGTTATTGATATTTCATGTGATTATTCGACTAGTAGAATATCCACGTGAATAAGTAAATGGAATTATTTCATTTTATTTCTTCCATATTTTTCTGAAGTTCATGTATAAAAGTCTTTTTTTTAGTTATACATTGCCTTAAATTTTTATGCTTATTTATGAAAGTTTCCACTATATTGTTATCCTTACTGGGCATTTGAGCTCACCCCTTTCTATGTTTTATTTTTCCAGGATGTGAAGAAGTTTTTTATGAATGACCTATAGGGATAGTATGAGGGGATATGAGTATGGACTATGGAGACTATGTTGTTGAAGTTTTCATTTTACCATGTAATGTAAACTTTATTAATGTATCTAATGTTTCCAAGGCTACTAAACTAATCGGTCATTCGATAAATGATCTTTATTGTGATCATGCCAATGTTATGTAATAATACACTGACTCTAGGTAACTGGGGTCGGGGAGTTACAGTTGGCATCAGAGGAAGTTTAGTACAATCCTTGGAAGCTAGATTTAGATAAACTCTTATTAGAGCACATAGACCAAAGATAGACTTTGAGGATTAGTATAGAAGAACTTCCTAGAATTTAGGTATTGTAGAGATTTTATGAGTTTTCCGAGTAATACATCCCTGTCTGGATACGATCAGTTAGAGGAGGCTCTGGAACAAATGTACCTAGGTGTAAAACCCGAAAACATCGCTTTGAGCTAGACTCGAATGCGAACTGGTGCACGAGAACGGGCCTTGCTGCACTCTTGGTTACGACACTCCCAGGGGATATGATTATGATAATTATCATTTTATTTACAATCCATTGTGAAGGGTTTATGAGTATATACTTCCTTAAAGAAAACTTTTTTTTATGATTATGGATTATATCCATAAGTAGTTCAATTTATGTTAAGTGTTTTACAAGTATAGAATTATGCATTTTGATTCATAAATTGATCTTGTTTATGCCATTGTTTAGAAATGAAGCCTAGTGGAAGGAATGGAAATGGTATCAATGCACACACTACATGTAGGGATTTCCCTCCTACTCAAGATAATTATAGTGGAGCTGGTGATGCAACTGGTACTGATCAGCTAATCACCATACTGGGGAAAACCACTTAGGTTATGAATAATAACCTTACCCATATGGAGCACCCTGATCCGCAGCATAGAGGATCGATGTTATATCGCTTCATGAAGAATCAACCCTCAACATTCAATGAGAGTAAAAATCCATTAGTAGCGGAGCAATGGATAAGTTCCCTAGAGAAAATATTTCAGGCTTTGGGGAGTAGTGAAAGGGAAAAAGTTATTATGATAGTTTATTGCCTCACCGGAGATGCTGATCAATGGTGGTCATTGATACAAAACAAGAAGGAAGATGATGAAGTATCAAATATAGAATGGAGGGAGTTCAAAGAGTTTTTATTAGAAAAATACTTTCCTCGTGACCATCGAGAAGATATGGAAAGACAAATTCTGAGTCTGAGGCAAAAGGAGGATGAGAATATCGCAAAGTATAAGGCTAAATTTACAAGGTTAGCGGGGAATGTAGCATATTATATGCGTAACCCAAGAAGTAAGATTGATCATTTCATTGATGGGTTAAAACCATTTCTCCACCGAGCATTAGTCTCACAATCTTTCTCGTCATACGAAGATATTTGCTCATGTGCTATGAAGACAGAAAATGAATTTGCTAAGTATTACTACTTCAAGGCAATGAAAGATAAGAAGAGATATTCTGACCACTCTGGAAATGGAAATAATGGGGAAAAGGGAAAAGTTTATTATCCATCCTACAGTAAATGTGGGAAGAATCCCCCTGGTAGTTGCTTGAAGGGAATGAGAGTCTGTTACAAGTGTGGTGAAAAAGGCCACCAAGCTCATGATTGTAAGGGAAATAGAGTTGTTGTTAACATGTAATGATATAATTGTAGAGAGATGTGACATTATGCAAATGAATGTCCTAAGAGTTAGGGGAACTTACCTCAGAAAAGGACAAGGGATCAAGGACAAGCTTTTTCTATTACTACTGCTGAGGTAGAAGCTCTGAAAGATGTTGTGGCAGGTAATTTAATGGTTTCCTCAAGTTTAGAAAATGCTTTATTTGATTCTGGATCATCAAATTGTTTCATATCATCCTAGTTTTCTAATAAAATTAGATATTTCCAATTTGATTTAACAAGGGAGTTGTCAGTTAAAACTCCTAATGGAAGTATCACTGCAACAATGTTTTGTGAATCAGTCCCCATTAGAGCACATAAATTTTCTTTATCCACTGATCTTATTATCATGCCGATGATTGAGTTTGATATAATCCTCGGTATGGATTGGATTTTGGACCATGATGCGAATATTTTTTGTAAAAAGAAGGAGGTTACGATTTTTGATGATGATGATAAGGAACACCTTATCTTTAGAGAAGAATTGTCACCACCTAATTCTTATCTAGATCCACCCCCAATAGCTCAACTAAATTCAATTATTGGGGATGAAGGGAATGAAATAACCATGGTTAAGGAAAGGAATGTTCAAATAGATGATGTACCTATTGTAAAAGAATATGTAGATGTGTTTCCAGAAGATTTACCTGGACATCCTCCAGAATGAGAAATTGAGTTTTCCATTGATTTAATTCCTGGGTTAAGGCCTATATCAAAGACCCCTTATAGAATGGCCAGTGTAGAATTAGTTGAACTAAAGAAACAACTAGAATAATTGAGTAATAAGGTATTTATTCGCCCTAGTGTTTCTTCATGGGAATCCCCTGTTATTTTTGTTAAAAAGAAAGATGGATCTATGAGGTTATGTATTGACTACAGGGAGATCAATGATATAAAAATAAGGAACAAGTATCCCCTACCTCGCATTGATGATTTATTTGACCAACTGCATGGAGCTCAATAATTTTCAAAGATTTAACTTCAATCTGGATATCATCAGTTGTGTGTGAAGAAGGAAGAAATTCTGAAGACAGCATTTCAAACTGGGTACGGGCATTACAATTTTACAGTAATTCCTTTTGGGCTGACTAATGCACCCTTTGTTTTCATGGATCTAAGGAACAGAGTTTTCAAGGAATATCTTGATTATTATTAGTGGTATTTATTGATGATATCTTGGTATACTAAAAAATCTACGAAGGTCATGAAAATCACCTGCGCATTATCCTGAAGACTCTGAGAAGACATGAATTATATGGGAAGTTTAGCAAGTGTGAATTCTGGTTTCAAGAGATTTCTTTTCTTGGCCATATTGTCTCTAAGGATGGAATCTCTATTGATCCTGCTAAGACAAGAGAAATCCAAGAATGTCCAACACCAACGAGTATAACCGAGGTACGTAGTATTATTGGTTTAGTAGGTTATTATCAACGTTTCATCCAGAATTTTGCCCGATTGTCTAATCCATTAACAACGATCACACGTAAAGGGGTTAAATTTGTTTGGAAAAAAGTGTGTGAAGAATGTTTTGAAGAACTGAATAGAATATTAGTCAATTCTTATATATTGACACTACCATCGGGTAATTATAGGTTAGTTATTTATAATGATGCATCGAAGAAAGGATTTGGTTGTTCCCTTATGAAGAATGATAGGGTTATTGCCTATGCATCATGAAAAATAAAAATTCATGAGAAAAATATCCTACTCATGATCTTGAGTTAGCAGTTGTGATATTTTCTTTGAAGATATGGAGACACTATCTCTATGGTGAGAAATGTAAGATTTATACTGATCACAAGAGTTTGAAGTATATTTTCTCACAGAAAGAACTCAACCTGAGGCAAAGGCGATGGCTCGAACTACTCAAGGATTATGATTGCACGATACACTACCACCAGAGGAAGGCAAATAAGGTGGCAGATGCTTTGAGCAGAAAGGATCATGGAGTTTTGAACCTGATGAGAATTGAAAGGAATCCTATTTTCATGGATCTAGTGAATATGGATATGGGAATTACCATAAAAGGTGAAACATCGATACTTTTTCAAATGTTTTCCAAACCATATTTACTATAAAGGATAAAGAGTTATCAGACCGATGATGAAGAATTTCAAAATAAGATTAAAGCTGTGAATGATGGGAGATTGAGTGACTTTGTGTATGAAGATGAAATTTTGAAATTTGGTAAGAGACATTGTGTTCTCGATATACTTGATCTAAAAAGGGAATTGTTGGATGATTATCATATTTCCAATTTCTCTATACACCCTGGGAGCACCAAAATGTATAGATATTTGAAGGAACATTTTTGGTGGGACAACATGAATAGAGAGATTTCTGATTTTGTGTCAATATGTATGGTTTGTCAACAAGTGAAAGCTGGAAGGCAACAACCTAGAGGATTCATGCAACCTCTTCCCATAACTGAGTGGAAATAGGATAATATCACTATGGAATTTGTCATGGGACTACCAAAGACTCCTTGAAGGAATGATGAAATATGGGTCATTGTTGATTGTATTACCAAGTCATCATATTTTATTGTTATAAGGGAAGATTTACCACTTGAATGTCTAAAAAAACTATATATTAATGAAGTTGTGAGACTTCATGGAGTACCCCTATCAATTGTTTCTGATCCTGATCCCCATTTTACTTCAGGATTCTAGAAAATTCTTCAGAAATCCCTGGATACTGAACTTCATTTGAGCACTGCCTACCACCCTCAAAATGATGTACAATCAGAACAGACTATTCAAACCTTATAATGCATGTTGAGATCTTGCTCACTTGACTTTTAGGGTATGTGGGATCAATATTTACCTCTGGTGGAATTTTCCTATAATAATAGCTTCCATTCAAGTATTTGGATGGAACCATATGAAGCGTTATACTAAAAGAGATGTCGCACACCAACCTGTTGGGATGACGTTGGTGAAATAAAACTCGTAGGTCTAGAACCGGTGGAGGAAATGATGGAAAAGGTAAAGGTAATCGAAAACCACATCAAAGCCGCTCAAAGTAGGCAGAAGAGCTATGCTGATAATCGAAGGAAGGATTTGGAATTTCTTGTAGGAGATCATGTTTTCATGAAGGTATCTCCATGGAAGGGAGTTATATGTTTCGGTAAGAAAGGTAATTTGAGTCCTAGGTACATCGGACCTTTTGAAATTTTAGAAGGAATTGGGGCTATAACATACCGTTTGGAAATGCCGCCAAATCTCTCCAAAGTTCACGATGTGTTCCACATATCACTGTTGAGAAAACACATGCCTGACCCAATGCATGTACTCACTTATGAGGAATTAGAACTGGAACCCGATCTATCTTATTGCGAAGAGCCTGTCAGGATTCTTGAAACAAGAGAACAAGTGTTGAAAAATCGGACGACTCGTCTGGTAAAAGTTTTATGGAGAAACCATAAGATGGAAGAGGCAACGTGGGAACCCGGGGAACTTATGATGAAGAAACACCCAAGTTTTTTCATGAGGTGGTATTTTAGAAATTTAAAAGACTAAATTATTTGAAGTAGGGGAGAATATAACACCCCAAGCTTCCACGGTACGATTCTCTTTGAATAATATATTAGCGTGTGTTATATGCAACTTCTAGATTCTAACACATTGCGACTAATCAAAGTAGCCGTTATGAATAGTAATAACCACTTTTTGAAATTTTATAAATTTTATATCTTAAAATGGACTTCATTTTTGGACTAGGAATATCTAAATTAGCTTAGGGTGAAATTTTGGTACTCTTCGGATAACTTTTATATTTTGATGATTAGTGAAAATTACTATATTTTAATTAAAAACAACTGTTTTAATAAAAATAATTAATAGTGATAAATTATAAATTTGATTTGTTTTAAAGTATATTTAGAATATATTTTTACCATTTAATACAATTTTGATCATTGTACATAATTTCACAATTAAACCGGACATAAACAATTGTTAATCATTTGATAATTATTATTTCTTAAAAACACGCTTTATGTTTTGACAGCGGGAATTAATTATAAATTAATTTCTGCCACTTTTGTGTTTTGAATTTAGAAAAATTAATTTCATATTTATAATCATTAGGTACAAATTTTGTAAATAGGTAACTTTTATTTTTATAAATTTTGAATAATTACTTCAGTAAATATTTTATTTACCATGGTTAAAGGGTAAATCCGGTAAATAAGGGTAAAATATAATATCATTATAATAATAAATAACCCTAAAATGTGTCATAACCTTATTTTTTGATACATGTCCGACCATGGTCATCTTTGGGTCGATTTTGGGACCCCATTGATCCACTTGTAAGTGATAATGACACTTTATATTAATTAAGTTAAAGTAAATACAAAAATGACATACAGATATATCTTATAGAAATTTTTTTTACATAAGGTTATATATGTTATATTTTCGACTATAAATATTAATTATAAATATAAAAATATTTACTATATAATGGTATTTTATTTATAAATTTTAGACATTGAATAATTAAATTTATTTATGACACAATAATGATGTAGTATTTTCCTTATTAATGAAAGAATCAAATAATTAGTATTATAAATGTTAAAATGAATATAATTTGAAAGTTTTGATGCCATACACGAATTTTATTGGTTAATAAGACATATTATGACGTCTTAAATAAATAGTTTTTGAATTAATAAAGTTTTTAAGACTTTAACAAAAATCAATTATTAAATATTGTCCAAATTGACATAAATTAGTTTTTAAAAGAAGTATTATATTATTAATTGATATTATATTCCTAAAAATATAAGGATAGGACAAAGGACTTATATCATGATTGGTGTATCATTAATGGACCACTTTGGGGTCTCTTGGATGTATATAGTATGTTTATGAACTATATAATATAAAACACAAAGTGACATGGAAAATGTCAATCTAATTAACTAAGAGATAAAACTAAAAGATAAGGTTAATATAATGACCCAAACCTATCTAAAATATATTGGTTGAAAGGATCTAGACCCATCCCCAACTTAGACTTTTAATAATCCACATTGGAGCAATTATAAACTGAATATGAATTTATTATAAATTAATACTTTAAGTTTTTTCTAAAGAGCCCCTCCTCCCCCTTATAAAAGGACACAACTTCTAACCAATTCTTCACACCTTAAAAGCCTTTTGGTTTCACCAAAACCTACCCAAATACTCTCTAAACTTCCCTAAATTCAACCTATAGGCCTTATATTGTTAAGAATGCCAACCTAAGGATCCCTTCTGATCAAATCAAAAGGAAGAACCCGAAGAAGAGGTAATGTTTTCACCACCCTTTTTCAAGTTCCTTTCTTCTTCAACTTCTTCGTTCTTTGTTATTTATTTTATAAAATAATAACTCCAGTATATTATATATACTGTGATGTTATTATAAATATGGTACAACCATATTCAGTATTCTATCCATCCTTGGAATGACATGTCACCATACGTGCGTACGTACGACTTACCGTCTCCACGTCGTGGTGTAATTGTTATTCAAAAACATTATTATTTGGATGGGTATGATAATGATATGTAATTGATCTAAATAATAAATATAACATGATAATGATTCTTTATATATGATATACCATTCAATTATATATTATTTTAATATCAAAATAATGTTATTGTTGCTCGTGCGTACGTACAGACTATCGTCTCCACGAACGCGATGAGATTAATTCCCCATCATATCCATGCAATTATAATTATCATTTTATGATTAAAAATAATGTTTAAGGACTTGATATCATTCTGGATATAAATAATATACAACCTATCCATAACAAACACAACTTATGTAACAAAATATACAAAATAAAAGGAGTAAGTTAACACCCAAAACGATGATAATACTAAGATATTATTAACAAATCAATATTAAAAGATAATATATGATATCATATTAATGTATATGATTCTTTTATAATTTAATAATAATTATTACACCATTATACAGGAGGTTAACCTATCCTAAACCAAGGAAAATTACATGGTAAGGGTTTATTTCACAATCTCTTCATTATCTATGGTTGTTTATACATAATTATCCAGTGGGACCTCTTTATCATCCACATCCATGTTTCATAAAAATGTATTTCAATTTTTTTTTACTATTTTAGAGAATATGAGTTAAAGTAATTTATACCCTTGTTTGACTTTTTATAAGATTTTTATAAAATAATATTTCCTTCATTTTCCAAACAAGGTACTTTTTAACCTTTTCGATAGAATTAAGCCAAAAATGTCTTTTTTTAACTTATACGGCGGGTGAACCTATTTTCTGCCGTAATAAAATCATCGAAGCATCCCTTAAAGGATTATAAGAATATTTTTAAATTAAATGTTTTCTTTTATAATTATGTGACTTGTAAATGATTTTAAAAAAAGAGATATTTCTCTCAAATAGTTTTGATTTCATCTATGTCAACATCCTTTGATGGATTTTTAGTTTATTTGAAGTTGATTTATTATGATACAAAACTTACATATTGTATTGAATGTTTTGTGATATGTTTGACTGTGGATGTGTTATTTTTATACCATTCATGGTTTATGGAGAAAGTATTGGCATTTAGTATGCTAGTTTTAATACAAATGTTTATGTTATGTTTAAACCTGTTCATATGAGGAATGAATTGGACTTTGTAAGTGACATGTGGAGCCCACTATAGCTCCTCAATGCATCGGTAGGTCTCATGAGACAAAATAGTGTCTTGGAATGAGGCCTTGACACAATCTTATTTTTAGTCTTGTCACGGGGCCTTGGATACGTGGTTATGATAGTCTGGCATTATGCATTCCATCATTATGAATGTGGTTATTAATATTCCATGTGATTATTCGACTAGTAGAATATCCATGTGAATAAGTAGATGGAATTATTTCATTTTATTTCTGCCATATTATGATGATGTTCAGGTCTAAAAGGCTTTTGTTTTAGTTATACATTACCTTAAATGTTTATGCTTATTTATGAAAGTTTCTGATATATTGTTATCCTTACTGGGCATTTGAGCTCCCCCCTTTCTATGTTTTATTTTTCCAAGATTTCAAAAAGTATTTTATGAATGACCTATAGGGATAGTATGAGGGGATATGAATGTGGACTATAGAGACTATGTTTTTGTAGTTTTCATTTTATGATGTAATGTAAACTTTATAAATGTATCTAGTGTTTCCAAGGATACTAAACTAATCGGTCTTTCGAGATATTTCTTGTGATCATACCAATGTTATGTAATAATGCACCGACTCTGGGTAATTGGGGCCGAGGCGTTACATTTATTATTCATCAATATAATGAACCCACATGATGTGTCGGACCTGTGGTACTATATGTCTTCTCAAATAACACTCATTGAGGCATATATTAATGATATGAACCTAATTTATTTTTTGTGGTGTATATACTACAAATTTAACATGTTATACCATGATTCATTCAAAATTTATGATATATTTTTTTCATTTTAAATTACATCATCCAAGGGTATTTGACATGTTTTTTTACAAGTGGTAAGGGATTTCATAGCAAATTTATTTCTTTGTGTTGTATTACTTATTCATTATCTTTAAAATTATATAATTATGTGTATAATGACTTATGATTATTTAATATCTCATTTCCATTATTTTATGCTGATTAACATTTTAAAAAAATATTAAATTCAATAATTATTTCTTACATAAAATATATGATCATTGCCAAATATTCTATCTCAATTTCCACTCTATACAGACATATTTCATATTATTACCTATTTATTCTATGAGGTATATCTATATTACTTTTGATTTGTTATATCCTGAAAACCCATTTATTCATTATATTTGAAATTTCATTTTATGTTATTTATTTAGTTAGGGTTATGCTTCATAAGTTACCAAAATTGTAAGGGTTTCTTTAATAATCTGATTATTATTTTGAATTGTTAATCTTTATATATCTATTGGTGGAATTATTTTATCTATCCATCAAGAAACAAATATATATTTTTTATACTCAATATATTTTTGAAAATTATATCTTTTCCTGTCATTTTCAGCTTTTATGTACTTAATATATCGAATAACCCTTTTTATGGAAAAATGAAAATGTTTTCTATTTAGTTAGGAATATTTTTCTTCCACAGCCATAATTTCCAAAAAATGTTTTTCCTTTCTCAAATTATTTTTCAATGAAATTTTAATACATTTATTATATATTTAAAAAAAATGGAATCTTCTATTCATTTTCTGAATGATGCACTTCTTTGAATTTTTACCAAAAAAGTGAAATGAATATTTTTTCTAATATACTAAACATGGATTGAATTTACTACAATAATTAGTACCCAATTCATTTATAAAACCTTTAGATGATTCAATGATTTTTTAAATGATTTTTTTTCATAATATTCTTAAAATTTTAGTTTTAAAAAATAAATTTCAATGTGAAAAGTTTATCTTTTTTAATAATGTTTTACCAATCTTTTATAGTATTTTTCATCATAAATACAAGTAACCTATTATTTTAAATTATATTCACAAGTTATATGTTATCATAACACCATTATTATTTTTATCTAGTTGGGTTATGATCTATTTGAATCATGAAATATTATCTTTTAATTTTTTAGGTTATAAATATAAATTTTTATGTATATTATGTGTTGGAATTTATTATCCTCATTCATTTGATGAATTAAATAGACTTATTAAATGACAGAAAGGGACCTCTATTTCCCCTAAAGGCTATAGTGGATCTCATGATACAAACTAGTTTGGGTGCTTTGCTAAGGACTTACCCATTTATGTATGATTTCTTGGCATGATACCTTGATGGTATGTTTTATGAAATTAAGGATTCTGAATTCCATCATTATTATAATAGTTATTAATGTCTTAGTGATTATTTGAATAGGTATGAGAACTATGGATATATTTGCCTGTGATTATTAATATATAATTATTTCATCGTCATTTAGACCTACCATATTATTATTTTTCATCATATTATTGAATAAATGGTATGTGTTTTTAGTTATTCACTATTACAAACTGATTATGTATTTTTCTTCATGATACATTCCATTATACATAACCTTTTTTGAGAAAATTATATCATCATTTTTTTTGTTTCCTTTCCTAGGGATATGAAGAAGGCATCATTATATGAGTTAGTGGATGCATAATATTAACTTTCACTATATTTTATCTTAATATTTTCAAATTTAATGTGGTATTCGATTATGTATCCAATTTATCAAGGCTCTAAAATTAATCATTCTACTTGGATGTGATCACTTTTATCATTTTCTAATGTATAAATGTATCCACTAGATCTAGGTTACTATGGTAAGGGTTGTTATAGTTGGTATTGGATATTTTTTAATAGAAACCCATGGAAACAGATTTAGAGAACTATAGATTAGTGAAAATAACCATAGGGAATAATATGATGAATTCCCTAAATATGTTTTTTTTGTGAATAAGATGATGATAGTTTATGATTTTTTGGTACCATAATGGGTCAATAAGTCTAATGATTATTATATGTTTAATGTTAAAGATACCCCTTTTGAGTTTTTAATGGAAGTAACTTAGTAAAATTATTTTATTTTTAATATATTTTTGTGGTATATGTAACACTTATATATAATTATTTATTGATAATGTTATTCGATGAATAATTTTTTTAATTTTATAAACATAAGTTTAAATTTATTGATGACCATTAGGGTTTATATGATCATTGATGATGATGTAAGTATGGGATATTAAAATATGGGAGCATATGTTTTCCCATGTATATGACCATCAGCTTGATAAGTGATTTGATGCTTAATGTTTTTTATATTATTTTCATTATATTTTTGGCAAAGCTACAAGAATTTTATTAATATAGATTTAGAAAAGGGATTGCATGTGAGCTAAGTAACAACCCATTGTATCTAAAAATTCCATTTGATATTAATCCAGACCTAAATTCTGACAAGGGTGTAACACCTAAAAATAGATTATGTGATTCCTTAGTTAGTTTTGATTTTATTTTACTTAATTTTTTAATGGGAAGATATTAGGTTTATTTTATGAAATATATTATATGATGAGATATTTTTTTTAGGTGATTAATGATATTTCCAGAGACATTTTACTAGGCTGAGGTATATATAACCATTTGGTTCAACATAAGGAAATATTTGAAATTAATGTTATTATGTTTTCAATGGTTTAATCTGAAGGGTTTTTGAATAAAATAATGTCAAAAAAATATTTTATGTTGACTTATTTGAGGTTATTTTGGATATATGGCTATTTATTTAAGGAATGATATATGATAACCCATAGTTTTTTGGGTGAATATTACATATTAATGTTGAATATTTACTCATTATCGATATTTTCACACATTATGCTTAACGCATTGATTTTAGTAAATAGAATGGGAATATTTTGATATTATTTTTTTGATAGTGTCATCCATCATAAGTTTATTTTAGTTCTTAATTCATGATAACAATCATCTTGAATACTCATCATATGTAGAAAAATATAACTTCTGGGGAAAATTTATTAAAATATAAAATTATAATTATCATGAATTTATAATTAAAAATTACCCTAGTATGATGTGGTAATAGAATTACCTAGCTCTAGGAACTGGATCGTGAATCAAAAATTTATATCATATTAACTTCTTTTTAGAGTAATATATGGTCTTTTCACCCCTCAGTAATGTATTGTTTTTTAGTCATTAATATTCCCATGAACATGTTCTTTATAACTATACATTGGTCCTTGGATGTTATTATTTACTTAAATATCTATACTATTACTTCCCATATTTTTTTTCATTATCTAGGATCCTAAATATTGTATATTTCATCTATACTTTATGATTTTAAATTTATTTTGTAAAAATAAGTTTTAGTATCCCAATATACGATGTGATTTTCAACAAATGTTATACATTTCATGATCAAAATTGAAATTAAATTGCATAATTTATTCAATGGGGTATAATGGGAAATAATTAATATTTTTAATATATTTATCTTAAGATAAATTTCATTAAATAGATAGTTTTACACACAACACCAAGCTAAAGTGACCCATGAAAAATATTATTTAAATGTGACTTTTATTACCAAACCATTGAATTAAGATGTATTAAAAGGATTATATTCTTTGGTAAATAAATATATAAATTTAATACTAAATACAATTATACTTATAAATTCATAGTAAATAAAAAAACCATTTTTAGAAAAGTAATATTATTCTAACAAAAAAATAATTCCTAAAAAATGTCATTTATATAATTTTGAGAAAAAATTATAATTTATTTTTTGAACATTAAGTTGTTATATTTTATTAAAATGATATCATTGTTCAAATATTCACACCAAAATTATCTTACTATGATGTTTTCATATTTTTATGAAAGTAATGGCTATTCAGTGAATTATGACAAATATCGTTTTTTGTAAAACATTTATTTATTTTGATTAAATAAATTAGTTTCATGTATAATTATATTTTGGTTTTATCTTATATTTATTAGTATCTATATAATTTTGAATAATATTATTTATTTTTTTATTCATAAATTTTCATTATTTTTAAATATATCTATTTTTATACTTAATAATACATTTTCCCTGAAAACAGTTATTAAGTGCATAATGTTTTTCTATTTTAATAACAAATAATGATGAATGATTTAAGATAAATTTATAAGTTATACATGTTTATATATCAATTTATATTAATATAATGAGTTTTACCAATCATAGATAAATGTAAAATAATCTTTTCCTTGAAAAACACATTTTTCGTAAAAACGGTGTTTTGTTGCGCTTTGCAGTATACTGGTATATTGAATTTTTACCATATATAGAGATATAATTTTTAAAATGGAATCAATTTTTAGATAATAATAATTAATATTATTTAAGAAGGTCATCATATTTTTTTCATAATGAATAGTAAAAAATGAAAATATGTTTCACCATAGTAAAATGGTAAATCAAGATATCCAAAGATAAACTGAGTGATAATGACACCATTTTTAATATTATTTATTTTAATGTAGTTATTTAAATCATTATCACCTAGGGACTAATTTAGTTTTATATGGGAGACTTTCCATTAAAATTTCTTATAATATAATATATGTAATGAAAATAAAAAAATGTCTCTATAGTCTTTAAGGAACTCTTATTTGTTCACATTGGGATAATATAATGTTGTGAACAAATAATAATGGTTATTTTAAATACAATAAAATAATTTTCATTGTGGAAACTTATTTTTAATGTTTATATTTGAAATAATTTCATTATATTCTTACACAATTCCAAATCCAAATTTATTCAATTAACAGAAAACTAAAATAAGTGGATTTAAAAAAGGTAAAAGTTATATAATTTGAATGTATTATATTGTTACATTTTTAAAAAAATAAACTATTATATAGGTTTTAATATACTATTTTATAATTTTATAATTTTCATGTTTTTTAAATGTCAAATTATACGGATAGTTTAATAATTGACATTAACGTTATTTAATAATAAATGTTATTTTATTAAATGAATAAAAATTACTAAAAAATATCTTCATAAAATGGGTTAGAATATGTCTACAAATTTTATAAATGGTATATTTTTGTCTCATTTTTTTATTTATAGTAACATTCAAGACCCCTAATTAGTTAAAACATTGTTATAATTGTATGTATACAAATGAGTTTATGTTGGTCGAAAAAAATAGAAATGGGTAAAATCGCCATAAAAAAATGTCCAAATTTTATGATGAGATAGTATTTTGATCGATAATAATCTTATATTTTAATTATATTATTTCAGATCCTATTTAACTAAAATTTATTTTATATTACATTAATATTTTATGAAATTCCCAAAGTTTCCATCCCCTAACTTTTAAAAGGGAATCTCCTATCCTCTTTAATTAATATATCATAATCCTTTGGGATAATCCATTCCCTAACCAAATCACTACATTAAATCCCTCTCTATTTCCCAGAGTCCATTTATTTATTGTAAAACCCTCCTAAAAAGGTATTTGTGGTGAACCTATTGATTTTTTCTGAATAAGAGGTAACGTTCTTAACTAATAATTTTTTGTATTATTTCATCATCCACCTCATTTATAAATTATTCAACCATTTTGATATATTAAAATAAAAATCTCTCATATAATATAGTTTTATTATATTAATGGAATATTTTACATCCATATCCCCATCCAGAAATGGGAAATGAGCCAATCATTGGTGTGTATGGCAGACTACAACCTCGTGAACCGATGTAATTCATCTTCCATAATCTCTTATTATGATTGTTTTTATTGTTGTATTTAATATATATATATATATATATATATATGATATTCATGACATATTTAACATTATTAGAACTTAAGGCATAATTTATTTTCTTTCATTTTAATTCAAAAAAATGATATTGTCGTTCGTGCATACCTATGGACTACTAACTCCATGAAGCATTATGTTTTTTTTCTACACCAAATCACATGGATACTAAATATAAGTATATATAATGAAATAATATGTTATTTATGATTATTTTATCATTCTATAAAGATAAAATAATACTTATAATATTTCCATAATGATCATTGTAATATGGAAACATTAGTCATTCATATATACGACGTACTATCGCCATGATTATCACTCAGTTCATTTTTAATAAAAAAATTTAATGGTTAATTTTAAAAGTAAAATTAATGTATAAAAATGATAATTATTTTATGATAATTATTATATTTAAAATAAAATAATTACCTATTTTACTATAGTGATACTACTGATGCCATTTTATAGAAATTAACAAAAAATCATCAAAACTTACAAAGTAATCTAAATTGATTAAGTAAAAAATATATCAAGTTAATAAATAAAATAAAAGTAATAATAAATTTGAAAAATTTTTGTCAATAAAATTTATAGTTATCATATGTGAATTATTACTAAATATAGAGAAGGTTTATTATGAGTCATACTTAGCATAAGGGACTTTATCTCAATTTCCCTTCATTGATGCATATTTTATTATTATACGACTAATTTATTTTATATGGTTTATATACTATAATATTTACTTATTATATCATTAATCCTTCATAATTCAATTTATTATATATTTAATTTCAAATTACTTCATCATAGGGGATTTGACATGGATGTTACCAAGTCATAAGGGGTTTCATAACTCAATTTTTTATTGGGTTATATTACTTATTAATAGTATTTGGTATTCTAATATTATGGGGTCCATGTATTATGATTATTTTATGTTTTATTTCAATTTTTACCATGTTGATTAAAATTTGATATACATAATCAATTAATTGATTAATTCTCATGTCAAAGGTATAATCTTTTTAAGGGATTTTGTCTTAGTTCACAAACCATTGAGACCTATATAATTTTATGAAACTATTCATTTTTTAAAGTGTATCTACTACACCTCTAATATGATATATCCCAAATCTGCATATAATAACTTTATTTTATTATTTATTTGGTTTTATTTCATTCATTGATGTTTTGATTCAGAATCTTCCAAAGCAATAAGTGTTTATCTAAAAAAATCATCAATATTGAGGCTTATTTATGTTCAAGTATATTGTAGGGAATTCATTGATATTTCAATAATAAATACAATATTATTGTTCCCTAATGGTTATTTTTTAAATTTAAAAGTTTTTATAGCATTTTACACTTTTATTTACTCAATAGATCGAAAGAATATTTTAAAGTAAAACTGAGTTTATTATCAACTAAGTTGGTAATATTTTTATTCCATGACCTTATTTGACTTAAAATGATTATATAATTCTTTTAATATTCTCCACTGATTTATCAAAGATATTTCTACAAATGTTTGAAATTTAGGAATTTTTTAAAATGAGATCTTATTTTCATTTTATGAACAAGGTAATTTTTTTATTTTTATAAAAAATGTGGAAGGAATCATTGTTTTAATATAAATATAATGAATATAATTTCCTCGAGTCATGAACTCTAAATGATTTTATTTTTTCTTATATGTTCCTTGATTATTTTTAGAGACATTTTTTTCCTATTATTTGGGAAATATTTTTTTTGTAAAAGTTATTTTATATGTAAAAATTGTGTTCTTTTCATGAATGTTTTATGAATATTAATATGGAATTTATATTCAACAATGAAAATAACCCTTTATTTTACATACTCTCTACAAGGTATCTGTTTTAATGATTTAATCCATATTGATTTTTATATGGTTTATGATCTATCTAACTCAGACATTATTAATATTCTATATTCTAGTTTATCAATATGAGTTTTTTTGTTTATTATATATTGAATTTTTATTCTTATATTTCATATAATGAGTATGCTAGTATTATTATGTGATGGTATGGGACCTCTATGTACTTCAATATATTGATAGGTCTCAATAGACAAACAAATTTTCTTATTTGGACGATCCCTTACTAATTTATGTAAGATGTCTATATAAGATGTGTTGGAAAAATATCTGGATGATATATTTATGATTTTTGGAATTATTAATTCCATAATTATGAGCTTAGTTATTGATTTACATGTTATTCTTTGAATAGTTTTCATATATAATGGTACGTTTTAATCTCATGTAATTATTTATATGGAAATATTTTATCATCATTTACCCATGCCATCTTATACTATGTTTTCAAGTTAATCAATAATTGAAAATTGTTTTTGGTTATTTACTATGTCATATTATGTATAAATTGTTTACTCATGATATTTTCCATAGTATATAAAACTTACTAAGTAATTTATTTCACAACATATTTTTTTCTTTACCTAGGATATGAAGTGAGGATCATTTAATGAGTTAAGAAATGTAAAATATTTAATTTCAATATGTTAAATTTTTTTGTATAAAAATGTAATTTGAGATTTATGTATGTAACTAGTTTACGAATTCTATTAAACTATTCAGTCCATTGGGATGTGATCAATTATATATTATTACAATGTAAAAATGTATCAACTGGCAATGGTCTACTGGGGAAAAAGTATTTATATTACCTAAGAAATCTATGTATTATGATTAAATTAATTGGTAAATTCCTTTTAATAAAATCATACGTTTATAAAGGATCAACTGTTATACGCTCAAATTATATTATATAAATAAATAATGAATAATTCTACAACCAAAATTTAATCTTCAAAAATGTTGTATAAAATTCATCATTCCATAGTGTATTTAAAAAAAATTCTCAAATGTTCTTGATGATATTATTTTATCATTAATTATATAAGAATATAATCTACATAGTATACCATTAAATTATTATAGTAACCTATTAGTACTCTCTAAATGAAATCATTAAATATAGTAGATAAAATTTTAATTCCAAACATCATCAATGTGAATTCATAACACCCAAAACTTTTACATATGGTTGTCTTGGATATATCCTCCATATTAAATCCAAATTGATGATATCCTTAATGATGTTCAATCCTAATAATGTATTAATACCCAATTAATTCATGGAAAATATTATAAATATGGGGTATAAGATACTTATTCTTGAGAATGATCTTATTAAGTTTCTAATCATCAATTAAAATTCACATTGAAATGTATTTATTAATAACAAAAAGAACCAGTAACCCTCATGGTGACACACTAAGGTATATGAATCCCTTATCAAGTTTATTATGTAGTTGGTTTATCTATTCATGAAACTCAATTAGGGCCATTTTAAAAAGATTCATCAAGATATGTGTAGCACAAGGTAAGAGTTCTACTGAAAAATTATCATCACGATTCAATGGAATGATATGAAACTCTTCTATAAGGACATTAACAAACAATTGTACAATAGTAATATCCTAAATATTTAGTTTCTATATAACTATCTGAGGTAGATAAATATAATGTATAGAAAATATGTCCCACAAGATAGAATTAATTTTTATTGGATTTCCATATTCATCCTCTCACTAATAAACAGTAATAGGTTATTCATAATATTAGTTGTGACTTATGTTCCATGACAATTGATATGGGTACCATATAAAGAAAACAAATTCATGTATATAATCTATGAAAATTGAACAAAATATATATTCAATATATTTTTAGGATTATCATTACCACAAAATTCAATCGAAGAGGAACTATTGATATGATATGTGAACGTCATACCATAAAGAGTTTTCATCAATAAAATAATATCTAATAATTAAGGGGGGTAGTTTAATACCCATTGTTAATTCCTTAAATAAAAATGAGTGGGTAGAGCTATAATAAAATATGAAAATAGTTTATCTAGAGTGGATAATATGTGTAAATCTAACCATTCCATTCTCATAATCCACTTTTTTAGTTTTATTGTAAGATATTTACCTTCATAATTATGTTTAAGAGTATGGTAATACCAATAATCATCATTAACCTTTGGACTCATGAACTAGTTCTTATAATTCCCTAAAACTATATATTTTATGTGATGGGTTTTGAGTGGTGCATTAGTTGGCATATCCTTTTACTTCATTGCATTATCTAGCATATTTACTTCCATTCAATAGTCATTATATTAATGAATAACCAATACACATATAAATAAACTCTTATGTCCATTCAGCCAATTACCTTATTATTTTATTCCAAATTTAGGGTATGTATATTTATGTAATTCCATTCAAACAAGTGTTTTATTTGAATTTTCATTATTCTTCATCTTCATTTTTTATAAAGCACATAGGAATGATAAAATTATACAATTAATTTTTCAAAGATAATATAAAATCAAATGATTTATTCATAGGTAAGAAATTCACTTATAGATAATTCTTTTCAATGACTTTGTTTAAATACACCAAAGAATCAATTATTTTTTTATTTGGGGAAGATGATTAAACTAGAAGTATACCATGAATGTATTGTTAAAATTTCTCCATAATTACCATTTTAATGAACTTGGTGGTCCTAAATCCCAAAGAACTCATCCACGCCTGAGCCCAGCCCTCTGGTAGATAGCAGACACCCACCCTCAGGCAGATAACATACCCCCACCACAAATTGGCCCAGATAACATGTGGCCGGAACTGTCCCCTACCTGATGAGGATTTAATTCACCTCCCTAGCAACTCGAATCGGAGACTATAGGCTTATCAACCAATTGGGAGAATTAAAGAGTACCAACTAGTTCAGTTGGTACTTGTAATGCTTCCTGGTTGGCCTTTAAGCCTGTGGTCACGAGTTCGAGTTGTGGGGGAGGCGATTTAAATCCTCATCAGGAAGGGGACAGTTCCTTCCACTTGTTATCTGGGACAGTCTGAGGTGGGGGCCTGTTATCTACATGAGGATGTGGGACTGTTATCTACTAGAGGGATGGGCTTGGGCGTGTTCGAGTTCATTGGGCTTTAGGACCACTAGGTTCATTACATAAAAATGGGTACTCGTTAATGCTCCTGGTTGGCTGATAAGGTTGTGGTCACCGATTTGAGTTTCGAGGGAGGAGAATTAAATCCTCTTCAGGTAGGGGACAGTTCCTGCCATGTGTTATTTGGGCCACTCTAAGGTGGGGTCTTGTTATCTGCCTGAGGGTGGGGGTTTGCTATCTGCCAGAGGGCGGGGCTTGGGCGTGGCCGAGTTCATTAGGATTTAGGCCCACTAGGTTCGTTACATAAAAAGGCACCTTTTTAAGTAATGAACCAGGTGGGCCTAAAGCCCAACACACTTGGACACGCCCCATCCTGGCCCTCTGGAAGATAGCAGACGCCCACCCTCAGGAAGATAACAGGTCCCCACCTCAGACTGGCCCAAATAACACATGGCGGGAACTGTCCCTTGCCTGAAGAGGATTTAAATCGGCTCCCCCACAACCCAAACTCATGACCACATGCTTAAAGGCCAACCACAAAGTGTTACGAGTACCAACTCAGTTGGTCCTCATAATGCTTCTTGGTTGGACTTTAAGCCTGGGGTCACAGGTTCGGGTAGTAGGGGAGGTGATTTAAATCCTTGTCATGAAGGGTACAGTTCCCGGAACGTGTTATCTGGGCCAGTCTGAGGTGGGGGCCTGTTATCTGCCTGAGGGTGGGGGTCTACAATTTGCCAAAGGGCGGGGCTCAGGCAAGGTCATGTTCGTTGGGCTTTAGGCCCACCAGGTTCGTTACAACCATTGTATTTATCATTCTTATTCTAATTATTAATGAATTCCTTCTATATTTTTTTATATATAATATGGAGGAATTACTCACTGAAAAATAGTATCTTAAAATCATCCCACACTAGGGAGTAAATTTTTTACACTTAACCAATATTCATAATACAATTACACAAATGATCTTCTTTTCCATCCAAATGATACATGTCTATGATACAATTTTCATGTTTTGAGCACCATTGAATAGAATAAATTTTCTCACTATAGTTGGTTTTTAACTGGACCACTAGTGGATTAGAATAAAGATTAAACAAATTTGGATGTTTCCTCCTAAAAGATTCAATAGTATTTTTTCCATATATTGATCATTTGGAAACTCAACATGATTCATGGAATGAGAGATTTATTTGATTATATAATGAATATATTTCATTACAACTCCTATAGAATTTTGTTTTAGGTGGAAATTCATTATATTTTCAGGCACAATTGTTGTTAGCATAATGTATTTAGGTTCAATACATTACCAAAAAAAATAAATGTGTATGCATCATGCAATAAAAAAATTGATCTATCATATAATTAATAAATATCATTATTACAATGAATAATTGATGAATAATTTTTCAAAAACTATGGATCCTTATGATTAACCTATTTTATTTTTAGTAATTACTAAAAATTTATGATGATATACTCAACATGGACATATCCTCCATGGTTTCCAAATTTTTTATAACCCTAATATATATTGATTATATAAAACCTACATTGATAACAACTATAGTGATAACACCTTTTCACATGAAAATATTTAATTTTTTAGATGAATATTCCATACGTAATATTATTATCTATGCTAGAACAATTAACTATTGTTTATTTGGATACTAGATACATTGACATCATATTTTGGTATATACATCATCATCTCTCATAATTTTATTCCCACATTATAACATTTCTAAAATACACTACTTAAAATATATTTTCATGACCTATAGAAAGGAAAAATTTTAATAGGTGAGATCAGATACACAATATGTATAAACATGTATGATATCAATAAATCATCATATTAAAGAATAATTTAATAATAAATGTACAATACCATGACCATAAAATAAAAAGTTCATACACAATTAGCCACAAATTATAACAATTATTCATATAATATATATTTATTTTTTAAAAGTAAATGAATCATACGAGTGAGGAAGAATAAAAAATCAATTAGGAACTATATGTTCAGATCATAAATATAAAAATAATCCATAAGAGACGGAACCATAATAGGTATAGAAACCATTTCATATATTAGTATTAACCAATGAGAACACAACATCGAAATGGATCTTATATCAAAATGTATTTACCATATCATAATTGATCAATAATATACACCAGCTTCCCATACTAGATGAATAATTCCTATGTGTTTCTGAGAGGGTATTGAGCATATAATCTCACATCCCCAGATTAAATCCTAGGATATAAGTCTTTACCCAATGTATTGTGCTGAAATACAATTTTTTACCATCTATAAAATAATAAAAATCATAAATTTGGGTTCCAAAAAGTCATTAACAATTCAAAATATCTTAATAACATAATTCATGGTAGGAAAACGTGTTTCATAAATATTTCATTATTTTATCATAGTATTACCCATTGAAAATGAACAGGTTTCATAAAAATATCATCATCATAAAAATAACCATATAGAGAAAGAATAATGATGGAATCATTGGATAATATCCCTAATAAGCATAATTATATTCAAATGATGTTATCAAAGGTGAAAATTATGTTAAAAGGTCACAAGAATAATTTTTTATGAAAATTCCCTTTTCAGTTCGAAATAAAATTTTAAAACATAACATTTTAAAAATTATTATGGAAAATTTTATCTTTTAAATGAAACATTAAAACTTGTAAGGAATGTTTCAAATCATTTAGTGGCCACAATGTCTAAAAATTCCCTTCTTATTGACTACGTTAAAACAATGATTCCATTCACATATTTGGTAAATAATAAAATGTTCCTAATTTAGGAAATGACAAAATGATTATTTTTAAAAAAAATAGTAAAAAAATAATCATTCGTAGAAATAAAAAAAATATTTTTACATTATTTAAAATCATTATTAAAAATGTTTAAAACATGAATATAGATGGAAATGGATTTTTGATCAAAATAAGCATCATATGGAAAAAATTTGATGTAATAATTTTCTAAAGAATTTAATATACTAAAGTGTTGAAAATTTTATTAAACATAAAAATTCAAAAAAAAGGATATTAAAATTAAATATATTTATCATATAGGTATCATATAATTTCTTCATATTAAATTTAAGAAAAATAATCTTCATTAGAATGGGATTGAAACATAAATACCGTACGAATTTGGTATATATAGAATAAAAAACTCATGAAATTGGGGACATTATATGGATGTTTATATCATATAATCTTCATGATACTTTTAATAAAATACATTTATTAGAATAATATGCACTATATAAATGAATAAAGTGGTCAATATATCCTGTGTCTCATATATATACATGTGATACAAAAATCACATAACTGAATACTTATATTTCTAGGTACATGATCAAACCTTTTTACAATTAATATTTATTTAATGTAAATATATTACAGAAACATAATTATATATATATTTTACCATATATGATTTACATACCATTATTTTACCATTTGTTTTACATTTTTTTTTAAAAATCATTGTTCCATACGATAACTGATTCATTTCTCAGGAATGTTTTGGATCAACAAACTATATCCCCGTACATTGATCATGGTTCTATCATATACATAATTTTAATAATAACATATATATCATATATATTAATTACATATATATAAATATCTATACTATATATATATAAAAAAATGAATTAAATTATTCATTAAGACAATATATTGTTCTAACACATGATGGTTTTTTTTCAATTTTCAAAAGATGAAATGTTATAAAGGTAAATAATAAATAAAATTTTATAGAATCATTTTTATATCATATATATTAATTAAATATTTCCTAATTTTCATAAATGTAATACCTAAATGAAAATTATATCACAATGCTTCATAGTTGTGGAAATCTACATCTACACAATAGAGACACTATCAATTTCCAATAGATGGGACAGTAAGATGGCAGATATGAAATATTAATTCCAAAAACAAAAATATATAATTGATAAGATATGTAAAAATTTAACCCATACTAATTAATGTACATTAATTATGTGCATGGAAAATGAATTGTATTTCTATGTGGATGCGGTAGTCTACACGTATGGACGAGTGATACTTTCACTTTTCATTTAATTGAGTGGATAATGGATAATAGAAATTCTATATTCATAATATAATTTCCATAAATTTATTATTATAAATTTATTATTTTATGATGAATAAAAAATACATAAAGGATGATGAATACAAAATAATTTGAAAGAGGTAAGGTATGTTAATCAACTTTTCTTCAGTACGCCTCCATTAGATCCCTTCTTAAGGACCATCATATTGAAATTTCAGGAAAAATGTAAATAGTAAATCATGTATAAGGGTATTTATATGATAAATGGGAAGGTTTTTGGTGGAGATATATGGCCCAAGGAGGTGTATATAAAAGATAGAAGAGTGTCCTATTATAAGGGATGAAAATGTCACACATGGAATTACTTAAAATATTAATATATAATTACTTAATTTCACATTTATAATTAATAAAAAAAGAAATTAATTTAAATATAAGAGGTTATTGTTGAAATATCATTATAAAAGTAAATTTAGAATTGTTTTGGTTCCATTTTAACCATGTATTTTAGTTTAACCACTTTGTTAAAAAAAATTATCCTTAACTATGACACCATATTTTTTATTCTTAAAGGGTAATAATTTACATATAAGGAATCAATTAAAACAATAATATAAATATGGAATTTATCAGCGCTAAATAAAGTACTATTAATCAAGGAGAAGATAAAGGGTGGTTCCCTTTTATAAATTCTATGAAAAGTGCAGATAAAGGACCCTTTTATCAGTGATTTTTTAAGCGCTGATAAAAGTAAAAAAAATTAATAAAATTAAAAAGAATTTATAATGCGGGGGGGGGGGGGGAGATTTTAACAATGCTTGACCCCGACCACCCTTTATCAGTGCTAGATGGACCCCCTCCAACTCTCCTGCGTGACGCCTTGCCCGCGCATCACCCACATGCTCGCGCACCCCTCGCTGCTTCCACTCGAACTCAAACCTGAGACCCCCCCAGCACGACTGCAACTTTACCACTATGCTATTAAATTGATCTCTTTATTTAATGGTACATCTATTAATTTAAATAAATAAATGTAAATAAAGAAATAGATATTTTTATATTAATATAGATTCATATTAATATAAATATATTTAGTTATATTAATACATATATATTTATTCATATATTAATATTTATATATTTACTCATATATTTATATATATTTATATTTATTTATATATATATTGTTATATTTATTCCTTTATTAATATTGATTCATATTAATATAAATATATTTAGTTATATTAAGACATATATTAGTATATATATATTTATTCGTATATTAATTTATATTTATATTTATTTATATATAGATATTTTTAGTTATAATTTTTTATCCGTATATTAATTTGTATATTAATATATATTTATAAGATTAGTTTTAAATACATTTATAAAATAGGTTCTTTTATGTGTGTTTGTAAATAAATAAATAAATACATATATACATATATAAAACACACAAAAACACATACACACACACACGCACACACACACACACACACACACACATATATATATATTTATTTACAAATAAATACATATATTTGTGTATTTGAAAAGCTACAGAATGTTGAAACGACCATAAATTATAATCCAGAAGTCTGTTTGAACTCTATAACCAGTCAAATCAAAGAAAATGAAACACTATTCGATATGATATATAGTACAGGCCTAGCGAACATCTAGATCAGAAGTTATACCTATTTGAATGTTAAAAAATCACTTTATCCTAACTAAAAACTCAATTTTGGAGGACTTATGGGCCTTTTTGGGACTCAAAAAATTTGACAAAATGTTCTTGTCAATCACTATCACATAGACCTCATTGTAATTTTCTATTTGATATGTTTCAGATCTCAAACCGACACATGGATCAAAAGTTATGACCATTTGAAGTTTGAGTTACATTTTCAACTTATTTTAGATCTTTTATTAACTTTTTTGATTTTTGTGTCTTCAAATTGTTATTAAATGATTATTAATCGATGATAATTATAAAATTGTTAATTAAAAATATATTTCAAAATATTTTAATTCCATTTTCACTAAATTTATTATATATTATATTTAATATTCTATTTATACTTATTTAAGACATATTTAAAATATATATATTATATTTATATTAATATAAATATACTTATATAATAGAATATTAATATTCATGATTTTTTGAAATATATTCCTTATCATCACTAGGAAAAAGCACTGATAAAGCCCCCCTTTATCAACACTGCTGAAAAAGTACTGATAACAGGGTCCCCTTTAACAGCACTAAAAAGAGGCGCTGATAAACGGGGGGCCTTTATCAGTGCGTTTTTTAGCGCTGATAAAGGGTGGTGCTGCAGAATCCAAGTTTTTTGGTAGAAAAATAAAAATAGACAATGGATAACATTTTTTTTTCTATTTAACCTCATAATTGTCTTATTGATTTTTTTTATTTTTAAATAATTTAATATGATATTACATTTCATAAAAGATAATTAATGTTATTTTTTCACTATTTACATAATTTTAATATTATGACATAAATATTGTGATTTAAATATAATAAAAAAAATAAAACATCAATAATAGGTCTCATTATTCAATAAAATTCATGGGGAACAATAAATAACTCAAATAATATTAATTTTCAATTTTAAAATCATTTAATAGATTTTTTCTAGGACTTTCACCCACATTTTATATGCATTGTGTAAGAAATTAAAGTAATTATTCCATGTCCAAAATAATAAATTATTGGGATAAAAATTATTTAATATATAAAATAGTAATTTAAAATAGAATTTATCTAATTTTTATTCTCATGTAACACAATTTAGATATATTAAACTCATGAGAGTGCCGTTTTTGGATTTTTTATATATATTATAATTTAAGTGACATTATCATGGGAAAATGGAACAAAAATTTCATTCATTTTAATTAATTATGGATATATCCTAATGTATCCCATAAAATTAAATACCGTAATGTGTTGGATTATTTTATGACATTATCTCTTGGTTTTAACCTGATTTTACCCAAATTAACATTACTGTGATGACAATAAATTACCACAGTTACCATTCATACCAACCAAAAATAAATTCAATGATTTAAAATATATCATCCTCTTAATTCTAAATTTGGATTCAAATATTCAAGATTCTACTCAATTAATTTTTATAAGATAATTAAAATTAAACACAAAAACATGATGAAATTAAGTTTTCTAGAAAAATGCTTTCGAAATATAAAAGTATTTAATACTATACTCCAATGATATATTAATCCCAATGAATTAAATTGGACTATTAATATTAAAAATTAATTATTTCTTTTTAAAACCATTTTGAACAAATTTTATATTTCTAAACTCATGATAATAAATGAAATTTTTCAATAAAAAGTAGTATTTTCACTATTTGAAGAAAAATTATTATTTTTATAAAATTATAAAGAATTCACTCTTTGCTAATATTAATATAAATATTTGATAAATGAAGTTAAATTTGTGAAATTAAAATTTTGAAAGTGGAAGAAATGAATTATATTATTTTGTCTAAAAAAATAAATAAAAATAAATTATGAGGAATAAAAATATTTTTATACATATAATGACTTTTCTAAAAATATTTTTCATTATCTATATCCTTTATAATTAATTTTTTTTTAAAAAATATTCATATTCTCTCAAAAAAATTCAACTAATATTTAAAATGGTATAATGAATTTAAGTCCATTTAGACTTGGGTTTTCATTTATCATAAGGTATTAATATTATTTAATATATTTAAAGATAAATATATCTAAAAATCATATGGTGTTAATGGAAACTACTATTTAAGGGGAAGCTTATAAATACCTAGTAGGAAACCCGAAACAAAGAAATGAAATAGTTGAAGTAATGATAGGATCAACCAATCAGAAATATGTGAGAATATATTATAAAAGAATTATATATTCATAGAAATCCAATTGGATAGAGATAAGGGATGTCATTATTCATAGCCTGTGTCCAAGAAAAGCATGTATTCAACTCCATGTGTTTGTAATGAAATGAATTTAGTAAGCCTCATGTAAACCTCACATGATCCTTTGGGGGGAATGCTATGATGATGTTACTTCACAATGTGGCGGTGTCAACTATAGAAGGGTGGAGGACTGAAGCCCTATATAGTGATTTAAGAAAAGTGGGTAATAATACAACTATATGAGACTAACACTCTTAGATGTGTATGGAAGGATTTCATCCTTCTCATATTAGGAAATGGAAGACCCACT
This sequence comes from Viscum album, assembly GCA_963277665.1. NCBI lineage: Eukaryota > Viridiplantae > Streptophyta > Magnoliopsida > Santalales > Viscaceae > Viscum > Viscum album. The sequence goes on from OY728132.1 coordinate 1,878,065,505, forward strand.
CATTACCCATATGTTCATTCAAGGGGGTAGATAGGCCTGATTCTGTAATTGAGCTCACACTTGAGTCCCAACCTCCCCTATCTCGGCTAGATGACTATAATTACTTCTTCTAAAATATATTGAAAATATAATTTTGGAAAAAAAATCTTACAATTGAGTCATACATGGAATTTTAATCACAATATAGTATTCATAGGTCCAAATATTAGTATTGATTATGGATATTTGGGAGGTAGAAAATACTAAAATTCTATATTGTGTTTCTTAATGAGGTGAAAGAGGTGTATATTTAATCCTAATAATGATCAGGTCACATAGCTACACTCGACATATGGAATTCTAAATGCAATGAGTCGCATAATTGAGACACAACATCTAGGACCGCCTATGGTTTGGGGATTCTTCCTCTATTTACATAGATTAACTAACTGAGCACTATACACTGAGTGTGTCCAGGATACATAACATATAAGAAACATGGATTGGATATATAGACAATGTCACATTGTGTGTAAGAAACATATCTTAAAAATTAAATATATATCCTTATTTTTTAACTATATTTCACATTCAATGATTTTTTCATTTTAGAGTTTTAGATAATTTGGAAAAACTCTTACAAAGTTAACCCATACATTAAAAATGTAAACATATACTCAGTGTCTATTTTTTCACAATATAACACTTTTTAAAATAAAAAAATATTTCAATTTTATGATAAATCTTCACAATTATCGCATAGATCTCATCCTTTTATCTATTCCCCCTTATACCTTGTGAATGTCATTTAAAAAATATAGGATGAGCATAAAATCATAGTAAGGGATATAAAAAAATAGATTGTTATGTAAAAAAATAAAAACTAATACAATATTTACCTTTATATTCAATTCCATTTGATAATAAGAAATAAAAAATTTCACATGAATAACCAACACACATTTTTCTCAAAGAAAATCATTAAAACCCATAATAAGAAATTAAAACTCCTTTAGGTGACCTAGAGTGTCATATAAATAATACCCATTCAAATACCTTTGAAACCCCTTTCAATTGGAATAAAAATATGTCCAATGTCAAATTATGATATTACATGCTTACCCAGGAATATCAAGGCCACCCCATGTTTTACTATATTGGGGTTACCTGGGGATATCTAAAAAACCACATGTTAATATGTAGTTAGCTATCCCGGTAATATCTCAGAAAACTTGTGATAAGATAAAGAGGGATTTCCTGGCTCTATCTAGGATACCCCATGTATAATATATATCAGGCTCACCCATTTCATGTAATTCTAAAGTACCATATCATTAATAAAATACTTTCATAAATAACCCCTTTGAAAAACTATTTTAATACAACATGAATTATACTTTCATACAAACATAAAATTTTATTTTAAAACACATTTTCAATATCAAAAATCTAAAAAATAACGGATTATGAGTTTTCAATTAAAAAAATATTTAATCTTGTAATTGAAGCTATGAATTAATAATATTCATGATAGTGGAAAGAGTATTGTCACCGTGTAAATTAATAATACAACATTCCTTTTGTTAATTTTTTAAATTTTCCCATATAAAACATGTAAAAAAATTTCTTTTTAACAACCATTGAAAGAAATTATACATATAAAGAATTATATTTTATAATCCTTCAATATACATATAAATAAATATGTATATATAAAATATATTTATATGGAGAAAAAGATTTTGAAATTAAATATTTAATCCTTCAATCTGTCCAATACCAGTTTGAACATTTAAATCATAAGCCACATGAAAGAATAAAATTTAATAGAACATTAAATAACATGAGAATAAATATATTCATGATATGATAAGTCAATAGTGGTTGTTTGTACACCTCATAAAATAATATGAGTGTTTAAAATAATAATATGCCTTAATGAATGGAGACAGAGATGATATCCCTTACCTTTAGTCCGAATCATCACATATAATCTTTATATTCCGGTATAATAAAAATTGGTTAAATATTAAATATATTCATAAAATTTTAAATGTTTATAATTCCATTTATATCACTTATTACCATGTTATAATAATTAATGGATTATTTCTCATCACATCAAATGTTCTGATGATATTTGTTACACGAGTCCAAAATGCCATTGGTATGATGTCTATAGTCAAAATTGGTTGTTAGTGCATCATCTTCCGAACAATGTTAATTATATAATAATATATTTTATAAATACATTATACATTTAAATCCTTAAATTATATATATATATATATATAATTAAACATATTACAATCTTAGATATAATAATCTGTACGCACACAAGTGTAACATTTTTATTTTTTAATGATCATTATGAAAAGTAGTTATGTATCATCTTACCTTAAAAAAGGATTATAATAATAACAATAATATAATATTAATCATTAAAATAAACTTATATATATATATATCATCCATGTGATGTGGTGATGAAAAATGAATCACATTACTTTGTGAAGGTGATAGTTCACACGTACGCATGAACAACATTGTCATTTTTATATGCATTGTACGGTAAGAAAAAAATGATATACTATTCATTATTAATTATAATAATTTCATGAATATCATATATAAACATTAATTCCATCACTGTATCGACTATTGAGAGACATTGATGTAAAACAAATTATATCAGTTTTTGAGTCGTTAGTCTTCCTCACACAAGAACGATTAATTCTTTTCTCATTTGATTGAATTGAAAATGATTTTTGGTGATGATAATGACATAATAAATTTTCATTATATTTATGATAATTGATATATTATTTCAACATGTTTGAAAAATATTTTGTAGAATTTGATGAAGAAATTAAACAAAAATAATTGATTAAAACAATACATTTTCTTCGAAATAGCTCTTTTACTTAATATATTAATACCACTAAAGATGGTGTTCTACCTAAACTAAGTGATATAGAATGTGAATTGGAATTATAATATGGGATTTTATTAGAGATTTTATGAACCAAATAGGGTTCTAATTTTGAGGAAAAGAGAAGAATAGGTTCCATTTTATAAAAAAGGGGAGGGGCACTCTTGGAATTCTTTAGTATATTAAATTAATATAAATTGATTCTCTATACAAAATTGATCCAAAATGATTTATTTAAAATAAAGGATGATTATGAATTGAAATTAAATTATCAACTGAAAATTATAATTTTTTTACTATTTTTTAATCCTCATATTTTTGTTCAATCCATTATTTGACCTCTTTAATTGTTAGTCTAAAAACATGTGTTTTTACTCTTTATGGGATAGCATAGTTACAATAAAAATAAAAAATAACCATAAATGGATCATTTATGAAATTTTAAAATATAACCTAATAATTTGGATAATTGTTTTACTACTTTAATATCATTTACTAAAATTTTAGTTATTTTAAAATATCATTTATTTAAAAGTTTAAACTATTCATTATATAACTTTTTAAAAATATCCCAACAACTTGAAAAATTATAAAATATTTTTCTAAAACATTACTAAAATGTAAAATTAATCTTTTAAATTCCTGGATGACAATAATTTTCTTTACTTATATGTATTTTAATATTTTTAATGTCATTTATTTGATATTTTGATTATTTAAACAATTACTACATCATCGTTGTGTAATCCTATAAGGTAAATCCATATTTCCAAAATATTAAAAATAAAATACCATGATGTATATATAAACCTTATATTACAAAATACTTTTTAGAGTAAAATTAATCTTCTAAATGAAGCTATATTAAAAATTTTATAGTTATTAAAATTTAAGAATGACATCTTTGACTTTTTTTTAAAATAAAATTCTATTTTGGACTTAAACACATAAAATTGGATACAAGATGTCATAAAATATTCCAAAGTATGGGTTTTTTATAAAATAAATCATCCAATAAAATTTGGATACCTTTTTAGTGTAATTTAATAATATTTATTTTTTTTTTTCAAATAATTTCTATATTTTCCCTTAATGGTAACAACAGAAAATCACTAAAGTTACAATTCATATTTGTCCCAAAATAAAAGGAATTTATTTATTAAATTTTGGGACAGAAGATTCCAAATATGGAATCCATTTTTCAAATTTCAATTCACAGAATGTTCATAAATTAATTTAAAATTAATCTCACATATAGGACGAAACATTAAGTTTTTAAAGTGAAAATGATCCAAATATGGAAATGTTTTTATATCCAAATTCAATGTAAAAATGATTACAATGTACTACATTGAATTAATTGATATAAAATTGATTTATATAAACTTCAAAACTAGTTAAAATTATAAATTAACCTGATAAATTATTTAGATGAAATAACTATTTTCAAATGAAATTCAATATTTTTCACTATTCATCAAAACATGAAACTTAAGAGAAAAATTACTAAAAATAAACCATAATAAAGAATGATATTAATATTTTAAATCTGATGTTTATTTTTTCAGTTAGAATTTATAAATGTGTCAAATACTAGATTTAAAATATGGGATCCATTGAGAGGAAGAAAAACTGCCATTTTAGAAAAAATAAATTTTTATGAGTAAAATTGGATTAGATATTATATCTTGTATAGAAGAAACAAATGGGGAATGGTAAAAGTTAGATTTGATATAATATAAATTTCTATTATATAATCAAACAATTTTTATTATTATTATATGACACTGTTGTTCATATTAAAATAGTTTTTCAAAAAAAAATTCCTTTAATATTAAAAAGGGTTTTGTTCTATTTTATAATTAATTGTTCACAAAATAATTAATTATATATACATTAGTAAACCAAATTTTCATAAATTATTTAATCCTTCCCCTAAATTCCATTCTAACATCTATGTGATAACTACCATATTAAATATTAATATTTATTTATTCGTTTAAGCTTAATGTGGGCTATAATGTATGCTATCAAACATTATATTTCCTTTAAAGAATATTGGATGTTACATTATCCCCCCATTAATAAATTTCTTCCTCTCAATTTGAACTCCTACTTGGTATCTATGGTTTTACCTTTTAATGTACCTTTGTTAAAATCTACAATTGGAACAAGGGATAATAAAAAATCCACTTTTAAAGAAATAAATGAAAGTATTAAGATCATCTGAGATAACACATACTAGGGTTCCATGTTGAAAAAAATGGAAATGGAAGGGAAATTTAGATATAATGTTCTAATGGAGGGTTATATAGAACAAGGTCATTATAATTTTAAATATCACAAAACCATAAATCCTTATAGGGTTAAAGGGTATTTTATTTCATAGTAATAAAATTAAATGAATAAATTGTTTCAATAAAAATAAATTTACTAGAGTTTAAGAATTATTTTATTATTAATAAACATAAGGAAATATACATACTTTATGTATTTATATTTTATAAACAAAATTTCATCCTTAGAAAATTCCCAAAATTATGATGTAATTCTCTTGAAATAAAATTAATCATTAAAGATGATATTATCCTTAATGTTTATAAATACCTTAAAACTCATATCCAAAAGTAATGACATAATTCCAATTAAAGAAAATCCTTACATAAACATAAGACACAAAATCATATCCCATAAAGGTCCTTCATTACTTATGATCACAACACTTAAAACCTCAGATGGAGTGTTTATAATGATGAAACTTTGCTCATCCTATGAAAAATAAAGGGCTCCCTAGAGCTTCCATCACTTCACTTGATGTATCAACAAGAACTTTAGTATCTGTAAAAATATTTTCCTGAATCATTTTATTTTCGATCATAAAGATTTTCATATGTTGTAAGTAACTTCAAACAAACATTAGCATAATTACCCAACTCATTGAAAATAAAAAACTTCCACATTGGATGGATATTGGTTAACCATTATTTTGAAATTCATGGTTATTTTATTTACAATCATCTATCCTATGAAAACAATTACCACATTAAATTCACTTCCCTAATCTAGTTAAAAATTTGTGGAATTTTTTTCAACAATTGGAAAATATTGGGGGATTACCTCCAGATTTATTAGTTGGATGATTCTTTATTTCTTTCCACATTAACCTATTCTTACATTTATTTAGTTTTGGAACTTAATTGATGGAAAAATCCATCTAAACCTTTTTATTACAGTAAACCATTTTTTTTATTAGTTTTAAATTCTTGTGAGGACAAAGCTCTTTGTATACTTGGTTACAATCCTGATTAAAATTTAATAATTTTACTGATAATTTCCTAATGAAAATTAGGAACATAATTTTTAATCATTTGAAGTTTTATTCATAGGTATCCACTGAATCATTAACATTTTTCTTCTATTACATGAATTGTTTTTCCACTATATGTCAAAAAACATTAGGGAAATATTTCTCAAGGAAGATATTAATAAATTTATCTGATTCCTTGGAATCAATACCATATTTTATATAGTATTATTAACCAAAGATCACCAATGTTAAACTTCACATTCTAAATAATTAAAATTAAAGAGTTACCTTTTGACTTTATGAACATCACATGACCTCAAATATCTTCTCCGTGGAGTTAATCTATCCGGTATATACCTCTAGGTTAGATGATCTATTGAATGATATGGGATGTTAACTCATAAAATGATCTACTATATACATGTCCCTTCATGGTAGATCAAGTTACTATCTATAATGGACACCACCTCTAATAATAACGCATGTCAAATAACCTATCATGACAAAATACTATTATATTCCCATCCCAAACATCTCTCGATAATGATTTAGAATGAATTTTCCTCTCAGTGTGTTCCCACTAAAAATTTCATTGTTCCACTATGAAGAATCACTATGAATATTAATATTTAGATTAATCAACATGGTTATCTTACAAATATACATCATTTAAACTTAATATTAAATTAAAATATTATAATGGAATCCTATTCATGCCATCATAACCTATAAAGTTTTCTAAATCATCCTTTGTTATTAATTATAAGGACAGAACCATAAAAAATACATATCCATGTTTTTTATCATTAATTCAAATTCGAGAATCTTTTTAGTTTACAGTTTTAAATAATTAGGAAAAAATGTTACAAATTGAACCCACACATTACAAGTGTACACTTATACACAAAATACATTTTTAGGCAATATAAAACAATTTAAAATAATACATGGTTTACTTTTAGGTAAAATCTTCAAAAATATATTAATGATATCATCATTATCTCTATTACTCCATAAACCATGTAAAAATAATTTTTAAAACATGGGATGGGAAGAAAAGAGCATAAGGGGATATAAAAATAAAGGAAACAATTATTTCAGTAAAAATATGAAAACTCATGTAATGTTTACTTTTATCTTCAAATTTCTTTTTGAATAATATAAAAACATTTCACATGAAAAAACACACATTTTTCACAAATAAAATCATCAAACCCCATAAAAGCAATTAAAACTCTTTTAGGTGACATAGAGAATCATATATAATTTGCCCTTTCTAATACCATTCAAAACCCTTTCAATTCGAATATCCATATAGATTACTTTAAATTAATATATTACTGGATAACTGGGCATTATCTGAGCCACCACATATTAATTTTTAATGGGGTTACTAGGTGTTATCTGGGTCATGCCATGTTAAGTTGTAATGAGCTTTCCCAAAACTATGTGGGACACCCCATGTTATGATATAGTGAGAATTCCTAGTGCTATCAAGGACATCCCATGTATAATCTATATTGGGATCACACATCTCATATAATTATCATCTAAAATATCATTAATAAAACAATTTCACCATTAAACCCTTTGAAAAACACTTTTAATCCCATATGAAAAACAATTTCATAAAAATACCATTTTCTTTTAAAAAACCATTTTCTATTCTAATAATCACAAAAAATGGAATAATGTTTTTCCATTTAAAAAATATGCATTCTTTAAAAGGAATATATAATTTTAATAATATTCAAGGTGGTGTAAAATTCATTGTCATCGTGTACTTTAAAAACAGTACATTCTATTTTTTATTTTTTAAAAAATATCCATATAAAACATATAAAATGATCCTTTTTGAAAAATGTGAATGAAATTAAACATATAAATAAATTTATTTTTATAACCCTTCAAAAAATATATAAATAAATATTAAAATATCATGAATATGAACCTGAATAATTTTTTTAGATTAAATCATTAAATATTCAAAGTGTCTCACACAACATTGAAAATTCAAGTCACAATCCGCATGAAATAATAAAATTTAAAAAACATTATATAATATAAGAATAAATAAATTTATGATATTATATATCTATGTGGATATATATACACCTCATTAAATAAGGTTGGTGTATAATATAACAATATACATAAATAAAAGGAGATTGATATGAATTCCCTTACCTTGTGTCTCACTCATCACATAAAATATTTATATTCCTAGAAAATAAAAATAAGATAATAATTTAATTTCATGAGAACCTTTTAAATGTTTACTATAAATTTTATGGCACTTATTACCATGTTACTATAATTATTATATTATTTAAGTTCAACTGAGACATTTAGATGATATTTGGTTCATGAGTCCAAAAATGACTTTGGTATTATGTATATGGTCAAAAGTTATCATTATTTCATAATATATAGGATAATATTCACGAAATTATAATAATTTTTATAAGTAAATTATACTTTTAAATCCATACCTTAAATATAAATATGAAAAATGAACTACGTTATAATAACAGAGACGGTAAGCCATACGTACACATGAGTAACATTTTCATTATTCAATGGTCATTTTGGAAATAAGGTTAGAATAATTTTTCTTTTAATAAGGATATTAATATAATTATTATCATATTAACCATTTAATTATACTTATATATATCATCCATGTGACCTGGTGGTAAAAAATGAATCACATCACTTAGTGGCGGTGATAGTTTAGACATAAACACAAATGTCATTATCAATTTTATGTTCATAGAAAGGTAAAAAAAGATATATTATTTTTTAATAATGGAAAATATTTCACTTATATTTTATATAAACATTTATAGCATCATTATAACCAGTATTGAGAGACGGTGACAGAAATCCAATTATATCTGTTTGTAAAGTGGTAGTCCTCTGTACACACAAATGATTAATTATGTTATCATTTAATTTAAGTGTATATTGACCTATGTTATGAAATTAACCTAATAAATATTAGTATATTAAAGATACTAGAGTTATTTTTTCATTATGTTTGATGATGAGGAAGTGGAAGAATAAATATAATAGAAATACTTGATTAAATCAATACCCTTTCTTCGGACAATCACTTTTTTTAACACCTTAATACCACTAAGGATGGCATCATTCCTAAAATGAGAGCACTAGAATGTGTGTAGGGATTCTAGGATGTTGTTTTGGATGATATTGTATGATATAAATGGGTTTTTATGTTTGTAGAATATAGAATTAGAGGTTACCATTTATAAGAGAGTGGAGGGGAACTCTTCAAATTCGTCAATATATAAAATTAATAAAAAATTAATTTTCTATTAAAAATTGATCCAAGATATTTAATTTTAAATATATGATTTTTATGGGTCAAAATAAATTCATAAAATTAATATTTTATATATTTTTTCTATTTTTTATCCTTATTTTTTGTCTTTAACCCTTATTTAACCTCTAACTCTGGCTGTGATAACATATGTATTTTACTCATTAAGGGCTAATATATTTACAATAAAATGCCAAAACGACCATAAATAGATCATTTATGAAATTATAACCTTATTCAAATATGTTTTCATAATTTTATATTTTTATAAATTTTATTTCAATTAAAAAATATTATTTATCTTAAAATATCATTATTATCAATTTTGACACTATTCATTACATGGATTTTTATAAATATAATAATAACAAGATAAATCCAAAAAATATGTATAATATATCAATAAAATGTAAAATTCATATATGAAATATGTGAATGAAATTAATTATCTCAAATTATTTATATTATAATATTTTTAATATGATTCATTTGATATTTCTATTAACAAACCGACTAATCCATCATCAATGTGTAAGTTGTTAATGTAATTATTTATTTCATAAAAATTGAAAATAAAATTCCATGATGATTCTAAATATATTGTAATTTCTAATAATATTTATAGTGGAATATATCATCTAAATAACCACATATTAAAAATTTTATAGTTATTAAAACATAAGTATGACATCATTGAATATTCCTTAAAATAAAATACTTTAAAAGGATTAAAGTCATCCAAGTGGATATAAGATATATAATTGGCCTAATGATTATTTTTAGACCATAAATAATATAATAGAATTAGTTCATGTGTTATGGTATTGTTTTAATATTAATATTTTTATTTTTAGCCTTAATTACCCAATATACCCTTAAAAGTGGTCAAAAAAGATTGCAGAAGTAAATATTTATATATTCCAAAAATAAAAGGGAACTATTTACAAAAATCTTGAACATCTAATTAAAAATACAGAATCCATTTTTTAAAATTCAATTCATATATGTTTATGAAATTAATTTTAAATTAATCTTTTAGACGGTATAAAATAACATGTTTTTAAAGTGAAAATGTTCAAATGATAGAAATGTTTTTATATCCTAATTCAATGTGAAATTTATTAAAATGAATAAAATATGATATAATGATTCAAAATATATGTAAGTATACTTTTAATCCAATGAAAATATGATTTATCAATAAAAAATATTTATACCAAAAAACTCATTTCAATTAAAATTCAGTATTTTTCACGATCCATCAAAACATTAAACTTATCAGAAAAATAAAAAAATGATTCCAACATAAATTTTTATATTATTATTTAAAATAAGAATTTTTTTTCAAATATAATTAATCAAAGTATCAAAAATTATATTTTATATAAGTTCTCTATCAAAATGAAGCAAAATCACATATTTAGAAAAATATATAATTATTATGAGTAAAAATCAATTTGTTCATATATAATGTATATAATACACATATGATGAATGTTAAAAATTAGATTGAATATATTATAAGATTATTTTATATAATCCAACTCATGTGATTTGTTTATTTATTAGTATAAAATGAACATGTTCATATTTAAATATTTTTTATAAATAACAAGTGTATTTATTTTCAAAAGGGTTTTTATTTTTCCTTATATTTAATTAGTAACAAAATAATTAATTATATATAAATTTTTAAACAATATTTTCATAATTCTATTAATCTTGTTCATACCTATCATTCAAGTGACTATGTGTTAAATTTCTATAGTAAATAATAATATTTAGTTGTCTATTTATGCTTAATGTGGTGTATCATGTACACTATCAAGCATCCTGTTCAATTTTAAAAACTATGTATATTACATAATGTGAGGATATACTACATAGAATTTGATATATAAATCATGATAAAATCCCATACACCAAAAAAACCATGAATCATTGTGTGTGTTCCTAAAAAACATATGGGTTTTTTCTGGATTTTCATAGAAATTATATCTTCCACCTATGAAACATTGTTTCTATCTCTTAAACTATAAATACCATAGTAATACACATGAAAAGAACTAAAATTAATGGGAAATATCTCATGTTATTGATTCTTGTACCCTACTATCAAGAAATCTATATTTCTATCACCAGTGTAAGATCATGCATGCCACCCATCATCAAATGGGGCCATGATCCTAAAATATTCATCTTCAATAACTAATTGCTCCTTGATCCACTAACATTAAGTTGATTCCATCATAGTCCACATAATTACCCTAAATCTGTATTTATTATTATACCCATAACGGTCCTCTAATTTCAAATCATTGACCTTATCAGTCAAAGATGATGAATGGTAATAATAGATGACAAAGAGGCATAAAAAAATGACCGATTATAATTTTACATTGTGAACCTCAATAACGATCATAATCATGGAAATAAAAATTCGTGAAAAAATTGAAATAATGTAGAAATTTTCATGGATTTGTGGTTCACAAATGGAAAACAAAAATTCATAGAAGATTAATTGATTCCATTATAAAAAAAATAAAATAGAAATAATATAAAAAATACATAGCCCTACCTATATAAAATAAAGAAAATTCTGAAAATATTCTCTAGTGATTTTATTATGTTTCCCTCATACTTTCTTCATTCATCCCACAAATCTCTTTCATTGATGGATATTTATCGACTATACTAATCTTGTCCTATATTTACAATGAAGGATATATCCTCCACTCTAATATCCATTGATTATGATTCTAAACTTTGGGAATTTAAATAAAAACAAACTTAAAAGGTATTTTTATAGCTTCATGAATTTAAAAAATAAAATAAAATAATTACTTGATTAATTTAATGCACTTATATATTAATTAACCTCAAAAAACATCTGACTCTTACAAAAGTTATGCCTTTATTTGTGTAAAGACCATGTTCTGAATTCAAGAAAGGAATTTTATTTTCCATCTATGGTTTAGATAGATGGTAATTACATTTATTATTATATTTTACACATGCCTGATAAAAAAATAATTAATATTTTTAATACATTGATTTTATGGTCCTACAATACCTCAAACACCCTACGGACTCCAAAATCAATTCTGTGATAATTGGTAGTTTTTCTAAAAATGATTAATTACTAAAAAGCTGGGTTTTTAATCTATCACAACCATAATGTATTTTCACATTGAAAATAAAAAACCAACTTTATGACGTTAGGGTATTTTCCCTCACTTGAATTTCACGATCACATGAACTCTCTATGATGTTCCCATGATACCAAATAACTCTCACTGGTGGTATCGATCACCCATAGAGGATCATATCCTACCAATCCTAAAATTATATGGGGTAATTTTTAAGGTTGTATCTATCCTTGATTTTCATCTCACTCCAGTAAATATAATGTGATGGGTCATGAACATATCCATGCAGTTGTGAAGGTTAGAAGATTCCATGAAATTTGTTCATCTATAAGGGTTAGGATAGGTACTAGTAAACCTCATCAACATGAATCATAATCTATAATGGCCTTATAGAGGAGGGATCTATGTTAATAGTTTCCATATGAATTCAATCATCACTAAGTGATCATTATCTACTACTGGATCATAGAAACATTTTATTTTCATCAACTGATCTTATTCTAACACCATTAGTGGTGACATTCCCATCACTTATCAATATAAAGGAGACCTACAGGGTACCAAATATAGGCCTTTAATATATCCATTTAGGTAGTGTAGTGTCAACGATTATTATATGATAACTATATCAAGGAAAACTGATCTTTCCAACTCTGGACAATCTCTAACATTATGTTATGCTATATCCATTCTGGGACCTCTTAAGGTTGATTCAAGCCTTCCAAAACATGGTTTCCATCTTTACCAGGATGAAAATTAAGGCATTGAGAAATGAACATGGAAAAATTCCATTACATTCCAATAAAAAAACTACCTCCAAAGATTCATGTACATCTTCTCCACAGAAAGGTGAAATTCCAAAAAAGGTATGAAATTCCATCATCACTCTCGCACATTATGCAAATAGAACAACCATAATACCTTAAAAGTGGATGACGTGATCCCCATATAATTAAATTTATGAAGTGTTTCTCTTATGGATAACATGTCTTTCTGAACATCACAACCAATTTATCCATACTAATCCTCTCTCAATCATTGAAGTACTAAATTCACTGTTATAAACTGAACGAAATTTAATCCTATATCCTCCAACAAGGTTGGATATAAATATCCCAAAAAATTATTACTTCCTCTACAAAACACGAATATGATATTTTTCTAATATAATAAGCCACCATATTTCCTTTTTCAAAACTTTAGAGTATTTAAATGTCATATTTTTACTATAATACTAACCAGCGACTCTGTATAAGCTCCTAAAAAGATTATTATCACCCCTATATCCATGACAAGTCTGTCCTATTATAAATAAAAGAATTGAATGGAACGTTATAATAGATAATTTATCTAGAAAACTCTAGTATTCACATTTAAAGGAATCACAAGGAACACTTACCATTATGCTAACATAATGTTAACTTTGGAACATCATCCTCATGAACCTGATATTGGTGGTAGCCGAACCTATGGACAATCATCATGAACTAACCTATACCATTTATATTGTTAATTATATCACTAATTCTCATCAATGGGGTAATTATAATGGATCATTACTAGATAAAGGGAATGATAGGAAACACCTAAACGCTATATCACTTTATTTTTTTTGGAAAACAACATTGGAGTTGTCTTTTGGGATACACCGTGACAGAAGTAACTAGTATCATGATGGCCCTCCAACTATACCCTTTGTTCCCAAATCCTTGTAATGGTCATCCTATATTATAAAAATGATATTTTAGTGTTCTCCAGGTGTAACATGATGAAATAGTTGATCCCCCTTTGTTGATGTAGTCATTGTATACAAGTTCCATAGACCCAACTCATGTATGTACACCAATTAACATCTGTTATATAAATTTTGATATATATACATGTGTTTATATTACCATTATACTATTTACACTTATACATCCACCATTTTTATGGAAATTTCCAATGATTACATGTCATATGAGAAGGTTGTAATAGATCCCATGAAATAATGAGAACCCCAAGATACCAAAACTATAATCTTAAATATATTTCCTATGTTATAGACACATCTTGATGATATAAAACATATATTGATTAACTGTTAAGAAATGGGGGATCATAAGAATTGATACTATTTATCATTATTATTTCACTTCACAATATTGAGTATATGAGACTATGAGGACTATCCGTCCAATAGTAACACCACATGATTCATTTAAAATTGGATTTTCTGATCTTTGGTCATGTGTATTTTTCTCCTGACATAAAATATTTTTCAATTTATTATATTTCATTAAATATTATGATTCATGATGAAAATATTGTAATTGATTTTATGTTGAAATATCTTGTGATTCTTATGTCATTAGTAATATGAAATTGATTTAAGGATCAAGAATGAAATTGTTACTTATGGGTGGATAAATATATCTATTAGGCTCAGATGGTCAGCATGTCAGTACCTTTTTTTCAATATATGGACATAGTTAAAGAATATGTGTTCCTTTGTAAAGGATATATAAATAATTAATAAAAATGTTAGGATTGTGAAACATGTTATTAATAATACTATTTGATATATCATATTACAAAGAGATTATATTAAATAAAATTATTTTTTAGTAGAGGTTTTAATTTATATGACTATGCATTTTCTCCTCAGGTTCTATGATGAGTTTCTTGGCACTAATCCTGGTCTATGAGTTCTAATCACTCTTATTGAGATAAGGTAATCTAGGGTCAAGAACATAACATATTAAAAATTTTGTCCTATCATTATGAATGAGACTTTTGAACATGGAGGGACCCACTATAGGGTTCAGTTAATGTGAGAGTTTTTATGATCACCATAAAATAAATCAGTTCATAATATACACGTCTAGAACAATTGGTCTTTATTTTATTTTTTAATAGTATTCTAAATTTATTAACCAAATAATAAAAAATATATTTTAAAAAATAATATTATTTTAATATTTTTTTTTTTAGTAATTTATAGAGTTAAAAATCAGGTCAATAAATACTATTTTATCATATAATATATTAATTATATTTCATGTAATAAATAAAAACATTTTTGATGTTTATGGTAATAATTATAGGTCATTAGAGTTCATTAATAGTTAGTTTAGTAGGTAATATATATCCAATGATATTATTTTCATTTATAAATAATTAAACCTAGATATTCAAGATAAAACAATCTCAAATTTAGGAGAATGTTCACCCACTAAAATTTGAGAGCTCCTCTCTCATGTATCACATATAATAGGAAGAGAATGTTTTTCCCTGTAATCAATCAATGTTATATTATACAGATATAAGGTATTTTATTATGGTGAGCATGGAGAGGTGGAACAATTCATCTGTTATCTGATATAGAACCTATAATCTTATGTTTGACACTCTCATAGAGTCTAGAATCATTCATGGATGTTCTAGATGGACTAGTCATTGGTTTGATCACACAACAGTCAAAATAAATGAGTGAAACATGCTAAAATCAATAAATATAACCATATAAGGGTTCTATTTAATATTAATTATTAAATAATTTCATGTGTAATCCTATGGTTGTTTACTAGGATACACATCATTGGATATAATGTTATGAAATCAAACTGGTAATATAAATTTTAAAACAACAGTATATCTACTTCCACTACATATTACATTACCAATAATTGGTATCAAGTGGGATGATTGAATTCATATTACATGTGATATGTTATATTATTTGATATTGATGTACAGGGTGTTGTAGAAGTCCCAAAATAACGAACATCCAGTCAATCCTATTAGAATTGGCCAAGTTACATCCATTCAAAATGTAAAATAAAATAAAAAACCTACTTATGTGGGTAAAAAATAAATTAACATATGTTTGTGTGATATAATATTTTGGTAGCGGCATTTTAAATCATTTTTTGGTGTATTATGGTTATAATAGAACTTGGTGAATGTGGAGTTTCATCATATTTTTGGAATTTCAAAAGAAGTTTAAAACATAAATTATTAGAATTTGGAAAATAATTTATAAAAGTAAAAATGTGGAGAAATAGTGTATCACATAATAATATTGTTTCTAAAAAAATAGAAAAGTTATATATGTGTGTGTGTGTTTTTGTGTATGTGTGTCTTTATCTGTGTTTCTTGAAAACCTTGCACCCCATAATGGGTGGCGTGATTTGAAAAAACTCATTCCAATGGAAATAGAATAATTTTAATGATAATTTACTTCATAAAATATGGAATGGATGTTGTGGGTGACACCACCCACTTCACCAACATACGCACATGTAGAATCTTGGGGAACCACCTTCCAATCATTCCAATAGCTCTAAGGGTTTACCCTAACTCAGGAAGCGTCGGTTCTAGCCTCCTTGACCCTCTATGAACAAGTTTTGGGGTTTTCAATAAAATCCATGGGACTTGATTTTATTTAAAACAGCTATAAAAATTAATGAATTTTTTTTGACTTTATTAAATTACTTTACTTGTACTGTACTTTTTTTTGAATTAAAAATAAAATAAATTTATTTAATTCATTTAAAATTCTATCTAGTACTATTTATATAGAATTTAATTTTATATAACATGTATAACACCTATCGATAAATTTAGAGCATAATTCAACCAATATATGTCTTCAATTTAATTTTTTTAAATTATTGTTAAATTTTTTAATGACGAACATAATAATTAGTTTATTTTTTGATGATCTTCATATCATCTTTCCTGGATTTATATATATATCAACCTATATGACCACTAGTGTTTCCATGTATGTTAATTACACATCCCCAGGACACCCTCACTAGAAAAAGAGTTATTATGTGTAATGGAATGGATAAATAAAGATAAAGGCCATCCCAATATGAGGTAACATTCTAGAGAAAATACTGATACATTTTATGGGGTATGCACTCCCACACAAGTAGGAAGTTTCAATGGTTTTTACCCTTAGGTTAAAGTTTGTTCCATTATTCTTTCAATAGATGACTAATAGTACATTATAATGACCAATAATGTTTATTTTTTTAATTTAGTCATATTCTATTTTATTTTTTTTGAATGTTCATTTTTACTTGATCATATAAAATAATAAAAAAGTTTGTAAAGATTAAAAAAACATCAATACGTGATGAATGATTTTCTATTTCTATAAATGTTATGTTGTAAACAAAATAACATAGTACGATCTTGTAAAAAATAAATTTATTTAGTTAATAGGTAACTAATAAAATCCATCAAATATATTTTGAGTCACAATGCCTGCCTTCACTTAATTTTGGAAAAAACCGAGAGTAAGAGGTTCTCATTAGCACTATTAAAGGGTGTCTACTATGACAAGGGAGATAATATGAGAGTGATAGGGTAAAATAAATAATTTTCTCATAAATAGATATAAATATCTATATTTATGAATCTTTAGAGGAAAATGATTCATAAATCAAAGTTATGGTTCTTGAATGCTGGGGAATCACTCAAAAGATTGAGGATTTGCAAGTCATTATGGTTGGCTACTAAAAATCCTACCCTAAAATTATATGAGTAGTTTAATATCCATATATTAAACTATGGGGAGTTAGTTTATGGGTTTTTACCACTAGAATACTCAATAGTTAGGTATTCGATATATAGTAGTGATGGTTCATTTTATTGGATAAAATAGTGGGATATATTTATTGATCAATTAATATTCATTTCATTTTTGTAATCAAGTAAATGTACTAACTACTAATTTTATTTTTATAGTTAAAATGGAAAAACCACCATCAATTAAATATCACTTTGATTATTTCATGATAAATAGATTATCCAATCTATAAATTACATCATGTAGTGGTATATGTGCATTCACATAGTACAATGATCATAAAATAATATTTATTTATTAGAAAACAAACATACTTCCCCCCTGAGAAAGAAAAGATGATAAATAAAACTAAAAGAATAATTTTATAGATGAATTATATATAAAATTCGTCATGTTATCATATATGTATTTTGAATTGAACAAAATGAACGAGGGTGAAAATGACTATAAAATGTTGTCTTATATTCATGATCAATATCCAGGGAGTGATACACAATAATGATTTGAGATACCCACTACAATTTATAGGTTCTGAAAAGAATACTGGAATCAATATGGACCTAAAACACTCTAGATGATTTAGTATAATGATAGATTTATATTTGTTGTGTTCATGTTGAATCAATTAATTGTGTTTGATCTCATTCTAGGGTCTTTAACATCACGATTCTAAAAATTTATTTTTATTATAACATGAATAATATGAAAAATTCAATAAATAATTTATTGGATTTATTTTTTCAAAAAGATAAGAATATTAAAAACTCCAACTCTTTAATCCTTATGAGATGAAAATGGTGGATGTTTATGGATATGGTATCAAATGAGAAACAATGTACAAAGAAAATGAAACTCCTCTATTCTATAATGCTAATGACTAAAAAAAATATAAATGAGTATGAGGAAATATACTAAGTATTTTTCAAGAAATGAAACTGAATAATAATGAAAATAATGTTAAAAATTAGATTGGTGTAATATATTGTTTATGTACATTTTTCACTAAAAGTAATTTGCATATTTTTCCCTTTTTGATATTGTATAAAACATATGGCTCACATTTATGTATTAAAATATGGAAGATAATTATATTAAATATGATTTTATAAAATGAGGTGGATTTCATTGATTGAAATGGTGCAATAATATAAAAATTAGCTATAGGAGATTATTATCTAACATTTCCATGTGGTTTGGTTTAAATATTAAATTCATGGTATTATTTAACTTCAATTAATGGGAACATAATCATATTGTAGAGCCTAGAAATTTTGGTTTTTTATATCATATTTATATATAAATTTTGATTCATTTATTAGGATAATACATGTTATTGTAAGACACATCTTAGAAATTTATTGTATATAATTAAACATGAATATAGTATTTTAGAAGTCAATGACAGATTTAGTGATAATGAATTATATCTCACATGAAAAATTAATTTCAATCTAGTTCATGTAAATGAATAAAATTTATGAAAACTATACCAATATTTTCATTTAGACACTATTATGTGATAAATTTTGGATGCGTTTTAAGATTTTATTTATGTAAAATTGACCAAATATCCCTTTAGTTGGAAAAGAGAAAGAACCTTAAAACCACTAAGGATTTATCATACAAATGTATGTGGTCTATTTACGAAAGGGGAATGGTGAATATTCTATTACATCCTTAAAATTGCCAAGAACATTTGTAGTAAATATAATATATAATTAATTAGGTATAAGATATATTAAATTCAAGTGTTTAGGGAATACCCAAATCAAGTTGATAATCATCTTTATAAAATGAATAATTCACTCTTCTCAGACTCGAGTAGATAATATCTTAACCAATCTTTCATCAATAATTTTAAGGTGTGTGTGATAAAATCACTACCCCTAAATCCTTACACACCATAGTGGAATTCTTTTAGTAAATAGAGGAGTCAAACCTTCCTTGATAGGGTAAGATTAATGATGAGTCATTAAACTCTACCATTATTCTTTTTGGGAGATGTAATGTAAACTATGGAATATACACTGAACTATGTACCGATTAATGTAAAAGGTATAATTCCATAAGAATTATAAAATGGAACGAAAAATTCTATATCACATAAGTATTTATTGGATGTGAAGTGTTTTTGAAGACAATACTTAATGAAAATATACCATCATGGATAAAAAATATAATATTTTTATGTTCTCATAAAGAAAAAAAATGTTCTTACCAACATAACACTTCATAAAGAAATTTTATTATGGATAGACATACTATATTTTTAGAAATGGAATACATTTCCATTTTAAATCATGGAAGAAATATCAATTTCATTAATTCTGATGCTCTATATAAATAATTGTTGTCATGATAACTATCTCCACAAGGGAAAATAATAGAACAAGTTGTTCCAAAGACAAAATTATTACATAGATCTATATGATTTTTTATATAATAAAAGATATATTTTTTCTTTTCACCAAGTCAGTTAATATATTACTTATAAATAATTATTAACCACTTTCTAAAAATGAGGGATTAGATTGAGAGGATACTATTAAATAGAAAGAATCCATACATTTTGAAATGAACTCTATATACCAAAATAAAGTGTGGTTTCTAGTAAAACATGAAAATTATGTACTACCTATTGGATGTAAATTGATATTCATGAAGAATATGGAAATCGACTCACTACTAAAAAATTAGGCTATAGCCATGGTTCCCACAACCGTGGCTGGTATTGGCGTGGCTATAGAGTAAAACCTATAGGCACAGTTCCCAACCGTGGCTATAGCCCTATAGCCACGGTTTGAACCATGGATATTGTCCTATAGCCAGAGTTCCAACCATGGAAACAACCCTAAAGCCATAGATTTCAACCTGTGTCATAGGCTAAAATCACTCATATCTTATAGCCACATTTGCAACCGTGGCTATAGGCCTAAAAATTTTGTAAAAAAACCTACACCATTCAGCCGGTGCTGGCCCCTTGCATCCTCCCCACCACCCCCTGCAATCCCCCCCCACAACTCTCCCCCTTGCACCCACATGCACCTTAAAGCCCCCCATGCCACCTCCCCCTACAGCCCCCCTTCCCACCCTAGACATACCCCACTCACCTCCCTAGATAGACCCCCCTCCTGGAGAAACCCCCCAGATAGCGCCCCCACCGGACAGCCACCCAACCCTCCCCTGGACCCCCCTCTATCCTGGAAACCCCCTAACCCCCCCCCCCAGGACAACCCCACCCAGACAGCAGCCCCCCTACTGCAAACCCCTTGAACCACCCCTGCTGGACACCCCCTGGACAGACCCCCCCTCCTGGACACCCCCCTCCTGGATAGAACCCCACTAGACAACCCCACCCGGACAGCAGCCCCCTCCCCCAGACAGCAGCCCCCGCTAGACCCCCCTTCTCTGGACAGACCCTCCCCCCTCCTGGAACCCCCCCCTAGACAACCCCACAAAGAAATCAGCCCCCCCTAACAACAACCCCCCTCTACCCCCTAGACTGACCCCCCTACTGGAAACCCACCGGGACAGACCCTCCAGGAAAACCCCACCCGAAGAGCAACTCCCCCATGCTGGAAAACCCTTGAACCACCCTTGCTGGACAACCCCTCCTGGACCCCTCCTAGAAACCCCCTGTAAAAACCCACCTGGACAGCATCCCCCCCTCCTGGAAACCCCCCTGGACAGCCCCCACCGCCAGAAAAACTCCACCTAGACAGCATCCCCCTACTGGTCAACCCTTTCACCACCCCTGCTGGACACTCCCCTCCTGGAAACCCTCTGGGATAGCCCCCTTGGATAGCAGCCCCCTTCACCCCCTGGACAGACCCCCCTCCACCACCTGGACAACCCCCCCGGGACAGACCCCCCCACACCACCCCTGCTGGACACCCCCACCCCGCTGCACAACCCCCCTTGTAACCCACCCTCCACCCCCCTGCACACTTGCACACCTGCACAACCCCACTGCACACCCCCCAGACAGACACCCCCACCCTGGCACCCCACTGCACAACTCCCCTTGCACCCCACCCTGCACCCCACCACCTGCACAGACCCACATCACAACGCTATACAGCCCCCATACCCCTTGTACCACCCCCTTGCACTACCCCTGGCAGGTCGAATTTTGGAATGGCACTAAAGCAGGAATGATGGTATCCTGATTAACACATGGATACCTCAGGTGTAGGGAGTCATATTGTCCTAGGTGTGGTATCATGAATCAAGCCTAGGTGTGGTATCATGAATCACCAGATAACACAAACCACAAGATGATGGCTTTTACTACATCATGTCTCTTTGGTGCATATTTACAATAATCTATAACATTCACGTATGCATCATAGTTTTTATTCAAATCATTGAAAATCATTGTAAAATGATACCATGTCTTTTGGATATGATCATCATATAAACACCCTCAAACATTAGGAGAAAACATTGTACCAAAATTTTGAGAAATTGGCATCCCTCTACGGGCATTTTGGTGGACATATTAGAGTTGTGAAAGATGATAATATATGTTTTGGAGGTGGATGACTAAATAATTATGTGGCCATGGAGATGGTTGTTTTTCCTAATGATTAACTAATCGATGCTACATTGTCAAGAAGAAGGGTATTTCATTGGGAGTGAAGTCTTAAGATTCTCTCGAAATGATATGTTAATAGTGGTAATGTTGTACATCATTGGTAATCATATGACTTAAAATGTCATATGAAAATGTTGTGCATAAGTCTTTCCTAAAACTATTCAAATATCTAAAGTATGATTTTGATTAACTATATGATCAAAGAATATATGAAAATATAGTCTAATAGGTGGGATTAACACTACCCCCTCCCCCGCACACCCCATGCACCCCCCTTGCACCCTCCCCCAGCCCCTTGCAACCCCCCCTTTTCACCCTCCCCCTGCCCCTTGCACCCTACCCCTCCCCCTTTCAACCTCCCATCCCCCAACCCTTACACCCTCCCCATACCCCTTGCACTGCCCCTTCCCCTTGCACCCTCCCCCTTCCCCTGCATACCCCCTTGACCCTCCCCCCTTCCCCTGCAACCCCTCCCCTTACCCCTGCAGACCCCCTACACCCCATCTGCACCCTCCCCCTTGCTCCGGTGATATTATTTTTCTCGCTTGGCCCAATTCTAGGGTTCTCTAATATACCATCATCACCTCCTATTGTGCATGAGGAATAACCCTCTTTTAGTAAGGTCTAAAAAAGTTATAAAATGTAATATTTTTTCTCTGATATTATAAATGAGTTTGATAATATTTGAGGATATTATAATGATCTGAAATACGAGTTAAAATATAATAATGATTAGATTAGATAACTCAAGAAGTCCTATATTCCTATGGTTGATATTAACAAGTTGGTTGGGTTAACAACTACCCAAACAAAGTTGATTAGGAATCTCCAATCATTCCCTCCTATTAAAAAAGTTGTTTCTGATGTAAGTTTCAAATAGATTAAGGATGTGAATAGTCTAGTTAGATATTTTAAGGATGTTTATACTACCAAGTCTGAGTTCAATGATATTGGCGTTATGGTTGTATCTCAAAGGTACATGTTCCAAAATCATTAAATGGTCAAATTAGACATGTCTAAAGATGTTCTTGATGAGGTTATGTCTTTCAGGACTGAAATTAAGGGAATCCTACATACTTTATAAAGTTCTATATTAATCTAGTTTGAGTTCATTAGAAGGTTTCTATCCTATATAACTTCCACCTTAGAACCTTCAGTTGTTCCAGTTTTTTAGAGTGGATTTGATCAATTTCTCTCAAAATTGAATTATGTTTCCATACAGATCTAGTCTCTATAGTGTTGAACACTATTCCTAATGCAATATTTCAAGAGGAATATTATGGGAGAGTTCCATGATACTAGAGAAGATGTTAGGAAGCTTGGAATTGGAACTAATAGATCTGCAAAATTATGTAGTGGTATTTTATGATGAATTTGATGGGAATTTTAATGATATCCGTAAAATTTAGTAGTTGTATTTTTAATTAGGGTGTTCTTTTATGAATGTCAGGAAGCTTGGAATTAGAACTAATTGATGAATTTCTCTCCCTTGTTGCTTCCCTTGATGAGAAGGTGGTTAAGAGTGCCCTTTTTTTCTCTAAATCTTGAGAGTGTGGCTTGTCCTGATGGGTTCACAAATTAATTCTTTATGTTCTACTAGGACACAGTTTGTGATTATATCCTTAATTGTTTGAGGGAGTTCTTTATCCATGCCTCAATGCCATGTGGAATCAACTCCAATTCTATTTCCCTGATCCCAAAGAAGGAAAATCATGTGGATGTAATGGATTTACGACCTATTTCTATTGGTAATACCTTTCAAAAAATCATTAGAATAATTATTACTATGAGGTTAGGTCCCATTGCTCATTGGTTTATCTCTTCAAATAAGCCCCTCAGACAGCCCTGGGACACCTCCCCTGGACAGCCCCCTAGACACCCCAACTATACCCATCCCCCTGCCCTACAAACCCCCGAAACCCCCACCCCCCCTAAAGCACATGAACACCCCTTTTAGAGCCCCTCATAGACACCCCAGCTGCACCCTCCCCTTGCCCTTCAGACCCCCCAGTACCCCCCAGATAGCCCATGGACACCCCACTTGAACAGCCCCTCCTAGAAAATTCTATTTCCATTAGTACCTTCACTTCATTATGAAATAATGATATATGAACAATACCTTGAAACTTTTATAATAATATTCTTTGTCTGGGATAGTCTGAATAATAGAATTCCACCACTTATAACTCGGAACCTCTAATAGGATGGTTACAAAAATAACCTTAAGAGACTCATAAATCTAAAGATGGATAAAAACATCCTCATCCTTCAGTACCAAAACCAATTCAACCTAAGAATCTTGTTAACTAGGAATTATTGTGGGGCTACTGTCTTGATTATTGGGTTACTAGGTGTGCCATCAAAATCGATTTATTCAAGGATTTTGATTCGGTCAGGTGGGACTTCTTTTTGGATACTTTGGATCTGCTCGGATTTTCGGCTAGTTTCTTGTCTTGGGATAAAAGATGCATCTCTACCCAAATGTTCTCAGTGAACATTAATGGCATTTTACATGGCTACTTTTCAGGGAAAAAAGAGCTCAAGCAATGGGATATGCTTTCTCATTTCCTTTTTGTGATTTGAATAGAGTTTTTCTCGCGTATCCTAGAATACAGAAGGTTGGGGGTTGGTGTGGGGGCTGGTACGGGCTGGAGTGGCTGGTGCGGGTGGGAAGGAAGGCGGCAGGGGGATGGAAGGGGGATGGTGCGGGCTGGAATAGGTGGTAGGGGGCTAGTGTGGGCTGGATTGCAGGTGGATGGGGGCTGTTGGGCCTGTGGAAGGGGATGGTGCAGGCTGGGATGTAGGAGGCAAGGGGCTAGTGAGGGCTGGAACTGGTGGCTGGGGTTGTTTTTCAGGTAGAAGAGGGCTGGCATGAGTGTTTTTCAGGAGGCTGGGGGTGGTGGCTGGTGTGGTGGCTGGTGCGGGATGGATTGTAGGTGGCTAGTGGCTGGTGCGGGCTCAAATGTAGGTCGAAGGGGGTTGGAATGCAGGTGGAAGGGGGATAATTGTAGGTGATGGGGGATGGTGAGGGATGATTCGAAGGTGGATGGGGGGGTTGTTGCGGGCTGGAATGCCGGTGGCAGCGGGCTAAAATGAAGGTGGAAGGGGGCTGGTGTGGGATGGATATAGCTGGAGTAGGTCCAAATCACGACATTACCATGGCGTGACCATGGTGTGAATGCGGCGTGACCACGACATGACTGTGGAATGACCGTGGCATGACCATGGCATGACTGAGGCGTGACCGCGACGGGTTGGCTCGTTCCAGCGACATCCATGGGGCAGCATCTTCCGGCCCAGAGCGAAGGGAGCAGGATGAGGTGGGACAACATTTCGACCGTTTCCCTGCCGGTAGAAATTCTGATTAGTAGGTCTCAACATTGATCAAAAGACTCATGAAATACTATCATTGCGAACTACCATGGGGTGTCTTCGTAGAGTGGAGCCAAATCACGGTGTGACCGCGGCGTGACCGCGAAAAGGATGCAACGTGATTACGACATATTGGCACAGTCCAGCGACATCTGTGGGCCAGCATCTTCCGAACATGAGCAAAGGGAGCGGGAGGAGGCAGGGAAACATTCTGATCGTCACCCCGCCGACAAAATTGTGATTTGTCAGTCTCAAAATTGATCACAACACTCATATAATACTATCACTGTGAAATTCCATAGTGTGTCATCCTGAAGTAGGGCCAAATAACGACATTACCGCGGCGTGACCATGCCGTGACCGTAGGGTGTTGGCCTGGTCCAGCGACATCCGCAGGTCAGCATCTTCAGGTTAGGAGTGAAGGGAGCGGTAAGAGGCGGGGCAACATTTCGGCAGTCGCCCTGCGGATAGAAATTGTGATTATTTAGTCTCAACATAGATCAAAAAACCCATGGAGTACTATCATTGTGAACTGCCATGGGGTGTCGTCATGGAGCGGGGCCAAGTCACGACTTGACCGTGGCGTCACCGTAGCATGACCATGGCATGACAGTGGCATGACCGCGACATGACCGATGCATGACCGCGACGTGATCATTGCGTGACCACGGCGTGTTAGCCCGGTCCAGTGACATCCGTAGGGCAGCATCTTCTGACTAGGATCGAAAGGACCGGGAGGAGGTGGGGAAACATTCTGGTTGTCACCCCGCCAGGAGAAATGATGAATAGTCAGTATCAACATTGATTAGAATACTCATACAATACTATCACTATGAACTGCTGTGGGGTGTCGTCCTGAAGCATGGCCAAATCACGGCATTACAACGGCTTGACTGCGGCGTGACCATGGCTTGACTGTGACATGAACGCGGCGTGACCGCGGAATGACCGCTGCATGACCGCAGTGAGACTGCGACAGGACCACAACATGACCGCAGCGTATTGGCCCAGTCCAGTGATATCCGCTGGGCATCATCTTCTTGCCAGGAGTGAAGGGAACAGGATGAGGCATGACAACATTTCAAATAATTCTCATCATGAACTATATATGGAATTTCGTCAACTCTATATATATATGAATGTACCTTATAAATAACCTTATATAGGAATATATCAACCATATATTCTTCCATTTTTATCTAAAAAATATAACTTATGAAGATCTTTTCAGATACCTTATAATTACTACGATTCTTGAATATGGTATGAGTTTCTCATGATCTCATATTATGGATCACACTATAATTTATAGTTTGGATAAACTATAATAATGAAAAAAACTAAATAATTTAAGAAGAAAACCTATAATATATCATATCAAGTACCAATGCCTGAGTTTTTAATTGACGAACAATTGTTCTATATGATGTGTCCCACACCAGACTTCTGTTTGTGAGACCACATATTTATTACATATAACACTCTTTAGTCATTCATTTGTATAGTTGTTCTAACCTTCTCTCTCCACCAATAAAAAATTGGTGCACTCTCCACAAGTTGTTTTTGACCAACATAGGATTTTATACATTCCAACCTAATTGGAAGGACATTAATCTTGGCCAACTATATCTGATGACATAGCTTCTTGGGTAGTGTTGTATTAAGGTATTTTTTTATAAATCCTTATCGAAAATTTAAAATAAACAGAAAAATCATAAGGTTTAACTCAGAAAAAATTCACTCATAATCCAAGTTAAAAAATAACTCAAACATAAACATTCTATTTTAAATTTAACAATATCCCATACTCCAATAATATCAACATTTTTTTATCTTATTAGACTTAATCTATGTATTTTACCGAATAGTTTTTTACATTCCAAGCTTATATACATAAGAAAAGAACTTCTAAAATTCCTTCATCATACCCATATAAGATTCATCATTATAAATTATCCATGAAACTAAAATACTTATTGAAATTTCCTTTTCAATTTCCATTTTTGAAACTAGAATATTCCAAGAAAAAAGAATCGTGGCAGTAATTCAAGAACACTAAAAACATTTTTTACTTTATATACATGAATCTCCAAAACTCCAAAGGTAAGGTATTCACTTTTCGTATGTGGAAAGAATAATATTTCATAATAAAACATAAAATACGTGTCTCTAAATCTCATTTACTTAATATAATGTCACACCTCTCTTAGGAACCCTTCTTCTCAACAAAACTATGTTCTCTAACCAACTTCCTTGATATTCTTATCCATAAATTTTTATTTACGATATATTGACAATAATATTCATTGAAACTTCAAAATAAATTGAAAAAATAAAACACACACAATGTGGAATCAACAACACTAACTTCTATGCATTAAAAATGAAGAATGAATGCCATAATTATAATATTCAATAAAATAATTTGTCCTAATATCATGCAACTATAAATGGATAAATAATGGACATCAATAAGACCCTATATAATATCCATCATATGATTGTGAACAAGGATAATAGATCTTATTATAATAATATCTTTCATGCTTTGGGGGAATATTGAAACACAAAACATACTGGTATACAAGAAACCCCATATTGTCTAGTATATATAAGAGAAATATCATTTCCCATAAAATTTTACTTTCATTCACTTTAAACATACATTTTTGATCTATTTTCAGAATATGGAAAGTCCTATAGGGAGATTGATGAGCTATAATGAGTTTATGAGAAACTTTTATTCACAATATATAACCATGGAGTCTATTAAAAGCATGTCACATGAGAATTTAACCAGAAGGTTCACATCTGCTAATTTATTCATGGAGAATTAGTATTTTCCATGAGAACGCCAATGATACATGGAATAAAGCCTCCAATTATAGAATAGAAATGGTAATGACCTTACATCATCCATAAGGTCCACTCAAATGGGATTATTCCCTGATCACAATGGATAGATGGAACATAAAACCTTCCACCAACATAATATTAATAATGAAATAAATTACACAGCCATAGAAAAAAGTGCGTATCTCATGAATTTAAATAACTTAAATATGGTCCTTATCATATAACCTTTAAATTTATGGCACTAAATTTCATTTTTTCATGATGTCAAATTGCATAGCATATAATCCTTATCACATGGTGTTGTACTAAACGACAACATACCCACCCCACAAGACCCTTAAACTACATGTAGTTGTTTTTCTCATATGAAAAGGTTTACTTAAACAAGATTGAGATCCATAGAAGATTCTAAAAATATGGTTTCCCCTATCTATAACCCAATGTCTAGATAAAAATACCATCATTTTCAATAACCACATATTTCTTAATTCATATTATCATGATATATGAGTTGATACCATATCACTTATCTTGGGGTCAACCAAAATTCTTATCTTATTCAAACAACCCCATCTATCCTAGTGTTTTGGATCTTTACCTCATTAATACAATGTCTTCCAATAGACCTACATTATGATAGAACTATGTTAATTTCTCATTGTGATGAGACCTTATTCACATCATGTTTCTTTCATTAAATCACCATGACACACATATATTTCATTTCCATTTCCACTATGTATAATCCATATATATATATAGACTTTTTCAAGAAATATACGTGGCTTGATTACTATTGTCATAGGATATATAGTTAAACTAGGACACTCTATTTTGGGTCCAACCACAAGCATAATTCCCACAAATTTCATATCTTATTTTGGTATGTGGTCCCTCATAGATTCACACAAAGTCTTCTCCAATAAACCTTCATTTAGATGAAATATTTTCATTTTATTTTCTGTATAATCCAGATCTGCATAGGGACCATTTTACCAAGAACTATTTGTATCCTTATTCTTGTTATTATAGGATATGTTGTAACCCCAAGAATTATTTTATCTAATTTCCATCTAGGAATCCCATTTCCATCCCATTTCCCATCAATATTCTGACAGTAAAGTTTACTTATTCTCATAGGATTTTCCTTCATCAACCCTACACTAGGATGGGAATTTTTATACCATCCCAGAGATATATATAGTTTGATTAATATTAATTTAGGATATATAATTATATCCAGATAACCTTTCATGGTCCAAATTTTAAATTTTAATACACTCAAACTCCTCCATAATTTTCCTCAAGGACGTAATTCGAATGAGCTATGAACTAGAAAATAGCTTTAAAATATCATTTTACTTTCTAAGATAATTTTTAACTTGAGCATTTGAGTCCCCAAAAATTTTCCATGTATACTGGTAATGTGTTCATGAAATAATGACAGACACCTCTATCGGGAGATGGTAAATACACTGTGTATCTAACCAACATATAACCAACCAAAGGAATGTCTTTACCTGAAGGATAATACCCAATAATCTTATATTCTTTCAATAACAATATAGTAGTACCTATAATTCAATTTTGGCCAACATCTATCCTTGGTATGATTTTTCAAAGGTATGATAATAGACACACCATTTCAAATATATTTTGTGATTATCCTAGTCTATCAATATGCATTTTTTCTTTATATAATTTAAATGAAACAAGTTATTTACCTAATTTAAAAGGTTTTAAAATACTTGTGGATATAAAAACCCCTTTTAAGTTATCACATTCCTTCTTATTAGACTAAACTCCATGACTTGCATGACTTTTTAGAGACTTTATAATATGTCTTGAATTGATGTTGTATATATAAAAATAATGAAAGATGACTAAATTAAAATTAAAATTAGTGATAAACAGTCCAAATAACAAAATAATTATGAATTAAAATCAAATTAACATATCTAGATGAGATCAAAAAAATACCCATCATCAATAATTTCTGCGAAAAAGAGAAAGGAGAAAATTATAGTACTTATAGTGGAAATGGACTCCGCTGTAGCTATATACTGAGCAAGTAGAATAACTTGGAAAAACAAATTCATAAGGAGGTAAGAAGTAAGGAGGAAAGGATTCATTGTAGGGTTATGTGTTAGGAGAGATGAAAGCCATATAAGTAAGGTAAGTCTGAGTGATACCATTATGGAGAAGGTGAAGGGGTGGAGGACACTGGGAAACAAGGCTTGGGGGCATGATGAGGATCTGGATGGCAGGGAGGAGTTTAGGTGGGCAAGTAGAGAGGCGCAACAGTGGAGGCACTTAGCGAAGTAGCCGCTGCTGGTATGCTGGCTTTGAGATTCAAGGAGGGATCAATGAGACCGTGCTGAAGCCACATCGGAACCGTGATAGAGCTGAGTCAGAGAAGGGGGGTTGCAGGGAGGGGGGGGGGGTGGTGGCTGCATCAGAGACGTTGGGATAGGAGGAGGATCGCGAGGATCATGGGGGTAGTGGGGATGGGTAATCCATGAGGGCGGGGGGGGGGGGGGGGGGGGGAGGGATTGCGTGGGGTGATATTTCCACAGACATCAAATACAACCATGGGTATAAGTGATCTAAAGACACAATTTTTATTGTCTGTGGTTTTAGATCCGTAGCTATAAGTCTAGAGTCTAGTAGTGACTATAACAAAAATGACTATGAATATATTTTGTTTATGTAGGGTTTGAAGAATCATAAAGTTACTAATTATGAAGAAACCATCTCAACTATCATGATGTTGAAATCCATCATAGTATTATATTCAATAGTATAAATTCAGGATTATTAAATATGGTAGATGGATGTCTAAATTTACTCTATAAATGGAAATTCTTTGTTTGATGTCCATAAGACTCAATGTGAACGTTTTATTTTGTCAAATAGATGCAATAAAGTACACTCGATATAGAGATTTATTTATTGATTGAAGCATGCATCAACATCATGGAATATTTTATTTGATGAGTCTATATGAGATGTCTTCTTCATCATGATTTAAATTTGTTATTCGATATATGTGATGGTTACTATAAATTCCATAATTATCCTTTTATTATGTATCTAAGAGGTATTTATTATGGGAAATATACTATATGTATTATAGTATGTTAGTAATTGATTACATGAATGCTTCTCCAAGAAACAATTTGGTGAAGTAGAATATTTCTAGGCATCAAGGTCTACAAAGATATATCATATAAGATATTTTGAATAAGTCAATGTATATATATTTATAGGGTAAAAAAATTATAATATAGAAAAATAATTGATAATATTTTCTCAAATGTCACATGGTAGTTATTACCATATGAAAATGTGTACAAAAATGGTGGAAGAGTTTAAAAAGATGAGTAGAATCCCTTATGAATCATTAGTGGGGTCTATCTTTTAAATTATGCTATGTACCTAGTTTTATGATTCCATTTCATTAAGAATAGAAGGATGATGTCCAACCAATCCAAGAGGGCTACATTGGGAAGCTGTAAAGACAATCATAATGTACATGAGATGTATAAAGGATATATTCTTGGTGTATGGATGATATGAAGAATATTTTATGAGGGGATACCCTAATTATTGTTTTTAGATAGATCATTTTGGTATGAAATCACATACACACTATGTATTTTTCTTTAATAGTAGTCTTATGAGGATGATAAGCTCTATGAAACCCCTGATCGATGGTTTTATAGAAGAATATGAGTATATATATACTTCCAATGTTGTCAAATAGGTATTATGGATACATTGATATGTCCCAGTTATTGGGGTATTCCCTCGAATTTTAAACTTTATTAGATTTTATTTTGAAAATATTATTGTAGTAGTACTGAAAAAGGATCCCTATTCAAACCAAATTTCAATCTTTATACATTAGAATATTTATATCTTAATGGATTTTTCTTAATGAGGTCATGTAACTGTTAGAATGTTTTTGATATATCATAACATAGAAAACAACCAAATAAAACCATATCTCATCCAATACAAGATTCTTGTGTGAGATCTAGAAGGTTGAGAGTTGTTAGAAGTTGTCTCTAGTGAAAGTGAGATCATTTTAACTTAGTGACCTTTATTAAACTCTTATATGTACATTGACTAAAATTACATGTATACAGTTTGATATATACATGTATTTCTCTTACCATTATAGTATTGGAACGTTTTCATGAACTATTATTATTGTAATATTCTTATAATACATGTCGTTTAAATAGGATATAGTAGTTACTAGGATATAATAAGATTCTCAAGATACAAATAGAGTAATAATAAATATATAATTTATGGTCTAGACACATTACACTGATGGGAAACCAATGATATATGACTATCAGGCATGTAGGGATCATAAAAATTGGGACTACTAGTCCAAAAATTGACACTTTGGGATAAATATTAGATGTTTTCATGAGGCATGGAACTCTAATATGAACAAAACTTGCTACAAGTTTCATTGGTTGTTCCTGTCTATATGTATGTGTATTAGTCTATTTTCTTGAGATCATCACTAATGTATATCATTTGATCACATACTTTTATGAAAGCTTAAAACTAGGAAATTGATGTTATAGTAAGGTAGATTTCATTTGGTGTTTCTTTTGTTTTGTGTAATTAGTTAAAGTATAATGATAGTATTTTTTAATTTCATATAGAGGAATAGATATCTCAGGCCCATATTCCTAGGATGGTAGTAAAATAATTAAATTTGTTTACAAATTTGAAGAGGATATACCTACCCAAAAAGGACTTTCAAATAATTAATAATGGAGTAATGATTGTGAAACATGTTATGAATTCTTTTTTTTGAGATATCATATGAGAATGAAATTATATAACATGTAATATGTTCATCAAATATATTTTAATTTATATGACTGTAACGTATCACTTTTTGGACCTTGATGGGTTATTTGAAATCACTTCTGGTCTTTATGTATAACTCTCTTTTGTTTATATAAAGACTTAGAGGTTCACAAACATAGTGCATTTAAAATATTATCATATCCTTAAATAATATTATTTTATGACATGGTGGGCCCAACTATAGGGGTTTCAAGTAAGGTTCTAGTTTGTAGGATCTCCACAAAATAAGTAAATTCATATTATTAATGATTAGAAAAATGGGTATTGAATTTATTTATTAATAGTATTCAAAATTTACATTCTAAATATATTAAAAATATTTTATGAAAATTATATTATTTTAACATTCAAGGATTGTTTAATATTTTTGTTATTAATGATACTGAACAATGATGTATATTTTATCACATAATATATTAAGTATAAAAAATAAAATGATAAAAAATTTAATGAAATTCTTTAATCAATTAATAGGTCATAAAATGTTGTTGATGACATCTTTATTAGTTAATATTTATTTTGGGACCTTATTGTAATTTTTGAATGTTTTAATATACATATATAACCCAGAGAAAGTTCATATTTAGAGTACTATTAATCCAATCAATTTTGAGAGATAATGTATTGTCTATACACTATCCTAGTGAAAGAAGTATTCCTTCTAATAAATTGATCCATTTTCTCCTAAAATGATCAATGTGACATTGTTGGGATGATTTTGAAGAGGTTTATAGATTCATTGGTTATCCATTTTAGAACCTAGAAATTGTTTTTCTATGAAATTATGGACACTAAAATCACGTGTGGATGATCTAGAGTGATATAACGTTGGGTTCTTTAAAAAATGGTCATCGGAAAATTGTATACCATTCTAGAATAAAAAATTGTCATGACGTAATGGTTTGATTTACATTAAGTGCATATAAAATTTCAATATGTATAATGGGGACATAAATATTGTCCTCAATTAAAATTGATAGTGTTATGATATTTCATCAATGATAAACAATTTACTACCCCGGTCAATTTGATTCTATAGTGTGCCTTGGTTCTGACAACTTTCTGAGGAGATCTTATGGAAATACATCCATATATACCTCCACCAATATTGTAATCCAATTTATTAAAGAGTCTTGCACACAAAGGATCCTACTCACCAAGTTAATAGATACATGTTTTAGTTTCTTATATAGGATCCCCACTAATCTACGGATACAACATTTTCCCTTATGAAGGAGAATCTCATCCCATACATCTATAAAAAATTAATTTTCCAATTACAACAATACATCTGGTAACATACTATGGTTACCTAATCCATATCAAGTATAACATCATAGGTTTTAATTATATCCATAATGAGATCCATTGGAAAATATTATCCACTATGTTAATTCTCACACTATTGATCGATGTAGAAGATAGTGGAATCTACACCAGTAGAAGTACCTAGTCACATAGTTTAATTTAAGTGCTCTCTTAGAATATCATGCTCATGCACTAGGGATAATGAGATGAAGGAATAGATGTCGTATATATCTATCTATGCTAGAATTAAAGTATATATGATTACTAACATACCTCAAATCATCTCTGATGCCTCCTAATTATACACCTCTACTGTAAAAATTTTGCATTGAACATAACCTAAATCTCTATATTCCTGGTGCGGTCCTCCTAGTGGTGTTGGTGGATGTAACACATAAAGTATCCATCCACTATATACTCCTCCTCTCATGGATTCCACAATACTATTTCAAACTCTTAATCCCAATGTTCCACCATAATATCCCCTAAAAGGTACCAAATCATCGTGTACCTCTATCATGGAATTCTATCCACTATCATCATATTGTAAAAAGTATGTTATGTTAGGAAATCATGCATCGTGTATCAATGAAATCCACAAGAATAACATTGATCATCAATATGATAACTAAATTTTAGATTGTATCCCTATATTAATAGTCCTTAATATCAAGTTTACTACATTCGATATTATCTCTAGGTCTAGGTAATCAATCCATTGTGTTTACCAGCTGCATCTGAAAACTTATCCCCATAGTTCCCTACATTTTTCTTAGATACCTATAATACCACTAATAGGAAATTCACTATCATAAAATACATTTATAGAACCCCAATTTACGTGGGAAGACATAGTGGAACCACTAAAAATAAAATGTATTTATAGATACCCCTCTTAATCTTCATTTCTTAGAAGTATCATTCTTATTTCATATCAAGGGAATGTCATGTAAGTTTATTAAACACTGATGTGTACTCATTAACATGAATAACTATATGTTATATCTCCAAATTCTAATATATATGAATCATGTGAATGTTTTATGGGTAGTAATCCTCATATAAAAAGAGAAAGAGCTCATTCCGGGTGAAAATTACCTTATCAGGGGTCTATGTAACTAGAATCCACCAATATAAAACCTCCATCTGAAGAAGGATTGAGGAATGTTCTTCTATCTGATCAGTCATGGTCGGCATAATTCAGTATATATTAAAAAAACAATATTTAATACTCTACTACCTGAGGATCTAGCACACTAAAAAAAAGAGATCATTGATCCTATAACTTTTTTAACGTGTCTATCTAGACAACATGCATTTCCATCTGGACCATTTGGAACTACAAACGACATGATATGAATATATCCATTGTCTTAGTCTACAAAAGATGGGTTTAATCATTTGTTGACAATAATATTAACTGTGCATAGCCTCCTAGAGGGTTTACATCATGGGATATCCCATAAATATATTCCTCACCACTGAGTTATTATACACATGATTTTGTCACAGTAATACTACTAGATATCTTCATCATGATACCAATAAAAATTCAATATTGATAATAGTTAGATGATCATATATTTTTAGATGAATCAAGAAGGAAACATAATTCAAGGACCCATCCCTATATGATTCATGTACCATTTATTTTTGAAAATTGTTACCTCACCATGTTGAGTCAACTTGAACAAAATCAAAGTTTAGGTGAATGGATACACAATCCATCACACCATTACTAGCTTCCAATCCCTAGGAGATAAACTCAAGACACTTTAGTGTAATTTCATTATGTTCCCCACAAAATAAGCATTCCCCATCCATGCCCAAAAAATTATTCGTTGTATATAACTACATTAGATTCCACTCTTTCATGACCAGACTAACCGAGGCCCTTACTAGTTCAAAGGTATACCAAGAGTGATACCCCAACTACTCATATAATAGAAATGGTACTCATTTATAGCTCCGAGTAGGCATATCACACATATATGAAACCTCAGCCTAAGATACATATACACACATACAACACTAATTCCATATAAATATATAGTGTAAAGAATTATAAATTAATTTGAGTATGTAAATTCAAGGAGAGAAATATAGGAATCCATCAGAGTACCATAAGCATGAAAATATGAATAAAAATTTGAAAAATAGATAAACAAATATAAAAACAATACCATCATAGAAACAATTTAAAAGGGAGAAAATAAAAGATATCTTCTCATGATATATACAAATTAAGAACCTAAAATGGTCAGTACCATGAGGTACTGCTATTATATTTCAATATAGGGTCTTCCATATCCCTCATATAACAAACTATCATCTACATAAGAAATAAAACATGCAAGAAAATACCTTGCATATTTTTATATACAGATCCAGTAGGAATACCTAAAAAATATAAGGTAATTGTAAAATATTATGTGATCTCATACCATGATTCAAAGAGGAAAATTGGAATATATAGGTAGATATTCTCAATGAAACATGACCAAAGTTGAATATAGGGTCACCATCAGTACAACATGCCTCAATGACATGTTTTCCCAAAAAAACAATCAAATTTTATTCCTAGATTCCAATAATCCAAACATAGATCTCCTTTAATCCATGAGAGACCCACAATATATCATTAGTACACAATATTATGGGTTTACATTCCCTAGAATGTTAGTAGATGGACGCATCATATAACAGAAAATTATGAGGAGTTTCCAGTCAGTAGATCTGAAATCCATGGTACAAGTTGAATACATATGGGTCCTATCTTACCAATATAAAGAAATGGGGGACACATTCCAGGACCACTAAGTGTCATCATGGGGTTCAATAAACAAAATTTACTTTGTAAATTTCATTAAAGTCTTGACCACAAATATCTTAGCTGGAAACAAATATATACTCATGCCAACCAAAATTTTATCTATGATATTTATAAAATTTTCTTTATCATATCATTTGTAGAATTATTCTTAGAATTTAATACACATGTGTCTAAATCTAAGTTCCAAAGTAGAAGATACATGAAGTATATGTTATTGAAAAAACATAATGTTTCCTAGTGATGTACATGAGGTGTACTCTAAATTATATTAATGATCGTGTATCAAATCTAATCTTGAAATCTAGAGGGAAACAAACAAAAAAAATCCACTAGACTGACATGAGTTATGGGACGACCCATCTTTTTAGGTCTGTAATTACCTATACTATGATTCACTATTTGACTAGGGTTCATGATTGTGGCCATAATAGACAACATTTACACAATAGTGAATGACAGAGTTTTACTTTCCTATACATGGATTGGCTACATAGAAAAGGTGACATGGATTATGGTTCCACCACATGGAATATGATATTTATGTCTGTAAAAAACACCAAATTACATTTGAAATAAAGAATTATATCATGTGTTCATCCATATGACACTATTTGCAGTCTATAAGTTCACATAAATAGAATATTCATCATGAAACATCCATGTATGAGCTAATTATTTTATAAGTATCTCTTTTTTACTTATCTATGAAACTAAAATTATACATTAACAAATTTAGTCATTGATTCCAAGGGTTCAATGAAAAAAAATAGAGATTTATTTTTTTCTGTGGAAGATTAGTCATACCTCCCTTCATCAAACATGGTATCAATCCACATAACCACCATATTCAATGAATTATTATTCCATAATTTATATTCAATTCATCGATCCCAAATTCATTAAATTAACCACATTAAATTTGGAGGATCTTTCATGCTTGAACTGGTTGGAAAATTTCATATCATTGACCCAATGGAATAACATTAATGAACTTAAAGAATAGTGTAGGGATAATAACATTATAAAATATGGATTATAATTTTTCATTTTGAACCTATTAAATTATGGTAATCTTAGAAACCAAAAGTGGTGAAGAAAAACTAATATAATTAAGAAATTCTCTGGGTATTATGACATGGGAATGGAAATTATAAATGCATAGAAGTTAAATTGTATCAGTTCACCAAATCTAGTAACATGGGATAATCCATAAAAATTATCCCTACCTATAGAATGGATCGATTGTTGGTCAATAACACATTTTATAGAAATGTTGTTGGACTTCCTGTTGTATTAGTATTTCTTCCCAAAAATCTCTTTTATTAGAGGATGTGGAGCCATTCTCTCAAGTACATTCATCAACCATAATGAAGGCCCTATCCTCCTCTCTATTTTTTCAAGGTTATCTGGGTAGCCCTAGGGATTTTCCATAACACATTACATATATATGAGAGGTTCGGTTCAGATATTTAATATTTAAAATAAATAAATTATTTAATTATTTAATAAGGTGGAAAACAACTTCACTACAATAGAATTTCCAATACTAAAAAAATTTATGTCCCTCATAAAGTAAACTCCATGATAAAAGTTCAACTATTGTCTAATATTTTCCATCAG
This sequence comes from Viscum album, assembly GCA_963277665.1. Classification (NCBI taxonomy): domain Eukaryota; kingdom Viridiplantae; phylum Streptophyta; class Magnoliopsida; order Santalales; family Viscaceae; genus Viscum; species Viscum album. Next base: position 1,878,105,284 of record OY728132.1, read on the forward strand.
TGGTTTTGATTAATAAGAGTTCCATTATCATGAAATGTCACATTATCATGATATTGAAATTTATAATTTTTTACATTGATAATATAAGTCCCCAAGTATATAGAATGTATGTTGGTTTTATAATCAAAATATTTATACTATTGTTGTATATTTAATTAAATGGATATAAATTCTTTAGGAAACACATCGTACAAGTTATAAATTAAAATAATAATGCATAGTTCATTCATTAAGAGGTAAATTACTATAAAAACAAATAAATACATGTTATTAACATAATTGGTTAATACTCACTATGGATACAAAATAGACATCAAATGAAAATAAATCAATATGGGATAATAGAAAAAAATAGTATAATCATCATGATTAGTACATCACCTGGATCATAATCAACATTTAGGATAATAATAGCCGAAAAAAATCCTATAATGGGAAAGATCACCATGAAAGGAGAAATAATTATCAAATATATTTAATAGTAATTAAGAACTACACCTTCTGAAGTGATAGTGGAATTTAAATTGATTGATTAAATATATATATATATATAATATAGTTATTTCATATATTTTCATTATAGATATGGTTATTGGTACTATATCTAATAGGTATAGAAAAGTAATGTATTGATAATTAGTAAATTGAAAACTCCAAATCAAAAAAAATTAATATTAACATATTATAAATATTTTTATTTATTTATAAATTACAAACTAATATTAATATTACTATTTTTAAAATATGTTATGAGGTCTGTATAAAAATAAAATAAATATTTTAATATCAATGGAGTAGTAAAACTAAATTTTAAAATATAAATAATTTTTTTCAATGGTATTTATTAATTAGAATTTAGTATACGATATTTTTCTTTCAAGAACCATTTTTTCAAGTATGATATATATTTAACTAATATAGAAAATTTTTCACTTTTAAAAAATATTAATATAATAGAAATAATATATTATCATATTTTTAATTAGATATTGATTCAAAATAACAATAATAACAAATAATTTTGAAGAATGAAATTTTTCAATGAATATTTTTTTCATTATTGTAATTATTTTAATTTACATAATAAATAAAAAAAATATTTTAACATTATAGAGAAAAATCATAAATTATTTTTTTTGTTTAAATGTATAAAAATTTACATTTAATTTTTTTTAAATTTTTTACGAAAACATGATTTTTTTTTAAAAAATAATGTTTATTGAAAATTATAATTTTATAATATTATAAGAATATACTATAATTTTTGAAAAATATTATATATTAATACATTATTTTCTAGAATAAAATTAATAATTACAATATATTCATAAACCTTAAATCTTATAAATCATGGTTCAATAATTTTGAGAACTAAATTAAATTATTCATTTAATAAGAATCATTATCTATCTTATATTTGAATCACATATTTTCAATGTGAGATTCAGTTTTAGCTTCCTATAAAGTATCATACCTTTAATTTAAGTTATAATTAACCAGTTTTTTCAAGGTAATTTATAATTTTAATAAATATTTAATACACTTGAATTTTATATAGAATAACACACTTTGCTTAAAAACTGTTTATACACAATTAAGTGTCGTTATTTTAAAATTATCATTTCAGACCATTAATAATTGTATATAAAAATTTGATATTAAAATTTAAAATTAGAAGGATCAAATTAGTTAAAAGGTTCAATATTATTTTTCCATATAATTTGTTTCCATTGTTAAAAATTACTTACCATGGTAAAGTGAAATTATCATAAAAGATAATTTTTTTAAAAGAAATAAGCTTTAAAGGCCCATTATTTTCTAAAATATGAGTGATTGAGGTGATTTTATATCCAAAAATCACTTTACACTCACCTTTTATATATTTATTATCCATCTACTCTTTCATAGTAACATTAAATTTTTGGAAATGTCTGTGTTACTTCCAAAACTACCATTATCTGAACTTATAAAAACACAACACTTACACCCCTTTAAGACTCAATATACCTTTTAAATTGACCATTAATCTCTAAACAATTTCAACACCTATGTACAAAATTCTCTAGTTTATTTTAATAGTCTTATTTAGACTATTTCAATGGAGAATGACTAAGGAAAATTTTGGTATTCGGTGTCAGTTTCGAATTCTTCTTAGATTTTCCTTCTTAATTGTTACTATACGAACCTTCTATAACCTAATAAAAAAATGAAATCAGAATAATTAGTATAACTAAATTTAATTAAATTATTATGTCAAATAACATTCAATCATTTCCATCCAATAAGAAAATAACATAAAATCAACTGTTTGTACATGAATATTAACACCTCTATGAAGTGATCTTGTTATTTTTTCATCGCCGCCTGAACATTATAATATGAAGGGAGGATTTGGGGAATAAATAATCATTTTATTTCACAATTAAAATTCTAAAATGATCATTTTTGTGGTAAAATAGTTTCCATAATTCATAGGGAAATGGGATCATTAATTATGTGTGCGATAGTTTACCAACTCCATGAACAATGAATTTCATTTTTCATCACCACCCATATTGAATTATTATAATAATTGATTTTATATGGATATATGATAATTAATAAATTTTTATTATTCTTAATATGTTAGGTTATCATTATCTATAGTCTTTTTTTACTCCCGAAGTCATTGACATGTTTTATCATTTTACTAGGTTTTACCACCTATTTAAACATTATTATATTGAACATGTCCTAAATTAATTCTTGGGAAGTCATATAGTGGTAATATTAGGTAATACATATATATTTAATTTATTTTATTTATTCTATATTTTAGTTGCTGATATCTTAAATATTTATTAATATATCATCTTTTAATTCCTATACAAAATAATAACTACTTCATCCTGAATTCTATTTTCCCAATCTGTATTCATGTGTTTAACCTAATTAAAATGACAATTACAAAATTATTTAAAAAATTATTCCTATATATTACATGATCAAGGAATTAGGAACTTGTAACAACTTTGTTATAATCTATCCCACATTCATAAAGTTTATATGAATATCAAAACTGAAAGTTCTAGCACCCGAGAATGAGAAAAAATGAATTGGTTAATAAATTTGTGATATAAGGTTATGAAATAAAAATAATAATTATATTATTATAATATTAAGCTCTTTATATTTGTGATTAATGAATTTATGTTTGTTATATATAAGGTTAGAGCACAGTAAAAAAAGCTAAAATACAATGATGGGTTTCTTCTCAAAATTTCCTTCTTTGAAACCGATTTTATTTTTTTTGTTATAATTTAATATAAATGGTTTGTATAGTTAAAATTAGATATATAATATCATTAATTATCTTAAATGAGGGAATTTTAAATTAAAAGTCAATCTATCAAACCTCCAAAGGAGTTTCATAAGAAATGTTCTTAATATATAAGTGTTTTTAACTCAAATTCCATTACTCGGAATTATAGATAACCCCATTATTATGCGCATATCTAGGTTATCATATGTTGTTTTAAAATATAAATAAAATTTAAGTGAATTTTATGGTCATTTATTTTACATCAGTATATTTATGTTTCATGTTGTTATTTTGTGTACTTAATTACCAAAAGACAATTCGCCTCATGATCTTATAGGGTTTTATTAAGTGTATTTTTATGTAATAAATCATGAAATAATATGTAATAAAAATATTTGTTATTATAGATGATATCAGAGAAAAATATTGTATTTTTTTATATTATGATTAAAAACTATAGTAAAAGCCTTAGGGATAATTCTAACCAAAGAAGGATATGTCCATAAATTTGTAAAGTATTGAGTAAGTGTCATCTAAGAAGATACATCCATATTTGGATACTACAAGTGTATGTGGCTCTAAAATATTTATACTTATGGTTTATAACCCCAAAATTGGTACATTTAGTGGGACAAGATAATCACATGGTTCATGAAAATATCTTTTGATTTTCACATGGTTCGACACTCTCGAGGGGTATGTTTTGTCAAATTTGTAAGATCATTACAAATTTTTATTAAAATGAAAAAATTCTAATAAGACATTCTGTTAGTATATAAATCATGGAAAACATAGATTGAAACCTAAAAATTCATTGGTTATTGAATATATGTAATTTATAAGTTATCAATTTATAGTTCATTTTCACATATATTGGTTTAATAGTTTAAAAGTATCATCGATAAGTCTGTTTTGGATAATATCAACGATTACAACTGTAATTTAAACTTTTAAGGATTATTGACTATTTCTGAATATTAAATATCTTATGTGACTATGCTTTTATTTATTATTTTATATAACCCATGCTTAGGAGAACTATTAAAACACCCCCATAATACATGTAAGTCTATTTTTCTATTAAGATGAAAAATGTGTCATTTGTTGCATATAAAGAATATATCTCCTCCCATATCAAAATTTTTATGCTGAATTTCCCCAAAAATATTTCAATAACATATTCCTTTTAATTTTATGTTATTCAAGAAAATATTTGATTTCCTTGTATAAAACTAACATAAATTTACTTGAGAAGGAAATCCCTCTTCTTATTAAAAATCAACATTGAATTCTATATAAGTGTACAGTGGAGGATAAATCTATTTTGATATAATCATATAAATTGTGGATATTATTTCATTATGATCAAGAATATATTGGTCAAGTGAGTGATACTACGGAAAATATTGTCCTTGATGAGATGCTCATATTAGGGGAATTCACTGAGGTGTTTCCAAATGCATTTATATGTATTCATACTAGAAGTGATTTTTAGTTCTTAATCAAATATATATGTGGATATTTTAAAAAATCCATGAATACATATAGAATAAACCCTTCTTAGCATAGAGAGATAAAGAAGTAGATATAGAATAATCACAATAGATGGTTAATACACCCATGTGCTTCACTATGTGGTGCACTAATCCTCTTCAGCAAGAAAAAAATTGTGTCTTTCTTCTTCTTCATTGATTATCATGAACACAGAAAAATAATGATCAGGAAAAATTACTTTTTTCATATATCTATGAATTATTTTATATGTTATGTGTAGCATGGTACATTTTAAGGTGTATCTTCAGTTATAATTTTATCATGTAAAGGTGAATAAATAAGATATCCCCAAGACTGATTTTCATGAAAGGTACGTATTTAGAGTTCATAGTGTTTACATTAAGACTTGTTAATGCTCAATAAAATATCATGGATATGATTTATATAGTCTTTAGGGTTTACCTCAATAAATTTAAGGATTTATTTGTTAATGATATTATTATATACTACAAAAACAATATAAAACATGAGGAGATATTGAATGTCGTACTGAAGACTATCTGAATTGGAAAGATATTTTAGTTGTAAAGTAAATTTGAGTTTTAGAGAGAGATAATATCTTTCATAAGGAATAATATAATTAGAAAAAGTGTTATATTTAGATCATTCAATAATATAGGAATATAAATGATGTACCAAACCGAACACTATGACCAGAATCCATAATTTCCTTGGATTTTCTAGTTATAATCATTTATTCCTAAGAAACTTCTCATAATTTTTTATCCTACTAATGAACCTGACTCATAAGAGGGTTATGTTTTTTTTGAATATTGAATGTGTAAAACATTTAATTATATAAAAAATAGGATAATAAATTCACCCAATCTCATATTACAAACTATTATAGAAAGATTTTGGATCTATAGTGATGCATTTAAAAAAGTACTAGATTGTGTACTCATGCAATAGGTAGTAGTGACTACCTATGAATCATGCCAGTTAAAAATACTTTAGTAGGACTACCTAGAAAATTATAGATAATTGGATATAGTAATATATATATATATTATTTTGAGAAATTATCTCTATGGATAAATGTTTGTTGTATGTACATATCATAAAACATCAAGTATATATTCTCAAGAAGGTTCTTAATATATCCTTAGGTATGAGGTTAACAATGATCATGGATTATGATTGTATATTACCTTAACATATTTGGATGGTGAAAAAAGTGGAAAAAAGTCTATGTATAAAGGATATTGAACCTAAAACTATGATGAGAACTGATAAAGATCCAGTCTTCTTGGATATACAGATGATGGGAATGGGAATAATAAATAGATAATTATCCTACCATCCTCAAATGTTTTCTAACTGTTATATTAAAAAGGGGATCAAGAATACACAGAAGGATATTGAGGTGCTACCAAAAAAGTCACTAAATATTATAGAGTTTTGTTTTTATAAATATGATGTTATAAGGTTTAAAACATATATATATGTCCCATCAAAACCATATATGAAGGGAGAACTTACGGATGTTGTAAATAGATTATCCATATTTATTCATATAGGAATAACTATGATGTATATATATTTGAATCGACACTTTTTGTGGGATAACATGAATAATGAGATTCATGATTTTGTATCACATGGATTAGTATACCAACATGTCCAGGCCGAATGATGGAAGTATTGGGGTATGATTGAACCATTGAAAAAACAGTATGGATATGGGAAAATATAACTATGGATTACTTCATAGTACCCCTTGGACCCCCATGTTAAAAATTTCAATGGGGTGGTATTTGATCTCCTTATAAATTCTATACATCTAATTTCTATTAGGGATGATTTATCACATGAAAAACTCTCTATGATATACATAAGAAATGTGGTGAGACTATATAGGGTCCCACTCTATATTATATATGATCAGGATCATAGTTTAAACTCATGTATTTGTATAATCCTTTTCATATAATCGGATAAATAACTAATCATAAATGCTTGTTATCACCCTCATATAGATGTTTAGTCTAAAAGAACCATTGAAACATAAGATGATATCTTATGAAATTTTCTAATGGATTTCCAAGAATGTTGGGATCAACACCATCCCATAGTAGAGTTATCATATATTAATAATTCCCATTAAAGCATTAAAATAGAACCTTATGAGGATCTATAGGGGATTATGTGTTGGGCTATGACTTTCTGGGAAGAATATGGAGCGTGGAATCATATGGGACCTGGTCATGTCTAAGAGATAAATGGAAAGGTTCAAAACATTTGAAAAAATATTGAATTTGCACAAAGTCAATAGAAAAAATATATATAGGCATTTATTGATAATTCCTTGAGTTCATGGTCAATGATAAAAATTTTCCATTGTATAATATCGTGGAAGAAAGTAACAAGGTTTGTGAAGAATGGAATTTTTAGTCCCAGATACATTGGCCCCATAGATATCTATGATGAAATTGTTGTCTTATCATTTCGACTAGCAATCCCAAATATCCTATATCAAGTACATGATGTGTTCGATGTGTCCCTCATCATAAAGTACATATTTGACCCCCCACATGTGATAAATACATTGGTGGTACCATTGGAGAGTGAAAGGTAATATCAGGAGTATCCAGTGAAGATCTTTAATTATTGAGAAAATGTTATACAAAACAACATAACTAACATAATCAATGTGTTTTGGCGAAATCACATGTTTGAAGAAAAAAATGGGAATAGAATGAGGTGATGAAACAAAAATACCTTCATCTATTTTAGTTTATGAATTTATTTTTTTGAAGTTAAATATCTGAATGGTTGAATAATATAAAACCCCAAAATCTTATTCCTTTTTAATGAATAAATTCTTTATAAAGTAATGTGGCTATAGAAATAACATGAACTACATTGGCTGTTTTGTATAGTTTAGTATGTTTTATTGTAAATATTATTACACTGCATAAACATTAATAATATAACCATTCTAGAGTGACCATTATGTTTATTATATTATGGGTTATGATAATGTCTATCTGACATCGATGAAATGTGTGATGGTCTTGAATAGTAGGATCAAACTCTATAAAACTCATTTATTATAGCTTCTAAGAGAGATATCATCATCATGATTTCCCATTAACCAAGATTAATATGAGAATAAACAAATAAATCATGATAAAAACTATTAAGAGGATATGTTCAATGTCATCAAGATCACTATGTAGACCCAGTTCTATAGACCACCCCAAATAATATAACCATAGTAAACATTACTATTGCGGGATATGCTAGTGCAGTATAGGGTTATATATCTTGACAATAATAGTATGAAATTTTATATATTTTATTTTTTAATTAAATAAAGACTATATTTATAGATTTTATTAATAATTTTTAATGATTAGATAATATGTTTGATAAAAATTAATTTTTTTATATTATAAAAAAATTGTATTTTTTTAAATATAAAATTTCAATTAAGACATCATTTTTTTTAATTCAAGAATTTTTGAAATAAATGATTTTTTTTAAAAATATTCTTTTTAAATAATATTTATTATATATAAATCATATTATAATTTTATGATGTAAAATGTAATTTTTATATGGGTTAGAAAACTGTTATTGTCCTAAAAACAAAGAGTTTATAATAATTATAATTTTTTTTTATTCAAAAGAGTGAATTTTAATATTTATTTAATTATGTTGATAAAATAAATATTATTTATAAAATAATAAAATCAATACTAACCGATGCTTAATTTTTCATAAGTCTTTGGGACATTTGATTTTTTGGGTAAAAAAATAATAATGTATAATTAAACAGTGTGTATTATGATAACATATAAGCCCAATAGTGATGTAATAATCACTATAAAGATTATTCACGAACAAAATTATGGTTAAAAATTATAATAATGTGTTTTTAATGTTATTTTATTAATTTTATAAACACTTAATGAATCCTCAAAAAACATATAATATATTTTATGGTTTTAGAATCAATTATTTATAAACATGACTCACCTACTCTTCCCCATGTGTATTATATTAATGAGTTAGGTTATTAAACTTATAAAATAATTAAAGAAGATATTATTTTTTAGAAACATTAGGAAAAATCCATGGGACTATTTTTGGATTAGATTAATTTGACATATCTAGTCGAAAACCTTTGTTTTAAAATTAGTAAAGAATTATGTAATCATTTTCCAAAAAATACCACCCATCCTCTAATTACACATCACTTAAAACCATATAACATGAACTTACTCTTAACGTGTCTATAAAGATCCTGTCCAACCTACCAAGAGGATCTTAACAAGTACCTACTATGCATGTAGAATCTCTCCTTCAAGGTTAAGGATAATTTCAGTCTATTATTTATCCATTCACCTTTATTATTTAATGACTTTTAATTCAAATTTATTCATGTTTGGTTATGTTTTTACAAATACCCATTAATTTTATTTTGATGTACAAGTGATGATAGAACCCACTGACTCACATTAAACCCATCCATTAATCATTATGAACCCCATTTATACATCCAAAATTATCCATCGATTTTTCCATGATAAAAATTTATATACTGAATACTCATATACATTTAGACTCAAGGGTATTAACCTATATATATATATATATCCTTAATTTATTGATAAATTATTTTTGTTTTACCCAAAATCCATAATCATATGATTAAAAGTGATGAAATACATCCGTATGTAGTATGATATATGTGGAATATATATGAACGAACATGTTATAACTGTGACAGTCGAGACCATAATTATATAGCCCAATAATGAATTGGGTAAAGATTTTTTCTAATAATACATTATTTTTTGGATTAAGGGTAAAAATAATCCATTATGAGACTTTTTCCACCATGTGAGGTTTTATTGGAGATATGCCTTGACCTGTGCTTATGTCATGTATGGTGTTGTAGCATTATTTTGATGTTTTTGTGATGTTATAATTTTATATCATGCCTCATTGGTCAATATTATGATTCTCAACCATTGTATATCTCATTGATATTACTATTGACTCACATGTGTTGTATTTATCATGTTATCATTTTATTATTATCTTACTAGGCTTTAAAACTCACCAATTTCTTATGTATGCCCCTAAGTTATCCAATGTTGTTATAATAGATCCGGGAAATTTATGTGAATGTTATAGAATTTTAGTTTAGATCATCATATTTATATTTCAAGTTGTTATTATATGAATATAATTACCTAAATACACCATGAATTACGATTTAATATGGTTATATTAAGTGAATCCATATGTAATAAATCATTAAATAGAATTTATTATAGATATGGATACTTATACTAGGGATTTGTGCACACATACTTGAGGCATGATTGATGATTGATCAGTATAAGGATTCAAGATCCTATAAGTAACATAACTTAGGGCATATGACCATGGTGATTTTTTTTGACTTTATTATATATATAATTGGCTATAGATAGTTTTTAATTATGAATTTTTATATAAAAGTTTTATATAAAACGTTCAGTGAAGTATTTTTTGATTTGAATTCCATTTAATATATATAAAATATTTTTTGCGTTTAGGATATATAAATGATTTTATAGTCATTTTTTAATTTAAATTGAAATTATTTATGGTTTAATTATGTTGGAGTTGATTATAGAACACTTGGTGAGACCCTACTAGTCTTTTTATCTCACAAAAATCACATTCCTAGTGGTGTTTGTAGATTTTGTAATACAGGTTCTAGTTAAAGGGAAATAACCACATGGATGTGTATGTCCTTCACGATTGGTGGGACCTAGGGTAATAGAGGTGACTGTTGGAGATGTGATCTAGATATTACATGGGGTTTCTCAGAATTTCCCTTGAATGATGTTGTGTATCCTTTAATGATGTGCCTTGTTTTTCATCATCTGACTACTTATGGTAATTTTATCATTGTGTAATGTCTTTCATACCATGTGATTTCTTTTTATCATACATTATCATGTATATTTGTTTTACCTTGTGCATAAAATTATTCATATCAATTACATGTTGATTCTAGGTGATATTCTGTAACCTTAATGGATTAGGATCACACTTTTTTCAATTTTCAGACATGTATAGGTATCCGAACAACTAGGTTATTCCTGATGGTTCATGAATAAATGGAATAAAAGGATAGGATGATCATCTTTACATAATGACATTATGCATTCCTGGATGTCATGATAGAAAATAGGTAAGATTATTCGGACATATGAGGTAGTTACGAGTGAATTCCTATCTTTCACACATCACAACAACCATTAAGTTTCTATTGTTATTTCGGAAAAGTGTATTTGATGAATGATATTATATAATTATAGTACTTTTTTGAACTTGATTAAAAGTGTTTTGAAATGAAAAAGAAAAAATTCTCTAGATTGAATTAATGATCTGAGTATCCTTATACATTTTTTCACATTTCTTGTTATTTTTTTTCATCATCATTCCTCTAAGGGGAAATTTTAATAGGCCTTAAGATAATATTTCTAGGGAACCACAACAAAAAAAATACTTTAGTTTTTATGGATCTGATTGGGATAGTGTTGTACATTGTCCATTATCTAGGATAGGTTATTCAACATGTTCCTATTGATGCTCTGGATCTAGAACCTCAAAGGGATTAAACTAAGGACTATTTTAAAGAATTTCATTAGAAGAAGCGATAAAAAATCCAATTCATTAATGATCCTCATGCATGATATGATTGGTTGAAATGTATTGATCTTTTTTGAGTTATTAGAAATGACTAATTTGATAAAAAAGAATTGGGATTCCTTAAAGGTGGAGGCCCCTAACAAGATATGGTGGTATTCAATGATGAAAATGAAGAAAATTTGGTAATTATGTGTAAATATATTAGAGTTTTTTTTAAAAATAATTTATATCAAAAATCCATGATATTTGAAAATTCTATGATGTTTTTCTTCTTCCATTCGGGTGATTGAACCACGAATCCTTAAAAAAAATGATGTACTAAACATGTTTATTTTTCTCCTGAGGTAGGGTGAAATAATAATCCGAAGGATTAAAGATTATAGATGGTTATTTGATCTGTTATATAATATAATGTTTCGATTATGAAGCTCTATTCATATACTGATTTTCTTAATAGAGCATTAGTTGATGATCTTGAACTTGATTTAAGTTTTTGATTGATAGGAGTTCCTATTTCTCCAAGTTATATTTATACTAGTTCAATTTATTTAAAGAAAAAGTGGGTTGTGTCTAATATAATTTTTTGATAGTATACTTGAGCTGGACCTCATGCAATTTCAGGAAGAGGCTCATTGAATTTCTTCCAATGTGGTGTGGATGGAAGATTATAAGTGGGTTTGTACATAGTTGACCACTAACTATGGTATGTACGGTCAGTCATGCTATGTTTATATTTTTTTCATGAATTTTCATCCCCAACTAGTGTAATTATATCTTTATCACAAAAAGATAATGTTTTGTAATCATGTGAATAGTAAAATAAGTTGTTCCCGCTATTGGAATATGGAACAATGCTTCCTCATGTAGTGGAAGAGACCCTAGAGGAAACTGATTTTGGTCTAGTGACAGTGCAACATCCCCAACCCAAGATCCAATTACCAGTTCACCGAGATGGGTCACCACATGACCTCAAGTTCTCCTCTTCATATTCTAGAGATTTCTGTCTAGTGGAAATCATCTAATGCAACACATGGAAATAACATAGACTCTTTATTAGAGTTAGACACAATAGAAAACCATAATAAATAATAGAATAAATAAAAATAAAATATATACATGCATGACCAACTATCTCCAAAACAGTGCACAACACAACCAAATATTATATATGTCATTTAATGATAAAAGTGTACATGTGAAAAAAACACAAAATAAAATGGAAACAAATAAATCCAACAAAGGAGTCCTCACTCCAAGTCTGGATCCCCATCCATGCACATATCAAACCAGACTAAACTAGCCAGTATAGGGCACATTCAGTTATTATGACCAACAATCATGAAATCATCTCAGGTACCTAATGGAAGCCCGAGTAGGGTGGGAGTACAACTTAGTAGGACACTACCAACGGTTTATAAAAAAATATACCATCTAAATAGGTGTGCATGAAAAGAGTTGATAAATGAAAAGTTGAGTAAAATAAAACTAATTTTGCATTATGTAAAGATATTCACTTAGTCTAATTCCCTTATTATTTCCATTTTCCTCACTTATATTATCTTCGTTACACAATTCATTGTCATCACATGTTATACGGGTTAGGAAATTACAATATTTACACAATGACCAAATTTGGTCACATATCATGTATAAGGGGAATAAAAAAAATTCTATATCTCACTAGGTTTAACAATTCATAATCAAATACATCAAAGTTTCCTTGGAGCCTCAATCTAGGTAGTTTCATCAATTTCATCTGTTAGAGTTATAGAGACTCAGTCCCCTTCTCTATCCCATGCATTATGGGGTGGGGTTTAGAGCCTCAATCTAACCCAACTGGTGGGTGTAGATCCTTATGTAAAATACCCAATAACAACCAAGCTCTGTGTATATGATTATTTATTCATTTACCACATATAACATATCATAAACCAATCATAATTCATAACACATACAATCAAATTTCCCATTTCATTGGGCATATAAATCCACCTTATGCCTTAACCCATAAACAAAATTATTGTTTACATAGCCTTGAACATTTAACACATTTATAAAATCATAGTTATCTATCAATTTAATATGTTAACGATTTCATAAGCATTAACCCACTTAGGAATTTAAAGTATATTTCTTAAATCACTAATAACCATTTTCTTTATTACTTCCAACTCAATTCATGTTAAGACAAAAAATCCTACATTTCCATACCAAAAGGCTAGGAATAACTATTTATATTCACTTTTTAATTCAATATAATGTACCAACATGTTATTCATGGTATCTATCTTAGCACAAAATAACATCAGGCATAACATTTCCATTCCCTTTGTTCAGAATATTTAAATAACCCCATAGGAGGCCCTCAAATTATCTAGTTGAACTCATCTCACCATAATAGGGTCATGAGGGGCTGAAATACAAAATTAATAAACAATTTTTTTAAATATAACTAAGTATATTATATTCACAAATATCAGAAAGAAAATGCACACCCATTCAAGAAAAAATCGATATAACGACTATGTGATATAACTTGTAGACCTACTACCTTGAATCAAAAGATGAAATCACCCCTAACCATAGCCTTAGATATAGATTCAAGTTCCCCATGAAGTAATAACCTAGAATTTACAATAAAAAGAGGACTTTTTGGTTGTGGAATCAGATAACCAAATCTAAAAACCCTAATATGGAATAGAGAAGAAAGATGAAGATTATACATACCCAGATCTTCCATCCACAACCAACAGTCCTCTAAACGACCTTGAATAGAAGGAGAATGATCCCATATAAGATTTGGAGTGTTTGGTTTGTCATTATGGTTGATAGGAGGATACATTGAAGGAAAATTAGCTGAATAAATTAAAATCTCAAGGGGTTAGTTTGGTAACATTCCAAATTTTAAATGGGTGTGAGGTTTGGCCACCTGATTTGCTAAACTGTGTGCACACTATGTAGAAACCATTTTCTAAGGGGGAAGAGTGACATTGTTTCTTAGGGCGTCATGTACAGTTTGAAAAAATATGAACCAACTTCATGGAATTCATCTGTACATTCTCACATTTTTTGGCTTTCCTCCACGTAAAGCCCCAAAGTTTCATTAATGGAAATCCCTCTTGATCTTATTAAATGTCTATTTATATAAAATGTTTTATAATATGTCAAATTATTTGGTTTTATGATAAGAGTTGTGACCCTTACTTTTATAGTCGTTGAATAGTGATCACATGATTAGTATAAATATAAGGCTTTAACGAACCCAATTTTACTCAGACAAAGGAAGCGATGGCCTCATCCAGTAGAATTTTCCCATACGAAGCCCATTTGTCGGAGCTCGGAAAAGAGGTGGCATCTTTGGGCTTCGCCCTTGACCAAGACCAAGCTGAGCTTTATTATGTCAAGCTCGAACATGATCGTCTACAGGAAAAGTGGAGGTTGATTGAAATTACCACTCGAGCGATGTTATCCGAGCCACCCCAAGAGTCTATCACCATCCCACACCTTACCCTTATGTCTTATACGGCTGTTTTAAGGGGTTATGTAACAAATCAGTAGTACTATGTTCATGTACATTATTTTTTTGTATATAATAATGAATATAATTTCTAGTCATTTTTGATACATTATAAATAGTTTTTAAAGTACAAATGGTGTTTTTAGTTATTATTTAATTAAGAAATATATTTTATTAAATTAAAGTATTTTTGAAATAAATAATATTTTAATAAAATAATATTATTATTAAATATAAATGATCTTATAATTTTATGAATGCAATTAAATTTTTTATTAAGGTTTGAAAGCCATTTCTGTCAAAACCCGTGAATTTTCGATAAATGTTGGTTTTTCATTTAAAATTGAAAATTAACATATTTAGAAATCTTTTTAGATAAAATAAATGTCATTTCTGGAATCAGGAAATCAAAATTATCCAATGGTGAATTTTTCATAATTTTCTGAGACAGTCAAAATTTTGGGTAAAAATTAAATACTGTTTAAATATATAATGTGTTTTATGACATCATAATGACCCAATGGTGATGTAATAAAATACCATAATCATTATGTTCTGCCAATATTTGTTTTATCATTAAAATAATATGATTTTGGGTTTGTTTGACTTACTTTTCAAAGCATTAATGGACCCCTCAAGACATATTCAACACTTTGCCTTTTTAAATTAATTTCCATGGGAGTGTGACTCACCTCCACATAAGTAACCTTATTATTTTAAGAAGTTAGGACTTTGGACTTATAAAATATTATTTTCATCTTCCATTTTCCAAAAACCATGGGCAAAAACCATGGTATGGTTTGTGGTTTGGATTAATTTAATGTAAGGGGACCCAAACCTAAATAATAAATAATTCCCTCACCTTTCCTATATAAACCCAACCAAGATCCCACTTACTCCTCACTAAAATCCCTTGGAGTTCGTCCAACATCTTCCCTAATCTCTCTAGAATCCTCCCAAGGTTCCCCAAGCTCCCAAGAAGCCTCTCAGAAGCCTCTCTCTAGCCTTTGGAAGCACACTTCCAAGTAAGGGTTTTCTCTTCCTTTCTCATTTTTGTCCAATATTCTTTAAGTTGTTTTTCCCTTTTAATTTCAATTATAAATGTTGAGTTATGGTTTCTAACCTCCCACATACTTCCCTCTTATTGTTTGAATGATGGGAGACCCCTTTCTCTCTCATTAAATTCCTCCCATGTACAGCCGTTACTATGCCGAAATTCTGAAAGTAACTTATCTCTCTTCTTTTACATTCAAGCAATAATTTTTGTATCATTAATCTAAATTCCATTACAATTGTTGAGACATGTCTCTATATGACCTCATTACTGTCAATTACATGTAAATATGATGAGGAACCCCTTTCTCTCTCATCAACCATTTTTAGGAATTCTTATGTCACGCCGTTACGCTACCGAAATCGCACTGATTTTCTAAGCCAATGTCATTGTGTAGTAAATACCATGCCCATTTCTCCATCAAGGGTATTCACCTTTATGAACATTTACTTATTGATTAAAAATTCTCATGTATGAATTCCACATTCCTTTATCGTGGAATAAATGATTATGTTTTATGAATCCATGTTTTATGATCCATGTGCCACACTTATGCATGAAATGAAATGTTTAAGAAGGGTGCGCCCTTATAGCACTCCAATGCATTGGGTAATGTATAGTATTATGATACGTCATGTGAAATGAGTGTTGACTCATTCTAATTCAAGTTCAATGAGGGTTTACTCGTACTTCATGTGAAATGAGGATTTACTCATGATTTATGTGCAGTGAGCCTTGGCTTATGCTAATTCCATGTTAAGTGTTGTTGCCACATTTCCATGTTATGATTATCATGCTTTATCATGCCTTTATGTTCATGTTTCTCTTATTCTCTATTGACATTCCTATTTCCTAACATGTATTGTACTCCTCATGTTATTCCATGTGTACTCCCTTACTGGGCTTTATAACTCACCCTTTTTTATGCATGTCCTCAGGTTATCCCATGCAATGCTAAGTACGAGGGAATGTAGTGGTCATGTAAAGGAAGTTTTCAATAAAGATGTTGTATTTCATGTTATAAGTTTTTATGTAATGATCCTAAGCCCCAAAGACACTAAAACTATCGATCTTATTTGTTGTATCAAGTGAAGTTTTTTGTAATAAATCATGTTTATGTTGTAATAAAAAGCAGGGTTGTCATAGTTGGTATCAGAGGATAGGTTTAGTTATTTTTGTGATTAGGAAAACCCTAGTAAAGCCTTAGATACAGGTCTAATTATAATAAAAACATTCCTATGTTTTGGTAAATACTAAGTAAGTGGTTTATCAAAAAAATACATCCCTATCTGGATACGAGCAGGTAGAGGCGGCTCTGGCACAGATGTATCCTAGGGGTAAAACCCGAAAACACCGCTTTGAGATAGACTCGAATGGGAACTGGTGCACGACAATGGGCCTTGATGCACTCTTGTTTACGACACTCCCAGGGGATATGTTTTGATAAATTCACAATCTTAGTATGAACCCTTATTAAGTAAAAAATGCCCCTAAGAATATATATTAGAAAGTAGATCATGAAAAGCCGAGATTGAAGACTATAGACTCATGAGTTAAGGAAATTAATGTTTATTTATAAGTTATCAACTTTTTTCTTTGGATTACCCTTTATGTGTTACCTCTAGCTTTCCTTTTATTCCAGCCAATGGCCAGTAATAGGAGGACTCGTGCTAACAACCTTTGTGAAGATCAGTGTGATGATTGTACTAATGATATGCCCAATCCAATGGGAGTGGGAATCACGAACTTTCTCATGATTCTCTCTCAGCTAACTCAAGTTTTGAATAGAAACACAGGTCAAGAGGAACGTTCAACCACCCCTAAGAAAGAACAAGTCGCTATCGAGAGCATCATGAGACAAAGGCCTCCTACTTTTAGTGGATCATCCGATCCCATGATCGCTGAACAATGGATCAACTCCATTGAAAAGATATTCTCCATCCTTCAATGTTCTGAAAAAGATAAGGTTCTCCTGGAGACTTATCGTATGGAGGGTGAAGCTGATCAATGGAGGACGTTGATAAAAAATATGAAGCCTGAGGAGGAGATCGAGGTATTGGAATGGAAGAATTTCTAGAAGATGTTTTTCGATAAATATTTTCCACGCACCCTCCAGAATAATATGGAAAGGGACGCCCTTTACCTCAAGAAAAAAGATGAGGAATCCATTGGAGTGTATGCGGAAAACTTCACAAGGCTTGCACGATACGCTTCTGGCTTTGTCGTTACCCCTGAATGCAAGGTTGGCCGCTTCTTTGGTGGGCTGAATCCTAGCTTACGGAAAGCATTAGTGATCCATGACTTCGACAGCTATGAGGAAATTGTCCGATGTTCCCTCAAGGTCGAAATAAAGATTAGAGAATCACAGGGGTATCATGGGGATAAGAAGCGTAAGGTGGAATTCAATGATGGTGGGCCGATGGATAAATCCAACGGTGCTAAGAAGTTCTAGCACCCCACTTGCCAAAAGTGCGGAAAGAAGCAACCTAGAAATGGCCTTAAGGGGATGAAAAAATGCTTCTAGTGTGGAAGAGAAGGGAACCTAGCTGTTAATTGTCAGAAAGAAGGACCCGCGACTGCGACAGAGGAGAGGAACGCTCCGTTCGAACCTCAACGCGTTGTTCAATGCTATAAATGCAAATAACCGGGTAATTTTGCAAATCAGTGCCCTAATCCAAGGGTTTTAGGAGGCAACCAACAACCTCCAAGATAGCAAGGAAGAGCTTTTTCCATTACTTCTGCCGAAGTGAACCCCAACAACAAAGTGGTGACAGGTACGCTAGTTATTCATTCAAGAATAGCGATCGTACTTTTTGATTCAGGTTATACGCATTCTTTTATATCTCGAATGTTTAGTAGAACAATCCTAGCACCACCAATAATCATGGAAGTGAAGATGTAGGTGAGTACGGAAAATGGGGAAATCTTTGTATCCCATGAATATAAGTCCTCCCCTGTTATAATCTGTGGATTGAATTTCCTAGCAAACCTCATCATACTCCCTTTGGTGCAATTTGATGCAATTATTGGCATGGATTGTCTTTCCTTATATATATCCAACATAAATTTTCGAGAGAGGGATATCATACTCCATATGGAGAATCGACCCCCAATTCATTACAAGTGTCAGGAGGGAGATGAGTCTCCTTTAGATCCATCATCTCAAGCATGGATATTACTGCCCTATGAGAACGCGTATCTGGCTCAGATGATTGATTCCAAAGAAGAAACCATCCTTGAAGAAATGCCTATTGTGAGGGAATTCGCGGAAGTGTTTCTTGAGGAACTGCCTGGTCTTACTCCTAGAAGAGATGTTGAGTTCTAAATTGAACTCATACCTGGGGCATTACCAATATCAAAGACTCCATATAGAATGGCTGCTGTTGAGATTGAAGAGATGAAGAAACAACTACAGGAGAATCTGGATAAAAGGTTTATACACCCAAGTGATTCACCATGGGGTGCACCAGTCCTCTTCGTCAAGAAGAAGGACAGGTCAATGTGGCTTTGCATTGATTATCGTGAATTTAACAAAATCACGATAAAGAAAAAGTATCATCTCCCAAGAATCGATGACTTGTTTGATCAGCTGCGTGGAGCACAATACTTCTCCAAGGTGGACTTGCAGTCGGGATATTATCAAGTAAGTGTGAAGAAGGAAGATGTCCCCAAGACTGATTTTCGTACAAGATATGGGCACTATGAATTCATAGTAATGCCTTTCAGACTCACCAATGATCCAGCAATATTCATGTACTTGATGAATAGAGTCTTTAGAGATTACCGTGACAAATTTGTGGTAGTCTTTATAGATGATATTCTAATATTTTCTAAAACTAAGGAGGATCATGAGGAGCATTTAAGAACTGTACTAGAGACTTTGCGCAAGGAGAAGCTCTATGAAAAGTACAACAAGTGTGAGTTCTAGTGGAAGGAGGTCTCATTCTTTGGCCATATCATCAAAAGCAATGGGATATCTGTGGACCCCTCCAAAACATATGCAATTGAGGGATGGCCGAGGCCAACATCTGTAACGGATATCTATAGCTTCTTGGGATTAGCTGGATATTATCGACGATTTGTGAGAAATTTCTCACAATTATCCAACCCTATTACCAAGCTAACTCGAAAGGGATTAAAGTTTTCTTGGAGTGATGAATGCGAAGAAAGCTTCAAGGAGTTGAAAACGAGGCTTATCATTGCACCTGTGCTCACTTTACCCACAAGTGGGGATATTTTTGTGGTATTCAGTGATTCTTAGAAGAATAGATTAGGATATGTGCTGATGAAGAATGATAAAGTGATATCCTATGCCTCAAGGCAATTGAAAATCCATGAGCGAAACTATCCAAAGCATGATCTGGAGTTGGCGGTGGTGATATTTACCTTGAAAATCTGGTGGCATTATCTCTATGGAGAGAAATGTGACATATATACTGAACACAAGAGTCTTAAATATATATTCACACAGAAAGAGATTAATATGCGCCAGAGAAGATGGATATGGCTCATCAAGAATTATGACTATTCAATACATTACCACCCTGGGAAAGCGAACAAGGTGGCAGATGCCCTAAGTAGAAAGGATCCAGCGATTCTATCAATGATGAGAATTGAGAAGGATCCAATCTTCTTAGACTTGATGAAGATGGATGTGAGAATCATAAAGAAGGTAACATCATCAACCCTTTCACAAATGATTGCTCAACCATCTCTTTTAAAAAGGTTAAAGGATGCTCAAAAGGATGATGTGGGAATTCAAGAAAAAGTGGAAGCTATCAAAAAGGGAAAATCCTCAGAGTTTAATGTTAATGAGGAAGGAATTGTGCAGTTTGGGAAAAGACTATGTGTTCCATCAAGTCCGAAGATGAAGAATGATCTTTTGGATGATGAACATAGTTCAAATTTCTATATTCACCCAGGGAGCAAAAAGATGTATCAAGATCTCCGAGAAAACTTTTGGTGGGATAATATGAAGAAGGAGATCGCTGAATATACATCAATGTGACTGGCGTGTCAGCAAGTGAAGGCAGAGAGGCAGAAGTCTAAGGGGATGATGCAACCATTGCCCATACCAGAATTGAAATGGGAGAACATCACCATGGACTTTGTCACTGGACTTCCAAGGACATCCAAAGGCAACAATGCAATCTGGGTTTTTGTGGATTGTCTTACAAATACTGCACACTTCATTTCTATTCGAGAGGGTTTCTCTTTGGATCAACCGGCACAAATATATATTAGGGAAGTGGTAAGGTTGCATGGAGTACCACTATCTATTGCATCTAACCGAGATCCAAGATTCACCTATATGTTTTGGAAGATTCTTCAATATGCTCTGAATACTGAATTGAACTTCAGTACGGCCTATCATCCTCAAACTGATGGTCAATCCGAGAGGACTATCCAAACACTTAAGGATATGTTGAGAGCATGATAAATGAGCTTTAAAGGAGGATGGGATCAACATCTCCCTCTGGTTGAGTTCTCTTATAAAAACAGTTTCCACTCGAGCATCCAAATGGAACCATATGAAGACCTTTATGGGAAAAGGTGCAGAACAACAACATGTTGGGATGAGGTCGGTGAACGTAAGCTGCTTGGACCAGAAATGGTCGAAGAAATGGTGGAGAAGGTAAAAACCATTCAGCCGCATATCAAGGTAGCCCAGAGTTGACAGAAGAGTTATGCAGATAATCGTCGATGAGACCTTGAGTTTAAATTTGGAGACATGGTGTTTTTACGCATATCTCTATGGAAGAAGGTCATGAGGTTTGGAAAGAAAGGGAAGTTAAGTCCAAGGTACATCGCCCCCTTCGAGATTCTTGATCATGTTGGGGCTGTGGCCTATCGACTAGCACTTCCACCTACTATGGCCAAGGTGCATGATGTCTTTCATATATCCCTCTTAAGGAAGTACATACCGTAACCTCCACATGTACTCTCTTCTGAGGTGGTACAATTGGAAGATGATCTTTATTATGAGGAGCAACCGGTGAAGATCTTAGATCATAGAGAAAAAGTTCTACGAAATAAGACAATGCCCCTCATCAAGGTGTTTGGGAGAAACCACAAGTTTGAAGAAGCAACTTGGGAGTCGGAGGATATGATGAAGCTGAGTTACCCACATTTGTTTTAGTGTGGGAAAATGAAAATTTCTAGGGTAAAATTTCTTAAGGGGGGAATATTTTAACGACCCAAAGTTTCATTAATGGAAATCCATCTTGATCTTATTAAATGTCTCTTTATGTAAAATGTTTTATAAAATTTCAACTTCTTTGGTTTTATGATAAGAGTTTTGACCGTTACTTTTATAGTCGTTGAACAGTGATCACATGATTAGTAAAAATATAAGGCTTTAACAAACCCAATTTTACTCAGACAAAGGAAGCGATGACCTCATCTAGTAGAATTGCCCCATATGAATCCCATTTGTCGGAGCTCGGAAAAGAGGTGGCATCTTTGGGCTTCGCCTTTGACCAAGCCCAAGCTGAGCTTCATTATGTCAAGCACGAACCTGACCGTCTACGGGAAAAGTGGAGGTTGATTGAAATTACCACTCGAGCGATGTTATCCGAGCCACCCCAAGAGTCTGTCACCATCGCACACCTTACCCTTAGGTATTATGCAGCTGTTTTAAGGGGTTATGTAACAAATAAGTAGTACTATGTTCATGTACATTATTTTTTTGTATATAATAATGAATATAATTTCTAGTCATTTTTGATACATTGTAAATAGTTTTTAAAGTACAAATGGTGTTTTTAGTTATGATTTAATTAAGAAATCTGTTTTATTAAATTAATGGATTTTTGAATTAAATAATATTTTAATAAAATAATAATATTATTAAATTAATTTTTATTAAATATAAATGATCTTATAATTTTATGAATGTAATTAAATTTTTTATTAAGGTTTGAAATCCATTTCTGTCAAAACCCGGGAATTTTTGATAAATGTTGGTTTTTATTTTAAAAGAAAAAATTAACATATTTAGAAATATTTTTAGATAAAATAAATTTCATTTCTGGAATCAGGACATCGAAATTATCCAATGGTGAATTTTTCATAATTTTCTGAGACAGTCAAATTTTTGGGTAAAAATTAAATACCGTTTAAATATATAATGTGTTTTATGACATCATAATGACCCAATGGTGATGTAATAAAATACCATAATCCTTATGTTCGTCCAATACATGTTTTATAATTAAAATAATGTGATTTTGGGTTTGTTTGACTTACTTTTCAAAGCATTAATGGACCCCTCAAGACATATTCAACACTTTGCCTTTTTAAATTAATTTCCATGGGAGTGTGACTCACCTCCACATAAGCAAACTTATTATTTTAAGAATTTCGGTCTTGGGACATATAAAATATTTTTTTTCTCTTCCATTTTCCAAAAACCATGGGATGGTTTGTGGTTTGGATTAATTTAATGTAAGGGGACCCAAACCTAAATAATAAAGAATTCCATCACCTTTCCTATATAAACCCAACCAAGCTCCCACTTTCTCCTCACTAAAATCGCTTGGAGTTTGTCCAACCTCTTCCATAATCTCTCTAGAATCCTCCCAAGGTGCCCCAAGCTCCCAATAAGCCTCCCACAAGCCTCTCACTAGCCTTTGGAAGCACACTTCTAAGTAAGGGTTTTCTCTTGCATTCTCATTTTTGTCCAATTTTATTTAAGTTATTTTTCCATTTTAATTTAAATTATAAATGTTGGGGTATGGTTTTTCACGTCCCCCATACTTCCCTAATATTGTTTTAATGATGGTAGACCCCTTTCTCTCTCATTAAATTCCTCCCATGTACAACCGTTACTATGCCGAAATTCCAAAAGGAACTTCTCTCTCTTCTTTTACATTCAAGCAATAATTTTTGTATCATGAATCTAAATTCCATTACAATTGTTGGTACATGTCTCTATATGACCTCCTTAGTGTCCATTACATGTAAATATGATTAGTAATCCCTTTTTCTCTCATCAACCATTTTTATGAATTCTTATGTCACGCTATTACGCTGCCGAAATCGCACCGATTTTCTAAGCCAATGTCATTGTGTAGTAAATACCATGCCCATTTCTCCATCAAGGGTATTCACATTTATGAACATTTACTTATTGATTACAAAGCCTCATGTATGAATTACACATTCATTTATCGTGGAATAAATGATTATGTTTTATGAATCCATTTTTTATGATCAATGTGGCTCACTTATGCATGAAATGAAATGTTTAAGAAGGGTGCGCCCTTATAGAACTCCAATGCATTGGGTAATTTATAGTATCATGATACGTCATGTGAAATGAGTGTTTAATCATGCTAATTCAAGTGCAACGAGGGTTTACTCGTGCTTCATGTGTAATGAGTATTTTCTCATTCTTTATGTGCAATGAGCCTTGGCTCATGCTAATTCCATGTTAAGTGTTGTTGCCACATTTCCATGTTATGATTATCATTCTTTATCATGCCTTTATGTTCATGTTTCTCTTATGGTCTATTGACATGCCTATTGCCTAACATGTATTGAACTCCTCATGTTATTCCATGTGTACTCCCTTACTGGGATTTATATCTCACCCTTTTCTTATGCATGTCCTCAGGTTATCCCATGCAATGCTAAGTACGAGGGAATGTAGTGGTCATGTAAAGAAAGTTTTCAATAAAGATGTTGTATTTAATGTTATAAGTTTTTATGTAATGATACTAAGCCCCAAAGACACTAAACCTCTCGATCTTCTTTGTTGTATCAAGTGAAGTTTTATGTAATAAAGCATGATTAAGTTGTAATAAAAAGAAGGGTTGTCATACTCCATGCATGGTTTCCTCTAACCACGCGCAAATAGTGAATTATTCCCAAAATGCCCGATTTTCTTATATTTAATGTTCCAGACCCCCATAACACACCCAAAACTTCACATAAACCCAACATACATTTTAGCCAAAATTTAAGGGATTAAAACCAAAATTTAAACAAGGTACTACCTATATGAAGGCCAATATCGTAAAACCTCCCCAACTAATAATGTCTCATCCTCAAGCCACACATCCAAGCATCAATGAGCTTCTGAATAAAATATTTCAGGACACTGGGCCCGCTTATTCATCTCAATTTCCCATGTTTCTTCCCAAACATTAACATTCTTTCATTAGACTTGAATCAATGGCACAATATTACCCCTCAATACTTTCTCACTACGATCCACAATACGAACTAGATGCTCTTTAGAGTATGGATCATCTTCAATCTCTACATCCTCAACATCAATCACATGAGATGAGTCATAGTGATATTTCCAAAGTTGTGACACATGAAAATAATCATTCATACTGCTATAACACTATAAAAAACACAATCAGTATACTACTGGTCAGATCCTCCTGACAATCTCAAATTTCCCACTTACCGAGGCACCAACATGCCTTATTTCTAAATTAGACGGTTCCCTAACCTTGGAAGAACCTATAGAAACAATCTATCACCCATCCTAAACTAAAGAGTTCTATGATGCCGATATTTATCTGACTTCTTCATACTATGATCTATTTTTATACTCTTTTGAATCAAATGAATCTCTTATGGCACCTCCTCCATGAGACTCATCCCCAATAACTATGACTCCCCGACCTCTATCTAACACAAGGGAGGTATATTTGTTCTTCTATAGAGAACCTCAAACGGTTTCATCTGAATCGTATCCTGGTAACTATTGTAGTATATTAACTCAACAAGTGACAATGGATTCTACCACGATCTACCAAAGTCTAAGTAAAAATCCCTAGACATTTCCTCCATTACTTGAATGGTACTCTCTTATTTCATATCCATATATGGGTGAAAATTAATGCTAAAAAACACTTTGGTACCCAAAACCTTCTCGAATCAATTCTATAATAGTGATGTAAAACATAGATCTTGATCTGGAAACAATGTTCGTAGTACTCCTTGTAGCTGAAATATATCTTGAACATACAAGTCAACAAATTTATTCATGGCGATGTTCTCTTGAATTGGTATGAAATGAGACACTTTATTTAAATAATTTAAAACATTCCATATCACTCATTTTTCTATGGAGTCCTCAGAAGGCCGACAAAAAAATACATCATTAAGTCATCCCATTTCTACCCCATAATGGGTAATTGATGCAAAATATACACATTAATTGATTATAATATTTTACCTATTGGCATGTAAGGAATCACTTTATGATTCCTGTAGCCACTATCTTTATCTTGGGTCGCCAAAACTACCTATGAAGGTTATAAAATATTTTGTTCAAAAAATTATACACTTCCCACATCGTTGCATGAATCTATCACATCAATGTTCTTTTCATACACTTTGGCACAAACACATGGCCATGAAAAAAAACTATTCAATCACATTCCACGTACAAACCATAAGGTGACTCCATAACTTTAAAAAATTCCCTCAAATCAAAAAATTTGGAAAACTTATTGTCAAGAACCAACCCAAGTCGATCCTGAACCGGTCACCCGAGCTGGTCGGCAACATGGCCTAAAGGGCATTCTCGATCCCCACGGGTTGGAAACCAATGTCGGTCATCAAAATTTAATTGTTGGGAACTATTCCTCCCATAAAGATAAATATATAAACAAAAATAGCAAAAAAAATAAAATATAACTCTAGCAATGGAAAATAAATAAACATAATAACTTAAAATACCTCCACATGACCTTTCAGGTGACCCCCCGACCAAAGGCCGACCTTACTCCAACAATGAGAAAATCATCCAAGAAAACCTGAGCGAAGGAAACCTGCAACATAAATGATAATTGTAGGCATGATAATTAAAATTCTCATCAGGATTGCCATGATAAACCATATAATTCAAAGTCTAATTTCCCAAAACAATCCATTAACACAAGATTGAAATACAATTATAAATTTAGGTATTCCATAATTTAATAAAATAATACCATTTACCCATTTTAAAAACCCAATGCACACCACATGCCATTTTTGAAATGAATTACAATTTTGAAAACAAAAGCAAAAAAAGGAAAACAATGCAATGCTAAAAGAAATAGGTGACAATATAAGCTGAAAAAATAAGTATAGATGAATGTAAACAATAAAATCAAAGAAAAACCATGGGTGATCCTAAAAATCCCTTTAATAACCCTAGACATACTCAGTTTCGAAATCACCTACTGGTGTATGGTGAAGCACCTAAGTCTATAAGAAACAGGCCACCCTCAAACTAGCCTATCCAGTGGCAATGCCCACCTGGTGTAACAACAAATCCAGGGGGTACAAACCCATATAATCGGGATTGATCAGCTACCATCACTCGATCATCTAAAAAACGCCCAGAAACCCATGGTGGTTATCTTAATATTGTGCAAGTAGGAAGGCCCTCGCACGCGTGACTCATCTCACCGCACTTGCCTTCCCTAAACACGGACGCTTCCTATGCATTCAACCATAAAGGGTTACCCTAGATAAGAGCACCCCCAAATACACATTCAATCATTTCACATTAACAAAGTGCCAACCTAGCCATCACACCATTTAACACTTAATGCATTTCATAAAATGTTAAAAGTTTCCAATCGGGTATAAACTTTCGCAAAAAAAAATCTCCTTTGAATGTTAGTAAAAACACATCCATTAGTTCAGAAGTTCCCAACAGGCCCTTGAGTTCCAAAGCGCTCACCAAAACATTTTATCACTACCAAATGAGCCTTTTCCATTTTCAAACTCATGCCAAAACGCATTTAAAAGGAAAACAACCATGATTTAAAGAAAACATTTTCAAGGAAACACAACTCATTCCATTAAAACCAAAAAACCAAGGCCTTATAATCACAAAACCATTCCAAACCAATTTAACACAAACAATAAGTTTTTCAAGTAGGTACAAAATTTTTAAACACAGTCATTCTAACATTTCATACAAACATCATCATTGAATTGTAGGTGATAAACGGGAATACAACTTTAAGGATTCATTTAATCCAATTTTAGAAGTCACACAAGGAACCAACTTTAGTTAAATACAAAAAGTCATTTAAAATAAACAAAGATTATGGAGGAACACAATTTTCAATTGCCACATCTATATGAATGCACAACTGTGTGTGCACCTCGTGTACCCATGGATGTTCCAACATTCAATGGCATACAAAGAGTTACTAAGAAAAAAATAAAAACAACCATTCAAGAATATACCCCACCACCAAACCAAACCAATAACCCGCACAAAAGAAAAGCCATTAAACATTTTTTTTCATAAGAACCTTTTCAAAATATTTTTAACAAATTCCTCAAGCCAAATGATCAAAAAATCATACATACAATGAAACCCCACAATTCAACAATATTACCATAAAAAAAATAAGGATAAAAATTTCTTACATACTCAATTTCACTTTAAGGAAAATACATGGCTTTTAAACCAACATCAATGGTGCACTTTGACCTAGAAATATTTCAATAATTTCTTTGAAAACCATTTCTTTAATAATTTAAATCAATTTCAAAACACTATACTAAGCTAAAGAAAGGAACCTCAGTGGTGAAAATCATGGTAATAAATTTATTGAAAGTGTGAAGAACCAAAGGAAGTTCATCATATAAGAGATGTATGGAGATTCCTACCTCAAAGTTGAGCGCAAACGTGACTGAACATTGACAGAAGGTAAAAAAATCCCCCGCGGACCAAATTGCACACCCAAAACAACTAGAAAAACACACCAATTACTAACCGAGGCAATAAGGTTTCAATAAGTTAATGAAAACCCAAAAAACTATGAAATTTACCAAATGAAAGGTTTTCATATGGGGCAGAGTAGTAGGTCACTGGAAAATAGTTTGTGCAGGGGGTTCGGGTTTGCCGCTGCTGGTCGGAAAAGGGCCGGCTGGGATGTGGGGGTCCCGAGCAGGCCAGTCGAGGTTGGAGGTGGCCGAACACAGAAGGAGGCCGACTGGAGGCTAGGTAAGTGTTGGAGAGGAGTAGATACATGATGAGGGAGAGGTTGGGTGCATGGGAGGCCAGAGCGAGGAAGGCTGACTATCCAATGGAGCGCTGGGCTTGAGGGAGAGGCTGGGTGCACGGTTGGCCAGAGTACTAGACTGAGGATGAGTGAGGGTTGGCCAGAGCTGGGGAAGGCCAGTTATGGTGAGTGGAGGTTGGGTGCACTGAGGGGGGAGAGTTTGAGTGCAAAATGACAAAGGAGTTGGGCAAGTACGATGCCGCTGACTGGAGCGCGGTGGTGCGATGTGCGAAGGGTGAGGGAAAGCGCGGGGGGGGGGGGATGGGTGAAGTGACACACAGAGGGGGTGGGGTCCATCAGCCAAGAGGTGGAGGTACTGCTGGAGGTAGGAGGTAAGAAGAGCATGGCCGCATGAGGGGGAGGAGCAGGGATGTTGGGGTGCGGGCGAGGTCCTGCAGGGGTGTGAGGCGGTGGTCGGGGAGTTGCTCACGTTGGGGAAGGGGAAAATAGAGGGGGGGCACCCGGGTAGAATTAGGGTTAAACTATTATTTTTTAACATTTTAATATATTAATCAAAATAATAATAATAATAATAATAATAATAATAATAATAATAATAGTGAGAATAATAATAATAATAAAACAAAAAATGATTATAATAAAACAACAACAACAACAATAATAATATAATTATAATAATAATTTGAATATAAATAATGATAATCACTATTTATTAATAATTATATTAATATTAAATTCTAAATTATAAAAAAATTATTAACCATTCAAAATAATAACATTATTATTTCCACCATAATTTATTACTGCAATTTTTTAAACGTTTTTCTTATTTCATCTATGTAAAACATCATTTATTTCGAGCGATAGGCACCTACATGGAGCCTGAGCCGATCACGCAGCTACCACCCACCGCGCAGTGACCACTCATGGGTCCAAAAAACTACTAAAAATAATAAACATAAATAACATTAGACCCGTTCTCAACCTGCACCTCGACGAGGTTGACCAAATCCATGAAATAACATAATAGAAAATATTTAAAAAGTTGGGGTGTGACAATTCTTCCCACCATAGACACTTTATTCCCCCAGAAATTCACCTAGCCGAACGATGGACCAAACAAGAATCCATTCCCAATTTAAATAGGAAGAACCCACGACACAAGAGAATGGGAGAACACGAGATGGTTCTCCCCACCACAAGAAACCAGCTAGCACAGAAATTTAACACCCAAACATACCATCCCGTGAAAGGGGAGGGGGGTGATGTGGGAACTCCAAACCCGTCCAAACTAACTTCTATAGCATGAGCAAACAACACCTCAACTGAAACTTGGAACTCTCGAACCTGACCAAAAACTCAAAATACTAGAGAAAAACCTACAAGAAGAACATGATCCCAGCAGTAAAACAGAGCATAATTACAAGGCTTAACTCCTTTGAAGGCAGTTACATCCCAAAACAAACACCTCTAAACCAAGATCAACCTACACAAGGTCCAAACACACTTTTAAGAAAACCATGTGATTCATAAAACCATACTCAGACAAACAAAAAAGTTTGGATTACAATCAAACAAGTCCATTATAACTTTACAATGAAAAAAAGGAACTCACAACAACGTTAAAACATTAACCAATATAAAAACAAGAATGAAAATAATTTAAATGTTACACCTCCAACACAGAACACAAAACCCAAAATGAGGCTCCACACCCCTAGAAACTCCTAACTGCGCACGAGCTTCACCCCAAGACATATGGCTAGAGGTCTTATGGTTGAAGCATCTTCGACCACACCATCAGGCACTAGAATTCATCTAGTCACAATGTCTTCTTCAAGAAACATTTACTACAAAACATATCCGAGTGACCCATACAGTTGTAATGATGACACGTCTTTGGAGCGATGTGACATGACAGATTCACATGCCCGAACAGGCCACACTGGTGGCACACCATTGAATGGTCCGATGAACTAAAATCCAGAACCATTTTAGAGGAATCAATAAAAATAAGTTCCTCTAAAACACCCAGAATTCTAGACGGGGAACCTTCATGAGAAATTAGATACACTGGATTTCCGACCATCTGCGCTCTGGGGACCAACTCAGCTAAGGAAGCTTTATCCACCAGCTTCTCAAAATGATGGTCTCTAGAAGAGTGGACTCGATCCATGATCTATGGATAAAGAACCTCGATGAAGAGATAAGTATTCATCAAATCATGTGATGCTACCTTTGGGGAAACAGACATGAGTTCCTTGAAATGGTCAACATATGCTTTCACCTTCTGTTGGCCTTATTGAATACGCATGAGCTCTTTCCTTTTCTTCGTCTTCACCTCTTGAGGTATAAACCGTCAGACAAAGATAGATTTGAAGACATACCACATCATCCCAAATTACATTGATGGTGGGGATAAAAACTCCCATTCGTCCAGAACTTGTCCTTAAAACATACAAAAAATAGTACACACTCTAACAGCGTTGGGAGTTCCCAATACCCTGAAGACACGTTCGACCTCTTCAAGCCCCTCTGTTGCTTCTAACGGACCCCATTCACTATGAAGGATATGAAATGTATGATATGGACAAAAGACTGAGCATGAATTATCAAAAACCTTAGGGAGCTTCCTGGGAAGTATTTTTGGAACAACATATAAAACAAAAATCTATAACCAATATCAAGATAAAGAAACATCATTTAAAGCAACATAATCCAAAAAAAACCAGTTCTGATACCAGAAAAATATAACCACAACCAAAAATTTCCTTTTTTTAAAAACCTATTTTCATTTTAGATTCCAGAACCAACTTTTTTCAAGGACACTTTCAAAATACCAAATACACTTATCAAACCAAATTCAATTTCCAAAAATCATTTTCCTTTTTTAAAATCACTTTAGAAAAACAAGGTCAAGCCTTTAATTCCAAGTGCAAACCCTTGTAATTCCATGAACTGTTGCACATGTCTTCATACAGATTCATCCATATGCACCAAAAAACACTTCCCATGCATTCCCTCACATGTGAAAATGTTCATAAAGAGTACTCGATGTTGTAACCAAACCATAACTCTACCAGTTCCAAGAAAACCCCATATTTTTAAACAAATAGATTTCAGTTTTAAAAATCCATTTCACAAATTTAGATCCATTTTAAAAAAATCATTCTCATTTCAAAAACCCTTTTTCATTTTAAAAAGTGAACATACACCAATCATGACCATGATGACACTCAACATGCATCAAACTACCAAAATGAAGGACCAATAGTTACTCTTCACCTGGAGACATGGTAGTGGGCCATGCCCCATGTAAGAGTCAACAACATGGAGGAACTTAAACAATGTACTTAGAATCCACATGGGTCACTACTCCATGTGAAATCATGATGTAACATCATCTTACCTCCACTGTCATCCATCAATCTGAAACTAACCATAATTAAACAAGGAATAAATTCCTAGAATACCCCTGAAGACTCGAGGTTTGCAATGAGCGAGGGTTCATGACGTCCTTCCCGTACATAACTCTCGAGTCTAGGCAGTCCTAATATCCATCTACTGGACACCCCAAATAACAAGGGCCTACTATGATACAATTTTTGTCATGAACCAACTCGGGTTAACCCTGAACCGGTCACCCGAGCCGGTCCACAACAAGGCCCAAAGGGCATTCCCGATCCCCAGGGGATGGAAACCTGTGTCGGGAATCAAAATTTAATCGATGGGAATGATTTTTCCCAAAATTATAAATAAATAAACAAGAATAAGTAGAATAATAAAACTGAACTCTAGCAGTGGAAAGAAATAGACATAATAACTTAACATACCTCCACGTGACCTTTCAGGTCACCTCCCGACCAAAGGCCAACCTTGCTCCAACAATGAGAAACTCATCCATGAAAAACTGAGAAAAGGAAACCTAATACTAAAATTATAAATGTATGCGTGAGCATTAAAATTCTTAGTAGGGTTGCCAAGATAAACCACAGAATCTAATATCCCCTTTCCCAAAACAATCCCTTAACTCAAGTTCGAAATACAATTATAAAACTAGGTTTTCCATATTTCAATAAAACAATATCATTTAACAATTTTAAAAACCCAATGTACACCACATTTTATTTCTGATACAAATAATTTTTTTGTAAAAATATCCAAACAAGGAAGGCAAGACAATGTGAAAAGAAACAGGTGACAGTATAAGCTGGAAAAACAATTATAGCTGAACGTAAACAAGAAAATCAAAGTTAAACCATGGGGAACCTAATCATCCCTAGAAGAACCTTGGATGTACTCGGTTTTAGAACCACCTGATGGGGTATGGTGAAGCTCCAATTTTTATAACCAATTGGCCACACTCAAACTGACCAATCCAGTGGCAAAGCCTGCCAAGCGTAAAAACAAATCCAGGGGGTACCAACCCATCTAATCAAGGTTAATCTGCAACTGTTACTCGATCATCTAAAAGTCACCCAGGAATCCATGGTGGCTATATTAATACTATGTATGTAGGAAGGCCCTCGCAAGCATGACTAATATCACTACACTTTCCTTCCCCAAACACGGACGCTTCCTATACATTCACCTATAAAGGGTTACCCTAGACATGAGTGCCCCAAAATACTCATTCAATCATTTCACATTAACAAAGTGCCAACTGTTCCATCACACCATTTATCATTTAAAACATTTCTTAAAATGTTCAACATTTATAATCAGGCATACACTTTCTCCAAAACACATTCTCATTTAAAATTTAGTACAAACACTTCCCTTAAGTCAAAAGTGCCAAACGGGCCCTTGAGTTCCAAAGCACACACCAAAACATTTTACCACTACCAAACAAGCCTTTACGATTTTCAAACTCATGTCAAAACACATTTCGAAGGCAAGCAACCATTCTTTAATGAAAAAATTATCTAGAAAACACAACTAATTACTTTAAAACCAATAAAACAATGTCCTTATAATCACAAAATTTTTCCAAACCAATTTAACACAAACAATAAGGTTGTCATGCAGGTACACTATTTTTAAACACCATTATTTCTAAAACACCATACAAACATCAGAATTGAACTGTAGGTGCCAAACATGCATACCTCTTTATGATTTCATTTAATATTATTTTAGAAGTAACACAAGGGACCCAACTTTACATAAATACAAAAACATATTTAAAATAAACAAGGTTTAGGGAGGAACACCATTTTCAAGTGCCACTTTCATTTGAGGGTACAACCATATGTGCACCTCATAAACCCTTGGATGTGCCACCATCCAATGGCATACGAAGGGTAACTAAGAAAAAAATTAAACACCCTTTCAAGAATATACCCCATCATCAAACGAAAACAATAACCTGCACGACACCAAATCCATTATCCATTGTTCTTTTTTTCAAAAGAACCATTTTAAAACATTTTTACCAAAATCCTCAAGAAAAAAGATCACCAAATCATACATAAAATGAAAAAACCACAATTCAAAATTTTTAACATAACAAAATTAAGGCTAAAAATTTCTTACATACTCAATTTCAATTTAAATAATATAAATGTAATTTTTACTAACATCAAAGGTGCACTTTGACCTAGACATATTTCAAGAATTTATTTGATAACCTTTTTTAACAATTTAAATCAATTTTAAAACACTATAATAAGCTAAAAAGGCACTTCAATGGTGAAAATCATAGTTATAAATTTATTGAAAATTTCAAGAATAAAATTATGTTCATCAGATAAGAAATTTATGGAGACACCTAGCTCAATGTTGAGTACGGACGCGACTGAACTTCGATGGAAAGTAAAACAATCCCCCGCGGACCAAACTACACATAAAAAACAACTATAAAAACAAACCAGTTACTAATCAAGGCATTAAGGTTTTGAAAAATTAATGAAAACCCTCAAAACTGATATATTTAACGAAGGAAAGGTTGTCAGACGGTGCAGAGTAGTGGGTCGCTGTAAAATAGAGTGCACAAGGGGTTTGGGTTTGCCGTTGCTGGCCGAAAAAGGGCCGACTAGGATGTGCGGGTCAGGAGTGGTGTAGTCGAGGATAGAGGTGGCTGAATGTGGAAGGGGGATAGTTGGAGGCTAGGGTGGAGGTGGGGAGGAGATGATGCTGGACAAGGGAGATGCTAGGTGCATAGGACGCCGGAGTAAGGAAGGTCGGTTGTCCGCTGGAGTGCTGGGTCTGAGGGTGAGGTCAGGTGTGCGAGGGGTCGGAGTAAGGGAGTGGGGCTGAGCGAGGGTTGAATGTAGTTGGGGAAAGCCTGATGTGGTTAGCCGAGGTCAGGTGCACTGAGGGGGGTGAGGCCAATGGTGACCTGGAAAGGGAGATGGGAGAGCGAGAGGCTGCCGGTTAGAGCGCGGTGGTGCGGCGTGCACAGGGTGAGGGGAAGCAAGGTGGGTGCATGGTGAAGCACCGTGCGCAGGGGGGTGAGGTCCTTCAAGAGAGAGGTGGAGGGGACCCTGGAGGCAGGTGGAGAGTGAAGCATGGACATGTGAGGGGGGGGGGGGAGGAGCAAGGAAGCCGGGGGGGGGGGGAGCGTGGTCCTGTAGGGGTGTGAGGCAGTGTTTGGGGAGCAGCTAGCGTAGGGGAAGGGGGAAACAGAGGGGAGGGGGTAGAATTAGGGCTAGACTATTATATTTTTTACATTTTATTATATTAACCACAATATTATTATTATTATTAGTAATAATAATAAAAAATGATAATAATAATAATAATAAAACCAAAAATGATTATAATAATATAACAACAAAAATAATAATAAAAATAATAATCAAATAAAAATTTGAATATAAATAATAAAAATTACAATTTATTAATAATTATATCAATATTAAATTATAAATAAAAAAATATTATAATCCCTTATTAATAATAACATTATTATTTTCACCATAATTTATTATTATTACATTTTAAATTTTTTACTTATTTCATATGTGTAAAAGAGCATTTATTTTGAGCGATAAACACCTGTATGAAACTTGAGATGATGTGGCAGCAACTGCCCACCACATAGTGACCGTGCACGGGACCGAAACCTGCTAAAAATATTAAAAATCAAAAAATTTAGTCCCGTGATCATCCCGCTCCTCAACGAGGTTGATCAAAGCAATGAAATAACAAAATAAATAAATTAAAAAGATGGGGTGCGACACTTATAATGAGTTTCCATAATATGAATCATTTTTGGGGACTCAACAGCCAAGGATTTGAGGGTCATCTGTCCTTGTCCATCCTGCATCTCAAGATGCTTCTCAGAAAACGATGCCATCATTTTTTACTGCAAACATGATTCCCGAACCACCTAATTATGAGTATTCTAACTCAAATCATTTGCAACACTATTTTCCTTTCTTGTTGTGTAATCTAATTCAAAGTAAACAAATTTCATTTATTCAACATACCGTCATTGAATAAGATTCAAATCAGGCTAAGGGAAAATGTACTTTGCACTTTTATGATTAGTATACACTATAAATTATCCCCCCCAATATGTAATTTCTCTATAATTGTAAGGCATGAATGACCATGTCTAATTAAAGATAACATGTCAGGTAATTCATTTCATGATATCTCAATTTTTATGACTCATATTCCACAGCTCGATCACCCTACATCAATACCACCCCAATCCCAACAGTAGATGCTTTAAAAAATATGGTATATCTCTTACCTGGATCAGGTAAGATCTGAATCGATGAAGTTTTCAACCACATACTTAACTCTTGGAAAGCATTTTCACTTGATTCAGGCCATTAAAACATGATTACCTTCTCAGTGAAACCCAAAATTGGCGCATCCAAATGAGAAATGTCTTTAATGAACATTCAATAGTAGCCGAACCATCCCAGAAAAATCTGGAAATCAAAAACATCCTTAGGATACATCAATACACAACTATTTGAACATTCTCCAGATACATAGACACAACGTCCTCTGAGATGAGATTCCATAATAAATACACTTGCTGATCCAGAAATTTGATTTGGATAGATTTCCATATAGTCTATGTTCTCTTATTATACTCAAGATGATGAAAAGATGTTTGGCATGATATTATTGAGTTTTTGAGTACACTATGATGTCATAAATATATGAGTACAAATTGATCCAATATGGGTGAAATATTTAGTTCATTAGGGCCATAAACATTATCAGTGCATTGATCAACCTGAACGGCCTGAAAAAAAAAACATTTACATTCCATACCTACTCCGAAAAGAATTATCTGGTATATAATATGGGATGAACCTTATATGATGAGATCCTAACCTCAAATAAATTTTTAAATGCCCTGAATAACCTCCCATCTATCCAAAAAGATCATTGATATAAGGAAGATGGTATCAATTCATTATTATCATCTAGTTTAGCCTCCTATAATCAATTCATAATCATATAACTCTGTCATATTTATTAAATCACAACATATGAGATCCACAAGGTGAAGTATTTTGATTGATAAAACCTTTATTCTCCAAATATTCCAACTAAGTCTTAAGATCATGATGTTATACTGTTTCCATTCTATGTGGCCGAATATAAATTATTTATTCCTCAAACAACAACTCTATCATGAACTCGACATCCCTATTGAGTGGAATCCCCAATAAATCCAAAAAGAAAACCATCTGGAGATTTCTACACCATCAGAGTAAATATATAATTCTCTACTATAACATCATCAAGCATAATATTAGCCACTTGGTCTATGAGTTCACCAAAGTATGGAAACAATGGCTCTGCACGGCCTACCTGAACATCAGATTCACCACAATGGACATACATGTCTCCCTTAGGAGATGTGAATGTTACCATAAAATAGTACCTATAAATGTGTACTAGATATTCTAGTAGCTATACCATCACCAAATTTAGATTAAAACGTGACATTTCAAGAAAAAAATCCCTTATTAAAAGGTACCCAAAAACCTTGAGTGTACACCCCTTACACTGTCTAATATTATCTTCTTACACTTGTAATGGTGTATCAATTTTTATAACCCCACACAAAACATACACTGCTATACCCAACAAAACCACAAACTGAGACAAAATATAATAATACAAAGCACTTGTATAAAATAATTAAAGAGAAATAATGAATTCTAGAAGGATCATACCTCAAACAGTCGATGGGCCCTCCTCAACACCTCTAGGTGTATGATAAACTTCATGAAGATATTACACCCCTATAACTTGGGCCCCATTCTAAGTTCCTAATGATATAATTCCCTATTGATATGGATGTACCCATCACGTAGTACCATGTACTCCATATTTACTAGTTTGACCCGTCAAACTACAACTGCCTACCTAATAAGGGTAACAGATCCCCTACCTGTAGTTAGAACTGGACATGACTATCTATCGATTCCTACCGATCAAGGGTTCCTACAGACCCACTGACCATGATCCATTGTTATGCAATATTGTAACTCAATAGGTGTAACACCCCAGGTAAATAAAGAATATGACATTTCATATTTATCCATTTTTATGAATAAAATATTGAAATGACTTTAAAGGGGAAGCTATGCTCGATGGCGTACCCAACACGCAACAACGAGTTTCTTGGGAATCTTACGTTGCACTCTAATAATAAAATAATATTATTTTAAATGGTAGTTAACATGTAGCCGTTGTAATGGCGGGAATGGATAGAAATAACTGAAATATGATTATATATGTTTTTAAATGTTTTTACAATTATCCAATAAAGGATAGAGGCTTAAAATACGGAAAGAATTCAATTTTAGGCATATATGCCCTAGTTTTCACTAAAGGTTCACTTATCGCCTTTTGATGGCGAACTGTCATTAAATATAGTTTTGATCACTCTTATACATTCTTTTGGACCAAATAAAACTCTTATTAAGAATCGGGACATCAAATTTTACTTTGTGTAAATTTTTTGTATTTTTCTGATAAAGTTCATTTTTTAATGAATAGTGTAAAATGTTGTATTTTAATTCAAAACCTCTTTTTAATATAATTTATTTATATGATTAGATTATCTTTTTAATTGGTTTTAAAGTGAAATTAGAAAATATTTTTACCATTAAAACCAATAGTGGTCGTTGGAATCAATTTCACTTTGAAATCGGACTTAAACTAGTGTCAATCTTTTGATACTTTTTGTTTTATAAAAACACGCTATTTGCTCTGACAGCGGGAATTAATTATTAAATTAATTAATGTGACTAATATGTTTTGAATTTTGTAAAACGGACTTCATTTTTGAATTCAGAATATCAAATATAGCTTAGGGTGAATTTTTGGGATTTTTCTGAAAAACTTCAATTTTTGATGAATAGTGAAACCACTAAGTGGTACTTATAAAAACTGATTTTCCGTTTAAATGAAATTTTGCCATCATTGTGTTTTGATTTTCAAAAATCCGAAATACATGGTTGTCATTAAGAAGTAAAATGTGGTTCAATGAGATTAAAATAATTTTTTGGTGAATAGTAACTTATTAAGTTTTTAATCGCGATTAGTGGTAATTAGTATAGTTTAAGGTATAAATAATGCTTTAATAATATGAAATGACCTAGACACATGTCCCAACCTTATTGTTTGTGTCATGGCCGACCATGACAAGCCATGGGCCAACTTGGGGACCCCATGGAGCCACTTTAGTTGGAAAATGACTTTAATATATTTTTATTTAATGTTAAAGTGAAAATGACACAAACATAATATGTTTTACGAAAACAATTTTTAAGTGGGGTTATACAAGTCCAAATTTTGATTATAAATAGTGATTGGAAAGATAAAAAGATTTC
Organism: Viscum album; assembly: GCA_963277665.1. Classification (NCBI taxonomy): domain Eukaryota; kingdom Viridiplantae; phylum Streptophyta; class Magnoliopsida; order Santalales; family Viscaceae; genus Viscum; species Viscum album. Next base: position 1,878,145,185 of record OY728132.1, read on the forward strand.
CTATATCATAGTATTTTTTTAATAATTTTTAGACATTAAAGAAATTTAATTATTTATGACATAATAATGATGCAGCGATGACATCATTATTTGACGATTTAATTAAAATGGAAAGATAATGGAAAATCTACAACCTACACATGTCCAAAACCAATTGGATGAGTGGATTTCGATGCCTTATCACCTTATCCAAGAATTATATCAATGTGGGACCTTTTGAAACCGAAACACATTTTCAAATAATGTAATATTTCTTTACTTTCCAAAAGTGCCCCTCCTCTCCTCTTATAAAAGGCCCCCCACCTCTACCTCATTCCATACACTTCTCAAGCCTTTGGCTCGGCCAACCCCTGCCCATTTGATCTCTCCACATCCCTCTCCTCATCCTAGAGGACTCCCTTTGGGCAGAATCCTTTCAAAGGAATCCTTTAGGCTTAAATCAAAAGGAGTTACACTTTTAAAGGTAATTCATTCTCTCATGTTCATTTGTTTTATTTTGCTTCTCCAACCCCCTAAACTCTTTTTATTTACTTCTTTTGTAACAACACCAGTATATTCAATATACTAGGATGTTGTTATAATATTTATTTGAGCTACACTCTCACACAACTGCATCAAATGGTTAAAGAACATACGGTTTCCGTGGATGGCGAAATTCTGCCTCCCGAAACGATGATTGTTCAATACTCATTTAACACCCTCAAAGGTGGCAATTATGATGTCACTATTTTTATATATGATATATAATATGTTTATGTTATATTTATGCTTATGTATTTTTCATTTTTTTCTTACCTTTATGGCTTCCATTATGGGTATACGCGATATCTTCATTTAAGGAAGTGCGGACTACCGCCCCCTCAAAGTGATTTGATTCGTTAAATACCATATGTGGGATGTATAAAGGATGGAAATATGATATTATATATGATATTATACTGGAATTATAATATACCTTTATATCATTATTATTCCATTCTATAAAATACGAAATAGAAATGAAAGTAGCGTTCATGCGTACGTACGGCTTACCGTCTCCATGAACGGTGCATTTCATTTCTTACCTCTAAATGATTATGTAATGTTATAAATGCATGCATGTACTGGATATATATGAAATATATGATATCTACATAATGAATACAATTCTGGATATAATAAACATTTGGCCACACGAACAACATGTAATTGTAAGAAGACCACTTTCGACTTAAGAACCAAGTATCGGCAAAACAAATATTATTAACTTAAATGATTACATAATGTTTGTGACATGGTAACAAGTGGTATAAAAGTAATAATGAACTTGAAAAAGGGTTCTTAAGGAATTAGAAATTAACTCAAGTTTATTATTCAGGAGATTAAAGAACGATCGAGTCAAGTCGGACCCGAGGTAAGGGATCCTACTCCTCTCTTTCTTTTTAAGTACACTCTTTTATGTCATTCCTTTTAAGCTCATATTTCTTATGATTGGGATGTTCTTTAATATTAATCCTACTGTACTTATTATTTTCATATGATGAGAGACCCTATTTCCTCTCATCAATCCATTTTGGAAGTTTTGAGTGGCGCCGTTAGGCTGCCGAATTTTCGTAAGGGATTTTTCATCTCACTTTTATTCCCGTGAGATTTATGCTACATTTTCCACAAATTCCATTGAGTGGTGTATGTACTGCCCATTATTCTACTCTTTGTGTAATATACTTTCGTTTATGAGTATTTACATCAATGATCTATTGTCCTTCTTTCATGGGGTGTATGTTTTGAAAGATACCCAAGTCGGTAAGGGAACCTTTCGCCCTCCTCTTTTTTAAAAGACTTCTTTTGTTGGGTCTTTTAATTTACATATTGTTATGTTGGGATATGTTCTCATATATCCTTATTGATGTAAATTTTATGTCCAAGTTATGAGATACACTTTTTATCTCTCATCAACTCATTTTGATGTGATGCCGTTAGGCTGTCAAGGGAACTTTTTAACCCAATTTCGATTTCTTTGGGTTCAACATGTAGTCATTGAATATGTCATCTATTGAATATGTGTGAATGACATTTTATTGTTTTACACTTAATATCCACTTATATTGGGTGTATTTATATTTGTCACACATATTTTTGAGATTTATTTGTCCTTAATTTAAGGATACCTTCTTTATAAGGGATTTCATCACATTTGACATTTCTATTGAGGGTTCATTGTTGTTATGCACCAATTCACTCTTATATGGTGTATATACTATCCTTTGGAGTATTATATCATGAATCCATTTATTCTCATGATACTATAAAGTTCTTTCTAAATGTTATTCCTCAATTGTTGTATTCAAGTGTCTCTAATTTTGGTAAAACCCCTTTAACCAAAATATCGTTTTAAATATTTTAATTATTTGTTCTTGTTAATATCCATGTTTTCAAAATGGTTTTAAGGATTTATTTATATGGATATTAATGGTTTAAAATTTTAAGCTTCAAGGTGGTATGGGACACTTTGATTCAAAAATCTCTTTATTAAATGTTTTAAATGGTTTTGGAAATGGTTTCTTTTTGTATGGATTCATTATTTCAAAATACTAAAATGTTATATTGTGATTGAAATGTGGAAATGTTTTGTTTCCTTTATGCATGTTTTATGTGATACGTTTATGTTATGGTTCTTGGGCATTGTTATGAAAACGGGTGGTTCCGTGATAAACTAAGGGCGGGTGAGCCCGATATAGCTCTCCAATGCATTGGGTAACTCGAAGGAGTGAAACGTTAAGGTTTCTCTGAAGAGATTTAGGGAATATACTGTGATGGGTATTCCATACGTAACCAAGAGGGTTACTCCCTACGTAAGAATGTTATGAATGCCTCAAGTTACCTTTATGTCTTATGTATTCTATGATTTATTCATGATTTGATATGCCTATGTTTTATGGGTAAAGTATGATTTCATTCTTATGTATTTCTGAACTCATGTTTCCTTTCCATATTTTTATAACCCTTACTGAGCTTTTTATGCTCATCCCAAGTTTTTGAAATGTTTTTCACAGGTCAAGGGAAGGGTACATGATGTGATGATAGTGTCAAGGATGTGTCAAGAAAGAATCCGTGTTTTATTTTAAATAGGTTTCTGTTGATGGGAAGAATGAATATTGTCTTTTATGTAACCACTTTGTTTAAATGTGGAATGTAATGAAAGTTTCATGATCTAATTCTCTAAAACTCTAAACCTGAAAAGATCCTCAATATGTAATCTTTTAATAACTCAAGATTAAGTAAGGTTTAAGGCTGGGGCCTTATAGTTGGTATCAAAGGTCGGTTTAGATAACTTTAGAGGTTAGGGTACTCTTTAAGCATAAGTGACATTACCATAATGGTTAGGATTTCAGAAAGAGTCCTAGTTTTAGATAAAGTGAATGAGTAAGTGTATCTTAGTGTTTACCTTCCTCATTAGTACATGATGGTTTTTTTGATATAATCACACTGACATTTCTATTTTTAGTGAATGGATGGATCTAGCAGGCACCAAAGAGACAACAGGTTTGAAGGAAACTGTGGTGGTTCTCTAATTAAGGTACTAGATAAAATGGAGGATTCAATGAGGAAACTCGTGGTTGTTCTAAACCAAATATCAAGGAGTCATGATCAACCACTTCAACCTTGGTGAGTTCTCTAATGCATCATGTACGAGATGGCCAACTCGATGTGGAAATTTATGCAATAATTATTAAGGTAACCATTACGGTTTATATGATCCTTACTTTTGAGGTAATTATGGGTTATTATATGTTCTGATGGAAAATGAAAGGAATGAGATAAACTTGAGGTTAAAATATGTTATGATCATCTTTGAAGATTTTATCTCATTTTGGGGAATGTTTTAAGAATTATATAGTTTTGGAAAAAGGACAACACGCAGACCGTGTGACATCCCATCGCGTCGGACAAAGCTGCGGGAATCGAACCCACAACCAATGTGCGACTGGTATTTATCGCCTACCACTGGACTACGTGAAGTCCCTGGTTATTTTGACTGATTCATTCTAGTTATATGATTTTATGAATTAAGAGTAAGTTTATTTTGGAGGATATGTGATTAGGATAATTACTTTTCAATGCGAGACTTTAAGAGCGACTAATGTTGTTTGGAGATAAATGTTACGATTTAACTTGGAAGACTATGTGACTAAATCCTTCAAATATTTGGGTTTCAATCTTATATTGGTTTACTTTGAAGAATTTTATGGACAAATTGATTATAGAATGGTCCTCGTTGAACTTTGGGTTTTGTTGGACAAATTTTGGAGGTTAAGAATAGATTTTCTTTTTATAAAGGGTTATCCTTTTCTGAATTATCTGATCTTGTACTAGCCTTTTTGGTTTTGGATTTGGTTAAAGTCTAAAGACATGGGAAGTATATAGTTCTATTTTGTGGATTAGGTGATTCTCTAGAAGTTGATTATAGTACTCTTAATGTGAACAAGTCTTCCTAAATACTCGTCTTTTGGAGAAAATATGAGTTTGTGTAAGGAATCTAATAAAGTTTGAAAGTCAATATGATAAGTGATTATGTTTCCTTATGAATAAATTCCTCAATAAAAAGTAACTTAAAACAAAAATGTTGTCTATTAACTTTTCCTACTGGGGAATCGAATACCGTTTAACCCATCACAAGTTTGTGACTTTCTCGTGGTTAACTTTCTCCTAAACATGTTTTCTGTCACTCTCCATCAGAACATGACCCTTTGTTTTTTCCTCCATGTCCATATTTTCATACTTGGAATCCTAGTATGGGTTAACTCGGGTGACCTTTGTACTTATCTTTCTTTATTTTAAAGTGTTTGTTTTACCGACTTTTGTTCCGATGTGGGACTTTCAAGGATGTTTCCAAGAGCAATTTTAAAATTGCGAGGACGCAATTCCCAAAAGGGGGGAAGGATGTAACACCCCAGGTAAATAAAGAATATGACATTTCATATTTATCCATTTTTATGAATAAAATATTGAAATGACTTTAAAGGGGAAGCTATGCTCGATGGCGTACCCAACACGCAACAACGAGTTTCTTGGGAATCTTACGTTGCACTCTAATAATAAAATAATATTATTTTAAATGGTAGTTAACATGTAGCCGTTGTAATGGCGGGAATGGATAGAAATAACTGAAATATGATTATATATGTTTTTAAATGTTTTTACAATTATCCAATAAAGGATAGAGGCTTAAAATACGGAAAGAATTCAATTTTAGGCATATATGCCCTAGTTTTCACTAAAGGTTCACTTATCGCCTTTTGATGGCGAACTGTCATTAAATATAGTTTTGATCACTCTTATACATTCTTTTGGACCAAATAAAACTCTTATTAAGAATCGGGACATCAAATTTTACTTTGTGTAATTTTTTTGTATTTTTCTGATAAAGTTCATTTTTTAATGAATAGTGTAAAATGTTGTATTTTAATTCAAAACCTCTTTTTAATATAATTTATTTATATGATTAGATTATCTTTTTAATTGGTTTTAAAGTGAAATTAGAAAATATTTTTACCATTAAAACCAATAGTGGTCGTTGGAATCAATTTCACTTTGAAATCGGACTTAAACTAGTGTCAATCTTTTGATACTTTTTGTTTTATAAAAACACGCTATTTGCTCTGACAGCGGGAATTAATTATTAAATTAATTAATGTGACTAATATGTTTTGAATTTTGTAAAACGGACTTCATTTTTGAATTCAGAATATCAAATATAGCTTAGGGTGAATTTTTGGGATTTTTCTGAAAAACTTCAATTTTTGATGAATAGTGAAACCACTAAGTGGTACTTATAAAAACTGATTTTCCGTTTAAATGAAATTTTGCCATCATTGTGTTTTGATTTTCAAAAATCCGACATACATGGTTGTCATTAAGAAGTAAAATGTGGTTCAATGAGATTAAAATAATTTTTTGGTGAATAGTAACTTATTAAGTTTTTAATCGCGATTAGTGGTAATTAGTATAGTTTAAGGTATAAATAATGCTTTAATAATATGAAATGACCTAGACACATGTCCCAACCTTATTGTTTGTGTCATGGCCGACCATGACAAGCCATGGGCCAACTTGGGGACCCCATGGAGCCACTTTAGTTGGAAAATGACTTTAATATATTTTTATTTAATGTTAAAGTGAAAATGACACAAACATAATATGTTTTACGAAAACAATTTTTAAGTGGGGTTATACAAGTCCAAATTTTGATTATAAATAGTGATTGGAAAGATAAAAAGATTTCCTATATCATAGTATTTTTTTAATAATTTTTAGACATTAAAGAAATTTAATTATTTATGACATAATAATGATGCAGCGATGACATCATTATTTGACGATTTAATTAAAATGGAAAGATAATGGAAAATCTACAACCTACACATGTCCAAAACCAATTGGATGAGTGGATTTCGATGCCTTATCACCTTAGCCAAGAATTATATCAATGTGGGACCTTTTGAAACCGAAACACATTTTCAAATAATGTAATATTTCTTTACTTTCCAAAAGTGCCCCTCCTCTCCTCTTATAAAAGGCCCCCCACCTCTACCTCATTCCATACACTTCTCAAGCCTTTGGCTCGGCCAACCCCTGCCCATTTGATCTCTCCACATCCCTCTCCTCATCCTAGAGGACTCCCTTTGGGCATAATCCTTTCAAAGGAATCCTTTAGGCTTAAATCAAAAGGAGTTACACTTTTAAAGGTAATTCATTCTCTCATGTTCATTTGTTTTATTTTGCTTCTCCAACCCCCTAAACTCTTTTTATTTACTTCTTTTGTAACAACACCAGTATATTCAATATACTAGGATGTTGTTATAATATTTATTTGAGCTACACTCTCACACAACTGCATCAAATGGTTAAAGAACATACGGTTTCCGTGGATGGCGAAAATCTGCCTCCCGAAACGATGATTGTTCAATACTCATTTAACACCCTCAATGGTGGCCATTATGATGTCACTATTTTTATATATGATATATAATATGTTTATGTTATATTTATGCTTATGTATTTTTCATTTTTGTCTTACCTTTATGGCTTCCATTATGGGTATACGCGATATCTTCATTTAAGGAAGTGCGGACTACCGCCCCCTCAAAGTGATTTGATTCGTTAAATACCATATGTGGGATGTATAAAGGATGGAAATATGATATTATATATGATATTATACTGGAATTATAATATACCTTTATATCATTATTATTCCATTCTATAAAATACGAAATAGAAATGAAAGTAGCGTTCATGCGTACGTACGGCTTACCGTCTCCATGAACGGTGCATTTCATTTCTTACCTCTAAATGATTATGTAATGTTATAAATGCATGCATGTACTGGATATATATGAAATATATGATATCTACATAATGAATACAATTCTGGATATAATAAACATTTGGCCACACGAACAACATGTAATTGTAAGAAGACCACTTTCGACTTAAGAACCAAGTATCGGCAAAACAAATATTATTAACTTAAATGATTACATAATGTTTGTGACATGGTAACAAGTGGTATAAAAGTAATAATGAACTTGAAAAAGGGTTCTTAAGGAATTAGAAATTAACTCAAGTTTATTATTCAGGAGATTAAAGAACGATCGAGTCAAGTCGGACCCGAGGTAAGGGATCCTACTCCTCTCTTTCTTTTTAAGTACACTCTTTTATGTCATTCCTTTTAAGCTCATATTTCTTATGATTGGGATGTTCTTTAATATTAATCCTACTGTACTTATTATTTTCATATGATGAGAGACCCTATTTCCTCTCATCAATCCATTTTGGAAGTTTTGAGTGGCGCCGTTAGGCTGCCGAATTTTCGTAAGGGATTTTTCATCTCACTTTTATTCCCGTGAGATTTATGCTACATTTTCCACAAATTCCATTGAGTGGTGTATGTACTGCCCATTATTCTACTCTTTGTGTAATATACTTTCGTTTATGAGTATTTACATCAATGATCTATTGTCCTTCTTTCATGGGGTGTATGTTTTGAAAGATACCCAAGTCGGTAAGGGAACCTTTCGCCCTCCTCTTTTTTAAAAGACTTCTTTTGTTGGGTCTTTTAATTTACATATTGTTATGTTGGGATATGTTCTCATATATCCTTATTGATGTAAATTTTATGTCCAAGTTATGAGATACACTTTTTATCTCTCATCAACTCATTTTGATGTGATGCCGTTAGGCTGTCAAGGGAACTTTTTAACCCAATTTCGATTTCTTTGGGTTCAACATGTAGTCATTGAATATGTCATCTATTGAATATGTGTGAATGACATTTTATTGTTTTACACTTAATATCCACTTATATTGGGTGTATTTATATTTGTCACACATATTTTTGAGATTTATTTGTCCTTAATTTAAGGATACCTTCTTTATAAGGGATTTCATCACATTTGACATTTCTATTGAGGGTTCATTGTTGTTATGCACCAATTCACTCTTATATGGTGTATATACTATCCTTTGGAGTATTATATCATGAATCCATTTATTCTCATGATACTATAAAGTTCTTTCTAAATGTTATTCCTCAATTGTTGTATTCAAGTGTCTCTAATTTTGGTAAAACCCCTTTAACCAAAATATCGTTTTAAATATTTTAATTATTTGTTCTTGTTAATATCCATGTTTTCAAAATGGTTTTAAGGATTTATTTATATGGATATTAATGGTTTAAAATTTTAAGCTTCAAGGTGGTATGGGACACTTTGATTCAAAAATCTCTTTATTAAATGTTTTAAATGGTTTTGGAAATGGTTTCTTTTTGTATGGATTCATTATTTCAAAATACTAAAATGTTATATTGTGATTGAAATGTGGAAATGTTTTGTTTCCTTTATGCATGTTTTATGTGATACGTTTATGTTATGGTTCTTGGGCATTGTTATGAAAACGGGTGGTTCCGTGATAAACTAAGGGCGGGTGAGCCCGATATAGCTCTCCAATGCATTGGGTAACTCGAAGGAGTGAAACGTTAAGGTTTCTCTGAAGAGATTTAGGGAATATACTGTGATGGGTATTCCATACGTAACCAAGAGGGTTACTCCCTACGTAAGAATGTTATGAATGCCTCAAGTTACCTTTATGTCTTATGTATTCTATGATTTATTCATGATTTGATATGCCTATGTTTTATGGGTAAAGTATGATTTCATTCTTATGTATTTCTGAACTCATGTTTCCTTTCCATATTTTTATAACCCTTACTGAGCTTTTTATGCTCATCCCAAGTTTTTGAAATGTTTTTCACAGGTCAAGGGAAGGGTACATGATGTGATGATAGTGTCAAGGATGTGTCAAGAAAGAATCCGTGTTTTATTTTAAATAGGTTTCTGTTGATGGGAAGAATGAATATTGTCTTTTATGTAACCACTTTGTTTAAATGTGGAATGTAATGAAAGTTTCATGATCTAATTCTCTAAAACTCTAAACCTGAAAAGATCCTCAATATGTAATCTTTTAATAACTCAAGATTAAGTAATGTTTAAGGCTGGGGCCTTATAATAGGTGGCTTGGGTAATAGACTAGATACATTCCCTATCCAACAAAACTGGTACTAAAACACAAGACCACCACTTTGAGAGGTTTTTCCTCTCTTCTGAAAACTCTAAAGACTTCCAACCCGATGGAGACACCTGTATTGATGATTCGTACCTTTGTAAGTCACAACACTGGCTCATCCAACTAGAAACATAAACCTAATGCATGAATCCTCCTTGATGGTCCTTCTGAAATAAGGTCTTGATCCACTAAATCAGAAAAACACTTTATATTGATGATGTTTACATGAGAATTGATCGCATTTCTATGTCCATCATATAAATGTCTCATAGTTGGGCCTTGTCTCCTTCCAATTCTAGAATTAATTATTTCAATTAAATGAAACATCCTGAATAATCTATCACTAACATCATTCCCTAGGTCAACATCATAAAATTTTTAGCATGTTCATATCTCAAAATATCTAGATTGAATTTTTCTATAAAATTATCCTGAAATTCATTACACAACATACAATGTGTCTGCTAGGTCTAGAAAAAGATATACCACAAGAACTTCACTATTTCCCATAATATACATATGTTTCCAACTTGAATATCATTTCTTTAAGAGTCTCATAGTGATCCAAAAACTTCTAGATGGACTCTATCTATTACTATTCAGACTGAGTTCCACCATATCCGACAAACATTGGAGGGTGTTACAATTTATACTATCTGGTCAGATTGCACATCCCCAATAATTCCCTCATAGGGTTCCCTCCTATCATATTCTTAAAATGAAAAAAGATCATATAGAACTACTCCCATTCCTAATTACCCAATGCTACCATAATTTCCATCCCCAAATCTAGATGAGCATGCTCAACGACATCATCTTGTCTCCCAACTATAACATGTTGACATGGAGGAATCTTCCTATAATTCTAAACATGATCCTTATATCACATAGAATAAAAATCTCATAATTTACATAACATAAGGAACTTAACTAGACATATCAACTCATCTCACATACACTAATCAAAAAGAAATCTCCACATCCATAACACTACCCTCGACCATCCCTAACATGGGTCATGTCTAACATGGGTAAAATGATATAAAGAGTCACAAATTTTTCATTAGGAACCTTTCCAAAACGGTTACCTCTCTCAAAATTTATATATTTATTTCTAATATCATTTAAAATTTCACAATTTTTCACTACTGATCATTTTAAGTCATTACCAACGGTTTATTAAGAACAATTTTCCAACCATTCATTAAAATTATTCCTTTTTACCCATTTGAATCATCTTTATTTGAAGCTATTTTCTTTAAATTATTCATAATTCAAAATCCATCCTACCCTCTAGGTCAAACACACCCATCCCATATGTGCCTAACATGATGAAAGTCACCTATATCTCCAGGTTCCTAAATTGATGCATGAATTCACAACCTCATGGAATTTCGTTGAAGAGAAAAATACTATAATATATTCACATCACATGAAAAGTGCATCAATTAATGGTGAAATATCATTCAACTGTAACAACCCACGTCACGAACAATAATTTCCCACTCTCAACACTTGGGTTTTCCCTTGTATATAGGTTAGTTACTCCTAAGAATGATATCAATTCCAAGGCTTAAAAGATCCTAATATCTTGTCTATAATACCAAATATAAATAACATAGAAACTAACCACTATAATACCAATTTTCCATGTCATAGACCTAGAATCTACAAAATGGTGCCTTAAGTCGGGTCACTATATGACGTGAAGCACATATCCTAGTACCCTAGATGTTGTCAACTAGTGGTGAGGGTATAATGTTACCTATGGGGAGACTATACCCTCTTTATCAAAGAAATCCACAATATATTACCATAATAAATAATAGAAAAAATAACAAATAAATAGAAACATGAATTACCAATGATCACTCAAATATGGTATAACACAACCAAATAGTTAATATGTCATGTCAAGTTAATAATGTACATGTGAATAAAACCCCAAAATAAAATGGAAACAATGGATTTCCTAAAATGGGTCTAGACTCCATTATTGGATCCCCATCCATACACATCCTAATCCCGACCCAAGTCCCCAACAAATGCCCTGTTCCCTTGTTCTGACCTGTAATCATGAAATTTTCATGGGTACCCAATGAAGGCCTGAGTAGGTTGTGAGTACAACCTAGAAGGTCACCACCAATGGTGGATAAAAAATGTTTTGGTCTAAACAGTTGTGCCTAAAAATAGTAGATAAATAATGAGGTGAGAAAAATACATATAGGTTGAAATTACGTACATATATTCACTTATCCCACATTACATATTATTTCCTTTTTCTATACAAAAACCATATTAATTGAAAAATTCATTTTCATCACATGATCTATGGGTTAGGAAATTACATCATATACATAATGGCATAAGCTGACCACTAATCATGCATAAGGGTAATAAACCAAAGTCCCAATCTCACTATGTTTAATGATTCTCAATCAAATATATCACACTAACCTCAGAGCCTCGGTCTAGGTACTTTCATTATATGAATCTATTAGAGGTGTAGAGCCTTGTTCGTCTTTTCTAACCCATGCATTATGGGATGGGGTTTAAGGCCCAAATCTTAAAAACCCCATGGGAATAGATCCTTATGTCCGATACCCCATAATAACCAAGACATGTTCACATGCTTATTTATTCATTAACCACATATAACTTATTGTAAAACAAACATTATCCAAAACACATAACAATAACATTTCACATTTCATTTAACACATAAATCACCCTTATTCCTTAACCCATTAACCCAATTTCCATTTACTTAGCCAAGACCATTTAACACACTTATAAATTCTGAATCACTTACCTATTTAACATTCCCACCACTTCATATGCATTAACCCAATTCTGCATTTCATATACATTTCATAAATCATTTAGCCCCATTTGCTTTGTTTCTATCAACTCAAAGCATGTTATGCTAAAAAATATCACATTCCTCTACCAAAGGCTAGGAATAACTATTCATATTATCTTTTTAATTCCGTCTAGTGCACAAACATGTTCATAATGGGATCTACCTCACCAAAAATTAATTTATAGCTTAATATTACAATTATATATGTTCAGAATTATAATGACATGAACTTTTTATATAAAATTTCTTTCTTGAAAATTTGTGTTATATTATTTTCCACTCAATAAAACAATATCAATTTACTAATGAAGTGATTATAATTGATATATGACAATTGGGTTTAGAATATTATTTGACCATTGGTCAATTATGATAATTGGTCAATATAAAAACTGGTCAATATGAAAATTGGAAACATTAAATTAAATGTTATGATTATTATCTATAAATAGAAATGATAATGGTTAATTAAGGCAGAAAGAAGAGTCGATGGCCTCATTTAGTAGAATTTGGCAATATGAAGCCTATTTTTTAGATATTGGTAAGGAGGTAGAATCAATAGGCTTCTCTCTTGACCAAACCCAAACCGAACAATAACTTGTTATGCTTGAATGAATTTTCCTATGGGATATGTTCAAGTTAGTTGAGATTACCCCTCAGGCGATGTTATCCAAACTGCCCTAAGAGTCTATCACCATTGCAAACCTTACCCTTAGCTCATATAAGGGTGTTTTAAGGGGTTATATGTCAAGGCCCTTGATGATTAATTTTTAATTCCTTTTTTTAAATAAAATTGTTATTCCATCATGTCTATTTCAAGAGTTTTTTTTTCATAAAAATAGAGACAGAATTAGATAAATTAATTTTTCAGGTAAATATTGTACCTTTAATAAAGATATAAATTGTCATATTAAAAAAAGGATTTATTAATAATTCTTATTATAATGCTATATTTCTATAAAAAACTACCTTTTAATTATAAATGATAAATTAATTTTTTTAGTAGTCAAGAATCTTACTATGCATGTTCCTATGCATTTTCATTATATAGTATTTTTAATAAATATGTATTTTTATAGTTAAAAGATAAGTTGATAATATTTATAGATTTATTATAATAAAATAAATTTCATTTTTGAATTCATAAATTCTATATATTTTATGGGCAATTTATGTGAATTTTTATAAAATACTTTGTTGTTTGGTGAATAGTAAAAATATATTTTTGAGTTTTGTTATGTTTAATGACATAATTAGTGATGTAATAATGATGTAATAATTATTGTCAAATATTGAAGAATAAAATATTATATGAGGTTTCCCAAGTGTCCAATAAAATGGGAAAATACAATGGTCATGGCTATGGTTTTGAAAATACAACTAATGAGGTGTTCTCATAAAATAATAAAAAACATCCTCTTTTTTTATTAAAATACCATGCATTACTTCATTTAATTTCATGAAAAAAACATACCAATCAAATATATGTTTTTATTACCTCGCACGGAGTATTACCAAGGTATCCTCAATCCCTCAAGGTCCTAATCATTGTGTTTTAGGATCCACTCTTCAAGGTAAGGTAATTCTCAACTTCTATTTTCCTATCAATTTCACTTTTATCTAGTATGTGTTTCAAATGTCCATAGAATGTTCTTATTTACATTTTATTCTTTCAATATACTATATTATGATTCTTTTATTAATTTTTTACCCTTTTACTATCTATTTTAAATGTTTTATAAAACCATGTTTCATATTCGTTATGATGCATAATTTTTGTCTCAAAATCCCTACATTTTTCTCAAGAAATTAATTTATTTAGATTATGTGAATTACCAAAACTCTTTCATTTCTAAGGGTACTCATCAATTTATAAAAAGTATTTATTTTTTTCTTTAATTTACATATATAAAACCCTCATTCCATTTCTGTTGTTTATAAATGACATAATGAATATGTTTTAAAGAAGTTTTTAGAAGCCATGATTTTGATATGAAACCGATTTCATTTATACTATATGGGTTATTTATGAAATATTTGATTATTATTTTTGTGGATCACATAAAAATAATTAAATATTTATTGTTCACCATTATAGTGCTCCAATTCATTGTGTAATGAATTTAACCACTAGATATGACATGTTTTATTATACCTTGGTGAATAACCATGATAATTTTCATGACACCCTGGAGATAGATCTTAGTGATATGATCTTTAATGTCTAAATTAAAATTTTTAGCCCAATTTACAAGTTATAATTCATTTTCTTATATTTATTATATTCCTCATGTTCTCTTTTTCATTCTATATTTATATTTTTCAAGTTATTATCAAATATTTCTCAATATCATATGTAAATTGTTTCACTTGTTTTCCATTACTGGGAATTTTTCTCACCCTTTCCATTGAGGTAGGTCCCTATGTTATTAGATTTAATAAATTTATATAGTATGATAATTGAAAAATACTTTCACTTGTAATGAATGAATTATTTAATTTTTAATGTATTGTGTAATTTTTTTTTCAAGAGACTAAGCCTTAAAAGATCTATTGTTTTTAAATGCTATAATAAGTTTTGTAATAAAAAGTTCTTATGCCATAGTTGGTATAAAATGATGGTTTTTTTTGGAAATTAAAATTTGAAATATTTAGTAATAACTCTATATGAAATATTAAATATAAGAAAAAATCTTGGTATTTTGGTGAAATATTAGGTATGTGGTTTCCAAACAAATAAATCTCTTTCTTGATATGAAAAAGTCGATGTGGCTATAGAAAAATGTATCTAGGTGTAAAATCCAAAAACACCACTTTGATCTAGAATTGAATAAAATATTTTCACAAAAATGGGACTTGTTTCACTCCTAGTTTGAAACTCCCATGGGAAATGTTTTTTTATTCAAAAACATATTTATGTACCATTATGAAGGATTTGTATTAAATGTAATTTTTTTAAAGAATTGGATATTTATGGTTTTTGTTTTTATACAATAAATTCCTTTATAATTATAATATCTTTAAAATAAACATATTTTTTAGTAATTTTCTATTATTTTAGAGAATGGTAGGAAATAGGAGGAACCGTGTAAATGGTGAGCATAATACACTATGTGTTGATGGCCCTCTAAGGGATTCTATAATGGAAACCTTTATGA
Organism: Viscum album; assembly: GCA_963277665.1. Taxonomy (NCBI): domain Eukaryota; kingdom Viridiplantae; phylum Streptophyta; class Magnoliopsida; order Santalales; family Viscaceae; genus Viscum; species Viscum album. The sequence continues at coordinate 1,878,160,809 of OY728132.1, forward strand.
GAATGATGAATCAACATACTCAAGTTATGAGAAATAAAAAAAAATCAACCTGAGAGACTCATTTCACCATGAAGGGAACAAATTTCCATTGAGTGATTTATTTGTCAATAACCACCAATGTTCAGTGGATCTATGGACCCATTGATTTCTGAATAGTGGATAATCTCAATAGAAAATATCATTTCTGTACTTCATTGTTAAAAAAAAGAGAATTTCAGTCTGGATTTGTACTTTTTAGATGGATATTCTTATTAGTGGTGGTCACTCATTAAATAAATGAGGTCGAGAGGGGATATTAAAGATTTGGAGTTAGAAGATTTCAGGGTAATATTATACAATAATTATTTCCCTCATTTGATGAGAACAAAATTGGAGAAGAAATTCCTCATGTTGGAGTGGAAGGAGAAATAATATGCATGAAATTATGCGATGAACCTCAAAATAGTTTCTCATTTCACTTTTAGTTTTTTCATGGATCGTAATGGGAAGGTTGATTGATTCTTCAGAGGAATAATAAATGTTCTATAGATTAATTTATCCAACTGATAATATGAAATCAATGATAAATTGTACATAGTTATATGAGGTTTTAACTGAAGTTTGGTGAGACTCAGTTTTCCTAGTAATCAAATGAAATGAAAAGAATAATTGAGCCAATATGGGAAAGGATATTTGATCAAGGAAGAGGTGGAAACCATGTGCAACATTCCACATACAATAAATGTTGGAAGAAGCATTCTGGGAATTTCTTTCTCAGGAGTAGTAAATAGTAAATGTGTGGAATATATGGCCATATCACTAAAAATTTTCATATTCTGGTGAAGCCTCAACTTCATATCACTATCAATAAAGATATGATGGTGAATTCCCTTCCAAAAGTACAATTCTTCAATTGTGAACAACTAGTGAAATTTTCCAATCACTGTCCAAATATGATGACAGTGGAGCATAATCACTGTAAACCTAAACATATGCCTAGGGAGAAAGGTCGTTCTTTTTCTATCATGACAAATGAAGTTAAAGATCCAAACAATGTGGTGGAAGGTATTATTATTGTTATCTCAAATATTTAAAGTACATTGTTTGATTTTTGTTCTACTTATTCATTTATTTCCTCCATGTTTGCAAATAATTTTTTATCAACCCATGAATTTCTAAAAGTATATTTCTCAGTCAAGTCTCCTGGTGGTATTATCCATGAATCAAAAGTGATTATAAGATACAATATTTACTCTAGTGAGTATAATATCCTCACAAATATAGTAGTCATTCCCATGATGGAGTTCAACATTATACTAGGTATAGACTGGCTCTCAATGTGTAATGATAAAATTAACTATAGAAGAATGGAAATTCAGTAGTCTTGAATAGACAACCAATGATTGTTTTCAAAGGGCAAATATCTCAACCTGAGCTTTATCTAACAGAACCAAATGTATTCTTCTTTATGTAGTTTATTAGTGAAGATGAAAAAATAAATTAATGTCTATGTATATAGAATGTACCCATCATTCAGGAATATATTGATGTATTTCTTGAGGAGTTACCTAGAAATCCCCAGAAAGAGAGGCGGAGTTATCTTTTGAAATCACGCCTGGTTCGAATCCAATTTCAAAAACCCCATATAGAATGGTGAATATGGAGATAGAGGAATTAAAGAAGAAACTCCAAAATCTTTTCGGGAATGGGTTTATCCAACAAAGTGTGTATCCTTGGGGGAACCTATCATATTTTTGGAGAAGAATGATGGATCGATGCAGTTATGAAATCATTATGGATAAGTGAACGTGATCACAGGGAAGAACAAGTACCCTCTTCCAAGAATTGATGATTTATTTTACCATCTTCATGATTCTAAATTCTACTCCTAGATTTATCTTTGATTTGGTTATCATCATTTGAGGCTGGAGAATGAAAAAAAATCTAATTACCTCCTTCCGATCAAGATATGGGCATTATGGGTTTTTTTTGTTATTCCCTTAATCTTTACTAATGCTCCTAATATTTTTATGGATTTGATGGATAGATTCGTTAAGGAATACCTTGATAACTATTTAGTAGTTTTTTTGATGATATTATAATATATTCCAAATTTTGGGAGGAGTATGAAGATCATATAAGGGTTATATTGAAAAATCTAAGTAGTGATTTTTTGAATGTTTAGAAAGTGTGGGTTTTGGTTACAAAAAGTTTCTTTATTAGGGAATATTATAACTTGTTATGGAATGTTAGTTGATCCTACAAATAAAAAGATTTTTGAGGATTAGACTCATCAAAAAATAGTAACTGAGATTTATAGTTTTATTGGTTTAGCAGGATATTATAGTAAGTTTGTGAAAAAAATTTCATGATGTTCAAATCCACTAACCAAGTTATATAAAAAAGGGTCATTTTAATATGGATAATGGAGTGTGAATAATAATTTCAAGATATAAATAATAGATTGGCTAATACACTGGTGTTAACTATACCTTATATCAGATAAGGATTCATTATTTTTAATGATACATATATGAAAGGGAGTGGGTGAGTCCTCATTAAATATTACAAGGTGATTTATTATGCATCTTTATATTTGAAACCTCATTATTAGAACTATCCTATGCATGAATGAGAGATTTATGCATTTGTTTTTTCTCTGAATCCATGGAGACACAATAATTATAGGGTGAAATGTGATATATGCAGAGAGGATCAAATTTTTAAGTATATTTTCACACAAAATGAATTGAAAAATAGATAGAGGATATGTTTGGAAGTTCTAAAATACTATGATCATTCAATAAATATCATCCCAGAAGTGAAAAAGTCACTGATACATTAAGTAGGAAAGACATTGTCGTGCTGACAATGCTGAGAATTCAAAGAGATCCTTTGATCAAATACCTAGTAAAAGTGGACATGAGAATCATAAGTGAAGGGAAATCATCAAAACTATCCCATATTATTTATCAATCATCATTACTAGAGAAGATAAAGAAATATAAAATAGAATATACCTTTTTATAGAAGAAGACAAAGACTGTGAAGAATTGGAAGTTACCTATGTTTAATATTTATCAAGAAGGATCACTGATGTTTCATACAAAGATATGTGTTCCATCTATTCTAGAAATAAAGAAGGAGCTAATGGATAAATCTCAATGATAGAATTTCAATATACGTCCTAGAGGCACAAAAATTTATTGGGAACTCCATGATCCTTATTGTTGGGATAACATGAAAAGGGAGATTATTGACTACACTATAAGGTGCCTAGTGTGTCAGTAAGTGAAGGCAGAGAGACAACTTACTAAATGGGCATTACAACCACTACCCATACCAGTATGGAAGTGAAGCAATTTCACTATGTAATCTATCACTGGTCGCCCGAGAACATCCAAAGGAAACAATGCGATATAGGTTATAATTGACTATCTCACCATGACTGCCCATTTTATATCCATTCAGAAAGATTTGACCATTGAAAAACTTTCCATGATTTATATGAAGTAGTGAGGATGCATGGGGTACCAAATTTTATCATATGTGATCATGATCCAAGGTTCACATCAGAATTATAAATAATTATTAACCATGATCTAAGTACCAAATTTAATTTTAGTACCACCTATCATCCCCAAACTGATGGCCAATTTGAAAGGAATATTCAAACACTTAAGGACATGATATGAACATGATCAATGGATTTTAATGTTATATGGGATAATAATCTCCCATTAGTTGAGTTCTTTTACAATTATAGATTACATTTGAGTATTCAAATGGATACCTATAATGATCTATATGAGAATTGATGTAGAACTACTACTTGTTGGGATGAAGATTGTGAGAGAAAGTTTCTTGTAACCAATATTGTACAGGAGATGACAAAATAGGTTCATGTCATCCAAAAACACATTAAGGATAATCAGAGTTAGAAAAATAGCTATGTTTACAATCATAAAAGAGACATGGAGTTTAATGTTGGAAAAAAATTATTCCTTTGAATTTCTCCATAGAAGAGAGTCATGGAATTTTTTATGAATGGGATGCTTAGCCCCAGGTATATTGGATCCTATGAAATCCTTGATCACACAAGAGCAGTGGCCTATAATTATCACTTCCATAAAACCTATCTCAAGTTCATGATTTTTTCCATGTATCTCTATTGAATAAGTACATACATGACCCTTATCATGTATTGAATCTGGATGTGGTAAAACTAGTACCTAATATCTATTCTGATGAGGAGCCGATGGAGATCTTGGACTGCATGGACAATATTCTATATATCAAGACTACCCACCTTGTTAATGTGTTGTAGAGGAACCATATATTTGAAGAATAAATGTGGGAACTAGAGGATAAAATGATGAAGGAGTACCCTCATATTTTCTCAACTGAGAGAATGAGATGCAATTTTGGGGATGCAATTTTTTATGGGGGGAATAATGTAATTACCTGAACTATTTGAATAAAATCTATTTTTTAAAATGTGTGTTATATTATTTTTTACTCAAAGAAACTATATCCCTTTATTAATTACGTCTATATAATTGAAATTTTACCATTGGGTTTCGACCATTATTTGACCGTTGGACAATTATGACCATTGGGCAAAATGACCTTCAAATTATATATAAATAGATATGATAATGGTTAATTAATTCATAAAGAAGAGTAGATAAACTCATCTAGTAGAATCAGGCCACACAAAGACCATTTTTCGTAGTTTGGAAAGAAGGTAGCATCACACAGTTTCGCTCATAACTAAGCCCAAGTCGAGCTTCAACATGTTAAGCTTGGACGAAATCTACTCTAGGGGAATTTCAAGTTAGTTGAGATTACCACACATGGGAGGTTATATGAGCCACCCTCAAAGGAGTCCATTAATATTTCACACCTTACCCTTAGGACTTATGTGTTTATTTCAAGGGGTTATTCATAAAGGCCCTAGTTAATTAAAATGTAATTCGTTTGTTGAAATAAAATTATTTTTCCATCAAATCAGTTTTAAGAATTATTTTTCTTGAAAATTGAGATAGAATTTGATAAATTTAATTTTTGAGCAAAAATTTTTCTTTTCAAAAAGTCAATAAATTTCGTATTAAAATTATGATTTTTCAATAGTGATTATTATAATTAAATAGTATTATAAAATCACTAATTTTTAATTAAAAATTATAAAATAATTTTAATTTTTTTCAAGTGTCGAAAATTTTACAATGCATGTTACTATGTATTTTATGTCAACTATTATTTTTAACAATTAATTATTTTTATATTTCATGTTAAATTTATCATATTTAGATATTTATTATGATAAAATAATTGTCATTTTTGAATTCAAAAGGCCAATATTTGGTTATGGTTAAATTATTAGAATTTTATAAAATACTATTTCTCACTAAATAGTAAAAAATACGGTATTGAGATTTCAATATGTTTAATGAAATCATTCATGATGTAGTAAAAATGTAATAATAAAGGTAAACTCCTGAGGAAAAATATATTATATGCGGTGTCCCATGTGGACAATACCATGGTCAAGCCCATGGTTTTTCAAATTCCACTAATGAGGTGTCCTCACAAATAAATAAAAACTCCCTCTTCTTTTCTATAAATACCACCTATTACATCATTTACATTCATTAAAAAAATAACCCCCTCAAATATATGATATTATTACCTCCCAAGGAGTCTTCCTAAGGTTTCATCAATCCCCAAAGGTCCCGATCATCGAGTTTTATGTGTCAATCTTCATGGTATGGGAATTCTCAAATTCTCTTTATCTATAATGTTCTCTTTTATGTGGTATGTCTTTAAAATTTCCATACAATTTTATTATTTAATTTTTATTCTATCCCTATTATTTATTATGATTCTTTTACGAATGGGTGTCCCTTGTACCCTTGCTTCTAAATTTTATTTAACACCATGTTTCATACCTATTATGGTGCTTAATTTTCATCTCAAAGTCTCTCTCTTTTCCTCAAGAAATTATTTTATATTATTTCTGTGAATTCTAAAACATATTTTATTTGTACTTGTATTCATAACGATATAAAATAGGTTTATTTACTTCTGTAATTGAAATAAATAAATCCCTCATTCCCTTTCCGTGGGTTATAAATAACATAATGATCATGTTCCTATGAAAATTTTAAGATGCCATGATTTAGATATGAAACCTATTTCATTAATTCTATATAGGTTATTTATTAAATGTTATATTATAAAATACTTGAATAAAATGAAAATAAATAAATATTAAGGGTACTCCCTGATATTTCTACAATGCATTGGGTAAATATTTTAATCTCTATATATAACTTGTTTTATGATTCCTTGGTGAATAACCAGGGTAATTATTATGACACCTTTGGGATGGACCTTGGTGATATTCTTACAAATGAGAAAATTAAATATTTTAGCCACATTTAAAAGTTATCATTCATGTTCATATATTTATTATATTACTCATGTTCTCTTTTTTATTCCATATTGATATTCTTCTTGTTGTTATTAATATTTCTCAAGATCACATATATATTGTTTCACTTATTTTCCCTTACTGGGCCTTTTTCTCACCATATACAATGATGTCTGTCCCTAGGTTATGAGATGAAATTAATATCTATAGGATGAAACTTGAATTAATATTTCATGTGTTATATACGAATATTTTATTTTTTAATGTATTATGTACCTTTTTTTCCAATACATTAAGCCTTAAAGTAACATGCATTAGTAAATTATATGTAAAGTTATGTAATAAAAAGTGGGATGTAATAAGGATTATTTGAAAACCCAATGGGTGTCCTTAAATTTATTTATTGACCCTTATCTATCCCAAAGGGGGTTATGAGTGGTTAAAATACCTAATTAAACAATCATATTTACCAAATATCACCAAGGATATTAAACACAATAAGAAGAAGAAAAATGAACAACCATGAAAGCACAAATCAATATAATGTCTATGGGATGTAACTTATATAACAACTACCTAAAATAAAAATATGGAAACACCCTTGAACTTATCCTTAGACTTGGATTCAATCTCCCATGAATCCATAACCTGGAATATACAGTAAAAAAGATGGTTTTAGAGATTTAGAACGAAAAATCCAAAGCTATAAGCCCTAACCCAAAAAATAAAATCATGTGAAAAATTTTAATTACCTCGGGCTTTGATCTGAAACCAAAATAATTGAAAATAACTATAATCAAAGGATAATTATCCCTTATAATATTGGGGGAGTTTTATTATCACTAGGGTTGAGTGGATGAGTTATGTGGGGAAAATTATGTGAAGAACATAGAATACCAAGGGTGAGGTTTGGTATATTTATACTTTTTAAAGGGTTGCATGGATTGGACACACGGGTTTCAAAACAATGTGAAAAACATACTACATCAACTTACCAATGGGGGTTGATTTTCATAGTTTATGTGGATTCCTGCATGGTTTGAAAAACCATGTTCCAGTAGTGTAGAATGCCTCTATCAATGCCCGCACAGTTTCGCCTTCCTGCTTGAACAGGTACCTCTAACGACGCGCAAGTAGTGGAAGATGCCCATAAAAGACCAATTTATTTTCATATCATGTTTCGATCCCCCAAAGCACCCCTAAACCACCTCATGAACTTGGTAAACATTTTTATCCACCATTTAGTATATTAAAACCAAAATTTGAACATGTTCAAAACTCCATGAAGTCCGAGTCTTATAGACTGTAAGAGGTACCATCACTATTTATTAATATTTAGTGACTAATTTATTTTTAATTAGTCCCTCTGACACATTCCTATCGTGATGTATTATTAATTTGTTAAACCTTCATATGTAGATGATTTCTTCTATGATGGATTTAACTATTCCCCTTAGAAATAAGAGTGAACATGGTATGCAATGTCCCTCTTTAATTTCCAAAATATTAGAGATTGTGTTAAAATGTAATATTCATGTTCTTGATATGAATAATTTTTATATAATTTTAAAGATAGATACTATTATTTATGATAAGGCTTGGATTTACTATAATCTTATGTGGGTATAGAAGAAAAGTCCGAGATACAGGTGGGGACCTTCTCCCAAAAAAATATTATATATAAAAATGTTTAAACATTACAAAACAACTCAAGAATGGGGAGCCTTACATAACCTTGTATGCACAACATCAATTATATCATTGTGAACAAAACTATTGTAGTAATCAGTTAGAACAAAGGACCAGCTGGAACTAACCTCCATAATTGCTCTTTTAGAGAGAACATCCGCCACCTGATTTGCCTATCTGTACACATGTGAAACATCCAGACATATCAATTCAGCATGTCTAATAGAATTTATCCAGGACGATAGAAACTTACACGGAACATTCCTAGACCAGTCCTTCAGAATCTACATAGTAACAAAAGAATATGATTCGATCCATAACATTCTAAAACCATAACAAACTGCATACCTTATCGCCTTTATCATTACCCATAGTTCAGCCTCAATTGCATGCCCATGAAGTTTTGTTTCTTCCGTTGATGATGTTGGGGTCCTAAATTTTTTTTCTCTGTGGACTGGACCGAGGAGAATAGGGGTTCCAAGGTACCATGATAAAAGAAAATAGGTTTACCTCTTTCATCAAAAAACAATGTAGTTGGACTCTTATGTCGATCCGAATAATGAATCACACTTTGTTCTACATCTATGGAGGCCCATCTTTACCTACTAGGCAAGAGGATAGATAATTTAAAATTTTGTCTCAGAAGGAAATGTATTTCTATTACTATAAAATTCAGAAAACATGTAGTGAATGGGGTGGTTCATATCCTTTTTGTAGTCATTAATATTTTATGTGTTCCTAATATAGAAAGGAATATTTCTATTGTTTGGGGTCTCAATGAAGGGGCAGGGAAACATAATCAGAACTCTTGAATGGAAATGGGGATAAGAGGATCTCCAGTTCCTTTGGAAATAGTAAGAGATATTTGGCACCATAAGGGATGATAATTTGTATACTTTACAATTATTGATGGAGGATCATGTGTTTTTCAGGGAGAATTCAACGTGAGGTCAATTTGAGTTGGACCATCTTCTTTGAAGTAAGATATATAATATTAGTATTTTAAAATCTATTAAACGTTAGGAATCATGATAATTTATATTTTATAATAATTTCTACATATATATTAGTCACAATGAATATTAAAAAAAACTGGTGCCACGATTAAAATGGGTTTAATAATGGTTACACTAAAAAGATAAGTGTTAAAATGACCTAAAAACATTACCAATTTATATTTCATATAAATATTTCTACCTTTAATCATATAATAAATTATAATAATTTTTTTTCCTTGTGGTGGGTAAAAATTATTAGTATAACTTTTTATTTTAAAAATTTCAATTGTGTCTTATCCCACACTTATAAAAGGGAACCTCGATCCTCTCCAATTCATACATTCACATACTTTTGGTTCATAAATTTAGAACCTAAATACATTATATTATTCCCTTTAAACATAAAAATGTATTTTTATCATTATTAAATCATCCTATAAATTATTTTATTTTAAACCTAAATAGGTTTTCAAAATATTCGGTATCTTTCTTAACCGATATTTTTTTATTTCTTATTCCACCTCCATAAAATATTCATTGAATATGATAAAATAATAAAAAAATTGTATAACATATCATTATATTTTATTATTTTAAATATGCATATCCTATTCCATAAAATTTGAAACAAAAATGTTGACCGCGTTTACAATATTCTACCACCTTAGAACTGATGTAATTTGATATTCATCACTACCTCGCACAATTAGATATAATAATAAATTTAAACTATATATAAATATATATGGAATTTATGTAATATTTATACTTTTGAAATTAAGGTATCAAATCAACCTTCTTACCTCCCAACCTATTGAAAATTGATAATTTCACTCATGTGTATTGTGGACTACCGCCTCCACAAATAGTTATGATACATTTTTCATTTATTGTTATGTAAGTTTAAAAGTGTATATTTAATGAATAAATTATATATATATATATTATATAAAAATAATTCATGAAATTTGAATTTATATTTACCATTATTTTGTTCTATCCATCAAAAGAAATAAAAACATCATTCATGTGTACATAAGACCTAACATAACCATGAACTGTGTCATTCATTTTATATCTATGAATTTTATTTATTTTTATAAATAAATATATAATGAATATATATAATATTAAAATAAATATTATTATACTTTAAATTATGTAACAATTATTAGTGAAAAGGACAAAAACAACAAAATAAAAAGATACATTAATAACAAAGAAGTTACTACATTAAACACCGATTTTAAAAAATAATTTGTAATAAACTGGTCATAAAAGGTTATAAGTAATTAATTTATGGTATGTTATATATGATTATGTTTCTAGATATATATTTATTAAAAACCCATTATTTATTATATTAGATGTTTTAATTTGTATGATTAATGTCTGAAATTGAAGTAAGGGATTTCCATATGACATTCATTTTAGTGGGATGAATACCATATTTTACAAAAATTTTCATTATTGTTGTTTACATACTTCCCATGAATATCTTTTACGTTTAATATAATAGAAATTATCATATATAAATATCCATTTATTGTTCTTTCCTTCCTTGGGCTTCTGATTCAATAGTTACCAAAGGGGAAAGGGATTTATGTCACAATCCCGTTGTTTGTTAGGAGGGTTTATGATTTATATTCCAACAATTAGATGTTATGATATATATATCAAGAAACTAATTGAATTTTATCCTAATATTTTTATTTATCTATATAAAATTTTCTCCTTTCATTTTCCTCTTCTATATACTCAAGAGTTCAAAAATACATTTTAAGGAAAATTGGGATTATTTTTCTCTTCAGTCAAAAAATCATTTCTCCTCCAAGGCCATGTATCTATAAATGGTTCAAAAAATGTTTTTAGTAATATATATTTTTAAGGTATTTGTTAAAAATGGTTAGTTTTTTATTGAATGTATTAAAATACATATTCTTTTCATTATCCGAAAATGTACTTCTGACTTTTACCAACAATGTGAAATGAATATTTATTTTAAAATGTATGGAATGAAATGTATTTTATGTCTTTATGAACTCTCAATTATTTAAATCTTCCATTAAATGAATGAAATGTTATTTTTAAAGTAAAATTTTTATTTAATGTTTGAAATATTTTAATGTTTAAAAAATGATTTTCAAATGTGAATTAATGTTTCCTCAATAACTTTTTAATGATATTTTGATTGTATTTATATTCCTCAATGACAAAAACCCATGATTCTAATTATTCAATACTGAGGATTTAAATAGATGATTATAACCATATTGATTATCTTGATGATTTATGATTGTGATGACAATAAGTTTTGTAAACCCCTTCATTTTCCACAGGTGATTCAATTATGAATTTATTGAATGATAATGAAACGCATTTCTTTTTCATGTGTTATTCCATGATAAAATGTTAAGTAAAATATCTTAATTTCTTTTAGTTATTATTTGATGAAATTATTATGAAACCTGTTTACTTTTCATTGGCAATGATATGATTAACGATTTATTATCTTATAGAACACATACTTATGATTTTCAATTTCTGATTAGTTGGCCTATAATTATAAATTCCTCTAATACATTTAGTAACATTGATATCTCATTAGATAAATAAGACTAAAATAGGGAGTGAACATAGTTCAAAAAGTGAATTTATCCCTTATGATAGTAATGGGAGTGGAAATTTACTAATATGATGGTTTGGGGAGTAAACCCATTACATAATGATAGTCCTAGAAAACACTCTTAACTTCTTAGTAAATGATTTTTTTTATTCTTATGGGTATGTCAAAATTCCATTTCTTTTTCCAATGTTAGGCTTACAGGTCTTGTCTTCTTTGATTCATCAATGATTAATTTATTATTAATTTCCTTGATTTATTCCATGATTCATTCTTAAGATATTTGAAATAAAGGTTGTGGTTTTCAAATCTTATCCTAATGTTATGATAACCTTATGCACATGTTTTGTTCATATCTACCTTTTTACTATTTCAAAGCATATGAGATAAACCATTCATCAGTTTCCCTTCTCTAGATATGAATAATGTTAGTTTGTATGATATGTCTAAGAAGGGTTCTAGTTATGAAGAACTTAGTTGTAGATGACGTTGTTCACTTACGAAATAATTCTTTATTAGTCCATGTTTCCAAAGCACTTGAACTATATTATTTTTTCATGGATCATTTTTTTGGTAACAAATATTCTTATATTCTAGTATGATATCTATTTTTGAATGGAATGGGTCAATTTAGTTGGTATCAAATATAGTTTTATATTTCCTTTTGAAACTAGGATGAGAATAATTTAGTGATAAATCTAACGTTAATCCTAAGAAAAGGAGAAAATCATATGTAACATTAATGAATGTATTGTGATTTTCATAGAAACTATATACATGTCTGGGAACTATAAGTTTATTTCGATTTGACATAGTTGTACCTTGGGGTAATAACCCCCAAATGTTTTCATTCTGAATTGACATGATCATAACCTAGTGCATGACAATGAGGTCTTCTTTCACATATATGTTCACACTCACATAGGTTATTATTAGGTTGATTCACATTTTCTTTACAAACCATTATGATGGATTTGAATAGATTTTATCTATTATATCCATAGGTTAAACCTATGGTGTCGAAAATTAAAAATAAGGTCTCATGTTATAAACAAAGTATGAATGATTGATCTCTATGATCAATGATACCTAAAGGTTATGCAAATCATTTTTGTTTTACTGAGGGAATGAATATAGAATAATGACATTGTGGTGGTGACAAGTATGATTAAATATTAAGGAATCTTCTTTGAGAAAAGTTATATAAATTCTTTTATATCAAGAAAAGTATATGACAATTTTAATTATCATCACCCTTAATTAGACGTTGAATGTGAAATAAAAATAATTAATTTTTTTATTATCATATTTGAAGTCTATAAATCTTCTCATGTTAATTATTTTGATAATGGGTTATATATAAATCTCATTATTATCCCTATGGTTATTCTTGATGTTTACTTAAGTAAGGAATCCACTTATCTAAATAAATCAAACATCAATTTATGAGGAAGGGAATTCACATATGATACATTAAATAAACCTACTGTTATATTTCACTATGATGTTAATTACTAACTTATAATGGAAATTACATCACTTGATTGAGTCTTGATTCCAATTTAAAAAAGGACTCTTAGCTCATATGGGTGGTAAAAACTCAAAAATGAATATATTCCATTTGTGTGGGAGTTTGTTGATTTTTTTCTAGAATAGTTTCCAAGTCTTCCAACAAATAGTCATGTTGAGTTTTCAATAGAACTCATACATGGTGTTACTCATATTTCAATTACTCCATATAGAATGGACCCAATTGACTTGAAGTAATTAAAGAATAAACTCTATAAAAATATTGAAAAGGGATTCATTCAGTCGTGTGTGCAAACAAGGGTGAGACTGTCCCTTTTTATGAATAAATATGGATTGAATCGACAATGAATTTTTTATCAAGAATTGAATATCATCACAATCACAATTAAGAACAAGTATCATCTATCCTATATTGAGTACTTGTCTACCCAACTATATAGAATTACATATATTTCCAAGATTTATCTTTATTCTAGATATTAAAAATTAAGGCTTAAAAAGGGGGATATACTAAAGACAAAATTCCATACACGTTATTGACTCTATGAATATATAGTGATGCAATTTGGTCTTAATAATTCCCAAGCGCTCTTCATGGAATTAATTAATATATTCTTTAGTGATTACATTGAATATTTTATGGAAGTATTTATAGATTGCAATCTTATCAATTAAAAGGTTAATTAGGTTTATAAAAATTACATGAGGATTGTGTATAAAACACTTATTAAGGAGAATTTTTATGAAAAAAATTCCAATTATGAAATTTGGAAACAAATAATTTCATTTTTGGTTTATTTAATACCAATAGATGGTATATATTTGGATCCATCATTGACCAAAATTATTTAACATTTTCCTAGAGAAGCCACTATGACTGACTTATAAAAATTTCCCATTTTGGCTACAAATTATTGAATGATTTTTTTGGGAATTTATCAAGACTATAAAATAAAGTCACCATATTAACATAGAAGGCAGCTAAATTCTTCTGGATAACTTAATGTGCGGAAAATTTGAAGAAACTGAAAGAAATGAAATCTTTACAATAGTGATTAGATCACACTAAAGTGTAGAATGGTTTTAATTAGATTGTGGTTCATTGAGAAGTGGATTGGGAGGCATTCTCAAGGAGAAAAATATGGTGATATATTATGCACATTAAAACTGAAGGTTCATGATTTTTTTTCAACTATGGATTTAGTGTTAGGTATGGTAAATTTTTCATTAAATAGGTGGACACATTAACATTATAATGAATGGTTTGATATATATAGTGATCATAAAATATTAAATTATATATTAATATATAAATATGGTAACAATAATAATAGAATTGGGTTGGAGATAAAAAATGATTATAAAAATATCATACAATACCACCCTGGGAAACTATACATGGTGGTCAGTGACTCTAGTAAAAAGGATTATGCTGGATTTTATATATTAAGTATAATAATGGATCCAATAACACATGATTTTAAAATTATGGATAAGGAAATATATAAGAAATGTGACAGATATTGTCTTCCTAGTATAAGTGTTCAACCATCTATCCATGTAAATATTAAATAGGTTCCAAATAAAGACATAAATCTACAGAAAAATGTGATAAATGTTAATTATTTTAGTCATTATTATAATGGAATTATAATTATTAGGAAGTGTGTATGTGTTCCTCCAATACCATATTTGAAAAAGGAGATATTAGAGGAGGCTCATAGTTTATCATTATCTATTAATCCTGAAATTATGAGGATTTATATTGATCAAATAGAAATTTATCACAGGATGGAATGAAGATAGGTATTGTAGTGTTTGTATATCATTTGATGGTATGTCAAAAAGTTAATGATGATAGACAATAATATAAAGGTATTTTATATCCATCTCTTATACCCGGATGGAAATAAGAAAAAATAAAAATGTATTTTATCACCAGACTCCCAAAAATAAATATATATAAAACCATTATATCTAGGTTTTAGTTGATTTCATATGAAGTGTATAACATTTATTCACTATCCGATAAGATTTATCATAGGATAATACATCAAGGATATACATTAAGGAAGTGGTATGGTTTAATGGATTGAAAAATTCAATTGTATTAGATCAGGACTTGAGGTTTTATACAGTGTTTGAGATAAGTATTTAGTAGGGTTTAGATATATAATTGAGTTTTAGAACTATGTGTCATCCATAAACAGATGTATAGTATTATATAACCATACAAACACTATACTATATTCTTAGATCATTTTCTATAGATTTCAAATATAGTTTTCCTCAACACAATCCTCAAGGAAATATTTTATACACCAACTTTACTTAAGGCATTATGATTTATCTTTATGATGAACCAATTGAATATAAGAGTAAAACTCAAACATGTTTGGATGATGTTTTTGAAACAAAGATATTGAAACCTAAGTCAGATAAAGAAATTAATGAGAACATTACATCAATTTAGAAACACAAAAATTACAACACAAATTCAAAAGAAATGTTTTTTGATAATTTTTTGTGTGATATTGGATTTGAAAATTCTGAGAAGGATTTTTTTAATCTCTCAATAGATGATGATTAAAAGAATTTAAATGAACATAAAGTTGATACCTTTGAATATTTTACCTTTATAGATTTGTGATTGAGTATTGATGGTTTCTTATTGGTAAATACTTTAACCGAACCTCTATCACATTCATGATGACTTCCATGAATCATTATTGAGGAAGTACATACCATAACCTTAACATGTAATAAATTAAAATATGTTACCACTGGAAAAATAACTTCTTATGCAGATGAACCAGTGGTGATTCTAATCATAAAGAAAACGTTCTAAGAAAAAAAGAGAACTCACATGGTCAATGTATTGTACTGAAACCACCAATATGAGAAACATACATGAGTACTGAAAGATATGATGACGTAAAAGTATCCCAAGTTATTTTTGTAGAGAGATTTAATTTTAGAGGAAAAATTAATTTTATGGTAAGTATAATGTAACACCCTGAGATTTTACAGAATATTATTTTCAAATAAAATCTATTTTTCTGTTAACTTTTATAACAGACAACACAATTTTTAAATGAACGGTGGTATACTATTAATATGTTATTATTTCAAGTGATATTTATAAAATAACTATTAAAATTTTCAGGTATTAATAATACTATATAAATTATGAATGTTTCATGGTTTTCACATGAATAATAATAGTCATTAGTTATCAATTTATTATAATTGAAAAGAAAAATCATTTAAATGTAAAAGAAATGTTTTCAGGAAAAACTATTTTTATGAACACGATATATTTTTCCTTAATAAATTATATTAATTACTATTTCGGAATTATGTTATTGAAATTTATATATTATTAATTCAATCATATTTTATATCATTCATCTGATTTTTTTTATGCATTGGATACAAAGAATTCCATTTTTATGCATAAAAACTATATTTTTCTAAAATGTCATTTTATCTAATTTTGGAAACACATTTTTTTATTTTTTATTTTAGGAATTGTTTTCCAAAAAACTAAAATCTATTTCAAAATTTCCTTCCCAAAATTTTCAATAAGAAATTTATTTAGAATTTGTTAAAAATATTAATTTTGGATCAATAGTAAAAAATGATGATTTTTATTGAATAATTCATTTTCTTTTCAATAAATTGAAAAATTATGTATTTTTTCAAATTTTTTTAAAACATAAATTAGTATAAATATATAGTTATTAATCCAATTTGAAACACATGAATCCATTTCATATTGATTTTTTTGTTAAAACATGTTATAATATTGATATCCTTTGCATGAGAAAAACATTTATAAGTCATATTTGTATGTATAATTTTAATTTTAATTCATATAATTATATGAATTTAATTTGATAAAATTAATTATGAGTTTGGAATCAGAATATTTAATATTATATTAAAAGGAAAGGTAATTTTTGGTTATAATTAAAAGTAAAAATTAATTATTGTGGTTATGATTAAAATGAGTTTACTTAGGCTTACACTAAAAAATATAAGGGTTAAAATGACCTAAAACATATCTAATTCCTATTTATTGAAAATATATATAACTCATATCTTCTATTTATTTAGAAAGAACCATTTTAGATCATTTTTGTTAGTGTAAAATAATATTGTACATTTTATCATTTCTAGAATTCAAATGGTGTCATCTCCCCCTCTTATAAAAGGGAATCCTTAATCCTCTCCACTTCAAACATAAAAATCAAATTTTATTGAAAAATACATTCCAAAATATATTTTATAAATTATTATCCACATTCTATACACCTTATTATGATTAGGAAGACCTCTTATGATAGATTTGTTTTGTAAACCTCAACTGATTTTCCAAAGTAGAGGTGTCGTTCTTAACTAAGTGATTTTGTTTTATTACATTATGAACCTATTTAAAAAATAATTATAATATTATGAAATAATAAAATTATTATCTAACATATATTAATTTTTATTAAATGTAATATCTTATATCCATATGGTCTTCCATAAAATGGTAAATGAAACTGTCAATCGCCTGTATAAGAGACAACCGCCATTAATACTGATGTAATTTGTCATAGATCACCCCCTCATGGATGGATATAACGATTAATTTAGTGTATATTAAATAAATTTATGACATAATTATTCTTATGAAATTATATTATCAAATCTTCCTTATTAACTCCAAATTAATTGAAAAATGACAATGTCGCTCATGTGTATGTTTAAACTACTGCCTCCACACCAAGTGATGTGATACATTTTTCAATTTTTGATGGATTATAATAAGGATAGATTTAATTAATAAATATGATATATATGAAATAAAAATAACTATATTAATCTGAAAAAATCATTACCTTTCATTCATTATATCCATTGAAAAATTTTTAAAAGTGTTCAAGCATGTGTACAACCTACTGTCTCCATTAATGGTGTAATTTATTTTCTATATATAATTGTTAATGATTAATATAAATCAATATATAATGAATATATATATATGATAATTATATCATTATTTACATAATATAAATGATTAAAATATGATAAAATTTCAAAGACCAATCTACCATACATATACATAGATTAAAAGTGGCTATTACACGAAACTATTATTTTAAAAATGATTTTCTTTTAGAAAGGTTGTAAAATGATATAAGTAAATAATATATGGAATGATATATATTATTATGTTTCAATTATATATTTAAAATAAACACATATATATTATTTAAGATATTCAAACATTTATGAATATTGTCTAAACAATAGGTAATGTATTTTAATCTCACTATAATTTCTGTGGGACACATGTTATATTCACCACTTGTATATTGTGTGCTGTATGTAATTCCCATGAATGGATTTTATTATTAAGGGCATGAAAATTGTAGAATATACATATCCTATAGGTTTCTTTCATTCATATGGATTATGATTCAAAATCATCAAATGTGGTAATAATTTTATGTTTCAATACCATTATATATCATTATTGTTTATGATTATGAAATATTATCTTATATATATCTAAATAAAGTTAGGAGTTATCAAATACTCATGTAATTTTAATAAATTGCTTGATTTCATTTTATTTTACACTCTTTATATAATCAATATTCTGAAAGTATATTTTTAAGGAACCCCAAATTTATTTCTCTATTCAGTTGAAAATTATTTGTCTTCTATTTCTAGGTTTTTTAAAATCCATTTAAATAATTTTTTACAGTTATCCAATGATTTCTAATGTAATTTTTACTATTGATTTACTTTTTATAAAATGTTCTAGAATTTATCTTATTTCCTTTTATATAACCAGTTACAGATAAATTAATCAAAAATCTTAATGGAATATTTGTTTCAACTTGTACAACATGACATGAATTTCCCACCATCGTGAATAATTAATGATATAATTCTTATTTCATAATTTTACAATGTTTTTTTAGAAGGAAATTATTACTTTAATATTTTTTATATATTTATATTTTACAATGTTATTTTTAATTTAGAAATGGTATTTTATTCAAAAATATTTTATTTATATTTTAGTGATATTTCTATTCATCAATGATAACAACCCATGATTTTAATTATTCTTTATAGGGGATATTATAGAATGGTAAAATATCTATTATTTTAATGCATAGTTTATGATTATGTAGATATTATTTTTATGAAACTCATCCATTTAAATGGATTAATCTAAGATGAATATATGAAATTATTATGAATCATGTTTCATCTCCATGGTTTATGCCATGAGGAAATATTTATGAAATGAGTTTATTTTCCATAGGTTATTCTATGATAAAATGATTATGATACCCATTTTATTTTCAAGGTTTATGACGCGATTGATGAATTATGATATTATGGTACACATATATATTATTTACATTATTTTATGGGTGTTTCTGAAATTATATTACCCTACATTGCATTGTGTAAAGATTTGTGTCTCATGAGATAAACACGACTAGAATGGGAAGCGAACCAAATACAGAATGAGACTTTTTCCATTATGATTGACTTGTGAGTGAACCGTGAATACTATTATGTTTTAGTGATTGAAACCATTCTAATAGGATAGTCTTGGGAATATTCCTTGACTACTAAGTAAATGATTTATTTGCCTATTTGTATGACACAACTCCATTTCTTCTTCCAATATTATGCTTCCATGGATCATTTTCTTTCTTTAATTAATGATTAATGCCTTAGGAAGTGCCATTATTTTTTCCATGAATAAATATTTTGATCAATTATATATAGTTTATGGTTTTGAAATGTTATTATCATGTTAACATTCCCTCATGCTCATGATATGTTAATATATACCTTTTTACCATCACATAACATATTAGCAAACCCTTTTTGATTTGTCCATTCCCTTTTTTATGAAGACATGTATTATGGATGATATGTCTAAGAGGGGTTCTATTTATGAAGAAAATAATGTGATATGATGTGATCCAATTATGATCATGCTGTTTATGTATCCATGATTCCAATGGAATTATTACTATATTACTATAAAATGGATCATAATGTTATATTATGAATAGTCATATATTAAGATGTGATATCTATGTATGAAAATTATGGACCACTTATTTTTTCTAACTCATATTTTCATCATGTTTCCCGGCATGTTTCCATATGATTTTTTGGGATTTCAATTGGTACATTAGGTAGAGTTTTGCATTTATATGGTACATGGTACTCAAAAAATATATATTCCTTCTTACCGTATGAAACCAATAGAAATGAAAGAGTTGAAAAATAAAGTGTATGAATATATATAAAATGTATTTATTCTCCCAAATCTTTCATATTAGGATAGAACTATTCATTTTTACAATGAATAATGATGGAAAACATTTCTTTTGGTTTATTTAAATAAACTAATTCAAATTTTGGTAAATAAAATGTATCTATTTTTTGGAAAAAATATTTGTTGGATCAATTGAATTAGGTGATGTGGTTTTTTAAGAGTGATCCTAAATTATATTACCACCGTTTTTGAATTATGGAATTTGAAATCATGAAGACCACCTTTAAGTGCAGGTTTTACCATTATGAACACCTTTTTATTCCATTTTTTCTAACAATTATCCTCATATTTTATGGAATTTTTGACATGATACTCCATGAATACCTCATCAAGTTCGAAGTATCCTTTTTTATGCCATTTTGGTTGAATGGAAAACTATGGAGGATCATGTTCATCATTTGAGAGTAGTTCTTAAATACTGTAGAGATCACTGAATAAAATCCAATCTATCAATATTTGATTTATATATTTGGTAAGTGATGTTATTGGGAAATGTGGTCTCATAACTTAGTGTTTTATTTGATACAGAGAAGTTGAATGTTTTTTTGATCTAGGAACAATAGTGTAATGTATTTTATATTTAGATATTATTGGTTTTATGGGCTATTACTTCTAGTTTGTCAATGTTTTCTAAAATTTGGTTTCTCTAATGACAACACTAACTCATGAAATAGTAATGTTCTATTATTATTTGAAATGTTAGATTTCAATATAAGATTAGAAACATATTTTTATGTATGTTCTATTGTTGACTCTTTATAATACTATGTATGACTACATGGTATTTTTTGATGCATCAGGTCAGGATTTGGGATGCATTCTTATATCGAGTGACCATTAAATATCCTATGGTTCTAGTATTCTTAGGCCACATGAGAAAAAATATTCAACCCATGATCTTGAGCACATATCCATGATGAATCCTCTTAGGAGTTGGAGGAATTTACATTATGGATTAATGTTCACAATTCCTTCCTAAAAATTATATTGAGTTATATATTCTCCCAAAAATATTTTATCCTTCAAAAGAGATTATTAGTGGAATACCTGTAATATTTTGATTTCAAACTTTAATATCCCATGGTAAGGGGATTTTCATTGCTAAATAATTGAGTAGGATAATAATTTCCCATTATATAAATGAATCATCAGAAGAGTCGAATCTAATAAATCTCTTTACTCAGTTGAATTTGAGAGTTTGGGGGGATGTGATCGAGAATGTTCAAAAAAATGTTTTAGTAACCCCCTCTTCTTGATAAGATATTTTAGAATAAATATCATAATTATAAAGTTAGTGGAATTGGGGACTCTATTTGTAGTGGGAAGAACAATGGTGATTGGACGTTCTCCCAATATGGAGTCCTATGTTTTTGAAACTAGTACATTTTACCTTTTTCCAATGATAAATGTTGTGATGGGGGATTGATATATTTCCTAGTGGGTAGTGCACCATATAATGATGAAGATGTTCTACGATATTTAGTGACAATTATAGTATCCAGGTATAATGGGACACATCACTGTTTATGGTTATCACTATTATACCTATTAGTAGGTTAAGAGGGAGCACTAGAAACCTTCAGGTATACTCTACTGCATTCATGTGCCAACATGGATGTGAGATGGGATATATATGGATTTCATGGTTGGGTTTTCTATGTACCCCTCATGGGATGAATGTGATTTGGGTTTTGATTGATCAGCTGAAAAAACAGGGTCACTTTATTTTCCTTATTGTTGAATCAATTTTGTAGGGTTTGTGATATCTATATGGGAAAGAGATTATTATTTTACAGGGATTCCCATTAGTTATAGTCTATGATAGGGATCCTCCGTTCAATTCTCATTTTTCAAGCATCCTCATAGAAGTTATTGGATTATAGGTTTAGTTTGATCGTGACATATCATCCATAGAAGGATGGACAAATAGTCCATATTATAATGGTTCTAGAGAATAAATTATGATCTTGAATTCCATAAATTTGGGAATCTTAGGATGTCTATTTTGGAATAGTTGATTTTATCTATAGTAACAGTTTCTAATTAGCTATCAAAATGACTCTTTTTGAGGTCATGTATGGAATACCTTGTATATTTCCATTTTATGGTTATATATGAGTGAAGCTTCCCGGGTTAGACCTATAATTTTCCAAGATATGACATAAATATTCAATTGACATAAAAGACAATAGTAATTCAATAGAGATTATTTAACTGTTATGACAACTATCATACACTCCCATTTTAGTTTGTATCAGGTGACAATGATTTTTATAGAATTTCACCTTATTTGGGTCACCAATAACCTATTAAATAATGAAAGCATTCTATAAGATTTTAGGGTCATTTTGAGATTACTGATTGAGTTGGAAATGTGTCTTATAGTTTATCTTATCCAACACAGTTGAGATAAATCTATAATATGTTTTATTTACTATATATCAGGAAATATTTTATAACCCTTATCATGTTTTGATATTTGAATATCATGATGTGTTACATAATTTATTCATGACTAAGCAACCAGTTATGATTTTTTGATTCTGATAAAAGTTTCTACATAGAAATTATATCCCTTTGGTTTATGTTCTATATAAGAATGAGTTTGATTTTTGTGAGACTTGTAAGTGTGAAGAAATTATGAGAGATAAGTGGCCTCATATTTTTTACAAGGAGTCTTCCTAATACAATTTATAAGGAGAAAATGTTTTTATGGTTGGGAAGTTGTAATATACTATTACCACTTTTCATGCTTTTTGACCATTGTTTTTATCTTCCAACATTTGGCCACATGTTTGCGGATATTTCAGGATATTTTTGAAATTTTTTGAATCCCATGGGGCTATTTATGCTTATTATATTTTTAAGTAAGTGGTACGATATGGACCAATAACTCATACACCATATTGTGAGCAACTGGATGAGGTGCATGGTTAGTTTCAAACAATGTGGCCTTCCCCCAAACCATGTGTAATTAGGGAGTGGGGGGGGGGTCCAGGCTGGTTCATGGATAAACATACAGTGATGTTAAAAAATCCACCCACTACATAGGACCTATAAGGGATTATTGTTACTACTAACTATGATTCTCTACCATGAAACATTGTGTGTCGGTTTTAAATTCCTAGAAAAGTTTTATTAAGAACATTGGACCATTATTTTAACCAATGTTCACCCCAAGTTAAACCCAAATCGGTTTTTATTATGTTTGGTGGATATCTAGAGGTTTTCATGGCTCCTCCAACATTATATCTTAGTAATTGAGTTTCTGATAGAAGATCCCAATACCTCTATAGTATTTTGTTCTTATATTGATTTCATCTTTCATTATCCTATATTTATCTCACTTTTGTGACTAGTGAATTCTTAGGTTATTGATGGATTATATCTCATCATTGATGAATATTATTTTCTTCAGTTTGAAATTCTAAGGATTATTCCTAGATCCATATCATATTCATCTATTCATTATTTTATCATGTTGTGGGAGTTGATTTTTTTAATCAAGTGATCTCTGTGAGGTGGATCAATAAGTCTTTACCCTAATATAAGAACCTAAAAATTCATTATTGAATTGAATTTTTTTATTGAATTTTAAAGTATTAATTTTAGATGATGTTATATTGGGTTTTAAAATGGAATGTAAATTTTAGTAAATCATAATAACATTTTCATAGAAATTTTTGGGTAGAGTTTGAAAAAAAGGTTTTCTTGAAATGAAAAATGATTTGATGAAATGTAATAACCTAACTTGGGTCCACTAAAATGGAAACCATAGGTGGTCCTACGTGTGGTGATGTATGGAAATATAGAAGAAAAATGTCTCATGTAAAACATGACTAAATAAAACCAACAGTGTTAATTGAATAATAAATAGAGAATATTCATGTTACATAAAAATTCATGAAAATTTGGCCAAACTAGAATGATTTAACAATAAATCACTAAATAAGTACCTGGGTGACTGTTTATCACCACCAAACCATCCTGTCATGGAGACAAATAAATATGACAAAATTACATGCTATAGAATTAACTTCCCTTTACGTAAGTACTGGGAAACATCATTTACAACTGCCTAAAATAAAAATAATAGAGAGTGAATGAATCCCAATATGATACCACAAAACCATATATATATCTTTTAATATCATGAATGAATTATCTTTATATTTAAAACAATTATATCTTAAAATAAAATTTCATAAATTTAAAAAAAATAAAAAATTACTAAAGATTTTATAAAAGAATACAATTTTCACCAAATCCAGAAATATAACAACTATTAATGAAAATAGGAATGAAGACTTGGATACATCATTATATAATCATGTTTGAAAATAACAATAGAATATACCATCAAGTGATAAAAAATTTTAAATTATAAATCACACCATTTGAGATCAAACTTATGGTTATAATTGATAGACAAGAATAAATTCCATAATTTAAACCTAGGGTGGATCTAACCAATATATCCACTAGTATAATTACACACACTAAAATGTTATAAAATATCACATCGAATTAGACTCACAAATAGTGAATATTTTCTTCTTGATGCACCCAAGTATTCTCAATGAGGCATATTATTCAAAATAATTTTAAAAAACATAAAAAATATTTAATATAAAATTTCAGATAAAAACCATTCTGATCTCTAGAATTAAGACTGAATTAAAAACTAAGAGAACAATTTTAATCATTTAATGAAACACATATTGTGGATAAATATTTTTTAAATAACCCTACATTAAATATCTGAATCTTATCTATTAAAAAATTCATATTCCAAGTAAAATGTTTCCATTGAATAAAAATAAATAAAAAACAAAAACATATATGAATTCAAAAATTAACCCCTTTTATTGAGACACCTACCTCAATAATAGAGGAAACCTAATCACCTTTGATAATAGTGATTGAAAAAAATAAAATAGACCACTCCAAGTTATGTCCCGAGGAAAAATACTAATCATTGTAAAAAATAAAAAATATATTACAATCTATTACATAAACTTAAGCAACACAACATTCTCTACCAATGGTAATGAATAAGTATAAATAACACTCCCTAGTGAGAAGCGATGCAACCTCCTTGGGGGTAGAATTCCGAACTATGTGAATCAGAAGAATTGAGATCACCCGAAATCACTTAAATTTCCATAATGATGGAGAAGTAGACCAACACATTGAATATAGGAAGGGTATGGAATGGAGTGTATTATAAACCATATGAATAAAAATCATGTCATTAATCACTTTCACATATTGAATTCCATAAATTATAAATACACCCAAAAAGGACTTATCTAAAGATAAATTACCACTGATAAACATTTTCATGATGTGTAATAAATTTACATATTTTAGTTTTCAAACTCAAATATTTTTCTCATATAAACATTCTAGTGATAGATTCACATGGAAATTTACATTCACTGATTTAATTTTTCATAAATCCATCTACCATAATAAATTGTAGATAATATAAAAAATAGTCTCTAACTCAAATCAAACCCAAAGTGCACCCTCTAAAACATTTGATATATTTTTATACAAACACTATTAATTTAAAAAAAATTTATTCCCTAAATATTAGATAAAATAAATTGTTAAGAGATACTAAAAAGGTAAAAGGATGGTATAATTCTCCCCACAAATAAAAAATTCAATCCCACAAATTTCCTCATGATCATGGACTTATAAATTCTGAAATACACATTTTCATAATAAACAATTCCTACTCCCACATCTTGTGATTATCCCTTCAACATTTCCATAGTACATAGATAAATTGAATTTTTTTATATTGTAGTACCATATCTCAGTGATCCATAATCCAAAAATGTTTCTCAAACATCGTGGGGTCTAAAAAAAGATAAATATATTCCCACTCAATCACTTTGGAAGGATATAGTTAACACTTCCAAATTTTTGAAGTATGAAACACATCAAGGATTGAATCCAAAAAATATGGTAACTCCAAAAAATACAACACCTTTCCAAGATGCTCAACAATATCAAAGGGGCCAACAAACCTTGGGGTCATCTTACCCTACTTACCCAACTAAAGATGTCCCATGTGAGGTGAAAATCTGATAAAACCTAATCTCCCACATCAAAAACTAGTATATAATGATGATAGTCCTAAATGGATTTCAAATGACTCTATTCAATGATCAATAACATTTCAGATCAACAATACCTTTTCTTTCATTACCTAAAAAAGACTCATCCCTCCTAATGATCTCCCTCCAAAATCATTCCAGAACATGGATGATCCATATAGAAGCCAATAAAATTATTTAAAACATGAAATTTTATTCATGGGATGATAAATAATTGTATATAAAAACTCAACCATAGTAATATTAATTTTCTAGTAACCACCAAAATAAAACTCATATGCCCAGAGAATATCCTCCAGAACATGGATATATCTCTTAATATATCAATCTATTTAAAAATGACAGGTTATGCTCAATTTCAATTTTGAAACATCACCTGTAATAAATTTTTCCTAAACCTAGATGCGAACTATGGTTGCCTATGATAAACAATTACATATGGAACCCGATGAAGCCTCAAAAACTCTCAATCATACATGTCTCTATGATACTTTCATTTTTTCCATCTCCATGATATGGATGAAATGAAGTGATTTTTGTGAGTTAACCAATGTTAACCCAAATAACATCATCCCCACTTAGAGTATGAGTTAAACCAATAATGATGTACATAAAAATCCCATCAATAATTCATATTATATTAGGTTATGGAAACAACAAACAATTTAGTCTCTGGTGCTCCTCCTTAATTATTTGACATGTAAGACATCATGATATAAAATATGAAATCAGATACCTCATCCTCAACCACATATATAATTGTATCATGTAATGATACATATTTTTGTCCCATGGTTCATGGACCAACAGGAATGGTGTCCAATATCTATCAAATCATGCCTCAATGGAATAATAATGACTAACCTACCATGAAAATACAATGCTCTATCAGGGGAATGAGACCACTCAACTGGGGTCTCCCCACTATTTAGGATTTTACTATTTTTTTAACTCAATTATAGAAACATTATCTATATGATCCTGTTAAAAAAATGAAGAGTTATCCTTTATTGAGGCCAAATACTCCATATAAACATCTTTAACTCCCAAGCTCATTAGAACAATGAAAATAATTATTAACCACTCATAAATTGATTCCTTAAATTATTGTTTTGGTAATTTCTATAACTACAGATTGGGAAAAATATTACCATTATTGGGATTATAATAAATATAAAAAATAAATGTATATAGATTTTCATCCTAGTGTCTATATCATAAAATAAGACCCCTCTTATTAAAAATATATATCATGATTTTATTATAAAAATATACCATAATGTTCTCCCAAAATTTTTAGTAAGGTCATGATTTTAGTTTTTACATAACCACTTCAAACTCAAGATCATGTGTCAGGTTT
Source organism: Viscum album (assembly GCA_963277665.1). Taxonomy (NCBI): domain Eukaryota; kingdom Viridiplantae; phylum Streptophyta; class Magnoliopsida; order Santalales; family Viscaceae; genus Viscum; species Viscum album. Next base: position 1,878,188,924 of record OY728132.1, read on the forward strand.
TTCATCTCATATGTACATAAATGGTGTGATCCACATCCCACCACATGTCTCCCCTACATTAAGACACACACCAAAATCATACCAAGAGAATCACAAGAAACATCATAACCTAAACCAGGTACCAAAATAATAAAAAATAGAGAATTATTTAGTTCAATAATATATATTTAAAATTTATTATTCCTCTCAAACAATACACACTTACGGGTTTAATTTTCATCAGATATGTGAGATTAGAGAAATCCTAAACGAACAACCTATAACAACCAAAAAACACCAAGAATCTTCAAAACACAAAAACAATTCAAAGATGCTTCAATGTCATAATTATATGTATCTATTCGATATCTGTTGTGGTGTACCCCTCATATATATCATTTCATAGAATCTTTAATTATTAAATGCAGAACTCACATTATGATAGCTTAACAAAAAAGATATTATCCATAAATGATATAAGAATGTTATCTAAAATTTATATGCTATCCACCTATAATTTGAATTACACCAGAATATTATCCATGAACACTACACCGAAATATTCCAAGAACAGATTAAATAACCCATTCATCAAATTCATAAATACAACATTTTATTAATTAGATTGAAAAGAAAAACTAAAAACATGAAATGACCATACAAACTCCTACAATATGACTTAGGTATATCTTCTTATCAAAATATAAATTGGGGTTACCCTAAACTATGTTCAATTTTTAAATACCAACATACCCCTCTTTTCTAGTCAAAAATATCATCAATCTTGGGATACTGTTATTTGTTCTTGATGGTAACCTGGATTAACTTTTGATGGCACATCCAATATCTGAGGATTGTTTCTTCATTTTTATCAAGGTGGGTAGGATAATTCCATTGTGACATGGTACAATGAATAAATCCAATTGAATCATGGTCTAAAAGATGAAACTTATTCTTTTATAACACATCAGGATACATATGATATGATATCACATAAATGGGCATCCTACCATGTAGAATTTCAAGGGTAAACTCTTCCTCTCTCTATGTTCGTAAAAAATAAAAAATTATCTGTAAAGAAATTTTGGTATGAAAATAAAACTATAGGAATTAGACTGGTCAAATACATATCAAATATATCAAGGAACATGTATAACATTTGATGGGGTATCACTCGAATATATGGAACAATAGACCCTAGTCTCCCAAACCTAATATCACACATACCCTGAAATACTTGAGTTACTCCACTAGAAGATAATTACTAAACATGATGATGATAATAGTTGACCTAGGACTTAGTAGTGATCATATAATCCATGATAATAACTTGGTGAATTATATCAACATCAAGAACCCAAAAATCCTACACAATATTGATGTTTGTTATCATCACCCAAAACATGGATCATTTTAAACCTTGTTCAAATCAATTTTCAAAAGATGTGAAAATATCCTACAAGAAATAAATATGTTATAATTGAATTACCAAAAAATAAACAAAATTTCATGATATAAATAATTAGTCACACCTATATGAAATAAAATTTATCACCATAGATGATGAAATAAACATTGTGTCTTTAATAGTACCCGAACCTTCTTTAAATTCATCTACATTATACATCACCACATAAAGGAATATAAAATCAGTCCATAACTGAAACTTCATAGTCACATAAACACCCCTTATCATGAGGATAATAACCACCAACCATGGAAGAATCTGAAAGAACCTTCTATGCCTTGGTGAGAGAAGACCTAGCCTAACCACATTGGGTCATCCATCTACAAAAATTCCTCAAAAGGACAGATTGCCAAAATATAGAATTGCCAAAGTATCCTTTGTTAAATCTATCTCGGTATCACTAGGAATTACACATTCATATAAAACAACAGGTTGTTTTCTTAATGAAGCCCTAAAAAATGTTTCTAAATAAAACTAGATACAATTATACTTATTTTTTCTAGAATAAACACAATGACTAAAAACCACATCAAGCATAGATCCACCCAAATATAATCCCAAAGCATGTTTAAGTCTTCCATAAACGTTTTATTAACCACCTCTATCATTTTTTACGTAACATCAAAACTAATATCAATTGAATATTGGACCTTATCCCCATCTTAATTATCCGAGAATCCTTCAAATCATTGGTAAAAATAAGGTTCTAAGTTCACCAACTCAAATAAAACAAGTGTAATAATCCATAAAGGTATGACCCCATGATCTATGGTTATAAATTCATAGGTTTTCCTCATATGTAATGTCTCAAGATAATAATAATGGAGTTATATTTTCATTATGGAAGCTAAAGTGGCATCCTCACACAGTCATTGATAACACAATAGAGTCCCACCATATCCTTTTTGGTCCCTTAAGATTATATTTAGAAAAAACCACCATAGATTATTCAAGAGTATTCAAAAAGATGAATATATTCTCAATATGATCATGACGGTATAAAAATTTAGGGGGTTCATTGATAACACCAAATATGGGTGGATTTTTCATTGTAAATTCAGATACATGATCCATCACTCATTTCAGGTTATCAGCACCTACGTATCCCAAAGTCTGAATAGTGAGGATTTTTGATTCCCCCAAAGAAGGTTATACAAGTGGATTCACTTTCGGAACATACCTCATAGCCCCCTCTCCCATATTTTGAGGAGTTATCCTTGGGGGAATTTTCTAAAAAAGGAAAAAACCCCCATCATTCGTGTGAAAATTACCAATTCATAAGACCAATGTAATGTATCCATATCAATTATTTTTAATGATAATTATTTAAAAATATTATGTATTTTATGAACATAATAATAAAATATTGAAAAACAAAGTTCATATAATAAAAAATTATATCATGTTAAAACAAATAACATGAACAACCAAGTCTCACATGTGAAAAAAACACTTACCACCCATGGTAACTCTAATTCTATCACAAAAGTGATCTAGATTGACCTTGTTTTATTACATACTCCTAGAATTCCAATGGCACTAAATTATATCTACCAATATAATAAACCAACCCTAGACCATGTCACAAAACTTTATTCTAGTAAATGGATCTAAAACTAAATTGTAATTATCCAAACTAGGTCCACTAAACAAGTCACCTATAGTTGTCTGCGACATTGTAGTGTAAAACAAAAAGGAAGAAACAATTCTCATGTAATGCATGAAAAATGAAAACAAAGAAGTTAAAATAAGAATTTGGAAAAAATATCCATGAGACATACTAAGTCAAGAAAATCTAGAAAAACCAATACGATAAAACAAGAAAATACATAAATAGTCCTGGAATGAAAATATGTCACCCCATACTATACCACTATGAATAAGACAATAGAAAAGGAAACATACCTTCTATATAATTGCATTACATTTAACTAAGTCCATCATAACTATATCTAGAACCATCCAATGGAAAATTTAAGGTGTGATAAAAAATTCCAATAAGACACAACTAATTAAAATTTACAGGTTCTAATATTAAGAAATATCTTTCCCAACATTTAATATAAAAATATCTCACAAATAAATTTCACCAAATATTTCATTTTTCTAAGAAATTAGATTGGTTTTCATAAAATCATACCATATTCACTAAATACAAGAATATTTATTAAATGGAATAGAAAAGGTAATCATCTGGGGATACAACATAAGAAATACATATGAAAAAATATCTATGAAATATATCATCATAAGATAAACCAATAACAATTAATAGAGAAAGCCATTTGGGCTCTATCCTATGGGTATATGATCAAAAAATAAAAAAAATCCATAATTTAAACATAGGATGTATCGAACCAAAATAACATATAATGGAATTAAATGCACTAATGTGGTATAAAAACTCTTAATTCATTACACATAGAATGTGTGATAAGTATTTTCCCAATGCACCCAATGTTACCCAATGTTTTATGTTTTTAAAAATACATTTAAAAATCATTCACAAATTAATTAAAAAATCACATAAATTCCTTTCTGCATTTACTAATGAAGAAAAATTCTTTAACCCAAACCAAAATTTGATCTATTTATTAAAACACTTATTGTGTGTAATTACATTAGTAAGAAACCCAATTCCAGCCCGGATGGCCTGAAAGACTTCATTTTTATTGATTTTTTATAACCCCCCTTTCAAGGGATGAGGGGGAACCCTAATATAGATCATAGGATTAGGGATTACATAGCCCATAGGATTAAGAGACATTACATGACCCAAATATCGTAGGGAATTCAACCAGACTATAACTACAAGGAACTGAACCTCCCTAGCATCTGCATCATAATGGTAGCTCTCCACCTTCATATGGCTGTTTGGATAAGATTTCTATGAATTCACAGGATAGTCCCGATGTCATAGCAATACCCTTTCATTATTATAAATCCATTGTTTCTGCTCTGGTGATTTCACCTCCTCTGAATCCTCCTCTAGGGATGCTCCTTTTTTTAGTCTGTTTGGGGAAACTATACTAATAATGTTTTCTAAAGGCTTTGAGGGTGTCCAAAGGCCTTAAAGGTGGCCTGAAATCCTTACTCACTTGAAGGGTGGGGTGGCCCTAAGGCCTTAAGGAATCAAAGCCAAAACCAGTGGCCCAAGGTGAATAGTTATGGTTACTACATCACAAAACTGTACCTGCTACAGTACCTACAAAATACTGCATAGTACCTACTATAGTACCTGCTAGAGTACCTGCTCTAATACCTGCTGCAATACCAACTAAAGTGCTTCTACAATATTACTATAATTCTACACAGTACTGCTACCGTACCCTCGGAGATATGCCTCCGCATGGTTTTGAACCTGGGTCTCGTGGATGCACATAAAGTGACTCCAATATAGTTGAAAATGACATATGATAGTTCAATAATTAATCACTTATATAGAGACACCTACCCCAAGAATTGAGGAAACCAAACCGCATTCAACAAAAATATACAAATTCTAAATTCTGGACATAAGGGAAAACTATATAGTATCAATTTTAAAACCAAACCAATAACAACATAATACATAAATGTTGCCAACACCACTACTAAAATCAATGGCAAAAATTTTGCTAAAATCCCACTTACCAGGGAGAGGTAATGTAATTTCCATGAAGATTGATTGTCTAACTGAGTGACTTAAATGAAGAGAGTTATCTCAATATCACGAAAAATTACCTTAGGATTCAAGAGAGAGGAATACACATCTAATTAAGGATGATTCAATCATTCATCATAATAAAAACTAAGGGACTAAAACAATTCACACTGTGAATCCCTTTCATATTGTGAATTACATTAGTTACAATTAGGTTGTAAAATTGATCACCAATAGAAAAATACCATTGATCAATATTTCATGAAATGTAAGAATTTTATGAAATATTTTTTTTCATGATAGGAACTATTTTCATAGTATCTTTCTAGAGAAATATTCATGTTGTGAGTCATATTCATAGAATAAATGGGTTCTGAAACAAGTTCTGAGAAGAGATTATGTAGAAATTATCCAATAAAATCCAACTCAAGTGAGGCCCAAAGAAAAATCTCAAAAACCATTAACACATTTATATGAGGACTCCATTAATTCATAAAAACAGACTTCCCCAAACATTATATTTTAAAAATTATTAATAATTACCTAGAATAAGGTAATATTATGTAACAAAAAATAATTTTACATTGATTATTTTTAACATTTTATTTAAATGTAATATTATTTTAAAAGTCATGAAATTGATGAAAACCAATTGTATCATTTTGAAACCAAAATGGAATATTGAAACAAAAAACTTGGCATTTGAACTATAAAAGATGAATTGTTGATTATGTTCTGATTGACTGATTGATTGAATCACATGTCATCCCGAGTTGTTAGTGGGTGATTATGACAATAATTCTTGGTCTATAACTAATAAGAAATGTATTGATGATGAAAACTATAACTAAATAAAGTTATACATGATTTTTCGAAAAGGGATGTTGACTGTTTATCCAAGTTTGTTTGAGCCTTGGTACATCAGCAAATATACCAGATCCATGATTTATGATTGAGTTGTGTGATGATATGAGATCCTATACCAAACTTAACTCATGGAATTTGTCAATAGTAGTTTTTGGGATTAACTTTATCAAAAATTACACAAATTACTGAAATATATTCTTCATTTTAGTTTTTTATTTAATTTTATTACTAAATGTTCATTTAGGTGTTTTTATGATATATCTTCCATATATTTTATTTGAAATCATGTTTTGGATTCAAATAAGTGAATGAAATTCCATGTTTTTTTATTTAATTTGATAACACTTATGGCTTAATTTTAATTATGTTTATTAAAGAAAACATTGTGATACTAATCTAAGACATTTAGGCCGCACTATACCCTTTACCTAAGTAATTTTAATACATCAACATGGGAGGTATGGTTAAAGGTAATGTTCCCATTGGAGGTTGAAAGAGTACATGATTTGTGGGGCATGGAGTAATGTAGGTGATCAATGGAGTTGTGATCCACATATTACATAGGATTTATAAGAATTGGTCTATACATATATTATTTCTATTTTAAAGATGTGCTATATTTTGGGTTTTTTCATATAAAACCACATGTGGTTATTTTCTCCTCATGGAGGGTGGGTCATGCTGACTACATTAATAATATCTTTCTATATTATTCATATTTATTTGATCTTGGTGAATAAATCATTCTCTTTCATTTTCTATTGATTCCAGGTTCTAGTCTCTAATCCATGGGGATTGAGAATTCCATTCAACCTATGTTAATATGAATTAGGGAATAAATAATATAGTGTATCTATGAGTGTTCAGGAATTTTTTTATATTATTAATATTTATTAATATATCATACTTTGAACGTTGAAAATATTAAAAAAATATCATCATTATTTCCATTTACATAAGACATATTCATCTTTTTCACTTAATGTCAGTGAGGATTTCAAAATAACATAAAATAGTGATAATTATATATTGAATGATCTTGGAATTATGAACTTGGTAGCCCTTTTAGTTAATTTATCCTATCTATGTGATGTTTCTAAAAAAAATTGAATGTTTTATCAACAGATAATTAAAGAAACCAATAATTAGTTAATATATTTTTAAAATATGGTTATAAAATATTTATTAAAATGGTATTATGATTATTTTAATTTTACAATATATTTCATTAAGATATTAAGGTTTATTACTCATGAGGCATGAGGGTGGTCAATTAAGAAAGAGTGGAGGATAAGGGTTTTGTCTCAAAATTTACGTCTTTGAGAGACATCATCATTTATTGACATAATTTATTTTAAAATAGTATATATAATAGAAATTATATATATATATATAATATCATGAATTATATTTATTTATTTAATATTAACTTCATATTAAAGGGGTCTCTCTTTAAAATGTTTTTTATTTAAAAATTTCTTATATTGTAAGGGTTTTCATCTCAAATTCCGCTCTTAGATACATCTTTTTAATTATGAACCTAAATTCATTTATGTGGTGTATATACTAAAAATTTGGGATATAATATCATGAATTTATTTTTTTCATGTAAATATTAGTTCAATTTGAATCCCTATTTTTCTGGGTGACTTGATTTAATTTATCCTTGTTTTGTATGGGGTTTTCAAGACTCATAACATTTTATTCAGTCAAAATCCAATATCTTCATTTTAAACGCATTATGTTTGTTCTTATATAACCTAATATGATGTTAATTTTTTTATTTCCACATAATTTTATATGAAAATTTGATTTCATACCAAATTTTCCTTTATTTATGAAACTTTTTTTTTTGGAATATGAAATTTTTATGGGTGTTTCTCATCTCTTTTATTGGATATTATTCCACAACAGTGTTTTTACATTATGTTGAATGTCAAATTTATTTAATATAAAATATTTTTTTATGTACAGTGATCATTTAATTCAAATTAATTAATTTATTTTAAATAAATCATTATTCTTTTAAGGATGTCGGTTCCAAATAATGTTGTTTAAAAATATTTAAAATGAATTACATCACCATGATATTTTATTCTTCACTTTGACTTAAAATTTTAAAACATGCAGTTCCTTATTATCAAGGTATCATTATTACAATTTTTTATTTCATATTTTACAATGTTATCAACTTATCATAAAAAAATTATTTTGGAATGTGACATGAAAATCACACAATTTTATGGTAATATTATGAAACATTTTAAAAAAAAAACATATATGTGATATATATTTAATTATTAATGTACTATACTAAAATAAATACACGTCTCTTAAATAACCCTATATGTGTTTTATTATATATTACCTTTCAGTAATCATTTTTTTGGTATCAAATGATCATGTTTTTATATGATACCATTCATAAACATTGTAAAAACCATTTTCTTTGAAAGGATTATTTTTTCAAAATATTAAGGATTTGTTTTTTATGAATTTTTTATGTATGGATATTTATGGCTAGGGTCTTATATCACCCTCTGATTCATTAGTTTATATTTTTTATATCATGATATAACTATGTTAATCAAACAATGATTGGTAACTTTAATATGTGGTTCTTCCTTTGAATGATCAGTCCTATATGAAAATCAGGTAGTGGTTCCTCCTCTACTATGGTAACTGAATATAGATCACTTGATCTGCTAAGGGAATTAGGTAGTACAACCTACAGTACTATGGTAATCTGGTTGGGATTCATTCTCCCCTATGTTATTTGAATCAGGTGGTGAATCCTTCTCTACTATGTTGTGATTATATATTCATAGGTTTGGGAAACATATTTTTTCAATGTTATGATTTATTTATAATATATTCCAAATGATCCTGATTTTACATGAATGAGTGATGTTATATACTCATACAACTTTATTGTTTGTTTGATTCCCATTATAGTAAATTAATCCATGTTTTGATGTCTCTACTTTGCTATTTTAATTATATTCCATGATATATGATTCTCAATCACATTTTATGAATATCACATATAATCCTATGATATGTCAAGAAGATGGTCTAGAAAAGTATAGTTATAGAATAACATAAAAAAGTATGGTAAAATAATATTTTTATGTAGCCAGTATCTAATACACTAATCTAATTGGGACTCAATTTATGCGACTGTTTTATTGATGTATTGTCTAAAACCTAGAATCCATGTAATGGATATATATTTTTATCTTATGAAACCTTTGATAATGGGTTCTTACAATACTTGAAACTATACACCAACACAAAAATAAATTCTATGATAATTCATATATATTTTTAAAGGTTTCAGATATGTAAACTAGGGTTGTTACATAACCTCTCTACTATATTTCCATGTTTATATGAAGATGAAATAATAGGAAAAAGTTGTATATAATTAGGTAGAGAATATTCTTAAGTTGAATTTTGATAGTGACATATTTATAAGCTTCATGAAACAATAGACTTACATAAGTATAATAATTAATGAAGTAGTATTTGATGATACTCACATCTCATGAATATATATGCATAGTATAATAAAAGCACACACACATATATATAAATATCAATAATAAATTATGGTTAGAAAATATAAATATGTATATTTTTGAGAATGTATCATCATGATTAATATCCCAACAAGTTATGATTAAATGGTATAAGTCTAAGGGTGATTTTCATCTATTACCCAATTTTTTTGGAATTGTTGAAAATCACAATAGAGTTCATATTATGTATTATTAAGACCTATAAATGCCATAATTCCATTTGGGTTATATTTTATCACCTTAAGAAGTCATCTAATTTCATTGTTATTTGAGAATATATTTTTTTGATCAACATTTCAAGGTATACATAATATAAGTGTTAAAATTTCATAGATCACATCCCTAAAATGTATAAAATTTATATCTATGGTATTCCTCAATTTTCTTGAGAAGTCTTCATTAATCAATGGATACATATTTGAGTTTCAAAAATTCTTTTCAACTTCAAATAGATGGTTAATATAAAAAGACCACTCAATCTCCAAATGATATATTGAGATCTTATTCAATTGATTATATTTGTTATTAGTTTTAAACCTTTCCCATATTATAGTTATCATAAAAAATGGTTTCCATACTAGAATTCAAATGGCACCATATGAGTGTATTTCTAGGAGGAGAATTAAAACTTCAACTTATTAGGATAATGTTGGATAGTATACAGTACATGGATATTATCTTCCACATTAAATGTATATGAATATTCAAACCATTTAGTTCCACATTAGAACTAGGAAAAGTTGAAAATTGAGATATGTTGACAATATTCGAAGAGATTTAGAGTGTATAGTCAAAGAAAATTTACCCATATGAATATCACCATGGAAGAGGTTTATGAAATTTTCTAAAAATGGAATGTTGTTCCATAGATACATTGGACACTTTGGAATACTCATATGTGCGTTGATGGAAGCTAATAAATATAAAATTCCAATGAACCAATTCATAGTTCATGATCAATTACATGAATCAATGCTGATGTAGTGATTTTTTGACCAATATATGTACTAAACTCAAAGGGTTTTGTTCTCTAATGAGATAATTATTACAAGTAGAAACTTTTAGAACTCAAGGATCACAATGAAAAGTCACTACAAAATAATACCACTAATATAATTATTGATTTATATGGGAATAAGATTTTTATTGAATTAAAATGTTAAATCAATGATATAATATGGAAAAACATCCCTCATTTGTTTTCCATAGAGTTATTAAATATCAATGATGATATTAATTTTAGGGGACAAAAGTTAATAAATAATGATTTTATAATATATTTATTTCTATTAAATAAATATTTTAATCAATAGACAATTTCACATGAAACAAGAAACTAAAATAAAGCACACCACAATCCATTGTGATAAAATGTTGCAATGCAAGATAAAGAATGATACATTCATAGAATTCAATATAAAAAATAATTAAGAAAATTAAAATATGAAAAAATATTATAAGAAAATATAAATTCCACATCCATAAAATCACTTTTTTCATGGCTCTCTATTGAGAACATCAGACCATGTTAAATTATTTAAATAATGAATATAAATACAAATATGATTGACATATTGAGAAACTATTGAATTATTACAATGAATGGGTTTAGTAAAACTGTATATTGGAATGAAATCCAATTGCTTTGTTTTTTAATAATTGGAAATATGGTCATTGAATATATAAATGTTGTAAATATTATATTGTAAATATTTTAATTGGATAAAAAAATTGGTCAAATATGTGACAAAAAATAATATTATTCAAAAATAATAATAATATAATTCTAGAATGGAATACAATTTAAACATTTTATTACTTTATTTTAAAAGTTTATTCATATGTGTTATTATTATTGTTATTGAAAATTGAATTTATGAATTTATAAAATTAAAATAAGTATTTTCATAGTATCATATGGTAAAATTAAATTTTTAGATGTATAAAAATTATATTTAAATGGACCAATACATAACTAATTAATGATAAAAAATGATATTTTTCAAAGAAATGTTTTTCTTAAGTTTCATTAATGTTAATTTAAATAATGTATAATCATCAGTTTTATATGAAAAATATAATAATTTTTATGTATAAAAATAAGTATATTGAAACTTAATTATTTTTAAATTATATAAAATAAAAATGTACACACATTATGTTTTAAATGTAATTTTTTTTAAAAGGTTTATATATATATATATATTATGTTTTCACATACAATTTAAAATTTTCATATATAGAAATTATATTATAATAAATGGATTGATAATTTGAAATTATTATTTTGAAATTTAATAATAGAGTTTATCTTATACAATTTGTAAAAAATGCAATCATAAAATAATAAACAAGGTAAAATTGTGTAAAAAGAGGAAAACTAATGCGGTATAAAATTTTGATAATGAAAATGATATTTAAAAATTATATGAGTAATTTGTTTATGGTGGGTTCAAAACATATATTTTTATGGATTTATCTCACCTAACATACCTAATGACCTTATGATTCGAGTATTTCCCTTTACCAAATAGATGCTTCCAATTAATTATCACATTTTTTCACTTATAATATAATATCCCCTATATCCCTTCCAAAAAAATAATCTCATGAAAATATATTTAATAAATTACTATTTTACATCTGTTAAATATTTTTAATATGTTTAGTAGCATCTCATTCTTGGAAGGAATCAAAAATCCTTCATTCGGATGGAACTCGTGTCGAGGAGGAGAAAATTTGACAGCTGTATATGATCTCTTACTTTCTTAGTTAAATTATCATATAAACCCTTTATAATCCTTACAATCCAACATATTTATATTATATTAACATAATTTTGATAATATTAAAATTATAATATTAATTTATAACTCTATACGGGAACTCATATTTCAGTATGTCATATATTTTTTTTGGGTTTGTTCAATCACCTATGTGAATGACGTTATAATATGGTCACTAATTACAACATAAATATGTAACAATATATTAATACTATAAATATATGATATTATAGAGATATATATGTCATGAATATAATTTTTTAATGGTGAAAAATAAATTATAATTATAGACTAACACATGGTTATCGATGAATTAGATGAAAAATGTTCATCTTGGATTCATTTATGACACACAATAAAACAGATTACCATCAAATTAACTTTGTAATATTTAAATAATGTTTTAAAAAATGATTCCAATACATTGAATAATTTACAACAGATGAAATTGTCATCAAATAACATTGTTGAAACATATATGAAGAAATAAAAATAACTTCCATCTAAGGATGGGACTAAACATCATCTAAAAAAACATGTGTAATAAACTACTAAAAATGATGATTATAAAAAATATATAGTTTAATAAGTTTATTAAACAAGTTATTAATATATTTTTGACCATTAAATAGAAGGTTAAATCAGTTTCTTGAAGGATGAGTGTAAACAATTTGATTTTTTTTCATTCCAATCACAAATTGATATTGGGATTTTAATTACTATGTTTCAATCTAGGAAAATTATGTAATATTTTTCTATTAAAGAACATCCATTTTATTATCCTTATGTACTTTAGTGTTTTACCACTCCTTTTAAAACTATAATTATAATAATAATTAATTCCTTTTTCAGTGTATGTTACTTAGTTTAAAAAATAAATATTCTTATAATATTTTAGACAGTGTCATTTTCTGAAAACCTTGTCCTGTTTACAAAATGAAAAATGAATCCACTTTTAAATTTATTCTATAAAAATTTATTTTAAATATGTATTATTCAGTTTTATTTAAAATTATATCAATTTTTTTATGTTTTTATAATGAAATTTATATTACTTTTATTTTATCAAATATTTTCATTTTATATCAAAGGTCCAGTACCCCCAAGTTTAATTAAGTAACCCTTTCATTATGATTTCTATATATGTAATATATATGGGTGATGTTTTGGAGAGTTTGGAGAAGTGTTGGAGTGGTTTTGGGTATTTTATATAGGTGGATGGTTGTTTCACAGTTTTAGAAAATCATGTGACACCTATAGGAAACCATAGAAAATAAAACATAGTACAAAGGAATGGTGCATGGGAAGCATACGGTTTTCCAAAACCATGTGAAGGACAAGGAGAAACTATATTGTATTAAGAATATGTCTGACAATGAGCTTTGGAAAGGTTGGTGCACTATTTGGTAACCGTGTAAGAGAACTATGCAAGGTCTCCCTTAAGGACAAGGTAGTAGCATAGTCAGCACACAATTTTCCAAACGTACAACTAAACCATGCACATGTCTAAAGTTATATCCATAAATTGTTGATATTTCAAGTTTTCACTTCTAAATTATTCGTGTTTTCTCTAAAATAGGCTTAACTAATGATTTTTCCCTCTCAATGGTTGTATAACCTCTCCACATTGAATTAGATGTGATCCAATGAAATTCCTTGGGGTTTTAATGTCGAATCATCATGTTATATGGTCCTTCTTGGTTGTTCTTGATGTGTTTCACAAGATCCTATTCTCTATCCCCTATTTTTATCATATTTAAACCCACTATGGTTTGAGATAATATAGTTAATTCCAAATATGATTATATTTGGCATGTTTTTTATAGGGAAATATATCTAAGGCATGTTTGTGAAGATTTAACCATATTTTTTTAACTTTCCTCATATCGTTTATTATTCTATCATAAACCATGAGGTAGGTGGACTTATTATAAAATCCTCTATTTATAAATTAAATGATTTATTTAATAGTGGAAAAATTTAATTTATGATTTTAAAATTTGTATGAATATCATGCTAAAAACCTTATTTAGTGGTGGTTTGTGGATTTGTGTGAAATTATTGAATTGATGTGCATAGAGATTTAATAAATGATTCAAAAATATTTATTTTAAAATAGTTTATTGGTTATAATCATGGAAAAAGGATTTGTAAAAGTATTTTTATTTTAAATATATTTTTATTGAAATGGTTTTGGAATTGTAATGTTTGTGGTTTTTAAATGGATTTGGAATTAGAATGGTTTTTTCATGGTTGTATTATCATAGGTTTTTAGAATAATGGATATGTGTGTTTATGTGAATTTAGGATAGATAAGGGTTTTATGTATCCCCCATCATTGTTGGTATGGATAGGTTTCATAACTTTCCCCTATCAAATATTTAGGATCTTTTGAGTCCGTTAAGGGTAAGAAGTATCCCCCATCATTTCTGGGATGGATAATGTTCATGGCATTACCCTATTCGGGGATTCATGCATGGTTGGTTATGTGGATATGTGGAATGAAATTTTAATGAAAAAATTGTAATTTATGAAATGGTTTTAAAGTAATGTTTGGTTGTTTTCCTTAGAACTTGTTATATTTAGTGAAAACTATTTTACTATGGAACTTATTTATATTATGATATAAACTACTTTATAATTATTTATAATTAAAATATTTTATATAATGTCTAACATGTTATATCTTAGTGGAATGTGTAGGGAATTTATTGGGAAAAATATACTCACTTTTAGTAGTTACCCCTATGTTGGAACTTTGGTGTTGTTGGAGATGTTTTTTATCGAGACATGGGAAAAGGTGAAGTATCACACATATTTAGTCTTAAATTTTTATACATGGGTATTTTGTGGAGTGAATAATGGATCAAGGATTGATCTTTGGCGTTATTATTGTCTTTGAGTTTATTTGTTCTTATGGTCTTCTGTTGTGTACTTGGTTGTTTCGTGGTTTTCCATCGAGGTAATGTTTCGTGTTTGTTTTGATATAAATGATATATTTTAGTTTTATTACATTTTTGTCATGCATCATGTATTATTTTATTTGGATATCTATTTTTTGGTCGATAGTTCTATTTATTAGAGGAAATTGTGTCCTAATCATAAACGAATCCCTTGGAATTTATTGGTGTCCTTTAGCATCATGTGGATATCTCATAAGGCCAAGTAACATTCCTACACCTTATCAAGACAATGGTAAGTAGATGGATGTTACAAGTGTTATCAGCCTGTTCATTCCTTGACTTACAAGTGATGACAATCTTGTTCTATTCATGAATCACAATGGGTATCAGTTGTGTTGGTCGCAGTGTTGATATTCATTATGGTATGTTTCTCATGTGTGGATGTTAGAAAGGAGTAGGATTATCGGGACATGAAATGGGGAGCATAAAGATACATACATATGATTTTAATTATAAACATCATGTCACCAAGCAGTTAGGTAAATAAGTTTTTTGGAGACACTTATAGGATTTTCAATATCATTGTCATGGGATTAGCCAATGAGATGATCATGACATGAGTTAGAGGAATCACATCCCACTAAGAGTGAATATTTCATTTTGATAAATTATTCGATTCAATTTGTTGATTTTTTTGAAATGATAGAATTGTTTAAAATGAAAGATTTTGGAAAAATGAATATTGTAATATTTTTAAAATTGTTTGATTTTGAAATAAAAAAAGATATTTTTTTAAAAAGGTTGAATGTAAAAAATTGTTGATTCTGGAGTGAACTGTTGTGATGTTGTGATGTGGTAGAATTTAAAATTGGTTAAGCCTTTAATTAATAGATAGCGATACATATGGTGTTTCTTATGTAAATGTAAAATGACATCTGGTAGAAGTCCCAGGAACGGGTCAGAAGAGGTCATTAAAAAATGAGTTTCACCTGAGACATGGGAGGACCAACAGTTGGTGCAAAGCATCATTTAGGATTTTCAAACAATAGAATAAGGACAACACCTAGATACTAGTTTTATGATATTTTTCAATGCATAATATCGAAGTGGAGGAAGTATGGTTTTCTTCACAATATGAGACAAGAGCTATAATTCTAATAGTAAGAGGAATATGGACACCATTTATCAAGGAGGTTGAATAATTCTAAATCGGAAAACAAGTTCAAGTAAACTTACTCTAAGAACCAAGACCACGATTTTATGTTTTCAATGTGGTTTACTAAGTCACATAAAGAGAGAGTGTATGATACCACTAAGAGCATTCTTTAATTGAAACACAATGGGAATATCCAGTACTATTGTTGTAGTTCTTCGAGAATGGGTATTTATGACACTTCATAATATCCCAGTCATCATATGCTTTGATGGGATGAGGATAATAGAATCACTCACATTAGTAGAAAAGCCTATCCATGATGATTCCGAGAACCCCTTGCCTCCTCAGCAATGTCAGTCTCGATAGGTAATGATGGAACAAATTACAGAGAAACATAAACTATATGGAGCTGAATAGAATATTTTTTAAATGATCATCCATGAATATATATGTTGAGAGGTATTATCCTTTTGAATTATACCTTCATGAATGATTTGTTTGATATGGGTGAATCTCATTATTTTAATTTTCCTCGTGGTATTTATTTAATGTGTTTAAAAAATTAGATGATTCACACTATTATAAAACCCAAAACTCCTCTTGGGAAATGATAATGTAGGGCCTTCATATGTAAATCAAGTTCTATAATTGTTGAAGGTGTTAAGATGAAATTGGATGTCTCTATGTTGGATATGGATGTCTAAAATATAATCCGCAGTGTGGGTTGGTCAAAAATATTTAAGGATCACATAAATTATTATATAAGAATAGCTAGTTTCATGATTGGGGATGGCATGAAGCATTTCTTTATAGGAGAAAAAAATTAAAGGCTAGTGAAACGAGCTTGTTAGAACCAGCAGTTAGAATGATCTTGTACCAGTTGGTAGTGTTTTCATTAGCATCAATGGACAAGATTGAGAAGAATAGTTTTCCAGGAGTGGTGGATATTTTCTAGATGAGTTCTTAATAATTTATTAAGGTTTACACCTATGAGAGAAGTGGAGTTTATGATTAATATACTTTTGGGGACTAATTTTATTTCTCTTCCAACATAATGAATGGAACCAATAGAATTAAGGGAGTCAAAAGTGCAGTTCGAAGAGATATAATGAAATGGCTTCATTAGGTCGAGCATGTCTCCATGTAATTTTCCATTCTTCCTTTATAAAAAAGGCTTATGTAACTCTAAGTCTATGTAGGTATTTTCATAAGCTTCACGATTTTACTATAAATAGTCAGTTCCCACTTCCATGTATAGATGATATGTTTGATAGATTAAGGGGATCTCAATGGTTCTCTAAGACAGACTTATAATTAAAATATAAATAGTTTTGATTTCAGAAGGAGTATATTTTGAAGATAGGATTTATAATTAGATATGGGCATTATGAAAATGTGTTTTTAATATTCGGCCTTACGAATTTACTAACAATCATTATGGAATTAAGGAATATATTATTTAAAAGATATTTTGATTCTCTTATGGTGTTGTTGTGGATGACATATTATTTTATTCAAGGAAAAGGGTTCTGCATTAGGAACTATTATGAGACAATGTTGTCAATATTAATGGATCATGTATTTCAAACACCATGTAAATAATATGAATGATGCATATCCAAATGTTCTTATTTAACATGATATATACAATGAGTTAGACAAAATTGGTGGCTGATGCATTATGCATAAAATCTTATGATAAGTAGGAAAAGAAGATTTAAAGGAGTGGTAGTTGATGTTGGTCCTAAATGACATGCACATCGAATGTGAAGACTGAGGTGTAGTTTCATTTTTCTTTCTGGTTTTTTTGTTATTGATTTTTAGAGAAGGTTAAAGAGGCACATACGACCGACTCAGAATTTGTTGATATTAGGTCAAAACTGAATGGTGCAGAGACCACTAAAGGGACTAACACTGGATAATAATTTTGTGTTGTGGATCAGAAATTAGATAGTTGTAACTTTGTATTTTCAGGTACAAATTCTTAATTCTTTACCCTATTCAATATGGATTGTTCATCTTGGAATATAGAAAATTTATAAATAGGTAAAAGCATTTTTTTGGTGAGTGGGAAGGAAATGGATAGTGGCTTAGTTTTTTTAAGGTTCTTGACATGTTAGTATGTTATTGCAGAGAATCAATGAACAGAATGTATGTTCCAATATTTACCAATTATAGTTTGAAAATGGGAGAATATAACTATGTATTTTGTAACAAGTATACCAAGAATGTTTCAGAAAAATGATTCCATATGGTTGATGGAAGATCAGATAAAAAAGTTGGATCATTTCATCCATATTCATAAAACTCATATAGTGGAGGAATTATTGATAATCTATATTTGGTAAGTCGTAATGAGTCATGGCATATGAGATTAAAATATTTTGGATAGAGATAAGAGGTTTTCTTCTAATTTCAGGAAATAGTTATAGCAATACCTTGATACTCAGCTAACTATGATTACAAAAAGTCATCCTTGTATTGGAAGACAATCAAAAAGGAATATACATATGGTGGAAGATATGTTTTGAGCTAATGTAATTGATTTTGGTGTGTCATGGGAAGATTATATTCGATTTCTAGAGATCTCTAATGATAACAGCTATGATGCATAGATATATATATGGATCCTTTTGGAGAATTGTATGGTAATACTTATCATTCTTCATTTTGTTGTGTTGAAAATGTTGTGATGTCATTGGTTTGGCCGTTCCTTGTTCAATTAGTAAGGAGAATATTTAAATGACTTGGAAATAGATTGAGGAGGAAGAAATTATTCATAAATCATATGAAGACCATCATCGATAAACATTTTCATTCATAGTGCGTGATCATGTGTTATTGAGGATCTATCTAAGGATGGAAATCCTTATTTTGGGAAATACTTAAAGATATATCCTTGACATATATGCTTTTTAAGATACTAGAATGAGTTGGAGAGGGGGAACATAGGTTGAAATTTATACCATGGTTTAGTTGGACGGAAATTTCATTTCACATATCTTAGTTAGAAAACTTTTATCCTAGTCCTGAACATGTGATTTGATGAGATCATTTTCAACGTGATCTAGATGTTTTTCTGGTACATAACCCTTTCTATATTTTGGATAAGAAACAGAATGTATTTTGTATAAAATGTGTCAGTCTAGTGAAGGTTTGGTGGAAACAAGGTTATATTTAGGAAGAAACATGGGTAGAGGATTAACAAATGAAATAGAAATGGCTATAACAATTTGATAGGAAGGATGTTTTTCAACTTTTTGGTAACAGAAAGGCCAATGGTGTGGAGAATTTAGTACCCCGAGTTTCAATTACATAATCATTTCTTTATTATTTTTTACTATATAATGTATACGATTTTTGATTTGGAGAGTTTAGAGAGCTTATTTACTATTTTGGTGGAATTTATATAGTTTCACGGTTGGTGCATGGTTTGGGAATACCATGAAACACTTATATGAAATCGTTTACAATGAAACATGGGAAAGAGGGAAGGTTCATGGGTAGTGTATGGTTTTCTAAAAACCATGTGAAGGATTAGGAGAAAGGGAATCATGTTGAGAATATTTTGTATAGTGAGGATGAGAATGGTTGGAAGACCATTTGGTAACTATATAGGATATCCTAGCGAGGTCTCCCTTAAGGCAGATTCATGAGCACAACTAGCACATGATTTTCCTAACCCATGTGACTAAACTATGCATTGGTCAAATATTAGATCCATAAATTGTGGATCAAACATGTTTTCACCTCTGAATTATTATTTTTCCCAAAACATCCCTAACTCAGTATTTTTCCCACTCAAGGTTTGGATATCCTCTCCCCATCAAATTATAGGTGATCTAGAGGCATTTTATGGTGTTTTGAATCCAAATATTCATGGTGAGTGATCTTTCTTTTTTGTCCATGATATGGTTTCTTGTATCCACTTCTCTATCCATTTCTTTTTCATAGATCTACATCCATTTTGGTTATATCTAATATATATTTTTTCCAAATATTATTATATTTGGATTTTTTAATAGGGTAAGATATCTAAAAATGGTTCATGGAAATTTTACCTAGTTTCGTTGATGTTTTTTGTGCCATTTTTCATTTTCATTGTAAAACCCAATATAAGTGTATTCTCTCTCAAATCATTTATTTAACATGAAGGATTTATTTTAAATTGGTAAAATTTCTTTGATTTTTTTAAATTAGTGTGAAAATTAGGGTAGAAACCTTTTTAGTGATGGTTTGTGAATTTTTATGAAATTATGGAATTAATTATTGAAATTACATTGATAAATGATTTTAAAATGCTGATTCTAAAATATTTTCTTGGATTTATTCATATAAAATGTATTTGAAAAAGGTTTTTCAATTTAAATAATTTTTTATTGAAATGTTTTTGTAATTGAATTTTTTTTGTATATAAATGGTATTGGAAGTAGAATGGTTTAGACATGATTGTATTAGAATATGTTTTTGGTATAATGGTTGTCTGTATTTATGTTCCTTTAGGGAAGATAAGGGTAATAATTATCCCCCTTCATTGTTGGGATAAATAAGGATCATGGAGTTCCCTTAGATTACATTCATGTGAGTTTGCACTAGATATGGGTATGATGTCTCATCCATCGTTTCTTAGATGAATAATGGTCAGGGATTTCCCTATCTTCTAGGTTTCATGCTTTGTTGGTTTTGTGGATATGTGTAATTAAATGGTTTTGCTAAAATTTGAATTTATGAATTTTTTTTATATTATTGTTTCTTTCTTTCTTTAGAATATGTTATTATTTCATTAAAACAATTTAACTATGGAACTTGTTTATATCTAGATATAAAACGTTTATAATTTTTTTATATAAACTATTTTATATAATGGATAACATTTTATATCCTAGTCCCATTAGTAGGGATGTAATTGGAAAAAATATACTTTGTTTTAGTACTCACTCCTACTTTGTCACTTTGGTATTTTTTTTTTCAATTTTTTTTATCAATACATTGGAAAAGTTTAATTATCACACATATTTAGAAGTACTTCATGATACTTGGGTTTTTTTGGAGTGGAGAATGGTGCATGGCTGGACGTTGAGAGTAATGCTTTTCATTGTGTTTTTTAGTCTTATAGTCTTCCGTTGTCTATTTGGTTGTTTAATGGATTTTCTGTTGTTGTGCTCTTTTGAGTTGGTTTTGATATAAATGATATCTTTTAGTTACCTATCAATTTTATCATGCTTCATGTAGTAGTTTATTTTGGTAATTTACTTTTTGGAAAATTATTTATTTCATAGGGAAAATTTCCCCCCACTCGTAAATGAAGCCCTTCAAATTTATTACTATGATTTGGCATCCATATGATTTCTCTTAAGGCCAAGTAACTTTATGCTACCCTATCAATCTAATTAGAAGTAGAGGGATTTTAGAAAAGGTATAAATTTTTATATGATATTTTTTCATCTATGTCAACATCCTTTAATATTTCTATGCACCATAAAAAATATTATAAAATAATACCTTACACCTTCTTTATTTGGATGGTTTTTGATAATTCATTATGAATTTTTCATAAAAATAATTTCTTTTTAAGGTATAACTAATTTATTAATTAATTAATAATATTTTCATGTTCATGTTGAATGTATATATATTATTTTTCATTATGTTATCATTGGACATGGAATTATATATCCATCCAATTCATTGGGTAAATTATTAAATTTCTTGATATGATTATTAATAGAGAGTAAACCCAAACACATAAGGGAATTATTCTACTATGTGGTTATTGGTACATGAATTATTCATCCCTTGAAGTCATTTGGTGGAGAGTCATATCATAGGATATGATGTGTCAAGAACTACATAGAAAACATAGTTCAAAAAGGGAATCTATTCATTGTTTGATGATGTTCTTATAAGTGATAAGGAATTATTTTCTAGGCTTATGTATATATCACATTATTATTCATATATTGTGTTATCATGACTGTCTTATGAACTCATGTTTCAATACTCTTTTTATACAAGTCTTTTTATATTCTACAATACATATTCAATTTCCTGTGTTTTATTATTTTTTCTTTATTATACATGATTATATTATTAGTTGTTAATGAAACATGATTATTACCTCACACCCGATTGATCCCAATTGTACTAATTTATGAACTTTGATTGTAATAACATTGTTTACCCTTAGAAAATGTATTATCTCACCCATTTCATATTTTCAAATTCCTTACATTATGGTGAAGAATATTATTTATGATATGTAAAAAGGTGTATAATGTTAGAATATTACATATATGATATTTTAAATAGGATGTTAAAAAATTTGATTATGTATCTTTTATCCAAATAAAGTAAACTTATAGGTTCAATGTTGTTAATCATTAAGAGATTAATGAATATTCATATAAAATAAATTAATATTTATATTTATTATTCTTAAGTTGTCTCAATAAATGGGGGTCTATAGTTCATCATAGAGAGAATATTCCCCATAGTATAAATACCCATGAGAAATTAAAATGAATGAATAGAAAATAAATCATAATGAGTAAGATAACATGGAAATTATAAAAATAGTCCAACCATGAATAAATAATAATAAATAAAAAATACAATGAAATACTATTATTTAATTTAAAATGATCATATATAAAAGGAAATGTCACCAGTAGGTCGATTATATATAGTATGTCCAAAAACGTTTTTTAAAAGGATACTACTATAATAATTTTTATTGAATTACTATATGGTTCCACATCCTAACTCTAACCATCCTTAACCTACTTATCAATCTAATGTAGTCCCTTTACAATTACTTATTCTTAAATCCAATATGTTTTCTTTGGTAACAGGGTTCCTAATAAAGGTGTGAGTATAACTCAATATTCCACCACTATTGGTGTTCGTAATAAAATCCCATGATATAAATCATATGATCAATATCGAGTGACCACAATATTAGTAACTAATATAACCTATGGCCACATGAAATAAGTTTTAAAAAACATGTTTTAGACAATACATTATTTATATAAGGTTAGAATCTGATTATACCCTTATGGTCTAATCTTTTTAGGGGTGAATGGTCTGCTACCCTTGAACTTATAAAATATAGTTATCAAGTCATCACATTAGACCTAATTATTTGGTGAATGATATATCGCAATCACAATGCCTTATTTAATTATGAATCACCACAATAACATAATAGTGGATGATATAAAATATTTACTCCCTGAAGGTGAAAAACTTTTCACTATAAAAAAGTGGTGAAAAAATTGTATCATGGTTCTTAATAAATCACCACTAAATATAAATCTAGGGAATACTATATCACAAAACCAAATCCTTTAGGAGGAGAATATACTAACATTATAATTCTATAATGTAAATGATTTATTATTTAATCAAATACTCAGGTTGATGGAATACCACCAAAATGAATATAATATTGATTAGATTCCAACACAACAATGGATAGACCACCCATTAGTATGATCGGTAGGCCACTAATATTGTATCATATTTGGATGAGTTATCCACAACCAATAAAGTGAATTTTTTTATATTATGAATTAAATTTATTTAATTGAATAGTAAATCACAAGAAAAAAATTATGGTTAATAATAAATCTTAAATTTAAAAATTATCCTTAACGTGGATGCACTCACTCTAGTCAATGTCATTCTCAAATCATATCCCAAAATCAATGTGGATCGAAACACAACATATGTAACAAATGAAGATAAATTATAGCAATCAAACAAAATATTATAATAAATATATAATAAAACTAATATTTTTATATTTCATGACACAAAACTCTAGTTTTTAGGTGGAATATCTACTTTAGACATACTATGTATATATAATAATGGAATGAGTTCTTAATATTTTTCCTCAGAATTAATCATTTATATATAATTAAAATCATTTTATTTAAATGTTACTCATTTTAATTATAATAGTATTTTTATAATATATATAATCAACAATTTATTGACTACCAATTTTAAATAAATAAAGATAAGATCTTTTAGAGTAAAAAAGTGTTATTTTTCAAAAAAATAATTTTATGCCATATTGTATTTCCATTTTAATTTTCTTAAATATAAATTATTTATTAACCATTTAGATAAAAGTTATAAATTATATATATAAATATATAAATTTATATCCAAATAATTATTATTACTAGTCTTATAGTTAATGCAATTACATCTTATGATTTAAAAATTCATTTCGTAAAAAATAATTGTTCGACATGTTTTATAGATTTTTAAAAAATTGAAATTGTACCACTTCATTTAATTAAATCTAATAAAATGGATTCCATAATTTTATTCATCATACAAGAAGATGGGTAATATAGAATACTAATTTTTTGGTCATATTTAATATTAATAATAGAAATTTTTAATTACTATGGTTACAATCAAAATAAGTTTACTATGGGGTTAATCTAAAAAGATATGGGTCTAAATGAGTTAAATTTCTTATGGAAACTATAATGGTTGGATGAATTTATATATATTAGGGGCTTAGAGTACAATTACATTAAACAGACACACACCACACACATAGGACAGAGAGGTAGGCCATGGAACCCCCAAGGGATATCCCACCCATGAAGACTTATTTATTTAGTACATGGCCCGAAGACCTAGGGGGAATAAATACCATTACATATCCAATAGGCCCAAAAACAAGCCTGAAGGCCCAGTGCAACATTATGCCACATATTTAATTTATAAAAGGGAACCTCTTTCCCTTAATTATTCATCCACATAAATAATTTATATCAACCATATTATACCGAAACCTATCTCCAAAATCCTTAAACACATTCCAGATATTTGTTTTCCTCCCAAAATACCTACCCTAAGGTTGTTAATTGACATCCAAAGGAGGATATTCTATGAAAAGGTAATTGTCCTCACTAGGAACTTTCTTTTTACTGCATCCTTTACCACTATAAATTATATATTAATAATTCAAATATAATAAGACCAGTATATTAAATAAAATGAGGTGTTATAATTTGAATGTCATAATATTCTTCTATATCTTACACCATCTATTGGGAAATGAAACCATCACTCATGTGTATGGTGTACTACAACCTCGCAGACCAATGTAATTTATTTTCCAACACTGAATCACATGGTTATTCATAACGATGAAAAAAATAAATAAATATTTTATTTATTACATAATATATATTTTTGAAATTAATATATCATATATGTTTTTACACTTTCACCCATTAAGGAAATAATAACTTTTCTCATGCATACATACGATATGAAATCTCCATAATGAAATTTGATTCATTATTCATGTTTAAATTTATTTTATTATTATAAACAATTTTATAATGAATTAATATGATATTTATATATTTAATATAATTTTTGATATTATGAAACTATATAAAATGTAGAAGAACTATATATTCCATGAAAAAATATGCATGATAAAAAGAAGTAGTTAACACTCAAAATAATGGTAATAACTAAATATTAGTACTATTTTGGGTGATAATATGTTCTAAAAGGATCATATATTAAATTATAAACTTGAATATGATTATGGGATAAATTAATAACATGTTTAAAACCATTATAAAATAGGTTTAATCATGTTGATCTAAGAGATGCATTAATTAAGATGTTTTACAACTAAATTTATTTTCATGGAGTTATATAACTTCCTCATTGTATTGGATATTTTTAGATTATGTGCGTAATGACTATTGCTTATTTTTTTTTGTATTTAAACTTTTATAATTTGAATTTTAATTTGATACAAAAAATCTTTTCATTAATTAATTATCACATTAAAATTATGTTATTTATATGGTATTTCATCTCAATTTATATTTTTTGTGATAAATTTGATATTATTCACCTATTTACATATTGTCTATTTATATAAATTAATGGAATGACCCTAGAATCTTAATGATGGTGCCTTACTTTATTAAATTCAAATTATTACAGGGAATCAAATCTAAAATGACCGATAAGATTATCTATTTTAGAAAACTAGATTATATACATGGAACCCATTTTACATTATGAATAATAAAATATAATATATAACAAAATAAAATGCTAATTATCCTATAAACTCAATACAAGAATTCATCTTCATACCCTGGGGAAAGGAATCGAAATTATGGTTCTCCCAAATGCTCAGTAAGTGTAATGTTTAAAAGAAGCTATCATGAATTAATAATGAATAAATAATATTGAAATAATAAAATATGAGTAAATACTTCCATATAAATAATCAAATGAGATTAAAACTTTACCATTGATATTCTAACTAATCAAATAATCACATGGAATAATAATAATAATGGAATTTATAATGTTGGACTTCTATAATATAATGAACTAACCACAAGATAATTACTGATATGATCTATCATCAACAAAAGTTTATGTGAGTTGGTTGAAAACCATCTGATTTATGTCAAGATATATCCTCCTTAGAAATTTAAAATATATTGCAAATAAATGTGAATGTTTTTTTGCCAATAGATTTCATCCCATGAGACTACTGATGCATGAGGGGGATTTCATTAGCCTCTCCACAACCTGTATAATTTATGTCAATTATATAACTCACATATTGAATAATAAATTTTAATCATAAAAAATATGCCTTATCAAATATCCATATGTATTAAAGGATATAAATTCTTCCACATTTCCCTAATAAATCATAAAACATTCTAAGTGAACACCATATGTAAAAATGATACATGTTTTATATATTAATATAATACATCATACATGAATATAAATATTAAATGAAATAAAATTTACATAAAAAAGGATTACCATAATGTGATTTTATGAATATAAATTTAACAATCATAAAAGAAATTGATATTTCAATGATAACTTTTTCCACATGGAAATTTTCAAATAAAACACCTTAAATGTGATAATTCACACTGAAACATATAATACCAGGAAATATGAGTGAATCATGATATTAAATGAGAAATCGGTATAATATATACCATAAAAAGAAATATATGGTGAAAATGGTGTATTTCTCAAAGGATAAAAGTTGAGACAAGAATCCCTTACCTTGAGTCTGACTTGTCACATGTATCTTTATATTCATTTTTTGGGTAACAATTTTTTTATTACAAAAAAAACATCATTGGATTTCCTTTTTACAAATTTTAGGTTTCTATAATGAGGATAGTGTTATTGGTATGTTATTTGGTAAGGGTTTTCCTAATCCAAATGTATTGAGAGGTGTGAATATATTAGAGGGGTGAGTGCATTTTTATAGTGGATGAGAAGATGCATTATTGTAAATGTAAAAACATGAACACTATTGGGATGTCTCACATACCTCATGTGCCTCCAAAATTTACAAAAAATATAGTGAAGTGAAATTATTGTCGATCCCAAACTCAACCACAAAAAAATATTTTAATTTTGATAATTTTTTTCCTTAACCTATATGTTTACCAACATTTACCATCTTGGTTTTTATTAAGGAAACTAGTTTTCTAACCTATGAAATTGTACAATTAAGAATAAATTAAACATATATTTATTATAAAATATATACCCACATAATTCTAAATATTTTATCTAATTTTAAGAAAATCCCATATATATTCGAAATTAATTTTATAATAACATGAACAATGATAACAATGTTTTCACTATTTAGGGGCCAATATGTTCATTATAAAAGATTAATTGGATAATAAATATACCATATTTTATATTTATTATAATTTAAAAATATATTGTTATAATATTTTATTTTTAGTAAATATTAAATCTTATAAAACATGTCATTTATTATAAAATTACATTAAGCTCAATTTTGACATTATTTAAGTAATTTATATTTAAAAATATCATCAAATGATGGAATTAAAATATATTATGTTCCTAGATTTTTGAAATGACATATTCATCTAACAATATATGGTAACATAATAATTCATTTAATTTTCATTACTTTTATTATATTTAGTATGATTTATTTTGTTTTATAATTAAATAAATAATCATTACGTTTTCATTTAATAAGAATTTAAAGTAATTATATCATCTTTAAAATTTAAATTTAAAATAAATAGATATATAACACTCATTTAAATTTCAAAATAATTTTTATATTCAAAACTATGTAGCCTTTTCTAGAATCAAATGAATTATTGTAATTAAAACAAAACAAGGTACATTTTTTCCTTTTTCTTTACTTAACATATTATCTGGGTCAATTTAATCAACATATGTCCCAATAAAACATAAAATTATACCCAAAGGATGATATAGTCTAAATATGGTAATATATTTGAATTTTGAAAATTTTATATGCCATTTTGGTTCTTATGTTTTTGGTTTATTCCCTTGTTATGCGAATTTTTCTCTTAAGCGTTGTAATTAATATCAATTTGATTCAATAATTTTATTGGTAGAAAAACAAAGTTTTAATTATTATAAATTATATATAATTATGATTAAAAATATGGAATATATTTTTCAAAATTCCAATAACATCAGTGGTAGAAATTAATTTAAAATAAATCCCAAAACCGAGATGACAAGGAGGGTCATTAAAGTCGAAATGTTCCAAAGTTCATTTTTCATTTATATCCACATTGAATGTGAAATTCATTTAAATTACCAAAATTTTACTAATTGATTTATAATTGATATAATGTGACATTAAAAATAATTTTAAATTTAATTTAACAATATATATAAATTTGATGAAAAAGAAGTTTTCAATTAATACTCAATATTTTTCACTATTAATCAAATAACAAAACCTCATAGAAAAATACCAAAAATTAACCATAATATAATTTTCAAATTATTCTTATAAAAATTAATTTTATATTTAAATATAAAATTTATAAAAGATTCAAAATTTATTTTTAAAATTGGCACACCATTAAAAGGTGGAAAAAATGTCTATAAAAATACATCTTTTTATGCATAAACTAGATTTTTTCTTATTATGTCTATCAATATTATTGTATGAATGTAAAAACATTCTATTTAATTTATACTATATATATTTTAAAATTTTAGTTGATATTATTCAGAAATTATAATTTAACTACTTTGATATTATGGTTAAATTAATAATATTAATTATAAAACTCATTCTTTCATGTAATTAAAGCTAACTTAGTGTTTTGTGTAGCATAAACATAATAAGGTATTTTTTAGAAATAAATATAGAGAAAAAAATGAAAGTTATTCTAAAATGAAATTATTGTAATGTATTGGTGTGTTACATTCTACCCACCTTAATTAAATTATGTCCTCACAACTTAATCTTCATCTTGGAAATCGATTCATTGATATTTGAAAATAATATTATCAACAAATCCACAATGTAAATAGGATTCATAAAACATATCAATACTAGTAGGGAAAACTAATGTGAAACAATCATATAGAATAAAATATAACTAGGATTATACATAGGATTACATTTTTAGAAAGTGAATATATGGACTTGGAGGAAAAGCGTAAAATATTATAGAGTGTGATTGAGGTAATTAATCCAAAAAAAGATAATGATCAATGGAATGTTAAGGTACTCAAATCCATAAATATATAATGATTTAATAGGAAATCAGTGCAAAAAAATTAAGGTATTATGATAATATATATTTAAGATCAGTTTCATAATGTTGAGTAATTATTGTAAAAAATAATTATGTTAGGAAATATACATTATTTATACATTTCAATTTCACAAAAACAATTTAATCTTATTTTTGTGTGTCGATCAATTCCAAATTTATCCCTTTACACCAAAAAAATATTTTATTTGTCTGAAGCACGAAAAATCTATTTTAATGGATTGTAAGATCATAAATGAGTAAAAAGTATTCTATATTCTGTAAATCCAATATTTTTAGTACATTAATATCTAATACTAAAAGTGTTATTAATGGTTTATTGTTAATATTTATTCATGAATTGTTTTAAATAAATATAATTTCCCCTTATCTAGGACATCACATAGGCTAGTGGTAGGCATAAACTTCTAATTATCCTTCGACAATGGGATGAATCACAATGGAATTATAGGTTATACTTTTTCTATAACCATATAACTTCCAAGAAACTATGATGTAAATACATGAAATTTACTCATTAAAGAGATTTTTCACAATGGTTTTCATTTATACATATCATTACATTTTAAGGACTAATAATCTAATTTGTCTATTTATATGATGTCA
Source organism: Viscum album (assembly GCA_963277665.1). Lineage (NCBI taxonomy): Eukaryota > Viridiplantae > Streptophyta > Magnoliopsida > Santalales > Viscaceae > Viscum > Viscum album. Next base: position 1,878,219,562 of record OY728132.1, read on the forward strand.
TTATAGATTATATGTATAATAAAGGTTATATATACCTTTAAACATATATCTATAAATTGTAAAGACATCATAATTTTTCCACTCAAAAATGTACAAAACTAACGAGTTTTAATGGCATAAATTTCTCCCAAATTTCCTTAATATTGGTGGATTCATATTACATTAAACTTAAATAAAATTTTTTATGACTTAAAAATTCTGTTTATCATTAATCTCAGAATCACATTATGGTTTCTATAACTCATAAGTTAATGAAGAAAAATTTTCATCGATGATAATCCTTAAATAATATATTTGGGATATGTTGTCTAATATATTTTTTTTATTAAATCTAGTTTCCATGGTTTCTAATAAACTTCCACTAATACCAATTGTAATGCCCCGAACCTAAAAAACTGGAGCCGGTGCCATACTTTATTACATTTTCATGATTAGAAGGAATTAAATTATTATGGACCAATCAATTTATTACTTTTAGAAAACTATATTACAAACCTTAAACTCATTAAAAATTGGGAATAAAAAACATAATACATAACAAAATACTATAATCAGAACCATAAATATCATTCCATGAATTCATCTTCATACCATAGGGAAATGATTCAAAAAAATGGGTAGATAAAATGCTTAGATAATGTAAATTATAGTAAAAAAAATCATGAATTTATAATGAATAATCAATATGAAAAAATAAATTATGATCAAATAATTCCATAAAAAATCAAATGAGCATAAAAATTGACCAAGGATATTCTAACTACTCAAAAATTCACATGAAATTATAATAATGATGCAATTCATAATGTTAGATGTCTACAATATAATTTTGTATCGTCAATATTGTCACTATCAATATCTATCATCAAAATAGTTTATCTAGGTGGGTAGAGACCTTTCTAATTTTGGTCAATGTCTATCCACCTAACAATTTAATTCATCTTGGATAAAATGTTATGTTTTTGTTTCCAACTAATTTTATCCCATGAAACTACCAATGCATCAAAGGGATTTTACTAACTACCCTCAAACCAATAAAATTTATATCCAAAATATTCATCATATATTTAGAAATTAATATACATTATAAAAATATGACTTATAAAATATTTATATTGAGTAAGGGATATAGATTTACCAATACATACCCAATAAATGATATGACCTTCAAAGTGAACACTATATCTACAAATTGTATACAGTTTAGGAAATAATTATAACCATGATACAAGAATATGGATTTTTAGATAAATATAATTTCAAATTAAAAATTATTATAAGAAATTTATTATTTAATGATAATTTGAACAATCAGAAAAAGTTAGATTTTAAATATAACTATTTCCACTTGAAAAATTTCAAATCAAACCCTTGGAAGATATAATTAAAATAGAAATATAGAATGTAAGGAAATATGAGTGAATCATGATATGAAATAAAAAATATGATGAATATACACCATAAATAAGAAATAATTGGTAAATAATATGTATGCCGCATGGAAGAAAAAGTGAGACATAAATCCCTTACCTTGATTCTGACCTATCACATGTGTCTTTATCATCCTTCTTTTTCAGGTAACTCCTTTTTTATTTTAAGTAATTTAAATTACACAATATCTAGAAAATGATTAAATTCAAATATATTAAGTTCACAGATATGTAACAAGACATATTTATCCAACAATATTTGGTAACTTTATAATTCATTTAATTTTATTTACTTCAAATATTTTTTGTATCATTTATATTGTTTAATTATTTACTAAATAATCACTTAATTGTAATTTTTTAAGAGTATAATGTATTTATATCATCTCTAAATATAAAATATATCAAAATTTATAAAAATTTTTTACCTTCAAAAATAATATCTATAACCAAAACTATGTAGATTCTTTCATTCTACAAATATCTATAGGAATTAAAAGTAAGGAATGTACATTTTTTTTATTTTAATTTATATAACTTATTATATGGGTCACTTTAATGAGAATTTATCCCACTAACTCAAAAAATTATAATCTGGGGGGGGGGGGTTGGGGGGTTATGGTTGAAATATTTTCATAAAATGGATTTTTTTGAATGTGTATCGGTCATTTTGGTACTTAATGTTATGTTTTAGCCCCATATTAAGCTAATTTATTTCTTTAATCACTACTAATAATTTTAATTACATTCAATAATATATTTCTTGTCAAAAAATCAGTTGAAATTAGTAGAAACTATTAATAATTCAGATTAAAAATATGGAATAATTTTATTCAAATTCCACTCTCAAAAGAGGAATAAATTAATTTAAAATTAATCCCATAGACATGATGATAATGAAGGTTTTTGAAGACAAAATATTCAAATGTTCATTAAGTTTTTATATCTTATTTTATGGTGAAAATGATTACAATGACCTAAATTGGATTAATTTATGTCTAATTTACCTAATGTGACTTTAAAGCTAATTTAAATTGTAATATAATTATATAAATCGATTACATGAAAAATCAGTATTCAATTAGAACTCAATTTGTATCTTTATTCATCAAAAAACAATCTTCACTGAAAAATAAAAAAATAACCCTAAGATAATGTTGAAGTTCCACATTAAAAAATTAATTTTAGTTTGAAATAAATAATTTCTAAAAGAGTCAAAAATTATTTTTAAATTATGTGCTCCACTAAAAGGTGGTAAATCTATCTTTATAAAAATACACCTTTTTTTATAAACTGAATCTGTTCTTATCATAACTCTATAAAACTTTTTATATAAATTTATAAACATTATATTTCATATATAATATACATATTTTCATATTTTACTTAATCATATTGATAAACACTAACTTAAATACAATGGGAGAACTATAAAATTAATAATATTTATACCAAAATTTGGTCTTATGTGTTATAAAAGCTAACTCAATGTTGTGAGTAGCGTAATCATAACATAGTGGTTTTTAAAAAGAAATCAAAAAATAAAAATTAAATTTATTATAAAATAAAAATATTTTAATGTATTTTGGTGTTACATATACTTAACTTTTGATATATTTAATATCACTAACTATTTATTAATAATGATTAATGTTTTAACACATATTTATTCATTAATGGGGTAATAATTTACAAGTTAAAAAAGAGGTAAGAATTTCTTTTAAAATATCATTTTTTGGGGGATTACCCTAATTTTAACTCATGTAATTTTATAATACACCCAATATAAATTACATATATTTTCTTATCATCTGGGTATTTAAGATTTTCTTATATGTTTTACCATGTCTTCCTCTCTTTGGCACATTCTTTTGGGAATGAAATTGTTAAAAAACAATTTAATCTTATTGATCTGTTAGATCAAGTATATTTTTCTTCCATCTCCATATTTTTCCAAATAGTTTTTAAAAATTCATTTTACTTTCTTAAATTATTTATTACGGATATTTTAATTTATCCTTGAATTTTATAATTGATTTAAATGAATATTATAAATTATTTTTTGAATGGTCATTGTCTACCCACATTAACAAAATGTTGAAATGTATTGCTTTTAAAATATATGGTGTGACGAATCTCCCCACTTCCATAAATATTTTCTACTCTATAACTTCTTCTATAAGTATTTAATGGTTTTAAAAGGTGAAATCATTAATTAAATCTTATTTTAGATTTTTCTCTTCAGCATTATTATATACCCAATAACACGTGATTTTTTTCTATACAATATACTTATTTAATGTTCATACATTTTCTATTGATTATTTTTTTAACATTAAAATTATATTAAAGCATTCACATTCATGTAATAATTTATTATTATAATTTTATTTCTATTAAATATTTTTATTCTTTTATCATGGATATTATTATTGATTAAAGCATTTATCAATCTACATGTGGTGTTTTACGTTGAATGTTACCTAATAGACTATGGAAAACCATGATAAATCTATATTCATTACTCAATATTGTTATTTTTAAATTTTTTATATTGTTTATGAATTGGATTGGTTACTAAATACATGATGAATGCATTAGATATATAGGGATTGGTGTTGTGCGGTTATAGATATCCACTTGATGCATCAACCAATCTGATGAGAAATATTTGTTTGCCAAATTAAATTGGTTTTCGGTTTACACCTAACCATAAATAAATATAACTAAGAGAAAATTCAAGATTTCATTGATATCATGGTGTATAATATCATGAAATATAAAATTAATCACTTACTTTATTGTGAATTCAGTTATAATCGTTCATGTGAATATTACATTGATATTATCAATATACATATTTCATGCTCGTGTTATTGATTAAATTGAATATGTTTTTATTTATTTCACATAACACTTTTTATTTATTTTATATTAACTTTATTTTGATTCCATTCGACATGTTATGAATAAGATATATTTGAATGTATTTTCAAGGATGTATAACATTTAATTTTTATATTTATTTTTTATTCCCAATGTAATTGTGTATCATGTATGTATCTAAATCTCCAATTCTAATAGACAAATAAGTCCTTCAGGATTATTTACCTTTAATCTATTTTAATGTAATAAAGTATAGGAAGAAGTTTAAATATTAGATTTGGGTGGTTATAGTTGGTCTCAGATAATGTTTAATAGAATCATTGGGAACTATATTTTGGAAAACATAGATAAGGGATCATAAACCTATGAAATACATTGAGGATATATATAATTTTATAATAATTTCATTAAAGTTTTTATAATTTATAGATTATGTGTGTTTTCCTATAAATACATCCCGACATGGATTCTACAAGTGAACATGGTCTAGGATAAGATTTATCTAGGAGTAATACCATTTAAAAGATATATTCAATTAGCTCTCATCCATTATTATGGTGAATGCTGATTGTTCCATTACTATGCAATTGGTTTGACACTCCTTGGGGATATTCATGTGTTAATACATGTTTTCTTTACAACCCATTTTGAAATAATTGAAAATATTATTATGATAGAGTGATATTCCCAAATAAACTGTGTCTATAATTATGATATTAATAGTTTAGAAATTTTATATTTAATCTTTGTGATACAACCAATTTATAATTATATATAATTATTTAAAATTCATAATGATATAATATAACAGATTAAATTGCATGGTTTTTAAATTAATCCATGCATGAATAATTATATCAATACTTGTGTCCAATGTATAAATTTCGTTATTGAGATGGATAATAAAAATAATGTTGGAGATGAGAAAATCGAAAATGTATTAGGGTATCTAGGCCATGTTGTGACCAATAACATTTCATATATGTAGAAAAATGATTTTCCATGACAATACATACCTCTATTAGACCATTTCATGTGACATAATCCCTGAACATTTTATGGATCTACAAATCCAATAATATATGAGAAATGGATTATGTCGATTGAAATGATATTTCTAATATTGTGTTATAATGAAATGTAATGGTTTATAATGGTTTTATATTATCTCGACGTTAATTCTAATCAATGGTAGTCATTGATCCTAAATATAAAAGAGGAATAAAAAATGCTTTACATGGAATTGGGAGATTTTAGAATAACATTATTTGATAAATATTTCATCCAAGAGAAACAAATTGAAATAAAAATAATTTTCCTCATATTAATAAAAAAATTAATAAGTAAGTGTTGTGTATTATGAATAAACCTTTACTAGACTAGCTAGTTATGTTTTGGACTACATATTCAATACAAAAATCAAGACATCCCATTTTTTTAACATCATGGTTTTTTATAGTGTTGAACCTTTAAATTCTAGGTCAAACCATTATTTTTTATTTTATTGAATGATTATGAGAATTTAAGGAATGGTTCAGAATTTTCTTGCCATCTTCAGATCCCAGAGATGTCATTTTTCTTAGAAGAAGGTACATTGGCATTTTTGGTGTATGGTTAGTAGTAATTATATGATTCATCGATTTGACTCATTAATTATGGGGGTGAAATTCATAGATATTATGCATTTACGAGCTGCATGAGGTCTTTATAACCATTTGCCTAGTCATAAAAAGGGGATACACCCTTGGTAAAGGGTTCATAGTATTGAAACATGGTTTATCCAGCCATGAGGAAAAACCATGAACCCATTAATTATGGAAAAAATTATTATTTTATCCTTATCTATTTAACATACCATTGATTTTTTCAGTCGCTAAATTACACAGAATATCATCTTCCACCATTGAGATCTCCTATTCTACTCAAGCTAGTCGTTGATACTCTTCCTCTATTCCATTTCTGTTTCTATCATCATTGATCATGTTGGATACCCCCTAGTATGATCTTTAATCATTTCCTTCCTTTCATAATTTCTATCATCGTATAAAATTTTAAATCTATGATAGATAATATATTCAATTTTAGGGAATTCATATTTTCTTATTATTTATTCCATTATAGGTTATATTGGATTCTAATAATATATGAGTTCTCATATACCACTATAATGTAGTTTTTATAGTACTTTTACCTAATGTGTAGTTTTAAATCAAGAATTGTTATGATTCATGTCGGAACTTCTAGGAATCACCTTAAAAATGATTTAATTTAATTTTTATGATAATTTGTCAGATATACTCTCTTGATCCTTGTAATTATTGAAGGATGTACACCAGTAAATGTACAACATCTTTGAGCATGTTTATTGAACTCCTGGAATTTATAAATGTTTTTTAATAAAACCTCCATCTATTTGGAATTGTCCTAATACCCAATTGTAACGAATCAATGAAATTGAAATATATTTTAGTGTCATGGAAATATCATGTGACTCTTATATAAACTTGGAAATGTTTTGTTAACTCAATTAAATTTAGAATTTTTGGAAACCATATCTTAGAATATGTCAATGTAGTAAATTAAATTTTTTTTATTAATATTTATCCATGTCTATTAGTCATTTTGAAATGATAATGGATTGTGATGTACTTGATGTCTGATGCTACCTGAACACATAATGTTAGATGTGAAGATTCAAAATGTTATTGGGTTGTTGAATGTGACATTTGACAACATTTATTCAAAAAATGAATATAATGCTTCACATACTGCTATATTGGATATTATCCATGGTGAATCATGTCATTGATCTAGAGTGATGGGCATGCAGTTTTAAATCCCTAGTTGAATGTTGAGTTGATTCCCCTTTTTATATTATGAGAATCTTAGGATTCTGTAATGATTACTTGGTTTTACACCTTGATTCAAGGCTAGTACTATTATTGTATTTATATTTCTATATATGATTACACATATATTGTTTATATATACATTTAATTTTTATACATATAATGTTATATATATATATGGTGGCATATGTTTAATGATATTCTAGTTTAGGGTAATGTAGGTAGAGTCACATGGCTGTCCTTTTAAAACCCTAGATGACTTGGTTATAGCTTCCAACACTACTTATTAATTATTCCACTTGTACACTACTCATTTTATATTCACTCAATGGATTGTACTAGACATATTTGGTGGTGTACTACTAATCATTACTCAAACCCTATTTAGGTCACTGATTTATACCCGAATATATCTCATAGATATTGGTATTGATAAAGGGTTGTATCCATCTGTGGAAACCTAATTTTATATTTTGGGTTGTACTATGGGAGTAGAGGGTCATGATTATTCTCATAAATCTATTAGAGATAATTTTTTTCTTTTTAAATTATCAGTATAGATTTATTTGTATGCATGTTTCTCTATCTATTATGTATTACCATTTTTTTATAGAATACACACATGTCCTCATTTTATATCTGAATATAGTTGTTATTATATCTTTCATTTTTATTTATCTGGATGATTAGTTCTACTTATATTATTTATTATTATATTTTTATTATTTTTATTCATTTATAATACCATTTTCTCACCATTTATCATGAGGTTATAGTATCCCCACATTACCATCATAAATCATAATACTTTTAAAAAATCTCTAGTATATGATGTCGAATAGTTGAGGTGACATGACCAACAAGGTTAAGTTACTATTGAGTTAACTATGTCCAGTATGTTAAAATTTCATTGAATGGATCAATCCAAGACACCCAAGGCCATTTGTTTCTAAAAATATTTCATGATGATGAAATAGATTTATGTTCTATAAATCAATATAACTATTTTTCTATATTATACACATTCAAGAGGAATTAAGAGAAGAAGAGGTCAAATTAATGAAATTAAAATAGAACACGTCAAAGTCTAATAAGAAAATGAATTAATTTATATCATGTTAAAATTATTTAATGAACCATGATAGATAATAATTTAAGGCCAGGGAAGATTACTTCAAGTTTATAAATAAGGTTCATATGGATAATGAATTCAAGGGAAGGAAAGAGAACACTACTATATATTGATTAAAATATTATAAAATTTGGAATTATTAAAAATATTTCCCCATGTGTTAAGTGAGTCTACAATAGAATTGTATAAGGGTAAAAGGAAAAGATTATTTCATCACTACAGTTGAGGTCAAACATTCAGAAGATTTGGTGGTAGGTATTGTATCAACTCTAAACCCTCTCCCATAGATCGAGTACTAAATACATAAACATAACATTTCTCACGTTGATATTGATAAATTTGACCAAAAAATTCCCAAATTTATCCATCCAAAACCTCAAACTACCAAAGGAAAAATTATATCACTTTCATACTGAATGACATTTTTGGTTAAGAGTTTCAGATAATTAGTAAAAACAATTATAAAAATAACAATCATGAAATAATGGGGGTATTTTTACCACTATACCCAGCTGTACATATTCCATATTATCTATTCTAAATCACCCTTAACATTATTTACAAATGAAACCATTATATTCACAAGTAATTTTAAATCTTACTTCATAACATGGGGAATTATAAAATATACCTTCAGTGAGATCAAATTATATGTAATGGTAGACATAATAATTAAAAATTAAATTTCCTCAATGAAAAAAATATAGGAATATGGGTATATTAAAATACTCAATATTCATGATCATAACATAATAAAATTTATACCCTTCAGTACCTAGATCATCAATAATGAAACAAGATATAATGCTTTAAAAAATGAAAGAGTCATTGGAATGAATAATCATATACAATGTGATGCCATTAATGATCAATGAAATAATTAAAACCCTATATAATGAAAATAAAATCCCTTCACATAAATATAATGAATCCTATTTAGAAAGTTTTTTAAACCTGAGTTAGAAATGAATCGATCACAGATAAATTTATAAAAGAACCCAAATTTTTTAACTCCCTCTTTCTTGTATTACATGACAAGGAACATAACCTAATTAATTAAAATTCTATAATGGGGTTCACCCGTTTTCTAATCTATATTTAGGTCACTAGTTTTTCATAGGAAAAAAAATTGGGATAAACACATTGATATGGAAAACACATTCGAATATCAAAACACCCATTCTTTTAAAACCCCATTAAAAAAAACAAATCACCACGAATAAGGGATTTAGGGGATTTATTTAATTGAAAAATGATATCTTGTAAAGTAAGAAAATTATTAAATTAAATTTATGGTGTAATTAAATGTTGTTTTCTCTATATACAGTAAAGTATAATATTACTTTTGTAACATTATTAACCTGTGGAAAAGAAACATGTTACATGAAAATAATGTTGAAATAATAACAATTCATCCCAAGAAAAAATGAGGATGGTATCATTAAAACATATCCCCATTTGAGTATAAGTAACATGAATGTTTTTGGTCTTTACAGTTGGGAATACTATTAAAATTTCATGAAAAAAAGTACTAAGGAAGAAACCCATTTCACATTGGAAAAAACTTTTAATTACTATATATTCATAAAAAATAGTGAAAAATGTATTCATTGAAAATAAAATTGAATTTTTTTAATGAATTTCTGTAATAAAATAAAGGTCATGAATGTAGTAAAATATTATTGTTTATTAATCATTGAAAACATAAATTGATTTCAAACATTTTATTAAAAGAGTCTAATATTAACCATTTTGAAATTGTTATAAAATTTAAATTTCCAAAACAATTTGAATAATGTCAAATATTATTTGAGATAGTTTTAGTAAATCATTTATGTTTAGAGAAGAACATTTTATATGTAATTTTATAATTTATGGATGTGAAAGGGAAATATTCCTGATCTAAAAGACATACAAGATCAATATCACCAAAAATGACCTTCTTGATGTTCCTTTAATCAATAATGGAATAACTGAAAATAAAGAATTTAAACCAAATTCATAACAATATAAGAATAAAATGGATCTGGTTCATGTATATAAAATTATATGATTTCCCCTAATGAAATCTTTAATATAAACAATCATGAAAAGAAAAGATATTGTTACATAAAGTCTTTAACACTTTAGTAATTAATCAATCATAAGAAAAATGAAATAATAATGTGAAATGAAACATTAAATATCATGAAAATAAAAATATTCATGGTATAACATGTAAAATGAGTAGTATATACACCTCATAAAAATCTATAGTAATATTGTAAACAAATGTCCCAAATAATTATAATTTAAATGTTTTACACTTATAAAGATGATAAAATTGAATTTATAATTACTAAATAGAGATATTGTATATAAAAAATATGAATCCAATTTTTTTGTAAATAAATAGTAAGTTAATTATTTTAATTATTCAAAAATAATAATGGAATTACAATGTCAATGATACAGACTTATAACCCATCAAAAAGAAATTTATTTAAGAATCCTTTTACGATTTAATATCATTAATGTTAAATAAAAAAGTATGAAATAATTAAACTTTTATCTTAAAATTTAATGAATTATGTGGGATTCATCATTTAACATGTAAAAAAGGTATAATATACAACCTAAAAATAGGTTCATAATAATATAATATTCCTCAATTAAATGGAAGTTGAGACAAAATCTCATACCTTGTGCAAAAACATTCCATTTATGTACTATGAATGCTTTATAATTAACACACACAGATACTTATATATATATATATATATAATATTAAAATATTAATGAACTTTTATTAGTTTTATTAATTTACTAGTAAACCAATTTTTCATTAACTAAAATGATATTTTTAACTACTTAATCACTGAAGTCCACGATGGCTATTTTGCAGTTGTTTTGTTCATTATTTTAAAATATATTTAGTATGATGACCATTTTCAAAAGGGGTAATTGTTCCTTCATCTTCATATTAATTATAATGACATAATTTTCTTTTTTATTTTTATAATTTACATATATAACCAACAAGGAATGATGGTTAGGGAAAAAATGAACTATGATACAATAATGGAGATGATAGGCTGTATATATACATGAGTAACATTTCAATTTTCCAATAATAATTATATAAGGAAGGTAATTATTATTTTAAATTCAAATAATAATAATAATATAATAATAATCATATTATTTCTTTAAATATACTTTGGATAATCAATGTGATGTGGTCATGAAAAATTAATAACATCAATTCGTGGAGATGATAGTACAAACGTACACATAAAGAAAGTTTTCATTTTTATATGAATATAAGTGTGAGGTAGTAGATGATATATTATATATTAATAATGATAAATATTTAAGGAATGTAATATATAAAATTAATTCCATCTTTATAACATATTTTGATAGGAGGTGATGGAAAAAAATTGTATCAGTTTGTGAGGCGATAGTCCACTGTACCAAAGAACGATGATTGTGTTATCCTTTTAATGTGAGATGAGAAAGATATAGGTTATTACACTGACATAATAACATAATAGAATATTTATGATATTTTTTTTATTATCTTATCATGGTTGGATAAAATTTGAGGTGGTTTAAGGAGAAATAAAATGAAAACACTCGGTTATGAACTGCACCACTTTTTTCGGACAACCTTCTTTGGTTTACACATTAAGCACTATAAGGTTAATGCTATCTACAAAATAAAACCTATAGAATGTGTGTATATATTATAGGAAGTTATTTGGTTATATATTGGTTGAACTAAGTGGTTCTTATTATGTTAATAACTAAGAAGAATAGGTTCCCCTTTATAAGAGAGGGGAGGGGAATATTTAGAATTTCATAAAATATTAAATCTAAATAAATAAATTTTCATTTTAAAAATGATATAAAATTGATAATATTATGTTATAAGATTCTTATTGATCCAAATAATGTCTTAAAATTTTTTTTTATATTTTTAAATTAGTTTTCCCATATAATTTGGATTTAAACACAATTAATCCTTTTCACACTGACTATGATAAAATGATTTTCTATACACTATAGGCCATCATTACTACTATAAAAAGAAAAACATCACATAAATATACCATGGATTATATTTTAAAACATAAACCAGTTACTTAGATAAATATTAGATTTTTAGAAATTTTAAATCATTTAAATAATTAGTTTTTTAATAAAATATCAGTAATTTAAATTTTATTACTATAAATTTACTTTGTATTTAATAACATCATGAAAAAATGGAAGAAGAATCAATTAATTAAAACCTTCCTAAAATTTCATTTTATTCCTAAAAAATTCTGGTATCACATAGTTTCTTTAAAATTATATTATATTTAATATGTTTAATATCATTTATTCCATTTTTATATTGGGTGAATAAGTAATGTATCAATATTGTGTAAGAATTTAATGATATTATTTAATCACTATAAATAAAAAATAAATAAAATCATAATTTAAGATAACTAATAATTTAAATTTATATTTTTAATAGAACATATGTTCTATTTATCACGATTTCAAAAATATTATCGTTACAAAAAGAAATACTCTCACACTTTTGACTTTATACTCACTTAAAAATTATAAAGTTAAAAATAATGGAAAAATGTACAAATTCATAAAATATATGAAATTATGATATTTTTATATTATATTTACTCATAAAATAAATATAATTTTTATTTTAGGGTGCTTTTGGAGTCCCTATCATTTTATTCTACCCTAAATTTCACAATTTACCTTTACTGATGTGACATAAATTTATTATGTTAGCTATACATAGTGGCCAAAAATAAAATTGAAATAATTACCAAAATTGAAACTCCTTATAAAAATATAGAATACATTTTTTATTATTCAAAAGATATAAATCTTATTATTTAATTTTACAATTAAACTATTTATATGTAATTAAAAATGGGGTTTTAGAAACTTTTCTTTTAAAGTATAAATTTTTTTATACCAAATTCAAATATAAAATTCATCCAAAATATCATAATTGGGTTATTTTTAATTATTATCAAATAATTAAATTTAAAATATAATAAAAAAATATAATTTTACTTTCTAAATATTTTAAAAGAAATTATTGTTTTCAATAAAAATGCGAATTTTCATAAATCATTAAAAATAAAACGTTTGAAAATTTTACAAATTTATAATTTTTGTTGGAGGATTTCAGAAATTATATATATTTTATATAATAAAATTTCTATATTTTTTTATTCTAATTGTATTATTCTCCAAAAAATAATTACAACCCACTATTGACGAAAAAATTCTTTGAAGAATAAAAATGTATTTACAAAAAATGGATTACTTATTTTAAAAGAGTTAATCAATAAATTTGTATTAATAAAAAAATTTATATGAATTTAATAAATTAGTTAAATCAATTAATACCCTCTATTTTAGAATCTTGGTTATAATGGTTATTTTTAAAAAATCTTAATTATTTTATTGGGATCAGTGTGGTGTATGTTTTACATTACCGAGCATAGCCTTGTTTTAAAATATAAGGATATATGATTATCACAATATTAATATATTCCATCCTTTTAATTTTATATGAGGCTTAATTATGAAGGGTTTTTTATTTTCAAAATATCATTGTGGAAATAACACATCATAAAAAGGTTTCATAAAACACATTATTGAAAGATTGAGAAGAGACATATGAGGATCATTTGAAATAACTTATCCCATCTATCCAAATAGGAAAAAATTAGTGGAAATTGTTATTATAGACATGGAGGAAAATATAATTTAATAATAATGATGGATAGTAATAGATATCGTTGATTAGAAGATAGTGAATGATCATGAAAAAAATTAATACCACAAATATATAAACAAAATTGGTGTGAAAATGACCATTAATTCATTGTATAATAATATTAAATGATATTTTATATTTTATTAACCTTTTAATAGTTTTTTTTGGATCTATTTTTACTATATATGAAATGAACATAATGGAATATACTTTGTTAAAAATTATATTCTTATCATCTAATCAATTTCCTCCACAATCATATATATCTCCAAATGATGATTATTGAAGATGAATTTTTTACATTCCTAATACACTGGAATATTATTTCAATGCTTCATATAATTGAAAAATGATAAAAATAAAGAATTACTATTCTCTTTAGATATAAACCAAAACCATAATGAATTACAAAAGGTATGAAAATTACCCAAATTAATAAACCTTCATTTTAAGAACAAATACATTAATCTCAGAAATTAAATAGTAATATACAATGTTGAAGCTAAATTATTCCATGAATAACTATCCATAAAATTCATCTAAATATCATTGAATGTGAATGAAACAAAAAATCAGAAGTATTTGATCACACATAATTCAATGATAAAATTAATATTTTTCTCCAAATAACATTTTTCAGTTATAATGTCATATACCAAAAACGTATATTCCATAATCATATAATCTCTAAAATATACTAAAACATCCATAAATAACCAAAATAACCATTATTAGATTTTTATATTAGATATTATTTCAAAATATAATTTTTCATTGAATCCAAGAACAATAAATCATTTGACACCTAACAGTTACATATAACCCAACCAAATAAAATGGATCACAAAATATCATTAATAAATCTAAAATTAATACATAAGTTACAAATATGTTTCTAATAATTCTAAATTATGATCAAACCATAGAGTTATAAACTCATCATTGTATCCATAACTATAAGTATAAACTCAAACAGAAACTTTCTAATACCAAAATATTTATAAACCCTCATTTGATACTAACTACAATATCTCTAAACATACAATACAAGATATATTTTTTTAAAATATAAAAATTAAATTTTTGGATTTGTTTCCAATAAATGTAAAATTATTTTTGTAAATTATTTCTATAAAAACCATTAAAAATCAAAATACAAAATAGGATCACATACAGGCTGAATGATTTTTTTTAATTTTTATTGAACTTAGAAAACCTCATATATATATAGCACTCTTGATGTTAGGTGATTAATTTTCCTATGATATAAATCATATGACATTCCATATTAGGTCTTTAAAATATAACATTAAACTATTCACATATAATAATGTCTAGTTACAAATAATTTAATATCAATCTTCAGAGCATGGGTTATTAAGAAACATATGAAGGGAGATCTAAAATGATCAGTAAAGGTAAACATAAGTATTAAAAGTATAATGTACTCAATGAGAATAATATGGGAATAAATTTATGTTGAAATAATAAAATTTTATGATAATAACATAAGAGAATTTATACACTATAATATAAGGATCATCATTCATGAAATATGGAATATACTATTAATAATGGAAAGAGTCATTGGAAAAAATACATAATCCATGTTATGTCTATCTTGATCAATTAAATCATTAAGAAAATTGAAATAAAATAAAACCCCTTTCAAGAAATATAAAGAATTATATTCACTATCTATTTGAAATGAATTTCATAAATAAATGATGCTCTATTAAATTCATAGGAGAAACCAAACTGGTTAACTCACTCCTTTATTCCAATTATGATAAGAAAGATAGACTAATGTGTTGAGGAGATATATTATGGCTAACTCTTCATATAATCTATATTTCACTAACCCATTTTTAATGATCTATAATGGAGATCAACTAATAATAAATGTTATATTGGGATTAGTAGTTTCTCTTATATAATTCTTATATACAATATCAAGATTAAAAAAATCATAAAACCCTTGAAAAACTATTTTGAACCGATATAAAAAAAACTTCTAGAGATCAAAATGCATGTTCCTTTTAAAAACACATTTTCAATATATAAACCACATAGAACCATGGAATATTATTTTTATTTAAATACTATATTATGTCTTATAATAGATGTTAATCATCAAATAATGGTCAAATCAATGTAAATAGTTATTATTGTTGTATATGTTTAAATAGAACATTCTTTTCATAACTTGATTAACTAATATTAATGAAACATGTTTTATGAGAATATATTTTAAATAATAATAATAATAATCCATATTGAGAAATAACGTGGTTTTAATCATTAAAAATTATTCCCAATGGATAATAATTAATATCAAGGGTTTTAGTATCGAAGAATGAAAATAATATTTAAAATCATTAACAATTTATTGGCGAAAATAGCCTATTTGACATTAAGATCAAATTAAAAAACTAATAATTTCATAAAATATTGTGAAACCCATTTTAATTGAATATATCCATGATACATTATTGAGAAATATATATGGAAAATAATTTTCATGATGACGGGGAAATCAATTCATGTTGTAAATGTAAAAAATAACCATTCTTTCCAAACATTTTGAAAAAGGAGTCTATGGAGACCCATTTCAAAAATGTTATGAAATTTAATTTTATAAACATTCAAAATAATTTCTTAGGATATGTGAAATAGATTTAGATAATAATTTAGGTATATAAAAGAATATTTTTGAATTTTTTTTAGAATAGATGGATATGGAAGAGAAAACATTATCATATAAAAGAAGATACATGATCGATATCACTAACAGATGACATTGATGATGTTTCTATAATATATATGGGGTGAAAGATAAATCAGTCATATAAATAAAATTACTAACCATTGGAGATTAAAATATCTCTATTTCAAGAAAATAATATCATATGATTTCGCCTAAAGGATCCTTGATCATAAACAATCCAAAAAATGAAGAAATATTTTAACATTAATCTTTTTCCTCATTTGTAACTTTTAAATCACAATCCCCATATAATAAAGACCTTAAATAAAACATTAAATTACATAAAATTAAGGATATTCATGATATAACATGTCAATGTGCAATTATACAGACATCATAAAATAAGACAGGTGCATATCTTTACCTTATGTTCAACAGAAAGAGATTTTGAGATGAATTTCCCAAACAAAGACCATTTAATTTAATTTATATTTAATTAGTGTAGATATTATGTGTAAAAAATATATATATTTATAAAAAAGTTCAATAAAATAGTAAAAATATTTTTATACAAAATTAAACATAATAATGAAATAATAAATTCAATTAATAAGAGTTTTAACCCCATTAGTGGAAATGGAGTTAAGAAACCTTTCAACACTTAGTAAAATTCTAGTGAAATCACCTAAGATAAAATAAATAAAATTTTATCATAAAACACCATGATTTATGTTTGATGGATGATATAAAATTTAAAAGTTAATCTATTTTAATCATAAACATTAGGTTTATAATAATACAATAAGCCTAAATAAATGTCAATTGTGACGAAATCCCTTACCTTAAGTCCAAATATTCTATGTAATCCATTTAACTCAAATATAATACAATTATAAATATTATTTAAATATTTAATAATCTATTACTGTTTTATTACATTATTATTAAACAATTTTTTTATTACAATTAAATATTTAATTACTTAACCAGTTAAGTCCATGTTATGTTTTTCTTAGGTTGTTCAGTTCATAATTTCAAAATAGATTTGGTGTGTTTCCAATGGGAAAAATAAGTCATAAATATCTCATATTAAAAATTATAATAATTACTTAATTTAAAACTGTATACATTAATTATACTTTTAATACTAATTAAGAAATATGTTTATAAAAAATAAACTATGTCACAATCATATATATGTTACATCGTATGTACGTATGAGTAGCATTTCCATTTTAAAATGATAATTATGGAAATGATGTATGTACTATTTTATCTACTCATAATGATAATAATATCATAATAATGATATTATTTTTCTAATTAATCTTATATTATATATATATATTAGATGTGGTAATGAAAAAATAACCACATCACCTCATAGAGGTAGTTGTCTACAAATATACTCCAATGATGATATCATTTTTCAATGAATGGAAATTTTTGATATTATATGATATATTATATTTTCAAAAATATAAATATGTAATTAATATCCTATATTAAAATTACTTAATCATTGTGACAATATTTAAGATGTGATGATTGAGAACGAATTATATTGATTCGTGAGGTGGTAGTCTTACCTACACATGAATGAGGATTTTTCTTTTCATTTGATAGAAGAGGAGATGGATATAGGATACTAAAAATAAATAAAAACGTAATACAAACTTTATTATTATTATTTTTTATATACATATTTTGAAAAGTATTTCATGGAGGGGTAATCATAAATATAACAAAAAAAATATGATTTATAAATATTCTTTGGAAAACCTCCATTTTTAGCCCTTTAATCCTATAAGGTTGGTATTATAAATATACAAGACCTATAGAATAAAGGGAGTGATATTTTGAATTTTATTGTGTTGTTATTAGATAATTGAAATTTATGATGAGGAGTGAACGAATGAGAATTAAAAGTTCCCCTGTATATGTTTTGGGTGCGACACTTTTGGAACTTCATAAAATTTTAAATTAATATAAATTATTTTTATTGATAAAAGAGTTCTATACTGATAAAATAAAATTAATACATTATGATGAGTCTAAATAATATCATCTGATAAACTTTATACATATTTAGAGTTTGTATTTTCCTTTCTCTTTTGGTATAAATATATATTAACCCTTTTAACACATACTGTGATAACATCTTTTTTACGATTTTATGGATAATATAGTAAATATAAATAGATGGATGTCCTATAAATGTACCATTGATTATGTATTAAATCATATACCAATCACCGTGCTAAATATAATGGCTTTTAAATTTTAAATTATTTAGTAAAATATTATATCTTTATAAAATATTATTAATGTGAATTTTGAAAATATTCATATATAATGAAATTAATAGCATAAAAATAGAAATAGATTATAATATATAAACACATATATAAAACTTTATATTTATCCAAAAAATTCATGGATCAAAAAAATTATTTAAAATTATATTACTTATAATTTTTTTATGTAATTTTTTTTATTTTTCTAAAAAGTGAAGAATTATGATGTTAGTTTTGTGTAAGATCATAACATAATTATTTCATAATTAAAAATTAAAAACATTTACCATGATAAATAAATATAATTAATCTTTTTTTATTTTTATAAACAGTCATAACCTATGTTTTTCCCTATTTAAAAAAAAATATATTTATTAAAAGGAAGACTATGACATTATTGTCTATATATTCACAAATTTATTACAAAGATGAAAAATAGTGAAAAATTTGGAGAAAAAATGTCATATATAAAAAATATGTATGTTTATGGATGATAAATACTCATCCAATAAATTAATAAAAGTTTTAGTGTCATTTTTTTCATATAATATAATTTTTATGCAAAATTTCATGATTTACCTTTAATAAGGTGACATAAATTTACTAAGGATACTATTCTTAATATCCACAAATAAAAGTGAAATATTGACCAAATATGGAAATCCAAATTAAAAATATGAAATCATATTTTTATGATTAAAAATTGAAATTGATGAATTTAATTTAAAATTATAATTTTAATACAAGAGGAAGTTTTTTTAGAAAATTATCTTTTAATGATTACAATATTTTTAAAAACAATTAAGAAAAAATTATTTTAGAAGACAAAAAATGTATTATTTTTAATAAAAAAATTAAAAATAATCCTATAATATAATTTTAATTTTCACATAATTTAAATGAAAATATAGTTCTCAATAAAAATCAGTATCCTTATCTATTCATATTGAAATCAAACTTTTCAAATAACATAAAAATCTCCTATAAATATTTTTTATTTAATTACATAAAATATTCACATTATATTATATATTAATATTTTCTAAAACTTTAAAAAATTGGAATTATTATTCCCTCCCAAAAGTAAATAAAACCCATTATTGAAGAAAATATATATTTGGATAAAAAATTTATTTAATAAAATTTGATTACTTATTTCATATGATTTAATCCATAAATTAGTATATATTGGAAACATCATATATATTTCTTTAATTATTTATCTCTATTCACACCCTCTAATTTAATGGCTTAGGTACCACAATGATATTTAAATAGTAATATTTCAAGGTTCATTTATGCTTGGTATTTGGTATCTATTACGTTATAGAAAAAATACATATTTTTAAAATCACAATATATTACAGGTACATTAATAATATATTAAAATTTAACTAATTAATTTTTTTACTATCTATACTCACAATATTTTATTTCTTCCAGGTTCTATAAAATATTTATATATTTCTGTAGCATTATAAAAAGGGTTTTGATAGTCAAAAATCCTATTTAATAAAATCATTGTAATAAGGTTGTGTTTGTAAATTTACAATATGACACATAAATTCTCGATACAATCAGACCATTTTATTATAAACATTATTGAATTTGATATAATACTCGTTATGTAATGGATTTCAAAGTACAATTCATAATTTTATATTATAGAGAAGAAAATAATAATTTTATTTGATGATATGGAATTACTTATATCATAGTGGAGACTTTATTAGTTATGTCTGGATTATATCCACCCCTAATAGATCTGCTAGATGATATTATTAAGGAAGGAGAGATTAAAAAATCTACATATGTAAAAGTTAATATAAAAATTGAAGATGTATATTTTGTATATTAATATAATGATCTATTTCTAATGTAATTACCTAGACATCCACTAGAGAGTGAAGTGGGGTTATCAACTGATTTATCCCCTAATGGAATATCTATAATAAGGACCCCATATTGAATATATGCTATTAAATTTGTAGTACTGATGAAAAGATTATAGAATTTGAGTAATAATGGATTTATATCCAAACTGTTCCTCCTTGGGGAACCTATACTCATTCCACTAAGATGAAATATGGATCAATGAATATCTATATTGATTATAGGAAAATAAATGACACTATGATGATGGGAAGGTATCCTTCACCTATCACTGATAACTTATTCGGTTAACTTCATGATGAAAAATATTTTTAAAATATTTACCTTTATTTTGGGTATCATAAATTGTTAGTAAATAAAGAAAATAATCTGAAGACAACATTTCAAAAGTGGTATGCTTATTACGAGTTTATATTAATTCCATTTGGGTTGACTAATTCACCTTCTATTTTATATATTTAATGAACATATTATTTAATTGATTTATTTATGGGTTTGATGTGTTATTTATTAATGATATCTTTCTATTTCAAAAAATATTATGGGGAACAGGAGAATCACTTGTGGATCATTATTGAGACTATTTGAATAAAATGGTTACATGGTAAAATTAGAATGTGTGAATCTTATCTTTTAATGGATTCTTTTCTGGGATGTATTGTTTCAAAGGATGATATCATAGATGATCCTATAAAAGAAAATGTACTCAAGGAATGTTCGACACCAACTAAAATGATTTAGGTATATAGTTTCATTGTTTTCACATGTTACCAATGGCTATTTGTTAAAAAAATACCCAATTTTTTATGTTTGTAACCAATTTTACACATATATGGGCTATGTTTATAAGTAAAAATTAATGTGAAGAATTATTTGAAGAATTGAATTAGATATTGTTCAATGAACCTATTTTTTCCCAACTATAATGAAATGATGGATTTTCAATAGATAATAATGATAAAATATGGTAATTGGTTGTTTCCTTATATATAATGATAATTTCCCTACATATTCTTCACTATAGTAAATGAATAATATATAGAACTATCCATCTCATGATCTTGAGCTGGAAGTCATAATCATTTCTTTGAAGATATGGATACATTATCCCTATGCTGTAATATATGCAATATAAAATTACAATAATATCCTAAAATACATCTTATCAATGAAATATATCAACATGAGATAAAAGAGATAACTCGATCTACTAAGGGATTATGATTTCTCAAAACACTACCACATAGGGAATGAAAATAAGGTAATTGATGCATTGAGAAGGATATATAATATAGTCCTAATAAGAATGAGGATTTAGTAGGATCTATTAACCATGGATCTATTAATTATTGAAATTATAATTATTATGTAAGATGAGAAATAACTTATTTTTTCAAATTAATATTAAACCATCTTTATTATAATAATTTTTTTTCACAACATGATTATGAAAATGTTCGAAAGAAAAATAAATCTAGGAATGATGATAAATTGGAAAATTTATTTTGTGAAGATTGATATATAAAAATTAGAAATATATTATGATTTCTAAATATAACTATTATTAAAAATAAATTCATGTATGATGATTATATATAAAATTTCTCTATACACCCTCATAGAACAATTATGTGTAGGGATTAGTAAATAATTCATGAAACCACAACCGATTCTTATGTAGAAATTCTAGGATATTACTATGAAATTTGTTAATAGATTACCAAATAATCAAATAAAGAATGATGCAATATGTGTTATAGTTGATATTTTAACCAAATCTACGCATTTCATTACTATAAGTGAATATTTTACTAATGAGAACCTTTTATAAATATATATTGGATAAACTATAAGACATCATGGTGTAGAAATATCTATATTTCCTTATCATTATCATCAATTTTCTTTGAAATTCTAGAAAATCCTTTAGAAGTCTCTTGAAACTGTGTTCCATTTAACTATCAGCTACCATCCTCAAACATATAGAAAATTCAAGTGTACTATAGAAGCATTATAATTCATTTTGAGGTTATTGTAAAATGAAATTAGATATATCTGGGATCATTATTTTTTATTGGTATTTTTTTCTATAACAATTACTTCTATTCAAGTATTCAAATGGAATCATAAGAAGCATTATATGGAAATAGATTTCATACCCACACTAGTTTGGATAAATTTCGTGAAAGGAATTTTATAGAACCAAAATATATTGACAAAACAATGATAATGTTAAATAATATTTGGAAAATTATTAAAGCATCTAAAATAATCAAAATGATGTATGCCGATAATCTGAGGAAAGATTTTTAATTCCAAGTGGGAGATCATGTTTTCTTGATAGGATCACTATGATAGGGTGTTATAATGATTGTTAATAATTGGAAACTAAGAACCAATTACATAATTACTTTTTAAATTTAATAAATAATTGGATTTGTGTATAAATTATTTGAAATTCCATGAATTCTCTCAAAATGTACATGATGTGTTCCACTTACCAATTTTATGTACATGCTAGACCCAAAAAATATTATCACCCATAGAGAAATAATATTAAATCATGGTATATCTTATTGTGAAGATCCCATCCAATATGATAACACAATAGAGAAAGTGTTGTGAAATTATATGTATCAACTAGTAAAGGTATGTTAGAGAAATCATAAAATGGAGAAAGAAATATGGGAAATAGATGATGATATGAATAAGAACCATCTCATTTTTTAGAAACAACTAACCATGGAAATTTTGAGGATGGAATTTTTGATAGAGTGAATATATTAACACCCAATATTCTATTATTTTATGCGAAATTTATATTCTTAAAAAATTATATTGCAATGATGTTTTTAAAATTTTATGAAAAACACATTCAACATTTTAAAGAAGAACATCGATTTTAGACTTTCAAGGTAAAAATAATCCTAGATTGAGTACTTGAAATTTTCTATTAGAAATAAGATTGTATAATTAATTGAAAATTTTGTATTGAACCATTCCTCATTTTATTTATATTAATGAATTATAATATTTTGTCTTTATAATTTATTGACTATAATTTTTTTAAATAGTGATATCATCATTTGGAGATAAATGGGGATATTTTTCATAATAATTTTTTTGAATACCAAATTTCCATTTTAATTAATAAAAACAATAATTATTAATGAATTTTTTTCATTTTATTTTGTATATCTCACTATAAAAATTTCTGCCAATTTAAATATTTTTACTAATAATATAGATAATGTAAGATCATCTTATTCTTGAAAAATGAATTTCTTGAAAAACCATTTAACAAAACATTTTGTGGGTTTATATTTAAATTAAATTCATTCAAATTTATTAATTTTAATTGATAAATTTTTTTCCATATTTTTAATTAGAATATTTTATATTAGTTAATAGCGTAAAAATATTTATTTGTAGAACATTACAAACATTTAAATTAATCTCTATAGTTAATGTCAAAACGTGTTTACCAAGGGTTAATCTATAATGATAAGGGATAAAATAATGGAAAACATTATTAAACCTCATTTATTGGAAACATTTATTCCATAAACTTATATCCATATAATATATGCTATTTTATATCCATTATTAAATGAATGTGAGTTTTCATTCTTGGAAACCATTAAATAATTACATGTTTGACAATCAATTTAATTATAAAGGGGAACCTACGTACCTCACTTGTTAAAACATATTAATCAATTTTTCATGACAAAACCCCAAAAAATGCCCCCTAACATCATTATCCATGTTCAATAGCTATAGTTCTTAACAAAATTCTAACCCTAGGGTTCTTAATATGATATTCGAAGGTGGGTTTTCTAAGAAAAGGTAATCATCTTCACCAAACTATTTATTCTTTACATCATATATTACCACATTAAATTATATATTAATAATTTAAATAAAAAATAATAATTATATATCATATACTCAGTCGTTATTATGTTTATGTCACAATATTTAACTATATCCTTTTAGATCTAATGGGAAATGAAACCATAATTTTTTTAGGTGGACTGCCACCACTCAAACTGATGTAATTAGTTTTATATCACCAACTTACATGGATAGTAATGATGATGGAAAAAGTGAACATATATAATAATTAGGAAATATTATTGATTATATATATTTAATATATAGTCTTCTACTATTTCATTTCACCCATTAAGGAAAAGATAACATCCTTTGTGTGCAAAGATTACCCACCATCTATATGAAGTGATGTGATTCATTTTTTATTGAAACATCAATAATGATTCAAAACATATATTTGATTATTAAATATTATATATAAAACTTTAATAAAATTATTTTGATGATCTAACTATATCAAATTCCCATGAACTGAAACTTCCATGAGAAAAAAATGAAAGTAAGAAAAAAATAGTGGAGATAAAAAAATATTATTAGTGAACATGTAATAAGTATTCATAAGATGATCATAAATGATATTATAAATCTGAATATGTTTTTTATAAATTAATAAAAAACTAACCATTATACATGTGTATAAAACAAATTCCACTATCTAGAATTGTAATGTCAGGGGATAAATAGCTCAATTTACTTTCATTGGGTTATATTACTTATTCATCATCATTCATAATCAAGGATTAAATATGTATTTAATTTTGATTATTTTATATTTTATTCCCACCTTTATTATGTGTATTTAACTTTTATACACATTATTTATTTATTGAATAATTCTCACATTAATGGTTTGATCTTTGAAATGAAATTAATCAAACTATCCATTTTATTGAGACACAATTGATATGATAAACCAATTTTTTTAATTTATATAATTCATATTTGATATATTTTACGTGGATAACTATTAATTAAGAATGAGTAATGTTTCAATAAATGTTTATTTTTAAATGGGGTTACAATTTAAAAGTTACCAAAGAGGTAAGTATTTATTTTACAATGTCATGTTGTATGGGGATGGATTAATTTTAATGGAAGAAATATCATAATAAAAACATCATTAAATTCATATAATTTATTTTAATACATATATTTAATGATTTCCCATATTTTCTCTCAACTGTTCCACTATTTTTAACCTCAATTAGGAAATTAAAATTTTAAAATTAACGTTGATCTCATTTCTCTTTTTGATTGGGACTATTTTGCATCCATGTTCATATATGTCATAATCATTTTACAAAATTACATTCATTTAATCAATTGATGTATTAATATAATTTTTTTATAAAATTATTTTGAAAAATATTTAATGGAATATTTATAATGATTCTCAAAAGCATTTTTTTCTTCTTTCATTACAAATATTCTAGTGGAAAGTTTAAAAATGTATATGGATTTAATGAGTTCCTTCCACCATAATTGTTTTAATCTATTTATATTATTCTAAAGTATTTTTTTCTTTTATATAGAAATATAATTAATGACACATTATATTAAATTTTTATCTTTTATTTTCTTTAATTCCTTTAAGGAGAATATTTTACTATAAAATATTCTTATCTAATGGTCATCTATCATCTCTTGATTAATTTTGTAGTTGATAACATTATATTGAAACTTTCTCCTTAATGTGATCATTTTTAACCATAAATTACATTTCTATTTAATAATCATATTCTTTGTATCGTGGATAAGCATATATCTTAATTTAAATATCATTTCAACATGCAGTGTTTTACGTTGAAAGTTATCTAATTAATTGTGGATAATTAGATAAATATGTATCTCTTAAACAATATGGTTATTTATTGATAACTCATATTGGTTATGAATTGAATGATTTTTTTAAATATATGTGTAATATGGTCTACATGTAGTGATGGGTGGGTCCAGGTTATAGATAGTCTCTCATTGCATCAATAGGTCTCCAGAGAAAAATCAATTGTCGAAAATCAATTTTTTTGTTGCATACCTACCAAAAATATTAAACTACCTTAGATTAAGGTCCCAATGGTATTAATATTGTGATATATGAGATTATGATGTCCAATAATAATCCATTAATTTATTTATAATTTATTATTATTATCCATAGGATTATTGTATTGATATTATGCATGGATGTATTTCATGACCATGTTATTGATTAAATGGGATATGTTTTTAGTTATTTACATTTCAATATTTATTATTCATTATTAACTTAATATATTACCACTATACATAACCCTTACTCTGAATTTGAGATCACCATTATTTTTTTCCTTTCCCAGGGTTATGGAAAATAAATCTTTTAGTTCTTTTTCAAGGATGAAGAATGTTTACTTTTGTAATATCTTCTAATATATTCACAATTTCAATGGGTATCATGTATCAATCTAGAAATCACATACCACTAAAAAAATTATTCCCTCAGCATTAAAACCTTTTTATCTAAGTAATTTTAATAATATAGACACTTACTCTATGATATTGGATGTTGGGTGGTTACATAAAAAGGTTCTTAAAGGGAATCACATAGTAATCATATGTTATACTAGTGTTATTATATAAGGTTTCACAACACTTTACACATGTTCTAAGTCATATATGACCATGGTGAGACGAAAAACCTCATGGTTGACTACTCAAATCCCTTATATATGTTAATCACACGATTGGTTTCTAGGAAACAATTTAAAATTTGTATTAATTCCAAAAAACATGATTGACGGTTCCCACATTTCAAACAACACAAAAAATATTTTTAATACAAAAATGATGGATAAGTAATATTAAACTAGACCTAACAACAAACTTTTATTATATACTACTGGATTATTTTTCCTTAAATGAAATAAATTTATAAAACAACCTGAAGCACTAAAATTAGGTATAACATAAAATTTATGATGAAACAATGATATAAAACCTAAATAGAATTAATATTATGAGTATATATACCCATGTAGACCCAATATGATTCTTTTATTAGTATATAGATCAATAATAAGAGATATAAGTACTTGATAGACAAATAATAGGGAGTATAAGGGAGAGGATTTAGAATGGCTACTGAGTGGGGAAAATACAGCGAAGTCATTTTTTATTAAAATATTTAACAAATAAAATAAATTAATTAAATACAAAAAAACCATCTATTTCAGGTTACCCTATAATCATATAATAGGTATACATTCCCCCATTGGTTACCCTCCCCATGGACACTGGCCACTCAGAAATCCTCTATGGATTACTACCCCTTAGTTGGTCACACCACATACATTGTACAAGCAAATTAGGTACCTAATGACTTTATCAATCAATAATAAATTGCGAACACAAAGTAAAATTCATTAAATGGAATCTATACACCCCTAAAAAGTACCCCATATTGAAATTAATCTAAAATATATTTTATTTTTGGGAAATTTTATTATATTATTAATTTAAATTGTGAGGGTATTATAAACACTCATCCATTTAGTATGTCATCACTATGATGAATCACTATGCCACATTGGTGAACAAATACATCCAATACACTCATTTATCAACCTATCACTACCTTATCTCCTCCAGGATACACCCATAATTCCATTTTAAATTTACTACAAGGGATATATTTTCATTAAATATATTCTCACTAGAAACTTATATAAGAAAAATACATTTCATAGATTATTTATAGGGATAAATATCACTATCATCAATAATATTCATGTGGGAAGGGATTGGATGACATCTCTCATTCTAAGAAACATAAAATAATCCATTCATGGTACCGTATATCAAAATAAGTCCATAATTATATTACATGTAATAAAATATCTCAATAATCACACAAGGCCCACACAATACTATGTTATAGTCTCCCCTATATTAGAATACACTAGAGTGGCAGCTAATATTTCACCTTGCATGAATACCTTGAAACAAACCTCAACTCTAAAGGGTGACAACACCAGCTATCATATAAAATTTCCAACTCTATGTTGGAACTTTCTACCTTTTATTTAGTAAAATATACTATACAGACTCATATATGAGTCTTATACCCATAATGAAGGACTCTATGTCCATTAACTAACATGAATGGTATCAGAATAACCTTCTATAAAGGATAATAAGGTATTCTATCTAACATTATTCCTGATAACTATTTCGAAAGATTAACTTCATATGTGTAATATTAAACTCCCAATATCAACCAAGTACTAGAACACATGCTAAGATAATATCCTACAATATATGGATCATAATATTAGATGATCAATTAGTTTTAAGATGGAAGGTATTTCTCAAATGAACCTGTGAATCAAGAACCTTCTACCACATCATCTGGAAGTGTAAAATAAAATTTTCATCATAATGAAATATGAATCTCTTATATATTCCTTAGAGACACAATCTATTTGGAAAATAATTATTTTCAACCTTATTAACCAAATAAGTCTCCCTATTTAGTAATTAATATGCAACCATTATCAAATAGTCAACAAGATCATAGAATATATTTTTATTTTGGGGTAACATTGAGAACCCAATAATGAAATCTATCATCACATAATCCCATTTCCACATGTTATTTGGTAGATACTAATGAATACTAGTGGGTTGTTAATGTTAGTCCAATAGTCATTGGTGGGTAAAGAATCTCAAAATGAACCCTACAATGTATGAATATTTCCCAGGGCACTATTATTTCTATAATATTTCATGATAAATATTGGTAATACCCATGAGAATCACCCGTATCGAGGAAGTAGAGTACAATATTTTATCCTAACATTTTCTTACATGGACTACCACCCTACATTGAGTATAATGGACCTAATTATCCTCTATGGATGAATATGGTGGAAGAATCCTTTTATATTTATTCCACCACACCAAAATAAAATTCAAATAAATAATGAAACTCTTCATGACCCCATCAAAGAGTTGGTAGGTAATACTCACAAAAATGATAATAGGTATATCTTGGTACTTCTATATGTAATGGTTCTCTAAAAAAGAGGCTCCATGACTAGAAGTCACTAATATCCTCCTACACCACCTTAACTAGATTCATTTTACTCAGTGCAACATCTAAAAAGTTCATTTTCATTTCATTAACATGGCATTATGAAATATCAAAATTGAATGACTTTAAATAATCAACCAACCATATCATTTGAAGGTTTAAGTTACGTTGTGATATTATATACTTGAGGGTCCTATTGTCTATATTGACCATAAACCATGAGCTAGACATGTGGTGACACCAATATATCGATTTGTACACTACATTTACCCATTGTAAACAATGTTTCCTATATTTTTATCATGAATCCACTATTTATTTTATCTATAATTGATGAATCACATTTATTTCATCAAAATATTTATAATCATAACTCAAAAAACATTTCAATAAAATATTTTCTCTTTACCTAACTCAGGTAATGTCTAGATTTCCATAGACACCAACATATATTTTAGCTCATAAAAGTTCCTCTTATAAGTGACCATCCACATGAACTTCACCACCATATTAGTCGAGTCCATCACCCGTTATTCCCACTATGAAAAAATAAAAATGATCGTCTATTAGAAAATTGTGTAACCCATGAAACTATGATTCTGGACAATATTATATGAGAAGAGTAAAAAAGACATCTTTGACCTTCTCATAGGCTCCTGATATGGCTACCTTAGTAATCACAATAACCAATAAGTCTACCTCACTTAAAAAAAATAAATACATGAAAGGTTTTTATCAATACCACACAATCTTACAAGGATAAAGATGTTCTCCAAATGGTGTGAATTGTCCCCCATCGTTTTAGTCTATAATAAAATAACATTATTGGATAAAACCATAATGGAATCTATATAAATATTAAAAAAATCTATTTATTAGGTTTATAAACACTATTATTATGATTATCAAGATGAATTGAATCACAATAACCTCATATAAGACATGATTACTTCTTCAAGAAGTGTAAATAATTTTATAGGGATTTATGCACATCTTCTAATGTCCCTAAATGACATTAATCTTAAAGAACAACATCAATCTAAATATTTAATAAAATATTTATTCTATTTAATAAATTATATAATAGTTCATTAATATCATTTGGTTTATCCTCCCATAATCCATGTACAATTTTTGTAAAGCGTCAACATTGTTGTTAATCAAGATAGGAGAACATTTACATGATGTTTTTTTATAATAAACCTCCTATCATAAATGTCATTTTTTGAACATACAACTATCTATTATTTTTATGAGCCATCAAATATAAACATTGATATGGGAACTTCACCTGGTATTAGATGAATTGTGAAATAATTACCCCTCTTGGGTAGGGAACACCAAATTTTATTAGGGAAAATATCTTAAACATACTAAACCACTTAAGGAAGGTTTGTTTATTACATCTCCTCATCTACCAAAATAATATTAGAATACGAAGTTGAGATAACCCCCAATTGGCCAATACTAGTTCATGAATGTTCTTCACCAAATTCCAAAACACCAATTTAGTTATAACAATCACCCTCTATACAATATAGAATAACATTAACATGACATTATTTTTTTATAAAACCCCTCCCCTAAAGTCCATATTTTTGTATGTACAACACTCAATTTTTTTGATCCATCAAATATAAATATACGTATGGTAAAATCACATAGAATTAGATGAATTATGAAATTAGTATCCCTCATGGGTAGGGAACTCCAAAATTTTTCATGGAAAATATCTTAAACATAGTAAACCATTTAAGGAAATATTACTTATTTGATTTTATCATATCCTAGAATAATGTTTTAATGTTATGTTGAGAACACCCCCAATTAGAAAATTCAATTTCTTTAATAACCTTTCACTAATTACATCTCCCCAATGAAGTTATAACATTCACCATATATAAATATAAAGGATAACTATCAATTATATTAGTAAATACATGATCAATATCTAGATAACAAATCTAGTCTTAAAAACATATTAAAGTTATATATCTTAACAATAATGAAATCCAAGATTATCATATAGCATATAACCATGGAAGTTCACTATGAAGAACAATGTTTACCCTCTTATTTCACCCATAAGGGAATATAAATAGAGATCACCCCATAAAGATACTCTGTAGAGAGCCAAATATCATTGAAAAATGATATAGATATCAATGAGTGTGATGAACTTGTATTGAATCAATTAAAATAAACTGTATTTTCTATAATAATTTTTCCTTAAACATTTAATTTCCAATCAACCCAATCAGTAAGAGTCTACCTGATGGTGTGAAGTTAACCTGAATAATAACCTTGAGCTCTATATGTGTGAATCTCCTAAGGGGATTCACTATATAGTAAATTTTTCCACTTCCCCTATGAATCAAGACCTCATCCATGGATGTAATGACTAGTGGATAACTAATAGCTAGACTACTTAGGCTCTCCATGATCTGATTTAGAACATTTATCTTTAAATTATTTATTCACTCTATCCAATCACATTTTCGTACCAAAAAACCTATGTAGATGTCCCATATCTCAAAAAATTTAGAATTTATTGGTGGAATGTCATAATCTCAATGAATATGCACTGCCTTCCAACATTGATATCACTTTACTAATGATTAGCCTCTTAATGAAAGTGAAAAATATTTACATTGAATGGTATAATTGTCTCTACCAAGAAATGAATCCACACTCCTACTCTTCTAGATACATATAGTACTAATACAAATTATATAAAAATAATCAAACATCATATATTATTTAACAACTATTTCATTCCTCTATGAAATAGGTTCACATTCTACCTCAATATAAAGAGCATAGAAAATATATTCACATGAGATCAAATGGAATCCTCATAGTCATCCTCCAAATTTTGGACTCTAATATCTTCATCATTATACAATGTAGGCATGAACCCTATGAGATTGATAATACAATAAATATAGTCAATCAAATTCATAACTCTATATAAAAAATATATAAAATCTTATGAACATTATTTATTTAGATTCTCAGAGAAAACCTATCCAAAAAAATACTAAAATTTCATCCAAATTTCTCCCACATACTGATAAATATAAACAATAATTACCCATTAACTAATGTCTAGTCCACAAAACATATATGTACATTGATTGAACTACCACTCTCAGGGTGTTTGGATCTGACCAATGATGGACTCTATAAACAATATGCAGAATTTGACAGTTGATAGTCTAACCTCATTGAGGAATACATGTGTATGTTCAAATTGTAAATTTCAGTTCCTTTATGACATGGATTATATAGCTCTAATCTTCCCATATCCCATAAACTACATATCCAAGAGTATACTCTCTTAGAGATACTAATCGATAGGATACAAAAACAACATGGGATGGTTCAATTCCATGGAATGTAGTGTATTATCACAACAACCTCCTAATGCAAAATAGGGGACCATTTTGGTATATAATCCCTAAAATTATAATACCCCATTAATTTATAGGAATAACACTATGTTATATATCATATACAACACTCAAAAAATATCCTAAACGAACTGTGAAATATTATATATTACCACTGTAAAATAGAAATTGTATTAGAGGGTATGAATATGAATAACCTTTTTACAATATATATATATATAAATATATACATTTGGTATACTCAACAAATAAGTATTTATTAACTATTATGAAATAAGAATTCAATTTTTAACTACAGTTAAATTTTCCATAAGAATGCATCTTCTTCAAATATGTTTTTCTTTTTTATTAGAAAATATTATATTTATTCATTGAACATTCAAAAATATTATTTTATAAAATTATATACATTTATGAAATAATCATATAAAAAATATCTTACCCTGAATTACTATGAATTTTCTAAAAGAATGATTTTCAAAAGAATTGTAAAGATAATGTTTTTATTAACATTAATATTTTCAATTGAACAATGCATATAGATCAATTTATTTAATATTTTTTATCAAACTAAAATAAACTATGTTATATTTTAAATAACTTAAATATGTTCATCTAAATCAATTTTATATTTTAATTTGTTATAAAAACATTTTTATATGTAAAAAATGCATTTTTATGATAAAATTGTTTTTATGTATGAAATGGGTTTTTATTTTAAAAAATATTATTTTAAATATTGGTAAATTATTTTAATGATGTTTATATATTTAAAAATCAATAAAATGTTTTATAATTCATCTCATATTGTTTCGAGGCATTGGATAAAATAAAATCCATTTTATATTGCAAAAAATTACGTTTATTAGAACAGTTTTCAACACATTTTGAAAATTTATTTTAAATGTAATTAATACCACTTATATAAATTGAAACATAAAAAATTGATACATATTTGGAATTACTAGTTTTAAATTTTGAAAATATATCCCTCTATTTTTAGATATAATGAATAATAACCATTGTTAAATTTACCACCTTAGAAAAGGGTAAAACATGTTAATATAGGTTAAAACTATGTTTTAAGGTCTTTATTATTCAAATAAATTCAAATTAGATGAAGTCAATTGGACTCATACCATATTATTATGTAAATTTATCATTTTAAGAGATTCTTATCAGAGTAATTTACCTATTAAAAATTTAAATCAATGAATGCTACAAAATTCCCCCCTTTTCATTTTAAAAATTTATCATTTGATCAAATAATTGAAAATGTATTATTTTGATTAATATTAATATGAATATTATTTATAATAAAATTATATTAATTTTAGTGATTTATTTCTAATTTTCATGATATACAAAAATCCTTATATTCTTGTATAACTCAAATAAAGTATTTATTTAGTTGATAGTGAAATAAAATAAATAATATTCCAAATATTAAAAATAATTTATTTCAATTTATTTATTTTTTAGATGATTATTTATATAAATATAACATATTAGTTATGTTTAGATGGATTATATTCAAATTTAATCATTGTCATAGTGTCTTTAGAGTCAAATTAAATTAATAGTTCCAAATTTGATATTATTGTTTTTTAAAATAAATAATGTTGTATTAAATGACATAAATTTCCTAATAAAAATTTATTTTTCCATGTCAATGTGGCATGATTTATGAAATCATCCATGGTTAATTTATAAGTATATTTTATATTTATGATAATATTAATTACCCTTTATATTTAAAATTTTTCTAACCCTAATTGAGGTAAAAAATAATTAACATGTGGGTTAATAAAAAAGATAACATTTTAAATGACACCAGAACCCATATAAATTTCATTAGATGAAGTTATATCAACCCTATAAAGAAATTATTTGAATTAATGTACATTTAAAATAATTTTCTTGAGAGTGACTATTATATTTTAATCATTTATTAAATTATACATGGGACATCTTCCTCCCTTATAAAAGGACACCCCACCCTCCTCTCACTCAAAACACTTTTATCCATATAGCATGACCATACCATGAAAGAATAAAACCTCAACTTATTTATCCAAATTATAGGGGCTGTAGTCTTAAAAAAACTAATTCTAGGATCCTTAAGAAGACATTTAAAGGAGTTCTTTTAAATAAGAGGTAATTGTATTAATAGTTCGTGTTATTTTTCTTACTTATTAATTAAATCCACTATTCCATGATATTTATCATTAAGTAAAAAATATATTATCCTAAATATATTTAATTTCTATTATTATTATTAAATCACCATTATCCAACCTCTTTCCATTCAAATGGGAAGGGAGAGTATCAGTCGTGAATACATATGGATTACTATCTCCATGTAGTGATACAATTCATCTTCCTCCATGATATATCATGGTTTTTTTATTATGATTGGTTTATGTTTTATATATGATAATATGTTTATAATTATAAATTTGGAATTATAATATCATGTCTACCTTCTTACCTTATAATCTTTAAGAAACTAGTAACATCACTCGTGCATGCGTGTGGACTACCACCTCCATAGAGTGATGTGAATTATTTTTCATTTCCATTGTACATATATGGTAATAAGGATATATTTAAATAATATAATAATTATTATTTTGATGTAATTGTTATTAAACTTTATTTCACTCTATCTATCTAAATGTAAAAACAATGTTCATGTGTACGTACGACCTACCATCTCTATTAATGGTGAAATTAATTTTTTTATATCTAACATTAATAGATGGATATAAATATATATAAACTAAATATATGTGTTATTTATATTATTATTATGAATATATACATTATGTAAACACGTCCAAATTTGAATAGAAAAACTACTAAAATAAAATAATCATTATTAATGAAATAGGTAACACCCTGAAATGATGATTTTGTTATCAACTTATTGGTAAATGGGTGTTGAAATGTTATAAATAGATCATATATGATATTATAAATATTAATATGAATGTTTTATTTAATTATAATTATCTTGAATTTATTATATATTAGGTTATAGTGAATTCTATGTTATTGGAACTCATGGTATGGTTTTATAATCTCATTTTATCTTCTATTTGAATGATTTTATGTCATTCACATTTCTTATTTTATGAGGGTTATATAATTCCATGTGACAATATATATCATGATTATATTTATTATAGTTATATTAATTATTTTATATTATTTTATTCCTTTATTAGGATTATGATTCAAATGTTACCAAAGTGGTAAGGATTTTATGTTACAATCTCATTTTTACCAAGATTGTTTATGCTCAACCTTTCAATGATGAAATCAGATGATCTAAATATCATGAAACTGGTAAATTTTTTTATTTTATTTTTATTCATTGATAATAAATTATTTCTTTTTCATTATCCTCACATTATTCGCTAATGATATATAGAGAGCAGTTCTATTCAAAACCTACTTTATTACTATCTTCCATTGAGAAATGTTTTTCTTCGATATCTATGTTTTCTATAAAAAATAATGGTTTTCCCCATATTACACTATTATTTATTAAGTAATTTTTTAATCAGGATTAAAATTTTACAATATCATATTAATTACAATATTATTGTCCTTTTCTGGATAAGGTAATAATTCTAATTAAAAAAATGTGATTGGAATGTTTTTTAACATATAGGCTATGAACAGAATTTCCTAACTCCATGAATGCTCAATACTATAAATAATTACCCATAAATTTCCAAGGTTACATTCAATTGAAAAAAAAATCCTAATAATTTTTAAATTTATCATTTTTAAAACTAATTTTTTATGTGGAAAGTCTCACGACCCTCTCCCCACAAAGTGTACCCCTTCTAGGCTGACAATGTTTGGAGAGAGGTAGTGACAAATGAGTCCTGACTCCATTTGGCCCCAGGTTTCCGACTAGCACCAAGGATATAGTAAATAGCCAATTGAGAGGCATTACCCTCTAAGAGAACACATACGAAAGAGAGAGACAATATATACAATGGAAAAATCTTGATCAGAATACAATTTAAAATAAATACAAAATACAGATATTTAATTTCATGCAAGAACTACAACAACTGAAAATGGAAAATGCATGTAAAAAAATAAAGTAAAATGACAGCAACCACAAAACTCGAACAACTCCTCCAACCCCAAGGTAGTTGTAACCAGCCTAATCTCCAACCTTCTCAAAGTGATGTGATAAAATTTTATATATACGTTGGGTGAGTATAATAGTATACTCATTAAGAACCTCCCCAGAGCCTCTCATGAAAATGTAAAGAAAGCTCGATAATGTACAATGAAAAATAAGTGAAACTAAATCATCACCTAAATATGTATACTAAGATCCCAGCCTCACCATGGATACTATATCCATGTATCTAATACATGAATTTATAATATACTAAAAATATCAGGGGTACTATACTAACAATTCCACACTAGTTTTCCACTTTTCCCCATTGTCACATATCTTGATCCATATCTCTCCAAAAAGGCTTGCCTCGAGACACCTGGGTGAAGCACCACAAAATGAACCTCATGTAACACAACCACCATTTACACATAACCAATGTAACCATGTATATTATGAGTGCCACCACAACTCTCATAACATGTATCATATGTCAGGTATTGTACTTCAATCCATTAGAGCCCATTCACCGAGTAAGGATCTTCAAGACATCAAAACCTATACATGGTACACTTACAGTTGTCCATATGAAACAATATCCAGAATATATGTGTGTGAATAACCACAAGATAATACTACAGTCAACAAAAATATATTAGGAAATCTAACTATCATTCCTACATGAACAAGTTACTACTAAGATAAGATAGCAGGGCAAACAAGCGTAGCCATCCATCCATCCTCCCATCAGGATGATGGGAAAAAACCCCAGGGATCAGAATCCCCAAGGGTTCATTCTACCTAACCAACATAGTGGATTATCATATAAAAACACAATATTATAGAATATACTATAGCTAGAAACTAAAATATGGTAATAACCTAGTTTTGACTCTATTACAACTAACATCTCTCGGACTCCTAGACTCCACTACTAAGTCTAGGTATCTGATAAACACTCAACCATTTAAATCTCTATAATAGATTACTTTATACCTTTTTATCAGTTTCAATTTAATTTATTTAATTATTTATCCATTATCATTTCCACATTACATTTCATTAACATTCTAATTAAAATCCATACCCTCTATGCATGACCAAACCAAGTCCACATTTCCTTTAAAATGTAGCCTCAGCGTTGCATCCTAGAAAGATCAAATCCCATGGTTTAACATCATTATTCAATAATTTATTAATAGAATTATCACTTTCCCATTATTCAAGGTATTCTAGAGAAAAAAAACATTCAAATTTTATAGACACGAGGGGCTTAACATGGTGAGTAAATGAACTAATCATCGAGTCTTTTCAACCTATAGCTAGAGCATAGGCGCATCCACCCTTGAGAAGATAACCATATAATGAATGTGACATACCACATTAATCTTTGCATATTTTTGAATGAGGGTATGAAAGACCATCTGTCTTATGTATTTTGAAAAGTAATACAGATAAATAAATAATAAGATTCAATAAGAATCCAACATTCATATCCAACCAGTTTCATCATCTTTTGTGTCTTCCTCAACACCCACAAGCATAAACCGATGCATATTTATACTCTAAGCATTAAGGGCTTCCACATAAACCACTGGGCCTCCCTATCCCAACAAACAACAACAACCCTTTAAGCTCAGTCATCCTTGGCTCACTCCATGACAAAAGTAGTAGGAAAAAAACCACATAACAACTATTCTCTTAGCCCTAAAAAAGGCATTCAACCTTTACACACAATGAGAACTCACATCTCCAAATAATTAGGTTCTAGGAATTTAAATTAAATATAAAAAATTAGAACCCTTTTAGTAATTATATTTATCTCATAACTAGTCCTTTATTCCATATTAAATTAACCAATTCAATTAAATAGGAACAACTGCATCCATTTGATTTATCACTAAGCACAACAATAAGAACCATATTTATTAAGATGCCTCTTTATTTTTGGACAAATAAATATACAATTAATTTCTAATTTTAATTATTTACAAAATTATGTCAAGAATGACATTCTAAAAAATAAATACATATATATCACTCTATCTATAAAATGAAGAGGCAAACTATTATCATGGTATAGATAAACAACATACCATCAATACTATTTCTTTCCTCTGATTCAAAATTTACTATGTCATTTTCATTGGGGTCCAGTGGATAAATAAAAATACCAATATGAGAACACGTAAAATGAATATAGAATCCACGAATCCCCCACCTAAAAATCATTCTTACCTTCATTGCATGTGAATAGGGCAACACAATGGATCAAGATTACCTCTCCAGTAATGAATTCATCCACCAGAAGATGAGGTGGCCGAAATTCCTCAACCAAATCCCAAGATAAGTCCATTAGAAAATATATAACACTTTCCATAACATGGAAATGATAAATATGAGGATATATATCGAAGAACCCACATGAATAGATATAGAACATACCTTCTATTGAAGAGAGATTGACACTTTATTTTTGTACCAAAATAGGGGGTGCACATATTGTAGGAAGAACTATAGGGAACAAAAAATCCAAGTTCCACACCAAAATAGAACATCTCCTCATGAAAATATGGTCCTAGGTGCATTATATCAAGATAAATGTGAATAAACCAACAAAGGGAAGGCCCTATCATAGAAGGATAAAATCTGATACACATGGAATGTGAAATAGTTTAATTTCCATTAATGTTGGATCACAATAAACCACATGGTGTGACCAAGAAAAAACCTCAAAACACTTAGGAATATAATTATATGAGTTATGTGCTTTGAATTAGTCTTAGATCTATTAAAATGAGGCTTTTAATGCATTTTATATAAAAGAAAATGTCAAATGGGGGAATTTGTAGGAAGTTGGAAACACTGTTCACAGGTTGATCTGAAAACACTGTAGCACCTATTGAAAGATGACTCACAAACAGATGAAGATGACTCACTGAAAGATGACTCACCAACAGATGACTCACTAATAGATGAATCACCAACAGATGAAGATGACTAACTGATAGATTAAGATGACTCACCATGAGATGAAGATGTCTCACTAACAGATGGAGATGAATCACCAATAGATAAAGGTGAATCACCAATAGATGAATCACCGATTGCAGTGTCCATAGAATAGGAATTTGGAAATGTGTTGTGAATAAGTCATCGTGACCTCCAAGAAAACCTCCAAATGCAGATGTTCATAACGGAATGGACCAAGGAGATTTGGGAAATTACATTATATAACTATCAAAACATTTTCAACCATGAGAATCCAAAACCTACCTAGAGAGGAAACATGTAAAGGGACAAAACGACAACCGTTAGTGATACTTATCATGTATCTCACCACTAAAGGATATCAAATACTTCATCAAAGGAACAATGTGTAACCACAAGAAAAATACAACCATCTCCTTACTACTCTCTCGGGGGAGATAACTCTCAAAAGAGAGCTATCCACAACAAGCGATAAGATAATCCATCTCATAAACAAGAAATTTATAAACCAAAAGATGAACATTATTACAAGAAAAGATCTAAAAATCAAAGAACTTAGGGTACTGATAACATATCTACAACTCACGTTCCCATGCACTCTTATTCATGCCATTATGTCACCAGTAGATATGAACCAAGGGGATAGCATGCACACACAACACCTTCTTCTTGCAGTCATGGATCTTAACAGACTACTCATACAGGGTTGAATCAACATCAAAATTGATCTCACCACAATAGATTACCTGAGATTCATCATGAAGATAACGATGGAGCTACAACATATGAAAAATATCATGTATCCTGCTCATTTGTGGGGAAAGTTCTACCTAATACGCCATGGCTCCAACATGACCCAACACCTCAAATAGCCAAAAAAACCTAGGAGAAGGCTTACTTCCACAACTAAACCTTTTCTTCCAATGATGGGACGTAACATTTAGAAACACTTTATCCCCAACGCGAGACTCTAAAGGTATCCTCCTATTGTCAGTATAGGATTTATGATGATCATACATTACCTTAAAACTCTCACAAATCACCGGAACCATCTATGTTCTGTTCCCTACCAATTCCAGCCCATGAATTTCCGACTCTACAACCCCATTACCACACAACAGAGAATGGAAATGTTGACCATATAAGTCTTCAAATGGTTCCTAATCGATGGTGGAGTATAAACTACTATTGTAGGTGAACTCAAACAAAGGAATGTGCCTCATCCACAAACCTCCAAAATCCAGGATAGAAGAGTGGAACTTGTCTTCAGGAGTCTGGATGGTCTGTACTGTATGGTCATCCTTTTGTGGATGAAAATAAGTGATATGGAAAATTTGATAACCAAAATCATACTGGAGAACTCTCCACACCCTGGAGGTAAAACTAGGATCTTTATCAGAAATGATCTTCCTAGGGTCCCTATAGAATCTCACCTCCTTCTCCGGATATTTCCTCAACAAAATCTCAACGGAGATCGACTCCTTGATTACTATAAAGTGGTATGATTTCATAAATCAATCCATAAATATGTATATATCATCATATTCTCTATGATCTCAAGGTAAAATGGTAAGAAAGCCCGTCGAGATTTCATCTCACTTCCATTGAGGAATATCTAATGGCTGGAGCAAGCCACTAGGAACATAGTGATTGGTCAACTTCTGGAAGACCAAACATCGAGACACAAACTCTGAAACTTCATACATCTACCCAGGACACAAAAATTGACTCCTCAAATCTCGATACATCTTTTTTATTCTAGGATATAACACTAAGGAATAACTGTGTAACTCTCTGAGAACGATCTCATACATCAAAAAAGGAATGGAATTTATTCACTGAAACAACACCTGGGGATGTTCATCCTCACACCAATCATTAGAGGACTCGCCACAAACAACTCAGTCACTCTAGACGTCCATATCAGGATCCACCATATAGTAATCTTCTACTTACTTCACCAAATAATACGACACCATCATCTGAAAAGGGAAAACTCTACCCCAAACTTCTCCCATATCGAGATGTAATGTTATGTTCTTCCATTACTCTATAGAAATCACCTGATTCCCACACATAATCACTACACGTATTCCTACTCAACACATTGTATACCAAACTACCTTTACCCGACATATATGATATTTACAAGTTGCAATCCTATAAGAAATCCATCGACCTACGCTATTGCAAGTTCATGTCATACTAGAAGATAACATACCTCCAGCTTTTATGATTAGTCAAGACCAAAAAGTTATATCAAATGAGGTAAGGTCTCGATAAATTCTGATAAAACACCACTACTAAACAATATAGACTCTAGGTGGTATATTTAAACTAATGGGGATGTAAATCTAGAGAATCATAATAAATGACCGATCTATGCTACATCAGAACACATCCTAGACTCAGGTGTGAAGCATCACAGAAAACATCAAACTGAACTCCTTATAATAGTAAGAATAAAACTCTAGAACTAACCAACTTATCCTTTAGATACTCAAAAAATTCATGACACTGATAAGTCTATATGACTGCCTCATAATTTCTATGTAATTCCACTAGAGGATTCAAAACTTGAGGAAAATCAGCTAAGAACCTCCTTTAATAGCCTGCAAGACCAAGGAAACTTCACACCTCTGCCACAGTCTTGGTGGCTACCCAATACAAAACTACTTATATCATCAATAGATCCAAAACCAATCCCTCATATGATAAAATATTCCCCAAAAAACGGACTTCTTGAGCCCCAAACTCATACTTTGACAACTTTCCAAATAACTACTATTGACGAAGAAATTTGAAAATGGCTTGTAGATGCTATGGATGGTCCTCCTTAAACCTGAAGTAAACAAGGCTTCCATCGACTAACACCACCAAAAACATATCTAGGAACTCTTAGAACACATCATTAATCAACCCTATAAACAAAGCTGAAGTATTTTTCACACCTAATGGAATCACAAAGAACTCGTAATGCCCATGACGACAATGGTAAATAGTCTTTAAGATATCCTCATCCTTCACATGAATATGGTGATATCTTGACATCAAGTGGACTTCAAGAACAAGATTTAATACTTCTGTTGATATAATAAATCACCAATATGAGGAATGGGATTGTGATTCTTTACTATTACTTTGTTCAATCAAGGATAATCGATACACAACCAAAAAAATTCATAAGACTTCTTCATAAAAACAACTGGTACCCCCAGAGTGACACACTCGACCAAACAAAACCACATTTTAACAAAACATAGATCTATATACATATCTCCAAAAACTAATAAGGTTACATTGGTATAAGAAATGATCTTCAATGTAGCTCGATCCTGAACTTGATCTCTCATCAAGGGGGTAACACTACAACCACATCT
Source organism: Viscum album (assembly GCA_963277665.1). Classification (NCBI taxonomy): domain Eukaryota; kingdom Viridiplantae; phylum Streptophyta; class Magnoliopsida; order Santalales; family Viscaceae; genus Viscum; species Viscum album. The sequence goes on from OY728132.1 coordinate 1,878,263,446, forward strand.
GTAAATATATAAGGGTAATCTCCCAAGACCCTTGGAAACTCGAACTGCGGAACCTATGATGAACTTATAATCCACTAAGTCAAGAAGGATGTTAAGGGCGGAACATGCCTCTAACATATCCTAGGGTCCCACTCTCTAACAAACACCCCCATCACTCCATCAACACCCATGAAAACCACCTACGTACTAAAGAAATCTATGATATCCTTCACATAATAGAACCATTCTATGCCTAGGATGACAAAATATGGTTTTATTCTTAAATGTGGAAAATAAACCCAAGAGTAGTTCTACCCCATCACTAGCTCAGTCTCTACATACTTCAAACAAATCAGTTTGGCCTCCAACTGTCATAGTCAATGCCAAGGGAACTGGAATCTTCTCTAAATCATGTCCCAAGGAATGGAAAATGGTAGGTGATATAAAAGAGTGCATCTCTCCTAAATCAAACAAGGTATATAACCAGGTGTAAACCAATAAAAGTGTACATTGAATGATATCTGGCTTACCTGATGATGGAAACACTAAAGCATGAAGATGGCCCGACTAGATCCATGACCTATCTGACCCTGCTGATGACCACCACCATATTGGAACCCTTCACTCTGAGGAAAAGTTGTATCCCTAAGTTATCATTCACCTACCCCACTTGGTCTCTTCTTATCCAAATCTCATGCAACCGGCTAATGTTTCCTCTGTTGAAACTACCTCAATGGAGTAACTTGAAGTGGAACACCTAGCACACATTGACTTCTCAAAAATTCTAGGAACTATATCTAATGATGACATCATCCTCTATAAGAAAAACAATAACATGATCCCTTGGTATATGTATGAGAGCCTCTTCCCATGGAGAAACAAGATGGTGAGGGTTGGGACCTACCCCGGGCAGAACAAAAACTCTTCTACCCTGAAAGAAATGAACCCCGAACCATAAATCTTCTTCATGAGGATTTCTGAAGACTCACCTCTCATGATGATCTATTTATTTCTAACATCCTCTCTATGACCTATGCCTTCAACATTAACTCATGATATATATTAAGCATAAATAGGGTGACTTGGCACTAAATATTTGGATACAAATCCTCCTTGAAATGCCTCTCCCATGCCTCCTCATCTTGAAATAGGTTCGAAGCATATCATAAGTGGTTCCTGAAATTGATTCCAAACTCTCTAACACTGGATATCCCTTGTCAATGTGTAAGAAGGTCCTAGAGACTAGCCTCCATCATGGTCGAAAAAAGAAACTCAACATTGAAATTGTCTTGGAACCCCTCCCATGAGGCTTCTGAGTCCTCTCAATATAAGAGGAACAATAACCACAACTTCCTCACTTCCCCACACAACATCTTCTCAACCAATGACACGCAGTGCTCTTTTTGAGCACTGATCGAACTGAAGGCTATCTCAACATCATCCAACCAGTATTACGTGGCCACATTTGAAACGGATCCCTTGTACATCAGTTAACTTTGGCTCTGAAACACTCATATTTTCCTCCTCTACATGTCTTCATCATCAACCTATACTATTCAGTGATCAGATTGCTTAGCATGTTGAACATCTTATGTGTGAACCTGATGAGGACGTCGACCTGAAAAAATTCCTGTAAAATAAAAAATTTATGGAGCACCTAGATCAAGAATATGGAAGACTCAACATTGAATAATTAATTGTTTTTTATTAAACATTTTATGTTACCCTATACCATGTTCTACCCATTCAAACATAAAAGAAATGAAGAATGATGCATGATACTTTACTAGGTCTCTACCCTCTAACAAGTATCACCTCATTTAGTATCCACTGTAAACCAAATGATTCATGAATCAAATGAAATGGGGAACTAAATACCCATGTTTCAATAGGTCTCCCGTGTTTATTGGGTTTTCTAAACTTAGCTGACATTGATTCCCTACCAACCCAGTAACCTCACCTATGACTAACTCAAAATACCATCCTATCCCTCATCATAGCCTCTGATACCAATCTTTGATGACCCCCTCCCCACAACATGTACACCTCCTTGTCTGGAAATGATATAAGATAGATAATGATACTTGAGTCCCACCTCTAGTGGGTCCCGGGTTTGTGACTAACATCGAGTGTATAATAAACACACAAATGGTAGGTATTACCCTCTATGAGAACACATGAAAGAGAGAGAGAGAGAAAAAAACCACAAACCAGCTCATATTCATAAAACAATATAAATGAAATCCCAAGTACACATATGTAATTTCATGAAAGAACTACTACAACTAAATGGAAAACCGAAAGTACCTAATGAAAGTTAAATGGCAGTGACCAAGAAGCCTGAATAGATCTTGCGACCCCAAGATAGTGGTAACCAACATGATCACCAATCTGTCCCATGTGACCTGAAATTAGTTTATATATATGTAGGGTGAGTATAACGTTATTCTCAGTAGGATACTCCCCATATCCTCTCTTTCAAAAGAAAATAATGCATGATAAATCACAGTGAACAACATGTGAATCTAAATCGTCATATAAATGTATAAACTATGTTCCGATCCTCACCATGGCTACTCTCTCCATGTGTCGCATCCGAGAATGTATAATATAGTAAATAATATAAAGGGTATCCCACTACCATTTCCCCACTGGTTTGAGGCTTTTCCCCAATGTCACACATCCTGAGCCATGTCTCTCTGAAAAGGCTTCCTCATATACACCTCAGTGAAGCACCACAATATAAACCTCAGTTAAAAAAAGCACTATGTCCACGTAACCGAACTAACTAGGTAGTTTCTCGGATCCATAGTAGCTCACATAATGTGTATCATACATTGGGTATTATACCACAAGCCATTACAACCCATACATCAAGTAAGGATCTTCAATCCATCACAACCTATACACGTTACAAATATAATAGTCTATAGAGAACTATATCTATAATATATGTGTGAAAATAACCAAAACACTATAAAACCTTCTACACACATATATGGGGAAAAATAACCATCGTGCTTACCAGCACAAGTAACAACAATGAGAAGAAAGTGCGGCCAAAGGGGGTAGTCAATCATCCATCCTCCCATCAGGATGTTGGGGAAAACACCCCTAGGGCTTAGAATCCCCAGGGTGTCAGTCTCCCTAACCGATGGGGTGGAGTAGCATATAGAATCACAAAATTTACATATATAGTATAACTCACAACCACACTATGTAAATAACCTAGTCTTATAATTAACTGTAGAAAACAAATCTTTTACTCCTGTATGCCAATACTATGACTAGAAATTTTATAAGCACACATCCATTTAAAGAGATACATTATATTACTTTTTCCCTTTTTATAACTTTCACTTTATGAAAATTAATTATTTAACCATTAATTCTCAATTTTCATTTCAAACTTAAATTTAATTAGCATTCCAACGAAGATCCCTGCACTCCAGGCATAACGAAACCATGTCTAGTGTAACTTTAAAATGTAACCTCATCATTAAATCCCATCAAAATACAACCCTATGGTTTGTCATCATTTATTCAATAATTAATTAATAGAATTATCACATTCCCATTATTATAGGTATTTTAGAAGAAAAACATTCTATTAATCCAAACACAAGGGAGTGAATACAGTGAGTAGATTAACTACCCATCGAGTCTTGTCCACCTATAGCTGGAGTATAGGCCCATCCAAACTCAGGAATCTAAACACGGAAAGCCTGAAGAATACTTTGCGCATATTCAAATCTTGTTAAGAAGGGAAAAAACACCATCTACCTCAAGAAGTGTGGAAATTAATGCAGATAAAAAAATTCAACAAGCATCCAACAATCAGATCCAACCCATTTTATCATATCTAGTTTCCTCCCTAATACCCACATTCATAAACTGATGCATATCAGCGCTCTAGTTGTCAACTACTACCTCCAAAACCACTTCACCTCCTTTTTTCCACATACCACAAAATCCCCCCATGCTTAACCAACCCAGGATCACACCACACCACAACCAATAGGAAATAAGCTATATAGAAACTGAGCTATTCTCCCTAAATAAGGCAATCGACCTTCACAGACAACGATCACTCATAGCTCCAAAGAATAAGGTCATTGGACACTAAAAGAAATATGTTAACTCATAACCATTAAAGGAATTATCTATATTGAAAAAAATGTCCTTTATTTGATATTTAATTAACCGATTAAATTAAACATGTTGAATGGCATCCAATTGATTTATCACCAATGACAACAACAATAACCAGATTCATTAACTTTCCTCATTATCTTTGGTCAAATAAACTTAAAAATAATCTTATATTTACATTATTTACCAATTTTCTTCAAGAACGACAAGCTAAACCATAAATACATATATATCACACTATCTTGAAAATAAATAGGCAATCGATTATCATGGTATAGAGTAACAACATATCATTTATACTAATTCTTTACTCTATTTAAATTTTTATTTTTTCAATTTCATTCTAGTCTTGTGAAAAATCATAATAACTATACGAATATATGATAAAATTATATAGAATCCATGAATCCCATACATCAAAAATTTTCGGACATTCTTTTCATGAGAATGATCCAACACAATAGATTACAATCACCACTCCCACAATGACTATATCCACCCAAGGATGCCACGAAAAAACCACATCAACAAACGCTTGTGAAAATTTAATTAGAAATATGGAGAACATGTTCCATAACATCTAAAGGAGAAAAAATATTAAACAGATCAAAGAACCCACTAGAACAGAGATAAAACATACCTTCTGTCAAAGACGGATTGACACTTGCTGCTTGCACCAAAATAGGGGGTGTACATGCAGTAGGAAGAACTCTATGGAAATAATGATCCATGATCCACACCACAATTACACATCTACTCAGGAAATTAATATTTTGGGTGCCTCATATAAAGATGAATGAGAATAAATAATTGAATGGAAGTCCCCCAGCTTAGAAATATTAGATCTGAGACTTACAGAATGTGAAATAGTGGAATTTCCATTAAAGACCTATCTTAATAAACCACATAGTGTGAACAAGTAAAACCCTCATGGCCCTTAAGGATTTAATTATAGGAGTAATGTTTTTTTAAATAAGACTTAAATCCCTTAAAAAGAGTCATTGACTTCATTTTACGTCAATGAAAACGTCAAAAGGAGGAAACAATATGATGCTGGAAACATTGTTCACCAATTGATCTGGAAGCACTACAACACTTACAGATAGATAACCCAACAAAAGATGAATATGACTAACTAATAGATGACTCAATGACATATAACTCACTTATAGATGAATCACCAAAAGATGACGCACCGATAAATGAATCGTCGATAGATGACTTATAGAAAGACGACTCACCGATAGATGAACACGATCCACTTACAGATGACTCACTAACATATGAATCAACAACAGATGAATTACTAATAGAAGAATCACTAATAGATGAATGGCTGAAAAATGACTCACCAATAGATGAACTTGACTTACTGACAAATGATGATGACTCACTGAAAGATGAAGCTGACTCGCCAAGAGTTGAAGATGACTCACTGAAAGATGGAGATGACAGACCAACTGATGAGGATGACTCACTAACAAATGAAGATGAATCACCGACAGATGTCGATGACTCACTAATAGATGACTCATTAATGGCATGTGTACAGAGCTAGAAATTTTGAAAAGTATTTGAAATAAGTCATCATGACCTCCCAAAACACCTCAAACACCGTATTTTCACAATGTAAAGGACCGAAGAGGTTCAAGCCATTACAGAACAGGTGTTTTGATAAATAAATTATTAATTAATTTATAATTGTACATCTATTGATCAGTGATAGAAACTTATTATTTCACATATACTTTACATTGGATGTGGTTAAAGTGTATCATCTTTATTAATTATGTAGAAGTTTTATTTTAATGATTAATGTATTTTTATGAATCCTATTCACTTTTCATGGATTCTGATATGATGAAATGATGAAATTTTTATGATGTCTGTTTCTTTTCCATGTGTTATGTTATGATGAAATATTAATGAAACCCATTTATTTTTATGTGTTATAATATAAATAATGTTTTAAGATATGTTGGATCAACAAATTTGGATTTTCAAAATGTGTTATTTAGTCCTAGAATTATATATACATCAAATGAATTGTGTAAATATATATATCTAATGATATAAACCTGAGTGGAATGGGGAGTGAACCCAGCCAAGTAAGAGACACTATCCATAATGATAGTATTCATACTGAACCTTGTCTACTATTATTGTTTGGGGAGTTAAACCAAATCACTATTATAGTATTGGATGTGAGAATTGAATACTTAATAAATGATTTTATATTATTTCCTAAATTTGAAATTATTTTTTACTATACCAATGTTATGCTCCAATTTATCAGGTTCTTCAATTCCATTAAAATTCATATCTTATGAACTATCATGATTTATTTGATGATTCAATATTATGATATGTAATACTAAGGGTGGTATTTTCATATGTCACTATCATGTTATCATACCCTTATTATCATATTATTTTGATATCAACATTATTTTCATTTACTCGATATATGTGATCACCCTTTATTGTATTTCCATTCCCCTAGTTATAATGAAATGTATTAAATATGATATTTTTAATATGTATGTTGTTTATGATGAAATATGCGGGATGATTTTTTTATATATATATAAGTGAGCTACTTGATACTCTTAAAAAGAAGATGATTGAGTTCTATGAATAAAATAGAGGAAAGGACATTTATCATGCTACATGTTGAGAATGTGGGAAGAATATCACAAATAGATTCTCTAGAGGAATGGGTAGATGTTTTTAGGGTGGAAATATAAATAATTTAGGATTTATTTTTTAGAAAATATGAAAATTTTAATGAAGTAAAAAAAAATCTCATCCAAAGATACCTACTGTAGTATAATGAATAATGTTTGGGAAATATGGAAATTATTTCAGCCAATTCCATAATTGAAGGGTTAAATCCTAAGAAAAGGAAGTACCAATTTTGTTCCAATGTTAAATGTGAAGTGATTTATGTATTTATTTTATGGGATTAAAAATGTATATAAATGTAATTTAGGATATATGAATCATTAAAAATCTAATGATTGTTCCACAATAGTCTTCTTTACGGATTAGAAAATAGATGTAGAATGTATCTAGTAACCAAGAATTTTGATAATTTCTAGTTAGGATATATATATGATTAACAATGATAAGATTGTATTGAATACCATTAAATTTTTTAGAAATTTTATAATAATTTCATTTACATTTTCTTTGGTGAATATTATTATATTATTGGATTCATGTAATATTGTACATATATTGTGATTTTATATGAGGAAAAATGATTTTTTTTAATTTCTGAAGAGTTTTTGAATTTCTTGTGATGTTAAAATATGAGTTATGAATACCATAGTTTATATATTGGTTTAATACTGATCATATTTTAAATGTATTAGACACCACTTTTGAGGTTTAAAGTTATGGGATTTTGTGGATTTGAAATATTTTTTGGGTTCTAGAATGAAAACCCTATTGAGGATTACATAAACCATTGGGTTACTATATGATTTAATTTTAAGTTAATTACGGTATATTATATAGTGATATATAGATAATTTGGATGGTTGGAAAGTGATTTATTGACCATGTTGTATTTTAAAATATTCTTATTATTAATTTAAATATTACCTTTCAGGTTAGAATATAAATTTTATTTATTATATTTTGGTTAATTTTAATACATTCCAAGATTCTATATTGATCTATCATGGTGATTAATTGTATTTTGGGTGAGGTTTCATTGGGATAAGGTAATTATAATACTTATATTTAAAAAGTTATTTAACATGAATGATTATTTTGGAAGAATCTAATTAGTGTCTTGAATGTGTAAGATAAACAGTATAACATAGCCTCTTAGGTTAAAACATTCATTAATATTGTGGTTGTTTAGGTAATTTGGGATATAATATTATTTATTGAGTTTAAAATTTGGTTTTATTATTATTTATTTTAAAATTAATGTTGAATTTATTCATATGTTATTTTATTAATTTGTTGAATTATTTGACCATGTGTGAACCCTTTTTGGTTATGATTAGTGTGTAATGTATGGTGGATATCTTGTAATTATTTTTCATTCTATTATAGTTTTATTTTAATGCTTTGGGAATCAAAAATTATTTTTGAATACACATTTTTGGAGAATCAGATGGTAAAGTGGTGAAAATTGATTAAATAGTAGGATTCTTCTTACTAAGTAAGTTTATAGATAAAGTTCATAGTCTAGAAGGATGTGGTATTAAAAAATCTAAGAAAAATATATTGAAACCAAAATATAATTATATTACCTTAGAATCCAATAAATTTATTGTTTTTTCACAACACATTAATTTAGGTTTTTTTATCATTAACTTTCACATGATAATTCAAATTCTTTTGATCAATTCTCTATATCACTCTATATCATTATATAGACATTAATTTTTTCTTCTATGTTCATATTTTCACTTACCAATAATTTTATCCTATTTAGAAACCTAGATTTATTTACTTCCAGATGACCTTTGTATTTCTATATCCCTATTTTGAAGAGGATGTTTTATGAACCGTTTTTATGATGTGGGTTTTCGATAGAAGAATATCAAAATTTCTAAATATCAAATCCATGATTACCAATTACAAGTCCAAATTCTAAGGACATAGTTTATTGAATGGGGGAGAATTAATCATGTTGCTATTTTAATTGAATAATATTATGTTCAGTAGTGCATAAGATACGTTACAATGTGCTCAAAGAAACCAAAACAAATTATATATGATTTTTATAACGTATAAATTGGTTTTGATAGAAATAACATCAACCACCACATAATTTAAAAAATATATATAAAGGAAAAACTCAATTCAATTGCATTGATTAATTTTTAGGAAACAAGCTTCCAATTTTTATATAATGAAATATTATATGTAAAAAATACATTTCCTTAAAAAATGAATTTTATTTTTCTTGAGAAAAAATTATATTTAATTTTTGAACCATTTAAAAACACAATTCTATAAAAATAACTACATTTTTAAAATCAACCTATCAATAATAGATTATGATAAATTTTAGGTATTTTTCTGAAACCAATGATTTTCTAGTAAAAAGTGAAAAATAATTATTTTTATTAAAAAAATATTTCTCAGGAATGTACAAGGATAAATATTTTTTTCAAAAAAATTTTCAATGTGAAATTTCCTCTATTATATTTTTAAATAAATTTAATTTTCTTTTAATTAGTTTTATCTTTTATTTTGGAATAAAAACATTTTTACACATGAAAATTATTTTTTAAAAACTGTTTATATGGGTGAAATGTTTTTTATATTAATAAAATAAATTTATCCCTATTAATAAAATTATGATTTTTATATATTAAGTCAATTTTTTTAAAATTCATCCAATATTTTTCTTATACATGCATACGAATAATATCATGTTTTTGTTTAAAACACTATTTTTCTAAAAAGAGTTTTCATTATGTTTTGCACATTTAATTTAAAAATTTATTTATATCACTAATAGATTCTAAATATTTTAAATTGGGTAATTTATTTTTAATCTAGATTTTCATATTTTTTTGAATATGTCCATTTAATTTTTGTCCGTTATTAGTAGTAATCAGGTTAAATTTAGCACCTTGGAAAAGGGTATATCAAGTTCATCTTGGTTAACAATAATTTTTAAGGTCCCCAATTTTTATATAATTTCTTACTAAATGAAGTGAATTATTCCGTTTTCACCATAGGATTTAAATTTATTTTGTTAATAGATACTTGGTCGTGAAAATGACTTATATAATATTCAAGGAAAATAATGATGCAAAATTTTAGTCTCTTAGTATTAAATATATCTTATGTGTTCAAATATGGTCAAAATAATGTTATGAAGGAATATTAATTTCCATTTTTAAATAATAAAATTATATTAATCATGGTTATTTATTTTTAATTTTTAGAGATTATATAATTTTCTCAAATTCTTGTGTAATGAAAATAAAATATTTATTCATCTAATATGAAAATAAATTAATTTATTTTAAAAATGTTTAATGTGATAGAATTTGAGTTTGTTATAGATTTCTATGAATTTTTCTGATAAATTTTTATATTACAGATGTTTAAAATTATTTTTATTAAATATTATCATTTTCATGGGTTTGTTAAGTAAAATTAATTGAATATTTCAAAATTTATTTTAATAATGTTTCAAAATAAATAATATTTTGGTAAGTGATGTAAATTTTATAAAAAAAATATCTTCATCCATGTCAATATAATATGATTTATGAAATATTCCAAGGTATTATTATGAGTCAATGTACCATTCTTAGTGATATGTGTAACCCTTTATTATTAAAATAGTTGTAACCCCAGTTATGGTAAATAAAATTAACAAAGATATTAATAAAAAATATTTTGTTTAAAATGATACTCATCAATATATAATTTTAATTTAATGATTTTATTTTATCCCAATATAATTATTATTATAATTTATTTTGATTTATAATAATTTTTATAGAGAATGAGTTTATTATATTGTAATATTTTTATAAATTTCATTTGTTTCCTCTCCCTCCATAATGAAAAGACACCCCACTTTCCCTTTATTACAACACAATGATACATATATCTCAACCTTAATATAAAAATATAACTTTGAAACTATCATATACTCATTATATAGGTTCTTTTGTCACAAAAGGTAAACCATAAGCTTCATAAGTGGATATCTAAAGGAGTTCATTCAAAGATGTGGTAATCCATTTAGACAATCACTTTCTTTTTTAATTCATCATTATATCCAAAAAATCAATGGTATTTTTAAAAAATAATAAATTTTTTATCATAAATATACCTAAATTTTATTATGATTATTAAACCAAAATTACCCACCCTCTTCCCCCATCAAATGTGAAGTGATTGTATAACACGTGCATACATACGACTAATCATCTTCATGTAGCAAAACATTTCATTTTCAATCAACAAATTTCATGGAGGGTTATTATATTGGGTTTAATGTATATATGTAATAATTATAAAATAATTATAATTATGAAATAATAATAATGAATCTACCTTCATTCCTTGCAATATATTTGAAAATGATAAAGTCACTTGTGTGTACGTATGGACTAGCCCCTCTACAAAGTAATGTAATTTTTTTAAAAACAAATTTGATAGGATTGTAATAAGGATAATACCGATTAATATAAATTATTTAGAAGATATTTTAATGATTCCAGAAAGGATAGTTGTATTTTATCATTCATTTACTCCATCTTATTAGAAATTATAATCATATTTCATGTATACGCATGACCTACCATCGTCATGCTCAGTGTAATTAATTTTTCAATCAATAATAATTATGGATGAATATAAATATATATAAAATGAATATATATGATATTTATATAATTATTTTCATTTTTTGGTGATTTAAATATGATAAAATTATAAGTACTCGAACTATGGAACTAAAATTCTCATGATAAATGAAACAATTGACAGTAAAAAAAGTGATTTTAATAATGAATTATTTATAAATGGGTGTTAAAATTTTATAATGTGATCATATATGATATTATAATTATAAAAATTATTCTGTTTTATAGTTATAAAAAATTTAAATCTATTACATATTAGTTTACTGTGCTTTCAAATATAGTGGATATTGAGGTAAGTGTTTATCATCTCCAATTATCTTCATTATAATATATTTTATGTGATTATCCATTCTTCTTTTGTGAGGTGTTTATAAAACTCTTTCAAAATTTATATGGTAATTTTACTTATGTTAATTATTTTTAATCTTTAATATTATTATCTTTTTTAATGGGGATTATGATTCAAATCTTACAAAAGTGATAAGGGGTATTTCTTGCAATTTAATTTTTTACCGGGATTGATTATGATAATGTTCCCAAAAATGAATTATTGTGATAAATATCTCAAGAAACACCTGAATTTTTTGATCTTATGATTATTTTTTGAGAATAAGTTTTTTCATTCATTTTCCCCATGTTATGTACTTGAGATACAAAAATAACATTTATAATGAAAAATAACTTCATTTATCTCTTTGGTCGAAAAACCCATTTCCTTCCATATACATGTTTTCTGAAATTGATTTCTAGAATATTTTTAATATGATACTATTATTTTTTAAATATATTTCGACTAATTATTGATTTTATAAATATATTTTAAAAAATGTATCTTTATGTAATATTTTGAATGAGGTACATTTTTACTTTTTAAAAAAATATGAAAGGAAAGGTTTATTTTAGGTTCTAAAACATGAAATGAATTTCCCACTGTAACGAACACTCAATAATATAAATATAAATCTATAATTTTTAATGGGTTTTTTTAAATAAAAATATTTATCACAATGTTTTCTGAATATAATATTTTTGAAAAATTATTTTTAATAAGGAATGTTTATATTTCTCATGATTGTTTTAATGACCATTTGAAGGTATTTCTATTTATCAAAGAACTAAACCCATGATTTCCCATATGATTTACTAAGGTCATGACCAACACATACCATCCTTATAATTTATCTTTAGGGTTTACGTTTTTGAGGAAATTTTATTTATAAAACAATTTCTTTTTCCTTGAGCTATGTTATGATGAAATGATGATATGTTTATGTAACTCATTTATTTTTCATGGGTTATTATATCATGAAATGTTTATGAAACCCATCAATACTCAAAAGAACTGACACAATGAATTTTTTAGTTTTGTTTGGAACATATATGTATTATTTTTCTTATTTAATTAGTGAACCTATAAATATATATCCCTCTAATGAATCGAGTAAATAAAGAAATACCATGAGATAAAAAAGACTAGAATGGGTTGTGAACAGAGTTCAGTATGTGAATCCTTACAAAATAATAGTTTCTAGAGGTTACCTTGACAAATTCAATGTCTTGGGGAGTAAACCCAATCAACTATTATAGTCTTGGTAGTGAGTCGTTATGATTATATGTATTCCAAAAACTTATGTCTTATACCACTATAATTATCTAATCTCCCATGTTCATTGATTACATTATGATTAAGGTCTTATAAATACAAATAATTATTCCATATTTCATGCTTATGATAAATTATATGAATGTTTGGGTTTACAAATGTTATTCTAATGTTCTCAAACATTTATGTTCATTATATTTTAATATCTCCCTTTTTACTTTTTTTGAGCATCTGAGATCACGCTTTATTATGTTTGATTTCCCCAGGTTATGAAGATAGGTTCTATGTATAATATGTATAATAAGGGTGTTATTTAGGATGAAATAATTGGTATATAATATATATGTCTTTTTATAATGTTTTTTATTTTTTAATGTTTCCAAATATATTAGACCAAATTAATTTTTCCATGGATATAAATGTAATGTAATGAATATTCATATATTAATTATTAATATCTATAAATGAAAAGTATAATTCACTATGAAAATAAAAAACACATTACTCAAAATATTGACATTACGTGGTGAACTTTAAAAAGTTAAAAATACTTCTAATAGAAAATATGAACATAATCTCTATACATAAACACCCTATGACACAATGGCCTTGAAATATCAATAAGAGTATTTCCTAAACAACCACCTTTTGTCATTTATAATCACGCTTGGGGTCTACATGGATGATCACCATATATTTCAAACAGTACTCAACATATATGGGTTTATCATGTAGCATTACACATGGAATTAGTATTTGAAATATCTTTGTAAGATTATTCAGATTTTAAATTATTAAACACTATATACTAATAGGAATGAGAAAATTAATAAATATTATGAATTTCAGGTGAGTAATAAATGAAAAAAAAAACATCATTAACATGAATTCTATTTTAACTCATTGGTAATGGAAAATCCTTTTACCAATAAATCAAAAAACATCACACATAGAACAAATAAATTAGCTCCAAAATAATAGAATAAGGTGAGAAAAAAATCAAACCCCATGTAACATATACATTCCCTATATGTGTGTTAGATTCTACCATTACTAATGCAAGTCTCATGTACTTACACTAGCCTCCTTGTAACTACATTTCCTAAATTATAATAGAAAATCAATAATACAACTTTCAAAAATCCCTATCACAATGACCCAAATATCCACAAATAGGATGATTCTATGTGACCTCAAGTGTGCCTCCATCAACATTACATGAATTCAAAATATAGTGGGGATATATATATTATCATAGGTTTTTTTACCCCATGTTATAGATATCTATAATCAATAGAGAAAAAAATAAAATACCATTATTCATAATTAAAAATATTTCTTGGAAATTACAACTGTAATATAACTATGGATAAAATATCAACACATTTTATAAAAAAGTTAAATATAATATAATTTGAAATAGACATAAAGAAAATGTAACGTCATTTGAACCCTAAAAATATTTATGATAACCTAAAAATAAATGAAAGGATAATACTAGGAAATTATCTTTTAAGACCCCGCTCGGTTTTGTATTTTGGATCTACAAATTCCGAACCTACTCACTCTTTTATCAAATGGCCTTTTAACTTGTATGTACCATCATTCATGAATTATTATAATGTATCATGTTTTATGAGTAGGGTACAAGTTTAGCTCAGAAGACCAAAAATAATGGTTTCATTAATAATATATATTATAAAAAAGTACATACTCAGTGTGATGTCCTAAGAACCCATGAAAAAAAATTAACTCATCACCCCATAATTTGATCTATAACCAAATTGTTTGTGGCCATAATTTCATTAAAAATTATATAAAGGGCTAACTTACCCACTGTCTGAAAAAATTAGGAGCTAATGATTTTTCACTACTATTCTAAAAATACATGGTGAATGGGTAATCACCTTACAGAAAAAATTTTCTTGATGATACATCACAATTAAAAAGTATTAGTGAATGATTTATCACAACAATATAGTCATGGTGGATGATTTATCTCCTCTATATAGTCATTGTTAATGACGCGTCACCGTTATAAAAATGTTGATGAACTATTAATTTCTTAGTGAATGGAGAATCACTAGTAAATAGGACATAGAAGAGTGATTTATCAAAAATCATGACATCTGGGTTGATCATATAACACTACAACAGATCTCTATAAAAAACGATTCATCATTAAATAAACATTTCAACGTGAATTACATAATAATGACATGAGTATAAGGTGTTTATTAACCTAAAACAAGAATATATAGACCACTTATAGGTGTGGTCAACATATCATTAACAAAGCATAAGTAAACAACTTATTACCGGGACATACCAATAAAGAAATAACTCTATATCATCATTTAATTTATTATAATAACTAATGGACAAGTATTCAAATAATTATAGTGAATAATTAATAACTATCCACACATGGTTATTAGACAACACTACACAATTCTTGATCTTGGTCATTGATATGTCTTCTTTGTTATTGAGAGTAGTTTAGAATAACTCCTAAGGATCCCAATGCATGTCAAATGGTTTGAATAGGTTCCCACTATGGGTATTTATTTATGTTATAATACAATTTACACACATTATTATTCATTGATGACTATAGTTTCAAATAATAGCTCATGTATTCAACTAACAGTACATTTTGGTCACACAAAACCCATAGGTGTCCATGAATGAATTTAAAACTACTTTTTACAAATACACAAATGGTTTGAATTTAATATATTTCATAGAATTCAAAAAATACATTTTAAATACCAATGGGTGTGAAAACCTATACTTATTAGCACTTATAAGTGTAATTATCCTTGAGTACTAATTATTAATTATGATTTACTCATATTTAAGAAAACATTAGCAGACCAAAAAAAACTACTTAAGATGATAATTATTATAATTTTTTGAGATAAAACATGAATAGAGGGATGGGGGGGGATAACCTTTCTTGTGGTGACCGAACACGATGATCAACTCATTATTTTGAAAATTTATAAGAAATATTTGGAAATGAGAAATATGGGATGGATAGAAATTGGGGGAAACCCTCAAATAGATTATGTGAAGGAAAAAATAGGGGGACACAAATTTTATTATAAATTTTAAACCATATTTAATTTAATTAAAATAATAATTAGACACCAGGTACCGACATAACCCCACTGGGTAAATGCTCTCCCATTCGGTACATTACATAGGGTCACCAGACTCATGGGGACCCACCATTTCTTGATTCCACATTCAGGGAACAATGAATACTTGGTACCAAACAAAAAAAACCTGGTCACGTTTGGTATCATTACAAAATCCACAAAAATGTATCCATCATACAGAAAAACCCCTTTAACCATCACCAATACTTCCCAAATTCAAAAACATCTAAAATATATGGTGTTTTGAATAAAATTAAACAAAATTAACACTTTGAAAAATTTACTGTTTTATATAATACATCAATGATTTACAATAAATGTAAATGATGGAAAAATATAAAGTTTAGTTAGAGATGAAGATTGATATGGAACAACATAATAAGTACAAACAAGGATATAGATAAAACCCATTAGTAAATCAGAAGTTATGAACTTAATAAGTGAGGTAAAGAGATTAGTAATTACACAAAATTAAATATTAAATTTTATGTATTTATTTAAGAAATGTTATTCTAGGATTATAATAAAGGATATTTAATATTGAAATATTACATGAAATAAATGGTAATATTGAAAGAACTAATACCTAAAGTCCCGACACAATTTCAATGTTATTTAAATTTCATGATAATTACTAATATTAAATATTAAATTTATTTAGAACAATTTAATTTTTTATTTAATTATTATTCTTCCCATTATTTAATGAGTTTCATATATTATTCCTTTTTATTTTTATTGCATTGCCTGTTTGGAGATTGTTCAGTTCCTAATCTAAAAAAGAACATGAATTTAATGGTAATGGTAAAGTTACATTATAAAAAGGATTCATATGATAAAAAATAAATGTAATGGTGTTTATATTATTCTATAATTGAGGTATTACAATAGTTTAACATGTGATTAAAATACCACAAAAACTTCTTTGGTAAACATGTTTTAGATAGTTAAAATCATAACGATTATTTAAATTTAGTATTATTATTACCATGGTTATTATACCTTTACATAATATTATAAAAAAAATTAACTAATTATTAATTTTATATTCAACCATGAAATTCATTCATAAAAATATTTAGAAAATAAAATATATTCTTGCACTAAGGTAGTGTAAAACCATTATAGGTGAATAATTTTTTTCAAATGGTTTAAAATAAATTAAAAGTTATAAAATATTTGAGTATTATAAAAATAATATATTATAAATATAATACAATTTTATTGATAATTTATATGTTCAATCTTATTATTTAATGGTTACGAATAAAATTTTAATGAAATGGAATGAATTTGGAAACTCGTATTTAAACAGTATATTAACTTTTGATAATGGGATTGATAAGATGGAATGTGTAATCTCTAACTCATAAATCGATAAATGGAGTCTCATTAAATGGGATAATAATATTTTTATACGTATAATAATATAATTTAAATATATTTAAAATTATTAAAAGTAAAATAAGTATGATAGGATAGACTAGAGAACCCTTAACATTTTCTTTATGTCTCCTCTTTTCAGAATGAGTCTATATCCTTAAGAGAGAGGATATTTTTTTATAAAAGATAAATAGGAATGTGGATATTTAATTTCAATGAGGTATTTAGGTATATAATTATCATATTGATATGTTTTATATGTATGAATAGGTGGAGGGTCAAAAGAGTGTTTATATAGGTAAATATATGGGGTATCTTTGAATAAAATATGCATAAATTTTTATTTAAGATCAATAATATGAATTTTTATGATTATTAATAATTTAATTAGTATTTTATTCAGAAATATAGGTTTCTATAATAGTTTGATACTCCAAAAAATGAAAATCATCAAATATATATTATGTAAAATGTGAAGAATCGTGAATTTTTATTCAAATAAAATATAACTGAATTTTCAAAAACGACTTAATGGTTTTTCAAAGAAAAAAATGTATCAGAATTTTTTTTACATATTAATAGATATATATTTACTATGTAATATAATGATACATGCCAGAATCATATAGGCTTAGTTCCATTAGATACATAGATATTTAAACGTCTTTTCATTAACTAAGATATATAATCCCCCACTATGTGGTTCATCACTATCACCCTTTATTGAAATATACTATATAATACATTTTCACATAAAATGAGGAATGTAAAAAATTAAAAGGGAGAAATTAGATGAATAATAATGATAAAAATTGGGATATTAATATACCATGATCATAAGGGTATATGAAAATAATAATAACATTTGAAAACCATGCCCTGCATATCGTAGATAATAAAACCAACTCATGGCATAAATCATGGTCGTTATTAAGACATGAATCATAATGGAATAAATAACATTAGCCATCAAAACCTAATCTGGGAATAATAATTTTTTTTTGGTATAGAAAAAGGCCAAGAAAATCATTTACCATCTAGTCAAATATCATCTCCAAAATAATAATTGTCAAATATAATTAATCCTTAAACCATTATAGTAGTATATTTTAACTACCAATACTATCATTGTTGATATATTACCTTATATAAATTGGTCTAGTACCCATTCAAATATACATTATCTCATGAGATATCAATCATTAGACAATTAATTCTAAGTGGATATAGGTCACAACTATTACATAATTCAAATCCTACATATGTGTACCATAATACCATAAAAAATTCATCATATTAAAACCAATAAAAATAAATGGTTTATATAAATATTTCATCATATTATAACTAGTGGAATATAAATAGGTTTCATTGTCATCTTATCATTTTATCATTGAATAAACCTTAGAAAAATAAGAGGGTATCAAAATTATTTTATTATTTTATAAACTGTGGAAGGGAAATGAGTTTCATAAACATCGTTGAATCATTATAATAAACCATATAAATAAATAATAAGTATGTTATCTGACAATAATTTCCCCATTAATGTATAAGTAATTTCAAAGGATGTCATCATAGATGGAAAATGATTTTAAAATATCATCTGGAAAATTTATTGTAGAAAATATCCTTTCCATGTTGAAAAACACTTATTAAACTATTAAAAATTTCCAAAATACCTTTAATTGAAAATACATTGTAAAATTATAAAAGTGGTTTTAAAATTCATTTAAAACATTTCATGAATAAAATAAAATTTCTTTGAAAATATCTTTTTAAAGCTACAAATTAATAAGACAATTTGGAAATCATTCTCATTGGAAAAAATCTCACAAACATTTATTGTATATATTAAAATATTGAGAGGTCATTATAGTGGTAAATTATAAACACATTAACATAATGATTTTGTTACATATTTTATAAATAAAAAACAATCATTATTTATAAAATAACAACAACATTCCTTTAAAAATTTAAAAAAAATAAAAATTGGTAAAAATGTCTTGAATAAATAATTTTTTGGATGCTAAAAACTTTTTTCAAAAACTTCATTAGAAAAATTGTTTTTGTAAGAACAAAATGGATTTTTACTTAAGAGATAAAAAAAGATTATTTATCCTAAAAACATTATATTAAAATCTTGAGTACATAAAATAGAGTAAATGAACAGAAGAAAATTTATCACATTACATAATTTTAGGAGAAGAAAATAATTGAGTTTCTTCGGATATTGTACATAATATTTCATTATCAAAATGATAAAGATAAAAAGTATCAATAAATGATGATATTGTATTATAGAACCCTTAACACATTGTTAGATTTGAATCATAAGAACCATGAAGGAATAAAATTAAATGAAACATATAATATCATTATAATTAATAAATTAAGGATATTATATGTCAAAGGAGCATTATATACTGTACATAAAATATTATAGGTGCATTGTAGATTGAATATCTCAAAGAAGGAAAATTGAGACAAAAATCACTTAATGCATTTGTAACATTGAATCTGTAAAGAACATGATGTAGATATCCACAAATAATGTTTTAAATCCATATAATTTTCACGATAATAACAATAACATAAATTTAAGGGAATTATATACACCACATTAAATAAAAACATGGTGAATATGGTATGAGTCTCACTAAAAATTAATACGAGATAAAACTCTCACACCATAAGGTTCGAATTCCTTCACACATATTCTATCCTACTTTATAATAAATATATGTTCAGTATACATCTATTAAATAACCATACATATATATAATACAATATATGATTGAATTATGACAATTTATTACCTTTTTATTATAAATTCCATGTTAATGTCTTATTTCAAGTAATTACTGTTTGTTTTTCATGTATGTTTTGATTTTGTATCTTTAAAACTAATAAATTGTACATGGTCACACAAAATAAATAATTTTAACCATGGTAAAAATATAATAAATATTCATTATATATTTAATTACATTAATCCATTAAAAGGTATATATATATAATTAAATACACTGTTCATGGAGATGATAGGTCGTATATACACATGAACACTGTTTCCATTTTCATGAAGAATGTAATAAGGGAAAGTTAAGTAATATATTACCATTATTGAATAATATTTATTTCATATATATAAAATATATTCATTAAATTTACCCTAATTTCCTTCTATGAAATACGTTAGTGAAAATGAATCACATCACTTCACCATGACGTAGTCTTTCGTACACTTGAACAGTGTTATCATATCCCACATATGAATGGAATATAAGAATTTATATGTGATATTAAAATTATAGAAGTATAATAATATCATAAATATAGTATATAAATATTTTATACATCATTATATCCATTTTTCATAGGTAGTGATGGTAAAATAAATAACATTGTCTCACATGGATGTAGTCTTTTATACAAAAGATTGATGACTTAGTTTCCCATTTGATGGTGGTGGAGATGGATATATTTTATAAAATTATCATAATGATATATATTTATTAGGTAGGTATGTTTTTATTATATCATTATAATTTAATAATATTATAAGGATTAAGAATAGGAAGTGGGACAAAAATCATTGATAATAACGTTACAACTTCTTCGAAAAATATCTTTAGGTTTAACCTATAGAAAATTTGGATTGGATATGTGATAGCACCAATTCCTCTAAGACATGTATAAGGATATAAGAAAGATATTTTTGTATTACTGACAGAAAAAATGGTTTTTTGGAAATTTTAATAGAATATAAGAAGGGATGTTCTTTTATAAGTTAAGTGAGTAGCACACTGGTAACTTTTGAAAGAAAAAATGTGTACCCATATTTTTTCAAGCCACATGGATCCAAAATATACCATTATAGAGAATTTTTTATTATATGGCCAATATTCTTCTATAAAAGGTATGTTAATAACTTTTTGAGGTAATTTTATGTAGCATGCTAACCTGGGTGCCACATGATGGTGCCCCGATATGGTTAACTACATGACCTCATCCCCCCTCCTTATGGTAGAGGTTGCTGACTAGAAGAGAGGGTATAATGAAAATAATGGGGAGACTATACCCTCTTTATCAATTTAATAAATTGGTATAAATAAATAATAAATAACCTAATTTATATAACCATAACTATAAAAAACCAATATCACATGATGACCAAAATAGAAAAAATATAATCAAAACTAAATAGTAGATATGACATGATAAAGTACATATCAAGTGTCAATATACAAAACCGAAAATTAATAAATACACTAAAAACATCAAGATGTTTTCGAATAATGTTTGGTTTTCTCATCCATTCTCCATGCCAATATAGCCATCTTACATAGGTCATTTTCACTTAACCTGTCCTGCAACTATGAATTCTATTTAGGCACCGATTAAGCAGCCTGGGTATGGGGTGAGTAAAACTCAGTATTCCACCTCTAATGGTGTCTAAAAACATTTCCATAAAAAATTTATGTAGTTGTATGAAGAATAAATAAAACTAATAATGCAATACATTACATTTATTCAATTACACTTTATTTAACTATATTTCCCTCGGGTTTTTGACAACAATTGAACTCCCAATACCTACTTTGGCCCATGTTGACGTCTGTACTACCATTAACTGATATCATATATCTTAATACCACTATTACCATTAATCATATAAATTAATATCTGAATTTCCTTTTTACCATTAATCATATCAATTCAAATCTGAATTCTGTTGTTACCATTCATCATCTCAATTCATATATTATTGTTCCTGTTACCATTCATCATCTCAAATCATATCTAAATGTCATTGTTACCATTCATCTTCTCAATTCATATATGAATTCCATTGTCTCCATCCATCATCTCTATTCATATCTAAAATCCATTGTTACCATTCATCATCTCAATTCTTATCTGAATGACATTTCTACCATTCATAATCTCAATTCACATCCGAATTCAATTGTTACCATTTATCATATCAATTCATATTTGAATGTCATTATTACTATTACTCATCTCAATTCATACCTGAATTCCATTGTTAACATTAATCACATCAATTCATATGTCAATTCCATTTTCATAATTTATCATCTCAATTTATATCTAAATTCTATTGTTACCATTAATTAATTTAACAATATTCATAATTATGGTATTTTGATGTAGTAGAACATGTACCATACACGATTATCATATATCTAACAATTTTACAACTTTACATGTATCAAAATAACCCATTAATTAATTTACCAATTAATTAATCTATTATAACCATTTTATATTCACTTAATTCAATTCATTAATTCAAAAATTAATTAATCACATCAATTACATTAATTAATTAATCAATTAATTAATCTCATCAATAAATTTAATAAACACAACCATCTCCATTAATTAATTCAAAAATTAATTATTCAAATTAAACAATATCAATGTACTCATAATTAATCAAAAAATTTATCTATTCAAATTCATTCAATTTTATAACAAAATAATATCCATAAATCAATTAAACAATTATTTAATCAAATTCAGACATCATAATATCCTCAATTTCAAAACCATTTAATTAATTTACAAAATTAATTAATTAAATAAATGTAACTCAATTCCTAATCATCGAATAGAAATTATACGATTATATATAGTTAATTAAAATCATGACTTTTGAATTTGAATAATATACTACCTAGAAAAATTAGTCAACAAATAATCGCACCATTAAAATCACCAATTTAAAATAGACATGTCAAACCCATGAAAAAGAACATTATCTAGATCTGAATCACAGATCCACGATCAAAATAATCAAGATCTAGAAAAACTAGATCTAGATCTAGAGAAAATAATGAATAAACATCCATATTTTATCCACAAAGAGGATAGAGAGAAGGATATATAAATTTGAAGGAAACACAAACCCAGGGAGGTGCCGATCTTCAATAATACCTAAGATTCACCAAGAATGTTGTTCAAGTGGTCTTGAGATCTATCCGAGAGCCCCAAAAAATGATAATGAAAGTATACGGCCAATCTAGGGATGATTAAGGGTTAATATGATGGTTCATAAATTTTAAAACAAAATTTTGGGTAATTGAAAACCCTAACATGGTTCCTGGGAATGGGCGTATAGTTTTCTAAATAGTACACCTTAATTGTTCTCCTCTTATGAGGGGTAATGGTTTATCCTAGTAGGGTGCATAGTTTATAATATTGTGTTCTCGATGTGAAAATACCCTCTTCCTTGGTTTGTACAGTTTACCGGGATGTGTTTCACTATTTCCAAAAACCATTCACCAACCATGCACTACCACTACTTCATAATTTCTCAAATTTTAAAAAAAACTACCCAACTATAAACACAAAAATAGTACTATAGACAAGAAAAAAATGTTCCTATAAATGAGGCTAAGAAATATCCATAAAAGTTTGGGATCTTAAAATCTCCCCACCTTATAACATATCATCCTCAGGATATACTCCTAATTATATTCCAAATCACAAGATAAAATGATCGGTGCACTATCCATCATATCTACTTATATTTCCCATATTTCCACTTTAACCTATCCATGTAGCCACATTATTAAAACTATCAACACAATAATTCGCCAAAACACAGTATCAATGTGATCCAACACATGTATCAGAGGTACCTCAATGGACACATCTATTTATAGCTCAAAATTTTAAAAATCAATCACATGATAAAGGTCGCAGTGATACCACCAAAGTTGAAAGACATGAAAAAAATTGTATATAACACTCTTCCTCTATGGTAAATCCAATAATTATTCCACTTGCTTGATTCTCTCCACAAACTCAAATAGTCCTACAAACTTGGGAGCCAGCTTTCCCTAACCTTGTATCCTACGGTGACCCAATCTAAGAAACACCCAAAGAAATACAATATCACCCGATGTAATCTCTAGGGGATGTAAACATCTATTAGAATATGACTTCTATGTACTTTGATCCATTTATATATACTTTTTAATCGGATGAACTTACTACAATTTCTGTTGCATGAGTATCGGTCCCAACAACTCTTACTGACCTACCTCTATACAGGATAGATTTTATCGTCAAAACCTATCACAAAGTGACTCATATTGTTCTATATGAATCCTTGCCGGATAACTATTTTTATAGGAAATGTCCACAATTTCTAGATTCTTCTCCCAAGATCCATAAAAGTCTAGGACACATGATCATAAAATATCTTCAAGAACCGAAATATTATGCTCTAAATTTCAATCTATCTTGGGTGGAATGTTGGAGTTTGTAAAACATATGTACCAAGAGATTTCAATAAGCCCTACTATAAGTCAAAAGTAAATCATGATTCATGATATTAAACTATATTCTATTTCACCCCATTAAGACAAACTATCTTCTAGAGATACAAGTCCCCATACTATTCCACTCATAATGTATCCTGTACCTATAATAATTGTGGTACCTTTGTAAAATAGACCATAATCACTAAAATAGTTTCATTCATTCGATGTGTCCTTGGAGGAACCACCAGAAAGTCATTGGTAATGTCATACCACATTAATTATAGAATGGGAATCAACTTTAGAAATCATACATGTAGTTGATACTTAGCCTTCAACTTTTGATAGGTGTAGCATCATGTCACAAACCTAACTATCCTCTTGTTCATGCCCGACGACCAAAACAGTCATCATATTTTAGGGTACATTTTGGTCAAACATAGGTCCGCTTCCCACTTTGAAGAATGAAAATCAAGAAAAATCTTATCTTGTATGTTTATAGGCTTGAAAAACTAATTCCTCACATAGATGATCTCATCCTCATCTATCATCCAGTTTGAAGGGGTATCCCCACCTTAAATGGTTTTTTTCAAGGAAAAGAATTCTAGATCCTCATACGATCTGTCTCTGATCTAACTCAAAAATCTACACTCCGATGAAAATGACATGATATTCATAAAATCTTGACTCTCCTAAATCAAAATGTGCATCTTATTATGTAAAAGAATCATAATACACTCAACAATAGACACCTAAAATTCCTGATTCTGAGTTTTCTAACTTAGAGAACCATCAACATTGTTCCCCTTTTAGGATGTATGTATTAAATAAAAATCGAATTAATGAATATAACCTACCAAATTCCACATTGATATATTCAAATATCATTGTGGAAAGATATAATTTAATATCTTATGATCTGTATGGATAGTAAAATTTTATCCCAATAGAAAATACTTCCAATGCTTTAAAGCATAAACCCCTCCAGCCAATTTGAGGTCATGTGTAGAATAGTTACATTCATGTGGCCTCAAATTTCAAGACCCATATGACAAAAATCAATCTAACTGAATCATCATTACACCAAGACCTATCCTAGAAGAATCCAAAAGCACTGTATACTCCTCACCCAGCTTGGGTAGAATCAAGATTGGTGTCATCGTAAAAATATTCATCAGCTAATGTAAATAATTATATGATGATACATAACATTAAAAATCTATATTTTATATGACTATGTAACATCCCAAATTGGGTTTGACACTCTATTTCTCTAACCTGGATCACTATGTGACCTCATTCACATATCCATGTATCTGAAAGGCTTCTGACTAGCAGCGAGGGTATAATATCATTCATAGGGGACTATACCCTCCTTATAAGAGTAATACAATAGTAGAAATGAATAATCAATAACCAAAAGGATATAACTATAACTAAAACAAACCAATATCACTAGATGACCAAAATAAGACATACAATATGAAAAATAAATAATATATCTACCATGATAATGTACTTTTAATGTTCCAATATAAAAACCCTAAAATAAATAGACACTAAAAAATCCAAGAGAATCCAAAACTATATATGATTCCCTCATCCATGCCCCATCCCAATATATCCATCATATATAGTGCCTTTCCCCTTAACCTGTCATGAAATAATGAAATCTATTTAGGTACCAATCAGGCAGCCCCAGTATGGTGTGAGTATAACATAGATGTCCACCACCAACGAAATCTAAAAAAATATACAGTCAAAATAGTGTATGTTTTTGTATAATGAATAAATAAAATAAATTAAGTCACAATTTACATTTATTCAATTACTCTTTATCTAAATATATTACCCTCTTGTTCATGAGGGTACCCAAACTATAAATATATACTTTTGACCATGCCATAGTTTAAAGTACCCCTAAGGGAATATATATATATATGAATGTCATTAATACCATTCATCATCTCAATTCATATATAAATGTCATTGTTAAAATTTATGATCCTAATTCATATCTGTATTTCATTTTTACCATTAACCATCTTAATTCATATATGGTTGGAGTTGTTAGAATTCAACATCTCAATTTATATTTGAATCCCATTGTTACCATTCATTATCTCAATTCATTTCAGAATGTCATTGTTACCGTTCATCATCTCAATTCATATCTAAATTCCATTGTTACCATTCATCATTTTAGTACATATCTAAATTCTATTATTACCATTCATCATTTTAACTAATTTTTAAATTACATTAATTCCATTCATAATCTCAATTCATAACTGAATTCAATTATTACCATTCATCATCTCCATTCATATTTGAATTCCCTAGTTACCATTCTTTATCTTAATTTATATCTGAATTCTATTGTTACCATTCATCAATTTATCAAGATTTTGTACTATGGTATTTTAAAGAATCAAACCATGTACCACATATGATAATCACATATATCACAATTTCACAATGTCATAATGTCACAATGTCATAATGTCAAAATTTCACATGTCTCACAATAACCCATTAATAAATTCGCCAGTTATTTAATCCAATATAAAAATTTCTTATTGACCATATTTAATTAATTAATTCAATAAACAATTAATAACATCAATAGTAATAATTAAATATACAATTAATTAATCATATCAATAAATTTGATAAACATAAAAATAACCATTAATTAGTTCATAAAATAATTATTCAAATTGAAAAATCCAAATATCCCCATAATTAATCCAACAATTTTTATTCAAATTCAATAAATTTTATAACACATAATTCTCCATTAATTAATCCAGAGATTAATTATTCAAATTCAATAATCCCAATATCCCCAATTTCATAGTCATTTAATTAATTCAATTACAAAATTAATTAATTCAATCTATGAAACTGAATTGTTAATCATACAATAGAAAATATACAATTATATATAGATAATTAAAATCAAGACTTTGGGATGTTAGTAATAGACCACCTACTTCAATTCTTCCAGAAATGATCACCTAATGGAAATCCCATTATGAAATGGACATGTCAAACCCATTATGAAGAAAATGATCTTGATCTGAAACCTAGATCCATGATCAAATGAATCAAGATCTAATAAGCCTGTATTTAGATCTAGAATAATTAATAGATAAAAATCCATCTTTTATCTAGAAAGAGTAAAGAGAGAGATATATATAACTAAATGGGAAGATAATACATACCCAAGGAGGTTAAGATCGTCAATTCACCATTCAATATTCCTAGAACGAAGGAAATTAGGGCTTGGGATCTGTCTGGAAGCCTAAAAAATGATAGAAAAAGATAAGGGCTGAGATAAAGACAATAAGTGGTTAATATAGGGGTTTTTGAAATTTAAATGTACACTTTTTGGTCAATTAAAAACCCATACATGGTTTCCTGGTTAGGGGAACACAATGTTCAAAATCTTGTACCTTAACCTTATGCCTCTTCTAAGGTGGAATGTTTTCTCCTAATAGGATGCACTGTTTGGAAAACTATGTGCCAAATGTGCACTACCTATCCTTTTTCCAAATTTCTGTTATTTCTCCAAAAAAATACTCCAGTAAAATTCCAAACAAAAAGTATTAATGATAATGAAAAAGGGTACCTGTAAATGAGCCCGAAACATCTCCAAAAATGGTTGGGATCTTACATTTTCCCTTATATTTTTAGTTAAAATTTTCACCATCCACAAGGAACAAAAATATACCATTATAGAGGATTATTCATAGTATTGTTAATATTTTTTCATAAATGGGGTGTTGGAAAATTTTGAGGTCATTTTGCCCCTTATCTTTTTAGTTCAGCATGGGTGAACCTATTTTAACCTTAGTTGTGGTAATTAATTTTAACTGTTTTTACAATTCACTATCATCAATGATGTTGTTGAACATATTATATAGTAAAACTTATTAATGTATTCCCAACATGGAATCAATCTTTCAAAATTACATTCATATTATTTGAAAATTGTAGGTTAAAATTACTCTCGCTGATGTGATGAAAAAGAGGGTTTGCAAAAATAAATGCCTCAAAACTTTTAAATGTTATAATATCAAAATATAAAATTATTTTTATTCTAAAGAAATAAATTATATTATTAGTTATATTTTTGTTTAAATTTTAATTGTAAATTAATCATAATAATATTTAGTTTTTTAATTACTTTAAAAGAAATTCAAGATCTTAATAAAAACCAATATTTTCACTATTCATAACAAAATTTATCTTTTTAGTAAATTCATCAAAATTATCTCTTAAGTAATTTTTAATGGATGAAATAAAAAATTAAATTTATTTACTCTTGAATATATTTTCTTAAATAGGATGAAATAATTGTAATATAAGTGTGAAATATGTGACAAAACTTATTTTTTGAAAAATACATTCTCAAGCATAAAATTGGATTTATTCTTATAGATTGTATATAAATCACATAAGATGAATGTTAAACATTTTTTTGAAGGTATAATATATAAATTTAATTAAAATCAATAATTTTTTTATTAATCTAATTTATTAAGATAAAACATGTTTGTGTGCATTGTAATTGTTTTTCACAAAAACTTTCCCTTATTATCAAATAGTTTAATTTTCATTTAAAATTTATTAGTCACAAAAAAATTATTTTATATTCATGTGTATATCATATATATTTATAATAGAGTTATATTTAGTCATACCCATCATTCCAATATATATTTGATAAATTTCATAAAAAATAATAATAATCCAATAAAGTGCCACATTTCATTTAAAATCAGAGTTTTGTGAAACCCAATTGAAACTAGATGTGGTTTGTACCACAAAATATCGATAGTGCTAAATTTATTTAAAAAGATAATCAAAAAATTCTTGATGAAACATTCTACCACACATAAAATGAATTTCTCCCCTAAAATTCATCAGTTTGGTACCAATACCTGATGCTACTTTAACCTCATTACATCCTATGGTTCCCACATAATATCATAAATATAGTGAGTTTTCCAAAAAAAATTAATCAGGTGAGTGTTCATATTTTATAGAACATTTTATATATGAGAAAATTTTTCCCATTATTGGTCCTTATAAGAGATATTATTCTCCAATTGTATGACATTTGGGTTTAATTCATGTGGTGGATCATTTATGTATTTACTCAAGAGAGATACATAGAACACATCATGAACATGATATAGGTTTTATAGAAGAATGATAAATAAACCTATGATCCCAAGAAGGTCAATAATTTAAAAGGTACTGAATTAACTATGTCATAGATTACCCTTCATTATTCCATATAGAAATTCATAGAATAACCTTATTAGCAAAATCCAATTCTTGATTTTGTCTGTTATTATCAATATTACATTTCAGTCAACATTGTTCTTCCCATATGTGTTTTTAATGTCTCTAACCATCTGTTGTATTTCACTGTTTATATTAGGTCCCAATATCTATCTTCATGTAACACCATTCATTTAAATTGGATTTATCAACTTATTTATATAAATATCATCATAATGAGCCTTCTAAATTCTCTAATGAAAGGTACTATTGTATGAAAAATAAACTTGGAGAGGATGCTGATTCAAACCACCTTTAAATCCATATAAAAATATCCTATCATATAATTTAGGGTTTTAATTGTTCTTTAGAACTGACCATTTGTATTATGATTATACATAATGCTCAAAAATGAAATCCATAACATGATATTTCTATATTCATCATGAAAAAATCAAGGTGAAATTCAGATCCTCATCAAATATAATTTAATGTTGTACTCTATTGAATATTAACACTAACATAATTTATTTTAGGAAAACTGAGAAAAATAGTCCCTAATGGGATTGAGGTGTTCTAGCGTCCTATAATAATCAAATAAAAATCATAATTACATTAACATAAAAGATATGAAAACCCAAAAGGCTACTTGTACCTCAAATCTCATGTCCACAAAGTGTAAAAGAATTCATCCTCAAATAACATTATCATTAAAAAACATAAAAAAAGAAGTGTTTTATTTCCGTAAATGTATCTTAAAATTTACTTAGCATCGATAAACTCCCATAACATAAAATATCAAAGATTTTTCAATGACTTTTGGAATTTGGATCAACCATAAATGTAACACCCCAGAATGATAATGGGTTAAATGGCTAAATGATATGACTCATTTCAACAAGGTGCATCTTCCTTTTCGGGAGCCTACCCGATTAGAACTCCATAGTTAAGCGTGATTGGCCTGGTGTAATGATCATGATGGGTAAACTTTTGGGATGTTTCCTAGGGTGTGTGTGAGTGAGGACAAAGTACACTGGAAAGGACATGTGTTGGCCTGTGGGGACTGTCATTAGTCAGATGAACCTTTTGAGAACGAGGGTGGGCCCCAGGGTGGGGACCATGTGTCTCTGGGGAAACTGTTGGTACCTGGTGGGCCAGGACTCAATGACCATGTTAAAGGCATGGTGTCTATGCTATCACTAGGACCTAGTTGTTACATTTGGTATCAAAGGTGGTACCCAACCTTAAGTGTAGTGCATTACCTGAGTTGAGATGGAGGGACCACAAAAAGGATGTTTTGATGTAATGGGGGGTGATTGTAACACCCTAGAATGATAAAGGGGTAAATGGATAAATAGTATAACTCATGTCAACAAGGTGTACATTCCTTTTCGAGATCCTACCAGATTATAACTCCACTGTTAAGTGTGCTTGGCTTGGAGTAATGACCAGGATGGTTGACCTTCGAGGAAGTTTCCAAGGGTGTGTGTGACTGAGGAAAAATCATACTGGAAAGGACTTGTATTGTCCTATGGGGACTATCATCAGCTAGATGACCCATTCAGGCACATGGGTGAGCCCCATGGGTGGGGACCATGTGTCTACAGGGCAACTGGTGGTACCTGGCAGGCCAAGACCCAACATACCTATTAAAGGCGGGGTGTCTATGCTGTCACTGGGGCCTAGCTGTAAAAATAAACACATAAAACCATGTTGATATCAAAAACTCGTAATTTAATATTACAAAAATTTATATAGACTTCTAATCAATAATTCAGTATTTATTCCTTATATAAGATCTAATGTTTCAGATAATAAATTTTATTTGAAATATAGGTTCCTCATTTTACTAATAGAATATCAAAAATTATTTCATCATTCCTAAATCCATGTAGAGGTAGGTAATAAAAAAATATTACTAAGTGATCCAAAATATGATTTTCATGTGGGTCATTCATAAAAACAATTAATTTTCAATCTATGGAGGGGGATACAGTTTCCAAAATTATAGTGAATCAGTTCATCCATTTTGATTACATAATATTTCCATTTTTTCCTTTGTCTTTATATATTATTGTGTCTTGTCATTCACGTTAGACCTTGTAGTGGGGAATTGATTCTCATAATTCCCAAAATTCTTGCACATAAAAACATTGTATTGGGCATGTTGAATTCTTATGGGATCTCTCTTCGTTCATTTCATTAAGAACCTCTTCATATCCTTTCTACATTATATTTCTCAATGGATATAATTTCCACACATATAACACCATATTATTCCTTTTAGTTATTCACCTGAGTGATTATTCCTAAATTTTTGGCATGTTGGTCAATTAATTGTTTTCAACTATATGATTTATTCAAGTTATCATGAGACTAGATCACCTATTTCTTTTCAAACCCAAGAGATTCATTATAATCTCTAATATCAATTTAGTCCATCATATCATGTTGAATTAATTCTTCATAGCTACTAGTATCTCATAGAAAATTCTTTTAGAATAAATGATCTTAATCTACTAAAAAATGAATCCTTTATTACATTCAATACAAATTATTAATTAATATAAATACCATTCATGTTTTATAAAATTAACATCATTAGTACCAATTGATTCTCAACACTTCTATTTATCCTCGATAAATTCCTTCTCTATCCTTGTTCATAGAATATGAGGGAAGTACATTGTGAATAATGTCTACCTAAACTCATCGCATTCCATGGAGTCAGTTACATCCTCTTGAATCATTCTATTAATAATGTTACACCATTGATAATCCCTGCCTTTCTAATGATAGATAGTCAAAATTGCATTTCATGCTAATAACATTGGAGAATATAAAATATCTTTTCCATATTAATGATCAGTTACACAAAAATTAGTGGATCAATGGGAATAATAAAATATATAGTATGTTTCCTAATGAAGGACTAAATGTAATGTTGTTCCCTTAAATTCTCATTAGAATATTTATAAAAATTCACATCTTGAGAATTTTTTGGGACCATAGAAATGAGGTTCTTTATTTCATATCCAAAAACATTTAGTTTCAAAAGAGTAAAATCATTACATTTTATGTTTCATTCAGTATTAACATGGTTTATTCTTGTTTTATAAATGGAATAGAACCATAAATAATTGTGTTTTTTAACACAAAACATAGTGGGAAACTGCCTAATCTTGATAAAATATTTTTAAGATGTCAAAATAATTAATTTTTCGATCAAAATCTATGACACCTTATGATTATCCTAAGTCACCTGTGGTCATTATTCAATTCCTCTATAATAGTTCATAAAGAGTTTTCATATTTTGAAAGCATATCCCCCAAGAGTTTTAAACCATGTGTTTAGAAAGGCCTATTTTCTTTCACCAATTAATGATCGAGTCCAACTCAATACACCCTTTTTGGAGTTATTACCCCAAAGTACCCAAGTTCTAGAGCCACATCTTTGTGTAGTATCCAGGAAAAGATTAAATTTAATAGAAATTACTAAATGAATCCTTTACCAAAATTCCAGGATAATAGAATTGTCTATAGATATATCCCAAGACATATGATTAGAAATATCCTAATGGATCCCAATATTGTTTTCTCATCCTATCATGCAATGTTTAACTAAAACATTCTTCAATACAAACTAAAACTAATGAAACATACCTTAACTAAATATTAAATCTTAATAGGTGACTATTCACTACATAACATAACTATCCATTCCAGAATGATTTATGTATAGTGCCTTTGGAAACATGTAGATGAATAAAATTGGTCCATATGTGAGCAATTCCATTTCCCACTATGTTCTTCATAACTTGAACCCTTCTTATAAAACTCATACATAATACATTTCATCACAACATAGGGAATGTAAACACAATAAAGGGTGAGCATAAATTCTCATTAATGGTAAACAAGGGGTTACATACAAATCATTAGCATCAGGGTATGATAACCTGAGAATAACATTTAAAAATTATACACTCCACATCACATATCATAAAAACAATTCATGGAATAAATATTCTCTTTTAATGAGACATAAACCATATTGGAATCAAATAACATGAGCCATAATAACATATCATTGTCACAAGACATAACTTTATGTCATTAATATAAGAATAGAAAATCATTTAATTTATAGTAAATGATTATTTCCAAAACTATAATAGTGGCATGGGTTTCCTCCCAAAACCATCATAGTGGTCATGGTTCCCTCGTAATACTATCATAGTGGACATATTCCCTTAGATAATTATGTTAACTCTCCATTCGAGTCCATATTATCATCTGATATATGAATAATTACCTAATTAATTGGATGTATCTGTAGGTCTGACCCATCACACAATGACAAATAGAGATATTTATGCCATAAGATAATATAACATTCATCACATCATAACCCATGAAATGTAATGGGTTTTATAAACATTTCATCATAGCATAACATATGGAAAATAAATAGGGTTCATATTCATTTCATCATTTCATCATATCATAAATCTTTGAAAATAAAATGAGAATCATAAAAATTCATTCATAGTATAACCTATGTATGGGAAATTTGTTTTATAAAAATCTTTTAATCATAAACACAATCCATCCTAAGAAACAATATGGATCATATACTCATATCATATGCCCAATAATTCATTAGTAACATTAAATGAAAAAAATATGATATGTAATATTATTTTCAAAGATCATTTAGAATATTTCTTGAGGAAAACATCCTTTCCTTTTTTTTAAAAATGATTTTTTTTACTAAATCTTTTTATTTTAAAATATCATTGAAATCATATAAATGATGCTAAAAAAATTATTAAAAATATTTCACGAGGAAAATAAAAATTCATTGAAAACCATTTTTGAAAAATATAAATTTATAAATAATTTTGGAAATCCATTTCATTGAAAAAAATAGTGAATTATATAAATTATTTTTTAAATTATTTAGTGGTTATGATGACACTAAATGTTGCACAATTTAAAAAATATTCCTTTCACATTTCTGTTAAATACTTAATTTTCCTTACATAAAAAAATATATTATTTTAAAAATAATTTTTACAAAGTCAAGTATTTATAAAAATATACTCAATAAGTAATTTGGATAATGTTAAAAACATTTTTTGAAAAAATTTCATTTAAACATTGTTTTGGGATAACAAAAATGATTTCGACTTATGAAAAAAATAAAGATGATTGTTAATAAGAACATTATTTTAAAATCTTAAGCACATAAAGAAAGGAAATTAAGTTAAAATAAGTATTATGAAAACATAACAATAATATATGAAAATAAATTATTTTCTTGGGATATAATTCATAATATGTCATCATAAAAATGATAAAAATAATTAATCTTGATAAATAGTGAGATTGTATCATAAAATACTTACAACTTTGATCCCAATTAATAGTAAGCTACATGATGGAATAACATTAAATGAAAATGAAAAATATAGTATAATAAATAAATTCGATATATTACTTTTAAAATGGGATTTATTTGCACTATATTAAAAAAATATTGTTTTATAACACAATATATGTCTCTAAGAAGGAAAATAGAGAAAATGCTCTTATAGAATTCATAACTTTGAAACTGCAAAGCTCCTGAAAGAGATGTACAAAAAAAGATATTTTAATTAATTTTTTTTTTCAGAATATTAATAATAAAATACATTAATGGACAATATATACACAACATAAAACAATCACTTGGTGAATATGGAATGCGTCTCACAAAAATAGTAGTGAGATATATATCCTTAAACATAAGGCTCAAATTATTTCATAGTTGTTCGGAAATCTGATATTTTAAATATAATCTTATTATAAACCTATTAAATTACCACATATATATATATCATTGCATATGTGATTTAATTATGATTTTTTATTAATTTTTTATTAAAAATTCTTTGTTAATGTCATGTTTCGAGAAATAACTAATTCATTATTCATATATCATTTTATTTTTTTACTATTGGACATCATCATTTAATCATAATAAAATAATCTACATAATATTATAGATTACATAAATATATTATATATTAATTATATATTTATTTAGAATAATTCATAAATGATATATATAGAACATTATGTACACCGTTAATAAAGACAGTATGTTATATGTATGCATGAACGTTTCTTCCATTAGATCGAAAAATGAAATAAAATAAAGGTAAATAATATATTAACATTAAATAAGAATTTAGGTTTAATTTATGGAATATATATTAATTAATTTTTCCTTAATTACATGAAATGAAAGGCATTTTTAAAAAATGAATTTGATCACTTCACAATACTATTGTCAACCGTACACATAGATGACATTATTGTACCCCCCACAGAATGGAATGTGAGAAATTATATGTGATATAATAATTATATAATTCTAATAACATAATAAATAGTATATAAATATATAAAAATTTGTACATAATTATATCTAACTGGGAGAGGTGTTGATGAAAAAAACAAATGACATAGTTTGTGAGTCGGTAGTCCGCCTTACACATGATCAAGGAATTCATATCCCATTTAATGAAGGTAGAGATAGATATATGAAATCAAATTAACATTATAAAATATCATGATATGGGAGATATGTTTTAAAATAATCCTCAAAATTGAATAATATTTCAATGAGTTATAGAATAAGTAAAATATTAACACAAAGTTAAAAATAATACCACTTCTTCAAAAAACCTCTTTTGGAATAACCAAAATACCTCGTGTATTGGATTAAGGAACTCTCCAAGTCCTAAAGAATGTGGATACTAATATATATAAAATATTTTGGGAGGTATTTTTTTAAAATAAATAGTTTTTTTGATGTGAAGAGTCGATGATAAGGGGTTTCCTATTATAAGTGAGGTGAGTGACACAATTGTAATTTTTTAAAAGACAAAGGAGTGCCCAAATTTTGTACGTTAAAAAAGGATCCAAAATTAATCATTATTAATAAATACACATTATAAGGTCTATATATGTCTGGAAAATTGGTTTTTTAAACACTTATATGTTATTTTACCCCTTATCATTTTCATAAAACAATGTGTAAACCTGTTTTAACCATAACCACATAATATAATTGTTACTATTTTAAGTATTAATTTTGATCAAATTATAACCTGAATATATTGGATAATATAAATTTTTCTAACTCGAAATTTGGAATCATTTTTTTGAAAATCTATTCAAATATATGAAAAAAATTTAATTTGAAATTAATCATGTATATGTAAGGAAAAGGTGTTTTCCAAAGATAAAATTTTCAAAAGATTAATAAAAAATTACAAAATAGATCAATATAAAACTCATACCAATGAAATAAATATGATTAATAGATATATAATTGAACTAGTATTACTTTAAAAATAATATTATTATAATATGGATCTTTTTAAAGGTATTAAATGAATTGACAATTCATAATAAAAAATGGTATTTTTAACTATTTGATAAAGAAATTTAACATTTCAAAAAATTATAAAAAATTAAATACAGTATAATTTAAGTATTATCATATCATAAATGAAGTTATTTTTTGAAAAAAATTTAAACATGGAAAATAAAAATTTTAAAAAATGTTCTTAAAACAAGAAACAACTACTTTTTACAAAAACACAATTTTAAGCACTATTTTTTTATTCTTATAACTTTCATAAAAGACACATATGATGAATGTTAAAAATATTATTGAATATATATATATAATATATATATATATTAAAATAATTCAACAAAAGTGATTTGATTAATTTTTTAGGTAAAACATGTTTGTGTGCATAAAAATTTTTTTTCGAAAAATTATTTCCCTAATTTTCATAGAGTTTTTAACTTAAATAAAAATTAATTAGTTACCAAATAATACATTTTATATTCGTGTGTAAACCATATATTTTAATTAAATATCTAATATAATTTATATCCATCATTCTAATGGCTAGGTGAAAACTATAAAATTAAACAATAATATTTTAACAATATGTTCCATTTCACATTAACACAATGTTTTCAGTAATGTTTGATAAACACATCATTGACCGTAATGTAATATATGAAAAATATTAAATTTATTTGGAACAAATTCACAAAATTTCATGGTTCACCTGATCTAATATTAATTTAATTATGTTTAAATGAATTATTTTAAGAATAAAAATATTTTAATAGTGCTTCCTAAATTTATTTTCATTTTAACATCATAATGAATCCATAAAACACATGTTATATGTAAAAACATTATTTTTTTAGTATTCATCAATTTTTTTTAAACAAATCACTAAAAAACAACAGATAATATTGACATGATAAATCTATTAATGAAATATATATCATTATATCCTTATTCTAAATTTTATAAATTTAACTTTTAAAGAAATTCATATTATACATATAAAAATAATTTTGTCAAAAATAAATACTAGTACTAGTTCTACGAGTTATTATAGTTCTGTTTTATATTATTCAATAATGATCTTATGATAAACAATTCACCATTTGTTTTTCTAAACACACTATTTCTAATATATAAGAGTTCATTTATTTTCTACCCATTTATTATAAATAAAAATAATTAACATAATTTTTTTAACATTATATATATTATTATTATTATCATGG
Organism: Viscum album; assembly: GCA_963277665.1. Taxonomy (NCBI): domain Eukaryota; kingdom Viridiplantae; phylum Streptophyta; class Magnoliopsida; order Santalales; family Viscaceae; genus Viscum; species Viscum album. The sequence goes on from OY728132.1 coordinate 1,878,302,339, forward strand.
AATATTTATTAATTTTTGGAATCACATAAATAATCATAAATATAATTTTCAAACACTATAATTTTCAAACAGGATAATTTATTAATTTTTTTTATTTACTGCATTAATATAAATTTAAAATTTCTAAATAATATTTATTATTCTGGATTAAATGGTCCTTCCATGTTCCATAACAATATTTCAATATATAAATACATTCAACTTAATTTTACACTTTAATTTGTAAAGCTAATAATGGTTAACAAATTTAATATATTTTTCTATAAAAGAAGTAATTATGTTATTAAAATAATAGTATATTATTAGTACATTTTTAAAAAAATAAAACATTATATTAATTATGGAACACTTATTTTCAATATATATATATTTTTTAAGACATTAAAAAATAACATGAATATTGTTTTTATTCTGAATTTTAGTTTTAAAACAAAATTAAATAAGATAATATACATTTATCATACATAAAACAAAGATGTATTAAAGTAAAAAAATTGGAGGGTGAAATTACAATCCTCTTGTATGCTACATCCCTATAATATTAAATTTTCTCTTGTGAGTGAAAAATAGGTGAAGGTATCCTAAAAATTCTGATGACCCCAAACATGAGTCCAATTATGGAAAGTTATTTTCCATATAATTTCTATCCAATGAAATAATCATTTCCCTTAAAAATAGTCTTATGTTATGATTGTCATTATAAAAATGACTTTTCTTCATGTATGCATCCATAATATGATTCAGTTATTTCTTGAGATGTACCTTTTTTTGTACTATTTCCTAGATCTGATTTCATAACACTTTATCATAAAATCATTCATATGAGTTATTTTAATGTTATGAATTTTACTAAAAAAAGACATTGATCACATCCATGAATATTAATTGGAAAATTTAAATATATTTCTGCTGAATATAATTTGTATTCAATTTTTAAACTAAAATAACACCCTCTATGCAACAATGGATTATTCAAAGATATCAGAAGACCTATATGTTATAAAATATTGTATAAATCCATAGTTCATTATGGAATTTTATAACATTGGTTTATATATTAAATTATATATTATGACATAATTTTTATAATGGAACATGGAAATTATTATTTGATAATTACATGACATAAATAAAATATTTCATTATAGTACATTCTCATGATCTTTTATATTTATATTTATAGAGAATTAGGACCAAATAGTAACAATCAAAACCCATTTGATATCCAATTAATAGTTGTTTTCCACTATATATGAAACCATGTAATCCATAACATGTCTTCAATATCTCCAATAAATTCTCCATCCATGATACTCTTATAAATATATTAAACACATTACTTGTCTTCATAACCTAGGCCGATATAATCATTTGAGAGGGGTTGTCATAGACACCCAGAAAGGGTAAACATAAGTGATAATAATAAAATATCTTATGTTATAATTATATTCGTATATAGTTATAATTTTGATATATAAAAATTTTATACTCAACAATTTATAGTTTTATATCATTTAATTGTGTCATGGGATAACTTATGAACTTATCGTGGAATTATGGCATATCAAATGGGTATAACAATAAGTGCATGGTGTAAATTCATAAGAAAATAAACTAAATCATTGGTGTATAACATAAAAGAGTATAATATAATATAAAATATTAATAATCATGGAATGTAATATATCATGAAAAGAAAAGAAATGTATGATGGTTCCACAATAAGAAGCATATGATTCATTGCGAGAAAACTCATTATGAACACTCCTTTGTCAAAAAAACATTATGACCACACCTAAATATAACATGAGATATATAAAAAACTAGTTCATTGAATTGTATCATAATCAATATATATGATTACTGTATAAAATCAATCATAATAATCTAATAAAATAAAGCATTAAAAAATATTGTTATGTATACCAAAAATATAGAATCATATAAATAAAAAATTCATAATTCTATTAGTAAAAATGATAAAATAATGGAATATAATTTTCAATGAATGATACTACATAAAATTTTTAGTAGATATCATTCAATGAATTATATAATATTTACACTACATAAATAAATTCTATAAGGTTTATTCAATAGTTTCTCTAATCAATCAATGTATGGAATCTATCTTAGCTCCCTTACATCTATGAAATGGAATATATGGTTCTCGTAAAAGAAAGGAATTTGATGTGATGTTATGCCTATTAATAGTGGATGTTCAATAAATAAAAAGGTAGTGATGGATTTCTCTTTTGATAGAAAATAAAATTGCATAAGTCATTTAGATTGAAAATAATAAACACATCTCAATAAATTTAATTTGAGAAAAAGAACCCATTACATTAATTACTAACCTCCAAAAAAATTTTAAAATCTAAAATATAAAAAATATATATTAATAACCTATTCAATAAACTTTTTGAAATCTTTAACCTTTTATAAAAAATATTTATATTTATTATCTACATGTATATTAATTTGTTATTATCTATTTTAAATATCAGTTGTGAGTAATCTTGATCATTTTGAAGTAGTTTCTTAATAGTGGTGTTGTCCATTATTAATCTACAACATTTAGTCATTCCCAAATAATAAAAGAAACAGTAATTTATTCTTTGTGATTATTTATAATGATATAAATTCATTCTTTAAGTTTTTTGGTTATGATCCACAAAGATGAAATCAGTGATTTTCATGATGTGGTTGTTTTAAAGAATGGAGATTAGTATATTATTTAATGGGTTTAATATTAATATGTCACGACTCATCCTCAGGGCCAATGCCGTGACTGCCCCAAGCCTGCCTTCCATTGGCCAGGGTCTGGCGACTATCACCAAAGGCGAATCCCGGATAAAAAGGGATGACATTGCCATTAAACTTGTAATACACACAGTATGAATAGAAGCAATAGAATAAAAAAGTACTAATATAGAAAAGAAAGGTGTGCTGAATGTAAGTGGGCCTGTATACAAACCCAACTGAACAACAAGTAAAATTAAAAGTAAAAAGGGAAAACAGATCCTAGATCGTCCACCGGGAAATCCTACCTAAAGGGTAGGTATAGATCTCAAACAACTCATCCCTGAGGTACGTCCCGTCTAGTCCAGCTCCGAGAAGCCTCCCGTCCGTCACCCTCAGCCTCGATCACTGCTTTCCATCATCTAAATTGAACACAACAAAGTGCGAGCGAACCCCGTGTAGGGGTGAGTATAACAATACTCTGTAGGGGACCCCAAGACCCCCGAAGGCCTCCTAGAATCCACTAAGGATAAACCATAGTAGTAAGATACAATTATGAAGTATCAACCATCCCTAATTAGTTATATTCCCATGCATATACCTAAGTTACCAATCACAGTCTGACACCAACACTTGAGCCCTAGCACAACCCATTCCACAAAGGAATTAAAGTCAATCATCTCGATGATTACAAATGGAAGTCAAGACTCAGCTATCATTGGTATACAACTCATGAAGAGGGGTATAGATGATTAGATGAAGCCATTAAATTATCTCCTCTATCAAACACATGTAAGATCTTGGAACAGTAACAACGCTGTCGAACCCACGGAGGATCCCGATGCAGAAGTCATCATTGTCGTTCTCATGGAGGATCCCGGTCCAGTATCATCGTTGTCAAACCCATAGAGGATCCTGGTACAATACCGTCACTATCAAACCCATAGAGGAACTTTTTACTATAGTTGGTCCATGTAGGATCCTATCATCTCAGTCGTATGCAGCCATAGGGTTCCCTAACACAATACGCTCGATTCGGGGAGGGTACGCTCCTCGATCCAAGTGTCGATACATCAACTACCACTAAGTCATTAGTAGAAGTATCTAAAACTTATGCCTCTTCCTAGGGAGAAAACCAAACAATACGTGTCCGAGACAGAGAGATGAGAAAACCAAGCCATTTTCCCAAAAGTACATGGCATGTTGGAATAAGGCACACGCCGTGTCTTCAGACCATGGGTACTTCCCCTGCACAACGACCCATGTCGATAGGCTGGTCATATAGGGAAGAAAGTAAATGGCGTGTGGTATGGTTACACGCCATGTCTACTGACCTCCAGTTCTACCCATGTTCAACAGCCCATGTTGAAAGGCTGGTCATGTAGCGAAGAAAGTACACGTCGTGTGGTATGGTTACATGCAATGTCTCCTGACACTGGGTACTGCCTGTGTTCAATGACCCATGACGAATGGCTGGTCGTGTAGAAAAGAAGATGCCCGACCTATGGTATGGTTACATGCCGTGTCCAAGAATATGGGATTGGATCAGTGTACGTTGGCCATGTGCCCGTACATGACCTCAACCTGTGTTCTTCAACCCGTGTAATAGGTACACAGGGTAGCCTGTGCCACTAGTCATGCCTAGCCGTGTGGTGGAGTACATGCCCATGTACTCCACTCTGTGTCCGGGTTTCCCTGAGATAGACGCCCAGTCTCACAAAGATGCTTCTGATTGTCAATGCAGAGAGTACATGTCATGTGAACGGGGGAACATTCCATGTGTTACTTGTGTAACATCCGTTCTCAAGTTGTAGAATGACCATACTACACAACATGTTCATCTGAAGTACATTCCATGTATTCTAGAATATTCTTGAAACAGAACCTCTGGCCAGCACCTCTCCTGTGTAATCCATTATTTGTTCTGGCGGTTTTTTCATCATGAAACTTCAGATAGTAGGTCTCCCCGATGTCCTGTAGTCATCTTCGGTGTTTTTGGGCCATTTAACAGCTCAAAAAATAGGACTTGATTCTCCGGCTCGAATAATGGTCGTGATACAGTTCTTCCCATTCCGGTCCAATCCATCCCCTATTATCGTCACCACAGCTCCTCTAGGTCGTTGCAATGTTGGGTCTTCAATTTGGGATCATTTCATCGCTCATCGGTCCTGCAACGATCTGTTGTTCATCACCCATGAAGAATGAAATGAACTCACCAAACATTCACAAGAACGACGGAGGAATCAGGCCATGTTTGTTTGGCCCGATCCTTCCGCATATGTTTGGTAGCAAGTAGTCAAGAAAAAACCAACAAGGATATAAGAATCAACATTTTACAAAAATAAAACACACCCCTACCTCATTCGTTATTGATCATTGACAAATATGTGGGAAAAGATGGACGTTGATTCATCATTCGCTACGTTCGTCATACACCCCCAAATCTCATGCTCGTGAATCAAAAAGTGTTCGTAGGTGAAGAAGTTGAAGATGGCGTTCTTTGTGTTATTCGTGGGATAGTTCTCCTCCTTCCCCATGCTCTACCAAATATTATTCCAACCAAAATAATGGGTTATGATAACCCATTATTTAATTTTTTGGCAAATGAATTCCAAATAATTCAAATCAATTAATTGAATGAGAGAAATATCAATTAATTTATTAAGTGGGTTAGCACATTTAATTAGTGGGAAAGTTCAAGGATTTCCCCCACTTTATGGAGAGTTACAAGGGGGTTTAAGCTTGTGTGGGACCCACCTAATAATTTCCTCCCATGGGAGGTTATGTGCGGGTGGGCCCCACCTCCAACCTCTACCTGGAGGTTTTAACCACTAATAAATGAAAATATGCAACCCCTATTTTTATTTAATTTTATTTTAAAACCCCAAAACTATCTTCTATTCTTGATAGAACACAACTGCGGTGAAGGTCTCACTAAGAAATGACCGACGCTGCGAGTTGAACGGTGCACTCCGATTTCAGTTCTGAGCACCGGTTCAAAATTTATAACATCTCGCTCCCATGTTTACTAAAAGTACCCAAACAAAACAACAAAAATTGATTCCGGACACACCGGGTCTCAGAATCACGTGACGTCATTTTTTTCAGACTCCTAAAATTCCCATGTATTTAAGAAAAAAATTTCCACGGAATTTGAAGGTCTTTACATTCTCCCAACCTTAGGGATTTATGTCCCCGTAAGCTACAACTCGAACTAAGGTAACAAATGGTGGTACTGAGCACGCGTCTGAGCCTCCCACTCCCATGTGCTCTCCTGGAGGTTCCCGTGCTTCCAGCGAAAATGCACCATAGGTAACGACCGTCCATGTAAGAAACAATATTGTCGATCCTCAAGCTCCAATAGAACCTCCGTGAAAGTCACCCCATCATCGATGTCCATCTCTCCATGGTCGATGATGTGGGAATGGTCATGCACGTATCTCCTCAGCTCAGATATGTGAAAGATATCATGCACCTAGTGCAACTGAGGTGTAAGAGCTAAGGGGTTAACCACCACACCTACTCTACTGAGGACTAGGAAAGGTCAGACAAATCGTAGAGATAGCTTGCCTCCTCGGCCAAATCTCCATAGAACTCGTCGAGGTGAGACCCAAAGAAAGACGTGGTCACCATCCTCGAACTCTAGAGGTCGCTGTCTCCTATCAGCATAGAATTTATGCCTACTCGATGCAGTCTTCAAATGATCCTAGATGATCTTCACCTTCTCAGTCGTAGCATGCACCATCTCTGGTCCTATAAGTGCTGACTCCCCTAGTCCAGTCCAACACAGATGTGATCTGCAAGGTCAGCCGTAATGTACCTCGAAAGGTGCCATCCTGATGGGGGAGTGGTAGCAGCTATTATACCCAAACTCTACCAATGGGTAAGTGATCCTCCCAACGGTGACCAAAGTCGAGGACACATACACAGAGCATGTCCTCGAGAGTCTGAATGGTCATCTCAGTTTGAAAATCCGTTTGAGGATGGAGGGCGGTGGTCAAGAGAAGTTGCGTCCCGAATGCCTCCTCTAACCCATTCCATAGCCGAGAAGTAAAATGAGCCTCTCAATCGAAGAAGATCGTCAGTGGAACACCATGAAGCCATACAATATCTTGTACGTAGTGGCATCCCATGATCTCTACTTAACCCTGCTCTCTAATTAGTAGAAAGTGGGTCAACTTGGTGAGTCGATTGAAAATCACCCGGATAGAGTCGTGACCTCTAGATGTACGTGGAAGTCCTATCACCAAATCTATGGATATCCCACCCCACTTCTACTCTAGGACCTTTAAGGGCTGAACTAAACCTTCTAGAACATGGTGCTCTGCCTTCACTTGCTGGAAAGTGAGGCATCGTGAGACAAAATCTTCTACTGCCTTCTTCATACCTGGCCACCAAAGATATCGTCGATGGTCCTGATACATATTCTCCACTCCTGGATGTACTGCTAGAAGGGAAGTGAGTAACTCCGTCAACACTTCTTCTTAAAGTGATACTAGTACCATGGTACGTCCTATGAAGAGAATGACATGCTCCCCACCTATATAAAATCCATTAGGTGCCTGACCTGTGGATATCTGATAACGTCGCGTCTCACAGTCAGTGTCTCCAGGCTATGCCTCCCTAACTCACTGAGTAAGTGGAGTAGTGACTGTAAGAGACTGTACAAAGGCTACTCCATCCTGATCCACAAAGGATAACTGCAACACGGCCAGCTGCTGCATTACCTCTCCTAGGAGTTGAATTCATGATCTCCTACTGAGAGAAGATTCTACAACATTCCCTTTCCCAGTAGTATAGACTATCTCGATGTCATAGTCCTAGAGGAATTCAGGACAATGCCACTGTCTTGGTTTCAGGTCCTTCTGTGAGAAGATGTACCTATGACACTGGTAGTCTGAGTAGACTGTAAAACGCTCGACCATTAGATAGTGCCTCCAAATCATCAAGGTGAAGACCACTGATTCCAATTCCTAGTCATTGGTAGCATAGTTCTGCTCGTGCTGTCTCAACTGATGAGAACCATAATCTATCACTGTTCTCTCCTGCATCATAATACATTCGATCCCAGTCTCTGATGCATCGCAATAGACTATGTACCCTTTTCCCTACTCCAATAGCCTTAATATGGGCGCACTAATCAGCCTCTACCTCTGCTCTAAAAACTTCTTTGGAATCTCTTTGTCCACACGAAGGGTTTCCCATTCATCATCAATGATAAAAGTGGTGTTGCATCTCTGGAGAAGTCTCGCACAAACCTCCGGTAGTATCCAGCCAGTCCCAAAAAACATTGTAACTCCGTCAGACTCCTAGGTGGCTCCCAAGAAATTACTACTTCAATCTTCGCTGGATCCACTAAAAATCTAGCCTCTAAGATGACATGTCCCAGATTGTGTACCTCTCGGATCCAAAACTGGAACTTCGAGAGCTTACCATAAAGATGGTGCTCTCAAAGTGGGTCCAGTACTACCCGCAAATGGTAGGCGTGCTCCTCCTCAGTAGCTGAGTAGATCATAAGGTCATCGATTAATACTACCAAAAATTGATCAAGGTATGGATGAAAAATCATGTTCATGAGACTCATGAACACTGTTGGAGCATTGGTTATACCTAATTGCATAACCAAGAACTTGTAGTGGCCGTAACGACACCTTAATGCCGTCTTCATTACACCCTTATCCCGTACTCTGAGCTGGTGACAGCCGGACTGAAAATCTATCTTCGAGAACCAATGCGCTCCCTCCATCAGATCAAAGAGGTCATCAATCCTTGGGAGTGGGTACTTGTTCTTCACGGTCACCTGGTTCAGGCGTTGATAACCAACACACAGAAACAAACTCCCATCATACTTCTTGGAGAATATAATCCGGAATGACCAGGGTGAAACACTAGGTCAGATAAATCCATTCCACTGAAAGTCCTCCAGCTATACCTGCAGCTCACGAAGCTCTGTAGGAGCCATCCAATATGCTGGAGTGGATATCAGTGTCATCATGGGGTACAAGTTAATGTAAAACTCTACCACTCTATGAGGAGGTAGTCCAAGAACATCTTCAGGGAATATATCCACATACAAATCCACCACAACAGGAAAACTCAGACTCTGTACATCAACCAATCCAAGAATGAGGCTGGCCAAATGATGTGTGATCAAGTGCCCCATCCTATGGGTAAGTCCATCCTACACTGCAGATGCTCAATTCTCACCTTTGAAGGCAAACCTCATCACATCCTCACATAAATGACGCACTTTCCTCCTAATGCGGTCAATATGAGCATGAAATGTGTATAACCAGTCCATACCCTAGATGACATCGTAAGGCCTTGACGCCACTATGAGGAGATCCCATCCATATATCTCACCTCTTAATGTAATTTCACACTGCCAGCACAAGCGTGTAATCATCGAGTCTACTCCCAAAGGAGTCTCTGGCCCTAATGATCGATCCAACAACTCTGTCAGATTCTACGAGCTCCGAATGAGGGAAGATGCAATAAATTAATGACTCACACCCGTGTCTATAAGTACTGCAAAAAGGGTTTAGTAGACACAGATAGTACCTCGAATCATCTCAGGTGCTCCATGGTCATAGGACTCGACTTCTTGAAGCTGGGCCCACCCCTATCCGCCAGCTCCCTGTGGTTGGGGTGGACCTCCTGGTGGTGGTAGTGATAGGATCTCAAAACGTTATCCACCAACTGCTATTTTTATAGCTCCTCTTCCATGTTTGACTGCTCCTAGCAGACCACCACAGTGGAACCTCTTCCTCTTCTTGGGAGGTCCATCTATTGTCTTCTGCTCATCGGCATGATGGGTCAGGCAGTCACGAGTCATGTGACCGTGCCCGCTGCATGCATAGCACTGCCTACTCCTTGTATGGCTGGCTCTGTCTTGTTTTCCCTAGACAACCAAACCTGTATCCTGGGGTCGCGCACCTGATGTCTGGGTCTGCTTGGACCTATATGACATTTATCTACTACTAGTTGCAGAAGACTCCACTACGTATCACCCTGTGGTAGGTCTCACTGCTGGTGACTGCTCAGCAATAAAACTATCCACAGGAAGGGCTCACTCCAGTACCCCCACATGTGTTGGAATGCCAAAGGAGATCATTGAAGCCCTGATCTCATTCCAGAGCCCCTACTCGAAGGTATGGGCCCTGAATAATGGGTCCCATACCATATCTGTGGAGTAGTGCGAGAGGTCGATGAACCACGCTGAGTACTGAGCTACCATCATGCTATGCTATTGTAGATGTAGTAACTCCTATATCTGCACCGCACAAATGGTGGTTGTACAAACTCCGCATAGAACAGGCTATCAAAATCTGTCTAGAGTAGTGATGGCTCGTCATGCATCTAGAGCCTCAAGCTCCACCATCTTCCTGCTGCTTCCTACAAGAGACTCGCGGTAAAGATCACCATGAGGGCAGCTAGTGTCCCTAACTATCTGAAAAATCTCACAAAATCCTCTATCCAATCCTCAACTACCTATGGGTCTGTCACTCCCCTGAACCTGGGAGGCCTATGGAATTGGAACTTGTACAACACACTTAGATGGAATGAACTCTCTACTTCTAGAGCTAGTGATATCGGTGTCCTAGCAGGTTTTGGTACCGCCGGTACCTCCACTATGTTGGGTCCCTTCACCGAGGCCGCATCACTCAGTGGGCTACCATATCGTACAAAACTCAAAACCCTGGATGTGTTCCTACATGGGGACATGGTGAAAAGAAACAGGTGTGCCATGGTAAAAACAATATACCTGGTGAGATGACACAAATTAATCAAAAATAAAACTTTTCAATGGAAACACACCCGCAATCAGTGTTTTCGTGCACTGAGTCAGAGGTCAGAAGTTAGAGTCCTAGTGTATAGATATGTCGGCAGCCGCACCAACACCAGTTTACCAAAACTGATAACCACACCCAAAACACATAACACTATTTCCATTAAAAGAATCAGTTTCCACATTCTATGGTAGAACTAAATACTTGGATACCAATTTGTCACGACCCATCTTCAGGGCCCGTGCTGTGACTACCCCAAGCCCACCTTCCATAGTCCAGGTGCTGGCGACTATCTCCAAAGGTGAATCCCATATAAAAAGGGAAGGCATTGCCTTTAAACCTATAACACACACTGTCTGAACACAAGTTGTAGAATCAAAAAGTACTAATATAGAGAAGAAATGTGTTCTGAATGTATGTGGGCCAGTATACAAACCCAACTGAACAACAAGTACATGCACAAGTAAAAAGGGGAAACAGCTCCTGGAACATCCACCGGGAAATCCTACTTGAAGGGTAGGTACAGATCTTGAACAACTCGTCCCTGAGGTATGTCCCATCTAGTTTAGCTCCCAGTAGCCTCCCATCCGTCACCCTCAGCCTCGATCACTATTGTTCGATGTCTACACAGAACACACCAAGGTGCTGGTGAAGCCCGTGCAATGGTGAGTACAACAATACTAAGTAGGGGACCCCAAGACCCCCTAATGTCTCCAAGAATCCACTAAGGATAAAATACAATAGTAATATACAATCATTATGTATCAACCATCCCTACTTAGGTATATTCCCATACATATACCTAACTGACCAATCACAGTCCATCTCCAACACTCGATCCCAAGAACAACCCATTCTACAAAGGAAACAATTTCAATCATCTCGATGATAACAAATGGAAGTCAACACTCAGCTCACACAGGTATACAACTCATGGATAGGGGTATAGATGATTAGATGAAGCCATTAAATCATATCCTATGTCGAACCCACGTAGGATCCTGGAACAGTAACAACGCTGTCGAACGAATGGAGGATCCCGTTACAGAAGTCATCGTTGTCGAACCCACGGAGGATCCCGGTCCAGTACCGTCACCATTAAACCCATGGAGGATCATGGTACAGTATCATCGATTTTGAACCCTTGGAGGATCCTGGTACAGTAGTAGGTCCACGTAGGATCCTATTATCTTAGTCGCAACCATCCATAGGGTTCCTGCACACAACACACTCGATTCCAGAAGGGTACTCTCCTCGAGCCATGAGTCGATAAATAAACTACCACTATGTCTCGAGTAGAAGTATCTCAATGGTCCGCCTCGTTTAAGGGAGAAAACCAAAAAATACGTGTCCAAGACATAGAGACAAGAAAACCAATCCATTTTCCTAGAAGTACACGACATGTTGGAATAAGGAACATGCTGTGTCTTTAGACCACGAGTACTGCCCGTGTACAACATCCTGTGTCGATAGCCTGGTCATGTAGGGAAGAAATGACACAAAGTGTGGTATGGTTACACATCGTGTCTACTACCTCGGGTACTGCCCATGTTCAACGACCCGTGTCGAAAGGCTGGTCGTATAGGGAAGAAAGTACACGACATTTGGTATGGTTACACTCCGTGTCTACTGACCTCATGTACTACTCATGTTCAACATCCCATGTCGAAAGGTTAGTTGTGCAGAAAAGAAGATGCACAACGTGTGGTATGGTTAAATGCTGTGTCGAAGCAACTGGGGTCAGCTCCATGTATGTTGGCCTTGTGCCCGTACATGGACTCAACCTGTTCTATTCAACCTATTTAACAGGTACACATGGTATCTTGTGCCATTAGCCATGCCTGGAAGTGTGGTGGATTACATGCTCGTGTACTCCACTCTGTGTCCGTGATTCTCAGAGATACACACCGAGTCTCATGAAGCTGCTTCTACCAGTCTATGCAGAGAGTATATGCCATGTGATTGGGGTCGCATGTCGTGTGTTACTTTTCTAATGTCCATTTTTAAGCCGCAGAACACCCATACTACACAACATGTTCGTCTTAAGTACATGCTGTGTATTCTAGAATTTTCAAGAAATGGTGCCTCCAGCCAGCGCGCCTGCTGTGTAATCCATTATTCATTCTAATAGTCCTTTTGTCATGAAACATCAGACACTAGGTCGCCCCGATGTCCTGTAGTCATTTCTTATATTTTCAGGCCTTCGATCGGCTCCGTAAAAACAACTTGATTCTCCCACTCGAAGAATGGTCGTGATACGGTTCTTCCCGTTCCAGTCTGATCTGTCGCCCGCTATCGTCGTTGCACCTCTCCTAGGTCATTGCAATGTTGGATCTTCAATTTGGGATTGTTGCATCACACAATGGTCATTAAACAATCCATTGTTCATAACCCATGAAGAACATGAAGAACACACCAAACATTCACACGAAAAATAGAGGAATTTAGGCATGTTTGTTTGGCCCGGTCCTTCCACGTGAGTCTGGTAGCAAGCGGTCAATAAAAACACAACAAGGATAGAAGAATCAACATTGTAAAAAAATCAAACACAAAACTACCTTATTCATCATTGATCATTGATGAAGAATATGGAAAAGGCGGACATCAATTCATTATTCAATGCGTTCGTCACACACCCCAAAAATCTCAATCTAGTTCATCGGAAATTGTTTCGAGGTGATGAAGTTGAAGATGGCGTTCTTCGCGTTCTTCGTTGGAGAGTTCTCCTCCTTCCCCAAGCTCCACCAAAGATTATGCTGACCAAAATAATGGGTTATGATAACCCATTATTTAATTTGTTGGAAAATGATTTCAAAAGAATACAAATCAATTAATTGAATGAGAGAGAGATTAATTAACTCATTAAGTGGGTTGGCACCTTTAATTAGTGGGGGATGTTCGAGGGTTTCCTCCAATTTATAGAGAGTTAAAATGGGGTTTAAGATCACGTGGGACCACCTAATAATATAATTTTAAGGGATGTTATGTGTGGGTGGGCCCCACCTCCAACCTCCACTTAGAGGTTTTAATCAACAACAAATAAAAATAAGCACACCTTATTTTTATTTAATTTTATTTTAAAACTCCAAAACTATTTTCCATTATCAGAAGAACGCAATTGTGGTGATGGTCTCACTAAGAAATCACTGGCGCTGTGAGTTTAACTGTGCCCTCAGATTTCAGTTCTAAGCACCGGTTCAAAAATTATAAAACCCTGCTCACACGTTTACTGAACGTACCCGCACAAAACTTTAGAAATTGATTCCAGGCACACCGGGCCTCAGAATCATGTGCCATGAGTTTTCACGGACATGTAAAATTCCCATATATTTAATTAAAAAATTTCCACGAAATTTTAGTGTATTTACATAATATAAAAAATATTATAATATTTTCTTTATTTATTAATTTATATAATGTATTATAAGTAATTTTCTTACCATTTTTATTTATGATATTATTTTTTATCATTGTTCTTGTTGGTTGTTACACTAAAAAAAATAATGTATCATAATTATTGGATCATTTTAAAGTGATTTAGTTATAATATCATTTCTATAGAGGAATAATGATATTTTTTAGGCTTTATAAATGTTATAATTAATTACATAAAATAATTATAATGCGTAATGGATAGAAAACTGTTACATAGTATAAATAAATTAGTTTTCATCATAGTAATCTTATTATATATGGTTAAATTTACAACTACAATTTAATTATCATTTTTTTAAAAAGATGCTAAATTTCCCTTCAAATAATCCTAATAATTTTTAAAAAATTAATATTTATAAGTCAAGTCTATTTTAATTAATATCTATGAAATAATATTATGAAAATATGAACACACTGTTCAATGGAGGTGCTAATGACCACCAATGAATGGTTGATGAATTAGTTTTCTATATACTAGGAGGAACATATATTATGTGTTTTTATATTAAATTTAAATCATGGTTTTCATATCATACTTATTTATTAAAATCGATATTACTTCCATCCATGTAGGGTGGTGAAGGAAAATAAAACATAATGCTTCATTGAGGGGGTAATATGCGTGTATTTAAAAATGTGATCTTTGTTTTCCATATGGTGAAAGGGGAAAGAAAGATAACCGTCATTGGATAAATATTAAAAAATTAATATACTATAAATAAATAACTAATTACATAATATATATAAAAATATTTCTCAAAGGTATTGATTAAAAATAAACAACATTGTTTAAATGTTTGTGCATATGTTGAAAACTATGAGATTACCTTTTAGGTTCCTTGGGAAGGGAGTATGTAGGCCAAAATCATGTATCAAAAAACATAATAAGGTAAAATAAATTTATTGAGTAAGTAAATAGGTTGTTTTTTTGGAGGAAATAATAATTTGGGGGTTTTATTAAATTTATGGTGAAAGTTCCCTTTTATATGTTGTGAGAATGAAATTACTGTAAATAGTTCATGTTAATATAATGAGAGCACTTTTTTACATGTCATACAGACTCAAAAATAAAAAATAATTTTTTCTGGATATTTGTTTTGTCGATATGAACAAAAAAAATTAAATTATAATATTTTTTTAACTTGATAGGCCTTTTACCCATTTGGTTTACCCATTTCACCTTTTGGATATTACCACAATAACTTTTTTTTACCTAAGAAATTCATTTTTTGTTCATAAAAATTTATTTATTTTTCTAATTTTCACAAGGTAGAGCTAATAATTAAAAATTGAAAATAATAGTTTTTATATTCACTTTATGATCATGATAGAATTAATTTTAAAATAAAGATTTATAATGTTTTAAGAATATTTTCTAAGAATTTTATAACTTATGATATCAAAGATCAATCATAGATTAGTAGACTAAAATATTTTTTTTAAATTAAAAATATCTCAAATAATTAAATATTTTTTTTTTCTAGAAAATAGTTTCATATTTTTCCATTTTATACTTATATAGTAAGAATGTCATAAATGTCATAGTATTTATAAAAACTGCAATTTACAATATTCACCAAGAATATTTTCATAAAAAAATAAAAAAACACTCTTATGGTAATATTGTTTTTATAAATAAAATAAAAGGGTCAATTTTTTCAAATTAAAATTCTTAATGTTGAAAATTTATCTTATAAATAGAAATATTATAACTGTATTTTATGTAGGAAAATATATTTTTGAAATTTTAATTGTTAATATTCATATTTCTTTTAAAATTACTAATAATATTTTTTTAATAAATTATTCACATAAAAATAATTCATATATATTATATATTTATATTCCTAATATAAATCTCATTTAATTAATATTTCAAAATAAAAAAATTCATTTTAAGAGTTAAAATTATCTTATTAATTTTATCAATGCATTGGTAAATAAGCATTCATTTTCTTCAAAGGTCAAAATGTGAAACATAAAAAATACATATTATAAATAAATTATTACCAGTACAATTATATATTTATATCATCCTATATTATACTTACATAGCCCCTTATTATCTCCATGTAAGATCTAATGATAAGTTATGATCTGGTGGAAGTCGATGGTGTTGATTTTGTAAGCATTGATCTTATAGACATTTCCATTATCCTAAAAATCTAATGTATTAAAATTTAATCATATAATAATTTTTGGATTTCATGTTGGGATCAATATAGGGAAAACCTTTGTGAATCTACTATATTTCCATACTTGAGAATTGATCTAAAAGTATGAAACATCTTACCAAAATAAATTTCTTTCGTTTTTATTTGTGGATTTCATAAAATGGTCACTTCAATATTTACTAACTAATTTACGGATAAGATTATAATAAAACAAATAGCATTATCATATCATAGTTTCATTTTAGTTTAGTGTTTTGAGTAGAAAATGATATTAACACAGTTTTTATTTATGCAAAATAAAAAAGAAAAGTTTATGTTCTTACACCCCCGACATAAATAAATTGTATCATAAATTTTTTAATTATTCACAAAAAATGTATATTTAATCATGTACATAAGATAAAAATGACTCCATATTTAATTTTAACATATGTTTCATCCATAATGTCCTTGATATCATTAGTGAACTCATATATTTCCTCATTATATAAATATAACTAATATTGAGAATTCCTCTATACATTTTATATAAATAACCCAATATTATAAGAGTTTTTTAAATAAGGAATTTATAGTTATTCTTATTTTAATTTTTTTCCATTTGTAGATTTTATAATGTTATTTTCTTATCATGGAAATTATTGTGGCCTCCCTCTAAAGAGACCCAATATATGCCTTGTATGAAATCAAATTTTACTAAAAGAAAGATAATAGTATTTTAAATGAAGAATATTCATGTAAATATTTATCATAGAGGATTTATATCGTTGGGATATAATAATCATGCAATTACAAGTTTCTTTTAGTTATTCAATATCTAAACATCAGGGTGGTGGTTTTATTTTCTTAGGTATAGAGGATTAGGTCTAACAAGAATAAAATTCAATGCTCATATTTTTTTAGTGAGTGATCAATTTCCCTCATTACATATCAATTTTAGTACCCATTTCTATATTTTTTCTTTTAATAGGATTTCCCATTTCATCAGTTTTACTCATTTTTTCATCCTTATTGGTTCATGGATTAGGGAATTCATTTTTATAATGTAAAAAAATTCCTATATTTATAGAATTAAAATATCAATGGACCCTCTAGATAATTCATATTTCTATTCCCCATGTCTACTGAGTACTCTAATTTTTCAATAAAATTAGATGATTTTCACCCCCTTTTAACATAGAAAACATCTCCTTATTCCATAGATATATTTTCCTTTTTGATTCCAATACTCCAATGCAAATTTTTTTATCATAAAATCACTTTTAAAGGATATATGGGAACATGAACAACATCCCTACTAGAATGATTTACACTATGCTAAGAGTAGACATCAACTAAAAACAATAGAAAAAATCACAGTGAGATGAAACATAAAACCAGAACCCAAGACAATTAACCAAAAACATATCTTTCCAATGTCTCTTAAATTATAATGTTACCTTATACTTAGAAATCATCAAACTACAGAAGTCACCTCTAAGTCAATCAGGTGCAATATTATCCCAAAATATGAAATGTTTCCCATTCCAATTCAATATTTTTATGTTAGAAACATATAAGAAAATAAGGATCCAGATAAAATGGAATTTTTCCCACTTGGTATCCTCATTTCTCATATACTAAAATAAATAATGTATCATATCTTAACTATTAATTTACTTCTATGTGCTGATATTATTTTCGTTAAATCCACAAAGTAAAATTTGGGCGTGTGTATTAGTCTATATCATTTAGTTCTTTGTGCACATTTTAAAAACTCATTACTTCATCTGTATATGGTCTTCCATGGAATATTTGATAGTGAAATAAACATCCAATTTTTTTTCATTTAGTGAATGAGGAGGATCATAGTGGGATGTTTGGAAACCATTTGATCTTATAAAGGTCCAAGTATCTCTACACATTTAGTATTGTCACTTTTGTAGCCTTTATCATTATAGATGAAACAAGTTTCAAGCTATTTATATGATTTTGACCGCAACAGCAGTTTTGAAAACTAAGATATGTTTTTTTATACAAAAACACTTACCTGTAGATATATTTACAATCAGTTTTAGAAGATACAAATAGTTTTTGTGAGCTTTAATATTATTTAACATAATTATTGGGTGATTCATCCCATATTTTTTTTATATAGACCCATTGGATTCAAGTATGTAAGCCTTAATTTATTTATTTTAATGTAATGTGTATGAGAGATGATTTTGAGGGTTTGCAAGTGTTTGGAACTTTTTAGGGCTTTTCTGGAGTTGCACGATTTGAGTATAGTTAATACAAACTGTGTAACTCTTACACAAAATAATGAAAAGTGATTCCATGGGATCTTGGTAGGGCCATAGTTAGGTTCATGGTTTGGATGAATCGTGTGTCCACATATGATTGACTATGATTTTTGGGAATATTCATTTAAATAGTTAGTGCCTGGTTTTCCCAACAATGCGACTATCCATGAACGGTTCAAAAATAGTTCCTAAAAAAGGATCTTAATAGAATTTTATTCCAAACCAATAATTTTTCTCCCATTTTTACCCTAACATGGGTTATATTTCTTAGAATGGTTATAGAGACTTTCCCATTCAATCTGGGAGAACTCCATGGATACATATTTGTGCATTGAAGGCCATATTTCTTGGTAAGTCTTCGATCTTAGTGGTTTTTATTAGATCAATTATTCTTCCCACTCTTAGATTCATATATATGATCCTTTGGGGATATATATATGATATTGGATTCTAATAATGATTATATTATCTTTGGTGTTTGTTAGGGAATGATATTTGTGGTAGTTTTCCTTGAGATTCAACCTGAGTATGTTGAATAATTTGTGTCTTTCTTAATTTCTACCTTAATTTCCAAGCTAGGGGGATTCAATATAAAATACGTTTATTATAACATAAAGTATTAGTTTCAAATTATTTTATGTTTCTAAAATTGATCATGAAATTTTTGTGAAAATCTTGGTAGAAACTATCATTAGTGATGATATTTGAAATTGTAGAATTATTTTGAAAAGTGATTTATTGAATGATTTTAAAATAATGATCCTAAAATTAGTTGTTTGGTTTATTTTTTAAAATTATTTTTTGGAATGGGTTTTAAGAACAAATCATTAAAATTGTTTTCACAAACTGTTTCATAATGTTTTTGAATAATTTTTTGGTATGTTATTATTTGCATTGACAGTACCCTATGAAAGAGACATGTGTCATTAGGGAACTAGTATATGGTTAGCTTTTGATAATTGGGTAGAATGATAAGGGACTTCTCATGAGTATGGAAATATCACCTAGGAATTAATGTGTGGATATGTGGATATGTGTAATTGAATGTGTATACCAAAATGGATGTTTCAAAAATGGTTTTAAAGTATTATTTTGTTTTTTTCCATGGAAATGGATTTGATTTGTAAAAGATATTTTGGAATGGAAGTTGTTTTATATTCTGATTTAAATTATTTTAAATTGGTTTATATTTATTATTTTAATTAAATATCTTAAATTTTTTCTATCCTAGTGGTGCGGGGTGGTAATCCATTTGGGGAAATCCAACTGAGTTTCAATACTCACCCTCTATATTGGCATGTTAGTACTTTTGAAGAAATTCTTTATCAAGCCATAATGTATAGACCCGTAAAATTCAAGGAGATTTTTTTTCATAATTTTCTTTGGGATTTTACAAGAACACAGTTTCTGAAGACACTTGATTACGAGGCCCGATGTGCCTGGAATTTCTATCCGAAGTTTATCTCGGGTACGTTTAGTGAACGAACGAGCGGGAATTCCTATCTTTTGAACCGGTGCTCGGAATCAAATTACGAGGGCACCGATGGAACCGCAGCGCTGGTAATTTCATAGGAACACCTATTTCGGAGTTTCTTTTTCAAGAGAGAAGATGATAAAAATTATGGAAGTTTAATTTATAATTTAACTACAATTTTTTTTATTTTTCTTTAAGTGGTTTATGGCTTTGGGTGGAAGTTGGGTAACTACCCAACTTCCCAAGAGAGGTTATGAAGGTGGTGGGGCCCACACGAACCCCACCCCTTCATATTCTTAAACCCCCTCAACTCACTATTAATTTTTGACAACTTATGTTATTAATTAAGTGAGTTAAGTGTGGATGTTTGAATTTCAAACACTTGAAATTATAATGTTATGTTATGTTAATAAAATAAGAGGTGAGCTCGTTTTATTTGGGGTTGGAACCTTGTGGTGGAGTTTTTGGGAGAAAAGACTAAGGACATGAGGAAATTCTTCATCTTCGGCAAAGAACGCGAAGAACACATCGGTCTCCGACGAAGAACACCAAGTTATCAGAAATCGATTACGCGACGCCGTGTACCGCGACGCCGAGGAGAGTTCCTCCTTCCGCAACGTCTCTTTCCGTGACGGTTTTTCCACGACGAATCCTCATTCGACGAACCTCCGTACAAGCTCGCACGAGGTAGGGGTTTGTTTATCTTATTTTTGATTCATGAATACTAATTTGATGTTCTTCATGTAATAAGACCAAATGCTATCAATTAACGAGAGGGGGGCCGGACCGCAAAAACACGGCCGGCCCACCTCCTTTATCCTTGTTGGTTATTTTGTGGATTGGAACGAAATGGTGTGGTGCCGACACACCACGCAGAATCGTGCGGTAAAGAATGCGTGGCGCCGTCGCGCCGCACCGTGAAATCGAACTAGGATGCGACGCCCTCACACCATGTCAAAGAGAACCGAAGAAACCGTGGCCAGAGTGGGGCCACAGCGGAGGGGCGCGGCTCCGGCGCGCCGCGCCGGACGAGCCAAGCCGAGGTTGGTTCTGGGACGTGGCTGAGCAGGGTGACCGATGGCCGGTTCCGGGATGCCGGTGTCGGAGCAGGGAGGGGACCGGCCGTCGCCGGTCCCGTGGTGGCAGAAACCAGCTCCCCGGGGTGGGCCAGTCATACAAAAGAACAACCAGGTGTTAAAACCCCCGACCGGCCAGTAAGCAGCCCCCATTAAGGGGGGCCGCAGTTACAAATTGCGGGGGGGGGGGGGGGCAGCGCCCCCCGGCTAAGCCGAACATCTCGGTCATTCGGCCGAGCCAGCTGGTGACGCTCCCCAGCACGCCGGACCGCCAGGCCAGGCCGGGCTGTGGCCAGTCGGGCTGACTTGGACCCGGGCCGACCCAGGGGGTCTCGGGCTGGGTCGGTGTGGGCCCGAAACCCCCATTTTCAGAACCTTTTTGGTCTTTTGCAAATATCTCGCGCTATGGACCTCCGATCGACATGTCGTCAATGGAGATGCGATCCTTGGATCGAGACGGTCATTTCGGTATATCGCGCTCAAGGTTTCAGAATGCTTTGAGTTCGGCCGGGTTGGTTCGTACAAGAAACCAACCGGGCCCTCGGAGTGGAAACACTCATTTATTAAGCTCCGAACGTTCGAATGAAGTACCGTCAACTTTGTTGGATTCCTCTATGTGATAAGGATCTTTTGGAATACTCCGCCTGAGGTTTGGACACAGGTGGAGTACGGTCAGGTTGGTTTTTCCTTAAAAACCAACCGGGCCCCTGGGACGAAAAAGCCAATAACTCTCAGACCGGGCGTCCGATTGACGTGCCGTCTACGACGTTCAGTTCCTGTAGACGATACGGAACTTTTGTATACATCAACTCTAGACTATGTGTCAGTTGATGTATCAGCCTCTCGGCTCGTGGAGCGGACCCTCCCGAACGAGCTTGCTGTGTGCGGGAACCCTAGAGCTGGCTGCGTTAGCGAAAGTGACAACGACGACGACTGTACAGAGATCCTCAGTGGATTCGACGGTGATGACTACATCACCCAGAAATCCTACGTGGATTAGTGCTACCGATCCTGTGTGGGTCCGATCCTGTGTGGGTCAGTGCCCAGCGGTTTTGTGTGAGCCAATGCCTACAGATCCTGTGTGGGTCTTTGCGGGGGTTAGTTATCTATCGATCCTGTGTGGGTCAGACCCTTCCTGGGTCATTGCGGGGGTTAGTACCTATCGATCCTTTGTAGGTCTGATGACTTAGATGAATCAGTGGATATACCTGATCATCTCTATCGTCATACGAAGAAGTATATCTGTGTGAGCTGAATCCTGTTTTACTTTCCTATGTGGATTGTGTTTTGCTATCCTGTGTGGATTTACGTTTTGTTTTCCTGTGTGGACTGGGTTGTACTTGGGTTCGGATGTTGGAGCTGAATGAGAATTGATGACTTAGGTATATGTATGGGAATATACCTAACCAGGTCGGATGTTATTTCGTGATTGTATCTTTCCTTTGGGGATTATCCTTTGTGGATTTTGGGAGACCGTCGGGGGTCTCGGAGTCCCTACTGAGTATCTTATACTCACCCCTGCATGGGCTATGCCTGCACTACGTTGTGTTGGTTGCAGACGACGGACAACACTGATCGTGGTTGAGGCCTGCGGAGTTGGACGGTACCTAGAGGTGGACCACTGGACGGGACGTACTCGGAGCGGTCGGCTGGACCCGAGGAGCAGAGGAGGATATCTGTTCTCACCCTTCAAGAAGGATTTCAAGTGGAAAACTCGGCGTTGTGGCTTTACTTTACAATTGATGTTTTCCTCTTCCATTTGTACTTTACTTTCAGTTTGGGTTTGTATACCAGCCCACTTACTTTTCCGCACTTACTCTTATACCAGCTTTTACTTAGTGTTTACTTCTACTGCTTATTTGCTCTATGGTGTTTGATTAATTTACAAAGGCAATGCCTTCCATTTTTACCGGGATTTACGCCTTGCTATTAGTCGCTAGCCCCTGGCCTATGGAATTCGGGCTTGGGGTAGTCACGGCACGGGCCCCGAGGACGGGTCATGACAAATTGGTATCAGAGGTGTTCGGTTCTACCACAGAACTTGGGACTCTGATCTTTTTCTATGTGAAGCAATAGTGTTAAGAATATTGGGTGTGGTTATCAGTCCAGGGAGTCCAGTGTTGGTGCGGCGGACAACGTATTGGTACACCGGGACCCTGACTTAGGATTTCCGACTTAATGCACGAAAACATTGATTGCATGTGTGTTTCAAGTTTTCTATGTGATTACTTTGTGTCAGCTCACCAGGTATACTGTTTTGACCGTGGTGCACCTGTTTCTTTTCAGGATGGCCCCACGACAGCAGCCAGCTTGGGTTCCTAGAGTTGTACGTGATGACAGCCCACCGAGCGACGAGGCCTCGGTGAAGGGCCCTTTTTCAGCAGAGGCACCGACGATAGCTCTACCCGCCAAGCCACCGATGCTTCCAGCCCCAGCCGCTGACGATGCACGTCGCCTTAGTGCACTAAATGAGTTCCAGCGCCAGCGACCACCCATGTTCCGCGGGGAGATGGACCCCCAGGAAGCCGAGGACTGGGTAGAGGCAGTGGTGAGAGTTTTCAGGTTAGTGAGGACACCAACAGACCTCATGGTGATCCTCACAGCGAGCCTATTGCATGCAACAGCAGGCAGATGGTGGAGCTTGATGCTCCAGGTGCACAATGAGGCATCTATCCTCTGGACGGACTTTGAGAGCCTCTTCCGCTCGGAGTTCGTCCCAGCCAACCTTCATGCGGTGTGCATCTAGGAGCTTGTTCAACTGCGAAAGGGCAGCTTGATAGTTTCCCAGTACTCAGTGAGATTTATTGATCTCTCGCGCTACTCGACAGACATGGTACGAGACCCATTCTTCCAGGCCCAGACCTTTGAGCAGGGATTGAGGCACGAGATCAGGGCATCGCTGATCTCCCTCAGCATTCTGACTCAGACAGGAGTACTGGAGCGAGCCCTTTTGATCGAGAGTTATATTGCTGATCCTTCTTCAGCAGTGAGACCTACCGCGGAGCGGCACATAGCAGAGTATTCTGCAGGAGGCAGTCGACGGATGACTCATGGGTCCAGGTAGACCAGACCCTCAGGCAGACGACCTCAGGACACTAGCTCAGCAGTACGAGGCACACAACATGGAGCTAGTCTTTCGAGAGGCAGGTTGTGCTACTCATGTGGCGGGCGGAGCCACATTGCTCGTGACTGCCCGACCCGTCGTGCCGTGGAGCAACAGACGGTTGAGGGGCCACCCAGGCAGAGGCATAGGGTTGACCGTGGCAGTCCGCAGTGAGCAGGTGGATGAGGCAGAGGAGCTGTATGAGCAGCAGGTGGTGGGTGATGCTTTGAGGATCTACCAACACCACCACCAGGAGAGAGTCACTCTTTCATAACCGCTACCCTTGTTCGGAGCTCGAAGATTCTGACAGAACCGTTGGCTCGATCCTTTCGGCTAGAGACTCCTACGGGAGTAGACTCGACAATTACGCACTGGTGCTGATAGTGTGAGCTTACTGTAGGAGGTGAGAGCTTTGGCTGGGATCTTCTTGTAGCAGCGTTGAGGCCTTACGACGTCATCTTGGGCATGGATTGGTTGTCTACAGTCCATGCACATATTGACTGTATTAGGCGCAAGGTGCGATGTGTACACACCGATGGCAGCAGGTTCACCTTCACCGGCGAGAAGGGAGCCTTTGCAGCACAGGATGGACTCTCGTAGAGGAGAGGATAGCCCATCACTCATCAGTTGGCTAGCCTCATCCTAGGAGCAGTTGACGTGCAGAGTCCTGGTTTTCCTGTAGTGGTGGATCAGTATGCGGACGTCTTTCTCGATGACGTTCCAGAGATACCTCCTCATAGAGAGGTGGACTTTTATATCGACCTGTACCACAGGAAAGCCCCGATATCGACTCCAGCGTATCGGATATCCCCCTCTGAGCATTGAGAGCTACGGGTACAGTTGGAGGACTTATAGGGCAAGGGATTCATCCGACCCAATGTTTCACCCTAGGATTCCCCGATTTTGTTCGCCAAGAAGGCGGACGGGAGTGTCTGACATTGTGTCAACTATCGTCACCTGAACCAGGTGATAGTGAGGAATAAGTATCTGCTACCTAGGATTGATGACCTCTTCGATCAGCTCAAGGGAGCACGGTAGTT
The DNA here is from genome assembly GCA_963277665.1 of Viscum album. NCBI lineage: Eukaryota > Viridiplantae > Streptophyta > Magnoliopsida > Santalales > Viscaceae > Viscum > Viscum album. The sequence continues at coordinate 1,878,327,455 of OY728132.1, forward strand.
CTCGAAGATAGACCTCGGGTCAGGCTATCATCAACTCAGAGTTCGAGACGAGGACGTGCAGAAGATGACCTTCAGGTGTCGGTATGGCCACTATGAGTTCTTGGTTATTTCATTCGGCGTAACCAATGCTCCAGTAGTGTTCATGGCCCTCATGAACAGGATCTTTCAGCCATACATCGATCGATTTGTCGTGGTCTTCATCGAAGACATTTTGATTTACTCGACGACTGAGGAGGAGCACGCCTACCACTTGCGGGTTGTACTAGACACACTCCGAGAGAACCAAATTTATGGAAATCTCTCAAAGTGTCAGTTCTGGATACATGAGGTCCACTTCTTGGGACACGTAATCTCTAAGGTGGGAGTTGCAGTGGATCCTGCGAAGATCGAGGAAGTGCTAGATTGGGAGCCACCCAGGAGCGTGACGGAGGTGCAGAGTTTCTTGGGACTAGCTGGATACTACCGGAGATTTGAGCCAGACTTCTCCAGAGTTGTGGTACCACTCTCAGCTTTGAAGAAGAAGGGGAAACCCTTTGTGTGGTCATACAGTTGTCAGCAGATCTTCCAGGAGTTGAGACAGAGATTGACCAGCGCACCTATCTTGAGGTTGCCTAAGGAGGGAGTAGGGTACGTAGTCTATTGAAATGCATTAGGGACCATACTCATATGTTTCCTGATGTAGGAGCGGGCCGTGATCTCCTATGGATCATGTCAGTTGAGTCCTCATGAGAAGAACTACGCTACACATGACCTGGAGTTAGCAGCAGTGGTCTTTGCTCTAAAGACGTGGCAACACTACCTGATGGGCGAGCATTTTACAGGCTTTTCTAACGATCAGAGTCTTAGATACATCTTCTCTCAGAAGGACCTGAATCTGAGACAGCGGTGATGGCTCGAGTTCCTCCAGGACTATGACTTTGAGATAGTCTATACTCCTGGGATGGGGAACTTGGTAGCCGATGCTCTCAGCAGAAGGACGGGAATTCAGCTACTTGAGGAGGCAACCGAGCAGCTAGCCTCTTTGCAGATATCTTTCGTGGATAAGGATAGAGCAGCCTTCATTCAGTCTCTCACAGTCACCCCTCCACTACTGCAGTAGGTCAGAGAGGCACAACATGGGGACGCTGACTGTGAGACGTGGCGTGCACAAATATCCTTAGGGCATTCACTTGATGGTTTCTCCTTTGGAGCAGAGCACAACGTCCTTTTCAGAGGATGTACCTTGGTACCAGTTGCTTTAAGAGAGGAAGTGCTGAGAGAGTTTCACACTTCTCCTTTGGCGGTACATCAAGGAGTGACGAAGATATACCAAGATCTTAGACGACAGCACTGGTGGCCGGGCATGAAGAAGGATATGGCGGAGTTCGTTTCACGATTCCTCACCTTCCATCAGGTGAAGGCAGAGAACCAAGTACCAGCAGGCTTGGTACAGCCTTTGGAGGTCCCAGAGTGGAAGTGGGATGGTATATCTATGGAATTCATGACTGGACTTCCACGCACTTCCTGAGGTCACGACTCCATTTGGGTGATTGTTGACCGACTCACCAAGTCGGAACACTTCTTACCCATCAGAGAGCAGGGTTCAGTGGAGAGATTTGGATGACTTTACGTTCAGGAGATTTTGCGGCTTCACGGTTTGCCATAATCTATCATCTCCGATCGAGATGCTCGCTTTACTTCCCGGCATTGGAAGGGTTTGTAGGAGGCATTTGGGACACAACTATGTCTGAGCATTGCCTTTAACCCTCATACAGACGATCAGATGGATAAGACCATTCAGACTCTCAAGGACATGCTCCGCGCATGTGTCCTCGACCTTGGTCGCAGTTGGGAGGACCACCTACCCTTGGTGGAGTTTGCATACAACAACATCTACCATTCCACCATCGGGATGGCACCGTAGGAGGCGTTGTACGACCGACCTTGCATATCTCCTTTGTGCTGGATAGACCCTGGGGAGTCAGCACTCGTGGGACCAGAAATGGACCGGGCCACGACAGAGAAGGTCCAGGTCATCCAGGAGAGGATGAGGATAGCTCAGAGCAGGCAGAAGTCTTTTGCTGACAAGAGGAGGAGGCCACTAGAGTTCGAGGATGGCAACCACGTCTTTTTACGTGTCTCACCTCGATGTGGTTTACAGAGATTTGGCCGGGGCAGAATGTTGTCTCCACTCTTCATCGGACCATTCTAGGTCCTCAGCAGGATTGGAGAGGGGGCTTATCACCTGTCTCTACCACCTCAGTTGCACCGGGAGCACGACGTCTTCCACGTATCTCAACTGAGGAGATACGTGCACGACCCGACACATATCATTGACCATGGGGAGCTAGACGTTGATGATGGAGTGACTTTCGTGGAGGTTCCGGTGGTAATCAAGGATCGACAGGAGCGGGTCCTACGTAGATGGTCGATTCCTCTGGTGCACATCAGATGGCAGCACGTGAACCTCCAGGAGAGCACTTGAGAGTGGGAGGCTCAGATGTGTGCTCAGTACCCACATTTGTTTCCCTAGTCTTCGATGTATCTTTACGGGGACGTAAAGCCCTGAGGTGGGAGTAATGTAAAAACCCGTAAAATTCAGGGGAATTTTTTTCTTAATTTTCTTTGTGATTTTAAAAGAACGCAGTTTCTGACGGCAGTTGATTCCGAGGCCCGGTGTGCCCGGAATTTCTATTCGAAGTTTAGCTCGGGTACGTTCAGTGAACAAACGAGCGAGAATTCCTATCTTTTGAACCGATGCTCGAAATCGAATTCCGAGGGCACTGATGGTACCCCAGTAGTGGTAATTGCTTAGGAACACCTGTTCCGGAGTTACGTTTTCACGAGATAAGATTATAATAATTGTGGAAGTTTAATTTATAATTTAACTACAATTTTTTTATTTTTCTTTAAGTGGTTTAAGGCTTTGGGTGGAAGTTTGGTAACTACCCAACATCCCAAGAGAGGTTATGAGGGTGGTGGGGCCCACAAGAACCCCACCCCTTCATATTCTTAAACCCCCTCAACTCACCATTAAATTTTGACAACTTATGTTATTAATTAAGTGAGTTAAGTGTGGATGTATGAATTTCAAACTCTTGAAATTCAAAAGTTATGTTGTGTTAATAAAATAAGAGGTGGGATTATTTTATTTGGGGTTGGAACCTCATGGTGGAGTTTTTGGGAGAAAAGACTAAGGACTTGAGGAACTTCTTCTTCTTCGACGAATAATGCGAAGAACACATCGGTCTCCAATGAAGAACGCCGAGTTCTCGGAAACCGATTAAATGACACCGTGTATCGCGACGCCGTCGTGACTTCCTCCTTCCGTGAAGTCTCTTTCTGCGATGAGTTTTCCACGACAAATCCTCATTCGACGAACCTCCATTCACGCTCGCATGAGGTAGGGGTTTGTTTATTTTATTTTTGATTTGTGAATACTACTTTGATGTTCTTCGTGTAATAAGACCAAATGCTATCGATTAACAAGAGGGGGGCCGGACCACACAAACACGGCCGACCCACCTCATTTATCCTTGTTGGTTCTTTTGTGGATTGGAACTGATTGGTGTGGTCCCGACGCACTACACGGAATCGTGCGGTAAAGAATGCACGGCGCCGTCAGGCCGCGCCGTGAAATCGAACAAGGACGCGACGCCGTCACGCCACGTTGAAGAGAACCGAAGACACCGCGACCGGAGCGGGGCCGCGGCGGAGGGGCGCGGCACTATCGCGCCGCGCTGGACGAACCAAGCCGAAGTTGGTTCCGGGCCACCGGTGTCGGAGCAGGGAGGGGACCGGCCATTGCCGGCCCTGTGGTGGTAGAAACCAGCCGGATGGGGCGGGCCAGACGGCCAGCAAGCGGCCCCCATTAAGGGGGGCCGCGGTTACAAATCACGGGGGGCAATGCCCCCCTGCTCAACCGAACGGCTCGGCTGTTCGGCCGAGACAGCTGGCGCTGTGCACCAGCGCGCCGGACCGCCAGGCCGGCAGTCGGGCTGGGCCGGGCAGACCCGGCCCCGGGTCGGGTCGACCAGGTTCGGGCCGACCCTGGGGGTCTCGGGCCGGGTCGGTCCGGGCCCGAAACCCCCGTTTTCGGAACCTTTTGGTCTTTTTCCCATATCTCGGGTACAGACCTCTGATCTACGCACCGTCAGCGGCGATGCGATCCTTGGATCGAGATGGTCGTTTCAGTATATCGTGCTCAAGGTTTCAGAATAATTTGAGTTCAGCCGGGTTGGTTCGTACACGAAACCAACCGGGCCCTCGGAGCAGAAACACTCATATCTTAAGCTCCTGACGTCCGAATGATGTACCCTCGACTTTGTTGGATTCCTCTAAGTGAGACAGATCTTTTGGCATACTTCGCCCGAGGCTTGCACACAGGTGGAGTACGGCCGGGTTGGTTTTGCCTTAAAAACCAACCGGCCCCCCCTGGGACGAAAAAGCCAATAACTCTCAGACCGGGCGTCCGATTGACCTGACGTCTGCGACGTTGAATTCCTGTAGAAGATACAGAACTTTTGGATACATAAACTCTGGAATATGTGTCAGTTGATGTATCAGCCTCTCGGATCATGGAGAGGACCCTCCCGAACGAGCATGCTGTGTGCAGGAACCCTAGAGCTGGTTGCGTTTGCGACTGTGACGATGACGACGACTGTACAGAGATCCTCAATGGATTCGATGGTGATTACTACAACACTTAGCGATCCTACGTGGATCAGTGCTACCGATCCTCTATGGGTCCTATCCTGTGTGGGTCAGCGCTCAGCGGTTCTGTGTGAGCCAGCGCCTACAGATCCTGTGTGGGTCGAATCCTATGTGGGTCTTTGTGGGGGTTAGTTACCTATCGATCCTGTGTGGGTCAGACCCTTCCTGGGTCATTGCGGGGGTTAGTACCTATCAATCCTTTGTGGGTCCGACGACTTAGATGAATCAGTGCATATACCTGATCATCACTATCGTCATACAAAGAAGTATACCTGTGTGAGCGGAATCCTGTTTTACATTCCTATATGGATTGTGTTCTGCTATCCTGTCTAGATTTACATTTTGCTTTCCTGTGTGGACTGGGTTGTACTTGGGATCAGATGTTGGAGCTGAACGAGAATTGATGACTTAGGTATATTTATGGGCATATACCTAACCAAAGTTAGATGTTACTTCGTGATTGTATCTTTCTTCGGTGGATTATCCTTTGTGGATTATGGGAGACCTTCGGGGTTCTCGGGGTCCCTACTGAGTAGCTTATACTCACCCCTGCACGGGCTATGCCCACACTACATTGTGTTGGTTGCAGACGACGGACAATGCTGACTGTGGTTGAGGCTTGCGGAGCAGGACGATACCTGGAGGTGGACCACTGGACGGGACGTACTCGGAGCGGTCGGCTGGACCTGAGGAGTAGAGGAGGCTATCTGTTCTCACCCTTCAGGAGGGATTTCTAGTGGAAAACTCGGTGTTTTGGCTTTACTTTACAGTTGATTTTTCCCCTTCCAGATGTACTTTACTTTCAGTTTGGGTTTGTATACTGGTCCACTTACTTTTCCGCACTTACTCTTGTACCAGCTTTTACATAGTGTTTACTTCTACTGCTTGTTTGCTCTGTGGTGTTTGTTTACTTTACAAAGGAAATGCCTTCCCTTTTTACCGGGATTTACGCCTTGGTGCTAGTCACCAGCCCCTGGCCTATGGAAGGCGGGCTTGGGGTAGTCATGGCACGGGCCCCGAGGATGGGTCGTGACACATAATAAAATGGAAATTATAAAATTTCTTTTTCTAAGTGAAACATTATACATTGTCTCTATTTTAGAGTCGGATCATGGAGCATGTCGGGATCTATGGAGTTATGTCTTTGGAGTCTTTGAGTTTTGTTGGATTGTCATCCATATTGTAGTAGATGGTCATCTTGGTTTCCTCTTGGTTTCTTATTGGTTATCTAATATAGTTGGTTTGATTTTTTTATAACTTATATTGTATTAAATTATTTTTAGGAATCATATTGTGGTTTTGGTTATGATATGTTTGGTTTTGGTTGTTTTATTTTCAAGGGAAAATTACTTCCTAGATGTATTGAAGACCATAGCATTTATTTCCATCCATTACACCTTGAGGATGTCACCTATTTCCATGTATTAATTCCACATTGACTCAATCCATCAAGTAGGGGTGGAATATTCTAAATGGTATTATTATTGGCTAGTGCATCATTTATTTTGGAAAAATATTGTAGTGGGTTTTTAGTCTTGGAGTTAGAGAATCATTCTTCATTAGTCATTGAGTTGGTATTGTATAAAGGTGTAGGATTATCTAAATTTGAAATGTAGAGCATTAAAATTCATAGATAACATATTTATATAAAACATAAAATTACTATCGGTGTGGTTGCTTTTGTTTTTTGGAGGCACATATAGGATTTACAATCTCAATATCTTGGGTTTAGAAAACAATAAGATCATGAGATGTGTTGACGGAAATAAATTCTTATTAAGAGTACATAATTCATTTTTATTAATGATTTAATATTTTGTGAAATAAAATTACATTTTCAATGTATTGGAAAATGTTTTCAAATGTGATATTTTTAAAAAAAACATTATAGTGATATTTTGGTAATGGTTTTATTTTTACAAGGATGATGAAATTTTCAAAAATATTTGAAAGTGGAAAATGTTGAATATTGGAATGAAATTATGTTATATATGATATTATATAATTTTAAATTTATCGGAATTCAGTTTCTAGAATATGGGACTTATGACCTTGTGATTTGGTTACAGACAGATGTCACATAGTTGGGATCATAGAAACCAACCAAAACAGCCTTCTAAGAATCTGGTTGCACCTGAGACTTTGGTCAACCGACAGCTGGTTCAATGTATTTTCTAGGAATTACAGTCCATGGATAGAGGGAATCGAAGGGATGAACCAAGGCATGTTGATCAATCCATTTAATTTCAAAAGTATAATCCTCCCATCATTTAGTGTGATTCGGAACAAAAAAAGGTAGAGGTGTGGCTGTATAGGATGAATAAAAGAATCGATTTCCTTTGTAGAACAAAAGAGACGAACTTTAAGTCGGTGATGTTTATGCTGGAGTATCTATCATTCCAATGGTGGAATTTAAAAGTTCAAGAAAAATTAGGCCATGTAATTTCATATTATTTTTTTGAATTATTGTTTAAAAAATAATTCTAACCTAATATGTTTAGTAGTGAAAGAATGACAAAATTTTTTATCATGAAGATGGTGAATCTCTTGGTGATAGAGTATTACATTTTTTACCTTTTTATGATCCAAAATTTTTACATTACGTGCCTCCCAAGTTTGAATATTACTCAACCATTATTGTGGCTCCACTCCCTCCTCTAGAGGTGGTTCCCTTGTCCTTTAACTAGAGATTTTGCTCTGGGTCTCCTTCCCTCTCTCCGGTTCTTTGGAGTCCACTTAGTAGATCCTCTGTGGTCTATCTGTGGTCATGCCTCCTAATCCATACTTCAAATAGGTGTTACTTATGTTTTCTTCCACTGCATTACTTTCATCACTTGCCTAGAATTTTAGAATCTTCATCCTGGAGTTTTCATTTGCCTCTGTGGAGGGATACCTTTTTATATCCTTTCTAGTTTTTTCCTTCTAGGAGGCTTATGATCATCTCAAATAGAATATGCTATCATGTTTTGGGGAAGAAAATCTGTATCTTATGACTTTTTAGGCATTCGTTGGATCTTGGGATCTGAAATCACTAGTGTCTATCTCATTACTAAATCTTTATTCTTTATGAATCTTCCTCTCATATAGGGAAAATTTTATCTAGTCCTTGACTTTTAGACTGAGGTATATTGTTCATTGGAACTTAAATATCCACTAGTGGTCCATGGAGGACCACATCAATAAAAATTCCCATCTTTCAACTTTCTTGATCCTCCTTCCCTGTCTTCCTATCCATTTCTTAAAGGATTCTTTTTTGCAGATGCTAGTGGGATCTTGTGTGTGGTTCATTTGGACTGATCTGCACTCTTTTTATTTTCAAGAAGCTTCAATGGCCTTGATCTGTTTCTTTATTGACATCTCCACGATCCCTCTTCCCTGGCATCTCCTCCAAGTCAAAGAATTTGTGGTCTGGCACCAATACCTCTTTTAACCCAATTTACCCCACTTTTTGTCTCATTGTCACATCCAAATCCATAGCCTCTTAGTTTTTCATCATTAGCGTGTAGATCACTTAAAATCATGTCATATATCTATGTAATATTTCATTGATCTCTCATCCCTATCATCCTCTAACCTTTCCATAGACTGGGTATTCTCAGTTTCTATAGGTGTTCCGGATACACATTCTTCTCTGCATGTCTTTCATTTGGCTCACGAGATTTATTCCCTTGCTATTCATACTCCCTTTTCCATCCAGAGTCCTTGAATAGATTTGGTTCCATTTGTCCCTCTCATGCCTCTTTTTGGGGAATCTATGTCCATTTCTATATTTCATTGTGTTCCTCTATTACACGGTAAGACTGTCACCTACCTCATGGCATGGACCCTTTCCATGCTCCCAACACTTTCTCTTAGTGATCCACCCCCTTCGGCATGCATGGGTATTTTATCTATGGGTGGTAACTGTTCTTCATCATCTTCTCATGATGTTGTCCCTCGTCCTTCTATTTACTTCATGGAAAGGGATATGAACTCAATATTTATCATCTCCAACCACTTGATATCATTATATCTACCCACAAAAGACGCCTCTCTAGTTCCCTCCTTCAACCACTTTAATGCTCTATCTCATGTCTCAGAGGCTGTAGTCTTTCCACCCTACCCGGTTACAAAAACCTGTGGCGTTTTTATAAGGCCACACTCCATTAGAGTCAAGTCCTAACCCACTGATCAGAATACTAATAATTTCATTCCATGGGCTAAAGATAGGCACACACTTTTTGGATTATCAAGTTCATTGTCGGGAATTCTCATGGACTTGGTGCACAAGTTAAAACTGACTACTTGGCCAATGAACTCTCCATTACCAAGGATTCAATAGTAGTTATTCTAGAAACCAAACAGGACCCCTCCATGATTTTTTTTGTATTCAAGATGGGTCTACATAGTTTCATTCATGTAAAAACCATGAATAATCACATCTAGTTGTTTTGGAAGAATTTTATATCATTTGACCTCATGGATGTTTCTGAAAAAAAAAATCACAGTTACGGACGACGATGGATCATATTCATGTTTTTTCTCTTTCATTTATGCCAATTACGATATTAGGATAAGGGATCACATGAGGCACTAAATTGAATGTTTTTATCTAGGAATCATAACTTGGATTATTTGGGTATACTTAAACATGATCCATAATCATTATGAAATTAAGGGTGGTGGGCTGTGTTATTGGAAAGATATTAATGATTTTTTTCCGTTACTGGCCTAGAAAGGCTTTTTGGACTTGGGATTCTCCACAAAAAAGTTTTCATGGTCTTAAAACTAGAAAATTGGGTGCCACACTTGGTGTTGTCTTGATCAAAGTTTGGATAACCTTCATGCTATTGACTCCTACCCTCGGGCTAGTGTTCATCACCCAACACATGCTTTGTCAGACCAATATCTGCTTCTAGTTTATCTCTCCTTGAGTAATTATTTCAACCCAAGGTTTTTCCCCAAACAATGGATGAAATATATAGACTATCAATAAGTGGTTCATTCCTCTTTGAATAAGACCATTCTTGAAACCACATGGCATGGATTTCATAAAAAACATAAGAGACTTAAGAGAGACCTCTAGAGTTGGACCACGAATCTCCCTTCTAGATTCAAGTCACAGAGTTTGTGAAAAATTATATTGAAAACAAATAATCCATCCTTTAATTTTTTTATAATGATATATTATCCAATGAGCTATTAGACAAAAATATCACTTTCTCTGTAATGTTTCTAGAACAGGAGTGGAGGGCGTAGGAAGAATCCAAAAAAAATGTATTAAAGAAGGTGAAAAAATACTAATTTTTTATAGGCTTGTATCAAAGATAATAAATGGGTGGTGACTCCTAACATTATCCAAGAAGATATTTCTCTCACTAAATACAACACTGAGGTGGAAAAAATTGTGGAAAATCATTTTATATTTCTTATGAATGGAGCTATCATTGACATGAATGATGGTTATATGAGGTGGCACACCATTTTAAGGGATTCCATTACTAATGTGTTTCCAAAGAAAATAAACATGAATCATGGGAAAATTATGGTGGGTATAGTGATTTGGGATGATTATTCACCCTTAACCAAAGAGAGTTCTCCGGGTCCTGATGTGTTTCTGAACTCCTTCTTTGTGGCCGCTTGGGATCTAGCGAAACATGATTTTCTGAGAATCATTCATGACTTCTTTCTTAGGGTCAATTTACTATGAGGGTCTTGTTCTAATACACTGGTTCTTGTCACTAAGGTTCAATAACCCTCCTCAATCAAGCACTACAGACTAATAATTATGTGCAACTTTCCATACAAAATTATTGCGAATGTGATCAATATGATACTTTACTCCAATATCCCGATCTGGATTTTTGATGAACAACATGGCCTTGTGAAGGGAATATCCACTGAAGCTGCCATCACCCTACCCTAGTAATTTATTGAATACCTAAATAACAAAACATTGGAGTTTAACATGAAAATCAAAATTGACATGGATAGGGCCTTTGATAGGCTCGAATGGGTCTTCATTCTTAGGGTATTATCTAGCATGGGTTTCTCCAGATGGGGTTCTGATTAAATTTTCTATTGTTTAGGCTCAATTGTTTTGTGTGAATTTAATGCCGAATATTTGGTATTTTAAAAAATGTTCATGTACTCAGATAGAAATATCCCCTTTCTCCACATATTTTAATTTTGGATCAACATTCCTTCATCAATCTTATGTCCAGCTGCATTCACAATGATATTGTTCTGCATTGGAAGAGCATGAGTAACTTTAATGGAATATCTCACATTATTTTTAATAGTGCATGACCTTATTCTGTAAAGGAAAAATTAATCCCACCAAAGAATCAAAAATATTTTATTGGAATAATCCAAATGGAGTGGTCTACATATTTACTATGAGAAGAGTAGCATCTATATTTCAAAATTTGGTTCTGAGTGCCACAAAAAACAAAATTGATGATATGATGGTATTTTAAAGAAAATAATTACTTATGAACTATACAAGGGAACCTATTTATCCAGTCACCCTCTGAATCCATCACTACATTAAATTGGGGTCTAAAATTACCAGTCTCATTGTTAATAAAATGAACCATTTCTTTTAATTTAGGGGACACGTCACTCTAATTAATATTATTATCATGACCATCTTGATAAATGTTCTCTCAGTTCTCAATGTACCTAAGTTGATGGATTGAAACATTGAGAAAATCATGACTTATTTTGCGTGGGATGCTCACATGGAAGGCCATTTCCTAGGGATCATGGGCTAAAATTCCCAAACAAGTGGAATCAGGGGGTATTGGTCTCATAAATTTGGTTGAAACCTTGCAAAACCTACAAGATAAATTAGCATATGAGGATTTAGAAGAAATATTTTTATGGGGTATATTTTTAACTAGTAAATACAGATATGTTTCATCGAATTCAAAATGGAAAATATCCAATCTATAGAGGATTATCTGTGGGAATTTACCATAGCATCAATGTCAATACTGCTGGATTGGTTGATACTATCCCATTAATTTCTAGAAAGACATTTGGGTGGATTATTTCTTCTGTTTCTTAGGATTCCCACCACATATATTAATTTTTATTAGTATAGTTCCTTTCCATTGTTCATCTAGGCCACTCTCAAACCACAACAGTATGATATTTTTAAAAGTATTCAACTCTCATCTGAAACAAAGAACTTTTTTTCACTAGAGCTTTGTCTAGATCTAGCATATCTATGGACTAGATTCATTCCATTCATAATCATAACAAATATTTCATGCGTAAGCTTCTCTAGTTTAATGATATCCCTCCAAAACACAAATTTCTCATTTGGAACATTTGGAAACATTATTTTCCTACTGATGATGTGATCTATAGAAATGGGGTTCAACTAGTATCTTTGTTCATATATTGCTGTGTCTCGAGGAAAGAATTAGTTGGTCACATGATCTTTGAAAGAAAATGTGTCTAGAGTCTATAGAAATTCATTAGGAACATGCATGATATTAATGTTCTATATGGAAATGGCATGTAATTTTTTTACACATAGTTTCATGGGGTGGAGTTTAATGTTTTGGAATGCAAATATTATGCCATTTTCACGGCATCTGACTGGTGGTGTGTCTAGTATGCGAGAAACAGGGAATGTGTAGAAGGATCTCCATGTTCTTTCCTAGCCTAGAAAACATGGAAAAGGTTATTATCATTGGATTTGGGATATCTATTGAGGAACAAGGAAAATTCTAGATCGTTGTTGGGTGTTTGGAAAAGCTGAATCACAGTTCCTACTCAAACATCATCTCGTCAAACTATAGATCTGTTGGGAAAATGGCTGTGGTGAAAACCCCCCAACAATAGTTTCAAACTAAATAGTGATGGCTTGTGCAATCTTGGGATCATGATAGGGGGTGGCGTGATCTGAGACTCTAAGGGTTTTTTATTATTATTTCCTATAGTTACTTATATGGAAATAGATATTATATTATAATAGAGGATAGGTCCTTGCTCAATGGGCAAGAAATTTTACTTTTGTATGACATTTCACTCACTGAGATTGAAACTGATTCCACTATCATCTTCATAACTCTTAATGGAAGGATTGGTCCCCCCTAGGGAATTATATATCTCATCTAAAGATGACAATAAATCATTATGGGGAGATTACTTGGACCATAATTGGTGTGAAGGAAACTATGTCATGGACTACCTTGATTCAAATAAAAATCAATGTACACGTTGTCATCTATTATACCCTAGGTTCTCTACCCCTAGAGTTTATTAATTTTGTTCTGGATGATTCCATTGACCTCCAGTTCTTCAGGCCTCCATGAATTTATTATTCGCTTCTTTCTATGATTAATAAAAATTATATTTTGACCCATGATAGTGTATTAGGATAAATTTATCAATTTTGTCCATTTTTCAACCAATGTTCATGTTAGTGTATCCTGGAAGGCTCATGTTTTGAATTGGGGTGGAGGAAATTTATTAATTTCTATATTTTAGTTAATTTTATAACGTATTACATAGATATGGTCAATATATAGATATTGGGACATAGGGAAATCCCAGAAGCTACGGGTTGAGGGAGAATGTTGATAACTTTATGTTATAGTGGGAACTATACTACTATGAATAAGGGGAATAAATATACTTGTTTCCAAGGTAGAGGGATGACTCAGAATTAGACGATTGGATTAATAAATCTTCTTACAAACCCTAATAGTAAAGATATATGTTTCCATGGTGGATCTTTTAGTCACATGAATCTATATTTTATGTAACCACATAGATTATTCCCCAATTTCAATCAGATGGGGTATCGAAAATTCCATTTTCATATTTCTCTATGGTTAGGTGTTTGGGACATATCTCATGTTTAGGAGACATCATATTATTCCATGGGATGAGGGAAACATAATAATTATCATTAGGAGAACCGAGAATGGCATGGTGATTCTAGGAATACCATGACTCCAACACAAGGAAAATATCAATATAGAAATAAAGAAAAAAGTGATGTAAGTAAACAATTATATAGAGTAGAGAAAATTATTGCTGATGATTTATCTGAACCATATAGAGTACGAGGTATGATTCTTTTGAATTATACCCTTATACAAGATTTTTTTGATAGGGGTGAATCATATTATTTAATTATTCTTATAATATTTTTGAGTTGTATTTTCATGTTAATATGATACCTTTTGTAGGGAAACATCAAACTCCTCTTGGTAAAAGAAAATGTCGAGCTTTTTTGTAATGATTTTTCTATAACTGTTGTTGAAGTTGAGTTTTTATTTGATCTATATATAATTGATATCAAAGTCATTAACATATCCCAGGGTATGGATTTGATGAAAATGTTCAATACTCACATGAAAAGTTATACTTGAAGGGATAGTTTCTTGACCAATAATGGCATCAAGCACTTATTTAAAAGATACTGGAAAATAAAGGTATGTGAAACATGTATTTTGGCTAAATTATTTATAATTATCTCATAAATATTAGTAGTTTTGACTTTTTAAATAATTAAAGAGATCAAGGATACTTTTTTTCTAGTGGTTTTTATCAGTTTTGGGATTTTTTATCTGAAAATTAATTCCAGTTCCCCCCTATAAGAGAATATGATTTTAGGATTTTATTCTTCTTTATAGTTTATGATGTTATTGATTCCCACTTGGTACCCTGATATATATTGTTTTGGTTTTAATACTTTACATTTATATTACATAATTTTCATGACTCATATAGCAGATTTCTTTATGTTATGATCTGTTTTGGTAATTTATTTTCAAGGGAAATTTTTTTCCAAATTGTATTGAAGCACATGGAATTTATTTCCAACCATTCGCTCCTTAGGGAGGTCACCTAAGGCCAGGAAGAAATTCTTCTTTTAATCAAGCCTATTAAGATAGGTGGGATGTTAAATTTTAGAATTATGAAAATGAACATTGTTTCCTTCATCATATTTATCACCATAACTACCACGAGTCTCCATTATTCTATTAAATATATATTTTTAAAAATACAACTATGTTCATGTTTTCAAACTTATTTTTTGATTGTTGTTTTGAAATAAAAAAATGGTTCTCACTTCATTTAATATCCCATTATGTTACTAATCATAACAATCAATAAATTACCATTAGAATACATTACTAACATGATTCCTTTGAGATTTAACAATTACTAAAACCAAATGAGTTAATAATAAGCTATAAATAATTAACACTATAATTGAATAATGTAAGATAATTTCATGAAAAATTGAAACTCAAAATTTATTACTATATGAAATTATTTAATTATATTATAGTTTATCATAAATCACTCTCAATTAAATATGGGTTTCTGTAGGTTTATTCTCTCATTTTATATAATTTATTTACAATACATAATTGATAAAAAAATTTATTTTAAAGAGAATATTTTTAACCCAAGAATATACCGTAGTAGTATTTTTCATAGTGAACTGTCTTAATGCTACTCATTTTTCACCTAAGTGAATATTGATTAGATACAAAAATATCCTTGTTTATGGTGGTTACCCATAGCTTTATATTTACCATAGTTGTATCCAACTTCCTATGTCTAAATAAGTATCTACTTTCCATGAGAACTATATAACCTCTACTTTAATAGATTATTGGCGTGTTAGGCTATAATTAAAATCATTCCAAGGTCATTTACTAAAGATATATTAACTAAATCACTAAATATTAAATTTTAAATCCACTAAACAAAAGGGTTATCTATTTCATTGAAATTATGATGAAACAAAAATTATCACCCACTGATGACATTTACTTTATCAAACAATAATATATAAATATTAAATATTAACCAAACACAGATAAAAAACTAACTATGAAATCCCATAGACGTAGAAACCTCAAAATTAAATGAATTAAATATAATATTTTATTATAATAAATTCTAATGATATTTTATATTTAGAGTTTTATAGAATTAGACACAAATTTTAATGAAGAACCACCTATTTTTTTGACTATCAAACATTTTCCAACTATATTAGAAACTGATTAATCAATAAAATTCTTCAATATCTGTATAAAAGTTTCCACATAAGACAATATTCTAGAAATATAATACATATTAAGTTTCTTCATTATCTCATTAAATTGAAACATGAGAAATGGGTGAGCTCAAATTCACATTAACTTTAAACATAATATATAACAATAAAAGATTATAATTGAGAATAATATGAGAAAATGTGTTTTATCATGATACATAAGAATCATATACCTGAAATATAATATATTATAAATTGTGTAATAGGACAAGTAATAATATATGAAACTTTCATTGGATTTATGTATATGAAATACGCATAATAATAATAATAAATTCATAGTTGCATATGAAAAGAATCCTAAATCATAGGATACTAATTTTAAATTATGGAATGTCATAGAAAAGATACATTAACATGGAATGTAATATATCATAATGAAAAAAATACACATATAAAGGTGGACAATTATAATCAGAATAAACCATGCAATAATATTTATTATTATCACACCATTAAAAAAATCTCATTCTCTCTCTCATGAGATATCATACATAACTAAGGGATTATATTAAATTATTAAACCTCACCCATCATCATCTATATATATGTGTTTCTTATAAACTAAATCACCATAATATCCTAAATAATGAAGATAACAAAAATAGTTTCCATATGTAATTCAAATGAAATCACATTAGTAATATAGTAATAATTCCATCCATAAACATGATAAACCCATTTAATATAAATTTCTCTTCAAGGATACTAATATAAATTATAGGAAGATAATATTCAATGAAGTATATGGTAGTTAAAATCTATAGATAAATGGTATATGGTTTAGTTAAAAATTTATTCAATTAGTCTACATATGGAATCTGTGTGAATACCCTTATATCAATGTAATTTAAAACATGTTATTTATAAAAGAAATGTATTGGAAGTAAATTAATTCTTATTTATAGTGGATGATTTGGATCGAAAATTGATGTTATGTATTAGTAATATAATGAAAAAACATTTCAAAAGCCATATTGATGAATAATTAGGAGGATATCATTTAAAATATATCCTCAATCAAGACAAAATGTTACAATATGTTGAAATTCATATGAAAATATATTTAAAGCATTTGAAAATTAACATCTAGAACAAGGAATATCCTGGAACTTATTAAAATATTTTCAGAAAATATTAAATATTTTATAAAAATTAGAGTATTATAATTTCATTTAGATTCATTGACTTTTTAGAGAGATATATTCATATAAAAGAAAAAAATTGAGTGAAAATTTGGTTACATAGTAAATGTTAGATATTCTATACATACACTACTGAAAAAATCCATATATAAAATGAAAGATATTTATTTAAATTTATTTAATAATGATAAATATATTTTAAATTAAAATTAATCAATAGTTTATGAATATATAAGGAAAGTCACAATATCATCTAATTAATACATACATGGAAAATGGAGGTTATTAGTTGAAAGGAAGAGATGATGTTTGTTTTAATTATATTAAATGCTTCTAAAAAATATTTGTCAAGGAAAAGAAATATTTTTAGTGGAAATGTAAACCCCCATGGATAACCAAATAAATATATGGTGGTTTTAGAAACAAAAATAATTATATATATAGATTATTATATAAATGTTTTAGTTTGAAAATAGAATTAGCGAAGAAACTTGAATGGATTTGGTAACATTTATTTTGAAATATTAGTTAATATTTATCCTTATAAAACATATATAATACATTTTATTCTCATAATAACCAATATTAAATAAAATAAATGGAATTTGATATATAAAAAATATATAACAGGTGTTTGATATGGCATATGTCATAAAGAATGAAAATCAAGATAACAAACCCTTGAAACATTGATATATTTTGAATTGAAATATATTCATAGAAAGAACATGATATAATCATAT
The DNA here is from genome assembly GCA_963277665.1 of Viscum album. Classification (NCBI taxonomy): domain Eukaryota; kingdom Viridiplantae; phylum Streptophyta; class Magnoliopsida; order Santalales; family Viscaceae; genus Viscum; species Viscum album. The sequence goes on from OY728132.1 coordinate 1,878,345,115, forward strand.
AAAACAATGAATGAAATTAATCAGAGAAAAATAATCTATTATGCTATATTCAAAACACATCACAAATATTAGGGTGCATAGTTTGAAATATTTCTCAATAAATTAAATTTCACAAACATAACCCCTACTTTAATATCTGAATTCCACTAATGCGCTTGAATTTCTTGGATAAATTTTTTTTATCATAATCACCAATTTAATATAATTATTCATATATAAAAACTATTTTCAAATTATTTAATAATTATTCTTTACATATATACTATTTTTCTATAAACTATTCTCAATATCAGCTATGAGTAATCTTGATCGTTTTGAAGTAGTTCCGTAATTAAATTTTTTCATTCATTTTATATAAATATTTCATCACAACCAGATAATATTTTATATATTAATTGATTATTTATAATTATATGTTATTTTATAATTCCATTATAAAGGGTTTTTTCTTTATTATTTAAATATTAAATTAATAGTGAGCATGTTTGAGTGATTTTTGATGAATAGAAATTGGTATCCTAATTATTAGATAAAATATTATTTCTTCTATTTAAGAACAAGAATCAAATAATTATATACTTATTTTAATGATATATTATCAAAATTTATAGCCTCATATTCATTTATGAAATTATTTTATATCATTTTTCTTGTTTTTTTGACATACTGAAACATAAATATAACCTAACTAATGAATGATTACGATGCGATTTAGTTGTAATATCAAAATTTTATTATAAAAATGATTTTTTATGTCTTAGTAATGTGATAAATCCTAAATAAATATATGTATAAGAAGAGGTAATAGATGAAAAAATATTACATATTATGATTTTTATCCAGTTAGAACACTCATTTTAGATGGTTTAATTTACAATGATCATTTTTAGTTCAAAATATTAATAGGACGTCCAATTTTTTTTTACCAAATTCAGAATAATTTGTCATGATGAGACCCAAGGTAAAAAGTACATAAATAATACATTGATTCCAAATATCAATTAATAAATATTACTAATACTCTCCCAACACATGCACCTAAAGGTTTAATATCCTCAATGATATAAACATAAATACACTTAACTTACCTAATATGAACATTACTCCATATAATAAATCACATATTATAAATACACTTCTACATAGTAATCGTCAAATACCGATGAATATAAAACAATATGAGGGGTATGGCCAAATTCTCAGTAAGTGATAACTCACAAAATTCAATAACGAAATAACATGAAATGGAACATAAACTTTAATTAATTAAATGAATAAGGTAAAATAATTTCATTTCAAAATAATCAATACTTCTAAAATAAATCATCATTAAGAATAAAAAATATATCTCATGAAATTTAATTTGAGGAAAAGAACCCATTATAGTAATTCCTAACATCCATAAAAGTGATAACATATCTTATATAACAAAATATATACCCAAATAACCTATTTTATATCTATTTTCTTATCTATAAACATTTTAAAACATAATTTATATTTATTATCCACATGTATATTTTTTAGTTATTATTTATTTTCAATATCAGTTGTGAGTAATATAAATACTTTTTAATTTGTTTCATAATAGCGGTGTTGTAATTTTTTCCTCTCAAAATGTTCATCATTTCCAAATAATACTTTGTTAATTAATTTTTACATTATAATTATTTATAATTATATAATTTCATTTTGTTGTAGTTTTAATTATGATCATTAATGTTGAAATGCAGGATTATAATGTTCTTTTGATTTTTAACGAATGTCGATCTATATCGTAATAAGTTTATTTTATATTAATATTACTGATAAAAAAATATTTTCATTATTTACTTATTTATATCATATATTTTCAGTAATTATGTTCACATTTTACCAGTGATATTATTTTATATCACTGTTCATGTTAGTGTTTAGACTGACTAAAATAATAATATATCATAATTAATAGGTGATTATAATGTGATTATGTTATATTATCATTATTATAGAGGCATAATGGTACATTTTAGGTTTTTTATTATTATCATTCATTAGTTAATAGAATTATAAAAGGGGTAATAGATATAAAACAATGACATAGTATAAATAATTTTGTTTTCCTCCTAGTAAGCTCGTTTTAGATTGTTGAGTTTACAACAATAGATTATTGGTTTTATTTTTTTAAGGATTTAAATTTTTCATGAACTAATCCTAATAAATTTAAAAATATCATTTTTATAAATTAAACCCATTCTCATGATGTTTCCTGAAAAATAGTGATGAAAATAATAATACACTGTTCTATGTAGGCGATAATTTAATCTTATTCATAGATGATGATTTAAATTTATATAGGATGGGGGAAACATATAATATGGTTTTTTATAATAAAAAACATGATTTAACTATCATTTTTATTTATTAATTTCACATTATTACCATCCATGTAGGGTAGTGATCTAAAATATAACTTGGCTGTTCATTGGGGGGGAAGACTTCAAAAATGAATAAATTTCATTTGCTTTTTCCATATGGGAAAAGGAAAAAAGAGGTTATTGGATATTGGAAATACATAAAAAAATTATCAAACTATAAATACATAATTACATATATAATTTTTGTAAAATTAGTTTTTAATGGGAAGAATTGAAGAGAAACAACCTTAGGTAAATGTTAGTTCTTATGTTGAGAACTATGAGCTTCCCTTAGAGGATTCCATAGAAAGGGAAAACATAGGCCAATTTCATGTTTCAAAAACATGAAAAGGTGAAATAGGATTATATGGTATGGATATATGTAATTTTTTCAATTGAAAAAATAAATTTGGGTCTTTTCATAAAATGGTGGTAAGATGCCCCTTTTATAGGTAATTAGAATGACATTCTTGTAGATATTTCTTCTTAATATAAATTGAGAACATGTTTAACATGTCATGAAGACTCTAAAATAAATTATAATCAAGTAGGTTTAATAATCTATGGATATAAACCACAAAAACTATATTATAAACTTTTTTAAAATATGGTAGGACTTTTACCCTTTTGGTCAACCCACTTCACTATTTTTAGGTTATACCACCATAAATAGTTTTTACCTAACTAGTTAATTTTTTATCCCTAAAATAATATTTTCTTTTAATTTCATAATATAAAAATCTAATTAATTATACTCACCATATAAAATTCACAAATAAAATTTTAAATTAAAAAATTTATTATGTTCTAAAAATAGTTATAAAGATTATATAACTTTTGATCTTAAACATCAAACATATATTTGTAAACTAGAATATTATTATTAAAATTTAATATATCTCATACAAAATAAATATTTTTCTTGTGGAAAGTGTTTCATAAATTCTCAGGTCATACTTATATACAAAGAATGTAATAAAAGTCATAGTATTTATAGAAACTGTATTTTACAATATTCACCTAAAAACATTAAAGAATAATAAAAAAACTATAATAATAATATATTGTTATTATAAATCTGAAAATAAATACAATTATTTCATTTTCTAATTCAATAATTATACAATTAAACTTATCAAAATAAATATTGTGAAAACAATTTTTATAGAAAAATATCTTTATAATGTTTTAAGTATTCTTATTCATATTTCTTATCAAATTAATAATTATATATTTTTTAATAAATTATTCATGTGTAAAGTGTATCATATATATATATATTATATTTTTATTCATAAAATAAATCTCATTAAAATAATTTATTTGAAGAAAAAATCATTTCAAGTGTAAAATTTATATTTTTAATTTCATCATTGTGTTGGTAAATTATAAATATTTTCCATTAACATAACAATGTGAAATATATAAAATACACGTGATAAATAATGTATTACCCTAATAATTACATTTTCATATTATTACACTTTATAGTTACATAACCTCTTTGTATCTTAATGTATGATCTATTTATAAGTTATGCTCTAGTGGAAATTGAGGGTAGGGATTTCCCAAGAGTGGATCTTGATGAAATTCCCATGAGACTGAATGCCTCCCGATTTAAAATTTAATCATATAATAATTCCTGGATTTTATATTAGTCTCGGACTATTGAAATCCCATTTAATATAATTGATTCCATAGTAGAAAATGATATTTATAATTATAAATTATATGAACTAATTAAATTTCATTAATTTTTCATCATATATTTCATAATATGGTTACTTATTATTATACAAGATAGTTTATGGACTATATTATAAGGGTAAAATTTTACTTTATCATATCATCTTTTCATTTAAGATCATTGTTGTGTATAGAAAACTCTATTAACAAAGTATTTATTTAAAAAAATACATAGGAAAATATTTTGTGGCTACATTTTCTCCCAGCTAAATAAATTAAATTCTCAAAATTTTAATCATTCTTAAGTAATTTAATATATAATCTTGTATATAAGATATTAAAGACTCAAATTTTAATTTCAACTAATGTGTTATACATATAATACTTGGTGTAACTAGAAGACCCATTTATTCCCTCATAATATAAATTTAGTAAATAATGGGTATTCCTTTATCCATTTGAGCTAAATAACCTAATATAATGGATATTTTTTTTCATATGGAGTTTATAGTTTCCTTGTTTTTGTAGGTATTCATTGGTTTATTTTATGATATTATTTTCCTATCGTGGAAATTTTTATGGCTTCCTTCTCTAGACACCCAATTTATTCCTAATATCCCATAAAGTATCACTAAAATAAGGATTATAAGATCTTATATGCAACGAATTACAATAAATATATATATTATATAGTAGTTATATATTTGGGATAAAATAATCATTCCACTAAATGTTTTTATTAATAATTCATCATCTAGTCATCATAGTGGTGATTTTAAATTCATAGGCATGGAGGAGTTGGCTAGAAAATATAAAAAGTCAATGCTCATAGTTCATTAGATGGTGATAAATTTAGTTCATTACATATTATGTTTATAACCCATTTCTATATTTCTGTTTTAAAGAGGATTTCCCTTTTCATCCATCATACTGGTGTTTTTCATTCTTTTTGGAACGTGGATTATGTAATTGAATTGGATAATGTAGAAATTACCTAGATTGAGGAAATTTAACTATTAATAGAACATATAAATGTACTCTATTTCTCTTCACCATGTCTATTGATCTCTAAAATTTTCATAAAAAAACAGAAGATCTATGATCCCATTATCCAGACAGAAAACATCTCCTTAATCCTTTGATACATTTTCCTTAGTGATTCATACCACATTTAAGATATTTATGAAATTTAATATTACTTCCTTTAATATTTTTATCAAAAAAAAAACATCCATGAGGCTCCAAAAATAAATTAATTTTTAATAAATAAAATAGTGTTCATGTTTTTAATCATGATTCTTGATTGCTGGATTGGAATAAAAAAATCTCACTCCACCTAATATCCCATTATGTTACTCATTGTTACTGTCACAAAATTATCTACAGAATCCATTATTAACATTATTCAAACAATATTCAACAATTACTTGTTTCCAAAATGATTTAATCCTGAGTTATAAATAATTATTACTATAAGGTAATATTGTAAGATAACTGCATGAAAATTTGAACCTGAAATTTTTTAATTTTTTGAAATTATTAAATCATCTTTTAGTTTATCCTAAATCACTCCGATTTCAATTTAGGTTTAATTAGGATGAGTTTTCATATATTATTTAACGTATTTCAAAAAATAAATAAATATAACACAATTTATTGGAAATAGAATGTTATTATCCAAATAATATAACCCAAGAGATTCTTTCTTGGTGTGAAGTCTTAAACCCACACATTATCCACCTTATTAAATATTAATGAGATAATCAACAATCCTTGTTTAGGTTGATTATCAGTAGGTTTATCTATTCCATAACTATATCCAATTTCTAGTATAATGATTGGTCTTAAATATTAAGGAGAACCACATAACCTCTACTTTAATAGAATATTTGGATATTATCATATACTAAAACTTATTACTTTGTTATTCACAAAAGTTATCCCATCATGATTCGTAAAATATTAAATACTATTTCAACTAAATAGAAGTTGAATATATTCCTATGAAATAATGATCAAAATTAAATTATCACCCAATGATGATATTTACATTCTAAATCAACAAAATAAAAATATACAATGTTATCTAAACCTAGATACAAACATAACGATGAAATCTCATAGATATAAATCTCCTAAAATTAGATGAATTAAATACAATTTATAATTATAATACATTCTAATGATCTTTTTGTATCAGTGTTTTAGAGAATTAATAGATTTTTTTTAAAAAATGTATGTATTATTTTAACTATTATACGTTTTTTCCACTATATTATAATTGATTAATCAATAACAAGTCTTTAACAAATACCTTAAATTTTCCACATGAAATAATATTATAGACACAAATTATGTATTAGATTTCTTTATTAACTAGTGAAATAGAAGCATAAGAAATGCGTGGGATCACATTCTCAGTAATGTTAAACATATTCTCTAACAATCAATTCATTGAAGTGATCGGCATTTGAGAATATGTGTATTATCAAGAGAAATATGAATCATATAACAAAAAAATAATATATCATTAGTCATGTAATATGTAATGTATTAATATTAAAATGTATCATTGGGTTTTGGTATAATAAATAGTCATAATAATTATAAATTTTCTTAGATACATAAATTAGTAATGCTAAATCATAGGAGAAAAACATTAAAGTGTCAAATATCAAATAAAATGTACATAAAATTGTATCATAATATATACTTGAAGTAAAATAAACACAAAAATTTTGAAACATTAATATCATAGGAAACCATGTAAAGAAATATATTATTCCCACAACTTTATAAACATACTCATTATGTCCATGACTTACTATCTCAGGATATATCTAAGTTAACTAATGTATTAGAGTGAACTATAAAACCATACCCATCATCATTCATATATATGAGTTACACATAATCTCAATCATAACCATATAATAATGAACCATATAAAATAAAGTATGTTTCACATCCCTTCCATTTGAACTCACATAAGTAAAGCATTAGCTCTTCCATCAATAAACCCGATAAACCCATTTAATATATTTCTATTTCATGTTTACAACATAAATATTATAGGTATATAAAATTAAATTTAGTAAATGGTATTTAAAATATATATATAAATGATATATAGTCTAGTTAATAAATTCACTAATCATTCTATGTATGGAATGTATGTGAATTCCCTTTTATCAATGAAATGAGAAACATGTTATTCACAAAGGAAAGGCTTTAGAAGTAAAGTAATTCTTATTGATAGTGGATTATAAGGCTGAAAAAATAATGTTATGATTCCCTCATCTAATAAAAATTAACATTTCATAATCGATTTATAGGAATAATTAGGATGATATCATTTGAAAAACATCCACAACTAAGAAGAAAAATTTTCAAATGTTAATGACATAGTTGTTAAAATGTTTTTATAAGCATTTAAAAAATTACATTGGAATGACGGAATATCCTAGACCATTCAAAAATGATTATATAAAATAATAAATAGGTAATAAAATTTATTGTATTATACATAGATTCAGAATTAGATAATTTTTAGATTTATAGTTTCAAAGAGAACGAAGGAATAGAGGGAAAATGTGTTTACCTAATAAATTATAAAAAGATTTCATTTACAAACACTGATAAAAATGTTCCATATTGAAAATTATAAGAATTTAATTTATTTTTATAATTAAAAACAATTTATTGTAAAATGAACATAATATATAGGTGAGGAGTATATAATGAAAATTCACAAAATCATCCAATGAATAAATATTAGGAAAAGGGAGGTTCTCAACAAAAAAAGAATAAATGAGGTCAGTATCAATTAAAATATTCACTTCTAAAAAATTATGAGTCAAGGGGAAAAAAAAATTAGATGGGAAATGTAAAATCCAATGTATAACCAAATAAATGTACGGTGTTTGAGAAATAAAAAAAATTCTATTTATGTATTATCTCTCAGAGAAAACTTTGGTTTTAAAATAGGATCAGAGAAGAAAATTTTAGAGCATTGGTAACCTTTGAGTTGAAAGAATAGTTAAAATTGATCCACGAAAAAAATATAGTATACCTATTACTCTAATTATAACCTATATTAAATGACATACATGAAATTAGATAACCCACAATAAAGATTAAATGTTATAAATATGATGTATGTTTCAAATTATTAATATTGAGACAATAAAACCATAAAACCTTATTATATTTTGAATTAAAATCAATTTAATGAATGAAAATGATATGGATATTAAAACCCCATGAATTACATGAATGTGGTAAAATGAATAAATTAGGATATAATTAATCCATATCAAAAATATCATGGTGTACAATACAAAATGTTTCCCAAAAAATTAAAATTTATAAAAAGAACACCTTATCTTAATTCCTTAATTTAACAAAAGTATTGGAATGTCCTACATTAAAAATCACTATTATAATCACATATTTTATATCCTTATTCATATCTATAACATTTTTCAAATTAATTTATAATTATTCTGCACATTTATATTAGTTAGCTATTATCAATATTCGATATTGGGTGTGAGTAATCATAACAATGTGGAACTTGTTTCATTATACAAATGTTATTCTTCTTTATTATCTAAAATTTCATCATTCAAAAATAATATATGTTATTTAAATTTATTATTTATAATTATATATTATTATATGATTTTATTCTACATTATTTTATCTTATTATATTTATATATGAAATCATTGATGACCATATTTCCATAATTTTTAACGGATTGTCATTGATATCCTAATTAATGAATTCAATATTAATGATTTTAATACAGAATAAAAAAAATCATTATTTTATTATTTTAATCAGATATTATCAACATTTTATTTATCATAATAATTCAAGTAATTATTTTATATTATTAATTTACTTTTTTAGACAGACCCAACTATAAACATACAATTACTAATGGATGATTATGAAGTGATTTAGTTGTAATATAAATTTTTTTAGGTAAAATGATTTTTTTGTTTTATATATGTGATTTATAATTAATAAATATATGTACAATATGAGGTAATGGATATTAAAAAATTATATTGTATGATTTATTTATATATAGAACACTCAATTTAGACATTTTAATTTATAACAATCATTTCTTATTCATATTATTAATAGGATTTTCAATTGTTCTTACTAAATTATTAACATATTAACTAGATGAAACCCAAGATAAAAATACATAAGTAATAAATTGATACAAAGGATTAACTAAAACATCACAAAAATACTCCCCTCCAAAAATACCTAAAGGTTTAGTGTCCTGGATAATAGAGATATAGACACACATATCTTACAATATATAACCATTTCTATATAAACTAACTAACCTATTATACATTCCATGAGACATAATCATCTTCAAATACCAATGAATTGAAAATATTATAAAGGGTACATCAAAAACCCTGTAGGGGATAACATATCAAATTTCATAAGGGTTATATCATAAAAATGGGGGAAAAAATGTATAAGGGAAAATATATGATTTTAAGAAATATAAACCATTAGGTGTAAACCATAAGTATGAAAAGTAGTGAACTCATCTCAAATGATAAAAAATTTACCATCGTGTGAGAAAATAAATCATGAATCCGAAATAATTTTCCATGTAACATAGTATATAATGGTTCAAAATAATTAATAGAATATTTTTTATCATTTTGTACCTAGAAACTAGCCACCATGTTCATACATAAAAAAATGGGAATAGATAATTGTCAAGAAACTCACCCTCTATTAACATAGATAAATGATAACCAATTCACATGTAAATTTTTAAATAACACTATATTCTATAAAACTCATGATTTATAAAACTATCTTCTCAAAAACCTATTCACATAACATTGTTATCTCTTTATATATAAGCCTTTACCCAATGCATTGGAAGGATATATATGTATAACTCAACTAATAATCCAAAAAAATCATGTTATGAATGAAAATAACATTAATAATATCATAAAATAACCCATATAATATAAATAGGTATCATGTTATTTCTAGATAATCTTATAATAAAAAACCCTTGGAAAGAAAATGGGTTCTGTAACCTTGTCAAATGAGCTCTCATAAAATAGATTTAAAATTAAAATCAAATGATACCAAAATTATATACCCAAATTAAATACATTATAAAAGAAAATAAATGATGAATTATTGAATAAAACACCATTGGTGGTAAATATTTTATACAATAACAATAAATTGGAAGTAAATATTTTAAAAAATTATTTCATTAAAGCAATTTTAAATTCACTGTAAAATGGTGTTTAAAATAACATACCAAAATATTATTCATATTGTTTGAAATAGATTTCATTAAAAATAAAATGTAAATAAATAATCATGAATGAATTGTTTTCATATATCTGAAAATGTGGATTGGAATAAAATAGTAACTCCAGATATTAAAATCCTGTTATATTCAAAAAATATTTTTTTGAAACAAACATCAGTTTATGAATTCATAAATTTTTAATTTAAAATTTTTTGAAGATAAATATGAGTGTAAAAATAGATAAAATATAATAGTTTTCAAAATAATACGGGATAAATGTTTTGGGAATGGAAAATATGGTCCTTGAAATGAAGGGTTACTTAGAAAATTTGGTACTAATTCTTTGAAATCTCACACTTTAGAAATGAAATCACCATTGAAGGATACTAGGATATAAAATATAATTCCATGGAATGAAAATAAGGTTTATAAAATTATATCATCATGGGTGTTATTATAAATAACTGTTACTAATATTGTTCAATAAGGACGAATATAAATCAATTTATGGTTATTATTTCACATAAATCATCACGGATTTATTAATCATTGAATAAAAATACATTGGTTTCATGAAAATTATATGGATATCAAAATATGATGAAATTAATCATGGAGTAATAAAAAATATATTCTAAAGATATATAAATAACATATAAATTAAAAAACAATGAATAATATTAAACAGTGGACCATTAAAGAGAAATTCAAAAGAAAATACCGTAACATTTTTCCAGATTCCTTTTTTTGTCACGTTTAACTTTATACTAATCCTATCATTCTTCTTGAGAAATAATATGAAGATAAATTCTGTAAAAACCTAAATTTTACTAAAATTCAAGGGTTTTGGAAAAGGGTTCTGAGATGATAATATTATTATATTCTAAATGATAAATTAGATTGGAAGATGAGTCTTGAAGGGGATGAAGTGATGATTTTTTATAAATGGATAGAAAGGTTGTTTTTTGAGTAACCCTTACATTTTCAATAATTAGTGGTTACTATTAAAGGTTTAATAGCCATAACAATGTAAAATGAGGAGGGTAAAGTTGGTTTTGGTAAAAATATCATCTAAACCACCCATTTGAAAATATGTATTTACCATGGTCTGTCATTTTCACCTTAGTAAATTACTTTTTCCATTATTATATTTCACTAGGGTGACTATATTGTAACATTGGTAATTATTTTTAATTATTAAAATAAAATTATCCATTTTAAATAATTTGAACATTGTGATTAAAAATCATAAGACCATTTCATCATATTAAATTTTTAAATATTTGGAAAGTTAATGTTTATATAAACACGCTTAAAACATAAAGTATTTTTTTTATAAATAAAATGTTTTCAACATTAGATTTATATATAAGATTAAATTATTATTATGACTAATTTTATTGAGATAGATTAATTTATATTGGTAAATAATATTTTATGAGCCTTTCACATCAAGAAAAAGTGGTGTCTCACCTTGAAATTTATTCATTCATGGGAATAATTGAATTTTCTTTATTAAACATGCATTTTTATTTATTTTTAAAAATACAGTAAATTGGGTTCCAATGATAAAATTAAATATAAATAAGTATAATTTTATTCCATAGAATCATATTTTACTATATAAATGGGTTTTTAGTTTTCTATTTCATACATATATACTTAAAAAATCTAAAAATTTATATTTCATCAAAATCCATAATTTTCGACAAAAAATATACATTTTTTGAATAATAAAAAAAATAATTCTATGTAAATATTTATTTGATAAATTTTAAAAAATATTTCTGTTTTCAAAGATTCAAATAAAATAAATTGAATATTTTTCTTTTAGAATAAATTTTAATATATATATATATATATAATATTTTAATGATAACATTATTAAATAATAATAAATATTAGTTTTCTATATTCTCAATGTAATAGGTGTTAATTTTTTTTATCATTTTGGACTTTATTATAGATATATTATTAATGTTATTCTATTTTGATTGGGTTCATTTCCAATGGATTTATTTTGTAAATCATACTACCAAAAAAATCATATGTTTTTCAAATTCTAGAAATTTGGTTTGTTACATTCTATCCCCAAAATAAAACATCATCCTCAAACTTTTATTACATAGAAAAAATGATGTGAGAATAATTTTTCATCATTACATACTGAGGTTCCCACATAGATTAGTCAATATGATGGATTTACTAAAGAATTGTGTCACGATGGGTGTTTTTGTTCCACATAACCCTGTCTCTTAAATTCAAGATCTCCACAAGTTGATCTTTATATGAGAGGTTATGATCAAATTTCAAAAATATTTATTTCCATATATATGATGAAACTAGTATATAATTTCTCAAAAAAGTATCATTGAACACATAATTCACCTGATTGAGTTAGGGAGGGAGTGATAAGGTATATGTTTTGACCGTGACATGATTAAGGATCATGAAGGGACTGAAGTATCTGGGTATTAACATCCTTTTCTCCCAAATCTTTTAACATATTTCTAAATATATATATAGAGAAACACTGTATCCCATACATCTGATTATAGATATATTAATTTATTTTCATCATAATTATTTTATTAACATTTAAATTTTTTCATATAATGCATAGATGTGTGGACCTTCTATGTGATTTCATGGAAAACGACATGGAACATCAACTTTCTTTCCCCAAAATCATCCCATTAAGTTGTAGTCTTGTATCTCTTCCCATAAAAACCCACATATAGTTCAATTTAGATGCTATAATGGAATATTTTTTATTTGAAAACCATATTAGAGGAATATGTTGTCATTTATTTCCATGGAAAAATGAGAAAAAATATCTATACATATCCACTAGAGTTTTAATTTTTCCCTTAGATTTACCATCTTTCTGATTGTGGTAAGTTGTGATAAAATTTAACTTAGTCCCCAAAAAAAGCTGACAACATTCCAAGAATCTCAATGTAATTCTTATATATTTATCAATTAAAATAGTGTGGTCTACTTAATAAATTTTTACCATGTCATTAATATGTACATATATATATATATTCAAGATGATCCAATGATAAATGTTATCTTATAGAAATAAAATGCACTAACTTTGTAAGATTGACAATTACTACCCATATGCAGTTTTGAACATTATATATTTTTGGGAGTATAATTATTAAAATATACGGTGAATGTTCCCCAATTACATATAGATATATGAAATGTTTACTTAATCCCATTTGGATTCTATAACTCTACAAAAAATTTCTTAAATATTATGTATAAATATATATGATTTGTGATTTCCCTCTTCATGATATCCCTAAAAAAGTTTTTATTCATATCATAATACATCATTGGTATACATGATGGTTAGAGAAGGATGATCTATAAGTATCATAAAAAATATCCTCCTTAAATTAAGGACAAATGGGGAACAAATCTTATTTCCAAACTATATAACACTACATATATGAAAATTCAACACCAAAATATTTGATACCATATTTTTCAACTCAAAATCATCCTTCTGGGATTCATTTATCCATACATAAACAATGTTATGATTAGAAACATGGGGATGGTATGATTATTCTCCTTCCCTTATGACTTCAATGTTCATTATTTGATGTACTATGAGTATTGGATATATTTCAATTTTCAATCACAGATATTTTAGTACAATATTTTTTTCACACTTCATTAGCCACCTTGATTTGCTTTCATAGTTTTTAATGTGTTGGGATGTCGCAATAATTAATTATCTATTTCTATATCCTTCGTCACATGATAAATACATCTATTTAAGATAAATTTTAAGCTCTTTTGAGTAGTCTATATATTAAACATCTCACCAGAATGGTAATGAAATAAAAATTAATGCAAAGCCCACAACATATAATTCCAAATTACGTTTCATGTAATTTTTCTCTTTAAGAATTAATCTGGGTGACGAATAATAAATTATCTTTTCATATATAATGATTAAAATTTCCCAGAATTCTAGTAATTCATTCTTATAAATTACACACCATTTATCACTGAAGAAAAATGTACGAACATGTGATGTTACCAACCTTCCAATAAAATCTTTGAATCTATCATGAAATTCTTCAATCCAACGGAACACGAGTCTTTTCCATTCTAACCTGTTTATTATATTTTATTGAAATGATAAATTTTTTATAAAGAATCATTAATATATAGTTAACCTATTAAATCAATGGATTTCATTCATAGTGGTTAGATTGTTCCATTTATCATGAACATTAGCCTTTGATAAATCTATATATGTATTGTTTATTGTGATTAAATGTCATAAGAATGATTCATTTGTATCATAAATTCACATTTTTTTGGAGTATATTCGATCAGTATTATTTATTTTCAACACATTTTAGTAAGTTATTATAATTATATTCCTTGATTTTTGTACATATATGTATATTATATCAAAATAAAAACAAAAACTCATCCATGAAATTTCTAAAGGATCAATTTATATGATCAATAAATATATAAATACAATCAAAAATATAAAACCATTCAATGATATATTCTTATTATTAATAATGATGATGTGTTTACCCAAAGTTGAAGAACTAGTGAATATAAATCCCTTATAGATATTATATGATAATTTCTTCATTAATTACTATAATTCAATGGAATCCTTTATATAGGGAGTACTTTAGACTTGTAATGAATTTTGGATAAGTTGTATTGTGAATTAAACATCACAGTATGGGTAATTAAAATGAAATTAATTTGGAAATTAATAATTGTAATCCCTTATAAAAGAAATGTTCTCAATCATTAATTTATACAAAATAATATGGGTTAGTAACCCATATTTTATTGGTATTATGACCAATATTATAGAATTTTCTTTCAATGAAGGTCCATGATCATCCTTCTATTGATAGAGGAAAAGAAAATTATTGTGAATATTAAATGAGATTTACCTTTATTGAAACATTATGGGATCTTTATCAAATGAAATCCAATAAATAAAAATAATTAATGAAACTTAATCAATAAGGAGAGGATGAAATAATTCTATAAGTATCCTTGCACAAATCACAATTTTATATGAGTCATACTCTATAGATGAAATCATCATTCCACTGGGTATTTACATAGATATGATATTCAAAATTATATTTTATTATCCATATTCATAAAATAATTATAAGATTAATAATCTAAAGAAGAAAAAACATATAAGGAATTCACATTTCTAGTGTGGAGAATAGGTATACATTTCACCGATAAATTTTAATTTTCCACCTATCCAGTATGGATTTCATATACACTCCCTTTATACCTTGTATTATGAGTAATATAATGGATATTACAACCTTAAATTATAGTTTTTGGGAATTCATTAACACAATTCATATACTCATGGAATATGAATCAATGAAGAGAATATCATATCTGTTAGGGCCATACTCACATTAGATTTGATATTTGGCCTATTTTCATTGATTTGACTATCAAACACTTTATGGGATACTTTACAACAATTGTTACACCTTCTATAACATCAAATTTAATTTTATGGGTTATTAAATCCACATATTTTACAATTTATCACATAATCATATCTTATATTCCCAAAATATGTGACGTTCAGAAGTTCCTCAATGAGGGAGAATATGATGAAAAGTGAGTGTATCACCCCTAAAAAATAGGTTATAATCCTATGGTGGAGATCCAATAAAATTATAAATAATGTGTCTATTCCTAGAACTAACCCTTATATCCATGGTATCTATATCAACATTCTCTTCCTTCTCAGTTTTGATGATATCAATTCCCAGGTCCTAGATTAACATTCATTTCCTGATAAAGTGGGTTAGGTCCCATGTGGTTCTTGATTTTTACAGAATAAGATTAACTAGAATTTGGGAGTAGGATTACACTATAGAAATAATAATGTTATATAGGTTGTGCAAAATGATCCCACTACACATCATTCTAACCTCTACACTAATGGAATTACGTATCCCAAAAAAATGAAATGAACACAAGAACCACTTAGCCAATGTTGTCCATAACCATCAAAGCTCCTCGCATCAATCCTACATCATATGATCCATCAAAATTTGGTATCAATTCAATGAATGACAGTTACCAATGGATGAACCACCCAACATACCAAAGAATATATTTCACAATAGGTAGCACATGGCATGAAAGTATCCCCCTATGATACAAAGAAGACACCCCATCTGGAAACATAGATGTAAGTTTAAATATATGAAACCTTACCTGAACATAAATAATTTTAACATGAAGTAAAAAAATTCAAATATTATACATGTGGGTACTTGAAATTTCTTACCCCAATGAGACAATTAAATTGGTATTTGGTGAAAATTCACCGTTATTTTTCATTCTAAAGAATAACATTGTTCTCCGTCAACTATTACAACCTTAAGACACATTGTTAAACTTCTTTATCACTTAAAAATTATTATATGTATATCTTCATTGTAGGATTTGGTTATAAACCTACAATTAATAGATCAAAAATATTTTTTTAATAGATTCAGTATATGTTCTACCTCAGGAGTATTATGATGTTTTCCTCATAAGTTATTATAGACTCATAATCTAGAAGCTTCGATCTTGGGAATTTGTGTTCCATATTAACGTGAAAAGTGTAATGGGAATATTTAATGAATGATATTCCCTTGTAATTGAAAAAAATTATAGAAAAAAATTCTCCACATTTCATTTTATAGTAGATGAGATTCTAAAATTTTTCATTACCACCTTCTACAAGATAGAAATCTAAAACGACCTTCTCATGATTAGAGAAATAATGAACAAAAATTATCTTTTCTATTTCTCTAATTTATTTATCAATATTAAATAGGTTATATATACCATTAATGTATGGTGGATGCTGTGGTATAATCGATTAAATAGCAATATACACCCTTCTATATTTTTTTGTGATATCATGTTTCTTCATTTTATGATTCATTAAATGACATATCAAATTAGTTACTTACATATGATTGTTAACTCTAGATATGGTCTCATTTATACTATCACCACACTTTACATTTTATGCATAATTATTTGGTTTCAAATAGATCCATCCACATCAATATTGTCGAATGTTCATGGGTATGATAATAAAATTAGGGAAAATATAAAGTGTAAAATTATGATTATAGAATAAATGACTCATCAAATAAGGAATATTGTTTTCCTTACTAACTACAAATTTTTCAACCTTTGTTGTCCAACATTAGATCCCTACTAAATGTTTTTACCATTACTTTTAACATAATAATAAAATATAATATACAATTTTATTAAAGGTAATGTGAATAAACTATATCCTATCTATCAATTGTGTCTATATAGTTTCATAGTTAGGTCTCTTTATTGTGTACCTAGATATGGTTGGGTTAATACCCAATGCATCCTATTTGATTTTATTAAACCAATATAAAAATAGAGTAGATCCAACATTAAATTTCTAGTATCCAACCACATATTTATATTCAAGGAAAACCACATAATCTATAATTAAATAAAATATAAGTATTTTACCTAATATTCTTCCTTATGGTTTTTACTATTTTTTCTCATGTTAGTCTCCAAAATAACTAATCCTTTCTCTATTACCTAATGAAGCAACCCATGTTAAACAACCATTAATACGATATTGATTATAATATTTAATTATTATGTCTCACAACTATTAAAACAAAAATGGCCTAAATTATTAATTTCTAGTATAAAAGATAAATAAAACACTTAGATTTTTTGATGTGAACATTTACCCATAAACTAAATTCACTCCGAGGCATTCTATGAGACAATATATCATCAAATCCTATGGATGGAAATCATATAAAGGCATTATACTAAATTCAAATTAAGGGATATAATAGAAAAAGATATAATGTTTATATCATATATTTTTTTTGGAAATAATTAATATGAAAAAAATATATTATTTCGAACAACATAAATGAATAAGTATTAACAGAAGCACGACATATAGAAACAAAATTTCAACTGATAATACCTGTAAGATGGTATGAGAAAATAAAAAAAGAAGAATATAACATAAGGCATTTAATAAAGGAAATAAAGTGACACAATGTAAAACCAATATATTTTATATTATCTTTCTTTTTAAATAAATAAAATTTCTTTGAAATATTGAGTTACATGAAACACCATGTTTACAAAAATCACAATATAATATTAAAATAGTATTATTTAAATGTCATTTTTGTAACCTAGATGTTGAAATTACTGGTAAGAATTGGAATAACAAGATAATGAAAAATATAAATAGTGTTTATAAATACTTCAAATAGAGTGATTTATATAAAATAAATCTTCACTTAATTTTAACTCATAATTTCATTCTTAAAAAATAATTTTTCTTGATGTTTTTTCCATTTTTTTGTTATTGAATATTAAAATTTAATTATAGACCTATTAAAAGTATTATTTTATTAAAGAAATATTATTTTTTATATAATTATATAAAAACTATCTCACGGTGAAATTTTTAGACTTTTTGGAAAATATTGAATTTTTATTGAACAGTGAAATATACAGTTTTATGTAAAACTACCATTTATTTTAATTAAAAAATAACAATAATATCATTAATTTGATCCTAAATTAATATAAGTATAATTTTATAATATTTAATCTAATTATTTAAAAAGGGAAAATCATTAGACATGATCTTGTAATAATAAAATATTTTTGGACTTAAAAGTGAACTTTTTTCTTTTAAATAAAATTTCATTATTCTTTATGGGATTATTATAAAATTAATTTCATTCACTTATAGAGATATAATTTTGTAAATTATATTAAAAATTTTTAATCCTCATAATTAATATTATTTAATATCATCATCATAATTAATTTTTATAATTTATAGTAAAAATAGTGAGAATCTTTCACACCAATCAAAAGGAAACTTGTGTTAAACTGGTTTAATACTAAATTATAAGGCCACCATTTTTCATCAAAATTAATATTTTATGAGTTTTATAATAATTTATCACATCAATCATAATATTTAATTTTTTATGGGATATTTTTCAATGAAAATGGCTTATATAAAATTTTAAGTAATGAAAAATAAAAAATGCCACTATAAGGTTTTTGAATTTATCTTATATATTCAAATCGGTATAAAAATTTGTGAGTGCATAATAATTTTTATTTTTATAATAATGATATTATTTTATTTATTGTAATTTATTTTTAATTTTAATTTATTATATAATTAAGTTTCATTCGAACAAAATGTTGATGCCATATTTATTCAATTACCATAAAAATAAAATGTTTGATTTTATTATATTAAAAGAAATACAGTAGGGGAAAATAATTTTTTCCTTGATTTCTTAGAAGATTATAATATATTAATTATGTTTTAATGGTTTATATTAGTATAAATTAACATTATTTATGACTTTAATATCAATGTAAATGAATATTTCTAAAAATTACTTTAATTATATTTTATAATTAAAAATATTTTATTAAATGATTTCAAATTCATAAAAAACCCATATGAAAATTTGTAATTGTATATGGTTAAAATATCAATTATAGTCCAATTATTGGTTACCTTTCCTTTTCTCTCAATATTATAGACCCTTTATGTGTAGAAAACATTAATTTGGTGGAAATTGTAAAAATAGTTTATTGGAGGTTAAAACTAACTGACAAGGGATTAAATTATCGAATAACGCCATAAAATAATATTATGGATATAATTAGACCTTATACTTATCAACCAATAAAATTAGAAATTTTAGATCCATTTTAAAATTAATTTCACCTAATAATATTTTGAAATTGTGAAAATGTACATTTGTGTCACCCACCTCAATTATAAATGGGCACTTCGTTTCCGGAATTATTCACACCACATGACAAATATAGAATTAAAACCATAGAAAAACCTATCAAATAAATCATTTAAAAAATTATATAATTTAAGGACTTATTAAAATACCAACTCTATATTCCTCAAGAAGGTATAAAACGGAGGAATATTTAAGTGAAGGTAATCATTTTTGAAACACATTAAAATTTATTTCCTCTTATATATTCTCTAAATTTATTATACCCACATAAAATAATAAATAAATTTTCATAAATATTCCAATATAATATTTTGATTATGTAATAACCAATTTCTATTTCTTTCTCATTCTATAGAGAGATAAAAACATCATTCACCCTTTATATGGCATATCATCTCCATGTAGCAGTGTAAATTGTTTTTCATTACCACTTTAATTGGATTCTTATAAATATGGTACTAGTGAATATAAATTTTATTTATGATATAATTATTATTCATGAAATATAATATATCATTTAACTTTTAACCCCAACACTTTTTAGAAATTGATAATTTCGCTTTTGTGTATAGGTGCACTGCAACCTACACGAAGCGATGTGATCCATTTTTCATTCTTTCCTATTATGGAAGAATCTCTATATATATAATTTATAAAAATGAAATTTACATCTTATTTTAGATTTTGTACATTATGCAACCTTGATCAATGTACTATTACAAATGTTGAAGAATAAAATATCTATGAAAAAATGAACAGTTAACTCCTCGAAGTGACAATTTTAATAAGGAATTAATAATAAATGGGTATTAAATATTATAATAATATCATATATGATGTTATATGTTTTTAAATTATACTCTAATGTTATTATAATAAATTATATTTTATTATAAATGATTTTAATAGCACTTACAAATAAAGTTAGACATGAGGTAATGTATTTTGTCTCAATTTCCCTTCATTGTGGCATATTTTAGTATTATACACCAAATATTTCTATATGGTGTGTATACTACCCCTTATTCAAGTTATATCATGAATCATCCATTTATCATGTAATTTTATGTCACAATTTAAATTATTTCATCCATGGGGATTTTAAATGAGTGTCCTAAAGTGGTAGGTATTTCTTAACTGAGTTTCCATTCAGTGGGTTATAATACTACTTTATTGACTTTTCTATGCCTTGATTCTATATTAAATAAAATATTAATAAAAAAATTGTATTTAAATTTTTTTAAATATTATTTATTCACACATGGTCACATTATTTATCTATTCTTACATCAATGATATGACCATTGTAATGGTTGTTTTCACAATATCATCATTATTAATGATTGTTTATGTTTAAGTATCTATTGGGGGAAATGTATTATATTTTTTTCCTAAAAACAATATTTTGTTATTATCCAATATTTATTTATTATAATTATAATTATTTATTTAAATAAACATTTTATGTATTCATTAAATTGAAATAATATTTTTAAGGAAACCCTACATTGTTTTCTCCCTGATTAGGAATTTTTTTCTTCTATTAAAATATTTTCATTAAAATTGTCACAAGAATGTTTTTTTAACTATTATACTATGAATATTTGAATTCACTTTTAGCAATTTTTTTCTATAATAATTTATCAAATGAGTAATCATATAATTTTTTGAATGAGGTACTTCGTGAGTTTTACCGAAAATGTGAAATAAATCATGTTTTATTACATATAAAACACACAAAAAAACATCTCAGCATCATGAACACTTAATTAATAGATATTTTATTTCATGTTTGAAATGCACATTTCCATGAAATTTTTTCCTTAATAACTTGGATTTTTTTAATTTTTAATATGAGATTTGGAAATTAACTAGATATTTTCATAATGAAAATATCAGGAGATTGATTGAAATTATTTCCATATATGTAAACATTATTTGTTAAATATTATACTTTACCGAGTATCTAATATTTTGATTACATTCATTATATTATTATAGATTATTTATTATTTTTTAAATGTGTTTATTGAGGAAAATACTAATTTTTCATAATCTGAATTTAAAATAGGAATGATTATGTGGATTGGAAATCCCCATGAATTTAAAATATTTTCTTTTTAAAATAAATTATATTTTTTTCTATATTTATTTATCGCAACACCACGTTACATTGTCATAGCACAGAACAATGATATTATCTTATGGATCAGAAAACCCTAAGAATAGAAGGGAATATAAGATCTAGAGAATTTAAGAAAAATATTTATTATTTTAAATATATTCAATCCTGTTTTTACATTAATAGTATAGGTTTGATAGGAATAAGATAAGAACAAATATAATTTTACAATTAAAAGCAGTATTTTTATAAAGTAATTTTTATGACTTTTAATGGTGCTCCTATTTTAAAGCTAAATTTTGAAACTTTTATAATTTAAATATAAAAAATTGAAAATTTGTTTTGGAAGAGGAATGAAAAAATTATATTGGGGAGAGTGTTTTTTATTTTCTAGTGATATTTCATTTTTTGAGTAATAGTGAAAATACTATATATCAATTGAAAACATATTTTTCTTCTAAATATTTTCTAAGGTTAATGTATATTTTTAATTTTTTAAAAGTAAAATGAGTTAAATTATATATATATTGAATGTAGTTTATTATAATAATTTTCATTTAGAATTTATATATAAAATCTTTCTTATTTTTTGAACATTTTCACATAAAACCAGACATTCAAGTCATGTATACAGGATTAGCATTAAATTTATTTTCACTCCTTATATGAAATGAATTTTAAAAAATGTGTATACATATATTTAATCAGTATAATATTTAAAATCTAATAAATAAAAATTAATTTTTGACCATATTAAATAGTTAATGAATTTAAATTTATTTATTGTGATTAAGGATAAAATGATATTATGCAAGGATTAAACATTGAATGTATGTTGTGTAAATGACACAAAAATTGTTCAAAATGAATTTTCTTGACATGGTTAGACTATCACAACCATGTGATCTATTTTTATGAGTTAGTCGGATATAATTACATGAATGTGAGCTATATAGTATGTGTTAGTCAAAGTAGGACTGTCAAGAGGGGTGAATTGAGTTCATATTAAAATTCAAGTCTAAAATTCATTTTCAGAACTTTCCCAATATGAAATTTAAACTATCCTAGTTAATCAAAGTATCAGATTTATATAAGTTTTTATCTCTTTAAAGTCTTCTAAAATAGTGATTAATTCCCATTTAAAACAATATGAATTATTATTTCATCTTTTGAAATAAATTTTATAAATCTAATTATAATATAAACCCTATCTAAGATTTACTATAAAAGTGAAGTAATGTTTTCTAAATTAAATAAAACTGTGAAAATATAACCTTGAAAGGAACATCAATTTTAAAAATAAGAGGTTCTGTATCTAGTTTAGATAGTCCTCTCCACATGGTGTTCACTTACCACCAATCAATTTATATAAATAAAATTTTATACACACCATGGATTGGGGTAAAAATTAGTGTACACAACTATCCAGGTCAAAAAGACCTCTTCCATAGTTTTCTATGGGAGTGAAAATTACAACCAGACATGTGGGGAACTCTTCTAATGTTATCAGTTGGAGTTTAATGTGTAAAAATGTTTTTTATAGATATAAATATATATTCCAGTTATGAATAGGAGATAGTCTATTTTTATATAACCTAGAGACACACAGTAATCATATTGTAAATAATGGACAAAAGTAGAGATATAATATTGGGAAGGGTGTTACAAAGATCAATGTGTTTAGCTCTGTAGCTTTGAGACTTTTTGAAGAATGATTGAAGTGAAATTGGAGATTACTTTTAGAAAGAGACAACAAAATTGAGGGTCCTGAAGCCTTTAATCTTTTGTTCTTAGTGAGGTAGAGATTATCTCAAAGTGTTCTTCTCTAGTCATCCATTGTTGTAGCATATGTTCTTCAATTAGGATTCACAACACTTAATTTTGTTTTTATTAGTTGGTAGTTATTTTTTTTGTTCTAAGGTTCACGAGCATCTCAATATATTTTCTAAGGTCATGAAATTTTTCTTATTAATCCAGATATTCCCTTTATATAGTTTAACAAAGAAGTAACATGTTCTATGGTACCTAATAATGTTTACTAGTCTCTAACTTTTATTAAATGGGGTGTATAAAATATTTCAGAACTCATTAATAAAATAAGAATAGATAAGGTTCATAAATATGACTGTTGGATGTAATTTTTAATTTAAATAGAAATAAGAGGATTGATGGTGCCTTATGATTGGTAGGTCAATCTATCAGTGTCTCAGACTGTTGGTGACTGAGTCTGTCGGTGTCCAATACTATTAGTGTCTCAGACTTTCACTAGGTCGTTCTTTTGGTAAATCACCCGGTTGGTAGGTACTCAGTCAGTAGGTAATGTATCAGTAACATAACTATCAGTAGATTATACTTCGTGAAAATTCTGAGTATTGGTCAGTCACTCTTTTGGTAGGTCATGTTGTTGCTAGGTTAGGTAACGGTGACATATTCTTATTGGCGACTTATAATTATTGGTGACTTATACTTATCCAAATCTTGTTAACCTATATTATAAAAGAAACACTAAAAAAGAATTTAAGATTAAATGTAAACATGGTTCAATATTTGTTTTAGTTATTTTCATAAATGAATATAACGGTTTATAAAAGTGTGAAATTAATATAATTTTCTTTCAATATTTGTTTCATATTTTTATGTAAAAATCAAATAGATAATGTCAAAATTAGCATTATTGTTATTTTAAAATAAATGATATTTTATTAAATCATTTAATATTACTAAAACAAAAATATAATTCAAAATTATTTTTATGTGTTATTAAATATAAAATATGATCCATTCATGGACCAATTTAACTTTTATAATTTTTATATTTACCAATAATTAGTATACTCTTTTCTATAGTGGTTTGGGTTAACGATGTATTTTTGCGTGTTATGTAAGATTATATTGAATTATTTTACTACAGATATGGAATTTTTATCCTATATATTAAAATAAATATCTTTTAATCATTTGGTATAAATTTTCGCATAAATATCACTTTAATATATTCTTAATGGATGAATTACATAGGTTACAAAGCAAGTTATCTAAATAAAAAACCAAAATGGGGAAAAAAAGCAAACATAAAGACTAAAGAACATAATGATATTTTTTTGTGTGTGATGTTACTTTGGATATGCACAATTACCCTTTAATCCATTATCTTTCCATTTTGTAAGAAGATGAGTTTATACTGGCCTCCCAGTATTTTTAACAATTTGTATTTAGAAGAATGTCAATCCTCCTCCACTATAAAATGGAACTCACCCGTCACACATTTACACATCTCATTCCAATTATCTCATCCAAGACCTACCCAAATAAAATAAAAAAATATATACCATCATCTTAGAAGACTCACTTTGGACATAAATCTATCCATGTAAAAATTTTCGTATAAACTAAATAGAGTTACCTGATGAATAGGCAACAATCTTCAACGAGATATTTTGTTTTATTTGTTTCACCACAAATTCAATTATTCTTATATCTTGATTGTATATTATCCTTATTATCTTAAATATATTTATATTATTTTATATTAAGTTAAATACCTAAACCCACACACGCTTCTATCAACGGAGATACATAATCATTATTTGGGTTTACGGAAGACTACCGCCTCGCAAACTGATGTCGTTCATTATTCCATTACCACAATTAAATGGTGATTATAATGATTTATTTATAGTTTTTATGTTATATATATAATATTTATATTGTAATTATGTTTTTGAATTTTTATATTACACACAAATTCATGTGTTCTATTTTTTGGGAATACGATTACATCGTTTCTGTAAGTGTGGACTACCGCCTCCTAAAAGCTATGTGATGAGTTCACGCTTTACATAGATTGTATAAATAAGGTTTAAATAAAAATAAGTGTTGTATATGACATAAATATTATAATTTAATTCTACTATACATATATATAATTTAATTTTCATTTATTTAATATGAAAAAATAATGAAAACAATATTCATGCGTTTGTATGGCCTATCATCTACAGGAATGGTGCATTTCATTTCCTATATCCAACCATTATGGATTAAAATAAATACATATATACTGAATATTTATTACTTTTAAATCATGGTTTACAATATTTAGATTACTAAATCTTGATCTATGTAATAGGAACAAAAATAACAATTCAAAACATACTCGAATAAAAAGAAAATTAACAACCAAAGGATAAAAATAAAGAATGATTACTAATGAACGGGTTATGATATGTTGATAATGGATTTATATGATATAATAAATATTAATATTGTTCTATTAAATGTTCGTATCATTCTTAAAACCATTATACACGTGGTTTAACATAATTCAACCGAAAGGGTGTGTGAGGTAATGGATATTCATATAACGTTTTTACATATATGAGATAAATTAAAAATTCACCACTTATTTATTTTGTGTGGTGTATATACTTAACATTTTTAATTTAAAATATAAAATAACTCATGAATCTTTGTATTTTAATTTAGCCTTTTAATTGTATCATCCAAATTATTCATAATTATAAATTATCAAATCGTAAATTTTATATTTTGCAGTCTCACATTTTTTTTGATGGTAAACTTTTTCATGAAACACTAACATTATTGTAATCATTTTTAATTAAAAATTACCTTCCTATTAAATAAAACTATTTTTTGTATGATGTGAATTATTTTTTTCAATACATTATTATATTCTTATATATGGTTTATAATATGAATTGTATTAAATTAATTGGGAAAATATTGATAGATATTTACCTTTTACTCAATACAGATATTTGATAAGGAACATTATATAAGAATTAAATTGATTATTTGATATTTTAGGAATTCATTGTACATGTATAAAATTGGTTAGGGAACAGTTAAGGAATGCCCCTCCATGCACTGGTAGTATTATGAGATGAAATCTGTTGGTGAAAAACCCTTCGAGTTTTTTTCCAATCAGAATCTCAAAGGATTATACCCAAAGAAATAAACATTATTGAGAGTATTTATTGAATTTATAATGCTTCATGTGACCATACATGAAATCTAATAATTAATAACTTTCATAATTTCAGTTATTATTATTATTATCCATGAGATTCTCATAATGATAAAATCTATAAATGCATTTCATTCCATGTTTAGTGATTAAATTTAATATGTGTTTAGTTATTTAACATTATATTTTGGTTCTTCTATATACAATTATTATATGGAATTTATTATTAGTTATTTACCTTTACATTATAAATATTCATATTGATTCATTATTTCTTAGGTTATACTCAACCCTAATTGATCTTTTGATCTCACCGTTATTTTTTCCCTTCTGTAGGATATGTAGATGAATTATTGGAATGATTTTCATAAATTATGAGATTTTAATTTTTTATTATTTTTACCGAGGTACTATGTGTGTCACACATTAAATCGAGTTTTAAAAAACAACAAATATAATCATCCATTTAGGATTTGATTCTGTGGAATCATGCCACTATAATAAAGTTAGGCATTAACTCTAGGCAGTTGGATTTAGGGTATACAGTTAGATTCAATGAATGTTTAGTAGGAACCTTTGAAATTAGATTCAGAAAAAAATAAATTAATGAACATAACCCTATGATATTATTTGATTATATATATAGGAGAGAAACTTAAAGTAACCATGTTAATGATTATGGGGTTATATATTCATTAATTTTCCAATTTATGATTAATTAATTCACACGTTTAGGGATTATACATTATTATTTACAATGAAATAATATAATCTAGTTTATTTAATTATTTAAATATATATCCTGGATAAAGGAATGTGTGAATCACTAATTCACATGATACAATGAGTAAGAAGGATCATATCATTGTTCATATTAAGAATTTTTTTATGTGAAATAGTATCAAAAATATTTTCATTGTATGAGGATATAATATCTTGTTATAAAAATAAATATAAAGAGTTATCTATAAATTATGGATATGTATTAAATCATGATAAGGAGAGGAAAAATGGGGAAAAAATTAATAAAGGGAATGAGGGAAATAAGTATTTTATCAAATGTAAAATTATGTTAGAAATCACCTAGAGAAATGATTGAAATGAGTTGGATTTTTTTAAATGTTCAGAGAAAGGATTCACTGAGAATAAAAATGAAAACTAATGAAAAAATACATTTATTTAGTTTTTCAACTATTTTGAAATGGGGTACTATGAAAATACCCCCCCCAGTTTAAAGGTAATATACCTTTAAAGAAGCCAGTGGATCACGATCAAGTCTATGATACTACCATAGAGGAAGAGGAATTTTCAATGTGCTTATTTTTGGTTTCAAGAATTATTTCATTTGATTATTTTATCAATGATTTATTCTTTATAAGAATTATGGAATGTATGAGGAAGGTATTGAAATACATTTTTCATTGAGGATTTGAAACTACGTCATAAAGGGTACTTAAGACCAAGAAAAATGATTCAACGAAAAGTTGAACTTCTTGTAAAATAATATGTTTGAGAAATTTTTACCCTTAATATGTTCCTAAAATTTCGATAATTATAGTGGAATAAAGGGATAATTGATTTGGATTATTTAAATAGGATAGTACTGTCTACCTTGAAACTGATTAATGGTTTGTTGAAAAAGTGGTTTGTTCTATTATTGATGGAGTTTACAACATTTTTAAATTTATGGAATATATCCAATAATCAATTTATTCATTATGTAATATAGAATAATTTATGTTTTTAACACATTTTTAAGGAAACTCAATTTTTAAAATCATTCAAGAGCTTACATGATGAATGCATTCTTATGTATGGTATGTGATGATTAAGAACAACTTCAGGTTGTTTTAGAAGTTCAATTTGGAAATTTATTGAACTTATTTATAAAGAGTTATATAAAAATATTTTAAATTTTCTTTACAATTTATGAAATTTATTATGTTTATATTTGAATGAGATTTTATATTTTAATGTATTACCTGACCATATGATGCAACCTCTGTTAAGAGATGAAGTGGAAATTGTTCCTGGAATAACCAAAGGATAAGATTCTACTTAAGAAATAGAATGTATCAAGTAAGTATATTTAGATAAAATATTAGAGAGTGATATAATTATTTAACTCTATGAAAATGATCAATATATAAAAAAATCATTTTATTAGGTTCATATATGATGAATTACATTATCCTTTATATAATCACAAATTTGTGGGTTTGAGGCACTTAAATTTTCATTTATCACTTAATTTATTATGAAGAATGAATATAGATATTTGTGAACTTCTTCCATGTCCATGTTTTTATTTCCCACCTATTTTCTACTAAATTGGATCTTAGGTAAATGGCCTTCATACATCCCAATCTCTCTTATTAAGAGTATATTTTATTAATACATTTACGATGTTGGTTTTTCGAGAATAATAATTTCAAATATCATCCCCTTGATTTCCAATATCATGTTTTAATTATGGGGAATAAATTGATTTACTTTTAGGAGAATTTAACACCCCAAAACATTACAATATTCAATTTTTAGACTATATTTTTTTTCTATATTTATTTTCATACAACACCAAGTTTATCATGCACTACACGCAACAAATAATTTAGCTTGGAGAAGAGAAAATACTAAGTTTATAAGAGAATAAAATATCTCCAGACATATATATATATATATATATTATTTTAAATATGTTAATTCATTTTTTTATTTATCTTATAGTTTTTGTATGCATATTATTGGAACAAATCCAATTTGGTACAAAAAAGCGGTATTTCGTTAAAGGCGGGTTTCCACCTTTTAATGTTGTACCAATTTTTAATTTTTTTGACACTTTTATAATTTTTTTATAAAAAAATAAATTTTTTTTTGAGAATAATAATGTATAAATTATATTATTTTGATTTGTTGGTATTTTTCAGTTTCGTTTCATTTTTTTGATGAATTGTTCAAATAATGGATTTCAATCGAAATCATTTTTTCATATAAATAATTTATAATGGTAAATTATATATTTAATTTTTTTATAATTAAATTAATTATATTGTACATATATTAATCCAAGTTATGTCACTGGAATAATTTTTACATTGAATATAAATATAAAAACATAGTAATCTTTTAGACATTTTCACATTAAAAAATTCACATTCCCATCATATTTGTGGGATTAGATTTAAATTATTTTTTACTCGCATCTGTGAATTAAATATGGAAACATGGGTATAATTATTTTGACCTAGTATAAAATTTATATCCTAATAATTTCTATATAATTTTGGAACATAGTGATTCGTCGGTCTTGTTAAAATTAATTACAGTGATTAAGGTATGAACAAGCCTACTTAATGATTAATCATAGAGTATAGGGTGTGTAAATGACCCAAAAAATAGTCCAAAACCCATTGTAAGGAAATATTTAGACCATAAATACCTTTTGACCAATTTTTATGATTTATAATGATACTATTCCTTGAGAGTCACCAATATTAAAATTTAAAGAAAAAAGATGAAAAGGAGACTTTAATTCCCTTTAACACTTATAAAGCTTTGAGATTGAATATAAAATAATATTTTAAGCTAAAAATAATATTTATATTGTTAAATTAGTTTTATTATTATTATAAATGATTTTAATTTTTTAGAGATGATATAATTACAATAAACACTTTACAAATTCCAACACATGGATTGTTTAACTAAAAATAAAATAAAATAAATGATACTAAAAACATTAAAAGTAAAGTAAATTTAATAAATTATTTTATTCCATTATTTTTATAGATTATTATATAATTTTATGAATCTATAAACATAATATATTTAAATTATAATATGGTTTTGATATTTCTAAATAAAAATAAAAAATTATATCAAAATTGACATTAATGTTATTTTAAAATAAATGATATTTTATTATATGATATTAAATTACCAAAAATATTATATTCTACCAAGATATATTTATGTGTTAAAAAATATTATATATTCTCAAATATTTTAAAACATTATATTTTATAATTAACATATTGACCACTAACTAGTATAAACATTACTAATGCGGTAAGGGATAAAGATATGTTTTTGAAAGTTATATACGCTTTTATTGAATTAATATAAAAGAGATATGAATTTTTAACATATAAATTAGATTTTTTATTTTAGAATATATGTGTATAAATTTTATATTAATAATCACAATAATGTTTTCTTAATGGATGAATTATGTCTGTTAAAAAAATAGTGACCAATATGAGAAACCAAATTATAAAAATAAGGAAACATAATGACAATATCAGAAAATAATAAAAATTACTTTCAATTTGTGTGGTTTTAGTTTGGACTGACATAATTCCCCAATAATCCACTTGGTATCCATTTTAGAAGCACATTAGGTATGAGAGTCCTCCCAATATTGTTGACCTTTTGGTATTTTCATGATTTCTACTGCTCATCCATAATAAAAGGGATCTCACCCCCTCACATAATCAAACCACTAAAGTAATTTGGTTTGAACAAAACCTAACCAAATAATCTCTTAAAATCCCCACCATCATCCCAAAATACCCAATTTTGACATTAATAAAACAAATGAATCGTTTTTTTATAAACCAAAAGGAGTTACCTGAATAAGAGGTGTTGTTCATCGATGATATGTAATCTTTTATTTCATTATCCACTACTTAAATTATTATTATATAATGATTATAAGAAAAAATATGTTTATTAAATATAATGAGATATTATTATATTAATCTTATGACCTGAAACAATACACATATCTATCAAATGGTATACACAATCACAGTTTGTGTGTACAGCAGACTACCGCCTCATGAACCTGGGTTATTCTTTCTTCCATTACATCCTTTAATAATGGAAAATAATTATCTATATATAGTTTATATTATATATATATATATATTATAAAATTTATTTATAATTTATTTTTGATAATATAGTTATTATATAACACATAACTCAATGGGTTCTATTTTTTGGAATACGATAACGTCGTTTGTGGACGTGTTGACCACTACCTATTCCAAGAAATGTGATGTGTTCATGATTTACGTGGAGTGTATTAAAGATGGTATAAATATAAATAAATTATTTATTTGAAATAAAAATTACATATTAATTATAATACACTTATATAACATTTACTTTTCATTCTTCAAATACACTTATATAATGGGAATAATGTTTATGTGTACATACGACTTACCTTCTCCAGAAATGGGGAATTTAATTTCATATCTTCAAACATTATGGATTAATTTAAATACATATATCATAAATATAAATAATTTTTACATAATGGTTTAAATTATGGAGATGATGAAATCATCATCTTTGTAATAGGAATAATAATAACAAGTCAAAATATACTCGAAAAACAATGCAATTATCACCCGAATCAATAAAGATGCGGGAATATTATTAATGAATTTTTAATGATATGTTATCAAATAATTATTTATCATGTCATAAATATTAATATGGTTCTTTTATCAGTTAATAATAGTCTTAAAATAATTATACATGAGGTTAAAGATCATTCAACCAAAATGGAGTACAATATAATGGATTTTCATCTCACTTTCTACATCTGTGAGATAAATTTCATATTCACCACTTATTTATTTTTTGTGTTTTATATAATTCCCCTTTATCATTTAATATCAGGAATCACTCATACCTCATAGTATTTTATTTCTCAACATTAGTTATCTCATATGAAGGTTTTGAATTGAAAATTACCAAGTGGTAAAAGGGATTCTGGAACTATCAATTTCTTTTGTGATTTTTAACATTCTATTGAAACAATAAAATTATTGTTATCATTTCTCATTGTAAATTAAATTACTATTAAATATCCATATTATTGTATTATGGATATTATTATTTTAAAAACAAATTTAGTTTTTTATATATGGTTTTAACTTTTATTTTTTTACTTAATTGGGGAAATTTTGAAACATATGTATCATTTATACAATACATATATTTTATAAGGTTCATTAATTATGAATTAAATCTATTATTTTATATATGAGGTATTCTTTGTATATGAATTAAACAGCCTGGGGATTGGTTAGCTCAATCCCCTCAATGAATTTATTGTCTCACGAGATGTAATTTTTTTATGACAAACCATTTGAGTTTTTTTCCAAGAAGAATTAGACAAGTTTCTACCCATTGACTTAAACTATATTAAGAATATGGAATAATGGTACATTGGTTCATGTTTCATATAAATGACATCCAACAATTAATAATTTCTTTCATTTCAGTTATCATTATTATCCTTGATATTTTTAGTATGATGAAATCTATGGATGCATGTTATTATCTATTTATTGATTAAATGGAATTTATGTTTAGTTATTTATCTTTAAATGATGGTTATGACTTATCATGTTATTTAAATGGAATATGTTCTTAGTCCATCACCTTTCCAGGTTTGTTATTCTTATTGATTCAATATTTCTTCTATTTTACTTAACCCTTTCTGAGAATTTGAGATCACCCATATTTTGTTTCTTTTCCCAAGGATATGAAGATGAATTCTTGTAATGAGTATCAAGGATGCTAATAATTTACATTTTTTTGTTAATTTATTTCTACAATGTATTACAAGTATCTTATATGTAATATGGTTTTCCAAAAATACTAAACTAA
Organism: Viscum album; assembly: GCA_963277665.1. Classification (NCBI taxonomy): domain Eukaryota; kingdom Viridiplantae; phylum Streptophyta; class Magnoliopsida; order Santalales; family Viscaceae; genus Viscum; species Viscum album. The sequence continues at coordinate 1,878,379,187 of OY728132.1, forward strand.
ATTGTCCTTCTGGATTTTATTCCTTGTAATCATTATAGTGTAATAAAGTAAGGCACTGACTCATATAATCTTCTTTTGGGGCCGTACATGGATTATGGTTCACACCATTAATATGATTAATTCATTGGACTTAGTAAGTGGTGGAAGGATCCATTTTTAACCCTTGGATAAATTCATAGATCTCATTTAACAATTTTTTTTGGGTATTTGGAATATTCCATACCTATTTACATATGTAGTATTAGCACAATGGCTTGAAGGTATGATTATAATTTTTACCATTATCAATTTTATCATGAAGAAACTAATTAATATTAACCTTGTGAATATTTATATTGTTATTTTACTCATGTATTTTTTACTCTACTCTAGTGTTTTACATTTGGAATATTTTATTATTTTTTATCTCTTCAATATTAATTCATTTTTTATTATAGTATATATTCTAATATATGAATTACCTTACTAATAATCTGAGCTCACCCCTATTGCAACATCATTACCTCCTCATGGGCTTCAGATGAGGTGAAAATTAAACTTGGAATTAAGCGATATCCCTCTGGTGACAATGGATGGAAATACATGTTATGAAATTCATGAATGATTGGGGGATGATTTTCCCTTAGAATAAAAAACAACCAACCAAACATGGCATTAAAAAATAAAATTACATGATGCATGTTAATAATGTTTTACAATTCAACCACATACTAAAAACAATAATAAAAAACTTTTCCAATAAAAAATTAGATTAACAAGTAGAAGATATCAAAAGAAACTCCTATAAATAATGAAATAACTCCCCAGCTCTACAACAAACTCTATGATCAAATTCCAAAATAGGCCAAGCATCACAAGAAACCACTAAAGAAATGAGATTCCTTAGCTTTACCTGTATCTAGATATACATCATCTGCAAAAGAACCAAAATTCCTAAGAAGGGTTGAGTAATAAAACTCAGTAGCCATTCCCAAAATGACTTCCCCAATCACACCAAAATTGTATAAAATGTTATCAAATTTATATATAACAATTTATAATAAAAATATTTAAACAATTTGACAATTTCCAGTAAAACAAACACATCCTTACAAAAAAAATTTACCCGAACAAACACATTTTTAATGAACGAGATAATTAAATCATTAACCATTTTTTAGTTTCACATTGGCATAAATCAATTAATATTACATGGTTGTACACATATCTAAACAATACAAATAATTCAACTACACGATCCATAGAAAATTGGTGTTACTTTGATGGTGGAACGTTTATGTCCAAACCTTTCTCTTATGTGGTTTGGAACATTCACAAACATCACCCACCACTGGGATGTGTAACATTTATGTCCATCACCTTTTTGGTGTAACTTTTATAACCCCATCCATCCCTTTCAATGCATGCTTAACCATTTAATATATTAACTACGTCGATAAAATATTAACTAAAAACACATCTACAAAAAATTTCCAAAACAAAACAAACATTCTATGACTGAAAGCATCTCAACGAATTATCCCAAACAACATTTCAATAAAATAAAATATTTATTTAAACCCCACCCAATCAAACATATATTCCAAAAAATATTTCAACCAATTATACTAAACAATATTTTAATAAAACAAATTTTTATTGACAATCATTTTCACAACCATATCCATAAACCAAACCAAGTAACTAATTTTAGAGTAATAATTTCAAAATACGAAAATGAAACATATTTCACAAAAATATCATGTTTCCCGAAAAACCCAAAAACCATCACAAAATAGGACTCACACAAGCTTAACACAAAAATTTCAAAATAAATTCAAGAAAAAAATTAATAAGAAATTAAGAATTTATGTTTTAGATAGAAGAGTAGAGAGTGAGGACATCTACCTATTGGATTTGGGTGAAAATGACCCACATCATAAACATTGATAAAATATGGGTGAAAAATCCACAAATCCTCCACACATACAATCCCGAAAAATCATTTAGTCTAAAACATATCATTATTTTCATCACCATCCATTGATATATCCTCGACATATGTAGATGTAAGAAATTGGGAGATAGGAAGATGTAGATCTAATAAAAACATTGAAAATTCCACGAAAGGATAATTACCAAGGAATATTCACCTTAAATAAACTAATATAACACATTTATGAGCATCCAAAATGAGTTGGATATCTTACTTATCTTTTGAGATTAGAAATTAATGAGTTAGGGATGTATAAGAGAAAAATGGGGTATTTAGGGTTAATCCTGACCAACCCTCGTTATTAAAAACACATTTTTAAAATTTTCACAATTAGTTGTATGGTTAAGAAAACAATTCTGTAACTATGTGATAGCTACTGCTTCAATAGGGTGCCTCACATGGATGGCTTACACAATTAGAAAAACAGTGTTCCTACCATGCACATGCTCTTTTCCCATGATTCTTAGTTTACCTAGGGTGGATGAACAATTTGAAAAATTCTGCACCTTAACCAGGTTCCAACAAATATTTCATTAGTACATTTTAAATGATTTTTTGGAGAACCCACATGATTTTACATAAGATTTCTCAAACTGTGAACCCTTAGAAAAGACACCAAACCTTCATAAAACACTTAAAAAATCCGCAAGACATTAACCAAACACTTTATACACATAAAAATCATAAATAATGGGTTACATATTGTAAATAAGGGGTGATACCCCATTATTATGGTTCACTTCCCTAGTATTTCTAGACATTATTTATGAATTATATGAAAGGTAATACTAGAGATAATTAAAATAATCTCCAAGAGAATAATTTTTTTAGGAATTCAGTTATAATTGGATATTCAGGTATGTATCTCGTTTCCAATTACTACTAAAATACTTTGTTTTACTGGGTTGTGATTATTTGTATCTATTATGAATGTATTAAAATATATACTAGCTATCAGATACTAGAGTCAGATCCATTACAGTTGGTATCTGAAAAAATTTACTTGAAACATTGGAAACCAAATATAGGAAAACATTGATTAACAAAAAACCAAATTTTATACATTTATTAAATTTATAATTAGAATATAATATCATAATTATTTTTAATTAAAATATTATGTGTATTTCCTAAAAATACATCCTTATCTTGATGTTATAATTTAGTGTGGTTTTGGAACCGATGCATCCAGGGTTAATAACACTGCTAAGTGTTTTTTGAGTCTATATTTGAGGATATTATGGTGTATATTATATGTTCCATTACTAAGAACCTAGGTTTAAACACCGATAGGAAATGCTTGGGGTAATTCACATTTTAATTATAGTCTATTATGATGAATGAGGGAATAAAACCAAAGGAAACCTATGATATTCCATAGTGATATCGAATAAAACAAAAGTGTCTTGGCTTGATAAGTACAAGGATAATAAAACTTTAAAAGAATATATTCCAATTTTGAGGTTTTATGTTGTAACAACTGAGTTTCAAATATATTAATCTTTTTTTAACATCCCGGATCTAGAAGCCACACAATGGGTGCCCTGAACCTAGTTGGTCACATGACCTTAAGAACATTTCCCCAAATGCCAGAGGCTACCGACTAGCAGCGAGGGCCCATGTATGATAGTTGGGAAACAATGACCTCATTTTTTAAAGTGTAGGACAGTGGAAAAGAAATATAACATACAATGGTGGAAGCAGTAAACAATATGAACTAGAAATGAACAACTGTAGTAATGGATAACCAACAGTCATATATAAAATGATGCATGATGTCACTAATTCTATAAATTCATCCAAACAAGATACACTGCAATACAATATAGGAACATAGTACAAGTACAACAAAACAAAATAGTACAACATGAACTTAGTATCATCACAAGCCTAAGAACAGTCCCATGCTCTCCTACTACTCTGCAACAATCATGTACCTGTGTAGGGACCCTTTCCCCTATCGATACCTACATTAATATTGTATATTTGGGCCGTAGACATGTCCCAAATAGGGTGTGAGAAATAAATCCGAGTAGAAAAACACTAAAGGACCGTTCCCAACTATCAGTGAAAATGTGCAATAGCAATGTGCCAAAGTAAATGTGATAATCTAGGATGTACTCAAAAGTAACTATCTATAACAGTTACATTTCCATTTTAATATTTATTAATCACTTCCAAGATAGTGCTTTATCTTGGAAGGTATAACATATGAAAATCACCATATTGAATATTAATGATAAACACTATCCTCGGACATAAAAATCCATACCATCAGGTAATCAGAATCAAAACCCTCAGGTGACATACTATAGTTATAATGAATATCACACTTAGGCATGCTCGGTGTCACCCTCATGCACAAAAGCTACTTCCCATATGCATAAACAAAGGTTACCCTCAGGCTAATGAAACTCTGCCCCCAGGCTAAATAGAACACTACCCTCAGGCATAACAGAACACTACCCTCAGACACTATTTTCTATGCTGAGACCAACACAACATAAGAATTTTTATACAAATTTCCTCTCAAGAAAACATAAACAAGTTATAATCACGGCATACCCTTGGGTATCTTGGAAAAATGGCTAAACAAAGGAATGCACCCCCAGGGTGGCCCTAGATCCAAGTAATGATACCAAACCACCATTTTGATGTATCATTAGATTATCTATACAATTATAGATATCTTATTGGAAACGGACTCAGCCATACAACACCCCAACATGGGTTCGTAGGATAATGGTAGACAAATTCAACTCAACAGTTGGAAATAAACATCAGATCACCTACCTCGATCGCCCCTCATCAATATATGTGAACGATGTCTCTCGAATAATCCATGAATGACGTAGATCTAGGAGAAACGATCACCCATTCAAACCCAAATAACATTCAATTGGGAAAGAATTGAATACAAACACACAAGAAGAGTGAAGAACTCTATCATGCGGTTCAATCGAGACTGTCAGTGAAGGAAACTGAGTTCCATTGTGAGGTCCGAAGATCCTCGAAGGTTTGACTATCCTCTCCCTCAACTCTTAGGTGTTCTAAGCTTCCTCTATCTAAATAGGAGGATACATCTCGTTTTACGAAAAAAAAGTACACGACATGTACTATAATGTACATGGCGTGTAATTTTCATTTTTAAACTCTTCCTCTGGCGGAATCTTTCCATAGTGGCATTGTTCATCTATCAAAATGAGTAGAAATTCTTGTATTTATGAGTACACAGCGTGTACTATAGATCCGATGGAGGCTACTCCCACCACCTTACTATTCACCTACTAACTAATGACACAACGTGTATATACTAATTACATGACGTGTAGTCAGTTTTTACACCCTTCATCACTGACAGGCCTACACGCCTTGTGTACTCATCCCACATCGCCAAAGTACATGACCTCTGGAAAAGTACACGGCATATACCCACAAATTTTGGGTTTTCCCCCCATTTTACTTATTTTCTCAATAACACATAAGGAAATGGGAAAAGAAGAAACTCGTACCTCAAGAATATGTTCTGGGTTCTTACAAACAACCCCCCTTAAAAGAAATTCATCCCCAAATAGCCCTTATAGGGTTGGTAAAGATAAAGCTATGAACAACTCGGGATATTGACCACATACGTCGGTCTACCGCTCCCAGGTTTCATCCTGCACTCGGTCATGCTTCCACAACACCCGAATGGGTGGAACTGATCAGCCTTAGAGAACCTTTGTGATCCTATAAACAATACGAATCATATTCTCCTCAAAGGATGCATCGACCTATCGTTCAAACTCCATGGGCTGAAAGACGTGAGATGAGTTTGAATGAAAAAGGCGCAGCTGCGATACATGGAATACATCATGCATGGCCTGGTACCTCTATGGTAACTGCAACTGATAGGCAACCGACCTGACTCTCTCCAGAATCACAAACGCCCCCACATACCTCGGTGAAAGTTTACCTTGTCTACTGATCCACCTGTGTCCCAGCCTCGGTGATACACACAAAAAAAATATGATCCCCAACCACGAACTCCGAGGGTCATCTCTGGCAATAAATATAAGATTTCTGACGAGACTGTGCAGTAGCCATCCACTTCTGAATCAACTGGACCTACTCTAAATTCTCCTGCACGAGACATAGTCCAAGTAAAGCTGCCTCAGCTACCTCCATCTAGCACAAGGGTGGTCAGAATGGCGTATCATATAAAGCCTCGTAAGGTGCCATCTCAATAGTTGTCTGAAAACTATTTTTGTAAGAAAACTCGACCAGGGGTATATGATTCTCCCAAGAGTCCCCAACATCCAGGACACATGCATGCAACATGTCCTCAAGAAGCTGTATCAGACGCTCTAACTGGACATCAGTATGAGTGTGGTACGTTGTCCTCAGAAGCTCTTATATACCTAGTGCCCTCTGAAAACTCTGCAAAAAACGAGATGTAAAGAGAGATTCTCTATATGAAATGATAGAACGTGCGACCCCATGAAGATGTACCACCTCTCGGATATAAAACTTCCCGAGATCAGTGACACCGTAGGTCTCTTTGATTGGAAAAAATTGAGACACCTTCATAAGTCTGTCCACAACAACCCATGTGACATCATTGCCTCAAGGTGACCTCAAAAACCCGGTCACAAATTCCATCACATCATCATCCTATTTCCACTCCGGAATGGGTAACTACTGTAACAGTCTGACTGACCTCTGATGCTTTTCCTTCACCTGTTGACAAGTGGAACATCTTGTACCAAAACCAACTATCTCAATTTTCATAACCAGCCACCAATAGTGACGTCTCTAGTCTCAGAACATTTTGGTAACTTTGGGATGAACTTCCCAAGCTGAAGCATGAAACTGCTGCATCAAATCCTCATGTTTATCACTTGGAACCAACACTCTTCCATGGAAACACAGTACCTCATCATCTCTAATCGTCCAACTAGGAGGAGGGTCCTCACTAGCAACCGACACCCGTAGAACTAGGCCTCCCGAATCTGATAGCTGTCTCATCCTCACTCTATCCAGGTGGGTAGAAGTCACAGGTAAGGATTAAAGATAGGTTTGACCCTGACTATCGTGCACCTCCAAACTCATCTCAGAGAACAAATCAATAAATAGCCACTCACCACTGGCCTCCTGCACTGCCTGTGTGTGATTCTTCCTACTCCGTGAATCAGCTACTGCATTACCCTTACCAGTTGTATATGCAAGATCAATATCGAAGGATTAAAGGTATTTGACCCACATTAGCTATCTCAAATTCAAGTCACGCTGAGTTAATATGTACTTGAGATTTTTGTGGTCAGTGAAAACCAAAAAATGCTCTCCCAAGAGATAATGCTTCCAACAACATAACACATCAACAACCTCAGCCAACTCAAGATCATGCATCGGGTAATTCCTCTCATATGGCCGGAATTGTCGAGACACGTACGCAACAACTCAATCAACCTGCATCAACACTACTCCAAGACCAATACCTGATGCATCACATTAAAATTTATAGATCTTCTCTTATTCTAGAAGTATCAAGATTGGTGATAATGTAATCTTTTGTTTCAGCTTCGAAAAGGATGTCTCGCAAGCTTCTAACCAAACAAACTTCACGCCCTTCTTAGTCAAACCCCTCAATGGAAATTCTAAGCGGGAGAAGTCCAATATAAAACGCTTGTAGTAACCAGCCAGTCCCAAGAAACTCCGTATTTCGAACACGTTCTTAGGCTACTCCCACAAATCTACTACTCTTACCCTCTCTAGGTCTACTGCAACTCATGCCTACGAGATAATATGACCCAGGATGTAAATCTAGTCTATCCAAAAGTGGCACTTTGATATCTTAACATATAGCTAATTATATCTAAGTGTACTCAATATGATATCAAGATGGGTGGCATGGTTGTGTCAATTATGAGAGTACACAAAGATTTCTTCCACAAAGGATACCACAAAAGAATCCAAATATGGGTCGAACACAAGATTCATCATAGCCATGAAAACTGCTGGTAGGTTTGTGAGTCCAAATAGCCTGACCATGTACTCATACAAGCCATATCTGCTCTGAAAGGTTGTAAGCGGTATGTATGATGGTCTCACGTGCAACTGATGATATCTGGATCTCAAGTCAATCTTCGAGAACACTCATGATCCTCTAAGTTGATCAAAAAGATCATCAATCCTCAGTAAGGGATATCAATTCTTAACCGTTAGTTGGTTTAGTTTTCGGTAATCCACACTTATTCTCAGGGTACCATCTTCCTTCTTAACAAATAGGACCAGGGAACCCCAAGGAGAAGTATTGGTTTTGATAAAACCATTGTCTTGTAACTCCTATAACTGCCTCTTGAGATACTTCATCTCAGGTGTAGCCATCCTATAGGGAGTAATGGACACCATTTTCGCTCCTAGCACAAGCTCAATAATGAAATCCACCTCTATCTCAGGAGGTAGACCCGAGAAGTTGTTTGGGAAGACATCCCCGAAACGATCAACCACTTGAGGGAAATCCTTCTGACAAGTTCCCTGGTCATCTGGATACAAACACACAATTTGAGCTGTCACGCCACCTTGACCACGATGCTCGAGTCCATCTCGGCTTGCCTGGACGTCCCGTTATCCCTTTTATAGAAACTCTATGCCCTCTGGTGATGTAAAACTCGCCCTGCGATGATAGAAACTTACAAAGGCTCGAAAGGGAACCAACCAGTCCATCCTGAGAATGAAATCATAAGCTGTCATCTCTAAGACATAAAGGTCCCATAGAAAGTGACACCCACCAACCTCAAGAAGTAATTCCTTGCACTGACGCACACATGTAGTTCTCATCTCCAATGGAGTTTCTAGCGTCATAATTTTAGTTGAAGAAGAAAAACAGAGCCCAAGGCTCTCTATAGTGGGCACAAGTATGAAGATATGATTATAACCAGTATCAAAAAGTGCAGAAGATAAAACTAAAGCTACTAGAATAGTACCTCTGACAGTGGAAGGTCTGGGATCCTGATCATGTTGGGTCTGTTGCACTGCATATGTCTTCCCATTACCACGGCCCTGCGACACAGCTTGGCTACCCCGAGCTGACCCACCCTGCTACCTCTGAGATCCTAGTTTCTGGCTACCACGACAACGACCACCATCTCGGCCTGCATGCCCTAAAGTATTCCAATTTTTCTACTGGTAAGAAGCTGTTGGTCATGTTCCCTCATATGGAGTCTGTACAGAAGCCCTCTCACTTGTCGCAGGTGGAAACTCCCTGCAATAACACTATAGATGACCCGTCTTGCAGAAAGCTCAAGACTCCACTGGGTCACAAGGACACTGTGGTCTCTTGTGCCGCTCTCTACCACACTTGTAGCATATGACCTGACCACTTGAAGTATTCTTTTGGCTAGTACTTCCACCCTGAGAAAAATACACCTACCTCTTCCTCTTAACAGTAAAAATAGTAACAGAAACTAAGGTAGAACTTCCCTGGACCACACCACTAGCTTCTCATAGGTTCTGCTATCTAATTAGTTCTTGGTTCAAAATAGAATGCATGGTAGGAAACCTGAAAACATTCACCAGATGTCACATCGTTGCCCATCCTCAAAGTGTCTATGACTCAACGTCTCATCACCCACCAGAACATGTGAAAAACTTTGAAGCTCAGAGAAGTAGGAAAAATAGTACTTCATTAACACTGTGACCTGCTGCAGATTCATGAACTGTCAAGCTCGATCTTCCCTCAAAATCTATAGGAAGAAGAAGTCATAGAAGGCTGCCTTAAAATCATCCCACTTCATGTCTCGGGGATGATCAGTCTGGTCTCAAGATGCTCGAAGATAGTTTTCAATGAATCCAGCCATGAATCCGTAGTCTATGGTTCGCCATCCCCTAAAAACGTAGGCCGATGCTACTACAAGAAGATACGTGTTAGCTCTACCATAGATGTGGAAACTGGCAGTGCTCCGTAAAAGTTCTGCATGAACTACATACAGCCTTCACAGAACTGCGCATATGTGCATGTGTCTAGTATAATGGATGTTGATACATATGGAACTGATGAAGGACCCACTGGTAGCCCATGGACTACTACATTTTGAGTATAATCATCACCGCTCTCTTGGAGAACAACTGGTGGTCATCTCGGTGGCATGACTCTACAAAGTCAAACGCACACCTTAGATCACAATTATCAAAGAATGAAAACTAGGAGACAAAGAAGGGAACATGAGAAAGAAAGCATTCAAGATTTACAAAACTTGACTACACAGCGTGTATAAATACTACACGACATGTTCTTATAATCCATCCACATGGGTGTGTGCTTCAGCTAAAACCGGTCATGTTACACCCCATACACATGGTGTGTCTTCTAAATACCAAACATGTAATTGAATCATTCTTCCCTTCCCGAGTCCTTATACACAGATAGGACACACGGATCTCCTAAAATAATACTACATAGCATCTACCACAGGTACACAGTGTGTACTGTACAAGCATTCACCGACCTATGTTGTTCGTGACACGGCCCATGTACCCTGGTCACTCTACACAATGTGTTCCAAAAAGACACGACATGTATAATGAAGCCACAGACATACAATGTTCCTCTCTACATTTTCTACTACACGGATGATGGTGTGTTCTAGGTGGACATGACATGTACTATAAAAGATAACACCGACACATGTTTTTAGTGACACAGCCGGGTACTTAGGTCAAAATACACGACATGTTCAAGGTATACACGGCGTGTATCTCTTAAGGTTTCCTCTGTCTGTGTTGTTAGTTACACAGGCTAACACAGGCTGACATAGGGTTAACACTACACGGTATGTATAATAGGTACATGGTGTGTTTCCGAAAAAATATCTCTATCCCATGTCTCTTCCCACACATCTTATGACACAGTAAGAGACTACATGACGTCTACTTAGGGAACATAGACTATAATTATAAAATTTTCATTTATTTCCAAATAAAAGAACACATGGAGTGTGTACATAGAACCACACGACATGTATCTTGGGTTATCCATATAGTAAGCCTTAGAAAATACTCCATAACCCAGAAAATCACAGAAAAAACACCTAACTTCCAAATTTTGATCCTTGAGAGCCCATACTCCCTGTGAATCAATGCGTGGAATCTTATAAATGTTATAACAATGTAAGAAAGATGATGATCCACCAAATTCCAGTCAATGAGGGCCCATACTCCTCAAGAACCAATGTTTCACGTTCATTCTATCAAAACCTCACACAATAATAACCTATCAACTAGCAGGTATTTTTCAAAGCAGCTATCACAAATGCATGCTTTTCTATCACAATAACTGTCACAAAAACATGTAATTTCTAATGCACCTACATGTCATTGAATGAATGCATGACATGTGATTTATTGAATGTGACTCAATTATGCATGAGATGGAATACCCTCATCTCATTGGGTTTCAACTAAATAGAACCCATGTTTATAATATAAACAGCACACTACATGTGCATCACCCAACGGTGAAAATCAGATCAACTGTAAAATTCCAAAACTAGAATAATTGAAATTAACAAGGTAGAGTGGATTTTCCTTGTACACGGGTTAGGTACTTCTGGAATAACCTATTACTAACTACCATTTCCATCCTATTGATTACTATAGGCTCCAAATAATAAGTTAAATAAAAGAAAAGCCTTTGAAACCACATTGTAATGTCCCGGATCCGGAAGCCACACAACGGGTGCCACGAACACGGTTGGTCACATGATGTCAAGAACATTTCCCCAATTTCTAGAGGCTGCTGACTAGGGGTGAGGGTCTGGGTCTTATGGTGGGGAAACTATGCCCTCATTTGTCAAAGTGTAGCGCAGTGGAAAAGAAATATAGCATACAACAGCGGAAGTAGTAAACAATATGAACCAGAAATGAACAACTGCAGTAAATGATGACCAAAAATCATATATAAAATGATTAAACATGTCACTAATTCTGTGAAATTATCCAAACATTACACACTTCAATAAAATATAGGAACAAAGTAAAAGTACAGTAAAATAAGACAAAACAATGCAACATGAACTCAGCCGCTTCGCAAGCCTAAGCTCCATCCCATGCTCTCCTACTCCTCTACAACAATCATGTACCCTTGTAAGGACCCTTTCCCCTATCGAAAACTGAAGAAATATAGTTTTTTTGGCCAAAGACAGGACCCAGACATGGTGTGAGAAATAAATCCCAATAGGCAACCACCAAAGGTATGTGACCAATTGTTAGTAAAAATGTGCAATAGCAGTGTGCAAAAGTAAATGCAATAAACTAGGTTGTACTCAAAAGTAACTATCTTTACAAGTTAAATTTCCATTTTAATATTTATTAATCACTTACAATATTTTCCTTTAGCTTGACAGGTATAAAATATGAAAAATACCGCAATGAATATTCATGATAAACAATATCCTCAGACATACAAATCTTTACCCTCTGGTAATCAGAATCAAAACCCTCCAGTGACTGCCCAAAAGCACAATGATCATCACCCTCAGTCATACTAGATGTCACCGTCAGGAACAAAAGCTACTACCCACAGGCATAAACAAAGGTTACCCTCTGGCTAACGAAACTCTACCCTCAGACTAAATAGAACACTGCCCTCAGGATTAACAGAACACTTCCCTTAGGCGCAAGTTACGGAGCCGAGCGCAATGCAACATAATCAATTTTATAAAAATTTACTCTCAAGAAAATTTAAACAGGTTTTAATCATGTCATACCCTCAGGTATCCTAGCAAAATGACTAAAGATAGGAACACATTCCCTGGGGTGGACCTAGATCCAACCAATGATCCCATACAACAGTTTTAATTTATCCTTATATTATATATACAATTATAGATATCTTATCAGCTAAGGCATCTGCCATATGACACTGTAACATCAGTTTGTAGCACAACGGTACATAATTTCAACTCAACAACTGGAAATAATCATCAAACCACCTACCTCGATCACCCCTGATCGATATACTTGAACAATGCCTCCTGAATCGTTCATGAACAATGTAGATCTGGGAGAAAATTTCACCCATTGAAACCAAAATAACATTCCCTCGAGAACTAATTGGAAAGAAACACACAAGAAGAGTGAAGAACTCACATACGCGGTTCAATCCAGACCGTCGGTGAAGGAAACCGAGTTCCGGTGGGCGGTCGGGAGATCCTCCAAGGTTCGACAGTCCTCTCCCATGACCCTTGGGTGTTATAAGATTCCTATGTCCAAAGAGGAGGCTACTTCCCATTTTAAGCGAAGAAAACAAACTACACAGTGTGTACTCTCAAGTAAAAAACATGTACTTTTCGTTTTTAAACTGTTCTTATGGGGGGTTCTTTCCACCATGACACTATTCATCTATTGACAAGTGAACACGACGTGTATTTCTGAGTACACAGCGGGTACGGTTGCTCGGCTGGCAGCTACTCCCACTGCATTATTGTTCACATTTCGACTGATGACACAGTGTGTATATACTAAGTACACGGTGTGTAGTCAGTTTTTACACCCTTCATCATTGATAGGCCTACACGCCCTGTGTACTCATCCCACATGTCCAAAGTACACGACGTGTGGAAAAGTACATGGTGTGTACCCAAAAATTTTAGGTTTTCCGCCCATTTTCCTTATTTTCTCAAAAACACATAAGTAAATGGGAAAATAAGAAACCTATAACTCAAGAATAAGAACCGGGTTCTTACAATTTTCCTTAAGGAAACAATAGAAAAATACAAATTGTTTTTTGAAGAATATAATTTCATCCTTATCTATAAAATATATTAAATATAATTTTCCAAAATTTAATTAAAATTTGAAATTATTTTTTCAAAACTATATTTTGGTGAAATATTGGTATTTTTATGGAATAAATTAATTTATAGTAATTAGTGAAAAATACTTCTTTATATTGAAAACAATATTTTCATTTCAATCATTTATAAAGAAAAATTTCACTTCCAAATAGTTTAAAAGTAAAATTGGATATATCATATTATTATTAAAAAAATATTGTGTTCATTTGAATCCAGTTTATTTTTAAATTTGGAATGAAATATTTTTTACACTTACAAATAATTTCTTCAAATTTTTTTTTTATTATTGCATTTTATGTTTTAATAGAAAAGTAATTTTTTCCACATATATAAATTTAGTTAGAAAAAATGGATTCAATATATAGAATAAGGATTTCCAAAATTGATAAATAGTTCACATTTATTTCTTTTCATTATAAATAGTAATCATAGTAAATAATTGTCACCACGATAAGGGAAAATCATGAAATTAATGTTAAAAGAAATATGATAAAGACTAAAATTTTTCTATAAAACAATCCATTATACTATTTTAAGGGTTTATTTTGAACATTAGCATCTATATAAATTATGTATTTCCACTTTGTGTTGTATTTATTTTATTATTTCCTTTATATAAATTTACTAATAGAGTAAATAAAAAATTTCATACTCTTGAAATTACTAACACTAAATTTTGATTATAAAAATGGATATGTTTTGTTAAACCTATTTATTTGAAAGATAAAATAATTTTTATATTCTGGAAAATTATTTATAATTTTTACAGATTAAATTCTTTCCAAAAAATAATATAGAACACAAATATATTATTTATTAAATTAACATAAATTAAAATAAATTTCTTGAAAACTGTTAAAGTAATACTATTGAAGTGAATTACAATGACCCGTAAATTTAATAGATATATATGACATATTAGTTTTTTTTGTTAAATTTAAAAACATTAATTACACCATTCTATTAATGAATTTAAAGTAAAATTAAATGAATATTTTCATTTTTTTGATATTTTATGAAAATAATATATTATTAAATTATTTATAAATCATATAAATAATAAAATAATTCATGTATGATAATATATAGTCTAACACCCCTTCACTTGTATGTTTATTGGCCACTCGTTACCATATATTTAAAATTATAACCCTTACATTTTAAATGTATTTAAAAAATATCCTATATTATCCAACAAATTATGGAAACATTATGACAACATAAAATGAAAATGAAATTGTTGTATTTAAATGTCTTTGTTAATTTCATTTCTGTCCTTTCATTCACTATAAATAGAAACCTCATCAACCCTCATCAATATGAAATAGAAATCTTATATGATTAACCAAAACCTTCCAAAACCAATTCATAAAATTCTTATACCCGTTCTATAGTTTCTTTTTTCTTGAAATCCTAATAAAATGTCCATTAATTGGAGATCTGAAGAATCTATTTCAAAGAATAGGTGATCAGCTTTACAAATTATATTAAATTTCATTTATCCTAAAATTCCTCTAAATCTTTTATAACAATTATAATTTAGTAAATAAATTTTCATAAATATTTTAATATGTTTTTATGAATATTTTGTAACTAAATTCCATCTATTTCTGTCCTCCATAAAGTAGAAGTAATGCTCGTTCACACATACTGTTTGGAGTATTCACATTGCAGTGTAATTCATTTTTCATCTCCTTATTACATGGATTGTAATAAATAAGAAAATTATTATAGTAAATTATATTTATTAAATAATTATTATTCAATAATAATAATACCATTTATAACTTATCACTCTATAACTGATTAAAAATGACATACTCACTCATACGTACATGTAGACTAGCACCTCTGTGAAAAAAAGTTATTCATTTTAAATGTCTTAAATTCAAATATGATTCCCAATATGTATATGTGGAATATATACTATATTTTTATCATTTTTAAAATCTATTATATTATGTATACATGAGAAATATTTAGGGATTAAATTTATAGAATAAAAAATTACATGAAAAATGAAATAGTTATCACTCAAATGTGAAAAAATTAGTGAATAATTTTTGGTATATGGTTTTGAAATTTTTTAGAAGGATCATATATGATATATTATCTATTTATTTTCTCATTTTATTAGATTATTTTATATTTAAATGAATTATACATGAGGCTATATTCACATATATTTAAATTTATACTTTATGTAAGGGCTATTTCATAATATCATCATTATTTGGGATTGTTAATATTTAATTATCCATCTGAGAAATTATATGACTTTTTATATTGAAAAAAATATATTTACTTACACAATGTTTATTTGTTATGATTATGAGTTTTCCTTTAATTTTTATATTTTATTTACTAAATATAACAAATAAATCTTATGGAAACTTGATTTTTTTTTCTATTCAATCATGAATATTATTATTCCATTCCTATATTTTTATTCAAAAATTTTCATGAAAGTATTTCTTTTATAATAGGAATTTTAAAGAAATTTTCAAACATTTGTAAGATCCTAAACTTTTTCATGAGATAATATTTCACATTTTTAGATACTCTTTTTCCATATTATATATATATATTGATTTGATTTTATATTGGGGTTTTTTAGTGAGAAATTGGAGAATTTTAGATGGAAGAGGTGCAGTGCATGGTTGGATCATGGTTTTTAAAAACCATGTACCCATGCATTAAGAATGTGTGAAACCAAACAAAAGGGATTTGAATTATTGGATGACATTTTTTTCAAACTATACACCCTTCTATTAGTAACTATGAAACTCCCTGGGATGAAGAATACAATTAGGACAAACTATGTGCCCTTTATAGGAAACAATTCATGTGAAAATTTAATCCCTCTAAAATATCATTTATGTTTTTTAACCCCCATAATATATGCCTAAATATCCAATCCTTTGAATAAAACAATTATATTGAATTTTAGTGTCTCTTGAATTGATTCCAAGGCTTTCGAACATCAATTCTAGACGATTTGAAGGTCCATTAACAGATTTACACGTTTACTAATAATTGATTCTCATACCATATTGTTTCCATCATCTCTTAAATCTTTTACCCATCCTTTTGACAAGATAATATCCCCTATTGGTAATGGTTCTAGATCTTGGTTTTCAGGGATTAATCTATTTGATCCTTGTTCTAGATTTCTGATCTAGATCTCCTTCATCATCGTGAACTTGGTTCTTCTTCTTCCATTAGGTATTTCCATTAGCAAGAACTTATAAACTACATTGAGATTGGTGGTCTAAATTTTAAATACCATAGTATTTGTTTAATTAAATTTATGCAATTGTGAAATTATAATTTCCATGATTTGGAAAATTTATTTGAGATTCATTTTACTTAAGTTCATTTCCATGTGATTATGAATTAGGATAAATTTTGGATAATTGAAATTGGTAAAATTTGAATAATTAATTAATTATTTAATAAATGGAATATTTGGATTATGGAATTGATGGGATTTTTTTATTATGTATTTTTTCATTTAATGTAATTATTAATTTAATTTACAATGCGGATTATAATACGATTGGGTTAACCATCATGTGTTAATGTGTTATATGGTTTAAATAATGGGAAAATGGTTTAATAGTGAATAGTTGATATTAATCCATGTGATTATGTTTGGAAAAAATGTTTTTTTGTGATAAATTATATTGATATACAATGATGTGAATGGGAAATAAGGGTTAATGTTGATTTAACATGAATGGTGTTTTATATGTGATATAACTGTGATTGACTGATATATGAGTGTGGTAAACAGAAGGATTCTCCAAATATGCAATTTTAATTTAATAATATATGAGTGTGGGGCATAGATTCATTCTCCAAATACCCATATGTGATTGACTTATATAGGGGGTGCGAGATAGGGACTATTGGTCCAAATACTCACGGTGTGATAGATATGGTGTTCTAGGCCCAAAATGATCGCATTGGATCGTGGTTCCAATTAGACTTAATATGAATTAAAATGAAATTGTAATTCATAACCATTTTATCTGGATATGTTATATCCATGGGAGACAATTCAGATCCAGCATGGCTTGAAGAAGATATTTATTGAATGGGTGTCATTGTGAACCTGGAAAATTATGTGGTTAATTAATTAATAATTGATAATTTGATAACTGTTTACTTATACATTGTACATTATTATTTATACGACTTCATATATTTTTATTTGATATGAAACTATTTCATTAACGATTGGTGGTGGCCTACATAGTTTTAATCACACCCTAATTAGGCTCCCGGATTGGTACTTGAGTAGGCTTCATGTTTTCTGGATGGGATAAGGGAAACAACCCTATGTTAAATGGGTTATATGGTATCGATCATGGATGATGAAATCCAAATTGGTCTTAGGACCTGCTTGGGAGTTTTTAGTGTCCTTATTTTGGGGTTTTCATTTTACAGTTAGAATGTATTTTGGGATTATGTATCTACGGATTTAGTTTTGGATAATGTATTTTGATTTTGGTCATCATGTGCTATTAGTATTATTATGGTTATGGTTATATTATTGGGATATTGATTATTTATTTCCATTGTTGTACTGTATTAAAAAATTGGTTATTATCTCCCAATGATCGATATTAGACTCTCAATACTAGTTGGCAGCCTTCAAAACATGAGGTTGTTCACCTAAGGTCATGTGGACAACTGGCTTGGGGAGCTGGTGGGTGCAACCCAGGTTCGGATGCCATAAAGTGGTATCAAATAGAATGTTTTCTTTTATTTTCTTTTCCCTTATTATTTTGGAAAAGTAGGAAAGAGAATAGAAAGCCTTGGGCCTTGGACATTAGCTCATGAATTATATTTTTTATCCCATGTATGGAGGAAAACCCAAGTACCTTTTGTGGGATTGTTATTATTTTTGATTTATATTACGATTGGAAGTCATTTCACCGAGAGTGATGAACTTGTTGTGTGATGTGATCAATTTTTCTAGTATTTTCTGAGATTGAAACATTTTATGTAATGGAATGTTATTTGGGTATGTATACATCATTTTAGGAACTATGGAATTATTGTGACATGCATCATTTTTAGACATGCATTGGATAAATAGGTTTTATGATGAGTTGTTTATATGAAAGTGTTTTTCTTGATTTAGTAAATTTTATTGAAAAATATTCCTAATGTTATCTCGAATGTTTTAAAATGATGTAAGATGTAAAAAAATAGTTATCTAATGAGAAACTTGAAAAAAGAGAATGTGTTTAGCCTAATTAACCTAGACCAAGTGGAGGGGTGGTTAAGTTTAGTTATAGAACATTTTTTTTACCATGTTGTGGAGTTTGGGGGAATGAATTGTTATTGATTTATGTGAATCCCACAGACATAAATGTGATAATGTTTTGTAATGAATCATGGAACATGTGTTTCTAATTGTATAAATATTCCTCCTTGATGAGACTTGTTGAGAGGAAGACATGAGGTTATGTTTGTGGATGATCAACAAGTTGTGGAACTTGAGGAACCGATAGTGATGGGTGATAATGTTGGAGATAAATTATTTGAAAACACTACTCGGTTCATGCATTTTATGAAAAGTGGGTCATTGTAGGTTATGAAGTGTTTTTCAAAAATGAAACATTAATTTCCATTGTAGAACCCTCAAAAATTTACCAGAGAGGTTGGACCTAAAGAAGTTGCATTATGGGTTGTGTCTATCCATATGACAATTAACCATCTATAAAATATAATTGATAATATTGTAAAATGGGATTCTTTCATGTTACTTGGTCAGAGAAATAGTTGGTCAGACATCTAGACTCGTGTTGGAAAACTGGACAATATAGAGTGGATGTACTTTTAGGAGAAGATCATGGACCAAATTTACATGAGACACTCACGCTGGAGAGTGCATCTAAGTTCATGAGGTTAAATCAAGGGAATATCTCTATTATGGACTATGATGTTCTATTTATAGATTTACACTGTTTTTTTCTAGTGTTGGTGGTGATGAGGATATGGTGGTGAAATGATTTCAAGATGGGATTAAATTTGAAATTATGTATGAGGTAAATATATTTAAGATGAAAAAGTTTTATAAAGGGTTAGTTCAGGCTCTTATTTCTGAGGGGAAGCTGAATGAGGATTCCATTGGAGGACACAGGGTTTAAATGGGATAGTCAAAAGGTATCACATACAAGATCAAGAAGCATCATTTTTAAAATTTTGATTAGATAAGTGGAAATAATAGAGGCTAGGGGGATTAGTTACACGGGAACATACTCGAATGATCTATCAACTAAGTGGTAGGTCGGGTCACATTTGTAGATAGTTACCCTATCCACTTATAGAGTTTTTAGCATGTGATAGAATGGTACATCTATAGTGGTTTTGTATGAACCCAAGATATATCGGTAATGATAGATGATATAGGTATAATAAGATTACAAAAATGGGGTCTTCAAACACATATTAATTTGGATTTTGAATTTCTTCCCTCTATGGTGGATGAGGTAGTTGAGAAGTTGATTTCAGGTAGGATAACCCATGTCAACAGAGTGGTGTTGCTCAGGGGACTCAAAGAGCCTCATAAGGAAGAGCGCATAACAATTTCCTACAGTTCAGCATACACTTGTGTATTGTGATTCTAGACTATCTATAGTTAGAGGCACTATTCTTATAGATTCTATGATATCTAGAACCTTATTTGTTACTGATACATCCCATTATTTTATATTTTCACAACAATTGAATGGGTTGAGTCAGGTAGTAGAGTTTTTGAGTGGGGTAATGAAGATCGATACACCATTGTAAGTATGATCGAGATACATATATTTTTTCAATGTTTGTTCCCCTGAGGTTATGGAGCATCATTGTCTGTTGGATACCTAAATTATAGACATGTCAGATGTCAACCTAATTTTGGGAATGGATTTTTTAGTGGCGTATTGAGCTAGTATATATTTTTAATAAAAGAGAGTGACCATTACATCTTTTTAGGGTAATAATTACATTCAATGTGTGGAGTGTGATATCAAAGGCGGGTCATTTTTTAAGGTTTCATCTCATATTTGGGGAAATCACCACCAAGGTAGCTGGTCGATTTATTGATTACGAAGGAGTAAATCCTGATTTATTTCCACCAATAGATTGCAAATTCTATGAAAATTTTCTTGAGTATTTCTTAAGGCTTCCACCTGAGATAGATTTGGAATTTAAAATTGAACTCAAGAAAGGGGGCTGATATAGTTTATATTCCACATTATAGAATGAAAAAATACAAAGATTTATGTTCATAAGAGTCAACTAGAATAGTTTTGGTAGAAGGTACATTTCCGTTTTAGTACGTTGCCTTGGGGTTTTATAGTTTTTTAGCCAATAAGTAAGACAGAACCTTATACTTGTTTATAGAATACTGGAAGTGAATCATTTGACTGTGAAGAACCAAGATCCACATCCATGTATCAATGACTTATTTGAACAGTTGATGGGATCTTGTGTTTTCTTCAAGAATAACATGCTATAAGGGTATTATCAATTGATAGTTTGGCCTTATGAAACAAATAATACTGTATTCTGTGAAAGTTATAGCCCTTATGATATTTTCACGATGTCTTTGTTAGGTCCACTAGTCTAGATACCTTGAGAGGGGGGGGGGGTGTGAATCAGGGTATGAAAAATTAAATTAAAAACTGCCCCTTTTGATCTTGTTTTGTTGTTAGAAAAAACCATCTTCTCCCTCTCATTCCCATTGCAGTGTATAAAAGATTCATAAAGAACACACATAACACAACAATTTTACTTAGTTCACCCTCACTAGGCTACGTCCAAGGAGTATACACCAGAAATGTGCCGATATCACAAATCCACTATAAGTGCACCACTGTTTAAAAGTTTGAAGTGGAATCAATGTCCCTTCTGGTTTACAACAGCTCACAATTTGAGAACTCACTGCTTCTTTAGAAGATTCACTCACTTTTATAAACATGTAGGTCTCTTCATTATCACTAATGATTTAATCCTACACTGTATATTGATGCTCTATTGATATCCAAATTTCATCCACTGATCAATACCCCTTTTCCCCCTAAACACTGAGCAACAACCTTTAGAGAATGCCTTTGCAAAGCACCCTACTTCTCGAAGCTCCAAATTCTGCGATTCTCAAGCAAGAATTTATGATGTATCTACCTCTTCACAAATAATCTAAAAGTGGTTTCCTTTGTGAGGCTAATTGATTCAACATGGGACATAACACTTTTTTGGAACTAGATTAGCCTCCATGATGCTCCTTCTTCACGAAGCACACTGCCTTCGTGAACCTCCTTCATGAGTTGAGAGCAATAAATATTTCATGGAAAACTCTCTACTTCTCTTGAGGGGGTCGAGGATTATTTATAGGTGATTCCACCAACCCTCAAAACTTCAGTGTATTGTCAGTTCCACGTCTGCTCAAATCGTGAAGCTCTAAATTTTTTACCGAAAATCTCTCTTGATCGCTAAGTACCACGGAAATTTTTGGATCACGGAGCACGTCGAAATCATGGAGCCCTCTGCCAATTCCATTATGCCTCCACCACAAAGATTCTCCAAAATGATATTATCCTCTACCGTTTGTGAAGCTCATTATAATCATGAAGAACACCATCAAAGTTCTTCATGTCTTCACAAAATGTACATCAAGAAGCCCATCTTTTTGAAAATCATTCCTTTTCCATATTTTGATGAGATCTTCAAGGGAAATCCACTTTTCACGGTGCTCATCAAAGGCCAAATTTTGGACCACAAAAATTTGTAAAACAAAATAAAACAGTGCCATATTTTTTCTATACTTTTGTATCGCCTCCATATCATATATTCCTTTGTCACGGTTCTTCTTAAACTTAGATTACTAACAGAATCTCTGGAACTCGACAATTCACCATGGAAACCTGCATTGTCATCAAGAAAAAACAACCCAAAAATGCAGCAAAGTTGCCTTGAGGGATTTTTTCTAAATAGTCATTCAACTTGATGAAAATATTTGCTATGTCTATGGCCTCTATGTGTATAATCTTCCACCTGTACCTAGATCATTTTGTGGTTGTGTTTGTGGATGAAGTCTTGGTGTACCCGAAGACTCATGACGATCATACCCAACATCTTGACATTGTCCTGATTACATTAAGAAGACATCCAAGATATCTAAATGTAAATTCTAGGAATATCATGTATATATATTAGTTCATGTCATCTTGGAGGAACGTGTGTTAGTGGACCAAGATAAGGTGTAGGTAGTGATTTCTAGAAGCCAACCCAAGAAACTTTTTGATATCTATAGTTTTTTGGAATTGGAATCCATTATCTGAGGTTCATTGAAGACTTCTATTTCTTGAAAGCACCACTTTTTTCATGAAAAATTAGATGATAATGTATTAATGGTATGGAGAATGTGATAATTATTTACATGATTTAAGTATGTTCTTGAAAATGACACCAATCATGATTCTACCTGAGACAGGGGTAGAGTATACGATGTTTTATGAAGCTTTTGGGATAGGTATTTGAGTAATTTTGATGCAGGGATATCATGTTGTACTGTTTGGGTCATGGAAGTTGAGGCCATAAGAATGGAATTCACCATGCATGATCTCGATTTATAAGTAGTGTTTTCTAGGGGTTGGTAGTATTGTCTATTTAGTGAAAGGTTAACAATGTATATTAAAGAAAATAGAATAAAATATATCAATTCAATGTGATATTTACATCCAATGTAGTGTAGTTTGGTTGAGTATATGCAGTCATTTTATTTTTTCTAGAAAATACGTCAAGGAACGGAAACCATGTTACTGACGCTCTAAATAGAAAAAATCAAATTCAGGGACCCCGTGATTCTAGTTAAGTGTATAAGAAGATTTCTATGTTGGATGAGATGCATGTTGTGGCTCAAGAGAGTTAAGAGGATATGACTCTCATATTAGTTTCATTGGAGTATACTCATTTGAGTTGGATCAGGGAAATGTATTATCAGGATCTATATTATTTATCCATCCGGGAAATCTTTGAAAGTGGGGTATCACAATCAAATCGGATCATACATGAGGATGGAAAAATATATGTTTGAAATCATTTTGTTGTGCCTCTGAGTATGTGGGAGGAGATGATTAATGAATTGCATGACTGAAAGTTGGTGGTACATTTGCTTATGATGAAAATATATCGTGACCTGTGTCAGCAATATTGGTGGTCAGACATGAAAAGAGAGATAAAATTGTTGTGTAACATTATTCCAAACCTTCAATAGATGAATGTTGGACATCAATGAACTCTTGGTTTATTATTTCCATTTCCCATTTTAGAATGCAAGAAAGAAAACATTACTATGGACATTATGTGGGGTCTCCCAATGACTCCTTAGAATAATGTTGTTCTTTGGGTTGTGGTGGATAGACTAAAGAATATAGAACATTTATTTCATATACAAGATTCTTTCTCAGTGGATAGGATGAGAGGATGGTACATTTGGGAGATAATTTGTCTGTATAGGGTTCCACCGTGTATTTTTTCATCCTATGAATCATGGTTTACTTCATTATTCTAGAATGGTTTTCCAAAGATTCTTGGTACATTGGTTTTATTGAGTATTCATTCCACCCACATACATAAGGTAAGTCAAAACATAATATTTAGATACATTAGGAAATGCCTAAAGCATATATCATAGACATTGATGGGATATAGAATAAGCACCTAGAATGGGTGGAGTTCACCTATAAAAATAG
Organism: Viscum album; assembly: GCA_963277665.1. Lineage (NCBI taxonomy): Eukaryota > Viridiplantae > Streptophyta > Magnoliopsida > Santalales > Viscaceae > Viscum > Viscum album. The sequence continues at coordinate 1,878,403,750 of OY728132.1, forward strand.
TTAATCTAGATACTATATAAGTGGAACTATATTAGACCATTTTTACAATAGGCCATGCATATCACATCAATATTGGATAGAGGCAGGTGACTCAAAGCTGTTGGAACCGAGTGTCATGGATGTGAAGTTAGATAATGTTCATCTAATTTGGAAATTTTTGGATATGGATCAGAGTATACATATGTCATATGATGATAGAAAACATTGACCACTTGATTTTTCAATGGGTTATTCTTTGTTCCTTTGGTTTTCCCCTAGGTTGGGTCACAACTGGATTTGGAGACAGGGAATTTTGGAACCTAGTTTTGATGGTCAATTTGAGGTTGTAGAGATAATTGGGAAGGTGGAAAACCAATTGGCTCTACCATAGAGGAATATTACTGTGCATGATATATTTCATGTGTCTAAACTTTGTTCGTATCACCTCAATCCATATCAGGTGATTTATTTGGATTAAGTTGAACATAAAATTTATGCAACCTTTGAGGAGAATCTGATACTTATGTTTGGATCACAATGAAAATGTTTTAGAGGGAAAAACCATGTCGAATATTTATATATTGTGGAAACATATGTGTCTTTAGGAGGAATCATGGTAGAGAGAAGCAGATATGCAGGCTCATTGTCCTGATCTTTTTCACTCCAAATCATATAAATTTTTGGGAGCATAGGTCGAAGACATGCAATTATAATATGGGGAGATCATATGAACCTTGCCATTTTCTCGAGATAATCACACACATTTGAAGGTACTATTTTCCCATTTTTGATTATATATTATCTTGGGGTTTACCTGGGGGATTTCTTGGGAGAAATAGGAATATTTTGGAAGGATTAGGGGAAGTTCACGGTTGGACCTTGGATTTCCCAACTTGTGCACCCAGACTAGAAAACCATGAATGTTTAAATAGAGGGGATTCACATTGTTAGAACATGGTTTTAAAATGGTACACCCTCTTAGTAGTAACATTTTACCCCATAGAAGTAGGCTCAGGGTTATGAAAAAACTATGTGCCTTATACAAGATACCATGCATGATGAAATTTAAAGCCCCAAAAATTCATTACAAATTTCCCAAACACTCATTTTATATACCTAAATACTCTAGATCAACTCTAATCTAATTAACATTAATTTTTATTCCACTAAATAAAATCCATTTCCTTATATCCTCTGTTATTAATGAATTGAAGGTCTATTGATGGATCTGTACCTCTCCCGGTTGGAGATTCTCATCTCGTATGGTTTCCTCCCTCTCCCATATTCCACTCATATATTTTAGTGATGATTTTTATTACTAGTAATTCATCTAGATATATATTTTTATAGATCTAATCTCTTTGATCTTGGATCTTGGTTATTGATATACATCTATTTATTTATCATGATCTTGGTTTTTCTAATTATATTGGGGATTTCCATTGGTGAGTGTTGATCAATGATCATATGGTATGTGGTATAGATTGAAAATCCTGTAGTCATAATTTAATAACAAGTATTTTATTGAAAATTATCAATTTCCATGGTTTCAAAATTTCATTTTAGATTCAATTGATTTAATTTTATTTCCATGTGATAATGAATTGTGATATAATTGGGGAAATTGGAATCTGTGGAATTGGATTAATTAATTGGTTAATTATATAATGTAGTAATCCAATTGTGGAATTTATAGGATATTTTCATTATGTAATTTTTCAATTAATGTAATTATAAATTTATTTGAATATAATAATTATGATACATTTTTTATTATCCTTAATGGGTAAATGGGTTTTATGGATTAATTTATGAAAAATGGTTTAATAGACAATTTTACCTACTATTCTGTGAGATTAAATTAGGTGATGATGTTTTTTGTGATAAATTTTATTGGTCTTCCATGATGTGAATGGGTGATATAAAGGTTTTATATTGATTTACATTTAATTATGTGGTCTGTTTTATATATGTGGGATTGATTGATATACGAGTGTAAGAAATAGAATTATTCTACAAATAACCATATAAGAATAACTAGTATATAAGTGTGGGGCCCATTCAGATGCTCCAAATACCCTTAAGTGATTGAAATTATATGGGATGTGAGACAAGGACTAACGCTCCAAATTCTCTCTGGGTTCAAGACATTTCATTCTTATCCCAAAATCCTTTCATTGGACTATGGAACTAATTGTCCATAATATGAATTTAAATGAGATGGTAATTAATAACAATGTTATTGTGGTATGTGATATCCCTTGGGGATAATTCAGACTATCACATGGATTTATGTAGTTATGGATAGTATATGTGTCATTTTGAACATGATAAAATATCCAGTTAATTAGATAATAATTTATAGTGTGAAAACTATTCAATTATACATTATAATTTATTCTTTATACAATTTCATACAATGTTATTTGAATGGATATTATTTTAGACTCCATTTTTTGTGGCCGACTATGTTGTACTCACACCCTACTCAGGATTCCTGGTTGATACCCGAATAGACATAATTTGTGTAGGATAGGATAAGGGAATGATACCTATGATAGATGGATGATATGGTATGGAGCATAGTAGAGGGAACCATGATTAGAATCGGTATCCTCTTGGGAGTTGTTACAATATTTATTTTTGGTTTTTTATTTGAAAATTGATGTGTATTTTAGTATTAAGTATTTACATGTTTAATTTTGGTTATTGTATTCTTTTTTGGTTCATCATGTGATACTTGTATTATTATGGTTATGGTAATACTCTTTGGATATTGGTTATATATTTCTACTATTGAGGTTATTTGAAAAAGGGGTTATAGTCTCCCATTGATATATATCAAAACCTCACATCTAGTTGTAAGCCTTTAGCTTATGGTGAGGCACAACTGAAGTAATGTGGCCAACCATCTTGGGGAAGCAGTGTATTGAACTGAGGTCAGGATGTCATGAAGTGGTATCAATGGGATGGTTTAGTTTTGTTTTCTTTGGTCTTATTATATTATAATTGTTGATAAAAGACTAGAAAATATTTTACCATGGACATGAGAACAATCATTAGATTAGCTAACCCATATATGGGGGAAAACCCAAGTACACAGGGTGTGATTGTGTTTATTGCTGTTCGATGTTATGATTTGATTTGATTTCAACTCAAGGAATGCACTTATCCTATGATGTGATCATTCTTTCAAAGATTTTATAATATTGACTCATGGCCTAAAATTTCATAAGTGTTGGTTATACAAACAACATTATAGGAATTCATCATTTAATGTGACTTAAATCATTTTTAGGCAAGCATTTGAGAAATGAGTTTTATGATGAGTTGTTATATATGAAAATGATTTTCTAGAATTCAAAAATTTTAATGAAAAATGATGAAATTGAGAACTTGGATGTTGTAGTATGATTAAAGATGTAATAAAATGGGTGTTTATTGTGAAACTTGAATAATGAGAATGTGTATACCCTTGTTAACCTATACCTATATGCAGGGTGGTTAATAGTAGTGATAGCAGCATGATTGTTAATGTTTTTGGGTTTTAGGGGAATGAATTGTTATGGATTTATGTGAATATCTATTATGTAAATTTGTTAATGTTGTTAAGTGAGTATAGAAACATTTTTTATAATTGTATAAAATTATTCTATGACTATTCTATATGAGAGGACGAGAAGAAGTTATGGCGATAGATGTCCTACTATTAGTTGAACCTGAGGCCCCAATAGTACCGACTGAGTAAGTTGGATAGAGTGTCCATGAAATATTTTATATGTTTATGGCGTTTATGGAATGAGACCCAATGCGGGTTTTTACGAGTATTACAGTCAAGAAATGGGAGTTTTAGTTCCATTACCCTTTGACATTTACCAGAGATGGTGGACTTGATAATGGTGAGTTTTTGATTGAGTCTATCCAAACAATACATGGCCACATGTAGAGTCCAATTAAGAAGAGAGTAAAATTGGATGCCTAATTGTTATGTTTTTGTGAGAAGTGTTAGTGGGGAATCTAGACTCAGGGAGGTATAGCTGAAAAATATAGAGTGGAAGGAATTTCAAGTGATGTTCATAGTGTACTTTTACCCTCAGATTCCCAGTCATGAGAGACTAGACGAGTTCATGTGGTAGACTTTGGGGAATATATTTTTTATGTAGTATGTTTTTCTCTTTTGAAAATTTTATAATCCTTATTCCAATTTTCACATGATATGAGGAAATAGTGGTGAAATGGTTTTAGGATGGAATTAAATGGGATATTATGTCCCAGGTAAATATATTTCTGCTGAAAAATCTAGCTGATGTTCTGAATGAGGCACTCATTTTTTAGGGGAACCTAAATGAGTCTCTAGGTGTAGGGAATGTGGGTTCTACTACATATTCAAGAGGTATGAATCTTGAAATAAGGAAGTGTATTTATGATAATGTTGACCATATTAGTGGAAATAAGAGTCTGCATGGGGGAGGATCAGTAACTCAGGATCATAATTGAGTGATCTTTCACCAGTGTTGTAGGTTAGTTAACATTCATATATATATATTGCCCCTGACCACTGGTAGATTGTTGTTCCTATGTTAGTATAGGATAGTATAATAGGTTCTATAAGAATCCATGATATTTGGGTAATGATGGAGAGGCAATGAAAAACAAGAGTGTTGGAAGGGGGTCTTCATCCCCACATTATTCTGGAAATTGGAGTTCTACTAGATGTGGTGGTTTAGGTAGTGGATGGGGTTCTTCTGGGAAAGATAACCCATAACAGTAGAGTGGTGAAGGTCAGGGGACTCCAACTTCATCTTAAATAAGTGACGTAGGACAATTTCATTCATCTCCTCATATACTTATGGATAGGTATTATGGACCATCGATAGTTATAGGTACTATTATTTTATATTCTATGATTTATAGTGACTTATTTGAGATCGGTTCCTCACATTATTTTATATCTCTAGAAGTTTTTAATGGGTTGAGTCTGACAATGGAGTTTGCGATCTGGGAAATAATGATTGATACACTACTGGGAGTACAATCGAGAGAAATCTATTTATGAAAGGGGTGTTCCCTCGAGTTTGGGTAAATTAATTTTCTTTGGGATCTCTACGTTATGGATATGAAATTCTTCGACCTAATTATTTTAATGGAGAGGTTAGTGGGGGTATTGATCCCAAATATTTTTTTCCAGCAGGTGAGTGAAATTTACATCACTGTAGGGTGAAAATTATATTCATCGTGGGGAGTGGCATATCAAGGTGATCCATGCTGGACCAGTTCATTATAAACCGAGGGAACACAACACCTATGTTTTTATACTGTTTCCATTTGATTTATGTGTAATTCATTACATATTAACTCCCACCATGAAGAAATTCCATGATCTGTTTCTTGAGGACTTCTCAAGGATTCCACCAAAATATAAATGTAGAACTTATAGTTGAGATCATGTTGAGGGATGGGTCAATTTATATTCCAACTTATAAAATGGAACCAACAGAGTTACAATTGATTAAGACTCATCTATAAGAGTTGATGGATAAGGGGTTCATCAATCTGAGTATGTCTTTGAGTGGTTTTCTAGTTTTATTAGAAAATAATTCTGATAGAAACATGTGCTTGTTAGTTGAATAAAATATGTTTAACGAGATGAATCTGAAAAGATGATGTCCACTTCGGCATATCAATGAAATATTTGACCAGTTTAGGGGATCTTGTCTTTTCTACAAGATCCACTTGAGATCAGGGAATCATCAGTTGAGAGGCTAACCTTCTGACACAGATCAAACTAAATTTAAAATTAAGTACGATCTATGTGAGTATTTTGTGATGTCGAATGGGTATAAAAATGCACTAACAACGTTTATGGACTTAATTAATAGAATAATGCACCTATTCCTACATCAGTTCGTGGTTTTGTTTCTGGATGACATCATAGTGTATTTGAAGACTCATGATGATAATTCCCAACATCTTGAAATTTTCTTGGGCTCACTAAGATAGCATTAGCTACATGTCAGTCTCATTAATGGTAAATTATGGTTTGATTAGGTACATTCTGTGGGACACATAATCTCATTGGAATGTGTGTAAGTTGACCTAGATAAGGTGTAGGAAATTATTTATTAGGAGAAAACCAAAAATATTTTTTATATCCACAACTTTCTAGGATTTGTGGTCCACTATCAAATGTTCATCTAAGAAAATTCTTACATGGAAGAAAATATTTAAAGATTTACCAAGAAAGTCATATAGTTTTAATGGTCTTGATAATTTTCGATATCATTCCAGGAGTTAATGAATCCCTTGAAAATGGAACAAATCTTGTTCCTACCCGATATAAGGGAGAAGTATAGGGTGTTTTTTTGACACTTATAGAATCATTCATTGATCGGTATGGATACATAAAGATTGATTTGTAGTGTATTGATAAAAAATTCTAGTACACATGAATGATACCACCCTATACATGACCTCAAGTTATCATTAGTGGTTTTTGATTTGATGTGTTTGAGGAATTATCTTTCACAAAAAGGATTAGTGTTTATAGAGAAACAAGAGCATAATTTATATCTTTTCACAATGATATTTAATTTTCCATTAGTAGAGGTGGGTTGATTCTATGAAGTCATCAGATTTTGTGCTAGAATATATGATGGGAAGGGAAATATTGTTTCTAATTATCTAAATATGACAACTCACCCTCAGGTAGTTCCAGATTCTAGTTCAGGGTGGAAGATGATGACCTTATTTGTTGAGATGCATGTTTGGTTCATGAGATCTAGAGAAGATGTTTCTCTTATTAGTTTCATTGGAGAATACTATTTTTATAAATTTCAGGGAAAAGTATTATCAGTGTCTCAAAAGTTTTTCCTTGAAGAAAATCCTTAAAAGTGGGGAGTCACCTTCCATTTAGATCCTAGATGATAATGAGATCATTTATGTCATGAATCTTGCTTTTGTGTCTATGTGTATTTTGAAGGATAATATGCATGAATTCCATGCCTCAATGTGGTATGTACACATGGTTCTGACCAAAATATATTGTGAAATAGAACAAAAACATTGGCGGTCGGGTTTGAAAAGAGAGATAGTAGATTTCATGACACAATTCTATAAATGTGATTGAAATTTTACTATTTTTATCATCTAAACACATGTTAATGGATAAGTGAGAAAAAAAATTTAAACCATAAAAAACCAGAATGATACCACAAATTCCATGAAGGATAGATTAATCCCACTAGGAGTGTTCCTCTTTAATAATTTATCAGAGATAGAGGATACATGTGTACATGGATCATCCATTAAAATGTATATAATGTTATACACGAATTGGTCCCAAGTTTTCATGAATTACTCATTTTGAATCACCCACTCATTGGTGAATCTTAACAATATATGATCTTGATACCAAATATGAGCAAATTTATCACTATTAGTGTCCACACATAGAAATAATTCCATTATTTATTCAACATTTTCTTATGTGATATTAATCACTAGAATCTATTCCTCAATTTATTCATTGGAAATCAGGATCAACTCCAATGTATGATTATGAATCACGTATTTCTCTCGCTATTGTCCATTTATACCCCCCTTGAGTGGAAATTCCCCGTGAACTTCAGCCTCATACTGATTAGGGGAACAAGATTCCTTGGGTTTTTCAACCATCACATTGGATTTTGACCATTTGACGAATCTCATCTTCATTGGAAGGGGAAGATGGGAAGAATCCATATGACAATTCCTATTACATTTTTTACCTTTCCTCCTCTAATGATTAATAATTTCATTAACTTAGAGATCTTATTCACTATATCCTATGTGTTAACAAGAGATATCATTAATGGATTCATCCGTGAGGCCTCCCTATTAGTCATATGGATTCTATGGTTGGGATGCTTCAAACACCTGGTCCTTCTTGTCCAATTCCATTCTGTTAAAGTGGTTAACAAGATTTAATAAAAGAAATTCCCTTCTTAGGCTTGTACCCCTTATAGTATTTTATTCGACTATAATCTGCTCAAACTCATGAGAACACCCAATTCTTATGAAACCATGTGCAGTGAATGTTTGGCCATGGAAGCAAGCTTTCTCCCTATTTTGTTGGGCTTTTTGAGGTGTTAGCTCTTATTGGAGATGTGGCATATTGAGTAGCACTTCCCACATAGATGAGTTGGATACATGATGTTTTCCATGTGTCAAAGCTCCGTCGTAATCATCATGATGACTCTCACATCATCTATTGGGAAGAGATTGATGTTGATGATGATGCAACCATTGAGGAGGGACCAATGGAGATCCAAGACCGCAAGGAGAAGGTGTTTCATGTGCGTTCTATTCCTTTAGTTCGTGTCTTGTGGCGACACGGTGTCCTGGAGAAGAGTACTTGGGAACGTGAGTCACAAATACGTGCTCAGTACCCACAATTGTTTGATGTTTGAATCTCTTCATGTATCATTGTAGATTATGTGGTTATGAAAAGTTCATGTTTATGAGATGGATCCATTTGTTTCTTTTTTGGATTGCTCTCTTTTGAGAGGTATCTTGAAGAGTGGTTGTTCAGACCCTGTTACATTTTCACTTTAGGTGGGTTTTGGATTCTTGAGGACGAGAATGTTTTGAGTGGTATCTGATGTAATGGCCCGAACCTCTCAAGTCGATTACATTGTGAAAATGTGGTGTTAGAGGTGTTCTGGGAGGTTAAGGGGACTTGGGGTGCGTTTGTGTGGACTTTTATGGAAAACTAAAGGGAAATATCTTTCGCATGAGAGGCGCACAATTTGTCTAAACCGGGCAGCCAAACCGTGTGAGGTTGGTCCTGGAGGTAGTGGCTAAAACCTGTTTAGTGCATAGTTTGTGTAACTATGCGGCCTAACCGTGCGAGGAGTGTTTGATGAGGCAGTAGAGACCGCATGGTTAGCGCACGGTTTGTCTAGCCATGCGAGCAAACCGTGCATGTATTTAAATTAGATCCTAAAATTGTGGATCTCAACCATTTCACATCTAACTTGCCTATTTAAGCTCTTAAAAAGCCATAACACGGGTTTACCCTTCCTTGAAGGTAGGATAACCTCTCCCAAAAGTTCTTGGGGAGATACGAGGGATTATCTTAGTTAATCGAAGCTGGTTTCTTGAGGTATGTGATTGTTCTTGGTTTGTTTCTTAGATATACTTAGATCTACTCCTCCTCTTCTCTCAATTTATTAGATCTACTACCGTCATGGGTAGATCTATGTTTGTGGATGTAACATATGATGAGATTTTTTGTTGATCTTGATAGGAGGAGAGATCTAAGTCGTGGTTATGTACAATCGACCTGGTTTTCTTGAGCATTCTTTGACCGTCGTGGTTTTCAAGAAAAACCATGGAGGTAGGGGATTCATTGATTCTCTTTCTTTACGTGCAACTATGTAATTAGCATGTTTAATACCCCTGGATGACAAATGGAATTGATATAATAAATATTTTGAACCAGATAAAGAAATTTTATCGACCGTATGATATTGCATCTTGTTTTACTAGATAGTGTGATATCTATGCTTTCTTTGCTTAGCTGTTGTTACTGATGGAAATTGTTAAAGAATAGAAACCAGGACTAATTGATATTTGTTTGGATAAAGATAAAGAGGAATGTGAACGAATCAGTTTCTTATTGAAATTTTATGTTAATCAAATTGGCATTGTAATCGTGTATAATCATTTGTGATAGCTTACTGGTTAGGTTCCTGATTTTGGAACCAACAGGTTATAAATCTGTTTATTCAAGTTGGTTTAAATATTTGATTGTTTGATAATTCCTTGAAAGGTTCTGAGTTACCCTCTTGATTGTTAAATGTCCAAGATCCCAATTGATGTGATGTTTTATTTCTTGCTGCATGTGCTGTGATGTGATCCTGGATGGTTGTTGTGAAATGTGGGGGCAGAGAGGCCTTTTGGTTGTGGAAGCAGATGACACCTAGAGTGGCGAGATGCATAAGTTTATGCATGTGGGTGTCTGGGAGAACAACAAGGACGATGGAATGGGTTGGATGTGATTGTTCGATGCTTGATGTTTCTTTGGTTGATTGTCTTCTTTACTTTTCCCCACTGCTCAATGCAGCTGGTCTTGATTAACATTCTCTCGAAAGAGGCGAAGACACGTGGGGTATGCGATGTACTTTCTGTGTTTAGATTCTTAAGGGGGAATGGGTCTACACTCTTGCTATAGGTGACAATGGCTCAATGGGTAGTGCATCTACTCACCATGTTGAGCCCCCTTGTGTTTAGTAGTAGAAAATGCTTTTATAGAATTCCTGGGAATATGGGGATCTAATTCTATTATTAATAAATGAATAAATGGTCTTAACCCTTGTGGTTGGTGTTTGCTAGAACATAATGATGAGGTTGTAATTTTGAAGGAACAACTGACTTGGGTATGATTTAATGATATTTAACGTCGAATTGATCATGGTTAATTAATATTAAAAGAATTAATTAGTGTACAGTGGAACTGATAAAAATGGAATGAAGTAATATAATAAATCTATTTAAATGGTTGTGTGCTTATAGGATACCTAGTCTTAGATGTACCAGCCCAGAGTCTGAGAGACGTTAGCTACAATGTGTCTAAGAATAGGTTATACCCATAATGTGGTTGTGAGTTATAGTATATTCTGTACTTTTTTGTGTTTCTATACGCTACTACACCCTGTCAGTAAGGGAAACTAACACCCCAGGGATTCTGAGCCTTGGGGGGTGTTTTCCCCAACATTTAGGTGGGAGGATTAATGGATGACTACCCCCTTTGGCCCCGACCTCTTTTCTTGGTAGATACTTGTATCGTTAGGCACAACAGTTAGTCTTCCCCATATATGTCTGTAGAGGGTTTTAATGGATTGTGGTTATTCAAACACATATATTCTTGATATAGTATCCTATGGACTACTATAGGTGTAATGTGTATAGGCTATAATGGCTTGAGGATCCTTACTCAGAGTATGGGCTAATGGCGTAAGGTATAATACCCAGTGTTTGATACATGTTATAAGAGATGTGGTTGCTCCTGGAAACTACATGGTTACTTTTGGTTGTGAGGATGGTGTTGTGCTTCGCCCAGGTGTCTGCGGGCAAGCCTTTGTGGTGCACGAGGTGCTGATTGTGGGGCTTCACCCAGGTGTCTGCGGGCAAGCATTTTTGGAGAGAGATGCATAGGATGTGCGACGTTGGGGTAAAGCTAAAAACCAGTTGGGGAAGTAGTAGCGGGGTACCCTTGATATTCTTTACTATATTCTATATTATGGTATGCGTTACGTGGTGATAGTATCCATGATGAGGTTGGGAACTTAGTATATCTATTTAGGTGACGAGTTAGATTCACTTATTGTTCACTATGATTTAGCATGCTCTATTATCTTTTGCACGAGAGGGTTCAGGGAGGATCCTACTGAGTATACGGTTATACTCACCCTATGAATATATAAACTTTTTTTTCAGGTCACTTGGAGATGGTGGGAGATCAAGCAGGTTTCTACTAGTTTGTGGTTGCAGGAGCTGTTCGGAGTTGTGGTTTCAGCTGTTTTACTTTCTTCTGGTTACTTGCAGTTATTCCCTTTTTTGTTGTAGTACTTTTGAATGAAATTCCATTTGTGCACTTGGGTTTCTTTTATATTTCCAGTTCTGAGTTGGAATTGATTGGTGTCTGTATTATCTCTCTCTTCTACATGTGTTCTCTTAGAGGGTAATGTCTCCCATTTGCTTGTTACTATACCGTCTGTGCTAGTTGCCAACCCGGGGCCTACTGGAGGCGGGACTCAGGGGTCATTATCTTCCTTCTCACATTTCCGGCCCAGGAGGGGTACACTTTGTGGGGAGGGTGTCATGACATATATTTTTAAGAACATGACTTAATTATATTTTAAATCACTGATAAATTACAGGTGTGCCAGTCACCTCAATTATATAAATTCACATTATAAAGAACTTATTCACTCATAATGATTTATATATCTAGAATAATACATAGAAAATATATCTCATAAAAATATATAGTAACTTTCATTAGAATCTATTCTTCCCAAAAAAACCAACCCTGCGTCCTTAAGAAGATATCCAAATGAGTTTTCTCAAATATAAGTTCATCGTTTTTAAACTATTTCAAATCAATTTTTTATTCTACTACCTATTAATATATTTTACGCATTCTAAAATAATGAATCTAGTATATCCAATACTATGATATTTAATTATGATTATTGGATAGCTATTTACCATGTATTTTCCTTCACATTGAAAAGTGAAGGACATCACTTGTGTGTACATACGTCTTATCACCTCCACGCATTGGTGTAATTTATTTTTCATTATAAAATTTCGTTTATAGTAATAAATATTGAAAAAATTAGTATAAAATATATTTATAATATATTAATTATTATTTAAATAGAATATATCATTTTCCTCCTTACCCATCCACTTGTTAAAAATTGATAATGTAGCTCACGCATAAGTGTGGACTGCCACCTCCACAAAGTGATGTGATTTTTTTGGGTACTACATTTATGTATGGAACTAAACACACACACACACAGATATATATATATATATATATGTAATATGATATTTATATAATGGTTATATTTATGGATTTTATGTGACCATGATAAAACTGCAAGGATAGGAACTGTAGAAACAGAACTTCTATTAAAAATAAAACTTTTTATCGTTAGTAAATGATGATTGTAATAAAGAACTATTAGTAAATTTGTATTAAAATATAATAAATATATAATATAGGATACTATGATTAAATGATGAATTCTCATATATATGTATAATCATTTTAAATTTTTTATACAAGAGGTTAAAAGAACCTATGAATCATATCTGAATTGTGACATGGGATTTCATTTAAATGTCCTTTAATTGTGGGATAATTAATGATATACACATAATTTATTTTATATAATTTATATAAATCCTCTTTCACACGATTTACCATAACTAAATCATAATTAATGGTATTTTTTTACAATTCAAATTATTTATTCCAAATGAATTTTACAAGAATGATTCCAAAAAGTAAGGGGGTTCTTAACTCATTATTATTCATTGGGTTATACTTATACTTAATTAAAATTTTTATAACATGATTGTGTGTGAAATTAAATTTGTTTATATTATTTAATGCCTACCATTTTTTGTATTTAAATATTCCAAATTAATTACTTCATTGAATAATTCTAATATCAATTATACATCCTTTGTTTGAGTTTGTTTCACAATCTCATCATTATTCAGGATTATTTATATTTAATTCTATATTGAGTAAAATATTGTATACATATATCTTAAAAAAATATTTTATTATCCCATATACTTGTTTTAAAAAAAACTTTTCTCCTTATTTGTGAAATAAATGGATCAAAAGAATGTTTTTAAAGAAAGAAAATATTGTTATCTATTTGGTCGTGAATCAAGTTCTACCTTTTCCATATTTTCAATAAAAAGTTACAATATAGTTTTTTATGATTATAATGTGATTTTATAAAATTAAGTTTACTCAGGTTTGATTTTTTAAAAATGGTTCAAATGACTGTTCTCATCATCTCCCCAAAAATTTTCCTTTTGAATTTTTCCCAAAAATTAGAAAGGAGTTATAGTTTTTATGTACATGAAATGACCATAATTTTACACCTTCATGGACAATAAATGAAATGATGATTCCATTACATGTATGAAATATTATTTTTTATAAAATATTTACCTAAATATTTTGGATATTTCTTTATTTTCAGTATGTGATTTCAAAATGTGAAGGTTATTCTACTCATGAAATCATACATTGGTTTTTTGGAGTATGTTCTTCTATGTAAGCATAGTTAATTAATGGTGATGTAATATTTTCATACAAATTTCTATGTTACTATATATTTACTATGATTGTGTTATTTTTACTGAATGGTGAATATACTAATATTTCGTATGATTGTTTCTCAATATTAATGTTTATGTTGAATATGTCTCAAACCATTCATATGATGAATTCATTAGATATAGTAGGTTATGGGAGTGGCCCATTGTAGACCCGTGATATATTTAAACATCTCATGAGAAAAACTTGTTTGGGTATTTTCTGTACGCCTTACATGGTTATGTATGTGGTCTTGGCATGATGCCTTGATATTATGATTATGTTTTCTACATTATCCATTCTTTCTTTATGAATCTTGTTATTATTATCACAAATATTGTTTATTTGGTTATTTATTCAATGGATTTAGATCAATTTCATGAAATTTTATATACAGAATATTTTATTATTTTTTATCACAGATGCATTATATAGGATTTATTTTTTCTATAATAACTTCTGTAGAAAAAAAATTCACTATTAAGAATTCTATCTCACTCTTTTCTTATAATTAATTCTGCTAGGATTCTTGGATATATTCTATGACTGATATAAATGGAAACTCTAGAGATAACAAAAATATTTACTTCAATTTTAATACTATTTTTATGTATTCAATTATAATGTGAGATTTATGTATTTATTGAGTCTCCCTAGACTAATAATCAGTTTTTTCCTTTGGAATATGATAACATGTATCTTAATGTAATGAAATAACATAGCCACTATCTTTGGGATGATGGAGTATGCAGAATTATAGGATATCATAAATATATTAGTTCCTATCATTATGTTCCTAGAAACCATCCATGTTGTTTAATTATGAAATTTTATGTGGAGCTATACACCATCACACATATCATTTTTGAACATAAAAAACTAATAACATGTAAAAATGTACAATTGTGAATATATATAAATTACAACACACTCAAAATTTATGAAACTATATTCTCACTAGATATGTCACAGACATTTTTTATCTCATCTGATATAAGATTTTTCCCAATGAATGTGAGCGAGATATTTGTCCCACCCATTTTATAATTTATATATTTGTGTGAAACATGATAAAAAAATCATTGTATAATAAAATAACCCATATAAAAAAATGTGATTCAGATTATTTCTAAATCATCATATCATAATGAATATGTGGATAGAAAATGGTTTTTGTAAAAATAAAAAATGATATCTCATAAAACTACTTAAAAAATATAGTCATCTAATACAATTTTTTTTAATAAAATGGAAAAAATTATAAGAGAAAATATAAGGTGATTCATGAATCAAAACTCTGTTGGGGGTAAATATTTTAGAAAAACAAAAAAAAAATTAAAAGAACAAAATTTACAATTTCTTTCCTTAAAAACATATTAAATCATTGAAAATTATTTCTTTAAATAATTTCCAAAATTATTTTTCCTATATTGTTAGTGACAATTTTAATAAAAATTGAATAATATAACATAAAAGTGTAATTTTATTGTATATGAAAATTTGGGTTGGAATAAAATATCAGTTCATGATATTAAATTACTTTTTATCCAAAAAATATACTTTTCCATAACACAAATCATTTTATGAATTTATAAAACATAATTTTAAAAATTATTAATGGGAAACACGAGGGTCATAAGTGAAAAATAATATTTTTCCAACTAAGGAGGTAGAAATTTGTTGTAGAGGAAAATATGGACATAGTAATGAATGCATCATTATATAATTCATGAATTATTTGTTAAAATCACTAACATTATAAATGAAATAATTATGGATGAAGAGATGGATCCAATAGTTAATTCCATAGAAGAAAATAGATATTTTAAAAATATTATCATAATAGGTATAATCGGAACCAATATTAAATGAAATGGTCAATAATATAAAAAAACCCCCAATAAAAGATAATTTATTTTTCAAAACCCTTAAAAATTTAGTAGTCCCAGAATCAAGTCATTAAAATCTCTGAAAACTTGTTTTTAAATAAATTATATATAATAAACCGTGGTGTATTCCAAAATACATTATTGGGATGTATATACAATATAGAAATTTTAAATAGGTCGATGATATTAAAACATATTTCAATGAAGATTAATTCATATGAATATACCCTTACTATGTTGTATATTCATTTAGCACATGTGATTAACATCATTAGAAGGTTCTATTTTCTCTTAGATAACTCCTTGAAGATGAAGTCCATAAAAAAATAAGGATAAAATCATATGGAGTTAGGATAGGTTTATCTGGGGAAATAATTATTAGTTATTTAAAATAAATTTGAAAGGATGGTAAATTCCGAAGTGTATGAAGTTTTTCCTTTTAGTAAGTGGATGGTCAGATAATATTAGAACAAACCCTTACAATTTAAAAAATGTGAAGTTACTATTAAATGGTTAGTGTCCACAAAATTGAGAAAATGAGGGTAATATGATTACCGGATGAACTCACCTCAACTACTCATTTGAAAATACGGTTTTAACATTTCTTGACTTTACTCTTTAGTAAAAGAGACTTTACCATTTTTACTTTTTACCAGGGGTAACTATATACCAATATTCTTTATTATGTTTAGTGGAATAAATTAAAATTTTCCAAATTACCAAATTTGAATATACTGATTTCAAATTTGAATATACTTTTATCATAGGAAATTTAGAAATTTTGGAAATGTTATTATTAAAATTTATACATTTAATTGTAATAAATTTATTTCTAAAAATATTATTTTGTTAATTGTAATAAATTTATTAAGAAAAATATTATTTCTAAGGATTATATTTATATATAAGATAAAATTTTGTTTTTTTCTATTTTCAATGAGATAAATTGATTTATTATAAATAAAATAAATGATATGAGTTTTTAATGGGAATACACAACCAAATATCACATTTAAAATACATTATTCAAATAATTGACCAAAATGATTTTTTTAAAATAACCAAATTTTACCTTATCTCTACAAATGTTTGAAATTAGAAATATAAAGTAAAAGAATATATCAAAATGCACAATGTTATTCTTTATATACATATTTTATTACTCGAAAGTTTTTTTAGCAATCTTGGTCATTCTTACATAATAATAAAATTGAAAAAAGATTTATTTTCATAAAAATATTTTTTTGAATAAAAATAAACATTTTCATAAGAAGATAAAAAATTCATTGTATGAAAATTTTTATAAGTTTATTTTAAGAACAATGTTTATTTTTATTTATAAATAATTCAAAAACAAAATAAATATCATGTTTAAAATTAAGTATAAAATATAAAGAAGAAATCTTTTCATGATAACCGCTAAT
This sequence comes from Viscum album, assembly GCA_963277665.1. Classification (NCBI taxonomy): domain Eukaryota; kingdom Viridiplantae; phylum Streptophyta; class Magnoliopsida; order Santalales; family Viscaceae; genus Viscum; species Viscum album. The sequence goes on from OY728132.1 coordinate 1,878,420,936, forward strand.
AATTATAAAACATATTTGTTGTTTATGTTATAAAAGTAATAGTCTTTAATTTTTTAACATATTTAGTATTGTTATTATTTATAATGTTTATTATATATGTTGGAGTTTTTTATATTGGGTTTAGCATGTGGAGAATGATATTGATCATATTATTAGTTTTCAAAAGTCTATAATTTTTTTCGTAACAAAATAAAAACCATATATATCAATAAAACCCATTATCCTAAACATTTATTAAAGATGGTCATAAAAATAAAATACACTTTTATTTAGAGAGGGTAGACCACATGTACAAATTTATGCTAATTTCTTTTTCCATTGAAATGGAGAAACATATAATATATTTTATTATTTTAGAATATAAAACATGTTATACATATTTATTTAATTCAATTTGAAGACAATCCATCTATGATGGTGAATGAGAATGATTCCAAATTCGTAATGGAGAAGTAATCTGTACATATTAATGAATGTAATTTTTTTCCAGAAAGGAAAAAATGAAAGGTGATTAATCATTTTCTCCAAAATGTGACTATATTAAGTATACTATAAATAATATAATATTTATCTAATATTAATAATAATAGAATTGATATATCTTGATAGAAAATAAATAATGTTCAGGAAATTATTTTACATATCATTAGAAAATTCACCTTCCTATGAAAAAATTTTAAGGAATGATGTGATATAGGTCATTCTATTTTATTTAAATGTTTTGAAATTGAAACTTGATTATTTTTTATTTGATCCACTCTTAAATAAGTCAACTAGAATTTTTTTTAACATGTTTGACATTTTTTATCTTTAGTTAACCCATTTTCCTTTTTTGGATTTTACCATATTAACCAGTTTTTAATTAAATTATTTTTTGTGGATAATATTAAAATGATCTTTATTACATAAAATGTATCATCTTATTTAATATTTTTAATGATTATTTTTCATACTAATTTATATACATAACAAAATTTTTTTCTATAATAATAAATATATAATGCATATTTTTTTAAAAAAAATATGGTAATTAGGTTATATAATAACAGACATTGTTTCGTAAGGAAAATATTTTCATATTTGTAATATTTATTATATAATAAATATTTTATTCTATAAATTGGTTTTAAAGATTTCAAATCCATATATATATATTTTCCAAAAATGTCATAAATGTAACAGTATTTGTAAAATCTGTTTTTCGTAGTATTCACCTAACAATATATATTTTATGAATTAAACCAAAATGTATCCTAATATAATAATTTTTGTAAAATTCAAAATATCACCAGAACTAAAGTTAAAATTATGAAATTTTATAATTTACATTTATATTTAAATATACTGAAAACTACTTTCCTAATAATCTAAAATTTAAAAAAAAAAATTTGTTCTGATTTATATTTTTTATAAATTAAAATCTATATTCATGTTAACTTATTATTAAAATAAACAATTTATCATACCTATTATATATTTATTATCATAAAATAAGTATTATAAAATAATTTTTTTTGGAAAAATTTCATTTTTATGAGTAAAAATGATCATTTACAATTTATCATTTTGTTAGTAAATAAGAATTTATTTGGATTATAAGTATTAAATGAAAAATATATAAAGTAAATTTGAAAAAAATTTACTATATTTATAATTTTCTATTTTTATCATCCAATTTATATATATGTTACTCATCATGATCTCTACAAAAGTTATATTCATAAATAAATCTATAATGGATTTTTCATGATCTAATTTTATTAGTATGGATATTCTAAAAATTTAAATGAGCATAAAATTATCAGAAAATGAATTTCAATTGTTTCATAATTATTTGAGTTATACTTGACCTTTGGATTGGGAAAACCATAGTGAAGATACCTCCTATTCAGTTTTGGGAAAATGATCTTTATTTTGGATTATTCTATTAAACCATTTCATTTCATCACTTTTTCTTCTTAGATTTCTCAATGTGGTATGTTTCTATTATACCCACTAATTTAATGGATATATTATATTGGTAATAATTATTAAAAAAATATTATAGTTTTATTTTAATTTATTGTTTTTTAGAAAAATCTATTAACATTATACTTTATAAGGAAAAACCATATTAGAATTTTGACTCATTATATGTTTTGTTATGTACTTCTATAGAAGTAAATAAATAATCCTACCCTTAATATGTTATATTATTCTAATCTATATTATTTTATCTCTTGGGGAACTATTTAGAGTAGTGTTCCATCAACTTAAAATTAATTCATTTGAAATTAATAGTATCTTCCTCTCTTTTCTACTCACTATATTTATAATCATTATATTTACACATAAAATAAAAGTATATTCCCATCAAGAACGAACCACGAAGTTTTTCTTATAAATATTTCATGACGAAAATAATTCCCCTATATTATTATTATTCTCTAAATATATTTCTTTATGAACACATTATTCCCCTTCTTATATTTCATTCCATTGGAAATATAAGACTAAGAGAACTGTTTCTATGTCTCCATTTAATTTCCATTGTCCATGAAAAATATGAAACAAATTGGAGACTAATTGTCATAAAATAAAGGTATTTAAACCATTAATTAATGATTTTGTATTAAATTTTGGAATGTGTTAATAATTATAAGTGTTTTTGAGTAATATTTAAATGTTATAATTTTGTTAAGAAATAAATTCCTATTTATTTTCCATAAATCCATAAATTCCCATTCCATATAAACTTAATTATCTAGAGAATGATACCAATACTAATAAGTTTAGTCCTATCTCTGGGGTTTTTTTGGTCAGATTGTGCTGGGGATGGGGATGTGGATGCCCATGAAGATGAAACTGATGATGTTTTTGTTTCTGACTCTGAGGTTCATCATATGGATACCAATGATAAAGGTAAGGGAAAGGTAAATAGAGGCTTTCTAAGGGTAGGGTCTAAACAAGGGCCATGTCTGCTTGCATTGATGAAGCTCCTTTTCTGGAATTGTCAAGGGCTTGGGAATGCTCCCACGGTCAAGGCCCTTAGACATTTTGTTATGAACAATAAGCCCCTCATCATTGGTATTGCTGAGCCAAGGATGAGGTTTTGTAGTTGGAAATCTTTAAAATGGGAATCACTTGGTTACTCCTTTTTCAAGAAAAAATTGAATGACTGAAATATAGAGAGTTTATGGGTGTTCAAGCATGACTATATCAGTCTAAATTCTTGTACTCAAGGGAAGCAGATTGTTTCTGTTGATTTTTTTTGAATGGGCAATCTTACATTGTTTCATGTGGGTTTGCTTCCAATTCCTATTAGGTAAGGAGAGAGCAATGGGGTGACTTGTATGATTTTTCCTCTTCTTTTCCTCCAAACTGGATCATTATAATTGATTTCAATACTATTTTGGGACCAGATGAAAAAACTGGATCATGATTTCACAGGATTGCTGCAACTGACTTTTCACATTGCATTGATTCTTGTAACCTCATTGAGGTCTCTATGGTTGGTGCTAATTTTATATGGGGTAGATATACTTTTAATGGGAGGCTGGCCAGTAAGTTGGATAGGTTCTTCATTCAAATTGATGATAATAATGGTATTATCAGTGCATCTGGGCTTCTTCTTCCCAAATTACACTCTGATTATAATCATTTGGTTGTGGATATTTCTTCTCGTGGGATGCATACGGCCCCCATCCCCTTTAAATTCAATAATGCATGGATTGTGATATAGGGTTGTCGGGAGATTGTCATTGACTCATAGAATTCTGGGAGTATGGGATCTACCTCTCAGATCTTATCATCTAAGCTTAAATCTACTAAGAAGCGGCTTAGGGAATGGAGTAAGTTTACATTTTTGAAGCTTTATGCTGATATTCGGGATACTGAGACTCATCTCCTTAACTTTTAGAATTCTAACTGGTTGTTTTCTATGCCTTCAAGTGATGAAACTCAGCCTATTTCTTGGCTGGATGACTTGCTCAACACAAAGGAGAACATGGCCAGATCCCTGTACAATATCAAATGGCTTAAATATGGGGATAGTAACTCCAATTTCTTTCATCATATCCATATGGAAAGGAAATTTAGAAGGGAGTTTATTGCTCTTTGCATTAATGGAAGAACCTTCACTGATGAATCTGAAATTTGTAATGCGGTTGTGAGCTATTTCTCAGAGTTATATTTGGAAAATGGGAATGATAATTCCCATCTGATATCCCCGAATATAATGCCAACCATTGATGATCAGATTAATATGGATCTGGTTAAGACTCCAGGGGGAAGGAGGTTAGGGATGAATTATTTTCCCTAAATATTGATAGTGTTGCAGGGAAAGATGGGTTCTCTAATAAGTTCTTTATATTTTACTGGGAGATTGTCCATGAGGATGTTGTGAATACTGTGAGGAAATTTTTCTTTGCTGCCTCAATGAATTATGGTGCTAACTCCAACTTCATTTCCTTGATTCCTATGAAGGAGAATGCAATTGAAATTAAGGATTTCAGACCGGTGGCTATTGGGAACACCATCCATAAGATCATCAGCAAAATCCTTGCTAATAGGATGTGTCAAGTGGCTAATCGCATTATCACCTAAAATCAATTTGGGTTTGTTCCTTGAAGAAGTATCCAAACCTTTATCTTTTCTACCTCTGAGTGTATCAATGCTATGAGAAGGAAGATTAAGCAAGAGACTTTTTCCATAAAAGTGGACATCTCTAAAGCTTTTGACACTATGAAATGGAGTTTTCTTCTATCCATTATCAGGATTCATGGTTTCTCCTCTAAGTTCATTAACCTGATTTATTCTATTATTAATAGTTCCCGGTTATCTGTCTTGGATAATGGATCTCCCAGTGGTTTCTTTAAATTCTTTAAGGGCTTTCATCAAGGGAATCCTCTATTTGGTCTTTTATTTTATCTTTTTGGGGACTATCTTAGTCACTGTATTAATAATTTGGTTCAAGGTGGTTTGTATAATCTGATTCTAGTTGAAAGGGACCTATATGATCTTTATCACCTTTTTTATGCTGATGACATAATACTTTTTGGAAGGTCTAATTTTAGAACTATTAACTCCATTAATGCCATCTTTCGTAATTATGAAGATGTGGCTGGGCATGCCATTGGATTTCAGAAGTCCTTTTTGGTTTTCGGGAAGGGTGTGAGCATTAGAAAGCAGGTCAAACTCTCGAGATCTATTGGGGTTAAAAGGGGTTCTTTAACTTTCAATGATCTTGGTGTTCCCCTTTTCTGGGGAAGGGAGAAAAGATATCATCTTGAATCTATCTTTTCCCTCATCACTGCTCAAATGGATCACTGGAAAGGGAAGGCTATGACTGAGGCTGGAAGAATCTGCATTGTCAACTCGGTGATCACATCTATATTTGTTTATGAATTTTCTATTTACTGATGGCCCATGAATCTTATTAAGGAGCTTTAATGGTTTATCAGGAACTTCAAAGGTACTGGCTCTATGTTTGAGAAGAAGCTAGTTATTGTGGCCTGGAAAGATTGCATAAAGCCCATTGAGATGGGGGGCCTTGGAATTAAGGATCTGGTCCTTTTTAATGAGTCAATGATTAGCAAGTTTACCTGGAATAACATTACATCTTCTGATGCTTATTTGGATTTCCTTTCAGACCGGTTTTCTTCTAGATTGTGGACAGAATATCCTCATTATCTCTTTTCTTCTGTTTGCCCTGATTTGAGGTCTTCTTTTAATGGGTTTCTGACTTCCTCAAAATGGTTGGTGATCAAGGATTCTTCCATGAATATATGGAGCAATATTTGGTTATCCAAATCTCTTCAACTGGATGTTATCATTCCTCCTCTGCTGTTAAATGCCCAGATTTCCTTCTTGAAGGCTAACTGTATGGGACTTTTGGAGCTTATTCCCTCTGATTTGAAATCTGAAATTTTGAATTACCAGTTCATGGATATTGACACTCTCATCTGGGAACCGAGAAGCACTGTCCTTCTTACTTCTTGGCATATGTACAGTTTTATCTTTACTGGGAAGACTCCTACACCTCGGTGGCTGCTTGCCAATAAGAATTACTTCATTCCACCTTCCATTTTCCAGCTCTTATGGAAAATCTAGAAAAGACATCTACCTGTTCACTGTATTCATCAAAGAGCTGGATTCCAGCTTACTTCGGCCTATCCTATTTGTCGTGTGGCTATTGAATCTATTGATCATCTTTTTCTCTTTTGTTCTATGATTTTAAGTCTCTAGAAGTACATCCAAGACATGACTTGGTGCTGTTTGGATGTCAGCTCTGTGGATAATCTTCTTCAGTCTACTACTTCTGCCCGGTTCAGGGATCAGGTCAGGAATATCATTATGGTTTCTGTTTCTTCTTCCATTGGGTTCATTTGGAGAGCACATAATTCTAAACTTTTTGAGCAAATCACACCCACTTTTCATTCTGGTGTAAGGGCTATTCATAGGGTTGTTTACACTACTTCTATGAATCAAAATTGGTGTATACACAATTGGCAGAATGACTTTATTGTTTTGAGGAATTTTGGTGTGAGTGGTAGACCAAGGAAGCCTTGGGTTTTGAAATCCATCAGATGGATTCCCCCTATCTCTTCTTGGCTAAAAGTCAATGTTGATGGGGTGGCTATTGGTTCACCTGGTTCTTTGGGTTGTGGTGGAGTTTTCCACACATATCGGGGCTTTTTCAAAGGCTGCTTCCATCATTATATTGGGCAGGGTTCTGCTATTGAAGCTGAATTTTGGTCCATGATCAAAGCTATTAATTATGCTTTTAATTTTGGATGGAAATTTCTTTGGTTGGAATCAGATTCTATGGTGGCTGTGGATCTTCTAAAAACCGATCCAGGAATGTTCCTTTGGATTTGCTGCCTTATTGGATTGAATTTCTACATCTTCTTAATTCGATTTTCATTGATGTGACTCATGCTTATAGGGAGGCCAATCAGGTTGCTGATGCCTTATCAAAGAAGGCTATTGAGGCGTCAAGCTCAGAATGGTCTTTTGTCACCCCTGATTCTTGTGTGCAATTTGTTGAGGTTGATGCTTGTGGAATGTTATTTTCTCATCTTTGTAAACATCCCTTTTGATGCTCTCACTTTTTACTTATTTTTTAATAAAATTTTGGTAGGGGTGGATCTATGATTCATTCCTGGGACTTTTGATTAATTATCTAGAGAAAAATACTTATTAATGATTATGGACATAAAATAAATTCACTAATATCTATAGATATTATCCTCATTTATAATATTTCTAATAAATAACCACCATTAATAAATATCCCCCATTATATGATATGATACCATGATAACCATATACCTTTGATAGTATAATAATTTCAATGATATGTTCTGTAGGGACTTAATCCAAATTATACCACTAATGTTTTAGTGTTTCCATTGAATGTTTGATATGGGTTCCCCAAGAATCAATCTATTTATATTACACCATATTAAGTAATTCGTTAAACTATATGGAAAATGTAATTTGTTGTACCCCAAGTATTATATTTTAATATAAGGAAAATTGAATTGACTACAACACTAGCTTTGATGTTTTTATAGTATAGAAATACCTACAATAACTATGGTTATTGAATTGGTACTTATCCTTATATTATTTTTTATTTATAAAAAAAATCCATATATTAATTTTTTCATGGATAAAACTACAAATAATGTTTCATAGTATGTAATGTTTTTTATTTTAGGAATTTTTTAATCAAATAATCAATATATTAAATAAAATTTATATAATTATATAGGGTCTTGTAAAAAATATTAATATCTTCATTTGTAAATCGAAATCTAGTTATTTAATTTTCTTTTATTCCATACATATATAAATTATTTCAACAATTACTCCATGAACCATAATTCAATGGTAATTTATTACATTAGAAACATAAAAAATATAATTACCTTAATAAAATAAATAAATAATTTATCATTAATATATATTTTAAAATTAATTTAGATCACAAAACACATAAAACATTATTTTCCCTTCAATTATATCACATAAATGAAATGTATCCATATTTATGGTTTTGGGGAGAAATATGGAAACTATGTAAAAGGGTGATCACAAATAACCAATATGGGATATTATATAGTGGATGATTAAATGACATAGATTATATTACAGTAATACATAGTCAAAGGTGGCTATAAAATTAATAAAATGAGGTAAAAATATACCTGGATGAGTTGATATTATAAATGAACTAATTGCCAGACAATAATAACAATTCTCATCATAATATAGTAAATGATGTCGGATGTCATAATCTTGTTTTCAATTACTCATGTTGTGAAATGATATATAAATTTAAAGGTGTGAACTAAATAACTATAGTAATTTTCCTTATATGACAAACAAATGCATCATGTGGTTATTTATTTTATTCCCCACCGACCCCAAAATTATTCCAATATATAAATCATATAAAATGGCTATATAAACTATAAACTACCATATAATAAAAATGAAATAAATTTAAAAAGAATTTATATATAAAAAATAATTTTAATTATAAAGATAATTTGAATATGAATTATTAGTACTTCCATAATAATTAAATTTAATAGATTTTATAATAAACATCTTTAAATTTGGGTTCTAAAATATATTATATTCACACCATATTGAGTACATGGTATATGGTCATGTAAAAATTAGAAAATAGATATATATATATATATATATAATGAATAATATATAGAATAAATCCATTATATTTAGAAAATTGACATATGGTAGTAATGATAAATTCAAAAAAAATTTTAAAATGATAGAGGACACGATCCTAAACATGTAATACGTATTGAAGGAACCCCTTACAAACAAATAATGTTCAATGTCAAAAGGGGGGGAATGGATAGATATAGTACCTTGAAATGGTAACAAAGTATTATTTTAATTCATTTAATAGTTCTTATTTCATTCATTGATGTGATTATATTCAAAAAATAAATATTTCATAAAAATAAGGATAAATTTGAATAAGACCATAAACTAAAGCCTCAAATCACTTTATACATATTTTAATTTCATGATTAACAAAATTTTATTAATTATTTACTTAACATGTACCCTTTTTAGGTTTAGTTCATTATTATTATTAATTATAATTGTTTAATTTTCATATTTTATCCAGTTTATAGAAAAATATTTAGTACGATGATGTTTTTATGGTAGATGAGTATATAGTTCAGAAATCACATTGATTTAATGGTAACATTAAATGGTAATTTTCTATTGGTTCCATAATATCCATAAATTTCAATGTATATGTTCTATATTTATTTATATTTTATTTATATGAATAGATCAATTCATAGATACAATTCATATAATCTTCCCCAGTAACCATGTATTTCATTATTAAAATTACTAAGATTAGTTATGTTCAATATCACAAAAATCAGGTATATATTATCATTATAAAAAACAAAAATGAAATAAATTTGTTATTAATGTTATATTAAGTCAAAAAATTAATTTTTAATAATTTCTATACAAGTATTGAGTGAAATATAACACTTCAAAAAGGTATAATTAACCGACAAATAATGAAAGATGTTTTTTAAAATTTTACAATTTTAACAAAAATTATTAAATATATTGTTTTTACAAACTCATTATATTGTAAAATAATGGTTTTATGATTTATTTTAAAGATCTAAAATATTATTGATGGCGTATGAGGATATTTGAAATAAAAATATGTGGACTGCGAATCCAATATTTTCCCAAATTATGGTATTTTAAAAAATGGTTCAATGAGAAGAAACAGTAAGATCACATATACCAATATGTAAAGGGAAGATTATGAAATAGAAATATAATCACTATTGAAAATAAAGTGTATTTTTAAATGAGTTTAAAAATTAAAAAATATCAAAAAGAATTAGGGAGAGAGGGTCTTGGAAACCCTTACCTTTCTTTTTGTGTTTCCTCTTTCGGATTGAGTCTTAGTACATTTTAATAAGTTCTTTGGGAAGAACCAAATACATAAAAACATGGATATATATGTTTAGAGAACAAATTAAGTATATATTTGGAAACTTGTTGTTTTTTTGAAGTGTTAATAATGGGGAGGAGGAGGTGGTGAATATATATATAAAGAGAAGGGGTATATTTGAATAAAATATACATTATTTTTTCTTATTTATTCAAAATACATTGAATAGTGTTGATTTTTTTTAAAAAATTATTTTCCATTTTCTAAGAAATAATTGTTTCTTTTATATATATTGACCCCAAAAACTATATTAAATTGTAAAAAAATTATAAAAATTAATGAATCAAATAATATTATTTATTTGAATAAAATATTAATTAGGTATTGATAAATATTTTACAGTTATAAGAATTGTGTTTTTTATTTTTTAAATTTATTATTTTAATAATTTTAATAATTTAATTCATCAATATTTTTATAAAAACCTTTTTTTTCATGAACTAACTTAGTGAAACTACATATCACATGAGTTATCCCATCACAAGGCTTGAGGTGTCTTCCCATTCACTATGGAACATTAAGTAGTGTCAAGGTATTAGATTATAAATATAATGTTACAACTTCACTGGCTAAACATAGGTTTAAAATATTTTTTTAGGAGCTTATAATAAACATTTTTAAAGTACAAAATTCAATATAAAAATAAAAACAAAATTAATATAAACACACCCAAAAAATTAATACTAAAATAATTTAACAAAATAATCCTAAAACATTATTTTAATCATATACAACATCAAGGGATTGAAAACATGAAAGAAATAAATAGAATAGTTCGATGATTTGTCACAATATAGGGGGTGAATAAAACAAATCAAAGGGGACTATAACACCTTCTCTATATCTCAATTGAAATATTCTCACTTTTCATCTCTCACATACGCAAATAAGAAAAAAATGACCACCTATTACAATCAAAATAATATTTTACTAATCATAGTATGTATAAAAAATAGGATAATATTTTCCCATAGTGCTTTTAATGTTTCACCCCATACATAAGCTTTAATGATTCTTCCATGAAATGATTGAAAAAATTAAATATATATATATAAATTTCTATCTAATTTCAAGAAAATAAAAAAATAGAGATCAATTAGAAAAAAATCATTATAATAAACAGAAAAAAGATAAATATTTAAATCATGTTATGGATCCTTTACCATGATGTAATTAGTGAGGGATATGATGGATCCAAGTTAAATCATTATATTGAAATTACCTTATACACTATCCTGTTTTCATGAAAAATTCATTGATAATTAAAAATGTGATAAATGAAAACATTAAAATGGGTAATCATTTATTATAGAAGAATGAAAATTCAAGGTACAAGCCAAGGAAAGTACATAAGAATGTTCAATAATAAATTAAATTAACATTATTATCAAAATAATTAAATAATCTAAGGAAATGACCATAAAATCAATATTTAATATAAAGAGAACTTTTATGAAATTATAATAGAGAATATAATAACAATAATTAACATTAATATAAAAAAATTTATATAAATCATATTAATCAATATAAAGTTACAATAAATGAACTATCTTGGATAAAATTAGATTCATGGAGATAACCTCAGATGAAACACTAGTATAAATCATAAAATTAGTATTCACAATGATCAATGAAACATTCAACCATTTTTACCCTTCTTAGAAAAATTGAGAGGATGAATCAACTACGAATATAAAAATCAAAACTTGGGTCCACTAACAAGAGTAAAGACAAAATGAAGTGCTACACTCATCTCTTGAACTCATGCCTTTTTACCTTGGGGTTCCAATGATACAAATGTTTGTGAGATATTAGTAAATAAAATTAAGAAAACACATAATAAACACAAAACATATATAATCTCACATCTTACCATAGAAAAAAAACATGAAGCATCCCCTTATGATAATATCAATGAAATGAAAATATTAGCCATCCTGTATCACCAAACCATACCATTTAAAAAAATTTAAATATTCATAATCATCAAAAAAGGGGCTCAACATCATAAGAATATAATATATAAAATAAAAATAAATTAGTTAAAACATAATAATTGATTCTTATTAACTTTGAAAAAATTTAAAATACATCAAAAGATTCATTTAAAACAAAATATACACTTTTAACACAAGTAATGAAATGACACTTCAATATTCTCAACTAACAGAAAATAATATTTAAAATTAAACAGTTATGGTAAAATTATTATAAATACTTAATAAAAAATAAAATACAATTTATTATATATAATAATGAATTAATATATAAAATAAAATCTAATTTATTCATAGAAATATATAATTCGTTTTTAATCAAACACCTTATGTCCATATTTTCCATGTGATTATTTTTTATGGATTTAAAAATGGTAAATATAAATTGAAAATAGAATAATGTATGAAAAAATACATGTAAATATATATAATAAAAAACTATTCCCTATTTAGAAAATGAAAAAAACCTATTAGAAAAAAAGAAACAGGTAATAATATTAGGTTTTTAATAAAAAAATAAATCAATTTTGAAATGACTACACCGATCTTTAATTATTTAAACCCTTGATGAATATGTGATGAAAATTTATTACAAATATCATTAAAATAGATCAAATAAAATTTATTAAATAATCAAAATGCATAGGTATAATTTTAACAATAACCTTGTGTGCTTGCATTTCAATGAATCTTGTAATAGGTTTTTTTTATATTAAAGGACCTAATATATTAATTTAAATTCAATTATTAACATTTATAGAACCATCTATTGAAATAAATAAATATTATAAATTTTTTTCTAATAAAAATACGTTTTAAAAATTATCTACATCCCATAGTTTAAAATATTTTGTGGAATACATGAAGCCCCTAACCAAATTTGACATAAAAGGAACCTGATGAAGTTATTCAATTATTATAAAGGGATGGATATACTATCTAATATAGGATACATATAATTAAAAAAAACTTTCAAAACAAATTTGACTCATCACCCAAGTCCATGTTATAAATAAAAGATAATAAAAGGGGTAGGAATTGAAGAAGATGAAGAATAAAAGAGCGAGGAGTGACTTTCTTCGAGAGAACTAAGGATTTTATGGTGATTACTAAGATTATATCAAAGGGAGAGTGAGGGTAAAAGAGATATAAATTAGTGATGGATGACAGGAAAATAAAATTCATATGGGGAATAAATATGTGTCTCATAAGTGAATAATTCATCAAAATGTATTTTTTAAATATTTAAAATAACATGTTCCATGTGTGTAGAGTAAAGGAGGGAAGAACCTATATAATTCCTATGAAACTCACCTATTTCTTGAAAAAATCACTCTAAAATTTTAATAATTTATCCAAACTCAATCCAAAAGATACAAAAAAACAAAAAATAAATAAATACCAGAAAACAACATCATGGGCATGAATAATCTCCCCAACAAAAAAAACATTATTCCCCAGAAAGTTACATAGACAATACATGGATGAAAATAGTTATATATTACAAGATAATTTCAATACCCTATAAAATAACATAATGTATATTAAAACGATTAATTTATTATTCTTTCACAAGTGGGGACCTTCCGACCAATTATTCTTTTCCATACCGTAAAAAATAAATATCATTAAATTGAATATCAAAATGAAAAAAACATAATAAAAAAATTATACTTACATGATAATATTATAAAAATAATGTTGTACACTTAACCCAAAAATACATTAAAATAAATATAATAATAAAATATAAACAATTTTTTTAATATAAATCTTCAATGATGAAAGTTTTTATTTATAATTTGAAGTTATAATACAAAATATATAAATTTAATAATAAGAATTTTATTGAAATATATTAATTTTTAATCAATAAATTAAAAATTAGCGCAGGGATAATTTTTGATATATTTATAAAATAAATTATTTTTAATTTAATAAAAAAACTATTTTTATTAAAAAATTATTAATTCATATATATATATATATATATGAGAATGACCTAGATGTTTATAAGATAATTTAGTTTATTAAAAAATTATTTAATGATTATAAATATATATTTAACAATTTTATTTATAACATATAAACCTTATGATTAATTTTTTGAGAATATGTATTATTTTGATCGAATAAAAAAACTGGTTTAGGACATTTTTATTACAATTAAAATTATGATATTTAGATTTGTATTAATTTTTAATCGATATTGAATTATTTTATTAACTGTAAAAAAATTTATGTAATTAAAAAAATTAGTTTTATCATAATTATATAATATAATATAAAAATACACCTTTTCTACAAAATAATTCTTACTTTTTATTTTTTAAAAAATTTTTTTTTTTTAATCCTTATAAATTTTATGTTGTAAATTAATTTTCATATTTTATATTTTCACATCCAAATTATGACATAATGTTAATGTAAATAAGATGACCATAGTAGCCCAGAGCCGGTGCCTTTCTTACATTCGTATTATGAACAAGTGATCACATCCCAATAGACTAGAAAGTTTAATAGATTTTATAAAACAAGATACAAAAATAATTTTTATATTAAAAATTAAAATTAAACACATTATAGAATCTACTTTGAAAACATCCATATTCTCCTATATTATCCTTTCATGGTAGTTATAATTTACCTCACAGAGTCTCGGTGAGAAATAAAAAATAAGAAAAGGGTGAGCTCATATGATCAATAAGTCTATGAATATGGTGGAAGCTATTATGAATAAATATGAAAAATAAATTATGGTGAACAACTAAAAACACATTCCATCAAAAAAATAAAATTGATAATAATTTGAAATGGATAAAATATGATCAAATAATACCTTATAAATAATCACATGAGATTGAAACATAACCATAGATATTATACTAGTCGAATAATCAGATGGAATTTCAATAAATAATCTCATAATGAGGGAATTAATAAAGTGAGAGATCATAAACAAACTTTCAAGACCTGTTATATGAAATAAACCTATTTGGGTAAGGATGTGGCCAAAAGTAGTTCTAGTTTGTCTCAGAGATCTACTAATGCATCAAGGGGCTACAACGAGCAACACCCGAAACTTACTAAGTTCAATGAATTCCTCATATGAATGGGGTAAAATAAAGAAACATATAAATTCATATTGAAACTAAAATATAAAACACAATTAATTTCCCCAATCTGTAGACATAATCATAAAATATCAAATGTAATATAGAAAATGGTATGAATATAGTACATCTCCTGTCAAAATAATTAAACAACATTCAAAAAATATGGTTTATGGTAAACTAAGAGATAAATATAAAATAAGAATAAGAATCAAATGGTGGGTTTGAAATATATTAATTTAATCTAATAAAATTATTTAAAAATTCTTTATAGAAATACTTTTTTTACTTTAAAAAGAAGTGTTCTTTTTGAAAATCATTTTCATTTCTCACAAAATCATATTGTAATCATGTATATCTCAGTAATTAAAAGGTCGAGAAAATTAAAATATAATATTGAAATATTAAATAAATATTAATATTAAAATTTTTAATATTTAATAATAAGTTATGTCCAACTAAAATGAAAATAAGTGAAAAATAGAATTTAAGAAACTTTAGAAATGACCAACTGTGGTGCTATTTAATGGAAAAATATAAAATAATTTTTAAAGAGGACAAAGAATTTTTTTTAATAAAACAGGAAATAATATAAGATATATTTTCATGATAAAATTTTTTATTTTATAAATATTTAGGTGGATTGAAGATATTATGTTGTATACTTCAAAAATGGAATGAAACTTGGAGGATCTCTTTAATCGGGCATTCCTATCCCGAGGAATTGAAAAAGGAACCATATAAAATATGAATTTAACCTTGAATGGAATTAAATTTTTTCCAAGTAATTATATTTATAATATAGAAACATAATTTATGATTTTAAAATGTAAATAATAAATAATTACATAAGTGTAAAGTGAATGAAAGCGTAATCTGAAGGAAAAAATGTACGTTCGAGGAAAATCTCTTCCCTCTATGTAATCAATCAAAATGTATAATGGAAAAATAACAATAATAAAATGAAACATTTAATAACATGAAGAAAAATATATTCATGATATTATATAACAAATCAATGTATACATACATCATACACAAAAAATAAGTGGATAATAAGTGAAATATCACATAAATAAAATGGAGATAAGAAACCTCTAAACTTATATATGAATGTGTTCTCCATTTCCACATAAATTCCTAGATAATGAAATTATACTCATTAGTAAATTAATTAATAACCTATAAAACATGTACGTTATTAATTATAATATTATTAACATGATTTATTTCCTTTTCCATGAGTCATAGTATTCAATTTATTCATTTTGGAGTGTTTATTTCCTTGGTAGTTATGATTGGTTCACATGTATACATGTATGAAAACTCATGTAAAATTAGAATAAGTATCCATAATATAATTTTTATGTTAATTATAAAAATTAATAATATTAAATTATCTTATATATAATTTTATTTCCATATATATGAATGATTCATTAGATAAAAATTCATTGATAACCATTTGGATTATTTCATCATTTCTTCACTCATCAATCACTAGTTTTGTTTTACTAATTAATATTTTGTATATAAACCTATTTGAATGAATCTTAATAAGTTTTAATATAAATTTTAAAATAATTTTATCCATTATAATAGTTTATTACCGAAATTAAATCTAGTATTATAAAATGAACAATCGTCATCCACGAAGGTGGTGAATTAACACCTCACATATGATGTTTTCAATTTTAGAACAAAAGGGAGAGGAAAATAGTTTTGATAAAGGATCTTCCAATAGAAATAAAATTATATAATATATATGATACCCTATTTATCATGTCACTAGGATAATGGAATTTTATGAGAGGATAAGAAAAGAAATGTAATTAGAAATGAATTAATAGAATATGTAATAGGATTTTTCCTCTTAAAATTATTCTCCATGAGAACCTCGTTAGGGAAATTAGGTTTTGTATTTTTTAAGAAAAAAAGATACTTTACATGGGTTAGAAACTTGGTAATATAATGTTGAATAAATTTTAAAATATTAATGGATTGGATTGTGTGATAAGAGGAGTTGGTGTGGGGTGGTATTTATAGTGGTGGAGGGTGGTGTTTTTTTGATTATTTTAGTCATTAGTTTATTATTTTGGTTCAAGACTATATATAGTGATTATTACTTGATCAAATAATGTATATTGATATAGGGAGTTCGAAAAAATAGGTTATTACCTCATCTATATATCATCCACGGCTCAATTATTCGTGTATTTAGCTAATACCAGAAATTACCATATTTCACTATTCCCTGAAAACTCATCATTTTTAGAAAAATACTAAAAATTAACCCTAATGATATTTTTGATTTATATATTTCCAAAATAGACTCCATTTTATGAAAAAAATTAAAATATGAGAAATTTATTTTTTAATTCAAATCATTATGTAATAAAAAATACCAATTTTATATTATAACTATTTTTATGACGCATTGAAACATTAATTAAGGTCTAATAAAATTATATTATAATCATAAGACAAAAAAATATTAATTTATTAATATTTATTTTGATAATAAATTTTCTTTTAAATAATTATATTAATTATAAAATTATAAATAAACATTTATGTTTCACATTAATTACCAATAAATAATTTATAATTTTTAAAACATTTATTTCTTGGTTCAAATATATAAATATATCATATTTTAGTTTATTATATAACTAAATTTTATTTATAATTTCATAAGGAAGAAAAACTTCAAATCATAAATAAACTTCTAATATAGAGAAATTGATAATTTAATAAAATATGTATTTTTTACTATTCACTAGAAAATAAATATTGTCATAAAAACACAAATATTTCACCCAAATATAATTTTTAAATTATTATATTACAAAATGAATTTTATTTTATTAAATATTATATTTAAAATTTCCAATTTTATTTTTTAAAAAAGCGTGCTATTAAAATTTGATAAAACTACCTTTAAGAAAATATAACATTTTATGCGTAGAATTGGATTTGTTCTTATCTGACGCATATAAAAGATAATTTGGATGAATATAATTTTTTTTTATTAAATATATAATATATAAATTTCAGATTTATATTAATATAATTCATTCCGGCCAATTATTTTTCTAGTTTATAATGGTCACATTTTAAATATTATATCACGATATTGAAGTCGGTGGTGTATATAAGCTATCAAATATGTTAAATTTAAATGAAAAATACCATAAAATATTTGGGTTTTACATTCTCCCATCCTTTAATAAATTTGATCCTAACAATTTGATATTATTCTTCAAAATTCAATGACTAATACTTGAAAATTACCTTGTGGGAAACCCACATCATAAAATAGGGTTAGTAAAAAAATACTTTTAATAAAAGGGAAAGTGAATTATGAATTTCATGAAATAATTAGGATTTTAAATTGAATAAAATTAGTAGGAATTGGAACCCTGGACATTGAAGTTAAATTTAACTATCATGTTATGATAAATGGTGAGAGAAAACATGGTCTTTAGGGAGTTAACCATCCAAAAATCATAAATTTGTAATCAGTTAAAAGACCATTGATTTAAAAAAAATAAAAATTTATAATGAAATTGATTCAACATAGTTTTCCCTATAGTTGGGGGATTCATTTAATATATATGTAGAAATTTGTAAAATAATCTTACTTGATTCCTTTCCATGTATTAAGAATAATCTCGTCATTTGGTTGTTCTTTGATCTATCTCTTCTTCATTTTTAAACCAAAAGATGGACATTTAGTATGAATTTGTATTCATAAAGAAATAATTCCCAAATAATTATTTGTCCTTTAAATATTTATGAGATTCAAATTGGTTTTAATTTGGTATCCAATTTGATAAATCATAATTTAATCTTAATCAATAATATCCTCAATCCATTGCCTTAGAATTTAACCTTAAGACTCAACCAAAATATGTTTGTGCAAGTTCAAAGACCAAAAAATAAAAAATAAAAGGTAGATCACTAAATTTCAAATATCATAATAAGACAATATTTTCCCAAATAATGTATCTCTTATTGTCTCATACCAAATATGTGAAAACCTTAATATCCATTAGACCTTTCTTAAACATGCATGATTTCAAGAGTAAAATATAACATCATTGAATATACTCCATAAATATAAACATCTTATAATTCCATCAAAAAATAAACCAAAAAATTATTAACCAAATTCATGGTCACCAATAATATCTAATAAACACCTCTTTATCATTATTATCTCAATATCAAGCACCCATTAAGTGTTATATTACCTCAATCATGGGTTTTGAAAAGGTCAAATTTCATTTGAATCACTTTTCTTGGAACCATTTAACCCACTCTTTTTAATACTTAATGAAAAATATTATAGTGCATTTCATATATATTTCAAAATTCTTACAAGAAGAATATCATTTATTAATATACTATTATAACATAATATTGTAATCTAAATTCAAGAAAATTAGTCATTCCGCTTCATCATTAGTAATAACTTATACTTCAATTTGATCCCTAATTATCTTCTAGGGTCTATTCTCTTGGTGATTAAGGAATTTTTTTGGGTGGTGACCATATCTATACAATTTATGTATTGAATATTGAAAAATTGTATCCTTCTCTTTCAATCATGATAAAGTTGTCTATTTTTATCTACCCTTGAAAAAAATCCTTTTCTTTTTAATAATATTCCCAGTTGTTTCTATAAAAAACAATGACATGTTTGAAAATAACTTTTCTCTTCATAAGTTTATCTATATTTTTCTCAGCTATCCTCTTCTTCTCTTGTTTCCATTTTAATCCATAATACTTGGGTGATTCATTATTCATATTTTTAAAACAGGATATTATTTCCTCATATGATGAGATTGTTTAGGATACTACTGCCATTTGAAATAATATCTTAATCTCATAAAATATGTTATCATTATTACTCTTCAGATCAGATCTATTATCGAGTTTCACATTATTTCCTATAGTTTACATTTATAAACAATGGAATACCATATATTAGAGAATTACATTTTGAAAAATAATATACAATATCAAAACTTGTTAATCAAATAATCCTAAAAAAAATTTAGGTCTAAATACTCCCTAAATCATAATCTTGGTTTATTTGGTAATATTTCAAAATTATATTATAGGGTTTTTTTCTCAAATATATGTTCCCGAGAATCTAGTTTCCAATGTTACAACTAAACATGCTCTGATTCCAACTATGATGACCCCAACCCCTAGTGCCCAGAGCCGGTTTCTTGCTTTATCACATTGGTACAATGAACAGGATATCACATCTCAAAGGACCAAATAGTTTATCATCATTAGAAGACAAGATAAAAACATAATTCATACTTTAAAAATAGAAATTAAATACGGAATAGAAACTAATTTTGAAACACTGCTACCCTCGTAGATTATCCCTACATGACAATCATAATATACATATTGGCATCTTGTAGAAAATTTAAATATATTCTAGTAGTCAAATAATCCCATGTATTATTAATAAATAATATCATAATGAGTAAATGTGTAATTTATGAAATAATAAACATATCATCAAGGAATTTTTTCAAGAAATATATATAAATTAGTAAGGAATCTTCCAAAAACTTGGTTTAGTGTTTTACATGATGCTTACTAATGCATCGAGGGGAAATAGTACGCCCTTCTAAACACATACTATGTCCAATGCATTCTTCATATAAAATGTTTTAAACAAAAATAATATATACATTCATATTGAGACTATAATATGAAATTAAAATAATTTCATAAGCCAATAAAGCTAATCATAAAAAATCTATAGTAATATGGTGAATGGTTTCAATATAGTATATCCCCAATCAAAATAATCAAACAAAATTCAATAAAATATGGTAGATGGTAATATAAGAGATAAATATCAATCTAGAATAACATTCAACAGAGTGTTTTGAAATAGATGAAAATATTCAAAAAAACCATTGATTAATTATTGCGAGAAATGCCTTTTTTTACTTTGGAATGAAGTGTTTTTTGTGAAAACCATCTTCATTTGTCATAAAATAATATTGTTAGCATGTTTATATCCCAGAAATTAATAGGTAAATGAAATGAAATTATATTACAAGAATATTAAAGTAATATTCACAAAGGAAATTTTCATATATCACGACAGATGTCATCAAACTCAATTCGAAAAATGTAAAATGAGTGTTTAAGAATGTTTACAAATGAGCAACTTTGGTGTGGTTTAAGGGAAAATATAAAATAATACTAGAAGATTAAATATGAATAACTGTTTTCATAAAACTAAAAAATATCTATGATAGGTTTTTAGGATTAAAATATTTAGGACTTAAAAAATATTGACTATACTATAAAATTGGTGATAAATTGAGAATATCCCTTTAATCGGGCATGATTATTGGGAGGAATTGAAAAGAGAATATTATAAAACATTTATTTACACATCAATAAAAGAAAAGATTATCTAGGTAAATAAATTTTTAACATATAAAAACAATTTATTAGGATTACATATTAATAATTAAGAATTGCATTTGGGTAAAGAGAGACAAAGATTAACCCCAAGGAAAAACGTAGGTCTAACCATAAGCCCCAAAAAGTAATAATAATAAAATGAAACATTGAATAACATGAATATAAATATATTAATTATAATATATATTAAATTTCATTATAAATACACCACACATGATAAATAAGTGGTGAATAAAGGAAATCTCATAGAAATAAATGTGATATGAGAAACCTCATACCTCATGTATGAAAGTGGTCTGTACTTGCAATTAATTTACTATATAATGCAATTAGAATCATTAATAATTTAATAAAGAAACTATAAAATATATAATTTATTTATTATATATTTATTAATTTCTACTATTTCATATTTGAAGAGTTATAATATTCAATTTCATTGTTCGGGAGTCTTCGTTTCTTTGGTTTTAATGATCAGTTAACTTGTAAATATGTATAATAATTATGTAAAATTGAGTAGTTATCCAAAATTGAAATTATAAATTATTAATTAATTTTAATCATATTAAGTTGTATTAAATATCTATTTTTTTTATAGAAATGGATATGATTAATTTGATAAAATGTTTATTATAACAATTTCGATTATTCTGGCTATTTTTTTGTAATCACATAATAGTTTTGTTTTATTAATTTATATTATATATAAAATTAGGTTCAAAAACACTTAATTTTTTTCAATATATATTTTAAAATAATTATTAACCAATATAATGTTCTTATGACCGGACCTAAATGTGTTATTATTAAATTAAACAATCATCATCCATGAATGTGGTGAATTGACACATCACAGACGATGTGTTAATTTTTCGAACAAAAGAGAGAGGAGTAGAGGACAGATGGTATATCATAAATTTACCCAATAAAATTATTGTACATATAAGATGATTTATTTATCATGTCACTTGCATAATAATATTTTGTAGAGTATAAGAAAAGGAAATAAACTAAAAATAAATTTAAATAAAAAGAAAGAAGATTTTAACTCATGAACTTATTCTCTATGTGAATGTCTATAGGGAAATTCAGTTTTTTATTTTTTTGAGACAAAAGGATCCTTGATGTGGGTAAGATAATTTTTTACATTTCTGGTCCCAAATTTGAAAAACTTCAAGGTCTGGAATGTGTGGAAAGAATGGGTGGTATTTATAGTGGAGGGGATGAGGTTTTTTATTATTTTATTCATTACATTATTATTTTGGCCGAAGACTATCCGTAGTGATCATTCATAAGAATAAATATATTAAATATATAAATATTATTTGAACCAATGGGTGACTAACTCATACATACATCTTTCAATACTTAATAATTCATTTATTTTCCTAATACTGTAAATTATCGTATTTCACTATTCACTAAAAAATCAATATTATTGGAAAAAAACGAATATCCACCCTAATCAATTTTCCATATTAATTTTAATAGAAGCACTCAATTTTATTAAAATAATTCTCAAAATATGAGATTTTCAATTTTTAATTACGTTCATCATTTATTTGGAAAATTTATATTTTAAGTTTATAATTAATTTTACAATACCTTGAAAAAAATAATGAAGGTTTTGTTATATTATCTTATCATCAATGGAAAAAATATATTAATTGAAGAATCTATTTTTTTGAAAATAAATATTATTTTATATATATATATATTCATTATAAAATTGTAAAGAAAAATTTCTATTTCACACAAAATACCAATACATAATTTATTATTTTTTAAAACACTAATTTATTTATTACATGATATAAATATATTGTATTATAATTTATGAGATAGAAAAATATTATATGTAATTTTTCCATTGATATTAAATTCAAAGAATAAATATAATTTTAATATAATGACATTGATAGTTTTATAAAAATGGTTAATTTTCACTATTCGCTGGAAAATAAATATTTTAAAAAAAACACAAAAATTTTACACAAAGCTAAATTTGTCATTACTATTTTAAAAAATGATGTTTATTTTGTAAAATATAATTTATAAATGTGTCAAGAAGTTAGTTTTAAAATAAGAATTTCTTAAAAATTCTGTAAAATTACATTTATAAAATTAGTATTTTATACGTAAAATTTGTTTTATTCTTATCATATGCCAATAAAAATTATTTTTGTGATTGAAAAAAAATTATTTAATATATTGTATATAAATTTTGTAATGTGGTGAATACTATTCATTCCTTCTAATTTAAAGGATACATTATACTGTTCACATTTTGAATAGTATATCATTGTTTTAAACTCATCCTTTTGAATAATATATCAAAGATTTTAATTTTAAAACAAGCCATAAAATCATAGAGAGTTGTAGTTAATTTCTATTTTTTCATCTATATTAATTTTTATGGGTAAAAAATAATTAAAATGTAAAAAAGTGTAATAGGTTAAAAGTTAAATAGTAAAAAGGAAAAATCCGTAAATCACAATATAATGATAGAAAATGAATATCGGAAAGGTTAATATACCCAAAAAAAATTTCCACCATTCTTTTCCTTTTTTGGAACCTTTGAACCATTAATAGTAACATTCCATTTTTGTAATGTATTCGGTAGTCCAAAAATTATGTATCTCTAAACATATAAAAGGGGAAAACCTCTACCACTTCATTTCTCACATATTTAACTAAATTTCATTGAGAAACTACCCCATTCTTCTCTTACTAGAATCCTCTATCATGTTTATAAACCATTGTCAAAAAAAGTTAGCACAATCCATTCAGTTCAAAGGAGAATTTTGAGAGAAATTTTAGGATCCAAATATCAGTATTACTAAATTGATATCAATTTCAACTTAATCTTTAACATCAATAACTATCCTAAAAATTTAATAATTAAATAAATAACATATTAGTACTTATGTATTATTATATAAATGGACAAACTATTATTTATTAATTCCCATTCAATTATAAAAAAACAACACACTATTCATACATTTTTGTAGCCAACTACCTCCACAAAGAAATGACTTATATTTTTAACCACCTCTAACAATTCATGTTTATATAGATGGAATTTAATAATAAATTATAAATATATTATATGATTATTATTAGAATGAGAAAAATTAAAATCCATCGACATTCACTCTCATTTGATGGGAAATTAAAATTTCAAATATTAGTTGTGGGGACTACTGCCTTTCCGAAGTAATTTTTTTTAACATTTATATTGAAATAAATATTTATAAATACTCCACCAAGTTTTTTTTAAAAAACATTAAAAAAATTTAATAAAAATATTATTATTATAGTAAAATGATATTATACACACTTATAACCATAATGACCCATCAAGTTATAGGGCATTCTTGTTTGGGACGAATTAACCACTTATATTGATGATGATATAAAATGCTATCATGGATATTAATGGGAACCTAAATAAAAATATGATTATAATTAAATATTAAAATCATGATTTTTTATTGTTTTCAATTTTTTTTATCATTTATCTTTTTTTAAATACCATATTTAATTGCTAAAATTACTGAAATAATCTGACACAGATTCCATTTTAACAAAATATAATTGAAATACTTGTGGAATGAGATAGTAAATTTGAAAATATGTGAAATTTATAAATTTTATCACATTCATTTATATTAAATTTATTAAATTTTATTAAATAATTGGTATCAAAATCGATTTAATAATGTAAGTTCAACACAATTAATGTTACAAACACATCTGGTAAAAAATGAGGTATAACTAACTAATATATTCATAATAAATTATCTTAAATAAATAATATTAAATGTATTTTATATTAATATTGTTTTAAACAAAATATTCAGATATTTATATTTTTTTCATAGGATCTTAGAGTACATTAGTCTAATTATGGAAGCAAGGTATGGGTTTCCTTATCTCAATTTCAAATCCATGAGACTTGTTTGATAATTCACAAAATCATTTCTTCTATATGGTGTATTTTCATACCAACACCATCATGTATAATGAATATCATATGTTTCATGATAATTTAATTTTCAATCACGATATCCATAATTTGTTCTTTTATTATTACATTATTTTAAATATTACGATTTTTATTATCTAAACTCCCTACATTGACTTAAAATTCTGATTATTGAACGTATTTCCTCCATGATTATTTTTATTCACCATATTAAATTATTTTATAGAACATTATGTTATGATCTACTAAAAAAATACATTTTAAATCAAATATTTTACCTTTAAAATACTTCTTTCTCATGACCTGTATCATTATTGAGAATAATATTCATCCTATTTAATAATAATTTCCCCTCTTTATATATATTTTTCATTTCCAATAATTTTGTCCATTATAATTCAGAACCTATTTATGTGTTATCTATTTGATATTGATATTTCAATTCTTATATTTTTGGATTTAATTTCTGTTTTCATTTTTTGGTATTCAAAAATGGTTGTTTACATATAATAAAAAAATATTTTTTAATTATATTATATATTTGAAACCAAAATTAATGGATATAAAAATATTTTTTTTTTGATATTAAAAAGGTCATATTAAACATATTTACTTAAAAATGTATCAAAATTAATCATTTTTAAAGCTTTTTAAATGGGTTTTTTCCAATAAAATAATTTTTTTTGCATTAATAGGTGAAAATATATCTCTACCACCTTTTTCATTTAATATGAAAAATTGAATTGATGTTTTATAGAGTTCTAGAAAAAGTTTTTTTATCCCTGTTTTATCAATGATTTCTTTAATAATTATTTCAAAATTTCGATGATATATCTTATTTCCAATGTGATTAATCCAAAACACTTATATTGTGTTCTTCCGGTAATTTATTTCCCTTTTAGATATCTTATAATTTATTAATGATATTATTCAAATAATCTTAACCTAATTCTTCAATGTAGTGGCTTGTAAAATTTAATTTATTATCATAGGGTTAATCTGTAACTACCATTGTCATTATTAAAAATCCAACTAGAATATGAAAAAAATTTCTTCAAATGATTCCCATTATTGGCTATATTATTTTCCATTACATTGATTAAAGGGTGTTAACCATGACAAAATACATCGATTGATTGGGAAAATTATTTTATTATCTGTACACCCTTTATCTATACAGTGGATATACCCTATTCTATATTTAATCATTAAAGGTTCACTACTAAAAATTCTGGTTTTTGCGCCTGCTGAAGCGGGCGACCACCATTAGCAGTCGCTAAAGAAGGTATTAGCGACCGACAATGGCGGTCGCTAATACGAAACTAAAATTCCAGCGCGATTTTTTTCCCGCGCGCGCTTCTTCTTCATTCCCTCCTATACTTTTTCCGCTGCAAATAGTCACCGCCGCACGCCGCCCCACGACGCTGCACGCTGCCGCATGCTCCCACACGCCGCCTCATTATGTCGGATGATTCTTCCCTCGTGACCGCCGCCCCACGCCACCGCCGTCGCACGCTCCCGCCACACGCTCCCGCACGCCGCACGCCGCCGCACGCACCGCCCACCGACCGCCGTGTGTCCGCCATAGCCGGTGGGGAAGGTCTGTGTCCCTGCAATATGCTGCGAGACGAGAGGAGACCCGCATGCGCCTGTTTCCTTGATGTGAAACAGTAGAGACCGCCATTGGCGGTCGCTAAAGGGCTTTACCGATGAAGCAACAGCGACCGCCAAAAGCGGTCGCTGGGCGGTCGCTAAAACTGCTATTTCTAGTAGTGGTTATTTACCTACTAAGTTACATAATATGATTTGATATCCTTTTATTTTCCATTGTTATATAATATTACGGTTATTAATGGAATTATGATTGTTTTTCATATGTGATTCAATTTGAAAATAACATGAATTATATTTTATTTCTATGGGTTCTTTGTGATATGATGATGATTGATTTTATGTGGAACACATATGTAATAAGGATGATGGATGTTATCTTATATTCCCTATAATGCAATGGGTTTTTTTGATATCTTATTAGATAGTCAATCATGTGTATAATGTGAACGTTGACATAGGAATGGGAATAATTGGTTTTCTCACATTCTCTAGAATGGGAATAACGAGTTTATTCAAATAAATTTATGAATAATTAGTATATCTAAAGTTTATCTAATGATTATGATTTTTACAAATTTCTATGTTTCTTTTAATTTTAAGGTGTGTTACATTCGTTGTTGAGGCCACCTTTTTATTTTTAATATGGACACTGATAGAACACTAGGAATTATTTCATGATATATGATCTATAAGTTATTGGTTATAAATTTATTTTATTTCATGATTATACCCATATTTTAATATTTTTTCACTAATGATATTTGATTTTTATTTCTTATGTTTATCCATATTGAGTATCAAATAAAACCACTTTATTGTCTTTCCATTTATTAAGGTTATAATGAAATAGAATATTTATATTGTGTCTTGAATAGTATACTATTTTTAGATATTTTGGGAGATAATGATGAATTTTAATCAGTTTTGAATTTTACCATATTGACAAAAATACACATTTTTTGAAAAATAAATGGGTTTTTTTTGATTATTTTTTTTCCAACATACTTATAACTATAAAAATAAAAGAAAATTAAAATATTTAATAATTAAATAATTTCATTAATGTCATGAAATTTAGAACATCATGTCTATGTGGAATCATAGTTTGTATCATAGTAGAGATTGTATAACTATATAGATTTGGATGTTATTGATTGAGGATAATTGATGAGTTATAAATTTCCTCAAAGGCTGATAACAAAATTATGATCAAAATTGAGAAGGAATATATATCCCTTTTTGCTAGTTAAGGTAATATTAACTATTTTATATTAATTGCTGATTAGGATAAGACACATTTAGTAAGTCTAATTGATATGTTTTAGAATAAGATAAAATATATAATTTTTTTGTAATGTTGATATTTTGTGGTTTTTCTAGAAATTCCCCCTTCCTTGATATAGTAAATTGGGTACAACGTTAGCATAGATTTACATAGGGGAAATCAAGTAAATTTTTTTTTGGTTGAAAATCAACATAATAAAAAAATATGACACATGATAAGAGGGAAACTGACTATACACCTAATAAGACATGACTACGGGATATGATTTACGTAATTTAAGTTATATTTAGTAACCATTATATAGGAATTGAGAATATTTATATTAGAAATCCTAATATGGAATGATGTTGGATGGCATGAATTAAAATTAGAGATTAATGTGTTAAGGTTCATATTAATTAATGTGTGATTTTGTAGATAAATAATATTTAAAACATTGATGGAATAGAGTTCAATGATTTTTTGGTTTAGAATACTTTATGATAAATATTAATAATTTTGGAAGATTTATTTTTTGGATTAGTCTATTAAGTACAAGGGAATATAAGATAAATCCTTATAGACTGAACTGAAAGTTTCAAATGATGAACAAATTTGTTAATAGATAATTCATATTTGTATTGATATTTCATATTCATTGGATCATTTACTCTACCATTATTGGTTATCATTATTTGTTCTCTTGTTTAGTTGAAACCTAATAACCAAAATTATGTTTCAAAAGAAATGTATCCATAAAATGATTTATATTTTAAAAAAATAAAGAAGAATAAAGAAATGGTTAAAAATTATAGTATATGCATGTTGTGATCGAAAAGAAAAATTTCCTTGTGTTTCATACAGTTGTGTGGTTGATATCATAATAGAAATTAAATCTTGATACACATAGCTATTTTCATTAATGATTGATATTTATTAATGATATTATAGTATATTTTAAATTTAATAATTATAATGTGAAACACAAAAGGATATCTGGGTATTAAGTTTTTTAAGGTATTGGAAACTAAATTTAAATGGTATCAATGACCTAGAAAAGTGAATTTATGAAAAGGCTATATTATTAGGTGTAACTACAAAAGAACACCTGATTAAGGGATAAATATTAA
Organism: Viscum album; assembly: GCA_963277665.1. Taxonomy (NCBI): domain Eukaryota; kingdom Viridiplantae; phylum Streptophyta; class Magnoliopsida; order Santalales; family Viscaceae; genus Viscum; species Viscum album. The sequence continues at coordinate 1,878,450,537 of OY728132.1, forward strand.
GATTAAAATATGTTTGATATTGAAATTATTATATCAGCCCATTCATGAGGTAAATCTTGTTAATCTTATATATAATTTATGGCTGTAGTTGTTGGTTTGAATTATTTAAGGTGTTTTTTGGAAGAAACCTAAGGGAATAAGGAATCGGGCTATAAGAACCAGGTCACACCAGGAATGGTAACTGTAGAAGATAAATGAATCTCATAGGATACTATGAATTTAATTTAGGGAAGGAATAGTTTTATAGGAATATTTGTTCATTCCATGAAAGAGTATTCAATACAATATCTATTTTCCTATATTTTAAGTTGATGCGATATATTTTTCAGTGTATGTGGAATCTTGAAGATTCATGAAGTGAATCTCTATTTTTTTCACGAATAGTTCTAAATTGAATTATTTTCATAATTTTAATGCGATATATGGTTCCCATTACATTCATTTGATTTCTCTATACATTTAGGGTCATGTTATGTATTTTTCAGTGATCTATGAAATCTAGAAACTAATTTTGATAACCTTCTGGGTTGTTATCATTTAAGTCCAAGGTAAGTATTTTTTTATTCCTTAAGATATGGGAGCACCAAATTTATTCTTTAATAAAACCTCATGTATGAGTTTGTATACATGGATATATTGGATAAAATTAGTTTTAATCAATTTCAATTAGGATTTTATAGTGAAACTAAAATGAAGTGGAATGATATTTCAGATTGGGTAAAGAATCGTCTCACAAAATGATTCCATGGTGGGTTGTGTTTACTTCTTCCCACATTTATTGGAAGGTAATGGGTTTCATGTTTTGGATGGACAAATATATATTTGAATAAAAAATTTATTTCTACATCCCTGTTAAATCTCTATTGGAATGTACTCTTATTTACATTAATGTTTTATTGTGGTTGTTAATGACATGGATTAGGTTGTGTGTATTAATGTTCATTAATAAATTAGATCATTCCTATGTCATTTAGGAGGTCTAGATAATTTATTGGAATGTGTGACTATGCGAATTGTTTCAAATGATCATTTTATAAATGGATCATTAAAGGATATCACCATGATCAAATGATTATTTTATGAGGCCCAAATTTTCATGGTTGATTAAATGGTTTAAGGGAAATAAATTTAGGATAAAATATTTATAGGGATTTTAAAAGAAAAATCAAATTTATGAAAACTATATTAAACACATAATTTTTAGTTTGGAAATATTTTCATAAAATATTTATCAATGTTTATATTTTAATAAACTACATTAAAATTCTTTGGACATTAATTATATTTCTATATAATACTATAAGGTAACATGATTTTTTTCTTAGTGGAATTGTGGGGAATGAATCTTTGGTTTTCCTAAAAGGTTTACATACTCACCCCTATATATGAACATTGATTCGTATGTATATATTATCTTCCATGATATATTAAAGGGACATGTTTCATGCTTCACTAGTTGAAAACCATCATAGTTGTTATTGTAATGACCTCCCCATTCACATTGTATTTAGAATACAATGACTCACAACTAAGCCTTATGTGACAGCCCCAAGATGATAGAGGCTGGAAATAAATGAAGAAGGGTTTCAAATGAAAGTTGGGGATGACTTTCCATTTCATAAATAAACCACTAACCAAATAACCATTTTCTGATGCATGATCAAAATAGGGAAACTCAACCATAAATATTATAACAAAACCCCGCCAATGTGTACTATAGTTGAATACAAAGAAACTATCAATGTAAATAGTCTACTTTCAAATTCATTGTACATTAATTATATTTCTATATAATACTACAAGGTAACATGATTTTTGTATTACTGGAAAGTGGGGAATGAATCTTTGGTTTTCCTAATAGGTTTACATACTCACCCTTATATATGAACATTGATTCGTATGTAGATATTATCTTCCATGATATATTAAAGGTACATGTTTCATGATTCACTAGTTGAAAACTATCATAGTTGTTATTGTAATGACCCGCCTATTCACATTGTATTTAGAATACCATGAATCAAAACTAAGCCTTATGTGACAGCCCCAAGACGCTAGAGGTTGGAAATAAATAAAGAAGGATTTAAAATGAATGTTGGGGATGACTTTCCATTTCATAAATAAACCACTAACCAAACAACCATTTTCTGATGCATGATCAAAATAGGGAAACTCAACCATAAATATTGTAACAAAACCCCACCAATGTGTACTATAGTTAAATAAAAAGAAACTATCAATGTAAATATTCTAAAATGACTACAAGAACTGAAAGACAACCACAATACTCTATTCTCCACATTCTCTATGCTCCAACATCACCAAAGAGACCAAAAATCATGAGGTGGTTCTAAAAACGTGTTATACTTTACCATTTTCCAAGTCCTGGAATATATCATATTCAAAAAAACCAATTTTTCAAAAGAATGGGTGAGTATAAAAATCTGTAGGCTTTCCCTAATGACTACTCTATGCATGGCACTAGAAATAATATCTTAGAAAGATTTATATTAAATAGTTTAAATAAAACAATTTCCCAAAACAGTTTATAACTAAATATAAATAAGCTTCAAAACCATTGAAAACCAAAAGTGCACATGTTTCATTTCAATAATATTCTAGCAAGATGTACATCCAGAAAAAAATCCCACAAAATACATTAACACCATTTCTCTCAAACAATTTGGCATAACCTTTCATTCCACGTATTCAAATATCCAACTATGCATTTTCATTATGAATGCCCCATACTGATGATTAGTCTCTAATCAATCCACCATGTCGTCACATGATAATTATACCCCATGTTCCATTACACCTTTGGCACTGATCACAATGGCATATTCCAGAAAAGCCTTATAAATTTGATCTTTATAGACACCATTATTATACCGAAACCACTAAAATAAAACAATTCAAACAGTTTCAATAAAATTATTATTTTATTGAAACCCATTAAACAAAACAATTAAAAACTCCCATTACATTAAAATAAAACCATTCCTTTCATTGAAAACACATAAATCAAATATAATCATCCAAATCTCAAAAAATGATCCATTTTAATCATTTTAAAATCAAGAATCAAACCCATTATTCAAAAGTAACAATTTTCCAGATTATCCACAACCATCACCATAGAGGGTTTTTAGAAATCATAATGTAACTAAATCAAAATCCAATACAGAAAAAGAATGTTTTTAAGCCATTCTATTCATTTTTAACAAGAGTAGTTGAGAGTGAATCCACCTACCTCAACCGTTTTGATGAAAACCAAAAATGGATGAAGGACGTTAAAGAAATTCAAGTTGATTCTCCACAAAACTAGTTTAGATCTCTTATCCATCTAGACAAAAGAATAAACATCATCAAACATGGGAACCAAAATTGTTTATCTACACATAATGGGTTTATATTTGAGGATCCAAGATGAGAGAAGAAGTAGATTTATGTAGATTTATGAAAACATGACAAGAATTGTGAAGGATGACACTTACCACATGAATCAGGATTAATGCGCCAAGGTAAGACTCTGTATTGATTTCAAATACCTTTTTTGAGGTTATAAATCCTTAAATGGAGAATAATAATGTGTTAGGTATATGAACAAGAAAAAAAAGAGGGAGTTAGAGGCAAAACGAGTGATATCTTATTTTTTTAGGATGTAACTTTAACTATACGCAATGTTAGTTTTCATGATTACACAAAAAATGTGATAACAATTTGTTACCCAATGCCTTATGGAACCCTTTTTATGGCCTCCTCACATGGTATCCCTAACAGTTTGCACACCATGTTGATGCTACTACCTCAAAACTGCTACTGTGCACAGTTTCTCCTATGATTTCAGCATGGTTTATACAAATCATGCGTAGATTGTGCGCATCCCCTTCCCCCTAAAACTTATTTAATGTTCACCCAAATCTCCCATCCATCACACTTACACATTATAAATGTTAAAAGAATAAATTAAGGGTTACATAATAGAAACATAGGGGTGCTAAATTCTCCCCACCATTGGTCTTTTCTTCCCTAGAAATTAGGAAACCTTCACTTCCCTAAAAGAGTTTTAGACATTGATCATTCATTTCCTTCTCATATTCCTTAGTATCTTTGTGAATATGACAATGTTTCCATAAAACATGTACTAGACTGATGTTTTGTCCATGCAATACAATCTCTTGGCAATCCACTATCTTCACCATGATATGTATCAATGAAGCAACCAAATCTAGGTTAACTTGATCACATCAGATCAAATGGTCCGGATGTAGTTGATACTTTTTCAACTAAGATACCTGAAATATATTTTTTAATGAACTAAACCATTGTGGAAATTCAAAAAAATATTCCACCTCTCCAAACCGTTCTATTATCTCAAAAGGACCAATTCATCAATAAGATAACATTACCTGCTTCCCAAAAATATCGATATCCAAGCCTTATAATGATTCTCAAGAACACATGATCACTCACCAAAAAGGAAAACGATCTTCAACAAAAATCCAAATATGATTTCTGAAGACTCTAATATATATCATCCCTCTTTCTTATCAACTGAACCTTCTATATCATTTCTTGGAATCGGATTGGCCCAACTAATGATGTATCACATGTTTCGACACATCATAATGGAAAACGACAAGGAATCCCTTAAAATTCTTCAAAGGGATCCACATGTATTGAGGCCTGATTTCTTTTATTATATTATTACTTCAATAAGAGAATATGTTCCTCCCATGAGCCACAAAAATCCACTACACAAACCCACAAAATATCTTCCAATGTTTTTATCATCCTTTAATATTTACCATCCATCTAAGGATGATACATCATAATCATATTCATATGATTCCTCATGGATTTCAATACATATTTCCATAAATGAGAGGTGAACCTCATATCTATATCTGAGACTATGGAAATTGGTACACCATGCATTTTTACCAATTCATGGATAAAGATTTTGTAAAAATCATTTACCATATGAGTTTCATGAATAACAATGAAATGGGCCAAACTGCTAATCTGATCCACATTCACCCATATGGAATCATATTTTTGGACCATTCTTGGGAGAACAGTAGCAAAATTCTTGCTATCTAATATCATTTCCACATTGGGATAGGTAAATACTGCAACATTCCTTCTGGTCATTGATTTACTACTAAAACTTTCTGAAAATTTACGCACCTTGAAATGAACTCATCCACTTTTCATTTTAAACAAATCCACCAAAACTGTGCTTTCAATGCCTTATAAATCTTATGTATTCTAGAATGAATAATTCATCTTGAATAGGGGTATGCATGAAAAGTTTTCTCCTAAAATACCACTGATAGAATCTTTTGATATCTGAACAACAAAACTGAACTCCCATCATGTTTACGTAACTTAATAATTTCCAAAAAATTTAGTTTTGGGATCATAACTAGGAATTCGACATCAGATTTTTGTGGCCCAAAAACCATCTATACAAAATCAGGAACTACATACACTGAAAAGAAAATTACAACATCACAATGGTCTACAAATTCCACATGGATGTTCTCTAAGACCAATATCAACTACCACTATTCTAAAGATTCTTTTTCTAGCTTCGCATATGACTTTCTACTTAATGCATCAGCCACCGAATTACCTTTTCCTAATGTAAACATCAAGTCAAAGTCAAACATTTGAAGATTCTACATCCATATCCTTTACACCATATTTCTAGCCCATGTTGAGAATATTTCATTCAAGATCTTATGATCTGTAAACACAATAAAATTATCAGCAAATACATAATGATGCCAAGTCTTCAAGGAATGTACAACCACATATAACTACACTTATTATGTTGGGTAAATATTCTCATCCACTCTCAAATACCTTGAACCATAATAAACCATGTGGTATACTTTCATGATAAAAAATCCTAATCCATATCCCAAAGAATCATAGTACACCGCACACCCTTATCTTGATTCTGGAAAAATCCTGATAGGTCCGAATGTAATATGAACCGTCAACTCTAGGAAAGAATTCTAGAATTCCTTTTTCCATTGTAATGGAGAGCTCTTCAAAGTCAAATATTTCATCAATGAGGATAGTCATGAGAATTTTCACAAAATAATTTGTAATGACTATCTAGAGTAATAAAAAATCATATCTCAAATACATTCTTCAGGGGCTTCCAAGAGATAACAAATTCTATCTTTTTAGGATCCACTAAAATAATGCATGATAAAGTGTACCTATTGCATCTAAAAATCACCTATTGATAGTTTGGCAGACAAATGATGGTATCTCAAGATTTCCAAATCTGTATCCAAGTGTTCCTCATGATCATATTTTGTCATTGAATACACCAATATGTCACCCACAAACAACACAATAAAGAATCTAGATATCAAGAATGAATCTGAGTCATCAATTATATATATAGAGTTTGTTCAATCATTAGACTGAAAGGCATTAGTACATATTCTTAGTGTCTGTATCTACTCATGAAATCTATTTTAATAATGTATTCATCTTGAACTCGCAATTGGGGATATCGTAATCATAAGTTGATTTTAGAGAACCACTGATCTCCCCTATGTTGATAAAAAAATCACCAACGCATGGAAGTGGATACCAATTCATTATCATAACTTGGTTAATCTTAAGATAATCCACACACTACCATTATGTTACACTTATTTTCTTCATGAATAACACTAGTTATTCCCATGAAGACATTCATGGTTGATTGAAATCTTTGCTTTTAAAAACATCCAATTGAACATTCAATACCCCTAATTCTTTGATTGTGTCAATTAATACAGAATTGAAATAGGACTAGTCCCCCGAAATATATCAATCCTAAACTACACTTTCCTTAAGGGTGATAACCCTGAGAAGTTCTTAGGAAGGACATATAGGAATTTTTCCATGACATCTAGAAAACTGATAACATCAATCTCTTCCATTGGTGCAATAGACAATGCACCAACTAGTAATAGATCTTTCCCACTGCTTCTGCAAAGACACCCATTGTAGTTGTCTTTGTAACCATTTTTCCTATGAAGAGATGATTGAAACCATCCTCAGTTATGAAACAATCCATCATTGTATAAAATTATATGCGATCCTTAACTTTTTTCAAAAAATCCGTAAATAGGATTACATACAATACATCCAAATCCAACACTGAGTAGTCCCAAATCAACTCAGATCCATCTATAGTTAAAGAACATTCACTTCACACAATGGCTCGACATTATATTTCACTGAGAGGAGTTTTATTTTTAGTCAAAGAAGGAATCATCACATGTTTTAAACATCAAAAATCAACATCACAAGATGAAATGATGGAATGAGATTCACCCATATCCAACAATACTTTCACAAGGGTAGAAATCAATAGAATCTTACCTATCATCATAGGTGGTCCATAATAATCATATAAATAATATACTCAACTACATAAAATTTTTTCATTTATATAATATAATCCTTGTTTAATTTATTATATTTACCTTGTAGAAGAGTCATGGTGTTCCAAGAATCATCAGGGCTTGCTCTGCTCTGCTGATAAGTCTAATTCTTCTAGCATCGTTCTGTTGAAGCATATGATGCTTGATACACTAGAGAAGTGTCTCAACAACCTGAACTAGGAGCACCATGACAATATTTCTTAATATGTCCCATCTTGGTGCAATTATGGTATGTTATAGGTGGTGTTTTACACTCTCACTTCATATTGTCCAAGGAACCATATTGGAAACATCCCACACAGATCTTTGGTTGTGGAGGATGGTTCATTGATCAAGCCATTTGATTTTTATTCCCACTTATAAATTGTATATTGGGGTCTCTATTAATGTTTCACCCAGTATCCATGTTCCCACAATTTCCCATAGGTATCATCATTCTCCCCCCATAGATATTGAGATAGCTGGTTCATCCACGGTAGCCCTGTTAACCATATCTGTATAATTCATAACACAGAGCTCTGAAATCTTTGAGAGAATCCCTTATATTATCCCCAATTTTAATATACTTGTCTTCAAGGATGAACTCACCCCATCTTATGGTGAAACTTTCACTAAATTACTCAACTTATCTTTATATTCTATGATATATAGATTTTCCTCCTTTAGGATAAAGAAGTCTATCAATCCTAGGATCCTGAATGTGTGGGGATTGAATTGTTTGTAAAACAATTAATTAAGATCGTCACAAGTACGTCATTGATCTATCAAATATATCACTTCTAGATCCCACCACTAACATGCAAGATCTTCAGGTATATAATTCACCATCTTAAATTTCAGATCTGAGGGTGTGTTGATAAAAGTGAAGATATGATTCATCCTGTTCAGCCACACCTCCACCTTTTCAGATTCAGAATAACCATGGAATATGGATGGATTATATTTCATGAAATAAATGTAATGATCCACATTCCTTTACTCATACCTCTAGATCCTAGTGTCCATATCATGTAATTCTTGAACTGTACTCCAAACCAGCTCTTGGTTTACCAGTAGATTAGGTGCAACCACATTATCCACAACTTATTCCAGTTAATTTATATGACTCCTATTGAGATCCATTTCTTAAATATAAAACAACCACTATAGGTACCACTCTCTAGAAATATATGGATTAGGATTTGAAGTTATATCACATCAACATTCATATAATTTCATTCCCAAACAACCTCATCCAGGTGTAAATTTTTTTGAATAAATTCTATTCTTTCCTTTGAAAATCAAACCAATTTATAAATACACCAACCATTCCCTTTTAAAAATCATTCATTTGAATCATATTCCTATATTTTTCAAAATATAAATTTTTTAACACAATCATAACTCATTTCTAAAAATGAAATATGAAATTCTAGTGGGAATTCAATCCTCGAAAATTCATTTCATGCTTGTCTCATTGGATAAACCAATGAAAATGATATTCCCAAATTCCTATAAGTGTCTCAAAAAACACATACATACCCAAATCCCTAGTAAATTGATGTTAAAAATAAAATGGCTAGCTATATCTTATTATGCACAAAATTTTCAGTCTCAAAAATCCTACTCCTTTCTAAAATCACAACATAAGGAATATACAAGAATGAATTTCAACTCCAAGACAAAGAAAACTAATGACCACTTGTTTGAAAAGGGAATTAAGGATCTTATACCACTTATCTCAAAAAACTGTTGGATCAAACAAACTGATACCATTTGAAATGAAAAACCCATTCGAATTGGCTAGATAACACAAAAAAACATTAATAGGCCATATACGACATCCCCAAGAAGCTAACATATGAAAATAAATGTTGAAGGGTTTCAAATGAAAGTGGGGGAAGATTATACATTTAATAAATAAAACACTAACAAAACAACCATTTTATGATTCATGATAAAAACAAGGTAACTCAACCATTTCAATTATAACAAAACCACACCAAATTGTACTAAAGTAGAAGATAATGAAACTGTAAAAGTAAAAAGTTGAAGATGACTACAAGAACTCCAAGTTGATCAAAAGACACTACTATCCAAAATCACCACACTCCAACATCACTAGACATCACAAGAATCATGAGGTTGTGCTAAATACTTGTGATACGTTACCATTTACCATATCTACAAATATAACACCTACAAAAGCACCAATGTGTCAAAACATTAGTGAGTATAAAACTAAATTGGTTTTCCCCAAAAACTTCTGTATTCAAGAAACTGGGAAAAAAGTTTAGCAACATTTATATAAGATATATTATGTAAATCAATTTCCTAATATAGTTTAGAAATGAATATAATAAAACTTCAAAACAATCAAAAAAGAGAAGTGCATAAGTGATATTTCAAAAAAATTCCAGAGATTCATACTTCCATAAAAAAACTAAACAAGAAATTAACTCCCTTTCTTACTAACATTTTATAATAAGAATTCCATTCCACTTATTCAGACATCCAACTATGTATGATTCATTATGACTGTTCCATATTCATGAGTGGTCTCTCATCATTATACAATGCCATCACACGATAACTATACCCCATGTAACATTACACATTTAGCACCGAGAAAAAGGTCATATTCCTACCAATCCCTATAAATTTTATCTTCACAAACACCACTATTATCCCAAAAACATTCCAATAAACCATTTCAAACCATTTCATTCAACCCATTATTTTATTAAAAACCATTAGACAATCCAATTAAAAACACCAATTAAATTTCATAAAAACCATTCCTATCATTGAAAAACATAAATAACATCCCATCATCACAATTCCAGGAAGGTCCTATGTCAAGATGTTCATTTTAAAATCAATAATAAAACTCTTTATTCAAAAGAACCAATTTTACATGTTTCCCACATTAATCACCAAAGTGGGTTTATAGAAATCATAAAGAATGCAAAACTCAATCAAATCCAAAAAAAAAATCAATTTGAAACAATTCCATTTAGTTCTATCAAGAGTAGTCGAGAGTGAAGCCACCTACTTCAACCGTTGTGATGAAAACCAAAAATGGGTGATGAACACTCAAGAAAACCTAATTGATTCTAAACGAAGCCTCCTTATATAAATTTTTATACTAATAAAAAGACCAAATATCATCATATATGACAAGATAATTCTTATATCATCACATTATAGGTGTATATCTAAGAAACCAAGAGGATAAGATAAGTAGATCTATGAATATCTTAGAAAACATGTCAAGAACGGTAAAGAATGACTCTTACCACATGAATCAGGCTTGAATACATCAAGGGAGGGCTTCATATTGATTAAAAATCTCTTGGTAGATGTTATATTACCTTAATTGGAGATTAATAATGAGTTAGGGCCAAAAAGTAGAAAAAATTATGGATTTAGAGGCAAAACTAGTGAGATACAATTTTTTAAGGATCTAACTTTAATTCTATGCACATTTAATTCACACGATTAGACAAACCATGTGGTAATCATGTGTTACCTACTACATTTTGGAAACCCTGAAAGAGTATCCCTAACCATATACACACTATTCTGATGCTACTACCTCAAAAATACTACTGTTTACGTTTTATCCTAGGATATACACACAGTTAAAAAAATCATGCACATCCCATGTACATCCCATTTCCCCCAAAATGCATATTTAATGTTCACACAACACTACCATCCATTATCCTTATATATTATAAATATAAAAATAACAATGTAATAGATACATAAAAGAAAATAGGGGTACTATAGTAGTCATAGATTTTAAAATTTTAATCTTGGATTCTTGGTTTGTTCTTGGAGATTATACTGGTTCCACCTTAGTTCTTGAGTTTTTCTTCATATTGAAGTATTAGAAGTTTGGTATTTTTTTATACTATCACATTGATTTTTTAATTTTTATTCCTTTGAGTTTTAAGATATTATTTAATACATCATGTATTGTTTTCAATTTTTTTTGATATATTAATCCTCAACTTGGTACTATTTTATGGTTGTGTGTATGTGTTTAAGGGTAAATAAGCACATTTTATTTCATGTGTTAATCCTTTGGAATTTTTTCGCAGCATTTAGTGCCCATGGAATATCAACTAAGGTTAGTGGAACCACTGAACCATACCAAGACAATGGGTTGGGTTTGGATGTCAGAAATGATATCTTTTTGTTTGGACATTTATTTATAAATGGTATAAGAAGAAAAGATATATCAGGACAAGAAATTTATTGAATAAAAATGCTTATCTATACTTTTTATGTTAAATATAAAGATATCAGGGATTTAATGGAACAAAAAGTGTTCTAATACACTTTTATGTTATCTAAAAACTCATCATAATGGGTTTAGATGATGAATGTTAGGTATTATGTAGTAGGGAAGTGACATCCACCAATGAATACATTTCCACTTAGTTATTTTATTTGTATATATTGATATTGTAATTATTCTTACTTGATATTTATGTTTAAACCAGGGATATGAATATTGAAAATGGAATTAATTGGAAATTTTTGGTTTGGTTTTATAAAAAGAATCCCCAATGAGAATGGGAAACAATAGAGATGGTGTAGTGTAAAATGTGGTTCCAAAAAAACCATTGATGATGAAGTGATTGTCATAGATTATTGTGTTGTAAATATATGATGTTGATAAGGGAACTTTGGAAGAGGAAATTTGGTGAGTGAATCACTCATCGGTGTTCCCAAAGTAGAACCCATTGGTATTCCTAGGTGATTGGGGATACGAATACTTGTATATTTTTCTAATTAGAATAAATAGAATATTAAAATTCCACAGAACCCTAGCTGAGATGATGGTATAGCTAGTGAAATACATAAAAATTGACTTTGGAATATAATAGAGAGATATTACTATTTAGTAAAATATGGATGAGAAATTTTATAGGTATGGTTTCAGGGAGTTATTCAATAAAAAGATATATTAGAATATATTCTAGCTAGAATAGATGATAGATATATTCAATCTAAAAAAAGCTAATTTGGTAGTGACTGAATATTCATCCCAATACACACATTGTTGTAGTGAATGTAGTAGGAATTGAAACAATTAAGGCCCATATATTCCATCATGGAATATTACATGTTGTATAGTTAAGGGAAGTTATGATCTATTTGATATATTATACTAAATTTAGAACTATAAATTAGTCATACAGAGAGATAGGGTATGAAATACTTGTGGGGGGAGACATTATTCTATCCATTCATGGGTGGGAACTCCAATGTAGGAATCATATATTATATGGAACTCTACTACTAAGGAAATAATAAAATGAATAACCATTATAATGGATTAGTCTCTCGTTCACCACATCATAGTAATAATTTTGGATACTTTCAATATTTCCCCCTTCATCATAAGAAGAAGGATTATTCTATGAATCTAATTATGTTCCAAAATTGTGGAAAAATTGGTAATATTAAGAAGAATTTAAATATATTTATGAATTAAATTTAATGAGATAAATCTACTCATCCTCCTGACATGTATCCTTATATAAAAAATATCCTCAAAATAGCTATAATCCATAGAATCAGGTGAAGCATGATAACTCTAGGAATGAATTTTTGGCCTAGTTGAAGTCTCTGTTAGGGAGAATGAATTATTTTATGAGGTTATATTGAAAACTATACATAAATGGGTAAGATATTCCAACTGAGAATTCTAGTCCCTCCAAAATTCAAAAATACTAATCAATTAAACTATATATCTTATGAATGTTTTGTTTGATACTTGTGTAATTTATTCTATTATTTATTTTCATGTTGTTAAAAAATTAGGATTAAACAAAAAAATGATTCATCAAATAATGATCATTAAGAAAAAACTAATATAGTGGGAGTAGAGAGGATTCAATTTGACATATTGTTCTACTACTATTTATGTGGTGCAATTTATGATGGATTTTATAGTCCTAGAGATTGATATTTTTTAATTAATCCTTGAAATTGATTTCCTAGATGATTTTAAATCCCCCATTGATTGTTATCCTCAAGAAGTAACTTTTACATCATTTGATGGAACTTTTAATGTATTCAAGAGTTGTTTTATATTAACATAGGTGGATAATGGCCTTTAGTAATAGTAGATATAACCAATTCTTGGTAGTTCACATCACTACCTCTATACATGGTTGATGAAATTGAGAATAGGGTTCTTCATGTGATATTGAACTGATACCCTTAAATCATTTTGAATGGTTTCAAGGGATTTCACCCTCAATGGTATATTTAATTCTCTATCTATCTACCCCCAAGAAATAGTCCTATTTTCACCCATCAAAGGGAATGGATTAAATGAAACTGTTCAAATTAGTGGTCTATCTTTAATAATTATAAATTAATGTCTTAATTAGATATTTATTTATTTGAGATGGTATGGTGATATTTGTAATTAATGAAAATGGTTCAATCCAATTATATTTGTAGTATTGTATAATAAACTATTATATGGACAAATTTTTATATCCTCTTCCATACATTGATGATCTATTTGATCAATTGAATGGGTCCAATGTTTCCCCAAGATTGATCTATGATCATGATAAAATCTATATAGAGTTATGAAAGAAGATATAATTAAAATAATGTTTCATATTCAATATAATCAGTACAAAATTTTATGTAATATCCTACAGTGAAAAGAATGGACGATATGTTTTCATGGACCAAATAAACTATATCTTCCAAAAGTAACCTGATTATTTTTTATTTATTTATTGATGACTATTTTATTTATTCTCGGAACATTAATGAACATTAAGATAATATAAATATTACTGTCATCATTTTATGAGATAATAAATGTTTCACTAAGTATTATTATTATAACTTTTTAAATAATGATGTTTATTTCCTCAGAAACTTCATTTTAGAAGAAGGGATAGTTTTTTATCTAGTGAGGATTGGATAATTAATTACTTAGTTTCCAAAAGAGAATTTATTTTAGAAATAATGTATTTAGGGATTGATACTATATTATAATCACTTCATTTAGGATCTACTAAGGAATTATTTTTTTATAGATACATTCAAAATTGAGGAAATTCCATTAAAATTGGATGATAACTATATGAAATCCTTAATATAGTTTTATAATTGTCTCACTTTGACACCCATCGTCATATTTATAGAACCAATTCATGGTTATATTGTTTTTTTGGGGATTTTTCTGGATCATGTTTTGGTTGTTTCATCATGTAGGGAGATCATGTAGTGGATAATGGCTCAAGGATGTTAAGAACACATGAACAGAATTACGAAAATCATATCAAAGTATTAGTATCCATGTAGTTAAAATTTCACAGTAATGAAGTTTTATAAGATATTGAATAATATTTTTCCCATTGAAATTTGAAGATGGGGTCAACCTAAATGGTGGGGATACGTTGTATGGTTGGAATACTTACCCTGAATTTATTTTTAACTTTTGAAATAGAATGATGACCCCTCAATATTTTCACAGAAAAAAATATTTCAATATATCACTATTCATAATCGAATATTTACATAGGAATTCATAAAATTTAAAAATTTATTAAAGGTCATTTATGATGGATAAGTATGGAAAATAATATATAAAATTATGTTATGAAATTGTTTACATGTTTACATGTAAAGGATTGGAATCAACGACGATCTTGAATTTTGTAATCTTTTTATGTACATATTGTAAAATGGGGAATATTGTTATGAAAGTTTTCACTAGTTTACTAATGATGATCAAAAAACACGATGAATTTTTTTGGATATAGATAAATTAAACTTGTTAAAACACATTATCCTAATATGATATTATAATATGGTAGATGGCTTGAAAATTTTATATACTCGAGAAGTTTTCATGATACACGAAGTACCTATTTTGATCATCTTAATTAGGGATCAAATATTCACTTTTAAATTTTAAAACTCCTTATAATAGACTCTATAAATTCAACTAACCATGGAAATGACATATCATCATCATATTGATGGGTAATTAGAATGAGAAATTTTAATATTAAAGGAAATGCATTGGGAATTTTTCTTGGAAATTAGTGACTCATAGTAAGATCATCTATAATTATTGTTTTCCTCAAATATTAACATATATCAACCCACATTACATATGGACTTTTTCTAGGAATTTTAATGGAATCCATGAATTTATCTACTTAGTTATGTGAAAATATGAGATAATTCATTGATTGGAAAAATCCATTACAGTGATACTAAAAAAGAGATCTAATTGATTATAATGTTGATTTATAATTCCCAAGACAAAAGAAATAATATACTGATCATCATTGTTGGAATTTTTATTTAAATGTAAAATATAATATTTTTTTGGAATGTTTTACAAATATATAGAACCCGTCACATGAAAAATAAAGGGAAATTGTATACATGGTATATTGGATTAATAGAAATTATAGAATGGACTGGAGATGTTTCATTCAATTTAGCCTCACTTCTGATAGTATTATTTTCCATAATTGATTTCATGTCTCTCAACTAAGAATGTATTAGTGTGATCATACTCATCAGTTCAGTTGGGATCATGATA
This sequence comes from Viscum album, assembly GCA_963277665.1. Lineage (NCBI taxonomy): Eukaryota > Viridiplantae > Streptophyta > Magnoliopsida > Santalales > Viscaceae > Viscum > Viscum album. Next base: position 1,878,466,587 of record OY728132.1, read on the forward strand.
CATATGATCCAAATGGGATGTTTTTTAGGAATTGGTCTAAATTTTAGATAAAAAAGAGAAGACATTGTGAGGGTGATCATACGATTTATATTAGTATTTTGGTAGTATGGATTAATCCAATAGGTTTCATAGGAAATTGAAACTCTTATTATGGTGTAATGGCCTGAGAAATTAATGATGTTGTAGAACACCAAAATTTTGATGAGAAAAATTCCAATTTTGGGGAGAATATAGAAACTACAAATTTTTGGTACATCATTGTTATTTAAAATATTAATTTTTAGAGTTTTTGGGTTTAATTTTGTGAGGACTTTGGGAGGAAAAATGGAACGGAAGTAAGAATCTCACTATGAGAAGTAGTTCATGTCTGGAATTATATTTCACAACATAAATGGTTGCTGAGTATATTCCATATATTTCATTCTTGATGTAAATAATTTCATGGGAATAATTATTCACAATATGAAAGGGTATTTATGAAATCAAATGATTTCTTGGAATATAAGTTTATGATACATAAATTTTAGCAAATGTTGAATCTTGAATAGTCATGACATGAAACTTTATTTCACATGGTGAATATTTCATGATTGAATCAGTTTTATTATTATAGAACTATATCCCTTTCTCATTATTGAATTCATCTACCTCTAAACATCTAAAGTTATTATAGGTGATTTTTATTAAACTTATGTGTCCACATTATGATTTTGAATATCCTTCAGTCATTTGATCTTAGAAATCAATGTTTACTACTTTGTTCATTCATTATATCTTGTATATTTTCAATTATTTTCATAAATAAACTCATATTTGTGTTTTTTATCATATTTATATGATTAGATATGTTTTTTTTAAAAAATTATTATAATTTTATGTTGAAAAATAAATGTATGGGTCAGATATGTGGGAAAATCTAGAGGCTCATCATACCAAAGATAACTGAGGTGGGTTATTTTAGCCACATGTCATTTTTCATAGAATTTAAATGATTTAATGATTATTATTCATTTATATATATTTGGGAAAAAATTTATTTACATGAAATTTCTGAATCTATGTTAGAATAATCTCTTATTGTAATTGTTTTTTAGATGATTTGGGGGACACCACCTGGGATTGAAATTAATGGTTGTAAAAAAAGTTTTTTTAAACAAAATGATGTTTTTGTCGGTGTTCATGTCTTGGATTCCATTATGTGTGTTCTTTTTCATCAAGAATGGTTATCAAGGATAGAATTCACTATGAACATAAGACCATTTTTTAATTATAGGTTATTCATGGGAATACACATTTGTGTGATTTGTGTTAAATGAACAATTAATTATTGGTTCATGGATGGAAGTAAGTATATTCAAAGGAATATTTTGGATGTTTTAGATTATATGGGTGGATGAGTGTAATAAATAAATCAATTTTTGAATAATATTTTTATATTTATTTTAAAATATATTTTTATTTTCTGTAAACAATTTCTGATCACATGATTTTTGGTTTAGAGCTTTTTTGGAAAAATATTCGTATTTTTTATATTTTTTAAAACTAATTAAAAATTATATGGATAATCCTTATGATATTTTATAAAACTATGTTATAACATGATTATACTATTAGTTAAATATTTTAAATGTTTCTTCAGGGTACCTATAGTATTTTAATTCTCACCCATTAATATGCACCTCAGTGAAAATGTAGATGAATTCTTCCTTGATGTAGAAATGAGAATATTCGTGCAATTTACTAGTAGAGCTACATGGTAGTGATTTTTATGAATGTATGGAGGTGGATCATAGACCCTTGGTCAAGGATTGGAGTTTATGGTGGTTCCATCATTTATCGCTAGTCTTTCACTACATTGGAGAATTATCTATTTGGTTTACTTATTTTCATTATTACTCATATTTTTCATTGTAAATTAATTTGAGTTATTTTTTATTATCACATGCATAAATTATAGTTTTAAATTTTTTATTTATAGTGTAATATTTATATTGGTTCATTTTTATTTCCATGTGATTATGTTTAAGGGAAATTAAGTCCCCCATCTATTCTTGTGTTAAATCCTTGTCATTTGTAGCCAAGATTTGGTGTTTAAGGATTATCACCTATGGTATGTAGAACTACCAAACAAGCCCATGAAAATGGGATGGATATGGATAGTAAATAATAAATGGTTGATTTATTTTTAATTTTATAATAGATGGTATTAATTATTAATGATATTTTAGAGAGGTTTATCTCATTTTTGGGATTATAATATATATTGATTTCTGTGTGACATTATGAACTAGTGGTTAATACCATTTTTTGTTTAATGATATAGTAAATTTTTTATAATAATATATAGTTTTATATTTTTTGTTTCATTATAGATTTATATGGTTTTTGGAATGAATTTTTTTGGATAATGGATGATTAGGGTACAAAAATACTTGATTATATGATTTTATGAATGATGAATGTTATTTTGGTAAATATAAGTAACATAATATAACATAACAGAGTGACATAGATGTTATATAATAGTTTATATCGTTAATGATTATTATTTCAAGAATATACATACAAACTTTCATCATTAACTAAAAATTAAAATTGTGGGGTTGTAATTTATATAATGTAGGAGAATGTGACAAACTATTAATTTATTATATAATACTCCATTTAAAAAAACTTTTTGATATATCATTCCACATAAAAAAACCGAACCAAAATGAGACAAGACATATTATATGAATAATATTAATATAATAAAAAAACCACAATTAAATAATATTATATCTATATTTATAAGATAAATGGTAAATGTGATTTAATATTAAAATGAATTTTTACATCTCGAATTACTTTTTAAAATTCTATATTTGTTCTAAATAAATTAAATCATACAATTTCAATTATAATATATAATATTGAAATATATCACTAATATATTTTAATTCAATAAATTATTAATTATTATGAAATAAGAATAAGAACAATAATTTCTTAAAAGAAAATTCTTCAATAATGTCATTTTTCAAAATATTTCTATTTTTCTTAAAATAATTATGAAATTTATTATTTGAATTTGATAAAAATAAAATAATTTTTTAATTAATAATTTATCAATTATATTAGTTTTATATATTTTTTTATTTTTAAAAATTATTTATTTTTTAAGTGAATAGTGAAAAAATAATGTTTTTACATAAACTACAAATTATATGACATTATTTATATTTGATAATGAACTAAAAGTTTTTGAGACATTTTAATTGATATAATATTTTTTATGGAGTGAAAATTTTTATTATGTAATATTATTTTGAGTGGGGGAAATATAGTATTAATTTTTAAAACATACATAATATTATATTCCAAATGAAAAATAGGTTTTTTCCTTTTTTATTAATTATATATTATAATGGTGATAGTAATATTTGTATTTATTTAGAATATAAATAAAAGTTATTTTATTTTTTATAATTAAATTTCTTTTTTAAAAATATAAATCATTTGTAATCATATCCTATACATAATTTTTTAAAAAATTATAAACCTAAAAAAACGGTTTCATTGTGTTATGTGTAGTAATAAAAAAAATAGATTTTCTCACCCTTATAATTTTTATTTGATAAAATTAATTCCATATTTTAAATTATTATATCCATGTTAAGAAATATTGTTAATTTTAATTTTTGAAATTTAAATTAATCACCATGTTTAAAATTTAATTACTATGGTAAATGCATATTACGGTAAAATGTAAAAGGGAATAAATAAAATTTCATAAATCAGTCATTTCTATCTCCAAATGATTTTTATGGATAATTGTAGAAATAAAATCCATTTACACACCATTTTTTACCCCTTTTGGAATCTTTAACCCTTCAATATTAATATTCCATTTCTGAAATGTAATGGAAAATCAAAAAATTACCCTTCTATTTAATTATAAAATCGGAACAATTACACAAAATCATGGAACATATATTCCAAGGAATATAGGACTAATAATGTTATATTTATCTCATAAAGTAATCCCATATCATTATTATAATCCATTGTCACTATAATTTATCAAAATCCCATCATTTACATGGAGAGTTTTGAGAGAATGTTTACAATCCTGAAGAGTGTTTTACTTAATCCATAACCATCACCTCATAATCATTATCTAAAAAATTATCATAATCATAGAAGTATAATAACATTTTAATAATTAATATCATTTAATATTAATATATTAATGTAATATACATCATTTATTCAATTACATTCTCTTAAAAAAAGAAAAGAATGTTGATTGTGTGTTTGTGAGGACTACCTCCTCCATAGTGTGATATATTATTTTGTCACCACCACCACTATACATTGGTTATAAAGAATATATTTAAGTTAAATTTGATATATTATGTTATAATAATATTTATCAAGATACAAATTATAATCCACTTTAATTCACTCCCATTAGTTGGTAAATGAAAAAGAAAGCTTGTGTGTTGTATTAACTACCACCTCCACAAAGTTATGTTTTTTATTTTCACCAGGATTTTTATTATTTATAAAACCCCATTAAAATGTAAAACCAAATTAATATTATTTATATAATATTATTATCCATCATTTGTAATGATAATAGTAACATTCATAACAATACTGACCCATCAACTTATATTGTGTTCTGGTTTGGGTCTGTTTTGCAACCAATATGAAAAATGGAACAAAACCATAACATGGATGAAAATGGGAAATCAAATAAAAATATTATTATAATTAATAATTCATTATTATGGGTGTAGTTTTTTGAAATGGTTTTATTAATAATGTATCTTATTATTAAAATAGCATATTTGATTGCTAAAAATAATGAAATAATCCGAAACTGATTTCATTTTCATGAAACATAACTAAAACACTTATGGAATGATACAAGAGACTTAGAAATCAGTAAAACATATCTATTATAGAACCTTAAATTAAATAATAGTGATAAATATGGTATAAATTAATGTTTACTAAAATCGATATCATGAGGCATGCATTAAATAATTACAGTTTCTAGTAGTCAATGCTAAAAATATATATAACTAAGTAGTATATATGAAATAAAAGATCTTAAATGAAGTATATAAAATTTCATGTATATGAATATGGTTTTAAAATAGAATATTAATATATTTATGTTTGTTATATAGAATCTTATAGTTTACTCGACTAAGAGGGGAAATAAAGTAAGGGTTTCATTGTGTTATATTCAAATACACGGTATATGTTTGATATTATAATACATAATTTAATATATATATATATATATATAGTATATTAAATACCAAATTTTTATAAATTACAATTAGTATATTACAATTCATGTAATTTTAGTCTCCATTTCATGTTATCCCTCTTATGTTGTCTCATTCTTACAATATATATTCTTTAAGAGTTTTTTGTTTACTCAACTCCCTTTGTTGAGTTAAAATGATTCGTTTCAAACTTTTTTCCTATTATATTGGTTTATTCTAAACATTAAATTAATTTCATGGAAAATTATCTTACTCTATAGAGAAAGTTTTCATTTAAATTATAATTTTTAACCCTGATAAAATTTAATTTTCAAAATCTATATCATTTTTATGAATAATTCCCTTTATATTTAAATATGACTTCCCCTCCTTGTCCATAATTTACTTTCCCAACAATGTTATCAATTTTAATAGGAAACCGAATTATGTTTTGTCACATGTGACTTCATATTTCCCATATCCTTTTTAATGAATTTTTATTACAATTTATATATTGGGTTTCAATAGAGGTATTTTTATACAACAAAAATGATATTATTTATCAATCCTATTTTACCATAGAATCCAATTTTTTCTAATATATCTATTTTTTTACAAATAATTAAATTATTTTTAGATACTTCCATATATTTTTTTTTAAAAAATAATATTAATTTAGTTTTTTATATGTATTTTTTTACAAAATAATCTTTTTTCCATTTTCAAGTGAACATATATCTTCATCACCTTTATCATTTCATATGAATCATTATCCCTAAATTGTCAATGTTTAAAAAAAATTATTTTCCACCTAGTTTTAAAAAATAGTTTTTTTAAGATGATTTAAATATATCAGGGATGTTTCTCATTTCAAATGATATTTTTATAAACTCCTAGATGATTTTTTATCTACGCTATTTCCCTTTGAAATATATTATTCGTGATCAAGTATATTTTTTAAATTATATCATCCACCTTCATTCATATGATATATTGTGAAATGTTCTCTTATATCACCAAAGGGATCCATCAATATTTTTGTCTTACCTAGTCATCCACATTGAATAGGAACAGAATTTCATCCAATGTCAACCAGTTGTGAATACCATATTTTAAATTTCCATGATTGAAGGATATTTACATATATTTAATACATCAATTGATTTTGGAAATTATTAACTTAATAATATACCCTTTATTTATATGGTGTAAATACCATAGGATATATTATACTAATTGATGGTATTTACCTAGAATTATACATAATATATTTTGATTCAAGTTTATTTTTCATAGGTATATCAAGTTATGAACATTGATGGAATTTTGAATGTTATCCTTACATAATGAAACATTAAAAAGAGATAAACCCCATTTTATTTCCATTGGGTTTATATGATTTGGCGATGATTGATTTTATGTTTCGCACATATGTAAGGATATTGATCTGTGGGGTCCAACATCTCTCTTTAATGAATGGGATTAACTAGTTACCTCCTTAGATACAAAGGCATAAACCTACTTTTTTTGTTCTCAAAATCTTTTCCATAATGAGTTGGCACAAATTTTATTGCATGGGTATTATGGTTTTATTAGAATAGGTGTGTGAAATATGAGTTTTCTCAAATGGTTTTATTATTTTTATTATTGTTTTACCTTTATATGTTTCCTTTCAATTTTTTTTTGTTTTATTCAATGTCTATGAATTATTTCTAAGTTAATTCTGAAATTTATTATATTTCATTCCTTATTCCATGATTTCTGATATATGATTTATTAGTATAATATTCATATATATTTCTATTATAATGATATTCTCATCTAATGATCACTTATGAGATTTTATTTTTATCACTTATTTTTAACCTTATAGATCATCTAATCTCAACCATTTATTATCATTAAATTTCTCTACATTATGAGGAAAATCAATAAAAATTATTTTATAGAATATTATTTTGATTGGAGAATTTTTTAGAGATGTTGAAGGACTTTTATGGGTTAATCAGTTGAATATATAGTTAATTTTTTTAATTAGTTGAAGAATACATATTTTTTTCTTGTTTTTTTATCTTATTTATATAAAACTATAAACAAAAAATTTCATAGGAATTTGTTTTAACATTTACTTTTCTTTAAATTCATATAATTTAGATAGTAATGTATTTGGTTAATCAGCAACATAAAAAATACTCACTCAATATAAGTATACAAGATAAAAAATAACATGAAATAATTAGGAGTGCAACATATAACTTAATTTTATTCCAAAACACTATTAGTAATCAGAAAATAAAAATATCATGACTTTGTAAATTTTACAAAACACCTTGAAAGGATAAAACTAATATTCCTTCGATAATAATGAGGAACAACCATTTATGCCAACAAAGTGTAACTATAAAGGAAATAACATAATAGAGTCCTTTATAATATATTTCAATCCCATTTAATCAACAAAACTGAATAAAATATTAAAAAATTATAAATACCAGAGGAAAAATCATGTTATATAGGGACACATATAATAGATTCAACTAAAAAAATAAAAATTGAAAAATATTATAAAATATTAATAAAATGGATCATAATGAACCTAAACCATAAAAAAGACCATAAAAACACCAGCTTGAACACTGTTTTTTCCCCTCTATGTCCTTTAGTGTTAGAGTTCAATAATTGAATGATAAAAAAATGGAATTAGTGGAAGAAGGTGGAAATAAATCAATAGGAATCAAGGCTATCCAAAAGAGAACCCAACCAATACAATGAATTTATAATAAAAATGAAGGGGGGTTGAATAACCATTACTGAAGGTGACCATGGTCACCTTAGCAGGGGGATAAATTAGGGTTTAGAGGTTAAAAATTGATAGGTTTAAAAGCATATATTTATATTTTAATGTAACATGGTAAGTGCACATGTATTGAACACATGGATTTTGAAACTCTGATCTAACCATGTGGGTAATGTACCCTTTACATAATAGGTTACACAGTTTCCTGGGAGATCCTATATAGTTTTTCATACAATATGGAAAATACTAAAATGGATATCACACCATAATGTCTCACCCATAAATTTTATAAAATAATTACAACTAATCCTATGGTAGAAGTGCACAGTATCTAGTTTCCAAAAAAATCACTTTTTTCCTCCACTTTCAAAAATTTCTAAATAAATAATCTATAATTAAAAAATAAAATAAAATATACTAGTTAGATGATGGGTTTTATAATAATCCCCACCAAGCCACTTTCTACTCAAAGGTGTTCCTTAAGGTTTAGAGTCTGTGAAGTGGTGAGTCCACTACAACCTCACTAATTCTTTATTTTTGTAATGACCCATAACACTATAAAATTAATATTCCTTATTATTTTTATCCAATATTGTATATATCTCATAAAATCACATATATAACATAATAAAAATATCATTTAAGAAGAATTAATGAAATAAGAGGTTTTTCTAGAAGTTTAGAAACCTATACAGATAAAATAATAACTTGACCTTATGAATAGTAATATGATCCTTATGAACTCCATCCAATAGCTCTTGGTCTAATAATAATATTAAAACCAGTCCCATAAAAGAGGTTCTAAAGGAGTAGTATTAAAGAGGTAAAATCCTCTTCCCTTTCCATTTAATTCTTTTTCAATTTTTTCATTTATTATTCCCTCCTGATGTCCTATATCCAAATGATCATTATAGAGAACCTTATTTTTCTTGATTTAATATTAAATCATATTAAATATAAAAAAATAAAATAATTATAAAATTTAGATCCCAAGGATTAGTTTCTTGGAAAAACTAGGACCATACATTACTTTTACAACACAATCAATAAAAATTTATTAATTTTCTTCTTCTATAGCTTCTTATTAGACCTTGAGTAATCACCAATACACATAATCAGCTGAGTATATACATGAAAAATGGGTGATCTAAAATCATAGTAATAGGATAAGAACATAATAGAATAAAACATGGGGTGGTGATAATCATTATTATCATGACATTGACATGGGATCATAAACATGATACGAATGATTAATAAATGTATTGAAAAGTGGCCATGTAGAAAAATGAATCCTTATGTCTTAGTGGTTAACTAAAACAAATAATTTAGAACAAATATAGTATCATGTTCAAAAATATTACAATTTAACTCATGATATTTTCCTCATTACCCAATTCATCGGAGAGCTATATAATTCAGGGAACACCCGTCACATCATAACATCAACATTTCCCTATATAATTTTTGTTGCACCCATCACATCATAACGTTAACATTATCATGTATTACTCATAGAATGTATATCAAGATTTTGAATAAATATCCAATTTATACTATTGGGTTTTATTTAAAAAATAATACATTCATAATCTTTGGTATTCCAAATGAAATAGTGGATAACAAACTTGATACAAGAATCGTCAACCGTGAGTGAGAAGTAAATGGTGTGTTTTTGAAAGAATATTTCTTATGGAAAACATTATGATTGACCTAAAATATTGTGAAAAATATTTATATCCTAGAAATGTTATGATAAATATGAACATATGATTTTTATGTAATAAACATAGTAAAAATGTATATAAAAAGGGAAACCCCAAAGAAAGAACGTTGGGTTCGAGAATCCCCCTTACCTTATGTCTGAACACTATCTTCACTTTAATGTGCTATATAATCGTAGTATATTCATTAATTAACAAAAAATGAAACTTTTATACATGTAAGTGGTTCATTATGGATTTATTAAGTTTCTTTATAGTCCATTGTATGATTTATATCATTTAAATTCATTGTTTGAGAGTGATATTTTTCATAGTTTTCATGTACAATTCAAATGTACTCATGAATGGATGTTCATATAGAACACACCTAAAAATCCATAATTTATAATACATTATTGTAATTATATTACATTATATTAAATTATCATATAATTAATTTGGTTATATACCATGAGGATGAATCATTAGTTAAAATTTAAGGATGACTGTTTTATGTTAATTTGGGAGGTTTTTGGATTATAGTGAACATGTTTTGTATATCATTTTGTATTATGTGTATATGTTATTTTCTGAACACATAAGGGGTTAAAACGTAAAAATTACAATATTTTTTCAATAATATAATTGTTTTATATAAACTCTTGAAGGCGTTGAATGTAAATGGAAGTGCAACCCCATGATGTAGGTAAATTAACACATCACGTGCGATGATTTTATTTTTATAAAACAAGGTAAATAATGGGAGAAGTATAATAAATAATATACAATTAAATTGAAATAATACTGTTATATCAATCATAATATATTTATCATGAAATTTGGGTAAGAGAATTTTGAGATAAGAGAAGAAAATAAATGAAATTTGAGTGGAATTTGAATGAAAAGAGAGGGATGAATTTCCTCTTGAATTCTCCTCTTGATATCCTCTTCAATCCATAGAGGCTTGGTTTTGGATTAGGCCAAGAGCCCTAGGAAATGAGGTAGGGGATACGGAAGAGCATAGGGAAGAATTTGGATAAGGCTTGAAGCTTGAAAGATATGAGGAAGTTAGGTTCTGAGAGATGGTCTTTATAATGGACAGGAGGGGTGTTTTCTCAATATTTAATTTATTAGTTTATTAATTTCACTCAAGAAAAGAAATAGTGATGATTACATGACTAAATAATGTAAATAAGTCATGTGGGTTCGAAACAATGGCCATTTACACCAGTCATGACACACGAATTATGGAGAAATTCGTTTATTTTGCATATTTGGTAAATTATCGAAATTCACTATTCAATGAAAATTAATGTATTTTAAGAAAATCTATAAAATTCCCCGTAACCTTATTTTGATTTATATAATTAGAAAATTAAAGCCATTTTTTGAAAATATTTTTCTAAATTTGATTAATTTAATTTTCAATTAAATTCATTATTTACTTGATAAATATAAATTTTTAAATTAAAACTCATTTTCTAACATTTTGAAAAAAATAATTAAGGTCACATAAAATTATCATATAATCATAATTAATAAAAATACTATATTATTAATAAATTTTTTGAAATTATTTTTTCTTATAAATTATTAAAGTAATCGTTAAATACTCATGACTTAAAAATTACCAAAACTATAGTATAATTATATCATATCTTCACTTACAGGATAGAGCATTGGTAAGTTTCCTATTCACATGGATGATTTAGTATTGATACAGATCATATTACTATTAAAAAGGGTAACATTAATATTCACAAGGTAATGTTATTATTCCCCAAAAAAATTATGTTTGTCTTATCAGACTCCAACCATCTTACTGATCGTTACTGTGTATGTTATATTTTCAAAATTTAAATCACATAAGTAGAAAAATTATATTTAAGAGTAACATATAATTTACTAGTTCATATAAGAATGATGTATAATTGTGTATCCAAATGTGATTTTATGTGATTATACTATATTATATTACTACAAGAAGGGATAAATTTCATTTATAAATGTTTGGTTCATTACATTCTTCCCCCCTTTTGAAATTTTTCCCTCAAAATTTCATTTTACATAAACAGATGAGGGTACTTCTCCTTCATCCCCTCCTATGGTCCCCATGTCTCTTCTTCATACATTTGATTCCTCAAAAAAACATTGACAATGCGGGTTGTCTTTTTGTGTATAACCTTATCTCTTTGGTTCATAATCGTAACTAATTTATCCTCACAAGAGAGATCATCTTCTAGCTGTACCACCTATGAGTTCAGTACATGTAAGGGATCTGGTATGTACTTCCTCAGGAGTGATATTTGAAACATATCAATAACATGATCAATATTTGGTGGAAGTGAATGCTGATAAGCCACTAATCCTGTGAGGTTAAGGATTTCATAGGGGCTAATGTTCTTTGGGCTTCACTACCCTTTCTTTAAAACTGCATGACTCCCTTCCATGGTGATATTCTAAGGAAGACTTTGTCTCCAACATCGGACTCTGAGTCCCTTCATTGGCTGTCAGCATAGCTCATTTTATATATCTGAGAATCATTGATATGTTGTTGGATGGATTGAACCATATCAGTTATCTATTGTATAAAAGCAGGTCCATGTATCTTCCCTTCTCCAACTTCATTCCAACAAGATAGAGTTATACATCACTTTCCATATAGAGATTCAAATAGATCCATCTAAAAACTTGAGTGGAATCTATTGTTGTATTTGAAATCAACCTATGGGAGACATTGATCTCATCCACCACTGAATTCTAGTGACCAGGCTATGAGCATATCTTTGAGTGTCTGAATAGTTCTTTCAGATTAGTAAATATTTTGGGGGTGATAGTTCATAGTGAAATATATTTTAGCACACAAAGAATGTTGGATACTCCTCTAGAATTTAGATGTGATACTTGGACCATGATTCAATACAATTTATAGTGAAACCCCATGCAGACTTATAAATTACTTCACATATATCTTTTCATGTTTCTCAAGTGAGACGTCTTCCTGAAGGCAGGAAAAGTGAGAAGTCTTGGTGAGTTAGTCCACCACAACCCATATTGCATTATTTCCTTTTGATGTCTTCAAGAATCCAATGAAAAAATTCACAGTGAAATTATCCAATTTCCACATTGGTATAGGCAAGGGTTACAACATCGCTTTCGACTTTTGTTGCCCTGTTTTGACTTTATTACATATCAAGCACCATGAAATATATTCAACAATATCCTTCTTCACTTTTTCCCATCAGATGTGTTCTTATAGATCATTGTAGATCTTGGAGATACAAGGATGGATAGATAAAGGTGATCTATGTGTGTTTGAAATAGTTCCTCATTTATCCTTGGTGATGAAGGAACACAAAGATGCTTTCCAAACCGAATAACCCCATCATCATTGATATGGAACTCTTGAAGATTCCTTTAATTTTATACATGAACATTCTTGCGTAACTCTATATCACCACTTTATGCCTCCTTATCCTAATACAAGATATATGTTTTGGAAATATTTTGGGCAAGGTAGGATGTATTCCCTATTCTTATGATTTCCAAAAACATCCTTTTCATATCTATGAAGATAGGGTCTTTCTCAATTGAAAACATGGATAGAGTAGTAGGTTATTTTTGTCTTAGAGAATCAGCTACCTTTTTTGAAATTCCATGATGATACTGAATAGAGAAATCATGGAATTTGATTATCTCTAACCATCTCATTTGAAGCACGATGAGATACTTTTGTGTGGATATATTTTTTTGGCTATTATGATTGGAATATATGTTACACTTATCACTGTAGAGGTAGTGCCACCCACTTTTCAAAAAAAAATCACAAATTCTAACTCCAGATCATGTGTCAGGTAGTTCACCTCATGGATATTCAACTACTGTGAGGCATAGGATATCCCATTATCATTTTTCATTCATACACAACCAAATACATTCTAGGAAGCATCACTGTCTATCATAAAACGTTATTCACTTTTTGGTCATGGGAGTTCTTGTGTAGTGATCAACCTTTTCATTAGCTCCTTGTGTCATTCCTCATATTCATATGAACATACATACAATACCCCTTTTATTGTTAACTTAGTTAGTGAACCTGTAAATCACAATAAATTTCTCAAAAAATAACGATGGTACCCGTCTAATCCAAGAAAACTATTGATTTCTATAACACTAGAGGGTCTAGGCCATTCTTTAATCGCCTTTGTTTTTTAAGGGTCCGTAGAAATTCCTTCACATTTGATCAAATTTACCAATAATGTGACTTTATTCATCCAAGAGACATAATTTCTCAACATTGTTTACAACTTATCCTTTCTCAATATTTCCATAACAGGCCTTATATGTTATTCATGTTCCTTCTTACTCATAGATAGATTAGAATAACATCGATAAACACTACCAAAATTTTTTGAAGGTATTTTCTAAAGAATATATTCATCAAATTCATGAATACTGCAGTAGAATTAGTAAGTATGAAGGGGATCACCAGAAACTAATAGTGCCTATTCCTTTTACGAAAGGTAGTCTTCTGAATATCATCCTTCTTAACCATTTTCTAATGATATTCAGAATGAATATCAACCTCTGAGAAGTAGCGAGCTCCTTGTAAATGATCTATCAAGACATAAATCCTTGGAAGAGGATAAATTTTTTTTTGTGGTCTTGGAGTGTTCTTGATAATTTTTAGACAGCTATATTGATACATACTTCTTCTTCACAAACAACACTGGTGCACTGCAAGGGGATGAACTAGGGTGTATGAAACCTTGGTCCAAATTCTCTATCAACTAATTCTTTAACTCCCCCGGTTTGATAGGATCCATCTTATAGGGACACCATGATATAGTTGTTATCTCTAGGTATGAATTCAGTCGAACAATATACCTCATGATACGATGGAAGTCTGGGTAACCCTTTAGGAAATACATCATTGTATTCCCTCACTATGGGCATTTCCCATAGGTGAATAAATTACCATGACTAAATAATTTTAGTGAGGTATTCCTCTTCACAGAGAATCAATATCCACAACATTGAAGGATTTTTCAAAGGATATTCATGATCATCCTTTCATTTATAGAGGAGAATGGGATGGTTCAGAAAATGAAAAGATATCTCTTTTTCCCAATTGCTGATATGTTATCTATAGAATGAGATCCAATCCATTCCCATTAAATAATATAATTCCACCATGGGAAGTTTCCTGAGGATCTCTAGAAGAATAATCCCATATAAGACACCATGGGAAGAGTCCAACACTTGGGTTGCAATGACGACCCAACTTAGTGATTTTATAGTTATCTCTACAATTAGGTTTCACGGCTTTGATTCTATCATTATAGAAAACTTGTATAATGTAATGGAATGTATAAAAACTGGCATTAAATAAGAATTATTCCATTACTAATGGAATAAGAAGTGTAATGTACCTTTTATAATTTCATTTTCTTACTCTACTTCCATAGTTGTGATTACATAATTTTTCCCTTACTCCTTTGGGTTTGGTGGCTGATGACTATGATTACCCTAGAGGCCTCGAGGTTTAGTTCACTATCTTTCATAGTGCCATTTCTCCCTATAGTTGTAGAATAGGACCATGTGAGGTACTCTCCTTTAAAACACCACATTCTCCTGAATTATCATGTATTTTTTACACTCTCAAGCTTGGTGTCCTTCTCTCCTACCCTTGAAGCATTTCCCCATCAATTTTAGGTAGTTCCCATGATTATTCTTCCCCCACTTTTTACATTTTGGTTATTGAGTTTTATTTCCAACATTCAAATTATATCCTTTTGCATGAAACACCATATTTATTTATTTATCACCATATCCATGGGATCATTCTCCCAACATTATCTCCACTTCGAGATAACATAAAACAACTTCTTCATAACCCCCAAAGTCTTGAATTTCAAGATCATTTTAAAGGTGTTGTTTTAATCCACTGAAGAATCTATAAAAATTGTTATCATTGTAGATAATAAATCCTGAAGTGTACCATGAAATTCATGTGAAATTAGTTTTGTAGGCCATCAGATATTCTTTATCATTTTTATTAATCTCTATTAATTCTCTCTCTATCTTCGTACGAAGAGTTCATGGGAAATAATTATTAATAAACATTATCTTAAATTCTTCCCATTCCATATCTTCAATTTTATCTCTGGGATTGGTGTAATTAATCAAAGCCTACCATTGGTCAGCCTCTCCCTCGAGATGATAAATGGCCTGAGTAACCATCTCTGTCAGAGAAAATTGATGCATATAAAATATATTCTCCATCGATTTTACCCACTTTTCTCAAACAAGAGTACCATAATATCCATTAAATGTTGGTGGGTTTTTCTCCCTGAAACACTCGACAACAAATTGTTCCCTCAAAGATAAAGGAGGACATTACACATTATCAATATTATTATTAATAACTTGAGAAAAATGTGTAAGTATCTCCATGATTTATTGAACTCCACCTCCCAAAGAATTTGGGATGTCATTTAGGCAATCACTGTATTTTCCCTCACATGCGTGTTTGGCCTAGTTTCTCCAAGATCCCACCATTTTCTAAAATAGAAAAGGTTTGACGAAAACATAAGTCAACAAGTCATGGATAATGAATTTATTTCATTATAAAATTAACACTAAAATATTATCTTATGGGATCCCTATTTTTATACAAGATTCTTGTGTGAATACATGTACTTAGTCTCATACGAGGGTTTTCCACTAAGCTGGTCATACCCAAATTCCCAAATAACCTAAACTGTGCCTCTGATACTAACTACAGAGACCCAATTTTGTATTGCATTAGTATTAAATAATTGTAAGGATAAAAAATATAGAATAAATAACCAAATTTTATCCAATGGTTTGGTGTATTTTTAAAACAAGTATAATACATAAATTTTATATTATAAATAAAAAAATTCAATAATTTTTTCTTCTCTAACTTCTTATTGAACCCTATGTTCTCTTTAGTACATGTAATCACCAGAGGATGTATATGAAAAAGGGGTGACATAAAATCTTAGTCAGAGGATAATAACATGAGAAAATACCAAATGGAGTGATCATAATCATTATCATCATAACATATCTATAGGATCATAAACATGATATAAAGAACTAATGAAAGGCATGGAAAGTGGAAATGCATTAAAACGAATCCTTATATATTAGTGGTTAACTATCAAAAATAGTTTTGAACAAAGATCCCATCATGATCATGCTTATTCCACTTTAAATCATGGTATTAATAACATTTCCCAATGCATTAGTGTACTGTATAATTCAGGGTGTACCCATCACATCATTCCATATACATTGAGCTATATAATTCCTGGCACACCGGTCACATCATAATGATTACATTATCATTCATTCCTTGTAAAACGTATATCAAAATTGGGAATAAGTATACAATGTAAATTAATGGATTTTATTTCATAAACTATACATTAATAAACATTGTGTTCTCAAATGAAATAGGAAATAACATACTTGATACAAGATTCATCAACCATGAGTGTGAAGAAAAATGTGAGTTTTCTGAAAGAAAGTTCATTTATAAAATATTATGTTTGACATAAACTCTAGTATAAAACATGTATAACCAATAAAAGATAACATAATGATATAGAAATTATTTTTAAAGAATAACCATAATTAAAATGGAGTGAAAAAGGGAAAAATGGAAGAAAGAATGTTTAGTTTGAGAATTCCCTTTACCTTGCGTTAGAACTCTTTCTTCTCATTAATGTCCTATTCAATAACATTATATTAATTAATTATCCCTTAAAAAAATTTATACATTTAGTGGATTTATTATGTTAATTTACGGGCCTCTAGATGAGTTATAGATATTAAATTCATAGTTCAAGAGTGTTGTTTTTCTTATTATTCACGAACAGTTCAATCATACACATGAATGGAAGTTCATGTAGAACTTGAGAAAAAATAGATAATATATATTAAATGTTATTAATGATCTTCCATGAGTTTAAATGATCTTATAATTAATTTTTCTTATTTACCATGAGGATGATCCATTTTTTAAAATTTAAGGTTGATCGTTTTAGGTTAATATGGATGGTTTTGGATCTCAATGAACTTGTTTTGTTTTATCATTTAGTATTGTGTATAAAAGTAGTTTACATAATATAAATGGGGTTAGAGAAACATATTACAATATTTTTTTAATCCATTCAATTGTTTTATTGTCATCCTTGAAGGTGTTTAAGGAAAATGAATGTTCATCGCCCACGATGTAGGTAAATTGACACACCACGGGCGACAATTTCATTTTTATAGGAAAGATAGAGAGAGAGGGAGGCGTAAAACGAATAATACTCCATTAACATGATATAATACTATTATATCAATCATAATAAATCTATCATGATATTTAGATACGAGAAGTTGAGGATAATAGATGAAAAGAAATGAAATTTGAAAGGAATTTGATTGAAAAGAGAGAGTGAGGAATTACATCTTGAATTCTCCTCTTTAGATCCTTCTCAAGCCCCCTAGGAATGGTATTTGGATGATACTGATAGTTCCTCGATGTAGGGGAGGGGCTATGGAAGAGCTTAAGATAATATTTTGACAAGGATAGAAACTTGAGGTATGTGAGGAAATTTGGTTGTGAGGGATGCTATTTATGGTGGAGGGGAGGAATGTTTTATCAATAATTAATTCATTTGTTTATTAATCTTTCTAAAGACTATAAATAATGATTATTTTATGACTAAATACAGTAAATAGTTCATGTGGGTTCGAATTAATTACCATTTACATCGGCCATGACTCAACCATGACGCATAATTTCTCTTAATTAGTATATTTTGTAAATTATCAAATTTCACTATTCACCAAAAATTTAATTATTTTCTAAAAATATCAAGAATTCCCCATAACAATTTTTTTAGATGTATACTCTAAAAATTAAATCCATTTTACGATAATGATTTTTTGAAATATATATAATTTATTTTTTAATTAAAATCTTAATTTAGATGAAAAATACATATTTGAAAATTAAAACTCTTTTTCTAACACATTAAAAATTTAATTACTATCTTATAAAATCATCATATAATCATCAGAAATGAGAATACTAATTTATGAATACATTTTATGAAAATAAATTTTCTTTTAAATTATAAATTAATCATTAAATATTCATGTCATACAAAAGTACCAACACGATAATATAATTATATCATATTTTCACTTATAGGATGGATCATTGGTAAGGTTCCTATTGACTGGGATTATTTACTATTCATATGGGTAATATTAGTATTAATAATTGAAAAATTAAAATTCATAAGGGTATGTTACTGTTCAACAAAAAATTATGTTTGTCCTATCAGACTCCAAACATCTTACTAATCACAACCTTGAATATCCAATTTTCAAAATTAAAATAATAGATGAAGAAAAATTAAGTTTAATAATCATATAAAATTTATTATTTCATTTAATCATGATGTGGAATTGTGTTTTCTAATATGATTTTATGTGATTATAATATACGATATTACTGTAAAAATAAAGAAATCACTTTGAATAAATTTTGGGTCATTACAATCATTATAAATGTAGTGTTATCTATATTCTAGAATGATATCATTTTAATTTAATATCCTTGTTCAAACTTCTAACTCTCTCTCTTTCTCTTTTATTTTAAAAATGAAATAATCATCAAGGAGGTGTTGATTTACAACCTTTATGGACGAAGAAGTTTCATTCTTTAATTAATCCTTCAAGGACGGTCATGAAACCATTTTTATGGTTGAACAAGATTATAAAATATTTACTATATCGTATTTAATTTTATAGATCCATCTTATATACATGATATTAAATAATAGTACAAAACAAGTTTGTTGTGTTTGAAACCCCGCTAAAATTAAACTAAACAATTATCATTAACATGTTATCTAATAAATTATCCTAATATATGTAAATAAAAGAATAAATAATAATAATTTAAATTATGGTTGTTAATTAATAACATATAATTTCGATTATTGAGAATTATATCCATTCTGCATGAATATCCATACTTATATACAAGAATATTGATCTTGAAACCCAAGGAAACAAGCTCTCTTGGGCAATAAAGTTGTCTCTTATAACTCATAAAAAAGTCCATAACAGAACATAATAAAATTATAATAAATCAAATACATGTATTAAATGTTTTGAATTTACTAATTAATGGTATTAATTGGATTTATATAGGATATCAAGGTCATGTACAGAAGACATTTAGATATAAGGTAAGGGTTTTCTCCTTAAATCTCCATTTTTCATTCTGGATTTGTTTTTTTCTCTTTTCACCAATTAAATTCTAAATTATTATTATTTTATCCTCCTAAATTAAATTTTAATTTTATATATGTGTATACCCATCACAATCATTTGTTATTAGATGGGGAGTTACATATTTAAGGATATCTCACAATTCTTCATGATAAGCATGCCCGATTAAAGGCAAATTCCCGATTTCATATCCATTTCAAGTACCATATATCATTTATTTTATGAAACCATCTTTTTTATATGTTCACACATTTCTATAATTAAAATCTATCTTAGGTTAGTTTTATTTTCATAAGAATATTTTTATAAAAGAAGGGAAGAGGGCCTTTCCCCTGGCAGGCCAACATGGAGTTCGCCCAATTCATGGATGATGTGGGCCTTATTGATATGGGATACTCTAGGGATGACTTCATGTGGTATAACAACTAGAAAGGAAATAGGAAATTCAGGAGACAGATTGATTTTTTCTTAGATAACATCATCAAAATATTGAGTTTTCAGAATTCTAGGGTTGAACATCTTGCTTGGGGTATCTCTGATCACTTCCCTTTGATGGTTCTATTGTCCCCACAGAGGCCTGCCAAGGTGAAATCAAGATTCAATCATTTTTGGACCAAATACTCAGAATACCAATGAATTTTATGTCACTCATGGGGGGAGCCGACCCAATGGAATACATGGGTATCCATCCACAAAAAGTTAAGGAGATTGAAGCTTAAGCTCCAAGAATGGTACAAATGAATTCCTGTTATCGATCAAGATGTGGACTCCATATAACAGAATATTCAAAGCATAGAGACCAGTTTAGAGGGAATGTGGAATGATTTTATCTTTCATTCACTCATGTAGAAGAAGGAAATCATGGCCAAACTGATCCTCAAATAATAGAGGATGGCTTGCGAATGATCCATGATTAAATGGTTGAAGGAGGGTGACAAGAACTCTTCTCTCTTCCATGATTGTATCAAATAAAAAGGCATAACATCACACCCAAAATCAAGCTATTGGATGGTATATTTAAGAAAATTAGATATGTATTTGGAGGCAAGGATTTGAAGTTATTTCAGGATCTGCTGGCGGGCCCCAACACAAGGATGGACAATGGATTCCCCTCTAGCGACGCAAGGATCTGGGGAACTCTACCATCATTGGTCTCTCACAGGGACAATAAACGGTTGGATAAGATACCGAAGGAAGAAGAGATCTAGAAAGACATGAAAGACCTCATCCCAAAGAGTACACTAGCCCCAAACAACTTCCCAGGTGCATTTTTCGGATTGCTTGGGCCATTGTTAAGGGAGATGATATTGCAGCGATCAAAGATTTTTACAAAGGATGGATCCTCTCACGGGTAGCATCGACCACTACCATGGTGCTCATTCTAAAAAGACAGAACCCCCATACCTTTCAGATTACAGACAATTAATCATGTGAAACTTTCTTAATAAGATACTAGAAAGCATTATAAACACAAGAATGTCGGTGCATCTCACATGTTGGCTATCTATCAAACAGCATAGGTTTGTAACGGGAAGTACCATACGAGGGGTGATAGCCGTGACCCAAGAAGTAGTGAGAGACATCAACATCCAGTTTAAATGCTACAATGTGGGTATTAAACTCGATATGAGTAAGGCGTACGACAGGATAGAGTGGAGTTTTCTCAAAAGAGTACGGAAGACAATGGGATTCTCCCAGAAAGCCATTGATATCCATTTCATATGTTTCATCTCCTCATCGGTGGCATTATCCTTTCTAGGAATGAATTATGGATTCTTCATGGAGACCCCTGGATTATGGAAAGGAGATCCCATCTACCCTATCCTTTTCATACTTTCTCAAGAAACTCTTAGCTGGATCATCAACAAAAGAGTGTCAAACGGTGACTTCCTTCCTTTCAAGAGGAAAGATAACCTCCCTACCATTTCCCATTTGATGTTGGAAAAAGACACCATTGTATTACTCAATGGTGGAAGGAAATATTTCAATGGCATTAAAAGGATTTTGGAGGAATACTGTGCATGGAGAGGCCAAACAATCAACAATGCTAAGAGAAATATTTTTATCTCCATAAAGTGCACAACCCATCAAGTATCCTGGTTGTGCACTACACTAAATATACAGAATGTCACATTCTCTATGGAATACCATGGTGCACCTATATCTTCATGGAGACATCATGCTTGTGACTTTTATCAAATAGTGAGAAAATTATCGGGCATGGTAATCAACTTGAAGAACTGTTATCTCTCTTTCAGAGACACGACTGCCATAGTAAACAGTGTTTTGGCAGCCATTCCCATCCATGCTATGACCTCCACCAATGTTCCTAAGGGTGTATCAATAACATTTATAGGATTCTTGGATGTTTTTTGTGGGAAACCAGATCCAAACATGAAATTCATTGGGTATCATGGGAGAAGATGGATCAACCAATTCATGACGGGGGATTAATGTGAGGAGCCTCAACAGCACCATAGGCTGCATGTATGTAAGAATCGCATGGGAAATCATTGAGGGACGTATGCCATGGGGGAAAGAAATGTCCCACATATGGGTAGGCAGTCTGGAAGAAAATGGATGATATATTTCTCCCTTTTTCACCAAGATTCATCTGATCATCCATGTCCACCAAACACATTTATGTTGGATTATGGGGGAAGGTACAATCCCTTTTTGAACTATGAACTGGGAAGGTTCTATTATAGGTTTCCCCAACTACCCTACCCCATGATATCGTTTAAGGAATCAACCATTTATCTAGTGTTCTATAAGGATTTTCTGAATGAGGAGCGGCGAAATGTCTTCAACTCAATTGTCATATGCACAGATCCTGACAAATGTATATTCATGGATTCATCATCACTGAAGTTCACCACCAGGGATTTCCAGAGCCTTAAGTCTAAGAAATATCAATATTATAACTGTAATGACATGAAATGGTGCACTAGGATCCCCTCAATGTACAATTTTATTACATGGAGAATCAGGAGGCAAGTGGTGGAAATAGATTATAACATCAGGAAGCTTGGTATTAACATTATCTCTCGATGCCATTGCTGAAGACCACATTGGGGGAATGTATGATCCATCTATTCTTTTATGGAGAATGGGCTCAAGATGTATGTTACTTATATGGTTTCCTCATGTTTTCCCATGGGTATGCTCATGATGGGATATCCTTTCTTGATGGAAGGTTTAATGAGACCTCATAGGTAGGTCCTAAATGAATGGCAAGGGCCACCATCGGTATCAGCACTTGCTGCTGATCGACATGTCTACCCTCTTCAAAGACACCAATGATGCTCCACTATGGAACCTGATCAATGAACAAGGCCTACCAGACCGGGTCTTCTCCAACAAACCAGAGGGCCAATGGGTTCATTGGCACCCACTGAAGGCGGGATAGAAGATCAATATTGATGGGTTGTATATTCAGGGCAGAATTAGAGGAGGGGGTGTGGTTCAGGACTACCAGGGGCATGTCATGCTATCATTGTAAATTTTTTTTGGCAACGGTGACCCCATTAAATATTAGGTGAGATCCATACTGATAGGCCTATCCATATGTAGGCTGGAAAACATGGAGATATCCCATGTGGAGACTGATTCTTTGATCCTCTGTGACACTTTTCAAGGAAGACATGTCACCCCATGGTCCATATCTTAAATGGTCAGAATGTTCAAAAAGCTATTGAACAACATCACTCAGGTAGCTCACACATGGAGAGAAGGGAACAAGGTTGCAGATCACCTTTCTTCCATGGTGGACACAGGGATAAATATATTTTCCAATACTCACATTTTCATGCCAGTGGGGGCCAAAATGATTATAGGAGATGTTTTGGGTCTCCATTATTTTATACCCCTATACTTTTTTGATTCTTTTTTTCAATATTAAAATATTTGATGTTGGATGGATGGAAATGTAAAAAATGGTATTCCTCTCAAGAATACATCGAAGATTTTTTAAGAGGGTTTTCATCAATTTAAACACCCTTGTTTATTCTTATTGTAAATTGGGATTAACCTATTATGATTTCATCTTCCATATTTTATTATATGGTTTATTATTGGTTGGATTGTGAATGTTTTATCTTGATACCATTCACCATATTACTTTCAATGGTTGGTAAATATGTTTATTGACTGGATAATGTTATTTAAATTTCATATTATAGATTCAATATAAATGTATATGTTGATTATGTTCATCCCCATTTGTATGAAAAATGAATTACACATAGATAGTTTCAGGTGGGACACACTATAGACCTTTAGTGCAATAGTATGTCTCATGAGACAAATTACTTTCGGTGTTTACCTATTTATGTATGGTCTTAGCATGAGGCCTTTACGGTATGATTATGACTTCCAGGATTTTTATTCCCTCATTATAAAAATTGTAATTGATATTCTACATGATTATTTTATTAGTAGAATATCAATGGTTATGTATTGTTCTTGTATTAATATATTAGTTTATATTTCTTACCTATAATGATTAAATTTACGTTTAAAGGCATGTGTTTTCAATCATTCACCATGGATTAATGTTTATTTATGCTTCCAATATATTTATTAGACTTCTTGAGCATTTGAGATCATCCTTTTCTTATGTTTTATATTCCCCAAGATGTGAATATGGTTATTATGAATGAAATTTTGGGATAATATAAGAGTATATTTGGGATTCAAAAGAAGTTTATATGTTGTATTTCATTTCATGTTGTTATGTAAAGCTCATATATGTAAACTAGTTTTACAAAAGTACTAAACTATTCAGTCCTTCAAGATTCATCTTCCATATTTATATTCCAATGTAATTAATTAACGCATATCTCTAGGCTACTCGGGTCTAGTTCTTTACAGTTTGTACTAGGGTAAGATTAGTCGAAAATATGGAAACTAAATTACGAAAGTGAAGATTATGGAACAAATCCCTATAAAAGACATTGTGGACAATCTGATAAGTTTATCCTAGAATGATGGGAATGCAGTTATTCTATAGAAATTCTTAGAAAAACATTACCTTCAGGATAATACTAGTGGA
This sequence comes from Viscum album, assembly GCA_963277665.1. Lineage (NCBI taxonomy): Eukaryota > Viridiplantae > Streptophyta > Magnoliopsida > Santalales > Viscaceae > Viscum > Viscum album. The sequence continues at coordinate 1,878,491,733 of OY728132.1, forward strand.
CGAGGTTTTGGAAAAAATGTACCTAGAAGTAACAACTATAAGAAGGTGTCATGTTCATGACTCGGGGTAACCTTGTAGATGAAAATGAGGCATAATGCCCAACTAGGTTGAAACTCTTTGGGGATATGCATAAGATAATTCATATTTTCCTTAAAAAACATTATGAAGGATTTAAATGAAAATATGACCCCAATGAATCCATGATTATGATAATGATATTAGACATGCATAAACTTTAAATTTATGTTCAGTTTTTCTAGTTCAACATTATACATTATGATTCATTAACTAATTTAGTTTATTTTATTATTTAGAAATGGGTACTAGTGGAAATAATGTATACCACATGAACACATGTGTTCCATTTAGAGATCTCCCTCATGTGCATGACAATGATGTTGGTTCTGGAGCTGAGACTTGTGCTGAAAAACTTATAACTATATTAGGAAAGGTGGCTCAGGTTATGAATTATATCCTTACCCGTATAGAGAATCATGATCCTTGGCATGAAGCATCAGTGTTAGAAAACTTTATGTGATAACAACCTTCATCATTCAATGGGACTATGAAACCATTTTTATTAGAAAAGTGGATATATTTTTTATAGAAGATATTTCTCACTTTAGCATGTAATGAAAGGGAGAAGGCTGTTATGGCAATTTATCGTCTTTTCTGTAGATGTGGATAAAATATGGATATTTATTCAAAATAAGAAGGATGGGGAATAAATAATTGACATGTAATGGACATTATTTAATGTATTTTTTAGAAAACTACTTTCCTAATGAATAGTGAGTTGATATGGAAAGGCAGTTTCGAATTCTGAGGGAAAAGGAAGATGAAAATTTTTTAATGTGTGAAGCTATGATCACAAGGTTAGCAAGGCATGAGGTCAAATAAATATATAACCCATGGAGTAATTTTTATCTGTTCTTTTATTGTTTAAAACCAGTCCTCTAACATGCACTAGTTTGCTCAAATTTTTCATCAAACGATGATATAGTCTCATGTGGAATGAAGACAAAAAACGAATTCTCTAATTCATAAGAATTTAATAGAAGAAGAGGGAAAATGAAAAATCATGAAAAGGAAATAAGGAAATGGAGGATAAAGGGAATAATTAACTTTACACCATATCATAATTGTATGAAGAAACACCCCAAGTAATTACCAGAAGTGAATGAGAGTCTATTAAATATGTAGAGAAAAGGGACACCAATACCATGATTGTAAGGGAAAGAAATATTCTTCCAATGTTAAATAATATATTTGTAAACATATGAGAAATTATACTCATGAATGTCTTATATGTCATGGAAATATTCCTTATTGATGGAGAAGAGAAAATGTACAAGATTATTTTATCACAACTGCTAAGGTTAAAGTTCCAAATGATGTGGTGGATGGTATTATAATCATTTCCTCAACTTGGTCAATGCGTTATTTGACCCTATACCATCACATTACTTTATATATTACCTATTTTCCATAAAAATAATATATTTTAAATTTCATTTAATAATGGAGTTCTTAGTTAAAAATCCTAAGGGATGTATCATTACAACAAATCTCGGTCAATCTATCCTATATATGGCACATAAAGGTGGTTTAGTTTCTAATTTATCATTATACCTAAGATTGAATATAATATAATTATTGTTATTGATTGGATTTCAAAATATGATATGAAAATATACTGTAGGACGAAGTTAGTTATAATTATTGAGAATGATGTAGAGTCCTGGGTATTTAGAGATGAAACCTCACCATATTATTCTTATCAAGATCCATCACTAGTATCATTTCTAAATACACTTATTGGGGAGGAAGATAAAGTAATATCTATTATTGAAGAAATAAATATTCGAATTTAGTATGTATGTTTTGTGTAATAATACATTTAGATTCTTTCAGAGGATTTCCTTGGACATACTACGGATAGAGAAATTTAGTTTTCTGTAGATTTAATTCCAAGTGAAAGGCCTATATCAACGACTCCTTATAAAATAGACACACTAGAATTTATAGAGTTAATGAAACAACATGAGTAATTGAGTGATAATGGATTTATTCTCCCTAATTTTTCTCCATGAGGATCCCTTGTTCCCTTTATTAAGAAGATAGATGGATACATGGGGTTGTGTATTGTCTTTAGGGAAATCAATGTTATTATGATAAAGAACAAATATCATCTCCCTTGTATTGATGATTTATTTGATAAAATTCATGATGGAGAATATTTTTCAAAGATGGAACTTTGATTTTTATATCATTAGTATCCTCTAAGGAAGGATGACATTATAAAGAATGTGTTTCAAAAAATTAATGGTCATTATGAATTTACATTAATTCCTTTTGGACGGACTAGTGAACCATCCGTTTTCATGGATGTAAAGACCCGTAAAAATCAAGAGAAATTTTTTCTTAATTTTCTTTGGAATTTTACAAGAGCGCGGTTTCTGACGGCACCTGATTCCGAGGCCCGGTGTGCCCAGAATCAATTTCAGAAGTTTGGCTCGGGTACGTTCATTGAACAAACGAGCGGGTTTTTCTAACTTTTGAACCGGTGCCCGAAATTGAATTCTAAGGGCACCGATAGAACCGCAGCGCCGGTAATTGCTTAGGAACTCCTGTTCCGGAGTTCCGTTTACACGAGTGTTGATAATAAAATTTTTGGAAGATTATTTTATAATTACACTACGATTTTTATTATTTTACTCTAAGTGTTAGTTCTTGATTGAAGTTGGGTAACCACCCAACCTCCCTTGGGAGGTTATGAGGGTGGTGGGTACCACACGAACCCCACCCCTTCATATCCCCTATCCCCCCTCAACACCCACTTTAATTTTGTTAACCTAAGTTATAACTTATGACTTAAATGTAATAAGTTTAATGAGGTGAGTTGTGTGTGGTTATTGAATTTCAAACTTTTGAAATTCAATTGGTAGGTTGTGTTAATAAAATAAGACTTAGTCTTATTTTATTATGTTAGAGTTTTGAAATCTTTAGAGGTTTGGGAAAGCATCTTCTTCTTCTTCTTAAACCTCGACGAAGAACGTGAAGAACACCATTCTTCAACGAAGAACTTCTCCACCGATAAACACGGTTCTTCCGCGATACCGTATCCACGACGTGACGTTCTTCTTCTGCGTCGTCTCTTCCATGACGGTTTTCCGTAACGAAATCGCCATCAACAACTTCGAATCCTCGCTCCATGACGTCGACGTTCTCCTGCGACACCCGACCTCCGCGACGCTCGTCTTTCGCGGCTCGTTGACGAACACCGTTCCTGAACCGAAGTAGGGGATTAATTTTATTTAATTATTTCCGTTGATGATTCTAGTTTATCATTTATCATGGATTTTCAACTAGATGACATCATTTAACGAGAGGGGGGCTGGACCGCACTAACACGGCCGAACCCCCTCCTATGTTCATGTTTGATTCTTTGCGGATGGAACGGGATGGCGTGGTGCCGTCGCACCATGCGGGAATCACGTGACAAGTATTGCGCGGCACCGTCATGTCGCGCTATGGAAAGAAGTTTAAGAACGCGACGCCGTCGCGCCGCGTCAAAGAAAATCGAAGGCGCTGCGGCTGGAGCGGGGCCACGGCCGAGGGGTACGGTGCCGTCGCACCGCGCCGGACGATAAGGGATGTGGCCGGTTCCGGGCCACGGCAGAGCAAGGTGACCGGCGGCCAGACCGGGCTGCCGGTCTCGGCGAAGAAGGGGACCGGCCGTCGCCGGTCCCATGGAGGCTGGAACCGGCCGGCCAGACCGGTGTGGAACCGGGGGTTCAAACCCCCGTCCAGCTGGCCTTCTGGCCAAAACGGCCCCCTTAATTGAGGGGGTCCACTGTTACACAGGGGGGCAGGCGCCCCCTCCCCCCCTTGCCAAAACGGCTCTGCCAAAGGCCGAGCCAGACAGCGCGCTGGGCGCGCTGTCCCCAGCCGGACCGGCGCCCGGCCGGTCGGCTAGGCCGTGCCGGGCCGCGCTGGGCCGGGCCGCACCTAGCTGGGCCGGGCCGACCCTGTCCGGGGTGGGGTGACCCGGTTCAGGCCAACCGGGGGGTCTCGGGCCGGGTCGGTCCGGGCCCGAAACCCCCGTTTTCGGACCGTTTGGGTTCAATTGCCCATAACTCGGGTTACAGACCTCCGATCGACGCGTCGTCAGTGGCGACATGATCCTTGGGAAGAGACGGTCGTTTTGGTATATCGTAATCAAGGTTTTGGAATACTTTGAGTTTGGCCGGGTTGGTTCGTACACGAAACCAACCGGGCCCTCAGAGCGGAAACGCTCATATCTTGAGCTACGGACGTCCGATTGACGTGCCGTCGACTTTGTTGAGTTCCTCTTAGTGAGAAAGATCTTTTGGCATACTTCGCCCGAGGTTTGGATGTAGGTGGAGTATGGTCAGGTTGGTTTTGCCTTAAAAACCAACCGGGCCCCTGGGACGAAAAAGCCAATAACTCTCAGACCGGGCGTCCGATCTACGCGCCGTCTGTGACGTTGAGTTCCTGCTGACGATACGGAACTTTTGGATACATCAACTCTGGACTATGTGACAGTTGATGTATCAGCCTCTCGGCTCGTGGAGCGGACCCTCCCGAACGAGCTTGCTGTGCGCGGGAACCCTAGAGCTGGCTTCGACTGCTACTGTGACTGCGACGACGACTGTACAGAGATCCCCAGTGGATTTGACGAGGGCGACTACAACACTCAGCGATCCTACGTGGATCAGTGCTACCGATCCTGTGTGGGTCTGATCTTATGTGGGTCAGCGCTCAGCGGTTCTGTGTGAGCCAGCGCCTACAGATCCTGTGTGGATCCGATCTTGTGTGGGTCTTTTGCGGGGGTTAGAACCTATCGATCCTTTGTGGGTCCGACAACTTAGATGGATCAGTGATCATCTATATCGTCTTCGAAGATGTATCCTGTGTGAGATGAATCTTGTTTGCTTTCCTGTGTGGATTGTGTTGTGCTATCCTGTGTGGATTACGTTTTTATTTCCTGTGTGGATTGTGTTGTGCTATCCTATGTGGATTACGTTTTGCTTTCTTGTGTGGAATACATATATTTTCCTGTGTGGACTGAGTTGTACTTGGGCTCGGAGGTTGGATCATTTTTGAAATTGTTGACTTAGGTATATGTATGGGCATATACCTAAGCAGTGTCGGTTGTCACTTCGTGATTGTATCCTTCCTTTTTGGTTTATCCTTTGTGGATTTTGGGAGAACATTAGGGGTCTCGGGGTCCCTACTGAGTAGCTTATACTCACCCCTGCACGGGCTATGCCTGCACTATGTTGTGTTGTTTGCAGACGATGAACAACGTTGATCGTGGTTGAGGCTCGCAGAGCAGGACGGTACCTAGAGGTGCACCACTGGGTGGGACGTGCTCGGAGCGGACGGCGGGACCCGAGGAGAAGAGGAGATATCTGTACCCACCCTTCAGGTGGGATTTCCAGTGGATAGCTCAGTGTAGCAGCTTTTACTTTTCAGTTGCTGCTTTCCCTTTCGAGTTGTACTTTACATTCAGTTTGGGTTTGTATACTGGCCCATTTACTTTTCCTCACATATAGATGTACTCTGTTTTTACTTAGTGTTTACTTTTCCGCTTGCTTACTCTGTGGTTCTTGTTTACTTTACAAAGGCAATGCCTTCCCTTTTTACCAGGATTTATGCCTTGCTGCTAGTCGACAGCCCCTAGCCTATAGAAGGCGGGCTTGGGGTAGTCACGGCATGGGCCCCGAGGATGGGTCGTGAAAATTGGTATCAGAGGAGTTTGGTTCTACCGAAAACTCTAATATTTTCTATGTGAAGCAATAGTTTATAGCGTATTGAGTGTGGTTATCAGTCTAGGGAGTCCATTGTTGGTGCGGTGGCCGACGTGTCCGTACACCAGGACCCTGACTTCTGATTTCTGACTTAATGCACAAAAACATTGATTGCCTGTGTGTTTCATGTTTTCTTTGTGATTACTTTGTATCAGCTCACCTGGTATACTGTTCTGACCATGGCGCACCTGTTCCCTTTTCAGGATGGCCCCACGACGGCAGATCGCTTGGGTTCCGAGAGTCGAGCGTGACGACAGCCCACCGAGCGACGAGGCCTTGGTGCATGGCCCTTTGTCATCAGAGGCACCGGAGGTAGCTCTACCCGCTGAGCCACCGATGCTTCCAGCACCAATCGCTGACGATGCACGTCGCATCAGTGCACTTCATGAGTTCCAGTGCCAGCGACTGCCCAGGTTCCGCGGGGAGACGGACCCCCAGGAAACCGAGGACTGGCTGGAGGCAGTGGTATGAGTTTTCAGGCTAGTGAGGACCCTAGAAGACCTCATGGTGATCCTCGCTGCGAGCATACTTCACGCAGCAGCGGGCCGATGGTGGAGCATGATGCTTCAGGTGCATGATGAGGCATCTCTACTTTGGATGGACTTTGAGAGCCTCTTTCACTCAGATTTTGTCCTAGCCACCCTCCGTGCGGTGCGCATTCAGGAGCTTCTTCAGCTGTGGCAGGGCAGCATGACGGTCACCCAGTACTCGGTGAGATTTATAGATCTCTCGCACTACTCGACCGACATGGTACGTGACCCATTCTTCCGGGACCGGACCTTTGAGCAAGGATTGAGACACGAGATCAGGGAATCACTGATCTCCCTCAGCATACCGACTCAGACGGGAGTACTAGAGTAGGCCCTTTTGATCAAGAGCTTTCTTGCTGAGTCTACTCCAGCGCCGAGACCCACCGCAGGGCGGCACATGGCAGAGTCTTCTGCAGCAGGCAGTCGACGGATGACTCAGGGGTCCAGGCAGACCAGACCCTCAGGCAGACGACCTCAGGACGCTGGCTCAGTAGTGTGGGGCACATAGTGTGGAGCCAGTCTTTCGAGAGGCAGAGAGTGCTACTCGTGCGGCGGGCAGGGCCACATGGCTCATGACTGCCCGACCCGCCGTGCTGAGGTGCATCAGACGGTTGAGGGACCACCGAGGCAGAGGTAGAGGGTCGACCGTGGTGGTCCACAGAGAGGAGGCGGACGAGGCAGAGGAGCTGGCCGAGTAGCAGGTGGTGGGTGACGCTTTGAGGCTCTACCACCACCACCACCAAGAGGTCCACCCCGACCACAGGGAGCTGGCGGGCAGAGACAGGCATAGCTCCATGCAGTAGAGGCCTACGACCACGGCGCACCCGAGATGATTCGAGGTACTATCTGTGTCTATTCCACCCTTGTTGTAGTACTTATAGACATAGGATTGAGTCACTATTTCATAGCCGCTGCCCTTGTTCGGAGCTCGGAAATTCCGACAGAGCTGTTGGCTCGATCCTTACGGCTAGAGACTCCTACGGGAGAAGACTCGACAATTACGCAATGGTTCCGGCAGTGTGAGATTACTCTAGGAGGCGAGAGCTTCGGCTGGGATCTTCTTGTAGCGGCTTCGAGGCCTTACGACGTCATCTTGGGCATGGATTGGTTATCTACGGTCCATGCACAGATTGACTGTTTTAGGCGCAAGGTGCGATGTGTACGCACCGACGGGAGCAGGTTCACCTTCACCGGCGTGAAGGGAGCCTTTGCAGCACAGGATGGACTTCCGTGGAGGAGAGGACAGCCCATCACTCATCAGTTGTCTAGCCTCATCCTAGGAGTAGTTGACGTTCGGAGTCCTGGTTTTCCTACAGTGGTGGATCAGTATGCGGACGTTTTTTCCGACGATGTTCCCAGGCTACCTCCTCGCAGAGAGGTAGACTTTTATATTGACCTGTACCCCAGGACATCCCCGATATTGACTCCAGCATATCGGATGGCCCCCACCGAGCTTCGAGAGAAACGGGTACAGTTGGAGGACTTGCAAGGCAAGGGGTTTATCCGACCCAGTGTTTCACCCTGGGGTTCCCCGATATTGTTCGCCAAGAAGGCAGACGAGAGCTTGAGACTTTGTGTCGACAATCGTCGCCTGAACCAGGTGACAGTGAGGAACAAGTATCCGCTACCGAGGATTGATGACCTCTTTGATCAGCTCAAGGGAGCACGGTGGTTCTCGAAGATAGACCTCAGGTCAGGCTATCATCAGCTCAGAGTTCGAGACGAGGACGTACAGAAGACGACCTTCAGATGTCGGTATGGCCACTATGAGTTCTTGGATAAGCCCTTTGGCGTAACCAATGCTCCAGCAGTGTTCATGGCCCACATGAACAGGATCTTTCAGCCATACCTAGATCGATTTTTCGTGGTCTTCATCGACGACATTTTGATTTACTCGACGACTGAGGAGGAGCACGCCTACCACTTACGAGTTGTACTTGACACACTCCGAGAGCACCAGATTTATGGTAAGCTCTCGAAGTGTCGGTTTTGGATACATGAGGTCCACTTCTTGGGGCACATCATCTTTGAGGCGGGAGTTGCAGTGGATCCTGTGTAGATCGAGGCAGTGTTAGCTTGGGAGCCACCCAGGAGCATGACGGAGGTGCAGAGTTTCTTGGGACTAGCTGGATACTACCAGAGATTCATTCCAGACTTCTCTAGAGTGGCGACACCACTCTCAGCTTTGATGATGAAGGGGAAACCCTTTGTGTAGTCAGAAAGATGTCAGTAGAGCTTCCAAGAGCTGAGACAGAGATTGACCAGCGCACCTATCTTGAGGTTGCCTGAGGAGGGAGTAGGGTACGTAGTCTACTGCGATGCATCAGGGACCAGACTCGGATGTGTCCTGATGCAGGAGCGGGCAGTGATCGCCTATGGATCACGTCAGTTGAGGATACATGATCAGAACTACGCTACCCATGACCTGGAGTTAGCAGTAGTGGTCTTCGCTCTGAAGACATGGCGACACTACCTGATGGGCGAGCACTTTACAGTCTTTTCTGACCATCAGAGTCTCATGTACATCTTCTCGCAGAAGGACCTGAACCTGAGATAGTAGTGATGGCTCGAGTTCCTCCAAGACTATGACTTTGAGATAGTCTATACTCCTGGGAAGGGGAACGTAGTAGCCGATGACCTTAGCAGGAGGACGTGCATTCAGCTACTTGAGGAGGCGACGGAGCAGCTAGCCTCTTTGCAGATATACTTTGTGGATAGAGATGGAGCATCCTTCCTTCAATCTCTCACAGTCACTCCTCCACTGCTACAGCAAGTCAGAGAGGCACATCGTGAGGATGCTGACTGTGAGACACGGCGTGCACATATATCCTCAGGACAGGCACCTGATGGTTTCTCCTTTGGAGTAGAGCACGAAATCCTTTACAAAGGACGTACCATGGTACCCGTCTCTTTACAGGAGGAGGTACTGAGAGAGTTTCACAATTCGCCTTTGATAGTACATCCTGAAGTGGCGAAGATGTACCAGGATCTTAGACGACAACACTGGTGGCCAGGCTTGAAGAAGAATGTGGCAGAGTTCGTTTCTCGATGCCTAACCTGCCAGCAGGTGAAGGCTGAGCATCAGGTATTAGCAGGCTTGGTACAGCCCTTGGAAGTTCCAGAGTAGAAGTGGGACGACATATCTATGGACTTCGTGACTGGACTTCCACGCACTTCCAGAGGTCATGACTCCATCTGGGTGATTTTCGACCGGCTAACCAAGTCGGCTCACTTCTTACCCATCAGAGAGCAGGGCTTAGTGGGGAGCTTGGTACGACTTTACGTTTAGGAGATTGTACAGCTTCACGGTTTGCCATCTTCTATCTTCTCCGATAGAGATTCTCGTTTTACTTCCCGGCTTTGGAAGGGGTTGCAGGAGGCATTCGGGACGCAGCTACATCTGAGCACAGCCTTTCACCATGAGACGGATGGTCAGATGGAGAGGACCATTCAGACTCTCGAGGAAATGCTCCGAGCATGTGTCCTCGACTTTGGTCATAGCTGGGAGGACCACCTACCCTTGGTGGAGTTCGTGTACAACAACAGCTACCACTCCCCCATTGGGATGGCACCGTACGAGGCGTTGTACGACCGACCTTGCAGATCTCCTTTATGCTGGAAAGACCCTGGGGAGTCAGCACTTGTGGGACCAGAGATGGTCCAGGACACGACAGAGAAGGTCCAGGTCATCCAGGAGAAGATGAGGACAGCTCAGAGCCGGCAGAAGTCATACGCTGACAGGAGGCATAGGCCACTAGAGTTCGAGGATGGCGACGACGTCTTCTTGCGTGTCTCACCTCGACGTGGTTTACGGAGATTTGACCGGGGCGGCAAGTTATCTCCGCCCTTAATCGGACCATTCCAGGTCCTTAGAAGGATTGGAAAGGTGGCTTATCGTCTGGTTCTACCACCTCATTTACACCGGGTGCACGACGTCTTCCACGTATCTCAGCTGAGGAGATACGTGCACGACCCAACACAAAACATTGTCCATGGGGAGCTTGACGTTGATTATGGGGAGAATTTTACGGAGGTCCCAGTGGAGATCAAGGATCGACAAGATAAGGTCCTACATGGACGGTCGATTACTCTAGTACGCATCAGATGGCAGCACGGGAACCTCCAAGAGAGCACTTGGGAGCGGGAGCCTCAGATGCGTGCTCAATACCCTCATTTGTTTCCCTAGTTTTGATGTATCTTTACGGGGACGTAAAGACCTGAGGTGGGAGTAATGTAAAGACCCGTAAAATTCAAGGGAAATTTTTTCTTACTTTTCTTTGGAATTTTACAAGAGCGCGGTTTCTGACGGCACCTGATTCCGAGGCCCGGTGTGCCCGGAATCAATTTCCGAAGTTTGGCTTGGGTACGTTCAGTGAAAGAACGAGTGGGTTTTATATCTTTTGAACCGTTGCCCAGAATCTAATTCTGAGAGCACCGATGGAACCGCAGCGCCGATAATTGCTTAGGAACTCCTGTTCCAGAGTTGCGTTTACATGAGTGTTGATAATAAAAATTGTGGAAGATTATTTTATAATTACACTACAATTTTTATTATTTTACTCTAAGTGTTAGTTCTTGATGGAAGTTGGGTAACCAACCAACCTCCATTGGGAGGTTATGAGGGTGGTGGGGCCCACACGAACCCACCCCTTCATATCCTCTAACCCCCCTCAACTCCCACTTTAATTTTGTTAACCTAAATTATAACTTATGACTTAAATGTAATAAGTTTAATGAGGTGAGTTGTGTGTGGTTATTGAATTTCAAACTTTTGAAATTAAATTGGTAGGTTGTGTTAATAAAATAAGACTTAGTCTTATTTTATTATGTTAGAGTTTTTCAATCTTGAGAGGTTTGGGAAAGCATCTTCTTCTTCTTCTTAAACCTCGACGAAGAATGCGAAGAACACCATTCTTCAATGAAGAACTTCTCCGCCGAAGAACAGGTTCTTCCGCGACGCCGTATCCGCGACACGACGTTCTTCTTCCGCGTTGTCTCTTCTTTGATGGTTTTCTGCGACGAAATCACCATCAATGACTTTGAATCCTCGCTTCGCGACATCGACGTTCTCCCGTGACGCCCGACCTCCGCGACGCTCGTCTTCCGCGGCTCTTTGACGAACACTGTTCCTGAACCGAGGTAGGAGAAAAATTTTATTTAATTATTTCTAATGATGATTCTAGTTTATCATTTATCATGGATTTTCGACTAGATGATATCATTTAACGAGAGGGGGGCCAGACCTCACTAACACGGACGAACCCCCTCCTTTGTTCATGTTTGATTCTTTGCGGATGGAACGAGATGGCGTGGTGCCGTCGCACCACGTGGGAATCACACGGCATGTATTGCGCGGCGTCGTCGCGTCGTGCCATGGAAAGAAGTTTAAGAACGCGACGTCGTCGCGCCGCATCGAAGAAAATCAAAGGCAATGCGGCTGGAGTGGGGTCGTGGCGGAGGGGTGCGGTGCCGTCGCACCGCGCCGGACGACAAGGGCCACGGCCGGTTCCGGGCCGCGGCGGAGCAAGGTGACCGGCGGCCGGACCGGGCCGCCGGTGTCGGCGAAGAAGGGGACCAGCCATTGCCAGTCCCGTGGAGGCCGGAACCGGCCGGCCAGGGCGGGCCGGCCGGACCGGTGTGGAACCGGGGGTTCAAACCCCCGGCCGGCTGGCCTGCTGGCCAAAACGGCCCCCCTTAAGTGTGGGGGGCCGCGGTTACACAGGGGGGCAGGTGCCTCCCCCTTTGCCGAAACGAATCGGCCAAAAGCCGAGCCAGACAGGGCGTTGGGCGCGCTGTCCCCGGCCGGTCGGCCAGGCCAGGCCGCGCCGGGCTAGGCCGGGCCCAGCCGGGCCGGGCTGCGCCCCACTGGGTCGGGCCGTGCCCGGACGGTCCGACCCTGTCCGGGGCGGGTCGACCCGGTTCGGGCCAACCGGGGGGTCTCGGGCCGGGTCGGTCCGGGCCCGAAACCCCTGTTTTCAAACCATTTGAGTTCAATTTCCCATAACATGGGCTACTGACCCTCGATCGACGCGCTGTCAGTGGCGACACGATCCTTGGGACGAGACAGTCGTTTCGATATATCGCACTCAAGGTTTCAGAATACTTTGAGTTCAGCCAGGTTGGTTCGTACACGAAACCAACAGGGCCCTCCGAGCAGAAACACTCATATCTTGATCTACGGACATCCGATTGACGTGTCGTCGACTTTGTTGAGTTCATCTTAGTGAGACGGATCTTTTGGAATACTCCACCCGAGGTTTGGATGCAGGTGGAGTACGATCGGGTTGGTTTTGCCTTAAAAACCAACCGGGCCCCTAGGATGAAAAAGCCAATAACTCTCAGACCGGGCATCCGATAGACGCGCCGTCTGCGACGTTGAGTTCCTGTTGACGATACAGAAGTTTTGGATACATCAACTCTGGAATATGTGACAGTTGATGTATCAGCCTCTCGGTTCGTGGAGCGGACCCTCCCGAACGAGCTTGCTGTGTGCGGGAACTCAAGAACTGGCTGCGACTGCTACTGTGACTGCGATGAAGACTGTGCAGAGATCCTCAGTGGATTCGACGACGACGAATACAACACTCAGCGATCCTATGTGGATCAGTGCTACTGATCCTGTGTGGGTCCGATCCTATGTGGGTCAGCGCTCAGCGGTTCTGTGTGAGCCAGCGCCTACAGATCCTGTGTGGATCCGATCCTGTGTGGGTCTTTGCGGGGGTTATTACCTATCGATCCTTTGTGGGTTCGATGACTTAGATGGATCAGTGATCATCTCTACCGTCTTCAAAAAAGTATCCTCTGTGAGCTGAATCCTATTTTATTTCCTATGTGGATTGTGTTGTGCTATCCTCTGTGGATTACATTTTGCTTTCCTGTGTGGATTGTGTTGTACTATCCTGTGTGGATTACGTTTTTCTTTCATCTGTGGAATACGTATACTTTCCTGTGTGGACTGAGTTGTACTTGGGCTCGGAGGTTGGAGCGTTTTGGAAATTGATGACTTAGGTATATGTATGGGCATATACCTAAGTAGTGTCGGTTGTCACTTCGTGATTGTATCTTTCCTTTTTTGTTTATCCTTTTTGGATTTGTGAGACCTTCAGGGGTCTCGGGGTCCCTACTGAGTAGCTTATACTCACCCCTACACGGGCTATGCCCACACTACGTTGTGTTGGTTGCAGACGACGGACAACGTTGATCGTGGTTGAGGCTCGCAGAGCAGGACAGTACCTGGAGGTGGACAACTGGGCATGACGTGCTCGGAGCAGATGGCGGGACCCGAGGAGCAGAGGAGCTATCTATACCCACCCTTCATGCGGGATTTCCAGTGGACAGCTCAGTGTAGCGGATTTTACTTTTCAGTTGTTGTTTTCCCTTTCGAGTTGTACTTTACTTTCAGTTTGTGTTTGTATACTGGCCCATTTACTTTTCTGCACTTATAGATGTACTCTGTTTTTACTTAGTGTTTACTTTAGCGCTTGCTTACTCTGTGGTGCTTGTTTAGTTTACAAAGGCAATGCCTTCCCTTTTTACCAGGATTTATGCCTTGGTGCTAGTCTCCAGCCCCTGGCCTATGGAATGCGGGCTTGGGGTAGTCACGGTACGGGCCCCGAGGACAGGTCGTGATAATGAATCTAATGAATATATTTTTCAACGAATATATTAATGAAATTTTTTCGTATTTGTTGATGATATATTGGTATACTCTAAAACATACGAAGATCATGAGAATAAATTTCACAATATTTTGTAGTCTCTTTTAAGAATTGAGTTATTTGGAATGTTTAGAAACTGTGAATTCTTGGCTTCAAACAGTTTCTTTTGTTGGCCATATTTTCATTAGGAATGGAATATCAGTTGATCTAGTGAATGAAAAAATAGTTTAGGAATGACCTACACAAATGAACACAACCATGGTGCATAGTTTTATTTTTTTAGTGGATTACTATCATCCATTCCTTTTGTACTCTGCACGACTATGTAACCTGTTATCCAATATTACTCGTAAAGGGGTTATGTTTGTATGGAAAAAATACTATAAAGAATGTTTTGCATAATAAAATTAGAGATTAGTGAATTCTCTGATCCTGACTCTACCATTGATAAATGGGGGGGGGGGGGTTATTTATAGTAATGCATCTATGAAATGACAAGGTTGTATCAGTATGTAGAGTGAAAGAGTTATTTAATATCCATCGAGTCAGTTAAAAACTCAAGAACAAAACTATCTAATTCGTGATCTTGAGTTAGAAACATTAATATATTCTCGGATGATATGGATTAACTATATCTATGGTTGAATATGTGAGACATATACTGATCACAAGAGTTTAAATTATATCTTCTCATAGAAATTACTCAACATGAGGAAAAGGCTTTAACGTGACCTACTCAAGGATTATGATCATTCAATACACTACCACCTTTGGAAGGAAAATAATTTAGATGGTGATTTGAGTATGAAGGATCATGGAATTTTGAACAAAATGAGGATTTAGAACGATTATGTGTATATGGATATAGAAATGTTAGATATGGGAATTAGCAATGAAGGAGAGACATCATTACTTTTTTATCCATCTTTGTTGGAATGAATTAAAAGTTCTCAATGTAATGATAAGAATCTTTGCAAGAAAATTAATGCTATGACTGAAAGGATGTTTCTATACTTTTTTTGAGGATGGAATTATGAAATATGTGATAGAGATATGTGTTTCCTCTATTCTAATGATAAATAGGGAGTTATTGGATGATGTCCATTGCTTTAATTTCTCTATAAACCCTTGTAGAACTAAGATTTATAGCGATTTGAAGGAATATTTCTTTTGCGATATTATGAAGGAAGAACCTGCTAATTATGTATCACGATGTATAGTCTTTAAAAAAGATATGGTTGAATGAAAGAATATTAGAGTTGTCATGAAATCCCTACCTATTCTAACATAGAAATATGATGATATTACTATGGATTTTTTTGACTCGATTAAAAAAACCCAAATAAAGAACGATTCAATACGGGTGATTATTGATCTACCTACCATATCTAAAAATTTCTACAACATAAGTGAGGATTTTCCACTAGATAACCTTGCATGACTCTATATTAATGATGTTTTAAAACTTCATGGAGCACCTATCTCAATTATTTCTTATCTTGATCCATGATTTAAATCTAAATTCTAGAAATATCTCTGGAAATCATTGGATACTAAGCTTCATCTGAGTACTGTCTATCAACCTCAAACTGATGGGCAATAAGAAAGAATGATCTAAAATTTAGAATAAATTCCAAGATCACGATCACATAACATTCAAGGTATGTGGGATCAGTATTTAACTTAGTTCGAGACTACATATAGAAATAGTTTTTGTTCTGCTATTCAAATGGAACCTTATAAATCATTTTATGGAATGAGATGTCTCACACACACTTATTGGTATTAGGTTGGTGAAATGAAGCTTTTGGGCCGAGATCTTGTGAAGCAAAAAAGTAAAGGGAAATACTATTCAAACAAATTTTAAAGAAAAAAACAATTGAAAAGTGTTATACTGATAATTGAAGGAAGTATTATGAATTTTAATAGGGAGATGATGATTTTGTGAATGTATCTCCATGGTAGGGTGGTAATATATTTTGGAAGAAATCTAAACTATGACCTAAGTACATTGGTACTTTTAAATTTATGGATATAATTAGAGTTGTGTATTATCATTTGGAAATGTATTTAAGCCTTTATAAGGTAAAAAATGAGTTCAACATCTCCTTGTTAAGGATATACATGCCAGACCAAACAAATATAATCATATATGAAGGAATAGAATTGGAACATGGCTTATCTTACAGTGAAGAGTATATTTAGATTCTGGGAGATAAGGAATTGGTGTTGAGGAATTGGATGACTCATTTGGTAAAAGTGCATTGTAAAATCATAAAATTAAAGAGGTGAAGTGGGATTTTGTTGAATATATGATGAATAACTACACCAATATTTTTTTGTTGATAATCTAGAAATTTCAAGGATGAAATTTTTATAGGAGGGGATAATGTAAAGATACAGAACACAATGGAGTAAATTTCCCTTCTTATGTCTATTTAATAGAGTATATACCACATTAAATCACTTAAAAGACATAATAAAAACATCATAAATGAAGAATGAATGAAATATGAGTTATTTTTGGATGTTAAGGAACCTATACCAAGGAAATATCAAATTGACCACATGAATAATAATGAGAACCTTACGCGTATTTAATGGGTTAAATTAATAGTAAACTCACTATTTTTTCTATAAATAAAATTTATGCATATTATAAATGAAAATATCATATAATTATATCATAGTATATGTAAATGAATATTTTAATAATTATTAATTAATTATTGTTATTTTTGTGAGTTATAAATATTTAATTAAAATTTCATTATTAATAATATGATTTAAAAGAGAATTCATTTCCATAAAATTTATTTATAAATAAATATTTTGTTTTTATATGATCTTATTATGAGTTTATGATACCTTAGTTAATTTTTTAATGTGCTATTAAATCAGTTATAGATTTAAAATATGTATTTTTCATGTAAATGATGGTTTTAATTAAAAATTATATTTATACTATTTTGAAAATTATTTTTGTTAAATGGAGTTCATTTTTGAACTCTCTCCATAAAATATGGGTAATATGAAATGTTTATATTTTTCTGAAATACTTGATTTTTTATTAATAGTAAAATATGATTGTTTACAATCAATGATAAATACATGATTTATTGAGTCATAGGTGAAGTTTCACGATTTTAGAACCCCTTGGAATTAAATCAAATGTTCTAATTATATTATTTAGTCATAATAATCATCACTATTCCTTTTCTTCAGAAAAATATTAATATAATGAATAAAATAATGAAAAATCAACCCCTGTCATCCTCTATAAATATCACATCTCACCACCCCTTATCCTCACACATTCAAAGCCTTGAAAATTGTAAAATATCTATAAAATATTATCCCAAAGCCTCTCCCCATGTTCATGATATCTTATTCTTATCAAAATACCAAAACCAATCACCTTATGGATGTTCTCAAGGAGGAGCATTGAAGAGATAAAATCCTTATCATTTTACTTTTAATTTTTTATCATGTTCATTTATTTTATTATTATATCCTCAAATCCACTATCCAAATGATCATGATGACTCTAGTATAAACTATATTCTATAATGATATTATTTTAGTGAAATAAATTTCATCAAACTCCTTTCTCTATATATTTTATTTTAAAAACCAAATAATCATTCGTGGGGTGTGATTTACAACATTCGTAGATGATTAACATTCATTCATTGATTTATCCTTCATGGAAGGTCATGAAAACATTTTTATTAATAAAACATAATATAAAATATATATCATATCTTATTTAATATTCTATAACCATCATATATACGTGATATTAAACTGTCGATCAAAACAAGTTTGTTGTGATCGAAAAAACACTAAAATAATGCTAAATGGTTATCATTAATATGTCATCTAGTGATTCATCCGAATATTTGAAAACAAAAAAATTATAAATTCTACTTACCCATATATTTTTTAATTAATAATATATAATCACAATTCATGATAATCATACCCATTCCGCATGAACTTCCATACTCATATACAAGTATAGAAATCTTGACAATCAAGGAAATGAGTGCTCCTGAGTAATACAATCATATCTTATAACTCATAAAAATGAAATAAAAAACAAAATAAAATTATACTACATAAAATAAATGTATAAAAGATTCCTAATTAATTAATTAATTAATTTTATTTTATTATCTAGTACATTAAGGTCATGTGAAGAACACATTGGAATATAGGGTAAGGGTTTTATTCCCAAACATCTATTTTTCATTTGGGATTACACTTTCTCTTTCTTTACCCCAATTAAATTATTAATTATTCATATGTTATCCTCTTAAATTCAATTTGAATGTTCTATATATTTATACCAATCATAATCCTTATTTATTTTATGGGGAGTTTCAATTTTTACGTATCTTTCTCAAATCATCATTATTTGGAATCCCGATTAAAGGGATATTCCAGAGTTATTAACCATTTTAAGTACCATATATAGTATATTTTATGAAACAATATTTGTTCTAAAATAACTTATTTATTTTTATGAAAACCTAACTTATTTTATATTTATTTTTATAAAAATATTTTTCCAAAAGAACTCATGTTTGCAAATAGAAAAAGAGTATTTCTCAAAAGGAACCCTCAATGATTTTATAAATGTATTTTCATATATTTAAACACCCTTGTTGATTATTAAGTTTAATTGTAATTAATATTATTTGGCATTATCTATCATATTTTATTAAATGGATTATGATTATTTTTACTATGGATGCGCTATCTTGATTCCATTCACCATATTATTTTGAATGGTTAGTGATTATGATTACTGGTTGGGGAAATTTATTTAAATTTCATATATTCAATTTAATATGAATGTATATTATGATTAAGTTTCTCCCCATTCATATGAGAAATGAATAAGAATTTTTTAGTGTTTGGTGGGGGTGGATATAGCCCCTCGGTGCTTCAGTAGGTCTCAGGAGACAAACTAGTATGGGTGTTTACCAATTTATGTATGGTCTATGCATGAGGCCTTGACTGTATGGGCTTGATGTACCACATTATGCATTCCCTTATTATGAAATGGGTAATTTATATTCAATGTGATTATTTGACAAGAATAATATCTATGGTTATGTATTTTTATACTATTATTTAACTAATTTATATTCATTCCATATTATTCTCATCTTTTCTTTTAATGAAATTTGTTTTCCGTCATTCACAATGCATTATTGTTTATTTATTCTTCAAATGTATTTCCTACCCTTACTGAACATATCAGATCACCCTTTTCTTATGTTTTATTTTTCCCGAGGATGCAAATATGGGTACTATGAATAACCATCAAGGATAATCTAGAAGTTTATGTGCGATTAAAAATATGTTCATATTCTGTATTTCATTTCATGTTGTAATGTAATGTTCATATATGTAATATAGTTTTCAAAAACTATAAAAATATTCAGTCCTTTAGGATGTGTCTTCATTGTTTATATACCAATGTAATAAATTAATGCATCATCTCTAGGATACTACGGTCAGGTCTTTAAAATGATCCATTTTATTATGGTTATCCTGACCAATGTACCATAGCGAACACACTAATAGAATTAGTTTTACTCATAACACCTTGTTTAATTATTCCATGATAAAAACTAGATTCTCAAAAATATAAGAACTGAACTCCTCTTCCATGTCATGAAACTCTATCACATGAGATTGGACTTGATTTTATTTATATTTTAGGGACACAAGGAATATGTTGTGAATATACATCAAATTATATGGTAAATCCAACTAGTAAACCACCTCTCTAGAGTGTTTTCTAATCTCAAATAGCCCAACATATCATAATGCCAATTTCCATATTTTCCAAAATGGTGGTTCCAAGTCCTATGAATAACCCTCATAAGCACCCCAAATCCTATAAAAATAATAACATTGAATTTTTATGATCATTATAAATTTTCTCAAAACTATGAGTTTTCTTTAACATCTTTAAAATCAATTTAACATTCTTTGTTACATCTTGAATTATGTTTTTCCCCAAAGAAACTCCTCACATAATTCCTTCTAACTGAGAGATAAATAACATGATAATATAAAAAAATATTTAATGGGATCCATACTAAACAAATCATTGTAATTTTTTTAATTATAATATTTAACCAATCGAATATTTATCCCCCAAAAATTTCTAAAGACAATCACGCAATCCCAAAGTATATCAATGAGAATGTGGATGGACCAAATAGTCATACTATCAATCTGATGGTTATACGACATTATCTAATATATCTAGTATCCCATAGACTCCTAGAGACTACTCTAAAACTACAGTGTGAACTGCGGTCCTCTATCAGTGAAAATAGAGAAAATCGGCCCATAGTGCCACACAATCTCTCAAACATATTGTTTTTTTATCTCCTCAACCATTGTAAACTCTTTCATAAGAAGGAAATAGTCTATCATGGTAAACTAAGAGATAACTAACCATATAAAATCATTTTCACTCAAAATAAAAGGTAATACAATTAGGAAGTCAATTATGATCTCATCCAAATTCCATACCAAAATATGAATGGGTTTCAAAAACCAATCAAGTATCTCATTCTAAGATTTTATCATCTAAAAGTTGAGACATCGAGATATGAAATTTGAAATTGACCAATTCATCCTCAGAAAAAAATTACAACTTATCGGGTATTATATATATTTTCCCCTTCATAAATATCACTATAGGACTACATTCCATACTCCCTCAAAACATTCCTAAAAAACAGGGCAATGACGAGCCTCTTTCAGAACAAATGTACACACTTAGAAGACTGAGAAAATTAGTGTGAGATTTCTATACCTATTAATAATTAAAAAATATTTTGGAATTTACGAATCCACTTATTTCTGAAACTGGATTTGATCATCCAAGTAATACATGACTTTCACATGATTTAGAAACACTTTTTCTTCTTCCTCCTTCAGACTCAATATTTTTATAAAATTAAAACTCAACATGCTCTATTACTCTATATATTCCATAAATTCTTGGTCAGATAGTTTTCTTCTCAATGAATCAGCATCCATATTTCCCATCATGGTGTTAAAATCTAAATCTATGTCAATGGTTTTGGGATACTCATCATTTCACCACTACTAAATATTCAAGTCCATCTAGGTTAAAATACTACAAATACTCTTTGTGTCGAAATATATAGTGAGTTTCTACATGAAAATATTTTTCCACAGTGTATTCAATTAATATATCATTATGAATAACTCAAGGTCATGAGTTACCAAATTATTATTTTTAGGTTAAAAGTTTAAGGATATATGAACAACCTCAAGATTGAGCTACATCATCATGCACCCCATTATCAAAACAAAAGAACCAATATACATAGATTACCCCTTAACTAACTTAGGGAGAATCATAAATGTAGATAAATACATCATCACATTCAGCTCAAAAAAAGACCTATGGAACTTATAAAACTAAAAAAACATCACCCATTTTAGTTTAAATATTTCAAGGGAATATTCTACCTAGATAATGACTGAATTAAATTCCTATAATACGTTACTAAAACTAGGAAGAACCTTATTTGAAACCCATTTTGGGAAACTCTTAGGATATCACTACCAGTATCTTCTTAGGATTTTCAAGATTCACATTTTAGATATCATGTTACCAAATTATATAAATTACTAAATTTAAAATTTTTAGCTAGATATCCTATTTTATAAGTTGTTCTCTCTCAAGGACTCCAAGAGAATAAATTGATCATATTTGTGTTCCTCCTTCGGCATAGAGTATACCAGGATTTCATCCTAAAGCACAACCATAATGAAGTATAGATAGAGATTTATGATATCATTATGATTAATTTGAAAACCATAGGTGGATTATAAAATCCAAAAGGCATTACTAGAGACTCATAATTATTGTACCTACTTCGGGATTATGTCTATGGAAAATGAAAGTACAAAAATATTGATTGAAGGTATCAAAACAAAAAATAAATTCTTTAAAACCACATGGATCTTTTAAATAGGTTATATTGACCATAATTTTTTTAGTAGGTATTTATTTTTTATGGTAACCTAGTTTAGATTTCAATAACAAAGGCAAAGCCAACGAGTATCCTTAGGCCTACACTCCTAGGTCCGGTGCCAAAAACAATTTCTCTATAAAAATAATTTTATTTATAGATAGATAGAG
Source organism: Viscum album (assembly GCA_963277665.1). Classification (NCBI taxonomy): domain Eukaryota; kingdom Viridiplantae; phylum Streptophyta; class Magnoliopsida; order Santalales; family Viscaceae; genus Viscum; species Viscum album. Next base: position 1,878,513,967 of record OY728132.1, read on the forward strand.
ATTAAAATATAATTAAATTATTTTATTTCCCACAAAAAAATCATTATATACAGAAAAGGTCACACAATCCTATGAATGTAATGTTTACTGTTTTTGAGGACTAGTTACACAAGAAACTTATTCGACAAAACTTGCGAAAAGTTTTACATAATTAAGACACATTAAAATTACATCAAGAATTATCATATGATAAAATCATATTATTAACACCTAGAATAGAATAATGTAAAAATGGTGATTTTATATTCCTAGTAAGAGGAAAATCCCATCCATATGCCACTATTTATTTAATCATAAGCACAGAAGTAAACATTTTTTGGGACATAATATATTTTTCAAAATGACATTGAATAATAATAATTCTCCATAAGTAATGATAGGAATACATTTAATATAAAATTAACATACATATACCATTTAATAAGAGTTTGAGATAATAAAAATTATAAATAAAGAATAATCATAGGGATATGACATATAAATGTGACATGCAATGGAATCCATGCATATGATAGAATTCTATAACAAATAATAAAATAGAAAATAATAATGTGAATGAATCCTAATATTTCCATCAATTATATTGTAATGAGATTTGATCTTGTCCACTATATATTTTTTGATAAAATCCTAGACATTTCATCATTTATACTGTGATACTATCCATGTGTCTCAAACCTTTCTATTGAGAAAAAAATATATGAATGTTAAAAATTTATATTTTAAAAAATACAATCACGTACACCATTAATGTTGTGAAAAATACAATATCTTTTTACAATTTTTATTGTGAAAAAATCCAACCATGCTTATACATAATTACCTCTTCAGATATAAACCCTCTCTAATGTATTGGGGGGTGATATATGATCATACCCATCATGATCCATAAATTTGTTTGACATAAAATATAAATAATTCAATGTTACCTGAAAACCCATGAGAATTAAATATGTTTAAGTTATCATATTATCAACAACAAACAGAGAGAAAAATGGGATTCACAACACTTCTAAATTGTATATTGATTATATAAAGTTAAATTTTTGATATAAAAACTCAATAAATATAAAAGATATTTAATAAGAAAATTTATAGATTAATTTATGAAACATAATTTTAAAAGGAAATAAATCCTTTATGGATAAATATAAACTGGTATTTTACTTATAAAATATTACATAGAAAATGTTTGTAACACTATCATAAAATAAGAAGTTACACATCACATTTTTTAAGAAATTTTAAAGAATGTGAATTGATATATTTGGAATAAAATTTCAATAATGAACATCAAAAATAAATCAATGAAATGATATAATGGGCATTTTTTTTTAATTTTCAATGAAATATTAATCATTTGATTAGGAAAGGATTGGAAAACATTTTAATATTTTGAAATACATTTTTATAAACCACATAAAAAATTGATCAGAAATATTACTTATGAAAATAGAAACGGAAAATTTTAAAGTTACACGAGACAATAATTAAAGTGATATATATATATATATATATAAATATAAATCACATTGAAATAAATATGAAATTTTTATAGGGAGGGGAAAACCTTATTAAATAGAATGGTATTTATTTCAAACAAATATATATTTTTTTTGGAATGAAATTCATCAAGGAAAATTAAATTAATTAAAAAATAATTCCCCCTAGTTCTGAAATATAGGTATCAGGAAATAAATTTTATTGGGGGAAAATCTAAATATTGGATAAAAGGATCGATATAAAAATCATTTTAACTCAATGATAGGAGTCATGTTAAAAAAATGTAATTGTAATGTTATAATCTATATATCATATCAAGGTTACCATAAAGTGGAAATTAAAATAGAATCAAATGAAATATATTCATTATAATTGGATGGAATAGTGTAGTGAATAGTCTGTATAAAATAAGTGGTTGTGATAATATCATACGTGTCAAATGGAATTAAAAAAAGAGAAATATCCCTTACATCCTTTATATTCTTTGAATCTAAATATATTAAAATAAATAACATGGTATGTCTCCTAAAATCCCATCAATTAAATGAATATTGTAAAATAAATTTATTAGTAATTAATTTCACCATATCAAATATATCACGGTGAAAAATATAAAATACATATAAGTAAATTAATTTTGAGACCAAGAACTATGTACCTAATATATTACATAGACAAATATACTCTAACTTCATGTGAAATCAATTAAACAATCTTTGACACTAATTCCATATCTTTATCCTATCATATTGAATTTTATAAAAGTCTATTATAATGAAATATCTCAAATATGTATCTCGATTATAGTTTATTTTCATCAATGGATGTTAGTATTCTTCGATTTACTATTTCATAAAAGTTTTATAGTGCTAGGGTCAATTTTTCAATATTGTACACAATTTCATGTTTCTTATATTATTCACAATAAAATAACTATTATTTTTCATTGATCAGTTAAGTCCCATGTACTAATTTTCAAGTCATTTATATGTTTTGTGGACAAAGAAATGGTGATCAACTAGTTTCAGAGTGTTTAACAATAAAACGGTCCTATATAAATAAATATTTTAATTATTAATAGGAAATATATAAAATTGGTTCAATGTAGAAAATAAATTATTAATAAATAATATTTCCCTTTTATAACATTTCATAAGGACTCATTATACAGACCTTATTTCATTTTTCATGTATGTTTTAAATCCAAACAAAACAAGACCATGCTTTAATGATTTAATGAGTAGGGGAATGTTTTTTTAAAAATATAAATATTACATTTATAGAAGCCTAAAAATGCCATAAATATCATTTAAAGTAATTTAATTAATTCTTCAAACTATCCATGTATGGTTGTAATGAATAATGAAAATTTTCATTTAAGGAGGTGGTATCCACATATATTGAGGATAAATGATTACATTTCACAATGAATATGATAGAATGAATCTATATGATAATTTATCATTCCATAATTATAATGGTGAAATATTCAATATATTAATTTATCAAATCCATCTTAATTGTTGTTCATGATTTATGGTAATGAAAAATGAACAAAATCTATTTGTTTTGGTTACTCCCCACATATGAATGGCTGATGATGTTTTGTTTTTCTTAATGGTTAGAAAGGATTTACTAATGGGTGAACCCTTAATATAATTATAATATCCATGAACATACAATATCATATTTGGTTCTTAAAATTTCATCATTACATTATTTTCCCCAGATAAAAATAATCATGACCTATTTTTTGTCATCCAAAACATATAATTTCCAAAAAACTTTAATGAATGAATTGTATTACAAATGACCTTTTATGTAGAGAGTTTTTGTGAATTGTTAAATAATATTTCGTAATATTAAAAATGTCATAGAGTGAGTATTTATTCTACTATATCCATCCTTTGTAATTCCACATTGTATATCTAACATCTCCCATTAAATTCATCACATATGAAACCATGATGAACATTATCAATTTAAAATCATTCTTAGAAAATTGGGGAAGTGGAAAAACAATAAGGGTGAGATTAAATTCTCAATAATTATAGTCATAATCACTAATAATTAAATTTCATCATCGACCATAATATGAGCAAAATGGTATGCTGACATAATCAATGTGAATGAATATAACATAAGAGAATCATACCCAAGAAAATGTGGATCATAAATTGTAATACCTATAATAAATCATTGTAATAATAAAAATTTCATATAATTCAATAATAATGAGCCATGTGATGTCAATCATGATCAAAAGAACTATTAAAAAGTCATATCAAGTATAGAGATAACATTTTTGTATCTTGGAACATAAAAAATTTATCTTTGAATCACTATACCATATAAATCCAATATCTCATTAGGGTGGCCTATAAATGAAAAACATTATCATATCCTAAAATTTTATTTAAACATTTAACTATAATGTCACTTAGTATTAATTTAACTTCTTTATCTCACTCAATAAACTTCCTTACAGTTATTTCTATCACATTAACCAATGAATTTGAGTGCTATAACAGGCCCACCCATCACATATCCGAAAATGGCCATTATGGATTTGGGATCAATCCCCAATACCACATTAATAAATAATTCCATGAAAAATATCATGAAACAAAATAAATGGATTATTTTAATTCATAAAAACTATTTTAGCATGATTTAATATTGAAAAATAAATTTCTTTACTAATAATCTATTTAAAAAATCACTATTAACCAATCATTGAAAGGAAGAGAATGTTGTAATAATATCTTTTCCCTAGTGAAACATAGTAATGATTAATTTTTTTGGCATTGAAAGAAATACATTTAGAAGAATATATATATTTTTTGGAAATAGAAGAAAATACCATTTTCTTTTTGTACTATTACCAAATAAAAATTCAAAATATATAATTAATATAATTTTCATTAAAAATTTCTACGATGAATAATAATTGAATATTTAATTAAAATCATGGTTATGATTGTAGTAAAATCCCTTTATGTTGTAATCCTTAAAAATAATCATTCTTTTAAAACTTTTTAAAAGTGAGTGAAAAGTAACCAATTTAGAAATGAATAAAAAAATATAATTTTAAAACAATATATAATATATGGTCAATTATCCTGGAAATTAACATTATTAAATCATTTATGATTGTAAAATATCATTATTGAAATATGATAATGAAAATTTAGAATGAGTTTAGATAAAATTCATTAAAATGTTTAACGTAATGTTTTTAATGAAAAACCATTTACTATATTTTAAAAACAACTATCAAACCTTGATGCAAAAAAGGAATCTAAAATCCAAAAAATATAGAAAAATATGTGATATTAAATTTCCAGAGTCAGTTTACAAACCATATAAAATAATATATGTGCATCAATATTTTTTTTTCAAATTATGAAGTTTGATACAAGAAACCCTTTGAACTTGTGTAATTCATGAATAAAAAATACATCAAATGAATGAACATAACGTGATTATATAAAACATAAAATTTAAATAAAATAATATTTTAAAATTCTTCATGGGGAAGTAATTACATCATAAAAAAATAATGGTGGCCAACATGAATTGTGTCCCCAATAATTTAAATTGAATCCACGAAAACATTTAAAAAATTTCAAATATTTGAATCAATATATACTAAAACAGGGAAAATTGAAGGATCATTAAATATCATTATGAAAGAGTAATTCATGATATAATACATAAATGGGTAGCATATAGACATTATAAAATTAATTTTTTGCATAAAAATAGACATGTCTTAAAGAAAAAATATTGAAAGGAATATTCCTAATAATGATCATATTATTATTGTAAAAAATTTATCAATGAAGTTATAGTGTGTAACATATTTAAGAGTAGAAAAACAATTTGTACATGAAAAATAATAAAATAAACTTCCATTTCACACATAATATTGAAATTATAACATCAGTGAAGTAGAAGTATAAATCATTGAATGGAAATTGAGTTAAGGAACCCATTACCGTGTGTCCCAAATCACTGTGAATGTTCTTGAACTCCTATATAATAAAAATATATTTTTTATTTTATATTTTATAACTTTTATATGATAATTAATTTATATTAAAACTATTTTTTCTTATATTATATTGAAATATTAAATTTATTAATCATTTAAATCAACATCTAGTGTGTTAATGATGCTCAGTTCATAATTGTAAATTTTGTTTGGAATATTGACCATGATAAATATGTAATAGTTATATCATCCCTAGAATCATACTAATAAAATAGTTATCATTTTTATTCACAATTTATAATGTTAATACCATCCAGGAATGGTGTACATGAAAATTGTATCGCACCGCTTTGTAGTGGTTGTTTTCCATATGTACGACTGAACAACGATATTGTTTTCAATCAAAAAGAACATTAAAAAAATTGAAGATATATTATACATTAAGAATTAAAATTATGTAATGAATATTATATATATATATTCCTTTTTTAATACCAATTATGGGAGGTGGTGTAATGTTAAATCATTACTTTTTGGAGATGGTAATCCAGACATATTCATCTGGGGTGTTTTTCATTTCCCATATGATATAAAAGGATATGAAATATTATCATATCATAATAGAAAAAAATTCAGTTTATGGAAACATTATTGTTATAATTTTAACAAGTTTAATGAATATTTGAATATGGTATAAGAAGAAATTATAATGAAATAGGTCTCTTTGGATATATACCTTCTTCTCGTATAACCCCTTTGTCTTACACATTAATCTTTCTAGGTATAAAATTTTTGTGAGAATAAGACCTCTTGGATACGGGGTGTTATTTTAAATGGATACCTCAATTTAGATTAGCCAAACTAGATTTATCAATATATGTGAGGACAAAAGGAGATGGTGTTCTGTTTTTTAAGTGAGGGGAGAGACACTATTGGATTACATAATGTTTTAAATTCATATTTATTATAATCATGGAAAAGTGGCTCCAAATTGATATAGGTAGAAATATTTAAGATTGGATGATTATGTGTCAAAATCATCTAATTTGGTAAAATTAGATAAAGTATAGGAATTTCTCTCTCTTATGTCTTAGTTTTGACCCTAAGTTAACCATTTTTAATGATTATCACGATATTAATGTTTTTTACTCATTTTTCATCAAGAATGTTACTAGAATGGAACAAGTGATCCGTAAGTGAACCATTGATGATGTAATTGACCATTTCCATATAACATGGATGGATATAATATTTTCATGAATTTTAAATCCTTTAATAGAATCTTATTTTACATAATTTACCATTATATTCATTTTTAGGTGTATTTATATAATTTGAATATAATGACACCAATATATTAATGGAATTCGAATATAAACATTAACCACATCCTGAATATGATATGTTTATCTTCAAAAGTAATGGTACACTATAAATCACCAAATAAATATTATTTTCTATGTTTTTAATAACATTGATATTATTTATATACTTCTTGTGCAACCATTGTGTCAGCATTTTCCTCAAATTTAAAGTAATTATTTCACCATGAAAACTTTCAAATAAATTACCGAGATAAAAAATTTATTATATTTTACAAAACCATTTTAAAATAAACCACCAGTGGTGTGAACTGAAATTTTTTGGATGGTATTACATTAATAAATACCCCATTTTTAATCAAAATATTATATAAATTTATTATTTTTGTATCATTTTGATAAATCAAGAACTTTACTAGAATTGGATCAATTCATTGTTTTCCCAAATTCTATAAATAATCTGAATAAACCATGAATCTAAAAATTGAAATCCATTTTTATTTTAATTTTTAAAATTAATTATTTCATTTATTTTTAATTTTATTGATATATATAAATTAAATTTATTTTAAAAAAAATGAAATTTTCAATGTAGAATTTTTAAATTATCCTTTTAAGATATACCGGTTAATAAGAAATATTCTTTAAATAATTGGAAAACTATGGAACTCATCCTATAGTTAACTTTTAGTGCTTAACTATATTTTAATTTTCATTTATTTAAATCAAAATTAATTTTAATATTCATGAACTGAAAAAAAATATTTTTGTTGTTCATAATAAGAAAATTTTAAGATATAAATGATCCATGATTTTTTGATTCTTCCACAATATATATTATAGAATTGTTTTTTCTATATCCCATACGTTTTATACCTCCTGAACATCTGGAAAAAATTCTAATGTTACCAACATTCTTCTAATATAGAAATTCTACATCCATTCATCTATTACTGACCAAATTTATACTATGATGTCAAATAGATTTTTTAGCCAAGATATGTAAATTTTATACTATAATAATAAGGGAGGATCTTGGTTACCATGAAAAGAGTTTTTTCCTACATTAATGTAATTTTTTTTACCGTGAAAGGGGTTCTAGAAATATCATTTACTACTGGTAACTCATTTTACCATCATTATCTTGTTATTCTACCTTTTGAATTTTTATTAATATGAGTATAACTTCCACTATCATTTTCATTCTTCAACCACCATTAACTGTTATCATTATAAATACCATCCTAACTTGGATGGTACCACTAAAGCCCATGGAAACTTATCGAAGCATAAACCACGGGGACTGAATTGGAATGGAAGACAATTTAGGAGATTAAATAGAAGTTTTTTATAGATAAATCTAAGTTCAATATGTTGTGTAGAAGCCTCACCATCCTTAATAATTGAAAAAACAAAATAGATAAATCAAAACAAATAGGGGCACACATGTTTACATTATACAATAGGGTGACCAAAATCTATAGGGAAGGTGGGAGATACTCTATTTCAAAATGGAATACACATATTACAAATTCTCCATATATCTCTATTAAATTTTCACTCAAGGGAATATATATTAATAGAATCATATGTAGAGTACAAAAACAATGGTTGATACACGTTTTCTTCATGAGGTCACCAACTACTGAAAAACTTATTATTTGGCTATCAATAATCAATCCAAGGTAATATTTGTCACCACCAACCCCTAAAATCTTCCTATGTAACCCACACAAAATTTTTATCAAGGGGATTTTTCTTTCAACATTCAAAAAATTTTACCTTGATAATAAATATCACCATATTAATGTTCAAATAATTCTTTATTATTCTATAAAAATATTCAAGTTGATACTACATCCTTCTTAATTCCCATAGGCTTCTCATGTATGAGACATATTGATATAGTTAAATTTTTTTGGAACATGATCCTTGTAGACGCCTTCTTTTTCATCAGTGTAGGAAAAAGATCTCATTTTATATTCTAATTTATTGAATTTGTTTCATCTTACATAACAGTCTTCTATTAGTTCAATTTATTTCAATCCAAAACATCTTAATAGCTATTTGGAACACCATATTCTACTACTGAAATAGCATAGCTAACCAATTTTTCATATGTTGTATGTATCTATGTGATTGTTTATGTTCTACTAATATTGATAATCTTATATAATATCACTCAAACACCTAAAACTGTATCAATAATAAAATAATAAAAAGAATCTTTTTGAATACCTATTATCACAAGTAGTTAACTATAGAAAAATTTCAAAAATCGATGTTCAATAGTTATTTGGTAACAATGTAAATCCAAAACTCCAAGTGATATAAGGTTCTTCAACTATTCTAGTACATATTTTACATCTGTAAGGTAGCAATTGGTACCATCATGCATATTCAATTATATAATTCCAATACTTCATTCATAGAAAGGGTGGTTATTTCATATAATAACCACACCATAATATGACTACATAATATTTGAAAACCAATTTCGATTCTGGAATATATGGAATGAAAAGCCTCAATCAAGAATCCACCCTTTTAAATGGATGACCATCGAGTAAAGGGGGAAAATATATTCAAAATACACTATTCTCTATAAAGCATATTCCTTCTATTTTTCCAATTTTGGGAAAATAATTATTTTAATTACATTTTTCATGATATTAGGAACACCCATATTTCATTTTAAATGTAATGTTTGACCTACCATTCGTCGTAAAATCTGTTTCATCTCTTTTGAATATTATGCATTTTCTACTAGATGATCTACCACTAGTTTCCATCAATGCCTTTGATGAAAAATCCCAATGGTCAAATTTTTCCTTCTACATGAAGTCATTATTAAATAATGAATTAAAAACATCAACAAATGTTACATCATCATTACCATATAAAAACATTGTAGTAAGGTGATAATAACTCTCTGGTAGACAGTTCAACAATAGTAGAGAATTATCTTCATCTCCTATTACTACTTCCAAATATTTCAAATCTTTTATGACATTATTAAAATATTCTATGTGATCAACCATAGAAATACATTTCATGTACTAAATTTTAAACAATATCATTTTCATTTACAATCGATTTTCAATGCATTTGGTCATGTACTTATTATCTAAAATATTCCAAAATTATTTTATTGAAGTTTCTCACAAAAAAACTATATTTATGAATTTTACCCAATGAATTTTGGATCATACCATAGTCTTGATAGTGGAGTCTCTTCCAATCACTGATGGATATGTTGGTTGGTTTTCATTCAAAGGTTATATCTAACTCTTATTGAATTAGAATATCCAAAACATCAAACTTCCACATGATGAAGTTGTTCATCCTATCTAATTTCTCCTCTTAGAATTCGGTGATGGACACCATAATTCTATGTCCGGATGTACATGAAATACGAGCAATTGTAGATGGATTCAAATCCTAGGACAGTATGTTACTACATTCAGCTTTCAGATTTCCAACATTAAAACATTTCATAGTTTCCAAAAAAATATAGCACCAATGATCCAAGAATAAAAAAAGATGAAATTGATAATTACATTTCTCAAATTGGATATCAAATAAGTACCAAAAATTCCCTTAATTATATATTTTTAATTCCAAATTTCAAATTAATTTTTTTTAATTATTTATTCTACCACTTCTCAATTTTTCATGAACCATTTTTGTATATTCACATTCAAAAAAAAGATGTCCCCTCACACACAGGACAACTCACATGTCCTCCTTTAACTTTATCTTTTTTTTTCAATTATTTCTTCAACACCAAGCCCTCCTATAAAATTCCCCTTACTTAACATGCACAATGGATTCACAGACTATTCTGAAACAAGTATAGAGGGATTCACTGATATCATAGGAGTTGTGGATCAAAGATTTCAACTTTAAGAAAGAAATGGTATTGCCACTATGGATGATCCAGATTCAAACAACATCTTATTATAGGAGGCACAAACAACACCACTCAAGGGACAAATTTAGATTGGGACACCGGTGGACTATAATAGGAGGAGGTTTAAACAAGAGACATAGATTAATGATAGTAGATTCTAGTTCATTATGGATAGGTGTAGATTTGTGGATGCACAAACATCGGGTTTGTGGGGAGCACAGAAAAAAACTGACCAGGGGTTGCAGAGGCCCAGATAATCTGAAGAGAGGTTTCATAGGGGTAGATAAAAACAAAATTTCATCCCAGATTATAAAAGCTAATGATCTTATACCAATTTGTTGTGCAGAAGCCTCATCGTCTTTATGAATCACACACCAAAAGGGAAATTAAAACAAACAAGTACACCCACATTTACGTGGTTCGGTAGGATGAGCTACATCCATGAGGAAGGAAACATATTATATTATTCGAATGGGTATACACATATTAAAAATTACCCTTATTTCAATCATATTTTCCCACTCTAGGGAATAAATATTTATAGCATCATATTCAAAGTACAAAATAATGATGTTTTCAGAATGTTTTCTCTAGGTAGTCACTAATTGCTGCAGCGTGTATTGTCTAGATCTCACAAAAAATGGTTGTTCTTCTGTGACCCGAAGCCCTAAAATCATCTTTCATTAACCACCATCCATTTTGGATAGTGTTATTTTTTGTTCAACATTCAACAAATCCCAAGAACTATTGATGCTTGATGATTAAGAACCAAAGATTATTGAACCATGGTAATGATCAGGATTAAAAAACAACAGATGTCGATAATTCCTACTAGAACTAAAGTCTCATCAAAAGAAAAAAAAACCAATGACATAGGTCTATTCATAGACCTACCCCATTTTTTTGAATATCCTCTCATGACTTAATTCCTAGGTATAAGATGACTGAATTCGATCCAAAACTTATTTTTATGAATAACTTTATCTACAAATACATTAATCTTGTTGAGGAAGACTACATGGACTAATTAACATAAGAATCTTGTCTATCTAGAAGAACCATATCCAAAATCCCAAGGTAGAATCAAGAAACTGAAGTCGAAGGTATTCTTTGATGAATAAATCTATAACATCTCATATTGATATTGAGGATTAATTGGATCCCATAAATTTTCACTTTTGAAACTCGATGATATAGATCCTAGTAACACCATATATTGAAAGAAATCAATTTCACGATGGAAGATCACTATATATAACAAAAATTAAATATATGAAAAACCTATAAGAGTTATTCTGTGTTATTTGAAGTGAAGGACATGAATCAGATCCACATGTCAAGGGATGATTTTAGCAAGATTGACAAAAAACGAGTCATGAACCGAAAAATCTAGAAATACTTGCAAACCTGATCTCACTAAAAATATTTCAAACCAAAATTGTATTTTTAATCTATTTAATTTTTTGTATTATTACTGTTTATATTTTCCTTGAACATATAAAATGATAGAGGGGACCTCTTCCATCTTGTTCACTATCGTTTCATTGATGAAGGAACTAAACATCATGTACTTTTCTAAATGGTATAATAAATTCATTTCAAGCCAACCCACTACAAATGTGGACTCCTAAACCATGGTTAATCAGATCCCTGAAACAATGTGTTCATATATCATTAAAGGTGACAATATCAAGTTCTATATGAGTAGGAATAATATTTTTGGTGGAATAAGGTCATTATTTCATGAATCCTGAACCAATAAATGGAATCCGAAAAATTCTAAACCCAACTATGCCTAAACTCCATGCTTCATCACTAAAACTTGTATCTTAGGCCCTACACAACATAATTGTAGTGATTCATATTCATCCAAACCGACTTGAGAATCATCCAAACCCCTCATAAGAAACCAACAGAATGTGTGCACTATAGATGAAGCCAACCATTTGAAAGCATCAATCCTTGTCTTTCAACCAAAAAAATAAATGTTTTAATATACAAATAAAAATTATAATTAGTTTAATTTCACATGCACGAATGATAATTTTTTAGTTCGAAGAATCTATTGATGTCTATCACAACTGTCAGTTGTGACCCATGGAATCCATCCAATTAGATAATTATCTTGTTGTTTTTTACAAAAATTTAAAAGTAGAATTGATATTTATATATTTTTAAAAATATTATTCTTTTACAAATTATAAAGTATTCTACTTAATTCAATTCTATAGTTGTAACCTCTATTGTATTTTATTTTATTAAAATTGAAATTTATTATCCATCTGTGATGTTCTATTATCCACTAGTTATATGTGATTTCTTTAAACACTATGTAGTGATTGTGATCATGATCTATTATACTCCATGAACATGGAGTACTGAAGAAAAGGTGAATTCCTAGGCGAGTTTCACTATTTCATAAATTCTCATACCAATTTCATATGATTTTATTCAATTATGATGATGTTGTGGGGGGTGTTTTGGTATTGGTGAAGTGAGAATCAACCATTGATACCGTTCATCCTATTTCAATCTAGTATCTACTAATTCTTCATCCCCAATCACAATTAAATTGAAATTTTATTTATATAAGGGAGTATAGGCACATAAAAAATTAGTAAGGTTGTGTTTGATAGCTTGTATGTGATAGAAGAAACTCATTATATGAAATACTAAAGGAAGTAAAATTATGTGTGCCTCAGTGATTTTTGAATGTGTATAGGGTCTCATAATATTAAATTTTGATGGTGATTCATGAATGTAATTGAGTATATTATCAATTTTTTAGTGATATCATAAATTGACAATGTATGTAAATAGTGGCCAAGTCAAAGTCATACCCTCTATATGCTAATGATTGTTATTTATGGTGCCCACTTTTATTCTGTATTCACATGATCAAAAACTAAAAAAAATTGTATGATTTAAAAATTAATAGAACAATATAAATATTAAAACATTATTTAGAATAATTAATAAACAACCCATATAAACTCCTTGGGAAATCACATTGGTAATCCATAATTTCTATTAAATGTTTTAATAATGTAAAAAATCTGTTTATCCATGGCATGAACCAACTGTCTGATAAAATTGGTGTCATTTTATGGGAGAAATGTCAAATATTACCTATAATTATTCACTTGGTAAATAACTTTCTACTTTTGAAAAATGAAAAAAAAACAATAATTGATCATCACTCAATATCACATATGATAGAATGATATATTGTTTTCCACAAACGAATGAATAGTATTGGTACTAGTAAACATATTAAAAATAGACTGAACTCTGTTGACGTGATTAGCCTTTATGGTAAAATATTATTGTATTGTCATGATTTTAATACTGAAGGGGTGTACTAAGGGATCATGGCCCCAAAAAATAATATCTAATATATGAATAATGCATCATTTTGTCGAAATTACCTAAAGAACCTTCTCTCTTAATCAATTGTGAAATGATGCCTGAGACACTCACATATAAACATAAGATACCTGCAAAAAAATTTTAGGGGATGAAGAAACACTTGAATCTATTGCATTTAATTATTCTCAAAATCATATGGAATATAACCCCTATTTTTCTAATGATAATGATTTTTCACTATTGTATATTTCTTTAGAAGGAGATAAATCTGATTTTGAAAATTCTTACTATAATTAAATGAATTATGAACTCTCTTATAGGATAATATTAGTTTTATAATGAAAAGTCAACCATATTACATGAGGCCCTTTTTATTATATGGTGAACCCATCAGTGAAGTGACATATCTTATTTATGAACCAGAAGAACCAAATTGTAACACGGGTTTTCCTATATTTGTAGTAAATTAGGCATCCATATTTTATTTAAAATGGTTATTTGAAAAATAAGAGGAACATATAATATTTAAATACCAATGATATCATATAAATAGAAGAATAAAAACCAAATTGGTTTCCCTAATCTCCATCCTTCACTCCACGTATTTAAATGTTTTTTACATTTCTAAAGGAATGAAAATGAAGAACTTTTCTAAAGGGGGTCTTCTAGTAAATAATCAACAGAATATATTTTGAAGTATTCAGAGGTGGTGGATCTTACTACATAAGCCCAACATACACATAAATTGAGTATGTATGGTAGAATATCCAACTATAGATATCCTAAATATTCAATAACTTTGTAGGGGAAACACTGATAATAATTTATCATCTATTTCCTTTTCATTATTTTTAATTTTAATCATAATCTTGTTTTTTTCTCTCATAAATTTCCATTAATGGATTGAATCTAGTTGATTTGATCAATTATCTAAAAATACCATAGTAAATATCATAACTAGATAATTTCCAGGTAAAATAACATCATGTTGAACCTATTATTTTGAACTATTTAACCAGCCAAATATTTTCTAAGAGTCTACTGGAAAATGAATAGATTGTGATGGATACATTTGAGGAGGGAACATTACATGTCTTAATTTAAAAAAATTTAGGATTTCTTCAAAAATATATTAATATATTAACTAAATAAAAACCACTACATGCTATTTTAATATGTTTTTTGAGAGTCAATTTCTTGAAATTTTAAAAGAAAAAAATCAATAAAATTTCTTCATTGTTTTAAAATGTATTTTATAGATATTTTATATTGTTTTTTATTGTATTTTTAAACAATAATTGAAATTAGTTTCGAATCGAGTGGTTTTGATACCATTATAGAGTGGAAGTTTATAGATGGTTTTAAATTAGTGATAAACACATGATTTTATTGTGAATTGATCAATTATTTCATGTAGATTTGGTCTTTAGAATCGGAATGCTTGTTGGTACTAATATTTTTAATGAATCAGAACTATAACATCTTTCATTGAAATTTTTTAGACATAATTTAAGTTAACAAGGCCACTTGAATAAAGAAAAAATTAAGGATACAAATATTTTTTTGATATAATTCAATTGAATCATGAGAAAAATGAGAAATTATGATCCCACATTGAATCTCAAAGACAATAAGAACTGAACACATTTGTAAACACACTTTACACCTATTCATTAAGTTCTTTATACATTACCACTTACATGAATGGATGGTAAGATCAATAAAGTGTATAATTTTTATAAATGAATTTGTTTATGTGAGCATAATATTTTACCAATATGGAGAAGCTGGAAATGTACTTATAACAAATTCATTTGAGTTGTATCAATGAGGTGGAATAAAATATTGGTTTAAGAATATTTTTTGAAAGGGATAAATGGAATACTTTATTGGTAAGACATTGTGTCCAATTTAATATTATTTGAACCACTCCTAGATATGGAATTATAAATTTAAATTAAATAAGGTAGTAGATTGATTCATATAGAAATCATGATAATTTTTAAAATGGACGATTCATTGTTTACTTATTCTCAAGATTTTATAAATATATCTTAGTAGAATGAACAATTTTTTTCTTAGTAATAAATTAAATTCAATGATAAAATATTGATAGAGTTCAAGAGATTACATTCTGGGAGTGATTTTATATAAAATTATCAAATAAAATATTTGTATTTCATTGAAAATTATCATTAAATAAACAAAACCCTTACTATGTTTTTGGATTTTGTGACATTTAAATAACTCTATAAAATCATTATAAGTTGATAAAATTATTTTTTAATGTTTCATTAATTTTTTAAATAAATTATTAGTCCATATATTAAATTTCCTTTTTTATTTTGAAAATTAATATTTTATTAATTTATAAATTGATTAAAAATGTAAATTTAATTTTCTTATTCATTTCAAAATATAATGAAATCGAAAAATGAATTTCTTTATAAATACAGGGAATTTGTAGTATGGAATTTTTAATATTTATTATATTTATACTACTTAATAAGAAAATAATATTTAAGGTTTTGATGTTTTGGAACTCACCCTAGGATTAATTGAATTTAGTTACTTGATATCCATTTTATCACTATTCAATTCCAAATTAATTTTATTATGTCTGCAATGAGAAATTTAATTTCCACTCTTTATAATTTTAAACTTTTAAGGCATCAATGTTCTAAAACAATGAGGTGATCTTACCTTCAAATAATCCACCATCATTTTTTCTATCATTCCCATCTTATATTTATATATTACTACCGATCGAAAAACATTTGGGTTACTATTTCCCACATTCTACAAACTTGGAAATTATTCTTCTATTCTTCCTCTACGACCACTTTTTATATTATAGTTCCCAATTTATTTGATGGCCCACTTCCTCAAAAATAATTGGTTATTATACCATAATAAGGGAGGATATATTGTTTATTGGTCAATGATTTACTAACATGGATATTATATATATTTAAATGAATATTAATTATATAGAACAAAAACATACCTGAGGACCATAATAGATTAGTGTTGTTGGAATCATGGAACACAACCATCAAATCTGGTGAGGGGTATTCAATGTTTCCAACAAATATCTAACCATTTAAAACTCTTTATAAACATAACTGATATAATATATTTCTTCATAATTTGGGAAAGGGAATATATTAATGTATGAGATAAGATACTTAGTAAGGATAAACAAAATAGATATAAATATATGATAATATTATAGAATAAGATAAGAATATGGGTATGTGATAATGAGAATTCCTTATGATGTTCCTACCCAACCAATCATAAATCATAAACAGGAGACTTGGAATTGATTATGGGAGTTTTTAAGACATGAATCCTTAGGGAATAAAATATAATTTCCCATGAGTGGATAATATTTTTACAAAGCATATATTTGTTTCATACAACTTAGCTTATAAAATTTTGAAGATGTATAAATAAAAATAAGCTAAATCATTAAATTGAGGACATGAAATCAGGCCCTCAAATAAAATTATCGAAAAAAACTAGGATAATGTATAACATTAAAGATATGGAAGAAATGTGCATGGATAATATTTTGAACATGTATAGTTTCACACATAACAATTTGAACATCAATTCAGTTTCACACATTACATTATGGAAATTAATGAAGGGTCCATGAAAAACATCATAGTAGTTAGTATTTACTCCCAAGATCATCATAACAAATAAAGTCCTTTACTAAACCATGCTTACATCTCATTCGAGCCTTGTCACACTAAATTGAGTTTACTCCTCATTTTATTGCTGTATTAATAAATTGATTTTACTCCCCTTTCCAATCTTATCTATTTCACGAGATATTAATAATTACTGAATATATTGGATGGAGATATAGTCCCACCGTAATTATGATATTTGTAACAACCCAAGATTTTATAAAAAAATATTCTTTTTAATTTTATTAATGTCTTGTGTTGTACGCTACACCAAAAGGAGCTTGCACAACACACATCCTTGACTTGTCTTGCATTACACGCAATCACGACCTTCCTCGATAGCGTGTGTAGTACGCAATACCGAGTTTCCCTAAACAATGATATGCTATTAAAATATTATTAAAACTAGCCGTTATGAATAGTAATAACCACTTTTTAAATTTTAGAAATTTTAACTCTCAAAATGGACTTCATTTTTGGATTCGGAGTATCGAATTTAGCCTAAGGTGAAATTTTGGTACTTTTTGGATAACTTTCATATTCTGATGAATAGTGAAAATTACCAAATTATAATTAAAAACAACTTTTTTAATCGAAATAATTAATAGTGATAAATCATTAATTTGAGTGGTTTTAAAGTATATTTAGAATATATTTTTACAATTTAATACAATGTTGGTCATTGGACGTAATTTCACATTTAAACTAGACATAAACAAGTGTCAATCTTTTGATACATATTGTTTCTTAAAAACACGCTATTTGTTTTAACAGCAGGATTTAATTATAAAATTAATTAATGCAACTTCTATGTTATGAATTTGGTAAAATAGATTTCATTTTTGAATTCGGAATATGAAATATAGCTTAGGATGAAATTTTGGCATTGTTCTGAAAAACATCAATTTTTGATGAATAGTGAAACTACTAAGTGGTAGTTAAAAAAACTGAATTTTTCATAAAACTTAATTTTGCCGCTTCTGTGGATGGAATTTCGAAAATCCGAGAGACACGGTTAATATCAAGGACTAAAATGTGGTTCAATGAGATGAAAATAATTTTTTGGTGAATAGTAACTTTTTACTTTTTTTTACCGCGGTTAATAGTAAATAGGGTAACTAAGGGTAAATATGATATTACTATTACCCTAACACATGTCCTAATTCTATTGGACAAGTGTAATTGGACGAAAACAAACTTAGGAATAAAATATGACCATTTAGGCCCACTTGGATTAGATTAGGACATTTATTATTAATTTATTTAAAGAAGGGTTAAAATAGATAAAATCAAAGTTTAATAAGTAAATCATTTTTAATATGGGGTTATACATATGATAAATTCGATTGTAAATATTCATTAGAAATCTAAAAAGATTTCCTACATAATGGTATTTTATTTATAATTTTTAGACATTAAATAATTTAATTTATTTATGACACAACGATGATGCAGTAATTATCTTATTAATGAAATATTGACATAATTGATGTTATAAACACCAAAAGAAATGTAATTTGAGATTTTTTATGAATTCCACTAATTTTCTAGGTTAATAAGATATATTAGTGTTGATTTAATCAACTTGGTTCGAACATTTAATTCTTTTATGACTTTCACAAAAGTCATATATCAAATAGTGTCAAAATTGACACAAAATATTTTTTAAATCAAATATTATATTATTAATTGTTATTTTATTCCTAAAAATCTAAGGTTCGGCCAAATGACTTAGATAAAGATATATATATTAATAATAAACAATTTGGGGTTCGTTTGGCATGTTATAGTAAGTGTATTAACCATATAGTGAAAGAAAACAAAAAGACATGGTAAAAGTTAAATTATTTAACTTAATGTTAAATCTAAATGATAAGGTTAAAATAGGAACCTAAACTTGTCTAAATTCTATTGGATGAGAGGATTTCGACCCTTCCCCACCTTATCTTCGAAATAAGACCCTTTGGAACCATTATAAACCGATTTTGACTTTAATATAAAATAATATTTTGAGATATTCCTAAGGTGCCCCTCTCCTCCCCTATAAAAGGACACCTCCTCCCCCTCCTCCTCACACCAAATTGAGCACTCAAGCTCGGCCAACCCCTGCCAAGTTCTCCTCTCCACTTCCCTAGCAACATCCTAGAGGTTCTGGTCTTCCTCAAAGACCAATTTTAGTGCCCTAAGAGGAGGTCTCAAAGAGGCACTTCAAAGAAGAGGTAATTACCGTTACCAATTCTTTCATCTTTATTTCTTCTTCCACTTCTTCTTCTTAGGTTGTTTCATTATGAAGTAATAACATCAGTATCACTCATATACTGATATGTTATTATAAGTATGAAACAAACCTATTTCACCATCTATCCATCCTACGGAAAAAGAAATCACCGCGCGTGCGTACGTACGGAATACCGTCTCCACGCCGTGGTGTAATCTATTTTCCACCACCACCTTACATGGATGGGTATAATGGTATAAAGAATAACTATACATAGTTATTACAACATCATATTGATTCTGATATATTGTATAATCCACTCCAATTCAATTCAATATTTATAGAAATGATATCATCGCTCGTGCGTACGTACGGAATACCGTCTCCACGACGCGATGAGATTCATTCTACATGTTAACCATTTAAGAATGATTATAATGTATATATAAGAAATAATAATGAAATATATGACATTATAAAGCTACTGGATTTATGTATATATATACATATGTATGTCATCTACTTACTTCCATTTCAAGACAACAAGGAAAGGAAAACAACGTTCATGCGTACGTACGGACTACCGTCTCCATGAACGGTGTTTTTCATTTTATTTATCTACCTATTATATATATATATATATACTGAATATATATGATATATAAATCATATTTTATATTCTGGAAGTAAGTAAATCATGATATAAGTAATAATGATGTCAAGAACAACAAGTCAAAACACCTACGATAAATGAAACGATTTTACCCAAAACGCTTCTTTAACATGGAATTTACAAAAGAACGTGTAATATAATGTCATAAGTGAACCATATATGATATCATAACAATGAATATGATTCTGTAATAAGTCAATAACATGATTTAAATCATTATACAGGAGGTTCGGGCACTTACAAAGCAAGTCAGACCTAAGGTAAGGGAAATATCACAATCTCATTTTTATCCGAGATTGTTTATACTTTGGTATTTACTGGGGTGTATTTTATCATCCACATCCATGTTCCCTTAATATGTAATATTATTTCCATCCACTTACAATAGTTTAAATCCAATTCTACCCTTCGGTGAGTTTTTTGTAAAAGATATGAAAGGAATCTTTTTTCGTTTTTCGTACGAGGTACTTTTTGACCTTTCCGACAAAAGTACGAAGAATGTTTTTTTTAACTTATACGGCACGAACGGATTTATACTGTTTTATAAAGACTTATTTTCATGAAGCTTCCTCTAAAAGATTTCATGACTATTTTCAATAAAATATCTTTCTTTTAAAATTGCATGATGTTTTGTGAAAAGAAATTGATTTTAAAGAAGAAAGGATATTTTCCTCAAGAATTCATTTCAAGTGTTTTATCAAAAGTATTTTCCATCTAAGATAATAAAGGGTTCTGTTTCTATCCATATTTTTACCTTGATTTGACTATGTTGTGATGGAATTATGTTTATGAATTCCTTTATCTTATATGAATGGTTTTATGATGTCATGTTGTTTAAGAATCCCATTTTTATGACATGGGTTATGAAATGATGTATGATTTATGATTTTGTGGCACACATAAGAATGGTATCATTATGAGATGGGTGGGACCTATATCTCCCTCCAATGCATTGGGTAAAGATTTTATATCTCATGAGATAGACATGGCTGGAATGGTAGGTTATACCGGTTCAGTGAAACAGGACTGAAACGAGGATTACTCGATTCAGAAAGGGACTTTGTCCACTAAGATAGTCTTGGCAATGAGTCTTGACTAACAAGAAATGATTCTCTATGATTATGTGTGTATGCCACAATGAGTAATGTTTTAAGTTATGATTTCATTTTCACTTCTATGATTTATCCCACGTTATGATATTATGAGCTCTTTTGCAGGTTAAGATTTCCAAAAGCTATGTTCTTATGTATATGATGTGATTGATATTTCTTTTGTTTACCCTTACTGAGCATTTGAGCTCACCCTTTTATGTTTTCTTTTCCCCAGGATATAAAGAAAGGTTTTAGGTAAAAAAAAGATCTTTATGGGAGATGTTGAAGATCTTTCACCACGTTTAGAAGATTACGTTCCGAGTTTCCAAAGACACTAAACTATTACGATCCTTGTGTGTGTGTTTTTGTTATGTACTAAGTATTCCGCAAAAGTAATGTAATGTCCATGTACGTTAGGCTTCGGGTCTCTACAGTTGGTATCAGAGGAAAGGTTTAGTCAACCTTTGGAAACTAGGATGCGAAAACGTTAGTGAGATCCCTAGAGATATTTCTAAGGTATGTATAGGGATGTCTCTAAGGTTAAGTATACATATAGGATATAGTCCTAGAACTACGGTAACGATCTTAGAATTTAACCTAAGATGTTAGATATTGAGGGTTCTCCCCCTTTACTATGTTGTCTTCCCTAGCATGATTTCGTCTCTCACAAAATTCTTTTTGTGTTTTAGTTAATGGAGGGAACCAGAAGGAATTCGGTTAACATTGAATCCAATGGACAAATTGGTGACTATGAGCAACAAAATTGTGTAATGCCTAAAGATAAAGATATTGTGATTATGCCAAATCAGTCATCACGATATATGATTAACAAGGTGAAATTTAGTGGTATGCCTAATTCATCAAAGAAGAGGAAGATAAACTATTATGCATGTTCGCATGTTGAGGAGCATAAAGAAAGGAAGATTGAGATTTATAAAGAAGGGAAGAAGAACCTTGAGGAATACCTCAAATGGAGGGACCGATGTTATCTGTGTGGAGAAAAGGGTCATAGGGTGACAGACTGTTATGGAGTTCAATGTCTTATTTGTGGAGAACATGGGCATTACCCAACTCAATGCCCTAACCTAAAAAGATACTTCTAAATCAAGGAAGGACTTATTCCAGGACAGTCATTGATGTGGATGGACTGAAGTGTTTATGTATTGGTATTCAAGAATAATGTTGTTGAGGTACTTTTATGGTGTATTGGAATATTTATGTATTGGTCTAATGTGGTATTCGAAGTGATTGAGATATTTTTGGAAATAAGATGATATGCGCATAATGAAGGGATAAGACGATAATGAGATGATTGATTGTATTCATGAGCTCATGATTGATATAAGGACTAAGTGATATCATGGTTTGAGTATATAGAATTTTGAGGATTTTGGTATGTGGAAAGTGTTAACTGCACTCATGTTTTCACTAAGGTATTCAAGAGAATACACGATTAAGGACTTTGAATGTTTGGAATATGACCAACAAGACATATCTTATGATATGTGGGGATCAACGACAGTATTAAATCTCTGGTAATCGTTGCCACTATATTATGAGAATGGACTGCAGTATTATGTATAAGCCTAAAGATTAGACTGGATTATGTTGGACATAAGTTAGTATTGTTTAAGGATAGAAGTTTTTTTCGATATTATTGATGGGATGTTATAGTAATGTTGTTTTAGAAAAAGGACAAACTGCAGGACGGGCGACAACCCATCGCTTCGGACAAGGCTGTAGGAATCGAACCCACAACCGAAGTGCGACTGGCCTTTATCGCCTACCACTAGCCTACAGGAAGTCCCTGTTTAGTAGAAACTAGTTTTATTATATTAAGCAGTATGATATATGAAGTATAAGTCCATATGTGATTAATCTCACTATAGATCGACTTATGTATATAATTTTGCTAACCTTTTTTTTGAAACAGATGGAATGACCCGTCATTCTATCACATGATCTGCTAACACTTCACGAATAACAAATTCAACTTCATTTATTTAAGAGATGAAGTGGAAATTGTTAAAGGCACGAACAACAGTGAGATTGTACCAAAATAAAGTAAGTATTTATTCTAATTCAAATTCTTTAACTTTAGGGAAATGATCTTGAAAACCAAAAATGTTGTCCTAGTTCTCTTATACCTGATGAATCAGATGGTACCTTAGATCGTCACAAATTTATGGATTTGTGATTACTGGATTTTCCATAGCCATGTTCTCTACCACTCTCCATCAGAACATGATGGTTAGATTTCTCTTCCATATCCATATTTTCACCTATGTGGAAACCCAGTGATTAGTTTATTTGGGTAATCGTTACATTTCATACTTTAGTTTTTAAAGCCAAGTTTTGGTATTCCGTTTTATGATGTGGGTTTCTATTAAAGAAACTTTCAAATAGTAAACCATTTATAACCCCGACGAATTTCGAGGGCGAAATTCATTTTAAGGGGGGAAGAATGTAACAACCCAAGATTTTATAAAAAAATATTCTTTTTAATTTTATTAATGTCTTGTGTTGTACGCTACACCAAAAGGAGCTTGCACAACACACATCCTTGACTTGTCTTGCATTACACGCAATCACGACCTTCCTCGATAGCGTGTGTAGTACGCAATACCGAGTTTCCCTAAACAATGATATGCTATTAAAATATTATTAAAACTAGCCGTTATGAATAGTAATAACCACTTTTTAAATTTTAGAAATTTTAACTCTCAAAATGGACTTCATTTTTGGAGTCGGAGTATCGAATTTAGCCTAAGGTGAAATTTTGGTACTTTTTGGATAACTTTCATATTCTGATGAATAGTGAAAATTACCAAATTATAATTAAAAACAACTTTTTTAATCGAAATAATTAATAGTGATAAATCATTAATTTGAGTGGTTTTAAAGTATATTTAGAATATATTTTTACAATTTAATACAATGTTGGTCATTGGACGTAATTTCACATTTAAACTAGACATAAACAAGTGTCAATCTTTTGATACATATTGTTTCTTAAAAACACGCTATTTGTTTTAACAGCAGGATTTAATTATAAAATTAATTAATGCAACTTCTATGTTATGAATTTGGTAAAATAGATTTCATTTTTGAATTCGGAATATGAAATATAGCTTAGGATGAAATTTTGGCATTGTTCTGAAAAACATCAATTTTTGATGAATAGTGAAACTACTAAGTGGTAGTTAAAAAAACTGAATTTTTCATAAAACATAATTTTGCCGCTTCTGTGGATGGAATTTCGAAAATCCGAGAGACACGGTTAATATCAAGGACTAAAATGTGGTTCAATGAGATGAAAATAATTTTTTGGTGAATAGTAACTTTTTACTTTTTTTTACCGCGGTTAATAGTAAATAGGGTAACTAAGGGTAAATATGATATTACTATTACCCTAACACATGTCCTAATTCTATTGGACAAGTGTAATTCGACCAAAAACAAACTTAGGAATAAAATATGACCATTTAGGCCCACTTGGATTAGATTAGGACATTTATTATTAATTTATTTAAAGAAGGGTTAAAATAGATAAAATCAAAGTTTAATAAGTAAATCATTTTTAATATGGGGTTATACATATGATAAATTCGATTGTAAATATTCATTAGAAAGATAAAAAGATTTCCTACATAATGGTATTTTATTTATAATTTTTAGACATTAAATAATTTAATTTATTTATGACACAACGATGATGCAGTAATTATCTTATTAATGAAATATTGACATAATTGATGTTATAAACACCAAAAGAAATGTAATTTGAGATTTTTTATGAATTCCACTAATTTTCTAGGTTAATAAGATATATTAGTGTTGATTTAATCAACTTGGTTCGAACATTTAATTCTTTTATGACTTTCACAAAAGTCATATATCAAATAGTGTCAAAATTGACACAAAATAGTTTTTAAATCAAATATTATATTATTAATTGTTATTTTATTCCTAAAAATCTAAGGTTCGGCCAAATGACTTAGATAAGGATATATATATTAATAATAAACAATTTGGGGTTCGTTTGGCATGTTATAGTAAGTGTATTAACCATATAGTGAAAGAAAACAAAAAGACATGGTAAAAGTTAAATTATTTAACTTAATGTTAAATCTAAATGATAAGGTTAAAATAGGAACCTAAACTTGTCTAAATTCTATTGGATGAGAGGATTTCGACCCTTCCCCACCTTATCTTCGAAATAAGACCCTTTGGAACCATTATAAACCGATTTTGACTTTAATATAAAATAATATTTTGAGATATTCCTAAGGTGCCCCTCTCCTCCCCTATAAAAGGACACCTCCTCCCCCTCCTCCTCACACCAAATTGAGCACTCAAGCTCGGCCAACCCCTGCCAAGTTCTCCTCTCCACTTCCCTAGCAACATCCTAGAGGTTCTGGTCTTCCTCAAAGACCAATTTTAGTGCCCTAAGAGCAGGTCTCAAAGAGGCACTTCAAAGAAGAGGTAATTACCGTTACCAATTCTTTCATCTTTATTTCTTCTTCCACTTCTTCTTCTTAGGTTGTTTCATTATGAAGTAATAACATCAGTATCACTCATATACTGATATGTTATTATAAGTATGAAACAAACCTATTTCACCATCTATCCATCCTACGGAAAAAGAAATCACCGCGCGTGCGTACGTACGGAATACCGTCTCCACGCCGTGGTGTAATCTATTTTCCACCACCACCTTACATGGATGGGTATAATGGTATAAAGAATAACTATACATAGTTATTACAACATCATATTGATTCTGATATATTGTATAATCCACTCCAATTCAATTCAATATTTATAGAAATGATATCATCGCTCGTGCGTACGTACGGAATACCGTCTCCACGACGCGATGAGATTCATTCTACATGTTAACCATTTAAGAATGATTATAATGTATATATAAGAAATAATAATGAAATATATGACATTATAAAGCTACTGGATTTATGTATATATATACATATGTATGTCATCTACTTACTTCCATTTCAAGACAACAAGGAAAGGAAAACATCGTTCATGCGTACGTACGGACTACCGTCTCCATGAACGGTGTTTTTCATTTTATTTATCTACCTAATATATATATATATATATACTGAATATATATGATATATAAATCATATTTTATATTCTGGAAGTAAGTAAATCATGATATAAGTAATAATGATGTCAAGAACAACAAGTCAAAACACCTACGATAAATGAAACGATTTTACCCAAAACGCTTCTTTAACATGGAATTTACAAAAGAACGTGTAATATAATGTCATAAGTGAACCATATATGATATCATAACAATGAATATGATTCTATAATAAGTCAATAACATGATTTAAATCATTATACAGGAGGTTCGGGCACTTACAAAGCAAGTCAGACCTAAGGTAAGGGAAATATCACAATCTCATTTTTATCCGAGATTGTTTATACTTTGGTATTTACTGGGGTGTATTTTATCATCCACATCCATGTTCCCTTAATATGTAATATTATTTCCATCCACTTAAAATAGTTTAAATCCAATTCTACCCTTCGGTGAGTTTTTTGTAAAAGATATGAAAGGAATCTTTTTTCGTTTTTCGTACGAGGTACTTTTTGACTTTTCCGACAAAAGTACGAAGAATGTTTTTTTTAACTTATACGGCACAAACGGATTTATACTGTTTTATAAAGACTTATTTTCATGAAGCTTCCTCTAAAAGATTTCATGACTATTTTCAATAAAATATCTTTCTTTTAAAATTGCATGATGTTTTGTGAAAAGAAATTGATTTTAAAGAAGAAAGGATATTTTCCTCAAGAATTCATTTCAAGTGTTTTATCAAAAGTATTTTCCATCTAAGATAATAAAGGGTTCTGTTTCTATCCATATTTTTACCTTGATTTGACTATGTTGTGATGGAATTATGTTTATGAATTCCTTTATCTTATATGAATGGTTTTATGATGTCATGTTGTTTAAGAATCCCATTTTTATGACATGGGTTATGAAATGATGTATGATTTATGATTTTGTGGCACACATAAGAATGGTATCATTATGAGATGGGTGGGACCTATATCTCCCTCCAATGCATTGGGTAAAGATTTTATATCTCATGAGATAGACATGGCTGGAATGGTAGGTTATACCGGTTCAGTGAAACAGGACTGAAACGAGGATTACTCGATTCAGAAAGGGACTTTGTCCACTAAGATAGTCTTGGCAATGAGTCTTGACTAACAAGAAATGATTCTCTATGATTATGTGTGTATGCCACAATGAGTAATGTTTTAAGTTATGATTTCATTTTCACTTCTATGATTTATCCCACGTTATGATATTATGAGCTCTTTTGCAGGTTAAGATTTCCAAAAGCTATGTTCTTATGTATATGATGTGATTGATATTTCTTTTGTTTACCCTTACTGAGCATTTGAGCTCACCCTTTTATGTTTTCTTTTCCCCAGGATATAAAGAAAGGTTTTAGGTAAAAAAAAAGATCTTTATGGGAGATGTTGAAGATCTTTCACCACGTTTAGAAGATTACGTTCCGAGTTTCCAAAGACACTAAACTATTACGATCCTTGTGTGTGTGTTTTTGTTATGTACTAAGTATTCCGCAAAAGTAATGTAATGTTCATGTACGTTAGGCTTCGGGTCTCTACAATATTTCATTACCAAAATCCATGGTTATAACTTTACCACGATCACATATTAAAAATAATATATATGTGTATCACAAGATTATAACACATTTATCAAACACCATGAAATTAAAAGGGTTTCATCAAAATTTAATTATTATAGAACCAGTGTAAAATAATTAGTTTTCATAATAATTTCATCCTTTCATCAAATAATGACCCGTAGAAAAAGTAGTGGGTTTTATAATCATTTTATCATGTTATAAACCATGTAAAAATAATATATTTTCATTATAATTTAATCATTAAATAAACCATGGAAGATAAAAAATATTTATAAACACATTATCATCATAATCATAAACCATTTAGAGATAGAATAATAATGGTATCCTTGGATCATATTCCTAGTAAAGCATAAGAACCCTCAATGAATGTCATCATAGATTAAATATAATTTTGAAGGAAAACATGGTTAATATCATGGGGAAAATATATTTTCATTTAAATTTAATTTTTAAAATTCAAAACATTATGAAAATCATTATTATTTAGAATAACACTGAAAACATATAAAGGAATATTTTAAGAGTCATTTAAACCATTTCATGAGGAAAATATTTGTTTCACTTTGAAAAATGACTTTGAAAACAAAAAATATTTAAAACATGATTCAAAAAAAATGAACATGAAATCATATAAAGGATGCTTTGACATAGTGAATATTTATGACATCTACATTTTTTTATGTCATACATGTTAAAATGAAGATTCCTTTCAAATTTTTACGAAAACCCAAAATGGAATATTTTGGATAATTACATTAAGATTGAATTCAAAAAAATTTAAAAATTAAACTATGGGTTAAAATGTCTTTTTAAAATCAAAATTGGGAAATAAAAAAATTTTGAAAATTTTTTTATTAAACATTATTTTTGAAGGAAATAGATTTTTTACCGAGAAAAAAAATGTCATATTTTCATTTTAACATTTATTGATAACATTAAGTACTAAAGAGTTGTAAAATGGTACCATTTCCTGAAGATTTCATAAATAACCATAGGAGAAGAAACATTGTGAGATCTATTAATATTTGTATTGTGAAATTTCAATATTGGATACACAAAAATCCATAATTATTAAAGATGATGAGATTATAACATAAAATATTTACAACTTAGGTAAAATTTAATCCTAAGCCTCATGAAATAAAAACATTAAATGAAACATAAAATATCATGAAAAATATTATATTAATGATATAAAATGTAAAAGGGGTAGTATATACACCTTATAGAAGAATATTGGTGTATAATACAACTTCTTCTGTGAATAATAAAAATTTTGACAAAAAACACTATCAATTTGTTTTATTTTATACCATAAACTATAACAAAAATAACCCAATGTGGATGTGTAAATACCATTAATTTCATGGATAATCATCATAAATAAATTTCGGTTAGTATATACACCACATAAAAGAAACATGTGGTGAACATGAAATGTGTCTCATAGAAAAATAAAGGTTTTCCAAAATCCATCACCTTATGTCATTACATCCATTATATTCATTTAAACCTCTTGTATAATAAATATATGTTTATTATGAATCTATTATTAGACCATATATTGAAAGCATGCATTTTTTCATTTACTATCTGAAAACAGATTTCTTGTTTGTTTTTTTTTTCAATCCACATAGTGTTGATCAAGGAGTTTGTAAATTAGTGTTTCGATGGTGTAGATACCTTTATTATTCAAGGTTTGTTTTTCCCACTATTTTCCTTTTTTTGTGAAATAAATTGAGATGAAAGAGAGTCATGTTTCAGGAAAAAGAAGATGCATACATAAATAAAGGTGAATTAATAAGTGGTTCCCAAGTGATGTTTGAGGACCATCAACATTAAAATATGAAAAAGGCATGCGTTGAGCGCAAAAGATAAAATTGTTCAAAAGGAGAGTTTTTACAACATAAAGAAATTGTATTATACCAAAGGAACATAATACTATTACACATCAAATATAAAATCAAAATAAATGTTCCAAGCATGGTGGAAGGAGATCAGGAAATTCGTGCATATGGAAGTTTATATCTATAAATAGGTGGACACCCAATTAATTTGATGAAACATTTCAAATGAAGGCCAAGTTTATTTGATGAATGAATGAGTTTAAAATAGAATATTTCCACATAGTGATACTTGTGTGAAGAGTGCCACTTGTGTCAATTAATACCATATGAAACTCATATTCTAGTTCAATGAAAGATTAGGGTTGTAGATAAGTTATCTTTTTTTAAAAATCCAAAAGAATCATGCATGTCAAGGTGCTGCGAAAATGTTTTTAACATTAAAAACTAGAGAATTTTAAATATCTAGTTTTTTTTTTGTAATGGTTATCAAGTGCATTAACATATATCTATGGTGCAATTAGAGTCTGTGAATAATCAGGGGGAATTTCATAAAATCCAATATACTTAAGGGACCTACATGTCGTTATACTGAGTAGGAATTTACCAAATGTAGTGATCAAGGGGGGTCAATGGATGTCTCCCAATGTAGGTTGGGTGATATCCCAAAAATCATTTAAAGGTAGTGTTAATAGCATATATTTACTGTTTATGACATTATATATTCCAAAACTAGTGATTATTAGTGAATATTGGTAAGACCGATACATAGTCTGCATATTTTATTAGATTATCCTTTAGTGATGATGCAAGTAAAACTGCTATGTTTTCTCTAGACATGTTAATGTTTGATTACTGTATGATTCCATCAGACATGTTTAATAAGTTCCTTCCAATATGGGAACATGATCTATTGCTTTACGATAACAATTTAAAACCCTAATGTACCCCTACACTATCAGGGTCTTCTGGGGTCCTACACCATATTCATATATTTCATACCACATGTTATTTTTTGATGTCCTTTTAGTTCCCATGTATTAACAATTCTATGTTAATGTTACGTTTCATGAAATAAGATCTTTGTTTATCATGTATGTTTTGATTTGTAATATTTTTGCTCCTTCTACATTAAACATGATTCTATAATATCCATAATTAAAAAAATGATATGAATTTCATATAAATTTAGTATATATTAATTCAAATTAATCCAGAAAATTTAGATATAGGAAATGAAAAATATTTTTCATGGAAATGATAAGTTGTACTCATGCATGGATATTGTTTTTTATTTTTATGTTGGATTTAAGGAATAATAAATAAATTATATATATTATAATTACATAATAATATATATATGTTACATATAGAGGATGTTTTTAATAAATAAAACCTTAATGAATTCCGTGTAAATCATGAATGCATAACGTCACTTCACAAGATGGTAGTTCGACATACACACGAACAATGTTATCAGATTCCCACAAAATGGAGGGTATGATGTTATGTGTGATATAATAGTTATATAGTAATAATAACATAAAAAATATCATATATATATATATATATAATATAAACAATAAATCCAACAATTTGATTAGGAATTTGATGTGGTAATGGAAAAATGAATGACATTGGTTCATGAAGCGGTAGTCCGCCAAACACATGAATGTCAATTTTCAAAAACATTTTATTGATGTGAAGATAGTTATAGATAATTCTCATTATGTTAAAACATCTTATTATATTGATGATTATGAGGTTGTTATATAATAATGATATAAAATAAATTTAAATGGGTTGAGGAAGAAGAAAAATGATCATTGTTGAACATTACATCTTCTTAATGTGTCCTTATTAGGCTCTTGAAAAATCCATCCTTGGATCAATTTCATCATAAACTAACAAATAATGTATGATGGTATGTAATTAGTAATCATATTTTGGTAGTGGTTTGTTAGAGGTAAATTTAATTATAGGAAAGTATAATTTATGGTATCAACTACCCTTTTATAGTTGAGGAGGAGTGGCATATTTGTGAACACCCAAAAGTATTCACTATGTGGAGGTATCAATTCTATCTTGTAAAAAAAATTAATAGTAGTTTATTTTAGGGTATATTTAGCCTAGGAACACCTCAAAAATACAAAAAAACAACACATTTGTATCATTTTATTCTTTAGTCTTTCTATTTACTTGATATTACTCCTTTTAGTTTTTACTATGGTAACTTGTATCTTTTTAATTACCGAGGTAATTCATCCTTTAATATTATAATAAAAAAATTTTGTATTTGATAATTTAAAACCACTGATTCAATATTTGAAATATAAATCACTAATTAAAAAAATTTACCATGTGAAATAAATTTTAATATAAACACATGTAATACGGAAACCCCTATTTTAACCTTATTCAGATTAATTAATTCTAACTATTTCTCAATAATAATTATAGGAAAAAATTACATTAACCATATTAGATAATATAAATTATTGTTATTCCAAATATGTAATCCATTTTTTCATATTATTTTCATGAAATTGGTAGAATTTAAATTCATAATTATCCTATAATTTCAATGAGAAAGCGATTCTTCAAAGTGAAAACGTTTAAATGTTTAAAGAGTCATTATATTCTATTTCAATATTAAATTTATTAAAATAAACTAAATTGTGTTAATTGATATATAATAGAGCTCAAATACCTCTAAACCAATTTAAAATATATTTTACTACTATAAATAAATTAAATGCAAAGGATTTTTTGAATTAAAATTCACTATTTTTTACTGTCTATTAAAAATGATACTTCTTAAAAACCCCCATAAAACAACCTTAAGTTAATTATGATATTATTCTTCCAAAAACATAGTTTATTTACTGAATTAATGTTTTTTTAAATTTTGAAAAATTATTTTTAAAATAATAATTAAATATGAAGTCAACAAAACCTCTTTTTATCAAAATATTAGTTTTAAATATAACGTTGGATTTATTCATTTATCAGTCCTAGAAACCATATGATAATATTGTTAATGATTATATTGATTATTTTTTATATTAATTTCATTAAAATGATTCACGAAATGTGGTTTGTTTATTTCATTAAGGTGGAATGATTTTGATATTATGAAAAATAGTTTGTCATAAGAATTATTCATTTATTTTAAGATAGTTATTATTTTAATTTATATTTAATTGGTCACTATATAACTCATTATTTTTAAACCCTATTTTCATAATTCATTTAATCCAACTAATACTTCTCATTCAAATTTCTAGGTGAAAATATCATATTAAAAAAATAATATTTTAATTACATGTCACATTTTCCTTAAATCTCATTTTTATATAATGAAAGATAAATTTGGGATTGTGTGTAACACAATGAAAGCATGGATTCTTGTGTAAAAAACATTGAAATTATTAAATTCATCTAAAAGATTACATAATATTTTTGTGATACATTATACCCCCTTAATATGAATTTCCCCCTAAAAATCCATCATGGCTATCAATGGTTTAATCAATGAAATTTCTTTTCATTGAATCCCATATCATAAAAATGTTTAATAAGATATCCTTTTGTAAAAGATAATGTGGTGTGTGAAGTAACATTACAATTAAACATTCTAGTTTTCTAAATAAGAGAACAGTTATTGGAAGTGAATACTTATGTATATAACAGAAAACCAAAACCCAAATACTGATGGTGAGTTATATAAAACCTATTCCAGAGAAAGTTATCAATTAAAAATCCATAATACATAGAGTCTAAAAAAATGGAATTGATATCCTAAAAATGATGATAATATTAAAAAAATATATTTGAAGACCCAATTTCTATTTTTGAATAATTTTCATGAGAAGATATACTTTATTTTTTCATTCCATTTTATATGCACAATTCACACTTTGGTTATGCCCTGATCGATTTTCCAATTATATCATAAACAAATAAATATAGGTGAATTTTTTATTCTGGAAGAACTAATGTATAATATGATCCATATATATAATGATATGTAATTTCTTCTATAATATTTATCATTACAAAAAAATGGTTTGAAAATGTTGAAAAAATATTAATATGGTGAAACGATACATTAAACAATAAAAAAACCTTCAATGTTAAACATAATGAATTTAATAATAGGTTAAACATTTTATCCTTCAAAAAAATAAATAACAGAAAAATTAGGAATAAGGCCATTAGATTTCTCAAAATATTCTTAATTTTGATCTTCCATATATAATAATTTACCTCTTTATTATCATATACCAAACTTGTGAATACGATAAACTTGTGTTCTCATGAAACAAGAAAATATCCTGTATTACCATAAAACCATATTAAAAACATACATGATTTTTCATTCCGTACATAGAACATTGATTATTGGATATATTTATTTAATAAAAAATGTTGTAAATTTCATCCATGACAGTATAAAACACTTTTTCAAAAAAATAAACAATAATCATTTAAAAGGAATTCAGTACTATCCATATACGTTACTCATACCCAATTTCTCATTACTTAAACTAAACACCATTTTATCAACATTAGGAAATTATTAAGGATTACCTTCCCTTAATAACATGTTTTCCATAAAATATAACTATTCTATTAGATCAATTATCTTTTCCATGAACACCATTCGATATATTATTTCAATTCCTTAATGAAAAACGTACACAAAACAATCATTATTTTTTTATAATTCTTGAATCACTATAATAAAATACTTCATACATTCTAGTTTCATCACAAAACAGTAAATATGATTCCTCATATTATTACTTAGTACCTCATTCATTTCATATTTAATTTTTAGTAACTTCATCATAAAAAATATAACCATTACTCATACAACATTGTAGATTTTCTTCATGAGATATAACTTTAGGACATCGATATAAAATAGTGGATGATATTTAGGGGAGAAATATATTCCCATAAAATTTTTTAATTGAAAGTTTCAATTTCATTTGTAGTTACATGTGTTTTTTCATTTTCTATAGTCAAAACATATTTTTATTCTATTGAGATATTCACATGGGTGTTTCTACCCACATTCTTGACATATAGAAAACTAAATCTTCTTTCCTCTATGGTCTCCAATACCACAAGTCTCAGTGAAATCATTCCTTCTATTTTTTGGTGATTCTGAGAGGTATTTGGAGTAAATTTTTTTTATTAATGGTGTAAGAAAATTAATTTGGAATAATATTAATATTCTACACTCTTGTTATCATCCCATTTACATCCGATCATAAAATCATTGGTCAAACAAATCCTTAAAAATGTTCTTTCAGGTTCTAGCCATGAAATAAAAATAAAATCATATTATGAGAATCACTAGTCATATTGGGAACCACATAATCAATAAAAATTACTTCTAATAAATATAAACCTTGAAAAATTAAATAATCAACGCTATTTTTTTATTATTCATAGTCATCATAAAATTAAATCCATCATTATGGTTCTAAAGTGTTTGTGAATATATAAATCATATCCTTCATGAGTGTCAAATCTAGTGGGCAGTAAGGCCATTTTTAGACACTAGTTCTCGATTGATTCTCACATAATATGGTGTTTTATGGGTTGTTACCCCTATGTATATCTGTGATAAATCCACATCTACTTGTATTATGATGGTAAGAATATAATTTCATGGAAACCACTAACTCTCTCCTTTAGAAAAAGTCCAATAAATTTTCCTATACTTTTAGTCATCTATATATTTATCATTATTAACGTACAAATAAATATCCATATAAATATACCTTTAGAACTCATTAAGTTATTATAATACTAATTTAAAAATTTTAACTAAAAATTTCATCTGATACCAATTATAGTGACCCAGATTCTCATATGTTGATATTACATATTTTTTAATGAATTTTCATTACATTGCACAAGAACACACCTGAGGAATATAATAGTTTCTTTCCATTGGAAACATGGAACACAATATTCTAATCTGGTGAAGGATATTCAAGGATTCACAAAAATATATCTCCATTTAGTACCCTTTATATATATACCCTACATAAAACAATTCTTCGTAACATTGGGAAATGAAATATAAGAAACGGTGATATTAGATGTTTAGTAAGGGTAAACATAATATATTTAAATATATGATTATATTATAAAATAATATAAGAATATTGGTATGTGATAATGATCATAAATTAAAAATTTCATACCCAACCTATAATTGATCACAAAGATGAGTAATTACGTATAGATTTGTAGCTCATAAGTCATAAATCATAATGGAATCAAATAACATGATCTATGAGAGCATAACATTGTAATAAAACATATATTTTTCATATACACAATATATTATAACATTTTGAACATGTATAAACTGAAACTAGTTAACTCATTAAGTTAAGGACATGAAATGAACCCCTTATATGAACTTATAGACATGCAACCTAGTCAACACATAATATTATGGACATGAAAGACATGTCCAATTATAAAATATTGATCTTGTAATATTGTTCACACATAAAATTTTGAACACTTAATTAGATTTATGAATAAAATTATTGAAATAAATGAATTTTCCACCCATAAAATCATAGTAGTTATGGTTTAATCCTAAGAACATAATAGTAGACAACATAGTTTACTGTTATAGGTTGAAACCCCATTCTAGAAATGTATCAGATAACCAAGTACACTCCCCTTTCTAGAGTTTTATTATGGAACTAAGTTCACTACCCATTCCCGTCTTGTCTATATCATAAGATAAAAATATTTTCCCAATGCATTGGAGGAAGATATCAATCCCACCTATATTTTTTTATTACATAGCCACTATCCTCAATTATAATTCGACCACCATCACATAATGAAAATCACACATATGTGTTCCATAAGATCATAAAAAATTCATTATATCAAAACCAATAAAACATAATGGGTTCTATCATCATTTCATCATATTATAACTAGAAAAAAATAAAAATGTTTCATAATACTCTCATCATTTCATAAAAGAATATACTATGGACAAAGAATCATGTTTCATAATATTATTTTCCTGGTATAACCCATTAAAAAAGGATCATGTTTCATAATAAGTTTTCTACAACATAACCTGTGGAGGAAAAATTTGGTTGATAAACATATTTTCATCATAAACATAAAACATTCAGAAAAATATTAAAAATGGAATCCTCAGATCTTGTACTAAATATATTATAGGTAACCTCAAATAATTTCATCTTATATGGAAAATAGTTTTGAAATAATACTGCAGAAATTTATTGAGGAAAATAGATTTTCTTGGGAAATAAATTTTAAAAATGTAAAACATTAAAAAAAATCCATTTCTCTAAAAATATCCATCAGAACATATAAAAGAAGCTTGAAAAATCATTTAAAACATATTTTGAGGAAAATATCATTTCATATTTTAAAAAATAACATTTCAAAACATAAAACATTTTGAAAAAATAATTCATTGAGAAATACCTTGAAATTTTATAAAGGACGAATCTAGGAATTTATTATTCAAGATGTTGGAAAATTATATTCATGTCATTAATTATTAAATAAAGAGACCATTCACATTTTAAGAAAAATCAAAATGAGAATTTTGAGGAAACTAAAATGAATATACCTTTATAATAATTTCTAAAAAATTAAAAAATTGTAAAGATAATTTTTTTTAAATTATAACTGATTAATTAAATATTATTTAAACCATTATTAGAAAACATGGGTTTAGAAGAAATCATATATCCCAATGATGAGATAAATAAGATCAGATTTTCTTTAGAAGGTTCATAATAATTTTTGTAACAAAAGAGCGGGAAAATGGAAAAACTAATTGAATATACAAGGAATTACCAGAGGAGAAGATAATTAATGTAGTTTACAAAGACTTATATCATGATATTTCAATATTCGAGACTTAATCATAAAAAGTACAAAAATATGATGATATTGTAACATTGAAACACAATCCCCATCAAATTATAACATTATATGAAACCCAAAATATCTTTAAAATAGTTATATTCGTGATATAAAATGTCAATGGGGAATGATATACACGTAGATGAATATAGATGCATAATATATCTTATATCTTATAGAAGCAAGATTAGGTCAAAAAACCATTATTGTTATGCTAACTTTTTTACTATAAACCCCATGATATAGAGACCCCAAAATGGATAAATAAATCCACATAATTTATAGGATAGTAATAATTAAATAAATTTATTTTTTGTATATAGACTACATAAAATAAACATTTTATGAACACAACATGTGTATCACAGAAAAATAATGTTCCCATGAAAATCCCTTACCATATGTCTTGATTCTGTTGTATACATTAAATCCTCTGATATAATAAATATAAGGTCATAATCCATCTATTACCAAAACATATTCATATATATCATATAATATATTATTTTATTATGTCCTTTTATTACCAATTTATTAACTAGTACATGTTAATGTTATCTTTCTGTCAATAACCTCTTTTTATATATATGTTCTAATTTGTTTTGATAATATTCCTCTTACTTTTATCATGGTTATGTCATTTACATAATTATATCCATGATATAAATATAATAAATATTCCTTTTATATTTATTTATATTAATCCATAATATTTAGTGATTGGAAATGAAAGACACTATTTATGGAGATGGTTGGTGGTGCGTACGCATAAATGTTTTTATTTCATTTTTTAGGTTGAAAGAAAGTAAATTAAAGGATATTTATTATCATTAATGAATAACCATTACTTCATATATATAAAAAATATTTATTAAACTCATCCTTAATAAATTCTATGTAATGTATAAATGAATCACTTGGTTTCATGGGGCCGTAATCCACCATACACATGAACGACATTATCATATTCCAAAAAAATAGTGACTGTAAAATTATATGTAATATAATAATTACGAAAAAATATCATATATATAATATATGAATAATAAACCCATCATTAGTTCTATCCTTGAGAGTTGGTAATGGATAATCAAATAACATCGGTTCACGAGGTAGTAGTCTGTTGTGCATGAGAATGATAATTTGGAACCCATTTGATGAAAGTGGATATGGTTTTAGGTCATTACATTAACATAACAACATGTGAATTTATGTAATATATAGAGGTTATTATATAAATATTATATAAAATGAATTTAAATGATTTTGATGATGTAATATAATAAAAACACTTGTTGATGAATGTTACCTCTTCTTCGGGTATCCAAATTAGGTTTTCACTAAAATACATTCTGATATGGAATTATACCCCAAATAAGGATTATAGTATTATAGTTTAGGATTTTCTAATATATGTTCATATTTTTTTGGTCAATTAAAAATAAATGAGAGGTTTTATGATATGAGGTTAGTTAATTTACTTTTATAGTTGAGGGGGAGTAGAATTTTTTTAAATACCCAAAAGTAATCAATATTATGTGGTCTCCCATACCTCATGTGCCTAAAAAAATAATAATAATGGAGGTAAGGGTTAATTTGTTATATAAATACCTCAACACACAAAAA
The DNA here is from genome assembly GCA_963277665.1 of Viscum album. Taxonomy (NCBI): domain Eukaryota; kingdom Viridiplantae; phylum Streptophyta; class Magnoliopsida; order Santalales; family Viscaceae; genus Viscum; species Viscum album. The sequence continues at coordinate 1,878,553,911 of OY728132.1, forward strand.
TAAATAGTTTTTCAAATTTTATTCCTTAGTCTTTATGTTTACATAATTTAAAATATTTTAGTTTTTACCAGAGTAACTTGTATCTTTTTATTTACATAGTTAAGTTATCATTCAATACTATAATTAAAATTAATTTTAATAGATAATTTACACCTAATTATTCTAAATATTAATACCAATTCATTAAAAAATCATATGCATGTGTAAATTAATTTTAACAAAAACACATTTCATGCACAAAACACTATTTTAACAATTACCATGTTAATAAATTATATCTGTTTTTAATAAAAATTATAGAAAAAAATTATTGTTTAAATATTATATTATATAAAATATTATTATTAGAAATATTTAATCTAGTATTACAAATTCCATTCATATAATTATCAGAATTTAATTTAAAATTAATCCTCCAAAAGGAACGAGAAAGCATTTTTTCAAAGAAAAAAACATCAAAAGTTCACAATTTATTTATCCAATTTAAATATTAAAGTAATTCCAATAACATATATTGGATTAATATATTTATAAATAAACCTATTATTATTTTAAAAATTATAAAATATAATTTAACATTACAAATAATTTATATTCAAAGGAAGTTTTTAATTAAAATTCATTATTTTTAACAACTCATGAAAAAAGTAAACCTATTAGAAAAGTACCAAAAATTCACCCAAAAATAATTCCAATATTACTATTTAAAAATTGAATTATATTTTTTCAATTAAATTTTATAAATTTTTCAAAAAATAGTTTTAAAAAAATTGTGCCATTAAATGTCGAGCAATTAGCTTTGTAGAAATATATTGTTTTAAGCGTAAAATCAGATATATTCTTATCTATTATACATAAAACCAAAAGGATGAATTTAAAATAGTTTAGTGATTATATATTATATAAATTTAATTAAAATATCTCAACAAATCATTTTTTATTTTATTTTATTAAGGTAAAATAATTTTTTTCATAAAAAATTGTTTTTTAGAAAATGATTTCTTTCATTTTCAATTAGTTATTATTTTAAAATATAATTAATCAGTGGACAAGGAAATATTCATGTGTAAACCATAGTTTTATAATTTAGATAATCTTATTCATACCCACAATTCTAATAGCTAGGTTATAATTATCATATTGTATAATAATATTTTAATTATATATCATATTTTATTTAAAATTGGTGTTGTGTGTAAGGTAAACTAAATGCGATAATTTATCTTACACAAGACAAACATTTTGTTCCATGTAACACAAAAATGTCAACAATTTTAAATTAATTTATAAAAAATCACAAAATATTATGGTCTTATATCTACTAATATGGGAATCGTAAAAATTTTCTTCAACCATGAGATAATTATTCTAATGTGAGAGGGGTCTACCACCATCACTCGTTATCAGTACTTGGTTTTTATGCGCTTTCCTAGTTTTTCTACAAACCATTATTAATTATTCCATGAGAACTAATTCTACTATGTTTTCCCATATTATATATTCACCTCTTATTATAATTGTGAATCCCTTCCTAGCATCCAAAATATAACTAAATCCCATGGAACCCGAATCAAAGATTAAAGAAGGTTGATTAAATTAGAAGGAAAATTCATTTAAGTGATTTAATTATTGTTTAATATTGATAAATCATATCTCATCTGAGGGTCCTTTTAAGCTTGATGATAATGAAACGACGATGGATGAAACTTCTTGATTACATTGATTGACTAAGAATTAAAATGGTGGATTTTTATTGGAACAGAAATCATGATTAATGAAATACCAGCACACAACATAGGTCAATATTGAGATAATCCATAATTAAAGTAAGATCCAAATTCATTGATGTTTCAATGATTAAGAATACAGAATTTGATTCATTATTCCCTTTTATGTTGAATATTTTCTATGATGTGATCGTGATTTCTGAGGATGCCAACATTGTCCGACCAATGGAAGAAGCATGTAGAACAAGATAAACTATCTATATTAACCCATGATCAAATATTGAAACCAATGTTCATCTTTTTTTTAGGAATAAAAAAATAATCACTTGCAGATATAGAGGATGAATAAGATACCATAAAGCACATTGTTGAATATTGATGTTACTGATTGTAGACTATTCAAATATTGAAACTGAGTTATACCAAAATGAATGACCACTTTGGATTCAAAAAAAAAAGAATACAAAAAATTAATGTGATTCATAACTGGGTTTTAATAACAAAGAAGATGAATCCATGATCTATACCTAAAAGTAGGGGATTATCATGTTCAACTGAATATCATTTCTTACACCTGAAGAAACTATAGAAACACATGTTTACCCAAGATCTATGGAAACATTTAAAAATAAAATGTGATTGTGTAGTTAATGATTTTTTTTGTTTTTGATTCTATCTGAATGAATTCATGATGATAGAGGGTGTCACTTCCCCCTTGATTAATTAAATTTCAACATTGAATAAATCATTACACAAATTCTATCCTTATTCCACAAATGATGTCACGATTAACTAGTCCATGCCTACGTGTTAAAGTGTAGGAAAAAGTTGATGAGATTCCACAAACTATGTGTTTAATTTAAAAGGAAGGAAGCTATTTCAATATCTATATAAGTGTAGAGAAGCCGGATGCATGAATAAGATTAATACATATATAATCCCAAAAATAATATTAGTGTCCAAAAATTCTTATCCCCTTCCATTCCCAAACTATAACTTCCTTGACCCGAGAGCCACTAAAACGATGCTCTGATCTAGGTAGTTACAAGACCACTAGCATGCCTTCCCACACACCAAATGATGTCTACTAGTAGTGAGAGTATAATGGATTGCATGGGGAGACTATACCCTCAATAATTTAGTAATCCACAGTTGATAATAACATAAATAATGGAAACAAAATAGGGAAACCCAAAACATTTATAAGTGACCAAATCCCAATACCGAGTACAATTATATGAGATAATAAATATGTCATTCCATTTTATAGTGTCAAGTGAACAAAACCCAAAATAAATAAAATAGTAAAATCCCCAAAATGGTTCGAACTCCAAGTCTAGAACCTCACCCAAATATGTCCCATGTCTAACTCATCTCTCTAGAATAGGGCACTTTCCATTGTCCTCACCTACAAGCATGATATCATCTCAGGTACCCAATAGTGGAACGAGAAGGGTTTGAGTATAACTCAATAGGCCACCACCAATGGTGATATAAAATATCTAATAAAGAAGATAGTGCATGTAATTTATAACTATAGGCAAGTTAAGGTAAACAGTTCAGTATTCCATATTTATATAGGTTCCCTTATGTTAAACCACCAAATACCCAAATTTCATTTCTAATACATTTCATATATCATTGCAACCTTTATTATGTTTTCAATGGATCAGGAAAGCATAACGTTCTCAACATGTAGGAATTTAAACACATCCTATCTCACTAGGCACCATATCACAAAAATTCCTAATATCCTTACCTCGAAGCCTTATTCTAGGGGAAATGAAACCATTAGGGGTATATATATCTGTCTCCTTCCATAACCCATTTATTTAGGGGAGGAGCAAGAACCTATGTCCTACAAAACTTGTGGGTGTAGAACCTGAAGTCAATACACCACTCTACCAAGCCATGTGCACATGCTTATTTATCATTCACCAAGAATCAACATATCACAACAACATGAAAACCTCATAACAACAACAATAAATATAAAATTAACATTTTCCTTAATCCATTAATACATTCATTATTTTTATTACATAACCCATTTAGCCCCATTCCTATATTCCATGCCAATATCACTAAGCATAATCAAGTATATGGCTAATACCTAGCATTTTCCCATTTATCATTTTAACCATTATTCAAACCAACCCACAATCTCTTAAGTAATTACCCAAACTATTTTTATTACTAATGACCAATTTCATGCCATTTAATCATATTAAAATTTCATCATGGGATCTACATTCTCGCCCAACAACATAAAACCTACTTAGCTAACTCTAGGTCCGGTGAAATATCGACATACCCCACAGGTGGACACAATTTGGTTGAGTCATCCTCCTTGCATAACATGGGGATCAAGAGGATATTAATTATCAATTTACACACTAGTACATAACATCATGTCAAAGGCACCAAGAACTCATCATAAAGGGAATGAAGTAGAACCCTACATGAACATATCTTCTCAACATCCAAGGGATATAACTTGAAGACCACCTACCTTGAATCCATCAGCAAATGAACCCCCAATCAAAGAATTAAATCTCTATTCAACCTACCATTGAAGCTTTACCCTAAAAATCATAGAGAAGTTAGGGTTTGAGAGCATCAAATGGAGAGGGGAAAGAAATTAAAACCCTAAACTAAAAAGATATGCAATAGGGTGATTATCCTTACCCGGATATTCAATCTGCAATAGACCCCAGTCCAAACGGCCTAGGAATGTAGAAGTGACACCCATGGGAGGGTATTGGATTCTTTAATTGACACAAGGGATGAAGGAGTAAGTGGGGGGAGAAATCCCAAGTAAATATAAGGAATTAAAACATGAATTTTTGTAAATTTTTAAATGTTTCGGGGCTGCACGGTTTACCTGCATGGTTTTCCAAACCATGAGAAAACCACACAAATGTATATATCCCAAAGATCAACCTCACATGGCTTACTAACATGGTTATCCAAACTGTGTGAAAAATTTGAAAAGGAGACTGTATGAAAATCCTACTCTTGCATGATTTCATGGGATATCTGCACGGTTAACACCAACCACATGCGGACCGTGCGACTAGCCCAGAAACTCCTTTCCACCTATTTCTGTTCCCCAAACCCCTGAGACACCCCTAAGTCACCTTAAGGACTTTGGAAACGAATTAATTGACCAAAATAAAAGGATTAAATAGGAACCTAAGTGAATCATACCTTATATCAGAATCCGGAATCTTACAACCTCTCCACCATATAACGTCTTGTCCCTAAGCCGCTCTTCCCGAGCATCATTATGTTTCTAAAGAAAAGAGATCAAGCCACTGTAACAGCATATCATATTCCTACTCCCAAGCTTCATCTTGAAAATTTCCTTGATTCCATAAAACACAAACCTAGGGCACAACCTTACCTTGCAAAACCTTCTCGCTATGATCCACAATATGAATCAGATGCTCCTCAAATGATGCATCAACTTCAAGATCAACATCATCGTCATTTGACATATGATATGGGTCTAGGTGATACCTTTACAGTTGTGAATCAAGGATAAAATCATGCATTCCATTATAAAATTATGGAGGGTCCAATTGGTAATCCACCAGTATGATCCTCCCCATAACCTAAAATGGACACACATATCTAGGCGCCAACTTGGCCTATTTCTGAATTCGATGGTGTCCCAACCATGGTGACACCCGAAGAAACACACTATCACCCCACATAAGCTCAAGTGGTCTTTGACACTGATCTACATATGACTTCTGCCTACTCTGAGCTATTTTCAAACACTTTTAAATCAAATGAACCTTCTCCGACATCTCCTGCAAAAGACTTGTCTCTAACAGATTAGACTCTTTGGCCACTAACCATCACAACATTGATCTGCACAGTCACCCATAAAGTGCATCGAAAGGATCCATTTAAACTATATCTTAAAAATTATTGTTATATAAAAACTCAACATGGGATAAGTTATTTCTCTAATGATCCACCGAAATCAAGAACACATGCTCTCAACATGTCATTTAATAACTGAATGGTACATTATGACTACCCATCAGTCTTTGGGTGGTAATCCATAGTAAAAAAAACTTGGGTACCAAGTCCCTTCTATAGTCCCTTCTAGAAGCGAGAGGTGAAATGTAAATGATCTAAAACAATGGTTATCGACATGCCATGCAACCGTACTATTTCTCAAACATAAAACTCCCCCAACTGGTTGTCTGTATATGTCTCCTGAATCGATGCAAAATTGTCCACTGTGGTCAGCCAATCCACCACCACCCAAATGGAATCATTATTACAAGTTATCCTTTGAAGACCCACTATGAAGTCCATCATGACGTCATTCTACTTCCACTTTAGAATATGTAACGACTGCACAAACCCACCTGGGCGCTGATGTTTATCCTTCAAATACTAGTTGATAAGGCATCATGCCACCAAATTCACCACTTCCTTCATCATTACCAACCAGAAAAACTTCCTACGTATGTTGAAGTACGTCTTAGTCAACCCTAGATGCACTTCCCACTTTGATGCATAGAAATCATGCATCAACTCATCCTATATATTTGCTGGAACCACAACATGACCTTGAACCTAATCAACCCCACCAGTGATGAAGGCCCAACTAGAATGTGACTCCCCACCTTTAAGATTGTGTTTCATAGCTAATCACTTTGGATCTACCAAATGAATCTCTTTAACTAAGCTCAAAAGTGTGGACTCCACTGCTATAAAGGAAAGGGTCATCTTCCCATGCCCCTCATGTACCTCCAAATGAATCTCCATAAACAAGGCCATCATCACACACACAGAACTGGATTCCTTAACCACTTGATTCTGAGTCTTCTAGCTAAGAGAATCAGCGATACTATTCCCTTTTCCCAGTGTGTAAACCAATTCAAAATCAAAAGACTACAGGTACTCGACCCATAGTCACTATCAAAGATTAAAATCCCACTGATAGAAAATGTATTTGAGACTGTTATGGTCGGGAAACACCGTTAAGGGTAATCCCAACCAATAATTCCTCCAACAATTTAAGGCTTGAACCACAGTTTCTAGCTCCTGGTCATGAGTAGGACAATTTATTTTATGTGGCCTTAACTACCTCGACCCATAAGGAACAACACAATCATCCAACATTAACACTGCCCCATGTCCAACACCGGACACACCACAGAACAAGGTATACTTAATACATGGTCAGGTAAGATCAAAATCACTGTGGTAGTCAACTGCTTCTTTGGCACCTTGAAATCATTCTCACAAGCCTCTAACCCATCATATTTGACCCATTTCTTGGTTAGGCATGTGAGAGTCGCTACTAAATGAGAGAAAAATATAATAAACCTTCAATAATAATCAGTCAGACCCAAAAAACTCGGAATATCAGTGAATTCTTGGGTTTCTCTCAAGAAACCACTACCTGCATATTTTCTGGATCCAACAACACACCTGACTTAGATATGATATGACACAAATAGTGCACCTCGTTAATGAAAAACTGACATTTTGATATCAAGGTGTAAATCCTATGATCTCTTAGAATACATAAGACGATATCAAGATGTTTGGCATGATCATCCTGAGTTGTGGAGTACACCAAGATGTCATAAATGAAAAAAACTAAAAACTGATCTAGATATGGGTTCAATATCCGGTTCATCGAGGACATAGTCACAGGTGGTGTACTAGTCAAAACAAAAAGCATTATAAAGAAATAGTAAAACCCGTACCTGCCTCAAAAATCCATCCGGGGTATGTTAGAAGGTATCACTCTTTATTGATGGTATCGTGATCTCAAATCGATCTTGGAAGACACTAAGGAACCTTTTAGCCGATCAAAGAGGACATCAATTCTAGGAAGAGGGTATTGGTTCATAAATGCCATTTGGTTCTACATGTGATAATCGACACATAGCCCCAATGATCTGCCAGCCTTCTTAAAAAACAACACAGGAGATCCCTAAGGTGATATAATAGTATCTATAATCCCCTTACGATCCAATCCCTCTCACAGAACCATCAGTTCTTGGAGATATATTAGCACCATTTGGTAAGGTGGAAGAGAAATTGGCTCCAATCTTGGAAAAAATTCAATTGTAAACTCAACATCAATCTCTGGTGGAAACCCTAAGAAGTCCCCATGGAACACATCCTTAAAATGGTCCACAACAAAAGGGAGTATTGGTTGTCCTTTCTCCCCATAATGTATCATAAGGCACGCCACTTGGGTTGTGAGCTCCCCCATCTGATGGTGTAGTGGCCCTACACAGCCCGCTCGAGTATCCCACTCATTGCGAAGGATATGAGTGCTCCCATCAAGAGATGTGAACATTACTTGACATCAGTAACAGTCGATATGGGATTGATATAACACTAACCAATCCATTCCCATGATTAGGTCAATACCTGACATAATTAAGATATACAAATCCTACAGAAAATGATGCCCCCAACCTCCAGATCACAATCCTTACATGACCTTCCTAATACGGGGTAATCAAACCCCTACCTATACTTGGCATCTATCACTGACCATCATCATTCCCATATTGACACGGATTCCGGCAGGATCTTTTCATGTGGTATAGCCTACCACATGCTCAACACTCAACAAGTGGGTGGGTACACTTGTCACACTTGTGCCCTGAGCCGCCACACTAAAAACAAATGACCTGGTTGCCACCTGGAAAAGTTAACCCTCCCTTCTGACTATTCTGCATGCTTCCACCCGACTGAATGTTTCCAAAGTGGCGCTTCCTACTATCAGAATCCACACCACATGCTCTCCAAATTCACTACTTGAATCTCCCTTTAGGTTCCTTTCGGGGATATGGGATTGATCCACAAATTTTGAGAAACTTTTTGTATGTAATATATTCACCTGAGTTCTGATCTCAGGTTTCAACCGTCCTGTAAGCGTTTCGCTATAGCTACGCCATCTTTCATCAATGTCTGAACTAAGAATATCAAATCAGTTAAATGGATAGCATACCATCAATGACATTGTCCCCTGAGTGAAATTCATAAAATATATAGCCTTCTCTTGCCATAAGGTTTCTGGATATAAGTTCTCAAGAAACTTCTCCTGAAAAATGCTCCACACAATCCACCCATGCTTCTCTGCATGAACCATAATGTCCCACCAACGTTTTTCTTTCCTCCTCAGCATATAGGACTCTAACATGACTCACTTCTCAAGTGGAGTCTCTAGATGTTCAATAATAGTTTGTATGGACTCTATTCATAACTCTATTACTTTTGGCCCACCCTCACCGGTAAAGGACGGAGGGTGTTGCAGCTAAAACTCCCTAGTCATCTCAAACATGCTTGGTGAAACCCAACTTGGGTATCGCCCCATATTCTACATAAAACATGATATGTTCTCTTGTATCTTCTCTTCTTTACATCCCTGTATCACCGCATTCTGTTGATTCACTACTAGAGGAGCGTTCTCAGAAACATACTCATGTTGCCCAACCATCACATGTCATCAAGATGGAATTTCTCTATAATGCCAAACATGAACTTTAAAATACATATATAAAGCCTTTATGATAATGAAGAGATATAGGTAGGATCTTCACTTGTAATAACCAAAAACATTCTCATAAACTACCCAAAAGAGACCACTCACAACCGGGTCACTACCCACAACCATCTCCCTATGTCCATTGCCAACACAATATATTATTATCATGGTTACATGCCTTACTCTTTACTCCCATTCGAACCATTTTCATATTCCAATTTTCCCTTAGAACAAGTTATTCCACTTTTACATCTTTATTAAGAACCATTTTATAATTACATATTCAAATGTTCTCTTTCCATTTTTACTCATTCATGTCAACTTATTAGGTATAATTTATTATTTTAAGAGAACATATGCATCATAATCATTACATCCTGCACAACCATCCCATGTGTGTGCCTATCATGATGCATGTCACTTTCTTACATAGGTTCCTAGAATGATGCATGAATGGACAACCTCATACCTTTCTAGCAATGAGAGAACTATCACAGAACCATCAAATCACACAAAAATTGCATCACCCAATGGTGAAATATCATCAAATGTAACATCACACAACAAGAACAACAATCCATTCCTAGGGTGACTTGGGTTTACCCCCATTCATGGGTTAGCTATTCCCAAGTATGAGCAGATTTCTAATGCCCTAAAAATTCCTAATCTCTATTCTACCATTAGAAAATAGTAATATAGAGAACAGAACCCCTTTGATACCCCATTGTAACACCCCTGACCTGAGAGCCACTACCCCGATGTTCCAAAGAGGGTTGTTACAAGACCTCAAGAGCGCCTCCCCATATCCCAGAGTTTGCTGACTATCATCAGGGGTCTAATGGATTTTGTGGGGAGATTATAAATTCAATAATAGATTAATCCACCATGGATAAAAACATAAATAATTGAAACAAAATAGAACAATACATAACATGGATAAGTGACCAAATCCCAAAGTTGTGTACAATGATAAACACAAATTAATATGTCACGTCATAATAAAGTGTCAAGTGAATAAAAACCAAAATAAATAAAATAGCAGAATCACAAAAATGGTCTAGAATCCATGTCTAGAACCTCACCCAAACATGTCCCATGTCCAACTCATCTCCCAAGCACTGGGCCCTTACCCTTGTCCGGACCTGCATGCATGAAATCTACTCGGGTACCCAATCGCGGCCCGAGCAGGGTTTTAGTATACCTCTATAGGAAAAGACCAATGGCATCTACAAAATATCCAACAAGTTAGATAATGCTTGAAATTGAAAAATAAAGGAATTTTAAGGTAATCAGTTCAGTATGACATCATTATTTAGGCTCCCAGATGTTAATCCACCAAATACACGAAGTTTATTTCCAATAAATTAATTTTATCATTTCAACCTTTATCAAGTGTTCACTGGATCAAGAAATTTTAACATTCTCAACATGTGTGAATTTAAACTCATCCTATTTCACTAGGAACCATATCAAAAAAATTCCCAATCTCCTCACCTCGAAACCTCAGTCCAGGTGGAATACAATATTTAGGGGAATAAAACATCATCCCCTTCCCTAAACTATTCATTTAGTGGAGGATATAAAACCTCATTCCAACATAACCAATGGGTGTAGATCCTCATGTAAATACACCACTCTACCATGCCATGTGCAGATGATTATTTATCATTCATCAAGAATTACCAAATCATAATAACATTCAAATTCCATAATAACATCAATAAATTAGAAATTATCATCCACCTCAATCGATTAACACATTTATTATTCATATTACATTACCACTTTATCCCCATTACCATTTTCCATGCCTATATCACAAATCATATTAATGTATAAGGCTAATCCATATCATTTTCCCATTTATCATTTCAACCCATATTCATTCCATCCCAAAACCTCTTAGGTAATTACCCAACCTAAGTGTTTAACTAATCACCAATTGCACACCATTTAATCACATTAAAATTTTATTATGGGCTCTACATTGTTTCACCACATCCTTACACATATATAACATAGGTCTGGGGAATTATCGACACAACGAACCAGTGGCCCTAATTTGGTTGAGTCATCCTCCTTGCATCCCCTGGGGATCAAGAGGGGTTCAGTTAGCCATATGGACACCAATACATCAAATGTAACGCCACGACCCCAGTTACCTAGAATCGGTACATTATTACCTAATATTGGCATGATTACAAAATATAAAGTCTTGATAGACCGGTTAGTTTAGTAGCCTTAGAAACACTATATATATTCATAAGTATTACAGTACATAATAATGTGAAAAAAAACTAAAAAAAATCTTGTCTTCATAACCCCTCATACTACCTTGCAGGTCATTCATAAAATACTTATTCACATCCTGGGAAAAATGAAAACATTTAAAGGGGTGAGCTCAGATGCTCAGTAAGGATAACAATATAGCAGAAAATTTCATAAATAAACATAAACATTTAAGGAAATGTATAACTAAAACCAAAGTCTTTTAAACTTGAAATTCTGCATAACATGACAATGATAAAATAAAAAAATTCCATTCAATTATTCACATGGATATTCTACTAGTCAAATAATCACATGCAATATCAATAACCACTTTCATAATGACGGAATGCATAATGCTAGATTATCCTAAAAACATAGTCAACGCCTTGTTCCAAGACTACAAATACAATTTTTCAAAGGCCTTGTGCCAAGACACTTGTTTGTCTCATGAGACCTACCGATGCATTGAGGAGCTATAACAGGTTATACCTATCACTTATGATGTCCAATTCATTCCTCATATGAAATGCTTTAAACATAACATAAACATTCGCATTAGAACTAGCATACGAAATGTTAATACATTCTCCACAAACAATGAATGGTATAAAAATAACACATCCACAGTAAAAAATATCAAAAAACATTCAATAATATATGGATGTTTTGTATCATAATAAATCAACTTCAAATAATCTTAAAATCCATCAATGGATGTTTACATAGATGAAATCAAAACAATTTGAGAGAAATATCTCTTTTTTTGAAATCATTTGAAAGCCACATAATTAAATAATTTAATTTGAAAATATTCTTATAAGCTTGTAAGGGAATATTTGATGATTTTATAATGGTGGAAAATAACCACACCCGCTGTATAAGTTAAGAAAAGACATTCTTAACTTAATTTTGTCGAAAATGTAAAAAAGGACCTTGTTTGGAAAGCGAAGGAAATAATCCTTTATAAACACATTATAACAAGTCAAACAAGGGTATAAATGACTTTAACCCATATTCTATAAAATATTAAGAATGTTTTGAAATACATGTTTAAGAAATATGGATGTGGATGATAAAGAGGTCCCAGTAGATAATTACATATAAACAACCTCAGATAACGAAGAGATTGTGAAATAAACCCTTACCTTATTCCTTTCTTTTTTAGAGGGTATGTTAACCTTATATATAATAGTTAAATAATTTTTATTAAATTATAAAAAAAACATATACATAAATATGATATCATATATGATATTTTAATATTTCTTTGTTAAAAATATTTTAGTATTATCGTCGTTTCGGGTGTTTACTTACTCATTTTCTTTTATAAGTTTTGTTACATAAGCCCTATTTGTTATCCATAGGTTGTATAATATTAATATCCAGAATTATATGAAGTCCTTAAATATTATTTTTTATCATCAAATGAAAATTCATCTCCAATGGTTATGATGGGGAATAAATATCATCGCGTTCGTGGAGATGGTAGTCCGTACATACGCACGAGCGACAATATAATCATTTTGATATTAAAATAAAATATAATTTGATGGTGTACCATATATAAATAATAATTATCCTGTTATATTTATTATTTACATTAATTAATCATGATTATTATACCCATCCAAACAATAATGTATTGAATAACAATTACACCAGGAAGTGGAGACGGTGTGTCGTACGTATGCACGTATGGTGACATGTCATCCAAGGGATTGATAGAATACTGAATATGGTTGTACCATATTTATAATAACATAAAATTATATAGAAGATACTGGAGGTATTATTTTTGAATGGAAATAACAATAAATGAATAAGTGGAAGAAGAAAGGAACTTGAAAGAGGATGGTGAAAACATTACCTCTTATTCAGGTTCTTCCTTTTGATTTGATCAAAACGGCTCCTTAAGGTGGATTTCTGACAAATGGAAGGCCTCTAGGATGAAGTGAGGGAATTTGAGATGATATTTGTTCCGGGTTTGGCTGAACCAGAACGGTTTGATGGTATGAATTTGAGAGAATGGGGGGTACCCTTTTATACGAGGGGTGAGGGGCACCTTAGTAAAAACATAAAATAGTATTTTATAATAAATTCATATTCGGTTTATAATGTCTCCAAATTGATTTATTTGAAGGATAAGGTGGTTATGGGTCGAAATACACTCATCCAATAGGTTTTATATAGGTTTGGGTCACTTTATTAACCTTATATTTTAGTTTTCACTCTTAATTAATTATTTTGACATTTACCATGTCTCTTTGTAATTTTTTATTATATGGTTAATAAACTTACTATACACTTCCAATAGACCCCCAAGTGGTCCATTAATGATACAAAAATCATGATATAAGTCATTTTTCCAACACTTAGATTTTTAAGAATAGAATATCAATTAATAATATAATATTTGTTTTAAAAACTCTTTTATGTCAATTTTTAAACTATTGGGTATTTTGTTTTTGATAAAATCATAGTAGTTTTATTACTTAGAAAAAAATTAATATAAACAATCATAATATGTAATATTATCCTAAAAAATTATTTTAATTCATAAAAAGTCTAAAATGACATTTATTTGTGTACTTATAATATCAATTATCTTAATCTTTCATTAAAACTGTAATTACTACATCATCAATGTATCATAAATAAATTAAATTATTTAATGTCTAAAAATTATAAATAAAATACCATTATGTAGGAAATATTTTTATATTTCTATTAAATATTTATAATCGAATTTATCTTATGTATAACGTTTTTTTAAAAAATGTTTTAGTTATTAAACATTGATTTTATCCTTTTTAACTCTTCTTGGAATTAAATAATAATAAATGTCCTAATATAATCCAAGTGGACCTAAATGATAATATTTTACTCCTATGGTTTTTTTGTGTCGAGATACACTTTTTCAACAGAATTAGGACATGTGTAGGGTAATATAAATATCATTTTTACTCTTAATTACACTATTTACTTTTAACCGTGGTAAATAAAAGTAAAATGTTACTATTGACCAAAAATTATTTTTATCTTATTAAACAAAATTTTACTCTTGGATATTTACAATTTCTCTCATAGTTTCAAAATTCCACTCACAGAAGCAGTAAAATTAAGTATTATGTGAATTTTCAAAATCTCTTACGAGATGGGTAAAAGACGGTGAAAAGTTCAATAAATTTTTTATATGTCTAAAATTATTATAAAATGACTCTAATACATTATATTAAACATATATTTGTATTAGGTATCTATTTTGACCTAAAAAAATTTAAATAAAATAAATAATTATTTAAATAAAAATTCGGTTTTAAAATATAACTCAGTTTTTTCACTATTCATTAATAATTGAATGTTTTCGGAAAAATACAAAAAATTCACCCTAAGCTAATATCTATATTCAGAATCCAAATATGAAGTCCATTCTAAAAGATAAAATTTATCAAATTTCAAAAAGTGTGTATTACTATTCATAACAGTTAGTTTGATTGGTTGTGGTGTGTGTTAGAACTCGATGTTGCGTACAACAAACGCTACTGAATTATTCAAAAAGAAGCATACCATGGAAGCTTGGGGTGTTACATTCTACCATCCTTCAATAAATTGCGTCCTTGCAATTTATGCTCGGTATTGGAAACATTGGGTTGAAATTTCAAAATATATTAGTTGAAATACCACATCAAAAAATGGATTAATGAGTCCTCTATTTATAATAAAGAGTGGTAAGTAAGAAGGTTACCAAAAATAACACATACTAGGGTTCCATGTAGGAGAACAGGGATATGGAATAGAAATATAACCATCAATATCTTATGAAGAGTGGTAGAGAACATGGCTATGAAATGGTCAACAATCACAAAGCCATAAATTTGTGATGATCTAAGGTACCAACTAGGACAACGTTTTTGTTCTAAGCTCTTTTCCTTAATGTTATTGAATTTATTTATGAGATTGGATAAGATCATAAGGAGATATACTTACTTTATAATTATTGTATTATCCATTAATAAATTTCTACCACAAACACATCTTTCATTCAATAACATAATACAACTCAAAAATAATCTATTTATCCTAATCATATAAGGTTCCAAATATAATTAATTTATAATTCGTTTATCAAACCCTTTAAAAAAAGAAGCTACATTATTCCATCCAACAACTTCACATAGTCCAGTGGTAGGTGATATATCCCAATTTCACTTATGGTTGTGGGTTTGATTCCCATAGCTTTGTCCAACACGACAGGTTGTCACACAATCTGTGTGTTGTGATTTTATAAAAATACAAAAATAACCTTTCCAACATAATCCATTCCAGCCATTAGACTTATCCAAAATACTACTATCCAAACTCACATTCCAAAATTTATAAGGAAGTTAAACACAATGAAGATCCTTTTTTCCATGTAATAACATGTGAACACCTTCATCATGTATTATTTTAAAACATGGTAACATCATGAATTGCCATAAAACCTTATTTATTACATTCATGATCCCTTATTCTTTATAGAATACTGGATGTACTGCTTCTATCCAAAAAATGTTGTAAACTAAAATGATGATAAATCATTAATCAGTTTCAAGTTAGTCAAGAATATCCAATATAATTTATTCAAATCTACCATCTCTTATTCCAGAATCACTACCTCATTATCGGGACTATATTAAGGATTACCTTTCCTTAAACCATGTATTTTACGAAAATTGTATCTCACTATTAAGTCACATTTCTTAGAACCATATAATCTCAAATCCTCAATAAAATAGTACTGCAGTAGGATCCTCATTTATCTCCATAATTCATATTACCAGTATATTGTTGATACAACACTCAAATGAAATAATCATATAATAACAACATAAGAAAACTAGTCAATATTCTTCAACTAAGGTATTATCATAACTTGATTATTATCCAATAGCATCATTTGGGGAATATTCTGATGATTTGGACATTGGTTTGCATAGTGTCCCAACTCCTTACAGATGAAGCATTGTACCATTGAAACCTTTTTCTTACCCTTGAAGTCACATACATGGTGTCCTTTTTCTCCACACTTATAACAAACTCCCATTCCATTCAGGCAAGTTCCAGGGTGTTTCTTCCCACAATTATCATATATGGGAAAATTCTCTTTTTTCCTATTCCTTTTATCCATATTTCTCTCTTCTATCCTTTTCTTCTCTTGCTGTCCTTCAACGCCATAGGACTCTAAGAATTATTTACTTATCTTATTAACAAATGATACTATTTCATCATATGTTGAGAAAACAAGAGAGACTATTTCCCTTCTAAATGTTGGCTTAATACCATGGAAGATATGAACATTCTTACTCTTTGGATCATATGTATTGCTGGAGTTCACATTCCTTCTACTGGGTGCCATATCTATACAATGACATACACTATGTCAGTTTTTAAATTGCAATGAATAATTCAAAACATGTAAAATACCTAATGTAAATTGAACTGTTTATGGATATAATCCATAACCATAATTATTCTTTTTTGAGAATGTATATACTTATAAACCCTTCATAATGGTATGTAATGAAAATGAGAATTACCCAAAGCATATCACATGGGAGCGTCGTAACCAAGATTACAGCAAAGCCTCTTGTCGTGCACCATTTCTCGTTCGAGAATAGCTCAAAGAGTTGTTTTTAGGTTTTACCCCTAGGTACATCTGTTCCCGAGCCGCCTCTACATGCTCGTATCCAGACAGGGATGTATTTCTCGGAAAACTCACAAAATATCTACAATACCAAAATTCTATGAAGTTCTTCTATACTAATCCTTAATGTCTATATTAGGACTATGTGCTCTAATTAGAGTTTATCTAAATATATCTTCCAAGGTTTATACTAAACTTATCTTGATACCAACTATAATGCCCGGACCCCAGTTACCCAGATTCGGTGCATTATTACATAATATTGGCATGAATACAAAAGATCACGTCTCGAAAGACCGATTAGTTTAGTAACACGGGAAACACTAGATATATTCATAAGTCTTACATTACAAAATAAATTAAAAAAAACTACTACAACATCTTGTCTTCATATCCCCTCATGATATACCTATAGGTATTTGATAAAACACTTCTTCACATCCTGGGAAAAATTAAATCATTGAAAATGGAGAGCTCAGATGGTCAGTAAGGATAACAATATAGCAGAAACTTTCATAAATAAACCTAAACATTTAAGGCATTGTATAACTAAAACAAAAGCCTTTTAAACTTGAACTTCATCATTATATGGAAAAGATAAAATGAAATAATTCCTTTTATTTATTAGCATGTATATTCTACTAGTCGAATAATCTCATGAAATATCAATAACCATTTTCATAATGATGGAATGCATAATACCAGATTATCATAACCACATAGTCAAGGACTTGTGCCAAGACTACAAATAAGATTTTTCCAAGGCCTTGTTCCAAGACACTAGTTTGTCTCATGAGACCTACCTATGCATTGAAGAGCTACAACGAGCTCCAACCATCACTTATTATGTCTAATTCATTCCTCAAATGAACATGTTGAAACATAACATAAACATTCGTATTAAAACTAGCATAAGAAATGTCAATACATTATCTATAAACCATGAATGGTATAAAAATAAAAAATTCATTATAAAACATATCAAAAAACCATCAATACTATATGAAAGTTTTGTATCATAATAAATCAACTTCAAATATGCTTAAAATCCATCAATGGATGTTGATAGAGATGAAATAAAAACTATTTGAGAGAAATATTACATTTTTTAAAATAATTTAAAAGCCACATAATTAAAACATTTCCTTTGTAAATATTCTTATAAGATTTTAAGGGAATATTTGACAATTTTATAATGGTGGAAAATATCCTCACCCACCGTATAAGTTAAAAAAAGACATTCTTACCTTAATTTTTTCGAAAAGTTTAAAAAGGACCTTGTTTGGAAAACAACAGAATGATTCCATTATAAACATATTATAAAAATTCAAAAAAGGGTATAAATGACTTTAACCCATATTCTATAAAATAGTGATAATGTTTTCAAATGAATTTTTATGAAACATGGATGTGGATGATAAAGAGGTCCCAGTAGACAATTACATATAAACAACCTGAGATAATGAAGAGATTCTGAAATAAACCCTAAACATGTACTTTTACTTGGTCGAGCGTAAGATAAACTCCGGTATAATAGTTAAATCATTTTTATTAAAATATAAAATAATCATATAATTAAATATGATAAAATATATGATATTTTAATATTGCATTGTTAATAATATTTTTGTAATATCGTCATTTTGGGTGTTTACATACTCATTTTCTATTATATGTTTTGTTACATAAGCCGTGTTTGTTACCCATGGGTTGTATCTTTTTTATATCCAGAAATATATCAAGTCCTTAAACATTATTTTTAATCATTAAATGATAATTAGTCTTGAATGGATACGATGGGGAATGAATCTCATCGCGTTCATGGAGACGGCAGTCCGTACGTATGCACGAGCAACAATATAATTATATTGTTATTAAAATAATATATAATTGGATGGTGTATCATATATAAAGAATAATTTTCATGTCATATTTATTATTTAGTTGAATTAAAAATCATTATTATTCCCATCCAAATAATAATGTATTGAATAACAATTACACCACGATGTGGAGACGGTAAGCCGTATGTACACACATATAGTGACATGTCATCCTAGGGATTGATAGAATATTGAATATGGTTATACCATATTTATAATAAAATCACAGTATATAGAATATACTGGAGTTATTATTTTAGAATGTAAATAACAATTAAAGAATAAGTGGAAGAAGAAAGGAACTTAGAAGAGGATGGTGAAAACATTACCTCTTCTTCGGGTTCTTCCTTTTGATTTGATAAAAAGGGCTCTTTAAGATGCCTTTTTGAATAATAGAAGGCTTGTAGGATGAAGTGAGGCAAGTTTAGAGGATATTTGGGCAGGGGTTGGCCGAACCAAAAGGCTTTTATGGTATGAATTTGAGAGAAGTCGGAGTGCCCTTTTATAAGAGGGGTGAAGGGCACCTTTGGAAAAACTTAAAATATTATTTTATAATAAATTAATATTCTGTTTATAATGGCTCCAAATTGATTTATATAAAGGATGAGGTGGGGATGGCTCGAAATCAACTCAACTAATAGGTTTTTGGCTTGTTTGGGTCACTTTATTATCCTTATCTTTTAGTTTTAGCTCTTAGTTAATTGGTTTGACATTTACCATGTCTCTTTGTATTTTTATATTATATGGTTAATAATATTACAATAAACTTTTAATAGAACCCCATGTGGTCCATTAATGATACACCTATCATGATATAAGTCCTTTGGCCGATCCATAGATTTTTAGGAATATAATATCAATTAATAATATAATATTTGTTTTAAAACAATTCATAACATCATTATTACTTTGCAAATAAATCATATAACCAATCATAATATGTCATATTATATTAAAAAAATATTTCAATTCATAAAAAGTCTCAAATTACTTTTATTTGGGTATTTATAAAATCAATTTTCTTAATCTTTCTCTAATACGGTAATTACTGTATCCTCACTGTGTCATAAATAAAATAAATTATTTAATTTATAAAAATTATAAATAAAATACTATTATGTTAGAAATCTTATTATCTTTCTAATTAATATAAATAATCGAATTTATCTTATGTATATCCTATTATTAAATTTTATTTAGTTATTAAACATTGATTTTAACTTTTTTATCTCTTGTTTGAATTAAATAATAATTAATGTCCTAATCTAATCCAAGTAAACTTAAATGATAATATTTTATTCCTAATGTGATTTCTGGTCTAGATACAATTTTCCAATAGTATTAGGACATGTGTTAGGGTAATATTAATATCATTTTTACCCTGTATTACCCTATTTACTTTTAATCGTGGTAAATAAAAGTAAAGGTTACTATTCACCAAAAATTATTTTTATCTTATTTTAGCACATTATACTCCTTGATATTAACCATGTCTCTCAGATTTTCTAAATTCCACTCAGAGAAGAGGTAAAATTATGTTTTATGTGAATTTTCAAATTCGTCTATGAGATGGGTAAAAGACGGTGAAAAGTTCAATAAAATTTTTATATATCTAAAATTATTATGAACTGACTCCAATTAATTACATTGAACTTATATAAGAATTATGTATCTATTTTGACCTAAAATAAATTTAAATAAAATAAAAAATTATTTAAATAAAAATTTGGTTTTAAACTATAACTCAGTGTTTTTTCACACTTCATAAAAAATTTAATATTTTCAGAAAAATACCAAAAAATTCACGCTAAGCTAATTTCGATATTCCGAATCAAAAAATGAAGTCCATTTTGAATGATAAAATTTATAAAATTTTAAAAAGTGGAAATTACTATTCATAACTGCTAGTTTGATTGGTTGTGGTGTGTGGTAGAACTCGAAGTTGCATACAACACACACTAGTGTATTATTAAAAGAGAAGTGTACCATGGAATCTTGGGGTGTTACATCACATCATGTCAAATTGACCAAGTAATCATAAAAATGGAATGATGTAGAACCGTACATGCACAAATCTATTCAAAAACCAAGGGATATAACTTGTAGACCACCTACCCTAAATCCATTAGCGAACACACTCCCAATAAAAGACTTAGATCTCGATTCAACCAATCGTTGAATATTTTCCATAAAAATTACCAAAAAGGTAGGGTTTGAGAGCTTCAGATGAATAGGGTAATGAAATTGAAACCCTATAATAAATAGAAAAGAAAGAGGTTGGTTAGCCTTACCCGGATCTTCAATCTATAACTAACATTCCTCCAAACGGCTTAGTATTAGAAGAGTAACACCTCCTGGGGGGTCTTGGGTGCTTGGCTCAGAACTAGGGACGATAGAGTAAGAGGGGAGAGAAATATCGAGTGGGTTTAATGAATTCAGAGTATCATTTTTTTTATTTTTTAAAAGTTTCTAGGCCACACGGTTTCCCATCATGGTTTTCCAAACCGTGTGCAAACTGTGAAGATGCTTCTGTCTCAAAGAGCCCCCTCTCATGGCTTTCCAACTACGTTTTTCAAACTATGCGCAAACCGTGTGGAGACTACAATTCGAAAATCTTACTCTTGCACAATATCCTAGGTTTTATAAACGGTTATCACTAACCAGGTGCAGACCGTGTAGCTAGGCTAGAAACTCATTGTCAACCCATTTTCATGACCCGAACCCCCGGGAAACCCCTTGAGCTACTTTAAGGACTTTAGAAAGCACTTAATAGATTGAAATAAAATTTCTAAACTGAAACGTAACTGAAACATACCTTATAGGGGAATCCGGGATATTACATGACCTCTATTCTTCATTTGTGTATCTCAAACCACATGCCCTACTCAAAACAACTGAATTGACTCTCATTCTATCAATCCCATATAAGCAAGACCCATTTCCCTCCCATAAAAATAAAAAAATTTATGCACTACAGTTTATGGCTACTAATTTTCAAGCCACAACCATGGTCTTGTAACCATAATAAATTCATATTTGATGGACCATATGGGAAGTGATTATATTTGAATTATTCATGATGGAAAGGTAATTTTTTAAGTTATAAGATTACAATGATGTCAATTTGGACACTCATCCATGACATGTCGAATTGAATTAGTTGAGGAAGAATGTTACTACTTGGAACAAAAATATAATGGATTTAATGGGATGATCTAATATATATTAATATGTTTATCCTTCTACTTTGGAAGGATTAAACTTCTTCTAATTATACCATAGGAACCTTTATAAGTAAAAATTATAGTTTAATTTAATTATGATTTTTATGTGTGTGTTATTCTATTCTTCCCATTTTCCTTCAGATTTATTAAAAAAATATGATGTGTTCAGGATTATTATATATTAAACTCTATATTAATGGATTACTGACCTATGGTTGAATTCTTGGGGGTGGTTCACTATTTATCGAATTATAATTTCAATTTATTATGTTATAATTTTATTATAATTACATATATAATTTTTTTATGATTCGTATAATGATTATACACCTCCCTATAATTCATCCATGTTAATTAAAATATATTATTTTTCATCTTACATCATTAAGATTCTATTCATATGAAATAATATGAATGGGGTGAGGGAATAAAAAACATAAAATGGTGTATAGTGGAGTTTGGTGGGTTTTCTGTGAATATGGCACGTTCATAATATCAAAAAATGAAGGAAGTGTAATTATTTGAGCCTATTAGGTTTCATAAGGTTTATAGGATATCAAAATTTTATTAATTTAAGATTATTCATGAATGATATTGAGTGTATTATCAAATTGATGATAAAATAAAAAATGGATAAAGAAATTAATTAATAGACTAAGAGTGCATTAAATTTTTCCTAAAAAAAATTTCATTATTTTTCCACCATATTTAATTCTGTATTTACATAATAAAAAAATTAAATATTAATTTCTTCTTTTAAAATCAATAAAAAATGATAATAAGTGATTTGTAATAGTGAAGAACTGACCCACATAACCTCATATGGAAACAACATTTGTCAGCACCATGATGTAATAAAATATTTGATAAAATAATTTTTTTTTTGACCGTGTCATATGACAACCAATAAATTATATTTTTTTAAAACCCATCACAAAATTTTATAAATATTAAAAGAAAGTGAGTAACATTTTTTTACTTTATCCTTTATATTAGAAAAAATTATAATAAAAGGATAGTGGAATTTTTTTTCCAAATATTAGAATCCGAAAGGTTTACTGTCTCAAAAATCTTATCCCATAAAACAAATATATGTGTTAAGGAAATTTATATTTTTAATCATATAGCTGTAACCCTATTTTTACCAATTTTACCCACACAAAGGTGAAAAATAATTACAATAGTTGGAATTCATAATGAAAAAAATAATAAAAAAATGTTAACCAAATTTGAAAACGATGAATAAAAATATAGAATATATTTGTTGGGATAAAATATATAGATGTTAAAGAAATAAATTCTAATTTAAATGAGCAAAATATAATAGAAAACAATGTTTTGGATAATGTATTTTTAAGCCTAAAAAAAGATTGATACTATAATATAGTATAATATTGATAAATTTGTAATAAATTTTATAATATAAAATTATCACATCCTTATGTTACTTTGATATTAAATACTAATTTTAAATTACATTATTTATTGAAAAGAAATGATAGCTTCTATAAAATCGATATTTTCACTATTCACTAATAAATCGTTATTTTTATAAAAATAAAAAAAAATCAGATGAAGATAATGTTGATTTGATGTTTTAGAAAAGTATATCCTTTTTATCAAATACTATCTATAATATTGGGGGAAATTAAATATAATATTCACTATAAAAAGAAATAAAAACAATTTTTGAAAAAAACAATTTTTTATAAAAAATTCACAGTACAGAAAATTGTCCATTTATTTCAAAAGAATTTATAAATTCTTTTTTATTTAATATCACCATTATATATGTTTTTCATAATGTTTTTAATAATATTATTTATTAACCTTTTCAATGTCTAAATTATAATAGTCATGTCAAATAATAATAATTAATTCTGCAATTAAGATCAGTGTTGTGTGAAGAATACGCTATCAGGAAATGTGTTCTTATAAAATATTTTCATAAAATAATAACATTATAATATATTAATAATTCTTATTTTATTATATTTGTATGGATATAAAATTCATGGAATAAAAATATTAATAAAAAAATTACAGAGGTGTAAGAAATATTCTTGTTTAGAACAATAGATTTCCCTAGGAAATAACTGTATACATAAATGAGTACAACTAAATAATGTAGAATAGAACATTATAAACATGATAAAGGATTATTGTAGGAAAGAAGTTTCATATATTCAATATTTAATTCAAATGTATATGAATATCATGAATTTTTTGAAGTGATCACATTTTATAGATAAAGAGATGTGTAGTTTTGTATGTAAGTGTTACATTTCAATAGTGGAACATCACTGTTAATGGGATAAAGGATCAAAAAAGTAAAATATTGGAGCAGAGAATCTATTTTCAACACAAATATCATCCAGAAACTTTAAGGAAATTTTTTAAATTCTTTAGGACTTTTACACTATGTAAAACTCTTTTTTTAATTTTTTTATTTTTACTATGGTAACAATAGTTTTTAACGTCAGTAATTAATTTCATTTACCAAAATAAATATTTTCAATATTTCAAACTTTTAACAAGAAGATTTAAAATTTAAAAATTATTTTATGATAAAAAATATCCAAATTTTATAGAAGTTAATATTATAATTGACTAATGTGGCATGTAAAAAAAACATTCAGAAATAAATTGTGGTATAAGATTAAATTTTATGATTAGTTTAAAATAATATATGTAATTAATTTCTTTGATATAAATTGCATGATTATATAAAGAATATTTTTTTATGTATTTCAATGAAATCCAAAACCTTATTTTACTAAAATAATGTCTTATTAAATTATAATAAATACCACTTATTTAATAAATTAGTACTTACCCAGGCGTTCGCACGGAAATACCTTCAATGACTATTTTCAAAGAAGACAAAACTATATTTAAAAGTTAATAAAGATGATGAATATTGAATATACTGAAAAATTTGTGATACTTAATATTAAACTATAATCAAAAAATATATATAGAATTGAAAACACAGAAAAATAAGAAAAATAAAATAATATAATAGAATATCTAAGAGAATATTGAAAGCATATTGGATAATATATGAAAATATATAAGAAAAACGCAAGTATACCATCACTGTACTAAATAATCCATCCATAATTAATATATCCAAAACCTGTGAAATTGAGCCATCACCAATACATTTCATCTCTGCCTCACCAATATGAGATTGGTTGGAATCATCCTTGTTTAACACATCGTAAGAATACCTGAATAGGCAGCATATGTATACAACATAAGAATATATACAACATATGTATACAACATAAGAATAATTAAATATGCAGAAGAAGTATTAATTTCACCGAAAAATGAACATGAATGAAATATCCAACAGAAAAGGAACATTCAAATGGACATGAAGAAAACAAGATAAGTATATACAATATAGAATATAAATGGAAATGAATGAAAAGAATATTCAGAGTGGCACATAGGATGGGCGTGATCACATAAAACAGCACCATGGATGCATCAAGGCCTCTTATAATCCCAAGACCCGAAGAGGTAATTCAGACATAAATATGAATATTAAGATTTAATATAATTAAAACTCAAATTATTGGTACATAATAATGGAAAATAAGTTAGAGAAATTGTTGAGAAATCATAAATGTAGTAGAAAATATTTAGTTGAATTAATAAGGATTACAAATTTATAATTGGAATTCATGACGGAGATATCAA
Source organism: Viscum album (assembly GCA_963277665.1). Taxonomy (NCBI): domain Eukaryota; kingdom Viridiplantae; phylum Streptophyta; class Magnoliopsida; order Santalales; family Viscaceae; genus Viscum; species Viscum album. Next base: position 1,878,579,953 of record OY728132.1, read on the forward strand.
TTACATGAATGGAAAAATGATTCAGATGGATAATTCAGATAGATAATTATAATATTTAATATTGGAATTAAAAGTCATGAAACTAAAAATAATGAAATAAGAGGGCTAGATAAGAAGGTTGGCTGATGGTGAGTGAGGTTGATGTAAGAAAGAGGTGAAGGGCCTAACATCACCATGATCATCACTCGATAACCATTCATAAAATGTCTTGATCCCAAGACATAGGATACATCTTCGGAACTCCATTGGTCTCCACTGATGCGACATGGACTCCCCAACACACAACTGTAGTGGTGCAATAGGGTCATGGACTATAGAAAAAAATTCCATTATGAATTAGAATATGATGAACAATATTGGTGGACATTGACTGATAATGGAATGTAATTAACAATGACCAAGCATGAAAATGAACCTTGTTGCATGAAACCCTTCTAATTAAAGCCATCCATATATGTATTTTTCCTGTAGCAAAACATCATTCAAAATAAACAAAGGGTTTACAAGACTTCCAAAAAATGAGTAGTCATTATTTTTATTATGATAAGAATTTTTACAAATCTGAACAGATGTGATGGACTCAACATAATGTAGAAACAATGCACAATCATAAGAAGTAAATCAAACCAATTGAAAATAAAGGCATGGAGGAACCAGTGTCACTGAAAAATTTTAAATCTATTTGAAAATAGGCTACACCACTATCAGGGAATTTCATGTTAGGAATGTGGGTAATTTGTAAATTGAATTGATGTTTTACAAGAAGGAAACATAATTTAACACGTTAATACATTTTATAACAACAATAATTGTTCAATTCCAAAAATATGAGCTACAGTAAAATACTTCCAGTAATGGGGGTCTCAAACCAAGTCATGAATGAAACATAATTGGTGAATTATGGCCAGAATGGATTTGAAAAGGTTAATAACATAACCTATTAATGTCATTTAGATTTATACACATTGAGTATGCCTTGATTTCTAGTAGTAATACTATAGTCAAGTGTATAGGAGAAAAAAGATTTCAACAAAACATGCTGATGAAAAAGGGAGAAAAATCACCTTTTTTATATCTTTTACATGACTTTCATAGCCGATCAACCTGATCCTAAAAAGATGGATCCATTCTAGGGAGTTCTTTATATTATCACAAGATTTCAACAAAACATGTTAAATAAAAAGGGAGAAAAATTACCATTTTTTCTGTCATGTACATGTCTTTTATGTCCTGATCAATCTGATAATAAAAAGTTGGATCCATACCAAGGAGTGCTACAGATATTTTCTCATTAATGTTAATGACAACATGACTCATCAGTGCTCAAATATTTCTATATTTATATAATATTTTTTGGATCATCGGTGCTCTAGATTTGATTAAATTCCCTTGGTGGATAAGGCATGTCCCTCCTATGTGATATAGAAATCAAGATTAATACTGAACTTGACTATATAAACACACACTTCAAATAGATAAGTTGTTATTCTATACATATAATTGTCACCAGTAACTACATGAGCATATTTATGTCGGCATACAAAACATGAATTAATTTGTCACTACCATTAACTCAAATCCAATTCCTTACATGAAAAAATAGTAAAGATGATATGAAAAGGAGATTTTTTCCCAACCATATTTACGAGATTCATTATACAAAACAGGAGTGTAATGTAAGGTATACGTTTGTATAAAATAGTGTAAAGTATACAGTACTGTGTACTGTTGAAGTGTGTGGAACATTCATTATTTATAACATTTGAATAAAGGATTGGAATGTAGGTTCAAACATTCATTATTTCTAACTTTTCTTCATCAGCCACATAAATAAAGATTGTACCTGCAATAACACGTGTCCAGCAGTGGATCCTCTACCTGATATCATAATCCCTAGGAGACTGAGACTACATCTACTACAATAGAGATTTCAACCTAATGAAAAGTAAGTTAGGGAATGAGGATAATGCACGAACAGACGTACCGATTATAGAATGAATTGTGTTGTGGGAACACCTATGAAAATACCAAACACAACCCACCTTGTAGCTGTAACCAGGTCCTTTGATTTTTTTTAGATTGGAACCCAAAATAAAGAAAACAAAAAATTATCTCATACTGGTTTCCTTGTTTCAATTACTAACCTGAAAATGATGCATTTCTGTTATGAGTCTTCCATCCAAGTAATATTTTAATGGTTCAACCATAGAACGTACTACATTATGGTTGAGAATCTTCCATCTATGGAACCTTTTCATGAATTACTAGTCTAGACTCCTATTTCGATATAATAAAGCACACTTCAATGTAAGCATAAGAACCCACACTACATGTCAACCTGTAGTTTTTCATAAATGGGAACATCAAATCAGATATGGGTAAAATAAGAGAAAAAGAAGAAGAAAATGAGGAATAAATGTTGCTAGCTGTGAAGGAAGATAAATAAAAAATGTAAATAAAATCAAAATATGAAATTAGAAATTGTCCCATTACCTTGGATTGAGGCTGTTCTTCACCATCTTCTTCCAGTAAACAAACATCTGAAATCAATTGTAGTAAAATATGTTTTAGTAAAGAAATATGATTAATAAAAATATGGATAATCAGTTTAACTGGAAGAATACAAAATATTCCAGAATATTGGAATTATGTTATATAGGGAAAAAACATCATTATTCAGATAATGAGTAATTTTATTTCATGGAAACATACTTGAAAACTCATTAATTGGGAAATCTGTTTCACTAAAAAAACAATGGCAATTCCTAGAATGGTAAATCTGTTCAAGTGGAGAAAAAACTGAGAAATCATAATATGGAAAAACTAAATTTCTAGGAAGCATTATTACATATTAGAACATGGATTATCTGATTGAATGTATATAATTTTCCCATCAAGTGGAGAAGTATTTAATCAAAATAACCATCATTAATTTCATTAAACAGAAGTTATTAAATACAAATTGTTAAACAGAAATTTTTAAACAGAAATTAGTAAACATAAATTATAAAAAAATATTTATTAATACAAATAACCATATGTTTTAAACAAATAACCATATGTTTTAGTGTTTATAACTTACTTAAACACATATTATTAAATAGAAATTAAACACATATTATTAAATAGAAATTAAAAACAAATTATTATACATAATAACCATCAGTTTTAATGTATATAATTTTTCTATCATGTGGAGAAATTACTAAATAGTTTTTATTAAAACATATAAGCATCTATTTTTAAAAAATAATAATCTTTTTTGAACACAATAACAAACTATTTTAATGTATATAATTTCATTAAATACAATATGTTAAATAAAAATTAATAAACAGAACATGGGTTATCTGTTTTATGATTTAAAAATTTCATTAGTGTATTAGGCAACAACAGAATTAGTATAAATAATAGTAGAGATATTATTTGTAACAGGCCATTTGAAACATACATATTTCAAAAAATCTATTCCCAAAATCGATAAGTACTACAAGACAAACCTGTAGTCTACTTTTTCTGTTTTTTTGAAGTTATCCTTTATTCACATAAGAAGATGAGTGGCATCAGTTGATGGTGGTGTGGAGTCACCAGTCAGTGAGACATTATGTCTAACTGCATCATCATTATTGAAGTTAGTCAACATATTTATCTATAAGTGAATGAAACTATTAATTGGATAAAAATAAAACCACCCACTTCTCAATTGAAAAATATTATAATGATAAATCACAGTCCATAAAACGAGAGATGGGAACTGACTTCATGATTATATTATGCAATTCATAGTCTCAATAACATAAAATATATGTTGTCATATAACACATAGAAAATGATGGAACCTACTTACCATACTCTGTGATGGATAGAAGGTCCTGTAAAAGTGATGATAAACTGTTATCTTCCACATAATCATTTTAGTAGTCAAATTTTTTAAATATTCATGAATATTCTTTAAAATGTTGCAATTAAACTAATGGGATTATAGGGATGAAATGGTTACCCCACAATTTCATCTAACATTGTAAAGCAACATAGTACCAGAGTCCCACAATAGTTTGGGAGTGACATCATCCTAAATCCCATTACCACCCATCTAGTACCAGACCTAACCAAAAAAATGCTTCCCAATACATAATTCTCCACCTTAGAAAAAAATAAATTATAGGAAATCTGTAGAGGAATATAGAACAAACCACTTACCCATTTTATTATACAAAGTAGCATGGGTTAATCTGAAAATGGTCATTGCGAGGATGTAGTTAGGCAGGATCGATGACATGGAGTCCTGTAGAGGGGGAACAAGAATTCATAGGATGAGGTTGATCAATTTATTCATCATTCGAAATGAATCAATCAATTGGATATCATGGTTGCAGCTGATGGATAAGAAGTAGCTGAAAAAACATAATCTTTTATAAAAAAACAAAATTTCATATAACACTTTTAATAAAATACAGAAATAATGTATAAGTGACACCTGAACACATGTAAATTCACTCTTTATTAATGTTGAACATTCCATCATAATTTTTTGTACATAACTGACCTTCCTCCTTTTCTTGGATTTTGATTGTATCATTTTGAAGGACAGAAGAGAGTATCTGCCTTCAACCAGAAATATGTTTGAAGGAAATTCCAATAGCTGAACACAATAGACGTTCATTTTTTCCAAATAGGAAATGTAAATTCAGACCACGAAATGTGCAGTTGGAGATCAAAATTCTAAAAAATGAAATCTAAATAAGTTTCTAAGAAAATTATACAACAAACCATAGAAGAAGTTTAATTTTTTCAGAGGGTAAAAGAAAATTCAAACAATAGAAAATAAACACGAATTTTTATAGAACTGAAATGATACCATAAATTCAGTTCAAAGGATTTATTTCTTCCAATAGGTAGTAAAGGTCATACTTGATGTGTGAAGATGATGCAGGAGGGAATATGAGATGCAGGATGCATACAGGGAAGTTAGGCTGTCATTGGTTGAAATTCCAAACCCGAAATTCCCTTGAATAGCCGTCTGATGGAGTATAGGGAATTTGGGAGGAGGATGACGATGTTGTCGGGAGTTTTCAGGAAACCTCGGTCATGAAGAGATGAATCCAGACCATGACGAGGAGAATGAAAAAAATGTATCACCCATAATATGTACTATATTTTTCTAGAATTTCAAGAAAATTATCGGTGTGAAACATTTAAAACAATGAATATTATAGTTTCATAACATCGACATAAAGTTAGAAAACATAGAAGAAAAAGTGGGAAAAAGTAGAAAAAGGAACTGGTATGGTGATGAAGAGCTGATGTTCTATGAGGAATCATGTCCTGATTTAGGAGCTGGTAGTCGAAGTATCATTGATGAAATTAGAGCTCCATTTCTGTTGAAAATATGTATCAATTCTAAAAAAACCCTAATAATAAACCAACAAACTTAATAATAAACCAAACCTTGTGATCTAATATCGTTAGATCATGTTCAATATTATCTACGAAATATCTACATATTAGTAAGTAGATGATTCAGTATAAGTTAAATTGCTATTATGCACAAAAAAATTACATCATAAGATCTGAGTATTTTTTGTGATAAAAGAATTAATGTCTTAGGTGAAATAAATCACCAAGAAATAAAACGAATGTCAGTAGAGTCAATATCTAAAAATTTGAGAATATTTTATTCCCAATGTAACATGTGAAGACCTTTATCAAATATATGTATACAATATCGATGCTAGTAAAATACATGAAGTTCATTGGTTATCAATGCTTGATGACGAGGATTGAAATGAAACATACCTGAACCTAAAAATAATATAACATATATTATAAATGAGAGGAGGAGTACCTTGTCAAAGATGAAGTATAAATTGAAGGAATGGGAACCATAGAAGATTACACAAGTTTGAAGTCAGTAGTTGAGGACTTCATTGTACAGGAACCGTAGCTCGACTAGATATAAAGAATGAGCAGGATGGCAGTGTGGGTAAAACCATATACGAAAGAGATATGGAAGGAAATTATTCGATTGAGGGTTAGGTAGGCGATCAGTACCTATAGCTCTAACCCTATATTGAAAAATCGAGCGGAAGTAGATTGCGATGGGAACTCAGAGGAGCTAAAATCAGAGGAGCCGAAATCATAGGAGTCGTAACCGGAGGAGCGAATGTCGGAGGAGCGAATGTCGGAGGAGCTGATGTCAGAGGAGCTGATGTCGGAGGATCCGATTTCGGAGGAGACGATGTCAGAGGAGACGATGTCGGAGGAGCCGATGACAGAGGAGATGAAGGCGGATCACGCAGAGGTGTAGTCGTGTCTAGAGAGGGGATTAATGGAGGGGAGGGAGTGAGAAAGTGTATTTGGGATGGGGGAATCGTTGCAGGGTGAGGGAACCCTTGAGCATGGAGAGGTGAATCTGGGAGTGGGGTGAAAAACTAGAAAATCTCGATCAGGGTCGGGATGGCAGGAGGGTTTTCTGGGTTTGAGTGATGGATTGTTGATGTGTTAGCATGGAAAAGGTGACACGTAACAAGAAAAAAGCCAACATTATAAGATATATAGATGTAATTTTTCTATAAAATTCATTTAATAAATAACTTATGAAATTTTTAGTTACATAATTATATTGGTATAATTTCTAGTAAAACAGTCCCATATGATATCCTTGTAAGATATAATTATAAGGTAATATTATGTGTAAATTATTAGTACTGATTTTTATAGAATTAATCTCATAGAAACTTCTTAGAGCATTAATTCATCCCACATATGATTTCACTCACACTGTAATTGATACATTTTAATTTTGTTTTTATCTTGGAAGCACATAGTGAAACTACCTCCTTCCCATGATAAAAAATGAGCATCATAATAGATAATATTAATATTTTATTCCATTTATTTCCCTTTTTTATAGTTTTCATAATATAGTTACTTCTTTTAAACCCACTAATTTAATAGATATATTCAAATGGTCTATTTTCATTATTTTATTTTCAACTATCATAGGAATATAATAGTTTATCAATTCATATGATACAAGACACCAAAAAAATATTAATTTAGAGATAAATATAAATTAAAAAGTAGTAGGGTGTCACATTCCCTCAAATATTTTAATACAATATCCCTCTTAATTTTAATTATCATGGATTACAGAAAATATAGAAGTGATCTGTAATATCTACAACTCTAAAGAGAAAATTTCTAATGAGATATCCACCTAACTATCATTAGTAATACTAGGATACTTTTTATACCAAATAAACTTAATCAGGATTTCATAGAGACATACCTTACATAACATCATTTTCGTAATATTTTTCTAACCAAATTCCAAAAACAGATGTTTATGATAATTAATGTGAAATACAATATGTTTAAATGAGCATATAAATATCAAAATTGAAACAGATGTTGTATGCTCTAATTTCACCTTCATTTCATCTTATAATACTTTCAATTATACATGGTTTCTTTAGGTTGGTTTCTTTAATAATCCTTTATCTAATACCATAACATAATAAATTTTCTATAAAGGCTCATAAAGAAAATTATATTGACCAAATCATATCCCTAGGGAATGTCTATAGAGGAGTGTGGTCATCATTCAGTTATTGATGATCGAATTGATACTTAAACGTGGGTTTTAGGGTGATTAAACCTAATTGAATCTACGGTACAACATCATGAACATTCCAGAATCCAGGATGGGATATAATTGATAGGATATTTACATACACAAAACATCAAGAAAAGTATATGATATTATCCAATACATAGACTTGTACAATAGACTAATCCATGAATTCCCACTAATGTTATCATATAAAAAACAAAAAACTAGTAAAAAAATCATAAAAAATAACAATCCAATTATATGATACCTAATTTGTAATCTTGACCATTCACTATAAGGTTAAAGCTCAAAAAAAATTCTTTAAACACTAAATTTTATAAAAATTTGGGACAGATTATTATTTATTTTAAATTTATTCATCACATATATATTACATCTAACAAATTTCAAACAATAATATGAATGGATGGTTTTGTGTTAATGAGGCTTATCTACACATGAAACTTCTTTTAACACACTTGTGGTCAATTATCTATAAACAATTTACACTACATTTCTCTTATTGGCTTCTCATATGATATATTCATCTTCATAGATGAGACAATTGAATCACAAGGAATGGGTGAGTTAAAATTAAATGTTAATGGAAATTATCCTAAACATTTAATCAAGGTTTATATCCAAATAATATGGTCAAACATGATATGGGGAGGAAAATATTATTAAAAAGAACATGAAAGAATGATAAATATCTATATGTCATGGTATAAGGACCTGAAATATCAAATGAATTAAAATTTACAATGGAACCATAATGTGAGACAATAAAAATGATCCTCTATACAAAGTCATATGCATTTAACAAAAAAATATTTTAGTTCATTGAATCATAACACAGACATGAATTATGGAACAAACATAAGGGTATAAAATAATCAAATTTTGGAAAAATAACATTTTATCCACCCATTATACTGTGATCAATTCAAAGGATATTTTTAAATTAATATTAGAATAAATACAATCATGTTCACACGTTATATTACGAAAAAAATCCTTATTTGTACACCCTTTGTTTATGTGAAAATTAATGAATTTAGATGATTTGTGTTCTAAAAAAAACCTTTACCACCTATAATTTTGTGAAAATATTCAATCATTTAAATACTTTATGTTGTAAAAAAACTAAACATGTCCATCCATTATTATCATATATGATATAAAACTAGAAATAATTCATTGAAGTTAGGCATATGATCACATCTATAATTATACAAACCACTATGTAACATCCCAACCTTTTATAGAGTTATCTCAGATTTGAGCACTGGTAATTTTTTACTTTTATTTATTTAATTTAATATGGGTTTAACATTTTGGTGTGTTTGGATGGGAATTTGATAAAAATGGAATAAACTGTAAAGTGCACGGTTGGCGAACGATTTTTTCTATGCATGTGCCCCATCCCTACATGTTATGAAACCCTAGATAAAGTGTAATGTCATTATTAATATACTTTTTTTTAAAAATACCATTATAAGTATCCACACACTCTATAAAATAGGCTCAATGTTTAGTTCATAGTAATGGGAAATAATTTACCCCTGCACAGTAAAAATTGTGCTGGAATTAAATTAACCCAAAATTTTGATTAAAAAATTTCTGAACCCACATTTAAAACCCAAATCAACCACCATTCAACCCTAATGCCTTGTTCACAATTTTGGTGCCTCCTAGGCAGATTATAAACTCTTCTAACCTATCATCTTGGTGGTTTGAATATTGGATCCATGATCCACAACCCCCGGTAAGAGGATATCATCCCAGTTTATTTCTTGTTCCTCCTAAATTATTCTATTCTTCTTAAATGGAAGTTAATATCTATTTTGGGTTATCTCTGGATCTTCATTTTTGTATATAGATCTATGATTTATGATCTAAATATATATCTAATTGACATCTATTTTATTGATCCTGATTTAGGTTTTAGATCTGGTTCTCATTCTACTGTGTTGTGCAACTCAAAATTTTGGGATTTTCCATTAGATGATCACTCATCAATGAATTGAGGTATGTGGTATATTATTTCCTATCCTATTGTTTTTATATCAATTACAAGTATGTGATTGTGAAATTTATATTATTCATTTAGACATTATAATTCTTAAATTGAATTAATCAACGTGGTCAAATAAATTATTGAGGAATTGGGTATTTGAATGAATAATTGAATTGTGGAATTGAGAATAATAAATTGGTAAAAAAAATTATTGAATTCTAATATTGTAAAATGATTATATAATTTTTGAATAAATCAAATGTCTTTAAATGGTTAATTAATTGTTCATATAATTAACCGATGAGATGTTATTGATTAATTGGATAATCAATTAATGAGATAGATATGATTAATAATTTATTGAAATAATAAAAGTAAATTGATATGAAAAATTAATTGTTGAATTAATTAATGAACACTGATTTATTAATTTATAAATTATTTAATGGAATATTTTGATGGTAGATTTTGATTATAGGATTAATGTTTATTAATCTTGATTAATGTGATATAGTGATTTTTTATATAGGTTATATATGTGTGGGATATGGTTTATTACTTCCAAATATCATAGTGATAATTTTTTTGATAAATATGTTAGGTGAATAGTCTAAAACTTCATATTCCCATTTTTTCAATACATGGTCGATAGGTTTTGAATCCCGTAGTGATAAATATTTTTTAGACACGGCCTTCTTCTTCCCAAGCTCACAAGATCCTAAGAATGAGTACCTAGACCCAAATTGTTTTCATTGGACTATGGTTCTAATTATTCATCATATAAATTTGAATGAAATAGATAAATAAATACCATTAGTTTAATGAATTTTTAATTATTAATGTGAAATGGTTTAGACTCCAACTTGATCTGAAGAAGGTATTGAGATTCCGGTGTCCTAAAAAACATGGGGGTTTATGTTGTTAAATAACGAATAATTGATATAATGGTGAATATATAATTGCGAAATGAATATATTTATTTAAACAAAAACATAAATTATTATTGATAGGATGTTATTTTCGACACTATTTTTAGTGGCTTACTCAGTTGTACTCAGACCCTACTCGAGCTGCCGGATTTGGTCATGAATAGATTTCATGTTTATAGGAAAAGATATAGGAAAAGGCTCTTCGTTATATGGATGATATAGGATGGAGAATGGATGAGGGAACCAAACATAATTTGGGACCAGCTCGAGGGAGTCTTAATTGTTTCTATTATGGGGTTTCATTGAGACACATGCCACTTGCTTTTTCAAGGAATAAAAAATATTAAATTTTGTTTTTGTATTCCTTGTTTTTTGGTCTTGTGATACTAGTAATATTCAATTTATGGTAATATGTTATTATGATATATTTTTTTATTTTTACAGTATATTATTTCTTTTATAAAATATATTATTGTCTATCCAATATCAATATTAGACCCCCACTACTAGTCACATACTCTGGAAAACAAAGAGATACACCTAGGGTCATGTGGTGATCCAGATCGGGTCATAGGGGCATGGAACATGGGCCAAGATGTTACACAATGTGTTCAATACAATATCTATCATTATACACAATATAAATAACCATGGGAATAAAATGGGTTTTATTAATCACATCATAAATAACCCATGAGAAAAAGGTCCTGAAAACATTTTCAAATTGTTTCAACCAACCTGACTTCTTTAATTTAGATGGTTAATTGAGAAAAATAAACCACCACAAAATAGACTTCAAAATATGATTTATAGGGTAATTTGTGAAAATTAATTTCAATGGAAATAAAGCCTCTTGATCTAATTAGGAAAAATAATGAAAAACATTAAGAGTTTGTAGAAAACGTTTTTACATTTTTTAAAAGGTTATGTTATAAATCACATTTAAAATCGTTTTCAGAAATATTTAGGTTAAAATAATAGAGAAAATTTACATTAAAACAATAAAATTATATCCTTGAGATGATATAATGGTCATTGAAAATGAAATTTTGTGTAGAATATAAAACATTTTATTTTGATTGGATAAATAAAATTAAAATTTTAAAATAAGATTGTTAACCAACACTAAGTAAAAAGGGAAAAAACACTCCTATTAAAAATCAAAAAAGGAAGATGTATTAGTTAGTTGATATGGAAAATATTAGGGATTATTAATATAAATTATATCAATTATGGGAATGAAATATTGTACAATGATTGATATTTTTCATTAAATATGATGAGATTTATTCACAATGATAATATTATTAATTAGAAATAAATTCATCATGGTAAAAATATTTATTTAAAAATAATTTCCCCTCATAGAGGAAGGTAATGTTCCTTGAAACATATTATTATTGTAAATGACACCAATATTTGAATAAATAAGAATATGTAGAATAATTTCAAATAATCTAATAGATTTTTGTTATAAAAAATCCTAACATTCATGATAATTTAAAAATTAAAAGAAGATAAGTGGCATAACTTGTAATGGAAATTAAAATTTCAAGAACTGAAAGATATTCGTTATACATGATGTCCATAAGGAAGTGAATGTCCTATATAGAATAAATGGTCATCGACAATATCAAAAACATCTAATGAAATTAATAATATATAAAAATAACCATTACAACCTTGGTATACTATGAATCAACATAAATTAAATGAAAGTAAAAAAATAAGGTTCTTCAGACCCCTTGTTTAACAAGAATTTAGTAAAATAAATTCATTAAATATTAATTGCATTGTATCAATTATATCATGGTGCACAATATGAAATTTTTATTATGATAATTATTTTGACACAATAAAACCCTTACATTATATCTCGAATAGTAGAATATTCTCTAACCTAGTATAAAAACAATAACTATATTAATCCCAAATTTTGGATACATATTCAAATATATAACCTTTTAGAAAAAATTTTTATACCCATTTATCAAAAATATGTTACCTAGTTACAGTTTATTTTCATCATCATATGTTATGATTTTTTTATTGTTTTTATAAGATTCTCTTTATTGGTGTGTATTATCATTTATTGTTTTAAAGTTCATAATTTATATATTATTCAATAGATAATTATAATTTATTTCACTGACCCATCATTTCTAATTTCACATTGTCATGTACTTGAATATGTTTTGTGAAAAAGTAAATCTGGATGAACTTGTTTCAACATATACGGTGATCAAATGGTGATATATTGATAAATATATTAATTATAAATAACACATTTAGTGAATAATCCAAAAAAATTCAATAAATTATTATTAATTATTTTAGCATTATACATCATCTGTTTAACCTTGATGATATAAATATTATAACATCATTAACATATGTTGTAAAACTGACCCAAATGAGGGAGTGTTATAATTATTTATCACATAAAGACATTTTTTTATATAAATTTCATACAAATTATTCAAAATTGTAAAAAAAATAATTTTTATTTTCCATAATTTAATTCATTAATATAAATTACATGTAATCTAGTGATTAAAAATTTAATTTTATGTTCGTGAAGGCAATAGTCCTTACAAATACATAATTAATGAATCCATTTCGAAAAGAATGAGTTGAAATGAACGTTTATGTAAAATTTTAAATTTTGAAATATAATTGTAAAATATAAAACATATTTATTGATAAAATACATCCAATATTCCTTGTACAGAATCATGTGATGAAAAAAAACTACAACGCTTCATAGAGGTAGTATCCCACACATACACATGATCAATGTGGTGTAGTTTTTCTTAGTGGATTTATAGGTTGAAATTATAGTTTATCAATTAATATAATTACTTTATATTATATTCATAATACATTTTCCCCTATATTATGGATTATATAATATTTATTGATGATTATGATTAAAAATAAAAAATCATCAATTAACAAATACTCAGGTTGAGAACATGAGATTTCCTTGGGAAATCTCCATTGAAATGGAGGCATTTTGATATCTAATTTAGAGTACAACCTTGGAAAAATTATATATAATTATATAAGGATAATAATTTCATTGTTTTTTGAGAAAATTATAGTTAATATTTGTATCATCACGTGGTGTAAGTGATCCCCGTTTATAAGTGAAGTGAAGGGTAATTTTTCAAGTATGCATTACATTTCAATAATGGTATGTCACTATTCAAGTGTTATATACCCAAAAATATTATATTAAACGTGGGATGCAGTTTTGTATTAAAATAATCTAATATTCACACTTCGAGTAATTTTTTTTAATGTATTAGGTATTGTATACTAATGAAAACATTTTCTCCTTTTTCCTTTTACTGTGAAAATAAATTTTTTACCAACAAAATTAATTTTAATGGACATAATTGAAAATATAATTATTGAATAATTTTAACATTATAATTTAAAATATGAAAATAATTTTATCAAGAAAAATATATAGGTTTTAAATAAGTTAGTTTCATATTTAGCACAAATGGTTTTGAAAAAGGTGTTTTATAAAATGTCGTTTTATGAATAATTTATTTCATTAAATCTAAAAACACTATATATTCCCAAGAACCAATATAGTTTATTATAAGATTAATAAATTAATTTGGCCTCAAAATAATTTCAAATTTTAATTTTTTTACAAAAAAAATCTATAATTAATAGAAAGTATTTAATATTATTTTCAAATTAAAAAAATGATTAAAATGTTCTTAAATACTAAACATAGGTTTTATCAAACCAGTAAAATATTTAAATCTTATAATTTTATCCTTAAAATAAATTTTTTATTAATTAAAACATTTAATAAATTATTATGTTTTGTTTATATAAAGACAAATTCATTAAATTTATATTTTTTAAAATAGTATTTTCATTATTTAAGTAAAATAAAAAATTTATGAAAAATTCCAAAAAATATTATATGGTGATCCTGAAATAATTTATCCATAAAGAAATTTAATTTTACGAATTAAAATATTAATATTTATTAATAATAAAATTAATATATTTTGAAATCTATTTTCATAGAAAAATATCATATTTAAAGTATTATCATTTATAACTTTTATTTCCTATCAATTACAAATTATATTGGTTTAAATACATCATTAATATCAAAAATATATCCTATAAATGGAATATATATTTTTCATAAATAATGATCATAGTATTCCTATAAGGACTCATCTTTACACATTACATAAAAGAGGACCTTTCACCGATCTAGGTTTTGGGGAATTAGATACAACATTACAAATTATCAGATTTTCAACAAAATAAAACAAAATGAAAAAAAACACGGTGTGTGGTAACTCCGTATGTGAAGTGAACGCCTTTAGAAATTCTTTATGGTCCTATGAAAAGACATTTAAAAAAATGGTGAGCACAAAAATATACTAAGTAAGTGGTTTTTAATCCTTTGATAAATCCTTCTAAAAATATTATTTTTAAAATTCTATCTAGAAAATAAATTTGGATATATATATATATATATATCTTTTGGAAGTATCATTTAAAATTTATTACGCCTTAAAAATAATAATGCAATGCTTTGAAAATTAATACGCTCAAAACTAGCTTAATCATATTCTAGTGTTTTTTCTGAAAACAGGATGCATGATTCTGAAAACAAAACACTATTTTTTTCCACTTAAATCACTGAAGGTTGTCTAGACATACCCACTTAGTGAAGGATGGGTTCACTCCCTAATAACCATCCATATTTACAATGATCAAGTACTGGATTTTCCGAAAATGTTTTATTTTTTTCCCTATGTATATATATTCACCAGAGTTCTTAACATTGAAAACATAACCCTGCATTAAATTAAACATCACAGATTATATAATTGCATATATATATATATATGTATATGAACTTTCATAACACTTGTGAGTTTGGTTACTACTAAAACCACTTGCATAAACTTTGTATGATTTTTTCCATGCGTTCAAACTCCCTTTCAGATAATACCCATGATATCTATACGAATAGTTTATTATATTAAAATAATAATAATTAATAATTATGTTTCACCCATAAAAACTTCAAAGGGAACATTTTAAATAAAACACTTGCAATGAAATCCATGTAATTAATAATTTTGGAATTTATCATTAATATTTAAATTGAAATTATTAACTTACTATGAATTCCAGGCATGTCGATATTATGCATAAATTCATGGCCATGATTATATGAAGATGGAATGTCCTTATTTTTAATATAAAATGATGACATGAAATATGCATTTTTAGAAACACGAAAAAAATAATATAACATGACAATAGAAATTTTATCCTTATATATATATGAGAAAAAACAAGTCATAATTATATAAATATATTTATAAAATTAAAATTATAATACTCATCATCATAAAAAAATCATGTTTTTGAATATTTCAATCAATGAGAATATTCATTGGCATAATAAATACGAAATCAAATTAAAACATAAACATTATAAATAATAATATGCATTGTGACATATTTATTTTAACACAATTGTTATTAACATAGCATATTCATTTAATGCAGAATATCAAAACATAATAAAATAATTAATCTCTCTACACAACCATTAATTAAAAAATTAATTAAAAATTTATAATAGTTCTCTACAATAGTAATTTAAATAATAAAAATATATAATCTCTTATTCATTATATGTTTGGAAAATAATCTAGGTTATTTATAAATATAAATATATACATATACATATGTATTAAACAAATATTGGAAAAAATATAATTTAATCCTCTCACATTAAAATAAAAATTCACAACTGTTATAAATTATGAAAATAGAAAAAGTTTTTGGGTGAATCTATAGACATATCCTTTAAAATTAAAACCTGAATTGATGGAATGAAATTTTAAACTTAAAAAACACAACTTAAGTAGTAAAATTAAATAATCCATTATATAAGTTTTATATTGAATATTTAATAGATAATCCCATGACTCATATATATATATATATATACTGAAAATAATGAGTTATATATGTGTATATATGTATATATACACATATATATATCATACAACCATAATATGAAAAACTATAATACACCCCTACCTTGGTTTGAATCAAAAGAGGGGTTGCAGGTTTTCAGAATTTCTGAAAAAAACTGAGTCTCGATAAGAAGAAGGATGTGTGTTCTCCATACTTATAAAAATATTTCCAGGCCTTAAGCATCTGAGATATGCTAAGTTATTTTTATTATTTTTTAACAAAATTTAACAAAGTCCCATAGGTCATCATTTTCTTTTTTCTTGTTTTAATATATATCCAATCGTGTAATTATAATAATATATTATGTTTATTTTTTAATCATTTTTATCATTCTCTATCTCTTTATTTGATTTTTCATGCCTATAATATTAATTATTATTATTTTTAAATAATTTCATTATGTCATTAAAAAATTACATTTTATTTATTTGGCATAAAGTCACGTCTCTCTCCACTCACATGAATTCTGTTTTTATCATTCATACATTTTTATTTATTATTGTGTTATTATTATCATAATTTCATATTTATTTGTTTTTTAACTCATTTTTAACATCTACATTGACATATTTTAAACTATTCCAATTGATTTTTTATAATCATGACACATTTTTCAATTATATCATTTCATCATCTTTATTTCTTTTTTTTTTCACGTAATGAATACTATTATAATAGAGTAGATTATCATTCTCTTTTTGACATTATTTAATCATTTTTAATCATTTTAACATATAATTATAATATAACTTGCATTTGTTAAAAATATAGTAAAAAAATATAAATGAGTTTAAAATTCATATTTTGAATAATTACAATACTAACATATTCATTACAAAAAAATTAAATATCTTAATTTAATTTAATAATAATAACATAATATTTAAAATAATTTAATATTTTATAAAACACATTTAAAATAATTAAAACATCACATAATGTATATTAAAAATTATAATAATAAATTTCATTAAAAAAATTTGGTCTACCATTATTAGTTATTCTTATTATTATTATATTTTCATTTAATTCATAATTTTTTTTATTAAAAAAATAATCATTTTTAAAATAATATATATAATTAATTAAATTAAAAGTTCTATTTAAAAATTTTGGGCTGTTACAATTCCAATTGAAATAATATATATTTTTAAGAATAAAATGATCCTTTTAATTTTATCAACAAATTGGTAAGTTTGCATTCAATTTCTATAAAATACATGTTATAAAGAACTTCAATCATTATTAGTAACATGATTATATCATATAAATTTACACTTACATCAACCATCAATATAATTTTTTAATATTTAAGAATAAGGAATGGTCTAGTTTCAATTGAATATGGTAACTTTGATAACATATATCTCATTAAAATTTCTACGATTGTGAATTTATCTCACATAAAATTTAGATTATAAGATAATTTTTGGAGTTTATATTGTTATTATTATAGGTCAAACCCTAGTAAAGATGCATCCTCCCAAATTATGAATTAATAATTGTAATGACCCGAAATTTTAAATAAATCTTGTTTCCTAATTTTATGTGTTATTTTATTTTATTTTTATACTCAACAAAAATGTTTCATTTGATAAGATGAGTATAATTAAAATGTGACTGTTGGGTTTTGACTGTTATTTAACCATTGGTCAATATGACCGCTGGAAACTAAACATTTGACTATTGTCTCTAAATATAAGAAATCTTGGTTAATTAATATAGAAAGAAGATTTGATGGCCTCACCTAGTAGTCTTGGACCGATCAAAGCCCAACTAACAGAACTTGGGAAGGAGGTAGCACCACTGGGCTTTGATCTGGACCAAACTCAAACTGAACTTCATCGTGCGAAGCTAGAACGGGATCGCCTTCACGAGAAGTTTAAACTAATAGAAATTACTACTCGTGCGATGTTGGCCGAGCCTCCCTCAGATTCTCTCACCTTAGCACACCTTACACTGAGGTCCTATGCTGGTGTGATAAGGGGCTATGTAAGGAGACCATAACTGCCTTGTGTAATCCTTTGTTTTAAATAAAACTAGGATTTCTTCTTATGATGAAGTTTATGAATTTTCAAATGTCCGGATAAATATAGTATGCATATTTTTGATGAATTTTAGAGAAAGGATATTTTAAAAATGTTTATGTAAACCTTAAATAAATAAAAATTTGTAATGATTTTCAAAAAATGGTCTTCTACAAATATGTTCAGTGCGGAATTTAGTGTCTAATAAGATCAACTTAATTTTTGATGAATTTTAATTTATGAATAGTGATTTTATGCTTAGGATTAGTAATGTGACCAAATGGATTAGTAATCTCATTAAAAGAAAGTATTAATATAATCTTGGAACCTTGATTAAGTAACGTGATTCAATAAAATGATTAAAAAATGGTTTCATAAATTATTATTCAAGTATTAGTTTTTTTGGGTGAATAGTGTTTTTTAATTAAAAATTAAATTAAAAATATTTAGAAAATTATTTTTGTAAAATGGATTTCATTTTTGAACTCAGAGCATCGATATTATGTTAAGGTAATTTTTGAGGATTTTTCTAAAAAAATGAATTTTCGGTGAATAGTGTATTTATTTGAAAAATTAATTAAAAATATTTAGAATTTATATTATAAAATGGAGTTCATTTTTGAAATCAGAGCATTGATATTTGGTTAAGGTGAAATTTTGGGATTTTTCTGAGAAAGTTGAATTTTTAGTGAATAGTAAAAATATAGTTTTAGGGTTTCGGTATGTTTAATGACATCATAACTGTGTCATGATGATGTCATGAGATATTTTAAAGGATGTTCGATTAAAGAGGATGAATTATTGTGTGGGGGTACCCATGTGGCCTAACTCTATGGGAAGTACCATGGGAGGGCCCATGCTTTTGAGAAAACCACTTTTGAGGTGTCCCTTGGCCATTAATGCCTTGTCCCCTCACTTTCCCTATAAATACCAAGAACTCCCCTCATCTTTTCGACTCCAAAACCATCCTCAACTATGTTCTGGTCTCTTTACCTCCCAAGGAGTCCTCCCAAGGTGCCCCAAGACCTCAAGGTCCCAACCTTTGAGTTTTAAGAGTTACGTTTTAAGGTAAGGGATCCGACCCCTCTCTTTCTTTTCAGGTGATCTCTTTAATGTCATTATTTAATGACTCATGTTCTTATGTTGGATAAGGTTCATTTATATTCATTATAATGTTATTTTTATGTTCATAGGATGAGATACCCCCTCTTACTCTCATCATTTCGTTTTAAGAATGTTTAAGTGGCACCGTTAGGCTGCCGAATTATCAAGGGATTCGTTCACCTTCCTCATTTTTAAAGTCCTACTTTCAAGTCAAGTCTTTCAATTTCCTTTTTATTATGTTGTGGTATGATCTCTATATTTATCGTACTTATCTTTTATGATCATATTATGAGAGAACCCATTTGATCTCTTCAATTAAGTATTTTGAAGTTTTAATTGGCGTCGTTAGGCTGCCGAATTTTTAAGTGGTCCTTTCACCCTTCTCATTTTTCAAAGTTCTAATTCCATGTCAAGTCTTGAAAGTTCATTTTTATTATGTTGGGGTATGATCTCTATATCTATCATACTGAACTTTTATGTTATTATTATGAGAGACCCTATTTGATCTCATCAATTCATTTTTGTTGAAGTTTAAGTGACGCTGTTAGGCTGCTGAATTTTTAAGGGATTCTTTCACCCTTCACATTTTCAAGTTCTATTTTCTTGTGAAGTCTTTAAAGTTAATTTATTTTGGGGTATTATATCCGTATATATCATACTGAACTTTTATTTTCATATGATGAGAGACCCTTTTTGATCTCGTCAATTCATTTTAGTTGAAGTTTAAGTGGCGCCGTTAAGCTGTCAAATTTTTATAAGAGAAATATTATTTTTCTGTCTTCCTTTCATGTTCTTCATTTCATATGGTATATTTTCAAATATCATTACCATGTTCTTAAATCCCTTATATTCTGTACCTCTACTATTATATGGGTCATTTATGAATGTTTGACCCATGTCTCCTCTCTTTTCAGCGTTTTCTAAGACTCTGTAATGTAGCTGTTGTGCTGCAGAATTTTCGTCTCAAAATGCCTCTCCCTTTTTCTAAAAACTATTTTATGTTATTAAGTGAATACTCAAAGATATTATTTATACAGGGGTATTAACATATATACCAAAATTTTTTATTTTAAATTCTGGGATTTACATACATGATACCCACTTTCCTTTTCCGTGGGTTTAAAGTGATGTAAAGATCATGTCTTTAAAGCAGTTTTTAAAATGTTATGATTATGAAATGAAACCCATTTATTTTATTCTATATGGGTTTTTTATGAAATGATTTATGATGATATATGTGGCTCACATGATAATAAAGCCAAATTTAAGGGTGCGCCCTGATAGCGCTCCAATGCATTGGGTAATGATGTAACCACTAGAGATTACAATTTTCACGATACCTTGGTGAATAACCTTGGTAATTTTCAAATGACACCTTGGGGATGGACCTTGGTGATATGTTCATGATTGTCTATGTCAAATGATGTAGCCACATCTTCAGGTTATGAAAAATTTTATTTTTATTATGATATTCCACATGATTTCTTTCTCATGCCTTAAAGTTCTTTTCATGACAATGTTGATGTATCTCAAGTTCACATGTTAAATGTTTCCCCTTGTTTCACTTATTGGACCTTCTGCTCACCCTTTCTTTTGATGTATGTCCCCAGGTTATGAGATGTAGTAATGAACCTAGGATGAACATAAGGATAAGCCTATCAAGTGTTTAAGAAGAATCTTTTTTTGTTTCATCTTTTAAGTTCCTGGTTTCCAAGACACTAAACCTTAAAGATCCTCGGTTTTGTAAAATGTAATGAAAGTTTATGTGATAAAAAGGCGGGATGCTATAATAATCCCCATAATATTGTCTTCTAGAACTTGATTCGATTTCTTTACTTTTTTACATGGATTTCATGTTATGCTTATTTCGTTTTATATCAACTAATTTTACTACTATATTTTCAAAAAATTATATATTTTATTTTAATGTATCACAATGTCATATTATCTCATTATTTATGTGAATAATTATATCGAATATTGAATTAATTTATAGAAAATAATATATTCCAAAACATTGTGGTGTTAAACTCTCCTTTACCACTTTATGTCATCAAACTCTTAATTATCATTAACTATGGAAAATAGATTAGTGATTTATAATATATAATGGAATCATGATATAAATTTTATGAGATATCCACCTCACTATCCTTAGTATAAATAAGAAACTATTTATCCCAATTATTATTCCTAAAGAGTTCTTAGGGTAATACATTTAAAATCGACATTTTCATGAATTTATTTCCAAAAAAAATATTGAAACCAAAACCTATGATAATGACCAATAATATTAGAGTAAATGTTCATATGGATAATAAAAATAAAAATTAAGATGCATTATCCAATGAAACCTTCACTTAAATATATGATACATCCAGTAAACTCTATGTATTTTATAATGGTTTATCTCATACTCAATAAGATAATGAGTTAACATAATTAGCCCTATTTATTAGATTCTAAATAGAATGTGACAAACCAAATAATATATCATGGGAGTGCATGGATAAGGGAAGTCTTAATCCAAATTATTACTGACATAGTGAAGTAATAATTATTACCCAACCTTACATTTTAAGGGTAATTACCCTTATATGGATCTGTACCACAACCGTATCCACTTTCTTGTATCACAAGAGGGATATAATTTCAAGGAAAAATATACTAAAAACATTAACAAAATTACAGGGTGTTATCCTATTGATCAAATTATACATTATATATATTCCAATGGTTTATACTTAATTTATCTTTTTCTAATCACAAAAATTAATTTAAATAATCCTCCAAAATAACAAAACCATGCACTGATACAAAATTAGGAAACAAAAACCCAAAATCCAATGTCCATTGCTAAAAAAAATCTTTAAACACTACATTTGATATAAAGACAGATGAATATATTTTTATTTTACATTATTTACATAACATAAACATTATATCTCAAAAAAGTATAAAATCCCAATAGGGGAAGGGTTATTGTCTTTTATTACTAGGTAGGTAAAAAAATAATTTTCCAATACTTGTATACATTTATCTATAATTTATACATTCTATATATTGTTATAGACCATTCATATGATATGCACATCCTTATATCATATGGAATAGAAATAAAAAAGGGATCATCTAATATTCTCAAAAAGAGGAAAAGATCACCAACATGACATCATGGGTTCGATCCAAAGAAAAAAATGAGTTGTGGGGAAATATATTTTTTAATATGACATTTCATTATACGAATTATTAAAAATTCATGATATAATGACGTGTAATCACAATGGAACTTACATGTACAATGGATTACGAGTGTGAGATAATAAACATATACATGGAGAATTCTAATAGGAATATGACATAGAGATGTTCCAAATCATTTAATATTAAATATAATATATTTATTTTAGAAACTAGTGAATATAAAAACATGACGTTGTGAAAAAAACCAAGTATTTCCGTCTTTTACATAGTAAATAAATTCAACAACATCCACATATTATATTGAAAAAAATGAAGTGTTTCCATAATTTAGGATATTAAAAAATTAATGTACGTACACCCATTTGGTTATGGATATATAAATGAAAGTCAATGATTTATGTTAGGAATAATTTAAAGCATTTCCATATTTTATGGTGTGAATAAATTCAATTATGTCCATGATATATTGTTAATTACTGAATCCATCACTCTCTCAGGTGGTTGAAACAGGTTTGTTCTGTGGCCTGAAGCATGCCTCCCCATAAACCATAGGAATATAAATAGAATTAATGTTATGATATGTATATTGGAAATACTATATCCCCTGGTTATAGAGTAACAAATGTGTTAATAATAGTATAAAATTAAATATCAGGATTTGAGGAATAATAAAAACAAATAAATAAAACAGAAAAACTAATATATTAAACAAAATGAATAATCCCATTACATATATGATATGTATATTGGTGATACTATATCCTATGTATTGGATAACTTCTCTATATTGATTGCATCCAAATGCAAGGGTATAAAATATTTTCAAGTAAGAGGTAATCATCATCGGGACTCCAAAACATATATAATCATGTCGGTATAGAGTTTCATTATCGTCCACTAATCACAAGGATAACATGCTACATTTGACTGTGTCTTTTGGATCAATGCATTAGCAATGTCATTTCCTTTTCCTAGTGTATAATCTAACTCAAAGTCGAATGATAGCAGATTCTCAACCCACCTCCCCTACTAAATGTCTAGGTCCCACAATGAAAAGTTGTACCTTAGGCTATTGTGATTAGTTTATACCAAAATCCCCTCACCCACTATATTATGCATCTAACTTCTCAAGAAATGTACCACTTTGGCTAAATTAAGATCATGAATAGGGTAATTACTCTAATGTGGTCTGATCTATCTAGATCTGGAAGAAACCTCTTGATCATCCTGCATCAGAACTCCTCCAAGTCCAACATTGGTTGTGTCATAGTACACGATATATTATTTACCTATAATATGTTTGGTGAGGATAGGCTTTGATGTCATACTTTTTTTCATCTCATGAAAACCTCCTTCACAAGTGTCTGACCAAATAAAATTCACTCCCTTATTGGTCAGCCCTAACATTATTAATGCTAAACAGGAAAATTCTAATATAAAGAATTGATAATAATGTGATAATCCCTAAAAACAATGAATTTCAAAGTAATTATTGTAATTCTACAAAATATCTAAGCTTTAACTTTCCATGGGTCTGTTGAAACTCTTTCCTCAAAGCTCACATGACCCAAGTAGTGCAATTTATCAATCTAGAAACATCATTCAGTTTTCATAACATAATGTCGATTCTCTTTCAATGTAATCAAGATTTTCAAGATGTTTGATATGATCTTATATTGATTCATCTTATAGCAATATTTCATAGAAAAAACCCACTTCAAATTGATCTAGAAAAGGATTTAAGATATGATTCATCTTGGAAATGAAAACTTCTAGTGTATTGGTCAAACCAAACAATATTTCTATAAACTCACAGAATCCATACCAGCTCTTAAACGTAGTTTGAGGTATGTCTGATGGTATCGACCACAATAGATATCTCAAAATTAATCTTATATAATATATTTGAACCTCTCAGTTGATCGAAGATATTTTTTATGTGTGGAAGAGGATACCAACTATTGATCATCATCTAGTTCAACCTTCAATAATGCAAACATAAGAAAAAGGTCCAAATTACCCTCCTGATGATGATAATTAGAGAAAACCATGGGTATGTAATAGGATATTTCAAAACCTTTAGCTTATATATATATATATATATATTATAACTCAACATTCAACTCTCAATATTCTCCCAGTGTCATTCTATAAGGTGAGATCGAAATTGGATCTAATTTCAGCACCAAATTGATCATTAAATAAATCTATCACATGGGAAATATGTTTTATAAATAATCATGAAATACATTCTAAAATGGAATAATACTGGAGTAAAATAATCTTACTAAATTCCACCATCAACTAGAGTATTATTGGTAATGTGATCCATCAGATAAGACAATATGCACTTAATTGGTCATTCAATTCCAGCCTTAATATCCCACTAAACTTGGTATGAATAGGTTCCTCCTTATGAAGATAGAACTATAACCCGCATCTAGAAATGGTTGATCTTTTCCTTTTATGTAACTATATAATCCATACAATTATTCAAATTGAATAATTTCATTTCTAGTAAAGACAATTCCAAAATCAAGTAGTAACCATCAATATATAGAGAAAACATCTTACATCATTTGATATTCCTTGACCATAATCCCAATGGTGTCTCAATGGTCAATAAACCATCCATATTTTCAACAACTAAATGCAAAACATTTTTAAAATTTTTTATAAAAAAGGAATGTGATAGTCTTGTATGGAAAAACAGAAGCAATGAAAGATGATATAAGATTCATAACTCTGACTGTAGATATTCCTACATCCACCATATTCTATAAAGTATTCATAACATGTAGCTTACTAGACTCTCTACAATATGATCCAACTGAACTCCACTAAGTAAACTTTTCTTACTTTGACTACCAATCCTACACAGGTGTATCATGTCCCCTGCCTATACCATATAATCCTATGGATCTCGAGCTACCTATATTTTGAGGAGTAGCTGATTCCCTCACAGAATCTAGTACCTTTCATAATACCATACCACATTTATGTTGTTTTGTGCCACATCAAAACCTATACAAGTGGACCAATTAGTGACAATCATGACACTCAAAAGCATTTTATATACACTTAGTCCATTTTTGTCCCATATTGAAATACTGATAGAAATGAAATGGAACATGATGATGAGATATCTCCCACATCCATTACTTATCTCATCATTGTTTCCTGGAAAAAATCATTCATAGAAGTATTTCATTCCACAATAATAAGAGCTTCAAGTTCTCCCTATACAAATATACTGGCCACTACATAGGAACTATCTTCTATTCCCTTCCTGTATGAGTTTATAATCCATCGCGTCAACAAAAATACATAGAAGGAACAAATTAAGCTACAACAAAATCTCATAGAAAATACCATCATTTAAATATCTCACTCAATAATTATCATCAGCTACTAAATATGGAAAAAATCACAATGGGTAAATTAAATGTTTACTGTAGTCTATCACTAAGATACCCTCATGTGATGTGATCATGAACCCATGATCCTTCTCAACTATCAATGTCTTGGGATATAAACGTCTTAAGAGAATGTTCTCCAGTCCTTATAAGATAACTCATCTTGATGAGTATCTTTCTCTAGAATATCCCACCAATACATGGTATGTCCATGAAGTATGTATAAAATATGATTAACCCTCCTACATGTGTATGTCTCAGTATGCTTAAATATTTTTTGGACAAACTTGATCTCTAACACAACTTCCCAAGGGACTCCCTCTGTAGTTAACAATGGTTTTTTTTAAAAAATTGGAACCCTCTCATTATCTCCTACATCGAAGGCACAATTTGAACAACCTCCTCTTCCATGTATCACATGAGCTTTAGGAAGCTGTTGAGAAGCTAAACATTCATATAGTAATATTATGCTATAAGAATAGCTGGTTTACCTATGAATGGAGTGTTGTAAATTCCACTCTATAGAAACACAATTCAAAGATGACATTGATTAATTTTATCAACATGAAAAACAAAATATTTATAACACCAACTATAAAAACAGTGTCAACCTCAATAGGTGACAAATTAGATATCCACTAACTCCAAGTCTGTCTAAATGGGGATTATAAATGTTTTAGAATGAAATAACAATTCATTTCATTCAATTGAGAAGATTTAAAAGGTATATCATAACACAGTTCATATAGGAATGTTTATATCAAATGAAATAAAAATGTCCCCACTTTGAAAAATATGTATAAATATATCTCTATGTTCCTATAATGATTCATGAATACTCATATCATGAAATATGGGACCATGAGTATAAATATCAACAATAAAAAAAATCACACAACAATAACCTCACAAAACATGTTAAAAATTTAGGGAAAAATAATATCAACAGTAAAACGACAAAATTATAAATAAAAATCCACCCCTAGACACTTAGATTTTACCATGTACATGGGATATCTAATCTGAGGAATAATCTCATTACCATATCCTAACACATCCTACTATACTATATACCATTCCAAAATAGTAAATTAATAGAAAAATATTACTTTGATACAACTTTTTAAATTTATAGACACTCCATATTATCACAAGGATGAAAAGGTGACAAAGGGAAATAATTTATAAAAATGAGAAGAAGAAAGTTGATGAAGGGAAAGGATCACAAGGTCCCACAAAGTCAGTTTTCCCAAGGTACCTTGCACAATATCTGTGTGTAAGGTCCCTACACATGACATTTTCATGTGACACCTATTCTCTACCCTTGTAGAAAATGATACACTCACCAAAGACCCATCATTTAACTTTAAATAGGGCCCTATGGCCATCATTTTGATAGGTGAAAATTATTAGAGCCCAAATTATAATATGACTACAACAGTACATCACTCAATCCCTCTAAAACCTACTAGGTAGTTTTATAACACCTAATGAAGAGGTAATTTAAGGGGGATAGTGGATCTATAGTCCACCTATGGTGTTAAATAAACAACACCTGCGTGATTCATTTGACCAACCGCTGATTAATGAAGAACAGTGTGAGGTAACCTTACTCAAATAGGGACCTATATGAAATAATTTAGGGATTAATTGTGGGGACCCTTGAGTCTTGATCAAGGTCTCACCCAATTATTGTCATCCTAGTTTTCCATCGCTCAAGGTTTGATCAGTTCACCTAGACTTAACTGTGCGAAGCACCCCTTGTGTGAACCTCCATTGTTTACCCTACCCTAAAACCTATGTGAGTCAATAATTTGGTCTTCTTACAAGCCATCCATGATAGTCCTTATCCTCATATGGATCCATTTCCTAATAGAGATGAAATAAAAACCTTCACTAAGACCTCCAATCTTACAAATCATTATGGAAAGTCACAACAATGTTTCTCTCACTTGGATTTCAATTTATACGATTAGAGGTTTCCCACACTGGTCTTACTAATTGTTAGGATCCTTAGGGAATATGATGTTTTTTATATCTATGTTCATGAATAACTCTACCCCAAGGACAGTTTATGGAAATTCCCGGTCTCAGATACAAGTGTTAGCACCATTTCCTTACCTTCAAAACATTAAGACCCAGATCCTCTAGACCTGAGTAGGGTGGATGGGGATTATGCTTTATTTTAAACTCAACATGGAATTACATCCTTATAAAACTATATAATAAAATTTAGGGAATCCCCCTGGATTAGTCCACATGAATTTATTGTAGGTGGTTTTAGCCTTTATCTTATCTACTTATGTGTCTTTCACCTTAATACCATCCTCAACTTTTAATCATGTCCAATGTAATGTGAAGAGATAGAATTGTCATATTGCAGACCTCTCCTACTAGAGGAGAAGAAAAATTATTTAATTTTTGGAATCTTCTGCTTCTTCTTTGTTGTCAAACCGAGCATGACTCAAATGGGCATAAAGAATAGGGATAATAATTTCAATTGCACAGTCTACCTGAACCACTGAACTATGGGAACACTGATTCCTACCTTAACTAGGATACATATGACACATATCTAAAGCCCATTCTCTAGGGACATTCTCCATAGATTTTATTACCAATCATAACCCTAAATTCACTAGGGAATTTCTATTATGATTAAGCCTCATAGTCTATCATATGGGCCTCATCATTAGGCATAAGACCGAAAAGATGCCTCCAAATAACCATGAGAAA
The DNA here is from genome assembly GCA_963277665.1 of Viscum album. Taxonomy (NCBI): domain Eukaryota; kingdom Viridiplantae; phylum Streptophyta; class Magnoliopsida; order Santalales; family Viscaceae; genus Viscum; species Viscum album. The sequence continues at coordinate 1,878,609,049 of OY728132.1, forward strand.
ATACATCACCAATATCCTTGTTTATAGGTAATATTATTTTTGAATAATCCCCCATCATAATTCTCTCAAAAGGACATAATTCCATGTTTGACTAAACAAACTACGTGAGAATTGATTCCCATCTAAATGGGATATGTAGAAATCCCCCATAGGGTTCTAACCCAACACACAAAATCAAACATCTTACCTATGGGTCATAAACCAATGAAGGGTATAATTAAACATGGAAACTCATATCCCATCCAATTCTTCTTGGGATTTTTATACATAAGTCCCACACTAAACATTGACTAGAAACTTCCACCTAGAAACCCTTTCGATGCGATGATAAACAATACAGTTAGGTCCTTATCACATGACATTAAATAGCATGATGTCCCATATTAAATGACACTGAACAATGTGGGATATGATTTATTTTATAAGATCACATATGAACCCCATCTATGGGTTTTATTCCGACATCAAAACTACTCATGTCTCACTGGATGATGAAAAACTCTAGAGTGAACTTTGTCTCCATGGATGGAAATAAACTCTAGAGAGCCCCACTACGTGGATAGAAAACCACAATCATTATAATAATAACCAAATAATATATAAGTTGTATATAATATTATACCATTGATTGAGAACATCATATATATATATATATAGATATCTCAATTGATGAAGAACCGTGGATACATACTTATAATTCTGAAGTCCATATCTGCTAATAATTGATTTTTGATTTCAAATTAAATCAATTTCATAATTGGGGATAAATGAAGGATTAATGAGAGTATCATAATTATATAATAGTGTCCCAATATAGGAAACAATTCCCCCCCAATGGGTGTTACGAGCCTGACCTCCTTTCCTCTCAACCAATGTGAGTTCTTAAGCATCATAGGTAAAAATCCCTTATGAATTCCTACCTATATAACATAGGTCCCCATAGATATATAACCTTTTGGTGTTTCTACTTCCATGATAAAAATATTTCAAAACTATTTAGAAATAGAAAAGTGTCATAGGTAGAGAAATCTGAGGTAACAAATGGTGAACCCAATGTGAATCCTTAACAAAGATAATGGAATCAACTACCTGTCAGGACCCCTCTTCTCTCAAAATTATAGAATTCTAGATAAGGAAATCAATCATTAATATGTTCTTTAAAATAAATGTCACTTTTACAGTGTTTCATTTCTTATGTGTGCCATATATTCCAGATATTTTTTGGACTCAAATAAATCCATTGGCATTTTTATTACTACCATCAATGAATGACATAACATCCACTCAGGTCATTTATTCCGCCAAGCATTGGATAAATAAAAAAACAGAATGTATTTAACATGGGATTACTAATGTATTGGTTTGATAGTACTATCACCATGGTACTATCCAGGTCTTAGAGGATACTCGACATTCCCTCTAGCTCAACAACCACCCCTGATCCTTTTTTCTGTGATGACCAGTGGTCCTGAAGCAGACATCATCAAACACCATCTTCAATTCTTTTTGGAGTTTTTTCCAAGAACAAAACAACCAATACCTCTAATATCATAGGGACGTGGATCAAAAGGTGTTGTACAACCTCATCTAGAATACATAGGCATCCTTCTCAAAGGATCATATCAATAATTGTCTCTTCTAATGCCCTGTGGTAGTGAACCCTCAACATGATAAGGGTTTCTCCTTCGACTGTCCATCCATGGGCCTTCAAAACCGGCCATGATATATGGAATACCAAGGAATAAAATCATCCAAATAGGAGTAGGGTCATACCTTTTCCCCCTTAAGATAATCCTGAAAACCAAATTTGGTGGAAAATTGTGAGTAGGAATATACACCCTCCAGCTTTCACTCAACAGCCAATAGAATTGTTTACCAGAATTCAATGAAGACCACTAACCATATATGGAAGAAATCTGCTAGCAGGAACACACACATGTCCACACATACCAATATTGATAACAACTTCATTTGGCATCACCCAGAGATGTAACTCAGAAATCCCTATTGACAGGCATGGGGAAGAATAAAATATCTCTCCCCACACATTAGTATTATCTATATCCATAGTAATAAAGGGAGGACATGAGGGGTCACATACACCTACATCAGATATTGAATCGAGGTATATCCATATTCCAGTCACTAATTTCACCGAACATATCCTAGAAATTGTGAAAGGGAAGACAAATATCCAAGTACATATCCAAGAAACCTTCCACAATATCATAACAAAAATTCCAAAAAATCCCAAGGGATAAATATATAACTCTGTCCCAACATGTTGGGTGGCACACAATAATGTGAGAATAGATATGATAGATACCTCTTCTCCCATCTATGAGGGTTATGGGGAAAAATACCATATAATATATGGGAAATTGATTTGGGATGATAAACCCTCTATAACAGTAGAAAATTAGTATATCTTAATAGACACTCTAGGAAATTCACATACAATATCCTATGAAAACCACTTCTCCTAGAAAGGTTCCACAGTACCTTGTATGAAGTCATCCAAGATATAGTATCATCAAACCTGATTAGTGAATCAAAAGTCGATCTACGATATTTCATTTCTTAATGCTGGAGCTCTTGAAGCCCTTTGACATTTATTTGTGACAACTAACGATCTTACCATCATGTTACCATATTATGGGAGTAGTATCTATAATTTATAAGGTCCTCATTAGTCAATTCACTCTGAATTATTTCTTCAGGGAAAAAATCTGGTCAATCTCAAGAGCCCATCTCTTGACGATAGTCATAGAAACCCTTTTTGTGGCTACAAGACCAAGTATAAAAAGGGTCTAACCCTTTATGTAATCCACCATGATGGTTCTCTTCACGATGTATGTAAATGTGAAAGTTCAATTCACTGTAGTTTATCATATTGTCAAGTGAATTATCCAATTGACAATTTAGTAATGGGAAATCCATTCTATCACCAGGATATTGGAAAAACAAGGACATTTATATATGTTTCCTTGTCACTAGAAGGTGAAATACTTTCTCAAGAAGAAGAAAACACAAGGAAATGGTCATTCTCTTGACTACCCTTGGGCCACATAGCATCCAGTCCAATAGAAGAAATTTCTACTGATCTTTCTAATTCTAGTAAAATAGTAGAAAAACACCAAAATTTTTTTGATCGGGTAGAAGAACCTTTAGAAAAATAAGCATAGGATATGTAAAAAATGATGAAAACCAACTTTATAAAATGAGATAATTATCATATACTATCCTTGGGACACCCTACAATATAAATTTCTAGAGGTGTTGTCAGATGATTGTTTTCACGGCATCTGTCTAAACATATGGAAAACTCTTCGTCAAATAAAGTAATAAGTATTACTCTATGAAATGTATCAAATTCATGTCGATGTAATATAATGGTTGTAGTGAAAAATTTACTTGGAATCTATCTATGTTTCAAGAATTCCAAATATTGGGTAATAGAAAGGATCTCTTTAATGTGAAATCCTCAACTCGTTAATAAGGTTGTGATAGTTGATCATAGATACTCCGTCTAGTGTTCATATAATAGGATGGGTTGCACATGGATAATTTAATTTTACAACACTCCTAAAATGAAAAATCCTGCGATGTTCTGTAAGATTTAATGTAATAGCTTCAATCCAAATCCTCTAAATAGAATCTATTCATCATCGAATACATGCTCAATAAGAATAGTCCTTGACCGACACTCACCAAAATAAGACAAGAAGAGATTATAAAGTTGAAATACATTTTCAATAATCATATAAAAACATAGACAAATCCTCACATTTAGAGGATGAAAACCATAAGATTTTTTAGTTTTCATAAATAAAACAATGGTCCTTGGAAACTGGATGTTCACGTATGTTCCAAATAATGAATGCAGAGCACATCAAAAAAACAATAAAATCAAATGGAAAACGATGGTAATGTCATCCCTGATAGTACAAGAGCAGCCCCAACTTGTATGATTGGCGTATTTTTGAACCCAACCCTCAGAACTAGAAAACTATGGAAGAATGGATGTGAATAAAGAATAGGAATTGTAGTTTCCCTTAGAGATTTTGCTTTTTTAAATCAATAATCCCCTCTTCAAAAATAATTAGTCTCTTTGTGATTGGGGGAGATGAAGCAATGTGGATCCTCTCGATTTTTTCAATCACATGATGCAATATATTTTCCTGGAACAGGAACCATTGAACTATTTAGACATTACCTTAAGATTACTGTTCTACATGGTGCTCCATGTGAATCAACAAGGGATAAGAAAATGTCTTGTAGATGATGAAAAAGATGTCGATCTCATAGAGATGCTGATGTAATAAAAATAATTCATTTTTCATCATTCAATGTCATCAATGTTGTCACTGAAAATACTCCATAACATGGGTCATGATTATAAGAGTTGAGAGAGGAAATTCAAATTCATGATTTGATCCACACTAAAATGAATGAAGGATGTGTCTATACCTAAAAATAGAGGATTTCTTAGAATTTAGTCAATCTGTGGAATAGTCAAACTCTACCTCCTCAAAAGTAACCCAATAGGGAAAGATGTATTAATCAAATTGAACCTAATCTAAATTATGGAGAAGGTAAGTTCCTTTCTCTAGAGGAAATGATCACATAGTAATATTATGAGATGAATGTATTTAGGATACTCAATGCATAATTACTCAAGGGAATCCATCCTTCTAGATATGTTTTTCAAATAGATCCACAAATTTCACTTCCATCTGGAACACCTAAACAAATTGTGGTCATTTAAGAAACTGGTGAAGATATGGAATTTCCTAAAAATGTTAGATATAAAACAATTTATTTGGATCCTATAGATGTAGATCGGTATTTCCCTCCTTTGGAAAAAAACCATAACATGATCATGTATATACTCATAGGCAATCCCCTATTGGTTATTCAAGGAAATTTCCAGTAGTACTCCCACCAATGGACCTACCAGTCACTGCACCCATTCCAACTCTAGTTGCCACAAATTATTAGGTCTTGAATCATCCAAATGTTTCTAGAATGATTACAAACCCTATTGAGTCATTAATGGATTTTTTGGATGCAATGGAAGAATGGAGTTCACCAGTATAACCAGAAGATATGGATTACCCCGAATGGGTAGACCTAAATACTCCCCAAAAAATCTTTTGAAATAATAAATTTCTAATATTTAATGGCTCTAGAGACAAAAATAATCACATGAAACATTTTTTCTATTTCTATGATCCTATGATGGGTACTCATGAACAATAGGAGTTAGTGAAACTCCAATGCTTCATGAAATCACTGCAGGTTCCAACCTTTGAATGGTACATGAGTTTTTTTGTCTCAATCAATCACTGGATGGAATGATATCCACTAGAAGTTACACTTATAGTTTAGCTCAATTTTTTAGAAGAAAAAAAACCTTTACTCACAATGTGAATGAAAAGGGTGAATGAAAGAGTCCCATATTACATTTAATGATGGAAAGGATTGATATACTTCTTTAACCTACCTCCCTATCAATAAGAGTGGTTTCCTATCTTTGTATAAAATATCTACAATTTTTTACCCACACTGTTGATCCCTATAAAATATATAGGATGGTTTCAGGACATTTCCTCAATTTCTAAACATGTGTAAAACTCCATATCGGAGACCAAAGATAAGCCCCGAGTGATTCTATTCTCTTAGGGAAGGATAGTAGACAAATCACAAGACACTAGAGTTACACTTAAGAAGTCCATTGTACCTTATCCTACATTAAAGATCACATAATACTATAGGTATCCACCTCCCAAGCCTCAACAACAATGTTTGTCTTGTTAGGATGATAAAAGAGATCTATAGAAGAATTAGTTTGAGGAGACAAAAAACAAGGTCTATTTTTTCAAAATTACCAAGTTACCAACAAATTCATCCAATAATTTAAAAATAACATTGGTTGGATACTAAATCCTAAGAAGACTAACAATATAGGTGACTAGGATCTCCTAAACTATTTCCCCTAAAATCAAATACTAGGGAACCCTATCCCGGATTGTTCTGTTTCAAAAGACCTCTAAAAAAGTATGTTGGAATCTGGGAAAGTGAAAGTAAAAAAATTCTCTAACCTATGTTACATGTTTTTTTCTACTAATTCATAGAAATAAGGTGAGTGAAATGAAGTAAAAAATTCTAGAGCATGCATAATTTCGTGGATTTGATGGTCTGAAAAACAATCAACCAGACTTATGACATTATATGAACATTGTGGAAACAACCGATTATTCCTCCTTCGACAACCTTTACCAAAAATCCAGATTCATCAAAATCTCATTCCTTTGAAGGCCAATCCTAAAAAAACACAGACTAAATAAGTAAGAGAAAATGGATGAAGATGAGCTCATGTCAAGGCATTAGTTATCCTTCACCTTTGAGAAATTCATGATGACCATCACAAAAGCAGGAACACTACCCTTGTAAATTGAATAACACGAGTCTACCCATAAATAATAATCTTCATATGATGAGGAGTTTATCTTCAGTAATGTTAATTTTATTTAGTCAATATATCAATTCTTAAATTATTAATATGATTATGAAACTGATTTTTCTATACTTGATTGGGGAACTAGGTCATCTAGTTCGAGGATACATGATAAGAAATGGTTATGATGGGAACCACTATATCCACCAAACTCCTACTTGAACCATATACATGAAGGAAAATTGTGAAAAATATCTCTAGAAATATTAGTAGGAACAAGGTAGTTTATCCTCCTTGTGTGATAGGGGATTCCATGATATGACTATATTAGAATACTGGTTAGAGGATATGCCACCACCTCCTTGATGAGTAGGATAACCCAATTGGCCTAATGAACTAATAAAAAAATAACTATTAAATCTTATTACATGGGACGATCTATAAACATCAATAACATCATCTCCATAAGGAAGATGAAAAAAGAGTATCCCCATGTAGGGAAGTGAAGACCATTGGATCAGAAGAATGATGTTTTTACAAAACTATCTCATTTACTGGAAAACATATCAATCTTAGATTCCATGATTCTAAGAAATGTAATTTAGGAAGAACTCATAGAGGACCTGTTAATTCCATAAGAGTTTGAAGTCATGGTTTCTACAATGGAGGTTTTCCGTATTGAGAATGATCTGGTAGAATTCCAGGAAGTCATATCTTTATAGACAAGGATAGAGATGTTTTAGTATAAGTACATGTAAAAATCCTATACCTATCTAGAATAATAAATTATATTTATCTATGAAAAGAAAGTATTCACAATTTCTTAGGGGTCGACCTCATTTTTGTAATTAAAAATCACCAACAAGGTCACATTTAATTTCACATGTCACCCTCGACTATGATGTTAAAAAATTATAAAAATAATCGGAAAGAACCTCTTAGAAAAATTTCAATCAGAACTCAGTTCAGGGATCTAGTGTCTGATTTAGATTTCATGGTTATGATACAGAATACAAATTCAATGTTCTTATAGAATGACCTTGGCTACATCAGCATGCATACATTCCATCATCTTAGAACCAATGCCTCAAATATTTCCCTAATAGTCAAATTAGTACATTGCATGGTGATAAGGATATATTCAAATCTTGTGAGTCTTAGTACATTGATGTAGGGTTCTATTATAGTGGAGTAATATAGTGTATGGTGTATGATGTTACTAGAATAAATTCCATTAATTCCTATTATAAGATACTAACTAACCCTTTTAGGAAACTCAATGCATATTACGTGCATCCTATTAATGAAATTTAATGGGTGATCCAAAATCCAAGAACACATTAAGTGTATTCCATAATGTCAGTCATGGAAACTGAACCCAAAGGAACTCAATAAGTCGTTAACTACACAAGCAGTGGTATAATCATGGATGAAAATATCTTCCTTCCATCCCTGATATTCAACCAAGGGGGTCCACATGGAGAAGGATGACATGGAAGAGCACCTGGTCGTGCAACTGGCAGTGGAGGACGATTTGAGATGTCACCACCACCACCACTAGAAGGTCCACCCTGACCGTAGGGAGCAGGTGGACAGGGGAGAGCTCAGCTCCAGGCAGCTAATTATTACAATCATGGCACTCTAGAGATAATACGATGTATGATATGTGTATAATCCACCTTAGCTGGAGTACTTATAGACACATGTGTCAGTCATTATTTTATTCCCACTGCCCTTGTTTGGGGATCAGAGATTCTGATGGATCCATTTGCTTGATCCATATGTCTAGAGACTCTTTTGAGAGCATATTCGATAATTATGCACTAGTATCGGCAATGAGAGATTAAACTAGGAGGTGATTTCTTCGGCTGGGATCTCCTAAAATCACCGTCGAGACCCTATTTTATCATCTTGGGTGTGGCCTAGTTTTCTAAAATCCATGATCTGATTGACTGTATTAGGTGCAATGTGTGGTGTGTCCACATGGATGGGACCAAGTTTATCTTCCCCAGAGAGAAGGGAGCCTTTTCAGCATATTATGGACATACCTAGAGGAGAGTATAAGATATCACTCATAAGCTGGCTAGCCTTACACTCGAAGTAGTTGATGTAGAGAGTCCGAGCTATCCTGTAGTGGTGGACCAGTACACAGATTTATTCCCTGATGATATTTTGGGTCTACCTCCTTGTAGATAGGTGGAACATTACATTGATTTGTACCCCGAGACGGCACCAATATCTACACCAATGTATCAGATGGCTCCTGATGAGCTTTGTGAGCTGCGGGTATAGCTGGAGGACTTGCAAGGGAAGGGATTCATCTGGTCCAGTGTTTCTCTATGGGTAGCCCCGATTCTATTCCCCAAAAAGGTGGATTGTATCTTGATACATTGTGTCGACTATTGGTGCCTAAACCAGGTGACTGTGAAGAATAAGTACCCACTCTTGAGGATTGGAAAACTCTTTGATCAGCTGAAGGGAGAACGTAGGTTCTCGAAGATATACATTAGATCAACCTGTCACCAGCTCAGAGTACGATACATGGATTTGCATAAGATAGCCTTCAAATTTCGGTATGGCCACTACAAAATCATGGTTATGACATTCAGTGTTACCAATGATACAACAGTGTTCATGGGACTCATTAACAAGATCTTTCAGCCATACATTGACCACATTGTCAAGTCTTTATCGACAACATTCTGATCTACATGACTACTGAAGAGGAGCTTTCTTATCATTTTCAGGCAGTACTATATACACTCGGAGAGCACCATCATTATAGTCAGCTATATAAGTGCCGGTTTTCGATCTGAGATGTTTACTTTTTGGGACATGTCATCTCGGAGGCTAGATATGTAGTTGATCCAGTGATGATTGAGGTGGTACTATATTGGGATCCACAAAGGAGTGCTTCAGTGGTACTGAGATTCCTGGGTTTGGTTGTATACTACAAATGTTTTGTGATAGATTTATCCATAGTTGCAGCATCACTATCAACCTTGAGGAAGAAGGGAAAACCCTTTGTGTGGTCTGTGAGATTCCAACAAAGCATTGAGGAGCTAAGGTAGAGGAAGACTAGTGACCCCATCATGAGGAATCCGGAGGAAGGCTTAGGGTATATAGTCTAATGCGATGCATCAGCGACATGAAATGGATGTTTCCGGATGCTGGAGAGAGCACTAATCACATATGGTTCTCATTAGCAGAGACCGCACAAGCAGAACTACGATACCCATGACCTGAAGGTAGCAGCAGTGGTCTTTGCCTTAAAGATGTGGCTACACTATCTAATAGGCGAGCGTTTTACCGTGTTCTCTAATCACAATAGTTTCATGTATATCTTCTCTTAGAAGGGCCTGAACCAGAGACAACGACGTTGTCTTGAGTTCTTCCAGGACCATGACTTCGAGATAGTCTATACTCCGGGGAAGGGGAACGTTGCTGCAGATTCACTCAGCAGGAGATCTGGCATACAACTGCTTGGTGAGGCAACAGAGTAGCTGGTCACCTTGAATATATCCTTTGTGGATCAGGATGGAGCATCATTTCTACATTATCTAATATTAACTCCACCACTTAGTCATCGAGTCAGGGAGGCACAACATGGGGGCGTTGGCAATGAGACATGATGTGCTCATATATCCACAAGAAATGAAACCTGATGGATTTTTTTTAAGGTGGGGAGCACATCATCCTTTTCAGAGGATGTACCATGGTACCAATGTCAATTCAAGAAGAAGTGTTGAGGGAGTTCCACACATCCCCTCTAGAGGTATATCCAAGAGTGGAGAAGGTAAATCAGGATCACGGACGACAGCACTGGTGGATGGGAATAAATAAGGCAGTATCAGAGATTCTCTCTCGGTGCCTCACATGTCAGCAAATGAAGGCAGAGCATCAGGTACCTGCTATCTTGGTTCAACCTTTATAGGTCCCAGAGTGGAAGTGGGATGGGATATCCATGGACATCGTGAAAGGACATCCATGTACATCTAGAGGTCAGGACTCTATTTGGGTGATCGTCGACCGACTCACCATGTCGGCCCACATCATACTGATCAGAGAGAATGGTTTAGTAGAGAGATTGGGACACCTATATGTGAAAATGATTTTGTGGCTACATGGAGTAACTTTGACTATTGTCTACAATCTCGATGCACGTTTCACTTCCCAGCTATAGAAGGGGTTGCAGGAGGCTTTCGGGATGCTGCTTCGTTTGAGCACTGCCTTCCATCCTCAGACGGATGGCTAGACTAAGCAGACCATTAATACCATCAAGGAAATTCTTCGTTCTTGGGTCCTTGACTTCGGTCATAGCTGGGAGGATCACATACCTTTGGTGTAGTTTGCATACAACATCATTTATCACTCCACCATAGGGATGACACATTTTGAGGCGTTATATGGGAAACCTTGTAGATCACCTCTGTGCTGGACTGACCCAGGGGAGTCAGTACTAGTGGGACCAGAGATGTTATGAGCTTCCACATAGAAGGTATAGATCATCCAAAAGAAGGTGAATACTGCACAGACTAGGCAGATGTCATATGCCGACAGGAGATAGAGAACACTAAAATTCGAGGATGGCGACCACCTCTTTCTACAGGACTCACCCTGACGAGGATTATAGAGATTTGGACGCAGAGAAAAGTTATATATGAGATTCATCAATCCAATTTAGGTCCTCAACAATGTTGGAGAACTGAATTACCGCTAAGATCTTCCACCTTAGTCGCACCGGGTGCATGACATCTTCCACGTATCCCAATTGAGGAGATACATGCACAACCCTTCCCATATCATCGACCATGGTGAGTTGGACGTCGATGATTGGAAAATTTTATTGAGGTTCCAGTAGAGATTAAGGATCGAGAGAAGTGGGTCCTTAGTGGATGGAAGATACCTCTGGTGCGTTTTCGTTGGAAACATGGGAACCTCCAAGAGAGAACATGGGAGTGGGAGGCTCAGATGCATGCTTAGTACCACCACTTGTTACCTTAGTATGAGTTGTGGCTTATGAGGATGTAGAGCCCTAAGGTGGAGAGAATGTAAAGACCCAAACTTTCCATGTATTTTTTTTAATTAAATTGGAGTTTTATGAGTCCATGAAAATTGATGGGCCGTGATTCTGAGGCCTAGAGTGCCCAGAATGAATTTATGAAGTTTGTTTATGGTACGTTCAATAATGGTGCGAGCGGGTTTTTCTAAATTTTGATCCGGTTATTTGAATTGAAATCTGAGGGCGCTGTTGATCTCGAAGCGCTGGTTTTAACATATGGATACTTTCACCGCATCATTAGTGGGTTGAGAGTGAATGATAGATTTTGGGTTTTTCGTGGATGAATAAAATAAAAATAATGTTTTGTAGCATTTTTTTTAAAACCTCCAAGTGGAAGTTGGATATGGGGACCTCCCGAACCATAACCTCCCTTGATAGGTTATGGTGGTGAGGACCACTAGGGATTAAACCCCCTTGAAACCCCCCTTTAATTGGGAGAAACCCTCAACTCGCTTATAAATGTGGGGGATACTTTTTAAAAAGCTCCACAATTCATTTGAGCCAACCATCATGCTTTAATTATGACACCCACCATAATTATTCAATCTTTTTGAATTATTCTATAAAAATAATTGATTGCCTTATCTATTATTGTGGAACAATTTTCAATTGGGTGGAATTGGGGAGAGGATGAGCTTTGAGAGGAATTCTATCTAATGAATAACTTCTTCTTTGAATGAAGAATGCCGACGATGAACATATTCTATGAATGAAGAACGCAGACCTCCTTCGACCATATTCCTCCAATCTTGTTCCGATGTGGAACGTCCTCAATTATAAGAACTGACAATCGACGAAAACGTTGACGACACCGTCGTCCGTATTTTCCCAACAATTCGTCTTCTTCCCTATGACTCCATAGATGTATCAACACACGGTAGGGTGGATTATTTTCATTATAATACCTTTTCCATATTCTTACCTTGGATTCATTTGAGGTTTGGGAATGATATCCTGAAAGAAGATGTAATCTTCACGTTCTTATTTCTTGTTGAGCCATATGCTACCATTCTAAATGCGTAGGTTGTGGGCCAATCTAACATGGCTCAACCCCCACTGTTGTTATTCTTTGTGGGGTACTTTGGAATGATGGATGAAAAACATGGTGACGATGGTAACGGTGCCACAAACTATGTCCACCGCATCCCGCGCCGCCCCATGGTTCTCCACCCTACCAGCAGAACCAGCTGAACTCCCTCACCACACCATGCCACCCAGGGCAGAACCAGCCCCTCGCCCGGCTTGCACCGCCTTCTGACAGAGTCACCCTGGCCGTATCACCCGCCGGCCATACCGGCCGCCGACCGTGCCACCCCTGTCTTGCCCCTACTGGCAACACCACCTGTCGGCCGAATCAGCCCTGCCCTTGTCGGCCCTCCAAGCCGCCCCAGCTCCTGCCGCAGGCCAACCTCCCAAGCCTCTCATGACCCTCGCAGTGCCCTAGAAGAACCAGACTATGCCCCTCACGGGACCCCGGCTGAACCGGCCCGTACAACTCATGGCACCCCAGATGAACTGGCAACGTGCCCCTATGGTTCCCCAGTCGAACCGGCCCCACGACCTAGCAGCTCCACCTTAACTAAACCGCCCAATGGCACTGATGGCTCCATGTCCCCTCGTGGCCTGCGCGGCCTACTAGAACTCCCTGTGGACCATGCCACATCACGGGCTGGGACTGAACTATTGGTTAGGGCCATGTTGACCTAATCTGGGTTGGCCCATGCCAGGTTAGGCTAGGTCAGACCAGCCGGGTTGGACCGGACCCGGGCCCATTGCGACCCATTCACTTTTTTGGCCATAACATTGGCACTAGTTTTCCATTTGATGAACAGTCAGTGGTACCAGAAATCTTGGAGTGAGATAGTCCCCTTCCATATACTCCGCTAAATATTTAGATTGATATGGGAAACAGTCAGGTTGGATCGACCATGAATGCAACAGGGGCCTCGGGACTAAATGGCTAATAACTCACAGAACATGTGTCTGATTAATGCATCGTCTGTTGCGTGAAGACCCCTATGACATGGTGGATCTTTTAGATACTTTTCTTCTTGGGACGTCGTGATAGTTGGAGTATCGAATAGTAGCTCATGGAGTGGATCCACTCAGAGATGAGCGAGCAGAGTGCGGATACCTAGTAGCTGGCTGAGATCTGGCGACTGCTGACCATTACCACTCGGAGTGACTCAACTAGCATAGTGGAGAGTGCGTTGGTGTCGCAGAAGAACCACAGTTGTGAGTTACATGTTGTCATGGTAGAAACACGGTACTCGATAGGAGGTGTACCTCAGTAGGCTATGAGGGGGAGCATTCTTGGAAGCGTGGAAGAGCCGAGGTGGGGAGCGTGCTTGGTGATGCAGTAAATCTGCTGTACCCGATGGGAGGAGTATCTCAACAGTCCAAGGATAATGGGAAGCTTTCTTGGTGTTGTGAAAGAACCACTATATTAGATAGAGGAGGAGTTCCCCAGTATCTGAAGTTTCGATAATGTTACTTGGGATGTTACTTGATACAACCCCTAGAATAGAAATCCTTTTTTGAGCAAGCTCAGTTTTTCTGTGCTTTCCTTTTGATTGAGATGGATCACGTGATAACGTAGGTATATATAGGGTCATATAAGTATGTAGGGTTGTCTTTTGATTTGGTTATTTTTTGGTTTATCCTTTTTGGATTTTGTGAGTCCTTGAGGGTCTCAGGGTCCCTAGTGGGTATTGTTATACGCACCCTACATGGGCTATGCTCGCACCTTGTTGTGTTAGTTGCAAACAACGAACAACGCTGACTAAGGCTAAGACTACCACAAGTGGATGGTACCCAGAGGTGGGCCATACAACTTGATGGTACACAGAGGAGAAATATTGATGTGGAGTGTTGAGGATGCGATCTGTTCCAACCCTTTAGGTAGGAACCTCAGAGGACGACCCAATAGTAGTTTTTTTCATTTTCCCCACAATTGTACATGTACTTTCCGTTTCATGTACCTTTACTGTTGGGATTATATTCTGGCCCCTTTTTTCTTTTGAACACTCTTTTCTTATACAGCTTTCATGTGTTGGTATCTTGTTGTGTACTTGGTTGTGAATGATTTCAGTTTATAAAGGAAATGCCTTCCTAGTAAAGGGAATTACGCCTTTGGTGATTGTCATCAACCCCTGGCCTATCAAATGAGGTCTAGTGGTAGTCACGGCATGAGCCCTGGGGGAAGAGTCATGAAACCACCAAAAGTCTAATAAAAAGGTTTTTATGGAGGTTCCCAAGGAGGAGTGTCCATGAGGTAAAACCGTCTTATTTTTCTATTTATTTAATTTTCAAGTTGCATCTTTATTTATTATATCCTCACCTCCGCTGTCTACGTCATCATGATAAATCCAGTATCATATAAATACGGGAATTATATGATGTTAATGTATGATACATCATCGATATTTTAAATCTCTCAATTTTATTTTAAAAATGGAATCGTCCTTCGGTTGGTGCTCATTTACAACATTCGTGGACGATGAATTCTTAATCACTAATTTATATTTCATGTCTTCTCATGAAACCAATTTTATGGTTGAAACATTTTATAAAATATGTATTATCCCTTATTTAAGGTTTTGGAACCATTTTACATACATTATATTAAATAATTGAACAAAACTATTTCATTGTGATGGAAAACCACTAAAATTAAGCAAAATGATTATTGCTAATTAAATTATCTAATGATTCATCCTCATACCATATATAAAAATGATATTTATAACCTTCTATACATATATATTCTCATTAATTTTATATAATTAAAATTCTCGAGAATTTTTTTCATTTCACAAAAACAAGAATTCATGTATACAAATGAACTTGTCTTGAAAACCAAGGAAACGAACGATCCTGAGCGATAAAATTATGTCATATGACTAATAAAAAAATCCATAAATGAACATAATGAGATTATAATAAATAAAATACATGAATATAATGTTTTGAAATAATTATTTAATGTATTTAATTTGAATACAAGGACATTATGGTCAAAGGAAGAACACATTTTGACATAAGATAAGGGGTTTCTCATCTCACATTTTTTCATGAGAATTCCATTGTTCCCCACATTTTTCTTGTCATGTATATTATTTTTGTCTTATCCATATATATTTTTACAAACGATGTTTATTTTTAAATATCCCTAGATATAAACATTAATTAATATTGAGATAAGTCAATTATTTGAATTTAATTCACAAAGGGGACATATTCAGGTTTTGAGATTTAAAGAATTAGGATATAAATTATACATAAAATCTTAAATATTACAAGTAGACACTTCTACTCACTATCCATTTTTTTATAAAATAATATTTTTAAAAAGAAACATGGAATCATTTCATGTTCTAACATCATAAATTTTACATGATTAAATAAATGACTCTATTCTTATTTATGTCTTGTGAAAAACATTTCAGAACATGGGATGAGGATAAAAATCCTAGTAAGGGATATACAATGAAATAAAACTATTATTCTTAGAATATCATGAAAACCATGAATACTTTATCAAAATTCAATACTTATCAATTTTAAGATGTAGTAAATACAATTCACAGAATATAAGCTCATTACTTAACCTTTTTGTAATCAAGAGAGTATCATAAAACCCATATAAAGAAACAAATATCATATAATGGTAACATGGGACATATACATTCTTAAATGAAATAACCACATGGCTGAGTTTCAAAAATATCACTAAATGGAATAGCCATACAGACAACTTCCATACCCAATGTATTTGAGGTTATAACGTAACCACCTAAGCTTAGTTTATCATGGAACCATCTATCCTTGATTTTTCATGTAACCACCCATCCATTGTTTATCTCATAACCACCCGTCAAATGTCTAAGTATAATTATATAATCATAACAAATAATATATTGTAAATATAAAGATATCACTAATAAAATTTCACTTCAAATAAGAAGAAATAATTGCAAGATATTGAGATACTCAGTCTATTTCAAAAACCATTTTCAATAAAAAAACACCCTAAAATGGAATAAGGTATTTTTTCCTTTTAAAAACATCAAGTCTTATAGAGTAATCCAAATAACGGTTACAATGATAGAGAGGTCGTTGTCACTACATATGTCAAAAACATTATATTTGTCATTTAGTAAAATGATTCACAGAAAAAATATTCCCTTTGAATGATATTAAAATTCAATGGTTTTTATTATACATCATATAAAATATAGAGGTTTATATTATCAAAATATGCCTCAATGAATGGAGATTGAGACAAAGTCCCTTACCTCGAGTACGACAAATCACATATGTTTGTTTTTATTCTTGAATAATAAATTTAAGATAATTTCTACTTTCTTTAGTACATTTTCCAATTTTATTATTCCTTTTATATCACTTATTACCATGTAATACAATTTGCATAATTATTTAAATTAATATCGTCTGTTTTGTCAATATTCGTTACTTGAGTAGAAAATGAACATGTTTTGAAATAAATTGTACATGTAGTCAAAATTACATCATCTCTAGAATGATATTTATAATTTAAATATCATATATATTCAGTATATATGTATTTATAATATTCCATAAAATTTGGAGATATGAAATTAAATGCACCGTTCATAGAGATGGTAGGTCATACATACACATGGACACTACTTTCATTTCATCAGCATACTAAAAAAATAATAAAAAATGATAGAAATGTATATTATAATAATAGTATTATATTTGTGTCATTTATTTTATATAGTTTTTTTATAAAACCCTCCTTTATATGTTCCATTTATAGCATGAAAGAGTCACATCACATTGAGTGGGCGGTAGTCCATAGTTCCTCAAATTAAATTATCATATTTACACATCATGGAAAGCGTAAAGGTATATTTAAAATAGAAATTATAAAATAATAGTAATAATTTGAATATAATATATATCAAATATAAACATAATTCCATCATAACGGCCACTATGAGAGTGGGTAGGGGGAATCAACTAATCATTGTTTTGTGAGTTAGGAGTTTGGAGTACACAAAAATATTATGTTCATATCCATTAGACAAAGGTGTGTGTAAGTGTAGTTCCAATAATTATAATAACAATATCATATTATATTTATGATACTGGTGTTGTTATATAATCAAATAATATGAAGAACATCGGGAGTGGAGAAGCAAAATAACGACAAGGAACTTGAGAGAATACGTTACCTCTAAATCAGGTAACTTCTATTGATTTGGGCCAAAATGCTTTCTTTAATTTCCTTCATCCCAATGTAAGGATTATAGGTGGAATGGGGGGATGTTTTGAGCTTGTTTTATCCAAATTTTGATGATCCAAATGGCCTAGGAGGTGTGAGTATTTGGGTAGAGGTGGTGGCCTTTTAAAAGAGCGGGGAATGACACTTTAGGAAAGTCATGAAATATTAATATATTATAAATACAATTTCAAATAGAAAATGTCGAAAACACATTTAATTTGAATATAAGATGATTTTATTTTTGAATAACCATCATCAAATATTTTTTATACATATTTAGAATATTTTTTTGTCCTTATCTTTTTTGTTTAACTCTTATTTTACCATTTTAAATCATAAATCGATATAATGTTATTTAAACATTGTGGGTTAATGTTATTACTATATCATGTCAAAAGATGTAATAAAATTCATTTAGGAAATATTTAGACATTTATTAACAATTTTTTGTAATATTATATTTTTAGGAATTTAATATCATTCAATAAACAATTTTATATTTTATGTTATGAATTATTTCAATTTTGGACAATATTCGTACATGACTTTTTTAAAATTTATAACCTGATTCCTTAAAAAAATTCATTAACTCAATTATAATAGGTCAATATCCTCAATAAAATTCTTCAATGGCTTAAAAATAATAAAATTAAATTTATTTTAAATATTTTTATTATCATTTATTTGAATCCATTATTAATGAACCAATCACTACATCATCAATATTTCATAATAAAATTTATTTATTTAGTGTCTAAATTTTAAAAATTAACTACCATGATGTAGGAAATATTTTTTAATTTATAAAGATACATTTTTACTATAAGATATCTATTATTTAACCCCATATAATTTTTTTTGTAAAAGATACACATTTTTATTATTTTTCACATTATATTATATTTAATTAATATAACATGTGATAATCACTACCATGTGGATCTATGGGGTCCTAAAATGGAGCCAAGGATACCCATGATCGAAAATATCTCATAAAATAAAATTATGACATGTTTTATGGTAGCTTTAATATTATTATAGTATTATTTATTACTCTTATTTATCAAATTTTCCCTTTAACCTTGGTAAATAAAATAATTACCCATGTTACTAATCATAATGTACAAAAATAAAATATACTTATTTACAAAATTTTGTGCTTATGATTCGAAATATGGAATCTATTTTTCCAAATTAATAACACATTATTTGAAAAAAATTAATTTAAAATTAATTCCTCTTGTCAAAACTAAAAAGTGGGGGTTTAAGAAGTAAAAAATATCAAAGGATTGACATGTGTTTGTGTACAATTTAAAATTGAAATAACATCCAATGACCAAAATTGGATTAAATGAAAGAAACATAATCTAATTAAACATTAAAACAAATTAAAAGAACAATCTAATAGTATGAATAAGTCAGATGAAAAGGAAGATTTTAATTTTAAAGCTGTATTTTTTATTATTTATAAAAATAGGAATTTCCTCATAAAAATACCAAAATTTCATAAAAATTAAATTTAGATGTTTTTTTCTAAAGAAGAAAATTATTTTATCAAATTTAATATATAAAAGTGATAAAAACAATATATAAAAGGGTTCTCTATGAAAAGTATATAAAATGACCTTTTAAAAATATTAGAGTATTTAATGCTTAAAATTTGATTCATTCTCATTTTATGCTTAAAACGTTTATTAGATAAATTTAAAAACATTTAAAAAAATGTATAATTATATTGTAGATAGTTCTATTCATTCCCGCCAATACAACAGTTAGATGTTAACTACAATTTAAAAGAACAATAGTTTTATTATAATATTTTTTGGTATAACTCAACATTGTGTGCATCGTATGATTTTAGCGAAACTAATTGTTGTGTGTCGATTACACTAACAGAAAAAGTGTCCTCTTTAACAAAAAATTAATATATTATTTATAAATATTAATATATATGAAAATGTATTATTCTATAAATACCTGGAATGACACATCATTTCCCCCTTTTGGAAATTGTGTCCCCCCAATTAAATTTACTTACCAAATAATTGTTGGTATTTCTCCCTCATAGAATTTTCAGATTCCAAAATTTAATCTTTGACCATATAGGTTTTCAAAAAAACCTTTACCTGATGAATCATCATATTCAACAATAATTTTTCTCTTCAGTCAAGAATCTTTATTGGTTATTCCTTATAAGAAAGAATCTCTTCCAACAGAACTACCACTGGACTCAAAACATGAGATGGATCAAAATATACATTCTCAACATTGAAACATGAAAAACATTGTGTGCCTAGGATAAACAGGGAGGTAAAGCCACCCTATAGGGAACCGATCCAACTTTATCCCAGATTTCATAGGGTCCAATGACCATCGGACTCAGCTTTCCCTTTATACTAAAACACATATATAACACTTTTCCATGGAGAAACTTTGAGAAATACATGATCTCTTACCTTGAAATTAAGATCCTTCATTGGCTTATCTTCATAACTTTTTTTCCTTCTCAGATCCATCCTCATGTGTTTCTGAATCAACTGAAATTTTTCTGCCATCTCATCTTCCAATTTTGGTCATATAAACATCCTTTCACATAAATTGTCTTAAAAAGATGGATACTGACACCATATTCCATATAATGCCTCAAATAGTTCCATCTTTATACTAGAATGAAAACTGTTGTTATAAGAAAACACACCCAACAAAAGATGTTGACACCTTCTTCCCTAGTAATCTAGTGAACAAGCACATGAAATATCCTCCAAGGCCCTAATTGTTCATTCTGGATGCCCATATGAATAAGGATGAAAAGCTATATTGAAATTTAATTCAGTTCACAATGACTTCTAAAGGCCTTTCCAAATGTTAGATGTGAACATGAGATCATGATTATATACAATGGGGAGTGTAAATCCCTGTATCCTGGCTGTGTTGTCATTATAAAATCAAGAAACTTGACCTAGAGACATAGTATCAAGAATAGGAAGTAAATGTGTATATTTAGTCAATCGATCAATAATAACACATAATGCACTGTAACATAAATATGTTTTTGGTAACCTCATTATGAAATCCATGGACACATATTCCCATTTTCACTTTGGCACTGGAAAATGAAAAATAATACATTTTGGTAACTACCACTCTGGTTTAACCAGCTGAAAAATCAAACACAATTTAGTAATGATAGAAATATCTCTTTTTATTCTATCCCACCAAAAATACTCTTGAGGATATATGTACATAATAGTACTTATAATATGAACTGAAAATAGAGAACGATGAGCTAAAGATGACAACACTTTCTTCAATTATTAATCACAAGGTATGCAAAATCTCTTTCCAAACCTCAAAACAGAATCTTTTTCATTGTTAAATTTAGGTAAGACACCCTTCTGAACCAACTATACCCTTTTCTATAACACACTATCTTCTTTCTATGATTGATTAATTCGTTATTATAGAGGTGATATAACATCAACCAGAAATAATATAGAGGAATTACTTGAACCAATAACTTATAATCCAAAATTTATCATATCAGAAACCAAAAGATCTCATTCCAAACATATCATGTTTAATGTAGCATTACTCTTTGACTTAAAGCGTTGAGAACTTTATTTTCGTTTACCATAAGGTAATGTATTGTGTAATCATAATACTTGATTAATTCTATGCATATCCAATACCTAATATTTAAGACATTCTATGTGAATATATACATAAATATTTTGTGATCGATACATATTTCACACATTACGCTATACAAATGAGGCCTCCAAATTTTTAATAAAAAACAACCAGCTAATTCCAAATCATGTGATGAATAATTAAGATCATAAGGTTTCAACTGACGTAAAACATAAGAAATTATCTGATCTTTTTGTATCAGTACATAATCAAGTCCTTCCAATAATTCGTCACTATAGATAACGCATTCACCATTCCTAGAATACAAGGCCAAACCGAAACATTTACCAATCTTTTTTTCACTTCTTGAAAAAATTCATCACATTATATTGTCTAGATGAACTTAACTCCCTTATTTGTTTTCTTAGTTAGTGGTCCAGATAACAAAGAAAAATTTTCAAAAAACATTCAATAATAACCCGCTAATTCAATAAAACTATGAATCTTTATGATATTATTATATCTTGGACACTCTTCAACAACTTTTGTTTTAGAATAGAACATAATTATTCCATATTTAAAAACTATATGACCAAGGAATGAAATTTGATTCAACCAAAAATCTCTCTTAATAAACATTCCATATTGTCTATTTTTTTGAATTTTTGAAAAACAATCCTTAAGTGACTTTCATTTTCTTCACAGCTTTTAGAATATACAATGATATTATCAATACAATCAACCACAAGCCGATCCAAAAGCTAATAAAATGTTCCATTCTTGAGATTTATAAATACCAAAGTTATGTTATATAACTTAAAGGGAATAACTATAGACTCATAATTCCCATATTTCATTTGTAAAGGTATCTATGGAATATCATCCTCCTTCACCTTCAGCTGAGGGTACCTTGACCTCAAATCAATCTTTGAAAAATATTGAGCTCTATAGTGCTAATCAAACAAGTCATCAATATGAAGAAACAAATAAATGTTCTCAATAGTGATGTTATTCAAGGATTTGTAATCAATACATAGTCACATAGAACCATATTTCTTTTTCAAAAATAACAATGGATCACCCCATGGTGAAGTGATGGTTGGAATAAATCCTTTGTCAAGTAGTTATTGAAAATGTTTTTTTAATTCTACCAGTTCAAATTGATCTTTTTGGTAAGGGAGTTTAGAAATATTTTTTTTCATTATGAACTAAATAAATAGTAAATTCAACCTATAGATTAGGAACACTACCGTGAAATTTATCATGAAAAACATATGAATTCATTCAATACTGAAATTTCACTAATTAAAACGGTTTCTTTCTTTTCAACAATATGAACTAGATAACCTTCACTTACATATTAAATAAATATTTCAGTTTATTAATATGTTATATATGGATTGAAATTATTGAATAAAAAATTCTTTGTTTCACAATATATTTTACCATGATAAATTGAAATCCAATCCATACCAAAAATTATATCAAAATCCACTATGGAATGTTCAACAAGATTTGTAGGAAATACTGTCACACTAATGATTATAAGAAGATTCCTATAAATCATGTTTGCTTTATTATGTCCACTCGGAAATTTTACCAAAAGTTCTATATCACATTCATGAAGTTCTATATCCTATTTACTTACATATCTCTTTGAAATGAAAGAATTTAATGATCCAGAGTCAAATATATTATTGGAATATTTTGAAGAAATATATAGCATACCTATCACCAATACATTTAATGGACCCACATTAATCATAGTAGTTGAAAATTAATTTTACATTCCATTCTTCTTTCTATATTGCTGGTTTCTACCCGGGGTAATCAACATTGGACACACATTAGTGTAATTACCTAACTCATTATAACTAATGAATATTATCGTGGGGTTATCATTGCCTGTCTGATCATCTTTCTTACAGTTTTGAGCAATATGAATTGTCTGACCTCATTATAAACACTTCCCAGACATTGAGATACATTCTCTAGGATTATTTTTACCACACTTCTCACATGTTGTAAATTAGTTTTTCTTACCTCCAGGCTTCATTGATAAATTCCTTCCCATTTCCTACCAACATGATTTCTTATTTGGTTTTCCTTCATGGAATACATGATCATAAAAAACACGTCCTTTTCTACCATCATAGCATATCATACAAATTTCTCATGGCTTTTAAACTCACGAGAAGCTATCACCCTTTTATATTTCGGGTTCAATCGTAATTAAAACTAATTTATCTTACTATCAACATCCAAGATAAAATTTTGGATGTACCTTGACAAATGTGTGAAATTTTATTCATATGAAGCCAAAAAATATTAAACAATTGGTCTCAATTCCATGAATTGAATTTCCCTCTTATTTGGAACATCATTAGGGAAATGTTTCATAAGGAAGATATTCATAAATTCATCCCATTCCATGGAATCAATATATTAACATTCTTTGATTTTTAATCATTCACCACCACTGATCAGCTTCACCATTAAAACAATAGATAGAAAGACTAATACATTAATTTAACGAAAAACCCATTATATAAAAAATAATTTCTAATGCTTTAATCCACCCTTCCACTTTCATAGGGTCAGATTATCCTTTGAATGATGGTGGATGTGGCCTCATGAAATACTCTATTATCAATATATGAATCTAATGTTGTTCTAGTTGATCTCATGAAATACTCTACGATCTGACCATATAAGGATATTTATTTGGTCGGTAATATCCCTCTCTATGCCCTCCCAGCATAACTTCCTTATTTCATCTACAGAAAACCATTCTAAACCAACATATCCTAGTTGAAGCAACGTGGTAATATTTAAATTCTATATAATTTAAATATGACCAAAAAGTAAAAAAATTATAAAGATTCTATTAACAATACTCTAACTTCTAAATTTATATAAACTGTTCTCTAATACTAACTGTAAGGCCCCATCCTTAAACATTACTTAATGTTTAGATATGTAAATAATTTGACTTTAATTAACATCAATGATATTTTTAGGTTTAGAGATTTATATAATAAGTTCATAACTTATAAATAACATCTTCAATATTACAAGTAGACACTTCTACTCACTATTCATTTTTTTCATAAAATAAAAATTCTTTAAAAATAAACATGACATCATTTAATGTTTTAACATAATAAATTTTCTTTGATCCCATCCATGACCCTTTTATTATTTATGTCCTATAAAAAACATTTCACAACATAGGATGAGAATAAAAATCTTGGAATGGGATACATAATGAAAAAAATCTGTTAGAATTGGGAAACATGAAAACCCTGAATAATTTATAACAAAGTAATACTTTTCACCATTAAAAATTAATAAACAAAATTAAATAAATATGAGTTCATTTATTTTCCATTTTGTGACAAAAAATATTGTTATAATGGTCAAAGAAAGAAACATATAAAAAACGAACACTGGGGCATAAACATACGTTAATGGAATAACCATATGGTTGGGTTCCACACATATCAGTAAATGGAATAGCCATATGGAGGACTTCCATACCCAGTGCATTGGATCTTACAATGTGACCACCTATCCTTAGTTTATCACAGAACCACCCATATTTGGTTTATCATGTAACCACCTGTCCTTGGTTTATCACGTAACCACCCTTCAAATGTCCAAGTACCATTATATAATCACACCACACAAAATATTGTAAATATCATCAATTCACAAATAACATTTCATTTGGAATCACAAGATATAAGTTCATGAAATCGAAATACTAAATCCATTTCAAAAATAAAATTCAATACGAAAACACCCAAAAGGGAATAAGGGATATCTTTTCCTTTTAAAAACAATAAGGCTTATAGAGGATTCCAAATAATGGTTACAGTGGTGGAGAGGTCGTTGTCGACACATACGTAAAACAAATTCCTTTTGGTCATATAGTAAAGTGATTCATAGAAACAATATTCTCTTTGAATGAAATTAATAGTCAAATGGTTCTATTATGCCCCATATAAAAGAAGGAGGTGTATGTTATCATAATTTTCCTCAATGAAAGGATATTGAGATGAAGTCCTTTACCTTGAGTCTTACTCATCATGTATGTTCCTTGTTCTTACTGAATAATAATCATTTGTTAATTTCTACGTTATTAAGAAATTTTTTAAATTTTATTAGTCAATTTTATCACTTTTTTCCACATTATATGAACTAGATAATTATTTAATTTAATATTAGTCATTTTGTAAACATGCATAACATGAGTAAAAAATGAACATGTTTTGATATAAATAGTACATATAGTCAAACGTACATCATCTCTAAAATGATATTCATGATTTAGATATCATATATATCCTTTATATATGTATTTATAGTAGTCTATAAAATTTTTAATAATAAAAGAAATGAAACATTCATGGAGATGGTAGGTCATACATACACTTTCACGTTACTTTCATTTATTTGTCATATAAAAAGAATAATAAAAATGATAAAAATGTATATTATAATATAATTATTATATTTATGACATTTATATATAATAGGTTTAAAAAGCCATCCTTTAAATGGTCCATGTATAACATGAATGAGTCATATCACTTTGAGGTGGTGGTAGTGCACACTTCCTCAAATGAAATTATCATATTCACACATCATAGAAATCATAAAGGTATGATGTAAACAAATTACATAATCATAGAGACAATATAAATATAATATATATCATATATAAATATAGTTCCATCATAATGGACACCATGAGAGGTGGTTGGGGAAAATCGAACAATCATCGTTTCATGTTATAATAGTTTGATATACACAGAAACAATATGTTCGTATCCATTAGATAGAGGTGTGTGTATGTGTAGTTATAATACTTATCATAATAAAATCCTACTATAATAGGGATATTGTCTTTTTATGTAGTTAAATAATAATGAGATCATTGGCAGTAGATAATTAAAATAAAGGAATATAACTCGAGAGAAGACGTTACCTCTAAATCAGGTAACTTCTTTTGATTTTGGCTAAAAGGCTGTCTTGAATTTAATTATGTTCAATGTAAGGAATAATAGAGAAAGGAAGGTATATTGAGAGATTATTTGAGAAAAATTAGGATCAGGAAAGGGTCATTAGAGGTGTGAGTATGTGGGTAGAGGTGGTGGCCTTTTATAATAGGGAGGAGGGGCACTTTAGGAATGTCATGAAATATTAAATGATTATAAATTAAATTTATTTTAAAAATGTGAACAACTCATTTAATTATAAGGTAGGATGATTTTGTTTTGAATAACAATTATCTAATAATTTTTAGACATGTTTATAATATATTTTTTATCCTATTCTTATTGTTTTAACCATTATTTTAACAAATTTATTCTTACATTGATATCAACTTATTTACATATTGTGTGTTAATTTAATTACCATATCATTTCAAACAAAACCAAAAAGTTAATTTAGGACATATTTGGACTTTTTTGTAACCATTTGGAAAAATATTATATTTTTTGGAAATTAAAATCATTTAATAAACTATTTTATATTTTAAGTTATGAATTCAGAATGTTTTCGACACTATTTATACATTAATTTTTTAAAAAATAATAATAACCTGATTCGTTCGAAATAAATAAATTAAATCAACTAAAATATGTCAAAATCTTCCATAAAAATCTTGGATGGGATCGAAATTATCAAATTAAATTTACTTTAATATTTATAATATCATTTATTTGAATCCTTTATTAATGAATCAATGACTCCATCATATTTTTGTCATAATTAAAATTATTTATTTAATGTCTAAAATTTGTAAATAAAATACCATGATATAGGAAATATTTTTATATTTCAAATTAAAATTTATAGTTCAAGTTATTAATTATATAACCCCATATAAAATTTGTTTTAGAAAAATATACATGTTTATGTTATTTTTCTCTTTACATGAAATAATTTAATATAACATCTCATTATCACTCCCATGTGGATCCATGGGATTTAAAAATATACCCAAGTATGCCCATGGTTGTAAACATCTCATCCAATAGGATTATTAAATGTTTTAGGGTTGGCTTAATATTATTATAAAATTATTTTTTACTCTTACTTACCTAATTTACCCTTTAACTATGGTAAATATAATAATTACTGAAAGTACTATTCATAATAGAAAAAATATAAATTACCTGTATACATGATTTAGATCTAATTATTATAAATATGGAATCAATTTTTCCAAATTAAAAACACGGAATTGGAATAAATTAATTTAAAATTATTATCCTTTGTCAAAACTAAAAAGTGAGTTTTTAATAAGTAAAACTATCAAAAGACATACATGTGTTTATGTCCAATTTATTCGTGAACTTACAAACCATGAACAAAATTGAATTAAATTATAAAAACATAATCTAAATAAAATTGAAAACAAATTAATAGAATAATATTTTAACATAAATTAATTAGATCAAAAAGAAATTTTGAATTAAAATGTAGTATTTTTCATTATTCATAAAAATATGAATTTTATCAGAAAATTTAAAAAATTTCACCCAAATTAAAATTTGATGTTACAATTATATATAATAAAATAATTTTGTTTAATATAACATATAAAAATGTAAAAAAACTTAATATTAAAATTTTTCTCCATCAAAATGCATTAAAACTTTTTTTAAAAAAATATTAGAGTATTTTATACATAAAATTTTATTTATTCACATTTTAAGTCTCTAAAATTTAATAGATAAATGTAAAAACATATCATGAAAAAGTATAATAATATTATATTAATTTATTTTCATTCCTACCAATGTAATGGATATGCGTTAGCTACCATTTAAAATAATAATAATAATATTGTACTATTTATCTGTATAACTCAACATTGTGTGCAACATGAGATTCTAAAGAAACTCATTCCTACGTGTTGAGTCCTCTATCAGAATAAGAGTCCTCTTTAATGTAAAATTAATATCATATTAATAAATATTAATATATATGAAAAATTATTATTCTATAAATACCTCAGATGCTACTATTTTTGAATTCTATTAAACAAGGGAAATATTGAGGAATCTCTATCCTCTACTTATGAAAATTATTGAAATAGAATATTATTCTTATATTAAATTGACTTATACATAATTATATGGACTTACAGTGATAGTAGGGTCTTGATATATTATCTCGATGCATCAATAGGTCCCATGAGACAAAGTAGTTGGTGACAGACCCTTCAGGTTTTCTTCTAAAACATTTTCAGATGGGTTTCAAGCCACGGACATAAACCATCTTGATAGATTGATGGTTAATTTTCTAAATACAAGGCCACTAAATAATAAGCATTATATTTATTCATTTTTTCCTTCCATGAGGTTTTTACTATTACAAAATCTATGAATGGATTTAAAATTTATCAATGCCCTGTGTTTTTCAATTATTCACCTAGCCATATTGATTATGTGAAATTATTTATCATTTTATTATTACTGATTCATGCGTTCTTTATATGTAATCCTTACCAATATGTTTTGACCACCACTTTAATATGTTTTCCTTATTTAGGATGTTATTATGATATCAATTTTTGAGTTTCCAAGTATATAGTCTATTATATTTTTTATGTATTATTTTATGTTTTCTTTCCCAATGTAAAATAAGTTCCATGAATATATCTTGATTCTTCAAGACTAATAAATTTATTGGTCCTAAAGGATTTGATTTCTTGTAATCATAACAAAATAAATAACTAATTCACTAGATTCAAGTTTTGGGGTTGGGTTGTTATAGTTGGTATTAGGGGAAGTTTAGTATAAACCTTCAGAACTAGATTTAGAAATCCTAGTTCAGGGAACATAACCCTAAGATAGAATTTTGGGATAATAATAGAATAAAATACTATTATTTTTTAGATAGATATTATGTGGGTATTCCTAGAAAACATTCCCCTATCTGGATATTATAAGTCAATGTGGTTCTAGAACTGATGTACTTAGAAGTAATAACTCTGACATGGTGTTTCGGGCCTGAGTCGGTGTAACCTAGTAAATGACAACGGGCCTTAATGCACACCTAGATTAACACTCCCTAGGGATATTCTTTGGATAATTCAAATATTTATTGTAAAACATTAGAATGGATTTAATACTAAATATAAGCCATGTTTCTAATAATGAGATTAACAATGCATAAATTTTCAATTTATATATTCCTAGTTTTAAACTATGCATTATTATAAATAACATAATTTATTGTTTTCCATTATTTTGTTATGGGGCCTAATAGATGAAATAGAATTAATACACACAGAAAATGTAGGGATTATCCCACTATGTATGTCAATATAGTAAGTGTTGGAGCTGAGCAGATCATGACCATACTAGGACAACATACTATGGCAGTGAAGAATAACCATGATAAACCTATATTTGATTGTTTCATGTGACATAAGCCCCCATCTTTCAGTGAGACTACTAGTCCAATGGTAGTTGAGCAATGTATCATTTCCCTTGAAAACATATTTCTAGCATTAAGATGCAATGAAAATAAAGAGGTCCTACAAGAAGAATATTTTCATAAGGATGATATTGGTCAATGGTGGTCCTTGATCTAGAATACCAAAGATGAAGATGAAATTGAATATATGAAATGGATAACTTTTAAGTACATATTCTTTGACAAATAATTTCCTCAAGAGAAATGAACTGAAATGGAGAGAAAATTTAATAACTTGAAATAAATTTAATAAGATATTGTTGCATAGTATGAGTCTATATTCACATGAATAGACATGTATTGTATATATTACCTACATGATTTGGAGAACATGATTGATCATTTCATTGAAGGTATTAACCCAAGTCCTGTAAGGGCACAAAATTCTATAAAATTTTCCTCTTATGGTGAAATAGTATTAAGGACCGGCAAAATGGAAAAATTATTTTCTATATTAGATTTTTTAACAGAAATTAAGAGAATATGAATTTTTTTTATAATCATGGAAAAAGTGAATCTCCAAAGAAGAAGAATGGAATTATGCATTTCCCATTATGTGAGAACTGAGGAAATGAGAATCCTATAAAATGCTTTAAAATCGTGGGATTTTGTAATGAGTGAAGAGAAAAGGTTCACTGATCTAATGAATGAAGGGGGGGGGGAAACAATGATATTATATGAAATAATTATATGGAGATGGAAAACTATGCAAATTATTGTCCGAAACATCAACAAAAAATTGCCTCAGAAAAGGCCACAAGAGTATGGGAAGGCTTATGCAATCAAAACTACAGACGATAAAGTTACTAATGATATCGTTTAAGGTACTTTAATCATTTATTTTAATTTATCCATTGCTTTATTTTATTAAGGATCATCACATTATCTTATATATTCACAGTTTTCCAACAAAATTAGACATTTATAATTTGAATTAATAAAGGAGATGTGAGTGAAAACTCATAAGGGTAGTCTCATTACAACAAAAATGGGTCACTTAATCCCCTTTGTGAAACATAAAAAAACATTATTTTTTGGCCTTATCATCATACCTATGATTTATATTGATATAAATTTTTTTATATAGACTGGATTTAAAAAAATGATGTGAAAATCTAATGAAAGAATAATGGATATAATTTTTTTTGAGAATGATATAGCATCCCTTATCTTTAGAGTAGAAACATCATCATCTAGATCATATCAAGATCCACCTTCATTATATATTATAAATGAAAGTTTTTAGGAGGAATAGAAAAAATCATATATAGATCTTTAAATTGAACCTTTACCAATTGGGCAAGAATACATTGATGTGTTTTTTAGGATTTACCTATACATCCTCTAGTGTGAGAAGTTGAGGTTTTAATTGATTTAATTTCTAGTGCAATACCAATATCAAATAATCCCTATTGAATTTCCATTGTGGAATTAATATAGCTTAAAAAAACTAGAGGAATTGAGTTAAAATGTATTTATTGTACTCAATGTTTCTTTATTGGAAGCCCATGTTCTCATTCTCACGAATAAAGATGGATCCATGAGTATATTAATTGATTATAGAAAAATAAATGATATTACAATTAAATAAAAATAATCTCTTCCTTGCATAAATGATCTATTTGATCAACTTCATATAACTCAATATTTTTTAAATATTGACCTTCGATCTGGATATCATCAGTTGCATGTGAGAAATGGAGATATTATGAAAACAATATTTCAGACCAGGTATGTGAACTTCATGTTTAGATTACTTCCATTTGGACTGACTAATGAAACCTTAGTTTTCATAGACATAATGAATAGAGTTTTCAAGGAACATCTTAATGTTTTTGTTGTGGTATTTATTGATGAAATCTTGATATATTACAAAATCTATGAGGCCCATGTGAACCAATTATGAGTTGCTCGATACTCTTAGATGAAAAGAATACTATGGTAATTTTAGTAAATGTGAATATAGGCTTCAAATAATTTCTTTAGATGGACATATTTTATATAAGGATGGAATCTTTGTTGATCCTCTAAAGATAACGGGAATTCAATAGTGGCCTATGCCACTTAACATAACTAAGGTACATAGTTTTATTATCTAAGGAGGTTACTATCATTGTTTCATTTCCAATTTTTCCAATTGTCTAACCCTCTAACTAAGCTCACACATATAAGAGTTAAGTTTCTATATACAAAAAAATGAATATAATGTATTCAATAATTGAAAATTATAATGCTATTTCACATGCATCAAGGCAGTTGAAGACTCATGGACAAAATTATCCAACTCATGATATTGAGTTAGTATCCATGATCGTTTCATGGAAAATATATATACAATATCTCTATAAAGACATATTTGAGATATATACAGATCAAAAGAGTTTGAAATTCATTTTTACACATAAATATCTCAACATGAGGAAAGAGAGATGGATCGAGTAACTCAATGATGATGATTGATCAATACACTACAACCAAAGAAATGAAAATATTGTCGTAGATGCATTAAGAATGAATTATCATGGACTTATTACCTAAATGAGGATTGAGAAATGTCCAATATTCTATGATCTAGTAAATATGGATATGGTAATTTTTCAGAAACAGGAAACAACATTCCTTTTTAAAATGATTTCTAAACTATATTTACTAGAGAAAATTAAAATCATTAAATTTTATGAAGAAAATTTACAAAAGAGAAGTAAATCAAAAAAGGATGGAATATTGGAAGACTTCATATTTGGGTATGGAGTTATAAAATTTTTTAAGAGGCTGTGTGTTCTATTAGTACGTGAGCTAAAATGGGAACTATTAGATGATTCTTTTTATTTAAATTTCTCTATACACCCTAGAGGAACCAAAATGTATAGAGATATGAAGGGGAAATATCTGTGGGATAACATGAAGCTAGAAATTGATGACTATGTGTCAAGGTATCTAGTTTTCCATCAAGTGGTGGTTGAGAGAAAATATCCTAGAGGATTCATGCATCCTCTACCTAATCCTCTGCGAAATTGGGATGTCATAATGATGGAATATGTCATAGGACATCCAAGGACTCCTAGAAGGAATGATGAAAAATGGGTAATTGTTGATTTTCTTACAAAATCAGCACTTTGCCTTGCAATAAGAGAGGATTTACCACTTAGGAACATGGAAAGACTCTATATTAATGAATTTTTAAGACATTACGGTACATCTATATCGAGTGTGTCCAATCAAGATTTCAAAATTATAACAAAATTCTGGGAAAGTCTTGAGAAGGCTTTGGATACTGAGATTCATATAAGTACTTTTAATCCCCCCCAAACTAATGGATAGTCTAAAATAAATATTCATATACTTGAAAAAAATTTGAGTTCAATCCAAATTGGCATTCAATATATGTGGGATTAGTACTTTTCTTTGGTGGATTTTTCATAAAATAATGTTTTCTATTCTAGTTTTCAAATGGATCCACATAAATCATTATATAAAAAGAGATGTTGAACTCCAACTTGCTGGGATGAAGTTGGTGAGAGGAAACCTACAACTCTTGAACTTATTAGAGAGAAAAAAAATAAAACTAAAGATAATTCATAACCATATTAAATCATCCCAAATTAGGAAAAAGAGTTATGGAGACAACTATAGAATTCATTTAGTATTTCAAGTGGTGGATCCTGCATTTTTAATAGAATCTCCATGGAAGGGTGTCTTCAGGTTTGGTATGAAAGTGAAACTAATCCCCAAGTACATCAAGGCATTTAAAATTATGAAAAGAATTAGAGATGTATCTTAGTATTTTGCAATGCCTCTAATTCTATCCAAAGATCATGATGTATTCCACTTGTCATTACTAATGAAGTACATATCAAACCCAATGCATGTTCTTAACTTTGAGGATATAGAATAGGAACATGATTTCTCTTACTGTGAAGATCCTATTGAGATTATTAACACTAGAGAGAATGTATTGAGGAATAGGACAACTCAACTGGTAAAATTTTACTAGAGAAACCATTAAAAGGAGGAAGTAATGTGGGAAATAGATAAAATTATGATTAAAAACTGACAACATCTTTTCAGAGATCAATATACATGAAAACATATTGAGAACAAAATTTCTGAAGGAGGGAAGAATATAACATCCCAATATTTTATGGTATGTTCTACCTTAGTAATTCATTAGTTAGTTTATAATTCATTCAACACTGAGTCTTAATGAAACACAACTTTGTTATATGATATAGTTATAACCTCACCATTAAACATAATTTTCTGCTTCTGTGATATGAATTTTGGAATAATAGACATACATGTTTTTGTTCTGTATGATATTTAGTGTGTAATATAATCAAATTAATTTTTGGTAATTAGTAACTTTAACTTAGGAGTAGTAACACATCCTTATGAATAGTAACATGACCCATATGAATAATAATGTACCCTTAAGAATTGTAACATCACCCATGTAAGAATAAATAAAATGTAGGGAACCTTATAAGTGAAAGTTGATATTTTAAAAATTAAAAATTAATTGTTTTTATTTTTGTGAGCAATAAAATTATATTTTTATTATTAATAAATTAATTTATAAAATAATAAATTTTCATAAAATTTATTCATAAACCAATATTTTTTTGTCCTATGACATTGGGATAACTTAATGTGACCTTAGTTAACTTGTCCACGTATTATAACATTATTTATAATTTTAAAATCTTCATTTTCAAGTAAATGTTGATTATAATCATAGTTAAATTTCTCATATTTATAAAATTATTTTCCTAAAATATATTTCATTTTAGGATTTTACACATTGAAAAATATATTGGGATAATTTATGGTATTTTACTAAGATATATAATTTTTTTGTGAATTGTAAAATATAATAATTTATGGTTTAAATAATTACAATTTAAATACACTATTCCATGAATCATGGATAATCTAAGAAAGAATTAGTACCAATGCAAATAATATAAATAATTTATTTAGTCATAATAATCAATATTTTTTCTTATCTTCAGCAAAATAATAAAATATTGAGAAATCACCCCTCTCCTCCACTAAAAATATCACCCCTAAACCCTCTTCCTCTCACACCTCTCAAGATTTGAGCCACGCCTATGTTCTACCAAATAATCATACCAAGACCCTCCCACAATTCCATGACCTAATTATCTCACAAGAAGGCCGAAAATAAAATCCTTTAGTAGTTTCTCAGGGAGGAGTATCCAAGATGTAAAATCCACTTCTTTTTCCTTTTATTTTCTTCTCAAGTTCGTTATTTATTTATTCTATCATTACCAACTATATTTAAATGATCAAGATAAATAAATTATAATATATATATTCTTTAATTATTCCATGTTGATGTAAGATACATCTCCATCCTCAAAACTTTATCTCTCTTTTATTTTAAAAATGAAATCATCGTTAAGGTGGAGCTGATTTACAACATTCGAGATGACGGACTTTTGTTCCTGAATTTCTACATCTATAATGCTTATGAAACCATTTTTATGGATGAAAAATATTTTAAAATTTTTATCCTCTCTTCTGTAATGTTCTTGATCCATTTTATATGCATGCTATTAAATAATGGCACAAAACTAGTTTGTTGTGATAAAAAATTGCTAAAATTAAGCTAAAAGATTATCACTTAATATCTAATACAATGATTCACCATCATAACATATAACCAAATGATATTTATAACCATTTAAACATATTTATTCTCAATAATTAGATAAAATTAAAATTCTTTATAATTATATCCATTTAACCCAAACATCATTAAATTTATACAAGTGAATCGATCCGGAAAACCATGGAAATGAACGATCCTGAGCGATAAAATTGTATCATATAACAAATAAAAAATTCCATAAATTAAAATAATGATATTATAACAAATAATATAAATATATATAAGGTTCTTAACAAATTAATTAATGGATTTAATTTGATTATCCATGACATTAATAAAATTGGAAGAACACATTCAAACATATGGTAAGGGGTTTCTCCTCTCACTTTTATTTCAATGATACTTCCATTTTTTGCCATTTATTTCTTGAATCTATTGTGTGAATACTTCAATTTTATAAAAAATATAATTATTCTATTTATATTCATTATAATCAATGAATATTTTATTTTTATCAATATTTGGTCACACAATTTGATTGATTACAATGTGGTAAGGTATTGTCTCCAAATTTATATTTCATTAAGACTTTCTATGTATTGTGCACATAATCATTCTTATGTGGTGTAATAACAGCCACCTTGGGATATATTTTCTGTTGAAGTTATAATTATTTTTATTATCCTTATTATTGTGTCCTGGATGTTATTTTGGCTTTATTTGTATATTATTTAACATAGAATGTTTATTTTTGAATACTATTTAACTAAGAAAATGTTGAGGATTTGTATCATATAATCAATATAGATATTGAAAAGGCATATTTTTTTTATTAAATTATTTAATAAATAATTATTTTTACATGAAGAGATGGTCGGGGCCTGCTATATCCCCTCAATTCATCAACATGTCGCATGAGAAATAACATTCGGTGGCAAACACTTCAAGTTTGTTTCCAAAACATTATCCAATGACTTTATACACACTGAATTATACCCTCTCGACTATATTATGATTCATGTTCTAGATAAATTATGTCCAAATAATATGAATTCTATTTAGTCATTTTTTTCCTTCCAAGAGGTTTTCACTATGATAAAATCTATGGATTTATTTTATGTTAATTATTAGAGTGTGTGTTTCATCTATTCAACATGACATATTGATTGTGTGAAATTATTTATGATTCACTTATTATTGATTCATTATTCCACTATGTTTAATCCTTACAAAAAATTTTAGATTACTGTTTTGGTTTTTTCTCCATCCATGGGATGTGATAAATAGATCAATTATTGAGTTTTCAAGGATGCAATTTACTAACTTTATTATGTATTGATTTCTATTTTATTTTCCCAATGTAAAATGAGTTCAA
Organism: Viscum album; assembly: GCA_963277665.1. Classification (NCBI taxonomy): domain Eukaryota; kingdom Viridiplantae; phylum Streptophyta; class Magnoliopsida; order Santalales; family Viscaceae; genus Viscum; species Viscum album. Next base: position 1,878,645,984 of record OY728132.1, read on the forward strand.
ATCACATATCTAGTTTTTTCAAGACTAGTAAACTAATCATTCTTTTATGATTTTAATTATTTTAATTATTTTATTTTAATTAATAAATGCACCTTCTTCGAGCTTCTTGGGTCACATTGTTATATACATATTAAAACCTCATGGTGGTACACTATTAATCAAAAATCAACTATTCAATAAAATACCAAAAATTAATCTTTAGATGATATTTTAATTATATATAGAATACATAAGTTAATTTTTTCATATTCTAATTCTATAATTTTATAACTAAACATATAAATAAATCCCAAATATATTATGATTAATAATTTACTATATTTTTTTATATATTGAGTATTAATATTCTTATTTCAATAAATTACCAATTATTATAAATTTTTTACTCATATAAAATTATAAAATATATTAATTTTCATTAAATAAAGATAAAAAATCCAATATTAGGAAAGATATATGCGTTTTAACATAATTATCTCAATAGTTTTATTAATTCATTATTACTTAAACATTATTTTTCCAATAAAAGTGAAAAATGTAATATTTTTAAAATACATGTGATAAAATACATAATACATTAATAGTTACATGTTTACATTTTTTTTCTAGTTTAATATCCCCCCAATATCAGCTGATAATTTCTATAATTAAATTTTTTTATGGCGGCAAGTACGAGAGTCGTTCCACTAGCACATTTCTTATTAAAACACTATTGTGATTGAATTTCTCATATATATATGTCTTTATTCATACCAAAATTATTGGATTTCATCATAGTCGTGTACATGGTATATGGAAAATCCATGTGAATATTCTTCAATTATAATATAATAAAAATGAGATTTATTTGGAATAATTCCACTCATAGATCCCATTTCTTTAGTTCTTTTCATTGATGGAATAATTTTTTTATTTACCTCCAATGGCCCGAAGGCCTTCATTTTTTTATTGATTTTGATAATCCACCTTACAAGGCCCGTAAGCATAAGTATTACATGGACTATAGGACTTAGACGAATTCATTGCCCGTAGGATTGAAACATTACATACATCCCAAACTAATTACTTGGAACTTCTCCTTCCCAACATCATCATCATGAAATCAGCTCTCCACCTTCGCATGGCTGTTCGGCTAGGCATCCACGTGCATGCACATGCTTGTCCCAATGGCAGGTGCCATACCCACTCATTCTTGCAATTTGTTTAGCTTCTGCTGTGGTGAATGCTCCTTGCTCATCCTCCTTATAGAGCTTGTTCCCTGTAGGTTGTCTGGTTTTCTTGCACACTAAGGTGGCCCGAAGGCCTTGAGGTGGCCCAAAGGCCTTACTGACCCGAAGGCCTTACATGACTAAGGGACCAAATTGGTGGCCCAAAGGCCCAAACAGGGTCAAACTAAAATAAAATCTTTATTACAATGGTTAAAATTACAGATTTTATTTAAAGTATCAATATTTTATTTTAGTTTAATTTTGTGTGTAATGAACGATATTGAACATATTATAATAATATAAAGGAAATATGTATTTTAAAATCATGGGGTATTACAAACTCAGAAGATTTACCCACTCTTAAAGTATCCAGATAAAAATAAATATTGAATATTTAAATTAAAATAGTATAGTAAATATAATTATGTATCTTAAACAATACAATTGACTCTAACCACCACTTTTATAACCCTACTAGCATATAGGCGAAAAAACCAACCATTTGTATCTCAGAAGTCTAGTGGATTAAGATGAAGCATTCAGTATTTCCCAACTTATCCAAATTCATTTCCCCAACAATAACCTCATAGGTATGGATTATTGTACTTTATATACATATTTTTATAATCCATCACCTATTTCTTCCTAGTCTAAGAACCATGATCAAGAGACTGATCGTTCATGATAATTTATTTAGCAAAATGGGAGTCTAAGTGAGTTTTCCAAGGGTTTATTTTCAATGGATTCCTATATCTTATTAATATATTTATTTCTTATAGTAATGGACTACAAATAAAAAAACATAAATAAAATTCAATACCAAAGTTAAAATAATAAATTTAGAATTTATTCATAAAAACTAATGTAATTACTATTAATAATTCAGTTACTAAAACCATGATAAAAATATAATTTTAATGTTTTTAAAGCCATAGAAATTCAATAATTTTCATATTTTTAATTTATTAGAGGAATTATTTGATATAAAATGTGCCAAACATGAAAAACATTAGTATAATGATTATATACTAGGTCTCATTGGTTTAAAATAGTTTCTACTATTCATACACCTAAACTGTGTTTTAATTCTTCCCTGCTTAACATTAATTCTAAAAAATCAATAAATGACCCACAATTTCATCTAAAAAATAATAACCAATAAAAGAAATCACCAAATATAACTAGTAAAAATTTAAAACGAAACTAAAATTCAAGACAAAAATCTAGAACACCAATGATAACTTCACGATCAACAATATGAAGAGATGGATAGGAACTCACCCAAAATACCACTTTAGCATTAATTAATATATATACATACTAGATTTTATCCTCCAATATTAGGAGGACTAGTGATTTCATGAAGACGAGTATTGGGTTGACTAGACGTTTCACTTATCCCATCATGCCATAATAATTGAATAACTTTCTCAATCATTGATTGTTAGAAATATGCACTATGTTATCAAACTAAATAAATATTATGATCAATTTACCCTATAAATAAAAATATAAATTTAATAGATTACTCCAATAATTTTTTTATGATGAATCTAGATAATGTACTCCCACAATAATGGGAAAAAATTATTTTAAATATAAAGACAAAACATTGAGGATCACAAAACACTCTAACAAATCAAACTACCTATGAACCATACATAACACAACACAAATAGTCATTGGAAGGATAAAAAACATCATGATATCACACCACAATGAATGGAACTATTTTCTTAAACTATTTTTTATAAAACCATGTCATAATATTTTCAATGGTATATGTATGGTGTAAGGAAATGACTAATTGGATACCACCATCATTCTACATAACATATTACATAATGCATAAATGTATTCTAGATTTTGAAATACTTTTTAAATAAATTTTCATTTTTTAAAATAATTACAATTCAAAACTATTAGTATATCTAAACAATCAATGTATAATGAATAAAAATTTCATCAATGAAACTCATTGGAACAACTATGGCACATGGCATAATCAGATCCATCTTAAATAAAATGTAAATGAGAATAATGAAAATGAATAATCTCAATCATAATATAAGAAATATTAGATGATCTCTAACACATAGGATCCAATGGTAACTAGGACTCGCCCATAGAACACTATACACCCAATATGAACCTATGATATTAATTTATTTTTTTCACCTCAGGGCATAATATAAAACAACCCCTAGATATATTACACCAAAACTAAGGGTATTACATATCTGATCACTATGAAATATGGTCTCCCATGTGTCAAACCAATTAATAATCACATTAATTCAATATTAATGGAAAATAATAATGACAAAAAACAATGAATGAAACTTGGAATCCCATTTTCATCCATATATCACTTTTGAAACACACTTTAAAATCAGGAAGTCCATTAAAAATTTTGGAAAATACATTGAAGGAATAAAATTGATTCTCAATGAGAAAAATAAGAGAAACAACCATTTATTCCAAAACACACCAAACCAATTTAAATATCTTGTATATTTTTTTTATTATAAATGAATAATAAATTCATATTGATAAATATACCATATATTCAATAAAATGTCATCAATTTCACAATATAACACCAAGGATAGATGTTTGAGATCCAGATGAACTTTAAACCCATGAAATTCCATTAAATCAACTTTATGAATCTTAGGTTTTCCACTCTATGTATTTTAGGTTAATAATTCCCAAATATATATATATATATATATATCAATCATAGGAAACTACCATATCAATAATCAAATAATATAAATTCACAGGTTATTCCATGTCAAAACTATTAAACAAGAATTTAATGGATGATTCCAACTATAATTAATGAATTTTTTCAAAAATATTCATTGAAATAATTTTTAAAACTACCAAAAATACATAAAATCACATCTCACTAGTTCAATCTAATTAAAAACATCATTAGGATTTATTCACAAAATATAGAAACATTTTTATATGTATTCGAGTATATCTTAAAAATATTTTTTATTATGAACACGATTATTCTTTTAAAAATTGAACACTAAATGTCAGAATGTAAGAGATTAGATCCAATTAAGTCAACTAATAATAATACGTCCATTAAATCTTTTTAATCCATCTATTATTGAATATAATATAAGGTAAATTTGATTTCAAATCATATAAATATGATTGTTGTCACTAACAAAAAAATTCAAATTGATTAATGGAAAAAATTAAGAACTGTAATAAAATATAAATGCAACAAAACAACACATTTCCATGAATCATGGAATGTGTAAATTTTATTTGACCCATAAACACTCTTTTTGAAACTTAAAATATTCACTTTTAAAATCCAGAATGGAAGAATTTTCACGAAAAATAAAGGATAAATTTTAACAAAATAAAAAATTCAACACACAACATTGTTAGTTTTGGGATTAAGATGTGTTTGGATCTCTTTAGAGGAAGAAGAGACTTATTGATGCTAAAATTTCAACTAGGAGTATTATTTCATGGAATTATCATTTGGATCATGACACAAATTACTGTTGGAGTAAACATGTAGTTATTTTTTCCTAATAAATATTTTGTAGGTATGGTTCATATCATGAAAAGTGATATTCCATTTTAGAGTTTTCTAATTGTGAGATCTATAGAATAAACTCTATATGTTTAAGTATAAATACTCAGAGGCTGGACATCATTACTTCAGTTTAAATAAGTTTCACGACATAGTTTATGGTTTATGATATGAAAAATATTTTATGGAATCATATTTGGAAGGTTTAGCTTTGATTAAATTAGTATGATTATGAGGATACTCTGTGGAGATTAACATGTCACAATGGGAATTTAATTCATCATGTCATGAGTCATGGATTATTGATAGTCATGATAAATGTTTAAATATCACATCATGATACAGTGTTTCATAATATTTTTAATAAATTTTGCCACCATTAGTTTTTTATTTATTTTTCTTTGATTCTTATTGATAAATTTGTGTTGTAATCTTCTAGTAATTAGAACCCCTCAAGAGAATTCATTCATTAGTTCATTTAATTATGAATTCTTTAATATATTAGATTTTTTAATTTTTTTTGTTTTGTGTTTATGAATTTTATTTTTTTAGAATCTATATTGATATAGATATAGTTGTCTCGGATATTCTCTTTCTTTCTCTATCATATCACAATAATTGAGCAGTCTTTGGTCACTGTAATATATTGAAAAAATCATTGTAATATTTTGTAAATTATGGGATTTGTATGACTTTTTATCTTTTGGTGATTATTATAGATTGAACTAAAAAGTTAATTAAAAAAGAATAAATGAATTTCATGGGGGAAGGGGGAATATAATGTGTTTTACTTTATTATATAATATTTTAGGGACGTGTAATGCTTTCTCACAATTTTTTAGAAAATAATGTATGATTTTTTAAATTTTATGTTGATTATATATTATTTTCTTGAAATAACTTTTCATAATTTTTCAATCACAAAAAGTTTCTAATCGAACCTATTATATGGAACATGGTTAGGGAATATTGCTGCTTTCTTCGAAAAATGGGTCACAATTGCTTTTTAGATAGATTTTACTTTTGTATGATTATGTTTTTTTATTGTGACTAATTTATTAGGATAAATATGTTTACTATATAAGGTTTTATCTTTCCTGGGTTTGGTTTTGGTGGTAAAATTTTTTAGTTTGTGGGGTTGTGGGGTTAGTGTGCGATCAGAATTTGGGATATATTGGTTTTCATGAAAAATTTTGTGGGATAGTTTTGTTCTATCCGATTACGAATGATAATAATTTATTTTGTTTTTTTACATTGGGTATAAGTTGTGAATATTTATGTTGTGAAATTGGATGTTGAGTTCCTTGTGATATGATGTAATGGGTGGTTTTTGCTGGGATTGTGATAGATTACTTCTATTAGAGGAATATAATTTGTAATAACTAACATGGAGTGAATGATAATAATAATCTATGAATGGTTTTTCATAAAATAGGGAATTGAAAGTATAATGACCATAGTGTTGTTAGTAATGATTTATAATGTAAATTATTAATGATATGATTAATCAAGCTACTTTAAATTCTTTCTGGTTATTTGTTGTGGGAAATTGGGTCAGTTTACAATGAGATGATTTGAAGTAGTGGCACAATGTAGTGATGATATTATAGTGTTGATGGTGGATTTTGATGATGTGATATTTCTGTGATCTTTTTTGTCAAGGAATGTTTTGGATATATAAATAAAAATTTTCATTTTCATTTTTATTTCTAAATTCACTCACTCGGGTTGTATTTCTATAACAAAACCTAATTTGTTTTTGTTCAATAATATTTTACCAATATATAGGTTAGTGAGGATAAATGTATAGATATTCATAATTCCATACATTGTATTTAGGATTGGTTATGTGGATGTTGGGAAGAGTTACGATAGGGGTCGTCCAATGTAGGGGAGGGAACAAGGTTAATATCCTTCACGTTAATGATATGACTCTATACTAGATACATAAAATCTGTTAGTGGATATAGAATTATAAGGATGATGTGGTAGAGTCATGTGGAATTATTTTGGTTATGGTATGGATTCCCTCCTTCTAGCATATGATGTTTGAACCTATGGGTGGTTGGGGTATGTAAGTTTATGACATGACCCACAAATTATATTAGATAGAGTCAGCCTATGAAATTGGATATTAGTGTGTGATAATAGAAAATTATAGGGTAATTTGTTCGAGGGAATCCATTTTTTTCTTCCATGATATTATTGTGCAACATTAAAAAATTATTTAATCAGTGTTCCTTGGGGAGGCTAGGATATAGGTGGCCTATTATGTTATGATTATTTTTTCTATTTGGTTTCTTATTAATTATTATCACTCTTCCTAATTTACAAGACATGTATAGTATAATACCCTACTAAGTACACATTCTTTGCTCAAACTTTTATTTATAAATTTTTTTTAGGTTTCCATGCATATTTTAATGATCAAACTAGAAAATACTATCATGGAACATTAATTTTTCTATTAAGTTAATTCCTTGGAGTTCTATTTTGTATTATTATTTTAGTGTTGCATTTATTTGAAATATTCGTGTAATGAAAGATTATTTTAAACCTTTATTTATTTATTTTATTACATTTATTGAGTTTTTTATCAATTTATTATTGGGATTGATGAGGGTAATGAATCCTATATGTATGTTTTATCCCATCTATAATTTTCTCTTATATGTGACATATTATAGGTCATCATTAGGTGTCACTATCATCATCACTATAATCCTAAAAGGGTTCCTTGTGGGGGCTGGTCATTATAGAAGATTTTAATGTTTTTTGGGAGATATTGTATTTTTTAGAGCTATGTATCAATGAAAATTACAGAGGTTATCTTGAGAATAATACAAGTTGATTTTATATTATGAAATAGGCTGGGTAATATAACAAGGGAATAGTATTTTAGACCCCCTTTGATTAAAAGAAGACACTAATATTACCAAACAATACATTGGCATGGTGTTTTTTGTAGGCTAACTTCGTTATATATGTATATATATCATACATATTTTATATTGTGTTTGAAATGGTGTAGTTTTTTAAAATTAAAAAAATTACATTACGTAAAAAGGTTAAATAAATATTTTACCACTGAAATAATGATTTTGGATCCTTGTTTGTACGTATGAAAACTGATTATCATCTTCATGTTGTTCTAGTTGGTGAGGTTCAATGGGATAATTTATGTAACTATTAATGGTTTGACCTATGTGTAGTTTGTGTACTAATTTTATGTATTATATAAGAATGGGGAGAGTATTTCTCATCTATGGATAGAAAACTAGCTGAAGGTTCTCTATGTCACATTGATTATACTATGAGCCAAGGATAAGTGTCTAGTTTGGATGTCATTTAGTTAGATACTAGAAGAATAATCATTATGGTGGATCCTATATCTCTATGAGAAAAAAAGGTGAATGTCAGATTGTTTGAATTTTATGGATTATTCTGAGTGGATTTATTATCCTATAAAATGAGGTGGGTATAGAGATGTGAGATTCTCTCTCTTTATTAGGGGTTCCTAATTGTACATGATATGGGGATCAGGTTTGAGGACATTCTACATTTCAACCAAAATCTTTTACCTAATGATAATTCTACATTATTTTGACTCAAAGAGGCACTGTGTTCACAGATAGAATATTGGATAATCCATTTAGTTTACCGATATACATGTTACTCAAAATGAAGGATGAAAAATCATCCATGATCATCTCAAGAGGGAATCTATTTGGGTTCATTGAGGAGTAGAAATGTTGGTCGTTGATCATTGGTGTTGGGGCTAGATGAGGTTTAAGAATGTATGGAATCGACCCCATCATTTTTCTACCTCGTAATTATATTGGTATAAGAGTTTTTGTATACATATTAGGGGCTCTATACCAGTGTACCTTTGTTAAGAATGGTGGAAACACCATCATATCATGTTTATGAATGTTAAAGGGGGTAAATATGTTGGGGGTGGTCAGATTTCTTATCTTCCCTAGTAGAAATAGTTTCCCTAGACATAAGATTATCTGTAATAGAATAAACCCTTCATTATTTCAAGAGGTGATCTATCGGGTATATGATTTCATTGTGAGGTCCCTCTCCCTTAGAGACATAGTTCAATGCATGTATTAATTTGTGGCCTTCAAGAGTAGGGTAGTCAATCTAGATGTGGAAAACAACATTATATTGATATTACATTAATAACGATTCTAAACTTCATCCATTGTACTAGTTTCTTATCTTTAATATTAAATTATTCTTCATTTGATTGTATATTATTGAACTTATTTATGCCTCCCAACATGTTATATTACTTGGAAAAAATGTTGCATAACATCACAATTATACATGTGAATGGAAAACTAGTTATAGTCTAGAATAGTCTTCTTAATGTGTGTTTCAGTCACAAGATGATGCAAGGGAAATCTCAGCAATAAAAGGATTTACTTTTACTCTATATAAATCTATATTATTTCATCCTTGTATTTTTCTAATTTTATTTTTTTATTCTATTATTGATTGATTATATAATATAGTTATTTCTTATGATGAGGAGGGTTGAAATTAGGTTCTTGGTGAGTGGGATCATCATATGGGTTGTAGATACTAAATGTAATTATTGTATTAGTTAGATAATCTAACTTTATGTTCAGTTTAGTTATAAGAAATGCAGTTTTCATGTTCTATGTGTAATTTTTTGGATTATTTTCTTCGTGAGGTTGTAGAATTACCCCTACAGTCTGATATCCAGTTTAGGATCTAGTTGCATCCTAGGGTCTCTACAGTTTTTATAGTTCTTTATTAGATAAAACATTCATTATAGTGAGAGTAAAGGTAATTTATTCATGATATTCTATGAGTTGATATTTTTTCATCCAGTGTGTCATCATAGGGTTCTAAAATAGTAATTTTATTCATAGTTTTAAGTGGTTATCAATTATTTTTTAAGGATTCATAATGATTAATGCCATATATTTCAGTGATTTATTCAAATGTTGAATTTTATATTTGAGTATTAAAATAAATTATAATCTATAAATGAATGTTATTTTAAAATTTAAAATTTAATTATGTATTATTTTTAATTTTTCCAAATATATTAGTATTTTTTTTGTTTTTAGGTGTCAAAAAATATGGGGACAACCATGTAAATCCCTCACCCGATAGAACCCATATCTACAAAGCTAACTCCTAGGGGTGAGATGGCTAATAAGGGTTATAATAAGACCTGCACATAGAGGTCGTGAATACCATGCTCACAGAGACAGGTTGCAGGAGCATATGGGTCCTAAATTTCAATGTGGGTAATGAGGTGTGGCTCAGTCCATAATGGTGTGTATGTGTATGTGGTTCAACGATCCCACCCTAGTGAAAACGTATTAGTTGTACATGTCACATAGTTTATTATATACCATTTTGCCTCCTCTATTCCATTCCAATGTGGGACAACATTCACTAATTTATGTTCATTAATAAATGAAAATTCATTCATCCCACTCTTTCATGCCTCAGCTACCCTAGAACACCTGATACAATTTTTCTTCATCACTCGCCCACTTTGAGATCACTAGCCTCATGATAATACTCTTAGAGAACCCAGTTTCTAACCCTAGTAATCTCGATCTCAAGTTGATCAATGCTTCCAAGGCCATCCATAACCTTGGATAGACTTTGAACCCCATTATAAACACTATAAATGAATTATATACTTGTCTGGACACTTTGAATGTATAATTCGGTTCGTGGGAGACACCACTTATTTAGCTACATTTCCATGATACCATGTATCCCTTACAAGATACTTCCATTCTTGAAGCACCACTACCACATCCCTCTTTCCATATTTCCATGAACACCATGAACTAGAGGAGGAGACCACACCAAAGCCTGCGTATCATTTTTTTGATGATGTGTTATTTATGGGAGCATAATTATTAATTAGAATAAGTAATAAGGATAATAATAATTAAAAAATTAATGATTGATAAGGGGTGACAAGGGTGATATTGAATTGGAGAGGTGACCATAGAGGGGAGGTCATGGCTTCTCCCTAAATTTATAAATGGAGACATTTCCCACAGCCCAAAATAGATCGACCAACATGGTTGAGATCCACATTATGGGAGTCGGGATTATTTTCAACTACATGTGGATTTTCCAATAATTATTATTTCTTCATTTTTTTCTATTTATTTTGGACTAAGACTCATATATATTTTTTCATTTAAATTATTATCTATTGGGTATTTTATAAATTCTCATTATCTTCTTCCACCCATCCATTCTTCTGCTTCTAATAATTTTTATTCTTATTTTACTCTTTCAACATTATCTCCATAAATTTTATATATTAATTTTAATTAATTTTAATTCTTTATCTATATCTCATCTAATTCTCGTTTTATTTTTTTATTTCATTTAAGTGTTTTATTCTTCATATTCTATTATTCATTTTCATTTTATTTTTTTCTATTTCTCATTTTATCTTATTTTTCCATCATTGTGATAATATATACTTAAAAATTAGAGGTTTACCTAGTACTTGTCCCATGGGAGGTCAATGTTTTGTTTTTTTATTTCATATAGTTTATTTTATGTTTTTGTAGATAAAAATTTCATGCACGAGTGTGGTGATTTCCCCTAGTCCAAGAGAATCCATTCTAATGTTATTCATCTACATCATTTATTTTCTATATCTACATTGGTTATATCATGGCATGATATATTTGAGAAAAATAATGGATGAAGTTACATTCAATTGATTTGGGTCTTAAATGATGGAATACCCTTGACCATGGTGTGTCATCCACCTTGATTTTAGGAAGTGGTGGAATTTATATTGCATTGGGAATTCAAGATTTTATAATTTCTATAAAAAATAATAGTGATTCATGTATGAGATTTCATTAATAAATAATAAATCTAAATTTAAAAAAATATGTGAAAACTCATTTAACCCAATACTATGTTCTTACTTCATAATTTCATTTTTTATAATTTCATGCTACATTAAGTTTAAATTTCATTTTCCATGAATTTTTTTTAATAAATTAAGCCAAACCCAAATTATAATTGTATTTAAATTGTAATAAAAATATTGTATATAAAGAAATTAAATTATGTGATCGAACCAACTGAGAATCTATTCTAGTGAGTTGATACTGGTTATACTCTATGTTGTATTAGGAAAATAAATTTTCTTATTTACTCACCCTATGATCGTGGTTCATCAAAAATGTCATCGTTATCAGTGATCCAATTAATGTTTACTTAAATTTTTCTTTCAATAAATTTTAGATAGTTTTTATTTCTCTACAAAACCATTAGAAAAATATTATCCATGATTTTTTCAAATAATCATTTATTCAATTCATGGAACATTTTCTTATAGTTGTAGGTGAAAAATGATGAAGGTATGGTAGTCAATAATTTTTGGGGCATGAAGCAGTTGTTTATTAACCATTTTCGTGGCATTATAGTTCATATTTTATATAAATATAGTTGAAATTTTTCTAGAAAAAAATAATTTTTTGCATGAGTTCAATGAATAAATAGATGTACAAAGGGAGGACATAAGTGAATAATATTTTAAAGCCATGTCCATAAAACTAACTGAGTTCACCCATTACTTTCATTAATTTTATTATTTTTATAAGGCATAATATTACTCTCCTTAGTCTTACCTAATTTTAATCAGGAGATTCATGAATTTATTTCCAAAATCTAAGAACATACAAACAATTCCATCTTAATTATTAGTTCTATGATGACAATGAATAGCAAGAGTAGATTCATGATAAAAAAGATATTCTTGATAAGATTAAATTGGGGGATCAATAATATATAAATGAAATCTATAACGATTAATTCGTAAAACGTGATCTACTTTGTCCCAAAAAAATATAATATCCATCACCATTGAATATATATTTAGCCATGGAAGAGGACACAACCCAAGTGGTGGAATTTGAATAAATGATAAAGGATCCCGACTACCTTCCTCCATCAACTGATTTCCAACATCGAGTGTCATTTAAAATTGAATAATATATTTAAAATCTAATATTTATGGGAGTTGATATTTTCTCAAACTCTATTTTATTTTATTTTATTCAATCTAAACTGAGTATTAATTCCGACTACTTTGAGTTTTCATATTTATAGAACCTTTTATTTTACATAGAGGAATATGAATAAATAGGACATACACCTACAAATGACACATGGAGCGCCCTAATAAAATTACATTTGAAGGGGCCCATGAGGATTTACATGTATTTGAGCATTATGAAATCAAGATAATGGATTATTATACTAAATGGGATAATTTTGTTTAATATTATTCAGGTTAATATTTAAAAAAATTAAAAATACATTCTAACCATATGTTTGACATTAAAATTCATTTATATAATGTTGATCTAGAAAAAGACATGGATATGGATGTTGAAAAAGTATAAAACTATATGGAGGATAATTCATACTTTATCATACCCTCTCTATGAAACCAATACATTTTGAGGGTGGGGGAATAGGTATATTAAATCAATGTATCATTCATCACCATAGTTAATGAAGTGGAAGCTTGTAAAATCAAAATTTTATGGTTCAAGTAAAAGAATACCCATCCACCATAAAAATAGGGATAAAAGTTGGTACTTCCCTTTAAAGGTATTACAAATTTAGGGTCTATTTAGGGGATCATACCAAGACATATACTTCTATTTTATCTCACGAAATTTATAATTAAATTTAATTATTTGAATTATTCCAACATTAATCCACACTCACTCTTATATTTTTTATATAAAATTTTATGATCCTTGTGATTAATTGAGTAATTATGTTTTAAATTTTCATAACAGAATAGGGAATACCCCCTCTAATATTAGAGGACATGGATATAATCTTTATCTAAAATGGAGTTAAATTATTTGTGTTCCTAAATAACATATATATCTTACAAACAACATGTATTCATATTTTAAAAAGAAACTACATGACCATAAATGAATTAATTGTTTTCTCTACTAATCTTGGGATCATCAGTTTCATAAGAATCTTATGATACCAGGTTTCATATTTAAATTATAATATGATTTGATGAGTAAAAAGGAGAATTGAATTATGATATTGAAATGTGGATTTTAATATTAGGACTTTTGATTTTAAGAAATTAGTTGAATCATGTAAATAAAATTTCCCTATCAATTTTTATGATTCAAATTTCATAAATTTATACTAAATAATTTTTTTTATTATTCATGAATTATATTATTTTCCAATAGCATATTTTTATTTTTGAGTTAATTTCATGAACATGAAATTCTTATTTATACATGAGCATATTTATTGAGTGATTTTGGTACATTTTACCCACCATAATAATAATATAAATATATCAATGCTATCACTATAAAAAACCACAATTAAATTGATTGAGGAATCATTTTAAGTTACATTATCCTTAAAATTCCACCATTTAATCAATATAAATTTATCCCATATAATCCACAAAGGATGTTATTATAGATTATCCATGTTTTAAGCAATTTTTATCAATTCCTACCAAAATCTTATTGTTTTCATGATATTATCATTTGGAAGTTTGGGGGTGAATGGAGTCATGAAGAATCTGATGAAATTAATTATATTGGAATGTTTGGGGGATATAATGGTGGCCATAAGTAATTATTTTTGAATTATTTGTTACAATATTCATTGTTTATCCCCTCTTTAAAAAGGGTAAATGATAAAAAAATAACCAAATAATAGAAATAATGGATTCTCACTTAGAAGAATAAAAAATCACAATTACTTGAACAATTATTTTTAACATATGAAATTTAGAGGTGGATGTTAGGATTATTCTAATAAATTCATTTGTAAAAAATATGAAAAAGTGCTTTTAAAAAGAATAAAATTTACAAATGTAGAGAAAAATTAAATAGGGTGCACAAATCATTCATTATGCTTTATATTGATCATTACCTTAATTTGATTTTGTGGAATGTGGGAGTTTTCATAATTTGATGGGGACAATGTAATTAATCATTTAAATATGATACATTTCTTCATAATTTAAGAGATAATAGTCCTACATGAGTCTAAAATTTTATCTAATTAATTCCAACCAACCTTACTCCCCAGAGTCATTTGATCTATTATTTCAAGTCCTCATGATTTAATGCATGTTTTTTATTTAGAAAGTTGGGGTATTCATTATTTTAAAATCCCATGGATATGGATCATATTCTCATGACATGAGAATAACTATACTTCAATTGTATCATGAGTAATGAGTGAAAACATTCAAAATATATGTAAATAAATATTTTTGGTTTTTAATAATAATAAATTAGGGAACTTGTTGAATGAGGAGGAAAGTACCATAATTTTTAAAGGGAGAAATTACAATTCATGAATTGATTATTTCATAGAAAAATGGGGATATTAGTTGATACATTATGTGTATGTTTGAAAATATTGATTGAATATTGATAATTATGTTATTTTATTAATTCTAATTTTGAATATTTGTATAATTAGTGGAATTTTAATTTCAATGTTAAGATGTTATTTTTTGAGGAAAATCATTATAACATGTGGGGTATTTCACACACTCATTTTTAATGGAATATTTTAAGTTTTTTTTAATGATTTTAAAGTAATTTTTAAAGATTAGTGGCATATATTTCAATAATTTATTCAAATGTTGGAATTTGTATTTGAGGTGTCAAAATGAATTTAAATTGATATAATAATGTTATCATTCAATTTTGAATTTAATGATATGTTATTATGAATTTAACCTAATATATTTGAAACTTTTTTATTTTTAGCTGACTAAAAATATGGAGACATCCTTGGAAATACATAAACCAATAGAAACTATATCCACTTATCCAGCCCTTAGGGTTTTTAGACCATGTAGGGCCGCATGATAGCCCACAAATGGTGGTAGTGGAGACTAGGCTCTCAGTGACATGACACATGAGTATACTAGGCCCCAAGTCCCCATGGGTCATGCAGTGTAGATTTTCCCCTAGTGGTGTGGTTGTGTGATTTTAGGATCACACCCTAGTGCATGATTCTATGCCACATTGATCACGTGGTTTATTTTACACAAGTGAGCATCCTCTATTCTATTCTAGTGTGTGAAAAGATCCACTGGTTACTATTCATTCATTAACAAAAATGTCATCATCAATATTTTCCATGAATCATCCTCCATCACACACCCTGCACCACTACGCTCCACTACTCTCTACCCTAGAAATCACCGGCCACCCACTGAAACTATTTGAGAACCCCCATTGTTGAATCTAGTGAAACTAGAGCTCTAGCCAATCGATTATTCCAAGGACCTCAACAACCATGGATTGTCTTTACACTCTTTTCTAACCACAATTTTTGAATTATAAACTAATTCCTATAATGTTAAAGACCAATGAGGTTCTTTGGGGGAGCCCTGTAATTGTTTCTACATTTTTGCGATTCCTAATAGCCCATGCATTCTGTAAGCATTCTCAAATCATTACTAAAATGTACATCTTAACATGAATACATGTACATAATGAAAAAAAGTATGAGGTCCCTTCGATTTTCAGGTATCTTTTTTAGAATTTTGTGATTAATGGTAGGTTCTCTATTAATCACCCCTGACCACATGAATGAGAATATTTTAAAACTAAAAGGATTATATTCAGTGAATTGTGGAGATCATGAAATTAATATTCCGCCACTGAGGGGAGGATTATTCTTATACCTGCCTCTATAAAGGAGGTGAATCTTGAAAATACCTAATCATATGACACCCTTGATTTGGATCCACATCAAGGTAGAAGTGCTGGTTAGAAACTACATGATGGTTTTCCCTTTTTAATTATTTTTTTATTTTTTTGTTTCTATTCAGATTTAATATCATCTAATTTTGTTTTCTTTTTTAAACTCATCCATGAATTTTTCATTTAATTTTTGTTTCATCTTCTAGCCATTAATTATTCTTAGTTCTCTCATTTTTATTCTTCTGCTATTTTTTTATATTTATCTCAATATATTATATTTAATTTATTTAATTTTATTTTTTATTCATTCTCTCTCTATTTCTTCATATATTATTTTGGGACTTAAAGTGTTTGTTTTAATCATCTTCTATAATCCATTTTAGTTATTATTTTATTGTATTTCTCTTTTTCACTTATTTATATCCCCCATTACGATCTCTTACTAATGAAAAAGGGAGACTGAACTAATACTTGTATGGGGGATGCCAAGGTGTTATTGAATTCATTCTTAAAGATTATTTTATGTTTGTTGAATATTTGAGTGGCATGCATGGGTGTGGAAACTGTCCCCTAGGGAATACAAGTCAATTTTGTTTCTATTATTTTATTTTATATGGTTTACCAATCCTCATTGGTTAGATCTTCACATGATGGATTTGATCTAATCAATTGATAAAACAAATTGATCGAGACAAGTCTAAGAAACTGGAACACCCATGGCCAATGTGTTTCTTGAAGCTTGATTACACGAGGATGGGGAATTTTTATTTATTATGGATTTCTAGATTTTAAATTTTTTAAATAAAATAATAGTGATTCATGAATAATATATATTATTTGTATTATGAAAATAAATTTTTAAAAATAAAGGATAATGGTGATTAAACCCCAAACATCTTTTAAGACCATGTTATTTCCTCTAAATTTAATTCTATTTGAATTACATGTTAGTATATGTTTAAATTTAATTTTTATGTCATTATGTTTTTTTAATTAGAGGAACATAAATTATTAGTGTTTTCATAATATAATAATAACAACAAAAATTATTTTAGGTTAATTGGATTATGTGAGTGCACAAACTAAAAATTTATTTAAATTAGATGACCCTTGATAGTCTCTGCACTACATTTGTAAAATAAATTTCTTTTTACCACACCGTATGATAGGTTTTTTTCTGGTTCCCTTGTATTTTTTGATAAAATTTTAGATATCTATTTTTGGATATTTATAGACTAATATCATTTTAATAAGTTTATATTCAATAAATATTACCACTTTCTAATGATTTAACATGAAATACACATTTTGAATGGATGTTGTTGGTTTTCAGAGATTGATTTGTGGTGTGGATATCATAAAATTAGTGTGAAGGAGGTGTATATCCATAAATATTATTTTTATGTTCCTGTATGTGAAATTTTATTTTAGGGTTATTTTTTTCAATTTTATGAAAAGCATAGATGATTTCACTGGACCCATGAAATCTATTTTTGGTGGTTTATTTTATATGTTTTCTTTCTATTCATCAAATTCATCATGGTGTACTAAATTATAGAGGAGGATATATTTTCTAACCATTGGGACATTTTGGTTTTCCTTATACACCATTATATTTATGAACTATTTTCCAAGTATGGATTGGGATTTAGTAGGTGCACTTACATGGGCATGTGGTGTCCCAACATGGAGGGAGAGTATATTTGTGGAAGATTAAGGCTCTTATTTCTTTGGAATCACTAAATAATATTTTTGGTGTACATTATTTCCTTGGTCAAATGAGATATTATTGGAGGTTTTTATTTTCCTTCTCTCAGGACACATCCACATTGACATCTGTTATAAGGAATGACTCTTCCATATTTTGTACATATTAGTGTCATGTATAATATAACTACTTGACATAGTGGTAGATTAGTTCTCTTATGATTTTTCTTCCATGGAAGGAAGTGATATTTGAGACTTTTTTTTATTTTCTAATTGTAATCTAGGTTTTTTATGAATCTTGAAAAGAGACATGATGTCCAATGGGTCTATGTAGTTATATACCCATTAGAATAACTATGTAACACATGATATAGGGGAGGTGGTGGATGTTTTTTCTGATAGTTTCAATACATTACCTCCATGTTATATATTTTTTGGTCTTAAAATATCACAATATCCAAAAGTATATTTTCTCTTAGTAAACAGTGTAATTTTTGGCAATTTAGGTTGAAGTATATTTCTCAAATACTATGACATTGATATATATTACACCCAACTAAATGGGAGTGTAATATCTAATTAATTAAGTAGAAATACATGGGGTGATATTTTTTTGTGATCATTGATTCTTGGTGCGTTTAGAAGTATATTTTAGGAACAAATATAGATTTATAGAATGTTGGTTACATTGGATTCCATTTTCAGATGATAGTGCAATCCTTCATGATATGATAGGGGAGGAGTATCTGGGGGAGACTTGGAGGTAGAGTTTAAGATGTATGTATTCCTCCTTGAATGTTATATGAAAGGATTTTCGGATGATTAACATCATTAGATTAAATATAAAGGTAACATATTTGTTCAATTGACAATGCCCGAGGAGGTTCTTGATGAGTCCCATAACTCTGTTTTGGAACTAAAAGTTGGTGGGTCCTTGAAGTATTTTCTTTTTAGGGGTCTAATTTGATGTCCCATTAATAGGATATCCATTGAATAATTTCTATCACGGTTCATGTCCTATCAACAATTGAATGAAGTGATTTACATTATAGGTCTATTTTGTTCCCATATGATGTTCTCTATTGGAACCGGGAGTACGTGTCGATGCATTTCATCATTGGGACTCCATTATCCATGGGAGGATATATTATTATATGAGTGATTATACATATAGTGGAAATGTTATCTCATTTCAGGGAAATTGGGGAGTTGAGTGATATAGAGTAATTAGAGAGGAAGAATTTGGATGTGATGGTCTGCATTCATAGGTTGTCACGGATTGTTATTTCTGATTGAAAACATCATTTTACCTCATTGTTCTGGAGATGACTAGAACTTTATTTGGATCCTAGTTATTACATTGAAATTTTTTCTATACCCAAGCTAATGGGTTGATATATCAGAACATCTAGATGTTTGATATAATATTTTGGGACTACATTATATAATTTGGTGGATTGTGGATGAATTATTTTACCATTGTTGTGTTTTTAATAAAATAAACATTCAATATTACATTATAATGGATTAAATTGAGTCATTGTATGTGTTTTATTATCATTATATATTTTTCTGGAATGGTGTGGGGAGTTAGTAATACTTGGTCCTAGTGTGTTGTAGATCCTAACATTGAAGATTTAGATTGTTCAATAGTAGATAAAGGTGATGTTGGGATATTTGAAGTCATATGTTAATCAAAGGTAGAGACCTTTGGTGTTTGATGTTGGATATGTGGTGTATCGATTGAAACATCCACTATTGATGTATTTGATCAAAAATTTATTGCAGGTGTCATAGATTAATTGATATATTCACAATGACTGCATTATTATTTATTGGGGGAGTTAGATATCGTGGATGATCCAATGTTTATAGACGTACACTAATTATCTCAAGCTGTTGGCATATTTGTTTTCTTATTTGATGGGATGCTCACCTTATTATGAATATTATAACGTACTTTTCTATATCTATTATCTAGAGTGATTTATAATCTGTTTTATTAAAAGACCTTTTTAGTTGAATCATACCATTTGAGAGGAATCACATGGGGTTTATTGTGTTTTCGATGTATAAGTTCTCCACTTCTTGTTTGGTTTTTTTATTACGGATAATAAATGACTGAGAGGTATCTAATGTCATATGATAATACATTATTGTTTATTACATTAAAAGGTTTGGGTGTTATGGGTGTTGGGAGGTTCATAGAGGAAGAAAAAAGTAGCTGGATCTAAAGTTACAACTAAGAGTATAAGGTCATTGTTTGACCACTATGATTGTTTTGTGAAATATCTGTGGTAGTAGAAAATATGTTCAACAGTCCTCATTTGAGAAATGTATGGATGGTTTAAGGTATGATGTGTTTTGGGTAGTGATTGGATATTTAGATTTCGTGATTCATGGTGTGAACGCATATGGCATGGTATAACACATGATGGCCGGATTTCAGAGCCTCTTTATAAAGAAGATTCAAAACATGATCCATGGTTCCCAAAAAGAACTTTCTATTGTGGTATTAGAAATTGAAGGTTGATCAAACATTCAATGGGTGCGATATATGAGAAATGGGGAATGAATTATAGATCGATTTTTTATATTTTCTAATCATTTTCTGAATGTAATTTTTTATTTTGTGAGTCATGGTTTTGAGATAATCACAACATTAAGGTTACAAATCACACTGAGAGCCAATGTTTATTTCCGTCTTGGAATATACGATAACCCGCTTAAAGTTTTCCATATTTTATTTTTATTTTGATCAAAAAATAGACAGACTGATAAAACAAAAATGGTTTTTATTATTTATTCCTTTATAAATAAATTTTATTTCATTGACATATTACTTTACATGCAATGTTGAGTCTAAATAAACTATGTTATATTAAAGAAATATTATTATTAAATGTTATAGTTATCACATCTCTAAGAAATTTTCAATTAGTATTAAGACTAAACACATTATAAAATATATATAAATGAACTACTCAATAATAATTCAACAATTTATGCATTTTATATTTGTATTAAATTTTTAATAATAATTTTATTCTTATAGATACTTTTTCATCAGAAAAATTAATTTTTTTGAGTGAATATTATAAATATTATATTTTGGAATATTAATAATTTTATTTGATAAAAAGGAGCTCATTTTCATGGTATATATCAATATTATATTTGGTTGAGTCTTTCTTGACTATTTTGATAAAACTTATTTTCATCGAAATATTGAAATATACATATTTTTGTGGAAAATATTAATTTAACAATTTTATAATATATTTTCTATAATAAAATGGGTTTAAAACATTAATTATATTATATTATTAATAATCCAATTACATTCATTTGAATCAAATTTATACCTGCATTGTTTGAAAAATGTATTTATACTGAAAAATGCATTTATTAGAATAAATTTTTTTTATTACGTTTTGTAATATTGTCTTAAATTAATTTAATCATATTATAAAAATTCAATCTAGAAAATTGGATTTCATTTTTGGAATTAATAGGCCAAAAAAATTAAAATGGTACATTTTATTTTTCTAATATGAATAGAAACCATATTAAATTTATGTTAACAAGGTAAAGATAAAATTGGTCAATTATGGTTAAAACAAATTTTATAAGGTTTCAAATTAATTCAAAAAATTGTATTTATTTCAATGGATGAGTCTATTTAATTAATTATCATTATACCGTCTAAAATATGGCCTTTTAATTTTATTTATCATTGGTTTTAAACATTTAATACGTATGTAAATGATAAAGTTAATAATGTCACAACCATGATTTTAGTATCTATAATAATTTCCAACAGAGATAAAAAATATATTCATTAGTTATAATTTTTTATTTTAAATATTAAATAATTTATAATCATGTTAATTTATATTTAATTTTTTTATGAAATAGTAACCTTAAATGTTAATGCAACACCGATACTATTATTGTGCACCCCTAAAGAAAAAGAAAGTAAACGATTATATAAATACTAAATGTAATTTTTCTGAGTAATTTATAGTTTCAAAATGATATTATAAATAAATATATCTTATTATTGATAATTTAATTCTTTATATTGAATTTAATTTTTTCATGTTTTTTTTCAAAGTCCTATAAATTGAATAGTTCAAAAATAAAATATATGATATTTAATAATAAATACTATTTTATTAAATGAATAAAAATTCATAAAAATAATATAGAATGATAATTTAATGGGATATTGATTAAATTATATAAATTTTTTATTTATGACTCAATTTTTATTTTATGATAAAAGTTTTAACCCATAATGTTTACATAGCGTTGATATTATAGAAATTGACATAATGGTTATGGAGGTGTTAAAACTAAGAGGGAAGGGTAAAAATAAAACACATATTTTTAAAATATTATTTTATGTGATGATTTCAAATAATACTAATATTATATTATAATTATATCATTTCTTCTAATTAAAATGAAAATTAATTTATATTAATTTAATTCTATAGGTAAATTCAGGAGTTCCCCTCCCCTCACTTGTAAAAGGGAACCAAATATCCATCATTGTTCACAATGTTTGAGCCTTTTATATCTATAAATAACTAAAGTAATATCATCCTATATTCCTTTAAAAAATCATAGATAATTTTTGTTCAAAAATAAAATTTATTCAAGTGTTAATGTTTTTTTCCAAATAATTTTTCTCAACAATGAGTTATAACTCTTAACCTAGAATTTTCAACATTATTTCTCATTATACCTCCTTTAAATCTATAACATCAATAATAAATTAAATAATTTCATATTTGAAATATAATAAATTATTTTTATTGTGATGGAACAACCATTATTGAAATTATTCTCATTGTTTGGAAAATGATAGAATCACTTGTGTGATCTAGTGGACTACCCCCTCTATAAAGTGATTTGATTAATTTTTCACTAATATCATACAAGGATTATAATAAAGAAAATTTTAATAAACACATACGATATTATAACTATTCTATATAATTGAATTATTATTTAACATTATTACATTCTATCCAACAAAAAGTCAAAACATCATTCACCCCTATGTATTGCATACCATCTCCAGGAAGGGTGTAATTCATTTTTCTATCTCAAAAATTAGATTATGAATACAAATATATAAAATTTATATATATCATATTAGTTTTTTATTAAAATTCTATATATAATGAGAAAACGATCAAATTATATGGAATGGGACATCCAAACATACATTTGTATGACAAAGGAAGAAACCATTTACAAGAATGCTGATATTAATAACAAATTGATAATAAATGATTGATAACATATTATATGTAAATTATTTTTGATATGATATTCATACATATATATATAAGTATAGGTTTTCAAAAAGTAATATTAAATATATAGTTATTATAAATGATGTTCAAATATTTATGAATAATTAAATCATTTGAGGATGGGGATTTAATCTTCAATCCCATTTTAATCAGGGTTATTTGTTCTTTAATTTCAAGTGATGAAAATTTTATGGTACTTAACTAATAAATACCTGTCATTTTTTATTCTACTCTATTTATTTCTTAATAATTCAGGTTTCCATAAATTTTCACCACTTTAAGATATCAATAAAAGAATGGATTATTTTTATTAAAACTGGTTATGTTTTATTATTCGGTTGGGAATCATCTTCATCCATGTTCATGTATTCATTAAAATTGTTTTTCTATTTTTTCTATTTTTCTATAATTATTATTAAAATTATTTTTACCCATGATATAACAAATATAAAAAATATTGAAAGTATTCCTCCCATAGTCATCTAATGAGTTTCATTTTATTTTTAATAGAAAATGTTAGAGGAATCTTTATTTTAACTTCCACTACAAGAACATAAGTTTTCTCCATCATAACCACTCAATAATTTGATGATTCATTTAAAATATATCATGATTATTATCAAATCTAAATATATATATAATTTTTTATCTTTTTTAATATTTTTTTAAATTGATTTAAAAAAAAAATAGTTTCCACATGAAATTTTTCAGTAATCATTAATATTAATTTTCATCATTGGTGAAATCATTTGTTGTTAATTATTCTTTATTAGGGATATGATCCAATGATATAATCCTAATTATTTCTATAGAAAGTTATGATTTGTTATGATGATGTTTTTATTAAACAAATTTATTTTCAATAGGTTATTCATTAACACCCAATATTTTTTGATTTATTTTTTACTCTTAATAAATTAATTTCAATGACAGAATGTGTTAAATGCAACACAGATCACAGCTTTCATCACACATTACATAAAATTTAAAAAAAAATGATATATTACGTATATTTTTATTTGAATGTGATCGTCATAACCATGAAATTAAGTATTATGAAAAAATAGTAATAAATAATTTTGAAATATAATTTATATTCTTTTAGTATAATGAAATCATATTGAAAAAAGGTAATTAATTTTTTTAAAAGTTTTTATATGTATCAAAAATATTATTTCACAAAAAATTTTATTTTTATTTTTTTACAGAAAAATAATAAAGTTATTTTTTGAAATAATAGAAAAATAAATTGATAAAATAAACTTCATTTTTTAAACTCACATTTCAAAATTATCTTAGGTATAATTTTTTAGTATACATAAAAATATATTTTTTAGTTAATAATGAAAAATACTGGTTTTTATTGAAAATTGGATTTTCATTTTAAGAATTTATATTTTTCCATTTTTTTTAAATAAGTTAAATAATAAAATTGAATAAATTATATATCAATTAACCAAATTTATATCATTTTAACCATTATTATATTGAATTTTGATATAAAAAATACTTAATCATCAAACATTTTCTCTTTGAAAAACTATTTCTTGTCACGTCTGTGGGTTTAATTTTAAATTTAAATTATCAAAAAAATTTGATTCTAATTGGAAAATATTAATTTAATATTTTGAATAATAATTATTTATTTTATAAAATAAGATAAAAATACTTTTTTACAATAATTAATTGATAGAACTGTAAAAAAATATTAATTATAATTAATGTGAAAATTGGTTTACATACGGTAAACCTAAAATAAATTAGTGTTAAAATAGACCCAACCCAATTCAAAAAATCATTTTACTAAATTATTTAGAACATATTTTATCTTTGATCTGTCATGAATAAATTTTTATAATTCTAGAATAAGTAAAACGTGTGTAAAATTTTTCTTTTTTAAAAATCCCCATTGTGTTACTCACCTCAGATATAAAATGACACCCACTCTCCTCTTCTATTCACACTTGAAATACCATTTGGTTCATTAAATATCTACCTAAATAACACACGTTATTATATATTACAATACTAGAAGTCATATTTGATTCATAAACCCAACATATAGATCCTTTTGGAGAAAGTCAAAAGAATTGAATGAAGAATATGTGACACCAAAAAGCTAGTGTTTTATTCTATTTACACCTCAAACTCTTTAAATTCTTATTAAATAATTATTATTAAATAAACTCAGAGCATTCACTATAATTTTATGTTTTTAATTTACTGTAAACTCATATAACCATATTTTCTTCCATAAAATGGGATATTACATAATTATTCGAGTGTACAATAAATTATCACTTCTCGCAATGATGTAATTTTTTTCCATAAAAACCTCTCGAGAATGGATATAAAGATATACTAAATGATTATATATGATATTTATTATATTATTCTACTTATTGAATTATTATATCACATATACATTTATATTTTCCATTCTTTGGGAATATGATAATGTCGCTCGTGTGTAATGTAGACGACCTCCTCGCGAAGCGATGTGATATATTAGAGAATTATATGAAAGGTAATAATGATGGGTATAATTAAATTATGTGATAAATATTATAGATTCTTTTTTGCTAAAATGGTAATATATTATTTTCTATTGATTTTTTAATCTATCGAGAAAATGGAAATAATGTTCATGATTATGTATGACATACTATCTCCATGAACGGTGTATATAATTTTCTATATCTAAATATTATAGATTATTCAAAAAAAATATATAATGCATATAAATTATATTTATATGATGGATAAATTTATATATATTCTTTATCTAAGAAAAATTAATAGGAACAAAAATAACAACTCATATCCTACCTAAGAATCCAAGAACTTATTACAAGGAATGAGACTTTAACATGGAATTGTAAATAAATGGATAATAAAGCGCCCGAAAAATAATATATGGAATCAAACCAAAAATTTTGTTTATTTAAATGATTTATAAATGAATAACATTTATAATATCTGAGGTTTTAACATGTAAGAAAGAATACGAGACTTATGTGTATGGATTTCTACTCTCTATTTTATTTCTACGAGATGTATGAAAATTCACCACATATTCCATTTGTATGGTTTATATACTACCCATTTGACTTGTTTTACCATGAATATACATATTTTCATGATATTTATTTATTTTATTTTATTTTATTATTTATAGGTTCTTATGATCCAAAATATTATTAATGTTGTAATGGGTTTTCATCTCACTTTTTATATCTGTGAGACACATACCATATTAACCACAATTTTCATTTATTTGGACTATATACTTAAAATTAATGTATTTTATGGTTATTATACAAAAGCGTTTTTGGATTTACATATCCATTTCCGTATTTTTTTCATGCGGTTTACTGTTCAAAAGATATCAAAGTAGAAAGTGATTGTTTTCTCAATTTTTAATCTAGGATACATATGTTATGTAATGAAACTATATTATTATGTG
Source organism: Viscum album (assembly GCA_963277665.1). Lineage (NCBI taxonomy): Eukaryota > Viridiplantae > Streptophyta > Magnoliopsida > Santalales > Viscaceae > Viscum > Viscum album. The sequence continues at coordinate 1,878,673,037 of OY728132.1, forward strand.
ATTCATATATATAGACCCTTTTAAGTTTAATAAAATGGTATTATTTATTATAATTATATTTTATGTTTAATTTAAAGTTATTCCATCATTGTTCTTATAATTCAGAGTTACTAATGTAGTGAAAATTCTATCATACTATCAAATAATTTATCAAGAGTGTTTAGGATTATGTTATAGATGATGAAATAATGTGATCCATATCGGTACAACCTCATGAATTTTCTTATACAATGGTTATTTTATTATAATAAATGTTTTCCCAACATTTTTACCTCATTAAATATATAAGATATCAAAATAAATTTTTTTAAGAAAAATCTTCGTCATCACTATCTTCAGTCAGAACGATTTTTCCTTCCAAAACATTGTTTTCTAAATCTTTTTTTAAGTTTTTTTCATTATAAAATTAATTTAATAAATTAATTTTCCCCCATTTTTTTCTTTTCGAATAAATTATTGGAAATTAATTTTCATTTCAATTTACAAATAATGCATGTTTTAATTTTCCATTAATTATTAATGTATTATTCATTTTAATATGTACAAGAGGAATTGAATTCACTACATTCATCACCAATAATTACATTCAAAATTCTATAATAATAATATAAATTTATTTTCAATGAAATGGATCATGAAAATTATTTATCTTTTAAATTATTTTTTAAGTGGAATGTTAATTTTTTATCATTAAATGTTTTAAATAATCATTGAAATCATTTTACATCGAAGATGATATCTGTTGGTATTACCTATAAAATAACAATGATATGATACAAGGATACAACTTTTACTGTTTATCTGAATTCTTTACATTTATGATGTAATGATATTTGTTTAACCTATTTCTCTATAATTTTTTATACCATTATTAAATTCTTATGAAAACTGCTTCTTTTAATGGGTTATACTTTGGTGAAATGAATATAAAACCTATCTATTTCAAAAAGGTTTTGTTATAATTATTTTTTAGAGTCCCATTTCATTTCATTGTTTATTATATGGTGAATTTTTTTTCTTAACTTGTATAAAACATGAAAATTATTTTCATTAGGTGATGGTTCATACATATATATCCCTATAATGTATTGGGTAATGATTTATACCTCATGAGATAGTCAGGATTAGAATTGGTTGTAAACCTGGTTAAATAATGGACTTTTTATTGTATGATGGTATTGGGAGTGAACCTTGAATACTATAATAGTTTGTTGATTGAACCCTTTTCACTATGATATCCTCAAAAGTGATCCTTGACTATCATGAAAATGATTTTATATTCTTATGTGTATGAAATAATTCTATGTATTATTCATATGTTATTCTCTCATGGATCATGCTCATTGATTTCCTTATGAATTATGTATTAAAAACAATCAATATTCATTCCATTACACAAAATTCTTCTCTGTATTATACAGGAAATGTGTTTCATTTATTATTCTAATGTTCTAATTCTGGTAATATAATTTTTTTCATATGAGTATCAGTATTTATTGAAAATTGATTTTTGTTTAAATAATTTATTTGGATATTTTTTTAAATGGTTATAAAATTAATATTACCTTCATTATATGTCAATTAATTAATTTTTTTTCATTGAAATAATATTCATATTGGACATCGATATAACATCTTTATGATCATTGAAAAAAAAATTTCTTTAGAAAATATCTTTCTCATTGTGCCTGTGGGTTTAATTTTGAATTAAATTTTCCTAATCATGTTTATGGATTCTATAATTATGAAATATGTATTTTGAATTTGCATAACTTATATTTTCTAATAAGTTCAAAATAATTTTGTACCAGAAATAATTTTAAAAAAAGTAAAAAATATTTATCGTGGTTAACATAAATATGGATTTATAAGGATTTTATCTAAAAATATAAGGATTAAAAATAAACAAAATGTTACAAAACAACCAATAGAAGGTAATATTTTGACCATATAACTTATTTTATCCATAATTCTACATTTTCTAACATTTTTTCATGACAAAAACATGGGTATAAATTTTTATTTCAAAAAATAACAATTCTGCCCCTCACCTCACTTATAGTAGGAAACCCCATATCCTCTACACATAACACTTCTGAAACAAATTTTTAGGGAAATAAATTAAAAACTCACATCCATAATTACCACCTCACATGGGAGAGGCCTTACTTTGTTCATAAATCCAACCTAATAATACATTCAGTGAAAATAAAAAGAAGTGTTTGATGAAGTTGAAACACCCATGACCGAGTGTTTTATTATATTTCTTCTTCCATATCATTAAATTCACATAAAACCATTATGATATTATAAAAAAAGTATATTTAATATAATTTGATGTTTATATGTTATTTTCATTACATAAAACCACATGTTCTTCCATAAAATATGTTATAAAATCATCATTTCTGTGTATGGAAAAATATCTCTTCATGAACTGATGTTAATTTGTTTTCATCACCACCTATTGTGGATGGATATAAAGATGTATAAAATGTTTTTATGTGATATTTATGATATTATTATATTTCTATAATTATTATATCATGTATACCTTCATACCTTCCATTCTAAAGGAATATAGTGATGTCGCTGGTGTGTATGACAATCTACCGCCTCACGAAGCAATGAGATTCATTAACACATTAAATGGGAGGTAATAAGGATTTAAAAAATTATAATATTTGATATATATGGAATAATTTTTTTTTATTTTTAATATATAATTTAGCAATATATTTTTATTATTTCAAGAAAATGTAAATAGGGTTCATGAGTACGTATGTCTACCATCTCCATGATTGGTGTATTTTATTTTCTATACCTAAATATTATGGAATACTGTAAAAGATATTATATTGAATAAAAATTAAATTAATATCAAGGTAAATACTTTGTGTATTACGTAACCATTATCAATATAAGACTACCAAAAATAACAAATCACAACATACATAAAAATTAAGAGGTTATTTCATGAAATGTGACTTAAACAAAAAATTGATAATAAATGGTTAATAAAATGTCATAAGAAAATAATATATTGTATTATATTTGTAATAATAGCTCCATATTATATTTATAAATAACTTATATTTAGTATACATTAGTTTCAAACAATTATATATGTATTCATGACTTAAGGTATGAGATTTCTAGTCTCTCTCTAATTTCATGGGGACATATGAATAAAACTATTATTTCTATTTTTGTGGAGTACATATTTCCCATTGGAAAAATTTTATCATAAATTTCATTATATATATGATATTTAATGTTTAATTTAATTTTATTTTTTATTGGGGCTTATGAACCAAAATATTACTAAAGTGGTAAGGGATTTTCGTCTCACATTTTACTTTTATGATGAACATTCCATATTCACCACATATTTCTGAATTTATTTATTTTAATAGTTTGTATGAATGAATTTTTTGATTATTTTATTGAAAATAATTATGATTTACATATCCATTTGAGGATTTATCTTCCATGGGGATTACATTTTCAGAGATACCAAAGTGGTAAGGGATTTTTTAATAACTTTTCCTTCCTTCAAACATATGGAATTTTATGAACCTATATTATTTAATGGGGATTATATACATAAAATTTGACCATAAATATCTTTAATTTATTTACTCTTATTATATTTTTTGTTTAATTTAATGTTATTTCTTCATGGAGCATATAATTCAATGCTACCAAAATGGTAGTGATATTATGTTACAATATCATTATTTATCATGATTTTTAATATCTTGAATTTTGATCCATCACTCAAGAAAATCATTATTTCTATTATCTTCTTATTATTTCGTCATAAAATATGATGATCTTTAATTTTACCCTACTTATGTAATTAATACTTAAAAATAATTTTTTGAATAAAAATTATCAATTTCTCTTTATTTACTTGAAAACTCATTTTCATGTGAAAAAAATTATTTTTAAATGAAATTTAATTTTTTTCAACATTATACAAAAGGATTATTAAATTTTATTTTACCCATGATTTAATTTTTTTTTAAAAATTGAATGAAATATTTATATAGTTTTCCAAACAATTCATGTTCGGATTTTATCAAAAAATGGGAATGAAATATTTATTTATCATCTATAGAATGAATGGAATTCATCATCACCATAACCAATAATATCTTTAAACCTTCATTTTTAATATTTCAAGGATATTTTTGATGAAAATTATTTTTAAATTTTTTATTTTTTAAAATATTCTTTTATAGTGGAAAGTATTTTCCCTCATGAAATTTTTTTAAAGAGCACTCAAAAACAAAATTCAATATCATATGACATCATTTGACGATACCTAACCCTTACTGGGGATATAATACATTGATACCATTATTATTGTATCTCTTAATGGTTTATGTTTGTGAAGGAATTTTTTTTATGAAACATTTTTCTCTTCTATGGGTTACTGAACAAGGAAATTCTAATAAATCCCACTAATTTTCATTGGGTACTATATGATGAATTTATGAAATTATTATGAAACTGGCCTCTTTACCACTTGTTATGATATAGTTAAATTCTTTTTAGACACATTATATTTCATAGGTAATGATATAAATATTTCTATATGATCTTGTGGAACAGATATATATGATTTTAATTATATGATGTTTTACCTATATCTTCCTCCAATTAATTTAATAAATAATTAAATCTCATGAGATATACAGGAATGGAATGGGGAGTGAATACAGTATGGTAATGAACTTTTTTCTACTATTATAGTCTTGGGAGAAAACCTTGACTACTATTAGGGTTTGGGGAGATCTCTCATTCTACTATGAAAACCAATTAATTGAGCCTCGAATACTATTGAAATAATTTTCTATTCTCATGTGCATGACACATGTTAATGTATTATGCTATTTTTATTCTCCAATAGATCATTTTCATTTATTTCCTTATGATTGATGATATATTATCTTCCAATATTTATTAAATGAATCAAAATTTTTATCCTTGCTATAAAATATATGTATTTAATTTGTTATGATCAAGTTATCAAACCATTATCTGAATGTTATTCTTATATATCTACCTTATTTCGTTTTAATGTGTATATGAGCTCTCCATTTCTTATCTTTACTTTACCTAATTTATGAAAAAATAAATCATGTACGATATTTCTAATAATATAGATATTTATGAAGATCTTTTTGGGAGATGATTTAGTTTAAAAAAACCAATTTCTTATGTCTCAGTGTCCTCAAATGCACTATAACATTACAATCCTTTGGATTTTGTTTCTATAATGTATTTAATGTTAATTTAGATAACTAGTTTTATTCACGAAATATATTAAAATATTTCTATAAATATTTCAAGAGATATTCATTGAGATGATGTGTGCTTATGAGGCCTAGTATGCTCAGAATAAATTTTATTAAAATGTTAAATATATTATATATTTTTTTCATGCAACACCATAAAGAAAATAATAAAAATCATAGATGGAAACATAGATAAAAAATATGAGACCATGTTTCCCTCTGGAATGCAATTTTTACCCTTGAATTGAAATAAAATGGGTTGTCACGTGGTTTTTGGTCTCCTCACTAGTTAGATATACCTTGAGAAAAATAATTGATTATTAAATTAATTAACTAATTCATTTAAACCCAAAATTAATTCTATAAATAAAATACCATGTACATTTTCCCATGTTTTCCCTCACAATCTTGGAATCTGCAATGACGTTTTCCATCTTCTTTCCTTTGGCGAATAATCCCAGACACCGACAAAATGCCAGAATAGAGTAGATCAGGGTGCTGTCACTGAAACAATTACTTTGATCATTGGTGAGTGAATTATTCCATAAAGAATAATCCAAATCAATTATTAGGACTTATAAATTTTGTGGGTTATTCCCTTTTTTAAAATTCTTTTAGAAGATCAATCTCTTATATAGATTCTCACCAATTGTGGCTTATTTCATGCACTACTATAAAGAGACATAATTATTTTCAAATGTTTTATAACCCCATATTGTAATTCATGGTCTTTAGAATAGAAAACATGATCCATTATTCTTATTACTTTTTCTTATTCTGCATAATTTTATTCATGTTAATTTCTAGTTGGACCCTGGAGTTCCGGTTCGACTTTTTCGGGTGGTAGTGGGCCTGATCGGACCCCAAAAAACATGATAAATCATTGAACGAGGAAATGGTTAATGAAAATATCATAAATATGGGATGACTATGGGTTATGGATTATTTTTCCAATTACAATAGTATGTATATTAAATTAAAAATGTTTGGGGTGTGCGGTAGTGTATGAGATTTCATGAAATCACAATGAATTTAGGTTTTTTAAACTGGGTGACCGAAATTAGCTGGACAATGAATGATCCACAAATCCTTGGTATTTTTGGAAATAAATTTCTTGGAACAAATGTAGATCTTCCATGATGATCATAGATCTAGTATTCTATGAAAAATATAACTAAATCCATGTATAATGACGAACGTTCAGAATATAGCCCCTTAAGTGAGGAAATTAGGTTTTTGGAGTTTTATAAGGATGAAATGGTATATAACCATCCTACGGACCATGTATCCCTTTCCCAAATGGAGAAACCACTTATTAGTAGATAAATGATAGGTACCGCATGTGAATCCACATTCCATATATATAAGTAGACATGCACTTGTCATACTGTAGGGACACGACTAGAAGGATGCATCATGAGTCCTGATTGGATTGTACATGCACTAAAGACCAGCTACATAGTGTGTAATATTATATGGTTTGAGATATGTGAACCCATAGGGACATGGTAAGGATTTGGAGTGGGACCACACATCATTTGGGCTCCCCTAAGATGTTGTTAACCCCTTTTCCTCTTTTGAGGAAACTATAATCGTTCATATCTTCTTCATTTAAACTAGGATTTTCCCCCGCTAAAAGGATATCCTGAGTGTTCCTTTTGCATAGAACATGATTCTATCCTCTATTGTGTCTATAAAATAAAATTTGTAGTCATTTTGGAATAATTTAAATAAGGAAATTCTCAATAATGGTAGTGGTCATGTAGGATCACCATAGACTATTGAGTGGTTCCCTCTTGAAGGGCTTGGAATTAGAGTTACTCGATGTCCTTTTAGAGTTGTACCCTTCAATAGGGATTTAATTTAGAGTTCCTCGATAATATTTACGATTTATACCCTCTTGAAGGTTTGGGTTATTGAGTTCCTTGAAAAAATTGTTAGGAGGTACCGTCCAGCAAGGTTGGGCAGTGGAGTTCATCAACGAAAATTATGAGAAGTATCCTCTAGCAGGGCTATTCAGTGGAGTTTTATGATGACCATTCTGATAAGTACCATCTAATAGGTATGTTAAGTGGATTTACTGGATAATTACCAATTTTTCCATCCTATATATCTAGGAGGTGGAGTCCTTGATGACTATTAGAGTGGGACCCTCCTATTGTACTATAAAATGGGATCCCTATATAGAGTTTATAATCCCTTGACTATTTGTCATAGGGATAAAAATGGTTTGAAATGAAATGTTACATTTCAGATCATGTGTCAGATATTGTGAATTATTGATGGAATTTGGGAATTTTTGGAGAATCGTCTTCCAGGATTGTTTTGTGAGATGGATATCCCCTTACTCTCTTGTTTGGGATTCTTTTGACTAAGATGGGAAATGGAGATCACCATAATCTCTCATTTTTTATTATTTTTAATGAGAAGTAAGATTGAGATCCCCCCACTCTCCCATTTTGGATTATTTTGGCTGAGGATATATATATATATATATATATATTTCTTTTGTATATACACCTTCTATTGGGTTAACCTAATTCCATGAGAGGAAAATACTCAAGTGGTACTCCACGTGCTTCATGGATATATATTAAAATAGATAGATGGAACTAATCTCATTCTATTGGTGTTTAATACCCGACAGGTAGTCCATATACTCACTGTGTTGAGCCCCTAATGCTTGTATGAGGTTAAATTCACTAATATAATGGGATGATCTATTATCATTGATTATATCTTGCACCTACTATGTCTCATTCATTTTATATCTCTTAATAATCCCCTTTCATCTTTTAGGAAATCCTACTAGGTGTGTGTATACTCACCCCTATATGGGATATTCCCATAGGTTTCATGTCTTATACAGTTCACAGATAGGTCAACCATGACTATAAAAGAGTTTAGTGATACTAGGGGATTTATACCATGTGTGTTTGTCACATATTGGGATTAAATAGCTTGGCTCTCTCAATAGATTACTTTTCTATTTTTTCATATTGGGACACATTTCTATTTGTGTGTGTATTTTTTTCACATTAATTTGTTGTTCTCACAATGGTACCTGAGAATAGTATAGATTTTATGCATACTTATTTTAATTAATTGAATTATTTCATCTTTTACTCTTTCCCTCTGCACATTCTCATAAAGATGTTTGTGCCTGTGTGTTTATAGGTACAAAAGAAAAGTCCTCCCTAATTTAGTTATTACTTTAGTGCTTGTCATAACCACCTAGAATATGAAGGTATACTTGGGGTAGTTGTGTCAAGAGCCCCATAATGGGTAATGTCATTATAGATTGGTATTAGAGAATGTTCATTCCATGGGACTTTGTTAGGACTAGTCCCATTTAGTGTATTTGAGTTGGTTTAGTTAAATTGTGTTAGTGTATCCTGAGTGTGGTTCCTAGGCCATAAGATCTAGTGATGGTGAGGTCGGACAACATATCAATTCACCAGGACCTTGACTAAGTGCTTTTTGACTTGAAATAACGCGACATTAGATTCAGGGATCAATGGTGAATATATCATATTGTATGTAGTCTTTGACAATATTTCCTAAGTCATCTCTTTATTTTTTTATACTTATATATGATCATCTTACCATGGTATGTATTTATAAATATCATGATTCCTCTACAATAATAACCATTCATGATACTAGTTCTGTATCGTGATAAATATTTGATGCGCAATGGGGCCTCATTTTAGGTTCCACCCCATGTCCCTCTTAATTCAGGTGGGAATGTAGATGCACATCCACTTATTGAGATGTAGATCATTCTAGTATAGTAGTGTGATGATGCAAACAAGCTTAGAATTATCTGTGAGTTCTTATGCTAGAGACCATGAAGGTAATATGGAAACCTAGATTCATAGGCAGTAGAGGATTGATTTGAGTTAATGTTATATATCTTCAGGATTTTTTGGAAATGAATGGATAAGGTTGTTGAAGTATATGATAACCTCTTCCACCAAACAATTAGGAATTCATGGATCCTTGTTACATTGAAACAGTAAGAGAAGACACTTTCATGTCCTAATATACATTAGCTATTATATGAGGAGTAATACCCCTCCTATTTGGGATCATTTCAAGACTAGGAGTATCTGGAGGTATAATATAGAAGGATGATTGTGGCTGAGTACACATCAAGGTTCCCAAAAAATACATGTTATGCCATTAACATGATCCACAAGTGCTACTTCCATGAAAATAACATTGAGCAGGCACTATATAGAGATATACGACCCAATGTAGTTCACATATTCATTACCACGTATGATAGCATGATGGAGTAGGAAATTGTGATTGAGAGATTCCTATTACTAGGACTCTAGGTGGATGTGGATTGAAGTTGGCGTCAGAGATCAATGTCATATACGACATCTTGAAGGTCCATTCCACAAAATCTCAGTATGGGAAACACATTCACGAGAAGAATCAGGAGTGTTTTCATAAGGTATAGAGACAACACATAGCACCAAGGATGCATGGAGAAGGTTTTTTATTCTCTTGGGATGGGTGAGGTCGCACAGAACAAGACTTCGTGACCAGACGTATCGATAAACATAGGCATATAGTTTATGGATGATTCTTTTAGATCCTTCTGAAACCGCCACCATGTGACCCACATCAGGCTTAGGGATCTGGTAGTCAGGTTCAAGGATATCTAAATGATCTGGAGGATTATGACTCCACATCATATGATATGATTATAGGTGAAATATATTTATATTAAAATATTGATTCAGTAATAGTAAACACATGTAATTTTTGTTCCTTCATATTTATACTCCTGAGGAATTATCTAGATCTCCTAGATGGGGTTCAATCACAACATATTTGTATTGTGGTTCCTAGATGGAGCACTTCTTATGTAATTTTTTTCTGGCAGTGCGAGCTTTCGATTAGAGGAGAGAGGATCACTTTGTATTTTTTTCCATGTTGGAATGCAATGACATAATATTGTGTATGGATTTGAAATCCATCATCCGAGCCCATATTGAATATCACCATAGACATGGAAGATTTCTACGCACATATGGGATGAGATTATATTTTTCTATCGAGAGATATCTTATTAAAGAAAAAGAGAGTGTTTTTGAGTAGGAGTCTCCATCCCATTACCCATCAATTAGCGATCATATCCCTTGGTGAATTAGGTTCTTTATGAAACTAGAATCCTTCAGTTGTAAAGGATCATATGTTTGTTTTACCTATAGATGTTCTAAGACTACCTACAAGGTGAGAGATGGATTTATTCATCAATTTGCATCCATGGACCACTCTAATATCTTGTAGGGATTATCAGATGTCACTGTCATACTCTAAGAGCTTTGATTGAAATTGGAAGAACTCAGATATATTAGTTTCATTATTCCCAACATATCCCCCTAGGTAGATCTAGTCTTCATCATGAAAAAATATGATGATATATTTCCACATTATGTGAATTATGGTAATATTAACCAGGACACAATAAAGAACAAGTAACAAATACTGAGGAATGATAACCTTTTTGACCAGTTCTAATCTTCCATATGGATTTATAAGATCGATATCCATTTCGGATACCACCATTTTGAGGATTCATAAGGTGGATATTCTAATGTTTTCATTATAATATTTCTACAGACACTATGAGTTTTTAGTAGTTCACATTAGTGGGACAAATCCCCAAACCATTTTTATGGATTTTAAGGATCATATATTCCATCCATACATCGACCTTTTTTTTGTTTTCATAAGTGACATACTCATCTACTCTATATTATAGTAGGATAATGTAGAGCACTTATGAATGGTCCTATAATTCCTATGAGAGCACTGACATTATAGAAAGATCTAGACGTAATGGTTCTATATTCATGAGGTTCACTACTTGGGGAATGTTATCTCAGGGAATGGTTTATCCATTGACCTATCTAAGTTCAATTATGTTATTACATGGATTCCACCCAAGTGTGTGGAATCTGTGAAAATATTTCATGGTTTGGTGGGGTACTATAATAGGGTTATGGTAGCTTTATCTAGAGTTGTAGCCACTTTGAATTCCCTAAAATGGAATGGTATGCTGTTTAACTGGAATGAGTAGTGCCATAGAACCTTGAATTATTTCTTGATGAGGTTGTAGAGTTCACCATTATTGGGACTACCAGAGGACGGTATGGTGTTCATAGTGTTTTGTGAGGCCTTATGTGTTAGACATTACTCTGTGTTGATGTATCGACATGCTATTATCTCATACAGGTTGTGGTATATGATACCCTATAAGAATAACTATGCAACTCGCAAACTAGATATGGAAGTGGTAGAATTCACCTTGAGGATATGTAGGCACTAAATTATGGTATTGAACATTGTGGTTTACTTAGACCATCAAATTCTCAAGAAAGTCTTCACTCATAGAGAGACATGAACCTAAGATAGCAACGATAGTAGGAATTTATATATAATTATGACATCAATATAACTTATAATCTTGAAAATAAAAATTTATTTGATGATTCTCTTATTAGGAAGTTCTAGTCACTCTTGGTGTAGGAGGCCTCAGAGCAGTTTGCATCTATACAGATATCCTTGGTGGATCATGAGGGTACAACATTTATATAGTTTCTAGTGTTGAATCCACTGATTCTTAAGTATATAAGAGATTCCCAGGTTAGATAAAATGACTCTGAGGTCCTATGTGGTCATATATGTATAACAGACTCACAGTATAGATATTCTGAAGGATAGAGTCACATTATATTTTTTCTGAGATGGATGGTGGTTTCAGTCATGATGTTGGTGGAGGCAATTTTAGTGATCCACGCCTATATGATATTTAAAAATCATGGTGTGGGAAAGATTTATAGAGATCATTATTAGTAGTTTTGGTGTTTTGGAATGAGATGAAACATAGATTAGTTCATCTATTGGTGCCTCACCTTTTAGTATGTGAAGGATGAGCACTAAGTTCCATAAGGTTTGTTGCAGCCCCATGCGATCCCATTTTGGAAGTGGGAAGACATATCCATTGACTTAGTGATATGGATTCCAGGTACATTGAATTTACATGACACCCTCAAGGTGATTTTTTATTGAGTCATGAAGTCGGAACAATTCATTTCTATTAGAGAGCAGAGTTCTGTGGAGATATTGGGGTAGTTGTATGCATGGGAGATCATTTTCTTTAATGGGGTTCCCTCAATGATTATCTATGATCATGACATGGGGTTTACATTATAATTTTGGAAAATACTTTAGGTGGTATTCGAGAACTAAATGAGTATGAGTATTGTTTTCTCCGCCAAATTGATGGGATGACCGAGCATACAATCTTTGTGTTGTGGGACATGTCAAGGTCTTGTGTGTTATACATTGGCTAGAGTCAGGAGAATCACATGCTTTTGGTAGGGTTTGGGTACAACAATAACTACCACTATAAAATCGGCATGACACCATTTGAATCCCTATATGGGAGACCCTTCAGTTAACCATTGTGTTAGAAAGAGATCGGTGTACATATCCTGTGAGAAGAGAGATAGTGTCGGTGATGATAGAGAAATTCCAGGTCATTCATGAGTAGGTGAGGATGTTCTAGAGAGAACATAGATCTAACATAGATCACCATTGTAGGCCATTGGTTTCCAAGCCGGGAGACCATTTTTTTGTGAATAGCCTCCCCAGAACAAGGATTGTAGAGGTTTGGATGAGGGAAAAATATATCCGTGAGGTTAATCCGAAAATTCTTGATCATGCAGAGGGTTTTACAGGATTCCTACCTCTTCTTCCTAACCCAAGTACTGGAGTGGTTCCACAGCATCTTCAATGTGTCTCAGCTATGGAGATATGTGAAAGACCCTACACACATCATCGATTGGGGAAGGGTAGATTTCGAGGATAGATCCACCTTTGCGGATCACCTGATGGAGGTCGATGATCAATGTGAGAAGACCCTATTACGATGGATTATCTCCTTGGTTAACATTTCATGGCAGCATGGAAACATGCAGGGGAGCTCCTAGGAGTAGGTGATCCTAGTGCATGATCAGAATCCTGGGTTTTTTTTCCAATATTTCTTTTTAGGGATCAAAATGATCAAATAGGGAATTCTTTAGATACTTATTTAGACACAATATTTTGAACTATTTCCACATTTATTTCAATATATAGGTGTTTAGATGACATACGATTATGAGGCCCACTATGAGGGGAATAAATTTTATAAAAAAATTATAAATATTTTAAATTGTGCACAAAAACATTTTTAATGAAATTGAAATGAATCTCCAATAGATTGTCTTATCATTAATAAAAGACCACAGTTGAGTATAAAATATGGTATTTAACCTAATGGTGACATAAAATTGGTCATTATGGGCCATTTTTTCTCATCTCTCATTGGTGGTACGTTCAGTGAAATTTTTAATTATTAAATTAATATATTCATTTATTTAAACCTTAAATGAATTCAATAAATTTACATCAGTAGAGATACTCCTAGGGTTAGAAAAATAATCATAGAATCATTAATAATTCTCTTTTTCCTCCTTCATTTGGTAGATCACCTCAGATGATAATGAAATGCCAAATTAGAGAAGATAATGATGTAACGAATGAAACAAATTCCTCTGATCGTTAGATATTTTACTCTTCAATGAAAAACAATAAAAAATCTTGGTGTAAATAATCAGTTTGGTAATTTATAACCATTTGATTAAATTGTTTGAGTGGATCCATATCTGCTATTGATCTGTACCAATTGTGGCCAATTCAACTCACCTGTGTATAGAAACATAATTATCTTCAATTTTTTCAAACCTAAATTTATGTTCTAGATCATTGGCATGAACACGTGGTAAATGATGAATAAAACATTGGTTTTTTATTTTATCGATGTTTTTCTTCACATTCTTCACTGGTAGGACCCTGAAGTTCTGGTTCGACATTATCATCCAATACTCAGCCCAATCGAACCCCTAAAATCTTGACTGATCAGTGAACAAGATATAAATATAGGAAACTAGAATATATCTGGGTAGAATATTTTTTTTAATGATTATCTCAATGATATGGGGAATAATATTCGATGAATAAAGTTCCAGGGAATGCAGTGGCATAGGATGTTGATCGAAATCACAAAAGACATGAGTTTCTAGCCACTGGAGGAACAAAATAAGTAATTTTAACATAGGTCCAATAATCATGGACAGTTTCAAAGGTGAAATATATGGTGAGGTGAAAGATATATTGTGTGGATCATGGATATGGGATTCGGTAAAAAATCCCACTATATGACATGTACATGGATATAATCATAGCATTAATCCACATGAGTTTGGTGGAATGGTTTTCAGAGCTTTATATGGTTGGAATGGTGTGTAGACATCCTACATGCAGTGTACACCTACCTAGGATTAAGAAACTATGTATTATACAATTGGGGATGTTCTCTAAATGGAGCCACATATTTTGTACCAAAGTACACTAATGCGGGGAAAACTATATGGATATGGCCATATGGACTTGACTCGGGTCAAAGTTATCTTGTACAGAAAATTTAGTCCACCTACACAGAGTGTGTTGTTACATGTCTTTGGATCCGTGTACACCCAATGAAAAAAATAGGAAAATTAGATGAATCTAACACTATGTGGGCCCCCCATAAGCCATTTACCCCAAGTCCTCCTTTTAATAAACACGAATTGTCAATATATCCTTTATTTATACTCAATTTTTGGCCCATGAATATCATTTCATTGTTGTTTTTTCACATAGAATTTGATGGATCTCCCTAGTTTGGATTTCAAGATATTATGTGTAATTTTATGGGTACAATAAAAGATTAATATAAGTTTGATGATGTTAGTGATCATGTAAGATCACTAAAGACTATCAACCCGTACTCTCCATTAGGGGTAGGTAGAGGAGTTCATGGAAAACCTTTCCAAGAGGTACCCTCCAGTATGGATGACCATTAGAGTTACTTTAAGACCTTTATGAGTGTCACCCTCTTGAAGGTATAGGTGGTGGAGTTCCTCGAATACATTTTTGAGTGCTACCCTTTATTAGGGCTAGTCATTTGAGTTTCTCAACAAGCATTTGAGTGGTACCCTCCAATATGGCTAGGTAGTGGAGTTATTGGACGACCTTTCTGATTGGTACCCTATAGTTGGGTTGGGAAGTTAAATACTTGGTGATTACTAAGTTAAACCTTTATTAAAGATGGGGAGTGGAGTTCCTAGTGACTATTATATTGGGACCCTCATGTTCATAAGGATATGGGTTCCATACCTATAGTTTATAACCCCATGACTATGTAGAATAGTGGTGAGGAATTGTTTGACTTGGAAGGTTACATCTATGAAGATGCATTAGATAATGGGAATCATTGATGGAATTTTGTAACAATTGGAAACTCTTCATCCTGGACTGAGCTATTAGATAAAGATTGTTCAAATAGTTGGATCCCTAGACCCAAATATATAGTATATTTGATTACCATATTTTTTGCACAATTAGTTATACATGATGTATTCTTACCATTATAGTGAAGAATTATTTATGTCCACTCTTATAATGGTAATTTACAAATATCAATTTTCGTAGCGACAGGTTATAGCAGATCCCATGCTATAATGAGAACCTCATGATACAATGAAATTGATCTCAAATATATGTTCTATATTCTAGATACATCTTACCGACTGGACATAGTAGATGTTTGACTATCAGGTGCTGGTGGCTCATGAGAATTAAGACTTATTCTCATGAAGTCCACACATGGTGACCTCTAATAGTAAGATCATGAGGAAAAACCCACCAATAAGAACACCACATGTTTCTGGTGTCATTGGTTTATCTTATCTACAGACATGTGTATTTGTATCCTGACATGGGACCATTACCAATGATTACTATTTGATTATGTACATCAAATCAAGATGAAATCCATGGAAATGGAGTCATGGAAAGTTAGTTTGTGTTGGGTGTGTCGTTGGTGGTATGACATTGGA
Organism: Viscum album; assembly: GCA_963277665.1. Classification (NCBI taxonomy): domain Eukaryota; kingdom Viridiplantae; phylum Streptophyta; class Magnoliopsida; order Santalales; family Viscaceae; genus Viscum; species Viscum album. The sequence continues at coordinate 1,878,689,349 of OY728132.1, forward strand.
TGATTAGTCATGGAAGAATTTGTCACTTCCATGTTCATGAAGTTGTATATCTCATGCCTAGTTGACCAGGATGGTGGTGCCTTCATTTGTATTTGGACAAAGTAGTACAATGATAAATCTATCTGGATATATCAATATATAATAAAGCTAGATAAGGATGATGACATAAGTGTGTGTACTGCTTTATGAGATATTTAATGGTAAAGAGATTATAGTACATAGTCAGTGTTCATAGGATGGTAGTCGTTGTTATGACTATGTTTATTTCATTTGGGGCCATGATGTGTTGCTACATTCCTCTCTTGGTCTGTGGAATTTATTCACTACTATCCAGATATGGGCCTAGAGGGTCACACACAAAAGTGTATTCAAGAATCATCCCTATTAAGTTGAATAGGTATATGGAAATAGTGGGCCACACCATATGTCCAAGTGTCATCCAAGTTATCAATCACAGATGAAGTAAAAAAATTCATTGTTATTCATGTTATGAATAATTGAGATTGAATTTATTGAATTTATTTAATTTATTTTCAAGTTTAGTAAATATGAGAATATTAATAATTTAACAAATATTATTATAATAATCAAGGTTCGTTTAATATTTAAAGGGATAGAGAGTCGAGTTAAATGACTCGGTTTTGTCACATAATATTTTTTTTATATATTACCTGTTTTTGTTATAATAATAAATAATATTTTCATAGTCTAGTTCATCAAAATTATTTATTTAGTGGGCGTTGAAATAAATGGGGTCGGGGAACCCAATAGGGTATTTTATCAATTATACTATAAATAAGAGAGGAGGCACTCACTCTTGGTGTGAGAGTAACTATTCACTCATTTCATGGAGTGAAATTCAGAGCCAATCTCTCCTATGGCTCTCTAGAGAGAGAATATCTCGATCTATAGGTTATTGATCAACATCTTCCTCAGGCATCGATGTTATCTCAATATGGTGATCAATGGGACATCAAAATCATCATCGGATGGTCGCGCTAGCACCCTTAATTCAACGATCGACATTCGAGTTGATCTTTGGAGGGAATGTGGAAGATCTAGAGGTATCCTAATTTGAGTCCTTCAGGCAATGATCACCATCAAATAGTTTTAGTCGACCACAGCTTTGGATTTGAAACAGGTATGTTTTCATTTTATTTTTTTATCTTAACAATTTACGCGAGATCCTCAGACATCTACGAGGATTGAATCATTAGCTTCGACAAGTACCATCGATCCGCTAATGAAAATTTTAAAATCCATGGCCCACCATCTTCTGCAACGGGCCCCAGTAACGACATAGTGGTATCAGAGGGATCATGTAAATTTTCTTTGCCAAATAAAATTAATTTTCATAAAATTAATTAGAAGGTTCAATGATGGTACCAACAGATCAAACCACATGACTAGGGAAACAACGATCCTCAGTCGATACCAATAAGGGTTAATGGGCTAGGAAAACAAGGTGGGTCATGGAGGACCTTGAGGTAGGATTGGTCTGGTCGGTCTGACTAGGTCAGACCAGGCCCAGACACAACTGGCCCATGTTTGCTAAAGTGACCTAATGTTACAAACCATTTGTCTGATTGACAAGCCATTGGTGTTGTTGGGACCCTCTAGATGAGTAATACCTTCTGAGATACACTACATGAATTTTAGAATAGGTTAGAATATGGACAGGTAGGATCAGAATTGAATCCATCATGGACCTTTTTAAAAAACTCTCTTATCATACAGACTGTGAGTCTGTGCGACGCACCATCTATTGTGGTGGGACCCTAATGACAAGATGTTCTTTTGGGTTATTCGATGTGGGACTTTGTGGTGGTTGAGGTACAACCAAGGTCTTGAGGATTAGATCCTCCGAAAATAATGTGCGCTATTCGTGGGAATCCTATGGTTGGATGTGAGGTGAAGAATGAAGAGAAACCCTTCATGGAATAGCATAAGAGCGACCCTTCATGGATCAGTATAAGAGCGAACCTTTGTGGAACAACATAAGAGAGACCCTTCATAGATAAAAATAAGAGGGACCCTTTGTGGATCATCATAAGAGATACCCTTCATGGATCATAATACGAGTGACTCTTTATGGATCAACATAAGAGTGACCCTTTGTGGATTAGCATGAGAGTGACCCTTCGTGGATCAGCAGTAGTGAAAATATCCATAGATCAGCCATAGAGTGACCAGTCATTGATCAGTAGTGGATATAACCTTTGTGGATAATCAACAGGGTGATCCTTCATATATTAGTAGTAGAGCCTCTCAACATAATATGATGATCTAGCTTTACGACCAATCATCTTTACTTATGTACATAATTTGTACATGGTGTGAGCTGTGTCTTTTTCCTTATGCTTTACATTGAGATCATGATTTGTGTTATTTTCCGTTGTGGAATTATATGAGACCTGAGTTGGTCTCGGGGTCCCTACATATTGTTGTTATACTCACACATGAATGGGCTTCGTTTTCCCCAATTGTGTCATGTGTAAATGACAGACAACTTTATTTGGGTCTTTGGGCAGCTAGGGTTAAACGGTGCTCAGAGGAGGGTCAATGGACATGGTGTGATGAAGTGACTTCCGATATTGGGTTGTACCTACCCTTTATAAAGAATCCTTGAAGGATGAACTCTAGATCTTGTACATTTTTTTCACTTTATTTTCTGTTGGTCTTGTTTTCTATCCCCTTTACGTTTATTTTACACCTTTTACTCTTATTGATGATAATTAATGGTGGTTATATTACTTTCTTTCCTTTATGGTTTGTTTTCTACAGTATACCATATCTGTGTGTGCATAGGTTTAATGGAAATTTCTTCCCTTTTTGGGATATTTCTTTCTAGTGCAAGTCATCGGCCCTGGCCTATGGAAGGAGGGCTTAGGATAGTCACGACAGATGCCCCAGGGGACAAGTCATGACATTAATTCTGAAACCATTTATGGTTATCACTATATAAGGATTCCAATGATATATTCCTATAATCTATACCTTATAAATAAAAACCAAACATATATAGTCCCCCGAGATAATCCAGTAGAATCTAAATCATGTTTTTCGGAAAAGGGTCCCATGAGGAAAAAATAATGTCATGGTTTTTTATTTATAACCCTTATTTATTATTCCAACACTCTGTACATCTTATAATCATAGGCTATATAGTGTTCATAATATTTAGTGGTGGACAACATTGTTTTACACACACACTATTCAAACTGCCTATTGATACTCATAAATACTACATGTGTAATGACTTGAGTTTTTAAAATATAAAATTTTGTTCGATAGCCTATGAAATACACAACGCTGAACCTAAAACAAAAATTGATTATTTAAATATGACCATTATGACCTTTAAATTAAATTGTAATATATTATTAGTATTATCTTATTTATGTAATATATATGTCATAAATATATTAATAAATGATTATTAATTATTTAATCAAATTTTATTTTGGTCTTTTATGTTTTTTTAAAACATGTTTTCATTAAAAATGATATTTATTTAATTATTATAATTATTTTATAGAACATATATGAAATATATTTTATAAATAAACTCAATTTTTGTTCTCAATATATCAATGTTAACATAGGGTAACAATTTGGTATTTAACAAAAAATATTTATTTTTGGTAAATAATGAAAATACTGTTTTTACGTAAAATTTTCACATATTTTGATAAATGAATTAAATATTTTATTAAATTTATTTAAAGGTATAATAATTATTATTTAATTTTATTCATTTAATTGTATTTAAATTATATTTATTTTGAATTTTATTATTTGTTTTTTAGGATTAAAAATTTATTTTTTTGAAAACTGGTTTATAATGCATAATATATCCTCATTGAAATTAATTAATATAACAAATAATTATAAATGAACTAAATGAAATATTCATATTATATATATATTTATTTATTTATTAAATAAAAATATTTAAAAAATAATATTTTTAGTTATAGAGTTAAAGTAAACTCATATTTTCCTTTAAAATGTAATTTTAGGAAAAAGCTTTCCATAACACATCAGTATTTTATATTAAATTAAATTTATTTTGATAAAATTTATTACATATTTTGAATCATTATAATTAATATTAGATAATAATTTCAACTTAATATTTTAACAATATGATTAGTAACTGTAGTAAATAATAATAATCACGATAAAAAGAAAATATGACAATTAATGGTAAAAAAATAATTTGACAAAAAAAAACAGAGAATAAAATTTACCCTCATTATATTAATATTAATATTTTTTTATTTAAATTATTAATATATTTATTATTTTTTTTACTTTATAATTTTTTAAGCAACAAGTTTAAAAAATATATCTTGATACAATAAACCACAAATCATATTTTTGGTTAATATTTAAATTCAATTACGAAATCTATTTTGATGAGCATTTAAATTTTAAAAATAATAAAAATTCTAAAAAAAATATTATTTTAAAATTATTTTTATTAAATATAAATAATTGTATAATTTTTATGAAGTCAAATGAAATATTTTTATGGTTTAAAAACGATTTTTTTATCAAAATCCTTCAATTTTCAATAAATGTCAGTTTTTATTTTAGAAGTGAAAATTAACATTTTTAGATAATAATTTATATAAAATGAGTATTATATTCGGAATTTTTATGTCTACATTATCCAAAAATGGACGTTTCCTAATTTTATGAGACGGTCGAATTTTTTAATAAACATTAAATACCGTATAAATATATAATGCTTTTATGACATCATAATGACCCAATAGTGATGTAATAAAATAAAAGAAATGGTATATTATAAAAAATATATATTTTATAGAAATATAATATAATTTTAGGTTTATTTTGTTTATTTTCTAAATCCTTAGTGAATCCTCCATGATATATAAAATATTGTATGATTTTAAAATCATTTCCTTGAAACTGTGACTCATATCCACATAATCAAGGGAAATATTTTAATATCATAGGGATTTATCCTTATAAAATAATTTATTAAAATTAAATTAGTTAGATACCATGGTAAAAAACCATGGGATGGTTCGTGGTTTTAAATATTTTAGTGTGTAGGGTCAAAAACCATAATAATAAAGAATTTCATCACCGTTTCAATATAATCCAACCATACCACCCCTTCCACATCTCTCAAATCCCATGAATCATGTACTCACTCTTATATCAACTCCATTGAGTCCTTACAAGGTGACCCAAGCTCCAACGAAGCCTCTCCATGGCCTTTGGGACCACACATCCATGTAAGGGATCTTCCACCCTCTTCTTTTATTAACCATTCTTTCCATGTTATGCCTCTAAAATTATTTTTTCTATATTTAATGATATATTATTAAATATCCTCCTTACATTATACTTTCAGTATAAATTACGAGATCCCATTTTACTCTCATTTATCCCTCATATTAACCCTAATGTACACTCATTACCATGCCGAATTTTCATAAGGGATCCCCACATTCCTTCCGTTCTCATTTTTATTCAAAATTTTTATTTCATTGTACGCTATTATTTTCAATTAATAATGTTGGGGTATTATTTTTAAACTCCCCATACATCCCTCATTATTTTTTAATGTTGATATACCCCTTTATTTCTAATTAATTCCTTTCGTGTACACCCGTTACTTTTCCAAAATTTCATAAGGGGTTTATCTCTTCTTATTTCCGTTCAAGAATTTCTTCTATACTATGCATCAAAATTACATTAATTATATTGGTATATTATGTTCCATGAACCGATTAATATCTATTTCATGTATAATTTATTAAGGTCCTCGTTTTGTCTCATCAACCTAATTTTTCAATTTACATATGACGTCATTATGCTACCGAAATTTTACAGTTATCTTCCAAGTCAAAATCATTGTGTAGTAAATACCATACCCATTTATCTATCAATTGTTTTCATCATTATGACCATGTACTTTTGGATTATAAACATCAATGTATGTATTACCCATTCCTTTATTTTCGAATAAATAATGATGATGAAAGAATAAATGTTAGACGATCTGTGTGGCACACTTAAGCGTGAGATTTAAATGACTATGAAGGGTGACCCCTGATATCACTCTAATACCTTGGGTATTTTTCAGTATCTTGATACATCATGATGGGATATGGGTTTACCTGATTCATTTTTTTACATCTTTGTAACTTTTTGGATAGGGGTTTCCCCTGATTCATTTATGTTAATGATGCAGTGTTTTAACTTATTGACACTTTTCCATGTTCTGATAATCTTGCAATATCATGCCTTTATGTTCATGTTTCACGTATGATCCAATGATATGTCAATTACATAACATGTATTATATTATTCTTGTTATTTTTTTACTCCCTCACTAGGATTTATAACTCACCCATTTCTTATATGTGTACTCAGGTTATCCCATGCAATGATAAGTATAATTGAATGTTGTGGTCATGAAAAATCAATTTTCAATATATATGTTGTATTTTATAAATTACGTTGTCATGTAATGTTCCCAGGCCCCAAAGAAACCAGACCTCTTCATCATCTGGGTTGTATTAAAATCATTTTTATGTAATAAATCATGTTTAAATGTGTAATAATGACCATGGTTGTTATAGTTGGTATCGTAGGATGGGTATAGTTATTTTTGAGATTAGGATCATAAATCACTAGTGAAATCCTTAGGGACAAGACTATGTATAAGAAAACAATCCCTAAATTTTGGTGAGTATAGATTAATTGGAATCTAATAAATGCATCCAAGTATAGATATGGACAAGTAGAGGTGGCTGTAGCCAATATGTATATAGGTTTAAAAACTGAAAACACCGCTTTTAAGCTAGACTCGAACGAGAACTGGTGTATGACAACGGGCCTTGCGACACTTTGGGTTCGATCCTCCCATGGGATATTATTTAGAAAATTAGTAAGATTAGTACGAACCATTATTAAGGGATAAAAAAATCCAATAGGGAATTAAGTTATGTTGTAGATCATGGAAAATATTGATCGAAGCCACGAAATTCAAATGCTATAGAGATAAATGTAATTTATAAGTTATCCCTTTAATGACATTATATTTCAATTTAAGTGTTTAAAAACAATAATTCATAATTTTTCCTATTATTATAGAAAATTCATGGAAATATAAATAACTTTATTAATGTTTAAATAGCAATGATGCGATTTATTATGGGGGGAAGATTGAAATGACATGAGTTTATAAAATATAAAATTATGTTCGATAGACTATGCAATACAAAACACTAGACGTAAAACAAATAATGAATATTTAAATATGAATATTTTAAACTTTAAAATATATTTTAGGATATGATTAGTATTATATAATTTATGAAATATATATTTCATAAATATATTAATAAATCATTATTAATTATTCAACAAAATTTTGGTTATGTCTTTATTTTACAAAATAAGTAATCATTAAAAATTATTTTTGATTAATTATTATTATAATTTTCAAGAACAAGTATGAAATATCTTTTATAAATAAACTCAATTTTTCATGATATCAATGTTAACTTAGGTTAACAATTTGGTATTTTTTGGAAAATATTAATTTTTTATGAAGAAAGAAAATATAGTTTTTATGTAAAATTATTACTTATTTTGATAAATGAATCAATTAATTTATTAATATGATTTCAAGTTATCATATTAGTTATTTTATTATATTCAATTAATTATATATAAATAATATATATATTGAATTTTACTATAAAACTACCACAAAAACAGTTTTTCGCAGCTCCCCCCTTTATCAGCGCTAACGAAAAAGCACTGATAAAGGGGGGTCCCTTTATCAGTGCTTGCTTAGTAGTGCTAATAAAGGGCCCCCCTTTATCAGTGCTTGCTTAGAAGCGCTGATAAAGGGGGGCCTTTATCAGCGCTTTTTTTAGCGCTGATAAAGGGTCAAATTCAAAAAAAAAATTAAAAATATATTAATATATAAATATAGATATATTGTTATATAAATATAATATATAATTTTTAAATATATTTTAGATAAGTATAAATGTACATTTACACTTATTATACTTAATATTTAAGATATTTAGTGAAAATGACTACCTAAAAAATAAAAAAATATTTTTAATTAATATTTTGATAATCATTATGGAGTAATAGTCATTTAATAAAAATTTGAGGACTAAAAAAATTTAAAAATTAAAAAAAGATCCAAAACAAGTGGAAAACGCAACTCAAACTTCAAACGGCCATAACTTTTGATCCGGGTGTCCGTTTGAGCTCTACCATATATCAAATCGAAGCCTGCGACGAGCTCTATGTTTCTATGACTTAGGGGGACCCTAGCCAAGCGTTTTTCGAGTCCAAAAAAGGCCCAGAAGGCCTCCAAAAATTGAGTTTTTTAGTCGGGGTACCTAGATTTTTTAACATTTTGTGGATTTTCAAACTCGTTTAAGGGGGTATTATTGGCTTTTCATAGTGGGAACTAAATTTATTCCAAGGTATTACATTCATATTGATATTATATCTTTGAAATTTCATCCTTTTTTATAATGAAGTGATATTTATAATCACATATATAACTATATGTACATATTTTTTATATATTCGCACCTAAAAATTAATTTTTTTTAAATAAATAATTAAACATATTTACATATAAAATATATTAGCTTTATCTAAATAATAACTAATATCCATTTTATTTAAAATACCAATATATGAATATTTATATACCTATATATTAATCTAACTATATATATATATTAATCTAACTATATATATATTAATCTAATAACTATATATATATTAATATAACTATATATATATATATATTAGTATTACTATAAATATATATATTAGTATCACCATAAATATATATATTAATATCACTATATATATATTAATATAACTATATAAATATATATTCATATAACTATATATATGTTAATATAACTATATATATGTTAATATAACTATATATTAATATAAATATATATTACTATACGAATAAATATAACTATATATATATAGATATAGATATATATTAATACCACTATATATATATTAATATTACTATATATATTATAATATAACTATATATATATATATATATATATTATAATATATATATATATATATATTAATATAAATATATATTACTATATGAATAAATATAACTAAATATATATATATATATATATATATATATCATAAATTGGAAAGCAAATCATAATAGAGTAGTGGTAAGGTCTTAGACGCGCATGGGGGAGGTCTCGAGTTCAAATCCTGGTGGAGGCAGGGGTACGCGTGCATGGGGAATATTGGAGCAAGCACTGTTAAATGGTGGAGGGGGGTGCATGGGGTGTGTGTGGTGTTTTATAGGGGCCGAAAAGCATTGTAAAATGGGGGGGGGGGGGTTCAAGTGCTATAAAGGCCCCCCCCCCGTTGGCAGTATTTTTTAAATTTTATTAATTTTTCTTTAAAATTTTTTAAATTTTTTTTATTTTTTTTAACTTTTATCTGTGTTTTTTTAAAAGTGCTGATAAAAGGGTCCTTTATCAGCGCTAAAACGAGAGCGCTGATAAAGGAAGCGCTGATATAAGTCACCTTTATCAGCGCTAAAAAAGCGCTGATAAAGGGGTACGTTTATCAGCGCTTTTTTTGAGCGCTGATAAAAGACCCATTTTATCAGCGCTTTTTTTAGCCCTGATAAAGGGGTCCTATATCAGCGATTTTCGGAGCGCTGATAAAGGGGACCCCCCCCCCCCCCTTTATCTACGCTGGCATTATCAGCACTTTTCTAGCGCTGATAAGGGCCGTGTTTTTAGTAGTGTAAGTTTATTTCTAGGATTAAAAATACATTTTTCTGAAAACTGGTTTAAAATGAATAATGTATACCCATTTTAATTAATTAAAATAACCACATATTATAAATGAAATATTTATATTATACATATATATAATTATTAATTTAAAATAATAAAATTAATATTAGTAGTTATAGAGTCAAAGTGAACTCATATTTTCATTAAAATATTGTTTTTTTGGAAAACCAGTTTCCATAATACTTACGAATTTTATATTAAATTAAATAAATTTATATAACATTTATTCCATATTTTGAATCATAATAATTAATATTAGATTATAATTTCAAGACAATATTTCAACAATATGATTACTAACTGTAGTAAATATTAATTACCACGATAAATGGAAAATAACATAATTAACTGTAAAAAAATTATATGACAGCAAAGAGAGAGTCAAAGTAACTATAATAATATGAATATTTACATTTTGCATATATTTAAATTATTAATATATTTATTATTGTTTTTACATTATAATGTGTTATGTAATCAGTTTAAAAAATATCATCAAACAATAAAGAACAAATAGCTTTTTTGGTTAATGTTAAAATTTAAATAAGAAATATATTTGAATGAAATAATTGATTTTTGAAATAAAAAATATTATAATTAAAAATTATTATAAAATTGAATTTATTAAATATAAATGATTTTATAATATTTTTGAAGTCAAATGCAATTTTATTATGGTTTTAAAACTGTTATTTATCAAAAACTGATTTTTTTTAATAAATATCACTTTTTATTTTAAAAGTAAAAATTCACATATTTTATAAATTATTTAGATAACATTAATATTATTTTTTTAATCAGGACATATAAATTATCCAATGGTTAATTTTTCATTATTTTTTAGGTAGTTCAATTATTGGTTAAAAATTACAATCTATATAAATATATAATGTGTTTTATAACATAATAATTGCCCAATAGTAATGTAGGGATATAAAATAAAGGGTAAATTTAGAAAAATATATGTATTAATTAAAAATAATTATAGGTTTATCTGATTTATTTTATAAAACCTTAGTGAATCCTCCAATACTTAAAAAAAATTTATGATTTTAAAATCATTTCCTTGAAAGTGTGACAGAAATCCACCTAAGAAAGGGAAATATTTTAATATATTAGGCCCTTATCCTTATAAAATAATGTATATCACTCCAATTTTGCAAAAAATATGGTAAAAAACCATGGAATAGTTTTTCATTTTTGAATATTCTAATGTGTAGGGTCTAAAACATAAATAATAATGAATTTCCCCACCTTTCCATTAAAAACCCTCCAAAGAACCCATTACTCTTCAAGAAAAAACCCATGAAGCACAACCTCACAAATCTATCCACTACTTATAGTCCTCTCTAGCTACCCCAATATCTTAAGAAGCCTCTCTCAAGCCTCTCTCAATCCTTCCTCCATTCAATCTCATTTATCCCTCTTCTGAACCCATATGTACACTCGTTACCATGCCTAATTTTCATCAGGGATCCTCACATTCCATATTCTTTTAATTTTATCCATGTTTATTTATGTGGTTATACCATTTTATTTTAAATTAATATTTTTTGGGGTATTATTTTTCACCTCCCCATACATCCCTCCTTAGGTTTTAATGATGAGATACCCCTTTTTCTCTCATTAATTCCTTCCATGTACACTTGTTACCATGCTGAAATTCTGTAAGGGATTTCTCTTCTTACTTTCATTGAAGAATTTATTCAATATTACAATCTAAATTCCATTAAAATGTTGGGATATTATATTCCATGATCCCCTTACTATATATTTCAGGTATAATTGATGAGGGACCCCTCTTACACTCATCAACCCAATATTTGTATTTCCAAATGATGTCGTTCTCCAGCCGAAATTGCACCACTATTTTTCATGCCAAAATCATCATTTAATGAATACCGTACCCATTTATCTGTCAAGGGTATTTTACTTTGCGATCTTGAACTTATTTATTATATAAATTTATGTATCTATTTTACACTCCTTTATCATGGAATAAATGATGATTATGAAAGAATCTATGTCATATAATCTATGTTGAACACTTAAGAAAGATATTGAAATGATTGTGATGGGTGCTCCCTAATAGCACTCTAATTGATTAGGTAATTTTTAATGTTATGATACGTCATTTTGATATAGGGTTTTAGCTAATTCATTTGAAGACATTTTTCAACCATGTTGGGACATGGGCTTACATAATTCCTTTATGTTAATGATGTTGTTTTTTAAGTTGTTTCCATATTTCCATTTTATGATAATCATGTTATATCTTTCCTTTAGGTTCATGTTTCTCATATTCTCTATTGATATTCTTACTGTCTAAAAATTATTCTATTATTCATGGTTTGACCTTTTTACACCCTTAATGGGATTTATAGGTCACCCTTTTCTTATGTGTGTCCTTATGTTATCCCATGAAATGCTAATTAAAAAGGAATTTTTTTGCAATGTAAAGTAAGTTTTAAATAAATAATTTTTATTTAATGTGTTAAATTTTCTTGTAGTGTCTCTAAGATCAAAATTCACTAGACCACTTGGTCTTATGGGTTGTATTAACTGTAATTCTAAGTAATAAAGAACAGTTATATGTGTAATAAATATCAAGGTTGTTATACCATTGATGTATGTAGGGGAAATGTAAATCACCCATTTTAACTGCTTTATTTTATAAACTAGGATTGAATATGAGATAAGATGAACGATCTTGTTCTCACGATTCTATTATTGATTTTTGAAACTAGAAACGCATCTATGAATGGAACAAATAATGAAGATCTTGATTTGAAACCTTAGTTCATTTATCAATCTTCTATTTTACATGTTTTGGAGCTCGAAATGAGTTATAGATCAGAAGTTATGGTTGTTTGGAGTTATATGTTTGAAAATATCCAACTATAGTGATTTTAGAAAAAGGTATGAATATGGGTGAAACAATAGATAAATTCATGCAACTCTGCCATGGTCATGTAACTATGTTATAAAACTAAGGAAATTCAAAATGTGATTGATATATATAATTGAGCACAACATTCCCAAAAGTATTATAAAATAATTTTCGACCATTCAATAATGTTACTTTATAATGGAAACATAAAAAATATTATATCCATGGCTATGGATAACCCTCTAAGAAAAATGGAATTTTATTGCTACACCAAAAAGTTATATGTCAGGACCAAAGGTTTCATAACACATGATAGTTGAGTGACGCCAAAAAAAGTTATACGACAATGTCTTATTTTCACCACATATCTGGGATGCCTAAAAATATATCTTTGACCCCTCACATGGGGGAGGGCCTATGATATTCAAGTGATGAAACTATCAAACTCACATCTCAGAATTGCATACTTCATGCAACCCCCATGCCCCAATGTTTCATGAAATTACCTAGGGAAATCCCCTAAAGAATGACATTATACTAACAAATATTAACACAATTGATTCCATTAGGAAGAAAATTTCATTCCATGTTCAATCAGTTATGTAAATATATTTCCAAAGTTGTGATAAATTGTGTTTTTAGAATATTATTCATTTTTTCCATACATAAAAAAACCCAATGTTTTCATGGAACAGTATAGTTGCATGAAATGGTGTATATTTTCATAACCATGTGCATAAGTGTATGAAATGAATTTAGGACATGATAATACTAGTCCATTCTTGAAAACCACAGCCCCTATGCCCCCACTTTGGATTAGTGTTGGGCTATAGTCTATGGCCTCTAGCCCTGTCCATTAACTATCTCTATTGTCCCTATTGAAAAATAGACTGTCACACCAAGAAATTTCAAGGACGAGTCAATGAATGTTTTAGTTTTCACCCCATATATTCCTAATATCCACCCCATATGATACAATGAATCGATATACAATAATACACTCCCTGAGATACCTTGAGGGGACATGATAATCTTGGTATCTTTCTCATGTCATGAGATAATATTGTCCTCCTGGATTTCCAAAATACATTGAGTCGATAAAGTCCTCATGTAACCTAGGTAAACTCCAACGACTGACTCCCATGATAGGTCAAACTAGATATGATCACTCTTATGTAAGTTCCATAATATCCATTATCAGGAATATTCATCCCAGTAGTAGTAACTACATGAATTTAATCTATAGTATACCCTATTTGTAAAACTATATGATTCCTCTTGTTAAAATCCCAAGATTCCTTATGCATCAATCATAAGATTCCTAGTTGTCATCACTAAATTATGTGAAAATATAAAACACTCTATATGAAAAACATAAGATACACCATGTGATACACAAGATTTGACTTATGTATCAGGTGTAAGATTCCCATAATTCCTCACTACATGATGTTAAACTATATCACAACCTATAATATAAACATAGAATGCATCCTATTATACAGATGAGTTTCCCTATGCATCAAGTGTAGGATTCCCATCAGTCCTCGCTACATAATGTTAAACTCTAACATACTCTAAATGAAAGTCATGGGATGCCTCATGTGATACACATTAGATGAATAAATTATGTGTAATTACTATGATTCCTCATGTAATAATTATTATATTACCACAAAAAAACTCATATGGGCCTCTTATTTAGGTGAAATCCCCAATAAGATCTCTCAAACCATCAGCATGTATAGATTCCCTCATAACTCATCATGAGGAAGATGAATGGTCATCCTTAGATTGTATGACCCATATGTATATTTAATAATCCAAAACTACCCCCATGAGCCTTCACTGTTATAATCCTTAAATCACATTCTATGACCCATTAGGTGGTCTATATAGTTACTAGACCAGACTTGAGGATGAAATGATTGGAAACTTCCATGTATTATCCTCATGAACTACATCCTTTCACATGACATCAATCTGTAATATTACCTCATTAAATGGACATGGGATTCAATCATTTCCCGACATGATTAAGATAGGATGGGAATCTCAATTAATAATCCCCAGAAACCACATCCTTCCACATGGAATTAAACTATATGCTTACCCCATTTAAGGGACATGGGATTCAATCAAGACAATACATGAGGAATAATTAATGGGAAGCTTCAATAGATAAAACCCAAAATATACATCTTTAACATGATGTTAAACTATAATCTTACCCCATAATGAAGACATGGGATTACCTCATGATCATACATGAGGAAGAATAAATGGGAAACTTATACACGTAAGACTCTTAATCTAAATCCTTCCACATGATGTTAAATTTTAGAATTAACCCTTTAAATAGATATGGGATTCCCTTTTAACCAAACTTGAGCAATAATGAAAGATAATATTCCATGAATATTCCCCATGTCATATAATGAATAGTGATCCTCTTGTAGCAGGGGACTTTAACACATGAGCCCCACACCATCTCCCACATAGTGAGCCTCTTTTAGTGGTAAACTTCCTTGAATAATCCCCAAATCATATCCTACATAGTGATACTTTGGTATTGGTTATATTCCTCACATAGGAACCAGAACATCCCCCATTGATGATCCTTTCATAAAATGATAATAATTATTGTATACTGTTACACAGTATTGATTTGTCCTCCCAGAAAACAATAAACTATGTCATCAATAAACATCAGTTTTGATCCTTGACCCCTAAAAGGGTACATATGATGAATCCCTACTATTCAATCCAAAACAACATTATGTAGTTATGAAATCTCCCATATTATGGACACACCTACTTGATCCTCATTAATAGGGACCATTGATCAACCATCCAATTGTGAAATCTTCCCCCCAAAGGACACACCTCTATGATCACCCTCAATATGGAATACTGATCAACAATCTTAGTGTAACGTCTTCCCTACATGGGACACACCTCCATGATCTTCCACAATAAGGCATCTCGATCAACCTTCCTTATTTGAAATATTCTCTCATATGGTCTCTCCGAATCGATCAATCTCAATGGGATGTTATCTATATGTCATTCAAAGACATTAATCCTCAACCAATCTTTTTCCCATGTGATATTAAACATGCTACAATCATGTCTCCGCTATATGTTAAACCTTCAATCATATTTTCCTGCAATTAAATTTATCTTTTTCCTATCATTTCCTTGTAATAAATTAAAAATTTATCCATATTATACCCTCAAGACTTTAAACATTTCCTAACATGTCCCTATAATACATTAAACTATATCCCATATTGTCTCACACGACATTAAACTGACACCCATATTTTACCCGAATTAAAATAAGCATTCACTCATCTCCACAAGATGTTAAATTTAGGGATTGGTCCATAATCACTTCCTCGTAAAAAAAATATGTATTATAAATATAAAAATACCGAAGTGGATTACACCCATAGAGTCATGTACCTCATGATCGAGATGCGATTCCTTGGGATATGCACCAAAAATCCCCAACACATTAGATTACCTCTAAATGAGTAAGTCTTTAAGGAATCCTATACATGAATAGAGTTACCATAGACTATAACCAATAGAATCATTCCTTTTGAGATTTAATTATCATAATTAACTGGAATCCACCTCAAGATGTCACTAGGAAGGAGTTTCCTGATTATGACTCATGTATGTGAAGGAGACATGGACATGCAATGGTTTTTATGGCGGAATCAATGAAGGGATGAAATAATATCCCATAATCCCTTTTTTATCAAGGATTATATTTTATTGATCATTGTGATAGAAGTCACTTGCCTTTTTAATGTGGGATTGTAGTATAATTGATGTCTTGTGCGACTCGTAGTCTCCCATGTTGTGTAACCAGAAAAAATATTTATGTCTTTTTTTTCCTATATATATGATTTCTAAAGCAGGATAATTTTTTAATCATACTACAATATTTCACAAGTATCATTCATTTTTTATATCACCATGCCATTATAATTCTAGTTAGACAGTAGATATTGATTATGTTGGATTATATTTAGTTTTATGATTCTCATATACTGTATCTATTTAAATTTCATATTCTAATTTATCTATTTTTCACCATTTTTCTCCACCTTGATAAAGATGGTATAGTATCCCCACTGTACAATTATAGACCATCCTTGATAATAATCATATTCTAATTTTAGGGGAGGTTTTCGTGAGGCTTTGTGGGAAATTGGGTTCATTTACTAATGAGTGAACTGGGATCAAGATGCCACAAATTGGTATCAGATCATTCTTTTCATTACCTAACTATTTTGAGATAGTATAAAGGAGGATAAGAAGTGTTGGAATTTAGTATTGGTTATATTCCTATGAGTTTCAAAACCAAATACCAAGAAAAAAAATAAATTTATCAAAGAAGGAAATCATTGTTCTGTGTTTAGCTTTTCATAGTTGTAGTACTTCATTGTTTGGTGAAGCACATGATTTATGACTTTTATTCTGATCATTGATTTTTACCCATATCCTTGTATGGAATGAAATAATTGGTCATTCATCATTATACGCTCATTATGATTTCAATGTCATGAATATTCCATGAAATGTTTATTTTATTGTGTTCTTTTTATTTATCATTTTTATGTACCTTTTTTGATATACATGTAATTTCACAAAAACTCTTACAAGAAAATGATTAAATAATTTTTCTCTTATAGTGTGTATATCATCCAAAATTGTGTTTTCACAAATTAATTATTGGTGGAACCTTAAATAACCAATTATGATGTGTTATGATTTGGAAATTTTGTTATATAACTAGAACGATTATTGGGATTAAATGGATTCTGATTTAAAATTATAATTTCATTCATTTAAATCATTATGAATTTTTATATATATAATTAAATCATCATTTATGAATTGTTACATCCTGAGAAAATATGAAATGTTATATTTGTAGTTATATGAAGTTCCAATTTTAACATGTAAAGCATAGGGATTTATAACATATAAATGGTAACTCATCAAACTAGACATTTATATATATATATATAAAATAATTGAATTCTTAAAATGTATAAGGAAATCGCTTCTATAAAATAATGATACCGATTTCAACAAAAAGAGTTTTTCCTCTATAATGTGAAATTGAAAATATATATACTAGGAACCATATTATAAGACATGAAACCTTGACCCATACTAGACCTTAATTTTGGTTGGTGGTAGTGTCTCTTGAAATACTGTGTTATAAATTATATTATTGAAGCACATTTTTTGAGAACATTCATGGTATTGTATATTTATAACTACAAGATGGAATCGGGTCATGTGATGGGAGGGGGAAATGATCATTCCCTGAAAGTGGGGAGACTAAACCATCCAGTAGTTCTACCTATGGAACCATCTATTATTTCTAGTATAGAAATCAATAACTATATTTGAGAGGTTTTCCAACCGTTAGTATAGTCTATACTAGAATCTCCATAACATAGATTTACCCTGTTAGAGATGATGCAAGAGGTCCAAAAGTACCGTCATCCAACCTTTCTAAGGGATGATTGTCTCCATGATACTAGGTCATGTCTATAGGTCATGTTATCTAACTCTGATCACATATAGGAACCTCTAGTGGGGAGATTTAATCTTATAACATACATTACTAGAGTTTATGAAAAGTGATGGTGTAAGGATTTAACCTGTGATGATCATCATTGGGTTATGATTTTCTGGTATTTTAGGATTCATTTCTAGGGTTATTTCTATCTTATGAAATTAGTGATGACCAATTAAGAGAGTTTATACACTTGAGATATGAAAATTTATCGATTATGGACCACTCTTTTCATTTCATGGAGACTGAAAATTTTATTCCTACTATCTTCAATAATGAACAACCAAGATGTATGTGATTTGAGGATGGACTCATGTATACCATCATATCTCTATTGAACATGTTTCATTTGAATATCAACATTGAGATTGTTATCGAAGACCACATCTCATATTATAACATTAGGAAAAATTAATGTCTAGGTAATAGGTCTTTATTAACTTGATAGGGAAGTGGTTCTTCTAGAATCCAGAAGTTTTTTTCTAGACCATATTATAGTGGAAGTAGTATTTAAGGTTTTTAACTTTCCATCCATTTAATATTATATAAATTTGGAAGGATAGGGCACAAAAATCCCATTTATAGTAAGGATCCAGTCGAGTATCACTCCTTCATCAAGATAGATCATCTTCAATGATTTGGAAGAAATTTTCAACTAGTGGCCCATGAGTGAGGGTCCACTCTTACACAATGTTCTAGTGTAGGTGTTGATATTTCACATTTGGAAGGGATTTAGAATACTACTAGTGGGACAAGTATATGAGGTAGTCCTGGTTCAAAAATATGGACACTGATTGTTCGTTTTCAATAGGATATACCTAATCAGTGTAGTTATGGTGTAGATTAGGGTAACTGATCAGGCTAGATAAATGTAATTACATCTGACACATGAGGAAATGATTAATGGTCCATCTATAGTTTGAGATATGATTTCAGTATCCTTGACTTTAGTGACTCTTTTAGTTGACATGGGAACTTCTCAGATATTTATATATATACCCATTATGGAAATTCTTTCTCTTAATATTTAATATTTATGTGGAGTGATGGATCTTAAAACTCCATTTGGAATATGATCAGAAAGTGTATAAGGATTCAATGAGGGCCCCCTCAATATTGGTGGCTGTTATTTCATAGGCAAAATTTTCTTCCTCCGGATGAGATTATTTGATATCATTATCCTAATGGATTTCATATTACCTTATTGCAGTCAATCCAATTTATATCATTGGTGGGTTTAATTCACATCACATGAGAGAGGTAACTAAAGTCACAACGAATAAAGGGATATCTAGAAATTTAGATTTGGACATGAGCATCATGGGACGGGTAGTGTTATAGATCATATTTACAACCATTTTTTTCATGATAAAAAACCCATAATACTAATTTCTGCCCTGTAGTGAATTATTTTGGGGTTTTTTCTTGGTGATTTATTTTGTTTACCTCCTTTGAGAGGGTTGGAGTTTAGTATTAATATAGTTCTAGTGGAAGAATTGGTCACTAGTACTCATTATTATATGGATCCAAGTGGTCTTTTGAAACTCAATAGACAACTAGAGTACGTATAAGATAATGGGGTTATACAGATGAGTAATTCAACTTAGGATTCACCCATTATTTCCACCAAGAAGGTTTATTGAACCCTCAATAATTCAATGTATTAAAATAAATATAACCAACTAAGTATTAAGGACCCTTACCGATGAACTTGTATATATTACCCCACCAACCAGTTCCTAGGTGTATAGGCCTTCATCAAAATTATTTCAAGGATGGGCTACGATCATGTATGATTATATCCTTCAGATAAACGATGTAGTTTATTCCAAAGTAGATATGTCATATATAAGTATCTAGTTATGTCGTTAATTCTTAGGAAGAAAAAGCTAGTTTTTATGGCCCTGATGAATTATATTTTCCACTCATACCAAGATCAATTCATTTCCATTTTCATGGATGATATCTTGGTGTACTCTCAAAAATTATATGATCATGAAAAATACTATAAAATCATATTTAATAAAATAAGAGAGAATTTGTTATCTACTATGCTCTGAGAATCCAACATATGGATTTATAGGATTCTCATCCTGGATAATCTCATATTAGAATCAAGATTATCTGAGGATACTAAGTATGTGATATTTTCATTTATTAAATAGAATCCTGATAAATTCAATATTTAAATATTTTAATGGGTTAAAGTAGTTAAAATTTTAGGATTATTAAGGATTTTTATGCACTGATACACCACTTACTGGAATGACCATTAAGGGTGTTAAATTTATATGGTCTAAATATTGTGAAAATTTATTTTCAAGATATGAAGGGAAGGCTGGAATTAGTACCCATACTAGTTATACCTTATATTGATATAGGATACACTATTTATTGTGATGTACCTGAAAATATGATGAGGTTTATTTCAATATATATGGAATGATTCATGGTGTAGAAGTATCACTATTTTATGCCTCATGGGAATAATTACATAATTAATAATCACAATCTACTAGTTGGGTCTTATACCCTATGTTTTTAAGACATTATTGATTACTGGATCAGTTTATTGTATATAGACATCACAAAAGAATAAAATACAGGTTCACTTTAAGTGAAATTATTCTCAAGCATTTATGATGAGTTGAATAACTTTGGTATATTGAAATTGATATTTCTTATACACATAGAATTGGAAAGGCAATGTCTTATGACTTGTGCCAAATGACTCAGACAAAAGTGGTTCAAGAATATAGAAACGAATTGAAGTTGATGGATCTAATTTTTGAGAAGCATCTCTTGATTCTTCAGTGTCACGGGAAACATGTTCTTATGTATTCATTAGTGAAATAATCACTTTATGATCTAGTTATTATGAGATATATTTTTGATCTAGAAGGCATGGTTTAAAAGGAAAATGTTTTATTTTAAGAACCACCTTTTGTTCGAGTTGCTGATGAGAATGATAAATTCAGAAATCATAGGCATTTTTATTTTTCAATTTACATAAATGTGGACATAATTTTAGAATCTCATTCCTTAAAATGGGAATTACAACTTAGAACCACTAAGACATACCATGATTTATGTCCCCTGTACTGCTGGCCGATCTTGATAAGGGATACAGAAAGTATCATTACTCGGTGTTCCCATTGTAAATATATGAATATAGAACACCGATAAACTTTTCATAATTAATATATATTTCACATTAATGAGTGTAAATGGTCCGAAATTACTATGGATTGTATGATTGTATTTCTGAAATCCACTCATTTAAGCAACTTTGTCTTGGTTATCATGGAAGGGATGAATAATTTCTCTCATTTCAAACCTGTCATGGAGACCTTCACTATGGAAAATCCTAGGAGGACCTATGTTTGAGATATTATATATCTTCATAAATATTGACACACCATCATTTATGATAGAGATTATTTTTAAACCATGATTCTAGAAGGTCCTCTTGATGTATTTTAGTTCAAAATTAATTCATGTACGGAATATCACCCTCAGACCGATGGTCTGAATTTGTGTATTAAAACATTGTTAGAGAACATTATTTGAGCATGTGTACATAATTTTATAGGTTCATGGGAGTAAAAAATACCTCATGAGGATTTATCTTATAATAAAATAATATAGGAGACTATAAAGGTTTCTCCTTATGAGGCCCAATATGTTATTTCATGTAGAACACCTCTATAGTAGTTAGAGGTAGGTTAGGTAGTGATACTGGGACCTCATCACATTCACGAGAGATAAAAGGAGGTATATATTTTTAGAAGGGGTATAGATACAACTTATTTTTTAAGTTGAATTCTATAGATCATCACTATCAATATATATAGTTATAGGTTTGAGTTATCATCTTGTTTTTTGTCATGTTTAGACTGGCTTATTTGAAAATTTTTGTGTAGACTCAAGTTATCACCAATGTTTATCAGACCCTTTTGGATGTTAGAGTGGGTTAGACTAGGGAATTATAAGATATCACTTCAATAGAGATACAATTATATTCATGATGTTTTTTATGTTACTAATTTACATCATTATAATTCATACCCATCTCATTTCCCTCTCCCTGTTTAGGATGAGTTTGATATTTATTTTTCTTTGGAAGAGTATCTAATTCAAATTGTTGACCAGTTAATCAATGATCATTTGGAGAGGTTGGTACACATTGTACAGGTTTTATGGATGTATTTTCATGTAAATGATGAGACTTGGGAGATAGTGGTTGATATAAATTATCAATGTTTAGACTTATTGTTAGATGATGATCACCCACACTTAGGGAAACTCAGCGGATGAGTTGTTTTAAGGAGGGGAGGATGTGTGATACTAAGTTTTAATACTAGTAATTATTCACTAATTTTTAAAATATAAATATATTATTTTATTGTAATAAATGTAGATAATGGTTTAAGGAGGGTTTTTAGAGTATTTGGGGATTTTTCATATCTCTGTACTCCAATTTTTTCGGAAAACCAGAATGAGCCCCATAGTTAGATCGTGATTAGTGTTAATTGTGAAACTCAAATTTTTAGACCAACATAGGAGGAGAAACAATTTTTATCCATTAAAGGGAGGTTTCATGGATTTTAAAAAAACTATAATAAATATTTGGTATATTAATAAAAAAATTCACACTATTGGTTCAACATTGTGCCTAAACCATGAAAGGGGGTGTTGATTTGGGGATATAAGCATGCACAAGCTATGTATTGTTTTTATAACCATGTGAGAACCATGCGAGG
This sequence comes from Viscum album, assembly GCA_963277665.1. Taxonomy (NCBI): domain Eukaryota; kingdom Viridiplantae; phylum Streptophyta; class Magnoliopsida; order Santalales; family Viscaceae; genus Viscum; species Viscum album. Next base: position 1,878,712,497 of record OY728132.1, read on the forward strand.
AGGTAAAACTATGGGAATTAGGTGTAAATAGTTATTGTGTGTTTTTTTCAACCATGTACAAAAACCAATAACCGTCTTCAAATCCCTTGAAAATGATCATTCTCTATTTTCCCTTAAGATATAAAACACATTTTCTACTCCTCCATTTTTATTAGCCACCCAACATTGAGATACATTCTTATTCATTTTGAAATATTTTTGAAAAATATTTCATATGAAATTTGACTCATGTTTCGCTAGTCATTTTGGATCCCCCTCAGCAATCCTTTAACTTGGTTATAGTTTCCCCTCTTTTTGTATTCATATAATCAGTGTTATCTTTATGTAAGCAAAGGTACCTTATCTTTTTTGAATTGGTATATTTATTTTATTTCTCTAATTCTATCCAATATTAAAGTCTAGTACTAAATGATAACTTGACTAGTAGTATAAGGTAGGAGGCTTATCCATTTTGACTAATTTTTTTTATTTATATATCATTAGTTTTTTTGTGAGATGATATATATTCCATAAAAAAGCCTTTAAATGTAAAATTCATTTAATAGCGCACATGAACCTTAAATATTTTTCCTTCTAAAAATGTTTACATAATCAATATACTTCTACCAAAAAATTATCATGTCCCCTGGTGTGTTTTTTTAAAACACATGTGAACTCCATACCTTGTAATGTGATTAAAATACCTTTTAAGGTGTGTTATATTAGACCTCCTCAATAAAATTATTTTCATAAATTTAGTTAGATTATATGATACATTCCAAGGTCCCTAAACCATGAATTTTAAATTAATCCACCTTCTATGTTATGATAAATATCCCTTACAATTAAGATAGATAATTAATTAAAATAAATGCATAATTATAAGTGAATATTACTATGTTATTATTGATTATGAAGTACGGATAAAACTATCATTATGATACCAGAGATATGATTAATTATTATATCATTCTCTTCTATGGTAAAAGACCTAAAATTATTTTTCATGTGTGGAATTCCATGATAAATACTTGCACTCTAACTGTGGTTTTCTTTTGATAGGATCATGAAATGAAAAATGATTTGTTGATGAATATACCAACTAAATGAAAATATTTCGATTTGTTATTTATCATAGATTGTGAATGCCCAATCTTGACCTTGAGTGATCAACTATAATTCCCAAAATTAAATATAATTACATGGTTGAATATCATTAGATTCATTTTCATGTTTCATAACACCTTGGATTATTCATTGGGCTCATTTCAAGTCTCACCTTGAGGTTGCCTAGTACATATTTCTAGGGCTCGAGTTAAATGTTCTCCTTTGGTAGAATTTCCATGAGTAAACCCCAATGGATTCATCCATATTAAATGACTTGTAAATGATGGAACCATATATGATTTTACCTATATAATGATGACTATGTATTATTCCTTAGGTCATGAAATTTTAAATAAAAAATGTGTAATGTTCTCAGAGACATTCCAGATTAAATTGAAGCAGGTAGTGAAATATGGGAGTCCCATGTCAAAAATGGACCAATATGGTTCATTATTTACTTTCCAAATATAATATTTAGTCACACATTTTATTTTATATTCATAGACTGGATAGTTCTAGACAACATTCATGGTGGCCTGCAATGACTTAGTCACAACATTATTTGGAGAGTGACTACTACCATATAGAATTCATGGATGCATATAGGGAGATAAGAAATCTCACAACAATGGATTCTTTTTTTATAAAATGATGGATTAAAGGAGTAGAGGACCGAGATTGTGATTATGATTCTATTGGAGGAAGGATTTTTATATGATTTTTATTGAATGTACATGTCATATTTGAGCTAGAATGTTCGGATTGCATCCCTTATTGTTTTTATAACATCATGACATTATATTTTTATATTTGAGTCTAGATATTTATTAGGTTTGATTATATTTAACTAGATAAATTTACATAAATTGTTTGTATTTATATTACATATATTAATTTTTATATTAATAACCTTTTTGTCACGTTGTTATAATGAAGGTATATTGTGCCCAATCAACCACCATAGACCCTCACTTCTTATACTACAAGTCCTCTATTATAAATTGAGGTAATCTTGGGGCCAAGTGGACGATTGGATTCCATTACTTATGAATGAACTTGGATCTGGATGTCACAATAACGTTTTACAAGTATATCACATTTGATGATATATATGTTTATATAAAAAAATTGTAATAAATATAAAAAAACATATATTAATTATACAAGAGGTCTGAATTTATACGAAGAAAGAACATACATGTGGTAAGGGATTTATGTTTCAATACCATTTTATTTAGGATTTTTTATGCTTGACCTAATGTTGATGAAATATTATGAACCTTATCTAAAAAAACTATTTCATTTATTATTATTTTTTGTCCTTTCTATAGAATACATGTTTCCATTTCATTTTCCTCTCTTTAAGAACTTAGGATACTGAAGGAATGTTTTACAAAAAATTGATTATGTTTTAATTTTCAGTCGCAAGTATTTTTATTTAATTTATATGTTTTAATTAAAATGTTTTTTTGAATGTTTTTTATTATTTATCAATGATTGTTAAAAGTCAATTTTTCAAATATTTAATTTCTATAAAAATATTGAATGGAATCTTTTTATCATTTTTGAAACGTGGTACATTATAATTTTTTCAAAAAATATGGAATAAAATATTTTTTAAAATACATGGAATGTACAAAATTTTCCGACATTATGAATGATAAAATAATTGAGGCTTCCTTTGAAAATATCCATGGGTTTTTTCAATGAAAATTATATTAATTCTATTTATGAATTTATTTAAATTTTAAAGAAGTTATTTCTAAATTATGTGGGTATTTTCCTAAAGAATATTCTATTGATAATTTAATGGAATTATAATCTTTGAAGAAATTTTTTGATCTTAATTATGAATTAATAGTTATATGATCAAACTTTACAATTCTTATTCTTTTGTTATATGTCTATGATTTTGATGATGACATTTTTCTGAAACCTATCTATTTTATATAGTTTTTTAATGATGTAATGATGAATTATAATTGAATTTTTATTCGTTATCTAGGTTATGTTTTGATGACCTGATAAATGTTTTATGATATTACAACACAAAAATGTATGGTTTTCATTGTATGATGGGTTCTAAAAGAATTATAAATACATATAATCAATTGGGTAATGTTTTATATGTCTTGAGATAATTTTGGGAAACATTTAAATGTGATTGATCCATTATGGATAAAAATGGTTATTCCTAATCCACTTTTGAAAAAATTAAAGGATACATTATTCATTATAAAATGGTAAATATATGTTAATTATTGACCCAAAATTTTAAATAAGTAATGATTCCATATTTGTTATAATATTTCAAATTTGTGTTGGTTTCTATTCCTCTATGATTTTCTCATTTTAGTAGTTATACTGGACAAGTGAAACTGTTTATATACCTCTGATGGTGACACACTTTTATTACATTATTATTATTTGAACGCATGGTCGGTAATTTTATTCTTAATTTTCCTCACCGTTATGATTAATTTCTTTTCAAATGATAAATATATATTCCATGAATCATTATTATGATGTTTGACAGACTAGGTGTGAACATTAGAAGTTATGATCATGATCTCAAACCCTTATTCTTACCCGATGATTTCATATAGTCATGGATTTATATCTACCATGTTTAACCTTATTTATCATATTATCTCATACGTTTTATGTTTTAATTCACCAAGTTATGAGGAATTATTTTTAATAGTGTATGCAAAGAATGGTACAATGTAGGAATAATATTATTATAGATGATATGGAATGTATCTAAATAAGATGTATATTTATTTAGTATCTAAATACACAAATCCTTTATGGTTCTCACAGGGATCATGATATTTTGTAATGGATATTCATCTAAAATGATGTTATATTTATATAATAAATGATTTGGTTATTATACCTGAGGTGTGTTTTGGTAATATGTTGACCATACATTGATAACCCCAGAACCTTGACTTCGTTAGATAAATAACTATTCCCTCAAATTCTAGTTTCCCTGCCTTTATTTTATATCTTATCATTTTTCATCACTCAAATAGAAATTGGTTTTGAATATTGTTAACATGAGTAATTTCATTGAATGATAATGACAGAGATTGTTAAAAATTAGGTTTTTGGGGTGTTCCTCGTGTATTTTTATTGATCTAATATTCCTCGCATTGTCCATGTGTAGTGATTTAGAACACTTTAACTAATCTAGAAAATTCAAAAACCATCCCTTAATTTGTAAAAATTTAAAGATTCAAGGGCCTTTTAAATTTTGGGGGATGAATATGGATTAACCTAATAATAAGAATGAATTAGTGTAAATTATTTTGATGGGAATGTATGGTGACATTCATTTTTAATAGAATATTTTTTTAAAAATTCATTAATAAAATATTGGATTAATAACATCCCAAGGTATTTGACGAATTAATTTCTTGGAAACTATGTAAAAAAACATAAAGTATATAATAAAACCAGAAATATAAACATAATTTAATAGTTTTTAAATTTTAATTTATTATTAAGCCCTATGTCACCTTACTAAAATTTATTTTCTTGGGCCATCCATCAATTGAAATAGGTATTTTTAATGAAAAGTAAGAGAAAAACATGGAAATAGAACATTAGACATCATCATTGAAAAAACATGTGGCGGATCTGGAGATCATAACCATAAGTATATGCTACATAACATGGAAATGTTGCCACAACATACAAATGGGACATTAATAAGAAAACCAATAAGGTTAATCACCCATGTTTCAGAGATAATTTTACCATGTTTATTGTCAAAAGTATCATAAACATGTAATATATAGAGATTGATTATTTACCAAATTCATTGTAGTTCTATCTATGAACACACATTATATGTATTAATTTTTATATTCCTTATAGATCATATATTATAAAGATAATTTCAAGAATAAATTTTTCAGAATAATTAATGGATTTCATATAATATTATTGAGTATATAACTGTATAATAGCTTAAAATGTTCATTATTTTTAACGCATTAAAATGAAATATGATATACAAACATGGAAATACCAAATAAATTAAGTATAATTACATCAATATGAATACCTTGGTATAAAAAATGTTTTTTTATCAAAAAATAAAATTTTTGTAACGGGAAATTAAGGAATGATTTTGGTAAGATTACAGGTATTCAATATTTTAAATGTTATGTGATTAATGAGATATAATAAATCTCTATCATTGATATAATAGTTTATTGATTGTAATGTAATAATTATTAGTGAATTATAAAATATTAACATAAAAATTAAAATACTAACTACCAATTAGGTACTTGTATAAAATGGAGATAAAGAGAATACCTTAATTTATCTATCACTTTCTTAGTTTATAGAAGAGTTTCATTGAGAGATATAGAGAATAACCAATGGTCATAAGGAAGAAATAATTGATGGAGTGATGAGATAATAAGAATGAGAGTACATGAAATTGGGTGTACAGGACTGTACTTGAAACACCACCAAATTATAAAATAATTACATTGTATTCAATAGTGTATGAAGCATGAAACACCAAGATTAAACAACCCATTAACTATATTTCATCAGATTTAATCACATAGATAGTTTGCAAAACACTATACTCCATGTCTAAAAGAACCATAATATAGTTTACCCTTATAATCTAGCCACTAAATTAGATTAATGAATAGAACCAAATAATTTATAAAAATTATTAATGTATATTCATTAGAAATAAAATAACAATCATTTAAATTAAAAATAATTTTTTTGGGAAAAATTTATTTCTTATAAAAGACGGATTAGTATTCCTTTACACTAATAAGATTAAGTTATTTTTTACCACTATTATAAAAATTATTTGATAAAATTATCTTAATTTTTGAATTCAGCATATATAAATTATCATTGTTTGAATTTTTATGACATTTAAAAAAAAATTCATTTTCAATGAATACTAAAACATATTGTTTTTAATTGAAAATATCCATTTTGAAATGAGGCTTTATAAGGATAAATTATATTTTAAATAGGTTTTAAATTAAATATTAGTTCAATTATATTACAATTTAAATAATTTAGTTCATTAAAATAAAATTAATAATTAATATTGATATTAAATTCATTAATTCATATGATAATATTAAATTTGAAACCCACATTTTTATCATTCCGACATGTATAAATTTTAATCTAATTGTCCAATTCTATGAAAATATATTTTTACAAAGGAATTCAATATTTCAATTTAAAATAATTTATATTATGTAATAAGTTGAAAACAATTTATTATCTAAATAAATAGTGATGATAATAAAAATAACTCATTGTGTTTAAGGTAAATAATTATTTTCTAGGGATTAAACTAAATAGATAAGGGTTACAATGAACAAATATATTTTATCGAAATATTTCAACATAAAAATTTCTACTTATTGTTAATATTCTATTATTTAAAATTTATAATTACAAAAACGTTGTTACACTTTTCTCTTTTAAAAAATTACAAGTGTCCCTCTCACCGAACATATAAAAATCACAAACTTTTCTCACTTATTTACACCTTTAATCCATATAAGTTCATCCCAGACAAACCCAAATCAATAATAAAATTATATCCCCTCATTCTATAATCCTATATTTTGTTTCAAAATCAATTCTACTAATTATGTTGGTATAATTATAAATAGGTGGTCTGGGAAGAGGTAAAATTCCTACCTTTGCGTGTTTATTTTATTTCTTCTTCTACCTCATTAAAATATTCTTAATTTATAACTATATAATAACACCATTATATTTCTTAAATTTTATATTATTCTATTATGGTAGTACCAAATATCCATATCTACTTCCCAAATATGGAAAATAATAATGTAGCTCATGTGTATGGTGGACTACTACCTCACGAGCCGATATAACATGTTTTCCATCAACAACTCTCATTATTGGGTATAATGATAGGTATAAGGTATATATAAACATATATGATAATTATAATATATATATATATAGATTAATGATATAATTTATATACCTTTTTACATTCCATTTATTAGGGCACACGATAATGTTGCTCATGTGTATGGAAAACTACCGCCTCGCAAAGCGATGTGATTCGTTTTTCACAAGTACTTTACAAGGATGGTAATAAGGATATTTTTTGTGAATATATTTGGTATAAATGAAATAAATATGATTTTAATCATTCATATATCACTCTAAAAATATAACACACCAATTTCATTCTTATCTTTTCACTCATTGAAAGATGATAACATTATTCATGTATGCACGGGCTACCACCCTCACAAAGTGATCTGAATCTATTTTCATTGCCAGGCCACACAAAAGATATATATATAAATATATTTAATGAAATATATTTTATTTATGATATTATTATTATTATTATATGATAAAATAATACTTACCTAATTTCCATAACTATCGTTAAAAAATGGAAACGTTGCACATACGTATGTACGACCTACTATATTCATGAACAAAACAAACATCTCTCTCAAAACCATCATTCATGATAGGTATTAAAATTATAATTTATTTATAAATACCATTATTATTTCTTGATTATTATTCTAGTAATATGGAAGTATGTAATATTAATGATAATATGAAATTTAAAAACTATGAATGAATGATAATACAAAGAAATTAACACCCAAAAAATGAAAAATAATGAATGATTATTAATAAAATAGTGTTAATATGTAATTAAAAGGTAATGTATGATATTATATAAATTAATATGTCAATTTAATAAGTTAAAAAATGTTTAATACCATTATACAGAATCTAAAATCATGTACCACCAAAAGGATTCATGATATAAAGGACTTCATCTCAAATTAACCTTATTGAGGGATATAATAATGTTATTAACATATATATTATATGGTGTATATACTTCTTCGTTGGAAGTTAATATAATTATTCTTTTATCATTCTTGATATTTTACGTTTCAATTTGAATTACTTCAACTGAGGGGATTGTATATGAAAAAAACTGCGTGGTAATGACTTTCTTTACTCAATTTTTTTATTGGGTTATATTATTCTTATTTGTATTTGGTATTTTATGATTATTTTTTATTGAATTTTTACTATAATATTTTTTATAAATTTTTTTATGTGTTTTTACATATTATACACATAATTAATTCATATATTAATTATATTTTCAAAGTTACAATTATTAACAGTTTATTTCACAATAACCTTTTAAATGTTATTATCTATACTTGTGTTTACATTGAAGGAAATTATTTGATTATTTTAAAATAATATTATTTAATTTTAGTCTACTCTATTTATTGTTGATTTTTTAAAGTAATATGAACATTATCCACTATTTGGTAATTAAAATGTTTATTAAAATGTCTATAATTTAATCTTACTATATTTCACCATTAGATTGAAAATCCTTTTTCTTCTAAGACCATGCTTTCTAAAAATGTTTTAAAAAATTATTATTAAATTCCTAAAAATTATTTATTAAATAAATTTTTAACCATAATCTACTTTTTTACAAAAAAAATACATTAATATTCTTGTCATTATCCAAAAATGTCTATTTATATTTTGTCAAAAAAGTGAAAGGAATAGTTTCTTTTCATATACAACATGAACAACACTTCTTGACATCATGAAACGTAGTTTCTTTCAAAACTTCTTTTATATGTTTCAATAATATTTTTCAAACAAATTTATTTTTATAGAAAATTAATTTTTAGTTTCATTAAATCTTGTTTCAAACTAAAAAATATATTATCCTCTGTAATGTTGTTAAATATCTTCTTCGGGTATTTCTATTCATCAATTTCAAGGACCTATTATTTTACAAATACTCATCTTTGTAAATTTTTTATTATTACCATCCTTATTTTCTATATGGATAGTTTAGGATCATTTTGGTCATGAAAAGAATTAACATTCACTTTATTGATTTTTTAAATTCATTAAATATCCCATTTAATATTAAATTTCCTATGATCATTTGAAATGAAATTAACCTAAAATATACATATTATTTATCATGTAAATTTTTATTTAATTAACCATATATCATATATAAATATTGTGTTTTACCTTGAATGTTCTTTGTTTTTATAGAGAAATATTGATAAATCCATATTCTTCATTAAATATGGATGTATGATGATATAGATATTTTTTAATAAAATGAAACAATTATTTGATATATAAGGTATTATTTGGATAGGAAGTGATGGCCGGGACATATAATTATATATCCCCTTTATGTATTGGTTGTATCATGAGGTGAATCGATAAGACATAGTTTGAATTGTTTCTACATGAAGTTTTAAAAGTTTTTATTTACGGACTTGATGGTAGAGGTATAATGTGATTGAAAAAAAATTGTCCAATGATTAATAGTTCCAATCAATAAAAATTCAAAAAATAATTTCCATTGTATTTTCACCATTATATTATCTCTAGATTCATTTTACTCTCAATTTATTGATTAAATGGAATGTGTTGTCAATTATTTCCCTTTCCATATTTATTATTACTTATTCATTTATGATTATCATATTAATGTTTAATTGAAATGTATTTTTAGTTATTTACTATCCTAAATTTATTATTCTAGTAAAACCATTTAAATATAATGTTTAATCAGTTATTTACATTCATATATTAATAATTATTATTGATCTATGATATATTCTATTGTACTAGACCCTTACTAGGAATTCTAGGTCACCATTATGGGTTTTTATTCCCAATATTCCATGATGTTTATTATGATTTATATTTCGGGATATACTAAATAGAATAGTTAAATTACCAAAGGAAAATATTTTTTAATTTTATTTCTAATTTAATGAAAGACTCAAGTGTGTATCTGGTTTAACAATGCTATTAAACTATTATATTCTTCAAAAAGAAACTACATATAACATATTACAATAAAATAAATTACGTCATTGGATATGGATTAGTTGGATCGGGGTTGATACAGTTGGTAAATAATAAATTTTAGTCGACACATTGGGAACAATATTTAGGAAATCAAAGAGTGGGGAACATAATATAAATTCAGGATAATTATATATAAACATCCTAATGTTTTTGTAAGGAAGACATTATGTTGCTTTTCTTCTAAATAATACCACATATATATATTATATGTTTATGCGTTTCTTATAAATTTTAACTGATGGGTAATAACTATGAAAATGTCACATTGTTGATGAATCAGTTGTCACCAGGTGAATGACAATGATACTTATTACAAACCTTTTAGAGCACTCATGGGGGATATAAATATGATTATTAAAATTTTCATTAATAAACATTATGCTTTCTTTTATTAGATGACGAAAATGAATGACCAATGTTAAACCTAAGGTTTCTTATATTAAACAAAATTATTCATGATTTAATCATAATATACGTTATTGTATGGTTTTCCCAATGTGATTAATTTTTCTCACACTATGATTTTGGGTTTTATTCAATGGGAAAAACATAAAGGAATCATGCTAAAATTTATCATTAAAGAAAATTTGGTGACTATGAGCAACCAAATGGGATGATGATACAATTCAAAGATATTATGATTATTACATATCAGTTTTCTAAGAATATTATTAGTAACATATATCTTAACCAACTATCAGACTCACCATAGAAGAGATGTATGGAGTTGGCTAAGATCTCTAGTGGTGCAGATCATATAAGAAAGAAGGATCAGTTTATAGATCATTTTCATAAATAAGGGGAACCTAAAAATTACCTAATTAAATGACCCCTTCTAACAGATAACCCATAAGCTAATGACATACCAATATTGAGATAAATTAGATTAATTATTTTCGTATTCAGATTCAAGAATGAAATTATTGAAGTATTTTAACCAATGGTATTTTTATTATTAGAATAATAAAATATCTATGGATTGTGTTAAACTGAAATCATATATGTGTTCATTACTTTATGATTCATTGATTCCACCATGTGTTTAGGATTTTAATTTTATTTATAATTTAATAGTCTAAAACCACTTTCTAAAACTCGTGTGTTAAGGATATGACTTTATTAATCATATTTTTATATAAAAAGTAAGGTAATACAACATAATGGTTTAGTATATGAAAAATTATTTAAGTAAGAGTGTCTTCACATTTTGAGGGACTATGAATAATGGTATTTTAAATGTTAATGTTTAATCTTATCTTTAGGTTAAAGTAATTATGGGTCACCACAATTTGGGTATATTATATTAAATATATTGACATATTTTTTGTAAAAATGACAACATGTTTCATATGCCAATGGTCGAGGTGATTAAACCCATGTTCTTAGGAGGATAAGGGATTATATACTACAACTAGATTTTTTAATTTCTTGGTTAATATTTCATTTTTTTTATTTAAATAATTTGATGAATAAATATAAATTATGAACCGGTGGTGTAACTATTGAGGTTTACCGATTAATACATTATTTGGGATAATATATGATAACCATAATGTTGTTGGAAAATAGTTAGTTACATACAAAAAAACATTTCAATATTTTATAAATTATATTATCTAATAAATTTGAATTTTAGTTCTCTTGGAATAATAAATTCATTTTTGGATATTGATTTCTTGGAGTAAGTGAGGAATTGAAAATTTATCAATGAATAACCGAAGGAAAAAAATTCATATGAAATATAAACATTTCATGTAATTATATATATTTTTATCCTTAGATACTATATAAATTCATCAATATTAAATAAAATGGTCTAGAAACAAAAAATTGTCATATTGCATTCATTTATGATGAATCAAATGGTCTTCTAAATCACCAAATATTTATGTTTTTGAGGTATTTAACTATTCAGTTATCATACACACTCTTATGATCAATGATATCTATCAATATATATAATTATTTATGATTTTTTGAACTGTATATATCATCACTTTCCACCAATGTTCTCATACAAATAATCATAGTTATGTTTTTATCTATATCACCATTTTACTTCAATTTATCTCTAATTAAGAGAATTTTTTTATAACTCTTTTTTGACGTGGGTTTCCAAAAAATAAAATTTCAAATATGAAACCCTTAATTACCAAGATCATGTTTAAATTATGATAAATAAATTTATTTAATGTTGGAAGAACATAACAACCTAAAATTTTAAATGAATAAAATTTTATTTTATATCATATGTGACATGAAATACCAATCTTAGACAACCTATGAAATATATTTCATTAATTTTATTCTCTTAGACAGCTTAAAAAACAGACAACCATAACACTAGGGGAACTCTAATATAGTATACCATTATAACATAGAAGTTAATTTCAAAAGTATGAATAGTACTATCAAAATCATTAAAATTGTTATTATTTATTATTTTTGAAAAAAAAATAATCATTAAAAATAAAAATAATTTTTTTTTGAAAAACCATATTTTCTCGGAAATACGGTTTATTCATTCTTTGCAAAAATAATTTAAAATTTATTTGCAGCACTTTTAGAAAAAAAAAATTATAAAATGAAATTAATTTTTTAAATCAATGAATTGAAATTATATTTGGGTTGTATATGGTATTTTTAAATAAAAATAATTTTATAAATGAACTATGAAAAGTACAAATTTTTAATGAAAATAACCATTTCATTAAAATAATTTAAAATATTAAATTATATTATAAATTGTTTTTAATGTAAAATTAGTTTATTATATTAATATTTAACTAATTTAGGTTTGTATAATCCATTTTATATAAAATTTCATTTTAAAATATTCCACACATAGGATAAATTTTTTTGAAACCATCTAGTTCTTCGAATCTACTGATATAATATTAAATTCAATAATTCAAATTTTATGAATTTGGTCTAGAAAAATATATTCTATGTTAGGAATAGGAATATTTTATATCATCTAATAAGATAAAATTAAATTTTATAGAAAAAGTAATAGTGAAAATATTAAAAATTAATTATTATGCTTGAGGTAAAAATGTGTTTAGTGGAGGATTAAACTAAAAAATAGAAATGTTAAAATGAAAAATAATCATATATGAAATCCATTGTGTGGAAATATTTAGACTTTATCATGTATATTTGTTAAAAATAATACTTTTTGATCCCGTATACAATTTTAAAAACATGGGTACACCTTTTTCTTTTCAAAAGTTATAAGTTTTCCACTCACCTCACTTATAGAAACCACCCCAATCCTCATTTATTCACATATTAGAACAATTATGGATCATAAAATCACATAAAAATAAATTCCAAACCTAACTAAACTAATTCTAGAAAACTATTATTGGTCAGAGATCCATTCTATGAATATATTATGGATAATCTTAAAGAGGTGGTTTGAGAAGTGTTTAAATTCATAACTATGCATGTTTTTTTATTTATTCCTCCACATAATTAAAATATACATAATTTTGGATTATTTAATAAAATACGTATTTCAAAAATAATGATATGATTTTATGGTAATTTCATGACCAATATCCATCTTCTAATCCCTGAAATGAGAAATGAAAACATTACTCATGTGTATGGTGGACTACTGCCTCAAGAACTGATACGACACTTTTTCTATCAACACCACTAATAGTTGGGTATTATAATTGATAATATATATATATATATATTATTGATAGTATTACTATACACCTAGGTTAATTATATCATATATACTTTTTTACATTCCATTTTATAGGGGATACGATAACGCCACCTACTTGTATGGTGGCCTAATGCCTCACGAAGAGATGTGATTCTTTTTCAGTAACATTTTTTATGGAATATAATAATGATATATTTAAAAAATATATGTTATATAAAGGAAATAAAAATGATATTAATGAAATTTTAATCATTATTAATACATAAAATACCATTTTATTTCTTACCTTTCCACTCATTGAACGATGATAATGTTATTCGTGTATGTGTGGACATCCCCTAAACAAAGAAATTTGACACTCTTTTCATAACCACACAATATGAATTATATATATAATATTACATTAATAATTAATATGGTATTATGATATTATTATAATTATTTAACGATAAAATATTATATACCCCTTTTCAACAATGATCTTTGAATATTGTAATCATTAATCATGCATAGGTATAGCCTACCTTTTCCATGATCATAACATATTTAATTTCTCAAACTGATTTTTCATGACTGTAATTAAAATTAAAATTGAAATATAAAGATGATAATTAACTAATGGATATAATTCTATAGATTATGTGACTTTATAATTTATACCTGATTTGGAACATTATGGATGAAGAAAAAAAGATAAAATAAGGAAATTAATTCCTAAAAAATTGAAAATAATGAAATATTATTAACAAACGAGTGATAAATTTTTGAAAAACAATCATATTTTATTTTCTAAATATTAGAATTATAATTATTATAAGATAATAACCATTTTAATACCACTATACGTGATGCTAAATCATGTTCAACCAAAAGGAAGAGTGAGGTTAGGGACTTGGTTCAATTTACCTTCATTGAGTAATATTATAATGTTATTCACATAATTTATTTTGTTTGTTGTATATAATACACCTATGAAAATTAATATTATTTTTCATTAAAAAATAAATAAATTTTATGTTTCAATATGAATTATCTCATTCATGGGGACTTGACATGAAAATTACCAAGTGGTAATGATTTTCATAACTCAATTTCCATCGTTTGGGTTATATTACTTATTTGTTATATTTGATATTATTTGACTTTGTGTGTATTTAGTATTTACTATATTATGTTGGATATCAACTTTTTTTATTTGGATTTATTTTTGATACACATAATCTATTCATTGATTAATTCTCACTTCAGTTATATTATCATTATAAGTGTTTATTTCATAATCTAATTTTAATTGGGATTGTTATAGAAGAGTTTCCATTTAAGGAAATTATTTGATCATTTTATAATAATCCACATTAATTTTATTATACTGTTGTTATTCATGGTTGTTTCAAGTAATACTACCATTTTCCCACCTTTTGGAACTTAAAAATGTTGACAATTGTTTTATTAAAATCAAAAACAATTTTAACTCTACAGAAAAGAATTTATTTTTGTTCCAAAAAAATATTTTCAAAAACTATTACCAAAAATGGTTTTTAAATTCCTAAAAATTAATTATTAATGATTTTGTACTATTTTTTGATTTTTTTACAATTTTTTATTAGATTCTTCATGTCATTTTCCTTACAATGCGTATTTAGCTATTATGGGAAAACTGAAAGGAATATTTGTTGTAAGTGGAATCTGTATTGTGTTATTTATCTTACCATATTAACTATTCCATATCCGGTTATGATTTTTATCAATACTCTTATTGATTTAGTGGAATGTGTTATGTGTTATTTATCTTACCTTATTGATTATTCCATATCCTATTATTATTTCCATTTATTGTTTAAATATAATTTGTTTTTATTTATTTTACATTCAATATTAATTATTCTAATAAAATTATTTAATTGTAATGTGTGTTCATTTTTTACCATCCATGTGGATTATTGTTATTAATTTATGATAGAATTCATTTTTATTAACCTGTAATGAGCATTTGATCTCATACTTATTTTATTTCCTTTCCTAGTAACCTATGAAGTGTACTATGATTAATATGAAATGATATTCTATAATGTATAATGATATTCATAAAAATAAATACGTTTAAATTTGTGTTTTAAAATGTATTCCAATATTCATCTATGAATATATTTTACCAAGACAACTACAATGGTCAATCCATCATGTTGAAATTCCACGCATCTTAGGTCAATGTAATAAAGTAGTAACTGACCTCATGATATTGGGGTTGGGGTAAATAGAGTTCTTTTAAAAAACTGAGAATTATTGTTTATTATTTCTCATATATAGCCCTTGTAATTCAAGGTTTAAGAAAATGAATTTTCTTTGGGCCATCTAGGATTTGGTCTCATGGTTTATGAAATAATCAAGGGATTTTTTAACTATTATAAATATTGAACTGTAAATAATATTTTAATAAGTTGTTTTGCATTGGAAGATAATATTTTCTATAAAATAATTTTTTTTGAAATAGTAATTTTCACTTTATATAGTGAAATATTGATTATTTGTTTTCATGGACAATTAAATTCACTAAGATACAATTTATTCCAAAAAAATTTATTTTTACAATTGATTCACTCATTATTACTATTATATTGTTGTTACATATTTATGGAGTCATAAAACACATTGAAAACACAAAACTGAATTTCAATTTTTTAGTGAAAATAATTTATTTTATTAAATACTCAAAATTTCATCCCTACATAATTTTTATGTTCTTATTCCAAAAATAATATATTTTTGTCAATGTAAATTCAAATTTATGATCATTTATTATCTAATGAAAATTACGGGTTTTTTAAGGAAATTGTGTTTTTAATTATTAGGTCATTATTTTCTTTATAGAATGTAGGAATTTAATAATTTATTTTGTATTGGTACTTAAATAACACATTATACATTTATTTAGTTTCAATAATTCTTTGGAATTTACTTTTAAAAATTTATTTTACTATTTTAGTAGGTGTTATTATTTTTCTACTGGCCATATATTAGTCATACTTTAGCATTCGGATCCAAATAGTCACATTTCCCTTGGAACCCTATATATAATCCAACATTCTCATAAATCATCATTCACAACATCACATAAAATAGTTATACAAATCCATTACTAATTTTTGTGTTTTTCTTAATTATCCTCATTCCATTTAAATTTATCATAGGAGTGATCTTCAGGGGATGATTCAAGGATATGGGATATTCCTTGCTATTTTCACTATTCATTAACTTTAATCTAATTTTAAACTTCTTATCTATTGTAATAAATATTATTATATAACCTGAAATGTTCATATTAACTGTGAAAGTGTTTAATTCATATTTAAAATAAAATATTTATTTTAACGTAAGATTTATTATATCAAAAAATAAATTTCTAGGATGTTATGTAAAGTATATATTCAAATGGGTTATAATGTATTGTATGTTAGTGTTCTTACTCATAAGGATTCATCTTTTTTAGAATAAATTCTTTTATTATCATGAAAAGTGTGTTTTTATGTAATTTTATTAACTTAGTTTCATCATTTCAAATGGGATAATATTAAAATGATAGTAACAGTAAATTCTTTGTGGAACTGGGTAATAGATATTTCTTTTGTGATGATAATAAGGGGTTGGATAATTTTTATGTTGATAGATTTTCATATCATAAATTTTTTGTGATTTTTTGGTTTTTTGGTGGATATGATTGTCTGGATAATCGGGGGTATTTTTAATGGTGTTTTTTTGGGTCGGTTTGGCTTCTTTGGTCAGATCAGGTTGGATATCAAGGTTTTATAGTTATATTGTGATCGGTGGTAGGGATATTATGGTTAGTAAGGGACAAGTTGTAGTATGGTTTGGATGTTTAAAATTGGCAATGGATGGGACATTAATTTGGGATATTCAATGGGGATATATTGATGTTATTTAGGTTAGAAAAGTGGTGGATGAGTTCTTTATGAGAGGTTATGTGGTTGGTCATATGGGCTTTATTTTAGTTTCCTAGATGTTGTGAAATATAACAAAAAATAACAAGAATAGAATGAATGTGGGTAATTATTTGTGCATGTTTGTCATCAAATGTTGAATTTAAATCATAAATATAGTAATGTGGTTAGTGATGGTGAATTTGGAAACGTAATAATGGTAATATATATTGGGATATTTTTAAATCTTGGAGGATAATTTTTTATGGGAAAGTGGTCTAGTTTGTGGGGAAAAAGTTGGTGGCTGTAGTGAATTGTTTTGATGGTAGTACAATGTTGATGGTGGATAGTGACGACATATTATTTATGTCAAAACATTATTTTGGGATTGTATTTTTACATATATATAAACACGCACACATGTATATTCACTTTGATTACTAAATATTCCGCACCTGAGCTGGATATCCTTAAGAACACCTAAATGTTTTAGGTTCTATGTGTTTTTCCTAATATCTAGGTTAAAAATGATGTATGTCAAAATAACATCACATTACCACCATCCCTATCATGTGTGGTACAATGGATTGACTATTTGGATTATATTATGATATATGGTGGGGTTGTGCATGTTAGGTGGAGGGAATAATGTTTATGACTTTAATATTTATTATACCATAATATACTACATATATGGGATGCTGTAGAGGATATTAAATGATGATAATTATGTGGTCAGGGTATGTGGAATAGTTTTGGTTATCTTAATAATGTATTTATTTCATCATTGGATTATGAACTATGTGGGAGGTTGGGTAGGTAGCGTTTAAACCCTACCCAGATCAGATGTTGAGGGAGATAGAATTTTTTATTTAACTTTGGGATGTGAGAGTGTAAAATTAGTGGAGAAGTGGTTGTGGGTAATTTTTTATAATATAAAATGTAACCATTTTTCAATGCAGATGTGTATTTTGTGTTTATTCTTTGTTGGGGTTCGGTGAGGGGGTATTATTGGGTGTATTATGGTCCTATAGTTTTTTCAATGTTTCATTATTTTGAATCTCCCACATATACAAGAGAGGTATTGGGTATGATCCTTCTGAGTATACATGATATTTACACCCCTATATATATTGAATCTTTTCCATGATTCTAGGGTGTATTAGGTGATCAAGCCGGATAATTCTGTCTTTTAGCATGGGGATTTTTATGAAGTCATTGGGTCAGAATTTTATTTGATATTTTCATTTTGGCATTTTGTTTTTTTTAAAAATCACGCATTGTGGGATTACTATGGATCATGGTTTATTCATATTATACTACATATTGGTGAGTTTATCTATGCCTTTATGGATTATATGATGGTAATTATTTTCATATTTATGATTTATACTATCGTTTCTATTCACTTACATTGGGGCTATTGGTGACAGGCATTATGGGTCACTCTTCTCTTTACATTAGCCATAGGATGGGTTCTTAGTAGCGGCTGGTCATGAAAAAAATCAAACCCAAAAATGATATTACACATTACCATTATCCCATGGAATCTCAAGGATTGGTACACAATGTATTGTCCAATGAATCCATTATAAATACTTACTAAGTAATTAGGATCCAATATACTTTCTACCATAACCCTATACATAACAAGAATAAAAACATATATATTATAACATTCTTTTATGGTCCCCCATTGGTTAACCTTCCACACTAACTATGTAGACACATCATAACTATTTGTTAAGTGTTTCAATCATCCTGATCTAGAAATAAGTTCCATGAAATAAAATCACAGATACTTCGTTATTATGTTTCATAATAAAAAAAATATCCAAAGTAAGGATTTCATCCAGAAACCTGAAATTATCCTCTCATGACATGAATATAATATTCAAAAATAAATAAATAATTTTTTATATAAACACACAAGAAAACAATGAATACAAAAATAGTATAACTCAATAAACAAGAGACCTCATATATAACTATAATAAAAATAATGAAAATAAAAATGAATGAAAAAATGGGATTGTTATACTAAGGTGTCATGAAACAATTTGTGAACCAAAAAGAAAAAAAATATCATGATCCACCATCTCAATGAATTGTGTGAAATGTTATCAATTTTTACATTTTATATAAACAAAATTGAATCCAAGGACGACATAATATATACATGTTGTTTTGGATCTAATAATGAAATTTATAATAGTTGAGTGTATATAATTTTTAATAGATATACCCTAACCCCTCCCCATCTAATCAAATTAAAGACTAATATATGAAATTTATGATTAAAATAAATATATAAAAAATAATTTTAATTTTATGGAAATTAAAAAACACAGGTTTCACAATCTATGAATGGACTTTATAATAAAATGGAATACAATTTCATAGAACAAATTTATTTGAATAATTTTTCATTATGGATACAATAAGTTATTTACAGAAAGAAAATTAAAAAACTACCTTGAAATTTCTCATTATACTATCATGTTTTGGGGAATATATCATTATTTTTCAAAGTGACAGAATAGAAAACATGGTTGTGGGTAATTAATCATTTTATATGAAATATATTTCAAAGTGTAAGATTAGTAATGTAAATAAGGTGTTTTATATGAAATAAATTAAGAATATTATCTAATATTTCTAAATTATTTAAAGATATAACCCAATAGAAAAAATTTAATATTAATTAATATTTAATAAAAATATAACCAATTAATAAATAGAAATATAGAACATTAATAAGGTTACCATAACTATATATCATAATAATAAAAATATAATAACCATAAATACACTCCCCTAGGAATATCTTCTATCCTTAGGGACAATCTATGTTGTAATGATCGAATAAAAGTTTAATTGGAATGTATAGTGATTCAAATTCACAACACATGGATTTAAACTTCCTTGATTTATCATGGTCCATAATACTATATAGTGAGTAAATTTCATATCTTTGATCTATACACATGTACATGATCAAACACTACAGAAGAAATCACCAAAATAACTCCCACCTTTCTAACTAAGGTTTCCAATGATTCAAATGGATGTGAGATATTAATATAATATAAATGATCATAATATATAAATTATTTCCAAAAATACATGTAAGGTCACATATCACCAAATAAAACCAACAATTAGAATCCCCTTATGATGATATAGAATACATAACAATATTAGCAATTTTAATAATTAATCAATATCATAAAGAAACCACACATTCATAACAAATAATAGTGTATTAACTTTAGCGGAATATGAACTAAAAAATTCCAATATAACTGAGAAAACCTATTGAATATATCTTACTACCATTTATATTGTATAAGTGACATCAAACATTTCATTTAAAACCCCCTCAAAACATATAACAAAATGAAAGGAAAAAATGTCAATATTCTTTTCTAATATGAAAAATTTTCTTTAAATGTAAACAATCATTGTACAATTTTCAAAAAACATTGATAAATATTTAATTAAAATTCATTATCATGTATAAAAAAATAAATTCTAAAATATATTTCCAATTTATTCATGAAAATCCAAATGTGATATTTTATCAAACACCTTATGTTCAGGATTTCCATGAAATGAGTTTCTAGATATTTGAAAATGATAAATAGAATTTGAAAATAATATAATATAGGATAACCCAAATGAAATTTATAGAGTAATTACTATTTCGATTATTTATGCACTTTTAAATCCTTTTATAAATAATTAATCAAGTAATGAAAATGTATTTTTATGGAAATATTGAAATGACCAAACATGCGCCTTATAGTTCGAAACTTTAGTGAAAATATAATAAAAATCATAATAAGTCATATAAAATATTTCATAAAAGAAACATGGTTTAATTCATAAAAATCCATTTTTTAAAATGTAACAAACACATGGTGTAAATGTTTTTCATAAAAACTAGTATTATTTTTTCATAGAATAAATTAATAATGGAATTCAACAAAATTAAAAGTGAAAAATTTTAATAAAAATCATTGAAATTGATAAGTATTATAACATATTTCAATTAACGATTTATTAAAAATTATAAACTACCCAAGTTTAATAACATATATATGAAATCATAGATCCACCTGTCTAGTTTTATGTAAATAGAATATGAGGAATTTATTCAAATATGAGATATATATTTCCATTATGAAACCTAAAAATCATAATCCCACAAAACACTATATTTCAGAGCCCAAGGCCACCAAAGTCATAGGGGGGTGAAAGGAAGATAATGGGTGATTAGAATGAATATGTTTGGATAAATTGTTAACTCTCTTGAAGATAATTAGGTTTGTGATGTAGATTCTAAACATGAGTCAAAGGAATTGGGAGACTAGAAGTGGAAAATTTGAGGGTGGTATGTTAGAAGATTCCTTGGAATGGGTGTTATAAATAAGATTCATGTAATGGAATTAACCACTGAAAAACTAATTTTAAAAACAACATGTTTCATGAGTTTGGTACACATGTTGGGAGCATGTGCATTCTTCTTGTGAAATTAAATGCCTCCCTAGGAAAATCATTCTAGACTTATATATTTTGATCGAACCAAAATACAAAATATATGAAAAATTAATAAAAACATTAATTTCCCAAAAAATATATCATTGATGTGAAAGAATTCAGATTTATATAATTATATTTTCATAAATAATATATATACAAATAATTATATTTTTAACTATTCATTAAAAAATTATTTCTAGAAATATAAAAAACATCCAACCTATTCAAATTTAGACATGTTTATTGTATAATAAAAAAATAATTTTATAAAATTAAAAATTTCATTTACATAAATTTACCTTTTTAATAAATTCATAAAATAGAAAAGAAATAAATTTTATCTTTAATAAATATTATTTCTACTATTATTAATTGTTGGAATTATATTTTTTATTTATCCATAATTATAATATGTTTGATAACAAATCATTTTTATTGTAAAAATAATATTTCTAATATATAACATATCTTTCATTTTCTACAAATTTGTTACTTCTAAAACTAGATGTAATATAATGTTCATTACAATAACAATATTATGAAATTCACCTAATATGATTTCCCTATTTTAGGAACCCCATATCTAGTCATATATATAAATTTTATTAATTATTATTTATATATATTCATTTAAAGAGATCCATACTTCTCATATCTTATCCATATACTGTGATTAAATGTATACTCAATATCTCATAGTATCAGTTCGTTATATTAATACATTTAATTTTATTTTACACCTATTTTCCTATAAATTAATGGTTTTAAAATATTATTTTAATATTTTATAATAAATATATAAATATATAATTATGTTTTTATTTTATATTTTTCTTTTTTTGGAAAATGAACAATGAAATTATTTCTAAAAAACATAATATTATTACTCATATTTATTATAAAACATTAAAAATTATAACACCTCACCAACATTATGGAATGAATTGGACCAATTTCCTGCTAAACCCCTTTTTTATTTATATTTTATTACTGTTTGATGGGATTTATTTGTACCATTACTTAATTTTGAAAAAATAAGAAAGTGATTGAGATATTGTTCCTATTAAATATTTCAAACTATAAATTTAGTGTGGGTTTATCAGAACTATCATGGGATAAGGAATGGATACTACCACCAGGAATGGGTGTCCACATCGTAGATAATAGAATACCACTATGTTCATCATGAAAAATAGATGACCTAAATCCTTACATCAATTGTTCTACTATGTCTATATAATGTGGATGTCAGGGAATATCATAAGATAATAATATAATATATTAGACACGTTGTCTATTAATGTAATTTTTTATGAATTGCTTTATTCTACTTCGATCAATATGGAAATTATGTGATTCATTTAGACAAATTGATATTTTATGTTCAAAATAAAATTAATATTCCATATAATCTTCCACTAATACCAATGTTACATTGATGAATCATATTAAGGATCAACAATTACTTCATTGGATGAATGAATAATCAACAAAATCAATTTACATATATGCTATAATGCATGCATAAATAAATGAATAGTTAAAAAATGATTAAAGAGGTATATAATGATGCTAATTCCATGAAAATCAGTTTTTTAAAAGACTTATATCACACTTGTTGATACTCCTATATCCATAGCTCTATCTTCTCCTCACTTTCTCATCATGATATTCTATCATATCATGGGTGGTGGAAAACACCACTCAAGCATCCAGTGATTAAATATGGCCCATAGACTCACCATAGAGGAAGGATTTCATTTTTATACGAATTTATTTTATTCTTAGACAACAGTGAATGATGAAGAAGTATATTAAATCATTGATATAATAAACCCAATAATTAGATCTTCATTTTATATCTACAAAATTTTGGTTTCATGTATGGTACAACTTTGGATTAATGGTTTCCAATGACTTTATTTGTGTTAATGAAGTGTTTTTTGGCCCTTATAATCCAATCATTAATTTTGGAGTAAGACATGTTGTTTTATTATTGAAATTATGTTTTAAAATAAATACTCTTGATATAATTTAATATATTATATTGTAATTTGTAATAAACAACTAATAATATGTTCTATATATTTTCAGTTGGAATATATGGTATTTGATTTTATTGACCATCACATGGTTTTAAAATTACATTGTTTTATTTATCATAGTGTATGATATGGTTCATAAGTGTCATATGATGGTGGTGAAGAAATTATAAAAAATAGAGAATCACTTTACTTAATGGGATAATGACTAAAATTGTTAAATACATTTTTTGGCATTACACTCATACATAGGGGTATATTGTAGTCCACAGCTATAGGACACTTTGTTTTTGTTAAGTAAGTTATTGAGCATAGTATTTATGTTAAATAATGAGTCTATTATATGTAGTCATTTTATATCACTATATGTTAATAAAAAATAGCTAAAATGACTTTATGTTAAATTATAACTTATGTCATTCATCTTGAGTAAATTGCATACATACCATTATTATTCTTCCTTAATAGTTTAATTTTTCTGACCATAGACAATTATTTCAAAACCTTGCTATTCATCATACATGGTGTATTATCACTGAGTTAATCACATACGGTCCCACACCAAGTCAATTAATATTCTATAATTCCATTCCACACAATATTAGTTCATTGAAAATTCCATGTCATAAGATTTGTTTTCTCTATGCACCACATAAATCCATAGCGAGGATTCCGATTGTTTTTAGATATTAATAGGCATATTTATTATACATATAGTATTATTGATTGTGAGAAAATCATATGTTCTATCTTGTTAGGTGTTAATAATGATATGGATGATAATTTTAGATATGATTATGATAGAAAATACATTTTTCTTCAATATAAATTATGAATTCAATAAAATAATTTATCAATTATTTATAAATTATCATTATGTATATTTTAAGATAATTATACAATTTATAAATTTTTTTATAAATAAATAAATTATAAATTTATTTTAATTTATAAATAAATACTTATAAGACATTTGGAAAATAAATATTTGTAAATATTAATTTTCAATATCAAAATTGAATTTTAAAAATTACTTTCCATGAGTTATAAATTAGATATTAACTTTTTATGGAAATATTAATTATAATTAATTAAATATTTATAAATTTAAAAACATGTAATATTCATAAAATGAATACATTATATAAAAATGCTGAGATTAATTCCCTTGTGAATGTTTTATGTGTTATATTCCATCTAAAGTGAACACATGTCCAGACCTCAATCATCAAGCTGAGTAGGTTATTCCAAATTTTAGTGACACTAGATTTACATGTATAAAAAAATAATGTAACTAGTGACTCTAATAGGATTAGGTTACCATTAACAGAATTTTATTTGGGTTATATTTAGTAGGTTCATCTATATTGGATACTGTTATTGAATCAAGAGTGTTGTGTTCATCAATATGATGGATATGGAAAAGTGTTTTCCTCTTATGTATCAAAGATTCATATATTATTTGATTAGTATAATTTTATACTAAACTCACTATGTGCTGAGAGAAATTCAAAAATCATACACATTTATAAGTGAAATATAAATCTTGGTCCACTAATTGACATGATGAATTTAATAGGGGTTTTCATTTTAGTGGGATTGAATTTAACAAAAATTCTGTTCGAATGATTTAGAAACATAATACTAACCTTTCATAAGATTGAGTTACAGATAAATTTTATCATCATAATCAAAAAAACATTAATATCATCCTTAAATAGATGAATATTATTGTAAGAAACTTATTATACTAAAAAAAATATAATGAACTATTCTTAAGAAGGGAATGTACTATGTGTTAAGACAAAAAAACCATTAGTAATGTAATTTTGACATTGTTCGATGGGATGAGAGAATATATTCTTGATATAATTAAATAAGGATTAAATAAATTTTTCCATTATACATGGTAAGTCTTCAAAAATCATTATTTTGGAATCAATGAAAATTTTCTAATATTGTGAATACATTTGTGAATTTTTTACCCAATTTTCTGTGTTGATGTTATATGAACAAAGTATGTGATTTTCAAGATATATACTACTATTAAATAAATTAAATTAATAAGACATCAAAAAAAGAAAATTTATTTTCAAATTAATATTTTTCTTCAAATAGTCATTAAAGGTCACTAAATCCTAAGTAAATATTCATGATAGAGGACAATGATGATTTTTTTAAGAATACATGAGGAAATTTTGGAAACACTATAGAATATCACTATAATGTATTGATTTTATTGATATTTATCTAAATAAAATATCTATTTATTTATCTTTTATCACTAATATTAAAAGGGTCGTTTTTATTAATTAATTTTGGCTATAAAAATGAGATAATATATTTTTTACTCATTATTTATGATTCAAATAGTTCAATAATTTTTTTAAATATGATAAAAATGTTAAAATGATAAAAATGATTTATCCATGATAAATGAGTTTATATAGATTCAAATGAAATATGATTAATTTATATTCCACCACCATCAATTTCATATCATAATTAATAGTGTCTTATTTTCCTATAACTTCTTAAAAACATAGAATAGATTATATAAAATACAAATAATAGTTTTTTAGATAATTATTACCACTAAAATTATATAATTGTTATTTCCTGAAAATAGTAGGTTTTTATATCATAGTAAGATATTTTGAAATGAATATTGTGTTTAAGTGTTTTTTGGTAGTCTATTTTTACAACAATATGATAAAAAATAAATATAAAATTGTTTTGGTAGATAAACTACAATGTTATTTATGCTTGATCCTAAAGATGTTTTGGATTTTATTGTGATTTAATAACATAAATAGATACATTATTTACCAAAAGTTTTGAATAGAAATTATTAAAGTAATTTTTTCACATAATTATGATGATAATGAAATTAGAAAAAAAAATTAGAAAAGAAATCTATTATTATAATAACATTTTATTTTTTTTGTTATAAAGTTTGTGTATGTTCAAGGAGTTAAACATTGAGAATATAACTCATAAATATCGCCATTATTAACACATTAGTTTTTAATATATGTTACTGAATTATGAAATTATTGGGAGGTTTTTATTAAGTGATCACATAGCGATGTGGGAGGAGTTACATAGAGATGTAATGTGTTTTGAAAAACTAAAATGTGAATATAATCGGAGGATAATTTACAAATATATCATATAGATTTTTTAAAAAATCATTCATGTATTCCTTTGTTAATTATTATTAACTGGGTGTAATAATATAAAAATTATCAACTTATATAATAGAAAATATACACATTAGCATTATTCCAGGTTGATAACACACGTATATATATAGTTAATTTAAATTATAAATAAACAATAAATGCATGAATATCAGTTATGTCTAAATTATTTTTGTTATGTAGTTTTATTTTTTTTGTTGAAATGTTAATGTTATCATGAGTGGGGTTATTCAACTGAGTTATAGAATATGATTACGAGTAAAATTTTTTTTTTGTGTATTGGATGACAAACTATGTATCAACCACATAAAGTGGATTAAATGATGTCTTTAGTGTCGTAAGGGGGAATTGTTCATATTTGGATTTACCCATACCTAAGGTATGTGAGAAACCCAACATGAGATCCTTTATACATTGACACATTTCTTAAAGAATCCATGAAGGTTAGAATATCCGGAGTAGTTGGGTGTATTTTTGATCATGTCATTTATTAGAGTGTAACTAATGTCTTATGAGTATGAAATTTTTTCCCTCTATTAATATATACTAAGGATGTTTACATCCAAACCATGATATTACATAAGATGTTTATATATATTGGTCACAGAGCATGTGATGTGCTCATCTTGAAAGGTGATCAAAATTTCATGTATTCATCAACCTGGTTAGTCTATACATGGAGAATTGATAATATATCAGTGTCTTATATGGGGTTGAAATAATTCATTTATCATGGTCTCCCTATGTCTTTAAAAAGTGATTACATGAAATTTCATTTATTAATATTATACATCTGGTGGGCATAGGTATAGACACTCATGTGTTTGAAAGATGTAATTACAATACACTTTTACGTTCTGTAGCATTGATTATTTACTACATGATACACTTTTCATATATTTATGGTTTTATGAATTTATATTATTCAATAGTAAGATATCCCCAGAGGAAACATATTTTTGATGAATGATTAACTCTTCACATTTACTAAAATTACTAGTCAATTTTTTTTTGTCTACTCTAAAAGGTTTTTGGATTGGGATTCCACAATGAATTGTATATGATATGATAAAAGTTATATTTGATGATAATATTACAAGAATTTTCTGGAATATATTCAATTTTTTTATTGATATGGTTTTATTGGTTATTTTATAATATATAATATAAAATGAAACTACCTGATGTTAATGTGGATTTAGTGAAAGTTGATGATTAATCGAGATATTCCAAAAATACCACTACCATGCGATTCATTAAGTATATATCCTATGGTCTAATAATTAATGTCATATTTTTGTGTTAGACATCTTCTATGTTAAAAAATATAGTCATATTATAAAACTAGTTATATTATAATTCTTTATATATGTTATTATTTTAATTCATTTTTCTAAGAATATTTCATGCTTAAATAATTCGAATCATATTCTATATAAGTATAAATTAATACCATTGTTATATATGATGAAATTAAATGGATGTACAACAATTCATTCAAGATATTAATCAATCCAACTGAATCCAATTATACATGTATTATTCTACATGAGTAAATACTTTATTGGATTAGGAACATCCAATGGAATACATAATGTGGCCTAACCCATTATTATGGGTTTTTATAATGAATTAAATGACTCATACCAATACTGACATTAAAACAGCTCAATATTATCGTTTTTATTATTATCTCTATAAAATAGAAAAAAATTCATAGAGGAGGTTTCCATTTATGTTTTTAGATATTTTATATATCATGTGGACACACCATGGGGGATCTAATTCAGTTGGATTCCTCATTGGGATATTTTTAAACATTATTGTCTTTTGAAAATGATATTGTGATCATCAGTGTAAGGTAAATAGCATAGGGTTATTGATTATATATATATATATATATATATTTCTAGCAGGATAGATCTTATGTTTAAGGTAATTTAATTTCTTCCACTAAGTTAGACATGTGTTGTTTGATACATAGTTACCTTTCAAATTATAGTTATTTTGTGTTATTAAATCTTTTCTAGTTATCTAAGGATAAAATTCCAAGAAAAATTTAATTTAATGAAATAATTAAATTAAATAGTATACAAATGTGTTTTCAACATCATTTTTTCAGTGAGTATATCAAGAACACTTCTCATTATCCTCTTCTTAATTCCTCCCCTCTCCATGTTAGTTTATACTTCAATGATAATAGAGAAAATTGTTTCTTAAGGAAAGGGAGTGATATGGGTGATTCTACCTCTCATCCTCCATACCTTATTGTTTAATCATTATATTTCACAATTATTAATCAGTAAATTAATAATTTGTAATCTTATCATCTTCTATAATTTCTTGAATTTAAAGTCCAATAATCTAGGGATCATTGTTGAGTAGGTTTCTAATAGTCCAATAAATGTGGTCCCTTTCTATATTCATGGTATTTAACAGAATTTAATTTATTTTATGAAATTATGTAAAACATACATGTTTTATATTACATAAAAATAAATTAAATTTGTTCCCTTTGATCCATAAGTTGAGACTAGAAACCTAAATGTTATGATTGCCCCATATAAAGATTGAATTTAAGCCATTGGTCAAAGATAAAAAATTCAATTATGAGTTATGTAAAATATCCATGATGTTTTACCCAATATTGGATCCTATTAATGATAAAAATCATTACTATCCTAGTTAAGAGCCTTAGTGTATCATTAGTGGTTAATTTAAAGAGGAGGTTCGAGTGTAGGGGTATGTCAGAAAAAATAATGATTTTACCTGGGTGAATGAACTATGATAATGAAATCTGAATTGTTAATTGAATGTAATGTTTTAAATTGATATTTGATGATTCATTATGATTATTACTAGTTTATTGAGGAGTGGTGGTACACCATCAGCTTAGAATTTACTTATAGTAGAAAAAAATCGAAACATTGTACATTAGAAGTATCTCATCCACCTAAATTGGGTCAGAAATCCATCATTACTCTTAGTTCCCATAAAATTCGATACCCTCATCCACTTTGAAATATCATATTAGTATTATATTTTCAACATCATGTTTTGTGTCAGTGGTTTATATTCCACTTTTATGAGCAACGCAAGTAGTACCTCATCAATATGTGGACTAGTTTGGGTAGAATAAAATTTACCTAGGATTCAATGATGGTGGTGTATCAAAACTTGTGATATGATTCATGTTTTGAATCATATACCTAAGGATGTTTTCTTATTGTTCCATAAACTACATAGAAACATGATATGGTTCTATGCCACCCCCTGACTATGATATCAGGGGTATATCATCAACTTAATTGAGATGTATTAGAGGTGTTTAATCTACATGAGCTATGAAATTACTGTATAACATCCACATGTGTATGGATAGTGGTGTAGTATAATCCAACAAATATTGGTGATTCATCAGTCATTAAGTGATAACTTCTTTTCTGTTTATAGCATTTTCATGGTAGATCATTCACAAATATTTCCTGTGATGGTGTTATATAATACATTTTGTGATTATTCATGGTGATTAATTATTCACCTTGAGTGTTATACAAGGGGTTAAATATATATCATCATTTAGGTTTGTGTTGAAGCTAATGGTATCTCATCCCATTATGGAAGAATAAGAAGTGGGTATGGTCATGAGTGGTTCAAAATAAGAACTCTAAGAGGTGTAAGGTTATTTAGAAATGTTATTTTTTTACGTCCTGTTAAAAAAAATTACAATTTCTAGAAAACACATGGACACCTTTGATGGTGGATTACTGAGTTATACCCACACCCTTATTAAGAGACACAGTTCATGAGAAGAAATTATGTTTCCCCTTATATGTTTAGGGGTAATGGTTCATATATTAGTTTATATATAGTATTCTATTTGGTTCATGATGATTGGACTAGGCCAAGACATCGTATTAGAGAGTGGATGCCTCCTCGATTTTGTTTATTTTTTGACTTTATTTTGTATGCTCCTCCAACAATTGGTCATGTTTATGTTTTTCTTTCTATTCTTTCCTATATTTTAGTTAATTTGAATATGACCAGTTATTGTGTGTTTTTGATAATATACCTATTACATATGTTACTTATACTACTATTATGTTTTGATGATTGTTTCCTTAATATTGATTCTTCTGTATTTTGATGATTATTTAAAACTGAGATCATATCCCACTCAACCAATTTATATCAACACTTTTCCTTTTTTATCAACCTCTAGTATACCTGGAGGTTACCTTTTGTTATATAGTACTTTTTTTTCATTATTTAGGTGAACTTGAGTAGGTAAATTATGAAGTAATATCATAACATTTTTTATATTTAGGATTTGGTAAAGAGAAGGTAGAATATTTTTGGGGAGTGGTATGAATATTTTTCTTATGACTAGTTAACCTAAATATGTTGTAATTTCAAATCACT
Source organism: Viscum album (assembly GCA_963277665.1). Taxonomy (NCBI): domain Eukaryota; kingdom Viridiplantae; phylum Streptophyta; class Magnoliopsida; order Santalales; family Viscaceae; genus Viscum; species Viscum album. The sequence continues at coordinate 1,878,744,367 of OY728132.1, forward strand.
GGGTATTGAAATATGTCTCTATGTCTTTTCATTAATGGTTTGGTTCATTTTTTATACATGATGTTGTATTCTATATAATTATGATGTAATGTGTTTTTTAATCTGATCCCTTCATTATTAGGAGTGTTTTAGTTCATGCTTAATTATTATAATATAGGCATTAAATTACAATAATAATATGGAATATTATTGATTTTATGGTTTCTAGGTAGCGTCAGGTCAATTATAGTTTCTAGAAAAAAAATTATAATTATAATTCCTACAAAACATCATTTTGTAACTCTAATTGATCACCCATTAATGCCTGACTATTATTATCATATTATATGAATATTATATGACCGCTTGTGGGATTTTACATAAACTAATAATAAAAAGGTTATGTTATACTTTAGAATTTATGCAAGACCCTTGTATTATAGGGTGTGTGTTTACAATAATGTGACATGTGATTGATACATTCTACCCTAAACATTGATATTTAGATGAATGATTGAAATTTATTTTACATTTTTTGTTTTTCATTGTATACCCCTATGACCATGGAGATCTCTAGTTGAAAATAATGAGGGAGAGTATGAGCATGCACCACTATTAGTAGAGATTAATCTACCAATTTCACTTATTTTTAATATTGATCAATTTTTCAGAGAGAGTCTTCATTATTTCATAGATTCCATGGGGTATGTTTTATCATGAGTTGGGATGATCATGTATCATATTACTCATAAATTCAAGATGTAACCTCTAAGAATATTTTTGGGAGATGGTGGGCCATAATATACTATGTTATTTAATATCTTGTGACCCCCCCTAATATGTCAGTGAAATATCCAACTATCTTCTTCAGGGATAAGTAATGAACCAATTAGATGTTTTAGTCTGTTTTTTATATAATTTAGAAAAAAATGTAAGTACTTATATTTTTTATTCTTCATAAATTAATTTTGAATTACCCTTAGACTAGAAATCGATAGAGAGTTCGTGAATTTACAATAGGGTGAATGTCATTGAATGATTATTTAACTTACATAAATAATCAATGTTGGATTTTTCCAATGCCAGAAGGTGATGAGACATATTTTTTTTAGAACATTAATAATATCAAAAATCAATCTATTTGATAAAATTTTAGTATATTTATATTGAGATCTGTTTCACAGTTCTTAAATCTGGTAGCGTTTATAATGTGAAACCACATTGAATGTAATTCATCAAGGTAGCATCATTCCTTTTCTAGAGATGATAGTAGGTCAAAATTCTATAGGATGAATGGATATGAGGATTCTCACTCTGAAAGTGATATGTAGAGTAATTATAGAAGGGTTTTTTAAATTAATTAAAAAAGGAATGAACTGAAAAAGTGCTATTAGTGTGGAATATAAGTACATATCTGACTTAATTATGACATGTAGAAAAATGAGTATCACTTATAAGGGGTGTTTAGTAATTTGAAGATGTTTTATAGAATCGAACAATTTATATCTAGTGGTTGTGGTTCGGGTAAAAACTATGGTTCATACATATATCTAGGAGAGTACTATAAGTTAGGTTATTAGTGATTCTTTAGTTATTTCAACCATGGTTGATGGAATCAAGATCAAGGAAGTAAGATTATTTAGAGTAATGAAACTCTTGGGAGTAGGATAATAGAATATTAGGATCAATAGTCATGAAAAATTCTTCCTAATGAGAGGAATACCACCAAATAGGATAGGAATCAGTTGATGTTATGATCTCCATTGTTTTTTATTAATCTTATAATACATATTATTTGTTACAATCATGTTACACTCATTAATATATAGTCATTTGATAGGTGATTTGGTGTTAGAAAATGACTATTTATATTCTGTTTTGTTTATTGATACACAATTAAGGGATTGATTTGGGGGTATATATAGATAAATATAATTATTCATAAAGATATGTACCTTTAGGATTATATGACTTTTTATGATAAACACATAAATCATTATCACTTGAGGGAATATTTCACATTTAATAGAGTGATTGTTATACCCATATCAGTGGGTTAGATCTATAAATAGTATTTTCAGGACCTGGACATCAGTATACAAGAGTGATCATAACCCAACATGCCCACATTAGAACGAGAGATAGAGAGATATATCATACATACTTTCCTCCAATAATTGATTACCTCCAAGATTTGTTTCTCATGTATTTGTTAGGATTAATGATTAGGAATGAGAATGTATTTATGATTGAGATTATCCACAATATGAATCATATTACCATTCCTTATTATAGGATATATCTTATAGTGCTTCAAGAGATAAAGGTATTTCATGGGGTTTTAACTACGAATGGATTTATTCACATGATCATACCCACTTAGGATACTAATATTTTATTTTTCATGAAGTAAAACAAATTAATGTTCATATGTGTAGATTAAAAGAGGATAAAATATCTAATGGTAAAGAATATGCAACCTCTTCCACATATTATAAAAATATTTAATCAGTTAGAAGGTGCTAGGTGTTTCTCTAAGATCATCATGAAGTTGGAAAATAATTAGTTCATTGTGAGCCCTTATGATACTAAATAAATTTATTTTAGGAGTATTTATGACATATATGATAATATTGTCTCTCCATTAAAATATACTAATACACCATTCATATTTTTATCATCGATGAATAATGTTTTTTTTCATATCTAGAATCTTTTATTGTCATTTTATCCATATCTTTCCATACGCCCAGTAGAGGGAGGATCAAACTCTACATCTAGATATTCATATAAATTCAATATAGGGACATCAGTAATATAACTTTCTCTAGATGGTTCAGTTCTATATTATAGAGGCATAGTAATTCGGGTGTCTAATATCTAAGGAAAATATATTAGTGAAAAGATAGATGTTTAAAGATATGGATTTTTGTGATTATTCTATGAATTAATTTTATACTTTTAGTTTCTATGGATATTTATTTTTCATTCAAGGGTTTATCTAGTACTTATATCATTTAGAAAAATATATGATGGACACAACCAAAAACGACAATAAAATATGTGTTGTTAGAATATTCTGAAAGATAATTTTGGGATCTAAATGTATGATTGATTTATGTACTTATACAACCCCTACTCGAGATAGTGAAAAATTATATATTGTAATATTATTATTTAGGGGTAATGGTGGGGTATGTTTTTTTGTTTGGTGTGTGATTGTTCACTGATGGTTCCATGAAACTGAGGCCAAATGCTAAAAACAACTTGAAGAAATACATAATACTTGTTGTAGTGGAGAATGCACTAAGATACTGGTATAACTACAATCATGTATAGGGGTTTCTTGATTATAATGACTATAATTTCACATGTATATATTTTCTCATATGGACTTAAACCTTTAGAAAAAGATGTGGTTTTAGTATCTTCAATATTTTAGTTCCACGATGTTATATAATATTTTGAATGGAAATATTATTGTTGAATATCTTGGTAGGAATACATAGGAACTTGTTTTTTAGGTGGTTATTAGTGAGTAACATATGATAAGTCTCTTCCCAGATATGCATATTTATGTTTCAATGTATTAGGGCAATTAAATTTTTATAACCTTGTCTATTAAATATTTACTTCTTGAGTGAGTGAAGTAGTTTCAATTATATATGAAATAAATTCTTGTTGACGTGGGATAATGTTTGGATTGGGATGAATTCAGTTGATTTTCCTCTTTTGTGGATGATTTTATTTACATTCTAGGTCAGTTTGGGGTCCTAATGAGAACGCGTGAGGAGATGATGTGGGATGCACATTCCTTGAGCTTGTTATTTAGTAAGGGATTACCAAGATGTACTACGAAATTTATAGGTAGTATTGGTTTCATGGGATAAATAAAGACACATTGGGATTTTTATAATGTCATATATACAGTGGAGTGATAATTTAGAATCAATGACCCTGAGGTGTTCTCCAGTTGTAACACCCTAAAATTATAAAATTAGAACTATGTATTCAATAATGTGTCTAACATGTAGGAATAACAATATAAAATAAAACAACATCAAGAGAGATTCTAATATATTTAATATTTCAAATAAATTAAATATATTATATATCTTGAAATCCAATAAACACTAAGTATAGCATTCATTACATGAAAAACAAGTTTCTTTAATATCTTTCATTGCACACAATATCGTCTTTTACCAAGAAAAAATATATTATTTATAAAATTTATAATATGAAATTTATCACCTTGACAGTGGAATAGAGGGTTTGAAATGGATTAACTAACATATTAAAATATATAGTCTACACAAATTGATTGGTTATCTATTTATTATAAATAATAATCATAATCATCTGAATGGAAAAAAATTCATAGAAACTATATTTTCTTCAATTATATTTTTATCACGATTTGCATACATAATTAAAATCAAATTTTTCCACATTTAGAAAATGTAATTTAAAAAATAAAACTTTTGTTTAATTATTATTACAAAAATTATATTATTTTTAATATTTAATATTTTTATGAGGTATTTTATTTTTTTTATGAATAGTGAATAATACTAAATTTTAATTGAAAAAATCTATTTAGTTCAAAAAATTAATAATGTAAAATTATATTTTTTATTTATTTTATAGTAAAAATAGTTCAATTATAAATATATTAGTGAGATATTTTATTTAAATAATTTTTAAATTTTCATTTTATTATAGAATCATTTTAAACTTTTGAACAACTTCAGTTTAAAAACCCATTCTCACCACGTCTGCGTGATTAATTCTTAATTAAATTTTGCTACTACTGTGGCATAAAATTTGATAAATAGATTACATATTTTGAATTAGAATAGTTTTTACTATCTATTATGGTCGGAAGAATTTTTTACTATAATTATTATTGAAAATATTTATAATTAATTAGAGTGTTTATGGTAAAAATGAGTTTACATAGTAGTTAAACATAAAATATAAGGTTTGAAATGACTCAAAAAAATTAAAAAAACACTATATTGACATATTTGGACTATAAGGCCCCGACTTTACACCTTACATAATAATGAATTAAATGAATAATTCACATTGAGGATCATTTTAGGTTTAGAGTTTTAGAGAATTAGGACATAACTATTACATATCAAAAGATTACAAGTGGACACTTCTACTAAGTTTCCATAAAATAAAAACTCTTAAAAAGAAACATGTCTAGTTCTATGTTTTAAATAGCATGACTTTTACTTGATCCCACCCTTGACCCTATTCCAAATTAAGTCCTGTGAAAAAAATTTCATAAAACCTAGGGGTGAGGAAAAAACCTTAATAAGGGATACACAAAGAAGAAAAACTGTTAGTTTTTCAAAACAACATGTAAACCAAGAATACATTATCAATGTAATACTTATCACCTTTATGGTGTAGTAAATACTCTTCACTGAATAAAATATCATTAAATAGCCTTTTGTAACCAAAATATTACCATAAAACCCATATAAAGAACACATAACATATAAAGGTAACTTGGGGACATAACCATCCTTAAATGGAATAACCATACGGTGGACTTCCAGACATCTCACATAATGCAATATCCATACAACCAACTTCCATACCCAATGAATTGGAGTTTATAACGTAACCACTCATCCTGGTATTCATGGCACCACCCGTCATATAGTTTATCACGTAACCACCTGTCAAATGTCCAAGTACCATTATAAAATCATAAGACATAAAAAAATATAATGGAAAGAAAACATTTCCACATTTCAAACATAATATATCACTTAAATATATTGACATAACAAATCCATTATAAAAACCATTTTCAATACCAAAATACAGAAAACAGTATATGGTATTTATTTCATTTTAAAAAATATCACATCTTGGTGAGGAAGCCAAAGACCAAATAATACTCGTGGCGGCAGAAAAGGACGTTTTCAATTTATAAGTTAAAATAAACAATGCTTTTTGTCATTTTTTAAAACAATTCGTTGAAAAATATTCCTTTTGTATAAAATTGAAAGTTAAAGGGGTTTATATACCATATAAAAGAAAGGCCTGTATTAGAACAAAATATGCCTCAATAAAAGGAGATTGAGACGAAGTCTCTTACAAAGATCATATTTTTAAAAAAGTTGATCTATTATATGTATTCACTATATTTACACGTAAATAATGTATATATACAAGATAGGACATAATAATATCATGACATAATTTGAATGTAGAAGATTAACCCAAAGAATGGAAATTGGGTTAAGAAGTTCCCTTACCTCATGTTCGATGTGACTCGATTGCTCTTTAATCTCCTAAATAATAAACTAAAGTTAATTTATACTTTATTAAGAAACTTTTTCAAGTTTATTATTACTTTTATATAACTTATTTCCATGTTATAAATGTTATGTAATCCTTTAATTTAATAACGTTTTTTTGTCGATATTTGGTACTTAAGTAAAAAATGGACTTCTTACAATTACATGTCTTTTATTGGTCAAATGTTTATTATACACAAAATGATATTAATTATTTGGATATCATATATATCATATATATCCAGCATATACTTTTATTTATAATAGTACATAACATTTAGAGGTAAGAAATGAAATGCACCGTTCATGGAGACGGTAAGTCATACGTACGCATGAACGCTACTTTCATTTCAATTTCGTATTTAATGGAGTGAAATAATAATGATATAAGGGTATATTATAATTCAAGTATAACATAATATATAATAACATTAGATTTATCTTTTATACATCCCACATATGGCATTAACGAATCAAATCACTTTGATGGGGCGGTAGTCCGCACTTCCTAAAATAAAATTATCGTGTTTACCCACAATGGAAACCACAAAGGAATGCCACAAATAAAAATTAAATAAGAATAAGAAAATCATAAAAATAATATATATCATATATAAATAGAGTGACATCTTAAATACCACCATGAAAGGTGTTAAAAGAATATTGAACAATCATTGTTTCGTGAGGCAGAAAATCGCCAAGCACAGAAACAGTATGTTATTTAACCATTAGACGAAGGTGTGTGTAGGTGTAGCTCTAATAAATTTCATAAAAACATCCTAGTATATTTAAGATGCTATTGTTGTTACAAAATAAAGGAATAAAAAGAGTTTAGGGGTTTGGAGAAGCAAAATAAAACATAAGAACAGAAGAGAAGACAATACCATTAAATCGGGTAACTCTTTTTGATTTGAGCTCAAAGGCTTCCTTGGAAAGGCTTCTGCCCAAAGTGAGGCTTCTTGGAGTAAGAGATATATGTGGAGAGACAAAATGGGTAGGGTTTGGTCAAGAAAAATTCTTGAGAGGTGTGGGTAAGGTGGTAGAGATGAAGGCCTTTTATAAGAGGAGAGGCGGGTCACTCTTGGAAAGTTATAAAAGGTTACTTTATTATAAAATGTTTTTCAGATTTTAAAGGTCCCAAAATTATATATTTCTAGGATACGGTGATAAGAGTTCGAAATACACCCATAAAAGTGGTTTTTGACAAGTGTTGGTCTTAGATTTTACATTATCATTTCATTTTATTTAAATCATTAAATAAAGAGGTAATCGCTGCATCATCATGGTGTCATAAATAATATAATTTATTTAATGTCTAAAATTTATAAAAAAAATATCATGATCTAGGAAATATTTTTATGTTTCTAATGAATATTGATAGTAAAAAAGATGACTTGTATAACCCCATTTAAAAATTGCTTTAGTAAAACAACACATGTTTGTGACATTTTAATTTTAACATTAAATAAAAAGTTATTAATGCCATTTTCCTACCAAAGTGGCTCCATGGGATCCCCAAGTTGACCCATGGATTGTCTTGGTCGGCTCTGACACATCCAATAATGCTATGACATGTGTCAAGGTCATTTCATATTATTAAAACATTATTTTTACCTTAAATTACACTAATTACCTCTAATCGCAATTAAAAACATAAAAGTTACTATTCAAAAAAAATATTTTAATCTCATTGAACCACATTTTACTTCTTAATAAAATCCATTTATCTCATAGTTTTGAAATTCAAAACACGTAGGTGGTAAAATTTTATTTAAACGAAAAATCAGTTTTTTTAAGTACCACTTAGTGGTTTCACTATTCATCAAAAATTAATGTTTTTCAGAAAAATAACTAATCATCACCCTAAGATATATTTGATATTCCGAATTCAAAAATGATTTCTATTTTAAAAAATTCAAAACATTTAAGTTAAATTAATTAATTTAATAATTAAATCCCACTGTCATGACAAATAGCGTGTTTTTATGAAACAATATATTTCAAAAGATTGACAATAGTTTAAGTCCAATTTCAAAGTGAAATTAATTCCAACGACCACTATTAGATTAAATGGTAAAAATATTTTCTAATTTAACTTTAGGAAAAATTAAAAATATAATCTAATCATGTAAATAAATTATATTTAAATGAGGTTTTGAATTAAAATACAACATTTTTCACTATTCATTAAAAAATGAACTTTATCGGAAAAATACCAAAAATTTACACAAAGTAAATTTTGTTGTCCCGATTCTAAAGAAGAATTTTATTAGGTCCAATAGAATGTATAAGAGTGACCAAAACTATATTTAATGACGGTTTTCCATCAAAAGGTGATAAGTGGTCCTTTAGTGAATATTAGAGTATATATGCCTAAATTTGAATTCTTTTCTTATTTTAAGCCTTTATCCTTTATTGGATAAATGTAAAAACATGTAACAAACATATATAATCATATTTTAGTTATTTATATTCATTCCCACCAATACAATGGCTACATTCTAACTACCATTTAAAATAATATTATTATATTACTAGTGTGCAACGTAAGATTTCAAAGAAACTCTTTGTTGCGTATTGGGTATGCTATCAAACATAGAAACCCTTTTAAAGTAAAATTAAAATTTAATACATAAATATTAATAGGTATGAAAATGTTTTATTCTTTATTTACCTGGGATGTTACATCCTTCCCCTGTTTTGGGAATTGCGTCCTCACAATTTTACTCACTTATCAAAATAAGTGGGGGTATTTATCCATCGTAGCATTTTCAGTTTCCAATGTCGCCTTTTCAACCATATGGTTATTCCAAAAAAACCATTACATGGTGAATTACCTTATTCCGCAACACCTGCTCCCTATGGTCAGGAATCTGGACTGGTTTTTCTTCATAAGAGAGATTCTTTTTCAACCGAACTACCTCTGGGCTCAAAACATGAGATGGATCTGGCATATACTTTCTCAACATCGAAACATGAAAAACATTGTGTAACTATGATAAACTCGGAGGTAAAGCCACTAAGTAAGCAACTGATCCAACTATCGCCAGAATATCATATTGTCCAATGAACCTTGGACTCATCTTTCCTTTCTTACCAAATCACATCACACTTTTCCACGGTGAAACATTGTAAAAAACACTATCACCTACCTCAAAAGATAGATCCTTTATCTTGTTGTCTACATAACGTTTCTGTCTGCTCTAAGCCGTTCTCATGTGTTTCTAAATCAACTGAACTTTTCCTGCCATCTCTTCTGCCAATTCTGTTCCCATCATCTACCTTTCCCCCACTTAATCTAAAAAAGCTGGAGTTCGACACCGCTTCCCATATAATGCCTCAAACGGAGCCATCTGTATACTGGTATGAAAACTATTTTTATATGAAAATTCAACCAACTAAAGATGTTGTTCCCAACTTCCCTAATAATCCATTGAACAAGCACCTAGCATATCCTCCAATGTTTGAATTGTTCTTTCTGACTTCCCATCTGATTGAGGATGAAAATCTGTACTAAAATTTAATTCAGTACCCAACGACTTCTGATGCTCTTTCCAAAATTTAGAAGTAAACCTGGGATCACGATCAGATACAATGGATTGGGGAACTCCATGCAACCTGACTATCTCTTTATGAAACAATTGAGAATGTTGATCTGGAGAGAAAGTATCTCGAATTGGAAAAAATGATCAGATTTTGTCGAGCGATCAAAAATAACCCAGATTGCATTATTACCTCAAGATGTCTTCGGTAATCCCACAACAAATTCCATGGATATATTTTCCCATTTCCTCTATGGCACTGGTAAAGGCTGAAGCATCCCTTTTGATAACTTCCACTCTGCTTTAACCTGCTGACAAGTCAAACACTTCATAGTAATATCATAAATATCTCTTTTCATTTCATCCCACCGGTAATACTCCCACATATCTATGTACATCTTAGTACTACCCGGATGAACTGAAAACGGGGAACTATGAGTCTCACATAACAACTCATTCTTCAACTGTGAATCTCCAGGCACACATAATATCTTCCCAAACATCAAAACACAATCATTATCAATGTTAAATTCAGGCAACTTACCCTTCTGAACTAGCTCTACCTTTATCTACAACCCACTTTATTTCTTTTGCGCTTGCTTAATTCTGTCTGATAGGGATGATCTCACTGATACCTGAAACAAAACAGAATAACTTCTTGCACCAACAACTTCTATGCTAAAGGTCATCAAATCAAAAACCAAAGGATCTCGTTCCAAACATAGCATGGTTAATGAATTATTACATTTTCGGCTCAAAGCATCAACCTCTTTATTTACTTTTCCTGGATGGTAATGAATTATACAATCATAATCCGTGATTAATTATAACCATCGCTTCTTTCTCATGTTCAATTCTTTCCGAATTAATATATACTTTATAATTTTTTGATCAGTATATATTTGACACTTTACTCCATTCAAATGATGCCTCCAAATTTTTAGAGCGAAAACAACAGTAGCAAATTCCAAGTCATGTGTAGGGTAATTTACCTCAAGAGTTTTCAACTGACGTGAAGCATATGAAATTTCCTGATCATTCTGCATAAGGACACATCCAAGTACCTTCGATGAAGCATCACTGTATATAACAAACTCACCATTCCTGGAAGAGAGTTCCAAATCTAGAGCATTCACCAATCTTCTTTTCAACTCCTAAAACAATCATCACATTATTTTGTCCAGATAAATTTAACACCCTTCCGAATTATCTTAGTCATTGGACTAGAGAACCGTGAAAAATTGTCAACAAACCTTCAGTAGTAACCTTCTAAACCAAGAAAACTACGGATCTCGGTCACATTTGTGGGTCTTGGAAATTCTTCCACAACTTTTGTTTTAGCAGGATCAAAAGTTATGCCATTTTTTTAAACAATGTGACCAATGAAAGAAATTTGTTGTAACAAAAACTCACACTTGACAGATTTTCCATATAGTTTATTTTCTTTTAAGGTCTGCACGATAACCCCTAAATGGCTTTCATACTCCTCTTTACTTTTAGAAAACACAAAAATATCATCAATGAAAACAACTACAAACTTATCCAAGAACTCATGGAAAATTCTATTCATAAGGTCCATGAATACAGCAGGTGCATTGGTTAACCCAAAAGGCGTAACTACAAATTCATAATGTCTATATCTAGTATGAAATGCATTCTTCAGAATGTCTGCTTCCTTTACTTTCAACTGATGGTACCCCGACCTCATTTCAATCTTGGAAAAATACTGAGCTCCCTGTAGCTGATCAAAAAAATCATTGATATGAGTCAAATGATTCTTATTCTTAACAGTGATATTATTCAAGTCTCTATAATCAATGAAAAGTCTCATTGAACCATATTTCTTTTTAAAAAACAAGACAGGAGCACCCCATGGTGATGTGCTAGGTCGAATGAATCCTTTATCTAATAACTCCTGCAATTTCTTCTATAACTCTAAAAGATCAACATGAGCCATTCGATAAGGGGTTTTGAAATTGGAATAGAATCAGGAACTAAGTCAACAGTAAATTCAACTTCCCGATCATGAATAATAATAGGAAACTCATCAGGAAAAACATCAAGATACTCATTTACCACTAGAACATCATTAATCTAAACAGTTCCCTTATTTTCAACAATATGTGCAAGATAACATTCATTTCAATCTTTTACTAGTTTCTCAACTTCCTGATATGTTATCAAAATAATGGGATCATTCTTGTACACAAACTAAAAATATTTATAAAAAAACCATTTTATCTCTGTAGTCAATCTTAGCATTATAAACAGAAAGCCAATCCATTCCCAAAATAACATGAAACTCTACTAGAGGCAAAACAATAAGGTTTGCAGGTAGAATCTTTCTGCAAACAATGATAGGAAGGTTCTTATAATTTCTTTTTGTCTATTTTTTTTTCCTCTGGGTGTTTTTACCATATGTTCAGGATTCATATCTTGAGATGGAATTCCTAATTTACTAGAAAACTTCTCATAAATGAAAGAATGTGTAGACCCAGAGTCAAACAACACATTTTCATAATCTGAACAAACAAACAGTGTACCTGATACTACTTTATTTGATGTCCCAATATCTTCTGAAGTACTTGCAAAGGATTTTACCACCCCTTTCTGCTTGTAGTCTGGCTGGTTTCCCCCAGTTGAGTTCTTCGTTAGACACTCATTTTCATAATGACCCATTTCATTACTCTTAAAACATCTTACTGCTGGCTTTTCATTGCCCGCTTGATCATCTTCCTTATAGTTACGAGAAATTTGACTAGACTTACCACACCGAAAGCACTTTCCAGACTTGGATATACATTCTCCAGGATGCATTTTACCACACTTCTCAGAGGATGGATATTTGGTTTTCTTACCTCTTTGTTTCTTTGATGAATTCTTCCCCTTTTCTTGCCAACCGAACCTCTTATTAATTTGTTTGTCAAAGAACACCTGATCATAGACAAACTTTATTTCCACCTTCTCCACACATCAAACAACATTATCATAACTTTTTATCTCAAGTGAAGCTATTGACCTTCGATAATTTGGCTTCAACCCTGAGTAAAAATGGTTGATTTTACTATCAATATCTCGTATGATGTTTGGAGCATACCTTACCAGTCGAGTGAACCTTGCTTCATAAGCAGCCACTGAGTCATTATACTGCCTCAATTCTAGGAATTGTTTTTCGATACTAAGATAAACCACCATAGGAAAATATTTCTCAAGAAACATACCGTTGAATTCGTCCGAATGAAGATCAACAATCTCACCACTATCCCTGATATTTTTCATCAGCGACCATGACTGATCTGCTTCACCTTCAAAATGGTAAACATAAAGACTAACCTTTTGATGTTCTAAACACCCCATGACATCAAAAATATTCTCCAGTGCTTTAATCCACCCTTTAGCTAGCACAGGGTCAAATGATCCTCTGAATTATGGGGGATGTTTCCTCATAAAATTTTCCACCACTGACATGTTCCTCTACGGTTGATATGGTTGATCTCGTGCATGGATACCACTAACATTTATAGCATGAGTCAAATGTGCCATCACTAGAACAAACTGTTCAGTTCCAATTCTGACCTTCTCAGGTTGTTGATTTGGAAGGTTGTCTTCCTCCTGATGTCGTCCCAACATAGCTGCCTTGTTTCCTTAGTGGAAAACCATTATGAACACAGAAATATCTTAGGGGAAGCAACATTGTAATCTGTAAATGCTATATCATTTCAATCATACCATAAATTAATTTACAATTTAACAATTTTCTAACTTCTAAAGTTGTCTAAACTGACCTCTGATACCAAATATAGGGCCCCAAACGTATTCCTTACTTAATAATGAATTAAATGAATAATTAAAATTGAGGATCTTTTAAGTTTTAGAGTTTTAGAGAACTAGGACATAACTATTACAACTCAAAATATTACAAGTAGACACTTCTACTAAGTTCCATAAAATAAAAACTCTTAAAAAGAAACATGTCTTGTTCCATGTTTTAGATAGAATGACTATTGGTTGATCCCACCCCTAACCCTATTCCACATTAAGTCCTGTGAAAAAAATTTAAAAAAAACTTGGGGGTGAGCATAAAAAGCTCAGTAAGGGATACACAAAGAAAGAAAACTATTATTTTTTCAAAACAACATGTAAACCAAGAATACTTTATCATAGTAATACTCTTCATCTTTATGGAGTAGTAAATACTCTTCACTGAATAAAATGTCAATACTTACACTTTTGTAAATAAAATATTACCATAAAACCCATATAAAAAACACATAACATATAAAGGTTACTTTGGACATAAACATACTTAAATGGAATAACCATATCGTCAACTTCCAGACATATCACATAATGGAATAGCCATACGGTTGACTTCCATAACCAATGAATTGGCGGTTATAATGTAACCACCTGTCCTGGTATTCATGACACCACCCGTCATATGGTTAACCATGTAACCACCCATCAAATGTCCATGTACCATTATAAAAACATAAGACATAAAACAAATATAATGGAAAGAAAAAATTTCCACATTTCAAACACAATATATCACTTAAATATATTGACATAACAAATCCATTATAAAAACCATTTTCAATACCAAAATACATAAAAGAGTATATGGTATTTAGTTCATTTTAAAAAATATCACAGCTTGTTGAGGAAGCCAAAGACCAAATAATACTCACAGCGACGGAAAAGGTCGTTGTCACCACGTACGTTAAAAGAAACATTACTTTTTTTCATTTTGTAAAACGCTTCATAAAAAATGATTCCTTTTGTATGAAATTAAATGTCAAAGGGGTTTATACAATGTATAATAGAAATCCTTGTATTAGAACAAAATATGCCTCAATGAAAGAAGATTGAGATGAAGTCCCTTACAAATATCATTTTTTAAATAAAGAAGATCTATTATGTGTATTCACTATATTTACACATAATGAAAGTATAAATAAAATATAGGAAATAATAATAGCATGACATAATTTGAAAGTAGGAGATTAACTGAAAGAATGGAAATTTGGTTATGAGGTTCCCTTACCTCGTGTACGATGTGAATCGATTGCTCTTTAATATCCTGAATAATAAACTAAAGTTAATTTCTACTTGCTTAAGAACCTTTTTCAAGTTTATTATTCCTTTTATATAACTTATTTCCATGTTATAAATGTTATTTAATCATTTAATTTAATAAAGTTCATTTTGTCTATATTTGGAACTTAAGTCAAAAATGGACTTCTTACAATTACATGTTGTTTATGTGGTCAAAGGTTCATTATATCCAGAGTGATATTCATGATTTGGATATCATATATATCATATATATATCCATCATATACATGTATTTATAAAAGTACATAACATTTAGAGGTAAGAAATGAAATGCACTGTTCATGGAGATGGTAAGCCGTATGTACACATGAACGCTACTTTCATTGATATTTCATATTTAATGGAGTGAAATAATAATGATATAAGGGTATATTATAATTCCAGTATAAAATCACATATAATAAAATTATCTCCATCCTTTATACATCCCACATATGTCATTAACGAATCAAATAACTTTGAGGGGTCAGTAGTCCGCACTTCCTAAAATGAAATTATTCTGTTTACCCACAATGGAAACCATAAAGGTATGCCAGAAATGAAAATTACAGAATCATAATGAAAACATAAAAATAATATATATCATATATAAATATAGTGACATCATTATGGCCGCCATGAAAGGTGTTAAAATATTATTGAACAATCATTGTTTCGTGAGGTAGAAAATCGCCAACCACAGAAACAGTATGTTCTTTAACCATTAGAGAAAGGTGTGTGTAGGTGTAGCTCTAATCCTTATCATAAAAATATGATAGTATATTGAAGATACTGGTTTTTTTATAAAATAAAGGTATAAAAAGAGTTTAGGGGGTTGGAGAATCAAAATAAAACATAATAACACAAGAGAAGACACTACCTTTAAATCGGGAAACTCTTTTTGATTTGAGCTCAAAGGCTTCCTTGGAAAGACTTCTGCCCAAAGTGATGCTACTATGAGTAAGAGAGGGATGTGGAGAGACAAAATGGGCAGGGTTTGGCCGAACAAAAGCCTTGAGAGGTGTGGGTTAGGTGGTAGAGGTGGGGGCCTTTTATAAGAGGAGAGGAGAGGCACTCTTGGAAATGTATAAAAGGTTACTTTATTATAAAATTATATTCAAAATTTAAAGGTCCTGAAATTATATATTTCGAAGATAAGGTGATTAGAGTTATAAATCCACCCATCTAATAGGTTTATGACAAGTGTAGGTCTTAGATTTTACATTATCGTTTCATTTTATTTAAATCGTTAAATAATGAGGTAATCGCTGCATCATCATGGTGTCATAAATAATTTAATTTATCTAATGTCTAAAAATTATATAAAAAATATCATGATGTAGGAAATATTTTTAGATTTATAATGAACATTTATAGTAAAATATATGAATATTATAACCCCATTTAAAAATTGTTTTAGTAAAACAACACATGTTTGTGACATTTTAATTTTAACATTAAATAAAAAGTTATTAATGTCATTTTCCTACCAAAGTGGCTCCATGAGATCCCCAAGTTGACACATGGATTTTTTGGTTCGGCAATGACACATAAAATAAGGGTAGGATATGTGTCAAGGTAATTTCATATTATTAAAACATTATTTTTACCTTAAATTACACTAATTACCTCTAATCATGATTAAAAACATAAAAGTTACAATTCACCAAAAATTAATTTAATCCCATTGAACCACATTTTACTTATTAATGACAACCATTGATGTCATATTTTTTAAATTCAAAACACATAGGTGGTAAATTTTCATTTAAACGAAAAATCAGTTTTTTTAAGTACCATATAGTGGTTTCACTATTCATCAAAAATTGATGTTTTTCAGAAAAATACCAAAACCTCACACTAAGCTATATTTTATATTCCGAATTAAAAAATGATGTCTATTTTACAAATTAAAAACATATAAGTTGCATTAA
Organism: Viscum album; assembly: GCA_963277665.1. Classification (NCBI taxonomy): domain Eukaryota; kingdom Viridiplantae; phylum Streptophyta; class Magnoliopsida; order Santalales; family Viscaceae; genus Viscum; species Viscum album. Next base: position 1,878,761,245 of record OY728132.1, read on the forward strand.
TTAATTTAATAATTAATTCCCGCTGTCATGACAAATAGCGTGTTTTTATGAAATAATATATATCAAAAGATTAACACTAGTTTAAGTCTAATTTCAATGTGAAATTAATTACAAAGACCACTATTGGATTAAATGGAAAAATATATTCTAATTTCACATTATAACCAATTAAAAAGATAATCTATTAATGTAAATAAATTATATTAAAGAGAGCTTTTGAATTAAAATACAACATTTTTCATTATTCGTTAAAAAATGAACTTTATCGGAAAAATACCAAAAATTTACACAAAGTAAATTTTGATGTCCCAATTCTAAAGAAGACTCTTATTTGGTCCAATAGAATGTATAAGAGTGACCAAAACTATATTTAATGATGGTTCCCCATCAAAAGGCGATAAGTGGACCTTTAGTGAATATTAGAGTATATATGCATAAAATTGATTCTTTTCATATTTTAAGCCTTTATCCTTTATTGGATAAATGTAAAAACATTTAAAAAACATATATAATCATATTTTAGTAATTTCTATTCATTTTTTCCAATACAACGACTTTGTTCTAAATAAAATGTAAAATAATCATATTATATTACTAGTGTGCAACGTAGGATTTCAATGAAACACTTTGTTGCGTATCAGGTATGCTATCGAACATAGAAACCCCTTTAATGTAAAATTACTATTTAATTCATAAATATTAATAGGTATGAAAATGTTTTATTCTTTATTTACCCGGGATGTTACATGGACTCTCAATACATTTGATCTATTTTCAAGAGTTTTATGTACAATTTTACAGGAAATGCACCTATACAATTTTTTAAGTAACGAAAATGACCAAAATTATACTTTTCTTCCATTTTAATATCCATAATTCTCTGATATTGGGACAAAAACAACATTCGTTATATAATAAGTATTATTTTGAAAAATAATTGACTAATTTTTATTGTAATATTTTATCATTAATTTTTAGATAATAATAAGTTACTTAAAATGATTAATAAATATTGATGTAGTGATTATTTAATAAAAAAATAACAGATATTAAAAATAATAAGAGTGAAGTAAATTGAATGATTTATTTTGTTCCATTATTTTTTAGATGATTTATTTATTTATACATGTTTTTAAATAATATTTTTTAATTCTATCATTTTCTTGGTATTTTTTATTTTGAAATAAATAAATAATGTCAAAATTGATATTAATTCTATTTTATAATAAATGATAATTTATTTAATGATTTTAAATTACTAAAAACATATAAAGACTTGAAAATTAAATATTATTATTTATTATTTATTAGGGATCATTATGAGTCTGCAGTAATTGGTAGTGCATGATTCTGAGGCCCAGTGTACCCAGAAAAGAATTTTGAACATTTTTTAGGAACGTTCAGTAAACATGTAAGCAGTGTTTTATATCTTTTAAACCAGTTCTTGGATTTAAAATCAAAGACCACCGTTGAATCCTAAGTGCCATGATTTTTTTAAGGAAGGTTTAACTTCAACCGTAGTTGGTCAGGTGAAAAAGTTTGTTTTTGCGTCTTCTAAAAAAATAATAAAAAAATATAAATATTATTATATTATTATCCTACCTCATGTTGAGAGGAGGTGGTGGGGCCGATGGTCTATCAAGCCATTTAATGGATTGAATCTTCAGTTGCGTAACCACACTGTTGGGAATTAAGAGGTTAATTAATTTAAAAATAATTAATGAACTTCATTAATTATTTTGATACGTTACTCACCCTCACCTTCTCATTAAATGGAGCTCATGTTAGGGTTTTTAGATGGATTTATCAAGCGAAGAACCACCGGGGATGTACTAAGGAAACATCCACTGATGGAGGATGGAAGCTTGGGTGGTAATGATACGGGATTGACGAACACGGGTGACTTCATCTGATGAGGACTCTTATCCCGCCACAATTGCGACACCTCCAATGATTCTCAAGGTTGGGGGTTTTGTCATGGTTTTTTCTATGAGGGTTTTATTGATTAATTCTAAGTGTTTGAATACGTAATAATATCACCCATGTTATTGTTCTAACGCTGAGGGCATGGGCCAAACGAGAAAGGCATAGACCTTCAGCCACATGTTTTATCGTTGCATTCATTAGAAGATGATTCTTAACATAACATATCCTTGAAACTAGGAGGCACGAAGTGACAACGACATGATGGGGGGCCTGTAGGTGAAAACAGAAGTGAAAATAGAGTTTTAGAGCATCACTGGAGCCCCGCAGATGAAGCACCAACATTGCACAATACCATGGCGGACTGAATGGGAAGACGACTCTCGGCCGACCACGTTGGCAGAAGGGCGATGTTCCGTTGCACACCGTGTTGAGGTGGGTGACATAGAAGTGAAGGGACCTGACCTCACAGGTCCCACTGATAGCCAATTTGGTGCCACATGGAGTCATTGGTTACACAAAAGTGAAACGACTCTTTGAGCCGTTCAGGAAAGAGGGGTTGCATGACCCCTCACACGGGTCACGCCAGCCTGCAGGCTAGGCCGGTCAACTGCCCAGTTGGCCATTCCCTTCACGACCTAGACTATCTAGTTCATGCCTGACTGAGATAGACCCGGATCAGGTAGGGTCTACATAAACAGGGTTGGGTCGGCCAGACTGGGTCAGACCGGACTAAGACCCATTTCGGCCTAAATACACTTAAAAGGTCATATCATACAAACCATACATTCATTTGATGAACCTTTTATGGAATTGGGATCCTTGTGATGATATTCTCATATTCAAATACTTTACCTATGTTTTGAAGAAAGTTGTGGTACGACCAGGATGCATTGTACCCAAATTCAACTGGGCCCACGACACTAAAATACCTATAACTCTCAGACCAAGAATCTGATTGGCGTACCATCTATTGAATTTGAACCATTATGACATGAAAGACCGTTTGGTTACTTCTTCATGTGACATTGTATTGGTTGAAATATGTCCTATGGATTGAGAAGTGGATCGTCCCGAAATCAAGCGTACTATGTACTAGAATCCAGTGGTTGGCTGAGACATGAATAATGAATAGAGATCCTGTCTGGATCACCACTTAGAGATCCTATGTGCATCATCACCTTGCAATCTTGTGTGGACCATCACTCAGCGATCATGTGTGGTTCATAACATAGCGATCATCTATGGATCATCTCCTAGTGATCATATCTGTATCAACACCTAGAGATTATACGTGGATCAACAACCAGCGATCCTTTGTAGATTATCACCGAGCGATCCGGTGTGGATCAGTAGCAGAACTGTTGAAAGAATAAGATGATCTAGCATTGTGACTAATCATCTATACTAATGTTCTGATGTTATACATGGTTTTAACTAATTTTTTTTCATCATTATTTTTGTTTGAGACTATGCTTTTTGGTTTTCCATTGTTTAATTCTGGGAGATCGTCGAGGGTCTCAGGGTCCTTGCTAGGTGTTTCTATACTCACTTCAGTATGAGCTTCACCCACACCTTATTGTGACTTGTGTAGATGATGTGAATACTTGACTGAAACACAGAGAGCTAGGACCTAAGGGTGTACATCAATAATAGTTTACATGGAGAGAGTTGGAGATGATTTGTACCTACCCTTCATGTAGGATCTTTGGTGTATGATCACAGGTGCTATTTTATATTTTCTGTTGTAGTTACATCTTTTAAGTTGTGATTGTATTCCGGCCTTTTACATTCAGTACACACTTTAGTACTGCATTTTTACTTTGGGGTTTCCTCTTGTTGTTTTCTAGGACTGTGTGTTTGTACCTGTTTAAACGCAATTCCTTCCCGTTTAAGGGAAATGCCTTTCTGGTGCGAGTCCCCAACCCCTGGACTCTGGATGGTGGACTTGTGGTAGTCACGACACAAGCCCTGGGGGATGGGTCTTAACATAAACAATCCTCTTCCATGTGATTAGTAAATGTTAATAATTATCAAATACGGTCCATTATAGTAACAACTATTCTTTTATAAATAACATATTGACATTTAAATAGTAAAAACATTAATATCATGACTGTGGTTAAATTAGTGGTTTTAAACAATAAATGTGCTTATGTTTAAATTTGTTTCCTACAGATATGATTTATTATATTTTTTAAATTATATATCACATTTAGAATAATTGTGTATAAAATTTATAATATTTATCAATTTAGTTCAGCCTAATGTAGTAAATTTACAAGGTTAAAAAACTAGTTACTATGGTAAGAAAAAAATGGGTAGAATTTATTAAATTAAATAATGAGGGAAAAAAATGAAAAAAATGATATTATTTTTTGTGGTGGAGTTTTTTATCAAGAAAAAAAATTAAACAACATTAGTAATAAATTTTTGAACCACATTAGGTAAGGGATACATCCCAAAAGAGAATACAACTATTTATTTATAAGAATACCACTCCTCATCATCTAAACACTACCAAGATCACTCAAAAACATTCTTAACCTCATTATATAAGGTGTTTTTTTAATAAATATATATTAGTAAGGTTTTATTGGAAAATAAAGAATGACACTAAAAGTTGATACATTTTTCTTTAACGAGAAACATAATTTTAAGTCTTTCTCCACCTCATTAATATTTTATTAAACCATGATGATATAGTATCCTAAGTTTATTCCATATATTTTTATTTTCTATAAAAAAAATTGATATAATAAAAACCTCTAATTCCTTCAAATGAGTAATGAAATCATCATTCATGATTACGGTAGACTACCCCCTCGCGAACCGATGACGTTTGTTTTTTCATTTCCACCACTCAAGGTTCGGTATGATTATTATTAATATATATATATATTATAGTATTATAATACCTATGGATTCATTATATCAAATATAACTTCTTATCTCAAATTAAGTTGGAGGCATGATAATGTCGTTCGATTGTATGACAGGCCACCACCTTGCGATGTGATGTTATTCATCCTTCACATATAGTTTACATGGAATGTGATAAAATATAGTGTTAATGATTATATGTCATATAAATAATATAATTATGAAATTCAGTACATATTTATCATTTTTAAATTTAATATATATAACATTATTTTTTTCTTTTTCACTAATGTATTGATGATAACATTTTTCGTTTATGTGTGGACTACTGACTTCACAAAGTGATGTGAATCTCATTGCATCACCACACCGCATGGATGATATATATATAACTATATTATATTTTATTAATTATATTATGGTAATTGTAGTAATTTTCAATTAATACATACCTCATTTCCATATTGATCTGTGAAAAAGAGAAACACGTCTAATGTGTATGTACGTCATACCATCTCCATGATCATATCATACTTTATTTTTGATAACAATAATAAATGATTTCTTTTAAATGAACTATTTATGTAAAAATGTAATAATTATGTCATCATTATTAATCATGGGATAATATAAAATTATAATATGTGAAATAAGTAGATCATTCATAATGAAACGTGATTGAGAACACAATGTAAATAACACCCAACGAAATAAAAATAATGAATGAATATTACTGAACGTGTGATAAGAAATTACAAAATAATAATATATGAAATTATAATTAATAATTTGGTTCTGTGGTAATTTAATGACATTTTTAAAACCACTATACATGACATTAAATATCATTCAATAAAAAGGAGGCATAACGTAATGAATTTTTTCTCAATTTAGATTCCATTAAGACATATTTATTTTTATGCAACAACTAACCCATATGTAGAGTATATGTTACCATTTTGACATGTTATATCACGAATATTTCATTATTGGTTGCATTTTAATAGTTTGAGTTTAATTATTTTATCCAATGGGATTTTAATTGAAAATTACTAAATGGTAAATGTCATTATTAAATCTCACTTTCGTTTGTGATTGTAAACTTTATCTTTAAATAGTCACTTCATTATTAAACTTTTTCATGGGAAATTACATTTATCTTAAATATAAATATTATTGTGTAATATATATGACTATTTCCTAAACCATATATCATTTTTATATAAGGTGTGTGGTTCGAAAGTTATTCTATTAACTAAATAGCTTATGTATGCATTTAATTATCAATTTAATATATTAAATTAATGTTTTACATTTATTTACCTTTCAATACTGATTTTATCTTGTCTCACCTTTATAGCCAAGTTATTCAAATGGAATGTGAGTTTAGTTATCGAATATTCCATGTAGATTATGTTAATTTATTCAATATTTCTTTTATTATACATACCATTTCTGAGCTTTTGAGATCACCATATTTTTTTTATCTTCCCCACAATTTCATGATGTTTACAATGACTGATATATTGGGATATAGTAAATGAAACAATGTTCTTATGAGGAAAAAAATTATTTTTTAATTTTTTAATCAAAATCTAATATAAGACACATTTATATATATAGTTTAGAAAGTCTACTAAACTTATCGATCTATTCAGATGTGACTCCTTGTATATTATATAAATGTAATGGTAGAGATAACCAACTACATTATTCTATGGGAGTGGTGATTACATCTTGTATCAATGGATGTTTATTATAAATATTGGGAACTAGATTATAGAGAACAATGATTTGGGATCATAAAACTATGAAATAATATTAAGAATGTATATAATATCATCCTAATGTTTTCACAAGATAAATATAATACGCTCCTTCCGGTAAATACACCCTTGTATGGATACTACAAGATGATGTGGTTCGAGGACATAGGTAATTATGGGTAATTACTCCAAAAATGTTTTGTCAATATTGAATTTAGAATTACCTATTATTTAATAATGTGATGTACAACACACCTATTTTGACACTCATAGAGTATATAATTAAGATAATAAAAATTTCCATTACAAACCATAGTAAATGAATTGAAAAAGGATTATCCAAAAAGAAACCATGTTTATGATTTTGAAGCACGATATGAATTTTTTTTCATTTCATGATAAGTATATTAAAATATTTTATATTTTACATTATGTTTTATAATTATGTTGTCTAATATAGTGTATTAAATCAATTTTAAATGGTTCCTTACAGAATGAATGAGAACTAAATCAATGAAAATATTTTAGAAGGTAAGAATGGTCCTATCCTTGATGGGTTAGAACCAATCTATTAAAGGAAACTATTCTCTAAAACAATTATTAAAATACAGATATAGTATCATATGATAATGAGAAAAATAATCAATTTTATATGTATTGTGTCTTTGGAGGGGATCACAAAAAAAATCAAATGGATGGGAAAAATATTATGAAAGGGAAGAAGAGAAGGAAGTATTTTAACATATGTGGTAATTACAGAATGAAACACCATTGTACTTTAATAAAATCAATAGATATTTTCTAAATGTGTATCAAGAAGGAAAATAATGATTTGTATTGAAAGGGTTTGAGAAAAAATTCTAATATACAATGATTTAACTATATGTAGATTGGAAACTAAACAAATCACTCTCTCTAGTGTCAAATAAATATACCTCAATAGAGGCTACATGATAATGGTCATGATTATTCTACTACATATACGAAGAGGGATGATTAATATAATTATGTTTGAATTTAATAATTATGTCAAGTGGGTATTTTATAAGTGATGGTATGGAAAAAATATGTATTAAGTGTATAAATATTATAATATAGTATGTTTTATTAAGGATTTTAGAGAATATGTTGAATGATATTGAGGACCAATAAAAATAATTTAGTGGAAATTTTATCTTCCTAGAAAACACATGATTTAGAGCCCTTAATATGTTCTTAATGTTATGATAATGATGTAGGGATAAAAAGATAATTGATACGGATGATATAAATTGTTTAGTATTGACTACCGTGGAACAAAATGATGATTTAATAATAAGGTGGTTTAAGATAGATAATGTTACAACATTTTTTGATCTATGGAATAAATCAAACAATATATTTTTTATTTATGGAATAGGGAATCATTTATTTTTAAATATAGTTTTAATGTAATTCGGGTCATTACCATGTTTAGAAAGAATACATTATGACATTATTCACATTTTTTGAATGTGATAATTAAAGAAGCTTCATGTTTTTTGATATATTAAGGATAAGTTGGTTTTTTAAATGTATTTGGCTTATTTATAAATTTATGGATATTAATCTTCTTTAAGGGTCATGAGGTTGACCATTTATGAAATGGATAAGTTGAAATTTGGATGAGGTTTAAAAAAGTAATGTATTTCTTCACGATATAATTATTTATGCATGTTAGATTACTTGGGAATGCTATATTGGTTTTTGAAAACATTGGGATAAAAAATGAAGGGAATGACACTTTTTTATGGTTCTTATGATATGTTAAAAGTGAATTTTAGTGGGCCTGGAATAATAAATTTTTAGATAGTAAAAGAATTAATTGTATTTAAAAATGATCTGGAATAAAAAATGTTATCCTGTTATATTAATATCTAATGAATCGGATAATATTTTAAATAATCATAGATTTAGGGTATTGAGAACCTAAAAATTCAATTGGACATTCACTTCCTTGTGATCAATTTTCAATAGAACTCTCCACCATTATTTGGGTGTTAGGTTTCTCTTCCAAGTCCATGTTTTCATTTCCCACATATGTTCTCCTACTCATAATCCTATTTTTTTTATTATTCCATATGGCCTTTGTTCTTACCATTAACACTTATTAAGATGGTTTTTTACCAACCATAATAGGTTTGGGTATTTCATAATTGGTATTTTACATATATAATAACATTAATTATAGAGATTAAGTTTAAAATATAAGGGCGCAATTTATTTTATGGTGGGGATAATGTTACACCCTCAAATTCTAAAATAAAAAAATTGAAATCAATATCATGTATTTTTTTGAAGGTTGGAGTCGAAGCATCATTTTATTATAAAATAAAATAAAATCCCTCAATTTCAAAGTGAATTTCGATAAACAAAATTATCAATTTTTGAACATTTTCACTTTAAAAATTGCATTCTCATCGTGTATGAAAGAGTTATTTTTAATTAAAATTTTCTACTTATATGAGTTGAAAATTAATAAATGGATTAATTTTTTTGGAATAAAAATAATTTATATTATGTAATAAGGTTATCCTAATTTTTTATCATAATTATTAGTGAAAAATGTTAAACATAATTTCACTAGTTATGGGAAAAATGTGTTTTCTTTCTGGATAAACATAGAATCATATAGGTAAAATGTCCTAACAATTTTACCAACACCCATTAAATAAAAATTGTTACACCCTTATATATTTTGGATATATTTCTATTTTTCAATGGATCAATTATCTATAAAAGTAATAAATATAATAGGTTAAGTAAAGAAAGATAAAAAAATATTCTTTTATTCCCTTTTAATATCTATAATTAATGGGGATAGGGAAAAACAAAATTGGGTTATTTATACATATTATTTTTATATAATGCTAATTTTTTGTTATAATTGTAATTAATATTTAGTTTTTAGAGATTAATTAGTTACATATAATTATTAATAAATGTTTAAATAAAAATTATATAGTTAATAAAAAATAAATTAACAAACACTATAGACATTAAAAGTGAATTAAATTGAATGAATTAATATGTTAATTATTTTCTAGATGAATATATCATGTTGAAAGAGTTTTTACTTAATATATTCTACTTATATCATTGTATATGTATTTTAAAATTTAAATTAAATTAATTATGTGAAAATTGATATTAATTATTTTTAATAACAAATGATATTTTATTAAATGTTTGAAAATTATTAAAAATAAAATCCATTCAAAGTTATTTTTAAATGATGATAAATATAAAATATGGTCCATTTATATAATAATTTATATTTTATAATAAAAATATCGACCCCTATATAGTAAAAACATTATTGGTGTGATTAGGGAGATGGCTGTCCTTTTGCGTATTTCATGCCCTTATGTTTAAATTATTGTCCAACACACATGATAATTTTTTATAAATTATATATCATATTTAGAATCATTAGGCATAAATTTTCTAATAGGTATTAGTATAATATATTATTCAATAATAAATTATCTATGTTATAAAAAAGATTACCCAGATAAAAACCAAAACGTTTTAAATTGAGTAAACATAAAGACTAAGAAAAAAAGGAAAAAAATATTTTATTTTTGTGTTTTAGATGTGTTTATTGACCACCTAAAAACTCTCCCCAATTTTTAATCAATTTTTTATCCACATTAGGTAAGGGATACGACCCAATAGTGAATACTCATGGCCATTTACATGAATTCAACTCCACCTAAACAATAAAATGGAATTCACTCTCATCACTTATGAAAACTTATAAACCTATTTGAATCATAAATAACTACAAAATTAACTATTTGACTTCCTTAACCTCATCCATGAATAATTATTTTTGGAATAAATCTATCCTAGTAAGGCTTTAGAGAAAACCAAATGAAGATACCCGATGAAGTGGTAATGTTACTCAATGAGCGTCATTATTTTACTTATTCATCTACCTCATTCAGATTTATTTAAACCATGATTATATAATAATAATAGTATATTAAATATAATTGGATAATGTTATAAAATTTTAATGATAAAAAATATCCACTTCCATCAAATGGATATGAAATCAACATTGTTGTGTATGGAAAACTACCGTCTCATGAAATCATGTCATTAGTTTTTCCATTTCCATCTCCTATGGTTTTGTATGGTGATATATATAAAGTATATATATGATTTTTAAACATTATTATACCTATTTAGTCATTATATCACATATTTATTATTTTCTTCCATTCTATTGGAGATGTGGTAACGTCACTCATTTGTACGACATACTAACACCTTCTAAAGCTTTATGAATATTATTTCTCTAACATCTTACATGGAAGGTGATAATAAATATTATTAATGATTATATATTTTATAAATTAAATAATTAGGATTTTTATGAAATATTTATAATTATATAGAGATAATATATATCATTTCCTTTATCTTATTTTTAATCATGTAAAAATGATAACATCGTTCACAAATGCTGAAGACTTCCGCTTTCACTAAGTGATGTGACTCTCTTTGAATAAACACACCATATAGATGATATATATAACTATATAATATGATATTAATTATATTATGATATTAATTTAGTTGTAAAATATTACATACCACTATTCCATGATGTTGAATAAAAAATGGAAATGTTAGTTATGCGTACTTATAATATACCATTTTTTTATCTTAACATACTTCATTTTTCATAATTATTATTCATGTTTGTTTTTAAATGAACTAGTGATGTAAAAATATGATAATTATGTTATTATTATTGTTTTGGGTGTTATATAATAGTATAATATGTTCCATAATAAGATCATTAATAATGAATCATGCATGAGAAAACAAGGAAATTAACATGGAAAACAATGAAAATAATGAATTATTATTAATGAATAGGTGATAAGACATAATAAAAGGGTCATGCATGATATTATAAATATTAATATTGTTCTCAGGGAAGTTTTAACTTGTTAAAAACATTATAATGTATTTTAAATCACATTACATCAAATGGAAGCATATGCTACATGATTTCGTCTCATTTTACATTCCATTGAAACTTATTTGTTATTATGCACCACACACAAGGGTTTTCATAAATTGAAAATCACATAATATATATTATCTATAAGTCTTAACATGGATAATCTAAAACCTCATAAAAAATATTAAGATATAAAAAACTCAATTAATATAAACTATATGGGTGGGAACAATCACCACATACACCATTCATATAATCCTAAATGGAAATAATTGTGGGCTATATACTACCACTTTAGAGACCCAAAGCTTTATGTATATGGAAATTCCATTAATTTTGTGGAATACTTAATACATGACAAAAAATAGAAGCCCAAAGATCGTATTAGTTTAGTGTCATTGGAAGCTCGGAACGTAATCTTCTAATCATGGTGAAAGATCTTCATCATCTGCCATAAAGATCTTCCCCTTTTGGTTTTTTACATAAAACCTTTATTTATATCCTGGGGAAAAGAAAAAATAAAAAGGGTGATCTCAAATGTTCAGTAACCGTAAACATATAGAAAATAAAACAATCCATAAACATTTGAATGCAAAAACATGAACATAAAATCTAAACATCAAAATCTAGAGCAGACATAAATCTTGTAAGTACGTAAGGCATATATCGTAAAGGAAAATCAATCATGATAAAATAGCATGGGAATAAAACATGTGATTGTGAAAACAATTAATCACATGATATGATTTCCATAGTAGCCAAGGCATTGCTGCCAAGACCATATTAGTGGACAAAGTCCCTTTCTGAATCATGTTCACTCCTCGTTCTAGTCCTTAATTACTGAACCGGATTAACTTATTGTTCTAGCCATTTCTATCTCATGAGATATAAATATTTACCCAATTCCTTGGAGGGAGATATAGGTCCCACCAATGTAATAATTAATTCATTCTTTCGTGTGCCACAAATTTATAAATCATACATCATAGCATAACCCTTGTAATAGATTGGGATTATAAAACATCATTCCATCATAACATAATCCATATAAAAAATTGGATATCATTTCATCATAAGAAGAATCAAACCATGTAAATAATGGATACATTATACTTGAAACATAAACATATTATATAATGTCATTTTAGATGGAAACTTGTTTTGATAATACACTTGAAATGAATTACTGAGGAAAAGATCATTTCTTCTTCAAAATCATTTTCTTTTCACAAAAAGTCATGAAATTTTAAAATAAAAGGGTTTTTTTGAAAATAATCATGCAATATTATATAGAAAGCTTCTTAAAAATGAGTCATTATGAAACCGTAAAAATCCATTCACACCGTATAAGTTAAAAATAACATTCTCCTCGTAGTTTTATCTGAAAAGTCAAAAAGTTCCTCGTGTGGTAAAAAAAGTAAGATTCCATTCATAAAATGTGGTAAAATTTAAAAAAAGTGTAAAAGGACATTAAACACACATGAAAACATTTTTAGAAAATAGGGAAAAAGATGATAACAAAAACCCCAGTAAATACTTACGAATAAAAAATCTCAGATAAGAGCGAGATTGGAATAGTTACCCCTTACCTTATGTCCAATATGATTCGTATATATCAGAACCTCCTGTATAATGATTTAAATAATGTCATTGAATTATTACATAATCATATTAATTTGTTATCAAATCATATATTGTTTACTTATGACTTTATATTACCCGTTTTTTTGTAAATTCGATGTAAAAGCAGCGATTTGGGTAAAATCATTTCCTTTATTGTACGTGTTTCAACTTCTTGTTCTTGAAATTATTACTTATATTCTGATTTAAATAATTATATAATGTAAAACATGATTTATATAAAATATATATTCATAATATAAATTTATATATGATAGATCGATAAATGGAATGAAAAACACCGTTCATGGAGACGATAGGCCGTACGTACGCATGAATGTTGTTTTCGTTTACTTATTGAATTGAATGGAATTAAGTAGATGAAATAAATATATATAAACATAAATCAAGTATAATTATTATGTCATATATTTCATTATTACTTATCATATATACATTATAATCATTCATTAATGGTTAACATGGAGAATAAATCTCATCACGTCGTGGAGACGGTAGTCTGTACGTACGCACGAGCGATGATATCATTTCTATGATCGTAGAATTGCATTGAAGTGTATGTATAATATTTTAGAATAAATATAACTTTACAATAATCATATATAGATATTTATTTACATCATTATACCCATCCACGTTAGGTGGTGGTCGAAAATAGATTACACCACGGCATAGAGACGGTATTCCGTACGTACAAACGCGAGGTGATTTCATTTTCCGTAGGATGGATAGAAGGTGAAATAGGGTTGTTTCATATTTATAATAATATATCAGTATATAATTAATACTGATGTTATTAATTTATAACGAGATAACTAAAGAAGAAGAAGTAGAAGAAGAAATAAACTTGAGTGAATCGGAAGAAGAGATTACCTCTTCTTTGACGCACCTCCTTTAAGCTTCCACTTAAGGAAGTAGGGATGGTCTTTTGAGAAGACCAGAACCTCAAGAATGTTGGTAGGGAAGTGAGTAAGAGAAATGTTCAGGGGATGGCCGAGCTTCATGGTTCAGAAGGGTGTTAAGAGAAGAGGGAAGGGGTGCCCTTTTTATAAGGGAGGAGAGGGGAACCTTTGGTAAAAATTAAAATATTATTTTATAATAAATTAATATTCGGTTTTTAATAGCTAAAAATTGATTTATTTCGAAGATAAGGTGGGGATGGGTCGCAATCCTCTCAAACAATAGGTTTTAGACAAGTTTATATTACTATTTTATCCTTGTCGTTTAGATTTAACTCTAAGTTAAATAATTTAACTTTTACCATGTCTTTTTGTTTTCTTACACTATATGGTTAATAAACTCACTATAACAAGACAAACGAACCCCAAGTGGTTAATTATTAACATAAATAATTTTCTCTAAGTCATTTGGCAAAACCTTATATTTTTAGGAATATAATAACATTTATAAATATAATATGTTTTTTAAAAACTAATTTATGTCAATTTTGACACTACTTGGTAATTGATTTTTGTGATTACTATAACAGCATGATTAGTTTAAAAAAGTTAATTTAACCAATACTAACATGTCCTATTAACCAATAAAATTATTTGAATTCATAAAACGTCACAAAATATATTTATTTGGGTTTTTATAATATCAATTATTTTAAAATTTTATTATTTAGGTAGTTACTGCATCCTCAGTGTGTCATAAATAACATAAATTATTTAATGCCTAAAAATTAAAAATATAATAAAATTAGGTATGAATTTTTTCATCTTTATAATGAATATTTATAGTATAATTTCTTTTATTTATAACCCTATATTAAAAAAAATTCCTTATTAAACATTGATTTTAACTATTTTAACTCTCTTTTAAATAAAATAATAATAAATGTCCTAATCTAATCCAAGTGGACCTAAAGAGAAATATTTTATTCCTAAGGTTGTTTTTGGTAAAATTAAAATTATCCAATAGAATTATGACATGTGTTAGGTTAATAATAATATCATTTTTACCCTTAATTACCCTAATTAATTTTAACCGTGGTAAATAAAAGTAAATTTTTACTATTCACTGAAAAAGTATTTTTTTCTTATTGAACCACATTTTACTCCTTGATATTAACCATTCCACTCTAATTTTCTAAATTCTACTCACATAAGTGGTAAAATTTTGTTTTATGTAAGTTTGCAAAAAGCTCCTAGGTGGTATGTAAAAGACGGTGAAAAGTTCAATAAAATTTTTATATATCTAAAATTATTATAAAATGACTTAAATTAATTACATTGAATGTATATAGGTATTATATATCAATTTTTACAAAAAATAAATTTAAATAAAATAAAAAATTATTTAAATAAAAATTCAGTTGTTAAATAATAACCCATGGTTTTCACTATTCATCAAAAATTGAATGTTTTCAGAAAAATACCAAAAATTCACCCTATGAATATTTTGATATTCCGAATCCAAAAATGAAGTCCATTTACAAAGATAAAATTTATAAAATTTCAAAAAGTGGGTATTAATATTTATAACGACTTGTTCATAATAATATTATAATAATATCTCGTTTAGTGAAACTTGGT
Source organism: Viscum album (assembly GCA_963277665.1). Lineage (NCBI taxonomy): Eukaryota > Viridiplantae > Streptophyta > Magnoliopsida > Santalales > Viscaceae > Viscum > Viscum album. The sequence goes on from OY728132.1 coordinate 1,878,776,997, forward strand.
ATTGCGTATAACACACGCTATCATGGAAGGTCGTGGTTGTGTGTAATGAAAGCCAAGTTAGGGCTACGTGTAGTGAAAGATTCATTTGTTGTTGCATATAATAGAATCCAACCATATTTCATTTATACATTGAATATACATATATACACTCAATGTTGCATAAAATAACTTCTTTCAAACTGACATGAAATCATGTGTAACACGATCCAAGATTAGTGTTTTGTATACTGCAAGCTAATATGGTGTTGCGTATAGAACAAGATAATTTTGGTGTCACGTACAACACAAGACATCAATGAAATTAAAAATAATAATTCTCATAAAATCCCGAGTTTTTACATTCTACCCCCCTTAAAATGAAATTCACCGTCAAAATTTGTCAGGGTTATAAATCATTTACTACTTCAAATTTTCATTAATAGAAACCCACATCGTAAAAAGGAATACTAAAGCTTTATTATAAAAAATAATATATGAAACGTAACGGTTAACCAATATAACATATCCCTGGGTTTCCACATAGGAGAAAATATTTGAAAATATGGATATGGAAGAGAAATCTAACCATCCAGTTCTGATGGAGAGTGGTAGAAAACATGACTATGAAAAATCCAACAATCACAAAGCTATAAATTTGCAGTCATATAAGGTACCATATGATTCATCAGATATGAGAGTACTAGAACAACATTTTTGTTTCCAAGATCATTTCCCTAATGTTGATGAACTTTTACATAAGGAGATATACTTACTTGATTTTAGTGTAATATCATTGTGGTCATTCCATGAACAATTTCCACTTCATCTCTATTTAATGAAATAAAGCTGAATTTTTCATTCATGAAGTGTTAGCAGATCATGCGATAGAATGATAAGTAGTCCCATCTGTTTCTATCATAATAAGGTGAACATAAGTTATTAAATATATATAAGTCTATCTATGGTGAGATTAATTGTATATGAATCAAACAATGGAATTATACTTCATATATTATACCACTTAATAAAATAAAACTAGTTTCTACTAACTAGAGACTTCCTATAGGCCAGTGGTATGTCATAAAGGCCTGTCGCACTTCAGTTCTGGGTTTGATTCCCACAGCCTTGTCCGACACGACGGGTTTTCGCCCGTCCTACAGGTTTCCTTTTTTCTAAAACTACATTATTATAACATTCCATAAATAATATCGAAAAAAGTTATAGCCTTAAACAATTCTATATGATTTCCAACTTAATCCATTCCAACCTTTAAGCTTATCGAAAATACTTCTATCTGATTACTAAAAATATCATCTATCGAGCATGTGAATTCCTTCATTTGTCCCCCATATATCATAAGATATATCATTTCAGTCACATTTCGAACATGTGAATAACATAATCATGTATTCTCTTGAAGAGTGAATACCCATTGAAACTTAGTAAAAACACGAATGTTGTCAAAAGTTAACTCTTTCCACTTACCAAAAATCCCAAAAATTCTATATACTCAGACCATGATATCACATAGTCCTTATATCAATCATGAGCTCATGAATACTATCAAACATATTATTTTATCCTTATCCATTCATTATGCGCATATCCTCTTCTTTCCAAAATATCTAAATACCCTTCATGGTTACCAGTACCATTGAACATATACTTTCAAATACTCTAAGAAAAATAGTAGTGTAATAATCCTTAGATGTGTCTTTATTCCATAGTACCATTACCTATAAAACATAACTCCTGATAGAAAAACATTCCACTACCTTCTCAAACCACAAACTGAGATTCACCATTTCATTCATCTCATATATCATTTCTAGTCTCTTCATCAAAATCAACATAAATACTACCAATATGACCATGCTGATTCTCTTCATTAGATTTTCTTTTAGGGAATTGGTTTGCATAATGCCCATACATTTCACATTTAAAACATCTAATCATTGTTGATGTCATAGAAATACCATTATCCTTATCCATGGTGTTAACTGAACATTTTCCTATTCAATTACTGGATTTTTTCCTTCTTTTCCACACCCAAATCATCTTCTGGTTCCTTTGAAACATTCTCCCTGATGCCTCTTCCCACATGATTTACATGAGGGGAATTGAAATTTCTTTCCACTGTGATCATGATGAAACTCCATCTTTCTCTTATTATCTGAGTCGGGATACTTACCAATGTTGAGATTATTGGTCATATTATGAGATTACTGATTAGGCATAATAATGATATGTGGACCTCCAGATCCAATTTCATTCGGTTTCTCATGAACAATATCATTCCATTTTCCATAATATCCTCCATTATCGTGAATCTTCCTATTTCCATCCATTTTCTGAAACCCAAAAAGAATAGTGTGAGTGGCCAAAATCATAATCAAGGGGGATTACCTTAAATATCTAAAATCTTAGGTTAAATTCTAATATCGTTACCATAATTCTAGGACTATAACATATACTTATACTTAACCTTAGGGACATCCCTAGACATACCTTAGAAATATATCCAGGGATCTCACTAAAGTTTTCAAATGCTAGTTTACAAAGGTTAAATAAACCTTTACTCTGATACCAACTGTAGAGACCCAATGCTTGATGTACATGGACATTAAATTACTTTTTCAGAATACTTAATAAATGACCAAAATAGACGCCCAAAGACCGTATTAGTTTAATTTCTTTGGAAACTCGGAACATAATCTTATAATCATGTTGAAAGATCTTCAACATCTCCCATAAAGATCTTCCCCTTCTGGTTTTCTTACCTATAACCTTTCTTTATATCCTAGGGAAAATAAAACATAAAAAGGGTGAGCTCAAATGATCAGTAAGGGTAAACATAGAGAACATAAAACAATCTATAAACATTTGAATGAAAAAACTTGAACATAAAATCTAAACATCAAAATCTTGAGCAAAAACATAAATCGTGGAAATACGTAAGGAATTAATCATAAAGGAACATAAATCATGATAAAATTCCATGGGAATAAGACATGTTATTGTGGAAACCATTAATCACATGATATGATTTCCATAGTAGCCAAGGAATTGCTGCCAAGACCATCTTAGTGGACAAAGTCCCTTTCTGAATCGAGTTCACTCTGTGTTCCAGTCCTATATTACTGAACCAGATTATGTTACCATTCCAACCATGTCTATCTCATGAGATATAAATCTTTACCCAATTCATTGGAGGGAGATATATGTTCCACCCATCTCATAATGAAATCATTCTTTCGTATTCCACAAAATCATAAATCATACATCTTAGCATAAACCATGTAATAGAATGTGATTCTTAAAAATTAGGCAATCATAAAATAATCCATATAATATCATTTCATCAAAAGAAGAATCAAACCATATAAATAATGGAGAAATTATACTTCAAACATAAACATATTAAATAATTTCATTTTAGATGGAAAATTGTTTGGATAAAAAACTTGAAATGAATTCGTGAGGAAAATATAATTTCTTCTTCAAAATCATTTTCTTTTCACAAAATGCCATGAAATTTTTAAAGAAAAGGGTTTTGTTGAAAATAATCATGCAATCTTGTAGAGGAAGCTTCATAAAAATGAGGTGTTATGAAACCGTAAAAATCCTTTCATACCATATAAGTTAAAAGTAACATTATACTCGATCTTTTTTCTGAAAAATAAAAAAGTTCATTGTTTGGTAAAAAAAAGTAAGATTACATTCATAACATGTGGTAAAATGAAAAATGGGTAAAAAGTTGATTAAACATGCATGAAAACATTTTCAAAAAATAGGGACATGGATGATAACAAAAACCCCTGTAAATAATTACGAATAAATAATCTCAGATAAGAGTGAGATTGGAATAATTATCCCTTACCTTATGTTCAATATGCTCCATATGTATATGAACCTCCTGTATAATGATTTAAATAATTTCATTGAATTATTATGGAATCATATTAATTTGTTATGATATCATATATGGTTTACTTATTACTTTATATTACCTTAACATTTGTTAATTCGATGTAAAAGCAGCGATTTTGGTAAAATTGTTTCATTTATTATATGTGTTACAACTTTTTTTCTTGATATTATTTCATATATCCGGATTTACTTAATCCCATAATGTAAAACATGATTTATATATAATATATATTCTGCATATACATATATATATGATAAATCGATAAATGGAATGAAATACACCGTTCAGGGAGGCGGTAGGCCCTACGTACGCATGAACATTGTCTTCGTTTCTTTATTGAATTGAATGGAATTAAGTCGATGACATTCATATATATATATATATACATAAATCCAGTATCATTATTATGTCATATATTTCATGACTAATTATTATATATACTTTATAATAATTCATGAATGGTTAACATGGAAAATTAATCTCATCGCGTCGTGGAGACGGTAGTCCGTACGTACGCACGAGCGATGATATCATTCCCATGATCGTGGAATTGTATTTAAGTGTATGTATAACATTTCAAAATCAATATCACTTTACAATAATCATATATAGTTATTTATTTATACCATTATACCCATCCATGTATGGTGGTGGTCGAAAATAGATTACACCATGGCGTGGAGACGGTATTTCGTACGTACGCACGCGTGGTGATTTTGTATTCCATAGGATGGATAAAAGGTGAAATAGGGTTGTTTCATATTTATAATAACATATCAGTATATAAGTAATACTGATCTTATTACTTTATAATGAGACAACTAAATAAGAAGTAGTAAAAGTGGAAATAAACTTCAGAGAATCGGAAGAAGATATTACCTCTTCATTGACGCACCTCCTTTAAGCTTTCTCTTAAGGAAGTAGAGTTGGTCTTTTGAGAAGACCAGAACCTCCATAATTTTTCTAGGGAAGTGGATAAGAGAATTGGTCAGGGGTTGGCCGAGCTTCAAGGCTCAAAATGGTGTGAAGTGAAGATAGAAGGGGTTCTCTTTTTATAAGGGAGGAGAGGGGCACCTTTGGAAAAACATAAAATATTATTTTATAATAAAGTCATATTTGGTTTTTAATAACTTGAAATTGATTTATTTCGAAGATAAGGTGGTTATGGGTCTAAATCCTCTAGAATAATAGGTTTTATACAAGTTTATGTTACTATTTTATCCTTATCATTTTCATTTAACTCTAAGTTAAATAATTTATCTTTTACCATGTCTTTTTGTTTTCTTACAATATATGGTTAATAAACCAACTATATCAAGCCAAAAGAACCCCAAAATGTTGATTATTAATATATATAACCTTATCTATGTAATGGGTCCTGAAAATAGATTTTTAGGAATATAATATCAATTAATAATATAATATTTGTTTTAAAAACTAATTTATGTCAATTTTGACACAATTTGGTAATTGATTTTTGTGAAAATCATAAAAGCATGATTAGTTCGACAAAAGTAAATTAAATCAATACTAACATGTCCTATTAACCTATAAAATTAGTTTAATTCATAAAAAGTCTCAAATTACATTTATTTGGGTATTTATAATATCATTTATTTTAATATTTAATTATTTAGGTAATTACTGCATCATAATTGTGTCAAAAATAAAATAAATTATTTAATGTCTAAAAATTATAAAAAAATACCATTAAGTAGAAAATCATTGTATCTTTCTAATGTATATTTATAGTTGAATTTATCTGATGTATAGCCTTATATTAAAAATGTTTTAGATATTAAACATTGATTTTAACTATTTTAACTCTTTGTTTAAATAAAATAATAATAAATGTTCTAATCTAATCCAAGTGGACCTAAAGGGAAATATTTAATTACTAAGGCTGTTTTTGGTCGAATTAAATTTATCCAATAGAATAAGGACATGTTTTAGGGTAATAATAATATCATTTTTACCCTTAATTACCGTATTTACGTTTAACTGTGGTAAATTAAAGTAAAATGTTTCTATTCACCAAAAATTGTTTTTATCTTATTGAACCACATTTTAATACTTGATATTAACCATGTCTCTTGGAATTTCTAAATTCCACTCACAGAAGTGGTAAAATTACGTTTTCTGTAGGTTTTCAAAAAGCTCCTAGGTGGTAGGTAAAATACAGTGAAAAGTTCAATAAAAATTTTATATATCTAAAATTATTATAAAATGACCTCAATGAATTACATTGAACGTATATAGGTATTAGTTATAAATTTTTACATAATATTAATTAAAATAAAATATATAATTATTTAAATAAAAATTAAGTTTTTAAATAGTAACCTAGTGTTTTCACTATCCATCAAAAATTGAATGTTCTCAGAAAAATAAAAAAAATTCACCCCAGTCTAATTTTGATATTCCAAATCCCAAAATGAAGTCCATTTTTAATGATAAAATACATAAAATTTAAAAAAGTGGGTATTAATATTCATAATGGCTAGTTCATAATAATATTACAATAATATCTCATTTAGTGAAACTTGGTATTGCATATAACACAGGCAATCATGGAAGGTCGCGGTTGCATGTAATGAAAGCCAAGTTAGGGTTGCTTATAGTTCAAGATTATTTTGATGTTGCGTATAATAGAATCCAACCATATTTAATTTATACATTGAATATATACATATATACATTCAATGTTGCGTAAAATAACTTATATCAAATGAACATGAAATTGTGTGTAACACAATCCAAGATTAGTGTTGTGTATACTGCAAGCTAATATGGAGTTGCATATGGAACAAGCTAATTTTGGTGTCGCGTACAACACAAGAAATCAATGAAATTAAAAATAATAATTCTCATAAAATCTCGGGTTGTTACAACAACTTTGAAATATAATGTCATGAATAACAAAATATTTATCATATTTGATGTTTCAAGCTGAATAATTTAATCCAATGTGATTTTACATGAAAAATTCCTAATGCTAAATTTTATTATGAAATCTCACAATTTATTTGTGATTTTTAAATTTATCTTAATGAAATCACTTTTTCATGTAATATTTGTTTAGAAATTTAAATTCTCATAAATTTCTATATTCTTATGTAATGGATATGATTTTTTCCTAAACCATGTACCATTTTACATATACTATTTACTTTGAAAGTTATTTGACTAACTTGGGAAATATTTTTAATCCAATATCTTTTACTCAATATGAATGTTTGATAGGGGAACCTGTATGTTAAACAAACTGATTATTGAATATATGAAAAATTATTTTAGAATAATGTAACATGGTTTGGGACCTCTTAATGTAATCCCCTCGATGAATCTAGAGTCTCATGATATTAATGAATTGGAAATATCATATTGATTTTTACCCAGTATATTTTAAATTTTCTTATGAATGTTATTAATGTTAAAGTTAAACATTGAATCTAATAAACAAACATTTCCTTAATTTAGAATCAAAATTTTATTATTCCCCATGATATTTTCGCAATTAAATTATCTATATATGAATTTCATTCCTAGTTTATAGATTAAATGGGATGAATTTCAATTATTTACCTTTCCATATTGATTCATCCTTATCTCACCATGATAGTAATATTATTTAAATGGAATGTGAGATTAGTTATTGACCTTTCCATTTTGATTATGAAAATTGATTAGTTATTAACTCCCCTTTAAAAACACTTACTAATCATTTGGTATCACCCTTATTTTTTCTCCTTTCACTGAAATTCTGTGATTTTTACGATGGATGATATATCAGTATACTCTATATGGAATAAATTATATCTAAAAAACCGATGTTTTATTTGTGGTATTACAAAAGTATTATATGACACATGTATGGATCTAGTATACCAATACAAATAAATTGACCAGTCCTTTAAGATTTTATTCCATTAATATTCTGTTAATATAATTATTTTTGGAACTGGTTCCAATATATTGGTTTCGAATTCATTACATTATTTACTTCAAATTCTATAGTTTATGTAGGATTAAGAGACAATGGATTTTTATGGGGTTTTTTATGTAAACACATAGCCTGGATGCCGTATAGTTTATCATGGATAAGTTGATGTCACAAATTTACTAAAAATCCAAGAAACTAATTTTGTTAAAAAGTTTGGACATTTATATATATATATATATCTAGGTATAGTGAATATTCATTAGGATACTAAGATAATCATATTGGATTAGGATTCCAATTTCATGTTAGTCTTATGGACATGGTTCTAAAATGAACTGGACAAATATGTGATTTTGATTATTAACTACCATTCTCACATAGACAGTTAGTTATACAATACCACCAGGGTGTTATAGTAAATTTTTAGACAATATTATAAGTTTTTTGTGGTCAATGGGAGAACCAACCCACAATTATTTTCATATCCTATAATAATATTTATCAAAAAATTGAATCAAATGGTTAATTTTAATCCTCATTATGGAACAATGTTACTATTTATTATATGATGGAAAGAAATTTGTGAGTTAGTTTATATTGGGACAACTCTCATATAAGAAATATAAGAGAATATTTAACTAACAGGGAAACTATTAGTGGCCACTCATAGTAGATAGAGAGTTGAATAATGATTCCATATTCTATTATTTGTGTTGGTTGGGTGATATTTCTATGATGTCACCATAGTTTGACCATAGGCTAATTCAGAAGTAGCGGTTCTTTTTGTTTAGTTTTATAGGTCTATTTGAGATTATTTAGAGGATCTATACCAAATAATATCAATTACTGATAACATAATGAAAATTTTTTATGTGTGATGTAATACATGTATCTTAACATTAAATATATTGAAATGTCCCATATCAAGTATTCTATGTCGATGAGGTTAAGCTAGATCTAGATTCATTGTTCAAGGAATGAAAAGTTCATGTAATGGGATAGAGTTAAAAAACACTACATATGATAAAGGTTACTCTATTATGGGTATAGTTTCAATATGGGTTAATACAAAAGGCTAAATCGGAGTGGGAGTCTTATATATGGGCATAGTAGATAGGTCTTATCACCAGTGAGACTTAGTGATAATTGGATGTGATCCTCGAGGATGAGTTATTAAATGGTGGGAAGGTTGTATCAATAATATTATTTTCCAGGTTTGAGTTGAATTTTACTCTTATAAACCCTTATGTGTTTTAGTAATTTATAGGAGAGGGAGGGTTCATTGGTGGCTCGAGGTTTTGTTTTAAGAAAATGGTTTAGTAACAGAGAAATATTCCATGTTATAAATTTCACCTCAAATATCTGGGGGGGGGGTGTTCTACCAATATTCTATTGGGTGATCTATTATTGACTATTATTACAAGTTGGAGTCTTTTGGGTGAGAAATGTAACCATATGGGACATATTAGAGTTTTACTGGGTTTATATAAATATTATCATGTGCTACAGTAAACATTTATTAGGTACTATAATAAACCAATTAAATGAAATTAAAAAAAATAATAAAATGAGTTTTTATCCACATTCCCCAATGAGAACAGTAGTGCACCCCTTCTCAATAATCACTTATTTATTCTAATCCAACGAATATTCTAACTACATTATTACACCTCAGATCATAGTATCCTCTATCATAGGGGAGTGTTGTGTGTGAGTATAACAATTATCTCCCTTCTCAACTAGTTTTCTATTGTTTCCTAATTTTCTATCATTTTTCGATAACTAATTTTAGGGATTTTTTAGCTTAATTTATTTATTTTTATTTGAGGTTAAATTGTATAGGTATCATTGTTGAGAACGAAAATTATAGTCATATATAGTTTTTTTCTTTTATGATTTTGAGATTCATTATTTACATCATAAAAAATGTGAGAAACTTCATGTTGTTTTTTCCATAACACTAAATTAATTTATGCTTCCATTTTTCATATGAAATAATGGTAACATAAAATTATATTAGTCCCAATGAGAAGTGTAAATAATCCTTGTCAATATCAAGTAAAAAATTCTCTTTGGTGGTATATCATGGATCCATGAAATCAGAACAAGGATGGGTATTTATGTCTAAAAATCAACCCTCAGAGCCTAGTATAGAAACATAGTGTACACCTTAGTGAATAATGATGGGAGAATATTTCTAGGCAGGTTGAAAAGAACTAGGAACTAGACTTTGACACATGTAAATGTATTGAAAGCATGAAACATTGTATGCTAACTAATTTTAATGTTTTAAATTCATATTGATTAATGTATTATTGATACTAATGGATTCTCAATACATGGTGGTACCCCATCCACCATTAATAAAAGATTGATGGTGAATCATCCACCCTTATTAAGTTGGTATTATTTTTTCTACCTAAACTGGGTCACTGCTCAATCGTTCACCTAATAGAAAATAAAATATTAGAGATTCAACCACATGTGAAGGACATGTTAGTGGTAAGTCATCCACTTGATGTTTTGTTCTATTAAAACATCATGTATTTTTCTAAGACTTCCTATTATAACCTTTACTACCTTGGTACCATTTTAGTGGTATAACAACTACCTAGGGTTCAATTTTTATAATTTATTTTTGATTCCAACATGATTCACTATTTCATTTCCACCCACATTCCACTTTTTAAAATTTATTTTATATAAAAAAATCCACTTTTAATAAAAACATTCACATCACATTTTTTTAAATTATTTATTTTTTATCACATTTAAAAAGTCAGTATTTTCTTTTTTTGATGATTACATAGTTGGACATGGTGAGTTGGAGAGACAATAGTGAAATACATTACAAAAGGTGGAACTGTGTAAGATCTCATGAACATATGTGGAATAAATGGAAAATTGTGACTAATACATGGATCCAATTGGGAATAAAATAGAAAATAAATTCTAAAATATGTTGGATAAATATATGCAGAAGACTAAGAATCCAATTCCATCTATTTTGATGCAAACAATGATCCATTATTGAGGATAATGATGTCATTTCATAGTATCAATGTCACTTCTATAATTCATCTTTATATCATGATTTAAGACTCTAAAAGATTTAAAAAATTTAATGGAGATATGATATAGGTTTTAAAAAACATTTCAGTTTTTTAAAATGTGATATAATACTATGTATTAAAACCAAACCATCTTCTATGTGGTATATCAAAATCAGGGTTCCCAAAACCACCTTCCACTTTTACTATAAATTGTTAACTTGGGAACCACATTTCTATGTTCGATGATGGGGAAATGTGATAATATTTTGGAGTCCCAAATAAGTTATTTAATCCCATTATATGTTCTTTATACCCTTATCCTCATGTAGATATTAGTTATGAGGGATAATTTCCCGATGAGCTTCATCCTTCTCTTGATGGCTGGTTAATTTAAGGTTGATACTTGAAAGAGAGATACACATATAAAGAGGGAGTTCATTACATAATTATCAAATGGTTTAGTCTATACTATGGATTTTAGTTATACTATTATGCGTATATTAAATTTTATTGATGCCTATTTTTAAATCATTTTTTATTACATAACCAATCATTGTGTAATTTTTTATATGTTGCTTGTCTAGTTCTAATTGGACAATATAAAAATCCTATTCCTTCACAAAGAGTTTACAGTTTTTTTATTCCATGAAATGCCATACAGAATTATAATAGGCTGGAACACGTCTACATTATCATTATTATTTCATGGTATATTTTAATATTCATTGTTTAGTGAATTTTAGGGTATCTAATATCTTGAATAACCCTCATCTAATGGATTTCACCTAATGCTAATAATCGATTAAGAACAATGAAATTTTCAAGTGGTTTAGAAACATAGAAATGATCCCAAAATTTTCAAATATTTTTTAAAATCCATTTCCATTGTACAAAATTAAACTCTGTAAATTAGACCATTTTATTTTTAAAATATTATAAAAAACCAAATTTTTTATCATTATATTGAAAAAATTACTGTAAATTCACTTACTAAATTCATCAATCCTCCATGAAATAAAATAATGGGTATACCCTATTGTATAAATCAACGTAAAAAATAATAAATTCCATATGATAGAACATTGTAAACATTTTTCATCATTTTTTGGGAGTTATTTATTTTTTAATGGGCATTTTTTATAAAAGCATTCTTTATTTTCCAAATATTTGTGTGCATCATTTCTTCCATCTCCTCATTTTTCATTATTTTATAAAATAAACCATTTATAGGTAATATGAATGATGGAATCTTTATTGAATAATCTAATTACCTTTATACATGAACTAGATATGATCATCTGTCATAAACTACCAAAAGAAATTAGAAATCCATTTATGGGTGGATAACAAAAAATTCAACACTCTTCTTGATCCTTCATTATCTTACTTTGAAACCAACATAAAAATTGAAATAAAAATTCAATATATGTATGAAAATAAGAAACATTAAATGAACTGACCGCACCTATTGTAGAGATCCAAACCACGTACATTCAAAGACATGGTGAAGAACCTAACAATGAACTAAAATATAGAAACATTCACTTATTACCAAATTTCATAAACTGTCAAGACAAGACCCTTAAATGAAATTAATATAATTTAATAATTTTTGTTTAATATTAAAACTTGTAAAAATGAATGAATAATTGATTAATCATAAGGTATTACCGTTTTATTTATTTGAAACCAAAAATGGAATGGTAAACTATGTCAAGTCCCTAAATAGAGGTTTTAAGGACATGAAATACATTTTTCATGAAAGTTGATTCTATACAATTTGAACTAAAACAACAAGGAATGAATTGTTAAGAATATGAAAATATAATGGTTATACAATTCATATATATTTGGAATTTTTTAAAAATAATTTCTCATGTTTCAAAACCATGAAATAAGTGAGAAAATTTAATGATAATACTATATTAACTTCCGTCAACCATAAAATGATTGATGCAACTACACGTGGTTAACTATTGGAAAATACCCAAATCACTTCAATGAATCTAATAAAAACCATGATATAAAAACTAAATAGCTTCCTAAAGGGACTATAATACTCACAATAGCATTCAATGAGGTTAAATATTCCAAATTTCAAATGAAGATTCACAGAATGTTTTAGGAGGAACATTCCCTACTCCGATAAAATTATAATCCCAAAGGGAAATCCTGACCTCTTCCTCCAATTCATTGTTGTATCTATGCTACCAATACCCATTATTCAGAATGATTTACTCAATTTAGATTCCCTTCTACAAAATTTGTGGCAATATTCTTCTTTCCCCCTATAATGAACACATTAGAAATGATCCATATTATACATTCGAAACTGGGTGGAAAGGAAACCAAGATTATAGGTATGTTTAATATTCAATCAAATCGCTACAATTCGGGAGCCAAACCAGGCTATGTAGTCATCCTCCACCATCAAAAAAAAAATAATCAACCACTATAAATGACTTTTCTTCAACCCCGACCAAATATCTATCTAATCACTATAGACCTAATGAAAACCCATTAAAGGAAAAAATATTAATTTAAAAAAACCACCCTAGAATGAATACAAGGCTTATAATATCAGTTCATCAAACTCATTAAGTAGGTGGGTCGATTCCAAAGTCCTGGGAGTAGATGACAACCTTCTAAATCAATATCCAATCACGGTAAAAAGGGTAATGTATGTGTTTTATCACTTCAAAAGGGTAAATATCTTTATCCTTCTTATTATTCAACTGATAATGTATTTCCTCCAAAAAAATAAATTTTACTAACTTTAAAATATTAATGTTATGAAAAAACACACAAAAATATGAAATGAGGTATCGATGATTATTTTGATGATCTACCAACTACTCCTCCCATTCCCTAAATAATTTGATAATCTAATAAAAAATTTAATAATAAAATTTGTAAAGTGATTATGGATACATTTAAAATGTAAAAATATATACATTACACATCTAGATGTAGATAAAAATATGACTCTCTATAAAAATTTCCAAAAATAAATTTTCACCCATATACTTTGACTATAGGTGAATGAGAGATCAAACCTTGGAAAGAGTGGCTTGTTGTTTAAAAAACTAGTGATCCCACCGAATGAAAGGATTTTTCACATTTATAATAACATGAACCATATGAGAGAAATTATTCACTAATTAAATTATTGATTTAGGTTCTAATATGTCTGTGATTAAACACTCTATGTATTCCTCTCGGCATGTTGGATAACTTCAAAAATCATTAATAATCATAAAACATGCTAACAGGAGCAAAAGAAACATGCATGATTGATGACATCCTCATGTGAGTAAGGAATCTAATTTTCGTTATACACTTCTACATTATTTAAATAAAAAATACAATGGCCTATAGATAAACTCCTCTCATACATGGATAGATAATCTTCGTTATAGAAATGATGATCATCAACATTCACAATAGTACACTATCCATGGACATTGGGGGAGAAACGAAATTTTTCAATATACATGATATCATGAACCATCTAGTTAAACATCAATCTACCCATCCTATACATTTCATAGAATCTCTATCCAATGAAACAAAAAAAAAACAACATTCATTCCTCAAATCATAATCTATATCATTTAACTCTTATTCACTCATTGATGATCTAGGTTGTGACTCAACATTCATGTGTTTTTTGGGTTTTGAAATATTAAATTTATTGTTTTAATTGATGAGTGTATTTATTATGAGATACCCATGATTGTGAAAGATTATAAAAATCTCATTTCTCTTCATTATATTTCCATACAAAATAATTATGATTAGATAGATAGTTTCATGGACATCATTCCCCATAAATCTCTAACATTAATATAGAAAACAATGGTATCATTATTAAATCCATACCCATGTAACATAAAATATTCCTATGTTAGTTGTATTGACCAATTACCCTTCATTATTTCCAAAATAATCTCTCCTGAATATGAATAAAAACATCTTATCCTTTTTAGTGTGTCCAAATAAGGGATAGGATGGACACCGTGTGACATTATATGGATTATCTAATCTATTTTTATACACCGAATACTTTTATATGATGATTCTAAACCCATAAGGGAATCTCAAAATCTTTTACATATAACCCTCATTGAAGTGGTCAAATTCGAAGTTAGCAATTTAATATCTTTCAAGATCAAATACCCCATATCTAGTAGTAAATAGTTTAAATTATTTAAAATTGTGCCTAATTTATTTTGAAAAATGTTAGTATCAAATTAAAGAAGTTTATTAGTTCTAACATGTTTGAAAAATATTTTACGAGTCTCTATTAACTATCACAGACTAAATAAAGCCACATTAATTAATCACATTCCTCTACATTGCATTGTACAAATATTAGAATAGTTTTCTATTAATTCATATTATTATTTCTTTGATATATATTAATATTATTTCTGAATTCATAGTGCTCCATTAGATCAATAAAAGAAAAATATAACTATATATTCATCACATTTTCATATAGGAGGACTCCATTTAGTTTCTGAAAATGCTCCATGTACTTTTTTTATTGTATCTTGCGTATATTTTTTGAGTACCATGAGAAACGTATTGAAATTTTTTGGATGATTTCAGTGTTTATGGATCATAAATTGATTATTTTTTGTAACAGATATGTTCTATCCTATGTTATTTGATTGAATGGGATTTGATATTTAATTATGAAAAATTACATTTCATGGTAGAGAGGTGGATATTTATTAGGAATAATATTTGAAGTAAGATAATTCATATTGATAAATATAAAAATGGAAATTATTTCCCCTCTTCCGTATTTAATATATTATCCTATTGTGAAATCTTTCTTGGTTCATTCTAGTTTTTACAACTGATTTATTAAAAACATTAGTAAGATCTAACATACCTTTTCTATATTAGTATAAATAGATTTTTGACTGTTTTTTATATAAATTGTGATAATGTATTTAATTTATTAAAAATGATTCTCACATTACCACTAATAATCCAACAACTAATATGGAATCTTCCATTGAAACTCATATGTGATGCCTCTTAATTTGTAGTTGGGGTACTTTTACCACAAAGGGTTTTTTATCATCCTATTGTTATTATGCCTTCCCAAAGTCCCCTTGACCCATCTCAAGATAATTACAAAACTACTAGAAATGAAATTATTTCTATTATATTATCATTAGAAAAACATTATTCAAATATCTTGTAGTAGAATTAATTTTTTTATAATAATTCCACCCAACATTTTATTTTTGAGGAACCAGAATCTAACCCCCCCATCATTTGGTGAATGATCCTCTACATGGATTTTGATGTCACAATTAATGAAAATCTAGGTATGTAAATTTTATTATATGGAAATATTTTAGAGATTTTCCCACCATTGGAACACCATGTTGACTCATCCTTAAAAATGGGAGAATTATTCCATGATGATAAAAAAAATTATGTAGTAGACCTAACCCCTTGGTATACTGAGATTTTGATTTTTTTGGATGTATCTAGGTCCACAAAAAAATTATAACTTCAAAATCCCAATGATTTATGAATTATTCATGATGGTAGATTTGGGGTGAAGAATGTATGTGGAAAATTTATAAAGACTCTGTTCTATATAAGTGTGTCTGTGGCCATGATTTCACTACATTTTTAAGCTTCTTCAGCACTCTACCTTCTAAGGGCTACATGGGATCTTTTCAAATAGCTTGAAAGGTCCTTGACATAGATTTTTTTGTAATGAATTTTATGGAGATTCCGATTAGTTTTATAATTTATTTACCCTATTTCAATTCACAGGGAATGTATCTAAGACGAATAAAAATCCTTAAACAACACATGTTATTTTGTGAAATCTCTAATGCACGAGGAATTGACTTTATCAGGACTTTTCCAAATTCATTTTAATTTTTATACAAATTATTTGTTTTTTATTATGTCAACAAATAAGTGGAAGAAATGTCAATAAGGATCTATGATTCTTGAATTTTTATTAATTTTGGGAGATCTTATTTTTTTAATAGGTTTAGTTTTACAAGATTCATCATTACTGACCAATGGTCACATTTCTGCAATAAAAATGCTTTATTGGTATGGGGTTTTACATAATATCACTATATTATATCACCCTATAACTATTATACAAGATGAAATATCATATCATTATGGTAATGGAATCATGGGAAATACTATGGATCCCAATAGGGAGGAATGGAGTTAACCCATGGATGATGAACATTGGGTGTACCATAAAATTTTAAAAACCAAAAGTAGAATTTCATTATATCAAGATATTTTTTTAAAGTATATTCACCTTCATATGGTGAATGATAACCATGAAAATTTGGTTGTTTAGAAATTTAATGTGACCCACTTAGTTACAGGTGAGCATATGAGGTAATTGATTTTTGATATGAAGGAAATTTTGAGAGACTCATATGGGAGATCCCTAAACTATAATGATAGATAAAAGGAATCCCATGACCTCCTCCTCCTTCATTGTTAATTTCAAATTGGGAATAAAGTCTATCATTTCAATGAATGGATAATGTTTCACCCAGGTAACCATTATTCCTATTGGTTCGTCCAATTCATTGTTTCAAATATCTATCCATTTAGTGTTTTATAAATTCAAAATAAAAATAACAAAAAAACTGTCAATGGGAAGATGTTGAAGAACATTCAAGAACCCATTCAGATGACCTTGTGGGAGGAAAACCACCATCAAGAAGAATTATACTACTCACAACCACTAGGTTTTATCCATCCTTCTTATATTGTCTTTTTTTATAATTGTGACATTATACACTCCAGGGGTGTGAGTTGGTAAATTCAATGGTTAATTATGACTTTAATCATATTTTTTCTTTATCTCTTTTTGTCATTTTTTATATTCCATTCCCCCCCTTTATCTTTTGTTGTTATAATCATTTTTTATTCCCACATAATTATGGAAAATGTTGAAATGAATGAAAAAAATTTCTATTTCAAGTTGATTTAACATTTAAAAAATTCTCCAATAACATGAAACTTTTATATCCAATTTAATATTAAGTAGTGATATTTTTCAATTAAATTGTTTTTTCTCAATTATTGAAATGTTTTCGTTCATATGAGTCCTTAGATATTATTGATACCCACTATGTGAATAATTTATGGAAAAATTGTGTCGCTTAATATATAAACACATATTTCCATGCAACCATAATGATTGAATATTTAAAATATAATATAAGGTAAATCATCATTATTTTTCATATTTTAGAAATTATTTTTTGATACTTTTGTTCCTTATATAATCTATTTAATTATAGTAGTTGATTGACAAATGTGTGTGTACATGTTTTCGGAGTGTTGTATATTCTAAAAAACTCAATAAAACATATAAATAATAAGGGGAGTGATTAAATGTATAAAAAATGAGGATATCTATATCAGTAATATAATATTTGACTTCTAGAAACTCTTATGTGTGTTGATCATGAAATATAATTGTAATGAATGTATAGAAGTTCTGATAAAATGAATCAGGTAAGTAGGAATATTTTAAATTAATAGATATTTACTGGATAGAAACTGTAAATAGTAGCATGAAATGGTTTCCAAAAAATCATGTTTATATATAGTGAAATTATTTACTATTGAATTCCCTACACAGACTGGTATCATACATATCCATTAATTTGGGTTTGATATGATTTATGACTAATCTTGTTCGATGATCACATGGAATAACTCCTTGGTGTGTTTTTTTCTTTGATCGCATTAAAATCATGAATAATATTTTCCCTGAATGATAAATATTAATAAATTTTTGAATAAATTTGTGGATTATTTTTGGAAATTTGACTTTTCTCAAGAGATAATTTTTTTTAGTTGTGAGGGTGTGATCACACTGTGATTCACTATTTTATTTCCACTCTTATACCACTACATTAAATTTATTTTATATTTTAAAATTAAAATATAATAACAAATAAATCATGAAATTTTGTTTAATTATTTAATTTTTATATATTTTAAAAAGGGAATAATTACATGTGTTTATGATTACATTGTAGGAGGATATGATTTTGAGATCCCATGATGAAATTGAAGAAAAACAGGCCAAAATACACAAGATTCCAAGATAATATATTAACATAAATACATATTATTAATATGAAATGAAACAAATTAGGATGAAGGCTGGTATACTAATTCCCACCCATGTACAATACATTTCTATTTCTGACCAAAAACATATATTCTCCCAGTTTTTGATAAAAATATTCCATCATTGAAGAGAATCTTAAATGCTTATATTATAGAGGAATATTTTGTAATTTAGAATTCTTAAGGGATTTTGGACAAAAAATTTTGTAAAATATTCTAGTGAGTTGTCCATGTTTTGGGTAATTTTTTTTTTCAAAAAGAGGTAATACTATTTGGTCACCCAAAAGGATGATCCAGTTGGTATCTCAAATTCTAGGTTCCAAAACCACATACCGACTTGACATTAAATTTGAATATTGGGATAACCATTTGTAAGTATGACTGGGGTAAGGTGATACTTTATTTGATTACAAATAAAATCTTATAATCCCTCTTTTGGTTTTGGAGACCCCTATACTTGAGGAGAGATCAATGGTTAATGGTAATTTCCACACAAGCATCCTTCTCCTCTTAATGGTGGGATAAATATTGAGTTATCTTTTCACGGGAGATTCAAGCATGTTGGGTGATTTATACCAAATAATTATCTAATTTAATAGTTTATATTGTGGTTTTTATATTCAAAATGTATATTAATTTTAGGAGGAATTTAATTGAAAACTTTTTATTTCATTACTAATCGGTGTGTAATTTTTACTATGTGGTTTTCTTTGTTTTTATTAGACAACATAAGAATCCCCTTCCATCCTAAAAAATTGATATTTCAGTGTTCCTTGACATACCTTAAATAAGGATAATAGGTCAGAACCTGGTAACATGATTTTTATGTCATGTTTCAGTCTTAGGTGAATTCTTTTAGAGGGATTATGTGTAACCAAAATCATAGTTAACCCACTACTAAATGATTGTACAAAAACCTAATAATTAATTAATAATAAGGAACTTATCAAGTGTTGTATTCTATTAGAAATGATAACATAATAGTAATATAATTTTCAAATTTCACTTTTCTCATATATTAAACTCTTTAAATTAAGTCATTTTATTTTTAAACTATTTTCAAAATCCCCCATCTTTTTTGATAATTTCTTGAAATAATTATTAGAAATACACACTATAAACTCAAAACAATCCATGATATATGACATAGGGTCTTTCATGTACTATATAAAACATTAAAGACGTAATTAATGTAATGTTTCATGACAACAAAGTCAATCACCCAATTGGGATCAGATGAATAGGGTGCATTCTATAATTAGAGATGATATCATGGTAGTGCAACGTCCAAATGGGTAATTGATATGGTGGTATGTATCCCCCCATGGGATTGATATTTATTGTATATTATCCACTTAATTTACATGTCATATGGGTGTTTTGTCCACATAATCTATGAAGCAATAGAATATCATCCACCTGAGTGTGCATAGAAATAGATTATCATCCACCAAATACTAATGATGCCTTATTCCCTAGGGACAAAATTGTTTCCTTTAAAAAAAAATTAGTGTTAGATCATTCATCTCGATTGATTGAGATTGTGTTAGATCATTAAATTAGTGATGTTTAATGGTAATAACTCTTTTGTCGTGAGTATTATTCTAGGATTAAAATTTAATTCATCTATGAGTTTTGGGTTTTAACAATGTGTATCTATACAACACTGCTTGAAGTAGGTATAGTCAGATATGGTTTTGTGAGGGAAATCTGTAGAGTGATGTTTTATTTATATATTTTATTTTCTGTCACATCATATCAATCATGAACATAAATTTACTAGATTGTAAAGGTAAATCATTATCGGTGTCATTCTATGTTTTAATCCAACATTGATTCATCACCCTAGTACCCTAGAAGACTTCATGTTTCATGAACTATTTTAGAAATAGGTCTATACTATATTTAGTGTTTCAAAAAGTGGATTTTTTCTTGTGTTTTGAGAAGTTACCATGCTATAAAAAATGATAAATTAGGGTGCATATACATAATATTTCTTGTTTTTACAACATTTTAAATCATCTACCCATGATTGATTATTTTTATGATTTTGTGAATTTCGAAATATTATATTATTTTATTTTGATACATAATTTTGTTGATTTTTATTTTTGTCAATCATTTTGTTATGATATACATTTCTTATGTTACTATTCTATAATGTAAAATATTTCCTAGAAATTATGTCTCTTGTTTTTAATAGTTATCGGAACTAAATAGTATAATATCCAAACCTCATTATATCAAACCTTATCATTGTTAAATAGCCTCTAGCATATGGGGAGTTTCACATGAGGTGCATATCACCTTGTTTTATCATAGTGGATGAAGACCAAATTAATGAGATTATATATATAGTTAATAATATATATAAATTAAACGTTTTCTCCAAAAGAAAATGAAATATATAAAAACATTTGTTTCACATGTAAGAAATATATATTTAAAGAAAAGAAATTCTTGGATTTAACCCAATTTAATAATAATCCAAATGATGATAATTACAAAACTAATTAATTTGAGTTGGTGGAGGTATTAATTTAATTGTGAAAAATGTGAAACAATCTCTTAAGAGAGAAGTACAACATATATATGGTCGAAATGTACTTAATGTACTTATTTAATAATAATGAGTGGAAATAATATATTTAATATGAATTGGGTTTTTTTGGGATCAATATTATGTTAAAACTATAATTATATAAAACAACACATGGAGAATTATGTATTAAAATATGTTGGATCATATATTTATTCTCATTATAATGTATAATAATGAAGTAATGTGTAATGATATAGTGAAGATAGACCTAGAGAATATTATAGAAGGGGAGACATCATTGATATCCCTTGTATTTATTATAATATCTTTACAACAAATTATAAAAAAGGAAAACCAAAATGATGAATCCGAATGAAATAGGATAGGATTTATAAAAAAATTGATGATTATCATGTTTAAAATTGATTATAATGGACTATTTATGTTTGGAAATATATTATGTGTGTCATTGGTATCAACATTGAGGAACTATGTTTATATGATTAATATAACTCATATTTATCTATACATTCATGAGGTAACACTATCAATTATAATTAACATCATCTTAAATTCATGTAAAACTTTTATAAATATCCATTGTAGGATTGAAATGTTAAGGTAATCCTTAACACCATTTATCAACCTAAAATTTATATGATGTTTAAAACAAGATCAAAAACATTAAATGTCATGTTGAGTTCATACCCACATCAATTTCAATGAACTTGTGACCAGAATTTGTCGAAATTATCATATAACAATAGTTTTCACTCAAGAATAAAAATAGAATTTCGTGAAGAACCTTATGATAAATTTTATAAAACACCAACCATTTAAAAAAAATTAAATTTAACTAAACTAATTTTTCATTATCATTTTAAGGAAATAATTCTGAAATTATATGTCATTTAAAAGAATATTAATTCACCACATATTATCAAAAAATATTTGTATGCAAGGAAAAAACCTAGAGTGTTCTATAAGAGATTAGGCCTTATTAAATATATCACCTAAAAATATAGTTATAAGGTTTGATGATATTGTAAATCCAAAAAAAATTAATTAAAATTTTCATATACTGGAGTAGATATATGTTGTGTTGTGTAGATTGGTTATACAAGCAAAACTATCTAATTTTTTTGAAATAGTTGTTATCCTAATTTGAAGAAGTACATGATAATTTTAAATTATGTACCCATAGAATGAGATAGAAAACTAGGACCAAAATTATCATATCCTCAAAAATATTTCCATATCTATGATTTTTTAAATAATGATTTGTAAAACTGAGTAATTTTTTTGTGGAAAATATTTAGAAAAATAAAAAATCATAGTTAATTGTAGAGAATCATGAAGTAATTAATGCGATACTTCCACAGTAATTAATGAATATTGATGTTATTTAAATTTTTTGTAATTTTTTAATATGGTGGAATATAATAATTGATGATATTTATATGAAAATAATTAAAGGAATTATAATTATATATTTTTTAATTTATTCATGGTAATATAACAAATGTAAAGAAAAATAAGCATAAAATTTAATATAATATAGATAAAATAAGAAAATTTTACTGTGAATTGATGTTAAGATTCCCCTGGAATGTGGTACCCAAAAAAATATCAAGTAGTTAAGGAGAAGTGTTGATTAAAAATATATATATATATATAATATATTAGATTGGTACTAAAATAATAATAATTGTCATTTTTAGATATCAATAAATATAATTATCATATATGGAGGATAGTTGTTACATATACAGTGGAAGAAAATTATGTGTCGATTATATTATAATTATCATATCCTTACATGAAATTTGGAAATTGCTGTTATTTTAATGTTTAAGAGATAACTAAAAATTATAAATAATTAATTTTTATATATAAACGTGAATTGATAATATTTAACTAAAAATGGAATTTATTTTTTTTCATTAATTTTTTTTGTTATCCTAAAACAAATATTTATTAGACAACATATATTTTTTATGTAGTTATTTTTTATATAAGTTGAGATTTATTTGAAAAGAAAATATTTTAAATTATTATTAAAATAATCAAAATAATGTTTGTTTTTATTTTTGATAAAGTTTATAACTAATTTAAAAACATAGGTGAATTGTGAAATATAATAATTTTATATATTGTTTTATAAGAATAATAAAGGATTAAATTTATGTAATGAATCATTTTATAAACCTTATATATGAATATATAACTCAAGGTTAGGATATTACATTATTTCCCACAAATAATCCATTTGAAATTTTGAATTTTACCATGCTACCAACCCCATGGTTACAAATACTACACTTTACAAACCCTGTAATACAAAGAATTTTCCCCCATATCTCACCTATAAACACTATCCAATCATGCACATTTTCTAATCATAAAATATATATTTTACCTTGGCATATATCTTAATAACTCTCTACTAGAAGAATATTAATTCTATTGAACATAATGAAATAATGGACTTATCGATGTTGTATTTGTACATGTATGAGTTAGTTTTAATTTAGAATATATATATGTTTAATTTTTTACTATATTTAACTTTTTATTTCTAATAAATTATGTTTCTTAAACCATGTTTCCTTTATTAGAGTATATGTTTCTATCCTTATTTATGTCTTATATGTTTCTTGTTAACCTTATATAATCTTGGATGTAACCTGATGTGACCCTTCTAATTTTTTTTTACATTATTGTGAATCTAATATCTACCCAATGAATGTTTTATAAATTTCCCATTACCATTATGCGGTTTTAGTTTACCCTTGTGAAGAATGTTTCATAAACCTATTAATGATTTGAAAAATTGGTTTTACCCTTACCCGAGCAATGTAAAAAAATACCCTTACAAAAGTTATGAAAATGTTTTCATACCCTTATGATATTCCAATACAATAATAAAGGATCAAAATTATCTACCTCTCAAATGATATTGAAATTACTAGCTGATGTATAATACTATTAGAAGTTATTTTGTACTTCCATTTCACATATACAATAATTAGTTCAAATTTTCTACAATCTGTTATGAATACCACTACACAGAAATTGTTTCTAAAACCATAAAAGGAATGATATACATATTTTATTTTTTATACTATCAGTATAAAATTTCTTCTCCTAGGTTGTTTTGGTTGTAGAAATTCCATATCTTCTACATCTGGTATTGACCTTCTTCCACTATTTTAATCATGTTATCCAAAGTATTGTTCTTATAACAATACAATTACATCACACCTACAATATCTGGTAGATATATTCTACCACGGGATGATTCATCTACATCTAGTGTTTCTCTACTACTACAACTCTAATCATCATACCTCTAGAATAATCTTCAACCACTATTTCAATCCATGAAACCATTGTTGAATGGATTAAAAATTAAAATAAATTATTCCAAAGAATATTTCTTTGTAATTTAATTCATGTATGAAAATTTATGATTTATGAAACATTAATCATTAAGTGGACAATCATCTATTTTAGAGGCAAATTCATAGTTTTTTAATTTTCTATTTCTAAAAAGATTTATCATATATCACTATTACCATATAATGGATAATTTAAGATTCTCAAAATGTATAAAATCATACGAACCCCTCATACTGAAGGTATAGTTGATTAAAATCTCTTATTGAATGGATGATTGTGCTTTAATATTCCTACATTGAATATTTATAATTTTCCAATGATATGAATGCCGCTTTTTTCATCCAAAAACAAAGACCTCATAAATAATGTTTGAGTTTTTATTAATGATATATTTTAACACAATTAAAAAATAATAATAAGGTCATTATTGATCGTATCTTACATGATTAAAGATATAATAACTACACATAAGTTTTTTTACTCATTTTTTTATATTTTCCAATTTATTTACATTATAGTTTTTATTTACATAATTACATATTTTTTTAGAATAATTATTTTTTAGGATTGTAGAGTACTCCAACAATATTTTCATATTTCGATTATAACATCTATCTCATGAATAACTGTGGAAGAGGTTGTGTGTATCCTCGATATCATGTTGTGTAGTTTTATGTAAAGACAAGATCCATGTTTTTTTTATCAATTTTATTTTTCAATAATCTTCCAACATAGTGAGTGGATATCAAATGAAGATGATTATGTCTCATTTTAAGACTAATCCTCTACTTTTTATTTCTACTATGGATTTATTATTTAGTTTAATAGGTTTTAAACTAATATTTTTTTAGATTAAAAAAATGTTTTTAAAACAATACATTAATAGTTAACATAGATTTTTTGTTTATATATTTTATTTTATATAGTTAATGTTATTTAAAATATTAATTAGGTTTTTTAATTTTTAAAATACTTTACTATCGAAACCTTGAGAAACATTTGAAATAAAATAAAGTATATATTTCAAATATTTTCATTTACTAGGTCATTTTGTAAATTGGGTGATATTTTACAGATTTTTAAAACCAAAAATGTTTATTGGATACTCAATTAATCCCCACCGAGTTCTCTACTTTTATGAAAATTTGATATCATTGAATATATTTTCCTTATATTTTCTTACATTGTATATTAGTAATTTTTTAAAATGATCTTGTTTATTCCATTTTTTATCTAATTTCTTATTATGGATGAAAATTTATTAATTTATGATAGAAAAAAACCTCCATAATTTAATAGTTAATGTTATTTTCATCTGAAATTAAAAACTAAAATTCAACATTAAAGGATGAGTTATCACATTTGAGGATTTGTTAAAAATCAAATTGAAAAATATAAATATGTCAGATAGGAATGTGTCTTTCAAAATAATGTTATTTATGATTCCAATAGAAAATCCATGAATGATTTATTTATTTATTTAGATGAGGATGAATTAGTATGATATCTTCTTTAGATGTTACTTATTAAATTTGGGATGCCTATTGTGTGTTTCAAGAAGGTTCATATAATGATAAAGAAATTAGATTAAATACATATAAAAATAATCATTCTAATTTTAAATTTAATCACGATTGATCTATTTATAACTTGTATCTTAATATTACTTATGTCATAAATACTATGATTTCAAAAAGGAAAAATATATAAAAAATCTCAAATTCTAAAGATATTGAGATCTCTATTATGTCATTGGAGATGTTTTGTGGTACATATTTAAGAATCATGTGATGTGATAAATCTAATAATAAATTATAAATGATAATTTTAATGTAGTGTAAATAATATTTTAATATAAATAATGTAGATGATGATCAAAAAAAGGGAATATGTTGTCTTTAAACTATCATTGTGAAAATATAAGGATTTTTTCAAACCTGAAAGTAAAATCTCAAGTGATGAAGATACAAATAGTGATGAAAAAATGGCCCGGATATCCATATGATTTATAAACTGATATAGAAGATTAATTTATTATATAGTCAAATTATAAAGGAAAGTATAATTATGGAGGAGATTAGAGGAATCATTGGGAAAAGGATGACTCAACAAATGAGATTACCTTGAAATAATGTATGATAAAATGATATGAAAAAGATAAATGTATGAATATTATGTATCATAAATGGTATAAGGAAAATGGTGAAATCTTAACGAATAAAATTAAGGACACTTGAAGTGAGTATGATGATAACTCAAGTGACTCTGATTATAAGCAAAAAGATAATAATGAAAAAATATAATTTATACCTTATGGATACTACATTGGTGTTATCATTTACTCCTTTTTATAATTTATTTAATTAATCTAAAATAAGGTAGGATGATTTAGTAAAATATTATTCTATAATAGAAGATACAATGAATTTGGTAAAACAAAAATAAACAATCTAAAAAATATTCAAGTTTTATGTGATGTTGATTACCGTGATCAATGTATATAAAAGTCAAAAAATGACAATTTATTATAGGAAAAATACTAATCTATAACTAGTAATTAAAAACCACAAAATGATAATTAATATTTTACCAACAATAATATAAAAATATAATTATATTATGTGTAAACAAAAAATACAAATTCATATTTTGGTATGGATCGGGATAACAATGGAATCTATATAAAAAAAGTTCTTTCCTTATTCAAAAAATATTATTTCCATTTCAAGGAAAAATAATAGTTTTAAAAATAGTTCTAAAATTATAATAATTAAAAAAGACCCCTATATCAACATATTTTATTCTAGTTATAAGAAAGCCTTTAATTCCAAATTTGATTCAAATGGATTTATTTTCTAACAGCTATAGACCCAAGATAATATGGGTACCGAAGGCATTTAATATTTAGTTTTACTTAGGAAAAATGCATAAAAACATTCAAAAACATTATATGGTATTGAGATCGTGGATGTTATATACTTATGTTCATATAATAATTATCATTCAAGAATAATATAAAAATGGATCCTACATATGTCACTTTTGGGGACAATGAAAAAGGAAAGATTATTTGATGTAGAAAAATTTGTTAATTTTAAAGTCTCTATATCTATTGTTTTATTTGTTAATCAATTAAAATATTACCTTCATAGTAAATTCTAATTTTTTTATGATGGCTTTAATGATAAATTTTAAAATAGTTTTTTAATATTTTTGATTCCATGTATTCTTTAGTATTTACTACTTAAAGAAATGATAATTTCGATGATATTGAATCATATTTGTTATTCTCATAAAATTTTTATTTTAAATTATTTTTATATATAATATTGGTTGTGGCATACTATACTAGGACACTATAAAATATAATCACATAAAATAGATTAATAAGATGGTATTAGTCACAGGACTACCTATTCTAGAATCCATAAATTTAAAGTGTGAAATATTTATAAAAAATGTGTACACAAAAAAAATTATTTCAAATCAAAGAAATAGGTATCTACTTCTCATTCAATAGAATTGTTTAATTTATATTGATATAGATCATTTATAGTGTCTATGTTATTTGGAAAACATTATTCCAATTTTTTTTAAGGACTAGTCGCAAAAATATATATGAGAGTTTTTCCATTATCATAAATGTGATACTTCTTCTAATTTTTATGAATATGGAATGTTGGTAGAGAACCTTAATGAAATCACTATGAATGATTTGAGATGTGATTAAAATAAGATTTTCAGAATCAATATTTTGAATCTCACTGCTCAAATAATTTAGATACATATAATTTATCTACACATCAAACACCTTAACAAAATGGTGTAGTAGAATAGAAATGTAAAACTCTTCAAGAACTTCCGCAAACTATTATCATTTAATATTAATTACCTATATTTTTTGTAATGAATCTATTAACATAGATATTTATGTAATTAATAGTGTTCTTATCATACCTATCTTATTAAAAACCTATATGAAATATGGAACTATAGAAAACCCAATGTAAATTTCTTATACTTTTTGAACAATAATTAAACATTCAAAATACAAGTGAATTTTTAAAAAATCACCAAAAATATATATGAAATAATTTTAAATATTTAATCAACCACTAAGAATGATTATAAGCTCCTTAACAAGAAATATAAAATTGTGGATGAAAATTTTCATGCCACTTTTGATGAGACAAATCCATATGCTCGCATACATAATATAGGAAATATTGATAATCATATGTCAAATTATATTATCAAAAATACCTTTAAATATTCTAATTTTTATATTTATTTACCTCATAAATAATGTAGAAAACCCATCACACCCTTATTTCTCAATAAGGATACTTGTATGAACAACATACTTCAATCAATATAACCATTATAACCCTCATAAACTATCCCATGGATGATGTTTTATGACACTTGAATAAACATTCTCAAACCTGATCCCCACTAATAATTCAGGATGAACATCAAGACTTTTTGTTATAGTATGTTCCTCATAACATAAATGACGTAAAAAATGATGAGCCAGAGGTGGTTTCTATTATATATGTTTTAAATGAGTTTGAAATAAATGATTTATAGTAATTGGTAAAATTATTTAAAGACTACATAATTGTTGGCTCGAAGTGGGTATATAGAAATAAGGTTGATGAATCTATAATAATTATTAGTAGAAAATCATGATTTTTAACATTAGGATATAGTCTCAATGAAATTATTGATATTCAAGAACCATTTTTACCTATAGATAGACTTGAATCCATAATAATACTACTTACAAATACATTAAATCTAAAATTTAAACTATTTTAAATGGATATCAAAGGTAAATTTCAAAATGGTAATTTTATTGTTGTTATTTTTGATAGAATCCTATTGGATTTCAAAATACTCATTTTCTAGAGATTTTTTATAATATTTATGAATATTTATATGGTTTTAAAAGGCTAATATATATTAAAATGATAGGTAAATCAATGTTCATATTTTAAATGATTTTAAAATATTTGTTTCTAACCATACTATAGTTATAAAAATAATTTCAAAAGATGTTTTAGTATAGTAAATATATGTTGATTTTATTATTTTCATATCATATAAGAAGTCATTTCTTATTGAATTTTATAAAATTATGAAAAATGAATATTATTTGATCTTTATGGTTTAGTTAAAATTCATACATGGTTTTCATATTTTTAAAAACTATGAAGGAATTTTCCTAAGAAGATACACAATGGATCCTTAAAAGCATTTTAGAATGGATAACATAAAAAGTAGTGACACTCGTATATATAAAATAAATATTATAGATCTGGATAAAACTATAAAGTTATTTGACTAAACTAGTTATATCAATATTATAAAACACAATAATAATTAATATCTTGTTGACATTATATTTTTCTTTTTGTATGTATGTGTTCAAATTTTCAATAAATCCAAAAAAATTACATTTAAATACTGTGATAATAATTTCCACATTCCTAAAAAATAAAAATAAATTTTTACTATTCTACACTAGTGGACATTATTTAGATATAATTAGTAATTTATATGTTTTTTTTGTGGTAGTAATATAAATATAAAATCACTTATAGAACAAAAAACATTATGGGAATGTCTCTAGTACCAAAGAGTGGTATGAAATTTAATTTGGTTGCATTGTCTTTTATAGCTATATAAAGCTGTTTTTCATTGATTTTATATATGAAAGACATATTATGGACTATGGTTGTCACTATAGATAGATCCCCATAAAATGTCACAATACACGTTCAATAAAAATTTATAAAATTTTTTTGTCTCTCTCTATGAAAAATCACATTCATATAAGACCTCCATTTCATAGAGGAAATTTTTCAAAATATGATATAACTCTTGATTTAATTGGAACTAAAGATTATTATCCTTAATTTTTAAAGACATTGATTTTTTATAGAATATATTTCATCATACATTAGATTAGAACGAATAATTTACCTTTATCATTAATTACCAATTTTATTTTTTATTTCCATGTTTAAAGTAACAAGGCATCTGATATTTGTGAGTACTATAATTAGGTTGATACCATTGGTTAACACCACTCGGTTCGGCCTATTTCATTAAAAAACTAGGTAATAATATTGTATACTACTATAAATTTTATATTGTTTAGTGATAACATTGGCCTACTATCGTTATGTGTTACCCATAGTTGATATTATTAGACATTGCCATTGGATGCCACAACTACTATAGAAATTCTATTTTTATACCATATATAAGTATTATTATAAAATTTTGAAATAAATATTTTAATGAAATTTTTATATTTTAATATATTATATTAGTTCAACCGCCAAAATGATTAAAATCCATTATTAGGGTCAAAGTTGAATCATTTCTCCTAAACAACCATTAAAATTTTCTCTTCTATTCAGTCAATACACCTAAAAATTGACCATCAACCATAAATACCTATGTATGTGATTTATTTTTGAGACTGCAGTATTCTTCTAATTCTATAGATGATTCATGACAACAAAAGAAATTAAAATGAATCTCTAGTTAGCTGGTCGAGTTGTGAAATCATAATCTATCTCAGGAGTATGTGTTATGGAAAAGGAAATAGATTATAATTTGATAGATTCAATCAAGTGTCTATTTTTGATGATTATATAGTATAAAGGATAGTCTATATTGTTCTTAGTTAATAATAAATCAATCGGGTTGAGATTAGTTTAGGATTTATAACTGTATATTGAGTTTGATTTTGAAGATAATAGTGGTTTTTTTAGATCTTTAGTTGATGGAAAAGATATTTTTTTATCTTCAAAGCACTAATATAAAATATTATATGTTACATACAATGGAATATTTGAGTACTATCTAGATTATTACCCCATTGATCATGGATGTTTTATATTTGATGATGGACTTCCTGAGATTACTCGATATACTACTTTGAGATGGCCAACTATTGTAGTACTAGATGGGGGAATGTTAAAATATAATAAAATTTTTTAATCACTTTGTGTGTCCCTAGATGGTTTATTTTATCATATTAGGTTTCTATATATCAACTCTTTTTATATAATGAGAAGATGGGATAATATAAATCTATATAGATATCTCATGGTTTTTATGATGAAGATATGAAATCATCATTCTAGGAAAAATCGTTTTGTTCAACCCAAGTTTATTTCTATTATTTTATAATAAATAGGAAATATTACTTGAGGAGAACAAAAATAAACTCAATATGTTGGTTTTTTATAATCCAAGATAGATATAAAAGAATAAAAGTCAATTCAATTTTATGGTTAGTGAAATTGGTTGTGGATTATGAAGTATTGAATGAGAATTTCAACCAAATTAAAAATCCATTTAGACAAATGGATTTGGTTTATATGTAACATAAAAAGATATTATGAGAGAAACTCTATGTTAGATAGTGTACACGATACAAGACATCAATCTTAAATGAAAAAATATATATTTGTATTTAAATGCTACCATTAGGAAACAACTTTTAGTATAGCGAGTACGAACAGAATTAACTAAGTTATAAAAATATAGTTCACATGCACATATATAAATAATTATTTTATGTATTAATTATAAATGAAAATATGATCCCCTTTTTAAAATAAAAGAAATTATTTTGTTGAAAAGTTATTTAAATGTACAAAAGTGTGATTATAAAATAATCAAATCATATTTATGGATAATATAAATGAAATATATATTAAATATAATACATATCATTCAAATTATGTTTTTTGTGTACATGATATAAAAAAATCAAATTTTATAAATAAAATATGTATTTTCCTAAAAACATAGTTTTACCTCCTTTTAATGGGATAAATGTTTAAATCCAATTTTGACCCTTTAATAAAATCTATTTCAAAAAATGAAATTATTCTTTTAGATAGTAAAATGAAAATTTACTTTGGATTATTTTTTTAAAATTTTTTGATATGATTTATTTTTTTGATGATTTAGTAATTTTTTATTTAATTTAGATATCAAATAAAAGAAATTAAAAATATTAATATAAACATAACTTTAGAACATTAAAGTAATCCATGAATTTTATAGATGATTTTTACTTTTTAGTTTTGTGTTGGAATAATTGGTTTGAATCTCACTTGATGTTATGATATTTTTTAAAAAGTTATGTATTGAATAGTATTAACATTCACATTAATGATATATTAAAAGAAATAATATTTAATTTAATGAAAAAAAATTCATAAAAATATAAAATTTGATAAAATGATTGGTTTATGATGTAAAATTTCATAAATGATCCTTTTAGGATTCATTTGGAATTCTATAGTAACTATATTAAACATTAAATAGTATAAGCACATGTTATCATAGAAAGTTTTAAAGGGGTTAAATAATGGCTACAATAATCAATAAAGATTAAAATATAATAACATTTCTAATTTAATTCTATGAATTTATTTAGAAAAAAAATCTCTTATATTCTAAATAAATCATTTTAGATCAATTTTTAATAAAAATTTAATTTATTTTAATTTAGTATTTTGATGAATTCAATGAGTGTCCCTCCAATCTCTTATAAATGAGAACCTATAATTATCAATTATCACACTTCAGAAACTATGTTTTTGGAGGATGTCATTCCAAATAACATACTATAATAACTCCCCGCATTTTTTAACTCTTACCATGGGAATAACTTCATCCATAGTGTAATTGGATAGACCTCTCCTGTCCATTCCTCTACGAAACTCTCATGTTTGAGGTGTTCTGATGGCCGAGGTTACTCATCCCCAACACTTTTCGAATTTTCCATTCATGTGAATAATGTCATCGATGACCTTCTGTGAATAGTGTCATCAGTGAACTTATATGAACAGTGTCATCAGTGACCTTATATGAACAGTGAAATCAATGACCTCATATAAACAGTGTCATTGGTGACCTTCTATGAACAGTGTCATTAGTGACCTTTTGTGAACAGTGACATCAGTGACCTTATGTGAACAGTGTCATCGGTGACCTTCTGTGAGTAGTGACATCGGTGACCTTATCTGAATAGTGTCATCGGTGACCATTTTTGAACAGTTTCATCAGTGAACTTCTATGAATAGTTACATCAGTGACCATCTGTGAATAGTTTCATCAGTAACCTAAGGTGAATAGTGTCATCGGTGACCTTATTTGAACAGTTTCATCATTAATCTTCTGTGAACAGTGCATCGGTAACCTTATATGAATAGTGTCATCTATAACCTTAAGTGAATAATGAAATAGTGACCTTATGTGAATAGTTTCATTGGTTACCTTTTGTGAATAGTGCAATGGTAACCGTAGGTGAATAGTGAAACAGTGGGTTTATGTGAATAGTGTCATCGATAACCTTAGGTGAAGAGTGAAACGGTGACCATATGTGAATAGTGTCATCAGTAACCTTAGGTGAACAGTGAAATGGTGACCTTATGTGAACAGTTTCATTAGTAACCTTCTGTGATCATTGCATCGGTCACATTAGGTAAACAATGCATCGGTAACCTTATGTAAAAAGTGACATCGATAACCTTAGGTGAACAGTGTCATCAGTGACCTTATGTGAACAGTGTCATCAGTAACCTTCTGTGAATAGTGAAATGGTATCCTTAGGTGAATAGTCCAATAGTCACCTTATGTGAATAGTGTCATCGGTAGCCTTAGGTGAAAAATGTTTCTAGAATGGTGAGGTTCCAACGATGACCTTTTTCCTTTGACAAATTTTGTGTTCATGAACTGTGTTTCCAAAACGGTGAGGTTCCAACTGTGGGGTTCCTAAACAATATTTTTCCTTTTCCAAATTTCGAGTTTATGAATAGTTTTTCCAACATCTTATAGTTTCACCGCTTTGATGTAAAATCCATTCAAGGCCTTATTTTAAGGGATTTAAGGAAAAATAAAATCTCATAACTCCTATATTAATTTTCTCTAAGGCTAGAGTTTTCTTTACTTGGTCAAATCGTGGGATTTAATGTGATCAACATTTAATGGAAAATCCAATGTATCTTAAACTGCATCTCCGTTAAATCTTCTGAAGGGTTGATATATCTTCCTTTTCTTCCTCCTAGTTCTGCCTTGTGAGAGACGCTCGATCCTTTCCTTCTTCCCATTTGAGCATTGGGATCGAACTGTAATCCTCAGACCTTTTTCCCCATTGATGTTCTTCCTACTGCATGTGCACCCCCTGCTTTGGTCCAAGCAGCAAGGGTCGATCCTTCATCAAAATTAGGTATGTTTTATCATGGTTATTTTGGTATAATCTTATCATACTAATCCTTTTCGTATTAGGTTATGTGATATCCATGCTTGTAATGGTGTTTTCCTGGGTTTCAGTAGGTGTCGTTGTACCGTGGAATCCTCGGGTGGATACGTTTTTCACAAGGGGAGGTGATCATGATCTGTTGTGTGAATCATTCTCGTATAAAGAATGTCAAGAACCATTTGAGGTAGGGGTTTCGTTACTCCTGTTTTCGTTTATGAGAAACAGTAGAGTTATCATGTTTTAGACCACTAGATCACAAAGGAATTGACATAACAAATCTTTGAACTCTTAATATTAATTGATATCGATCGTATGTTATTCCATCTTATTTTTCTAGATAGTGTGATATCTATGATTTATTTGTTTGGATATTCTTTCTTAATGGATATTTTAGAAGAACCTATTGTGGTAATTAATCATTTATTGTTTGTATAAAGTTAATTAAGCATGTAAATGAATCTGATTCTACTAGTGGTAATTATATGTCAATCAAATTGGTGCAGTAAGCGTGTTTATTTCTTTTCGATCTTGTACAGGTTAGATTTTCTTGAATTTGGAACCTACGAATAATAAATTGGCTAATGCAATATGAATTAGAGAAACTTTTGTTTGATAAAAGATAATTCCTTGAATGGTTTTGAGTTACCATCTTACTTATTTAAGGGCCAATAGCCCAATTGATATTTTTTTTGTTTTCCCGTTGCTTGTGATTGTAATACGAGACTGGATGGTTGTTGTGATATGTGGGGTCATGGAGGCCTATGGTTTGTGGTAGCAGTTGATGCCAAGAGTGTCGAGAGGCATCATTTTGTGCATGTGGGGGTCTGGGAGGACACTAGGGTTAATGAAATGAGATGGATGTGAATTATTAGATTCTACTATTTTCATTTGGGTTTTTATCTGATTTTTTTTCCCACTACTGAATGGATCTGATATTTTTTACCCTTCTTCAAAAATGGGTGAATGCATGCAGGGTATGCCATGCTCTCCCTATGTTTATCTTCTCAAAGATGGGTCTATGCACATACTTTATGTGGAAATGACTCGACGAGTAGTTCATCTAATAAATGTATTGAGCCCCCTTGTGTTCAGTAGTATATAATGTTTTTCTAGAATGGATGGTAAAATGGGAAGGTAATACCATAAATAAATAATTGAATAAATGAAGTTAACCCATGGGGTTGGAGCTTGCTGGGATTCAATGTTGTGGACATACTAAGTATACTGTTATACTCAACCCTTCGTTATATAAACATATTTTTCACGTCACTTGGATTAGGTTAGAGATCAGGTTGGTATCTACTACCTTAGGGTTGCAGGAGCTGTTCGGGCTTGTGGTTGCTTCCATGTTTACATTCTTCAAGTTACTTATAGTTTTCCCATTTCATTTGTAGTAGTTTTTCATGACATTTCATATGCATACTTGGGTTTTCATTCATATTTCTGGTTGAATTGGATTTAGTTGGTGTCTATCTTATATCTCTCTTCCGCATGTGTTTTTTAGAGGTTAATGCCTCCCATTTGTGTGTTTACTATACCCTCAGTGCAAGTCGCTAACCCGGGGCCTACTAGAGGTAGGACTTGGGGGTCATTATCTCCCTTCTCACATGCCAGACCAGGAGGGTACACATTGTGGGTAGGGGGTTGTGATAGAGTAGTATCATTGTTCTGGTTGAGGGATAATATGGAGATTGGTGTTAGGCACAAGTGAGGTTGCATGGGTTTGTAGGTAAACGGTGACATTCATGTTTAGAAAGTGATGTAAACATTGGATATTGGCTGAGACATATGCGTATAGGTCCCCCTATGATATGTTGTTTAGACCATTATGTTTATAATGGATACTCAACATGGTGATAAAAGTAGAAAGGTAGATACCTTGGAAAGGATCATGCATCATTCTTCTTTATGCATGTGTATGAATTGGTGGTCTTTGGGATAGGTCAACCTAAAATAAATAAACGAAAACAATAAATTAATTAATGTTGAGCCTTCAATATTCCAGGTTTAGGAGATCTAACTATTTGTTATTTTTCAGGTATGGCTCCAGGTCGATGTCCTCATCAGTATTGTATAGACGATGCCTAGCAGGCTGTCCCAACAGACCACTACAGGGTAGAGGTTGACAATGACGACACTTCGAGGAGGAAACTCCAAGTGTTTTAGTGACAGAGTCTGGAGAAGTATGGGGGCTCCGTTTGAGATGCAATCACAAATGACTGGTTGGTGGAGGTTGAGATAGGATTCAGTTCAATCCATGCTTGGAATGAGCACTGAGTGTCCTCAGATGTGATGATTCTTCATGGAGCAGCGAGGAAGTGGTTGTTCTTGTTCCTTAGGGATTGCGAGGAGTTTACAATCTCATGGGATGAGTTCCGAAAAAAGTTTAGAGTTTAGTTTCTTTCATCGACCGTGAAGGCATCCAGTCACATGGAGACTCTTACCCTTAGAAATGGGAGCTTTAGTGTGCGAGAGTTTGTAATATGTTTGAGGAACCTTTTACGATATGCTTCAGACATGTTGCCATATAAAGAGGTCAGGGTAAGGCATTTCGTGGTGGCTATGTGTCCATAGATCCAGCGACATGTCACCCCATTTATACTAAAGACATATCTTGAGGTTCTAGAAAGGGAAGATGTTGTTGAGAAGACATTGTCTAGAACTAGATCATCACGATAGGGGAGTCGTCATGATTCATCACGAAGAAGTTCTATAGTTTGAGGTTCCCTATTTTTAGAGAAGAAGAGTTTATGTTAGACCAAGGGTAGGCCCCAACCCTCAACATCTCATTTATCTAAGGATAGTAGCTCTCAGGCCTATGCCAAGGGATCATGAGCTTGTTTTTCTTTTGGTGGTCAAGGTCATCAGCTGCGAGATTGCCTGACATTTTAGAGTAGTCATTTTGCACCAGGTGTTCCACTCCGGGATCCTCCATTGAGGCAGTTCTAGCCGAGGAAACACTAGAAGATTGCACCAGCATTAGATTAGTATAGGGTAGATGGGGTAGGAAAAGGATAGCCTAGTGATGCTCCCTGTCCTCATAGAGAAGAATGCAGACATGGTGGTGTTCATCCTTAGGGACAAAGAGGCTATGGAGGAGGTCATGGTCATATTCATGCTTTATCGTTGCCAGCACTAGTGAGAAGGACATCATTCAAGGTACCCTTTTATTGTTTTCTACCTTGGTGTATTCCTTGTTTGATTCAGGATAGACACACTCCTTCATACCACCTAACCTTGTCAATTCTCTGAGACATGATGTAGAGAGGCTTCCAGTGCCCTTGGTGTTGACTATGCCCGTTTGAGGTCGAGCTGACTTGATTAATGTATATAGAGACTACGAGCTGGTGCTGGGGAAACACCACTCTTTGGGAAATATTCTATGTTTACAGATACAACCTTATGATATCATCGTAGTAATTTATTGGTTGTA
This sequence comes from Viscum album, assembly GCA_963277665.1. Lineage (NCBI taxonomy): Eukaryota > Viridiplantae > Streptophyta > Magnoliopsida > Santalales > Viscaceae > Viscum > Viscum album. The sequence continues at coordinate 1,878,815,740 of OY728132.1, forward strand.
TTTAGTGTAGGATATCGTGGATTGCTTCAAGGGATAGGTTTTGTTCTTCGATGATGATAGAGAGCCAGAAATGTTTTATTGTTGATTGAGACACTTGGATGGGTCAGAGTCATGTTCCTTCCTTGTCATCCATGATGTATGAGCTGCTGTTGAGTTCATTATAGGTTCATCAGTTGGAGTTTCCTAGGGTCATAGATGAGTACCCTGATGTCTTTCCAAAAGCGGTTGTTGCATTACCCCCTCAATGAAAGATTGTGTTTGGGATCGATCTACAACTAGGAGAGTCTCGAATTTCAATATGTCCATATAGGATGGACCCTTCTGAGTTACAAGTGATACATATAAAACTTGATGTTCTATTATCATGCAGTTTTCTTCAGCTGAGTGTATCACTGTTGGGTGCACTAGTTTTGTTTTTGAAGAAGGCTGATGGTATTTTGAAGTTGTGTGTTGATTATTGTTGCTTAATCAAAGTGACACTGAAGAATATCAACCCTCTTCCGTAGATTGATGATTTATTCGATAAAATGAAGGGTGCAAGTTGTTCTCTAAAATCGACTTGCAGTCATGATATCATCAGATGCGTGTAAAGGATGGAGATTTCATGAAGACTGCATTCCGCGGTCTTCATGGGAATTATGAGTTCATTGTAATGCCATTCTGCTTGACAAATTCTCCAGCTGTGTTCATGGGATTGATGAACGTTGTGTTTTGTGAGTTCTTGGACATGTTCCTGGTGGTTTTCAATGACAACATACTTGTCTACTCCATGATTAAAGAAGATTGTGCAGAGCATCTACACACTGTTTTGGGGGTTCATTGTCAACATCATCTATTTGGGAATTTGTCAAAGTGTGAGATTTGGGCTCAAGAAGTATGTTTCATGGGGAATGTTACGTCTTAATAGAGAGTATCTATGGATCCATCACAGATAGAGGCATTCGTGTCTTGGGAAAACTCAATGGCAGTGTCAGAGGAGTGAAGATACCATGGTCTCACGAGCTACTACAGGAGGATTGTAGCCGATTTATCGTGATTTGCGACTCCTATGACATATTTGAACATGAATGATGAGGCGTTCATATGGACTGATTAGTGTTAGGTATATTTCAAGTATCAGAAAGAGAATTTAGTATGTTCTCCAGTTCATTGTCTTTCATCTAAGGGAGTTCAGTTTTATGTATTATGTGATGCCTCACAGGTATGGTTTGGTTCTGTTCTGATGAAGCAAAGATTAGTTATTTATTATGGTTCTTAGTAGTTGCATCCTCGTGAATATAAATATGACACCTCTAATATTCAGTTGTTATCTGTGGTGTTTTCTCTGATGTTGTGGAGAAATAACCTCACTGGTGAGCACTTTGTGGTTTTCACCAATCATAAGAGTTTGGGGTATATTTTCTCCCAGCGTGACATAAACATACATCAACGTAGGTGGATGAAGTTCTTACAGGAATACAACATTGAAATATAATATTGAACTGGAAAGGGGAATGTTATAGCTGATGTGAAATGTCAAAAGTCATGTAGTGATGTTGTGGGTGAATCTGGTGATTCCTAGAGAGTAATGGAAGAACTGTCAGCATTACATCTTGATATAGGAGAAGTTGGGGGTAGAGGTTGTCATTTTCAGATGATGGTATAGTCCTCTCTGGTGCAGTAGGTGGAAGATTCCTGGTTGGGGGATCTTGAGGTGGAGGTTTGGAGATACTGAGTAGTTTGTGGTGAGGCCACTGATGGTTGGACTGAGGATGGACAACATAGAGTGTTGTATCATGGAAGGATTTTTGTTCCTTTGATTATATGCGAGATATTTCTAAGAGTGTTCCATAGTTCAACTATATTGATAAATCCTGTCATGAAAAATATGTACCAAGCCTTGAGGATTTAGTTTTGGTGGCTTGGGTAGAAGCATATAGTTGCAGAGTTTGTGTCTCGAGGTTTGGTCTGCTAGAAGGTCAAGGTTGGGCACTGTGTCCCCAGTGGTTTTCTCCAGCCATTGAATGTTCTTCATTAGAAGTGGGAGGAAATCTAAATTTACTTTTTATAGGTTTACCACAAGATTAGGGAGGGCATGAGGTTATTTGGGTGTTAGTGGATCGTTTAACAAAAGTGGACCACATCATTGCGATCAAAGAGTCGGGCTTAGATGAAGTTTTATTGAGGTAGTATCTGGAGGAGGTGGTGAGGCTTCATAGAGTCCCAAGGATGATAATTTTGTATCTAGATCCTTGTTCAACCTATAGGGTGTGGAGAGGTCTCCAACATGATTCTAGTTCTCAACTATTCCTTATCACTACTTTTCAATCTCAGATGGACAGCCAGACAGAGTGGACCATCCATACTCTTGAAGACAGGTTACACTATTGTGTCCTGGATTTTGGAGGATTGAGGATGAGGCACTTACTTTTGGTGGAGTTCTCTTACAACAATAGTTTTCACTCTTCCATCACTTTAGTTTCATTTGAGGAATTATATGGCTGGCCTTTCCATTCTCCATTATGATGGACTGGGGTTGGTGATTCAACAATTCTCTGAATGGAACTAGTGTATAATACAACAGTGATGGCTCAGGTGATTCGTGAGTGGATGATGATAGAGCATGATCGTCCCAAATATTATACTGATCCAAGGAGGAGAAAATTAGAGTTTAATGTTAGGGATCACATATTTTTGAAGGTGACTCCCCATAGTGGACAACGAATGCTTGGTTGTGGGAGTAAGATTTCTCCCCGGTTTTTTGGTCCTTTTAAGGTTTTTCCTCATGTTGGAGTTGTGGCATATAAGAGTTTTATTCCCCTACAGATGGTCCAGGTACAAGATGTTTTCCATGTATCACAGCTTTATCGTTATCTTCATGAATACTCCCATATTATCGATTGGGGAGATATCAATGTTGATGATGATACAACCATTGAAGAGTGACCTATAAAGATCCAAGAGTGCAAGGATAAGGTGTTGCACAAGATTCCTATCACATTGGTTCGTGTCTTATGGTGACACAGTGCCATGTAGGAGTATACATGGGAATGTGAGTCACAGATATGTTCTCAATATCTAGAGTTGTTTGATGTATAACTCTTTTCATGTAACTATGTCCCTTTTTTTGTTATAGACATTTCTTTTTTATGATATGTCTTTCTTTGGTTTCTTTTTGTGTCTTTATCTCTTTTGAGTGGTGTCTTGATGGGAGGTTTTTCTGACTTCTTTTCTGTTCCCTTTTTGGTTGGTTTTGAATTCTTGAGGATGAGAATGTTTTGAGAGGTATATGATTTAATTGACCAGACCTCTCATGTCCATTCCTTTATGAAAATATAGTGGTTGAGGTGTTCTGGTGGTCATGGTGACTCATCCCCAACACATTTCCAATTTTTTATTTTCTTGAACAATTTCATTTGTGACATTTGGTGAACAGTGTCATCAGTGTCCTTATGTGAACAGTGTCATTGGTGACCATCTATGAATAGTTTCATTGGTGACCTTCTGTGAATAGTTTCATCGGTGACCTTCTGTGAACAGTGACATCAGTGACCTTATGTGAACAGTGTCATATGCAACCTTCTATGAACATCGTCATCGATGAACTTTTGTGAATAGTGTCATTGGTGACCGTCTATGAACAGTGACATTAATGACATTATGTGAACAGTGTCATTAGTGATCTTCTTCTGAACAGTGACATTGGTGACCTTATGTGAATAGTGTCATTGGGGACCTTCTGTGAACAATGTAATCGGTGACCTTCTATGAACAGTGACATCAGTGACCATATGTTGACATTGTCATCAGTAACCTTAGGTGAACAGTGTAATCGGTGACCTTATGTGAATAGTTCCATCGGTAATATTCTGTGAAAAGTGCATTGGTAACCTTATGTTAATAGTGTCATTAGTAACCTTAGGTGAACAGTGAAACGGTGACCTTCTGTGAACAGTATCAATGGTGACCTTATGTGAATTGTGTCATTAGTCACCTTCTGGGACCAGTGCAACGGTAACCTTAGGATAACGGTGCAACAGAGATCTTATGTGAATAGTGTAATCAGTAACCTTCTCTGAACAGTGTATCAGTTACCTTAGGTGAACAGTGCATCAGTAACCTTATGTGAATAGTTTCATCGATAACCTTAGGTGAACAGTGTTATCGATGACCTTATGTGAATTGTGTCATCAGTAGCATTCTATGAATAGTAAAATGGTATCCTTAGGTGAACTTTGCAACGGTGACCTTATGTGAATAGTGAAATCCATAACCTTAGGTGAATAGTGTTTCCAGAACTGTGAGGTTCCAACGGTAACCTTTTTCCTTTTCCAAATTTTGAGTTCAAGAATAGTGTTTCTAGAATAGTTAGCTTCCAACTGTAAGGTTCATGAACAATGTTTTTCCTTTTCCAAATTTAGAGTTTGTGAACAGTATTTCCAGCTTCCTGCAGTTTCTCCCCTTTGACGTTTTCTTTGACATCAAATGCATTCAAGGCCTTATTTACAGGAATTTAAGGCCAAATATAATATCATAACTCATATATTAGTTTTTCCTAAGGCCTACGATGTCTTTACTTGGTCAAACCGTCTGGTTAAATGCAATTTTCTTTTAATAGAGAATCCATGGTATCTTAAACTTCTTATCTATTAAATCTTTTAAAGGTATGATATATCTTTATTGTTCTACCTCCTTGTTCTACCTTGTGGGAGAGTCTTGAACCTTACTTTTTTCCCATATGAGCGGCGTGATCGAACCATAATACTCAAATCTCTTTCCCCTTGAAGTTCTTCCTACTGCATGTGTACCCCATTCTTTGGTGCAAGCAGCAAGGGTCGATCCTTCATCGAAATAAGGTATATTTTATCATGGTTATATAGTGTTAATGTTATCAAATTACTCCTTTACATTTTATGTTATGTGGTCTCCACGATACTAATGAAGTTTTCATAGGTTTTGGTTGGTTCTGTTGAACCGTGGAATCCTATGGTGGATACTGTTGTCATGAAGGGAGGTGATCGTGACCCGTTATATGGATCATTCTCGTATAAAGAACGTCAAGAATAATTTCTGGTAGGGGATTCATTGCTTCCGTATTATTTTACGTGAAAATATAGAGTTAGTATGTTTTAGCCCAATGGATCACAATGGAATTGATATAATAAATATTTGAACCGGATGAATAATTTTTTAACGACCGTATGTTATTGCCTCTTGTTTTTCTAGATAGTGTGATATCTATGCTTGGTTTGTTTGGATTTTCATTCTTAATGGAAATTGGAATAGAACGTGAATCCAAAATTATTCGATAAATGTTTGGATAAAGACAAATAATCATGTAAATGAATCTGATTCTTCTTATTATAATTTAATGTTAATCAAATTGGTACAGTTAGAATGTTTATTTATTTATGATCACTTACTGTTTATAATTCTCAAATTTGTATCCTATGAATAAGTAATCAGTTAATCCAATATGTATTATGGAACTGGTTGTTTGATAAAAGATAATTCATTGTAGGGTTCTCATTTACCCTTTTACTTGTTTATGGACCAAGAGCCTAATTAATATGATGGTCGTTTTCCTGCTGCTTGTGTTTTTTTATGTTGTCATGTATAGATGTTGTAATATGTGTGGGAATGGAGGCATATGGGTTCTGGCAGTAGTTGATGCCTAGAGTGGAGAGATGCATCAGTTTATGCATGTGGTTTTTGGGGAGGAAGCCGTGGATGATGAAATGGGTTGGATGTGAATGATTAGATTCTACTGATTTCTTTTGGGTTTTTATCTTCTTTACTTTCCCCATTTCTCAAGGAAACTGATCTTTCTTACCCTTCATCTGAAAGGGGAGAAGAGACATGGGGTATGCTATGTGCTTTTCGTGTTTAGCTTGTCAAGGAAGGATGGCTCTACGCTCTTAATTTCGACAGCAATGACATGAAACGTAGTTCATCTACTCAACATAATGATCCTCCTTATGTTCAGTAGCATAGAATGTTTTTCTAGAATTCATTGGAATATGGGACGGTAAGTCCATTAATAAATATTTGAATAAATGATGTTAACCCATGGGGTTGGAGCTTGTTGGGATGTAATGATGAGGACATCATACTTTGGGTGTGATGATAATGAAATATAAGGTGGAATTGTCAATGGTTAATTAATGTTTAAATAATTAATTAATTTATAGTGAAATGGATGAGAAGAGAATTAAGTAATGTTTTAATGCTCTTTAAATGGCTGTGTGATTATAGGAGACCTTCTCTTAGATGTGGAAGCCGGGAGTTCACGTAAAGACCCGTAAATTTCAAGGAAGTTTTTTTCTTAATTTTCTTTGGAATTTTACAAGAGCGCAGTTTTTGACGGCACCTGATTCCGAGGCCCGGTGTGCCCGGAATCATTTTCCAAAGATTGGCTCGGGTACGTTCAGTGAACGGGCGAGCGAGTTTTTCTAACTTTTGAACTGGGGCCCGGAATCAAATTCTGAGGGAACCAATAAAATCGCAGCGCCAGTTTTCACTTATAAACGCCTCTTCCGGAGTTGCGTTTGCTCGGGTGTGGTTTTTAATTTTCGGGCTTAAAGTTAAGAAATAAAATAATTTTGCGACAACTTTATTTTATTTCACTTCAGCCACTTGGAAGCCACTTGAAGCCACTTAAATGCGGCTTGAACTGAGTTGAACTGGATAGGATGCTATCCAGAAATATCCTACCCCCTTAATAGGATATTTGTGAGGTGGGGCCCGCACTAGCCCCGCCGTTTCTTTCCGCTAAGAAACGCACCCGTGAAAACCCGTCTTAATGAAAGTCAACTGATGCGTTTTCTAAATTCTTAACAGACCATTTAATTGGGTGGTTTATTTCGTGAATTAAATGGCCTGTTTCTTTCGTTGAATTAATTCAACGAATTAATTCAATCGTTTCTTATCCTGTTTTCGTGTGTTGGCATATTAATAAAATAAGACCAACCCAAAATCTTTTGAGAAGATTTGAGAGGATCCTTGTTTCTTCTTCTCCCTCGCGAAGAATGCGAAGAACGCGAAGAACGCGAAGAATGCGAAGAACGCCGAACCCGGAAATCGACGACACTACCGTCCGAGACATCCTTCTCCGCCCCGATCTCCGATCACCGACCGTTGAGGTGAGTGATTTCAGATTTCATCACAAGGTTCCTTCCTTTTTGGTTTTAAACACAGATTTAATTATTTATAATTTAAATATGTTGTTCTTGGTCCGTTGAGCTCGCCGACTCAATGCTGGATTCCGCGACGACGGGATGCCTCCCCGCGATGACGCGATGATCCCTCTCTTCCGCGACGAGCTTTTCCGCGAAGAACGCCCGCGCGCGACGATCAACGAGGTAGGGATTTTATAATTTTGGAATACCCCTCTTATATTCCCGTGAACGTTCTTTGAAAATTAAAGAGCTGGTTTCAAATGAACAATTTTATTTTATTAAAATTGTCGGTTCATGTGTTGAACAATTTATCCTGTTGTTTTTTATCTAACGCGGAGGGTGCGGGTCAAACGAACACGGCCCGCCAACCCTCCGTGGTTCTTCATGTTTTGCGGATTTGGCGGGCAACGACGGATCGTGCCGCAACGGGTGTTTGATGATCCCGCAGTAATGAACGGAACCAGGGAGGAACAACGGCGTAGACGGGAAGGAAAACAGGCCACCGGAGCGACTCCGGCGGCCCGCGGAAGCCGGTAGTGGCGCGGGTCGACGGCCCGACGGCGCTGGAGGCGGCGGCACCCCACGGGTGTCCAGCGCGACACCCCGCGGGTGCCGTGGGTGTCCAACGCGACACCCCGCGGGTGACGCGGGTGTCCAGTGTGACACCCCGCGGGTGCCGCAGGGTTGTCACGCGACACCCCGCGGGTGTCCAGGGCGACACCCGGCGGGTGCCGCGGGGTTGTCACGCGACACCCCGCAGTTGTCTGCCCGACACACCGCGGGTGCCACGGGAGTGTCACGCGGGGCGGCGGCTTTCCCCCGCGTCGGCCGCTCGGCCGAGCCGAGCTGGACCGGCCCTGGCCGGGCCGGGCCGGGCCAACCGGGTCAGACCCGACCCGGTTTGGGCCAACCAGGGGGGGGTCGGGCCGGGTCGGCCCGGGCCCCGACCCCTCGTCTTCGGACAGACTTCATTCAAATGGCCGTATCTTGAACTACGGGCCTCCAAATGGCCCGCCGTCAGCGGCAACGCCATCATTGGATCGAGACGGTCGTTTCGGTATATCGCACTCAAGGTTTCAGAATACTTTGAGTTCGACCGGGTTGGTTCGTACACGAAACCAACCGGGCCCTCGGAGCGGAAACACTCATATCTTGAGCCACGGGCGTCCGATTGACGTGCCGTCAGCTTTGTTGAGTTCCTCTTTGTGAGAAGGATCTTTTGGAACCCTCCGCCTGAGGTTTGGACGCAGGTGGAGTACGGTTGGGTTGGTTTGTCCTTAAAAACCAACCGGGCCACTGGGACGAAAAAGCCAATAACTCTTTGACCGGGCGTCCGATCGACGCGCCGTCTGTTGCGTTGAGTTCCTGTTGACGATGCAGAACTTTTGGATACATCAACTCTGGACTTCGTGACAGTTGATGTATCAGCCTCTCGGCTCGTGGAGCGGACCCTCCCGAACGAGCTTGCAGTGTGCGGGAACCCTAGTGCTGGCTGCGACTGCTTCCTCGACGGCGACGACTGTGCAGAGATCCTCCGTGGACTCCGACGACGACCGTGCAGAGATCCTCAGTGGACTGTGGCGACGACTGTGCAGAGATCCTCAGCGGACTGCGACGACTACTGCACTCAGCGATCCTACGGGGATTAGTGCTACAGGTCCTACGCGGGCCCGGTCCTGTGTGGGCCCGATCCTGTACGGATCTGATCCTGTGTGGGTCAAAACTCAGCAGTTCTGTGTGAGCCAACTCCTACAGGTCCTGTGTGGGCCCGATCCTGTGTGGTCTGGTGCTGTGTGGGTCACAGCAGAGATTAGCTACCTATCGATCCTTCGTGGGTCCGACGACTTATATGGATCAGAGATCATCTTTTCGTCATCCGAAGAAGTATACCTGTGTGAGCTGAATCTTGTGTTTCTCTCCTTTGTGGATTTTGTTGAGCTATCCTGTGTGGATTTACTGTTTACTCTCCTTGTGGATTGTGTTGTTCTATCCTGCGTGGGTATGCGTTTTGCTTTCCTGTGTGGACTGGGTTGTGCTAGGGCTCAGACGTTGGAGACGATCGGGGAATTGATGACTTAGGTATATGTCTGGGAATATACCTAAGCCGTGTCAGATGTTACTTCGTGATTGTATCTCTCCTTTGTGGCTTATCCTTTGTGGATTTCGGGAGACATTCGGGGGTCTCGGGGTCCCTACTGAGTATCTTATAAACACCCCTGCACGGGCTATGCCCGCACTTCGTGGTGTTGGTTACAGACGACGGACAGCGCTGATCGTGGAGGAGGCGTGCGGAGCAGGACAGTACCTGGAGGTGGACCACTGGGCGGGACGTACTCGGAGCGGTTAGGTGGACCCGAGGAGCAGTGGAGGCTATCTGTACCCACCCTTCAGGTGGGACTTCCAGAGGACGGCTCGACGCTGCAAGTTTTCCTTTCAGTTGCTATTTTTCCATTCAGTTGTACTTTACAGTTGGGCTTGTATTTCCGGCCCCTTTTACTTTCAGAACAGCTTGTACAATTTTTACTTAGTGTTTACTTTTCTGTTTGATTACTATGTAGTTCTTGTTTACTTTTCAAAGGCAATGCCTTCCCTTTTTGTTGGGATTTACTCCTTGGTGCTAGTCGCCAGCCCCTGGCCTATGGAAGGCGGGCTTGGGGTAGTCACGACACGAGCCCCAAGGACGGGTCGTGACAGTTCAAGTGGCATTATCCACAGCTAAGTATAAGAAAAGGTTTTACACATATTGTGGTTGAGAGCTATATTATATTCTGTAATTTTTGTGTTTCTATATGCTATTCCACCCTATCAGTACGGTCAACTAACACCCTAGGGATTCTAAGCCATGGGATGTTTTCCCAACATTCTGGTGGGAGGATAGATGGCTAACTTCCTCCTTTCACCCTGCTCTCTTATCTTGGTAGTTACTTGTGTTGGTTGGCACATTGGTTAGTTTTCCCAATATATGTGTGTAGAGGGTTATGGTGGCTTGTGGTTATTCACACACATATGTTCTGGATATAGTTTACTATGGAATACTAAAGGTGTAACATGTATAGGTTTTGATGGCATGAGGATCCTTACTCAGTGTATGTGATGTAATGGAATGAGGTATAATACACTAAGTATGATACATGTTATGTGAGCTATGGTGGATCCAAGAAACTACCTATTTACTTTTCTTACGTGGACATGGTGTTTTTGTTGCATGAGGTGCATGTTGTGGTGATTCACCTAGGTATCTTTGGTTAATCCATTTTAAGGATAGATTCATAAGAAGGGCGATATTGGGGAAAAGATAAAATCCAGTGGGGATGTAGTAGTGGGGTGCCCTTGATATTATTTATTATATGATATATTCTTATATGCATTACATATTGAGATTATCCATGGTAAGGCAGGGAACATAGTATACCTTTTCAGGTGACGAGTCAGTTTCACTTATTGTTCACTCTGATTTAGGATTATTTCTTTACTTTTTAATTAGAGGCTTCAGGGTATATCCTTATGATTATACTGTTATACTCACCCCTTTTTTATATAAACAATTTTTCAGGTCACTTGGAGTAGGTTGGAGATCAGGCTGGTATTTACTAGCTTGGGGTTGCAGGAGCTGTATAGGCTTGGGGTTGCTGTCATTTTTACATTCTTTTGGGTACATATATTTTTCCTATTTTAGTTGTAGTATTTTTTTCATGACATTTAATATGTGTACTTGGGTTTTCATTCCTATTTTTGGATTATTTGGAGTTGTTTGGTGTCTTTCTTATCTCTATCTTCCACATGTTCTCTCTTAGAGGGTAATGCCTCCCATTTGTGTATTTACTATACCCTCAGTGCTAGTCGCCAACCCGGGGACTAGTGGAGGTGGGACTCAGGGGTCTTTATCTCCCTTCTCACATTGCCGGCCCAGGAGGGGTACACTTTTTGGGGAGGGGGCTGTGAGACTTAGTCTACTTATATTTTTAAGAAAAAGGAAATGATCCCAGGAAGAGGTGTCATTTTTAATCAAGTATTTATGTTTTATTTTTTCTTCCACTTCTTTAAAATCTTTTTTAACAATTATTAAACAATAAATATAATTTTATAAATATAATTATATGTTAGAATTTTAATATAAAATCTGTAATACATATCCCCTTCAATCATATTAGAAAATAATTCATTGTCCATATGTACGGAGGACTACTGTCTCATGAACCGATGTTATTTTCTTTCTATCATTGTCTCTCATTTCTTGTTATAATAATGGAATTAATTTTTATATTTTATATTCATGAAGTATTTTTCATTATAAAATTTTAATATACCATTTTTTCTTTCCTTTCCTTGCCAAAAACTGATAACGTCGTCCATGCGTACGTGTGAACTTTGACCTCCACGATGTGATGTGATTTTTTCCATCAATATATCATATTGATTATATATAAGATAATATTTAAATGATTAAAAATATATATATTTTATTATTATTATTATTTAAATATAAAATAATACTTACATTCTTTCCAAAATGATCACTGACAAATGAAATTATTAAACATCTGTACGCCTGACCCACAATATCTATAATTGTAACACATTTCATTTTTCATAATAATATTTAATGACTAGAATTAAAATTATTATTTGTGTATAAAAATGATTATTATTTCATGAATATTCTTCTTTATATGATGTACTAATGACCACTTTGACTATATACATCATATCAAATCCATATTATAATCATGTATTGAATATAAGAAAAATGTATCAGGTTAATGTAAATAATTAAGTAATTTTTATAACAAGGTAATAACTGATATAAAATGAATAATGAACACAAAAATGGTTCTCAAGAATTAATATAATTATCATATATTATTATTTATAATGATAAATATTGTACGTGATGAGTTGGACTCAATATAAGGGGTTTAGTGTCATAATTTCCATAACTTTTTGTTAAACATACACATCATAATTATGTATTGATATGATTATTTATGATATAACTTTTGAAAATATTTTGTAACATTTACACTTTTGTGTATGGATTTATATTTTATTCACAAATTTGATTCATTTTATTAATTCCCAATTCAATGATTTGATTTTTATAAGGTACATTCTTTTTCAAAAAAATAATTTTCTTTTTAGAGACAACATTAAAACTCTTCTTTTTCATGTCCTTGTGTTCTAAAATTATTTCCAAATTTTTTTCACAATTCTAATTTGATTTTTTAAATTAATTAATACTCATGTATGAATTTTTTAAAAAAAAGTTTTTTAAAGTGTTATTTTTGTTATTTACTCAATGTGATTCTTCATGACGTTTTAAAAAATATATGGATAGAATTTTTTGTTGAACTTATACGGCATTATTGGACTTTCCTTCCATCATGATGATTTAATTCATTGATTATTATTTTATATAGTTCTATGGTTACATTCAAATTAAATGGTTTCTTTATGATGTGCATAATGTTTCTATTTTAATATTTTTATAATGGAAAGGGTATTTTCATATCCAAAATTAATTTTATTAATAGTTTAAAAGAGTTTTGAAATTATTTATTATAACGAAATTAATATAATAAATATGTATTATTCTTTATATTTTACGTGATAATTAAACAATGGGTGGTCTATATAGAATTGGTAAATACCATAGCATGTTAACATGTGGTGGCCTAGATAGCGCTAGGAATTCTGAATATATCTTAACATAGGGGGTCCTAGATAGCATCATGAGATCTCGTTATAGCATTATATTGGATGTCCCAAGTAGAATCAGGTAAGCCTTTTATAGATTAACATGGGGAGAACCCGATAGCGCTGGGTAATACCATAACATCTATTTTATGTTTGAGATGTAAAATAGTGTCCTAAGTTACCTACAAATATCTTATTTTCCAGATTATTATTTTTGTTGAAAATCAATTGATTTTCAAAAGTTATGATATGAATTTTTTTTAAAGATGATTTCTTTTTTAAAAATATATAGTACATTTTTTTGGAATTATTTTTATTTTATTTCAATATACTATCGTTTTTCATAATTTTATATCCCTTACAGAATTTTTTTGTTCTCATCCCATATTTTTTATTTTTTTTATTATGATGTATAAGGGAAATGATAAAATCATGTTCAGGGTGAAGAAGAGTTTTATTGAAAGAAATAATGTGTGGTTTCAAATATTAATATTATGTAAAATAATGGATTATGAATTTCATATTTCAATTGTAATCTATATTTTTTACTTTTGTAATACTTTTTTCCGATATCTATAAAACTCTAAATTGAAAAAATCCTCAAATGTGAATTCTATTTCAAAAACTGTAGAATATGTAAGGTTTAAGTGAGGATTAAATTAAAGGTTTAGATAAGAAATTATATGATTATATATTCTTATGGGTTATGGTTATCATCCTGTTATTACAATTTTCAAGTTTATTATATGTTAAGTGACTTAGAAACCCCTTTTAAACCTTCATGTTATGAAATTTTATGATGACTATATGTATTTTTGAAGAAATTTATTTTTGAAGTCATTATGGATTATGAACTGTATGAGTAAACCTTTGTTGTTAATGAATATTATATTTATATTTGAGTATTTTCTATCATATTAATAAGAATGTTATAATAATTATTTTTTAGTTTGAAAAAGACAATGTGTAGGTCGGATGAAAACACATCATGTATAGAAAGACTGTGGGAATTGAACTCACAACTGAAGGGTGACAAGGGTGAATCACCAACCACAAGCCTAAATGAAGTCTTAGATATTATTTATTTTAATTTATATTTATTATATTTGATTAATTAATAATAAGCTGATTTTTGGAACAAATGTTTTATTGAATGGATGACATTGGTGTTAGAAAATGATTTTATGAATAAGTGATTAATGTTATTTCAAAAGACATTTACTATTTTCAAAACACTATATGATTAAGGTAAATAGAATATTATGGGATTTTTTTGAATAAATAAAGGATAAATTATATTTTAGTGGTATATAGATTTTATGGTTATTCAGGATTTCTATGGAAATGGATAGAATACATGGATATAATGTGATTTAAGAAATTTATTTTTTGTTATGACATAATAAGAGTGACTGATTCTATTTTTTGATAAATGATAATACAATAATGGAAGTGTATGTGATAAAATAATTATAAATTTTTAATCAAATTCTATAATATTTATGAATAATTTTATGTATTTTTATTTATTGAATAATCGGTGTTCGACATTGTGAATTACTATCCAATTTTGAAGATTAAAAATAGTTTTTCATCAAACAAAGGTTTATTTTTTATAGAGAACTATCTTATATCATCCTCATTTTTTTGGTTTTGGTTAATTTATTGTGTAAGGAGCAATATATATTTATAGTTTTGTTGATTTTTTGATCTATAGAATATGATTCTAATTCTTTAAGTATGAAAAATCAATCTTTAATACTTATTGTTTGGAGAAAAATATGTGATTTTATTGAAATTGAATAAGGGATAAAACTATACTTTCCATGTAAATATATTACTTTTTTTTCTTAGTACATGTTATAAAATAATCCCTCTACTCTATGAAAACAATATTGAAACAAAATCATTATCAGTTTACTTTTAATGGTGGAATTTTAATGCATCACATTTTATATTTGCGTGATTGTTAACATTATCATAATAATTTTATCTATCTGTCTCTATTAGAAAATGATAGATAGTTTTTTTCCATGTCAATGTTTCTAACATGGAGTCCAGTTATGTGTTATCATAGGTGACCTTCATACTTCCCTTTCTTTGTTTTGATGTGGATGTTTTATTAATCAATTTTATGATTTAGTAATTCAATAAAGGTACTTTGAAAATTCAAGAACTAGTAATCAATCCCATGTTAAAATTTCAAGGAAAAAATTTATTATAGTTTTTTTATACTGTAACATACCAATATTTATAGAAAGAAACATTATATTCGATAGAAAACATGATACGCGACATCATGCTTAAATGAAAAAGTAAAAATTATTATTTAAATGTTACCATTATATCATATCTATTTGAGGGGAAGTTATCAACATGATTAAGTGAATTATGAGAATATGGTTTACGTTTATATAAAATTAACTCATTAGAGAATTAATTAGAAATGTAAAAAACTCTTTTTTAAATAAAAGGAAATGAATTTACAAAGAACCGTTAAGATGAGAATATGATTATTTATAAAATAATAAAATCACCCTTTATGGATTATATTAATTAAATATATATTAAATATAAATTTAGAAATTCATTTTATTTATTTTATATACACAATATAATAAAATAATTCTTTTACACATAAAAAATGTATTTTTTTATTAAATTATAGTTTTCCATAATTTGTTGATGCACTTGTTTTAAATCATTTTTCCATTTTAGAAATTATATTTGAAAAAAATAAACTTCTTCTTCTAAATAATAATATCACAATTTACATTAGTTTAATTTTTTTCAATTTTCTGATAAGGCTGTATTTTTATGATTAATTAATTGATTAATTAATTAAAATATCAAATAAAGCATATTAAAAATATTTAAATAAATGTAAATTAAAATAATTGATTATATCCCAGAATTTTATAAATTTATTTCAAATTTTATTGATATGTAATAATAATAGGATCAAATTTATATTTTTGTCTTGAATTCTTTAAAAAGTTAGGTAATAAATATTGGCAAAATAAACAATAATAATATTTTAGATTAAATAATATTTTATTAAATGATAAAAAATTCATAAAAATATAAAATTCCACCAAATTATTTTTATAAGGATTAAAATTTCATAAATGATCCATTTATGGTACCTTTTTCATTTTATAATAAATATATTAAACTTTAAAGGGTAAAAACATTTTTATCATAGCAAGTGTTAAAGGGAGTGAATATGGGTTAAAAAAACGATAAGGATTATAAGATAGTCAAAACATGTTTAATTTTTATTAGATTTATTTATTTCAAAAAATAATCATCTAATATTATAAATAAATCATTTTTTTCTTTTTTAATATAAAATTTATTTATAGTAATTTAATATTTTGAAGAATTCAAAGAGTGACCCTCCCCTCTTATATAAACTTTAACATCTTAATTTCTTTTATTCAATCATAGTAATCTATTTGGATATGAAAAAATATATAAAGATATATTTTTATAATCCATCTACACATTCTAGAGCTCTTCGTTTAGGAGTAACTCCATCTTTATTGGACTTATGTTGTTATGAAAAGGAGATGGTGTTAGGATGTGGTATCATTTTTAATCGAGTATTTATGTTTCATTTAATATTCTGCTTATTTAACATCTTATTCAACCTTGATTAAATAACAAATCCAATATCATCAATATAACTATATGTTATTATGTTAATATCATCACCTAAATCTATCTCTAATTCAACTAAATGCGAAAATAATTCATCGTTTGTTTGTACGACTGACTACCGCATCGTGAATAGATGTGATTCATTTTTCATCACTGTATCGAAATACTAGTTATAATGATGGTATTAATGTTTATATAATGTATAAATGAAATATTTATCATTTTTAAAATTTAAAATGCCATTTTGTACCATTCCATATATAGAAAAATTATAACCTCTTTCATGCGTACATGGGAACCATCACCTCCAGGAAGCTATGTGATTCATTTTTATCACCACATCACATTAATGATATATATATAAGAATATTTAAATAATTTAAATTATATTATTATTATTATTATTTAAAGTTAAAATAATACTTACATTATTTCCATAATGATCATTTAAAAATGAAAATATTACTCTTGTGTACGTATGGTCTACCGTCTAACTGATTGTAATGAAGTTAATTTTTTATAATCATGTTTAATTGAGTGGATTTAAAATTATGATTTATGTATAATAATTATTATTATTTCGTTGATATTATTTTTGATATGATGTGTTAATGAACATTTATACTATAATCATTATATTAATGTCATTTTCAACTCAAGTATCAAATATTAGCAAAATGTCCCACATAAACGTAAATAATTAAGTAATTATTATAACATGGTAATAAGTGATATAAATTGAATAATAAATCACAAAAAAATCTCATTAAATTAAATAATTAACCTAATTTCATTATTCATGAAGATAAATATTATACATGATTATTCAGGCACAAGGTAAGGGGCTTCTAAACCCATTTTCCATTTTGGGTTAAACATATACTTCATAGTTATATATTTATAGGATTATGTGTGATATGAATTTTAAATATCTTATTATATATTTAAATTATATATATATAATAATATTTATTTCAAATTTTAGTTTCATTTGATTAATTTTCAATTCAACAATATGATATTTATAAGGGACTTTATTTTAAAAAAATGTCTTTTAAAGTTACCCTTAAAACTCTATTTTTTTTCTTTCCATGTTCTGTAGAATTATTTCCAATTATTTTTTATTTTTAAACATGATGGTTTAAATTTATTTATAATCATGTGTGATGTTTTATGAAATTATTTTGATGTATTCTATTTATTTTTTTTCTAAAAGTAGTTCTTTGTGACATTTCTAGCAAAAAATATGGATATAATGTTTTTTTAACTTTTACATCATTAGATCAGTTCCCATTTTCCTTTATTATTTATTGATTTAATGCCTATTTTATAAATTTTCATGCTTATTTTCAAATAAAATGGTTTCTTTATGGCATGAACAATGTTTCTATTTTAAAAGGTGTTTTAAAGGAAATTGTATTTTGATATCCAAAATTAATATTTTGTTTATAAAGAGTTTTTCAAATTCAGTTTGAAAAAAAATTAAAATAATAAAAAAGTATTATTCATTATATTGAACATGATAATTAAACATGGGATGTCCTAGATTATGTTAAGCAATCCTGTTACAACATAACATGGGGTGACCTAGATTGCGCTGGGAAATGCTGTCACAATAGAACTTAGAGTGTCCTAGATTCCATTGAGAAATCCCGTTATTTCTTTACATGGGGTGGCCTCAATATCACTGGGTAATATTGTTATAGTTAAACATGGGGTATCTTAGATATAACTGTGTTTTCCTGTCACAGATCTTGTAAGTGCGAGATGTTAGATGATGTCCAAACATGTATAATTTTAACTTATATTCTGTCATATTAGTTTTAATTAAAATTGATTGAATTTAAAAAGATAATATATTTATATTTTTAAGAGGATGATTTATTTTTTTAAATAAAATTTTCTGCTCTTACGATTTTGTTTTGGATTTTCAGTGCATTAACATTTTTCCTTCTTTTATATCCATTATTGAGATTCATCTACAAAACCCACAGTTAAAAAAAATAATTGAATATTTAAGGAAATTGAAGAATTCATGTTGAGATTCAGGGATATTTTTTTCGAATGAAATAATTTATTATTATAGGTAGTTTTATATGGTGTAAAAAATTGATATTGAGTATATGTATCCACTTATAATGTATGGGTTTACATTGTATATGTTTTTATTAATTCAATAATACTATAAAAAGAAAATATTCTCAAATGATAATTTTAGAAAAAAAACACTAGGGCATGTAATTTAATATATTTATTTAATTCCTTTGTCCCAACATAGAGATAGATGTGGTAGTAAATTATTCATTTGATGAATAAGTGGCTAAGGATGTTTTTGAAGATATGGATGAATATATGCAATATATGGATAAAGAAGAATGAACTGATTTAATTTTTTTTAAAGTGAGTAGTGACCCGGATGAATTCAAGAACCCAAGTGTCTCATATGGACCATATAACTATCCACTTTACTTAGCCACTAAAGAAAATTATTTCTGATGATGATGTTGAGTATTTAGGCACTAAGACCACTAATAATACTCAGATTAGGGATAGTGCTTTAGAGTAGCATAAGGATGTCATTATATTATCTAATGATTCATTATGTGATGTTAATGGTGAATAATTGGATAATGAATATCATTAATTATTGCCTATTTATATGTCTTATAGGAATATCCGCGTATATTGGGATAGTAAATTCTAGAGTTTATTAGTGAGTCATGTTTTTATATGCATAGATGATAAATATATAGTTAATATAGATGTTGAGGATGGACCATCTAATGGGTATATGTCTTTGGGGGTAAACTATTCTTGGACTAATCAACACTACCATAGATACTGATGATGGTCACGGTGGGGAAGGTTGTACACTAGAACATGGTGAACCAGCCATAATTATTATTAGAGGGATTTTGAAGGATATTTAGTGGATTAGTCAAAATGGTTTAGATTTTTGAGATTTTCCTTCTTAGACGCCAACTAGAGAAGTTGGATAAGTAGACTCACCTCCAGTTCCTGTTGAGGAATCTTGTCCGGAGGATGTTCATTCAACTTTACACGAGATGTATTCTCCTAATCCTCCTCTAACTCTAACCTGCTACTTGAATAGGGAAAACATACATCCATTTACAAAATATAATTTTCCAAATATTATTGTGTTTCATATATACTCTCCCATACTAGATAAGTATCTCAAATAATACGGTATGTCTTTTATTTTTTGTTATTTTTAACACATCATCATCGTCAAACATTTCTAATAGTATAAATTTTGGATGTGAAGATAGGAATTTATTTTATTATATTTGTTTCATCCATTATAAATTTGAAGAGATGAGGAAGAAAATCACACAAAGGGATCTATCATTTCATGGAAAGATTTAATATTTTACTAATGCCAGAGAGTCATCTTATAGATCTCCTCCTCCTTCTCTACATTTTACTCTTGATTATATGTTTTTCAAAACTATTGATTGAGAAGAGCTTTAGGGTACATTTTCAGACTCTTCTACTTCTCACTATGATAATCTTAGAAAAATTAAATCTCATGGTGAGGTAATATGTATGTTATATATATAATTTTGGAATGGTGCATGATGTGATATGGGATCTATAATAATATCCATCAAATAATATTTTTCTAGGATTTTTAGAAAGAATGGGATTAATACTCATTTAATTATTTTACCTAAAAAATTAATATACAATATTATTATTAGGGCCTTCAAGGAACATGAGAGTTTGTTGACAGGGTTATCCCATCTTTTGAATGTTTCTATAGAATAAAATACTTCTTTCTCCAGGATGATTTAGCATGGAAACATAATCAGTTTTCAGTAAATAGAGAGTATGGAACTTTTCTTATACACATGAATGATAGTAATAATTTCACCTCATTCCATTCTAATGATAGCATCAGTTTCTATACATATTTTATTAAATATTCATACTACTTCCATTTCAGTTAGACTTTTTTGATTACTCCCACTAAGGCTGTATAACATATATGGATAATTACCGATGGTATTATGTTAAGGAATCATATTCCTTATTTGGTTCCTAATCTGGTGATTATTTATTTTGGAAGAGGCAATTCGATTGTTGATCATACCTCTTTTAATAATGAGCATGATTTAGACTCTCCCTAGTAATTGATGGGGATGTTTTTTAGAAATTCATTTAATTAATTTTCTTTCATTTTACTAAAAACACATAATTATTTATTCAATACTATTTACTATGATAATTTTTCTCTTCTTCATTACTCATTGGTAATCCAAATGTGGGATAAAATAATATGTGTGGAAAAAATAATGTGTTTGGAGAAATAATGAGGATGATTATTCTTGTGAAACTAATTTTTTTTATTCTATAATTAGAACACTAAAATATTTATTTGAAATCATCTATATTTTAATTTTATTTTGATCCATGACTTTTGAACATCAAAATGGGGTATATTGTTTTCTCAGTCAAAAAAATCCTTGTTTTAATACACACAAATCATGTTTAACAAACCATTTTTCTTATATTCATGTATATTTTTATATCATTATATATATATTATATGTTTTTTATTAAACATATATAATATTATAATTAACACTATATGGGATTTTTAATATTTATTCCACCTTTAAGTTATGATATAATATACTATTTTGTATGTTTTAGAATTTTTTTAAACTTGTTATGATGATTTAGTTTACCCTTGCACAATATTCTTAATACACATACATAAGATATGAAAAATTTGTTTTAAACAAAAAAAAATTATTAAAAAATTAGTTTTACCATTAGGAAAGATATTAATAGTTTGGGTTACCCTTATTCACGTATAAGATTCCATATCTAGTAAAATATCTACTACCTCTTAATGGATATTAGCACATATATTTTATTTCTAATGGCACTAGATAAGATTTCATACCTCTAGTTCACTAATGAGACAGTTTGTTCAGATTTGCTTCTATCTATTATGTTTTCTACCACTAGAAAAAAGGTTTTACAACTAAAAAAATTGTTCTACTATTAGTTGTAGTTTTATACTATCATTAAAAAATTTATACTGCCAGGATGGTTACACTATTCTAATTTTAGCTCTTCAACTTCCTTCCATTTGAAGCATTATACAAACAATATTTTCCTCATACAGATACTTCTATTTTATACCTACTACATTTAGTATAGATATTTTACAATGATATGAACCTGTTTCCTATAGTGCTCTTCTACTACCAACAATATAAACATGGGACCACCAGAAGAAGCAACTACTTCCTATTGAAGTCGTACTACCATAACTATCTAGAATTTAAATTCATATCAATTCTTCCAACATCTAGATTATATAATTTAGTTAATGTCAAAAATTTTTGTATTTGTTAACTATCATTCCTAAAAAATTTACCCGACTACATTGAACATAATGGTAAATTTTCCATATGTGTAGTCTGTATGAGGGTTTTTCTTATAATTATAATATCATGAAATCGATAATGGTAGAATCCAAAAATCTGTTAAATTATAGGAAGTCCTCAAACACATGGGTTGGTTTATTACATTCTCTTTTGACTTGATAACTATGATTCACATCCTTAATGAAAATATAGAGGATTGATTAGTCCTGCAAAACAAACTCAATTTTCATCAACAAATAAAAGATAAGAAAATATGATATAAAGTATTCCCAATGATGTAATTAAATAAAATCCAATATAATTAGAATAAAACTAATAACCATCTCTTCCTAAATTAGATAAATAATAACTATACAAATATTTTATTACACTTTATTTATTTTCCACTATTTTACATACATTCAATTTGTACATTCTATGACTATATACTTTAATAGAACAATGTCATGTACTATATTGGAGAGTACTCGATAATCTCTCTCTATTTATTTTATAACTTTTATCTAGTAGGGGAGGATGTATATATCATGAACTATCCTATGGGTAGTTTCTTCTAAATATATGATCAATGTAGCAGATCATGATTATTTATTAAAAATGATTTTTTAAAGTGGGTGGCAATCATGTAGAGAATATTAGGAATTGGATTGATAATAAACAATTTGGTTTTATTTTAAAGTTTTTTCTTTGTTCTTTTTAATTTGTTTTATAATAATATAATTTTTGTTTTAAAAACTAATTATTCAAAAAAATAAATACATTGATAGTTAAATATAATTATGGTTTTATATATTTAGTTGGATATAATAAAATTTTATTCAAAATTTTAATTTGTTTTGAAAAATTATTAAACTTATTTTTTATTTAACTATTGAGAAACATTTTAAAAAAAATCATATTTCAGTTATTTATGTTAAGTTTTAAATTTTCTAAATTAGGGGAATTTTTAATTACTTTTTCAATATAATTTTTTAAGATACCAAACTCAACTCTATATATAGTAATACATATTTAAAACAATATAAATATCATATTTTAGGAGGATATTTAAGACTACATTATGTATTGGCATTAATAAATCATTAGTATCAAATATTTCAAAACTAAGAGCTTATTATTGATAAATACTATATGTTGAATAAGATCTAATATATTAGTTATATAATATTATTTTGAGATTGTGTTATATCATAATTGTCTTATTATTCCATAATTTAAATATATCATACACACACATCATTTTATAATGATAAATTTAATTTCTATATTAATATCCCTTTCAAATAGTCCGTTGAAACAATTTTTTTTATAAGTATATTTTTTCATATAAAATAAATTATGAAAACCTTTTTTATATATTATATTAAATTTTATTCATATATACATCCATAATATTAAATTTAATGGTCAATAAATTAATCAATTCATATATTCATTAATTCAATACGGAAAAAATATTAAAAGATACTATAAGTTTTATATTAAGAAATGTTTTGATAATGCATTTATTATTAATTATTTTTCAATGTATTTATATTCCATTTTTATATATTTAATGGATAAATTGGATGATATAATTATGATTTGTGCTTTTAAAATATACATTACATCAATTCAGTAGTAGGTCTCCTGTAACAAATAAAATATAGTAGTAGATGTTTTCATACCATATAAGTACGTTGTATTGAATCAATTAATAGAATTTATATTTATGATGCACCATATTCTGAAATCCATAATTATTATATCTTTATTTAATGTTATTAATAATATAAATATGTGAATATTTTTAATTACTACTATATAATGACTTTCATTAATATGTAGGGATGCATAGATACCCTCTTCGTACATTAACTATTTATTTATTTGATTTACCTTTTCTTATGTGTCCATATTTATTATGGATTACATTTGAAATATATTTATAATAATTCTGGAAATGAAATGAATACCCTATTGTTTATATTTTTTTAAACCCATATAATATATACTATGTAATAAAAGTAATTTCGTAGTATGGGTTTAGTATCCTAATGCATCAATCATTTGGGCCTTGCATATGTGATATATTATATAAAATAACATGAAATAAATAATCAAAAAAATTAGGTACTAGTGTCTAGGTCACTATAAATATAGTGTATTTATTAACCAAAAATCATTTACATTGGATTTTATTGTTCTTGGATATAATCCATTAATTTTAAATATTAAAAAAGATAAAATTGAAATTAATGATTTTATACATGAAAAAATTCAATTTTAATTATCAAATTCATATGAAAAAATTAGTTTTTTCTTATTAAGAGGAATTATTCCATATATTAATCAGTTGTTTGAAGTAATGTTTCACATTTAATAATAAGAATATGCACACATTCGTGAATTTTTTAATCATGATAATCTATAATTAAGAAATAATTTTTTGGTCCCCATGTACTTATTTCATGGGATTTATTATTTTTTATCAACATAGGAACATATTATATAAAAAAAATAATGAATTTAATTCATAAAAATAGTTGATTGAAGGTGTTTCAAATAAAAATCATATGGGATAATTAAATTTATATAAGTTTTCAAAAAATTCATATCAAAAGACAACTTTTCCCTTTATAATGTAATTTTTTAATAAATTTAATTACTTATTTATTTTCAAGAATCGAATAAATTTTTTTTTTAAATTTTGATGGAATGAGAAATTGATAGGGGATTTTTCTATCATAATTCTTCACTCTCAATAGGGTAATTTTATATTAATTTTTTATAGGTGGAAATGGAATATGTCACCCCTATTAGCCTTTACTCTATCCTCAAGTAATATTATCCACAATTTTGTCTTAATAATTTTACCTACATCTTATCATGGGTGATTTAGTAATAAATATTGTAATACCACCAAAATAGTTGAATTTATTTATAGAGGACCAGTCACATTATGAATCATCTCGACAACTGGGTAACTTCAAATAGCTTTAGGATATCGAAAATAAACTTGGTTGTAGTTGATTTTTTTAATTCATTTTCTATATAAATTTCATTATTTTTTCTTGGTATGTGGACGGATCATAATCCATACCAAATAAAGACATCTACATTATTTATTTTTACATATTTCTAATTGTTTCCAAGCATTCATGATTGATTTCTATGGTTGTATACGGGGGATTGTCATCAGATTTTTCAAACAAAACACTACCCAGTATGCTTGGATAAATAAGGTAATTTTTATCTATTCCTATATTATTTCTAATCCAGATAGATCACTTCATTACATGTGTAATATTCTAAGATTTTATGATACATTTTAATTTATATAAAACATGATTGATAAATTATGACACATGCTACCGTGAGTCTCAATGAACCATAATATATTTTAGTATTATAACATAGCCCTTAAATTGGAATATATGAATAGGTCTAACTAAATGAGAAAATATATATTCTAAAATAAATTAATTGTTCATAAATTGATTTGTATTTAAAATTAATTTATTTGATATTAAAAAAGTTGTTTTTCAAGGAAACACTTTTCATGTGCACAAAGTATTTTTATGTTAATAAATTAAATTAATCAATATTGTTTACATATATTAATTAAATTTATATATTATATATTAAATATAAAAATTATTTCATTTTTATTTAATTTATGGAATTAAATAATAATATATATCCATTTTTATGCATAAAAATAAAATTTTAAAACGGTTATCCTCCGGTTTTGCATTTTTATTTAAAAATTTATTTTTACAATTTATAAATATTGATCTTTGAATAATATATTATATATTTGAAATAAAAAATAAAAAATATGTTAAATAGGTCCCTTTTTTATTTTTTTTGGTTATTAATTTTCACCATAGTAATTGTTTTCCTCATATGGGTAAAACTAATAGAATTGGGTAAAAATATTGGGATAAGACATTAAAATATCTCTAAAACCATATTTTATCATATTAGTTGACTTTTGTTTTAACATGAAAATAGATTTCTATAATAGGTTGTTACGTAATTCCTTATTTCTATGATAATGACATTTATTTTAATTTAATAATATATTAAATACAAAATCTCACTCTATTAAATTTAATATTTATAAAAAATTTATATAACGATAAAAAGAGGAAAATATAAAATAATTTTTTTAAAGAAAAAATTAATATTTCTACTAGTGTTATATATTTATAATTTTTAGTAACATAATAATGACATTAAATTCATATTCAATGATGACACAATATTTATAAAATTAATAGAGAAAAGAATTAAATGTATTTAAAAATAGTAAAAGTAAAACAATTTGGGTGAATGATTATGTTGGAAAATATTTATACATTAAAATAACATATTATAGTATCCTAAAATGTTTATATTTTAATTATATTGTTTGTATTATTTTCTTTAAAATAAAATTAAAATTGATAGTGTCCAAAAATGACATTACTAATATCTTATGAAAAACATATATATAATAAAATTATTTAAAAAACATAAAAATATTGAAATAGGAAAATTTGGATAATATTTTTTCTTCAATGTCATACCTTGTCCATTTAAAATCTATATTTCATATTATATGTGACATTATAACCCTTTAATATTGAAAAATTGTTTTTTCGATTTAGGTTAAAATTGGATATCTAAGCAGTTAATCAATAAGATATGGTATAATATAACAGAAAACATGTTTTAATTTAATTAGTTGATGACAATTAGAAATTATTCTGTTTTATAATTATATATGTGCATTTGAAAAAATTTTATGGTGAAATACTCTATTATATTTTAATATTCTTAATAATTCCAATAGTGCCCGTCATCTCACTTATAAAAGGGCCCCTCTTCTCCAATTTTACTAACACATTAGGATTCTTATATCATGTCAAATAAATTCCATTATACCTTCCAAGATTATTTAATCATATCAAATATCTTTTTATGTATCAAAAATACCACCCCTTCAATGTGTAATGTATAAACGAAAAAAGGGTTCCAAACAATGTGGTATAACTCTTAACCGAGCATTTTCAATTTGATTTCTTCTTAAACCAATTTTAAATACATGGTATAGATTATAATATTATGAATTAATTATCATAAATATATTTAGTAATTATTATTATTATTTTGATATAACAATTATCCACATCCATTATATCCTATGAAAAACCATATAATCTCTCATTCATATGCATACCTTACCATTTGCACATAGCAATGTAGTTCGTTTTTCATCACTACTTTACCTGGATGGTAATAATGATGGATTTAATAAATATATATGTTATTTTTGATATTATTATAATTATATAAAGTTTAATTATTAATTACAAATATTTATTTCCATCCATTGTATAATGGATGTAGCGCTCATGCGTACGTACGACTTACAATATATATTAATGGCGTAATTCATTTTTATATATCTACAACATGTTGATGACTCTAAATTTAAATATATAATGAATATATATGATATTAATATCTTGTATAAAATATTCTATATGATAGAACCATGATTAATGAATAATTTTATATACATCTGAACATAAACACACATGAAAAACAAAGTAGTTTTTACTTGGAACAATGATTTCAATAATGAATTTTTAAGAAAAATGTGATAATATGTCATAAGAAAATAATATATTTTATAATATATATATATTATTATTTTTATTGAATACATATAAAATATTAATATATTTATTATATATTATTTTATAATTCATGTGAACAAATGAAATACTTGAGGTAAGTGAATTATGTAAAAATCTCATTTTTTATTGAGATTATTTATGGATAAGTTTATAATGATGAAATATTATAATATACATATCAAGAAACCTATGAATTTTTTAATACTATATTTACATCATGATATTACATTTTTATATTGAATTTCATATTTTTATGAAATCTAGATAATGAAATAATGTTTTAAGGTAAATTTAATTAATTTAACTCCTCATTCAAAAATCATTTTCATTCAATATACATGATTTATAAAATGTTTTCATGAATGATTTTAAAAATATAAAATTATCATCTAATCATATTTTCACCCATGAGTGGTTTTTTTCAAGAGAATTTAAACGGAATATTTTTTTTCATTTTTTCAATTGATTAATCACTTTTTATTAAAAATGTTAAAAGAATATTTATTTTAAATTTCATGACATGAATGAAATTTCTCATCCTCATGACTGCTCAATGTTTTGAAGTATACATTATTGTATTTTTGGTTCATTTAAATTATATAATTTCCCATTAAATTTTGGATATTTTTTTTTATTTTAAATAAGTTATTTCAAGGTGAAAATTTATTTTCCTCAAGAAATTTATCAATGTTATTTCAAAGGAAAATTTTATCTATGATAAATTATCGTTATGTTAGTTATGTTTTACTGGGGATATGATACAATTATGACATAAATTTTTGTCATTGGATGGCATATAATGATGATAATTTTAAGTATGATTTCATGAAACATGTTTCTTTCTCAAATATTAATGGAGATATGATGAAACCTTTATGAAACATATTTCTTTTTACATATATTATATTATGATGCTATGATGAAATGTTTTTAAATCCCATTTAATTTCTATTTGTTATTTAATTATTAATTTATTATGATAGTTTGGAACACAAATTAATATATTCTAATTACATGATGTATGGTCCAAGAATTATATATCCCTAAAATGAATTATGTAAATAAGGATATGTCCTGTGGTAAATTGGACTATAATGGTTAGTGAACCTTGTTTAGTAAATGAACCTTTCCATTATGATAGTCTTTGTAGCGAACCTTGATGAATGTGATAGAATAAGGAGTGATCCCAATAACCTATAATAGATATGGAAATGAATCTTAACAATTACTAATATGTTTTTCTATTGTTATGTGTGTTCCACAAAATTATGACTTATGTCAATTTAATGCTATCGTAGAAAAGTTTCTTTGATTACTTTGTGATTTATTTCTTATGATACTACATGAATTATTCCATGAATAAATATTGTGATATATTATATTTAGGGAATGGTTTTCAAATACTAGGATTATGTTTTCATACCCTTCTACGCATGATATATTTATGAGATCATTGATATCTCTCTAATTTAACATTACTGAGAATCTAAGATCACCCTTTCTTATGTTTATATTCTAAATGATATGAGGGAGGTTTTTATTTGATATGTCTAAAAAGGGTTCCAGTTTTGAACAATATTGTAAAATATAATGTAGATATATCAAAAACTAGTTTTTTTTTGTATACATGTTTCCAAAGTTATTGAACCTATACAATTCTAGACTAGATTATAATGTTATATAATTAATATCTATATATTAACATATTATATCAATGTATGAAATGTATGGTTCCCTATAGTTGGTATTAGAGAATGGTTTATATACCTTTGGAATCTTGATGAGAAATATTTTGTGATAATCCTTATGTCAATCTTGTCTATTGGACAATGTCAAAATATATGGTTAAGAAAGGAATATGGTTTTACAATAAAAAAACTACATTTATTGATACTAATTTCGGACATGGATTTGGAAATGTTTTTCTATTGGTAATGAACATGAAAATAATTGGTCGAGAATATATCCAACATCATTATGGTGCACAATGTGTGTACCCAAACTACGCACCTAGTTTGATACTCCTGGTGGATATTCTTCGTTAGTTCACATTTTCATTACAAATGATTATAGATTATTTTAAAAGATGATGACCCTGAATAACAAATTATTTATTATGAAAACCTATTTATATGTACTTTCAATGATACATTTACAAAAACCCATATATAGGAGAGTGGCTATCCTCATGGTCTCTCACACAAAAGCAATGTCGAATTACGTAGAGGTAATTTGGAAATTATTTTCCCATTTTTTAGATTTTGAATTGAGAAAATGAGAAAATCATAAAAAATGATGAAAAACAATGATTATTGATGAAAAAGTAATTAAATAAAATCCAAATAGAGGAATAAAAAAGAAACAGTAGAAAATTGTGTGAGAATAAGGCTAGATATAGGTCTTTCGATTCTCGGATACCCTTCATATATTTTCAAAAGAATACTGTCAAATCTCATCCCCACTCAAAGAATGAATAATTACTATGGTCACACACCTCTTTCACCTAAATAATTAACACTCAAACAAAAAATTTAACCAATTCTATATTATTCCTCCAAATTTCAAAATGAATCCCTTAACCGACTCATTTTGGAATGAAAACATCACAAGATAGTATGATCCTGTTGAGATCATCAGATCACATAACCCAACTGAATATCTAATTATAGAAAATGAAAATGGAATGGGAATATAAATGTGGAAATATAGTATAAAACCATAGCTAGGAAATAGTAAAATCTCACACACCCTAATAGAAATTCATAATCAATTCAGGAGAAGAATATGTGGTGATATCAATGATGATCAAATATCCATGTTTTATTGGGTTTCACTACATGAATAAAGCCCCAAAAATTTGTTCCTTATTTAAGGAGACTCGAAACCAAATTAATAATATGATGAAAAAACAAACATCTCAATTCAAAATCACAAAACAGATAAAGATTTATAATATTTACAATGATTTAATATGAACATAATTAAAATGAAAATTAGAATAGAATTGAGGTTCCTGTATATAAGTGTTGAGATGTTTCACATGTTTGCATAAATGATAAAATAAGGGGGTATCACACTTATTATTTGAAAAACTACAATAGAAGTGTGGTGATAAATCATGGTAATTGGGAGGAGCAATAATCCAAGCATTTTCCTTTTAGATGCTCATCACCAGCTCTGAGTGAATTCCAATATAGAGCACCCAACGTATTTCAATGAACCTACATCACCTCGCCTTTTCCCATGACCAGATTCACCTTCCATCCATGAATGCCATCGACTTTTTTGACCATTCAGTCACTCCAGAAAATAGTAAAAAAAGTAAGCATTAAATTTATTATTTTTGACTTAAATGTTTGCATTCAATTAATAATAATTAATTAAATAAATATAAACTAAATTATAAATATATTTATTTTTTATTAAATATAAATATTAATGTAATATATATTATTATTAGAAAAATAATAGTTTAATATGAACTCAAAAGAATATATATATTTTTTCATTAATATTAATAAAATCAATTGAACTATTTTTTATATTATTGCTATTATAATATTTTGATATATATATATTATATTTATTTTTTATATTTATTTTATTATTATTAAATTATTATTTATTTTTTCTCATTATTTTATTTTTTCATATCTAGTTGTGGGTCATCATCTTGAGAGAGGGGGTGGGGCTTCAGCTGCATATGGAGGAATCAAGGTAGTGGGTCTTTCAGCAGCACGATGGTCATCATCTCTAGCGAGGTGATGCGAGGGGCTTGGGATTCAATTACTGAAGATAATATTTGACAAAGGTAAAGGGTATTGGCACATGATTATTCTCATGTTATTCAATAACATGTTATAGACGTCATCTTCAATAGCGAGGTGCTACTTGGGGCTTAGGTTTGTGAGTTTCTATTTCTCTAGATATAGAAAATGTGGAAGTTTTCTTGTTCCTCAATCACTGTTTTAGATTCACTATGGTGGCCAAATATTTTTTTTTCTTCAACCATGTGGTGGAGGTTCATCTCAGATGTGGTGAATTAACATCATCCATCAATGGTGGATTTCATGGGTGGTGGATGATTTTTAGAGGGCTAATGGAGGGAGAGTTGGTGAATGCATGGGTTGGGGGAGGATATTCTGGTGATGGGAGAATTTTTCCTAAAACAACTCATGAATTTTTTCTTTTTGAAAGAGGCATAATTTCATTTAATGTTAGTTTAAGTTGAAGAATGTCAAAACTGTTATTTACAATTGAATATTATTTAATGTGGGATAGGTTTTTTAAAAGAAATGTTCACATGATACCCTACCTAAATAGAAATAAATATAGGAAATCAAGGGAACAAAGACATATTCACTTTTAAAGAAGTCATGCCTCATATATGAAACCACCCTTACATATTTCAATTTTATTTCCAGTTTCAACTCAATGATTAATGATAAGTTACATAAGTTTGAAATGAAATCATAAAAAATGGAACCATTAAGTTTTACATTCTTCAATGTAACATGAAATTCAAAGTTCAAATTGTTTTTTATCACTTAATGGATGAAACTATTTTCAATAAAGTAAATTGTATCTATATTTATCTAGAATAAAAATTCCACTCAACTTAATGAACTAATTTTTCATTATGAGACACTTTATGGTTTTTTAATTCTATGGTTATTTTTTAATTTTATTAATAAACCATTTATCTAGTGTAATGATCCATGAGGGTACACTTATTTGATATGTACAGAGTTATTTCACATGCACCCAATTCCTAGAGTCTTATATGTTCACTATGAGATCTCATTTTCTCAGTTTACTCTAGTTTCAGAGGAATTAGAAGATTATCATTTCAGTTACCCCCTAATTGATTATTTTTAAAATTATGAGTCCCCTAGGTTCAAGTTCAAATTTCTATATTATTAAATTTATTATCATAATTCCATGAATATATATCTTATACCACTCACTTTCAATACACCTAAACATTTTATCTAAAAAATTGTGTGAATCTCTAATAAGAAATCATATGTCCCCAACAATTTAAAAATTTATTGCAACCCTAAAAAACAAAATATAATTAATATCTATTATAGTAATGTTTCTGATCAAAGTGAATCCTAAAGACCCTATGGTTGCAAAGGAATTTTAAAAAACTTGATAATTTTATGAAAAATAATAATTTGGGTATTTAATGTGTCTAATATTTTATCACAACATAGAAAAAAAAGTATCTCCTCCCCACAAATAAAACAAAATGATGACTACTTGTTTAATATAATAGTGGGAGAATGATTACTTGATTACAGATGGTAAATTAGGTTTTGAATGAATTTTTAAGGTGTAATAAGATGATAAAATTTATCCTTACCATAAACAAATTAGTTATACACAAAAAAAAGAACAGTACGGATCACCGCCAAACAATCAAGATCAATTTTTTAAAAAAATGATTCCATTAAAATTTGATAAAGACACATGAATTTTCAATTCAATGGGAATTGAATCATGATAATCAATAAGAATCATAAAACAAAATTTTGAATTCATGTATATTTTACGGGTTCCATCAGTATTTTTACATGGTTTTCACTTAATTGTTCAAAACAACATAATATATCTTGCTAAGAACCCAATTCCAGAAAATAGATTCAAGGTATTACATAAATAAAATCAAGGGATATCCACCCCCCACTGAGAAGTACGCAATATAAATATAATTTAATAAAACTAAAAACAAGAACTCCTATTATTTAGATCATTAATGTTTTAAAATATAGAAAAATGATATCTCCATGTTATCATTGAAAATATTTCTTCGGGTTATCTATTTGATTCCCTATGGATGTCATCATATTCCCTATGGATGTCATCATATTAACATTATTCTTCATAAATAACAGCGCAAAGTGAAGTGAAACCAATGTGTGAGTTAAAGAGTGCTATCTGGAAAACATCAGTGTGATGTTCCCTTTTATGTGACTAATTTCTACTTGAAATTACTCATCGATTATTATCCTATTAAGAAAATCCTTCATAATTTAAAAAAACTTAAATATAAAATAAAATATTAATCTAAATAATATAATCATATGAAAACCCTCCAAGGGATACTTCATTTTGACTATAAATGTCTAGAAAACATTTAGATCAACTCCAGTCAGATGATGGTAAGTTCTTCATACATAGGATACTCCATATGCAATTCTTTGTAGCTTTATAGAATACTTTTTGGGGAAGTAACACCGGTAAATTCCATCCAAGTACCTCTCCTTAGTAGTAGAGTACATGATGTTGAGTGATGCATGAGTGAAAAAGATTTTGGTGGTACAAAACTACTTCATATTTTGGATATGAGTTCATAGACAGTGATATTGAAACTCATAGATTTTTTTTGTCATCTAGTTCAATCATATTAAAAAAATTATTCATCGAAAATAAAAAATGATCATTATATTTTTTTCCCTATGCACAACTATATAAACTCTTCTTGAATAGTATATCCAAAACTAGGATTTTCATCTAAAATTTGGAGATCTAGTGGTTCCTCATTATGTGAAACCTCATGTTCCTTTAGACATTCTAGGAAATCAAAATAGTGAAATTTATCCTCAATACCAACAATGAGATAAATACAATTTAAATCATCTTCAATTAAATCAAAGTTAAATAAAAAAAGGAACACTCTTCAATGAAATTGTTAACTCCATGTAACATTGTAGTTTTTCCTCTTCCAAATTGAACAATGATCATGGGAGAATGTTTGGGGTAGTAGTTAGGCAGTCAACCTCTTCCACCCTCTCTTCAAAAATCATCACCTTATTTTATAAATTTACCATGGAAAAATGAGAGGATTTTTTGTGATGAAACCAATTGTTGAATCATTGAAAATTCATTTGATAAGTCAACACAATAAATATCATTAAGATAAATATCAGGAAAATAAATATCAACAAAAGATTAAATGATTATTCAATTTTTCAATATTATATCTCCTTCAATATCTTAAAAACATCCTCAGAATGTGGATCTTGCATCTCCAACATCGAATATAAGGAGATATCAATTTTAAAAATGTAAAAAATCAAATATTTGTATATATATCTTAATGAATAGATAATAAAATAATTTTTGTTCCATACCTATGGCTTCCAAAATTTAGTGTATTAACTAATCCTTAAATTCTTAAATAAATTATTTATAATATACTTGTATTAAAATGTTTAACTATTCCCTAATTATATAATATATAAATTTAAATAATTCCTATTAGGGTTATGGGGGTGGCATTTTTTTTTATTAAATAAAAATAGCATCTAAGGTAAATGATTATTCCCTAAATACATTACAATGATTATACATGGGAATCAATATCCTCATGAAATTTTAATATTTAAAATCCTACACACTACATGAAGCTAGTAATATGAAAAAATGTTTGAAACATAGATAAGGACTGATTTGTGCTAGTGAGAAAAAAAGACAATAAGGAAATTAGAAAAAAGAACAAGTAACAGTGGTGGATGGATGTGATAAAATAGTGAAGATAATGAATATTTGAATTTTAGTTTGAAATGGAATGAAAGTGAATTTAAGAATAAATATATAAAACATTAAAGGGCAGTTTGAAAAAATATTTGATGAACAATGGGAAATCAGTTAAAAAACCGACTAGTTAATTTTCACCTTTCCATCAATTATTTGTCAAGTCAATATTTACTATTTTTATTAATTCATTCTACTGTAAAATTTAAATCACCTTCATAATCATAAACAAATATTCATTCTCATCCTTGTTTCATCACTTCCATCCACTACTATTACCTATTTTTTCCTTAATTACAAATTTTTCTTATTTTAGGTCACTAACACAAATCATTCATTACCATGATTTTGAACATATTACCACATTGCATGTCGTAGTTAGTAATTAAGATTATAAATATTATACTCTCACATGTATAATGATACTCCCCTCTAATTTAAGGTGAAAATTTTATTTCTAGACTGAGGGGTTTCACGGATGTTGAATTTTCAGGAATTGCATGATATTGAGTGTTCATGCCCCACTATTTTTGCAGATGTTCACTTTAGGATCTAGGAAATGGAATGTGATGGGAGATATTTTTCTGGTATTTTGATTATAATGCTATAAAACAAATATTTTTATCATAAACCATAGATACACACTATTTTTTGAATAAAAACTCCAGGGATCCAACAATCATGATAATCATATATATCCTATAAACCTTTTGTAAAATAAAAATATGGTTTCCCATAGAGATTCTATGAGATAAGGTAAGACATTGAAATTATCTATTTAAATTAAATCCATTTGCTATTTTAATAAGTTCATTTTACCATACTTCACACAAGTCATATAGTAGAGAAATATTAGTATAATGTTCGTTTTCAATAATGATCTCATTTGGGGAGGGATATTTTTAACCAAAATGTAGAAGAGGACAATTGAATTATATAATAATTAGTTTTTTTTAAAAAATAATGTGACAAGAAAACAAAAAACAAACAAAAAAATGGATATTTATTTTATGGAACCTAAGGGAGAGTTAAAATTAATCGTGTCTCTTGTCAAAATTTTAATTAAATTTTAATTTAAATTACTTCACTCATTTTACTTGAAACATCTTGAATAGAAATATTATAGCAGGAAACATTCATGCAAGAGGCATTATTTTTCAAATAATAGAGGCATTATTTATTCTCCATTGATTTTGGGGTGTTTTGGAACAAATGGAGGACAATAATTTCTTTTTATATTTCATTGTAAGTAGAAAAACACATGTAATTTATTGGAAGTTAAATTGATTAAGTATGGAGAAGTTTGATGTGACCCCTTTTATAATTTTTGTAAATATAATTTTTATTAATTATTATCATTATTAAAATTATGTTTATCTTTTGAATAACTGATAACTGATTTTATTTTTATTTTATATTATTAAAAATTGTGTTAGAGGAATTATGTATTTTAGAGGCTGTTTTTTGTTATTTTGATTAATTTTATGTTTATGAATAATGTTATTATAATGATAATTTTTTTGGTGTTTTTTTAACTGTAATTTAATTTTCTTCATTTTTTTATGTGTTTCAAAATAGTGACATCAATAATTTAATTTCATTCTTATTTTTTAAATAGGTATTTTAGTTTTTCCAAATTTAATATATTTTTTAATTTTCTATATTTTTTTACTAATTTAATTTTTTCATTATTTTTGTAATTAAAATATTTAAAATTTGATATTAATTTAATATTTCAATTAATTATTAATTTTAATTTGATAATAAATTAATCTCACATTAGTTTTTTATTATTAATTAAATTATTTTTTAATTTTTTAATTATTTTTTATAATTTTATTAATAGAAAGTTATATTTTAATTATAATATAATTCATTGATGATATTTATTAATACTTTCAATTATTTGTTTACTTAATTAATTTATTAATATTATTTTTAATTTCTTTATAACACATTAACATTAAGAAATATGTTTTTTATGATTTGTGGATTTTAAAAATTATTTTTTTCTTTGTTTAAATTTTCATCCACCCATTTTTTGTTTACTATTTAATGTAGGAGGCACTGCTAGATGGAGCAACCACTAGTATCCCAACCCACTGTTACACACTCAATCACCACTAGAAACAAAGAATTCCACCCACTGCAGGGAAATTCCATCACCAAAAAACCCAAATCGTGCCTTCACAACATTACCATAAACAGTGTTACTGACACTGCCTACCACTTCCAGAAACCCCCAATTGTGAAATTATCACCCAACAACAGAAACAACACATCCGACCAAATGGCACATCTTTTCTAAATTCTAACTCGAACCATGTCCCACACTTCCATAGTGTTCAAACAAACATGCATTGAGACAAATATTTGTAGGAACTGAAAACCAAAAATTTTATAATTTTATATTTCTATAAAAAAATAGGAATCAAATCAATCCTGCCATATATTGAAGTCATCAACGCTAGATATGACACAGAAATTCAAATCGGTACCACCCACTAGCCTTGTAAATCTGAGCCTCTACAAGACTAATCAATTGTCACAATGATGGAATTTTTAAAATCCCTATATGGATCAAGAATTCACTACATCTACATACCACTAAATTCATTGTTTCCATTTGGAGCCACTTGAATTCAATTCACCATCATTGTCTCTCCATGGAGTGAGATTGAGCTCTATGATTCACCCGACTAACCCACCCCCTTCCAGCCTAAATCCAAACCCCGAATCCTCTCCCCCATTATGACTTGCATCACCCCTTCCATATATTCTTATAATATATAAAAATATATAAAAATATATAATAATAATAATAATTTTGATAAGTGTAATAATAATAATATTATATATATTTATAGTAATAAAGATAATAATTATATTATTTATATAGAATTTCTTTTTAAATTAGTTATTTTTGTGAATATTTTATATTTATTTAATAATTATAGTAATATATATCTATATTTATTTACCTGTAAATGAACACATACATTTAATCGCATGCATTTATTTGTGTGTTATTATTTATTTAATACTAATAAATACTTTAACAATAATAAACATAAGTATCTTTATATAAATATTTTTTTTTGAATTTTACATCATTCATGGGATGTGTACGATAAAAGATACATTTATCAAAACTAATGATAAAAAATAGAGGCTAACCTTGTGGTCACTCTCAAGGTAGTAGTATCGAATTCCTTAATGGCACTTCTAAAAATCCATGTGTTTTTAAAATTTTGAATAAATAAAATGAAAAAAGAATGAATCAATTTTTAAAAATACACTACTGATTGATGAAAAAGTGATAAAGTATAAGACTGGTAGAGGAAATAAAAATTAGAGGATACAATTAAGTTAGAACAAGGATAATTCCATGGTTTTATGCCCTCAACTACCCTTTATTAATCCTTTAAAAATACCGTCAAATCTCACCCTCAATGAATGCATAACTGGACACTCAGACGACACACCTCTTTTAACTAAACAACGAACACTCAAACACATAATTTCATCAGTTCTCGATAATTCCTCCTTATTGTAAAATGAGTACCTCAACATATTCATTCTGATAATGAAATTTGTGTAGCCAGAATGATCCTACTGAAATCATCAGATCACATAGCCCAACTCAATTTCTCAGTCAAAAAATGATATATGAAAAGTAGTGGA
Organism: Viscum album; assembly: GCA_963277665.1. Taxonomy (NCBI): domain Eukaryota; kingdom Viridiplantae; phylum Streptophyta; class Magnoliopsida; order Santalales; family Viscaceae; genus Viscum; species Viscum album. Next base: position 1,878,854,572 of record OY728132.1, read on the forward strand.
AATGAGGATATATTGTATTAAACCATTCATTCAAAAGAGTACACTCTCAGAAACCCAAATACACAGTCATAATCTATAATAGTTTATTATAATTTGTGGTCTAAATAAATTTTGGATCATCTGGTTGTGTTAGGATTCACCACCTAAATTTAACCCTAAAAATTATTTATTTATTTTAAGAGATTTGAGATCACAACAAAAAAATGATGAAGAGAGAGACATCACACTTCAATATAACAAAATAGAGACTAAAATACTATATTTACAATGATGACACAAAAATTAAAACAATGAAAATGAAAAGAAAAAGGGTTGTGGGGTTCCAATCTCTAGGTGTCGAGATTGTTCCTATTTCCTTGTTGTCTTGACAATTAATGAGGAATCATCAACTTAATCAAAAAACTAAAATAGAAGTGATTTGATAAAAAAATCCAACATGATGAAGCAATAATATACCTGGAATCCTTTGATATTTTCATCACCAACTCTGAGTGAATTTTATGTGAGTGCACTTAACCTATATCCATGACCCCATTCCCTTATTTTTTACCATGAATAGCTTTGACTTTCACCCATGATCACCATTATCTTTGTTCACCACTAAATCCTTCTAGAAATCATGAATAACTAAGTAAGAATTAAATTTCTCCTTTTTTACATAAAACTTTATAAACCATTAATATATATTAATTCAATAATTATAAAATATAATTATAAATATTTGTATGTGGATATTAATACTTATTAATATTAATATAATATTTATTATTATTAAGAAATATAAAAGTATTTTATGTACATACAAGAATATACACACACACACATATATATGTATTAATTAATATAAATAATATATATATAAATTTATCTAATATTATTATTAATATATTTATATATAATATATATTATATACTATATTTATTATATTTATTTAATCATATTTAATTAATTTTAAATTGTTATTATTTATTTTTTTTCTATTATTTTATATAGTATCTTCTTCTAGGTCTTTTACTTCAAGGGGTTGATTCTTTAGAATCTTCTAGAGGAAGCATGGATCTTAATAATAAATAGTGCGATGATCCTCGCCTACTGTGTGGAATTTCATAGGGCATGGGATCCAATTGATGAATAAAGGCTTCAATAGTGGTGATGGGGACTTCTGCCACAATAGAACGTAGGTTATTCTACCACACGATATTGGAGACCTCATCATTAGTTTGTAGCATTCTTCAGTCGTGACATAAGTTTCCATTTCATTGGTTCATCATTGGTAGTTGAATCCATCAAATAGAGAATTGGTTTTAAATTTAATTAATATCACACTTAATCTGTTTTGGTTGTTGAGGGAGATCATTTTATGTGTGGCTTCTAAGAGATTTGGTTTGATGAGTTTGTGTTTCTATAGATCTATAATAATTTGGTGTTTTGGGTAATGAAATCACTGGTTTTTTTACACTATGATGGTTGTCTTAGTGGTTCTTTAGCCTCATGGGGGTGGCTCAGGTTGGTTATGGAAGCGAATAATCATCTTTCAATGATGGTTTCTAAAGGCGTTGGATTATTTGTTGAAGGATGACATATGGTGATTTGGAAAATGAATGGGTTGGAGGAGGGTAGTCTAGTGGTGGGTGAATTTTTATTGGTGGGTTGAGTTAGCAGTTGTAGATCCTGATAGTGGCAAGGGTTAACAATGATCCTGGCGGAGGATTCTATTGCAAGTGAATTATCTTTTCCAGGGATCCTGCTATAGGTGACACCTCCTAGCGATGGTTGAGTCTGATAATATTAGGGTAAGAGTTAGTAAGGCCGACGGTAGCAATGTATACTCTATTTCTTGAGAAAGATGGGCTAGTGGTTTTCGAACCAATAATGGCCATCTTGATGCGTCATAATTTTTCTAAAAAATAATTTACTAAATAAATTAATTTTAACAGTACAAAAATAATTAGAAACAACAAAAAGAGACATTTAAAAAATATCAATGTTATTTATTTTCTAACTAAAATATTAATTAATTGATTATTGATAACATAAGGAAAATTATTTTTATAACTAACATAGCGAAAATAAATAAAATAATTATATAAACCTATGAAATAAAAAATGAATATAAAATAATTAAATAAATTATAAAAAATAGAATAAATGAAACAATTATTTTGAAAAGAAATAAAATTGAAATAATAAAATAATTAAAATAATGAAAAGATATATAATAAAAAATGTAGGAATAAAAATAATTAAAATGAGAAAAAAAAAATTTAATATAAAATTATTTAAAATGGCCGAAATAAACAATAAAGTACATAGATTCACAAAAAAATCATTTTTAAAAAATTAAATATAAAGTACTAATTATTGATAACTAATAAAAAATAAAATCTTTTAATAATAAAAATTCAACAAAATAAAAAACTATGTTGCAATGTATCATTAAAAAACATAATTAAACCAAAATTTTCATCTATTGAAATAATTGGGTCTTGATTTAGACATATTATAAATGATTTTTAGGAGTATGTGGTTTTCTACTATAATTATTGTTTCTCAAACTATGATGTTTGGTATTAGTCAGTGGATTGAACTGGAATGAACCATGTAGATTCTAAATGAAATAAGAAATGTAGTGGGAAATGTAAATATTTCCATCATAATAAAACAAATGTTATGGGATATAGAAAGAAAAATCTCATTGCCATTATTACACTAGTTTCTTAATCTATTAATCTCATTGATCATCAAAATATGAAATGTTGAAAACAATTTTCTACAGTTTCCTTAATGAGAAAACTTCCAACTTATTTTATTGGGGCTACTAATCCACTTTTTTTTGATAAATTGAGTAGTATAAATGAAAATATATTATACATTTTCATGTGTTCGGAATAATAAAATGTTATTTTACATATTTATTTTTTGGAATGTGAGGAATAAAAATGATAGATTCTTTTCAAGAACATAGTACCATAAGAGGAAATTCAATCTATAGAATAGTATGAGTTTAATAGATTATTTTAAAATAAGATCTTTCCTTATATTATTCATATGAAAATGGAGGAGGAATTCTTTGATCTAAAGTATAAGGATAATGAATTTGTTAATTACTTTGAGGATAATGTTTCAAGACTTGCGAGGTATGCATCTTATATTATCATATAACATAAAAGTATGTTTCATCAATTCTTCAGTCAGTTGAAATAAAGTATTTTATGGAAATTAGAAATAGAAGACCTCATTTTCTATTAATTAATTCTTTTATTTGTAGTTAAGGTGGAATGGGGATTGGATAACCCTATCAATATCATGTTTTTAATAAAAAAACACGTGGAATTCATAAAAATTTATAAAAACCATATAGATAAGAATACGAGATTTTTATTATGCTCTAACTATAGAAGGAAACATGCTAGAAATTATCTCAATGGTCATGGTAAATGTTTTAAGTATATAATGGAAGTGCATCATGAAATTGAATGCTGATGTGAGGGGATGAAGAAGTTATATATTGAAAGAGAAAATGAACCATTGAATGCACCACCCAACACTATAGGTATTCAAATTCAAGGATTATGGGAAATATTCAAAACATTAATCAAATTCAAATATAAATGACTATGATCAACAAAAAAACCTCTTAATCCCAGAGGGAAAGTGAAATATCATGTGATCACTATTGCTATTGTGGGGTATGATAATGTGGTGGTAAATGGTAAACATATCATCCAATATAAATTTTTTGATGTCTTGTTTGATTATATATCCACCCAATCATTTATATCCATATAATTTTTATTATTATCATAGTACCAACTCAATTATTACATATTTAATTAGAAATGAAACTCCTAAATAGCATGAAGATCACATCTCATTTATATAATTCTTCTACATTTTATGTTTCTTGGAACTTACTTCAATAAATCATTTTATTATCCATCTAGTTGAATTAAATTAAGTTTGGGTTATGTATTATCATCATTTACATATAGAACACATCCTATACTATGTAAGTGAAGTCGCCAATTATTTCAAACCAAATTATGATCCACTTTTAGTTCCATGATAAATTTAAACGTCCAATTGAAATTTCATCCATTGTATGGTATTTTATTTTCATTCAAAATGTGTTTTTATCTCTTATTATTAGAGAGAAAATAAATATCAATTCGAGGACTATTGTGCGGGAGTTTGTTAATGTTTCTACAGAATATTATCCAAGTATTCCACCAAATTTTTATGTTGATATTTCAAAAAAAACTCATACATAGTGATACATGTATTTCAAAGAATCCATATCAGATTTTCCCAATATAGTTATAGGAATTAAAGAAGCAACTCCATAAGAATCTTTAAAATAAATTTATTTATCCCATTGAGTTTCATTGGGGTGTACCTTTTTTTAAATAATCATTGATCAATGTGACTCTTCATAGATTATTGAAAAATTAAGAAGATCAAAATCAATAATAACTATACTATATCCCATATTGATGACTTGGTTGATCAACTTCACGGAAATCAATACTTTTCAAAGACTAAAAACTATTTTTTATATTATTAATTAATTTTTAAAAAGGGATATATACTAAAATATATCATTCCATATAAGGTAAGGGAATTAGGAATTTATAGGGATTCCATTTTCTCTTACTATTTCCTTTATTATATTTTGGGTTTTAAAATATAATGTCTTTAGATATTACCATGACTAGTTATTGTTATAATTTATTAAAGACATCCTATAATATTCAAAGATCAAGTAAGAGTCTAAAACTTCCTTGATGGATAAATAATATATCCTAAAGAGAAACAATAAAAAAAATTTCCGAGAAGGAATTTTACATACAAAAGGGTAATTTTTTTATAGAATATTCCCAAGGGAGGATATATATATATATATGTTGATCCCTGAAAGACTAAATTTATTGAAAATTATATCTGACCAAACATAGTGGATTAAGTCAATGTTTTTCATAGTTTGGAAGGATATTATTGATCCTTTGTAGATATTTACTCATGAAATTTTAATCCACTCACGTTATTAAATCATATGGGAGTCATGTTCCTTTGGACAAATAAAAGTTATAAAAATTATAGGAAATAAAGAGAAGTGTTTTTTGGTGCATCTATTCTCATAAAAAATAAATTAGAGATGGTGTTGTGATCTTATTGTTATTTATCTAAGAAGTTACTAGGTTGTGTCTTCCTTTAAAATTATATAGTGACAGATTATGCATCATTTCTAATGAAGGTTCATTGGGAATTTTACCCAACACATGATTTGGAGTTACTCGTTGTAGTTTGTTCATTAAATATGTAGTGGAATTATAATTATGGATATAGTTGTGATAAATGTACTGAGTATAAAATCATACAGTATATATTATCATAAAAAGTGGTGGATATGTTCTAGAGAATATTCTTTGAAATGATTGAAGATTATGTCTACATAATACATTACAACCATGGAAAAGAAAACATGATTAATCATACATTAAGTCAAAACCATCAAAGAAGATTATCTATGATAAGGATTAAGAAGTATTCAATGTCATTATATTTTCAAATGATGTGTTTTTGAATCCCAATGGAATGGGAGAGGTATTATATTCCTCAATTTTGTGCTCCAACATCTATCTATGCGAGGATTAAAAAGCCCATAATAGAGTCTTGTGACTATAGAATACAGTAAAAAATGATTCTCTATTAAAAATTTGTTATAACAGAATAATAAGGTTTTGGAACTATATATGTTCTTCATCACTAACAAATAGTAAGAATGAGTTTTTGAATGAGGACCTTAGTTCAACATTCTATTTTCATCCTTGAGGTTATAATCTTTTTAATAGTATGTACAAGTATTTTTGGTGGCATGACATAAAAAATAGATATAATAGAGTATTCATCTCTGTATTTTGTATGATATAATGTTTAGGATGAGAGATATATTTCTATAAGTATGTTACAACCATTACCCAAACTAAAATGGACATGGGAAAACATCACCATAGAATTATTCATCGAAATATATAAAACATCTAAAGTCCATAATGATATTTAGGTTGTAGTAGATCTGCATAAAAATTCATCACATTTCATTTCTATCATATTATCGTTATATATTGATCAACTTGATAGAATATACATTAATGAACTGGAATGGTTTCTTTGTGTACCACATTTTATTGTATCAAATCGGGATATGAAGTTTACCACAATGTTATGGGGAAATATATATCAATCTCTAGGTATAGGTCTAAGTTTGAGTACTACATATTATCCATAGGTATATGATCAATATTAGAGAACTATTTATACAATAGCCAATATTATGGGATCTTATTATATAGATTTCAATGGATCATGGGATCAATACCTTATTCAGTCAAGATTTAATACAATAATAGTTTAAAAACCCTTAGTAAAGTATCCAATAGTTAGTGGTTACCATATTATGTGTCATTAGATACAAGAAATCACATCTCAATGGACCAAATAGTTTACTATTAATGGTAAACTAGATACATAGATGAATATAAATGTCAACTAATAACATAAAATATCACATAACTGTTGGTCAGAGTAGGACAATCAAGAGGGGGTGAATTAAGTTCCTATAAAAATTTCAATATAAAACATATATTTAAATGTACCCCAATTTGAAATATAAAATAATTGAGATATCCAACGTAGTAGATTTATAAACGTTTTGTTTGTTTAAAATATTTCTCAAAAATTTATTAGTTATTAGTTAAAACAAAATGGATTATCACTTTAAATTTTGAAATCTATATACTAAAACAAATTCTAAAATAAAAACTATCTAATATTAAATATCAATGTAAATAAATGTTTTCAGTGAATAAATAAAACAGTGAAAAAAGAACATTGAAAGAAATAGTGGATGTAAACCATGAGGTTTAGTCTCAAGATAATATTTATTCCTCTCTTCATGGTGATCATCTTCCACCATGAAATTTACATTAATAAATGATGATACATGACTTGGATAGGGGAACGAGGAAACATACATAGCTGTCCATGTCAAAAGACACCTTACACAGTTTTCATGGGAGTGATAAAAACAAACCAATAGGCAACACATGTTCCTATTCCTCTAATATCCATGAAAGTGTTATGTGTAAAATGACAGGTTTGTAAAGATATCAATGCATCTTCTAGTTTGTCCAATGAGTCTATGTGTTTTTATAAAACAGAGATACACACATTTTTCAAAAATTAAAATCAATACACAAGTAGTGAAAAATATAAATAGAGGAGTTTAAAAGACTCAGTGTGATTGGAAAAGTATTTTTAGACTATTGAAAGATGTTTTAAGAGTATCTTGAGTCGAAATATAGAAATATACATCAAAACAATGTATCATGTGATATCCAGTGTACTATTTCTAGTGAGATATTTGATGAGTGGGATGAGCTCTTTTATTCTCTTAGAATATTTCTAAAACATGTTCTTTAATTCTGGTTCATAGAAATATCATCATGTTTCTTTCATTTGATGTTCATGAGTTTCTATTAGGCACATGAGATATAGATTTCTAACCATGTCACATTAACTTTTGTATCAAATATTTCATTATACAAAAAAATCCAATAATGAGCATGATCTCTAGAACCTCGTACCTCATCCTGTCCTATGACCTTAATTAAATGACGTCTATAAAATATAGGAAAAGTCACTAAAATAAATAATGGTACTATGATTCATAAATACGACCATTAGAAATATATTTAAATTCAAATTAAAAAGTAAAGAATGAAAACATCTCAGGATCAGTTACTCAAGAATGGTGAAATAGGAGTGGTAGGTTGATCTGTCGGTAGGATGACATGATGGTGACTTAGCCATCAGTAGGTCATTCTGACTATAGGTCCTCTTGATGGTAAGTTATTTATTGATAGCTTGTACTCAGTGAAAATTCTGAACCTGAGTGTGTATTTCTATGCATAGCTTGAGCTGACGGTGACTTGTGTCATCAATAGCTTGTTTTGAAAAGTGACTTGTCCTTGGTGGAAATCATGAGTTTCTATCAGTATGTTGAACTATGGTTACTCAATGTAGTGGCATCTTGATGCGAAAGTGACTTATCTATTAGTAGGTCAGACATCATTTACTTTTCCTTTACCAGATTTTAGTATTCATGCTGATGGTGAGACTTGTCATTGGAAGGTCCAATTTTGAGTCTACCTTGATGGTGACTCATCATTAACATTGAATTATAATTAGAAAAAAATTTATGACCTATCTTATGAATTAAAACACTAACACAATAGATTAATCTTAAATTTAAACATAATTAAACATTGATAAACATAAATAATCTTGATCAAATGTAATAAAACATTATTTATGAGCATGAAAACTACAGGAATCCAAAAATATCCCCCCTTTTAAAGATCACAAATCATAGAATTTAAAAGCCATTCATAATGATCAAAAGAATAATTATTATTAACATAGAATATATATTATGTGAAATTAAATCATAAGAGATATATACTCAAATTAAACAAAATTAAATCCAGTTTAATACATTTCATTATCTAAAATCCATAACAGTTCTCTAGTTAAGTTAATTTCCATTTAAATTCAATCTCATATTTCTAATTCATTTGGGATTATCAATAATAGAAAAAATAACAAGAGTTAAATAATATAATAGGAGATGATAAAAGATAAAATATATTGATGTATAATAAGATAGTACATGAGATGATAAAAAACCAAAATCACAGCCCTATCAAAGATCAATATTATCACTTATTCTCCAAAGAAGGCTCCATGGGTGCTTATACTATATTAGAATTTTTATATGGAGGATAAGTTGGTACAAAATGGTTTGTGGAAAACAACTGATGAATAGAGACTCCATGAACATTTAAGCTGTGGAAGATTCTCAGAAGAAGATAAAGGATCAGTTAGTTCTCTATAGATGACAGTTCTTGGCTGACTAAAAGCATGTATTGTAGACAATGAAAATGGTTTAATGGTTAAATAAATAGTATAAAAAGGGATTCTCATCATAGCATCTCTGAATCAGGGATCAACTAACCAGTAGATGGAGATTTTAGGAAATTTCTTAGTCACTGGTTTAATGGGAAATGATTCTGGTTCTATAATTTCAGCACTCTGATGATGTAGGAAAGGAATCAAAAGGATTATAAACTAAAAAAATAATCTTACCATGTTTTTCCATAGCCTATGTAAAATCATCCCTATTCTCCATATACTTTTGTATATAAGTAGTTTACTTTTGATATTGATTTACCTGTTCCATAAAGTCTTGAGAAATGTTGGGTATCCTCATATTGTCATCCAAATATTTAATATGAATATCTAGTTGGTGTTTGGTGTAGACCCTGTTAAAGTAGAAATCTACATTATCTGTAATTTCCTCTTGAGAATAAGTGGACCCTTTCATGAAAAATCATAACATGTATCACATATGATCATTATAATACTTATTCTTGTTGAAGATTTGATGGTCTTTTCCACCCATTATGGTCTAAATCTCTTTGTTAATGATTGTTCTAATCATTTCAACATTAAAAGACTGAATATCAGGAGTATATGAGATAGAGGCTTCATTGATTTCATCTTTGACTAAGGATTTCAAAATTTCTAGATCAAGAGATGGAGGAGATGAAGTAATATCTTCCCCAAAATATTTATCCTCAAGAGTGTTTTCAGCATTGTCCAGTGATGTTGTATAATCAGCTAACATTCATTTTACAACTTTAGTTATCTTATCCAACTCATCACTTAACATATTATTTTTCATAATTCTTCATTTTCATAAGACAACTGATGTTGAATCTAGGATAGAATTCTCTTTGCAAGAATAGAAGTATTAGTTTCATTGAGAATTGCCATCTGTTTTGGTTGAGGTTGTATGATTCCATTGACCACCAAACAGTAATCCTATTTAAATACATTAAAATCCTACTGGGTCACATAGTCTATAGGTACTACTGTGACATAATTATAAGTCGGAGTTGGAGAATGAGCTCTAGGAGGAAGAGGTTCTATTTCCTTAGTTGTTCCCACTAGAACTCTTTGAGAAGGAACTCCTGCATCAAACAACAATCCCTTAGTATCTAATGCCCCAAAATATAAATCGGGTAGATCTAAGCTCATAGTAACATAAAATTGATACATTTTCCATTCAACGTCTATCAAAATATAAATAATAAGAGTATAAACTCTTACCCTTTCAGTTTATAGGTCATCCTCAATCAATACATCCACTTTAGTGGGTATGTCTCTCTCAATAGGTTATCCTATTTCAACAAGTTATATCTTCCTAAAATGAACAAGTTCTTACACCCAAGAAACAAGATTTTCTTCTTCAACTTTAAATTCCTCATGAATATGTGAATCTTGAGATCTTTACTCAACTATAATTTTATCAAGATCTTCAAGGGATTCCAAAATTTATAAATATTCCCCTAGAGTAGTATCATCAGGATGTACAGGATCAACGTGATCTAGTGCCAGATCAATAGGTTCATAAATAGGACCTTGATCATCATTATGATATTTGGATCCACCATAAGATTCACCACCTCATTATTATTCCTTATAATTTTCATCACCTACATTCTATGTTGGGAAAAATTTGTATGGTGAAGGATGTTTGAAGATATTTATTAGGCAGATAATTTCCTTTTTTGTCAAAGATGATAAATCAATTCACATTGTAAAATCCTTTAAAATTAAGATGATGCAATATTGATTTGTATTTCATAAAAATAACAAGTTTGCAAAACTTGTGATGTATTCCTTATGACGAAAAGGGGTATAAAATGTGATGTAAATCACATTCAGTATTGATTGGAATGAATAGTTTTAGAAGATAGGGATGTTTCAATAATTTCATTTTCAAATATGACGATGGTAAAGGTGATCAGTCATAGATTAAACATTATGATGTATAAGGTTTTGGATGAAAGTAGGTGATTATTTAAGAAGATTATATTTTCATTATGCTCGATCTATAGAAGGAAATAAGCTAAAAATTATCGCAATGGTCCTATTAAAATTTTTATGTATATACTGAATGTTCATAAAGAAATCGAATTCTAATGCAATGGGATGAAGAAGTTATCTATTGAAAGTGAGAAATAACCATTTAATTAACTACCCACACTATAGTTACACAAGTGCATGGATTATGGTAAATATTATAACCATTAATCAAATACAAATATAAATGATGATGATTGAAAGAAAAACCTTTTAATCCAAGATACAAAGTGAAATATCATGTGATCACTATTGATATTTTGGAGTATGATAATGTGGTGGTGAGAAGTAAACATATTGTCATATTAAAAAAATTTAATGTCATTTTTTATAATATATCTACTCAATATTTTATATCTATAGAATTTTTATGGGTTTCACAGTAGCACTTCAATGATTAGATGTTGAATTAGAAACAAAACCCCCTAATAGTATGATGATCACATCTCAAGTCTATTATTCTTCTCCATTTGAAGTTTGTAGGAATGTGCTTCCTATAAATCATGTTATTCTCCATCTAGTTGAATTAAATTTTAGTTTGGTAATGTATTATAATTCTTTATATATAGAACACATCCAATACTAAGGATGTGATGTCACCAGGAATTACAAACCAAACAATGATCCTCTATTATTTCCATGGTAAATATGAACGCCCAATGGGAATTTCATCAAGTGTATGGGTTTTGATTCACATTCAAAAACTTTGTTAATATCTTATGGTTGAAGAGAAAATCAACATCAAATACAGGAATATTGTTTCGGGGTTTTTTAATGCTTCTTAAGAATATTTTCCATGAATTCCACCAAATCATTATATTGATATTTCAATAGTACTTATACATAGTGATAAATTTATTTAAAATATTTATTATCGAATGTTCCCATTTTAGTTGTAGTATTTTATGAAGAAACTACATGAGAATCATTAAAAGGAATTCATTTATCCATGTATATCACATTGAGATGTACATTTTTTAAAATTAAACATTGATCAATGTGAATGTTCATTTATTATTTAAATATTAACAGTATCACAATAAATAATAATTGTACAATAGGCTATATTGATGACATAGTTGATCAACATAAAGAAGCTCAATACTTTTAAAAGAATAAAATTTATTCTAGACATTTTAAATTAATTTTAAAAACGAGTATATACCCAATATATCATTCCATATCAGGTATTGGAATTAGGAATTTATAATAATTCAATTTGGTCTTACTAATTCTTAATTACATTTTGGGATTTAATAAATAAAGTTTATAGATTTTACTTTAACTAGTTTTTGTAATTCATTATAGAAGACATTGTAGAATATTCAACGATAATGTTAGAGCATAAAAATAAATTGATGATTGTATAATATAACCTAAGGAGAAACTGTATGAAAAGTTTACCAACAAGTAATTTTAGATATAAAAGGACACTTTTTATATATAATACTCCCATGAGAGGATATATATTTGGATCAATGAATGAATAAATTTATTAAACATTAACCAGACCAACCATAGTAGCTTAGAACCATTTGTTGTAGTTTGGAATGATATTATTGATGCTTTGTATATAATCTCTCATGAATTTGTAATCCACTCACCTTATCAAATCATAAGGGTGTCATGTTCCAATGGAAACATAAAATTGAAAAAAAAAAATCAAGGATCTAAAGAGAAGGTTATTTAGTGAACCTATTATTATTAAAAACAATATTGGAGAAGGGGTTTTGATCTTATTGCGATTAATATTGGAAAGAACTAGGTTGCTTCCCCCCTTAAAATTATATGGTGATAGCTTATGCCTCAATTTTTCATGAAGGTTCATTAGGAAATTTACTTCACACATGATTAGGATTTAGTCTTTGAATTTTTTTCATTTATTATATAGTGGAATTATCCTTATGGATATAGGTGTGATAAATGTACAGAATATAAAAATTTAAAGTATATATTAACTCAGAAAAAGATGGATATGTTCTAGGGAATATTCTTTGAAATGATTTAAGATTATGCCTACTCAATACACACAAACCATGGAAAAGAAAACAAGATAGATCATGAATTGAGTCACAACAAATAAGATTATATCAGATATGGCTAAAGAAATATTCCATGATTCTATATTTTCAAATGATGTGTTTTGGAATCCCAATGAAATTGGAGATATATTATCTTCTTCAATTGAGTGTTCAACCAACTATCATTGTGGGGATTAAAGAGGTATATAATGAAGTCTTGGAACTATAAAAGAAGTTTAGAATTAATTCTATGTTTTAAATTTATTATAATAGAATTATATGGTTTTGGATATGTATATATGCTTCATCCCTTTGATATACGAAGATGGAGTTTTTGTTTGAAGCCCGCAGTTCATCATTCTATTTTCACCATATATGTAATTAAAATTTTAATGGTATGTAAGAGTATTTCTGGTGGCACAACATGAAAATAGATATTATAGAGTATTAATCAATGTTATTAGTATGACATAAATTTTAGGATAAGAGATATATGTCCATGTGGATATTACAACAATTACCTAAACTAAAATGGAATTTGGAAAACAACATAGTGGATTTCTTCATTGAACTCCCTAAAAGATCTTAATTCTATAATGATATCTGGGTTGTAGTAGATCCACATAAAATCTCAACACACTTCATTGATATCATATTATTGTAATATATTGATCAAATTGATAGAATATACATTAAGGAAGTGGTATGGTTTCTTAGTGTACCACATTTTTTTGTATTGAATAGGGATATGAGGTTTACCATAATGTTATGGTGAAATATTTAGTAGTGTTTGGGTACGGAGATGAGTTTCAGTATTGTATACCATCTATAGGTAGAAGATCAATATAATATAACTATGTATAGCTAGATACAAGAAATCACATCCCGATGGAATGAATAGTTTATAATTCATGGTAAAATAAATACATACGTGAATATCAAATTACAATTGATATAATAAAATATAACATAATTGTTGGTCAGTGTAGGACACTCAATAGGGGGTGAATTGAGTTCCTATAAAAATTTTAGTGTAAATCATATATTTAAATGTTCTCTGATTTGAAATATAAAATCTCATAGTTATCCAACATAGCAGATTCATAAATGTTTTGGTTGTTTAAATGATTTCTCAAATGGTGATTAGTTATCACTTAAATCAATATGGATGTTCACTTCAACAATTGAAATCTATCTAATAAAATAAATTCTTTTATAAAAACTATTTATGATTAAATCTTAATGTAATGGAATGTGTTTAATGAATAAATAAAAATGTAAAAATAGAATATTGAAAGACACATTAAATGTAAATTAAGAGGTTCAATACCATGTAATGACATAGTCCTCTCCACTCGGAGATCATGTTCCACAAAGATATTTATGTAAATAAATGATGATCCATGCCTAGGATTGGTGTACACAGTGACATACATAGTTGTCCAGGTCAATATACATCTTCCACGATTTTCATGGGAGTGATAAAATAAAACAAATAGGCCACACTTGGAACTATTCCACTAATATATATGGTAGTGTAATTTTTAAAAAGATAGGTTCGTGAAGATATCAATGTATATTACAGTTTGTCACATCAGTCTTTGTTTGTTTATAAAACCGAAAGACACACACTTCTCAAAAATTAAAAACAATACACATGTACATAATAATATAAATAGAAGAGTTTAAAAGGCTCTCTGTGATTAAAAATGTTTATTTAGACTCTTGAAATATATCTTGAAAAGTATCTTGAGTCAAATTTTGGAAATAGTCATAAAAAAAGTATCATGTGATCTTCAGTCTACAGTTTCTAGTGAGGTAGTTGATGGGAGTGATGAACTCTTTTATTCTCATAGAATATTGTACCACATGTTCTTTTGTTCAGGTTCATAGTAGTATCTTAATTTCTCTTTAGTTTGAAGTTCATCAGTTTCTATCAGGTTCCTGAGCTATAGATTTATAACAACATCAAATTAGATTATTGATCAGATATTTCATTATACACGACAACCATTAATGATCATGATCACTGGTACCTCATACCTTATACTTTCCTCTCACATCCATTAAATGATTTATACAAAATACATGAAAAGTCCTTATAATAAATAATGATAATAATTTTCATAAACATGACCCATAGAAGGGAATTTAAATTTAAATGAAAATGAAAGGAATGATAGTGTCTCAGGATCAGTATCTTAGGAATGGTAAGATAGTATTGGTAGGTTTTTTTGTCGGTAGGTTGACATTATGGTGACATAGCCTTCGGTAGGTCATTCTGAATGTGGGTCTGGATGATGGTAATTCATTTATTGATATCTTGTACATAGTGAAAATTTTAAACATCAAAGATTCATTCTATATGTCGCTCGAGTAGAAGTTGACTCATGCCATTTATAATTCGGTTTGACTGGTGACTTATCCTTAGTGGAAATTCTGATTTGTTGTTGGTAGGCTGAGCAATGGTTACTCAATTCAGAAGTATCATGATGTGAAAGTTACTTATCTATTGGTATGCCAGGCATATGTGTCTTTTCCTTTCCAAAATTTTATTATTTGTGTTAATGGTGAGACATATCATTAGTTGGTCCAGTAGGGAGTCTACCTTGATGGTGACTCATCTTTAACATTGACTTATACATAGAAAAATATTCCTAACCTATCTTATGTAGTAAAACACTAAAAAAATAGATTACTCAAAAATGTATACATAATTAAGCATAAATAAACATAATTAATATTAATCAATATTATTAAATATTATTTATGCGCATAAAAACTAAGGGAAGCCAAAAATAACCCCCGTTTGATGATCACAAATAATTTCATTAACAAGCCATTTATAATGATAAAAGAAACAATTATACTTAACACAGAATATAGATTAAGTGAAATTAAAACAAAATAGAGACATAATCAAATGAAATAAAATTATATCCAATTAAATATATTACATTATATAAAATCCACAATAATTTACTAGTTCAATTAAATTCACTCTATATTCCATCTCATATTTCTCCCCCTTTTGAGATTATTAAAAAGAGGGAAATCAATAAGAGAAAAAGAACATAAAAGGAGATGATAAAAAAAGAGATAATTAATTTTAGTATAAAAGGATAGTATATGAGATGATAAAAAATAAAATTAAATCGTTATTAAAGATAAATCTTATCACTTATCCTCTAAAGAAGGATCCATGGATTCCATGATCATATTAGAAGTAGTATATGGAGGAACAATACATATATAAGTAGATTTCAAAAACAGCTGATAAATTGTTTCTCTATAAGGTACATGAGGTGGATGATTCTGGGTAAAAGATATAGGAGCTTTTAGTTCCATATATATATTAGGTCTAAGATGACCGAAATCCGGTGCTGCGGACATATCAAATGGTTAAATGGTTAAAGAAATAGGAGAAAAGGGGTGTCTGGTCATAGAAACTCTGATTTAGTGATCAATGGACCGATAGATGGATATTTTTGGAAAACTCTCAATCATTGGTCGAATGGGAAAGGCCATGGGTGCTACAACTATAGTACTTTGACGATGTAGGTAATGATTCAAAAGGATTATAATGCGCACAATTATCTTCCCACATTTTTCTATATCCTATTTAAAATAATTTATATTCTCTATAAACTTCTTCATATAAGTAGTTAACTTATGAAGTTGATTTGCATGTTCCTTGAAGGCCTGAGTAACATTGGGTATCCTTGGATTTTCATCCTAGCATATAAAATGTCTATCCTGTCGGTTTTTTGTGTACATCCTTTTGAATTAGAAATCTACATTAACTATAATTTCATCCTGAGCATAAGTGCACCCTTTCATGTATAATCACACCATGTCATACATATGATCATTTTTCTATTTAATCTTGTTGAGGATATCCTATTCTATTCCACCCATCATGGACTGAAGATCTTTGGTAATCATTGTTCTGATCATTTCCACATCTGAAGACTGAATATCAGGAGATAATGCGACAAATGATTCATTTATTTCATCTTTGATTAAGGATTTCCGAATTTCTATATCAATAGATAGTGGAGGAGTATTATTATCTTCATCATAATATGTATCCTCAATAGTTTTTTAAACTTTTTATAGTGATGAAGTATACTCACCTAACATTCCTTTTATTACTTGAGTGAGTGTGGACAAATCATCACATAACCTACTATTCTATAATCTCACATCGTTATTTTATGAATCCAACTAATGTTGAGGTTGGGAAATAATTCTCTCTTAATCATTGAAGCATCAGTTTTACTGAGACTAGCCATCATTTTATGTGTCTTTTGGATGATACCATTGACCAACAAACACAAACCCTATTTAAATACTTTGAAATCATTCTTAGTCACGTAGTCTCTATATACTGGCATGACAGAAGTATAATTCTAAGAAGGATTTAGAGCTAATGTAGAAATATGTGTGATTTCATGAGTTGTTCCAACTAGAACTCTTTGAGAAGGAACTCCTACATAAAAAAAAACACCTTACTATATTATTATTCATAATATGAATTGAGTTAATCTAAGATCCTAAAAACATAAAATTGATATGTTTTCCATTCATCGTCTATCAAAATATAATGAATAAGAGTATCTAATCTTACACTTTTTATTTATTTCTCGTCCTGAAAAGATACATCCTCTTCAGCAGGTGTGTCTCTCTCAATAGGTAATCCTATTTCACCAAGTTCTCTCTTTCTAGAATAAACATGTTCTTGTACTAGGGAAACTATAACTTCTTCTTCAACCTTAAATTCCACATGCATATGATAATCTTGAGGCCTCTCCTCAACCATAACTGTCTCAATATCATTATTGGATTCCAAAAATGATTCATGTTCCCCTAAAGCAGTATCATCATGATGTGTAGGCTCAATAGGATCTAGAGTAATATCGATAGGTTCTGTAATAGGACCTTGACCATCATCAATATATATTGATCCACCATTATATACACCACCTAAATCTACTTCCTTATCATTTTCATCATCTGCATTATGTGTTTAGATGATGATGGATGGTGAAGTATGTTTGAAAATTTTTATTTTGTAAAGTGTTGTTTTTTTCTTTCAATGATGACACAACACTTCACATTGTAAATTTTTTGAAATATAAGATGATACTTTGTTTATTTGTATTTTATAAATATCATAATTTTGAAAAACATTTTATGAATTATTTATGATGAAAATGGGTAGAAAATGTGATGCCAATTATATTCATTTTTTATTGGAAATAATGGTATTGTGGAAGACCGGGATGTTGAGATAATTTTATAAAAAAATATGATGATGTTAAAGGGGATCATTTAGAGATTAAACATCATGATAGATAAGGGTCATGATGAAAGCAGCTGATTGTTTAAGAATCTGGATGACAGTGAAGATGACTCAAGAGATTGTGTTTTGAAAATGGGTGGTCTTCATATAAGAGTGAACGATATGTGAAACATGGATGAAAAATGATAAAATTATTGAATCACATACCAGGAAACATGGACCATGTACCATGTTCTGGAAATAGTTCTCAGACCATGTACGGGGTAGCGAGAACGGTTCATGGAATAGAAAATTGTTCTTGAAAAGGTGTATGAGTGAAGTTGTGTATTACATGGAAGGTGGTAATTTATGACGATGTTAAGGAATAAAGTAGTATGTGTATTACATATGAAAATTATTTTAGATGAAAATGGTTCTCATGAAAATTGCGGTTCATGGGAGAAGCTCAGTACGTGGACAAGACTACACCGCTAGGAAAATTTTGGTAAAAAGGATTAGATAAATTTATGGATATATTTTCATATATAATAGAGTATAATCCATTAATTATGTGAAGATAGTATTTTAAAAGAAGGGATCATCACTTCAGAAGAAGTTTGGAGAAGGTTAAAGAGTTAGCAGATGAGGATTCCACATAGGAAGGAGTCCACATGAATAAATTCCACTAAGAGAAGTGGTTTAAAAAAGTAAGATTCTTCATAGGAGAAAGTGTTCATCATATGATAAGACGGTTCCTGTATTAAGGGGAAGAAGTCTTCAGAAGAAGTGATTCTAAAGATGTAGAAGTGGTACGTGTAGGTGGTATGCAGAATTTGAAGTAGTACGTTGATCAAAGGAAGTTTACGAGAGAAAATATACCCACATAGCATTCCCAATACATGATATGTAGAGGAAGGAGGCAGTACATTGAGGAGACATGATAGTTCATGGAGGAGGCTGGTCAGTTCGCAGAGGAAAAAAAAGAAGTTTCTACCAGCTTCTGGGTAGAAAAGAGATGAATTAATTTGAAAGATTAAATATTTTTTATGCAGATCAAGAATCAGCAAAAAATCAAATTATCCTATTTGTGATAAGAGGGAGCACACACACTTGAATATTTTTTTCCAAGTGCTATATGAGTTTAAGGGAATATCCTACTCTATTTATTACATATCAAAGGATTTTTTCTAGTAGATTGTGTGGTATTGGATTTTTTAAAAACCATTCTATGTCCATAGCTACCCTTCTAGATTAATAAATATTGAAAATTCTAGTGTTCATGTGGTTCTGTATTTGGATTTTGTTTAGAAATGAAGAAGCTCTTTAATATGTGTTGAAGCTTGTTTCACCAATAAAGAAATAAAAAATATAAAAATATAACCAATTAACCCCCCCACTCTCAGTGATACTAGGATCCTGACTGGGAAACATTAGTTTTTATCAGAGTGATAGGTTCTCTTCCTTTGTTATTTGATGATGTTTTTAAGAGAAGTTGTGATAGAAAATTGGAATTACGAGAATAGTAAGAGTATTATGATATTTTATTGGAAGAATTATCATAAATGGAAAGAAACAATGATTCCTTATCTTATGCCTCTTGTGTATGACATTCTTGAAAAAACCAATGATGCATTTTCTCTTATTGATGAAATGGTTCCTCTTACAATTGTTTATAAGAAGAATATTGAGAATGATTAAATGGATAAAAATACATTACTCTCATCTATTTTTGAGAGTGTGTTTTTAAGAGCTAAAATTTTCACTATAACTAATGGAATCTAGGATAAGATGAAGAATATCGATGAAGAAAATAAAAAACTAATAAAAGAAAAACTAAAAATATTGATGCTGAAGTATGATGACTTGAAAATAGATGAGTTTTAATCTGTTTGGTAATTCTTTACCAGGGTAAATGATATTGTCCATACAATAAGATGTCCTGGTGAAAATTTAGAATATTCTATAGTAGATGAAAAGATATTGAGAATTCTACCAGGAACTTTTGATGATAAAGTTTCATAATTGGAAAAAATAAACCCTAAATATTTATCTCTAGATGATTTTTATAATACTCCAATCATATATGAAATGATAAAGATGAATTCTATGAATAGAAGAACAATAGGTGATGGAGAAATGTATTTTAGGGCAGTAAAGAAAGAGGCGTTGAAGAGGATTCATATTGAATATGAAATTGGTGAATCTGATTCTGACGATTATTTATGTAAAAAAGTCGATGCAATTTTATCATTGGTTACTTAGAATGTGAAATTTGGTATAGTTAAATTCAATGGGAAAAACCCCTTGAATTTTTTTGAATGTGGAGCCATTGGGAATTTTGCGACTACTACCCTCAAAGAAAGAAAGAAGAAGATTGTTATACAAATGAAATAATACAAAGAAGTTTATGGAAAAGCATGGAAATAAAGATAAATATTCTACCAGTGGGAAGGATAAAAAGTTATTAAATACAAAAAGAAGAATCGTTTTGCATAATGATGTTGAAGTATATGATAGCAAAGATGAGTCTGAAAAATATTTTTTTGAGAAATCTAATGACAATGCCATTATTGAATCAGTGAATACTGAATATTGCGAGATAATTAATTCTTGTTGGTCGGAGTGGACAATCAATAGGGGGGGGGGGTGAATTGAGTTCCAATTAAAAATTTCCATTAAAACATTCTCTAGTTAAAATCCCCCGATTTATAAAATAAGTTAATCTATAGTGAATTTATACAGATTTTAAATGTTCACTTAGCTTCTCAAAGATTGATTAGGTCTCAGTTAGTTTAACCACAAGATCAAACTAACTTTTGAAACTAATCTAGTGATTTACAATAACTGTAAACACTTGCTAATTTAACTATCAAAGTAGCTTCAAAATAATTTTGTATTTTAAAGTAATAGAAGCAGAATAAATATAATATATGTCGTATACATTAAAATTAAATAAAATATGCACAGCAAATATAACAAGAGGTTCAGTCTCAAGCTGAGACTTAGTCCTATCAAATATATATAATAATTTGATCCTCACCCTGGATTTTGGTTAACAACAGTTTTACAAAAAAATGTCTAGGTCCAAGACCTCTACCACTGTTATTCATGGGAAACAAAACAACCGCAAACCATTTGTTCAGGTCACACACGACCTCTACCACTATCCCAGTGGGAAATAAAAGATTTATGTGTTTGAGTGAGGATTTACAGATCCTCCAGTTAATGCACAGGAGACAGTGTGTGTGTAAAAATACAGAACATGACACACACTACTCGAAAAGTAAATAATGAATCACAGAGTATAGATGTAGAGTTTAGAAATGGATCTAGTGATTGTCAATGTAGCTTTGGACTCGTTGGATTGAGCAGGAATGCTTCAGAGTCCTTCCCTGGTTTTTCTGTTGAAAAACAGAGTGTCGTTGTTCAGCTTGTGTTCTACAGTCTCTTGATTCGTCGTGTGTTCTTCAAAAATGTAGGATTGCATGTATAGAACTTCTTTGAGGATCATGCAATGTGTTCTTCATAGTTGTGCTCCAAATTTTTCTTTGTTCAGTATAAATCTCGCATGTATTGTAGTAAATGCATCGAGACGTGTTAGGTGCACGCTTTCTCTAATGCAGCTCAATCTTCTTTATATTCCACAGGCTCTGGAAGTAGTAATGATTCCCTTTTCATAGGTACGAGATACGGTTTCCTGTCAAGCCAACAACTAACATTAAATAACATTAATTGCATTAAAAACAAAAAATATGATCGTTAGCATCATTTAAAATAATATTGACAAAAGCTAAAGAAACGGTATCACAGTGATCATGAAAACTATGTCTTCATCATGGTGTCTGGTCACGGTGTCTAGTCACGGTGTCTGGTCATGGTGTCTGGTCACGGTGAGTCCTTCACGGTGAGTCCTTCACGGTGTCTCCATACTTAGACAAAAAAATCTGTATTTTGACTAAGACAGTGATATGCAGAATATGAGTTAATGTTACTCATTAGATATATTATATGAGACAATTGTGATTATGCATAACACTTGTAAAGAGTAATTAACTTCCATAAGATTTGTTATTAAAAAAACATGACATGCACCTATTGTTGAGTTTGAAGAGCATTATCAATACGTGCATTGATGATCAAGATTAATTAACAGTAATGAGATTTGTGATTATTAAAACATGATTAACACATGAGGAGTCCAACAATCTCCCCCTTTTTGATGATCACAAATCATATATAGGCAGAATATAAAAGATATGTAATACTAAAGATACTAGCATAGCAAAAACATTATAGAGCAGATACTTGCAGTTTTTCTCCCCCATTTATACTATTATAGAACTGATACTTGTATGTTTTTCCCCCTTTTGGGATTATCAAAAAGTAGAGAAAAGGAAATGAAACTCGGAAAATGTCATTAAGCAAAGCATTCATAATACAAAGTACAGGAGAAGTACACACTGTAAAAAAGAAATGACATCCCATCAAAAAGAAAAACAGTCGGTAAACTCTTTAGGCATCCATTTTTGTCTTGCCTTTATCAGCAGCAGGAGCTGGTGATGAAGTAGAAGAAGGCATAGAATAGGTACACAACGAGGGTAAGGGTAGAACTTCAAAAACATATGGAGCCAAAGTAGGATAAGTAGAAGATCTAGGCTTAGGATGGTCAAGAATGACTGGCCGGATCTGAGAAGGGCTTGGCTAACTATCATGGTAGTAGATGCTAAGGCAGTAAGTCCAGGTCTATGGGGTGCAGCAGCTGGAGAAACTATAGCAGTACTCTGCACATAATGATACGGCTTCAAAATATTAATGAAATCAATAATGATTTCACCACCATACTGCATAGCTTTTTCATAATCATCCTTATTCTCCAGAAATCTGTCCAACAATCTGGTCAACTCTGAATCATTTTGAACTTGAGCATTAAAAGCATGAGTCACCGAAGGGATTCTCAGATTTTCCACAAGATATCTAAAGTGATCTGTCATGTCACTTTTAGAGAAAATCCGGGAAAGATACAAATCTATTTTCTTGGAGATATCTTCTTGAGCATCATTGGATATCTTTTAATGAATCCTAACCAAGTCCAATGCTCTATCACTGTTCTTAATTACTTCTGACAAAGAAGATAGATCCAACCCACTGAAGGCATTATATAATTCTTCCTTAATTATGGATCTCAGAAGAGAATAATCCAAAGCAGGTGTGGAGGTCTGACCAGATGCAGGCGAATCTTCGACAGCTTAGGTTAGAACTTTGAGCTGTTTTAGAAATTTTTGCATACATCCAGTGTAATCATCTATAAGCTTTTTCAGAGTTTCCACAAGCACTCTCATGGGTTCCAGCATCTTCTTGTGCCTTTTTCCAATCTTTTCATCAAAATACAGTAGGTATGGATGAACTTGAGAAACAATTTCCCTAGAAATGAGGGAATCAGAAGACTCGGGTGAAACAACAGCAGGTGTAGGGGAAGAAACAGGAGCAGGCTCCGATCTCACAGATAGCTCATTATGCAGACTTACTACCATACTTTTCAGATTTGCAACATCAGCACTCAGCAGCTTATTCTCTACTCGGACTTCTTGAATTTCTCAGATCATCCTTGGTTGAATATGAAAGATAATATTTTTTAAGAGAATTGATGCATCATCTTGACATAATTGAGTCAATGGGTGAGGTTGAGTGGGGAAACTTTTCTCAAAACCGGCTAACAAAGTCTCTCCAAAAACATTCAGATCATATTTTGTTACAAAGGAGTGAAGATCAGGTAAGGATATAGGTAAAGGTAGAGGGTCAAATTATGGTTGAGGGTCAGAGTCATCTTTAGACTCAGATTCTGATCTAGATTGAGGTTGGAGCTCTGGTTCTGGTTCTGAATGAGCTAAGGACTTCAGTTGAAACAGAGAAGAAAGATCCATTCCAGTTGCAGTCACTTGTTGTGACTCATTCACATCATAAAAGCTTGAGAACTCATACCGAGAGTGCACAGAGAAAGTGATAGAAGGTTGAGAAGCTTCACCAGATCCAACATCCACAATATCAAGATTTCGAGTTTCCTCCCCCTCAACTTGTGCTTCCCTTTCAGATTCTTGAGGTTGAGGAACATGGAAAATATCCACACGATCATCCCGAATATCTTCAAGAAAAACTAGCCTTGCCAACAGAAAGGAAATTTTCATTCTTTCTTCAGCAGATGGAATAATCTTAGGAACCGATTGTTCCACTAGATAAGCTTCCGGACTTGCTTCTTTCTCAACAGAAAGAGTCTCTTCAACAAAAACTTCCTCAAAGGTTTCTTTCTATTCTGAAACAGGAAAAACTAATTTCCTTGCAGCATTGGTATGAGCTTCTTCCTGATGAAGAACAACTAAAGGATCCTTAGTCATTTCCTTTTCAACAACAACTTCCTCTCCTTGAGATATTTCAACAGGGCTAAGAGTAGGGATAACACCCCTTTCCTCTTCAACAGGAACTGTTTCCATTGAAGGTATTACAAATTCTTCTCTATGTGGAACTTCAGTTGTTACTTATTCTTGTTCTTCTTCTTTTGAGTATTCAGCCACTTCATCTGGTTCCAAACAAGGATCATCTAGGTTTTTAGGCCTTCTTGTATAGTCAATAGGATTAAACATTTTATACAGTTGATCAGTATCCTCAACCCATTGCTTTTTCCAGGGATTCCAGCTAATCTTCATCCTTCTGATGGTAGGCATGGATATGCAGAAATCAAAGTCCTCTAATTTTTCTTTATTCGTTCCAACCATTCCTTTTGAGACTAACATGGATGAAATCATCTTGAATAAAAAAGGGAGGTGGATTTGGATGTGACATTGACCAGCTCACAGATATGGTTGATAATATACTTACACAGATTGATCTTTTGGCCATTCTTCAACAGGTGAATCAAGATCACATCCTGATACTTCATCATAGAAAAATATCCTTTTCTTGGACTAACCAAATTTTGAACAAACATGAAAAAAAATCTTGTTTTCCCATCCAGTTCAGCAGCTATGGCCCTTCGCTTGGTTCCATTTCTAGTTAGATTTTCCAAAGAGGTTTTTAGGTCAAAGATTCCAGTTGTTGGAGGAGGGTCTCTCTGGTAATCTTCACACACTCCTTCATGTGGAATTCTTAGGCATGTAGCCCACAACATTGAAGAGAAAGAGCACTTCTGAACATTGATCCAGGTGGTCACCAAAAAGTTTTCTCCAAAATCAAAAGAGAACTTCACATACTGATAAAATTGAGATACAAGACTTGGGTAAATCGTTCTATTATGTCCAGTGAACCATTCATACCATCCTTGTTCTTTTAGGACATTCAAAATAAATGATTTTCTAGACAGAAACCATTCAGTTCAAACCTCTTTTTTCATGTACAATGGTACGACTTACCAGGATTGGGTTTAGAGGTCCTTCTGGATCTATCCTTGGTATCCTCCTTTGTTTCTTATACCGACTCTTCTCAGACGAGGGTGAAGATGTATGCTTCATCCTTGTAATTCACTAATGGTTCGGGCAAGAGAGAAGAGAAGGTTCAGGAGATAATTTGGGTAAGGAGTCGAATGAAACCCTTATGTTTTATCATTTGGGAATTTCAAACGTCATAAAAACACAAACGCGGGAAATCAAATAGTGGTGAAATAAAAATTACCACGATATGAGTAAAAATAAAATAAAAATAAAAACTATCATACTTCTCATGGTGAGACAGAAAACTAGCCATCACGGTGAGATAGTGAGTTGTCAGAACGTGAGCATGAAACAGTAACTTAGAAACAGTAAGCATAAATCCATAAAGTAATGTACCGTAAATTATTAAACATTAAGATCATTAAGATATTCATTTATGATTAATCATACCAAGATCATGTATGATGTAGTCTAATCATTCATAATTTAATGGTTTAGTGAATATATCAGCAAGTTGATATTCAGTACCAATGAATTCCAATGTGATATCACCTTTTTGATAATGATCCCTCAAAAAGTGATGTCTTACATCAATATGTTTTTTCCTAGAATGAGAAACAGGATTCTTAGAAATATTAATAGCACTTGTGTTGTCACAATTTATTGAGACATGTCTAAATTGATATCCATAGTCTAGTAAAGTGTGTTTCATCCACAAAATTTGTGCACAACAACTTCCAGTAGCTATATATTCCGCTTCTGCAGTTGACAATGCAACAAAATTTTGTTTCTTACTACACCATGATACTAGTGACTTTCCTAAAAGATGACATGTTCCTTATGTGATTTTTCTATCTAGCTTACATCCAGCAAAGTCAGCATCAGAATAACTAACTAGTTCAAATGATTGTCTTTTGGGATAGAACAGTCCTAAATTGGGAGTATACTTGAGGTATTGGAAAATTCTCTTTACAGAATTTTAATTTGACTCATTAGGTTTTACTTGAAAACGAGCACACATACACACACTAAACATAATATAAGGAAGACTAGAAGCCAGGTAGAGTAGACTTGCAATCATTCCTCTATATGTTGTTTGATCAACAGATTTACCATTTTCATCACGATCTATCTTACAGGTGGTACTCATGGGAGTGTCACCATTGTTTGTGTTATCCAATCCAAAACTTTTTAAAAGATCTCTAGTATTTTTACTTTGAGTTAAAATAATTCCATCTTCATTTTGAAAAATTTGAAAATCAATAAAGAATTTATGTTTACCCATTAAACTCATTTCAAATTCATTTTGCATCATTTTTGAAAAATCAGTACATTAAGTATTTTTAGAAGATCCAAAGATAATATCATCAACATAAATTTGTACTACTAAAACATCTTTAGAAATTTGTTTTATAAAAAGAGTAGGATCGACTATTACTTTTGTAAAACCTTTTGAAATTAGAAAAGTACTTAATATATCATACCAAGATCTTGGAGCTTGCTTTAAACCATATAACACTTTTGATAGTTTGAAAATATTATTTGGAAAATGAGGGTTTGAAAAACCAGGTGGTTGTTCAACAAAAACATCCTCAGTAATATATCCATTTAAGAATGCACTCTTGACATCCATTTGATATAGTTTGAAATTTAGATGTCCAAAATAAGCAAGTAAAATCCTTATAGCTTCTAATCTGGCTACTGGAGTAAAAGTATCCTCATAGTCAATACCTTTTTCTTGACTATAGCGTTGTGCAACTAGTCTATCTTTATTTCTAACTATGTTTCCGGATTCATCTACTTTATTTATAAACACCCATTTTGTGCCTATTGTGAATCTTCCCTTAGGTCTTTCCACAAGATTCCAAACTTTATTTCATTCAAATTGACTGAGTTCTTCTTGCATGGAAATTACCCAAAATTCATCATTAATAGCATCATTAATGTTTTTAGGTTCAAGCTGTGATAAGAAGGATTGATGTTCAACCTAATTTCTAAGAGAATCTCTAGTCTATGTCCCTCTATCAAGATTTCCTAAAACAACATCTAAAGGATGATTCTTCATAATTCTAGTTGACCTAGTAATGGTAGGGATAGAAATTTCAGGTTCATCAATAGGTTGGGAATCAACATAATCCGGTTCTGGAAAATTTATAGAACTGGACGTTTTAACTATAGGTCCACTGTCTTTATCATTAAGGTTCAAAACAGAGAGATCATCTTCACAATTTTCAAGAGAGGTTTTAGGATCATGTGGATCAGTTTCATCAAACTTGATGTGAAAAGATTCTTCCACACAGTTGGTTCTCTTATTGAAAATTCTATAGGCTTTATTAGAGATAGAATAACCTAGGAAAATTCCATCATCACTCTTGGATGAAAACTTGTCATGATTATCTTTGGTATTAAGAATAAAGACTTTGCAGCCAAAGACTTTGAAGTAGTTAACCTTAGGTTTCCTATGGTTCCACAACTCATAAGGGGTCCTCTTAAGAACAGGTCTGATTAAGACACTATTGATAATATAACAAGACATATTTATAGCTTTAGCCCAAAATTAAGCAGGTAGGTCATACTCATTAAGCATAGTTCTAGAAATTTCTTGCAGGGTTCTATTCCTTCTTTTTGCTACACCATTTTGTTGGGGTGTCCTAGGGGTAGAGAAATTGTGTCTATAGCCATTGTGTGAGCAGTAAGATTCAAAATCATGGTATTCAAACTCACGACCATGATCACTTCTCAGAATTTTAATCTTAAGTCCACTATGGTTTTCTACATATTTGGAGTATTTAACAAAGTAAGAACAATATTCACTTTTGTGAGCTATAAAATATACCCAAGTATATCTAGAAAATTCATCTACTAAGACATAGAAATAGTGATTCCCATTTAAGCTAGAAACTCTAGATGGTCCAAATAAATCCATGTGATCCAACTCAAGAGGTTGAGAAGTTGAGACTTATTTCTTTGGTTTAAAAGAAACTTTATGTTGCTTTCCCTTTTGACAAGGATTACAAAATTTGTCATATGGAAACTCGAGTTTGGGTAGGTCTCTATCTAAGTTATTCCAAGTAAGTTTTCTAAGTGAGTGTATATTGCAGTGTCCTAATATTCTCTTCCAAGTCCAAAATTATTTATGAAAAGCATTTAAACATGTAATATTCTACTTAGGTAAAAATTTAAATCAAGGGCATAAAAAGTTTCGTTTCTTAAAGCAGAAAACACTAAAACATTTTTAGAATTAAAAACAATGCAAGAATCATTTTCAAATTTAACATTAAAACCATCATCACATAACTGATAAATACTTAACAGATTATATTTAAGTCCATCAACAAATAAAACTTTAGAAATTAACACTGAGTCAGTGTTACCAATCTGGCCTAAGCCGATGATTTTTCCTTTTGAATTATCACCAAAAGTGACAAAACCTCCATCAATCCAGACTAAGATTTTAAAGCATGAGAACCAGACATATATCTTCAACATCCACTGTCCGAGTACCAGGTCTTCCTACAAGAGCTCTTTTAGAAGGTTTCCTACAAAACTGATTTAGATAGGAAATGATTTTGGTACCCAGATCTTCTTGGGTCCAGACAGGTCAGTAATCAAAGATTTTGGTACCAAAATTTGTCTTATGGGTCTCATGAAAGTTGTAGAATCAACAGACATTGATTGATAAAACTTATTAGATCCATAACTATGAATATAACTAGTTGAATCATATAAATTTACAGAACTAGAATTAGCACCATTCTGTCCAGATTTAGGAATAAATCTATTCTTAGTAAACTCTCTCTGTCAAGGTTTGTATCATATTCTAGTAGTGTATTTTGGTTCAACTTGCTTTCCTATCATCTGAGTTAGTGTATCCTTTCTATTTGTGAATTTCTTTAAATCATTTCTGATTTTCTCATTAGATAATTTCAGTTCAGTGTTTTCATTATGAAACCGAGCATTCTTTTCTATTTCAATATCAAGATCATATTTATGTTTAACAGTTAAAGCATACTGTTTCCTTAAACCTTTGTATTTGTCTTTCGACTCATTACAGGTTTCTTCTAACATATCACAGTATTCAAATAGTTCATATTTTGACATGTTATCAGAGTCAGTATCAGATTCAGAAAAATAAGAATTTAAAGAAGGAGTTTCAGCTGTTACCTCAGAAATGTTTGTCCAAAAACACATGTTTTCCTTATTTCTGTGTTTAGTTTTAGAAACTTCAGATTCAGTGGATCTATCCTCAAAAGCGCTCCAAGTAGCCTTCATAGCCTTTTTCTTCTTACTATCATTGTAATCATATTTCTTCTTGAATTTGATCATTCAACAGTCTGCTTTAATATTTCCTTTTCTTTTGCACTCATAACAGACAACTTCATTACTTTTATCTGGATTTTTCCAATCCTTCTTCCAATGTCCCCTATTTTCATACTTTCCTTTGTAATTTGATTTGCGGAAGAATTTCTTTTTCCTATAAAACATCTTAAACCTTCAAGAAATGTGAGCCATCTCAGCATCACTATCAGATGCACATTCACTATCTTCACAGCTTGAAATCTCGTTTATAGCATGACGTTTCTCCTTATCCTTGTTCATTGAAGTTGAAGATTTGAACGCAACAGACTTTCTTATAGGTTCATCTTTTTATTCTTTGTTCACCATGAGTTCCTCCTCCTACATCATAAGCTTTCCAATGAGTTCTTTAACAGGTAGAGAAGCAATGTCACATGACTCTTTGATTGAAATGGATGTGCCTCTCCATCGGTCTGGTAAACATCTAAAGATTCTCATAATTTGTTCCTTTGCTAGAACATCTTTTCCATGTGAATTCATTGTATTGACTATCTCATTAAACCTGAGATACATGTCAGAAATAGGTTTATCAGTTTTCATTTTAATAATATCATATTTAATAGTATAAGTATTTAATCTCATTTTTTTAACATTGGTTGTTCCTTCTTGAAAAATGACTAAGGTATCCGAAATTTCAAAAGCAGTTTTACAAGCATAAATTCTATTAAACTCTTCATCTCCTAAAGCACAGTACATGGCATTCATGGTTTTACAATTATTATTGTAAGCAGTCTTTGTAGGTTCATCCCAAGTGGATCTAGCAGTAGTGGGAAGTTTATATTCTGATTCTATGGCAGTCCAAATATCAAAACCTATGCTTTCTAAATGAATTTTCATTTTATGTTTCCAGTAAGCATAGTGGGTACCATTGAAGAAAGGTGTCCTGTTAGTAGTAGCACCCTCTAGTTTATTATCCATAACTAGATTTTTGGAAGACAATTTAAAGAGATAAAAAAATTAGAACTAACAGAAATTTAAGATCTTTAAAGATGCAACTAAAATCACAGTTGAAAAACACAGTATTTCAAAAATATTTGAACAAAACAAAAACTGATCCTCTGATACCAAATGTTGGTCGGAGTGGACACTCAAGAGGGGTGTGAATTGAGTTCCAATTAAATTTTTTTGTTAAAACATTGTCTAGTTGAAATCCCCCAATTTATAAAATAATTTAAACTGTAGTGAATTTATACAGATTGTAAATGTTCAATTAGCTTCTCAAAGATTGATTAGGTCTCAGTTATTTTAACCACAAGATCAAACTAACTTTTGAAATTAATCTACTGATTTACAATATGTGTAAACACTTTCTAATTTAACTATCAAAGTAGCTTCAAAATAATTATCTATTTTAAAGTAATAGCAGTGGAATAAATATAATATATGTCATATACATTAAACAGAAATAAAATATTCACAGTAGATAAAACAAGAGGTTCAGTCTTAAGCTGAGACTTAGTCCTCTCAAATATATATAATAATTTTATCCACACCCTGGATCGGGGTTAACAACAATTTTACAAAAAAAAACTATCCAGGTCCATGACCTCTATCACTACTAGTCATGGGAAACAAAACAACAGCAAAACAGTTGTCCAGGTCACACACGACCTCTACCACTATCCCAGTGGGAAATAAAAGATGTAAGAGTATGAGTAAGGATTTACAGATCCTCCAGTTAAAGTTCAGAAGATAGTGTGTGTGTAAAAATACAGATGATGACACACACAGCTCGAAAAGTAAATAATGAATCACATAGCAGAGATATAGAGTTTAGAAATGGATCTAGTGATTGTCAATGTATCTTTGGACTCACTATATTGAGCAGGAATGCTTCAGAGTCCTCTGGTTTTTCTGTTGAAAAACAGAGTGTCGTAGTTCAGCTTGAGTTCTACAGCCTCTTGATTCGTCGTGTGTTCTTTAGAAATGTAGGATTGCATGTATGGAACTTCTTTGAGGGTCAAGCAATGTGTTCTTCATAGTTATGCTCCATATTGTTCTTTGATTAGTACAGAGCTTGCATGTATTGTAGAAAATTTGTCGAGACATGTTAGGCACGCGCTTTCTCTAATGAAGCTCAATCTTGTTTATATTCCACAGGCTCTGGTAGTAG
The DNA here is from genome assembly GCA_963277665.1 of Viscum album. NCBI lineage: Eukaryota > Viridiplantae > Streptophyta > Magnoliopsida > Santalales > Viscaceae > Viscum > Viscum album. The sequence goes on from OY728132.1 coordinate 1,878,886,813, forward strand.
TAATGATTCCCTTTTCATAGGTATGAGATACGGTTTCCTGTCAAGCCAATAACTAACATTCAATAACATTAATTGAATTAAAAACAACAAATATGACCGTTAGCATCATTTAAAATAATATTGACAAAAGCTTAAGAAACGGTGTCACAGTGATCATGGAAACTGTGTCTTCTTCACGGTGTCTGATCATGGTGTCTGGTCACGGTGTCTGGTCACGGTGTCTGGTCACGGTGTCAGGTCACGGTGTCTGGTCATGGTGTCTGGTCACGGTGTCTGGTCACAGTTTCTGGTCACGGTGTCTGGTCACGGTGTCTGGTCATGGTGTTTGGTCACGGTGAGTCCTTCACGGTGAGTCCTTCACGGTGTCTCCATACTTAGACAATAAAATCTGTATTTGGACTAAGATAGTGATATGCAGAATATGAGTTAAGGTTACTCATTAGAGATAATATATGAGAGAATTGTGATTATGCATAACACTTTTAAAGATTAATTAACATCCATAAGATTTGTTATTATAAAAACATGATATGCACCTATTGTTGAGTTTGAAGAGAATTAGCAAGATGTGCATTAAAGATCAAGATTAATTAACAGTAATGAGATTTGTGATTATTAAAAAATGATTAACACATGAGGAGTCCAACAGTTCTAAAGGAGAAGAAACTCAACTTGAATATCATCTTAAAGAAGAGTTCAAAGAATATTTGATAATGATCTGAATGCTTGAGAAGGAAAAAATTAAGATTATAAATGAAAATTCCTCATCAGAAAATGAAGATGGTTTTCCTGGTGAGAATGTAATGTTGGTAAATGATATTGTTGATTTGAAGAATTCTATTGAGAGTGAAAATAATCTTAATGAACATATCTTTGTAAAGCTGAAGGTAAGAGAATTCGAGTTTGAAATTATTCACCTAAAACATTTTGAAGATAAAGAATGTAATATAAGATTCAAAAACTATACCTCTAAAACTAGTGAATTTTCTAGTAAGAATGAACTAAATAAGGATCAACACAAGTTACTTTAAATGGATTTGAAGAAAGATGTAATTGGTTTTGATAATAACAAATCTCAAAAGGCTATTTATGTGGACAAAGTTAACAATGCTGAACAATCAGATGTATCTAAAATTTGTGATCCAAGAAAAATATATTCTATTACTTGTTTTGGTAAGTCTGAATTGAAATATGAGTTGAAGAAGAAATATATAATTGAAAAAGGGAAGGTTTATGGTCAGTAGAGTTCTTGTGTAAGTGGTTGAGAAGAATGTTTATATATTTAGTCAGTATGGATGTTTCAGAGGGAAATATTCATTTAATGATTACTGCAGGTATCATGGTTGATTAAAACTAAAGAAAAAAAAGTTCTAGTTCAACCAACAACATTTCTACTATAAGTCCCCAACCGTAAATATTACTTAATCATGAGTTATTTCAAGAATACACATTGGGGATCTTTTTAGGTTTAGAGTTTTAGAGAATTAGATCATAAATCATGTATTACATTCCATATATAAACATGGTGGTTACATAAACGATAGTATTCAATTTTCCCATCAAAGGAAACATATTTTAAAAAAACATGGATTCTTTCCTGACACTTTCTCAATACTATCATCACATCATGTACCTTTCCCTTGACCTATGAAAATCATTTCAAAAACATGGGATGATCATAACAAATCAAAGTAAGGGATATAAAAATACGGAATGAAAACATTAGTCCATGTATTCATAAGAATCAATGAAATCATACTTTACTCATAAAACATAATCACTTTAACATACCTCATGAAATCATAAGATTTATGAATAACTCATAGAAAACATAAGAAATAAAGGTAACTTTAGGAATTCATAACATTCTTACATAGGGAGTAACCCTCATGGTTACATTTGGAGTACCCATCAAATTATATTCCTTAAATCTCTTCAGAGAAAACTTAGTGTTTAACCCCTTCACATTACCCAATGAATTGGAGAGCTATATTGGGCTCACACGCCCTTATTTTATCACGGAACCATCCCTCTTCATAAACAATGCCCAAGAACCATAAGATAATCGTATAACATAAAACATGCATAAAGGAAACATAACATTTCCATATTTCAATCACCAGATATCAACACAACACATTTATATAATATAAACATTTTAAATACCATTTTCAATACCAAAATAAAATTTAAGTAAAACATGGTATATATTTTTCATTTAAAAAAATTTATGGCTTATAGAGGATGTCAAAACTCAAATAATGGTCATGGCGGCGGAGAAGTCATTGTCGCCACATACATAAGACAAAACATTCCTTTTGTCATTTAGTAAAACCCTTCATACAAAAAGATTCTTTTTGAATAAAAGTAAATGTCAAATGGGTTTATATACCATATAAAAGAAACTTGTGTATAAAACAAAATATGCTTCATTGAAAAGAGATTGAGACGAGGTCCCTTACCTCATGTCCGACTTGACTCGATCGTTCATTAATCTCCTAAATAATTAAATTAGAGTTAATTTATACATTCTTAATAACCTTTAACAAGTTCATTATTTCTTTTATATCACTTATTAACATGTTAATAACATTATGTAATTATTTAAGTTCATAACTGTTGTTTTGTCGATCTTTGGTACTTGACCCAAAAATAAACTTCTTATAATTACAAGTTGTTAATGTGTTAAAATATCCATTATATCCAAAATTATATTCATGAGTTTGATATAATATATATCATATATATCCATTATATACATGCATTTATAATATTACATAACATTTAGAGGTAAGAAATGAAATGCATCGTTCATGGAGATGGTAATCCGTACGTACGCATAAATGCTACTTTCATTTCTATTCCATATTTAATGGAATGAAATCATAATTATATAAAGGTATAATATAATTCATGTATGATATAATATGTAATACAATTAACTCCATCCTTTATATGTCCCGCACATGGCATTAACGAATCAAATCACTTTGAGGAGGCGATGGTCCGCACATCCTAAAATGAAATTATCACGTTTAACCCTAATGGAAACCATAAGGTATGCCATAAATGAAAAAAAAGAATAATAAGGAAATAACATACATAATATATACCATATATAAATATAGTTACATATTAATGGAAACCATGAAAGGTGTTAAAAGATGATTGAACAATCATTGTTTCGTGAGGCAGAAATTCGCCAACTACAGAAATAGTATGTTCTATAACAATTAGATGGAGGTATGTGTAAGTTATAATAAAATACCTCTCATAAAAACATACTAGTATATTGGATATAATTGTGTTGTTACAAAATAATATAATAAAAATAGTTTAAGGGGCTGTAGAAGAAAAATAAAACAAAAGAACACACGTGAAGACATTACCTTTAAATCAGGTAACTCCCCTTGGATTGAACCAAAAGTGTTTCTTGAAGATCTTTCTACCTAAGGTAAGTCTTATAGGATGAACATAGGGATGTGGAGAGATAAAATGAGCAGATTTCGGCCGAGCCAATAGGTCTTTGACATGTTTATGTCTTAGATTTTACATTATCATTTCATTTTATTTAAATCGTTCATTAATGAGGTAATCACTGCATCATCATAGCGTCATAAAAAATTTCATTTATTGAATGTCTTAATTTTTTTTAAAAATATAATGATGTAGGAAGTATTTTTAGATTTATAATTACTATTTATAGTATAAGAGATCATTTTCATAGACAAAACTAAATTTTTTTACATGGGTGATACATACTTTGGTAATACATTCCCTTTAAAAAAATAATATAATAAAATGTCACTATCACCCAAAAGTGATTCCATGGGGACCCTAAGTTGGAATAAGGAATCCCATGGTCGGCCATGACACAACTAATAGTATTAGGACACATGTTGGGTTTATTTTTTATTATTATGATATTATTTTATTACCCTTAACTAACCGATTACTAATTAATCACGATAATTAAAGATTTTTACCGTCGTTACTAATCATAATGTCCAAAAAAAGAGTCTTAATTACATAATTCTGACCTTTGGATTCCAAATATGGAATCCATTTTACCAAATTCCAAACACCGAAATTGTAGTAATTACTTTAAAAATAATTCCCGTTGTCAAAACAAATAGCGGGTTTTTTTGAAACAATATCTATCAAAAGTTTGACAATTGTTTATATCCAATTTAAAAGTTAAATTTATTACAATGACTACCACTAGATTAAATGTTAAAAATATAATCTATTTACACTTTAAAACCAATTAAAAATATAATCTAACCAAATAATTAAATTCGATGAAAAAGCAGTTTTGAAGTAACATGTTGTATTTTTCACTATTCATCAAAAAATGAACATTGTCCAAAAAATACCAAAAAATTATCCACAGTAAATTTAAATGTCTCAATTCTAATGAATAAGTTTATTTTGACAAATTGATATTATAAAATTTTCAAAAGTTAGATTTAAAAATGGGTTTCCATCAAAAGGCAGAAAAACATTCTTTTAAAAATATTAATGTATTCTATGCTTAAGATTGGATTTATTCTCATTTTATGCCTCTAAAACACTGTCTAATTCCTAAATAGACATAGATAAGAAAATATATCATTCAATACTTACTTGGGATGTTACATCCTTCCCCCCTTTAGAAATTTTCATCCCCACAATTTCTTTACTTATCGAATAAGTGGGGGTCTTTATCCCTCATTGCATTATCAGATTCCCATGTTGCCTCTTTAATAGTGTGGTTTCTCCACAAAACCATTACATGATGAAAAAAATTATTCCGCAACACATGTTCCATGTGGTCATAAATCTGGACAAGTTGTTCCTCATAAGATAGATTCTCTTCCAGTTGAACTACCTCTAGACTCAAAACATGAGATGGATCTGGCATATACTTCCTAAACATTGAAACATGAAAAACATTGTGTACCTAAGATAAACTTGGAGGTAAATCCATTCGATATGTAACTAATACAACTCTCTCTAGAATTTCATATTGTCCAATGAACCTTGGACTCAACATTCCTTTCTTACCAAATCGCATCACACTTTTCCATGGTGAAACGTTGAGGAAGACATGATCACCTACCTCAAAAGAGAGATCCTTCCTCATATCGTCTGCATAACTTTTCTGCCTGCTCTGAGCTGTTCTCATGTGTTTCTATGTCAGCTGAACTTTTTCTTCCAAATCTTCTACCAATTATGGTTCCATAAACTTTCTTTCACCCAATTCATCCCAAAAATCTAGATTTCGACACCGCTTCCCATATAATTCTTCAAATGGTGCCATCTGTATACTGGAATGAAAACTGCTATTATAAGAATACTCAACCAAAGAAATATGTTGGTCCCAAATTCCCTAATAATCCATAGAACAAGCATTTAGAATATCCTCCAATGTCTAAATTGTTTGTTCTAACAACCCATCTGATTGAGGATGAAAATATATACTAAAATTTAATTCAGTACGCAACAACTTCGGAAGGACTTTCCAAAAGCTAGAAGTATACTTGAGATCATTATCATATACAATGGAGAGGGGAACTCCATGTAATCTGACTATCTCTTTAAGATACAAACGAGAAACTTGATCTAGGGAGAAATTATCTCGTTTAGCAAGGGAATTAGCTGATTTAGTCAAGTGATCAACAATAACCCAGATTGCATTATTACCTCGAGGTTTCTTCAGCAATCCCATGACAAAGTCCATGGATATATTCTCCCATTTCCACTCTGGCACTGGTAAAGGATAAAGCATCACTTTCTGTAACATCCACTCTACTTTAACATATTGAAATGTCAAATAGTTCATAGTAAAATCAGTAATATCTCTTTTCATTCAATCCCACCAGTAATACTTTCGAAGATCTCTATACATCTTAGTACTGCCAAGATGAACTGAAATTGGAGAACTATGAGCTTCACATAACCACTCTCTCTTCAACTGTGAATCACAAGGCACACACAATCTCTTGCCAAATCTAAAAACACAATCATTATCAATGTTGAATTCAGGAAACTTACCCTTCTGAACCAGCTCTACCTTTTTTTGCAACTCACTATCTTGCTTCTGTGTTTGCTTAATTCTGTCTGATAGAGAAGATTTCACTGATACCTAAAACAAAATAGAAGAAAATCCGGCACCAACAACTTCTATGACAAATTTCATCAAATACATAACCAAAGGATCATTTTCCAAATGTAACATGGTTAATGAAGCATTTCTCTTTTGACTCAAAGCATCAGCCACTTTATTTCCATTTCCCAGATGGTAATGAATTGTACAATCTTAATCCTTGATTAATTCTAAAAATCTCTTCTATCTGAAGCTCAATTATTTCTGAATGAATATATACTTTAAAATTTAGTGATTAACATATATTTCACACTTAACTCCATACAAATGATGCCTGTAAATTTTTAGAGCAAAAATAACAGCATATATTTCCAAATCATGTGTAGGGTAATTTACCTCATCAGTTTTCATCTGATGTGAAGCATAAAAAATTATCTGATCATTCTGCATTAGGACACAACCGAGTCCTTTCAACAAAGCATCACTGTAGATAACAAACTCACCACTCCTAGAAGGTAGTGCCAAAACCATAGCATTCAATAATCTTCTTTTAAAATCCTAAAAACAATCATCACATTCTTTTGTCCATATAAACTTAACACCCTTCTGAGTTAGCTTAGTCATTGGACTAGAAAACCGTGAAAAATTCCTAACAAACCTTTGGTAATATCCTGCCAAACCAAGAAAACTACGAATCTCAGTTATATTTGTTGGTCTTGGCCATTCTTCAACAACTTTTGTTTTTGCAGGATCAACAGTTATTCCATATTTAGAAACAATGTTACCAAGGAAAGAAATTTTTTGCAACCAAAACTCACACTTGCAGAATTTCCCATACAATTAATTTTTTTAATGTTCAAAAAATAACCCTTAAATGTCTTTCGTGATCCTCTTTACTTTTAGAGAACACCAAAATATCCTCAATGAAAACAACCACAAACTTATCCAAGAACTCATGGAATATTTTATCCATAAGGTCCATGAATACATCAGGTGAATTGGTTAGCCCAAATGGAATTACTACAAATTCATAATGGCCATATCTTATACGAAACACGGTCTTCGAATCATCTTCTTCCTTTACCTTTAACTGATGGTACCCCGATCTTAGGTCAATCATTGAAAAATACTGAGCTCCCGGGAGCTGATCAAACAAATCATCGATATGAGGAAAAGAATATTTTTTCTTAACATTGATGTAATTCAAGGCTCTATAATAAATGAAAAGTCTCATTGAACCATCTTTCTTTTTAACAAATAAGACAGCAACACCCCATGGTTATGTGCTAGGTCAAATGAAACCTTTCTCTAATAAATCATGCAATTTCTCCTTCAACTCTAAAATTTCAATTTGAGCCATTCGATAAGGGGGTTTTGAAATTGTCTTAGCATCAGAAACTAAGTCAATAGTAAATTCAACTTCCCAATCTGGTATTATTCCAGGAAACTCATCAGAAAAAACATCAGGATACTCATTTACCACTTGCTCATCATTAATTTGAACGGTTCCTTTATTTTAAAAAATATGTGCAAGGTAACATTCATTTCTATCTTTTACACGTTTCTCAACCTCTTGATATGTTATCAACAATAAGGGTTCATTCTTGTACACAAAATGAGAATTTTTATGAAAAGAAACTTCTTTATATGTACAATCAATATTAGCATGGTAAATAGAGAGCCAATCAATACCCATGATAACATCAAACTCTACTAGTGGTAAAACAATAAGGTTTTCAAGTAGGTTCATTCCACGGATAAGTATAGGATGAATCTTATAAATTTTTTTTGCCTCAACATTTCCCCCTGGTGTTTTTACCACAAGTTCAGGAGTCATTTCTTGAGACGGTATTCCCAAATTACTAGAAATTTTTTCAAAGATTAAAGAATGTGTAGACCCTAAATCAAACAACACACTGGGATAATCTGAAAAAACAAAAAAAGTATCTGATACAACTTCATTTGATGGCTGAACATCTACTAAAGTTGTTGAAAAAAATTTCACCACACCTTTCTACTTGTAGCATGACTACTTCGCATCATTTGAGCTCTTTTTCGGACACTCATTTTCATAATGACCCATCTCATTGCACTTGAAACATTTTTCTAACTATAATTAAAATTTGGTCTTACCGTCAACTTGATCTTTTACAGTGTAATCACGAGCCTTATGTCCCATCTCACCACAAAGATAACACTTTACAGAATTAAAAATACATTCCCCAACATGCTTTTTACCACATTTATCACAAACTGAAATCTTAGTTTTCTTACCATCAGACGATTTTGATGAATTCTTCACTTTCTCATGAAACCTCGGTCTCTTCTTCTATTGGTTGTCATAGAACACTTGATATTTGGAAAACTCTATTTCCACCTTCTCAGCACATCGAACAAGCTTTTCATAACTTTTGAACTCACAAGAAGCTAATTCCCTTAGATATTTTGGCATAAATCCTGAGAAAAAATGATTGAGTTTACAATCAATGTCTCGGATAAAATTTGGAGCATACCTTGCCAATCGAGTGAACTTTTCTTCATAAGCATCCATTGAGTTGTCATCATGCCTCAATTCTACGAATTTTTTTTCCTTCCTAAGTCGAACAACTTTAGAAAAATATTTCTCGAGAAACATTCCTTTGAATTCATCGCAGTCAAGAGCATTAATCTCATCAGCATCCATGATATTTTTAACCATCGACCACCAATGATCTGCTTTACCCTCAAAATGGTAAACAGAAAGACTAACCTTTTGATTTTTTGAACACCCCATGACCTCAAAAATCTTATCCAATGCTTTAATCCACCCTTCAGCTAACATAGGGTTAGATGATCCTTTGATTGATGGGGGATGTTGCCTCATGAAATGTTCCACCACTAACATGTATTTTTTCGGTTGATCTGGATGTTCTCGTGCATGGATACCAGCACCGTTTATCACTTGAGTCAACTGCTCCATTACTACAACAAACTGTTCAGTTCAAATTCTGACCATCTCAGGATGCTGATTTGGAAGGTCGTTTCCTTCTATATTCCTTCCTAGCACTGCTTTGTTATTTCCTTTGTAGAAAACCATTCTGAATAAACATGAATTAGATGAAGCAATATAGTAATCTTCAAATTCTATATCATTTCAATTTGACAATAAATTTTTTTTGGATAATCATTTAATATAATTCTCACACAAAATGTAATCTAAACCGACCATTGATACCAACTATAAGGCCCCAGCCTTAAACATTACTTAATCTTTAGTTATTTCAAGAATACGCATTGAAGATCTTTTTAGATTTAGTGTTTTAGAGAATTAGATCATAAATCATGCCTTACATTCCACATTTAAACAAGGTGGTTACATAAAATACAGTATTAATTTTTACCATCAAAGGAAACATATTTAAAATAAAATAAGGATTATTTCTTAACACTTCATTGACACTATCATCACATCATGTACCTTTCCCTTGACCTGTGAAAAACATTTAAAAGACATGGGATGAGACTAAAAATGCTCAGTAAGGGATATAGAAATACATAATGAAAAAATTAGTTCATGTATTCATAAGAATCAATGAAATCATACTTTACTCATAAAACATAAGCACTTTAACATACCTCATGAAATCATAATATTTAGGAATAACTCATAGAAATCATAAGAATAAAAGGTAACTTGAGGAATTAATAACATTCTTATGTAGGGAGTAAGCCTCATGGTTATGTTTGGAATACCCATCACAGTAAATTTTCTAAATCTCTTTGGAGAAAACATATTTTTTAACCCCATCAAATTACCCAATGAATTGGAGAGCTATATCAGGCTCTCCCTCGCTTAGTTTATCATGGAACCACCCGTCTTCACAAACAATTCCCAAGAACCACAACATAATTATATGACATAAAACATGCATAAAGGAAACATAACATTTCCACATTTCAATCACAAGATATCAATACAACAAATTGATACAATAAAAACATTATCAAATCCATTTTAAATACCAAAATAAAAGAAAATTAAAACATGGTATTTATTTATCATTTAAAAAAGTTATGTCTTGTAGAGTAAGCCGAAACTCAAATAATGTTCACGACGGCGGAGAAGTCATTGTCGTCGCATACGTAAGACAAAACATTCCTTTTGTTGTTTAGTAAAATGATTCAAAAAAAGATTCCTTTTGAATGAAAGTAAATGTAAAATGGGTTTATACACCGTATAAAAGAATTTTGTGTATAAAATAAAATATGGCTCAGTGAAAGGAGATTGAGACGATGTCCCTTAGCTTGTGTCTGACTTGACTCGATCATTATTTAATATACTGAATAAAAACTAGAGTTAATTTATACATGCTTAGAAACCTTTTTCAAGTTCATTATTACTCTTATATAACTTATTTCCATGTTATTAACATTATGTAATTATTTTAGTTAATAACGGTCGTTTTGTCGATCATTAGTACTTGATCCAAAAAATAAACTTCTTATAATTAAAAGATGTTCATGCGGTAAAATATCCATTATATACATAATTATATTCATGAGGTAGATATAACATATATCATATATATTCAGTATGTAAATGCATTTATAATATTACATATCATTTAGTGGTAAGAAATGAAATGCACCATTCACGGAGACGGTAAGTCGTACGTACGCATAAACGCTATTTTAATTTCAATTCAATAGTTAATGGAATGAAGTCATAATGATATAAAGGTATATAATAATTATTTTATGATATAATATGTAATACCATTAACTCCATCCTTTATACATCCCACACAATGCATTAACGAATCAAACCACTTTTAGGGGGCGGTAGTCTGCTCTTCCTAAAATGAAATTATCACGTTTAACCATAATGGAAACCATAAAGTATGCCATAAATGAAAATAAAATAATCATAAATAAATCATAGAAATAATATATATCTTATATAAATAGAGTGACATCTTAACAGCCACCATGAAAGGTGTTAAAAGAAGACTGAACAATCATCGTTTCGTAAGGAAGAAATTTTCCAACCACAGAAATAGTATGTTCTTTAACCATTAGAAGGAGGTGTGTGTTAGTGTAAATAAAATCCTTCTAATAAAAACATCCTAGTATATTTTAGATGATGGTTTTGTTAGAATAGAAAATAATGAAAATAATTTAGGGGGTTGGAGAAGCAAAGTAAAAGAAAGAACACAAGTGAAGACATTACCATTAAATCGGGTAACTCCCCATGGTTAGAACCAAAATGGTATCTTGAAGAGCTTTCTACCTAAGTTAAGGCTTCTAGGATGAATATATGGATGTGTAGAGATAAAATGAGTAGATTGTAGCCGAGCCAAAGGATTGAGAGGTGTGGGTAAGGTGGTAGAGGTGGGGTCCTTTTATAAGAGGGAGAAGGGACACTCTTGGAAAGTCATGAAATGATACTTTATTATATAATGATTTTCGGATTTTAAAGGTCCAAAAATTATATATTTTGAGGATAAGGTGATAAGGGTTAGAAATCTACCCATCCAATAGGTGTTTCACAAGTGTAAGTCTTAGATTTTACATTATATTTTCATTTTATTTAAATCTTTCATTGATGAGTTAATCGCTGCATCATTATGGTGTCATAAAAAAGTTATTTTATTTAATGTCTAAAAATAATTAAAAAATTATCATGATGTAGGAAATATTTTTATATTTCCAATGACTTTTTATAGTCTAGATATCATTTACACATACAAAACTAAAATTGTTTTACTAGGGTGATACATACTTTGGTTATACTTTCCCATTAAAAAAAATAATATAATAAAATGTCACTATCACCCAAAAGTGATTCCATGGGGTCCCTAGGTAGGAATAAGGAATACCATGGTCGGAAAAGACACAACCAGCATCATTAAGACACATTTTGGGTTCATTTATCATTATTGTGATATTATTTTATTACCCTTAACTACCCGATTACTAATTAATCACGATAATTAAAGATAATCACCGTCGTTACTATTCATCATGTCGAAAAACAAAAGATTCTAAATTACATAATTTGGACCATATGATTCCAAATATGGAATCCATTTCTCCAAATTCCAAACACATAAATTTTTGTAATTAATTTAAAAATAATTCCCGTTGTCAAAACAAATAGCGGGTTTTTTTAAAACAATATCTATCAAAAGTTTGACAATTGTTAATGTCCAGTTCAAAAGGAAAATTAATTAAAATGACCAAAATTTGATTAAATGGAAAAAAAATATATTGTATTTACACTTTAAAACGAATTAAAACGATAATGTATCCATATAAATAAATTAGATGAAAAAGAAGTTTTGAAGTAAAATGCAGTATTTTTCACTATTCATCAAAAAATGAACATTGTCAGAAAAATACCAAAAATTTATAAAAAGTAAATTTCAATGTCCCAATTCTATTGAATATGTTTATTTTGACAAATTTAGCATATAATATTGTCAAAATTTGGATTTAAAAATGGTTTTCCATCAAAAGGCAGTAAAATAATCTTTTAAAAATATTATTGTATTCTATGCTTAAGATTGAATTTATTCTCATATTAAGCCTCTAAAACACTTTCTAATTCATAAATAGACATAGATAAGAAAATATATCATTCATTAATTACTTGGGATGTTACATCTACTATTCCACAAGTTATAGAAGACAAGGATTTTGGGGGAGTCAATCCACTCAAAATAAGAAGTATGAGAAGGAAGTTCAGAAAATAAATTTGAATGCTGGTGTGAAAGATGAGAATAGGATCGAACCAACAGAACCTATTTTTGAAAAATATTAAAAACCTGTACATCTTGTTTGGTATTCCATTATTTTTTTCCATCACAATAAAAGTTTCATAAAAAATATAAAAAGATAGAGGTGAATAAGGAAAAGTATGAAAAAAAGATCTTGTTTTTGAAATAGCATTGAATGCTAAAAAAAGGAGAACATACATGGATTACTGATAGTTGCTGATATTCTCATATGATAGGAGGATTAATGTTGTTGAATATTTTGAATGACTTCAAAGAAGGAATGGTGAAATTTGTAATTGATGAATCTCTGAGGACCCAAGGTGTTGGATCACCCATTATCTGGAAAGAAAAGCAAAAATACAAGAAAATATTATATATTGATGCGATCAAAAAAAAATTCATGAGTGTTTAATAATTGTTTGATGAGGGTAAAAAAGTTATCCTATTGAAAGATGAGTGTTTTTTGAAAATTTAAGTTGATGAAAATGTAGTTATAGGAGGCCAACAAACAAAAGGGAACATGTTCTAATTGGTGAAATAAAAAAATATTGTTACATGGGTGTGGTGGATGAAAATAATTTGTGGCACAAAAGGACAGCACATATGTGTCAAATAAACATGAGGAAGTTATTGATGCGAAACCATGTTAGGTAGATTCCTGGTATGTTAAGAAGAAGAGACATGCGTTTCAATACTTGTTAGAAATGGAAGATTAAATGTTTTTTACATAAGATAGTTGAAAACACCTGAATCTTATTAATTCTAATATCTTTGGGACTATGATAAAGCAATAAAAAAATGGATATGAGAACTACATCACTTTAATTGACGTATTTACTCATATTACCTGTTTTTTGTACATGTTACACAAGTCATATGCTCTGAAAAAGATTAATGTTTTCTGAATAAAAGCTTTCAAGTAATGTGAGTATTCAATAAAGAAGGTGAGAAATGAAAATGGTGGAGAATATAAAAATGAATAGATTGAAATTTATCAAGATAATCATGAAATAATTATTTAGTTCAATTCACCATACAAAACTCAAAAAACGGGGTTGCTGAAAAAATAATAAAATTCTCGAGGAAATGGGGTGAACTATATTACATCATCATAGCCTTTATCATTATTATTGGATGAAATCCATGAGCACTACTGTGTATATTCATAAATGATGTTTCTACATGACAAATTCATATATGACTCCTATTGAAATGTTCTATGAAAAACTCAAACTATAATACACTTAAGAGTTTTTGGGTTTCTATGAATCTTAATGAAGAAAGGTGGAACCCTTGGAAAGTTTGTGCAAAGAGGAGATGATAGAAAATTTTCTTGGATATCCTCTAGAAGTATGTGGATATATACGCTTCAGTAAAGAAAAAAGGTTAATTTTTGATTCTTCTGATGTCAAAGTTATTGAAAATATTGAGAAAGAAAATCAGTCTTATGCCGATGTGGATGTTTAGCAGGATAGGGAAGGTTTTGTTAAAAATTATAATATTGATTTCAAAAGATGTAATCCTACTCAAGAATAATAATCAGAATCATAAATTTCTAGTGATGTAGAAGAAATTCAAATAACTCATCCTAGGTTGAGGAATCAAGTAGAGGCTCAAAACAATATTTCAAACCAACATTAGAGAGTTCAAACCCAAAGAACAATGAATGCTATTACACATACTTATCTGTAATAAAAAATGAATCCTAATGATATGAATGCATAATTTGAGATTCCAAAATGGGTTCAGGATATGAATGAAGAGCTTGATCAAATTGAAAATAATGACAATACAGAACTTGTTCCCGATTCCAAGTAACAAAAATGTCATTGGTACAAAATGGATTTTTTAGAACAATTTTTCTGAATAAGGTGAAGTGTTAAGGAACAAGGAATGATTAGTGTGATAAGGTTACTCATAGGTTGAATTAATTGATTTATATGAGACCTTTTCCTTTAGTTAAAGGTTAGAAAAAATCAAAATATTTCTTTCTATTGTTCCACAATGTGGTTACAATATCATCCAAATAGATGTTAAATTTACATTTTTGAATGGCAATATTTTTGAAGAAATCCACATCGAACAACCTTGTGGATTTTTTATTGAGGAATGTGAAAGTAATGTGTGTAGGTTGAAGAAGGATTTGTATGGACTAAAATAATTCCTAAGTTCATGGTATTAAAATTTGTATACATTCTTGAGGGAGATAAATTCCAGGAAAGGTAGATTTCATTACGATATTTACTTCAAGGAATGTCAAGTGTTCTCTCTGATCATAATTTGTTATGTTGATGACATTATCATTGGTGAGAATGAAGAAATATATTGTGAAATATTTTCTGAGGATATGAAGATGTTGTTTGATATGTCCATACCGGGAGAAATGAAATAATTTATTTTGATGAAAATCTCACAGTAGAAGAATCAATTTTTTTATCATGAAAAGTATGAAAAGGAATATCATTAGATGTTTGGAATGGAAAATTTGAAACATTTTTCCCCAGTAATTTCAGTAGGAACGATTTTTTCTAAAGATGGATAAGGTAAGGAAATTGATCAGAAATAGTTTTGAATGGTTATTGGATGTTGGTTATATTTGATTTCCTCAAGACCCATCATTGTATATGTTATTTCCTTATGTGAATGATTTTAGAGCCCTCCTAAAGAATCACATTTTACTATTGGAAAAAGAATTCTCATATATATGAAAGGAGCAAAAAAATTTGGAATTAGGTAAAATGTCTCTGAAAATATTGATATGTTTGGGTATTCATATGTTGATTGGGTAGGAAACATTGATAATAGAAGATCCACATTTGGTGGAGTTTTGATTCTGGGGAAAATTTGTATTGGATGGAATACAATGAAATAGGACTCAGGGTCTCTTAGAAAGGATTAAGCTAAGTATATTGTTTTCACTCAATCTTCTACCCATCTTAGGTGGATTAAGACTTATTTGGATGATCATCTTTTTGAAGTAAAGTTTCCATTTGTCTTTTCTTGTGATAATCAATGTGAAATCAATCTTAAATAGAATCTGATAAAATAATCTTTTTCAAAAGATATTGACATAAGGTACCACTTTATCAAAGGGAATGTAGAGAAGAATTAGTTAAAAATGGTGTATGTTCTTACATCGGATCAATATTGTCACGAACTGTATCTGATCGCCAAAGAAATCGGCACCAACCCCGACCTGTGAGAAGGAACGAAGTCCATTCCCGATCCCCAAGGGTTGGAACAGGTGCCCGGGTATCATAAAATTAGAATTGTGAACGATTTTCCCATGTTTATAAACATAAAACAACAAATGAGTCCAATAAAATGAATATGGATTTTTCAAGCCAAACAATGTTTTACAAAAATTCAGACCTGAATTACATAGTCTAAAACACCTCACCAAGACTATAAATAAGGTACAAAACAAAAAATGAATATTCCAAGAACCTCAACATGTAATGATGCATTGCCCTCAAGCCATCTGCAAAACACCAAATCATGAATGACCGGTGAAAACCCGAACTGTTGGCACAAAAGTTGAACCCAAACCCACGACAATAAAAATAACCATGTCTACTTACTCTCAAGGGTGTATGTAAGGTGTGAGGCCAAGACAAGTAGGATACCACCACTAATATATTCCATGTGATAAACATTTAAAGATTAAAATCATGCAAGTTTTCAATAACCTGTAATTTCTAGTTACAATTTCTAAAAGATGCAACTAAAAAATCAGTTTTCAAGTGGGCTAATTTAAAAAATCAACACTTTTAAAATAAATTAAAGTGATTCTAAATTTTTCCAACCAATTATTCTGTATGCTGATGGTAAGTATAAAGGATCTAATGAGAATAGGAAATAGGAAAAAAACCCATAGAACTAGCTAGCTATGGGTCCCAGGTACCTCGTATCTCTGTGCAAGTAACCAAAAAAAAATATATGTTCTCATGCACGAGCCACTAGTAGGGAACATACCCATAACCTAGTGGTCCCCAGTCATCATCATCATAGTTTAGTTAGAGTTGTAAGTGTCAATCTTGTTTAGTGAAACTGAGGCCAAACCCCATAGATTCACTAGCATACTAGTACACGTCCACCCACCTAGATACCTGGGTTTTCCCTTTGTGTTCAAACTAGTTCAACAAGATAAGAAATATAGTTTTCATATGAAAATATCACTTCCAGAACACACATTAACCAAAAATCCCCACGTACATCACAAAAGACACAAATTCCACTTTTCATTCAAATGCATTTTGAAATAAAACTCACACCAAAATAGCCCACAACACTTTTTTCATAACTTTCACAATCCAACACATAATTTAAAAATTTTAAAAAGTCCCTAAAAATATTCGAAACATCACATAATAGCCCACTCAGATGTTTCATAAAACCATTTTTATAAACAAAATCCATTTTTCACATCGTACTCACACAAACAACCCACATCACGTTCACACCAGTTTCACAATTTCAGTAAACCCATTAAACAAATTTATAAAACATTTCCAAGAGGATACACATCACATAACATACATATTCACACTTAAAATGGTCCATTTTAAAGTATAAAAAATACAAAATATTCTTCTAATATGGTATCACCTCTTATATAAATCATTGAACCATTCAAAACATTCATAAAACAATTTTAAAGAGTGTACCAAAAATATTCACATAAAACCCATTTCAAAACCGTATTTGAAGGAAAAAAATCACACCAATAATAATTCAAAACATAATTGGAAGCCCCAAAAACAATTATTAAACTACCCTAATGGTTATACAAACACCTCAAACAATACCACAAAATATCCACATGAAAAGCACACGTTTTCAAAATCACATTCAAGAAGTATAATATGGTTTTACAACTTAAACCCATAAAAAACCTATTTAAAACATAATGGTGCACCTATACCCTACCAAATCAGAATTTTTAGCCCAAAAAAGATTTATTGAAACAATTTCATATGTTATAAAACACACCCACGAAATACCCAAAGGGTTACACATGAAAAACACCCAATTTTAAGCTAAAATGAAACTATAAAAATAAATGCTTAACTAAATCCAACATAAACAATTTTCGCACCACACATAGCATATTAGGAACATGCATAATAAGTAATTAAAGAAAACTAACTCATCTATAAATGATTACACATGGAATAAACTACCTTTTATGTCGAAACCCTCAAAACATGGTGTGAAACATCAACCTCACCACCATCGTACCTCAAGGAAGAAAAATCCATCCCTAGACCACAAGAATTGGAAATGAAAACCCAAGGTTAAACCTTAGGTTTAAAACCCTACCCCTGGTCATTTGGGACTAAAAGGAAGAGGGAATAAACCCTAATAAAAAAAAGTAAACCCTAAATAATTTGAAAGAGGAAAGAAATGGACCCACTTACTTGAAGTATTCTGATGTAATCCCTCGAAAAAAATAGTAACATAAATTGAAAACTGCCAAAATTCAGGGGTTGTTCGAACAAGATTTCAGAGGCCTTTTAAAAACTGAAATGGAATGAATAGAGTAAGAATTTATAGAGTTAAGAAGAGATGAAGTCACCTCTTCAATTCTAGCCAATTTGAGACACGTTATGATGTTTTTCCCTAATTCCCCATTTCAAAGAGCTCCATGTAGGGGGTAAAGGAAATGGGAGCGCGCCTGGGGTTCTTAGAGTCTAAATGGAGGTGGAATCACCCAAGAATTCATTATAAAGAATATGATATTCTTAAATTAATGAAACAATTTAAAACTGGAAAATGGGATTTTGTGTTGGCCCAATTCTTAAATAAAAACCCAAATACTCCATTGTTATGGATTCCAAAGTGGTCCAAATGGACATGGTGATTTTGATAGGTCATAGGAGGAAAAGATGGAATTGGAATAGATGAAAAACGTTAACAAATTAATGATTTATAATAGAAATAAAAGTTGGTTTTAAATCTTGAATTGGGCTCACAGTTTGGCCCAAATTTTGAAAACCCTCCATTTCCACCAAAATTAATGGAAAACCCCCAAAACAAAGAAAGAATGGAAAATAAATGAAAAATACATTTTAAAGAAGTCATGGATGTGACAATTCTCCCTACCATAAAACTTTCCATCCCCAAAAAGCCACAGTAAGGAAAAATACAAAAACTAAACCCAACTGATAAATCAAGAAGTAATTCATTCCCAAGATTCACCCCAAAGTCCCAAACAACTCCAGTGATCATTTAAGGAAGGATTACTCTCACAACCAAAACTTACACCACTGTCCTAAAACAATCAAGTGAAATTAGACATTATCCCAAATAAAAACTCCTCAAACACAATCTGAAGAATACTCAATCAATTTAACTAAACAAACAATAACATCAAACAAGGTTACACTTACCCTATTATAACTAAACCATTGGGAACTCTAAAATCTCTATGATTTCCTAAGGAATATGTAGGTAGTTTTATATCTATGAATGATAATACCTACTTCCAAGACAAGACCAAGGAAAAAAACTGAGTTACTCATATGAAGAGACACAAATGGGCTCCCCACCATAAGAGACAACTTAAAATTTTTCCCGAGACAGAATCATGACACCAATAGGGGGAGGCCTGAACAGACTCCCTATTACAAGGGGAATACATCCATTAGAAATTTCCAAAATAATATGCATGATACCCATGGCTGGTCACCCTACCAAAAGAACTAGCCATCTTAACTGACCAGCGTGGGCCGACACGAAAATCCCCCATAATTAAGGAGTTGCGACGGCCGCATGGTTACTCTGCAAATTTTGGGAAACTGTGCAATAACTGTGTGGATCCTTATATCTACATTGTTTTTTTGGGAATGGTTATGACTAACCATGTTAAAACCGTGTTCTCAATATGTCTAGCCAAATTTACAACCATTATCTAAAGACTGAATGGAATCCAAAGGAGGAGGGAATAACATTGTGTGATGAAATGGGTACAAGACCCTCCACCTATTTCCACTAAATGGGAACAATAGAAGAAATATGATAACACCAGAGGTTTGAAATCTACTTATCTTTCATACTGAGGATAAGACATTGTACAAGGGTTTAAACAACCTTGAGATTTCCCCTGACTACGAGCCAGCTTCTCTCTGTGACCTATGTTTGGAGCTCATGTGATTGAAGCATCTTCGGCCTCACAGTTAGGCATTGGAAACCCTCTGAATGAGGATTCCTCTTTCGGTGTCACAAAAAACTACACGACAATCCCCAATAAGCTTTCCAAGACATAACACATTCCAGACTCACTTTCCCCTAACTCGATATTTCACTGAAACAAGGGCTTAGAAGATGCACACACATCAAACCTTGTTTCTTCAAGTGAGAAACAATAGAAGTAAATAAAACTTATAATCATAATCCTCTAAAATGGAATGTTTTTATGTTTTTACAGGGGATACATTCTCCCAACATAACATAGAATCTCATAAGATTGCATTAATTTCACCTTTACGGTCAATCGAGCACATGACATCACAAGGTGTCACCGAACATGACCATTACGACTGATATCAACAATGCATGGAGAGGGACTATACACTACATCACCAAACTACACACAATTCTAGAAAGTGGCCACAATATCCTCTCATGACCACATTTCCCACACTGGTAGTTTAATAAGAAATCCTTCTTCGAAGAGACTACGAAGGACCGAGAGGACCTCTTTGACACCATCCAGATACTCATATAGGCTAAAAATCCTAGACCACTTCCACCATCGGCATGTCATGGAACATAAGAAGCTAAGGTATCTTTAAACCTTCCATGATCACACTCCCACTACAAGAGGATACACAAAACCAATAAAGGAACGAGTGCCGACTCAATCTAAAAATCTCAAGAAAAAGATTCCTTATATTGATCAACTGGAGGGTCTTCAAACGACTAAACAATATGGGTTTCACTTCAGTTGTGCAATAACCCTTAATGGAACATACCATATCCAACAATTGAACCAAAGAACCCAACCAAGATGGTCCATTGGTCATAATATAGCACAGACCAAATCCAAACACATGATGGGAACCACTATAAAGGCATCCCAAAACATTTTTTAGAAGAGACCACTAACTATCCCTACAACACAGATTACCGACAAAACACAAACCCACAAAATAGTTCAAACATGAGATTTTCTTGGACTCAAAACATCCCACAACATCAACATTTTAAAAAAAACACAATACAAACAATCCCAAACTATTCATCAAGACATCATGTTGTTCTTTGAAACCATTTCTTTGAAAAAAATGGTTCGGCGGTAAGTGCATCCACCAATGGTACCCCATGTGCCTCACACATGCATGTTTTTGTGCCACACTGGTCACCCTCCTCAAATCCATCTCGTAACTCATAATGTAGTTCCATCAACCATCCATCATCCCATATAACCCCATGTATGTGGTCACTCATGGAAATACCAACACATCATTTTTCTCAAAACCGCTAACCAGGAGATCCAAATACCAATTCAAATATTACTAAAATTTTCATAAAGACACAACCATTTACACAAGAAATCACTTCCATGTTATTCACATCAATTTCATAACATCTCATCCTATTAAAAAACCCTTTGATAGTTTAGAAAACCTTATTGGAAGCACTTTTTCAAAACTAACATCAGTATAGTTTCTGCTTTAAAAAGAGGTGTAAGCACACCATTTTCCATTTCAAAATAATTCTAAATATTTCATTCCACAATTTCATAAATCAAACCCTTCCATCTTTATTTTAAAATCACATCAAAAAAACTTTACACTCCTTCAAACCTAGTCACTTTAAAACCACAGTTCCAAGATTTCAAAACTAAAGAACACAAGACAATGAGAGAGGAGACTAGTTTCTATGGGTGACTTGGACATATGGTTGGTGGCCATATTCAAATCACTTCACTATCACAAAGAGTTTACAAGGGAATATCCCCTGTTCTACATGGCTTTCCAGGCCCTGCGAGATTACTGAGACCATTGACCCAACTCTTTTTTCATTTCCCCAAATCATCATAAACAATGAATACAAAAGGACTCTGAAAGGTCCCGACATCCCCTGGAGTCTTGATTACTGTAATGAGGTGTGGTGATCATACACACTACTCATAACCAAAATTCCATGTCCCAAAAATCTTAACTCTAGACTATCCCTACTGTTGCTCAAAAAAACATGACCCAAAGAGAGTGAACCTGCTCTGATACCATTTTGTCACGAACCGAATCTGATCTCCCCTAAAACCATCACCAAACATGGCCAATGACAAGGCCTAAAGGGAATTCCTGATCTCCATGGTTTGGTAGAAGTGCCCGAGAATCACAAAATGTGAATTGGGAATGATTTACCCAAGTTTATAAACAAAAAACAAAAAATGAATCAAATAAAATGAAACTGGATTTTTCAAGCCAAACAATGTTTTACAAAAATTCCGACCTGAATTACATAGTCTAAAACAACTCACCAAGACTATAAAAATTGTAAAAAACAAAAAATGAACAGCCTAAGAACCTCAAAATGGAAAGAGGCATCGCGCTCAAGCCATCTCCACAACAACACATCATGAATGACTGGTGAAAACCCGAACTGTTGGCACAAAAGTTATACCCAAACCTGCAACAACAAAAATAACCAAGTCTACTTACACCCAAGGGTGTAAGTAGGGTGTGAGACAAAGCCCAGTAGGATACAAACACTAATAGATTCCATGTTATATACATTCAAAGACGAAAAGAATGCATGTTTTCAGAAACACTTAATTTCTAGTTTCAATTTGTAAAAGATGCAACTAAAAAAATAAAATTTCAAGTGGGCTAATTTAAAGAATCAACAATTTTAAAAGAAATTAAAAAGCTACAAAATTTTTCCATCCAAATATACCATATGCCGATGGTATTTATAAATGATCTAATGAGAACATGCAATAGGAAAAAACCCCAGGCACTAGCTAGATATGGGTCCTAGGTACCTCGTATCTTGGTGAAAGTAACCACAAAAAAATATATGTTCTCGTGCATGATCCACTAGTATGGAACATACCCATATCCTAGTGGTCTCTAATCATCATCATCATAGTTTAGTTAGAGTTTTAACTGTCAATCTTTCTAAGTTAAACTGAGGCCAAACCCCATGAATTCACTAGCATACTAGTACATGTCCGCCCACCAAGATACTCAGGTTTTCCCTTTGTGCTAAAACAAGTTAAAAAAGCCATGAAATATAGTTTTCAAATTAAAATATCACTTCCAAATCACACATTAACAAAAAATCCCCACGTAAATCACACAAGTAACAAATTCCACATTTCATTCAAATGCATTTTGAAATCAAACTCACACCAAAATATCCCACAACACTTTTTGCATAACCTTCACAATCCAACACATCCTTTAACAATTTTATAAAGTCCCTCAAAATATGATAAACATCACATAACAACCCACTCACATGTTTCATAAAACCCTTTTTATAAAAAAATCCATTTTTCACATCACACTAACACAAACTACCCACATCACGTTCACACGTCTTTCACATTTCAGTAAATACATTAAACAATTTTATAAAACATTTCCAAGAGGATACACGCCACATAAAAGACATATTAAAATTCAAAATGGTCCATTTAAAATTATAAAAAATCCAAAATAATTTTCCAATATGGTTTCACCTCTTACATAAATCATTAAACCATTCAAAACATTCATAAAACAATTCTAAAGAGTCTACCAAATCTATTCACGTAAAACCCATTTCAAAACCATTTTTCAAGGAAAAAATCACACCAATAAAAATTCCAAACATAATTGGAATCCCCAAAAACAGTTATAAAACTACCCCCAAGTGTTATATAATCACATCAAAAAATACCACAAAATATCCACCTGAAAAGCACATGTTTTCAAAATCACATCCCAAAAGTACAATAAGGTTTTAGACCTTAAACCCATTAAAATATAATGGAACATAAATACCCTACCAAAGAAGAATTTTCAGCCCAAAAAAGATTTATTAAAACAATTTCATGTGTTATGAAACACACCCAAACAATACCCAAAGGGTTAGACATGGAAAACACTCAATTTTACACTAAAATGAAAATATAAAAATAAATGCTCAACCAAATCCAACATAAACAATTTTGACACCACACAAAACATATTAGGACCATGAATAATAAGTAATTCAGAAAACTAACTCATCTATAAATGATTACACAAGGAATCACCTACCTTTTATATCGAAACCCTCAAAACATGGTGCGAAACATCAACCGCACCACCACCACACCTCAAAGAAGGAAAATCTAGCCCTAGACCACACGAATTGAAAAATAAAACCCAAGGTTAAACCTTAGGTTCAAAACCCTACCCCCTGGTGATTTGGGACTTCAAGTAATAGGGAACAAACCCTAATAAAAACAAATGAAACCCTAAGTAATTTGAAAGAGGAAATAAATAGACTCACTTACTTGAAGTATCCTGAAGTAATCACTCAAAAAAAAACAATATCTAAAATTTAAAACAACCAAAATTCATGGGTTATTCAGAATGTTTATGAGGTCAATTAGGAACTAGAATGGGGGTAAAAGATTTATAATTGAGAGATTTAAGATGGGATGAAGTCACCCCTTCAATTCTGGCCGATTTGAGACACCCTATGACGTTCGTCCCTAATTAGCGATTTCAAAGAGCTCAAAGGAGGGGGGAAAGGAAATGTTAGTGCGTCTAGGATTATTAGGGTCGAAAGGAATGTAGAATCACTAAAAAATTCATTATAATAAATAATATATTAAAAAATTAAAGAAAAAATTTAAAACTGGAAATGGGCTTTCGGGTTGGCCTAATTCTTAAATAAAAACCCAAATAACCCATTGATATGGATTCCTAAGGGGTTTAAATGGACATGGGGATTTGGATAGGTCATAGGAGGAATAGAGAGAAGTGAAATGGATGAAAAATGTTAAAAAAATGAAGGAGTTATAAAAGAAATAAAATTTATTTTTAAATCTGGAATTGGGCTCACGGTTTGGGCCAAATTTGGAAAACCCTCCATTTCCACCAAAATGAATGGAAAACCCCTAAAACAAAGAAAAAATGGAAATTAAATGTGAAATACTTTTAAAATAAGTCATCTATGTGAAAAATATGATGTCATATTCACAAAACAATTAGCGAAGGGACCATTTTCTAAATTGAGGATGAACATTGGCTTCAAACATCCTTCACTTAAAGGTTTGGGAATGTGTTTCGATCCCCTATCTAATCTTACCTTAGAGATTATTTTATAGGTAGAGATTTATTTTTTAAATCTATCCTTATAGTTTCATGCATAAAGGGGGAGTTTTGGGTTAGCTGTGAATCCAGAATGTAAGTGTGTGAACTGTTCAAATTGTTTGTTGGAGTGGTTTTAGGAATCAAAATCTATATATTCAATGAAAGTTCAAGACATGAAGAATGCTGAGGTAGAATCTTGGAATATTTTCTAATGAAGGGTGATGAGAAATGATGATGTAATTTCACTGTCACAACTTTTGGATATAATCGATTTGGATTTAAATAATCTTGTTTCATACAATGAGTTAGCTCATATAAGCTAATAATTGTTGATAAGTAATCCATTTCTTGAAGTTACAAATGTCACTGATTTATAAATCGTAGTTGTCCACAAAATCCCTAGGGGATATTTTTTTGGACCCTGTTGGATTGTGAAGGATGTTTTAATAATTTTCTTTTGTAGAGTGTTGTCTTTTGTTGTAAAAGATGGTAAATAAATTCAATTAGTAAAAGGCTTGGAAAGTTAAATAACAATTTTATGATTTGTATTTCACAAATATAATAATTTTGAAAAACTTGTGATGCAATCCTTATAATGGTATGGGGGACAAAAGGTGAATTCAATCGTATTATGTTTTGATTGGAATGAATTGTGTTGCTGGAAGACAAGGAAGTTGCTATACATTTCCTTGAAAATCCGATGATACTAAAGGAGATTAACCAATTATTAAATATCATGATAGAAAAGGTTCATGATGATAAAAGCTGATTATTGAAGAAGCCATATGATAGTGAGGTTGTATGGGTGTTCTTGCGAAAAAGATTTTTGGGTCTCAAAATCGGGAGTTTGTGATTTTTAATGGAAGGGACTCCCCATAATAGTGAACAATACGTGAAATGAAGAATAATTTTGAAAAAATAAGCGAATCATAGACCTCAGAACATTGACCACATACCATGTTCTTGGTATAGTTCAGGGATTGTGTAAGAGGCAACAAGAACGGTTCGTGGAGAAGTTTGTGGAACCAGAAATGGTTCAGATCGAAAGTGTGAGGGATAAGGAATGTAGCATGTGGAAGGTATTGATTTATTCGGCTATGATTTAATAAGGAGTTATGTGGATTCTATACAAAAATGGTCTATGGATGAAAACTAAGCGTAGGACAATTGCAGTTCGTGAGAGAAGCTCAATACATGGAGAAAACTGTACCACATATTTTTGTAAAACATATTAGAAAAATTCACAAAGATATTTTCATATGTAATGGAGAATAATCTATTAATTATGTGAATAGATAATTATATAAGAAGAGATCAACATTGAAAATGATGTTTGGAGAATTATGAAGAGTTGGAGGAAGATGATTCTATATTGGAAGGAGTTTGTGGTAAGAAATTCTGTGAAGAGAAGTGGTTCCTGGAAGAAAGATTCTTTGCACGAAGAATTAGTCCATGTAAGATAATAAAAATAACAAATTAAGAAGATTTTTTCAAAGTAATAGGATATTCCATATAATTGGAAGTGGTACACGAAGATGGTACAATGAATAAGAAGTAGTAGGTAGATTAGAGGTAGTTCATGGGAGAAGAGCTATCCACATAGAAATCCTTCTAAATGGTATGTAGAGGATATATTAAATACATGGAGAAGTTATGACAATTTGTGGACGAGGATTATCATTTCACAGAGAAATGAAATAAGATTTATACCTACTTATAGGTAAAAAAGTGAAGAATTAATTTGAAATATAAAATTTGTGAATGCTGATCACGAAGCACCAAAACATAAAGTTACTCTATTTCTGCTATGAGGGAGGACACATGCTTGCGGAATTGTTCCATGTGATATACAAGTTTAAGGGCATATAAAATTAGTTTTATTACACTTATAAGAATTCGTTTCTAGTGGATTGAGTTATATTTTATCATTTCCATACAATACCAAGGACGTAGTTACTCTAGTTGAGTAGTGAACATTATAAATCCTAATGTGCATGTGATTGTGTGTACAGATTGTGTTCATTAGGGATGAATATATTTAACATGGGGTGAAGGTTATTTTAAAAATAAAGAAACATGAATGAAAAATATATCACTAATTCACCCACTTCACCTCTCCGTGATACTTGGATCTGGACTGGGAAACTTGATTCTCTTCCCCAGATTATTCTCCTTCATCTTCACTTCTTTCACTTCATCACCATCATCCACTTCTTTATACTCATTGGGAATTTATTTATTTTCTCCATTAGAATATTTATCTTCTTAAATGTCCATTTTTTTGTCATATTAAAAAATTTATGATTCTTCAGTCTCTTCAACATCATCTGCTCAAAGGAGAGGTTCTCTTATAGGAAGAGGCTCCAGAGGGCTAGCAGGTCTATAATTCATCCTTTATGGACTTTCGTGAATATCTTGGTCACCTATACCATCAATATGAGATTCTCCTACTTGATTTTATTTAGCTTATTCTTCTTTAGTATAAAACTCAGCAACAATATATGGTCCAAGACCAGGATCAACCATGTAATTTGGCCTTCAGGGGTCATTAATAAGATTGAATTCCTCTTAAATCAGACCATTGTATTCAACCCATTGTTTCTTATAGTGATTCAAATTTATCTTTAAAATTGATTTTTTGATGTAAAATTATCATAATAAAGTACAAATTCTTCATTTTCATTCATCAATCCTTTGACATTCAATAATGATGAAATTATCCTTGGATAAAACATGGAATTCAAGATGGACTATGGTTTCATCATTTCATTCATATGCACCATTAAATACATTACCATGTTAATATTGTGTCCATTTTTTATTAGATATAGAAAATAGACATAATAGTATTTAAGAGGTAAAAAATTTACTTTTCTTGGACATAAATGGTTATTGATAAATTTGAAAAAAAACACTATATTCACCATCATGCTCTACTGTAAATGGTCTTCCATGAGCTCTATTTCCAGTAATCTCTATGAATGATTCCTAAAAAATTAAAATATCACTAGGTGGGGGTGAAAATCCTGGGAAATCATCATAAATAACTGTAAGATGTACTTTCAGACATTTAGACCACTCTTGTGAATCTTTCATCATTTATACAATACATAATCTAAAAAACGTTAAATACAAAAAAATTAAATTATTCATGAAAATAAACCTCCTGAAAAATATTAGAATAAAATGATCTCATGTTCTCATAGAGACACTTCAACCACCCTTGTTATTGAAGTACATTCAATAATAGAGACATACATGATAGTAACCTAACAAAATGATATTCTTTTTCAAGAGTTACAATTAATCTCTCTATTTCTGTATGGATTGGTTTTGTTTTAGGTTTTCTAAATTCACATTTTTGAAACTTATAAGGATGCGACTCATCCACATACATCTTAGAGACACACTTGA
Source organism: Viscum album (assembly GCA_963277665.1). Taxonomy (NCBI): domain Eukaryota; kingdom Viridiplantae; phylum Streptophyta; class Magnoliopsida; order Santalales; family Viscaceae; genus Viscum; species Viscum album. The sequence continues at coordinate 1,878,915,375 of OY728132.1, forward strand.
TTAATGCAATAGGTGATATTTTATGGTATCAGCTCATTGGAGAAGGTAAATAGTTTGGGAGATAAGAGTACAAGGGTAGTATTGTGTGATTAATCATGTGAGTTAGATTGATTTGAGTTTGATCATTTAGTTATATAGAAATTTTAAATCGAGAAATTCATATTAAAATAAAATGAAATAAAAAAACAATTACTTTTTCACTTAAATATTGAAAAATAACAAAGTAAAGAATGGTGTGACACAATAATAAAACCAATCGGTGAATCATCAATGGCGAGACACAATAGTTAGACATCAACAACAAGTCATCAATGGTGAGACATCAATGGTGAGTCATCGTTGGTGAGACATCAGTGGTGAATCATAAATGGTGAGACACTTCAACAGTCAGTCACTCGAAATTGATCATCCCTAATCCATGTTTGATATAGATCATTCATTTAGAATTTAATTGATTAGTGAAATTATCCTCAAGATTATGTTCAGTGAATATTAATTCTAATGTTATATCACATTTTATATAATTATCTCTCAATAAGTGATGTTAGGAAGCTATAAATTTAGTTTTTTAATGAGAAACTGGATTTGTAGATATGTTAATAGCACCACTATTGTCACAGTTTGTAGGGATTTGTATAAATTGAGAGCCATAGTCTAGTAATGCGTGTTTTCTCCACAAAATTTTAGCACAATGACTACCAACAACTATATATTCAGTATCAATAATAGATAATGTATCCAAATTTTGTTTCTAACTATATAATGAAATAGGAGACCTTACAAAAGAGTGGCATGTTTTATAGGTTCTTTTTATAACTAACAAGCACCACTAAGTTAATAATCATAATAAGTTACTAATTAAAAACATTTTCCTGTAGGACCGAATATTCCAAAGCTTGTAGTATATTTGAGGTATTTGAAAATTATTTTAACACCATGTAGATGTTACTCTTTAATATTTTCTTGAAAATTAGTTCTATTACACACACTAAACATTATATTGGGTTTTCTTGTAAATATGTAGAGAATATTTCCAATTATAACTCTCTAATTTGTTTGATCTAATGATTTTTGGCCTTTATCAAGATTCAATTTATAGGTGGTACTCATAAGAGTATCACTAATTTTAGTTATATCCATACTAATGTGTTTTAAAATATATTTAGTATATTTACATTGATTTAAAATAATACATTTTTATTTTGAAAATATTGATATCCAATAACGAATTTGAGTTCACATATTAAACCCATTTCAATCTCATTTTGAATTATTTTTGAAAAATCAACACATGAATAATTTTCTGATGAACCAAAAATAATATCAACACCCAATATATAAGCTAATAAAACATCATTATAAATTATTTTTATGAAAAGTGTAGGATTAACAATACCTTTTATAAAACCTTCATAAATAAGAATGGTGTTGAACCAATCATACCAAGATCTTGGAGCCTATTTTAAACCACGAAATTCTTTTTTAGTTTAAATACATGATTCATAAAATGAGGATTAATAAAACTATGGGGATGTTCTACAAAAAAATCCAAAATTATTAAACTATTTATGAATGAATATTGACAACCATCTGATAAATTTTGAAATTAATTTGTTATGCATAATATAGAAGTATTATAATAAAATCAAGACAAAAAACAAGTGAAAATGTCTCTTAATAGTATTTTCCTTTCTCTTTACTGTAATATTTTGAATGTTCTTGAGATTTATTTATTTCTATTATACTAACTTCATCGATATTGTTTATAAACACCCATTTGGTGCCTATATTCAAGGTGTCTTTGGGTCTATCAACCAGTTTTCATACCTTTTTTATTTAAAACTAGTTTTATTATTATTTGAAATCCATCACACAAAATTATTTATTGGTTTCATTCTTGATGTTTTAAGGACAAGTTATGACAAAAATACATGATGTTCAACATTGTTTTTTGAGAAGTTCTAGTTTTTTTCCTTTTCTATCTCTCCAACTATAGAATCTAAAGTATATTTTTAATAGTTATAATATATTTAAAGAAAGAAGACCTACTTCTTTAAGGTTTATCTAAAGGTTTCAGATCCCTTGGATTAGATTCTGGAGATTTTCTAGAACTAGATATTTTTTCTTGTTTAATTATAGAATTAGAATCCTTAAAATATATGTCTAGAATCTAAATATTGTCCTCAAGATTTTATAGAGAGTTTTTGGATTCATGTGCATATGTTTCTTCAAACATAATATGCATATGTTCATAAAAACACTTGGTTCTTTTATTAACGACTCTATAGGATTTTTTATAGATTGAATAACCTAGATAAATTCCTCTAACACTCTTGGAAATTTTTTTATAGATTATATTTTTTATTGAGAATAAAGATTTTGAATCCAAATTTTTTAAATTAATCAACATTTTTCTCTATTATTCCACAGCATATAGTGTTTCTTATTTAGGATATGTCTAATTAAGACTCTATTGAATATAACAACCTATATTCGTAGCTTCTTCTAAAAAATTGACTGGTAATTCATATGTTTTAAGCATAGTTTGTGATATTTATTGTAAGGTCATATTTCTACATTCTAAAATTAAATTATATATGATATTCATAGGATTATATATGTTTGGACAATAGATATTTTTTTAGAAAAACATTAAATATCATGATTTTCAAACTCATGACCATGATCACTTCTTAAGGATTTGATTCTATGTTCACTTAAGTTCTCTACTGACCTAACAATATTAGTTAAATAGGAACTAGTTTTAATTTTTTGCGATAGAAAAGAAAGTCCAAGTATACATAGAAAATTAATCTGATAGATTATATACATAGTTCATACCATTTTAATGTAAAACTATAGAGGGTCTAAAAAATCCATTTAAACCAAATCTAGAGGATTATAAGTTGAATCTTATTTCTTTCGTTTGGAAGATATATTTTGTTATTTTCCTTTTTAACAATGATTAAAAAAATTATCATTTGAAAATTCTAGTTTAGATATATTTTTGAAAAATATTTTTTCCATTATATTTCTAAGATATTGAATGTTACCATGTCCTAGACTTATATGCTATTTCCAAGACTCTTTATGAAAGGAATTCAAGAAAGAAAAGTTTTTTGAAACTAAAGAATCTATATTTACAGTGTATACATTATTATTTCTAAAAACTATAAATACTATATAATTCTTATAACTAAAAGAATAGATGGAATAATTCTAGACTTTAAATGAAATCCATCATCACATAATTATGAAATGAAAAGAATATTATTCTTATGACAATCAACATAAATTACATTAGAAATTAAAACTGAGTTGGTATTGCCAATTTGGCCAAGGCCTACAATTTTCACTTTTTAATTGTCACCAAAGGTGACATGCCCACTATAAATATTTGTATGATTAATAGAGAAATATTATTCCCCTATCATGTGTCTAGAATACCCACCATTCATGTACCATAATTTTTTTATAGGATCTCTTCAACTAGCTTTCCTATAAATATAATTTAAACAAGAAATGTCCTTTGGTACCCAAACATTCTTGGTTCCATTAATACTAAAAATTAATGATTTTGGAACACATATATTCTTTATGGTTTCCTATAAGTAGTTTTTAATGTTTTAGAGAAATAAACACGATTAGTTCTAGAAGAAGAAGTAGTAGTAAAATATATTCCATTACGATAACATGCATATAAGTTTTGCTGAATTGAGCGTAAAAATGAATTTTCAATACTTTGAAAGAAATATAGTTTAAAAAATAATTTTCCCAGGTTGATAACCAATACGAGTAGTATATTTAGGATAAACCAATTTTCATGTATTTTACAAATATAATTTTTACATTTTTATGAAATTCTATATCCTTTTTTAATTGGTCATTATAAATTTTAAGTTCAATATTCTCATTGAGAAACATAAAATTATTTTCCTTTTCAATAGTAAGTTCTGATTTCACAATAACAAAAGGAGAATTATATTTCATGATAGATTTATATTTATATTTCAACTCATTTAATTTATACTCAAGCATGTTGAAATATTCCAACATTTTTTCTTTAATAATATTGTTAGAGTCAGAATCACATTCATCTGCTGAATAATAATAATTTTTTACAGGATATTCTAGGGATACCTCAGATGTATTTTTTTGAAAAACACAAGTTGGATTTGTTATCCTTCTCATCATTAAATTATTTTGATTCATTGAAGCTACCCTTATATGTACTTCAAGTAGCCTTAATTTCATTATTTTTCTTTCTATCCTTATCCTAATACTTCTTTTTATAATTTATTGTTTGATATTTAGATTTTACAAGTCCTATTCTATAAAACTCATTACAGACTGTCTCATTAGTATTATCACTTATCTTCGTGTTTTTTTTCCAATTACCTTTCTTCTAATACTACCCGTTGTAACAAGTATTTCTATTGAACTTCTTATTTTAAAAAACATATTGAATCTCCTAGAAATTTGATATATTTCCTCATCTTTTCCACTTAGTGTATGTTCATTGCTAGATCATTCCTCATGAATTTGAATTGTCTTTTTATTATTTAGATGCATTGATTTTGAGAGACACTAAATTTATTTTAGGATCATCATCTTCTTCTATATTGGCCTTCAATTTATCCTTGATCACATTCAACATACTTACCATCTTCATTAAAGGTATTGAATCGATGTCACAACATTCTATAATTGATAATAAGGTCCCTCTCCACACTTCCAAAAGAAATATCATGATCCACAAGATCTATTCTTTTATAGTTATTTTCTTTCCTAGTGGTATTATTGAATATAAAATATCATTGATCCTGGGATAAATGTAATAAATAGTCAAATTAAGATTCATTTTAAAGTTATAATATATTATAGTATATGTGTTATTCCCCATTTACTTATCATTATTGGTTTCTTCATGTGAAATAGCTAAAGTATCCTATATTTCAAAGGCTGATTTACATGAAAAAATCCTATTGAATTATTCCTCTACCAAAGCATAGTATAAGGCATTCATTTTATTGAAATAATTATTTTAGGTTCCCTTAGTCAAATCATAACAAGTATTTCTAGAATTATTATTAATATTATATTCATCAACAATATAAGACCGAATTTTAAAACCCATGATTTCAAAAATCATTTTCATTTTTTGTTTGCACTGGGCAACATTTGTGCCATTACAAAAGAGTGGTATATTATTACAAAACCTTCTAATCAATTTTCCATTTATAATAAATTTTTATGAAATATTAATTTGGAACATACATAAATATAGATATCATTAAAATCACAAATAAAATCATAGTTGAAATGATATTCCAAAAATATTTTAAACCCATGATAATAAATGTTGGTCAAAGTAGATACTTAATAGGGGGTTGAATAGAGTTACTATTAAAATTTCTGTTTAACACATATTTCAAATCTCCACAATTTGAAATATAAAATATCATATTTCTCCAATTTAGTAGATTTATAAATCATTTTTCATTTCAATGATTTCTGAATAACTTACTAGTTTTGAGTAAAAAAATATAGATTATAACAATAGATTTTTAAAAAAATATACTAAAATAAATTTTTATATAAAAACAATCTAAGATTTAGTATCATTGTAAAGAAGTGTCTTTAGTGAAAAAATAAATTACTGAAAATAAAACATTGAAAGACACAACAAATGTAAAACAAGAAGTTCATTCTCAAACTGAGATTTAGTTCTCCTTACTTTGTGAACAACTGCAACTAAGAAATTTATATAAATAAATGATGATCCATACCATGGATCGGGGTACAATAAAACAAACATAGTTTTCTAGGTCAATAGACATATTACATTGTTTTAGTGGGAGTTCTTACAATAAACAACCAGGACACACAAGAAACTCTTCGACTCTTATCCATGGGAGTGTAAGGTGTAAAAAGATTGGTTTGTGAAGATATCAGTAAATCATCCAGTATTCTATTGGAGTTAGTGTGTATTTATAAAACAAGGATACCCAAACTACTTATAATATAAAAACAATTCAAATGAAGAGAAAAATATAAATAAAATAGTTTAGAAGGATCATTGGGATTGGAAATGTTTCTTGATACTATTGGAATATGTATTGGAGAGAATATTAAGTTGAATTCAAGAAACATATAGGAAAAAAGAGTATCGTGTGATATTCTGGCTATTGTTTCCAATGAGGTAGTTGATGTGTTGGATGAGCTCTTTTCTTATTATAAAATGTTACTAAAACAATTTCTTCTATATAGATTCTAAATAATATCATCATGTTTCTTTAGTTTGACATTGTAGATTTTTTCTCAGGGGAATGAGATATAGTTTTATAAAAACATCACATTTATCTTTTTGGTAGGATATTTCTTTTTACCCTGAAACTTACAATGAGAATGATATCTGGTACCTTTTACTTCATAATACACTTTTACATCAGTTAAATGGAATCTACAAAATACAGATAAAGTCATTAAAATAAATAATGTTATTAATTATCAAAAATATGGTTGTTAGAAAAAAATTCAAATTTAAATGTCAATGTAAGGAATTATGGTGTCTCTATTTTGGTAACTGAAGAATGTTCTGACCTGATCGATAGGACTCTCTGTTTGTAGGTTGACTTGGCATCTGATCATCCATCTATAAATCATTTTGATTGTAGGTCTACTTAATGTTAGGTCGGTTATTAGAAGCTCATAAATAGAAAAACTTGTATCATCGATGACTCATTGTGTTGATAGCTGAAGATAACGGTGACTCATTCCATTGATAACTCATTTTAAATAGTGCATCATCATTAAATAAAAATTGTGAGTTTCTGTTAGTATTTTGAACAACGGTGAGTTAGTGAATCAGTATATTGATGCGAAAGTGACATAGCTATATATAGTTTAGGCATTAGTGTCTTGTCCCTTTCTATATTTCAGTATCTATGCTGACAGTGAGACATATCATTGGTAGGTCCAATAGTGAGTACAACCTGACAGTGACTCGTCCTTAACATGGACTTACACTTAGAAAAAAATTTCTAACCATTCGTATATAGTAAAACACTAATCATTTAGATTAGGATTAATTGTAAACATATGTAAACATAGATAAACATAATAAAACATGAGAAAACTAAATAAAACCTTATTTGTGAGCATTAAAAATATAGGAGGAAAACAATTGAATTTTTTGTTCTTGAATCATTACATCCTCTAGTATAGCCTTTTAAAAAAAATAATACATATATTTTCATCCTAGTGGAAAAGGATAAAAGATAGGTTTAATAAAAAATTATTAGAATGTTTATTCATATAGAGGAATATGTTATGAATAAATAAATATAATCAATATGGAAAATTAAATAAATGAAACACATTTAATTTAATTAATTACATGAGCATAATATTTTAGGAATAAAAAGTGATCCAATAATTACATTCAAACATGTACATGTTCTTGAAACATAGCCACACATGCTATATATAATAAAATAGTCACATTGAACATTAATAAATAATTTAAAAATGAATAAATTTATAATTTCAGATATCATAACCATAATATCAGGACCATGTTCTATGAAAAAATACATAAATTAGTAAGGCATCAGCCAAAAATACACACTAGTTTTTCTCATGACAACTACCTATACATCAAATGGATATATCGAGCCCCTACCATCACATACTAATTCAAATCCATTTCTCTTATTAAAGGGTTGAAACAAAATAATTTTTTTTAAAGAAAATCCATATGAAATGTTAATACATTCACTAATCAACTAACATATTCATAAACAACTATGAGTAATGTGGAGAATAGAATAAAAAAAGAATAGCCTCCTTCAAAATAATAATAATCCATATAGAGATATAATAAGGTTGGTATTATTACAATAAAGTTTCAATAGATTAAAAAGTAAAATAAGTGTTTTGTCATTAATTAATAGAAATACCATAAAAAATCCATTTTAAAAATTCTTAAAGAAAATTAAATTTTCACTTTGAAAATAACTTTTAGAAACCAAAATTTTATCTAATTAGGAAAATAAATTCTTTGAAAATAACCTTGTAATCTTATTAAAGAAGAATAAATTAAATTATTAGTCATGATAGCTTTTTATTTCATAAATGCTAATTATGCTAAAACAAATATTGTGTTCAAATTTTTTGATAAAAATACAAAAAGTAGAATTTTCAAAAAAAACAATAGGACGATTAATTTTAAATAATATTTTAAAAATACAAGAATGGGTTAATATGTATTTAATAATTAATTTTTATTATTTTAAAAACATTTTATAAAACATTTTTAGAAATATTAGACCTGTAAGGGGAATGTAATTTTGACCAAAAATAGAAATGAATATAGATTTTATCAAAATCATTTTTCAATAATTATACATAACAAATACCAAAAAATTGTAATATTACTTTAAAAGTTATTGAGTAATTGTTGGAGAATAAAATTCATGATTTTAATGGGTGATATATCAAAATAATTCATCGTCATAAATTTAATAATAAATAATCTGGATAAAAATGAGATTGTAATATAAACCATTCTTACATTGATATCATTTGAATCATAAAAAAATTTATAAGTTCAAATAAAACATTAAATACCATGGATTTGAATGTATTCATGATATTAAATATCAAAATAGGAATATATAAACCACAAAATAGGACAAAGTGGTCAATATGACCAACATATCATAGATGTAATAGTTAGATGGGAAAGATTTTCCTAAACTATGATTTCATTTGAATGTGTCGTTACATCCTGTATAAAAAATATATATTTATTATAAAATAATTATAGAACTATATTAATATAAATTATATGTTATACAATTTTATTATTTTCTTTTATCACACATTTATTAAAAATTCGTTGTTATATCATTTTTAATTGAAAATTTCTTCATTTTTCCTATATATATTTTCTTTAATTTAGGTCATTTTTTCATGGTAACATCATTTCGAGAATTTATAAAATTATTTAAATATCATATATAAATTCATTATATTTTTACGTTTTTAATATATATATTTAAAAAATAGAAAATTCATTACATTGTTTATAGAGATGGTAGGTCATATGTATGGATGAATGATATTAAAATTTTATTAATTGATTGAATAACAGGAAAATAAAAATTATTTATATTATAATTAATAATTATTATGTTATATATATAATAAATATTATTCAAATCCATCCTTATTCCCATCAATGTTAAAATTAAAAGAAAATTCTTTCACATTAGAATATGGAGGCGGTAATCCACACATATACAGAGATAAATTGTTTTTTCTAATGAATTGGAATGTAAAAAAGTTATATATGATATTATATTTCAATAATTATGGTTAGATAATAAATAATAATTATATTTAATTAATTTTTTCCACACTTTCTTTCATATAATGTTTATCTGAAAAAGGAATCACATTGCTTTGTGAGGCGGTAGTCCGCCGTACACATGAGCCACTTTATCTTATCCTATCCAAATAATAGAAATTAAAATGGTATATGTAAAATAATAATTTTAAATATATAATAAATTCATAAATACCACATAAATATGTAAAATATATAATTATATCAATTATTTAATGGTGGTGATGGAAAATGAATTACTACATTTCATAAGGTGGTTGACCACAGTACACATGATTGTCTGTTTTCTTTTGTATTCGATAGAAGGTCAGATAGATAAAGGATATTATATTAACATAATAAAATATCATTATATATTATAAAATGGTTTTATTATATTAACATTGTTGGAGTATTTTTTATTTAGGTAGAAGACGAAATAAAACAAATACGAACATAAAAAATTTTACTTCTTTTTTGAGAACAACATTACATTTATACCTAAATCAACTGTTTGAGGGTTTACTAATCATAATCAAGAATATATGATATAGAGAAGGGGGGAGTAATGATGTTATTTGGTATCTTATTGTGTGAAAAAAAAATTTGGACGTGTTAAGAGGGGAGGATTTGGGTTGACTATTTATATGTGTGGTAGAGGACACAATTAGAATTTTTTGAAACAAAATGTGATACCTATGTTTATTTATCAAGAAAAGGCCATATAAAATTAATAATTATCTATCATTATATTTCATAAGATCTATTTTATAACATAAAATGTGGGTTTGACATATTTGGGGTCATTTTTAATAATTATCTTTTCAGTTTAGACCCCATAGACTCGCTGTAGACCTAATAAGGCTAAATAATATTCCATATTTTTACTTCTCAGTATGACCAAAAATTAAGTTAAAATTATTATATAATATAAATTAATAATATTAATAATTTATAAAAAATTATTTCTAATTAAATTAAATTAATTGGTAGAATTAAATTTACAATGAAACCCACATACGTATCAAAAAAATGGTTTTTCTAAATAAAACAATCAAAATAAAAAAAATTATTAGAATTCAACATGGAATTTCTAAAAATGACTGAAATTGGTTAAATTGATATAAATTTACTATAATTTCACATCTAAACAAATTTAATATATAATTTAACTTTTAATATATTTTAAATGAAAATATGATTTAAAATAAAGTCAGACGTTTTCATTATTCATTAAAAAATTAATCTTTTCATAGAATTATAAATAATTTACCAAAAATTAATTATTTTTTTTTCAAATAAATTTTCTGATATATTATAAAAGAAAATTTTAAATTATATTTGAAAAGAGAAATGATAACACCTTGTAGAAATTTTTTTTAGAAATGCTTTATTTTTCTTTAATTAGTTTATTTTTTTCAATCATTTGATATCCATGGAATATATTTTATATGTTTAAAAGATATAATTTCCATAATGGTGTTACACCTAATAAGACCCATAAACATAATATACAATTTATAATATTATTTTTTTAAATAATAATGTTAATAGTATTTCCCTCTTTTTTAAAACGTATTGTTATATATTACAAAAGATACTGATGAAATTGAATTTATTAAAAATAAATATTTCATAAATACTTTGGGTGTATCATAGTCATCTAAGATCATTGTTTCATGTCATGTACACTATTAAATATGATGTTATCATTTTAAAATTATGTGGTCTTATATTATACCCACATAAATAAATTAAAACCTCACAATTTAATCTTAATATCCGTAATCAAAGGTTTTACATTTGACAGTAACTTTTATGGAAACCAAAATACTAAAAAGTTATAATGAAAATTAATCCTGGTAAGAGAGAAAGTGATGTACAAATTTACTCTAAAATAATAAATTATTGGGATTCCCAATAAGAAAACATTAGTAGACCATTATGATATAGACATTTACAAAATAATAAATAATTATGGAGAGTAGAAGAGATCATTGGTCACACTAATTTTAATGATCATGAAATTGTTAATAACCCCAAAACATAACTATATGATTGTAAAAAATGTAATCTGATAACATTTTCATTTCAATATCCATTTAATAAATTTGGGGGATTATTTTACTATCAAGACTAATAATAGAATGAAATATTAATAGATTATTTATTTCTATTTTTTAGGAACAATTTTATCTTTTGGTTATGCTTCAATTTATTTCAACATCATTTCTAACTCAAATAATTGAATATCCCAGATGCATTTTTCTATTTAAAAATAACTAAAATTAAATTTATATAGAACATAAGTCCCACAAAAATAATTATAAGTCCTTTTTTATAAATTAATATCTTGACCTTAATAGTAATACAAATAGTTCAACATAATCCTTCTAATAAGTTTTTGTCAAAAAAATAGTTTATGTAAATACAAAGATTTGTTTATAAGAAAAATAAAATAATCCACCGGTAGGTGATTAAAATTTATTATCCTTCAATTTTATGTTAAGTAACTATGTCTTTCCAGATTTGATAGGTTATTAATTAACATTTGGGTTTTCCTTTTTTATAAAACCATATTAATAAAATTCTTATAATGTTCCTAATATAAGATGAATATCCCTAAAAATGATATTGGCCATCAAATAAATTTTATTTCTCATTAGTACCATTCAAAATATTATTTGGAATCCATAATTGATAAACTACTACATTATAATCCTTATATTTACTCATTCTTATAACAAAAAAATACTTCCAAAAGCAAATGCATGATTCCATGTACACAACACTTTAATCATTTCACATTTTATGTTTTAATAACATAATTATAACCATGATCCCTTAGCTTATTCTAAGGTATATTTACATCAATCATGGGTAATTTTATTAATTACCCATCTCATTATAGTTTAGGAACTGAAAAATGGAAACATTTTTCATTCCCCTTATATAATATACATTTTGAAATTTATCTCTAAATATGTTGAAAACTCCCATTACATCGAAGAAAGTTCTAGTGTATTTCTTTCCACAATTATCACATGTATGAAAAACCTTATTTCCATTATTCCCTTTATCATTATTTCTATTATTTGTCCACTTATTCTCATACTTCCATTTCTTTCCATAAGGCATGTATAATTCTTTCCCTATCATGATATAGGATGATATTATAAACTCATATGATGGTATGGTTTTGGAAACTAGTTCCCTTTGATGAATTTACATTAAACCATCAAAGAAATAATCAATAATACTATTTGTATTATATCTATATAATGACATGTAAACCCTTTGAATTTGAATTTATATATAGAAACATTTACATCATGCATTTTCCTTAGAATCGGGAACTTCCTTTTCATATCATCTCATTTCTCATAAGGAAAATATTTTTCCAAGAATAGTACTTTTAAATCCTTTCATTTAATGGCTTCTATTTCTTATTCATCTTTAGTTATTTGAATCAATGACTACCATTTAACTGAATCTCCTATGTGATGATAAAATTCCATTAGAACCATTTACCTTTCTTTATATCATTGATTATGAAATATCTTTACTAAGGAACTTATTCATTGTTCATTTCCAAATGTATTTTTATTCCTATTGATTTGTTGAGGATTTTAACACATATAGATGTAAAATTTTTTGATGGCATGTGGTTAGATAGTAAGATACTCCACACGGTCAAGGTTATTTTCCATAACCAGATATATCTTCCCTAGTATAAATATAATTTGATTAGTTAAAGATATAGGTCTAGCTCTTTCTCCAACATTATTTCCATACACATGAGGTAAATACCTACATTTTGTGCAAGCATTCATATGGGTATCATTTTTTACTCTTTGAGCTATTTATAAACAATTTAATACACTTTATTATCCAATATGATTATTATAAATAATATATAATCCCAAAAATTGTGACATAATGATCATAAAATTAAAAAATATCATTGATATTTTTATAATCATCAAGTCATTTTATTTATGAGATATTTCCAATAGAAAATTATTTTAAAATACTTTATAATGGTTTGAAATAAAATATGAATAATCCCAATAAAATCTACTAGGAGTGGAAGACTAGGCGTGCATTAAAGCCCATTTTCATGAACTAGGTAACACTATAGTGAATCCCATTGCACCATTTTGATATTATAAACCCATGGTACATTTTTTCAGAACCATGTCAACTTGTAGTATCATGATGGTAATGTATTTATAAGACGAAAAACCTTATATCTTCATAAAAAACATTATTATATTATTCTATACTTATCATTAGTTATTAATATAGGTTTATGTCCTTGAATCTATATAATTTTTTAAATGAAGTTAGCATGGATTCTAATAAAAACTTTATAATACCAACTATAAATACCTTGATCATAGGATCCTAGATATATGGGTCACTTAATTATATTGGCACTAGATACATGAAATAATTTTTCCATGAAGCCAATATTTTATTAATATTAGAATACTATATATATAGAAGAATCTAACATTAAAATTGAAAACATAAAATACATTATAGAATTTTATTTGATTTAATCATTCCATCATCGAGGATATCCCTACATTTCTTTTATAACACAAATCATGGAATCTTGGAGAAAGAATCACATGAATTCAGTGATCTCAAATTCCAATTATGGTTAATAATACAATAGATTATATCATTAATAAATAATAATAATCACTATAAAATGGTAACAAATAGAAACACATTCCATCCAATCATTTAATTGGGAATAATAGGCCAGTAATAAAATATTACTGAATATTTCCATATAAATAATCACCATATATTGGAAATTAATCATGTATGTTATATATAATAGAATAACCACATGAAACATCAGTAACTAATTTTATTATGTGGAAATTCATAAATCTATACATCCTAACAATTCTATCGAGACCTCATGTGAAGATATCACATGTCAATGGGTATGGTCTCCTCCAACAACCTCATCTAGTTTTTCTCATGAGAACATTCATTTCATAAAGGGGTTAAAGAATGACTTGGAAATAACATAATTAATCCAATTAATTCCTCATATGAATCGTAGTGAAACCTAATCAATATAATCATTTTTAATTGAAAAATTCAATCAAAACATTAATAATTTCTTTGATCAATAAAGATAATCATAAACCATTCAGATTAATATGGATAATATTATCAAAGGAATACATCCACATTCAAACTAATCATAAACCATCTACATAAATAATATGGAATGTATAATTATAAAATATTTTCCCTGAACAATAACTAAATAAGGGGTTTTCTCATTATGTAATATAAATACCCTAAAAATTACATTAAAACATTTTTAGTAAAATATCATTATCTCCTTGAAAATCAATTTTAATAGAAAAATTTTTAATGAAAAGTAGGAAAAATATTTCTATGGAAGAATATTTTAATCCTTTCAAGGAGGCTTCTTTGAAATGAATGGTCATGATGATGGGAAACTCTATACGTTTTGAGTATTTCAAATAACTATTTATTTATATTTTGTGGTATAATTTCAAAATGTAATATATTTAGAATCCAACAAGAATATAAATTTATAAAAAAATGAAAAATAAAATATGGATTAAAATTTATTTTATTAATTTAATTTTTTTTTGTGTAAATATTCTAAAAATTCATGGACAGGAATGACAATGATATTGTTTTTTACCGAATATAGAATGGTTTTTCATAAAATATCTTTTTTAATTATTTTATGTTTCAAAGAGTGTAAAAAAGTAATATTTATTGAAAAAATCAGGAATAATCAAAATATAATAAAACTCATGAGTTTATTATGTGATATAACATAATTTATCATCGTCAGAAATGCAATTATACACAATCACAAAAAACTATGAGATTGTAAAAAAAACCATTACAATTATGGAAACATTTTAATCATAAGTCCCATAAAAGTAATAAATTCAATTGAATCATTATATATCATGAATATAAAAGGGATTAATGATATAACATATCTATGTTTCAGTATATAAACCATGAAAAATAGATATTTCGGGAATATGGAATACGTCTCTTGAAAGTAAAAGTTAGAAGAGAAACCCTTAAATCCTATTTGATTATGTCATGCATGTCCATAAATAAAATATTATAAATATATATTTATTATAAATAGTTTATAGAAACATAATAATATATTTCATACCGTATATTATTTTCTTGTAGTCTTTTAAGACCCATTTATCACCAAATTAAACATTAAAATCACCATTTTGTGTGATTATTGCTTTATTTTTCTTGTAGATTTTGAATTGGTAATCACAACCCATTGAATTTTATCATGGTTAAATCATATATATAATTCAAAACATGATATATATAATATTTATTTATGTTATATTATTTATTGTAATCCATGATTATTAAAGGTATAAAATGAATTACCCACTCTTGGAGACAGTAGGTTGTAAGTACGCATGAACGTTTTTTCAATTTTCATGAATAATGGAACAAAATAAAAATGATTATTAATAAAACCATATATAATAATTATTATTTTATATATATTATTAAAATTTCCAAAATATATCATTATTAAGAACCACGTAAAATAAGATGAAAAACATTTCACATCACAATGTGGAGGCGGTAGTCCACATGTACGCACAAGAAACATTACTGTTTCCAAATAGATTAGAAGGTATGATGTTATATGTGATATTATATTTATTTATGTATTTTTAGTATATATATTAAATATATTTTATTAAATTTATCCTCACTAAATTCCATGTAACGTTTTTGTGAAAAAAGAATTACATCGCTTCGCGAGGCGGTAGTCCACCATACAAATGAGAAACCTTATCATATCCCCCACACAGAATGGAAATTAAGGTTTTATATATGATATTATAATTAAATAATTTTAATATTTTTATAAATCCCATATAGATATTTTAATTCCATAATTATAACTATCCACGAATGGTTTTGATGAAAAATTAATTACATTGGTTCGCGAGGGGTAGTTCTTTATACACATGATCGACCATTTCATTTTTCCATTAGATGAAATTGGAGATGGTTATAGTTTATACCATTAAAAATTCTAAAAATTAATTTTAAATTATGTGCACAAAGGGCGACTAAACCTCATTTTATAAAAATGTGTTTTTTTCCAAAAAAATCTTCTTTTAGATCGTTCTCATTCTATTTATAATAAATAAATAAAAATGAATTTTTTTATTTTTATAACATTAAATTTTAATAAATTATTTAGTCCTATAAATACCCTTCTACTTAATGGATTGTTTTTTAAATTTCATGTTTAAATATAAATATATATAATATATTAGTTTTTTAAAGCTCATTGTCGTGTGTTACAAAAGATATCAATGGAATTTAATTTATTATAAATACATATATATTAATTACTATAAGTGTTAAATAATCCTACAATGTATATGCTTCAAGTGATATATGATATCAATTTTTTTTTAAACTTTTAAAATCTATGGGGTGTTACAAATAGCTTTAACATCAGAATTCATTGGATCCTTTTGAGTCCACCTATAGAAAGATGTTTGGAAGTCCAAAATGTGAGGATGATGTTTTAAAGTGGATGATATTTAAACCTAATTACAATAATGAAATATAACATAAATAAAGAGTTATTAATCATAACAAGATTATAGTTTAGAGTTAATAGAAATGTTATGTGGACAATCATCAATGGATTAAATGTTGGTGAAAATGTATTTCTATGATTCTCTAAATAGAATATGATATTGAAATTTTGAAGGAATTTGATTTTTTATATGTGGTATATTTTCCCTGTATTGATTATTTTTCATGTTGGGATATAGAATATCTTTTGGTGCTTCCACCAAACCCTTTTCAAGTTCATGATGTGTTCCATGAATCTCTAATGAGTATGTATATTTTTGATTATTACCAAACACTAACCCTAAATGTTATACAACTACATCAGGATATTTGAAATGATGAAAAATCCATAGAAATCTTGGATAATAGAGATATAGTTCTATTGGCCAAGACTGCCCACCTGGTTATAGTTTTCTAGAGTAATCAAAAATTTAATAGAGATATCTGGGAATATAAAGATGTGATGAAAGGGAGATTTCCACATTTTTTTGGTATAGAAGTGAGATAATTTTGATGAAAAATTCAATTTAAGGGGTGTATAATGTAACAACCCAATATTTTAATATACACTTCTCTTCAAATAAAATTTATTCAATAACATGTGTTACACCCAACCCCAATTCCAAACGAAGCATAATATAGTATACCATTATATTCTATCTATAAAATTGGAAGGTATTAATTGGACTAGATAAATTTTGAATAATATATGGCTTTCAATATATTAATTAGTTATTATTTGATTAGAAATAAAAATTAAACTTTTTATTTCCAACAAAAATGTACTTTTTAAAAGCTATTTTTATGTGTAAATTGCATTTTTATCATAAAAAATTAATTAATCGAAATTGGACATTTTTTTATATATTTATATATTATATATTTAGTAAATAATTTAATATTACTATAATGTTTTTATATGAATTAGTTAAAAATATATATCCTCTTTTATTATTAAAAAAATTTTCACACAAAAAACTGGTTTCAACTCATTTTATGTAATTATTTTAAAATTAATTTATACCACATAAACTTATAGAATTTTGAATAATTATTCCATTTTGAGAATCAAGCTGATAAAATATAGTAAATAGTTCCCTTTTATTTATTGTCATTATGAATACTAATCATAGTAAATTTTGATCATCATAGTAAGGTTAAAAGAGGTATGATTGAGTTAAAACACATCCATATGGATTTAAAGTTTATCTACCACATTAATTTCTCCTAATGCATTAATTTAGTTTGGATACATCACTAATATTATTTAATATATGACTACTTTCATTCATATTATTTTGATTATGACCATTATATTAATTAAATAAATGATTAAATACAAAATGTCACACTCTTAACATTAATATATATAAAATTATTCCATAATAATAAAAGAAGATAAGGTTGGTTCTAAATTTATTTTTAAAATATAAATAGATTTTATTTATGTTAATTTTTTTTATAATTTTCAATAAATAAATAATTACATTATATTATTATGCAACACAAACTTAGTATATATTCAAATTATTGAGAATAAATAAATTATTTTAAATTAAATAAAATTAATTAAATGTGGGATAATTATTTTTTGAAATAAAATTTTTAGATTAATATGAAATAAAACATTTTTTTGAATCATATAGATTCAAATTCTATTGTTTTCTTATTATCATTAATGTCGAAGGAAATGATTAATTTATAAATTGGTAGAAATAATATTTTAGGAAAATAATATTTTATTAAATTACATAAAACCATTTAAATCCTGAAATATATAAAGATTGAAAATATATTTTTTAAAAATTTATCATTTTACCATTTATTATCTAATTTTCGCAAAATAACATAAATTATAAACCTTTAATATTGAAAAAGATGTTACCCTGATAAAGGTTTAATTTGAATAAGAAAGTCGTTAATAAAAATGATATGTTTCAAAATGACACCAATACCTTTATAAATTTCACCAGATGAAAATATTTTTACCTTATCCTATTATAAAAACACTCAATGTAAATTTTACTAATTTTACTTTAGAATGACACAATTATTTTTTAATCTTTTTATTTAATTACATGAGTTCCCCTCCCCTCACATATAAAAGGTTACCTCTTCTCTTCTCTTCCTCACATATTTTGAGCCATATATCATTGAAAATACCTACCATAATACCATCATATATTCAATTAAATAATTATATACATTCACTCTTATCATAAAACAATTGCATCAAGGCTTATGGTTTAAGCCTAAAATGGATTCTCAATGAAGAGTTTTAACTCTTAACTAAGAATTTTCAATGTAATTTCTCCATCTACCTAATTAACATCCATGGTATCCATTAGATAATATTATATTAATCCAATTAAATATAATTAATTTTCACTATGATAATATAACAACTTTTATCCATTATCTTTTCATCCTTCATAAAGAGAAAATATTACTCGTGTTTACGTACAGTTTACCGTCTCTACGTAGAACTGTAATTATTTTTCATCACTATTGAACTTTGATTTATAAAATGAATTATTTAATTAATATATATTTTATTTATGATAAAATTTTATTTTTATAAATTTGATTAATTATTTACATTTATTTTAAGAAATTGTTTTTTATAAAAGCCGATTTAATCGCTCATTGTTCACATAGTCTAAAATTAAATTATATAAAAATATTGTTTTACAAAAAATATGTTTTTTGGTTTACTTGGTTCCCATTTTATTTATAATAAATAAATATACATTATTTTTTTATATTTATATACCATAATATTTTAATAATATATTTAGTCCAATAAAAACCCTCCCACTTAATGGCTTGGTTTTAACTATCCTATTAAAATATTAATATTAATAGTATATTAGTGTTTTTTAAAATTTGTTGTCCAGTGTTATAAAATATATCAATAAAATTAAATTTATTATAAATAAGTATATTTTAACTCTAGTATGTGTTATATCATTTTATAATGGAGATGATTCATGTTATATAAGATATCAAAAATTATGTTAGACATTTAAAATCTAGGGTTGTTACAAATAGCTTTAATGTGAGAATTCATATTGATCCTTTTGAATATATCAACAGAAATAAGTTTGGAAGTCAAAAATGTTGGCATGATTTTTTAGAATGGATGATATTTATATCTAATAAAACTAATGAAATGGAAGATAAATTTAGGGTTATTAAGGAACATATAATGGTAGTACATAGTCGATAGAAATCTTATATAGACAATCATCAATTAAATGAGTAATTAAATGTTGGTGAAGGGGTATTTATATGATTTTATACATAGAATATGATAATAAAATTATGAAAGATTTTAATGTTGTGTATGAGGTATATTTTCCCTGTCACGATTATTTATCATGTAGGGATAATGAAATATTTTGGTGATTCTGCTGAAACTCTATCATATTCATGATGTGTTGCATGAATTTAATGAGTATATACATTATAGATCCTACCGATACAATAAACTCAAAGGTTATACAACTTGATTAGGATATTTCTAATAATGAAAAACTAGTAGAAGTCTTTTAACATAGAGATATTTTTCTATATACGAAGACTACTCACCATGTTATAGTCATCTAGAGTTATAAAACATTTAATATGGAAATTTGGGAATATAGAGATGTGTTAAAACAGAGATATCCATAATTTTTTGTAAAGAAGTGATAGAATTTTGTGGAAAAATTCAATTTAAGGGTTGTATAATGTAACACCCCAATATTTTAATATACTGTTATCTTCAAATAATATTTCTTAAATAGCATGTGAAACACATAACCCCGTGTCTAAATGAACCATAATATAGTATATCATTATATACTATCCATAAAATTTGAAGGTATTAACCGGACTAGATAAATTTAAAATAATATATGACTTTCTATATAATCATTGGTTATGATTTGATTAGAAAAAAAATTAATCATTTTAAAGTAAAACAATATGTTCTTTTTAAAAGTTATTTTTATGCGCACAATGCATTTTTATCAAAATATAATAGTAACTATTGATCTTCACATTTTTAATATATTTATATATTATATATTTAATAAAAAATTTAAATTTCAAATAATGTTTTTCTATTAATTAGTTAAAAATATATATCCTATTTTATTCTTAAAATATATTTTTTCAGAAAAAAAAACGGGTTTCGATTCATTTTATGCACTTTTTAAAAATTAACTTCTACCACATAAACATATAGAATTTTGAATAAGGATTATATTTTGAGAATCATGAGGAAACAATTTGGTAAATGGTTCCCTTATATTTGTTTGTCATTGTGAATAATAATCATTGTAAATTTTGATCATCCTAGTAATGGTAAAAGAGGTAAGACATTTTTAAAACATTTTCATAAGGATTTAATGTATTTCTACAACATTCAATTATACATATGAATGAGTGTAGTTTTGATAATTCATTCATATTATTTAATATATGTAATCATTCTTTCATATTCCTTTGATTATGAATTTATATTAATTAGAGAAATGATTAAACAAAAAATGTCACACTCTTAACATTATTATCTCTAAAATTATTCCATAAATATTAAAGGGGATAAGTTTGGTTCTAATTTCTTTTTCAAATAGAAATTAATTTTTTATCATATTATTTTGTTTACAATTTTCAATATATAAATAATTACCTTAATTTATTACGCAACACCAACACAATATATATTCCAATTATTGATGATAAAAAAATTATTTTAAAATAAATAAATGTAATTAAATATTGGCTATTAATTTTTTGAATTTAAATTTGTAGATTAATATGTAATATAATAGTTTATTTAATGGTATAGAATCAAATTACATTGTTTCCTTGTTTTCATTAATGTTAAAAGAAATGAATAATTTAAAAATTAGCAGTAATGATATTATAGGAAAATAATATTTTATTAAATTAATTAAGATAATTTAAATCATGAAATATATAAATGGTGAAAATATATTTTTTAGAAATTCATTGTTGTACCATTTATAATAAAATTTTCACTTAATGAGTTAAATTGTAAAACTATAATATTGAAAATTTTATTACAATGGTAATGGTTACAATTCATTAAGTAAGTGGTTAATAAAAATTAGAAGATTCAATATAAAACCAATACCCTTATAAAATTCATTGGATGAAGATATTTTTACCTTTTTATGTTTTCCAATAAATTTATATACATTTTAATAATTTTATTTTTGAATTACCCAGTTATATTTTATTCTTTTTAAGTAATTCAACAAGTTCCCCTCCCCTCACATATAAAAGGGTACCTCTTCTCTTCTCTTCCATACACATTTTTAACCTTATATCATGGAAAATACGTACCATAATAAAATCCTATATTCAATAAAAAACTATATATTCTATTCTTATCAAAACACCATCACATCAAGGCTTAATTTGTATGCCCACAGAGGGTTCTCATTGAAGAGTTATAACTTATAACTGAGCATTTTCAATGTTATTTCTTCATCTACGTATAAAAAATCCATCAAATCATTAATTAATAAATTAATTAATCCTATTAAATATAGGTAATTTTTATTATGATAAAATAACTACACTTATCCATAATCTTTCCATCCTACACGAACCTAAAAAATTACTCGTGTTTAATTCTAGTATACCATCTCCAGGTAGCACTATAATTAGTTTCCATCACCAATTTCATTTCATTGTTAAAATGAATTATTGAATTAATATATTTGTTATTTATGATAATATTATATTTATATAATTTTGAATTATTATTTACCTTTATTTTTTTTCATCCATAAAAAAATGGACACATGGTTCATTCGTACGTATGAGCTACTATCTCCATGAACAGTGTAATTATTTTTTTCAATCTATTAATTTTATTGATGAAAATATATACATATATAATTAATATAGATGATATTTTTATCATATTTATAATAATTGAGGTGATATAAACATGATCAAATTATAAATAACAAAACTATCAAACAAAAACATGCATGAAAAACGATGTAGTTGTCACCTGAAACCATGATTTTAATAAATAAATTATCACAAACAGTTCATAATTTTTTTTAATAAAATTATATATGATTTAAATTATTATTTTTAAATAATAATTTTATAAAAAATATATATTTATTATACATGAGTTTTGAATGAGTGTGAATAAATATAAAAATTTAGGTAAGGGATTTATGTCACAATTTTGTTGTTTATCAAGATTTCATATGGTTATGTTTCCAATGATCCAATTTAATTATAAAACACTCAATAATTTATTTAATATTATTATCCTAAGGTTTTTTCTATATATTACAGGTTCTCCTTTCATTTTCCTATTCTTAATAAATCCATAGGCCAAAGTTAATTTTAATAAAAAATGACCATATTTATCTCTTTGGTCGAAAATCCTTTCTATTCCATAACCATGTTTTATAACGTTTTTTCAATAATTATTATATAGTATATAATGTTTTTTGAATAAATTTTTATCAATTTTTTGAATGTTCACATAATGGATTAAAAATAATATTTGTTTTATTTTCCAAGTGTCGTATGTTTTATTCTTTACTAAAAATATTAATGGAATTGTGGTTTTAACATACATGGAATGAAAAAAATTTCCAACCATCATGACTGTTAAATGATTTTAATATTTCATTAAAATTTCACATGGTTTATGTAACACCCCAATATTTCATAGTACGTTAGTTCTTCAAAGTAATTCAATAACTTACACTACATGCAACATCGAGCTCAAGCGCACCATGACTTACCAAACTAGCCGTTCAAAAGCGGTTATGAGTAGTATTAACATAATTTTGAACATTATATAACCCTTATAATTTTACAATCCATATTATGAGTTTATTAGACATAATTTAAGGACACATTTTTTTTTCAGATAACAGAAGTATTTTTTCTAAAAAATGCAATTTCACCACCTTTTAATGGCTATTCATTTTTAAATCCAATATTTGAAAACTATATTTATTAAATTTGACAAAATAAACTTTTCCCTTGGTATAGGGACATAAGAATTTAGTTTCATTAAATTTTTGGTGTTTTTCTGATAACTTTCATATTTGGGTGAATAGTGAAAAATAAAATAATTTAACTGAAAATAATTTTTTTAATCAAAATAATTTATACTGTTCAACTACCAATATGAATGGTTTGTATGTATTAATAGATTATATTTTTACAATTTAATACAAAATTTTTCATTGAATGTAATTTCACTTTGAAATTTGACACAAACAAATGTCAATAATTTGGTAGTTATTATATCATAAAAATATGCTTTCTGGTTTTAACAAGGAGAATTAATTTTAAACTAATAAATTCAATTTCTGTGTTTTTTAATTTGGTAAAATAGAATTAATTTTTTAATTCAGAATAACAAATTTAGTTTAGGGTGAATTTTTGGTATGTTTATGAAAACTTTTAATTTTTTATGAATAGTGCAAAACAATGAGTTATAGTTTAAAACCGAATATTTATTTAAATAATAATAAATTTTATTTTAATTTTTTATGTCAAAATATATACAAAATACCTATATAAGTTCAATTATATTAATTATAGTTAGTTTATAATAATTTTAGATATATAAAAGTTTTATTGAACTTTTCACCGTCTTTTACCCACCTGCTAGGAGAATTCGCAAATTCACATAAAAAATTATTCTAAGACTTATTTGAATGGAATTTCAAAAATCAGCGAGACACGGTTGATATCAGTAAGTAAAATTTTGTTCAATAAGCTGAAAATAATTTTTGTGAATAGTAACTTTTTACTTTTATTTAGAACGGTTAAAAATAAATAGTGTAATTAAGGGTAAAAATGATATTATTATTATCCTATCACATGTCCTAATATTATTGGATAAGTATAATTAGACCAAAAACAACCATAGGAATAAAATACGAATCTTTCGGGTCTATATGGATTATATTAGGACATTTATAATTATTTTATTTAAAGAAGAGTAAAAAGTGTTAAAATCAATGTTTAATAAATAAAAGATTTTTAATATAGATTTATACATAAGATAAATTCTACTATATATATTGATTATAAATATAAAAATATTATCTAAATAATTCTAGTATATATATTATTTTTAGTCTTTAAATAATTAAATTTATTTATGAAACAATAATGATGCAGTAATTACCATATTAATGAATTATTAAAATAATTGATATCATAATTATATAATTAATGTAATTTGAGACTTTTTATGAATTAAAATAATTTTCTATGTTAATATAACATTTTTTGGTTTGTTATATGATTTTTTTAGAAGTAATAATTTTTTATGAATTTAGCAAAAACAAAATACCAAATAGTGTCAAAATTGACATAAAAGAGTTTTTAAAACAATAATTATATTATTAACTGATATTTTATTCCTAAAAAACTAATGATTGGCCAAATATCATATATAATAAAAAATGTATCATTAATGAACCACTTGGGGGTGTCTTGGAAGTATATAGTATGTTTATTAACTATATAATATAAAAATACAAAGAGATGTGGTAAATGTCAAACTATTTAACAAAGAGTTAAATCTAAAATTTAAAGATAATATTTTGACCCAAAGTTGTCTAAAAACTATTGGTTGGTAGGTTTTTGACCCATCACCACCGTAGAAATTAAATAATCTGTATTTGATACATTATAAACCTAAAATGATTTTATTATTAAATAATATTTCTTGCTTTTCCTAAGGTAACCCTCATCCCTCTTATAAAAGGGCACTCGCCCTTCTCTCTAATTTACACATTCAAAGCCATTTTTCAGGTCCAACCCCTTCCTAAATACTCTCTCAACTTCCCTTACTTCATCCAAGAGTCCCTCATTTAGTCAGAAAGCCAACCTAAGGATCCCATTTGATTAAATCAAAAGGAAGAACCTGGAGAAGAGGTAATAATTTCACTACCCTCTTTCAAGTTTTTTTCTTTTCCAGTTACTCTTTCTTTGTTGTTTCCATTATACAATAAAAAATCCCATATCTTTAATATAATATGTTGTAATTCTAAATATGGTACAACCATATTTATTATTCTATCCTTCCTTTGAATGACATGTCACTATACGTGCGTACGTACGGATTACCGTCTCCACGTCGTGGTGTAATTGTTATTCAACACATTATTATTCGGATGGGTATAATAATGATGTATAATTGATGTAAATAATAAATATAACATGTTAATGAATATTTATATATGATATAACATATATTTAAATACTATTTTAAATCAAAAGAATGATATTATCGCTCGTGCGTACGTACGGATTACCGTCTGCGTGACACGATGAGATTCATTTCCATGTTCACCATTCAATGGTGATTATAAAAATATATATTATTAATAAGTTTGTAATATATGAAATAGTTATGATACTATATATATATATGTATGTATGTATGTATGTATGTACTTACATAAATCTTATTCACTTACTTCTGTTCAAAACGATATGAAAACAGAAATAGTGTTTATGTGTACGTACAGCCTACCATCTCCATAAACAGTGCCTTCTATTTCATGTATAAATCTATTATAAATATTTATATTGTAAACATATATGTCATATAAATCAAGATTTATATTCGGGATTAATTTAAATCATGATCTTAATGATATGACCAAGAATAACTAGTTAAAACACATACGATACAGAAAGCGATTATTACCCAAAATGTTAATTTAACATGGAAATCATTATTAAATGGGTGGTATAAAGTCATAAATGAATCAATTATGATATAATAAATATTAATATAGTCCTGGTATAATCTAATAACATTCAATGGTCATTATATGGGAGGTTAATCGTACCCTCGACGAA
Source organism: Viscum album (assembly GCA_963277665.1). Lineage (NCBI taxonomy): Eukaryota > Viridiplantae > Streptophyta > Magnoliopsida > Santalales > Viscaceae > Viscum > Viscum album. The sequence continues at coordinate 1,878,942,316 of OY728132.1, forward strand.
ATGAATGTGCAAGGTAAGGGGTTTCTTATCTCACTTTTTATTCCGTGAGATTTCCATTGTTCACTACTTATTTATTGCATGTGGTTTGTGTACATCCCTTAATTGTATTAATTGTGTAATATAATTTAATTTATGGATATCTAAATCATTATTGTATGATATTTCTTTCATGGGTGTATGTTTCTTATGGTACCAAATCGATATGGGAATTTGAAATTTCAATTTCCCCTCATTTGGCTTTACACAAACTTCATTTGTTATTTTAATCCAAAATTATGTATGGAATCACTATTCATGTTCTTATGTCAAAATTTCCACTCCCCTTTCTGTGGATATACATTTGATACACATAATCATTCCATTAAAAAATTCTCAAGTCATCGATATGAACTTGATAAGAGTAATTTTAACTCAATCTCTATTTATTGAGTTAAACATCAAATTATTTAGTGTTGTTTTTAAAAGAATATGTGTGAATGTACTCTGATTGATTTACACTACATATCCAATCATATTGAGTGTATTTATATTATTCACACATAATTATTTCGTTCATTGATCTTTAACGTAAGGATATGGTCTTTATATGAGATATCATCTCAATTTACATTCCCTTGAGACTTCTATTTTGTTATACACCAAATCACTTTTATATTGTGTATATAATGTACTCTGACAAAGTATATCATGGATCCCTTTATTATCATGATATTATAATATTTTTATTATGTCAATTATTTGTATTCAATTGTCTCTCTTTTGGGTAGGAACTCTAACTAAAATATAATTTTAAATGTTTTAATGATTTATTATTAAAAATATTTCTCAATAATGTCCATGTTTTAATAATGGGTTTAAAGATTTATTTATATAGACATTGATGTTTTAACACTAAAATTCCTTTTAAATGTTTCAATGTGGTATGGGAATTTCTTTTTCAAAAATATATTTTTAAACGGCTTCTTGAAAAATAGTGTTACTTTTAAATGTTTTCAAGAAAAAAGGGGATATTTCTCTCAAATAGTTTTGATGACTATTTTCATCTATGTCAATATCCTTCATTAATCTTGATTGATGGTAATATATTACAATAGAGTCTTCCATATTTTATTGACTGAGTTATGTTGGACAGTGGATGTGATATTTTTATTCCATTCATGGATTATGGGTAATGTATAGACATTTCGTATTCTTGTTTTAATAAAAATGTTTATGTTATGTTTCAAAAATTTTATACGAGGAATGAATTGGAATTAGTAAGTGATGGGTGGAGCCTTCTATAGCTCCTCGATGCATCGGTAGGTCTCATGAGAGAAACTAGTGTCTCGGCACAAGGCCTTGACAAAATCTTATTTGTAGTCTTTGCACGAGGCCTTAACTATGTGGTCATGATATCCAGAATTATGCATTCTATAATTATAAGATTAGATATTTATATTTCATGTGGTTATTCGACTAGTATAAAACCCATGACAATGTTTTATTATGGAATTATTTACTCATCTCATATTCATGCCATAAAGTGATTATGTTAATTATATGTAAAAGAATGTGTTTTCAATTATTCACCATGCCTAATGTTTATGTTGTCTTCCGTTGTATTTATTACTCTTACTGAGAATTTGAGCTCACCCCTTTCTTATGTTTAATTTTCCCAGGATATGATGATGTTTGTTATGAGTCACTTGCAGGAATAATCTAGGAAGCTTGGATTTTTCTAATGGAATAATTTAGCATTGTTTTTATTTTCAAGTTGTAATGTTGACCTCATGAATGTATCTAGTATTTCCATGTCTACTAAACTGAACTGTCTTTCAGGACATTATATACTTGTATCATGCCAATTTTATGTAACAATGCACTGACACTGGGTAACTGGGGTCAGGGAGTTGAAGTTGGTCTCAAAGGAAGTTTAGCAAAAACCTTGGAAACTAGATTTAGATAAACTCCGATTAGAGCACATAGCCCTAAGACAGACATTGAGGATTAGTATAGTGGAACTTCCAATAATTTAGGTATTGTTGTGATTTTTTGAGTCTTCCAAGAAATAAAACCCTGTCTGTATATGAGCAGGTAGAGGCGGCTCTGGCATAGATGTACTGAGGGGTAAAACATGAAAACACCACATTGAGCTAGACTCGAATGGGAACTGGTGCACGAAAATGGGTCTTGTTTCACTCTAAGTTATGAAACTCCCGACGGATATTCTTAGGATACTTTACATTTTCGTTATTAACTAATTTGATGTATTTTAATATAATATGAGAATAAATTACCTTGGTTAATCATAATGTGTTTCAAATTGAAAATATGGTGTCATGATATTCTTTAAATGATTTTATGACTACTATTTCTCACACAATGATTTTTGGTTTTAGTCAGTTGCTAGATTCCAAGGAAATCATAGTAACATTTAGAATGATGTATAAGGTGGGAAAAGTGGTAAAAATCAGAAACAAAATGGAATGTTTATAGGCATAAAATATATGGTGTTCATCCAAATTAGTTTTCCAAAAATATGATCAACAACATATATATTAAACAACTCTCAGACTCAACAAAGAAGATAAAGGTGATGAATGATAAGATCTCCAGTAGTGGAGACCATGGAGAAAAGAATACTCAATTTCCATCATGCAGGAAATGTGGAAGGAGAGACCCAATAATGTGCCTCAATGGAACAAAGAAATGATTTACATGTTGGAAAGAAGGACATAAAGTGACAAATTGTCGATGAAAAATTAATAGTACATTAGAAGAAAATAAAAATGGTCCCAAGAATCCATTTACAGTCATTTTCTGTAAATGTAACAGACTTGTACATTACCCGAGTGAGTGACCTATTCTATAGGATATTTTATTGGTCAAAGAAGAAGCTTTGGGGAAATAAATGGTTGGAGGAATTTTTAAAACTATTAGTGCTCCTTATTGATGGGATTACTTTGGAATATTTTTCTCTTTTATTTATACCCCTATAGTTTGACATGTGAAAATGATATTTGAGGAAGACTTATCTTTCATCTCTTGTATATTGTTATAATTATCCATTTGGGTTTTTATGATCATTGGGTTTGAGGTAGTTACAAGTTATTATATTTTGTGATGAAAATTTAAGGTATGAGATAACATTTGTGGATAAATTATGTAATGGTTGTTTTTAGGAATTTATCTCATTTGGGTAATGTTATAAAATATAGTATCTGAAAAAAGACAACAGGAAGACCATGTGACAAACCAGTCATGTCGGACAAAGCTATAGGAATCAAACCCACAACTAGAGTGCGATTGTGATTTATCACCTACCACTGGACTACATGAAGTTGCTGGTTAGTATGAAAAATTATTTTAAGATAAATGATTTTATGGACCAATAGTAAGTTGATTTGGGATATTATTTATTATCTAATGAATAACCATAGTATTAAAAAAATGATTTGATGATTAAGTGATAAATGTTATTTTGGAAGACGTTCTCTTTGTTGGGAACAGTATATGCCCAAGGAAAATATAATACTATGGGATTTCATTTTAAGTGTAATGGTGGATTTTTATCTATGTTTTTGTTGTGGATTTATATTGAGTTGGGTTATGAATGGAAATTATTAACCTATAATAGAGAAAATGTGATTAGGTTAATTACTTTTAGGTATGTGACTTTGAGAGTAGTTGATGTCATTTGGAGATAAAATTGAATGTGGAAGACTACATAACCAAATTATTATTTGTTTTAGGTTTCAATATTCGTTTGGATTATATTGAATTATTTTAAGGACAATTGTTTATTGAATGGTATTTATTTGACATTGGGGTATTGTTGGTTTAATTTTAGAAATTAATATTAGTGTTTTCCTATAAAGGAATATCATTTTGGGGGATCATCAGATCTTGTACTAACTGTTTTGGTTTTGATTAATCTCTAAAGACAAGGTAAATATATAGTTTATCCCTTTTGTATCATGTGAATTTATAGAAGTTTATTCTAGCTATACCGGTGTGACCAAGTCTTCTTGAATAATTATCGTTTACAAAAATGGGTTAGTGGTAGAAATTTATTAAAGTGTGAAACTCCACTTAAAAAGTTTAGTATATATCTTTATGTTCTTAGTCAATCTCATAAATAAATTAATCATCTTTATGAAATGTAACATAAAACAAAAAAAATGTTGTTTGTTTACATTTCATACTGGGAAACTAATGACTATTTGTACCATCACAAGTTTGTGGTTTTCTTGTTGTTAACATTCTTTTGATCATGTTCTCTATCCCTATCCATCAGAACATGATACATTGTTTAACTTCGATATCCTTGTTTTCTTACATGAAATCCTATTATGGGTTATCTTGGGTGATGTTTTTACTTCTCTTTTTTTAAGTGATAGTTTTATTGACTCTTTTTCCGATGTCGGAATTTCTATTATATTCGCATTCCCAATTATAAAAATTACGAGGACGAACTTTATTGAAGGAGGGAATAATGTAACTCCCAAAGATTTCATAGTACGTTAGTTCTTAAATGTTATTCAATAACTTACACTACACACAACATCGAGTTCAAGTGCACCACTACTTACCAAACTAGCTATTCAAAAGCGGTTAGGAATAATATTAACCAAATTTTTAACTTCATATAACCATTATAATTTTAGAATCTTTATTATGAGTTTTTTAGACATAATGTAATGTCAAATTCATTTTTTTCATATAAAAGAATTATTTTTCAAAAAATGAAATTTTACCGCCTTTTAATGGAGAACCCTTTTTAAATCCAATATTTAAAACATTTATATATTTAATTTGGCAAAATAAACCTCTTATTTGGGATAGGGACATAATAATTTAGTTTTAATAAATTTTTGGTGTTATTTTGATAACTTTAATATTTGGGTGAATAGGGAAAAATAATATATTATAACTGAAAACAACTTTTTTAATCAAAATAAGTTATAGTGTTATACTATACATATGAATGTTTTTGAGGTATAATTAGAATATATTTTACCCATTTAATTCAATTTTGTTAATTGGATGTTATATAACGTTGAAATTGGACATAAACAAATGTCAATCTTTTGGTAGTGATTATTTCATAAAAATACGTTTTTAGGTTTTGACAGCGAGAATTAATTTTAATCTAATAAATGAAATTTATCTGTTTTTAATTTTGTAAAATATTCTTCAATTTTTAATAAAAAATATCAATATTATATAAGGGTGAATTTTTGGTATGTTTCTGAAATCTTTTAATTTTTCATGAATAGTTAAAAAAACTGAGTTATAGTTTAAAACTGAATTTTTTTAAATAATTATTTATTCTATATAAATTTATTTTCTGTCAAAATAGATAAATAATACCTATATATGTTCAATTTAATTAATTGGAGTCATTTTATTATAATTTTAGATATATAAAAATTTTATTTTTCTTTTCACCACCTTTTACCCACCTCTTTGGAAAAATTTGCATATTCACATAAAACATAAATTTACTGCTTCTTTGAATGGAATTTAAAAAATCCAAGATACATGGTTGATATTAGTAAGTAAAATGTGGTTCAATAAGAAGAAAATAATTGTTGGTGAATATCAATTTTTTACTTTTATTTACCATGGCTTAAAGTAAATAGGGTAATTAAGGGTAAAAATGATATTATTATTATCCTAACACATGTCCTAATTCTATTTTATAATTATAATTCCACAAAAAACAACCTTAGGAATAATATATGAACCTATTAGGTCAACTGGGAATAGATTAGGACATTTAAAATTATTTTATTTAAAGAAGAGTTAAAAGAGTTAAAATCGAAGTATAATAACTAAAACATTTTTAATATAGGGTAATACATAAGATAAATTCTACTATAAATGGTCATTAGAAATATAAAAATTATTTATACATAAGGGTATTTTATTTATAATTTTTAGACATAAAATAATTAAATTTATTTATGACAAATCGATGATGCAGTAATTACCGTTTCAATGAAATATTAAAATAATTGAAATTATAAATATCCAAATAAATGTAATTTTAGAATTTTTATGAATTCCACTAATTTTATAGGTTAATATAATATGTTATGGTTGGATATATTATTTTTTATAAGTAATCATTCTGTTATGAATTAAGAAAAAACAAAAAAAAATAGTTTATAAATTAACATAAAGGAGTTTTTAAAACAAAAATTATATTATTAATTGATATTATATTCCTAAAAATCTAAGGATAGGCCAAAATACATATATAATGATAATTTTATCATTAATTAATCACTTCAGGATATTTTGGAAGTATATATTATTTTTATTAACCATATAATATAATAATACAAAGGGGCATGGTAAAAGTCAAACTATTTAACTAATAATTAAATATAAAAGATAAGTTTAATATAGTGACCCAAACTTTTATAAAACCTATTGGTTTAGTTTTTATCGACCCATACCTACCTTATCCTTTAAATAATACATTTTGGAGTCATTAGAAACCGAAAAATATTTTATTATAAAATAATATTTCTAGCTCTTCCTAAGGTACCCCTCACCCCGCTTATAAAATGGAACTCCACCTTCTCACTAATTTACACCTTCAAAACCATTTGGCACAGCCAACCATTGAAAAAATACCCTCTAAACTTTCTTCCCTTCATCTTAGAGGCCCTACTTTAGTCAAAAAGTCATCATAAGGATCCCTTTTGATCAAATCAAAAGGAAGAACCTGATGAAGAGGTAATAATTTCACCACCCTCTTTCAAGTTCTTTCTTTTTCTAGTTCCCCTTTCATTGTTGTTTGCATTATAAAATAAAAACTCTGGTATCTTATATATACCCTTATTTTATTGTAAATATGTTACAACCATATTTATTATTCCATCCTTCCTTTGAATGACATGTCACCGTACCTGCGTACGTACAGCTTACCATCTCCACGTCGTGGTGTAATAGTTATTCAATACATTATTATTTGGATTGGTATAATATTGATGTATAATTGATGTAAATAATAAATATAACATGTTAATGAATCCTTATATATGATATAACATCTATTTACATACGATTTTAAATCAAAATAATGATATTATCGCTCATGTGTACGTACGGATTACCATCTCCACGACGCGATGAGATTCATTTCCACGTTCACAATACAACGATAATTATAAAAATATATATTGTCAATAAGTATGTAATATATGACATAATTATTCTTGGAGATATATATATATATATATATATATATATATATATATGTACTTACATATATCTTATTCAGTTAATTCCTTTTGAAACGACATGAAAAAAGAAACAACGTTTATGTGTAAGTACAACCTACTGTCTCCATAAACGTTGCCTTCCATTTCATATATAAATCTTTCATAAATTTTTATATTCTAAATATATATGATATATAAATCAAGGATTATATTCTAGAATCATTTCAATCATGATCTAAATGATACGATCAAGAATAACAGGTTAAAACACATAGGATAAAGAAAGCGATTATTACCCCAAATGTTAATTTAAATTGGAAATCATTATTAAATGGGTAGTATACAGTCATAAATAAATCAAGTATGATATAATAAATATTAATATGGTCCTTGTATAATCTAATAACGTACAGCGGTCATTATATATGAGGTTTAATGTACCCTCGACCAAATGAATGTTCAAGGTAAGGGGTTTCTTATCTCATTTTTAATTCCGTGAGATTTCCATTGTTCACCACTTATTTATTGCATGTGGTGTGTGTATTTCCCATGATTGTATTCATTGTGTAATATAATTTAATTTATGGATATATACATCATCATTGTATGATCCTTATTTCATGGGTTTATGTTTTGTAAGTTACCAAATCGATAAGGGAATTTGAAATCTGAATTTCCACTCATTCTGATTTACGCATACTTCAATGATTATTTTACTCCATGATTATGTGTGGAATAACTATTCATTTTTTATGTCATTATTTCCACTCCCCATTCTGTGGACATACTTTTGATACACATAATCACACCATTGATAAATTATTATGTCATCGATATGAAGTTGATAAGAGTAATTTTAACTCAATATCTATTTATTGATATAAACATCCAATTCATTGGTGTTGTTTTTATAAGAATATGTGTGAATGTCCACTGATTAATTTACAGAGAATATCCAATCATATTTAGATTATTTATATTTTTCACACATAATTATTATTTTTCTTTATCCATAACCTAAGGATACATTCTTTATAAGAGATTTCATCTCAATTTACATTCCATTGAGACTTATTTGTTGTTATACACCAAATCATTTATATATGGTGTATATAATGTACTTTAACATAGTATATCATGGATCCCTTTATTCACATGTTATTATAATTTTTTTATTACCTCAATTATTTGTATTCAAGTGTCTCTCTTTTGGTTAGGAACTCTAACTAAAATATCATTTTAACTGTTTTAATGATTTAATATTCTAAATATTTCTTATTAATGTCCATATTTTAAAAATGTTTTTAACTATTTATTTATATTGAAATTGAAAATTTATAACTAAAATTCATTTTATATGTTTAAATGTGGTATGGGGCACAATGATTCAAAAATCTATTTTTAAATGGATTCTTGACAAATAGTGTGACTATTAAATGTTTTCAATAAAAAAGGGGATATTTCTCTCAAATAGTTTTGATGATTATTTTCATCAATGTCAATATACTTCATTAATCTTGATTGAGGATAATCTATTACAATACAATCTTTTATATTGTATTGAATGTGTTTTGTTTGAAAGTGGATGTGATATTTTTATTCCATTCATGGTATGTGGATAAAGTATTGACATTTCATATGATAGTTTTAATACAAACGATTATGTTATGTTTCAACATTTTTATATGAGGAATGCATTGGACATAATACGTGACGAGTGGATCCCCCTATAGCTCCTCGATGAATCAGTAGGTCTCATGAGAAAAACTAGTGTCTTGGAACAAGGCCTTGAAGAAATATTATTTGTAGTCTTGGCACGAGTCCTTAACTATCTGGTTATGATGTCGGGTATTATGCATTCCATAATTATGAGATTATATATTAATATTTATTGTGGTTATTTAACAATCAGAATATCCATGATTATGTTTTATTATGGAATTATTTACTCAGCTCATATTCCATCCATAAAGTGTTCATGTTCGTTATTTGTAAAAGCTTGTGTTTTCTATTTTTCCTCATGCCTAATGTATATGTTATCTTCTGTTGTATTTCTTACTCATACTGAGAATTTGAGCTCACCCCATTCTTATGTTTCTTTTTCCCAGGATATGAAGAAGTTAGTTATGAGTGACTTGACTTCATAATCTAGGATTTTTCGATGTTTATAATGGAATAATTATGTGTTGTTTTTATTTTCAATTTGTAATATTGACCTTATGAATGTATCTAGTATTTCCAAGGCTACTAAATTGATTGGTTATTCGAGAAATTAATTCTTTGTATCATGCCAATGTTATGTAATAATGTACCGACTCTGGGTAACTAGGGTTTGGGCGTTTCAGTTTATTTAAATTAAAAATAAATCAATAATATTTTGTTAATTTTTATGTTTTAAAGAAGTTATTTCAATGTGACAATGGTACTTTTTTTATGAATTTTTAAGCTTTATTCCATGACTCAATATTATGATATAGGATAGAATGGTTCTGATTTTGAAAGGCCAATATCATGTTTTCATCCGCTCGTGATCATTTTATGCTTATCTTATCATTATTATTTCCATTTTTAACAATCTTGAGCATCTATGATGACCCTTTCTTTTGATTCCCTTCCTCGTATATGAAGGATGTTTTTATGTGATATGTCTAACTAGGGATCTAGTTTTGAAGAACATATTTTAAGACTATTTCTATATCATTGGAACCAATTTTTTATGTATACATGTTTCCAAATATAATAAACCTACATTTCTTTGCATGGATCATAATGTTATCAAATAAATATCCATATATTATGATTATATATCTATGTATAGAATGTATATGTCTATATTTTATTAGATTTCATTGAGAGGTATATATATGTATAGAAAGTGTGAGGGGGAGGTGAGAGATAGAGGTATATAGTGGGATATATTGTAACATTTGTTCTCATTGAAATGAAGCCCAATTTTTTCTTACCATTCATTTTCATAGATATTAGAGAATAAAAAATTTACTATCGTATCCATTGGTGAAAAATAGGGGAAATAACAACATATTTTTCATTGATTGTAAAAAATATTTTTCCTATTTTAATGATTTGAGGGAAAACTATGAAGGGCGATATTGAGATGATTCCTATATAAGAAATAACATTAAAAATGGATTGAAATTAAACAGACAAGAAGTGATAAAATATAATTTAAAAATTTTATTCCATATTACCCTATTTATATGGAAGAAATCATTAGTCATGTTTTGATGAATTATCCAATAAAATCCATCAAACTCAATAAGTTTCCATGTATTTATTCAATTTCATTTTCAAATAAATTGAAAATATTGATAATTGAAACTATTATGATCGACTAATATCAATATTAAATGATAAATTCATTTACACAACAATTTTTATTTTTTTTAAATAGTGATTCCCTAAATTTTTAATAATTGTTATACCATTTTTACTGAATTAAACATCATTGGATGGACCATCCACTTGTAGTATTTTCATGTTAAATTACTCAAAATACTCTATTAAGATAAATCAAAATACAATATGTTAATAATTATATGAATTTATTTGAATCCATTTACTGCAAGGTATTAAACCATTATTCTATTAATTAAGCTATGTGGAAGAGGCTGAAAAAGTAGATAATCGATCATCCCAACTAATAGAATAATGTAAATGTTTACCGCCATGTTTCTCAACATAATAATATATGATATACATAGATGATTATTATTAATATATATTGATAATATGCCACTAAAAATAATATTCACTTGTTAATTTTCTAATCAATCATTTATTGAAAATTAGAGCTCTATAATTGAATACAATCTCAAGTTCCAAATCATGGTGAATAAATTAGTGGCCATATGTAATTCAACAATTGATGTAGATCCATAAGATCTCCAATTATGGAAATGTACCAATATTAGAGATATCATAGTGCTCTCCCACATTAATTTTGATCCATGAGGATAACATACCATGCCTACGAAAAAAGATTTGATATTCAATAAAGAGGCATGATTCAAAGATGTGAGGTATATCCTAAATCAATCTCATGTCATGGAATAGATAGATGTATTGATATGAGGTGGTTATGTTGCAGGAAGTCTAGAAAAGAGTAAGAGTATTGGGTGTTCCATTATGGTTGGATTCAAACATTAAAATTCTGTAATAGTGGTATTATAGGACAGATAAAGAAGAACTATTGAATGTTTCTACAAGAGAAATAATTTGTTGGAAACCATTAAAGAAAAATTTGATATAGACATGTGATTGTCATTGGAGAAGTTGTGATTTTAACTAAATATAAATAATATAATTGATTTCACAAATTATTCCAAGTCAAAGAATGGGTGGCTAATACTATAATATCATATCAGAAAATTCTATGTTAGTGGTATGTCTTGGCTTATCAAGATAGTGGAATTACATCTATTAATATGTTGAATACTGGTTCAGAAGAGAAGATTGGAATGAGAGATAACTAATTCAATTTTATATTTTGAAAAATTATCAGCCTCAATAATGTCAACATGATTAAAATATATACCTTAACCTGTTATATATATTTTCTATTGACATATAGGTCAATGACAACAATGTCAGAATTGGTTCCTGGATAATGATTATAGGAGTTACAATCATCACCTGAGGGACCATATGTTTTATATTTTTTTAAAAAAACATGGTAATAATTATACATATATAATCAATCTGATTTATGAAAATGTGTCATCAAATTAGTATCTTAAGATACTCAGTTACATGTGTTAAATATGTTAATTGAATCAGTTGAAGAAAAAGTGCCTTGATGTGGATTAGGAATAATACTAAGTCCAAGAAATTACATTTTTTATGGTAAGAAACATAGTCTGTAATTTAGTAATAAATTATCAATATGTCAATGATATTTAATCATCTGGACTCTAATGTATGATTTCTACTAATGCTAAAATCGTTGTGACATAAAAATATTAATGAACATTATTTTTTATTGTTATGTAATAGTGGTGGTTTTCTTCTAGAGAATAAATAACCATCTACTAGAATAATTAAATGTGGTTCATTCCATGTTGTATCATGAAACTAGAAGGAATTTCAAGAACCTTCATTTAGTTAATGATAATACACATACAATGAGTTTAATGATAATATAATGAGTAAAGGTATCTGACATGAGATGATAGTTCCATGCACCCCAAAATGTAATTGATTTTTATTAACGATGAATATGACCATAATATAGATGTCTCTATTGATGATTGTGTTGGGTTAGTTTTCTATGACATTATTGGTAGAATCTATTTGAGTTTCATTATGCCTCAAAAAAAAACCGCCATCAATTCCTCTGAATTTAGAGAAAATGTAGAATATATTAACATAAAAATGTCATTAATAATATCATTTATTAGTGTTTTGATCATTAAAATTTTACATTTATATGAAGTAATTAGGATGAAGATTGGTTGGTTATCCACTCCCTTTATCTTAATCATCTATTGAAATGAGAGTTTAAATACAATCTTTGCAACCCAAAGAAGAGGATGGTGATCATAATTAGTGATTTAATTTTCTATGATAACAATATCATAGAGAAAATTAAAAATCCATAAATTTCTCAAAGAGAAAATTTTGAGATATCAAATCATGATCTAACAGCTCTACTAGATCCACCTATCACTAATGAAACGGAGGTCAATAAAAACCAATCACCCATGGACTATGAGCCATTGTAGGATGATTTTAGGTAAGGGTATAATCAATCATTCCCATCATAGTTAACAATTCCGACAAAGGATCTATAAGAAGGTTTCTATCTATGACACTATATTTACATGTTTTAATAATAGGTATGATGGTAGTTCCTAAATAATCAGTTAATTCTACGTATTTATAAATAACTATTATTTTGGAGCTACATGTATGTTAATAAATTGTATATTATCCTAAAAAATAATCTATTTTCTTGAAATAGATGATTAAAATGATTCTTTAATAATGAAAAAATTATATAAGTTGGAGGAATAACTCTATTGTATGTTAGAAATAAAAAACAAATTTATATTTCAATCTAAATAAGTATGGTTGTGGAATGAAGGTGATTCACAAATCATGGTAAGTTATAAAAGTATTCAATTATAATGAAGGATTTGAATTAGATTATATTTTTGAAATATAGAATAGTTATATTAAATATTATTCTTTTTTAGAAGTGGATAACTTGAAACTAGATCATAATATAATAGAATTCAATTTAATATTTCCTCATGATGATCTCATTAGGGATATTTAAATATAAAATTATGATTTATTAGATTTTATTTTGTATAGGAAAAAAACTTGTGAAAATTGAATGACATCTTCCATGTACAAAAATAGGATTCCAGAAAATGGTATAACGTGTATGAAAAAATTATGATGTTTTTTAACTATATTATAAAAATGGAAAACTATTGTTTTTCCATATGACAAAATTATGGATCATAATTTTTTCTCTTATACATTATAAAATATGATATATTCATCAATGGAAGGATTGAAGAAAATAACTTCTAGTTGAAGAAGAATTTATCTAGTTAACATTATATGAATGAAATTTGAGAGGATTATTTGATTTAAGGGATTCATACCATTCATGGTATGATGAGTTTGTTTTGGATATATATGGATAAGTATGTAAAAAATGTTCTGAAATACATCTATATTAATAAAGAAAATTCATTGAGCATTCATCATCCCATTCATTTGACATGGATCAATAGTTGATGTATTCTATCAATACAAAAATAGTGGTGATGGAGATATTACCATTACCTTTTATTGTTGGACATTCTATTAATTATTTCGTTTTTATGAGACAACCCATTTCCTAGGCTATGGAAACTTGGACTTAATTAATCTCCAATCATGGGAAGATGTATTGATATATATTCAAGTGTATTATATATCATCATTATAGTTCATCAATGGTATGTTTTGTATATGGTGGATATTTTTTAGTCATGGACATAAATAATGAAACATATATTGATAAAGATGATATTTTTTGGGAGACTACACTAAGATATGTCAATAATTTAATAGTATGTTTTTCAATATGGTATTCAATGTTCTGACAGTGTATTGAATTTTCTACAACTGAAGTACTCTACAAATATATTACGTATTATATCAATAATAACCCGTAATGATTAAAAAAATATATTTCATATTTTTAGATAAATATTAATTAAATAACATAATTATCCATTCCATAATCAAATTGTTCTAGTGCCTTTGGAAATATGGACACATAAAGAATTGTATCATGAGAGTTTCTCATTACGTCATTTATAACTAAAAGCCTTCTTATATATGTGATTCAAAAAACATTTCTTTTTAACAAGGAGAAAAGAAAAATAATAAAGGGTCAACATTGATTTTAAATAATGGTAAACAAGGGAGATATCAATGATATCATAAGCATAAAATCATCATAGGTATATAAGTGCTTGAACATAATATTTGATATACATATCCTTAAAATAATAGATCACAATCTCCAGTGATGGAATAAACCGTTTTAGATTATAAGACATGAATCATCAGGTAATCAAGGAATATAAACCATAAGATCATAATATTGGTGTAAATGTTTTAAAAAGGGTTTTGGCCATGAATTAATTTAAATAAAATTATAAGATCATTAAAACATTCATGATGAATGTATCAAATCCATTTTTAAATCACTTTTTGAAAATATAAATATTTTTAAAATATTAAAAAAATTATTTGAAAATAACCATGGAAACATAAAATTGAAGCTTTAGGTCATTGATCGATCATGATGGATGTAAATTCCATTCATGCTATATATGTTAAATTAAAAGATTCATTTCACAATTTTTTAGAAAAATTCAAAAATTACATCATTATGAAAAGAAAAAAAAGATTCATTGAAACCATTTTTAAAAAAATCAATCTTTGGTAAAAATAAAGTAATAAAATCTTTTGGGAAAAGTAAAAACCTTATTTAAAACATTTTTGTGAAAAAATTGATATGTAAGAAAAAGGTTTTCTGACCAAAGTGAGAAATTATGTAAATTTTTATTAAAAATAAATTTTGGTCTATTGAGTACTCTAGGTGTAGAAAATTAATGGGAAATATATATTTCAAATAAATAACCATTTTAAAATAGAATTAATGAGTCTATTTTAAGGTATGTCATATGAATTCATCATTGGAATCTTAACCAGAAATAATATTAATAGGAAATGATATTGTAACATAATAGCCTTTTCCACTTTTGTAACATATGAATCAGAAGACATGATAAGGAATGAAAATTGGATGGATATTTAAATTCCCATAAAATATATAATATTAATCATAAAACACAATCATGGGTAGTATTTATTCCACATAAATGAAGTAGGTGGTGAATATGGAATGCGTCTCTCAAAAATAAAAATGAGATGAAAGTCAATTACATTATGTCTTACTTCCTTTTTAGGCATTGGAACCTCCTTTCTGATAAATATATCTTTGTTGTAAATTTATTCTATAAACATATTCATATATATATGTATATATCAATCCAAATATTATTTACTTTAAACCTATTATCACCCATTTATGCACAATTATTTATTATAATCATTGTTTGGTGTATTAACAGCTTTGTTTTCATGTATGATTTGGTTGGGTTGTTTTTCTCCCTATACCATTATTATGGATACATCATCCTAAATGTTTTTATCAAGAGATAAATATCGAATATTTTCAGTATATATATATTATGAGTTATCCTTAAAATGACATCTATTTTTTTATGAGTCAATATATATATATATAATATTTCTTCTCTATTTATTATAGTAGATTTAAAATAGAAATGAAAAAAATTATAACATGTAATGGTGGTGGTAGTCCCCACATATGCATGAACAACATTATCATTTCTCTGAAGATTCAAAGGGAAAAAGGTATGTATGATATTATCATTCAAAAATAATAATTATATTATATATATAAATTATAAATAAAA
This sequence comes from Viscum album, assembly GCA_963277665.1. Lineage (NCBI taxonomy): Eukaryota > Viridiplantae > Streptophyta > Magnoliopsida > Santalales > Viscaceae > Viscum > Viscum album. The sequence goes on from OY728132.1 coordinate 1,878,958,565, forward strand.
ATCCAATAAAAACACCCATATATTAAATAGAGTGACGAGAAATGAATTGTATTTTTTCCTTGAGACGATAAGACATAAGTACACAAAAATGATAGTTTCACTTCCAATTTGATGGAAAATGGTTAAATAATGGTTTTTTCATATAAAAAAGAATTTCAATATATTTATGATACAAATTTTATTATATTAGGAATAATATAACATTTTTATTGTAGGAAAAAGACTAATTAAAAAGAAAGTGATTTGTTATGATGGTTATCTATCTTTTGTATGAAATCCTTTAGATCCCCTCTTAAAGGATCCTAGGATCAGTCTTTTGGGAATATGGGAAGATCTAAAAATTAGAAAATGAATTATACAAGAAATTTTTGAATGGTATGGTTAATCTAGAAGCATAAAGTGGTGTGAATAAGTGGATGAAGGGGTTCCTTTTTATAAGGGAGGGTAAATACACATTGTGAATTAATAAAAATATTTAAATATAATTATGTCATTCCAAGGAATAATGCATCCAAATTGATAAATATGTAAACCTAATGTAATATATGGTTGATATAATATGGAAGAATAAAATTTGGATAGGGTTAAGTGGTATTTTATATTTTTTTTAGATCAACCCCATAGTTTATTTTTTTTAAACATAATAGTGGTAACATCTATTTCACTTTTAAGAGGTTATAATTTCAGCTATATGGTAAATATTGAATCATAAACAAAAAATTGATGAAATTAAAACTGTATAATTTTATATATATCCTATTCCAATATTTTAATGTTTTTTAATTATTTAACAAAAACAATTCATAATATACAATTTATGTCAATTTGGACCAAATTCAATTATTTAAACGAGAAATAATTAATGAAAAAGTATGAATTCGAATATATTAATATAAAATAATAATAATATTTGTAATTCATCAGAATTAATGAATCATTGTAACCTATTCAAATTATATCAATTTAAATTATTTCTAAATCATTTATTTTATTTTATTATTAATTTAGGTGTATAAAGACAAATTCAACACATTGAGTATGGATGGGAGACTCACGATAGATTTCAACCCTGAGAGAGAAAAAATGAATCCCAAGTATATATCTATAGTACATTGTCGATGTTCTTCTTATGTCAATCAAACCTTTCTTGTTAACAATGATTGAAATACTGCAAGTCGCATTGAACCTAGGAAATACAGATATAAGGGTCTAACAACCATTTCATTTGTGAAGGAATAGGTTATTTCTCTTACCTGTGAACTATTCTTTTTCTTAGATAGAAAGTTTTTAATGTATATTCCCACTATCTATATTATAATAATGACCTTGGACACAATAGTATTTTTTTAATTTAATGTTGTCGTGTTGAACTCTTCATATGTGGATTATAAATTTGAGAATAAAAAAGACTATTATTTGATTTGTTTGAGATTATTGTGCTCTTTTGTGGTCCATCCATTAAATTCATAAAGTGGTATTTGGATTTCAAAACAGAATTTTTCCCACTGATAATACCTATTTTCAACTGATTTCCTGGACTGTCTCTCCACGTTTTTAAAAGGGTTTCCCCCTTTTCAATTCTTACCCTATCTAGAAAAACACTAAAAATTGATTTCATGACCAAGAATCTACATTGACTATTGTTTTATCAAATATTTATGGAAATGGACATTTATTAAACTATACCACCCCACAAATAAATTAAAAATATGGACTGTATTTTTTATAAAAAATTTCATTGATAATTTACCAGAATACTACAGATTATTCTTAAAAAATGGCCACTATATAATGAAATGTGGGATTACACCTCATATTGTACAAACACTATGAGTAAAACATCTATTTGGGTTTAAAAATAAGTGGATAAAATGATTCATTTCACTTTAGGTATCCCTAGGGATCAGATAAATAATAAGAATATTACTTGATATTTTAATCCTCATCCCATTTATGTTGATCTCTCTAATTTGGTAGATGTTGTCCATAATTAACAGATATTCAACAAGGAAAAAGATAATTTTTGAGATGTTCTACATACATTTAAATCCCTAGGTTTGGATCACACATTGTGAGAAGAGTATCAATGCACCCACTTTGATTCAAGTGAATCCCTGCATGATGATTATGATCAATCCAATCATATTGAAGAAGCATATTTAAAATACAGTGCTATAAATGGTAAAAAACAATGATGAATGCTAAGGAATTAATTACTTTAAATCCCATGTTAACTATGAAATTTATCTAATAATCTAAAATTGTATGAAGAATCATTAAATGTTCATTACAAGCCTTTAATATTGAAAATATTGATTTTTCACCATAACTGGTAGATGTTGAACATCATATAGTGTCATCTTGTTTTGGTGAGTGAGAAGATTATGGAAAAGTGATCCAATGTATATAGATTCTTATCTTATTAAGGAGGAATTTTTGGAGGCTATTTTTTTTATTGGATGATATGTTTGCAAAAAAATCTAAAATTCAAAAAATGTGATATTACTGTAGAGACATAACATAAAATGAGAAAAAAAAATTATATTCGGATAGTGGAAGAATATAAAATAATTACTGATTTTAATATAAGATATATTTTGTGAAAATGATTTTTTTTTTGTTTTTTAACTACCCAATGCCCTCAATTTTTTTCTCTCCTCACTGATTCAATAAATTTTGGATCATTTAATGTAATATTATTAACTTAATCATTTTATGAATGGATCTTGTTTTCTATTTTTGTCGACTAAGGATTAATTCTTCATTTATTTTTGGATAAACACGTCTAATGTCTGTGTTTCATGGTCTTATCAATTGTTGGATTTGAGGAGGGAATTTTGGATAGGGTTTCTTGATTTATCTTTCATGGTATCATTGTTTCACAATCACTATCATTATTTTTTTAGAGAACCAACATCCTAATTGATTATGGATATTTATAGATAAAGGATGACTGTTTGTGAATATAACAATACCCCCTCAAGTATGTTGTTCTTTGACAGTGTTAGGTTGTTCTGAACCTTGGATGGACCAATACTAATGTCTAAAATTTTCTTTAATATCAGTGGATTTGTGAGCTCCAATTATTTTCCTTCACTGTTAAGATGCTAGATATATTGATTTTATGTGTCTTTGGTCCTAAAAATGGGATTTGGTAGACACATAAGCAAGTAAAATAGGCTGCACTTGATTCCTAAAAGTGGATTGTTTTGATGAATATAAGGTTTTTCTACTAGATATTATGGTGATACCTTTTCTTTGGTAATAATTAGAGAACAATTCATTTTTCTTACTGGTAAGTTGATCCAAGGTTACATGAGTTTATGTGTACCTTTTCTAGTCTGAGATTCTGAAAATGATGGTGGTCAACTTAGGTTTCTTATTCTATTCATTTTATGATGGTTCTATTCTACTTCTAGGGGTATTTGGATATTTTTTTGGTTATTTGTCTCATTTTTGTAGAATATATATGATTATGAGTATTTTTGAACATGTTTATAATTATTCCGTTCTAAATTTAGTGACCCATAAGTATGTTCCCAACAATCGAACGAGTATGTTCTAAGTTGTTCATTATGATTTGAAATTTAATCTCTCATAACTATACATCCTTCAATTCAAGGATTTCCTTAATATTTTTACACATTTTTCATGTACTTTTATATTTTTTATTATTATAAATTTCATAGGCTCAGTAATTGGTTGACAAATTCAGGTCACAATTTGTCCAAAACAATTATTATTTTTTCAAGAAATATAGTTTTATCATTGTGTAAGAATTTAAGGTAATTATTTAACATATAAAAATTATAAATAAATTACTATCATTAGAATATGTTTATTATTCTTTAATATTCATTTCTATTCATTTACCACTTTTTTTTCCTTATGTGAATGCAGAAGAGATACTATAAACTATGAAAATGATATTTTAGAAATTTCATTGATTTAAATATTATATTTGTAGTCTTTTTCTAGGAGTATAAATTAAAACAATAGTTATGATCCTAATGTGATAAGGGTCTGATTATATTCATAAAATAATAAATGGGATACAAAATTATGGTGTTATCCCTTATTCTTAATATAAATTAACCATATCAAAACATTTTTAGGTGGTAAATTTTACCATTATTACTATTCATATTAACCCATTATAAATGGAGCCTATTTACTAAATTTTAACATCTTGATTACATAATATGGAAACAATTTTATAAAATTCAATATAAAAATGTTTCATAAATTAATTTACAAATAAACTTGAAAAACAAGACGAACACTAATTTTTAGAAATTATTTTTAGGCATAAAACTTGGTTTGTTCTTATCCCATTCATAAGAAAATATTAATTAAATGTAATATAATTTTAAAGAATAATATATATAGATATAACTAAAATCATTCATAAAATGTTATAAATTTTATTTATTAGGATAAAAACCAATTTTTTTCATAAATACAGTTTTTTAGGAAAATGCCTTTTATGTATAGAAACTTTTTTAATAAAAAATTAAATTATAAAATATATTAAAATTAACCTAATAATATTACATAAAATATAATATAACTAATATTATTTTTTAAAAAAATTAAAACAAATTATAACTTTTTACATTTGTTGAACAAAAATACAATTTCAATAAAAATATTTATATATCACTATTCACTAGAAAATAAATCCTCGTAGTAAAATATAGTAGTTAACCCTAATATAATTTGTATATGATGATTAGAAAAATTTATATAATTTAATGATTTCTTTTTTTAAAATTACAAAATTCATATATAAATTGTTTTAATAAAAATTAATAAACTACATTTTTAAGGGAGTCTATTTTTAAAGTATAATATCACATTTTTAACAATTTAATTCTTATTTAATAAAAAATAATCATTATATTAATATTAAGTGTGTTTTTATAGATATATTACAGAAATTAGTAAATCTTATTCATATCTTTCAATTTAATGGATATGTTATAATGGTCAGATTTAAATTATAATATTTTAATATTATTTCAAAGCTCATTTAAACTAAGTGTTTCTTGTAACACAAGATATAGAATAAATTTAACTTAATTTAAAAATATAAATTTGATAAAATCTTGGATTATTATATTATTCCCCACCACCTAATTAATTAAACCATTGCAATTTGATTATATCCATTCTAATCATGGGTTTATCATTTAAAAATTATATTGTCAAAATCCCACATTTTAAAAAGGATTAATGACAAATAATCATGAATAAATGGAAAATAATGTGAAGCACATATATAATAACACCTAATTATGTTTATAAGTTGGGAGACATTATTAGAAATTTGAAATGTAGGCATAGTAGATAATAATAAAAATGAAGGATTGATACAAATTGATAGTGAACATTGTTAGGAAAAGGTAGAGAAAAAAAAAGAAACAAATTTTCATGAGTTAAGAGACAATAAATTCTTTGTAAAAAATTAAAAAATATTTATATTTTATTTCGAGATGATTTTCATAATGTTTAGGTACACATTTACTATCCTTAAAAATACATAATTGATTTATTTCCACATCATAATCATAATTTCATCATTCAGATTTTATTTGATAAATTTTAAATTCATCACATTCTAAAAAAATAAAAAAACATGAAAAATTATAACTGGATGAACAAAAACTAACTATTAACAAATCATAATATCCATAAGAAATGAAAATTTACAACTGTTATCTTAAAGTATTTATGAAATACAAAAAATTTAGATTATGTTATATATTATATTACATTATAAATCGTCATCAATAACACTTAATGTAAACATAATACATTACATAAATAGATAACCTTGAAAATCCTATAAAATATGTCTAAAATTTTCAAAACCCAAAAATTCGAATGATTTGATAATAAAATTTCTCCAGTAAACATAAATTTTCACATTATGTCACATACTAAACATGTGGATACCTTTATCATATAGTCTCTTAAAACATACCAACAACGTGAATCATGTTAAAATCATAATGAAAAAATATATGCTATAAAAATTAATATTACACATATTCCCTATTCGAAATCACATACCATTTAATAAAAAATATACATCTAATAATTGAATAAATTTCATGAAAGATGACATAAATCAATTTTTCATCTAACCAGTAACCAAATTCAATGATAAAAATTACTGTAAAAAACAATCATATAATTATTAAAACAAAATATTATTAGCTAATCATAAAACACATATTAAGGTCTTTGTTTCCATTATTAATGTGTTTTCAATATATAGGACCCTAACAGTATATCACATTTCTTTGTTATTAATACCAATCAAAATATTCTTTCAAATTCTTAATGAAAAATTACTTCAAAATTGTCTTGATATGTTTTATGATTTTTATGACCAAATTATAATTAGTATAACTGATATATAACATATTTATTGAATCCAATATACAGTAACACTTAAATCCTTCCAATTCCTTCTGAAACCATTAACCAATATTCAATATCTTATTCCCTCATAAAACATTCCTAAAATATGAAATATAAATCATGTCTTAAGATTCATCAACCTTAATTTAATCATTCTTCATTTCTTATCCATAAGATGTAATATTAAAATAGCTGATACCTTTCATATTTCATTAATAGTATCTTTATTATCATTAGTAAAATGATTACATAAATAACCTTCTCTATTCAATTCCTTATATTTTCCCCTATGAAATCTATTTTCATTATTCTCATAATTTTCACATTAAAATCAATAAACCATCAAGGATACCTTAGGGAGACAATTATTCTCTACAATTAGGTTAATAAAAATTTTAATTTTCCCTTAGAATTTAATTAATTTTTTAATAATTACACACACCTAAAAAATATTTCTATTACATTGATACATTCACTTTATTAAATACAACAAATTCAAGACGTATTTTATTCTTAATAATCATTATTAAATGGTATTCATGAAAATTTTTATTATGTGTGTCCAGAATCTCAAAAACATTGATATTAAGAATCATATAAAAATATTCATTACAAGGTATACTCATAAGGATACACATTCAATCACTAATTTCATGTTTTCTATCATGGGAACAATAATTCCATTGATCATCACAATTCCCATTAACCCAATTCAATGAGGTTCTAACCATTGAAAAAAAAAATCCTTGTGTGATAAATAGTAATCATTAAGGGAAACCAAATAGTCATTAAAAATTATTTATTGGATGTCTAAATCATGAATACTTCTTCAATAGAACCTTATATTTAACATAGGAAATTTATTATCATTATAAAAATATTAATTTTTATCATATACTTAGACTTATCCAAAGGGTTATATTTAAAGTTATCGTATCATGATTTCTAGATATGAACTAATCCATTCGATGATACTGACATTATGGACCAATGCTTTTCATACAATTTTATTTCATATTTTTAGATAAATACTCATTACTAAAGAGAATTATCAATGCAAGAATCATATAGTTTTAGTTCCTTTGGGAACATGGACACAAAAACAAATTGTTCATAGTGTACCACTTTATGTCCTTCACAAATAGAATCCTTATTAGATATTTCACTCCTAAAGACATTCTTTATGACATGGGGAATGAAAACATAATAAAGGGTGATCCCATATTCTGATTAGGGGTAAAAAAGGGAGATATAAATATTCAATTCAACATAACATGAGCATAAGAGTATGAAAGCATGAGCATAAAATTTGAAATACACACCATATAAATCAAATATCACAATAATGGGACATGACATAATGTGGTGTAGTTAATATGACATTAATTATAAAAAAATCAATGAACATAATCCTTTATAGGTTAATATTTATGTATGAAATATAATTATGGAATACACATATGCTTATATCATTCTGAACCCGTCTAAATAAAAATTGTTTCACTCATAATATAACAGAAATGAAGTTATTATCCCACATAAACATATAGACATTGAACCAGTTCAACCTATTATCTTACGTACGTGAAATTTTGTTCAACACATAATGTAAAAACATTAAATATAGGTCTATGAACAATATTATGGATGATAAATCCTCGTCCACATATAAAATTATGTAAAATAAATCAATTTCCACACATAATCCCTCATATATGAAATTCATGTCTCAATGTATATATATATATATACGGAAATTAAATATAGGTTCATATATTAAATTATGAGCATGAAATTAGGCACATTCAAAACATATTTACCTTATAATTTATCTATCATTTCATAATTTATTAGAGGGAGATATATGTGCCAATATTTAAATAATTAAAAGTATATATTTTTGTTCCAGAAGACTATAACAGGTTCATCAAATTAGAACCCACGAAACGAAATGTGTTTCATAAACATGTCCTCATAATATAACCCATGAAAAAGTAACAAATTTCACAAATACTTCCTTATTTCATGATAGTATAACCAATGTAAAATAAATTGGTTTCATAAATATATTTTAATCTTAAACATAAAATGTCAACTGAAAAGTAATGATAGTATCATAGACCCTATCCCCCAAAAATCGTGAGTGATATCAAGGGTTCTTTTCTATGATGAAAAGTATTACAATTGAAGGATCAAAAAACTTATTCAGGAAATTATACATTACATTTTGAAATCACCTATTTTAAATATAAATATTAAAAAAACATGGAAAAGATTTTATTTTAATATAACCATAGAATATTTTAACATATGATTTAAATAATTTATCAGACATAAAAGTATGAAATTCAATTCATGCTTTATTTGTTAAAATAGAACATTCCATTCACTGATTTTTAGAAAAAGACAAAAAGTACCACATTATGAAAATTAAAATAACATTTATTTTAAATAATTAAAAAAAATTAGTTGAAAATGGTTTCTAAATATAAAGGATAATAATAAAAAAATAATTTTTAAAACATTTTAATAAAACATGGTTATGGAATAAAATGGTTTTTCAATTGAATTTAGAAATATCTATTATTTTTAAAAAAACATATTATTGGTCTATTTTGTACATTGGTGAGGAAAATAAATGGAAAACATGAATTTTAAATAAATAGTCTGATTATAATAAATTCTCAAGTTTATGGATAGGTAGATCATATAAATTCATCATTGTAAACTTAATTATAAACAATCCTGATAAATGGTTAGATTGTAACATTAAACCCCTTACCACTTTGGTAACATATGAATCATAATAACCATGAAATAAATAACCATGGATAGATACGTAAATCCACATAAATTTAATAACAATAATCATAAAAAACAATTACGTTCAATATATACACCGTATAAAAGAATAAATTGGTGAATATAACATGTGTCTCATAGGAATATAAATGAGATGAAAATCCCTTACCTTAGGCCTAACATCCTTCATACGAATGGAAAAATCATGAATAATAAATATAGGATAATTATAAATTTATTAAAAAATCATAATCATATATATAACACCATATATTATTTACATATAACCCTTTATCACCCATTTATTAACAATTCATTATTAATATCATTGTTTTTGGGGGATAACTGGTTTATTTTTTGTGTATGTTTTGGTTTGGTAGTTTATATTCTTATAGCACGGTCATGGTTTCATCAACTAGGTTTATTTTATCATGATATAAATTTCTTATATATTAATTATATATATATATATTTATATATATATAATATCCCAAAACTTGTATTCCCAGATCATGTACTGAAATATTGAACATTTAATTTCCACCTTTGATTCTAATAATTATAGCCTAATTTTTTATTATAAACTCTACTAAATCAAAATGAAAAAATGGATAACTAAAAACATCGAGGAAGACATATTTCTTGAGTTTTATTATATAATTAAAACTGAATACATAAAAAACTCACATTACTTTAAATGATCAATTCTCTCACTTAACTTATATTTTATTTCTTATATAATTACATAATAATCATCCATATGAAATCCATTTTAGAAACAATTTATTAAAATTCATTGTTAATAACCATTGTTAAATGAAACATAAGTAGGTTATATCTAATTCCCAGTAAGGTAAAATGTATGAATTAATAAATGAATGTCATTAGTGAGCATAATAAGTGCATAAAGTATGATGACATAATAAAAGAATATTCCTATATTATATGAATATTCATAACCATCAATGATAGTATTATGAAACACAAAAACATTTTACAAGGAACTAAAAAATGAAAAAAATCAAAATAATTAATAATCATTTACCATGTGATATCAATATTAATCAAATAAAACCTCATAAACCTATATAATTAATAGATCAAACATGTTATTATCTTTGAACATCATATAATAAAACCCATACAGAACCCTTTCAATTGAAATAACCATACATCTGACTTATATTATAATTATCAGGATGAAATACTAATTTCATAATGAATTGTTGTTCAATCTTGGGGAACCCATTGTTTATGATACAACTGGATCAACAAGCGCTATCTGGTCACAACCATAATTTATTATTTCGAAGAAAAAAATAGATAAATTATAGACTAAATTTCATCAAAACACATGGAAACAACTGTATTATGTTAAGAAAATGAATAAATTATTGAAAGGAAATGGGTTCAACAAAAAACTATTTGAAACATCATTTACCCATGTAAAATAAATGATAGAGATAACAAACAACTGAGACAATCATAATCCATATAGAGAATGAATAATGGTTTTATAATTACAAAATAACCCATTTTGAGCATAATTGCCAATATGTTTTTTTGAATTTGATGATTGTAAATACCATTAAATTTTCATTAAAACCATATTTGAGTCAAATACCCTTTTCACTTTTAAAATTACTTTTCTAAAACAAGAACATTTTGAAAATACTTTTTCTATTAAAAAAATTGATATAGATAAAAGAAGATTAAAAAATAATATAAAATTTTTCTTGAGGAAAATATACGTTCATATTTTAAAATAAAATTCACAACATTTTTTACAAAATTTTCATAAAACATAATTTAGGAATATAAAAAATTTCAGACTGAAGAGGGGAAAAAATTGGATATTTTTTAAAACATATTCTCGATCATTATAAGTAAAAAATAGTGTAAAATGGTACTGTTATAAAAAATATCATGAATAAAATTAGTTGAATTTAATTAATTATAATTATATGATTTTAATAATGGATACATAATCATACACAATAAAGATAAGAAATGAGACTATAACAAATGACTCTTAACACTTTTGCAACATGGAATTCTAATCCTTATGAATGAATAACATTAAATGAAACTACAAATATGATGATAATAATTATATTTAGGATATTAAATGTCAAAGAATATGTATATGCATCTCATAAAATTATATTAGTGCATAACATGACATAAGTATCAAAGAAGGAAAATTGTGACGAATATGCATTACTTATTTTGGCAACATTGAAACCATAAACCCATTCAAATATAGTTCCTAATATTAATATTTAAATATGGATATATTTAATAATAATGATAATAAAATACATTAATGGTCATTATAAACCCCACACAAAAAACATTAGTTCTATTAAATGAAATATACTATTCTTGGAGATGGTAGGTCGTACGTACGCATTAACGATGATTCCATTTTATTTTCATTTTGAAGGGATGAAAAGTGAAGGATATATATATATATATATTGATTATATTAGAATATTTATGTCATATAAATCACTTATGATTTTTGTAAACTCATCATTAATAAACTCTGTATATTGCATGAATTAATCACATTGCTTCATCAGGGAGTAGTGTAACACCCCAGGTAAATAAAGAGTATGACATTTTCACATTTATCCATATTTGTGAAGAAAATATTAATATGACTTTAAAGGGGATTCTATGCTCGATGGCACACCCAACATGCCACAACGAGTTTCTTGGGAATCTTATGTTGCACTCTAATAATAAAATAATATTATTTTAAATAGTAGTTAACGCCTAGCCATTGTAATAGCGGGAATGAACAGAACTAACTACAAAATAATTATATATGTTTGTCAAATATTTTTACTTTTTACAATAAATGATAGAGGATTAAAAATGAGAATGAATCCTATTTTAAGCATAAACATTCTAATATTCTTTAAAAGGTCAATTAACCGCCTTTTGATGGCGAACCTCTTTTAAATCAACTTTTTGAAAATTTTATGTGTTATATTTGACAAAATAAAATTCTTCATTAGAATTAGGACATCAAAATGTACTTTGTGATAAATTTTGGTATTTTTCCAAAAAAGTTCAATTTTTAATGAATAGTGAAAAATGTTGTATTTTAATTCAAAACCTATTATTAATCTAATTTATTTATATTATTAGATTATATTTTTAATTGGTTTTAAAGTGAAATTAGAATATATTTTTACCATTTAATCCAATAGTGGTCGTTGGAATTAATTTCACCTTGAAATCGGACTTAAACTAGTGTCAATCTTTTGAAACATTTTATTTCATAAAAACACGATATTTGTTTTGACAGTGGGAATTATATATTAAATAAATTAATGCAACTTATATGATTTGAATTTTTTAAAATAGTCAACATTTTTTAATTCGGAATATCAAATATAGCTTAGGGTGAATTATTGGTAATTTTCTGAAAAACATCAATTTTTGATGAATAGTGAAACCACTAAGTGGTACTTATAAAAAATGATTTTCCATTTAATTGAAAATTTTCCACCTTTGTGTTTTGAATTTAAAAAATCATACATACATGGTTTTCATTAAGAAGTAAAATGTGGTTCAATGGGATTAATATAATTTTTTGGTGAATAGTAACTTATTAAGTTTTTAATCGCGATTAAAGGTAATTAGTGTAGTTTAAGGAAAGAATAATGTTTTAATAAAATAAAATGACCTAGACAGATGTACTACCCTCATTGGATGTGTCACAGCCGACCAATACAATCCATGGGTCATATTGGTGACCCCATGGAGCCACTTTGGTTGGAAAATGACATAAATACCTATTTATTTAATGTTAAATTAAAAATGACACAATCATGAGATGTTTTACTAAAACAATTTTTAAATGGGGTTATACAAGTCATATTTTTGACTATAAATAGTCATTGGAAAGATAATAATATTTCCTACATCATAGTACTTTCATTATAATTTTTAAACATTAAATAAATAAATTATTTATGACATCATGATGATGCAGCGATGACCTCATTATTTAACGATTTAAATAAAATTGAAAGAAAATGTAATATCTAATACCTACACATGTCCAAAACCTATTTTATGGGAGGATTTAGAACCCTTATAACCTTAAGATAGAAAAAAATCAATTTTTTACCATTATAATCCGAAACTCATTCTAAAATAAATTAACATTTCTTTACTTTCCAAGAGTGCCCCTCCTCTCATCTTATAAAAGGCCCCCACCTCTACCTCCTTACACACACCTCTCAAGCCTTTGGATCGGCCAAACCCTGCCCATTTTATCCTTCCAAATCCCTCTCTAAGTCCTTGAAGCCTCACTTTGGTCAGAATCCATTCCATGTAATCCTTTGAGCTCAAATCAAAGGAAGTTACCCGACTTAAAGGTAATGTTTTCACTTGTATCCTTTTGTTTTATTTTGCTTCTCCAGCCCCCTAAACTCTTTTTATTCATTTATTTTGTAACCAATACAGTATCTTCAATATACTAGGATGTTTTTATAATAAGGATTCGAGCTACACTTACACACACCTACATCAAATGGTTAATGAACATACTGTTTCTCTGGATGGTGAATTTCTGTCTCCCAAAATGATGATTGTTCAACATTATTTTAACACCTTCAAAGGTGGAAATTAAGATGTCACTATATTTATATATGATATATAATATGTTTATGATTTCCTTAAGCTTCTGTATTTTTTCATTTATGGAATACCTTTATGGTTTCAATTATGGGTAAACACGATATCTTTATTTTAGGATGTCCGGACTACCGCCCCCTCAATGTGATTTGATTCGTTAATGCCATATGTGGGACTTATAAAATATGGAATTAATGGTATAACATATGTTATCCTACTTGAATTATAATATATCTTTATACCATTATTATTTCATTCAATTGAATACAAAAAAATGAAATGAAACTAGCGTTCATGCATACATACGGCTTACTGTCTCCATGAACGGTACATTTCATTTCTTATCTCCAAATGTTATATACTATTATAAGTACATATATATAATGGATATATATTTTATATTTTACATCAAAGTTATGGGTATCATTCTGTAATTATAATATATATATATATATATCATTTTTTTAATTCCATTAATATGGAAAAAAATGAAAGTAGCGTTCATGCGTACGTACGACCTACCGTCTCCATGAACAATGCTTTTAATTTTTTATCTACAAATGATATGGAATAGTATAAAACGAATATATACTAGATATATATGATATTTAAAACATAAATACTATTCTGGAGATGATGTACCTATAACTACATGGAAAATTCTTTTCCAACAAGGTCGATTTTTACTCATGTACTGATCATCGACAAAAACGTCTGATACGAACTCACATTATTAACCAATTATTATAACATTATAATATGTGATATTAACTGAATAATAATATTTAAATGAGGTCCTTAATAAGTTATAAATTGACCAAATTTTATTATTCATGAGATTAAATAACGATCGAGTCATGTTGGACACGAGGTAAGGGATCTGACTCCTCTCTTTCTTTTTAAGTACACTCTTTTATGTAATTCTTTCGTAAGATCATCTTTATTATGATTGGGATGTTATTTTATATTTCTCCTACATTAAATTTTATGTTAATATGTTGAGAGACCCAATTTTCTCTCATAAATCCATTTTGGAAGTTTTGAGTGGCGTCGTTAGGCTGCCGAATTTTCATAAGAGATCTAACCTCTCTCTTTTATTTAAGTACTCTCATTTCTGTCACTTATTTTAATCTCATATTTGTTATGATGGGGGATGTTATTTTATATTCCTATTTCTGTATATTTTATTGTAATATGATGGGATACTCTATTTGATCTCATCAATCCATTTTTGGATGTTTTATGTGGCGATGTTAGGCTGCCGAGTTTTCGTAAGAAAGTTTTCATCTCACTTTTATTCCTGTGAGATTTATGCTACATTTTCCACCATTTCCTTTGAGTGGTTTATGTACTTCCCATTATTATACTCTTTTTGTAATATAATTTCATTTATGGGTACTTACATATTCATTTCATGACCCATCTTCAATGGGGTGTACGTTTCAAAAGTTACCCAAGTCGGTAAGGGAACATTTCACCCTCCTCTTTTTAAAAGGCTTATTTTGTTATGTCTTTTAATTCACATACTATTATGTTGGGATATGTTCTTCTATATCCTTATTAATGTAAATTTTATGTCCAAGTGATGAGATACCCTTTTTATCTCTCATCAACTCATTTTATATGTTTTGAAGTGACGTCGTTAGGCTGTCGAATTTCTGTAAAGGAACTTCTTAACCCACATTCAATTATTTGGGTTAAACCTCTAATTCTTGATTTTATTATTCCAAGATTATGTGTGGAATCTCTAAGTTGTAGTTTCCACAAAACTTTGTGTGGATATACTATTTCTACACATAATCATCTCATTGATAAATTCTTATGTCATTTAGACGGACTTGTATTAGAAATCATAACTCAATCTCATTTCATTTAGTTAAATATATATGTCATTGGTTTTCTTTTTCCATGATTATTTGTGAATGACCTCTGATTGTTTTACAATTAATATCCACTTATATTTTGTGTATTCGTATTTGTCACACATAATCATGTAATTGATTTATCCTTAATCTAAGGATACCGACTATGTAAGGGACTTCGTCTCAATCTCCTTTCATTGAGGAATATTTAGTTTTCCACACAACTTTCATTTATACGGTGCATAAACCCCTTTGACTTTTAATTTTATTCAAAAGGAATCTTTTTATATGAAGCGTTTTACTAAATAAAAAAAAGGAATGTTTCTTTTAACGTACGCAGTGACAACGACCTTTTCTGCCGCCGCGAGTATTATATGGTCTTTGGATTCCTCAAAAAGCAATAATGTTTTTTAAAATGAAATAAATACCAGATAATCATTTATGTATGTTGGTATTGAAAATGATTTTTATAATGTATATGTTATGTTTATATATTTAAGTGATATATTGTGATCAAAATGTGGAAATGTTTTCTTTCCATTATATTTGTTTAATATCTTATGATTTTATAATAGTACATAGACATTATGATGGGTGGTGTCGTGAATACCAGGACTAGTGGTTACGTTATAACCTCCAATGAATTGGGTATGGAAGTCGGCTGTATGGCTATTCTATTAATTATGTATGGAAGTTGGTCGAATGGCTATTCCATTAAGTGATATGTGTGGAAGTCGGCCTTATGGTTATTCCACTTAAGTATATTTATGTCCCAAGTTACCTTTATATGTTATGTGATCTTTATATGGGTTTTATGGTAACCTTTTGGTTACAGAAGGGTACATAATGAACTTTTATTCAGTGAATAGTTTTACTACTTCGAAAAGGTGAAAAGTATTACTTTGATAAAGTATACATGGTTTACTTGCTGTTTTGAAAAACTAACAGTTTTTATTCTTTGTGTATCCCTTACTGAGCTTTTTATGCTCATTCCAAGTTTTTGAAACGTTTTTCACAGGACTTAATGTGGAATAGGGTCAAGGATGGGATCAAGGGAAAGTTATGCTACCTAAAACATGGAACTAGTCATGTTTCTTTTTAAGAGTATTTATTTTATGGAAACTTAGTAAAATCTTATACTTTGTAATATTAGGAGATGTAATAGATATTTCCTAATTCTTTAAAACTCTAAACCTGAAACGTTCCTCAATGTGAATTATTCATTTAATTCAATATTAAGTAAGGTTTAAGGTTGGGGCCTTATAAGTAGTCTACCGTACACACGAAGGACATTAACATATTCACAAAAATCTGAAAGAATGAAGGTATATATTTTATAATAATTACATAATAACAATTATATCATAAAATTCATATTTATAATATATAAATAGTATTTACATCAATGTTCCCATCCATGAAATGTGGAAATATAAAATTTAATGATAACAGTTTTCAAGGTAATAGTATGTCATACACACTAATGTTGATTTTGTAACACATTTGATAGATTTTTGGTTTGTTTATTGTTAGTACAATTAGAATAGAAACATATCAGTATATATATAAAGTGTTTTGGTTATTATATAATGAAGATACAAATTTTTATTATACTGTGGATAGGGAAATAAAATAGAAAATATTTTTTAAACATCACCACCTCTTCATCTGGTATTTACTTTAGGTCTGAATTAAAAACATTATGAATTTTTTTAATAAAAAAATAATGCTTCTAGGATAAGTTTAAGGATGTTTTTAAGTGTTTTGGGTAGGTTTTGGATGATAAAAAATTCTTTATAATTGAGAATAAGCGAGGAGAGTTAGTGCCTTTTAATAGTTGAGGATGATTGAAACTATTGTAAATACTCAAATGTATTAAATATTAGTAAGCCTCCATTAACATATATACCTATGAAATTGAACAATAATATATTTGAGGTATTAATTAGATGATGAAACCTTTGACCACCCAATATAAATAAATTTTCTACACATTTTATTCCTTATTTAATATGTTTCTTTTTTTTTTCATTGTGGGTTTCATTAAGGTAACTAGTTATCTAACCTATGCAATTCCTCCATTTTAACTAAATTAAAATATTATTTTTTATAAAATTTATACCCACTTTTTTTAGATATTAAATCTAAATTATAAAATGAATATCCACTGTGAGTTGAAAATTAATTTTAACAGATGCCCATGTAACGTTGAAAACCACCTCTAACCCTAACCATGCCAATAATGTAGTTACTATTTAGGGGTCAATATGTTCATTATAAAAGATAAATTGTTAAATTAATGGAATATATTATATATTTAGTTACATTTAAAAAAATCATAATATATAATTTTCATAATTTTAATTCATTAAATTAAGTATCATTAATTATAAATTAAAACTAACATCAAATTTGTTGTTATTTATTTTATTTGAATTGAAAAAATATCAATATAATAATGGAAATAAAATATATAATTTTCGTAACTATTTATCAAGATATATTATTTTATGATAATATTGAAGGATAAAAATTCATTCTATCTACCTCATTTTTAATAAGTTTTGTATTATTTTTTATTAATTATAAACTAAATAATCTATTATTTGGTGTTTCATAAGAACATAATGTAATTACATCATCTAAAATATTAATGAAAAATAATTATGATAACAAAAATTTATTTGTATTTCAAAATAAAATTTATAACTGAAACTATGTAGTTTTCCCTATCCTCAGATCGATATTGAAATTTAAAGGAAGAAAGGTAAATTTATTTTATTTTTCAATATTTAACATAATATGTTGTAAATATTCATAAAAATATGTCCTAAAAACTCATTAAATTATTTAATAAGGACATAATGGTAAAAATATGTCCCTAAAATAAATTTTGGACCAATTTTTGGTCATTTTTACAACTCATATTCTATAATTAAACACTATGTAAACTCATTTTTTACCATAGTTTCTATAATTAACTATTTTCAATAATTACACAAGTAAAAAAAATTTCTGGACTTATTAGAAATTTTAAATTATTCGGATTAAAAATATGGAATATTTTTTTCTAAATTTAACTCAAATAAATTGAAAAATATTGTATAATATAAGTCCAGCATATGTGGGAAAAAATATTGGTTTTCAAGTGAAAATGTTCAAAAGCTTCAAAACATTTTTTATCCATATTCAATATGAAAATGATTATAGTGACCTATAATGTGTTAATAGAATAATAATATAGAGACCTGGTTTTTTCCATGTATGACTTTGGAATATTTCTACATATATTTCCAGAGCTATGAGGTGAGACGACGTGTGATTCCGGGGCCCGGTGTGCCCAGAATCAATTTTATAAAAATATTAACTGTCTTTATACTCTACACATGGTAGGGATTGGTTTTCTCCAAAATGGTATCTCGGATCGGAAATCTGAAGGCATGTTTGCATATGGAATGTGTCTTTTACCCTAGGTGGGGTGTAAAAGTTGCGGGCGTGGGCCTTCTGTGAGAGATATCACCCAAGGGGAAAATTTATTTTTGAAATAATGACTTAGTGATTTCTTATCACTGATATTCTTTTCAAATATATTTCGAATGAAGTATCTGAATGGAAATCTGAGACTTTTGTTGAGTTCTAAATGGGGTTTGTTTTCCTAGGTGTAATATAAAATAATTGGGCGTGGAGGTTTCGGAATCTGCCCCCGTCGGTAGAGTGTAATAGAGTTTATAAATTCACTTCAGTAGTGGATTTATGGGAGAGCCATAAATTTTCCCTTCTCTCACCCTCTCTATCTCTCTTCCCCCCCTCTCTCTCAATTATTTTTTTGGCGTTCTTCACCGTACTTCACAGAATCGAGGAGCGACCACCACTAGAACCATGGAGGATCCAAGCAAGAGCATCGTGGGAAAGCCGACATCGACGCACGGACAATTTGAGGTTTGATTTTTGGTTAATTTTCGCACCTTCTTTGATTTACAGGCTTTTCATCAAATTTTTCATTTAATTATAAAATTCTAGAATTATGACGATGTCCAAACAAACATGGCCATAGTCCGAGCCTTGTTTTAAATCCCGTTCTTGAGTGTTCTTCTTGAAAAAATTTGAACGCGCCAAAATCTTGATGGATCGACGAGCGAGGGGCGGGGATGTGAAGATCTGACCCCGAGGATTCTAAAACCAGTTTCAGATACATTTTATTACAACCGGATTGTTCAGGGGGATTGATTGAAGGTCCAAGCCCAGCAAGGGATGGTAGTCGTAGGTCGAGATAGAGGCGCGATGGAGCGCGACGGCCAGCGGTCGAGGGGAGAGGCGGATTTGGGTGCGGCAGGTGAGGACGGTGGCTGCGTCATGGTGGAGTGGTGAGCCCAGGCAACAAAGCATGGGGGCCCCAAGCGGTCGCAACATAGGGTGGGGGCGTCATGGTGGTTCACTCCGCAGGAGGGGAGTGATGGCGTGGGTGGCCTGTCGCGGTCGAGAGGAAACCTCGGGGCGTTGACCTCTCGGGGCGGGGGGGAGCGGGGAACAAGGACCCACAATATGCGGGTCCTCTTTGTGCGGTGCATGGACAATGCACCCGACCGTTCGGCCGGTCGATGGAAGAACCATACCATAGAGGTATGGTGGGTTCGAACGGGTCGTGTCCAGCGGGCCGTGGCGAACTGGCCCAGACCCACAGCTAGGCTGTCGTCCGGCAATCTCAACAACCCTAGTTGGGCCGCTTTTGGTTCAAATGGGCATATTTCCTAAACGATGTGTCCGTTTGACGCGCCTTTGGCGGATGTGGGTTCGCCTCTTCGAGATGGACATTTTGAAATTGGTTTTGGGTTTGGTTATGCACCTGAGGGCATGTGACCCGAGATGCTTTAATTTAATGATAATAAATTATTGCTAAAGCTTACGACAGACGTGCTTCGTGAGCCAGACACCTCATTGATGCGCCATCAGAGGAGTTGTGGACCTAGAGTGGAGACGGTCCTTTAAATGTTAGTTTGGAACCCTTGCGGATGGGTTTTGTTTCTCGGTTTCATGAAACTCTTAATGCGAATAATTAATTAATTAATTAATTATTTAATTACTCTTGTTTCTGACCTAACTCATATTTGGGATGTCTGATTGATGCGCCGTCAATGGCAGCATGAACCTAGTCCTTGTGTGGACTTTTTGAAATGCTCTCCAAAGCATTCATATTAGAGAAATGGGGAGGTCTCCACAAGGACCTGATTCACATGTTTTACGGTGAAATGACACTTTTTCACTCGACATCTTTTTGGGATGTTTGAGCAATCATTTCGGAGTGTTCTTCTGAGGGTATTACGACGACACAATCTGCATGCCTAAATTCTAGGATGAGGCGTGGGCCCCATGAGGTAGCATTCGGACGTATGCTGTGTTTTTATGACTTATGCCTCATTTGTCCATTCAGGGTAAATGAACTGCCTACGCCTCATTGTTATCTATAAGGAATTCAATGGTATGATCTACATGACGTGTTTTGAGGTCGAGATGTGGGCCCCACAAGGCCCAGTTTGAATAACATGAGGAGTTCCAGCTTCTGCATCCAGAGTCTGTTTTAGGATCCACCAATAGTGTTTTGACCCTAGCATCGAGGCAAAGTTGACTAGTGTGGTTTCAGGCATTGAAGTTGGAGTTGATTCATGGGTCCCACATGCCGTATTTTAAGCTGTGTGTAGTGTACTGCGACTTTTTCATCATACATCTATTTGGGACGTATGAATTGTCGATTTGGATTTTTTTCCATGAGAATTGTGATAGAGCAGTTCGCACGACCTTTTCGTTACTGAGGTGCAGGCCCCATGAGAAGATGTATGTGATAAGCGATGTTGAATAACTTTTTCATCGGGAGTCCATTTCCATTGAGAAACTAGTCAATCTCGCGTGTTTTTTCATGAGGATTGTAGCGGTGTAATCTATTTGGGAGTGCAGAGCCTCTTTCAAGATATTTATAAATTTGGAAACATGAAAGGACGTTGGTCAGAGGTCCCTTTGACGCACTCCGAACCAATGCATGATAGTAATGTTAATAACACCCAGTTATGGCACAAACAATGCGAAGTTATTAGAAAAGTTCCTGGTTTACCCTCTAGTGGGGCTGGGCATTGGGTTACCCCTTGACCATAGGGTTTTCCCTCCACTGGGGCTGGTTAGTGGGTTACCCGTTGAACTTAGGGTTTACGCTTTAGTGGGGCTAGGCAGTGGGTTACCCAACGACCTCTTAGGATTTACCCTCCAGCTGGGTTGGCCAATGGGTTACCCGATGACTTCATTCAGACTCAGCCTTTTATATGAGGCTAGTCAGTGACTTTTCTCCGTGGTTACCGAAGCGGGACCCTTCGTTGTGTGGTTCAGTGATGAGACAACTTTGATGTGAGGGACTTTTGGGCATCAATGGTGGATATCCTTAGAACTGTTGGGGACTTTTCATGGGCTGAGCTTGCATATGGATATCCCCTTACAAACTCATTCAGGTTTCTTATTGAGCATATATATCCACCCTAATTTTGTTCCCAATCCTTGGGTTAGGTCACACTCCTTCTAGTTAGGGTGAAGATGTATTTGGTCTGCCAAATGATTTTTGTGTCTAGATCCTCTTAGATTGGATGAGTCTACTACCTTTCATTCTCTGGGTTGAGTTGCACTCTCTGTATTTTACTCTTACATTGTTCATTGTTCTGTCAGCTACTCACCGTTTTAGTACCTCCTTTGTTGCTCCCTTGAGATTTCAAGGAATCCTATAGTGTTTCTTTATACTCACCCCTTCATGGGATTTTCCCGCACTTGGTGCATCCTTGTAGACGACAGATGGTTCGATTGAGACTATGGAGGAGCATAGAGGAAACAAGATCTTGGGTAGCGTTTAGTGGTCGTTGTAGGATTTTCAGGTGTGAGACTCACCAATTTTTTTCTTTTTTTTTTACCACATTCCAGGTTGGGCGCTTGTTTTTTCCTTTTTCTATTCAGTTATCTTGTCTGTACTTTTCAGCAATTTACATGTTCTATTTGGAAGATGATGCATGAATGTGGTTGGTTTGTAGTTGTTTTTCCTTTGGTTTTCTTTTTACTCTACACTTCTGCATCGAGTGGGTTGTGTGTGTGTGTGTGTGTGTGTGCGTGTGTGCGTCTGTGTGTGTGTGTTTAGGTACATAGGTGAAGGCCTCCTCGAGATCGTTATGCCTTCGGTGCTTGTCTCCATACCCTGGGCTATGGAGGTGGGCCTGTGGTTGTTGCGGCTTGATACCGGTAGGTCTCGGTCATGACAAAGTGGTATCAAAGTTGGTTCGTTCCTTGGGGCGTTGTTCGGGAGTCCCTATAAAAGAATTGGTTGAATTTTGGGGTAATAATGTCAACTTGTCTCGAGAGTGGATTTCAGGCCATGGAGTCCTATGATGGTGCAGCGGCTGACATATCCATTTACCAGGACCCTAATAACCTACTTTTGGACTCGACACACTGAGACACTTATTATAGGGAATTTTGTTTGTGCATCATATTGTATTGAGTATTTGACTATCCTTCTTGAGACAGCTCCCCATATTTTTTGTTATATATATGCTCATTTGATAGCGGTAATCCTTTATTGGATTTAGGATGTATCGATGATGATAGAAAGCCTGGATACTAGCTCCGGTTTGTGACAAAGACTCTATGAGCGATGAGGCCTTAGTTCATGATCCGTCATATGATTAACCTTTCTATAGGAGGACATGCAGTAGCACCTCCACCTGTAGAGTAGCAGATAATACTGGACGCAAAGGCTGATGACGAGCGTAGGCTGGGTGCGCTATGTGAGTTCCGTCATCAGAGACCGCTGATGTTCCACGGTGATCCATGACCTCAGACAGTGAAGGGTTGGCTAGAGTTAGTGGTTCGCCTCTTCAGGCTTGTTCGCACACTGACAGGTTAGATGGTGGCATTGATAACTAGACATTTTCCACCAAGAAGTTTGGTATTAGTATAGCTAGGGTTACTTAGATGCACGATGAGTTGGTACTCTAATGTACGACTTCTAGTAGTTGTTTCGTGAGGAGTATTACACCTCCTGGGTACGTTTTATACGATTTTAAGAGCTGCTGGAGCTTCAGCGGGGATTGATTGTATTGGCTGAGTATGCGACTAGGTTCACATAGCTTACTCGGTACTCTTTGGATGTGGTCCATGATAGAAAATCTTGAGCACAGAAGCTTGACCGAGGTCTCTATAAAGGAGATTTATGACAGCGTAGTGCCCTTTTGCATCCTCACCCATCTCGGGGTGCTGAACCAGGCACTGGTGACAGAGAAATTTATATCAGAGGGATGTCAATTGGTAGGGCCTCGGCGCCGGAGGTCTCCCATTGATGAGACTCAGGCACATGGTTAGGGACAACATAGAGCACTGAGACAACCCAGGGAGTACAAGTGCTATGATAGTGATGTGTGAGGTGATGTGGCATGAGACTACTCGACGAAATGTACAAATATTTCCAAATTATTGGAAGATGCGCCACCCTGAAAGAGGTAGTGTCATGATCAGACTACTCCCAGGTGAGGACGGGGTGGTCCCCAGGGAGGCGGTGTTGTCAGAATCATATGAATAACTATGGTTGGAGGAAGACATTTCGAGGTCCTTCCACAACCATTAGGCGGCCCATGTCAGGATCAGGGAGCTGACAGATGTTGCCACGGGTAGCTGTGTGCTATGGATGTCTACAATCTTGCAATGCATGAGATGATAAGAGGTATGCTCTATGTCTTTTTCTACTTTTCTTAGTAGAACTTGTTAGACACTCCGTGGGGTACTCTTCTTATTTAAATCCTTGTTTAAGGGGTTACTGAAGGTGATGTAGGGCATCAGTGTAACCCTGTGTTGGTGTTGTCTGATGTAGCATTGAATGCACGGGAAAAGGGGTTCTTCCTCCACTGAGACACATTATTGATATGTGATCAAAACCATGAGGGAGAGTCAGTACCATCCAAATAGGATAGTATTGAGGCGTAGTGGATGAGTCTCTCTAACTTTTTCATTCATGGCGGGGTTGTGCAGTGGAGTGTCAGCTCATCATCTGGATTTTCTAAAGGATGTTTTCTTCATGACCCCCCCCCCCCCCTTGCTTGAGGTTCCACTAGTGGGTTTGGAAGAGTGCCTATTTTGGGGGTTACTCTCCTTACAAGAGGGGAAAAGACACGTGGGGTATGCCACGTTCTTTCCATGTATAGCCTCTGGTGGTTGGATGAGTATGCTCGCCTACCCTGCTCTTTGGTACCTTCTGTGGTAAACATAAATCTTTATACCATTATCAAGTACAGGTCGAGGTGATGCAAACCTCATAAACAGAACTACGTGCTTCACTATGTGGTGCCTCTAGTGGTGGTACATGCACTGAAAATGTGGATAAGCTGTCTTCTGGGAGAGTGCATTGTGGTTTTCTCAGACCTCCAATGTCTCAGGTGCACCCTCACCCAGAGTGACTTGAACATGAGACAATGGTGCTGGTTGAAATTTCTACAGGACTATGATGTCGAGGTAGTCTATGTTCCAGAAAAATGGCAGTGTTGTAGCAGGTTCCCTTAGCAGAATGTCCCAGACTCATTAGGTGGGGGAAGTTTTGTAGTAGTTAGCTTCCCTACAGTTGACCCTGTTGGACCAGGAGGGTGCAACTTTTCATCAGTCGATGGTTTTGACTCATCCACATTTTGAGCATTAAAGAGAGTCTCAGTTGTGATGCACCGACTGTTAAAACTTGTGTGACCAGATATCCTTGCGTGTTTCACCAGATGGGTATTCTGATGGAGGGAATCATGAGACCATGTTCCAGGAAAAAACCATGATTTCGGTCACCACGTGGAATGTAGAGGTTCGGACAGGGAAGTCCCCCAAGTTTCTTTGGGTCGTTCAGGGATCGTTTAAGGGATTGATAGGTTGCCTACCATATTTCCCTACCCTCCCAATAGTAGTATTGGGTGCCTGATGTCTTCTATGTGCCGTAGCTAATGAGGTGCATTCGGATTCCTAAGCATTTCATCGAAATTAGAATACCTTATGATTATGAACCATCCCTTGGTTTTATTTTTGCTTCAGCATTGTATTGTATAAGTATTCATGGGAGTGGGAGAGCTAGGTGTGAGATCTGTATCCTGAGTTGTTTTTCCGAGTTTTCCTTTTCTGGGACGAAAATTTTAAAGGAGGGAATGATGTAGATACCCATTTTTTCCCTGTAAGACTTTGAAATTCTTGTACATATATTTATAGATATAGGAGCTAAGACGGTGTTTGATTCCAGGGCCCAGGCCACCAGAAATAAATTTTATAAAAAGATTAAGTGTTTTATACTATGAACATGGTGGGGTTGTGATTTCGCTTATATAGTATCTCATATTGATAATATGAGGTCATGGTTGCATCCGAAACATGCCATTTACCCTAGGAAGTGTGTAAAATTTGCAGGCGCAGGCCTGCTATGAAAGATGTCATCAAGGGGAAAAATCATCATTTTGAAATAATGACTTTCTGATTTTTTATCACCGATGTTATTTTCCAATAACATTCAAACAAAGTCTTAGAATGTTAATCCGAGACCTTTTTTCAGTTCAAAATGGGGTGTTTTTCCAAGGTGTAATATAAAATAAGTAGGCACGGAGGTTTCAGAATCTGCACCCATCGGCAGAGTGTCAGAGAGTTTATAAATTCACTTAAGTGGTGGATTTAAGGGAGAACCATAAATTTTACCTTCTCTATCTCTCTCTATCTCTTCTTCTCTCTCTATATCTAAATTATTCTTCGGTGTTCTTCTCCATTCTTCAATGAATCGAGTAGCGACCACCGCCAGAACCATGGTGGATCGAAGCAGGAGCATCGTGGACATGCCGCCAATGATGCATGACCAATTCGAGGTAGGATTTTTGGTTAATTTTGACAACATTGTTGATTTCTTGACATTTCATCAAATTTTTCATTTAATTCTAAAATTATTGAATTAGGACGATGGAAAAAAAACACGGCCCTCATTTGAGACCCGTTCTAAATCCCTTTCTTGAGCGTTCTTCATACAATATTTCCGAAGCACCAAAACTGTGATGGATCATCTAGCGAGGGGTTTTGCTGTGAAGATCCGACCATTAGGATTTCAAAACCGGTTTCAGATACTTTTTCTGGCCACCAGAGTGGTTGGGTGGACCGGCTGAAGGACCGCCCCCGGCAAGGGAAGGCGGCCAGAGGTCGAGCCGGAGGCGCGGCGAAGCTGCGAGCCCCGGTGGCAAAGCAGGGAGCCCTAGGCGGCCGCGGCATCGGGTGGCGGTTTTGCAGTGGTGCGCTCCTCATGAGGGGAGGGACGACATGGGTGTCCTAACACATTTGGTAGGAATCCCTGAGGCACTTTCCTCATGGGGGGGGGAGCGGTGAACAAGGACCCCCAAATACAGGGGTCCTATTGGTGCAATGCGCTGACAAAGAAAATTGTCGGTGGAAGAACTAGACCCTAGGGGTATGGTGGTTTCAAACAGGCAACGACCAGTGGGCCACGGTGAGCTAGGCTAGACCTAGGGCTGGGCCGCGAGCCGCATGTCTATAATGGCCTAGTTGGGCCTCTTTTTGTTCAAAGGGGTGTATTTCCTAAACAGTGCTTCCATTTGATATGCAATCTACAGATGTGGGTTCGTCTCTTCTAGATGGGCTTTTTTAATTGTGTTTTAGTGCTTTTAGGTTCTGAGCCCGATAGAGGGTGACAAATGATTCTTTAATTTAATTATAATAAATTATTGATAAACCTTGTGACAGACGTGCTTTGATATCCAAACTTCTATTTGATGCGCCGTCAGCGGATATGTGGCCCTGGAGTAGAGACGGACCTTCCTATGTTGGTTCGGCACCCTTGCGGTTTGGTTTCATTTCTCGGTGGCATGAAACACTTAATGCAAATAATTAATGAAAAAATTAATTATTCTTGTGTTGGACCTAACTCCTGTTTGTAATGTCTGATTGATGCGCTATTACTGGCAGCATGACCCCAGTCTTCATGCGGACTTTTTGAAATGCTTTTTGGAGAGTTCGGGTTGGAGAAAAGGTGTGAGTCCCATAAGGTCCTGAATCACACGTTTTATAGTAAAACCCCACTTTTTCACCCAACATCCATTTGGGGTGTTGGGGAACTTGTTTCTGAGTGTTCTTCTGAGGGGATTGCGACGGTGCAATCCTCCCCCCTAAATTCGGGACCTAAGTGTGGGCCCCAAGAGGTGACTTTCGGTCGTATCCTGCATTTTTATGACTTATGATTCATAAGTCCATTTAGGGAAAATGAATAACCTATGCCTTGTGTTTATCTTCATGGAACACAATGGTACGATATGCGTGACATGTTTTGGGTTCGAGATGTGGGCTCCACATGGCCCCGTTTGCATAACAAGGTGAGTTGCAGCGTCTACATCTGGAGTCCATTTGAGGCACCGTCTGCGGCATTGTATCCCTGGAATTGAGGCAAATTTGACTTGGGTGGTTTCAGGCATTGAATCTGAAGTTAAGTTGTGGTCCCCATGGTCCGTCTTTAATGTTGTGTGTAGTATACTATGACATTTTTATTAGTCGTCAATTTGGGGTGTATGAATAGTCAATGTGGGGTGTTTTGTTGAGAGCATTGTCATGGCACAGTTCACCCAATGTTTTTTGCGACCTAGGTGCAGGTCCAATGATATGCCATATGATCAATGAATTATTGCATAACATTTTCATCAGGAGTCTGTTTCCAGCTAGTAGGTAGTCTATCTTGCGTGTTTTTTCATGAGGATTGCTGCGGTGTAATCTATTTTGATTTGAGAATGATCTTTAGAGATCTTGTTAAATGTAGAAGCATGAAAGGACATTGGACAAAGGTCCCTTTGACACACTCTGAACCAACGCACAATAGTGATGTTAGTAACACCCAATGATGGAACAGACGATGCAGAGTTATCGGACCAGTTCTGGGTTTACCCTCCAGTGGGGCATAGAGTTGGGTTACCCACCGGCGTTTAGGTTTTACCCTACAGTGGGTCAAGGTAGTGGGTTTCTTGTTGACCTTATGGTATACCCTCAAGTGGGGATGGGCAGTGGGTTACCCCTTGACCATAGAGTTTACACTCCAGTGGGGTTGGGGAGTGGGTTACCCGTTGACCTCATGGTTTACCCTCCAGTGGGGCTAGGTAGTGGGTTTCCCATTGACCTTAAGGTTTACCCTCCTGCGCGGCTGGGTAGTGGGTTACCCGTTGTCCTTAGGGTTTACCCTCTAGTGAGGCTGGGCAGTGGGTTACCCGATGACCTCTTAGGATTTACCCTCCAGCTGGTTTGGGTAGGGGGTTACCAGAGGACTTCTTTCAGACTCAGCCCTTTCTATGAGGCTCATCAGTGACTTTTCATAGTGGTTACCAGAGCGGGGCCCTTGGTTGTATGGTACAATGATGAGACAACTTTGGTATGCCGGACTTCTGGGCATTAATGGTGGATATCCTTAGAATTGTTGGTGCCATTTCTTGGGCTGAGCTTGGAGACGAAGATCCCCTTACACACTCGTTCAAGTTTAATATTTATCATATATATATATATAACCTAATTTTTTTTCGCACTCCTTGGGATTAGTTACTCTCCTTCTAGGAGGGGCGAAGATGCACGGGGTATGCCACTTGATTTCCACATTTAACTCCTCTTTGATTGGACAAGCCTACTTTCTTTATTTTATTGGGTTGAGCTGCACTCTCTCTGTTGTACTCTTACACTATTAGTTGTTCTGTCTACTACTCACCATTTTTTTACCGCTTTCATTTCTCTCCCGACCATTTGAGGCATCCTACTGATTATCTTTATACTCAACTTTGTGTGGGCTTTGCCCGCACTTGGTGTGCCCTTGCAGACAAAGGACAGGTCGATCGAGACTACGGTGGAATGTAGAGGACACAAGAGCTTGGCTGGGCTTAGTGGTCGTATTAGGATTTTCAGGTGTCAGGTTCACTAGCTGTATACTTTTGTTTACCTGTTTCCAGGTTGTGGAACCTTTTTGGTTGGGCGAGTGTTTTTTCCTTTTTCTATTCAGTTATATTGTCAATAATTTTCAGCACTTTACTTGTTTAATTTTAAACATGATGCATGACTATGGTTGGGTTATATTTGATTCTACATTGTTTTTATTTTTTACTTTGCACTTCTGCATCGAGTGAGCTATGTGTGTGTGTAAAGGTACATAGGCGAAGGCATCCCTGAGATTGTTACGCTTCCTGCGCTTGTCGCTAGCCCCTGGCCTATGAAGAGGATCCTAGGGTAGTTGCAGCTCGAGACTGGTAGGGTTTGGTCGTGACATTTATTTTATCTAATTTAACATTTAAACCAATTTAAAATGAAATGTAATATTATAAATTAATTATACGAAAAGTCGGTGATCAATTATAAATCACTATTTTTCAAAGTTCATCAAAAAAAGAAACTTCTTAGAAAAATAAAAAAATAGCCAACAAAAATTATGAAATTACTCCTTTAAAATTATTTTTATTTTTTAAAAAATTAAAACATTTTTTGAAACATTTTTTCAAAATAATGGTGCCATTAATTGGAAGGAAAACATCTGTTAAAAAAATACTGTTTTTTTATTCCTAAACTTGGATTAGTTCATATCTAATACTTACCAAATATATTGGATGTATATAAACACATTTTATTTAATATAAAATATATAAATTTAGTTATTATCATTCAGTAATATTAATTGATTTAATATATTAGGATAAAATTCCTTATTCTCATAAGAATAGTTTTTTCTAAAATCATTTACATTATATTCAATTGTTTTTTATAATCATTTCTAATTATTTGATAAACAATGAATAAAACCATATATTTTAATAATCTATTTAACCATATTATTAACATCCAATTTAATAATTTGAATATTATTTTTATTTTTAAAATTAATATTGACAATATATTTTAGTTCCATAAAACTCATTCAGGCGAGTAACACAAGCTATTGAAGAAATATGTTTTTGTGTATCATACGGTAAACTGAGTTTTTTTTGTAACATAAGATAAAATCAATATATCATGTCCTATTTGATATCAATTATAAATTTTCTCTTTTAAAATATTATAGAGTTACATCCTCCCTTACCCCATTAATAAATTTCATCCCCACAATTTGATCTTTATCTTAGAAGTCCAAGGATTGAAATTTGAAAATACATTTGTTGTATACCCAAATAAAAAATGGTTTGTAAAAAATCCTTATAATAAGACATAAATGGATGTAAAATTTATCATATATGAAAAACTCATAACTTTGTTTCTAGATAGGATAACATAGGTGGTAATATTAGAAAAATGAAAACAATTACAAAGAGTTATTGTTGTCATTTATTAAAAACAAATAAATGATCAATGGAATGTAAGGGCCTAAAAATCATAAATATGAGAAAATTGAAATGGCCAATTGTTCATCAGAAATGATGGTACTAGGATAATAGTTTTGTTTTAATATTCATTTCATAGAGTTAAGAACTTATCATATTAGCCATACTAGTAGAATATGGAAGTATACTTACTTTATGAGTAAATTTCAACCTTTAACCAATTAAAATCAATATCTCATATTTTTTACCAAATAATTATTACTCAAGATGAATTTTCAAATTTCTAAATTATTAAATAAAATTTTATATACAACATAAAAATAAAGGGTATATAAATTTATTTCTATTGTATATAAACATTAAAAAAAACCAAAATGGTTATCACATATTAGGATAATTAAAAAATGAATAAACCTCCCTATGATACATTGATAATAACAATTCAATAGTAATACCCAAAGTTTAAAACCAATAGTTCCATAAAAAATTATCCTTAAAATTCATCAATATATTTCTATACTATGTTCGAAATAAAAACATTAAAATTATTTGATCATATATCCCTCAAAGATTATTTAACCATTATTCCTCAAATAAAATCATATATGTATAATAAATTAATATAAAATTTTATATAAAAATTTCATACTAAAAAGGATATCAAATAGGCCATTGGTACGCACTACACAATTATCACCATTTCATTGTAGTTTTAAGCCTTTTGGCCTTATCGGATGCTATTGGTTGTCAAACACCGTTAATGTTGTCTATTTTTCATTAAAAGTGAAATTATAATCCCCCCTTAAAAACACTACTTTTTTACCATATGGGTTAAAAATACATCAAAGAAAAAAAATTCCTCAAAAATTATCGTTAAAAACTTCAAAACATTTACTACTGAAAACCCCTACATGGGGTGTCTAATACATTGAAATTATGGTAAAACATAATATTGTTTATCTATAATGTTATTAATAAATCTTAATATAACATACCATCATAATAACCAATTTTATCTAAACAAACCATTGATACCAACTATAACAAAATATGACTTGCACTCTTGGATCATGTGCTGAAATCATGATCATTACATTTTAGGCTTTCACAATTACAAATGAACCATAATTTTTTTCATCTAAATGTTACATTATAAAAATAAACAATTGGTCCAATTACAACATATATTACCTTTTTAGGTTTATTGTTTTATAGAATTAGGGATGAACCGTGTATAAAAAATTCACGAGAATTTCAATGAGAATTTATCCAACATATCCGAAATTTTTCTTTCAAATTAACATATCATTATCATCCATAAGAAATCCCATTTAGAATATTTCATTCAAAATTATTATTTATAAACTAGAGAAAATGAAACATAAAAGTGTTGATCTTAAATGATCATTAATATAAAATTTAAACATCAAAAAATGAATGTAAGAAGTTATGATAAAATTATCTTAAGGTTATGATGACATAATAAAAGTGAAATAATATCACATAATAATATTAATACACATAAAGACATGGATCATAGAAATTGAAAACATGAAAAATGAATTATCAAGGGAAAAAGTCATAATAATAAATAATATTATCCAATGTGATATCAATATTAATCAAATGAAACTTCATAACCCCATAACATTCATAGATAAAACTTATAGGTGTCTTTGAACCTTATCTCATAGAACCCAGATAGAATTCTTACAAAATCCTTACATAAACATATAAATAGGAATAACCATATAGAATAACTAAAATATATTTATATTGATAAAGTAATAACTAACTAATTAAATAGAGTTCTATATGGTTCCACTAATTATTTAAGATAGAACGGGCTCACTTAGTGATATCTTGGCACACCCAACATTTATAATGTCCCTGATCCGAATAATGAATAAAGTACATTGAAAATTTATTTCATCATAACTCATTGAAACAACCATTATTATTTTAATAACATGATTAAATCATAAAAGGAAACAAATAACATAAAAATATAATTGAAAAATTTTAACCTATGGGATAGAAATGAGTTCCATAATATTCTCTTTCAAACATGATTTACAATTGGAAAAGAAACTGGTTACATAAACATATCTTTAAATAATATTAATCCATCGAAATAATGAATGATTATTGTATCAATATTAAATTTCCCAATTTTATAATAATTTATGAAATGGTTGTTGGCATTGATTAATATAAATACAAATAAATAACAATGAAAAACAATTTTTAGGAAAATTCACTTTTCATTTTGAAAATCTATTTTTTAAAACATAAAAAATTTATAAAATAATTCCACTTTAAAAACAAAATTAAAAACATATAAATTTAGTTTTATAAATAATTTAAAACATTTTATTATGAAAATACCAGTTTGTATTTGTAATAAAATAATTAATAATTTTTTGAAAACATATTTAGAGAACATGTTTTGGGATAAAAACAGATTTCTAACCTAGGAGAAAAACACTATCAGATTTTTTTAATTTTTTATCAATTACCTAAGTTCCAAAGTGAGAGAAAATAGTAATATTATATGAGAAATTCATTATTAACTATAAGATATTAGAATTTATTACAATTTTAATAATTCAACATTGGGGACTTAATCATGCACAATATTGATAAATGATGATATTGTAATAAAAAACACCTAACTTCGATAATATTGAATCATAATTCATATTATGGAATATTATTAAATGAAATATAGAAAAAAAAATAGAGTAATCAAATTCCTGAAATTAAATTAAAAATGGAATGTATATACACCTCTTTATAGTATACAATTTCATAACATGATATAAGCCTCAAAGAAAGAATGTTGTGCCAAAAATCCTTTATCACATTGGTAACATTAAAACTATAAACACCATGAAATAAATATCCTAAAATAGATATTTAAATCAGAATAAATTTACTGATAAAAATACTAATATACATTCATGGGAATTATAAGCTCCACACAAAAAACATAAGGTTTGAATATGACACATACTTCTTAGAAATATTACTGAGATAAGAAAAACCATTTTCTCACACTTCCATTTGATTTAACATGATTTAACCATTTATAGAGTCGTTTTAAAAATATTTTAACTTATTCAAGAATCATATTAATATTTATAATAAAAATATATGATTTTAATATGTCCTTTTATATCAATTTTATCAAGAATTCCATGTTAATGTTATGTTTCAAGTAATAACCGCTTTGTTTTTTATATGTTTTGACTTTATATATTTAGTCCACATAAAAAATCATTGTTTTATAATATATAAAATGTAAATTATGACATAAAAATCATATATATTTATTATATATGTATTTATATTAATCCTTGATATTTAGTGATAAGAGATGAAATTCACCATTCAAGTAGACAGTAGGCCATACAGACGCATGATCCATGATTCCATTTTCTTGTAATTTTGACTAAAAGAAAAGTAAATGACACACACACACATATATATATATATTATAATTATATTATATTATTTATGTCATATATATCAAATATTGTTTTTAAAAATAATCCTTATTCCATTTCATGTAATGTGTGAATGAATCACATCACTTTGTGATGTGACAATCTTTCGTACAAAGTAACGACATTATCATATTCCAAGACGATGAAATTTATGAAATTCTGGGTTATATATTAGTTCAATAATAATAATTAAATCATAAAAATCATATATATCATATATAAATGGTATTTCAATTATTATTTACCTCCTTAAAAGGTGATAATGGAAAAATAAACAATACTGTTTTGCGAGGTGTTAGTCCCCCTGACAAATGAATGATGATTTCATAACCCATTTGATAAATGTGTTTGTGGTTATAGTTAGTAAACTTAATATAAAAATATCTTAGTATATATTCAATAATTATATAATTATATAATATATCTATAAAAATAATTTAATGATGTGGAAAATGAAATAAAATAAAAAAAACTTTTTGAAGAAAATTACATCTTATTTGGGTACCTTGATTTGAAATGAAATAAAAAAATGAAACATTTTATTTTTTCCAAAACTAAGGTTTATATGATGGATTAAATAATTTTTTAATGTTCATTGGGTAGCTTATATATGAGAGACCATTCATAATAGGTTTGAAGAATTGGGGAGAGTGAGTTCTTTTTTTAGTTGAAGAGGAGTGACATTTTTAAAAATACTAAAAATAACATACTATTGGGTGGTCTCCCTTACCTAATGTGCTTAAAAATCTCAATAATAATTGAGTTTATTGACTATTGGTTTGATAAAAACCTATACCAAACAAAATAAATGTATTTTTCAATCTTTTTTTATGTAATTCTTATTTCTTTAATTTTCTATTAAAGTTTTTCATTAAGGTGACGAGTTTTATAACTTATTTAATTCATCCATTAAGAACAAATTACAGTGAGAGGTATTATAAAATTTAGAATAACTATATTTAAATATTTATTATATATTACTATATAAAAATCTCATGTGTGTTCAAATATTATTTTAACATACCCACATGTAATGCATAAAAGCAATGCTTTAACTATAACCATACCAACATGTTATTAATATTTATAGTTCATTATTTTTATTATAAAATATAAATAAGTCCATTAATTGAAGATATTTTATATTTATTAACTTTTCAAAATCAATTTATAGAATATTAGATTTTTAGTAATTTTAAAAATGTTACTAAAACATTATTTATTATTAATTAAAATTTTCGTCAATTTTGAAATTATTTATTTAAT
Source organism: Viscum album (assembly GCA_963277665.1). Lineage (NCBI taxonomy): Eukaryota > Viridiplantae > Streptophyta > Magnoliopsida > Santalales > Viscaceae > Viscum > Viscum album. The sequence continues at coordinate 1,878,994,451 of OY728132.1, forward strand.
ATGAATTTATGAAATTTCCATACAATAAATAAATTTAGTTATATTAATTTAATTGAATTATGTCAATATATAATCATATAAAAATAATGGAAAACATTTCATTCTATTTACATCACTTTTAATATTTATTGTATCATTTTTTCATTATTAATTAAATAATCCATGTGTCGGTGATTCATAAGATCATAAGTTAATTCATCATATCAAATTAATTAAATATAAATTAGGATGATAAAAAAGTTATTTATCATTTAAAATAAAATTTATATCTAAAAAATGTAGTTTTCCCTATCCTCAAGAGATTAGATAAATTTAATGGAAGAAATGTACATTTTTGTGTTTTTCATCATTTAATTTATTATATGGGTCAACTCCATAGATATTTTCCCCAAAGACTCATAAATTTTAAAAATAACGTCCTAACTGTAAAAATATTTCCAAAAAATTTGTTTTTGGAATGTTTTATCATTTGTAAACCTTATATTCTTTGTTCATCCCCCATGTAAACTCGTTTTCACAGTAATCATAGAAATTATTATAACTGTTTTCTCTAATTTATTTTGTAGGAAACTAGGAGAGAATTAATATATATTATGAATTATTATAATTGAAAATATTCAATTGAATTTTTCAAATTAGACACATAGAAATGGATGAATTTGTTTTAAAATTTGTCAAGATTATGTGACAAGAAATCCAGTTTTTATATGAAAATGTTCATAAGATTGAAATGTTTTTATATAAAATTTTAATGTGAAAATGGTTCTAAGGAGATAAATAAGATTAATAAATATATAATTGAAATAATTTTACAATAAAAATAAATTAAAATGTAATTAAAATTTTAATTTATTTAGCTTCAAAGTCATTAATCAATTAAAATTTAGTATTTTTCATCGTTAATCAAACTATAAAACTTCTCATAAATATACCAAAAATTAAAGCTAATATAATTTTGGCATTACAATTTAAAAAACAAGTTTATTTTTTCAAATATCATTCTTATGATTAAAAATTAATTTAAATGAAAAATGCCTCATTAAATGCCAGCAAAATTGCCTTAAAAATATATAGATTTTTTGTGTAAAATATGATTTGTTCTTATATTATTCCTATAAAACCTATTAGATGAATGAAAAAAATATTGATTGAATGTATAGAATATTAATATTATTTATATCATTCACTATTATTAAATAATTTAATTCCTTAGGCAAAATTTCATTTGACGCCTAGAAATAGTTTTATACAATCATTTCCTTTATATTTAATTGGTTTTCATATTAATTTATAATTAATTTGTAACCAATGAATTCAAAAAATATATTTTGATAAGACATTTAATACTATTTTCAACTCCCAATTTAATATTTATGATATAATTTTAGTTTTAAAGTATAATATTAATATTATATTATTGTTTAGTATAACTCAATCTTTTGTGTAACTCAAGCTACTGAAAAAAATAATTGTTTAATTTATCATAAGAAAAATAGAGTATTATATGTAATGAGAGAAAAAAATCAATATTTCAATTATTTTACTCTATAAAATATAATTTTTTTAAAACTATACTATGTTATAATATATATTTATAATCAATTAAAAATTGTTGTGATAGAAAAATGAATAACGCTATTTATAGTGAAGGTAAGTCATACGTACCCAATAACGATGTCTTAATTTTTCAACAATTGAAACGAATGAAATTTAAATATTAATTTATCATTATAGAATAATTATTATATCACATAAATAATATATAAATATATATTCATATAGATATCCCTATTACCATCCATGTAAAATGGAAATGGACAACAAATCACAACACTTTGTGAAGGTGGTAGTCCACATGTACGGATGAGAAACATTATCATTTCTCAAATGATTGGAAGGTAAATAATTATATATGATATCATTGTTAAATTATTATTGCTATATATAATATATCAGGTATATACATTAAACCCATCAATATACTCATCAATAAATGTTGTTGATGTGGAATCAGTTGTATCCTGATATGGAGATGACATGCAGTACATATGCACAAGAGATACATTCACTTCTCATTTTATAGAAAGAGGGTGAATAAATATGTTATCATAATCATATGTAATTTCATAATATTTATTATACTATACTTATTATTTATGAATAATATAATTTATTTAGGTGTGTTGGTGGTAAATATGAATTAAAAACTATGTGATTGGTTAATGAGATTACATAACCATTGAAAGAAATCTATTAGATCTCTTATTAAGGATAATAGGTTTGGTAATTTGGGTATATGGGAACCTATATAAAATGGATAAAGAATTTTATAAGGTATTTGTATAGTGGATAGTTGGGATATAAGGATTAAACATTGTTTATAATGTGAAAGAATGAGTATCCATTTATAAGTGAGTGAACAGACATACTTTTTATTTTTTTCAATAATTTTATAAAATATTATTTTCATAATGTATCATTAATGACAACATTAAAATTGTTTAATTATTTTGACTTATGATACATAATCAAAACGTTTTAATTCATATACAATCAGTTAACTTAATAGTAATATGTAATATTCAATTAAAATTATCATGTAACTATATATTCTGATCAAATTATATAAAATTAAATATTTTCAAAATCATTTATTTTATTTTTTTTAAATAAATAAATATTATTTCAGTGTTGTGTAAGAATTTAAGTAGTTATATAATACCAAAAACTTATAAATAAATTACCACAATAAAAATATGTTTATTTTTCAATATATAACCATTTCTATTCATTAAAGTCTTGTTTCTTCCCCATTTTAACACATAAAAGATATTTAAAACAAACAGAGTGTCATTTTGTAAATTTCATTGATTTAAATATTATTTTACTCGTATTCATGAAAAAATGTATACAAAATAAATATAATTATAGACTACAGTAAAAAGGGTATAATTCCATTCATCTAGTAGGAATTATGATGAAATATTATGGACTTATCACTTAGTTTTAAACTATAATAACAAGATTTACCCTTTCCAAGTGATAACGTTTACCATAGTTACTATTCATTTTGGAAAAAACTGAAAGGGGGTCTATTTAAAAAAAATTAACAACATATTCAAAATATGGAACCAATTTTATCAAATTCAATACCATTAACTAAAATAAATTATTTTAAAAACAAAATAGAAAACATGAAGAATACCAATTTTTTTGAAAAATTCATTTTTAAATATGAATCCTATTTTATTCAATGGAAATGCCATAAAAAAATTAAACGAATTGTAAATTTTTTTAATGGATATATAATTTAAAATTTTGATAAAATAACTCACCAAGGGTGATAAATTAAATTTTCTATAATATATATATTGCACTCATAAAAGAACTTTTTTTGGAAAATATCTTTTTACATACAAATATAAATTTATTCTAAATTAAAACATAATATTTATTCAAATAAATATAATCAGATCATATAAAATATAGTAGAAAGAATTCTACATTTAAACCATTTAAAAACAATATGTAAATTTTTACTTTTTTTGAAAAACATTATAGGGTTTTTTAAAAATCAAAAAAAATCGCTATTCATTATAAAGCCAAAAATTTTAGAAAAATTCTAAAAATATGAAATTATATAATTTTGATATGATGATTTAAAAAATTTAGTTAATATTATGAATAAAATTAATGCTTCGAAATTTAAATATATTATATTCTCATAAGAAGTTATAAATTCATTTTAAAATTAAACTATTTTTTAAGTATAATATAACATTGCTAAAAGTTGAGTGTTTATTTTCTATGAATAACTCAATATATTTATATTATATGGGATATCTATTTTATATTTTTTTAAATAATGTAATTTTATTCATACCGACCAATTTAATGGCTTGGTTATAACTCATATATTTAAATAATAATATTTTAATAGCATGTTGTTCTTGGATGAAACATGGTGTCGTGTTTAATGAATTGAATAAATGAAATGAAATTTATTAAAAAATATAAATTTCTTAAAAACAATGGGATTTACCCTGGGATGGATATATATTATTTCAATAATTTTTTCAAAAATATTCTATTTAGAGGGAAAAAGTATAGGGTTCATTTTGATAGTAAAAGTGCATTGGAGATGAAAAATAATTGTACGAACTATTCTCATATGATGAAAAATTACATTCACTATCCATTGACATGTGAGATGAGGGAAAAAATATTCCATGACTTGTGATGTAATTACCTTGAAATCCCGTGGAAATTTTTTTCATAAATTCCTGTGATTTTTTTGAGTCCGCAAAAATTTACGGCGCTTGATTTTGAGGCCCGGTGAGTCCAGAATAAATTTATAAAGTATTGTTTAGGTACGTTCAGTAAATGGGCATGTAATATTTTATAACTTTTCAACCGGTGCTCGAAATAGGAATCTGAGGGCACCGTTGAACTCGCAGCGCCGATATTCGCTTAATAAGGCTTTCACCTCGATGGAAGATGGTCGACAATGGAAGTTAGAATATGGTGTTTTTTTAATAAAGTTAAATAAAAATATGTGTTAGCTTGTTTTTTATTTTTGAGGTGGTTAAAACCTCCAAAAGTTTGTTAGTTCTGGGGGCCACCACACCCTAACATCTCATGGGAGGTTATGGTAGTGGGGCCCACTTGCACATAACCTCACTTGGGAGGATATCCTTTGTGGGGACCACATAGGCTTTAAACCCCATTAACTCCCCATAATGGGGGAGAAAACTCTTCACCTTCCCCACCAATTAATTAAGCCCACTCCACCCATTTAATTAAGTGAGACAACTCATTTAATTAAAACACCTTTTGAATTCTTTTGAATATTTTGGCCATCAAATTAAATAATGGGTTAGCTTAACCCATTATTTTTGGTTTTCAATTCATTTGGTGGAGCTTTGAGAAAGGGCTTGGAAGAATATGGAGAACATTTGGAGAAAAACTAAGTCTCCAATGACAAACAATCTTCAACCGTGCCAAAAGAGAAGGAGTCGACCATGAAGAACGATGTCTTCGACTTCGTCACATTCGAATGCTCTTCCGCCAACACAGGATATCGTCTTCGTTTTACGACATTGATGATTCAACGAATCCTTTACATGACTTCTTCAACAATCATCATCATACAATGTTTGGGTTTGAGTTGAATTTGTTCATGTTCTACGTCATTCAATTTTATAAAATGTGAATTGCTGATTGATATCAACATAATGTAGAGGGATTAGACCGCACGAACATGGCCTGACCCTCCCCCTTTGTTTTTTCTCATTTTTTGATGATGGAGGCAGAGCAATGCAACCGGTGTCGGCCCAACCGCGAAGGAATCTACAGCGCAAGGCCACCGGGTCGCCAAAAATGGAGCGACACCGTCGTGCTGCACGGAGGGGGGTCGCGACCAGGTTGGGCTGTGGTGGAAGGGCACGGTTCCGTTTCATTACTTGGAGATGGAGATCTGTGTCCAGGGTCGGCCGCAATGGAGGAGCAGAGACGGCCGGTGTCGGCGCTGCCTCCAGCAGTCCGGAACCGGCTGGCCGCTCGGTCAGCCTGATAGTGCGGGGCCTCCTTGTCCCGTGGGATACTGAACTGGCTCCTACTACTGGTTTTGTTTGGATGTCAAGGGGGCACGGAACCCCCCCCCCCCACACGCTACTAGGGAGGGCCATGTAGGGTGCCGCCAACCGCTGGCTGGCCAGCCCATGCGGGCCACTAGCAGGCCATGTGGGCCGCCAGCAGGCCACCCGGGACGCTAGCCAGCCCACACGGGGTGCCCCCTTAGGTCGGGCAATCCCCTTGGACCAGGCTACTCTCAAGACGGGCCACCCTCTCAGGATGGGCCACCCCCTCGGGTCGGGTAGCCCTCAGGCTAGGTTGGACCCACGTACCGGGTCGAACCCCAGTCCGGTCTCGTTTGTCCCTAATACACCTTTTCGCCCATATCTTAGGCCACGGGTGTACGATCGACGAACTGTCGGCGTCGACCGATAGATTGGAGAGAGATTGTTCTTTTGGAATACCCAAAATGCTGTTTATACATAGTTAGGGTATGGTCAGGTTTGTTTGAACCAAAAATCCAACTGGTCCCCTTGAACAGAAATGTCAATAACTCATAGACCGAGCGTTTGATTGACGCACCATATGTTGCATTGATACCCCTATGATGATGCGTACCTTTGAGATATTCTACATAGGACTTCGTGATAGTTGGAGTATCAGCCAATAGCTCATGTAGGGAGTCCTCCCTGAGAAAAGCGAGCGAAGTATGGAGACCTAGTAGCAGGATGATACCTGATGACTGCTGACCATTCGACTCAGAGTGTTTTGACTAGACCAGTAAGAAGTGCCTCTATGTGACACGGAAGACCCACATTGGGGAGCACCTCTTTGGGACGCAGAAGAAACACGATACTCAATAGGAGGAGTACCTGAGCAGGCAATGATGGGGAACACCTCTGTGTGGTGCGAAGGACCCACAGTGGGGAGTGCCTCTGTGTGACGCAGAAGACCCACATTACTTGACAGGAGGAGTACCACAGTAGTGTAGGTTAGTGGAAAGCGCCTCTGTGTGATGCAGCATGCCCACAATACTCCATATAGGAGGATTAAACTAGCAACAATGGTTCAAAAAGTGTGACTGAGGTTGTTACTTGAAACTACCCCTAGAATAAAATCCAATTTTTAGCTGAGTCAATGAGTTTTGTGTTTTCTTCATGATTGAGATGGGTTACTAGATAACTTAGGTATATATATGGTCATTACATAAGTAATGGTTATCTGTTGATTTCATTCTTTTAGGTTTATCCTTGTTGGATTTTCTGAGTCCTTGAGGGTCTCGAGGTCCCTACTGAGTATCTTTATACTTACCACTACATGGGCTATGCCGGCACCACGTTGTGTTGGTTGCATAGGATGGACAGGGCTGACTGAGGCAGAGAGTAACCGGACTGGACGGTACCCGACGGTGGACCACTTGGCGTGATAGTACACAGAGTAGACCGATGGATGTAGAGTGTTGAGGAGGCCATTTGTACCTACTATTTATGTAGGAACCACTGAGGATGACCCAACAGACGATTTACTATTCTTTTCTATAATGCAATTATTTTAAGGGTACTAGGTGTGGTTTTCAATTAAAGGAGTCTAGTGTTTGTGCGGGCGGCCGACGTATCCCTACACTAGGACCATGACTACTGATTTCCGACATAGTACATGAAAACACAGATTTTGTGTGTGTATTTAAATTTTTACTTAAGTAAGCACAACCAGGTCATCTCATCAGGTATAATCATTTGACCGTGTCGCATATATTTCTTTCAGGATTCCTCCCCGCAAAGCCCGGAGAGTCGTATGCACAGACAGCCAACCGAGCGACCAGGCCTTGGTGGAGAGCCCCTTTCCTGTTGAGGTACTAGTAGAGGCACTAGTGGTACCACTTCATGTTGGTCCACCGATGCCCCCAGCACCAGCAGCAGTTGATGCACGCCTCTTGAGCACATTGCATGAGTTCTAGCGCCATAGGACACCCAGGTTCTGGGGAGAGACGAACCCACAGGTAACTGAGGATTGGCTCGAGGATGTGTTGAGAGTCTTCAGGCTGGTAGGGACTCCAGAAGACCTTATGGGGATCCTTAATATGAGTCTCATTCAGAATGTATCAGGAAGATGGTGGAGCCTGATTCTCAAGGTCCACGATGAGGTGTCACTCCTCTGGACAGACTTCGAGAGCCAATTTCGGGCGAAGTTTTACCCAGCCACCCTTTGAGCGGTACAAATACAGGAGCTACTGCATCTACAGCAGGGTAGCATGAAGGTGGCTAAGTACTCAGCAAATTTCACCGACCTCTCACTCTACTCCAAAAATATTGTGCGGGACCCGTTTTTTAGGGAACATAGCTTTGCGCAGGTGCTCAGGCGAGAGATCAGGGAATTGATGATCTCACTCATCATCTCGATGCATGGGCTGTTAGAGAGAGACCTCATAGGGGAGAGTTTACTTACTATGTAGTCACCGGAAGCAAGACCCACAACTAGTCGACAAATAGCAGATTCTTCTATAGCTGGCAGTAGACAGATGACACAGAGGTCCAAGAGGATTAGACTCATTGGTGGGAAACCGTAGGACTCAGGATCTATTTTGCAGGGCACCCAGGGTAGTGACTTATATGCCAGGAGAAGACAATGCTACTCAGGCGGTGGGTAGTGTCACATTGATCATGACTGTCTGACCCACCATTCAGATGACCAGCAGACAGTTGAGGGACCTCCCATGTAGAGGTATAGGTACGATCGAGGCGGTCCACATAGGGCAGGTGGATGTGGTAGAGGAGCTGTTTGAGCAGCTGGTGGTGGATGACATTTTGAGCTGTTTCCACCACCACCAGGAGGGCCACCTTGACCGCAGTGAGCGGGTGGACAGGGGAGAGCTTCGCTTTAGGTAGCTGTGGCATAGGACCATGGAACTCTGGAAATGATTCGAGGTACAATCTATGTCTACTCCACCTTATCTACATTTCTTATATAGATAGGTTCCATTCATTCTTTCATTTGCACTGCCCACCTTTGGTGCCCAAAGATTCTGACAGACCCGTTGGCTCGATCCTTACAGCTGGAGACTCATACAGGAGAAGAATCGATGATTACACACTGGTTCCGGCTATGTGAGATTACTCTAGGAGGCAAGAGCTTTGGATGGGATATTCTAGTAGCGGCGTCGAGGCCTTACGACGTCATCATGGGTATGGACTGGTTATCTACATACCATGCTCAAATCCACTATATTAGAAGAAAAGTGCGGTTTTTTAGCATGGATGGGACCAGGTGCACCTTCACTGGTGAGAAGGGAGCCTTTTTAACACATGAAGGACATACTCAGAGGAGGTTGTAGTAGATCACTCACAATTTCGATTGCCTTGTCCTTAGAGCAGTTTATGTGGTGAGTCCGACTTATCCTATATTGGTGGACCAGTACAAGGATGTATTTCTTGATGTTGTTCCAGGAATACCTCCTCACAAAGAGATGGACTTCTACATAGACCAATACCTTGGGACGACACTGATATCTACTCCATCATATCAGATGGCTCCCACTGAGGTTCGTGTACTACTTGTACAGCTGCGGGACATGCACAGAAAGGGATTCATCCGGCCCAGTGTTTCTTCCTAGGCAGCCCCAATTCTGTTCTCTAAGAAGGAGGATGGGAGGTTGAGGGTCTATGTTTATTACTGTCACTTGAACTAGGTGATCATAAAGAACAAGTACCCACTCCAGAGGATTGATGGCCTCTTTGACCATCTGAAGGGAGCACGACAGTTCTCAAAGATAGACCTCAGATCTGGCTATCACCAGCTCAGATTTCGAGATGATGATGTGCAGAAGATGACCTTCAGATTTCGTTACGGCCACTAGGAGTTCTTGGTTATTCCCTTTAGAGTATCCAACACTCCAACAATGTTCATGTGTTACATTAACAGGATCTTCCAGCCATAACTCGATCGATTTTTCATAGTCTTCATCGACAACATTTTGATCTACTCAACTAATGAGGAGGATTATGCCTACCATTTTTTGGTAGTACTAGACACACTCTGAGAGCACCATTATTATAGTAAGCTCTCGAAGTGCCAGTTTTGGATTCAAGAGGTTCACATTATGGGACACGTCATCTCGGAGGCTAGAGTTTCAGTGGATCCAAAAAAAATTGAGGCGATACTAGCTTGGGAGCCACCTAGGAGTGTGATGAAGGTAAGGAGTTTATGAGGCATGGCTGCATACTACCAAAGATTCATTCCAGACATCTCCAGAGTTGCAGAAACACTATCATCTTTGAACCAGAAGGGGAAACCATTCATGTGGTTGGAGAGATTCCATCAGATCTTTCAGGAGCTGAGGCAGAGGCTGACAAGTGCCCCCATCTTCAGGCTTCGAGAGGAAGGCGTAGGGTACATAGTCTACTGCGATGAATTAAGGACCGGACTTGGGTGTGTTCTAATGCAGGAGCAAGCTTTGATCACATATAGATCTCGGTAGTAGAGACAACAGGAGAAGAATGATGCTACCCATGACCTTGAGTTAGCCGGAGTGGTCTTTTCCTTGAAGATATGGTGGCACTATCTGATGGGAGAAGGTTTTACCATGTACTCTGATCACAAGAGTCTCAGGTATATATTATCTCAGAAGGACCTGAACCTGAGACATTGGTGGTGGCTTGAATTCCTCCAGGACTATGACTTTGATATATTCTATACTCCTGGTAAGGTGAACATAGTTGTGGATTCTCTCACCAGATGATTTGGTATATGGCAGCAAGGAGAGGCGACAGAGCCGCTAGCTGCACTACAGATTTCTTATCTAGATAGAGATGGAGCAGCTTGCCATCATTCTCTTAAAGTCACTCCTCCTATTAATTAGCGAGTCAGGGAGGAACAACATGGAGACACTGACTCTAAGACATGAATGCTCATATATCCATGGGAATGCACCTGGGAGATTTTCTAAAGGAGGGGAGAAAGTCATCCTCTTTAGAGGATGTACTATGGTGCTAGTTTCACTTCCGGAGGAACTATTGACGGAGTTATACACTACCCCTCTAGAGGTACATATAGGTGTGGAAAAAAATGTATCAGGACCTCAGACGACAACACTAGTGGCCAGGTATGAAGAAGGCAGTTACAGAGTTTGTCTCATGATGCCTCACTTGTCATCAAGTGATGGCGGAGCACCAGGTACCAGCAGGCTTGGTTCAGCCATTAAGGGTATCAGAGTGGAAGTGGTACGGGATATCCAAGGACATCGTTATGGGTCTTCCATGTATAACCAAGGGTCATGACTCAATTTTGGTGATCGTTGACCGACTCGTCATGTCGGCCCACTTCCTACTGATTAGAGAGCAAGGCTAAGTAGAGAGAAATGGGCGCCTCTATGTGAAAGAGATTGTGAGTTTTCAAGGAGTAACTTCTTATATTGTATTCGACCATGATGCACGGGTTACATCCTGGCTATGGAAGGGGTCACCAGAGGCTTTTGGGACACATCTTCTCTGGAGAACAACCCTCTATCATCAGAAATATGGTAAGACTGAGTGAACCATTCTGACCCTCGAGGACATGACCTGAGCTTGTGTCCTCAACTTTGTTCATAGCTGGGAGGATTAATTTCCTTTGGTATAGTGTTCCTACAACAACAGCTATCACTCCACCTTTGGTATGGCGCCTTTTGAGGCCTTGTATGGTCGACCTTATAGATCCCCACTATGCTGAACAGACCCAGGGGAGTCAGCACTAATGGGGCCAGAGATGGTATGAGCTACCACCAATAAAGTGTAAATTAACTAGGAGTAGATTAAGACTGTATAGAGAAGGATAAATTTATGTGATCACAAGAGATGGATACCTCTAGAGTTTGAGGATAACAACCACGTCTTCCCATGTGTCTCACCTCGACGAAGTCTACAATGATTTGGATGAGGTGACAATTTATCTCTGAGATTCATCAGACCATTCTTGGTCCTCAGTAGAGTAGGAGAGGTGGCTTACTACATAGATCTTCCACCTCAGATACAGCAGTTGCATGACGTCTTCCACATATCTTAGCTGAGGAGCTACGTCCACAACCCTTCCCACATCATCAACCATAGAGAGCTGGACAACGATGACGGGGTGACATTTACGTAGGTCCCATTGGAGATTCAAGAGCGACAAAAGTAGGTCCTATGTGGATGGTCAATACCACTAGTGTTTTTTCACTAGTAGCACAAGAACCTCTAGGAGAGCACATGGGAGAAAGAGGCTCAGATGTGTGCTCAGTACCCCAATTTGTTTCTATAGTTCAAGTTGTAGCTTACAGGGACATAAATCACTGAGGTGGGGAGAATGTAAAGAACCATAAATTACCTGGAAATTTCCTTCGTATATTCATTGGATTTTTACGAGTCTACGATAATTATGGTACTTGATTCAGAGGCCCTGTGTGTTAGACTCAATTTCTAATGTTTTTTTCGGGTACATTCAACAGAAGTGAAAGTGGGATTTTATAACTATTGAACTGCTGCTCAGAACTGAAATATGAGGGCACCGTTGAACTCACAACACCTTTATTTGCTTAAGAATGCTTTTTCCTCGAAGTCAGATGGTCGAGAATGGAAGTTAGATTTTGGGGGTTTTTAATATATTTAAATAAAAATAAGTGCTATCTTATTTTTAATTTTGAGGTGGTTAAAACCTCCAAGATGTGGATAGTGGTGGGGTCCACCACACCCTAAGCTCCCATGGGTGGTTATGGTGGTGGGGTCCACCCACACATAACCTCCCGTGGGAGGATATCCTTGGTGTGGACCCCATAGGCATTAAAACCAATTTACTCCCCATAAAGGGGGAGAAAATTCTTTACCTTCCAATCAATTTAATTGAGCTAACTCCACCCATTTAATTAAGTGAGATAACTCATTTAATTAAAACACCTTTTGAATTCTTTTGAATAATTTTTCCAATAAATTAAATAGTGGGTTACCTCAACCCATTATATCTGGTTCATAATTCATTTAGTGGAGCTTTGAGAAATGGCTTGGAAGAACTTACAGAACCATTGTAGAAACTAATTCTCCAACGAAGAATGATCTTCAATCATGCCAAAAGAGAAGTAGTCGACCAAGAAGAACACAGTCTTTGACGTCGTCACCATCAGATTATCATCTTCCAATGATGGATATCCTCTTACTTTTCCGACATTGATGAATCTACACATACTTTCTACGACTTCGTCAATGATCATCATCATACGAGGTAGGTGTTTGAGTTGAATTTGTTCCTATTCTACATCTTTCTATTTTATGGAATTTGAATTTCCGATTGATATCAACATAACGTAGAGGGATCTGACTGCACGAACACGGCTCGACCCTCCCCTTTGATTGTTCTCATTTGTTGAAGATGGAGGCCGAGCAACGCGAACGGCGTCAGGCCGGCCATGAAGGAACTGGCAGTGCAAGGATGCCAGGTTTCCAAAAAGAGAACATCACTGCAGTGCTGCGTAGAAGGGGGGAGAAGGCCATGTCAGGCCACAACAGAAGGTCGCAGAACCATTACGCCGTACGAAGGAGGAGAACCGTGGTGGAAGGGCACAACGTCGTCGTGCTGTGTGAAGGAGAAGAACCACAGTACCGTCACACCGCAGAAGAGGAGACAAGACAGCTGGCATCGGGCCGGCTGATGGCGGTGCGGAAACGGATGGCTGCTCGGCTAGCCTGACAAGGCAGGACCCCTGGGTACCACAGGATACTGAACCGGTGATTAGGGCCAGTTCTTTTTGGAAGTCATCCCCCCTACACGCGGTTAAGGTCGACCCCATAGGGCGCCACAGTCCATTGTCCGACCAGGCCACCCGGGTTTCCAGCTGGCCATGCGGGCCACCTGCTCGCCACATCGGCCGCCTGCAGGCCGCGTGGGCTGGCCGCCAGGCCACGCCGGCTGCCCCCTTGGGCCGGGCCGCCCCCTCGGGCCAGGCTTCCCTCGGCCTAGGCCGTACTCTCGGGCTGGGCCACCCTTCTGGCCGGGCCGCCCTCAGGCCGGTCTCCCCCCATCAAGTCGGGCCACCTCCGCGAGTCGGGTCGGACCCACAGATCAGGTCGGACCCCAGTCTAGATCCGTTTGACCCGAATACCCCTTTTCCCTATATATTGGGCTATGGGTGTCTGATCGATACACTGTCTATGTTGATGGATATTTTAGTGCAAGACGGGTCTTTTGGAATACCCCAATTGAGGTTTGGACACAGTTGGGGTATGGTCGGGTTGGTTTGAACCAAAAATCCAATATGGATCCTGGAACGAAAATGCCAATAACTCACAGACCAGGTGTCCGATTGGGGTACCATCTATTGAGTTGAGACCCCTATGATGTGGCAGACATTTGAGGTACTTCTAATTGTTACTTCGTGACAGTTGTAGTATCAACTAGTAGCTCATGGAGCGGATCCTCCCAAAGATGAGTGAGCGGAGTATGGAGACATAGTAGCTAGTTGATACCTGACGATTGCTGACCTTTCAACTCATAGTGTTTTGACTTACCTAGTGGGAATTGCCTATGTGTGATGCTGTAGAACCATAGTGGGGAGTGCCTTTGTGTGACACGACAGACCCACGATGTTCAACATGAGGAGTACCTCTACAGGCTATGAGGGGGAGCGCCTCTGTGTGACACTGCAGACACACAATGGGGAGCACCACTTTGTGACACAGCAGACCCATGGTAATCAATAGTATGAGCACCACAACATACCAGGATAGTGGGAAGTACCTCTGTGTGACATGGAAGGCCCACAGTACTCCATAGAAGAGTAGTACACTAGCAGCTGAGGTTCCAATAGAATGACTGGGGTTGTTACTTGATACGACCCCCTAGAATAAAATCCTGTTTTGAGCTGAGTCAAAGACTTTTGTGTTTTCCTCATGATTTAGATGGGTTACTAGATAACTTTTGTATCTTTATGGGCATATCCCTATGTAATGGTTATACATTGATTTTATTCATTATGGTTTATCCTTTTTGGATTTCTTGAGACCATGAGGGCCTCGGGGTCCCTACTGAGTATCGTTAAACTCACCCCTGTACGGGATATGCATGCACCACGTTGTGTACGTTGCAGATGAAGGAGAGTGATGACAAAGGTAGGGAGTAGCAGGACCAGAGGGACCCAGAGGTAGACGACTCTGTGTGATGGTACACGGAGTGGAAGGACGGATCTGGAGTTCTGAAGAGGCCATCTGTACCTCCCATTCAGGTAGAAACCTCAGAGGACAACACAGTAGTTGATTTACTTTTCTTCAGTTTTACATTCTTTCAATTGTACTTATACTTTTCTGTAGTGATTGTATTTATGGCCCCTTTTACATTACAACACTTCTTTTGTATACAGTTTCACATAGTGTTTTCCTTCCAGTTCTATACTCTAATGTTCTTGTTTATAGTTATAAAGAATATGTCTTCATAATTTATGGATTTATACCTTTGATTCTAGTCACCAGCCCCTGGCCTATGGAAGGTGGGCTTGGGGTAGTCACAATGTGGGCCCCAGGGATGGGTTGTGACATGTGATAACCACATAAATAGGAACCTTGTAGATATGATAGAAATGGCGGTAGCTTAAAAGAAGTTAAAAAATTATTGATGATTTAGTGGATTGCAGTAGAAGGAGGGATAGTTATTGAATGTTTTTTCTATTCTCTATTTATAGGTGGTTGATGTACCAAACTAAATAACACATGAATGAAACCAATATTTTCATTAATTATATAGAATTTATTAAATTTTACCATGTTTGAAATCCTTAGGTGTTGGTTATATATTGATGATTTGTTTATTAAACTTGATAAACTCACAACTCCGATTAAAATAAGGGAAGTGGTACTATTATATATTTAGTTTAGTTCCATAGATATCATTATATTTTGTGATATATATTTTACAGCAACATGTAAAGATATGCAGAGAGGTGAAAATACATATATCATATAACAATTGTTCTAATTGAAATAAAACCCTTATTTTCCATAACAATCTCTTTCATACCTATTATAGATTCACAAAAATCCTCATTGTTTAATTTGTTTTTAGTGGGGTAGTGTTAATTATGAAAGGGCCTATTATAGATGTATTAAATATTGGGTTCTGTTGAATCAGTTTCAGTGACTCTTAATCCAATTTTTTTTATCCCTTTCACTTTTTAATTCTCTATATTATAATGGTTCATAGTTATATAATTTTAATTTCATTGCCTTTTCATTTATATTAATGAACACACAAAAAGGAGACAATTATTTAAAAGTTTCACCTTTTGATAAGAAAAGACAGTCTATGGTGTAGAAAGTAATAATATAAGGTAACACAACCCACTAGTCATGAACATGCGATCAAATACATGGAAAGGTTTTTCCTTGAAAAATATGTATTCACTATAGTCTCTCAACAATGCTTTGATTCATATCACACATAGGAATCACCCACACCTTATAACTATAGATGGTGTTTTTCTTGTGGCTTCATACTCTTACTCTCTTACTCACACAACATTAGGTAAGATACTTCTTAATTATTATTTTCACATATCAATGGAAGTGCACATAAACACTATTCTTATGATTCACATAAAGAACTAATATTTTCACATATTCCAAATCTTATTCAACTTCTATAAAAATATGACTGCGTATAAGTATTATTAATATTATTAATTTCATGAATAACTAATCTAATTTGTATTCTCTCACATCTCTCTTATTCTCTCTTAATACTTAATTGAAATCAGATTTCTCTATTTCTCTCACCTCTTCTTCTTTTTCTTCGGTGCATATGAACAATAGAATTGGTAGTATCCATCTCATTTTTGTTTGATATTCTTAGTTATATTATTATGGTGAAATGTAATCAATTCTACTAGAAATAAGTATTTTTACTCTAATTTTAAAAATATTAAACTTTTTCACCTACTCTTACTTATCTTATCTATATATAACATATAAATATATATAATTAAATTGTAGCATTAGTTTATCTATTATTGTAATATATTATAATAAAATCATTTTTAATATCATTCAAACAATATATTTCTAAATATATTTATGATTATTAACACCATAATATCTCTAAATCTAAAACATGAGATCTTTAACAAACTAAAATAATCAGTTTTCCTTTCACCCTTTTCATGAACTAGGAATTTCCATCTTCATGAGATATTAAAATATTACATCCTTATCGTAAATATATTATACATAAAAATAAATCACAATTTTCATGTGAACATAATTAATTATCATAGCCTTCTTCCTTTATCTTGAAAACTATTCTCAAATAATTTATTATTATAAATATTCCTTATTAAATCCATCAAACTATTTCCAAAAAAATAAACATCATATTAATTATCCTATAAATATAAGCATGAATGTATGTACGTGCTATGGTCATAGAAATACCTCATGAAAAAATTCTATTCAACAAAATATTCCCCTTTATCTTTATTTAATCTTATCTAAATCTTGATATAAATGATTGTGATATTAAATTCAGTAAAGTTCTACCTGATTAGAATTATCACTATTTCCACCATATATAAAGATTTATTCATATTCACACATTAATATATATATATATATATGTGTGTGTGTGTGTGTGTAGGTGTTTGTGCCTAAAAATAACCTATGTAGAAATATAGTACATATAATTTATTTGAATATTTTCACTTATGTGGAATCTTAACCTATTGAGAGAAATTATAATATAGATAAAACATTACATAGAATTTTTCATATAACTAAATCTCCATATATTCTCTTGATCAATCTTTTACATGTTCAATAAACATATTGTGTGGCCGATCAATATGTTCTATATTGAAAGTCATGGTTTCTCCTCAATATACTGTGTTATATTATAGTCTCATTACAAACCATGATACCCACGTTTGTTCCTATACCTAACATGAAAATCCATGGTCACATGAACTACGATGCAGCTCACCATTATTCCTTGACATATTATACCAACTAATCAACTCATGAACCATCACATATCATACTGTTATCCCTTTACCCGCCATAGAAACCAATTATCACATGACCTGCAGTGTGTATCACAGACAATGTTTTCATTCTTATCGTCTTAAGAGCCATTAGATAATATTTTTCAATATCATATAAATAATCTCAAAATATTCACAAGATTATATTATTCCAAAAATATCATAATAAATCTATCATGATGATGGTGCAACTCTCAGATGATTCACTCTATAGAACGTTATAATCATTGGTGAGGGAAGATCATTATTAGCATATGGAAAATGAAACATAGTGATTGACCATTTTTAATGAATTTTAAGTGGTTTTTGAATTGTTTCATACATATTTGAATATGATATTTTATATACACAAAATATTTTCTTCGGTTAATAAGGTTTATCAATTCATAGACATATCGAATTTTTAAAATGGGTAATATTCATATAACATGCATATGACCACTAATATTCCATAAAATTTCAAAGTAGGGACTCAATAAACGTGCCATTATGATAAGACCCTTAACTACCCATGAAAAATTTCTACCCCTAATATTGAATAACAAAACCATAGTTTAATTTGTTCTAATTTGATCTTTTCATAGATGCCTTTGTTTGGATTAGGTTGTTCAGGTTTTGGGCTAGCCACTTGTAGTAATTTTTTCTTCTAATAAAACATTAACCCTTTCAAAAAAAATCAAAACAATAACATCCTAACATCCATTTATTAAATCTCATATTCTTCTTAACATTATCAATTTGATTGTATCATGAGTAAAAATATGGTTAAAACTCCCTTTAAATCATCAACATCATTTTATGTTATCATAATAAATATTTTAATAATTTCAATACAGAAACCCCTAAAATTTTTATTTTTAATATGACAATAAAAACCATAAACAGAACCCATAAAATACATTTTTTCTAATATTTATATTATATAACAAGTAAAATATTTCTTGTGAACTTCATTATTCAAAATCATTAAAAATAATTTTTGTATAACATCCATGTTATTTATTCTTGATCAACATAATGGAATTTAATGAAAATAATTTCATAAAAACCTATAGAATAGACATAATGTGGCCTCAATAATCTCCCCCTTTTTATTTTTTTCAATACCAATTCAAAATTGATCAGTAAATATATTCACATTATTTTTCATTCCCGCCACATTTCACATCAATAATTCAATTCCTTTCACTCCCATTTATTGATAATAAATATAATGTATTATAGGAAATTTTATGAATTAATACTTAAGAAGAGTTAAGTCCACCATTAAATCTTATGTCTGCATGGTTCATGCTTAGAAGAAAAAAGAGTTTATGATTTAGGCAAATAAAAATTGTCCACTGTGAAATAAAATGTTACCAAATGTATTAAGAAACTATTTTCCCTTCTTAGAAACAATCCAAACATTTCAGAATAAATACATTGAAGAAACCAAAGTATATAATTTTATATAATGAAATATATTAAAAAAAGTTTTCTTATCAATTATTCATATTCTATAAAAATAATATTTTATGAAATAAAAATTATCTCATCTTTTTTATAATTCATTACGTGTGTCCACCTCATAGAGACACTCTGAAAAAATGTATATGGTTATCCAATCATTCTTAATTCCATTTCCTGATCAAGGATGATTTATTTATTTATTTTCATATTCGGATATAAAAATAGAAATCATTTATGTATGTTTTCTATTTCATTTTTTTATCTCGGGCTGATATAATTTATATATTATTAGGTTTCCCCTATAAGGTTATGCATCAAAATTAATTAATTGCATATTATGTACAATTTAAACACATAAATCATATGGTAATAAGGTGGATATTGTTATTAGTCATTGTGAATAAAAAGCATAAGATGGTTTTATCAACCATGTTGCTTTATTATACATTCTTAAACATATATATCTCATACCACATATGGTATTATAGAAAATGTAGCTTACCCTACAATCTTTTACTTTTTATATATACCTATTCCTCTCTATATCCTTTATGTATAAGGAATTCATGATTCATTTATGTGTTTTTGATGATGCTAAAAATATTTTTAAGCGACCATTAGCTTTGTATACTACCAAACTGAATCTATCATGTAGTAATTCCTGAAAACAAGAGTTATATATTATTCATAACCTAACAAGAAACTCATGTTTTTAATGTGAACCGTCTTATTTTAATTTTCTACAAGATTTTACTTTTACCACGTTCAAATTTTATTTTTTTTGGAAATCTATTTTTCAAATATCTAATATATATTTTAAAAAATTAGAGGCCTTATTGAAGTATACACATATAAATTCTTGAGTTCCGGTCATCTCATACAAATTTGAAATGATGAACTCATCCTAGACTTCCTGATCTTGTTTTGATTTTAATTAACATTCAGGTTGTTGTCATAGTATCACTCAATCCCATTTGGTGATATCGTCTAAGGGTATTTATTGTTCAAATAAATCCCACAATTTATTAACAAGGGTTATGATTTATTGTTATCTTTTTCTATTCTCTATTTACTTTCATTTTATATATATATTTATGCATATGAACAAATTCTATAACCACCATCGTAAACACTATAAGGATCTCTATGTACCACAAATTTGTTCTAAACTATCAAATTTAACTTTTTCATATGAGGTTTTTTAATTTTCAATATATTTTTCCAAATTGAAATGGGTTTCAACTTATCCCTTTCTTTTAATATTATTTTCAAAAATTATAATTTACATTTCTAAAAAATATTCCTTTTCACAAATATTCCAACCAAACTCAATCTTTTTTTTAAAAAGGTTCATTAACCAGATTATATATCATAATATTTTTAAACATTATTCATCACTAGTTGGGATTTTATTTGGGAACTATCCAAAATACTCAACATAAAAAGGTGGTAAACTTATCATTAATTCTACTCCCCTATTATTAGTGGCTTTAATTTTAACCACATACTATTTTAAAAAATAGATTTAATTTGAGAAATATAGTTTGAAAGGGATAATACCTTTACTATGAACTATACTTAGGACTTATTATAAGAATATTACAATGTCTTATTACCACATAATAACTATATTTTGATATAAATCACTTCTTTAATCATAATGTGACATCAATTATTCTTCATTTATATTCTTGTGATGATTTGTCTTAACTTGTTTTAATATTTTCTGAGGTAACCTCAAGTACATGATTTTCCATATTGTAAAAATTATTATCATCTTAGATCACCCTTAATTTTTATCCATTATCCTTAATTATTTCAATATATTCATTATGTATTTTAACTTTCTCCTTTCAAATTGGGTCAAGATACTCAATTCTTTCATATCTACCACTAATTATTTTATTCTTTATATCATTTATGTTTTTCATGTTTACTTCCAATGCATAAATATTCTATTCAAATACATTGGTGATATAATAAATTTCTCTAATTTGGTTGATCTGTTCATATTTGCACATGGGGAATCTCTATATATTATCCTTGATCATAGATTCCATATCTTCATTGTTCTTTTAGTGCTTTACACATGTCAAAATCATCTATCATAAATTAATTTATATATTTTCTGATTCCTTATCAAGGTGCTATATTTATTCACACATGTTTCAAGAAATCCTAAAAATTATCTTTTTTGTAAAATTATGATATTTTAAGAAGAATAATGTGTTACAAAACATACAATACATGTTATACTGATCTAAGATGAACTGTTAAATAATTTTATTATAAATATGACTGTTATAACGTAATTATCAAATTGGATGGTGTGAATAGAAGTATCTTAATTATGAAATATATTAATTATGGTCCAAATAAATATTAATTTATTGATTAATTATTATGAAGAAAATATATAATTTTTTTGAGAATTCATTTTTTGATTAAAAAATACTCTTTTTCTCAAAAATCATTTTCCTTTTCTTGTGAGTCAATAATATACATAATTTCTCCAAATATTAGAAATATTATTTAATAAAAATGTTGAAACACATTAAATTAGCATATCATAATTATTTTAGGATGATATTTTGGTATTTTTCTAAAATGATTAATTTTTTAATGATTGGGGAAAAATAATAATTTATTTGAATATACAATATTCCATTCAAGTATTTGCACAATCCAATTTTATTTTAATTTTTTTAAATATCATTATTTAATTTGGATAAAAATTAATCAAATTAATTTTATTAGATTTGATATTATTGTTTACTCTGGTATAAAAATATTTTTATACATAAATGATTAATTTTTGGAAGCAAAATTTTAAACAAATTTTGTTGGTTTCTTTTTAAAGTATTTCATACCACTTTTGGGGATTCAATTTGTTAAAATAAATTCCTTATATTAAATAATAATATATAAATTTTTTAGATAGACCAACCTTATTATTTTACATAATGAACAGTAACCGAGGATAAAAAATTTCAACATAGTGAAGGGTAAATTAGGCTAACTAGGGATAAAAATATTGTGATTTGGCTTTAAATCACCATAATAGTAAATTTAAACAAAAATATGAGTTTTTCTCTAAAAACATCTTCATATCTTGGATAATAATGAATTTAGGTTCCATTTTTTCTTTGATAATGAACATAATCTTATTTTATGTAAAGGAAAATGTCAAAATCTCTCTTTCTTGTTTTTAATATCTATAATATTTTTTATATGTGAATAAATAAATAGCAATAAAATGTTAACTTTAATAGAAATAAATTTTTTATAATGTTTCTTAATTTTTAAATATTAAAGATAATATTATTATCATAAATATTTATGCAATTCTTATATGGTTTTGTGAATTTATTTGAAAAATAAAGGAAATTATTTTAAAAACAACAAAATTAATATTAGTTTCTTGTGTTATGGTATTAAAAAAATCATGAAAAATATATTATATTAGTAATTTGTTATTAGTTTTTATTTTAACTAAATTATAGTCAGTATTTTTTATAGTTAAATTATTTGAATAGTCCTTAAAATGACATTAATGGTGGTTAATGTTAAAAAATATTTTATTAAATGTTTGAAAATTAATTAAAATATTATATTTGACCATGTTATTAAAATATTGTCTATAATATCATCCATTTTCCACTTATTTGTTAATTATCCATTTAATGTGACTTTATTAATGCCTAAATATTAAAAAACATTGTTATCATGGTAATTTTTAATAGGGTTAATGAGAGGTTATAACTAATAGATAAGGGATAAAATATAATATAGAATTTTATAAATTTTATAAATGATAGTAATTTGACAGAGAATTATCCTATATTTTAAATATTTATTTTTTCCCAAATGCACATGAAAATTAATTTAAATTAATTTAATGTTTCTGTAATTTAATTGGTGCTCATATCCTCTCTTATATATATTATACCACATACACTCTCATCATCACACATATAGATACAAATAGATGAATAAAAATATACCAAATCATCATATTAAATTCATACTATAAAAATTATTTGTATTCATACTCTTAAAAGAACATCGATAGGTTCCTAAAGGGGAGGTCTAAACGATATTGTTCAAATATATTGTAATCGTCTGAACCAAGAATTTTAATTTTAATTATTCATTTTCCTCATTTAATTGTATTATAAAAACTTTAATATAATAAAATTAGTTTGTTAAATATACTTTTTTGTGATTATATCAACTTTATAACATTGTTAATTCTCTTTTCCCATCAAATGGGAAATGAAACCATCATTTGTGCAAATGTTTTGTTTACTACCTCGCGAACTGATGTATTTAATCTCTCATCAACACTTTTTATAGTTATTGATTTCAATGGATTTAATTTTTATATATAATATTGATAAAATATTTAAAATTATAAAAAATTAATATATCATCTAAATATATAACATTCCAATCATGAATAATAGAATCATCACACGTTTGTATGTATGGACTACTGTCTTCATGTAGCGATGTGCATAAATTTTAAAAAATATATCACATGGATGGTCATGGGGCTATATTTAATAATTTTTTATGTTTAATACATAATAATGATTATATAATGGTTTTATTTTATTTTTTATCTCTTTTACATAGAATTTTAAGTAAATCCACAACACATTTATATTTGTGAACTACATCCCATATAGCTGATGTATTTCGATTTTCATGACATCTTTTCTTGAATGGAAATTAAATTTTATTATATATATATATAATAATTATTATAAAATTTTTATTATTATTATCAAAATTATGGAATAATGAACCCATATACCATGGTCAACCAATCCAATTTTTTTAGGTTTTGTCAAATAAAAAACCTCAAAACGACAAACATTAACACAATCAATTTATTAAAAATTATAATGAATGGTAATAAATGAAATAAAATGTATTATGATAAGATTATAAACTATAAACATTTCCTTAATAAATTAAATAATAATATAATTTAATTATATAGGACTTATTGAATTTATATGGAAAACTCTGGGATGAGGTAAGGAATTTTTCTTTTAAACCGTATTTTCAAAGATTAAATGTTTTTATTTTGTTTTAAAATAGCATTGTTGTTTATTTAAAATTATAAAAGTAAATTATAAATATTAAGAAAAATTTATTCAATGTAATTTGAAAAAATTCTTGACATTCATTAAAAAAGGGATAAAAACAAAACTTTAAATCACTTTCCAAACATGTTTTTTTGACACCTTTAAAAAAGATGGAAATGAATAATTTGTTTATCGTATACAACATGAATATAATTTACCACTATCATGACCATTATTAATTTATATATGTAATTATATTGAACATAATTAATGCACATGTAAATCTGGGAGATGGGGTAAGGTATTTTTATTTTATACATTATTTTAAAAGTTTAAATGTTTTACTTTTGTTTACACAATATATTAATGTTCCATAAATTTTTTTGAAGTATGTTATTATTATTATAAAATATATATTCAATTTTATTTAAAAAAAAATTCATTAGTTTCATAATTTTTTTTCAATGAATACAATAAAAAAAGTTTTAAACATGTTATTTCTACATTTTTAGAATAGTGTGAAAGGAATAATATGTTTACCATATACAATAAGATTGTAATTTACCATTTTCTTTACCATTATAATTTTATAATCATCCTATTAATTTTTTTATAGATTTTAAAATATATATATATTATACAATAAAAATTTAAGATATATTTATCTATATATATTTAATTACATTGACAAAATACAATACACAGAACCACGATTCTAACTTAACTATAATATATTATACTTTTATAATGTAGATTATAATGTGAATAATTGAATATGAATAAAAAAGTCTAATATATATATATACTTTTTATATATATCTACTGTATTGATAAATAAAAAATCACTTTCCAGTAAAGTTATTATATGACTTAGAAATAAAATTTACCTCAAAATTTGTTCTTATTTATTTTTGTGGGAAAAATATAATTAATTTCTTCTACTATAAGAAAATTTACATGAAAAATATAATATTATTTTTAAAACAATAATTTCACAATTAAATTAAATATAATTTTTGAAAATTTCTTGAAAATACCAATTTTTCGATGAATAATGAAAAATACTAATATTAATTAAAAACATTATTTCCATTTAAAGAATGAAAAAAATTACATTTTTAAAATTGTTTTTAAATGTAAAAATAGATAATTTATATTTTTAATAATTGAAATAATTTTAATGGAATTAATATTCTGTTGGGTTTTAAAATAAAACTTATTTATAATTTGAAATCATTTTTCTAAGAAAACTATTAATCATCATATTTAGTGGGTTTAATTATAAATTAAATTTTAACCCTTCAATGAATTTAATCTCAAAAATTAGATCCAATATTTTTAATAATTAGTATCAAATTTCTTAAATTTTTTAATTTTATTTTTTGTGATTATCAATATTATCCATGGTAAATATTTTTCTTGTTAACAAGATTCAAATGAGTAAAACGGGGAGAAAACTTTTGGAAAAGCTTTGTAATTTCTCTAAAACTCGAAGTTATCCTATTATATAATTTTGGATTGTTCATATCCATCCATTTTTATAAATGTTGGAGACATGGTTCAATTTTCCTTTGTTTATGACCTTTAAATTATTTTAATAAAAATTTAAATACAAAATGTCACTCTCTTGGAATTAATAACATTAAATGTTTTTCATTGGGATAAAAACGGGATATCATCAGTTATAAATTTTTATTTAACATATTAATTAATTTTTAATAACATGGTACTATTTTTTCATGTTTTAGTTATTAATCAATTAACTTTAATACTAACGCAATGCTCAAACATTATTTATTCAATTAAATGAAAAATAAAATTAATGATTCTAAAAATATTAAAATTATTAAAATTTGAATGAATTATTATGTTAGACTAATTTTATATATATTTATAACATATCATTGATCTTTTATTGTTTTATATTATAATTCCATAACTATATGGATAACATTAAAGTCCAATAATGTTAATAGTTCTAAAAATGAAATTAATTATATTATATAATAAATATTTATTTTATTAAATGGTATAAAATTCATAACAGTCTTATATTTAGTGAAATAAATGAGATATGTTTTATTATATTAAACATAGTCCATTTATTTAGCAATTTTAATTTTATGGATACATTTTGACACATAATGTGTGGAAAACATCAGTATTATGGAAATTGTCCAAAGGATTAACGGGGGTTAAAACCAATATGAAATTACTAACACATACCTAAAACATTTCTAAATATTATGTGATGGAAGTATTCAAACATAAATTCTTACAGTATTATAAATATATCAAATTTTAGCTGCATTATTTTAAAAATTATTATATTTTAATTTAATACATTATGTAATTCTCTGGGTGCCCCTCTCAACACTTATAAAAGGGAACCTACACTACTTCAGTATTAATAATTTTTTATCATTATATATCATCCAATACCTACCATAATAACTTTATATATGACATTCCAATGTATCATATATTATATTCCTTCCAAAATATCATCCTTCTGAGGGTTAAGGTGTAACCCAAAGGAGGTCTCTCAATGAATAGTTAAAACTCTTAACCAAGTAATTTAATTTTTATTTCATTTTATACCTCATCTAAAAACATAGTATTAAATATTAAATAATTAATTAAATGTAATAAGTATATATATAAATTATCATTAACATTTATCATCCACTATCCACTTTATTTCCATCATATGGAAACTAAAGACATCGCTCATACATATGTAAAACTTACCTTATCCACATAGCGGTATAATTCATTTTTCATAACCACAATACTTCGATGAATATAATTATGGATTGAATAAATAAATTCTTTATTTAACATATTTTTATTTTACATGAAGGTGGAATTATTAATTACCTTTTTTTTTCTTTCATCTGCACAAAAATTGTTGTTGTGTTCATGTGAACGAATGGCCCACAAACTCCATGAAAATTATAAATACATTTTTCACTCTACCTTTCATGGACTATTATATATATGTGTATATATATATAATATAATATATATATATCATGATTTACCTTTTTTATATGATTGAACCATGTTCAATATACGAATTCCCAAACATTCGAATTCAATCATCCTTACAAAAAGCAACAATTTACACTTGGAAATGATGATTTTAACAACGTTCCATTAATAAATAAGTGTAAAAATGTTATCGATGCATAATATATGATTTGATATTATATATTTATAATAAATTTAAATATATTGTACAATAGTTTAGATCACCATCAATATATGGGATCTTGAAGTATGAGATTTATGTTATAATGTCATTTTTTATCAAGAATGTTTATGATTATGTTTACGATGATGGAATTTTATTTCCTATATCTCATGAGTCCAAGGAATTAATTTATAATATTCCTATCTAAATAAATAAATTATTTTACTTTTAGTTTCATCTCTTTAGGTACTAAATATACTAAAATGATATTTTAAAGGAAAACGAATTTTATTTCACTCACCGTTAAAAAATATTTTTATCCCATATCTATGTTTTCTTAATAATATTTCAATAATATCATTAGTATTCTCTTAATAATTTTAAATATAATATTTAACTACTATTTACATTTTATAATAAAACTAAAAGTAATATTGTTTTTTTTCAAATAAGGTACTCTTAAATTTTCATTTAAAATGTGAATGAAATCATGGTTGTAATGTACCCTACATGATCAGAATTTCCCAAAATCATGAAAATTCACTTATTTAAAGATTAAATTAATTTTTTATAGTTTTATTTTTTATAATAATATTATATGAAATTTTGTATATTTTAATGGAGTTATGTCTATTTGAAATGGGTATTTTCCTCTTGAACAATTCTAAGTGATCCTTTAGTGGAACTTTTCATCCAACATTACATATTTTGAATATATTTAAGATTTAATAGGAATATTATCCAATGATACCATTATTATTATTTCTTTAGATTTTTATGATTATTCTGATAATATCATTATGGAATCCATTAATTTTCCATGGGTTATACTATGATGAAATACTGAAATAATTATGAAACGTGTTACCCTTCCATAGGTTATGATATGATGACTAATTTATGATCATATGGAATGCATATGTATTATCTCCATGATGTGATGGGTGGGAATAGAGGTATATAGCCCTCAAATTCATTAGTTAAATATGGATATCTCATGAGATAAGAAATACTATATTGGGGAGTGAACTCGATTCAATAATGGATTTTTTTTACTATTATAGTATAAGGAGTGATCCATGACTGATGATATGATTGAATAAAGACTCAACCCAATCCACTATAATAGTGTTGGAAGTGATCCTTGACTAAATAAATCATTTTCATGGAATATCATTTTGAAAAAATATATTTCTTCTAAAAATTTTATTCTCTCGTAGGCTATGTGATTTGATTCATTTTGGAATCATGTAATATTAAATAACATGTTTTTAGATTTTATTTCATATAATCATATATTATTACTATAGTATGATCTTGAAATTCTAATCTCTTATTCTTGTTCCCTTTTTCTCAAGTTATTCTTAGTATATCAAATATATGACCAATTTTTACCGATATTAGTCGTATGATCTCATCTTTTCTTATGTTTACCATACCCATGAAATAATGGAATATCATAAGAGTGTTATTTCATATAAGGGTGATAGTGGTGAAGAACTATATTGGAGATGATGTAGATCTATTATAAACATGTTGTTTAGGTATCCATCTTTCTAGGGAAATTAGACCTATATGATTATTGAAGAGATAATAATGTTACATATTGAATATTAATCTAATAAGATTTATTATTTATTTATGAAATGTATTGGTCAATATAATGTCACATTCCCCATTCTATTGATTTCTTATTCTTTATTTTAATAGGAAAAAGGATTTTTAGCCTTATTTTTACATGAAACCATATAATTATTAGTCATATTTATTAAATGGAATATTTTAAGAGATTTTATAAGGTAAATGAATATATCTATGTGGTCTATGTATATTATAGTCCATAAAAAATATTTAATAAATTTTGATCCCGATATGGATCTACAATGCATTTGTAAATGATTATGTTCTCTAGATAGTTTTTTTATAATTAACGGGGTATGTTATTCCATTTTTAAGGGTTCTTGTAATGGTACTATGAATATGATTTCCCTAGGAACTTACATTAATCTAATTTTAATTTTTTTTATTTCTCAGTTTATGAAAATGATCTTTTGTTTAATATAATGATTATGAACTTTAAGGGTAAATCGTAATTTTTTTAGAAAATGGATTTCTTTAATTAACATGTTTTTTAGAAACCGTCATGATCATTATTTTTTCCTTCACGTTTTCTTATCAACCATTTTATAAAAAACATTGGCCATAAAATATGAATTCACATGTAATTAAACAATTATTATATCCCAGTTTATATTATGTTAAAGGTAAAATATATTATATGATCTCACATTTTTTTAAAGAACTATTGTTTTTATTTTATTTTATTTATTTGTCTGTTACAAATTAATTTTTTCTCATCCAATGTTTTAAAATTATTTTTCACATAGAATAAAAATGGGTAAAAATTTAATAATTTCCAAGTTAAAGATATTTTAGCTACATTTAATGTAGTAATTATTTATTTATAAATTAAATAATACAAAAATGGATATTGTTTGGTGATGAAAACATCATTATAATTTTTTCCCAAAATCTATAAAACTCTAAACCTAAAATGACCATTGTAATTTAGGTGTTTAAATTTTTCCTTTTGATTTTGTATCCTTTGGATTGTTAAAACTAAGTTATATTTTTCATTATAAAATTCATATATATAAGGATTTTAATTTTCACATAATATCTAGGAGTACTGGTTGAGGTACATTATAGTTCTTATACAATATGGTTTAAATAACTTTCCATTAGAGGATGTTTTTATGTGTAGTAAAATTAAGTGTTATAGATTCCAACATGGGATTATAAGTTTAAGTTTAGACATATGTTCAAAGGTATAGGAACCCCTTATGGGGTTTTAAGTGATGGTATTTTAATGTTATTATAGTTACATTGGAATAGATTTATTTTGTTTTGATAAAATATTGAGGTATATTTATCCCTTATTTTTTTCTCTTTTTTGAAGTGAAAAGGTTATTTGGGCAATAAATCCATAATGTTTAATAGAAATAAGTTTAAAGGTATTTATAACCATTACATTATGATGATAATTACTATTAATGTGATTATAGTTAATTAGGATAAAAGGGTAACAATATATTAATAACACATACTCTATCATATAAACAACCATGGGATTAGAAAGTGATTTGGTGACTATTTTATTTATTTTATTTTAAAAGTAGTTCTATATTTTGAGAACACTGTATAATTATGGTAATGGAAATACTTTTGGATAATATGTGAATTTATTTAAGGAATAAGACTTTATTTTCTTTTGTAATTATATATAATTTTATGTTTTTTGTATGGTTATTCAGATTATATATGGATTATATGAATTTTTTTAAGAATATTTTAGTTGGATATATACCTTTGTGGGAATATGAATTTATGAGTGGCAATTGATGTATAGAGATAAATTTTTATTTTAAAATATAATAATATTTGATCAAGTGTTTCCAATTTATTTGATTTTATCATGTCCATAAATATGTTGATGAGTTTTAATGTTAGGTATTTATACAATGTTTAATGTTTAACATTTGTTGTTTTTATTGTGACTTTTAAAATTAATGTAGTATTTATTAACATGGGATATTATCTTACATTGTGTTAACCATTTTTATTTTGGTTAATATTTAAAAACATGAATAATAACTTGATACCATTTTTTGATGATGTGATCCATTAGATGTTGATTTTTGTGCTTCGGGAATGTGAAATTCAACTTTAATATCCATTTCAATGAATAAGTGATATGATTAGTGTTTATATTGATCAATTCAAAACCAAATGATGAAATGAAACTTATTTAATTGAATGATATAAATTATATATATCTTCTCATGTTTTCAATCCTAATAGTAAAATAGTCTATCAATTATAGAAAAATTGTCCTGAAATTATAATGTTATAAATTTATGATAAATTATAATGTTATAAATTTATGATAAATTATGATGATTTTATTGTTTCATTACTTCTCCAAAATAATATCATTTTCTCTTTACTCTAACTTATTTTAATATGCATGTTTTCACTTCCCATCCATTTTATTCTGTTGAAATCAAATTATGTGTTATTATTTATGACCATCATATATCTCTTTCACTCTTTCCAAAAGGATGTTTTATTATACATTTTATGATATCTATTTTCAGAAATCAAATTTTTCAAAGACTAAACCCTTTACTTTTGATGATAAAGATAAAATTACGAGGATTTAATTAATTAAAAGGGGATTTAATATCGCGATAATCAAAAATAACAATATGTTTGATGATGTAAATAGTATGCAACAACAATAAAAAACAAAGCAGAATATAATTATATTTTATATGAGAAAATTAGAAACTAGTCCTTGGATTTTCTAGTCTGAATAAGAGTAACTACATTATAAAATAATTGTTTTATTGTCCTACTTAATATGAACAAAAAGATTAATTATTATGAAATAATAAATCAATTTTTAATAAGGTAATTCAATGATTCAAAATGATTTCTTCTTCAATAATTGTTTATATTGATTCTTATGAGATAATATGATAATTAACATTCAACACATTAGGAAAATATTTTATTAAAATGATATCACAATTTAAATAATTATATCAAAATTATGTCAGGATAAAATGTTGCGATTTTTATAAAATTAAAAAATTTCAAGTTAATAGTTAAAAATAACTATCTTATAGAAAATTGTTTCTTATATTCAAGTATTTATATATTTTCATTTTTAAAATGATTATAAAATTTTAATCTTTACTTTATTATTTAAATAATCTAATTAATTTTATTAGAATATATAATATGATTAATTGTGTTAAAAAAGGTTTCTTTCTTAAAAATATATTTTTAATAATTAAATTTTCTATTTAGTTTTATAGATTAAATATGAAATTAAATTCCTCCACTTAAAGGGAATGAATTTGATAAAATGGATTTTGTATTTGGAATTGTCATTTCAATATTTGGTAAAAAAGAAAACTTTATTTTTTTCATAATGAACTATAACAACTGTGAAACTTATCACTATAGTAAAAGATAAATTGGGTTAAATGGGATTAAAACTAAAGTAAAAAGGTTTTAGAATCACCATTAATATGATTTTCATGTTTTCATTTCTTGGATATTGAAATAAATAGTGAAAATATTTTAGAAATTTCTTTTTAGTCTCTTTCCCTTGTTAAATACCTTTATATTATTTTTTTTAAGGAGAATTATTAAATTTCACCTTCTTTCTTTTAATATACACTCATAAAAGGATAAAAATAGGCAATTTACAGCTCAAAAAGGATAATGTAGAGATCCATAATTTTATTATTATAATTTATATTTCATTATCATTTATACTTATTTTCCTTAATACTTATGCAACACTAATGGATTTCATGTTCAGTTTGTGAAAAAAACAATTAAACTAATTTAATAATTTGAAGAGTAATCTTTTCTTGTGTGACTTATTTTGTCCCATGAATTGTCAAAAAAAATTATAATATTGTAGTGATGTCGATATTTTATTATTCTAATTATGGTATTATATTTTTTAAAATTTAAATTCTTTAAATAGTCTCGAAGAAGTATTTAATGGTATTAGATGTTAAATAATATTTTATTAAATGATTTAATATTCATAAAAAATAAAACATGGGTGAAGTGAATTTAATTTGGATATAATATCAAGAATTATCTAATTTCATGTTACTTTTTATTTTTTATTAACATTCATGAAACCTAATTCGTAAAAATCATTATAATCATGTTAATCATTAAAAGGGTTAACAAGAGTGTGAAATTAAAAGATAAGGTTTGAAAAATATTATACACATGTATATGTTTTATTTTATAATAGTATTTTTACTCATCCTCACTAAATATTCAAAATAATTCACTTTGGTAATAAATTAACCATAAAATAAATTTTAATTAATTTAAATCTTTTGGTAATTCTTTGGGTGTACATATCCTCTATTATATAATAAAACCACCTCCCTAATTATCTAAAAACCTATTGACCCATATATCCTAACAAAAATCATAAAAAATCATACTAACATCATTATATACATAATTTAGGTGATTTTTTTCTAAAAATACCCCCCATTATGTCTTTAAGATTATATCCAAAGAATATTCATCATATATGCGGTATTCATCTTATCAGAGTCTTTTAATTTTAATTATTCTTCTACAAACACAAATTATGTAAAAACCCATAAAAAATAATCTAATTAGTACCAATGAAATATAAAAATTTAATTATTTTAATTTAATAACCTTAATTTTTTTGTATCTTTTAAGAAAATGGTAAATGAAAACATCATTCATGTGTTTATGCGTACTACTGCTTCAAGAACCAATGTATTTCATATCTCATCATTTCCTTTAATGGTCAACAATTAAAATGAATAATATATATATATATATATATATATATATATGTAAATGATATTAACGAAATAATTATTAATCTAATAATATAATATATAATTCATCATCATACTATTACAAATGTTTAAAACTGAAACATTGAATGTGCATGCTTATAGACTACTGTATCCAAATAGTGATGTACCTTGTTTTTCCAAAACATCCCCTCATATACTGTCATAGGGAAATATTTAATGAATTAATTTTATTTTAAACACTTGATAATGATCATAAAAAAGTTAATATTTTGTTTTATTTCTTTATTTTCCATCAAATTAAATGTAAATACATCACTTGATGTTCATACGTACTACCACATCGTGAATCAATATATCTTGATTTCCATTAATAATTTTCATAATTCTTTATAATATTATATTTTATGTATAAAAATAATAATAATTTCAGGTTTTCTATTTTTCTTATAATGAAAAAATTACCCATGTCACCATATTCAACCTACCAATATTGTTTTAGGGATTATGAACCGAACACCATCAAAATGAATTTCATAATATTAATCAATTTATTAAACATATAATACATGATAATAAATGAAATAAAAGTTATTTTTTACTATAGTAAACCTGAATCGGGTTATCATGAAAATAAATAATTATTATATGTTCATTATACATGATTTGAAGAATATACACGACATTTTGGGGGTGTAGTAAGAAAATTTTAATTCAAAAATTACTTTAGTAAATTACATGTTTAAATCTTGTTTTACCTCTATATATAAATTTTCTATAAAATGTTTCAATGTTTTGTATTAATAATTTTAAATTTATTTCCATTTTAATTTCAATCATTTATTACATTCTTCATGATTCTTTTGAAAATAATCCATTTAAAGGTTTTCACAACAAGTTATTTTGACATTTTTTCAAGTGTTAATGGAATCATTTTTTAATGATTATGTATTGAGAATAATTTACCACCACCATGAAAATTATTATTTAGGGAGAAAAATATTCATTTTAATGGGATTTTAAAAATAATATTTCATTTCTTGTTTTTCTAGAAATATTTTTTATAGATTTTTATTGAAAAAATGATTCATACTATTATTTTTATATGAATCCTAAAATATTATTTTCATGTGTAAAATAAAATATTTTTTGAGATTTCATTTGCTAAATTTATGATTATGCATATTTTATGTTTATTATGGTCATTGTAAATTTTTTATGGTATATGATAATCTTGATATATCTATTAAAATCATTGGGTAATGATTTTTTTCTCTAGAGATTTCCGTTCGAATTGAATGTGTAGGTTATTACAATGCAAGGGTCAATGTAAGTGTTCTATGAAGTTGATTTATAAAGGCACCTAAAATTATTTTCTATGAATGTAAATGGATTTTCATCCTAATATTATTATTTTATAAGGTAAGATAATGATCATTTTTAAAGTAATGATTATTCAATTTAAGGGTTCACTGTGTGTTTTTAAGATTATTTTTCACATAAATTAACATGGGTTTTAGAAACCCCCATAATTATAATATTGGAATTATTATTTTTATTATGTTTTTTTGAAGAAATTTGGCCATTGAAACTAATTTCTTATGTGATTAAATAATTATTTAAGTTCCATGTTTATTATGTTCTAAACAAACTATCTTATGTGATTTCATGGTGTTGAAAAGGTCTAACATGTTCTTCTTATTGTTGAAAAAGAGCCTTAGAGAGAAATTTTTTAATCATCCCACATTTTAATATAATTTTTCTATCATATTATGTATGACTATAAATATTAATAAAGTTAGAGTTCATGATACTAATGATACCATGAGTAATTTATGTTTATCTCTATAATAAACTTGTTTTGTTGAAAAAATGCATATTTTTTGGAGATTAAAATTTTGTTATGAATGATTTTTCTATAATTGCATAAAATTATACCATTAAAAGTTCCTTGGGAACATTGGACAACCCGTTTTTATGTTTGATTTTTTTTTGTATGTATAGAATTGGGACACATTTATCTATATCAAAGCTATATATGTAAAAATTGTGTTTTTATCGATGGATATAAGAGATTGGATCTAGATTTATGATAATTTAATTAATAATGGTACATATAATATATTTTCATTCATAAATATATATTTCTATATTTTTTTAGATATATCATAACTCTTAATGATTCTTGGATCTTCTTTAGGATATTTTTGGATTGAATTGACACATAACCCATGGTCACTTGAGTTTCTTGAATTATTTTTAAGTTGATTAACTAACTATATATATGGTTAAGGACTAAACTACATGTTCATAATATTTAAATTCATACCATTCATATTCAATATTTTTTAAATTAGAAAATGAAACTCCTTTTTCCTATCATGGGTGGGATTCTGACTTCAAATTTCCCTTTCTCTTTCATTATATTATTTATCATAGTTTTGGTATAGCTTGAATTATTATCTAAACTAGATATATCCTCACAAAAATTGAAATTAATTATAAATGAAGAAACTATCTTCAAGTCTTCAAGTGAGAAAAAGTAAAAGAAAGGGAACCCAATTACACATTAACCTCTCTACAAAACCGGTGAAAAGGAGTAGTTAGGGATATAGTACACATTTATTTTGGATTAAATCAGTGGTGACATTTAATCCAATTTTTGTTCATAACATTATATTATTGACTATATCTATTGTTAGGGTGATTATTTATCTTCTTCTTTTTTCCCTAACATTATTTTCATATCAAAAACACACACAAAAAGGAGAGAATTATTTTTTATTTTTTATTTTCAATAATAATTGAAATTATTTGATGTTAATGGGAATATCGATGATCATACAACCCACTTGAAGTAAAAGTTGGGGATATAAGTGGGCTAAGTATATCTTTTAAAGTTGTGTTTTAAAAATAATAAATACATAGTGCTTTGGTCCTATATGTATATAGGTGTCTCCCATTACTTATCAGAATAAATGATGCATTTCACGGTTCTTCTTCCTATTATTCTCTTACCCATCCGAAAAATCACATGTAATTTTCTAACATGATTTATTCTATTATGTACATGAAAATAAACATGGAAACTCTGCTCTTTCTTCAATTTAGTAAACAAGAGAGAAAAGTATTATTAAACTAATTATCCTTCTATGAAAATCGAAAACATATATATCTTTTTCTATTAATGAACTTAACGACCAACTCGGGGAACTATACTTCTCACACTTATCCTTTATTCATTATTTAGTAAAAAAATGATCATTATTGTTCTATTATCTAATTATTTATTGTTATTCTTTAGTGTGTATGAATAATAGAATTGTTAGTCTTCTTATTTCTTTTCATTGATACTCTTAGTTATAGAATTTATGTGTAGTATTATCTTTTATTCATGTCTTAGAAGTTTTTATTCTCATAATTGTAATGTTGAATTTTTTTTCATACAATTTGTTTTCATATCTTTATAATATATATATATATATATGTAATAAAAAGTATGGGTTATTCATAATTGTAATATGAGGATGGAATATTGTTTTCCATAAAATTCAATATTTAGATATCAGTAACTCAAGATGCATCATAAA
This sequence comes from Viscum album, assembly GCA_963277665.1. Lineage (NCBI taxonomy): Eukaryota > Viridiplantae > Streptophyta > Magnoliopsida > Santalales > Viscaceae > Viscum > Viscum album. Next base: position 1,879,031,779 of record OY728132.1, read on the forward strand.
TCCCCAATATCTAATGATTTGATGCCTCTGATCTTCAATGTATTAAACTAAAGCGGTTTTATTTGTAACTCTTATTGTCATATGAATTTCCATATTCAAGTGATATTGAAATATCTCAACCCCATACTGATTTTTCATTTATTTGAAAACCATTACATGTGGGAATGTGTCCATGAATAATTCTCATATTCTTTATCCTTTATCTCGAAAAATAATATCCCCTATTTTAACCTTATAATTATTCCCCATTAATATCATAATGTGTTTTATGCAAAATATTCTTTATATTGTTTTGCATATAAATTTTTTCATGAATGAATGAACTTATTGTTGTTATGGGATATCTATCGTGAAATAAATATGTCCATGAAAATATTCCACTTTGTGGTGAATGAATATAAACAGAAAATCATATTTAATTATGTCATAAGAATAATGGTTTTATCCAAAAATAGTGGCATAAATTAGTGAACAAAAGGATTAGTTTCTAGTAATATTAACGATATAATGAAATTTTTTCACCATACTCAAATACATTTCACTATAATTTGTCAACTCTAAACCTTATTCTAAACATCTCACATGTAGTACTAATATTTGTGTGATGGGAAAAGAAAAAATAAGAAATGGGTGAGCCCAAAAAATTTGTAATGGAAGCTATTCATAAATATTAGTTCAATAACATGAGTGAAAACATGAATAAGGGAGAAATTTATGATAAAAATAACATATAATCATAAGTAAAAATTATACAACTTGATCAAGCATTAATATATATATAATTGGAATATTAAAAAAATATATCCCATCAAACAATTTCATAAAATAATAGACCTTAAATAAAAAATAATATGAAATCATAACAACAAACGAAAATATATTTAGAACATAGAATATCACAAATTTTTGTAATATCATTGATATAGGACACATTTCAGGGAAGTGTAAGAAACATAATCATAAGTATACAGTGTGAGAAAGAATAAATAATCACTATATTTATGTTGTGAAAATTATAATTATTTCAAACTATAAAATTTTGAACAAATCCAACTATTCACATTATTTATATTGTTAATAAATCCATGTATTTCCTCCCATTTTATTGTGAATTGTTCCCAGTATTTCCACACTTCATTATCTCATAACATGGAAAACCATAAAAACTAATTATATGGTGGTATTTTTAATGGATCAGACATCTCTAGTCCATTATATTGCTAAAATATGGGCTCGGAGGTGTTTGAGAGGTCAAGGTGACATATTAACAACACTTTTACCAAATTTCTAGTTATGTGAATAGTGTTTTGAGAATGGGGTCATTTATTTTGGAAAATTTTTAGAACATGTGAGTCAGGAATACTGAGTCAAAAATATTGAGTCAAAATCAAATATTTGGAATATGTGAGTTGGAACAAGTGAGTCGGAATTACTGTGTCTGAAATGTGAGTCAAAATTTTTGTGTTAAAACTGATGAGTCAGAACCGGTGAGTCCAAACTGGTGAGTCTGAATCATTGAGTTAAAACTAGTGAGTCAAAATTGGTGATATAGAACCAATGATTCAGAACTGGTGAGATATATAATGGTTTCATGAATAGTGTTTCTAGAATGGTAAGTCATTTTCCATTTCCAAATTTTATGTTTTCCCAGATTCCTATAGTTTCTCCACATTGATGTTTCCTTTGTTGTAAAATGCACCCAAATCCTCGTTTTAAGGGAATTAAGGATGATTAAAAGATGATAACTTTTATATTAATATTCCTTAGGGTCGTGGTGATATTACACAATCAAAACACATAATCTTGACCATATATTCCTTTAATAGAAAATCAAAAACCATAACTAAATAAGATGCTCAGTTTATATTTTCAAAAGGTCAATATATCATCTGTCCTTGTTATTCCTTCTTTTTTTCTTAGAATGATACACCAAGCACTTTATTTCCAAAAGGATTTTTGAAATAAATCTTTCAACCTTAGATTATTTTCCCTTAGAGTTTTTCCTACTACTTATGCACACCCTCAATTTTTTATGGAATCGGCATGTATTGATAAGTCGTCGATATTATATTCTTTACAATCATTCATCGGGGTTCTTGAATATGTTTCCTCTTTTTCCCCTTTTTGTGTGATATCATGCAATCTCCAAGTATCTAATGGATCTTTCTTTTGTGTCATACGATGTTGTTATTAGGTAGTGTCCTCAGGTGGATGAAGTCATTGTGGGATAGGTGATAACGATCGGTTGTGCTGGCCTATTCTCATAAAAAGATCTTTAGAAAAATTTTGTGGAAGGGGATTATTTTCCTCTCGATACTTTTCATGTGAAACTATATAGTTATCATGATTTTTTCTCTGTATCATAATGGAATTGGCATAATAAATATTTTAAAACTATTAAAGAATTGGTTTCAATCATATATTGTTCCCTCTTGATTTGGTAGATAGTGTGATATTTATGCTTTGTTTCTTTAGCATGTCGTTCTTTATGTATATTGGTAAGGAACATAAATATGGGATTAATTATAGATTATTTGGGAAATAAAAAATAGGTATGTAAATGAATCCAGTTGTTGTTTTAATTTGATGATAATAAAATTGATGCGATAATCATGTTTAATTAATTTGTGATACAAATGGTAGCATGCTGGTTTGGTTTCCCATCGTTTTAACCTACTAATAATGAATAGGTTAATTCAATATGTGTTAAAGAAAAGGTAGTGGATAATGGATAATTCCTAGTAGTTTTCTGAGTTAACATCTTACTTATAAAGGCCAAGAGCCTTATGCATTGGGGATGTGAGTGCTCGTTTTTTGAGAAGGCAGAATGATTTATTTTACGCCAAGAGCACATTTACTTTTATTTTTCCTACTGCATGTGATATGATGTGATATTGGATGTTTGTTGTGATATGTGGGGAAAGTAGTACTTGTGGTTGTGGGAGAAATTGAATCATAGAGTCGTGACATGCATTGAATTATTTATGTGTGTGTTTGGGATGTAACTAGATATGATGAAATGGTTTGAAGTCGGTCTTACCCATTGATGTGAAAGCACTTGTAGTTAAATCTTTTGTTTTTATCTTCTTTAATTTCCCCACTTCTTAAATAAATTGGTCTTTCTCACACCCATCCAAAATGGGTAAAGAAACATCGGGTATGCCACATGCTTTCCATGTTTATCTTATCAAGGATGGATGGGTCTAGATTCCTACTGTAGGTGGAAGAAACGTGACACATATATCATCCACTCACCATATTATTCAGCTTGTGTTTAGTATCTTATGATTGATTTTAAAGAATTCGTATTAATATGGGAAATGATAATGATATTAATAAATTATTGAATAAATGATGTTGAATGAATGTGGGTTGGAGTTTGCTGGGATGCAATGCTAATGTTATCATTCTGAGAATCCATGAAATCAGTTTGGTTATTCATAGAGGGAATGGATGTTTGTTTATGCAATTGAAATTTAATGTAGAATTGAAATATTCAATTAATGGTTAAATAATTAATTAATGTAATGTTAATCGAATAAAAATGGTAAAGATGATTTAATAAATTTGTTTAAATGTTTATGTACTAATCAGATATCTAGTCTTTATAGTGGAAGCCAATAGTTTGAGAGATGTTAGCTCTAGTTGTGTCTATGACTAGGCTTTTCCCAGAGTGTGGTTGGGAGATATATTAAACTCTTTACTTTTTGTGTTTTTATACACTAATCCACCGTATCTATTAGGAAAAATGGCACACCAGGATTTTGAGACCTGGGGTGTTTTCCCTGACATCCTGTTGGAGGGTAGGATGGTCGACTACACCCTTTGGCCACACTCTTTTCTCTTCGTAGTTACTTGAGCTAGTAGGAACAGATTAATTTTCCCCATGTATGTGTGTAGAGGAATATAATAGCTTTTGGTTATTCACACACGTATATTCTGGATATAGTTTCCTATGGACTACTATAGGTGTAAGATGTATAGGATATGATGGATTGAAGATCCTTACTCAGTGTATGAGTTGTAATGTCTTTTGGTATAATACCCAACATATGATACCCATTATGTGAGCTTTAGTGGATCCAAAAAACTACCTGGTTAATTTTGAATGTTATTATAGTGTGGTTCTTCACCAAGGTGTTTGCGAGAAATACATTATGATGCATGAGATGGATGTTATGGTTTGTACCTAGGTGTCATTGCGAAAGCCTTTTCGCAGAGATATTTATAGGATATGAGGCATTGGATCAAAGATAATAACAAGTGGGGAAGTGGTATCCTGAAACCCTTTATATTATCTGATATATTATATACTATTGTATATGATACATTATGAGGGTATCCATGGTGTGGTTGGGAGCATAGATTACCTTTATATGAGATGAGTTGGTTTCAGTTGTTGTTAAATGTGCTTTATCATTCTCTCTATACTTTTTTGTGAGAGGATGCTGGGAGGATCCTAAGAATTATACTGTTATACTCACCCTGTGTCATATAAACAAAATTTCATGTCACATGGAGTAGGTCGAAGATCAGGCAGGTTACTACTATCTCGTGGTTTACAAGAGATGTTTAAGCTTCATGTTTGCTACTCTTTTACTTTCTTTTGGTACTTGTGGTATTCCCTTTCAGTTTTAGTAGTTTTTTATGACAATACATATATTTATGAGGGTTTATTTTTATATTTCAGTCTAAGTTATAGTTGTTTGTATTTTGTATTATATGTCTTTGTCTGTATATTCTATTATAGGATAATGCCTCCCACTTGTGTCATTACTATACCCATGGTTCTAGTTACCAACATGGGGCCTACTGGAGTAGGGTATTGGGGGTCACTATCCCCCTCCATATATTGCTGCCCCAATAGGGGTACACCATGTGATGAGGTGGTCATGACAGAGTGGCATTAGAGGTCTATTTGAGGGATATGATAGATATGGGAATTAGGAACATGTGTGGTTGTATGGGATGGTAGGGAAATATTGTTGGACAACTTTACAAAGCACTATAAATATTGTAGAGTGGTTGAGACACAAGTATTTTTTCCTCCTGTGATCTGATGCATGGTCCTCTATATTTACAATGGGTACTAAATTATGTGATGTTGGATTCAGGGTAGAGACCTAGGAAAGGATCATGTATCATTATTCTTTTATCCTATGTCTGAATGGGTAGACCTTTAGATAGGAAAACCTAAAATAAATAAAAGAAAATAGATAATTAATGTTAAAGTCTTCCATATTTTAGGATGAAGAGTTCAAACTATTTAAAATTTTATAGGTATGTATCTAGGTCAACGTCATCATTAAATTCAAATATAATATGTCCAGAAGGCTATGATAATATATCACTATACAGTAGAGGTTGACTATGATTACATGTGGAGAAGGACACACTAAGAATTTCTATTCCAGAGTCTACAGTAGTACGAGGGATCCATTTCAGATGAATTCACAGAGTAATAGGTAGACGTGGTTGAGATAAACTTTTGTTTGATCCATGATAGAAAGGATCACTCGGTGTCATAGGATGTGACATTTTTGTGCTATTCTTTGAGGAGGTGGTGTTTCTTATTATTTGGGGATAATGAGGAGTTGGTGGTATCATGGGAGAGGTTTTGAGAGATTTATAGGGTTGAGTTTCGTAATTTAAATAAAAAGGTGGCCATTCACTAGGAGAAATATACCCTTCGATAGGGAATCATTAATGTATGTGAGTTAGGGATCCATTTCAAGTATTTTTTCTTTTTTCAAGAAGAGGATTCCAAGGTGAGAAATTTCGAGGAGGCTTTTCATCCATAGATCCATTTCCAGGTGAACCTGTTTATGCTAGTGACATAACAAGAGGTGCAGTTGAGGGTTGAGGTAATCGAGAGGAAATTATCTAGAACCAAATCATCATGAGAAGTGAGCCTTAATGATTCCTCACAAATCATATATGCGGTCTGGATTTCCGAATTTTTACGGTAGATGAGTTCTTGTTCAGCTAGGGGTAGGTCTTATCCCTCAACATCTCATTTCACTGGGAGTGACAGTTTTTAGGACTATTTCAAATGTTCATGCCCTTGTTTTTTTCGAGAAGGAAAGGTCATCATTAGTGGGAGTTCCCAAACATTCATAGTAGTCATTGTGTGTTTTTTGTTCCTCTCCAGGTTCTTCGGTAGAGGCGGTTCTAGCCAATATAGAAGTTATAGGTTTCACCAGCTTTGGATTAGTTGAGAGCTGACGGGGAAGGAAGATGACAGCCTTGGGAGACTCTCCATACTTACAGAATGGACCATGAAAATGGTGGTGGTCATTATCCAGTTAAGATAGGTCATGGATCAAGTCGTGGTAAGATTCACGCTTTAGCGTTTCTAGTGCAAGGCAAGACATATATCTTTCGGATTACCCATTGATTGTTCTCTATGTGGGTGTATGACTTTTTTAAATTATATAGATATTGTGATATAGTGATAAGGAATCACTAATCTTAGGGATATTTCCTATGTTTATGAATACATCCATATGATTTCATCCTTGGCATGGGTTGGTTTTATTCGGAGCAGGCTATCATGAATTGATTCTAGAGGCAGGTGGTGTTCGTCAATGCTCATGGAGAGCCATCGGTTTTTGTTGATGAGAGATACCCTCATATGGGTTGGAGTAATATTCCTTTTTTTCATCCATGGTTGATGAATAAATATTGTGTTCATCTGGGGTTTATTAGTTAGTGTTTCCAAGGGACTTTAAAGAGTACCGTAATGTATTTCTAGAAGAAGTTGTAGCGTTACCCCCTTGACGAGAGATCAAGTTTGGGATTGAGATGCAGCCTGGAGTGTCTTCTATCTCAATGTATCCATATATTAGGGTTCCTTATGAGTTGTGAGGTCTGCGTATACAGCTCGATGTATGGTTTCAGTGCAGTTTTTTTCATTGAAGTGTATCATTATGGGTTGCACCGGTATTTTTTTGAAGAAACCTTATGAAAGGTTACGACCGTGTGTCAATTATCATCTATGAAAAAATTTTACAGTATAGAACCTATATCTTATTCCATGGAATGATGATTTTTTTGATAATTTGAAGTGTTCGAAATGACTTGGAAATTCCAATTTGTGGTCTAGGTATCGTTAGATTCATCTAAAGGATGAGGATATCCCAAAGACTGGTTTCCATTGTCATCATGGGCATTACGAGTTCTTGGTAATGTTGTTCTGTGTGATGAATGTTCCAGCTGTGTTTATGATATTAATGAACACTACGTTCCATGATTTCCTAGATAATTTCGTGTTGGTGTTCATAGAAGACATATTGTGTACTCCACTTCTTAGGAGGAGCATGAAGAGAATCTGCGTGCTATTTTGGGAGTCCTTCATCGATAACATCTCTTTGGGATGTTGTTGAAGTTTGAGTTTGATTCTATAGAAGTCTCTTTATTGGGGCATGTCAAGTCCCAACAGAGAGTAGTTCTGGATATGTTTAATATATAAGTAGTTATCTCTTGGTCATCCCCCAAGATAGTAATAGAGGTGTGAAGTATCCATGGTCTCGAAGGATATTATAAGAGGCTCATAGCCTATTTCTCTATGGAATACAATGATTGTGTTCACTTGGAATGATTTGGTGTTCTGGTGTAATAATCAGTTTACATCATCTTCTGTGATTATGAAGTATAAGTTGGTTAGTGCTTTATTTCGTTGTCTACCAGCAGAGGGATTTTAGTTTGATTTCTTCAGAGATGCTTCATATTCGGGGTTGGGCTCCATTCTAATGTAGCAGAGATTTGTTATTTCTTATGGGCCTTGGAATTTGAGTCCCCATGAATATAACTATTCCACCCATGATCTTCAGTTGGAGGGAGTGGTGTTTACATTGATTTTATGGGGACATTACCTTGTCAGTGAGGGATTTTTGGTTTTCACATATCATGAGTATGAGGGCTATTATCTCCAAGCAAGACATGAATATGGAACAGTGTTAGAGGATGGTGTTATGATAGAATTACAACTTTGAAATCTCATATACATTTGCTAAAGAGAATTTTTTGGCTGATGAACTTAGTAGAAAGTCACATAGTCATGTAGTGCATGAATCAAGTGATTCCTAGAGGATGATAAAAGAAAGATCATCATTACTTCTGGATATTGGAGAAGATGGGGAAAGAGGTGGTCTTTTTCAGATGGCAGTGAAATCATCTTTGGTGTATCAGGGGGAGGAATCCCAGTTGGGGGATCTTGAGGTGGAGGTCTAGAGAGACTATGTTTTTTTGGAGAGGACCTTGAAGGTAGGTCTGAGGATGAACAATATCACGTGTTGTTTCAGGGTAGGATTTGTGTTCCATTTATAATGTAAGATAGGGTTCTCAAGGTGTAATATAGTTCAACTATAGCAATACATCCTTATGTGATGAAGTTGTTTTGGGGATTGAGTAGAAATTTTGGTGGCTTGGGTTTAAGCAAGAAGTTGTAGAGTTGGTGTCTTAGTGTTCTCTCTTAAATATGGCGATGTATATGCACTGTGTAACCGGTTGTTTTCTCCAGCTATAAGATGTTCCTAAATAGAAGTGAGAGGGCATCTTGATGGACATTGTTACTAGTTTACCTCAAGATCAAGTAGGATATTGCACTATATGTGAGGAAGTGGATCATTTGATGAAACAATCCCACTTCATAGTAATCATGGATTCAACTAAAGAAGAGGTTCTTTTCGAGGAAGTATCCAGAGAAGGTGGTTAGACTACATTGATTCCTAAGGATACTAATTTCTAATATAGATCCTCATTTTACGTATAGGGTGTAGAAAGGTCTCCAACATGATTTCAAATATCATCTATGCATTAGTACTGATTTCCAACCGAAAATAGATTGTTAGATAGAGAATACCATCCATACACATGAATACATGTTTCAATCATGTGTATGAGATTTTTGAGGTTGGTAGATGATGAATATTCCCTCAGAGATTTCTCTTAAAACAATAGTTTTCACTCCACCATTGATATGATTTTTTTCAACGAAATTCATGAATGAAAATTTTGTTATCTGTTTGTGCTAGACTAGGGTTAGAGGGTCAGAAATTCTCAGGCTGTAATTGGTACAGAATACAACAGAGATAGTTCAGGTGCTTTTCTGGTAGATAAAGTCAATGCATGATCATCAAAACGCCTATTCTGATCATATGAGGAGTCCTTTGGATTATTAGGTTGGGGATCATATTTTTTTAAAGGTCACTCCATGTTGTGCGCACCTATGGTTTGGTCATGGAAGTAAGCTTTCTCCCCGGTTTGGATGGCCATTTGAGGTGTTCACATATGTTGGAGCTATAGCGTATCAGGAAGAACTTCCCCCACAGATGAGAAAAATACATGATGTTTTTCACATGTCATAGTTCCATTTTTATCCCCAGGATGACTCTTTCAACATCGACTGGGGTGAGATCGATGTTGATGACGATAGGACGTTCACGGAGCGGCCTATAGAGATACAAGAACATAAGGAGAAGGTGTTGTGCAAGCATGATCCCCAGGATGTCTCTGGTTGTGGTTTTATTTCTTTTTAGAGGTATATCCCTTGATAGAATGATTAGGAGATAGTATTGGTTCTTACGTGGTTTCACATGTTTCTTTTTGAATCGGTTGAGCTCATTTGATGGAGAGAGTCTTGAGAGGTATCTCGAATGGTGGTTTCACATATACTTTTTTGTTTGGGTTGGTTTCGAATTATTGAGGTTGAGAATGTTTTAAGAGGTATCTGATGTAATTCCTCGGACCTCTCTGGTCTATTAAGTTGGTGAAATCTAGTGTTGGAGGTGTTTTGGGAGGTAATAGCGGCTTATTCCAAACCCTTTGACAAATTTCAAGTTATCTGAATAGTGTTTCCAGAATGGGGTCAATTCATTTTCAAAATATTCCGAACCGCTGATTTAGGACAGGTGAGTCAAATCTGGTGAGTCATAACCAGTGAGTTTGAACTGGTGAGTCAGAACAGGTTACTCAAGTATAAGTGGGTCAGAACTTGTGAGTCAAAATCGTCAAGTCGGAACCAGTGTGTCAGAACTAGTGAGTCATAATCGGTTATAAAGAACTAGTGACTCAGTACCGATCATTATGAACTAGTGAGACATCTAACGGTGTCATGATGTGTTTTTCATGAATGGTGAGTCATTTTCCTTTTCCAAATATCTAGTCTTTCCTAGATTCCAACACATTCACCCCTTGTACATTTGCATTGATGTAAAATACATTTATAGCCTTTTAGTAAAATATTTAAGGCGGATTCAAATCCCATAATTCCTATATTAATATTACTAAGGGCCACGGTTCCTTTACTCAGTCAAAAATGTAAACTTGACTAGATCTGCCTTTAATAGAAAATCTAAAACTGTATCTAAACTGATGCTCTATTTACATTTTCAAAAGATTGAGATATCTTCTTTCCCTTGTTCATCCTTCTTGTATTCCTTGGCATTAGATTCCCAATCCTTTCTTTCCTATAAGACTATTGAAATCCAACATCCATCCTTGGATTATTTCTACTAGGTGTTTTTCCTACTGTTTATGCGCACCCCATAGTTTGGAGGAACCAGGAAGTGACAACCAATCTTCAATAAGGTATGGTCTACTATAAATATTCAGAGATCCAGGATATGGTTCCTCATATTTAGACTTACTATGTGATGGCATGTGATCTCCATGTTTCTAATAGATCTTTCTTAGGTGTTATATGATTCTGTTTTTTCATGGATCTATGGGTGGATGCATTCATTGCAGGAGAGGTGATCATGATCCATTGTGTCAGCCTGTTCTCATTCAAAGAATATTGGATTCCTTTTGAGGAATGGGATTCATAGATTCGCTATTAATTTCATGTGAAAATGTAGAGTTAGCATGATATATCCACTATATCACTATGGAATTTACATAATTAATATTTTAACAATGTTAAAGAATTGGTTTTGATCGTATGTTATTGAGTGTTGATTCTCTAGATTGTTCAATATTTATGCTTTCCTTGTGTATCATGTCATTCTTGATGGAAATTGGTAATGAACATATGACATGGATTAATTGTAAATTAATTAGACAAAAATAAAGAGCCATGTAAATGAATCTGGTTGTTGTTGTAATTGGATGATAATAAAATTGTTGCAGTTAGCATGATTAATTAATCTATGATTACTATGGTAGAAAATTAGTTAGGATTACCATAGTTGGACCCTAAAAATAATCAATTGGTTAATTAAATAGGGATTAAAGAACAATTTTTTGATAAAGGATAATGCATGGTAGGGTTCTGAGTTAACCACATACTTGTAAAGGCTAAGAGCCTTATGATATAGAGATGTGAGTGCTAGTTATGTGTGAATAATGAATGACTTGTTTGGTGCCAAGAGCCCAGTTAATTTGTTGTTTCATGGTGCATGTGATATGATGTTAGTCGTGATGGATATTGTGATATATGGGGTAGGGAGGACAAATTTATGTGGTAGTAGTTGACACCTAGAGTGGCGAGATACATTTGTTTATGTATGTGGGTGTCAGGGAGGAAACCAGAGATAATAGAACATGTTGAAGATATGCTTACCAATATATGTGAATGTGGTTATTTCTGAATATATTGTTTTTCTTCTACATTACATTATCCACTGCTTAATGAATCAATCAAGTTCACCCACCATCCAAAAGAGGCGAAGACGCGTGGGGTATGCAACATGCTTTCTGTGATTATATTTTGGAGGATGGATGAGTATATAATCCTGATATAGGTGTAAAAGACTCGATATATAGTTTATCTAATCACCATGTTGATCCCCTTATGTTTGGTATCTTCAAATTTCCTTTCTAGAATGCCTAGAAATATGGGAAATGATAATTCTATTAATAAATGATTGAATAAATGATGTTTATTCAATGGGGATGGAGTTTATTGGGAAACAGGGATGAGGTTATCTTTCTGAGAAGTCATTGACTCAGTTTGGTTATTCTTGAAGGGAAGGTAGGTTTTTTGTGATGCTAATGAAATGAAATTTAGAATTGAAATGGTTAATTAATGGTGAATGAATTATTTAAAATAAAGTTAAACTAATAGAAATGGAAAAAATGATTTAATAACACTCTTTAAATGGTTGTGTACTAACATGATATCTAATCATAGAAGTGGTAGCAGGGTGTGAGAGATATGTTAATTATAGTAGAGTCTAAGACTATGTTTTTCATGTAGTTTAGTTGTGATCTATATTATAATTTTTAAATTTTGTGTTTCTATATGCTAGTCCACCCTATCTATTAGTGAAACTAAAACCCCCACTATTCTGAGCCCTAGGCGGTGTTTTCCCTAACATCCTGATGGGAGGATCGATGGAAGACTACCCCCTTTTTTTCCACTCTCTTCTCTTGGTAGTTAATTTTTATAGTTGGCACTATGGTAACATTTACCCATATATGTGTGTTGAGGGATGTAATTGCTTTTTGGTATTCATACACATATAATTTGGATATAGTTTCCTTTGGAATACTATAGGTGTAAAGTGTATAGGATATGATAGATTGAGGATCCTTATGAATTTTATGGGATATAATGACTAAAGGTATAATACCCAACTTATGATACATGTTATGCGTGATGTGGTGGCTCTTAGAAACTAACATGTTAATTTTTTTTGAGGATTGTGTTTTTCTTCTCCCATGTGTCTGTGATAATGGAATTGTGTTGCACTTGGTGAATTTTGGGGTTCTTGCCTTGGTTTCTTCAAGCAATCCTTTTTGGAGAGAGATTCATAGGATGTGCAACACTAAGGAAAACATGAAAACCCCATGGGGAAGTTATAGCTTGGTAACCTTGACATTCTTTAATATGATATATACACTTAGATTTGATACATTGTGAGAGTATCCATGGAAAGGCTGGAAACATAGCAACCTTTTTTAGGTTATGAGTTAATTTCACATTTTGATTATTGTACTTTAGGACGCTCTATTTACATTTGCATGAGAGACTTTAGATAGTATCCTACAGAGTATACTATTATATTCACACTATGTTATATAAACTACTTTTCAGGTCACATGGAGAAGGTTACAGATCAGGTTGGTCACCACTATCTTGAGATTTACAATAGCTATTTGAGCTCCATGTTTTCTATTGTTTTACATTTGTTGGTACTTGTAGTTTTCCCTTTAATTTCTAGTAGTTTTTATATGGAATTACAAATGTGTACTTGGGTTTATTTTTGTATTGAAGTCTGAGTTAGAGTTTTTTGGTATCTATCTTATATCACTATTTCTAAGGTGTTCTCTTAGAGGGTAATTCCTCCCATCAGAGTGATTATTATACCATTGGTGCTTGTCCCCAACTCAGGTCCAACTGAAGGCGACACTCGTGGGTAAATATCTCCATTATCACAATGTCGGCCTCAGATTGGTTGTAGGGAGGGGTTTATTATATTATATGATCCCACAAAACATTATACATATATATTAACACCAATTAAAATATAATAATTAACATTATCATAAATAACCCTTTGTAATAAAATGGTTTCATGGCATTTAAAAAGCGTATCATAAAGAAAATGAAATTTCAAAAGAAAAACTCAATCGATTGTTACAAAAAACATGATCATCAAATAATAGTAATTTAAAAACAAAGATATATGTAAATTTATTAAACATTACTCTAATTATGATGATTCTTTTTAATATGGATGACAATTCTTTAAAATAATTTATCTTTAATTTTTTTAATATTATCCTTAGAATACATGCTTTTTATGTCACTTTCCAAAACAATTTTTAATAAATAAAATCCACCTTAAAAAATAAATTCTTTAAAAATAAAAATATGACACATTTAAAATAATCAAACCATATTTAAAAAATTTCAGGTACAAGAGATGAATTTATGATTATGTAAAATAAAATCATTTGAAATCTATTAAAAAAACTTTATCAAAAAATTACACAATTATATTATTAATGAATGGTTTTTTAATAAATGAATGAAATTATAATGATCATCATAGATAAAAACATAAATTTCCACAAGGGAAATTATATCCTTAGGGGGATGTAAAATCTTGTCTATAGAAGTATAATCCAAAAAATAAATATTCATTATTCTCAACAAAATTACATTTTCTAGAAACAATATATTTATCAAGGAAGAAGGCTTTAGTGGGAAACATGTTTTCCTTATAAATGAATGTGTCAATAAAAAAACAACATCATTATATATAATAAATAATTACTTAAATATTATATTCTCTGGGTATTGAATATGTTTGATGTAAAATATTATATTCATGAAAACTTGTGACATTTATTCATGCTTATTTGAATCTACCATGTCCTCTTTGCTTATTGGACTTTCTCCATTTGATAACACCATAAGGTTACAAATAATGTTATTTTGGAAAGGCCAATACATATAATATATGTGTTGGTATTTTATGAGTGACCATGGTATAATTTTTATTGATTTACTTGTATATTAATATTGGAGAAAAGTGTTGAAGGTGATACCCTTTTATAAGAGAAAAAAGTTTCATTTATTTAAATAATATTTGATTGTGAAATGATGGCTTGACATTATTAAGGGGTTAATTGATACAAAATTGGTAAATAAATTTTTATAGTCTGATATATGTTCTAAAAATCTTCTACCATTAATTTTTACACATGTTGAAAACATTTTCATAAACGTTACAACCATATTTTCTAACATTTTCATATTTTTGTTTTTACATTGCTAACTATTTATAGCTAAGTAATTTATATTTTATTAAAAAAATTAATATATCCCATCGTAAAAAATTAGGATGTTATAAACCCAATTTTATACACAACATCATCTAATTAAACATATAATTGATAAATAATTAATTTTAAATTAAAAAAGTTAATATATGTAATAGTTATTTCAGAAAATATTATTTTCATAGATAAGTGTAATTAATAATATTTAGTGTTTAAAACTAATTTACTGAGTGTTAATATATTTATATATAGATTTTAAAATTATATTATAATCATTTTTTATTAGTTATTAATTCATTTTATTTAATATAAAATGTACAAGGTAAGTAAAACAATCATTTGAAAATAATAGTTTTACCATCTTCATGGTAATGGAAAATAGTCCATACAATTTTTTATTCATGAATAATAAAAAAATAGACAATTTTATATAATTTTTATATAATGATTTGAAATAAAAAATAAACTTTACCTGAAAAATTTCATTGGGAGAGAAAAATTAATTTTCATAGTAGTCCATATAATGCGTAAAAATTGTTTTAAAAAATGTGTGTTTATAAGAATAAAATGACATCTGTTTTGTTATAAGTTTAAAAAAATAGGGTGTTTTATTAATTTGGAGTCATTAAATTTTAATGGTTCTAATATGACATTAATATTTAATAATTTTAGTTTAATAATGTATCACATGTTTTTTTAGTTTTCTGTTGTGTATATGTGAACTTAATAAACACGATTTATGGAAAATTATATACTAAAATTATAGGTTGTTAAATTCACAGAATCTAGAAAAGAATTACACCTTGATATATTATCAAATAAAATAAAACATGTGAGGTTACCTTATTCTAATTACATCTTCAGTTTCTTGCAAAGATTCTATAAACATATTATTATAACAAATAACCTTAACCAGATAAGTGGACTTGTTCTGTAGTACTTGATCTCTTCGATATAGGATCTCTATATGGTATTCCTCAAATGACATATCATATTCCAATTTCTAGGATTTTGAGTTCTGTATATATTAAGGGATTGATACATTATTACTCAAAGTGGATAGAAGGAACATATAATAATATTTAGAGAAGTATATAGGGAATGTTATGTGATATTATACCACCCTAACATGACCAATGACCACAAATAGACCAATGTCTCTAGGTATTTTCCTTCACTTTTTCATAAAAACTCATAACCCACTACCACGGAGATATCCAGCGGAATACCATTTTAATGACATACAATTATATATCCCTTTAATGATTTTATTCATAAGTATTATATATACTGTTTGGAGAATTCATATTTCATTAATTGGATTTAATATTCTATATATGTTTTTAGAAATGGTTAGGGACTATCATATTCCACTCTCTAACATTATCCCATTATGTTACAGTCATATATCACTTATCATATAGACCCTCATATGGTTCCATTTGAATTCTCAAATGAAAACTGTTGTTATATGGGAACACTACTAAAGGGAGGTTTTAATCCCATAATCCTCATAATTATATTCTTCAAGATCTCAGTTTGGGTTAGAGTGGTTAATAAAAATATGGGATGAATTTCATTAAAATAATTAATGGTATAAAATTTAAAGACTATTATAAAATAGAATCATTTCAAAATAATAAATTAATAAATTTTTTTAAGTGATAAATGTTAAATTAAATTCATATAAAAAAGTTAATATTATATTTAAATATGTTTTTACAAACATAAAAAAATAAAAATCAAATATATTCAATTTATGTGTATAGGTACTAGAATGATGCAATTTAAATATATACTATTATAGAAAACACAATTTTTAAGAAGTTAATAAATATAAAAAAAGGTTCCCATATATCTTCAGCCCTAAATTCATGAGATATGTCTTGTTATGGTTATTCATTATCTTTCCTATAATCCAAATAATGAACATCACATTGGTTTTAATGGGAATCACTGAATAAAATTCAACAGTTTTAATGAAAACCCAAGAATCCCTTCCCTTGGCTTTAATCAAAAACCCATGAAAAAAATATCTTTTCCTTTTAATGGTTTTGGAAAAACCTTTTGGATGAATATCCCTTATTTTTTTGTTGTGAGCACCCATCCCTCACATAATATTTTGAGTGCCTTCGGAAAATGTGTTGAGAAGATTGATTCTTTCTTCACATAAATCCTATATAAATTCTATCCATTATTTTTGAATAATTAGTTATAAAAAGGTGGTTGATAGAGAGAGATAAAAAAAAGTTAGAGCCTTTAATATTTGGAAATGAATAATAGTTCTTTCATAGGAGGCCTTACAAATCACTACAAATCCATCATTGGTTCAATTAGAGAGAATTTATAGGTGTCATGATATTTTAATTTTTTAGATCTAAGAACCCAATGCCTCTATTTATTCATTCCAAGATAAAAATGGACCTTTTATAATTATTAAATAGTAATAATGGTGATGAATACCACTATAAGGGATTTTTTTTAGTTCATTAATACCATCTTGAAAAACATATACCTATGACACTAGACACCTAGTAGCCTCAAATAGGTAGGTGTAGTCCACATGGAATGTGATGTTGTATGAAATATCCAACCAGTGATGTAGTGAGCATGCACTAGTAGGATGATGTGATTTTACAAGAATTGGTGATTTTTTCCATGTCACCCATTAGTATATGGCACTACACGAACGAGCTAGTGCTACCTACTAATAAATGAACACAACCATGGCATAAAAAATTTATTAAATATTTTTCGAAGGTTCCTCCAACCATATTTTATGTAATTGAAACACAATAATATATATGTCTAATAAATCAAAAATTTCAAAATGTTTCCTTTTATTGACTCTTCAACTCATGTATAACCATGAAATTAATTAATAAAAGTTAAAATGATGATTCTGAATATCCCTCAATTGAAATCATTAAATACACTAGATACTATTTCATGACCATGAATAAAACCTGATAGAGAGGTAAAAAAATATCTCTAATTTTATGAAATAAAACATAACATAAGAAAGAAAATTTTATTTTATTTCAAGAGATAGACATGTATTCAATGTAATTTATTAAATAATAAAATAATATATTCAACATGGTCAAGAGATTAACATAAAGTTATTGAACATGCATAATATTTTCAAATAAAGATATTCAACATACATAAGAGTTTAATATAGAGATATTAAATATGACTGAGAGTATAAAAAAAATAATACAAACTTATCAAGAGTCCCAGAAAACATGTATCAAGTTTTCTTTTAAAATAAAACATATTCTTCCAACTTGTACCCAAAATAATTCTTTATAAAGAAAAAAAAACTAAACACTACCACCCTTTTATTATAAAGGAGGTAAAAATAAACGAAAAAGGGGTATTACTTACAATGAAATAAAAAATCCATAACAATATAAAATCATTTAAAACAAACATATATTAAAATATTTAGAATATTGAACATTTTTAAAAAAGGATAAAACATTAAGAACATTTTTGGATAATGTTTTCAAAGAGAACATATCATAAAAACATACCTATTATAACAAAAAAATTGGGAATATATAATTGTGATTTACATAAAATTTACAATAAAAAGACTTGAATTAAAATATTAATAATAAATATTTAATTATTTTAATTCATTTTGATAAAATGAAATTAATGCATTTTTTAAGAGATATAATATACTAATTTTGGAAAAAATAAATGAAAATTTATTTTAAAATAATTTTAATGAGAAATAATGAAAAGGTTTAAAAAACAAACAAAAAGTATAAAAATATCAAAAACCCAACATATCCTCTTTTATGAAATTATATATGGGAGAGAGAGGTGAGATTTCTTGAAAATAATGTTTACTATGGAAATAAAAATATAGTTTGGAAATTTTTTGCATGTGGACTATGGTTGATTTACACAATTTCCAATGTGTTAATAACTACCCTCCCCCATTATTTAAAAATTATATAATTATTTAATGATGGTATGAGTTGATCAATCCTTTTAAGGGTTATTAATTAATTTTCATTGATATTCCACATTTCGATATATAAATGATTCCTCATTTCATAGCCCTATAAAAACTTCAAAATAATATGAATTTTTGGAACCTTAGTGGTATTTCTATGTCAGTGAATAAACATTATAATTATGTAAGATTCAAATGAACAATATGATATAATAATAAGGATTTATGAACCCAAATATTTTATAAAATAGAATTTATTTCATAAAATTCTGACTAATAAGGAATGAATTTTTTTCTTCTACATCTAGAATTTATAATATAATATCGAAACATTTAATGAAAATATATATGAAAATTATTGAAATGTTTTATTTTCATAAATCAATTTCAGAAAATTATTTGTTTTAAAAAATATTCATTATTTAAAAAACCAAAATTAAAATTATTTATTTTAAGACACCGAAAATAAGAGTTAATGATAAGATTTTTTTCCTTATAATAATTTAGAAAGATATCAATTGAGATCATTTTTTTATATTTTAAATCATTAACATCTAATTTTATAAAAAAAATTATACTAAATCATCTTATTCATTTCCTCGGATATCATTTTGATGAAATTATTTTTTATTTATCATAAATATATTTTTTCAATCTTCTTTGAAAATTTTTCAATATTTAAATTATTTATTTATGAAAATTTAAAATTTCAACTTTTTGATAATATATGAAGGTATAATTTGATTTATGAGACAAAGAAGAGTAAAAAAGAAATAGTGAGAACAAACCTATTTACCTACCACAATATGAGAATGATTTATTTAGTAGTTTGTTCTCTCAATTCATATGTAGAATGTGAGTACTCATTAGAAATCCATATTAAAAATTACCACTCTTCTAATATTTAATATTATCTATAAAAATTTTCATTAAGGGACAATTTGACTTGATGTGAACCGCATTTTATGCAACCAAATCAAATTACCTCCAAAAATAGGTTTTCTTTTTTGGATCATCGAAAGGGTTATTTTTTCAAACTGTACAATTTGTTAAATATTCCAATAAAACATTCAATTTAATGTCTATTATCATTGAAACTTCTCAAATAATCATCATCTCTTATTTTCTTCAATGGCCATTATTCATTTATATTAATTTTTTATGTACTTCATCATCACCTTTTATCTATCATTATTCA
The DNA here is from genome assembly GCA_963277665.1 of Viscum album. Classification (NCBI taxonomy): domain Eukaryota; kingdom Viridiplantae; phylum Streptophyta; class Magnoliopsida; order Santalales; family Viscaceae; genus Viscum; species Viscum album. The sequence goes on from OY728132.1 coordinate 1,879,051,683, forward strand.
AAATCTCTTAAGTGAAATGAAGAGTTATTAAAGCATAATATTTTTCATATGTTTATATTTAATTATGGATTCAAATTTTTAATACTAATATTATCTAAAAACACATTATATTTTCTTCTCGGTTTTTTAGATAATACATCTCCGATAACTCTTCTAAAATTGTAAATATCAGTAAATATTTCAAAAAAATTGGTAATACATTCATCTAAAAACAATAAAAAAGACTCACAAACTTTTCTAAACCTATATAATTAGGTTTCTTTAACATTAGTTGTGCCTTTTTAGGATAATTATATTAGTTTTCATACTCAATGAGAAAAGTTTCAGAAATTAAAACAATTAAATTAATTTTACATTAATATCAATCACAAAAATATCTTTAGGATAATATTTATGTTATGATTCTATTGTCAGATTATAATAATTCATATCTACATTTTATATAGGATAACTCATTATAGTAAAAAAGAAATACATGTTATTTTTAAAATAGGGGAAATTAAAACAAATAAATAAAGGTTCAAATCCAATGTAATGACCTTCATTAGCATTTTCAAGATAATTTTCCATTTAAAAAATAACCTATGAAATTATTTATGGTACTAAAAAAATTGAAAACACTGATTTTAGAAATAAATACAATGATTTATTTGATAATAAATGTTATTCAGAGAGGAAAATTTCTCGAGCGGATGAATTTCCATTTAAAATTTAATATATGAAAAAGATAATTTTTGGAAAATTGATTTCTGAAATATAATTAAATTAAATCAATTAAGAGATAATTGATAAATTTTATTGGTATAATAAAAATAATATCATAGTTAAATCAATTTTTAAGCATAATAGAAAAATGTTGAATTTTATTTATCCATTTCAAAAATATCATCATTATATTGATTTAATATAGAAATATAATGAGATAGAAAATGAAATTTATAAAGAGATAAAAATATTACATAATGATCCCCTATGTCTCCAACCCATGATTCAAAATAAATTCTTTATTATAACATTATCTTTGTTTTGAAAAAAAACCAACAAATAACTTCCCTGTGTTTTAGTAAAAACATTAAAACTAACATACCTTGGTTTTAATGCATACTAAAAAGAAAATCATTTTGTTTTAATAGAATCTCTATAACATCTTCCCAATTTATTAAACAGTTATAAATATAATCATTACGGTGAAAAAATATCACTTTTTAGTGGTGATAAACTATACCCCATATTTTTTAAGAACTATGATAAAATTACTTGACAAATGAGAGACCTAATTAGAGAAATTTATTTATAAAAAATATTTTATATCTCTAAAATTATCATTAAAAATGATAGATATAGAGATAAAGATAAATGTGAGAGTCTTTAAAACATGTAAATGAAGAACAAAAATTTGAGAGGAAGGCTTGGAAATCACTATAGATTTATCATTTATTTAATATAATAGAGTTTTGGGGAGTTAATGTTTCTACTTGTTTCAATCCATTCCCCTATGTAATCTATTTGTAGGATCCATGGGGATTCATGACCTTATATAATTAATTAGGGATATAGATGTTGTGCAATACTTCTATAATTTTTTTTAACTAAATAAAATTCTATCATGGAGATCCAGCCTTGATTCTACTCAATTTGTGGTATCCTCTAACATGAATATGATGGAACACATAGGTGATAATACTACATGAAATATCCATCCAATAATATAGTGATCCACCACCAACTAATCGATGGTTATTTTTTCGAGGGAAATTATTTCCATGGATGTAGCTTGATGGTGGCACTATAATGTCTATCTGATGCTTCTTACTAATAATATAACACCACCTTGGATTTGATTATATAATAAAAAGTATTTAAATCTTTTTAAAAGTTGATTCCATGGTATTGAAACATAATAATTGTTATGTCCAAGACTTACACAAGATCAAAAAGTTCCTTTTGTTTTGGATTTACTAACTATGTGAAAAAGAAATCTTGATGTGAAATAAATTCTAAACTATAAGTTTGAAAAACAGTCGAATGAAAACATAAGATACCGATGGAATTGTGTGTTATAACAAAAAAATTATTGAGATAGAGAGGGGTATTAATGCCTCCCCCTTTTCTATGATTAAAAGAACATAAAATAATGATGATAAATGAACTGTAAATGAAGAGATATAAAATTATTCAATGAAAAACAAGATATTAGAAAATAATATATCAAACATTATCAATACATTAACATATTTATATTTTTCATTCTTAATTCATCAAAAAATCCCAAAAACTGCATCTTGTTAGAAAACATTCCAGGTAAAAATCATGTAATAACTATTATTCATGACCTTGGCAATGAAAAATATTATAATGCTCAACTGAAATGCTCTATAAGGGTAAATAAAATTTCAATTTAATTTAATTATTATTCATAATAAATTATTATGGTAATGAATAAAATATCAAAATTCATGAGCATAAAATAATAATATTCATACCTATCAAAACTTGGATCATCGATAATGAAACAAGTAATAAATAATTATCAATAGAAAGAGTCATAAGAATGAATAATCAATGAAATTTTTATTTTAATATTTATTAATTTAATAATTAAAACTTCATATCAATAATAAATAAAATGCGTTGGTGTCTTATAATATCTTATTCATATAAACCATACAAATAGAACAACTAATATGACCATATAAATTTCCCAAGATACTACTTCATTGGAGAGCTCTAATGGGGCTAAGGAATATCATAATGATCTATAATGAGGCTCAACAAAACATATATTGAGGTATAATGGGTCTCAACCCATTATATATTATGCTATAGTTAAGATTGACCCATCATAGAGGTTGTATTGGGCTCACCCAATCACAATAATGGGGCTTAATCCATTGTAGAAAATTATAATAACCATGACATAAATATATTATATATATCATTATTATAATAATAAAAATCATAGAAGAAATATTTATTCCCTTCACACCTTCATTAAGAAATGTAAAATAAATGGGTTCCCTGACAATCTCTTGGAACAATCATAATCCATATAAAGAAAGAATTATTTTTTTATCATTTCAACATATCCTAGTAGACCATGAATAACATAATGTTTTCTTATCTATTATTAAAGGAAATACCATTTATATTTCATTATATAATTTTTGATTCAAATAAACTTTTTTACATTGACTAATGTTAAAGGATTTCTGGTAAGAAGAAAATTTATTATGGAATATCCCTAGGAACATTTATTAAAGAAAAAAACATTCCAGTTATGAAAAAAGTTATTTAAAATATAATAATTTCTAAGAAAATTAATTAAATAATTTTCATATAATATAACCTATGAAAAATAAAATTTCTTCCTATAAAACATTTATTGGTTAGTATGTTGGATGATAATGTTTATTCAATACACATTAAAATAATGATTTCATTTATATATTTGTAAGAGAAGTTAAAAGGTACATTACTTTGAAGATTATAGGATGATTCCTTTTCAAAAAAATTCAAATATATAATGTTGGTTAAATAAGACATTAAAATATTATAGGATACTGATAAAAAATTTATCAAAACACTTTTTAGAAAACATGGATTTAGAAGAAAAAGTATTTTCATCTGAACAGATAATGAATGATGGATTTTCTTAAAAATAGTTTTTAAAATAATTGTAAGTAACAAGGAGAGGAAAATAGTAAAATTACTTGAATAAATCATGAATAAACTGATTATAATAAAATTAATATGTTTTATTACACAATCAGTAAAAATAATGAATAAGAAATATGGATTTAAATGTGTTTGAAATATTAATCTCTTACCGCATGGGAAACTTTTAAATCTTAATCCCAAAGAAAATAATAACCTAGAATAAATAATTAAATACCATGAATATAAATAGATTAAAGATACAATATATCAAATGGTAAATTGGTACACATCATAAAATAATGTAGGTTTATAACACAACCTATTTCCCAAATAATATAATTTGACAGAAGAAACCCTTACAATGATCAAAATGATAAAGTGAGAATTAATTAATGACTCAATTATTTTCCTGTAACAGCCCAAGATTTTATGAAAAATATTCTTTCTAATTTCACTAATGTCTTGTGTTGTACGCTACACCAAAAGGAGCTTGCACAACACCCATCCTTGACTTGCCTTGTATTATACGCAATCACGACCTTCCTCGATAGCGTGTGTAGTACGCAATACCGAGTTTCACTAAACAACGATATGCTATTAAAATATTATTAAAACTAGAAGTTATGAATAGTAATAACCACTTTTTGAAATTTTTTAAATTTTATTTTTCAAAATGGACTTTATCTTTGGATTCGTAATAGCGAAATTAGCTTAGGGTGAAATTTTGGTACTTTTCGGATAACTTTCATTTTCTGATGAATAGTGAAAATTACTAAATTTTAGTTAAAAACAACTTTTTCAATCGAAATAATTAATAGTGATAAATTATTAATTTAAGTGGTTTTAAAGTATATTTAGAATATATTTTTACAATTTAATACAATGTTGGTCATTGGATGTAATTTCACATTTAAACCAAACATAAACAAGTGTCAATCTTTTTATAGATATTGTTTCTTAAAAACACGCTATTTGTTTTAACAGCGGGATTTAATTATAAAATTAATTAATGCAACTTCTATGTTATGAATTTGGTAAAATAGACTTCATTTTTGAATTCTGAATATGAAATATATCTTAGGATAAAATTTTGGCATTGTTCTGAAAAACATCAAATTTTGATGAATAGTGAAACTACTAAGTGGTAGTTAAAAAACTGAATTTTTCATAAAACTTAATTTTACCGCTTCTGTGAATGGAATTTCAAAAATCCGAGAGACACGGTTGATGTCAGTAAGTAAAATGTTGTTCAATGAGATGAAAATAATTTTTGGTGAATAGTAACTTTTTACTTTTATTTACCACGGGTAAAAGTAAATAGGGTAATTAAGGGTAAAAATGATATTAATATTACCCTAACTCATGTCCTAATTATATTGGATAAGTGTATCTCGACCAAAAACAACCTTAAGTGTAAAATATTATCATTTAGGCCCACATTGATTGAATTAGGACATTTATTATTATTCAATTCAAAGAAGAGTTAAAAGAGTTAAAATCAAAGTTTATTTACTAAAACATTTTTAATATAGGGTTATACAAAAGATAAATTAGACTATAAATATTCATTAGAAATATAAGATGATTTCCTACATAATTTTATTTTATTTGTAATTTTTAGACTTTAAATGATTTAATTTATCTATGACACAACAATGATGCAGTAATTACCCTTTTAAGAAAATATTAACATAATTGAAGTTATATATGCCCAAATAAATGTAATTTGAGACTTTTTATGACTTAAACTAACTTTATAGGTTAATATGACATGTTATTGTTGATTTAAGTAACTTTTTCAAACTTATCATTCTGTTAGAAATTTCATAAAAATCATGTACCAAATAGTGTCAAAATTGAGATAAATTAGTTTTTAAAAAACATATTATATTATTAATTGTTATTTAATTCCTAAAAATATAAGGCTCGGCCAAATGACTTAGATAAGGATAGATATATTAATAATAAACAACTTGGGGTTCTTTTGGCTTGATATAGTATGTTTATTAACCATATAGTGTAATAAAACAAAAAGACACGGTAAAAGTTAAATTATTTTACTTATAGTTAAATCTAATTGATAAGGTTAAAATAATAACCCAAACTTGTCTAAAGCCTATTGTATGAGAGGATTTAGACCCATCCCCACCTTGGCCTCAAAATAAATAAATTTGGATCTATTTAAAACCGAACTTGACTTTATAATAAAATAATATTTTTAGTTATTCTAAAGGTGCCCCTCTCCTCCCTTATAAAAGGGGACCTCCTCCCTCCCTTCCTCACACAACTTTGAGCCTTCAAGCTCGGCCAACCCCTGCCATTTTCTCCTCTCCACTTCCCTGGAGACATCCTAGTGGTCCTGGTATTCTTCAAAGACCAATTGTAGTGCCCTAAAAGGAGGTCTCAAAGAAGCACTTCAAAAAAGAGGTAATATCCATTACCGATCTTTTTCAATTTCTTTCTTCTTAAAATTATTCTTCTTTTTTTGTTTCATGATAAAGTAATAACATCTGTATTTCTTATATACTGATATGTTATTATAAATATTAAACAACTCTAATTAACCTTCTATCCATCCAACGGAAAAATGAAATCACCGCGCGTGCGTACGTACGGAATACCATCTCCACGCCGTGGTGTAATCTATTTTCTGCCACCACCTTAATTGGATGGGTATAATGGTGTAATTAGTAACTATATATGATTATTATAAAGTTATATTGATACTGAAATAGTATACATACACTTCAACACAATTCCAGGACCATGGGAACGATATCATCGCTCGTGCGTACGTACGGACTACCGTCTCCACGACGCGATGAGATTCATTCTCCACATTAACCAATCATGAATGATAATAAAGTATATATAATAAGTACTAATGAAATATATGACATAATAATGATACTGGATTTGTGTATATTTATATGTATGTCATCTACTTAATTCCATTCAATTCAATAAGGAAACAAAAACAGCATTCATGCGTACGTACGGACTACCGTCTCCATTAACGGTGTATTTCATTCCATTTATCGATATATTATATTCTGAATATATATTATATATAAATCATGTTTTACATTCTGGATATAATTAATCATGATCCAAGTAATCATATTAATAGTTACAAGTTAAAAACACGAACGACCAATTAGACGATCTTACCCAAAACGCTACTTTAACATGAATTTACAAAAGAACGGGTAATATAAAGTCATAAGTGAACCATATATGATGTAATTACAATGAATATGATTCTGGAATAAGTCAATAAAATGATTTAAATCATTATACAGGATGTTCGAACACTTACAAAGCAAGTCAGACCTAAGGTAAGGGAAAATATCACAATCTCATTTTTATCTGAGATAGTTTTTTCTTTGGCATTTACTAGGATGTATTTTTTTCATCCACATCCATGTTCCCTCAATATGTAATATTGTTTCCATCCACTTACAATAGTTTAAATCCAATTTTACCCTTCGGTGAGTTTTTAGTAAAGAATATGAAAGGAATCTTTTGTCATTTTTCATTAGAGGTACTTTTTGACTTTTCCGACAAAAGTACGAAGAATGTTTTTTTTAACTTATACGGCATGAATGGATTTTTAAAACATTATTTCCAAGAAGCTTCGTTTACAAGTTTTCATGTTTATTTTTAATCAACTTCTTTTAGTTTATAATTTTATGACATTTTAAGAAAATAAAAGTGTTTTTGAAGAAGAAAGGATATTTTCCTCAAGAATGGAGTTCAAGTGTTTTATCAAAATTATTTTCCATCTAAGATAATAAAGGGTTATGTTTTTATCCCTATTATTACATTGATTTGATTATGTTGTGAGGGAATTATTTTTTTGAAGTCATTTACCTTATATGATTTGTTTTATGATGTCATGATGTTTCAAGAATCCCATTTTTGTTACATGTGTTATGCAATGATGTATGATTTTTGATTATGTGGCACACATAAGAAAGGATTCATTATAATATGGGTGGTACCTATATCTCCCTCAAATGCATTGGGTAAATATTTTATATCGAATGAGATAGACCTGGCTGGAACGGTAGGTTATACCGGTTCAGTGAAATAGGACTGGAACGAGGGTGACTCGGTTGAGAAAGGGACTTTGTCCACTAAGATAGTCTTGGAAATGAGTATTGACTAACAAGAAATGATTCTCTATGATTATGTGTGTATGTCACAAAGTTTCATGTTTTAGGCTATGATTATTGTGATTACATTTCACTAATATGATTTATCCCATGTTATGAAACTATGATCTCTTTTGCAAGTTAAGATTTACAAAAGTTATGTACTTGTGTATACGATGTCATTGATATTTCTTTTTTTACCCTTATTGAGCATTTGAGCTCACCCTCTTATGTTTTCTTTTCCCCAGGAAATAAAGAAAGGTTTTAGGTATTAAAAAAAAGGATGATCTTTATGGGAGATGTTGAAGATCTTTCACCATGAATAGAAGATTATATTCCGAGTTTCCAAAGACACTAAACTATTACGATCCTTGTGTGTGTGTTTTAGTTATGTACTAAGTATTCCGCAAATGTAATGTAATGTCCATGTAAGTCAGGCTTCCGGTCTCTACAGTCGGTATCAGAGGAAAGGTTTAGTCAACCTTTGGAAACTAGGATGCGAAAACGTTAGTGAGATCCCTAGAGATATTTCTAAGGTGTGTCTAGGGATGTCCCTAAGGTTTAGTATACGTATAGGTTATAGTACTAGAATTACGCTAACAATCATAGAAATAAACCTATGATGTTAGATATTGAAGGTACTCCCCCTTTATTATGTTGTTTTCCCTAGCATGATTTTTTCCTCTCACACTATTCTTTTTGGGTTTTAGACGATGGCTGGAACCCGAAGGATCAGTGTTGATCAATGAAATGGACAATGCAATGATTGTCCTCCTGAACAAACAAATGTTATGGGATATGGAGTGCAAAATCTTATTGCTATACTTACACAAGCTATGAATCATTCTAGACTTCCAAATGAGCAGAGAAGGGAAAAATATTTTATTGAGTCCTTCATGAGGCAACGTCCACCTTCTTTCAGTGGGTCTTCTGATCCACTTGTTGCTGAACAATGGATCAGTACCACTGAAAAGATATTTTCAGTTCTTCAATGTTCTGAACATGATAAAGTCATCTTAGCAGTATATCATTTGGAAGGTGAAGTTTATCAATGGTGGAATCTTATCAAGAATACAAGGCAAAGAGATGAAATTGAGTCCATGGAATGGGATGGGTTCAAGAACTTATTTTTCAATAAGTACTTCCCTCGTATTCTTCGAACAAAGATGGAGAAGGAGTTTCTTGAACTAAAGAAAAAGGATGATGAATCTGTTGGTATATACGATGGGAATTTTACAAGACTTGCAAGGTATGCATCTGGAATTATCATCCAACCTGAATGTAAAGTTGATCAATTTTTCAGTGGCTTAAAACCAAGTCTTCGAAGGGCATTAGCTATAAGAGACTTCAGTAGCTATGAAGAAATTGTGCATTGTACTATCAAGGTAGAAATAGAAGTTTGTGTTACATATCCATCTCATGGTTTTGACAAGAAACGAAAGATGGAGTTCAAGGAGAAATCTCAGAATAATGGTGAAAAGAAGATGAATGTTTCCTTATACACAAAGTGTGGAAAGAAGCATGGTGGAGATTGTCTTAAAGGGACTAGAAAATGTTTTAAGTGTGGAAAAGAAGGTCATCGAGCAGCTGAGTGTCGAAGTAATGGAAAAAGGGATTCTAATGATGTGAATAAAGCAAACACTACAGAGAACGCACCACCAACACTTCAATGCTTCAAGTGCAAGGAAATGGGGCATTATGCTAATAAATTCCCTAATCTAAGGGTTAGTGATGATCAACATGAGCAACCAGTGAAGGCAAAGGACAAAGGGAAGTCACATGCGATCACTATTGGCGATGTTGAATATAACAACTATGTGGTGGAATGATTAAGTGTTTAGGTAATGGGATTCCAAAATAATGTGGTATCATAAAGTATTAGAATATTTATGTGTGGGTCTAATGTGTTATTCAAAGTGATTGAGATATTTTTTGGAAATAAGATGATATGAGCATAATGAAGGGAAAACGAGAAAATGAAATGTTTAACAGTATTCATGTGCTCATGATTGATATAAGGACTAAGTGATATCATGGTTTGAGTATATAGAATTTTGATGATTTTGGTATGTGGATGGTGTTAACTTTTAACTGCATTCATTTTTTCACTAAGGTATTCAAGAGAATACATGATTAAGGACTTTGAATGTTAGGAATGTGACCAAAAAAACATATCTTATGATATATGAGGATCAACGATGGTATTAAATCTCTGGTAATCGTTTTCACTGTGTTATGAGAGTGGACTGCAGTATTTTAGATAAGCCTAAAGATTAGAATGGATTATGTTGGACATAAGTTAGGATAAAACATTTTTTGACATTATTGATGGGATGTTAATGTAGTTTTAGAAAAAGGACAACCTGCAGGACGGGTGACAGCCCATCGCGTCGAACAAGAATGTGGGAATCGAACCCACAACCGAAGCGCGATTGTCCTTTATCGCCTACCACTGGCCTACAAGAAGTCCATGTTTAGTAGAAACTAGTTTTATTTTATTAAGCAGTATGATATATGAAGTATAAGTCCATTTTAGGAACCATATATGATTAATCTCGCTATAGAATGACTTATGTATATTTAATAACTTTTGCAAACCTTTTGTTTGAGACAGATAGAATGACCAATCATTCTATCACATGATCTGCTAACACTTCACGAATAACAAATTCAACTTCATTTATTTAAGAGATGAAGTGGAAATTGTTCAAGGCACGAACAATAGTGAGATTGTACCAAAATAAAGTATGTGTTTATTCTAATTCAAATTCTTCAACATCAGGGAAACGATCTTGAAAACCAAAAATGTTTTCCTAGTGATCTTATATTTGATGAATCAGATGGTACCTTAGATCGTCACAAATTTATGGCTTTGTGATTGCTGGCTTTTCCATAGCCATGTTCTCTACCACTCTTCATCAGAACATTATGGTTAAATTTTTCTTCCATATCCATATTTTCACCTATGTGGAAAACCAATGATTATTTTATTTGGGTAACCGTTACGTTTCATACATTCGTTTCTAAAGATTGGTTTTGGTATTCCTTTTTATGATGTGAGTTTCTATTAAAGAAACTTTCGAATAGTAAACCATTTATAACCCCGATGAATTTCGAGGGAGAAATTCATTTTAAGGGGGGTAGAATGTATCAGCCCAAGATTTTATGAAAAATATTCTTTTTCATTTCACTAATGTCTTGTGTTGTACGCTACACCAAATGGATCTTGCACAACACGCATCATTGACTTGCCTAGTATTACACGCAATTGCGACCTTCCTCGATAGCGTGTGTAGTACGCAATACCGAGTTTCACTAAACAACGATATGCTATTAAAATATTATTAAAACTAGCCGTTATGAATAGTAATAACCACCTTTTGAAATTTTGTAAATTTTATTTTTCAAAATGGAATTTATCTTTGGATTCGTAATATCGAAATTAGCTTAGGGTGAAATTTTGGTACTATTCGGATAACTTTCATTTTCTGATGAATAGTGCAAATTACTAATTTTTTGTTAAAAACAACTTTTTCAAACGAAATAATTAATAGTGATAAAATTATTAATCTAAGTGGTTTTAATGTATATTTAGAATATATTTTTACAATTTAATAAAATGTTGGTCATTGGATGTAATTTCACATTTAAACCAGACATAAACAAGTGTCAGTCTTTTGATAGATATTGTTTTTTAAAAACACGCTATTTGTTTTAACAGCGGGATTTAATTATAAAATTACTTAATGAAACATCTATGTAATGAATTTATTAAATAGACTTCATTTTTGAATTCGGAATATGAAATATATCTTAGGATGAAATTTTGGCATTGTTCTGAAAAACATCAATTTTTGATGAATAGTGAAACTACTAAGTGGTTGTTAAAAAAACTGAATTTTTCATAAAACATAATTTTACCGCTTTTGTGAATGGAATTTCAAAAATCCGAGAGACATAGTCGTTGTCAGTATGTAAAATGTGATTCAATGAGATGAAAATAATTTTTGGTGAATAGTAACTTTTTACTTTTATTTACCACTGTTAAAAGTAAATAGGGTAATTAAGGGTAAAAATGATATTAATATTACCCTAACACATGTCCTAATTCTATTGGACAAGTGTATCTCGACCAAAAACAACCTTAAGTGTAAAATATTATCATTTAGTCCCACTTGGATTAAATTAGGACATTTATTATTATTTAATTCAAAGAAGAGTTAAAAGAGTTAAAATCAATGTTTATTTACTAAAACATTTTTAATATAGGGTTATACATAAGATAAATTAGACTATAAATATTCATAAGAAATATAAGAAGCTTTCCTACATAATGGTAATTTATTTGTAATTTTTAGACTTTTAATAATTTAATTTATTTATGACACAACAATGATGCAGTAGTTACCTTTTTAAGAAAATATTATCATAATTGATGTTATATATGCCCAAATAAATTTAATTAGAGACTTTTTATGACATACACTACTTTTATAGTTTAATATGACATGTTATTGTAGATTTAAGTAACTTGGTTCGAACTTATAATTCCGTTAGAAATTTCATAAAAATCATGTACCAAATAGTCTCAAAATTGACATAAATTAGTTTTTAAAACAAATATTATATTATTAATTGTTATTTAATTCCTAAAAATCTAAGGTTCGGCCAAATGACTTATATAAGGATAGATATATTAATAATAAACAACTTGGGTTTCGTTTGGCTTGATATAGTAAGTTTATTAACCATATAGTGAAAGAAAACAAAAAGACACGGTAAAAGTTAAATTATTTAACTTAGAGTTAAATCTAATTGATAAGGTTAAAATAATAACCTAAACTTGTCTAAATCCTATTGTATGAGAGGATTTAGACCCATCCCCACCTTAGCCTCGAAATAAATCAATTTGGAGCTATTTAAAACCGAACATGACTTTATAATAAAATAATATTTTTAGTTATTCCAAAGGGGCCCCTCTCCTCCCTTATAAAAGGGCACCTCCTCCCTCTCTTCCTCACACAACTTTGAGCCATCAAGCTCGGTCAAACCCTGCCATTTTCTCCTCTCCACTTCCCTAAATACATCCTAGAGGTCCTGGTCTTCTTAAAAGACCAATTGCAGTGCCCTAAAAGGAGGTCTCAAAGAAGCACTTTAAAAAAGAGGTAATATCCATTACTGATCTTTTTCAATTTCTTTCTTCTTCAACTTCTTCTACTTTAGTTGTTTCATGATAAAGTAATAACATCAGTATTTATTATATACTTATATGTTATTATAAATATGAAAAAACTCTAATTAACCTTCTTTCCATCCAACGGAAAAAGGAAATCACCGCGCGTGCGTACGTACGGAATACCGTCTCCACGCCGTGGTGTAATCTATTTTTCGCCACCACCATAATTGGATCGGTATAATAGTGTAATGAGTAACTATATATAATTATTATAAAGTTATATTGATACTGAAATAGTATACATACACTTCAACACAATTCCACGACCATGGGAATGATATCATCGCTCGTGCGCACGTACGGACAACCGTCTCCACGACGCTATGAGATTCATTCTCCACATTAACCATCCATGAATGATTATAAATTATATATAATAAGTACTAATGAAATATATGACATAATAAAGATACTGGATTTATGTATATTTATATTTATGTCATCTACTTAATTCCATTCAATACAATAAGGAAACGAAAACAGCGTTCATGCATATGTACGGACTACCGTCTCCATGAACGGTGTATTTCATTACATTTATAGATATATTATATTCTGAATATATATTATATATAAATCATGTTTTAAATTATGGATATAAGTAATCATGATCCATGTAATCATATTAATAATTACAAGTTAAAAACACAAACGACCAATGAGACAATTTTACCGAAAACGCTACATTAACATGAAAATACAAAAAAAACGGGTAATATAAAGTCATAAGTGAACCATATATGATGTAATAACAATGAATATGATTCTGGAATAAGTCAATAACATGATTTAAATCATTATACAGGAGGTTCGGACACTTACAAAGCAAGTTGGACCAAAGGTAAGGGATAATATCACAATCTCATTTTTATGTGAGATTGTTTTTAATTTGGCATTTACTGGGGTGTATTTTTATCATCCACATCCATGTTCCCTCAATATGTAATTTTGTTTCCATCCACTTACAATAGTATGAATCCAAATTTACCCTTCAGTGAGTTTTTAGTAAAGAATATGAAAGTAATCTTTTGTCGTTTTTTGTACGAGGTACTTTTTGACTTTTCCGACAAAAGTACGAAGAATGTTTTTTTAACTTATACGGCATGAATGGATTTTTAAAACATTATTTCCAAGAAGCTTCCTTTACAAGTTTTCAAGTTTATTTTTAATAAAATTCTTTTAGTTTATAATTGTATGACATGTTAAGAAAAGAAAAGTGTTTTTGAAGAAGAAATGATATTTTCATCAAGAATAGAGTTCAAGTGTTTTATCAAAATTATTTTCCATCTAAGATAATAATGGGTTATGTTTTTATCCCTATTATTACATTGATTTGATTATGTTGTGAGGGAATTATTTTTATGAAGTCATTTACCTTATATGATTTGTTTTATGATGTCATGATGTTTCAAGAATCCCATTTTTGTTACATGTGTTATGCGATGATGTATGATTTATGATTATGTGGCACACATAAGAAAGGATTCATTATAAGATGGGTGGGACATATATCTCCCTCCAATGCATTGGGTAAAGATTTTATATCTAATGAGATAGACATGGCTGGAACGGTAGGTTATACAGGTTCAGTGAAACAGCACTGGAACGAGGGTGACTCGGTTCAGAAAGGGACTTTGTCCACTAAGATAGTCTTGGCAATGAGTCTTGACTAACAAGAAATGATTCTCTATGATTATGTGTGTATGCCACAATGTTTTATGTTTTAAGTTATGATTATTGTGATTACATTTCACTGCCATGATTTATCCCATGTTATGATATTATGATCTCTTTTGCAGGTTAAGATTTCCAAAAGTTATGTGCTTGTGTATACGATGTGATTGATATTTGTTTTTTTTACCTTTACTGAGCATTTGAGCTCACCCTCTTATGTTTTCTTTTCCCTAGGATATAAATAAAGGTTTTAGGTATTAAAAAAAGGAAGATCTTTATGGGAGATGTTGAAGATCTTTCACCAGGATTAGAATATTATATTCCGAGTTTCCAAAGACACTAAACTATTACGATCCTTGTGTGTGTGTTTTTGTTATGTACTAAGTATTCCGCAAATGTAATGTAATGTCAATGTAAGTCAGGCTTCGGGTCACTACATTTCCTCATTTCAAAATCCATGTTAAACAGTTTTAAATAAAAAATTAGATAATAAAAACTCATTAAACATAAAATATTATTATATTTAATGCAATAACGAATTAATATATCCCAAATAATATAAATATACTTTTGAAATTATTTACCTCTTACAAACAATCATTTTAAATTCCCTTGGATGAAATAATTACAATTCAGCCTTAATATAACATGAAATATTAATTTATTCATGATTTTATATGTAAAATATTAAATATATATACCATATATAATAAATTAGTTGAATATCATTGAATTATTCCCCAATGAATGAAAATTGATTCGAAGTCCCTTAGATTGAGTCCAAATTTTACATATATGTAATTTCAATCCTTTATAATAAGATAATATAAATTATTTTCTTTACTAAGAATCATTACTATTCATAATACCATACACATAAATACTTTATTTCAATTTTTTATATTTAATTACTTGGTAAGTTAATTCCATGCCAACTGTTTTGATTTTATTTGGATTATATGTATGAAATGACTTCAGTATGATAAATATAGTAAAATGGGTATTTATATGATTATAAAGATTAATATAATCATGAAATAATTGTCATTTTTACAAACATACTAATATTTTACGACCAACCATAGAATATGGTTATGAAAAATGAACGATGATTCGTTCATTGAGACGGTAGGCCATATATACACCTGAGTAACATTCCCATTTTTCAATGATAATTATGGAAATATGGTAAGTATGACATTTTATTTATTTAATTATCCTAATATCATAAATAAATTATTATTTATATTAATATTCTATTTTATATCTACCATTTTATTTGGTATTGAAAATATAATCACACCCCATTGTGGAGACGATATTCCGCACAAATAATGTTATCATTTTTAAATTTCAGAATGGAAATTAAAAAAGGTATATGTGATATAATAATTAAAAAGGTATAATAATTTTAAAATTTTCATATAAATAATATAAATCCATCATAAATACATTTCATGAAGGGTGATGATGAAAAATGAAATGCCTTGGTTCGTACGGCGGTAGTCTGCTATATACACAAATGATGGTTTTAATAACAATTTGATAGAATATGAGAATAATTTAGATTTGTTTGTTATCAAAATTACAACTAAGTTTATTGTAGATACATATGTTATTATATCATAAAAATTAATGAATATTTGATGGATTTGGAAGAAAAAATAATATAAAATCCCTCGATTAAACATGATAACTCTTCTTCAAACAACATCCTTATGTCATTACAAAAATCCATAATATGATTGATTTTGTTTAGAAAATGGAAGACATGTTGCTTTTAGGAAATTAAGATGGTTATTAGGGTTAGACTTGAAAAAACAAAAATGATTTTATGTTCTGAATAAGAGTGAATATGGGGTGTCCTATTATAAGTGGGCGAGAGGGGACACATAGAATATTTGAATAGAAAAAGATGCGACCATGATTTTCACATGGGTAAAAAGGTAGCAAAATAGACCATTTTTTAATATTATATGATATAAGGTCTAAAAAACCATAAAATGGATTATATTCTATAATATAGGTCATTTTAACCTGTATATATTTATTTTAACATCCGTTATTCCTATTTTCACCATAATGATGTGAAAATATTTACACCTAATTCATTTTTCATTAAGACCAAAAATTATATTGGAATTATTATATAATATAAATTAATAACATTTCAAATATTTTATCCATTTTAACAAATTAATATCACATAATTTAATTAATTTAATTTAATATTAATACCATAAATAGGATCGAAAAGTTGTTTTTTGAATTGTATTTTTTTGAGCATAATAAAATTTTACGTTAACTATTTTATTTATAACCATAAAATTGTTAATTTCAATTCATATATATATATAATAATAATAAATTTAATTTAAATAACTCATAATTATTTGTTACTTTAATTATTTAAAATGAAGAAAAATTAATCACTTTCAAATAGTTTTAAAAAAAATGAGTTTTTAAGCACAAAGATAAAATTATATAAGTTTTTTAAAAATATGATTAGAATATAATTAATGTGGTTAAATATATATTGTTCATAATAATGTAACTTTAAATAAATTTAAAATCATAATGGGACATTTAAATTACATAAATTATTGAAAAGAAATTATAATTTTTAAAAAATTTGTATTTTACAATATTCAAGGAAAAATTAATATTTTATGAAGTATAAAAATATTTTAAAATAAGTTTATTTTAATTTTATTATTTAAAATATTAATTTAAATATAATTTTATTTTTCATTTAATAAATTTATTATAATAATTTCCCACAAAATTGAATAAAAACCATTTTTTGAAGAAATCTTATGTTTAGTAAATAAAATGTCATTACTAAAAATTGATTGATTATTTACATAGAATATATCAATAAAAAGTTATGGATTATGAAATTTATATATATGTTTCATAAATTAGTGAATACTATTTATACTCACCAATTTAAAGGCTATTGTATAACAGTCTTATGTTTTTTGGGTCATTTAAGTGAATCGTTTTGTGTCTTATACACTACCAAACATAATATTGTTCTTTTAAAAATACTGAGGTTTTATGATCACTAAATTTATAAGAAATTTTACAACAAATAAATAAAACCTTTTTTAAAACCACCTATGGTGAATTGGGAGAAATAAATACACCTATTTCATTATTTTACTTTAATATTCATTTGATGCATAAATAGCCACACAAACTAGAAAACTCTAGGTTTAATGTCTTATAAGATTAGAAATATAAAAAATTTATTCTACAATACTCTTCAATATTTCTCCCCAATTTCTTAAATAAAAAACCATTTTAAAATAACTCACACGCAATAACAAATTTATTATTATTGGTAACGAAAATAAAAGGAAGGGGTGAGCTTAAACACTGATTAAGGGAAACTGCTCATTATGGATATATTATAAAAATGATATAAAACACATATAAGTGAGTCATATTTAGTAAATATAACGTTTAATAATAGTTGAATATAGAAAAACAAAATCAATAATTATGGATAATGGCATAAAAACATAATAGATAGTTATTTTTATCTAAATTATGGCTTAGAATGAAATAATAGAACTAAAAAACCATATGAAATAATAAATAAATAAACATGAATATTTTTAGAACATTAAATATCATAAACAATTGAAATATCAAATAAATAAGGCACATTTTAAAGAATCTTCACAAATACCTGAATATGAAAACATTATTTTTAAACTAAATCATTCCCACCCAATATGTTGTAAACTCAATAATTCCCAACCAATAAATTGTGAAAAAATCAAATCATCTCTTCCATTTAAATGTTGATTAAAATTAAAGTTAAACCCTCCATCAGATTAGAAATATATGCATAATTTATAATATCATGAGATAAAAAACCAAAAAAATGAATGAAGGACCGATATAGGACCCCCAAGACATATAATAGATACATAAGAGTGCCACCTAAAATAAAATCATTCATCTTATCAAAAATAACCAATTGGAAGATTATTGGCTTCATAACTTTTCCAAATGGTGTAGCATAAAATGAATTTTCAAAATAAACATTAATAGATAATAAAAAAACATGTTCATAAAAATATATTATATAAAAAGAGAAAATATAGTGTGATTTATAAACCATTACGCAATTGGATATTAATCTTTTTTGAAATCGAAAATAAATCAGAAAAATAGTTTTTCATAGAAAATATTTCTTAATAACACCTCAGAAATTTGTTATTTTTAGGTATATTTCCAAAAAAAAATAACATTAAGGGAAGAATTCATAAAATATTTATTTAAATAATATTATAATAAAGAGTCACTAAAAAAATAAACAACATATAAAAAATTTCATGTACAAGGGATTAATATATAACAATATAAACTAGATGTCTTGTAAATATTTTAGAATGTAATTTTTGAAAAAAAACATTGTTAAATGCATAATAGAACCACTAATAAAAAATTATTATATGTGAATTTTCTCATAATTGGAGATAAATACAGTCTTATATTCCACTAGGGAAACAAAGAAATTTAAGGGAATTAAAAATATGGTAATGGGGGTAAAATCCAAAAAAATATAGATATTATTTATACCAAGGAATAATATTATTCTTAAAAAAATATATACATAAATGAATAATACTAAGCTATAAAATAGGATTAAACAAGTATATATGTTATAAATAAAATATAAGATCATAATAGGTTAAATAAAACAATATTCAAGTATTATAGTCATAGAAGAGTTATTATTATCCAAGTAAATTATTTGAGTCCTTAAAACCCCATTCCTTTATGCATGATTAGTTGAATAGGATTTACCCTCCTCTCCCACTGTGTGCTCCCCCTTGGGTACCATATTAAAGAAAAGTATCTTGGTTATTTTGGAAATAAAAAATGATTATATAATCTCTGGAGTTAATCTAGGATATACTATGGATGTTTTTTGTGGAGATAATTATTTCAAAAGGGTAGGAACAATTTATTGGAAGATGTCCAATTTTAAAAGTGATGAAAATATAATTTTAAAAATAATTATTAATTTTTAAATGATGGAATAAATAATTTTAATAAAAATTGCTATAAATGAGGAGATAATAAATTTTAGGATGAGATAAGTTCAATAAATCATTCATCATTTAGTTTGATTTTCAAAACGTGGTTTATGTCTTCTACCATTTGTGTTTTTACCTCCGTAACAAGTTTTTACCTCTGTAAATAATATTTTTTAAAAAAATATACAGTTTCCCCACATAAGAAAAGTTATTCTCTAAACCTAAATGTGTGCTTAAAATAAAAAAATATATTTTTAAATAAGGTAAAATTAACTTTTAAATTAAAATATTAAATACATATAACATATTTTTTAGAGAAAAATGATGTTTTCATCATTATGTGTAATTAGTATTATTTTTTATTTATTACTTATTAAATGGATATCAATATACTTATTTATATTATAACACATTATATTTGTTCTAATTTTAATAAGATTTCAATTTATTTGATTAGATAATAATTAAACAATGTTATAAAACAATCATTTGAAAATAATAGTTTCACCATTATCTTAGAGATTAATATTAATCTTAGTAACCTTTTTTTAATTACCAAAAATTAAATTGTCCTCTTTATATAATTTTTTCCTTATTATTAAAAACATAAAATACATTTTATATAATAAAATGTCTATGTGTGTGAATTTTTTTTTAAATCATCGCACTTAATGCATAATTTTTTTTTAGAAAAAATTCCATCACAAAATGACGATTTTTTATACCTATAAAATGTTTTTGCATGTTTATTTCAGGATATAGATACCTACCAACATAAATATTATAATATTGTGGTAATATTCAAATATTTTTTCAATGTATCCTGGTTATTGTTTTAGCTTGTTGTGGTCTATAAACATGTTACTCAACATGATTAAAGGAAAAATGATTACTAAAATCGTGTGTTGATTCTCTACTCATCATCATTTAAACACATATGATTCATTATATAATCCCTTTTTATATTTGTGTCATTTAGTTTCTACCCATGTGGAATAATCTATGTTAGACTCTTTATATCATTTTGTATTCATATTCGCATAGGTTTATTCATATGCATTGAAATCACCTACATCGAAATCCAATACAAGAATTATACTTGAGTGAATTTGATTATGTTACTTATTTACAACTATGGATAAATAAATATGTAGAGATACATTTACATACAACTTTTCAACCAACAACATCACATGTTATCATCGACCTTAATTATTTTTCTCAATCTTCTATATGTTTTATAAAATTGATGTATAGTGGATTATAACATTCTACCACGTTACTCACAATTATTACTCAAATTTACATTCAAAAATATAGTTTCTAGACCTAACATGTTTTCCATAGATATTTCTGCCCCAACCATGTCAACCAACAATCTCATGACCAACCAGGTAGCTTGAACTCAATCCTTAACCTACCCTGACAACCCGAAGTCGCATGACCTACTATGCAGCTCAGAGTCATTATTCAATAAAATTTAGAAACTATGGGTATCATGTTATATAGTACGACTCATGTCCACTATCATTATAAACTATTTAAGATATTTTGAAAGCTTACATAATGAAACATAATGAATTCACACAGTTGTCTTTGCCAAAAAATATTTTAACATCTTAATAATAAAGACGTAATTACTTGTAGAAGTTTCACTTTGACAATATTTCTTCGTTTATTATGAGAATGACAATGATCAGAAAATGAAAATAATGAATCCTTCATCATATTATAGTCTAAATATTATATTGTTGTGAATATTTACCCACTTATGAGAATCCATGATTGGTTATTTATTATAACACAACATCTCTTAATAACCATTATTACAACATAGACTAAGAAGATATTAATAGAAAGTCACCTCAGACTCAATAACATATTACCATTTTTGTTCCATAAAATTTCACATTTCAAACTATATAAATATTTTCCATTATGGGGACCATTTTATAATATTTCACATGTTCTTCTGAAAAAATGCACCTCCATGGATACTTTTTTTCTTGGATAAAGATTTAGCTTGGATTGAATGACCTTATGATTTCTAGGTAGCTCAATTTTTTATATATCCATTGTTTGGCAATATTATATTCATTAAAAACCCATAATTCCATAAAAAATATTCAATTTACCAAAATCCTAACTTTCATCCAGTACATATCCACTTATTTTAAACCTTACAAAAGTATTGATTTTCTTCTAACAAACATATATATAATTACCCTAAAATATTCAATATTATTTAACTTTATCATAATGATTATTTTAATATTTTCAAATCAAATATCACCTTCTATTTTTATATAAAATGTATCAACTGTTAACTTCAATCATCATCCATCTAAGATATTTCATTCAATCATTATATACTAATAAAATGTAGATTCATTCATGGAAACTTATTCATTGATAATAAATAATAAAATATACTTATTAAATATCTATTAAACTTCACGACCATCAATATATTTAGATTAATTAAAAATAATTCATTCAAAATAAATATAACACACCTAAAATGGGATCAATAACGATGCATCATCTCGATGGTTGGACTAGTTATGGTAGATAAAAGATGACGAAAATTGGATATTTTATATATGATGTTTTATATTCCTCTATCTAGGTAAATGTGTTATTCCAACTTTGATATTGATCATATATTTCTCCATTAACTATTAACAATCCCATATAGCTTCTAACCTTTATTATACATTAAATAATGTGGCACATTACCCTAACTATGGTTGTGACTTCTTGGATTCAAATTGGTGTCATTGTTCCAATATTTGCATAGATATATGTTTCAAAAGATCATATATTATAGTATGATCAGTGTAAATTAATTCTGTAGATATAATTTAAATGTTTCCCTATGGTGGTGGTGAGGTTATCTCTTCAAAGGTGTTAGAATTCTTTTACAATATTCCTATATAGAATTTAGTTTTTCAAAAAACTCGATGGTCGTATTCATAATTTCAAAGAGGTGTTCATCACTTGATAAAATCATGATATATCCAATAAATAATTGTCCAGTATTCACTTATTCTCAATATTAAAAGACACTACGGATACTAACATTTTCTATTAGTGGAGGTCCTATTTTAATACATGAGGTGATGCTTCTTTCTATCAAGGTGACCTCATTTTATAAAATTTTAGGTGGAAATGAATACATTCGACATATTGGTTTGAATAGTAGTGATAAAGACCTTAGTTTAGAATATTTTATTTGTTTAATCCTTTTATTAGTGTTTTATTAGTTATTTTAATTCTTTTTGGGGGCCATGTAAGATCCCTTCTATGATGTTCATGTTCATTGATTTTCTAAGGTAGATTAGTGAATAATCATAGTATTTTATTTATTTATTGAGAAATTCTTCCATGGACATATCAATAGAATGGGTCTTATATCATTAGTATTTATCAGTTTGTGTATAGTGGGATTTGATGGCCTTCAATTTGGTGAATCCCACCAACCCAACAGTTATATTGTTTCTATTCTCTTACAAGTATCCTCATATTACCAATTTTATTACTTTTCCAAATATTATTTTCTATAAAAATGGTATGAAAATAATATTATTTTCATATAAAAGTTTAAATTGGATTATTTAACAGAAAAACCCATTTAATTACAAATATTTGATAATATTGAAGACAATTTGAATCTATAAAAAATAAAAAGGAATTTAAGTCATTCCATTATTGTACTAAAAATTACATTCCGTTTTTTATTTCAATAATACATGTCCAGATATATTTTATTTCTTATAAAGTAATAATTCATGAATACATTTGAAACATAACATAAATTCTAGAATTGTTATGAGAAATGCATCAAATGTAAATTGTGAAATAGTCAATTAAAATAGAAAACTATTAATTTTTATGTTATATACACATTTAAAAAATAAATATATTAGTTTTTTTTCAAGTATAATGATATTATTAAAAATTAATGGATTTCAAAAATTATTTAACCTGTGATCTATGTTTCAATATCATATTTTGTTATGAATTTTATTTTTATTTAATGTGAATTTTCTAGTTGGCTATTTTTTTTCAAGAATGATTCATAAGTAATTTCATGTCAATATTATAATTTTATAATTAATTATACATTCAATAATATTATCCCGAGTTATATTTGGACTACAGCTAACTATGTAACCTATTTCTTCATTAAAAAAATAAAGGAAACGCAAATAAGTATTTAAAAATTTATATAGAATTTTAAACTAAACAATATTACATATTTTGACCTCAATGTGTATGTTTATAAAAATATAATAAATCATATGAGGATATTTTTTATTTGGGTGTGATTGAATCAGTAATGAAAATGTATTTTTTTAGTCCATAAATTTCTTATTATATTTAAAAAAAATTGTATTATTTTTTGAGTTATAAAATAATAATAATTTTTTAAAAAAAACAAAATTTATTATTTTTGTATTTCAGAATAAATAATGGATTATATTAATGTTTTTAAAAAATATTATAAATAATGATTGTATTTATAGATTTCTTATCATAAGTTAATGTTTTAATACCTCTCACTAAAAGGGTTTTTATCCAAAATATTTTAAAATATAAGAAACAATATATTTTATTTTAAATTTATTTATATTTGTCTTTATTTATAATTTTAATATTAACAATGTTTCATATTCTAATTTTTATAAATAAAGAGGAAAATGACTATTTTTTATTAATCAGTTTTCTTGTATCACTATTCTCCCTATTTTCTTTTACAGGCCCACTTCATTAATGACTCATAATTACTATCAGAATCATATTTCTATATATTTTGATATAACTAATTATAAAACATTGATTTTGTAACATCATGATCTGAAATTAATATATAAATCAGGACTTGATCAATATAGTTGGTTTATACTAATATTGGTATCGATAAAATAATTAGTACTTTTTTCACTTTAATTAATTAATGGTGTCATAAATCTCACCAAAACGTGTTGAGATAAAGATTATATAAATACTAAAAGTAATATAAATTTTTTTATAGAGTATAACATTAAATTTAGTTTTTTATTTTCATATTTTTTATTAACCAAAAAATCAAAATTGATAAGTCATATGTTATTTTAAGAGTTATTATTGTTATTTATAAAGGTTATTATAGGATGAAGAGCTGCTAGTGATTATTAGAGTATTATTAAATGTATTAAAACATTTTAAACATATAGTATTGTTGAATATTAGATTAATTTGATCTGAAGTTATATTATAATATAGTTATAATATATCTAATTTTCAAAAACAAAAATTAATTTTATGACAAGTTATGTCTCTTTATGCATGGTACTACATAGTAGAATCATGAAGGACACATTTTCCCAAATTTAAGTTATCTATATAATAAATTTATCTAATATATATTTTTTAGGTTGGGTGGAATAAATTGTTTCGTGTATATTTTTTAATATATTAGAGACTAATTTACTTAGTGGTTTACAAACTTATAGAGTACTTAAAAGTGTAAATTTTTTAGTTTATTATATAATATAATTATCAGGAAAAATGATATTATTTTCAATGGATGAATCAATAAATACATTAAGAGAGAATAGCCTAGGGTGTTTTTCAATTTGGACATAATTAATTCTATTTTACCAACAGAAATGTTGTAATATTACAATAAGTCAATGTTTTTATCCCATCTCATATTCCTTGTGGTACTTTCAATGTTGGGATACATATATAAATTGATCCAATTTTCAATAAATATTATCTATTATTTACAACTTTTTTATAAACCAAATGTATCTTTTAACATAGAAAATGTATTTTTATGTTACAATGTAAAATCATAACACATTTATAATGAGAGATCTTAACTATGAAATGGATATTTATTTTTGAAAATTAAAATGACAAGATTTAATTTCATATATAATAGTAATATTTTAAATAGAATAATGAGGACACTAAAAAAATTAAATATATAAGATCAATGAAATATATCCTTGATCATGGTTGTTCATGAGAAATAATAATAATGTTAAATCCTCAATTTTTATGGATTCTATAGATATGATGTATGCATAATTTTTAGTGATAAATTATAAGAGTTATATAAGTTGATGAAAAATAAAAAAATGGTCATAGAATCCAAAAATATAAATAATAATTTCATTCAAGGATATTCAATACATATTTTAAATACATTAGGTACATAAATAACATTTATTTAATGAGGTACATGATGTGCTCTATAATAAACATTCATTTGGAAATTGTGTATTATTGTTTTGTTTAATTTTTTCTATTAGTTTATTTTTTAATTAGATAAATATTATAATCATTATTAAATATCATTATAAATATTATTACATGATATTATTCAGAGTTATATGTATATGGGATATTAAAACTCATCATAGGCATTGGACTAACCTCCACGTTATAGGTTAACCATTGAATATAGTTTATCCATAAACATTTTTTTTATTCGTAGATATATCCTCCAATATGAGAACTATGTAATAGTTTCTATGTATAGTTGGAATATAATATAATAATAATTAATTAAAAATGGAATTTTTTTTAAAACAAAATCTATACCCTATTTAAACACCTATGGTTTTTCCCAAAATATTAAACATTAAATTCACTTCCAAAAATTAATATTAAATCCAAAATATAAAAAAATTAGTTATTACTAGATGATATCTATTATCATGAGGAATAAATTTATTTATAATGGAATATTCATTTTAAATTAGTGAAACCAAAAACAATATAGGAGACTTATTTTATGAAATTTCAAATCAAATGTATTTGATGTTTTTTATAAAAAAAATAAAATATTATTTCATCTTAATGGAAGAAACAATTTTATATAAGGACTTGAAAGAATTAAGATATTATGTTAAGTAACTAAAGAAATTATTGTATTAATTTTTATATAAAATGTAAATATTTTTTATGGATTATCAAATATCAAATGAAATTTGGGGAAAAATTCATGTATGTATGAGGTGACTTGAAGGTTAAGGAGGATAAATGGAAAATTTTATGACAGAATTTTGATGATTCAAAAATGAATTGAATAGATTTAATATATTTGTATTTAAAAAGGAGTAACTTGAGTAATTCAAATTTTGATAGTATATTTAGAATTAATTTAGTAATTTCATATTATAAATATATTTTAATGAGATTATAAACATAATCTAATAGTTAAGTATTCTTTTTTATTTATGGGGCATAAATATAGACTATTTATAAGTTTTATAGTAATGTAATTTCCTAAAAAATTAGAATAATGGAATTATTTATGAAGAAGGAAAAAAATTGTAGTATAATGGTCTTAAATCCATAGAATATATAATTATATATGATTCCAATGAAGAAGATGAATATGATGTAATGTATTATCACTATATAAATCTAATATAAGGAAATCAGAATTCCAAGGTTATGATTTCATTAAACTAATTTATGTATAGAATTGTTGGAATCAATATTCTAAGTACGCTTTAGGTATTGAAGAAAAATATACTGATAAAATCAAGCAATTAACTATTTTGGTTGTCAAATATGACATGTTTATTGAAATATTTGTTTGGGTTTTCAACATTACATTTTCTAATCCAAAAAAAAATCTTGTTCTTTGAAATAAATATAATATTTTTTAAGGAAAAAGATAATGGTTGTTAATAGTCAATTTCGTGAATATATAGAACCAACTATGGGTATATATATTTTTAAGGTATCATTTTTACTCACAGAAAAGATTATGTTTGAATGAAATAAATTTCTATAATTTTATTTCATAAAATATTTACTTGTACAAAAATTAATATATGATTATATATAATCTATTATATTTTCTTAGACTAATTATTAAAATATTTTGTTTATTACTGGTTTTAAAAGAATGATAAATGGAGCTAGGTGCATTTAGAGCTAAAATTTTAAGTGAATTAATTAATTTTTTTAGATGAATGTGTTCTGACAAGATGATTTAACTGGAAGTATGAGTTTAATTTTTTTATCCATGATTAATATAATTATTGAATAATGATATATTTTTTTATCGTTAATGATTCATGAGACTATGATTCCAACCATTCTATATAGTTCTTGTTTGTAATTAAATAACCAACATAATTGATTAAGAAATATTTTATTTTTCTCAATGATGAGTAAGAAATTTTTATTGAGATTTATGAATGTTTTTGGAATAAATAAACACTTGAATTTCTTGGAAGATACATGCATGGATGATATACTAAGATTAATTAAAAATAATAATATCCAGAAGTTCAAAAAATATGTATGTATAGAAGGATGTGTGGAATGAGATTCAATTTTCCAAGAATTTGTTTTATAAGAATATATATCTACTCATAGATTTTAGGAAATTCTCATGCATTTTAAGGCTAGGTTTATGTGATATAAAGTTCAAAAACAATATAATTATTAATTATTTGATGATTGGAAGTTAAATTATTACGAAAGATATAATTATTAAAAGTTTAGATAATGTATGTATTTTATAGAGTAATATATCAAGAAGATCAAAGATGATTCAGTTTAGCATATTTTATCTAAAGGCTATGTTTGAATAATTCTAATTTTTTCATAATATTAATAGAAATATATAGAATAATGATTCAATTATTTCAGGAATTAGATATAATGACTTATTATTTTTCCTATTGTATTAAATACCTTGATGGTTTATCGAGATCCCTATTTTAGATGATTTGATGATTTGTCTCCAAAATATGAATTTTCAATATGATATGTTGAGTCTCTATTAATTGGTAATAATATTTAATAATTAAAAACTTATCCCGGATATAAAATTCTAAAATAATGATTCTTGAATAATATATTCAGAACTAATTTAATTAAAATGATACACTTGAGTCTAATAAGGTCATTCTCAGTATCATAAGTTTAAATTAAGAAAAATATACTTGATCTAAAAAGTGAATTTAAAATAATCGAAATGTGAATAATCTAGAAAAAGATGAAATATATTATGAGTATTATCTTAAATATTCATGTAATTAAATGTGATTTCAGATTTTTAAGAATGCCAAGATGTTGAATGATTTAGATTATTAGGGATTTCATATGTATATGAATCATTGGGAGATGTAGAATCCAATTCATAGAGAAGTTTAAAACATGAAGATGAATGAAAAGTGGATAAATAATTAGACCATTTTCAAAATAATATTCATTTAATGAAAGATATGATATGGGAATACATATAACCATATTGAAGGTGAATTATTAATTTTGATGATGTTGTGTTGTAATTCAAGATATAAATATCATTATTCACATGTTAGTATTTATGAAACATTTTCAAAAACAGTTAATGGAGGATGACTAATAATTAAATAAGAGAATTTCCTAGTAAATATATAGTGTTTATAAGTGAAATTAAAGATCAATAATGTTTTTAATGATAATTTTTTAAAGATTATATCGTGTTAAATTCCAAATTTATCCCACTTTACCACTTTCTACCTAGGTTTAAAAGGACTGTGATATGTCAAAGAGGAGATGTTTTGAATCAAATATTTCATTGGTGGTGCTAAGAGTGATCAATAAATATATTCTAAATACTTATTAATTCAAGGAGGTAGTTGATTTTATATACATTGATATTCAAAAAAAAATTTAGAAATCCAACATTATATAAGAATGAATACAAACTTATAAACATTGAAGTTCTTGAACAAGTGAGATAGACCAATGGTTCTTGATTAAATATATGTTTTAGAAGTTTAGGTTATTGATGAAGTGAGAATGGTAAGATTCAAAATTTTCTAGAGGATCATGGATATATCCTTTATTTTTTGGCTCATTATATACATAATTGATCTTTCTCTACATAGTTTGGTTACTTTCTAGTTTGGAGGGAACCAATATAATCATATAAGAGAAACTATTATTTGGAGATAATATTTTAGTATAGATGATACATTCCAAGTTAGATTCTGTTTTGGGTAATTCATATTACCTTCCCACTAATTTAAATTTAATTTTTCTACACTAGTGATAAAATCACAATATCAAACTTAAACAAGACACCGGAAGTGTGTAGTCACCTACTTTGGGGATTAACCATATAAAAAATGACCCTTCTCTTAAATAATATTTTAATTACATATAAATAATATTTATCTTTTATAATTAAAATTAATCATGATATTAAATTTGAACACATTAATTCAAATAATGAAAATTGTAAAATTCTAGCATTGATTTACCCTCCCCCACGCAGTTTTACATTGTACTCCTGAATAAATAAGTTTGAACCATATTTACCTAGGTCTCCAATGAGAGATCATTAAATTATTGCAAACAGAGAATATAAATTCTATAAATTTTATATTCCAGCCTTATTATAATAGAAATAAATATCATGGACAGAATAATATAATTATTCCACATACTGTTTCACTTAGCCTAGTGGTTATTGAATCAACGAAATTTTGGTTTACTCTAATAGATAAATAATTTATTAAATTTTTTTATAAGTTTAATATATAATTTGAAATAAATGAATGAAATTATATTCTAATTTAATTTTCTGAAAATGTATATATGAAAGTAATTGGACTCAAAATAAAAAATATATCTGAGATAATATTTTGGAAACTGTAAATGAAAAATCACAATGACAATTGATAAGTGGTAGATATAGATTGAAAAGATTGAAGATATGAATTTCTTGTCAAATAAACTATGTATTACTATTTCTCTAATGTTAATTAGATTGAATGTAGAATAATGTTTTAAGAGATTCATTAAAGTATTCTAATATTGTCATAAAATTAGTGAGAAACTACTACAAGTTTGAATCTAAAATTTATACTTAGAAGATAGTGATGATTTATATCTTGATGAGTTATATTATATTATTTTTTATTATGAGATTAGGATAAATAATGTTTTTTAAATGTAGATAACTGAATAAATGGATATGGAATTAAATTCAATGAAGAATCATAAAATCAATACTGTAGAAGATGATTTCTTTATTATATATAAATATGGTGATAAAATTGATAAAGTGTATTAAAATATAATTACTCTTATGTCAATGATCTATATGATAAAAAAGGTTGGATAAAAAGGTAAACCCCTGGTGAAATGTTTTATCTGTGGCCTAATTAGTACCTTCATAATTTATTTTAAAAAGAATAAAGGTATAGAGTTGAGAGGAGATGATAATGATGAAATGTTTTAGACAAAATAAATGGGGTGACATATCAATGGAAGGTAATAAATCATTTGAAAACAAACAAATATAGTTATAAAATGAAGTTGTATCTTTAGATAAAAATACGATGAAAACTATTCATCATGTAGTTATTCAAAACAAAAAATTGTCGTAATGTTTAGGAATTTTATTTTTCATGTTTATCAAAATAATGTATCCTCTTGAAGTGATGAATAAGGTGAAGAGAAATATATTGAACACATTTGGAAGTTAAAATTGAGAATTTTATTATAATAAATACTAAACTCTAAAAACAAATCACGATATTTAAGAAATAGGATGAAAATAATAATGAAATAATAAAATGGAATATCATCAAGGAAGAAGGTTATGTTCAGAAAATTAATCGTCTCAATGTATTATTTGAATAATAATATAAAATGATGAATGATAAGGATGAAAAATATATAAAAAATTATTAGATGTTAATGAAGACACAATCAAGGTATGAAATGGGAAAAAATAACATGAAAATATTTTATAATATTACAATAATGTTTTAGATTTCCTTGATGAGTCATCTTAAGTTTCTGAGAATATTATTCCAAAATGTAAATTATAATATGCACTATGAAATTAAAAAAATAAATATTTTGTACTTATTATAAAAGTTAAATTACAAAAACTAGGTGGATTTGGGATATGATGGAATATGATATAATTTATTATACATCAAATTAATAGGAATGTTAAATATTAATATATAACTCTCGGAAACAAAAGTAATCCCAAAATATGTCCAAAAAACATTAATACATCACTTAATAGAACAATTATCAATACGAAAGACTAAAATTTAGCGGTTACTATTGGTTTAATAAATTTTTTTAGCACAAATCCAATACATTATTTAATAACATATGACTCCATGCGTTAAAGAAGTCATGAATTGAGGGGGGGGGGGACTTTGAGAAAATTTTGAGGAATTGTAAGTGAAATAAATTTATGAATCAGTGTGCATCAGGTCTGATTATATAATACATATTTTATTATTTAGAGGACATTTTTAAAATTTTTAAACAAAAAGGTCATTTTGATAAACAATTTACGACATTTCCCCCAGAGATGTTTCCACATTGTAATGTAAATAAAAATGTTTAAAGAAAAAAATGAGTACCAATATTTTATTATTAAAGTGTCTCTAAAATAGAGTAGTAGTTATTAATGTAAAATGAAAATTGACACAAATATATTGAAGAATATTGAAGAACATGATGTAAGCATAGTTTTTCAGAAACAAATAATATTTGAAAATTATAGTAATAGGAACAAAAAATATTGAAGCATAGAAATAGAAATATAAATATGATATATTTTTTAATGATTTATAATACAACTTATTTAGTGTATTACAATTTTGACATGGTATGAGTGAAGTTATTTTTCAATGAAACATTCATCCTATAAAGTTCTTAAAATTGGGTAGAATTATAAATATGGGAAAAAGAATTGGTTATATCTTACTCAAAATTATTTATCCTAGAAATTCTTCTTATCTATGTTAAAGAGGTATAAAAAGATTTTGAATAGAAG
Source organism: Viscum album (assembly GCA_963277665.1). Classification (NCBI taxonomy): domain Eukaryota; kingdom Viridiplantae; phylum Streptophyta; class Magnoliopsida; order Santalales; family Viscaceae; genus Viscum; species Viscum album. The sequence continues at coordinate 1,879,084,284 of OY728132.1, forward strand.
TCATATCCATATTAAATAGAAGATTTGGAGAAAACCATGAAGGAAGATGTGGTGAGTGACCCATCCCAACTAATGATAGAAATATATATTATTTTTGAATCATTTCAATGGGGTAATATGTTACATGTAATTCAAAAAAATAATATACATTAAATATACTTTGAAACATAAAATAATAACCTCATATTTAGCATGCTGATAAGAAATAAATCCACTAGTGATGATCTTTATATTGTTACATTAAATTATGATTTTACTATCATGAGTAATTTAATGTTCAACAAATAAAAGTTTTATGTAATAGTGATACCCAAAATATTAATAATATATGTTTTAAATGGTATAAGATCCTATATAATAAAATTTCATAATAGTAAATGAAATGGAGTTCACCAGAAATTAAATATAATCCTATATTATGAATAATGGGATTAAAAATCAATATCATTCTTCTAATACTCACCATCATAAATGAGTTTCATAAATAAGTCATAAAACTCTAGAGGAAATGGAAAAAACTATACACGATTAATTCAGACTCTCAATATTTTTTTGACAATTGTTCTAGGTAACAAATTGCATATTCAAAATAAATTCTTATTGAGACCATATTAATAATTTTGGTAATATATGAGTCCTATTATGAAATATGTCAATTGTTTTTGGAAATCATTGCATAATGAAGATACAAAATAATGACTTTTGGATTTTTGATGAAAAAATTAATGTTGGTCTTTTCGTTAGATACTAATCCAATATGATTCCAAAATTTATTTAAAAAGTATTCATAAGTCATTATATTTCGTTGACAGGATGAACATTGAAATTGAGCATAGTTTTTTGGACATAAGGGAAGGATATTTAAAGGAATTAATTGATGTCTAAATTTGTAATATTGAATGAATTAGTGAAAAGTATGATGATCATAAACTAATTCATTTAAAATATAAATTTTATTAATTAACGATGGGGAGAATAAATATAGAAATTAAATAATAATTTTTTGATTCAATAGAATCATGTTAATCTTTATAATAACATTATTACATTGGAACCCCTGGTATATACTTAAATAAAAATGTGTCTTGAAAACCAAACACCAATTGTTTAATATGATGAACCATAAGCAGTTGATGGTGTTTTTAAGAATGCAGAGTGGATAAATGATATGAATTAAGAGTTGAAGAAAATTAAAATTTGATGCATTGGATTATATTTCAAGACATAAAATAAAAATTTATGTTGTAATTAAATGGTTATTTATAAATTAGATAAATGAATATGGTTAGAATTTAAGAAACAAGGATGATTAGTAAGTAAGGGTTATTCAATAGTGGAAGGTTTAAACATTAATGAAACTATTTTACTTATTTCTAGAATCAAAAAATATTATATTTATATTCAATATAGTATATAGACAATACATTTTTTATCTTATTCATTTGAATTTTACTAGCATATGATCAGATCTTCGATAATAGGTTTTTATTAAGTGCTCTCAGGGATTTATCATTGACAATGATGAAACCATAGTATTTATATTGATGAAATATCTTTATGATTTAAAACAAGATCCTATATCCTGGTACTCTAAACTGGATTGATTTATGTTGTCTTTTAACATTTATAAATTAATAGTTGAAAAAAAAACAGATATGTAAATTAGATGAGAATAAGTAATGTGCTTTTAAATGTTTTTGTTGATGTAATATTTTATAGATATGATTCATTTTATACCTATATTAAATTTACTAGAAAAATAAGGATGCAATTTGATATGTCAATTTTGGAGATATGATTTTCATTCTCAAATAATATATTTTATAGAACTGAAAATACATTTTCTTATCTGGGGAGAACTATTAAAGTCATGTTTATTGAAATTTTTAATGTAATACTATAATTAAGTATCAATACCCATCGCAGATAGTGAGAAGCTAAACAAAGATGAAGTAGGAAAATGTGTGAATTGAAAGGACTTTGAAAAGATGAATTTAATATTTATTTTTCTTATTGTATCAAGACATGGTATGTTTTTAAATAACATAGTTTTCTTTATATAATTGTTTTCTGAAGGAATCACATAAAATATCTATAAAGAGGATTCTATAAATGTAAAAGGAACATGGAATTTCAATAAGATGTACAAAATAATTAAACAATGAAACCATATTAGATTAACTAATATCGATTGGTATAGATATTATAATAATAGTATGTACACATTATAAAGAACTTTCATTTTTTGGAGAATATTTGTGAGATGGTAAAAAAAACTAATATATTATACATTGGGGATTATTTAATCTATGTATATTAATGCTACTCGGGCATGAAAACAAGTTATTTTGATGGATTATTTATTAGATGGTTTGAAGGTGATTTTTTAATAATCCATCTATAATTTCATATGATTATAACAAGATTATTCAAATTTTTTAAAATAAATTTAAATACTGTAGATCTAAATATATTGATATAATTTATAAATTCATCATGGATAATTTATCCAATTTTGATTTTAGGTTTCTATAATTTCTAAAAAAGATTTTATTTTTTAAATTTTCATTAATTTCATGCCAATTGAATGATCTAACGAGTGATGGATTAATATAAACATCCATAGTCTCCCTATTACAAATTAATTGTTTGTATAATTCCACATCTATCATTGAATTTTATTCTAAAATGGGTTAAAATTTACTAAAATATTATCACCTTACATTGAATCCCATGTTTACAATGTTTTAAATTGGGGTAAAAAGAAGTGAGTTGTCTTAGGTTGAATATTTAATGAAACTATAAATAAATATCATTTCACTGAGGAATATAATGATCTCACAAAAAGTTCTCAATCAAATATTAGAGAGTTGAGACAGTTCTATTAGAGAAAGTGTATTTTTTAATGAAAATATGATGGTTTGTTGGAGTAAAAAACAAATAAAAGGGGGGAGACTAAAGAACCAATGGAACCATTAAAGATATGTTTTTTTATTTTTAGTAATGAGTAGGTAACCTTGATTGAGTTTTAAGATTATTTTTTACATAAATTAAGAAGAGTATATTTGAATATTATATGAATATAAGACAAATAATTATTTATAAATGTATGAATTAAAGGAGGTTTTGGGAACAAGGATTTCTAGAAAAATGTGTAGGGTTGAGTTTTTATTGATATTTTATTGATAGATAATATGTTTAAGTATTGAATTTTTGAATTTATGATGCTATATAAAAATAATATGGGTATATTTATAGGTGTTCCACACCATGAGGATGTGTTATATACATTTAAATATACATTGTATACAAATGTTCAATAAGTTAGTGTTTTTATGATGTGTGGATATTATAGAGTAATTACAACAAAAGCTCAAGGATATGTAAAATTGACTTAGAAAATCTAAAGAATATGTTGTAAAAATTAAAGTTTTTTCAAAAGTCCTACTACAAAATATAAATTAAAAATATCAGTTGTGGAATTAAGTAGGATAATATTTTTCATTTCTTCATGAATAAAATGTTAGGATTGTTCATAATGATCTTTATTAAATCTTTGTTTTCATATCTATATCCATAAGATTATAATTTCAAAAATATGCATTGAGTCTAAGTTAATTTGTTAAGTAATTTAATAATTTTAAAATATTTTAAAATAATAAAATTTAAGAAACAATAGTTTTAAATATCACAATACAAACCATGTTAACTAAAATTATTGATTTGAGTTTGAATAAAATATTGTTAGATTTGAGAAGTATTGTAGAAGAAGAAGATCATCAATCTAAACGGTGAATGGGAATTTATCCCATTATGGATTATCCATAATAAAAAAGAAATACATGATTAGTATTCTCTTATACAAAATTTCTTATTTATATGATTCCAAAATTGAAATCATAAAAAGATTATTCTTAATATATATTTTGATTAATTTTTTAGGAATAATTAATGGAAACCACATGGTCCAATTTAATGTGATGCTTTGATATAGAAGAATAAATTTTGTAGTAGAATGAGGCTTTTATAAAAACTATATTAAAGAAACAAAATATGAAAATTATAAATATTTGAACATACATAAAGGTAATGCATTATTTTTTATTATGTGGAGTTTTAATTCATGATAAAAATATCATAATTCTCTTTTCATGATTCAAAATGGATTTTTAGGAATATTTAATAGATGCTTTCTAGAAATTGTTTAATAATGTTTCTAGATTAAGATAGATTTTATAGAAGTAATATAATATATTTATTGAGTTTTGAAATATAAGTTTTATAATATAAAAATAGTTAAATTCAAATGTAATCTTGTTGATAAACTTTTCATTAAGAATTTATTGTTCTACAAAGGATATAGTTTTGTAATGTCTCGAACCTCTCCGTACCATTAATTTGTAAAAATTTGATGTGTTTAAACATGAAGCATGTTATAATAATAATAATTGATAATAATAATTGATAATGGTGGTGTGAAAATATTTGGTGTTAATTAAATTAAACAGTTTTAATTTAATCATTGTGAAATAAAAGAAATAAAATTGAGTGTATTTTATTCAATGAGGGGAGGTTCATGGTTTCTTTTTGATTTATTTAAATTTTAATAAACAAAAAATTATTTGTGTAATGGGAATGTAATGGGAGGCTTCTTGGTGTTGACGTAATGGTGGTCCGACATGGTCAATGTGACGAACTTCAATAATAATAATTATTAATAATAATTGTTGGCGAGTTAATAAATTTTAATTAGAGATTTTTTATTATTATTATACTAAATAATAATGATAATGGTGACACAAATATTTGTGTGGTTGGTAAATGAAATTAAAGGGGATTAAATTAGATCATTAATGATCTGTGTTATTATTATTAATTTTATTAATAATAAAGATGAAGTGAGAAAGAAGGTGGGGCATGTAGGGAATAGAATGAAGAAGGGGAGGTTCCACTTTTGGTGGAGTGAGGGGATTATTGATGAAAGAGTTAGATTAGAGAGTGAAAGGGTTTAAATGAAATAAAGATTTAAAATTTAAAACAATAATATAAATAAGTTAAAAAGAGAAGCCAATCATGGGGATAATGCGCACCAATTTGAGAAATATTGTGCATGGGATTTGGAATTGAAGAATAAAATGGTTTAATAAAATAATAATAAAATAATAAAATAATAATTAATTTTGTTGGGAAAACTGTGTTTCGTCCATTACTTCATCGTCTGGCCTCGGTTTTACGAACCGTCAGTAGCAGTGCGACCCTGACTACAAGATGGAAATTATGAGTCCAATATTGGATGTGTTTTTCTGGATTTCAGATCAGGTACCCAAAAATCTCGTGAATTAATAGATTTAATATAGTTATTAAATCATCGACCAGCCATAACTCCTACGTGTGAGGTTCGATTAACTTCTCATCAGTGGTGATTTGATCCTATCATTAATATGATCGATTCAAGTCTAACTTTGGATATTAAATTATAGTTCATGGCTTGGGTCCACAAAACACCCAATGATAATAATAATATTATTTTTATTACGGGATATTGTATCCAACATATCTTCCTCATACGGTGTAGGAATGGCGAACCATCTATGACGTTGCAACCCAGAAATCTTGGCTGTCATCTTTAGATCAATGATGAATAACTTTTTATGACTTCTGTCTTGGGTCAATAAAACACCTATTATTAATTAAAGTTATTATTATTAATAAATGCATAAAAACCATGTGACGTGCCATGTATTGACTAGTCAAATAGCGTAACAGTTATACGGTCACATCGCGTATTCATTAATACTCGCTACATACCGTTTTACCATTTCTTTACCTATATAAGAGAGGTTCACGTGTTATTTATGGACCCCTCTTCATCTCTGCACGGTGACACTCCCGGATGACCCAGAAGCCTTCCTCTTATCTTCTTCATCCGGACTCCGATCGTCGATCTGTCGGTGGCTGCAGAATCGTGTCGATGAGGTGAACATCGTGCACCTCATTCCACTCCCTATTCTTTGAATTTCTCTTCGCAGTTTCATACCGATGATATTGAAGATATTTGATGGGAAAGATACTCTTCGACGAACATCACCTTAATGGAATGTTCTACCCCATTCTTATTCCATAATTTATCTCCTCTTTCTGTTCATCTGTTCCATGCTATGACAAGTGACACCTTAAACATTAATGTAGTCTCTCTTGGTTGTTAGTGCGGTTGTGTCACATTGTCCACAGGAGGATGTAGTCACCGAGGGGAGTGATAGAAATCCTTGTGGTGGTTATTCTCACAGAAGGAAATTAAAACATATTCAGGTAGGGATATTACCTTCGTCTCTCTCTCTTTTGTGTATCACAAGGGGTGGGTATCCTCTTGTTTTCATGAGAAACAGTTGTACCGTTAAATAATGATAATAACTAGTTAAAGAATGGGTTTGGGATTTTTTTTCTATTTTTTTGTTTTATTTCCATCAATTATTATCCTTTGATTATGTTGTAAATTGAATAGGCTTATGCCTACTAAAAATCACTATCTTTGGTGGCCTTTTCTTGCGCAATTAAATGTTGCCCTATTTTTCTGGATTGTTTTATTGATGAAATTTCATAGAATGTGGAAATTGGTTAATCATGTAATGTTGACTGATTAATTGAATACTTGGAACCCTTGTATGATCACCCCAGTAAAACTAAATGAATGAATGAATTTGTGGGAGCTATTTGGGGATTAATTATGGGTAGGGGTGTTTCACGGGTTGTTGTGGAATGAGTGAGTAGCAGGGCTGCGGTTGGTTTGGTTGTGGGTTGGCATGTATGATATGGTTGTGATGGGAAATGGAGCTGTGGTAAATAGTATCAAAGGGATGATGATGTGGTACGGGTATTGTTTCCGATGTGTTTATGGTTATGGTGGTTTGTAGCAGGGCTGCAGGGATGGGTTGTGCATATGAATAAAATTGGAAGAGTTAAGTAATGAATTGTGGGGCATGTTAGTTGATTAAATACGAAAAATCAATAGAATTGATTGGATGATAAAAAATGGTATTTTGTTGCTTTTGTTTTCCGAAACATTATTTCTGGTTGGTAGGGATATGTTTTACGAATGAATGATCTGGTTTGGTTGTTGTTAGTTTCTCGGAAGTTAAGGAACTGATAAACTAAAACTATTAAAACCTGAAAAGCATTATGGGGTTTGGGGCTGTTTATTGTGTGCATACTTTATAGGTAGTAGTGTCGGGGCATGGGCTCAAATATTTTTGGTAGAAGCCTTAGTATGGGCTTAGTGGTTGATATAATTATATAAATATATACATTTTCTGTTTCATTACATACCCCGCCCATGTTGAACATTACGTGTCGAACACCAGTGGGATAGGGGGTGAGATTCTCAAACATCTAAAGGATGGATGGTTACTATGCTTCCATATCCTCCCTCTTCCATGTTCTATAGCACAAGATCCATCGGGCTGGTTATGACACATGATTCCTAAGAGTCTTCGAGATGATGAGGTGATATGTTCCCAAGTGTCTTCGGGATGAGATGAGATGTGGTTCCCAGGTGACTTCGGGATGAGATGTGGTTATAGTCGAGGATTGTGTGCTAGCGGGACACTATAATGGCTGATGATTGAGTGCAGGTGGGATACTATGAGCATCGTATGGCCAGGTTGCAGCACTAGCTCGAGCTTCATATGGCTAGGTTGCGGAACTAGCTCAGGAAGAGGGGGAAGCATCAGAGCATTATGCGTGAGGGCTTGAGAAGTATTCAGTGGGAAAGTGGTGTAGGGTACCAATACTTTGATAATATTAATATACTACTCTATGCACCTGTGATATTTGGTGAGTTTGGCTTCTAAGGTGGGGTGGATAGATTTCTTTCTAGGATTTGGTTCCGTCTATTTTCACAAAGGGCATTAGGATGTCTCCCCACTTGTGCATGAGATCTTTATGTTTTCCAACTGAGTATACTTGTATTCTCACCCTAAGTATGCTTTCTGGTTTTCAAGAGGGCTTCAGGGACCATGCAGGACCTTGCTAGTTAGGCATTAGAGTTTTCTGGTTGCATTTTTTGCTTTCTTCTTTTGTATCGTACTTTGGATCTTTTCTTGTACTTGTACTTTTGTTTCAATATTGTATAAAACATGCATATGGGATTGGTTTTGGGATTATTTTCATTAACTTGTTCCTTTTTCTTTTGGTGTTTGACTAATCCTATTTCCTAATCTTAAATTATAAAAAGGGTAATGCCTCCCATATTTGTGAAAACTCATACCCTTGGTGCTAGTCTCCACTCCGGGGCCTACTGGGGGGCGACTTGGGGGTCATTATCTCCATTTCACAATTTCTTGGTCAGGAGGAGCATCATTGGTGGGAGGGGGTCATGACAGAATGGTATCAGAGCTTATGGTAAAGATATAGGATGGAGTCTGGAGTTAGGCACAGTGAGGATTTCATGGGATGGTTGGTCAACAGTGTTGGCTAATCATGGTGCATGACATAGGCCAGGGAAGACCGACTAGGACACAAGATTTTAGGGACCCCCGTGATCCGATGCAAGGACTATGAGCTTACCGAACCACCAAGTAAGACTACATTGATTACAGGGTAGAGACCCTAGGAATGATATATGAATCATCATGATTTGTGTTTTACATTATTTGGGTGTTCAGGGAATGAAATAAAAATAAAACGATAAAATGAAACCTTGAGAAAATTTCATAGCTACTTAGTCTTAGGCATTCATTGTTTACCATACAACTATGGCACATGGACGTCAATAGAGAGGTAGACGAGTGGGATGCGGACAGTTGCACACAATAGAAGCGGCAACCCTAGTAAGGCCAGAGATCGAGAGAGATGTTTTCAGTTTTACTTAAATGCTCTAGTTTATGTTTTGTTTAAATTCCGAAGCATCACAATCCTTTGATAAAACTAATTCTCACCCATGCTTCGGTCCTGGACCTTATTTTCAATGAGTATATAATGATATGTTGTTTCCCTCTTACCTTTAAATGTGTGTGAATAGTCATAACATGTGGGGAGAGGAGGAAATGATCCCTAATCAAGATGCATTAGTATGGATGCGATTAAACCCGTGCGAGTGAGTCAGTACTACCCAAAGCGGATAATATCATGACATGGGAGATGGAATTCCCCAATCCATGTGTTGGGGAAGTGTGTTTCTTGGTTTGTGTGGTGTTAGGGGCAGTACGTGTATGAGAAATCGTAAAATTTAGGTGTGGGAGGACCTAATCTCTAATCGAGATGCATTACTGTGGATGCGATTAAACCTGTGCAGGCAAGTCAGTGTTACTTAAAGCGGATAATATCTTGATATGGGGGAAGGAATTCCCAGACTCATATAATTAGGGTAGTGGTTGGATTCCTGTTATGATGACATCCCTGAGAGGTATCTTGCTGGGTGGTTGTTTGGACAGTTCCCGTTTTTATGGGTTGGTTATTAATTCTCGAGGATGATAATGTTTTGAGAGGTATCTGGTGTAATGTCCCAAACCTCTCCGGACCATTACTTTGAAAAAATTTGATGTGGTCAAACACGACACGTGTTATAATTATAATTTTTTATAATAATAATTGATAATGGTGGTGTGAAAATATTTGGTGTTAATTAGATTAAATGGTTTTAATTTAATCATTGTGAAATAAAAGAAATAAAATTGAATGTATTTAATTCAATGAGGGGAGGTGCATGGTTTCTTTTTTATTTATTTAAATTTTAATAAACAATAAATTATGTGTGTAATGGGCATGTAATGGGAGGATACTCGGCATTGACGTAATGGTGGTCAGATGTAGTCAACGCGGCGAACATCAATAATAATAATTAATAATAATAATAATTGGTGACAAGTTAATAGATTCTAATTGGATATTTTTTATTATTATACAAAATAATAATGATAATGGTGATACAAATATGTGTGTGATTGGTAAATGAAATTAAATGGGATTAAATTATATCATTAATTATGGGTGTTATTATTATTAATTTTATTAATAATAAGGTTTAAGTGAGAAAGAAGGTGGGCGTGTTGGGTGTGTAATGAGGAAGGGGAGGTGCCACTTTTGGTGGAGTGCGGGGATTATGGAAGATAGAGTTGGATTGGAGAGAGAAAGGGTTTAAATGAAATAAAGATTAAAAATTTAAAGCAATAAAATAATTAATCTAAAAAGAGAAGTCAATCATGGGTCTAATGCGCACCAAATTGAGAAATCTTGTGTGTGGGATTCAGAATTGAAGAATAAAATTGTTAAAAAAATAATAATATAATAATAATGTAATTATTATTATTTTATTAGGAAAACTATCTTTCGTCCATAACTTCTTTGTGTGACCTCAGTTTTATGAACCATCAGCGGCAGTATGACCCTGACTACGAGACGAAAATTTTGAGTCCAATATTGGATGTCTTTTTCAGGTTTTCGGATTGGTTACCTGAAACACTCGTGAATTAATAGATTTAATATTATTATTAAATCTTCGACCCTCCATAACTCTTGCGTGCTACGTCCGATTGACTTCTCGTTAGTGGCTATGTGATCCTATCATTAATGCCATCAATTCAAGTCTAATTTTGGATATTAAATTATGGTTCATGGCTCAGGTCCACAAAACACCCAATGATAATAATAATAATATTATTATTACGGGATCTTGTATCCAACATATCTTCCTCATACGGGGTCAGAATGGTGAACCGTCTATGAAGTTGAAACCCTGAAATTGTGGTGGCCATTTTAAGACCAATGATGAATACCATTTTATGACTCATGTCTTGGATCAATAAAACACATATTATTAATTAAAGTTACTATTATCATTAAATGCATGGAAACCGCGTGATGTGTCAGGTGTTGACTATTCAAATAATGTAACAGTTGTACGGTCACATCGTGTATTCATTAATACACACTGCGTATCGTTTTACCTTTTCATTGCCTATATAATAGAGGGTCACATGTTATTTACAGACCCCTCTTCTTCTCTACACGACGATGCTCCAAGATGACCGAGAAGCCTTCCTCCTATCTTCTTCATACGGACTCCGATCGTCGATCTATCAGTGGTTGTGGGATCGTGTCGATGAGGCAATCATCATGCACCTCATTACACACCCTCTTCTTCGACTTCCTTTTCATAGTTTCATACTGAGGAGATTGGTGATATTTGACAGGAACGGCGAAATTTGACAAACGCCATCTTAATGGTAAGTTCTACCCCATTCTAATTGCTTCCTCGATATCCTCTATCTGTTCTTCCTTGCAATGCTATGAAAAGTGACACCTTAATTCTTAATGGAGTCTCTCTTTATTGTTAGTACGGTTGTGCTGCAGTGTCCACGGGAGGACTTAGTCATCGGGAGCAGTGATTGAAATCCTAGTGGTGGTTGTTCTCACAGAAGGACATCAAAACCTATTCATGTAGGTATCTTACCTTCGTCTCTATCTCTTTTGTGCATCATGAGGGGTGGGTATCCTGTTGTTTTAGTGAGATACAGTTGTACCCCTAAATAAAGAAAATAACTAGTTAAAGAATGGGTTTGGGGAGATTATGTAGATTTTGTTGTTTTATTTCCATCAATTCTTATCGTTTGACTGTGTTGTGAATTGAATAGGCTTATGCCTATGGAAAATCACAGTCGTTGGGGGCCTTTTCTTGCGCAATTAAATGTTTCCCTATTTTTCTAGATTGTTTTTGGGATGGAATTTCATATAATGTGGAAATTGGTTAATCATGTAAAGTTGACTGATTAAATGAATACTAGGAACTATTGTATGATCACCCCAGTTAAACTAAATGAAAGAATGATTTTTTGGTTGCTGGTTGGGGTTTAATTATGGGAAGTGGTGTTTTATGGGTTGTTGTGGAATGGGTGAGTAGCGGGGATGTGGTTGTCTTGGTTGTGGGTTGGCGTGTATGATATGGTTGTGATGGGAAATGGAGCTGTGGTAAATAGTATCAAAGGTATGATGATGTGGTAAGGGTATTGTTTCCAATGTGTTTGTGGTTATGGTTGTTGGTAGTAGGGCAACAAGGATGGGTTGTGCATATGAATAAAAGTGGAAGAGTTAACTAATGAATTGTGTGGCCCAATAGTTTATTAATTATGGAAAATCAATGGAATTGATTGGATGATAAAAGAAAATGGTATTGTGTTGCTTGTGTTTTCCCTAACATTATTTGTGGTTGGTAGGGATATGTTTTACGGATGACTAATCTGGTTTGGTTGTTGTTAGTTTCTCAGTAGATAAGGAATTGATAAACTAAAACTGTTGAAACATGAAAACATTAATGGGGTTTGGGGATGTTTATTGTGTGCATACATTCGAGGTAGTAGTGTTGGGGAATGTACTCAGATATTTTGTGTAGAAGACTTATGATGGGATGAGTGGTTAATATAATTATATAAATCTATACAATTTATGTTTCTTTACGCACCCCACCTATGTTGAGAACTACGTACCGAACACCCATGGGATGGGGGGTGAGATTCTCAATCATTTAAAGGATGGCTGGTTACTATTATTACCTGTGCTCCCTCTTCCATGTTCTATAGCCCAAGATCCTTCAGGTGGGTTACAACAGATGTTTCCCAAGAGTCTTCGGGATGAGGATGTGATATTTTCCAAAGTGTCTTCAGGATGAGATGATATGTGGTTCCCAGGTGTCTTCCGGATGAGATGTGGTTATGGTCGAGGATTGAGTGCTGGTGGGATACTATGATGGTTGAGGATTGAGTGCCAATGGGATACTATGAGATTCGTATAGCTAGGTTGCGGCACTAGCTTGAGCATCATATGGCCAGGTTACGGAACTATCTCAGGAAGAGGGGGAAGAATTGGAGTGTTAGGCATCAGGGATTCAGTAGTATTCAATGGGAAAGTGGTACGGGGTACCCATACATTGATAATATTATTATACTACTCTATTGACATGTGATATTTAGTGAGTGTGTCTTGTATGGTTGGGTGGATAGATTTCTGGATAGGATTTTGTTCCTTCTATTTTCTCACGGGGCATTAGGATGTCTCCCCACATGTGCATGGGAGATTTAGGTTTTCCAACTGAGTATACTTGTATGCTCACCCTATGTTTACATTCAGGTTTTCAGGGGGAATTCAGGGACCGTGCGGGACCTTTCTAGTTGTGCGTTGGAGGATGTTGGTCACAGTTTTTGCTTTTTTTGTATCATACTTTGTATCTTTTATTTTACTTGTACTTTTGTTTCAGTATTGTATAAAACATTCATATGGGTTTGGTTTTGGGATTATTTTCATTTACTTGTTCCTTTTTCATTTGGTGTTTGACTGATCCTATTTCCTGATCATAGATAATAAAAAGGTTAATGCCTCCTATATTTGTGAAAACTCATACCCGTGGTGCTAGTTGCCAATTCAGGGCCTACTGGAGGCGGGACTCGGGGGTCGTTATCTCCCATTCACCATTTCCAGCTTAGGAGGGGAATCATTGGTGAGAGTGGGTCATGACAAGTTTGAAATTTGATGAGTATAGGATTTCACTTATTGATATTGAACCATAATTTCTATTTATTCTATAATTTATTAGGTATTTTAGATTCCAAATGTTGATCTTCCATAATTACAGTTAGTAAGACTAGTTCCCTACAAAAAATAATAAAAATATTTGTATATTAATAGGATCTATGAAGCAATAAAATCCAATGGTTACACAACCAAAATATATTTCAGATGTCAAGGATTTTCAATATGTGAGAATATATCCATTTTGTAATTTCTTTATAGTGATGAAGATCATATATTTGGTTCTAAAAAATCTTGGACACAATAGATATTTCTCGTCCTAGTTTATTTTAGTTTATAAATTGGAGGGATCATCTGTAATCAAAGTTGATAGTCTACTACTATGTGATAATATTAACTTAAGGATAATACCTACCCACTTAATTTTCTTTTCTTTTTAATATTTTTACCTTCCCATTTAAATATTCACCTTTCTAAACTATTGATGTAATCTATTTCTCATACATGACCCATACACAGTAAGAGAATAGTCCCACAAATTAAGGGTTATCCTTGTAAGAAAATATTCCTTTTATTAATTTATATTTGTATTTTATATGGTTTTGGATGAGATTTAATGATTGGGTGGATATATAATTCAATAAGCTATAGTTTATATACACATGAAATAAATTTAAAAAAAAGATTTACAGTGATTCCACTCTTACCCTTATCTATGTTACATCATTCACATGGGAACTTTAGATGTAGTATAGAGTGTCATACCATGATTTATTGAGTAATGGGGGGTTTTATGTTATTATTATATAGGGTAATCTCTTGGTTATTATATATTTATTCCCCTTGAGTTAATCATATGTGTGTTTCATGTTGTGATACTTGGTGTTTTCGTAGAACATTGGTCTCAAAGTGTTTTAAATTAATCATATATATAATGTTTGTCACACAAGGTATTGGTAAATATATTACATGATTATTTTTAATAATATCTTATTTGGGACATTTAGGTGAGGTTATTAGAATTTAATTATCATGACATTGGTGGTTAGCATCATTTTTTTTCTATTTAATATATTGTTTTATCATAATGACTTCAATTGTGTCATGATTTGGATTGGATTTTTTCATGTTTGGAGGTTCACTCGATTTATCCCATATGTTATGTGATCATTAGTGGTCTTGTCATGGATCCTTAAATTTTTAGTTTATATATATATATTAAAAATTTAATTCAAGTTATTTTAACTCCCTTTAAACTTCCATGGATCCTAAGAGACTAGTTGTTTGTATTTTTAGATCATTGATTATAATTTTATATGGTTGGACATAAAATTTATGAGATCAAATACCTAATATACAACGTAAATTCCTCTCCTCATTTTATCGATTATATTCTTATCAATTATTCATTTAGAGGTTGTAATTAATTTGATTTTTTTGGAGCAATTGTGTCATGGTTTTTATGGGGAAATAGTCTTTGCAACCCTTTTGGATGTTCTGAATATTTTAGGAGGGTTTTTATTATATTTTCCTTGTTTTATCATAATTCTTTCTAGTGATTTAGTTTAGGTATGGTAATTAAGAATCAACATTATTTTTTATCTATAAATTATTGAGTTATCTTTAATTGAATTTTATTTTTCTTATTTCATAGATTATCCTATTGATATAATAAATTATGAAAAAAAGTAAATTTAATGGATGAAGGTGATTAACATGTGATTTATTACATTCCATGAAATTTCAAATATGTTGATGGATCAATTCGTGTCAGTTCTATAAATTTATGATTTTTGGTGTTATATAACTTTCTTATTATCATGGATTTTTTATAATCACCTTTTATAATAGGTTAATCACTTAATACTAATATTGAATTGTTGTATATAAATCTATTATGAATGTATTAATGTTTTTTTAATAAAATTATGCTTTGAAAAAAAGAATGGTAAAGGAGAAGATATTTACTCTGATTGTTTTGTTAAGTTTCACTTCTATAATATTTTATATTTGGTCTTTATAGTTTTTATAAGAAGTTTTATAGTAGATCATGTTGGTTCATTATGAGGGTTAAGAGTGGTTGTTGTTTTGATATTAACGGACGAGTTTTTGCCTGGTTTCAGATGTACTAGCCTTAATAATTTTTTGGAATAGTAATTATTTGGTTGATATTAATGTGGTTGCTGGTAAGGAATGTGTGGGGAAATCATGGTAATATTTTTTGTTGAAATGGGGTTGTATAAAATTTTTTCAATGTAATGGAATGTTGTTGGAAACTAATATATGTGTTAAGGGATAATAGGAAGTAATTGAAAAATGATGGGCTAAAATAGATAAATTATGGTTGCTCAATATTAAATGATTATGCATTGAATAAAAATGGTTAATGATTAATTAATGGATTAATGTAAAAATAATTTTAATAATATAAGGCCCTGAACTAAAAACTTACTTAATATTGAATTAAATGAATAATTTACATTGAGGATATTTTCAGGTTTAGATTTTTAGATAATTAGGACATAACTGTTACATCTCAAAAGATTACAAAGTAGAAACGTCTTCTGTGTTTCCATAAAATAAAAACTCTGAAAAAGAAACATGTCTAGTTCCATGTTTTAGATAGAATAACTTTTCCTTGATCCCACCCTGGACCCTATTCCACATTATGTCCTATGAAAAAAATTTCAAAAAAACACGGGGTGAGCATAAAAAGCTCAGTAAGGGATACACAAAGAAGGAAAACTGTTAGTTTTCCAAAAACAACAAGTAAAACAAGAATAATTTATCCAAGTAATAATTTTCACCTTTATGGAGTAGAAAATACTCTTCACTGAATAAAATATCATTACATACACTTTTGTAACCAAACTATTACCATAAAACCCATATGAAGAACACAACATATAAAGGTTACTTGGGACATAAACATTCATAAATGGAATAACCATACGGTCGGCTTCCAAAAATATCACTTAATGGAATAGCCATACGGCTGACTTCCATACCCAATGCATTAGAGGTTATAACATAACCACTCGTCCTGGTATTCACAGCACCACCCGTCATATAGTTTATCACGTAACCACCCGTCAAATGTCCAAGTACCATTATAAAATCATAAGACATAAAAAAATGGAAGGAGAACATTTCCACATTTCAAACACAATATATCACATAAATATATTGAAATAACAAGTCCATTATAAAAACCATTTTCAATACCAAAATACATAAATGATTATATCGTATTTATTTCATTTTAAAAAACATCATGACTTGTTGAGGAAGTCAAAGACCAAAGAATACTCGCGGCGGCGGAAAGGGTCGTTGTCACCGTGTACGTTAAAAGAAACATTCATTTTTGTCATTTTGTGAAACACTTCGTAGAAAAAGATTACTTTTGTATAAATTTAAAATTCAAAGGTGTTAATACACCGTATAAAAGAAAGCCTTGTATTAGAACAAAATATGCCTCAATGAAAGGAGATTGAGATGAAGTCCCTTACCTCATGTCCGACGTGACTCGATTGCTCTTTAATCTCCTGAATAATAAACTAAAGTTAATTTATAATTTATTAAGATCCTTTTTCAAGTTTATTATTCCTTTTATATAACTTATTTCCATGTTATAAAAGTTGTGTAATCATTTAATTTAATAAAGTTCATTTTGTCAATATTTGGTACTTAAGTCAAAAATGGAATTCTCATAATTACATGTTGTTTATGTGGTCAAAGGTGCATTATATCCAGAATGATATTAATGATTTGGATATCATATATATCATATATATCCATAAAATACATGTATTTATAATAGTACATAACATTTAGAGGTAAGAAATGAAATGCACCGTTCATGGAGACGGTAAGTCGTACGTACACATGAACGCTACATTCATTTATATTTCATATTTAATAGAGTGCAATTATAATGATATAAGGTTATATTATAATTATAGTATATCATAGTATATAATAACATTAGCTCGATCCTTTATATGTCCCACATATGGCATTAATGAATCAAATCACATTGAAGGGGTGGTAGTCCGCACTTCCTAAAATGAAATTATCGTGTTTACCCACAATGGAAACAATAAAGGTATGCCACAAATGAAAAATACAGAAGCATAAGAAAAACATAAACATAATATATATCATATATAAATAGTGTGACCTCTTAATGGCCACCATGAAAGGTGTTAAAAGAAGATTGAAAAATCATCATTTCGTGAGGCAGAAAATCGCCAACCACAGAAACAGTATGTTCATTAACCATTAGATGATGGTGTGTGTAGGTGTAGCTATAATCCCCCTCATAAAAACATCTTAGTATATTTAAGATACTGGTTTTGTTACAAAGAAATGAATAAAAAATAGTTTACGGGGTTGGAAAAGCAAAATAAAACAAAAGAACACAAGGGAAGACACTACCTTTAAATCGGGTAACTCTTTTTGATTTGAGCTCAAAGCCTTCCTTGGAAATACTTTTGCCCAATGTGAGGCTTCTAGGAGTAAGAGAGGTATATGGAGAGACATAATGGGCACTGTTTGGCTGAGCCAAAGGCTTGATATTTGTGGGTAAGTTGGTAGAGTTGGGGGCCTTTTATAAGAGGAGAGGAGGGGCACACATGGAAATTTATAAAAGGTTACATTATTATAAAATGGTTTTCATATTTTAAACGTCCCAAAATCATATATTTCTAGGATAAGGTGATAAGTGTTCTAAATCCACCCATAAAATAGGTTTTCGACAAGTTTAGGTCTTAGATTTTACATTATCTTATCATTTTATTTATATCATTAAATAATGAGGTAATCGTTGTATCATCATGTTTTCATAAATAATTTAATTTATTTAATATCTAAAAATTATAAAAAAATATCATGATGTAGGAAATATTTTTATATTTTTAATGAATATTTATAGTAAAAAAATATGACTAGTATAACCCCATATAAAAATTCTTTTATTAAAACAACACATGTTTGTGACATTTTAATTTTAACATTGAATAAAAAGTTATTAATGTCATTTTCTTACCAAAGTGTCTCCATGGGGTCCCCACATTTACCGATGGATTGTATTGGTCGGAAATGACACATACAATAAGGGTAAGACATGTTTTAGGGTCATTTCATATTATTAAAACATTATTTTTACCTTAAATTACTCTAAGTACCTCTAATCGCGATTAAAAACATAAAAGTTTCTATTCACCAAAAATTATTTTAATCCCATTAAACACCATTTTAAATCTTAATGAAAACCATGTATGTCTGATTTTTGAAATTCAAAACACAGAGGTGGTAGAATTTCATTTAAACGAAAAATCAGTTTTTTTAAGTACCACTTAGTGGTTTCACTATTAATAAAAAATTGATGTTTTTCAGAAAAATACCAAAACATCACCCTAATCTATATTTGATATTCTTAATTCAAAAATGATGTATATTTTAAAAAATTAAAAACATATAAGTTACATTAATTGATTTCATAATTAATTCACATTGTCAGAACAAATAGCATGTTTTTATGAAACAATATATATCAAAATATTGACACTAGTTTACGTCCAATTTCAAAGTGAAATAAATTCCAATGACCACCATTGGATTAAATGATAAAAATATATTATATTTGAACTTTAAATCCAATTCAAAAGATAATATAATCATATCAATATATTATATTAAAAAGAGGTTTTGAATTAAAATACATCATTTTTCACTATCCATTAAAAAGATGAACTTTATCGAAAAAATACCAAATATTTACAGAAAGTAAATTTTGATGTCCCGATTATAAAGAAGAATTTTATTTGGTCCAATAGAATGTATAAGAGTGACCAAACCTATATTTAATTACAGTTCACCATCAAAATGTGATAAGTGGACCTTTAGTGTATATTAGAGTATATCTGCCTAAAATTTATTCTTTTCCTATTTTAAGCATTTATCCTTTATTGGATAAATGTAAAAACATTTAACAAACATATATAATCATATTTTAGTTATTTCTATTCATTCCCGCCAATACACCGACTACGTGCTAAATACCATTTAAAATAATATTATTTTATTACTAGCGTGCAACGTAAGATTTCCAAAAATCTATTTGTTGTGTCTCGGGTATGCTATTGAACATAGAAACCCATTTAATGTTAAATTAATATTTAATTCACAAATATTAAAAAATATTAAAATGTGTTATTCTTTATTTACCTGGGATGTTACATCATTCCCCCTTTTGGGAATTGCGTCCTCACAATTTTATTCACTTATCAAAATAAGTGGGGGTATTTATCCCTCACAGAATTTTCAGATTCCCCTGTTACCTCTTCAACCATATGGTTTTTCCACAAAACCTTTACCTAGTGAATTACCTTATTTCACAACACTTGCTCTCGGGGGGGAAGAATTTGGATTGGTTGTTCTTTATAAGAGAGATTCTCTTTGAACCGAACAACCTCTAGGAACAAAACATGAGATGGATCTGGCATATACTTTCTCAACATCAAAACATGAAAAACATTGTGTACCTGAGATAAACATGGAGGTAAATCCACTCGGTAAGAAACTGATACAACTTTCTCTAGAATTTCATTTGGTCCAATTAACCTTGGACTCATCTTTCCTTTCATTCCAAATCGCATCACACTTTTCCATGATGAAACTTTGAGAAAAACATGATCACCTACCTCGAAAGATATATCCTTCCTCCTGTTGTCTGCATAAACTTTCTTTCTGGTCTGAGTTATTCTCATGTGTTTCTAAATGAACTAAACTTTTTATTCCATCTCTTCTACCAATTCTGGCCCCATTAGCTTCCTTTCACCCACTTCATCCCAAAAAGCTGGAGTTCGACACTGCTTCCCATGTAATGCCTCAAACGGAGCCATCTGTATACTAGAATGAAAACTGTTATTATATGAAAATTAATCCAAAGAAAGATGTTGGTCCAAACTTCCATGATAATCCATCGAACAAGCACGTATCATATCCTCCAATGTCTGAATTGCTTATTCTGACTGCCCATCTGATTGAGGATAAAAAGTTGTAGTAAAATTTAATTCATTACCCAATGACATCTGAAGGCCTTCCCAAAAGTTAGAAGTAAACCTGGGATCACAATCAGATACAATGGATAGGGGAACTCCAAGCAATCTGACTATCTCTTTAAGATACAATTGAGAAAGTTTATCTAGAGAGAAAGTATCTCGAATAGGAAGTAAATGAGCAGATTTAGTCAAGAGATCAACAGTAACCCTGATTGCATTATTACCTCGAGATGTCTTCAGTAATCCCACAACAAAGTCCATGGAAATATTTTCACATTTCCACTCTCGCATTGGTAAAGGCTGAAGCATCCCTTTCGGTAACTGCCACTCTGCTTTATCCTGCTAACAAGTCAAACACTTCACAATAAAATTAGCAATATCTCTTTTCATTCCATCCCACCAGTAATACTCCCACAGATCTCTGTACATCGTAGTACTACCAGGATGAACTAAACACAAGGAACTATGAGCCTCAAATAACAACTCATTATTCAAATTTGAATCACTAGGCACACATAATCTCTTCCCAAACCTCAAAACACAATCATTATCAATGTTATATTCAGGAAACTTACCCTTTTGAACCAGCTCTACCTTTTTCTACAACCCACTATCTTTTTTCTGCGCTTGCTTAATTCTGTCTGATAGAGATGATCTCACTAATACATGAAACAAAACAGAAGAACATCCTGCACCAACAACTTCTATACCAAATTTCATCAAATCAAAAACCAGAGGATCTCGTTCCAAACATATCATGGTAAATGAAGCATTACTTTTTCGTCTCAAAGCATCAGCCACTTTATTTGATTTTCCCGGATGTTAATGAATTGTACAATCATAATCCTTGATTAATTCTAGCAATCTCCTATTGTATCATGTTCAATTCTTTCTGAGTGAATATATACTTTAAACTTTTGTGATCAGTATATATTTCACACATTACCCCATACAAATAATGCCTCCAAATTTATAGAGAAAAAACAACAGAAGCTAATTCCAAGTCATGTGTAGGGTAATTTACCTCATGAGTTTTCAACTGAAGTAAAGCATATACAATTACCTGATCATTCTTCATAAGGACACATCCAAGTCCCTTCATCGAAGCATCACTGTATATTACAACCTCAACATTCCTAGAAGGAAGTTCCAAAACTAGAGTACTCACCAATCTTCTTTTCAACTCCTGAAAACATTCATCACATTCTTTGGTCTAGATAAACTGAACAGCATTCTGAGTTAGCTAATTCATTGGACTAGATAACCATGAAAATGTTTCAACAAACCTTCTGTAGTAACCCGCCAAACCAAGAAAACTACGGATCTTGGTTACATTTGTGGGTCTTGGCCATTCATCAACAACTTTTGTTTTAGCAGGATCACCAGTTATGCCATTTTTTGAAATAATGTGAGCAAGGAAAGAAATTTTTTTGTAACCAATAATCACACTTGCTGAATTTTCCATATAGTTTCTTTTCTTTTATGGTTTACAAGATAACCCTTAAATGAATTTCATGATCCTATTACTTTTATAAAAAAATATCTTCAATGAAAACAACCACAAACTTATCCAAGAACTTATGGAAAATTCTATTCATAAGGTCCATGAATACAGTAGGTGCATTGGTTAACCCAAAAGGCATAACTACAAATTCATAATGGCCATATCTAGTATGAAATGAAGTCTTCTTAATGCCTGCTTCATTTACTTTCAACTGATGGTACCCCGACCTCAAGTCAATCTTCGATAAATATTGAGCTCCCTGGAGATGATCAAACAAGTCATCGATATGATGCAAAGGATACTTGTTCTTAACAGTGATATTATTCAAGGATCTATAATCAATGAAAAGTCTCATTGAACCATCTTTATTTTTAACAAACAAGATAGGAGTAACCCATGGTGATGTGCTAGGTCAAATTAAACCTTTATCTAATAAATCCTGCAGTTTCTTCTCTGACTCTAAATGTTCAACTTGAGCCATTTGGTAAGGGGGTTTGAAATTGGATTAGAATCATGAACTAATTCAATAGTAAATTCAAATTCCCGATCATGAATAGTACAAGAGAACTCATCAGAAAAAACATCAAGATAATCATTTACCACTGGAACATCATTAATCTAAACAGTTCCTTTATTTTCAACAATATGTGCAAGATAAAACTAATTTCCATCTTTTATTTGCTTCTCATCTTCCTGATATGTTATCAAAATAAATGGTTCATTCTTGTACTCAAACTAAATGTCTTTCTGAAATGTAACCTCTTTAGCTTTGCAATCAGTCCTAGCATGATAAATAGAATTCCAATCCATGCCCAAAATAACATCAAACTCTACTAGAGGAAAAACAATAAGGTTTGCAGGTAGATTCTTTCCACACACAAGGATAATAAGGTTATTATAATTTCTTTTTGTCTAAACACTTCTTTCGGGTGTTTTTACCATAAGTTTAGGATTCATATCATGAGATGGAATTCCCAATTTACTAGAAAACTTCTCAAAAAATGAATGAATGTGTAGGCCCTGAATCATACAACACATTGGCATAATCTGAAACAAACAAACAGTGTACCTGATACTACTTCATTCTATGGCCCACCATCTGCTGAAGTAGTTGCAAAGGATTTCACCACCCCTTTCTGCTTGTATTCTGGCTACTTTCACCCTGTTGAGTTATTCTTTAGACACTCATTTTCATAATGAACCATTTCATTACACTTAAAACATATTACTGCTAGCTTTTTATTGCCTTCTTGATCATCTTTCTTATAGTTGCGTGCAATATGACCTGACTTACCACACCGAAAGCACTTTCCAGACTTGGATAAACATTCTCCGGGATGCATTTTACTACACTTCTCATAGGATGGATATTTGGTTTTCTTACCTCATTGTTTCTTTGATGAATTCATACCCATTTCCGATAAATTGGGCCTCATATTCTGTTGGTTGCCAAAGAACACATGATCATCGACAAACTCCATTTCCAACTTCTCCGCACATCGAACAAGTTTTTTAAGACTTTTGAACTCACTAAAACCTAAATCCCTTCGATACATTGGATTTAACCCTGAGTAATAATGGTTGATTTTACTATCAAGATCTCGAATGAAGTTTGGAGCATAACTTGCCAGTCGAGTGAACATTGCTTCATAAGAATCCATTGAGTCATCCTCATACCTCAATTATAGGAATTGTTTTTCCATCCTAAGACATACCACCTTAGGAAAATATTTCTCAAGAAACATACCTTTGAATTCGTCCCAGTGAAGATCATCAATCTCATCACTATCCCTAATATTTTTCATCATCAAACACCACTAATCTGCTTCACCTTCAAAATGGTAAATAGAAACACAAACCTTTTGATGTTTTGAACACCCCATGACATCAAAAATATTATCCACTGCTTTAATCTACCCTTCAGCTACCAAAGGGTCAGATGATCCTCTAAATTATGGGGGATGTTGCCTCATGAAATATTCCACCACTGACATGTGCCTATGTGGTTGATCTGGATGATCTAGTGAATGGATACCACCACCATTTATAGCCTGAGTCAACTGTTTCATCACTGCAACAAACTGTGTAGTTCCAATTCCGACCATCTCAGGTTGCTGATTCAGAAGGTTTTCTTCCTCCTGATGTCGTCCCAACATAGCAGCCTTGTTTCCTCTACGAAAAACCATTCTAAACATAGAAATATCTTAGGTGAAGCAACATGGTAATCGTTAAATGAAATATCATTTCACTCATACCATAAATTAATTTATAATTTAACAATTTTCTAACTCCTAAATTTTCCTATACCGACCTCTGATAACAACTATAAGGCCTTGGCCATAATCCTTACTTATTATTAAATTAAATGAATAATTCACATTGTGGATATTTTCAGGATTAGAGTTTTAGAGAATTAGGAAATAACTATTACATCTCAAAAGATTACAAAGTTGACACTTCTTCTAAGTTTTCCATAAAATGAAAACTCTTAAAGAGAAACATGCCTTGTTATATGTTTTAGATAGAATGACTTTTCCTTGAACCCACCCATGACCCTATTCCACGTTAAGCCCTGTGAAAAACAATTCAAAAAAACATGGGGTGACCATAAAAAGCTTAGTAAGGGAAACACAAAGAAGGAAAACTGTTAGTTTTTCAAAACAACAAGTAAACCAAGAATACTTTATCAATGTAATAATTTTCACCTTTATGGAGTATTAAATACTCTTCATTGAATAAAATATCATTACTTACCCTTTTGTAACCAAAATATTACCATAAAACCCATATAAAGAATAGATAACATATAAAGGTATCTTGGGACATAAACATACTTAAATGGAATAACCATACGGTCGACTTCCAGACATATCACTTAATGGAATAACTATACGACGAACTACCATACCCAATGCATTGGAGATTATAATTTAACCACCCATCCAGGTATTCACGGCACCACCCGTCATATGGTTTATCACGTAACCACCCATAAAATGTCCAAGTACCATTATAAAATCATAATACATATAACAAAAATAATGGAAAGAGAAAATTTGCACATTTCAAACACAATATATCACTTAAATATATTGACATAACAAATCCATTATAAAAACCATTTTCAATAGTAAAATACATAAAGAGTATATTGTATTTATTTCATTTTAAAAACCATCACGGCTTGTTGAGGAAGCCAAAGACCAAATAATACTCGAGGCGGAAAAGGTCATTGTCACCGCGTACGTTAAAAAAACATTCCTTTTTGTCATTTTTTAAAACACTTCATAGAAAAAGATTCCTTTTGTATAAAATTAAAATTCAAAGGGGTTAATACACCGTATAAAAGAAAGCCTTGTATGAGAAGAAAATATTCCTCAATGAAAAGAGATTGAGACGAAGTCCCTTACCTCGTGCCCAACATGACTCGATTTCTCTTTAATCTCCTAAATAATAAACTAAAATTAATTTCTACTTGCTTAAGAACCTTTTTAAAGTTTATTATTCCTTTTATATAACTTATTGCCATGTTATAAACGTTATGTAATCATTTAATTTAATAATGTTCGTTTTTTCGATATTTGATACTTATGTCAAAAATGGACTTTTCACAATTACATGTTGTTTATGTGGTCAAAGGTTCATTATATACAGAATGATATTCATGATTTGGATATCATATATATCATATATATCCAGAAAATACATGTATTTATAATAGTAAATAGCATTTAGAGGTAAGAAATGAAATGCACCGTTCATGGAGACGTTAAACCGTACGTACGCATGAACGCTACTTTCAATTCTATTTCGTATTTAATGGAGTGAAGTCATAATGATATAAGGGTATATTATAATTCTAGTATAACATAATATATAATAACATTAGCTCCATCCTTTATATGTACCATATATGGCATTAATGAATCCAATCACTTTGAGGGGGCAGTTTTCCGCACTTCCTAAAACGAAATTATCGTGTTTACCCACAATGGAAACCATAAAGGTATGCCACAAATGAAAAATATAGAAGCATAAGGAAAACATAAACATAATATATATCATATATAAATAGTGTGACATCATAATGGACACCATTAAAGGTGTTAAAAGAATATTGAACAATCATCATTTCATGAAGTAGAAAATCACCAACCACAGAAACAGTATGATCTTTAACTATTTGACGAAGGAGTGTGTAGGTGTAGATCTATTATTTATCATAAAAACATCATATTATATTGAAGATACCGGCGTGGTTACAAAATAATGGAAGAAAAAGAGTTTAGTGGGTTTGAGAAGCAAAATAAAACATAAGAACACAAGAGAAGACACAACCTTTAAATCAGGTAACTCTTTTTCATTTGAGCTCAATGGATTCCTTGGAAAGACTTCTGCCCAAATTGAGACTTATATGAGTAAGAGAGGGATGTAGAGAGACAAAATGGGTAGGGTTTGGCCAAGCCAAAGTCTTGAGAGGTGTGGGTAAGGTGGTAGAGGTGGGGGGTTTTTATAAGAGGAGAGGAGGGGCACTCTTGGAATGTTATAAAAGGTTACTTTATTATAAAATGCTTTTCGGATTTTAAAGGTCCCAAAATTTTATATTTATAGGATAAGGTGATAAGAGTTCTAAATAAATCCATCTAATATGTTTTTGATAATTTTAGATCTTATATTTTACATTATATTTTCATTTTATTTAAATTGTTAAATAATGAGGTAATCGCTGCATCATCATAGTGTCATAAATAATTGCATTTATTTAATGTATAAAAATTATAAAAAAAATATCATGATGTAGTAAATCTTTTTATATTTCTAATTAATATTTATAGTAAAAAATATTACTTGTATAACCCCATTTAAAAAAGTTTATGTAAAACAACACATGTTTGTTATATTTTAATTTTAACATTAAATAAAATATTATATAGTCATTTTCCTACCAAATTGGCGCAATGGGGTTCCCAAGTTTACTAATGGATTGTCTTGGTCGGCCATGACACATCCAATAAGGGCTGGAAATGTGTCAATGTCATTTCATATTATTAATACATTATTTTTACCATAAATTACACTAATTTCCTCTAATCGCGATTAAAAACTTAAAAGTGACTATTCACAAAAAAATTATTTTAATCCCATTGAACCACATTTTACTTATTAATGACAACCATGTATATAGTATTTTTGAAATTCAAAACACATAGGTGGTAAAATTTCATTTAAACAAAAAATCAGTTTTTTTTATGTACCACTTAGTAGTTTCCCTATTCATCAAAAATTGATGTTTTTAAGAAAAATACCAAAAATTCACCCTAAGATATATTTGATATTACGATTTCAAAAATGATGTATATTTTGAAAAATTCCAAACAAATAAGTTACATTAATTAATTTAATAATTAATTCACACCGTCAGAACAAATAGCGTGTTTTTATGAAACAATATATATCAAATGATTGACACTAGTTTAAGTCCAATTTCAATGTGAAATTAATTCAAATGACCACCATTGGATTAAATGATAAATATATATTATAATTTAAAATTAAAACCAATTAAAAATATAATCTAATCATATAAATAAATAATATTAAAAAGAGGTTTTTAATTTAAATACAACATTTTTACTATCCATTAAAAAGATGATCTTTATCAGAAAAAATACCAAAAAATTACACAAAGTAAATTTTGATGTCCCGATTCTAAAGAAGAATTTTAATTGGTCCAATAGAATATATAAGAGTAACCAAAACTATATTTAATGACGGTTCGCCATCAAAAGGCGATAAGTGGACCTTTAGCGAATATTAGAGTATATATGCCTAAAATTGAATTCTTTTCATATTTTAAGCCTTTATCATTTATTAGATAAATGTAAAAACATTTAACAAACATATATTATCATATTTTAGTTATCTATATTCATTCCCTCCAATACAATGGCTACATGCTAACTAAATTTAAAATAATATTATTTTATTACTAGTGTGCAACGCAAGATTTCAAAGAATCTCTTTATTGCGTATCGGGTACGCTATCGAACATAGAAACCCCTTTAAAGTAAAATTAATATTTAATTCACAAATATTAATAAATATGAAAATGTATTATTCTTTATTTACCTGGGATGTTACAAATAAATTGTTTTATAATAAAAATGGATAATTATTTTCATATTGAAGATAACGACGTTGGTAAATGGTAAATATGGAATATAAATAATGATGTTATGAAATTGGGAATTGAGTATAGAGAGATGGTTATTTTTCATAGATATATAGTGATAATTCTGTTTTTGTTATAGAATATATTATCATTTGGAGGTAGTTATGGGGAGGTTCATTGTGTGTTTTAAATTTTTTATTCTTTTTAATGTGAAAATTTTGTCTTGGAACACATGAGAATACTATATTATTATATCTTATTGTGATTTATTAATCTCTACTGCCTATGTTTATTCCTTGACATATGCCCAAATATATACAAGGTCATTGGGTGTTTTTCGAAATACCATGGTTGAAAATGGAACACATGGTTGTAATATACGTATTATTTTCTATCCCTTCATATTTATTAGGGGTTATTATGGACCATGGTAACTAATTTAAGGATATTATTATGGATATTGGATAGAATATTTATTTATTGGATGACTTAATTATGTGGTTGTAATGTGGAAACATATTTTGTTGCATGAATGGTAAGATGAGGGAACAAGGTTGATTCTATTTATGATAAAAATACCTGACTATGATGATGATATAATATGCATTTTTACCGTGGTAATTTTGTATGTGGATTTGGATATGTGATTCCAGATGATATGTTTTATGTGGATATGTATATGTGGTTTTGGATTTTATGTGGTATGTGGTTATATTGATATGTTTACATGAAATAAGTATGACATTGGGTTGTTAGTGATACTAATTCTTGTGGGGAGTGGATATGGGTTAGGTTGTTTACTTATATTATTTCAAAATATTTAAATTATACTTTCATGTATAATTTTTTTAGTGGTCTGTGGGAAATTTAGGAGATAGATGAAAGGATGTTGGTTCAACATAATTATTTTGTTTATTCCATGATACATAGGTATACATAATCCATATCTTCATGAAAGGTTTCAAGGAATGTTTTACCCTATATACTTATATTCTGTAATATATATATATATATATACTATCACGCAAGAGGTGTTTAGTGGTTGATCTAGACCATACTGGATCATGGAGACCATTGTTATATTTTCTATTTCAATATTAGGAGTGTGTTTTGTTATTTTATAGTTTACATATATTTATCATTGATTATGTTTACATGAATTGAAGAGTGATTTTATTTTATATTTTATAGATTTAATTAGTGGACATTATTATGTTCCCAATACTGTAATGGAAATGACTATCATTTATGTTTGATTATACACTTTGTGTTAGTCATCGACCAATGGCCAATCGGTTTGGGCTTTAGGGGTAACACTCTTATTCCTTGTTATCCTCAGAAGGGTTCCCACTGGGGTCTATTTTGGATAGAGTGGTTTTAGAGATTGGGATGAGAGTACCGATGAAGCTTTTAGATAATTATTAGTGATTCGTTTATGGTTTTGGTAGGAAAATGGTATTAATAAAACATTATATGAAACGTAGAAAGGGAGGCTGGCTTGTAAAGAGGATTGTAAGGTCCCAAAATATCTTATTCAATGAAATTATTCTAAGGAACATATTAGGTTTGGTGATACAATTCTAAAGGTAGAGACATTGGTGCGGTAGATGCATCATATTTGTTTTCACCTATGTTTGAATTTTGGTACTATTAGGGAATGAAAATGATAAAATTAAATGATCTTACGTAAAATAACATCTTATTATATGAAAGATTTATTTCATAATATTTATCTTTGTTAAAGTTTTAGGGATATTAAGGGGGTCAGAAGCATTGACTCTGTTATTTCCTCTATAATCTCTGGTCATTTCTTGTGGTTTTTCCATATATAAAGAGTTATTTCTTATTTTCATTGATTTTTTTATGAGAAGACATTATATAAACATTTTTATGGGATTTTTTGAAAACATTTTACTAAAAGGGATATATTACTTGGATAAACTTGAATCTCTATGAATAAATAATTTTTATCTAATCAAAATGGTCATTGGAGAAAATGGAAACCTTGACAATGCTAATACTACTCCATTATTTTTTATATTTTTCATAAAATATATCATATAGTTTTTTCATTTTTTATTCATGAATGTTACTAATATCATAGTAACATAACTTAACATTGAATTAATAATTGAATTATTTCATCCCCAATCTTAATATATATATTTTATAACACGTTATGTGTTAATCTGGGATTCCGTGTTTTGAAGTTAAAATTTATGATATTTATTTGACAAATAGCTACATGGTTTATATTATTTGACCGAAAAACAAGATAACTGTATGTAATATATTTTTTATTTTTTATATTATAATTGAAATCATTTTTAATATGTTATTCTAGTAATCATGTTTATTAGAACAAAAATTCATTAGAATAAATGATTTTTAATATATTTGTTAGTAGTTTAAAAATAGTAATGGATGAAGTGTTAATATCAAGTAATTCATGATAGGGTAAATTCAAATATTAATTGGTTAATTGATTTATATAATTTTTAATGAAATGTTTCTTTTATTTTCTTTAGATTTTAGCAAAATAATTTTAAAAACACTTCTAGAACTACATGTATGACCATGTGATTTTAGTATATATTCTTCTTTATATAAATTCAATGTGGAATAACTATTTTTGAATTACATATCAAAATAAAATGATGTTTTATAATATTATAGAGCCAAAATATCACAATTTATTGAAATAATTAAAAATTATGAGAATACAATATGAAACATCATTAATAATACTACAATAGAAATAAATCTCCAAGTAAATATAATGATGACAAACATGAAATTTTTATCCTCATGGTCTTCTATGAGATCATAACTATGATTACAACGATATAATAAATTAAAATTATTTCAAATATAATACATATTGTAAAGGAGATGTAAATTAATATGATGGGAATTTTTTTGTAATAAATTTAAATATATATATTGGAATGAAACAGGTGTTGGAAACATTATCATTGGAAATATTGTAACACCCCAAGATTTAATGAGATATATTATTTTTAATTTCCTTGATGTCTTCTATTATAAACTACAGCAAGATTTGTTTGTGCTATACGCAACACCGTATTAGCTTGCAGTATACGCAACAATATTATTGGCTTGTGTTACACACAAATTCAAGTCCGTTTTGTGGAAATTGTTCTACGCAACATTAAGTATAGATTTGGTTTAATGTATAAATGAAATAAGTTTTGATTATGTTATAAGAAACACCAAACGGAGCTTTCACTACATGCATCCCTGACTTGGCTTGCATTAAACGCAATCAGGGCCTTCCTCGATAGCGTGTGTATTACGCAATACCGTGTTTCACGAAAGAAGATATTATTATAATATTATTATGAATTAGCCGTTTTGAAAAGTAATACCCACTTTTTGAAATTTTATAAATTTTATCATTCAAAATGGACTTCAATTTATTATTCGGAATATCAAAATTATCCTAGGGTGAATTTTTGTTATTTTTCTGAAAACTTTCAATTTTTGATGAAGAGTGAAAACACTTGGTTACTATTTAAAAACCAAATTTTTCTTTAAATAATTATTTATATTATTTAAATTTATTTTAGGTCAAAATAGATACATTTTACCTATAGATTTTCAATGTAATTCATTGGAGTCATTTTATAAAAATTTTAGATATATAAAAAGTTTATTGAACTTTTCACCGTCTATTACCCACCTCCTAGAAGAATTTGAAAATTTACATAAAACAAAATTTTACCACTTCTGTGAGTGGTATTTTGAAAATTTTAGAGACACAGTTAATATCAAGGAGTAAAATGAGGTTCAATAAGATAAAAATAATTTTGGGTGAATAGTAACTTTTTACTTTTATTTACCACGGTTAAAAGTAAATAGGATAATTAAGGGTGAAAATGGTATTATTATTACCCTAACACATGTCCTAATTCTATTGAATAAGTTTAATTAGACCAAAAAAAACCTTATAAATAAGATATGAAATTTAGGTCCACATGGACAAGATTAGGACATTTAATATTATTTTATTTAAAGAAGAGTTAAAATAATTAAAATCAATGTTTAATAACTAAAACATTTTTAATATAGGGTTATAAATAAGATAAATTCGACTATAAATATTCATTAGAAATCTAAAATAATATCCTACATAATGGTAGTTTATTTGTAATTTTTAGACATTAAATAAGTTAATTTATTTAATAAACAATGATGATGAAGTAATTACCTTATTAAAGAAATATTAACATAATTGATGTTATAAATACCCAAATAAATGTAATTTGAGAATTTCTATGAATTAAAATAATTTTATAGGTTAATATAACATGTTAGTATTTATTCAATTAACGTTTTTCGAACTAATCATGATGTTATAATTTTAAAAAAATCAATTACCAAATAGTGTGTAAACTTGACATAATATAGTTTTTAAAACAAATATTATATTACTAGATGTTCTTTTATTCCTAAAAATCTAAGTTTCAGAAAAATGACATAGATAAGGTTATATATATTAATAATGAACCACTTGGGGTTCTTTTGGCTTGTTATAGTAAGTTTATTAACCATATAGTGTAAGAAAACAAGAAGACACGGTAAAAGTTAAATTATTTAACGTAGAGTTAAATCTAAATGATAAGGTTAATATAGTAACCTAAACTTGTCTAAAATCTATTGGTTGAAATTATTTTGACCCATACCCACCTTATCTTCGAAATAAATCAATTTGGAGCTATTAATAACCGAATATGACTTTATTATATAATAATATTGTATGTTTTTCCAATGGTGCCCCTCTCATCCCTTATAATAAGGGAACCCTTCCCTCTTCTCTTCACACCCTTTTGAGCCTTGATGCTTGACCAAACCTGGAAAATTTCTCTTATCCAATTCCCTAGAAATATTCTGGAGGTTCTCGTCTTCTCAAAAGACCAACTATACTTTATTTAGAGGTAGCTTAAAGGAGGTGCGTCAAAGAAGTGGTAATATCTTCTTCTGATTCTCTAAAGTTTCTTTCTTATTCTACTTCTTCTTATTTAGTTTTCTCATTATAAAGTAATAAAATTAGTATTAATTTTATACTAATATGTTATTATAAATATTAAATAACCTTATTTCAACTTCTATCCATCCTACAGAAAAATAAATCACCATGCGTACCTACGTACGAAATACCATCTTCACGCCGTGGTGTAATCTGTTTTTGACCACCCCCTTACATGGATGGGTATAATGGTGTAAATAAATAACTATATATGATTATGTTAAATTGATTTTGATTCTTAAATATTATAAATACATTTAAATACAATTCCATGATCATGGTAATGATATCATCGCTCGTGCGTACGTACGGACTACCGTCTCCACGACGCCATGAGATTCATTCTCCATGTTAACCATTCATGAATGATTATAATGTATATATAATGAATAATAATGAAATATATGACATTATAATGATACTGGATTTATATATATATATATATATATGTATGTATTTATGTCATCTACGTAATTCCATTCAATTCAATAAGGAAACGAAAATAGCATTCTTGCGTACGTACGGTCTACCATCTCCATGAACGGTGTATTTCATTCCATTTATCGATCTGTCATATATATATATGTATATGATGAATATATATTATATATAAATCATGATTTAGATTCTGGAATTATGTAAATCAGGATATAAGTAATAATATCAAGAACAAAAAGTCGAAACGTGTACAATAAATGAAACGATTTTACCCAAATCGCAACTTTTACATCCAATTTACAAAAGAATGGGTAATATAAAGTCATAAGTAAACCATATATGTTTTCATAAAAATGAATATGATTCTTCAATAAGTCAATGAAATTATTTAAATAATTATATAAGAGGTTCTGATACATACGAAGTATATTGGACATAAGGTAAGGGATAACTATTCTAATCTCGCTCTTATCTGAGATTGTTTATTCATAAGTATTTACTGGGGTTTTTGTTTTCATCCATGTCGCTATTTTATAAAAATGTTTTCATGTATGTTTAATGGCCTTTTTACCCATTTTTGAATTTTTCCACATGTTATGAAAGGAATCTTACTTTTGTTTACCACATGAGGAACTTTTTGACTTTTCTGACAAAAGTATGAGGAGAATGTTATTTTTAACTTATACGGTGTAAATTGATTTTTACGGTTTTATAACGCCTCATTTTCATGAAGCTTCATCTACAAGATTGCATGATTATTTTCAAAAAACCCATTTTCTTTTAAAATTGCATGGAATTTTGTGAAAAGAAAATTATTTTGAAGAAGAAATGATATTTTCCTCAACAATTCATTTCAAGTGTTTTATACAAACTATTTTCCATCTAAAATGAAATTATTTAATATGTATATGTTTTAAGTATAATGCCTCCATTATTTACATGTTTTGATTCTTCTTATGATGAAATGATATCCATTTTTATATGGATTCTATTATGATAGAATTATGTTTAAGAATCCCATTCTATTACAAGGGTTATGCTATGATGTATGATTTATGATTTAGTGTCACATGAATGAATAATTTCATTATAAGATGGGTGGGACCTATATCTACCTCAAATTAATAGGGTAAATATTTATATCTCATGAGATAGACATGGCTGGAACTATAAGTTAATCTGGTTCAGAGTTACATGACTGAAACGAAGAGTGAACTCGATTCAGAAAGGGACTTTGTGCACTAAGATGGTCTTGCCAGCAATGGCTTGGATACTATGGAAATTATATCACGTGCTTAATGTTTTTCCACAATTACATGTTTTATTTCCAAGATATTTTATCATGATTGATGTTCCATTATAATCTATGCCTTACATACTTCCATGTTTAATGTCATTTCTCAAGATTTCCATGTTTAAACATTATGTTCCTATTTTTATGTTCAAATGTATAAGTTTTGTTTTATTTTCTCCAAGCTTTCCCTTACTGAGAATTTGAGCTCACCCTTCTTATGTTTTATTTTCCCTAGGATGTAAATAAAGGTTTTAGGTAAGAAAACAAAAGGGCAAGTTCTTTATGGGAGATGTTGAAGATCTTTCACCATGATTAGAAGATTATGTTCCATGTTTCAAAAGACACTAAACTATTACGGTCCTTGTGTGTTTTCTTTTGTTATGTATTAATTATTCCAAAAAAGTAACGTAATGGCCACGTACATCAAGCTTTGGGTCCCTACAAATATAGTAACATGATAAAGGCTCACTAGTTGTATCCAGTGTGTAATTTTTTTAATTGAACATAATTCAATAATATATAATTTTAGAAATAAATAAGAAATCCAAAATATAATAAAAAAAATTATAGTTTTAATATTTATTTAATATATGTTGTTGTTATTGTTATTGTTTTTGTTGTCTTTGTTTTCCCCCCATAGGAGGTTGAGGTGGAAAAGGTGGTCATGGTGTGGGATTGAGGTCATGGGATCGATTTTTATCCTATGATGCATTATGTTGAAATCCAATATGTATATATATATAATATATTATTAATATTATTAAAAGACTAATTTTATGTATTTATAATATTTAATGAAACCTTTTTATGTCAATTTATTGAAAAAAATAATAGTTATGATATAAATTATTCTTTTTATGGGTATATGATTAATATAATTTAATGTTAAAATGAGGTATTTTTCAATGAAATTTATTTTGTATTGTGAATTTTTTCGTTTTAAATTAAGTATTTCACATTTAAATAATTATTTTAATAAAATTTTATATGTATAAAAAACAATTCAAAACACATTTATTTAATAATTGATATGAAATAGTATTATTAACACTTAAGGCTTAAGAATATATTTTTATATAAAAGAGTTTTTTCTATATATTTTACATTTTTATTTAAAAGAAAAATATGTATTTTATATAAATTAAATTAGATTAAACTGATTAAAAATTTATAATTTTTCTGTTTAAATTAATTATGAATAATTCTTTAATTTGGTGTAATAAAAATAAGTTACAAAATTAAAAGTTCATTTATCATGATATATATAAAACGATGTAAAGAAAATGTTAAACTGAGTGAAAAATTCATAAAATATCATAAAAAATTACATATAATTTGTTTTTATGAGGTTTTTAATGGACTATATCTACTATATCTAAACTTTTTATCCACTTTCCTTTTTAAATAAAAGCCGTAAACCCTAAAAATGAGTATTTATAGCAATGAATCTCAAAA
Organism: Viscum album; assembly: GCA_963277665.1. Taxonomy (NCBI): domain Eukaryota; kingdom Viridiplantae; phylum Streptophyta; class Magnoliopsida; order Santalales; family Viscaceae; genus Viscum; species Viscum album. Next base: position 1,879,120,776 of record OY728132.1, read on the forward strand.
ATCACCTACAAAAGAAATCATACTATACCCCTCACAAATAAAAGAAACCATTCAATTATATATCGAATACCTACACATTTTTTCACAAAAAAAATTTCATATATTTTGGCTAGCTTCTGGTTCTAATAATATTGCCAAAATCTTAAATTTTGATGAAATTGTGTTGGGGAGTTAATTCATCCAAGTACCTAGCTATACAAAATAATTTTTAATTACATTCTCACATATACTCTATAAAAATATCATTATAAATTTTAGTTATAATATATTAAAGTCATTATAATTTTAAAAATATAATAATTTAAATATATAACTCCAATCTATTACTCACTCTAAAGTATAAAATCATCATATTTGGATCGAATCAACAACCAACAATAAAGATGCTAAACCAAAGACGTTAGATTAAATATAAATATGTCCAAGAAACAATTATCAGTAATATACGATATTATTTAGTATTTTATTATTAAAATATTGTTTTGTAAGTGTGATATAAAAATAATTTTCGTTATAAATTAACATGTTATTATCACTTAATTACCCGAAACATGCACATCATGGATTCCATTAACATAAACCATAATAATAATTTCCATAAAATAAACATGTGACTAAATACATAACTAGAATAATATGGTTCCACTACAATGACTACATTGGGAAATTTAATCTTATTATCCACTTTTAGCTCTTAATGGTTTACCATGACATACATTATTATTTCAATGATTATGTTTCTTCCAAATTATTATGTTGTGAAACATTCATATGTGACCTTTCTACTACTAAAAAACATGTGCATGAACACTCTTATTTTATTTTCACACTCTCTCGATGATGACATAGCTGGTGGATATCGGCTACGAAGCCCCCCCCCCCAACAATGGGGGAGTGGGGATATGTTTCTGCTAATATTAATCATTATCCCCGGGCCTGGTGCTCATATATTCCACCTATAGTGTTGGGCATGATGGATACTGGTCTCTCAATGGATCTTCTAGTGGGGGATATCTCTTCCTTCTGTTTTCTGTCAACATAGATTGTCTAGGATTGGTGAAATATGCATTCTTTGGGAAAGGATGTATGCCTATTTGAGACTTCACTCTATTTTCCAGGTCTACTTGGTGTTTGAAGAAATATGAATCTATTGGTTATGTGGATTCAAATACATTTTTTATTGTTACAAGATGTGGAATATTCTATGAGGACATGGTCATACCAATATCAGTTTCTCAGTTCACATATATTTATTTGGATTTGATTGTCGATTCATTATAAATGGGTTAGGATCCACCTTCAATTGTGGCATGGTTACAACTTCTAGTTTTACCCTTTACCATTTTCAATCCTATTATTTTTAAACAAGTTGGTAACCCTTAAAATAGATTCTTGTGATTGAATCTATGTTATATTCCACTATAGAATCCTTCTTATACCCTCATATGTATAGAAGCTCACTTATCTAAAAAAATTCCCTTTTTCTATTTAGATTTGTATTGTAGGTGAATATCATTTAAATAAATAGGTTATTTACAAACCATGTCATCATTTCTATGGGAGTTATTTCTAGAAAGTACACGATTCAATTTATTTTCATAGGGAATTATTCATAAAGATCATGGTTTCATCCCATATAGAGGAAGTGATGTGGGTTTAGAGTGTCAGTGTTCTTGGGAATGTCTTGGGTTCTTCCCAACTAAATTTCAGTCCTCCTATAGTTTATATACATCTCTTGTTCTCTTTTGAGACATGGGCAGACCCCAACTCATTGTTGTCGGTAGCGATATACAAGAGATTGGAGTTGTGATTAGTGAGATAGTGGTTCCTCCACTAGAGGATAGGGAACCTTATTATGTTAACGGTTCACCACTCTAAGATATTCCATTCTTCATAGACATGACTACTTCTAAGCATGCGAATGTATATCCTAGCGTGTTAGGAATTGTTTTGGTCTTCAATCATATTTCATAGGAAAACATGAGAAGTTTATAAACTTGGATTGTTAAGGAAAGACTACAATTTTTGATGGGATGATGATATTTATGCATCAATTTGAGCAAGGTGACATCAAGAGGGTAGTTTTATGCCCCCTAAATAATTAATAATATAAGGATATAGAAAATATATGTCCTAATTTACAACTGGGATTCATGGGAATCATAGTTTTTTAATTGTACCACTAATTCAGGCCCATGGGAGAAGCTTTCTCAAATTACAATGAGGAAAATCGATGGAAATCAGTGGGATCTAGAAAAAAGAAGAAGCGTGCTAGAGGTGGTGGAAAACCATTTTTCTCCAAAATCTATCCACACTAATAGAATATGTGTTAATGAAGGATATGTTTCTACTTGTAACTGGGGATAGGATGTTCTTGTTGAAGTTGTTTTTTCATTCATATAGGGAGAAAGGGAAAAAACACTCAGAAATCCAAGGACATTTTATCCCCATCCAAGAAGAAGACTATGAAATAGAAAGACAACTCTTACCTTCCCAAACCCATGTTTACTAGATAAGTGGGTGAAGATAGTTGTTTCTTAAGGACACATGGACCAAATCTTCAAGGTATCCTTAACTAAAATAGAACCCTTAGACTCCATCTTCTTGATTGTGGCTGGATCTGCAGGAGGTAAGAAGTGAGTTTCTATGATATCCCAAATTGTAAATGAGATGTTGATAGTTGTGTTTAGTAAGATCAAAAGTTATAATGAAGAATAAATAACTAGGGAATGACTTGGAAACTATGCATTGATAGTGGAGGAGTATTACATGCTTAATCATGGGAGATATCCATAGAATCTTATCTTAGAACATATGGCATGGTGCACATGACAACTTGATTTTGTATATGTGTATTTTGGCCCTCCATTTTACTTGGAATGAATTTTTGAGTTTTTAAAATTTATTTCTATCATTTTAAAGGTTTTGGGTGTGTCACTCCTAGATATTGATCTCAGAGACATATAATTGATGTATTAGGATAATCTGCCTATTCATCCTATCTAATGTGGTATGGTTTTTTTGGTTTGATGTCTCTCACTTGTTGTAGAGTTTTTTCAGTTTTTCAATGTTTTATGCTTTCTCAAAAAGTGTGATTTCCAAAAAATATCAAATAATAATTTACTTTGGTCTGAAAATTCATATGTTATGCTCGTTTGGAAAATGATTATTAACTCTATCTTCAAAACTCATAGGACTCTTATCTTCTATTATTCATAAATTCATATGACATGAATAATTTTTTATGATATATGTTTTATTGGGTATGATTCTATTTTGTTATTTCCATGCACCTTTATTATGTTCTATAAACTATTTTATCAATGTATGCTCAATAATGATCTTCAATTTAAATCTATTAAGTTTACACCTTACTATGAATTTGACGCCACCCATACTTATCTTTATATTTCCAAAGGTTATGTACAATTATATTATATATGATTTAATTATAAGGACCTAAATTTTGAATTTTATTTGTTGGATATACTTAATAATGGATTTAAAACATGTTCATTGTACACTGATTATCCATAGATACAAACATAATAGGTTTTGGGGTGTGTTTTATTATGAGACATAATGAATATTCATGTCTAATAATTTAATATAGATGTTTTTTATTCTCATGTTACCTATGTTGGTATCAAATATGTGTTTTGTTATTTTTGTAGAATAGGGTTTTTAAATTAGAGTATAAATCCTAAAATAAGTTCTAACAAAAAAATGAATGAAGATGAAACTAAATTGTCATAGGTTTAATTAAAGGTGACAGAATTCAGGTAATCCTAAGTTAAATATTCTTTATCAAATAATTTCATTCTAAAATAAATATTGGTTGATACTCACAATAACATTTATGGATTTAGTAACTGGGTAGATCATTGTGTAATATATATAACAATGGCTATGATGGAAAATGCATTGATTGTCCTAATGAGTAATAAAATTATTTAATTTCGAGATAATATTATCGTGAAGGTGCACACCCAACTCTATAATGGGTTGAACAAAAACATTATCAAATCAAACACCCAAAAACACCAAATATGGATTGAACATACATCAAATTATTCTTATGTAAACAATCATCATCCATCAGTGTGCCTTTCAAACAATATATTTCTTAACAATTTACCAATACAATTGAAATTTTATTTCAATTCCTTAGTTCTTTAAGAGAAAAATATATTTTCATATATTGATCATTTTGAAGTATATGTTGACCAATGGTAGAATCAGAAAGATAATAAAAGGTAATACTTCTAAATCAACTCCATAGAATGTAAGGTTTTTAAGAAGGTATTTTTCAATAAATACATTCCCAGAACACTTTAATCTAAAATGGTGAAAACATTTATAGAGATCAGACAATAAATTACATGAATCTTGTTTCACATATGATATAAACATCTCATTACATCCAAGGTATTAATTTTGTTTTACCATTGAACATAAATGAAAAACAATTCATTATTTAGTGCATTAAAACCATGTCTTCAAAATGAATTGTCAATAATTGAATTTGTTAGCTATAAGGAAATAAATAAATTTTCTCCCAAGCTAGAAATGGATATTGAATACTTCCATTAGTCATTTATTTATTTTATAATAAGGGAAAATTAAAGTTCACTAAAATATTAAATGATAAATTCTATAGAAGAACGAAGTATTTTTTTACTACATGGAAAATTTGTGGGAACAATCATGGGGAAATTTTCTCAATAGAATAGATAAGTTCATCGCGTGTGGAATATAATTCCATCAAGCACATAATTATTTTAGTAATATGAATAATTGAAATATTAATCAACTTAATGAACCGCGCACAACCCATATATTCAACTGTAATGAGTTTTAACATTATTCCAATTAGTTCACAAATTCAAGGGGTAGTGATACAAATCAAAATAAATAACTTCTAAAGAAAATGGGGGAAAGGAATCCCTATGAAATATTAACTACTAAAAGCAGGTCATGAAAATTAAGTGGGGGAAATGTATAGTTATCATTGATAATAGTCCAAAAAATATATTATTTTATTCTAGATCTACTAACACCATTTTTGGTATGTTTTCTAAGAGCATTAAATTGCCACTTTAATAGACAAATATTAATTTATCATTTAATAATACTTATGGTATGAAGATTTATTCCTAATTTAATAACTCTTACATTATAGAATTTAGAGGGAATTTTATTCCTTAAAATAGAATAATTCTTCCATTAGTATAATTCGACAGGATTTTACACTTGGATTTTATATCTCTTTATAGATCTCATATTACATATTGTGATAGAGATGTCACATTTCATAAATGAACTCATCATATAACCATATATCAGTGAACTTATGACCATAAACTCCATATTCAAAGCTACTTCCAATATATGGGTCTTAACACCTAATTATGATGTGTATTTAGTTCAATTAGTTTTGAAGAAAGTTAATATTAATTATATTAAAATTTTTAATTTATAAAGTGATAACTAACCTTAATAATCTCACAGTCTTCCCTCAAATCATGAGGATGTGTTTTCAATAGAATTTATTCATGAATTAATACCATATTAAACACTCCTTATTGAATGGCCCAATTGAATTTGTGAAATTGAATAATAAACTCCAAGAGAATCTAGATAATGGTTAAATATTCCTAGGATCTTAACTATGGGGTGAACCAATACACTTTGATAAAGATAATGATAGATAAATACTTATTATTATTATCAAGAATTAAAAAATTATGATAATAATTAAGTATCATATACTCTATAATGTTAATATTTGTAATTTTATTTAAGTGACTCAATATTTGTCATATAATATCCTTCAATATGTATATAACCAATTAATGGTCAATGGTTAGGATATTTCAATGAAATACATCCATATATGTTATGAGTATGATGAATTCATAGTGATATAATTTAAATCCACAAATTCCTTAGTTAATTATATGTATCCGATGAATAATGTATTTCAATTTTTCCTTTGTCTATTTTTAGTTTTCATTATATATTACATTCTCTAATAATCAAAGAGAAAGGAATAACATTGATATTATATTAGTATTTTTCTAAAACTATCAGAAATTATAATATGTATTCCAAATTTGGAAAGTGTGAATTCTAGTTATATAGTGTATCATTATTTGGCCACATGATCACTAATGAGGGTATATATATGAATCCATAAAATATTTTGGTTATTGATGAATGGACTAGTCCATCCACTATAACAAAGATACATATTTTTTATATTATATGGATATTATAAATTATATTGACATATTTATCATGACTATTATATTCTTGGTCTATGTTAACTCCAAAGGGGTTCAGGTTCCTCGTGATAGATGAATGTTATGAATATATCAAGGTATTCAAGGGAATGTTGGTCACTACCCAATAGCAGAAAATGGTTTATGATATACATTGATGCATAAAATTTGGGATTGGTGTTTTTTAACATGTACAATAAAATTGGGGTATATTATGTCTTACGTTAAATAAATATTCATTTGAAAAAATACAGGATTCATGTTATGGAGCTACCATTAATAATATTTTATATTAAGATATCGAATAATTATCCCAATGGTAAAAGGTTTTAAATATATATTGATTATAAGATCTTATTGCACATATTCAGATAGAATGAGTATTTCATATGCAAAAAGAGAAATTTATAGTTTATCAATGAATATGACTAATAAAAACATTTTCTTCCCAGGAATGAAAATAATTTGGTTGATTCTTTGAGTAGGAAGAATCAGGATACCTTTTCCTAGATTAGGGTGAAATGAGACCCAATATTAATTTATTTAAAAAGTATGGACATTAAAATAATGTGAGAAGGGGATAAATCTTATCTCTCACACAATAATTCTCAACCATCCATCCATGTAATGACCAAGGAGGCACATAATAAATATATGGAGATATATACAAATTTAGTGAATATTATAGAGTTTAACATTGAAATTTACTTAATGATAAAACCTATAATCCTCTATCAAAACGGCTATGGTCAGAATCATGGAACAACCTTTTGGGGATTTATGATGCAGGCAGTGGCATAGGTGTAAAGCATTCAAAAAGTAACATAGACATGATGTAGGTATAGAGTGACATAGTCATGATCCATTCATGATTATGTAGGCATGTAGCTGCATTGGGTTTTCAAGACATGTTCATGGGCCACTTGGCCTTCGGACAACAGGATATTTAATTACTCTCTCTCTACCCGGATAGAAATATGGCTATGAATTAATAATAAAAAATATGGATTGGCACAAACTTTTTTTAAAAAAAGGGGGTTGGTCTTTTTTGTTATCACTTAAGGGGGATATGGCATACCTTTTCGGCCTATGTGTGTGTCGTGTGTGTGTGTTCGAATGTAATGTTACCCTAGAGTTATCAATAAGAACATATATGTATACAATTTCTCATCATTATCCATTCATTGTAGAAGACAAAGGATCATGGAGATCTCAGGAATCATTTTTAATGGGGAAAATGAAGTGGGATATTGGATCGTATGTATATCAATGCATGGTATTCTTTAATGTAAATTTGAAATGATAGAAGATTTAATGGATTAGGTAACAATGGCCATTACTACATGTAAATTGGATAACATCACCATGGATTCTATTGTAGGACATCCCAATACATATAATATTCAAAATGAATTTTGGGGTTTAGTTGATTTCCATAAAAAGTTATAAGATTTCATTTATATTCAATAATATTTCTCAGACTTTCTAAATTCTAATAAATATATATATTTTGAAAGTGGTAATGATTCATGGAGTATCAATTTCAATTATATAATATCAAAATTTGATACCATTGGAATGTTTTATAGGTGTGTTAAATAATAATTTAATATATAACTAAGCTTCAAAACTTCTTATCATCCTTTTACTGATTGTAAATATATAAATAACATTGAAACTACATATGTTATTTTCTGACCATGTTCAACGAATTTCAATTTAGGATGGGATTTTTACATTTTCCTAGTGGACTTATCATACATATATAGTCTAAATTATAGCATTTAAATGGAACTATATGTGGATTTGTATGGGAAGAGGTCCCTAAAAACATTTTGGGAGAATTTAGGGGAGGGTAAATAGTGATGATATGATCTTTCCCAATAAATTTTAGAGAGGATTAAATTTATTTCATAAATCATTATAACTACATAAATTTTAAAAAATGTATATGATTCTAATCATTTGTGAAATTTGGAGTTAAAAATAGGGACAAATTATTCCATCTAAAGTCACCATGGAAGAGGGTTATGATATTTAAGGATGAATTTAAAGTTGATCCCTATATACATTCACCCCATTTAAATACTACATCATTTGGGGATAGTATATTATCATCTTTCAATTCCACTAATCCACTCAGAAGAGAATAATATATTCCATGTATCAATTTTTAAGAAGTAAAAAACATGAACCATCACATGAACTAAACTTAGAATAAATATAATTGTAACATGATATCTATTATGAGGAACAACTATTAGAAATCATTGGTCATAGTAAACTATTTCTATGAAACATGACTTGCCTTAAAGTTTATGTTATCTAGAAAAATTATAAGGTTGATGAAGCTACATGGTAACCTAAAGGTGTATTGTGGAAGATATACCATCATTTTTCCTTTGATTAACAAAATATTTATATTTAAATTCATTTAATGTATAGAATATAACACCTATATATTTTATTATATATTCCCACACAATATTAATCAAAAATTAACTATGATACATTTAAACAAAAAATAATGACAAAGCATGATAGACATTAATATTTACTGAGAATAGAATATAAATCATCATTAAGAAAACTATAATTGGGATATATCCATGAGTATATAAAAAGACCATTAACATGAAATATTAATCCTCATCATTTTCTATAAAGATCATACCTCCAATTATTTATATATAATTAATAGAAAGTAGTAAGAATGGTGTACCCATGTTGATATTGAAGTAAATTTATATAATAGATGATATCAGTTATATAGGGAAGGTTAGATATTGGAATGAAATTTTATCATTATATATATGGTAATTAAAAATATGGTTTTCTGAAATGTGGGTGTTGGATTTTGGGTTGTTAAGTGTAAGAAAATGGTATATTGTGTAATTGAAAATATTATAGGTAAATCATCATTTTTAAACCCTTATTGTATTTAATTATAATTTTTTTGTGAAAATATAGTAATTATAGCAATTAATTTTACCCTTATAGATGGAATTGGGCCTATGTAATGGAAAGTGAATTTTACCCATTCATATGGAGGTTTTTCGGGAGTTCTATTATGGAAACTCCATGCTTATATGAGTTTTATAAAGTGAAAACAACTACTATGTGTAGGTAATGGTAATTTTTATACACTAATTTACAGTGGTAATCTACATGAATAACGGTAATACACTTTTTATAAGGTTTATGTAAATAAGAGTAAGAATACTTTTCTATACACTATGTAATACTAGATTCTGAATAGTTTAAAACTGTCCCTTTAATTAAAAAAATGTAAGGCTATTTTGGATCTGAATAAGTTTTAACAAGGTTTTACTTGTACTATGTTAGTTTAGGAGACCAATGTAATGGTAATACACATTACCCTTATGTGACAGCTATGAGTTATGTAAGGGTAAACCAAGCCACCATTACACCACACCCTTTTTGATGAATTTTTTTTTCTCAATGTCTTATTCTTCTTCCAAAACATGATATTTTAGCATGTATTTTAATGATTTAGATTGAAAAAAATCATGGAAACCAATTATTTTACTTATTTTGTTGAATGTTTCTTTTATGGATGAAATTATAGAATCTTTTTTCAAGAATTATTACATCAAAAAAATTAAATGATTGTGAAAATAAACATAATCCCATTAATGGGATATAGAGATGACTTGTGAATACCTTAATATATAGTTGGTGCCTAGAAGATTCCAAGGATCATGTTAATAGATTCATAGTTGATGGTGAGTAACAAGATCACTCAATCCCTAGAGGATGCTGAGAACATGACCCACCTAAGGCCTAGTGGATAGAGAGTAATATCAACATGGGATGTGAAGCATAATGATTATTGGACTTAGGGATAGTTCTTGATTAATTCTGATATATTTAAATTCGTTCCGATATGGAGAAAAAATATGTATGACAAGCACTCAAGGTGCCTTGGTTAGCTCATGGGTGTTATGTTTTGGATTGTTATGGTTCTTGTGCATTTATTTGTTGTTACGGAATACACCAGTTTACATTAGAATATCATTTAAAGGAACATTAGTGGTTTAATAAAGGGTTTTAATTCCCACACCCTATATGGGAAATATGTTGCAACTGAAAACATCATGTATATGGATCTATGTAAGCCTAAGGTGCCCGTGGATGATGGCTTAATAAAGGACTGTGGAGATATTAGCAGAATAAGATTTAAATCGGAGGAACTGATGTTTTATTTATATATTTATATTCTTATTTTATTACTTTTTTCTTTTCATACCACTTTGGGAGCACATTTATTACTTATATGACATGTATTCCCTCTTTTATTTTAGATGTGATTTTTTTGATTATTTTATCAATTATATTGTTTTTTATTTGATACTTGACATAATAAAATGAGTTTAGAATCTCCAACAATAGACATAGACTCTCGATACTGGTCAGATGCCTCTTGAATATGAGGAGGAACACATGAGTTCATGTGGACCTCTAGCATAGACACCATGGTTTTAGCCATAGAATTACACTATAATAAAAAATAATTTTTTTAATGAAATAGGAAAATAATCTCTAATTAAAATATGTTATAATTTTATTATTATTATCCAAAACATATTATTATTATTGTTTTTGTTATTTAAAAAATTAATTTGATTTTTTATAAAATTGTAAGATACATTTTAATACAAATGTTAAGGTAAAACATAATGGTTATAATCTAAATATTGATTTTTAATTGGATGTGCATAATATAATTTCATTTAAAAGATTAATTTTTTCAAAGAATGTTTCTTAGTTTTTTTTATTTTTATTTTATTAAATTAAATCATATAATATTTATGGATTTTTCATAATATATATTTTAATATATAAAAATTATTTTAGTAATTATTTTATTTTTAATTCATATGAAATTTTATTAATAACCCACAAATTTTTAAAAGTCATATTTCTATAAAATCGCTTCTCTTTTGTATTTTATGTTTCAATTTAAAATTTCAATTTCTACTATATAAAAATTTTATTATATTAAATGGATTAATAATTTTTAATTAACATGATTAATTTTATTAATACGTATAATTTCATTTTTATTCATAAAAATACGTTACTTCGGTTAAAATTGAGTGAACATGGTAGAGGTAATATAAGATAAAATGTTTCAAAATATATGGTCATAACATATCATATTATGAAACAAAAATATATAAAATTATTTTTTGTGAGGTTGAATGACACATATCCATTATTTTTCATCTTTTTATCTACTTCATGTCAAATGACAATGTTAAACCGTAGGAAATGAATATTTTCAAAAATAAAACTCAGATTTCACTTAAATAAATACCCCTCCTCTAACCAAAAGAACAAATAAAAATTTATTTCTATCTTTAATAACTGAAAACATTCCCCTATTATAGAGTTAAATTAATTTGGGTATCTTTTGGTTCTATGACCATGGGATAAATAGTTTATTTTGAAGATACCCATGTTTATAAAGAGCGATTTTGTGAAAGTGTCTAGTTCATCACCTACATTTTGGGTTACTATCATATATAAAATATTTAAAAATGTAATTATACATTGTAATTATGTTACATTGAAATATTTATACTTATTAAAAAGTAATACTACTATTATATAACTCTAAATACTTACACATTCACTAGTATAACATGTTGTTGTTTAGATCGATTCAACTAACAACGTGGAAGATTCAATACCAACATCATCCTTTTTACCAGGAATATGTATCAATATATTAATACAAGTAATATATAATATTAAAAGGTAATTTATATCATTAATTCTGTTCTATAAGTGTAATATCATATTAATTTCTTTTGGGTAATTCTTAAGACATGTTTGGATTCACATTTCATTTGGTTGAGTTTTGGAATTTTCAAAGATAGAGAGAATTTTTCTAGAAAAATGAAATAAAGTCTAGGGTTGTTTGTTTACATTAATTAATGGATTCGACATATGAATTTTCAAAAGGGTACAAATGGGTTTTCTCTATAGTCTTGTGTTTTATGGATTAAATGGTGCTTTTTAGTAGGGAGTTGCATTATGGTGTAGGAGATGCATCATTGAGAGTCCCATCTATGATAGAGATCATCAATATATGGTGTATGGGATATTTAGGTTAGAAAAGTTTTAAAAATATGTGTTATTCTATTCTATGAATACTTGGAGTCTGGTACTTATATCTACTTTTAATTTTTGAATAACTACATCATGGAGAACTCATAGTTCTATGGTGCATGAGTGGGTGATTTTCGATGCTTCTGAGAAATCCAGAACCACAATGGTATCATTTTGATGATTTAAATTATCCTTACACTACATAAATTGGGGTTGGGATACGTATATGGTGTTATTTCTGGAGGCCTGTTGACCAAGGGTGGAAATCATGTGGTCTGAGGAGGTCACGTCATGGTCTAACAATTTTGACCCTTTTAGTGTCATAAATAATGGGGTTAGTAATGTTGTCAGTGTTTTTACATATTTAAATTTCCTTGAATATTTTAAATTCCATTTTCCCGCCAATTAATCCACATTTGATCTTTTGGCTCCGGAAGGCTCCTAAAAGAAGTTTTAGACCCTCCAATCACTTCTCCTAATGAATTAAAGTGTCTGTAATCACATTTGATGTTATTCAATGGAGTAAATATACTCTATTTTGGTTTATTATGATAAAATATTTTCCCATACATGGGTATTTTGGGATCATAATGTTATTGATGAATTGGATCTACATTTTTTTGGATCTTGATTCTATGTTGGGTTCCTTGATATTCATACCATCATTCTCCATCGGTGTTTCATGTCATAGGTTTCAATTTGATCACATGATTAATCATAGGTGGTAAAATATTATTTTTCCTTATAATGGAAACTTCAAATAGAATAATTGAATTAAAATGAGATATTAAATAATCTAAAAACACTTATTTGAGAGAATTAATGTATGATTTTAAGAATTTCATGGATATTTTGAAAACCCCCCAAATTTCTACTATATTACAATTTATTTTTAGAGTTGATCAAATTGATGGATTGATTTAGAAATTTATTTTAATTAATTAATTGACGTTAACCATTAAAAACAATAGATAAAATAAAATGGTGCTTTTAAAAAGGAATGAACTAAAGAAAAATATATGATTTACTTTTGAAATGAGAATGGCATTTTGAAAACTGAAATTTGGACTTTTTATTTTGAACTTATTATAAATAATTGATATACCTAGGACAAGTTCATTAATTTTATAAAGATAATGTTACAGTAGGTAGTTAGTATGTAATAAGGATAATAATGTTGTGATATAAACCATGATGACTATGGTGATGATGACAATACTGACATAGACATACTTTATCATGATTTTCCCTAATTGAGAGTTTAGTCTTGACATTTGGAGTCTTTAACATATTCACACATTGATCCTTTCTCACTAAGGAGTAGTGAGATGGTAAAATTATAAGAAACTAGCATACCACATGGCTTATTACAGGGTTTTATGATATGTTTCATTTAATGATTACATGCCACTGAGTATTGAATAGTTTTATTCATGAAATCAATTTTAAATAAATATTCTATATAAAACATTCATTTAATCCAGTTTGGAAACATCTGTAATAATATTTATTAAGGAATAATGTTATTCTAGAAATATATAAATCCCATAAAATATATTTTTAAATTAAATTCTAATAATAATTTGATTAATTGTTATGGAATTTATTATAGAACACTTTTTGAGACACTACTAAGATTTATAGCTCACACCCAACCTTTTCCTTTGGAAATTTGATGATTATATTTTTTTAGGTCCTTGAAAATTAAAAGAACCATATATAAGGGGTGCATGTTTTCAATCCATGGGACCCCTGGTGTTTGAGGTGACTAGTGGAGATGTGATCCCGTCATTACAATGGTTATGTTTTAGATTTTATCCTCAAAGAATTTGGGTCTCTTGGTGATGTAAGATTTGGGTATTGGTTTACCTATTGATACTAGTACCTTTTCACTTTTTAGTATTGAGAATACCAAATTGAATCATTTTCTTCAATGTGTTTTATGGGAATAATTCCATTCTATTTCTTGTATGATGCCATGTTCTAGTCAAATATTCAAGGGGATTGAGAATTCTCTTTGATCCATGTGGGGGCCAACTTGTGTATCAGAGTACTGGGGTATTTGGTCTAGTTGGTGAAAGGGTGTTACCGGAGCTACATGTTTTTAATTTTACGTTTTATTTATGTTAATATATAGTTGGTTTGTCTTAGAAGAAAAGATTCACGATTTATGGAATTTATGGGGTGATTTTGATAGTGTTTTTAACCGTATCTCATCACGATTAGCATTAAGTCACAATGGTTGTTTGGGAAAAGAATGTTTGTTGAATTGATTGATTTTATTTTAAGATATTTACATACTTATTATCTGAATATGTTGAAATCACAATCATGTGTCTCTTTTTTAGTTTTTGATCTAAGTATCATTGGTTCTTTTTCAGTTTTTCAATTGATTTTTCATATCATCGTCCATCTGATAAGAGATTTGAATAGGCCACGAGTGGATTATACTTGTAAAACTTAATAAGACAATTCACTTGTAGACCTAAAACCTGATATGATAGTGGTTTATTTTAATCATGATATAGGATAGGTAACTGCACCCATTCCTATTTAGGATTACATAGGGGAACCATTAAGGGATGAACCCAGAGATCATGCTTATGAATTTCTTGATGAAAAATTATAATATTCCAACTCAGGTAAGCCAATCTATATAAAGACGACTGTTGTATGGTGAGGAGAAATAAATATAGAAAAACAAGTTTTGAATATTACCAAACAGGATTTATAAATAGTGTACAAAGAATATAAAATGAGACACAAAGAAACCATACAATCCAAACTATAAAAGGAAAATTCAAAAAGGAGGAAAAGTCTCCATGTGACCAATAGACACCTCCAAACCACCCCATAATATAAGAAAAATTTGAGTAGAATCATACATTATACTGTATTACCTTCCCTTTACCTATATCCTATAATCCAACATCTACAACTACCCAAATTCAAAAGTATAGTGAGAGAAAAAATCCTAGTAGGATACCACCACATAGTTTATATAAGTATAATTAATAAGAATGAAACAGTTTTATCTTTTATCAAAAAAAAAGTTTTATAAAGAATTTTCATGAATCCAAACCAATTTTATTTCACTTTTCTATTGGGTTCTTATAAAATAATTCCATATTCATAGAAGAAATAATATTACAAGTGGAGGTGATTAAATATGAAAACATATCCATGCATCATTATGTATAAAATTAAACAAATATCTATAAACTGTGTGACGTTATGTGATATAGGCTCGTATATAACATGTGAGAAACTATCCATGAAAAAATCATAATGTGAAAAAATTACCTAAATAGAAAAAACATCGTTTCTTCTCTATCAGATTTTAAAACATATATTACCCACCAAAACGGTCCTCAAATAGTTCAAAAATTGGGTCCAACGAATATCATGACCCTCCAAAGTATGCTGATATCAACAGAAGAACAAATAGTGGTTCCACACACATTAAGGTTTCCTATTTATTTCCAAATCTACCCAAGGTTCCAAAAAAATCCAGACGCGACAACTTATATTTTAAAAACATGCTCAACATTTTAAAAAATCATATATAAGTGGAATTTATTTGGTTTTTGAAAACATTATTTTAAAATAAAAAAATTAATTTTTTCAATGAAAACCTATTTAAAAACATTTATCGTTCCAAGATATCCCTCGAAACCAAAATGAAAATCAACTCATTGAAAAACTGAATGTAATTTATCAATAATGAATATAAATTCATAAAATTAACCCATAATATAGAAATATAAACCTTGAAATGGTATAAATGAATCCACCTTCGACAAAGATGATTGGAAACTGAGAGATCATCCTTCGAAAGAGAAGGAACACCAATAAAATACAAAGGGTCCATAGAAATCACTATTATATCCCGAATCTGAAACATAACCATGGAAAATGAAACAATATTGACTATATAAAATGAGGAATAGATGGAATGATATACCTAGAGGATTCACACAAACAACTCAAATGATTGATCACATAACGAATAATCTGGAAGGAGAAAAGATCTAAAAAATTTCCCAAAGTAGACTAGGTTTTTAAGAGAAAGGATGTGGTCTTAATGAAATGATAAATAGATGTATAGCACCCTAAAAAAATCCAAACCACGTGGATTAATTGGCATGTAATTACCTTTTATTTCTTGTAATCCTTGAATCCCAAAATCCATGAAAAACCTATTGAATCGGATTAAAAACATTGATTTTACCATTACTTGAAATTTATTGTCACGACCCGCCTTCACCTAAAAGGATGGAGGGGATAGCAGATTTCTAGGACTTTCCTTCTTTATGTTGAAGGAGAGATAATGGCCCCTGAAACCTGCCTTCAATAGGTCTCGGAGTGGAGACCAACACAAAGGGTATATAATCTCACATAAAAATGGAAGGCATTACCCTTTTTATTTTTTATAGGATCGAGAGATAAGATTGCAACCCCAACAATACCAAATCTGAAAGTAAAGGTAAAGCCAAAAATAAACTATTCCCATATGCATGTTCAAATGTAAAAGATATAAGCCACAAAAACTCCAAATTTAAAGTACCAAGAAAAAAAATACAACAACAGCAACTGCCCAAGGTCCGAGCTAGTACAGTTCTTCACGATCCCTGATGTCCTCCTGGAAACCTAAAAGCTGTTTTATTTACATAGGGTTAGAATACAAGTATACTCAGTAGGGAAAACCAAAATCACTCGTGCACAAGTGGAGAGGCATTATAATTCCCTCTGATAAAAGAAATAACCAAAACATCTAGCAAGGTAAACTATCCACCGAAGCTTCACTAAGACACACTCCCCAAATAACGCAAGGCGATTAAAACCTAGTAATAGCACATCGATATTTGGGTACCCCGTGACACTTTCCCACTAGTTATTGAAGACATCCTATGTGTTGAACAAATCATGCCATTCTCACCGCAGTCTCACTGCCAAAACCCTCCCGCACACACCCGATCCATAACGTCATCGCATTCCCACTACCACCCCCCAACAGACACCTGGTCCACATCTACCATGTGTAACCACACCCGCAAACACCTAGGTCAGAACAACTACTGCCACTCCCAAAGACACTTGGCCCTCAACCCGAAGACACTTGGGAAACAACTTTCTCTCAATCACCTGGGCTACCACCATAACTACCCAGCCCGAAGATTCATGGGATAATAATGGACTTCAGGCCATCACAGCCTGCCTGAAGAGTCTAGGGATATTCGGGAAAGGGAGCAGAAAATGAGATAATAACCAGCCACTCATAGGAGGTTTGGAAAAAACACCCTCCCCCATGAAATGGGGGTGTTTGGAACTAAAGTGCTCAACATGGGTGGGGCGCAAATAAAAAACATAAAAGCTACAGATATATGTATATGTAACAAACACTCATCCCAAACTAGGGTTTCCAAAACCTAAGAATAACACCCTTGTTACTATTCATTCATAAAAGAAGCCACGACACTCATGACCAAGTCACAACTCATCCCTATACTAATTCCCATTTAAACTATTCATGTTTTCATGTTAAAGTAATCCCATTTAGGGGAATTCTGCACTACCGGGAAACTAACAGTCATAAACACAAGCCAGGAAAAGAGAAACAGCCAAACATCAATTTAAGCATACAAACCCGGTTCTCTTGTAAAGATACAACAAAAAACGGGATTAGTGAGATCCCTCAAAGTACTGGAATCAATGAAAACCAATCAAAAGAGACAAGTTAGATCCCTCGAAGTATTGGAAACAAAGAAAACCCTGATACACAGCCCCGTGTCTCCAAAACCAGGAACCAATGATTTCTCAACAATAGAGGATCTCAACCGAGTTCGTGTCACAGCAGAGCAACCACACAGCTTCAGAATCAAAACCAACATCCATACCACAATGGAGGATCACATCCTCACCCACATCACCCCATAGAAAAACAAACAGTACAACACACCTACTACCAAAACAGAGGAGGGAAAAATCTAGGTTCAAGAACATCATTAATTATTTCCTTCTTTCTATTGGTTATCTGGGGTGACCACATAGTGTTTTATGTTTACTGGGTATCCATTTAATCCACAGAGTTTACGTCATTAACATATTTCTATGTTAGGTAATTTAATCATCATAGAAGACAAGGGTTCATTAGTGCACAAGGAAATAACACCAATGACTATGGTTTTCAGTGAGCATAGGCCCACAAAATTCACAACACATATTAACATAAAAGAGTAAAACAAAACATCGATCACGCCCCCCCCCCCCCCCTTCATTCTTTAAATGTTCATTCATTATCTTCATTAAGTTTGGTTTCATCAATTCCCATAGAGACAAAAGCATACCAACCCCGCATGATACACATAATGAAGAGGCGAAGGAAAAATCCATACCTGGTTGATCAAGGATCGATGTTTTTCTCCATGCGACAAGAACAGGTGATGCACAGCTTCCAGGGGAGGAATTCTGTGGACTCCAAGGGTGTGAAGAAAGCCCCAACAGAGGTGCACCATAAGCCACATGAAGAAGGGAATCCAGGCACACCAGGGGTAAGAATGAAGCTGTACAAAGAAAGGAGAGTAAAAAATTAACTTCCTGTGTGATATATAGATAAGATCCCATTATTACGGGATATGGTAATTTTGAATGCCTGGAAAGTCGGATTGTGGTTTCCCACGTGGTTCGGTAGTTACGCATGATGACATTAATTTTTTATTTAATATCACCAATTGGGGAGGTTTCTTGGGATTTTTCGGAATTACTTATGAGATTTAAAATGATTTAAAAAGGATAAAAGATTTAATTTACAACAAAAAAAATACATTGTGGGAGCGAGACTGGACAAAGAAAATGGAGGGGTGGGTGAGGACACGGTGCCACCGTGACTGGTTCCACCATCACGGTGCCACCATCATGATTCCACTATTTCGGTGGAGCCTTATTTTGGTAATGTAATGGGCCCAGAGGGTTTGGGCCATTACATTAAATACCTCTCAAACTATTCTCGCCCTTGAGAATCAAAACAATCTAGAAGAAAAGAGAGGGTCTGAACAACCACCTCGAATGATACCTCTCAAGAGGGAACCTCATCGTCATCTAGAAACACCTCTCCCTCAAGAAACCAGGCAACATACAAGGGTCAAACTACCCAATCATAGGGGTTGGGGAGTCTCTTCCTCTAGGTCAAGATACTATCCACTTTGGGTGGCACTGACTTGCCCGCACAGGTTTAATCGCTTCCACCTCAATGCATCTTGATTAGGGATCAGGTCCTCCCCTCCCCATAGTTAGTACTTTTCACACAAATTCAGAGAATAAGGAAAACCACATATTTCATAGCCAACAAGGTAAAGTGTTTTGTCACAAACAAGTACAAAAAATAACATCACAATACTCAAAAAAACTCTGGGTACTTGGCGCACATCTTTGCTTCCTGTTCCCATGTACTTTACTCAATCCCACCATTCCTCCACAACACACAAACCAATGGAATGGTTCATCCATGAAGTACCTTCTACTCACAAACCTCGACCCTCACTGACCTTTCCACAAGGGTACTATCATCCTCGATATCCATCTCTTCCCAGTCGAGGACTTGTGAATCATCATGCAGAAACCGACAGAGATGGGACACATGGAAGACGCCATGTATCCTCAATAGCGGTGGTGGTAACACTAGCTGATAAGAAACTTATCCGACCCTCCAAAACACTTTGAAGGGTCCGATAAATCGGGGAGAGAGCTTTCTCCCCCTAGAGAACCACCGTTGTCTATGACGAGGGGATACCTTCATGAACATGTGGTCCCCGACCCCGAACTCCAAGGGTCTCCTACTATTATTGGCATATGACTTATGTCAGTCTTGTGCCGCCTTCATCCACTCCTTTATAAGCTGGACCTACTATGACTAGGTCTGCACTTCTTTTAGGCCAAGAACATTCGCTTCCCCAACCTCAGTCTAGCACATGGGTGAGCGACATGGCCTCCTGTATAGCACTTTAAACGGAGCAATGCCAATGGTAGAGTGATACCTATTGATGTAGGAAAACTCTACCAGAGGAAAGTGTCGCACCCAAGATCCTCTTGAGTCAAAACACATGACCGAAACATATCATCCAAGGTCTAGATGGTGCGCTATGTCGGCTAATCTGTCTGGGGATGGAAAGTAGTGCTAAGATGTAGCTAGGTTCCAAAAGCATGATGCAATACTCTCCAGATTTGTGTGGTAAACCATTCATCCCTATCTGAGACTATGGATCTTGGAACTCTATGCAACCACACCACCACATCCACGTACCTTCGTGCTAAGGCATCCACTACACCCGACTCCTTGATTTCCAGAATGTGATCCAATTCATCAACCCGTTCACCACTACCCAGATAGCGTCGCATACCCCTTGAACCTTGGGTATTACCAGGACGAAATACATCGAAATGTCCTCCTTCTTCCACTTGGGGACACCTAGAGACTGTAGCAGACTTTTTGAACACGGTGTTTGTCCATGACCTGCTGACACACGAGGCACTTTGCTATAAACTCTACTATTGCCAATTTCATCCTGGGCCACCAAAACTGTCTCCTCAAACTCTGTTACATATTGGAAACACTAGGTTGCACTGATAGGGGGAGTTGTGGAACTCACAAAGAACGTTTCCCTGCATCTCCTCTGGAAAAAACATCTTTACTCGGAAAAGCATCAGGTTCTGACCATCCTCTATCCACCCTTCTGGAGAATATCCCGGGTCAACTCGGTCAAGCATCACATCGTATTCTGAGTCCTCCCACTAAGACTCCTCTACCTACCGCAATAGAGAAGATTACATAGTCATCTGATATAGGAAACCTCTACACCTTCCATCCTAGAATCTAGTTGTAGAGCATCCAACTCCTCCATTCCTTCTAAGAATTTGCCAACTCTCGAACCACATCCTTCTGCAACTTCTTTCTCAGGGCATCGGCCACTAAATTACCATTTCCTATGGTGTAGGAAATCTCAATGGGGTAGGCCTGAAGGAACTCCATGCACCATCGCTGTTGTAAGTTTAGGTCCTACTGGGAGAAGACATACTTCAAGCTATTGTGATTGGTGAAGACCACGAAGTGCTCCCCGACGAGTTAGTGTTTCCACAACTTTAGTGAGAACACGACTACTACATGCTGTAGAGCATGGGTGGAATAGTTAATCTCATGAGGGAATAACTTCCTAGATGCATTGGAGATCACCCCTTGTCGCTACATCAACCCACATGTGAGGACTTTCCCTAAAGCATCCCGGAACACCTCATATGATGCCCCTTCTTCTGGAAACCTCACCACTAGGTCACTAACCAACCTCTCCTTCAGATAGCTGAAGGCCACCTCACACTGCTCGTCCCACACGAAAGGCTGGTTCTTCTTGGTCAAAGTTGTCAAGGGTGCCTAAACTCGGGAGATGTTGGGCACGAACCTCCGATGGTAACCTGCCAGACCAAGGAAACAACGAACCTCTGCCACGTTCATGGGTGCTACCCAAGAAACAACCGCCTCGACATTCGATGGGTCCACTACTATCCCCTTCTCAGACACCATGTGGCCACGGAAGTCCACTTCTTGCATCCAGAACATGCACTTGGACAACATCCCATAGAGTTGGTGCTGTTGGAGGACCTCTAAAACTATTCTCAGATGCTCAGCGTGATCCTCCTTTGATCTTGCGTAGATCAGGATGTCGTCAATAAACATGACTATGAACCGGTCTAGACATTCCCTGAATATGGAGTTCAAGATCCCCATGAACACATCAGGTGCGTTCGTAACACCGAACGACATTACTAAGAACTCAAAGTGCCCATATCTGCACATGAAGGCAGTATTTGAGATGTCTCGCTCCTTCACCCTAACTTGGTGATATCCATACCGCAGATCGATCTTTGAGAACCAACCTGCTCCCCTAAGTTGGTCAAAGAGATCGTCTATCCCCAGGAGAGGGTAGCGATTCTAGACCGATACGGGATTCACTCTCCTGTAGTATATGCACAACCTTAGACCAACATACGCCTTCTTCGCAAACAAAACCGGAACACCCCATGGTGATGCACTTGGCCGAACAAGACCTTTCTTCATCAGTTCATCAATCTAGATCCGCAACTCTCGCAACTTAGAAGGTTCCATCTGATAGGGAGCCATAGAAATCAGATGGGTGCCACGGTGCAAGTCTATCCAAAACTAAACATCATGTCGAGGGGGCAGATTTTCCACCTCTTCAGGGAATACATCCATAAACTCACTGAAGATTCCTGGACTTCCACCATTTCTTCATCTGCCGACTCCACTAACAGCTCAGCCAACAAGGAGAGGAGGGTTCCCCTCGCTTGCTGCTTCTCTAGAAGCTCCTATTGCCGATGAAAGTCACCTGTCAGCCACACAAGAATAAAAAAACCCTTCCTCAGAATCAGTCAATGATGGAACATATAGAGAACGACATGTCATTTTCTAGGATGACATCATATAGCGGAATCTGCCACAGTAGAAGATCACTGACCGACTCATGTGGCCCTATCATTATTCTAAATCCTTAAAAAATGTACAACAAGTCAGTATGACCTCCGACTAGTGTGCTCAGCACTAGGGGCACTGGAAATCTATCAATGTCTAAACCTAGAGCATGGGCCAGACTAGGTGTAACAAATGAGTGAAAAGCTCCTGTTTGGAAGAAAGCATACTCAAGGGTACTAAACAAGCGGATCGTACCTCGAACGACCTCTGGACCTGCTGGAACTACAGCCTCCACAGTGTGAAACTTCCCGCGCCCAGGTCCTTATCTTCTCGGCTGTCGGCCACCTCCCCGACCACGCCCAGGTTCATTTCCCTAAGGAGAGCCCTGAGGTCGGCCTACTTCTGCAATGTCTGCCCTCGACAGAGCGGGAGCCCGCCACCCCTGTTGCTGCTGCTGAAAGGGTCCAGCTGGGAACTATTGTTGCTGAGGTGGGTGCTGGACCTGCCCACACCCACCGTACTATACTCTGTCTGGCCATTGGTTTCGATGGTTCCCATGGCTGCCACAGATGAAGCACCTCGGTCCCAAGCCCGAAGCAAAAGGGTGAGGACCGAGTGATTGGAACTGGAACTACTGCGGCATGCTCCCTATTTGTTGAAACCTAGAGGGTCCAGATGTTAGTGGCCTACTGCTGACAGCCTTCCCCTTTGACAATCCCAATTGGATTCCCTATCATGACATGCCTCCCAGCGTGTGAATCCTCTCCACCACTTCAGCCATCTTCTGCACCTCTATGTATGTCAGTAGGGTGAAGGGAGTAATAGAATTCTGAAAGGATGGTTGGAGTGCCTCTTTTAAACGTCTCACCCAAGACTCTTCATCCGGAAAGAGGTCTAGAGAAAATTAAAGGAGATACATGAACTTGATCCCCAACTCTCTCACTGACATGCCCATGCTGGAGGGAGAGTATCTCCTGCCTCTTATCGGCCTTCATCGTGGAAGAGAAGAATTCTACCTGGAACTCCTTCTCGAAGTCAGCCCACACAACCTCAGTCTCCCTCTTCTCTCCAAGATAAAGCGTCCACCAATGACGTGCTTCTCCCCTCATCTGGATGGGCAGCCATAAAAACCCAATACTCCGTCGGAGCCCGAATCAATCCAAAAACTATCTATAGTTCCTCGAGCCAACTCTCTATCTCCATATCCGATGTGCTTCCCTCGTATTTCCCGAGGGTCTGTCGCTAAAAGGCTCTAAGTGTTTTCTACCACTTATCATCCTCCTCCTCTCGGTTGGTCCTCTACTAATTGTCCATGTCATTTTCTTGAGCCTCGATCCCCCTCACTAATCGTG
Organism: Viscum album; assembly: GCA_963277665.1. Taxonomy (NCBI): domain Eukaryota; kingdom Viridiplantae; phylum Streptophyta; class Magnoliopsida; order Santalales; family Viscaceae; genus Viscum; species Viscum album. The sequence goes on from OY728132.1 coordinate 1,879,145,027, forward strand.
GTTTCCTCCCAGGTTCCATAGCTCCATGGTAATAAAGGAATGCCTAAGCTATAGTATTGTATAATATTGTTCTTAAATTTTCTTATAATTCTTTATTAATTTTGAATCCCCATGACACCCATGAAACATATGAACACAAGTCATTATGATTCTTGTACCTTTCCTAGGGTCTCTACCCTGCAATCAGTGTAGCCTCACTTGGTCATTCGCTAGGTCCAAAGTCCTTGCATCGTATCACGGGGGGCCCTAAAATACGGTTTCCTACGCTGTCTTCCCTAGCCAAATTCACACCCCAAGGTCACCCAACACTGTTGCCCTACTACCCCATGCAATTGTAACGATTCTTAAATCTTGACATCATCCTACCTCTCAACCTCCCACGGATACCATTCTGTCACGAACCGCCTTCACCAAAAAGGAGGGAAGGGACAACAGATTGTCATGCCCTTCTTTATTTATGTTGAAGGAGAGATAATGACCCCTGAAACCCGCCTTAAATAGGTCCTAGAGTTGCGACCATCACCAAGGTTATAGAATCTCACACAAAAATGTAAGGCATTGCCCTTTTTAGTTTTCTATAGAATCAAGAGATATGATAGAAACCCCAAAAATACCAAAGATGAAAGTAATGGTAAAGCTAATAATAAACCATTCCCATATGAATGTTAAAAATTAAATGATACAAGCCACCAAAACTACAAAGGTAAAATACCAAGAAAAGGAAAATAACAATAGAAACTACCCACGGTCTGTGCTAGTATGGTCCCGCACAATCCCTGAAGTCCTCCTGGAAACCTAAAAGTAGTTTTATTTATGTAGGGTGAGCATAAAAGTATACTCAGTATAGAAAACCAAAATCTCTCATGCACAAGTGGAGAGGCATTCCAATGCACTATGAGAAAAGAGATAACCAAAACATCTAGCAAGGTAAATTATCCACCCAAGCCTCACCAAGGAACACTCCCCAAAAAACGCAATGCAAGTAAAGTATAGTAATAGAACATCGATATTTGGGTACCCCACGCCACTTTCCCACTGGTTATTGAAGACATCCTATGTGTCGAACCAATCCCGCTATTCTCACCGCAGTCCCACTACCAAACGCCACCCATACACACCTGGGCCATAACCTCACCGCAGTCCTACTGCCAAACCCCACCCACACACACCTGGGACGTAACCTCACCGTAGTCCCATTGCCAAACCCCGCCTGCAGACACTTGGGCCATAACCACCACGTGTAACCACAACCGCAAACACCTGGGTCAGAACAACTACTGCCATGCCTGAAGACACCTGGGCCTCATCTCGAATACACTTGGGAAACAACCTGCCCGCAAACACCTGGGTCAACCACCAAAACTACCCTACCCGAAGAATACTGAGCTAATAATGAACATCAGGCCATCACAGTATGCCCGAAGAGTATTGGGCTATTGGGGAAATGGAGAATAAAAGGAGATAATAACTAGCCACTCATAGGTGTGTTGGAAAAAACACCCTCCCCCATGAAATGGCGGTGTTCATCATTAAAGTTCTCAACTTGGGTGGGGTGTGAACAAGAAACATAAAAGCTACAGATATACGTATAGGTAACAAACACTCATCCAAACCTATGGGTTCTAAATCCTAAGCACAACACCCGTGATACTATTCATTCATAAAAGAACCCACAACACTCACGGAAAAGTCACAACTAATCCCCAAACTAATTCCCTTTTAAACTATTCTTGTTTTCATGTTCATGTAATCCCATTTAGGTGAATTCTTCACTACTGGGAAATTAACATGCATAAAAACAATCCAGGAAAAGAGAAACAACCAAATAACAATTTAAGAATTCACACTCGGTTCTCTTGTAAATTTACAACAAAAAAAGGGGATTGGTGAGATCCCTCAAACTAATGGAACCAAAGAAAACCTCACAAAAGGTACAAGTGAGATCCCTCGAAGTACTAGAAACAAAGAAAACCCTGAGACACAACCCCATGTCCCAAAAACCAGGAACCAACGATTTCTCAACAATAGAGAATCCCACCTAAGTTCGTGTCACAGTAGAGCAACCACAGAACTTCAGATTTACAACCACCATCTGTACCACAATGGAGGATCCCATCCTCACCCACATCACCCCATAAGAAAACAAACAGAACCAAACGCCTACTACCGAAACAGCGGAAGGAATCATCCAAGTTCCAGCATATCATTCATTATTTTATTCTTTCTGTTGGTTATCCGGGGTGACCACAAAGGGTTTTATGTTTACTGGGTATCCATTTAATCCACTGAGTTTACGTGATTAACCAATTTCCAAGTTAAGTCATTTAGTCATCACAGAAGATAAGGTTTCATTAGTGCGCATGGGAATCCCACCAACGACCATGATTTTCAGTGAGCATAGGCCCGCACAATTCACAACACATATCAACATAAAAGAGTACAACATAACATCGATCACACCCCCTTCATTATTTAATGGTTTGTTCATTATCCTTATTATATTTGGTTTCATCAATTCCCACAGAGAAAAAAGCGTACCCACCCTGCTTGATACACATAAATGAGTGGAAAAGGAAAAATCCCTACCTGGTTGATCAAGATATGACGTTTTTATCCACTCCCCAAGAACAAGGGATGCGCAGCTTGCAGGGGAAGAATTCTGTGGACTCTAAGGGGTTCAAAAAGTCCAGCAGAGGTGCACCACAAGCCACAGGAAGAAGGGCTCCAGGTGCACCAGGGGGAAGAACGAAGCCGGCCAAAGGAATAAGAGGGAAAAAAGAACTTCCGATCCAATATATAGATAAGATCCTATTGTTATGGGATATGAGAATTTTGAATCCTTGGAATGTCATATCGCGGTTTCCGATTGGTTTGGATGTTACCCGCGATGGAATTAAGTTGTTATTTAATATCCTCCATCGGGGAGGTTTCTCGGGATTTTTGGGAACTAATTATGGGATTTAATTGGATTTAAAATGGGTAAAATAATTAATTTACATCAATAGAAGACATTGTGGGAGCAGGACTGGAAAAAGAAAATAGAGGGATGGGTGAGGACATGGTGGCACCGTGACCGGTGCGACCATCACAGTTCCACTGTTTCAGTGGAGACATATTTTGGAAAAGTAATGGGCCAGGACGGTCTGGGCCATTACATGCACTTTATTAATATCAGGTATTCTTCGTATAATATAATCCTTATTCCTGGAATGTTTATGGTGACCATTTCTTGATGTTTAATCCTATTAAATGTCATGTAATCTCCCAACAGACTACCAACAACTTAGATTCTAAAAAAATCATAAACCCACATTCCACATTCTCCGAACATGGGGAGAACCCTATAAGGACTTTTACACATTTACACCAACACTCCTGTAATTTAAAAAAATGTGAATCCTCAAAATATAGGGAGTTTTACATAGATAAGATTCTTAATTCTAGAGAATCCCAAAAGCACAACTATATAAGGATGATGAAACAATTATTTAAAATAGGAATACATAAAATTAGTAACATAATTTAAGAATCTCCACACCATACATGTTTTATTCCAAAGATAATTCCGAAAGATCATATATCCCCCAAAAATTGGATTACACTGGTAACATATTAATTATTTGAACCTCTACATCTCATGGATATCCATATTCTATGCAACAATACCCAAATAAGTAAATTATTTTACCACATAGTGTATTGTCCTAGACATCCATGATCTGAATTGGATAACGAACCACAGTGGATTTAGGATTATGATCAACATCCACCCATTCGTTCTCATGAGAAGGATCTGGTATATACCTCATCAACTAGGAATTTATAAACACATCATATATATATATATATAAGTTAAATGATATGGTAATTACAATTGATATTCCACCTTCCCAAGTCATTCTATGATCTCAAAAGGGGCCCAAAATCCTCAGTGAAAACATACCCTGCTTACACAATCGATAATATCACATGTGATGTGAAATAGTGATAATGACCTGATTAGTTATCTCAAATTCCTTCATCCACTGAGATAGACCACATATGTTTTTTATGACTCTATTCCATGATCAATCTCTTCCAGATCAACTGTTTCATATTTGTCGCCTCCTGAACATGACTCGGCCCTACTAATGGTAGTTCTCCCTACTCTACCCAGTAAAAGGAATATCTAAATGGAAGCCGATATGAAGCCTCAGACAATTCATTCTTAAGAAATAAATGATTTATATGTTTATAGGAATAATCAAATTGTGGAATTTGTTTTCTCAAGATCCACAGAAATCAATAACTAATTTTATGAGAGTATCCTAAAGAAAGGAAATAGCCCTATTTTTTTGTATATACATGGATGATCTGCAATGAAAAATTTCAACTTATAACACTTAGATTACTATAATTATTTAAAAATACATGATTTTATATTTAGATTCTTATCAGATACAATCATAGAGGAAACCCTATGAATCCGGACTGTCTCCCAGACATACATGTCCCCAAGTCGTTCTAGCTTCTTCATCTCCTTAAAAGGGATGAAATTTTACGATTCCACAAGTCAATTAGTGATCATAAAAATCATATCCTTCCCTCTATGATTCCATATAAAACCAATGATCTTTTTCGGAAATATAAAACCTCATTCTTAAATGGAATAGGTAAGGGATTCTATGAACTCATAGGTCTCTGTTGTTCTTCCTTAATTATATTATAATTAAGACGCCACAATACAAAATCTACAATCAACCACCACATCCCTAACCACCGATACTGAAATATCATGAAATGATAAATCTTGGTCTCTCTATAGTGACCATACCAACAATTCATGTGTCCAATATACATCAAATTCTACCTCAGGGAGAACATAACAACCTACCTACTACAAAAGTTCAAATCATTACAAGGTGACTGAGACCACTCACTTGAGGTCTTCCAACAATAAAAGTCATTCCTAAATCATTTTAACATAGTGTATAACAATTTTATAAACTAAAAAATTTCATCAAATTATGATTTATATATTATTGAATCCAGTAACACATGTCTAACTACCTCTTCTACTCCAAAACTGTTATCACCAAAAAAAACCTCATCAGATACCACTCCTCAACCAATTCCTTAACAAATTTTATTGGAATTTTTATAATAAACACATTGGTAAAAACATTATTTTTCCCATTATTATATGAAATATCTAAATCAAATGTTTAAAGATACTCCACTTATCATCTTTGTTTATAGTTCAATTCAGTCTATGTGAAAATATATTTTGGGTTCTTATGATCAATATATAACGTAAATCACTCCTCAAAAAGATAGTGACTCCATGACTAGAGTGCATTCATAAATACTACAATTTATGATCTTGGTTGTGGTAGTTATTCACATAAAGGAATAACTGTATATAGAGATTATAAACTATATGTTTTTCATATATTATGATACACCGCAAAACAGTACTAGAAGCAACACAGAAAATACCATCACCTGAACATTATTATGAATGAATCCACGCTGGAGATGATTTGAATATCACCATCAGTTCCTCAAATGATATTTATCACATTGTATTACATGAAAAATTTACACCCATATGAGTAAATGCTGAAATTTTATATGTAATTATAGAAAAGTCGCAAACAAACAAACTTTAATCACCATCAAACCACAAGAAGATTCAGATATTAAACAAATTTATGGGACACTCTTAGGACATAAATGAACATTCCTTTTGAGGATCCATTGATACCCCCTCTCAAAAATATCATTTCCTAGAAACATTATTTATTTAATTAAAAACTCACATTTTGAAATCATACCATTATGATAATTTTTATTCAAGGCTTGAATAATGAATTCAAAATTATCTATATGCTCCTACTCTATCTTGGTGTACCCCAAAATATCATCCATGACCACAAAAATTTCATCAATACTTGGATTAGGATTTTTTTTTATAAAAACCTAATTTATATTCTCATAGTCAATAAAAACTCTGAATCTCATTTCTTCCTTATATGAAAAGTTCATAGGTCAATCCCATTGTGAAATTCTAAGAAGAATAAATCCATTATCTTGTATGTCCTCATGGAGGAACTGGAGCTAAACCAACATGTAAAGGGTCATTTGAAAATACTCAAATAAAGAGGAATCGTATCAAGGGGAAGTTCTATAGAAAAATATACCACTCTATAGGATGGTGAACCAGAAAAATCATTCATAAGTACCTCAGGGTGTGCACACACCAATGAAGGTAGCTGACCACCCATGAAAGGGTTTATAATCTAAGGAAAAATCTCTGAAAACAAGCATAATATTTCCCTACAATAAGGAATGATAGGTCTTTCCATTTAATATATAGATTCCCACTCACCTTTAAAAACATGAGTAGCCCCATTGACTGACAGGAACTAAAATCGAAGATGTTTAAAGTATAATTTGTCCTTTACACTAATCATCAATTCCATGCTAATATTTAATATGAAAATGTTTACATCAATAAGTAATAATTACCATTACACATCATAGTTTCTTATCACTACCTTACATGTAAGGAACTTAAAAACTTGTTCGGACATCATTCCTAAAGGAATGGAAGGATCTAAAAAGTAAATCATAAATTTTAAACAATAAACAAACACATCGACTAAATTTTATGATATGAAATAATGATTATCACCTATATCAATCATATATATAACTATATAAAAAAATAAAAAAAACATACCTCTAACTGATGTTATCCCAACGTCAGATTCCTCTGATTCATACTCCATTATATAAATACACTTGTTCTCAGCTCCTCTCTAAGGTTTATTAGCCACCTGAACATTCCCATTAGCATGAGTATTAGACCCACCACAATTGGAAGAATATTTGTGAACTTGGGATACATTTATGAACAAGGATCCTTTATTAATTCCATAATATATCATTTCACTAAATCATTTCAGATGCCCTGATCATCTACAATGATAGAAATTATTAGGAGCCTTGTTATAGTAAAGCTGGGTATGGCATATTCTTTTGAATTTTTATTCTATAACCTTATAATTTCTAGAAGAAGCACATTTATTTAGTTATTAAAATACTTTATCACTCTTATTTTTAATTTTTTTGGCTATAATAAACCCCCTGGATAACAAAAGAACATTATGAAACTCCACCCAAAATTGTCTACCCTGCTATATTTGCCTCATCCAAAGAGGATTTTCCGACCACTTCTAAAATGGTAAACATCTCCATGATAATCATCATTGACTGAATATATGACTTTGATGCCAACTAAATACATCATGCCTTTTGGAACTCATTAATGAAATACTTCACTTCCATATACACCAACTCAAAAAAATGGATTGAATTCTACATAACGGTATGCTCCCTCTAATACATGGACATCAACTCTTGGGTCATCACTACACATAACATCTAAGGGTATAACAGCTAATTAATTTTGTTCGTGAATTAATCACAAGTACAATCCTCATAAAACAGAGAATTCACAATATGATTCCCCCATATCCTTCATGAAATCTTAAACATGTACTTGGAGAACCCACCTTAGAGTCTTCAGAAGACATCAAGAAGATTAATATCCTCTCAACCCGATCAAGCCACTCCTCAAATTAATAGGTCCCATTATCACCATAAAAGATAGGTGGATGGTGCTTAGTAAATTTAGAACCAAATTCCACCACACATCCTAGGCTCCTAACACTAATTATACCTAGGGTCTAAATAGTATCTCTTTATACTTCAATGAATGATTGTTCTTTTAGAGGATTCACATGAAGAACCTATATCGATGCTTCCTATCTCATATTTTTAAGAGATAGTATTAGAGGAATTATATAACAAAAATAATAAAATAACCAATTAGATCATGAGAATAATACCAAATATTAATATCACTTTCCTAATTCAAACTAATAATTTTAAACAATAAGAATTTATGAAATTATGAATTATATCCACAAAAGTCATTACTTTAAAAAAATATTTATTTAAATAAACATCCCTTATAGATCATTCAAAAAACCTCATACTCAAGACCTTATTACTGTTATATTTACCTAGACACGAATGATAACTCGCGTTCAATGATGGAAGTGAGATAAATATATCACCTTGTTTCACCTATTATGTAAATTTGGCGAGTATAGACATCTTTGTACCCAATACATAGAACCTAACTCAGGTTGTGTTATCAAACTTCTTGATGAACCTCTCATTGAAACCAAATAGTGCAAGACCAATATGGGTCAACCATGCCAAATACATGTTCTAGACATCATATGGTGAGGTGAAACTAATATAATTGAAATGAGTCTTGAATATAAATATAAAAACAACTACAATTAGAGTATAGAGAATAATAAAAGGATATAAAACAAAAACCATTAAATCTATTCGAAAACTGACTAGAGTAGAATGTTTAACATGTCTCAATGTGACCAATAATGACCCACACACCATACTCTAATAGGTTAAAAGATGATGGGAGAGGGTGACAAGTTATAGGATTCCATTTCTGTTACCTATATCCCATTATAAAATTTCTACTACCACCCAATTTCAAAAGTAAGGTGTGGAAAAAAAGACCAATAAGATTCCACTAAGGAGTTTATATAGGGTCTAATAACAAGAATTAAAGAGTTATAGATTTTAAAACAAAAAAATATAAATAATTTTCATAAATAAAAACCCATTTGTAAATCATTTTACATTTAGTTATCCATAAAACACTTCCTTATTCAAAAAGTAAGAAATATAAAAAACAGAAGTGAAAAAATAGAAAAACATATCTATTTTTTCATAAGTTAATAATTTAAACACTTGTTTATAAAATACAATCACCTGAATTCATGTGATATAACCTCATATAAAACATGAGAACAACAATCCATGAAAAAAAATATCCTAAAACCATATAAATGACAAAGTACACTATCATTTTTGATATAAATTATGGGAAAATAGGTACTAGAAATAAAAATATGCCCAAAATAGGAAAAATATTTGATCCAATTGATATTGAGGTTTTCCACAATCTCTTGATTTAAATAAAACAACTCCTAGTGGTGGCACACACACTATGGTATCCTATTTCTATTTTCTAATGCACCAAATGTTACCAATGTGGAAATATTTTCAAAATAAATTTCAAAGTCATTCTCACCATTTATAAATAAAATAATCCAATCCAAAATGATTTGGTTTTTTATAACCACATTTATAATTAAAAAATTCTATTTTTAAATAACTCCACTATAAAAGTATTTATCTTTTAAAAAAATCACTTTGAACCACAAATAAGATCAATTCATAAAAAAAATAGTAATGTATCAAAATTGATTATATATTCATCTAATTAAACCCTTGTATAGAAATACATACTTTAAAAAGGTATATACCTTTCTGACATGGAAAACATTAATTGGAAACCATGATATTTTCTTTCAAGAGACATGGAATTTCAAGAAACTATGATGAATCGATAGAAAATATTATCTGATCGTGAATTTGAATCAAAAACCTGGGAAATTCAATATACACATCCAAACCCTATGAGGAAATATAAGGGAACTCTATCACAAATCAGTTCACTATAACAAAATTAACGATAGATCACTAAACAAGAGGTCTGGAATGAGTAAATATAACCAATATAACTCAAAATCGCATAGGGGTTCAAGAGGGGGGGTCTAAATGAAATGAAAATTATTTGTGTCTCGTCTAAAAAATGAAAATTGTGTGTATTACACTATGTTTAGTCCCCTTACCCATCATTAAATTTTTGAAAAAAAAATCCAAAAAAACTATCACCATAGATTTAAAATATCAGTTTTAACATTACAAAATTTCAACTCCTTTCAGGTCATGTAATCCATTCACGCCCTAAAATAAATTCACAACATCTTCCCTATAACCAATAAATGACATGAATTCCCATTACAAGACATGTAATCTTTTATAAAACTATAATAGAAACTATTCTATTGATATTCCAAAACCCGCATTCAGAATTATTTGACCTCAGAGAGATACCTATAAGGAAATAAACACATATATACGTAGACATTAATAATTTAAACAAACATACATCCCTAGAAATTTGGTATTTTTACTCTAAAAAGACTCTATATCCACAATAATCCCAAAAACACACCCATAGTAAAATGATGGTATAAATCATGGAAATAGGACTACATGAACGAATTAATGGAATGTTACCAAAAAATACAAAATTCAATGTCTCTAATGATCCCCATGAGGAGTTATATTAGTTCAAAAATATATAATTTCATTACAATTTCTAGGAATGGACTTATATTATTGAATTGAAATGTGCAATCTTCATGATTGAGTGTCCAAGCCGATGATAGTGGGATATGATGGTGATGGAGGAGAAGCTTGAGAAATTGGATTAGAAAGACATGAGGGGGATTTTAACTAATTGGTATTATTTATAGTCAGTGGTATTTGTAAAATACATGGATTTTCTCAACCTCTATAATCATTATAAAAGCATGGAACAATATGGAAACTATTTTGTGAATCCTTTTTAGTTCTATCTTGTTGTTTTATATAATGAAAAGATAAGGGATTAAAGGTTAAAGATGGATATGTGACATGAAATATAATCATAGTATACTTTGATGAATCTCAATTCTTTTTTTAATGTGATGGATACTACGTTGATTGTTGGGCTTGACCTGTGTAGGAAAATCTGGGACTACGGGGTTTCCATTTTCATTATATGGATGTTCTTTTAGTTACTTTAAAAGAAATAGAAATTTTGATTTGTCCCATAGTGGTTCTATACATCATAAATCATCTTAAACTCTATAATTTCTTTAATAATATCTTTTATTTTATTTTAGTTTGTAAACATTGGACATTCAAGACAGGTTTGTATGAGGAACTGAAGGTCAATAGTTTATATGTTCTCTCACGACATCTATATACATTTTATCATTTATGTTATACTTATCATAGTATACTCGGTTTAGTATATTGAAAAATTACTACATTACAATATTATTTTTCAATAAATAAGTTTTTCTGGCTTCAGGAAACTCAGACAAAGATTCTTCATGAAAAGGAAAAATCATCAGTGGAAACTAATGCAGGTTCAACAATAATGAGTGGTACAATAACTACATCTTCATCTATAGTTACTAATTTATTTGATTTTGGTTATCTGTTGTCATGTATATATACATTTTTTTAATTTAATAATATTTCAATTGATATTTGGTCTTCTGTGATGGATATTACTAAACCCCTTAGAATGAGGAGAGTGCAGTATCTTTAGTATCCTTCTTGTGTTTTACGTTTATTAGAGAATAAGTGTAACTAAAATTTTCTGTATTCATGATAAAAAAACTTTTGGATTCATTTTTGGGATTGATAGGATGATTTCTTAATAGTCTCATGTCTATTTCTATCTTAGTTGGGTCTCCTTAACAGTTCTTATTGCGATGTGCTTCTTCTTTCATGGAGAGTGGGGTCTGAGGTCAATTTGAGTTGGACCTTCATTTATAGAGTTTAATTGGGTAATATTTCTAATTACATTATCCGTAGAGTGATAATTTTAATTTGTGAACGTTATCCAATTGATAATGTATTTCGAAAATTTTCTTTACAAATCATTATCTTACCACTAGTAAGAGAGGTGGACATTCATAATGATTTATTACCTCATACTCAGTCATTGACTATTACTTTATACTATATGAAACTTGAAAAGTTGACTCTATTAAATATTTCATTGGATGATTTTCTAGTGAAATGATTCATATGCCTCATCCTGTCACCTTAGGTAGAAACTGTTATTTTGTGTGAAGAAAGCTAATATAAAACCTTCCCTTTTTGTTTATTACAGAAAAATCTATTGAATTTTAGTGTAGAGTAAATATTATTTACCATGGATTGATAATATATTTGATTAGATGAAAGGGGTGAATTGATTTTCAATGATTGATCATTGATTTGGTTATCCCCAGTTTAGAATTAAAGAGTCCGACATTCAGAAAATGTACATTAGGAGTATCTATTCTCATTATGCGTATAATGGTATTACTTTTGGTATAAGAAATCCTACTATAATTTCTATGTATTTGATAAATTTGTTATTTCATGAGTACATTAACTCATTCATGATGGAATTTTTCTATTATTTTTTAGATTACTCTCATTCTGGGGAGGAAAATATTCATTATTTGAGAGTAGTTCTGAAAATCATGAGAAATCATCATATTTTTGTGAATCGTTATAATTTTTATTTTTGGGTCTGGGAGGTGAAATTATTAGGACACATGGTCTTCGAAGATGGTATTGTTTTATCCATTAAAGGTGAAACTTTTTATTTAATAGGTTAAATTGTGTAATGTTTTTTAAATTCAGATATTTTGAGGTTTGGTATCATATTACCGTGGGTTCATCAGATATTTATCAATGTTTCCTCCATTGATGACTACTCCCACACCAAAAGGATTGAGTTAATTTGGGGTAAGAAAGTTTAGAGTCATTTTTTTGAACTGAAGTATCATTTTTTTTCAACTCATTTAGTGTTAAATACCCTAGAAGATGGGTAGGGATATGTGGTATTCTATGATACATCAGGTTTCTATTTGGGTTGTGTCCTTGTGTAGGATGATCATGCAGTGGCCTATTTTTCCAAATTACATAGGCCACATGAGAATAATTATTACACCCTGGATATCTAAATCATAGATTTATTCATACTTTTAATGGTTGGTTTCATTACCATTTCTGTGAAATATTTGACAATTATTATGAAAAAAAAATCATTGAGTTATATTTTCTATCAACCATATTGGAACCCCATGAAAAAGAATACACTAGAGTACCTCTAAAATATTGATTTTGACATTTCCTATAACACTAGTAAGGGGAATTTCATTGTTTAATCTTTGAGTAGTAAACTTCAAACCCCTTCCATTAATTAATCATCTGAAGATTAGAATTTTATGGATCAATTTTTTAAATTTCATTGGGGAGTATAGAGGAATGAGTTTAAGTCTATTTTATATAGCATGTATTTAACCACCTCTCTTCTCATGATGTTTATTCAAGAGTATTATTTTGATGATTAATTATGTGGAATTATGGAATCACATTATAGTATAGAGGCTATTGGTTATTGGTATTTATCTTTATATAGTTTCATAAGTTACCAGAATTGGTGTCTAGTTCCCTTTCATAATTCCCACATGGAAGTGTGATGAGATTTGTTTAATTTATGTTTGGGTTTTTGTTTACCCCTTATATGAATAATGGGATATGGGTTGTGATAAGTAGGATATCAATATTGGATCAATTTATACCAATTAAATATTCAACCATAGTTGATGACATGAGACGTCTCTACATGAATGATATTTTTAGATTTCATGGGGTTATATATGTCATAGTCTCTTGTAGGGATCCAGAAATTACATCGACTTTTGGCGAGGCCACTAGGGAAGGTTATGGGACCCCATTTAATTTTGAGCATGACATATCATCCATTTAAAGATCCCCAGATAGAACATTCTATACATATTTCATAGGATATGATTCATTCTTACTTTCTAGGCTTTGGGTGATACTGGGATGACTATTTTGGATTTTTTTAGTTTCCCTATAACAATACTTACCTACCCATGGTCATAATGGATACTTTTGAGGAATTATATACCAATTTGTGTAAATATTTATTGTTTTTTTATAAATTGTTGAATTTTACTTGGTTTGATAATGTTCAGTTCATGAGACAATAATGAAAATTCAGTTGACTCGTAAAAAAATGGTAAACACACAGTGCTACTAAAAATACCATGCTGATCATTGCTGGTTAAAATCTGGGATTTATATTAGTGACCGTGTTTTTTGATATTTCCACATCAGTTGGGTTATCTAGGTCATGAAAAATAGTTAAATATTTCATCGAGTTCTTTGGTTTCTTTTGATATTTTTGAGTGTTTTAGAAATGTTTCTGAATTTTTGGCACCCCCAACATAGTTATGTTTGATCCACAATGTGTTTAATGTAATTTATCTTCAATAGTATATTTATTAACCTTATAAAGTCATTATATGGTATGACCTTGGTTTTAATCCTGATTTATCCATCATGGAGAATCCTGTTAGTATTGTTGAATATGAGAAAAAGGATCTTCATGGGACGATGATTTCTTTCATCTATGTGTTATGGTAGCATCATTCCAATTTTCATTTGAAATGTAATCTTGATGCATAGATGAGAGAGTAGTGTAGTGATATCATGAAATTGTAATCTTCTTGTTAGTCTTTCTATAGATAAAATGTGTTTATAGTGTGGTCGTTGTATAATCTTGTTACCTTAGTTTAGGTATTTCTTGACACTTGTTTTTATTCCTTTTTCATTTGGGTGTGTTTTTGTATTTTGAAGAATAGAGAGAATTAATCATGTAAAATAACCTAATGTAGAAATAAATGTGTTCTTACAAATTAATAGTCTAGTTATAAATGTTTCAAAGGTTCCAATGGAAAATTTATAGATTCATTAATATTTTTTGGAAAAAATGATTGTTTTAAACAAGTATTAGTGCCATTGTGTATGGGTTGTGTTGTATAGAGTCACAGAAGAACTTTGGACCATTAGAATGTGGTGTATGGGATCTTGAGGTTAGAAAATGTTTTAGATTAGGAAATTAGTTATTCTGTGGAGCCCTATAAGAAAATTGTCATATATACATACAATTTCATCATAGATGTACTATTGGTGTTTCGATATACCATGGAGCCATGTTTAGTGATTTTGGTACTTCTACTAAATCAAAAACCACAACGGTGTGTTTTTGAGGGTATAGAGTTTCCATAACCTAGGTAAAGAAGATCTAGTCTAGAGATAATGTGTGTTTTTAGAAGGTCTGTTGACCTAGGGTGGTTATGGCATGGTCTTTATAGGTGAATCATGGTCTACTTATTTTAAACCTATTTGTGTTGTGTCCATGGGGGTTATGAAGTGGTCTATGTTTTTAGAGACATAAATTTCATGGATATTTTTCAATTATAAGACCCATCCTATTAGGTTTCATTTTATCTTTTCACTTTTAAAGGCTTTTGGGAGGTATGTAGTGCCCTCCAACTGCTTTTGTTCATGAATCAATGTGTTGGTAATAACATTAAATATCCTTATAATGATTAAATATTTTTTCATAATGTTTCTTATAATTTCTCATTCTGACCTCTTTGGAGATTTATGGATCATCACATTATTTATGGATCAAATAATTTTTTTGATTGATATATATTCTAATATGGATTACTTGGTCTCATTTACTTTTTTATTAGATATATTATCCAATTATGCTTATCGATATGATGGGATGAAAGGTAAGATGTTCTATGTGATTTATCAATTCAGTTGAAACCTTAAATTTCACAACTTATTTAAAATTATTTTTTAAATTATTTCAAAACCCATATTTGAGATGATATATATATGATTCTAAATAATAAATGAAAATTTTTATAAATATAAATTTTAATGGTTTTGAAATTTATAGGTTGATTGGAGAAAATTGAAGGCCTGATTTATAATATTTTTGATGAATTGAAATGTGGTTGAATCCTGAGAAATATGTTTTAAATTTATAGGTTGTTTTAAAATGGATTAATAGTTGAAAAAATATGACTTGGTTTTGAAATGATAGGGGAATGTTGGAAACTAAATGTAACAGCCCAAGATTTTATGAATTTTTTTTTTTAATTTTATTAATGTCTTGTGTTGTACGCTACCCCAAAAGGAGCTTTCACAACACGCATCCTTGACTTGCCTTGTATTACACGCAATCACAACCTTCCTCGATAGCGTGTGTAGTACTCAATACTGAGTTTCACGAAACAAGGATATGCTATTAAAATATTATAAAAACTTGCCGTTATGAATAGTAATAACCACTTTTTAAATTTTAGAAATTTTAGCTCTCAAAATGGACTTCATTTTTGGATTCGGAGTATCGAATTTATCCTAAGGTGAAATTTTGGTACTTTTCAGATAACTTTCATATTCTGATGAATAGTGAAAATTACTAAATTATAATTAAAAACAACTTTTTTAATCAAAATAATTAATAGTGATAAATTATTAATTTGAGTGGTTTTAAAGTATATTTAGAATATATTTTTTACAGTTTAACACAATGTTGGTCATTGAATGTAATTTCACATTTAAACCAGACATAATCAAGTGTCAATCTTTTGATAGATATTGTTTCTTAAAAACACGCTATTTGTTTTAACAGCGGGATTTAATTATAAAATTAATTAATGCAACTTCTATGTTATGAATTTGGTAAAATAGACTTCATTTTTGAATTCGGAATATGAAATATAGATTAGGATGAAATTTTGGCATTGTTCTGAAAAACATCAATTTTTGATGAATACTGAAACTACTAAGTGGTAGTTAAAAAACTGAATTTTTCATAAAACATAATTTTACCGCTTCTGTGAATGGAATTTCAAAAATCCGAGAGACACGGTTGATGTCAGTAAGTAAAATGTGGTTCAATGAGATGAAAATAATTTTTGGTGAATAGTAACTTTTTACTTTTATTTACCACGGTTGAAAGTAAATAGGGTAATTAAGGGTAAGAATGATATTAATATTATCCTAAAACATGTCCTAATTCTATTGGACAAGTGTATCTCGACCAAAAACAGCCTTAAGTGTAAAATATTATCATTTAGGCCCACTTGGATTAGATTAGGACATTTATTATTATTAAATTCAAAGAAGAGTTAAAAGAGTTAAAATCAAAGTTTATTTACTAAACCATTTTTAATATAGGGTTGTACATAAGGTAAATTCGATTGTAAATATTCATTAGAAAGATAAAAAGATTTCCTACATAATGGTATTTTATTTGTAATTTTTAGACATCAAATAAGTTAATTTATTTATGACACAAAGATGATGCAGTAATTATCTTATTTATGAAATATTGACATAATTGATGTTATAAACACCAAAATAAATGTAACTTGAGACTTTTTATGAATTCCACTAATTTTATAGGTTACTATGATATATTAGTGTTGATTTAATTAACTTGGTTCGAACATAAAATTCTGTTATGACTTTCACAAAAATCATATATCAAGTGGTGTCAAAATTGACACAAAATAGTTTTTAAATAAAATATTATATTATTAATTGTTATTTTATTCCTAAAAATCTAAGGTTAGGCCAAATGACTTATATAAGGATATATATATTAATAATAAACAATTTGGGGTTCGTTTGGCTTGTTATAGTAAGTTTATTAACCATATAGTGAAAGAAAACAAAAAGACACGGTAAAAGTTAAATTATTTAACTTAGAGTTAAATCTAATTGATAAGGCTAAAATAATTCCCTAAACTTGTCTAAATCCTATTGGTTGATAGGATTTAGACCCTTCCCCACTTTAGCTTCGAAATAAGACCCTTTGGAACCATTATAAACCGATTTTGACTTTAATATAAAATAATATTTTGAGATATTCCTAAGGTTCCCCTCTCCTCCCTTATAAAAGGGCACCTCCTCCCCCTCCTCCTCACACCAATTTGAGCACTCAAGCTCGGCCAACCCCTGCCATTTTCTCCTCTCCACTTCCCTAGAATAATCCTAGAGGTCCTGGTCCTCTTCAAAGACCAATCTTAGTTCCCTAAGTGGAGGATTCAAAGAAGCGTTCCAAAGAAGAGGTAATATCCATTACCGATCTTTTCAATTTCTTTCTTCTTCAACTTCTTCTCCTTTAGTTGTTTCATGATAAATTAATAACATCAGTATTACTTACATACTGATATGTTATTATAAATATGAAACAACCCTAATTCACCTTCTATCCATCCTACGGAAAAATGAAATCACCGCGCGTGCGTACGTACGGAATACCGTCTCCACGCCGTGGTGTAATCTATTTTTCCACCATCACTTTACAAGGATGGGTATAATGGTGTAATGAGTAACTATTTATGATTATTATAAAGTAATATTGTTACTGAAATAATATATATATACTCCAATACAGTTCCACGATCATAGGAACGATATCGTCACTCGTGCGTACGTACGGAATACCGTCTCCACGATGTGATGTGACTCGTTCTACATGATCATCATTACATAGTAATTATATAAATGAATTGAATGAATAAATATGATATATGTTACACTAATACCATTTTGGATATAAGGAATCTATAACCTTAAAAGAAGAATAAGAATGTATTCGGAAAGACACGCATAAGAACAAAAGGCAATAAAGACCCGAGTAACAGGTAACAATGAAATATTACTAACAAGAAGCTAAGAATATGACCATATATGATATCATATCAATATGTATGATTCTGGAATAAGTCAATAACATTATTTAAACCATTATACAGGAGCTTCGGACACGTACAAAGCAAATCGGACCTAAGGTAAGGGAAATATCACAATCTCATTTTTATCCGAGATTATTTATTCGTAAGTATTTACTGGGGTGGATTTTATCATCCACATCCATGTTTCATCAATATGTAATATTATTTCCATCCACCTACAATTGTTTAAATCCATTTTTACCCTTCGGTGAGTTTTTAGTAATATGTATGAAAGGAATCTTTTGTCGTTTTTCGTACGAGGTACTTTTTGACTTTTCCGACAAAAGTACGAAGAATGTTTTTTTTAACTTATACGGCATGAATGGATTTTTAAAACATTATTTCCAAGAAGATTCCTTTACAAGTTTTCAAGTTTATTTTAATCAACTTCTTTTATTTTAAAGTTGTATGACATGTTATGAAAGGAAAAATGTTTTTGAAGAAGAAATGATATTTTCCTCAAGAATGGAGTTCAAGTGTTTTATCAAAATTATTTTCCATCTAAGATAAAATGGGGTTCTGTTTATATCCTTATTATGTTTTTGATTTGATTATGTTGTGATGGAATTATTTTTATGAATTCCTTTATCTTATATGAATTGTTTTATGATGTCATGTTGTTTAAGAATCCCATTTTTATTACATGGGTTATGCTATGATGTATGGTTAATGATTATGTGGCACACATAAGAAAGGATTCATTATAAGATGGGTGGGACCTATATCTCCCTCCAATGCATTGGGTAAAGATTTTATATCTCATGAGATAGACAGGGCTGGAACGGTAGGTTATACTGGTTCAGTGAAACAGGACTGAAACGAGGGTTACTCGATTCAGAAAGGGACTTTGTCCACTAAGATAGTCTTGGAAATGAGTCATGACTAACAAGAAATGATTTTCCATGATTATGTGTGCATGCCACAAAGTTTCAAGTTTTATGTTATGATTATGGGGATCTCATTTTCACTTCTATGATTTGTTCCATGTTAAGATATTATGATCTCTTTTGCAGGTTATGATTTTCAAAAAGATATGATTTTTATTTCCTTTATTTGCCTTGCTGAGCATTTGAGCTCACCCTTTTATGTTTTCCTCTCCCCAGGATATAAAGAAAGGTTTTAGGTAAAAAAAAAGGAAGATCTTTATGGGAGATGTTGAAGATCTTTCACCACGAT
Source organism: Viscum album (assembly GCA_963277665.1). NCBI lineage: Eukaryota > Viridiplantae > Streptophyta > Magnoliopsida > Santalales > Viscaceae > Viscum > Viscum album. The sequence goes on from OY728132.1 coordinate 1,879,164,610, forward strand.
TAGAAGATTTTATTCCGAGTTTCCAAAGACACTAAACTATTACAATCCTTGTGTGTGTGTTTTTGTTATGTACTAAGTATTCCGCAAAAGTAATGTAATGTCCATGTACGATAAGCTTCGGGTCTCTACAGTTGGTATCAGAGGAAAGGATTAGTCAACCTTTGGAAACTAGGATGCGAGAACTTTAGTGAGATCCCTAGAGATATTTATAAGGTATGTCTAGGGATGTCTCTAAGGATAAGTATACGTATATGATACAGTCCTAGAACTACGGTAACGATCTTAGAATTTAACCTAAGATGTTAGATATTGAGGATACTCCACCTTTATTATGTTGTTCTCCCTAGCATGATTTTTGCCTCTCACACTATTCTTTTTTGGGTTTTAGAAAATGGATGGAAACAAGATGATTCATGATAATGGAGGATATGATGGACAATGGAATGATATTCTTCATAATGAAATGGGATTTGGAAGTCCAAACATCATTATTATGTCGAATCAGCAATCTTATAATATGATCAATATAGTAAAATTTGGTAAGTTTCCTGACTCGGCTAATAAGAGAAAGATGGAGTTTCATGATGATCATAGAGAAAAGAAAGTTCAATTTTCCCTATGTAAATCATGTGGGAAGAGGAATCAAGGAGAATGTTTCAAAGGAACTGGGAGATGCTTTGGGTGTGGAAAAGAAGGACACAAAGCAAGTAAGTGCAAAGGAAAAGGTTCAGTTAACACCATGGATGAGGATAATGGTATTGCTACGACATCAACAATGGTTAAATGTTTTAAATGTGGAATGTACGGGCATTATGCAAACCAATTCCCTAAGGGAAAGTCTAATGAAGATAATCAGTATGGTCGTATGGGAAGTATTTATGTTGATGATGATGAAGAGACTACAAATGATATGTGAGATGAAAGAATTGTTGAAGCTCGGTCAATGGTTTAAGAATGTAGTGGAATGATTACATGTTTATCATGTGTAATGTTGTATAAGAAATCTCATGGTACTATGGAATAAAGATACATCTAAGGATTGTTACACTGTTGTCTTTCCTTGAGTTATGAAAGTGTATGATTAATGGTACCACTATCCATGAATGGTTATTCAGATATTTTTGGAATTTAGATGATATGCGCATAATGAAGGAATAATAAGATAATGAGGTGTTTGATTGTATTCATGAGCTCATGACTGATATAAGCAGAAGGTTATATCATGGTTTGAGTATAGAGAAATTTTGGATTTTGGTATGTGGAAAGAGTTAACTTTTAACTGCATTCATGTTTTCACTAAGGTTCAATGGGTATTCAATAGAATACATGATTAAGGCCTTTGAATGTTTGGAATGTGACCAACAAGACATATATTATGATATATGGGAATTAACGACAGTATTAAATCTCTGGTAATCGTTTTCACTATATTATGAGAGTGGACTGTAGTATTATGGATAAGCCTAAAGATTAGAATGGATTATGTTGGACATAAGTTAGTATTGTTTAAGGATAGAAGATTTTTGATATTATTGATTGGATGTTATAGTAATGTAGTTCTAGAAAAAGGACAACCTGTAGGATGGGGGACAACCCATCGCTTCGGACAAGGCTGTGGGAATCGAACACACAACCGAAGTGCGACTGGCCTTTATTGCCTACCACTGGCCTACAAGAAGTCCCTGTTTAGTATAAACTAGTTTTATTATATTAAGCAGTATGATATATGAAGTATAAAGTCCATTTTAGAAACCATATATGATTAATCTCACTATAGATCAACTTATGTATATAATTTTTTCTAACCTTTTTTTACAGATAGAATGACCCGTCATTCTATCACATGATCTGCTAACACTTCATGAATAACAAATTAAACTTCATTTATTTAAGAGATGAAGTGGAAATTGTTAAAGGCATGAACAATAGTGAGATTGTACCAAAATACAGTAAGTATTTATTCTAATTCTTTAACTTTAGGGAAACGATCTTGAAAACCAAAAATGTTGTCCTAGTGATCTTATACCTGATGAATCAGATGGTACCTTATATCATCAAAAATCTATGGATTTGTGATTACTGGGTTTTCCATAGCCATGTTCTCTACCGCTCTCCATCAGAACATGATGGTTAGATTTCTCTTCCATATCCATATTTTCACCTATGTAGAAACCCAGTGATTAGTTTATTTGGGTAATCGTTACATTTCATACTGTTATTTTTAAATATTGGTTTTGATATTCCTTTTTACGATGTGGGTTTCTATTAAAGAAACTTTCAAATAGTAAACCATTTATAACCCCGACGAATTTCGAGGGCGAAATTCATTTTAAGGGGGGTAGAATGTAACAGCCCAAGATTTTATGAAAAATATTCTTTTTAATTTTATTAATGTCTTGTGTTGTACTCTACCCCAAAAGGAGCTTTCACAACACGCATCCTTGACTTGCCTTGTATTACACGCAATCGCAACCTTCCTCGATAGCGTGTGTAGTACGCAATACTGAGTTTCACGAAACAAGGATATGCTATTAAAATATTATTAAAACTAGCCGTTATGAATAGTAATAACCACTTTTTAAATTTTAGAAATTTTAGCTCTCAAAATGGACTTCATTTTTGGATTCGAAGTATCAAATTTAGCCTAAGGTGAAATCTTGGTACTTTTCAGATAACTTTCATATTCTGATGAATACTGAAAATTACTAAATTATAATTAAAAACAAATTTTTTAATCAAAATAATTAATAGTGATAAATTATTAATTTGAGTGGTTTTAAAGTATATTTAGAATATATTTTTACAATTTAATACAATGTTGGTCATTGAATGTAATTTCACATTTAAACCAGACATAATCAAGTGTCAATCTTTTGATAGATATTGTTTCTTAAAAACACGCTATTTGTTTTAACAGCGGGATTTAATTATAAAATTAATTAATGCAACTTCTATGTTATGAATTTGGTAAAATAGACTTCATTTTTGAATTCGGAATATGAAATATAGCTTAGGATGAAATTTTGGCATTGTTCTGAAAAACATCAATTTTTGATGAATACTGAAACTACGAAGTGGTAGTTAAAAAACTGAATTTTTCATAAAACTTAATTTTACTGCTTCTGTGAATGGAATTTCAAAAATACAAGAGACACGGTTGATTTCAGTAAGTAAAATGCGGTTCAATGAGATGAAAATAATTTTTGGTGAATAGTAACCTTTTACTTTTATTTACCACGGTTAAAAGTAAATAGGGTAATTAAGGGTAAGAATGATATTAATATTACCCTAACACATGTCCTAATCCTATTGGACAAGTGTATCTCGACCAAAAACAGCCTTAAGTGTAAAATATTATCATTTAGGCCCACTTGGATTAGATTAGGACATTTATTATTATTAAATTCAAAGAAGAGTTAAAAGAGTCAAAATCAAAGTTTATTTACTAAACCATTTCTAATATATGGTTGTACATAAGGTAAATTCGATTGTAAATATTCATTAGAAAGATAAAAATATTTACTACATAATTGTATTTTATTTGTAATTTTTAGACATCAAATAAGTTAATTTATTTATGGAAAAAAGATGATGCAGTAATTATCTTATTTATGAAATATTGACATAATTGATGTTATAAACACCAAAATAAATGTAATTTGAGACTTTTTATGAATTCCACTAATTTTATAGATTACTATGATATATTAGTGTTGATTTAATCAACTTGGTTCGAACATATAATTCTGTTATGACTTTCACAAAAATCATATATCAAGTAGTGTCAAAATTGACACAAAATAGTTTTTAAATAAAATATTATATTATTAATTGTTATTTTATTCCTAAAAATCTAAGGTTCGGCCAAATAACTTAGATAAGGATATATATATTAATAATAAACAATTTGGGGTTCGTTTGGCTTGTTATAGTAAGTTTATTAACCATATAGTGAAAGAAAACCAAAAGACACGGTAAAAGTTATATTATTTAACTTAGAGTTAAATCTAATTGATAAGGCTAAAATAATTCCCTAAACTTGTCTAAATCCTATTGGTTGATAGTATTTCGACCCTTCCCCACTTTAGCTTCGAAATAAGACCCTTTGGAACCATTATAAACCGATTTTTACTTTAATATAAAATAATATTTTGAGATATTCCTAAGGTGCCCCTCTCCTCCCTTATAAAAGGGCACCTCCTCCCCCTCCTCCTCACACCAATTTGAGCACTCAAGCTCGGCCAACCCCTGCCATTTTCTCCTCTCCACTTCCCTAGAATAATCCTAGAGGTCCTGGTCTTCTTCAAAGACCAATCTTAGTTCCCTAAGTGGAGGATTCAAATAAGCGTTCCAAAGAAGAGGTAATATCCATTACCGATCTTTTCAATTTCTTTCTTCTTCAACTTCTTCTCCTTTAGTTGTTTCATGATAAAGTAATAACATCAGTATTACTTACATACTGATATGTTATTATAAATATGAAACAACCCTAATTCACCTTCTATCCATCCTACGGAAAAATGAAATCACCGCGCGTGCGTACGTACGGAATACCGTCTCCACGCTGTGGTGTAATCTATTTTTCCACCATCACTTTACAAGGATGGGTATAATGGTGTAATGAGTAACTATTTATGATTATTATAAAGTAATATTGTTACTGAAATAATATATATATACTCCAATACAGTTCCACGATCATAGGAACGATATCGTCACTCGTGCGTACGTACGGAATACCGTCTCCACGATGTGATGCGACTCGTTCTACATGATCATCATTACATAGTAATTATATAAATGAAATGAATGAATAAATATGATATATGTTACACTAATACCATTGTGGATATAAGGAATCTATAACCTTAAAAGAAGAATAAGAATGTATTCGGAAAAACACGCATAAGAACAAAAGGCAATAAAGACCCGAGTAACAGGTAACAATGAAATATTACTAACAAGAAGCTAAGAATATGACCATATATGATATCATATCAATATGTATGATTCTGGAATAAGTCAATAACATTATTTAAACCATTATAGAGGAGCTTCGGACACGTACAATGCAAATCGGACCTAAGGTAAGGGAAATATCACAATCTCATTTTTATCCGAGATTGTTTATTCGTAAGTATTTACTAGGGTGTATTTTATCATCCACATCCATGTTTCATCAATATGTAATATTATTTCCATCCACCTACAATTGTTTAAATCCATTTTTACCCTTCGGTGAGTTTTTAGTAATATGTATGAAAGGAATCTTTTGTCATTTTTCGTACGAGGTACTTTTTGACTTTTCCGACAAAAGTACGAAGAATGTTTTTTTTAACATAAACGGCATGAATGGATTTTTAAAACATTATTTCCAAGAAGCTTCCTTTACAATTTTTCAAGTTTATTTTAATCAACTTCTTTTATTTTAAAGTTGTTTGACATGTTATGAAAGGAAAAATGTTTTTGAAGAAGAAAGGATATTTTCCTCAAGAATGGAGTTCAAGTGTTTTATCAAAATTATTTTCCATCTAAGATAAAATAGGGTTCTGTTTATATCCCTATTATGGAATTGATTTGATTATGTTGTGATGGAATTATTTTTATGAATTCCTTTATCTTATATGAATTGTTTTATGATGTCATGTTGTTTAAGAATCCCATTTTTATTACATGGGTTATGCTATGATGTATGGTTTATGATTATGTGGCACACATAAGAAAGGATTCATTATAAGATGGGTGGGTCCTCTATCTCCCTCCAATGCATTGGGTAAAGATTTTATATCTCATGAGATAGACAGGGCTGGAACGGTAGGTTATACCAGTTCAGTGAAACAGGACTGAAACGAGGGTTACTCGATTCAGAAAGGGAATTTGTCCACTAAGATAGTCTTGGCAATGAGTCATGACTAACAAGAAATGATTTTCAATGATTATGTGTGCATGCCACAAAGTTTCAAGTTTTATGTTATGATTATGGGGATCTCATTTTCACTTCTATGATTTGTTCCATGTTAAGATATTATGATCTCTTTTGCAGGTTATGATTTTCAAAAAGATATGATTTTTATTTCCTTTATTTGCCTTGCTGAGCATTTGAGCTCACCCTTTTATGTTTTCTTTTCCCCAGGATATAAAGAAAGGTTTTAGGTAAAAAAAGGAAGATCTTTATGGGAGATGTTGAAGATCTTTCACCACGATTAGAAGATTTTATTCCGAGTTTCCAAAGACACTAAACTATAACGATCCTTGTGTGTGTGTTTTTGTTATGTACTAAGTATTCCGCAAAAGTAATGTAATGTCCATGTACGATAAGCTTCGGGTCTCTACACTAAAATTGGGAGTTTTTATTTCAAAATGATTTGAAATTATTGATTTTCCCATGATTTATTTATTAACTGGGAGAAGCACATGTGATCCTGTGTAGTTAATAGTTAATTATGACTAATATTATAGGATATTACTCCCTATAATTGGATTGATGATGGCAAAACATATGTAAAAAAACAATGACATGATTTTCATTGATGTGGTTGTTATGTCCCAAGTGCTCGAGTTGTGTGACATGCACACACATTAAGTCGATATCACAAATGATTAGCATGAGGATCCTATTGATATAAATTAACATGCCTTAGGGAATATTAAATTGTTATAATATATGTTTGATTTTGATGACTACATTCCATTGATTATTAAACTGTATTATTCATTACAACTATTTTATATAAATGTTTTACATAAATTATTATTTAAAACTATTTTGAAAAATATTTCATTATAAGTATTATGAAATAATTCTTTGTATAAAATATTTATATTTCATGACATGCCTTGTTTTATTTAATGTGAAATCATAACTTATTTAATTGTTATGAATTTATTATAGAGTAAACAGTGATATCCTATTAGGAATTATTTATCAAAATATACCATTGGGTTCAAGAACATTTAGACTATCTTATGAAATGTCTCAGATAATGGAAATAACAACTTGGAGGTGGTGTATGTTCTTGATCCTTATTACCTGGTGTGATGCTGGTGACCCTTGGATATGATTTACATCTGTTAGATGGGTTCTTCAAGAGATTTTATATTACAATATATTTTTTCTATTGGTGATTTATTATTTGGGTATTGTTTTACATATTAATTTTGGTACTTTATCCCATTGTAGGGGTGATCACATTGAATATTATCTTCTTTATTCCAAATGTTTTACAGAAAAAATAATTAACTTATGTTTCTTGGACGACACTAAGTGATAGTTGCCAACCAGTGGAGATCTAGATGGCCATTTGTGTCATGATTGATATGGATTGGTTATTAGTATACTAGGGTATCTAGGATGGTTCATGACCAGAATCATGGAAAAAAAATATTAATGTTCATTATAAAAAGAATTATCTTTATCAGAAAATGACCAAAAACATTTCCTCTATTGATTCCATTATCATAAAATATATCTATACATTATATAAAATTAAACTTCATTTGAATATGTCATTGGAACATAATTATTCCACTACCTTTACTAATCTAGTTGGGATAGATAATTTAGTAGAAAACATTTATTATCATATCCATTATGAATGTTATGTGAAAAAATAAATATTTCAAACATTTAATGATATTAAATTTTGATAAATAATATATGACTAATGAACAACTATAATTGAATTATATAAAAGTTAATAGATGATAATGTGATTCTAAAATAAGTTATAATGTTTATTAAGTTTATTATATAGAAGGTTAAAGCAATTTCATTGAAGTTGGATGTTAAGGTAAGGGTTCCCGTAATAATATCATTTTCAAATTGAGATTTCTTATGTTTAAACAACTAGGGAAACAATATATTCTTTATCAAAAAAACTATAAATATTTTCATCTCTGTTGGGTTTTTATGTGGTTTACATATATTCACTCCATTTTACATTACGATAGTTTGTAATTAAACCAAAAAATAATTTTAATTAGAGATTACCGTATCTGTTGTTTATAGTGAGGGATATTTCTTCTCTATATCCATAGTTTTTGTATGGATTTATTTATATCTTTTTATAAGATATATTATGGTATTTCTTTCTGGATTTTATTTTTTTTGAAATTATGAAAGGTATCTTTTGAAAACATATACAACATGTTCCCTTTTCTATTGTTGATACTTTCTTTATTATATTTTTAAAGGAATATTCTTTTTGAATTAATTTACCATCAATTGAATATTATTTGTATTTTAAATTTAATTTATAATTCTACTTTTTAAATATTTCATAATTTTAAAAAGTAAATCTTATTTGAATTGTTTTATAATATTATTCTTTTAAAATATGAAAAAATGTAAAGGGTATTTCTATTTATTTCTCAAAGTAATTCATAATGCTTAAAAAAAATTAATCTATGTAAATATAATTTAATGATTATTATGCATCACTAGTTATATAATATAATGATTCCCTCAATATCTTTTCAACATATTTATCATGATCATATTTTTTTGGATATCATATTCAAATCTATTTATCACCCATGTGTTAATTTTTTATTAGATTATTATTTTTTCCTTGTCAATGTTGAAAACAAATGTATATATTAACATTATATGATGGAAGATTAAAATACATCCCCCTAATTAATTTGGTAATATTTTATTTCCTATTGGATTTAAATTGGATATGGGTGGTTAACCCAAGACAACTATATTATGGGGAATTGGTGGTCATCCCATGTCCACAATGTTATGAAAAATTGGTTAGACTAATACATTATGATAAGAATGTCTATGTGCTTAAAAATGATATGTGTTTTGATCTATATGATTATATTTGTTCCACATTAATTTCCGTGACAACGTACATGTGCTATGTTCTTAAGGTTCATGATTATTAACTCATGTTTCCACACTCCTATTACTCATGACTTATGTTAGGACAAAATCCTTATACCAAGACTCATTTATTTTGATATTTTATTCATTGGGTATGATTTTATAAAGTTATAAACATTCACAATTATTATATTCTAATACCAATATGAATATATTATTCTCTATTATGATCTTTTATCAACCTATCTTGTTTTCAAACATTAATATGCCTATAAGATCAGTATTTTTAAAGTTTCCATTTTTATAGGTTATGAGGAAGTGTATTTTGTATAATATGTGTAAAATAGTTTCAATATATATAATATTGTTCGGGATATTTCAAATAATGGTTTCAAATTATTTTGATTATATACGTAGTGCCCAATGACACTAAACCTGTTCGTTATGGGGTATGATTAATTATAATATATATGTAAAATTATTGTAAAATAATGAAATATCAATTTATTTTCTACTTATGTCAAATCACCATGTCATATTTTTTGAATTGTAATTTTATAATTTTTAAATAAATTTCTATATAATGATATTCCATGTTTGTAATATATTTTCATAATTTAATAGTAAATTTATTTTTTAATAAAGATTGGTTTTTTTAATTTACTCTTGGAAAATATATCAGTAGTGATTTATTATAATTTCTTTTTTATTCATTTTAAAAATAAAGATTAAAAGTTATTCATTTAAATGGTTTTTGAAAAATAATCAATTTTTAATGGAAAACTTGTGGTTCATTTTCACATGTTTTAAATTTATATCTTTTATTGTATGAGGGAATATTATGTATTAAAATATATATATATATATATATATATATTAAGATTATTTAAAGAAATATTTAAATTGATGAAATTTATTCAATGTAAAATTTATATTCTATTTCAACGAATTACTATGGTCCTTTCTTCGACTTTGATTTTTTTCATGTTGTTTGGTAAACATGATTAGTGGTGAGAATAAAAGGGTTTTGGATTACTTTATGGATTGATAAATAGTGATTTGGGATTTCTGAGTAAGTTATGTCTTTCAATAAATAGATGGTATTGATTTGGAAGGAAGATTATATTTTATCACAGAATATGGGTTAGTTTATAATGTTTTGGAGTATAAGTGAGTGGGATTCATGCTGTTCATTTTTTTCTCATTTCATTAATTTTAATTTAATTACTCAAATAAACCATTTTAATTTTTTTGTTTTAATATAATACATGTAATCAAATAATTATAAATATGTTGTTCTCAAGAACTATAAAGAGGATTCCTGGGATAGGTGTTGTCAATATTTTAGTGGAAGGAAGTGTCAATGTTTTTTAGTAGAATTTCGGGCCTCAATGTTGAAGAGTTTCTTGGAGTGGTTTTGATTTACTTATAATTGAAAAAGAATCTAAATCAAATATTATTTTACATAGCATTTGGTTCAATTTTTGGGGTGACTTGAGTATGGTTCAAAGTGAAAATGGTTTGTAAAATGAGGATTCTAGAAAGGAATTCCTTAAATTGGGAATGTATGAGTTTATTATATTGGGAAGTATGTGTTAATATATGAATGATTTCATAATATTCTATAACAAATATTATTTTCATTATATTGGCATTTAATTTCTCATAATTTTTCTCATATTTTCTATCCACTTAACCGATTAATATATGTGATAATGATTATTTTTCATCTTTGAGGATATTTATTTGATGAAGAATAACAATATTTTGGATAAGTGCATGGGTAGAAGTTAGAAACCATGAGGATATCATTTATTGAACATTTATCAATGTTGTTAGGAGAGATAAACATGATTCCTTGAGTTGATAGTTTTGAGGTAGGTTAATGAGGATAGTGAGTCTCTCTTTTAGAGATATGGAATTTCATTAATTTTAATATTGAGTAGCTCTATGGTTTTTATATCAATTAAGTTGTTATTCTTCCATTTTGATGTTGTGGGACATTTAAATTGTGGGTGACATTTAGTTTTTTGTGTTCCCTAGTCTGGGTAAAGCATTTGTTTTTTTGTAGTGATTTTATTTTTGTTGGTCATCAGTTACATTAGTGTGAGCCTGATTTTAAAACTGTATGGGCGGTTTTGTTTAAATTCAGTGACCTTGTTCATTTCAAAACAATATCATATAATTAATATTTTTCATTCAAGATTAATTATATTTATCAAATTCTTACACTACATATCTTAATGTTTCATTGATAATTTACTCTTGTTTTTTAAAGAGTTGATCTAACATTGTATATGTTTAGTAAAATTATAAAAAATATTCTTTTTTAATCTAGAAACATAGTATATTTTGTGAATTTCTGAATTCTTTTAATAGTTATATATTATTTCCATTAAATTGAATAGTTTAAGCAGAATACATTCATAAACATTTTTAATATTATTTAAGGGTTAATGGTTGATAAAATGACTAAATTTTGGATGGAAGTTATTTTTGTTGTCCCCTTTAATTTTCTACTATATTAAGAACCTTTTAATTTAAGAATTATTTTTGAGAGGCATCTCAGGTGGTTTGTAGTTTTTATAGGATCTCTTATTAATTTATGGTTCGTTTTATAGTATAGACATTAATTAATGGTTTAAATGTTTTCAGTATATTTGTAACTTCACTATTGTAATCTCAGGAACTTATAATATTGTTTCTGGAGTAGTATAATCATTATTTGGTTTAGAGAGTAGTTTCTTTTTATATCATCGACTTTATTTTGAAGGTATCTATTTTAGCGGTAATGTATTTAATGTTTATTTTTGTGATATTATGTTTATTTCAAATCTATTGGTTCTATGATATTATGATTTAGATTTTATTTATTTTTTCATGTTCTTGTTTTTGTTGTTGTGAAATTCATATTTGAGATGCATCTTTTCACGATGTATAGATTCATTATTTTTTATTCGTAGTTTGGTTCTAATTATTATATATAAAAATAAATTTTGAGGTATCTAATATAGTGGATCATAACTTATGAGACAATTACTATGAATTATTCTAGTGATCAAGACATTACAATAATTTTATAGTGATGAAGGTTTATTCAGAGCTAAATTTTTTGTTGAATGATGGTGTTGCATCATATCCTCGTGTTTTGTCTGATGATGAGTTAACTAGGGGAAGAGTTTTTTTGTTGTCCAGTGTGTCACTCTATGATTTATAGGGTTCTGTCCCAATGAATAATATTGTGGTTTGGACAATATATATGATATTTTGGTGTTTTCATGTCTGACTGGGCCTTGTTTTTGTGGAATCAAATGTGATTCCACAATATATGGTGTCTTGGGACATTTGGAGTTATTCTTATATAACAGATTGTATGGTTTATTATAAAGTAAATCACATTGAGTTATTCATATGATAGTTTGGTTTCAAAAAATGTGGTATTTTCTTCCATGGAGGTCTCATGTCTTATTGAATTACTCTTACATAGGCTATTTATCACATGGGTTCCATGAAATTTTTATTACGTTATCTATTTTATTAATATTATGTTATGAAAATCATAGCATGGTTAAAATAATTATAGTATTGAGGCATGATATAATGATCCATAACATAATCAACCAATAAATACCTGATTTATAATAAGTTATTAATTCTCAAACATTTCCTATTTTTTTTATTAGAGTTTATATAATTAAGAAAAACCATTACATAAAAAAGTGGAAGTGTATATATAATGTATATGTTTTACAAAAATAATGATTTAGGTTTTCAAAACTGTTTCATTCAATAGGTCTTAGACTCATTTATGTTGAGTCAACATAAAGAAATTATTTAAATATTTCTATACACATAGTTAGATCTATTAAAAAATCATTGAAAACATTGGATGAGAAAAAAAAAGCTTAGTAAGGAATATAAAATAATTAAATCAAAATTTTCCCATGAAACGAATAAAAACCCATGATCTATTTACCATTTTTTATAATAAATCTTTTACCTAATAAATAATACATCGACAAATGAGAAATTTAATAATTTCTTAGAGAAATTCATTTAGTGAAAATTGAAATCATAAGAAAAATCCTGATAGCATATCGATGAATGAGGGAACTTATGAAAACATTTATTTTAAATTAACACCTTTTACCCTGTAAAATATATTATCTTTCCGTACCTCATTAAATAAAAATGTTTCCATGAAACAAATTTTTCCAAAATAATATATGTAAATTGAATAATAATAATCATTAATCTTGTTCTCTCAAGTTTAACCCATCTTAGAATAACTAATTCCCCATTAATTCCATATAAGTAATTGACGTGGTTATCTCCAGTATTTTTCATATTTTTAAACTAAATAATTACCCAATGACTTAGGGAGCTATATTAGGCCCACCTATGTTTGTGAGATATATCGAGCTACCCATTTTTCAACCATAATGAAAAATTGCAATATCATGAATAAAAATTTGTAAAAATGGAATTTTTAAATAAGAAAACCCATGTAAAACTCATTTTATCCCATAAGAAAAACAATTTCCAGTTTTACATAATCATAAGGAATGAAATATTTTTTATGGATAAATATTATAAATTAAAAAATCAAATAATATAGGGAATATAATATTCTTTGAAAGTAAATTGTAAAATAGTGTAAAAATGATCATTAATAATGTCTATGAATATGGGAAAAGGTGATCAAGTAATATAGATTAACAATCATTATTTTACACTTTTTAAAAAAAAGTAAAGATATCTAGTATAAAAAATGTTTAAAAAATTCCTTTTCAATCATTTATTAATAAGGTAATTTTTTTTTGAAATTAATATTAATTGTTTTTTATGTATAATTAATAACATTATTGGATTATTTTTTAGAACATGGATATAGAGGAGAAAGAGTTTAAAACAATTACAACAATGTTTTAAAGAAAAATCCCTTACCTTACCTCCCATATAGATTTAAATATTCTCTAACCAATTAATAGTAAATTTATATTATTTTTATAAGTTATTAAATAAAATTTCAAATTTCATGTCATTATTATTTTTTATTTTATGTCACTTGTTTCAATGTATTATTCAGTTACTATAATGGTTAAGTTTATGTTGGACATTTTGGGTTCATTTGGTTTTTAACATGAAAACCACATCCTTGGAATGACTATGGTATATGGGGTTATGATTTCATTACCTAAATAGTATAATAAATATTATAATTATTATAATTATACAATATTAGATTTTTAATACATAACATTTATGGCGGATGTAAAAAAAATTCATGCCATTTCCTAAAGATGGTAGTCTATACATAAAGAAGAATGAAATTTCATTCACTCTAGTTCTTGAAAATTTAATATTATATATAATTTTATAATTTTATATAATAATAAATATGTTAATAGATTCAAATTTATTCATCAATTTAATAATTATGACCACTATTTTAAGGTGGAAATGAAAAATGATCACATTTCATGATGGATGTGGTAATACCTATGTACACATGGGTTATGATATCAATTTACAATGGATGGAAATGGTAAGTAGGAAAGTAAAATAATTACATTAATGAATCATATTTATTTAAAAAATATCATATATATTCTTTTGGTCATTCATTTTAACCGTCAAAATAATCGGGTGATGAAAAGTTAATCCCAATTGTTTTGGGAGGTGGTAGTCTACAGGTATGCATGTTCTTTGCTATCATTTCTCATAGGATGGATAAAATAAAATAATAAGGATTATACCATAATCCTTATAAAAAATGTATGTAAGGATATGATATTTTTATTTTGTAATTGTTAAAAAACGTTTGAATGAGGAAAATAACAAATAAATATGAAACACTTTGTTACGAGTTATAACAGTTATTTTGGAAACCATTACTGGCTTAATCATTAAGACTTCTATAAATGGTCTTTTAGTGTGTCAAATACTTATAAAATAAGGGAAGATATTCGTGAAAAATATGTATATGAAGGACCCCATAGGACCCTCCGAGAGGAGGAGGGAATCATGGTGTCAACTTTTTTCTTCTAGTGTTATAGATCTTATTCCCACATTGGTAGAAACTTGTTAAACATATCTATTGGAGTAGTGTAGTAATAAATCATTCACATGCCAAGTGAGACAACACAATTATTTTACTTGGTTCACCACTAACAGAATTTTCATGGAGAATACATTGATGTGGTGTCAATTGTAGAAAAATCCACTAATAAAAACTGAGTTTGAATTAAAAAATTTCGAACATCAACACTCTATGCATATGACACCGCCTTTACAAAAGTTCAGGGATATCTCACTACATCGCTCAGAACAATTATGGAAACTCTACGTAGATCACTCCCTTTTTAGAAGACTTACTCTGTTTATCAACATGAAGTTATCTTCAATATATTTTCATTGAAGTATATTTCTTTTTCCTGCATGACACTATGCTTCCATCGATGTCCAGATTTGATTCACTTGGAAGCACTGATCCAATAAACCAGATATTAGAAAACTGTTAGAAGCTCTGCACTACACTTACACGCAAGACCTGTTCTTATGGGAATGATTTGGGGTTATCACGCAAGTTTTATTTCATGGAACCCTTATTTTCCACACTCCTATAATATTTTATGCAACTACACCAAAATATTCACTTGGACATTAAAGACTAAAGTAATTATATTCATGAAATATTTGATCTATACAACTCTTTTTGCACTAGTGTTTCATGTGGTAGAATAACCCGATCATTCTTGAAATGATCTAAGTCATCCACAGGGGTATCCACCTATTTATAGGAAATGATGACCATGTAGCCAAGTTTCTGATGTGTATTCTTCAGTGCACATAAGACTATTTCTGTACACAAAAAACTTCTTTTGACATCATATTTAGCGCGTAAGATTCTTACTCACAACCCCATATTTCGTATACAATTAAATATTGATTGATATTTTTTACTTTTCCAAAATTGAATACAATGATACAAAAAAAATCCTTGGACTTATGTTTTCAAATCCCCTTCAATCTGCTGCACAACATCCTTTTCGAAATTTTTTTCGTCATTTTTCCAATTTCTAGACCCAAAATTTTGAAAAACACTGGCAAAGAATGCCACCTTTATTGTCTCTTTCTTGAACTCTAGGATCTATTTCCATGAAAACTAGATGATATTCCATGTAAGGATTTACAAAATTAAATGTAAACCCTGATCAACTAAATGGAGATTTACAATAAACACAAACCGAACTCCATTTTTTGAAATAAACTGCCTCGGTTCTGAAATTCTCTCCCATTGAGTTTGTCGGAAATCTCCAGATAAATTCATCAGAGCACCAAACATTATCAAAAACATATATAAAAGATTCAACTAAGCCAAAAGTAAAAATCTACATTAAAAATTATCAATTTAGAAAATAATATGGAAGAAATGAATAGTGTTCTCCTGTTTTCGAATGAATGCTCTTACTATTTCCTCAAAATAGAAGATTATTTTATTGATTCACATTATCCCCATTTTTAACTCATTTAAATTATATTTTCTATAACATTGTAGAATTTTTTACTTTCTATATTCTACATAATTTTTATAACTTTATAAACCTTACATTATCTTTATTTGATCTATTGAATTTCTCCATTTGAGCCGTTGAATTTAACAATTCTCCACTATTTGCAATAAACCCAAAGGACCAACTCTTGGCTTTTAGAGATAAAGAATATAATACCTGTGGAAACTATCTCCCCCATGAACGTATATCACTTCCATATATAGATTTAAACATTTAAAGAAATTGGGGTCATGGGATCACTTGTAACCTCTTCATGCCATGGGAGGTGGTTGAACACCATGGTTCAACCTATGTTTCATAAACAAAGTCACTGCTAGTTGGTTGGTTAGAATATCATCCACTTGATCATCAGTTGCCATATGATCCAGTTTAACCACATCTTCTTCAAATATCTCCTTGATGATGTTATGTATAATTTCCATATGCTTCATATGATAACGCTGAATTGGATTAATTGTGAGATCGAGCACACTATTTTTATCATAACGAATTCCCATTCGTTTTTCCACCTCATCACCAATATTTGTTAGTTTTTGATTAATCCATAGTTTATGAGTTCATGTGTTTTAAGTAGATATATAATCAACTACAAAAATACTAAGTGAAGTGGTTTCCTGACTGTTACTTATCTAACTGATACATTTCTTTCCAATAATGAAAGAACCACCACATTTGTACTTTCTGTCGACCACATCTCCTACCCATTCTTAATTATAAAATTATGATAATTCACTATATATTCCTGCAGTTATGTAAAATCCATAACTATGGTTTCCTCTAATTTACTTCATGATTCTTTTCATTCTCGCCATATGTTCTTCCTTTTTATTACTATGAAATAAGGCCTCTAAAAATATTTAAAAGATAATATCTGGTCATGCCACTATTAAGTAAAATAATCTTCAAACATTATCATGTACATTGTGGGATTTACAGATGTCCCATCCTCAAACATTACAATTATAGATCCAATAAAATTCAGATTCGACAATGGTTTGAAATAATTAATATTAAATTTCTTCAGCAACTCTCTAACATACATTTCTTGAGTGATAAAAGTGATGTCTTTCCTATGAATCACTTGTATCCCAATGAAATCTATGAGGCCACCAATATTTTACATTTCAAAACTCGGATTTCATGTTATTAAAAAAATCAACCATTGATCGCTTCCTACTTCGACTGATAGTAATATCATCAACGTACAACAGTACCATGAACTGATGTTTCTGAGAATTCATCATATAGAGATTATGATCCACTAATCATATTATAATTTCATGAATTTCTAGATAAGAGTCCATCTGATGGTACCATTCTTGTGGTTCCCACTTCAATCCATGGAGTTTTTTCTTTAGTCTACAGACCTTCTGTTCATCATTTCAAAGATGAAAACCAATTATTTCACTATATAAACTTGTTTATCAAGAACCCCATTTAAGAGATTATTTTTGACATTCATTTTATACACATTGTATGCTCTTTAAATTTCCTTTGAAAAAGAGTTTCATTAACTCTAGTATACCCACAATATAAAATTTCCCATCCACATCCACACCTTCAAACTATAAATATCATTTACACAACAATGATGCCCTACTTTTGATAACATTACCATGGTCATAATATTTTTTCTTCAAAATCCACTTGGTACTAATCAAATTATAATCTTCGGGTATCTTGACTAGATCTCATGTTTTGTTCTTGTTGATATGGTCCTAATCTTCATTCATTACTTTACCCCATGATTCATCTTTTGTAGGTTCTTCAAATGAGGATGGTTCTACAATTGATATCAATTCATATTGTGCATTATTCCTCATTCCTCTAGTTTTTTTAGTGCAGTCCAATCCCCGATGATGTTGGATTGATCAATTTATGATATTTTATTTCCCACGCAATGTTCCTCAAAATTCTCTATAGTCATGGATTCTTCTTTCGATTCTTATTCAGAGTAAACATCATGATGTGACTCCAAATAGTTTCTCATGCCTTCCCCTACTAATGTGTTTGGATCCATTGCATGTTCACATTCTTCCTCATATTTTATCACATCCACATAATAATTCCTGAAGGTATGTTTTGTTTTAAATTAAAAGGTTTTTAAATCATTGATTTCCAAAAATTTCTAAGATTTTTATTGAAGAATTTGTATTATCTACTATCCATTTAATATCTGAGGCATTTTCCAACATCTTCTGTAACTCCATACTTTCCTTGGATTCCTTCTTTGTTGTTGATAAAAAATTTACGTCTCAAAACATGTAAATACATCATGTAGGGATTCCATCCATGCTACAACTCATATGGTGTCTTGGTTTCAACCATATAAAAGTACAGTTAAATTTTCAATGTACACTCCAGCTTGAATAGACACTTTCCATTAATGTCGAGGGATACAAAAACCAAGTAGCATCATTCTAGCTATATTGTTAACCTGTCAATTTCTGCAATCAACAACACTATTATTCTATGGGGTTTTCAAAGTTTCCACCTCATATTGTATTTCATTATTATCCAAGTAATTTTAAAACTATAAATGGTTGTGTATTACCTTCCATTGTTAGACCAGAGAACATTGATTTTCCATCTAGTATCATTCTCAGAGCTTCATTGATAAGTTTTCATGCAATAATGCACTTTCAGTCTACTTTGTATAACCATAAAACAATCCACTATATAGTATTCATCAATGAAATTAAAAAAAATACCTTTCTCGATGCATTATAGCATCTTTTATCGGGACACATATGTCTGTGTGGATGAGATCAAGATTATTTGATGCCCTTTTCTTCTTCGGCTAATATGAACTACACAATAACATTCATCATATGAAGAAATAAAATGTTTTGGGTATATCCATGAGTATATTTAGCATAGATATGTTTTCCAGGTCCTTTTTATTAATGTTCCCCATCCATCAGTTCCACAAGTCATTTCCTTTTTCAACATCCAGGTATCAAATATTCTCTCAACTGTCATCTTGGTATAAGTTTCCATATATTTTGCAACCTTTCCTTAGATAATTCCTTGTATTCCCTTTTGTATTTCACTCATTTGATTGAACATCACTATTACCTAATATTCATAGAGTTGACTCGCACATAGAAGATTGTTATGCAGGTCATCCACATAAATAACTTTAGTTTTCTTCATCTCTCCATTAGAAAGCTCAGAATGTCCACTACCTTTTTTCTTCAAAGCTCCATCATTACAAAACCTCACTATAACATCAAACTATTTCTTAACATTCATTAATTGGTATGAATTTCAATTAATTTGGGTCAAGAAACCATTATCAATAACTCGAGTGTTGTTGTACGTTGTAGCTTTGACAAATACTTCTGGAGGGTTGCATTCTTCATTTTTCCTCTTTTACTTCCAAAAAATAATATATAAAGTAGAGGATTGGGATTCCTTTTAAATCTATTTTCCACATTAATGGGTTCTTCATATTCATACTCTTCTTCCAAAGTATAATAACTATTTGTAATATAAACACTATATGGTTGGTGATTATTAACTTGTATCTTATTTTTTTATGACTTTTTCTTGTCATTTCTCTACATGAAATATGCAAATTTATGGCCAAGGAATTAAAAAAATCATATCAATAGAAATTTTTTCTTCTATAAGAAGGAGGATTTGAATTTATTCTAATTTTTATAAATCGTAGATCTTTCCCATTCAAATATCTCTTTGAATCTTTGCAATATGATATGTTATGGCCCAAATATCCACAGAATTCACATTTCATATGTGGAAATGTCTTATCATTTGCATTCCTCCTCAAGTCTCCTTCTATTAGAAAATAGTTTTTTTGCTTAACATTTGTAGATACCATATGATCACTTCTTTTTTCTTTCAATTTGAATTATGGTTTCATTTTAGCACATCAGGCAAATTTTCATCATGCCAAACTTTTAGCTTTCCTTTATTCTATCCCACATTATTTGTAGAATTTTATGTTTCAGCATCATGCATGATTCCACTATTTCCCATGCATGTGGGTCTCTGATCATTCAAAATCATTTCAAATACATCAGAACCATGTTTTTCTATCTCTAGAAGCTCAACATATGATAACATTCCAATTTGTATTTTATTCATTGTTTCTTTTGAAATTGATTCACTTTGAAGTTTACACCTTAGATTAAAAACATCTTCTTAAATACCCTAAATATTTGTGGACTTCTCTTCCAGTTCAGAGGTGAGGTCATTGATTCCAATTTCCAATTCATTAATTATCATCTTTAGTTCAACTACATCTTCTGTTATTTCAATGGTTGTTGAATATACTTTCACTAATTCTTATAGTTGGTTAATTTTATCTTCAATATGATCTTCATATTTAGATGATTCTTTAAAAACATCTCTCCATATTTTTTATCTTTTACTTTGATTCAAAACCTAACTAATATAATCCTTATGTTGTAACTTTAGATCATCATTGACACTCAGTTAATGATCTCTAGATTTATCATTTGATGGTTTTGACTTCTTAACAATAGCAATCACAGATGCTCAGTTTCCAGATTTAAACTCAAGTTCTTCTTCCTCAATGAATTAATTTTCATATTCATATTCATCAATGGAAAAACTATTTAAATTTTGTTTCTTTCCATATTTGAGGTTTCCATTTTGAGAAATCCTTTTCTGAGGCTTCTATGAGTTTCCAGCTTCTCATTCGTCATCATTTAACATCCTTGAGCACTGAGAAGTAATGTTCCCAACTCTACCACAACAAAAACATGACAGGGGATGATTTCAATCGAATATATATTTTCCTCCATGGAAATTATTATCAAATATGGAAAAACTCATATTCATTAATGTCTTAATTAACACTATCTCATGAAATCATGAGGTTTTCTTTGGATCTATATTTCATTTTTTTCCTACATGTGACATTGCATAATCTAGCTTGAATATCATTTAATAGGCGAACATATTACAAATAATATCATGCAGAGAGAGTTTAGACAAGTCCCTTACCTTATGGGATAACAGTTTTGGATTATAGAGAGGTGGAATCATTCTCAATATCTTCTTCACAATTCCATTGTCTTTGATCTCTTTTCCTAGACCTCAAATTTCACCTACAACTTTAGTAAATTTACTGAAGAAGGAATCCAAATTTTCATTACGATGAATCTTTAAATTATAAAACCTATTATGAAGAAATTTTTGTTTCCCCTCCTTCACCTTAATGTCTCCTTTATAAATATTTTTGAGTTTTCACCACATAGAATTTAATGAGTTGCGACTCATCCCTTTTATATACATATGATCAAAAGGATCAATAGTGATGAAATCATGTGCTTTACCATCTACATCGATCATTTTTCTATTTAAATTAGTCACTCACATCCCAATAGGATTAGTGAAATGTATACCTTGTGTACTAGAAAAATGTACTTCCATTCTAAGAGATCGTAGATGATATGTCATTATATTCCTTTATATCTGAAATTTTGTTCTATCAAATAGGTTTACCCCTCTAACATTCATTGTATTCTTCATGATAGAAGAGAAGGAAAAAAATAACCCCAAAATTATTTATGTTATAATACCACTTGTAGGACCCCGGAGCACCTAGAGTGGTGAGGGGTGAATCAAGGTTCAACATTTAGTTTTAAAGGGGTGGGTCTTGTTCCTACGTTGGTTGGGAATTGTTAAACATATCTATTAGAGTAGTGATGTAATAAAACATTCACATGAAATTAGAAACAACATAGTGATTTTATAGGGTTAACCACTAAGGGATAGTCCACTGAGAATATCCCGATGGTGTGTTGGTCATAAAAAATTATACAAATCTTTTCTAGTTGTGGATTAAAAATGTTCAGACACAATCACACAATTTGAAGCACACCACCTTTAAAAAATGTTTGTGGATGGCTCACTACGTCCCTCTGAACACTTCTATCAACTCTCCTTAGCTAATTACCTTTCAAAAATTCTTACACTATTTACTGACATGAATTTCTCTTTAATATATTTTCATTGAAATATTTTCCTCTTTCCAGCACAAGATAATATGTACATCGGTGTACATAATTGATGCACTTGGAAGCACTGATCAATGAAACAAGATATCAAAAAACTGTTAGAATATCAGTATTGTACAATCATGAAACACATATTCTTTCTCATAAGAGTTCCATTTATTATTAAAGATGTCTTTCAGGTAACACTTATTTTATGTGCACTAATAATATTTCTCACAAACACACCAAAATATTCCCTTGTTCTTTAAGGAATAAAGGAATCATTTGAACTCATGATTTGATCCCTTCTTTTATTTTGTGCATATATATTTAGCATCGCAGAGTAACTCGGTCTTCCTTGAGTGCTTCTATGTCTTCTATGGGGGTAGCCACCTATTTATAATCCTAAATAACCCTATGTGCAAGTTTTTAATGCATCTTAATCAGTGCACAAAAGAATCTTTTCGAGTGTGCAAAACCTCTTTTGAAATCGCATTGGGCACACAATATTATTCCATGTAACTTCATATTTGGATCACATTTAAAACTTGCACTCACATTTTTTCTTTATCCAATATTTGATACCATGGTTCCAAAACAAGCCTTGCGTGTAAGTTATCATGTAAGGGTTGACAACTACAAACACAAACCTTGATCAACACCATATAGATTGAAAAAAAACACAAATTAAACATCATATTAAATAATTAATAACCTTGGTTCCAACATTATATAGGTATTTTATTAGACAGACTGCTCCAAATGTGTGATGATGTTATGAGGGGATGGACCCTTTTTTAGTTAGTTGATTTGCATACTTGTAATTTTTCTATCATTTTAAAAATTAAGAATGTCATATTTAACATCAAGTGGATCATAAAATATAAAATTTCATTTATATAGTGATAATGTTAAATATAAAATCATGTGATACGATTTAGGATGAAATTTTTGGGTGTTATTAAAAATAATTTCCTTTTATTGACCTGATTTACCCTTTACCATGATGAATTTTTTTACCATGCTTATTAATCAAGATATCCAAAAATGAAGATGAAATAATTTCTAATTTTCAACATAGTAATACTAAATTTCTAATCCATTTTTGAAGATTATATTATTAAATGTTTTATAAATTAAATTTTAGATAAGGGAAAAAATGTAATAAATTTTTTTAAAAAAAATTGAGTTTCTAATAACAAAAATGATCTTCTAACAAATATATATATAACATTGATTAATGATTGAAATGTTTAGATTAATTTAAATAATATGGTTATTATATTACTTATAAATCAAATAAAAACATACCAATATATTTAAATAAAATATTTTAATAAAAAAATTATAGTTTTCCAAAAAATCAATGCTTTTATTTATTCACTCAAAAATATTTTTTTAAAAAAAATTGTATATTTTACCATATGAAAATTTTTATATACTGATGTCAAAATTAAATCCATTTTTTAAATTAAATTTAAATATTTTTATAATATATATTTTAAACAAAAAAAGTTTTTCATTGAAAACCAATTTAGATATATAAAACTATATCAATTTGACATAACACTTTCATTAAATTATATATAAATCTATGATAAATATGAATCAATAAAATGAATAATATTGATTCAAAATATTGAATTATTTCTTTAATTACCTCGGTTGTCACACCCTAAATTATCATACTCTAAAAAAATAAGTGATGTACCAAACACCACTCTTTTTTACAGTATAGTATTTATGATAATGCTCGTAAATTACTTTTCTACTCATTTTGCATTCAGTTTGATGAATCTAACCCAGAGAAATAAAATCGAATATGCATATAAATAATAACCGAACTCACTAAAATTAAAACAACTCAATTATTATGGAAAAATTGTTTTCCCATTAGATGTTTGATAATACAAATATTCCTTATAGTAACAAACCAAATAAATATGATTACCATGTATATAACACTTTACTAATCCTACAAAACATTACCTAAAATTTCTTTTAAAAAATTTTCATCATGTTGTAGAATTGCCTCTATATTTATTGTTTGAAAAGATCTCAATTTGTTACAACTGTGACCAATTATTAGACTTGTTTTCAGAAAGTACATAAGTGTCAGAAGAATCCACCTCAAATTTCGATGCACAATTAATAACATCGACAAACATTTTAATTTATGAGAATTCATCAGTCTTCATAAAATTTGGTTTAGATCTATGTGAAATCCTTCAATTTTACTCTAATTCTTTATACTGAATTTTAGTTCATATATAACCTACCTAGTAACATATTCTTCATAAGGTTCCATTAAGACTCTTTTTTCTTTAACTACAAATCTCGAAATTTTAATTCCCTTATATGATGATGAACATTGGGAAAATATGTTTGAAGAAAAATTTATTTAAATCATATTAACTCCATGGAATCAATCTCATTTTTATATAGTTTTTATAATCATATAACACCATCGATTGACATTGCCTTCAAAATGAATTATAGAATGAGTTAATTATTATATTTCATGTATCAAAATACATTAAATTAATTCTCTAATGAATCTATTGTTCCTTCAAGTTTCAACCTTTCCAAATATCCATTTAATATAAAACGGTGTTGATTCATGAAATACATTACAATAGAAATGAAACTCTATAGAGAAATCAATATTTCTCTTTCTTGGGATCCATCTTTAATATCCTGAATCAACTTAGTAAAACATTAAAAAAACATCATTATTCAATCCATTCCAGGTTACTGATTTGGAAAGTTATTATCATCTGGATGCCTTCATATGTCGTCTATATTGTTTCCTATGAGGGAAAAAATTCATAATGGATATATATTAGATGAAGAAACAAATAAATCTTCAAAAATATTATCATGATAATATAACCATAAAATATATCATCCTTAAATTGTATTTTATTATTTTTATAAACCTTAAATGAAACTAAATATTACTTATGATACAAACTATAATAGATCATAAAATAATTTACCCATAATTACAAGATTTATAATAATGGTATTATTTTCATATAATTATAGTATCTTTTATGGTTACAGTTTAATGAATTGGGGAAAATTTACATAAAAAGTGGAAACATCTACAATATGTTCATTGTTTCAACAAAAATAGGATTTGATCTTACAAATATATTACATTCAAGACACTTTATCTAAATATAATATGAGTAACAATAGTAGAAATAGTAACCATTATAAAATGAATAATCGTCATTCGATTTTATTAAAATCATTTAAAAAATTTGGATTAAAAAAATAATGCATGTAAATGAATTTAAAATTAAATAATTCTCATTAGTATAGTGAAAAATATCTAACCCATGATTTTATTTACCTTTTTCAAAATAAAATGCTGAGTATATAAATAATATATTTATACATATTAAAATTATAGTTTTCTTAAATATATTATTTAAAACCCATTTGAATGAATAAGATAAAAAATTATGGTGTCCTACGGAATGTGGGAACACAAGAAATAATTTCATTGAAAAATAATCCTTTCACAGTAAAATGTTTATAAACATTCCTTAACTCAAATAATAAAAATATTTTCATAAATTTTTTTACCTGAATAATATAGGTATCTTTGAGAATAATATTCATAACCCATGTTCACTCAGGTTTAACTCGTATCATAATAACAATATCCTATTTAATTCTAGAGGAGAATCAAACTCAGTTTTCTGCTGTATTTTCCCCTTTGAATACTAAATCATTAACAAATGAATATAATATTTACATCTGGCATACCCATTATCATGAGCTATATCGAAATTACCTATGATTTTATATAAGGACCAAATATAGAAACATGGAAAAATATTAATCTTGTACCTTTTCAGTATAAAACCCTTGAAAATCTCATTTTAATCCATAAGCAAAACATTTTCATTTTTTACATAATCCTAATGATAAATAATAATTTTCATTAAAAACACTTAAGAGTGAAAAATAATATAACAGAATGAATATTATATTATTTTAAAGACTATGTTAACTTGTAGTGGAATATTTATAATGAATAACATCTATAGTGGTAGGAAAATGTTGTCGTTCTATATATGTAAAAAAACATTATTTTACACATTGGAAAAAATGACCTATATCATGTATGTTTAAAATATTAGTTTTTAAAACATTGAAAATAATGTAAAATTTAGTATAAAAGGGCCTTTATTTAACATTTATTTATAAGTAATGGAATTATAATATCATTATGAAGAACATGATTATGGAGGAGAAATAACTTAAAATTTATAAGATAACTTTTTAAAATAAAATCTCTTACATTATGTCTCATATAGATTTATATGTTATATAAATCATGAATAATAAAATTATATTTGTTTTATAATTTATTAATGAATATTTTCATGTTCATTTATTATTATTATTCTGTTTTTATCATTTATTACCAAGAATTATTTTGTTACTATAACGATTATGTTCATGTTGGATGATTTTGGGTCATTTGGTTTATAACCTCATAACAACATTGGTGGGTTGGATGTGGTTAAAGGAGTTATAGTTCTATTTCCTCCAAGATATTAGAAGTTTTAAAATTATTATATTCATTTGTAAATAAACTATTAAATCATACTATGTAAATGTTTCCTGAAAAAAAATCATGTCATTTCATTGAGATGTATGTCTCTAAGTACTCATGAATGACGTAACCATTTTTAATAGTGTAAAATAAAGAATTTAGTAATGATTTTAAATTTTCTATGTCATAAATATGTTATAAATTTCATATTTATCCACTAATTACAAACTTATTTTCATAAACTGGCCTACATACCATGCTACCCCTATACTCGATACGGAACTTATATATCCATAAGGGAGTTCACTATCCCCCTGAGTTGACAACTAGAACCCAAAAAATATATAATAAAATTGAAAATGAATTTTCCTCAAAAATAAAAGAATGTTAAGAATCAAGTTTTAAATTTCAACATTCTGAAAGGGATAAATTACCAAAATTCAAATATATGTAATAAAACCAATAAAAATATAGAAAACAACTATTCAAAATATGAAAATATAAACATAATATACCACAAGAAAAAACCACTTCAATCCCAAAGGACAATGAACATCAACCAAATCTATGTGATGATTTAACTTTTCTCAGACTTGGAAGAAGAAAACCCACAGACACCTAAAGCAAAAGGTTGGGTTTCACATATAAGAACCAGTATGGTATCACCAAGTACATTTCAAAATTTTCTTTAACAATAAAACAAATAATTAATTCAATTTAAATAAAACAGGGTATGGAATAATAAATTTTCATATTTAAACAAAAACATGATTTCATTTCAAAAAGATGAAAAATGATTCAAACATTGAATAAGTAGATATTTCGCAAAGAATAGATTATATAAATCACTAGGTATTAGTAAATTAATTTCAAAAAAATGAGATATATATCAATATGATAAAAACAAGAAACATTTACCATGTGGTATAATAGTTTATAGTCATTGGATATTCACACATATTATATCACTGATCAGGGAAATATGTATACACAAATCCCTTAGGCACATTGTTAATATTACTCATCAATATCCAATTAGGGATAAGATCTTTTTAGTTAGGTATTCTTAGAGTTTAAATAATCAATTTTTTGTTAGGGAATTAACATCACATCATGAATTTACCAAATAACCCAATAACTAACCAGGTTTTTAGGTGCTCAGTCAATCAATAAATAATGGTAAACACACATCATTACAAATAAATAATAATTAAATATTCAATTTCAAAATTTTCAATTTTAATATTCCAATTCATTTTCAATACCAAGAAATAATATTTCCATCAATACATTACATTACAATACAAAATCGGTCCTAGTATTTTTTCAATTGCATTTAGTACATTTTCAAAAAGTCCCCATTCATTTCATCAATTCCATCAATTTCAAAATACATCAAAATTAAATTTCCAATGGAATTGGTTTTTTACCCATAATATACATGTCTTCTAAAATTCACGTTCGAATTTTCATCAGTATTTTTTTCATAAATCAAGTGAATAAAATTTTATTAAAATAATCAGAAATTAATGTCTAATCACATAGAAAATCTCAAAATGAACAACCTATCATTAATGATGGAATCATCTATCAACACCTGCAATGGGATATGGTAATGAATAATGATGGAGAAAAAGATAAATATATCAAAATTATAATCAATATTTATTTAAATGGAGTTCAAATTCATCCAAAACATTAACATTTAATACTCTATAATGATAATAGAATGAAATAGAATCAGAAGACACACAAGAGGAGATTCAAGCACCTAGAGGTGGTTGAAAAAGATATTCCGCACATTTATCTTCTACATAATTGGATTGTGAGAGTCAAAATAATTTTTCAGAGCCTCAAAAACCTATAAAATCAATTTAGGTCTAATGACTATTTAAAGAGAACTTAAATAGTGGTTTTGGAAAATTTAAATGAATCTTTAGAATAAAAAATTCAAACACGCATAGTTAGCTAGACTGGGCTGTAGGGTTAGATAATTATTACACCCTAATCATGTTCCCCTATATTGGAGTGAAAATTTTATTCTATGGGGGAGCATAGTTTTCAAAATCATGATCCCAGTCTTCAAATACTAATTGTATACTATTTCATTATTTTCAATGGGGTGTTGCATAGTTTCTGAATACCATGTGGTATCCATGCACAACCCAAAGAGATTTTTTTTTTAAAATTATCACTTGAAACAACCTAAGATAAACACCAACCATGAATGATAAAAAAGTACAATCATGTATAACAAAAAAACTAGTAACAGGATGTTATAACCTCCCATCAATAGATAATTTCTATCCATAGAAATCATGTGAATATGTTTCCATAAAATATATTTGAGGCCACTACTCTCTCATAAGTGAATCCATATCCAATGTATTATAATATAAGAAAAATAATACCATATCATATAATACAAATTTGTCATCCTCCCATAAAGTACCATTGTCTCGGAATCAACTATCCTTATTGGTTGATCAATAATAGATAAAACATGGTCATCATCAAGATCCATTAGTATTAATACATGATACGGGTAAAAAAGAAACTTCCATAGATAATATACATGTAAAATGTCAGTTATCAATATAAAATATGTCAGAAGTGATAAACAGTAAGACCCTTTACCTCACCTACACAAAAACCTCAAAAGATCCCAAAAAACGAGGAGCAAGCATCCCTTTCCTACCATATAGTTAATGAAAAAAATGAGGTGAAACTCTGAAAAAGACATGGTCACTGACTGAAAAATGAAATGGTATATGGTGATTATTTGTATAAGATCTTGTTGGTCGGAGTGGACACTCAAGAGGGGGGGGGGGGTGAATTGAGTTCCAATTAAAATTTCTGTTAAAAATAATTTCTCTTAAAATACCCCAAATTGAAAACAATTTTAAACTATAGTGAATTTATACAGATTATAAATGTCCAATTAATTTATTTAAGATTGATTTGGTCTTAGTTAACTTAATATAAATATTAGATTAACTTTTGAAACTAACATACTAGTTTACAATAAGTATAAACACTTGCAGATTTCACTATCAAAGTATCTTTAAAATAGTTTTGTATTTCAAATTAATAAGCAGCGAAAAATATATAGTATACTTTAGACATAGTCTAATATGAATAGTGGATTAAACCAAGAGGATTAGTCTCAAGTTGAGACTTAGTCCTCTCAAACAATTTCTATAAATTTAATCCACACCTTGGATCGGGGTTGACAATTGTACAGGAGTGTCCTGGTCACACAGGGACCTCTACCAAAGGTCATTGTGGAAACAAAAACAATGACCTGGCCACACAAGGGCATCTTCCACAGTTGTTGTGGGTAAACAAGTGTAAGTAAATATGGTTTGAGTATTTTAATATCCTCCAGTTCATCACAGGAGTCAGTGTCTCTGTGTATGATGTATATTGTACACACACTGCTCAAAAATGTAAGTAAAATAATCACTAAGAGAGAATGTATCGGAGTTTAGAAAGCTCTAGTGATTGGCAGCACAGTTCAAGACTCGTTGGATTTATTAGTGATGCTTCTGAGTCCTTCTGTGGTTTTTCTGTTGAAAACAGAGTATCATGGTTCAGCTTGATGTCCTTCACAAGTGAGTGTATTCTTTGATTTATAGTGTTCTTTCTGTGTTCATCAGTAGTGCTGGATTGCATACAGGAGAGTTCCTTTTTTATCTTACAAAATCCCCCATCAACTTCTTCATGTGATCTTCCTTTTTGTATGTATATTCGTGGAAGAATTATCTCTCTCTGCCTTTTCACGCACTTACACGCAATTACTTTTACTGTAGATTGATCTTCCTTTTATTCCACAAGCTCTGAGGATACAAATGATTACCTTTTCAAAGGTACGAGGTACGGTCTCCTTACATGCCAACAAATAACATTAAATATCATTAATTGCATTAAAATCATCAAATATGAAAGTTAGAATTAAATATGAATTTATAGATATTCAAGCAGTTTTCATGACTATCGGTGAGTCATGCGATCAGTGATAAATTTTGAATCTGCATAGGTTTCAGTAGCATCAGCATCAGTGTCTCAGCATCAGTGCGACCGTTCATCATCGGTGCGACCGTTCATCATCGGTGCGACCGTTCATCATCGGTGTGACCCTTCATCATCAGTGCGACTGTTCATCATCGGTGCGACCATTTATCATCGGTGATACCGTTCAACATCGGTGCGACCGTTCATCATCGGTGTGACCGTTCACCATCGGTGCGACCATTCATCATAGGTGTGACCGTTAATAATCGGTGACTCATGAAAATAACTAACGGTGAGTAAAGACATGGAATTCACACAATGTGTCTGTTCAATCTAGAATACTTCCAGGTCAACCATAAACATACATTGATCATAGATAAACATTTGTATATATGATTTAAACATATTTAGAACATTATGAACAAAATAATAAAAGGAAATAAATAAAACAAAGATTTGTGATTATTAAAATAACCATTTCGCAAAGACTTCAACAATCTCCCCATTTTTGATAATCACAAATCAATTGCATAAATGAAGAGAGAATATAGTATGTCATTCGGTATGCTCCCCCTATAAAAAATAATATCTAACAAAAGATAAAGAAAGGTTAGGAAATTAAATAGAACTTATATAACTGAGTCATTCACCCTATATAATATAAGTCATATAATACAATTCATCTTCCCCTTTCATTGTTACTCCCACGGAGATACAGAGACATCATTTCTCCCCCTTTGTATGCATACATGTGATAAATATCCAGCATGGGCTCATATGCACATTCAGTTCACCCATCTAGATACATGATCTCTCTGAGTTTGCCTATGCATGCATGACTTCCCTGTTTTCTCTCCTAATTTCTCTCCCCGTTTCGGATTAGCAAAAATAAGAGAGAAAGAAGATAAGAAAGAAGATTCGATACGAACAATGAGTACACATATTCTAGACAAAAGGGAATAGTTCAGGAAAATAAACACCCTATCAAAAATCGACAATAATAGCTATTCCTTGGGGTGAAAGGGAGTTTTCCTTTAGAAGTAGGAGGAATTGATGGTCCAAAAGGTTGTTGGGTGGAAGGTGGAACTATCCTGATGGATAAAAGAGGTAGGAAGATTCATGTTGGATGAAATATCGGTTCTAAGGTCACCTACAGTGGAGATGATCGTTCTAAAGGTTTTTGTTGAAATACTGGTCAAATACAAGAACGATCTTGAGAAATAGACATCTGGTCGGGAGCAACATCTGCTGATTGCAGTCTCTACTATAGAAAAAACAATGGATTTTTCTTGTACATGATGATTGGGTTTTAGAAAAATGATGATGTCCTGAATGAATTCTCCACCGTATTTCATGGATTTTTCAAAATCATCTTTATTTTTCATGAAATTTTCTAATGTGGGGGTAAAATATTTTAACTGGTGAACTTGAGCTTTAAAATCGTTAGTCACTGGAGGGAGTCCCAAATTATCATCCAGTACTTTAAAATGAAAATTCAATTCATGCATGGTGTAGATCTCAGTGAAATAATGATCTAATTTCTCCTTAATTCCCTTTTGAGCCATTATAGCATCGGCCGAGTACAATTGCACCATTTTATGCACATGATCACTGTGTTCTTTCAAATTATTCAGATAATCCAAATCCAGAATCTTCCCAAGAGCTTCCAACTCTTCTCTAACAACATCTCTTAAAGTATCTAATTCACAACCAGTGATCTTGGTTACCATGGCATTGCCAGCCTGAGCAATAACTTGAGTGATCTCCACTTTTAACTTACTCAAACCTGCTTTCTTAAAATGCTCTATCAGATATCTTAAAACTTCTATCATACTAGAGATGTTTGTTCTGAACTCTCCTGACATAGAAACATGATTGCTGCCTGACTCCCTATGTGTTTGATTCAAAGAGGTAATATGCCTGCCAATCACCACACCATAATTTCACAGGTCTGGTTTGATGAGGCTTACCACTCTTTGAGCCAAATCATCCATAGCAGCATCAGATAATGTCAAAGGATTATGAGCAGGAATATAATACAACTAATATTTCATAGCCTCTCTAATATCTTGAATCATGTTGACCTTGAATCTATCAAAATCCGACTAAGCAACACTAGGATCGGGTATACCTTGAGACACGAAAGGATTAGGTTTGAAATTTGTTCTTTACAAAAACACGACAACAAATTGATCCTTAACTGAATCACTTATTCCAGAAAGATTCACTTATTCACCTTCCTCTTCCTCTAGGTAATATAATCCCAGAACAAAATGACCTAGATGTTCTTCTCATGCGGCTTTGCATGAAGGGTACATAGTTTTCACAAACTGAGCTCATCTAGAATTTTCAGGAAGGGCTTCCTCATCCCCATTACTCTCCAACTATTCTGTCCTCTCAGCCTCAGGGACATTTTCATTCTCAATTGTTTGGGGTTGAGGATCATCTACAATCATATTTTGACCTTCAATAGGTCAGTCATCATCATCAACATCATATGCATCATCACCATTACTATCACTGCTATCACACTTATCACCTTTACTTACTTCTTCATCATCACCATCATTATCATCATTATCATCATTAACTGATCTCTCACTTGAACTGTATGTACTTCCAGATTCATACACCTCAGAAGTTGATTCATCAGTCTCACCTTCTTCTTCATCATCTAAAAGTTGTTCATTTTCAGGTTATTTGAGAGGGGGACTTGCTGAACCAAATTCCATCCTTCTTTTCTTCGGGCTAACAGTATCCGGATCACTCCTCTCATCAGGAGATGATTCATCCTCTTCCTTAGCATTCAGATTCTCATCAGCTTCTTCTTCTTTTTCGGTTCCTTTCTTACTGGATTCACCAGTTTTTTTAGGAACAACCACTTCCTCTTCTTCATCCGAATAGATCACTTCCTCTCCAGGTTTTAGGTTAGGATCTGTTATTTCCTTTGGTCTCTATGGATGATCAGTAGGATTGAAATAGTCATATAACATTTCTTCATCAGCAACCCAAGCTTTCTTCCATGGGTTTCAATTGATTTTCATCGTTTTACAAATAAATTTGTTGAAGCAGAGGCTAATTGATGAGATACATTCATCTCTATCATCCACACAATCTAGGTATTTCAACATGGCATAAATTTAGAGTAAAACAGAGTTGTAGCTTTCTTTTATGGTTTTATCATCTCAACAATATGCTCGGAAAAATATCTACATATATTTATATTTCCACCATTTAGCAGAAGGAATATAAGAATAATATCTTCATACTTAACTGAAGAAAAATCACCTTTTCTAGGATATATTTGATGTGGAATAATTTTAAACAGAATTTGATTCACACCATCTAACTCAAGAGTAGTTATCCTTTGCGATTGAAAATTCCCAGTCAAAAACTCCAGGTCTAGATCATAAGAAAAATAATCAGTTGTGGGTGGAATATTACCATAATAGTCCTCATATCTTCCATTGTGAGGCACCCCTAGACATTTAGCCCATGATTTTTATAAAAAAGTAATTTTTCTTCCTTTTACTATAGAAGACAATCTTGCAGCCTCTACTCCATCCAAATCTATATCCAAGTTCAAATAGAACTCATGCACTAGCTTCGGGTAAAATAATCTATCATTATAATAGAACCACTCCTTCCCACCTACTGTTTTCAACACTTTCTGGAGAATGGAATTGCTAGATAAAACCCATTCTGAACAAATTTCTTTTTTAGCTAGAACTTGTCATTCTTCAAGCTCCGAGTTCAAAGACCTCTGCGTCGTACTACTCGACTCACCTCGATCATGCTTGAAAGGTGAAGTTCATTCAGATTCATTTCTTTGTCTCATATTCTTGTCCATTCTGAGTTTTGAAATAAACGAGAGGCTCTGAAAGATTCAAAAGGCTCGGGTTACAAAGAAGAGAAGAGAGAGTTCGGTGGGAAATAGAAGGTCAACAGTCTTTAGAGAATGGAATAGCAGCGTGTCATTATTTGTATAATTATGATTTCAAATAATAAAATATTGATTAAGAAAAACGACGACGTTTTAAACAGACAATAATGATTTTGAAAACAGTACAATCCAATCGGTAGCACTAATCGACTTGACAGACTGGTTTGACAGACGAGTTTGACAGATCGGTGTGACAGATCAGTTTGACAGATTGGTTTGATAGATCGGTGTGACAGATCGGTTTCACAGATCGGTTTTACAGATCAGTTTTATAGATCGGTTTCACATATTGTTTTCACAGATCGGTTTCACAGATCGGTTTGACAGATCGGTTTTATAGTTCTATCATTCCTAACTCATGTTTAATCGAGTTTAACCTTTCAAAATTTAAGGGCATGGTGAAAATGTCAGCTAATTGATGTTCAGTACCAATAAACTCAAGATTAATGTCACCATTTTGGTAGTGATCTCTCAAAAAGTGATTTATGGCATCAATGTGTTTGGTTCTAGAGTGAGACACAAGGTTCTTTGAAATGATAATTGCACTAGTGTTATCACAGCTAATTGAAACATGCATAAAATCATATCCATAGTCCAAAAGAGTGTGTTTCATCCATAGAATTTGTACTCAACAACTACCAGCAGTAATATACTCTACTTCAGCAGTAGATAATGCAATAGAGTTCTATTTATTACTACACCAAGATACTATGAATTTTCCCGATAAATGACATGTTCCAGATGTGCTCTTCCTATCTATCTTCCAACCAGCAAAGTCAGCATCTGAATAACTTATTAACTCAAAAAAATTTCTTTTTGGATAAAACAAGCCTTATTTTACAGTGTTTTTAAGATACATAAAAATTATTTTAACAATAAGTAAATGAGATTCTTTTGGGTTTGCTTGAAATCTTTCACACATGCATACACTAAACATAATATATGGGTGACTAGAAATAAGGTAATGTAAGCTTCCAATCATACCTCTGTAATTTGATTAATCCACTAGTTTCCCAGTTTCATCTGCATCCAATTTATAAACTGTACTCATAAGAGTATTGCATTCCTTAATAGTATCCAAACCAAAACGTTTTAAAAGATCCTTTGTATATTTACATTGATTTAAAATAATACCATTTTCATTTTGAAAAACATGAAATCCAAGTAAATTTTTATGTTCTCCCATTAAACTCATTTCAAATTTATTTTGCATACTCTTATAAAATTCAGTACATAATGATTGTTTAGAAGATCCAAAAATAATATCATTAACATAGATTTGAACTACTAAAACCTATTTAGAAATTCTTTTAATAAAATGAGTTGGATCAACATTCCCTTTAGTAAAACTTTTTGAAATAATAAAATTACTAAGTCTATCATACCATGCTATAGGATCTTGTTTTAAGACATATAAAGCTTTAGAATGTTTAAAAACTCGATTTGGAAAATGAGGATTAGTAAATCTAGGTGGTTGTTCAACAAAAACATCTTCGACAATAAAACCATTTAGAAAATAACTTTTAAGATCCATTTGATATAACTTGAAATTCAGACGAGCAGCATAAGAAAGTAGAATTATAAAAACTTCTAATATAGCTACAGGTGCAAAGGTTTCCTCATAGTCTATACCTTCTTCTTGACTATATCCTGGTGCAACTAATCTAGCTTTGTTTTAAACTATGTTTCCTGATTCATTAACCTTGTTTCTAAAAACCCATTTAGTTCCTATTGTTAAAGTTTCCTTAGGTCTGTCAACTAATTCCCATACTTTTCTTCATTCAAATTGATTTAACTATTCTTGCATAGCCATTACCCTAAATTCATCATTAATAGCATCATTGAAATTTTTAGGTTCTAGCTGTGAATGAAAGGCTAGATGTTCAACCTGGTTTCTTATAGAAGTTCTAGTTTGTTTCCCTCTATCAAGATTACCAATAACAACATCTACTGGATGATTATTTAGAATCCTAGTTTATCTAGTAATGGTAGGACTAGAAATATCAGGTTCATCTATAGGTTCGGGTTAAACTGAAGTAGATTCTAAAATATATCATGAACTTGATATTTTTATGGTAGATTCTTTAGATTTATCATTGAGGTCCAGAACAATGAAATCTTCTTGAAGATTTTCAAGAGACGTTTTAGGCTCATGGGGATCAGGTTCACCAAACATGATGTGAACAGATTCTTTCACACATTTGCATCTATTTTTAAAGACTCTATAGGCTTTTCTAGTTAAATAATAACCAATAATAATTCCTTCATCACTCATAGAAGCAAACTTGTCCAGATTATCCTTTGTATTGTGAATAAAAACATTACATCCAAAGACTCTAAAGTAACTAAATTCGGGTTTTCTATTATTAAATAGTTCATATGGGGTCTTCATGAGAACAGGTTTAATTAAGACTCTATTAATAATATAGAAAGTTGTATTCACATCTTTATCCCAAATGTAAATAGGTAGATCATACTCATTAAGCATGGTTCTAGTTATTTCTTAAAGGGTTCTATTCCTTCTTTCTACTACACCATTCTGCTGAGGTGTCCTAGGAGAAGAAAAGTTGTGACTATAACCATTGTCTGAGTAATAAAATTCAAACTCATGATTTTTAAACTCATGGCGATGATCACTTCTCAGAGTTTTAATCTTATGTCCACTAAGAATTTCTACAGACATAGAGTATTTAGTAAAGTACGAACAAGCTTCACTTTTGTGAGAAAGAATGTATACCCAAGTATATCTAGAAAAGTCATCTACTAGAACATAGACATAGTGCTTCCCATTCAAACTAGAAACTCTAGAAGGTCCAAACAAGTCCATGTAAACCAATTCAAGAGGTTGAAAAGTTGAACCTTCTTTCTTTGATTTAAAAGAAACTTTATGTTGCTTTCCCTTTTGACAGGGATTACAAACTTTGTCATTTAGTAATTCAAGTTTAGGTAGGTCTCTAACCAAGTTCTTCCTAGTTAGTTTTCTAAGTGAATGTATATTGCAGTGTCCTAATATTATATTCCATAACAAAGACTCTTTATGAAAATCATTTAGGAAGGTAACATTTTGTTTAGATAAATAATTAAGAACCACAACATAAACATTTTCATTTCATAAAGCTTAAAATACTAAAACATTTTTAGAATTAAAAACATTACTAGAATAATTTTCAAATTTAACATTAAATCCATCGTCAAATAACTATGAAATACTCAACAGATTGTATTTAAGTCCATCAACAAATAAAACTTTAAAAATTAATAAAGAATCAGTGTTACCAATCTGGCCAAGGCAAATGATTTTTCCGTTAGAATTATCACCAATGGTGACATGGCCTCCATCAATCTTGATTAGGGTTTTAAAGCATGATTAATCCTCCGACATATGTCTTGAACATCTACTATCCAAATACCATGTCTTCTTCTAAGAACTCTTCAAACAGCTTTCCTACAAAATAGGTTTATATGGGAAATGACATTGGTACCTAGATCTTCTTGGGTCCAGAAAGGCTAGCAATGATATATTTTGGTACCCAAATTTGTCTTATGGTTCTCATATAAATTATAGAATCAGAATATTTTGAAAGATAAACTCTATTTTTTCTATAACCACGTGGATAACTAGTTGAAGCATATGAATTTCCAGAAATGGAACTAGCAGAATGTTGTCCAGACATAGGAATAAATTTAGTTTCAGCAAGCTATCTTTTTCCATGTTGGTATCCCAAAACAGTAGTATATTTTGGTGTAACTTTCTTTCATAAAATTTTAGTAAGAGTATCCATTCCATTTGTGATTTTTTGTTGGTCCTTTCTA
Source organism: Viscum album (assembly GCA_963277665.1). NCBI lineage: Eukaryota > Viridiplantae > Streptophyta > Magnoliopsida > Santalales > Viscaceae > Viscum > Viscum album. The sequence continues at coordinate 1,879,203,356 of OY728132.1, forward strand.
CGTTGCTCATTAGACATTTTCAATTCAGTATTTTCCTTTATTAGTTGAGCATTGTTTTCTTTTTCTATATCGAGAGCAGATTTAACATTGGCAATAAGAGTTTGTTGTTTCTTTAGTGACTTATATTTTCCTTAATTTCATTTCATGTTTCCTCAAGCATATTACAATATTCAAATAGTTATTTACTAGACATTTTTTCATCATTTCCTGAATAACTGTTACTTTGAGAATAATAATCATTCAGTATAGGGGAAACAGGCACCTCAGAGGTATTGGTCATGAAGCACATGCTGGCATGAGTCTTCTTAGAATCTGAAATTGTAGATTCACTTGTGATGTCTTCTAAAGCACTCCAAGTATCTTTCATATCGTTCATATAGTTCTTGTCCTTATAATAATATTTATTTTTGAATTTTAATTTTGTATAGTCAGCCTTGATGTGTCCTTTCCTCTTGCATTCATTACATACTATATCATCCTCTTTATCAGATTTCTTCCCATCATTCTTCCAATGACCCTTGTTGTCATAAATTCCTTTGTAATTAGATTTTCTAAATAATTTCTTCTTCCTATGAAACTTCTTTAATCTCCTGGCTATTTGATCCATCTTAGCATTACTGTCAGAGTCTGAATCTTCACTTGTTGAACTTTCAGTTTGTATTTGAACATTGTCTTTTTCTTTTCTCCTTGAAGTAGTAGATTTAATATCTAATTATTTTTTCTAGGTTAATAATCAACTTCCTAATTCACATTGACTTATTCCTCATAAATAATTAATTTTATAATATGTCATTTGACAGTAATAGCTCCAATGTCACATGATTCTCTGATTGAAACAGGTGTGCCCCTCCATCAGTCTGGTAGACATCTCAAAATTCTAATGATTCGTTCCTTTGCTGGAATAGCCATACCAAGTGAACTCATTGTATTTAATATCTCATTAAACCTGAGATACATATAAAAAATAGGTTCATCAGTGTTCATTTTGAAATTCTCATATTTAATAGTATAAGTATTCAAACTTATTTCTTTAGGATTAGTATTTCCTTCATGAGAAATAGCCAAAGTATCCCATATTTCATAAGAAGTTTTACAAGAAGATATTCTATTAAATTCCTCATCTTCTAAAGCATAGTACAAGGAATTCATACCTTTACAATTATTATTATAAGCATTCTTTGTAGGTTCATCCCAAGTTGTTCTTTCAGTTTCTGGAATTTTATATTGTGACTCTATAGTAGTCCAGATATCAAAACCCATACATTCCAAATGAATTTTCATTTTCATTTTCTACTGAACATATTTTGTACCATTAAAGAATGGTGGAATGTTGGTAGCAGCACCCTCTAGTCCATTGTCCATAACTAGATTTTAGAAAATAGTTTTAAAGAGATAAATGTTAGAACTAACAAAAATTTAAGATCTTTATAGACGAAACTAAAATCACAGTTGAAAAACAGCTTTTTTTGAACTCATTGAAAAAAAAACCTCTGATACCAAATGTTGGTCGGAGTGGACACTCAAGAGGGGGGTGAATTGAGTTCCAATTAAAATTTCTGTTAAATAATATTCCACTTAAAATCCCCCAATTTAAAAACAAGGTTAAACTGTAGTTAATTTATACATATTAAAAATGTTTAATTAATCTCTCTATGATTGATTAGGTCTCACTTGAATTAATATGAGGATTAGATTTACTTTATAAATTAACTTACTGGTTTAAAAAAAGTATAAACACTTTCTAATTTAACTATCAAAGTAGCTTTAAAATAGTTTTGTATTTCAAAGTAATATGCAGCAGAAAATATATAGTATACTTTAGACATGGTATAATATGCATAGTGGATTAAACCAAGAGGTTTAGTCTCAAGCTGAGACTTGGTCCTCTCAAACAATTTATATAAATTTGATCCACTCCCTAGATTGGGGTTAACAACAGTACAAGACTATCCATGTCACACAGGGACCTCTACCACAATTCTTCGTGGGAAACAAAAACAATGAACATGCCACACAAGGGGCTCTTCCACAGTTGTTGTGGGTCAAAAAGAGTAAGTAAATATGGTTTGATGATTTTAATATCCTCCAGTTCAGCACAGGAGACAGTGTGTGTGTATGATGTACAATGTACACACACTGCTAAAAAATTTAAGTAAAATAATCTCTAAGAGAAAATGTATTAGAGTTTTGAAATCTCTATTGATTGACATCACAACATTGGACTCGTTGTATTTAGAAGAGATGCTTCTGAGTCCTTCTGTGGTTTTTCTATTGAAAACAGAGTATCGTGGTTCAGCTTGATGTCCTTCACAAGTGAGTGTATTCTCTGATTTACAGTGTTCTTCGTGTGTTCTTCAGTAGCACTGGATTGCATACATTAGTGTTCCTTTTTTATCATGAAAAATCCCCTTCAACTTCTTCGTGTGTTCTTCTTTTTCGTATGTATATTCATGGAAGAATTCTCTCTCTATTCCTTTTCATGCACTTAAACACACTTAATTTTACTATAGCTCGATAATCCTTTTATTCCACAAGATCTGGCAATAGGAATGACTACCTTTTCAAAGGTACGAGGTACGGACTCCTGACATGCCAAAAAATAACATTAAATATCATTAATTACATTAAATTCATCAAATATGACCATTATAATTAAAATTGAATTTATAGAAATTCAAGCAGTTTTTATGACTATCGTTGAGTCATGGGATCGGTGAGACATTTTAAATCTGCATCGGTTACGGCAGCATCAGCATCGGTTTCTCAGAATCGGTGACTTAGCATCGGTGTCCCAATATCAGTGTCTCAACATCGACGTCTCAGCATCAGTTTCTCAGCATCGGTGTCTCAGCATCGGTGTCTCGACATCGGTGTCTCAGCATCGGTTTCTCAGCATCAGTGTCTCCACATTGGTGTCTCAACATCGGTGCGACCGTTCATCATCGGTGTGACCATTCATCATCGGTGCGACCGTTCATCATTGGTGTGACCATTCATCATTAGTGCAACTGTTCATCATTGGTGACTCAGGAAAATAACTAACGGTGAGTCAAGACATGGAATTCACACAAAGTGTTTGTTCAATCCAGAATACTTCCAAGTCAACCATAAACATACATTGATCATAGATAAACATTTGCAGATATGATGTAACATATTTAGAACAATTTTACCAAAAGACTAAATGGAAATAAATAAAACTATGATTTGTGATTATTAAAATAACCATTTCAACGAGAGTTCAATAGATCTATACCATCTCCTTACTGTCAAAATTATATGAAAAATATTCTTAATATTTTATAGTGACTAGTAGAAAAATCAATCCTACCAAATAACCTTCACCAATCTATGACCATCAAAATTTTTATTTACAAGGCTAACCATACAAGTCACAAAGGATCCATTCTGATTGAATACTGGTAACTATTGCGATAAGAGAACTCAGATATTCCCAAATGGTCATCCCAAGCATAAAAAATCTCTAGAATATGGATACTAAGCATATCCTTTTTAATATATATAACTCTCTACATCTCACCATAATTATGAGGATGTTATTTTGTACTCAGACATACCTGATAACCCATCACCTTCTAAAAGCCTTTAAAAAAAGAGTTAAATCATGATCACTATCCAAACTATATTAAACTAAACTCCAACCAAAAAGAAAATATCTTTCACATTTAGTTTTCCCAACTTCTCAATATTAGTTTTTTCATGAATGTGTATAAATTGAGACAATTTGTATATCCAATCAATAAAAACCCATAATTAACTATTCTTTCTCTTAATATTAGGTAATCCAACCCCAAAGTCTATATAAATCATATCCCACCACCAAGTCAGCAATGGAAGTGGATGAAGCGAACCCAAAGTCAACTACTACTCACCATAGACCTATTTTCATTTATAAAAATAAAAGATAAAAATAAGTAATGTTCCATATCATAAAAGGCCACAAAAATTGACATATTATATCATAATACACCTTTTTAGTTCCTGTGTGGACTTCCCACTAGGAATTATAGGAGCACCAATCACAGTTTCCTCATAGGTAAAGGCATGCAAAAATTATTCAGAAAAAATATAATATCCATCATGGAGAATGACCATTAAATGATTGTCTCCCCACTATAAAGGGATTATATAATTCCATATAATTATTCATCAAGATGATTTTCTTAAATAATCATCTCAAAAATAGTGGAGTTTAGATAAAAACTATCCTAGACGACATAGGTACCTATTACCCAGACTGCTAAATGAAATTGTGCAAGAACATCCATAAAGATTCACTATTCTACTGATTCTTCCATAACCTGGGTTATAAGATTGTTTCTAAAAGAATCGATAATAAAATTATATTTCCCTATTGTTTATTAAATTTAAAAATCAAAATATTTTAGTTACTCCACCCAACACCTTTGTAGAAGGTTAAAATTTTTATTTAGGGAACATATAACTTATTCTCCTTTGGTTAGAATACATGGTAAACATTTATCGTAAAATAAAATGCCACCAAATGTTATGAACATACATCACGATTATGATTTCATGGTCATGTGAAAGATCATTCCTCTTGTGTTTCCAATGATTTTGAGATCTAAAGGCTACCACAAGATAACCCTCCATAAGAACACATCCCAAACCTGAACCAAATATTTCACAGACGGCTGAAAATCCCTACCCGGCCATTGAAAGAGTCAAAATAAATTCATATTTCAAAATATATCTCATATCAACAAAATAACTCTAATATTTATCATACCATGATAAATTCACCCCTTCTGAGTGATTTTAGTCATCAGAGACTCCAATATTGAATAATCATTCATGCACCAGTGACTGTACCATGGATACCCCATAAATATCCAATCCTTGTTAACATTTGGTGTTTTTATACATGTTAAAACAGATTTAATATATTTGGATCAACTGAGATACCTTGTTCAGAGACCACTTGACCCAATAACATCAATTCCTGAATCCATAAATTACATTTAGACGGATTAGAATAATGGTGTTAATCTCTCCATAGCTACATAACTAATCCCAAATGGTACACATGCAACTCATTGGACTGATAGTAAAATAGTATTTCATCTATTAATACCACCATACATGTATCAAGAGAAACTTTAAACATCTTTACAAGAAATTACATAATCATTGTTGTATAATTGGTTACACTTAATGGAATGAAAAGATACCCATATAGGAAATACCTAGTTCCAAAGGTGGTTTTCTATATAGTGATTCTTTTAATCCCAAATGAAGGTAACCTGATAATATATCATTCATCAAGAACCACTTCACCCCTTCAATCTATTCTACTATGTCATCAATCCATTGTAATGGATACTTTTTTTACAAGAACTAGATTGATTATTCAATAATAAAAGCAATGAAAAAGTGTTTCATCAACATTATTAGAATAGAGAAAAGTCACTACCCTAGGTGAAATGATATGTCATATAAATCCTTTTTCTAATAGATCTCATAGATGAGTCTTCAACTATTTCTTTTTATCTAGATCTATATGGTATGAAGGTATGGATATCCACTGAGTAACACGAACCAAATAAATAAAATAATCTCCCTCCATTTTTGGTGGAAAACCATAGAATTAAAAATGAAAAACAATATAAATCACAATGAAAATTTGTTGGATGTCATCATTCAAAGAATCCCTATTCTGAATAAAAGAAAACATATAATTTTCATTCCTAAACTTTGGATAAGAAGGTCTGCATCTACTCGACCTCAGGTCTTATTCCCCTTGATGGTGTGACATAGCCCAATGGGCATAGTAATGGAAACCCATGGAAGAAAATAGTAAATTTGGGGAATATTAGTAATGATTCAATCCATCCAGTTAATAAAATAAAGATATTTCATTTTGAGATCAAGAAAATACCATGCACAGTCAATCTTGGAAAAAGAGAAATAAAAAAAGGACAACAAAGACCCATAATAGGTTCTCCTTTATCTTCTTAGTCAATCTCTCTGTGATTCCCTATTAATTAATTATTGGGGAATACCCCCTACACATATTAATTTGGGGGGTGATTAGCCCTCATCTCCCTAAAATGCTCAAATTTTCTCCTTTATCCGGTTCATGAATCCTAATTTTTGCCCAATGTTTCTAGAGAAATCAGTAAGCCCAAAAATGCTAGATCTATTGGAAATATCTCTTTACATTTAAATCTTACTGCCATAGTTCAAAAATTATTTGAGTCTCATATAGATAACCCTAGTTCCAGGATTATGACATCAACACCCTTTGAAATATTTATTTGATGGATTCATTTTTAGTTCATTTTGATTATATAAATATGCAATTTTGGGGATTCTCAACAAGCGAAAAGTCATTATCAGGTTTTATTCGATGGATGATTTGATTGTAGAATGTTCTAGAGCTCCTCGTGAATGTAATGGGTGTTATTTATATCTACTCAAGTGGAAATATGATTTCAATTTGAAATGTGATTCTTCTATAATAGAGAATTCATTATGTTTTCTTAAACTTATGCAACCATTAAAACCATCTCTATTATTCACATTCATGGAAATCTTGTGGGTCAATAAAATTATTCTGATAGTATAACCAAATTAGATATTTATCATATTTTCCCTTTACTTTTCTAGAGTTTGATGTATCTAAACCACCAGTTTAGTGGATTTGGATAACAATTGGTGAATAAGTCCATTAGAAACAAAAATTACTTTATTTATAATGGAGTAACTATTGTTTAGCATGACATCAAATATGTTATCTAGCTTCATCCTATAATCATGTTTATTGAATCTATAATGGGGTGTATAATCCAAAGGTGATAGGGAAAGACACATTAAATGGCCTCAAGGTGTACCACTCATGCAGTAATGAGTTGGTTCATTATGATGGAATCTAGAATGAGGCATGAACTATGAATCTATATATGAAGATTTCATACATCTATGACCTTTTAAGGAACAACATGGGTGACAAAAACTCGACAAGGCTAGCCAATTTTTTTGGGTGGGACTGAAGGGGAGAATAATGGTGTTTCCTTGATCCACAATAATAGAGTCCCAATTTCTCCCACATATGAAGAGGTTTTTAGAAATATATGAAATCAAACTCATGAGGAAATGGACCAAGAGATAGGTTTTGGTTGTCCAGATATCTTCACTAAATAGAAGATTTCAATTAGGGGTGTATCATCTAAATATGGATTTGTTATGGATATATTGAACATTTCAAGTCTATTAAGCACTGCAGATCAAATTAATCTAGGTAACTATTTTGAAGTGATGGAAATTTAGGGGTAGGTATAGGAGAAAATAGATTAATCAAAGGGAGAGTGTTGCAATGTGGGGAAAGAATTATATGGGTAAGATAGAGATGACCAGAGTGTGGGATAATTCTCATGAGATACTACCGGGGGAAGACACTATAGAGGAATTCAATACCCAATAATAAATAATGGGAAATATTAGGAACTATGATTTTTAGAGTTGTATTCTAACTAAAGGGACGAAATCCAAATGGAATAAGGACTAATAACATTTTACTTGACCAATGGAGAAATGGTCTTCTAAAAATATAAGACTCATGGAAAGGGATGGGGAGTTAAAAAATAAGGGATGTACATGGGAAATCAACATATACTCTAGGGAAGAAATGGTGGAGGATGCATTATTGATTAAGTCATCCCAATATGATTTATATAATATCATTAAACAGTTACTTCTTAAGGCCACAAATATAGAGAAGTGTGTGAGTATGAACAAGAAAAAACATTTTTTTATTTGGTTTCATCAAAAAGAAAATAAATGTAGATGTGTTTATTAAAACACGTGAGAAGATGACTTATTTCATTGATAACATTATCAAGAAGATCAAGAAACAAAGGTACATTATCTTAACTTGAAATTATATAGGTATTAATCCTTTAATAAAAATAAATGTGATTTTAATGGTTTCTGGATCTCTTATTGTGTTTTACATTTTTTGGTTTTCAATGTGGGGAATTCATGATGGGATTTTTGTGAAATGTTGGGGATGATTTAGGATGGTTAATTTTATGATAGTTCTCACTTATCCCTTAAAAGTGATTTTTTGAATAAAAATTATTGAATTGAGTAGGGAAATAGAGACCCTTTTATCTCTTCATTCTGATATGTGTAGTAATATCCACCAACAAAGATAAAAGATTCATAATATTAGTTAGTAGGATCACAATATAAGTAAATATAAAATATTGATATGCACCATTATCAAATAAATTACATACTAAATATTAAGTTTTCGTGACGGCAAATTTCACTATCATAGACCATGTATCAATATCCTAGACTCTTCTACTAAGTGAAGAAGCATCATTCTGGATGCATATGGATGGAATCCCTTAGATCACAATGCAATAGATTTCACCATAGTACTTTTTAGTGTTGATGATCCCATGAAACTACATTTGGATAAAAATATAAAACATATTTTCTCCAAGTGTCCCAAATAACAACATGATATGCATATATGGGTGCCTCAAAAAAATTGTTTCAAATTCCCTAGAATTCCACACTAAAAATGAGTAAAAGGTCCTATTGCAGGAACTACATGAGGTCAGGAAGAATCCTACTTTCTTGATCCACTAATATACTTATCAAACATTATACATGCTTTAATGTAACTCAAATAAATATCATTAGTAGTAAAAGGAACCCCCATCAACCCTGAATTACCAAATTGATCATGTTCGACGATAAACACCCTATCCGGAAAGGGATCATAAGAGGTGATACTAAAAAAGAAAGCATGGGAGTTAATATGAGGCATAAGATCCATATAAAACTGTTGATTCTTCATCATTACATTTGATATAATATCAGGTGAAAACAAAACAATCATGGAAAATGGGTTTGCATATTTTTTTCAAGGTCTTGTCATCATACTCATGTTTGAAAAACTCTATAATCTTATAAAGAACTATAGTCATTGGATATAATAGATCAGAAAAAAGAATCTCGATGTCCATCATCTCTAACTCCTCATTCTTCATAACTGTCACCATCGATTCCCACTATCTTCTTTTAGGTCCATCAGTCATTAAAGGGGATCATATCAACATAATAAAATAAAATATTTACAAAAACATGAATTAAAGATATATATTTCTCAACCAATCTTCACCCTATTGAAGATCGTCAAAACCATTGAATACTGTTGGCTTCTAGATAAATAACTCATTGATCATGTTTTTGTGTTTCATCCCTTTGAGGTTACCTATTGGTAACCTAAATGAGAATGAGTGTAGTTGCCTATCTTGGAACATGGAAAACAAGCACTATAAGGCCCCAGCCTTAAACCTTACTTAATCTTGAGTTATTACAAGATTACACATTGAGGATCATTTCAAGTTTAGAGTTTTAGATAATTAGATCCTAAAACTTGCATTACCTTCCACATATAAACAAAGTGGTTACATAAAGATATTATTCTTCATTCCCATCAATGGAAACACATTTAAAATAAAACATGGATTATTTCTTGACACTTCCTTGACACTATCATCGTATCATGTACCTTTCCCTTGACCTGTGAAAAATATTTCAAAAAAACTTGGGATGAGCATAAAAAACCCAGTAAGGGATATAAAAATATTGAAAGGAAACATGGGTAAATATATACATAATAATTAAATCATACTTTACCCATAAAACATAAGAACATAAACATACCTCATCAAATCAAGAATAAATCATAGAAATCATAAGACATAAAGGTAACTTGAGGTATTCATAACATTCTTACATAGGGAGTAACCCTCTTGGTTACATTTGGAATACCCATCAAAGTATATTCCCAAAATCTCTTCGGGTAAACCTTAACGTTTCACTCCTTCGTGTTACCCAGTGCATTGGAGAGCTATATCGGGCTCACCTGCCCTTAGTCTATCATGGAACCACCCGTCTTCATAATAATTCCCAAGAACCTCAACATAATCGTATCACATAAAACATGCATAAAGGAAACATAACATTTCCACCTTTCAATCACAAGATATCAATAAAAAATATTGATATAAAAACATTATTAAAACCATTTTCAATACAAAAATAAAAGAAAATTAAAACATGGTATTTATTTTTCTTTTTAAAAAAAGTATGGCTTGTAGAGGAAGCTGAAACTCAAATAATGGTCACGGCGGCGGAGAAGTCATTGTCGCCGCATACATACAAAAAAAAATTCCATTTTTTCATTTAGTAAACACTTCGTATAAAAAATATTCCTTTTGAATAAACGTAAAAGTCAAAGGTGTTTATACACCGTATAAAATAAGGTTGTGTATAAAACAAAATATGACTCAATGAAAGGAGATTGAGACGAAGTCCCATACCTCGGGTCCGACTTGACTCGATCATTCTTTAATGTCCTGAATAATAAACTTGAGTTAATTTCTCCTTCTTTAAGAACCTTTTTCAAGTTCATTATTCCTTTTATATCACTTATTGTCATGTCATGAACACTATGTAATTATTTAAGTTAATAATGGTCATTTTAACAATCATTGGTACTTGATTCAAAAATAAACCATTTATAATTACAATTCGTTCATGTATCGATTATATCCAGAATGGTATTCATGATGTATATATCATATATGTCATATATATCCAGTACATGCATGCATTTATTATATTACATAATCATTTAGAGGTAAGAAATGAAATGCACCGTTCATGGAGACGGTAAGCCGTACGTACGCATGAACACTACATTCATTTATATTTCGTATTTTATAGAATGGAATCATAATGATATAAAGGTATATAATAATTCCATTATAATATCATTTATAATATCATAGTTCCATCCTTTATACGTCCCACATATGGTATTTAACGAATCAAATCACTTTGAGGGGGTGGTAGTCCGCACTTCCTTAAATAAAGATATCGCGTTTACCCATAATGGAAACCATAAAGGTATGACCAAAAATAAAAAAAATACAGAAGCTTAAGAAAGACATAAACACATTATATATCATATATAAATATAGTGACATCTTAATGGCCACCTTTGAAGGTGTTAAAAGAATATTGAACAATCATCGTTTCGGGAGGCATAAATTCACCATCCACGGAAACAGTATGTTCGTTAACCATTAGATGTAGGTGTGTGTAAGTGTAGATCTAATACTTATTGTAACAACATCCTAGTATATTGATGATACTATATTTGTTACAAAATAAAATAATAAAAAGTGTTTAGGGGGTTGGAGAAGCAAAATAAAACAAAAGGACTCAAGTGAAGACATTACCTTAAAATCGGGTAACTCTCTTTGGTTTGAGTTCAAAGGCTTCCTTGGGAAGACTTCTGCCCAAAGTGAGGCTTCAAGGAGTAATATAGGGAAGTGGAGAGACAAAATTGGCAGGGTTTGGCCGAGCCAAAGGCTTTGGGAGTGTGGGTAAGGAGGTAGAGGTGGGGGCCTTTTATAAGAGGAGAGGAGGGGCACTCTTGGAAAGTAAAGATAAGTTACTTTATTTTTAAATGAGTTTCGGATTAAAAAGGTCCCACATTGATATAATTAGAGGATAAGGTGAAAGGGTTCTAAATTCACTCATCCAATTGGTTTTGGCCATATGTAGGTCTTATATTTTACATTATCTTTCCATTTTATTTAAATCGTTAAATAATGAGGTCATCGCTGCATCATCATGATGTCATAAATAATTTAATTTATTTATTGTCCAAAAATTATAAAAAAACTACTATGATGTAGGAAATTCTTTTAGCTTTCTAATTAATAGTTATAGTCAAAAATATAACTTGTATAAACCCATATAAATTTTTTTTAGTAACATAACTCATGTTTGTGTCATTTTTACGTTAACATTAAATAAAAAGTTATTTATGTCATTTCCCAACCAAAGTGGATCCATGGGGTCCCCTAGTTGAACCATGGCTTGTCTTTGTCGGCCATGACACATCCAATGAGGGTAGGACATGTGTCAAGCTCATATCATACTATTAAAACATTATTTTTACCTTAAACTACACTAATTACCACTAATCGCGATTAAAAACATAATAAGTTACTATTCACCAAAAAATTATTATAATCTCATTGAACCACATTTTTCTTCTTAATTACAACCATGTATGTTGGATTTTTGAAATTCAAAACACAAAGATGGCAAAATTTCATTTAAACGGAAAAATCATTTTTTATAAGTACCACTTAGTGGTTTCACTATTCATCAAAAAATGAAGTTTTTCAGAAAATTACCAAAAATTCACCCTATGCAGTATTTGATATTCCAAATTCAAAAATGAATTCTATTTTACAAATTTCAAAAAATATAAGTCACATTTATTAATTTAATAATTAATTCCCGCCGTCATGACAAATAGCGTATTTTTATGAAACAATAAGTATCAAACGATTGACACCAGTTTAAGTCCAATTTCAAAGAGAAATTGATTCCAATGACCACCATTGGATTAAATGGTAAAACTATATTCTAATTTCACTTTAAAACCAATTCAAAAGATAATCTAATCCTATAAATAAATTAGATTAAAAAGAGGTTTTGAATTAAAATACATCATTTTTCACTATTCATTAAAAAATGAACTTTATCGAAAAAATACCAACAATTCACACAAAGTAAATTTTGATGTCCCAATCATAAATAATAATTTTATTTTGACAAACATATCTTATAAAATTGTCAAAATATAGATTTAAAAAAGGGTTTTCCATCAAAAGGCAGTAAAATAATCTTTTAAGAATATTAGTGTATTCCATGCATAAGATTGTATTTATTTTAATTTTAAGCCTCTAAAACACTATATTAATCATTAATAGACATAGATAAAAATATCTATTATTCATTACTTACTTGGGATGTTACATCTTTCCCCCCTTTAGAAAATTGTGTCCCTGCAATTTATTTACTTATCGAATAATTGGGGTACTTATCCCTCATTGCATTTTCAGATTCTCATGTTGCCTCTTCCACCATGTGTTTTTTCCACAAAACCTTTACCTGCTTAATCGCCTTATTCCATAACACTTTATCCCTGTGGTCATGAATCTAGACTGGTTGTTCCTCATAAGATAGGTTCTCTTCCAGCTGAACTACCTCTGGACTCAAAACATGAGATGGATCTGGCATATACTTTCTCAACATCGAAACGTGAAAAACATTGTGTACCTGAGATAAACTCGGAGGTAAAGCCACTCGGTATGCAACTGATCTAACTCTCTCCAGAATTTCATATGGTCCAATAAACCTTGGACTTAGCTTTCCTTTCTTACCAAATCTCATCACACATTTCCAAGGAGAAACCTTTAGAAAAACATGATCACCTACCGCGAAAGATAGATCCTTCCTCCAGTTATCCGCATAACTCTTCGGCCTGCTCTGAGCTGTTCTCATGTGATTCTGAATCAGTTGAACTTTTTCTGCCATCTCTTCTATCAATTCTGGTCACATAAACTTCCTTTCACCCACTTCATCCCAGAAAGTTGGAGTTCGACACCGCTTCCCATATAATGCCTGAAATGGTGGCATCTGTATACTAGAATGAAAACTGTCATTATATGAAAATTCAACCAAAGAAGGATGTTGGTCCCAACTTCCCTGATAATCCATAGAACAAGCTTGTAGTATATCCTCTAAGGTCTGAATTGTTCTTTCTGACTGCCCATCTGATTGAGGAGGAAAAGTTGTACTTAAATTTAATTCAGTACACAACGACTTCTGAAGGCCTTTCTAAAAGTTATAAGTGAACCTGGGATCACGATCAGATACAATGGAGAGAGGAACTCCATATAACCTGACTATCTCTTTATGATACAAACGGGAAACTTGATCTAGGGAAAACGTATATCGTATAGAAAGGAAATGAGCAGATTTAGTCAAGCGATCAACAATAACTCAGATTGCATTATTACCTCGAGATGTCTTTGGTAATCCCACAACAAAGTCCATGGATATATTCTCCCATTTCTACTATGGCACAAGTAAAGGCTGAAGCATCCCTTTTGGTAACTGCCGCTCTGCTTTAACCGTATGAAAAGTCAAACACATCACAGTAAAATCAGCAATATCTCTTTTCATTCCATCCCACCAGTAATACTCCCGCGAATCTCTATACATCTTAGTACTGCCAGGATGAACTGAAAACGGAGAACTATGAGATTCACATAACAACTCTGTCTTCAACTGTGAATCACAAGGCACACACAACCTCTTCCCAAATCTCAAAATGCAATCATTATCAATGTTGAATTCTGGCAACTTACCTTTCTGAACTAGCTCTACCTTTTTCTGCAACTCACTGTCTTGCTTCTGTGCTTGCTTGATTCTATCTGATAGAGATGATCTCACTGATACCTGAAACAAAACAGAAGAACTTCCTGCACCAACAACTTCTATGACAAAGTTCATCAAATCCTTAACCAAAGGATCATGTTCCAAACGCAACATTGCTAATGAAGCATTACTTTTTTGAATCAAAGCATCAGCCACTTTATTTTCTTTTCCCGGATGGTAATGAATTGTAAAATAATAATCCTTGATTAATTCTAGCCATCTCCTTAGTCTCATGTTCAATTATTTCTGAGTGAATATATACTTTAAACTTCTGTGATCGGTATATATTTCACACTTTACTCCATACAAATGATGTTTCCAAATTTTTAAAGCGAAAACAACAGCAGCTAATTCCAAATCATGTGTAGGGTAATTTACCTCATGAGTTTTCAATTGTCGTAAAGCATAAGCAATTACCTGATCATTCTGCATTAGGACGCAACCAAGTCCTTTCAATGAAGCATCACTGTACATAACAAACTCACCATTCTTGGAAGGTAGTCCCAAAACTGGAGTATTCACCAATCTTCTTTTCAATTCCAGAAAAAAATCATCACATTCTTTTGTCCATATATACTTAACACCCTTCCGAGTTAGATTAGTCATTGGACTAGATAACCGTGAAAAATTTCAAACAAACCTTCGGTAATAGCATGCCAAACCAAGGAAGATATGAATCTCAGTTACATTTGTGGGTCTTGGCCAGTCTTCCACAACTTTTGTTTTTGCAGGATCAACAGTTATACAATCTTTAGAAATAATGTAACCAAGGAAAGAAATTTGTTGTAACCAAAACTCACACTTGCCGAATTTTCCATATAGTTTCTTTTCTTTTAAGGTTTGAATGATAACCCTTAAATGTCTTTCATGCTCCTCTTTACATTTATAAAACACCAAAATATCATCAATAACGACAACAAACATTTTTCACCTGAGTCAACTGATCCATCACTGCAACAAACTGTTTAGTTCTGATTCTGACCATCTCAGGATACTGATTTGAAAGGTCATTTCCCTCTGTATCCCTTCCTAGAAAAGATGCTCTATTTCCTCTGTGGAAAACAATTATTATCACAGAAATACCTTAGGTGAAGCAACATGGTAATCTTTAAATGCTATATCATTTCAATTTGACCATAAATAAATATTTTTAGATAGTCATTTAATAAAATTCTAACTCCTAAAGTTATCTAAACCGACCATTGATACCGACTATAAGTCCCCAGCCATAAACCTTAATTAATCTTGAGTTATTAGAAGATTACACACTGAGGATCTTTTTGGGTTTAGAGTTCTAGATAATGAGATCATAAAACTTGCATTACATTCCACATATAAACAAAGTGGTTACATAAAGAGAGTATTCTTCATTCTTATCAATGGAAACACATTTAAAATAAAACATGGATTATTTCGTGACACTTCCTTGACATTATCATCATATCATGTACCTTTCCCTTGACCTGTGAAAAAAATTTCAAAAAAACTTGGGATGAGCATAAAAAACTCAATAAGGGATATAAAAATATGGAAAGGAAACATGGGTACATATATACATAAGAATGAAATCATATTTTACCCATAAAACATATGCACATTAACATACCTCATCAAATTAAGAATAAATCATAGAAATCATAAGACATAATGTTAACTTGAGGCATTCATAACATTCTTACATAGGGAGTAACCCTCTTGGTTACGTTTAGAATACCCATCACAGTATATTCCATAAATCTCTTCGGAGAAACCTTAACTTTTCACTCTTTCGCGTTACCCAATGCATTGGAGAGCTATATCGGGGTCACCCGCCCTTAGTCTATCACGGAACCACCCGTCTTCATAATAATGCCCAAGAACCTCAACATAATCGTATCACATAAAACATGCATAAAGGAAAAATAACATTTCCACCTTTCAATCCCAATATATCAATACAACACATTGATATAAAAACATTATGAAAACCATTTTCAATACCAAAATAAAAGAAAAGTAAAACATGGTATTTATTTTTCTTTTAAAAAAAAGTATGGCTTGTAGAGGAAGCCGAAACTCAAATAATAGTCACGGCGGTGGAGAAGTCGTTGTCGCCGCATATGTACGAAAAAAACATTCCCTTTTGTCGTTTAGTAAACACTTAGTATAAAAAATATTCCTTTTGAATAAACGTTAAAGTCAGAGGGGTTTATACACCGTATAAATGAAGGTTGTGTATAAAACAAAATATGCCTCAATGGAAGGAGATTGAGACGAAGTCCCATACCTTGGGTCCGACTTGAATTGATCGTTCTTTAATGTCCTAAATAATAAACTTGAGTTAATTTCTGCTTCTTTAAGAACCTTTTTCAAGTTCATTATTCCTTTTATATCACTTATTGTCAGGTCATGAACACTATGTAATTATTTAAGTTAATAATTGTCATTTTAACGATCATTGGTACTTGAGTCAAAAATAAACCCTTTATAATTACAAGTCGTTCATGAATCGATTATATCCAGAATGGTATTCATGATGTAGATATCATATATGTTATATATATCTAGTACATTCATGCATTTATAATATTACATAATCATTTAGAGGTAAGAAATGAAATGCACCGTTCATGGAGACGGTAAGCCGTACGTACGCATGAACACTACTTTCATTTCTATTTCATATTTTATAGAATGGAATCATAATGATATAAAGGTATATTATAATTCCAGTATAATATAATTCATAATATTATAGTTCCATCCTTTATAAGTCTCAAATATGGTATTTAACGAATCAAATCACTTTGAGGGGCGGTAGTCTGCACTTCCTTAAATGAAGATATTGCGTTTACCCATAATGGAAACCATAAAGGTATGACCAAAAAGAAAAAAAATATAGAAGCTTAAGGAAAACATAAAAATATTATATATCATATATAAATATAGTGACACCTTAATAGTCACCTTTGAAGGTGTTAAAAGAATGTGGAACAATCATCGTTTCGGGAGGCATAAATTCACCATCCACGGAAACAGTACGTTCGTTAACCATTAGATGTATGTGTGTGTAAGTGTAGCTCGAATACTTATTGTAACAAAATCCTAGTATATTGAGGATACTGGATTTGTTACAAAATAAAAGAATAAAAAGATTTTAGGGGGTTGGAGAAGCAAAATAAAACAAAAGGACTCAAGTGAAGACATTACCTTAAAATCGGGTAACTCTCTTTGGTTTGAGCTCAAAAGCTTCATTGGGAAGACTTCTGCCCAAAGTGAGGCTTCAAGGAGTAATAGAGGGAAGTGGAGAGACAGAATGGGTAGGGTTTCGCCGAGCCAAAGGCTTTGGGATTGTGGGTAAGGAGGTAGAGGTGGGGGGCTTCTATAAGAGGAGAGGAGGGGAACTCTTCGAAAGTAAAGATAAGTTACTTTATTTTAAAATGGTTTTCGGATTCAAAAGGTCCAACATTGATATATTTAGAGGATAAGGTGATAAAGGTTCTAAATAAACTCATACAATTTCTTTTGTCCATGTTTAGGTCTTAGATTTTACATTATCGTTCCATTTTATTTAAATCGTTAAATAATGAGGTCATCGCTGCATCATCATGTTGTCATAAATAATTTAATTTATTTAATGTCCAAGAATTATAAAAAAACTACTATGATGTATGAAATCTTTTTATATTTCTAATGAATATTTATAGTAAAAAATATAACTTTTATAACCCCATATAAAAAAAATTTAGTAACATAACTCATGTTTGTGTCATTTTTACTTTAACATTAATTAAAAAGTTATTTATGTCATTTCCCAACCAAATTAGATCCATGGGGTCCCCAAGTTGACCCATGGCTTGTCTTGGTCGTCCATGACACATCCAATGAAGGTAGGACATGTGTCAAGCTCATCTCATACTATTAACACTTTATTTTTACCTTAAACTACACTAATTACCAGTAATCACGATTAAAAACTTAATAAGTTACTATTCACCAAAAAATTATTATAATCTCATTGAACCAAATTTTTCTTCTTAATGACAACCATGTATGTCGGATTTTTGAAATTCAAAACACAAAGATGGAAAAATTTCATTTAAACGGAAAAATCAGTTTTTATAAGTACCACTTAGTGGTTTCACTATTCATCAAAAATTGATGTTTTTCAGAAAATTACCAAAAATTCACCCTAAGATATATTTGATATTCCGAATTCAAAAATGAAGTCTATTTTAAAAAATTCAAAACATATAAGTCCCATTAATTAATTTAAAAATTAATTCCCGCTGTCATGACAAATAACGTGTTTTTATGAAACAATAAGTATCAAAAGATTGACACCAGTTTAAGTCCAATTTCAAAGTGAAATTGATTCTAATGACCACCATTGGATTAAATGGTAAAACTATATTCTAATATCACTTTAAAACCAATTCAAATGATAATATAATCATATAAATAAATTAGATTAAAAAGAGGTTTTGAATTAAAATACAACATTTTTCACTATTCATTAAAAAATGAACTTTATCGGAAAAATACCAAAAATTCACACAAAGTAAATTTTGATATCCCAATAATAAATAATAATTTTATTTTGACAAACATATCTTATAAAATTGTCAAAAGATAGATTTAAAAAAGGGTTTGCCATCAAAAGGCAGTTAAAAAATCTTTTAAGAATATTAGTGTATTCCATGCATAAGATTGTATTTATTTTCATTTTAAGCCTCTAAAACACTATCTCAAACATTAATAGACATAGATAAAAATATATATTATTCATTAGTTACTTGGGATGTTACAAGCACAATGATCTCAATGAGGTTTCAGTATATTAGAGGATTAACTCACTATTGTTCACCAATAACTTTTTCAAAGGTCCTATTATCATATCATCTCATTTTCATCATTCTAAACAACATCTGAAAAAAACATTAAAGATATCAAAATATTAACTAGGTCAAAAAAATGAAAAGATTAAAATTTAGATTAATAAAAAAGATAATAAAAAAAGTATTTTATTAAATTTATCCAAATCATAAAAGGTAAAATAATATAAATAGATAAAATTATTTCACAATATGCCTTTACTAACCCGCCCATTATTTCTTAAGACTTTTTCAGTGAGAGCTTCCCAGGAACTCACCTGCAAATATATACTATGTATTGAAAATACATATTTAACTACAAACAAGCATCATGGAAAGATTTTTGACCAACACATTTGATACCACATTTTCATGTACCTATTCGAATATTGAGTACTCTAACAAATGAGCTCAAAATGACATAGTATGATGGGAATTATCAATTTCCATGGTTTGAAGACTATAACATTATGTCATACAAGATAATATTTGGGATGGATTTTTATCAAAAAATAGAAGAAGATAAACATATAATTCATTATGATCAATACCCCGCAAATGGAAAAATTATAGAAACCAAATAGTTATATGAAAATACAAAATAGTTCATCCTCAAAGTACTCATAATATTATAAGATAAACTAAAAATACTAATGGAAACATCACTTCAATACTAAAAAAATGAAGGAAATCAACAACATCTATGGGGAACATTCGCTTTTCATGGAAATAGAAGAAGAAAATATAAAAACATCGAATGGAAAATGTACGGTGTTATTCATAAAGAATATATTGTTTTTACAATGTTCTCTAAAAAAATATTACTTGATAATAAAAAAATAATGCTTTCCATGTAAATAAAATAGATACAAACATAATAAATTTCCATATTTAAAACAAAACATATTTTCATTTTAAATGATGGAAAATGTGTCATACATAGATTAAGTTGACATCTTATATAAAATAGTTTATATATATCATTGTGAATTTGTAAAATAGTTTCATAAACAATAGAATAAATATAAAAAAAATCATAAAAATAAACAAGGTCATCTTCACTTTGATATAATATTTTTTATTAATATGATCCTCACACATCTCATGTCATTGATCATAGAAATATGTGAACACATGTGCCTCATGATGTGGGAGGATAGGGATCATCTATATCCCTTCATGGATACGATCTTCCTAACCGTGTATTTATTATATTTTTCATCATCATTCTTTTTCTAGGGAATTACAATTCAAGATTGCTTTTCCAAAATATCTAAGTGACTACATAGGATCTGGTGTGGTCATTGAATCAATGAATAATGGTAAAAAAACTCATTTCATATCAATCATCATTTATTATTTAATTTCACAAAATTCAATTTCAATATGAATATTCAGCCTTAAAATAAAATCATGGGTATTTCATCAATTCATTTCATTTCAATTAGAATCAATTATTGGTTTTTATCAGTTAAATTAAATCTATTTTCAAACATATGTTATTGATTCATTTCATCAATTCCATCATTTTCAAATATGACCCAAATTCTATTTCCATTGGAATTAGGGTATTTTCCCCATAAATCCATTCCATCTCAAATTCCAATTCCAATTCACAACAAATTTGTTTTTACTAATAAATTTTAAAAAATCATGAAAATAAGGGCTTAATCACATGGCCAATCTAAAACAAACTACAAATCATAACCATGTAATCAAATATAAAAACTTATAATGGGATCTACCAATGAATAACAATAGTAAAGAAGATCAAGAAATAAAACAAATAGTAAAATCAATTTATATTAATTTTAGATGCATTGATGTCATGTAGAAATAATACTCTTTATGGAGGATAGAAAGTGAGAGTGTGAGAAGACACATGAGAGGATATTCACATACCTAGAGGAATTTAAATGAGATCTTACACACATATATCTACCAATAATTGGTTTATTGGTTCGAAATTTTGTTCTTGAGTACATCCAAATACATGGATATTGATTTTAGTCTAATGATGGTATAGTAAGATCTTATACAGAGGTTTGGGAAATTTTTAATAAAATTTCAGAACATTTTTTTGTGCACATTGTTAGCTGGACAAGGCTACATGGTTAGAAAAACTTTTAACCGTAACGATGAATCCCTATAATGTGGTGATCAATTACTACATTTTTGTTCCATAGTTTTCATCACTTTCACCAACTATTAAAAACTGCACTATCTAGGGTTTCACAGTTTTTCCTTTGGTGGTGCACTATTTATAAAACTTGTACACCAGCCTTACACGACCCACGGGGCCTCCAAAAAAAATTCCATTTGAAACTCCCCAAGAAAATCTAAAATCAAGGATGATACAAAATATATTTGTGGAGTACCTCAAAAAAAGTAACAAGAAGTTACAGCCTCCACACCAAAGAAACTTTCTTCCCTGAAAATTCTTATCATGAAGTTTCCATATCACAGATTTGAGTCCACCTATCTCTCATCAATTCCTCCATCTCCCTAGTCTCATTAAAACCATAAAAACTCATCCATAGCACAAAAAAAGGAATAATCCTCCCATGAATTACATTTTTCTCAGAATGACCTATTATGACTGGGTTCCCATTAATAGATAAATCAGACCCAACATCAAGATAATTCCATCAAAAGTTGTGAGATGGTTCAAAAAGATAATTCCAGAGATGAGATACATGGAACATGTTATGTATAAATTTTAGACAAGGAGGATGTGAAAAATTGAAATCCACTTTACCCACCTATCAACAACCTCAAAAGGTCTTGAAAATTGAGAAAAATACTTTCCTTTCCTCCCAATTAGTCAATGATCTAAATAAGTTAAAACTCTAAAAAAACAAATCACCATCGGACAACTCCAACTGTATTCAATGAATATTATTATATTATTATACCAAATCTATTAGAACCACATTATTTGATGAATAAACTAAAAATTATGCAGATCTTCTACATTTTCCATTATAGTTTTTAGTTGGTGACCTGGTTTTCATTGAGGGAGTCTCCTCATTTAGGTAATAGATGTTGGGGGAGGCAAGGGAATCTTATTTTTCATTTCATGGACCTTTTGTTGTTCTGAGTAGGTGGGTAAAGTGGAATAACATTTGAATCTTGTTTAATAGTTTAAATTGATACATAACATGTTACATGTATCCCATATATAAAAGTATATTTATGAAACATCTCATGTCATGATATGGGGGATCTTGATGCTGAGACTGATGTATGATGGATCTTGAATATATAGATTATAAACAAGAGGGGGTGAATTGTGTCTTTCAGATTTTTTTTATCTCTTCAGTTGAACGAGTTCTGACCTCTATGCTTTATTAGATTT
Source organism: Viscum album (assembly GCA_963277665.1). NCBI lineage: Eukaryota > Viridiplantae > Streptophyta > Magnoliopsida > Santalales > Viscaceae > Viscum > Viscum album. Next base: position 1,879,225,940 of record OY728132.1, read on the forward strand.
GATCATGCAGTAGAAATAAATAAAAGTAGGGACACAAAGATTTATATTTGTTCGGGGAATAGAAGGCCCCTATTACACTCCACCAACGCTCAACTCCATGAGCTTGATGATTTTCACTATCTGGTCCTTATTTCAAGAGACCATTCCACAACTGAATATAGGCAGTTGAAACCTTTACAATCCAAGGAAAAAAATCCTTCTAGTTCAAACACGAACCTACAAAGATTTGAATGAGAAGCTGGTTACTCAAGAATAAAGAGAATTTCAGAAAGAAGTTTTCCAGTTCATCTTCACATTTACAACAGAATGCAATTGACAGCAGATGGATCGTCATCTCTATTAATATTGAATTTCAAAACAAAGCAATCTTGAGTCGATCCAGTTACATTAGATATAGAGATTTAGTTCACAACTTTAGCAGTAGTGGATACATAGTAGATATTAGACGAAAAACAAGTGAATCTTCTATCAAGTTCCTTCTTCTTCTTAAATGAACAGAGCTTTGACGCTACTTTTTGAATCAGCAGATCAATGAGATTTTAGGCAGTCTCTGTTTTCCACCTTTTTTTAATAATAAATATTGAACTCCACTCTCCCATATATATATTGTTTTATCAGAGATAACATATATAATAATTCCGAGAATATCTCCTGCATATTTAGATCCATAAAAAGTCGCCTTCTGATTCACAATATTCAAAAATTTGAACTTACAGAGTAATCATAACTTCCCTCAAAACTCGGCATAAAAATATCCTTTTAAATCAGTCTTTAATCTAATGATAAAACGGATTTGAATCAGTCAATTTCATACATTAAAAATGAATTTAAATCCTGATTGAAATCCACCCAATAATTAGCTTGTTGACCGTTGCATAAAAATATTGTCTTTCAAACTTTCAGACGCCAAACCTAAGGTTGATGACATGACCTCTAAACATAGTGTTGATAACATAGTCTTCAAATGTAAGGTTCATAACATAAGGATGAACATAAAAATAGGGGTGATCATGCATACTTTTCCAAAGAACGTATGGTTGTTTACAAATATAAGGTTGATGAACCATACTTTTGAGAAACAAACATAACGTTTAGTACCTACATACGGTTCTCCTTCCATAATTTTCTAAAAACCAAAACGTAAGGTTCATTCCTAACATAAGGTTCTTCTTCCATACTATGTTGAAAACTTATGGTTGTTTAAGCATACTTTTCTCTTATCTGAAAAAGTATACACACTCTTTATCCTTACTCTATGTTTATCCACGTAGGGTATGAATAGTGATTCCAGGATGTGCTTAATGTAGATTCCGAACACGTAAGGTATGAACAGTGACTCCAGGACGTGCTTAAATCATATTCTGAACAAGTAACAAATTCTCGTTATTTCATGAGTAAAATAAATTAATAAATTCCTGAAAAATACTAAATAAAATCATTAGAAAATAATTAAGGGTATTTGTGAGAATCAAAATTATCAAAAAAAAGATAGAGTATTATTTTCAATAATCTCCCCCTTTAAATAACATTATATATTGTTGAAAACAATACTTTTATCAACAATATCTCCCTTTTTTATGATCATAAAACCCATAAGATACTAAAATAATTAAATAAAATTAACTCTCAAAATAAAACAATATTTTAATTTTAACAAAAAAAATTCTAAAAATAAAAATCTCTCCCCCTGAAAATAAAATAAGTTTTCTCTAGAAATAAAAGTTTCTAGTTTTATCCAAATTTATCACTCTGATTAAATAATGGGTTTTTTTAAACTAAGGGGTTTTAAAATAAAATGTGGTGTTTATCCAAATTTCTCCCCCTTTTGTTATATTATAATGAATGATAAATTATGGGTTTGAACACATTTAATGTTGCACTAAACTATAGGTAAATGCTATTGTTAACTATTTATCAATAAATAAATCTGTAGTGCTGGCATATCAAAAATAAATAATGTAAAACAAATAGAAACAAAGAAAGAGATTTTTATAAAAAAAATGAAAAATAGATACAAGTATGATAAACACAAGAATCATGGTTTATGCAAGATAGGAAATAGGTTCTATCTCCTCTGGATTGCTAACTTGATTTCTCTAAACTGCTCCCTAAGTCTCTTCATCATCCCATCTCCATGTTTGATAATGAGCTCTCTATTCTCCTGAGTCATATGAATATCCTCAATTAAATTGACTCTAAAAAACTCATGAATCCTTTCTTCTTTTTCTATAAACACTGACAGCTTCTCTAACTTCTGATTTAATAGAGTTATGATTGATGGCTCACCAGATGTTAGTTGATCCACTAAAATTTTCTGATTTTCCTACAACACTGATAACGGAGCATTGTTACATTGAATATCTTGCAACAGGTCATTCATGTTTCTCATCGCGGCTGTGTTGGAATGAAATCCTCAGATTAAATCAGGTGAAGTACCTGATCCACTAACATCACTATTTGCAACTGATGCAAATTGGTTCTCCATAAACAATATCCGATCTGATAAATCTGTTTTCATAACCATTTCAGATTTCAAATTTGAAACTTTATTCACCATATCCTCTTTAAACATTTCAACTTCTTGCCTTGAGACTGTACTCTCTTTTCACTTTTGAAATCTCAATTGTTCAAAGGTTAAGGAATTTCTGAGAGTGACTTTCTCAGATTCTAACAGAGACTACTTTTTGTAAATTTCTTCAACTTCTTTCTTCCCTGAATCAGAGGCACCATGTGCTTGATTAACATTCTCAGGCTCTAGATGATGCAGCAGTACCAAAGGTAATGATTCAACATCATATTTCTCTTTTTCTTTGTCCTGAGTAGGTTGGTCCACAGATATTTCCTTAGAGTCCGCAGACTCCCCCACTGAAAAATCCTCTTGAATTACTTCTGTGTGAGCTTCAGAAGCATGCTCACCACAAACATCAACATCTTGGCCTTCCACTGGATTTTCGAGAACAACATTTTCAAGAGTTTTCTGAGGTCTACCCACTTTTTCACCAGGCACTGCCTCCTTATCTTGGTCCTGTTGAAGTGTAACTTGAACATCAGCTACAAACTGTTCCTACTTTTCCCTTTGAGCTTCTTCTTGAGCTCCTGAACCCACTACTGGTGATGTCCATTCACTAACAATGTCCATAGTCTTATCAATAATGGCTCCTCTTACAAAATAGTAAACAATTAAAGGTTTTATTGTTCTTGAAAATGCAGGGGAAGTAATTTCCTCATTAATATCTCTAGTTCTTTGAGAATGAAGTCACTCCTGACTTATTTCTTCATCAACATCTTACACTTCAAATCGGATCCTTCTAGCTACATTTTTGACTCTTGATTCAGCTTGTCCCTCCTTGGACTTAGTAGGTTGAGCCTGAGCACTCTCTAAATCTTCCTCAGCTCCTACTGGAAATTTTTTTCCATTAATGGTGCTACAAAAGTATCCAATTTTCCTTAATGTTCCATCATTAAACATATTACTTTGATGATAGTGTACTCAGGCATCCACTAATCTCACCATGTATTTCTTAAGCAATAGTTTATAAATAAACCGACTGAAAGGATAAAAGTTTATTCGAGAATCACATTGGAAACAGTAATGGAGGTACCTAACCATGTACATTGGGAATTTTAACTAGATATCACTTAACAAAAGATACATTATGTACATGTCAGGGTACAATATATTTTCTATTTCTTCCATTCTGGGAGATATTCCTGTCTGAACAAATTTAACCAGGATCTTCTGATCTGGATCAAAATATTTCACCATCATTTTCTTAGTAGTAGATGTCTCAAAAAAAGGACATAATATCCTCGGATTTATGCACGACATATATTATATTATTCAAATCAAAATGAAAAACTCCCTCATGAGGGACATTGAAAATCTGACCAATTTTTACTGACGAGATTGAGAAATCTCTATCCTCTATCTGAGCCATCATACTGTCCTCAGAATCCCCCATACTAAACTGTACAGATTTGAAGAAGTATCTATGTTCTACCTTATACAGAAATTTTGTATTTTCACTATTGAATGTCTGCTCAAGGATCTGAAATGAGAGCGCTTGTTTCAACAGAAGATTTGTCTGAAATAACCAGTTGAGATCAATTACCTTGCCCTGTAAGATTTTTCTTCCTTCTGAGCATTGTCTCTTGACATTAGATTGATTGGTTTGACTGGCTCATTTATTCCTTACCATCTCTGTGAGACTCTCTATAGGTTTCAAGGTTAGGGTTTCAGAGGTTTGATGATTAGGGTTCACGAATATAGGCCAGTGTTAGGTGTTCGAAAGGGTTTCAATTGAAGTAAAACAGTTCAGAAGACTAAAGGGTTTCTAACAACCTCAATTCCTGTGCTTTTAATAATCATTACATATATTTAAAAATAAATAAAATAGATTACGCGGATAAAATAAACTTATTTTTTTTAAAAACAATATAGAAAAATTATTTTTAAGCATAAAAAACATTGTGAAGTAAAATTTTATTTAAAATCAAATAAACCTAGCTTCCCTTAATAAAATAAAACCTTGCAGTAGGAAGTGGTTTAGTAAAAATATATTCTAATTGAATTTCCATATTTATAAATTATAAAAATATATCCTTTTTAATAACATGATCTCTTAAAAAGTTATGCCTTATATATATGTGCTTTGTTCTAGAATGACTAATATGATATTTTAAAATAATAATTGCGCTTGTATTATCACATAAAATAGGTGTATTATTAAAATTCAATACAAATTCCATTAGAGTGTTTTTCATCCACAACACTTATGCATAGAAACTGCCATCGAAAACATATTCTGCCTCGGCTATTAACAAGGAAACTGAATGTCGTTTATTACTAGACCATGACACCAAAGACTTTCCTAAAAAGTGACATGTTCTTAATATGGTTTTCTATCTAATCTACAACTTCCAAAGTCATCATCTGAATATGAAATAAAGTTGAAATCAAAAGTTCTAGGATAATGAATAGATTGAAAAATAGTTCTTTTTAAATATGTAAAATTATTTTAACATTAGTTAGAAGAGATTCTTTAGGATTTGATTGAAATATAGAACAAAGACTTACTAAATACACTATATTTGGCCTGCTAGCAGTAAGATATAATAAACGACCAATAATACATGTATATAACATGTTGTCAACTGATTTTCTAGTTTCATCCAAATCATGTTTTATATTAGTACACAGAGTTGTAAATTTCTTGCTATTTTCAAGTCCCAATTTCTTAAGAAAATCAGTAATGTATTTTATTTGATTCAAAACATTTCCAAAATCTTTTTCATAAATTTGAAGTCTTATGAAGAAATTTAGTTCTCCCATAATACTCATTTCAAATTCTTTTTGAATTAACTTTAAAAACTCATGACAACGGGTTTTATTAGTAGATCCAAAAACTACATCATCAACAAAAATTTTAACCAATAAAACATTAATTTTTATAGTTTTCTTAAAGAGTGTTGGTTATGCCAATCCATCAGTAGAATCATTTTTAAAAATAAAAGAACATAATCTTTCATACCAAGCTCTAGGTGCTTGTTTAAGGCCATAAAGATCTTTAGAAAGTTTTAAAACAGAAATTGATTTCTGAGAATTTTCAATACCAGGATGTTGCTCAACATAAACATCCTCCATTAAATAACCATTTAAAAAGGAAGATTTAGCATCCATCTGAAATAATTTAAAATTCACATAAGATGCATTGGATAAAATGACTCTAATGGATTCTAACATAGCTATAGGTGAAAAAGTCTCATCATAATCTATTCCTTCTTCTTGATTGTATCCTTTAGCTACTAATATTCATTTATTTCTAGTTATTGTGCCTTGGTCATCTTGTTTATTTCTAAAGACCCATTTGGTTCCTATTACAGGAAAATTATTAGGTCTTTCCACTAATTCCCAGAATAAATTTCTTTTAAATTTGTTTAATTCATATTTCATTGATATTACCCAACATTCATCGCCTAAACTTCTTCTATAGTCTTGGGTTCTTATTGAGATAGAAAGGTAGAAAATTCCACTAGGTTTCCTAATTTTCTTCTAGTTTGAATTCCTATATCTAAGTCACCTATAACAGTTTCTAAAGGGTAATTCTTTAGGGTTATAGACTGTCTAGGAAAAACATTTAATGGTTTTTCAGTATCATGTTCCTCTGAACTGGACTGAATTTCTTTTATATCATTTTATAATAATTCGTTATGTTCTCAAGTCTTATGTTGAAAATAGAGTCAACTTCATCCATTTGATCTGTCCTTTCCTCAAAGGGATCAGATTCATTAAATCTTACATGAACTTATTCTTCAAAAATTCTTGACTTCTTATTATAGACTATATATGCTTTGGAGGCATCATAATATCCTATGAAAATACCTTCATCATATTTTGGATCGAACATACAAAGATTATATTTGGTGTTCAATATGTAAACCTTGCATCCAAAAACTTTAAAGTAATTTACTTTAGGTTTTCTGTTATTCAATAGTTTATAGGGTGTCTTTTTCAAAATAGGTCTAATTAAAACTTTATTAATTATATATCAAGTTGTATTCACAAATTCTACCCAAAAATATTTAGGTAGGTTATATTCATTTGACATAGTTCTAGCCATTTATTGAATTGTTCTATTTCTACATTATACAATCTCATTCTGTTGAGGTGTTCTTGGTGCAGAAAAGGTATGTTTAGTACTCATGTTTGAGCAATAGGAATTATATTCCTGAATCTCAAATTTTCCACCATGATCACTTCTCAATGATATTATATTAAAACCTTTTTCATTTTGAATAGATTTGCAGAAACATTCAAATAATGTAAAAGATTCATTTATAAATTTCAAAAAGAAAATCCATGTAAATCTTGAATAGTCATCAACTAAAACATATACATATAATTTACCAGCTAATATTGCTACTCTTGTGGGTCCAAACAAATCCATATGAATAAGTTCTAGAGGTTCAGATGTCGAAAAATTCTTAATAGATTTGAAGGATGATTTGTGTTACTTTCCAAGTTGACATGCATCAGAAAATCTGTCACATTCAAATTTGAGACTAGGTAAATCAGAAAATAAATTTTTCTTATATAACTTATTTTAAACATATATATTGCAATGTCCAATTCTCCTATGCTAGATCCAAGATTCACTTACATTAGTAGTCAAGCATTTTAATTGATGTTTACACAAGGAATTTAAATCCAAAGTATAGACATTATCAGTTCATGGTGATTTAAATTTAAACAGTTTATCTTTAGAAACAATATAGAAATTGTTAGTAAAGTCAACAGTATATCCATCATCACAAAGTTGGGAGATACTTATCAGATTGTGTTTTAATCCTTGTACATAAATTACTTTATTGATTGAGACTGTTCTTGGATCTCCAATAGTTCCAATGCAAATGATTTTTCTGTTGAAATTATCACAAAATGTGACAAGTCCTCCTTCCTTTTGAGTGGGTGAAGAAAAATTCAATGAGTTTCCACTCATATGTCTTGAGCAGCCACTTTCCATGTACCATATATCTTTTATTCCCTGGTGTACTGCTACCTGTAATGATATTCAAACAAATTGCTTTGGTACCCATATTTTCTTAGGTCCAGGGGTGTTAGATAGCAATGATCTAGGTATCCATATTTTCTTTGTTCTTTTAAAATAAGCTGGATCATATAAGTCTTTTGAAACATAGAATTTATTAATACCACAAATTTGAGGCTGTCTTAGGAAATTTTTGTAGTTATATGTCAATTTTTCACACAAAAGTTTCAATTAACCTTTTTAAATCTAGGAACAAAATATTTTTTATATAGCTTAGGTTTTTCTCCTTTACATCCAATTCCAAAAATCTTTTTTTAATGACAGTTTTTCCAAGAATTTCATTTAATGAATTCTCCCCTTTTGTAAAAACCAATGAATCCTGTTTGTAATATTATACTTCATCTTGCAGTGTTTTTATTCTTGATTCAAAATTAATATAGTAAGTGTAAATAGAATTGTATTTTTCAGTTAATTCCTTATGTTTTTCAGCATTGTGTCTCTTTCATGTGAAACAGCCTTATGTTTGTTCATTAGTGAATTGTGATTCTTAAACAGTGAGTCATATTATTCTTCAAGCATATTGTAGCAAGCTGCAAGTTTTTCATTTGTGTAGCTTGATTCATTATTTGAGTCAGAGGAGTAATATGAGTGTACCTCATTGGTTTCTTCCTTAAAACACATGTTTTATTTTAGATTGACTTCTTATTTATCTGAGCTTGATTCAGGAGAGCTACTGGTGTCTTCAGATACACTCTAAGTGGCCTTCATAGATTTCTTGTCTTTCTGCTCATAGTAATTTCTTTTGAAGAATTTCTTCTTCGTTGCTTCCTTCAATTGTGGGAAATATGGTCTGATATGCCCCATCTTCTTGCATTCATATAATCTTACATCATTATCATATTTATTAAAATATTTTTTGAAGCCTCTTTTCTTGCAGTAGAACATTGTAAATTTCCTGGCTAGCTGACCTAGCTCTTCATCTGAGTTTGATGAGTCAGAGCTCTCTGATTTAGATTTGACTTCTCTTTTCTTCAGCTTTCTATTCTTTTGTTGTGAAGTTACTTTCAAGGTAGTATATTATTTTTTTATAAGAACTTTGTCTTCATTGGCCTCATCTTGCATTTTATCTCCATACATCATCAGTGTACCAATAAGCTCTCTCATGGTTAGATTTTTGATAGGAGTTGATTGTCTGATTGCAGCAGAGATACAATTCCATCGAGTAGGAAGTACCCTCAGTACTTTTAATGCTTGATCAGCTTGTTTGATAGGTTCTCCTAGAGCTGTTATATTATTGAAAATTTCTTTCATTCACCCATTCATTTAGGTAATGAATTCTCCTTCAAACAATATGAAAGTATAAAATTTTAGTTTTGCAGTTGCATTTCTCATTTGTCTCACATTTTCTGTTCCATCATATGCCACAACTATTGTCTGCTACATCTCATATGCTGTCAGGCACTGAGATACTCTGTTAAATTCATCTGGTCCTAGACTGCAGATGATTTCATTCATAGCCTTCGAATTCATATCATACTATGCTTCTGTAGCATCAATACATGTCTCAAGAATTTCAGGAATTTCATAAGGATTCAGAATCATTAAATAGACTTTATATCCGAGGTTTTTCAGATATATTATCATGCACGATTTCTTGTAGCCATAGTTGTCTCCATTGAAATATGGTGCTCTGACCATTGACATCCCTTCTCTTGTATCAGTAATGATATTCTGTTTTAATCGTTAAATGCTTCTAGCATTATAAGGATCTATCAAAATCTCCTTCTATGATACCAATTGTTGGATCTTGGATATACAGATTATACAAAAGAGGGGGGTGAATTGTGTCTGTCAGATTTTTCATTATCTCTATAATTGAACAAGTTCTGTCCTCTATGCTTTATCAGATTTGATCATGTAGCGGAAATAAATAATAGAAAGGACAAAAATATACACAGTGGTTCGGGGAACAAAATGCCCCTAGTCCGCTCCACCGACACTTAACTCCACAAGCTTAATGATTTTCACTATCTGGTCCTCTTTTCAACAGACCGGTCCACAACTGAATACAGGAAGTTGACACCTTTACAATCCAAGGAAAAACAAAGCCTTTTGGTTCGAACACAAACCTACACAGGTTAGAACGAGAAGCGGGTTACTCAAGAATAAAAATATTTCAGAAAGAAGTTTTCCATTTTATCTTCCCAATTGTAACAGAATGCAATTGACATCAGATGGATCATCGTCTCTAGAAATATTGATTTTCAAAACAACGAAATTCTGAGTCAATCTAGTTGTAGTTGATATAGTGATATAGTTCACAACTTCAGCAGTAGTAGATCCAAAGTACATATTCAATGTAGAACAATTGAATCTTCTATCGAGTTCCTTCTTTTTCTTAAATGAACAGAGCTGTGATGCTCTTTTTTGAATCAGAAGATCAACGAGATTTTCTACAGTCTCTGTTTTCCACCTTTTGTTTAATAATAAATATTGATCACCACTCTCCCATATATATATCTTTTTATTAGAGAAAACATATATAATAAATCTGATCATATCCCCTACACATTTAAATCTATAAAAGTCGCCTTTTGATTTGAAATATTCAAAAATTTGAACTTACAGAGTATTAGTAACTTCCCTGAAAACTTGGCATAATACTCTCCTATTAAATAGTGCTTTAATCCAATGATAAAACAGCTTTGAATCAGTCAAAGTCGTACGTTAAAAATGACTTTAAATCCATCTTGAAATCCTCCCAATAATTAGCTAGCTGACCGTTGCATATAAATATCGTCTTTCAAACTTTCCGATGCCAAATGTAAGGTTTATGACGTGACCTCCAAACGTAGGGTTGATAACATAGTCTTCAAATGTAATGTTCACAATGTGAGGATGAACATAAACATATGGTTGATCATCCATACTTTTCCAAGAATGTATGGTTATTCACAAAAGTAAGGTTGATGAACCCTACTTTTGAGAAACAAACGTAACGTTTTGCACCTACGTACAGTTCTTCTTCCATACTTTTCTAAAAACCAAAACGTAAGGTTCCTTCCTAACGTATGGTTCTTATTCCATAATTTTCTATAAATGTATGGTTGTTTAACCATACTTTTCTCTTATCTCAAAAAGTATACATACTTTTCATCCTTACGCTACATTTATGCACGTTGGGTATGAACAGTGATTCCAGGACGTGCATAAAGCAGATTCCGAACAATTAAGTTATGAAAAGTGATTCTAGGACGTGCTTAAAGCAGATTCAAAACAAGTAATAAATTATCATTATTTCAAGAGTAAAATAAATTAATAAGTTCTTAAAAAATACTAAATAAAATCATTTGAAAATAATTAAGGGTATTTTTAAACATAAAAATTATCATAAATAGATAGAGTATTATTTTCAACAATCTCCCCATTTAAATAAAATTATATATTGTTGAAAACAATACTTTGCTCAATAATTTACCTATGAATAGTGATCTATTCAAGATATTTAATTCTGATGTCTAGGTAATTAATGGGTGGATAATAGACTTTGGCACCTCAAAACACAAAGCACGATTAGTCAAATAATAGAGGATATCATTTAATCTCCTCTGTGTAGGTGAATATCCTTTTTTGTGTCTTCTCCCCCTCATTGTTTCTATTATCCTTAGAGAGTGTTGTATCATCATGTTTATGATGGATCTAAACTTTATTTAATGTGATGTTGATTATTTATTGTATTTAATCATATTTGTTTTCATAGTTCATTGTATATGGTTCTCATTACAGTTATTGATATTTAATTCTATGATTAATGGTTTGTGATTCTATTTGATATTGGCCAAGTGATTAATCTATAATTTTAATTATTTTTGAAATTTATTTACATTGATTTATGAAATTTCATTTTGATATTAATTACTATTAGAATATGATATGTCAAGAATTTTGTAAAAAAATACAACCAATTACAATGGAATGGAAATTTGGTCTGTATTTTAAATTTGATGAAATTAATGAAATGATTTTAGAATTAATTTTAAAAAAGGGATTAAATTAAATCGATAAAAAACTATGATAGTTTTTGTATTGAAAAGTAATGAATTGATAATGAACCCATGTCTTTATTTTGAAACTGAATTGGAATTTTGAAATTGGAACATGGGAAATTGATTTTTAAATGATGATTGATTTGAAATGAAAATATTTCCTCATTATTTATTGATTAATTTAGTATATCTGAGACTAGGTAGTTAGTGGTTTATTTTGAGTAACCACACTATGGTGTAAATTCCCTAGAAAGGATTTGAAAAAGAAAAATAATAAAAGTTAGTTAAGTAGATATTATCCCTAGAGAGATTATGATGAGTCCTATTCAGCCTGCTCTTAGGGGATCTATGTAAACATATTTATTTAATCACTGATATTATATTTCTTTGTGTCATATAACTAGAAACTATCATATCATAGGGAATATGACCATGTTTCTTGTTCTGATATATATTCCATTACATCCAAAAAATTCACTCCTTCATTATGATTTATATAAACTGTTCTATATAAAATTTCTACATAATAAAATTCTCAATTTATTTTCATCATTTTGAATTAAATTCATAATGTATTTAATACACGAAAATATTTTATTTTGTAAAACATTTTATTTTTATTAAAATTTTGATTTGGTTAGTTATTATGGAATTTTTTTATGGATTAATTTGAGAGAGATTACTAGGATTTAATGTTTACACTGTACCTTTTTATTTGGGAATTTATATATTTCCTTATACTATGTCAGAGAATAGGAGAAGCACTACTTGGAGGTGGTAGATGTTCCTGATACTTTGGGATTTTTGTGTTTTTTCCTTTGGGATGTTGATTTTATCTTGTCAGATTATGAGTAAATTAAGGATGTAATATTTTGGGTTTTGTTACACATGTTTGTTTTCTGTTATATTTTATCTTTTTGGACTATCGAGCATACTAGCTTGTTTCTTTAACTTCCAATGTTTTTGTGGAAAATTTCTTACCTATTTTATCTTGTTTGATTCCATATGATAGATTCCATCCTAAGGGGATCACGACCTCCCTTCTTTACATGTTAGTTTTATATTATGTCATATGGTAACTGGGTATCAATGATTTTTCATGACACTTATGACCATCCTCTTACGGAAAAAATGAAAAATGAATCACATCACTTCATTGAGGTGCTCTTCATTATGTACGAATGAGCGACGTTGTTGATTTAGTGAAAAATACAGAGGTAAATAATTTAGGTAATATAATATATTCAAAAATATAATTATGAAATAAATATAAATGATATTCATTTTATTTATCATTTTAAATAACAATGTAGTATGGTGATGAAAAATGTACTAGATCGCTCCATAGAGGTGGTAGTCCACACATATGCTCGAGTGATGTTTTCATTTCCGATATGATTGAAAATGTTACCATAAAATGATTTTAAAACAATAATAATAAAATCTCTGTAATTTTAATAGTATATTTATATAATTGTATCTTTTATAAATAATATTTTAAGGAGTTATAAGAAAAAAGGGACAAGAAACACTAGTTTAAAAGTTATAAATTATTTTTTTCAGGAAAGCTCCTATGGATTACAAATTAATCCTTATATATTTGGTCTTATGGTGCGACCTAAACCTATAGGATAATGGGAATTACTATGGTAAGATATTTAGGTAGGTATTTCATAGGATATAGTACTAAAAATGTAATTAAGTTGAGTGATGATTCTCTTTTTTATGAGTGTGTGGAGTGGAAAACATTTAATGGTTTCTATACTTTCATCTATAATAAATTTATTACTCATGTATGACTTTATAAAAAAATATATATTATCAAATATTTTTTGATAAGGTTATAAATACTATCATCTAATATGATTTAGTATTAAATATTTTGACCTTATCAACAATTATTCCCCTAAATTAATCCAATTTTCCATTTACCATGATGAATCATTTTCACCATTTTCACTATTTAAAATGACCAAAAAAATATGTACATCAAAAATAAATTTAAACCTCAAAATTGAAAATATGGAATCCATTTTCTTAGATTCAGTTCTTATATGTTTTGTAAATTAATTTTAATATACGTGTGAAAACCCCAATGAAACAAATTTGAAATGAATAATTAAGAATAAAATTGAAAATATACCAAAATAAAATATCATGTCAATTAATAATGCAATATTTAAATTATTATTAATTAAATGAATATTTTATTCTCTTATAAAAATAGATTTATACTTTAAAATTAATTAATTTAATGAAAAACATGTCTTCTTTACCAAAAAGTATCATTTTACCATTCACCCGAAAAAAGAACGTTTCTGAAAAATACCAAAAATTGACCTTAAGAAAAATTTGATACCATTATATAAAAAAATATGCCCATTTTATCAAATTACATTTCTAAAATATAGAAATGTATACACTAAATTAATCCGTGTAGTTAATGGAAAGACAATTTAGTTAAATAAAACTATTCCTTCTTTGACTGAAAAATTATAATTTTTTATCAAATTATGATATTTTTTAATCCATTAAATGAATAATTATAAATAAAAAAAATTATTTATTTATATAGTTACATGAATTTTCATGCATTTGTGGTTGTTTTATTTTATTTTTATATTTGAGATATATATCACTAAGGTTCTTTAAATTTCATTATTTTTTGGGATGGGATTTTTCTGGTTTGGGATGATAATTCAGATAATAACATAATGATATATTGGGTTTCTAGTGTTATGGATTTGTAGAATTCATCATGTAGTCCCATTTGAAATTTAATTATTTTTTATACAATTTTTCACTATTCATTAAATATTAAAACTTAGAAAAAAATACGAAAAATTTTCCATACATGATTATTATATTTTGATTTCAAATATGAATTTTATTTTTACATATATGGTTTATAAAATTTCCAAAAAATTTGAATTTATAATATATTATCCATTAAAATGATGTAAAAGTTCCTTAACATAAATATAAGATTTTATGTGCAATATTGAGTTTCTTCTTATATTATGTGTATAATAACTATTGTATTATTATAAAAAAATATTCAATTTGTAATATATGTATATATATATATTACATTAATATCACTCACTAATTGTAATTAATTCATTTTATTAGGATAAGACAACATGGTGAGCATAAAAATAGTTTTCTATAAAAATATTCCTTTAATATTAAATTATTTCTTATATTAATTTTTAATTAATTTCTAAAAAATCAATTAATTTTATATTTTTTTCAAAAGTATATATTCATATGTTAGTTAATATAATTCATGACCACTAATTTAATGAATAGTTTGTATGTTATTATATTAAATAACAATATTTAATAATATAGTTTTTTTTTGAAAAACTCTGTCTTTCATGTGACATATGCTATTAACAAAGGCCTCTATTGCATGTAACATAAGATAAATTATTGTTACATTCATTATAATATATAAAATATAAAATTAAATTATTTTTAATATTAAATATATTATATATAGTCTGGTTATTATATTCCCTTACATGCGTGGTGTTCCGTTTTCTACCTGCTATTGAATACGATGATCATAATTTATATTATTAGGGAATTAAATTTCAAAACAAAAAAATAATATGTTCTTCTGAATAAGATGAATAAAAGTTTTAATTTCCATATAAAACAATATGATAAAAATTCATGTTTTTAATTTACATGCTGGAGGATCTAACATGCGAGTGAGGGGATTTAGTAGTTCAAGATAAATTAGACCGTGGAATTTCATGGTTAGATTTTTAATATTTTTTCAAAACATAATCTTATCCTAACATGTTCATGTTTTATTGAACAAAATACATTTTTATATTTGATCAAAAGAACCTAAAATTTGTAGAGTACATATCTAAATTCATGATTTCATATTAATTTTGACTAAAAGTTTATTGGATGTGTGTCCTTTATCGCATTAATTTTCGAATCATGGTTAAGGCTAGGGATTGTCACAAAGATTATGAATATTTTTATAATAGATTTTAAATAGATGGTCAATATAGTGATAATGTCTAAAAGAAAAATCTCATAAACTATGGGTGGAGCAATCATGTTAAAACCCATTGGAAAATGTGGGTACTCTAATGCTGGGAAAAAGTGAAGGAGGGGAACCTATATCAATAGCATTGGAATGACTTAGAATTAGATGGATCCATCAATGATTCTTCTTCCTTAAGAAAAGTAAAATACTAGATATCTTTAATGCAGATATTTTGATGACACACAGGGAGATTGTGTAGTGCCACCAAGATCATTCCACAATTGCAACCATATGTGGAATCTTCATAGCTATTATTATAGTGTTCTAAGGACTCATGAAAGGGATATGTCTCATGTTTCATAGAAATCATATGCTTCGATGGGGAGAGTAAATAATAATAATTCTATTCAATAGAACTAAACAGACAATGGTTATTTTAATAATACCATGTCTCCCCTTGTAGTGAAATCTCAACAGGGCAATAATGAAAAAAGTGTAGTCGGTAAGCAATTTTATGGAGCTGAGAAAATGAAAATGGATGGTAAATATAGACCATTGATGGTGAGAGGTATGATTCTATTTAATTAATCCATTATACATGGTTTAATTTATATATGTGAATCGTATTCATTTATTAATTCTTGTGTTATCGATCTTCTAGTTTTCAATATTGAGATTATTCCATTTGGGTTGAAACACCAAAATCCTCTTAGTCAAAGAGAATGTAGAGCCTTTATGTGAATAGTTTGATCACAAACCATTAATAGGGATGAATTGATTTTAGATTTCTATTTTCTTGAGATGGATTTATAAGAAATAATTTTGGTATATATTGATTGACAATGTTTAAATATCACATCTATTGTTATAACTAAAGGGATATTTTTACAAATAATGATGGTGTTGGGTGTCTCGTTATAGTAGATAATAATCTAAATGTCGGTTATGTGGGATTTTTGGAACCAAAATTTGGAATTATATCATACATTTTGGTACTTTTTACTTTGGAATCGATGTACGTCATAAAGGATATCCATTTTTTATCAATAGTTAATTAGTTTCTGAATTATTTTCCTAACAAATTCTCAGGGTTAACAACCAAAAGCGATGAGGAGTTTAAAATTGATATATTATCAGGGAATAGACCAATATCAATTCTATTATATCAGATGGAACCTATATAATTAACGGAATTGATTTTCCATTTCATAGAGCTAGAAAGTAAAGGGTTTTTTGGGAAACTATGTCGTTGTGGTGAACACCAATGTTTCTATTAAAATAGAGAATGGAAGTCATTGTCTATGTGAAGATTATCGTAATCTTAACTAAGTTACAATAATTATTTTGTGTCCACATTGATGAATTAATGATATTTTCAATTAATATAGGGGATCCCAATGGTTCTATAAAATTATCATACATTTGGGATATCACTAACTAGACCATCAGATAGAGGATATTAAAAAGGTAGATTTTAGGAGTAAATATGGCCATTATTAGTACCTTGTTCTGTCTTTCGGTATTAGGAATTAACAAAATGTGTTTGTGATATTTATGAATCAGATATTTCATTTCTAACTGTATTCATTTTTTGTGGTTTTTGTGGATGAAATAATGGGGTATTCATGTAGTAGGGTTTACCATGAGAAAAAATTGCCGATAGTTTTGGAAATTTATGTGGGATAATTGTTTTTAATAAAAAAATTCAACCAAAAGAAGTTTTTATGTTGACCGACAAAATATTGTGTTTTTTAAAGTTTGGAAACCAGTAAATTATTTCTCTTTAATACGCAATTTTATTTTCATAAAAATTTAATATTGATACCTTTTTCATGATTCATTATGACTAAATTCACTAGTGCCATATTTCAAAAGGAAAGATGATTTATTTTAATGGAATGAAAAATGGAAGGGTACTTTTATAGAGTTTAATGTTCATGATACATCATGAACAATCATGACATTTCAAGATCAGGATATGGCTATGTGGTGTATTTTGATTTTTGGGATCTGTATTGGGATGTGGTATCATGTATAAAGATAATGTTATAGCATAAAGTTCATGGATGTCATGGTTTAATGTAATGAAATAACCCACACATGATTTGTAATTAGTTTTGTATTCCATGATTTGATGACTTGGGGTCATTACTGCTTTGGTGAGAAATAAATGATGTTTATTGATCATAAGAGTTTATAACAAATTTTCTCAGAAATATATTTTAATCTGCAACAAATTAAATATATAGACTATCTATAATTGTTAAAATTAAACATGATATATACACCGAGAAAATGTAATTATATGGTTGATGAATTTTGAAGGAATTCATATAGAATATTGGATAAAGAGGCTTCAGATTAGTTGTAGTTGATATTAGAGATAGTCGACATGCACATGGGTTTTGAAGACTGAATTAGTGTTGCAGTTTTCTTTCAAGATTCATTTGATTTCTGATTTGGTGGAGCATGATAAAGTGTATAAGTCATCCAATAAAGAATTTGTACCGGTGAGGTCAAAACATAATGGTGGAGTGACCATATAGGTTTCGAATCATGATAAAAGGATCATTGATGTGATTTTGAGATCAGATGGTCATATATATGACTTTTTTGGAATAAAATTATATATTTTTACCACTAATTGAGATGGGATGTCTATCATATTATAAGAAATATATATATGGTAATAAAATCGTGATTTTGATGGGTATGAATGAAAAATAAATGCTCTTGAGTCTATTATGAGATGTTTCACCGGTTATTAGTATAATGAAGTGTAACGAAATCTATCAGGTATGTTTCAGTCTTTACCTATTCCATTTTGGAAAGGGGAAAATATAGATATGGATTTTGTGGCAGGTCACCTAAGGATGGTTTGGAAAGACTATATAATATGTTTCATAGTGTATTTGATCAAATTTTTTTTCCCATTTCATCCCTATTCATGAACATCATATAATGTATGAATTCTCTAAAGTATATATTTAAGAAGTTGTAAAGAGGCATGGTGTACCAGTTTTGATTGTATCAAAATGAGATCCATGGTTTAAATCTCATTTGTGTACATCCATACAATTATCCCAGAGGACTCAGTTGAGTATGAGAATGGTGTATTATCCCTAGATAGGAGGACAACAAAAAAGTGTGACATAAAAATTAGAAGACATGTTGTGGGTAAATGTAATTGATTTTGGTGCCTCATTGGTGGAGAACATACTGTTAGAGGAGTTCTTATATATAAATAGTTATTATGACACATGTTATATGGCATCTTATGAAATATTATCTGGGAATCATTTTCGTTCTCCAATTTTTCTTGGGGAAACGGGTGAGACATCACTGTTTGGACTAAACCTTGGGAAAAATACATTATTGAAATTTTAGTCAATCAATAAGTGAAATAAGACATATTATAGTTTTTATAATACATATTTGGATCATCATTAATGACTGTTGTTGTTCAAGGTGTATGATCACGTGTTCAAAAAATTCACTCCATGGCATGGAAACATATTTTTGTGGAAGAATTTTAATTTATCTCCTTGGTACGAAGAACCTATTGAGATACTTAAAAGGGTTGGTGTGTTAGTATATTTATTGGATTTTCCTTCATGTTTTAGTTTCGTTCAAACTTTGTTTTAAGTATCTCAATTAAAGAATTATTGTCCTTGTCTTGACAATGTGATTTGATGGGATCACATTGACCTAGATCCAGATGCTACCTTGGTTCATTTCCCAATGAATATTATGGATAGGAAATAGGATGTCTTGAAAGAGTAAAAACTCTTTCTAGTATGGTTTTTATGGAAACTTGGTAGGATATAAGAAAACAAGCAGGATCTTGAGAAGGAAATAGTCATGTTGTGGAATGAACACCTTCAATCCAAATGTAGTTTTCAACATTCCAGGGATAGAATGACCATTGTTGTGGGGGATTATAACACCCTCTATTTTAGCTATATAACCCTTTATATATATAATTTATGTATATAATATAATTATTTCATGTTTCAAGAGTTTTGTAATGTTTTTTTAGATTTTATGAATGGTCATTATTTGAGCCCAGTTCGTAGAAAACATCAAACGTGTCCAAAGAAATCATGAAACTGAAACTTTTGGCACTGGGTAGGCGCACATTTAGGTTCTTGTTTTGGCCCAACCAAGTGGCCACCTAGGAGAAACTCTTTGATTTTTGATAGAGGGGTTTTTCACAATTGGATCATTTTTTTAGACCCTATGAGTTGTGTTTGGAGGAAGTGTCTATCACATGGTTTGTACATGGTTTTACTAACCATCATTCCTAAATATGCAACATTAAAAACTAGATCCATATTTTGTGGATTTAATTTGGAATACCATTTAATTGTATTTTTCCCATAGTCCAAACCATTACCCAATTATTATCGATAAAAAGGATGTGTAGTACCTTCCTCTTGAAAATGGAGAAATCTTTTGGTGAATCTTATTTTGTTGGAGTCCAGATTCCATGGTATGTTCCCATTCATGGTGGTTTTCCTCCGTCTTATTCTTCTTCCCACTCTTATATTGATTAGTACAATCTGTAGGAAAAATAATCAAGTTGTGTGATTCTGAACATTTTGAGATATTGTTTTTTATTTAAGGTTACCATGATCTAAGTATTTTTTTAAGAAGTATCAAGCTAGTTTGTTTAAGAATTATTGTTGTTATTAGTTTTTACTAAGTTTCGAGATACGTGTATTCACTCTTAACTCCATTTAGATAAAAATTGAAAGATTCATATCAAATTTATTGAATTTATTTAAATTAATTATGAAATTTATGTGTAAAGATATATGGAAACCATATATTGTGATGGTTTCAAAATAGTTGAAATTGGTTTTTTTGTGGAAATTTACATTGGTTACATGATTTTGAAATGATAATTTTAAAATTGTGTATGATTCTAATTTCAGGAAATGGGGTTTTCAAAATATTTTCATTGAAATGATTATTTTATAGAAGTGGTTAGGAAATTTATTTTTGTAATGGTATTTGGCATAAACAATTGGTGTTCCTTCATTTTCATTGAAATGTCCTTATCAAAGTCGTGAGTGCTAATGGGGAATGTGGTATAAGGTTTCCTTGTGATGACTAGGTAGATCGGTGAGAGATTTCTCTTGAGTATAGAAATTCTTTATATACATTCATGTGTTGATGGGTGGAATGGAATGGGTTATTCCAAATCGATTTATATCACTATTTCAAAGACTTGTTTGATTTCATTCCATGGAAAACTATTTTTCTAAGAAATGGTTTTCGATAATGATATAAACTATTTTAATATCATAATATAATTTTTTTATCTAAATTTTCTAACCTATTACATACTAGTGGTGTGATTATGGAGGTCCGGAGGAAAATCGTTTTGGCCTTTATACTCACCCCCTTCATGGGAATATTGTTTTATTTTTTGATATTGTATATTAAGACAGAGGTAATAGAATGGTATCAGAGTTCTTTAGTGATGCTTCCCGATTCAATGGTTGTGGATTGTTGAGCTAGATCATGGACCATCGAGCTTATGGGTGCTATAGAGTTTATGTCTTGTCTTTTATTGAGTTTTTCTTGGTTTCCACATTATACTATGCTATTATTATTTTTCTTGATAATACATTGAGTTGTAATACATTGTACACATCTATCATATGGTATTTTTTTTGATATGGTTAATTATTTTGGTTCTTTTATTTTCAAAGGTAAAATCATCCCCCAAATATTTATAATGCCATTGTAATTTTATTCCATCATTTTTTTTCTTTGGGTATGCCACCTAAGTCCTTGTAATTTCCCACAACCATCTCAATCCAATGAAGAGGGGAAGGATCTTACCAATGGTATCTTTATTAAATGGTAGAAATATATTTTGGAACAGATGTAATTGTATTTTTTGGTCATGAAGTTGGAAAATAATTGTTTTTATTCTATTATTAATATTGTTAGTAAGGAGTATTATCTTAGAATCATGAAATTTAGAGAATAAATATGTCTAGCTAACATATTTATTTTGAACCTAAAGTTACCAGTGATCTTTGGTATATTAGTGTTTGAGTTACTATTAGGAGTGGTTCCCTCATTTTCATTTGTTATCCAATGAGAAGAGCATGACATGCATCGATATAAATGAATTCCCACTTGGAGTGCATAATTCTTTATTATTAATTATTTATAATTTGTTGAAAAGGTGTAATTTTTTTAAAATAAATTAAAATGGATTGATTTTAAAATACCATGGAGGAGTTTTCAAAAATCATTTGAAAATAGAAATTGTTGAATTTGGAAATATTTTTTGGGATATATTTGATCTGGTTGTTTTTAATTTGTTAGTCCTTTTGGATATAGAGAGTGAGGTTAGGTGGAATTTTTTTAATGTTATAAAAAATAGGATTGGTTTGGCATAGAATAGAAAAACTAGAAGTGGATACTATGAATATGGTAAAACCTTACCCATAGGTGAATCAATAGTTCATTTAGAGTGTTATCCAAGATATTAATTCCATGTATATATAGAATATAATGGATGAACCTAGGAAAGTGGACTAATACATTTAGTTCCCAAAGTAGAATCCATCCTACCTTTATAGTGATTTATAACCTGAAAAACTAAAGTGTGGATTAATAGGATTTATTGAATCATTGATTTCTCATAAACTCTAGGTGATCAAAAAATAAATTTGGAAACATACATGTTAGAGGATCTAGATCTCTAGTGGTGGTATTATTTAGTTTTGAATAAATCAGACCACGAAATTTAATGGGAGTATTTTGAGGAATTTTTCAACAATAAATTATATCTATAAACTTTTAGAATTTCTAGAATATTGGACGTTTTTAGATTAAAGTAAGATAACCTCACAATGATAATGTATATAGCTAAGTTCATGAATATTGTTCTATTTTGAAAAAATTTGTTGGATGAGATAACATTAAGGAACACATAATTAATAAGGGTTAAGGCCATATATTTTCTCAAATAGTTACCTAATTTGTATAATGGATTATATATAGATTTTCTATAGATCGATGGTGGGAGAAAGGAACATGTCAGGAAATATGGTTGGAGGTGGTATAGTAATACCTATTGGAAATGGTGGGACCTGTAATGTTTGGAATCAGTGGAAGAGGGAACCGATTTTCAATGTTAGTTGAATGACTCTAAATTGGATATATTGATCTTTCAATATTCCTTTATAAATAATGAGTAGGAGTGAATGTTTTCAATGTTTTCATTTTGAACACATGATGATGGATTTTACATAAACACCTAGAGCATCCCACAATTATAAAAAAATGTGGAATCAGAAACATTATTATCACAATTCTCAAAGTTCAGGTGTTTGGGACACATGGCATGTTTTAGACCCATAATATGATTCAATGGGATAAGGGATGACATATAATTCATTTATTAATTTTTGATATATCCATTTTGATTATAAGAACACCATGAATCATCAGGCAGGGAAATCTCAACTGGGTAATATAGAAAAATTTACATTGAGTAAGCAATTGAATGAAACTGGGGAGAAAACCTAGGATGATCAATATAGAACATCAATGGACAGAGATAAAATTATCTTCAATTTTAACATTATTAAATATATTTTTGATATGGGTCTATCTCATTCATTTAATTATACTTGTATTGTTAATGTAATGGATTTTTGTGATCATTTGATGCCTTCTATTTTGAAACTTCATACTCGTCTTGGCCAAAATTGAATGTTGAGCCTTTATGTGAAAATTTTGTTCTATAACCATCAATGCGGATGAATTGATTTGGGATTTATCTATTCTGGTAGTGTATTATTGTTGAATAATCCAGGGTATTTATTATTTGTCAATGCTTGAAGCACACATTAAATATTATACTTGAATGGTTACTTTTACAAATGATGATGTTGTAGATCATCTCTTTAAATGAGACCATAATATTAATGGAGGTTTGATGGGATTTTTTTATAGGATTTTGAATGATCAGGTACCATTTTCTATCTGTTACTTTGGAATCAGTGAATGATATCAAGGATAGTAGTTTTATAGCAATTTTTAATTAGTTTCCTGATGTTTTTCCGGATAACTTATCAAGATTTCCACCCAAAATAGATTTGGAGCTTATGATTTATCTCATACTATGGCCCAATGTAATATCACATTGGTCTTATTTGATATAACCAAAAGAATTAGGGAATTGAAATTCCAGTTGTAAGAGATGTAAAGAAATGTGTTCATTGGCCTAGTACGTCCCTCTCGGAGGAACTAATATTTTTTTGTGAAAAATGTATACATATTTATACAACATTGTGTAAATCATTTCAAGATTAATCGAGTTATTTCAAATAATATATATCCACATACATGAATTGATGATTTATTCGATTAATTTTATGTACCCAGGTGGTTCTCAAAAATTTACTTATGTTTGAGATATCACTAACTACCTATTCAGAAGTATTATATTCAAAATATAAATTTTAGATGTAAATATGGTAATTATTATATATTAGTCATGCCTTCAAATCTTACAAATGCACCATAAGCATTTTGGAAGTTATGAATCAGCTATTTCAGGGGAATTTGGATTATTATTTCGTAGTTTTGTGGATGAAATATTGTTGTGTTCAAGGATGAGGGATGATCTTGAGACACAATTGGAGTTAGTGTTTCGGATTTTTTAGTATCATAGTTTGTATAAATGACATTCAAAGTGATATTTTTGGATAAAATTGGTTCATTATCTTATTCATTTTATCTATAAAATAGGTGTTTTATTATATCATAAAATGATAGAGGATGTTATATCTAGCAATCCACTATTGAATATCATTGAAATAAATAGTCCGTTAGCTTAGCTAGTTATTACCAATTATTTTTTCACGACTTTTCACGACAACCTTCACCAATGATATATTTTACAGGGAAATGTGTTACATTTAAATGGAATGGGGAATGTCATAAATATTTTCAAGAGAATAATATTTCCTTTACATCATCATCAATATTAATATTTTTATAATCAATACAATGAAACATTATGTATTGTGATGCTTCTAGATTTTGGTTTGAATGTATTCTCATGAAGGGATATTATGTTGTTGCTTATTTCTTACAGTAGTTACAGTTTATAGAGAATAACTTCCCAATACATGATTCTAAATTATATTTTATAGTCGTTGATTTGATGAAATGGAGTCATTACCTATTATGTGGTAAATTTATGATGTTAAAAGATCATAATTGTTTGAATTTTTTTCCCAAAAATTGAAGTGAATCTGACACTATGAATATGAATGGATTATGTTGAAATGTTTGAATTTAAATTAATTTATACACTAGGTAATTGAAATTCTGTGGCAGATGCATTACAAAAACATTTGTATAATTAGTTGGTAAAATAGGATTTATATTTGTGGTAGTTGGTGTCGATGATAATTCATATTCACTTTGATTGCGATGGTTTAAGTTGTGTTGTTGTTTTTTCATATTCCTTTCTTCTGTATTTGGTTGGGAAGGTTAAACATTCATAGTCATGTAATTCAAAATGTGTTTCTATGAGGTCAAAACATAATGTTGGTAAGGCTATCAAGGGATTGAAGTTTGATAGAGAATAAATGTTTTGTGTTAGAAATTAGATGCTCATACCTATGGATTTTTAGTAACAACTTCTTCATGATTACCATTATTTGATATGGGCTGATTATCTTTCAACACAAAAGATGTATAGGGCACTAAAAGAAAAATTTTTGTGGGAATGAATGATAGAAAATTGGATAAGATTCTTATGATATTCCTCACCTCTCGATAGGTTAAGGAAGAGCACCAGTAGTCGATGTTTATGTTGAAGTCTTTATATATTCCTTTTTGGATGTGGGAATAGATAACTATATATTTTGTGATAGGTATCCCATGGATAGTTTGGAAACTATATATCAAATGGTTGATAGTGGATCAACTTTCATATTCATCTCATTTCATCCCTATTTATGAATCTCATATGGTAGAGATATTATCTAAAATATATATTCGAGAAGTGGTAAAGAGACACAAAATACCTATTTTGAGAGTATTAGACAATGATCTATGATTTATGCCACATTTCTGGAATTCATTATAGTAGTACCATAAGAGAAAATTTACTATGAGCATAGAGTATCATCTCTATACCGATGTAAAATCTAAAACAACGATGAAAACATTAGAATATATGATGGGTTCTTGTGTAATGGATTTTTTTTGCTCATGGGTGGATAACATTCCATTAGTGTAGTTCTCGCATAACGACAATTTTCAATCATCAATATGCATCTGTAATGGCCCGAACCTCTCCGGTCCATTAATTTGTGAAATGTTGGTATTGGAGGTGTTCCAGGAGGTCAAGGGGACTTATCCCCAACACATTGCCAATTTTCCGGTTCTGTGAACAGTGTTTCCAGTTTTATGAACAGCAACAGATCGGTGAGACAGATCAGTTTCACAGATCAATGAGACAGATCGGTTTCACAGATCAGTGAGACAGATCAGTGTCACAGATCAGTGAGACAGATCGGTTTCACAGATCGGTGGGACAGATCGGTTTCACAGATCAGTTTCACAGATCGGTGAGACAGATCGGTTTCACAGATCGGTGAGACAGATCGGTTTCACAGATCGGTGAGACAGATCGGTTTCACAGATCGGTGAGACAGATCGGTTTCACAGATCAGTGAGACAGATCGGTGAGACAGATCAGTTTCACAGATCAGTTTCACAGATCGGTGAGACAGATCGGTTTCACAGATCAGTTTCACAGATCGGTGAGACAGATCAGTTTCATAGATCGGTGAGACAGATCAGTTTCATAGATCAGTTTCACAGATCAGTTTCAGAGATCGGTGTGACAGATCAGTTTCACAGATCGGTGTGACAGATCAGTTTCACAGATCGGTGTGACAGATCAGTTTCACAGATCGGTGTGACAGATTAGTTTCACAGATCAGTTTCACATATCGGTGTGACAGATCAGTTTCACAGATCAGTTTCACATATTGGTGTGACAGATCAGTTTCATGTACAGTAATGGTGGGTGAACAGTGTTTCCAGACTCCTACAGTTTTGCCCCTTTTGACGTTTCCTTTGACGTA
The DNA here is from genome assembly GCA_963277665.1 of Viscum album. NCBI lineage: Eukaryota > Viridiplantae > Streptophyta > Magnoliopsida > Santalales > Viscaceae > Viscum > Viscum album. The sequence continues at coordinate 1,879,252,686 of OY728132.1, forward strand.
AAATACATTTAAAGCCTTATTTTTAAGGTATCTTAAGGCTGATTCAAATGACATAAATCCAATATTAATTATTCCTATGGCTTGGAATGTTTTACTTGGTCAAACCGCGTGGGTTAATGCGATCCGTTTTTAATGGAGAATTAACCGGATCTTAAACCGTCACCTCGTTAAATCTTAAAAAGGGACGAGATATCATTCTCCCTTGTTCCTTCCCTTTGTTCTTAACTAAGAGGCGCTAGAACCTTTCAATCCTTTCCGTAGGAGTTGCACAAACAACCCTTACTCCTAGGATCGTGACCCGCTGTGTGGATAAAGGACGTCAATAACTCTTCGAGGTAGGGGATTCATGACTTCTCTAATTATATATGTGCAATCATATGATTAGAATGATTTATTCCTTTGGATCACAATGAAATTGACCTAATTAAATACTTGAACCGGATTAAAAGAATTGGTTGATCGCATGCTGTTGCTTTATACCGTGATAACGGTTTGCCTCATGTTTTCCTAGATATAGTGATATCTATGTTTTCTTTGATTTATTGTTCGTTCATGATTGAAATTTATAATGATCGTAAAGCCAGAATTAATTGTTGATTAATTGCCTAAAGATAAAGAGGCATGTAAATTAATCTGGTTATTGTCATTGTTGTAGTTGTTCTAATTTGAGGATAATCAAATTAGGGAAGTAAGCTTGGTTATTTAACTGTGATAGCTTACTGATTAGGTATCCATGATTGGAGCCTAGGAATAACAATTCTGTTAATTCAATATGGATTAGAGATCAGATTATGTGGGAATTTCAAAAAGGGTTCTGAGTTACCCTCTTGTTTGTTAACGGGCCGAGAGCCCATTTTGTGTTGTTTGTTTTCCTGCTGCTTGTGCTGTGATATGAGCCTGGATGGCTGTTGTGATATGTGGAGGCATGGAGACTTGTGGTTGTGGCAGCGGATGACGCCTAGTGTGGCGAGATGCATCGGTTTATGCACATGGGTGTCGGGGAGGACACCAAGGGTGATGGTATGAGATGAATGTGATGGTTTGATGTTGGTGGTTTGGTCTGGTTGTTTATCTGGATTACTTTTCCCCACTGCTCAAGGAAGCTGGTCTTGCTTACCCTCTTTCCGAAGGAGGCAAAGACACGCGGGGTATGCCACGTGCTTTCTGTGTTTAGCCTCTCGATGGAGGATGGGTCTATGCTCTTTCTATAGGCGGAAAAGACTCGACGGGTAGTATATCTACTCCCCGTGTTGAGCCTCCATTGTGTTTAGAAGCATAGGATGTTTTTCTAGAATGCCTAGGAATGTGGAAAAGTAATTCTGTAATGAATGTTTAATTAAATGGTGAAAATCCACGGGGATGGAGATGCTGGAATTTAAAGGTGATGTGAATCTTAAAAAGGAGCAGTTGTTTTTGAAAGTGACGCCATTTCAGTTTAATGTGGAATTCTTCATTCTTAATTAATGTTTAAAGAATTAATTAATGTACAGTGGAACTGATAAATGAGAATGGAGTAATCTAATAAAGCTCTTCAATTGGTTGTGTGCTTATAGGATTCCTAGTCTTAGAAGTAGCAGCCTGGAGTTTGAGAGACGTTAGCTGCAGTTGTATCTAAGACTAGGTAATTCCCACAGTGTGGATGTGAGTTACTTATATATTCTGTACTTTTTGTGTTTCTATACGCTACTCCACCCTGTCGGTAAGGGCAACTGAAACCCCGGGGATTCTGAGCCCTGGGGGGGTGTTTTCCCCAACATTCTGATGGGAGGTTGAATGGCTGACTACCCCCTTTGGCCCCGCTCACTTCTCTTGGTAGATCTTAGTGCTGGTAGGCACAGTGGTTAGTTTTACCCATATATGTGTGTAGAGGGTTGTAATGGTTTGTGGTTATTTCACACACATATATTCTAGATATAGTATCCTATGGACTACTATAGGTGTAACGTGTATAGGCTGTGATGGCTTGAGGATCCTTACTCAGTGTATGGGCTGTAATGGTTTGAGGTATAATACCCGACGTATGATACACGTTATGCGAGCTGTGGTGGCTCCCGGACACTACCTGGTTACTTTTGGTTGTGAGGATTGAGTGGAGCTTAGCCCAGGTGTCTGCGGGAAAGCCTTTGTGGTGCACGAGGTGCAGATTGGGGAGCTTGACCCATGTTGATACGGGCAAGCCTTTGGAGAGAGATGCACAGGACGTATGTCGTTGGGGCAAAGCGGCAAACCAGTGGGGAAGTAGTAGCGGGGTACCCTTGATATTCTTTATTATATGATATATTCTTGTATGCGTTACTTGGTGAGAGTATCCATGGTGAGGTTGGGAACATAATATACCTGTTTAGGTGACGAGTTAGTTTCACTTGTTGTTCACTGGGCTTTAGCATTCTTTCTTTAATTTTTCACGAGAGTCTTGGGGAGGAGCCTACTGAGTATACTGTTATACTCACCCTATGTACATATAAACTGTTTTTCAGGTCACTTGGAGCAGGTTGGAGATCAAGCTGGTTACTACTAGCTTGCGGTTGGAGGAGGAGCTGTTCGGGCTTGTGGTCGCTGCCGTTTTTCTTTCTTTTGGGTACTTTTAGTTTTCCCTTTCAGTTGTAGTACTTTTGCATGACATTTCATATATGTACTTGGTTTCCTTTTTATATTTCAGTTATGAGTTGGAGTTGGTTGGAGTCTATTCTATCTCTCTCTTCTGCATGTGTTCTCTTAGAGGGTAATGCCTCCCATTTGTGTGTGTATTATACCCTCGGTGCTAGTCGCCAACCCGGGGCCTACTGGAGGCGGGACTCGGGGGTCATTATCTCCCTTTTTACATTGCCGGCCCAGGAGGGGTACACTTTGTGGGGAGGGGGTCGTGACAGAGTGGTATCAGGGGTCTGGTTGAGGGATAGGATGGAGTTTGGAGTTAGGCACAGGTGAGGATGCATGGGATGGTAGGGCAACGGTGTCATTCATGTTTAGCAAGTGGGGTAAACACTGGAGACCGACAGAGACATAGGCGTTCAGGGCCCCCTATGATCCGTTGCACGGACCTTTACGTTTACGGTGACTACTAAACAAAGTGATACTGGTTACAGGGTAGAGACCTAGGAAAGGGTCATGCATCATTATTCTTTGCGCCTGTGTTTGAATGGGTAGACCTTGGGATAGGTAACCTAAAATTAATAAAACAAAATAATTAATTAATTAATGTTGAGTCTTCCATATTCCAGGCTTAGGAGCTCTAACAATTGTTATTTTACAGGTATGGCTCCAGGTCGACGTCCTCGTCAGGTTTGCGCAGAAGGTGCCCAGCAGGCGGTTCCAGCAGATCGCCGCCGGGTAGAGGTTGACGACGATGACACTTGGAGGAAGACACTCCGAGAGTTTCAGCGCCAGAGTCTACAGAAGTACGAGGGCTCCGTTTCAGATGCAGTCACAGAAGACTGGTTGGAGGAGGTTGAGATAGGCTTCAGTTCGATTCATGCTCGGAAGGAACACTGGGTGTCCTTGGTTGTGACGATGTTGCGTGGAGCAGAGAGACAGTGGTGGTTCTTGTTCCTCGGGGATCATGAGGAGTCAGCAATCTCATGGGAGGAGTTTCGAGACAGGTTTAGAGTCGAGTTTCTTTCATCGACTGCGAAGGCATCCAGTCGCCAGTAGCTTCTTACCCTTCGACAGGGGAGCTCCAGTGTTCGGGAGTTTGGAATCCGTTTCAGGAACCTTCTACGATATGCTTCAGACCTGTTACCAGATGATGAGGCCAGGGAAAGGCATTTCGAGGAGGCTTTGCGTCCAGAGATCCAGTGCCAGGTCACCCCATTTATGCTCAAGACATATCTTGAGGTGCTGGCGAGGGCAGAGGTTATTGAGAGGACTTTGACCAGGACCGGATCGTCACGAGAGGGGAATCGTCATGATTCCTCACGAAGCAGAGCTGTGGTCCGAGGTTCCCGGTTTTCAGGACAGAAGAGTTTCCGTTCACCTGGGGGTAGGTCCCAGCCCTTCCCATCTCATTTCTCCGGAGGTAGCAACTCTCAGACCTATGCCGAGGGATCAGGCGCTTGTTTTTCTTGTGGTGGACGTGGTCATCAGCAGTGGGAGTGCCCAACTTTTCAGAGCAGTCATCGTGCACCAGGCGCTCCACTCCAGGTTCCTCCGTTGAGGCAGTTCCAGCCGAGGCAGCAGCAGCAGGTTGCACCAGCTTTAGATCACCAGAGGTTAGATGGAGCAGGCAGAGGACAGCCCCATGACGCTCCCCATCCTCAGAGAGCAGAGCGCGGCCGTGGTGGTGGTCGTCATCAGGGTCAGAGAGGCCGTGGAGGTGGTCGTGGTCAGCTTCATGCTCTAGCGTTGCCAGCTCCAGGAAAGCCAGACGTCGTCCGAGGTACCCTTTGCTTGTTTTATACCTTGGTGTATGCCTTGTTTGATTTAGGAGCGACACACTCCTTTATATCCCCTACCCTTGTCCACGCTTTGGGACATGAGGTAGAGAAGCTTCCAGTGCCCTTGGCGTTGACTACGCCAGTTGGAGGTCGAGCTAGCTTGTTTGAAGTATGTAGAGACTGTGAGCTAGTGTTGGGGAAGCACCGCTCTTGGGGAGATTTCCTATGTTTACGAATACAACCATATGATGTCATCCTCAGCATGGATTGGTTGTATTCGGTGCAGGATATTGTGGATTTCTACAGGAAGAAGGTCGTTTAATTTGATGAAGATGGAGAGGAAGTAGTGTTTGTTGGTGAGAGAGATCCTCGAATGAGTCATAGATGAGTTTCATCCTTATCATCCATGATGGCTGGGATGATGCTGAGTTCTTCAGAGGTTCAACAGCTGGCGTTTCCTAGGGTCGTAGAAGAGTACCCTGATGTCTTTCCAGAAGAGGTTGTATCCTTACCCCCTCGACGGAAGATCGAGTTTGGGATCGAGCTACAGCCAGGAGCGTCTCCTATCACTATGTCTCCATATAGGATGGCCCCTTCTTAGTTACGAGAGCTACGTATTCAGCTCGATGGTCTATTGCAGTGTGGTTTTGTTCGGCCAAGTGTGTCACTATGGGGTGCACCAGTCTTGTTCGTGAAAAATGCTGATGGCAGTTTGCGGTTGTGCGTCGATTATCATCACTTAAACAAAGTGACAATAAAGAACCGCTATCCACTTCCATGAATTGATGACCAATTCGATCAACTGAAGGGTGCAAGTTGGTTCTCAAAGATCGACTTGCGGTCAGGATATCATCAGATGCGTGTAAGGGATGAGGATATCCCGAAGACTGCTTTCCGCTGTCGTCATGGACATTATGAGTTTGTTGTAATGCCATTCGGCGTGACAAATGCTCCAGCTGTTTTGATGGGGTTGATGAATGCTGTGTTCCGTGAATTCCTGGACAAGTTTTTTGTGGTTTTCATTGACGACATCCTTGTGTACTCAACATCTGAAGAAGAGCATGCAGAGCATCTACGAGCCGTTTTGGGAGTTCTTCGCCAACATCGGTTGTTTGGGAAGTTGTCCAAGTGTGAGTTCTGGGATCGAGAAGTTCGTTTCTTGGGACATGTTGTGTCCCAACAGGGAGTATCTGTGGATCCTTCGAAGATAGAAGCAGTGGTGTCTTGGCCAGCCCCCAAGACTGTGTCAGAGGTGCGAAGTTTCCTTGGTCTCGCAGGCTATTATAGGAGGTTTGTGGCTAATTTCTCCCGAGTTGCGACTCCTCTGACATCTTTGACTAGGAAGGATCAAGCGTTCATATGGGCTGATCAGTGTCAGACAGCTTTCGAGTATCTAAAGGAGAAGTTGGTAAGTGCTCCAGTCCTTTGTCTTCCAGCAGAGGGAGTCCAGTTTGATGTTTTCTGCGATGCTTCACATCTGGGGCTAGGCTGTGTTCTCATGAAGCAGAGGTTAGTTGTTTCTTATGGGTCTCGGCAGTTGCGTCCCCATGAACCCAACTATGCCACCCATGATCTTGAGTTGGCAGCCGTGGTGTTTGCGCTGAAGTTGTGGAGACATTACCTCATTGGTGAGCGCTTTGTGGTTTTCACCGATCATAAGAGTTTGAGGTATGTTTTCTCTCAGCAGGATTTGAACTTGCGGCAGCGTCGGTGGATGGAGTTCTTGAAGGAATACGACTTCGAAATATCATATACACCTGGGAAGGGAAATGTTGTTGCTGATGCACTGAGCCGAAAGTCACGTAATGATGTTGTGCGTGAATCTGGTGATTCTGGGAGAGGGATGGAAGAGCTAGCAGCTTTGCATCTTGAAATGGGAGAAGTTGGGGGAAGAGGTTGTCTTTTCCAGATGACGGTGCAGTCATCCCTAATGCAAAAGGTGGAAGAGTCTCAGTTGGGTGATCTAGAAGTGGATGTTTTGAGAGACAAAGTCGTTTGTGGAGAGGCCCCTGATGGTGGGTCGGAGGATGAACAACACCGGGTGTTGTATCATGGCAGGCTTTTGGTTCCCTTGGCGATGCGCAAGACGGTTCTCTGAGAGTTCCATTGCTCGCCCTTAGCTGTACATCTTGGTGTGACGAAGATGTATCGATCCTTGAGGAGTCAGTTTTGGTGGCCTTGGCTGAAGCGTTCAGTTGCAGAATGTGTGTCTCGATGTTTAGTCTTCCAGAAGGTGAAGGCCGAACACCGTGTTCCTGGTGGTCTTCTCCAGCACTTAGAGATTCCTCAGTGGAAGTGGGAGGACATCTCAATGGACTTTGTTACAAGTTTACCTCGAGCTCCAGGAGGACATGATGCTATATGGGCGGTAGTGGATCGTTTAACTAAATCGGCCCACTTCGTAGCAATCAAGGAGTCGAGCTCAGTGGAGGTTTTGTCGAGGCAGTATCTGGAGGAGGTGGTGAGGCTTCACGGAGTTCCTAAGACAATAATTTCTGATCGAGACCCTCGTTTTACCTCTAGGGTTTGGAGAGGTCTCCAGCATGCTCTTGGCTCTCAACTATGCCTTAGCACTGCTTTTCATCCTCAAACGGATGGTCAGACAGATCGAACCATCCAAACTCTTGAAGACATGTTGCGCTCTTGTGTTCTTGATTTTGGAGGTTCATGGGTGAAGCACTTACCTTTGGTAGAGTTCGCTTACAATAATAGTTTTCACTCTACCATGGGCATGGCTCCGTTTGAAGCCTTGTATGGCCGGCCATGCCGTTCTCCGTTGTGCTGGACTGGGGTCGGAGAGTCAGCAATTCTCGGACCAGAACTAGTGCAGAATACGACAGAGATGGTTCAAGTGATTCGTGAGAGGATGAAGACAGCACAAGATCGTCAGAAATCTTATACTGATCAAAGAAGGAGACCCTTAGAGTTTAATGTTGGGGATCATGTGTTTCTGAAGGTGACTCCCCGTCGTGAGCAGCGAAGGTTTGGTCGCGGAAGTAAGCTTTCTCCCCGTTTTGTTGGGCCTTTCGAGGTGTTAGCTCGTGTTGGAGCTGTGGCATATCGAGTAGCACTTCCCCCTCAGATGAGTCGGATACAAGATGTTTTCCATGTATCACAGCTCTGTCGTTATCTTCATGATGAATCTCATGTTATCGATTGGGGAGAGATCGATATTGATGATAATGCAACCTTCGAGGAGCAACCTGTGGAGATCCAAGACCACAAGGAGAATGTGTTGCGTGGGCGTTCTATTCCTTTAGTTCGTGTCTTGTGGCGACACGGCGACATGGAGGAGAGTACCTGGGAGCGTGAGTCACAGATACGTGCTCAGTACCCAGAGTTGTTTAATGTTTAACTCCTTTCATGTAATGATGTTTTTTCTGTGGTTGGACCTTTCATGTTTTATTTATGTACCTTTAATGTGATGTTATGTTTGAATTGTTTTTATGGGTTGTTTGTTCTCGAATGTCGTGGTTTTGTTCTAGATTTTGAACAACTCGTGTTGGTTTTCCCCTGAGAGGTATCTTATGGGGTGTTTGTTCGGACCCCTCTTTTCTTCTGGGTTGGTTTTTAAATCTCAAGGACGAGAATGTTTTGAGAGGTATCTAATGTAATGCCAGGGACCTCTCCGGTCCATTACTTTGTGAAATGTTGGTATTGGAGGTGTTCTGGGAGGTCAAGGGGACTTATCCCCAACACTTTTCCAATTTTCCGGTTCTGTGAACAGTGTTTCCAGTTTTATGAACAGTAATAGATCGGTGAGACAGATCAGTTTCACAGATCGGTGAGACAGATCGGTTTCACAGATCGGTGAGACAGATCGGTTTCACAGATCAGTGAGACAGATCGGTTTCACAGATCAGTTTCACAGATCGGTGAGACAGATCGGTTTCACAGATCGGTGAGACAGATCGGTGTCACAGATCGGTGAGGCAGATCGGTTTCACAGATCTGTGAGACAGATCGGTGAGACAGATCGGTTTCACAGATCAGTGTCACAGATCGGTGAGACAGATCGGTTTCACAGATCAGTTTCACAGATCGGTGAGACAGATCGGTGAGACAGATCAGTTTCACAGATCGGTGAGACAGATAAGTTTCACAGATCAGTTCCACAGATCAGTTTCACAGATTGGTGTGACAGATCAGTTTCACAGATCGGTGTGACAGATCAGTTTCACAGATCGGTGTGACAGATCAGTTTCACAGATTGGTGTGACAGATCAGTTTCACAGATCAGTTTCACAGATCGGTGTGACAGATCAGTTTCACAGATCGGTGTGACAGATCAGCTTCATGTACAGTAACGGTGGGTGAACAGTGTTTCCAGACTCCTACAGTTTTGCCCCTTTTGACGTTTCCTTTGACGTAAAATACATTTAAAGCCTTATTTTTAAGGGCTCTTAAGGCCAATTCAAATGCCATAAATCCTATATTAATTATTCCTAAGGCTTGGAATGTTTTACTTGGTCAAACCACGTGGGTTAATGCGATCCGTTTTTAATGGAGAATTAACCGGATCTTAAACCGTCACCTCGTTAAATCTTAAAAAGGGACGAGATATCATTCTCCCTTGATCCTTAACTTTGTTCTTAACTAAGAGGCGCTAGAACCTTTCAATCCTTTCCGTAGGAGTTGCACAAACAAACCTTACTCCTAGGATCGTGACCCTCTGTGTGGATAAAGGACGTCAAGAACTCTTCGAGGTAGGGGATTCATGACTTCTCTAATTATATATGTGCAATCGTAGAATTAGCATGATGTATTCCTTTGGATCACAATGAAATTGACCTAATTAAATACTTGAACCGGATTAAAAGAATTGGTTGATCGCATGCTGTTGCTTTATACCGTGATAACGGTTTGCCTCATGTTTTCCTAGATATAGTGATATCTATGTTTTCTTTGATTTATTGTTCGTTCGTGATTGAAATTGATAATGAATGTAAAGCCGGAATTAATTGTTGATTAATTGGCTAAAGATAAAGAGGCATGTAAATTAATCTGGTTATTGTCGTTGTTGTAGTTGTTCTAATTTGAGGATAATCAAATTAGGGAAGTAAGCTTGGTTATTTAACTGTGATAGCTTACTGATTAGGTATCCATGATTGGAGCCAACGAATAACAAATTTGTTAATTCAATATTGATTAGAGAACAGATTATGTGGGAATTTCAAAAAGGGTTCTGAGTTACCCTCTTGTTTTTTAACGGGCCGAGAGCCCATTTTGTGATGTTTGTTTTCCTGCTGCTTGTGCTGTGATATGAGCCTGGATGGCTGTTGTGATATGTGGAGGCATGGATACTTGTGGTTGTGGCAGCGGATGACGCCTAGTGTGGTGAGATGCATCGGTTTATGCATATGGGTGTCGGGGAGGACACCAAGGGTGATGGTATGAGATGAATGTGATGGTTTGATGTTGGTGGTTTGGTCTGGTTGTTTATCTGCATTACTTTTCCCCACTGCTCAAGGCAGCTGGTCTTGCTTACCCTCTTTCCGAAGGAGGCAAAGACACGCGAGTAATGCCACGTGCTTTCCGTGTTTAGCCTCTCGATGGAGGATGGGTCTATGCTCTTTCTATAGGCAGAAAAGACTCGACGGGTAGTATATCTACTCCCCGTGTTGAGTCTCCTTTGTGTTTAGAAGCATAGGATGTTTTTCTAGAATGCCTGGGAATGTGGAAAAGTAATTCTGTAATGAATGTTTGATTAAATGGTGAAAATCCACGGGGATGGAGATGCTGGAATTTAAAGGTGATGTGAATCTTAAAAAGGAGCAGTTGTTTTTGAAAGTGACGCCATTTCAGTTTAATGTGGAATTATTCATTCTTAATTAATGTTTAAAGAATTAATTAATGTACAGTGGAACTGATAAATGAGAATGGAGTAATCTAATAAAGCTCTTCAATTGGTTGTGTGCTTATAGGATACCTAGTCTTAGAAGTAGCAGCCTGGAGTCTGAGAGATGTTAGCTGCAGTTGTATCTAAGACTAGGTAATGCCCATAGTGTGGATGTGAGTTACTTATATATTCTGCACTTTTGTGTTTCTATATGCTACTCTACCCTGTCGGTATATGCAACTGACACCCCGGGGATTCTGAGCCATGGGGGGTGTTTTCCCCAACATTCTGATGGGAGGTTGAATGGCTGACTACCCCCTTTGGCCCCGCTCTCTTCTCTTGGTAGATCTTAGTGCTGGTAGGCATAGTGGTTAGTTTTACCCATATATGTGTGTAGAGGGCTGTAATGGCTTGTAGTTATTTCACACACATATATTCTGGATATAGTATCCTATGGACTACTATAGGTGTAACGTGTATAGGCTGTGATGGCTTGAGGATCCTTACTCCGTGTATGGGCTGTAATGGTTTGAGGTATAATACCCGACGTATGATACATGTTATGCGAGCTGTGGTGGCTCCCGGAAACTACTTGGTTACTTTTGGTTGTGAGGATTGTGTGGAGCTTAGCCCAGGTGTCTACGGGCAAGCCTTTGTGGTGCACGAGGTGCAGATTGGGGAGCTTGACCCATGTTGATACGGGAAAGCCTTTGGAAAGAGATGCACAGGACGTATGTCGTCGGGGCAAAGCGGCAAACCAGTGGGGAAGTAGTAGCGGGGTACCCTTGATATTCTTTATTATATGCTATATTCTTGTATACGTTACATGGTGAGAGTAGACATGGTGAGGTTGGGAACATAATATACCTGTTTAGGTGATGAGTTAGTTTCACTTTTTGTTCACTGGGCTTTAGCATGCTTTCTTTACTTTTGCACGAGAGTCTTGGGGAGGATCCTACTGAGTATACTGTTATACTCACCCTATGTACATATAAACTGTTTTTCAGGTCACTTGGAGCAGGTTGGAGATCAAGCTGGTTACTACTAGCTTGCGGTTGGAGGAGGAGCTGTTCAGGCTTGTGGTCACTGTCGTTTTTCTTTCTTTTGGGTACTTTTAGTTTTCCCTTTCAGTTTTAGTACTTTTGCATGACATTTCATATATGTACTTGGTTTCCTTTTTATATTTCAGTTATGAGGTGGAGTTGGTTGGAGTCTATTCTATCTCTCTCTTCTGCATGTGTTCTCTTAGAGGGTAATGCCTCCCATTTGTGTGTGTATTATACCCTTGGTGCTAGTCGCCAACCCGGGGCCTACTGGAGGCGGGACTCGGGGGTCATTGTCTCCATTTTTACATTGCCGACCCAGGAGGGGTACACTTTGTGGGGAGGGGGTCATGACAGCATCCCTCATTTGGAATCATTTTACGTATTTTCATTATAATTATATACTTTGATGGGTGAAAATATGTGATATATCAATAGATGGAATAAGACTTTTGGAAGAGATAATAGAGATATTTTTTTGATAGGGAAGAGAATAGAGATTGATCCAAATTTTCAAAAAAATTACGAGGGCCAACGTTGATGGTCTTTTTTAGGGTAGTGATAATGTTTTATTGATAATCAATTCATGGCTTGGGATCATTGTTTTTTGAAACATGAAACATTATTTCCAAGATACACAGTCCCTTTTGAGATATATGAATTTGTTGGTGAGGTGGTATATTTATTGTGTTTGACACAATGGTTCAGTTCAATGCACAATCTATTTCATACATCTCAATTGATGAAGTATAATTTTGATCCTTACTATCTGAGTCAATGGGTTCATGTTGAACTAGATCCAAACTCTATGTTGGATCATCTTCCACTGTTGGTTTTGGATAGGAAAGATAAATTCCTTCACGGGGAAATAGTTGTTCTAGTACAAGTTTATGGAAATGTGGTCTGATTTAGGAAGAAATGATGGAGTGTGAGAAGTAAATGTTTGAGAATTGGCCTAAACTATTTTATACCAATAGAGGTTTTTAAATTTTTAGGGATGGAATAAACAATTGTGGGGAGAATTTATCACCCTCGTTATTAGGTATTAAACCCTTTATTTATGTATATTATGTATATAAAGTAATTTGGTTATGTTTTTGTAGGTTTTCATATGTTCTGGATGTTTTAGAGATTTTGGGAGGTTGACAGTTTAAATGTGGTTGGTAGGAACCATGTAGAACAACCAAGGAAACAATACAACTAAAATAGTGAGCATTGGATATGCACTTGTTTTAGGGAATTGTTTATCCAAACTGTGCGACCACAAAGATAAAACATGTGATGTTGGATAGAGGTGTTTAGCGTGGTTGCTTCACGATTTTTATAACTATTTAAGACAACCATTTGTGGGGTTTTTGGAGGAAGTGTCTAGGACATGTTTATCACATGTCTTTCTGAACTTTGCACCCAAAACATGCGTTTTTAACAACAAGATACATATTTTTGTATCGAATTTAGATTACCCCCTAAGTGGCTCATTATTCCCAAATATGACCCTAACTCAAATTCTTCTCCCTCAAAAAGATATATACCCTTTATTCTTTATATAAGAGTGATCATTTGGTGAATCTTGGTGTGTTTAAGACTAAGATTCATGGTAACTACTAATCCTTGGTGGTATTCCTTATTTTTTTCCTTCTGACATATCTTTGATTTAGGAATATAATCCATCGGAGACAGATCCATATTGTGTGATTCCAAAAATGATGTGATATTTCTGTTTTCAATAATGGAAAAAAGATCTAATGTTTTTTATGTATTATCATGTTGGTTTGTTGATGATTTTTTTCGTACATTGTTTTAGTTATGTGGTGAGGTTTGTGGATTCAGTCTGGAATTCTCTTAGTTAGAAAATAAATTAAATATTTCAAATTGATTTTATTGTTTTAATGTAATTGTTAAATTTATATTCAAAGTTCAATTGAAACCCTCTATAATGATGGTTTTGGTATTTGTGGATATTTTTTGTTGTGTGGAATGTGCTATTTGAAACATGATTCTAAATTTATGATTTTAAATGAATGTTTTTCTTATTCATGAAAAAGGGTTTGTAAAAAATTTCAAAAAAAATATTTTTTATTAATGTTGTTTCACACAATAGGATTCATGTGGTTTTTGGTATAAATGGTTGGTGTGTGTTCAGATACATTTACATGACCCTATTAAAGGGGTGAGTTCTATTGGACCACTTGTAATATGGTAACCTTATGATGACATTGTCTAATGATGATAGACCTCTCATGGGTATAGAAATGTCACAAATGTATGCATTTTTAGACGGGTGGAATATAATTAGTTTTTGAAAATTTATTTATCAAGTGATTTTAAAGAATTATTTAGTTTTATTCCATGGAAAAAATTCATAGAATTTATATTGGAATAAACCTTTTCAAAATATTATATATAATATTTTTGTATAAATATGAAAACATGTTCTATCTTAGTGGAAGGAGTATAAAATTAATTGGGGAAATCCAACTTGGTTTTATACTGACCCCCAATTAGGGAACTTTGATGTGTTTTCATATATTGTATATCAAGATATAGGTAAAGGAACAGTGTCACAATTCTTTAGTATTTTATCATGATACTATGGGAATGGATCCTTGTGTTGGGGCTTAGAGCATGTGGGATCTATTATGTTTCTTTATTTGGGGTATTTGGGTTTTTTATGTTTGGTTTCTTCTTTGTAATATAATATTTTTACATATCATGGATATACATTTAGATTTATTACATTGTAATCATGCATCATACAGTGGTTGGTTGACTCTGGTTATACTGAGTTGGTTATTTTATTTTCAATACGAATGTCACTCCCAACTATTTATGTATCCCTTAGCATTTATTTCCAGTCATTGGGGCTTGCGGATTTTTCAAAAGTATAAGAATGTCCTACTTCCTTATTATGAAAATGAGGAGGGAAAAGATGTTACAAGGAAGGTGGTGTAATATTATGTTATGTTGTGTGAATTTTATGGTAACATTGTTACAATATTTCAAAATAATATTATTTCTCTATTTACTTATTTTTTCATCACATAGGAATATATATATGTTTGGATTTAAGGAAAATTACCTAGAACACCAAGGGGTATTCACTCTATAATAATTCTGTATGAGCATTGTATGAACATGTGACATGCGATTTACATTTTTTACTCAATCAATCTATCATATATATCAACATCATTCTATTATTGAATGAGATCAATGATCTAATCAATATTTGGTTTATAGTGTATGAATAAAGGGAAAATGAGAGCGTATGTTTTTAATAGTATTTTGAAAATTCATTCACCACCATGATAGTTATTTTATATCTATATTTTATGAATTACAAGTAGTATCACAACCAATTTAACTACCAAGGATATTTTATATCTTAATTTATGAGCTATATTTTCTTGTTTGATATTTCTTTTTCATTTTATTTAAACAATATGAGATTTTTTATCGTCTACATACAAAATTACTAAATTTTATTTTTGAAATTTTTTTATAGGTTATGCGGGAAGCCCAAATCTTATATAGACCCCAAAAAAATTCTAATGATAAAAAATGACATAATGAGACATGCCTTTATGATCCATAACTAGTCATCAGACTAAATAAATCAATACTATATTTATATTTCAATTAGTTGATATAATGGTTATGAAAAATCCCAAGGTGGCCATTGATGTTTCTAAATTTGAAAGTAGGGGCCTCACGATCTTCATCTAATTATAGTTATTTATCAAAGAATCCAGTTCCAAAATTAGTTATTTAGTATTTTCTCCATCAAGAACCCATGTTTTTATCCCATCTAGATAGGTAGGATTATTTATTCTAAAAAATATCAAATAGAATAGTTTTCTTACTTACCTCAACTAAATCCTTTCCAGAAAATTCATATATGTATTTTAATTTCTTTATAAGTCTTTAAGTAAGAAGGCCATGTATACCTAGCATTATGAGGGATCACTCATCATGTGAAAGACTTGATCATCAGGTTTAGTATGTGAGGAAATCTTTATTCCTTTCCTTTTTACCTTAATTGTTTTTCTAATATGAAATCAATCTAATTTGTTTTATTGACCAGATCAATAATTTTTAAAATAGTTATAACAGCTTCCGATTTCTAAATCATTATTTATTCCACTAAATTCATTGATTAGTATTTTATATTATAGAAGGTGTTGAAAAAAGTTATAATGGTCACATCAATATTATCATGAGAGTTTTTATCGAACCAATATATCTAAAGTAATACTAATGATTAATGACATTTTTTTGTTACAAAACATTTAATCAATTTCCCCCTTCTATAATGATTTTAAATTTTAATGATATTTGTAATAGTTTTATATATAATGATTATAATGGAAATGAAACATTAATAAAAATAATATATTGATTAATTTATGTAAAATGGAGTATATTATATGATGTAAATTAATGGTTGTCACAAAAACTCCACAGTTGTGATTTCAAAAAAATGGATCTTGGGGGAAGAAACGATAAACATCTCACTAATATTTTAATTCTAAAGGGGATGGTTTTTTTATCAATGTGATGTGTGTTTAGTAATAACATGGGTATAATATTTTTTATATTAAATATATTTCAGTAAATATAATTCCATTTCTTATCATACCATTATTGAAGGATTTTGGCATGATATCAAATACTCCAATATGAGTCCACACAATGAATTAAAAAAATAATTTATATATATGAAAATACATAAGAATTAATGGTATTTATTTTAACTATGTTTGTATAAGAGATTATATACTATTCATTATTTGATTTTAGTATGATATTATTATAAAAGAAAAGACACTGATGTTCTTAGGGAGGAGTTACACCACTAATAAGGGTGAGTTGAATTAGTAGTATATTATTTAAAGTTTTCTAACTTTTTAATTTAACATCCATTGACATGTTAGGATCTGATCCCCTTTTATGATAAATCATTCTCTATAGAATAGAATAAATATAAATATCATAAGAGAAAAATACTATTACATTATTCAGTCTCAATATGATCCTACACCTACTATGATTAATTAGACTCTACAAATATACATTATCAATTATAGTCATAAGAAGTTACAACATATGTTTCTTCACTAGTATAGATTCCTAGTATTCATTCTAGAGTCCCACTGGAATATATGTTTCTCACTAATAATTATAAAAAAAAATTATAATCAACAGAAGAGAGATAACTTCTAAATGTTTTATTATTATGAAATAATTGATGGAGGTCTTTTATTTTGTTCCATTAAGATAAATAAAATATCTTATGATCAATTTATGAAGAAAAATACTGAATTGGTTATTCCAAAAATATTATTATTGAATTCTCAAATAATTTCTAATCAAATAGTATATTAAAAATCAGTATGTATATAAGATAATAAGTTTATGTCACTACAACATTATGTCCATATAATAATCTTCTATATCTTTGTAAACTAAATTTTTCCTTGCGAGCGATAAATAATTTTACTGGAAAATTGTATTTTCATATAATTTCAGTCATTGTCTCTCTATATATTCCACATGAATGTCTGCACAATTCATCTTGGAGTCACGATGGTTTTTAATGGAATTTATTCACCAGTTTTTGATGTAGTTATCACATTATAATTCTATAAACATGGAAACCATTTTAAAGTGGATCAATGGTTTCAACTAAGTATATTTGCATAACATTTTTTATTCTTGTCTAAATAGAAATATCCATTTATTCACCACAAAGAGTAACTATAAATCACTCATCATAATGAATTTAACTTATCTCTTCAATGAAATTTGATAACTCATCACCATATAGTTATTTTTATCACAAAATAACATGTTCGTATGACACATTCTGAAACTCATAAAACATAAACAATGATTATTTTCAAAAATATCATTTCGGTTGAATAAATATCACATAGAATTTTAATGAGCCATCCCCAAGGAATCAGTGGGGATTCTAAGTGTAATACATGTATATCAATGATTAATCTAGGTAGACAACTCGATGATGAATCCTTCTCTTGAATGAAAATAGATATCTTATTATTTCAAAACAAAACATACCCTTTGGCAAAGACAATCTTCATAGCACTTTTATTCATGTAGAACATCACTGAACACTCAAATTGAATGTTATATTCCATAATAAATTTAAAATGATATGTGTCTTCATAGATGATCTTCAGAGGAAATAACAAATCAAAAAAGAACTAATAATCCCAAAAAAACATATGCATGAGAGTGTTATTGGTTTAATAAATTCTCATAATGGATCCCCCTTCATAGATGAACCCACATTCATCAACATAAGAATTTTATAAAATACATGATGAATAACATGTGTCTTCAATTCCCATATTTTTTAGCATAATACCCATAAAATAATATGGAATACGAAGGTACCTCTTGATAGTCTTTATCTGAGAGAAGAAGGTTGAACCTTATGTTTCATCCTTAAGTCAACAAAAAAATCTCTTGGAACTGCTTTGCTAAAAATATAAAACAATTGATAATTTGTATCAATTTATTACAGTTTAATATTTCCACTTATATCCTTTTTTTTAATAAAATGATACCTAGTATCAATATTCTTTTATCTTCAATGTTGAATTGGATTTTGAAACAACATAATAGAACATTGATTATCAGATGATATTTCTTGTATCTTATCAGTCTCAATTTTTAAATCATACAACTCTTCTTACATCAAAAATAATATATGTATAGGATTTTTTTCATCAACATATTCAGTCTCAGTAATGATCAGTGTTACTAAATTCAACTTCATTCCATAACAATTGAAATAACATTTCCCATAAAGATATTTCCCCTTAAATTTAATCTCATGTTTGTAAAATCACTTTTCCCAATCATCAGTGATAAATCTGGGTAGTTTAAAATCTTCAAAAATATTGTATAGAAGACTATAGTTTAGAGTTCATTTCACATATATTAGAATTATCATAGTAGAATTCATGTGAGACTCTATTGGGTCACTCTAAAATCTATAAAATGAATTCACTACATATGTAATATATAGAATTGATGTTGATATATAAAATATGAATAAAATGATTATTATTAATTCCATAAAATTAATACTTTTTCTTGCATCATCCTTGTAAAAAAATATCTCTAAATAAATTGGAGGTTGAGAAATCTTTTTTCCATTCCAAAAATTTTCATAAATTACCTATTATAATTTTCTTATGACAAAAATATGGAATTTGGTTTCTTCTCAATATGAAATCTATGAAAAATATGTCATCTTTCCAAGCATGGACATCACAAAATTTATTTTTATTTTATTAGTAATCACTTCATGTAGACCTTATTTTTCACAAGAAAATATGATTTCTTCTAGATATACATTTACTATGAGAGTTCCATTTGATATTTATCTCTTTTAAATATTACTATAGTATTTACCTTTTATTAGATTCGTGTCCCTTAAACAACAATAAAATCTGGAATAGTTGGATCCTTGTCCTATTTAAAAACATATAAATTTGTACTCAGGGTGAATATAATGATTCCATCGTTGTCTATGAAAAAGACATCCAGTTTTTCAATATATACTTCTTCATCAAGATCACCTAATAGAAAAGAATATTTCACATCAATTTGATAAAATTAATAATGTTTATGTGTTTCTATTTCTAAGAACATTCTAATAGTTTCTTTTCTTTATACAAGTAAGAAATTTTCATTAATTTATTTACTTACATTTGAAAATATCCTTTACACATTACCAATATTTATTTCTTGATACTTTACCTTTATAACTTATCTTATTTCTGAAAATTCACTTTATTTGAATATCATTTTATGTTTATTTCTTGATACAAGATCCCAAGTATATTTATTCTCAATCTGATTGTGTTTTTATTCATATCTTGTATCCATTCCTCATGATAAACTTCTTATTCCACTATATGTGAATCAATTAGATAATTATATGAATTTTGATATTCATTTCCCAATCTTCATTTATTTTTAACTATAGCCTCATTATTTCCAATGACATTTTAGTATTAATATGTTTAATTAAATTCGTTTAACCATTTCCAATTATTTCTATGAAATTCATATTCTTCACTTTTATGTTTAGAATTAATGTCAGAAATATTTTTCTATTTCTTAGTAACTTCTTCGCTCTTGTATTCCATTTCTATATAGTTTTCTACCAAATAATATGAATCATTATCAATTTATATATATGATTTTTTTTTGTTTTCAAAAAATTTTACATCACTACAGTTAACCTATATGTTCATCCGGTTTTTCCCACATATGTAGCCTCTACCATTAGATAGGTAGACACAGAAAATTCCTTCATTGTATTTTTAATCAAATTTTCCTAGATTGATGTTCTTGATCATTATTATGTAATGTTTACCAAATACTAAATTTTTTTTAACAACTATGTTTTTCTAATACCATATTTCATAGGCTTTCATTTGTGTTTCCTGTTTTGGTAGACACATGTTCTGTATGTGTATAGATATACATATAGATTCTCTCTAGAAATAATTCAATATTTTTTGTTCAAATAAAAAATTATTTTTTATATAGAATATTATTATGATATTTCCTACACCTATCATATTTTGTTCTGGAGTATATGGTGTTTCTTACTAATGAGTGACTCTATGTTTTAAAAGATAACATTATATATCCTCACAGGTAAAATCCATACCATTATCTGATATCAGTTTCTTTATATAGAGACTTATTCACTACTTAGATTTCATTTTAAATATTTCGAACATTTTATTTTACTTTTCAATGTTCTTGATAAACATTACAATAGTCAACTGAGTATAATAATTAACAAATTTAATTAAATACAGATCATGTCTGGTATATTTTATTCTCAATCGAACACATAAGTTATTCAAAAATTTCAAGGGATCTATAAGAATTAATTTCCACCCTTGTGTGTAAAATATCATCCAATTTCACTTTTTGAGATGTTTCATTGATTTTATCTGTTTCTCTCATTATCTTGGTAAAATATCAAATAATATCTAGTTTTATGATTTTACTTATACTCTTTTGAATAGTATGGAAAAGAATTCTATACCAGAGGTTGTTTTAATATTTAGAACTCGAGTAATAGGAATTGATAGAATCAAAAAAAATTAAATAGATTACCATTGGGTTTTCCCTAGAGATATAGTTCTTCAATCCTTTGTGATTTTAATGATACATGAATCATTTTTGAACAAAGACCAAATTCCATCTTCAAAATTCCTTATGACACTATAAAAATTCGGTTTCATCCCTTCGACAAATAAAACAAAATTATACATCATATTTCGGGATTTGATATCTTCTTTTCAAACACTATAATTTTTTTTTAATGATCATTTCCAAAGGTCAGTACTCCACCAACATGATAAAAAATATTCTTAACAATTTTTGTGTCCCCAGCCATGTGTGATGAAAAATAAGATCCATAATGTATAACTTGTTTGTCCTACTAGATTTTGAAGTGTCTTCACCAAAACAGCCCTTTTATTAATTCATTTTTAACTCCCTTTCCATTCATAATATTAGATGTTTCTTCAGAGAGAATACACATTCAATTTTCATCAATATGGCCATGTTGGTCACATATGCTACATTTTTCTTCTAATAAATAATTCTTATTGTGTTTTATGACAGGATGAATTCTTAATAATTGATATCTTATATTGAAAAATTCATATCATATTATCAAAATAGCTCTCCATTCATTTATGTCTCATCTCTGATAGGGAACTAATATACAAACATAAAAATTCATTATTCCCAAACACTCTACAACACTAATATGTCTATTGAGTCTTGATATTTATATTTGATAATAGTCATATGTTGATTTTTTTTTCATTCCATGTAGTGAGATTATCATTGTTATTGGGGGAAATATTCATCAATAATTTATTTCATCCTCTTAATTAGAAAAGGATTTATCACTAGACTTCATTCTCCAAAATTTTCCAGAATATATTTATGGACCTGCATTGTTATAGATGACATAATTATTTTGAGATTTGTAGAGTGTTGAAACAAAAATCATCTTTGAACCCCTCTTTTCACTAGTTCATGATGACTCTTCCATTACCTCAACATCCATTCGGAAATATTCACTAATTATATTCAATCTATTCTTTACATCAATACATTTACACTGAGTCTTATACTATTCACAATATTTGAGGATATTTTTTTCTTCAAGTACCTTTAACCTTTACATTTCAGCCTCATTCATTTTGTGTAATTTTATTTCATCAATCTAAAAAATCTATTTCTTTAAAAATTATTCTTTTTCTTCACAATTATCTATTATTTTTCTTCCTATAATAGCATATTTTCATTTTATATAATTTTTTCTCAAGAAAATATTCTAATTAATTTACCAACATGTCCTCTAGCTCTCTTTGTCAAGTTTCATCACCTGTACTTACATAGGTTTCAAATTCTTTTCCACATGATACATGAAGTTATTTTCATTGATTGATTGTATTACTGAGTTGGAGTTACCTTTATCTTCCTTTGAAATAATAATTTTTATTTTATCCTTAATTTTTTTTTCTTATTTCCATCAAATTTTCTTTCCACTTGTTATCTTCCCTTTATAGGGATTTTCATCACCTGTCTCATGTTACATATACTTTTTTTGGAAAATAAAGCATTATAGCTTCAATTAGTGGAAACAAATTACAAATGTCTAAAGTGGGGAATTTTACAATTGTTTCATTTAAGAGTGATGAGGAAATCCTCTGTAATAGTGGTCAAATGCACTCTAGAGGATTCAGTGATACCTTGATTAACAAGTCTATCAACAAGAAAGTTTGTGTCACGGTAAATGTGTGTGATTATAAAGATCATTGAGGGAGGAGTGTCAAGACATTTAATCCACATCAAAGTAATCTTCCAGGCAAGATGGGGCTGATTCTTTGAAACCGCAAGCACAATAGAAGAGGAATCACCTTCAGACCAGAGATTTTCCAGTTTCATTGATGAACTAACTCCACCTATTTAATTAATGACATCATCTCTGCTTCAAGGAATGTGGAATGACCACAAGATGCATAAAATACATCAACGATGTCATAATTGTGGATATGAAAAAACAATACCATATCCATATTGTCTAGGGTTAACCTTCGAGGAACCATCGAGATTGCATTTAATCCAACTTTCAAATGGGGGAGTCCAAAAAATTTCCATAGTTCCCATTGGTTTAAGAAAGTTACCAGACAAATGAAGTCTTCATAGAACTACAATGTCTTTGAGAGATTTGTGACATTTTTCAATGTGAAATAGATTTGCACATCAAGTCATTGATTGAATATTTGAAATGGAAACATTGTGATTGAAAGGAACATTTTCATTCCTACATTTATTCATTCTTATCCATAATGTTTTAAGAGTTTCAGAACATGTGACAAAGAAAATGATGTGGATCTACTTGGAGAACTTTCCTACTGAAATAAAATGTACGAAATTTGCAATGCCACTGACATGAGGGATCGAAATTCCAAATAGATAAAATATAATAATCCATATGGAAGCATCAGTTTAGTAGGAATTGAAATAATTGTCCAAGTCATCTCTATGTTGATGGGACTAATCGCAACATGAGCATAAAGAGATACTAACTTTTTGAAGGATGTTATCCACAATCAGTTTTTGCTGATGTATTCTCTAGAGTAGAGTAAACCGAGAAGGTTGTACCCATCTTCTGAATTGTCTGAAAGCATTGGAAGTATTTCCCTACATTAATTGGTTGTAAAAGCATTTATATTCAAGAATGCCACTTGGACATGGTTCCCAAACCATGATATCATCAGAAATTAAGAAATCATTGGAATTGATAATTTGAACTATATGAGGGGGAAGGTTGCTGTTATGCTCGATCATATAAAAAATAGAGGCATAAAAATCATCAATTTTTTTTACAATTAACACTATCAATTAATGGATCCCCTATCCAGTTGTCCCCTAAAATTTTCCGGTTAGAAGAGGCATTCACCTACCAGTGGGAGTGACTAGTAATATTTTGAAGGATCTTTTTCAGGCAAAGAAAAATATAAGATTGCATATATGGCAACATTCCAACAATCAATCTAGTAAGGATTGTATCTCCATGGAAACTATGGGATCTTTATTTTCCATTAATTAGCATCCAAAAAATTATTCTTGAAGGGGGGGATTGAAGAGATCAATATTATTAATACCAAGTCCCGCCATGTTGAGTGGTTGACCGCATTTAATCCATGGGGTAGTAATAATTTTTTTTCAAGAATACTACCACTCCAAACAAAATTCCTCATAAAGGAATTGATAACCATAATAATAGAATCAGGCCGGGAATACACCATAAATGAGTAAATAAGTTTGAAAATGATCACATGTTTGACTAATAAAATTTGTCCTTCCATTGAGAGAGAATTACCTTTCCAGTTAGAAAGAGTTCTCTTAAGATTACTAACCACTTCATCAATGTAGGTGGAGAGAGGTCTTCCAAAGAACATTGGGACTCCAAGAAATTTGAAATAGAGGAAACCTTCCATAATGCCAATATTATGAATCATACAATGCTTCATGGACTTATAAATGTTTTTCCTAAAGAAGATAAAAGAATTTTTCCAACTTAACTCATGTCCAGAGACCAGATCATAGTGATGGAGGATGGATTTGAGATTCCGAATGTTTCTTTTGACTCCCTGTGTGAAGACGATAATTTCATCAACAAAGAGAATATGAGAGGGGAAAGAGGTACATCTGGTTGCATTAAGATCTTTCAAGTTCCATTTTTTAACATTTTATGTAATCAATCAGCTGATATAATCTTCTTCATTTGCAATGATAATGGCAGAAAAGTGGTTTCTATGCCTTAATCTTCTAGAGCACTTAAAATATCCATTAGGTGAACCCTTAATAAGGATTGATACATATTCTGATCTAATAAATGTATAATACTATTGCATAAAGGTCATATTAAACCCAAACTTATGCAAAATGTTACCAATGAAGTCCCAATAGATGGTGTTAAATGATTTTCTGAAGTCTAACTTGATGGAAATACCCACTCGTCAATTAGGTTTTTGAAGGCAGTTCACGCATTCAGATTCAATATTGATACAGTCTTGTATTCTTCTACCTTTGACATATCCAAACTAGTTCTAGGAAATAATTTTATCAGATATACTGGCAAGCCGGTTTTTATGGATTTTTATGAGGATTTTCTGTAAAGTGTTGATCAGGGAAATAGTTTTGAATTTACTAATATCACATGCATTATCTACCTTTGAAATTAAGGCAATTAATTGTTCTTTGATTCCCTAAATTTGAGATCCATTAGTAAAAAAATACTTGACCGGCCTAGAAACATCTTCCTGCATGATATCCTAGTAAAATAGGAAGAAGTGGTTAGTGAATCCATCAGGACCATGAGAGCTGTCTTTTTTATGTCCACAGACTGCATTCCTCATTTCAACATTATAAGGTATTCTGATCAGCATAGATTTGTCACCATCACTAACAAGGGAAGAGATAATGTCATCCAAAAGTTCTGAATTCTGTTTCGGACCATTAAAGAGATTCCTATAGAATTAGGCAATGTGGTTCGAGAGACTCTGATATTCATCATGAAATACATCCCCATCCTCTATAAGAGAGAGTGGACTACTAACCTTTTTTCTTATTTAGATGGCATTGAAAAACTTGGTACTTCTGTCACCATATGTAAGACACATTACCATGAAAACATCCTTTTGGATATTGTCTCTGAGAGTAATAAGAATTTTAATATAAATGAGGAGAACATACCTTCCTACCCTTCAATACATGAAAATTCAGTAGTGATCATTAATATTTTAATACCATGTAACATGTTCACAAGAGAATCAATTTCCTGGTCTTGGAGGCTGAATCTAGATTTACTCCAATGCATCATGTTAATCTTGAGAGATCGAAGTTTGAAAACAAAAGATAAAGGGTTATTTTTTTCACCAATGCTCCGAGTATCTTTGACCAATTGTGAACATTCAGAAAGAGTAGTCCAGGAATTGTTGAACCTAATGGGAAGAGGTCGTCTCTCACTTTTTTCAATAAAGTAAGACATGATTGGATGATGGTTAGAATTATTTTTGGCAAGGGTCACACAAGTTATATTCCTTAAACTATCAATAATTTGATCATTAACAAAAGCACGCTCAATTCTCCTAGCCCTCATTTCATTCGGATGTTTTTTTATGAAGTATACATGGTTCCAAGCAGATTAACCTCAATCAAATTTGATTTTTCAACACAGAGTCGATAATCATCCATAACAGAGATATTAGAAGAGTGTCTAAGTCATTCATTTGTATGGATAATAGCATTGAAATCACCCATAATCATCCAAGAATCATCAATTTTATATGACATATTATAGATGTATTTCCATAAGTCTCTTCTGACCAGGTAATTGTTGGAAGCATAATCCATGGAGCAGTAAAAGTTTTTAGCATAGATAGTGAATCTAAAGGCAATGATTTGAACATGAACAGATACAATAGTGGGGTTGACAACCCTGCTATGCACAAAGATCCACAACTTATCACGGTCATTTTCTTGCACAGAGCTGAACAGAGTGTAACCATGTTTTTCAAGAGGATAACCAGAACTAGTGTCTTTTGTCTTTGGTTCAGCAAGCCCAATGACATAAAGTTTATATTTATTCTCAATAAGACAAAGTGAACTCAATGTGCCATAGTGGGCAATGTTGTGGAAGTTCTATAAGAGAATTCTCATTATAGACTTTGTGTGGGATTGAACCCCTTTTTATGTAGGTTATCAATAACCATAATCCTTTGGGATCTTCTTGGATCAATACTTTTGAGGGGCTCTATAGAAGAATACTTTTATAGGGTAACATCAGTATGATTGATAGCAATATTGAGTGTATCCCTTCAATAATTTTCATTCAGATTCACTGCAGTACAGATATGGGAATCATCTTGCATAGAAATATGCTTAGACTGAAGTGAGCCGTCATCATCCTACTTTCTCACTTCATGGTCTTCCAGAAAGGTTACCTTTCATACCTAGTTGGATCCATGTTTTGACCGAGAAGTGTCTAGAATATGATTAGATGGAAGTGAAATATTAGCAATGTCAGATTGAAAAGTATCCAAAAACTCGATCATCCATGAGTTAATAAGTTCCAGGGTAAAGTATTCATATTTCAAGGTAACCACAGTATTGAAATTTTCATTCGAGAACTCTTGTTGTTCTCTGGACTCTTCTTGTAAAGAATTAGAATCACCACATGCCTATTTGTTTTCATAGGAACAAGGGTGGTCTTCCTCTTCCGCAATGTCACCCAGGATTTACTAGATCCAGTTATTTTTTCTTGTTCGACATGCTTGAAATTAGTAGGGTATTTTTTGACATATTTTTTAGCAGTTATTGGTTTCTTCCTAGGAGTATCTTTTCATGCATTCTTTCTTGGTTCCGGATTCCTGGTGCATTGAACAATATGACACTAATCAATGATATGAAAAAACATTCTACACTGCTCACAATATGTAGTTAGGTTTTCAAATTATAAATAAATATATATAAAATGTTCATTAACATCTAATAAGACACGTTCAGGAGGTAGAGATTCCTGGTCAATTTCAATCAGAACACTGGTGAAGAATCCAACATCCCCATTGATAGTATTTTGATCAATCTTCAAAGGAGTACCAATTAGTGATGTAATGCCTTTAAAGTTTTTGGGCTTCCAATAAATCCATGGAAGCCCATGGATCCTTTTCCAAACCTATGCAATAGACTGCTTCTGTGTAAGTGGATTAAAAGTGTGGATCCCATTCAGAGAGACAAAAGAATACTGGCTTCAAATTAAGAGATCCAATATGCCAGACTTGATTTAGGTCATCCTGTTCTTCTATAATGATATGGAAGAATCCTTTTCCAATTGGAATTAAGTGCCAGCAAGAGAAATTCCTGCAAGTTGAAATTCACTGCTTGAGATAAGAGTAAGACAAGGGATTAGTACCTTTCTAATAAGAGATGCAGCCAAGCACACAAAATTTTCAAACCTCCGAGCACAGCTTGACAGCTTTAGGATCTGTAGTAATTGTTATTGCACCCTCCCCAGTCTTTTTAACAATGGGCGGTTTGACCTAAGATCACACAGGATTAGAAGTCCCATGCATGATCTTCTACAAAAGATATCCCTTTATTTGCATGAGCCTTTAGTCATGATGAATCCTCATTATTTTCATTTGGACGAGTAAATAAATCCCATTCAGGATTAAATGAATCCATTGAGAAGAATCAAAACTCTAAAATTATTTGATGTTCTTCTGGGAAGACTAGAATCCAATCAGTCACACGCGCGCTCCCCTCCATCACCTCCCAGTCATCCAAGAGATGATTCTTAGGTTCCACATGCTTATTTTAATTACAATATCCAAAAAAATGTAATGTACTTATAACTTTAGAAACATAGTGGTAATTTAATTTCACCCCTAAAATTTTAATTCTTGATTCATTTTGATACAACAAAAATGATTTTATTAAAAAATTCATCTTTATTTTCATAATCATATCCACTTGATTCTATAATATCATCATCTCTGATTCTGAGGATTCTCATTCACTCAAAATCAATCTTATCATTGATCTTCTTGTTGAGGACTGGGATATTTATCATTTCATATACCTTTAGTATGTTATATATTTAATTGATACTAAGATCATATTTACCTTCGGAAGCTTCTAATTTATGATCGAACGTGTTAGGAAAATTTAACATAAATTTTTTTTATAATATTTGAATCATCTAGTATTTCATCAAAACCTTGAAAATTTATAATAATACAATTAAAGCTTTTTAATTACTTATAAATATATTATTCATAACCCATCTTGATATATACAAATTTTCCCAAAAGAAATTCCTCCATCAGATTCACATTTCTTCATAATTTCTTCCCACTTTATCCCAAATTTCTTTGAAATTTTTCAATCCCATAACCTTTGTGCACGCATTTTTCAGAAGATACATAAAAATGAATTTTTTGACTTCAATATAAACATCTTGATTTTTCTTATTTTTAAAATTAATAGGATCATATTTAGTAATATCTTCGAATCCAACAGTAACTACATCTTTAACTATAAGGACAAGAGATAGATGATAAGGCATCGTACTATCCTTATAATTGTGATAGTTGTTTCCAATGAAAGTATTAAAACTCATACAATTGATTGAATCCATATTATGAATTTTCAAAGCTAGTATATCCTGATAGAGGGAACCTGATTCTCTGATACTAATTGAAGTGCCTATAGGGAAGTTACACCACTAGGATGGTGGTTTCAATATGTGGTAATTTTATCATTATTCTTCATTTTGAAATTGAGATTTGTTAATATATTTGAATCTAATTCAGTATTATGATAATAGAAACTATTCTAAATGCTATAAAATTAAATAGCACAAGAACACTATATTTTTACAAGGTTTAATCTGATTATGATCTTACTCTATGATTTTTTAGAAACCCCAATCATAGATTCTTAACTATAATTATATGTCATTACAACACTCATATCTTCTCTAAAATAGAGTCCCAATATTATTTCCAAAGTCCCACGAGAATAATTGATTATTACATTCATCTAGAAAATTAATTATAAACAACCCAACAAATAACACTTATAAATGTTGGTTTCCTCTATAATAGTTGATTAATATCTTTATTTTTACCCTTCTACATAAAAAAATCATATTCTACCTTTATAAATAACTTGAGTGAACTACTTCTTCCTAAAAAATGACTTCTACCTTCTTGAATAAGTGATACTCAAATATTATGTGGAATATTCATTATCTGCGTAAGATAATTATATCATATCACTTCAGTATATAGTTTTCACAAAAAAAAATTACTTCATTACAAAGTGATATTTTCCCTGCAAGTGATAAATAATTTTCTCAGCAAATTGTCTCTACACTTCATCACACTCACAATCCCCCTATATATTCCAAATTTATGCCAACATAGTTCGTATAAGAATCAACTATGTATTTATAAGTATTTATTCATCAGTTAGTGAAGCAGTTATCACATGATAATTCTGCAATCATTCTATGAAGTTTAAATCTATGCAGTGGTCTCTACAAAGAATCCCCTCATAGAATTTTATATTCATAACTTCGTAGAAAATTAAATTTCTTACCAGAAAACACTCACCAAAATCATTCATAACATTTAATTTAATTTATATGCACAAATAAATTTTATAACTCATTCTTATAATGTTATTTTAACTTCAAATAATCATATATGTATAGAACATTTGAAAACTCATCGCATTACCACAAAGCATCTTCTAGGCAATATCATTGGTGGTTGATGAAACATCGCATTGAATTATAGTAACCCATCCAAAAATAATCAATGATGATTCACTACGTACTAAATGTATATCAATCCTTACTTCGCATAGAATAATATACAAATCATCCTTGTCATGGATGCAAAGATATATCTTCTTCTTCACAAACAAAACATCAAATTCCAAAAAATCAATACTCATATCATTATCATTCGAGTAGCACTTCACCATACACTCCAAATAAAGGTACCAATCCGTGTAGAATTTTATGTGTTATACAGATTCATATATGAAATAAAATATGTAAAACTAATTACCAAAAACTCACCATTATAAAACATCTTCTGCATGTTGTCTTCATTTTTGAAATATTCTTATAGTTATCATATATTGAATAATTTAATACAAGAATTTCACTTCATCTATATAATAAATGGTGACTGATAACTATCCCATATATAAATCACACTACTTTTTCATACAAGATAATAGTTTGTGAGGATGAAAAAATTAACCATTTGTATCCATTAATGACTTCACTTTCACATCGATTTAATGATCATAAGTTCTCGTGAATGAGTTTCTTTTTCACCCAAAAAGAATATATATATTCAATAACCCTTATAAAATAGTTTATATGATTTATAGAAATGTATATATAGTCTAATTTCAAAACACCCGACATTATTTTAAGATCCATCATGGAGTTTAATCTCATATTTGGTTATTCTCGATACAACCCTCCTCTACGAAAGGTTTCTTTTGTGGGAGGTTGATGACAATCACTAGTCATGATTTATTGGAATAGATATACAAGATCAAAAAACCATTTTTAAATATATATGTGTTTGAGTGGAGTGATAGTAGCCCATATATCACTCATCCCTCATCAATTTCTCCATTATATCATGTGATCCTTTATAATACAACATGCATCCCTAGCTAGCTAGAAGAATCTAATAGGGTTCTCTCCCATCTCCCACTAGAACCTCCCCGTGTTGACACCCTTTTCCATAACCATTCCTCCACGCATGATGGTTCTTCTTGTTCCTGTTCACCTATGTTGTTGTAAATTTTTTAATATACACCCCAATAAAAACACATGCGCATTTCTCATATAGTGATAAAATCTGACATTTAATATCTTATTTAATCTTTAACACTATTCATGTAATTTATTTATTGTTGAGGTCAATTTATCAATCTCAATAACAATTGAGTAATTTTTTAAAACAAAAGTCCAATTCATCAATCAGCACAATTACACAAGGATGAATTTTCCAAGTGAATAATCTAATTCTATTCAAAGTAGAATTTTTCAAGGATGACATCTAATGCCGTAATATGGATCCATATCCATTATCCAAAAATATAAAATTAATCCATTGAAATTATCCTAGAATAATAACTTCATCCAAACTAAAAAAATCACACTCATTAACTACAAATTATACACTTAGATTCACCAAATATATTTTAACTGGTTGATAATACAAAAACAATATCATTAAAAAGAAATAAATATAATAATTATTGAGAGAATATTAAGTATCATTTGAATATTAGATATATTGTAGAGTATTTTTAAAGGACTGGGAGTTATCACATTTGTAACACTTTTAAAGATAAGAAATATAAGGTTGAATGGGATTGAGAGAAGAAGTTGACTTTATTGTGATGACCCAAAAATTGATTTTATGACCAGTATAAGATGTAGAATATGTAAGCTAGGGAAAAAACTAAATAATAGATAATGGTAAATAGTTTTAGGGGATACTCACCCATGATGAAATGATTCTATTAAAAGTCTCATCAGGGGAAATTGATATTGTTTCTTTGAAAAACATAAATGAATAGAAACTCTTCAATTATGATTTTTTTATTCATTTCATAGAGTATTCAAGGACTCTATGATTTTATTCATTGAGTTGATTCACTGGATAAATAATTATGGAATATGAGGAATGAAATTATTGTGGTGAAATTTGACAAGAATAAGCGAGTGAAAGGACCAAATACGAGAATAAATTGACCAACAATTACATGGAAAGAGATAAATGAGAACGAAGAATCAGACTCAATATTGAATGTTTTTAATTAATTGATGTGAATACATTATAATGAAAATTGTAATTTTTGAAGATATAGAGAACAAAAAGAATTGATTAAAGACATGAAAATAAGTGAATTCAGTGTAATGTTGTGATTGAGAATCCAATTTTTCAATAATCATCTGTTACTTATTGATTTCATTCATAATGTGTCATTTTTATATTCTCGCATTATCATGTTTCTAATGGATATATTATTATTCTGTAGTGTTTTTCAATATTTTCAAGTGCATATCATATTATATCACAAATTATTTTATTTGGGTAATGATTTTTTATAATGATTTAGTGATTTATATTTGTAAGCATTATGGTTTTAATGATTCATAGTAATTACACTATAACACTGTATGATGATTTATATTACATAGATAAGATGGGATAAGAGTAAGGAATTGTATTATGGTTAGGTGGTGATGATTGAATTACATTTATTGTACCAGAACAGCCAATTTCACATAGTAAGATTCACACTATAGAAATTTTAGAACACTATTGAAATTAAAGTTAGAATAATCAAACTGTAGTAAATAAGTTTCCCGTTATAAAATAATTTAGGTGAGACATGTGAAATTGGAATTCAAAATACCTATTTTTGTATTATAGACATAATTAAATAATATATTTTTTTTTCTATGTGGATTGAATGATTTTTTTTGAAGATTTTAGGGAGTAAACAAAGATAATTTTTCCAATATTTAAAATTTGAGTTTCAGAGTAAACTATTACATGATTAACTTTATTACATAGTTATTGGTCATATTCTATTTTAGTAAATATCATTACATAATTATTATTTAGTTTCTGAAAAATATTAATATTTTAATATCATATCTTTAAAAGAAATATTTTCAGTTTTTAAGAGCAGTTTTTTATATCTTACAATATATATTTGACATAAAATTTAATTGTATTAAAAATGAAGGATATTGGGAAAATATAGGATTAGTAAATTGATCAAGACAATTGAGGATGAAATAGAGATATTAATAAATGTATCATTTAGATACATTAGGGTATGGAGGAATGATGAATTATATTTACGATATCTCATTCCTGTAAAATTTATTTTATATAGATTCCCAACATGGTCATTCTTGGTAGAATAACACTCCACATAATATCCCCTATAATGGAGTCACTTGAGGAAGGTATAAGATGATCACATTCTTTAGTGATATTTTATCAGTAGACTATTAAACTAGTTTTTAATAGAAATTATTATATGCGATTAAAATTATTTTAATTATCAATAAATAATATTTTTAAAAATTGATGAAACTACAATTTTCTGGTATGCTAGGTAACAAACCTAGAATTCCATTTGTTATCTACTCAATATCAATAGTGTACGATTCTTGTAATTACTCATGTGTTGTTCTTTTCTTTCATACTCTATCCATATCTTATTATTATCTACATCATTCCCTTATTATGGGAGATATATGAATTAATCATCAATGGAAGTATGGAATTTAGAACTTTATAAAAGAAATGAATATTTTATTAAGAGTGTTTTACCCCTGATTCACTGCTTTCTCAGTTGTTGACCATAAATATTTTAAATCATATAATTGGTATCATAAATTACTTCACTCTAAAGGATCTACTTTCTATTAATGTATATGATAATATTATATTTATGTTCTCAAAACATCAATATATTTGGTATTCTCTCAATGATGTCATGATTTTTCACAATTGTGTAATTATATTTTTTTATACATTTTATTTATACCAAAACATACATTCATTGGAATCTTTTAGGTATCATTAAAAGAATAAATTTTTTGTAAATAAATTCAAGATTATTGGGGTAATTATTATTATAAAACATTCTTAATGTGAATAAATTCATGGTTGAATGGATTGAAAGTTAATATATTACTTCTTTTGAATGAATGAAAGATTATTGTTATGGGATATATATGACTAAGAAAATGAAGAATAATCAAGGAGGGGAATGTACCATTCTAATGGATATTGGGAATGTTTCTTTGAGAAATTCATCAATGATGAGAATATGCCATTAAAAAAACCATTAAGATGAAAATGATGAAAATTCATTGAAAAAGGATACAAACTCTTGAAATAGGATGGGAATAATTATTCAATGGAGGATTCAATGACTGAAGAAATTATTTTATTGGTGTTTAATTATCCAAAAATTTTGAATCTTATGTTATAAATTTCTAATAGTGAAATATATGAAGAAGGAATAAGTGTATCAGTCTAAATTTTGTAGAATAAATTCCATGAAAATCACTTAGATGGTGGATAAAGACAATATAGTATCAAGAAAAAGATTGAAAGCTAAGTTTAAATTTATTCTATGTCTTTATAATGAGTATTTTAATGTTTTATGGATGTTGATGAAGAAATTGAAATGTTTAATGGATTAAACATAAATGAATTAAATGCAATTCCATTATCACAATCAAACCAGGGTCATCCTAGAACTAAACTCCCGAGCTATCCAGTGGAAAGGAATTAAGAAAATCCTTGATCCCCATAGACTGGTGACTAGTTACTAAGTATAAATAAATACTTATCAGAATGGTTTCACATGAAAATATAAACCTAGGTATATTAAAATAATATATATATATATACATGTAGAATATCAACTTGTCAATGTAGAGATAAACAGTGGAAGGCTCAAATTTGTACATGGATAAACATGTTCCGAACCATAATATGTAAAAACATATAATAAAAATAATAGAAAACCCATATCCATGTCATCCAAGTCGAAATTTAACACCCAACCACACTAAAACAGATACATGCCACCATCATTAGTCACATTCCCTTTACCTACATCAGATAAAACAAGATCTAGACACACCCATAGGCCTGTGTAGGGTGTGGGAAAATTATTCCAGTTGCATCTCAGTAGTGTTACATAATAAATATTTATAAAATAAACCCATTTCTCAGATTTTAAAAAAAAATCACGAAATAAATCCTTCAAAATTTATAAAAAACCATGAAATTCACCATTTTGAAGATTGATCATGATTCCTTTATTGATAGACCATTTTTTAAAGAACATTTAATGGAATGGTTTTCATTTTAAAGTATTAAAAAAACAAAAAAAATTAAAAAAATAAAATGTCCAAATGATGAACAAAAAAACAATTTATAAATAGATACAATGTGGAAAATGAGTCATAGGATACAACAAGTTTGTGCTAGATAGGATCCTCACTTCTTAGTGAATAGCCATAAAAACTTTTCATAACAACTCCCTTGGCCAAAAATCCTAAAAAGTATGTGAAATGTAACACCCCGAAATTTATATTTATTTTTTAAATAAACTATAATTATTTGATATCACTCTTTATAAGAAACACTGATATTAAAAGAATTGTGAAATGTTATTATAATATGATTATCTAAATGTGACTGTTATAACCTAGATATTAATCATGTGGTTAAAATAAGAATAATATAATTATAAATAATATGTAAAAATGTTATATATAATGAATTTTTTAATTTTTAATAAATAAGTCTTTAATTATAAATAATGAAATTTTATACTTCAAAAATATTTTTTCTTCCAAAAAATGATTTTATAATATTTTATATAAAAATATTATAATTAATTAATTTCACTTTTATAAATTATAAAGTTTTAAAAATAATAATTTTTAAATTTAGAATCACAAATTTATAGCTAGTTAAATTGGTTTTATTTATCTAAAATGATTATTTTTTTACTGTATAGTTATAAAAACCGATTTTATAGAAAACTGCCATTTCTATTAAAAATTAATGACATTTAATTTTTAATTTTTTTTATAATTTAATTATTATATTTTTGAAAAAAAATATTCAAAATAATTTTATTTGAATTGAATTTATGCTTAATTTTTTTGTAAAAACCAATTTTTCACATGAAAAACATTTTTCTCGATGCTCATTTTTCATCGCATTTTGCAGGTTTATCTTAAAATGATGTTTTCCCAATGATAAAAATTGAGTATTCTAATATTAATTCCTTATTTAGAATCATAAATTTAATTTTAATTAATAATTTAAACATTATTTTTTGTTATAAGGAATATTAATAAATAAAAAAATTTACCACCATGGTAAAAGGGTAAATCTTGTTAACCAAGATTAGAACTAACTGATAAGGTAAAAAAAATCATATTAATTTTTATTTGATGAAGATTTATTCACCCTAATCACCTTATTATCGAAATTAAATTATTGATGGGACATTTTTCAATAAAAATGACTAATAATACTTTAATATTTTAAATTATTTGTGGCATGTCCCAACCCCCACTTATTAAAGGATGCCCTCCTCTCATTTCATTACACTTTATTGAGAAAAAATATCATTATAATATGGACCCATTGTATTTCAAAATTCCCTATAACCCATTTTCAATTTATGATCATCTTAAAATACCAATATAAGATTCCATAAGAATGTACTTAAAGGATTACTACCGAAGAAGATGTAATCATATTACCTGGCCTCATTTAGTATATTTATTTTAATACATACATTAAATTTGTGGCATTTATCATAAAATAATTAATTTGGTATCCTTGGTATACTGAAATGTAATCATTATTATGTGACCACCACTATCCATCCTCTTTACAAACATATGTAAAATGAAAGGATATCTCAGGCATTTCTAAAAACTATGGGCTCCAGGTAGCGATATGATTCTTTTTTCATCACCATATTTAATTATTATTTTTATAATTGTTTTAATATATTCATTTTTGTATTTATGAAATAACAAATCCCCATGAATTATAATATATTATCCACCATCTTACCTTTATATCCATTGGAAAATGATAATGTTTCTCATGCATGCTTGTGGAGTATCACATCCATGAAAGCAATATGATTTATTTTTGATTTCCATTTAACAAAAATACTAATAAGGATTGATTGAATAGATTATAATATATTTTTAACATAATATTGATTCTATAATGTTGAATTTTTATTTACATTTTTATCATTGAATCCTTAAAAAAATAAAAACATCACTTATGTGTACTTATAGATTTTCATATCCATGGGGTGATGAAATTCATTTTTCAACAACACATTATATGAATAGTTATAATTTTTTTATAATGATACAATATGATAATTATTATATTATTAAAATTTTGGAGATGATAGAACGATGACCAATATAACAACCATGCTATTTATTTCACGCTTAAAAATATATTATTACATAAAAAATTCACTTGATACCACAAAGAAGATCGATAGGTCTAGTGTCTATGTGGATTAGGAACATTATATACAAACTTAAAACTTTAAAAATGAATCATTATTGAAAACATATTTTACATTACCACACACATTCATTCGTACATAGCATTGAATAGGACAACCTTAAGACATTGTTCAGAAAAGGGTAAGCTATAAATCCTTATAATGAATTAAACAAGGAATAATGTGAATAATACAGTGCATGTTAGGCAAGAAGAATATCAATGGAGCAAAAAAGAAACATGAACATAAAGGCATGATATAGCATGATTATCATACCATGGAAATGTGGAAACAACATTTAACATGATATTAGTAAGAGAAAAGGATCATTGCACAATGCGAATGGGTAAACCCTCATTGCACTTGAATTATCATGAGTAAACCCTCATTTCACATTATGTATCATGATACTAATATTTACCTAATGCATTGGAGTGATATTAGGGTTCACCTTTCATAATCATTTCATTTCATGCATAAGTGTGCCACATGGATCATACAACCTAGAATCATTAAACATAATCATTTTTTCAACGATAAAGTAAAGTGGAATATATAAGGTATAACTCTATAACCTATAATTAAATGTTAATAATGGTTAATATTGTTGATATAGAAATGGGCATGGTATTCACTACACAATGACTTCGGCTTGGAAAATTGCGGTGCAATTTCGTTAGAGTAACGATGTGACATAAGAATTAATCAAAATGGTTGATGATATTTAAAGGGTTATCTCATAATATTTACATGAAATTGATATCAAGGTGATGATATTGATATAATTCTTAACATATATAAAGTAACTTATGTTAATAATGTAAAATAATTACTTAATTGTAAATTAGGAGAGAGATATTCCTTACAAAATTTCGGTATGGTAATGGGTGTACATAAGAGGAATTGATTATATAGAAAGGGTTAGTTAAACATTCAAAAATAAGGAGGGAAATATAGGGGAGGATTGAATTCATTCCTGGAAATTTTATATTAAAAATACATGGGTATAGAAACATAGTGAAACTTGGAAAACAAATTGGAGAGGAAGAAATCCATTACATGATGTGGGATCCCAAGAGGTTGGTAGAGGCCGTAGAAAATATTTTTAGGAACATGGGGAACCTTTGGAAGGATCTAGATAGTGGATGTAGAATTTTGGCCGAGATCCAAAGGCATTGAGTGAAGTGGAAGTTGGAACATGGATGTGTTTATGTAGGAAAAGAGAGGGAATTCTTTATTATCTAGGTTTTGGACACCATAAATTAAACTAAACAAAACCACAAGCCAACCCATTTTTTATCATTGTTTTTTCTTAAGGTGAAGTGCATTGTGTTGCATTTGTTGTCAATGAGGCATGAAGTTTTCCTAGAATGAATGGATGTCAAGGAGTCAAGATGTGAATGTCAAAGGATGTGATGGTGATGGTGTTGAAGGAGAATGGCCATGGTACTAAGATGCATGTCACTTAGGAGATTCACTAAGTGGCATAGGAGATGTGGTTGAAACATTCTCTAGCAAAATCAGACGATTGTGGAGCTGTTCTTTAAGTTCATAGAACTTGTATCAACTGGATACAAAGTCACAACATGATTAGAAGACCATGCATTGTACTGACAATGCATGAGGAGTTGAAGAGATCCATCCACAACTTCTAAGTGGATGAAGTGGATTAATAAAGTCCATGCACTATCACTTAATGCATGAGAATTTGAAGAAGTTCCAATTTGATCTCTGATTAAATCAACAAAGAGAATTGAAGAAGTTATTTGATTCAGGAGTTCGGTTGAAGAAGACCCTTCGAGAATGTCCCTCCTAAGTATTGAACACATATGGAAGAGGAGATGAAGAAGAAACCGTTTGGAATTCCATTCCTAAGTGATGAATACATGTTGAAAATAATGGAGGAATTTCAAATGAAGAAGAAGAGAGGAAGAAGGAGAAATGAGTAAGATGGCTTGGAAGATTTGGCATTTTACACTTGGGAGTACTTTGTTTTTATACAAAGCATTATTCTGTCCTTTGCCAAAAAAATAGGCCACCAAGGGCCAGCCTTAAGGGTTCAACCCCCAAGGCACATGTGGGCCTAAGGCGCCACGCCCAAGGGGGGATCCCATGTGGCCAGCCCGAGAGGCAGAGGGGGCCGTGTATAAGCCTCGAGCTACGCGGTGGTGAAGTCCGCGCAGCGCGCGCGCCCGAAGGAACGCATAGTGGGCGCCAGTGGCGCGCCCGAGTGGCAGGAGTGGGCGCAGAGCGCGCCCGCAGGGAGAACACGGTGCGGGGCGGCACCGTGGAGGGAGGAGATTCAATTGAGTGTGCTGGGGGAGCGGCATGTTGATAAGCCGCGAGAAAACCTCTCGCCGTTTCGATGTGGGACACGGATTTTTTCCGCGGGAGTAATCCTGGCCGCACGATCAATCGCGCGCCAGATCTCGGCCGCACAACTGATCCGCGGCGAGGCGATCAGATCCAGGCCGCCCGATGTATCTCCATCGCCGCATCCAACGGCCGTGGCTTCATCTCCTTCCTCCAGCCATGCCGAAGCCACCCGCGAGCAGCCGCTGAACCAGAGCCCTCCGAGCACCAGCTTTCAAGATCCCGGCCATCATTGTTCGATCCAAAGACTCCATTGAGATCGTCTAAGCACACTGAATACATCCATGCAATAAAATGGGCCTGCATGCACGAAATGGAGAATCTGATGTTCGGCCGAGGCAAACCGAAGGTGCCGAGGCTTCGGTGAGTTCGTGCCTTTGCATGAATTAGGTTTCAACAGAGGCCGTGCATGCGTTATAAATCGCATGCACGTGAAGGAGAAAAATAAAGGAAGAACCCGCGTCAAACCGAGAATGAAAAACAAGATTTTGGAAATCTTGAAGATCCGAAGATCTCGGGTGTTTGAAGTTATTGCACGCGGATAATCTGAGGCAGTCTCTGCCTATAAAAATGAGGCCGAGCCCTCTGTGCCGCTTGCTGATGCGCTGAAGTATTCTTGAAAATCCGAGTCCCGTGAGAGCTCTGCCTCGCGAAGAACAGCCCTGCGCGCACACTTGCGCGGCAGTGAAGCCCGGAGCATTCCTTGCTCTGAGAGGTTCCTTTTGCGCACCTCTTGCGCGAAAGAAGAATTA
Organism: Viscum album; assembly: GCA_963277665.1. Lineage (NCBI taxonomy): Eukaryota > Viridiplantae > Streptophyta > Magnoliopsida > Santalales > Viscaceae > Viscum > Viscum album. The sequence continues at coordinate 1,879,292,857 of OY728132.1, forward strand.
GAGGTCCCCTGCGCGCCTCCCTTGCGCGATAGGAAGACCCGTGGCCGCAACATCTTGCGCGCCCACAGTTGAAGGCCGAGGTGCCTTGCACCCGTGGCTTGCGCGGCCCGTGTGGTGTGAGGCTTGCGCGGCAGTGTTGAGGAAGAGAGGCCGTGGTTCAAACCTTGTGCATCTGTTGAAGAAGAAGTTGCCCGCGGCTCAACCAGGACCTTGCGCGCCTTCATTTGTGTTGGTATACAGGTGTGAGCAAGAGGAGGTCGAGGCCTTTGTGCCTTTGTGTGCAAAAAGAAGAGGAAGGCCGTAGCCTTGTGCAAACAAAGAAAACCACCTACGGACAGTGGGTGTGTGCCAATTGAAGGAGAGTGCATACTTAGTGTGTGTGTGCAAATAAAGGTGAACCCAAGTGTGTGCAACAAGTGAAGACCACACTATTTGTGTGTGTGCAAAGTGGACAAGAATACCTACGGGCCAAGTGTGTGTGCTAAGTGGAGAAGAAGTACCCGAGGCACTTTGTGTGCAATTTGAAGAAGAAGGTCGTAGCCCTTGTTGGGTATGCACACTTGAAGATTAAAAGAGAAAGAACAAATTGTGTGTGCAAAGGAAGTGAAAGGCCGTAGCCTTGTGTGGGTGAAGTGAAGACCACACCTTAGTGTGTGTGTGCTAAATTGAAGAACCACCTATGGGTTAAGTGTGTGCAACAACAATAAGAACACACTTTAAGTGTGTGCATTTGAAGAGGCCGAGGGCTGTGACCTTGTGTGTGCATACCTTGAAGAACAAACTAAAAGAACACTAAAGTGAGTGTGTGCAACAAGAAGAGGAGAATAGGCCAAGTCTAAAGTGTGTGCAAAGTGAAGAATTTGTGTGTGCAGATTAAAGAAGTGGCCGAACCTAGGTGTGTGCACTAAAAGTGTATACACATTAGAAGAAGAAGAAGTGACCCACACTATTGTATAACACACATTCAAGTGTGTAAGCAAATTGAATTAAGTGTGTGAAGTTCAGTGAAGGTGTGTGCTTAAAGCTACTACACCCTTTGTGGGTCTACTGCACCAAGAAGAGGAAAGGAAAAGTGCATGTATGCATGCATGCACATGCACACGTGAACAAAGCCAAATCTGGTTGTGTGCAATTGAGAAGTCCAAGACCAGAAGATCTTGAGGAATCAGAGTTTCCATGCATTCAGTGCATGAAGTTGTTCTGAACTGAGACTGGACCAGACTGAAGTTAAAGATATCAGTTGTCTGAGTATTCAGTAGCTGGAGAGAAGCCAGGTCATCCTGAGAAGAAGGTGATAAAGCCTGAGCTAGACGAGAAGACCTGTTCACCACAAGTGATCAGAAGAAGAGCAAGGCCAGCAGCCTTTATCCCAGGCTGCTGAGGATACTTGAAGAACTTGAAGAGAAGAAGAGCTACTCGTGTGACTCGAGGAGCCAGGAGAAGACCCTGTGGGACTCAGGGAGAAGAAGTCTTCAGTGGGATTCTGGAGCAGGCCAGTGGGACTCTGGTAACACTGTGGGACGCAGTATAAAGACCCTCCTGTGGGACTCAGGAGAGATACAGTGGGACTCTGTATCGACCATTGTAATACTAACCGATTATAATGGGAGAATCCATGCTTGGAGAGCATGGCAAGGATGTAGGCCTTTGGTGCCGAACCTTGTAAATCCTTGTGTCCTGTGCCTTTTCATTACTGCATCATTCGGGAAAGGTTGAGAGATACAAGAAGAGTGGATCGAGGCTTTAACCAGCCATAGAGGTTTAATTGATAAGAATCAATTAGTAAAAAGTTTTAAAGGATCACTGATTCACCCCCTCCCCCTCTAAGTGATTCACACTGATCTGGGCACTTCAATTGGTATCAAAGGGAGGTTACCTCTAAAAGATCCAAGGGAGTCTATATGGAGTGAAGATTTGAGGAAATGAAAGAACAGCCTCAAATGGAGATATCTTCCAAGACTCTGAAAAACAGAATGAAGAAACAGGCAAAGAAGATGAAGAAGAAGGCTGGTGTAATCAGAGAAACTCCTTCTATGGAAAGAAATGTGAAAGTCACATCAGATGACAATTCCTTTTATCATTCTTCTGATGAAGCCTGCTCTAGCTGTGATGAAGATGGAAGGAACAATGATCTTCTAAATGCAATCAAATATATTCAGAAGACAGTCCCCAAGGAAGTTGCAATGTGTATAGCTACAGGCCTCCTTGATCTTCAGGAAGAAAAATTACAGCTAGAAGATGAAGCCAATTCTCTGGAAGTCCAATTGGCAAAAAGGGTTGGCATAACCAACACTCTCAGAAAGCTGGTAAATCTAAAAGATGAAACAGTTTCCCTTTGCAATGAAAGATATGAAGACACTGCTGAAGAATTGCAAAGAAGCCTTTCTGAGAAAGACATCTTTATGATAATGATCAAAGATGTTGTTCATGCACTGGAAAAGAGGCACAAAGTGTCAATGGTTGTCAGGGATGCTCAACTAGAAGACAAAGTCAAAAGGGTGAAGGAGCTTGACAACTCATTGCTTGAAATGAAGCAGATGCATGAAGACCAGATAAAACAGCTGGAAGAGAAATGGGAAGGAAAGCTAAGAACTGTTGAGGATGAGAAGAACTCCCTTAACATGAAATGCTTAGAACTAGAGGTGATATTGAAAAATCTGCAATCACCCAAAGCTGAATCCTCCCAGTCAGCTGAAAGGAGAAATGTTGCTACTCAAGTATGCATTGATCAGGATGATTCTAAGAGAAAGACATCCTCTAATAAAAGTGCAACATCTTCTAGAAATAAGGTACCATCCATACCATCTTGTACTCATGCTTCTAAAAGTGTTTCTATTAAAAGTGCAGGATGGAAGAATAATTCCAAACAAGTATGGATGAAGACAGTAAAGAAGCAGAGCTCTCCTGAAGCAGCACAACAAGTCAAGAAAAGTACCCAACAATCAGAAGGACTCAAGAGGTCAAGATTTGTGGGTCAATGCTGGTGTTGTAATAAGTATGGGCATTGTGCAAAGGATTGTTGGTACAATCCACTAAGTGCCAAAGCACAGAGGAAGCCCATGCCTAGGGGGAGCAAGCCAGAAGGAAGGAAGCAACATCCACAGGTCCAGAGACATCTGTTTACTGCTAATAGATTTGGATTACTTGACAACATCTGGGATGATTGCAAAAGTGGTCAACAAAAAGATACATGTCAATCTCCAACTGTATCCAGAGCTCAAAAGAAGAAAAGATCACAGAACCTGGCTCAGAGAGATTCCTTGGGAAGCAAGCAGAAGAAAGTGGAAGATGCTCCCAAGAAGAGTTTGAAGAATGAAGAGAAGTCCTTGGAGTCTGAGTCCAAGAAGGGTGATGCATCCAGAAGGACCACCAAGAAGTGCTTCTACTGTGGAATGAAAGGTCATATCATGGATCTTTGTAAAGAAGCCATGAAACTAAATAGAAGCAGACTGAACTCCAGAAGACAATCAATCCAGAAGAAGAAGGGATTGATTGAAAACAAGTTGCCTAGGAGAGGTAGCTTGACAGAATCAAAGGAACCATGTGGAATATCCAGAACTGAGGCCACACTCCCAAGTGACTCACTAGTCATATGGCCAAATCAGTTGCAACTTGCCAAAGATCTGCAAAGAGCTGAAGATAGAGTTCTGGCAATTGCTAAGGCAAAAGGGAAGAAAAATATTTCACATGAAGATGTATTGAGAACCACACCAGCACAATCATCAATGAAGATCAAATGTGCAAGTGTGAAGACTGGTGAAAATGGGACATCTCGGTTGAGAGAATCTTCTCAACCTTGTTGTTCACATTGATGAACCAAGGAGGTTCCATCTTATTCCCTTATACATTGGTATTTACATGTGCTAACATTGCAGGGAATTGAAGATGATGATCATTCTCATCTGGAGGATGGTTTGGAAAGAATGGAGTGCACCCCTTGAGGGGGAGCCAATCTGGAGAAGATGATGTTCTAAAATTAATATCATATTGAGAAAGTGAAGGTATTCCAATCATGCTTTCATCCCTTGTTTCTTAATTGAGTTTATCTTGTCAATTAAGGGGGAGTATGGATTGAAGACAAATGGATGAAAGGGGGAGCTTTATCTTTGCACTGAACTTTCTAATGAGTTTTGTGAAGTATGTGCAGGATTTAGCAATGCATTGGTATATCTGAAAAATTTCAAACCCCTAAGCATGATCTCACATGTACAGTGAATTGTGGACAGCTTTGAATTCCTTGGTCATATCACTCTTGTTTTCTACACCGGGTTAGCCCAAGTAGACTTAGAGTTGATTTACTAAAGGTTCTTTGCTAAAGAAGAACATGTGACATCATCCCTCTCTTAGTGATTTTCAAGAAGATGCTATTCAAAGGGAGGAAGATATTTTCGAAAGAGAACCACACCACACCTTTGCATTTGATTTCCAATAAGGGGGAGAAATATTGGCACACATATTGACCCATTCATATGTGCTGAAGGAGTGTATTGACAACAAATACAAAGGGGGAGATTGAAGTGCATTGTGTTGCATTTGTTGTCAATGAGGCATGAAGTTGTCCTAGAATGAATGGATGTCAAGGAGTCAAGATGTGAATGTCAAAGGATGTGATGGTGATGGTGTTGAAGGAGAATGGCCATGGTACTAAGATGCATGTCACTTAGGAGATTCACTAAGTGGCATAGGAGATGTGGTTGAAACATTCTCTAGCAAAATCAGACGATTGTGGAGCTGTTCTTTAAGTTCATAGAACTTGTATAAACTGGATACAAAGTCACAACATGATTAGAAGACCATGCATTGTACTGACAATGCATGAGGAGTTGAAGAGATCCATCCACAACTTCTAAGTGGATGAAGTGGATTAATAAAGTCCATGCACTATCACTTAATGCATGAGAATTTGAAGAAGTTCCAATTTGATCTCTGATTAAATCAACAAAGAGAATTGAAGAAGTTATTTGATTCAGGAGTTCGGTTGAAGAAGACCCTTCGAGAATGTCCCTCCTAAGTATTGAACACATATGGAAGAGGAGATGAAGAAGAAACCGTTTGGAATTCCATTCCTAAGTGATGAATACATGTTGAAAATAATGGAGGAATTTCAAATGAAGAAGAAGAGAGGAAGAAGGAGAAATGAGGAAGATGGCTTGGAAGATTTGGCATTTTACACTTGGGAGTACTTTGTTTTTATACAAAGCATTATTCTGTCCTTTGCCAAAAAAATAGGCCACCAAGGGCCAGCCTTAAGGGTTCAACCCCCAAGGCACATGTGGGCCTAAGGCGCCACGCCCAAGGGGGGATCCCATGTGGCCAGCCCGAGAGGCAGAGGGGGCCGTGTATAAGCCCAGAGCTACGCGGTGGTGAAGTCCGCGCAGCGCGCGCGCCCGAAGGCACGCATAGTGGGCGCCAGTGGCGCGCCCGAGTGGCAGGAGTGGGCGCAGAGCGCGCCCGCAGGGAGAACACGGTGCGGGGCGGCACCGTGGAGGGAGGAGATTCAATTGAGTGTGCTGGGGGAGCGGCATGTTGATAAGCCACGAGAAAACCTCTCGCCGTTTCGATGTGGGATGCGGATTTTTTCCGCGGGAGTAATCCTGGCCGCACGATCAATCGCGCGCCAGATCTCGACCGCACAACTGATCCGCGGCGAGGCGATCAGATCCAGGCCGCCCGATGTATCTCCATCGCCGCATCCAACGGCCGTGGCTTCATCTCCTTCCTCCAGCCATGCCGAAGCCACCCGCGAGCAGCCGCTGAACCAGAGCCCTCCGAGCACCAGCTTTCGAGATCCCGGCCATCATTGTTCGATCCAAAGACTCCATTGAGATCGTCTAAGCACACTGAATACATCCATGCAATAAAATGGGCCTGCATGCACGAAATGGAGAATCTGATGTTCGGCCGAGGCAAACCGAAGGTGCCGAGGCTTCGGTGAGTTCGTGCCTTTGCATGAATTAGGTTTCAACAGAGGCCGTGCATGCGTTATAAATCGCATGCACGTGAAGGAGAAAAATAAAGGAAGAACCCGCGTCAAACCGAGAATGAAAAACAAGATTTTGGAAATCTTGAAGATCCGAAGATCTCGGGTGTTTGAAGTTATTGCACGCGGATAATCTGAGGCAGTCTCTGCCTATAAAAATGAGGCCGAGCCCTCTGTGCCGCTTGCTGATGCGCTGAAGTATTCTTGAAAATCCGAGTCCCGTGAGAGCTCTGCCTCGCGAAGAACAGCCCTGCGCGCACACTTGCGCGGCAGTGAAGCCCGGAGCATTCCTTGCTCCGAGAGGTTCCTTTTGCGCACCTCTTGCGCGAAAGAAGAATTAGAGGTCCCCTGCGCGCCTCCCTTGCGCGACAGGAAGACCCGTGGCCACAACATCTTGCGCGCCCACGGTTGAAGCCCGAGGTGCCTTGCACCCGTGGCTTGCGCGGCCCGTGTGGTGTGAGGCTTGCGCGGCAGTGTTGAGGAAGAGAGGCCGTGGTTCAAACCTTGTGCATCTGTTGAAGAAGAAGTTGCCCGCGGCTCAACCAGGACCTTGCGCGCCTTCATTTGTGTTGGTATACAGGTGTGAGCAAGAGGAGGCCGAGGCCTTTGTGCCTTTGTGTGCAAAAAGAAGAGGAAGGCCGTAGCCTTGTGCAAACAAAGAAAACCACCTACGGACAGTGGGTGTGTGCCAATTGAAGGAGAGTGCATACTTAGTGTGTGTGTGCAAATAAAGGTGAACCCAAGTGTGTGCAACAAGTGAAGACCACACTATTTGTGTGTGTGCAAAGTGGACAAGAATACCTACGGGCCAAGTGTGTGTGCTAAGTGGAGAAGAAGTACCCGAGGCACTTTGTGTGCAATTTGAAGAAGAAGGCCGTAGCCCTTGTTGGGTATGCACACTTGAAGATTAAAAGAGAAAGAACAAATTGTGTGTGCAAAGGAAGTGAAAGGCCGTAGCCTTGTGTGGGTGAAGTGAAGACCACACCATAGTGTGTGTGTGCTAAATTGAAGAACCACCTATGGGTTAAGTGTGTGCAACAACAATAAGAACACACTTTAAGTGTGTGCATTTGAAGAGGCCGAGGGCTGTGACCTTGTGTGTGCATACCTTGAAGAACAAACTAAAAGAACACTAAAGTGAGTGTGTGCAACAAGAAGAGGAGAATAGGCCAAGTCTAAAGTGTGTGCAAAGTGAAGAATTTGTGTGTGCAGATTAAAGAAGTGGCCGAACCTAGGTGTGTGCACTAAAAGTGTATACACATTAGAAGAAGAAGGAGTGACCCACACTATTGTATAACACACATTCAAGTGTGTAAGCAAATTGAATTAAGTGTGTGAAGTTCAGTGAAGGTGTGTGCTTAAAGCTACTACACCCTTTGTGGGTCTACTGCACCAAGAAGAGGAAAGGAAAAGTGCATGTATGCATGCATGCACATGCACACGTGAACAAAGCCAAATCTGGTTGTGTGCAATTGAGAAGTCCAAGACCAGAAGATCTTGAGGAATCAGAGTTTCCATGCATTCAGTGCATGAAGTTGTTCTGAACTGAGACTGGACCAGACTGAAGTTAAAGATATCAGTTGTCTGAGTATTCAGTAGCTGGAGAGAAGCCAGGTCATCCTGAGAAGAAGGTGATAAAGCCTGAGCTAGACGAGAAGACCTGTTCACCACAAGTGATCAGAAGAAGAGCAAGGCCAGCAGCCTTTATCCCAGGCTGCTGAGGATACTTGAAGAACTTGAAGAGAAGAAGAGCTACTCGTGTGACTCGAGGAGCCAGGAGAAGACCCTGTGGGACTCAGGGAGAAGAAGTCTTCAGTGGGATTCTGGAGCAGGCCAGTGGGACTCTGGTAACACTGTGGGACGCAGTATAAAGACCCTCCTGTGGGACTCAGGAGAGATACAGTGGGACTCTGTATCGACCATTGTAATACTAACCGATTATAATGGGAGAATCCATGCTTGGAGAGCATGGAAAGGATGTAGGCCTTTGGTGCCGAACCTTGTAAATCCTTGTGTCCTGTGCCTTTTCATTACTGCATCATTCGGGAAAGGTTGAGAGATACAAGAAGAGTGGATCGAGGCTTTAACCAGCCATAGAGGTTTAATTGATAAGAATCAATTAGTAAAAAGTTTTAAAGGATCACTGATTCACCCCCTCCCCCTCTCAGTGATTCACACTGATCTGGGAACTTCATAAGGGGAGTGTAAAAAATTATTTTATATGTCTAATTTCTAATCTTCTTATAATATAGGGCTTTCTTATGTGAAGTGGAGTCACAGTCTCAAGGAAATCAATTTAAAAGGTTAAAATGTATTATAAGTTTTGGAGGGTCCACTAAGAGAGCATAAAATTAATCAAAAATATATAAAATCGAATTATTTTAATACTAAAACATATAATGGCCGAAAATATCATTTATATTATCTTATTACATCACTATTGGGTCATTTTAATGTCATAAAACACATTATATATTAAAATGGTATTTAATTTTTACTCAAAAACGCAATTATTTCAAAACGTTTTCAAAAATTAAATATTGGATAATTTCGACATCCATATTCAGAAAGTAATATTCATTTTATCTAAATAATTTTATAATTTTTTTAATTTTTTCTTTTAAAATAAAAACTGGTATTTATTGAATATTCATGGGTTTTGTCAAAAACAACTATCAAACCTTAATAAAAATTACAATTGTATTCTTAATAATTATATGATAATTTTTATGTAATAAAAAGTAATTATGTAATAATATTTTTTTCAAAATATTATTTAATTAAAAAATATATAAATTCATCAAAATATATTTATTAATTGAAAATTAACAAAAAATTCTATTTTTTATTTAAAAAACTGTTTACAATGTAACAATAATAAAATGAATGTATATTCACTATACAAAAATAATTTACATAATAATAGTGCTAGAGTCTTGTTACATAACCCTTTATAACACCCACATAACACCTATGGGTAAGGTTTCCAATGGTGAAATACTATTGGGGTGGCTTGGACAACATCGCTCGGGTGGTAATCTTTATCAACTTCCACTTCTCTCGTAGGCGGTTCTGTTCAAGATTAATGTGTTGAAGCTCGACATGGCCTTAGTCAAGATCGAAGCCCAGTAATGCTATGTCCTTTATGAACTCTGAAAAATGGGATTCGTGTGGATCAATTCTATTGTATGAGGACATCTCTTCCTTTGTGTCCGTAAATTTGATTTCCTAAAGCCCTATATTTATACAAATCATTTTATCACAGTCTAACCACTATATTAGCAATAGTAAAAATTCCTAATTGTATTTTAAAATAAAAAAAACATAAAATCATGGAAATCATATATTTTATAAAACAATTTTATATAATAATACATTAAATTAGATATAGAGGAATTTTCATTAATAAATTTTTGGGTCGTTACAATCAATATATAAGGACAATAACTTTCATGTCAAAACATGTGTGAAAAAATGAAATTGTTATCACCCAAAATAGTGATTTTAATAAATAAATTTTATCAAATGAGATATAATATATTGAAATTAAATCATATATTTTATGATACCTATGAATATTTTTATGTAGTATATGTATAATAATTCTATATTTTTTATATATGTGTTTTGAATGGATAAAAATAAGGACAATACTTTTGTTAAGGGATTTATGATTCAATATCATTTTAATCATTATTGAGTATGCCTAAATTTCTATTTAGTGAAATTATAATATATTTATCAGATAGATCCCATAAATTTTAATTATACTCTATATATTTCTGGAATTTTGTTGTTTTAATATCATTTTCCTCTCCTTGGATCTTAATATTGTTTAACAAATGTTTTTTTTGAAAATCTGGCCTTATTTATCCTCTTTGTGTAAGAGATTCTATTCCATCCATATTATTGTTTTCTGAAATGTTTTTATGAATGATTTTCATTACAGTTAAATTGTTATTTAAACACATTATAATCCTTGTATTAAATTTCTTAAAGGTTTAAAAAATAATTATTCTTTTCATTTTATTAACAATGTGTTATTACGTAAAGTGTGAAAAGATTCTATGTTTTAGTGATTAAAGCATGATCAACATTTATAACATTCATTATAGATCAATTAATTGAAGAATAATTTTTCTTGTTTTCATGGATATTATAGAAAATATTTTTTAAATATTTATTAAATATTTGTATTTTTTAAAAAGTTTTCTCAAAATGAATAGTTAAGTTATCTAAAGAAATGTTCCATGTGGTCTTATAATGATATTTTTATCAATGATTCTATACTTTGACGTTACATATATTTCACTATAATTTTATAATATGTTACCATAATTATTCTTTCTCTAGAAGTTCTATTGTTATTATGATGAAATAGTGAAAACCCCTGTTTTTTCATATATTATTTTATGGTGAAATGTAAAAATAATAATTATCTTCTGATTCACATATTAATGTTTTATCATTCTGTGTTGGTTGGGTTCCTTCTATATATTTAATGAATTAGGTAAAGATGGATTAATACTCATATTGATTTTTTATACATAAACATGATTACATGTTCAAAATAAGATTTGTAGACCTGATTTCAATTCCATAATACTCGTTTTGGGCCTAGTTTCATGTCCTAAAGATTATAAATGGACCTAGTCTCATGTCCATTAGTTTATATGTGGACTTTTTTTCATTTACATTACTCAATGAGGGATTATTTTTTAATTTATACATGTTTATAAAGTTATAATCTTATGTCTTTACATATTACTACATCTATGTTATTCTCTTTTGTATCTTGATTCATTATTGATGATTTTTAACTCCTAGGAATATTTTATTTTTTATGATAAATTCTTATACCATTACCCATTATTAAAGAGATTAAATTGATTAGTAATGACTTCATTATGTTATAATTATGGTTTCATACACTTATTCTCATGTATGATCATTGTTTTTTATATCATTTGTTTACCCATACTGATCATCTGATCTATCACTTTTAAATACCATCCTTCCTTGGTTTTCGATGGGATATTATATGTATTATATTTATATATGGGTATTAATATGGTGAAAGTTTTTGGATATTTTCAATATAATTTATGATATAAGATATTTTTATATCTAATCTCCAAATACACTAATCATTTACCTTTATTAGGAGTGTATAATTTGGTTTTGTTTTTTATATTAATCTCCAATAATGAATTATTTATGTATTTTATGCCTCCTCAAAATAAAACTATGATATATAAATACACATATAGTGGAATTAGAAACAAAATAATTAGATTTTTAATTATACATCCTTTCTAAGAATAATATACAATTATTGGAGGGGTTTTCCCAATTCCAACCCCCTTCTATCTATAATTGGTTCCCATGTTCTCCACTTATACTGAGGAAATTTTTTTTCAAGAAATTTACATTCAGTTCCAATCTAGAAAGTCTATTAAATTTATCATACCACACATACAAATAAACTATTTTTAAAATTCCATCATTCTGTGAAATCACTTTTAATTAAATTAAAATCCTGATTTGAAGTCAATTTTCCCCAAATGTACAATCATTATTTGAAAAAAAAATCCCCAAAATACATCTATTCATTGAAATAATATTTCACCAAAATACAATTACACTATGAAATTAACGTCCAAAATAATAAATCATTATTTTAAATCACCTTTCTTCTAAATAAAACATGAATTGAAATAAATTTTCACCAAAAAACTAATTAGAGATTGCATTTTATAAAAATAGTAAAAACATCACATTTTCAAGAAACACAAATAATATCATTAAAAAATATGAAAAACATTTCATAATGAATAAGTATGAATGGAAAATCTATTATATAAGGGTCAGAAATTTGATCGGGTTTCTCATTTCCAAACATTTCATAATCTAAATCAATGTATTTCTAATTAAAAACCTGAGATGAGTCTGATTGATTCTTATTGACTTGATATTAGGGGAAAAATAATGGATCAAATAAAACTATGATATATAATACAATTAATAAGATATCATTACAATCCACTCCATGATTTGATCAAGTCCCATATATCTTATAACCATCTCCCCCTATTTCCCAAGCTGACAGTGACACAAAAAGGTTAGATTTTCAAGAAATACATTTCACCAATAAAGAGTTAAAAATTATTATTTCAATAATTTTTAGAGGATTTATACCAACTATATTTAAAAAAAATCCATGATTTATAGTTCATATCTTTATAGTTGTCTCCTAGACAAGACATAGTCCAATAAGAGAGGATCCACCAACCTCAAACCAGAAATTTGGGGATTTACATGGGAAACCAAAAATATCCTTAAAGGTATCCAATTTAATGTGTTACATATTTTTTTTTTCATATGTAGCCTTAACTAATATAAAATGGATATCACAAGAACCTCAAAATTCCATGACATCGTCATAGAGCATATCCTCTGAAATATAAATCACATGCTCCATATTATCATATTTCTAGGGATTAGAAGTCATGATTAAGAAGAATTTAGAAACAATTTCATCTAGATGACATTATAAATCCCATAGGGAAATTGGGTTCACTATATAAGATTATTGCATATTTTACCTTTTGAAACCTCATGATCTCTTTCGCATACATCATTATCAAATCCTTACCATTGGTGGTGTCACGAATTTGAATCAAATGGGAAGAATTATTTATGTGATTAAACACCACCCAAATGGATTTCATAAATTAGAGAGTATGTGGTAATCCTATAATTAAATCCACGGCCCCTACATCTTTATTACACAAATGAACCAAAAGAGTCTGAAGAAATACACAAGGATTTGTTTTCTCAACTGTGATATTATAGAAAATAAATCCATGATACAGAAAATCGACTCTGTGCATAGAATAACTATAAATATGAACTGTTACATCATATTATGATATATATTATTATTACTTTTGTGAAAAAACCACTAAGAATAATAAAATCCTAAACAACCTCAATTTTCATGGTCACCACGACACAAAACTACCTCCTGAATCAAAGAGATCATTTGGATGATAGATACCATTCAACGATTGTCTCCCCACCAGAAAAAAAAATTATGATATCCTTGATATTATCATCCCACTATTTCTTATTAGTTACCAACTCAATAAGATACCATGTTAAAAAAAATACTAGATTGAACAATATCATATTTTTATTTTATTGTATTCATTAAAATGTCAATGAAGAGTCCCACAATTTCCCAATCATTCATTGACTACACTAAAACCTTAGAAGGAATCATTTTAAGGACCGAAAATTATTATACATTAATATGACATCTTAATATAAAAATACTCATTAAATGACATACAGATCAATTCCAAAATCTTTTAGTTCTAGTGACTTCGGATAATGGGAAATATAATCAATTGATCAATATGTGAGCTATGTCATCTCCCAATATTTTTTTCACCACTAGAAACCTTCTTTGAAATATCTTAAATAATATCTTTAATCATAACCTAGGAAAATTAAAAATATGAAATGGCGATATTTGAAGCTTAGAAATGGTAAAAATAGATATATGAAGATATCATGATCATAAGGATATCAATATATGAGAATAATATTTGGACACCATACCGTACATATCATATATCATAAACACGAGTCATGAAATAAATCATGGTATTTAAAAAGACATATATTGTAATAGAATCATAAAAAATGAGAAATGAGAACATAACATTGGAATAATATATATTTTTGGAATACACATAATCATATAAACAAATATCCCTGGTAGTCCGGGACAATTTCAATAACTATCACTATAGAAAGGGTTAAAACCCTAATTCATCATAGTAGTCATGCTTTACTCATAAGACAATCATAGTGTACATAGTCCCTTATAGAACTAGGTTCACTACCAATTCGAGTACAATTTATCTCATGATATATCAATACTTATGAAATGCAATAGAGGGAGATATAGTTCTCATCCATCACATAATGAAAATAATAAATACATGTTCCAAAAGTTCATAAGAAATTCATTATATCATAACACATGAAAATAGTTGTTTTTTTTAAAATTTCATCACACCATAACATGTATGAGAGAAACCGTTTTCAAAATAATTTCTTAATTTCATCATGGAATACCCTAACAAAAAATGAAGAATATTTGGTAATAATTTTAGCATTATAAAACCCATGGATTGGAAATGGGTTTTCAAAAAATATTTTAAATATTAAACATAAACCATAAAGATATGGAATAATAATGGTATCCTTAGATAATATCTCTAGTAAAGAAAAACTAAAATAAAATGGTTTCATATTAAATGGAGAATGATTTTCAAATATAATTTAGAATATTTCAGGGGTAAAATTGTAATTTTTATGTTCAAAAAAATAATTTTAAAACATAACAAATTATTAAAATATTTTTATTTGAAAATAACCATGGAATCCTATGAAAACTGATGTAATCAAATTTAGACAATATCATGAGAAAATTAATATTTAATTGGAAATAATCTTTTCAAACATGAAATGTATAAAAAAATTTAGAAATTATTTTCCATTAAAATACATTTAAACTTATAAAGGATTATTTAAAAAAATTTATGGTGATGGAGGTGGGAAATTTGTTAAATGTCAATACATGGAATCCTTTTACATTTTAAATAAAAGAAAAATGGGCCTTATTCAGAAAATTACATGAATATTCCATTCAAAAAATTTTAATATTTCAATCAACGGTAAATTTTTTTAATAAATAATTTAGAGAATGTTAAAAATATTTTTTGAAACTATTTTCAAAGAACATGTATTCTCATGATTTTTTCTTAAAAAATGATTTTAAACTCTTGAGAACATAAAGTGTTAAAAATGATGTAAAACATGTATTATCATGATATATAGATGATATCATAGAAAAACATGAGTTTCATGAGATATATTTTATTATATTTTATCATTGGAACCATAAACATAAACAATCTCAATAAATGACGAGATTGATTCATAAAACCCTTACCACATTGGAAACATTGAATCCTAAGATACATGATTAAATTTCATCAATTGAAACCAAAACTATCATGAAGGAAAATGAATTTATGATAGGTCAAAGGAGATGATATAAACCACATAAAATATGATAGATTTATAATACAACATTTATAGCAAAGAATAAAAATAGATAAAAATCCCTTACAACAGTGGGAAAATTGAAATCATAAAGCCTATAGAATTGATATCCTAAAATGAATATTTAAACCATCATAATATTCTGGATAAAAAAGATAAAATAAATTTATTTTTACTATATTACACACATAAAATAAACATGTGGTTAATATGGCATGTGTCTCATAAAAAAATAGAAGTGAGATGTAAATCCTTTATCATAAGGCTCGAATTTATTCATACATGTCAGAAACTCCGTTATTATAAATAAAATATCATTATAAATATATTATATAAAAATAATTATATATATTACCATATATTATTTTATTATGATACATAATTAGTCATTTGTTAAAAATCTGTGTTTAAGTCATGTTTCAGGTAATAACATCTTTATTTTTCTAGTATGTTTTAATTTTGTATTTTATGTCCTCATAAGTTGATTATTTAATATAATATAAAAAATTTTAATCATTAAAAAAATATAATATATATTCATTATATATTTGTTTAGATTACTCTATAATTATTATATATTGAAAATGAAATAAACCATTCATGGAGACGGTATGTCGTATATACTCATGAATAATGATTAAATATTCGTGATGGATGAAATAAAATAAAGATGAATAATATATTACCATTATAGATTAATATTTTTCCCTATATATCACTTATATTAGTTAAATTTACCACAATTATCTTTCATATAATGGTTTAGTGAAAAAAGAATCAGATTGCTTTGCGAGGTGGTAGTGCACCATACACCTAAATGACGTAATGGTATCACCCAGAGGATGAAAAGTAAGAATGTATATGTGATATCTTAATTAAATATTGTTAACAATATCCTAAATATCATATATATATATATATAAATTTTATATATAATTATATCTATTTCTGAGTGGTGGTGATAAAAAAATGAATAACATCAGTTCGCAAGATAGTAGTTCTTCTTACACACAATTGATATATTTGTTTCCCATACGATGGAGTTAGAGATTATTATAGGTTATTACATGAAACTTATAACTTATAATAACATAGTGGGTACTTTTTTATTATATCAGCATATTTGATGAATATTTTAACGATTTATAAGATTTAAAATGACAATGAATAGTTTTAAATGTTACTTCTTCAGATTAACACTTTAGGATTTCCATAAATCCTTAATAGATTGAATTTCTAATATCAATAAGGAATTGAATATGTAGGGAGGGGTTTAAGGAAGACATTTTAAAATTTATTTTCTTGAAAAATGGGTTTTTAACTGTTAACAAGAGAGGATAATGTTTCCCTTTTATAAGTGAGGTGAGTGAAACACTTATAATTTATAAAAATAAAAAAATGTCCCCAAATTTTTTCATTCCAAGTGAAAAAGGGAATTTTCAATAATTAGACAATATACAGTCTATTTTTAAAAAAAAATTGGTTTTTCACATGTTCAAGGTCATTTCCAACTTATCGTATAACTTTAACCAAACATAAAGTTATTTTAAGTTTATCTTCCACAATTAACATTTACTGGTTTTACTATTCATTGTAGTAAAAAATTATTTTGGAATTATTTTATAGTAAAAATTATTTTGTTGAAAAATATTAAATCCATTTATAAAAATATCATTCCCATTATTTGTAAAATTTAATTCAAATTTAATCTTCGAGACGTGGTGAAAAAGATATTTCAAAATAGAAAAGTTTCAAAAGTTTCAAAAGTTTAATATAAAAATTCAACATTAAATTGATATGAATAACAAAAAAATTTAATAGATATATAATTTATGTAATTTTACATTTACAACCATCTAATGTTTTTCATATTTTTGGAATTCTTTAAATTAAATGATAAGTCATAACAACATGTATTCAACAATATTTATCAAAAAGTTATATTTTATGAAATTTAGAAAAACATCACTCAATATTTTCTTTTCATGATGTATTCAAAAAAAAGTTTATTTTTCCATATAAATATTATAAAATTATATTTTTTTAAAAATATATATATTTGAAGACAACTGTGAAAGAATAACTTTTAGAAAAATACATTTTTCATGAATAAAATTTTATTTTTTATTATATAATGTATAGAAGAAACATAATTTTAATGTTAAAATTTTTATTTAATATATAATATATATATTTCATTAAAATAATTCAAAATTAGTTAATTTTTTAAATTTATTTACGTAAAACACATTTTGGGTTCATAATAATAGTTTTTTCAGACATAGATCTCATTTATTTTCAAAGAGATTTTATTATCATTTATAATTAATTAGTCACCAAAAATTTCATTTTATATGCATTTGTGGATCATGAATTTTCTTAATTTAGTTAATATTATTCATACATATAATTAAAACAGCAAGATGATAACTATCCTATAACATAAAAAAATTAATAGTATGTAACATTTTTTTAACTCAATGTTTCATGTAATGAATGTTAAAATCAATACTACATTTAATATAAAATAACAATATGATTATATTAATTTGAATGAAATTTTCACTAAATAATACTGTGGTAAAATTTTAATATTTATATATTCATTAATAACATTCCCCCATTCCCGGGGTTAAGATAATATCAATCTCAGTGGTTAGAATATAATAAAATGATCATCTCTTCTTAAATTAAATGTACACTTGAGAAAAGATATAACATTAAATCTAATGATAATAATTGACTATATACCATTCCCAAAAAAATTAATTTCACTAATACATAAGCGGATTCATAATATTTTTCAATTAAAGATTATGAGTTCAATAATTATTTTCATGAGGTTGAAGATAATGAGATCTATATACCACCACATGATCTCTATGCATCAAAATACATCCCAAGACTGCACATAAAAAATTAAATTAAAATAAATATATTTATGTTGTTTTAGGAATGATAAAAATAGTTTCTAAGGTAATATTTCATTTCAAATAATCAATATAATTAAGACACTAAGAATCCCATGATAATTATACCAGTTTCTATATAATATTAGTAAAATGTGATGAAAGATTCAACAAATACTTATTAAAACACAGATAGTGTCCAGTCAATACCAAGAATAATAGAATATTAAATACATTTCATGTCTATTCGTATGAAAATAATCCTTTTACATTATTAAAATCAATTGATATTCCCTATTTCAAAATAGAATTTCCTAGGAATATAACATCATATATCCATAATTGGAATTTAAACAATTTAAAATAATCCAATGGTCCCTCTAGATCCCCAAAAATGATTTTAGGTAAAGATAATGTTCTGATTTCAATCCTCAAAAACATTAAAATTAACGATAAACACCATGAAAAAATAATTATGGTCATTTTTTATATTGAGTTTATCACATCCACAAAAACTATAGGAGTGTTGGTCAGGCCCTACGAAATCACAAGATACCCAATATTATCATACCTACACCAACAAGACATATTCATAACCTCTAACTTCTTACCTCTAGGATAGTGATATCCAAAATTGTGTTTGATATTTGAAAACCCCATTTTTCTTTTTTAGCTATTAAAAAATCATTGATATGGAGAAAGTGGTATATATTATTAATCATTACATGATTAAGCATCTTATTAAAAACACAACGACAGATAGTTTCATCATCCTTGTTAGACAAATTCACATGGGAATCCCATGGTGACACACAAGGAAGAATGAAATTTTCACCTTTAAATAATTCAATTTAATCTTTATCTCATCCAAATAAACTAGTTCCTTTTTAAAAGAAGTAATAGATATAAGTTTATTTTTCAATACCAAATTGATATAAAAAATAAACCTCACTTTTAGTTGGAATATGAGAAAATTCATTAGGGAAAAACTCATATAGTACATTAACAACAATGAAAACACAAAAACTAAGTATCATATCCATGTTCATATGACTACAAAGATATCAACCTTATAGGTTCAACAAGAAGCGGTCATTCTCAAATATACCTCAGATCCCATATTCCCTGCTATGCATGGGATATCCTATGAGATGTAATAAAAGATAAACTTCAATGGTAACAGTTAGTCCTAACATTATAGGTGACCAACCAATGAATCCCAATAATTACATCAAATAGGTCTAATTTTGGAACCAGTAAATCCCAAAAAAGCTCAAATTTGGACATTATAAAACATCATAAGGGGTAATAGAAACCCTACCCCCTCTTCTTCACAAGAGGTAATCTTTATTACATATGAATTAGATCCATTGGATACATTGAAAGGATCATGATATAGTTCTATATAAAATAGTGGGATTCACAAATATAAAATATAGAAATTTTTAATGACAAAAAAATAGACAATACCTCTCATTTTCTAAGGACATAAATTATTATACACTAAATAATCTTTCTCTACATGTAAATACTTT
Source organism: Viscum album (assembly GCA_963277665.1). Lineage (NCBI taxonomy): Eukaryota > Viridiplantae > Streptophyta > Magnoliopsida > Santalales > Viscaceae > Viscum > Viscum album. The sequence goes on from OY728132.1 coordinate 1,879,312,422, forward strand.
ATTTCCAAGGACTATATATTGAATCCCATTTATTAGAATCATCCAACTACACTACATATCCACTAATGGATATTTAATATCATGACATAGGTTCTACAAGATAGTGCCTCGAGCCGGTTCACTACGTGACCTCAGATGTTCCTCCCCTTACGAAAGAGGCTGTCGACTACTAACTAAAGTTAAATATATAACATGGAGAGACTATACCATATTTATCAATGAAAAAATATATTAAATAAATAAATAATATCCAAATTATAATAAATATAAGTAGAACAAAACATGTATCACATGATAGCCAAAATAGGATTACAATATTCAAACCAAATCATTAGATATGTCATGCCATATACGTGTTAAGATTAAATATGAAAAAAAATAAAATAAAGACACAGTGACAAATCCCCAAGCATTCTGTACCATCATGTATGGTTCCCTTATCCTTTCTTCATCATAAATCACCATTCTAACATAGGGCTATTTTCATTATCTCATCCTGCAAACATGATGTCTATTTGGTTAACGATTAGGTAGCCAATGTCGGGTGTGAATAATGCTTAGTAGGCCACCACCAACATTGTATAAAAAAATATCCAGTTCATAAAACTATATGAATACATATAAAGAACAAGTTACAGTAGATTAATAGTTATAACATTTAATTATTCTTTAATTAACCACATAAATTACCCAATTTCATGATGACACCTAAACCATCAATACCTGTATTGTTCCATGATAAGGTCTTAATTGTATCACATAGGGAATACAAATTCATTATAATATGGGCTTTCATTATTGATTTAATTTAATTTCATAACATGAATACATGGAACCATTTCTCAATTCCATCACTTTGGGCCTAATAATCCACTTCCAGAACCGCATGGTTTTTTAAGTATCAGCCCCTATCTCAAAAGTCATTGTTCTCCCATATGAGATTTTGAAGCATCATTCTATGTCCAACACTCATAGTTGTAACATATGTGATTTTGAATTATCATAACTTTTTGTAGACACATATTTATGACATATTTCAAAATATTACATATATCACATATTTAATAAACATCTAGGTTAAGCATCATTAATATTATTATCAAATATTATAATTTCAATTATGAATTCTATCATGGTTATTCACATTAATCACATGGTTTAATATGAGTGATTCACCATTAATACTTTTATCCACATTTTCAATATAACCCATTAATCCTTTATTGTTAATCCAACCATCCCTTAATTACAAATAATCAATCAATTCAACATCCCATTATTCATCAATTTCATAATCACAATATCAACCAATTTCATAATCACATAATTCCATCAACTCCATTATTACATTAATTAATTAATAAGACAAATCAATTAATACAATTCAATGAGTGTTTCTTAAATTTGAAAATTTTAATTTCACAATTATATACACTTAATTAAAATCATGACTAAGAGAATTTAAATTTATACCACCTACCTCAATATTGTTGACCGATGTTCTCCAAACAAAAATTCTTATAATTGAAATGGAATGACCACTTTCACAGTGAAGAACAATATCTATTACTAAAGCCTATATCAATATCAAATAGATTAATATATATGAAAAACATAATCTAAACACTTCACCAAGAGTGTATAACACTATCATATTCATCTAGAAAGTGATGTACGGTAGATCGAAAATAACATTGGAAGAGATTACATTCTATGAAAGGTATAGAGCTATCAATAAATTCTATAATTCCTCACCATTGGAAATAAATATTCCTTGAAATTCATTAGGAAGATCCCAAAAATGAACTAAAAATGATAGTTCAAATATGAGTAAAACTAGGGTCAATATAGGTAGTTTCATAATTTTTAAATAATTATTCTGGAAATGAAAAACATTACACACATTTTACTAGGCAGCAGAATAAAGTTTTCTAAATAGTGCATCTCTTCTAGGGGGTATAATGGTTACTATTAAAGGGGGCATAATTTGGAAAATAATACACCAGTAATGAATTTTTCATCTATTTGGGAATTCATGGCTTGCTAGGATAGGGAACATGGTTTTTATAAACCATGATCCAATTGTGTGTTACCAAAAACCCCTAAAAACATTCAGAAATAAATTATTTCACAAGAAAAATCCCCCAATTAAAATGCAACCAGGTTGTCATCAAAAATAGGTAAATATATTAGATGAAAAGAAGAATGATTCATCTATGGAAAGGTAGATATCTTACAATATCCCCACACTATAATAGCTCTTACTTAATCTATACTCCTAAGAATCTCAATGATTCTAAGGTAAAAAGATCACTCCACTAATCCAATATATATTCTTCTCAATCCCATGATTCTATCTTAAACATGTCCATGTTTCCATAATAAATGAAATACCATAATGTAATTTCCCCACAACAATTTCTCATTGTGATCTACAACATGAATCAGATTCTCATCAATGGAATCATTGCTGTCAATCTCAACATCTTCTATATGAATCATATGGGAAGGGTCATGGTGATATTTCCAAATATGTAACCCATGAAAATACACATGCACAACATTATACCTCTATAGAACATAAATTCAAAATTTAACCCATTCAATTCAATCGAAAATCTCAAAAGTTTTGACAATCTCGGGTGATAACTTTTCGTATCTTTGTGTCTTATGGTGACCAAATCAAGGCGACACCTGAAGTAACACACGATCACCCATTGTAAACTCAAAGGGTAATCGACATAGATTTTCATATGAATTATTCATACTCTGTTCCATATATGTACATTTTAAAATTATATAATTATTCTCTAATTTCTCTTACATGAGGCTGGGTCACAACACTGCTTACTCGTCTACCATAATCTAGTATAGAGGTGATTTGTAAGGACTACAATAAATAGAATAGTATGATGTCAATAGAATAGATTCTGAATAACTATTACAATAGGAGAACTCAACAAGAACTGTGTGATTCTTACAAGACCTAAAAAATTTCAAGAACATATGATTATACAATATCTTCATGTAACTGAATAATATGTTTTGTCTACCCATATATTTTTTGGTGTAATGTTTTACTTAGAGATACTTGTGTATCATGTTCCTTATGAATGAATTTATATAAGCACAAAGTGAAACACATTTCACGGACAAAAAAATAATCCATTCCCCACATGACTAAGGATTATCTTCTAAATGTACTAGTCTCCCAACTGATCTATTGATAATTTCTCCAAAATAAGTAATAAATGTGCAACTTCTGTCTGTTGATTCACAACCACCCAAATATAAACAAACTTTTGAGGATCCCTTATGAGACATAATAGAAAATCGATATTAATTTCATTCCATTTCCATTCTATAATGGAAAATGGATATAGTAAACTAAGAAGAATTTTATTCTAAAGCTTGAACTATATAAAGGTGTATCACCATGTATGGAACCATATAATCTTCTTTTTTATTCCCAAACACAAATACTGTCATCATAGGTCATGATAAATTTTGGTTATTCCCAAATGTACCACCCACATTGAGGCATGAAATTAACACATTAGATCCTCTCAGATACATGTAGGAAGAATAACATGGACCTCAACATAAAAGATATCATCCTCATCTCTAGTCCTATCAGAATATGACTCCACACCTTCAAGGATTATTCTTAATGTCCAACACTCCGAATTATCATTATTCCTCTATCTAATCTAGATCAAATTTGTATAATATATAAATAATTATATGAGTAAGATATTATCCTATCCCTATTAAAACACAACATTAATCAATTCCAATAATTTCATCATCTTTTACTAGAAACTCGACTCCTGAATATCCTATGTTTGAGTTTTCCTACATAATACTTCAGCAACATTGTTTATTTTCTAGGGTGTATATTCAATCTCAAAATAAAATTCATTACATAAACAACCCATCTATTCTTATATAGATTCAATAATCATTGTTAAATTATATAATTTAAGATCTTTTTATCATTATACACAGCAAAATTTTCACACAAAATATAATTCTTCCAAGACATCAAATAAGAATCCACTACATATAACATGAGTTCATCCATAGGGTAATTTTGTTCATGTGTCCTAAAATTACATAACCAATAGAACTTTTCATAATCCCCCTAAATCAACAATACTACATGACAGATCCTAGATGCATCAGAAAACACTATATACTCCACCCATATAACTTGTACGATCAATATTCGAGTGGTAGTCAGATGCTTCTTCCAATACTATAAAGTATTCTCACAAGATCAACAGCATTGAAAATAAATTTACTTGTTACATAAGAATAAAATTGGTGCATCCCAGTGGAATATCCCAATATGAGCCTCAGATAGTTTATTAATAAGACCAACATGTTTTTTATATCAAAAATAATTTTGGGATGATCCAAAGAAACCACTGCTTTAAATTTTTCTAAGTCAATTGACATGCCTTTATCTGATATTATAAGGCCAAAGAAATGTAATTGATCGATCTACTGTATATAAATATATACATCAATGTACTAAGGATGAATTCATGATGTTGTACATGATTGTCAGGAGTCTCCGAGAACCACAAGATATCATCCACAATAAAACTACAAACATATCTAGCTACATATTGAGGATTCAGTTTAATAAGGCCATAAACACAGATGGAATGTTCTTCATCCTAAATAGTACAAAAATTGACTCATATAGTTCATACCTACTTATGAATGCATTTCATGGTATATCATAAGGTTGAACTCTCAACTGATAATACACAGATCTCATGTCAATTGTAGAGACAAAAAAAGACCCTCTCTACTGGTCAATGAGATTTTTGATATTTGGATGAGGATATCAGTTCTTTATATGTATCAAGTTCAATATCTGGTAGCCAACAAAAAATCATAGAGTCCTATAATCCGCCATTTCAAACAAAAATACAGAACCCCAAGGGTATGAACATGCATGGATAAATCCTTTATCCATAAACTCATTCAATTGAGTATTAGTCTGTTACATATATATTTCTTCCATTCATTAATGTATAATAGTAACTAGATCAGCTCCTAGGATGAGTTCAGCTGTGAATTCCACATCTCTCTTATGTTGAATCTCTGAGAAGACATCAGGAAACATGTTTTGGATCGTTTCCATTATGGGTTGAATGAAATCATGCTCCACACTCCCGTCATCCAAAAACAAATTGTAACATGGGAAGTGAGCTATCTTAGTTGCTGATAAACCTGTCCAACATGGTCTTTATGGATATCCCATTGTGATAGTTGTATATAACTATTACCCATATGAGATAAAAAATCACTCTTCTACAGTTACAATCAATGTGGGATCAGTATGCTACTAATAATTCCATTGAAAAAAATTCAAATCCTAGCATATCTATGATGTACTGATCCTAGAGGAAATCATTCTCCCGAAACCTGATAGAACGCCCCTTTTAAAACTATATTTCTCTCAGTTGTACCCCCAAAGGTGTATTTATCATTAGAACCTTGCTCATGGACTCCACTTCCTGATTCATCTCATTCACATGTTTGGAATATATAAATTAATGAGAGGCTATGGTATCAAATAATGAACTATATAGTGTAGAATCTATAGGAATACTTCCACTAATTATTGATGGTAAAACCTCACTATCAAAAGGTTTAAGAAATATTATCTCATAGAACTATTGAATCCTTTGGTTCCACAACTTGAGGATCAGTTCTATCAATGTACTCCTTCCATCTTATAAGTAATCATCATCCTATAGGAATTTTTACACAATTCTAAACAAATGTTTTAGGATACATAACATAAAATTATTACATTTTAAAAATATGGATTAACATTAATCCATAAGAATTCATCCCCCATACCTTTCCACATTTTAAAATGTGAGGTGATATCACTACCCTCAACCACCCTTCATGTAGTTTGTGGAAAACAAATGGTAAAGAATTTCAAAACTCAGGTTTCTATTTATAAACCCATTTATCCTTTTTATGTTATCACATTTTTTATCATTTATAGTTTATCAATTTCATATTAGGAACCATTTTAATTTTAACATCACAAGATGGAAAATAATTTTCTTTTATGAAATTCTCCCTCAAATCATTCTTCATTTTATGTTCATAAATTTTTTCATGTCACATTAAAATACTATGTTTCTATAGTGATGTTTGCTTATATAAATCTCTTTCAATTTTTATGCTTAATACCAAAATCCTAGAAACAATAATAACATCACACAAAAATTGAATCACTTTAGGTGAAATAAAAATCAAAAGTAACATAAAACAACAATTATAACAATACCACCTTATGTACATGGGTTTACCTTAATAGATGGCTTTGGTAATACCATGAACATGATCTTGACCAAGGTTCAACTCATCCTAGTCACCTATACACCAATCCCAAATAGTAAGACAAAATACATTAAAAAACAATGAATCAACTTTGTAATGTCCTGAACCTGGTGCAACATTCTAGTAAACCAAATCAATTAACTATGTGGCCTCAGACATGTCTTCTTATATTCTAGAGGTTTACGACTAGTAGTGATGGCAAAATATATATCATGTGGAGACTATACCCTCTTTATCAATGCAAAAAAATAAGTATAAATAAATTAAAAATATAGAAATGATAATAAACATAACTATAATAAAACCAGTGTCACATGATGACCAATATATGAATACAATATCCAATCCAAAATAGTAGATGTATCATTCCATATATGTCTCATATGTTAATATGGAAAACCCAAAATAATGAAATAATAAAAACTCCCCAAGTGGGCCCCAACATCATTCTAGTTTCCTCATCCATATATTATCCTAGCTCATCCATCTAACATAGTGTTATTGCCCATATCATATCCTTTAATCATTAAGCTTATTCGGGTACTGATCAGGAAACCGGACTTGGGTTTGAGTAAAACTCAATAAGAAAATTCCAACGACATCTAAGCCAATATATAGTCTATTACAATGTTTTTTTTAAATAATAATTTATAATAAATTAAATAGTTATCATGTTAAATTATTAATTAATTATCCACATAAATTACTTTGGTTTTTTTTGACTCTGAAACCCTCAATACCTACATTGATCTATGTCAAATTATGAACCATATCACATAAGAAATTATAAGTCATTTTAACATGGGCTTCCATTATCCATTTAAATCAATTTTATAACACCGTTACATGTATCCATAGTCTAATGCCAATATTTTGGGCCTAGAACACCTTGTATAGCACCATGTGGGTATTTGAGGCACCAGTAAATATCCCATAACTCAATGTTATATCATATGGGCTTTTTGAGTATTAGTATCTGTCCCACACTCATAGTTCTCACATATGGGTTTTTAATCATCTGTCAATTTCCTAGAGTTGTAGTTATTACATATGTCACAATATCAAATTTATCCAAAATTTAAATATATTTAGGTTAATAATCATAAGCCTTCTGATTAAACATTCTTACCAGAGTTCCCTGTGTCAATTATCAATTCAATCATTGTTATTCACTTTAATCACATGGAATATTATGAACAATTCTGCATTAATCCACTTATAAATATTTAACCATATATTCCATTGACACTTTAAGGTTATTCCATCCATCCATTAATTCTTGTTAATAAATCAATTCATGATCCCATTTTTCACCAAATGCATAATCACAATTTCAACCAATATCATAATCACCTCAATCAATCAATTACATGACAACATTTTTAAATTAACCAATTAATTTATCAAAATCTTAATGTGATTTCCAAACATGGAAATTCTAATTCCACAAGTATATAAACATAATTAAAATCATGACTATGTGAATTGATATTTAAAGCACAAACCTCAAGATCATTAATGGATGATTCCTAAAGTAGAATTCACCAAATTGAAAATGAATGATCACTTCCAAAATTATTAATGGTATATAAAACCCAAACCAAGACCGTGATAAAAAATATTATGATATATGAAAACCTAGATCTAATCAATTTTCCAATGAAAGATAAAACATTTCCCTTCACCTAGAAAGACAGGTCATAGAGAGATAAAACCAAATGGTATGCGATTACATATGGGGGGGAGGTGTAGATCCATCAATAAGATATTTAATTCATCAAGAACAAGGTTGAATAGGCCTATGATTATATTTAAGACATAAAAAAAATGAAGAAAAAAAAGTTGGTCTGAGCTAGTTCAAATAAGGATTAGTATTGGCATTTTTAGTATTATTTTTAAAACATAGGGAAAAAATTGTGAGAACTTTTTTAGCGATGGGGAGAACTATTTAGCAAACATTGAGCCCTAACTACGTGCCACTTTTTTGGGGTCTCACTGTTACTACTAATATGGTGCATGGTTTTAAAAAATAATACCCCAATAATGAATTTTCCCACTTCTTGGTAATACCTTATTTTCTAGGGTAGGGAGGATGGTTTGGTAAAACCATTCCCCGACCATGCACAACCCAAAACCCCTCAAAAAACATATCGATTTCACCAGTTTCACCCAGCACATCCCCAAAGAAAAACCCAAAAAAACATTGCAAAAAAAATGTGTATAATAGTACATAAAAGTGACCACAAGACATCTCCATATTGGAATAGATTTTCTAGGATAACAAACCTAATACATAGAGAAAAGTATAATGTTCTTGATAGAATCTATACTAGTGTATATAACGTACACATGAGTTTCAATCCATTATAGGTATAGGACAAAAACACATGGTGTTCCTATTATTGCTACATTATTAAGAAATGAAAGAAATAATACTAACTACTATAGAAGGTGTGGAGTAAGATTTTTTATATAGTCCAATTTCACCTCCCTTATGTGATTCATTCAACTTCCCCATCATTTTGCAGGAGCTGCTAAAACATTCAACCAATAGAAAGGGGAATCCAACAAAACATGATATTATTTCATGGTAAATATCTACCATAAGCTCTATATTTTCCACCTCATCATATTTAGTAAGATTCAACTTAAAAACATAGGAATAGATATCTTCTCGTAAGACCATATAGAAACTCAGAGCATTCCACTTATCATTTTATGACACCTTAGGAGGAAAATTGAGAAACATAGAAAACTAGTTGGCATACTCAGTCATAAATTTATAACCCTACTAAATTTGGGGATCATCCATGGTTTTATCCATAATCATTTATTCGGGAAAAAATTAGAGGAATATGGTCTTGAAGTCTTTCCACTCCAATCCACTATACTAAGCATCATGAACCACTACATCCCACGATATCCTTCTATGTCCTCCAAGCAAAATGGTAGGGAGATTTAACATAATTGAATCTATTGTTCTAACAATTTCAAAATTCTACTAGGTATTTACCAATTAGTAGTAATATTCTTGATGATCATTATTCCCTTTAATGGATGGTGTTTTCTACAGGTTAAATTTTTGGGCATTATATTTATATCCTCCAGATCCTAGATATAAAACTCTATGTTGATCTAGGGTAGGGAAATAATTCTAATCTAGGGAATGGACTATATAAAATTCCATTTCGACAAGGTTCTAATTAAATGCAGGGTTTCCTCATGAAACAACAATTGTGGTACCGTACTAAAGAACTTTAAAGAGACTTCTAGGTGGAAGGGTACAACATAAAGTAATGAAATTTGAACATTAAAAAAAATAAATGTCTTATTTGGAATCAATATAACACAATTAATAACTGATATAAATTCAAACCTCAACATGATAGTCTCACATCCCAACATACCTTTAAGATGTAGGGCACATTAATTTGGTATCTCAATAAGAACTCACCCATAAACTACACATTTAGTCCCAAAAATCCTATCTCATATCTACCAAAATATTTTGATTCATGAAGATCAATAACATAAATGAAAAATAGCCTTTGATACTATTCTTTTATGATGTAACCTAAATTATCGATGAACTGGACACTTGAGTTATCCAATGGAAATGCGCAAAGATCATTTTTGTATCACATGGGATGGAAACTAGTGATTGGGCAGCAAGAAATAAATTTTTTAATGGTTTAAAACACAAATATTAAATATGGAAAGGAAAAAAGGGAATATATACACATATATATAATAAGGTCAAGAGGCCAATATAATTTAAATGAGTGGAAATATTAAATGATTTTATGGATTAAAAAATACCAATCCAAAATAAATAAACCCAATTACTCCAAAATATAGACAACCCACGTCAATATGAACTATTCCACCATCAAACCTCCCAAACTCACTAATACAGATATATACTACCACAACGTGTTGTCATTCTTCTACCCACATCATATTAAACATGACCAAGATACAAAAAAAGTTATGAGCATGTTGTGAGAGAATAATACCAGAATGATCGCACCATGAATTTCATAATTAGACGTTATAATATAAAAGAATTATAATCATTCAATAAAAACAAATTCACGAAATACATTATTCACCATTTATTTCAATGCATGGAGATTATCCATTTTTAAATAGTTACAAAAAATGATTCAAACAAAACTAATTTTCAATGAATGCTTAAGAAACCATTTTTTTCAAATTATTAAATATGCTAAAAATAATATAAATCATTTAGAATATACAATGCATAAATGAAAAACAACTTCAAAAAGATAACCAACATTTAAATTATTTCATATGAAAAAATAGGTCTAGGATATCCTGGATAATCACACTTTAGAGAATGGTCATGACATATGTATATCACAGTTCCCTTGGACAAAATTCACATAAAGGTATTGAAGAAAACCCTAATAGGTTAACCCCCTAACTAGGTCCTGAAATCTATAGTACAGTCATAGTTATAATACTATATCCTTGAAAAACATATCATTCATAGTGTGTTCATTATAATTCCACCCCCTCATTAATTCCCATGGTTCCCATGTGATCCACCTATAATGAGGACAATTATTTAAAAGTAATCAAAATTCATTTCCATCATTTAGAGAAAATTCAATTTTAAATATCATGCTTAGAAATCAACTTTTATAAAAAATACCATCATGAATTGAAATAAATATTCAATAAAATAAAATCATTATTTAAAATACCATTCCATAAAAATAAAATAATAATTTGAATTCAATATTCATAAATATAAATTCATGCTTTGTAATCAATTTTCTAAAAAATACAGCATGAATTTAAATCAAATTTCATCAAAATAAAAATTTATTTAAAATTACTATTCACTAATAAAACTACCATAGATTATATTTCATAAAAATAGTAAAGTCTACTACATTTTCAATAACAATAAATCATTCCATCCAAAAAATTTCAAATAATTTAAAAATAGATAATTATACACAATAAAGAAACTTATGGTTATTTAGAATACCACACACATCTAAACACATATAATTATCCCAGAATTAAATGGAATCTAAAAAAAAAGTTAAATAGGATTCAAGGAAGTATGGGGGAACCCTAAACCAATAAAACCCATTAAAAATATATGATTAATCAATTTCCAGAATAATGTAAATGAGAGAATTCACCTGCAACAATGATTCATCAAATACACATAATTATCAAAGATAATCTAGAAAATAATTTCCATTTCACTTATGAGTCTATCAGAAACAAAATTAGATAATTTAGAAACCCAAAGAAATGGAATAAATAATCATGAAATAAGTTTTTTTTCAAGTATAAATGACCAAATCTTAAATAATAATGAGTAATAAAAAGGAATGATAACATAAATTCAATTTCCTAGATTCCCCAATATTGGATCCAATCAATTCGTACTTTGAATGTCAATAAATCTCTAAAAAATATAATATGTGTCTCCTAATTGAATTTTGTAATTCATGAAATGATGACTGAGGGTAAATAGTGGTGATTCATGTTTCAAAAAAATGAACCACTTATTAATTAATTAACTTTACATTTTTAGTCTTTTGGTAAGGGGAAATGTTCACCACGCTTTCAAACAATTATGGTATACTAGATGAGTTTTATGATTTAGCTACATTGTCTTAGAAATCATCCAGAAATTTTTTGAAATTTCTCTATCCTGTGTTTCATAGTTTGAGGAGAATATCTCTTGGTTTGGCCGAACTATGTCCTAACCTTGTTCCCTTCTCAGTGACTCTGACCAAGCTACATGGTTACCAAGGATGATCTAAACAATTATCCGTAACTTTTAATATTCCTATAAAACTATAAAAAATTATAAAACTCACAAAAAATTGCCAAAGAATAGTCTCAAGTGAAATATAGTAAAAAATGGATACAAGTATGTAAAAATAGTATCGGGATATGAAATCCATGTTGGAGAAAATTATAATTTAGTGTTCATGAGTTATTTCTTCATTTGATTTTGAAGGAGTTAGTTTTATATTCTCATTTCATCGTGTCATAATTATTGATGGAATTATACCACATTAGGTTATGATTTTTTAATTTATACAAAATATTATGCCCAAATATATTCTATATTTTCCATGATTTGTTTATTATATCTTTGTGATTAAAATATGACAACCCTTCTTTTATTACAAAATGAAACATGATTAATGACTTAAACTATTCACATGGTACAACATGGATGATTGAGAGTTCTAGTTTCTTTGTGTCTTAGGATCATTACATAACAACATAAATCATGAAATAAAACATCATTATTGAAAACTTCATTTACATGACCACTACATTCCCTCGTACTTAGCATTGCAAGGGATAACCTGAGGACATGCATAAGAAAAGGGGCGAGCTATAATTCCTAGTAAGAGAATAAACCTGGAATACATGATGAGTACAATACATGTTAGATAATAGGAATATAAATATAGCACAAGAGAAACATAAACATAAATTCATGATAAAGCATGATAATCATAACTTGAAAATGTGGCAACAACACTTAACATGGAATTAGCATGAGCCAAGGCTCATTGCACATGGAACATGAGTAAATCCTCATTGCACATGAAGCCCTAGTAAACCCTCATTTCACTTGAATTAGAATGAGTCAATACTCATTGCACATTATGTATCATGATACTATACATTAACCAATGCATTGGAGCACTATAAGGCCGCACCCTTCTTAAACATTTCATTTCATGCATAAGTGTGCCACATGGATCATAAAACATGGATTCATAAAAAATAATCATTTATTCCATGATAAAGGAATGAGGAATTAATAAATGAAAGTTTATAATCAACAAGTAAATGTGCATAAAGTTAAATACCCTTGATGGATAAATGGGCATGCTATTCACTACACAATGGCATTGGCTTGGAAAATCGGTGTGATTTTGGCAGTGTAACGGCGTGACATAAGAATTCCTAAAAATGGTTGATGAGAGAGAAAGGGGATCCTCATCACATTTACATGTAATGGAAAGTAAGGAGGTCATATAAATAAATATCCCAACAATTTTAATGGAATTTAGATTCATGGTACAAAAGTATAGCTTGAATGTAAATGAGGAGAGAGAAGTTCCTTTCAGAATTTCGGCATAGTAACAGGTGTACATGGGAGGATTTTAATGAGAGAGAAAGGGGTCTCCCATAATTGAAACATATTGAGGGCAGGATAAGGGAGGTGAAAAACCATAACCCAACTATCATAATTGAAATTAAAAGGGACAACAAATTAAAGAAAATTGGACCAAAAAGATAAAGGAAGAAAAAACCCTTACTTGGAAGTGTGCTTCCAATGGCCTGAGAGAGGCTTGATAAAGGATTCTTGGGAGCTTGGGGAACCTTGGGAGGATTATAGAGAGAGTAGGGCAGAGTTTGGATGAACTCCAAAGGCTTTGATTGAGGGGGAAGTCAGAGATTGGGTGGGTTTATAAACGAAAGGTGAGTGAATTCTTTATTAGTTAGGTTTGGGACCACTTACATTAAACTAAACCAAACCCCAAATCAAATCATAGTTATTTCCAATGGTTTTAAGAAAAGGGAAGAGGAAAAAATATTTTATAAGTCCAAAGTCAGAAATTTTTAAAATAATGGGGTTGCTTATGTGGAGGTGAGTAACACTCCCATGGAAAATAATTTAAAAAGACAAGATGTTTAATAAGTCTTGAGGGGTCCATAAATGATTTGAAAAGTAAGTCAAAAAACCCAAAATCACATTATTCTAATGTTAAAACATATATTGGGCAAACATAAAGCTTATAGTATTTTATTACACCACTATTGGGTCATTATGATGTCATAAAACACATTATATATTTAAACAGTGTTTAGTTTTTACACAAAAATTGGACTGTCTCAAGAAATTTTGAAAAATTCACCGTTGGATAATTTCGATGTCCTGATTCTTGAAATATCATTTATTTTATATAAATAATTTTCTAAATATTTTATTTTTCACTTTTAAAATAAAATCAAACATTTATCGAAAAGTCACAGGTTTTGACAGAAATGGCTTTCAAACCATAATAAAACAATTATAAATGCATTCATAAAATTATATGATCATTTATATATAATAAAATTAATTTAATTATAATAAAAAAAATTATTTAATTCAAAAATCCCATAAAATATATTTCTTAATTAAATAATAACTAAAAACACTATTTGTACTTGAAAAACTATTTACAATGTATTAATAATGAAAAGAAGGTATATTCATTATTATATAAAAAAATATTATATATGAACATATTACTAAAGATTTGTTATATAACCCATTAAAAAAGCCGCATAATACATCAGGGTAAGGTGTGAGATTGTGACAGACTCTTGGGTGGCTCAGATAACATCGCTCGAGTGGTAATCTCTATCAACTTCCACTTTTCCCATAGACGGTCCTGTTCGAGCATGACATGATGAAACTCAGATTGGGATTGGTCAAGAGCGAAGCCTAAGGATGCCACCTCTCTTTTGAGCTCCAAAAAATGGGCTTCGTATAGAGAAATTCTACTGGATGAGTCCATCAATTCTTTTGTCTGAGTAAATTGGGTTTGTTAAAGCCTTATAGTTATACTAATCATGTTATGACTGTTCAACGAATATAAAACTAATTGTCACAATTCATAACATAAAACAATGAAGTTGATGTTTTATATAAACGTTTTATATAAAGAGACACTTAATTAGATCTCGAGGGATTTCTATTAAAGAAACTTTGGGTCGTTTCAATATTCCCCCTTAAGAAATTTCCCCCTTGAAATTTCCTTTTTCCCTCATAAAAATAGATGTGGGTAACTTAGATTCATCATTTTTTCCGATTCCAAAGTCGCTTCTTCAAACTCGTGGTTTCGCCACAACACCATGATGAGGGGCATAGTCTTATTTCATATAACATTTTCTCTATGATCTAAGATCTTCACTGGTTGCTTCTCATAAGAAAGATCATCCTGCAACTGTACCACCTCAGAAGAGAGTATATGTGAAGGGCCCAGTATGTACTTCCTTAATAGGGATACATGAAAGACATCATGTACTCAGGCCATGGTAGGTGCAATTTCTAGTCGATAGGCCACATCCCCGACATGGTCAAGAATCTCAAAGGGGCCGATGTACCTTGGATTTAACTTCCCTTTCTTTCTAAACCTCTTGACCTTCTTCCACGGAGATACGCGTAGAAAACCATGTCTCCAACATTAAACTCAAGGTATTGTCAACGATTATCTGCATAACTCTATTGTTGACTCTGGGCTGCCTTGATATGCTGTTGAATTGTTTTTACCTTCTCAACCATTTCTTCAACCATTTCAGGTCTAAGAAGCTTACGTTCACCAACCTCATCCCAATACGTCAGTGTTCTGCACCTTTTCCCATAAAGGACTTCATATAGTGCCATTTGGATGCTTGAGTGGAAATTATTATTATAAGAGAACTCAACCAGAGGAAGATGTTGGTCCCATCCTCCTTTAAAGTACATTGATCATGATCTCAACATGTCCTTAGGCATTTGGATAGTCCGCTCAGATTGGCCATCAGTTTGAGGATGATAGGTCGTACTGTAGTTCAGTTCAGTATTCAGAGCATGTTGAAGACTCTTCCAAAACATAGAGGTGAATCTTGGATCTTGGTCAGACACAATAGATAGTGGCACTCCATACATCATTACCACTTCCCTGATATATATTCGTGCCAATTGATCAAACGAGAAATACTCCCGAATAGTAATGAAGTGTGTCGTCTTTGTAAGACAATCCACAACATCCCAAATTGCATTGTTACCTTTGGATGTCCTCAGAAGGCCAGTGACAAAGTACATGGTGATGTTCTCCCATTTCCATTATGGTATGAAAAATGGTTGCATCATCCCATTAGACTCCTGCCTCTCTACCTTCTCTTGATGGCACACCAGGATCTTTGATGTATATTCAGCGATATCATTTTTCATATTATCGCACCAAAATTTTTCTCAGAGATATCGATACATCTTTGTGCTCCATGGGTGAATAGAGAAATTTGAACTATTTACGTCATCCAAAATTTCCTTCTTCATCTCCAAAAATTATGGAACACATATTCATTTCCAAATCGCACAATTCCTTCTTCATTAAAATTAAACTCCAAGGATTTCCCTTTTTTGATAGCTTCCACTTTTTTCTGAATTCCCACATCATCCTTTTGAGAATCATTTACCCTTTCCAAAAGAGATTGTTGAGGAATCATTTGTGAAATGATTAATTATGTTCCCTTCTTTATGATTCACATGTCCATATTCACCACGTTTAAGAATATTTGATCCCTCTTAATTCTCATCATTGATAGAATCACTAGGCCCTTTCTACTTAAGACATCTTCCTCCTTCTTTCCTTTCCTAGGGTGGTAATGTATTGAACAGTCATAATCCTTAATGAGCTCTATCCATCTTCTCTGGCACATATTAATCTCTTTCTGTGTGAATATATATTTAAGACTCTTGTGGTCAGTATATATCCCTACATTTCTCCCCATAGAGATAATGCCGCCAGATTTTCATGGAAAATATCACCGTCGCCTAATCCAGATCATGTGTTAGATTTTTTCTCTCATGGATTTTCAACTGGCTTGAGGCATAAGATATCACTTTATCATTCTACATCATCACACAGCCTAAGCCCTTCTTCAAAGCATCATTGAATACCACAAAAATTTCCCCACTTGTGGGTTAAGTGAGAACAGGCATAGTGATAAGACTTTTTTCAACTCTTTGAAGCATTCTTCACATTCATCACTCTAATAAAACTTTACTTCATTTGGTGTTATCTTGGTAATAGGGTTTTACAATCATGAGAAATTTCTCACGAATCATCTATAATATCCAACTAACCCCAAGAAGTTACGGATATTCATTACTGATGTTGGCCTTGAACATCCCTCAATTGCATCTATTTTGGAGGGACCCATAGATATCACATTGCTTGTGATGATATGGCCAAATAATGAGACCTCCTCAACTAGAACTCACACTTGCTTTAATTTTCTTAGAGCTTCTCCTTGCACAAAGTCTCTAGTACAGTTTTAAATGCTCCTCATGATCCTCCTTGGTTTTGGAGTATATTATAATATCATCTATAAGAATACCACAAATTTGTTGAGGTAATCTCGAAAAACTCTATTCATCATGTTCATGAAGATAGCTAGAGCATTTGTGAGTCCAAAAATCATTACTATTAATTCATAGTGCCCGTATCTTGTACGAAAAGCAGTCTTGGGGACATCTTCCTTCTTTACCCTTACTTGATAATATCCCGACCATAAATCTACCTTAGAGAAGTATTGTGCTCCATGGAGCTGATCAAAAAATTCATCAATTTGTGGGAGATGTTACTTTTTCATTATCGTGATTTTGTTGAGCTCACGATAATCGATGCAAATCTGCATTGACCCATCCTTTTTCATGACGAAGAGGATTGGTACACCCCATGGTGAAGCATTTGGGCGTATAAACTCTTTATCCAGATTCTCCTGTAGTTGTTTCTTCAGCTCTTCAATCTCCACAACATCCATTCTATATGGATTCATGGATATTGGTAGTTCCCCTGGTATAAATTCATTCGAGAATTCAACGTCTCTTTTAGGAGGAAGACCAAGAAGTTCCTCTGGAAACACTTCAATGAATTCCCTCACAATAGGCATTTCTTCAAGTATTGTTTCTTCCTTAGACTCAATCATCTGAGCAAGACACGAATTCTCATAGTGCAGTAATATCCATGCTTGAGATGATGGAGATAAAGGAGATTCATCTTCCTCCTTAAACTTGTAAAGAATCGGGGGTCGATTCTCCAAATAGATTGTGATTTCCCATTCCCGACAATTTATGTTGGCTCTGTATAAGGAAAGTCAATCCATGCCTAGAATTGCATCAAATTGCACCAGAGGGAGTATAACAAGGTTCACCGAGAAATTAAATCCATAGATTATAACATGGGAGGACTTATATTCATGGGATGAAATGATTTCCCCATTTATCGTACTCAATAACATCTTTACATCCATGATTTGTGGTGGTGCTAGGATTGTTCTACTAAACTTTAGAGATATAAAAGAATGCGCAGAACCTAAATCAGAAAGTATGTTCGCTATTATTGAATGAATAACTAGTGTACCTATCACCACTTCCTTGTCGGGGTTCACTTCGGAAAAAGAGATGGAAAAGATATTCCTTTCTGCCTTGGAGGTTGTTGGTTGCCTCTAAAAACACTTGGATTAGGGAACTGATTTCCAAAATGCCCCGGTTCTTTACAGTTTTAGAAATGAACAACACATTGAGGTTCGAACGGTGTTTTCTTATCCTCTGTCATAGCCATAGGTCTTTCTTTCCAGCAGTTAACAACTAGGTGCCTTTCTCTTGCACACCTAAAGCATTTTTTTCATCCCCTTGATGAAATTTCATGGGTTCTTCTTTTCGCCCTTTTGGCAAGTGGGGTGCTGTATCTTCTTAGCACCATTGTATTTATCCATTAGAATACCAGCATTGAAGTCTAATTTATGCTTCTTATCCCTAGGATACCCCTGTGATTCCATGATCTCTATTTTGACCTTGAATGAACATCAGACAATTTCCTCAAAACTGTAGAAGTCACGGATCGCTAATGATTTCCATAGTCTAGGATTCAGCACACCAAATAAGAGGTCAACATTGCATTCGAGGGTAACGACAATGCCAAAAGCGTATCGTTCAATCCTTGTGATGTTTTCCTCTTACTCTCCAACAGATTCTTCATCTTTTTTCTTGAGGGAAAGGAAGTACCTTTCGATCTTAAGCCAGAGGGTGTGCAGAAAATATTTATCAAAAAACATCTTCTAGAAATCCTTCTATTCCAACACATCAATTTACTCCTCAGGCTTCCTATTTTTTATCAACATCCACCATTTATCAGCATCACCCTCCATATGATAAGCCGCCAGGATAACCTTCTCTTGTTCAGAACATTGAAGGATGGAGAAGAAATTTTAAATGCAGTTGATCCATTGTTCAGCAATCGTGGGATCGGATGATCAACTAAAAGTATGAGGCCTTTGTCTCATGAAGCTCTTGATAGAGACTTGTTATTTCTTAAGGGGGTTGAATGTTCCTATTGAACCATGTTTCTATTCAGTGCTTGATTTATTTGAGAGAGAAGCATGACAAAGTTCGTGATTCCTGATCTCATTGGATTGGGTATCTCATTAGTACATTCATCACACTGATCTTCACACCGGTAGATAGCTCGAGTCCTCCTATTACCAACCATTGACTGCAATAAAAGGAAAATTAGTGGGTAACACAAAAAGGGTAATCGAAAGTCAAAATTTTATGACTTATAAATAAACTTTTATTTACATAACTCATGAGTCTATAAACTTCAATCTAGGATTTTCATGATATACCTTCTAACATATATTCATAGGGGATTTTTTTAATTCCCTTAATAAAGGTTCATACTAATCTTGTGAATTTATAAAAACATATCTCCTGGGTGTGTCGTAACCAAGAGTGCAGCATGGCCCGTTTTCGTGTACCATTTTTCGTTTGAGTATATCTCAAAGCGGTGTTTTCTGGTTTTACCCTAGGATACATCTGTGCCAGAGCCGCCTCTACCTGCTCATATCCAGAAAGGGATTTATTTTCTTGATAAACCACTTACACAATTCTTAACAAAACATAGGGATGTTTTTATTATACTTAGTCTTGTATCTAAGGCTTTACTTGGGTTTTCTAATCCTAATCCCAAAAATAACTAAACCTATCCCCTGATACCAACTACGACAACCCTGATTTTATTACAAACATAAACATGATATATTACATAAACATTTCACTTGATACAACATGGATGATCGAGAGGTATAGTGACTTTGGGGCTTAGGATAATTACATAAAAACTTAAAAAAATAAATACAACATCTTTATTGAAAACATCCTTTACATGACCGCTAAATTCCCTCATATTTAGCATTTCAGGGGATAAACTGAGGACATGCATAACGAAATGGGTGATCTATAAAGCCCAGCAAGGGAATAAACATGGAATACATGAGGAATGCAATACATGTTAGTCAATCGGTATATCAATCACAAGAGAAACATAAAAATAAAGGCATGATAAAGAATTATAATCATAACATGAAAATGTGGCAACAACACTTGACATGGAATTAGTATGAGCCAAGGCTCATTGCACATGGAGGATGAGTAAATCCTCATCACACATGATGCAAAAGTAAACCCTAATTGCACATGAATTAGCATGGGTCAATACTCATTGCACCTGATGTATCATGATACTATACTTTACCCAATGCATTGGATTTTTATAAGGGCGCACCCTTCTTAAACATTTCATTTCATGCATAATTGTGTCACATGGATCATAAAACATGGATTCATAAAACATAATCATTTATTCCACGATAAAGGAATGTGGAATTAATATATGATACTTTATAATCAATAATGAAATTTAAATATTGGTGAATACCCTTGTTGGAGAAATGGGCATGGTATTCACTACATAATGGTTTGGTATAGAAAATCAGTGTGATTTCGGCAGCGTAACGGCGTGACATAAGAATACATAAAAACGGTTGATAAGAGTGAAAGGGGGTCCTAATAATATTTAAATGTAATGGACAGTAATTAGGTCATATATATACATTTCCCAACAATTGTAATGGAATTTATATTCATGATACAAAAGTACTGCTTGAATGTAAATGTGGAGAGAGAAGTTCCTTTCAGAATTTTGGCATAGTAACGGGTGAACATGGGAGGCATTTAATGAGAGAGAAAGGGGTATCCCATCATTTAAATATAAAGAGGGAAATATGAGGGATGTGTGAAACCATACCCCAACATTCATAATTGAAATTAAAATGGAAAATCAACTTAAATAAAATTGGACAAAAAAGAGAAAGGAAGAATAAAACCCTTACTTGGAAGTATGCTTCCAAAGGCTTGAGAGAGGCTTGAGAGAGGCTTAATGGGAGCTTGGGGAACCTTAGTAAAATTATAGAGAGAGTAGGGCAGAGTTTATACGAACTCCAAAGGCTTTGAGTGAGGAGGAAGTGGGATATTGGGTGGGTTTATATAGGAAAGGTGAGTGAATTCGTTATTATATAGGTTTGGGACCCCTTACATTAAAAAAATCCAAACCACAAATCAAGTCCTTGTTTTTGCCCATGGTTTTTGGAAAAGGTAATAGGAAAACAATATTTTATATGTCCAAAGTCCAATCTTCATAAAATAATGGGGTTGCTTATATGGAGGTGAGTCACACTCCCATGGAAAATAATTGAAAAGGACAAGATGTTTAATAAGTCATGAGGGGTCCATTAATGATTTGAAAAGTAAGTAAAACTAACCCAAAATCATATCATTTTAATGGTAAAACATATATTGGCCGAACATAAATCTTATAGTATATTATTACATAACTATGGAGTAATTATGATGTCATGAAACACATTATATATTTAAACGGTATTTCATTTTTATCCAAAAATATGATTGTCTCAGAAAATTATGAAAAATTCACTGTTGGATAATTTCAAGGTCCTGATTCTAGAAATATCATTTATTTTATCTAAATAATTTTTTAAATATTTTAATTTTCACTTTTCAAATAAAAACCGACATTTATCTAAAATTCATGTGTTTTGACAAAAATGGCTTTCAAACCTTAATGAAAAATTATAATGGCATTCATAAAATTATATTATCATTTATATATAATATAATTAATTAAATAGTAATAATAATATTTTATTAAAATATTATTTCAGTCAAAATTCCCTTAAAATATATTTCTTAATTAAATAATAACTAAAAACATTATTTGTACTTTAAAAACTATTTACAATGTATCAATAATGACAAGAAGGTATTTTCATTATTATATAAAAAATATTATACATGAACATATTACTATCAATTTGATACATAACCCCTTAAAACAGCCGCATAAGACCTAAGGGTAAGGTGTGCGATGGTGACAGACTCTTGGGGTGGCTCCGATAACATCACTCGAGTGGTAATATTTATCAACTTCCACTTTTCCCATAGACGGTCCCGTTCAAGCTTGACATGATGAAGCTCGGATTGGGCTTGGTCAAGATCAAAGCCCAAGGATGCCACCTCTTTTCTGAGCTCCAACAAGTGGGCTTCATATGGAGCAATTATACTAGATGAGGCCATCGCTTCTTTTGTCTGAGTAAATTGGGTTTGTTAAAGCCTTATATTTATACTAATCATGTGATCAATGTTCAACGACTATAAAAGTAATGGTCACAATTCTTTACATAAAACCAAAGAAGTTGACATTTTATATAAACTTTTTACATAAAGAGACATTTAATTAGATCAAGAGGGATTTCCATTAATGAAACTTTGGTTCGTTACATAAAATTTGTCAAGATTATATTTATAATGATACACAACTATTACAAAAAAATAATATATCATTATATATGTTATTTGGATATGATATGTGTGGTTCAAGGGTATTCATTATAATTACATGTTTATGATTTAATTTTATGTATTTTACAATAAAATTTAAAAATAATAATTTTGGATCCATGATATAAATTTTTTACATCCCTGCTAGAATTTAAGATTGAAGGATCAAATTATAGAGACTATATCCCACTCAATAATATGATTTTGGGCCTACATTTGAAATTAAGATCCTAAATTGTGACATAGTGATAATTAAAATAATTATATAATTTTTTCGGTCTATATAGAATAAAAGATGTTGTAAGGTATTTTTAGGAGAAAAAAAATAAATCTGGTCCATGAATCTGAAGTAAAAATATTAAAAGTAGTATATTTTGTAGTAGTTTTTTATTGGTTAAGATAAATTATAGATCAATATTATGTGAAATGGCTAGTTTGAAATTTTATACAAAACTAAAATTGGTTTGTTTTGAAAAAATTAAATGAAATTGAATATGGTAAAGAAAATAAAAAAATTATACATATAGTTTATAAATTAGTTACGTTCAAACAGGATACTACCTCTAATCTATACTTATCTATATTCAAAAATATAGTTCCCACACCCTATAATACCTAGCTTTTGTATTAAGCTCACAGATCACTAAACCTTCCTTTTTATTTTAATGAATAACTATAATGAAAACCAAGACACTAATGGGGATTCATGACCTAATACAATATGTAACTATTTAGTTGATGTATAATCTAAACATTCATACATTTTAAATTATATAAAATTATAAATTTTTATAGTTTTCAATACCAAAAGCATAATCTAACACACAAAAAAGTTAAAATATAAATAATTACATCCCCACGATACCAATGATTGAGAAATTTTCGTATCATGGAATCATAATATAATTTTAATACTTCAATATGTAGATGTATTTAATATAAATAAGATTCATGATTTCATATAAATTAATTTATTATATGATCATCTTTACATGAAAAAACATTCGTCCTTTTTAATTTAGTTTTTCATTTATTGTGTTTTTCAATATCATTAGATTTTATATTTATTTAGTTATTTCAATATCTTTTTATAAAGTAATTTTCATTCATTATATATTTTAAAATCATTATGAATAATATAAAAATCATTCCAATAGTATCACTCGAAATTAACTCATTCAACGATAATAAACTCTTCTAAATTTGGTCAATCCATATCTTAGATGATTATAATCATCAAATTTCTTTATGATAATATCCATAAGAATTTGATTTTATTTTTCCTAAAATCACAAATAATACATATCTTGTGAAATCTAAAATATTGAAATTTGAAAAACATAGCTATATTACAAATTTATGAATACGATATATAATTATATAATAAAATATGTCAAATAGAGATATAACACTTTAAAAATTAGTTATTCCCCGGAAAAATAAGAGTTTGAATATAAAAAACAATATGTTTTAGTAAATACTTATAAAAATATTCTATAAACGCATTTTTTAATAGTAATTTTCATACAGTTACCATAATTTCAATAAGGTTGATATATAAATGATTAGGGTCATTAAAATATTATAAGGGTGATTTTTTAAAAGGTGATAAAGAGACAATAATATCCATTTAAATGTGATAAGGGTCATTTATAAAACTCCATCTGTGTTTTTTTCTATATTTTATGACTTAATATTTGAACCATAAGGGTAAATTAAAAAAAATATAATGGTTTTATAAAAATCTATAATAATCAATTTTAAAATTCCATATGGGTCATTTAATTACTCCATATTTAATGACGTTGTGAAAATTTCAAACACGTATACTTTAGGAGGACAAATTTGAGTTTTTACGGTCCAATCCACAACATGTATGGTTGAACATTGGACTTTATTAGGTTCATTTTAATATCCATAGTGTTTATCTAAAACAAATTTTGTTTTAAATAAATAATCATTAGGTTTATGTCTTTATCCAAAAACTAATTTCACTCCAACATTATAAGTTTAAATAATAAACATTATAAGGATAATAAAATTACAAAAAATTAGAAGATCATCATAAAAAATAATTTTTTTAGATAGAAAATACCAAAAATAACAGATTATAAAAACATTATAATAAGAAAACCATAAATTAAAATCCATCATATTAAGAATAATTCTTAAAATAAAAATTAAATTAGAATAATCATTTAAATAGAGACTTCTAATTAACAAAATAAATGGATAAGAGAGTACACAACCATTGCAATGATGTTTTTTTCTCTTAATATTAAATTAAGAAGGATACCCATAAACATGGAGATTATATTAACTTAAATAATTTGTTCCCACTATGGGTCAAGAGATATAACAAACACTATCCAAACTAATGGTGTATAGACATAAACTAGATAATGGTGTTTTTTATAGAGTATTATTACTCTAAGGAGTTTATAAAACACTAGTTTAATTCATAATTTTTTTCTGAATTTTATCTTATTTGTAATGTTGAGAAGATATCCTTGTAATTTTAAAGAATCTAGTTAGATTAAATTCATATCACAAAGTTGATAAATAAACATATTGAATAATATGACTCGTGATTGATATTTTACATTTAGTTGTTTTAAATTCATCATGATAGATCATGGAATATTTTATGGGTAACGTATAAGATAAGTAAACATGTAGAGAGTTAAACATAATAAAATTATATATAATACAATTTTGGATAAAACTATGATGCAATGTTTCTATGTTTCATCTTCATTTTATTATAATGTAGTAGATTTTATATTTTCATTAATATATCATGCCATAAATAGACAGGGAATTATTCCACTGTATATAAGGAACTTGTTATGTACGCAATAGATTTCTCCAAAATATATTTATATTATTCCATGATTTTTTTCATAATGTCTTTGTGATTAATTACTATGATGAATAATATTTTATATTAATAAATTCATTGTTATAAAAAATCATGTCATGTTTTTTATATTATGAAGAAGTTGAATACTAATTAAGGATGGGAAATATTTTCAAATGGTCATGCCATAATATTATATATTACATTGTTAGATCCAAAATAACATCATAATTTTCAAACTATAAATATTTTAAGTCATTAATATAATTAAAATCCAAATATTAATTTTCAGAGAATAGGGGTCATTTTGAAATATAGTTTTTAGATTACATAGGAAATTGGTCCCTGAAATAATTAATTCATTATAATAAAAATAATCTCGAAAACTTTGATGGGCATTTTCCTATATAAAGGGTCTTGTTAAGGATTTGGAGTAGTAAATAAATATAATTATTCTTACATTATAACATTTGTGTTTAAAAGGAGATTACTCCATAATGATCATAATTATTTTATGATTTAATGGATTGCTTCATGGTAAATATAATTATTCCATGACTTTATATATTCCAAAACACACCGAAATTAGAATACTTAATATTCGGGGGATATATTAATGTTTTTGAGGATGAAATTTATTAAACCAAATTGATAACATTTACATGGATTATAGTGTCCTTTGAACATTGACAATGATGAAGAAATAAATGAGATATGGATTAACAAATGTTATTAATAAATATATAAATATTTAAAACTTCTCTATAAATAGATGATATTTTAGATTTATGGGGTGTGAGTGAATTATTAATTCTATGATAAATACCTATATTTTTGTATTATATATTGAATGTAAAAGATAAAACATCATTTATAGATGAATAATAGTGATCCCAATGTACATTCACATAGAGGAACTTGAGGAAGGAGGAAGAAGATCAAACTAAATAGTGTAGTTTTTTATGGTAATTTCTTACCCTTTTAATATCATTTATATTCTTATAGGCTTTCTAGAACATAATTATTCTTTATATTCATATTTTTTTCATTTTTTATAATAAAATATTGATAGTGATATTTCGATAAAAAAATATTTAACACAAAGTACAAGACAATAAATAATAATATTTTATAATCCTTTTAATCTATAATGTATTTTTATTCACATTTTTACCCTCTCTATATCTCATCATCTACATATTCATTACTTAATCAAGTCCGATCTATAAAGTCAAAAGCATGACTTACATGGAAATTACATTAATTTTGAAGAATACAAAATACATTCCAAAAACATATGCCCAAAGACCGTATTAGTTGAGTGCCATTGGAAACGTGGATCACAATCATCAAACTTGGTGAAATAACTTCAACATATCCTATTAAGATATTCCCCTTTCTTATTTCAACCTAAAACCATACTTTATATGCTGGGGAAAAGCATCAGAAGGGTGAGCTCAAAATCTCAATAATTATAAACATTGAGAACATAAAATCGACCACAAAATAAGAATGTAAAAACATGAATAGATTGATTAAATTTCAAAATCATGGTTTATGATATAAATCTTTTCAGTATATAACGCATAGATCATAAAGGAACATTAACCATGATAAAATATAATTGGCATTAAATATGGAATTGTAAAAAACAATTCATCATATAATATGATTTCCATAATATCAAAGGAATTTTTCCCAAGACCATCATAGTGTAAAAAGTCCATTACTGAACCTAGTTTACCTGTCATTCAACCCATGCAATAATAAACTAGATTTACATGTCATTCCATCCATGTATTACTGATCTAGATTTACTTTTTATTCTATTCATTTCAAACTCATTAGATATAAATCCATACCAAGTGAATTGTAGGGAGATATAGGTCACACCCATCTCATAATGAAATCATTATTACATGTTCCAAAAGAAACATAAATCATTAATCATAGCATAACCCATGAAATAAAATGGGTTTCATAAACATCATTACATCATAACATAATCCATATAAATTAAATTTATTTCATATAAAATAATTCAACCATAAATAGAATCATATAAAAGTAACAATAAATATATAAACATAACCCTGTGTCATCTTATATGGAAATTTTTGTTGATAAAACACTTGATCATAATTCATAAAGACAATATAATTTCTTTTTAAAAATAAATTTCTTTTCTAAAAATTCCCTAGAATTTTAAAAAATTATTTTAGTTGAAAATACACTAGAAAACTTGATGAGGAATATTCATGGAAATAAGAAGTTATGAATATTTCAAAATTTGTTCAAGTAATATAAGTTAAAAAAATTCTCCTAGTACTTTTCAAAAAAATTGTCAACAAATACAGTTTATGGTGAAAAAAATAATGATTCCTTCCATACAATGTAGTAAAAGTAAAAAATTGGTAAAAATGACATTTAAATACATAGAATAATATAAAAAATTTTATGAATTCTTTTTAAACGTGGAAACAGATTAAAAATATATCACCAATAAATACTTACATATAAAAAATCTCACATAAAAATGAGATTTCAAAATTATCCCTTACCAATTTATAATCAGTCAAATCATATGCCTCATAAAAAAGTGAAAATTATAAGAAAATTAAAATATCACAACCTTCATTATAATAATAATAAAACCCATCATGGGTAACATTATAATCACACAAAATAATTAAATAGTGTATAAGGCATATGTTCCATAGAAATAAAAAGAGGTACAGAATAATCCCTTACCATAGGATTGATATGATTTATGTATATCCAAACCTCTTGTATAATGATTCAAATAATTTTGTTTACTTCTTCTAGAATCATATCAATTTTTTTATATCATATATGATCATATTATCATTGTTTGTGAGTAACATTTCATTGTTCCTCATTATTTGGGTGTTAATTGCATTTATTCTTATGCATCTTTCAACAAATAAGTTATAGTTATTTTAATTAGGTTAATGTTTTATCATTGTACAATAATAATAACATATTAGAGAAAATTTTTATTCATTCTTTACATTTATATTATTATTCTTTAATTAAAATCATGTAGAATAAATCACATCGCATCGTGGAGACAGTAGGCCGTACATATGAATGCGTAGTGATTTCATTTTTCATATCATGGGTAGAAGGTTGAATAAGGTTGTATCATAATAATAATACCTCAATAGTTATAACTTTTTAATTAAAAAACTCATTAGGTGGATGTATAAAAAGAAACATGTTTGGAAGATTCCGTAAATGATATTACATATTCTTCAATGTGCCTCCTCTAAGTCTTCATATAGAGTAGCAGATTAGGACTTTGATGAATATCAGGACCTATAAAATGGTTCTATGAAAGTTTTAAGGTAAATGGGTAGGGTATGGATGAACATTAAATCACAAAATGAAAAGATGAGTTGAGGTAGGAAGTTACCTTTTATAATTGAGGTAAGTGGTACTTTCTGACACCTGAAAAATATTAATTTATGAAAAATTGAAAATCATTCCAAATACCTTCAAATTAGATATATTCTAAGATATGATATGATAAGAATTAAATTTCATCCCAAAATAAAATTCATCCATGTTTTGATGTCAATTTAAACATTATCATTTTAATTGACAATTAGTCATTCTATTTAATTTTAATTAAGATAACAAATGTTTCAAAATTAAAATTGTAAAATGTTTAATTATTTTATTTATATTATAAAATCAATGAATAATGTAAAATAATTAGAACATATCATAGTTATTATATATTTTTTAAATTGTTTTATTATTTTTAAATAAATTTTTAAATCATTATTTTAACAAAATATCAATTGTGTCAATTATTACAATATAGATTTCATGGTTTTTTAAAAATTTCAATATAAGGTTTTATCCTAGAAAAAAAATACTTTATTATATCACTAATGGTGAAGGTCATCTATAAAATTCATTGGAAAAATTAATTAGCCAAAATTATATTTATTTTAATAATCTTAATAACATTTATTTGATATCTCCATTATTCAAATAATCACTACATCAAAATTGTGTGATTATTTAATATACCTTTTGTAAAATAAAAATTTCAAATAAAATACTAAGAAGAATATAAATTTAATAGATTTCATAATAATATATTTTGTCGAATTTATCTTCTCTAAAATACAACATTAGAAATGCTATACTCATTTAGTATGAATGTGACAACTTTAACATCACTTCAAATAAAATAAAATAAATGTCATAATCTATTCTTTAAATATAAAAATGGTCACTTTATCAGAACATAGATGCTTATTGTCGAGATATACTCTAAATATATGATTTGGCATTAGTTTATTCCTTTACAGTTATTAGTAATTTCATAAACATTATTTTATAGATTTCTCATCAATTAATTAATTTTTACCTCATCAGAGTATAAGACATTAAGGTAATTATTAATTTCCTAAAAATTAAATTTAGGTAACCGTGATTTAGGTAATTATTTTCTATTTCCATGTACTATTTGTTTTTGAAGATATAAATTTTTTATTCCTATATTAAATTTACTATACTTTTAAGAAATGTGATCTTTACATTTTGTCTCTTTCATTAGTTTTATTAATATCTATTTATTTTTTTGTATAAAGTAGCTCTTAAATAAATATGTTTAAAAACTAAGATGTCAAGGGTATATTTTTATTCATCTAAAAATATTTTGGTAGGTTTTAGGATCATTTTATTCTACTTATATTTTTATTTGTTACACTAATTTACCCAATTTACCTTTAAAGGTGGTAGATAATAATTACCATAGTTAGTATTCATAATATCTAAAAAATGTTTATTTTATCAATTAGAACATATAAAGATATAAAAAACTATATTTTAAAATGGGTTTCCATCAAAAGGTGGAAAAAAAGCATTTATATGATAAAATAATTCTTTTATCCAAAAAATTGATTTTCCACTTACATAATGTCTAAAAAATATATAATAAGTATTTTAATGTCATATAAAAAATTTCTTAAATATCATCATAATTTCTAGTATATATCCCATTAAATAATATTTTTATAATAGTATATTTTTGTTTAGTGAAACTTGGTATTGCATATAATGAAACCTATCGCGAAAGGATGCACTGTGTTTAAGGAAAGTCATTCTAGTGTTGCCTTTGCTGAAAGATTTTTTATGTGTTGCACATAAAAAAATCCAAACATAGTTCTTTTATACATTGAACAAAATCTATACGAACTGAAATGAATTATATCAAATGAAATTGAAATTGTGTGTAAAAAAAATCCGAGTATGGTGTTGTGTATACTGCAAACTAGTATGGTGTTGCGTATATCACAAAATAATCATGGTGTAGTGTACAACATTATACATCAAATAAATTAAAGATAATATATCTCATATAATCATAGGGTGTTACATTCTTCCTCTTTATAATGAATTTCTCCCTCAATTTTTTTGGTGTTTTAAATGAGTTACTACTTGAATGTTTCTTTTATAGAAACCCACGTCATAAGAAGGAATACAAAAATATCGTTTTAAAAAGTAATGTTAGAAACATAATGGTTACCCAAAAAAACTCATCATTGGGTTTCAATGTAGGAAAACATAGGTGGGAAGTGAAAACATTGATATGGAAGATAAATCTACCCATATGGTTCTGATGGATAGTGATAGAGAATAAGGTTAGGAGAAAATTAACAACTAGAAATCCATAAATCTACGATTATTTGAGGGTAAATATGATTCATCGGATAAGAAGGTACTAAGAAAAAATTTCAAGATTTCGATATACTTTTCATAAATTTGATTAATTTGGCATGATAATAAATTCAAACTTGATTTTGGTACATTTTCACCATTTTTTATGCCATGAAAAAATTCCAATTCAACTCTAATTTAATGAAATGAAGATGAAAATGTCACTCTTCAAGTGTTAGCAGATCATGTGATAGAATGATAGGTCATTCCATCTTCCACAAGTAATTAATTATAAATAAGTCCCCCTATAGAAAGATTAATTGTATATGGTTCCCAAAATGGATTTATACATCATCTATCATACAACTAAAATAAACTTAAACTAATTTATTCTAAATAGGGACTTCTTGTCGGCCAATGGAAGGTGATAAAGGCCTAACACACATCGGATGTGGGTTCGATTCTTGAATCCTTTTCTGATGCGACGAGTAGTCTCTATTCTTATGGGATGTCATTTTTCTAAAACAATACTATTATAACATTCCTGAAATAATATAAAAAATATCTTTGAAAAATAATATCTAATGTATGAATTAATCCATTCAAACCTTTAGTCTTATCCAAAGTACTTATATCCAAACTCACATTCCAAAAAAACAATTACAAGAATGTTCATATAACAAGAATGTGAATACCGTATTTTATCCCCCATAAAAAACAAGATATTTATTTTTGGAATCATTAAAAACATTTGAATGACTTCATCATGCATTATCTTGATTCCTAATAATAACATAAATTACTATATATCTTTATTCAAAACCTGCATGTTTATTTATTCCAAATTTTTTTGGATATATTCCTTAAGTCCCAAAAGTTTTTATAATTCATCCATGAAAACATAATCCACATGCCAATAACTCCATAATTATTTCCCAATATACTATAATCATCCAATTTACATATACAAATCCAATATATCTTTATCCAAATATCATTATATGAAAATAAGGGAAATATTAAGGTTTATCTTCCCCTTAATCACGTGTTCTCCAAATATATCACCTTACACTTAATCAATTTTCTTTCTCCATAGAACTATTAAACATATCCTTTCTTATCCTTAATTAAATACTTATACTAAAAACAATCATATATTTTAGTATTCATATAAAATAATATTTGAAATCTGAAACATATACAACTCAGTCATCCAAATTCATTCCTAAACCATTACTCAAGATCCATACACTTCTTCATTCCTAAAATATTAATCTCTTCTTAAGGTTTATCAAACTCAATCATTATATATTTAATGTAAATAGTACCTGAAGAACATCACATACCTTTCACATATAGGTAACAATATCTTTATCTTCAATAGTATAGACAATACTCGTACTATCTTCATGATTATCTTCATGATATTTCAACTTAGGAAATTGATCATTATTATTAACTAAATTTCCACATCTAAAACTATGTTCTTTTAGTTTCTGTTTATTGACTAAGACAATAAGGAAATGTGTTAGAAATATATATGAATGATTAAAAACACACAATATAGGTAAAGTAATTTTAATATTTCAATTTATGATTTCATAGGTTTAATCCTAGGTTATTCATGATTATCACAAAACAATATGATTGTATCCTATATTTGGTATATCCATAGGGAATAACATGAAATATCATAGAAATATTTATATGTATATCACAAAACATTTCACATCCTATTTTCTAAAGGTTGACTGAACCTTCACTCTGATACCAACTTAATGACCTAGGATTGAAGTACATGGAAATTACATTACTTTTCTGGAATGCATTATAAATTACATAAATAGAGGCCCACATACCATATTAGGTTAGTTTGTTTGGAATAATGTAACATAATATTATAACATGGTGAATGATCTTCAACAACTCCCATTAATATCTTACCCTATTGTTTTCCTACCTAAATATTTTTTTATATCCTAGGGAAAATAAAACATAAAAAAGGTTATCTCAAATTCTAAGTTAGTTTAAAAATTTAGAACATAAAACCAACCATAAACATTAGAATATAAAAACATTAACATAATGTTTAAATATCAAAATCATTAGGGATGAAGTAAATCTTGGTGGTATGTAATGCATCAATCATAAATGAACATTTACGATGATAAAATGGCATTAGAAAAAAGAATTTAATTATAGAAAACAATTAAGCACATAATATGCTTCCTATAGTATCCAAGTCATTTTTCCAATACCAGCATAGTGGAAAATTTCCACTACTGAACCGGTATTATATGCCATTCCTTCTATGTATTACCGAACAAGAATTACATGTTGTTCTAGCCCAGTATTACTAAACCAAATCTACATTCCATTCCATTCTTGTCTATCTCATGATATATAAATTTTTACCCATTGAATTAGAGGGAGATATTGGTTACATTTATCTCATAATGAAATCATTATTACATGTGACACAAAAAACCTAAATCATTCATCATAGAAAAACCCATGAAATAAAATGTGTTTTTTATACATCAATCAATCATCACATAATCAAAATAAAATAAATGTATTTCATACCAAATAGTTTTCCAGAAACACATTCATATCAATGTAAATATTGGGATATAAACATAACCATATGTCTTCTTATATAAAAAATAATTTTGATAAAATACTTGAATAAAATTTCAGAGGAAAATATCCTTTCTCTTTAAAAAACATTTTATTTTATAACAATTCTATAAAATTTTATAAGAAAATTATTTAGTTGAATATACACTTGAAAACATATAGATAAATATTCATTGAAATAAGATGTTTTGAAAATTTAAAAATCTATTCATCTGATATAACATGAAAAAACATTCATTTCGTCCTTTTGCCAAAAAAGACAAAAAAGTACCTCCTCTGGTAGACAAAAGAAACATTCCTTCCATACCATGTGGTAAAAGTAAAAAATGGGAAAAATATAAATTTAGACATACATAGAATATTACAAAACATTATATGAAAACATTTTTAGAAAACATGTACATGTATTATTAATATATCCACAGTAAATACTTACGTACAAATAATCTTTGATAAAAATCTGATTTCCAAATTATAACATACCAATTTATAATTAGGAGAGTTGTATACCTCATAAAATAAAATAAAAATTCATATGTTAATATAATAAAATTCATAATAAGAATAATAATAACATTCATTTTTAACATTAAACATCACACAAAAGAGTTTGATAGTGTATAAGGCATATGTCTCGCTTAAATAAAAGTTAGACAATAAAATTCCATACCACAGGTCCAATATGATTTTTGTGCAAATAAAACTCATGTATAATGAACTAAATAATGTTATTGACTTAATAAAAAATCATATTAGTATTTTATGATATCATATATTATCATATTATCATCGTTTTTGAGTAACATTTCATTGTTACTCATTATTCAGGTGTTAAGTGCTTTTTGTTCCTTTTCATGTTTTGTTGAATAATTTCTGGTTCTCCTTATATAATATTTATATCATTATTAAATGATATGAATATAATACATACCATTTTTATTCATCATTTATATTTATATAATCATGCATTAATGAATATCATGTAGGATGAATCACATCACATCGTGGAGATGGTAGGTCGTACGTATGCACACATGGTGATTTCATTTTTCATAGGATGGGTAGAAGGTGTAATATGGTTGTATCATAATCATAGTATCACCCTAGTTTAAAAATAATACTAGAGTTATTACTTTATAATTAAATTACTCATGAGTCGGAAATAGAAGAAAATATAACTTTGAAAGAATCGGTAAATGATAATACCTCTTCTTCGACATGTATCCCCTAAATCAACTCGTAATGCACCATAGTTTGAATTTTAGGGATACAATAACCTCTAAAATTTTCCTAGAGATGTTTACAATGGAAATGGGTAGTGTATGGACGGTCATTAAGGCCTAAAATTAATTTAAGTGTTGAGGGAGGAAGTTCCCTTTTATAATTGAGGTGTGGGGTACTTTTAGCAACCTCAAGAATATTAATTTATAATAATTTGAAAATCATTATAAATACCTCCAAAATGAGGTATATTCAAAGATAAGATATTATAATTTTTAAATATACTAAAAGAAATAAAATTTATACATATTTAGATGCCAATTTAAACATTATAATTTAAATTGAAAATTAGTTATTCTATTAAATTTTAATTAATATAACAAATGACTCAATATTAAAAGGATTCAATATTTAAATATTTGATTTCAATTATACAACAAATGAATAAATTAGAACATGTTAGAACATATAATAATTAATAAATATTTTCAAAATTGTTCTATGATGTTTAAAAAAATTTATAACACGATATTTTAAGAAAAATATCAATTGTTTCAATTTTGACACAATTAATTTCATGGATTTTTAGAAATATAATGATAAGGTGTTATCCTTGAACCAAATATTTTATTATATCCCTAATGAGTCAATATAAAATATAAAATTCAATGTTCAAATTAATTATCTCAGTTGATATTAATTTTAAAAATTTTCATATCATTTATTTGATATCTCAATTATTAAAGTAATCACAAAATCAATATGGTATAATTGTTTAGTATATTAATTTTTAAAATGAAAATTTTAAATAAAATACTATGAAAAAAAACATTACTATCATTATTAATAATATATTTATTATAATTTAGGTTCTGTGAAATCCAACATTAGAAATGTCATACTTATTAAAGAATGAATGTAAAATCTTTAACATCACTTGATATAAAATAACATAAATTTCATAATATATTCTATAAAGATAAAAATGTTCATGATCATGGAAATTGGATAATTATAGTCTAGATATACTCTACCAATATGATTTGGCCATGTGTTTAAGATTTTTATTGTTTTCAGTATTTTAAAAAAAATATTGATTTCTCATCAATTAATTAATTTTTACATCATCAAAGTATAATCCTCTAAGGTAACTATTATTTTCCTAAAAATTAAAATTAAATTACCCAGATATAGGTAACTACTTTATATTTCTATGTATATTTATATTCTAATATATCACCTAGTTATCCAAATATTAAAATTATTATACATATAAGAAATGTGAGCATGATATTTTTACACTTTCATTGGTTTAATTAATATTTGTGTCATTTTCATTGTGAAGTGGCC
The DNA here is from genome assembly GCA_963277665.1 of Viscum album. Taxonomy (NCBI): domain Eukaryota; kingdom Viridiplantae; phylum Streptophyta; class Magnoliopsida; order Santalales; family Viscaceae; genus Viscum; species Viscum album. The sequence goes on from OY728132.1 coordinate 1,879,349,099, forward strand.
CTTAAAAGACTATTTTTAGAACCATAGATGTAAAGGGTAAAATTTTATTCATCCAAGAAGAATTGTTTTGGTGTTATTATTATTTTATTCTAATTATCAATTTATTTGTTACACTAATTTACCTAATTTACCTTTGACTATGGTAAATAAAAATTATCATAGTTACTATTCAAAATATCCAAAAATAAAAGTATCATATTAACATAATTTGGACCCACTGATTCCAAATATGGAATACATTTCTCATAATTCAAAACCCATAATTAGTAGAGATTAATTAAAATTAAGTGTAGTTCTTAGAAACCAAAAGCGAGTTAAAAAGAAAAAAACATATCAAAAGATAAACATGTGTTTCTATCTAAATTAATAGAGAAATTACTTCCAATGAGAGAAATTGGATTAACTGATAAAAAATATTCCATTTATACTTTAAACCCATATAATAATATTATTTAACCATATAAATTATTTTGATGGAAAAATTTGTTTTCTATTGAAATTTAACATATTTTTACTATTCATCAAAACATGATAATTATCAGAAAAATATCAAAAATTCATCAAAGTAAATTTTTTTGAACAACTTATAAAAATACAATTTTTTCCAATATAACATAAAAATTTGTTGAACACTAAAATTTAAATGGGTGTTTCATCAAAAGTTGGAAAGGCTACATTTTTTTGAAAAATAATTCTTTTATTTGAAAAATTGAATTTGTTCTTATATCATGTCTAGAAAATATATAATATTATTTTTATTGTAATATAAAATTCAAAATTTTGTAAATAATATTTATAAGAGATAGTTTATCTTCCCTTATATAATACTATTTTACTAGTATACCATTGTTTAGTGAAACTTGGTATTGCGTACAATTCATGAAATCTAGAAAGCCCTCTTCTTGTACATAATGAAAGCCAGGTCAGTGTTTCTTTTATTGTATGATTCATTTGGTGTTTCATATAACATAATAAAACCATATTTACCTTATAAATTGATCAAAATATATTCTTAGTGAAATTAATTATATTGAGAGAATGTGAAATTGTGTGTACAACTATCTAAGTATAGTGTTGCATATACTACAAGATAATATGGAGTTTTGTAGAGTGAAAGCTAATATTGGTGTAGAGTACAACACAAGACATGAATGAAAATAATGGGAATCAATCTCATAAAATATTTTTGTTTTAGAATCTATCCCTCTTAAAATTAATTTCACCCTTGAAATTTGTTGGGGTTAAAAATGAGTTACTACTTGAACGTTTATTTCATAGAAACCTATATTATAAAAAGGAATAATAAAAATTAATTTTAAAATTGAATTTTAGAAACCTAATGGTTACCCAAAGTATATCATCACTAGGTTTCCATATATGTGAACCTAGATGAGAAGTGAAAACACGGATATAGAAGAGAAATCTAACGATCATGTTCTGATGGATAGTGATAGAGAATAAGGCTAGGAGAAAGTTAACAACCAAAAAACCACAAATATATTATGATTCGAGGGACAGTAAAATTCATCATAGAAGAAGGTATTAGGATAACATTTTTATTTTACATGTTTTTTTCCTAAAGGTGATGAATTTTTAATGAGAATAAATACTTACATGGTTTTGGTACAATTTCACTATTATTCAAGCCTTGAACAATTTTCATTTAATCTCTAATTTAGATAAATGAAGTTGAATATGTCATTCAATAAGCGTTAGTAGATCATGCAATATAATGATTTGTGATTCCATCTTTCACAAATAATTAAATATGCATAATTTCACCTATAGTGATATTAATCGTATATGGTTTGAAAAATGGACTTTTACTTCAACTATCATACCTATTAAATAAAAAAACTAATTTATACTAACTAGGGAATTTGTATAGGCTAGTGGTAGTAGATAATAGCTTGTCACACTTCGGTTGTGGGATCGATTCCCGCAGCTTTTTCTGACGTGACGGGTTATAATTCATCATGTGGGTTTTCATTTTTCAAAAAAATATACTATTATAACATTCCAGAAATAATATTAAAAAAATTTAGCTTTAACAATACTATCTAATGTCTTACTTAATCCATTCTAACTATTAGGTTCATCCCAAATACTTCTATCAAAACCCACATAACAAAAAACAATTACATGAAAGGTCATATTACAAGCATGTGAATACCTTCATTTATCCCTCATAAATCATAATATATATCTTGATGGTCACATTCCAAACATTTGAATGACTTCATCATGTATTACTCTGAATCCTATTAATAACCTAAATTACCATATATCATTATTGAAAACATACATGTCTCCTTATTCTAAACATTATTGGATATATTACTAAGTCCCAAAAAGTTGTATATTTCATCCATGATTTCATAACCCACTTGTCAATAATTCCATAATTAGTTACCAAGTAACTAACATCATCAAATTTACTTATTAAAATCCAACATATCTTTATCCATACAATGTTAACTTAAAATATGAGACATATTAAGGGTTTTCCTCCCCTTAATCATGTGTTCTTAAAATATGTCACCTTATCCTTAAATCACTTTTCTATCTCCATATAACTATTGAAAATATCATTCCCAATGCGTAATTAAATACTTATACTGAAAACTGTTCTATATTTCAAGATTCATAATACATAATCATTGAAATCCAAAAAATATATACCATAATCATCCAACATTATTCCTAAAACATTACTCAGGATCCACCATCTTCTTCTTTACTAAAATATGAATAAGATCTTATGGTTTCTCAAACTCATTTATCTTAGGTTTAATTTAAATAATACTTCAAGAACATCACTTACTTTTCACAGGTCAATTACAATATCTTTATCATAAAAAAAGTAACAACTACTAATACCAACTTCCTGATTCTCTTCATTATATTTCCTATTAGAAAATCGATCATAATTATTTCTATAACTTCCAAAATTAAAACAATATTCTATATAGATTTGATTATTGACTAAGACCAGAATTCAATGTGTTAGAAATACATTTCATATATTAAAAACACATATGTAAGGTAAATTATATTTAATATTTCAATATATAAAATCTTAGGTTTAATACTAGGTTATTCGTTATTACCACTAAAACACATGAATTATAACTTTTACTTGACTTATACTTAGGTAATCCCTATAAATATCTTATAAATATCATTAGGGATATCACTAATGTTTTTGAATCCTAGTTTCCAAAGACATACTAATCCTTCAATCCGATTTCAACTATAAAGTCCCAATATTGACGTACATGGACATTACATTAAATTTATGGAATACATAATACAAGACAAAAAGAGACACCCAATGGTCGTATTAGTTTAGTGTCTTTGGAGATAGGGAACATAATCTTTTATCTTGGTGTAATATCTTCAACATCTCCCATAACGAACTTCCACTATTGTTTTCTTACCTAAAATGATTCTTTATATCCATGGGAAAAGAAAACATAAATAGGCTGAGCTCAAATTCTCGGTGATTGTAAATATTTATATCATAAAACAAACCACAAAAATAAAAATTTAAAAACATTAACATAATGTTTAAATATAAAAAACATGAGTGATGGAATAAGTTTTTTTAGTACATAAGGCATAGATCTTAAAAAAACATTAACCATAATAAAATATCATTTGAATAAAACATGGAAATATGGAAAACAATTAAGCACATAATATTATTTTTATACAATTCAACGCATTGTTTCCAAGACCATCATAGTATAAAATTTCAATTATTGAACCAAGTTTACTTGTCGTTCCATCCATGTTTTACTGAACCAGATTTACTTTTCATTCTAACCATGTATTACTAAACTGAATTGACATGTCGTTCTAGTCATGTCTATATCATGAGATATAAATCCTTACCCAATGAATTGGAGGGATATATAGGTCCCACCCATCTCATAATGAAATTATTCTGACATGTTCCACAAAAAAACATAAATAATTAATCATAGAATAACTTGTAAAGACCTAAAGTTTTTCATGTAATTTTATTTAAATTATATGGAAATATTATTAGTATGCAAAAAATTGATGGCATGTGATATCGAGGCCCGATGTGCACTGAATGAATTTCTGAACCATTGTTAGGTATGTTCAGTAAACAAGAGTGTGGAGTTTTGTAACTTTTGAACCGGTGATTGGAATTGAAATCAGAGGACTCACATAAAAAGAACTTCATCTCAAACGCAGTTGGTCGAGGGTGGAAGTTATTTTTTCAAGATTTTCCTGGGAGAAAATAAAATAAACATGCTTTATTTTATTTTTTAATTTGGAACCTCCCATTTGAAACTTGGTGGTAGGGACCACCTGAACACCCTTTAATGTGAGGAAATCCTTGGAGTGATCCCAATTAATGTGCAAAAAATTAAAAAATATAATATCATTTTTTTGGCTCATCACAATTGATGAGGTTGGGAAAATCATTGGCAAGGGTGGTCTTATGAAGAAACATTCTCCAACAAAGGAGATCCTCCAACGAGGAATGACTTCTAGACATAGAATGTGGAACTAACTTTGGAGCATGTTATAGGAGTGACAGACGTCGGCATATTCATCATATTTTTCTCCTTCCTCCCACTTTCTCCAATAATAAAATTAGGTAGGGGTTTGTTTAAATCATTCTTTGTGATTTTTACGTTGATTTAAATCTCCTTCAGCTGCATGATATTAGTCTAAAGTGGAGGGTACGGGCCAAACGAACATGGCCTAATCCCTCTGCATCTTCACTGTTGATGTGTTCTTCCTGAACAGATCAATGGGTCGAACGGAACCTGACCACGTCACTGGAGACCGATTCCAGTAGAGGTACAATGTGGCGGCCAGCACCCCAGCCGACCACAATGGATGCGGCGACGCAACCGCTCCACCGAAGGAGGCTGTGACCCGTCCGCCACGACGGAACAGAGTGGCGGTCGGCACGCCAGTCGGATGAATGAAGAAGCATCAGTGCACATCCACATAGCTGGAGCTGGAGACCACGACTGCTTATCCATGGTAGAGACTGGAGGGTGGTCGACACTCAAGCAGTCGTGGTGAAGTAGGGGCATGCCTCCGTAGCTCTAGAAGGATGAATGGAAATTACGGTCAAATCGTGTCATGCCGAGAGGGACTGCTCTAGAGGGTCCAATGTGCCAATCTGGCTCCACACCCATCTGAACAGTCCATTGAATTGTTTGAGATACTAGGGGTGCCTCCCCCCGGGTTGTTTCTAGGGTGGGCCCCGCCATGGCGGACCTCACACAGCCGAGCGGGTCACACACAGCGGGTCGTGCACAGTTGGCCGCACACAGTGGGTCGTGCCCTTCATGTTCTGAGCCTTGCCCGCCGAGGTCCATCCCATCCGGGTCGGAATGACCGGGTCAGATCAAACCCGAACCCAGCTGGACATAGATATGCCTTCTTGGCCTTCTCTTTAAAACTTGGCATCCCTTTGTTGAACCCTATGTGGGACCAAAATTCTTTGATCGAGATGTTCCTTTTGGTATAATCAACTTGGAAACGCTAATAACATATATATCGGGCGCCCGATTGACGTGTCATCAGTTGCGTTGGGTTCTCAATGACATGACAGGCCTTTAAGATACTTCTTTATGGGACTTCGTGGTAGTTAAAGTATCTATCGATGGCTTGGGGAGTGGAACCTCCCTGAATCAAGAATGATTAGTTCAGGAAACCTATTGCTGGATGTACTTGAGGATTGTTCGGATCCTTTGTGGGTTATCCTCAGATCCTCTAGGGGTCAGGGCTCAGTAATTTTGTGTGGGTCAGTGCATTCTTATCCTATGTGGTCCATCTTCAGATCATGTGTGGGACATCTTCAATCCTTTGTGGGTCAACATTAGAGCCTCTCAACGAAGTAAAATGATCTAGCAATATAGCTAATATTCTATACTTCGATACTTAAGTTATACCTGTTGTGATCTGAGTCATAACCTTTGTGGTACACATCTATGTGGTTATACCTTTTTGGTATTCTTTTGTGTGGTGTTAGTTTTGTTTTACATACCTTCTTGGTGATACTTTCCTGGAATTATCTTTTTTGGTGATACTTTTGTGGTACTTCCCGTTGTGGTGATACCTTTGTGGTATTCTTCTATGTGGCATTAACTTTGTGGTACTTACCTTTTTGGTGTTACCTTAGTGGTATTCATTCCTTCGTGGAACAGTTGATATTTGGATAAAGAGTTTGGCCTTGTGTTTCCTCATGAATGAGATGGGTATACATGATAACATTGGTATATGTATGGGCATATACCTAAGTAGGGTTGACTGATGTTTTCATATTTTGTGAATATATTGTAACTTTGTGGTTTTTACTTTGGGTAGTTTGAGAGACCTTCAGGGGTCTGGGGATCCCTACATAGTATTGTTATACTCCTCCCTGCACGGGCTACACCCACACTTTACTGTGTCTTGTGCATAAGACGGGCAACATTGATCGAGGATGAGGGAACAAGGATTTGAGGTTGCTCAGAGGTGGACCATAGACGAGGCATACTACAAAGATGACTGCTCAAGATCAGTACCTACCCATCAGGTAGGATCCTTTGCGGGTGTTCTCAAGAGCTGTTTTCATTTTCACATGTACTCTCTAGTTAGGCTTGTATTCTTTCTCCATTACTTACTGTAAACACACTTTTTTTATATAGTTTACTTTGTGCCCATATCATGTTGTGTGGTAGGATGTGAGTGTTGCAGGTACAAAATGCAATACCTTACCAATTATAGGGATATGCCTTTCCGGTGCTAGTCTCTAGCCCTTGTCCTATGGAAGGCGAGCATGGGGTAGTCACGACTTGGACCTCGGGGGACAGGTCATGCCAAATTGGTATCAGAGGAGTTCGGTTCTGTTGAAGAACTAGGACACTGATATTGTCATTGTATAAATAGTGTTAAGTGTAATGAGTGTGGTTTTCTGTTCAGGGAGTACATTATTGGTGCAGCTGCTGACTTATCCATACACTAAGACCTGAAATTCTTATTTCTGACTCAGTGCATGAAATCACTAATTACGTGTGTGTCTCTGTAATTTTTTCTTTGTGAACTATTTGCGTCAGCTCACCAGGTATAACTTATTTACTGTGTCTCTCCTGTTTCATTTCATGATTCCTCCATACAGACATCTAGATGGGGTTCCTGGTCGAGAATGTGATTAAATACCACCGAGTAATGAGGATTCAGTGCAGCGCCCCCTTACGACAGTTGTACCATCAGGTGGTGTACCAGTAGCACCACTACCCATTGGGCAGTCGATTCCACCAGCCCCATCAGCAAAGAGTACACACCACATGAGCGCATTTCAAAAGTTCTAGTGCCAGATGCCACCAATGTATAATGACCCATTCTTTAAATACATTGTTAATACTTCAAAATTGAAGCATACTTATTAAAACATATAACAAAACCACGAAAGGACCGTATAGGTATAGTGTCTTTAGAAACTGGGAAACATAAACAACTGGTTCATAAAGCGTCTACACTGTCTCCCATTTATTTCATCATATCTATAGTCCCTTTTGGAATATCTTACTTAATAACCTTATTCCTGACCTGGGGAAAGAAAACATACAAAAGGGTGAGCTCAAATGCTCAGTAGGGGTAAACAAAAGAAATATCAATCACATCATATACAAAAGCACATAACTTTTGGAAATCTTATCCTGCAAAAGAGATCATAATTTCATAACATGGGATAAATCATGGCAGTGAAATGTAATCATAATAATCATAACTTAAAACATGAAACTTTGTGGCATACACACATAATCATAGATAATCATTTCTTATTAGTCAAGACTCATTTCCAAGACTATCTTAGTGGAAAACGTCCATTTCTGAACCGAGTTCACTCCTTGTTTCAGTCCTGTTTCACTGAACTGGTATAACCTACCGTTCTAGCCATGTCTATCTCATGAGATATAAAATCTTTACCCAATGCATTGGAGGGAGATATAGGTCCCACACATCTCATAATTATACCATTCTTATGTGTGCCACAAAATCCTAAATCATACATCATTGCATAACCCATGTAATAAAAATGGGAATCTTAATCATCGTGACATCATCAAACAATTCATATAAGATAATGGAATTCATAGAAATAATTCCATCACAACATAATGAAATCAATGTAATAATAGGAATATAAACAGAACCCTATATTATCTTAGATGGAAAATAATTTTGATAAAACACTTGAACTCCATTCTTGAGGAAAATATCCTTTCAAATTCAAAAAAACATTTTCTTTTCCTAACATGTCATACAATCTCAAACAAAAAAAAGTTCATTAAAATTAAACTTGAAAACTTGTAAAGGAATATTCTTGGAAATAATGTTTTAAAAAAATCCATTCATGCCATATAAGTTATAAAAACATTCTTCGTACTTTTGTCGGAAAAGTCAAAAAGGACCTCGTACGAAAAATGACAAAAGATTCCTTTCATATAATTTACTAAAAACTCACCGATGGGTAAATTTGGATTTAAACAGTTGTAGGTGGATGGAAATAATATTACATATTGATTAAACATGGATGTGGATGAAAAAATACACCCCAGTAAATACCAAAGTATAAACAATATCAGATAAAATTGAGATTGTGATATTTCCCTTACCTTAGGTCCGTTTTGCTTCGTAAGTGTCCAAACCTCTTGTATAATGATTTAAATAATGTTATTGACTTATTCCAGAATCATACTTATTTTTATGATATCATATATGGTCATATTATTAGCTTCTTAGTAGTAATATTTCATTGCTACTTGTTATTCGGGTGTTTATAACTTTTTGTTCTTATGCGTGTTTTGTCGAATAAATTCTTATTCTTATCTTTAGGTTATAGAAACCTCATTTACAGAATGGTATTAGTGTAATATATATCATATTCATTCAGTCATTTCATTTATATAATCAATATGAAATGAAGATCATGTAGAACGAGTCGCATCACATCGTGGAGAGTAGGTGGATAGGGGTGATCTCATCTCCAGGAAGCTGAAGCCTATGACCATGACACTCCAGAGATGATAGGAGATATATTCTTTCTCTACTCCACCTTAGTTTTAGTACATATAAACACAGGTTCCAGTCACTCTTTTATTTCCACAGCCCCCGTTCAGATCTCAGAGATACTGGTGGAGTCGTTCGCTCGATCATTATGGATAGAGACACATAAAGGAGAGAATTAGACAATTACACACTAGTTCTGGTTGTGTGAGATTACTCTAGGTTGTGATAGCTTTATATAGGATCTTCTTGTAGAGGCATAGAGCCCTTGCCACGTCATCTTGGGATTGGACTGGTTATCCACAATCCATGCTTAGATAGACTGTATTAGGCGCAATTTGCGGTGTGTCTGGATTGATGGAACCATGTTCTCCTTCACCAGAGAGAAGGGTACAATTGCAGCACATAATGGACTTACCCAAAGGAGGGTGCAGCTGATCACACATTAGTTGGAAGGCCTTACCCTCGGAGTGGTTGATGTTGAGAGTCCGAGCTATCCTGTTGTGGTTGACCAGTACACTGATGTTTTTCCTCATGATGTTATGGGTCTACATCCTCTTATAGAGGTGTACTTTTATATCAAATATTACCCAAGGAGGGCACCGATATATACACAAACATTTCAGATGGCTCTTTCGGAGCTTCAAGAGCTGCGAGTACAGCTTGAGGACTTGCAGAGAAAGGGGTTCATTAGGCCCAGTGTTTCTCATTGGGCAAGCCTGATTTTGATCACCAAGAAGGTGGATGGTAGTTTGAGACTTTGTGTGGACTGTCGGCGACAAAACTAGGTGACCGTGACGAACAAGTACCCACTCTCGAGGATTGATGATCCCTTTGATCAGTTGAAGGGAGCATGATGGATTTTGTAGATAGACCTCTGGACAGGCTATCACCACCTCATGGTAGAAAATACGGATGTGTAGAAGACAACATTCAGATGTTAGTATGGAAACAATGAGTTCATGGTTATGCCATTTGCCGTGGCCAATGCCCTACTAGTGTTCATGGGACTCATGAACAGAATATTCCAACCATACCTCGATTGATTTGTGGTATTCTTGATCTTATACATCATGATTTACCCAGAAATTAAGGAGGATCTTTCCTATCATCTGCAGATGGTTCTGGAAACACTCTGAGAGCTACAGATTTTTTGAAATCTCTCGAAGTTCCAATTATGGATCTGATATTTCCACTTATTACGACACGTCATCTCAGTGGCTTGAGTTTCGGTGGATCCAACTAAGATTGAGGTTGTTCTTGATTTGGAGCCGCCTAGGAGTGTGACAGAGGTGCGATGTTTTTTGGGATTGGTCGGTTACTACTGGAGGTTTGTGCTTGGCTTTTCTAGAGTTTTGGAACCCTTAAATTCATTTAGAAATAAGGGGAAACCCTTAATGTAGTCGGAGATATTCCAGAAGACATTCCAAGAGCTGAGGCAGAGACTGATGAGTGCCCCCATCATGAGGTTACTAGAGGAGGGATTTGGGTATGTAGTCTACTATAATGCATCAGGGTCTAGTCATGGATATGTACTAATTCAGGAGAAAGAATTGATCACCAACGGTTTTCGATAGCTGAGACAACATGAGAAGAACTACGCAACTCAGGACCTGGATATTTCAGTAGTGGTCTTCACCTTGATGATGTGCCGACATGACTTGAGGGGATAATGTTTTAGAGTCTACAATGATCATAGGAGTCTCAGGTATATCTTTCTTAGAAGTACCTAAACCTTAGACAGTGGTGTTGGCTTCAGTTCCTCCAAGACTATGACATCGAGATAGGATATACTCATGGGAATGGGAACATAGTAACTGATGCACTTAGTAGGAGATCTGGTATATATTTTTTGAGTGACGCGATGGATCAGCTAGCCTCTTTTCAGATATCCTACGTGGATTGAGATGGACAAGCTTATCTTTAATCTCTGACAATCACTCCCCCACTCAATTAGTGAGTCAGGAAGGTGCAACTTGAGGACATTGACTGTGAGGCTTGACATGCTCATATATCCACAAGACATCCACCTGATGGATTTTTTGAACGTGGGGAGCATGTCATCCTCTTCAGAGGGCATACTATAGTACCGATGGTGATGGAGGAGGAATTTTTGATGGATTTCCATACATCCCCTCTAGCGGTACGTCCAAGAGTGGTGAAGTTGTACCAGGACCTTCGGCGCCAGCACTGGTGGCCAGGAATGAAGAAAGCACGGGCTGTGTTTGTATCACAGTTCCTTACTTTTCATCTATTGAAGGCATATCACCAGGTTCCACCAAGCCTAGTTTATCCACTATAGGTGCTAGAGTAGAAGTGGGATTGAATTTCTATGGAATTCGTGATAGAACTTCCATGCATGTCCAAGGGACATGATTCCATCTGGGTGATTGATGACCGACTCACCAAGTCGGCCCACATCTTTCCTATCAATGAGTAGAGATATCTAGAGGGCTTGGGACACCTACTCGTGCAAGAGATTTTATAACTTCAAGGAGTTCCCATGATGATTTTCTCTGATTGTGATGCACGTTTTACTTCTCGGCTATGTAAGGGGTGGACGAAGCATTAGGGGCACAACTTTCGTTATGAACCACCTTCCATCAATAGATGTATATTCAGACAGAGAGGACCATTCAGACCCTTGAGTATATGATGTTTGATTGCGTACATTATTTTTTCCGTAGTTGGGAGGATCACATTCCCTTTTTGGATTTCACATACAATAGCAGTTATCACTCCACTATCGGTATGGAACCATTTGATGAATTGTATGGTCGACCTTGCAGATCACCTCTTTGTTGGACTTTCCATGGGCAGTCATCCCTCAAGGGACCAGAGATGGTACAAGCTTCCATAGATAAAGTTCAGATCGTCGAGGAGAGGATGGAGACTACACATAGTATGAAAAAATCATATATTGATAGGAGATGGAGACCTCTAGTGTTCGAGGACGGTGAACATGTATTTCTATGGGTCTCACATCAATAAGGTTTGTGCATATTTTTCTAGGGTGACATGTTATATCTGAGGTTCATAGGACCCTTTCAGGTCCCCAGTAGAGTTAGAGAGGTGGCTTACCACTAAGATCTTCCCCCACAGTTGCACCGGGTTCATGAAATTTTCTATATATCCCAACTGAGGAGATACGTGCACAACCCATATCATGTCATCGACCTTGGAAAGCTGGAAATCGACAATGGGGTGACATTTTTGGAGGTTAAAATAGTGATTTAGGATCGACATGATAGATCCCTTTGTGGGAAATTGTTAGCTCTGGTGCACATTTGTTGGCAGCACGGGAACCTCTAGGAGAGCACATGGGAGCGGGAGGCTCATATTACTGCATAGTACCCCCACATTTTTCCCTAGTTGTTTTGTGGTATTTTTGGATGCAAAGCCCTGAGGTGGGGAGAATTTGAAGACCTGAATTTTTGCATGTATTTTTTTAAATCATATGGAAATATTAAGAGTCTGAAAAAATTGACAGCATGTAATTACGAGGCCTTGTGTGCCTGGAATGAATTTCTGATGTTTTTTAGGTACGTTCAGTAAACAAATGTGTGTAATTTTGTACCTTTTGAACAGGTGCTCAGAATTTAAATCTAAGGACACCATTGAACTGGAAGGGCCAATATTCTCTTAATGAGACCTTCACCTTGACTACAGTTGGTCGAGGGTGGAGGTTAGCTTTTCAGACTTCTCGTGGGAGAAAAATAATTAACATGATTTATTTTATTTTTGAAATTGAAACTACCCATTTGAAACATGGTGGTGGGGACCACATGAACTACCTTTATTGTGAGGTAACCCTTGAAATTCAACCATTTAATGAGCCAATAATTGAAAAACATAATTTAATTTAGTGCCACCTCACCTTTATTGAGGTTGGGAAAATCATTGGCATGGGAGAGATTAAGGAGAAACATTTTCCAACAAAGGTGATCATCCAACAAAGAAACATTCCTGAATGATGAATGAGGACCAGACTTTGGAGCATGTTGCGGTAGAGATGGACTTCAGAGTCTTAATCTTCTTCAACTCTTTCCTCACATAATCTCCAATGAAGGAACGAGGATGGTGTTTTATTAAATTGTTCTTCATGATTTTTATGTTGATTTAATTCTCCTTCAGTCATGCACTATCAGTCTAACATGGAGCGTTTCGTCAAAACGAACATGGATTGATCCCTCTGCATCTTCATTGTAGACATGTTCTTCATGGGTGGATCGACGGGTCCAGAAGAACCTGACCAAGTTATTGTAGACCGACGCCGACAGAGGCACAAGGTGGTGTTCGACACTCTGGCCGGCCATGATGGAAGTGCTGGAGAAATTTCATCACTGGAAGAATCCACACACCTTCGGTCGTGGAGTAACAGAGTGGTGGCCAGCATGCTGGCCGACCACGTGGCCATGCGTCTTCACACGTCTGTGCCGCTGGAGTTGGAGACTGAGGCCGCTTGGCTGTGGTGGAGACTAGAGGGTGGCTGGCACTTGGCCAACCGCGGTGGAGGACCGGCGTTCTTACATGCCACTAGGAGGAGGAATGACCATTCTAGCCAGCCACTTCATGCCGAGTGGGACCTCTCTAGCTGTTCCTATGTGCCATCTTAACACCACGCCCAGCCAAATGGTCCATTGGACCGTTTAGGATACATGGGGGTGCCTCCCTCCAGGGTTACCTTTAGGGAGGGCACCTCCACGACGGACCGCACCCAGCCGAGCGGGCCGCACCGCAGCGGGCCACGCCCAGTGGGCCTCTACGAGTGGGTCACACCGTTCGTGGGCTAGGCTGAACCCAGACCTGGTCGGGTCCAGCCGGGCGGACCAGACCCGAGCCTATCTTGACCCAGATATGCCTTTTGGCCTTATCTTGAGAACTGAGTGTTAGTTTGATAAACCATCTGTGGAACCATATTCCTTGGATCAAGACTGTCAGTTTGGTATACTCCACATGAGTTTTGTATAATGTTGGAGCATGGCTGTGTTGGATCAAAACCGAATCCAATCAGGCCCTCAGAACGGAATTGCTAATAACTTAAAGACCAAGAATCTGATTGACGAACAATCATTTGCGTCAGGTTCCTTATGACGTGACAGACTGTTGGGATACTTATTAATGGGACTTCATGTCAGATGAAGTATCGAACAATGGATTGAGGATTAGAACCTCCTGGAATCAAGCATGATTATTGAGGGAACCCTATTGCTGGTTGTACATGAGGAGTCTTCAGATCTAGTGTGGGTCATCCATGGTTCCGGTGTGGGTCAACGATCAGCGATCCTATGTGGGTAAGTGCATACCAATCATGTGTGAGTCATATTCAGATCCTATCTGGGTCATCTTCAATTTTGTGTGGGTCAACAGTAGAGCCTCTCGCCAAAGTAAGTTGATCTACCAATACAGATATTCATCAATACTTATGTACTTATATTATACATGTTGCGGGCTGAGTCTTTACCTTTATTTAAACATCTATGTTGTGATACCATTTTGGTATTCTATTGTGTGGCATCACCTTTGTTGTACTTACCTTTCATGGTGATAGCTTCGTGGTATTGTTCTGTGCGGCGATACATTTCGGGTACATACTGTAGTTGTAATACCTATGTGGTATTCTTCTGTGTGGTCTTACCTTTGTCTTACATACATTTGTGTTGTAACCTTCATGGTATTCATTCCTTTATGGAATAGTTGAGATTTGGATAAATATATGGGCCTTATATTTTCCCATGAATGAGATGCGTATACTTGATAACTTAGGTATATGTATAGGCATCTACCTAAGTAGGGTTGACTAGTGTTTTCATAATTTTTTATTATAGTGTTGCTTTATGGTTTATAATTTGTGGATTTTGAGAGACATTCAGGGGTCTCAGGGTCCCTACTGAGTATTTTTATACTCACCCATGCATGGGCTATGCCCGCACCTTGTTGTTTCCTGTGTAGAAGATGAGCAGCGTTGATCGAGGATGAGGGTACCAGGACTGGAGGTTTCTTGGAGGTGGATCATAGATGAGGCGTACTAAAGAGGCGAAAATTCCAGAGATGTACCTAACATTTAGGTAGGATCCTTGTTGGGTGTTCTTAAGAGCTATTTTCAGATTTACTTGTACATTAATGATCGGATTTTTTTCCATCCCCTTTACTTATTGTACACACTCTTTTTACAATATTATTTACTTTGTTCCCATAACTTACAGTGTGTTTGGTTGTGTGAGTTGCAGGTTAAAAAGGCAATGCCTTCCCAATTTTAAGGATATGCCTTTCTGGTGTTAGTTTCTAGCCCCTGATCTATGGAAGGTGGTCTTGGGGTAATCAGGGCACGGTCCCTAGGCAATGGGTCCTGACATAACCCAAGAAATAAAATTGGGTTTTAAACATCATTCCATCATAACATAATCCATATAAAATAAATTTATTACCTAAAAAATAATTCCAAAATATACACAATCATATATAAGTAATCATTGGTTAGAAACATAACTGCGTGTCATCTTATATGGAAAATAATTTTGATAAAACACTTGAACTAAATTCCAGATGAAAATATCCTTTATTTTTAAAAAAGATTTCTTTTCCCAAAATTAAACACAATTTTAAAAGAAAATAATGTAGTTGAAAATCATATTGAAAACATGTATAGGATGATTCATGAAAAAAATATGTTATGATGATATAAAAATTTGTTTATGTTGTATAAGATAAAAAACATTCTCATCGTACTTTTTCCTAAATGAAAAAATGTACCTCCTACGGTAAACAACAGAAAGATTCCTTACATACCAAGTATTAAACTTCAAAAGTGGGTAAAAAGTACATTAAAAATACATATAAAATTATTAAACATTTTATAGAATTGCTTTTATAAAACATGGACATGTTTGTTAAATATATCGCCTGAAAATACATATGCATAAACAATCTCTGATAAAATGAGATTGCAAAATTATTCCTAACCAATTTATAATCAATAGAATGACATGCCTCAAAAAATTAAAAAAAATTACTCATATGTAAATACCATAACCTTAATAATAAGAATAATAAAAACATTCAATGGTAACACTAACATCAAGCAAAAGAATAATATTCTGTATAAGGTATATGTCCCATAGAAATAAAATTGAGACAAAACAATCTCTTACTTTAGTCCCGATATGCTTCGTGTGTATATGAACCTCTTGTATAATGATTTAAATAATTTTATTGACTTCTTCCAGAATAATACTATTTTTTATGATATCATATAAGATCACATTATCTTCGTTTTTAGTAACATTTCATTGTTACTACTTATTCGGGGTTTTAACTTCTTTTTGTTCTTATGCATGTTTTCTCAAATAAGATCTTGTTATACTTTTTAGTTCATAATTATATCATTATAAAATGATATTAACATAATATTTTCCTTTTATTAATTTTTTGCATTTATATAGTAATGATTTAATGAAGATCATTTAGAATGAACCACATCACATCATGGAGACGGTAGGCCGTACATATGCAGACATGGTGATTTCATTTTTCATAGGATGGTTAGAAGGTGAAATATGGTTGTTTTATAATCTTAATATCCTCTTAGTATATAATTACTAATGTAGTTATTACTTTATAACGAAACAACATGTGTTGTGGAATTACAAGATGAAATAAGTTTGAAGGAATCAGTAAATGATATTGCCTCTTCTTCGACGTGCCTCCTCAAAATAACCTTGCAGAGCACTAGAGTTGGTATCTGTGGAAGACCAGTACAACTAGAATGTTTCGAGGGAAGATTAGAAATAAAATTTTCAGGGTATGGACTAACATTAAGTATTAAATTGAAGTTAATAGTTGAGGAAGGTAGTGCCCTTTTATAATTAATGCGAGGGGCACTTTTGGAAACCTATAAAATATAAATTTATAATAATTTTAAAGCCATCCCAAATACCTCCAAAATAATATATTTTAGAATATAAGATATTTTAATTTTTACATCTCATAAACCAATAAAATTTAGACACATTTTGATTTCAATTTAATCATTTTCATTTTAATTGACAATTAGTTTATCTATTTAATTTAAATTAAGATAACTATTGTTTCAATATTAGAAGTGTGTAATAATTAATTATACGATTTCAATTACACAATAAATTAATAATTTAGAACATTTTGGACCACATATTAATTATTACTTATTAATTATTTTGTTTTAGTATGTTTAAATAATTTTATGACACATTATTTTAATAAAATATCAATTGTAACAATTTTAACACTATTCATTAAAAAGTTTTTTTCAAATATAAACGTATGGTATTATCCTCTAATTTTTTTTATTATATACCTAATGGGTTAAGGTAATCTATACAATTAATTTTACAAATTAATTATACCAAATTTTATTTATATTAATAATTTTAATAACATTTATTTGATATCTCCATTATTTTAATTACCACTGCATCAATATTGTGTAAATATTTAATATTCTTATTTTTTAATAAAATTTTTAAATAAAATACTATTATTAAAGAAATGTTACAATATTTCATAATAATATATGTTGTCTAATTTATATTCTTCAAAATTCAACATTAAAAATGATATACTTTTTAAAGAATGAATGTGAGAACATTAACATCACTTGAAATAAATAAATATAAATGTCCTAATATATTCTATAAAGATCCAAATTGTAACTTTCATTGTACTTGGATGATTATGGTCAAGGTACAATTGAATAATATATTTTTTTCATGTGTTTATGCCTTTTATGGTTATTATTATTATAATGAAAATTATTTTATATATTTAGCATTAATTAATTCATTTTTACATCATGAAAGTATAAAACATTAGAGTAATTATTAATTTACTAAAAATTAAAATTAAATTACTATAATGTAGGTCATTATTTTATATTTCAGTGGACTATTTATTTTTGATGATATCACATGGTTATCCTAATATTAAAATTATTATACTTATAAGAAATGTGTTCATGACATTTTGTAACTTTCATTTGTTTTATTAATATCGATGTCATTTTCATTGTCAAGTGGCTATTAAATGACTATTTTTAGAACATAATATGAAAAGGGTATAATTTTACTCATAAAAAGATATTTTTTAGGTTTTTAGGATCATTTTATCATCCTTAACATAGTATTTGTTACACAAATTTATCATATTTAACTTTAACTATGGTAAATAAAAATTATCATAGTTACTATTCATAAGATCCAAATATAAAATTAACCTATTAACATATTTTGAACCCAATTAATACAAATATAGAATCCATTTTTCATAACTAAAAACACAAAATTGGATGAAATTAATTTAAAATTAATTTTCATTGTCAAAAACTAATAGTAGGTTTTTAAGAAGAAATAACTTATCAAACGATTGACATGTGTTTATGTCTAATTTAAATGTAAAATTAATTAAAATGACCAAAATTGAATTTAATGATAAAAAATAATCTATTTATACATTAAAAACATTAAATAATATGATTCAACAATATATATTATTTTGATTGACAAGTTTTTCTCAATTAAAATATAGTGTATTTTTACAATTCATCTAAACATGATAATTATCAGAAAAATATCAAAAATTATCCAAATTATATTTTGATGTCCCAATTAAAAAAAGGATGTTTATTTTTTAAAATATATTATATAAATGTGCCAAAAAATAAATTTAAATGGGAATGTCATCAAAAGGCAGAAAAACTACATTTTTTAAAAAATTACATCTTTTATCTAAAAAATTGATTCTGTTTTTATATCATGTCTAGAAAATAAATGAGATTAATTTTATTGTTATATAAAAATTAAAATGTGGTGAATACTCTTCATAACATCTATATTATATCCCATTAAATAATAATATTTTAATAGTATATCATTTATTATGAAACTCAGTATTGCATACATTGCATGTTATTTAGAAAGGACATTCTTGCGTATAATGCAATCCATTTTAGTGTTGTGTTTAGTGAAATATTCCTAAGGTTTTGTGTATAACATAATCCAAACATAGTTCTATTATAAATTGAACAATATCTACACTCAGTGAAATGAAGTCTATCAAAAGAACATGAAATTGTGTGTAAAACATTCCAGGTATAGTGTTGTGTATACGACAAGCTAATATTGTGTTGTGTATTACACAAGATAATCATGGTTTAGTATAAAAAATAAGACATCAAGTAAATTAAAGATGATCTATCTCATAAAATCTTGGGGTGTTACAATATCCATGAAATAGTGGACATCAAAATCCGAATGTTTTGGGGAAAATAAAAGAAATAATATTATAAATAGAACTTTGAATGTGGATTAACACCCCTCTAAGAGTCCATTCAAATATATTCTCATACATACAGTATTAAAAGAATATAAATTAATTACATAAATTATTATAATCATTAATGTATAATTTTGAACTGATAAATGGAATTAAATTGAGAATTAATAAAATAGAATAATAAACATATTAGTGTTACATGAAAAATATAGTCCTCAGGAATATCATCTTGAAGATGTTCTGAATAATTAAAAATTCACTTGTGATTATTCGGAATATAATGTGGGGAAATGGAATGAAATTTAATAATATATGTGGTATATTCCTTTTATGGTGTTGTTTTAAAATTTTATAGTGATGGTAAAAAATTTAGTGATTCTTTGAACAACTATAATAGTTTAATATTGTTATTATTATTTATATGATTTTATGATATGAATAGTCTTATAACAAAACATAAATATTTATTGGTTTAATTTAGTATATAACAAAAAAATTTGTGTATAATGTTGTGATGACATGATAAAATTTTATTTCGGATGTTTTGTTTGATTGATATATTGATCATTGAATGTGTGATATGAATATCTTATTTTTTTCCTATTTTGTTGAAATTTTATGTTGCACATCAATTTTTCTACTCAAATAGTATTGATTTGTTGTAGATTTTACACTCACAATCATGAACTGAATTGGGATTCGATAAGAATATGATATTTGAGTATTTGAAAATATTCACTCTCCCAATACATTGGGTAGTGTTCAGTGACGATATATATATGTTTCCAATTTTATTTATATATAGTTTTAGGTAAGATGTTATTGATGAAATAAATGATTATGATAAATTATGATCTATATATGTTTCCATTTTTAATTACCTATAGTATTAGTTTAGATATTATTGATGAAATAAATGATTCTGATTGGTGATGATATCACTAAAATAAATATACTCTTTCTCTCCCACAACAATTAGATTGAGGTGGACAATAACAAACTATGTATATGGTTCAAATCCATAGATTTTTGATTGAGTAATATTTGATATATATCTATGGTTAGGGTATCATAAGATATATACATATATATAGAGATAGAGAGGGATAGGGTATTATATTTCTTTTAATATTTTCTATGTATTACATGGTGGTTCCTCTATATTAAATCATTGAGTTAGAAAAAAATGAAACGATGTGAGAGAATATTATTATTTCTAAGATGTTATTTATTTTTTGAAATGTATATATATATGTGTGTGTGTGTGTGTTTCTGTGTGGGTCTTATGAGTTACAGTGTAAAATAATTAATGAAAATTTATAGATAACGTGATATAACCATGATCTACACTCCATTGATAAGGGTACCTGTAAAATCCCTGAGTTCTTGTTGTTATATAGTATGAAACAGATCATGGGGACCCTTTCATATTCTTATAATATGTTATTTTGGTATGTAACACAATTACTATGTAATAGGTATATGTTTGAATTTATTTTTTTATGTTACATGTATTTTGGTGGTGTTAATATTTTAATGTTTTTTTGCGAGTTCTCGATAATTGGTTTTAGGGAGCGAGAACTAGGTTAAGGCTAAAAATCTGTTCCATGTGGCTCATCATACTGAAACATGGGGTTGTTCCTTGTTGAATTATATTTGATGAGATATCACATGATTATATTGTAAGTTTCAATAATATATCTTACTTGAAGGAAGAAATCCTATAACAATTACATTGTCCAATAAATCTATGTACCATGCTACAATATAGTGGTTATGATTCATGGGTGTCTCTTTAGTTGGATGAACTACCCCATAATTGGGAATTATATTCCATATAGACCCCAGGATCAGGTTTCATGTCTCTTCCAGAGAGTATAAAACAACACCATAACCAAAGGTATTATAATGAAATAGTGACATGAGTTAGGGTGTTGTATTGTGAATATTGTTGATACACCACAATTTTTATCTTATAAACTTCTCATACGTTTTAATTAAATTAAATTTAATAAATAAATATTAAAACCTTGTTAATGGTGTTTATTTTAATTTTCTAGTACCTAAATCATTTTTTCATTACCCTTTTTATCCTCATACAATATGGTATTTCCCCATATTATTATTCAAATCAAGATTCAATCATCTCATGAGATCCCCATGGGTGAGTCTGACACTATTACTTAATCCTACACACGTTTCACAGACATTTTTTCCTTATATCATCAATTTTAACCTAATTTGGGATTTTTCTTTTAGGTTTTAATGTTATAATTTATTAAATCCAAATAAATAGGAGTTATTTAGAGATAAGGATTATATTATGCTAAGGTAAGTGGTATTTTACATTGCTATTGGTTTTTATATGTATAGTGAACATTATATGAAATAAATCAACAATGGAAAATGTGTCTGTTCCCAAAAAATTATTTTAATTTATACATTGATCTCCGAGAGCATTAATGAAATTAATTTGATCCATGAGTGGTCTTTTAATATTTGTATGGCTGTGTTATGGACACTGACGACTGAGAACCCAAAATATATTATTATGGAATTGTGTCCAAATACCCATGGGAATAATATATTGTTATTTTATGATATAAGGTTCCTAGTGTAGTTCCTTATAATTTTCCTTGATAGGTATTATAATTAGTACGCTTTAAGATAGGGGTGTACTATCCAATGAAATATTCATTACAAAAACCCTACTCTTTATTACACAATTAATCATGATTTATTATAGAGAATACATCACATGATACAACATATATGGTAAATTGGTTTAGTTTCTTTGAGTCTTAGGAACATTACATAAAAACTTAAAAAATAGGGTGCAACATCTTATTGAAAACTTCCTTTACATGACCACTACTTTACATTGTACTTTGCATTGCATGGGATAACCTGAGGACATGCATAAGAAAGAGGTGAGCTATAAAGCCTAGTACGTGAGTGAAAAAATCATAACATTAAATATTGAATACATTTTAGGAAATAGGCATATCAATGGAGCATAATAGAAACATGAACTTAAAGGTATGATATATCATGATTAACATAACATGGAAATGTGAAAACAACATTTAACATGATTTTCACATGAGCCAAGGCTCATTTCACATGGAGATTGATAAAACCATAATTTCAAATGAATTATCATGTGTATCCCATCATTTCCCTTGATGTATCATGATACTAATATTTACCCAATGCATTGGAATGCTATCAAGGTACACTATTCTTAAACATTTCATTCCATGCATAAGTGTGCCACATATATCATTAAACATGGATTCATTAAACAAAAAATCTTATTCCATGAATTTTTTTTGAATTGAATACATGAAACTCTATAATCAATAAGTAAATTTTAATAAAGATTAATACCATTGATATAGAAAATGGCATGGTATTCACTACACAATGACATTGGCTTGGAAAATCGCAGTGCAATTTCGGGTGCGTAACAGCTTGACATAAGAATTCTTAAAAAAGATAGATCAGAGATAAATGGATGTCAAATCATATTTACAATAAATTGGTAGTATGGGGTCATATAGATACATTTCACAACAAATTTAATTGAAATTAGATTCGTAATACAAAACGATTGCTTGAACATGAATAAGAAGAGAGAATTTCTTATGCAATTTCAACTTGGTAACAGTTGTATACAGAAGGCATTAATGAGAGCCAAAGAGGTATATCATCATTTATAACATAAATATTATGTGTGGGGGAGGTGACAAATCATATCCCAACATTTTTAATTGAATAAAAATGGAATAACAATATTAAGAAACATTTATAAAATAAGAAAGGAAGGAATCCCTTACTAGGAAGTGTGATCCCAATGGATTGGGAGAAGCTTTAAAAAGGCTTCTTGAGAGCTTTTAGCACCTTTGTAGGATTATAGAGATTGTAGGGAATTGGTTTGATGAACTCTAAAGGAATTGTGTTAAGCAGAAGTGGGAGCTTGGGTGGGTTTATATAAGAAAAGAGAGTGAATTCTTTATAATTTAGGTTTGGGTCACCTCCCATTAAACTAATTAATTCCTAAAACCATTCCATGGTTTCTAGCTATGGATACTTCCAAAGGGGAGTGTAAATAAATTATAAGGCTAATGAACTAACTTCAATAAATAATAGGGTTGCTTATGTGGAGGTGAGTCACACTCTAAAGAAAATTTATTTAAAAAGTGGAAATGTTTTATATCTATTAGAGGGTCAAATAATGTTTTTAAAATAAATCAAAAAAACAAATATTCATATTATTTTAATGGTAAAACATATATTTTCCAATATTATTATTTATTGTATTTTATTACACCACTATGATGTCATAAAACACATTATATATTTAAATGGTATTTAATTTTTACCCAAAAATTCAAATGTCTTAAAAAATTTTGTAAAATTCACCATTTGATAATTTTGATGTCCTAATTCCAAAAATAATATTCATTTTATATAAATAATTTTATAAGTATGTTATTTTTCTACTTTAAATGTAAAAAACTGACATTTATCAAAAATTCATGGGTTTCGACAAAGACGACTTTCAAATATTAATAAATATTACAATTGCTTTCATAAAATTATAAAATAATTTATATATACAAATTAATAAATTATAATAATAAAAATATTTAATAAAAATATTATATAATTTAAAAATCCATTAATTCTTCGATATACATTTCTTAGTTGAATATTAAACAAAATTATTATTTGTGTTTTAAAAAATATCTACAAAGTAACAATAATAAAATGAATGTATATTCATTATATACAAAAATAATGCACATAATCATAGTGCTATGGTCTTGTTACATAATGCCTCATAAAACACTCATAAGATTGAATAGTAAGGTGTGTGATGGTGACAGACTCTTGGGGTGGCTCAGATAACTTTTCTCAGGTGGTAATCTCTATCAAATTCCACTTCTCTCATAGGCAGTTCCGTTTGAACTTAACATGTTGAAGCTCAGATTGGGCTTGGTTAAGAGAAAATCCTAATGACACCGCTGCCTTTCTGAGCTCCAAAAAATTCTCTTCATATGGGGATAGTCTAATGGATGAGGCCATCACACCCTCTGTCTAAGAAAATTGAATTTTTTAAAGCCCTATATTTGTACTAATCATGTGATCACTGTTCAATAGCTATATTATCAATGGTCACAATTAAAAACAGCATTTTAAAATCCAAAATAATAAACTAATGAAGTTCATATTTTATATAAGCATTTTACAAAAAGAGACATTTAGTTAGATTAAGGTGAATTTCCCTTAATGAATTATTGGGTTGTTATAATCTTCCCCCATTAACAAATTTCTCCATAGAAATTTTCTTTTCCCACACTAAAATTTATGTGGGTATCATTACATCATCATTTCCTCTGATTCCCATGTCGATTCTTCGAACTTGTGGTTTCTCCATAACCCCTTGATGAGGGTAATTGTCTTATTTTGTAGAAACTTTTCTCTAGGAACTATGATCTTCACTGGTTTCTCCTCATATGAAAGATCATCCTCTAACTGTACCACCTCTGAAGAGAGAACATGTGAAGCGTCTGATATGTATTTCCTTAAGAGGTATACATGAAAGACATCATGTTGGCCATTGTATGTGTAGGTGCTAATCAATAGGCCGCATCCCTGGCAGGATCAAGAATCTCTAAGGGGCCGATCTACCTAGGACATAACTTCCCTTTCTTTCCATACATCAAGACCTTATTCCCAAGAGATATGTGTAGAAATACAATGTATCCCACTTTAAATTCATGGTTTCATTGAAGGTTATCTGCATAACTCTTCTATCGACTCTGGTCATCCTTGATATGATGTTGAATGGTTTTCACCTTATCCACCATTTCATAGACAATTTCTATTCCTAGAACCTTACTCTCACCGACTTCATCCTATGATGTCGACGTTCTACACCCTTTCCCATACATGGCTTTATATGGTTCCATTCAGATTCTCGAGTGGAAACTATTATTATATAATAATTAAACCAGTGTAATATGTTGGTCAAATACTCTTTTGAAGTCCATAGAATATTCTCTTAACATATCTTCAAGTGTATGAATAGTTCTCTAAGAGTGGCTATCAGTTTGAAAATGATAGGCCTTATGTAAGTTTAGTTATGATCTTAGATAATGTTGGAGATTTTTCTAGAACTTTGAGTTAAATCTCAGATCATGATCAGATAAAATAGATAGTTTTACTCCATGAAACCATAACACTACTTTAATGTAAATCCGTGAAAGTTGATCCAATGTGATGTCCTCTCGCATCGCGATAAAGAGAGTTGCTATTGTAAGATGATCCACTTTGAATCATGTAGCATTGTTTCCTCTGGATGTCCTTGTATGTCCAGTGACAATTCCCATGGTCATGTTGTCCCACTTACATGTTGGTATGGGTAGTTGTTTCATCGTCCCCTTAGATATTTTCCTCTCAACCTTCACTTTCTGACATACTAGTCACATTCATGTATATTCAATAATCTCCATTTTCATATTGTCCCACCAAGAGTTCTCTCAGAGATCTCGATACATATTTCCTCTCAACCTTTACTTTATGAAATTCTAGTCACTTTCATGTATATTCAACAATCTCCATTTTCATATTTTCCCACCAAAAGTTATTTCAGAGATCTCGATACATATTTGTGATCCCTAGGTGAATAGGGAAGTTTGAGCTATGTGATTCATCAAGAATCTCTTCTTTTATCTCTGGTTCGGATGGTTCACATAATTATGACACAAATCATGCAATTCTATCCTTATAAACAACGAACTATGAGGATTTTACATTTCTGATAGCTTCCACCCTTTTCAAAATTTCCATATCTTTCATTGTGAATCCTTTATTTTCTCCATGAGGGGAAATTGAAAATCAATTGATAAAGGATTGTTTATGTTCCTTTTTTAATGATTCCCATGTCCATCTTCTTCAAATCTGAGAGGATTTGATCATTTTTAATTCTCATCAACAATAAAATCGCTTGGTCTTTTCTATTAGATCATCTTCCACCTCTTTCTCTTTCTCAGGGTGGTAATGGGTTGAGAAATCATAGTCTTTGATCAGCTCTAACCATCTTCATTGGCCCATGTTCAACTCATTCTGTGTGAATATATACATGAGGATTTTGTGGTCCGTATATATTTCACAATTCTCCACAAAGAGATAATGCCGCCATATTTTTAAAGTGAAGATCACCGTAGCCAACTCCTGATCATGTGTTGGATAATTCTGCTCATGAACATTCAAGTTCCTTGAAGCATAGTCAATGACTTTTTCATTTTTCATAAACACACATACCAGGCCCTTCTTCGAAGAATTACTGTATACCACAAAATTTTTTCTAATTGTGGGTAATGTGAGCATGGGCTCAGTGATAATCCTCTTTTTCAACTCCTTGTAGATTCCTTCAAATTCATCACTCCACGAAAACTTTAAACCATTATAGGTTATCTTGATAAGAGGGTTGGACAATCGTGAGAAATTTCTCACAAATCATTGATAATATCCAGCAAACCCAAATAAGTTACAGATATCAGTTACTGATGCTGGCCTCGAACATCCCACAATTTTGGATATCTTGGAGGGATCCATAGATATCCCATTTCTTGTGATGATATGGCTTTAGAATGAGAACTCCTTCAACCATAACTCGTACTTAATGTAATTTTCACAGAGCATATCCTTCCGCAATGTCTCTAGTACATTTTATAAATGTCCCCCATGATCCTCCTTGGTTTTGGAGTATATTAGAATATCATCTATAAATACTACCAATTTATTTTAAGGTAATCTCTAAAGACTATATTCATCCTTTCCACAGATACTGTTGGATAATTAGTATGTATTAAAGGTATTACTATTAATTCATCATGGTTGTATCTTGTACAAAATGTAGTCTAGGAGATATCTTCCTTCTTCACCCTTACTTGATAATACACAAACCAAAAATCCACCTTGGAGAGGTATTGTGATCCACACATCTGATCGAATAAGTCATAAATTTCGGGAAAAGGTTACTTGTTTGTTATTGTGATTTTTTTAATCTCAAGATAATCAATGACAACATGCATTGACCCATCCTTCTTCTTGATGAAGAGGACTAGTGCACCCCATTATGAAGAACTTGGGAGTATTAACCCTTTATATATATTCTACTATATTTGTTTCATCAGCTCTTCAAGCTCCACCACAGTCATTCTATACGGTGTCTTGGATATTAGCAATGCCCCAAGTATAAGGTCAATTAAGAATTCAACATATCTTCTTGGAGGAAGAAAAGGAAATTCCTCAGGAAACACATCATCAAATTCCCTCACAATATGAATGTCTTTAAGGATGTTTGATTCTATAGACCGAATCATCTGATCCAGATATGTGTACTCATAGGGCAGTAATATCGATGCATGAGATGATGGAGCTAAACTAGATTCATCCTTTTCCTTTCACTTTTATAGAAAAGGGGGTCAATTCTTTATATGGAGTGTAATTTTCCTATAAATGAAATTTATGTTGGATATATATAAGGATAGAAAATCCATGCCAAGAATTGCATCAAATTTCACCATAGGGTGTATGATAATGTTTTCTTGGAAGTTCAGTCCACATATTATGATTGGGGAGGAGTTATATTCGTGGGATGCAATGATTTCCCCATTTTTCATACTCACTAACATCCTTAATTCCATGACTTGTGGTGGTGCAGGGATTTTTCTACTAAACGTTCATGATATAAAAGAATGCATAGAACCAGAATAAAAAATTAATTTCTCTATTATTGAATGAATAACTAGTCTACCTATCACCACTTTTTTTGGGGTTTACATTGTTAGTATTTTTGCAAAAACCTCGCCCTTGCTGCCTTGGAGGTTTTTGGTTTACTCCAAAAACCCTTGGCTTAGGGCATGAATTTTTAACGTGCCCCGGTTCATTGTAGTTGAAGCAATAAACAACACGTTGAGGGTCGAGCGGATCATTCCACTCTTCTTTCGCAACAGTGGGTTTTTCTTGCAACATTTAATAGCCAGGTGACCTTCTCTTCCACAGCTGAAGCATTTCCTCATCCACTTCAAGAAATTTCAGGGGTGCGTCATTTAAAACCTTTACCAACAGGGGTGCAGGATAATATTAGCACCTTTGGATATGTCCATCGGACCACTAGAATTGAAGTCTACATTACATTTATTATCCCTTTGATACCCTTGAGATTCCCTAATCTCTATTTCGACTTTGAGGGAACATGGGACAATTTCCTCATAGCTGTCACAGTCACAGATCGCTAGGGATTTGCACAGGCTAGGATTCATTCAACAAAAGAAGAGATCAACCTTGCATTAGGGGGTAACGACAAATCCGGATGCATATCATGATAACCCTGTGATGTTTACCTCATACACTCTGACAGATTCATCATATTTTTTCATTAGGTCAAGGAATTCCCTTTCCATTTTAAACCAGATAGTGCATGGAAAATATTTATTGAAAAACATCTTCCAGAAATCCTTGTATCCAATGCCTCGATCTCATCCTAGGGATTTGTGTTTTATCAATTTCCACAATTAATTGGCTTCACCCTCTATAAAATATGCATCGAGAAGAACATTCTCTTATTTGGAACATTGAAGGATGTAAAGGATATTTTTAATGGAGTTGATCTATTATTAGGCGATTGAGGGATCAGATGATCCATTAAAAGTATTAGGCCTTTGTCTCATGAAGCCCTCAATAGTGACATGTTCATTTGGGGGGGGGTTGAACGTTTCTCAAAACCAATGTTCTATTTAAATCGTGATTTTACTAAGAGTGAAGTGTACAAAAGTTCCAGATTCCTACTCCCATTGGATTGGGAATCTCATTAGGATAGTCATCACATTGATCATCACATCGGTTGTTAGACCGAGTCCTCCTATTACCGGCCATTGGATGGAATTAATGGAATAGTAGGGGTAACACATTAAGGTTATTCCATGGACAAAAATGGATGACTTATATATTAATTTTATTCATTAATATAGGAATCTATAGGCTTCAATATATGAAATTCATGATCTACTCTCTATCATATACTCTTAGGGGAATTTTTTAAATTCTATTAATAAGGGTTCATATTACCTTGTGAATTTACCAAACAATATCCCCTAGGATTGTCATAACCAAGAGTGAAACATGTCTTGTTGTCGTATACCAGGATACCCCGGGTCAAGTCTGAAACTCCGTGTCGGGGATATCCCTCCAAGGTACCTCTATGCCAGAGTTGCCACTACCTGCTCGTATCCAAAAAAGGGATGTTTTTCTTGATAAACCACTTACTCAATACTCAAAATAACATAAATATGTTTTTATTAAACTTATTCTTGTCTATATGGCTTTATTGGGGTTTTCTAATCATAATACCAAAAATAACTAAACCAATCTTCTAATACAAAATATAACAACCCTTCTATTTATTACACACTTAAACATGATTTATTACATAGAAAACATTACTTGAGACAACATATAAGATCAATATATCTAGTGTTTTTGGGGCTTAGGAACCTTACATAACAATGTATAACATTGGGCACCACATCTAATTGAAAACTTCCTTTACATGACCTCTACATTTCATGGGATAATATGAGGATATGCATAAAAAAATGGGGAGCTATAAATCCCAGTAAAGGAGAGAACAAGGCATAACATGAATGATATAATACATTTTAGGAAATAGGAATATCAATGGAGCATAAGAGAAACTTGAACATAAAGTCAAGATATAACATGATTAACATAACATGGAAATGTGGCAATAATATTTAACATGATTTTAGCATGAGACAATGCTCATTGAACATGGAGAATGAGTAAAACCTCATTACTCATGAAATAAAATGATTAAAACCTCATTTCAATTGATGTATCATGATACTAATCTTTACCCAATTCATTAGAGCTCTATCAGGGTGCACCTTTCTTAAACATTACATTTCATGCATAAGTGTGCCCCAAAGATCATTAAACATTGAATCATTAAACATTAACAATTATTAAATGGAAAGAGAATTTTGAATTATTACAAAAAATATATAATAAATAAGTAAATGTTAATAATGTTAATTACCCTTGATTGAGAAATGGTCAAGGAATTCACTACACAATGACATTGGCTGGGAAAATCGCGGAGTAATTTCGAAATCATAATGGCATGATATTAGAATTCATAAAAATTATTGATGTGATAGAAATTGGTGTCTATTTATATGTACATGAAATGGATTGTAAGGGTTCATATAGATGCATGTCTCAAAAATTTAATGTAAATTAGATTAATAATACAAAAAAATTTCTTGAACATGAATGAGAAGTGAGAATTTCATTACTGAATTTCAGCATGGAAACAGGTGTAAATGGAAGGAATTAATGTCTGAGAAAAAGGTCTCTCGTCATTTTAAACATATATAGGAAGTATGAGGGTTCTAAATCATACCCCAACATTTTTAATTGAAAAAAAGGGCTTAACAATATTTAAAAACTTGGCTAAAATAACAAAGGAATGAATCCCTTACTTGGAAGTGTGATCCCAATGGCATGGGATAGGCTTAAAGGAGGCTTATTGGTAGCTTGGGGCACCTTCGGATGACTTTATAGAGAGGATGTCAGAGGTAACACCAAATTATTTTAGTGAAAAGTAAGTGGTAGCTTGGGTGGGTTTATATATGAATGGAGAGGGAATTTTTTTATTATTTAGGTTTGGGTCACCACACATTAAACTAATCAATACCACAAACTAGACCATGGTTTTTCCCATGGTTTTTTCCAAATGTGATTGGAAAATAATATTTTATAAGGCCAATGGCCTAACATCTTAGAATAAAAGGGTTTCTTATGTGGAGGTGAATGGCACTCTCAAAGAAATTCATTTAAAAAGTGAAAATGTTTTATAACTCATGGATGGTCCACTAATGTTTTGTAAAATAAATCAACCAAACCCAAATTCAAATTATTTTAATGATAAAAACAATATTTCCAGAACATATCATTTATAGTATGTTATTAATATACTATGATGTCATAAAACACATTTTATATTTAAACGGCATTTAATTTTTACCCAAAAAATCATGTGTCTTCGAAAATTATGAAAAATTCACAGTTGGATAATTTCAAAGTCCTCAATATAAAAATAATATTCATTATATCAACCTTATTTTCTAAAAAAATTAATTTTTACATTTAAAATACAAACCTATATTTATCGAAAATACATGGGTTTTGACAAAAATTTCATTCTAACCTTAATAAAAATTACATTTTCATTTATTAAATTATACAATAATTTATATTTAAAAAGTTATTAGATAATAATAATACTTTATTAAAATATTATTTAATTAAATAAACCTTTAATTCATTGAAATATATGTCTTAGTTGAATATTAACCAAAAATACTATTTTCACTTTAAAAACTATTTACAAAGTAACAAAAATAAAATAAATGTATATTAATTATATAAAAAAATAATGCACACAATAATATTACTAAGGTCTTGTTACATAACCCCTTATAACACCTGTATAATACCAAAGTGTAATGTGTGCAATGTTGACAGACTCTCAGTGTTGCTCGGATAACATTGATCAGGTGGTAATCTCTATCAACTTCAACTTCTATCATATGTGTTTCCATTTGAGCAAAACATGTTGAAGCTCATCTTGGTCTTCTACAAGAGAGAGGCCCAATGATGTCACCTCCTTTACGAGATCCGAAAAATGGCCTTCATACAGGGCAAGTCTACTAGATGAGGCCATCTATTTCATTTTCTAACTAAATTGTATTTATTAAAGCCCAATAGTTATACTAATCATGTGATCAATGTTCAATGAGTATATTAGCAACGGTCACAATTACTAATGATATTTTAAAATCCAAAAACATAAAAACAATTTTGTACACATTTTATATAAACATTTTACATAATGAGTTATTTAATTAGATCAATATGAATTTCCTTTAATGAATGACTGGGTTATTACATTCATCGAATCGGATACTACCTAAAAGAATTACACTTATTGTGATAAGTATTTTCATATTTTATGTGTTGGATGAAAGTGAAAATTCATTCATGATGGTTATTTATTAGTGGTATATCACTAACCCTTGGAATTTTGGTGGTATCCCATCAACCATGTGAGATGGTTTGGTGGTATATAATGCAACCTTAGCATGTGATTGGTATGTTGTCCACCAAAATGGAGTTGATGAACAATCATTGACCATGAGATAAATTTAATGGTGGAACCTCATACACATTATATTTTTGTTAATTGTAATTCATCCACACAAGGACTAATTCTAGTGGTATATCATTTACCACTGAGAGTAGTCTCAGTGGTGAATCAGTGTCTTACATAAAAATATCGATGGTATGTTATCCAAATATAGTATTTATTTCAATGGTTACACATATAACTAGACACTAGTAGTGATGGTATCTCATCCTCATAGGAATAAATGATGGTGTTATATAATACACCCAAAGAGTTGGTTCTGGATGGATTTCCATACTCTCTTAATTAATACTATATTCTGAGATAATTTGAGGGTTCATAAGTCTAGTTAGTTCATGAATCTTGTAAAGTGGAGCATGAATGTGAGGGAATCTGATGGGTCCTCTAAGGATAATTGTTTTGAGGTTGGAATGAGTCACTCTATTAATCCACATTTGAATGTATTCAATTATATATCCTTTACTGGGACAATGAATTATGATTTTGTTATATATATATATATGAACTAGATGGATGGTAGATCATCTAGAAAGGAAGATTATTCATCTAATGTGGGGAGTGGGTAATAAAGTAGTAATATGTGGAGGTATGAAGAGTCTTACATTGGTCGAGTGACACAAGTTATTCATGGTATGGGTTTATCACTTCCTCAACAAGGTAAATCCATTTTCAAGTGTTATCATCATGAGTATAAAGGGCCTATTCATCATGAAAGTTTATGGGGACGTAGGGAACCTATAGAGGTATTATGTAATAGCAATAAGTTTGGCTGGTGGGAAAAATTCTATTTTAAAACATGGTATATTAGTAGAGTTGAGAGTTAAGTATCTATATATTTTTAGGGGATCCTCAAATCATTTTGGTTTTATAGGAGTTTATTGTGCCAAGTGTCTGTTGTAGAACTTAAAACAAAGTGAGGTCTTATAGGGTATTCTTCCAATTATAGCATTGGATTTTGGTTCATTACAACATCCAAATATCTAGGAAAATCCTTCCATATATAGTATAAAACCATCAATATTTTGAGCTATAATCCATGATTTTATTTTAATCAATCCAGGTGCATTTCTTGCATTTGTATCTGTAATGTTTTTTGGTGATCTTTGGAAAATGGTGATGTATATATATGTGGTGATTTCTATAAATTCACCCTTAATGGTGTGATAAAAAGGTATATAGATATTTTCTAAGTTCATTATAATGGTTTCCTAATAGATTCTCTATTATTTCATTGTATTATAGATTTGAAACTTTTATGTGATTCTTGGAATGGATTTTTTACTCATTTTAAATTATATATAGACTTCTAATATTACTGGGTATATTTTATAAATTCGTATTGTCATAGTCATTCATATGTTTAATAATTGGATTTGTAAGATGATATTTAATGTTATGAAGTTAGAAATAATCACATTAACTAAATCCAAATCAGGGTTTTACATAACCCCAAGATCACTCCCTTATCCATGGAGGAAATAGACTAGTACTATAGGTTTGAAAATAGAGTAAAAGGGAAGTTTACCTATTAATGATAGAAACTATAAAGATATATTTCCCCTGATATATAATTTAAATCCATGTCACACATTGAAAAAATGTATCCATGGGAAATGTCAACAACTGTGAGGGGTCTCATGTACACTTGAATATGTGCCCAAATAACCTATATTCTTCAGATATTCTCTATATGTAACTTGAACTTTACTCACTATGGTCATTAAAATCTTAGAAAATTTTCCCATGCCTAAAAGTACATGTTTCTCCATTTAGAACAGACCATGAAATTATATATCCACTATTGTGTACATATATGTTTTGGTCATAAAAAACTCAGTATAAGAACTTCAAAGTTACAATGAATATATAAATTCCTCAAGTGTGTGATTTAGATCAAACTACATATTTTCATAGATATAATGAAATTATTTATAGAAAAACCTGCTTCATAGAAAATCATGGATACATGAAAGAAGCTTAAAAATTAATAAAAATGTATAAAAGGTATCAACATATACTAGTAGGATCCATACACGAACTTACCAGTGTTTACATTCCATGGGAGATCTCGGTATTGATGTCAATATGGAGGTAGGGGAATCTTACAACATATATCATCTGGGTTGGGGTTAGAAAATCATCCATCCCTTTTAAACATCTTGAGTTAGTTCCTTCTCCCAAAGGAAATATTTTTTTATAAATTAAATAATCAATTTATCTTTAGTAATAGGGTAAGGGTAATAATAATTTAATTATTTATATGAAAATTAATTCAACATATTATTGATCAATTTTTACAAACATTAAATTTTGTATGGTAATAAAATATATACACCTATGAATAAACCTACAAGAATAAAAATATGTACACAATGTTCTAACCATGACCAAAAAATTCAAATCGAAATATTTTTCATTTTCATTTTCCATAAAAATAAATAATCTGGATTCAATGAAAATTACATCACAATAACAAACTCCGTCAAAAAAGATGATAGTAGTCATGAATCCATATTCCAATGTGGATATCATATATTAGGTTGAATTATGTCATAAGTGTATTATATTAAAACCATGCAGTAATTTACATTACTGTATACAAACCAAATGGAATATATAGAATAAGTTAAAAAACCTCATTTTCTTCGTGTTACATTAGTAACAAACATTATAGATTCTAATTCTTGAATGAGGTACAGATTATGTTTACTAAAGAAAGTGAAACAAGGATCAAACTTAAAAATAGGCAGTAACAAGTTTATAATGTATGAATTCCAACTGGTAAACAAATTATAATGTTGGTTATAACAGATAAAAACACAAATTATCAATGACAAATCAATAAATGTTGGGATTTTACTAAATCTGAGTAACCAAATAAGTGTTGAATTTTTCAAAGATATATATTAACATATTTGGTGTTTACATTAGGGAAAACACACTTCATTATTTCAATTTAATCAAATGATTCAATTTATGAAATGAAAATTACGAAGTATTCATGTTATATTTATTTTAAAAATAGTAACCAATTTATAGAAAAAACTTTTGGTGAAATGATTTTTAAAAAAATAAAAAACATGTACATGAAATTATGAAAAAAGAAGAAGGTGGGGGTTTTCAATAGAAGTAAATGAATTGGGGTTGAAACTTAGTTAATGAAT
Organism: Viscum album; assembly: GCA_963277665.1. Classification (NCBI taxonomy): domain Eukaryota; kingdom Viridiplantae; phylum Streptophyta; class Magnoliopsida; order Santalales; family Viscaceae; genus Viscum; species Viscum album. Next base: position 1,879,384,925 of record OY728132.1, read on the forward strand.
ATAGTCAAGTTTAGGTATCATGTCATTCGTTTTATCATAAAACCAACCCAACCATCACATATCCAATGATGAAAATCATAATTGATGTTATTTTGGGATCATTAACTAAATATATGTGAGTTAAATTAAAAAGCAGGGATTACATTAGAATTTATATTTGAAATCATATTAAATGGAATCCTTGTTTTAGGAGTTGTCATACTACTAATGTTTCTTAACATGTTCCACTGAATCAGTTAGTCTCACATTTACTATACAGATAAATGATATTTTCATAAACCAACTAGTTATTTATAATGGTCACAACATCCTAGAGGAAATTTTAAATAATATTTATATATAATCACATATATAATTCCATTTACGAAAAATGTTAACATTAGTATACACGATTATGATTGTAACAATATTTTGAAACATATTCTATACAATATTCTATCTTTTTGGAATAAAGGAATGTAAATGATTTAAATTTTAGAGACCATGCAAGAGAATAAAGGCCTAAGATACAATACATGAAATTAAAATATTCATGTATCGAACAACAATTAATTAAAATACTAGAAATCAAAAATTTATTACTAAGAATTCCTACCCAAATTTAAAAATAAAAGAAGTTACCTAACAATTTGAACCAACTATTAATCGATATTATCATAGGAAAATATAATTGAATTTAAAAAAATGTATTGAATGAAAACGATTTATTTATATATTTAGAAAAAAATCATATTTTAGTTTTTATCGATTTAATAAAAACTGTATAAGATGATTCTAAAAAAATCTGAATGAAATATAATATGAGTTAGAACTAGGAAAACCCATATTTTAATATATATTAATTCATGATTTATTACATAATGATACACTTAATACAACCCCAAAAGAACATGAGGGATGTTTTCTTTGGTTAAATAGGTAAATAGAATAACAATACTAAATTGAAATAAAAAATAAACTGACTATAACTATATATAATTACCTTATATATTCTTGAACTTATATAACAACACAAAATAACCTATGTATATACATAGCAAATGGGTGAACTATAAATCCTAGTTAGGGAATAATGATTGAATAACTTGATAAAAGGAATACATGTGATAGAGCTAAAATATAAATGAGACATAAATGGGGTGATAATCATAAACATGAACATTTAAGCACGATATATGATTATAACATGAAGTCTACAAATAAATTTGGTAACAAAAAAAACATGGCATCATAATCTTATGTCAAGGATAACCACCAATACAAAATAACATAGTGTTATTTGGATAACATAATTTGAACTATTCATGTCATCTCATGTGAAATAAATTTACCCAATGCATTGGAGGGATTAATAATTATTGGGTTACCCGTCACATTAATATCTTGTACATACATAATTGTTCCATAAATATCATAAATCATAAGGACATATTTCATCATTTTCAATCCCATGAAAAAGGAGTGGGGGTTATATACATGTAATTGCATAATAAATTAAGGATGGGTAATTATACATGAATTCACTTGAGTCTAAATGAGGATGGTTTTTCAATACATAAATATTTGGAATGGTAAATCATAGAATAATTTCAGCATCATAACGGGGGTAGATAATGATTTTTAGAAATGTTAAATGATAGTGAAAGTTATCTCTCGTCACTAATGCACCATAAAGAATGTAATATTTATTTGTAAATAAAATTTCCAACCTGAAAAATAAAAAAACATTATATAAAGATGGTATTTGAATAAAAATGAGAATGATGGGATCCCTTACATGGAGAGAGAAATTATAAAATATTAGGTAGAGCTTCTACATATTTTAATGGAACCATTAGAGTGATCTATAATTAAATGGGTAGAGTAACACCAAGATAAAACGATTTTGAGTTAAGTGGAATGGGAGGTAGGGTGTGTTTATATATAAATGGATAGGGGGGTTCATTATTATTTTCCAATCACTACCATAGATAATGATAAATAATGTTCTAGGAAAATCCTCCAACAGGGCTAAAAATGCATTGTTATCATATGAGAAATTAAAATATGTCCACCTTTGTCAACACTAAAAAATTGACACAATGGTTACCATTTATCATTACTATAAATAATGATAAAAAAGGAAATACTACAATAGTGTTCTGTTTATATTACAACACACTACAACATCAAATATTGTAGAAGCAGTAAATATAGGATTTAGAAAATTAATAATTTAATTGAAATAAAAATATACTAACAAATAAACAAAAATATATTCTGAAATTTCAAAAAATTATTTCTATATTACATTTTCATGAACAATTTGTCAAAAATCATTCAAAAAGTCAATGGCTTCATTTTATATTTCATCCAAACCCCACTAAAAAAACCTGATCATGATATCAGTTTTTGAAAGAAGCATCCCAAATGGAAAAAAATAATCCTCTAGTATAAGAAATCAATATGATAGTAATACTAAAAAGAAATAATATAATCATAAATTTGTAAAAAATATTAATAAAGTTTCAATGAAACTATAGAAAAGAAGGGAATTTAGTGATATGGGAGACCATCTCTCTCTAAAATTCCCAAGGGTATAGGGCTCTTTGGCTCGGTTCCTTCCATTTTTTCCATCATTGAGGATTTTATCATGTTGGGAAGGTTCAAATCTCATCAAATTGAGAATTATTAGATGATACAAACACCACTTTCACAACATTTTGGGGTAGAAAATAAAGAAGAGGATGTCCCGGAAGAAAAGATTCACACTCGCTTGTTCCCTGGTTGATATCTGGGGATCTCTTTTTTAGATTCTCTGATGAATATAGGCCCGATCAAAGACATATCAATGAATCCTCCAGTTTACAAGCGACATGATGACAGTGGTTTCATGGTGGAAGCATACCTAGATGCACATCAACATCACATGAATCTATGAAAATTATATGTCATGGGACGCATCTCCTACCTCAAAGGTGACCACCGTTGGCCATTTCCTGATTTACATTCGTGTATTTCACACTTATGGAATATATCAAACTAGAAATTGATACATATAGGAAAGGGATATTATCAGATTCTGTTAAATACACAATATGATGAAGAAATTTTTTAGAAGACTGGTAATATTAATCTAATGTTGGGACTCCTTAGAATAACTAAATTGGACTTTGATTTCAACCTACAGACATATAGGAATACCATGGAACAAGATTGGGTTAAACTACATGGCCTGAATTTGTTTTTTTTGGCATCCAAAAATTCTAAATGTTATTGTTTCCATCATCAGATCTCCTCTCAAAATTGATCAAAAATAATTGAATGTTGACTTAGGACACTTTGTGAGAGTTATGGTGGAAATTAACATATACTCAAATCTACCAAATTTGATCAATTTTGATGCTACAAATTAGAAAACTGAAAATAGAATAGAATATGAGAGGAATCCTCCCTTTTATGACCACTATAAGATAATTGGACATACCGTCTCCAATTGTAGTGTGGTTAGAAAAGAATTAAACCAACCAATTTAAATTGAATATAAGGAAATAAGGAGAAACAAAAATGACAAAAATCCCATATTGTACATAGATGAACCCTCTAAAAAACATATAATCTGCGTGATAAAATCACATATCCTGACACACATAGGGGAAAAATTGGGTATAACCTGGGCAGATGTTGTTGAATAGGAAGAAAACTCCACTAATGAACAGAGAAGTTTAGAAGAGATTCATAATATGGTTTTAGAAACAGTTATACTATCCAACCATGTTCATGAGAATGAATAATTCAGTACTTGTCCATCTAAATAGGTATCCATATCTAATCACAATGTTGATCACTCTATGAAAACAATGGTTGAACTGAGTAGCTAAGCTTTGGTTTTTGATTAGAACCAGAAACCCTCCCTACTAAATACTACTCCTACTCATGAAATAATAAATGAGGGCAATAATAAGAAAAATGGGTTAGGTTCCTTTCCCTATGCTCACAACACCTTTGACTCTCAAACTCTATATGCCACTGGCACTATTACAAAAACTGGGAAACCCTCCACTAATATGAAATATATTTAAACCATAAAAAATTCCAGTATTTATATGGTTAATGAAACTGGTACAAAATCCTTGTAATCTAATAAGTCTTTAATGGAAAATACACGCTTGGTACAAGACACTTTGAAAATGTAGGAAAACAGTGACTCTGTTGATCCGAAGCAGTGTCCTACAGTTGCTTTGGGAAATGTCTAGGCACCCTTTCCCACAGCTACTTCTGGTGTGGAGGTGACTCCAGGTACACTTCCTACCACATTTCCTAATTAATCTATTGATGGTAATCAAGTTGCAGGCCATGACTGTCCTGATTCCTTGAGGCTATCTAATTTGAACTCTATGGAATCAACTCTATATGCCTCAATGAATGGAACTACAAATAGGACTATCACAATGAAGAGTTAAAGAAACCCCCTGTTATATCTTACAATGAACCTACTCTAGAGATGATGTATGCAGCTAAAAACAAGGCTAATAAATTAGGATCTTCTCACCCTAATCACATCAAATCGATCAGTAGTTATACTGAGATAGAGATCATTATTTTTCCTCTAAAATCTAAGAATCCTAATGTTATCCCAAATTATGTTTAGGCTTAGTAACAAACCAAACATTATATCATTGATAAACAATGTTCCAAGATAGAGGATACTGTAAAACATTCAAAAGGAAGAACTCCCTCAGTACTGGACCCCATGCTTATGCAGGCGCATCCTGAATCCACCGGGGAGGGGAACCTTCCATCAGTTATGGACGCTGTCAGGCAGCAGAATATAGATTCTTCAAATGAACTAAGTACTCCTACTCCTCATTCTATTTATTTTTCTTTTTATGGTGCTCAATATGTTGATAATAAGAACTGTTTTGAGCAGGATAGTACTCTTTTATCTTACCAAAATACCATTTCTTTGTTGCTAGGTAATACAAGTAGTACAGACTCAATTATGAACGCTTCATGAAATGAACCTACAAAGAAGAACCATGTCATTAATAATAATGAACATGAATTGAACACTAATAATAACAATTCTCAAAACGTTAGAAGATCTTCTAGAAATAAAGGCTAAGGAAAGAAGAAAAATGGGAATTATAATTCAAAAACTAGGTTTAAATGAAGATTCTTTTTTCGAATTGTCAGGGTATTGGCAACTCTGATACATTCACTATTCTAAAATGAATAGTTAACACTCACTATCTTATGTTATTTTCTATTACGGAGTCAAAAATATAATATTCATCTAAATACTCTCACTTTTATCAATATAATTATATTTTTCATGTGCAATATCAAACACCTATAATGATAAATATCTATGGATTTTTTTAAACTCATCTTTATATAATGTTAATAATTTTAATGTATATAATCATATTTTTTACTTGTAATTTTAATAATGATATAATACACCTCTTATACTCTTTTTTCTATGCTAAAAATAGATACCAAGAAAGGAGAACTCTTTAGAGTGACCTTTATTATCTAGTAACTAATATTAATATCCCTTACTTTCATCTTGGAGACTTCAATTCTATTCTCCACTCAAGTGAGAAAATTAGACCTTCTCATGCTTCTATTAACACTAGAGAATTTAATGCTTCGATTGAAGGCAACAATATAATGGAAATTAATCTCACTGGAGTGAAATACACTTGGTATAGAAAACATTACAATAGATTGGTTGCTTCCAAATTAGATAAATAATTCACGAATTTCATTGGTTTAGAAAAATAGGACACTATCTCTAGTACCACCCTTCATAGGCATAACTCTTACCATCACCATATTCATATCACTGTCTCCACCAAAAACATGAAACCCTATTTACCCTTCATGTTTATCTATGTGTGGTTCTTTGATATTGAATGGACTAATTTCCTAAAAAACTATTGGTCAACCTTGTCTCTCAATAAAGATTTCATTTCCAGTAATGTCAAGTTAATACATCTCAAACATGCTCTCAAAAGTTGGTGTAGTTCCAATGCTAAACAAACTAATAATGACATCCTTCTTCTTAAAGAAGAGCTCAATGATATTCAAATCAAAAACACCAGTTCTAACCTCAACACTTATTCAACTAAATAAATAATTCATGTGGTTAAACTCAACTATATCCTCACTTTTAATGAAAATATTAGGAAAAAACATTAAATCTAAATGGTTAATAGATGGATAAAAAATTCAAAATTCTATAACAATCATCAATGAATCAAGAAGTCTTGAAAGCCATTAACCTTTCTAAAAGATGTAGACAAGATGCTTGAAATTGAATACGATATTTCTCATCTTATAGTCTCCCTCTATGAATCCAATTTTAATGGTCCTCATATCAATAAGGACCACCTTCCTGAGATCATTCCAATGGTGGTCACTGATGAAGACAACAAATTCCTTATGAACACTCCGTTGGATCATGAAATCAAGGACACTGTCTGTTGTCTGAATCTAAATAGTGCTCTGGGTAATGATGGTTTTTATAATGGTATCTTCCAATATTATTCGAACATGTTTCATATTGATGTTTGTAGACTTGTCAAATCCGTTTTCTCCAATTGTGTCCTTCCTTATGCTCTTAATGTCCAGTTTCTCACCTTGATTACAAAAGTGTAAAATGCCTCTGGGATTCATCTATTTCAGCCCATTTCTATTATAAAAACTCTTTACAAAATAATTACTAATATCATTTCTAACATAACTTCAACTATCACCAAAAAACTTTTCTCTTGGAACCTATTTGGATTTATTAAGGGATGATCCATTCAGGACTGCATCTGTCTTGCTTCTGAGTTTGTCAAAATTATGAAAAAGGATAATAGGGGAGGGAATATTTCCATTAAACATGTCATCATAATATCTTTCAACACCATGGATTGGTGTTTTATATACAAGGTTCATCAAAGATTTGGTTTCAATAAAACTTTTATCACTACAATTAAAACTTTGTTCAAGTCATCATCTATCTCCATTTTGATCAAAGGAACTTCCAAAGTATACATTAAATGCACCAAAGTTGTTAGAAAAGGTGACCCCCTCTCCTCCATTCTATACTCAATTGCATATAACTATATTAGTCCTCTAATAATCTGTCGGGTTGAACATAAAATGATGACCCCCATCCATTTCTCCAGGAATGTAAATTCTCCTACAAATCTTGTGTATGCTAATGAAATCATCCTTTTCCTTCATGGACACAAAATAAAAATTATCATCCTCAAAACTACTCTCTCACACTATGAAAAGTTCTCTGGCCAAATCCTTAGTTGGAAAAAATAATGCATTATATATGGGAAGAACATTTCTACCATTAGAAAATGTGACATTATCAGTGTCCTAGTTCTGAAAGATGGTACAATCCATTTCACATATCTCAATGTTCCAATCTTTTAGGGTCGACCCAAGGCTTCCCGCTTTGCAACTATAGTTGAAAATGTTTTAAACAAACTATCTTCTTGGAAAGGAAAAAATCTCTCTATGGATGGTCGGACATCTCTTGAAAAATCCACCATTTTCACCAAGATGGTCTACTTCATGATGGTCTATAAATGTCCTCTTAGTCTTATCAACAAAATGAAAACTAATATTAAGAACATCATCTGGACTGGCAGTATTATTGAAAGATTGATTGTGACTGTCCCCTGGACAACATGCTGCAAGACTATTTAGAAAGGTGGTTTATGAATTAAAAATTTAAAATATTTTAAATAATCCCTTCAAGATAGGCTCACTTGGAACCTATTTCACAGTACCTCTTAATGTATTACCTTCCTAAAAATAGATATATTGATAAAATTATGAAGGGTAATTTTAATTTTATTAACTCCTTCATTTGGCCCTCCATCAAACAATATTTCTCCATCATCATGAATAATTCTAGATGGATGGTCTCTTGATAATCCTCCAGGAAATTCTGGTTGGATAAATGGGTGGTCAAGCCCTTAATTTATATGATATCTCCCGATAAGACCCCTGAGAATATCAAATTCTATATTAAAGAAACCTTAAACTATCAACTCGATCAACTCCCTTATACTATTATGAATATCATTTAAAATTACTCTTTCCCTTACACCAAGGATTTCGTAATTTGGGAACCTTCTCACAATTGTCTGTGAGACTCCAAATATTTATATAATCATTTTTCTCTAACTCTGATAAGTATTATAGTTAGTTAAATCATTTCAACAAGCCTTAGATAAAAACTTCTATATTCAATATCATATGGTTTCTTCCTCACAACAGAGTTCCCACAGAGATTTTCCTTCAATATTTTGTAATTCAACTATAGTTTGAGTGAAATTTCTATAATCAACACAGAGAAGATACTAAAATACTATTTCTTTCTTGCGCTACTTCTTATGCTATTTGGAAATATATTATTGAGATTTTAACTACAAATGTTAAAATTTTGACCTTGTCAAAACTCAACTAAAGAAATGTGCAGACATGGAAGGCTCTCAACAAATCAGAAACTTTTTCCTAGATGTGGTTGCTAAGCTACACCATGTGATCTGGTCTGATCGGAATTCAATTATTCATAAGAATTAATCATATTATTGAAATTCTTGTTGCATGCAGATCCTCACTTCCATAAATGAAGCTGATCTGATGAAAATGGTACACTACCACAACACTGTGCATGAATTCATAATTTTGCGACGTCTTAAGATTAATGGAAATTTCGGTCAACCTCGCTGCACTCTAGAGGTGTTCTGGACATTTCATCTTCATAGATAGATCAAAATTAATATTTATGGTGCCTCCAAAGGAAATCTGAGCCCGGCAGGATGTGGTGTTATCTTCAGGAATCATCTCGATCAGATCCTTGGTTGCTTCATGGGCAGTAGGGCCATGTCCACCTCCCTTGAAGCTGAGATAATGAGCTTAATTCATGCTATCACCTCTAACAATATCTTTGGTAGGAATAAGCTCTGGATAGAAAGTTACTCGACAAACATCGGGCAAGCGATTAGGAATAGAATTAGTCATCGTACTTGGCTGATTACTACTCGTTGGTTGGAATTCACCTGTTCGCTTATAGATCTCAACTATATCATCACTCATGTTTATCGAGAAGAAAATACGATTTCTGTTTGGCTGGCCAACATGGGAATAAATCAAGACATCACCTGGTTTGAAGACCTTCCCATTGATTTTATTTCATTACATTAAAAACAGTGTAATATGATCTCGTAATTTAGACTCTTATAAATATTCATTTTATTTTATTTATGCTTTGGCTTTATAATAAAAATAGTCAGTTAAATGTCTATTTTATATAGAAAAAAAACACTTTGTTTCATACAGGGAACATCGTGTATCAGATTGAGGTGATCCTTTTTTCCCACATGTTATAATTTAAGTTTAGATAATTTTACTGAAGTATAAAAACAATATAAATTCCTATTATTGGTTTTGATTATGTCACGTTTCTTTTTTAGTAAAATAACAATTTTAAATTAAATGACACATTTGGATTCAAACCGGTCACACCATTCAGTAGATTTTGGTTCAATATTACATGTTACACATGAATTATGGATCATTTTATTAATGTATTGAATCAATATTAATGTGTTTTATTCGTTTGAGTAGGTCACTTTTTTTAAAAAAATGTCCTTTTAAATAGAAAACACACACTTTGAGTAATACCTATTACATAATGTGTCAGTTTGATGTGATATTGATTCCTAAACATTAAAAATCAAATATGAATTATTTTACTAAATTATCAACCTAATTAGTGTTTTTTCTTGGGTTCTAGTGAGTGACACATGTTTTGAACTAAAAGGTAAATTTTAACACATAACAGACACTTTGAGTCATTTTAGGAACATTGAGTATAAGATTAAGGTGTGAATAATTAGTATAGGACACAAATTAAATATTGATAATTTTAAGAATGTGTATAATCTATAAGAATTTGTGTATTCATTTTTGAGTAGGTTTCTTTTATTTTTTATTAAATTTGTAATATTAAATAAAAGGACATAATTGACATCATACTGGTCACACTATTTGTCGGATTGAGGTGATACTAATTCCAACATATCATAAATTACTTACGGATAATTTTTGTAAATTTTCAAAACATTATGAATGAGTTTTCTTTGTTTGGAGCTTTTCACTTGTCTGTTTTACTAAAATATCATTTTAAACTGAAAAGAAATCCATTGAGTCATACTGGTCACATCATGTGTCGTTTTGATTTGAGGCAATTTCCCATTGGTCACAAATTACATTTGAATAGTTATCATAAATTATCAATATAGTACACTCATGTTTTCATGTTTTTTAGTTATTCAATAACTTCTTGAACTAAAATTTCAATTTTAGATGTATCATGGGCACTATGAGACATATTGGGAACACTATGTGTTGGATTTATGTGTGACTGATTCCTACATGTCACAAATGACTTATGGATTATTTAACTAATGTATAAAATCAATCCAAATGTTTTTTATTGTATTTTAGCATGTCACATGTATTTTTAATAAATCATGGATTCTAAATAAAAAGACACACTTGGATCTATACCAGAAACACCGTGTATTACATGGAGGTGATGTTTATTCCTACATGTCATAAATGACTTATAGATATTTTTAATAATTTATCAAAATAATTTCAATCGATTTTATTTGTTTTTATGTATATCACTTGTATTTTTTTACTAAAATATATTTTTAAACTGAAAAACACACATAGATTCATATTGGTCACATTGACTATTGGTTTGAGGTGAGACGGATTCCTAATCTTCTCAAATGACTTATGAATATTTTAACTTAATTATAATGGTACTTAGACTTTGGTTTCTTTTTTTAATTTAGTGGAACATTTTTTGATATAAAATATATATTTTAGGCTGATAATAGCCAATTTCATTCATAATGGGCATACTGTTTGTAGGTTTGATGTATGACTAATTTCTACACATAAAAAATTAAGGATATATTGTTTTTATAAAGTATTAAAATAATATGATTTTATTTTCCCTATTTTGAATATGTCACTTATTTTTTTACAAAAAAGTAAAATTTAAAACAAAAATACAAAATTTGAGTCATATCTATCACACCATGAATTAGACTGTGGTGTGGTTAATTCCTATATTTAACAAATGACTTATGGGTAATTTTTCATTGATTATAAATATAATATGAATCTGTTTCCAAAGTTTTGATAATTTGATGTGTCTTTTCATTACTAATGTATATTAAAAAATTAAAAAATACAATTGCAGGTATACCAATCACATTTTGTATCAGATTGTGATGTTGTTTATTGAGATTGTTATTGATTCAACACTATTTTGGAAAATATTCATGAGAGATATTTTGGGATGTCATAATTTGCATTCAAATATTTAAAAATGATTGGTATGTACGAAGTTTTAATTAAATTCATGTTTTATATGGTACGATGTTTCCTCTTCAATCAAAAATGAACATGGTCTCTCTTTTATAGATTTTTAAAAATTACTAAAAGATAAATATGACTTCCCAAAAGATACGTGTAATGAAAAAATAAGTATTATTTAAAGTTTTAATAAAATTAACTTAAAAATAGTAAATAAAATGATGAAAAAATTAACTATATTTTTAGTAATAATTTGGTTTTTCATTATGTATGTATTCATTTTTGACCCATTTTATTGTTTCCATTCTTATAGTTCCAACCAAAATGTCTAATATCTCAAAAGATTGAGAAAATTCAAAAATAACACCACAACTAGATAAAATAAATAAATCTATGTACGAAAAAAATCCTTATGATAGTAATATTACAAAGAAATAAATTAAACATAATATGTATGAATTCACCTTTTCATGTAGTCTGTATACATTCTAACACTCAGTATATTACTGGTTCACCTAAAATATATATATTTCCTCCTGTAAATATTAGGACAATCAACAGTTCTAGTAGTGTTGGAAGATTTTAAATAACCAAAAACATAACAAATATTTTAAATGAAATTGTAATTATATTCAAAAATAAAAATTTTAGGATAATACTTTTTGGATGGAATATGATCTATTTCACAACTTTTCAAATATAATAACCTCCATATATTCTATTAAATTGGTTTAGTAACTCTAGAAACAATGATAAAAATATGTAATTTTGTTATATATGTTTTATTGTGACGTATGATTACATATAAAATAATACATATCCACTTGTAAAAGTCGATAGGTTCCATGTATTCATGGATTTTCCTCATGAAATTTTTTAATGATATTTAAACACTACACTATTATAACAAAATTTTATTCAAAACGTAATATAAAACGTATAACATAAATTTTAGTTGTAAAAAATTGTGTGTAGTGTATTAACAATGGATAAATTGATTCACACATGGTCAGTTTTTTGGATATCATATAAAAAGAATATTTGGAATATCCATATTGACATTAATGAGTAACCAATAATTTCTATAAAATAAAGAAATGAACAAGTAATAAAATAAATTAAAATAAATTTTATATGATAAAGTTGTATATTTTCACCCCTTCATCATGAGTATTAAGAAGTGTATTCCATTTATATGTTTTGTTTCAAACATTATGGCTTATTTCACTAGTATTACTTTAATTTTCATTAGTTACATTGAGAATAATTTTGTATAAGGAATTTTAGGACTAATGAGTCCAAAATTCATTTCACATGATTTTCCCAAAAAATAATATTCTCATTAATGTCTGTATTTGAATAGTATTTTGTCACAATTGGTATTGTAGACCAATAATTCATGAGAACATACCCCATGTATACATTATCAACTATTAATCGTAGTCATTATTTTGTGATACTTTAATTTACATTCTGAATACCAATATAGTATGTAATGAAATGTTTGTAATTATATTATTCAAAACCAACTGTGGTCATATAACCACTAGTTAATGTTATATCTGCATGAACCATTAATGTTAGTAATTATGGAAGTAGAATAGGTAGGGTAATGTTACATTGTTAGGATCTTTTTGATTGGTTGTATGATCCTTTAGATACTTTTTATTCAATCTTCAATTTCACCTTCCATTTTCCATATTCAACAACATTCATCAATTAATATCTTTTTTCATTAACTATTAATGTTTTTCCTAAAAAATAAATTGTAAATTATTACCTACTTATCGACATATTATTTTATAGGATATAATATCCATTATATAAATATTCCAAAAGCATTCTCGACCATATTATTATCTATATCGTCAAGTGGAATGGGTACCTCGACACACATCTCTGAAGATACATTAATCCCCACACTCACATAACCTATCAAATTTTTTCTTTTTTGATTAATATTTCCATCAATATTGTACATTGTACCCCTCCCAAAAAATTATAGGTGGGTGTTTATAGATAAAAATCATAAGCATTTTACCATATAGAATATAATTACTTGAAATGTATTTGTGTTTTCTTGATTATTATTTCATAGAAACAATTATGTAAATATTGATTACCTCTTCTAAGACATCTCTTTGATGGTAATAGATCTTCTCAATGCTGGTGGGGGTGAGGAGATTTTCATGTTCCTATTTTTCTTTTATTTTTTATTCTCTTCGATACCTTTCAAAGACATTTTATAACAACTCTGGCTAAAAAATAAGTTTTTCTCAAGAGTATCTAATAGTTCCTCCAACATTCCATTTTCTTATATTTATCCCCCATGTTCATTTCATTTGTATAAATATTTTTAGGGTGACACACCAAATCTCACACCTTTGACACAACAATACTATTACAGACACTTCAAGGAAACTGATTGTAGTTGTTCTTAGGGTACTTATTATTGTTATTATTATGTCTAAGTTGGATAAAAATTAAAGATAAATAATAAAGTATTATTTTTTAATATTTATATATTGAAAAAAATTATTATGTCACACTTAAACATGATTCCAAATCTTTTTTTTGAATTTAAATTTTTTAGTATCAGTTCTTTAATTTCATGTACCCCTTCCATAGAATATGAATTTGGAAACAAGTGTATCTTGATTTAGATTCATCAATATATATAAATAGAGGAATATAATTATGTATTTTTACATAATATCATTATATTATATTTAAAATAATATTTATTTAATTAATTGATTTGTTCCCCAACAATGATTTATATTAGGGGTATGTTTATTTTGATACCCAATGAATATTTTTAGCACATAATTTTTAATTCTTTAGTTAAAAATTCTCATTCAATGTGATTAATACATGTATTTTCATGAAATTTATTACCAATTAAAATGTAACAAAAAATATATCTCTCTCGAAGACCTATAAATGCATCTCATTATTGTTTGTTTATTATGTTTTCATACTTCTGTATTGGGTGAGTTTTATTCTCTCTTCATCATCTTTGAGATGAAACATCCTATTAATTTTTTGAAAGCCTCATCAAACCATTCCAATAAGTATTAATATAAATTCCATTCTGGATTCATCTATTATAAATGCAGTATGCAATGGATAGTGAATTCTATGTTAATGATTTATTCATTTGTAAGTAAAAAAAAGAAATTATATTATAATGTTACCTTAATCTCATTAAAAATTAGTTTAGTAAACATGGGTTCAATAACCCACCTTAATCGATATCAATAGGCATGTACATGTGAGTGGTGAGAAAAATGTAACAACTGAACATGGACTTGTTAAAGTTAACATGCTACCCAAATGAATTCAATACAACTTCTAATTTGAAGTATTTGATTGTCACCTTAGTAATTTTTAATAACACTATTATACCACAAAGATCTAATTTTATATGGGACACTAGTTTTTCACCATCTAAAATTTCCATAGGTTCAATTTCATCAATATGTTCTTCCCATAGATTTGAAGCCTTGTAATGTTCTTAATTTTGTTGTTCTTATACAATGGGAACACCATCATGTTGTACAACATGTCGTTCCTTGGGATTGGGAGCATTAGATAACGCATATTTCATTATCTTCATAAGTGGTTGAAAATTTAATTTATATTTTGTAAATGTAGAAGTGAAAAGATAATAATATGATGTAACACACTGTGTATTATAAAAAATAAATAAATTTATTATAGAACTATTTTTTTTGTTTGAGGTATTTTCCCCTTTATCAAGTATGAAAGTCGCTTCATTATCATCCCCTATAACATACAATACCTCTTATGTATTGGGATCAGTATGAAATGATTGTGGTGTCTTGATAAAAGGTTCATCAATAGTTGAATTGATATCTAACCCTTCTGTGTTTTTCCCGATAAGAGAATAATTGACCACTTTGAGTTTTTGAGATCTAGGAATTAAAAACTTGTACATCTAGTAATGTAACTATAAATGTTTCATATTTATAATATTTCTTACTGAAATCCATTTTCATGATTCTAAATTAATCTATTTTAATAAAAATATATTTATTTACCCACTTGAATTGAAACATCATCACCTGGAATGCTGTATAATATAACACCAAAATTAGTTTGATGATGCAATAGTTTAACATATTTGCAAAAATTGTATTTTTTCCCTTGGTATGTGATACATTCCTTGATTTAGCCAAAAGTATAACACCACTATTTTTCATTGTACTATATTCATTATTTAAATTTTTATAGAAAACATACTAATTTATTACATGACCATTATAAGATAATACATGATCACTTAGTCCTCCGGCTAACAATCAAAGTCATTATGAAATTTAATCCATATTATTAAATGAATACATGAAAATATGGTCTTGAAGTAATCCTATTTACTATTTATTAGGGGCTTTTTATATTAATATTTCATCCGTTGATTAATTCAAATGCCAAATAATTTCATTTTGGGATTCAACATTTGTAGAAACCTATAAACTATTATAAAAAATGTAATGGTGGGAAAACACCCATTCAATAATATTAATTAAGAAAAAATATATTCTATAAATTCCTTCACCCGTAATCTTCTTAGTGTGATAAGATTTTGGTAAAACATTACTTTCTATAATGGCTAACTATGTTGTACATAATTCAACAACTTCTACAACAACCTATTTATCTGTAATAAATCCTTATATTTGGATTCTATTTTTGAAATAACCATTCAAAATCCTCATATACCACTTAATGGGGTAAATAAATCTATAATATATAGGACAACATTGTATAATCTCTCTTGAAAATTGATCCATAATGTGAAAAATAATATCAAATAATGTAGGTGGGAAGAACATTTCCAATTCAGAAAATATGACATCGATTTTATCTTTTATAGTTGATAATTTTGCAGGGTGTATAATTTTACTACATATTTCTTTGAGAAATAAACAAATATTTTTTAATTTATGAATTAAATTCTATAAAAAATATATAACATATATCTAGATGCAATATATGATTAATCAAAACACGAGATTTATGTGATTTCGGACAATTTAGATTTAAATCATTCATTGATATGATATTCTTGATATTTGAGGGATACCCCTATCTCTCCATTACATCATTAAATATGTTTAAAAACTAAATTCAATATTTCCGAGAAATATTATAAGTTACTAAATGAAAAAATACCATTTTTTACTCTTTAAAGCACCAATTCTTCTTATATACCAATCTCTACTATGTTCAACCTGGCCTTAATTTCATACATTATTTTTTGGGTCAATTTAGTAAAGTTCCAAATATTCAATCCAATTATGTTTTTAAACATATATGACATCATTGAAATTTCATATTTAAAATCAATTCCATTATGGTAATTCAAAAAATATATTTTTATACATGTTTTTCACGGATTTTTCAAAAATAATTACCAAAATTATAGTCTATGTCTTTTTAATTTCCTAATAATTTTTCTCTTTTTAGAAGAGATGATGTTTTTCATTCTTATGAAATATAAATGAATGATGTCATCAAATATAATTAGGTATTTCATTTGGCTAGAAATATGTCATGCCTTAGAAACACAGTAATCGATGAATGCTTCATCCTAATTGATTATGTATATAACTCACAAGTGAGAAACAGTTGAGTTCCGTTAAATTATATATCCTGAAAAAACATGATAAGTCAAAAGTCATTTATCATCTGATTCAACATGTCTCCAAATGTGAAATATTAAATTTTTTATGTATTATATAATGTAACACATGAATCACACAATAATTTCAAATCATTGATCAATTAAGACAAATTGACATCAATATCATTAAATATTTGATTTATTACAGATATATTCATAAAACAATTAATTTATTTTCATTTCATGAATATCCATGGTGGAATTTTATAATTTAAAAAAATAATTTACCATGTACTACGAGTTATTATTTGAAAAGAAAAAGGATAAGCACCACTATAGATAGCGCAAGATGAAGGTTTATCAGATCCTTCTCAAATTTTAGATACTTGTGATCAATTCTCTTCTATTAATGAGATTATTTTTTGTGATAAAGTTATTTATCTTTATTTTTCGTACCCAAACATCTTGTCAATTTCCATATAGTATCCTCACTTCCATAAGATATCATAAAACATTGGATGATTGGAATGTACTATAAAAATTCATATGATCTGAGACATTATTCTTATATCGAGAAGAACCACACTTTTTTAACAATATAAGTGATTTTTTACAATTGAGAAACATCATATCTTCATTATGATATGAATTTATTCATTCATATGTCATACCCATTGAGCGAAACATTCATTTAGAGTCACATTTTCTTCATGTAGTCTCATTATCTTCTATGATAATATCATTCATGAAAAAATTCCCTTTAGTAAAAAATGGATTCACTATATACATTTTCTTGATTTTAAATTATACATATTAAATCTGGAATACAATTTTGTAAATTTAGTACAAATAACATATAATGGAATATTCGAGCAACTCTTTAACATCCCAAACAATTTTGGATAACCATGAATCAAATATTCAATTTTCATAATCAATTCCTCAATAATATCTTCATCATTATTCACAGATATTGTCACATCCTCTATATGGTATTCATCATTGTACACACTTGTAATAATATCATATGATTTATAAAATGTAGTCTCATCCCATTCACTAGCTACAATCATTTTTTTCACATGTTTATTCAAAAATTTATAGCTTTGATCTATTTCATGGTAGGTCGAGTGTTCATCCAACTCATATGGACTAATTATTCTAGAATAAAAATAGAGCAAACATAGAAAAAATATTAGAGAATGCTCATATGCATGATCTTTTGCAAAATCAATGAACACTTTAACTGTATCCTCATAAATTATTATCATTTTATTGGTATACATTTATTTTTTATTCATATCCATCCTATATTATTTGGTAATAATAATATTTAAAAAAATAAATAAAGTATAAAGACCATTTTATAGAAAAATTTCATATTCTCATTAATATATTACTATAAGGTAAGACTATTAATGGCTTATGTTTTAATGTTATAAATATTTTATTAATGGTTATGATTAATGTGTTGTGGGTAATCATTTATCTTTTCTATATTAAATGAACCTAATATAGCATCTATTTCACTAATTCAATTCCCATGTGTAACCACTGCCCTATCAAAACCCAATATCGAGGTGATCAACATATGGCTATTAATATAATTATTTAAAGCCATCATTCTATAATCAATTCATGAAAAGTACATTTATAGAAAAAAATACAATTGGTAATATTTAAAAAATTCCTCCAAAATTTGGAACAATATATATTCCATGATTTTGTTTCCTAAAAATAAAAAAATATTGAAATATAATAGTCTAATGGTCACTAAATATAAAATACACTTGTTAATGATTTTTTAAATGGAATTTTGTTTTTATCTGTTGGAGTAGGAGGGATTCCTTGATAAAAAATGGACGATTTTTTTATTTCAATCAATATGAGTAGAATAGGGACTTGGAACATAGAGATGATTACCAACTCTGAACCACAAAAACACTAACGATTTTATCATTTTTAGACACCTCCATACATCATAATTGTGAGAAAAAATTCTGGTGCACAGCTAGGAGATCCATGCCATCAGGGTGAGAAATATTGATGAATGAGAGAAAATTAATGTAATGTCAAGGGATAGGGTAAACCAATAATGGATTGAGGAAAAATGGATTGGATGGAACATAAGAAAACGATGGATTCTTGGTACTTGAAACCGAATACCATCTTTTCACACAAAGAACATTTCCTACTTATCATTTACATTCACCACCTTACATAATAATTGGGCAGGGTTTTTTCAGATCAGACGTAGGAGAACCACGCCATTAGAGTGATAAATAAGGATAAATGAGTGAAAATTATTGTGAAGGTGAGAGACTGGGTGACCAAAAACTGGTTCGGGGAAAGAGATATTAGATGTAGAGTTAGTGTGGTAGATGAAGGACAAATTAGATTGTTCATGCATACTCTATTCAAACCTTTTGGGATAATTAAAAACAAAAAAAGTTTTCAAAGGGGGGGTGATATGTCATAAGTGATCACATACCTTGATTTTAAAATATCATTTTAATTTTTATAAAAAAAAATATAAAAAAATTAATATAATACAAATATAATAACATTAATTTTAAAATTAATGAAAATGTGAAAAAAAGAAGTGAATATAATTTTACATTAAATTCAATTTATTAATGTAAAATTTATTAACAGAAAAAAAAATTATTGTAATTTCCCTTCATCTAGTTTTGTGTCAATTTTTAATTGAAAATAAATGAAATGTTTTGGAAATATGAATAAAATAACACTTGTGAAAAATATAATTTTAAATACTAAATTACTTGAAATACAAAAATATTATAACATAATATTGTATCTTTTATTTTTAAATCAATATATATATATACATTATAAATCTATAAATATATTATAAATTTATATATATATATTTAATATATAAAATTATAATTGTAATTATTTATATTTTTATAAGTATATAAGTATGTAGTCATAATTATATATTAATAAAATAAATTTATCAATATATTAATAAATATTCGTTTGATTTTTTATTATAATTTATAAATTAGGTTGGAAAAAATATTTATATAATTATAATTAAAATAATATATACATACACATGGACAATTATTTATAATCAAAATTATTTATATATACAGAATAAATATTATTTATATAAAATTAATTAGTATTAACAACTCAAAGTAAGAAAAATTATTTATAAATTACATATATAATTTAATAATTCATAATTATTAATTCAATAAAAACGAAAATATTAATTAAACAATATTAAATAAAAAAAATTTAAATTCACAATGATTATTTAATAATTATTAATAATTCAAATTTATTAATTCAAAATAAATATTGATTCCAAAATATTAATTCAAAATAATTATTAGTTTAAAATTATTTTTATAAATTAATAATTTTTGATAATCAAAATTATCTATAAAATTATATATGAATAATATGTAATTATTTATATACAAATCATCATAATTATTATTTGTTATTTGCTATTATTACATATAATTTATGAACGGGTATAAATATATTTATAAACAAATTATTGTTAAAAAAATTTATATAAACATGAATATATTGATTGTTGTTATTAATAATCCAAGAGATGATAATTTATATGAATAATAATTTCAGAAAACAATGAATAAAATTGTCATGTCGGTAATGTCAATAACCCTTGCCAGTCATTTTAAAAACATCAAAACACTTAGAAACATTGTTTGAATAATCATTTGGTTCAAAGAACACTTTAGAAACCCTAATTTTTGTGCTCTCCACATCATTTAAAAACCAAATACATAATTTATGATCTATTAGGGAATTTTTACAGTCATATGCATTGAATCTAATTTGAAATATAAAGTATATTTATAAATTAAAGGTGGTATTAAATGACACATTAAAAATAAACTCACATTATTTTATAAAGACCATGTAACCATTTCTAAAAACACATGTTAAAGTTTATTATTTCCAGATAGGTGTTGAATACATTTAAAAAAAATTATTTTCCCGTTATAGAATGTCTTATAGGAATAAATTTATAAAGATACTATTTTAAAAAACAATAATTCAAAATATTTTTATATAATGTGATAGCATATATAATGCTCTGAGGTTTTGTGGAAAATCCTCCATGGTTTAATGAAAAATGATCTAGAAAACACTACTTAGTTCATCATCTAGAAAGAAAATGCTCCAACAAAAAAAGTATCACGATGTCGGGGTTGGGTAAGCGGTAGAAATTGATAATTTTCAAAGGGGTCGGCCAATGGAGGTTCGATTGGTTATTTTCATGTAATGAGATTTCCTTGGATGGGAATCCAATCATATTTTTTGTTTGGATCACAAATAAAGAGTTGAATAAATAATCACATATCATAGATTTTGAGTGGATAGATTTGTCAAGAACATTTATGAAGAGTAGCGGTATGAATTTTGTTCGGTGAAATCATGAACAACAGGAAAACGAAGGACTCTCTAAGGGTACTATTAAAAATATTGGGTAATTATTTTATCCATGCTTTGAGAGAAATCATTCCTAAATAGTTGTTTTATCAGGTCTAAAATAGTAAGCACTGATTAAATGTATCTTAGTCAGCACTAAAATTATAGCGTGGATAAATATATATTTTATCAGCATCTTATTAGTATTGATAACACTAAATCTTTATTAGTAATAAAAAAGTGATGATGGAGAACTAATTTTAATATTTTCATGACCCCCTCCCCACAAATTGTACCCCTCCTAGGCTGAAAATGTGAGATGGGAGATAATGACCCTCGAGTCCTACCTTCAGACAGCCTCAGGTTGGCGACTAGCAACGAGGGTACAGTAAACACATAAATGGGTGGCATTACCCTAGAAGAGAACACATGTGAAAGAGAGAGATAAGACAGACACCAACAAACTCCAACATAGATAGAAATATAAAAGAAAACCCATGTGCAGATATGTAATTTCATGAAAAAGTACAACAACTGAAAGGGGGAAATTGTACGTACCCAAACGAAAGTGAATAGAGCAGCAACCACAAGCCCGAATAGCTCCTGCAACCCCATGCTTGTAGAAACTAGCTTTATCTCTAACCTTCTTCATGTGACCTGAAAAATAGTTTATATAGACATAGGGTGAGTATAACAGTATACTCAGTTGGGTCCTCCCCTAAGCCTCTCGTGCAAAGGTAAAGAAATCCCGCTAAAGAACAATGAACAACAATTGAAACTAACTCATTTCCAAATCAGGAATACGACATTCTCATCCTCACCATGGATACTCTCACCAAGTATCGCATACAAATGTATATAATATAATAATTAATATTAGTGTTACCCTACTACTACTTCCCCACTAGTTTTCCTCTTTGACCCAATGGCACATGTTCTAATCACCTCTCTCCAAAAAGGGATGCATGAAGACACCTGTGCGAAACACTACAAAATTCAACTCATGCAAAAAAACCACCACGTTCATGAATGAAAGTTACCAGGTAGTTTTTGGGAGCCACCGCAGCTTGTATAACATGTTTCATACATTGGGTATTGTACCTCAATCCATTACAGCCCATACAATGAGTATGGATCCTCAAGACATCAGAGCCTATACACTTTACACTTACAGTATCCCATAGTAAACTATATGTATAATATATTTCTGTGAATTTCCACAAGACATTACATCCCAATACATACATATAAGCGGAAAACTATCCATTGTGCAAACTACAACAAGTATCTACCAAGATAAGGGAGCAGGGGGCCAAATGGGGTATTTATCCCTCCATCCCCCTGTCGAAATGTTGGGGAAAACACCCCCAGGAATCATAATTCCTGGCGTGTCAGTTTCCCTAGCCGACGATGTGGAGAAGAAAATAAAAACACAAAAATTACAAAATATACGCTTGCTAACAACCATACTGTGGTAATAACCATGTCTTAGACCCAACTACAACTATTGAGTCTCGGACTCCAGACAACCATTTATAAGACTATGTATCCAATAAGCACACAACCATTTAAAGATCTTAATTAAATTACTTCATTCCCTTTTTATCAGATGAATATTATTTTATTTTATTTATTCATTATTAATTAACCATCAATAATTTCCTCTTTATATTTCATTAGAATCGCATCCATTGTACACTGTTCCTTCAAATTACAACCTCAGCATTGTTCCACAACAAGCTCCAACCCCATGGGTTAACATCATTTATTTAATTATTTATTTAAAACATTATATTATTATATTCCTATACATTGTAGAAAAACATTCTATGATACTAATCACAAGGGGGCCCAAAACTGCGAGTATATGAATTACCCATCGAGTCTTTGCCGACTATAGCAAGAACACAGACCCATCCTCCCTTGAGAAGCTAAACACAGATAACACGTTTCATACCCCATGCGTCTTCTCCCCTTTCAGAAGAAGGGTATGAAAAACCAGTTACCTAGAGCAGTGGGGAATGTAAAGTTGATAAAAAAACAATAAGAATCACCAAGAATCCCAACATTCACATTCAACCCATTTCAACGTCCCCGGTTTCCTCCCTGAGACCCACATGCAATAAATTATGCATCTCACCACTCTAGGTGTCAACTGCTACCACAACCAGTAGGCCTCCATGCCCCCACATATGACAACATCCATTTAGGGACACTTCTCAACACATGCAGCAGGAAAACAACCATCATATCAATTGAGATCTTGTCCCTTATACAAGGAAGAGGGTAACTCATAAACCTATAAAGAATTATATTTTATCCATCAACCAGTTCTTTATTCCATCTTGGATTAACCAATTTATTATTCGTAGGTTCTAACTTTGGGAAACCTAAATAGTAAGCTATCACAAATTTATTAAACATTCTTACAGAAACAATTTGATTAACGACAAATTATAGAAACAAAAATCAGATTCATTCACATTCAACTTTATCTTTAGCCAAAAAATTATCAATTAATTCCAGATTTACATTCTTTACCAATTTCCATTAGGAAAAAAAATATAAACAAAGAAAGAATATATATCACACTATCTAACAAAAAAAGAGGCTACAACATACAATGGATATCAATTTATTTATCCAGTTCAAATATTTAATATGTCAATTCTATTGTGACCCATTATGATAAAACATGATAACTCTACTGTTTCTTGTAAAATTAAAGAGATTAAATGAATCCCATTACTCAAACTGTTCTTGAAGTTCTTTTTAGAAGAACGAGCCACACAATAGCTTACGATCTCCTCACCCGTGACACCTGTATACAATCGAGGATGCAGAGACCCCACCACACCGGTCAACACCCAGGAAGAGTTTATTATGAAAATGGAGATAGCATTCCTTAAATGGTTGAGGGGAAATAAAAGGTGATGAAATCAAAATAATGATGATAGAACATACCTTATATCATAGATCAATCAACACTACTTGGTTTCATTAAAAGTAAAGGGGATCAATTCTAAAGAGGAAAGTTTGATTGTGCAACTCCTATGAGATGGAATGATAGTTTTGATCATATCACAGTTGAGAAAAAGGTGGAATAACTTGGGAGGAAGATATCTTGTCCCTTTAGAAGTTTTAATGAAGTAGCGGTTTAAGATACTAAGGATTTTACATCAAAAAAGTGATCACACTAAACCATGAAGTTTGACCGAGTAAAAGCATTTCAATCCTTAGGAATAATTAATATAGGAGTTATGGCCTTTTTATCGTCCATTGAGTCATTCAAACATGGATTTATATGAATTTTACGTCAAATGAGACGTCAAATGAGGGAAATTTTAGGAATCCAAAAACCCAATTCACAAACTCGAAATTTGGAAATGGAAAAACACTGTTCATGAAACTCACCATTGGACCCTCACCGTTATAAAACACTGTTCATGAACTCAAAATTTGTCAAAGCATAGAGGTCAAATTTAGAAACTTACCATTTTAGAAACACTATTTGTGAACTGAAAATTTGGAAGAGGAAAGAGGTCACCATTGGAACCTCATCATTCTGGAAACACAGTTCATGAAATCAAAAAAATTTCAATGGAAAGAGGTCACTGTTGGAAGCTCACCATTCTGGAAGCATTGTTTATGAACTCAAAAAGTTGTAAAAGGAAAGAGGACATCGTTGGTACCTCACTGTTATGGAAACATTGTTCATGAACTCAAAATTTGTCAAAAGAAAGTGGTCACTATTAGAACCTCACTATTCTGGAAACACTATTAATGAACTAAAAATTGGGAAAAGGAAAGAGGTCACTATTGGAACCGTACCAATCTGGAAACAGTTTTCATGAACTAAAAATTTCGCAAAGGAAATAGGACACCGTTGGATCCTCTTTTTTCTGGAAACACTATTCACGAATTCAAAATTTGTTAATGGAAAGATGCTACCATTGGACCTCACTGTTTCACTATTCACATAAGGTTACCAATGAAACTATTCACATAAGGTTACTATTGCACTGTTAACCTAAGGCTACCGATGACACTTTTCACCGAATTGGAAATTTTAGAAAGTGTTGGGGATAAGTCTCATTGACCATCCTAACACATTAAACACGAGATTATTGAAAAGTAATGTACTAGAGAGGACTGAGCCATTACATCAGATACATCTCGAAACATTCTCATCCTTGAGAATTAAAAACCAACATAAAAGGGAACATAAAATATGTCTGAACAACCACCCATCTAGATACCTCTCTAAAGAGATCAAGCCACAAGAAGGAACCAAAGAATTCCATATCATAAAAACAAAAGGTCTATAACCACAAAGGGGACAACATTAAATGAAAAGAGTTAAACATAAAACAAATCTGGGTATTGAGCACGTTTCTGGGACTCACATTTCTTGGTACTCTCCTCCATTCCACTATATCACCACAAGACACAAACCAATGGGATAGAATGCCAGTTCAACAACTTTTCATTGTAGTTTTAGATCTCCATATGCCGCTCCTCGAAGGTCACATCATCATCAACACCGACCTCTCCCCAATTGATGACGTGTAGGTTATCATGATGATAACAACGAAGCTATGATACTAGGAAAATATCATGTATCTAGCTCATAAGTGGGGGAAGTGATACTCGATACGGTACAAATCCAACAGGAGCTAACACCTAGAAAGGCCCAACAAATTGGGGAGAAAGATTACTCCCACGACTAATCCTTCGGTGCCCAAGATGGGGAGTCACCTTCAGAAATACTTGATCCCCAAAATCAAACCCCAAGGGTCTCCTCCCTTGATCGACATATGATTTATGGTGATCTTGTGCTGTCTCCATCCTCTCACGAATCACCTGAACAATATCTGTTGTATTCTTCACTAGTTCTAGTCCGAGAATTGATGACTCATCGACCTCATTCCAGCACAATAGAGAAAGGAAAGGCAGGACATACAAGACTCCAAACGGTTACATACCAATAGTGGAGTGAAAAATATTGTTTTATGAGAAATACACCAAGGTTAAGTGCCTCATCCATGAACCTCCAAAATCCAGGACACAAGAGTGTAATGTGTCTTCAAGAGTATGGATTGTTCGCCCTGTATGACCGTCCGTATAAGGATGAAAAGTAGTGCTAAGGCATAACAGAGAACCAAAATCATCCTGGGGAACTCTCCACACCCTAGAGGTAAAATGAGGAGCTTGATCTCAATTGATCGTACTAGGGACTCCATGGAGTCTCACCACCTCCAATAGATACTACCTCGACAACACTTCTCTTGAGCTCAACTCCTTGATCGCTCTGAAGGGTGCCGATTTTGTTAAACAGTCCACAACCACCAAAATAGAATCATGTCCACCCATAGCTCGAGGTAAACCAGTAACAATGTACATTGATATATCAACCCACTTCCATTGAGGAACATCTAACGGCTGGAGAAGACCACCAGGAACATGGTTTTCATCCTTCACCTTCTAGCAGACCAAAAATCGAGACATAAACTATAAAACTAAATGCTTTAACCCAAGCCACAGAAAATAACTCCTCAAGGGATGATACATTTTTTTCACACCAGGATGCACCACTAAAGGTGAACTCTGGAACTCTTTGAGAATCATCTAGCACATCACCAATGGAAAAAATTCCTTATATGATAGAACATTCGGCGTTGTTCTTCCTCAATCCAACCATCAGGGGCCTCACTACAAAAAACTCAGTCTCTCCAGACCACCACCTCATGATCCCCCAAATAAGACTCTTCCACCTACTGCACCCGAGACAACTGCACCATCATCTGAAAAAGAAAACCTCTACCCCCAACTTCTACTATATCAAGATGTACTGATGATAGTTATTCCATTGCTCTGTAGGAATCGCCAGATTCACACACAACATCACTATGTGACTT
The DNA here is from genome assembly GCA_963277665.1 of Viscum album. Classification (NCBI taxonomy): domain Eukaryota; kingdom Viridiplantae; phylum Streptophyta; class Magnoliopsida; order Santalales; family Viscaceae; genus Viscum; species Viscum album. Next base: position 1,879,412,330 of record OY728132.1, read on the forward strand.
TAGACTCTGCACATCAGATACGATATTCCCCATTCTAGGTGTGTATGATATTTCAAATTCATATTCCAGTAAGAACTCCATCCATTGATGTTGTTGTATGTTCAAGTTACGTTGGGAGAAAACATACCTTAGAATCTAATGATCGGTGAAAACCATAAAGCAGTCACCAATGTGGTAATGTATCCACATATTCAGAGAAAACACCACGGCTGCCAACTCAAGATCGTGGGTGGCATAGTTAGGTTCATTGGGACACTACTAACAAAACCCAAAATAAACAATTGATCTCTCCTATATTAGAACGCAGTATAACCCCAGATGCGAAGCATCACATAAGACATCAAACTGAACTCCTTCTTCTAGAAGACAATGAACTGGAGAACTTACAAACTTATCTTTTATATACTCGAAAGATTCCTAACATTGATCAGTCCATGTGAACGACTGATCTTTCCTAGTCAATGTTGTTAGAGGAATTGCTACTTTAGAGAAATCAACTACGAACCTCCTGTAGTGTCTTGCGAGACCAAGGAAACATTATACCTCTGACACCGTCTTGGGGGATTCCCATGACACAAATGCCTCTAGCTTGGATGGATCAAAAACTACTCCCTACTAGGACATAATATTCCCCATGAAATAGAATTCTCGAGCCCAAAACTCAAACTTCAAAAAATTCCAAAACAACTGATGTTGACAAAAAATACCCAAAATAGCGTGTAGATGCTCTACATGCTCCTCCTCATACGTAGACTACACAAGGCCTTCGTCAATGAAAACCACCATAAATATGTATAGGAACTCACATAACACAACATTCATCAAACTCATGAACACAGCTGGAGAATTCATCACACTAAACGACTTTACAACGTACTCATAATTCCAATGATGACAATGGAAAGCAGTCTTCGGTATATCCTCATCCATCACATGCATATGATGACATCCTGACCGCAAGTCGATCTTGGAGAAAAAACATTCACACTTAAATTGATTGAATAAATCATCAATAGATGAAAGAGGATAGTGATTCTTCAGTATAACTTTGTTTAAGAGATGATAATAACCATAAAACTACAAACTATCATAATCCTTCTTCATTAAAAAAACTAGTGCACCCCACGGTGAAACACTCTGCCAATCAAAAATTCATCGTAACAGACCATCAAGTTGTATACATAGCTCTTGTAACTCATAGGGGTCCATCTTATATAGAGACATAATGATAGGAGATGCTTCATGTTAAAGATCAATCCCAAACCCGATCTCTCACTGAGGGGGTAATGCTACAACCACTTCTTGAAATACATGAGGGTACACTTCTATGACCCTAGGAAATGCCAACTACTAAACCTTATAAGAACACATATGTAGATCATCCATCATGGATGATAAGGACATAACATGCCTCTGACCCATCTGAGGTTCACTCTCACCAACAAACACCACTAGCACTCTTTCGACGTCGAAGAACACAACCTAGCTCCTGAAGCAATCCAAGATAGCCTGAACTAAATACATCCAATACATGCCAAGGATGAAATAATATGATTATATTCATAAACATTGGAAATCTCCCCATGAGTGGTGTTACCCCAACACTAGCTTGCAGTCTCTATATACTTTAAGCAAGTCAGCTCGACCTCCAACAGGCATTGTCAACGCCAAGGGCACTAGAAGCCTCTCTAGCTCAAGTCCCATAGCATGAACAAGGATACATGATATGAAAGAGTGTGTCTCTCCTTAATATATCAAGGAATGAACCATGGTAGAAAATATGAAAAGGGTACCACGAACGACGTCTGGCTGGCATGGTGCTAGCAACACTAAAGCATGATTCTGACCACGACTTCTTCCATGACCTCTCTCTGGTCTCTAAGGATGGGGAGCTTTATGGGGTTGCCTCAGCCTGCCCCATCTATCCCTACTGATATAAAGCTAGTGAAACCAGCTATTTCTGCCTTGAATGGAACTGCCTCAATAGAGGAATGTGGAGCAGAACACCTGCTGGACGATGACTTCACTAAATGGTTGAGCACTCTCGATACTGATTGACTCTACCACCACAAGAAAAAACAAATCCCAATCCCTTGGCATAGCCATAAGAGCTGTCGCCCATAGAGAAACAAGATACTGAGTGCTGGGACCTACCCCTAGCCAAATAGAAACTCTTCTTCCATGAAAACCTGGAACCCTAGACCACATCTCGGTGACGTGAGAAATCCAGATGACTCCTCTGTCATGATGATCAGGTTCTAACCAATGTCCTATCAATGACCTCTGCCCTCACTATCACCTTAGGATATTTCTTCATCATAAATGTAGTGATCAGGTGCTGGATCTCTGGATTGAAAGTCGCCTCAAAATGCCTCGCCCTAGCCTCCTCATATGGAACGAGGTCTAAATCATGTCGTAAAATGTTTCTGAAATGGATTATAAACTCTCGCACATTGGAGCTCCCTTGTCGAAGGGTAAGAAGCTCCTGGATACTGGATGAATTCGCAGTATAATAATGGAACTAGACTCTAAACTTGTCTTGGAACTCTTCCAATGAGGTCTCTGACTCATCGTAATAACCTATAAACAAGAACCACCACTACATCATTTCTCTACGCAGCATCGTCACAACCATTACACCCAGTTCTCCTTCCATGCACGGATTTAACTGAATAATATCTTGACCTCTTCCAACCAGTCTTCTATGACTACATCTGAAATGGATCCCTCAAACTTCTAAAAAATCTTACACTAAAACACTCAGAGTGTCCTCCTCCATGTGTCGTTTCCATCATCCTCTACCCTGCGGCGATCTGCTGGCATATCCCACTAGACATATTCAATGTGATTCAGACGTGGATGTTGACCTACAGACATAATTGTAAAATATAAAATAGATAGAGCTCCAACACCTGGAATATAAAAGACTTGACATTAATTAATTGTATTTTATTCATTTTAGGTTAACCTATCCCATGGTCTACCCATTCAAAAACATGCGCAATGATGAATGATGCATGACCCTTTCCTAGGTCTCTACCCTGCAACTAGTAACACCTTGTTTAGTAGCCATTATAAACATAATTTTCTATAAAAAATATCATAGGGGGGCCGAAATGCCTAAGTCTCAGCCGGTATCCAGTGTATACATCTCTTTCTAAACTTGACTGACGTAATTTTCCTACCAATCCACGATTCTTCACATGTTCATTACACCAAACTCCATCCCATATCTCAACCAGAGTCTCAGATACAACTCTTTCATGACTCCCTCACCACAATGTATACCCCTCCTGGGCTGGAAATGTGAGATTGGAGATAATTACCCTTGAGTCCTGCTTCTAGTAGGCCCTAGGTTGGAGACTAGAACTGAGGGTATATTAAACACACAAATGGGAGGCATTAAACTCTAAATGTACATATGCAAAAGAGAGTGATAAGATAGACCCCAACTAACTCCAAATCAGACAGAAATATAAAAGAAAACCCATGTGCACATATGAAATGTCATGAAAAAGTACTACAACTGAAAGGGAAAATTGTAAGTACCCAAATGAATATGAAAAAATCCGCAACCACAATCCCGAACATCTCCTTCAACCCCAAACTAGTAGAAACTAGCTTGATATCCAACCTGCTCTGTATGAACTAAAAAATATTTTATATAGACATAGGGTATGTATAATTTTATACTCTATAGGATCCGCCTCGAAGCCTCTTGTGCAAAGGATAGGAAAGCATGCTAATGCACAATGAACAAAAAGTGAAACCAACTCATCACCTAAACCGGTATACTATGTTCCCAACCTCACCATGGATACTCTCACCAAGTATCTCATACAATAGTATATAAAAAAATAATGATTAAAAATGTTACCTTGTTAATACTTCCCCACTAGTTTCCTGCTTTTCCCCAATGTCACACGTCTTAAGTATCTCTCTCAAAAAAGGCATGCCCCCATACAACAGGGTGAAGCACCATAACATGCACCTCGTGCAACAAAACCACCACATCCTCATAAGCAAGTATCCAGGTAGTTTCCAGGAACCACCACATCTCTTATAACATGTATCATACATCTGATATTATAACTCAATCTAATACAACCCATACACCGAATAAGGATCCCCAAGCCATCATAGCCTATAAACATTACACCTATAATAGTCCATAAGAAACTATATCCAGGATATATGTGTGTGAATAACCAGAATCCATTAAATCCCTTTACACACATATATGGGGAAAACGAACCAATGTTCCAACTATCATATGTAACTACCAAGATAAGTTATCAGAGCCAATGTAGGTAGTCATCCATCCATCCATCAATTGTAATGTTTGGGAAAACACCCCCCAGGGCTCAGAATCCTCAAGGTGTCTGTTGGCCAAATTGACATGGTGGAGTAGAGTATAGAAACACAAAAAGTTCAGAATATACTACATCTCACAACCACACTATGGGCATAACCTAGTATTAGACACAACTACAGAAAATGTGTCTCGGAATCCCAGCTGCCATTTTTAAGACTATGTATCCTATAAGCACACAACCATTTAAAGAGATTAATTACATTAATTAATTTCATTTTTAATAGTTTCAATTTATATTATTTAATTTTTTCAATATTAATTAACCATCAATAATTTCCACATTATATTTCAATAGAATTACACTCAATGTTCATTGTTCCTTCGAATTATAGCCTCCACATTGCGCCCTAACAAGCTTCAACCCCATGTGTTATCATCATTTTTCAATTATTTGTTTATAGAATTAATTTCCAATATTCCCATACATTCTAGAAGAACATTTTATGATACTAAACACAAGGGGTCTCAACACGGTGGGTAGATGAACTACTCATCGAGTCTTTTCCACCTATAGCAAGATCATAGACCTATCATCCATTGAGAAGCTAAAAACGGAAAGCACGTGGCATAACTCTCATGTCTTCTACCCTTTTGGAAGAAGGGTAGGAAAAAACACCTACCATGAGCAGTGGGGAATGTAATGTAGATAAGAAACCAATAATAATTAGAAAGCATCCAAACATTAACATCCAACCTATTTCATCATCCCTTGTATTCTCCCTGATACTCACATTTATTAAACAATGCATCTCGCTAATCTAGGAATCAACAGCTACCACAACCAGTAGGCCTCCTTTCCCCCACATATCACAACCGCCTTTCAAGATCACATCTCAACATTAGCAGTAAGAAAACAACCATCATACCAATTGGTATCTTGGCCCTTAAATAATAAAGAGGGTTACTCAGAACCCTATAAGGAATTAACTTTTATCAAATAAACAGTTCTTTAATCCATCTGGGATTAACCAATTTATCATTAGTAGTCTTCAACATCGAGAAACCTAAATAGTAAGCTATCACAAATTGATTGAACATTATAACTGCATGGATTTGATTAACATCAAATTATAGAAACAAAAATCAGATTCATTCACATGCCTTTTCATATTTAGCCAAACAATTATCAATCAATTATTCATTTAGGTTCTTTACCACAATTTTCATCAAGAACGAAAAGATATGCAAAGAAATCTTAGATATCACATTATTTAGAAAAATAAGAGGCAATAACATATGATGGATACCAATTTATTTATCAAGTTCAAATATTTATTAAGTCAATTACATTGTGACCCACTAGGATAAAACATTGTAACTCTACAGTTTTTCATAAAAGAAAAGAGAAGCAATGAATCCCCTATCTCAAATGGTTCTTGATGTTCTTTAGATGAGACTGAGCCACAAAACGGGTTACGATCTCCTCCCCCATGACAACTATATCCACCCGAGGTTGAAAGCACACCACAACAACAGTCCATACCCAAGAGAAGTCCATTAGGAAAATGGATATTGAATTCCATTAAAGGGAGAGGGGAAACAGAAAGTGATTAACCCAAAAAAATGACAATAGAACATAACTTATATCGAAGATCAGTCAACACTGCTCGGTTACATGAAAAATGGGGAACCAATACAAGGAGGAAGGTTTGATTGCACAACTCCATTGAGATGGAATGAAACATTCAAGCATATCACAACCGAGAACAAGGAGGAAGAATTAGGGACCAAGATATATTGTCCCTTTAGAAGATTTAATGGAGTAGTAGTTAAAGATATGCTAGATTTTACATTAAAAGAGGATTGCACTAAACCATTCGGTATGGCCATGTAAAAGCTTCTAGAGCTTTAGGAATATTTAATATATGAGTTATGGCCTTTGAATCAGCATTAGAGTCTTTAAAACAAGTCTTTGAATACGTTTTACATCAAAGGAAACATCAAATGGGCGAAGCATCAGGAACCTGGAAACACTCATCATGAAATCAAAATTCTGTAAAGGAAAAATATTTTTCATGAACCTCACAATTAGAACCTCACCATTATGGAGACACTGTTTATGAACACAAAATTTGGAAAAGGAAAGAGGTCACCATTGGAACCTTGCCTTTTTAGAAACACTATTCATGAACTCAAAATTTGGCAATATAAAGATGTCACCATTAGAACCTCACCATTCTGGAAACACTTTTCATGAAACCAATATTTGGAAATGGAAAGTTGTCACCGTTAGAACCACACCTTTATGGAAACACTATTCATAAACTCAAAAATTTGGAAAAGGAAAGAGGTCACTGTTAGAACCTCACTGTTCTGGAAACATTGTTCATGAACTAAAAATTTTGCAAAGGAAACAGGTCACAATTGGAACCTCACCCTTCTTGAAGCATTGTTCATGAAGTCAAAATTTGGCAAAGGAAAGAGGTCACTATTGGAACCTCACCATTCTAGAAATAATGTTCTTGAACCCAAAATTCAGAAAGGGAAAGAGATAATTGTTGGAACCTCACCTTTCTAGAAACATTATTCATGATCTCAAATTTTGGCAAAAGAAAGAGGTCACTGTTGGAACGTCACCATTCTGGAAACACTGTTCATTCACTCAAAATTTTGCAAAGGAATGAGGTCACCATTGGAACCTTACCATTCTGGAAACACTGTTCAAAAATTCCAAATTTAGCAAAAAAAATAGGATATCGTTTGACCTCACTATTGCACTCTTCACATAAGGTTACCGATGACACTATTCACATAAAGTTACCAATGAACTGTTCACCTAAGGCTACCAATGGAACTGTTCACCGAATTGGAAATTTTGAGAAGTGTTAGGGATAAGTCACCATGACCACCAGAGCACCTCCAACACCAAATTTTCACGAAGTAATGGACCAGAGAGGTCCGGGCCATTACAAACAATAAAATAAACATAAATAAATAAATTAATTATTATATTTTTAAAAAAAATATTTAAAAAATTAAAAAAAATTATTTATAAATAAAACTATAAATAAATTTATTTATTATGAAAATATATTTATTATAATTTTATAACTATTTAAATGTATAATTAATTATTTATAATTACAATTATAAATTAATATATTTAAAAATATTTTTATATAATTATAAATATATTATATTTATAATTATATAAAATTAAAAATATTTATTAATATATTGATGTATATAATTATAAATATAAAAAATATTTTTATTTTAATTTTATAATTACTTATATATATATAAATATAATTAATAATAAATATATTTGAAAATACTTTTCTACATATATTTATTAATATAGAAATATATTTATTTACAATGTACATATATTTATTAGAATTTTATAATTCAAGAATATATATATAATAATATATATATATTTATTTATTATAAAAATATATAAAAATATATTTTTATATAATTATATATTTATTTATATAAATATATATATATGTATATAATTATATATAATTATATAATTAAATACAATTTTTTAAATATATAAATATATAACTATAAATATAATAAATAAGTATTATTTAAATATATCTACTATAATTTTATAATTATTTAAAAATATATATGTGTATATATTTTTATTTATATTGATAATTATAATTGAATATATAAAAAGATTTGGGCAAAAAATTATGGTCTTTAGGGAAATGTAATTGGATTTAATGACTATTGATTCTATAGGCCATGTAAAGGATCTCTTGCACAAAAAGTACACATTTGTTTGAAAATAAAAAGGGTTTTCAGTGCCATCTTTAAAAATAATTAATATATTTATAAACATTTGTACATATTTATAAATATATTTATATAATTATATATATATTTATATTTATATAAATATATAATTATATATATAATTATAAATATAATATATTATTTTATTATTTAAATATACTTACACTATTAATAATTTATATAAATTTTTATATATATATTTATTTTAATTATAATTATAAATAAATATATTTAAAAAAATTACATATAGTTATAAATATATTATATATATATATATATATTAATACAATATTATATATAAATATAAATATAATAAATATATATAACTCTTAAATATATTAATTAATTTATAATTATAATTATAAATATATAAATTGAAAAGGAATTGTTATCTAAATATAATATATTTATAAAACTATATATATTTATATATAAATATATATACATATATATATTTATATAATTATATATGTATTTATTAATATATATATATATATTAATATGTATATATATATAATAAAAAAATTATTATTTAAATATCTATATTATAATTTAATAAATATATATATATAATTATAATTATATATAAATATATTTAAAAATATTGGTACTAAAATGGTTCAAATCATGGATTTGGAAACCTAAAACCATGATCCCAAGAATTGTATTGTAAAAGATAAAGGCAATGCATACACGCTGATACATGGTATGCTGACCCGTAAAATAAAAATCGAGACCCAAGAACACCCCTTTCGACATGGTGGTAGGGGACCATTAATTTTTTTGGCCTGAACCCCCCCCACGACAACCAAAAACCACTATTCGGTCATATTTTAGTCATCATGCAAATCATATGCCCATATCTGATCAACCAAAATACCCATATATAAAAGTCTCATGAATCGTCCAACGCAAGACTGCCTCTATTTTTTCCCATAAGATTCCTCCCTCCAAAATCATCATTACAATGATGTCAAACTCACTTAGTAGTCACAAGACACAGTAAGACACATGTCGAAGTCGCGTCCCAAAGACATTCCACATCTCGAGGCTATCCCCATCACCCTGCACATCGATATCGGCCATGCACCACACATCTTTCCCATCATGTTATCCTTTTATCACAGACATAAAACAGATCTCCATACCCACCATTGGCACTAGGTTTTCACTCACCATATAATATATGTGTCGCAACTGGGATCTTAATTATGATCATCTTCTATCCCGATTTCATCGACATAGAACATCATCGACCAATTCAGCTAATTCTTGCATGATGTCACCAGCTACGTCCTGGTTTGATGCATCTTCACATATTTAAATGCAGCTGGTATTGAGGTCATGCCAACCTACAACAAAAATCTACCATAGTTCATTATTGTGTGATTGAATCATCGACATCCTTGTATGATAATTTCTTGAGTATCAAGAGGAATACATCATCGACAAAACATACATCTCATGAGCACACAATCCATGTGCAAATCCACTCATATCTTTTATCTTAGTCATTAATCTTGCCCCATCAACCATGAATCTCCCAACACTGAAATTTGTGTTTTAACACCATCTGCTGGTGACATATCAATGTCACTAGCCTCCATTTTCATGGCTCCATCACCAGTATCCACTATCGATATTTCATCTCTCATCACCTCCTATGTCATATGTGACATCCCAAACTGAATTCCACTCAAAGGTTCCTTATGACGGTGGCCCGCATGGCCTCAAGCATTAATCTTCATATTCCAGAAGATGTTGAATAGTATTGAGTGCATAGGGTGTGTCTATGCGGAGACAATTCCATCATTTTAAAGTAGATCTCAATGGATATAGACATAGAAACAAATTTATAACAATAGAATAAGAATAAAAATTAATAATAAAAAGCAACTGAAGTAAGAATAATCAACCAGATAATAATAATCAACTCAAAAGTTGAAAAGTTCAATATAAAAATGATGATCATGTAATGTTATGTCACTAAAAAAATATAAAATAGGAATACATTGATGTACAAAATACATGCTATAAAAAATCAAAAATATGAAAAACTATCCAGAATATAGAGCAACTTCTTAGTTATCTAATATTAATCTCCATACTTAGAATGAAATAATGTTAGGTTTCTAATTTGGGACACTTCCCCTTGTCCATACCTATGATTCTATAATATTCTTACGTAATAATGGCTACCTATATTGAGTGTCATTTAAATATCAATAGGTCACCACTAGTGATGTGTATACAATCCATTCTATGAATATAAACTAGAATAGTTTCCGGGTATATATATAAGTAAGAAGAAAAAAAATAACTCATACCTTATTTTTCATTATATAGTTTCTTAACATGTAAACTTTTAATTAATTATGATCTAGATTATAATAAGGATATCTTATATATGTAAATTCAGTGAGACTAATCAGGGTCATAATAATGATAATGGATAATCGAAGTTGTAACTATGGAATCCATGACCACATGGGTCAGACATATCATAGTAGAAAATAATGACCTCTAGAAATATAGGATCTAAGTTTATACCAAGGGGAATATTGATCGTTTAGAACTTCACTATTTATTTACACCCTTATACCACTTTGTTAAAATGATTTTTATCCTCATTTCCAAATTTATTAACAAATTTTAAATTATATTTGATTTAATTATTTATTGTAAATTATATTAACAAGGGTAATTTAACTTGTTGGGCTGATTTCATTGAAGGTGGAAGTGATTTGGAGGGCCCATGATGATGTCGATGAAAAATGTGCCAAACTGTGCAATATCCCAAGAACATATGTTGTAGAAAATTAGTAATTCTATCAATTTGTGCATCCAAATGGGTAGAAAATTTGTTTCATGATCAAAATTTAAATGGGATAAAACTCTTATGAATAAAAAATCAAAATACATTCATTAATGTGCATAAAAACTGATCTATCCAAGAAACTAATCTACATGAAGTTAAAAGTTGTGTTCTGTATTTTTTCCATATCACGGGATATATTTTTCAAAATGGATCCAAATTTTTTGGACATATTCAATATGCTGGGAATGAAATTAGTTTTCTGTAAAGTTAGAAAAGATTTCTTTCCAGTCAAAATAATTGGGCATGTTGTTTCTGAAAATCTGAATTCTCAAAGACACCTTCCACATTTCTTATAAAATTGAACATTGTGAACCCCATTTGTAATTTCTAACTTGCAGAAATGATATAAAATTTTCTAGACCCAAACGATTCCTCTCTTCATCCTATATTCTCTATATTCCTTTATCTTCATAAGGAGATCAAGGATGAATGTGAAGATCCACCCGAGACTCATACACCTCTCGATGGTGAGATAAATGGTGGATGGTCATTTTTAATGTTCTATAAAAATATGGGAGGGAGTTCTGACACTTTTGATGCTACTTGTTTTGTCTAATTTTTTTGTGAAAAAATTCATATAAATATGATATTAACAAGGTTCTTCATTGAATTATTTGGTTTGGTTAAATCATGTGAACCACTTTTTATCTCAACACGGAATGGGTTGAGATTTCAGATGGGAATCTTGGATAGATCTTATTAGATAACCCATGAATCATTTTCCACATTCACATTCATGAGTATCCATACGATTTTATATCCCTTTTATATGTTTTATTTCCAAATTTTGACAACAAAATTTTTGTGTCAAGGGTCGGTTCTTTGTGCATCATTTTAAGAGGCAAGAGGGGAATCATGATCTTGATATTCATCCACAAAAAAATTTCATTAAAACGTATGAAATTTCTTGAACAATTAACTATTATGATGTATCCTAAAACAGAAATGAACACCTTCTATCATAATTATAAAAACACAACATTCCTTTGTTAAATATTAATCTATTTAATTTAGTCATTTTATTTTTACAACTATTTTAAAACCCACCACCTCTTTTAGTCATTTTAAATTAAAATTCACACATTATACCACAAAAACACATTTATATATGTTCAATGGTGTTCCCTAGATAACAAAAAATCTATTAAAACATAATCATTATGATGTTTCATGAAAATGAATTTAAATTTCAGTGTCGTTTTGGGGGTGGGATATTATTTTTAATTTGCATTTTTTTTATAAAAACAATGTGTATTTTGTAAATATATTTTTTCTTCTTTACTTCCATCAATTTTATGTTTGTTTTTAACATATTAAGTTTTTAAGGCTCATTCAAGATGTATTATTCATTAGAGGAACTACTTCCTTTCAAACATGTACTGAATAGGATATTGTGTCATCGACACCAAGAAGCACAAAACGATCCTTTGAAGGAGGACCCAAAAAATATCAAAACTCTTTTTTGATCCTTCTTATCATTTAAAAAATCATCACGAATGAAATAAACAAGAATAATATAGAAGAAAATATCTGTAAATTAAAAGAACTAACCTCATTGGATGTATAAATCCATCCAGTATACATTTAAATACAAGGGGAAGAATTTAATTTTGACCAAAAATCCAGATTAATTAACTAAGTACCAAGATTCCATGGACTCACAAGATAAGATACAGAGATGAACATAAAATTTTTTATGTAATGTTTTTTCAACATTAAAACCTGATAATGTAGATTAAGAACAAGTAATGCTTATGGGATTAACTTTTTCATTAGAAGACACTGGAATATATTGGTTTTATTCTATTAACTCCCATGATAAATTATGGGTGGATAGGGAATGTGTTTTTCTCAAAATACACTTCCCAAACTCCCAAAATGAAACTATGAGGAATGAAATTTCTAGAATAAGGAAATCACTCAGAGAAACACTTCTTGAATACTAATACTGATTTAAATGTATTTTTTTGAGATATCCATACAACCAAATAAGTGATAAAAATTTAATAAAAAATTCAATGAAGGATTAAATCTTATTTATTTTAACACTATTGATGTTTTTTAGTGGTGTTCTAGTTGATAATATCCCATCCCCTTTAACAAACTAATCTAAAATAGGGCATGTAACACCTAATAATCCAGTTCAAGGTCCAGTGTACCCATTCGATGTATCCATGAGAGGCAGAGTACTAAGATTGATAAGAATGTAGACATGATGTTTGAAGAGGTATGTAACATTATTCGATGACTCACTCTTTTTCAAGGGAAATAACATTCTTCTCCTCTAATCCATTTTCATATCTATTCTTCCAATACCAACTATTCCATCCCATTCAACCAAATGATAGAAATTACTAAGAGTTTTGAGGAAATATTCTCATTTTTCCCCTATAACTAATCCATCGGATGATATTCTCAGTATCCATCCATACATGTGTGGAAATAAAACCAAGACTATAGGAAACCCAGTATTCAAACCAATCTCAACATGTATGGAACCAACCTTGGTATAGTATACATCCACCAACACCACCAAGAAATCCTTAATGTCTACAAATACCATTCCAGCTACCCCCTAAAAAACCCAAACCTATAAATAGTGATATAATGAAGGAAATGGAAGAAAATAATACCCAATTCCAACAAACAACCCAATATTCCATAAAATACCTAAAAACCCAATTCCACCAACTCACCAATATTATGGGGGGGGGAACCAAACTTATGGAACATTTAAACTACACAATAAACCAATAGTAAACCCTAGGGATAGAACAAATCCTAGTTCCATCAATATTAAGAGTTGAAAAACACTTAAAATAAAAAAAACCTCTATTGGATTCATCCCCTACTAATGAATCCACCATTCCAAGTACTGAAAATGGTCCAAGAGAAGAAAATTATTCTCCTAAGAAAAATAACACCAAATAAAAGGGTGTTTCTATTGATGAATCAACTAGAACGACATTTCATATTCCATTTCTCAAATGTTCCACCCAACCAATTAAATAAAAGGAAAATGAACGAGATAAGGAAATCATGGAAACGTTCAAATAAGTGTAGGTTAATATCCCATTGATCGATGTTGTGAACAAAATTCCAAGATACCCAAATTTTCTCATGGATATGTTTACACATCAAAGGTGATTTCGAGGTGATTATAGGTGATCTTGTAGAGGAATATCTCAACATTGATTGGGATGTCACTTCCCACCAAATGAAACAATCCTAGAATATTAATTATTTAATTCACCATTGGAGAGTATTTCTTTTATGATGTTATGGTTTGTGTGGCTTCCTCTATAAATTTTATTCCTCACCCTATTTTTATTCATTTTGGGTTTGATAATTGAATCCCACTTGAATTATTCACTAAATAGAATACCAGAGTATACACAACCTACAGGTTTGTTAGAGGATGTTTTTATGAGGGAGAAAATTTTATGTTTTATTGCTGATTTCTTTGTTGTCAAAAAATAATATGATAAAAGAAATAGACAATGAAAAATTATATTGGGGAGGACTTTCATTAAAACTATAAAAACCATATTTAATTTCCATAATTAAAAATTATCTATGGAGTTTTGGGGTGACATTTTCCACTTCAGCATCCTTGAGGACATAAATCACCCCTCTTAAGAACAATCATCACTTTCATTTAATTTTATTGATGTGACCCTTCCCCTAAAAAACTTATTCTATCTCCCCTAATACCATTTTATATTTTTCATCATTGATAGAAATTCTTGGTAATTGATCATGCATTGAATGTTTTATTGGTTTAGAAAATTCTCATTCATGTTTGTTAATTGATGATTTCTTGATCACTAAGGATCGCATGATGTTATTCCTAAAATTGTAAAATATCATTTAACATTTTAGTATTTTTCCATTAAATAGTTAGATGAGATAAGTGACCTTTAAGTTTCACATTTACTACCATCAATCCAAAATCCTCCTAAATTTAAACTCCAACCACTACTTAAAAATTAGAAATATTCATATCTTCAAAATGAAAACAATATGCCTATCATAATTTCTAGTTAACTCCCTCTAGAGAATGAATTACAACTACATGACCTTTTGAGGGAGTATAAATAATAATTGGGAAAGATAATTTCTAAAATTCATGGTATTAACATATAAACATTCACACAACATATATTCTTAATTTATGACGCTAAACCAATGTGGTATGCACAAATTTGACAGAACCCAAACCTCATATATGTTGATAAAAAGAATGTAACAAAATTATTGGATTCTGTAAGCCTTTACCCCATATCTGGGAGCTAATTAGTTAGTACAGTGTAGGCAGTTCCTAAAAAACGTCCATATAATAATTAAAAATGAAAATAATTAATTGGTCCCATCCAATTATCATAATAGTTGATGTGCCTTTATAGACTATCATCGACTAAACCAATAAAGTTGGACGTTCCATTTATTATTAGTTCTCATTGACCAAATCTAAAGTGGTTTATAGGGAATCCCACTACTATTTTCTTAATGGTTATTATGAATACTTTGATGTACATATTTCCCTCAAAAATATGGAAAATACAACCTTTACGTTCCCCTTGGGAACATTTTCAATTAAGAGGATTCCATTGGGTATATCCAATGCTCCATGTACATTCCAACAACGCATGGTTAATATTTTTTTGGATTACCTGGAGAATTTCAGGGATGTTTTTATAAATGATTTTATAGTTTTTTTCTCCTCTGATATTGAATTTTTGGGAAGTCATTGTTATTTCAAATATCATTGTATTGAAAATAATCACAAATTAAATTAATGGAAATTCTATTTCATGGTTTGATAAGGTTTGTTACATGGGAATGTCATTTTTGGGGATGGTGTTGAAGTAGATAAATCAAAGGTGGATGTCATTTCATCCCTACCATTCCCCACAAAAGTATGCTTTGTCACACATCTCTTAGGGAATTCTGGATTTTACCATTGTTTCATTTGTGACTTTTGTAAGATATCACTTCCCCTATCCAAATTACCCCCAAAATAAAAAACAGTTTTTTTGATAAAGAATGTGACATATATTTTAAAAAATTTAAATGTAGTCTCACATCACCCTTGGTAATCAAATAACCTCAGTGGGATATACTATTTGAGTTCATGTGTGATGCCTCTAACAATGTTGTTGGGGATTTCTTATCACAATGTGTCAATATAGCCCCACATGTCATTTCCTGTTACTCAATCACACTAGACCCTACCAAGTTTAACTACACTAAATTGAAAAATAATCTAACTCCATTTTGTTTATCTTCGATAAATTCAATAAATACCTTTTACATTCCAATGTCATTGTGTTCTCATAACATTCATCCCTCTAATATCTCATTATGAAACTGGAATCCAACCAACATCTCATTCAAAAGAGTATCATACATTAAGAATTTAATATAAAAATTAGGGATAAAAATTATTAGGGAATATGGTGGTTGACCAAATCAGTAGGATCCTCCCATCCTCATACATTGAATCATACCCTTTTATTCCCATAAATGACATGCTTCCCAATGAGAAATTGTGTGAAGTGAATGATTTTATTCCTTAGTATTCCAATATTGAAAATTATTTTTTATCATCTTTCATTCCTACTGAATTAAAAAACATAAAGTTGGCCATCTAAAATAGTAGTCTTTTTCAAAAATTTGGGATGAACCCTAACTTTGGATCACATGTGGTGATCATGTCCTTTGGCATTATGTTCCCAAGAGTATGTTTCATCCTATCCTTAGGTTCTGCCAAACTCTTCTTTGTGGTGTCCACATTGTTCCCCAATAGACTAATTGTAAGGTCCTTGATTCTGATGTCTTTTGGCCAACATTATTTCAAGATGTCAATGACATTTTTATGTTTATTCCATGCTTCCAATGAATGGTTAATATCTCTAAAAGAAATGAAATTCCACAGCAACACATTCTCTTCCATGACATTTTCAATGTTTGGTGAATTGACTTTTTAGTGACATTTTCCAATTCCTTTTAAAACTGTTAAACTATTCTATCAGTTGATTACATGTAAAAATAAGTATAGGGACATGTCATAAGTATAGTTTATTCCAAGATAGTTTTGGAATTTTTTAGAATCCAATTTTTTTTATAGGTTTGGGTTACTTAGTGTCATCATCAGTGAATATGGTTTTCATCTATTCAAATAAAAAAAGAAAAAACTTTTTGGTCGACATGTGGTTGGGAATCATGTTTCCACCACATATCACCGATAAAATAATGTCAAGATGAGGTGTCAAAAATAAGGGTAAATAAAATTCATGTTAAACCAGTCCAACCCAATAGAAAATATTATATTTATATAATGGATGAATTGTCCTTGGAATATTGTACTACCTTCCAAACTCTCATTGGAGTATACCCATATCGGCTAGTTTTTTTGAAATAGATGTCACCTACATATACAGATAGAGAATCAGGCATACGTGGCCCTTAAATAATGAAATTATAATATATTTGGTAATGTTTTTCAATGGATGTTACATATTCAGGAGCAGGATGAAATGTGAAAAGACTCATATGAGAAATCCTAGATATATAAGAAGATAACCAAGGATACCCACAACCTATCATCATTCATAATTAATTCTACATTAGGCATAAATTTCTATTTTTTAATGCATGAATGAAGTTTCAACAAGGAAAGCTTCTACAAAAATGGTTTGTCCCATACATTTTCACTAATGATTACCCATTTTGTTTTGATCATTTTACAAATGATGAAACAAAAAAACATTCAATTCCAATAGGAAGTTTTTGAATTACATTAATGAATTCATTATGGAGTCCTTGATGGAGGAACTCCAAGTTCAATAAGAAATCATCCCATGAAACCCACTATGTTTTATCAATAGTTACCATATAATATTTTATTATAGCAAGGAAACTACACACTCTATGTGTGGGGATTGTGTATATTCCCTTGGTAGGTAGGAATTTTCTTGATCTTTCTTCTTTTTATATTTTTATCATGCTGAGTAGTATTGTTACAATTTCCTTTTCCCCATAAATTTGAGTCAAAATATTCTTTTTCATGACCACATAATGATTTAAATTATTCAATAAGCATGATTAATATTCATATTTCATGTTATTTTATCATTTATAAATAACTTTTGTAATGTTTATTTTAGTTTGAATTTAAGATTGATTTGTGTATTTTTCTTGTAAATTGGTTGTTTTTCAATTGTCGGACCTTATTTTGTCATGTATGATAAAAAAATATAAGAAACAATATACCCCATTAATAATAGGTAATATTATCCTACAAAAAAATAGCATAATCAAGAAGAATAATATGATGAGGTGAGCTTAATTAATAAAGTAGTTTCTAACAGGAATCTAACATGATGACGAGAAATCAAAAATGGAGGTCAAACGAAGAAGCAATATCAAAGATTAATTTTAGTATCAAAGGAGGGATGTTCTAATGTGAGCAAGAAGAAGCAAAAATGGAGGGTAAGAAAATATAAAATGGGTTCTTCCCATTATAAAAAATCATTACATCTACACGGTGTGTAAATGCTTTACACATCCTGTAATACACTTACCATCCTTTCTAGTAAATGTTTATTACATGTCCTGAATTGTCCTAGACATGAAATTACATGGTATGTATTCAACACACATTATGTGTTTCAAATTAACTTTGTGTAGTTGGATTGCAGCCTATCTTCATCCCCATGATTCCTTTCAAAAAAACAAACTAGCCTGAAGGTGTGGTTTTATACTTATTCCAAAAGTGAACCACAATAGGGGTTTTCAACAAAAATTTATAAGGATTTGTACCTAATGGAAAAACATGGTTCTTATAGTCCCCCCCCCCAAATGAAACATATCCCAGAGTTTCCCAAACAAGAGTGATATCACATTGTCTGAGAAAAACTATATCCTGTGACCATGCATGTTAGCCTCCCACTCAAAATTGTCATCTTGTACCCATATGTGATTGCATAACACATACTCTAAAGGTATATACTGACCACTGAGAGACATCATAACCTCAGTAATGATTCATATAGGAGACTCCTCAAAAATAATCATCGTCAACTAACACCAAATCCTTGGTATAAAAAGTATCAGATGGGTCAGCATGATAATGGAAAATGTGTGAAATGTAGAAGATGTTGTGCATAACACGATATCTATGAAATAATAGGAATTGATAATATACTTGCATTAATGTATCCAATATCTCAAATATGCATAAATAACAAGGTGATTTATTCCCGGTTGAAGTCCTCATGTTTTAATCATGTTTTAACGATCATAAAACCTATACATCCAGTAAACTATATTTAATTTTCTTTATAATGTATTTATTTAAATAATGGTAAACTATAATTAATTCTATGAATATCACTTCTTCAGTCTAGATAAATATATTTGGATAAGTCTAAGAAACTGTGAATCTATCATCGGTTTTGGTTTTTTAGAAAATGAACGAGACACCATAACCCAAAAACTATGACTATACACTATGACCAGACACCGTGGCCCAGACACCATGACCCAGACACCGTGACCAGACACCATGACCCTGAAACCAAGACCCAGACACCATGACCAGACAAAGTGACCAAAACACCGTGATCATAACACCTCATATGTGATACCGTTTCCTAATCACAATTCAATTAGTCCATCATGGAATTCTCATTGCTCTACGTCAAAGGAGAAGGCACCGTTTTGTGGTGACATAGTTTCCAAGTGACATTGTTTCCGAACTGACTGTGACACCATTATTTAATCCTTTTTTGTGTTCAATTTAATTTCTAACTGTCATATTTGAGTCTTTAAAATTCACCTACATAATTAATATTTCTTTTTAGACATGTCACCTTATAGTAAGTGGTAGTAGGTTCAGAATAAATGTATCATTCCGGATCCAACACATGTAATCCAAAAAACAAAAATAAAAGTGTTTCCCTGAATCAGGTGGTGTGGTAGTGCAGCGGATGCATGAAAAAATTATAATGTGAACTGATACTTGCATCAATAACCATATGAATAAAACAAGAAGCATTCACTATTACAAAAGATGGGATACCATAGATCAATGTCAAAAACATCCTCGAAATACCAACTCCATGAATTACACGAGCCATATCTAACAAGAAGCCTGACCATCTGACTTTCAATACTCTATTTCTAGAAAGAGGACTTGATACTTTCATCTAATTGATCCTAGAAGTCTAGAGCTACATAGAGTAACACTCAGAGCACTTCTAAACTTATCTCATCATCTTTTATCTTTTTTGAATTGTTTTTCTCTTTCAAGATGTGTGTGTGTGTCTTTATTAAAAATACACATTGTCGCCTGAATTAAACTGAAGGATACAAGATATCATTCCTCTCATATCTTTTTAAAACTACTTAATACCATAGATAAGTGTGTAAGAGGTGATTTAGTGACCTGGTAGTTTACACCCATGAATAATTGTGGAAGAGGTCGTGTGACCTTGACAGTCTTGTGCACTGTTGTTTACCCCGATATCCGGTGTGGATCAAGTTTATTAATATAAACTTCTTGGTTGTGGGTGTCCAAAAAGTGGAGTGGATTAGGTATCATTTTGAGAGTGGAACACTTGTTTTATCCACATTTTAGTTTAATTTAGTTTTCTCTATTTTACTGTATAAATCAAAAATCACTAGATTCACATTGATAGTTAATCTTGGACAGATGTTATAATTGTTTTTCATTATTATAATATCTTCAAAAGTAATATCAATAACACATATTGAGATTCCTGAGAATTAATATATCTTCTAAGAAGTTATTTAAATAGTCAACGTTGTATAACAGTATTTCCATGATTAACTAGGCTGAATTTATTTTTATTGGGGATCCTTTGAAGAAAAAATTACAATTTTTTATAGATTCTAAATTGACCCCCTCGTGAGTACTCTACTTCGAAAAACATTTATTAATAGTGGTATTTTTATTCCTGTTAAGACTAGGTTTTTTGAAACTCTTCAATTGTGATTTTTGTTTTACTTTAATGATCTATAAATTTATGTTAATTCTAAATTTATATCTCGTTAAATGTATTTAATTATTATCTATAATAGGTTTGAAGGTGTTGTAAAAAATATAACACCATTAATTAATGGATACAATTATTCCCAATGGAATACTTAAAGGAAATTCATTTAGAATGTTTGGGTTTTGAAATTTTGTCTTCAATTATAGATGAATATAGCATTGCTTCTGCTGATAGAATTACTTGGGATGAACCAAACAAGACTTCTTACAATAACAGTTTCAAAGCCACGAATGCATTATATTTCTCTTTGGGGAATGAGGAATTTAATAGAATTTATCCATGTAAAACTGCCCATGAAATTTGGTATACCTTTTCTGTTTCACAAGAAGTAACTTCTAGTGTGAATGAAATGAGTCTCAATACTTATACTATTAAATATGATAACATTAAAATGAAACCTGATGAGCCTATTTATAACATGTATCTCAGGTTCAACAAAATTTTCAAAATAGTTATTTCTCTTGGAAGAGAATTTGCTTCCATAGAACAGATCATGAGGATTCACAACTACTTACCTGATAGATGGAGAGGACCCCTCGTCTCTATTAGAGATTCAAGTTACATCAAAAATTACATGTCAAAGAACTCATTGGGAAACTAATTATGTATGAAGAGAAGAAAAAAGTAAATAAAGTAAGATGAGGATGAACCCTAAAAAAATCTACTGCATTTAATACCACCACCTCTAAACCCAAAGAAAAATTGAAGTCGGATGTCTCTCTAGAATGTTCCAACACTGAACAATCATCACCTGACAGTGATGAGAAGATGGGTCAATTTCCTAGAATGATTAATATATTTTACAATAAGAATATTTTTTTTAAAATCCTTACTTCAAAGGAAGATATGCTCTAAAGGGAAGATAGAAGAATGTTTGGAAAAGAAGTGACACGTCTAATGAGATAGTATGCTATAAATGTAAGTAAAAGGAAAATATAATGGCTGATTGTCCCAAGATCAATTATAAAATTAAATATGAGGATAATTAGAGAAGGTATAAAAATGTAAATGAATGAAATGTGAATTTCTTCTAATGACAATTCAATTGACTATGAATCCTCACATGCTGAACACACTAACAATTCCAATATGTGTTTTATGAAAAACACATCTGAGGTAACACTAGAATCTTCTATACACATTTCCTATTATTCTAGAGATAAAAGTGATTCTGGGAATATGTGTAATGAATAAATGTTTCATTACTATAATATTCTTGAACAGACATTTAATGAACTAAATGATAAATACATGTTTTTAAAGAAATATCATACTCTTACCTCAACAATTAAAACTGATCATATTGTATAAATAGAAAAAAATGTTCAATTACTCAAAGAAAATAATGAACTAAATCTATCTTATGAGAAATTGAAAAAGGACCATGAATGGTATAATAATGGTAATGATACTTTAGTACAAATTCCATGTAAAGAGATTTCTCTTTAATATACTACTAGTATTGTCTATCAATCTAGTAAAGGAAATTTTGTAAGAACCAATTTTGTTTCAAAATCTAGGACATACAGCTTTTCTCTTAGTTTAGGAAAACATTCTTCTAGATAAAATTATGAAACACTCTCTACGATTTCATGCTTTTATGGACCAAATATAGTTTATTTCTCAATCACATTACATAATGATTATAGGAAACCTATGAGGCATATGTTGGCTCTTAAATCACTAGTCACTAATATTACTATACCCAATAAAATATGGGTTCTAAAGTATGTTTTTATTTGAATATTTTATAGGATAATTTTTTAAAGGTCTCTTATAAAATCTTATGGTACATGTACAATGGTTGTTCAAGAAAAATAATTGGGGGCTATTCATTCATTAAGAACTTAATAAAAATTGATGGTAGACATGTTAACTTTGGTGACAATGCCAAAGGAAAAATCATTGGCCTTGTCCAAATCGGTAACTCTGACTCAGTTTTAATTTTAGAAGTACATTTTGTTGATGGATTGGAATAATATTTTCTTAGTATTTCACAACTATGTGATGATATAGTGAATTTTAAATTTTAATATAATGTTTTCAATGTTTTTAATTCTATAAATAAATAAGTTTTTCTTGCATTGAGAAATTAATATGTATACTCTATTAACATAGATTATTTAGTGTATTAAAAAGCATCACATTTAAGTGTATTTCAGAATGTGTCGTTCAATTGGCATAACAGAATAGGAAACTATAATATTCACTCCCTTAGAAAGCTAACTAGAAAAATATTTTTCAAATACCTACCAAACATGAGTTTCCAAATGATAATGTGTGTAATCCTTGTTAAAAGTGAAAGAAACATGAAATTTTTTTCAAACCAAAGAAATAATTGTCATCTTCTAAACCCCATGAATTGGTTTATATGGATTTGTTTGGAACATATAGAGTTTCTAGTTTATATGGAAAGAATTATGTTTAGTTTCTTGTAGATGACTTTTCTAGATATACATTAACATTCTATTTGGCTCACAAAAGTGAAGACTACATTCATTTCATAAAATATGATAAAATTGTAGAAAATCATTATAGACTTAGAATTAAATCCTTAAGAAGTGATCATGGATGTAAATAAGAAAATCAAGAGTTTTAATCCTTTTTCTCACAAAATGTCTATATTAACAACTTCAATTCCCCTTGAACAACTCAACAAAATGGAGTTATAGAATGAATATATAGTACCTTGTATGAGATTTCTAAATCCATGCTTAATGAATATGACATACCTACTTTATTTGAATGAAGCTATAGATAAAACATTTTATATTACTAATAGAGAGTTGATTAGACCCATTCTTAAAAGAACTCCATATGAGTTATGGAACAATAGAAAAATTAAGTAAGCTACTTCAATGTTTTTTGTTGTGAAGTCTATAACCTAAATACTAAGTAAAATCATGATGAGTTTTCATCCAAGTGTAATGAAGGAAGATATCTAGGATATTCAATCTCTATCAAATCCTATAGAGTGTTTAAAATTAACTCAATGTGAGGAATATTTTTTCCATGTCATGTTTGATGAAATAGATCTACATGATCCTAAGACCATTATTGATAACCTAAATGATAGTATTTCAAATCTGGACATCAATAAAAAATATTTTAACCATCCAGTAAAGGAATCTATGAAAACAGAAAGTTCTGGAAATTCTCTAGATTCAAGTCATATTGATCTCGAACCTGTTGAGAAACCAGAAATTACTAGTCCCCAATTTTCTAAAGCTTTTAGAACTCTTAAGAACCATCATTTAGATGTTTTTTAGTATATTTAGATAAATGAACTCAATCTATAACTTACCTTAGAAATCAGGTTGAACATCATGTTTTCATATCACAACATGAACCTATAAACATTAATGACTCTATCAATGATGAATTTTGGGTGATGGATATGCAAGAAGAAATTATTCAGTTTGAAAGGAACAATTTATGGAAAGTTGTCGATAGACCCAAGGAAAAATTTACAATAGGCACTAAGTTGGTGTTTAGAAATAAGGTAGATGAAGCTTGTAATATAGTTATAAACAAGGCTATATTGGTGGCACATGGCTATAGTCAAGAAGAAGGAATTGACAAGGAAGATACCTTTGCACCAGTAGCTAGACATGAAGCCATCAGAATCGTTCTTGATTATAGTACACATCTAAATTTTAAAATATATCAAATGCATGTTAAGAGTGAATTCATAAATGGTTATATTTCTAATGATGTCTTTGTTGAGGAATCCCCAGGTTTTAAAAATCCTCACCTTCAAAATCATGTTTTTAAATTATAAAATGCTTTATAAAGATTAAAACATGACCCAAGAATGTGGTATGATAGATTATGTACTTTTCTTATTTCCAATGGTTTTACAAAAGGAATAGTTGATCTTAACATTTACATAAAACTAATTTCCAATAATTTTTTAGTAGTTAAAATTTAGGAAGTTGATATTATCTTTGGATCTTCAAAAAAATCATTATGAATTGAATTTTCTAAAATGATGCAAAAAGAATTTGAAATGTGTTTAATGGGAGAACTAAAATTATTTCTTGGATTTCAAATCATTCAAAATAATTATGGTACTATTTTAAATCAATTAAAATGTACTAATGATCTTTTAAATCATTTTGGCTTGGATATCACTTAATGTAGTGACACTCCAATGAGTAGTACTTGTAAGTTAGATCTTGATGATGATGGAAAATTTATTGATAAAACCACATACAGAGGAATGATCGGAATCTTACTCTACTTAAATACTATATGACCTGACATTATGTTTATTGAAAGTATGTGTGATCATTTTCAAGCATATACTAATTAATCTCATTTAAATTTTATAAAAATTATTTTCAAATAACTCATATATACACTCAATCTAGGACTGTTCAATCCCAGAGACAATCATTTAAGTTAGTTATCTAATCTGGTCCTGATTTTGGTGGTTGTAAATTTTTTAGATAAAGAACCTTTGGAACCTTTTAATTTTTAGGCAAGTCACTTGTATCATGGTGTAGTATGAAACAAAACTCTGTTGCATTATCTTATCTCATAGTTGAATACATATCTACAGGTAGTTGTTGTACACATATTTTTAAGATGAAAAACACCTTACTAGATTATGGATATCAATTTAGGTGTGTAACTATAAATTGTGACAATAAAAGTTCTATTAAAATCTCAAAAAATATAGTTTCACACTATAGGACAAAACATATTGATGTAATACATCACTTTCTGAGAGACCATTATCAGAAAAGTGATATCACTTTGGAATTCATTGGAACTAAATACCAGATTGCTGATATATTCATCAAACCATTATATTCCGAAAGAATAGATTACATCATACATGAATTAGGAATGATAAATTTTAAGTATAAAGTGTACTATTTCACAACATATTATTTCACAATTTACGGTTCCACAAGTAAATATCTTAAGATTAATGTCCCACACTTAGAGTTACTATCTATCGATTGTTTTCTGGTGCATACTATTTCAAACGACATGGTCACACCATTTTATGTCACATAGTAGAGAAGATTTCATGAATGTTTGTAATGGTCTCAATGTGACAACTGATTATAGTATCACTGTGAAAGTCAATTTCGGTCTCACTATGAAAGTCTGTTCTAGTCTCATCGTAAATACACATTATCATTTTATTTATATATTATGTCATATATCACTGTAACTTATTATTTTATTCTTTTTCATTCTCACACATTTGTATTTATGATGCTTGATATTCCTAAATGATAAAAACAAAATAATCTTTCAAAAAAAAATCACTCGAGCCTTCTTATCTCAAACCTAAAACCTTTATCAATCAGATCGTAAGACCCTTTCAATCCTTCTTCTCACTCTCAAACCTCTCATTGAATGCTCAGGATGAGGATCCAATATTCTTCTGCTATTGAGAAGCACAAATCTCAGAAAAAAAATTGAAATGATCACCAAAGATAGCGCTCGAAGTTCATATGAATCAGAACCTTGTTGACAGAATAGTGGTTCCTGAAATGGAAATATTCCCTAAGTAGATACTTTTATGTTATTATTTATTTTTGAAAGTACTAAAAGAGAATGTATGGTTATATTGGTTCACAATGGAGATAAGGTCGATCTATCCAAAGATTATTGGTTAGTTCTATCAGTTTTTCCAGTTCTCATTTGATACAGAAGATGTTTCCATTGTTAGAAAGAAGGATAAAATGGCCAAAGATGTACCTTTTCATTGAGGTTATGGGTTGCCTTCCTACGGATACCTCATAAGGGAATTTGTTAGGACTATCAGAGAGTACATCTTCCTCCAAGTGATATCTTCGTCTTACAAGAAGATTTGTGAATATTGAATGGGAATAAAACAATGAGAATAGCTATTGTTTTTGAGCTAGATGGTGAAACTAGACTGTTGTTTATGTGTGTTCAGAATTTTATTAGTCCATGAAAAGGATATTTTTATACACTAATTTATTAGGATGTATTTTTGATACATCATATGATGAATGGACACTATATTATCCTATATAAGTATTTTATACTTCATATTCATTAGTTGATAAAGACAACCTCAAAGTCAACCTCCTTTCTATACTCAAGGTTAATATCTTATAAGATTCATGATAAAGGGTTGGTTGAAACAGATGAAGAAGTAATTAAGGACTGTGAATTTTGAATCTCAATGGTTATAGTAAAAAGAATGAAAATAAGGTGGAATCCATTGAGAAATGCATGGGTAGAGGATAATGAATGGATATATGCAAAATTAAATCTAGTTGAGCATTCTTCTATATCTAAGGAATTTTCTAATCTAGGTTTGGAACCGGTTGAAATTTTTGACTATCCTATTGATGAAGAAGAAGATGTTTTTGCACCTATAGGGGAAACATTTCTGGATAAAGAAGACAACATACATTTTCATCAAGTCCTAGATGCGAAGGAAGTACTTGTTCCCAAAGAAACTATTGTTTTGGAAGAAGAAGATGATTCTAGAGAGAAATATGTTGTCACTAAAATGGAAAAAGGCAGTTTTGGAAGGGCATCTAGAATAATGAATTTATATTGAGAAAGAAGTTATTTTAGAAAAAAAATTAAAAGAACAAGTTGATCTTGAGATTATCCCATTTGCTGAAGAAATAATGGATCAAGCCTTTCAATTGGATAGAAAATACATGGGTGAATGTTTTGGGGATGAAATTTTTGAAATAGATCAAAGAACTAAATCTCTTAGTCCTGTGAGAGATGCACTTATTGAGTGGGAGCATCACCGTAATCCAGAAAGTGTTGAAGTTCCTAATCCAATTATTCAAAGCATTGTGGATACATGGTATAAATTTCCTTGTTACTTTGATGTGAAAGATTCCTAAGAAGCCTCAGTTAAAGGTATAGATATGTATACTACGTTTCAGTTCAAACCAGTTTCTGCACATGAAGTAATATCTGCAAAGGAACCGGATCCTATCTCATCTTCTGTTCATTAACCTTCTCAAGAAACTTATACCTTTGTAAGTCAAAATAATTTGAAAGCCTTTGGAGATACTTTATTGGATGGGGTTGAAAATATCCTAAACACTCAACATTCTCCTCTAACAACCAAAAGTGAGAGAGTTGTTTCAATGATATTGGAAATGATCATATGGATGTTTCATCCAAAAATTATTCATGAAATTCAAGAGGACATAATTGAGAAAAAATAGTTGAGTGATGAAGTGAAGTCTCTCAGAGAAATGGCTAAAGATATGAAGAGAGTGTTGAAATCAAGACGAGATGCTATTGCTCATCCTGATGAGGATGTTATTGGTCAGATTATACATGAACTTTTCTCTCTGATTCAACCAAACCTATATTCCTTAGATATCATGGTTGCTAAAATATACAAAAAAATAGTTTAAGATATCTGTGAGCTTTATATTATTTTGAAAAAATTGACTTATTAGTATAATGGATATCTCCAGAATGTTCTGAATCCACTGAAGTCCCTTACATCAGCTATTACGTCCTCTAGTGCCTCTAGATATCCATCTCAACCCTTATTTGATAGTGATAATCTCATAATGGTTGTTAAGGAAGAACTTCAATCAGTGCGAAGTGTATTTGATAGAGAGTCTTATTTTTGGTTTCCAAGAATAGTGACATAGTTCTTGATTTGTTAATAATTCATTCAAAGATTGCAAATAATGCTCGAGAAGAAATTTCTAAGAATGTGGATTTCTACTTCAATAGAATTTTATCTAAGCACGATATGATAACCCGTTTAAAATACATTGTAGAGAACTTGAAAATCTCTCATGTCACTCAATCTATTAAAAATCAAGATCAAAAAATGTACACTTTCACTCCTTTATTGGAACTGTTGACAGATAACAATGATGGGTTTGACAAAGCGATGCAGTATGGTGGTGAGAGTATTGCTGACTTCATCAGGTTATTGGGGCCTTATCTTCATGTGTAGATCACTAATATTGTGGCTCATGTAGCTGCACCATTGCGGCTGGGTTGTCCTCCTTCACCATTCTATGCCTTTTCATCTACATCTATGTTTGTCTCTCAAGCTCTGAGTCAGATCAAACATGTTATCCTTGACCAAACATTACCTTGATCTTCCACCAAACCTACCATGGACACTCACATTTTTTATGGACTCCCTCTTCCTTCTATGATAGTTGTTTCACTCCCGTCTTCAACTTCTACATCTTCTCCTATCTATCCTCCTAATTCCATTACCAAGGACAAGGGAAGACATATAGTGCTGAAGAAAAGTGAACAATATCTTTTTATTGGAATATTTTATATTTTTATTTCCTTCTATATATAATGACACATCTTTATCCATCTAATTCATTGTAAACACTTATTTACTATTCTCTTATTTACTCTTATTGTCTATTCTATTATTTATTTTTGTACTCTTTTTCATAATCTCAAAAGGGGGAGAAATAACACTAAAAATTGATATCTCTCTAATATGATTTTTGATCATAAAAACGGGAGAGATTGTTGTAATCATCATGTTTTATTCATCTATTAATGATGAAAATTATGATACATCCTATAAAAAATATTTATTTTTTTATAATGGATTTATTTTATGAATGATCATGTCGAATTCATTCTGTGGATATCACTGAGGAAGTTTGTGTACAGATATTTGGTGAAGTCTGAGAAACTATGAGTCAGCCACTGGTTCTAGTTTTAGAGCAAAGGAACTAGACACCATGACCCAGACACCATGACCACACATCGCGACCAGACATAGTGACCCAGACATCGCGACCCAGACATCATGACAAGACACTGTGACCTAGACACTGTGACTTAGACATCATGACCAAACACCATGACCCAGACACCGTGATCCTAACACTGGATTTCTGATATCAATTTTAGGTCTCAATAAAATTATTCTATCTTGACTATCTCACCACTCTAATGCAAAGAATAATTCACCATTTCGTTGTGCACCGTTTCCAAGTGACACCATTTCCAGAATGACTGTGAAACTGTTCTGTAATCTATTTTATCGTTTTCAATATAATTTATAATGGTGAAATTTTATTCATTTAAAAGAACTAACATAATTAATATTTCATTTTAGACATGTCACCTGATAGTAAGTGGTATGAGGTGCAGATTACATGCATCCTGTCGGCTCCAACACATGCACAACAAGAATAAAAATTAAAGTGTGGCTCTAAAGTAAGTGGTTTGGTAGATCAATAGACGTGCAAAAAAATTCTGAATAGATCTTATACCTACAACAAGAGACGTTTTAAGAACACATGAATCATTCATGAATCCAAAAGCGAAGATACCATAGATCAGGGACAATAACATCATTATAATACCAACTCCACAAAGAAAGAGAATTAGACTTGTGAAACTATTTTTCTAGTAGGAGGACTCAATACATGCATATGCATCACCCAAGATGTCCAGATCTATATAGAATAACACTCATATAACTTCTAACCTTATATCATCATCTATTCTCTGTTGTGTACTGTTTTTAAATTTTGTGTAGTGTTTATGTGTTTATATTAAAAACATACACTATCTCCAACATTAAAATGAAGGATACTATATGTCTTTCCTATCATATCATTTTACATTCATTTACTCCCACAGATATGCATAGAATATATCCTTGTGTGACATTGTATTATACACCCATGAAGAACTATGGAATAGGTCTTGTGACCAGAAAAGTCATGTGCACAGTTTTTTACCCCGATCTAGGTTTTTGATCAAGTTTATTAATATAAACTATTTGGTGGAAATTGATCATGAAGAGGAGTAGATTAGGTCTCAGCTTGAGACTAAACCACTTATTTTTTCTTCTCTATTGTTAAATTTAGTTTTCTCTGTTTTAATTTATAATTCAAAAATCACTAGATTCAATTTGATATTTAATCTTGGTCCTATGTTAAAGTTGTTTTTCCTTTTTTTAATTTCTTAAAAATAAAAATCGATAACTCATATTGAGATTAATATATATTAAGTAATCTTCTGAGATGTTATCTAATCAGTCAAATGTTCATAACCAAATTAGATTGATTAACTAGCTTGTATATTTTTAATGGGGAACCTTTTAAGAAAACTTTTCAATCCATTTTTTTTAATGCAAAAATCACCCCCTCTTGAGTACTCTACTCTAAACAATATTTCCATGCCTCTGTATCCTTATATTCCCATGTCTGTGGGACACCCACTAGTAAACAAAATCCATAACCACAAACTCAATATATCATCAATTGGGATCCACATACAATTTATATATTGACTAAGAAGATATCATACTCTTCCAGATTCATTGACTATACATCGACATTTCCTGCATCAGACAAGGACCTAGTAGAGTTGTATATTCTTCCTATAACCAACATAGGGGTCTACAACAAAACCTTCCATATAAGGCCTCATAAATATCCATGTGAATAATATACTTGTATATATTATTATATGTGAAGTAGATGACAAGGATATAGATCTCCCAAGAACCATTAAAATCTAGAATGAATTCTTAGAGTATGTCCTCCATCACATGAATCGTCAGTAATAACTATCCATCAGTATGAGGGTTAGAATTTGTGTTGTGATGCACATGTGTACACATAGCTCTCTACAACCCCAAACAAAACCACAATGACAAAAAAATTTCCCTAAATAAAGTGATATTATGAGGGACACATAGTAGCTATATGAGCTCAGAGAAACATAGTCGTCCCATCTCATCAATAGAGAATTATTACCATAAAAGAAGGGAGAGGAATGCTTTAGTATGTTAATCAATGACTACCCAAACCACATTTATAACTATATGAGTCCCTGATAAGCTGAATACAATATCCATTGCATCATCTTCCTATTTTTATTCCCAGACTAGTAACGACTGTAACAATATATTAGGTCACTGGTGTGCTACCTTCACCTATTGATAAGTGGAACACCTAGTTATAAAACTTGATATTTGAAGCTTCATCCCAGGACACCAATCCTAGTGATTCATATCAAGATACAACATAGGGTTTCCTAGAATGACAATCCACTGTGAATCCTTGGAATCTTGCATCAATTAATCTCTCATTTTAATAGGAGATAAGATATTTCCATCTATGTATACGATTTAATCTCCAACAATAGACCAATATAGAGGTGGATTCTCACCAAAAATACACCCTCAGAGATCCAAACCGTCAGGATATGAAAACATTCTCCACTTAACCATGTCTATAAGGAAAGAGGTAACTAGTTAGGCTATAATATTTAACTTATTTTGACTCCAATAAATATATAGGTGTTGATCAAAAAAGCAAATAATCAATTTCTATTCAACACTAGATTCTTGAACCACATGATTCAAATTCATTCAGCATTGCACATCAGTCATCACATTTCCCTTTCTAGGTGTACAAGAAAGATCAAAGTCAATGGACAAAATATATCAAACTCATATTCAATGTATGAGACTCAATTATTGATGTGTATAGATATATTTAATGCTCTTATGGTTTTAATACAACATGAATCACTCACCCATTAGATAGTTTCTCCAGTAACATAGGGCATGAACTATTGCTGCATGTTCAAGGCCATATTTCAAGTAATTATGCTCACAAGGACTCATATGCAGAAACATGTAAGCATCAACTATATCCTCCCCCATCATTACTACACCTATCTCGATGACTTATACATCACATAACATTGTATAGTCTTAGTCAGGCTCAATATGAATCAAAATTGGTGTCGAGGTATACCTTCCTTTCATCTCTTGAATGGAACTATTGCATGCTTCAGGCCAAAAGAACATCACACCCTTCTTAGTCAGACAAATAATCAGTATATAAAGTCATGATAAAACTTGTTTAAAATAGATATAATTTACATCCCTCCCCGTGAAACTCCGTACAACAAACATGTTCTTGGGATTCTCCCCAAAACTATAGAAGTCACCTTTTGGGATAATGGATACTCTAGATTCTAAGAAAAACTTGAAAAATAAGTTAATTTTTTTGATCCACACGTGGTACTTAATAGGAATAGAAAATATATCATTCTCCATTATTGAATTATAAAAGATCTTAATATGTTTACCATGGTGCCTCTGTGCATGAGAATACTCCATATGTGCCATCCATGGAAGCCACTAAAAAGGAATCTAGATATGGATGCAAAACCACTATTCATAATATCCATGAAAATGGTTGGCATATTGGTAAGACTAAATGACATAAAGAGATTATCATATATACCATAACATCTATACAAACACAAATGTTGTATATTTAATGGTCTATCTCATACCAGATGATAGCACAATCATAGGTTGATCATTAAGAATATCCTAACACCTAGGATCATGTCAAATATATCATCTATTTGAGGCAATGGTTTATACTTCCTAACCAAAAGATGGTTCATCCATCAATAATCCATGCAAAAATGATGGGTCACATCCACCTTCTTGGTTAAAATCATGAGTGAACCACCAAAATAAGTGTTTGGTTAGATAAATGCATTTGATTCAAAATCCTAAAAATATATTTTGAGATCCTAGATCTTAATAGGTTATATCCTAAACAGTTGAATAGATACTATAGATTCTCCTAGAACATGGAAAATAGTAAAATCTACCACTCTATTAGTATATAACCCATACAAATCACCAGGAAAGACATCCATGGAACTATCTTTTCCCCAATAAAAATATATCAAATGTATTCACTACTCCACCATGAAAATACTAGAAATCTGCACAGTCACTCCACTTAGTCCCTGATTCTATAGTCTCACATTACTTGCATGGACATTAAACTCACCCTTATGAAGACATATATCTGCATATATTGATGTAAATGATACCTTTTGGAAATAACAATCCAAATAGGCATGATAGGGGACCAGCCAGTCCATTTTGATACTAAAATTGAAGGTTATCATATCGAGGATGAAGAGGTCCCATAAGAAGGGATAACTAACTGCCTCAAGGGGTTGTCCCTCCATTGGAATTTTCCCTCTTACAAAACACCCAAATGTGTGTCTTGGGTCATCACACCATAGTAGTACTAAATTTCCAGGCCGAGACATTCCACAATCTATAAGAAGATATAATGAGTGAGAAAACCATATATCATCCAAACCAGATACAAAAGTAGAAGCTACAATAATATTCCACCATAATGTTAATGGTCAAGTACTCTAATCCTTGGGTATTAATGGTAAGGTATGAAACTATCCTTATCGACGACCTCGTGCAACAGATCGACTACTCTAAGTAGGTCTTCTCTACTGGGGATGATAATCAGATGTCTGAATACAATAGTAATTACCTCCTCATCAGCCTAATTGGACAATGCTACTCCATTATCCAAACTAATTTGGCATAACTAACCATTATTTTTATGTTTTACCTAGACTGTTTCTTCTTCCCCTTGAAGTAGGAGTAAATGTTTGAATGAATGTCTAATGTTGTCCCATATGGATGAAATCACAACACTATAAAGGAACTATATCACACTGAGGTTTTAGATTCCCCTATCTTCTATAGTGTATTCATATAATAGAGATTCTGGGGTGGATACTATGTCCATCACTACTTGTACATGAATTATCAAGTGTTCACTTCTTACTAACAGAGGAACTACTACCATGTCTTGGAACTGAACAAACATTGATGGAAGTATCGGCTTCACTTGGGTCGCACTCATTGATAATATCCTGATTAACAATAAAAAAAAATTATTTAGTTGTAATACATTCACCTATGTGTGGGTGATATACTTGAACCATCATTAAAACATATCTCTTATGATAACTGATGACTGCATAGAAGTGGTGTGTTGTACTGTAACTATGTAAAAGGCACTGAGTAGTCCATAAAGACCATAGAACCCTACTACAAGTGCATAAATTATCTTAATCGATTTTTTATAAGTTTTTGATGGAAAAATAAATCATATAAGGCAATCTATAATCCCCCTAGACCACCTGGATGAAGACCAACATGAGTAATCACATCCCACGATGGTTTGGATGAATTACATAGCATGTAGGTGGAAATCTTGAACCTCCTCTCTAGAGGAAACTCTAGATTCTTTAATATAGATAAGATTTCGTATAGCTAAGACTCAGTATCCTAAAAACCACCATCCCATGAAAATATTGAAAGATGTTGTTGTTGGACCTCATGAGTCATGTAATGACCCAATCATTAATTAATGGGAATTACTATTGATCTAATTAAATCTCTCATTATTTAAAATTTTTATATTTAATGATAACTTCTTTGGTTTAATGTTTTTTGGATTTTAAAATACCCTTATGAATAGTGATAGTTTCTAACATTGTCGTTGATATGTGATCACATGATTAGTATAAATATAGGGCTTTAACAAATCCAATTTACTCTGAAAAAGGAGGCGATGGCCTCATCCAGTAGACATGCCCCATATGAATTGCTTTTTTCGGAGCTCATAAAAGTGGTGGAATCATTGGGCTTCTCTCTTTCCCAAGACCAAGCCATGAATAAACATGTTAAGCTCAAATAGAACCACCTATGAGAGAAACAAATGTTAATAGAGATTACCACCCGAGAACCTATATCTGAGACACCCCTAGAGACTATCACCATCGCACACCTTACTCTTCGGTCTTATGTGGGCTTTGTAAGTGGTTATGTAACAATACCTTATCACTATGATTATGTGCATTATTTATGTGTATAATAATTAATATACATTTATTTCATTATTGTTACATTTTGAATAGTTCTTAAATCAAAAACATTATTTGTAGTTGATATTGAACTAAGATTTATATTTTGATGAATAACTGGATTTTTGAATTAAATAATATTTTAATAAAATATTACTATTATTAATTTAATTTTTATTAAATATAATTAATAATGTAATTTTATGATTGCAATTGTAATTTTTATAATGGTTTGAAAGGCATTTTTATCGAAACCAATGAATTTTTTATAATTGTCAGTATTTAATTTAAAAGAAAAAACAAACATATTTAGATAATTATTTATATAAAATTAATATTATTTTTTGAATTAGGACATCGATATTATCCAATGGTGAATTTTTTATAATTTTCTGAGACTATCGAATTTTTGGGTAAAAATTATATTCTGTATAAATATACAATGTGTTTTATGACATCATAATGACCCAATAGTGATGTAATAAAATGATGATAACATTATTTTCGGCCAATATATTATTTACCATTAATATAATGGGATTTTAGTTTTGTTTGATTTATTTTACAATGCTTTAGTGAACCCTTCAAGGCTTATAAAATATTTTGTCTTTTTAAATTGTTTTCCTTAAAAGTGTGACTCAACTCCACATAAACCACCCTATTATCTTAAGGATTTCAGACATTGGAATTATAAAATATTTTTTTCCACTCCCCTTTGGAAAAAACCATGGGAAAAAACCATGTGAGTGCTTGTAGTTTTTATTAGTTTAATGTGAGGTTTCTCAAACCTAAATAATAAAAAAGTCTTTCCCCTTTCCTATATAAACCCATCCAATCTCCCGCTTCCTCTTCACTCAACGCCTTTGGAGTTCATCCCAAATCTTCCCTCCTCTCTCTATAATCCTCCCAAGGTACCCCAAGATTCTATGATTCCTATCTCAAGCCTCTCCCAAGCCTTTGGAATCACACATTTCCAAGTAAGGGTTTCCTTCCTTTCTCATTTTATCCAAGCTTCTTAATATTGTTACATGATTTTATTTTAAATTATAAATGTAGGGGTATGATTTATCACCTCCCCTATACTGTACTTTTTATGTAATAATTGTGGGAGATAACTTTCTCTCTCATCTATGCCTTCAATATACACCTGTTACCATGCCGAAATTCCGTAAGGAATTTCTCTCTCCTCATTTACATTCATGCAATACTTTTTTATTTTGAATCTATATTACATTAAATTTATTGGTACATGTATCTATATGAACCCATTACTTTCCATTTCATGTAATAATTATGAGACACCCCATTATCTCTCATCAACCATTTTTATGGGTTCTTATGTCATGTCTTTATGCTGCCGAAATTGCACTGGGATTTCCCAAGTCAATATCGTTGTGTAGTGAATACCATGCCCATTTATCTATCAAGGGTATTCAAAATAATGCATTTTTAAATATTTATTATAAAGTTTCATGTATTAATCCCAAATTCCTTTATCATGGAATAAATTATGATTTTTATTGGATCATTATTATATGATCCATGTGTGACATTTATGCATGATATGAAATTTTTAAGAAGGGTGTGCCCTAATTGCACTCCAATGCATGGGGTAATGATTAATACAATGATACATCATGTTTAATGGGTTTTTAATCATTCTATTTCATGAGATGTGAGGTTTTACTAATTCTTCTTGTTCAATGTGCCATGGCTCATTCTAAAATCATGTTAAATGTTGTTTCCACATTTCAATGTTCTGTTAATAATGTTATATCTTTTCATTATGTACATGCTCATCTTATGCTCCATTGATAAGCCTATACCCTAACATGTATTTTATTATTCATATTATTACTTGTTAGCTTCCTTACTGTGCTTTATATCTCGCCCTTTTCTTATGCATGTCCTCAGGTTATCCCATGAAATTTTATCTGCGAGGGACTATAGTATTCTTTTAAATAATGTTTTCAATAAGATTTTGCATCCTATTTATTAAGTTGTTATGTAATGTTCCTAAACCCAAATACACTAGACCCCTTGATCTTCTACGTTGTATAAAGTAAATTTTTCTGTTTAATAAATCATGATTATGTGTTTAATAAAGAGCATGGTTGTTATAGTTTGTATCATCGGATAGGTTTAGTTATTTATGGAATTAATATTAGAAAACCCTTATAATCCTTAGGGACAAGACTAAGTATAATAAATACATCCCTATGTTTTTTTTAGTATTGAGTAAGTGGTTTATCAACCAAATACCTCCTTGTCTGGATACGGGAAGGTACATGTGGCTCTGGTACAGGTGCACCTCGGGGAGAAAATCCCAACAAGAAGTTTCAGGGTTGACATGGGTTATCATGGTACATGATAACAGGCCTTGTTGCACTTCTTGGTTACGAAACACTCAGGGGATATGCATTAGTAAATTCACATTATTAGTGTAAACTCTTATTGATGGAATTAAAAAAAATTCCCCTAAAAATATATGATATAACGTAGATCAAGAATAACATAGATTGAAGCCTATGGATTTATATGTTAATGAATAAAAGCTGTTTATAAGTCAAAAAATTTACTCGGATTACCATTTATGTGTTCCCCATAAAATTCCTTTTATTCTAGCCAATGGCCGGTAATAGAAGACTCAGGCTAAAAACAGATGTGAAGATCAGTGTGATGACTGTGCTAATGACATACCCATTCCGATGGGATCAAGAATCACGAACTTTGTCACTCATATCTCTATGTTAACTCAATATTTGAATAGAAACATGGTTCAAGGGGAATGTTCAACCCCCCCCCCCAAGAATGAACAAGTCACTATCGATAGATTCATGAGACAAAGGCCTCTTACTTTTAATGGTTCATCGCATCCCTCAATCGCTGAACAATGGATCAACTTCATTGAAAATATCATCTCCATACTTCAATGTTATGAACAAGAGAAGGTTCTTATGGCTACTTGTCCTATGGAGGGTGAATTCGATCAATGGTTTACATTGATCAAAAACACAATGCCTGCGGAAGATAACGAGGCATTGGAATGGATGGATTTCTGGAAGATGTTTTTTGATAAATATTTTCCACATACCCTTTTACTTAAGATGGAAAGGGTCTTTGTTTCCCTAACGAATAAAATGAAAAAACTGTTAGATCATATAAGGAAAACATAACAAGGCTTGCACGATACAAATCATTTATTTTTGTTAACCCTGAATGCAAGGTTGACTTCATCATAGGTGGGATGAATCCTAGCCTGTAAAAATCCCTAGAGATCCATGACATTGATAGTTATGAGTAAATTGTCTGATGTGCCCTTAATGTAGAAATGGAGATTGGGGAATTTTAGGGGTATCAAATGGATAAGAAGCATAAGTTGGAATTAAATTATAGCAGTCCGATGGATAAATCCAACGGTGCTATGAAATACCAGGACCCCACTTTACAATGCTGCGGAAATAATAACCCAATAAATTTCTTGAATGGGAAAAGGAAATGCTTTATGTGTGTAAGATAAGGGTACCTAGCTATTAACTATCGGCAAGAAAATCCCACTACTACAATAGAGGAGATAAACACTCCACTCAACCCCCAATGTGTTGTTAATTGCTTCAACTACAAATAACTAGGGCACTTTGTAAATCAGTTCCCTAAGAAATGGGTTTTTAGAGGCAACCAACAACCTCCAAGGCAGTAAGGGTGAGCTTTTTCCATCACTACCGCCTAAGTGAACCCCGACAGCGAAGTGTTGATAGGTACGCTAGTTATTCATTCAAGAATAGAGTTCATAATTTTTTATTATAGTACTAAAATTTATTTTATATCCCGAATGCTTTGTAGAAAAATCCTAGAATCACCAAAAATAATGGAATTAAAGATGTCGGTGACTACGGAAAAAGGGGAAATCATTTCATCTCATGAATATAACTCCTCCCATGTCATAATCCGGGGACTGAACATCTCAGAGAACCTTGTCATACTCCCTCTGGGGGAATTTGATGCAATTCTCAACATGGATTTGTTTTCCTTATATAGATCCAACATAAATTGTAGTGACAGGGAAATCACTCTCCATTTGAAGAATCAACCCCTGATTCAATACAAGTGCAAGGAAGGAGATCTATCTTATTTTGCCCCATCATCTCAAGCATTAATATTACTGCCCTATGATCATGTGTATCTAGATCAGAAGATTTAGTATAAGGAATCTACCATCCTTGAATACATACATATTCAATGGGAATTTTCTGATGTTTTTCTTAAGGAATTTCCCGGTCTTCCTCCAAGAAGAGATGTTGAATTCTCTATTGAACTAATACATGGTGTGTTTTTAATATCCAAAAGATCATATAGAATTACTGTTGTGGAGGTTGGGCATCTAAAGAGAAAATTACATGAGAATATGGATAAAGGGATTATACACCCATGTGATTTACTATGGGGTGCAATAGTCATATTCATCAAGAAGAAGGATGGGTCAATGTGCCTTTGCATTGATTAGCATCAGCTTTAAAAAATAACAATAAATAACAAGTATCCTCTCCCATGATTTGATGACATGTTCAATCAGTTGTGTGGAGCACCATAATCCTCCAAGGTGGATTTGCGGTTGGCATATTATCAAGTAAAGGAGAAGAAGGAAGATATCCCCAAGACTACCTTTCGTACGAGATACATGCACTATGAATTTATAGTAATGACTTCCGGGCTCACCAATGCTCCTAAAATATTCATAGACATGATGAATATAGTCTTTAGAGATTACCTCAACAAATCTATGGTAGTATTTAAAGATGATATTCTTATATACTCAAAAACAAAGGTGGATCATGAAGAGCATATAATAACTGTACTAGAGACCTTACAAATAGAGAAGCTTTATAAAAAGTACAACAGGTGTGAGATATCATTGAAGGAGGTCTCATTGTTGGGCCATATCATCACAAGCAATGGGATATCTGTGGATCCCTCCAAGTAAGCTGTAATAGAAGGATAGCCGAGGCCAACCTCAGTAATGGATATTCATAGCTTTTTTGGGTTAGTTGGATATTATCAATGAATATTTAGAAATTTCTCATGATTTTCCAACCCTCTTTCCAAGCTATTTCAGAAGGGAGTAAAGTTTTCTTGGATTAATGAATTGAAAAAAGATTCAAGGAGTTGAAATGAAGGCTTGTCACTGGGCTCGTGCTCACATTATGAAGAATTTGAGAAATTTTGTGGTATACAGTGATGTTTCAATGAAGGGAATGAGATGTGTGTTGATGAAAAAGGACAAATTCATTGCCTATTCTTCAAGGGAATTGAATGATCATTATTCTAATTATACAACACATGATTTGGAGTTTCCTACGGTGATCTTTTCTTAAAAACATTTAAAACATTATCTATTTGGGGAGAAGTGTGGTATATATACGACTACAAAAGCCTCATGCATATATTCACACAGAAAGTGTTGAACATGCACCAATGAATATGGTTAGAGCTGATCAGAGGCTATGTCTACTCAATCTATTACCACCCTAGGAAAGAAAACAAGGTGAAAAATTCTCTAAATAGAAAGGACCCAATGATTCTCTCATTGATGTGAATTGAAAAGGATCCAATCTTCCTAGATTTGCAGAGGATGGACATGGGAATCATTAAGGGAGGAACATCATCAATCCTTTCTAAAATAATTTTCGAACCGTCTCTCATGGATAAAATAAAGGATACTCAAAGAAAGGATGTGGAAATTTTAAAAAGGGTGGATGCTATAAGAAATGGTAAATCATTAGAGTGTGCGGTTGAAAAGGATGGAATTGTGAGATTTTGGTCATAATTATGTGTACCATCTAATATAGAGATAAGGAAGGATATTCTGGATGACTCGCATAGATCAACTGTCTCTATTAACTAGAGGAGCACAAATATGTATTGATATCTCTGATAGAACTTTTGGTGGGACAATATGAAATGGTAGATTGCTGAATATAAATCAAAGTGTATAGAATTTCAGCAACTGAAGGATGGGAGGAAAAAGTCAAAGGTGATGATGTAACCACTACCTATACCAACATGGAAGTGGGACAACATTACCATGGAAATTTTCACTGGACATCCAAGGAAATCCAGAGGAAACAATGATAAAGTGGTCATTGTGGATCGTCTTACAAAGACAGCTCACATTATCATGATTTGGGTAGACTTCACATTAGATCAACATGCATGGATATACGTCAAATAAGTGGTAAAGATGCATGGAGTACCACTATCTATTTTATCTAATCATGATATGAGATTCACCTCGAAGTTCTATAAAGTTCTCCAACATGCTCTAAGCACTGAACTGAACTTCATTACGGCCTATCATCCTCAAAATAATGGCCAATCTGATTGAACTATTCAAAAACTAGAAGATATGTCAGGATCATGTTAATTAGACTTCAAAGGATGTTGGGACCAACATCTTCCACTGGTTGAATTATCCTACAATAACAATTTCCAAACAAGCATCCAAATAGAACCATATTAAGACTTTTATGGGAAAAGGTGAAGATCAGTAGTGTGTTGGGATGAATTCAGTTAGCGTAAGCTTCTTGGACAAAAAATGGTCGATGAAATGGTGGAGAAGGTTAACAATATTCAGCTTCATATGAAGGCAGTCCAGAGTCAACATAAGAGTTATGTAGATAACCATCGATGAGAAATTGAGTTTAAAGTTGGATACAAGGCATTTCTATTCATATCTCCATGGAAGAAGGTCATGTGGTTTGGAAATAAATGGAAGGTAACTCCAAGGTACATCGGCCCCTTCGAGATTCTTGACCGTGTTGGGGTTGTGGCCTATCGACTAGCACTTCCATCTACCCTGGCCAAAGTACATGATGTCTTTCATGTATCCCTCTTGAGTATGTACACACCAGAACCTTCACATGTACTATATTCGAGGGTGGTGAAATTATAGGATGATATTTCTTATGAGGAACAACCAGTGAAGATCTTATATCGTAGAGAAAATGTTCTACGAAATAAGACAATGTCCCTCATCAATGTGTTGTGGTGAAACTACAAGTCTGAATAAGAGACGTGGGAATTGTAGGAAATGTTGAATCAAAGTCACCCACATCTATTTTATTGTGGGAAAAGGAAATCTCGATGGTGAAATTTCTTATGGGGGGAAGATTATAACGACCCAAACTTTCATTATTGGGAATTACTCTTGATATAATTAAATGTCTCATTATGTAAAATGTTTATATAAAATGTAAATATCATTGGGTTTATGTTTTTTTATTTAGAAATATTGTTAATAATTGTGACCATTGCTAATACAGTGGTCGAATTGTGATCACATGATTAGTATAAATATAGGGCTTTAACAAATCCAATTTACTCAGATAAAGGAAGTGATGGCCTCGTATAGTAGACCTGCCCTGTATGAAGACCATTTTTCAG
Source organism: Viscum album (assembly GCA_963277665.1). Classification (NCBI taxonomy): domain Eukaryota; kingdom Viridiplantae; phylum Streptophyta; class Magnoliopsida; order Santalales; family Viscaceae; genus Viscum; species Viscum album. The sequence continues at coordinate 1,879,455,567 of OY728132.1, forward strand.
AGCATGAAAAATATGTTGCATCATTGGGTCTTGGACATGATCATGCCCAAGCTGAGCTTTAACAAGTTATGATTGATCGGAACTGCCTATGAGAGAAGTGGAAGTTAATAAAGATTACCACCCAATCAAAGTTATCCCCACCACCCCAAGAGTCAGTCACCATCGCACACCTTACTCTTCGGTCATATGTGGGTGTTATAAGGGGTTATGTAACATGACAATAGTACTATGATTATGTGATTTATTTTTGTATATGAAAATAAATATACATTCATTCTATTATTGTTACTTTGTAAATCCTTTTTAAAGAGAAAATAGTATTTATAGTTAATATTCAACTGAGAAATCTATTTTGATGAAATAAATAATTTTGTAAATAAATTATAATTTAATATCATGTTATTATTATTAAATTACTTTTTATTAATTATAAATGATCATATAATTTTATGAATGAAATTGTAATTTTTATTATTTTATGAAAGCTATTTTTTTAGAACCCATGAATTTTCTATAAATGTTGGATTTTAAATTAAAAGTAAAAATACACATACTTGGAATATTTTTTATATAAAATGAATATTATTTTTGGAATCAGGACATTGAAATTATACTGTGGTGAATTTTTAATAATTTTCCGAGACAGTCAAATTTTTGGGTAAAAATTAAATACCGTTTAAATATATAATGTGATTTATGACATCATAATGACCTAATATTGATGTAATAAAATACTATAAACATTATTTTCGGACAATATATGTTATTCTATTATGATAATGTGATTTTAGATTTGTTTTATTTATTTTACAAAGCTTCAGTAGATCCTTCAAGACTTATAAAACAGTTTGTCTTTTTAAATTATTTTCCTTGAAAGTGTGACTCACCTCCCCAAAATTGCCCCTATTATTCTAATAACTTAGGCCACTATCCTTATAAAATATTTCTTCCACTCCGCTTTCGAAAAAACCATGGTCAAAAACCATGGTCTGGTTTGTGGTTTTGACTAGTTTAATGTGAGGTGTCCCAAACCTAAATAATAAAGAATTCCTTCTCCTTTACTATATAAACCCACTCAAGCTCCCACTTCCTCTCCTATCAAAGATATTTTAGTTCATCAAAAAACATCCCTCCTTTCTTTAGAATCCTCCCAAGGCACCCCAATCTCTCATGAATCCTCTCTCAAGCCTCTCCCAGGCCATTGGAATCACACTTCCAAGTAAGGGTTTCCTTCCTTTCTCATTTTATCCAATTTTCTTAATATTTTTATGCTGTTATATTTTCAATTATAAATTTTGGGGTATGATTCCACAACTCCCATATACTGTCATATTTATTTTTTAATGGTGGTATACCCCTTTCTCTCTCATTGATACATTCAATGTACACCTGTTACCATGTTGAAATTCCGTAAGGAATTTCTCTCTCTACATTTACATTCAAGGAATTATTTTTGTATTTTGAATAAAAATTATATTAATTTTCATTATATGTGTATCCATATGAACCCCTTAAATTTAATTTTATGTAAATTTGACGATACACCCATTTCACTCTCATCAACTATTTTTATGAGTTCTTATGTCCTGTCGTTATGCTGCCGAAATTGCACCCCAATTTTCCAAGTCAATGTCATTATGTAGTGAATACCATGCCCATTTCTCTATCAAGGGTATTCACCATTAAGCACATATACTTATTTATTACAGTGTTTCATTTGTGAATTCCACATTTCTTTATCATGGAATAAATGATGATGTTTATTTAATCCATGTTATATGATCCATGTGGCACATTTATTCATGAAATGAAATGTTTAAGAAGGGTGTGCCCTGATAGCGCTTTAATGCATTGGGTAATGATTATTATCATGATACATCATGTGAAATGAGGGTTTACTCAGGATAATTCTAGTTAAATGAGGGTTTACTTATGTTACATGTGCAATGAGCCTTGAATCATGTTAAAATAATGTTAAATGTTGTTTTCACATTTCCATGTTATGTCAGTCATGTTATATAATGGCTTTATATTCATGTTCCTCTTAGGCTCCATTGATATACCTATTTCCTAACATGTATTGTATCTTTTATGTTATGAATGGTTAACTCCCTTACTTGGATTTATACCTCACCCTTTTCTTATGCATGTCCTCAAGTTTTCCCATGCAATGCTAAGTATGAGGGAATGTAGTGGTCTTGTAAAGGATGTTTTCAATAAGATGTTTCATCCTATGTTTTAAGTTGTTATGAAATGTTCCTAATCGACAAATACAATTGACCTCTAGATCTCTTATATTGAGTCAAGTGACGTTTTCTATGTAATAAATCATGTTTAAGAGTGTAATAATGAGTAGGGTTGTTATAAGTCATATCAACCATATTAGGGTCAAGTTGAGAAGCACTATGCATGTATTTCAAGAGACGTAAGAAACTATCTCATAGTTAAGAATAATTTTTTAGTTACAGAATAATAGTTGGTTTTTTATGTTCCACTATGGGAGGGATCACTGATTCCTTATCACACACCACCTTCAGAGCGTGATCGTCACCAAATTTTTGGGGCACGAATAGAGGATGTAATGGCGAAATTGTTCGTGAATTTCCAAGAACGGGTCTCATAAAATGATTTTTAAGATGATAGAATAAATAGCATAAGAAAATCATAAATATTTGGGATCACTACCCAAGGGCCTAATCCAACTACCAATTTAGAATTCTACAGTATTGTTATGCTATCAAATTTGATTTACTAGGATTATAGTTGGTGATGGATTAATTACACTTTACACTTTATTTATTAGAATACTTTTTATTTTAAACGTAATGACATACCAAATATAATTGTATTTTTCTTATATAAATATAAAAAGGATATATTAAATGGATCATCCTTCCCTTCTGATAAAGTCTCGTACACATTATAACTGAAAGAAAAACCTATTTTCTATTAATTAATTCCCATCAAATTCTGTCTTAGAATATAATGGGTAATATACGATGGATTGTATCCATTAATTACCCATTCAAATTCACAAAGTCATGTACACCACCGAAATTGAAACCATTAGTCGCTCAATCACAACCAAATCTCATCTCATGCATCTAGGGGAACATATATTACATGGCTATAAACTAGATATTTAATATAACACTGTGAAAGTGATGGCTTCCTCGTCAAAGACTTTCAAGGATGCTGTCTGCGGGGTATCGCCGGAGGGCTCTGCTGGTCGTATTGTTGTTCCACCGATTTAGATGGACCGCCATAAGCCGAAGCAGCTGGACGGAGAACAAGTAGTGGTTATCTATGATAAGGATCTGAGGAATGCTGCGGAGTTTCATAAGCTGACGCTGGTGGCCATGTTCGGTCCGGTGAAACCCTCTTTAGAAGAGTTTAAGGGATTTGTGGGCTCGTGGGGTGTTCTTCATCTGGCCGCCGTCTTGGAACATTTCAGGTTTTCTTTCTGCATACATTTGTTAAACAGGGATGGTTATTTGTGTTCTTGGGAGAGGGAGGGCTGACGGTGTGGTTCTCACCGCTTTACTCTTTCCCGTTGGTCGTGGGAGTGCCACTATGGAAAAGAATCGTGTATGGGTGCGTTCTGGATTAAGATTCCGAGGCTCCCATTACCTCTTCACAATCCTTCGATTCTGGAGTCGATGGGTGATGCTTTAGGGGGCTTTTTGTGTGTGGACGAGAGCACGAAGGGCCTGCTGGATGCTGCCAATCCCCGTATTTGCATTGAGATGGGTCATTCATTGAAGTTCATGTCTTAGATTCTTTTCTGGTTGATGGAGGGTTTCAGGTGGTGTCAGCGTTTGGTGTATCAAGCTACCCCGGGGTTTTGTTCCTCTTGTGGTTTCCAAGGGCACGCGGTTGATTTCTGTAGAAGAGGAAAGGGTTGAGCCGGGAGTAGGGGTCCCTTCATCATGCATGACCTGTCCAGGGCATCTCCAAGATCGGTTGAAAAGAGCGGCCATGGGGTCTCGGCTAGGGTCCAAGGTGGTCCTGGTGCGGCGGCAACGGCTAGGGTTTATCGTACGGTGTCCTACTCGGTGGTGGGTAATGTCAACGATGCGACAACGACCTCGGGATTCTCTATTGCTACTTGTCACTTAGCATTAAAGGGAATCTCCTTTTTTGAAAATGAGCATCAGGAGGTCAGATTTTCGGTTGGGGTCACCATCCAATCAAGGATTTTTTTTAAATACGTTTTAAAAAAAATATATTTTTTAAAAAACGCCCAGGTTAAAAATATTTTTAAAACTGCCCCTCAAAGGCGGCAGGCGCGATGCCGCCTTTGCGTTTCGGGGCAAAGGCGGCATCGCGCTTGCTGCCTTTGGCCTTTACCCGAAAGGCGGCATCCGCGATGCCGCCTTTCCCCTAAAAAATTTTTAATTTTTTTTTTTGAAATTTTTTATTTTTATTTTGTTTTGTTTTGTTTATATATATATATATATATAATTTCAGCAGAATTTCTCTGCTACTAAATATCCAGTAGTACTGCCATTACAGCAGTCTGGATTCTGACAGAAACCCTCACCCAGACCTCCCTTTTATAAGATGCCTTTCCCTGGAAATCATTCTGCATTTTCGACGTGAGATTCAGGTTCTCCCTTTCCTGCGCAGTACATTCTGCATTTCCGATGTGAGATTCTGTTTCAAGTGCGTGACTTTGAAAGACAATAAAATATAAACTATAAGACCAATATAAATGAAATTTTAAATATTAGTTAAACATATAATTAATAGTTGAAATCAAAAAGAATTTCCTTAAAAATGATGATGCAAAATAATTTATATGGTTTCAAAACCGCTTACTTGAAATTTAAAAAAGTTTCAAGTACGTGAATTTGAAAGACTATAAAATATAAAATATAAAACGAATATAATTGAAACTTTAAAGATTGATTAAAGATATAAGAAATAGTTGAAAACAAAGGGATTTTCATAAAAAAGATTGATAGAAAATAATTTATAACCTCTCAAAACCGCTTACATGAAATTTAAAAATGTTTCAAGCACGTGAAACTGAGTGACTATAAAATATAAACTATAGAACAAATATAATTGAAACTTTAAACATTGATTAAACATATAAGAAATAGTTGAAAACAAAAAGAATTTCATAAAAAATGTTAATGGAAAATAATTTATAAGCTCTCAAAACCGCCTACTTGAAACTTAAAAACGCTTCAAATACGTAAATTTAAACGAGTATAATTATATAAGTAATAATTAATAAGTAATAAGTAATAATTATAATGAATAATAATAATTAATATTTATATTACTTATTAATAATTAATAATTAATAATTACTAATGACTAATTAATTATTAATAATTATTAATTATACTACCAATTAACTAAATAATTATTATATATATAATAATTAATAAGTAATAAGTAATAATTATTAATTATTTATTATAATAAATAATAATAATAATTAATATTTATATTACCAATTAATAATTAATAATTAATAATTATCATAATTATATAATTAATAAAATGTTTAATATTTAATAATTTATAATCAATTTATTCATTTTTATCAATAATTATTTAATTAATAAAAATTTAATATTTTTTTTAATAAACTCAATTTTTTATTTTATTTAATTATTTCAATTTATTTATTCATTCCTTTATCAATGCTAAAATATCGCTGATAAAATAAATATTTATCAGCACTAAAAATAAAGTGATGATAAAGGGTACCCTTTATCATCGCTAAAACTAAAGCGCTGATAATGGTTACCCTTTATCAGCACTAAAAATAAAGTGTTGATAAAGGTTTCCTTTATCAGTGCTTTCCATAGAGTTGATAAATATTCTATTTACCAGTGTTTTTTTCTTGCATTGATAAATACTAGTGCTGTTAAAGGCCGGTTTTGTAGTAGTGGCGAAAGGGGGTGTTCCACCATTAAATAAATAAAGAAGGTAGCAGGGGACCTCCCGCATGCCTGATAAAAAATTAAAAAAAATTGACCTAGAAATATTTTTTTTCTTCTAAAAAACACATAAAAAACTCAATATTATTTTGATTACTATGTCACACTAGAAATGAACTACACCGTCATCATTGATCCTCAATTTTGATCTCATAATAGTGTAAAGTTTATCTTGAGGGAAAGACCTTATGCAATAACTACAGACCAAATAACTTCACCTTCTCTAGAATTTTCAAACCCCATAGATATCCAATCCTCAGAAAAATTAACTATGACAACTAGGCCTTGATGATGAAGGTTATGTTCTAGGCATGCAAACTATGGGACATCGTCGACACAAACGGTGTTGAATTCCATAAAGACAAGATGACGCTTGAGGCTATCTGCATACTGTCCTATGAGTGATGATCTCCATACTCATCATCAATCCAAGCGCCAAGGAGAGTATTACTACAGATTGAACAATATTAAGCACTACCATTAATGAACTCTAGAAAAATCACTAATAAATGGGATATCTTTATCGGCGCTAGAAAAAAAATGCTGATAAAATCTACATTTATCAGCGCTAAGAAAAGAACTGATAAAGGTCTATCATCATTTTTTTAATATTTCTGGTAAAGATTACATTTATCAACACTAAAAAACAATGACAATAAAAACTATCCCTTTTTTAGTGCATTTTTTCAATGTTCATAAAAGTACACTTTATCAACTCTTTTTTCTAGTTCTAATAAAATGTATATTTCATAAAGAAAAATATATATCATTAAAAATAATATATAAATATATTTATATTGATACAAATATAATTGTATTAATATAAATATAATATATTTTATTAAATGTGATTTATATAAGAATAAATGTCCATTTACACTTAATATATAAGATATTAATGAAAAATGAATTATAAAACAAATAAAAAATAATATTAATTAATAATGTGCTAATTATTATTGAGTAATTGTCATTTAATAATAATTTAATGACACAAAAATTCAATAAATTAATGACACAAAAATTCAATAAATTAACTAATTAATTAGTTAATTGGTAATATAAATATTAATTATTATTATTCATTATATATGTAATAATTAATAAATAATTATTAATTAGTTAATTATTAATTATTTAATTAATAATTATTAATTAATTACTAATAATTATTAATTAATTACTAATAATGATTAATTAATTACTATTAATTATTAGTTAATTATTATTAGTTAATTATTAATTAGTTAATTAATAATTAATAATTAATTATTAATTAGTTAATTATTAATAATTGTTAATTAGTTAATTATTAATTAATTATTAATTAGTTAATTATTAATTAATTACTAATAATTATTAATTAATTACTAATAATGATTAATTAATTATTAATTAATTAATTATTAATAATTATTAATTAGTTAATTATTATTAATTACTAATTAATTATTAATTAGTTAATTATTAATTAGTTAATTATTAATTAATTACTAATAATTATTAATTAATTACTAATAATGATTAATTAATTACTAATCATTATTAGTTAATTATTATTAATTAACTAATTAATAATTAACTAATAATAATTATCTAATAATTATTAGTAATAATTAGTAATATAAATATTAATTTACTAAATAATAATTAATTAATAATTATTAATTAACTAATTAATAATTAACTAATATTAATTATTAATTAATTATTAATTAACTAACTAAAAATTAATTAACTAATTAATAATTATTAGTAATATAATTAATAATGATTAATTAATTATTAATTAATAATTATTAATTATTAATTAACTAATTTATAATTATTAATAAACTAATTAATAATTATTAATTAACTAATTAATAATTCTTAATTAACTAAGTAATAATTATTAATTAAGTAATTAATAATTATTAGTAATATAATTAATAATGATTAATTAATTACTAATTAATTATTAATTAATAATTACTATTTAATAATTAATAATGATTAATTAATTATTAATTAATAATTATTAGTAATATAATTAATAGTCATTTAGTTAATTAGTAATATAATTAATAATTGTAACTAATTAATTAGTAATTAGTAATTAGTAATTATTAATTATTAATTAGTAATTAGTAATTGGTAATATAAATATTAATTATTATTATTATTTATTATAATTAATAATTAATAATCATTACTTATTACTTATTAATTATTATATATATAATAATTATTTTGTTAATTGGTAATATAATTAATAATTATTACTAATTAATTAGTAATTAGTAATTATTAATTATTAATTATTAATAAGTAATATAAATATTAATTATTATTATTCATTATAATTTTTACTTATTACTTATTAATTATTACTTATATAATTATACTCGTTCAAATTTACGTATTTGAAGCGTTTGTAAGTTTCAAGTAGGCGGTTTTGAGAGCTTATTAATTATTTTCCATTAACATTTTTTATGAAATTCCTTTTGTTTTCAACTATTTCTTATATGTTTAATCAATGATTAAAGTTTCAATTATATTTGTTCTATAGTTTATATTTTATAGTCACTCAGTTTCACGTGCTTGAAACATTTTTAAATTTCAAGTAAGCGATTTTGAGAGGTTATAAATTATTTTCTATCAATCTTTTTTATGAAAATCCTTTTGTTTTCAACTATTTCTTATATCATTAATCAATCTTTAATGTTTCAATTATATTCGTTTTATATTTTATATTTTATAGTCTTTCAAATTCACGTACTTGAAAATTTTTAAATTTCAAGTAAGCCGTTTTGAAACCTTATAAATTATTTTGCATCATCATTTTTAAGGAAATTCTTTTTGATTTCAACTATTAATTATATGTTTAATCAATATTGAAAATTTCATTTATATTGGTCTTATAGTTTATATTTTATTGTCTTTCAAAGTCACGCACTTGAAACAGAATCCCACATCGGAAATGCAGAATGTACTTCGCAGGAAAGGGAGAACCTGAATCCCACATCGAAAATGCAGAATGATTTCCAGGGCAATGCATCTTATAAAAGGGAGGTCTGGGTGAGGGTTTCTGTCAGAATCCAGACTGCTGTAATGGCAGTACCGCTGGATATTTAGTAGTAGAGAAATTCTGCTGAAAATTTTTGCTTTATATATATATATATAAACAAAACAAAACAAAATAAAAAAAATTTCAAAAAAAAATTTGGGTAAAGGCCAAAGGCGGCAGGCGTGATGCCACCTTTGCCCCGAAACGCAAAGGCGGCATCGCGCCTGCCGCCTTTGAGGGGCAGTTTTAAAAATATTTTTAACCTGGGCGTTTTTTAAAAAATATTTAAAAAAAACGTATTTAAAAAAAATCCTTCAATCAACCATGTTACCATTGGTTTTTGGGCGAAGCCTTTCATTGGAGGAAGAGGGTGGCTCTTCTGTTTGGGGGGTTTCGACGGTGTTTTCGAGGCTATGCAAAGGGAAAGGCCAGCTTTCTGCTTCGCTGATCCCGGGCATTCCAAGAGGGTTAGCACCACCTATTTCAGAGGTTCGTATCTCTTCTAAAATGTCATTAGTGGTGCTAATGTTTACTGTGTTGGGATCGGTGGGTTTAGACAAGGCTACGCCATCAAGCTCTAGGGAGATGTTCTTTTTATAGGGGGTGGTGAGAGAGATTGCGGCGGCTCGCAAATCCCCACCCCGGGTGGTGTTGGTTGTGTTTCAGAAGGAGGCGACCCCATCGTCAAAGCCGTCTTCGCTGGGGAATAGGTTTTCTTTACTGGAAGATTGCGAAAGACCCTTGAAAAAGAGGGTTCATGTGCCAATGAAGGGATGTTTTTTAGAGGGCTCTTCCAGACCAATGACACGCTCGATGGCCAGGGAGGAGCTCAGTCGGGAGTTATTCATTCTGAGAACAAGTAGTAAGGCCCGCAAGGCTTGTAATCCCTTATTTTAATGTCTACCTTCATCATATGGATTGCATGTGGCCTGGGGGTGAAGGCTAATAATGCCTCTTGTCTACTGAGGTAAGGAGATATAGATCATCCTTGGTAGTCGTTCTGGAACCGAAGCAGGATTATGGCAAGATATGAAGTTTTTCTAGGAAGCTGGGGTTCAGCTGTTGTCTGCATGGTCATCCAGTGAACAAGAATATATGGGTTTTTTGGAAGAATCATCTCCAGGATGAGTTGATTCAGGTGGAAGAGCAGTACATAACAGCGAAGCTTGGGTTCAACGGTACAAAAGTCTTGTTCTCCTTCATATATGCCAGCAACGATGTCGTAGAATGAAGGAGTCTGTGGGAGGGTCTCTGCAAGGCCAATATAGTTGGAATACCATGGTTCGTTGGAGGGGATTTTAATGCAATTGTGGATGTTTCAGAGAAGAAAGGCGGTTCAATGGCTTGTAATACAGCATGCTGGATTTTAATGAGTGCATTTCCAGGAATGGTCTTCAGGATTTTGGCTTCAGTGGCAGCAAATTTACCTGGTGTAATAATAGGAGAGGTAGTAATCACATATGGAGTAGACTGCACCGATGTCTTACCAACATGCAGGGTCTTGAGGCCTTCTCAAGGTCATCGGTTACACACTTATCTCGAGCCCTTTCCGACCATTCTCCACTATTAGTGGAATTGAAGCTTAGGAGTCCGAATAGTAAGGCTTTATTCTATTAGATCAATCGGAACTCTATGAATGGATTCATGTAGATGATGAGGGATTCCTGGATGCGGGATATGGATAGTAGATCCTGGGTTGGTATATCCAGTCGGCTCAAACATCTCAAGGGACACATAAGCTAGTGGGTTGCGAATAAAACCGAAACGACAGGTTCTATCGAGGCTCTTCAAGAGGAGATTGGTAGGTTGGAAGAGATGATCCAACGTAATTGGGATGACTCATCCTTTATCCTTTTTTTGTGACAAACGTTCTTATCTTTCGCAACGGTTGTTGGAGGTGGAGAGGGATTTTAGAAAAAATTCCAGGGTCAGATGACTGAAGGGGGTGACAGAAATAGCGGGTTCTTCCACGCATTCATGAAAGAGCGTCAAAACTTAAAGATCAATTTTAAGAATGAGGACAGGTCATTCTCCTCTGATATCAGGGTCGCAGGTAGGATGGCTCTGGACCACTTTCAATCATTGCTTGCAGGGGATCGTCCAGGTCATTTGGGGGAGGTAAGCGTTGAACGTGAGCAGGAGGTCTTTATAGGTTGTATTTCCAGAAGGGTTGATAATGATGACAATGAATCTTTGCATGGTGTTACATCTGGTGAAGAGGTGTGGGAGGTTGTTTGCAACATTCCGAGGGAGAGCTCCCCTGGTACGAATGGATTTCCGGCTTCATTTTATGTTGCAGCGTGGGATTTTGTGGGGCTTGGGGTCATTGATGCGGTGCTGGACTTCTTCTGGGGGGTGCAATTGACAGAAGTTTGTGTTCCTCCCGGGTTGTTCTATTACCAAATGTTAAAGACCCATTTTCCATTAATCACTATAGGCCGATCAATTTTTGCAATGTATCCTATAAGATTTTAGCGAGTGTTTTAGCTAGGAGGATCAGCTGTTTGGTTCTGAGAATTATTTCACAGGAGCAGCACAGATTCATCCAAGGCAGGGGAATCCAGGGGCGATTGGTGTCACTCAAGAAATAATGATGGATTTAAATAATAAATTGGTCGGGTCTAATGTGATAATACAATTGGATATGTAAATCTTATGAAAAACTCGAATGGGGCTTCATTATCAGGGTTATGAGGATGCTGGGTTTTCAGGAATTTGTGTGTGATCTGTGCTACCATTGTTACTCCTCACCGTGGCTCACCATTTCTATTCTGGGAATATGTTTTGGTTTCTTCAAGAATGTGCGGGGGGTGCACCAGGGGGATCATCTATCCCCAATGTTGTTTATTATTGCCCAGGAAGCTCTCTCTCAGAATCTTCACAGATGCTTGCGGGATCAGGTGATACTGCCTTATCGTGCTAGAGGCTCGGATGGAACCTTCTCTCATATTATGTTTGCAGATGATTTAATTTATTTTGTGAATGGTAGGAGATCATCCTTGGTTAACTTCATACTTTTAATGTAGTTATATGTTGTGCTCAGTGGTTAGCCGATCAATGCTAGGAGGAGCTATGCCTTTGTTGCCAAAAGATGCTCTAGAAGGAGGAGCAGAGTTATTCAAGAAATCCTCAGATTGCAGTGGAAACATATGACAATAATCTATCTTGGGGCACCCATATCTACTCGGTGGGTGAGGAAATGCTTCTTTGAGGACACTATTAACAAAATTCTTTGAAGGATTATGAACTGAAAAAACAGGTTCCTCTCACTTGGGGGTCGGGTAGCTTTGATTAATAGCATTGTTTATTCTATCCCAATGCATGTTATGTCTATTATTAACCTCCCGAAAGGGGTTATCTCTTCTATGAAATAGTTGATGGACATATTTCTATGGGATGCCAATTCATCAGGTAGGGCTCACTGGGATGCATGGTGACGGGTGGCCAAACCAGTGGAGGAGGGAGGAGTCGGTATCCGGGACTCGGTTGTCACCATGAAGACCATGCAAGCTCGTTTGGCTTGGGACTTTTTGGCTAGGAAGTCCTTGTGGGCTAGAATACATGGTGTTAAATATGGAAGAATTTGGGAGGATTGGGACAATAGAAAGCTGTCCAGACTGGGAAAGTTGATGGCACAACATCTGGAAATTCTTCTGGGGTCCTCTTGGTGGCTTCTGGGACGAGGGGAGATAAATTTTTGGAGTGATAAATGGACTGGGCAGAAGCTATTTTTCTTGATGTGTCCTAGGCCAGACATACCTATTAGGGAGGCCAGTCGTTATCCCATGTTGATGTAGGCTATTCTGAGCCTGAACCAGATGGAACTTTTCAAGGAAGTTGTGTTTTCTAAGGAGGACAGATGTTGTTTTACAAATTTAGTCTTAGGGTTTTTTAGTGGGTCTGATTAATAGGTTCTGCTACACCAGAATGGGGAGAGAGATGAATGGGGGACTCATTTATGGGGAAAGGAGGTCCCCATGAAGATGTGCTTTCTTGTGTGGTGGGCTCGCCACCAAGCAATCCCTACTGAGGATAACATTCACAGGAGAGGAATTCAGCTAGCTTCCCGATGCTACAGTTGTTCTATCCCTCATGAAAAGAATGTGGTACATCTTTTTAGCGGGAGAAAATGGGCTGCCTATTTATGGTAAAGTATTGATGGAGGGGGTAACTATGATGGAGATTTTTCATCCATGCAGGGGTTTCTTTCAAACTTGTTCAAAGGAGTGGAGCAGCAAGGCATGGGGAATAAATGCAGGAGCATCATGGGTACTGCTGTCTTCTGGACTCTATGGGAGGGCATGAACAAGGCCATGAAAAAGGTGTGTCTAACGGTTTATTCTCTCCAGGTTTGTATGAAGCTATTTCTGCAAGAGCTATGCTCACTGGTGAAGGGGTTGCAGCGTTGTTCGCTGTTCGGTAATTTCTCGAACAACCTTGCTGCTCGGCCGACGCCTCTTGAAAGTTGGATTCGATGGATCCCCCCATTTAATCGGCTTTAAACTCAATGATGATGGATCTCTCATGGGGGGATTATGTGGGGTGGTGGCCTGGTCCAAGACAAGACAAGCTTAGTTTTTATTGCCTTTAGCAGAATTTATGGCCCGGGTAGTATAGTGGGTGCGGAAGTGAGAGCCTTTCACACTAGTTTAATGCTTTGCAAAAGGTTTTCAGTGGGGCTATTGGAGGTGGAATCGGACTTCGAGGTGCTGATCAGGGTGCTGCAGGGAAAAATTAGGCCGCCATGGAGTGTGACTTACCTTATTCGCAGCTGTGCTTTGGAGATCGCTAGAGGATGTTCAGTCTGACATGTTCATAGAGAGGGGATCTTTGTAGCGGATGCGTTGTCTAGAGGGGGGAATCCCGAGGAACCCCTTTTGGTCTTTTCTCATTTAGGTTCACTCCCACAAGAATGTGCCAGTTTATTTCTTGGGGACGCGCTTGGGCTCCACCATTTTTGGCCCCCTTGAGTGCATGTTTTGGGGAGGATGTTCTCCCATCTTTTGTTCAATGAAATAAAAAAAATGCAATTATCAGATCAATATTACACTGTTAATATATATTGCAAAACGCTATTTATATTGATTCTAACACATTTAACATCCAATTTCATTACCCTATAGTGATATTTAGTATCATAGTTATATATATAAGTAATGGATCACTCAACAATCATAGGAAACAAAATCAATTCTTGCATTAAAATTCACAAATATGGCATGGCATGTTAATTATAGGTGCCTGTAATGATGCATGTAAAAATGATATTATCCATACATGGATAATGTAAATATCCATAAAGAATATCAAATACAAAAACTCATGTGCATCACCCAATGGTCGATGTATATAACTATAATAGGAAAAGTACATAACAATATTTCCCAATTCCTAAGAATATTGGTATTTATCAAAAATCTGGGATACATTATCCATGACATGGATTATAAAAAAGTTCATAACCACATTCCTAATCTCATGTCTATAAGTATGAAACATTGTCCTTTAACATTTCTAAAAATGGCCTCTACCAGTGCGAGAAAATTGTTGTCTACCAGAGCGAGATTAAAGGCCCTAGTTTTTTATCAATGTTGACAAAGGGGAATATTGTAGTATGCTGCAAGAACACACTACATCACCAATGCAGTGTGTTGTAATATACCACTACACCAAAAAAACACCATGAAATTAGAAAAATCATGTAATAACATATAATTTATATGAAATAATATTTACAACATAAATAAAAGTAAAAAACACTATATTACACACATTTCAATCATTCGTTTATACAATTACACAACTAAAAATTATTACATACATTCAATAAGACTAGTCTTCCAGTGTCTTTCAATCCTAACCCCTTCTTTAGAAAAAATGTAACACCCCAAGATTCTACAGTACGCTTCTCTTTGAATAATGGGATAGTGTGTGTTGTACGCAACACCGAGTTCTAACACACCATAACCAATCAAACTAGTCGTTATAAATAGTAATACCTACTTTTAGAAATTATATATATTTTATATTTTAAAATGGACTTCATTTCTGGATTCGGAATATAGAATTTAGCCTAAGTTGAAATTTTGGTACTTTTTGGATAACTTTCATATTTTGATGAATAGTGAAAATTACAAAATTTTAATTAAAAACAACTTTTTTAATAAAAATAATTAATAGTGATAAAATATGAATTTGAGTGGTTTTAAATTATATTTAGAATATATTTTTACCATTTAATATAATGTTGGTCATTGGACATAATTTTACAATTAAACCGAACATAAACAAGTGTCAATCCTTTGATAGTTATTATCTCTTAAAAACACGTTTTTTGTTTTGACAGCGGGAATTAATTTTAAATTATATTCTGCCACTTATGTGTTCTGAATTTAGAAAAATGGATTCCATATTTGGAATCAGGATTTCCAAATTGTGTAAATAGGTAACTTTTATTTTAAGACATTTTGAATAATTACTGTGGTAAATATTTTATTTATCATGGTTAAGGGTAAATCTGGTAAATAAGGGTTAAAAAATAATATTATAATAATACTAAATTACCCTAAAACGTGTCCTAACCTTATTGGTTGATACAGGTTCGACCATATACATCTTTGGGTCGATTTTGGGACCCCATGGTGCAACTTGTAGGTGATAGAGACATTTTATTTTAATTAAGTTAAAATGAATACAAAAATGACACAAGCATATATCTTTTAGAAAAACAATTTTTACATCGGGTTATATATGTTGGATTTTAGATTATAAATATTAATTATAAAGAAAAAAAGATTTCCTACATAATGATATTTTATTTATAATTTTTATACATTAAATAATTTAATTTATTTATGACACAATGATGATGAATTAATTACTATAATAGTGAAAAATTAAAATAATTGATATTATAAATACCAAAATAAATATAATATGAAACTTTTAATGAATTAAACTAATTTAATAGGATAATATGATATATTAGTATTGATTTAATTGACTTTGTTTGAAGTAATCAATCTGTTATGAGTTTCAAAAAAATCAACTATTGAATAGTGTCAAAATTGACATAAAAGAGTTCTTAAAACAAATATTATATTATAAATTGATATTAAATTCCTAAAAATCTAATGTTCGGCCAAGAGAATTATATAATGATAGGTTCATCATTAATGGACCACTTGGGGTTCTCTTGGATGTATATAGTATGTTTATTAACCATATTATATAAAAATACAAAGAGACATTGTAAAAGTGAAACTAATTAACTTAGATATAATACTTAAAGATA
The DNA here is from genome assembly GCA_963277665.1 of Viscum album. Classification (NCBI taxonomy): domain Eukaryota; kingdom Viridiplantae; phylum Streptophyta; class Magnoliopsida; order Santalales; family Viscaceae; genus Viscum; species Viscum album. The sequence continues at coordinate 1,879,471,870 of OY728132.1, forward strand.
AGGTTAATATAAGTACCCAAACGTGTCTAAATTCCATTGGTTGAGTTGTTTTCGACCCATCCCCACCTTAACCTTTGAATAATAAACTTTGGAGCCATTGGAAATCGAATATGAATTTATTATAAACTAATATCTCTAGCTTTTCCAAAGGTGCCCCTCACCCCTCTTATAAAAGGACACACCTCCTTCTCATTTCTTCACACCTTAAAAGCCTTTTGGTTCGGCCAAACTCTGCCCAAATACTCTCCCAACTTCCCTCACTACAACCTAGAGGCCTTAGTTTGATCATAAAGCCAACCTAAGGAGCCCTTTTGATCAAATCAAAAGGAAGAACCCGAAGAAGAGGTAATGATTTCACCACCCATTTCCAAGTTCATTTATTCTTCCACTTCTTCTTCCTTTGTTGTTACCATTCTAAAATATTAACTCCAGTATCATATATATACTGTGATGTTATTATAAATATGTTACAACCATATTCAGTATTCTATCCACCCATTGAATAACATGTCACCATACGTGCGTACGTACGGCTTACCATCTCCACGTCGTGGTGTAATTGTTATTCAATATATTATTATTTGGATGGGTATAATAAGGATGTGTAACTCATGTAAATAATAAATATAACATGTTAATGATTCTGTATATATGATATACCATCCATTTATATATTATTTTAATATCAAAAGAATGATATTGTCGCTCGTGCGTACGTACGGACTACCGTCTCCACGAACGCGATGAGATTCATTCTCCATCGTATCCATTCAAGTATAATTATCATTTGATGATTTAAAAAATGATGTTTAGGGACTTGATATCATTCTGGATATGAATAATATACAACCTATCCTTTAGAAACATGTCTTACGTAACAAAACATATAAAAGAAAACAAGTAAGTTAACACCCGAAACAACGATAATACTAAGATATTATTATCAAATCAATATTAAAAGATCATATATGATATCATATTAATGTATATGATTCTTGTATAATTTAATAACAATTATTTCACCATTATACAAGAGGATAACCTACCCCAACCAAGGAAAAGTACAAAGTAAGGGTTATTTCACAATCTATTCATTATCCAAGGTTGTTTATATGTAATAATCTACTGGGATCTCTTTATCATCCACATCCATGTTTTCTTAAAAATGTATTTCAAAACATTTTTATTATTTACAAGAATATGTGTTAAAGTCATTTATACCCTTATTTTACTTTTTATATGAGGAATCTTTTCGTCGTTTTCAAAACAAGGTCCTTTTTAACCTTTTCGACAGAATTAAGGTAAGAATGTTTTTTTTAACTTATACGGCGGGTGCGGTTATTTTCTGCCGTTATATAATCTTCAAAGCAGTCCATATAATCTTATAAGAATATTTTCAAAGAAAATGTTTTATTTTATATGGATCTTAAATGATTTCAAAAATAGAAAGAGATATTTCGCTAAAAAGAGTTTTGATTTCATCTATGTCAACATCCTTTGATGAATTTTACGCTTATTTGAAGTTGATTTATTATGATACAAAACTTCTATATTGTATTGAAGGTTTTGTGATATGTTTGACTGTGAATGTGCTATTTTTATACCATTCATAGTTTATGGTGAAATTATTGACATTTCTTATGCTAGTTTTAATATGAATGTTTATGTTATGTTTAAACTTGTTCATATGAGGAATGCATTGGACTTAATAAGTGACGGATGGAGCCCGCTATAGCTCCTCGATGCATCGGTAGGTCTCATGAGACAAACTAGTGTCTTGGCACAAGGCCTTGGAAAAATCTTATTTGTAGTATTGGCATGAGGCCTGGGCTATGTTGTTATGATAGTCTGACATTATGCATTCCAACGTTATGAAAGTGGTTATTGAAATTGTATGTGATTATTCGATTAGTAGAATATCCATGTAAACAAGTAAATGGCATTATTTCATTTTACTTTTTCCATACTATGTTGAAGTTCAAGATTAAAAGGCATTTGTTTTAGTTATACATAGCCTTAAATGTTTATTCTTATTTATGAAAGTTTCCGGTATATTTTTATCCTTACTGGGCATTTGAGCTCACCCATTTTCTATGTTTTATTTTTCCCAAGAAGTGAAGAAGTAAGTTATGAATGACCTGCAGGGATATTATTAGAGGATAATAGTGTGGTTTGTGGAGACATTATGTTGTTGTAGTAGTTTTTCATTTTTTGATGTAATGTAAAACTTATGAATATATCTAGTGTTTCCAAGGCTACTAAATCAATCGGTCTTTCGAGATTTGATCTTTCTTGTGATCATGCCAATGTTATGTAATAATGCACCGACTCTGGGTAACTAGGGTCAGGGTGTTACAAAAAAATGAACCTATATAGGATAAAAATTATTATTCTAGTAATAATATTAATAAATAAATTAAAATTCAGTGTTTATTTTAAAGTAAACATTGAGTCATACAACGAACAATGTGCATCAGATTGAGTTGTAGTTAAATATTGCACATCACACTATTTATTTTATGTATTCAAGAATTATATTTGTGAAAGTTAAATAAATAAGTATAAGATAAAAAATTTATAAATAAATTAACTAATTAATAGAAAATATAATGATGCAACAATAGCCTAGTATTTTTTTTCTCTGTTTTCACGATGTGATGCATGTTATAACCTAAAATGACACTTATATATTTAAGACATGCACTTGGTGTCATAACAAACCCAATGCACATCATATTGAGGTTAAATTCATTCTTAAACATCTCAAATTACATTATTATCATTTTCCTAAAGTATCAATGAAATATGAATGTATTTTATTGATTTTGAGTATGTCATTGTTATTTTTTTACTAAAATGACATTTTAAACAAGAAACATGTACCTTGACTCTTACTAGTCACATAATGTGTCAGTTTGATGTGATACTAAAACCAATAAATCATAAATGACCTATGAATAATTGTCTTAAACTATCATGATAATTAAAGAATGCTTTCTTAATTTTTTTGAGTGGGACATTTTGAACTAAAATATCGATTTTGAACTGATAATGGACACATTATGTCATATCTCGAAGATCGTGTATTAGATTGTGGTTCAGAAAATTCATGCACATAAAAAATGACATATGGATCATTATCTTTAATAATAATATCAATTTGAACAATTTTTCTTAGTTTTGAGTATTTTAGATATATTTTTTTACTAAAAATGATGTTATTTTTAAATAAAAAGGATCACTTTGAGTCATATCGATCACACCATGTGTAGGATTACAGTGTGGATTATTCATATAAGTCAAAAATGTTATATGGATCATTTTACTAAATTATTAATAATTTATAAAAAATTTTTCTTGGCTTTGGTTAGGATAGTTGTCATTTTTACTAAAATTGATGTCAATTTTTTATTAAAAGATGCACATGGAGTCATATTTGTCAAACATCATATTGAGGTGTGGTTAATTGCTACAAGTCTCAAATTTCATATGTATCATTTTCATAAAGTATCAAATCAATCCAAATGTTTTTAATTTTTTCTAGTATGTCAGTTGTCTTTTTAACTAAAATGAAATTTTTATTTGCTGACACACACATTGAATCATACACATCACATAGTTTATCAGTTTACATGAGACTAATTCATACACATAAAAAATGAATTATTAATTTTTTTCCGAAATTATCTTGAAAATACGAGTTCATTTTCTCGGTTTTTAGTGAGTGACATTTTTTTAACAAAATTGTCAATTTTTAACTGATAATTGACACATTGAGTCATACCAGAAACATCATGTATCATATTGGGGTGTGATGATTTCTATACATCAAAAATTAATTATTTATTGTTTACATAATTTGTAAAAACAATATGAATTTGTTTTCTGAGTTTTTAGTAGGTCAGTTTCCATTCCTAAAAAAATTGATGTATATTTTAAATAAAAATACACACATGGAGTCATATTAGTCACAATGTACATCATATTTAGGTCAATACAATTACTACATGTTTAAAGTGACATATGTATGATTTTCCTACAATATAAAAGAAATCCAAATTCATTTCCTTTTCTTAGTATGTAACTTGTTTTTTAACATAAATGTAATTTTAAACTAGAAACATGAATTTTGACTCCTACTGGTCAAATTATGTATTAGTTCGATGTGAGACTGATTCATACACATCAAAAATGACTTACTAATAGATGTCTCAAATTATCCATAATCTCTGAGTGTGTTTTCTCTATTTTCAGTGAGGGACATCTTTTGAACTAAACAATTGATTTTAAACTGATAATGAATACCTTGATTCATAGAGGTCACACAATGTGCCAAATTACGGTGTGAATGATTAATACACATCCCAAATGACCAATTATTTATTTCCCTAAAGTATCCAAAAATCAGAATATTTTTTTTATCAGTTTTGAGTATGTTAATAAAGGTAACCTTTATTAACTCTTTTCTAAAGTGTTGATAGATGCCATTTATATTAAAGGATTGTTTTTAGTGGTGTATATTCCCATATAATATGACTAAATAAAAGAAAATAAATCTTATATGATTTTTTATGTATTGAACTAGGTGAAACATATAGAGTTTTATGCTGGTGGACCACATAGCCTCAAGTGCACCACTATGTATGTTAGAGGTTTCCAACAACAAGAGAGGACCTAGAGTGTGTTAGTGAGGAGACTATTCTATCATGTTAGAGTGGAGGAGACTGAATATATACTTAAAAATAGATGTATAATAATAGTGAAGTCATAAAAATGAATAAAAAAATTCCAATGAATGTAATCATAGTCAACTAGATAATATCAATCAACTCAATAGATGAACATTATAGTATAAAAAAATATGATGTTGTAATTTCACTTCTCTACAAAGATAGAAAATAGGATTACATTGATGCTAGAAATATTGGCTATTCAAAATAAACAAAAAGATGCCAAAAACCACCTAAGTGTCCTACGGTCCTACTCATTCATCTGCTACTACGATCCATCCTACACAACCAAGAATGTCAGGTTTCTAATGCGATATGATTTTCATTGTCCATACCTACGATTATATAATAATCTCAATTAACAATAGGAACCCAGGTAGGGTGTGAGATAAATTTTAGTATGCCACCACCACCAACATCTATACAATCCAGTCTATGAATATAAACTGAAATAGTGTGCATGTATATATAAAAGAAATTGTTGAAAATTAATAACTCATACTTGCTTCAGTCCCAACTAGATTCTAAACATATAATTACTACGTAATTATGAACAAATTTATAATATGGAGTTCATATGTAAATAGTGTTAGTGATACTTATCAAGGACATAATAATGATAAATCAGGATCCAATGTGTAACCAAGGAATCCATGACCTCAGGGGTCAGCCAACTTGTAGTAGTAAATAATAAAGTATGTAAATAAGAGATCTAAGTGTAATCCAAGGGGAAAAAAGGGAATCCAATCTAAATGAGTCTAAGTGATTCGATGGAGCTCATTCATAGTAATCTCAAGCTAATCATGACTAGTCCCTATTAGGTGAATTCATGGAACTGTGTGTACAAAGACATCAAGTTAGACCTTTGAAGTGTATCCAGGGCATCATAATATCCTTAAATATAGTGAAGGGATCCTAATGTATAATTCCATAAAGCCACTAATAAAAAGGGACCATGTTCTATGGTGGGTGTCTCCTTTGGAAACAGCCTCCTTGAATTGTAAAGGCATCCTATGAGCTCTCAAGGAATTACCTATGGAATCTAAGGCTTTATAATGTCTCACAACTACTATAAAGCTAAAATGGTCTATACACAATAGGAACCTTGTATATATATAACACTAATCATATAATTCAATTTAATACTGATTCCATTTAATAAATCATTTAATTCATTTTGTCACCTTTCATTAATATGAAATGGTAAATCGAGGAAATGAATCCATTTATTACATTAATTACTTAATCATTTATTAGAGTCATTCCTTTGCCTTTCATTATACAGGACATGTTGTGCTGAGGATATGAAACAACTATCAATTCAATTTCACAATAATTTATTAGGTTTAGACAATATCCATTCATTTTTAATGATGATGTGATTTAATCTAATTCATCCAATTACAATTAAATTTTAATTTATCTAATCCAGGTGATATTTATCATAAACATTCCATTAAACAGATACATGATTCGTTCGTTAATTAGAATAGTTACCTCATCAAAGTCAAGTCCTAGAACACCTAAATTGTTGAGTATATATCATCATAGTGACTCTAATGGAATAATAGAGGGAACACCCTACTTTGATTGAATGGGGTTAAGGTTCCTACCTCCAATAACCCAATGACCATAGATTAATAAGTCTCTATAATATGAGTTCAACAATTATAATAATATAATATCAATATTAAAGGGAAACATGATGTGAAACTGAAATACAACACAATGGTAACAATATATAAACGTGATACAATAAAAGATGAGTCATATACCAATAAAATTATTCTTTTATCATTGTAACCATCTAGTATAAGACTTTAGGTTGGATTAAATCATAGAAGAATTGAAGAATATGTCAACGTCTTTAAAATAGTGCATATGATCTTGCATCAATATAGAAAAATCGGTAGAATGACGAGTAAAGAACCGACACTATGGACTGAAGACCACATCGAGATGAATCCAATGTTTCAATTCGATCTCAATTCGGACAGTGGATGGTGAATAATTATCAAACCCTAACGTTAGGCTCAAAGGGGATATCATACGTTGGACCTCTTGTCTGAGAGATAATAATGAGAAATGAGGGGTAATGAAAAAGGAAATGGGTCACCCCGTTAAAAAACATTCATGACATTTACAAAGCATGAAAATTCTTTACAAATAGTGTAATGCTCATAAATTACCTTTTCAGTAATGTTCATTACATGCCATGAATTGGCATGCACAGAAAATTGTACATTGTAAATTCCAAATACACATCATGTACTTCGCATGCATCCTGCATTCATTTCCATGTTTACTTATTATTAAAATAAACCAACCATCCTAAAGGTGTAGTATTGAATTTAATATTGAAGTGAACCTCAATAAGGGGTTTCAACAGAAAATTAAAAGGATCCCTAGATGATGGAAAAAACCAGGATCTTACATCGCATATCCCCTAAGGTGATTCCTAAGATTAGATCATTATTCTTTTGGATGTTAGATTATAGGGTTTACCACCCTGGAACCAGCCGAAATACGAAACATGTCTATGGTTATAGTCGAATCCCAACAGGAGCCCCGACCAAGTCAAGAGTGTGCCACATGTTGCCAAGCTAGGAAATGGCTTTGAATATCTTTGTGCATAATACACATAATGTCCGAGTCTGGAAAGACTCAATCCTCTACTAGTTCCCACAAAGAGCGAGGGTTACAAGAAGTGGGTACCACTCGACTAACACATCATGGGAATATTTATAAATATAATTATATAATTATATATATTTCTAATTATATATAAATATATATGTATATATTAATATACAAGTATATATAATTATCTAGATAAGATATACATTTTTTATTTAAATATATTTATAAAAAATTTATTACTATTTATATTTGTAATTATAATTATAAAAAAATATGTATTTATAAATATTTGCATATATTTATAAATATATCTATACTATTATATATATTCATATAATTATAAATATTTATATAATTATATATATGTGTGTGTCTGTATAATTATATACATTTATATAATTATAAATATATTTACTAATATATATATTTATATAGTTTCAAATATAAGAAATATATTTTTCCCTAAAACATAATAATTATAATTTTATATATTTTTAAATATATTTTTATTTCATAAATTATTTTTATAATTATCCAAAAATATTTATAAAAATATTAATATTTATTTATAGATATATTTATATAATTATGTGTATATATGTATATATATTACTATATATAATTATAAATATAATAGAAATATTTATTATTGAAATATAGTTTTTATAATTTTATAATTAAATAAATATATATTTATTTATTTATATTTTTTAAATTTTTTTTAAAAACATTATATATTTATAATTATGTAGTTAACTATTTATGTACACTCCATACATACACATGTACACATGTTATTTACATATGTACATCTCATGTAAATGTATATATATATATACATACATACATACATACACATACACACATCGGTACACATATAAAATCAATATATACACATACACAAAACAAACACCCACACACAACATAATGCATAAACATATTTGCACGTACACATTGATATAAATATATAAGCTTAAATATCACATATTAATAACACATCATTTATAATTGAATAATTTTTACAAAATATATTTTCAACTAATTTATATAAATAATCATTAATTTTGAAAATTAATTTCATAATTATATATATATTAATATTATTTTTATTGAAACATTATATTTGTGTATGAAAATTTATGATAAAAATGAACAATTATAAGCACTAAAAAAAGTGCTGATAAAGGGTAAAATTTTATAGATGTTTTTAGCACTTATAAAGGATACCGTTAACAGAGAATTTATCTAGCACTGATAAATGTATCCTTTTTATGAGTACTTCATATTTAGCCCTGATAAAACCCAGTGATGGATAATGCGCAATTTTTGGTAGTAAAACATAGGTTTTAGACTCTATAAGATAAATTGATATAAAACAAAACCGTCCCATGTTGTTTTCACTTATTCTGTACAAAATAATATATTATTTCATTATTTAATAAGGCTATGAACATAACAAATAAAAATTAGACCCATGGAGTTGTGGGAGAGATTCATGTTTATAAATAATTTATTTTAAATCCTTGAAATATTATATACTTTATAGAGGATTCACTAATGGTTAATAAAAATAATCAAATAACTATAAAAGACAATATATTAAAGGGTAAATATATTTTGGGTCGTGGATACTCTTTATGATATGTTTTACATAACATTTGTGATTTTATGACATCATAATGCCTACTGTATAATCATAACTTATTTAATTTTTACCCAAAAAAATTGAATGGCTCAGAAAATTATGAAATGTCATTGTTGGATAATTTAAACAATGTGATTTCAAAAAGATAAATTATTTTATCAAAATAATTCTATACATTATATAAAATTCTATTTTAATAAAATAACCATTAATTGAAAAATATTGGTTTTAACAGAACCAATTTTCCGACCCATATAAAAATTACAATTCGATTCATAAAATAATATAATCATTTATATTTAATAAATATTGTTAAAAAATAATAAGTTACTAAAATATTTTCATATAAAATGTTCTCCAATTCATAAAAAATTGCGTCTTTATAGAAACTATATAATTTCTAAAAATAAAATTTGTGTTCTTTGATATGAAAATCTAATTTTTATCATAATTTTTATTTAATTATTATAAATTTATAATAAATATAATAAAAATAATAATTACTTTATTACAAATAAAAAGATAAAAAATCATTTTTTTGGGGTCTATATACAAAACCACTAATTATTCAAGTATATTCCCTTATAGTAAGTTGTGTGATGGTGATATTTCCTTATGGTAGTTCATCGAACATGGTTTGTGATATTATTTCAATGATATTGAAATTATACCATTATTGTTTTATCTCATTATTTAGTTGTTGAATCTCATATTTTTATATGTCATCGGAAAATTCAAGTGATTAAATCTCCATGAAAAGATCAAATAAATGTGTGTCATAGGGTATGATCCAACTTTTCGAATCCATCATACCTTCCATATATGTCAATTGTACCTTTTTATAACCATTAATATTTTAATAATTATGGTAACTATATAATTCATATATTATCAATGGTTATAGTGATTAATTCTATTTTAAATCTAATAGACAATAACTATCCAAAAAAATCCAATGTAGTGAATCTCTTTTCTATAACTACATTACTTTATAATGAATTCATTTTTTTAAATAGTAAATAAATATGTAGGTCATTACAAGAGCCACCTTCCATTCATTAAGATAGGAAAAGATCTCATTTATACCCCAATGACATCAAATTACCCATGTTAATCATAACACCATAATATATTATCATTTACAATATATCTCCCACACATCTAAGGATATCATATTAAAAATCTGAATGAAATCTAACTAAAACCATGGCTAATAAACGAAAAAACACATTCTATCAATTACTCACATCAAACCCATAATTTAATTAGACCCAGAATTGCCAACATTTGGGTCTAAATATTAACATTTTATAACCTAATTACATAATGATTTCATATTAATCAATAAAAAAACATTCCAAAAGGCACTTACATATGTCATCCTTAATGAAAAATATAGGGGAGAAAAAATTTAAAAATATATAACAAAGAAATTTTGGAACTACAAAAGATAGAGAATCCTTTTACAATTGATAATGCGGTAAATGGGATGAAGATTGTAGTAGGGTACATAATGGACGTGTTACCTTGTATTTTATATAGAATAACCCCATGATTCACATTGATTCACTGAGCCAAGTGGAGATTATAATAGTGGAATAGAATATTCCTTGTAAAGGGAACTCAGTTTGATGAAAGGAATTATGGTCATAATATAGGGGAAAATAATAAAAAAAGTGGAATTTTTTTATCCCTTCTAGAAAAACCATGTCTAATGATATAGGGTACCTATTATAAGTCAAACTTTTACTCAGTGGCACTCTTAGAGGAACTCGATTTATTGATACCCGACACTAGGTTACTCATACTATTTATAATCATATGACCATTGGTGGTTCCTCATTTTTACCACCTAAAAACCAAAATTTAAAAAATATCTTCAAACTACATCCCAAAACACATGAAATTACACACTCTATGTTCTAATTAAATAACTAAATTTTTAATGAAAAATAAATCAATTTGGGGAACCAAACATATATATTTATCAATGATTTAATAACTACTTTTCCCCCAAAACACATTCACCATGTACATGGACATTTCAAACACCAAACCAAATAAATTTTCATCCAATAAAAATAGAAATAACCTAACATATGTATCCTTAGTTTTGAAAGCTCCAATTTTACATAGATCACACTAATATATTACCTAAATTTATAATTACAAAATCAAAGAATTTACTATAAAATGAAAAAATCCAAAAAATATACAATATCATAAAACAAAAATAAGTATTCCAAATTACCATAAGTGAAAAATTTTATTTTTGATAATTTTACCACTCAAGGACATAAAGGAAGTGAAACATTCATTTCTAAAGAGAAGTCATGGTTGAAATAGTGATAAAAATAACTGAAACACATAATAATGAGTATTTTATAATAAATATTACCACTCGGTATAAGAACAACATATCAATGAACAACATGATTATACTTAAATGAATATTAACTATTAACATAGTAGTTTTAAATCAATAAAGGAAGAAATCATGATCGTAATTTAATTATACAAAAAAGGAAGATAGGAAATAACAAACAATACTTAACAATTATAATTAAATAATGAATGAAATAATCATTAAAATTAGTTAAACATTTAATAAAAGACAAACTAATAATAAAAAATGTTTATCTCAATCCAATGAACTAGTTCCCATTTCATATTAAATTAATCACCACCATTATACATTTATAGGAAAGAACAATATATGTATACTATTGATGTTTTAGTTAATACAAACACAAAATTTATATTCGTAAAATTATATAAAAAAACTTGAAGGGAAATAATATTTCATAATTTTTAGTTGTTCATACCCAATGATATCTACTCCCGATTCATCACCACTAGAGAATTTTGAGTTGACTTGAACTATACAACACTTATAGTTTCTTACTTATGGTTGATTGAGTTATTCAATGTGATAATCGATCCAAATTTTTTGTGCCTAATTTAATAACCAAACATCCTTGGTAACTAGACCATTATCAATAAAGAGGATCATAATGGATTTTTATGGGCTCTTTCTCAAGGCTGACTATCCTAGACACAATATTATAATGACCTAAAAATTTAGTCCCTTTTTGATTGAAAAATTGACTGATCAATTATTGTAGATATATAAAACACATTCATTACATTTTATAATTTGGAAAATTATGTTCTCTCTGATTTAAAAGATAATTATTCGTTATAACCATTTGTAAAATTGACATTTGTGTAGGGACCATTAAAATTAGTATATTAATGTTTATGATAAATTCAAATAGAGAAAAACTGAAGGGGTGGGGATCTAAAATAGTTTGATTATACCCTATAAATTCCATTTAATCGATATTCTAAGGGGGGTAGCATTCCAAACCATTACCCTTAACCCAGAAAATTCCAATATTCAATAAATAATTAATGAAAAAAACAGTTTACTGGAGATATTAATGCTTAGTGATATCATGGCATAAAAAATGTTCATGGAACCCCAAAAGAAAATCTCATAATTTAATACATTACTCTTATGGAATATAACAATGTAATAAGGGGTTATGTATCTAGATCATAAATGTAATTTTTTTTATATTTTTATTTTTAATAAAATAATGATTATATTTATTCTTTTATTAGTACATTATATTGATTAGATAAAATGATTGATAGAAATTAGGTTTTGATACGATGAAAAAATCATATTTCTGGGAAATATATAATTTCAATAATGACATCTTTTTTGATGACTTCAATAAATTATGAAATAAATTAAATTTTTATAAAAGGTTTTTTATTAGATAATATTTATTAAATACAAATTTTAATAAAATTTGAAAAGGATAATTGAAATTTTTATAAGTGTCATAAAACTGTTATTGTCAAAAAACTAGTATTTTCCAATAAATAGGTTCAATTATTTAATAATATAAATTATAATATTTATAAAATTATTTTGATAAAATAAATATAATTTTTAAAATCACCAGATATAAATTATCCCATTGTGATGTTTTTATTGTTTTTATGATAGACTAATTTTTTTGGAATAAAATAAATACCATTTAGTTATATTGTATGTATTATAAAAGTATAAAATTTAAAAGGTGATGTAATAAACAATATAAAGACTATACATGACCATAATTATTTTTCACCTTTATAATAATTTTTATGAAGTTATTTTTTTATTCTCATATTCCCATTGTGAATTCTCAAAAACATATATAATATTTTAATGTTTTAAAGTAAATTATTTCCAAACATGATTCACTTAAACCTAACCAAAGTTAAATTTTTATGATGTTAGTAAATTATCCTTATAAAATAATTAAATCTAGTCTTTTGTGGTAGAAACCATGAGAAACATATTTTCGATATTTTTTGTTTAGATTAATTTATCATATAGAGTATAAAACCTATGTTTAGAAATTAAAAAATAATTCCCAACACTTTTTCTTTATAAACCCACCCAAGAACCCATTCCTCTTCAATAAATACCCTCAGAGCATGGAGTTACTCTACCATTCCCTCTATATATCCATCCAATGGTTCTCCAATCTCTTAAGAATCTTCTCTCAGCCTTTTAGAAGTTCCCTCTCAAGGTAAGGGATTCTTTTTTTATCCTCTTTATACAATAAACTTCTTTATATTTGGAATTGTTTTCCAATTTTTCAAGATAGAATGTTTTTACACATCCCTATTAGTTATTTTGATTTAAAAGTAATAAGAGACCCCTTTCTAGAACATTTTCCCCGTCATAAAATCTATATGTATTGATTTTATGTTTCCAAAACTGTCTTATGATTTTCCATGCCAAATATTTGTGTAATGAATACCCATATTAATTTCCATTCAAGGGTATTCACCTAGATGTACATGCACATAATTGATTTGGGACTTCTATGTATACAACACACACTCTTTGATATTGGGGTTTAAAATGATGACAATTATCTTTATTTGTATGAGCTATGTTGCACTTTTATTCTTGTACATGATAAGAATGTGACAGGTGGTACTAACTTGTATATCCCTCAACTGAATTCGTTAATGTTTTTATCTCAAGATATTCCATGTATAGTTCATAGGAGGTTGTCCTATGAACACCATGTTATGTTGTCTTATTGGTTAGCCTTGACTTATTTATGAATTCATATTTTATCATGTTCCCACATTCCAAATATCCCCTCATGTTATAAACATATATAATGATTCGATATTCAAGTTGTTTATTCTCACCCTTCATATGTTACCTAGGTATACTTATTGAATCACATGTATTACTTTCATCTTGTAATTCACTGATTATACCTTTACCAATCTTTATTGATGGCACCTTTCTTATGTACATCCCCTTGTTATACCAACTAGTTTTAGAATATCCAAGGAATATAAGGGTACGTTGTGAATTTTTTAAATAATAATGTCATACCCATGTATTATGTTATCATTTAATATAACTAGTTTACAAATGGAACAAGGCCTCGTGAACTTATGGGATTCAAATATGTGTAAATTTTTATAACTATTTCTTTACTATTTATTAAAATATGTTTTGTGGTTTTGATTAATTTAATATATTGAGGAAAAAACAAAATTTTATAAATTAATAAACAATTTTACTCTTGTAATTTATATAAATACAGAAAATCTACCATTTATCATCACTAAAAACCCTTAAGGAATGATATTAATTTTATCTTCCCTCTCAATAATACTCTCACAGTTTGATAAATCTCTTAAGAAGCAACACTCAATATATTTGAAGTTCCCTCCCAAGGTACAGAATCCTATAAATCACCCCATGAAAAAACCATTATATAGACACATTATTCTCTTGAAATTATCCTATAACATTCCATAATAAATACTTCTATAGTGAATACCTATATCCATTTCCACTCTTGGTAATTCCCCTATGTATACCAATCCTTAATTGTATATAGATTTACATGTATATTACCTAAACTCCATAATAATGTGGTTAAAATTTTGGAAACTCATACATAGGTTGTATAATACATATAATACACTTCTGTATGTATATTAAATGAGAGTGACCCATTGGACCAAAATTATATATACCTATATTACATTTGTTAATATTATTTTCCCATGAAATTCCATGTATAGTGCACCATATGTTCTCCTAAGAACACTATGTTATGTTTTCATTGTGTTTATACTTGACTTATGTTTAGAATTTCAAGTTTTATATTGTTTCCACATTCATATGTTTCCTTCATGTTGTCATTAGATATCATGATTTGATATCCTAGTTTATAATTCTCACCCCTATTTTGTTACCTTGATATTATTATTGAATCAGATGTATGACTTTCATCATTTTATGCATTTGTAATTCTGTTATTATGATTTATAGCTCACCACATTCTTATATACATCCCCAGTTTATCATGTGCAGTTTTTTAAGATCTAATATATATAATGGTGTGTTTCGATGATTTCAAAATATGAATGTTGTACCCATGTTTTATGTCATAATTAAATGCACCAAATTTTATGAAGAGAGTAAGACTCATTATCTTTTGGGATTTTATTAATAATACAATTATGTAATAAATCATTAATTTGTGTATATTAATGTAGGAGTTGTCACAGTTTGTATCAGATAAACCTGTAGTTATTTTGGAAATTTGGATTGTAAAAAATCTATTTAAATACATGGGGATATGACTAAACATATAAAAACATCCCTAAATAAAGGTTAAGTATAAAATAAGTTGTTTCAAATAAAAAATATACATGTATGAATATTAAAAGAGGATTTGGATCTAACACAGTTTTACCTTGGTGTAATAACCCTAAAAAATGTGATTTTAGCAAGACATGAGAAACCCCTAGTTGTCGACAAAAGGCCTTGAACTATTCCTTGTTTGACACTACTAAGGAGATATTCTTTGTTAAATTCAAATGTTCATAAAAACCATTATGGAAAAAACTAAATTCCCATATGATTTGTATTAGGAAATATATCATGGAAAACTAACATTGAAACATATAAATTCATATGTAAATAAATATTTATCATTTATTAGTTATCCAATTAGTGGATATTGTTTTCAATTTTGGCATCTAATTGTTTAAAAATACTCTGCCCTAATTTTTCCTTTATTCTAGTCATTGTATGGGAATAAGCGAAACTGAGACAATAACCAATGTTAGGGGAAACGTGATAACCTACCAAATGATATTCCCACCCAATAGGAGAAGGATTTTAGAAATTCATCAAACTTATTTCTTTGTTAACTCATTTTTTGAAGAAAAACATTAATTTATAATAATTTCCAAACACCCCTAAGGATGATAAAGTTAAAAAAATTAAGACCATTATGTGATAATGGTCTCCATATTCTAATGGATATTTTGACCAATTAATCATAGACCAATATCTCAAATCCATTGAGAATATATTCACCATCACTAAATGGTTTTAAGAACATATGGTCACATAGGATAATTATTGTATGTAATGGAATGCTGATAAAAGTTTTACATTGATCAAAAATATGAATGAAGATAAGGAGATGGAGTGGATTTAAATCCGGAAAAATTTTCGACAAATATTTTTTCATGTCCTCTATAAATGAAAATGGAGTGGTAAATCCTTATCCTCAAGATAATTCTCAATTAATTGATCAGTGTGTACAAGGAAAACATCCAAAGACTTTAATGATACACCTCCATCTTTTCATTACCTTTGAAAGTAAATTTCAACAATTCTATGGGGTGATAAAGGCAATTCTATGAATATCCATATCCATTTTAGACATTCAATTCTCTGATGAAAGTGTTTGATTTTACCTCACTGAAAAATTGTTATTAGGAAATATTAAAGGTCTCCTAGGTTTAATAACTAGAAGTAGATAATATATTTTAGTTCTATCAGTTTGTTTAAAAATTATCAAAGGGGATGAAATTCCAACATCCCACTTGTCAATAATATGTGAATAATAAGCCAATAAATTCCCAAAATGGGTTGGGGAAATGAATTATGTGTTGTAATGAATGGATCCAAGCAAGATATTATACATGGAAAAATCCCACCAATGTGATGGAAGATAAAAATTCAGCAGTTAACCCTCATCATGTTATCCTATTTTTAAACTAAAATTAAAAAATTGAACTGTGTGAATCAATGAACAAAGAAAAGTGTTTTCAATGATAAATGATGAAAACAACATCCAAAGACTATTTATCAAGGTAGATATTATTCTATCTCAACTACTAAGGATTATCCCGATAGTGAAGTGATAAAAATTTGACAAGTTTTTCATTAGAGGATAGAAAATATACGGTTGGATTCTATTTCTAAAAAAACTATCACACATGTTTCATATAGATATCCACCAACCACCTAAAACATTAAATTATAGTCATTAGTGAAGATGGGAATGTTCAAATTGTAACATAAAAAGCATATAACTCATCCCATATCCCAAACTTTGGGATAAATTTCCTAGAAAACATTGTGATACTACATATGGTTGAATTTTTTTCAATTCTAATTACATATTAGATTTCTTTATACCGATCCATTATAAATTTTCAGGAGACGTAAATCACCCACTATATAGAAATTTTCCCTCTGATTCTATACATTTGAAAAGAAAGGGAAGAATATCCTTTGTTATATCATCTCATGTATGTATATTATTTCCTTATGAGAAAGTCCATCTAGATCAAATTACTAAGGAAAAAGGAAATATAATCCTGGATGATATACCCTATTTAAAGGAATTTGATGTTGTGTATCCAAAATAATTTACTATTATTCCTCATATAAAATATGTTGAGTTCATGATAAAATGTATAGGTGGGTAATTTATAATTTTCATGTATTGATATATAATGGATGTTATTGAACATGATGAGCTGAAGAAGAAACTACATGATAATTTTGATGAAGAGTTTATTCACTGAAGTTTTTCATTGTAGGGTGCAACAATACTTTTTATCGAGATAAATTATGGGTCAGTGTTAATCGATAATGAATATAATAAAATCAATAAAATCATGTCAAATAAAAAAAGCATCATCTGCCATGTGTTAATGAATTATTATCATCTTGTTAGAGTTTGATACTTTTATATTATGGATCCTTAGTCATGAAATTACCCTATAATGGTGAAGAATGAGGATATCTATATGGCTACATTTCATAAATTTTATGAGTAGTATGAGTTCATAGTGATACCATTAACACTTAATAATTATCCACAAATCATTATAGACTTGATGAATATGATATTTAGTGATTACCTCAACAATTTTTTGATAGTATTTATAGATGATATTATTTTATACTCCAAAATAATTGAGGAATATGTGAAGCATTTGAATGTTGTGTTGAAGAATTTGTGAAAGAAAAATTTATTTGTTATGTGATGTAAATGTGAGTTCTAGAAAGAGAAAGAAATTTTTATGGTACATGTAATCTCCAGAAAAAGGGATATCTATGAATCCTTCATAAAATAGAGGAAATTTAAGGATTTCTTGACAGACCACTCTGACAAATGTCCATAGATTCCATGAATTAGCTAGGTAGAATTTTCAATTTGTGAGTAACTTCTTATTGTTGTCATGCTCACTAACAATGCTAACAAAAAAGGGGTGATGTTTTTCTATAATGATGAATGTAATAAAATAATTAACGATATGAATAATAGGATAATCCTTGTAGTTATATTCAAATTACCCACTGATGAGGATGTACTTGTGATATTTAATGATGTAGGACCCTAGAGCACCCTGAGAGTGGGGTGAATAAGGTTGTCATATTTTTATTTTAAATCAACATATCGTGTTCCCAAATTGGTAGGAACATGTTAAAATCATCTATTAGAATAGTTCAGTGATAAAACATTCAGATGAAAAAATAAAACAACAAAAATTTACATGGTTCACCGCTAAGGGCTACTCCAATGAGTATACACCGATAGTGTTTCAGTCATACCTAAATAAACTAGTCTTCACCAGTTTTGACTATATGAGTTTAAAAAGAGTCTCCATATTCCAAGAATATTTCCCTTACAAGATTTTAAGTATATATCACTATTTATCTCAAAACACTTCCATAGACTCCCCCTAGATCACTACACAAAGGGAAGTCTAACTCAATTTATTGACATTAAGGCCACTTCAATATATTATCCTTAAAGTCTTTGTATCTTTCCAGGAAAATAATTTTCTTGGATCGAAGTCCTAACATGATGCACTTGATATAACAAATCAAATTAATAATATGTTCAACACCTAATAAAAGCACACACAAGTAGTAGCATGAAATACCTTCTCTTGAGCATAATATTTGGTACTGTCATGTAAGATGACATTCATGCAAACCATCTTTTTCTTGTAACTCTTATCCTTCATGATTCTACACTATAGGTTTCAATTATAATATAAATACTAACGTAAAAAAATTAAATGAAATATATTATTTATTTATCTATTTTGTGTGCACTTATTTTATATGGAAAAGGAACTTGGTATTCATTTAAATGTTCTTTTTTTGACTGGTGGCAGCTACATATTTATATTCATTCATGACCCTGTATAAAACATTCTGTACAATCCTGAAAACCCCTTTTGATGTCGCATTGGGAATGTAATTCTATTCTGCGCACCTTATCATTTATTTAAATTTAAATCTATAATGTAATTTTTTTTCATTTTCCATATTTTCATTCAATGATCCCAAAACATTACTTGCACACATGTTTTCATGCAACATTCAATATTTTTTGCAACTCCCATTTGCAAAAACACTTTTCTTTATTCTCCAATTTTTTGAACCAATAATTTTGCAACCACTGGGGAATGATTCCACCTTTAATAATATTAACTTCTTGAAATGTATGATCCATTTCCTCACAAACTCCCCAACATTCCATGTAAGGATTTTCAGTAAACACAAACCATTATCCATGTACAACGAAGTCTATCCTTTGTTCCAAAAATGGATGCATCAAAAAAATAAAGTGTTGAATACTCATGAATGATGAAAAAGTGATACATTATTCTTCCCACTAATTAACGATGCTTGAGTATAACTACCAATATCATGATATATAATTGGTTATATTGATATTCACATGAATGATTTTGATACATTATCTCTATAAAGAAATTTGTGACATAGATAAGTATCACAAAATCCTCAACTATATATTAAAAAAGGTTCTAAATATGATCTAATGAAGGAATGTAGATATGTTAATGTCTTATCATATTTAAATCCATTAATATAACGGGATGTAAAACAATGTCCAATATGCAAAGAGTTGAAAGGATCTTGTAACCCAATCTATGATGAGGGTTCAAAGGGATTTGATGTTCATGGATAGGAAAATTATGGACATGTGAATAATAAAAGGTTATTAAACTTACCTTTCTTAAATAATTGAACAACAATCCATTCATGATAATATAAAATAAGCATATATAATTTATGAACATCTATATAAAATGGTAGTTAATATTTCAAATATTAACATTGATGTAGATTGAGATATTCTGTTTCAAACCTTGATATGTTTCCCATCCAAACAAGATTTGAAGAGGGGAATTTTGTAGGAGGCACACAACTCACCCTTATGTATTCATCTTAGAATCATGAAGATGAATATATATTTGAATAAAAACTTATAGTTGTATAACATGATGAGTGTAATTGAAAATTTTAATCTTAATGATTGGTATTCCTAAAAGTCATGGTAGGATTAAAAAAATCTAAGGGTATGATGCAACCATTTCTTATACCAATATTGAAATGGAAAAACATAACCATTCATTATTTTAATAGGATTACCCAATACCCCTAAAGGATATAATACCATCTAGGTGGTAGTTGATCACTATATCAAGTCATATCATTTAATTTCTATGATGGAATATTTTTCTTTTGAACAAATCACAAATATATACACAAGGGAAGTTGTGAGGCTACATGGAGTTCAACTCTATGTTTTATAGAATTGTGGTCTAAGGTTTGTAGAATGGTTTTTGAGAAACCTTTAGCAAGAATTTGATATAGAACTAGGATTCATTATTTCTTATCTTTTTATGATAGATGGATGATTCGAAATAACCATTCAAACTCTATAGTATATTTTGAGATCTTATTTACTGGATTTCTAAGGATTTTATGATTATTAACTTCCCCTCATGGAGTTATCATATAAAAATATTATCCACTATATCATAAAATGGAAGCATATGAGGATCTGTGTGGGAAGATGTGCCATACAATGGTATGTTGATATGATGTTGAAAAGTGGATGATGATGGGTCCCGATCTTGTCCAAGATATGATAGAGAAAGATAACACCACTCAAAAACAAAAATAATTCTCAAAAGGTTGACATAAAACCTATTAATAAAATCCAAAATGAGATCTAGAGTTTGATATCTATGATAAAGTGTTCCTTTATATATCTTCATCGAATAAGGTCTTGATGTTTTTTAGGAAGAGAAATCTTAACCCCAGATACATCAACCCCTTTGATATAATTGATTGCATCAGAGTTGTGTCCTATAAATAAGAACTCTGACCTCTCCTCTTTCAAGTACATAACGTGTTACATGTATACCTCTTGATGACATAAATACCAGACTGCTCACACGTTGTAAATCCCAAGATGGTACTATTATAGAATTATATTTTGTATGAGGACCGTCCAGTAAAGATCATAAATCATAGAGAAAAGTTATCAAAACAAGAAAAATAACCTGGTCAAAGTGATATGAAAAAAAACAATGAGTTTGAGGAAGAAATAAGATAACAGATAGAGTAAATGAATCTGATGTACCCAAAAATATTTTTTTTGTATAAAATAAAAAAATGTATGGGGAAATTTCTGAATGGAAATAAATATTACAACTTAATCTTAAATACCATTTTTAAATAATAAATGCATTATCATCTAATGTATTTATAGAAAACACCTGCACTATTTTGGTTTTTTTGGAAAGATAACCTCTTTAGGATTTAAAAGACCATTAAGAATAATGACCATTAATAAAATATAAATATTACAATGGTCTTTAATATTAGTATAATAAACTTTATGGTAATTTCCAATTGACTTTGATGAAACGATCCATTTCCTCGACCAGTAAGATTATACCCTATACATTACAATTTTTGGGGCACCTAAGGAAGTTAGAATCACTAGGATTTTCCAATAACCAATCCCATTCAATGATTCAATAACTAAAAAATGAAAGAAAAATTTTAGGGGATAAGTTCAAACATTTTGAGATCATGGATCAAACTATGTTCAACAAACCACCCTAAGATAATCTCACTATCACACACCTAACTCAAAGGGAATAAGATGGTGTAATAAGAGTTATTTATTTAGACCCTAACAGAATTATTTTTTATATATAATTTTTTAATATAATAATTATTATATTTATCCATTTTATTATTACATTACAATTATTAAATAATAAGTTTGATTAAAATTAAATTTTTATTATATGAATCACAAATTGTGTTTTCCAGAAATATATAGTTTTAATAAAGACATTTTTTTATGAATTCCTGAAGTTTTGAAAGAAACTATATTTTCATAAATTAAAATTACTAACTTATATTTTATAAACATAAAATAAAATATAATTTTATTAAGTCAAATGTAATTTTTTTGTTAGAAAATAGTTATGGTCAAAAAACAAATTTTCATTAATAAATGGGGATTTTTTAGTTAACAGTGTAAATTTTGATATTTAAATAAATTTTTTTGATAAAAATATAGTATTTCTTAATACAACCTATTGAAATTATCCAAATGTTAATTTTTCATATGTTTATAAGACATTCAAAATTTTAGTTAAAAAATATATATGGTATGTATTATAAATTCATAAAAGCTAAAAGTGGTTTAATTGATACTATAATGAGTATCCATAACCAATATTATATTCTATGATTAAACTAATGTCTTTTTAAGTTATTTCATTAATTTTATAATCCCTTAATGAATCAACCAAAACCTGTACTTTATTTTATGTCATTAAAATAAATACTTTATTAAACAATACTCACATCTGCATCCCCAATGGTGTTATTTTAAGGATAATGGTTATTATCATTATAAAATAATGATTTCCTTCAAATTTGGATGAAACCATGTGAAAAACATGGTATGATTCTTGTATTGTATTAATTTATCATATATAGTCAAAAAAACTATTCCTATAATTTAATAAATAATTCACCTATCTTTTTAATTATAAACCCACAAAACCTCACATTCTTTCTCACTCAATACTCTTGTATCTCAATATTAATATACCCTTATGTCTTTATATAGCTCTCATGTTTATCCTAATATCTTATGATTATCCTCCCATAATTTTGGAAATTCCACCTCATGGTAAGGGATCCTCTCTTTCTAATCATTATTCAAGAACCTTATTTATATTACGCAGTTTTTACAATTTTTTATGTAAGGAAATATTTTTACAGATCACTATTACATTATTTATGATTTATAAGTTATGAAATACTCCTTTATCTCTTAGTAATGTTTTACACGATTCTATATATAACACAATTTCTTTCCCTAAAATTATCTTGTGATTTTCAATGCCAGACATTTGTATAGTGAACACCTTACCTCATTTCAAATCAAGGGTGTTCAAATAGATGTACTAGGAATTCATTTTATATTACCAACAATAAATAATTTTAGGGTTAAAATGATGAAATATAACCTAATTTATTATCATTTATGTGAAACACTCAATCAAATACATGATATGAAAGTAATATATAGGTTGGAAATTATATAGTGCTCTAATAAATTGGATAATGCTTTTATATCATGAGATACAGTGTATGGTGCATAGTAATTTATCCTATGAACAATATGTTATGATTAATAGGTGGTTATACTTGACTTATGTTTGTTATTTATTGGTTTATGTTGTTCTCGCATTCACATGGTGCCATTATGTTAACATTATATATCATGCTTTTATTTTCATGTTTATCATTCTCACCCTTGTTACGTAACCTTGATATGACTATTTACTCACATGTAATACTATTATCATGTTATGATTTGATTATAACATTAATAATATTTATATATTACCATTTTCTTATATATATCCCTATGGATTCCCATTCAATTTTAGAAGATCCAAGTATTATAAGTACATGCTTCAAGATTTTTAAAATAATGATATGGTGCCCATGTTTTATATTGTCATGTCATAAATATAATTCTCAAAATAAAAAGGCCTCGTGATATTTTGTGATTTAATTATTTATTCATTAATGTAATAAAGCATGAATTAATTTATTTTAAAATATGGGTTGTCAAAATTATGGTTTTAATTATATTCATATCGACAACTCTAAGTGAGAAATGATATAATTTCGCATTATCTAACACCATTTCCTTATTATAGTAACATAAATTACCAAAATAAAATTTCAATCATGAAACCACATAACCCCAGGACCACTCCTCGATCCTCAAGGGTTGGTGAATATCTCCATGGGTCTTACTATATAATTGTGGATTGATTTAGCAGCTATGGATAGATAACTATAAATAAATATTTCACATGAAATTAAAATGAACATAATTTTATGAAACAGAATACAAATCCTGGGTATAATAAAAAACAATTAGTGGTCTCAAATGTTAGTGGATATATTCCAATATAATTAAATTTCTATAACTACATGCTACGTGGAACTCTACTTATAATTACCACACTCAAGTGTGTCAAAGAAAATAATTCCAAGTATACTCGTACCTATTATTACCTACCAAACAGATCATGAAAATGCATGTCTAACATAGTGCATGTATAGGGTGTTAGAATAAAAAAATCAATATATAACCACCATGGTTCCAACACATATAATATTAACTGAAGAGTGTGATTTACATAGACCAATTCATTTACATATATATAAATAAAAAACATTTTGATATAATCATCATCATAGTATACACTGGATACATAAATGCAATATAAATATGAAAAAATATAAAACAAAAGTAATTCCATGTAAGTATAAGATCCATAAAAATAATTTTAAGGGTTTATTTACATTTGGAAAGCCTAGTATCAATATTAGGATTGGCGTAGGGAAATATTGAATATTATCCAATAAAAGAGGGTGGTAGAGAAATCATGTATTCCATCTATCCTAAGTGAAATTATAAATTCATGGATTATGCCCAACCCTTTAGAAGTGTATGGTGTCTAAACGTTTATGGATTCAGTCCATCCTATAGAAAAGGTGAAGGGGTATAAAAATTCAACTCAGTAAGATCTTGTCCCATTATTGAATGTTAGATCATGTTATACCATCTTAATAGTATATATGAAAAAACAAATAAATACATCTTCAGAAATATACCATCATGATGATTAACTATTAAATTTTTCCCCATGATCAAAAAGTAAAATTAAAAAAGATAACTCGATTATTTTGGTAAAAATAAATAATTAGGCATCATTGAAAATTATATCACAACAATTAAAATAGTTAATAAATCAAATTTTAGGCATGGAAGGGTATACGAAAGTGGTTATCATACAATAGGATGGACAATTATATAGTTATGTATAGTCCATAAAAACATAATTATTATTTTTAATCAAGTATTAAAATATTAGTCCAAATTAGTTAAGAAACTTATTTATCAATAAGTTACCTTACCACCAAAATTTATAGATTCGAATGTTCATTTAAGGGATGACTTATGGATTATTTAAATCCATATTGAAAAGGATCTAAATCCAACATGGGTGGTAAAAAATTTATATCAGAAGATTACTATGTGGTAAACAAGGAATAATTTTGGTTATATGCAATATTACCCTATGTATTATATGATAAAGAGTAAATTTTGGGCTCAGTTATAAATTAGTATACCAATATGAAAGTATAATTTCACATTAAATAGGTTATTTTTTATTGAGTTTGTTTCTGGGAAAACACAATTGTTAGGATCAAGGTTATCAGAGTATTTTCATTAAACAAAGAACATTTGCAAGAAGTATTGTAAAAATTATTTCAAATATAGAAATGGTTTCATGGATCCATGTTTTATTAAAAATGTTTTGTAATAAATCAAGAATTGTTATTGTAAATTATGGAGAAGTATTGTGGTGAGATTTCTAAAGGAATACAATTCATTTTGAATCCGAATTATTTAAACTAGTCATGTTTAGGTATCCCATAACTCCATTACACCTGAAACAAACACAAATATCACCTAAATACTATTAAAACTATTATATTAACTTTATTTTGGATTGTTCATTATAACTCTTTCTGGTTAAAGTAGAGAGAATGATTAATTTACTTTCAATGTTAATGTCTTACCAATTGGATTAATTTTAAGGATATGTCACACTATATATATTTTTTAACTCACTCCATAAATGGGGTTATTATAACATTCACCTGACTCATAAGTGATGTTTTGAAAACCCAGTTATAGTTTTTAAAAGTTCTGAAAATCCTATAAATAATTTGAATTAATATAATACATACTCATCATACTGATTCCATTTAGGATCCTTGTTAAATCGTATTTTCAATACCAATTGATTAATTATATATTAAATTAATATCTCCAAATTATATTTTTTCCAAAAAGAAGGATAGTGAAGGATATAATTTTTAGAAACAAAGAATGAATAAAAAGGTCCTAATATACAATAAATGGATCCAAAGTAAACAATTACCAATCACATCTTACTACATATAATAGAACAAAAAACTTTATTATTTTGTATTTAAACATGAATTTAAAACTAAATAAAATATTTCATAAAATTATTCAATTATTAAAGGGTGTTCTCATAGTCAAAATTATTTAATTTTTAAACTAATGTAATAATTGAAAACCATTTATTTATATATTTATAAAAAATATCAATTTAAGAAAAATATATGGAAATGATTCTAAATCAAGTGCTAATGGATTTCATATGGGTTAGGGATATCAATGATTACTTTTACATTGAATATACCACCTTCACACCCCCAAAAACATCATTATACATCATATTAATCATAAAAAAATAATCTGTTATCATTTATAATCTATCACCCACACATCTAAAAAGACCATATTGAAAGTACAAATTAATCTTAATCAAAAACTACTTAGGTAATGAAAAAATCTTAATAACCATTACTCACCTAAATAACTAATTTAATTAGTCTTAATAATCCCTAAATTTGTGTTTGAAATGGATAACATTATGTAGTATATATTTATTACAAAATCATATCAGCATACTGAATAACATTAATAGAAACACTAACCCAGTCCATTACTCGACCAAAAAATTGGTGAGGAAAGAATTCAATGGTATTTCGTCATTAAATTAGAGAAATTTTGATTTTATGGATTCCATTTATGTAAAAAATAAGAATAAAAGATAATAGATAAAAATATTTTATTTAAATAACGTTTTACCTCATATTTTCTGATGAAAATACCCATGATTCACTTTTATTCAATTATTCAAGTAGAAGAGATGAAATAAGGAATGTAGAGCCCTTGGGTGAGCTATAAATGGTATAGATGGAATAAATAAATAAAGATAGGCTTTATGAAAGTGTAATGATAATGATAGAATGGATTTTCCCTAATTTAAAAAATTCAGGGCTACGTAGTACCTACTAGATTTCCATCGGGTACTTGATGGCACACCTAGGGGAGTCACTCATCTACTGTCTCTATAGGGTACTCAGTTCCTGTCATAGGGCTTTAAGTGCAACATTATGTCCTAAAACTAAGGACATTTCAAACTATAGAAAACCTAAAACCTAAAAAAATCCATGATATCTTCAAACTCTATCAAAAACATGTAAAATTTCACCTCAATATATCGTATGTAGTGTAATAATTCAAAATGAAAAAATTTCTTCGTCTCTCATGGAAAATTCTAATTACCTAATAATTTCATAAGTAAAATTCCTTTTAAAATATAATTATAGAGGTTATGGAAACTAATTTTCATGACCAAATCATAGGAATGTATGGATGATCTTATCCCAACATGATAGTATTTTATTATGGGATAAAGTGACATGTCTTATGATATTTCATTGTATTGCTGATAAATTATACGATTTCTACCCTGAGGATTTATATGGTTTTCCACATGATAGAGAGATTTTTTTTGTTGATATTATAATAAGTTTGGAAGTTGTATCAATTCTACAATATTTTATGGATCCTATATATTTTATAGAGTTGAAGACTCAAAATGAGGATCTAATGGAAATGTGAATCATTTTTGTTAGAACACCCCCTTGGGTTGATCCAATATTTTTCTATAATGAGGTGAATTGTTCATTGAAGTTATGTTTGTGTTATCAGTGGTCACATTAATTATGTTGATGGACTATTTAATTTGATTAGAGGTTTCATGTTGTTATCCAAGATCAATATTAAAATAGACTAGTACTAGTTTTGAATAAGATCGTTTGTTATTCCTTATAATACTTATAGTATTATGTACGACCTATATTATTATCATGTTATGTTATTCATGTTTTTGAACACACTAGTGTTGTTTATATTGTTAATCAATACATTCTTATAACTACACATGGATTATTTCAGGTTTTTACGCATTGATATTATACTAGTATATTATCATTTATGTGAGAATCATGCTCTCCATTTGGATATTATTTTTAGAACACTGATATATAGTCAAATTTATACCAATATCATGAAGTGTTATTTATAAAATATAGTGGTGTGATTCTTGGGGCATCTAGAATTTGAGTAAAAATTTTCAATATGACCTAAAATGATCATGAAAGTAGTTTCATGGGACTCTCCTAAGAATTTGATTCAAGATTAATAGTTTACACAGATCGAAAGGATATTACAGGTGGTTTATATAAGACCATTCCCATTTGGAATCACCAATGATGAACATGGTAAATATGTTGGTGAAGTTTGTGTGGTATGATTTATATGAATGATCTTTTCAGGTGCTTAAATAGAGATTTATATTCACACCAATCCTAACCTCAGCTGATATAGTTAAATACTACAAATTTTATTCTGATTCATTGAGGTTTTAACTTGGTATATTTCCGATATAGTAAAATGATTTAGTCATTAAGGGTCCTAGATAGATTTGGATGCATGGGAGAAACAATGTAATACATGGTTTAGATATGGAAGTGGTATTGAATACACTGGGATGTTGGAATCATCACATGTAAGGTGATAGTTTGATGGTATATATTACCTAAAATATGCTAGTATATAATTTATTAGCATGAAATGTACCTTACGTAGAGTATTTGGTTCCAGTAAAAATAGTACTTCAAGTTTTAAATGTCTTATACCCCAGGGTAACGGAATATCATAGTCGATGTGTTGAGTGTGAAAAATAAATTCCAGGTGATTCTGGTGGAATATAATAAGTGGTCGATGTTGTGACTCTTCCCTATGATGTACCTTGATGTTTAGGAGGGCCAGGGAAGAGAAACACTTACATCCTTTCTTTTTACCTCTTCACATTGATACCGTTTGAAGGTGAGTTAGTTATGAAACTAAAATTATCTGGTTATAAGTGAAAATATATAGGTTGGATTTGTGATAACTAATTGATCACCCGATCCTGATGTGGCCCTTTATATATGAGTATTTTCAGTGGTCTATATTAGTATTCATACAGATATGATATGGGACCCAAATGCCTTAGTATAGAATGGTCACCCAAGGCTTACCAAGGTATACCCTGGAATCTAAATGAAGTATTATTGGTATGTGGTGTAGAAAGATGTAGTAAGGTTTATTTAAGGATTCCCAACCTATTAGAAGGTGATGATCAAAAAATAGTTCCACACATGTCTACACAATTCATTTCCCATTACTAAGTGTAAGTGGGATAAAGTGAAAATGGAATTTTTAATTAGATGACCAATATATTCTCATGGTACTATTGTAGTGTATGTTATCTTGGATTGTTCGATGTGGGTTATTCAATTTCTATCTATATGTAAAAAATATTCAATCAATGATGTTCGATATATGTGTGTGTGATAGTTAGTTCATCATCACTAGTTTTTTAGGTGCATAGTCTCTTATGAGAGTACATATTTTAAATCACACTTTTGTAAAGGGTTACAAAATGACCTTGAGGAATAGATTCAATTTAGAATTCCATAACATCCTCATACAAAATGGATGTTTGACCATACCGTTTTGGTATAAGAGGATTGATTGTGGGAATGTATCCATAATTTCAGTTGTTCTGGGGAGAATCAAATCAAAGTTATAGATTTTTACTATAATAATAGTTATCATGAATAAATGAAATAGAACCAATTGAAGACTTATATACATGGTTATGTTAGTCACCAATGTGCTGGTTAGATGTTTTTTAGTCAAATGATATGAATCCATGCCCCTTATAGTAAGTGTTAAAGAATAATTATTTAATTATTATGTGGATAATAACTACTCAGAGTAGGCATAGGTCATGTGTTAAATTAGTTATTTCATCTATTATTATTCAAGGTGGTTGACTAGGATCTTCAATGACTGTCAACATAAAAAATAAAAAATAATATTCTATGGAAGGGGTAGTTGGTTCCCATGTTTGTGATAATTTTTTGAGGTTCCACGAGAATGATAACCTAGAATATTAGTTATAATTTTCTCTAATATGTAATGTTATTCAAGCTGTTTTCCATGTATTTCATCTTCATGGATACCATCTCATCCCTTTTCATGTGATCAAGATGGTTGTGTTTGAGAGAGAGCCTAACACATCATTCAAGGAATGGCCTATTTAGATCATAGATAGGCAAAGAAAGACTTTTTGTAGAAATATATTCCCTTTTTTATGTATGTAGTAATATAATATGTGTTTCTAGAAGGATACGTGAGAGGGAGTGTCTGATATATTGGCTCATTGCCTGAATATGTTCACTAATGAGGCTCTGCGATGATTTATAATACGTCTTATGGACAAGCTATTATATGGTGAGACGGTACTAACACCCTAAATATGTTTTACGTATGAATTTTTTTAAATTTAGTTTATTTGTGGTTATTATAACATTTATAGGTGTTAACTAGGACCCAGTTTTGATGACACTAAATTCAACAACTCAGATATTGTGTTCAATTTAATAAATTGGAATAAGATACAAGGGATCACAACATGTGCAATTAGTTTAGTAATCATGGGAAAATATATAAATACAATATTTTAATATTAAATTGAAAAAATAAAACAGAGAATGAAAATAATTATTTT
The DNA here is from genome assembly GCA_963277665.1 of Viscum album. Taxonomy (NCBI): domain Eukaryota; kingdom Viridiplantae; phylum Streptophyta; class Magnoliopsida; order Santalales; family Viscaceae; genus Viscum; species Viscum album. The sequence continues at coordinate 1,879,503,190 of OY728132.1, forward strand.
ATCTTTAATGATATTTACTGGTTTATTCTTCATATCAAAGGGAATGAAAAATATAATATCGGGTTAGATCAAATTCTCTGTAATGGAATGTGTACAATTTAAGCTAACATGAGTAGATATGGAATTTAGAATATATCATAGTGGATAATCAATATATGTTCCATTTATTGAAATAAAATTTGAATTGTATCCATGGAAAATATTAACATAATAATAATATGGATAATAATTACTGAAATATTAATGAATGAAATAAAAAATGATAGATTTCACGATCTTATTATCAATGCTTCTTGCCTAAACATAATGAACCTTATCTTTAGGGAATTATTCCAAGAAATTTCAATAAATGGTTTTTTATAAAAAAAATAACACCTATATATTTTAAAATAACACTCTCTTCAATTGTGTATTCCACACACAACACTATGTTTAAAACAACTACAATATAATATTATAATATTATTGTTTAAACGTGAATAATATTACTTAGACATAAAATTAATTTGTATAAATAATATTAATAGTTTATGAAATTTTTATAAATGTCATACTCAATGTAAATTCATTAATAAATAATAAATATGAATTCATCTTTTAAAGAAGATATTTTAGTCTATATAATGTTGGTTTCCTTCAAAAATGATTTTTATTTCTTTTTAAAAATTTCTATTCTAATTAATTTATAAAATTTATAGAAATATTATTATATAAAATTAAAATAATTTTATAAATAATTATACCAAATTTAAATTTGACTGATTTTTTTAGTATGTTGTGAAAATTACAGATTTTTAAAATACTGACATTTCTTTTCATTAATTGAATAAATTTAAAATTTTCATTATATTTTGTATTTGATCATAAATTAATATATGAACTATTTTACTTATTATAATCTAATTAATTTCAATCTAATCATTAGATTCTTTAATTTTAGTATATTTTTATTTTTGGGCTTCATAACATGCTTTCGGCTATCTGTTTTTAAAATGCATATTGTTTATGCCTTTTATATAATTTAAATAAACCACTATGAAGAAAAAATTTAAATGAAATTAAAATTTTATACATATATTTATATGAATTAAATTTCATATAATGATTATTTCTAGTCATAGAGTTAATATAACATTATTTATTTCTTGAAAAAATCATTTTTGGAAAACCCATTTTTTACATGTTTGGTGACTTTAATCATAAAAATAAAACTTGACAATTCTTTGAATTAAATTTGAAAAAATTTATTCTATATTTTGAACTAAAATAATTAATATTATTTAATAAATTGAAATTAATTTCCGATAATAATGAATAGTAAGAGTGGTAAAAATGTTTAACCATGTTTAATGTTAAAATTCATTTACTAGAACATGAAACTAAAGAGTTAGTGGTATTAACATGTTTAAACATGTTATTATTAAATTTAAGAGGTTTTAACCTATCATATCACCCATTTAATCTATTTTTTATATATTTTAGATTCATTTGTATTCAAGGTGACCTCCCATTATTGAATTGTTTTGGGCATCTACAAAAAATGTCACTCGTCCTCTATTATAAAATAGAACCACCTCACCTCACTTATTCACACCTATTAATAAATTTTGATTATAAAAAAACTACGAAAATATCTCACTAATATCCTTATCAACATTATAGATCTTCTAGTATTCCCAAAATACCATCAATGGGTTTCTTAATAGGATATATAGATGTGGTAATACTAGGTGAAGGTAGTCATCTTCACCAAGCTCCTTATTTTTTCATCTTCATTTCCCCCCTTAAATTTAGTCATAAAATTAAACTATAATAACATTGGTATATTCTATATACTAATATTTTATCATTTTTGGGGAATAATATTTTTCAATATCCTCTTCCATCAGCAGGGAAACGAAAAAATTTATTGTGTGTACGATGGACTACCACCTCACAAATTAACGTGAATCGTATTGAATAATCACTTGTCAAAAAAATTTATGATAATTGATATAATGATTATATATTATATTCGTGAACTATTAATCATTATAATAAATTAACATATGTTATACCTTTATACCTCAACATCCATTGAAAAATATAATATCATTCACGTGTTAGGAGGACTACTTCTATGTGAAGCAATGTGGTTTATTTTTTTATCACATCACAAGGATGTTATATTTAACTATATTTAAATAAATAATATGATATATTTGATACTAAAATTATTTTATAAATTCAAAACAAAACTAACCTTCTTTTCATCATGGTTGTTGAACAATGGAAATGTAATACATGGGTATGTATGGACTACCATCTCCATTATTGTAAAATTGATCATTTTTCATAACCATAATTCATGGTTATTTTTAAAAAGTATAATTTCTTTATAAAAATGATAATGATTATTTATTTTATGATTTATTAATAATTACATTGACCACATTCAACACATTAATTCTCTTTTGGAATTCTTAACTCGGCTCCCTTAAAACACCTGATGTGGACATAAATAATTGAGTAATTAAATTTTTCATTAAATAAATGAAATAAAAGGTTCGTGTATAAGGGAATATAACTAAACATTGTCCTTGAAAAATAGATAGTATATATGTTTATTATAAAAGATATAAAATATATACAGAATAATATAGGGTATTTAGGTAAGGGTTTCATTTCATTTCACCCTTCTTTGAGACACATATACTTTTAGGCACCTAATTTAATTTAAATTGTGAATATACTACCCATTTATATATTATATCATGAATCCTTAATATGTCTTGAAATTTCATGTTATAATTAATTTAATTTAATTATGGGAGATATGATTCAAATGTTACCAAATAGGTAAGGTTTTTGTTTCAATCTCATATTAATTGAGTCTATTTATTCATGATTTTATGTTGTAGAAAATTATCTGATCATTGTACTATAAACCCCATTAATTATATTAATCTATAGATATTGATGAAATTATAAGGTAATAGTACCCTTTTCCCTCCTGTTTATATTAAATTATTGAAAAAATTATTTTAATAAGAGATGTCTTCATTTCTCTCTTCGGTAAAAAATCCTCATTTTCTATATACATGTTTTCAAACAAAATCAAGACTATTTTTAACAGTAGCCAAAATATTTTATAAAGAAATTTTTATAAATGTATATAATTGTGAAAAAAAATTAACAAAATATTATTTTTTTCAATCGAATCGATTTTTATCCTTGTTATAATATTTTGAGAGGAATGCTTGTTTTAACTTATTTGACATGTATCAAATTACCCTGCATCATGAACACTAAATAATTTGAATAATCATTTATAATTTTACCTGTTTATTTTTTAATGAAAATTTATCCAATAATATATTTGAAATTTAAATATTTTGTAGAATTTATTTACATCTTGAAATGGTATTTTCCCCAAGAATTCTTCCATATAACATTTTAATAAATTTTTCATCAATGATGATAGATTTTTACGTTAGGATATCATATAAATTATGTATATATTTTCTACACATATATACCTAGAATATTATCCATTTCATTTTATGGTGTAATTCATTCCTTTTATAAACTCTCAAGTGAATTATTGAAGAATTTTATTTTGATTGTGATATGAATCATGATTTTGAAACCCATTTCTTTCTGTGGGTAATTATTATGTTAATTTCTTCTGATTGTTTTCCAATTGTGTAACATATAATCATGAACATGTTATGATGGGTGGACATGAATATTCCTATAAGTAATTCATTAATTTTTTATTCTCATAAGATGCCAGGTATCAAATTATAGAGTAAACCTATTCCATTATGGGACATTGTACACCATTTGATATTGTCTTGGAAGATTTCCTTGACTCATGATTATGTCAGGTCATAATATTTTCCAAACATTCCTATGATTCAATGATCTTATGATATCTTGTTCATTATGTTATTATCCATTGTGAATTCCTTTGATAATTATATTTTATGTTATCATGTTTTAACTTGGAGTCACATGTTATATTTCTATATACTATTTATTCGCTTATTGAGCGTTTTAGCTCACCTATTTTTTCTATATATTCCCTGGATTATCCAGCTTAGTTTTATGAGATCATAAAAAATAGGATCTAATTATGGAGAATTAAATATTTACTTCTACTTGATCCTCACTTTGATGTATTTTTATTATAATATCCCAAATACACCAGTCCTTATAATATTAGTTTTTTTATGAATAGATGTTTATGTTAAAATTCATCAAATAATATGTTTAAATGTCCGGAATCACTATAGTTTTTATCATTAAATATTTTGGATATATTGGGTAATAATACTATAATAATTTAGTGAAATCCCAATGAATAATTATAAGGATTATTCACGGTATAAAGAAATATCTGAAATTTTGGAGATGTATTGAATGAATGGGTTCTAAGAAAATATTTCATTGTGTGGATACTAAACTTAGATTTGGATATAAAAAAATTACAATGAGGGGTAAAAAAGGAAAATGAAACTTTAATATGGAATCTATCATTACCTAGTCCATGAAATATGAACTTGCTTCACATCTAATTCAACACTCCAAGGGGATATGATTTGTAAATTCTAAAAACTCTATATGAACCATTATTAATAACTGGAAAAAATGGATTTTTTATAAATTAATATAAGATATTTTTCTGTGGATAACATATAAAAAAACCTAGAGACCTGTAATTCATGAAACACTTATTATATATAATTTATTCAACCATGCCTTATAATTTTCCCCTTTTGTATGTTAATAAATTATCATCTATTTTATTTTATTTTTTAGTTAATTCTTATAGAAAAGATAAAGAATGAAAATAAATAATATGATGGTAGATGTAATTATTTATGTATTTATATACCTAACCAAATGGTAAGGGAAGACATAAATACTATGATCACTCTTATTTAGCTATCTCAAATTATTAATAGAAAATGGAAGATGGTTAAATTTTTAAACACATAAAATAATATAGTGGTAAAATATTATGGAAGCTTATTTGATTAAGATGTTAATGAAAATAATATTCAATTTAATACATGTAAAAAAGTATGGGAAGAGGTACACATAACATTCCATAATGGAACTAGAAGATGCATTATGTGGGGAACAGAAGGTCAAAAAGAAGATATATTTTTAAGAAAGATAATGAGTCTGGTTAACAAGATATATGGAATTAATGTTTAACCTAAGGAACCATTAATAGTTCAATATCATAGATATGTTGAACTTATTTATTATCCAAGTCAATTCCCTAATCAAACTATTTATTCGTAAGAGAACTATTTTTCAAAATCATTGATGTTGAATTATAAAAATTTTTATGTGTTTGATCTTAATAATTAAGTTGAAGAAGAATTTTTATAAATAGTGTGTTTGTTATAAGAATAATGAGACTTTTATGGATTATTTTGCAATAGTTTTTATTAATGTATTTGAAAGAATATCTTGAATGGTACTAATGAAATTTAATTTTTATTTAATGGTAATGTGAAATTTTAATTAAATCAAATGATTGTAGAATATAAATCCATCAATATGCGTTCGATGTTGTGGTAATTATACGTAAATAAGAATATTTGATATTATTGAAAAAAAATAATCGGTATAGAATACTATAGTGATAAAAAACTTATTTGATGATTAATTTTATTTTGAGGATGTTCATTATATTATTTGGAATGTTATAATAATTATATGAATATTTTTTAAGAACATAGAATACCCACTTGTTGGGAGAAACACATCATATACGGTAAGGCTACCGGGTTTGAACCTGGAATATTTTGTTGATAAAGGTAAAACACCATTCAGTAGAAAATATATTATACTGGTTGTTAATAAATTTTTACTGAAATAATTATACTGATAAATATTAAGTTGGTTTCACGAATGATATTTTAGGATCATATCCTTTTGATTTTCTTGGATTTTGAGGTGATTAGTATAATTGTGAGAACAATTTCATTAGGTAGAGTAAATGAAACCCTTAGTTATAACATGTTATTTAATATGAATGATTATATGGGAATAACATATTTAAATCCTTAAATTCTAATATTTTTCACATCAAAGGAATATTTATTTGGGGAATGTTTTATATTGAAAATTATATTTTATGATTAATATAAATGTTTATTCATTTTTGGAATAATATTACATCATGAATGATATTTATCATTTTGGTTCATCTCTAAAGAGGAGAGGACTCTATTGAATATCATTTTTTGGACTCTTGTGATCCACTAGTAGATAATTTAATTACATCTAGAATAAAAAAATTATCTTGTATACTCATAGTTTGGAGTAACTAAATAATGTTTTGTATAAAATTTATTAATATATGAAATTATAAATTTAATTTATTTATATTTCCTTATGTTCGTCATCTAGATTTTAAAAGGATTCCTTGACATTAAGAAAAGAATCTTAAAATAAAAATGTTTGTCATTTTCGATAAACCAATAGAATCTTCTCAATTAAAAAGTGTATAATATAATCTTATAAATTCTATTATTTCTAGATTATTTTTTCTCTTCCCACCAATTCTACTCATTTTTAGACCTAGTTATGTGATTATATTCACATTTCTATTTACTACTTTTTATGAGAATGTTTTATTAACCCATTTTATGATGTGTGTTTTCCACAAGGTAATTTTCAAATTTAAAACCCTTGTGTAATGAGGATAAGTTTAAATTGTGAGGAAGTAATTTATTTAAAGTGGGTTGAATATAATATTATGATATTTCAAAATAACATTATGTTATTTATGGTATTCAACATGCAACACTGATTTTAAATGAACTATGAAATAATATTAAAATATTATTATATAAACATGACTAATATAACATATTACATAAAATAATGGATATGAATAGAATTAAATAATTTCTAAAATATATATATAGTTCCTACTCCAAAAACAATTATTGATATATTATTAATATAAAATCACACAAATTTTAATAATGATTTTTTATTCTATAAAAAATATGTTCCCATCAAAAATTATTTTTATTTATTGTTACAATAAAATAATATAATTAATTTAAGATAGTGTTTTATTTTTTTTAATATTATAATAATTTTTGATATCATCATATAATAAATAACAAAAGATGAAATTTTTTGTATTTTTCTAAAAGGTTTTATTTTTTAATAATTAATGAAAAATAATAATTTTCCAAATAAAGGAATTTATCTTCATTAAATCTAGTAATTTAAATGTTACATTATATTTTTGAATTTATCAGAAAGTTGTATACCTATAATCTTTTTTGAATAAAATAATTTATTTATTTGGAATCTTAAATTTCAATGATTTTGGTATAAGTTAATTTTTTTCTTAAAAATTGTTTTTTGAAAATTGTTTTTAAATTTATCATGTTTAACAATTTTGATTAATTAAAATTACACATATAAAGGATATATTTAAATAAAATTCTAAGATTTTATATCAATTTATATTAATTTAAATTTATAATAGGGTGATTTCTAGTCATAGAGTTGACATAAGATCATATATTTCCGGATAAAAGGATATCCTGTAAACACATTTTTGAGAGGAATAGATGGTCTAATTTTAAAGTAAATATTTATACTTCATTGAAATTTGTAACATAGATATATTATATAATAATTTTAATTTAAAATAAATATACTTTATTTAATAAACTATGTTACATGCATCATAGAGTTCGAGAGAACCACAATATAACTAATATATTATTATTTCAACATTATTTTTATAACCTAGATGTTAAACTGGAAAGTATGAATTGGACAAAATTAAATACTAAAATTATATTTTTTTAACAAGAATAAAATAAATCTATTTATTATCAATTTATGAGGAATTAAAAAAATAAGTAATTTGAAAGTAATACAATTATTTTTCTAAAAACAATATTTATGTGCATTAAGTTTTTTTATCATAATAAATTAAATTAGTCTTATTTTTGAATGTTTTTAATTATATGTATATATTATATATTCCATAAAATATTTTATTATTCATCTAATTTTTTTCCTTGGTATGGGATAAGAATTAATCAAATATTATGTTTTAAAAATGAAATATTCTAAAAATAGATAACATCTAATTATGCACATTTATTTTAAAACTATTTTGAAAAAAACAGAGAATTTATTTTTAAAAAAAATCTCAATTCATTAAATATTCATGTCATAATTATCTTTGAGTAAATTTTTTAGCATATTATGAATATATTAATTTCTTACAAATAGTAAAAAAATAATGATTTTTATAAAATGAACCTTTTTTAAATGATTTAAATGATATATTTTATTTTAATATAGTTTTAAAAGAAAAATTAGTAAAAATATATATTTAATAATTAAATTTTTATAATTGAATTAAATTTATTTTGGAATTTTCATATTAAACTATCCATAATTTTTAATTTTTTGTCTTTGAGAAACTACTTTTTCATTGCATCTACGTGATTAGTCTTAAATTAAAAATTTCAACTTCAATAATTTTGAATTTGTTAAAATGGTTTAAAAATTTATAATCATACAATTATTTAATATATAATAAGGTAAAATTAAATTCGACTAATAAATATTAATAAAGAAAATAAAAATTAATAACCATGATTATGGTTAAAATGGGTTTCCGCACATTACATGGGCTTGTTTTAAAAGTAATAATCCACACAGATAAGGTTTTTATTTAACAGATTGTATATAATATTTAAAATAATTAGTTGAAAATTATCTAATAGGGATCATTTTAGTTTTAGACATAAAATAATATTTACCCATGTACAGAAAAATATATAAGCTATAATGGTGAAAACTAAAATGGAAAAATAATGTAAATATCAAGGATAAAGAATAAAATATTTAAACACGTGTTTTTTATGTTTTAGGTTTATATAGATAATATAATACCTACAACCAATTATTTATTATCTTTTTGAGTCACTTATATTTATAGTGATTGATATTATTGTATAGGTTTGTGTATTTATAAAAATATCCCCATCCTTAATAATAAAAGGGAACTTACTATAGTCACATATTCACACCTCTTAAGCCAATTGGATTGAGAAAATACATTTTATAATATATCCCAAAAATACTTATCCATTTTTTGTATCTAATATTCATCGTAAAGGAAAAATCACTGTATCATTAATAAAATATACATATGAGATTGTTCTAAGTGAAGGCAGTTATCGTCAATGCGATCTTTCTTCCTTAATTATTTGTTACCACCTTCATTCATGAATTAATAATTACAATATAATAAAAAATATAATTATATTATCTTTTATACATTTAAAAACCTATATCAATCTAAAATTCTAGAAAATGGTGAACGAAACATTCGATCCTCTATAAAGCAGACTACTGCCACACAAACAAATGTAATTTGTTTTCTAGAACCATATCTCATTGCTATATATATTGAATGAATTAATTTTTATATATTATATTTATGATAATTTTGTACTTATTTAATGAAAATATCACATATACCTTCTTTCATTCTATTGTATGAGAGTATGATAATGTCCCTCTCGAGTATGACCAATTTCCGCCTCGCGAAGTGAAGTGATTCGTTTTTTACTGACGATTTACAATGAATTTAACAAGGATAAATTTAATAAATATATGAAATATATAAGAAGTAATAATGAATGTATAATTTTTATCTACTAATTACCTTTATTCATTTTCATTCCACTAGTAAATGGAAATATTTTTCCTGCATATGTACAACCTACCGTCTCCATGAACGATGTATTTCATTAACAATATCCAAATTTTATGGATTCCTATAAATAAATGTATACATAATAGATATGATATTTATAAAACATTTGACATTCTATATATTATCTTCCCATTATCAATGTATAATAACTAAAAATACCGAACAAAAATATACATGAAAAACAATGCAGATATTACCTAAAATGTAATTTTATAAGGAATTGTTAATAAATCGTTAATAAAAGGTCATAAGGAAATAATATAATAAATTATATATATATTTATTGATCAATAATATATTTATAATAAAATAATATTTATTATATATTCGTTTTGACCAAGTATGATGATATTTGAAATGTCAGCAAAGCGGTAAAGAAATTTCATCTCAAATGGTCTTCCTTCAGACATATGTTATATTATGAAGCTAAATAATATTATCAGGTGTGTATAAAGACGTTTTTAAATTTTATATCATGAATTTATTACTTTTAATTGTATTCAAAGTTTCATTTAATGCTATTCTATCATGGGGATTATGATTCAAAATGTCAGCAAAGCAGTAAGGGAATTTCATCTCAAATTGTCTTCTTTGAGACATATGTTTTGTTATGAAGATAAATTATATTATGAGGTGTGTATAAAGACATTTTAGAATTTTATATCATGAATTTATTTATTGTAATTGCATTTAAATTTTCATTTAATGTTATTCTATCATGGGACATATGATTCAAAAGTTCGGAAACTACATATTGGATTTTCATCTCACTTTTCATTATGGGACACATGCCACATTCACCGCACATTAATTTTATGCGGTGTATATAATATCATTGAATTTATTATATTATTTGTTTCAATAAACTATTGTATCTACATATTCATATAATTTTCATTGTTTCTTGGGGATTACCATTCAAATTATTCCAAAGTACAAAACTTATTATTGTAAAATCTAAATTTTTATTATGATTATTTATGATTTAGTTTATTATTATGAAATATTATGACAACCTCTCATGGAAACCTTAAATTTTATTTTTATACAGTTTTTTACAAAAAATATTATCCTTTAATTTTTAACTCTTTATGTACTCCATATTCCAAAATAATTGTTTTAATGAAAAAATTACATTATTTTTATGTTTGGTAAAAAACAATTTTTGTTCCATATCAATTTTTATCTAAAAAATTCTACATTGTTCTATTATTACACTATGATTGTTTTAATTAATTTTGACCCATTTTTAATTTTTAAAAAATTTTTTAAAAGAAATCATCATGTCATTTTACAAAAAAGTCATGTTTGTCTTTTACTAAAAATGTGAGAGTAATATTTTTTAACTTTTACAGAATAAACATAATTTCTTGAAATCATGAACACTCAATGTTTTATATATTACATTATATGTTTTAATTTTTATCTTCAAAAAAAATACTTTCAAAAGTTTTTTTGAAAATTTATTTCTAAAAATTATATTTTTAATTTGAAAATGTTATTTTCCCTAGGAAATGTTCCATTTGATATTTCAAAAATATTTCCTATCTAATATTACTTCTTATGTTGTTCCATATAATTTAACAGGGATATGATCCAATGATACTCACTGAAATTAACTTTTTGTTAAAAATAATCCCTCTAGTAAGAATGCATACAATAAAAGAACACGTCGGGGTGGGAGAAAATAATGAAGGACAAGGGAATCACCATTGGAGAACAAATTACATGTATTTGGATGTTACACAAGACTAGTATAAATAATAAATTTATATTATATTCTTCATTGGATTGAATTAGAATTATATACAATATTATATTCCATCTATGTGTGTCTATCAAAGACCCGTTTATTGATACAAAATCTTCATCTTCTTATCATGATGTCAATCTCCCATGATGTGTTAATTTTCTCAAAAAGAAAATAAACCATGAAGGATGATCCCAACTAAATGAATGAAATCCTAATATTATTATTTCTAAACAACATGATTCAATTTTAAATAGCTCTCACCTCTTCTCCAATGGAATATCATGGTACATAAAAGAAACATAAGCCAATGAGCACTGAATCAAAGATTTATTTGATAAGGCCCCACCTCTAATTTCTCCACCCATACATGATCGATCCACATAAAGTTTAAAAATCCATGAAGGATATTTATATCTGACATACCTATATTAGTTATCACTATTACTATCCATATTCAATGAAGGGTATGGAATAATCCTTCTCAAAGATCTAGCAAGGGTCTCACCTTCGATAAAAATTCCCAACTACACCATTAGATCCTTCACCCTCGCCTAATAGAATATTGAAGAATACATTCTACCATCGGGTGCCTTACATATGACATCCCATAGGATCTACCATATTTTTGCAAAGTTCATATCATGAACCTTAACCTATAGTTTTTCCTATACAACACCCTTAAACATGGCCTCAATAATCCCATGCACAGAATCACCACTCGAGCATAATTCATTCCTTGCGCAATGAATTACCACACCCCATTAGTCCATGGACCATGAAAAAAACATTCCATATGGTTTCTTATTATGGTTGATCCCAACATTGAAAACACGATGTTTCCAATACTTTTCAGGAATAATCTTTAATTATTACTTTACATCCTAGTCATTCATCCTACTTATCATTTTGGTTAGATACATGATAAATTTCCCATAGAATTTACCTAATCATGATACCGAGAAGATATCATGATTAGGTTCCTCCACCATAATAATGATATCGTCGGAATTCTTTTGATCGTGATCAAGAATATAAGTCATGAAATCATGGTAAGCACTGGCCTCCTTGAATGTTATGTTTGGGACTGGGGATCCCATGAAATATATAATCTCAATGATTGATTTTTTTCTTTCATATTTTAATATATTCACATCCTATGATCCATCATTCCATCCACTAAATATCCTCAATTTGATCATGAATAAAACACATTAGATTTGAAATTTTCTTTGTTGTTCATGTCCAATTCCCCCACTATCACTATATCTATCCTTCATAAACATTTACTGTATGGATTTCCCCCATGAAATCCCATTCAAATAGTGCTTACATCACCTATATGGTATCTTCCATGATGTGTATTCTAATTACACCTACCACTATTTGCCTAAACATTCATTTATAGAAAGCCCATAGGAAACATCTTATCTCATTTACATCACAAAAAATCCATCATAACATTCTTGAGCATGGTAATAGTAACTTTTGGTGGTCTAATAATGGACATCAAATAAAATTGGATAATGGTAAGAAAACTATTGATCAATGTAATTATCCCTCTAAATGAAAGGAAAATATTTTTCCTGTTGAAAATTCTTTCAGTGATACGATAAATTATTTCATCAAATAGATCCTTTTTAACATACCCATATGATATTGGTGTTCCAAGGAAAATCCATTGGTAATTTTCATCTTTGAAATCATAGTTTTTCTTGAATGGTATTTCTTTTTCTATTTAAACACTTATTGTAGATGTAAACACATATTTTCTATAGATTGATGCATTGGCTAATAAATATTCCATTATTTTTTCGTAATTTTGTAAATGCCCACAATTGATCTTTTCCTTATGTTAAACAAAAATAACATATCGTCAGCAAACATGAGACATGAAAAAATCCCTTTCACGAGCATTTTATTGTATGGAATAACCCTCACCTGATCCATACATTGTTCAATATTCCATTCCATAACCTATTGAGGCATGATAAATAGTCTTGGAGATATGGGGTCACCCTATCTAACACCATGGATATATTTGAAAAACAAAACCTCATTCCCAAAATATAGATAGTAGTCCATTGTGAGGAATAACATTGAAAACAAAAGTCACAAAGCTAATCATGGAATCCAGACATCCTTATTACCTTAATTATGAATCTCCACTTGAATATATCATAATCTTTCTCCATTTCTATCTTGACCATAATGTTGGATCCCATAGTCTCATTATTAATTATCTATTCCACTTATATAGATATTCTTATAGCTCCTAGATAGTTTACCCATACAAAAAAAACCATATTGTTCCTCTAAAATGATTATTTGAATGATTCTTCTTCACCTTCTATTTTTAAGAATGGAAATAATTTTATAGGCAATGTTATAGAAAAAATTGGTCTATATTGATTTAATATAAAAGGATCCTTATCCTTGGGGACCAAAAAAACATTGGAGGAACAAAAATTCATATTCATTGATCCACCTAGGAAAAATATTGAACTTTCTCCCCCACTTTTATCTTTAAAATGTCCTATTAAACAACATATAAGACTCTTGAGAAACCTCCATGGCTAGGAGAGATTATTTTTTCATATGTGGAATAGTATCTTTGATTTCTCTAATCCCTGGAATAGCCATTACTACCTCATTATCCATGTTATCCAGCAATCATGGTATAAAATCCATGATGGAATCTTCTGTATCTGAAATACTTAGACAACCATCATTTATGAGTCATTCCAAGGGTTCTTAAAATAGCCCCAAATCCATTTCCCAGCCTCTTCTACATAAAAAGTATAGGATCCATCATATAATATCATGCTGATACTTTTAGCCACTCTTTTATCATTCAAAAAAGATTTCAAATATGTATTTTTTCTATCCCCTACCTAATCTACATAGATCATATTTTTTTTCAACAAACCCTTTAAATTTCCAATATATTCTTTACCAAAAAATTCTATCTCTCAACCAAAATGGAAAATCTATCGTCACTCCAATTAGTTTTCAAGCTACTTTCTAAACATTTTATATCACCATTGATCCCCTATAGTTTGAATTTTTCATCCTATATTGTGGATCCCCACTCCTGTAAAAACTTCTTACCACATTGTAACCGCTTTGTGGGATTTACACATATAATTCCATAGTCAGATTGGTCCAAATGCTCATTCACCTTCTATAAGAAACCCTCCTCCCAACTCTAATTAATAGAATAATATAACTATTTTTTCTCTAATATTCTTAGTTAAGAACCACAAGGAGTGGCGATTGGTCATATAGAGACTAGATCATATGGGTGACCATTTCTTGTGAAAAATTATCAATCCGTTGGAGATTGGTAAGGCTCTAGACGAGCCTACTACTTATTCTCATAGCCTTTTTTGGATTATTGCACTTGGTAGATTTACTTAATAATATCCCAAAAAGAAAAACACCTTTAATATACATAAAGTCTTTAAAATATTGCATGGAAGTGTTATAAATTTCTACTCCCAACCCCTTCTCTTAAACTTTCATGACAATGTTTAAGTCACCTCTTACAAACAAGGATAATTATCATATTACAGTGACTATAGGTAATTCCAAAAAACCATTTGCAGAAAAACGTTGTGGTTGGCATAAATGAAGGAGAAGTAAATTGGGATTCAACCTACACTGATTCTGGTTGTAATAGATAGAGACGAGGCCTCCAATAATCCCATAAATATTCCGTTCTTAGAAAAAATATAGATGTTATTATTGAAATCATTTTCATTAATGATGTAATAAAAACCCATACTCTTAGAAAAGGGAATGATACTATTTGAATCCGATTTATGTTCCAAAATATCTATAGTAGAATGTTGTTTTAGCCATGGCTTAGAAGTAATAAATTCACACTAGAAGCATTCCCCTAAACACTAATATTTCCAAATAATAATGGAAATCATTAAAAAATTGATTCAATGGCCGATCGGCCTGTTTAACATGGTTTAGACATCGAGCCTAAAAGAGTCTCCCCTTTCTGTATCTCTAGTGATACGCCTGATGACCACCATCACCAACCAAATCTTTATTTCTTTTCAATCCCATGCATTTGAAAGAACTGCAACCTATTAAAAATATTATGTATCTCCATGGATAGATAAACAGTTGGTTGCTTCTACCTGATGATATATAGATCAGGAAGACACACCCTTCAGAACTAAGGATACAAAAATGACTCTTCCCATCATCAACTATGGGTCATGATCCACCCTTTCTCCTATCGACTTGAAATGAGAGGAAACTAAAGTAATGTGTGATACTTTTTTCAAGTCCACATAACTTGTAAAATATGATAAGGACTGTGATAGGATTGGAGGAGAGTCTATTGCATGCCATTCAGATAAAGGATCCTCAGAAACCAAACAAATAGACCTGTCCTACATAAAAGACCTTTTATGATCCACTACCTTCTTACCAAGAGAAAAAAATCCATGTGGATAATATGTGTTTGTTACCTAGAATTATGATTTATATGTCCATCAACCGGAGGATTATCATCATCACTATCCGGGAGGAAATAGGATGAAACCATCCCCAAATCTACGAGATTTTCAAAAGTTGAAAATGCCAAAGGGGGAGAATTGTCCAAAGTATTCATGTCTACATGAAAATGTGATGTTTCATAAGGAACCACAAGATTATCAGGAAAAAATTTAGAGACATTTTTAGGCACATGAATCTCAAGAATAAAATTAAAATTTATGGCATCACAACTATGGATATCACCAAAGATCAGAGGAAAAGTAGCCATCATCGACCTCAGATCTGGTACGAAAGCAGAAATTGATGGAGAACCATATCCATGGAATAAGGAAATATTAGAGGATTATTTATCCAATGTATCGTCCATCTTGAATACCATTTTTATCATCCTTCAATAATCCACTGAGATCCACTTGAAACAACACTCAAAGAAACCCTCTAATGATTATAATAGAAAATACACTTCCACCACATAATACCATGTTTGGTCCTTATCAAAAATCGAGAAAGGAGCTATACTCCCAAATCCAGCTCAAGACAAATATTTTGGATCAATGCATCCTAGAAACATCAGACGTCTTTGTCTGAGCATAGAAAACTCTCCTAGGATTCTTTAACATATTGACAGATTTTGGGTTTTTAAGATGAAAAGGGATACCTGAAAGCCTGATCCAAATCATATCCATACTAGACATCATCCTATAATGGGTATCCTAGGAACAACATGAAAGTGGGAACCTCCATGCATTCGCCATTTCTCCATCCAAGAAAATGATTTCAAAAAGTTATCTACTCTGAATAGGTGAACATAGTAAGCAAACCTAGGGAGGGTTTACACCACCACCATCTAATTGAGGGCCAATGATTTCATTAACATTTTGAAGAAATATAAATATTAATTCCTTCAACCAAATCATGCAAGCATGGTCAGAAGGTGATAGTCCAGCTACTTCTGAAGCTTCTCCACTAACAAATCAATAGCCGGGAAACCGTAAACCCTATCTGATCTCCTTGGAGATATCTAAATTTATAGAATATTAGAAAAAAAATACTTTTACCAAAGGAATAAACAGAACATAAATATACTCTATGATGTATTTGGGGACCTATGATCCCATTAGAGGAATCATACTACCCATCTACCGAACCAAACGGTTCTGGCTGCTGATAATCAAAAGAAGCTATCAAAGGGGGAAGGATATTTCAATCCATGTGGGGAACATTCAATGTTTCCATTCTATCCACCCCTCCATCCAATCAATATAATGTAACCATCATTTTTATTTCTCTAGATAGATTATGCTTATTAGGAAAATATATTTAGTAATCATGTTACTTTTCCATGGGTCATTGTATGATGAAATGTTTAGGAAACCAATTTCATTTCATGGGTACTAATATTATAATATTGATATAAATCCCATTATTTTCATTCGTTATAATATGATAAATGTATTATAAATCCGATTTATTTTCATTTATTTTGATATGATGAATTTTTATGATCTTATAGAATTTATATATAGTATTTTTAATATATGATAGTTTGGACACATATCTACCTATAATTAATTTGGTGATGATTGATAAATAATAAGTTAATTATGTTATTTTTTAACCACTTTTCTTGTTAAAAATGTTATTCATGGTCCTTATTTCATGTAAATATGATTAATTTTTTAACAATATTTCAAGTCCATATGGTTTTCAGAGGACATGGTTTCATGTTCACAATCTTATACAATGATCTAATTGCATTCCCTTAAATTAATGAGTCAACCAATTTCTACTAATACATGTTGACAATGTTATAATATTATGTGTATGCCAAAATTTTTTTTCTTATACAAATTTTATATTCACATTTCTTGTATTCTTTGATGTCATTTTGATTCATGTCATATGAACCACCAATATTTATTCTATGACTCATATTCATGCTCTATGATATACAGGGTATGGATTCCAAAGGTTCTTCTCATGTATTAATACCCTTATTCTTTGGTTATGTTGATATATCCTTGATTTATACCACTAATTATCTGAGATCAGATATTATTATGATTCATTTCCCAGGGTTATGAATAAATTGATAGTTTATGATATGTCTAAGAAGGGAGGTAGCTATAAATAATTTAATGGGAGATGATGTAGTTCGCCTATTAACTAGTTATTTTTTTGATTTTGGATCCAAAGGAACTATACCTAAATTATTATAGTATGGATCATTATCTTATATAATTTATATTTCTCTATTAATATATAATATTTATATACGAGATATATTGGTTGTAATAGATGTTATTAGAATAAGGTTTAGTTATCATTTGGAGACTAAGATGAGAAAACATTAGTGATGAACTGATATTATTTGACTATTTATAGAATATAATCCTAAAGAATTGGTAAGGATGAGATTATGCGGTTATACATTAATTAAATCCATGTATGGATACTAAAAGTGGATGTGGTTTTGGCTCACATGCATCAAGGTGGAAGAACCCTAAAAAGAGTTGTCTAAGTACATCTCAGCCATCATTCTAGTTCATGATGAGTGTTCCCTTACAAAATACCAATTTCAACACTATCATTGCATATTCTTTGGTTATTAATAATTTTATTTATGGACCATCATGAAGGATTTTAATAAATATTGACCATATATTATCTATTTTAAGCTTGTGATTTCATAGATTTAAAAAAGGAGTCATGATTTAATACATCATGAAAATGTTTTTTATTTCTTGATTATGTCATTCCCCACAATTATTATTATTTTATCACACTATGGTTCATATTTTAAGTTAATAGATGGAAACATAATGAATTGGGATAACATTTAGTGTGATAAACAATGTGTTGGTGAGAAACCAAATGGGTTGATGAGTGGAGTGAAGTATATTGTGATTATTTATAATTTGTTTTCATGATATATGATTAAAAAATTAACATTAACCAACTCTTAGACTCACCAATTAAGATAAAAATATATTTTATAGATTAATATGGTGGTGGAGACAATAGAGGAATGAATATTTAGTATTTAATATATCGGTAATATTTGAATAATCGCCTATGTGAATGTCTTATAGAAATTGAAAGATGATTTTAGTGTGTTAAATAAGGTAAAAAATTAATTTAGTTCACTGTAAAAATGAAAAGATTTGTTAAAATAATGGATGATAATAATACTCCCACTAAGGTATCATAAATGGTTGAATTTTTAGATGTGTAAGGCCTGAAAATTATGCAAATGAGTGACTTAAGTGGAAAGTTCATTTATAGAATCAAAAAGATTGTATGGGTAATGGTTTTACTACTAATAATGAAGCGACTACAAATAACATCCAAAACATATAGTATGATCTAATATTATTGACTATGATAAATATAAGAAGAATGATTAAATTGAATTTCTTTAAATCATAAGGCATTATTAATATTTCATTTTATATTAATGAGGTAATAATTAATAATATTATGAATCATATATATTGGTTTAATAATTATATTTAATGATTTAAGTGTTTAGGTATTTCAATTATTGAAATGTTTCATTGGAATGAGAAAATATATAAGGATAATTCTATAGAAGTTTTCATTATGTCATTGCATGAATATGTTGAATGGTACTAATGACCTAGAAATGTGATTTAATGGAATGATGATATTTTATAGAAAACACATTATTATGTTAAGATAACACTAAATATCTTAAAAATGTTGATTAAATAGTGTTTAATTTTGATACATATTTTATTAACTATGATAATGTAAATTTTATAGTATTCATGATCAAGGAAGAAAATAATGTTTTTTAGAAAAATAGGTTTATATTTTCATTGATGCAGTCACAAAATTTCTTGGTTCTATATAATTTATTCAATGAACTCTATTTTTTAAGGAATGAGTAAGAATTACTGTATTAATCATGTTTTATGGTAATTTTGGTCATAATAGTGTTTTAGGAGGATATATGACCATGGTATTCATATATATGTTATGTTTCAATTATAATTTATATTATATTATTTATGGGTTCAACATTAGAGAGTTTTTTCGAAATTTTGTGATAAGATTTATAAATTTTTTATTATTTAAGCATGATATGGTAAACCACTTGTACAATGGTTTAAGGTTAACATGGGATGGTGTTTTTGAGATTAATGTATTATTTTCCCATATGAAAATTTATGAATATTTGATAACCTATTCTAAACATTTTTTATAGTAACTAGAGATATAATTAACGTCTTATCATTATTTTATGGATATTATGATTTGTTAGTTCTTCAGGAATGAGAAGTTAATATTTATTTCATATAGTAAGAGATGAAGTTTAAATTGATTGATTCACAACGAAAGGATGATATTGTACTTATGAAATGTAATGAAATCAACTAATAATATCTTCTCACGAAAAAATACAATACATTTGGAAAAGGATCCTAAAATATCAATGTTATACATTTACCTTCATTTTTTGATGAATGAATAGAATTTTCAACTATCAAAGATTTATACCTTTTTAATTACTTTTTACCTGACCATCACCCTCTATTAGTATTTATTTGTTCATTTTCTCCTCTATGTCCTTATTTTCACCTCCCACCAATGTTATCCTATTTTTAAACCTAGTTATGTGATTTCAATAATTATTTATTTTCCCTTATTGAATAGGATGTTATATTGATATTTTTTTATGTTTCTTTTATATGAATAAAGTTTCAACTTTAAAACCCTTGATTATTAATATCAAGTTCATATTTTCAGGAAAACTTTTATTTAAAGGGGTATAATGTAACTAACAGAGATTTTATAAAAAAATTAAAATAAATCTAATATCATTTATGGATTCTATTACACATATCTAAGAGTTATAGTGAACAACAATTTGTTATTAATATTATTATTTAATCATGATCATTATAACCTGGTATTTAAAATGTCATGTAACAATAAGACCAAATAAATTATGAAAATTATATTTTTAACCATGAATAAAATAAATTTATTAGTTACTAACTTTTTAGGAATGAAAATGATAATTCATTGGGAATCAATAGAAATGTTTTTTCTGAAAAAAAAACATTACGTGCATGAAGTTTTTTTTCTTAACAAATTAAAGTAGCCACTATTGGTGAATTATTTTAATTAAGTTATTATATATTAAATAAAATTTTTTATCCTTAATCTAATATTTTTTCTTTCTCATGGGTTAATAATAAATCATGTATTATGTTTAAAAGGGTAATTTTCTAGTAAAATAGTTTTGTTGCAATCTGTGCACTTATTTTATAAAAAATTCTTTCAATACATAGAAATTAAATTAAAGAATGAAAAATTTTAATCTAAATTTAATAATTATCTTTGTATTAATTTTTCAGAATTTTATGAAAATATTAATTTTTTAAAAAATAGTTCCAAAATATTGATTTGTATTAAATACTTATTTTATTTAATGATTTTATATGATCCATTTTGTTGTAAGATGGTTTAAAATATAAAATTAGTAAAATTATATATTAATTAATCCAATTTATTTCTTTTGAATAAAATTCATTTTGAAATTTGATATTAAAATTTTCTATACTTTAAAAAAATATCCTTAGAAACCCACTTTTTCATCTCATATACATGAATAACTTTATAGGAGATTCTTCCATTCCTCTGATTTGAAAAATATAATATGGAGTCCATATTTAGAATTAGAATAATTTATATTATATAATAATTTCAATTTTCTTTAAACTCATAAATATTAATAATGATATTATAAATTAATTATGAGGATTAAGGTTAAAGTAGTTTTTTTCATGTTAAAATTTCTTGAGATAATATTATTTTTTTATGCACATAGGATTTTTATTTAATAAATTGGATTTCATATTTTTAATAAGTGTGCAAAAAGTATCTCATGGGGATAATTTTAATTTTATTCTTAAAGGACACATTATCTAGGTAAATAAAAAGATATGAGTTACCGTATTCAAAACTAAAATGAAAAAATCAAGTAAACATAAAGGCTAGATACTAACATGTTTAAATTTTTTTTATTGTAGTGGAGGTTATTTAGACCATCCTATATTCCACTATATTATTTATAAATTATTTTGGCACTTGATGTGATATTCAATACTGTTTTTGAATTTTTTTGGGTATTTACAAAAATGTCACTCATTTCTAATTATAAATGGGATCTTCTTCTCATCACTTATACAAAATCCTTATGCCCTTTGGTTCAAAACAATCCATCATGAAATATCTCCCCAAAATAATAATCCAAACTCTATATCTACTGATATTCTCAAAATATAAATACTAGGGTCCTTAATAAGTAATCCAAATGAAGTTGTACTAAGAAATAGTAGTTGTCTTCAAAAAGCTATTTTTTTTAAAAAATAATCCCTTAATGACTTCATTAATTAATTAAATATTATAATATATTAATAACTATATGTAAAATATACTTAGAAATTATTATATTTTTCTAATAACCCATATCACTTTCCTCATCCATCGAATGGGGAATGAAACAATTGATCATGTGTGTAGCGGACCACCGCCTTGCAAAATGATGTAATTAATTTTCAATGAATACCTATAATGAATGTATATAATTATGTTTTTACTATTTATATATTATTTTAATAAAATTATTATATTTATTTTATGATTTTGTCAGATATACTTTCTTAATTTCTATTCCTTGGGAATATGTTAATATCGCTTGTGCGAACGGCAGACTACCGCCTCATGAAGTGATTTGATTCATTTTTCACTTACACACCCCATGGAAAGTAATATGAATATATTAAAGGAATATATGTGATATATATGAAATAATAATGTCTCTATAATGTTGATATATCAGATAACATTATTTCATTTCGTCAAACGAAAAAATGGAAATAGTGTTCACGCATTTGTAAGGTCTATCGTCTCCATGAATGGGGTATTTAATTTTAAATATCAATCATTATTGGTTTAATATGAATTAATTTATAATCAATATATTTTATATTTATATAATGATAAGAATTATTGATATTATGTAACCATGATCAATTTAAAAGGACATAAAACAACAAATCAAAACTTACATGAAAAACAAAGAAGTTATTATTCGAAATGCAATTTTAACCAATAATTGCTAATAAAAAGGTAATAAAATTTCATCATTAAATAATAAATTGTAAGATATATATATGTATATTCCTGTAATATATTCATAAAAAACATATATTTATTATACATGAGGTTCTAACATGTAAAAATGAATTCAAGATTTAAGGTAAGGGATTTTTCATCGCAAATTTGATTCATTATGACAAATGTTATGTTATGAAACTATCTTCTTTTATGAGATGTATATACAGGATCTTTAGAATTTTTTATACTAAATATAATAATTTTAATTTCATTTATTATTTCATTTGATTTTATTCTTTAATTGGTCTTATGATTCAAAAAATTACCAAACTGGTAAGGGAATTTCATCTCAAAAAATATTCTTTAGGACATATTTTATATTATGAATCTATATTATTTTATAAGGTGTATATAAATACCTTTTTAAATTTTATATAAATAATTTATTTATTATTATTTTATTTACTTTTCTATTTTAATTTAATCTTTCTTGGGTATTGTTATTTAGAAGATACCAAAAAAATTTAGGGACTTTCATCTCTTTTTTATTTCTATGTGATAAATGTAATATTCAACACTCATTTCAATTATGTGGTGTATATACATCTCATTAATGTATTTTTTTATTCTTATTACAAAATTATGGGATATATTTAACCAAATAATTTTATTTATTTCATGCGGCTTATGATTCAGATGATATGGAAATGGTATATGTTTTATGTTACAATATCATTATTTATCACGATTGATAATGATTAGGTTTTGGATTATGAAATATTATTATCTATCTCTCAGGAAACATATACATTATATTATCCTAAAGTTTTATTTTTAAAATAAATTTTTTTATTTAATTTTACTCTATTTATGTACTCAATATTTTAAAATAATTATTTTTAAAGAAACTGACTTTTTTTCTCTCTATGTCGAAACCCCTTTTTCTTCCACATACATGTTTTCAAAAAATAATTCAATAATTTATTAATATTTCTATATTGTATTTTATTGTAATTTTTACCCTTTTAATATAACAAAAAAATAATAATACTAAATTCATATTCCAAACAAATCATGTATGGATTTTACCAAAAATATGAAAGGAATCCATGTTTTAATGTGTACAACATGAAGGGGATTTATCCCTCAAATTACCATACGTGATACTTGATTTAAATATGATTCATTTATTATGAAAAAATAAGATTCATTCCAAGAATCGTGATTTTGAACTATTATACAATGATTATGGTTTTCAGATGTTATTATATTGTCCTCCGACCCTTATATTTAGGTTGTTTTTTTATCTACCATGATTACCTTTACTGAATATTTGAGATCACCATTTCATATGATTAATTTTCCAAGGATTTAAGGAATGTTATTTTGTACGATATGTCTAACAAGGGTTAGAGATAAAAATAAGTTAATGGTATATGATTTATCTCACCTACAAACCATTTTTGTATGCATCCATGTTTCAAAAGGAACTATACCTAAATGATTCTAGCTTGGATCATTATTTTATTTAACCAATATTCATCTATCAAGATGTAATATTTATGTTATGGAATTATGGGCCTTTATAAATTTAAATTGGTAAAAATGGATTCCATGTATGGAATCTTCATGATTATTATTATGTAATTAGTTAAATTTAATTTTTTATCATCACGAATAGTAAAACGAATAAAACTATTTTAGTGTGGTTCATGTTAAACATTGTTTACCAAAGGGTAATACAAAGAGGTAATGAAATTAACTTGTTTAAAACATGTTTATTTTATATTGATGGTGGTTTTAATTGATCATATAACCCATTAACTATATTATTTCTTGATTTTTTATTCACTTGTCTTGAGGGTGATGTCGCATAATTAAATATTGTTTGGTATTTACAATAATGTCAATCATCCTCAATTATAAAAGGGAAACAATTGATTTACTTCTTCACACATATCAATACCTTTGAATCGACCAAAAAATACAAAAATATCTCCCCAAAATCATTATCCACATTCTAGACATTTTATTTCATCCAAAAATACCAACCATAGGGACCTTAATATGATATCCATTTATGGTTCTTCGAAGCAAAGTTAATCATCTACACTGAGTCCTTGTTTTTACTACTTATTTTCCATATATGTGTGAACAATTTAAATATAATATTAAATGTATGTCCAACATAATTATATTTTATTATGTTTATGGAATAATATTTATCCATCTCAGATTCCATCCAATGGAAAAGAGAACCATTGTCCCTGTGCATGATAAAATATCCACTCATAAACCAATGTAATTTGTTTCACATCATGAACTCTAATGGATATTCATAATGGTGGATTTAAAGTTCATAAATGAAATTATTTAAATATAAATCAATATTGAAAATTAACATATCAAATTTTTTATTACCCCACCATCCATGGAAAAATGACAGCATCATTCGTTTGTACATCAAACTATCGCCGCTCAAAGTGATGTGGTTTTTTTTATTACCACCACACATAGATAGTATAATTATTGTATTTAAATAAATAATATGAAATTTATTATATTATTATTAGTTTGAAAATATAAAATGAACCTATATTATTTGCAAACTTGACCGTTGAAAAATGGAAATGCTACATATGTGTATGTATGGCCTATCATATTCAAGATTTTATTGTAGTTAATTTTTCATAACCATAACTAATGGAAATTTTTAAAATATAATTTACATATAAATATTTTAATAATGTCATTATTATTGTTTTGTAGGTGATGGACCATTGAACCCTTTATCCATAGTCAACACACTGGTGTCATTTTGAAATTATGAACTGATAATTCTCAATACACCTGATGTGGACACAATTTATCAAGTAATTAAAAATGACATTTAAATAAATTAATTAAAAGTTTTAAATTTATTTTATTAAATATTGAAAATTTATTTTAAAAAAATTATTATAATTTTAGTATACTTGATATAAAAAGATACACGATAATTTCTGGAATCGATTTAAGGGTTTCGTCTCAAATAATCCTTCAATGTGACACATGTAATTTTGTGCACCTATGTTATTTCATATGTTTTATATACTGAAAAAGTAAAAATGATATCCCAAATAATTCATTATTAATGTAATATAATATTATAATTAATTTACTTTATTCATGGGATTTATGATTCTAATGTTTACAAAGCATCAAGATTTTATTTTTCAATCTCATTTTAATCGAGATTGTTTTTACTTTAATTATTTGATCATTATGTTATAATAAAAAATTCATTTTTTATCATATTGTAATTCATGAAATTTTAAATTAATAGTACCAGTTTACTCTCTTTAGTGCTTAAAATTATTGAAAAATTGTTTTAAAATAAAATCTTATATCTTTTCATTCTTCGATTAGAAATAATTTTCATTTTATATCAATGTTTTATAAATATATTTTCAAAAATATTTTTAATAGTTCAAAAAATATTTACAAATTTTTTTAACCAGGTCTAAATATTTAAAAAATGGTTCAAAATAAATATAATTTTTTTAAGAATGAGGCACTTTTTAACATTTTACAATAGTGTGAAATGAATGATTATTTTAACTTATACAGTGTGTACAAAATTACTCATCATCATAACCAATAAACTCTTTTAATATTCTTTTATAATATTTATTGGTTCTTTATAAACAAAATTTTTTCTATAAATTTTTTTTAAAATTTTATATTTTGAATAGTTTTTTTATAAAGTTAATTGGGTATTTTTTTCAAAATGTATTTCATGTGATCTTTTAAATATATATTCATCAATTATGGTAACATAGGATGTAATGTATTTCTTATAAATTATTTATAAATGTATCACATATATATACCTAGATTATTATCCCTTATTATGGGTTAATAGATGATTTATTTACATAACTAAAATTCATCCACAATGAAATTTCCTTTAATTTTGATATGATAAAATATTATATATCCTATATATTTCCCTAGGTAGTTATTATGTTTATAACATATGAATGGTTACATTTTTTAGAACACATAATCATGAACATGTTTTGTTGGATTTTCCTGGATACTTCTCTAATTCATTGATTAATAATTTTAATCTCATGAGATTTCATGTATGAGATTATGGAGTAAACCTGATTTATTATGGGAATGTGTCCACCATGTGATATTATACTGGAAGTTAGACTTGAATCATTTTTATTTCATTTTATATGTTTTCACCACATTTAATATGATGCATTGATCTTATTATACCATGTTATATATATAAATATCATAGGATGATTATTTTTAATCCTTATCATTTAAGATATCATTTTTTACCTTTGAGTCACATGTTATTTTTCCCTTACATGTTTATTACCATATAGGGATTTTTTGATCACCCCTTTTTCTATGAATTCCAAAGGATATCCCAAAATTTTTTAGAAGATTGAAAGGATTTAGGATCTTATTATGGATAATAAAATAGATATGTTTCATTTTAACCTCGCATTAACGTCTAACGAACCAAGTCATCCAAATACACAAGGTATCACAATCTTTAGGATGTATTTCATAATTTTTATGTTAAAAATCATGTAATAATATGTGAAAAAATAATTTTTTTTCTATACAAAATACCAATACAATATGGGTAATAATTTTCCACTTGAGACATTTCAATGCATTGAGTGGCTATCATTAACCAAACCTACTGATCAGTTAAATATTTCTTATATGTTCCTTATATAATAAATCAATAATATAGTACATAATAAATATTCCTTATCAACAAATAAATAAATATATTTAATCAAAAAATATATAACATCAATATTGCCCTAGAAAATGAGATAAATTTTTTTATATAGTCCCATCAACTAACACAATATATTTTAATAATATATGGTTTAGAATATTTAATGGAATTGGAAATTATAAAAACTAAATCCAAGATACAAAAAATGTATACATTAAGGAGAAAAATAATGTATACTGAATAGTGGTGATTGATAGAGAGTATGATCAAATGAAATTGAATGATCTCTAAATAATGTATTATCTATAAATTGGTAATGGGTGATAGAGGAAAAAAAATTCATCCTAAATTAAGATTGAATTAAGGGAATGAATTTTGAAAATTATAGAAGAAAATAAAAGTGAAATTTTATAAATAATATTCCAAAAATATATTGAAACTTTTTTATAAAAATGATGTTATAAATCATTTATAATATTCTTTTCAACCATTTAGAGAATAATGTTTTTATATAAATGAAATAAATTCATTAAAAATTAAAAATATATTATCTTTTAAACCGCAAAAAAATTAAATATTAGTATTAATAAAAAATAATTCTAATTATTTTGGGATTATTCATTCTCATCGTATACTTTAAAAGGATCATTCTATTCTCACTTTTGCGAGGAATGTAAAAAACAACCCGTTTTCGAAAACATTAAAATGATTACATTATTAATAATCGAAATTAAAATAATATAAGTTCAAAAATGGATTTACATAATTATTGGGGAATATAAAATAACATTGTTTAAGAATTTAAGAAAATGTATATATAAGGAAAAAAATTACTGACCTAAAAGAATGAATAAGGTCTATTTTTCTGAGAAATAATTCATTTTGTTTTTTAATGGAAAAGAGCCTAAAATTTGTAATAAAAAACATATAAACTAATGAAAATAATTATATGAGGATAAAATATATGTTGTTTAATAAATAAATATCAGATAATTCTTAAAACATAAATTTCAACATGATCAATCCTGAATAACTATCAGATTGTAAAATAAAGCCTTGCAACATAAAAAAATTGAATCAACACCCCATATAAACGAAAACATGAATTGGATATTTAAATACCATGACTAAAGACTAATTCATGATAGTATAGGTGATAGATGATTTATATACACCATATAATATAAATTAAGGGAATTAAATAAAATATATCACTATAGAGTGTCATTGAAATAAAAAACACTTCAACTAGATTCCTACATAAACAGACCTGTTATATCCTCCAGAATAGTCAATTTAATTTTTTAATACTCTATTTATAAAATGTTTCATATATATTCATTTTTTTAATTTCATTTCTTAATCATTTTTCATTGATTCATTGAATAGTTTTATATTACATAGGCCACATTAGGTTGTTCTTATAATTAATCCCAAATTAATTTACTATATTGGCTGTGGTTAAAGGTGTTATAATATACTTTCATCATCTCAAAAATTTTATCATTTTAATGATAATAATTTTTATTTGTTATATATAATTTTAAATTAATCCATGAAATGTGGTAATATAAAAAAATCACATCACTTCATGGTGGTGGTAGTCCCTATAAACACAATAGTGACGTTATCATTTTTCAAAACATGGATGGATAAAAAAATAAATGATATATTATATTTCAATAATTATTATTATGAAATAAATATAATATATATTCTTTAATTTTATCTTTATAACAAGTGAATTGATGCTATGATGAAAATAATTTACACCACTATATGGAGAAGATAGTTTGTATCCCCACAAGAGTGATGTTTTCATTTTCTATATGATGGAGATGAGATATAAAATATTTTTACCATTAACATAAGAATATATAATTATAGTAAATATATTTATGAAATTATATTTATATGGTTATTGAATATTTGTTAGTGGATTAAGTGTTAAGGAACATGAAAAAGATTAAAAAAACAAATAGTTCTCATTTTGGTATCCTCTGTTGTCTAATAACTTAATACTCAATGAAGAGGTTTTTTTAGAATACCAAAACCAATGTATAAGTAAAAAAAAATTTGGATGGTATTTTGTAAGGTATTGGTTGATATATGTGGCTTTGGAAGTTTGTATAAGATAGAAGAGGAAGTGTCCTTTATATGTGAGGTAAATGGAGACCATATAAATACATTAAACCTAATTATATAATATATGTATTAATAATGTAATTTGGATCAAAATTATCATGGTTTAGAATAAGATTATATAAAGAAATAAATACAACCAGAAAATGAGATTTAATAATGTTTTTTTGGTATTTTGATGTATTATCCATTTATTTCTAACCCTTTTAAATATTTCTACCCTTAACTAATGAGATAATTTTTTTATCATCGTTAAAATTCATTATGATGAAAAAGAAAGATAAATAAAATACATAATTTTATTTATTCTGATACAAATTATGGAATCCATTTTAAATGAGTTAATTCCGATAATTGGAAGAAATTATTTTTCATGAAAGTTCACAAAACTAAATGAAAACATGTTTTCAAAAAAAATATCGCTAATAACAAAAATGAATTTATTCAAAAATAATGTATAATTATGATTCATATGAAATTAATAGGACAATATTTAATAAAATTTGGCACATTTGACTTCAAAAAAACCAAAATTGAAATAAAACTAGTGAATACTTGATTAAAATAGGATTAATAAAATATTTATATAAAAACATTATTTAGATTTCCAAAATGATAAACATATTTTTCAAAGATCAACATTTTATTTTAATAATAATTATATTACTTATTATATATATATTTGGTCACTAAAAAATATCTCCTTAAATATTTATTTCATTATTATATCCTTATAAATTTATAAAGTATACTTTATTTATAAAATTGTTATTTTTACTATTCACCGATAAGTTAAATATTTCATTAAAATCATAGAAATTAACAGAAATATAATTTAAACATTATTAATTCAAATCATAAATATATATCATAATATTAAAATTAATGATTAATTAATTTTTGTTTTAATCCCATTTGTGAAAAAATATATACTCATTAATATATAATATCTTTCGAATGAAAATATTACTAAAATTGGATATCTTATGCTATACTAGTGGTTACATTCAAGGAGTTGGGACTATGTTAAATATAAAAATATACTATAGATGGATCATAATGTCATAATACTAGTGATTACATCTTGATTAAGGAATCAAGAATTGATTTTAGGTCATGATGTTGAGGTGTACTTCATGATTGGTTACTTGAATGGGGATACCACATCATAATAGTTTGGGTTATCATATAAATCATTTTATCGCATAGTAATGAGGTGGCATTAATGCATTGGTGTTTCTCATGATATGATAACTTCATAATGAAGGGATCATTTGTTCTATGAATTCTTACGAATCATGTTTCATAATTACAATAGAGTTGTTTTTTACATAGTGACTAGAGGGGTTAGGATGTAAGAGTGATCCGAGAAGGGGTGTTATGTTATGAAAATTATATTCATTACTTATTGACTTGATTATTATATTTTTTATAATTTTAATTTAAATGAAATTAAAATTTTAAATTTCAAAACCTAATTGAGGGAATTTCCTTCATTTTCTAGGATACGTGTTTTGTTCCCATTCCAAATGTTTTTATATTTATCTAAATTAGAATCTCTAATATTTGTGGAATTTAGGGGTGAACATCTCATAGGATAACCAAATGCGAGTTTACCACTCCGCTTTTTATTCTTCCCCTATTTTTATCATGGTTTGGATTTTTATTATCTGTCGTGTCCATTATTTGGGCGGGGGGGGGGGGGGGGGGGTCAATTTTCTTACTCTTTTTCAATTGAAAATTAACCATCCATAGTTATTCAATGGGGAGGGCACTAGTGAGATAAGGTAGGTAGTCCATTACTATACCATCAATTTTTATATGTATGTAATGGAATTTTTTGAATGTGGGATCTTTAAGAATATACAATATCTGGAAACTTATTTTAATTTATTATTTATACTAATGTATTGTGAATGATAGTAAATAACGCTATGAGGGGCCCAAAATGGGTGATTTGTTTTTATAGTAATAGATAACCAAGACCCTCGAATATAATATTATGGAATTGTGATCGAAGAACCATGATGGGATCCAATTCTTACGGTATAATATAGAGACCCTATAGTGGTACTCCTTACTTTACCTTGACAGGGATTAGATTTTGTACATGGTAATCTATGATGAGCTAGCCATAGAATAAAACATTAAGAAAGTCAGCATCTTGATAGCATAACCCATTATGTGGTAAATATTTGTGCATGTTATATCATTGGTTGTAGTTGTAAATTATTTACTTTGATATTTTAATAGTGGTATGTCATCCACACTTGGTATGTGGGTGGCATCCCATCCTCTCTCTGAGATGTATTAGTAGTATTATATCAACCCTTTCCATTTTGATGATAAAATATCCACCTGATGGAGTCGGTGATCAATCATGCAGTCTATGACTGATTTAATTTTGAAACCTCATACACTTTAGATTCCATGTTAATGACACATTTTCAATTTTAGGATTTTTGTTGAAGATATATCATCCACCAGTGAGCATGGCCTTAATGGTGTATAATCCATATGGGGACTAACATTAGTGGTATATCATCTATAAATGGGATTTATATCATTGGATCCTCTTCAATATAGATACTAGTATCATGGATATATCATCCATCTTTAAATACATTATGGTGGTATATCATTCATCCTATAGGTTTTCTTAGACTATTAGAAAATCAAACCATCTTTATGAAGGTTGAAGTTGGTATAGTAATAATTTTCTAGTTTTTGACCATTCCCAAAGTTAATATTAAGTTTATTTAGTGATTTATTAGTATTCCATATCATACCTACACTTATATTTATTAGACTTTATTAAGGATACCATTGAGGGGGGAACATTGTTATTCTCACACCCTTATAAATCACCATAGTTTCCAGGTATACTTGGTTGATAACTCAAGTAAGGGGATGTGACCTCAATTTTATGGATAAGATGTGATATTGTGTTGTAGTTGGTATATGTGATTAGTCCATTACTAAAGACTAAATTTGTAATTATCTCTATTAAGTATAATTTTTAATACATTTATATATATGATATATCCATAGAAGGTCCTATTAATACTTGATGAATCGTATGGCATGTACTATATTTCATTTTACTATATCATGATGTATTTATTTATTTTTTTATATATTTTTATTTTTATTTTATCCTTCTTCAATTTTTTTATTATGATGAAATTTTCTTGATGTCAATCCACTATGTTTTATAGATATCTATTTGAAGGAGGAGTCTCCCATAAATCCATTTAACCCCTTATTGTTTCATTGTAGCCTTTGTTGTATGAGGATTCATGATTGATGAGCATGGAACATATTTATATCATGGAAGTGGAAAACCATATTGAGGATCATACAAAGATTATGTATAATTAGAAATAATATTTATTATTTCGTATGTATAGGGAAAATTATCTATGTGTATTTTGATAATAATTGATGATTAATATTTCAATCATTAATGATGATATTGTGTTGTAGTTATATACATGTATTTTATTATATTATTATTGTTTTGATAAATTATTTTATTGCCTGAATACCATATAATGATGGAATGGATAATTCCAAGTATCTAGGAGGTAATTGGAACTGATGGTGAGTGTTTTAAATATGACAATTTTTTCATTTATTGGGGCACTAGATAAAACCTTTTGTTGCTAGAGATTCTCTATCTAGACATAAATCATGGGGGAAATATATTATTAATAAATTATGAATCAAGAATATATCAAAAATTATATATAATCATTATTATTTGGAGAGCATCAAGATATGTTTTTAAAGGTATTTTGATATTATTAAATCAAAATATTGTTAGGATTGATGATACTGTTGTGTTGTGGTGGTGGATTATCCATTAGCTTATTTATTTACGATGCATGTAGTAACTATATGTTCATAGGGGTGGATCAATTATTGGGAAAACCATAATGAGTATTATTTATCATGGTTGTATATTAATTCATGTGTTTTTTATACTTTTCTCAATGAAAATTAGCTGAGTAAAATGATGGTTGGATTTAGAGGTTGTATATAGATTGAATATTGGCTCAAGTGTTCATTTTTATGACCATATTTTTATCATATTTGTTTACTATTATGTTTGTTAAATATTTTAATTATATTTATTTTACATGCGGTTATTTATTTATTAACATTACATTTTATTATTGATATACTTAATATGTATTCATGTATTGTAATACTTGGTTGGTTGTTCACTATGGAGGATATTGTTGCATGATAAAAGGTGATAGGGTATATTTATATTTAATGACTCCAATATTTTATATGGATAACTATATGCGGGTCCCTAGATTTTGACCAATTGGAGGCCAATATAGTGATTTAATTTACCAATATTTTTAGAAGAAGATGTATTTTTATCGAACTAATAGGTTAGAGTTTAGGGTTAGGAACATTTTCTTTGCTGGGATAGTTTAGAATAAATTTTAATAAGGAACTATAGTTCATGTATTCATAATAAAAGGCATTAAAATTGTTTTTAGTACATGATATTTTTATGATAATGAATATTATTAAATATTCTTGACTTAGATGTTTGTATGAGTATTGGGTATAAAGGAGGGAAACATACATCATATGGATTCAACGTATGGTGTTTTATATTACTAGGATACCTCATTTTACACCAATAGATATGATGGTGAGATATTATTAGGATAATATATGATATTTTGTATAATTGGATGAGGTAAATAATTACATAATTCCCAAACTCTTAGATAATAATATCATATTATGGTGGTGTCGATTCATATGGTATGAAAGAGAAATTGATCTTTATCTTCTATTATTATATCATCATTGTGTAAGAAGTAGAAAATGATTTTTTATACTTTATTAGAAGAGGTTTGAAATTTATATAGACTTATACCTATATTAGTGAGTTTAAACCAGATATTTTCACTAATTATATTTATACCTAAGTTTTTATATAGAATGATGAATCCTTTGTGAGAAGAGTGGTGTGGAGGAATTATTATGAAACATTTTATGAGTTTAGAGTATTATTATGTGAAAATTTATATTAAATTATTATATAATAAAGAAATTATATTTACAAATATGAAATGTAAATTTTTGGATAATTAAACAAAATATTTATTCCTAGTTTCCAAATGATCAAAGAATATAAGTGATATATTATTATTCTTCTCATTTAGGATGATAATATTAGTCGATATGTTATTATATAGTTATTGATGATATACCAAGATATTTAGTGTAATTTTTGTATGAAGATGACTGATATGTCCATTAATAGTTCTTTAGTCTCCTTATACTGTCATCTGTTGTTATATTAAGGCCTGGATCAGTCAGATCAAGGTCATTTACATATGGATGAGATTGTTTTCTTGAGATGTGGTAATATGAGTTCCTAAAAAATTGGTGTCAATTTTGTATATTGATTGAATGAAGTATAATATATATAGAAAAAATTATAGAAATATCGACCCCAATAACCCTGATCCAGTTTATTATTTATTAAATTATAATAAGATATATAGAATCACATCATTAATTAATTAATAGTTTAGTATTCTTAAAAAACTAGATACATAATTGAGTCAATAATTGTTTATGGAAACCCAATTTACTACATAATGATTTTGAGAATATGATTATTCCCTCTAGAATATCCTTTCATATCAATCATAATATACTTCATGGATTCTTAAGAAAAGAAAAAAATAAGGGTGAGGTCAAATGATCCATAAGGGTTATGTACAATAGAAGATATAATAAATAAATAATCATAATAAACATGTCAAGTTAAATAAATGAATACACAACCCATTTAAATGATTTGAAAGGCATAATAAATATATAAGGGTAATAACTGAAAACATATTCTAATTATTCAAAAACATGGCCATTCTAACTATATAATGAATAATCAATATGGAATGGTAATTAACGGAAAACACAATAAATTTATTCAAAAAAATTATAATGAATAGTATCTAGAGATAATATCATTGTAGAAATATCATTGATAAAAATAACTGAATTCGTAAGGAAAGAAATTATTAATCTTTAGATTTCATGTTCTCAAGAACATGATACCTCTACCGTCAAGTGTTTTCACAAGATGGTATAAATCTATAGGTGGAAACAAATTTAACGCAAGAATACTAATTAGTCTGATGAAAATACCAATTAATTAAGTGGATATATAATGTTAGGGACCAATTATCACATCATATCAAATTTATTTCTTTATATATTGAATAATATATTTAACTCAGGAACAATGTGCCTTTTTATCAAATTTCAATATTGAGTGAAGAAATCCAATTTATTAATATCTACCTTGATAAACAAATAACATTCATTATGGAATAAAAAATGTAGAAATTATATATGTATTATTCAATAAAAATATCCACGATAAATTATATGTATATTTATGTGAAATTTAATGTCCAATGATTATATGAAAGTGAATATTTTATAGGAAAGTTAATGACTAAAAAAATCAATCATGAATGTGAATATCCAAATTTGTCCTGGAAAAAATTGACCTAAAACATTAATATAAAGAATATGGATTGAATAAATACATAATATCCATGATGGATTATAAGTTAAATCAATGGTAATAATCATTGATGGATCCAAATCTCATAAAAATATTTTTAAAAGAATTCCTAATGAAAATATGCTTTTTAGAATTAAAAAATATTATTAAAAATAAAAATTAAAAATATTTTTTAAAAAATAATTTTCTTTTAAAATAACCATTGAATCATATAATATAAACTTTAAAATAATTAGTGGTCATTACGGAGAGAAATTTGGTTTTCTTCCATCTTAAAACAAAGATTCCATTAACTTTGTCTATAAAAGTAAAATTGTCGTTTTTTTGTAAATGGAATAAAAATTCTTTAAAAAATTATAAAAAAAATACAAAAATTGGTAAAAATAACATTAATAAATCATTTTTATGAATTGAAAATCATTTTTTTTTAAATATGGTTTCGGTAGGAAATGTATTTTCAATCGAAGAGAGAAATAAATATAGAATTTACATAAACCATTTTATCAATCATTTTAACTAAAAATGTGTGTGAAAATTGTAAAATTAAGTTGAAAATTCATGATTAACTATAAGAGAATAAAATTATTGTTTTTTATTAGATATTTATCATATAATTCTATTATTGGAAAATCTAGTGCAAACATTCTTTATTAAAATAAGATTGTGAAATAAACCCTTACAAAATTCATAATGTTGATGTGAGAATTATTTAGTGAATATATTATGTTTATAAATTTTAAATACACATATAAAATTTTTATATTACACATAATATATTCAAAATTTTATACACACATATTCATATAATATTGACGACAACTAATAAGTAGTATACTCCAATGAAAAGAAATTGAGTTATAAAATTCATTACCAATTGGCAATTTTCAAGTAAAATCACTTTGGACAAAATAATTCAAATTTAAACATAAAAAACATTAATTATTAATTAATCATGATATTATATTTATATTGGGTAGTATAAATACCATATAAAATATATTAGGTTTATAACAACAAAATCTACCTCAATGAAGAGAAATTTAGATGATGTCCCTCACCAAACTATTCCTTTTGGTTGAATGTTTTTTAACCTCAGTTATAGTGGGTTTCAAAATTTTATTATCTTATACCATAATAATATTAATATTTTTCATATCATATATGATCCTTTTATAACAACTTATCACTTATTCATTCATAATATTTCATTATTTTCATTTTGGGTGTCAATTGGAATGTTTTCTCATTCATGCCTTGTCAAGAAAGTTACAGTTCATGTGAATATTATATAGCTCCATAATTTCTAAAAAATAACAATGAAATATTTATAACATTTTTATCTCAATAATAATTTTATGAATAATCAGGAATTATTTTTTTTATAAGTGAAGTATTTTATGATCATACCAATGGTATGTCGTGTGTAAGCATGAGTATTATTTCTATTTTTGAATATATTTATGGAAATGAGGTAAGTTATAATTTATATTTCAAGAAAAGTAATGATATCATAAATAAAATTTTGTTTCTTTTATTAGGATTATATATATTATACATTTGTTTTTGTTATGAATAGTGAGTCACATTACTTCATGAAGGCGGTAGTCCACACGCACAGGAACAATGCTATCAACTTTCATTGAGTGAAATGGTAAGAGAAAAATGGTATATCACCATTTAATAATGATAAATATATAATTAATATCATAATTTTTTCATTTATATCACATATATTAATTAACATTATACTTATTACCTTCCATGTAAAGCGTTGGTGAAAAATAAATCACATCGCTTCATTAGGCAGCAGTCTGCAGTACACACAATCCACATTATTATATCCTCTAGAAGATGGAAATTAAAAATGTATATATGATATAATTTATAAATAAGTTTAATTATGATATAAATACCATATTTATATACTTTATATACATCAGCATTCCCATCCGTGAGAGTTGTTGATAGAAAATGTGTCAAATCTATTTGTGAGGTAGTAGTCTTCCTTGAACACAAGCAACATTATTGATTCTTGCCTTGGAAAAAAATAGATGGATATAGATAATTACATTTAAATAATATAATATTTGTATATTAGATATAATAATTTTATTATATATTAAAAAATTATGATCATTGGAAGCATGTAGAAGAAAAAATAAAACAAACAATCATAGTTATGAATTTTTCCTTCAGTAGGACCACCACTTTATGAATATACCTAAAGTAGAGAATTAATTTATGACCAATAAATTACCTATAAGACGAGTTTATGGATTTTGGGAACTAATATTGTTAGTTATCAAAAAAAACTATAGGGTGTTTAATGTTTAGAGAATATGGGATACGATGTGTCCTTCTTATAGTGACGTTAGTGGCACACATGTATTTTTTTGAAAATAAAAATGCATAACCACATTTTTCACCAAAAATAATGGTCAAAAAATGAATTATAATAGAGATTTAGACATGTTAATATTAAAAAATATCCATTAAATATATTCTTCAAATGTTTTTAGGTAATATTAACCCTTATCATTTTTAGTTTAACCCCATTGTAAAATAATTTTGACCTTATACATGTTAATTAATTTTTACCATTTTCCTCATTCATTATTGTAAAAAATAATTATAAAATATTAGATAATAAAAATTATTATAATTCCAAATACGTAATCCATATTTTTTAATTCAATTCACTTATGTAAATAAATTAAATTTAAAATTATACCTACAAACACGATTGAAAAGTGGGTTTCCAAAGAGAAAATTATCATAATTATAAAATGATACAATACCAATATTCAATACTAAATTGATTAGAATGAATATAATTATTTAAAATTTAATATAATTATTCTAGTTTTACATTAAAACAAATTTACAATTTAATTTTACATTGTAAACTATTTAAAAGAAAATTTAATTTTCTATAAAAATCAGTATTTTCATTATTCATTGAAAATTAAACACTTCCAAAAAAATAAAACAATATCCCCTTAAAATTGTTTTGACATTCTAATTTAAAAGTTTATATTAATATTGTAAAATATATTTTCTAAAATTCGTAAAAATTATTTTCAAATTATGTGTTTAATGTATGACTAATCCTTCTTTTAGAAAATAAATATATAGATTTTAAAAAATGTTTGATTTTATTTTAGATGAATATTATTTTATATCTAATAAATAGTGGAAAATAATTTTCATAATTCAGTTATTACTATTAATAACTACCAATTTAATATCTAATTTATAATGGTATAATATATTAATGTTCATTTAAACATAGGGTTTCATGTTTCGCAAGCAATCCCATAGATTAAATTTAAAGAAATATATTTCATGGGTTATTTAACATGATGTTATATTATTCCTATAATATCAAAACAAATGTTATTATTTATAAATATCAGGGTGTTATATCCTTTCCACCTTAAATAAAATTTGACATCAAAATTTAAAATTAATATTAGTAATCAAGGGTTTGATATTAGAAATTATTTTGATTAAAACTAACATTGTAAGAATAGTTGATAAAAATTACTCTTAATAAGAGTGAAAGAGATGATAAAAGGTCATATATAATAACACATAATTAGGTTTCTATGTATTTGAATAGTGGAGGAAATTAAATATATGCATAGGGAGGAAAAGAGTAAATTATTTTAGAGTCTGATAGATATTATTGATCATAAGAAAGTTAATGGTCAATTTAAAGTTAAGGACCTCAAACCAATAAATAAATGATGATTTAAAAAACAATTTGTTTCAGATAATATTATGGGATTATTATAACATATTTTTTTAAGATCATTTCCATAATTTTGGTGAATTTTTTTTCTCTCTATGTATATAATGAAATATTCTTACTTGATATAATTTTATATTATAATCACAATTTCATCCTTTTATTGTACTTCGATCAATTTTAAAATCAGCTCGTATTCTATGAAATGAAAATCCATTAAGGATTTTTTTATTCAAAAAACATTAAAACGCAGTTTTAAAGAATCATAAGATTCATTATAGAGTGATAATTTTTTCTATATATCATTAAATAATTTCCAATGTAATATGGTTTCCACCATTTATCCAATATAATAAATTAATATATAATCCTCAATAATAACACCATTGGTTCATCATTTTTATTTTTTTGTCCAATAATTTAAATAATAATAATTAAATTTTAATGAGTAAATTTTTGAGACCAGTGGTAGGTGTTAAACCCTTATCATTCATTAGGCATGGGATCTTACTCTACGACCTTTTGTGGATGCAATGGGTTTTCACCCGGCATATGGTGTTTTCATTTTCTATAAATACATTAATATAATTTTATAATATTTCCATAGTGAAATAACCCATAATCACCTCAATATAAATTATAAAAAATTTCCTAATGGTTACCAATACCTAAAATCATATTTTCAAAAAAAAATAATGAAATTATTCCTCAAATAATGTTTATATATAAATAAATAATATGTATTACCATAAATGTTTTATAATAAATATCTGTAACATTTAAAAAAATCCTTTGAATAATACATAAAAGGGGGTGTCTAATATTTTGAACATATGATCAAACTTATACTCATAAATTAATGGGGGAATCCATAACTCTTAAGTCAATTAATATATTTATGCTTAGAATTTAAGAAAAACATTAGATGTTTCATGATCTTATAACCAAAATACCATTGGAAAAATTATTTCTAAAATTTATTTATGTAATCACAATACATAAATAATTAATCCATTTTATTTTAAAATGGGTCATACTATATTTTAATGGTTAATTTTGTTTATATTTTATTGACTATGATAATGTCTAGGTTTCCCAAATTTAAGATAATGAATTATAAATGGAACCCTATAATGATATTTTTTCCATGCATCGTACTCTTCATTTTCCTCAGAAATTCATTATATTATGCCTTTATTTTACAGAAGTAAAACATTTTGCCTTCCCATTGAGATTTTTTCCTTGGTTTATGTTTCAACATTTCTAACATAATGTAAATTGACCCTTATTTCTGGTATGGTCTCCACCACTCACGCAATTAGAAAACACCATAATTAAATCCTTTGGATTGTTTTACAATTCATTAAGGTATAAGTTGTTAGTAATATTTAAGGATAACTAATTATGAATTATTGGGATATATTTCCCTCCAATAATAATATAATTTGGTTACTTATATTTACCACATATTCCATCGTGATTAGAGTTAACATGATTCTTACAGGATCCATAAATTGATTAAAACTAAAAATCATAACCTGAGACAAAATAATCATTTTGGGATACCAAATAATCTTAAATAGTCCTTTATTGGATGTCTAAATCATGGAACACTCTTTTCAGTATAATACACCACATGTTTAAATTAATTCATTTATTTTCATCAAATATTCAAATCCTTTTGAATGGGTTTTAAATAAAATTTGATGTATCCAAAACATATCCCTATAGAGTTCAAACCATGTATATAGTAGTGTCCATTTTAATACATCAAGTGATGATAAAATAATTACCAAGGTTCCATTTTCTAAGTTATTAACTATATGTACAATTTTTTAAGAACCACATTAATTTATAGTATCCATATATAGATGTATTTCTTGGAAAAACCATATAATCTCACCCTTACCAAAAAATTATGATGATATTATATAGTTATAATCAAATTATATCGTAGGTTTATGATCATTTATCTATTTTTTCCTAAATCTATTTCCCAAGGATTCTATTACACTTCATATATTTGAAAAATATAGTAACCCCAACCCTAGAAAAACAAATCCAATGGCAAACTTTATTACAATATAATAATATACAAGGAATCAAATCAAAAGGTCCAAATAGTTTTGTGGTATTAATAAAATAGATAAATATTTGAGTGTTTAATTAAATTTGAAAATATAAATAACAACATATTTTTTTTATTGAGAATATCATTTTTCCCAAAAGAATACCCTTGAATATCAATCACATTATACTTTGTGGATTCCTATGAAAGGAAAAAAAAAATAAGTGTGAGCCCAAATTCTATATAAGGGATGTGTATATTGGAATCTATCATGAATTGATAATCATAATAAGCATGAAAAGGTAAATGATTGAACACAATTTCCATTTATATACTTTGTCTATAATAATTAATTTGGAAAGGTAAATAGCTTAAAACTAGTATTTTTAATCAATAAAAATAGAATTAAATGAATCCAGATATAATATAATTTCAAAATTCCCATGGATAATAATATCTAAATATTTAATTAATGAAATTCATAGTTTTTAGACATCATTTTCCCAGGAACATGATACCTCTACCATCGAAACCTTTCTCAAGATGATTTAAAACTATAATTAGAAACACATTTAGTATTACCTTATTAATTCGCTTCATGATAATATCAATACATCAAGGGGCTCTGTAATTTTAGGTCCCACCAATCACTACATGTCCAAACGATGAATCATATATAGAATAATCATTTTAATTTATGAACATTGTACTCTATCATCAAAACCCCATATCGAGTTGATAATAGGGATTTGTCAATACTTCCCTAAATAAAAAATAATTTTTAATGTAGAAGGTTTTATATAGTCATTATATATGATTTATGAAATAAATATATCCATGAAAAATTATATACATATATAGAGGAAATTAAATATCTACTGATCACACAAATGTAGATATTCAAAGGGAAATATAATTACTACAAATAGAATCATGAAATTGAATGTAATTACTTGTTCACAATTATCATAATCCATCCATATAATGGATAACATCGAATAAATAAAATATATACACATGTTAGTATAAGTAAAATAATGGTTTGTTTTTCAGTGATGAATAAATATTCCATACATATATATTTACAAACATTTGTTGGGAAAATATCCTTTTCACATTAAATATATATTTTAAAAAACAGTACAAGAAATATTTTGAAAATATTTTTTTTTAAATAACCTTTAATACATAAAAATATTACAACAATGATTTTTCATTTTTTTATAAATTTTGTTCAAGTCATACTTGTTAAAATATTATTTCGTTCAATTTTTCATCAAAATACAAATAGGCATTGTTTTTAAAAAAACATGAATATTTTTTAAAATAATTTTTTTTAAAAACTCATGCATGTGTATTTTTTTAATTAATCAATTTTATTTATTTAAAAACCATTTTTGACTACATTGTTTGAAAACAAGGTTGTGGATGAAAAATTATTTTTTACCAAAGAGAGAAATTTAGCCAGATTTCACTAAAACCATTTTATTAATAATTTTATTCAAACAACAGTGTATAATTCATAATATTACTAA
The DNA here is from genome assembly GCA_963277665.1 of Viscum album. Lineage (NCBI taxonomy): Eukaryota > Viridiplantae > Streptophyta > Magnoliopsida > Santalales > Viscaceae > Viscum > Viscum album. Next base: position 1,879,547,205 of record OY728132.1, read on the forward strand.
AAAGAATCCTGAATAACTAGATTAGAAGAAAATAAATTCTTTTATTAGATAATAATCGAATAATTTCACTTAATGTAAACTGAAGTACAAATAATCCCGATTAAAATTAGATTGTAAAATAAACCATTAAAAAGAAAATGATGTTGATGTAAGAATTAATAAAATAATATATTAGGTTTATAAAAATTAAATAAATATAAAATAGGTGGATATAGAACATAATATAGTAAAATTAAGTACACAAATAATCATTTAATTTAATATATAATGAAAATTCGATATAACCTAATAAAAATAAATTGATTTATGATATTCATTACCACTTGGTAATTTTTATGTCAAATACCCTTGGATGATGTAAGTAAAACTGAAACACAAAATACCATTAATTATTTATTAAATATGATATTTCATATAAAATGGGAAGTATATACACCATATTAAATAAATTTGGTGTGTAACATTACAATATTACTTAGTGAAGGGAAATTTATATGAAGTCCTTTACCTTACACTTCATATTGGATAAACATTATTTAACATCATGTATAATGGTTTTAAATACGTTAATGTCTTATAATATAATAATATTAATCATTATTATATCATATTTGATACTTTTATAACATATTATCACTCTTTAATAAATAAAAATTACTCATTTTCATTGTTTCTGGTGTTAATTAACTTGTTCTCTCATTCGTGATTTATCCTGATGTTTTGGTTATTGTATATATTATATAGTTACATAATATCCCAAATAATTATAAATAAAAAATTATAATATTTTTACATCAATTGAACTTTTTATATAAATCATGATAGATTGTTTTGATAAATGAAGTGTGATATAATCATTGAGATGGTATGTCATTTGTACACATGAGTAATGTTTCCATTTTTCAATTATCATTATTTAACGGAGGTAGGTAATATTTTATGTTTTAATAATTATAATAATATCATATATAACATATTATTTCATTAAATATACTTACATATTCCATCCACATCTTATGGTGTTGAGAATAGAGTAACATCTCTTCCGGACCGCAGTAGTCCACATGTACACGAATGACCTTATCATCGTTTAGTCAGTGAAAATGACAGAAATAAAACGGTATATTGTATTTTAATAATGATAAATATTTTATTAATATAATAAATATCTTATTTATATAACATATATTAATTAACATTTTCTTTATTAACATTCATATAAATCATTTTTTAAAAATGAATCACAATGCTTCATGTTAGGTTAGTCCTTCGTACACACGGGTCATGATATAATATCCCATATAGAATGGAAATTAAAAATTTAAATATATTTTATAATGAGTAAATATGACTTATTATTAAATAAATAATAGATATAAAATTCTAATCCAATATCATACTCGACCATGAGAGGTATTGATGGAAAATGGGTCACATCAGTTCATGATACGATATTCCGCTGTACACATTAGTGATATTATCGATTCCCATTTGAGGAAATATTTCAGGTCTTTAGTCCATTCCATTAATAGAATAAATCCTAATAATACGGGATAAATTTTTCTTATAATATAATGATTAATAAATAAATTTTAATGAGGTGGAAGAATAAATAAAAAAAAACACAAAATTCGGAATTTTAGCTCTTCTAAGACCACATATTTTGAATTATACATCAATTATATTCATAATGGTTTTATAACCACAAAAATCATCTATGATGAGGGAATTAAATTTTTTATGTGATTTGGATTGTTATTTGAAAATATAAAATGGTTTTAATAGTTTAATAAGAGTGGACCGTGGGAAGAATATTATAAGTGAGGTGAGTGGAACACTTACAATTTTTTAAAACAAAAAAGAGTACCCAGGTTTTTCACAAGACACGAGGGACCAAATTTTTGTCTTATAGATAATTAGAAATTAAAAGCTAAAAATATTTCCATAAAGTATTTTCTATATAATTTTTGGGTTATCTTAATGGTTATCATTTAATTTAACATCCCCCCATAAACACATTTTCTCTTAATCGCCACAATTAATTTCTTCTATTTTAACTATTCATTTGGGTAAAAAATCAATTTAAACTTATTATAAAATTTAAATTATTATTATTCCAAATATTTAATGCATTTATCTAAATTAAATACATAGTGTGGAAAATTAAATTAAGAATTATTCCCCCAAACAAAATGAAAAATTTGGTATGAAATGTAAAAATTATCATATATATAGAAGGTTTTAATATCAAAATTATATATTTTATTGATTCCAATTAAATAAATTTGTTAAAATATTATAAAAATTAATTAATAATACATAAAAACATTAAAAAAGAAATTTATATTGTTATTTATTTAATAGAAATCTTAGTTTTCAATGAAAATAAGTATTTTAACTATTCATCAAAAAAATAAAAAAATTCAAAAAATATATATAAATCACCCAAAGATTATTTTGGTATTATTATTTCAAAAATAAAGGTCGTTTTATAAAATATAATATCTATAATTATTAAAAGAAAATTGTAATTAATGTATTTAAAGCGCAACAAATCCATTTTTAGTAAAAAATTATGTTTCATAGGAAACATTTTTTTCATTTTAATGATTATTAATTTATTTCTATTCAATATATAACCATAATTTTCATAATTCAGTTAGTTCTATTCATCGAACCCCATTTAATGTATTATTTATAATGATATTCAATATTACAGTTCATTTTTACACAGGGTTGTGTGTTCTTCAAGCTATAAAAGTGATTAAATTCAAAGAAATAAAAATATCATGGGTTATTTAAGCTCGGTGTTTTGTATAGAACATGTTATCAAATATAATGTTCTTATTTTATAATTTCAGGGTCTTATTTTCAAACAACCTGAAATAAATTGTATCCACCCAATTTAAACATTATCTTGGAAATCAAATGTTTGATATTGAAAAACTCTGTTGTTCAAAAATCACACCATAAAAAAGAGTTAATAAAACATCCTCTTAATAAGAGATAAATGGATGTAAAAAAGTTCATGTTTAATATCAAATAACTTGGTTTCTAAGTTGGATAAAATTGGTTTAATTTGAGGATATGGAGATGGATGTAAATAATAATTAATTATAGAGACTGAAATAGATCATTGATAACAATAATGTGAATGATCAATGGAATGCTCTAAAAAAAACGAGAAATATGTGATGGTTTAAAAGACTATTTGATTCCACAGAAAGAAAGTTTATTGGACAATTTTTTTTCAAGATCATTTCTATAATGATGGAGAATTATTTTACAATAAAAGGATACAAGGAAATATACTTACTTGATACATTTTTATTTCATAATAACATTTCATCCTTTTGTTATGGTTCAATAATTTTCCAATTCATTTCTTAATACAGGAAATGAATATCCAAAAATGAATTTATTATGCATGATGCACAAAAATTCACCTTTAACAGATCATATGTTCTATTATATAGTTAAAATTCATTCCACATGTCACTACCGATTTTTTTAAAATAATATAGAGAGAACATGTTATCTAATTTAATAAATTAATTTTTATACATCAGGAGTAACACCACTAGTAAATTATTATTTTTTGTTAGACATATCATTTAACTGAAAACAATAAGATATTAACCAGGTAATAATATAGTTTAGGGGTAGGATTTAAACCTTTATAATCATTTGGTGATTGGTTGAAGCTTCATGTCCTTCGGTGTATGAAATGGGTGGTCACCTAGAATATTGTTTTTCCTTTAACTAAGTCCATATTAATATATTTCGTATCACATTCCAAAATACTAAAAAATGTTAATAACAACAATATAAGAGAAATGATAGAACTTAAATGTTACTAATAGTTTTAAACATATGTCCAAAAAATTATGGATATTATTTCTCAAATATCTTTTTCTTATACTAAATAAATAAAATGTATTCCCGTAAATTTTCTCCAAAAAATAACTTTACTCATTGTAAACTCAAATCACATAGTTCTTAAAAAAGAGTTTTTATGACATTAAACATATGATCAAACATAAAATAATAAACCCATGATAATATCCATAACTATTTAGTTAATAAAGGATTATATTATTAAATTTTAATATAATCTTTATGTGGTTCATGATTCTTATAAACAAAACACCATTAGGGAAAAAAATATTTATAAAATTTAATTCATGAGTCCCAATACATAAAACATTGATTGATTTTATTTCAACATAGGTCGATCCTTATTTTATGGGTTGTACTTTATAATATTTCATCGGCTTAGATAAATCATTGGTTCCCCACATTTAAGATAATGAAATATAAATGGATCACTAGAATGAGATTTACTTCCTTCATAAAACTCATTATTTTTTATTAGAAATTCATTATTTATGACCTTTTACGAAATTAAAAAATTTCACATTCCTTTGAGACACTTTACTAGGTTTATAATTCCACATTTATAACATTATGGAAATAATTACGTCTTTACTCCTTGGTCTCTACCACTAAAAATCTTATCAAAATCCATCATCCTCATCTTTTGTGAGACTTGGAGTTTGTTAAGGTATACGATGTTAATCATATTTTGGGATAACTGATTAGGAATAAGTATGATATATATCACCAATTTTACAATCCCATTTGGGTTATCATATTCTCTACATTTTCATTCATTTTCAATGATAACATGATTACATTAGGTTCTATCTACTAACTAAAAACAAAAAACATAACGTGAACAACAATAATCATATTGGGAAACCACATAATAAAAAAGAATCATTTAAATATTTCAAAATTAGGACATCATATTTTCAATATACGACACAATATGTTAAATATTGGTCATTAATTATCATAATATATTCAAATTCATCATAATGGTTTGAAAATAAAAATGGATTTATCTTAATCATACACCACGACACTATCAAATCCAATGTCTAGAAAGTTATGTTGTCGTTCACTATGTGATTTTTGGATGAATCCTAATGTGCCATTTTCAAATTTATTACCACTATATAAAAATGTTCTAAAAACAAATACACTTCTAGTATACATACAAGGAAGTATTGATTATAAAACCCCCTAATATCTTCCCTACTAAAACATTAAGAAATTATTCTATACATATTCTCAACATCTATCATAAGGTTATGATCCATAATCATTGTTTTTCTAAATCTAGTTACAATGGTTTCTACTAGAAATCCTTTGATGAAATATATAAAAACCCTGACCCCATTTACCCAGATATGGTCTCTTTTTTTATTACTTTTCTAAAAGATATATGTAATCATATCCCGAAATACAAATTATTATAGTAATAATTGTAAAATAGATACATAATTTACTCTTATAATAAATCTAAAAATACCAAATTAAAAAATATATTTTATTAAAATATAAAATTTTCCACTATAATATCATTTAATATCAATCATAGTAATCTTCATGGATTCCTAATAAATGAATCAAAATAAGGGTGAGTCAAAATTCTCATTAAGGGATATGTATAGTGGAATTTTTCATAAATCAATTAGTATAATCAACATGGAAGGGTAAATGACCAAATATGCATTAAATATAAATAATTTTACTTAGATAATTAATGTGAAAAGGTACATAATAGAAACACATTCCATTTTATCAAAAACCTGATTATCATAACTGGATATGTCATAATCAATATATCGTTATAAATAGAAGAAAACACACTCTATTTAAGGAAACAACTAAGAATTCAAATAATAAAAAGATAATATCATTATAAAAATATGATGGATAATAAAATATAACTTTTTAATGATGGATAATATTTTTCATTAGAAATTGTGTTATCATAAAAATGATAATTATAACATAAATACCATCCAAAATATGGTTTAAAACAACAAGTTTAACCATGTTTAAATCTATCTTACATATTTTCCCCATGATACTACTAATGCATAAAGGGGATATAGAATTATGGTCTCCACATGTCACTAAATCTCCAAAGCATTACTCACATATAAAACAAAAGATTTAATTTATGAACAATGTTCCTTATAAAAAATATCTATATTGAGTAAGGAATATGGATTTATCGATATTTACCTTAAAAATGAAATAACATTAAATGTAGAAAATCATATATATAAATTATATGTGGTTTATAAAGTAAACATATCCATGATATATATTATGGACATTGAGGTGAAATATAATGTTTAATGATCAGACATTAGTGAATATTTCAAGGGAAAGATAATTACTAAAAATAAATAAATAAATTGAATTTCAATACTTTTTTTTGTAAAAATGATCATAACCCTTGAATAGAATGAATAAAAATGGTATCAATACAACATATCCCCAATTTTGTATAATTAAAATAAAGGGATGTTGTCATTGATGAATAAAAATACCATAAAAATGTCTTCAAACACATTATGGATGAAAATATGCTTTTCAATTTGAAAATATAAATTTATTAAACTAAATGTTCACAATTTATTTTGAAAAAATATTTATTTGAAAATTTACTTTTATTCATAGAAATTAATCTTTAAAAAATAGATTTCTAATGAAGGATGGAATGTTTTGGTCATGTTTTACATGTAAATAAAGTTTGTCTCACTTTTTCGGTAAATGGGAAAAAGACATTGTCAGGAAAACAACGTGAAAATTATTTTAAAAACATTTTTTTTTCAAAAAATCATTCATACATAAAAATGTGTTCAATAAATCATTTTTTCGAATTTCACAAACAATTTTTATATCTTTTTTATGATACATGGATTGCGAATAAAACATATTTTCAACCAAAGAGAGAATTTAAGTTATATTATACTAAAAACATTATCTCAATCATTTTATATACCAATGTGTAAGAAAATGCTACAATTACATGAAAAAATCATTAATATAAAATGTAGAGGATAATTATAGATTTTTATTATAATATAATAAAATAATTTTCATTAATGGAAACTCAAGTATAAAAAATCTCAATTAAAATTATTTTATTATATAAACACTTGAAAGAATCATAATGTTGATGTGAAAATTAATATATTAATATATTATTTGTATCAAATCTAAATATACAAAATATGTCAATATAAATTAAATTATAGTGAAAATTTAACACACACACACATAATAATATAATATCAAAGACAACAAAGTTGTAATATAACCCTATTAGAAGAAAATGATATATGAAATTCATTACCACTTGGTAAATTTCAAATCAAATCCCATTGGTTGAAATAAATCGAAATTAAACATAGAATTCCATGAATTATTAATTATTCATGATATAACATGTCAACGGGGTAGTATAAACACCATATGAAATAAATTAGATTCATACAATTACAATATTCCTTAATGAATGGAAATTTAGGTGATGTCCCTTACCTCGTGATTTTTTTTGGTTGAATGTGCTTTAACATCATGTATAGTGGTTCCAAATATTCTATTTACTTATACCAAGAAAATATTATCATTAATAATCTTATATATGATCTATTTATAACATATTATTACCTTTTAATTAATAATATTTCATTACATTCATTGTTTCATGTGTTAATTAACTTATTATCTCATTCATGATTTATCATGGAATTTCTATTTATTTTTCATATGATATAGCACCATCTTATCCAGAATAAGAATCATAAAATAATTTCCAAATTCATAAATCAATTATACATTTAGGACAAGTCATGTATGATTTTTCTTTGAAATGATGATTGTTACTTCCTTGGAGATGGTATGTCGTACATACGCATTAATAACATTTCCATTTTCAATGACCATTATGAAAAAGAGGAAATTAATATTACATATCAACCTAAACCATTTAAAAATATTATTTCAGGTTTATAGGAAAAAATATACAATAAATAATAACCAATGATTGAAAAGTCAACTGTCCTTGAAATATTACGAACATAATTAAAAAAAATGTAATAAGATTAAAATATCTTTTTGTTATAATATGTAAAGAGATTATATATCCAATCATGATCCTATATTGTATAGGATAACATTGGTAACACATATACAAAAGGAATAAGATAAAAATGCCATTAATGGTATAAACAGCGGATTGAAGCAAATGACATGAGTTAGAGGACAACAAATGATAACACAAAAGCATGGATAATGATAAACATATGAAAGAATAACATATAATACATTGAATCACATGATCATAAAATTTTTTAAATTTTGAAGAAACACATAACATGGAATAAACACAAGTCAAAGCTCACTTCCTAGAATATATCTTATAGTGGAAAAAGAACCATAATATATTATGTTTAATCCAGAATTCCATACATGAAATCTCATGAGACTAAATATTACCAAATTGATTTGAGAACTAACTGGCCACATGCATCAGAACATTTTCATGCTTATGTGTTCCACATAAACAATAAAACATAATCAGTAAACATAAGTGTTACCTATTATAGGAAATCTATATCGTAAGCATGTCATAAGGCATAAGAAAAGGAAATATCGCATTGTTATCCATAAAATATGGGTTTTAAATAATTATTGTACATTCATACATAAAAAAAGAATAGATCATAAACAAGTATTTTTAACTAAATTTAAATTATTTAAATGAGTTGTTATTTAACGTATGATTTATTCCCCTTACGTGGGGTTCTATGGAAAAGTATGAAGAGACATTAAAGAAGAATAATGTATAATTGGAAGCATAAAACCAAAAATGAACTAAAATAATTTTTCATGATAAATTTATTGATTATTGAAACATATTTATGTCTAAAAATAGTATATAGTGTGTACTTGAAAGTGGGTAATAAAAAGTGATGTTCCATTTAATTGTGTATGTTTAATGAGAAAAATTGAGAAGGGAAACATATAAAAAAGGTAATTAACCATCAAATAAAGATGAATTGGGCTACACAAATAGTTTTGTGTATATATATATATAATATTTGAATTATATAATTATAATTAGGGTTAATGAAATGTCTTCGAAATTCCGTATCAATCATTTTCTATTATATGGAATTATTTCAAGACAGCGATATTTGATGGCGCGCGATTCCATGGTCCAGAGTGCCCGGATTGATCCTTCGAAGTCCTGTTACGCTTTAATTAGAACCCATAAGAAGGTTTACTAAAAAAGTGGAATAACACATAAATGGTTTCCCAGATCTGAAATCTGAGGGCACTATTGTGTTCAGGATGGTGGGTTTACCCTAGGCACGACATAGGCTTAGTCAGCGCGGGCCTCCTATGAGAAAACCCAAAAATAGCATAATCATGAATAAAATAATTAAATAAATTATTTTCTTTTTCAGAATCTTATAACTCACAAACAGTAACTCGAATTAAAAAATCCAAGACCAGTGATGAACTCATTAGTGTATTCTCTCTTTAGGAAGATACTAAAATTGGTCGACGCGGGCCACCTTTAAAAGTTAGTTTTTTGTCGTAAATAAAGTAATTAAGTGACAATTATTTTATTGTAAAATTCATAACTTCTAAAACATTTACTCGTATTTAAAATCTGAGAGTACCATTGGGTTTTTTGGGGTGTTTTTCACTTAGGCAGAGCCTAAACTCAACCAACATGGGTGAAGGGTGACTGTTATAATTTTTCTTAACATTTGTCCAGGTATGTTCAGTAAACACGCGAATGGGTTTATATAACTTTTAAACCAGTGCTCAGAATTGAAATCTAGGGGCACCATTGAACATGCAGTGCCGATATTCATCTAAGGAGACCTTCACCTTGACTGTAGTAGGTCGTGGGTGGATGTTAGTTTTTCACATATTCATGAAAGAATAAAATAAAAATAAAATTGTGTAGATTTTATTTTTATTTTTGAACTCCATGTGAAAGTTGAGAAGTGGGGACCACCAGACCTTAACCTTCAATGAGAGGTTATGGTTGTGGGGACCACCTGAGCCTAACATCCCATGACAGGTTATGCTGGTGGGGACCACATGACACATAAACCCCCAATTTGAATTTTAGAGGTAGGGACCACCTGACCCCTTTTAATGGGGAGAAACCTCCCAACCCCCCAATATTCCACCCCACAGATTAAATTGATATATTTAATTGGGCCAATTAATTGAGCTAATTAATTTTTCTAATGTGGAACATTAATTACACCAACTTATTTGTGCCAACATGATAAATATTTAATTAAATTATATTGGCCCCTCATTCATTTTTTGGGTGGGATTGTGATATGAGTACCCTTATAGAAATACACTTCTCCACCGAAAAATGAGTTCTTCCATGAAGATCGCTCCTCCAATGAAGAATGATCCTCTAACAAAAAATGCTGACTTCGACTTCTTCCTCGGGATTCCCTCCAATGGGGAACATCTTCATCTATGAGGAACCAACGCATGAGATCGGGAATGGAGGTCTGTGGCGGATGAGATGAACGTTGACAAATTAAACTTCGTCCTCAACCAAAAGTCAAGGAACCATCAGAGGTCGGGGTTTAAATTGAGTATGATTATATTACCATGTTCTTCTATTCTAAAAAATGAACGCTGATCGACTCATTATCAAGTTGATCTGTGGATGTTTTTTTTGTGTGTTGGGAATAATTACTGTGGGGGAATTGTAGGGTGGATGATTTAATTTTCTCTTCTTTCCGTTCTTGACAATTATTCCTGAATCAAAGAACAAATTATTGCCACTTGATATTGCCCTAACACGGAGAGTACGAGCCAAACAAACAAGGCGTGTTCTCTTGGAAAATCATTGTTCTTGGTGTGTTCTTCACAGTGGACAAAGGAGACGAAGGCATTAAAGGCAACAGCGCGGCCCCATGGCAACCGCCTCCCATGGACCTCGCTATCCGGTACTCCACGGCCTTCCCGCACCACGGCTCTGCCACCTGTGGCCCCTCTGCGCCACCCCTGACCACCGCCGTCCAGGCAGAGCTTCCGCCGCTGACCGGGCCGAGCCGCCACCACCGTCCACCGAGCTGCTCGTGCGGTACGCTGAGCCGCCGTCTCCGTACACCGAGCCACCGCAACCATCCATTGAGTTGCATCCATTATCCTCTAAGCTACTTCCACTGTCCGTCATGCTGCTTCCACCGACCGTCGTGCCATTGCGGCCGTCTGCCGAGCCGTATCTACCGTCCGCCACGCCGCAACTACCGTCCAACGAGCCACTGCCATCCCACCAAGCCGTCGGCTGAGCCACTCTAGACATGCCACCCGCGACCTTATAGGTTTCCCTAGAAGCACTGACCACAGCCTTATGAGCTGCCTTGCAGCCCTCTGAGCCACCCCATGACCCTTCGAGCCGCCCCGTAACCTTGCGCCACCCGCAGCCCCCTATGGCCACCCGTGCCCTCACTGATCCCCTCACAGCCTCCGCAACCCTCCTCAGACCCTCTTGGACTTGCGGCTTCCAAGACCCTCGCCGCCCAGCGTAGGCCGGACCCAGCGGGTCGGGGCGGGTCAGGCCAGGTAGGTCCGATCGGGTCGGACCGGACCCAGACCCGCAATGACCCATTTACTATCTTTTGGCCATAACATTGGCACCAGACATCCATTTGACGAACCTTCAGTGAAAATATAAATCTTTGAGGGAGACAGCCCCTTTGAGGATACCCCACTAGAGTTTTGGATTAGGATGGGGAATGGTCAGTTTTGATCGAGCACAAATCCAACCGAGCCCCTAGACTAAATGGCTAATAACTCACAGACCGAGAATCCGATTGATGCACCATCTGTTTCATTGAGACCCCTATAACATGGAGAAACGTTGTGATAATTTGTAATGGTATATCATGATATTTTTATAATTGACCAGTTTCATGACGAATAGACTCTATCAGAGACGAGCAAGCCTAGTGCAGAAACCCAGTTGTGGGATATGACAAGAAGAGTGCTACAAGCTATCTTGTGCATGTTACCTTTCAACTATACTATGCGGGTCATCTCCCTAGAGATCCTGTGTGGGTCAAATTTGAGAGATCTTGTGATGGTCAGCTCTAGCGATCCTGTGTGGGTCAACTCATAGTGATCCTGTGTGGGTCAACTCCTAGCGATCCTGTATGGGTTAGCTACTTTGCGATCCTTTGTGGGTCAGCTCCTAGGTCATCTCCTAGTGATCATGTGGGGGTGAGCTCCAGCGATCCTACTGGGGTCATCTTCTAGTGATCTGATGCGAGTCAACTCCTAGTGATCATGTGTTGGTCATCACCTAGCGATTCATTGCAGGTTAGAAGCAGATCCTCTTAAATGAGTAAGATGACTTAGTATTTATAACTTATCATTTCTACTACCTTACCCAATGATATACCTACTGTGATCTTAGTATTTACCTCTGTGTTTCCTCATGATTGAGATGGATTACTAGAAAACATAGGTATTTGTATGGGAATATACCTAAGTAGGGTTATCTGTCGATTTCATACTTTGTGGTTTATCCTCTGTGGATTTTATGAGACCTTGAGTGTCTCGGGGTCCTTACTAAGTATAGTTATACTCACCCCAACACGGGAAACACCTTCACATCGTTGTGTTTGTTGAATACATTAGACAAAATTGACTGAGGATGGGAGTACTAGAACTGGACAGTACCCGGAGGTGGACCTTACAATGAGTCAATACACGAAGGAGACGGATGGACGAGGAGTGCTGAGGAGTAAATCTGTACCTACCTTTCAGGTTGGATCCTCATAGGATAACCCAGTAGCTTTTTTCCTTTTCCTTCATTTGTAAGTGTACTTTCAGTTACTTTCACTTTATTGTCGGGCTTGTATTCTGGCCCCCTTTTACATTCAGCACTCTTTTGTTATACAGTTTTACTTGGTGTTTTCTATCTAGCTTGGTGTTTACTTGTGTGTGTCTTTACAGGTTATAAAGGCAATTCCTTTGATGTATTAGGGAATTACACCTTTGGTGCTAGTCATCAGACCCAGGCCTATGGAAGGTAGGCTTGGGGTAGACATGGAACGGGCCTCGGGGGACGGCTCATGACAAATTTGTATCAGAGGATTCGGTTCTACAATAGAAAATATGACTCTAATAATTATTTATTAATAGAAATAATGTTATTTGTAGTGAGTGTGGTTATCAGTTTAGGGAATCCAGTGTTAGTGCGGTGGCCGACGTATCCATACACACGGATGCTGACATTTAATTTCCGACTTAGTGCGTGAGAACAATGATTGTGTGTGTGTTTTCAAGAGTCTTCTTTGTGAACTCTTTTGAGTCTTCTCACTAGGTATAACATAATGATTGTGGCACAACTATTTCTTAATAGGACACTATTGCCTAGATAGCCATCTTGGATTCCTGAGAGAGTACATGATAATGGCCCACTGAGTGACGAGGGTCCAGTGGAGGGCACTCTTACTATGTTGTCACCTTCAGGAGGTGTACCAGCAGCACCACCACCCATTGGGCAGTAGTTACCACCAGCCACACTGGTGGATGTTGCACATCAAATGAGTTTGTTTCATGACTTCTGGTGGTAGATTCCTTCAAGATTTCAAGGCGAGACTGATTTCATCATAGTTGAGGGCTGGGTGGAGTTGGTTGCTAGAGTTTTCCGCCTAGTTGATACTCTTATAGAGAATATGGTGACCATAGCTACTAGTCATTTTCTGTCAGAGACCATGAGGATGGTCCATATAGTGATGAGGATTCGGTACAAGGACCATTTACTGACATAGTACCTTCGGGTAGTGTGTCGGCTATATCATTACCTGTTGGTTTGTAGTTACCCTCGTCAGTACCGGTAGAGGAAACATATAGGTTTAGTGCCTTACGCGTGATTTAGCATCAGACACCCCATAGGTTCCGAGGCATGACAGACCCATAGGAGGATGAGAACTGGATTGAGGAGGTGGATGAGAGTTCCCATGATCTTCTACAGCTTTGGTAGGAAGACATGTCGGTAGTGGAGTATTCATTATGACATTTTGAAAATATTAGGTAATAGATGAATACAGTATGACCAATGCTTTAGGGCTTGGACCCCCGAGAGAGGTATGTTTAGGGACATTTGAACTAGCACTATTCCTCTATACATTCATACTAAGGTTAGGGTGCTAGAGAGAACCTTTGTGGTTGAATGTTCTTTAGATGAGCGAATACATCCAGTGAATGTTAGAATTATGAAAGCAGGAAACAGACACCAATCATGGAGATTTGGGTGTGTAGAAATGTTTCGGAAAGAGCTAGTGTTAAGGACTTATGAATTTTCAATGCTACAGACGTGGAAGTAGAGCTAAGAGAGTATCATGAGTTGGTGTACATTTAGACATGTTACAACCACCACCCCTATGTGGTTCCCACCAGGCTTAGGGAGCTATAGGATAGAGGATTTAAGTAGCTCTATGAGGTTAGGGAGTGATACCCAAGGGCTCCAGGAATGATTCGAGGTATGGTCAGTGTCTACAACCAGCTGTCGTGTCAATATACACAGGTACAAATAATTCCTTCCACAAATCTTGTCCAACACCTAGAGTTTCTATTTAAAACGTTGAATTTACCCTCATGTCTGGAGATACCATTTGGAGGAGACTCGATAATCAATATTATGCTGATAGTGCGATCTGACCCTTGAGGTGAGAGTTTTGGTTGGAACCTCTTGGTGGAAGCGTCGAGGCCTTACAAAGTAAGTTTGGGTATGGACTCTGCATCCACTATTCCTACTGAGATTGACTGTATTAGGCAAAAGGTTTGTGGCTTCTCTACAATGTTGGAATGGGGTTCCTTGGTCAGTGAAAAGGAAACCCAATTAGCACAGGATGGACTCATGCATAGGAGGGTGCAGCCGATCACTCATGAGTCAGCCCGAAATACCCATGTGGTAACAGGATTTTTGGGTTTTCAGTTCCAAACAAGAGTGGCATAACATGGACACCTCATTTCAAAAGATGTTTCAAGGATTACCTCCCTAAAGGGAGAGGGATTTCTTCTTTGGATAGGTACTACCAGAGATTTGTACTAGATTTATCCAGTGTTACACCACCTTTATCATCATTGACGAAGAAGGGGAAACCCTTCGTGTGGTTAGAGAAATTCCAGCAGTGTTTTTAGGAGCAGAGGTAGAGGCTGACTAGTGCCCCATATTAAGGCTTCCAGATGAGGGTGTAGGGTATGTAGTCAACTGCGACACATCAGGGACAGAACTAGGATGTGTCTTGATGCAAGAGCGAGAAGTGATCACATATAGTTCTTGACAATTGGGACAACATGAGTAGAACTATACTACCCATGTACTTAATTTAGGAGCAATGGTATTCACCTTGATGATGTGGCGGCACTATCTGATGGGAGAACGTTTTACAGTCTACTCGGATCACTAGAGTCTTAGTTATATCTTCTCACAAAAGGACCTAAACCTGAGACAATGACGTTGGCTTGAGTACTTCTAGGACTATTACTTCCAGATATTCTATACTCCTGGGAAGGGGAACGTGCTAGCAGACGAACTCAGAAAGAGGTCCGGTCTATAGGTGCTGATTGAGGCGTCAGAGTAACCAGATGCTTTGTTGATATCCTTCATTGATAGAGATGAAGCTTCTTATCTCTAGTATATGACTGTAACTCCCCCACTTCATCAGAAATTTAGGGAGGTGTATCTTTGGGTCCTTGATTGTGAGGCTTGACGTGCTCAGATATTAATAGGACATGCACCCGATGGATTTTCATAAGGTGGGGAGCACATCATCCTATTCAGAGGATGTACCATGGTACTAGTGTTTCTTTGGGAGTATGTGTTGAGGGAGTTCCGTATGTCCCCTCTAGAGGTACATCCAAGAGTGGAGAAGATGTAGAAGGATATCCCATGACAACACTAGTGGTCGGGAATGAAGAATGTCATGGAAGAGTTTTTATCCTGAATTATCACTTGTCTGTAAGTGAAGACTACACCGATTTGGAAGAAGTATTATGAGGAAAAGAAACATAGACCTCAAGAGTTCAGTGATGCTGACCATGTCTTCCTATGGGTCTCACCCTGACGAGGTTTGGGGGGTTTTGGGTGAGGGGGAAAGTGGTTACTGAGGTTTCTTAGTCGTTTTCTGATAATTCAGATGATATGCAAGTTAGAAAACCACTTAGAACTTCCACCGTAGTTGGAGAGGGTGTGCGACATCTTCCATGTATCACAGTTTAGCAGATATGTGCACGACCCATCTCACATCATTGACCATGGCGAGTTGGACATCGAGGATGGGGAAATGTTTTCAGAGGTTCAAGTGGAGATTGAGGATCGATAGGAGTAGGTCATTCTTGGGTGGTCATATCCCTCTACTGTGCATTCAATGGTAGCACGAGAACTCTAGGAGAGCACATGGGAGTGGGTGGCCCAAATTCATGCTCACTACCCTCTTTTGGTTTTTTTCCCTTTCTTTTGGCTTATGAGGATGTAAATACCTATGTTGGGGAGAATGTAATGTCCCATAAATTCCGTAAATTTTTTTTGGAATAATTATAAGACCGCAATTTCTGACGGCGCGTGATTTCAAGGCCCACAGTGTCCATAATGATCCATCAATGTTTTGTTAAGCTTTAATTAGCCTGCTTAAGAAGTTTTCCTGAAAAAGTGGAATAACTATTATATGGTCTCCCAGATCAGAAATTTGAGGGCATCGTTTCATTTAGGATGGCGGGTTTACCCGAGGCGCGACAAAATTTTAGTCGGTGTGGGTATCGTATGAGAAACAACCCAATAATAGCATAATCGTGAATGAAATAATTAAATAAAATATTTTATTTTTCAAATTCTTGTAACTCAAAAATGGTAACTCGAATTGAAAA
This sequence comes from Viscum album, assembly GCA_963277665.1. Lineage (NCBI taxonomy): Eukaryota > Viridiplantae > Streptophyta > Magnoliopsida > Santalales > Viscaceae > Viscum > Viscum album. The sequence goes on from OY728132.1 coordinate 1,879,564,002, forward strand.
TCCAAGACCGCCACTAAACTCATGAGGGTATTCTCTCTTTAAGAAGATAATAACATTGGATGGCGCATGCCACCCAAAAAAGTTAGTTTTTGGCTGTAAATAAAATAAATAAGTTACAATTATTTTATTGTAAAATTTATAACATCTAAAAGGTATCATGGATTGAACATCCAAGGGTACCATTTGGTTATTTGGGGAGTTTTTCACATAGGAAGAGCCTAACCTTGACCAGCACGGGTCAAGGGTGACTGTTATAATATTCCCAAAAAAAATTTGGGTACGTTAAGTAGACGCACGAGCGGTGTTATATAATGTTTAAACCAGTGTTCAAAATTGAAACATGAAGGCACTTTTTCACTCAAAACACCGGTATTCACTTAATGAGACCTTCACCTCGACCATAGTAGGTCGAGTGTGGAAGTTAGTTTTTCACAAATTCATGAAAGAATAAAATAAAAATAAAATTGTGTAGCTTTTATTTTAATTTTTGAACTCCATGTGGAAGTTGAGAAGTGGGGACCACCAGACCATAACCTACCATGAGAGGTTATGGTGGTGTGGACCAAGTGAGACTAACCTTCCATGAGAGGTTATAGTTGTGGGGACCACCTGAGGCTTAAACCCCCAATTTGAATTTTAGAGACGGGTACCACCTAACCCCTCTTAATGGGGAGAAACCTCCCAAATCCTCTATATTCCACCCCAGTCATTAAATTGAGGCATTAAATTAGGCAAATTAATTGAGCTAATTAATTGTGCCAACATGGTACATTAATTATTCCAAATTATTTTTTCCAAAATAATTAATCCTTTAAGTTAATTATATAGGCACCTCTTTCATTTTTTGTGGGATTGTGAGAGGAGAACCCTTGGAGGATTACACTTCTTCAATGAAGAACGCGTTCTTCCATGAAGAAAAATCCTTCAATGAAGAACACTAACTTCGACTTCTACCTCGGTATTCCTTCCTACGAGGAATGTCTTTGACTGTGACGAACCAACGCATGAGCCGGGGATTGGAGTTGGGTGGCAGACAAGACAAACGTCGACAACTTCAAGTTCTTCCTCGCGCCAACATCAACGAACAATCCGAGGTAGGTGTTTAAATTGAGTATTATTATATTCCCATGTTCTTCCCTTCTAAAACAAATAATGCTGATCAACTAATTATCAAGTTGATATGTGGATGTTTTCTTTTGTTAGTTGGGAATAATTTTTTTGGGGGAATTATAGGGTGGATGAGTGAAATTTCTCTCCTTCCCATTCCTGACAATTATTCATGAATTAAGGAAGAAATTATAGAAACATTCTACCACCCTAAGGAGGATAGTGGGGGCCCAAAAAACAAGGCCCTTCATCCCCACAAATCTTGGTTCTTTGTGTGTTCTTCATAATGGAAAAAGGCGACGAAGGCGACCAAGGAAAAAAAAGGCGACGATGGTGCCTTACGTCCGATGCCGCTCACGACCATCGTCGTCCGGAACTCCACCACTCCACGGATTCCACACCCCCCGGATCTACCCCTTTTCGCCCCAAAATTCCACCCTCAGCTACCGCTGCTGACCAGGCCGAGCAGCAGCCATCATCCGCAGAGCCGCTGCTGCGGTACTCCAAGCCGCGACAACCATTTGCCGAGCTGCCGCCGTTGTCCGCCAGGCCGCTGTTATCCCTCCAAGATATCATCCGAGTCGCACTGTCCGCGCCACCATATGCCTTTTGAGCTACCCCGGCCATGGAGCCTGCATATTTCTGAGCCGCCCCATGGCCTTCCAAGCCGCCCCATGGCCATGCGCTGCTCGTGGCCTCCTACGACCACTTGAGACCTCTCCGCTCCCCTTGCAACCTTTGGGACCATCCGTAGACCCTCGTGGACTCGCGACCTCTACAACCAATGCATCCCTAGGTGGTACAGGCTGGGTCCACCTGAAATGTGTCAGCCCAGGCCGGGTCAGGCTGGGTCTGTTTGGAACCGGACCCAGTACGACCCATTTATTTTATTTTGGCCATAACATTGGCACCAAATGTTCGTTTGACGAACTATCAGTGGAAATAGAAATCATGGAGAAAGATGATACATTTGAGTATACCCCACTATAGTTTTGTATTAATATGGGGAACTCTCAGGTTGGATCGGGCACGAATCCAACCGGGCCCCCTATTCTAAAAGTCTAATAACTTGCAGACCGGGCGTCTGATTGATGCACCGTATGTTGTGTTGATACCTTTATAACGTGGATAAGCTTTGAGATACTTCATCATGGGACATTGTTGTAGTTAGATAATTGACCAGTGACTTGTGGAACAGAATATCTCAGAGATGAGCAAGCCTATTGCAGAAACCCAGTAGCTGGCTGTGACATGAATAGCGCTCTTAGCTATCCTTTGTGGGTCAGCTTCTAGCTATCTTGTGTGTGTTAGATCCCTAATGATCATGTGTGGGTCATATCCTAGAGATCCTGTATGGGTCAGCCCTAGATATCTTGTGTGGGTTATCTCTTAGAGATAATGTCTGTGTGTGCTCCAAGCGATCCTGTGTGGGTCATCTTTCTTGTGATCCTATGTGGGTCAGCTCCTAGCAATCCTATGTGGGTCACCTACTAGCGATCCTGTGGGGGCAGCTCCAATGATCCTATGGGGGTCAACTCGAAGAGATCCTATGTAGGTCAGCTCCTAGTGATTCAATTCCGGTCAGCACCTAGAGATTCTGTGCGGGTTAGCAGCCGAGCCTCTTAACAGAATAAGATGACTTAGTATTTAAAACTAATCATCTCTACTATCGTACCCAAATATATACCTAGTGTGAGATGAGTCATTACCTTTGTGTTCTCATGATTGAGATGGATTACGTGAAAACATTGTTATATGTATGAGAATAAAATTAAGCAGGGTTAACTGTTGATTTCATACATTGTGGTTTATCCTCGGTGGATTTTGTGAGTCCTTTAGGGTCTAAAGGTCCCTACCGAGTATCGTTATACTCACCCCTGCATGGGATATTCCCACACTTCGTTGTGTTTGATGTAGATGACGGACATCTCCAACTATGGACGGGAGTACTAAGGCAGGATGGTACCCAAATTTGGACCTTATGACGAGTCGGTACAAGGAGGAGACGGACAGACAATGAGTGCCTAGGATGCGATCTGTACCTACCCTTCAGGTAAGAACCTATAAGGATGATCCAGTAGCTATTTTAATATTTCTTTAGATGTACTGTACTTTTAGTTACTTGTACTTTACTGTTGGGCTTGTATTCCGTCCACTTTTACTTTCAACACTCTTTTGGTATAATGTTTTACTTGGTGTTTCCTATCCAGCTGTGTGCTTTCTTGTGTGTCTGTTTACAGTTTATAAAGGCAATTACTTCACATTTTTAGGGAATTACGCCTTTGGTGATAGTAGCCAGCCCTTGGACTATGGAAGGATGGCATGGAATAGTCACGACACGGGCCCCGTGGGACCAGTCGTGATAGTTAAATTGAGGTAAATAGAAATAAATTTTATCATAAAGGAAAAAATGAAGGTTCGGAGAGATCCATTATCTTATATATTAAATCCTTATTCACATGAAGTTAATGTCCTGGATTATTAAATTAAATTCATGAATTACTTAATTATTAACCTATGATACATATATTTGATTTATTATAATTTTATTTAGTTCATTTACGTCCATTTTTATTAGTTATAATCTTATATTTCATCATTCTAGGAGCATTTATTTTCATGGTTTAATGGATGATTTACTTGCATATAATAACGGAAGATATTTTAAAATCAAAATAATTATATAGGTGTGAAATTAAATTTTATTAATGAAATTATATATTTTTAAATGGTCATGTAAATTATTTTTATGGTATGACGATGATTCATTTGATGAAATTTTAATGATTATTGTTTACTTTATTTTGGTGGTTTTTTTATCATAGCAAACTAGTTTAATTTTATTTAATATTTTGTATATATTTTAGTTATAGACATAAAAAAATTCTAATATACATATTATAATATTTTCTAATAATAATAATTGTTTTATGTCCATTTTAGATGGCGATAATGGAATATGAAAACACATCATTCACGAAGGAGGAAAACCAACATATTACAGATTATGCTTTCATATTTAGAATAAATTATTAAGAGAATAGATTTTATGATAGATTTTTAGTTAACATAATAAAATTCCAATACATATATATATATATATGATATAGTATTTATCATATATCATTAGATAGGTAATCTGAGGAGAATAAAATAAAATAAAAGAAATTAAATTATAATGATTGAGGATTTTACCTCTTGAATGTCATCTCCATCAGAACCTCCTTAAGAAAAATGGGATTAGTGTTTTTTGTGGTTATCTTCCCTAGGACATGGGGAAGAGTCGTCATAAGGGAATTAGGAAGAATATATAAAATCTACAAGGCTTATATGATTTGATGTGAAAGGGTTGAAAGGGATAGTTTTTATAGGGGCAAGGGGTGTTTTTTATCATGATATACATTACATTATTATTTGGGATCAATACTATCTATAGTGTTGACTAATATGAATAAATATAGTAAAAGTATTAGGTTTGTTCAATAAATTGGTGCTTACATCATTATGAGATTATACATGACTCAACTATTTTTGTATCTAGTTTATAATTTTAAATCCATACAATTATAGTATTTCCATATTCACCAAAAATTAAATTAATTTATAGAAATAAAAAAATTCACCCTAACCATTTTCTTGATTTGTAGATTTAAAAATTTTTATCTATTTTAGAAAATAAAATTCTAAATATGAAAATTTCAATTTATAAATAAAATCTTCATTTGTCCAAAAAATGTCAATTTCAAAATTATAATCAATTTTATGACCCTTTGAAAAGTTATTTATTGTCTCATACAATTATATTATAATTATTATAAAACATAATATTAATTGATTATTATAAATAATGAATGATGATTCTCATTTAATAAATTATAATAATTATAAAATTTTAGAAAAAATATTTGTTTTACAAAAATAAAAACACAAAATTTATCATTTTTTAAACATTTATTTACTAATATTAAAATTTAAATAAATCCTAAATTAACAAAAAAGAATCATAAATTTTATTTTATAGTTTTATATGTGAGCTTACTATTATAATGGCTAGATTATTATTCCTAATACCCCAATTAATTTCCGAAAAGTCGTGTTACTATTCCAATAGAATTGGTTCTGTAATTTCTATAAATGACACTTATTTCATTCATTCTTCATTAAATTATAATTTTTATCATGGATATATATTTTCATATATAAAATTAATTATATATTAATATTTTTTATGTCTACATATTTTTTCATGACCGTGGTCATTCTTTTAGATCTATCGTATGCATGTTTTCTCATTCATATTATCATATTTGCAATTTATTGTCACACTGTAATATTATGAATTCTTATTAGTTTATTTGATAACAACTGTAGCATTATTAATTTTTTATAATAATGTTTTTATTGGGTTATCTATGAGATTTATGTGTTTTATGACATAATAATGGAAATTTCCTTAATAAAAAAATTGGTCTTTAAATTCTTCCTACTTAGGAAATTTCTCCCTCAAAATTTTGATTTACATACTATGGTGAAAATAGGTGAGGGCGTTTCTCAATCATCAATTGCTCTAGTTCCCATATTGCCTCTTCATACTTATGGTATTTTCATAGTAATTTTCCTAGGTGGGTTTTCTTATTGCAATTAAAAGTGTCCCTATAGTCTAAATTCTCCATCTTCTACTCCTAATAAGAGAGATGATTATCAAGTTATACCAACTCAATGTTCAATACATGTGGGGGGTATGGTACGTACATCCTTGGAAAGGAAATATGGGATAAATAATATACGTGGGACATGATTAGTGGAAGATACATCTGATATTTCAAAGCTACAACATGATCAAGAATGTCAAAGGGGAAGATTTACCTTAGACATAGTTTTCTTTTCTTCCCAAATATCATGAACCTCTTCCACGGAGATATGTGAATGAATAAATTATCACCAACATCAAACTTTATGTCTTGTAAATGATTATCTACATAGTTATTCTATTTAAATTTGGTATCTTAGATATGTTGGTGGATGGTATCCATCTTTTCATCCATTTCTTCAACCATTTCAGGTCCCAGTACCATACGGTAACCATATTTATCCTAACATGTGTGTGTTATACATTTTTTTTCATATATAGATTCATATGGATCCTTTTGGATCCGTGAGTTGAAACTATTATTATAATTAAACATAACAGATGTAATATCATGATTGTGTCCTCCTTTAATGTCCATTAATCATGTTCTCAATATTTATTCCATTGTCTGAATAGATTACTTAGATTAGCCATTATTTTTTTGGGGATAAGCGGTACTGAAGTTCAACTCAATTTCAATATCATACTGGAGACATTTCAAGAACAAACTGATAAATATAAAATCATAATCAAATATATTTGATAATGTTACTATATAAATACTCACAACTTCAATGATTTAAATCCACGAAATTTAGTCAAGTGTGAAGTCCTCTATAATCACAATAAACTGATCAGTCTTCGTAAGATGATCCATAATTACCCATATAGTATTATTTCCACTGGATTTCATCAAATGTGTATTATAAATTTCCATAGTTATTTCTTACCAATTCTATGTATGTATTGGTAATGGTTTCATAGTTTCATTTTAACTTTTTTTGTTAACCTTCAACTTCGTACATGCCATGATCCTTGATGCATACTCAATTATCAACTTATTTATCTTCTCCCACCAAAATTCTTATCAGATATCATGATAAATCATTGTGCTCACTATGTGAATAGTTAATGTGGAGTTATGTGAATATTTAAAAATATCTTTCTTTATCTCTATATTGTATGGTACAAAATGTTTGGCCAATATTTTAGAACTCCATCATCATTTTTTTAATTCCATGGATTTCCCATTTTTGATAGTTTCCACCATCTCAATTTCCACATCTTTTCATTGAGGATTGTTAATTTTATCTATACGGGATGGTTGAGCAATAATTTTTTAAAGGAATGACGATATACCTTCTTTTACGATTCTCATTTCCATATTTTTCGAGATTATCCATATTGATCCTTCTCAATTCTCATCATTTATAATATTGTACAATCTTTTTTACTTAATAAATTTGAAATATTATTTTCATTTCTTTGATTTTAGTGAACTGAGTTGTTATAATTATTAACAAGATCTAACTATATTTATTAGTAAATATTAAACATCTTATATGTGAATATATATTTGGGGATCTTATGATTTTTATATATCTCACACTTCACCCAATGGAGATAATGCTGCTAAATTTTCAATGTGAATATCACAGTCCCCAACTACAGATCATGTGTGGTATATTTGTTTCTCACAAAATTACAACTAACATGATTTGTAAGCAATAACATTATAATTTGGATTCAGTAAAAATTATAAAAACATCTTTTATGTGTCACGTTATACCATAAATATTTTCCAACTTTTTGGAACTATAAGTATGAGTGTAGTGATAGGCATCTTCTTCACCACTTTGAACTAGTATTCACATTCCCTAATCCAAAATAAAATTACTCCCCTCTGAGTCATCATATTCAATGGGTTTGAAAATCCTAATAATTTCTTCATATATCATAGTTAATACGTAGATATACCATGAATATAATTTATCTCCCTTATCAATGTTTTCTGGATGAATATTTAGGTGCCTTTATTTTAGATTGGTCTACTAATATCCATTTTCTGGTGATAAGATACCCCAATAATTATACTTTATCCAATGTGAATTCACATTTACTATACTTTTAATAAATTTTCTCCATTAATAATGTATTTAAAAAAGTATTAAAATGATCCTCAGGTTCATCCTTTCTCTTGGAGTATATTAGAATATCATCTAAAAAGACTAACACAATTTTTTTTAAGTAATATCTAATGAATATATTCATTAAGTCTATGAAATTTGTTGCCGAATTATTGATTCAGAATGGAATCACTATGATCTCATAGTTTCCATACCTCATTTGTATGATATTCTTGGAAATATATTCCTTCTTCACCTTTAATTGGTGATATCCTGACAGAAGGGCCACCTTAAAGAAATACTTGGGCCCAATTAGTTTATGGAACACGTCATCAATCCATTTCAAGGGATACTTGTTAATTATTGTGATTTTTGAAGCACATGATAATCAATATAGTGTTGCGTTCATCTATACTTCTTATTTACAAAGATGACGGGTTCACCTGGTGGTGAAGCACTTGAGTATGTAAAACCCTTGTATAGATTCTCTTATAACTTCTTCTTCTATTCTTCCAAGTCAATGGAGGAAATTTATTAAGGATCCTTGATATAGAAATTGATCGAGGTATAAAATCAATTAAGAACTCAACCGCTGGGTTTGGAGGAAGACAAGGAAACTCTTCATTGAGTACAATAGTATAGTCCCTCATAATGGGAATGTATTTAAGATTTATTTTATCTTTTATATAAATAATTTGAGTTATATATGCTTGCTTATAATGCAATAGTATCCACAATGAGTCAATGGTTCTGAAGTAAATTCATCCTCCGCCTTACACATGTTCATTATTGGGGAATGCCTTGATATGTGAAGAGTGATCTACCTTTCCTAAAAGGTGATTTTTTCTTTATATAATGAAAGAAAATTAATAACCAATATAGAATCAAACTCCACCATAGGATCTAGGATGATATTTATTAGTAGGTTTAGTCTAAAAACATTTACTCGGGAGGAGTTATATAATTTAGGTGTAATAAATTCCCTATTCATTTACCTCACATATAACCAAACCTTCATATTTGGAGGTGGGGTTTGAATAGTTCTACTAAACATGAAATATATAAATGAATGCATGGAGTCAAAATAAAATAGTACATTCACTAATCATGAGTGAATAACCTTCATACATGTCACCACATCATTGTTCATATCAACCTCTATAGTAGTGATAACATATTCCCTTACTTGTTGTCATTAATAGAATCTAAAAACCCTTTGTTTATGGAATTGGATCAAGTCATGCCCATGTTTTTTATCATTGAAACACTATATTAAAGGCTGAGTTTTGATCTAAACCTTACATTGTTCTTTTGTGTTAGTGGTCTTATTCACATTCCATATACAATAATTAGCATGATTTCTCTTTCTTCCCCAATTGAAGCATCTCATGTTCCATTTATATAGTTCTCAGAATGCTTTTTCCCACACCTTTGACATGTGGGATGTTGAGTTTTCATTATTTAATGAGATTTATCTATTGAACCTCCCATACTAAAAGCCATTTTCCTCTTTTTATCACAGATATTATGATACTAGTGAGAGAATCAGATCTCCATCTCAACTTTAATGGCACAACGAACAATCTCCTCAGAGATTTCAAAGTCACGAATCTCTAATGATTGTTGGGGACTCATATTTAATCTACTAAGCAAGTGATCCACCGTTATTTCAATGTTCACAAAAAATCCATAGGTTAGATGTGAAATTATTTTAAATTTTATTTGTAAGCCCCAACAGATTCAGCTTCGTTATTACTTTAGACTGAGGAACTCCCTCTCCATCATAAGATGGAGAGTTTGGGGAAGATATATGCTGAAAAATATTTTTTAAAATGCTTCCTAATACATGGAATCAATTTCCACATTAGAAATTCTTTCTTTATTATTTTCCACCACTGATCAGCTTCCCATTCCAGCTAATAGACCACCGGTATGTCTTTCTCTTCTTCATCGCATTTATAGGAAAAAAATATCTTCTTAGTATAGTTGATCCATTTTTTCATGATGAGGTAATCAAAAGATCCAACAAAGATTGGAGGCCTTTTTAACATAATGTATTTGACCACATTATGGTCTTCCTTATGACAAAGAGGGAGTTCCATATGATTCAACTTATTATTCATAAGTTGATCCAGTCGATCCAATACTATCATGATGTTTTGACCTACCATTCCCATCAAATTTAGTATTACATTAGAGAAATATTCACATTTCCTATCACAATTACCGTTTCCACAAGTTCTACTATTTCCTACCATTAACTAATAAAATTAAAATAAAAATCTGGGGGGCCTAAACTCTTAGCTAATAAGGATATAAAAATTAAACTGTGAACATAGAATGATAATTATTATAAATGAAAAGTATATTTTAACATGTGATTCCTTATGTTTCAATCTATGTAATCTATGTTTCTAGATTTATCCCTATGGTTCTTAATAAAGTAGTATAGTCTTAATCTACAAAAATAATTTGACCATGCTTGTATACCAACTATATATAACCAAGAATTTTACACATATTATTACATGATTTTAGGCATAATTATTGATTAAATAAAAACCAAGGAGAAACCATTACAGTGAATTTGGAAGACTAGGAACATAATGAGAAAGTATGTAACTAGAATAAAATATATTTCAAATCATTTCAATAATGATCTCCAATCTCCTTTTTGGCTCCTTCATATTTATTGAACACCCTAGGGAATGTATAGAGAAAACGTATGAGATAAAAATACTAGTAACAAAATAAACATGGGATTGAATCATATCACATGAGTTAAAAAGAAAACATAACAACATTATATAATAGATCATGGATGAAATATTGAATCATAGAATATTGAACCTTGAGTCATATTATCATTTTATTATTTGAATGTGGATTCAATATATAACATGACAGAAACACGTGTCAAATATGGCGACCAAGACTATATCACATGGTTGAAAAGTTCCACTATGGATTAGGTTTACTCAATAATACCATATATGATTTATCTATAATGACCCTAAAATTTCATAGAAATTTTTTTCTTATTTTTTTTGGAATTTTATGAGTCCGCAGTTTCTGACTGTATTTAATTCTGAGGCCCGGTGTGCCCAGAATCAACTCTCGATGTTTAGATCGGGTACGTTCAGTAAACGAACGAGTGGGTTTTTCTACCTTTTGAACCCGTTCTCGGAATTGAAATCTGAGGGCACCAATGAAACCGCAACGCTGGTAATTGCTTAAGGGGACTTTTACCGCAATTGTGTTTGTTCGGGTGGAGAAGTTAAAAATTGTGGATTAAATGAGGAATGGATAAAAGTGTGAAACAATTTTATTTTTAAGTCTGAGGTGGTTCAATCCTACATGGGAGAGTTGGGGTGGCACCTAACTATCCATGTGAGGATAAATGTGAGGATAAATGTGAGGTGGGGACCACATGAGCCCCAACCTTTCACATTCACATAAATCACTTTAACTCTCATAAACTCCCACCTTTAATTATGAAACTCATCCTCTTCCTTATTAAATTTTCAACCTACATTTAATTAATTAAGAGGATTTTTTTTCAAAATTTTAATGGCTTGGAAGGTTCAATTAAAATAAGGTGGAAGCATATTTTAATTTTGTTGACTGTTGTGTTGGGAAATATTTCGGAGAGATAGCTCCAAAGCTTTGAAAAACTTTTTCCTTCCACGAAGAATGGCATATCTTCTTCGAAGAATACTGAGGTTCCATCTTCTCTGACGAGACGCTGAAAAACGAGCATAGATAGGTAGCGTGGTGCGGGCGCAATGTACTACATTGACTCCTGCGACTTCCTCACGTCAAATCTGACTTACGAAAAACGTCACGAGGAAGGGGTTATCTTCGTTCAAGTTTTTTTTATCAATATTCATTGCTTATTGATGGACCGCTTGTTATTGTCATAACGGGAGGAGATCGTACTACACAAACATAGCCAATCCTCTTCCCCATTTTATTATTGATTGTTGTTGACATTTGAGGCGAAGGAGATGCCGTGTCGTTGCACCGCGCAAGGACTAAGAGGATCACAGCCAAGAGCGGGCCACGATAGAGGTACGTGGTGCCATCATGCCGCGCCGGTGAGGCCGAAGGAGGCCGTGGCCAGGAGAGGGCCATGATAGTGGTGCGCGGCACCATCACACAATGCTGGTGAGTCCGAGGGAGGCCGCAGAAAGTATTGGGTAGTGGTGGAGGGACATGGTGCCATCACACCACGCTGGAGAAGATGAGCCACGATCTTAATCCACAGTAGTCCAGGAAGGGGGAGGCCGGCCAAGCCGGCCGCTGGCGTTTCCATAAGGCGGGACCCTAAAGGGTCCCGCAACGGTTCAACCGGCCGACCATAAGGGCCAGCCGTATTTTACTTAACCAGGGGGCGTAACCCCATATTGGTTTTTATGTTGGACCCCATTGGGTCTGCCATTCTGCAAACAAGGGGTGGAACCCCCTTTGTGCCCCGCTGGGCCAGCGCCAAACCGCGACCGGCTTCCGATCTGGCCTGCTGGCTGGACGGGCTGGGCCGGCAGCGCCCAATCGGATAGGACCCAGAGCTGGGTCGGGTCGACCCGGTTCGGGCGACCCATGGGGTATTGGGTCGTGTTGGACCGGGCCCAAAACCCCTATTTTCGGACCAGGTTCATTCAAATTCCCATATCAAGGGATATGGACCTCTGATCGACGCAGTTTCAGTTGCGTAGGGATCTTTGGATCGAGGTGGTCATTTCGGTATATTAAACACAAGGTTTCAATAAAGTTTGGATACGATAGGGTTGGTTTGAACACAAAACCAACTGGGCCCTCGGAGCGGAATCACTTATAACATGAGCTTCGGACGTCCAATTAACGTGCCGTCAACATTGTTAGATTCCTCTGGATGACACGGTTCTTTTGGCATACTCCACTTGTGGTTTGGATACAGTTGGAGTAAGGCCGGGTTGGATTGTACCCGAAATCAAACCGGGCCCCTGGAACGGAAAAGCTGATAACTTTCAGACCGGACGTCCATTTGACGAACCGTCAGTGGAATTGGTAATAACATTGATAAATGGTCCCTATGAGTATACCCTATGATAGTTCGGTGTATAGTTGAGATACGGTCGAGTTGGTTCATACACGAAACCAACCGGGCCCCTGGGAAGAAATGGCTAATAACTCAGAGACCGGGTGTCCGATTGACGCGCTGTTTGTTGCGTTGAGACCCTTGGGACAAGTAGGTTCTTTTTGGTACGTCTTCTTGGAACTTTATGATACTTGGAGTATCGACCAATAACTGTTGGAGAAGATCCTCCCAGAAATGAGCATACGGAGTGCAGAGACCTAGTAGCTGTGGACCTGATGACTGCTTGTCTGATTCAAGTCGGAGTGGCTTCTCTAGCCTAGTGGGAAGCACTACTATGTTTGGGTGGTAGACCCATGGAATGGAGCACTACTGTGTTTGGGTGGCTGACCCGTAGTACCCGACAGAAGGATTACCTCTATAGGATATGAGGGGGAGCACTACTTTGTGAGGTGGCAGACCCATGGAGGGGAGCACTACTGTGTTTGGGTGGAAGACTCGCGGTCCTCGAAAGGAGGAGTGCCTCATCAGTCTAACGTTAGTGAGTATCACCTCAGATTCATGACAGGACTACTATGCTCGATAGGGGAGGAGTTCTCTAGTAGCCATGTTTTCGTCATCATGAATAAAATCCTAGTTTGAGCCGAGTCAATGACCTTTGTGTATTTCTCATGATTGAGATGGGCTCCTTGATAGCTAGGTATATGTATGGGCATATACCTATGTAGTTATTATCCATCAATTTCATATATGTGTGATACCTCATGATTGATATGGGCTACATGATAACTTAGGTATAAGTATGGGCTTATACCTAAGTAAGGGTTACCTGTTTAGATCCTTCTTTATGGATATCCTTGTTCGATTTAGGGAGACCTTGAGGGTGTCGGGGTCCTTACTGAGTATCGTTATAATCACCCCTGCACGGGCTATGCCCACACCTCGTTGTGTTGCATGTAGACAATGGACAGCGCTGACGGAGGCCGAGTGCTCGAGGACTGGATGGTACCAGGAGGTGGACCTCATGATGAGTCAATATCTGGAGGTGGACATCATCATGAGACGGTACTCAGAAGAGGTTGACGGGCGAGTGCATTGAGGAGGCTATCTGTACCTACCCATCAGGTAGGATTTGAGGTGGATGATTCGGGAGCTTCATTATTTGTACCTACCCTTCAGGTAGGATCCAAGGAAGAAGACCCAGGAGCTTCTTCTATCTTCCAGTTGTTTGTCTTTTCTGTTGTACATCCGTTCAGTTGTAGCTGTACTTCTTGGTTGGGTTTTTATTATGGCCCATTTAATTTTCAGCATTTTCTTTTGTACATAGTGTATTACTTTTTCTTGTACCCTAGTTGGATGATTTTGTGTTTTATAAAGGCAATGCCTTCCCAGTTATCTGGATTCACGCCTTTGGTGCTAGTCGCCAGGACCTGGCCTATGGAAGGCTAGCTTGGGGTAGTCATGACATGGGACGTTAGGACGAGTCGTGAAAAATTGGTATCAGAGGAGTCGGTTCTATCTCAGAACTTAGGACTCTGATATTTTCTTTCTATGAAGCAATATTGATAAGGGTACTAAGTGTGGTTTTCTGTTCAAGGAGTCCAGTGTTGGTGAGGGAGACCGATGTATCCATACACCAGGACCCTGACCTGTGATTTCCAACTCTGTGCACAAAAACACTGATTGCGTGTGTGTTTTCAAATGTTTCTTTTAAATTAGCTCAAAGCAGGTCCGCTCACCAGGTATAATCATTTAACCGTGTCGCATCTATTCTTTCATGATTACTCCCTGCGAACAACCAGCTAGAGCCTTGAGAGTTGTATGTACTGACAGGACGCCGAGCGATGATGCCTCAGTACAGGGCCCTCATCCAGTTGAGGAACTAGTGGAGGAACCATCAGTACTATCACCTGTTGGGCCCCCAATGCCACCAGCCCCAGCAGCAGGCGATGCACGCCACTTGAGCGTGCTGCACGAGTTACAGCACCAGATGCCACCTAGGATCCGGGGAGAGACAGACCCACAGGCGGCTGAGGAATCGATGGAGGCTGTGGTGAGAGTCTTCAGGCTAGTAGATACACCAGCAGACGTCATGTTGATCCTTTCTACCAGCTTCCTTCAGTCAACAGTAGGCAGATGGAAGAGCTTGATGCTCCAGTTTTGTGACGAGATGACCATCACCTATAGAGACTTTTATAACTTATTCAGGGTGGAGTTAATACCATCGACTCTACACTCTGATCATGATAAGGAGCTGCTTCCTTTACCATAGGGTTTTTCGTCAGTAGCCAAGTCATCTGTAGGCAATACATGGATGATGTAGAGGTCAGGAGGGCCCGAACTACAGGTGGTTGACCGCATGACTTAGGTTGAGTTGGGCGAGGCGAATGAAACAGAGCCAGCCATATGAGGAGTAGGAAGTGCTATGCCTGAGGCAAGATGGGTCACTTGGCTTGATACTGCCCGATATGTCCAGTAGATGAGAAGCAGGCAGTAGATGGAGGACCTCCCAAGGAGAGGTAGAGGTCCACCCCGACCATAGGGAATGGGTGGACAGGGGAGAGCACAGCTTCAGGCTACTAAAGCTTACGATAATGGAGCTTCGGGAGTAGGCGGACAAGAGCGGGACTAGATTCAGGCATGGAGGACATTGTTTTTTGTGCTACTAGATTCTTTTTTGTAGTTATTGTGGTTGTATGTGTCTTTGTACTTTGAGCTGTTGTAATAAAACACACCTTTCTTTGTAACGTATACCTTCCTGTTCTCTCTGTATTGTTGATACTAAGATCTTCCGGTTTAAAACCATTAACTTGATCCTATCTTTCAAGATACCTACCAGAGGAGACCTAGTGACCACACACGGTTGATGAAAGTGTGACTCGACCCTTGGAGGCAAGAGTACCGGTTGGATCTCTTGGTAGTAGCGTCGAGGCCTTACGACATCATCGATAGCATGTCATGTCAGGATTGACTGTATTAGGAAGAGAATGTGGATCATCCAGGGGATGAGACCATATTTCTCTTTTTGGCAGAGGATAAATCCTAGTAGATATTTGGTGGAATATTGGCTATGAAAGGTGGAGATGAGTTCTTATAATTGGATAGTATCTCCCACTGTTTGTTGAGAGATCAGTTTACTGTTCTCTCCAACTCAATAGTCTCAGGTGTGTTTTATCATTGAAGAACCTAAAAATGAGATAGTGGTGATGGCTTAAGTTCTTCCCGGACTATGACTTCGAGATAGTTCATACTCCGGGAGAGGGGAACGTTGTAGCATATGCTCTTGGTAGGAGATCAGGCGTTCAGATGTTAGGAATGGTGAGACATCAGGTGAACGTGTTTTAGATATCCTTTGTGGATAGTGATAGAGTCAGCTCTTGTAGAACTAGTAATGGATCAGGCTACGATGGAGAAGGTGTAGATCATCCATGAGCGGATGAAGACTGCACAGAGCAGACAATAGTATTTTGCTGATAGGATACAAGACCACATGAGTTCGATGGTGATGACCACGTATTCATATGGGTCTCACCTTGATGGGTTCTACAAAGATGTGGCCAAGGTGGAAAGTAATCTCTGAGGTTCAACGGACCTTCTAGGTCCCCAGCAGAGTAGGAAAGGTGGCGTACCTCCTAGCCTTTCTACCTCATATGCACCGGGTGCACGACGTCATCCACGTATCTCAGCTGAGGAGATGTGTGCAAACTATCCATCATTAATGACCACAGAAAGATGGACATTGATGATAGGGAGAATTCCACGAGGTTCTAGTAGAAGTTTAGGATCAACATGAGCGGGTCCTACGGGGACGGTCGATTCCTCTTGAGTGCTTTCTTTGGCAGCACGGGAACCTCTAGAAGAGCACATTGGAGCGAGAGGCTTAGATGCATGCTTAGTACATCCTTTAGTTTCCCTAGTTTGTGTTGAAGCTTTATGGGGACGTAAAGCCCTGAGGTGGGAGTAATGTAAAGACCCAGAAATTTCATGAAATTTTTTTCTTAATTTCTTTGAAATTTACAAGTCCGCAGTTTCTAACGACACCTGATTCCGAGGCCCAGTGTGCCTGGAATCAATTATCGAAGTCTATCTTGGGTACACTAAGTGAACGAACGAGCGGTTTTTTCTATCTTTTGAACTGGTGCTCAGAATTGAAATCTGAGGGCACCGATGAAACCACAGTGATGGTAATTGCTTAAGGGGACCTTTACCGCAATTGTGTTTATGCGGGTGGAGATGTTAAAAATTGTTGATTAAATGAGGAATGAATATAATGTTTAAATTTTTTTATTTTTATGTCTAAGGTGGTTTTATCCTACATGGGGGAGTTGGGGTGGAACCTAACTACCCATGTGAGGCTAAATGTGAGGATAAATGTGACGTGGGGCCCACACGAGCCCCAACCTTTCACATTCACATAACTCACTTTAACTCTCATAAACTCCCACCTTTAATTATGAAACTCATCCACTTCCTTATTAAATTTTCCAACCTACATTTAAATAATTATGTGGATCTGTTTTCCAAATTTGAATGGATTGGAATGTTAAATTAAAATAAGGTGGAAGATTATATTAATTTGGTTGACACTTGTGTTGGGAAATATTTTGGAGATAAAGCTCTAATGATTTGAAGAACTTCTTCCTCCCGTGAAGAACAGTGTCTCTTCTTTGAAGAATACTGAGGTTCCAACTTCTCCGACGAGACACCAATGAACGAGCAAAGATCGGTAGCGTGGTGTGGGAACAACAAACAACGTTGACTCTAATGACTTACTCATGTCAAATCTGACGAACGACAAACGTCACGAGGTAGGGAATTTCTTCGTTCAAGTTTTATTTATCAATCTTTGTTGCATAAAGATGGTCTAATTGTTAAAGTCATAATAGGAGAAGATCGGACCGCATAAACACGGCCGATCCTCCTCACCTTTTTATTTTTGATCGTCATTGACGTTTGAGATAAAGGCGGCGCGGTGCCGTTGCACCGCTCAGGGATGAAGAGGACATCGGACAAGAGCGAGCCATGGTGGCGGTGCACGGCGCCGTCGTGCTGTGCCGGTGAGGCAGAAGGAGGCCACGACCAGGAGTGGGCCGCGAAGGAGGTGGTGGCGCCGTTGTGCCATTCTGGTGAGTACGATGGAGGTCGCGGCCAAGAGTGGGCTGTGGCGGAAGGGAACAGCGCTGTATCGTCGCGCCAGTGAAGATGATCTGCGACCTTATGTCGCGGTGGTCCAGGCATGGGGCGGCCGGCCAAGTTGGCGGCCAGCGTTTCCAGAAGGCGGGACAATGAAGGGTCATGCAGCAGTTCATCCGGCCGACCATAAAGGTCAGCCGTATTCTAGGTAACTGGGGGTGTAACCCTCAACAGGTGTTTATGGCAGACCCCACTGGGTCCGCCATTCCGCAAACAGGGGGTGGTGCCCCATTTGCGCCCTACTCGGCCAGCGCCGAGCCGCGGCTGGCTTCCGAGCCGGGCCGTAGGCCGCACGGGCCGGGCTGAACACACCAGGTAGGGCCGGGCCACGGCCAATCGGGATAGTCCCGAACCTAGGCCAGGTCGACCCGGTTCGGGCCGAGCCAGGGGGTATTGGGCCGGTTCGGACGGGGCCCAATCCCCCTATTTTTGTACTAGGTTCGTTAAAATTCCCATATCATGCACTAAGATTCTCCGATATATACGCCATTATCTGCTTAGGGATCCTTGGATCGAGACGGTTTTTTTGGTATATTACACTCAAGGTTTCAGTGAGTTTTGTATATGGCCGGGTTGGTTCGAACCTGAAACCAATCGTTCCCTTGGAGAGGAAACACATATAACATGAGCTCCGAATGTCTTATTAACATGCCATTGACTTTTTTGGATTCATTTTAATGAGTCGGTTTTTTTTTCATACTAAAATTGAGGTTTGGATACAGTTGGAGTAAGGCCGGGTTAGATTGTACCCAAATTCCAACATGGACCCTATAACAGAAATGCTGATAAATTTCAAACCGGATTTCGGTTTGATGAACCGTCAGCGGCGTTGGAAATCATGTTGAGAAATGGTCCCTGTGTGTATAACCTATGAGAGTTCAGTGTACAGTTGAGATACGGTTGGGTTGAATTGTAAAAGAAACCAACCTGGCCTTCAGGACAAAATGGATAATAACTCACAGACCGGGCGTCCGATTGACATGCCGTCTGTGGAGTTGAGACCCCTGTGATGAATCGGTTCATGGTGATACATCATAGAGGGACTTTGTGATACTTGGAGTATCAAACAGTAGCTCGTGGATCGGATCCTCTTGGAGACGAGCGTACGGAGTGCGGAAACCTAGTAGCAGTGGACCTGATGACTGCTTGTCCGATTCGAGTCGGAGTGACTTGTATAGCCCAGTGGGGATCACTACTATGTTTGGGTGGAAGACCCACGGAGGGGAGAACTACTGTGTTTGGGTGGTAGACCTGTGGTACTCGATAGAAGGATTACCTCTGTAGGCGATGAGGGGGAGCACTACTTTGTGAGGAGGGAGACCCATGGTAGGGAGCACTACTGTGTTTGGGTGCCAGACCCGCGGTGCTTGACAGGAGGAGTAACTTAGCAGTCTAAGGTTAGTGAGTATCACCTTGGAGTCATGAAAGGACTACTACGCTCGACAGAGGAGGAGTTCTCGAGGAGTCATTTTTTTGTCATCATGAATAAAATCATGGTTTGAGATGAGTTAATGACCTTTGTGTATTCCTCATGGTTGAGATGGGTTACTTGATAGCTTAGGTATATGTATGGGCATATACCTAAGTAGTTATTATCCATCGATTTCATATCTGTGTGATTTCTCAGGATTGAGATGGGATACTTGATAACTTATGTATAATTATGGGATTATACCTATGTAAGGGTTATCTATTTAGATCCTTCTTTGTGGATATCCTTGTTTTATTTAGTGAGACGTTGAGGGTGACAGGGTCCTTACTGAGTATTATTATACTTACCTCTGCACAGGCTATGCCTTCACCTCATTGTGTTGGATGTAGATGACGGACAGCGCTGACGGAGGCCGAGTGTTGGAGGACTAGATGGTACCCGGTGGTGGACCTCACGACGAGTCAGTATCCGGAGGTGGACTTCACAACAAGATGGTACTCAGAGGAGGTTGACAGGTGAGAGCGTTGAGAATGTTATCTGTACCTACCCTTCATGTGTGATTCTAGGTGGATGATCCCGGTGCTACACTATCTGTACCTACCCTTCAGGTAGGATCCAAGGAGGATGACCCGGGAGCTTCTTCTATGTTCCAGCTATTTGACTTTTCTGTTGTAATTTCATTTAGTTGTAGTTGTACTTCTCAGTTGGGTTGGTATTCTAAACCATTTACATTTCATAATTTTCTTTTGTACTTAGTGTATTACTTCTGCTTATACTCTGGTTGGATGAATTTGTGTTTTATAAAGGCAATGCCTTCCCAGTTACCTGGATTCATGCCATTGGTGCTAGTCGCCAGCCCCTGGCCTTTGGAAGGCAGGCTTGGGGCAGTCACAACAAGAGCCCCGAGGACGGACCATGACATTATCGGTGGACTAAACATTACCTAATGCATCATATAAGTATTTTGGGTTCACCCATCATATCATGTTCATGAATATGGGTTCCACATAATTAATCAAACATGATAAATTGACATAATTGTTACCCATGGAATGAAATAGGTATCATAATCATGTCATAAGGCATAACCAATGGGACTATAAAACTGTAATGCATAAAATAATGTATTTAAAACATTATTATAAATTCATAAAGTAGAAAATTAATATATGATTAATTAATAATTGTATCAAAGTAAATTAAAACCATGAAAAATAGTGGGTAGTTAACATTAGAAATGATCCACTTAAGTTCAGTTTTACAAAATATAGAGGATAAAGGAATAATTGTATCCATACAACAATAAATAAACTAAAATTGTTTTTTCATGAAAAATTTATTGATTTTAGAAAAATATTTGAGTCTTACAATACTTTAGGTAGGGTACGTATAATTGGGTAAAAAAGAGAAGCTCCCATTAATCGGGTATTCTAATTGAGAGGAATTGAAATGGGAACCATATAAAAAATTTATTTGCATATCAAAGACAGATGAATTAGGATACATAAATATGTGTGGTATATATAAATATAATATACTATAATTTTATAAAAATAATGAAGGTATAAATTGAGTAAAATAGAAATAATGTGTATCCTAGAGGAAAAAATGGAGGATCAGAGAGATCCCTTACCTTATGTTTGAAAGCATTATTCACTTACAATTAATGTAAATACCCAAAATATCCATGCAATTTTTTTAATATATGGGAATTTTACAAGTTTGTGAAAATTTATGGCACGTGATTCCGAGAACTAGAGTGCCCATGATGAATTTATGAACTTTTGTTTTAGGAATGTTTAGTAAACATGCGAGTGGGGTTTTCTAACTTTAAAATTGGTGCTCAGAATTGACATATGATGGAACCGTTGAACTCACATCCCTAGTATTCACTTGATGAGAAATTCACCTCGACCATAGTAGGTCAACGATGGAATTTAGTTTTTCACATATTCATGATAGAAGAAAATAAAATAAAATTGTGCATATTTTATCTTTATTTTTCAACTCCATGTGGAAGTTGAGAAGTGGGGACAACCAGACCATAACATCCAATGAGAGTTTATGGTGGTGGGGAATACCCGATCCTAACCTCCCATGAGATGTTATGATGGTGGGGACCAGCAGAGGCCTAAACCCCCAATTTTAATATTAGGTTCTTGGACCACTGACCCCTCTTTATGGGGTAGAAACCAATCAACTCCCCCAACTAATTCTTTGTGTCAACATAAAAATTAATTGATAAGTTACCAATTTAATTTATGTGTAAATATAAGAATTAAATGTTATGTTACCAATTAATTTTATGTCACAACATAAAATTAAAGGTTATGTTATTATTTGATTTTTTGTTGGCTATTTATTTTCTACTCGGATAAATTGGGGAAGGGATTGGAAAAAGAGAATTGGAAGATGAGAGATATTTGAGAGAAATAAAGTTCTCTAGTGAAGTACTTCACCTCCCCACGAAAAATGCTCCACCGACGAAGAACGCTGAACTCAACTTCGACCTTCTTCCACGAGATGTTTGATGATGAGGAACGTCTATAACATCAACGAATTAACATTAGAGGAAAAAACTGATGACACTGATGCCCGTCTTTTCCCAACGATTCGTCTTCTTCCTCGCGACCTTGTCGATGTCATCAAGCTACATGGTAGGGGTTTATTTGTGTATGAATACATTTCCCATTTTCATCCATTGAATTATTTATTGGGTTTGGAAATAAATCATTTTGGGAGGTTGTAAATCATGACGTTCTTATTCAAGTTGTTGTTGAGCCATATGCTACTACCCTAATGCGAAGGGTAAAAGCCATACAAAACTCGCCTGAACCCTCCCCAAATCTTGTGATGATTTGTGGAATTGATGGTGAAGATGGTGACATCACAATGAAACCGCCCCATGGCAACATCAGCATCACAACCTATATGCCACGCGGCCCCACCACGCCGCCCACGGCTAACGTCTTTCGGGCCGGGCCGCCACTGCTGCATGGGCTGCGCCACCCCCGCTGTCCGCCGAGCCAATGACGCCATCCGCGAAGCCGCTGCCGCCGTCTGCCGCGCCGCTGCCGCCGTCCGCCGCGCCGCCGCCATCCGCCAAGCCACCACCGTTGTCCCCCAGGCCGCCCCATCCTCCGAGCCACTGCTACCATCCACCAATCCCCCACAATCCCACCAATCCGCTGGCCTGGCTGCCCCCTCCGCGCTACCCACGACCTTCCGAGCCGCCCCGACTACCTCGCCCGTGACAATCCGCACCACCCAGCCATGCCTCCCCCGACCCTCCGAGCTGCCCTGGCCGCGCTGCCCAGGGGCCTCCGAGATGCCCCACAACATTGAAATTCCTATGGCCTCCCGCGACCCCCGTGGCCTCACCGCGCCCCTCGCAACATCCGCGACCCTAGTGGGCCAGGCCACCCAACGCGGGCCGGGAAGGACCCGGTAGGTCGGTCCTCCCAGCACAGGCCACACCAAACCTAGCAGGCTAGGTCAAACATAGTGGGATGGGTCTACCCGAATTGGGTGGCCCAGGCTGGGTCGTGCCTGGTCGGACCGGACCCGGACCCACTACGACCCTTTTACCTTCTTTTAACTATAACATTGGCACCAAACGTCCATTTGGCGGACCTTCAGAAACATTGGATATCATGAATCCAAATGGTCCCTTTGAGTATAGCCCACTATATTTTTGGGTTATGATGGGTAATGGTTAGGATGGATCAAGCAGAAATCCAACTGGTCCCCTGTGACTAAAAGACTAATAACTCACAGACTGTGAGTCCAATTGACACGTTGTCTATTTCTTTTAGAACCCTAAGACGTGGAGGAACTTTGAGATTATAATTTGTGAGACTTTATGGCAGTTGAAATATCGAACAGTAGCATGTGGAGTGGATCCTCCCAGAGATGAGCGAGCATAGTGCAGGGACCTAGTAGCTGGCTGAGACTTGATGACTTCTAACTATTTTGAATCGAAGTGACTTGACGAGCTCAGTGGGGAGCACCACTGTGTGACGCAGTAGGCCCACAGAGGGGAGAGAATCTATGTGATGAGGAAGACCCATGGTACTTGAGAGGAGGAGTACCTCAGTAGGCTATGAGGGGGACTGCCTCTGTGTGACATGGTAAACGCACGGTACTCGACAGGAGGTGTACCTCAGTAGTCCAAGGAAAGTGGGAATTGCCTCTATATCATGCGGTAGTCCAACTGTACTCGATAGAGGAGGCGTTATGTAGAAGACAAGGTGTTTGATGATGCTACTATGGATGTTACATGATACTTCCCCTATAATAATCATGGTGTGAGCCGAGTCTATACCTCTATGTTTCCTCATGATTGAGATGGATTATTTCAAAAACATAGGTATATATATGGGAATATACCTAAGTAGGGTTATCTATTGATTTAATACTTTTTGGTTTATCATTGGTGGATTTTGTGAGACCTTTATGGTCTTGGGGTCCCTACAGAGTATCTATATACGCACCCATGCATGGGCTATTCTTGCACCTTGTTGTGTTGGATGCAGACGACAGACTACATTGACTGAGGCTGGGAGTACTAGGACTGGACGGTACCTAGAAGTGGTCTAGATGAAGAGTCAGTACATTGAGTAGATGGGAAGACGTGGATTGATTATGAGGTAATCTGTACCTGCCCTTCATGTAGGAACCATGGAGGACGATCCAGCAGCTATCTCCCTTCCTATTCCAGTTTACTAGTAATTTCTGTTTCTTTTACTTTCCAGTTGGGCTTGTATTCTGGCCCTATTTTACATGTTGTACTCACCCTGTTACTATTCATTTTTTACTTGAGTTTGTATCTTGGCGTGTGATTGGTTTTGAGTGTTACAATTTATAAAGGCAATGCCTTCCTAGTTTTAGGGATTACGCCTTTCGGTGCTAGTCTCCAGCCCCTGTCCTATGGATGGCGAGCTTGGGGTAGTCACGACACGTGCCCTAGGGGACAGGTTGTGAGAAATTTGTATCAGAGGAGTCGGATCTACCATAGAACTTAGGAATCTGATATTTTTTGTGAAGCAATAGAATTACATGTAGTGAGTGTGGTTTTTAATTCATGGAGTCCATTGTTGGAGAAGCGTCCAATATATCAATACACGAGGACCCTAGATTCTGATTTCCAACTCAGTGCATGAAAACACTAATTGCGTGTGTTTTCAAGAGACTTCTTTGTGAACTCTTTGATTAAGCTCACCAAGTATAACTTATTAATAGGGGTTCACCTGCTTCTTTTCTGGATGCCTCCACGTTGATAGACAGCTAGTGTTCTGAGAGTGGTACGTAATGATAGCCCTCCGAGCGAGTAGG
This sequence comes from Viscum album, assembly GCA_963277665.1. NCBI lineage: Eukaryota > Viridiplantae > Streptophyta > Magnoliopsida > Santalales > Viscaceae > Viscum > Viscum album. The sequence continues at coordinate 1,879,588,898 of OY728132.1, forward strand.
CCTCAGGGTAGGGCCCTCTTCAAGTTGAGGAACTAGTGGAGGCACCAACAGTTCCATTACCCGTTGGACCACCGATGCCTCCAGCACCAGCAGAAGAGTGTGCATGCTTCTTGAGAACGTTGCACAAGTTCCAGTGCCGGAGGCCACCCAGGATTAGGGGAGTGATGAACCCACATGCAGCTGGGGATTGGCTGGAGGCTGTATTGAGTTTTTTCCAACTAGTAGGAACACTAGCTGATTTCATGGTGATACATAGGGCCATCCTTCTACATGAAGTAATAGGAAGATAGTGGATAATGATGCTCCAAGTTCACAATGAGGTGAGGCTTCTTTTGGCAGAACTCGAGAGCCTGTTTCGGGCAGAGTTTGTCCCAGAGACTCTTCGTGCAGTGTGCATTCATGAGCTAATTCATCTACTGCAAGGCAGCATGACTGTAGCTCAGTACTCAGTGTGGTTTACTGACCTCTCATGCTACTCCATAGATATTGTGCGGGGCCCATTCTTCAGGGCTCGGACCTTCGACCAGGGGATCATGCAAGAGATATGGGCTTCGATGGTCACACTCAGCATCCCGACACAGGTGGGGTGTTAGAGAGAACCCTCTGGGTGAAGAGATTCCTTGTTGAGAAGTCACCCACAGCGAGACCCACTACTAGACATCATGTAGTTGAGTCTTATGCAGATGGAAGAAGACAAAAGTCACAAAGGACCAGGAGGACCAGACGTACAGGTGGATAACTGCATGACTCAGGGTCGGTTGTGCGGGGTACCCGAGGTAGGACCATACATGCCAGGATCGGGCAATGTTAGACATGCGGTGGGTTGGGTCACATGGATCGTGACTATCTGACTCTCTGTACAGATGACCACCAGATGTTCGAAGGGCTTCCCATGTTGAAATAAATGTTCGACAGAGGAGGTCCGTAGGGAACGGGTGCATGTGGGAGAAGAGCTGGTCATGCAGTTGGAGGTGGGAGATGATTTGAGATGTTACCCCACCCACCACCTAGAGGTCCACCCTGACTGTGGGGAGCAGGTGGGTAGGGAAGAGATTAGCTCTAGGCAGCTGAGGCATACGATCATGGGGCTCCAGAGATGATACGAGTTACGATATGGGTCTACTCCACCTTAGCTATAACTCTTATAGACACAGGTTCCATTCATTATTTTATTTCAACTTCCCTCGTTCAGAGTTTGAAGATTCTGACGGAGCCATTGGCTCGATCCTTACGGCTAGAGACTCCTACGAGGGGGGATTCGGTGATTACAAACTGGTGCTGGTAGTGTGAGCTTGCTATAGGAGGTGATAGATTCGGCTAGGATCTCCTAGTAGCGGCATCAAGTCCTTAAGATGTCATCATGGGTATGGACTAGTTATCTACATTCAATACTCAGATTGAATGTATTAGGAAAAAATTGTTTTGTGTTTGCATGGATGGGACCAAGATTACCTTCAGTGATGAGAATAGAGACTATGCAGTGTAGGATGGACTTAATCGGAGGAGAGTGTAGCTGATCACACATCTGTTGGCGAGCCTTACCCTCAGAGCTGTTAATATGTAGAGTTTGAGATATCCTGTAGTGGTGGACCAGTATGCAGATGTTTTCCCTAATAATGTTCCTGGGCTACCTCCTCATATAGAGGTAGACATTAACATTGAATTGTAACCTGATATGACACCAATATCTACACCAGTATATCGTACGGCTCACACTGAGCTTCATGAGCTGTGGGTATAGCTGGAGGACTTGTAAGGGAAGGGATTCATTCGGACTAGTGTTTCCACAAGGGAAGCACTGATTTTGTTCGCGAAGAAGTAAAATGGGAGCTTGAGACATTTTTTTGACTATCGGCGCCTGAATCAGGTGACCATGACAAATAAGTACCCACTTCCGAGGATTTACGATCTCTTTTATCGACTGAAGGGAGAACAATGGTTCTTGAATATAAACCTCATGTCAAGCTATCACCATCTCAGAGTGAGGGATGAGGAATTGTAGAAGACACCTTTCAGATGTCGGTACAACCATTATGAGTTCTTGGTTATTCCATTTAGCATAACCAACGCCCAAGAAGTGTTAATGGGACTCATGAATAGGATCCTTCATACATACCATGATCACATTATAGTAGTCTTAATCAATGAAATTTTAATCTACTAGACTACTTAGTAAAAGAAATCCTATCATTTGGAGATAGTCCTAGACAAACTCTGAGAGCACTAGATTTATGGTATAATCTCTAAATTCCAATTCTAGATCCAAGAGGTTTACTTTCTGGGACATGTCATATCAGAGGCTGGAGTTGCAGTGGATCTAGTAAAGATCAAGGCAGTACATTCTTGGTAGCGACCCAAGAGTGTGACAATGTTATGGAGTTTCCTGGGTTTGGCTAGATACTACTGGAGATTTGTACCATATTTCCCCATAGTTGCAGCACCACTCTCAGCCTTGACGAAGAAGGGGAAACCCTTCGTGTCATCGGAGAGATGCTAGCAGATTTTTCAGGAGCTGAGGTAGAGGCTACCTAGAGCCGCCATCCTGAGGCTTCCAGGAGAGGGAGTAGGGTATGTACTCTACTGCGACACATCAGGGACTAGAATTGGATGTGTCCTGATGCAGGAGAAAGCAGTGATCACATATGGTTCTCGACAGTTGAGACATTAGGAGCAGAACTACGCTATCCATGACATTGATTTAGCATCAATGGTCTTCTCCTTGAATATGTGGAAACATTATCTAATGGGAAAATGTTTTATAGTCTACTATGATAAAAAGAGTCTCATGTTATATATTCTCTCAAAAGGACCTGAACCTGAGACAATGATGTTGTATTGAGTTCCTCCCGGACTATGACATTGAGATAGGCTATACTACTGGGAAAGGGAACGTTGTTTCAGATTCACTCAGCAAGAGGACTGGTATACAGATTTTATGTGAGGTGATGGAGCAACTGTTCACTTTACCGATATTCTTTGTTGATAGAGATGGAGAATAATTTCTTCAGTATCTTAGTGTCACTCCCCCACTTCATGAGCGAGTCAGGGAGGCGCCACGTGGGGATGCTGACTGAGAGGCACTATGTGCTCAGATATCCACAGGACAAGCAGCTGATGGATTTTTTAAAGGTGGGGAGAATGTCATTCTCTTCAGGGGACGTACCATGGTACAAGTCTCACTTCAAGAGAAAGTGTTGATGGAGTTCCACAGATCCCCTCTAGCATTTTATCCAGGAGTGTAGAAGATGTACCAGAATATCTAAAGACAAAACTGGTTGCTGGGAATGAAGAAATCCATAGAGGATTTTGTATGTCGATGCCTCACTTGTCACCAAGTGAAGGTAGATAATCTGGTACCAGCAGCCTTGTTTCAGCCTTTAGAGGTCCCAGAGTGGATGTGGGATGAGATATCAATAGAATTAGTGATAGGAATTCCACTTACATCCAGAAGACGTGACTCACTTTGGGTGATCTTCGATCGACTCACTAAGTCAACCCATTTTTTACTTATTAGAGAGCAAGGTTTATAAGAGAGTTTGGGATGCCTCTATGTGCAGTAGATTATGAGGCTACATAGAGTAACCTAAATAATTGTCTCCAATAATGATACACATTTTACTTCCTAGCTATGGCATGGGTTGCAGGAGGATTTTGGGATTCAGCTTCATTTGAGCACCACCTTCCATCCTCAGACTGATGTCCAGACTGGGCAGACCATTTAGACCCTTGAGGACATGCTATGTTCTTGCGTTCTCAACATCAGTTGTAGATGGGAGGATTATCTGACATTGGTGGAGTTTTCATACAACAACATCTATCACTCCACCATAGGGATGTAAGTTTTTTTGGCATTGTATGGGAGACCTTTCATATCACCTTTGTGTGGGACTTACCCAGTGGAGTCAACACTATTTGGACCAAAGATGGTATGGGCTACCACAAAAAGGTGCAGATCATCCAGGAGATGATGAAGACTACACAGAGCAGGCATAAGTCGTATGCTGACAAGAGACAGAGACCTCTAGAGTTCGAGGATAGTGACCACATCTTTCTACTGTTCTCACCTCAATGAGGATTGTGGAGATTTGGACAAAGAATAAAGTTATCTCCTATATTAATCGGACCATTTCAGGTCCTCAGTAAAGTTGGCAAGGTGGAATACTTTTTAGCACATCCAACTCATTTTCACATGGTGAGTGATATCTTCCACATATCCTAGCTGAGAATATACATGCATGACCCTTCTCACATCATCGACCATGGAAATCTAGACATCAGTGATGGGGAAATATTTACAAAGGTTTCAGTCGAGATTGAATATCTATAGGAGCGGGTCCTTCCTGGTCAGTTCTGACCTCTGTAGTGTGTACACTGGCAGCACAGGAATCTCTGGGAGAGAACTTGGGAGAGGGAGGGTCAGAAGCATGCTCAGTACCCCCACTTGTTACCTTAGTGTGAGATATAAATTACAAGGATGTAAAGAATCGATGTGGGGAGAATGTAAAGACCTGGAATATCCCTTAATGTTTTTTAATATATGGGAATTTTAAGAGTTTGAAAAAACTGACGGCATGTGATTCTAAGGCCCAGAGTTCCCATGATGAATTTCTGAACATTTTTTTTCAGGTACTTTTAGTAAACTTGCCAATGGGTTTTTCTAACATTTAAACGATTGCTAATAATTGAAATCCGAAGAAACCGTTAGAATCGTAGCACATGTTTTCACTTAATAAGACCTTCACCTCGACCACAGTAGGTTAAGGATGGGTGTTATTTTTTCACATATTCATGAAATAATAAAATAAAAATAAAAATTTATGGATATTATTTTTATTTATGAACTCCATATAGAAGTTGAGAAGTGGGGACTTGCAGACCATAACGTCCCATGAAAGGTTATGGTGGTGGGGACCACCCAAGCCTAACTTTTCATGAGAGGTTCTGGTGGTGGGGACAACCCGAGGTCTAAACACCCAATTTGAAATTTAGGGGCAGGGACCACTCGACCCCTCTTAATGGGGGAGAAACCTCTCAACTCCCCCAATTAATTCATCGTGTCTATTTAAACATTAATTGATAAGTTACCAATTAATTTTATGTGTCATCATAAGAATTAAATGTTAAGATACCATTTAAATTTATCTGACAACATAAATTTTAATGTTATGTTTTTATTTTATTTTTGTGTGGGATATTTCTTTTTCTCCTCGAAGGAATTGGGGAGGAGATTGGAAAAAGAGAATTGGAAAAGGAGAGAAATTTGGGAGAAATAATGTTCTCTAGTGAAGAAAATCACCTTCCAACGAAGAACCCCCCACCAACCAAGAACTTCGACTTCAACATTGACCTTCTTCCATGGGAAGTTCATTGACAAGGAAGTTCTCCTACGTCAAAGAACCGACAATCGAGGAAAAAGCCAATGATACCGATATCCGTCTTTTCCCAACAACTCATATTCTTCCTCGTAACCTCATAGAAGTCATCACGTGAATGAGGTATGGGTTTATTTGGGTATCAGTCCTTTCCCCACATTCTTCCCTTTAATTATTTTTAGGGTTAGAAAATAAATCATTGAGGGAAGTTGTAAAGCTATACATTCTTCTTCAAGTTCATGTTGAGCAATATGCTTCCACCCTAACATGGAGGGTACGTGCCAAACAAACACAGACCGACCCATCCTAAATTATTGTGATGATTACTGGTGTTGAACGTGATGAAGGAAACGACGCAACGACACCGCCCCGCGGCCACTACCACCTCATGACCTCTACAAACCGCGACCCAGCTGACCGGGTCGAGCCACCACCGATGCCCCTCGAGTCGCCACTACTGACCAGGCCAAGCCGCCAGCACCGTTCAACGAGTCACCATAGTCGTCCGCTATGCCACGGCTAGCCGCTGGGCTGTTTCCAGCCACGCCACCCCGGCTACACCGCCCAAGGCCTTCTAAGCCTCCCAGCTGCGCGACCCACATTTTTCCATGCCTCCCGGTCACGCTGCCCATGGATTTCCGAGACACCTCAATGACACCCCCATGGTCCTTCGAGCCGCCTCACGACCATGTGCCACCAGCAGCCTCCTGCGGCCACATGCGGCCTCATCGCACCCCTCACAGCCTACGTGACACTCATGGCCCCTGCGGGCCGGGCCGCCTAGCTAGGCTACCCAACATGGGCTTGGCCACCCAGCATGCTCCAGGCTGGACCAAGCGGGCCGGGTCGGACCGGACCCGAACCCACTATGACTAATTTACCTTCTTTTGGCCTTAACATTGTAACCTGACATCCGTTTCACGAACCTTCCTTAGCATTGGAAATCATGAAGCAAAACGGTTCCTCTGAGTTTACCCCAGTAGAGTTTTGCGTTAATATGGGGAACAGTCAGGTTGGGATGAGCACGACTCCAACCAGGCCCCCGGGACTAAAGCACTAATAACTCATAGACAGAACATCCGATTGACACATAGTCTGATGCGTTGAGACCCTGATGACGTGGAGGAAATTTGAAATGATTTTTTTCATGAGACATTGTGGAAGTTGGAATATTGACCAGTAGCTTGTAGAGTGGATCCTCACCGAGACGAGAGAGCATAGTGTGGAGTCCTATTAGCTGGTTGAGACTTGGAGACTGTTGACCATTTCAACTCGAAGTTAAATGACAGGCCTAGTAGAGAAAACATCTAAGTGACGCGGCAGACCCAAGGTGGGGAGCACCTCTATGTGACTCGGAAGACCCATGGTACTTGACAAGAGGAGTACATCCGCAAGCTATGAGGGGGAGCGCCACTGTGTGACGTGGCAGACCTACGGTGGGGAGCGACTCTGTGTGACATGACAGACCCATGGTACTCGACTGGAAGAGTATCTCAGTAGTTCAAGGATAGTGGAAAGTGCCTATGTGTGATGCGCCAGGACTATTGTACTTGATAGAGGAGGATTTATCATTTAGCCGAGGTGTTCGATGATGTGACTGGGGATGTTACTTGATACACCCCTAAAATAAATCATTGTGTGATCTGAGTCAGTACCTCTATATATCCTCATGATTGATATGGATAACTTATAAACATAGGTATATGTAAGATTATATACCTATGTAGGGTTATCTCTTGATTTCATAATTTGTGGTTTATCTTTGGTGGATTTTGTGACACCATGATGGTGTCAGGGTCTTTACTGAGTATCGTTATACTCACCCCTTCATGGGCTATGCCTGTACCTTTTTATGTTGGATACAGACGACATACATCACTTAATAAGGCTAGGAGTACCAGGATTAGACGTTACCCGGAGGTGGACCATGCGATGATTTTTTACATGGAGGAGACGGATAGACGTGGAGTGCTGAGGAGGTGATATTTACCTACCCTTCATGTAGGAACCTCAGAGGATGTTCTAGCAGCTGTCTTCCTTCCTGTTCCAATTTACTAGTACTTTCATTTTCTTGTACATTCCAGTTAGGCTTGTATTCATGCCCCATTTTACATACTGTACTCATCATGTTACTATTCAGTTTTTCAAGAGTTTGTATCTTGTTGTGTGTTTGGTTGTGACTATTACAAGTTATAAAGTCAATTCCTTCCCAATTTTAGGGATTACGACTTTCAGTGCTAGTCGCTATCCCCTGGCGTATTGAAGGCGGGCTTGGGGTAGTGACGACACGAGCCCTGGGGGACAGGTCGTTACAATTATTGTCATGTATAATCAAATTATATTTATTAATTACCTAAATCTAAATGTATTAAAATTTAATTGTATTTAATATAATTATATTTTCTTAATTTATGTACATTTTTATAATTTATAAGGATCAATGTTTTCATTCTTGGAGCATTCATTTTCAGGTTTTCATGGTCAGTTTAGATGTATGTAATTATGGAAGTTCTTTTTAAAGGAGAACAATTTTCAATAAGTGAAATTATATTGTATTTTTTAAAATAATATTTTTAAATGGTTCCATCTATCATTTTTTCTAGTATTAGGATAATTCATTTGATAACACATTAAGGATAAATGTTTACTTTGGTTTGCAATTTTTTTATCATCATGAACTAGTTCTGATTTATTAAATATTATATCTATATATTCATTATAGAACATGAAAAATAGATAATATATATATATTGAAATATTTTTTAACTATAATAATTATTTTATGACCTTCCTTGAAGGTGGGATTGGAAAATGAAAACTCGTTGTCCACGATGGTTGTGAACCGACAAATCACAAATGATGTTTTCATTTTAATAAATAAAGAAGAATAGTATAGGTTTGATTATGGTTATTCCATTAGAATAATAAAATTATAGTATGTATATGATACAATATTAACCATTCTGATTAAGATTGGGGAGGTGCAGAAAGGATAATAAAGGAAAATAAATTAAAAGATAAGGACTGAGGACTTTACCCCTTGAATGTCATCTCCCTAAGAACCAACATAAGGCACCTGGGTTTGGTATTTTTTTGAGACCATTAGATATCAGATTTGTGGAGGAGGATTTGAAAGGAAATTCGGTAGAATATTGACAAGATATAGGGCTTTGAATGTGTGAGGAGAAGGGTAGTGGGGGTCGTATTTATAAGGGGAGGAGATGGGTGTATTTTATTATTATTATAATTATATAATTATTTTGAAGAAAAAATATCAATAATGTTGATTACAATGACATAAAACAAAATATAGTTCATGATATGTAGATCCAATTAGTTCTTACATCCTTCTAACATTATCCATGGCTCAAATGTTCCCATATTTAGCTTATAATGTTAAATACAAAAAATTATTGTATTTTACTATTTGCCAAAAAATCAATTATTTTAGAAAAATCCCACAAATTATCCCTAATATATATATATATATATAATTGAATCCATTTTATGAAATTATATTTTTAAATATGATAAATTTAATTTTTAAAAAAATGCATCATTTATTCAAAAAATACAGATTTTAATATAATAATAAATTTTGTGACACATTGAAAAATTAATTAAGGTATCGTAATGTTATATTATTATATTAATAAATCATAATATAAATATATGAATCAATATTATGAAATAAAATTTTATTTAAAATCATTATATTAATTATAAAATTATAAATAAAAATTACTGTTTTATAAACATACCGGCACTCTCATTTTAAGACATTTATTTACTTATTCCATGATATAAATAAATCATATACTCATTTAGAAGATACATAAATTTAATTTCATACTTTCATAGGCTATGTTACTATTCTAATGACCATGTTTCTATTCATAATGGATAGATTTCTAATCCAAAAGATAGGTGACTATTTAAAAGGTATAAGTTCCTTAATTTATATGTATACCATTTATTTAATTCATTCTATATTCACTTATAAAATAAATCATGGTTACATATTTTCATATTCATAATGAATATTATATTGTTATGTTTTCCTTCTCATCATTGTTCATGAGTGTGATCATTCTTGTGGATTGAGCTTATAAAATTTTCTTATTCATATTATATTGTTTTCAATTTATTATCCTACTACATTATTTTTAATTATTATTGGTTTATTTTCGGACAAAATTAGCATTAATAATTTTTTGTTATAATGTTTTTATTGGATTCACTATGTGATATGTATGTGTTTTTACATTAAAAGGGACATTACATTGAAAAGAAATTATGTTTTTACATTTTTACTCAATATATAATGATTATAATACTGTAAATACAATATTATTTCTTTAAATATAGTTATATATTTCATCCATTTGGTTTGGTGATGAAAAGAGGTTCACATTGCTTCTTAATGGATGTAGTCTTCACATACATAGATGACATTGTCATCATTGAGAAAGTAAAAATGTAAGAAGGAAAATGTTATATTATCATTTGATAATGATAAATTTATCATGAATATAGAAATTATATCATGTATATCACATATATTCATTAAGCATAACCTTATTACCTTCCATGTAATGCATTTTTAAAAAATTAATTGCATCACTTTATGAGGCGGTAGTCTACCATACACACAAGTAACATTATCATATACCATATGGGACATAAAGTAAAAAATTTATATACGATATAATGTATCTAGATGTATAATTATGTTATAAGTATCAAATATACATATACACATTATATCCTTCATCCTAATAATCATGATATGTGTTGATTGAAGACTTGTCACATCTTTTTGTAAGGTGGTAGTTCACCGTAAAAATGACCGACATCATCGATTCCTATTTAAGGGTAGAGGAGATGGATTAAAATAATGAGCATAACATAATAACATCTCATTGTATAGGAAAAACTTCTGTTTTATAAAATAATACAATAAAAAATTTAAAGTAGTTTTATGAAAAAATAAAACAAAGACACATTGTTAGGAATATTAGCTTTTCTCCAACCACATATATTGGATTATACATAAAGTATTCCTAGAGTTGTTTTTTGACTATATAAACCATCTATGATGATTTGATGAATGCTAGGTTGTTTTTTGGATAGGTATTGACTGAACCAAAATGGTTTTATGGGGTGAAGATTAGAGGACACTGGGTGTCCTTTTTAAAAGTGAGATGAGTGTAACACATCTATATTTTGAAAAAAAAGGTGTACATGGGTTTTTCTCATGCCAACTATAATTACCAGAGCCTGTAATTCTAGATTTAGTGAATAAATCATGCTTTGTAATTTCATTATATATAAAAATAAATTGAAAAATTACCCAACACATTACATAAACTAGGTGCTTTACCGGTCCAGGTTTTGGATAATTAGATACTACTATTACATTTCATCAAAACTATACATAATTAAATTAATTAAAAGAAATATTCTTTAGTGAGCTACCTATATAAAATAATTTAATTATAGTAAGATTTCTAAACCATAAAATATTATTATAATACATATGGTGATAATTAAATATGCCTAGTATGGGGTTATTGAAAAATGGTAATATTAAATTTTATATATATTTTTTTGAAATAATCCTTTGTTTGAAAATATATTTAATACATAAACTTCTAGGTATATTTTTGAATCATTGAAAATCTATATAATTCCTGAAATATAAATTTCATAAAATAATTATATTTGTAATATCATATGGGAATTCTCCTTTGTAAATATAAATTTTCTGGTGGATTATTCTAAGATACATGGAAGACCATAATTAAAAACTGTAATGTGTGGCCACTAGACATGAATCATGTGGAATAATGTTATATTAATTCTTATGGGTTCGATACTCATATCATATTATTCATCATTCTAGTTCCATTTAAAAAAACAATTTCTATAGAACTTCCTTTCTTTGTTGTAACACAAGTCATTTATAAATCACATACGTAGAATTATTTTCTTTTCAAGAAATTAATGTTTCATATAACATGTCATAAACTATAAATTAAAAGTGTTTTCTAAAAACATTTAAGATAACCCCATTCGTACAATAAGTATTATTATTTTAAAACAATAATTTAAATAAAAATTAAAAAGTACATGTATTATTTCATAATGCGTGGAATGTCACATATGATATAAATGATGGAAATACCAGTCCATGCATGAAGTGTCAAGGGATGTAGATGATTTTTTATACCTGAATCATAATTTAACATTAAATGACCTGAATTTTCAGGGAACACATGTACTTTTATAGACAAGTAGATTATAGGAAAAAATATACAAAAATTTTAATCATTAATTTGATGGTTGAAAATACCATTTATAACATCTAAAAATAATAAGGAAGATTATAAATACTTAAAAATGTTTATATATATGCACATATATATACATATATATGTGTTTATATGGATTAAAAAAAATTGAACATATATCCCTTAGAACTGTAGGTTTTAGGAATTTTGTTTTTAAAACAAAACCCTTATCTCATCAATTCTGAAAATAGATGGTTATATATTTGTACCTATACATACAAACACACACACACATACACACACACACACACACATATATATAATATGTAAATCAAAAATAATTTTATATGATAAAATAAACCCTTAATAAACAACAATTTTGGAAATTATGTTTAAAACAAGAACCCTTTTTGTATATATATATATACCGAAATGGATTGATATATATGTCTATATATGCAAATATAGACACACAAACATATATATCCCCTTTGTAAGACAATAAAAATTTGAATAACTAAAATGAACCCTTACATACCATAAGATATAGATATATATTATTTAAATCAAAACCCTTATAAAATATAGATGAAAATAATTAATCATATAATTATATATACATATATGTATATATAATTATTTATTTGAAAACAAAACTCTACGATACAAAAATTACACCCTTAGAAAATAAATTTGATAATAATAAATCCCTTATATTTTTTTGGAAGTATCGGGGGATGGAGGATGCTGGAATTCAGAAGAAAAAAAATGGGGAACTTGATAAATGAGGGTCAGGTTTCCAAATGAGAGTTTAAATATATATCAATGTGTTTTAAATCATCATTCAGAAGATGGGTTTTAAAAAAACAAATTATACATCTAAAAATCATTTCCCAAAGATGTAAGTTTGTAGGATTCCATTTAATCCCAAAATCTGAGTTTAGATTGTCTAATATCACAATACCTTTATTATTAGTTTGTATTATCATCTAAAACTGTCATTCTAAGTCCCCAAATTATTCATTTTTAATCTATCGATTCTATATCCTTTAGTTAAGTAAAAAATATATTATTATAATATCATGTCATGTCATTATAATTGTATTGTCATTTTTTTGTTTAATCAATACATGTTCTATTTTTTAAAAAATTCATGTATTATTTTTTAAATATCACCATATTAATTTATTTAATGTTTAACCACTTTTATATAAAAATGGTTATTTTATTAATATAATTTAATGAAATTTGGTAATGTATTTTTATATTTAACACATATATATATATATTATTTTATATTAATATAATTATATCAATTTATAATCTCAAAATTTTATTAAAAAAACATAAAATGATTTCATATATTTATAAAATATATTATATTAAAAAAATTGACACTTAATTATTATTTTTATATATAAAATAAAAAAACAAAATAAAAATTGTATCATAAATATTAGTTATTTATATATTTATAAATTTTATCATTTAAATTATTCAAAAAAATTGTAATTTTAATATTTCATTATTAACAAAAATATTGAACTAAAAATATTTATAATAAAATACCCTCTTTAATAAATTAATACAAATGTTTTTTAATAAAAATATTTAATTTTAATTTTAAATAAAATCTTTTTTCAGGGATAACAATATTATATTCAAACCATTAAATATTAAAACATATGTTATAATAAATGATATATTTTTACTTATTAAAAAAAATATTTTAAGAAAACTATATATCTTGAAAAGTACTATTTTATAATCATGAATAAAAATATTTTAGTTTATCATTGCTTTTATCAAAAAATTTATTGATTCATTTTATTTTTTAAACAATTTAATAAATAAATAATATGTTAAAATAAATTAATATTTAAATTTGTTAGGATGTTACATTATTTCCCCCAAAAAATTTCGTCCTTGAAATTCATTCATTGGACTATAGATAATTCCCAATTTCCATCTTTAGTATAATGAAAACCAAGATTACTAAACTTCTAAGATCGACAACATCTAATATCTAAAGATATATTGATCATTCCTCTGATACAAATTATTACAACTTGATAATGTGCATCCTGATTTGGTTCAAATATCATGCTGTGTAATTTTGTATATAAAAAAACTAAAAAGTTACACAACACATTTCACAAAATGAGGACCATTACTAGTCTATATTTTGGAGAATAAGATACAACTGTTACAATTAATCAAAATATTACAAAATTAAATTAATTAAACAAAATATTATTTAGTGTGTTGCCTCCACAAAACAATTACATGACAACAAGATTTCTAAAATAATAAAAATGATTACTATATGTTTGGTGAGAAATAAATATTCCCATTAAGGTGGTTTTGAAATACGTTAATAGAAACTTTTAAGGATATTTTTTTGAAATAAAATTTATTTGAAAATATATTTAAATACATAAAATTACAACTATATTCCAAAATCATTGAAAATAAATATAATTTATGAAATATAGATTTCATAAAATAATTATATTTGTAAAATAATTTAGGACTTCTCCTATGAAAATAATAAATTTCGGGTGGATTATTTCCTGATACTTGGAAGACCATAATTAAAAGTCTTTTATGAGTTCAAACCTAAAAAATTTCTAAATCACATATACATAATTTTTCTTTTCTAGATAATAATTTTTCATAAAACATTTCATAAAACACAAATTAAAATAGTTTTCTACAACCATTTAATAGAATCTCATGCTTGTAATAACTATTACTATATGAAAACTATAATTGTATAAAAAATTAAATATATGTGTGTATGATTTCATAATGCGTGGAATGTCACAAATGAGCTAGATGAGGGTCATACTTATACATTACTGATATGTCAGGGGATTAAGATACAAGTTTTCACATAAAATATCAACATGAATCATAATTAAACATAAAATGATAAGAATTTTCACTGAATTGAATTAATTTTTTTAAAAGGTGATTATAGGAAAAAAACTATTACCTACACTTTAAACTATAAATTTATGGTTTAAAATAACATTTATGACTTATTAAAATAAATAAGGAAGTTTAGATATCCTTAAGAATGATTATATATATGCATATATATGTGTATATATATGCATATATGGATTGAAAACAATTAAATCATAAATACCTTACAACCGTAGGTTTTAAGAATTATGTTATTAAAATAGAAACCTAATATCATCTATTTACACACACACACATACATATATATTTCTTATAAAACAAAAATAATTTGATAAGATAAAATCAACACTTATAAACACCGGTTTTAGATATTATGTTTAAAACAATAACCCATTATATATATACCAAAATGTATTGATATATATGTATATATATATCACCTTTTTAAAAAACGGATAATTTGAAGAACTAAAATGAACCCATATACACCATAGTATTTAAATCAAAACCCTAATCTTATATTTCTATAAATAATTGACCTTATCATTATATATATATATATATATACAAATTTATATATAAGTATGTCTCTGAAAAACAAAAAATTTATGATACATCAATTAAATCCTTATAAAATAAATTTGATAATAATAAATCCGTTAGATTTTTTTTGGAAGAATCGAATGATGGAGGATGCTGAAATTCAAAACGAACTAAATTGGTGAAGTTGAGAGATGAGGGTCGTGTGTGCAAATGGGAGTTTTAATACATATATATAAATTTGTTTTGAATCTTATTCAGATGACAGTTTTAAAAATAATTATTGTAGATATGCAAATCCTTTCGCAAAGATGACACTTTGTTAGTTTCTATTTAAACCAAAAAACTATGTTTATATCATCTAATATAACATGTCATTAGTTATTAGTTAATTTATCCTGAGAAAAAATCATTCCAAGTCTTTGTGTTTTTCGTTTTTTTAATATATCGATTCTCTCTCCATTGGTTATGTAAAAAATATATCATTATAATATCATGTCTTTTCATTATCATTTTATTGTCTTTTTCTTTTTTTTAGTTAATACGTGTTCTCGTTTGTTTAAGAATTCTTATATCCTTTTTCATTCAAATCACCAAATAATTATTTTTTATAAATGTTGTACAATTTTAAATAAAACTGATTATTTTATTTATAAAATTATACTACTTTAGGTTAGGCATTTCTTTCCTTTTATTATATATATTATAAATTTTTGAAAATATTAATATAATAATATCTATTTATAATATCATAATTTTATAAAATAAAAACATAATATAATTTCATATATTTATAAAATATATTATCTTAAAAAAAATTACACTTAATTCTTATGATCATTATTTAAATATTAAATGAAAATAAAATTAGTATCATATATATTAGAGATTTATAAATTAAATAATTTTATAATTTTAAATTTTCAATAAAATTTAGTTATTTAAATTGTGTATTTGTTTCAAAAATAATAAAATAAATATATTTATATTAAAATAATATCTTCAATAAATTAATACCGCGTTTTTTTAATAAATAAAATAATTCAATTATAATTCTAAATAAAAAGTTTTTTATTATAAAATAATACTATTTTCAAAACATTAATTTAAAAACATACTTCAAAATAAAGGATATATTTTAACATGTTTAGAAAATAAAATTATTTAATGAAAGTATTATTTATTGAAAAGTAGTATTTTACAATCATGAATACACATATCTTATTTTAATAAAATCTTTTATTAAACATTTCTTTATGTGTTTAAATTTATAAAAACATTATTAAATGAATACATAATTAAGATAAATTAATTCTTAAATTTCTCGTGGGGTTTCATTATTTCACTTCAATAGAATTGCGTCCTATTAATTCATTCATCAGACTCTAGATAATTATGAATATTTGTCTTCATAATTAATAAAAAATGGATTGTTACACTTCTAGACATGAAAAAATCGAATCTCTAAGGATATCTATATGTTTACTCTAATACCACTTATAAGGAATCGAGCCCACTCTTCTAGATTTTGTACACAAATCATGCTGTGTAATTTTTTATATAATATGAAACTAAAACAATTACATAACACATTACACGAACAAGGGCCTTTACAGGTGTAGTTTTTGTAGAATGATATAGAATTATTACATTTCATCAAAACTGTACAAAATGAGATTAATTAAAGAAAATATTCTTCAGTGTGCTACCTCCACATAAGAATTACATTGCAGAAATATTGATAAACCTATTAAAATGATTATAATATGTATGATGAGCACTAAATATTCCTAATAAGGGTGTTTTGAATTTTTTTATAGAAATATTTAATGATATTTTCATGAAATAATTTTTTTAAAAAATATATTTCAAAACAAAAACACTAAAGTAGATTCCCAATTCCTTGAAAATCTATAGAATTTATGAAATATAGATTTAATAAAATAATTCTATTTGTAAAATCATTTAGGAATTTTTTTTAATAATTTTCTTGTTGATTACTCCATCATACTTGGCATACCATAATTTAAAACCATAACGTAAGGCCATGATACATGACTCATTTGGAAAAAAGTTACCCTAATTCATATGAGTTCACTACCCATATCCTAGAAATCATTACACTAGTTCCATTTTCTTAAAATCACTTTATATGGAATTTCTTTTCATAATTCTAACAAAAAAAAATTCTAAATCACATATATAGATTTTTTTTCTTTTCATGGAAATAATTTTTCATATAATGTGTCATAAAGATCACATTAAATGAGTTTTATAAAAACATTTATAAGAATATCATGCTTGTAATAAGTATTAGTAGTTGAAAACTATAATTGTATGAAAAATGAAATAAGTGGGTGTATGATTTCATAACGTGTGGAATGCCACATATGAGCTAGATAATGACCATACCAATCAACACATGACATGTTATGGGATGCATATTCAATTTTTCACATGAAATAATATCTTGAATAATAATTTGACATAAAATGCTAATAATTTTCAAGGAACACATTTAATTTTAAAAAACAATTTTACTATATGAAATAAACTTTTATATGAATTTTAAACATTAATTTATTGGTTGAAAATCCCTTTTATAACATCATAAAACAAATCATTTAGATTAGTTATACGTAATCATGTTTATATATGAGGATATATATATATATATATTGATATGTATATATTTAAAAATATATGTATATATGGATTCAAAACATTTAATACATAAATCCCTTACAACTGTAGGATTTAGGAATTATGTTTTTCAAACAAAACCCTAATCTCATATATTTTAATAATTGATTGTTATATATCTGTTCATATACACACAAACACTAACACACACACACACACATATATATATATATACACACACACACACACACACATATATATATATATATATTCAAACAAAAATGTTTGATAAGATAAAATAAGCTCTTTCAATCATCAGTTTTAGATATTAAGTTTAAAACCAGAACCCTTAAAATATATATATCAAAATGGATTGATATATAAGTTTATATATTCACATATATAGACACACAGAGACATATATATATCACTATTGTAAAACAATAAAAATTTAAAGAACTAAAATGAACCCTTACAAACCATAGGCTTGAGAAATAAATGATTTAATAAAACCCTTATTATATATTTTTGAAAATAATTAATCATATAATTATATATATACATAGACATGTATATATAAGTATATATTTTCAAAACAAAAATGTCCTTATAAAGCAAATAAACACTTAAAAAATAAATTTGATAACAAAAAATCACATAATTTTTTGGAAAATTGAGGGTTGAAGGCTATTGAAATTTGGGTAAAAAAATGGGGAACTAAATAGATGAGGTTCGAGTTAAAAATGGAAGTTTAAATATATATCAAGGTTTTTTAAAGCATCCATTTGATGCTGATTTTAAAAAAACAAATTTTATTTGTAAAAATCCTTCCCCGAAGATGATAGTTTCTTCGTTTCCATTTAAACCAAATATTTGAGTTTAGATTGTCTAATATCACACTACATTTTTTATTAGTTAATATTATCATGTAAACAATTCATTACTAGTCTTATGGTTATTCATTCTTTTTAATCTATTCATTATCTCACCTTTGGTTAAGTCAAAAACGCAACATGATAATATCATGTAATGTCATTATCATTTTTTTATCTATTTTGTTTAATCAATACACATTCTATTTTTTTAATAATTTTTTTATCATTTTTTTAAATCACAAAATCATTATTTTTATAAAACGTTGTCCCATTTTTATATAAAACTCATTACTTTATTTATATTATTATATTAATTTAGGTTAGGCGAATTTTAAATAACATATATATATATACCTCTTTTTTTAATATGTTTATAATTATATATATTTATAATATCAAAATTTGATGAAAAATATAAGATATAATAAAATAAAATAATATATATAATACTATCTGAAAAAATTACACTTAATTATTATTATTATCATTAAAATATTAAAAAAATAGCTTCCTAAATAATATATGTTTATATACTTATACATATTTTTATTTTAAATTTTCAAACAAATTTAGTTGTTATAGGTTTTACTTTTTATAAAAAAATAAACTATCGATATTTAATATTTTAAAAAATTATTTAATAAATTAATGCCACATTTTTTGAATAAAAAATTATTTATTTATAAATTTAAATCAAAATATATTTCATTCAAAATAATATTATATTCAAAACATTAAATTTTAAGACATACATTAAAATAAAGGATATAATTTAACTTATTTTAAAAAATAATTTTATTTAAAGAAGATAATATTTCATAAAAAGTAGTATTTTATAATCAAGAATAAAAAAACAATGTTTTATAAATGATTTTATTAAAATATTTCATTTATTAGTTTTAATATATTAAAAAATAATTAAATAAACCTTTAATTAAAATAAATTTATATTTAAATTTGTTGTGGCGTTATATTATTCTCCCCTCAAAATAATTATTTCTTCGCAATTTGTTCATCAGACTTGAGATAATTCCGAATTTTTAACTTCCAAATTAAGGAAACTAAGACCGCTAAACACTTATATTTGACAACATATAATCTCCACAGTTATCTTGACCATTCCTCTAATATCAATTTTAACAACCCGAGCTAGCACATCTAGATTTGGTCTATAAATCATGTTGTGTATTTTTTATATAAAAATAAATGTGAAATTAACACAACAAATTTCCCAAAATATGAACTTTACCTGTCTAGGTTTTGTAAAATTAGATAAAAATATTACATCTTCTCAAAAGTTTACAAAATGAAATAAATTTTAAAAAATATTCTTTAGTGCACTACCTCCACTAAATAATTACATTGCAAAAAGATTTCTAAACCTAAAAAATGATTATAATACAAATGGTGAGCATTAAATATGCATATTAAGGGTGTTTTTAAAAAAATTAATAGAAACATTTATGGATATTTTCATGAAATAATATTTAACAAAATATATTTAAATATATAAACATCCATGTACATTCTTAAATCGTTGAAAATCCATATAATTTCTAAAATACAGATTTGATAAAATAATTATATTGAAAAAATTATTTGAGAATTAACCTCTGAAAATAATAATTTTCTTGTGGATTGTTTCCTAATACTAGGCATACCATAGTGAAAAACCATAACATGAGGCCACCAAACATGAATCATGTGGAACAATATTCCATAATTTCATATGGGTTGACTCCCAATATCATAGTATTCATTAGAATAGTTCAATTTTTAAAAAATTATTTTCTATGGAATTTTATTTATCAGTTATATGAAAAATCATTTCTAAATTAAGTACATATAGTTATTTTATTTTTAAGAAAATTGTTTTTCATATAACATTTCATAAAAATTACATTAAAATTGATTTTTAAAACCATTTAAGATAAATTCATTCTTGTAATAACTATTACAATTTGAAAACCCTAATTCAATGTCAAATGGAATAAGGGTGTGTCTAATTTCATAATGTGTAGATTTACACATATAACTAGATGATTGTCATACCTATCCAGGAATGTCATTTCATGGGATGTATATGAAATCTTCCACATAAAATAATATCATGCATCATAATTTCACATAAAATGATAAGAATTATCAGGGAATTCATTTAATTTTATAAACAAGGTGATTATAGGAAATAAACTTTTACATATATATTATACAATATTTTGATGGTTGAAAATACCATTTATTACTGTTGAAAATAAATTAAGAATATTAGATTTAATTAAACATGTTTATATATATGCATTTGTATGTATATGTATATGTATACATATATATGTATATATGGATTGAATGAATTAAAAACATAAATCTCGTACATCCATAGGTTTTAAGAATGAATTATTTAATATAAACCCCTAATCGCATCTATTTTAAATATTTGTGGTTATATATATGTACACACACACACAAATATATCCTGTAAAACAAAAATAATTTGATAAGATAAACAAAATCCTTACAAAACATCTGTTTTAGAAATTATGTTTAAAACAAGAACCCTTTATATATATATCGCAAAATCGATTCATATATATGTGTAAATATGCACGTACACACACACAAACACACATAGGGAGATATATACATATACCACCTATACAAACAAATAAAAATTTTAATCACTAAAATGAACCCTTAAATACCATATTCTTGAGAAATATATGATTTAAATCTAAATCATTTTCTTATATTTCTAAAAATAATTAATAATATAATTATATATATATATACACATGAATATATAAGTATATCGTTGAAAAATGAATATTTCTTGATACTTTAATTAAACCCTTCTATAAAATTGATAACAATAAATACCTGAATTGTTTTTGGATGAATCAAAGGATAAAGGTTTCTATAATTCGGGTAGAACAAAAATAGGGAACTTGAGAGATGAGGGTTGGGCATGAAAATGATGTTTAAATATATATCATGGCTTCTAAATATTCTATCAGAATAACCATTTTAAAAATAACCGAATTGTAGATTTTTAAATACTTTCAAATAGATGATAGATTTTTGGTTTCCATTTAAACCAAAAATTTGAGTTTAGACTGTCCAATATCACTCTACATATATTATTAGTTAATGTTATCATGCTAAACAATCATTCCAAGTATTCATGGAATTCATTTTTTAATCTATCAATATTCACTCCATTGGTTAAGACAAAAATTTATCTTTATAATATTATGTCATTACATTTTCAATTTATTATCATTTTATTTCTTTTTTAAATTCAATACACGTTATCATTTTTTAAGAATTCTTCTCTATTTTTTTTTTGAAAATCATCGAATATTTTTTTAAAAATTCATCAACTTTTATATAAAACTCACTGTAATATTTTTATAATTGTATTACTTTAGGTTAGGAATTTTTTCATTAAACCTATCTAAATAAAATCATTTTTTAAATGTTAATATAACTCTATCTATTTATAATATAAAAATTTATAAAATAAAAATATAAAATAATTTCATATATTTATAAAATATATTGTATAAAAATATTTTAACCATAATCTTTATTATTACCATTAAAATATTAAAACAAACTAATATTTTAATCATAATTATCATATATTTATATACTTATACATTTTTTCAATTTAAAATTTTTAATTAATTATATTTATTTAAATATTTTATTTTTTAAAAAAACAATCAACTATGTATAATTATAAAATAAGCTCTTCAATAAATTTATACCACATTTTTTTTAAAAAATTAACTGATTATAATTTTAAATCCAAAAATATTTCTGGCATAGTAATATTATATACAAAACATTAAATATTAAGACATAATTTAAAATGAATGTTGTATTTTAACATATTTTAAATAAAGTTTTTTTTAGAGAAAATAATATTTCTCAAAAACTGTTATTTTATAATCATATATAAAAATATCTTAGTTTAATGAATTATTTAATTAAAACATTTAATTATTGGTTTTTATTTATAAACAAATTATTAAATAAATACTAAATTAATATTAATTAATATTCAAATTTCTTTGGTTATTACACCAAAAGGGTCTTAAAAAGATATTAATTGAGGCTTAAGCATGCTATGGTTGAACTATGGTTCTAAAATAGATTTTATACAACATTAAGGTTATTTTAACCACTATACTTTTAGGTTAACCCATTGGTATACCAATTTTACCTTAACCATCTTCATTGATTTTTATTACCTTCACAAATTATTTGCGATAAAAATTAAATTGAAACTTATTTATAATATAAATTATTCTGATTCCAAAAAATGGAATCCATTTTTCAAGAATACATTAATAGATGTAAAAATGTTGAATTTAAAATAATAGTCAAAGAAACTTTGAAAAATTGGGTTTCTAAAGAGAAAATTTATCATTAATATAGTATGATTTGATATAAAAATTAAATATTAAGTTTATTTAAATATCATAAATTAGATTAATTGAAATATAATTTTCTAATTTTATATTAAAACCAATTTTACATATATCTTATCATTGTAAATAATTTTAATAAAAAGGAAGATTTCGAAAAAAATTAGTGTTTTAATAATTCATTGAAAAAAAAACATTTTACTAAAATCCAAAAAAAATCACCCTAAGCTGATTTTGATATGATTATTTCAAAAATTATTTTCATTTTATCAAAAAAAAATTCATAGAGTATTAAAAATTAATTTTGAATATTTGTATAATGTGTGTCTAACCCATTTTTAGAAATAATAATATTTTTTTAAAAATATTTTCTTCCAATTTAAATATTTCCCTTTTTATTTCTAATCAATTGATAAAAATAATTTTCATAATTTAGTATTAACCTTTCATACCACCCACCATAATTTTATAGTCAATTCATATTTGTATAAAATATTATGGATCATTTTATGGTGACCTGGGATTCTCAAAGATGAATATTACACCTTTTTAGAAGAATATTCATTATTTTATAGAAACACAATGTTGGAGACGGTAATAGTTTAGTTATTTTAAAAAAACTTAGAAAAAATATATTCTAATATGGTGAATGATTATCATTTTTTCCCAAAAATATAAACCCATTTTTTACTCTTCATAAATATACTCTACATAAAATCATTCTACATAAATGTGGAAATGAAATAAAAGAAAGGGTGATCTCCAACGCTCTATAAGAATAAAAATAAAATATATCAATCTATGATCATATAAAATCCTGACATAAAAATCATGTTATGAGATAGTAAAATAACAGAAAAAGTTCATACAAAACCTTTGAATGATCATAAACATGAGTCGTGGCATAAAACATTATCATTTTTTAAAACATAGCCAATAAATGGGATAAATCATCCTAAATAAATCAGGAAAAATAATATTATTCCAAAAAATATGGCATCATCAGGAATATTGAAAAAAAACCATTTCATTTGTTAAGGTTAACTACCATGTCCATAAACATAGTCGATCAGAACACACCCATTTCCCATAGTGGATCAGGACACACCTGTTTCCTAGAGTGTATTATCATAATTATGTTTCCCATAGTGGATTTGGACACTCCTATTTCCCATAGTGGATTAGTCCAATAAAGTTTTTCCCATTTTTATCTCATGATATTTAAAATTTTCCAAATTAATTAAGTGTAAATATAGCTCTCACCCATCATATTATGAAATCATAAATATGTGATCAATATAGTCAAAAAAATTCATCATATCATAAAAAATAAAATAAAACTGACATAATAAACATTTAATCATATCATAACCTATTGAAAATAGAAATGTTTCATAACCATTTCACCATATTATATATTTTGAAAATAAGATATTTTCATAAGCATTTTATCCTGGTATAATCTATGGAAGAGAATAAAGAATCATGAACATAATTTTATAATAATATTAGTAATTTAGAGAAATAATATGAATGATATCCTTGGATCATATACCTTTTAATTTATAGGTATCACTAACTGATGTCATCTTTGATGAAAATATTTTTTAAAGATCATTTAAGACATTTCTTAAGGAAAATATAATTAACATTTAAAATAACTCTTTTTTAAAACAGAAAACATTTTCAAAAAATATTCTTTTAAAATAAAACTGAAAATTTATAATTGAATATTTGAATCAATTATTTATTATGAATTTGGAATATTCTACTCATGTAGCACAAAATATTTAATGTTTCTATCATATTTGTGGTAATATAAAAATTGGAATCTTTCATAGAAAAATACATGAATATTCCATTAAAATATTTTGAAAATAAATTAAGAAATAAGTATAAATTTTATTTTAAAAATAATAATTGAGTAATTTAAAATTATATAAAACATTTTTATAATTTTTTTTGAAAATTAATGATATTTTTGACCAGTATGATAAATGAACTTGGATTATATTAATAACATTTTACTAATTATTTAAGTAACAAAGAATAGGAAAATGTAACCATTACATTAATATATATTTTATAAACATAGTAGAATAAATTTAATGAGAATTAATCAATGGTTTATTTAAGGATTTTAAAATTTTAGACTTAATCATAAACAATCCTAATAATTGACGAGATTGTAACCTAAAATCATTACCATATTGGTAACATTTTATCATAACCACTGTTAAGTAATAAAAAAATAAAATATAAAATACCATGAGTGTGAAAAAATTCATGATATTACATTTCAAATGTTTTTTATATACACCACGTGAAATAACTTATGTGTGTAAGATAACATATGTCTAAAAGAAGGCCAATTAAGACACAAATCTCTTAGTGGTTTCTTAACTTTTGAATTGTAAAACCTATGGAAATAAATCATAAAATGGATTTGAAAATAAAAATAATTGTAATTAGAAACATCATAAGATACATTTATGGGAATTATATAAACCATATAAATGAAACATGTGGTGAACATGACATTTGGCTCACATAAAAATAAAAGTGAGGTGGGAATTCTTAACCATACGTCTTGACATCCATCGTACTAATTAAAAAATATATTATAATAAATATTAGTTTATTTTAATTATAGAATATAACCGTGTTTATATATTTTATACCATATATTATTTTATTATGAAATTTTATTTCACATTTATTAACAATTTCATATAAAAATTGTGTTTTGGGAAATAACTACATTATTTTTCACATATATTTATCTTGTTATTTCATAATCATATTATTTAAAAAATTATTTCATCATATCAATTATATAAAAAATGATATAAATATAATATATATTCAGTATATAATTATTTATGGTAAAACATAAATGGTTTTGATAGAAAATGAAATAATCTGTTTATGGAAATGGTGGGTCTTATGTACGCATGAACATTTTTCCCATTTTATTATTGGATTTGAAAAAAATAAAAGTTTATGATATGTATTATAATTAAAGATTCTTTATCTCATTAATGTGATATATTTTTATTTAACTCATCCTTAATACATTTCATGTAAATTATAGACGGATCACATCGCTTTGCAAGTTGGTAATATTCCATATACACGAATGACGTTATCATATTCCCAAAAAATAGAAAGCTTGAATTTGTGTGTGATACAATAATTAATGAATAATAATAACATCACAAATATCATACATTTATTATATAAACTATAAATTCCTCATTATTTTTAACCACGAGAGGTGTTAATGGAAAAACGGATGACATCAGTTCACGATGTGGTAGTTTGTTGTACACATGAATGATGACGTCATAACCCATTTTATGGAAGTGTGTGAGATTTTAGAGAGTACCATTAAAATAAAATAAAAAAACATCATGAAATCTAATATATATATATATATTTATATAATCATTTTATAATTATATTTTAATGAGGTAAATAACGAAACAAAAATAATACAATAATTGGTGAGTGTTACCTCTCCTTTGGGTATCATCTTTGGTTTTTACTAAAAAATTTCGTGGTTGGATTTATGTCAAAAATTAGGATTATTATATGAGTAAAGGGAATTTGGGAAGTGACATTTTTAAATCTTGTTTGATCAAAATGTATGTATTGGTTTGAGGAAGTGGGGAGAATGACTGCACTTTTATAGTTTAGAAGAATTGGAATTCATCTAAATAATAAAAAGTATTCACTATTTGGAGGTCAATATTACATAAATTGGAACAAAATCTAATAATAAAAGTTTTTTAGAATTATATTGTAGAAAAAAACCTCCACCCCAAATATAATATTTTTTAAACGTATAATTTATAAAACTTGAAGTTTCCTATTTTTCCTTTTTTTACTCGGGTAACTAAATTTATAACCATGGTAATTTATCCTTTAAGAATCAATTAGAGTGATAATTAATTGGTAATTATAACCCAATAATTATAAATTTGAAAAATTTAGTATAAATTATAAATCATTTCTATGTAGGAAATTAATTTCAACAAATGTGTAAGTATCGTGTGAAAACATTGCTTTATAGATAACTACAGTAACCGAATTTTTTATTATTTTAAAGTCAATAATCATCATAATAGGAAAATTGGTCAGTGAATGTAATATAGTTTATATTTATTTAAATATAAAAATAAATAATTAGAATATATATTTTTATTAATTTTAAATCATTTGATAAAATATAAATTATCAAAAATTAATGTTAATGTCAATGTTGACATTATTCATTATGATTGAATTTAAAAAAAAAATAGGAAAATTATGTAATTGAAATATATTATATTCACACCCATGTAACATGATATTTTAATCTATAAAAATAATGTAACATCACACTTCATCAAATATACATCACTTTTAATATTTTCAGTTTCATTTATTTTATTTTATTATTAAAAATATAATTATTTTGTTGGTATATCATAAGTATTAAACGTAATTATTTTATCTATTAAAATTTTATATAAATTATTACAATAAAAATACTAATTTTTATTTAAAATATATATATATAACTAAAAATACAATTTTTTCTTCCTATCCTAAGGCTTTAAAGATAATAAAAGTAATAAAAGTATGTTTTTGTCATTTTATTTAATTAACATATTATATGGGTAATATTCAAATATAAGTTAAATGAAATTTTCATATTTGAAAGAATTTTATTTTCATGGTTTAAATAATCTCATTAAATAAAATATATGTAATATTTTATTTCCATTTTACTCTTATCACACCAGTTTAACCCCTATAAATCTATTTTTAACTTAACCGAAGTAATTATTTTTTACTGTATTCACTATTCATGTTGGATAAAAATTTTGATGAACATAATATAAATTAAAAATTATTATGATTCATAATATTTAATCAATTTTTCCAAATTCTATTCATAGAAGTGTAAAAAATATTTCAATATTAATCCCTTATACATTATTACAAAGAGGGTTTTTAAAGCATAATGAATAAAAAAATTTAAATGTTTTTATATCAAATTACAATAAAAATTTATTACAATGACATAAATTAGTTTAAAATAATTATAATAGAACTAAATATACAATATATAAAATTTATAATATTATTTTACATTGTATATAATATAGGTGAAAACATAGTTTTCAATTAAAATTTATCATTTTTTCTATTCATATAACTAATGATACTATCCATAAAAAACATGAAAATTAACCTTAAGATAAATCTTAAATTTTGAATTAAAAAAAAGATTTTTATTTTATAAAAATATTTTTTAAAAAAAATAAAAAATTTAATTCTCAGAAAATGACATAATAATCAGTTTTTTTTAAATAGAATTTTTATAACATATAAAGACTTTACCAAAAATTATCAATCTCAGTATAAATATTTTTTATTTATATAAAAAAATTGTACATGATATTTAAACATATTTATTATTATTCATTTTTCTATGTTTAATGGATTGTTTTATAATAGTTTCATTTAAATTACTATATCAATAATATTTTATGGGATTGTATAAACCTAGTCTTGTATGTAATGGAATTGAATCCAAAGTTGTGTGTATTTTAATCTTAACATGGTTTATCATGTATCAAATATGAACATGGAGTTTCATATAATTTATGACATCATTTAAATTTAATTTATTCAAATAATAGTAATAATTCATAAATACTCAGGGTGTTTTATTCTACACCCCCTAAAATGAATTTTCCATTAAAATACATCTTGTTCATAAAAGGTTTAGCATTTGAGAATTCATTCATTGAAAACCAGGAAATAAAAATGAATAAATAAATAAAATTTAAAATGGTAAATTTAAAAACTTATCAATTAACCAAGTAACTCATAACCATCCTTTAACAATGGAGATCATAGGTGAGAAGTGATAATATGAACATAAGTGAGAAAACTAACACCCAAATACTGATTGAGGGAGACAAAGAACATGGTCAAGAGTAATTTAACAATCAAAATTTCTTAAAACAATTAGTCTTGAAAATGTGCTTTGATATCATAAAAAGGGATTATTACTAGAAAAACTTCTATTTTAAGACCATTTAACCTAATGTGGATGATTTTTTTTGAAAAAATATACCTTTTTAATTTCATTCAATTTCATAAGCATAAGATCTTCCTTAGGTTATTCCTTGATCCATTTACACATTATCTCTTACTCCAACAAATGAAGGTGAATTTTTTATTCCTAAATCAATAATGGACCATAATATATATATATATAATGATATGTCATTCCATTTATCATTAGTTATCATCAAAATAAAATGGACAACACATGTTATCCAATATTCATAAATATTGATATTTAAAAATAATAAATCAACAAGTAAAACCTCATTAAAAGTTCAATATAAAGAATTATATAATTTTTTTGCCTTTTGAAACCTACGAAAGATGAAAATCCAAACCATTAGAAATAATATCACAAAATTTTTCAAATTCATCTTATCATTGATCCCCCTTATATAATAACATATCTCATGATTGTCACATACCAAACTTGTGAATACCATATTCATTTACTCTCTTAAAACATTGTAATACCATGCATTACTATTAAACCATATTGAAAACATAAATTCTTATTCGTTCCTTACATAGGAAAAAAATTATTGGATATATTTCTTAAATAAAAATTTTTATAAACACCATTCGTGATAGAATAAAATACTTTGTCAAAAATCATTAATATGTTCCATGGTAATTAGTACTATCCTATTTAATTTATTCTCTTCTAACTTATCTTTATTCAAAATAAGAACTGTTTTCACGACATCGAGAATATATTTAAATTTATATTCACTTAATCAAAATATTTCATTTCTATTAAATTATTTTCCTATTCCATTAGTACTATTTAAAATATTCTTTAAACTCCTTAATGAAAATCTATTGTGGAACAATGCATTAATGTTTCATAATTTTATAAAGAAAAATACCACAGATAAGAAATAGAATTCATTGTATCAAAATTAATTAATTCATAATTTATTCCATCTTATTAATACACTATTGACCTTCCTTTTGCATTTTATTCAACAATAATTCTACCTTTCATATTTCATTTTTAGTATCTTAATTATGAGAAAAATAAAAATTACTCATATAACCTTGCCACTTTTCTTCTTTGGATTTCCATTTATGACACCAATTTTCAAAATTCCTATACTTTCTATGTTTAAATAATTCAATATTTAATGATATATTTATGATTCCAATATTCTTATCCATTTAATTAAATAAACCATTCATTTTCCCTTTGTAGTTACATTCTTTGTGTCCTTATTTTCCATAGTAAAAAAATATTTTCATTCTTATATGACATTCACTTAGGTGTTTCTCCCCATGTGATCAAAACATAGAAAAATGAATTTTCTATTGTCCATCATCTCCACCAACTTAAATCATAGTGAAATATTTCCTTAACATATTTGGTGAGTCAAGGAGTTGGTTATGGTATGCATTGTTAATCATGTTCAATGGAAACTAATTAGGCATAATCATAACATCCTTCAATCTATTCATCATCTCATTTGACTGATCGTTAGAAAATTATCAGTTACATTCAGTGTTAACCAAGTTTCTTATGGTTCATTCTGTTAACTAAAACTAGAAATCAAAGTGTTATAATTACTTTTCATAGTATAAAACCACATAATCATGAAACAAATATCTTATAATAAGTCTAAGTAATGAAAAATTATTTCAAATATGTGACACCATTATGATAACACAAATCATATATGATCATCTTCAATTTAATTCCTTCATGATGGTTCATAAAGAGTTTGTTAATTTCCAACGAATATCTCATGGGAGTGTTAGACCATGTGTGCTGAAAGGTTCATTTTCATGGACCATTTCCTATTCGAGTCTATCTCAATATTGTGTTTATGGGGTTTTTACCTCTAGGTACCTCTCTTTTAATTCTACATCCACTTATATTATCCTGATAGGGAGGTTATTTCAGGGAAAACTTCCTTGTATCCTTTACCAAAATCCTAGTACATTTTCCTACACATTAAATCATACTTAGTGTTTTCCTTAGAGATATCCCTAGACATATCCGTATTAATATAATTATGGATTTCAAAAAATATCCTCATATTAGTTTCCAAAGGATAAAAAAACCTTTCATTTGATACCAAATATGGTGTCCCAGCTTCTAATACTAGGATTTTACATATTTTTTATGAGTGTTCATTACATTAAAAAATCACACACTAGGAAACTGTAATGTTTTAGTTCCTCTAGAAACATAGAACACAATATTCTAATCTATTTAATTATCTTAGATGTTTCCAACAATGATATTCCCATTTATTACTCTTCATAGGGATACCCAATAAACAATCATTCTTCAAAACCCATGTAATTGAAACATAATAAAGGGTAAGATTATATACTTATTATGGGTAAACATAAAAGATATCAATCTATGGTCATATAAAATAATGATACATGAATAAGGATCTGTTATAATAATTAAAAATTATAAAGTATATACCCAACCTATCATTGATTATGAACATGAGTAAGGGAATAAAAGATTAACATTTTTTTAAACATGTCCCATCAGTGTTATAAATAATCATAAATACATCAGGAACCCGAAGTCCATGTCATTAAAGTGTGGAACCAACATAGATATAGAAGAAAAAACAATTACATGTTTCATGGACAACTACTAGGGGCATCAATATAGTGGATCAGTATTCACCCATTTATAATAACAGATCAGGACACACCTATTTCCCATTGTGGACCAGGACACAACTATTTAAAAAAGTGGACCAGGATGCACCAACTTTCCAAAGTGGATCAAGACCATAATCTTGTTTAAATTCTTTATCTCATGAGATATAAATCTTTAGCTAGTGTATTTTTGAGAGATATAAGTCCCACACATTAAATAATTAAATCATACATATGTGCCCAAAATGACCCTAAAAATTTATCATATAATAACCCAATAATTGAAATGGGTATCATAGATATTTCATAAAATAATAACTTATTTGAAATATAAAATAATCATAATCATTTCATGATAGCATAACCTATGAAAATAATTTTTCTTCAGGATGTTTTAATCATGGTATAACTTGTGGAAGAGAAAAGTGTTTCATAAATATCATTCCATAAAAAAATGATTGGCCAAATAATATTAATGTTATCATTGGATAACATCCCTAGTAATTAATATATAACACTAATTTATGTTATCTTATATGGAAAATAATTTGAAAAGATTATTTAAAACATTTATTACGGAAAAAATAATTTCTTCTTAAAAAATATTTTTTAAAACATAATATTTTTTTAAAACCCTTTTTTTATAAAAAAGTTGAAATCTTATAAATGAATATTATATGAAATCATTGATCATGTATTCTTTATTTTTTTCTCATGTACTACATGATAAAATGTAGGTTCAGTTTACATTTGTTGTAAAAAAACAATCGATCGTTTTTTGTGTGGAAATTGACATGAAGATTCCATTCAGATCAATTTGTAAAAAATTGAAAAATGGGTAAAATTTTCTTTTCAAAATTATATTTGAGTAATATGTAATTTTTTAAAACATTTTAAGAAAACATGGTTTTGAATAAAATTATATTTAGGACTAACAAGAGAAATAAAGTCATATTTTATTTAAAACAAATTTCCTAATTATTTAATTAACAATGAGTGGAAAAATGGTACCTTTGCATGATATTTTCATTAAAAAAATTGTATAAGAAAATTAATGATAATTTTTTACAGTTATATATGAAATTTTAACACTTTTGACTTAATCATAATCAATCCCGATAAATAATGATATTGTTACATTAAATCATTTTTGCTTTGATAAAATTGAATCATAAGACCTATGAAGTAATAACATAAAATGAAATATAAAATATCATTAGGATGAATGAATTAATGATATTAAATGTTAAAGGGGTTGTATTTATACCTATTTAAACAATATAGGTTCATAAAATAACGTTTTTATCAAAAATAAAAAATTGAGACAACAACCACTTTACAATTTGTTAACTTTTATCCATAAAACTCCGGAAATATATATCCTCCGATGGATTTATAAATAAATATAATTTCAATTGTAAAATTATAAGAAACATTCATGGGAAGTATATAGATCACATTATTTATACATGTGGAGAACATGGAATGTGTCTCCAAAAAAAGTGACATAGAAATTCCATACCATAACTATTGAATTGCATTGTACTAATTAAAAATTCATTTATAATAAGTTTAATAAATTATAAATATATTATAGAACCATATTAATATATTTCAAAACACATATGATTTTATTATGACCTTTGATTACCCATTTATTTACAATTTCCTGTTAAATTCATGTTTCAGGGAATAACCACTTTTTTGCATATGTTTTAACTTTTTATTTATTATTCCCATTACATAGACAATGATTTAATCATATATTTAATTTAATAAATGATATAAATACCATATATATTAAATATATAGGTAATTATTTTCACCAAAAATTTTGTTGTTATAAAATGTAATTAATCATTCGTGGAGACGTTAGGCAGTAAGTACACATGAACGTTGATTACATTTTATTGTTATTCTGAAAGAATTAAAATTAAATTATATGTATTAAAAATATAAAATCTTGTTTATTCCATATATATAACATATTTTTATTAAACTCATCATTTATACTTTCCATTTAAAGCGTCAATGAATCATATCGCTTCATGAGGTGGTAGTTTGTTGTATACACAAATGACATTATCATATTCCCACCAAATGGAAAGCATAATGTAATGTGTGATATAATAAATAGAAAATGCTAATAAAATCTTTAATATCATATATGTCAAATATTTACTATATATCCATCATTATTTCAATCCATGAGTGGTAGTAATGGAAAAACTAACGACATCGTTCCGAGAGGCGGTAGTCAGTCGTACACACGAACGGTGATTTCGTAACTCATATGATGTATGTGTTTGAGGGTTTATGAAATAAACTTAAAATAATATAATACAATTACATTGAATATACTTAGGTTAATATATTATCATTTTCTAATAATAATTCAACAGGGTAGATGAAGAATGGAAACAAAAATGCTTGTTGATTAGTGTTAGCTCTTCATCAAGTATCCTTTTCAGGTTACCACTAAAGCCTTTATTTGTTGTTTTTTCTAAACAATTATGCTTATAGGATTATTTTATGGAAGTTGGTATGTTATTTGTGTATATCATGGTTTATCTAATTGGCTTGAGAGGTGTGAAAAATTTGGGAGACTAATTTTCCATTTACAGTTATGGAGGAGTGGGACTCCTGTAAATACTCAAAAGTACTCTATATTGAGTTTCCAATTTAATCTCAAGTGGATAAAAACTTGTTTACTAATTTTTTATAGGGATTATAAGTTTTATCCACCCTCAAACCACATTATTAAACACTTGTTTTAATGATATCATTTTTTAACTTCGAATATTCAATTTTTTAAACATTTTTTATTTTTACAACAACAGTTACTAGATTTATATCTTTGGAATTTTATCTTTTAAGGCTAAATGTCATGATCCAACCCATTCTAGGGATCGAGCCACAAATACCCCAAGCCCTCAACTATAGGTCAGGGGCTGGAGACCAGCACCGAAGGAATAACAATCACATTGAGGCATTTGTCTATGTACCAATACACACATGCAACCGACTCAATTAAAAAGTGTAGATAGAAAGGAAAAAAAGATACAACATTGCTATAAATATACCAAAAATATGCATCAATCACTATAAATTACAAGTATATAGAAGTAATGTGAATGGGAAAAAGGAAAAAACATGCCCAACCAGAAAACTTCAATAACCCAGCAATAGGTGGAAAAGTAAAATAGCTTTGAGAGCCCGACCATTGAATCCCAAGGCATAATAAAAACACATGGTCCAAACACTTTGTAAAACTAGATCCCATAAATTCATTGTGAACATATCTATCGTCTATAAGGGCACACCATGTGTGGGAAAATCTTATGTAGGGGTGAGTATAAGAAATACATAGTAAGATCTCCCCATGGATCAGGGGAGAAAATATAGAAGTACTAAATAAATGAGATGTAGATTGAACAAGGTATAGTAAAAGATTAAATATAAACCCTACTAAAGAGTGAATTAGGCTCATATAAACACAAGGAGAATGAAAATATTAGAATATGAACTTCTCATCAAGTCTTCACTACCTATAGTAGGAGTGTACACTTTTCCAACCACTATAATCCACACAAAAAAATCATGTGGAATACCCCAAACATCATCGCCTATCCTGGAAGGGGAGTAACCAAAACCCTACGAGGGGGTACTGAAATAAGATAAATACATACATACATATATATATATATATATATACATGCTCAACTAGAGAATCCCAAATGAAAGAGTACTATGATCTCCATATCACATATCATCCCATGAAAGGATTATTCCATAGTTCCAAAATTTTCCATCATCGATGAAGAGTATCTCATATGTCTTCCCTAAATAGAAATTCAAAAGGACTTAATCATTTCACCTTTATACTATTCTATTTGGGTAGGTCTATCTTCCCTGCACAGTTTTAGGTCGCATCACAAGGAAGTGTCTCTGTGGGAAAAGTGCACCGGTTACACATAAGACCAAAGGTAAGTCAAAACATGTATCGTCACTTTTCCACATAGTCTAGAAGTCTTATAATGATTGGGGAACCATACCTAGCCTATTTGGAGGGTTCCAGTAGAGTGTAATCGAGGACCAATTCCCAACCCGGTTGGAGGGTTCCACTTCAGTATTGCCAAGGAACCATTCCCAACTAAATTTGAGAGTTCCACTATAGTTTTGTTGAAGACCCACACCTAACTCAGCAATAGGGTTCCACTATAACGATCATTGAAAATACATTCAATGTCTAGATGGAGGGTTCCACTGAGAAGACATTGAGTAACTACACTGTAAATCCTTACTAGACAATACCACTCAAAAAGGTCATCCAAAACACCACAACCTAGTCCCACTAGAGGTTAAGTCTGGTACTACACTAGTGATTCTACATGATCACCACCATTTTCAAGTGTCACCTTGGGTAGTCTTTAAACTCGGAACACCTCAGATGACAAATCAAAATCCTTTATATAGGGAACCATCTTATTCTACATGAAAAACACTCTGGATAGGCTACTCATGGGGAAAAATCTAAGTTCAGAATAAAGAGATATTAGAGATAGAAGATTCATAATGTGGTACATGATGCATGTTGGGACAACACAACATGTGACCCTACCTCATTACTTGGTCATGTACCTTGTCATTCTTGGGTACTAAACTATGAACTAGTTCCCACAAGGCATGCCAATGTACTCCAATGTACATGGAATCTCTAACTAAAAGGCTGATTAGAGCAAATTTTTCATTGTTTATCCAAAGGTTTAGAATATTATATAACATGAATTCATCCTCAAATAGACCTTGATAAACATATAGATCACATTATTTTGATCCTTATAGAAAAGCGCACATGATCTACTATTCATTCGCCCGAATTATGATCCCATTGAAGAAACTTCATTTTGCAGCATCACACTTGAGAAATGATTCATTAGTCCAATGCCTCTATTATAGAACACATAATATGGTTCACACCATTGTGTTACTCATGGAAAATACACATGGGATTGTCTATTCATTCATCGAAATGGTCACCCAGTAAAAAATACACATTTTACAGCAAACACCCAAAATGGGGATCATGGTCCCACACCTAAAAATTTTGTTTACATACCTTAAATTAGTATTGATAATTACTTCTCAACTCTAGGGTATCAATGCCTCTGACAATGCATCAACTAGACATTGTATGTAGACATGTGATCTGATACAGTTTTCCGAAATAATAATAATATTATCATCATGATTATCTGATGTTTCAAGCCACCAAGCCTCGAGTATAAAACAAAAAGTTCTACAAATAGCCTCAAAAGGTTTTACTTAATGAGAGGGTAATGTTTACATAGAAATCATATCAAATAGATGATTAGTTAAAAATATAAAAGCGTTTGAATATTTTCCCAGCCCCAAAGCACATTCCAGTTCGACCTGCCTGATGGCTTTCCTGCTCCACCAGATTGCATCCGACCACTGATCACCATGAATTCCATCACCAAACTACTGTGGACTGGTAGTCGTGGATTCCTCTACATGGTGCTTCCACTTGGATTTTGCCACCACTCCGGCCTCCCAAGGATGCTACGGGAATCCCGCTGACCACCAACTATGACCCTACAATCTGAAAATAGATTAGAGACCAGGTAATAAAACCATGATAATCAAGCCATCAAAATACTCTAATCTCGACTCTCTAAGACAACATCAGTCATCCTCCATAGTAAACACAACTTTTTGAAAAGTTCCATCTATTGTGGCCTCAAAATGTCTTCTAGTAATCTAGGATGGTAGCCAGCCTCTCTTACCATCATATCCAGCCCAGGATAGTACGTGGAAAACAGTTTCTTCCCAACTCAATTGTCTCTTCTAAAATTTATCTCTCCTCGTCCCACAACAAAAAGAGATGACTCTTGAAGAATTTCTAGAAGAAATTCCATATTTCTTCCAAACATATGCAGTTTCCTATTATACCAATCCTCCTGATCCTTTCCATATTTAGTAATAATATTTTTGTCCCACATTCATTTCCCAACCATAAAATCCCATTCCAGTCAGGCCATCATGATTTTCATGTAAACTGCTATGTCCCTAAGGCCGAATCCTCCATCCTCCACCAGTTTCTCCACTCGATACTAAGTAGAGAAATGATCCTTAACCAATTAGTTAGAATCCCACAGAAACTTTTTCATCAGCTTTTCCATGGAATTAACTATCCCTTTAGTTGGAGTCATCATGGACATGACATGTATTGAAACAGAAAAAATCACTCTATTAATCAATGCCACTCTACCCCTGATGATGAGAACCCTGTTTTTTCTAATTAAGAATCCTCCCATTAATTCAATTAGTTATATCCTCAAAGAATATTCTTTTCACTTGACCATTAGAAATAGGTTCCCCAAGATAGGTAATTGGAAATTGTTTCTACTAGATTCCCAAAATGCATTGTATGACATGCATCCTTATTCTAGAATATTTCATTACTGTAATGAAATGTTTCTCCCTAGAGTTGATCTATTGGAAACTTAGGCTATTATTAATAACAACTAGACAAAAAAAATTAACATGACATAACCCCATTCTATTAGAATAGGAGAAAATATTGTTAGAAAAAATAATATTAGAGAAAGACCCATCCGATCCTTTAGAAAGATACAGAAAATTCCTCGATTCCCTCAAACACCATTGTATGTTTTGAGATAGAGCTTCCTAAGATAAGATAAATAGAATGGGGGATGGGGGTCCCCTATACATACACCCCCACACATTCTTAAAATAAACAAGAAGATTTGCCAAGATGGAAATGGTTATCCAAGGAGAGAATAAATAGTAGAGACATTAATTGATAAACCATTCCTGAAAACCAATATTCTTTATCACCTGAATAATGAAGCTCTATTCTACTTTGTCATACGTCTTATCTATGTACACCTAAATAATTAAATTCGACCTGAACACATTCTAATACAAATCTAGCAAGAATTCTTGAGCGACTCCCACCGCCCCTTGAATACCCCTACCTTGGATGAAGCCATGTTGTTCTTGTGAGATGACCCTGGGAATCACCTTGATCAGACTCCTAGACAGTAAACATGGTAAAATATGGTTAGATACATTGAAAATACATATCAGTTTATACTGATTAATGGAGGACATTTATTTAAATTTAGGCAAAAGAACCACCCGGGATGAACACAATATCTTATTGATGGATCCCCCAGATAAAATCATGTAGTGATTCGATAAAAAGAGGACCCCCAATGTCCCATGATTCCATATAGAAAGCAGTTGGGAAGCCATCGAGGCTATGAGCACTTTTCTGTGGCATGTTGTGAAAAATCTCACAAACCTCATTAGTAGATGGTATAAAATGTAACAATTCATTATGCTCATCATAAAACCTCTTGGAAATACTCACCATCAAAACCTCATGTATAAGATCTGAGATTTTCCCCCACGAAAACCCTATATGATCACCTGAAAGTAGCAGCTCAAAATAATCCAAATCCAACCTTCTAATGACACCAATGTCAGAAGGAAATTACACATCCTAAATCCTAATGTTGACGTTCATATTTTTTTATTCCATTAAACAAGCATGGAAAAAATAATTGTTCTTATCACCTTCATTAAAGACACTAGACCACAAATCATTCTATATAGCCCCTCTCCACTTCCAACAACCATTATTCTAGGAAATAACATTTGTCACATAACTATAGAAAGGAATATTCATCCTAACATTATTGAATCATATTCTCCAACCTACCAATTTTATCTTGAAGCACCTCCACAGACCCAGCCGCTACTGGTTTACTTATGAACCACCTACCGATATCATTCTTGAGATGATTGAATGTCTAGATAATCCAACACAAGATCTACCATCCAAACACTTCTCCCAAATATCTATCATCATTTATATAAACACATATAAAAATTAAAATTATTCAAATACAAAAAAGTCTTGTTATACAAACTCCCTAGCTTGATCTCCAATAGTAGTGGAACATGACCCGAAAGAGATCGAGACAAGTTCAAGACGGAGGTCCCAGAAAAAGACTCACATCACTTTTTTTTAGCAAGGAATATATCCAGTCTACTACATATGTGACTACCCCCTCTGTGGTTATTACACTAGGTATATTTACATCCACTAAATCCCAAGACCATAAGTCCCTTCCTAGAGGTTAAATTATTAAAATCCAACAATCCATTATTAACATCCCTTGAGCCTCATTTCTTCTCCAAATTGTATATAATAGAATTAAAATCCCCTCCTATAAAACATGGTAATATATCCTCATCAAAAGTGATAAGGTACTCCAACTAGATTCCTCATTACACAACATCGCTTCTAGCATAAATGAATGAAAAGAAGACTTTGGAGCCTCTAAGCCAGATCTTCACCATGATACACTGTTCTTCTACCTACACTAACTCCACTTGAATGGAATTATTCCATAATAACTAGATAAGGAGTAATCATTATGGAAAGGTAAATAACTGAACACACATTCCATTAAAACAATTAACTGAGAACAAAAATGAATCCATGGATGATGTTAAAGTAAAAATATAACGGATAATAATAATAACCGAATTTTCAATAAAATAAATTCTTATTTATTGGACACTATGTTTCCTAGGTACATGGTACTATTACTTTCATGACCTATCATAAGATGGTTTATAACATATTGGATAATAAGCAATTTGATTATCCAAATCATTCATCTTATGAGACTATTGATTCATCGAGGGGTTATTAATAATATATCCCCAACCATGTCGTACCTTTCCAAATCATTCCTCATATATTGAATAATTAATTTTATTTTTGAATAATGTGCCATATTAGATATCCATGTTGAGTTAAAAATATATATTTACCAATATTCTCTTAATTAATCAAATAAAATTAAAGTACACATTGTATGTAAAAATGTTATGTGGTTTAAGGCATAATTATACCCATCACATTAGTGTATGGATGTATAAAATAAATACAATATCCAATCTAAAAAGTTCATAAGGAAGTGATTGTTTCCAGATAATGTTAACCATGACCAAAGAAAGTGAGAAAGAAAAGATAACATTTACCACTTGGTATTTTTCAATTCAAACACCCTTAAAAGAGTTAATTTAAATTGAAACAAAAAATACAATGAAATAAGACTGAATAATGATACTAAATAAAATGGATAATTATATACACCACGTTAATGTGAATTGTTTCATAATACCAAATAAGACCTGATGGAATGTAAATTGATATGAAATCCATTATCTTATACAACATTTTGGTTGAACATGCTTTAA
Organism: Viscum album; assembly: GCA_963277665.1. Lineage (NCBI taxonomy): Eukaryota > Viridiplantae > Streptophyta > Magnoliopsida > Santalales > Viscaceae > Viscum > Viscum album. The sequence continues at coordinate 1,879,630,060 of OY728132.1, forward strand.
ACTCATGTATAATGGGTTTATTCATGTTATTAACTTATAATTGATCTGTATTCATATTTATAATTTTATATATGATCTTATTATAAAATATTATTACCCATTTATTAACAATATTTCATTATTATCACCATTTTGGGTGTTTTGGAAAAAAATATAATGATTTTATTCAACAAATGAAATCGTAGTCACAATGTCCCAATAGAAAACTAAGAACAATGGAATGGTTCCTCAGGGAGGATGGAAATAGTGAATACAAAGGTCATTGCTTCTAACTAAAATAAAAAATTCTGGAGGAATGGAACCCATGGTGGAAAAAAATAGGTCATTGACGGTTTCATAAACAATGGAGGTGATGAAATAAATTACTTTATTTACCTTGCGTCGCATATGAAGAACCTTCATGTGGCTGGATGTAAGTTCCTTACATTTATGTTTATGATTAATAATTGACCATTGTATGGTACTCTGACCAAGAAGTAAATTATTAATTTTTGAGGAGTTTGTTTGACTGCATTATTAAAACCATCCTAAATACATTCCATGTAACAAGTGAATAAATCACATCAATTTGAGGAGGCAGTAGTATACACATCCCTAAATGATGTTATCGTATTAAAAAAATGAAAATCATGAAGGTATGTTTTATATAATTATTATAAAAGAATTATCCCTTAAAAATAACATATATATCATATCAAAACAGTATGTATATATTTATTCCCAACCATAATTGGTGGTAATTGAAGAACTGACTATATCGGGTTGTGAGGTAGAAGTGCACCAAACACACGAATGATGATTGCGTATCCCATTTATTCAAAGTGTATTAAAGTTTAGTTTATAGACATAAAAATAAAAAAAACGATAGTATATTTATGATACTGTTTTTATTATACAATCACAATATATATATAAGGCCTCTGCCTTTAACATTACTTAATGTTGAATTAAATGAATAATTCACATTGATGATATGTTCAGGTTTAGAGTTTTAGAGAATTAGAACATAACTATTACATCTCAAAAGATTACAAATTAGACACTTCTACTAAGTTTCCATAGAATAAAAAAACTCTTAAAAAGAAACATGTCTAGTTCAATGTTTTATATAAAATGACATTCCCTTGATCCCATCCTTGACCCTATTCCACATTAAGTCCTATGAAAAACAGTTCAAAAAAACTTCGGGTTAGCATAAAAAGCTCAGTAAGGGATACACAAAGAATGAAAACAATTAGTTTATCAAAACAACAAGTAATCCATGTATACTTTAACAAAGTAATACTTTTCACCTTTATAAAGTAGTAAAAACTATTCACTGAATAGAAGATCATTACGTAACCATTTGTAACCAAAAGATTACCATAAAACCCATAAAAATATCACATAACATATAAAGGTAACTTTGGACATAAACATACTTAAGTGGAATAACCATACGGTCGACTTCCACACATATCTCTTAATGGAATAGCCATACAGCCAACTTCCATACATACTTAATGGAATAGCCATACGGCTAACTTCCATACCCAATGAATTGGAGGTTATAACGTAACCACCCGTCCTGGTATTCACGGCACCACCCATCATATGGTTTATCACGTAACCACCTATCAAATGTCCAAGTACCATTATAAAAATCATAAGACATAAAACAGATATAATGGAAAGAAAACATTTACACACTTTGATCACAATATATCACTTAAATATATTGACATAACAAATCCATTATAAAAACCATTTTCAATACCAAAATACATAAAAGAGTATATGGTATTTATTTCATTTAAAAAAACACTGCGGCTTGTTCAGGAAGCCAAAGACCAAATAATACTCGCGGCGGCGGAAAATGTCATTGTCACCGCGTACGTTAAAGAAACATTCCTTTTTGTCATTTTTTAAAAAGCTTCGTAGAAAAATATTCCTTTTGTATAAAAGTAAAATTCAAAGGGGTTTATACACCGTATTAACGAATGTTGTGTATAAAATGAAATATGCCTCAATGAAAGGAGATTGAGATGAAGTCCCTTACCTCGGGTCCGACTTGACTCGATCGTTTTTTAACTTCCTGAATAATAAACTTGAGTTAATTTCTACTTGCTTAAGAACCATTTTCAATCTTACTATTCCTTTTATATCACTTATTTCCATGTTATAAACATTATGTAATCATTAAGTTAATAATGTTTTCTTTGTCGATATTTGGTTCTTAGGTCGAAAGTGGACTTCTTACAATTACATGTTGTTCGTGTGGTCAAAGGTTCTTTATGTCCAGAATGAAATTCATGATTTGGATATCATATATATCATATATATCCATAATATACATGTATTTATAATATTACATAATCATTTAGAGGTAAAAAATGAAATGCACCGTTAATGGAGATGGTAAGCCGTACGTACGCATGAACACTACTTTCATTTCTATGTCTTATTAATGGAATTAAAACTAAATGAGAGGTATGTATATTTTAATTCCAGAATTATATTAATCATTTAGATGTAACATATATCATATATATCCATTATATATATGTACTTATAATAGTACATTACATTTGGGGATAAGAAATGAAATGCACTGTTCATGGAGACGGTAAGCCGTACGTACGCATGAACGCTACTTTCATTTCTATCTATACATTAATGGAAAGAAATAATAATAATATAGAGGTATATTCTAATTCTAATATAACATCATATATAATAACTTTAAATCCATCCTTTATAAGTCCCACATATGGCATTAATGAATCACCTCACTTTGAGGGGGCGGTAGTTCGCACATCCTTAAATGAAGATATTGCGTTTACCCATAATGGAAACCATAAAGGTATGACCAAAATGAAAAATACAGAAGCTTAAGGAAAATATAAACATATTATATATCATATATAAATATAGTTACATCTTAATGGCCACCTTTTAAGGTGATAAAAGAATGTTGAACAATCATCGTTTCGGGAGGCATAAATTCGCCATCCACGTAAACAGTATGTTCTTTAACCATTAGATGTAGGTGTGTGTAAGTGTAGCTCTAATCCTTATTATAACAACATCCTAGTATATTGAGGATACTGGAGTTGTTACAAAAGAAAAGAATAAATAGATTTTAGGGGGTTGGAGAAGCAAAATAATACAAATGGACTCAAAAGAAGACATTAACATAAAATCGGGTAACTCTCTTTGGTTTGAGATCAAAGGATTCCTTGGGAATCCTTATGCCCAAAGTTAGGCTTCAAGGAGTAAGATAGGGAAGTGTAGAGTCAAAATGGGCAGGGGTTGGCCGAGACAAAGGCTTTGGATGTGTGGGTAAGGTGGTAGAGGTGGGGGCCTTTTATAAGAGGAGAGGAGGGGCACTCTTGGAAGGTAAAGAAAAGTAACTTTATTTTAAAATGGTATTCGGATTTAAGAGGTCCCACATTGATATAATTCGAGCATAATGTGATAAGGGTTCGAAATACACCAATACAATATGTTTTGGACATGTGTAGGTCATAGATTTTACATTATCATTTCAATTTATTTAAATCCTTTATTAATTAGGTAATCACTGCATCATCATGATGTCATAAATAATTTAATTTATTTAATTTCTAAAAATTATAAAAAAAATATCATGATATAGGAAAGATTTTTAGATTTCTAATGAATATTTATAGTCAAAAATATGACTAGTATAACCCCATGTAAAAATTATTTTAGTAAAACAACTCATGTTTGTGTCATTTTTATTTTTACATTAAATAAAAATGTATTAATGTCATTTTCCAACTAAAGTGGCTCCATGGGGTCCCCAAGTTGACCCATGGATTGTCTTGGTTGGCCATGACATATCCAATGAGGTTAGGACATGTTTCAAGTTCATTTTATATTATTACAACATTTTTTTTACCTTAAATTACACTAACTGCCTCTAATCGTGATTAAAAACATAATAAGTTACTATTCACCAAAAAATTATTTTAATCTCACTGAACCAAATTTTAATCCTTAATGACAACTATTTATGTCGGATTTTTTTAATTCAAAACATAGAGGAGGTAAAATTTCATTTAAACGAAAAATTAGTTTTTAAGTACCACTTAGTGGTTTCACTATTCATCAAAATTTGAAGTTTTTCAGAAAAATACCAAAACATCACCCTAAGGTATATTTGATTTTACGAATTCAAAAATGAAGTCCATTTTGAAAAATTAAAAACATATAAGTTTCATTAATTAATTTAATAATTAATTTATGCTGTCAGAGAAAATAGCGTGTTTTTGTGAAACAATAAGTATCAAAAGATTGACACTAGTTTAAGTTCGATTTCAAAGTAAAATTAATTCCAACGACCACTATTGGATTTAATGGAAAAAATATATTCTAATTTCACTTTAAAACCAATTCAAAAGATAATATAATCATATAAATAAATTAGATTAAAAAGAGGTTTTGAATTAAAATACATCATTTTACACTATTCATTAAAAAAATGAACTTTATCGGAAAAATATCAAAAATTTACCGAAATTAAATTTTGATGTCCCAATTCTAAAGAAGAGTTTTATTTGGTCCAATAGAATGTATAAGAGTGAACAAAACTATATTTAATGACGGTTCTCCATCAAAAGGTGATAAGTGAACCATTAGTGAAAACTAGGGCATATACGCCTAAAATTGAATTCTTTCCATATTTTAAGCCTTTATCTTTTATTGGATAAATGTAAAAACATTTAAAAAACATATATAATTATATTTTAGTTATTTCTATCCATTCCCACCAATACAACAGCTATGTTTTAACTACCATTTAAAATAATATTCTTTTATTACTAGTGTGCAACGATAGATTTCAATGAAACTCTTTGTTGCGTATCGGGTACGATATCGAACATAGCAACCATTTTAAAGTAAAATTAATATTTAGTTCGTAAATATTAAAAAAATCAAAATTCTTTATTCTTTATTTACCTGGGATGTTACAATATAAATATTTAAGGGGGTGGAGAATGAAATAAAACAAAAGTCCTTGTTGAAGAATGTTTCCTCTTCTTTGGGTAACCCATTTTAGTTTTCACCAAATCCTTCCTTGGATGGATTTATACACAAAATAAGGGTTCTATGAGGAGGTGAGGGTTTTTAGGATCTTATTTAGTACATGTTAGGATTATCAAAAATGTTTGATAGGTGTGAATATGTGGGGGTGGGGTGAGTACCCTTTTATCATGGATGAGTAGTGGCATTCTAGTAAATATAAAAAGGTAAACACTATTGGAAGGTCTCCCTTACATTATTTGCCAATAATAATGAAAAAAATTAAATAAAATGGATAATATGGTATAACTATGGTCATAAAATGGTTTTTATAGGTTTCTAGTACATGTTTACCCTTAGGATTAATGTTTAACCACTACATAAACTCATTTTTACCTTATTCTCTATAATTAATTTTATTTGATTTAAATATTGCTTTTGGTAAAAAAAATAACTCAAATATACTACCAATTATATTTTTTTTCTCCAAATATATAAGTCATTTTTCCAAATTAAAATCACAAAAATGGAAGAAACTATTATAAAATTAATCCTATAGATGTGATGAGGAAGAAGGTTTTTTATGTGATAATTTCCAAATTTTTGAAATGTTTTATATCCAAATTAAATATGAAATTGATAAAAATGACCTATATTGGAATAGTATATTTACTATTAATCTAATTAAACATTATAAAACATTTAAAAATAAAAGTTAACACTATAAATAATTTATATTAAAAATATATTATCAATTAAAATAAAATATTTTTCACCATTCATAAAAAATAAAACTCCACAAAAACAAATCAACTAAAGAATATTTTTATTTTCCTATTTAAAAATTTAACTTTTTTTCAAATATAATTATTCATAGTTTTAAAATTTTTATTTAAAATATGTGTGTCATTAAAAGGAACCAAAACTACCTTTAGGAAAATAGTTCTTTTCATGCATAAAAGTGGATTTTTTATTATCTTATTCCTATGAAACATATAGGATGAATGTTTAAAATAATTAATTGAATCTAATATATATATATATTTATCATTAATATAATCTACTAAGAGAATTTAATTTAATTATTAAAAAAATTCTTATTTATGGATACAATATTTTTCTTACAAAACATTTCCTTTATATTAAATTGGATTATAAATTAATTGATATCAACAAATAATTTTAAAATCATATTAAAAAAATAATTTAAAATTTTATTTAATTCATTTCATACATATCACTACAATTACTAGTTGATAATCATAATTTTAAATAATAATATTTATAGTATATTATAGTTTTTTAAAACCTTGTCTTGCCTATAATGAATTCTATCTAATAAACTCGTTATTATGTGTAAAAAGAGAAAAAATAGTGCTTTGTATACTAAAGTATAATCATAATTTTATGAGTAGTGTATTTTTTACTTTTTTCCATAAAAGTAAATCTATTTAAAAAAATGATTTTTTTCATAACTGAAAATATTATAGAGTATTTGGGTGTTACATTTACCCTACCTTGAATAATTTGAATCCATATAATTCAAACTCGATCTTAGTAATCGAGGGTTTGATATATGAAGATAATATTTTTTTAAAAACCCTCTTCATAAATAATTTTAATAAAACAATTATTAAAAATCATTATATTTACACGTCAAGGTCACCACAAATCATGGATTTTGAATATGAGAAAACTAGTGAACACATAACATGTCAGAAATATTGAACTACCATGTTATAGTACAGATCGATAGAGAACATTTTCATTAGAATGTCATGAACAAAAATCCATAAACCATAAGTGTGAAAAAATTTCATTTATATCATAAAACATGATTACAATGGGACAACATTTTTTAGACCCTTTTCCAAGTGTTGAGGAATTATTTAAATCTCTAGGAATATAAGAAGGCATAAATACTTGATACATTCTTATTTCATAAACACAATATTATCATTTTACTTTGAATTGAATTATTTATAACTCATTTCATAGCATGGGTTTCATAATATATTTAATTAGAACATTACTCTCAAAAACCACATCCTACGTTCAATTTAACCCATTTCATAAATGTTTAAATCTCTAATAGATTTTGACCCAACATTTTAGAATCATTCCCATTCTATTTTGTAGTATACAATTTACATTATCGATATCAATCTTATCATTATCAAACATCATTATCCCAACACCCTGAACATATTAAGTCTAATATTTCCATTAACCATGTGTTATCGGTATGTTTATCTTACTTCTGAATAACTTTTCATGGTTCCATTCAATATATGATTTCATATAATAAATCATAAATTACTGAAGTAAAATCCTTATAAGTTTCATGAATTATATTACGGGAAAATCATCAAAAATATACTTTTAAAACATATTCTGTAGATTCAAATATAGAACCACATTAATCATTCAACCTCGCTTACTTCAACAACATATACATGAACTTGATCCCATAACTTCATATTAGGTATATTCCCCTGATGCTTGTGGAATTTATTTTCATATTTCCCCATATCCTAGTAGTTGTAACACTGAATATTAGTGTTTTACTTCTTCCCTTTTCATTCTTTTTACTAGTGGCACTTTTCAAAAAATTTATCAAAAACTCGTAATCCTTTGAATCTTTTCTTGTGGTGAATATTTCTAGAGTTGTCAAATCAGACTTCCAAAAACATGATTTAACTTTTTTTTTCAATTTTCACATCAGTTTTTAACAAATGTCAATATGGTTGACATAGAAAAAGATTTAGGCATTGGTTTTTTTGAAAACAATACCAAAACTTCTAAGGGTCATTGCTCTCAGCATCTATTTTCATAAAAACTAATGAAGAAAACCGTTCAATTTGTTATGATTTGGAGCTAATTTTTATAACAACCAATTACAAAAGTAAAAAAATAGAAAATTATAAATATTACACCCCATAAAAAATTACTATCAATATAATAGAAATATAGTATAAATCTATCAGACAACATTTATCAGTGAATAAAAATCTATAAAATCATACACACTTCTAACAAGTTAATCAAAGAATTATCAATGCCCTTGTATCATAATATATAATAATAAACATACCTAAAATTTATAACATAATCATTATTGGTTATTTTTGAAGCATTCATTTGATATCATTATGTTCAAAAACATATTATAAAATGAATTCATTTTTGAAAACTTGTTAATAGGAAAATTTAATTCTAATCAGAAACATTAGAGTATACATACCTTAAATCATAATCATTGGTGTCAAATAGTTTTCAAGATGGTCAAGTTCATCATTAATATATGAATCATAATAATTGAACCTCTAAAATAATGATGAATGATATAATATTAAAAAGTAGAATACTATGAAAAAAATATTAAATAATTAATATGACTAACCTGATAAAAATAATTCGTTACCCAAGTTGTGATTATCTCATACATGAATCGTAGAATAGAATAACCACATTTGACATGTCCTTATTAACGATGAAACTAAATTTAATAAAACATTATATTCATAATGAAACCAATATATAAAAATATATATATCAAAAAATTAAAATAATATCAAATATAAATAATAATTACCCTGACTTTCACATTGTTGATCACATTTGGAATTGCTATTGAGAAGTGATATTTGTTAAATTTTTTACATGACCTACATTTTTATATATTTCAAAAATAATACAAGTATAAACAATAAAAATTATACAAAATAAACATATAATAAATAAACATACATGTCTAATATGGTGGAAAATTTTCTATGAACACCACCTAATAAAGATAAAACCATATATAATGTGTTTTCACTTGAGAATAATATGCCTAACATCCAATTCCCGCATTAATAAAAAAATTTCACATTTAATGAAATTATAATGAAAATTTGAAAAAAATAATATTTTTTTATTAACCATCATTAAATGGAAAAATTCCACACCCAATATTCTTCAATAATAACCTCTCACATATATATGCATCTCTATATTCAGTAGACACATATTTCACAACGGTTAAAATGAATTTTGGTTCTATAAACACATAAATTCCTATGGTGTCTTTCTGGAAAAGAAGTCTGTGTAAATATCTAATAAAAAAGTAATATAGTTAGTCAATTTAAACAATCTTATTTTAAACAGACAAAAACTGAATCATAATTTTACTTACATGGAAAACAACAACGACAAAGGCACCATAATCTCTTCAAAATTAATTAGATCCATGATATATTTTACGGATATTCTCAATGTATAGTCTCCTCCAAATATGTTGGATAAAATCCAAACACTCATAAATATTAGCCAAGGAAATGAAAACCTAAGATTTTCATTCTATCCCATCAAAAGTATCTAATGAATCTATAGTTGTTTGTTATTGAATTTTCTTTTCATTTGTGCCATTTCATTGGATTTTAGAAACTTATATATAAGTTAAATGTCAAAAAACAGTATAAGTAATTTTAAATCATATATAATTTATATTTTAAAAAATGGTTACATTATTTGAAATATGATGACGATGTCTATATTGACAAAGTAATAAATGACCCATATAATCAACAACTCTGGTATCCTCTATGGTAGTGAATGGTAGTAGAGCAGTATGATCAATAATATTTTGTAACAACACTCTAACACGACTCATATGAATATACTCATGATGTAAATAATCCCCCAAAAAATGCACGTCTCTGAACACTACAATATTTATATTCGGGTCTCCTGCATACAACTCATAGTATATGGCTGGGTCCGAGCATTGAGGTGTAGGATTAGTTTAGGCTAGCTGGGCAGGCTGTGCAGGATGGGTAGAATCTACAGACAATGATTGTATTGTCAATTTTTCTAACAATGCCTACAACATAGATTCTTGATTTTGATCTCCCATTGACTGTTTCATATCATTAAACTGATCTTTTAAGGATTCTATTTCTATTTTTCTTATTTTTTTTCTTTGTTAAAAAAACTTTCTGAATACTAACACCCACCTCATATCCTTCGATGTGGCTGAGGTGTTCTTACATTCTTAAAGTAGTGGCTAGGATTTCAATCCAAACCTAAGGAATAAAATATACTTATTTTAATTTCTCATGAAATTCATCTTGAAATTAAAATTTGAAATTGTATATTAGTGTTGATAATTTATAAGGTAAAAAACAATCATGAAAAATAATAATTATATACTTACAATTATTTCAGCTACTTCCTTAGATTTCCCTATAATATAATTTTCATTTTCACTTCTTCTCATTATTTACCATTTCTCATGGTGGGTGGGTGGAGGTGGAGGACCAAATTAGAAATTATCAAAACCACTAGTGGAGAGAGATCTTAGTTCTTCAAACTTTTGCTTGTTCATTTTTCCCCAATAAATAATACCCTCCATGTTTTAACGTATGAGGGTATACATTCTGAAATTGGATGCCTTAATGGGGTTTCAATGAGTCCTATAATATAAAATGTAAAATAATAAGTAATTTGGTATATGTATAATAAATTTTACAATATAATATAATTTAATTATCATTATAAAAATGTTTCATCATGTTGGGTGGAAAAATATTTCTTCAATGTATCTTCATCTAAAAATGGAATCTTTAGGAATGTTATTTCTTTTTTTCTCCATCCAAACATTTTATTGCCAACATTGTTTTGAAATCCCTCCATCTAAACTTTAGTAAAGTAAAATATCTTTTCATAAATGGTTTAGTTTCCTTAAAATTTAATGTCATCCATAATTTAATAACATAAATATTAATCATTTAAAATATATCACTTTTCAAAAATGAATTAAAATAAATCAATTGAGATATTTTACATTTACAAAATCAGAAATCTAATATATCACCAACCTTTAAACATAAATCCAACTATGATATAAAATGATAATCCAATAACAGCTCTTCAAGTCGATATAGTTGATATACTATGTTTCATTATAGCCAATTGCATTATTATTATAATCAAAACTAATATGCAATTTCTCATCTCCACAAAAAAGTGATATTTTTTGTAAACATGTAATGTTAAATTTTATATCTTGAGAATTTGATTTCCAAATTCTAAAAGCAAGAGAATACATTGATGAAGACTCATCAGTAGTACTAAAATTGTTTGTTGTGAATTTAATGTATGATTTCATTGAATAATTATATTACTATAAATTTAATAATATAAATAAATACAAATACCTTGGAATATGTTATTCTGTTTATGTATCTATATCAGTCATTGTAACAGAAATATTTAATGATATTCTTGTGTACCTGAATATAATTATACAATTCGCTAATTAGAAAATAGTTAAACATAATTTTTTAAGTAAAAAAGTGGCCTGAATGTGTATGTTTTAAAAAAGAATTATGTTATAATTCATAACCAAAAAAAATATTCGAGGTGAACTATTAAATATAAACATTACTTATATAAATATATAAAAATTTAAATATCAAAGTTTGAAAATGTGTTCCCATATGCATAAATTAAACCAAAAAATAACAATGTATATTGGGTATTTTAAGGGAATTATTTTAACCATATCCTTGAAATATCAAAATATAACATAAAATAATATAATAAATATTCAGATATATATAAATAATTAAATATCCAATAGTTATTTAATAATATTATTTTTATACATGTAAATTTCAAAAATGAAATATATTTCTAATAATTACTATATTAATTAGGAGAGTAATTTAGTGGTTTCCCATATCCATTCAGCATGATCATTTCGTATTGCATGCACTACGTCTGTGTTGTAGTCATGTTTATTTATAAATCGTGTAATAGACAAAGAAGCCTCTTATAAATCAATAACACCATCATCCCCATTGACCAAATGGATTCTATTCCCTTTCATAATGATGGACTGCTGGTCATTCTATGGATAAAAGACATATAATATTTTCATTGCATATGTGGCCATGATAAATAGTTCCTCGTTGCATCTAATTCATTTCAAATCAACCATTTTGAAGCCATATTCATCATATTTAACACCTCTATTAAATACACCCCCATTTACAATTAATCACATTGACTAGAAATTTAATATTATCATTTTCATATACATCTTAATGAACAAAAAAACTAAGGCGTTGATGCAAAAATTGGGTTTTTATCATATACACTTGAAAAATATAGTGGTTCAGCAAGAACCATTACACCACTATTTTGAATGTTACTCTTTTCATCCAACTTATTTGTGTAATATTTGTACCATTTAATATAAAAACCATACCATGTGATCACATTAAGTGATGGTTCCCTTGGCAACCATTTAAATATTTATGATGTAGATATATCTGTGTTGAATTTCTCTTTAAAACATGAAACAAATGTATTTTTATCCTCAATAATTATCCAATTTTTATTTATTTTTGTATATCACAACATTAATTCTTCGATATGTGATGATATATATGATTGAACCTAATTTTTGTTCATAGAAATTTATAAATGTTCCTAGATCACTTCATCTTATTGTGTGATCATTCAATTAAGCCTCTAATCCCTCTACCTTTACTATCAACTATCATATGTCATGATATAGGGATACAAACATACTTCACTACAAACAAATAATTAGTAAAGAACCCAACCACCTGTTCTGATACATATTTTTGAAAAATATATGCCTCTGGTCGATATGGATTTTTAACATATCCCTAAAAAATTTCCATATATCTTTCAAAAGGATGTATCCAATATAAATATATAGGCCCACATATTCTTATTTGGAACACCAAATTAGTCAATATATGAACTATTATATCACGAAATGTTGTTTGGAAAAAACATTTCATGTTGACAAAGAATAAGAGTTGCTTCATTCCCCCACACATCTAGAAAATTTGTATCAACGACTTTGCTACAAATTTATTTTAAAAATTATATAACCTAATGATAGTATTTGTTACATATCTCACCAATATACCATTTAATAATACATATAGAAGTTATTTCATTAATACATTACAATAATTAGATTTTATAAATATTAATTTAAAATTCTACAATGATAAGAAATTCATTAAATTTAGAAGAATAACTACTGGGTAATTTAATTCCATGAAGACACTGAACAAAAATTCCCCTACTCAATCTTGCATAATGCGTGACAAGACGGAGGTAAATATATTTTGTTTCTATTGATGGTGGTATCTCACTAAAAACATATTCCCATTAATATCAAGTACAATCTAGTGTGAAATCCATCTTCTGTTTTTTCCTTTTTGTCTAACAGAGTTCCAATCAAACCATCACATTTGGTTTCTCAACATTAATAACATCGATGTTATATTTTCCCTCTAAAAATATCCAATAATTTACTCCAAAAAATATAGACAGTTTCTTACAGATATATTTTTCAAGACCAAAACATTTTTCTTTCAAAATTCCAAATCAATATTTTCTATCCTATGATAATATTCTTCAACCGATAACAGTACTGGGGGGAAATAATATTCCTATAAATCATAAAATTATTTTCTCAATGTATGATAAGGATAATCATTTCTCAATAATCATTGATGTCCCATGAATGTTTTCATTCTTCCATTATGAAATTGATAATATGAGGTCACTTTTTCACAAATTGGACATGATTTATATACCTTAAAACATTAAATAGATAACATTCCATATGATGGAATGTATTTTATAGTAAACATTATAATAACATGCAAAATAGATTACATTTTCTAGTATGCATTGAAAAATTTAATACATATCCCCCATAAAATATTCAAGTCATCAATAAATGGTGAAAGATGCACATTAATTCCATTTCATAGCTATTTTGGTCTAGAAATATTCAATTTTATCATAACATAGTTTTTCTTCATTCATATATATGGTGAAAAGTTATAAACTACACAAAAAACATGCCATAAACTATGATGGCTACTTAGGCTCTGATATGGATTCATTCCATGAGTACACAATCCCATTTTGAGATTTATAACTTCAATTCCAAAATCAAGAAATTTTTTATCAAATATCTTCAAATGTGTTGAATGAGATGGGTGATGTAAGTTACCGTCAGAGATGCGTTCATCAGAATTCCATATTATCCTTTTTTCATAAATTTACTTTTCAAATATTCACATATAACCTGGGATTATTGGAAGGCATCTAATTTCATTATCCACAATGTTAATTATAGTACCTAAAAATGAACCATAGTTCAATTATCAAAATAGTATGAAAGAATTATTGGATGATATCATTATAATGTACAAAAAATGATTTTTCATGAGGTTAGATGTGAGTACCAGTGAAGGAATCTATTTTAAAATTTTCATCCATATTATAGATTGATATCCCACATATATTGTTCCTTGATAAATATTCATATTCATTCATATAAATCTCACAATCATTAGGGGAAGAATGTATCTCTTTATACCCTAATATCATTGGGAATAATATTATCATCAGCTCTTAATTGGAACAAAGAATCCTGTTACATTTTTTAAGAGGCTCTTTTAAATGGTCAAGTAGGTTGGAGGAAATTTTATCAATCCAAAAATTTCTTGCATTGATGTAAAATAACCTCAAAACTGATTAAAAACAGTATATTTACTATAACATAGGAATAATGGTTTCTCCTAACATCCACACAATAACTCAATAGTTAATTTTTCTATGAATTCAACACACAAATCATGAATTAATTCTTCAGTATTATCATCTGCATCATTATGAATATTTTCATCAACAATATATGTTTAATTTTTAGTTCTTTCACAATGAAAAATACAACGTGTATAATTAAGGGTAAAATGATAAAAAAATTGATGATGAATAATTTCTCTAGATTTTAACATTATTATATTCTAACACTTCACACATGGACAAAAAAATATCTATGTTTTCAATAATTTTTTAGAAAATTCTAAGAACTCATAACCTCCTTTTTCATATTCAATGGTGGTTCTTCATAAATATATCTAATTATGATCTATTCAATACCTAAAATTGAAATATAATAAGTGAATATATTAAAACATATAAACATTTAATATATATATATAAATATATACATTAAAAACACATTACATAAAAATAATTGGTAATCAAATTGGAAACATCAATGATGATTACAGATAAATTAGATAATATTCTACAAAAGGTATTTATTTTTCATGATGAGTGTCATGTTGATCCAATGGAAATCACATGTAATGAATCTAGTATAAATTACCTACAGAGAATAATGATTTTATAAAATATTATAATATAATATTTTAATTTATTTCCTTTTATTTAATTATATATATTTTATGTTCCTGGTAGAAAATCATGTTTTTTTCACAATGAATACGTTTTTGATAGCTCATATTATAATATTAGGATTCTTAATTAATTTAATTAACTAATTTGTGTGGTTTTGGATGATAAATAATTACTTGTTTTACTAATTAACATTCGAATATAAGGGATACAATCACCACATTGTAATGATTTAGACCACCACTTCTGTCGAAAACCACTTTTCTGTAAAAACAACATTAATCATTATTTACACAAAAATAATTTTTTATATGAAAAAATGAATATAAATTTAGACTATGATAATATATAAATTATAAATCAATAATTGAGATTAATTTTCCCAAATTAAATGTATACAACTAATTTTTTTAAATGATATATTCTGTATTATATAAAATAGTTTTTATTTATATATGAACATTGGATACTTATTGTTTTGTTATATTATTTCATGATATTATGAAAATAAATTAATTCTATTATATTATTTCATATATGTAAATATCATATATTTTTTTAATCATATAAAAGTTTTCAATTTAATTTATTATGGTAAATTACACCAAATTTTAACAACTTTTATTTTAAAAAAAATCTAATTTCAGTTTAAAATATAGATCTTATGAATATAAAAATAGTAAATTTATTATATTCATATTATATCCATGCGGTTTATTAATATTATAATTTAATTATTCTAAATCATCTAAAATATATTAGTTCATTTTAAATAATTGTTACATTAGTTCGGTGTCGCGCGCGTCAAAAGGTTTTGAAAATTGTATTCATTTAACTATTGAAAAATATGGAGTCATTACATGTGGTGTATACTATATTTATGAACAAGGACACCATATATCAATATCCATTTTTTAATATCATTAAATAAATTATTTAACAAACTAAAACAACTTTACTAACAAAATTTATAAAATAATCAACTGTATACAAATAATTGAAAGAATAACTAAATAATTTAACTATACAATACATAATTTTATATCAAAATTAAAAATCATAAAACCATTTGGAGTTCTAAAAGAAAAATTCACCCTTAATCTGAAATTTGTGCCATGAATTCATTGGAAGAATAAATACTACAAGATCTAACATAATTCTTTGTAGAAATAATGAATAAACAAGAAAAATGAAATAAATACAAACAACGATTAATATTTGTTTGCAAAACAGATTCTAATGTAAAATACATCAGTAAAAAATGAAATAATGATACATGATGAAGAATCTAAAACCTATATTGTAAAATAATGATAAAAATAGAAGATAAATAAAAAAAATAGTTGTTGAGGGTTTGTGGGTCACCATCGGGGTCATCATGAGTCGGGAACAACATATCGCATGTCCAAAAAATGAGGTTTTTTCAATCCTATATTTTTTTAAAACTATTTCTGGCATTGATTATTATACTAACTAACACCAAAATATATTTTCCTAAAATTTTTACAATCACTTTTTTTTTTGAAAACCAATGCACAAAATTATTAATTTTCAATTTTAAGGTGTCAGTTTTTTATAATACTGATGATGAAAAATTATTTTCATTTATGGTGTTGGTTTATACAAAAAATGATGCCATAAATCTGGCCATGAGAGCTTTTCGCATCAGTTTTTTAAAAAACGGATTCTAAAACTCAATATAAATATATATTGGCATCATTGTGTAAATAAATTGAAGCCAAAATTTTTCCACCGATTAATTTGTCATCGGTTTATAATAAACCCAATGCCAAATCATTGATGTTAAAACCACTATTTCTACTAGTTCATGTGAGAAAATACTTCTTTTTGTTCATCCTTTAATCTCTTATTTTAACATTCATCCACTTCTTCTCATTATTTCCTTTGAATCTCTAAGATATGGATAATATATTCCTTATCATTATATTACAAAAAAATTATCATATGAAGAAACATTTTGAGACAGCAGTACCCTTTATAGACTTTTTATAATCCCTTCAAATAATTGGCCAATCTTGCATTCCATGTTGCATATTAAATCGGTAGCATTACATGATAACCTGGTAGTGGTATCTTCATTCTCTGTAACACTTTCATCCACCTTTTCATTAAACAATGATATATTGTCTTCATATATATTTTTGTTCTCGTGAGGGAAATATTTTTCAAATAATGCCTCATAAAAAACATTCTATTCCCGAAGTTCTATTTCTTCTTCATTACTAGTGTTTTGGATCAATGACCACCATTGATCTGCATATCCATTGACATAATAAAAAACAAGTGTAACATTTTTATTTTCACCAAATCCCAATGATATAAATTTATTCTCTAAATTCTAAATCCTTTTTTTCTATGGGCAAGGGATCATTACTCCCACTAAATGATGGGGGCCTCTTTCATATAGAGTAATCCAATATCATTGAATCTCAATATGGTATGGGTTTCTCTATCTCGTGAATGTTACATGTGATAAACTTATTATGACTCCCTAATATGTACATAACATTTTCAGTTTCAATTATATCTACATCACATTTATCAGTAAAGAAACCTCTAAATTTCACATGATTAGTGAAACCCTTATTCCTTACAGGTTCCATTTCTAACTAATGGTGAATAATGGATTGAATCATAAAATAATGAGAATTTTTTAATTATAAAGGTTGTGTAACACTTACCATAAATTAATATTTTTATGTAGAGATAATCTCATAATCAGAAACATAGTTTCTTCGGTAATATCATTACTTTCAAATCATTTATAATTATTTGTAAATTTTTTTTAATTATCTTAAAGGCATTACTTAGGGTTGTCAAACCAGGGTCATAGTAAGTCTCATTGTCATGTACTAGGTTATGCTCAAGTAATGCCTAACACACATTTTTTGAGTTGTTACCCCCAGGTACATCAATTCCAAACTATGTTTACTTTTATTATATAGACAAAGAAGTATTTATAAGAATACCTATATAATATATACCTTACGAAAACATTAGGATATTATTATATAATTACCATCAAAGTATATCTTATGGTTACATTACCTATTATATGTTTTCATAAATCTTTTTCTTAAGGTTTCTATTAAACATTATTTGATTTAAACTGTAACATCCCAACCCTAAAAGATCCTAGCCAGTCTTTAACATTACGACATTAGCATGATTAAAATAAATCAAATCATGAAGGGATTATTATTTTATAATTTTTGGATAACTAGATTACACACACGATACCCATATTACATTTGGGAATATCATATAAAACATGATACATAATAAAATGAGATGAAAAACATTCTTCTAATCTTATTCAAAGGCTTCTTCTTCATAACCATGAGAAATATAACATAATAAATGTTGGATAAAATCCTCAGTTAGAGTTATGTATAGTGGAATATATCATGAATTAATAATGAATAATAAATATTTCGAGGTAATAACTAAACACACAATCCATTTAAATAATTGAATTAGGAATAATCAATATGGAATTCTTAAAAACTAAACACATATGCTGTTAAGTTAATATATTGAGAATAAAAATGAATCCATAGATGATGTCAATGATAAAATATCATGGGTAATAATAATAAATTAATTTTATACAAAGTTAATGATTATGAATTGGATTAAATGTTTCCTAGGTACATGGTACATTTACCATTAAAACCTTTCACAAGACGGTTTCTAACATATCAGGTAAAAACCCATCTGATTGCCAAAATGATTTGTCTCATGAGGATACTTACAAATCAAGGATATATCTATTACTAGGAACTACCAATTTCATTACTACTTAATTAATTCCACATATATCAAATAATCTATTTTATTCATGAACAATGTGCCTTATCAAATATCCATACTGAGTAAAAGATACAGATTTAACAATATTTCCCTAGTTAATCAAATAATTTTCAAGTACACATAATATGAAAAAATGTTATAGGGTTTAAAAATTAATTATAAACATCAAATTAGAGTATTTATATCTAAAATAAATTTTATTTACAATGTAATATGTCCATAATTAAGTGATTTTTTCATGATTAGTTTAACAATCCTAGAATAAAGTGAGATTGCAATGATAACTTTTACTACATGTTAATTTTTAATTCTAACCTACTTGGATGAGATAAATTTAATAGAAACCAATATTGTCATGTAATGTGATTTAATAATGATAATAAATGAAAAATTGGAATTATATAAACCATATTAATGTGAATTGGTGCATAATAATAAATAAGTCTCAATGGAATGTAAAGTTATGCAAAATACCTTACCATTTGATCCATTTTGGTTGAACGCTATTTAACTAATGAATAGTGTATTTAAGAACGTTATTAACCTATAACATAACCATAAAAAAATTTAATATATAATGTATTATCTTCTTATACTATCTTATTACCCATTTGTTATCAATATTTCATCATTTTCATCATTTCGGGTGTTAACTGTCATGTTTTTCGAGAATGCATTGACATGTTAATTTTTTTATTATTACATAGATCATGATTTACTCATATTAAGTATATAAAAAATGATTTGAATATCATATATATTCAATATATTTTGATTTATAAAAATCCATATAATTTAGATATTTGAAATGAAATGCAAAGTCCCTAGATGCGGTAGGTTGTACGTGTGCATGGACTCTATTTCCATTTTATTGTTGTCCTTAAATGAATGAAAAGAAAGTGATATATTAGTATATAATAACTATTTTATCATATTTATTTCATAAAAATTCCAAATTATTATTAAAACCATCCTTAACACAATCCATGTTACATTTTAATGAATCACATCTCTTTGAGGAGGCGGTAGTCCACACATCAACAAATGATGTTATCATATTCCCATGAAATGGAAAGAAAAAGGGATGTGTTATGTAATAATTAAATAATCATAAATAAATTATATATTTAATATTTTTCATTTAAAATAGTAATTCTATCATCTTTTACATTTTTATAGGTGGTAATGGAAGAATGACCGACATCAGTTCACGGGGCAGTAGTCCACCTTAAACACGAACAACGATTCATATCGCATTTTATGGGTATGTGTGAAAGTGTAGGTTTTATCCATAAAATAAAACTATATCACTATATTTAGGATAATTATGTTATTATATAATAAATATATAAAAATAATGGAAGGGGTGGAGAAAGAAATAAAACCAAAGTTCTCAGTGAAGAAATTTACATCATCTTTGGGTAACTCCTTTTGGTTTTACCAAAGGCTTTATTTGGTTGTATTTATTCCAAAATATTGTTTTATAATATAATTTTATTGGTTTTTTATCTTTACAATTTATGTTTCAGACAAATAAATTGATTTAGAGTTGTTATTAAGAATGTTGAGTGAGTGCCCTTTTAAAGTTTAGAGGGAGTGGAATTCTTGTAAATATAAAATGGTAAACACTATTGGGTGGTATCCCTTAATTAATTTACTTATAATAATGATAAAAATTTAATAAATGGAATATTATGCTGTAAATATATTCATGCAATTTTTTTATATGTTTCCTAGTATTTTTACCACTTAAGATTAATGTTTAACCACTAAGTAAACTTATTTTTACCTTAATCAATCTAATTAATTTTAGATTCTTTCATAAATATAATTTGTCAAAAACTTAGTGTAATATACTAAAAATTATAAATTATTATTATTAAAAATATTTAATTATGTTTTTCAAATTAAAATCAGATTATTAGAAGAAATTAATTTAGAATTAATCCCACAGATGGAATGAGGAAGTAGGTTTTGAAATTGAAAATGCCCAAAAGCATGAAATATTTTTTTATCAAAATTACGTATACAATATATCCCAATTTCATAAATTGGATTAATATATTTTATATTCATCCAATTACACTTCATTAACAATTCAAAAAATAAATTAAACATATAAAATATTTAGATGAAAACACCCTTTTTATTTAAAATTCACTTTTTTCATTATTTAAAAAAATGAAACATCGCATAAAAATAAACAAGATCACCTTAATATAATTATTATGAATCTATTTATAAAAATTCTTTTTTTTCCAATGTATCTTATAAAAGTGTAAAAATATAGATTTAAAATAGGTACTCCACTAAAATGTGAAAAAATTTCATTTAGAAAAATATAGCTTTGATGCATAAAATTGGATGTGTTTTTATCTTATACCAGTGAAACTTATTGGATGAATTTTAAACATAATTCATTGAATATGTAATATATATTTATAAAATTAATATCATTAACAATATCAATTTATTTAATATTTTAATACCAAAGTCCTTTAGATGCAAAAAATAGTTTTTTTAATAAAAACATTTAATTTATATTCAATTGTATTCCATATTGATTTCTGACCACAACGAATCAGATAAACATATGTAAAAAATATTTCCCAATTTTATTTTATACTTTTCATAAAATTAGTTACAAAAAATATTTGATAATTATTATAAAATATAATAATATTAAATTTTTATTGTAGTATGGTAAAACTCGATCATGTTTGTAATAAAGGCTATTGATGAAACTCATTATTGTGTGTAACACAAGACAACCTAGTGTTTTGTGTATCACAATATAATATTAGTGTTGTGTTTTGCGTAATATTAATTTTGTGTTTTTTATAAATAAATATTGTAAAAAATTTAGTGTTATTCTAAAATGAAAATATTGTAATGACTTCGGGTGTTACAACATTGTTGGAAAGTTAAGATAAGGACATGAAAAAAAGATTAAATAATTATAGATACAAAGAGAGACCACTGATAAAAATTAAATTGATTATCAATAGATAGTTATGGATGTCAAAATCATAAAATTATTTATGATTTAAAATACCATTTTATTCACTAGATACAAAGGTAATAGGATAAATTATTTGTTTCAAGATAAATCCCCAAAATATTATGAATTATTTTACTATTTAAGGATATAAGAAAATATACATACTTGATACATTATTATTTCATAAGAACAATTTAATCATTTGGTTATGATTTGATCAGTTTACAATTCATTACTAACTCCAAGAAATGAATATCTAAAAAGGAATTTTTATACCTGATGAACTATAAATAAATTTTAATTGATTTTCTGATCCATAATTGTGTGACATGATATTTGTTATTTCAATGATTATTCTCGAAACCAATATGATTGGAATAAGTTTTCCAATATAAAAAATTAATATTTAAACCTCAATAGTAACACCACTAGTTCATCAATATAACATTTTTGTGTAAACATTTAACAAAAACAATGACATATTAACTAGGAAGTCACATATTCTAATGGTAGGAACTACACCCATACCATCATTCGGTCATGATTTCATGTCCTATAGCATTCGGTGGTAGAAATGGGTTTTCACCCATCATATGCGTTTTCCTTTTTCAAATACCATATTAATATAATTCATATAGAATTCCCAATGTGTAAAAACACATAATTACCTCGGAATCAAATTTAAGATTAAACTATAAGAATACCAAAACCACTAAATGTAAGTCCAAAAAAAATAAATTTATTCATCCTCAAATAAATTTCTCATATACTAAACTAGTAAGTTTTATCTTGATAAATGTTTTCCAAAAAACAATTCATAATATTTATAACCTCCCATCATTTAAAACCTAAAAAAGAGATGTTTAGGAGATTGAAAATATGATCGACCTTAAAATCATACACCCATGATGGTATCCATAAATCATATATTAATAAATAAATATATGCTAAAAATTTAACACCATCCTTAGATGTTTCAATATTTTTTTAAAAAAATACATTGATAAAAATATATATAATTTAATTCTTGAATCCCAATATATAAGTACTTAATTGATTTTTTTCAATATAGTTTCCCTTATATTAAGGGGTTAACCATTATAAATGAACATTGAATATGATAATTCTCAGTATCCCCACATTGAATACAATAAAATATAAATGAATCTCGTATATTATATTTATTTTCTTCCATAATACGCTTTATTTTTCTTGAGTAAGTCATTTTTATGACCTTGTTTTCATCAATTAAAAAAATTTCCAATTGTATTGGGAAAAATTCTTTGCCTCTCTTTACAAATTTATTAAATAACAAAAATTGATCATTATTCCTCCATGGTCTCCACCACTGGATTTCTTAGAAAACAATATCCTTCTCTTATTTAGTGACTCCTAGAGTTGGTTAAGGTATAAATAGGAAATGGAATATCAGGATATGTGATGAGGAATAGTCATGATATCTTTCACTCCATTAATATTTCCTTTTTGTTGTTCATATTCACCACATTTTCCTTCATGTTCAATGTTAAATTGATTACATTAGGTTCCATCCACCGACTAATATCCAAAAAATAGAGTATGAGAAACAATAATTATAGTGGGAAAACAAATAATCATATGAAATAAATTATAGGATTTATAAATAATGACATCATATTTTGAATATAGACACATTATGTTAAAATTAGGTCACTCATTATCATCATTTATTAAAATACTTCATTATTTATTTTAAATAAATTATGAATAGTCATAATAATATCCCCCAAAAGTGTTAAATGTGGTGAGGAGTAAGATCCATTATTTTGAACCAGGTGATAATCAAGTGAATCCCAATGCATCATTTGCAGAGTAATTATAAGTAGGTAAAACATTTCTAGAACCACTTACTCTATTAGAATATATAAAGAGAATTATTTCTGTGAAAAATGACATAAAATATTTCTTTACAAAAACACCAGGATATAATTATATGCTTATCATCCAAGTCTATAGTAGGGTTAAGATGTCTAATCTATGTTTTCCTAAATCTAGTTACTAAGGTTTCTTATAAACTTATTATAATACCTTCTATAGAAATACTGAAACCAACAAACCATATTCATAGACATAATTTATTAAAGTGGAATAAGATACATTGAATGAAAGCCTCACAGACTAAATAGTTTAATAGTCATGGTAAACTAGATACATACTTGAGTCATGAATTATATTTGAAATCAAAATCTAAAACATAATTTTTTGAGAAGTTAATTATTCCCTCTATAAAATTCATTCTTATAAACTATAGTATACTTCATGGATTCCTGGGAAAAGGAAACAAATAAGGGTGATCACAAATACTCAATGTGGACTAAGTACATCAAAATCTATCTGAATTCAATAAACACAATCAACATGGAATGTTAAATGACTAAAATGAAATTACATTTAAATAATTTTACTAGAATAATCAATATATAAATAAAAAATCTTAAAAACACATTAAATTTAATTAATAACATGATTATAAAAACTGGATAAGGAAAAATAAATATAGAATGGTAAATTAATAAAAATACATTCCATTTAATCAATAAAATGAAAATGAAATGCATCCATAGATAATATCATTATGAAAATATCATGGATAATAATAACTAAATTCATAATTAAGTTATGTCATAATTATTGGAAATCATATTCTAAGGCGCATAATACCTCTACCATAAATACTTTTCATAACATTATTTAAAACTACAATTAGAAACTCATTTAATTCTAGCATAAAAATTTGTCTCCTGAGAATATCAATGAATCGAGGGGATTTATAATTTAACGTCTCGTCCATAATTTCATGTCCAATTTATTTTTTATGTATTGGATAATAAATTTAATTTAAAAACAATGTGCCTTATCATGAAATATTTTTATTGAGTGCAGAATAAAGATTTATCAAAATTTACCCAAATAAAAAAATAACTTTAAATATAGAATATCAACTATAAAAATGATATATGGCTTAATAAATAAACATATCCATGATAAATAGTATAGATATATAGGATAAATTTATTTTCCAATGAACATAGGAATATGAATACCTCAATGGAAATATAATTATTTCAAAAACTAATAAATAAAGTAAATTTCAATACATTCATTGGTTAAAATGATCACAAACCATAAATATAAAAATTATGATGGTATCAATACAAAATATCCTAAGTTTAGTATAAGTAAAATAAAGGATTCGTGTTATTAATGAATAGAAATATCATAAAATGATCTTTGAAAAATTTTCAATGTAAAATATCATTTTCAATTTGAAAATATATTATTTTTTTACTAAAATTTCCAAAAATATTAAAAAAATAAATTTTATTGCAAGTATTCATGGAAATATATAAAACATATTTTATAAAATTATTGTTCATGGTAGTTGTCAATTTTTTTCATGTCATACATATTAAAACAAGTATTCATTCCACTTTTTCAATAAATTCCACGTAATCATTGTTTGGAAAATGTCATGAATATTATATTAATATAATTTTAAAAAAATAAATACATGGGTAGAAATATATTTATTAAATATATTTTAAAATTTTCATCAACATTTAAAAAAAAGAAAACATATTTTTGGATGCAAAAGAATTTTTGATCAAAGAGAGACATGAAGTCTGATATTACTAAAAAATATTTATAAAAAAGTTTATGTAACGAATACTGGTAAAATAGTTTGATTAATTAAAATCATAATTAATAACCATAGGATAATAATAGAAAATGTGTTTATTAAACAATTATAAAATAATTTCCTTCAATGGAAACTCAATTATAAACAATTTTGATTAAAATGATATTGTGAAATAACCTCATACAAAGATCAAAATGTTGAAGTTAGAATTAACCAATGAATAGATTTAACTTTTCAAGAGGAAATCTACAAAAACAATTTTATATAAAACATAATATAGTTAAAAATAAATAAACATATAAACATAGAATATCAAAGACAATGAAGACATAATATAACCTAATGAAAAAAATTTGCATTGAGAATTCATTACCACTTGGTAATTTTAATGTAAAATAACCGTCGATGTAATAATGAAAATTGAAACATAAAATAATGATATTTATTAATTAATCATGATATTACATGTGAAAGGGGGAATATATATTCTATATAAAAGAAATTATTTTTATAACATTACATTGTGTGTCAATGAAGGGAAATTCAGACGAAGTCCATTACCTCATACTTCCTTTTGGTTGAACATTCATTAACCTCATATATTGTAGTTATAAATAGGTTATTAAATTAAGAAACTACTATATTAATATTTATAATATCATTCATGATCCGTTTATAACATGTTATCACCCATTGTTTAAAAATCATTCATTTTTTTCAATTTTTGTGTGGATTGCCTTGTTTTCTCATTCATGCTTTTCTATGAATGTTCTGGTTATGTTCAATATTATATAGTTCTATAATATCTATAATAATAATCATGAAATAATTATTATAGTTTTACATCAATTGTAACTATAAAATTTTTTTAATGATAATGTTTTCCTAAAAATTTGTGTTATGTCATTTTATATATACCAAAACCATATATTTAATAATGAAGTGAATATAAAGTGAAATGTGACCATATGGTCTTTAACATTATATGTTACATGTTAAATTATGACTATTTATCAATACAACTTTTTGGAAATATATTCTTGACAAAACATTTTACTTTATAATCAGTGTTTATGAGTAAAATATGACAAATGATAATCCTGACATAAAGAAGATTCAATAGCCTCAACCAGTAGAGTCATGTAATTTGAAGAAAAAATATAGAATCATTTAAGAGATGTATCATCAAAGGGTTTTGACTTTGAATATTCCTAATCTGTGCTTAAAAAATTGAATCATGAATGAAATATCATACTAGAGAAGTTCATGTTATTGAAGATTACCACATAGTCGATGTTATTCGAGGCACCCCATTAAACTAACACCATCACAAACCTTACTCATAGAGATTATGTTGGTATACTAATGGGCTATTTTTCCTGGATTTAGTGTGTAATTACTTTATTTAAATAATAATATTACTCCATCAATTATTCTTTATGAATATTTTTTTCTTAATAAAATTGAGATTTAATTTGATAAATTGATTTTTTAGAAAGAAATTGTACATTCCAAAAAAATATATAAATATTTATAATAAAATAATATATTCTAAATAATAAATATTTTAATGAAATATTATGATAAAAACACTCTTATTTAAATATAAATGATAAGCTAATTCTATTTTTTTGAAGTGTTGGAAATTTTACTATGCATTTTCAATCTGCTCTTATATTTAATAAATAAAGATTATTAAATCTGAAATATAATTTTCTCATAATTAGAGAATTATTATGAAAAAATAAACACAATTTTGTAAATTTTAATTTCAAAATATGGTTATGGATAATTGATGATAATTTTCTAATATATTTAGTTTTTAGTGAATAGTTAAAATACAGTTTCAAGTTTTTGGTATTATTAATGGCATCATAAATATTTACTACGATGTAATAAATTTTCAATCAAAATTTACAAATAAAATTATGTTATTTTATTAATATGTTTTATTTTAATAGTATTTATTCAATTATTAATCCTCAAATTTACTTCCAAAATTCAAAAAAATGTAAACTGTAACATTATAAACATTGTTTTTTGTAAAAACATAAATTTCCATTCCAAAATATGTAATTTAAAATTTTTATTTTCACTTGTGGATTAAAATAACATATAATATTACCCAACTATCCAATACCATGGTACAATACCACGGTAAGAGTATGTTTTTGTATTTTCCACTATCTAGGTTTCTAAGGCCTATATTTGGAAATTAATAAACAAATTCCCACACGTTTTCTATAAATACCCACCCATTTCTATAATTATATTTACTTTCAATTCATTATCCATGATGAAATTATTGTTTTACCTCCTAAGGATTCCTCCCAAGGGTTTTTTATCCTCGATGGTCCCCATCCCCTTGTTTTAGGAGTTACATTTCAAGGTAATGTTATTACACTTATTTTCAATTCGATTCAAGACCCTCATTTTGTTTATATATTCTAAATAATCTGGTTACTGATTAAAATTAACATTTTATCATAAATTTATAATAAAATAATTTTTTATAAATGTGATACCCTTTCCCCTCTCATTTTACCCTTTTATAAAACCACATTTTATACATGTTTTGCTGCCAAATGTATATCTCAAAATTTACCTCTTCTCCAAAAGTTATTGTCTTTTATCATTTTTGAATACACAAGCCTATTTATTTTCCAAGGGTATTCAAATAAATGTAAAAAATATTTATCTCATTCTAGTATTGATAAACATGAAACCATCATTCTTTTACAATGGGTTCAAAATAAAAAAATGATTATGTTTTTATGCACTTTTGAAACACCATAATTTTAATATATATCCTTTTAATTTTATTATCCATGGGTTATTTATGAAATGATTTATTATTATCAATGTGGATTAAATTAAATTATTACATATTAATGTTTTTCCTAGATAGATTTATAATGATTTAGATAGAGAATTAATCTTTAGAGATGACGTGTTATACGATACCTTGGGGAATAATCATGGTAATTTTAATTACACCTTAGTTGTCAACCTAGGTTATTTTCATATGAATGTTTCATTTAAATGTTGTTTCTATAGGCTTTTAGATGAAATAAATATACTTAATATGAACATAACATAATCCTTTCATGTGTATTAGAATAATGGTTTATGTTTTAATGTATTATGTAAATTTTTTCAAAGAAACTAAACATTAAAAGATACCCTATTTGTATCATGTAAATGAAAATTAAATTACCTAAAATGGTGGGATTTCACAGTTGATATCAAACAATGGTTTAGTTATTTGTGTAAATTAGGATATTAAAACACTAGGAATAACCCTAATGATTTGTTAAAATGTTGTAAAACATCGTTATATTTTGGTAAAGTAATAAGTAAGTGGATTCCGAGTAAAGAAACCTATGTTTGGATTCGTACAGGAGGATGTGGCTCTAGAACCAATATATCATAGGGTAAAACATGAAAAAACAACTTTGAGATATACTCTATTGAGAACTGGTTAATAAAAAAGGCCTTCTTTCTCTCTAGTTTTTAATCTCCTCAGGGATATTTTTGGTTAATCACATGCTTTTTATGATCCATTAAGAAGGATTTATATAAAATATAATTATTAATAAAGAATAGAAAATTTACAGAAGATGATTAAAGAAATAAAATTACTTTATATATTATAATATTATGAATAGAAACAAGTTTCTCATTAATGTTTTATTATTTTATAATATGGGACAAAATAGTAGGAACCATGTGAATGGTGATCGCAATAGACCATGTGCAAACAACCCTATAATGGAAGCTGAAATTGAAAATATCTTGAAAATGATGAATCAATTGACTTGAGATATGAACAATTAATTGAATAAAAATGAGAGACTACATTCACCTTTAATGGAAGAAATTTATGTTGAGTCTTTTAGTTGTAAACTACCACCTTGTTTCAGTGGATCTACCAACCCATTCATTTCTAAACAATGAATAAGAACTATAGAAAATATATTTTCTGTATTCCATTGTTTAGAACAAGATAAAGTCACATTGGGTATGTAACACATACAGGGATTAGTTGATGAGTAGTTGAAACTAATTAAAAACACAAATCCAATAATATATATTGATTCTGTGGAGTGGGATGAGTTTAGGGGAATCTTTTTAAATAAATATTTTCCCTCATTTGATGTGAATAAAAATGGAGAAGTAACTCCTTAAGATGAAGAAAAATGAAACAAAATATATGATAATCTAGGATATGATGTTTAAAATACTTTCCCGTCACACCTCTATCTTTGTATTGGATACTAATGGGATGGTTTATTGATTGTTCGGTCAGATAATACCCCATAAACAGAATAATATAGACCACAAAGACTATGAATTCTATGAGGAGATGGTGGGGAATGATATGAATGTTGAAATTATGTTTGGTGAGATGCAGTGGTCTCAAAAGCTAAATTAACTGAATAGATATTTAGATCCAAACTTGGGGTGTACATTGATCATAGAAGAGGATAAAATAAAGTGAAACATTCCATATGATACAATTGTTTGAATATAAATTCAATTAACAGCATTCTCGATATTGGATAATGTTACAAGTGTGCAAGAGATGACCATATAGCCTTGAACTGGCTTAGTGAGTTGATGCCTCAACTTTTAAACAGTAACAAAAAAGGGAATATGGTGCATGAAGAGATTGATTTCCAATAATATAAGTCTGGGATGCATGGAAAATTTTCCAATCACTATCCAAATCAATAGAAAATAGAGGGGAATCACTACCAACCTCACCATATGTCAATGGAGAATGGTTGCCCTTTTTGTATCATGATGACTGAAATTGAATCTCTAAATAATGTGGTGGAAGGTAATCTAGTTTTCTGTCAAATCTAGAAAGTTTATGGATTGATTTACATTCTATAAATTCCATTATTTCACCCATGTTTGCAACGAATATAGAATCAATCACCAAACTTTTTGATGTAGAGTAATTTTTCAATAGTACTAAAGGTATTATCCAATCATCAACAATGTATAGAAACTCTAGTACTCACTTTAGAGAGCACAATATAATCACAAATCATATGGTAATTCCCTTGATGATATTCAAGACTATTCTAGGGATAGACAACCTCACAAATTATAATACTATGATCAACTATAGAACGATGGAAATATCAATATTATTGAATAGAAAACATGTAGTTGTATTAAAAGGAGGGATATTCTGAGCTGAGATTTGTTTAGAAGCACCTCCCATTGAATTTTTATGGAAATTCTCTATGAAGATGAAAAAGGAAATGAAATTATACAAATAACAAACTTCCCTATAATTTAGGAATATATTTATGTATTTTCTAGGGAGTTACCTAGTCCTCCACCTGAAAGATGGGTAAATTTATCCATTTAACTCATGCATGGATCCCATACGGTCTCAAACACCACATATAACATTGATATTGTGGAGATAGAAAAATTAAATAAGAAAATCCATAATCGTTTGGGGAAGGGGTTTATCTAAACAAGTGTGTCTCCTTAGGGATAACATATTCTCTTTATAAATACATATTACATATCAATGTGGATATCCATTTGTTTTAGAGAACATAATGTGATCACAATGAAAAAAGTACCATCTTCCAAGGATTGAAGATTTATTTGACCATCTATGGGGGTGCAGTTCTTGTCAAAGATTCATCTTTGATGTGGTTATAATAAAGTGGGGGTAAAAAGGGATGATATTGAAAATATCGTCATACAATAATGATATGGGAATTGTTAGTTCACTGTTATACCATTAAGATTGAATAATGCTATTGATATATTTATGAACTTGATGAATATATTCATTAATGACTACCTTGATAAATTTTTAGTGGTTTTTATTTATGATATTGTGATGTATTCAAAAATTTGTGAGGATCATGAGGACTATCTAAGTGTTATATGGTGAAATATAAGTAAAGGTAGTTTTCTTGGAAATCTTTTCAAATGTGCATTTCTTTTACAAAAATTTGGTTTTTTGGGAACATTGTATTAAATTAAAGAATCATAATTGACGCATTCAAGAAAAAGGTTTGGGAGGAGTGGCCACATCCTACAAAATTAAATGAGATTCATAGTTTCTATGGTTTAGCAGGATATTATAGGAGCATCACAAAAAAGCATGAATTTCTTATCCACTAACCAAGTTAACTCGAAAATGGGCCATGTTTATCTGTAAAAAAGGATATTGAATAATGTTTCAAAGAGATATAAAAGATATTTGTTACTGCCCATTTGTTAAATCTACCCCCTATCAAAGAATGATTACTTATTTTTAGAAATGAATCTATAAATGGGATTGGTTTCACCCTCTTTCAAAATGAAAATGTTATTGATTATGCCTGTCAACAGTTAAATACTTAGGATAAGAATCATCTTATGCATGACCACAAGCATGTTGTTGTTTTTCTTCTATAATGATTTCTAAGCAATATCATTAGGGTAGAAATTTGATATATACAAATACCATAAATGGTTGATGTAAATTTTCTTTAAAATGAATTGAAAATGAGAGAAATAATATAGTTATAACTTCTTAAAGACTATGATTCTCTAATTCATTATCACCCCATGAGAGAAAACAAACATAGTGATGCATCATGTAGGAAAGATCATGTAGGGTTGTAAATGATGAGGATTCAAGGATATCATATGATCGATTTCAAAATTAAATTGGACATGGGAATTGTAAGAGAAGGTAGATCATTAAACCTACAAAAAAATATTCCTCAACCATCATTACTAGAGAAAGTCAAGAAATATCAAAATGAATATCCATTGTTAGATAAGAAGATAGAGGTTGTAAAGGATAGGATGTTTCCGAGTTCAATATTACTCAAGAAGGTGTACTAAATTTATATATTAATATGTCTTATATATTTTCGAGAAATAAAGAAGGCGATGATGGATGAATCTAATAGATCTAATTTATGTGTACATATTTGAAGTAATAAAATGTATAAGGATGTTTCTGATCACTATATACGGGATAACATGAATGGATATATTGATTATATCAATGAAATGTTATTGGTATGAAAGCATGTGAAAAAAGTTTGAGACCTTCCCAAATTGGTATTTCAACCACCACCCATACCAACATAAATTTGGTACATTACCATAATGTAATTTTTTAGTAGTCAGCCATGAAAATATAAAGGAAACAATTTGATATGGGTTATAATAGATCATCTCTCTAAGAATTCCAAATTCATCACTATTTGAGAAGATTTCTTTCTTAACAAACATTCCATGATTTACATAATAGAAGTGGTAAAGTTGCATTGAGCATTTCTTTCAATCATTTCTAACCATGATCCAAGGTTAAAATATAAATTATTTTTAATTCATCAACATGATCTAAATATTGAATTAAATTTCAATACGTCTTATCAAAGACAAAATGATATCTAATCATAAATAACAATTCAAAGACTCAGGGACATGCTATAAACATTCTCAATGATATTTAAAGGTGGATGGGATCAATATATAAAATTATTTTGGTCCTCATACAAAAAAATTACATTCTTATATTCAAATGGAACAATATAAAACTATATAGGGGGAGAAATTTAGATATCATATTTTTGGGATGAAGTTATTGATGAAAGGTTATTGGGTCTAACCTTGTGCAAGATATGATAGAATGGTTTATTGTAATCTGACAACATATAAAGTTTACTCAGAGTTGATGAAAGTGCTATAATGACAACCATTAAAGGGACTTGGAGTTTGATTTTGGTGATAAGGTGTTCCTTCAAACATTACTATAGAGGATAGCAATGTGGGTTGGTAAGAAAGAAAAGATTATCCTCTAGTACACTTACACCTATAAAATCATTAATCTCATAGGAGTAATGGTCTATAGTCTTGCACTTTGACCAAAACTAGATTCAATTTAATGATGTATTCCATGTATCTATATTGTGGAAGTACAAATACGATCCCTTAGATGTAATGAATCCTGAGGTTATACAATTAGAATATAACCTCTATTTTGAGCAGAAGATAGTGGATATCATGGACTTTAGAGAGAAGTTTCTACAAAACATGACTAATAACTTCATCAATTTATTTTGTAGAGACCATAAATTTGAAGAAGAAACATGAGATCCAGAAAAGATAATGAGGTAGAAGTACCAAAAAATTTTATAATCTTTGATAACATGTTGAAATTTCAGGGAAAAAATTTATTCAGGGGGAAAATGTAACTAACTAAACATTCTTAATTATAATTGTTTATAAAAATTTTATTTTATATTATTTTATACCCAAAAGAACAATATATCTTTAATAATGAAGTGAATATAAATAGAAATTTTACCATCTAGTTTTTACCATTATATAACTATTGGTCGATATAACAATTGGGAAACATACCCTTGATAATAATTTTAATGACATAATTAGATTTTATAATAAAAAACTAAGAAATGATAATTGATACATAATAAAGATATACTCAACCAGTAGAGCCATGTCATTTGAATCCCATCTGATAGAATATTGGAGAGAGGTATCACCACTAGGGTTCACCCTTGACCAAGGCCAATCCGATCTCTAACATGTGATTCTTAAAAAAAATTACCTACATGTGATGTTCGTGTAAATAGATATTACCACTCAGTTGATGTTAGTTGATCCACCCCACGTAACTACTAACAGCTCACACCTTAGTCATAGAGAGTATGCAGGTGTAATAAGGGGTTATGTGTCCCAACCATAGTTTGTAATTTCATTGTTTAAATACAAATGTTATTTCCTCAATTCAATTTTAAAAATAGATTTTTCTTCATAAAAATGAGATGGATTATGAAAAATTGACTTTTTGAATTAAACTTGTATCTTCTAGAAAATATATCAATAATTATTATAAACAAATATATTATGAATAATACATATTTAAATGATATAATATGAGAAAAAGTCACTTATTTAAATATAAATGACAAAATATTTTATTTTTTAAAAGTGTCAAAAACTAAACTACGAATTTTGAATCTTATATTATTTTTAATAAATAATTATTTTAATATTTAATGGTTAAAAATATAATATTATGATAATTAATATAATCAAATAAAAATCAATTTTCAAACTAGAGCATCTAAATTAGGTTAGGGTGATTTTTCAAGAATTTTCTAAAATATTTTTCTCCACTTAATAGTACAAATATAGTTTTGGGATTTTAATATGTTTAATTAATTTATAATTATGTAATAATTATAATATAATTATTTAACTTCATTCAAATACTCAAATTATGTTATATTATTAATATAAATTATTTAAATATATTTTAATGAATTTCAAAACCTATAATTTACTTTCCAAATACGTAAATGGAAACGACCACTACTGAAAAAATACCATATACCAACGGTCTGGAACCGATGGTATAGGTCTCCAAACCATTGGTATAGGCTATACAAATGGTTTGGAGAACTATTTCAAAGTAATCCATGAGGATAACTCTATACCAACAGTTTTTGGAAAACCGTTGGTATAAGTAATATGAAAATGTATACCAACTGTTCCATAAACCGTTGGTATATATAATTCAAAAAATAATCATCCAGTTGGTTTTGATCCCAAAACATCCCATATGTTATTTAACTACCTAAACACTAACCTAACAGACTTTTGTGAACATAATTTCATAAATATATATATGTATTATCATAAGTATTTTGAATTTTTATTTATTTAATGTCCGCTGTAAGAAGATTCCATTAAAAATACATGTACCTATACCGACAGTTCTCAAAACCATTGTTATTAACCTATACCAATGGTTTTGAGACCCGTTGGTATAGGTTCTTTGATTTAGGGACCTATACCAATGGTTTTGGACAACCCTGTGGTATAGGTCCCCCCTATACCAACAGTTTTTCCAAAACCATTGGTATAAGTCAATATACGTGACCCAAAAACAATTGGTATAGGTCCAAATTAATGATCTATACCAACGGTTTATCCAAAACTATTTGTATAGATCATATATCCAGTAGTTTTTTATATTAAAACATTATTTTTTTAGTAACATTACCTTTTCATGCCAACAGATGAAATATAAAAAGCATCCAAACTCATCTGGATTTAAATAAAAATATAATATAACCCAAGTGTCCAATACCATGGGATAATAACTTGTTAATGACAAGAGTTTTTCATTTACCACAACATATGTTTCCAAGGCCACTATTTGAAAATTAATAAACAAATATTCTAATTTTACTATAATTTCCAACACATTTATCCATTTTCATTTACTAATTATTAATCCCATATAAACCTATGATAATTTTTGCTCCCATGGATTCTTCCCATTTTGTCTTCAAGCCCCCAATGTCCCAATCCTTTGGTTTTAGGACATACTTTTCAGGGTAAGAGAATTACCCATATATTCATTTCGATTCAACATCCTCTTTTTGTTTATGTCTTATAATTGTTATGTATAATCCCATTAATGAAAATTTTTTATCCTATCGAAAAATGTAAATTATGTTTCTTTAATTGGATACCCTTTCCCCTCTCAATTCACCCTTTTTCAAAACCACATTTTATACCTCTTATGGTGCCAAATTTATTTATCAAAATACCCCTCTTCTCCAACAAAAATTATATTTTATATTATTTTTATGAATACCCAATACTCATTATTTTAAAATGGTATTAAACTATATGTAAATATTATTCATCTTATTTTTTTATTAACCAACACGAAACCTCCATTCGTTTTCCATGATCTAAATATGAAAAAATGATCACGTTTTTAAGAAAATTTGAAACACCATTATTTTGAAATGAAAGGTTTTTCTTTTATTCACCATGGGTTATTTAAGAAATGTTTTATTATTCTATATTTGGAACATATGAAATTTTGAAATATTATGTGTTCTCCCTGATAGCGCTCTACTTCACTGGAAAATTAATTGAAACTCTAGATATAACTTGTTATATAATACCTTGGTAAATAAGCTTGGTAATTTTTTAGACACCTTGATGATTAACCTTATTAAAATGCGTGTTAATGTATCATTTAAATGTGTTAGAAAAATTTACATACTGTGACTCGTGTTCTTATTGTTATTATATGCCTCGTGATCATTCCATTTTGTTATAACCCATTTTCTTATTGATATTCCTCAAGGTCACAAGTACATGGTTTCCATTACTTTTCCTTAATTGGCCATATTCTCCCCCATTACTTTTATGTATGTCCCCAAGTTATGATATGTATTAAATGTACTTATAATGAACCCTGGATAATCCTTTCATGTGTATTAGAATAATGTTTCATGTTTTCATGTATTATGTACCTTTTCAAGGAAACTAAAATTTAAAAGATCATCTCTTTGTACCATGTAAATGAAATTTTTATATATTAAAAATTAGGTATTACATATAAATTATAAATTTAAGAAAAATAATGATATATGGTTATGATAAATGTGGTATGTTACAATCGTGTAGATGATAGGTTATATATACACATGAGTAACATTTCCATTTTTCAATGATCATTATGAAAAAAGGTATGTAATATTTTTTCAGTATATAATGATAATTATGTCTTAAAAAATATGTTATTTTTTTAAATATACTTATATATATCATTAATGAGGTTTTGTGATGAAAATATAATCACATATTTTTATGTAGGTTGTAGTCCACATGTACACGAATGACCTTACCATCACTCAGTGAGTGAAAAAGTAAGAAAAAATGATATACAATATTTTATGAATGATAAATATGTTATTAATATAAAACTTATTTCATGTATATCACTTATATTAATTGAATTTAACTTTATTACCTACCTTTTAAAGTGTAATTGAAAAAAAAATCACACAACTTCATGAGGTGGCAGTCGTATATCCACATGAGCAATGTTATCGTATCCCCTATAGAATGAAAGTAAAAAGGTATATATGATATAATGAATCCAAAGGTATAATTATTATTTAGATATAATAAATATAGTTTACATCAATCATCATACCTAACTGTTTTAGGTGTTGATGGAAAACGTGTCACATCGGTTTGCGAGGTGGTAGTCCGCCGTATAGACCAGAATAATTATCAATTTCAAATTAAGGGGAGATATTGATAGATGTCATTAAATTTATATAATAAAATATCAATATATTATAGATAATGGTTGTGTTATATAATCTTAAATTAATGATTTATAAGAAGAAATTAAAAAACACACATAGTTAAGAGTTTTACCTCTTCTCAGACGACTTATTTAGGATTATACCTAAAGTATTCCTAGAATGGATTTATAGAAAAAACGTTTTGTGAGAAAAGGGGATGGAATTGAAAAATATATATTGTTTTTTATTTGATGAACAAAAATTTTATGTTGTTGTAAATAAGAGAGACGAGGTGTAGCATTTTATTTGAGAGGTGAGTGGCACACTAGTAAATGTTTAAAAGAAAAAGATGTAACCACATTTTTCAAAGGAGAAAAGGGTAAAAAAATTAACTATTATGAATAAATATAAATGAAAAGGTATATATATGCTCTGTAAATTTATTTTAGATGTTTTTTAGGATTATATAACCCTTATCATTTTCATTTAACCCCCAGTAGACCAATTTTTAACTTAATCACGGTAGATAATTTTTATTGCATTCACTATTAATTTTGGAAAAAATGAAGTTCCCCTGATTAGATAATAAAAATTATTCTAGTTACAAATATGGAATCCATTTTTAAAAATTCAATTCAAATATGTGGAATAATTTAATATAAAATTATATCGGCATGCATAATGAAAAATTAGATTTTCAAAGAGAAAATTATCATAGGTATATAATGTTTTAATATAAAACATAAACATGAAATTAATTAAAATGATAAGAATTGATATAGTATAATATAATTGAAACAATTTTACATTAAAACCAATTTATAATATAATTTGACATTATAAATTATTTAAATGAAATTATAGTTTTCTTTAAAAATCATTATTTTTCACTAATCATCAAAAAATGAAACATTTCAAAAAAAATTACCCTAACATGGTTTTTATGATCTAATTTAAAAAAATTAATTTCATCTTATCAATTAATATTTCTAAAATTGATACAATTTTATTTTATATTATGTAATCAAACCACGTCTTAACTATCTTTTAGAGAAAAGATATTTTTTTCTGAAAACATTTCTTTTCTATTGAAATGATTATTATTTTATTTATAATAAATAGATAATAATAATTATCATAATTAGTTTATTATTAATTGTACCATAAAATGTAATGTTTCGGATCTAATGGTATACTATATTATAGATCATTTATAATTGTGGTTGAGTAATTTCTATGTTATTGAAGGGATTAAATTTAAAATACATATATGTGCTGGGTCATTTAAGTCGGACGTTGTGTGTCGTATATACTATCAAATATAGTTTTTTTTCATTTATAATTTCAAGGTGTTATGAAAAAAAATTTAAAATATATTTTTCAACAGTCCAATAATGAATAAAATTTTACTTTTCCAAATTTGTGATAAATTTTTAACTAAACAAAGTCAATGGTAATTAATTTTAAAAAATGGGTAGAATAATCAAAATTGAAGTGAAATAACTAGTTAAAAACTATTTAGGTGATCATTGTACAATAATAATAATAATATTTTATATTTTTAATGTAATTTAAATATTTTTTACATATTCATATTGAATAGTGGTTGTGTGACTATATGAAAATAGAAATAAATTTATAATTTATTGACTAATGAAAGTGTGTTAATAACAAAAAATTATTGTTAGATAATTATATTTATTATAAGAGGGGTGAAAATTTCTATGTTGTGAGGATTTTCATTATATCCTTGTGATTAATTGAGGATATCATTGAATTTTTTCAAGAAAATATTAGAGTCTCGAGTGATAATCCATGTCATATGTAGTTCAATATAAGAAGTAAGTTACTATTTTTAATTATTTGGACAAGCACCACATTCTAGAATTTAATTGTCTAGTAACATTGTATTATTTTTGTGTAGGAATAATGAAGTCATATACATGTTAACCTATTGATCAATGTTTATGAGTTCAATTTCAAAAGAACATAATATCTTTTATTTCCTCAAAAAGCTATCCTTTGACGGGGAAATCTAAAATTGGATGAGAATTTTAAGTAATTATTAATGATAAATCAAATTATATTTTGATACATTTTTACTATATAATAAAAATTAAAGGATTTTTTAGTTTACATAAATAAATTTTTGATTTATTATATGAAAATTTTTAGTTGAAGTGAAAAATATTCATTTTTTATGAATGTGTTGCTATGTCTAGTTTAGTGATTTTGTAATCATGTTGCTATCTATGTGAAATATTTCATCAAGAGACTCATCATGATCGTATGATTTTGGGTGACATCCTTAATATTTCTTCTTAATGATGTTGATATTGAAAATATTTTCTTATAATTAAAGGAATAATGTATTATGTGAAAGAAGTAAGTATTTATTATTACATTAACCTTCATGTGGTGGTGTTCTGAATGTTGTGGGATAAATAATAAATATTGGTGATTTTTTATTTTAAGCATGGTAAGTATTAGAATAATAATTTTTTTATTCTTGATCAATTAAAATGAGTGTATTAATGTGTTTCTTCTAGATAGAAGTAAAAATGGTTTCATGCATGTGGTTTTTTATGTTGAATGATTTTATATAATTTTTGATTGTAGGTGTTTCTTATGATGTATTTTACATTACCTTTCTGACAATATTATGTCTTGGTATGAATATGAGATATATTCTCTAAATATTTTATATAAATATGATGTCTTGTGGTTGATTTATATTGGATAGATGAATTATTCATAAATGAAATCATTATAATTATGAATTTACATTTGAAAATAATTATAATTATTTAATCATGAAGTTTTCTAAGGTTTTATAGTGGATTTTAACTATCTACATTATTTGGATTTTTTCATTTATTATTTGACAAATGTGTAGATGTTATCTTCTTATTTAAATGAATTTTTTTAGTAATGGATATATTAATCATGTGGTATAATTATTATATTGTCTTCAAGGATAAATAGTTACAAGTGGGAAGAATATTGTAATATAGGTCATGGTTGTGAATGAGTTTTCTTATTCTTGTATTTTGGTCCTTGATTTAGTTTTTTAGGAGTTATTATCACTAATTTTAAATTAATAAGGACTTCAAGAGTATTATTTAAAAATCATGTAAGGTTTTCTAGGAAATAATTTTTTGCTAAAATTATTCAAAAGTATAGTTTCCTTATTAATCAGATGTTGAATTAAAAAATAGACATCATTATTTAGTAAAAATTGGTTTTATTCTTTTGGAGTTGGTATTTTAATAATTTTCATTCATGGTTATAATTTTTTAAAATTTAAATTGAGTAAAATGAAAAATTTATTATTATTTTTGAAAACTATTTTATTATTAAAATACTATAATTATATATATATATATATGTTATGGTATTTTCGTAACATTATATCATGAAGCCCTTATAATTTAGATAAAAATCCTCTGAAATTACTATTTTATACGATATCATAAGGAATTTTGAAAAATTAAAATGCATTGTTCTCAAATTCTTTCAACATATTTTTGTAAAAATATAAGCCTTAATTTTTTTTCTATTCTTAATATTTATCCAAAACTTAAATTTTATAATGAAATTAAAATATTTTTGTGATTATTCTATAAAGAATATATTAAAATTGGAGAGACTTAAGTCCATGTTGCTGATTGATGATATTCTTAAACTAAATTTTGATTATAATAAACTACTTGCCTATATTATGAGTCCTTAAACAATATTTATCATATAATGGATCATATTTTGGGTTTCCCTATATCAAAAAATTTATTTGGACATTTAATTTGTAATTTTATGATAAATTTTTATAGGGATAATCAATTGAGATGTTCTAAACCTATTTTTTGGTTATTTTTAGAATAGCATATAACCATGAAGAATAAATTTTTAAATATTATACAATTATTTAGATAATATTTCTGTCAACCAAATTATACCAATAACCCAAAAATATAGTGCATGGATTCAAAATTACTGAATTGAGAGTTTTTATCAACGCTCTAATTTTATTACTTAGTATTTTATTTATAATAAAAAAATTATATTTGTGTGATACTTGTGTCGAAAATAATCTATTGAAATATATATTTCATCATTTATCATAGGAAATATTCATGAAAGTGCGGTTAAATTTACATATAATCTTACATTGACTGGGAATTCTACATAAACTAATTGTAATAAATATTTTTTACAAAAAAATAAAAGTGAAAATTGATCATAGTAAGATCAAACCGAAAAAGGTAATGATTTTATAGGTTAGTTGAAATTTTTAGATGTTTATTAAATAATTTAAAATAATATTAAATTAACGGAACTATGTTTATATTCATAAGAGTGATAGAATTTGATAAAATTTATTATATTAATAGATATAATATTTAGATATGTATATGTAA
The DNA here is from genome assembly GCA_963277665.1 of Viscum album. Classification (NCBI taxonomy): domain Eukaryota; kingdom Viridiplantae; phylum Streptophyta; class Magnoliopsida; order Santalales; family Viscaceae; genus Viscum; species Viscum album. The sequence continues at coordinate 1,879,672,402 of OY728132.1, forward strand.
TTGTGATATAACATTGTTATAAATGTTAAAAAAACAAAAAATTGATTCACAAGCAGACCTTCATTGATTTATATAGATATATATTATTAATATTATATAATATATTTGTTATTATATATACGAAATATAATTATTTATTATATTATTATTATTTATTATTATGTTGTATGAAATTTTTTTCATTACATGGATTATTATATAGAAATTTGAATTAATCACAGAAATAATTATAATTATTAAATACGATGTATTAATTATATTGGGTATTAAATTGGAATTAACATGAGATAAATAATGTACATAATATTTTAAAAGGATTAGTATAGTAATGATTAATATCACTTTGGGAAGGGTCTGAATATTTATAAATTATCTTATTATTATATAAATACAATGATGAATGATGAAATTTTCTATATTATTAAATGTTGTGGAGTCCATTATACAGAGATTTGGAAACAATGTGGCAATATTAGAAAATATTTCTATGATTGTTTAAAACATATATTTTTGGGGAGTATTATTATTAGTTTTTAAATAATGTTATGAGATTAATAATAAAATAACTAAATTTTAATGATATCAGATTTCATTACGTAAATAAAATAGAAATTTATAGAGAATGATATGATCACATGGGGAAAAATTATTATGAAAGTTTTTGTGTAACTCCAAAATAGTAATTTGATTGAGTGATGTGAATGTTTTTTTAATGTTTCTTTTATTTTTGATACATTTTGGATAGAAAAATATGTTTATCCTAGTGGTTTATTCTTGATAATACTCTTATAATCACCCACTAAGGTATGTTTTATTGCGGTGATGATATTAGATTATTGAATCTCATCTTTACACCCACTATTCTATGTAGAGGCTAGTTTTGATCTTTTATTCTGTATGTTTCTATTATCCCATAGTTATAGGTTATAAGTTATTAATACTAAATAGAGTTAAGATATACTATTATTTAACCCTCCATGTTGATACACTTTCAATCCCATAACTTTTGGATCACGGTGGATAATGACGCAATGAGTACAAATTTCTCACCCACATCTTTGTGATTGAGGCTAATTTGATATACAATTATTTATGTGGTATCATCACATATATTATTATAGTGAAATTATAATTTAATATATGGATGTGGATATGGAATCATTCTATATATATAGCTATGTATAAGGTAGCATGTTAATTTGAGTTATCCTAAATATAGAATAATTTTTCACATATGGTGAATCAAAATATGTAAATAATTAAGAAGATATATAATACAATATTATTATTTTTTAGATTTTAAATATTTTTCATGACTACCATCCATATTTAGGATATATGAGTTTCAATATCATTGAAGTCATGTAAACAAATAGATAGAGTGTTTAAATAAGGATTTTCAATCCATTGATAGGGGCACTCAATAGATCCAAGAGTCCCTAGTGACTCTCTAGTATGACAATTTTTATGGGGGACGTTTCTTATTCATAGATTATAAAGTGCGATTATATCTATAGTTATATTTAATAATTATATTTAGTGAAAGTTAATATGGTGAGATATGTGTACTTTTATATGTCCAGATCATAAATCCTTTTACGATTTATTATAATGTCATCTTAATGTGGTTTATTTATCTACAATTTTTTTCTTTATAATACATTTAGATACAATATTTTCATGGATTCATATCGCTTCTTGGGATGACCAAATAGAGTATCATTGATATCCCTTACATGGGTACACATGAATTATTCTCCCTTGTGTCCAAATTGATCAATTAATATTGATTGTGGATGGATTTAATGATATAATACAAATAGTAGATTGATAACTAATTGTGTGGTGTATTATTTTCACAGACTATATTTGTGTAATTAATGTTAAATATTGAATTATATTTAAATTATTTAGTATATGTTACTTTTATAGATTGAATTATGTGATTTTTATAATTTATTTTGTAGATAAAATTTTTATATATTTTTATTTTACATTATATGTTTGATTAACAATTTACATTATGGGGGATGGTGTTACATGATATCAACCAAAATGTTATAATTAGTGGACATGGATCCCATCATTAGAGAGGGTACCTCACTGCTGGTCAATATTCCCACACGAATTGGAGGCTAGTCTATAGATTTTACTTATCGATATACTATGAAAACATTTATATGAATAACAATTTTTCCAACTAGTATTCACTTCATAATATAGTTTATAAATAATAAGTAATTTTAAATTATTGACTACCATTGATCGTCTATTTTTTTATAGTATTTTAATTTTACCTTTTTTTTCAGACTAGAAATTTTTATTATTTTCGCTTCAAGAAAAATTAAATTGCTCATGACCCCACAGAATGGTGTCTTAGTAAAAGATGATTATATGTTACCATAAAAAAATTGATGTGGTGAGTCCATTATCTATCCCTTTTACATGCAAGGGATGATCCTTCAATAAAATGAGTCAGACAATTTTTTATATATAAATTGATGATAATTTTGAATTTTAAAAAATGTATGAATTTATAGGAATAAAAACCTTAACAATAATTAGTAAATAATTAATATTATTCGCATATTTAAAATTAATAATCCAAAAATATTAAATTAGTATTACTTTTATTTATTTATAAAACTGCACATTCATCTATGAAATAGTAATTTCTCTCTAATATTTATAATTATTGGTATGGATCACCATATCATAATAAATATAGAAACCGATCTATCAATAGATTTTGGGTGCATTTCTAGTATCCACCACAAACATATAATATGGAACAACAATAGTAATTTCTCTCATGTGACATAGATTGTTGAATTAATATTTTATCTCTTCTACTGTCATTTGTATATAAAGGACACTAATATACTAAACAATTATTAATAAAAATTAGATTATTTAAAATTTAATTCATAACAATAATAGTTAATTTCTATCACCCCTTGATGGAATAGTTTAAAATACTCACCCATTAGAGGTGCATTGGATGGTGGACTAAAATCATCAGTTGGGATTCTTAATTTGTTTCTTAGAGTTTCTAATATGGAAAAATCTATTGGGCATATTAAATGTAATGGAATTAAAGGTGTGATCTAAGATGATGAGCTATTATTATATTACAATATAATTCTATGAATTTATATATTTTCTAAATTTTATAACCTATTATATATATAGTTGAATTAAATGAATAATTAATGACAATAGAATAAAATATTTAAATATATGTTTAAAATGAATAATAAAAAAGAATATGATGAATATATATATAAATTATTATACTCTGATCATTTAATATTTTAAGAAAAGTTATGTGATATACACAATATTATAAGTAAAATATTTTAACATTAATAGAATACTTATTGATGATAAAGTGCGAACTAGTGAATTTAACAATTAATGTATTTAATTATCATTATATTTATCTCCATATTCACAATGAACACTGTAATAAAACTAAATTCATATTATATATTATTATTTTCACCCTCCCATGTCAGTTTTATCATTAATATAATTTGAGATAAATCTATTCAATTTTATTTTGATAACGAGGTCCACTACCACAAAATAAAATATTAGCTTTGTCACCCATATAATTAAAGTATCACTATTTTAAGTGTATATAAACACTCCATAATTTATATACATCATCATCAATATTTATGACATATTATATTTTGAATCCAAAATAAATGTATCATTTCATTCATGCACATCAATTTCAATAATTGAGATAAATTTCTAAAAGTAAAATGCGACAAATAATCCATTTTACTCTTTTGAATAATTACTCACTTGAATTTGAATATCACATTTTATAATTGATGATAATCATTAAATTTAATTATATTAACCAACTTAGAATATTAAAAATTATTTATAAGTCAAAATATACCCCTATTTTGAATCTCAATAACTTCTTTGTGAAACTTTTTATGAAACATAAATACATTAATTTCCCCCTTGAAATATATGATTGATGATTTTCAAATAAATGAAATTTTTTAATTATTTTATTGAAATAACATTTAAATGATACTTTAATATAATCCAACAAAATAAATATTATACAAATTTCATAGTAATATTCATTTTTTCTAAATTTTCAAAAAAATTCAATTAAGGATACATCCCATTATAATTTACTCAAATATTATTATTTATATTCATGATTCCATGTATTACTGAGAATTATAATGGTCTTATGATTTACCCACCTCATTAAGTAATATAAAAAACACATTTTTATATATGTTCTTCAAAAAACAAAATTATTATCTTTCATATAAAATAGGAAAACAACAAATAAAACAAGGAAGAAAAAAACAAAATAAATATGACAGGGTAGTTCCCCATGGACTGAGTGTCAAGGGTGTCTTAAATAGTGAAGTCTATGGGAGAATCCTCTAATACGGTTCACACACTTAGAAGGGACATAAGTTATTATAGATAAGGAAACATATTGACCATCAATTAGAATATTGAGATTTAACAAAATCATCCTATTTTTTATCCTCTCTCCATGTATGTATAATGTCTATGTGGTTATTAATGAGAGACTTGAACCTATGAATTTGGTAGGATATGTAATATGGATTATCAATTGTTTTTTGGAGAGAGTTTTATATAGTCTTGGAATAAATTACAATTGCGACGAGTTGAATTCTATTCAAAAACAACATCTTCATATCTTTGAATATATCCCAAGCCTCTTCCTGGAAGGAATCGCCCATCCTGAAGGAGGTATAAAAGGAAAAGATTTAAACACCTCTATGATCCCAGATAATGACATACCCCATAATAATTCCCACTACACAAGAACAGTTAGTGTTTAAAATCAAGTTGTTGTTTTGGTCTTTCCATCACACCCAGCTTCTATAAGGATGTTACCTTTGGATGAAATGATTGATAGAACTTTTAGATTAAAAATGTATGTCTGATAGGGATACTTCCAATTTTCATAGCATAAACCCTATGTTGGACACCTAGAACCTCTTTTAATAAATATCATCTATATTTGAAATTGTAATTACTTCAAACCGAGAATTTCTTCAAGTGAACCAATTTAACCATCACCCAACTTCTATTAGAATGGATATCAACTTCTTCTTAGTATTGTTTATCTCTGCACCATGCATCCAACTCTTGAAAAAACAACCACCTTTGTGCACCACGGAAGAAAAAATAGTGAACTCTCCGACAGATTACCACATAAATATGGCCCATTAATTACCAAAAAATAAGTGAAATGTTTTCTCCTCCATGGGGTTATGACAGCACAAGCACTATAAATCATGAGTGATCCCCTTTCATCAGTGGATAGTGTTTGATGTAGTATATGAGAGATGAGAAAATTGAATTTAGATGTAATGTTTTTTCAGAATATAATATGATTCCATTCATCTATCACTTTAATATCGAATAAAACTGAGATGTTTTCTTTAATAAAAATTGACCCTAAGGAAGAAACTGTGAAGATTCATCTTTCAATACTTTCCATAAGCTTAATGAGATTGAAACAGTCACCCTGATATTTCATTAATACTGCCTATGTGAATGTTGGACGCTCCTGGGACTATCTAAATGCAATATCTGGAGTTAGTTTTCCATGTAATCCAACCATGGAACCATCCCATTTTTCAAACCATAAGTTGATAACACCATATTCTATTACCAATCTTGTCTGGAATTATAGGGGAGGTATATGGATCATTATAAATTTCCAGATGTTTGATTAATTATCCTTTGGTGAGTCATGGTTCTCCTCATACCTATCCTTGATGAATATGTCCCATTGTGTACATCCTTATATATCCTACTAAGCTATATTAGTATGTAGGAAATTCATCTAATCATAAATGCTTCTCAACCTTATACCCCATCTTCCATAGTTTTTTTTCATTCTCAACCAAGACACCCATTGATTTCGTTTATCGTAGTGATTATAGAAAATGAATGTGGTAAAAGGGAATTCAATTATCATGATAACATTGATTAGATCTTTGAGAAAAGATAAGGTATGAATTGGGATTGAGTTTAATATACTATTGATGAGGGTTATTCTATCATTGAAATAATGGAACTAATTCTTCCAATAACAAATCTGGGAGAATATCCTTTCCAACATTTTATTAATTTTTAGAATATTAATCCCTCCATTATTAGAATATATTTTGTACTACCATTGAGAAATAATTCCTCATTTTCTACTAAAATAGGTTGAGATAAGCCCCTAAAATGGGATCTTCATTGAAAAGGTAGAATGGTCCCTTAAATCAACTTGATGTTAATGATTCTACATAGATCATCCTAATCCAAGACAAATGGGATGTGAACCATGGGTCCCCTTATGTAGCTCTCGCACTAATTTGAAAAATTTACAATTCCATCCCATAAAAGATATAGTAAGCGGCATAGAACAAAAACAAAAAACCAAATTTTCAAACACACAACAATTGAACCCCATTCAGTACATGAACTTCATAATATAACCTCATTTTAGTACTATCATATTCTTTATCCGTATATACTTTATTAAATGTTTCCAGACCTTAAATATTCTTATTGATGTCTATAATAATTTTCTTTACAAGATGGATGAAACCTTGGATGGAGATTCCCTTGAAATAATTGTTATTCTCCTCAGAAATACATACATTAATCCAATGATAAATTCTGTTATTTATTATACTATAAATAAAATTACAAGTAAAATTACACATGATTACAGGCTAGAACTATTTATTAGAGGATGAATCCTTTACTTTTAGATTAAGAACTATTGTAGAAGCACATTGCACCCAAAGAAAGGCTAACATGTAAAGAAATTACTTCATTACCCCCAATGAGATCATTATTTATAGTGTCCCAGTATTCCACATATAAATCTCTCTATAATCCTTCTTGTCCAACGGATTTATTTGGAATGAGGAATGTAACGAGTTCTCCTCCTTCATTCTCCTTCTGGTTGGAGTCCACAAATTTATTTCTTTGATTAATAACCTCCAAAGGAATGACATAAAAATGATGAATGGACTTTCAGGTATCCCTCCCACATACATGAGTTAGACACATCAATAAAGGGATTTAAATTGGATTGAAACATACCTCTAACTATTGCTGGATTCTTAGAAAAAGAACTATCATCCAAAAACATGTTTTCAATACACAAATGTCATCTTTCTTTGATTCATTCTTGAAAAAGTGTTATATTCTTGTCTCCTTATCATGACCACACTACAATGGATTTATATCATTATTAGTTTTCATTCTTAAGAATTATAGCTTCTAAATGAATTTTTTATGGGTGATAACACTACAAACTTATTTATCCCATCCATCTTTCTGTTTGGTTTCCAAATTCTCTATTTCTAATTTCTTCACAACAAAATCATGATGGATGGGCTTCTATTACCGATATGTTACTACAAGTATTTCGTAAGAGATATCATTTTTTTGGAGGCCTACCCATTGACCCTCATTCACTATCACAACCATTGAGGATTGTTCCACCTAATCTATTCATTCATGATACATCCAATATCCTGTTAAGAGAAAATGATTATTTCCATCACTTCTAGATTCCTAGTTAACAATAAGTGGATATTGAACTCACATGTCACAAATGGGATGTATGGCTCTGCAATTAAGATATCAAGAGATCAAATAGAGGTCCACAAGGAATATATCCAAGAAGAATCAAGTTCTTCTACTTTCCTTATTATTGTTTCACCATGTAAACTTATCACCAGTGTTTCTATGATCCATTAGACTATTTTGAAAATTGATGGATGTAAACCCTTGAATGAAAACCTCAGAAGAGGGAACACTAAAATTATTTTCTAATGGATCTAAAATTGTGTTGAATTCCCATCCCACCAACCACATTGACTCTCTATGATTCAAAGAACTGAAGTATTTCAATAACATCTCTCTAAAATTAACTTTACAAATCGCTTAAACTATTGGAAAAACATTGATGTATTCCTGTGGAAATTTTAGCATTAATGAATTGATCATATCTTCCCACGTTCTCTACTAGTAAAATAGAGAACCAAAAAATATAGTTGTGTTTGTTCTTATGATATCCATGCATATAGCGATGTATCCTAATCTTATTAGAAAAATTCATAAAACTTGGTGGATTTAATCATAGGTTATAAATAACCATATGATCAGGATTTCTATTAGAAATATAATTGGAAATGAAATAAAACATGACCCTATCACCCAGGACATGGGAGGTCCATATAATCAAAGATTAAATTGAAATATAGGATACTAGAATATAAATCTAGATGTCATTGGATTCAGGGTTGGGGCAGGCTTAGAGGTTGTCTCCTATTTGTATTAGGATTAGGTGTGAATGTCTCTTGTAGTCATCAATGTTCTTCTCAATATACATTATATCAATATTAGGACATATAAATCTTATCAATCAATAGTATGATAAAAATTTCCCATTATATCTATTATTTGTTCAAACTCATTTGGATCTTATACCTCAAACTATTTCCCCTCCTATAAATAAGTTATTTTTCCTAAATTCATTAGAAATATACACTAATATTACATATGTTTACGATCTAGAAAACATAAATACTGAGTTTCCCAATTTAATTTCTCTATTTAGTTATTTCTCATTTAACTAAAATCTATAATTTTTATTAGTAAATAGATAATTAAAAATGGAACATCATTTTTTACTATAAGGAACAAACATGATTCAACATACCACATAACCAAAGTTAATTCATCATAAATCTAGAAGTGTGTTCATGATAACCATGGTTTGGTAACCATAACCAAATATATAAAAAGTATAACACAAGAATTTATCCACAGTTTAATATAAATAAATAATATATAGACTCATTAAAATCCTTAATTCAATGTCTAAATTTTTGACTCCCATGAAAAGTGAAATAAGAATCTAGAAATATAACTTCAAACTATACAAGATGTAACCAAAATAAATATTGTAACTAAATTTTAAATAAATAATATAAAAATATATACATTAAATTTAATGATAAATAAGAGTCCATGATAATAGAAGGGACATATTAGTCAGTATAGAGACATCATAAAACAAACCATAAGCTTCCCAAGACACCAAATAGATATATCCATGTGACAGAGGGTTACCTACGCAACCTCAATACGTCTTTCAACTAAAATAATGATAGGTGTTACCCATCCTGATAACATATAATAAATTCATTCATGAATATATAAGAACTATATACACACCATGGTGTGTTGTTAGGTTGTGGTACATACATACAAAGTGGGGTTTCACTAAATTGTTTTTGTAATAACTTTAATGTAAAATTTTATAAATTTTAGTTTGATTTATGGTCTCTAAAAATAAATTAACAAATATTTTAGAAAAAACAATTAATATAAAAATGCCTCATAATCCCATTAATAAATAAAAACAATACCTTTATATGAAAATTAGAGTTATTTTAAAGAAATAATATTTCAAAACATTGTAAAAAGAGGTTAGAAGGTAAACTTGGTCCATAGAAATAATAATAAATTCAAATATTTGTATGTAACATTATGTACAAAATACATTTAAATTATTCATAAAAATTAATCAAGATAATTTATTGAGAACCAATGACATGATGTAGGTAAGAATAAAAATAATTCTCTGTTAAAAACATATATTTTTTACTTAAGAAATAAATAATCACAATTATATTATCAAAGAAATAAAAGATTATGGAAAATTTTTGAGAAAATAATATGAGAATTATCATTATCAGTGAAGGAAGGAATAAAAATGATTAATTCATATAAAAATTGGTATTGGTGAATCTAAAGACATAATTAACACTCAACAATATGAATCTTTATATCATGTAATACATTTCAAGGAAATGCTCGGGGGAAAATGTCCAAATAATTTAAGACAATCACTCTAAGATAATATTATATATAACTATATGAAAAAACTATTATGTAAAGTCAAATCATGCACTAGTATGAGTGACATATTGGGTATAGAAAATATATATAATTTTCTGACCATGGTTTCATCAGGCACTAGTGTGTAACCATAATGGGACAAAAAATGTGACATAATCAGGAAATATTTTTTACTATAATCTATCAAGGGTCTATGATAAGTTTGGAATCTTCTAAGGAGAGTGATATCATAATCCATCTTGGGTAAAATCCCTAGTATCCCTCATAAGTCCAAAACTATCCACAATGATGTTTCTAAATTAAGGTGATAGAAATAAACTAAAAATATCAAAGAATAATATTAACTAAACACATCTAACAAAACCGACATCTCACCATGATCATCGAATGAAAAAAAACCCCATTAAATTTTATAACAAAAGATAATATTTTAAATTATAACATTAATATATTTTCAAAACCCTCCATAAAAAACTATTTCCACACATATGGTGATGAGTAAACCATGAAAACTATTTAAATTTTTTTTAAACAACCCTATAAATCACATATCATAAATTAAGTCATGAAGTCATTCTTCATATGTCATTAATGAATAAAAAATTAAATTTAAAAATTAAGTAAATATATTTATCTATAATTTAATTTTTTTTATTAAAGTCATAATAATTATTAATAAAACATAATAACAATTTCACACATTCTGACTGCAAGCATATTTTGGAGAAAATTTCTTGAAAATATTAAATTTCATTATAAATAATCATTTTGAAATATAGAAGCCACCTTATCTATCAATTTAAATTGAATATCATCACTTAGGAATTTTTATAAACTCATAGATTGTGTGGAAACTAGTTCTTAAACTATATAAATTATAAAAGACTATTTTTATAAATAAAAAACCAATAAAAGAGATTTCAATCATGAATTATACAATTATTTTAAAAAAAAGACCATCCTTAATCTACTGTGAATGATGGAAATTAATTTAATAATAGAAGGTAAAACCATGGAAATATTCAACACCACATAATAATCATGATTCTAAAGGTACATACAAACCCGATACTGGGTTCCATCCACTATAACCTCTTGATATGTGGAGCATATAAGTAGTGGTAGAAGAATAAAAAGAATAAGCAAAATAAGAATAAACACAATTAGAAGATATGGGAATGGATATAGAGAATAAAAAATGATGAAATATGAGAGTTAATTTCGAGATTCACTTAGATATCATATAGGATAAAAATGAATGATATGAGAAGAAAAGGAATATATGTCCTAGGGAGACCCAAGGATGAGTAAATTAAATGAAGGAGGGAGAAGAGTGATCCAATTTAATGTGGTTAAAATATTAAATAATCATTTTTTATAATATAGGAACTATGTATAATTATGATAGAGGGTAAATAAAATAGTACTCTAACCCTGAAATAGATTACATATTTGATTTTGAGCACAAATATAATTCTATTAACCATGATCCAATAATTAATATTATTTTCTTGAGAGATAAATCACACTATGAAAAGATGAGATCTATGGTTTCCCCTAATCTTGCACCAATAATGCATTCTACAAATTTTTATAATTATCTGAATTTAAATTCAAAGGATCAATATTATCAATGAAATATATACTTAAATTTAAATATACATTAATGTGACATTAGGGTGTGAATATTCTATTCACCATGGAAATTTATTCACCCAAAAAGACAGCAATAATTCTAATGGATGAATGGAACCGAATAATTTCATCCAAATTATAAACAGGGTATTCTTTAAGAATTTTTAATATGTTAGTTAGAATACTAATATTTATTCTAATATTTAAAAGTTTTTTCCAATTTTATACTCTAGATAAAACAAGCATGATTAACGAATCAAATAATTCTCTAACTAAATAAATGATATATAAAACTCAAAGAGGTTTAATGATAAATGAATATAGGGTATTATGTTATCCCATTAAAACCAATATGTAATTGAAATAATGAAATTACCTTTAAATGAAATAAATACAAAATTACTACCATGATAAATGAAACAAATATACCAATATTATAGAATGGCATCGAGCCACTACCAAAATAATGAATGAAAATTCAAGAAATCCAAATGGAATATTCCATTATATACTCGATTCATGTTAAATTAATCTAAATTAACTTTAAAAACTAAAAAAAATGTTAAATTAAATGGATAGATAATAAAAACATAGCATTTACTTTTTTACTATGGTAAATGAATCTCTAATTATTTGTTACATGCTCATCCAAAGCCACTAATAGTTTTTGTGGATATCACATCACATACCAATAATGACTAATAGAATGATATTACAATGGAAAATACAACACATTGTAAAAGTTTATTAGAATTATAATTCATTTTATAGGTCTACCATCTATTTAAGGTTCACCATATGGGGAAACAGATGGCACCACATCAACTAAATAATCTTACTATTTTATAGATTACATCCCCATTATATATAGGGGTAAAAATAATGGTGAAATTTTATAATTTCCTGATTAAAATAGTTTAATAACATTTTATAATAGAATTTATGTGTCAATACTTGAATCAATAAATATATTTAAAAATAAATAAATACTCATAGATTGAGATATCTTAGAGAGGCTTTGTCTTTATATGTTCTAATCTATCTTGATCCATAAGAAAAAATAATAATTATATTTTTGAAATTTTTTATATCTCCTCTCTCATAAGTAATTAAATTTTCATAATTATGGAAGATTTATCACATTGGCATACTAATTATAGGTTTTTAGAGAGATTAAGAATGTGGGATTTGAGGACCCTGAATTACCATAATAGAACCACATTATATATTTATTCTATATAGGATAAATGATAAAATAATGAGAAGATTAACTCAAAGAAAACAAAAAATCGAGCGAAAACTCATCTTACTTTGGATTCACACATGATAGAGTACACTCACTTACACAAAGGATAATATAACCACCACCCAATATAGGATCATAGGGGTGAATTGATTAAACCATCATGTACTTTTTAACAACAAACATGTTAAAATGTGGTCCAAATTCAGTCATAGCTATTATGTGGTCTGTATGATGGAATTCTTTAAAATAATGAGCTTCCAATGAGTCATAAATGTATTTCTGAAGAGATAATACGACTAACATAGATAAATGTTCAACATACTCCAACAATTTCCCACCCCAGTTAAAATCATAACATCCACAATATTGTTCATTTCTAGTGATTCAAAATATTTATACAAGATTGACATTTTCTTAAAGAATTATTAATATATTTCATCATATAGATGATGTGGATTGACGGTCCACCACTATTATCAAATTAGACCATTAAACATTCCCATGATGGATTTCACATTTGAGGATTCTACAGTTCTATAACAATTTAATGATTCCATAAAAATTCTCAAGACACGCCATTTCATAATATGAAACTTGAACATTATAGAGCGCAATAATAAATTTATTTTGTGAAATATTGGACTATGTCATATGATAAAGAAGGATACAGATCTTCCACTATTTTTAGAGTATGAATAAAATTAAATAATTAGAAATAAAATAATAATATTTTAAAGAGACTATCTTGAAACATTACTTGAATCAAACATCCCACAATTCACTCCCAATTTTATACAATTTTTAATCTAAATAGAAAAAAATACTAAACACAACAAAATTCACTTCAAGATTGAGATAATATGATACTAAATATAAAAAAAATGATCAACCAGAATATAATAAAACATATCATTGTGAAACAATTACATGTTATAAGAAAACATAACTATAAAAAACTAATTTCTTGAGGATCATGAAATTCACAAGATAAATTCACCCATACATGAAATAGTTCTAACCTAAATTAGAAAACACAGAAAAATCAATTTTATAATATTACAAATTTAAATAACATAAAAAAATTACATTATTTAAAAAACTAAAATATCTCCCTTTTAATTAATTATATATTACATGTACATTTTTATTGCATGATTCCTCTAAATGAAAACCTAATACAATCATATATCATTTTCAAAACATCTCATGATGTTTGGGAAATTTGGAGCTTCATCATAGAAAAATTTATATAATACTCACATTTCCTACAAAAAGATACAATATAATCTATTATAAAAACCAAAATATTCCTGAAATTTACTTCTTCAATTAACATATTAACTCTTATAACATAAATCCATGAAAATATTAATGATACCCTTAAAAAATATAATCATTTAATAATAAACAAATACATTTACATCATCTCAAATAACTAATGACCACAAAAGAAATAATTTAACAGTAATAAATAGGCTAATAACATAAAATCTAATGTTTCATTATAATAAAACTATTTTCCCCATAAATTGGAGGACTAAGAACCAGCTCTTTGATAGTTATTGGAAGGTATTGGGAACCATGTGCATGGTTTTTACATTGTTTTCTGACTATCAAAAAAATAATTCACCTATGATTCCCATTATATCCTTACCACATAACATGAAAACCCCCAAATCAACCCATTTTTTGAAATGAGAACCAAAACATCATCAATTTATATTAAAATTTACCAACAATATTCAAAAATTAAACTCAACTATAAGACTCACATCCCCACTATAATGGAAAAAAAGTTTCATTATGTAATTTGTTAATAAGATACTAACTCATGACCAAAAACATCAATTCAAATGAAATAATCTTTTATATTCCACTAGTACCAAAATAAAATAGGGGTGCTGATATTATTATTTTTTAATAAACTAACTAAGTTCAACATTTTATGTAACAAAATATGGTTCGACAGAAGTACTGAAGTGAGTTCTTGATCTCCAAGGGAAAGTGAAAAGTGACATTAGTATCAAAACAAATATTTAATGAATGATTTAAACCTTTAATATAAATAGACAATCCATAGATACCTTTCATGAATTTGAAATAGTGCGTTTATACAATGGAAAATCATGTAAAATGAAATAAATATTTAGAAGTTTAAATAAAACATCAATGAATAAATATCAAACACGAATATTCAAACATAATTTCATGTATATAAAATAAATAGACATAAATAACTTGTAATGATACAAAAGTGAGAAAGATACTTTAATTAATAGGGTTATCAATACATAAAAATCCAAACATACACTATAAAATCCCCATAAAACTGAATAAACATATCAATATATCTCAAGGTCTCCCCCACATCCTCCAAAATTACATCAACCAGAATTATGGCTTATTCCTCAAATAATGAGAATATACCCTAAATTTATACATGAATTAAATTTAACTAAATTCTCATTTTGGTATATATATTGGGTGTAATCTAGGCATGACTCGCAGGATCCCTCTTACGGGTCTATAAAATTTAGATTATGAGAAATTTCATAAATTCTAGTTGATGATTATGTTTATAAAAATAAAAAAATTAACATTTTGGGAAAATTATATAATTTAAACAACCACAATTTTCCATTTTTAAAATATTTGAAACACCATTAAATAAGAAAAATGTGTTTTTGAAAACCCTAAAAGAAAAAAATCCCATAAAAGAGGTATGGAGGTACATCTGATCCCTGATAATAATAATAATTTCAAATATCTTAATGTGACTTTCTTTCCTAAAGTCATTTAAATGTTTTCTTAGAATCAACATAAATAGTAAATAAAGAAAAAATCATGACGTAAAAAATTATGAATAATTATCGGTGAATAAAATAATAGATTTAGTTACTAATGAAATAAATAATGTCGAATACATTGTTGAAAAAAGTAAACATCATTAAAAAGTGTAGGGAAAATTTGATAAAAATTATCATTATAAAATAATGGAATAATAGCATGTTGAAAATTATGTTTAAATATAAAAAGGTAAATCCAAATATATAATCAATACTCAATATTTATAAATTTTTGGTTATGTAATACAATTAATATGAAAACTTGCGAAACAAGGTCCAATGAAGCTAGGAATTTCTTTATAAGATAATTTCATGTAAAACTCATTGATAAAATACGAGTCAAAGTCTCATCAGGAACTTGTGTGAGTCCCATATTAGGTTAATACAAAGATACATAATCCATCATCCATAGTTACACCTTGAACTACAATATACCCATGACGAGATATACAATGTGACATCCACTAAACATAGTTTTCATTTTGCACTATCATAAGACCATGATTGATATAAAATCCATTAGGGAGAGTGAAATCATAATCTATAATGGTTATTAGTCATAGGATCGATACAGAGCACAAATGGATTCTGTAAGATCCCTTATTTTTCAAGGTATGTACCTCTTTGGGGTTTTCATTTGAGCCTTGGAGGATATGTCTTGTTCAGAGATTGGGATACTTTGTAGGGGAAAATGACATAAAGTTCATGGATGTATTTTTTCACTTAACACATACTTGGGATCTGAGGAAACATGAGAACCTCAGTTATGATCCACATGGGGAGCAGTTTGAGGTTTCTATTTGAATTAATGGGGTTTAGGTAAATGGGTCAACTATTACCAAGGGTTATAGTTAATTTAATAATCCTTGAAGGGGTTGGAGTTTTGTATAAGAAAAATGGGATGAAAAAATATCTATAGAACAATTAAAAAATGTGTAACTTTAATACACTCTATGTAATTTGAATACAGATACATGTTGTGAATGGTTACAAGTCATGAACTAATTCATGACATGATGTGAGTACACATTTTTTTAACATGTTACATGTCATATAATATTCGATTTGAATAAGTAATTATCTAAGATGATGGGTTTTTTCCTATCCCATGAAAAATAAATTCATTATGTGTAACGAAATTACAAAAATTATAATTTCTCAAGAATGTTTTTAAAATAGTTCAATATGATTTATATTATTTACAACTCTTATGTATCTTCCTCCTATCAACCCTAGGTATACATCCAAGTGATTTTGGAGTGACTATCATGATTTGTGAACTAACAATTAGGAATCTAATTCATGGTAATTTGTTTTTATTTAATTTTCCACTTCTATTCTGCCATTCTCTGATAGTTGTGGTGATATTTCTTGACCGTGTGAGTAGATAGTTTTGATCATGATTAGTTGTGATCTAGGAACCTTATTACGATAATTTATTCCTTTGTTTTTGTGGTCAAATCCTGTTATAATCATTGGTTGATCAAAAATAAAGGTATTGGATCTAAATATTAACTCTATTGTTTGATAATTATTTGAGTATATGAAATATTTCAATTTCTCCAACACACATGTGCCACATTTGATTAAATGATTAATTGGATTATTCATTGGAGTCTCAATGGACACAAGTGGTTATAAAATTGGATTAAGGGTACAATTTGGTTGAGAAAATATTTAATTAAATGAATTTTTCAATGGATTAAAGTGTGTTATGTATGAATTGTATTTTGGGAAATTTCTTTATATAGTTTCACCTTGGACATGATTGGATTGTTTATTGATATAATTGGGATTTCATTGGTAATGACTAATTGATATAATAAATGTGTAATTAAATGATAAATGGAAATTTTCACAGTTAACCATTGATCCTAATGATGTGATATAGTGATATATTTTTTTATGACATGTGTTTGGATAAATGTTTAAATTATTATATGGGTGTTTTCCAGGTCGATAAATGATGAAATTCTTATGTAGATAGATATTCCCAATGACACATGCTAAAATGATTATATACTATGAAATTCCCTATGATATGTGAAATTATTATATATTAGACATTATCCAATGACACATGATGAAATGATTATATACTCATCTTGGCCCTGATAAATAATGACATGATATTATGTTGGGCATATCCCAGATTGATTGTTGAAATGTTTAATTAGAGGGTTTTGACCCAGAAAATTTTAATTTATACATTGGTTATAAGGTTAAGGTATCCATTATTATAATACATGCTAATTTACATTATTACATGTTGTGGAGGATGGTTATGTTTTCTAGGGTTATATTGTTATGATTGGCATATTTTTGAGACATGCTCAGATATATTTTAGCATGGAACCGATTCATGTTTATCTGGTATTAATTTGAATATTTCATTAATTAATACACTTATTTATATCATTATTTCATACACATGATATCATACTAGTTATATTTAGACATAGTGTTGTCGACCTATTGAGTTATAATCACACCCTATTCAGGAAACTAGTTATAACTCAAGAATATGATATGGATAGAAGATTAGATAGGGGAAAAAGAACTTTTATTATAGTGTTTTCTTACTAGATAGGCTAGAGTTTGGAGATGGATTGGCATGAGGTTTAGGTATGAGGGGTTTTGAGTCTTTTAATCAGTCTTTTAGTCCATTATTTTGTAATACTTCTAGAATGAAACTTATATACATTCTATAAAATCATTAAAATATTTCATTATTATTTATATAGTTATTCGGTTTGAATTTATTATTCGTATTTTGTTGTTTGGGTTTTCTTCCACTGATTTTTCAATCTAATATTTAGTAATCATGATTATCTATTTATTTACAGTTTGTTTTAAATCTATAAATAGGTAATATAGTCTCCCCACTATACTTATCACAACCCTACATCTGGTCAGCATCATATAGAACACGTGACGGAATGTTTGAGGTTTCATAAACCATCATTCATGGCCACTTGAGATAGTTATGGATGGTGGGATGTTATAATGATGTATCAGATGACAAGGTTTCTTTTCTCTTTCTTTACAATTTTTGGAATGGTAGAAAGGATACTAGAATGTGTCACGACTAAGTAATGAGCTTGTTCATGGGAGTAGCTAACCCATGTATGGGTTAAACATCGAGTTCCTAGTGGTGGATTACTATTTATATTGTATTCTTCTTATAGTTGATGTTATTTCACCCTGAGTAATTAAAAAGTTGTGCGAGGTTATGGTTTAATGAGGCTATTTGTTTTTTTATTTATACTAATGGCATAGTATGGCATGGGGTGAGTATGGAAGGAATCATAATAAGAGCATAGGGATATATATTGACATTAATTATTCATGATAGGGACATATTTATTTTTATGTGAAATATACATTCATATTGAACTATGATTTTAGATACTTTCTATAAATATGAAATGAAATAAATGAACTTGTAATTCATTTTAAACAATTTCAATCCATGTTTAGAGTGACTAAGATTCTGTAGTTCTCTATTTTTGTCACCTATTGAGAATGGAACTATTATTATAGACTTTGTTAAAGGGTGTGTTATATTTTAAATAATGTGCCTCTTTTTCATCGTCAAGTTGGGTGGTTGGAGAGTGTAAATCAGTATACTCCTAACCTACCAGAACTGGAGCTTCCTATAGTTCATGAATATCAGATGGATGTTCACTTTTGTGATAGCTTCCATAGTGTCAGGTGATTCATATAGAGGGAGATTTTTCACACCTACCCTTCATTGTATGAGCTAACAAGAGAGTTTCAACTATATCATCTCGATACATTCAATAGGGTTGGAGGACCCCAGGTAGTTTTGTTCTAGATTGAGATATTCCATATCTTCACTAAGTATTTGGGGAATCCCGTAGATAAGAGGTTAATTTTTGTGTGTATATGCTTCACATACCAGTCAAGAATATTTGGCACATTCTAGATAAAATGAGAAAGTAAGAGGAGTAATATTAGAATGAATTACAGATGAAATTATTGAACCACTTCAATCCCAAACACTTGAGTAAAGATAGTCCATGTGAGTTCATGCATCTCGCATTGGAGGGAATTTTAGTCTTGGACCATGTTGAACATTTCATAGACCTTCAGTTATTTTTTCCATCTTCAACAATTGATGATATTGTTAGGGCGAGACTTTTTCCTAAAGGTCTTCACTATGATATCAGGTCATAGGTAAATGTGTTCTTCTTGATCAGTTTTGATGACATGATGAATCAGGCAATCATCTTAGAACAAAATTTAAGAGAGGCCTCAAGAAGAAGTTAGGTTGTTTCTACAGGGAAAATTCATAACTCTTCTACAAGTAGACTGTATTTTTTTGTGATAGTTTTTTCAAAGGTAGAAACATTTATAGAAGTCATGGAAGTGGGTAAAAATCTCAGGATCATATTATGTTGCAATTGTATCAGTTTGGAATGATGTTCCACAAAAGTAATTAGTTTTTGTACCACACATTGGAGTTACATTGTTATAGTAGACTTGACCACATACATTGGTATTATATGTTCATCGTTTACAAGAGTAATGTAAGGGGAACATGATAGGTACCAGAGTCTAGGAAGGAATCAACCACTTTATTGAAAATAGGTATTTGGAGTCCCATGACACATTCAGGTTGAGGTAGGGTACATTTACACAATTATAAGATCGATAGTAAAAGTGATATGGTAAATATCAATGTAGTTTGGCTAGATCCTAGGGAATATAGGCTAATCATCTGCATGTTATGTAGAAAACTCTGACTAGTGTTCATGCATGATTGTCTACTATCATAGGTATGATTCTTATATCATCTATACTTTATTGTGTTTTATTTATTACCAAAGATTCAAAATTATTTTTTACACTAATTTTGTAAATATTTTGGGCCTGGATTAGGAAATAATGGATGTTGTTTTGGCCAAAAAACACATCATTTGGAGTGCGGTTAAACAATATGAAACACTGCAAGGTACATTCTCTAATGGCTGTTGGTTATCAAATATTTTGGGAACCATTTATGATTTAAAAGACATTATTTGATTTAATTATTGGTCTAAATTGAATAGTTATATACCAAGATCATATTTATTATTACTGGAGGAGAGTTTCCTTTTTATCTCTATACGGAGGAAGCTATTCTCACTATGGTGAGAGGTATCTTTAGGATATTTTTGAGGAACCAATACAGTGTGGATTATATTGTTTCATGTTACCAATATCCATTCATGATATATATAATTTTCAAATGTAGTAGTATTATTTTCCTCTAGTGGTAGACCATTTTATTGATCTTCTTCCTCAATATTTCTATGAGTTAATTCCTATACAGGAGAACAAGTTTCTGATTGTGTTACTTTTTGGAACAGAGCCATTTTTATCCAACCTCATATAATGGATATAGTGGAGATATAGGATTTGAATGTTTGTAGGTAGATCGAGAAAATAAAGGTTTCATGTGGACTAGTACATCTTCACATGGTTCTTGATAGGTCCACTAGGTGAAATACCCTTAGGGGGGTAAATTAGGGTATACCAGATTAAAATCTATCCCCCTTTGGATCTTTTTAATCATTTAAAAAAACTCTATTCTATATCATTCATATTGGAAATTATTAACAAAATTTGAATCATGCATGATAATGTGAAATTCATACTTGGTTCACCATTTCTGTGCTACGTCCTAGGAGCATATGACATCAGTGTGCCGATTTACCAAATTCACTAAGGAACACTACAAATAATGATTACATGGTTTGGTCTAGATCGTATATTCCTAGGTCCACTAAATTTACAAGATTTAGGGTTTTTTGACTACATTCCAAAGGTTCACTCCCTATGCTTTCTTCAATGGATCAATATCAGTGAGAACGGTCACCATCTTTTTCATCCTTTACTCATTGGTCTTTGAAATGAATTCACTCATAGTTTATAGACTTATTCATCAAACACAGTTTATGTAAATTTTGTTCCATTAATTTCCATGAATTTAACATCCTCATCTATAGGTAGATTCTCTTTTGATGTTAGTTTTTCAGCAGGTGATTACTTCCATGTTCTTGAGTACTGTTTGATACCAAAGAAAGATGATTTGAATCATTATAAAGCTTCCCAGAGTATTCTGCGAACCTCTTTCTCCTCCTGCGTACTCTATTCTAGGTATGGTATTGGGATCCCTTCCACTATGTACCTCTACTACTTCCATGAACCACCCTTCATTCGCAAACACCTCTTCCCTCACTGTAGTGTACCACCTCCGCGTACCAACTCTATGAACACCTTATGTGAGTTACCCTATGTTTGTAAACAATTCTATGATGATAGAATACCTTCAGATCCATGTAATAGATCTCCTTCTCTGTGTACTTCATCCTTCTTCCATGGACATTATTACATTGGGCCTACAATGCCCCAGAAAAAAATTCAGTGGAATTTCTTCCATGTGAACCAATTATCCCTTTTTGATCATCAGTGCCTCACAAGGTCCTTCGCCATGAATTTCTTCTGTGTGAACTACCTTTATCCTTTTCTAAATTCTCAAAGAGAAAATATGTTCTCTAATGATATTATAAATCTCTTTAATTAGTTGGATTATCTGTCTTTATATAGGAAAATATATCTTCTTAATCCACTAAATAAATATTTACAAAATTATTTATTCAACACTACCTTTGCCGAATATTTCTTCTTCCACCACGAACTACCATCTTTCTAGTGAACCATTTTTCATCTTTGGAACATGTACTAACATTGATCATATATTGTTCCATTCTTTTCTTCCTTCCTGCAAACAATCATTCCTTCTTCATACTGAACACCATTTTCGACAAACTGTTGTTGCGATCCGTTTCCACATCTCCATGTACTGTTCCGGCTGCTTGGTATGTAGCTGTAAATTGTTCCCAAACATGGTACACAGACAATGTTCCAAGGTACATAGATCCATTATTTTTTCTATTATCTTCACAGTTATTCAAAAAAATTACCCCATTGATGAAAACATTCCATTCCCAAACATATACTCCATATTTTGAAGCCAAAAATTTTTGTAGACACTAGGAAAATACACCTCCATAAAAATATATCTTTGGAAAACATCGACAATAATCATTCATAGTCTTCTGGATTTGTCAAAAAAACAATATCACACGCAAAACATAAAGAGATGACACATTGGATGATTTTTACCCAATAGTTCTCCAATTATATTCACGAAGATGGTTGTTCGGATATTGCTTTTGTGTGAGGATTATCAAAGATTGAACCAAATGATGGTCAAGAACTAGTATCCTCTTCTGCGAAATTGATGATATCATCGATCTTCTAAGATGTGAAAATATCATATCCAATATTTATTTGAGATCAGGATACTATTAGTTGAGTGTGAGACCATTGGAGTGAATATGTTTTGTTGGATTTGGCTATTGGATTGAATCTGTGGGTTTTGATTTGGATTTATTCTAGTTTTTGGAGAAGATTGGTGATAGGGGTTTTTGTTTGGGTAGCTTTGTGGTTTTTTTGGGACATTTCAAGCGTGAAGGTTCATATTAGAGGAACAATCAGGTTGTGTTTTGCAGCGTGTTGGTGTTGATTTTGTTGTTCTAGGGACTGGTTTTTGTGTTCGTCAGTTTGAATTATGGCTCTTAGTTTATAGTCCATGGGACATTGCATTAAATTAATCTATAACGGACAATACCAGAAAAGGTTTAATGGAGGGAGTTTTCATTTGATCATTGCTATCCAGAATTGGAATTTTAAGTGGGTATGGCATTCTCCATCGTTACTAGGCCCATGCATTCTTTCACGAGACAGCTAGCTGAGCAGCGATGATATGGTGGAAGCTAAAATTAATCTTTTAATGCTGGGGAGGGGTCTTTCTTTGCAGCCTGAATTTGATTTTTTTTGCCTTGGGACTTTGGAATATGAGGCTTGGTTGTCTTTTATGTCGTTGAATTCATGTTGAGTTTCCCCTCAACATTTAAAAGAGGGAATCTTAATAAAAAAAAATAATTTTCAGTAAGTTTTGTTTGACAAATGCACCAATGGTATTAATGGAAATGATGAATCATATCTTTCATATTTTATGTGATCAGTTTGTGGTGGTTTATTATGATATATTTTTTTACTCTTAATCATAAAAATATCAAGCCAATCATCTTGATATCATATTGAGTGCATTGATATATCATCAACATTAACCCAATCTAATGAAATTCAGTTTCTGGTTTGATAATGTTCACTCCTTAGGTCATGTCATCTTAGGGGAAGAAGTGTGAGTCGACCTAGATAATGGTGAATCTATTTTATTTTGGAAGTATCCCAAGAATGTATTTGATATTCGGATATTTATAGATTTTTTAGTTTATTATCAATACATTATCCAATACTTTTCCCATTTAGGAGCACCAAGGTTAGGGATAACCAGTAATGGGTTGATATTTGATTAGTCTATTACTTCTCAGCTAGATTTTCAAGAGATAAAATGATAGATAACCTTAGAATTTTTCTTCACTTAACCTCGGTCAGATAAAGAATAGAGTTTTTACTATGACTCATATAATGTTGGACTCACAGTAGTTAAGAGCTAGAATGGTTAAGTGGTTTATCATGGCTCCAGATCGGTGAGACCGCATTAGTGGAATTACACTACTTATTATTTGGAGTTCGAACCAATGCTACATTCCATGAGATAGAGGATTAATTATCTCATATGTGAGAGGCTTTTGGTATTAACATACTAGTAGATACTCCATTTCATTTTCTCAGTGGGACATGAACCTTGGGAAGATGAGGTGGCTCAGGTACCTATAGTCTTTCAACATTGTGTTGTATTATACACCGGAAAATCAAAACATCATTGATGTTTCATTGAGTCTAAATATGGAATAATATGTAGTATGGGACTCATACAATAAGTGGTAAGTTGTGGAACTCTTTTAAAATAATATAATATATGTATAGGAGTTTCAGGGGTGAATATTTATGTCTTTAACATCAATTATACTAATGCTTTTGGACCGGATCATGATCGATAATTTATCTGATCTTGAGAGATTTGTTTTGAGAGACATATTATGTGGTGTGTATACACCATTAGAATGGTATCTAGGGAAATGAAAATTCTATTATTTTCCATTGCCAAGTATGGGTTCCATAGGGTATGTAAGAGGAGCTGATGAAAGAGTTTCATGTTTCTAGATGGGTGGTACATCCTAGTTTGAAAAATATGTATTGTGATCTATATAGAAATTACTAGTGGTTAGGCATAAAGAATCACATAGTAGGATTCATGGCTATATGTTTCACTAGTATGCAGTAGAAATCTAGGTATCTGAGGCCACCTATGATTTTATAGCCTTCTTCCATTCCTGTGTAGAAACGGGATGATGTCTCTGTGGATTTTAGGATATGATTACCCATGAAAACACATAATAATGAAGTTTCATCGGTGATTTCAGATCAATCGATGAAGGTATACAACATATTACCTATTAATAACTCCATTAAAACTTATTATATTGGTAGTATTTATGTGTGTGATGTTGTTCTTTTTTAGGGCGCTCCAATAAGTATCATTTCTAATAGAGATCCATGTTTCACATCATGTGTCTAGTAGAGTCTTACGAAGAATCTGGGATCGTAGGTTTTTTTTTTCAGTACACCCTATCATCCTCATAATAATGGTCAATCTGAGAGGAATATTCAAGTTCTAGATGATATGTTTTTGTCATATGTTTTGTATTTTATTTGTTCATGGGAGAATCATTTGGAAGTCTTTGAGTTTTCATATAATAAAATCATTCTTCAATTGATAAAAATGTATCAGTTTGAGGATTTTTGCGGAAGGATGTGTAATTAAACTCTTTATAGGTTGGAGGTAGGTGAGTCAATGATTGTAAGGACTAGTATTCTATAAGATACATTTGAGCCAGTTCAGTTGATTAGGAAGTTGTTTTTGACCACAAAGAGTAGGAAGAAATATTATATTGGCCATTTGAGACAACCTCTAGAGTTCGAGGTTGATCATCATGTTTTCCATCGGGTGTCACATAGGTTTGGGATATTCCCTTTCAAGACACATGGATGGATTGTTCCCATATTTCTAGGGTAATTTGAGGTAGTGGATTACGTCAGTCCAGTGGAGTGCTAATTATCCCTTCCATAGTTCAATAGTGACATGCACTAAATTTTCCACTTGTCGCAACTTTGGTGATATTATTCAAAACATTCTCATGTGATAGATTTTGTAGACTTCGAGCCTAATGTTGATGTATCCCATGAGGATAATTCAATACTGATTATGGAACATAGTGAGAAGTATATCCGAGGTAGCGTGATTCCTTTGGATGGAGTGTATTGTAATCATGGGAACATTTAAGAGGAGACTTGGGAGAGGGGGTGTGATATTAGATCATAGTGGATATAATATTTCACTAAGACCCCACAGTGAATCTTTTTGTAGCTCTAAGATGATCTATTCCATGGTGGGGAGGTTATAAGATCCCATATTTTTACAGGTACACCCCTATTTGAGTTTTTCTTTTTAGACCTTTTGATCGTGACTTATTCGAGGATGCAGATCCTTTGTTGGGTAAAATGAGTTAATGTTCATATAATATATTTGTTTCATTAAAAATAGACATAGGATGTGAGAAAACATGAGAAAACCACAGAGGATCCACACAATGTGCAGTTTAGACTTTTTTTTGAAGTAATGTAATTCAGGTATATAGGTCAAGTGTAACTAAGGGGTCTTGGTATGTTGAGAATCTATAAAGGGTGTTCGATTTTTTATAAGGAAATTGGGCTAAAAAAATTCTTATGAACAATTACATTTTATATAAGTGCAGAACATTCCAGGTAACTATTTCTAGATACAGGCTATTAATGGTTACATATTATGAACTAATTCATGACATGATTATTGTACATGTCATGTAATCATGTGTCAGGTTATGTAATATTCAATCAGACTAAATTTTAGTCTAAGGTGATTTGTTTTTTCATTATATCATTCTCAATATAAATTCACGAAATTCAACTAAATTAAAAGTCTTCTAATTTCCCAATATGGTTCTTCAAATAGTGTCATGTTGTTGGTTTTATTTCCAACTCATATGAAACATTCTCCTCCCAACCCTAGGTCCCCTTCCAGGAAATTTTGCAGTGATTCTCTTCATTCCAGACCTCCTAGTCATGTATATACTCTCTATTAAGTGGTTTTACTTTTTTCCCTCCACTATTCCATTGAAATCTAATAATTGTGTTGTAATATATTGACAGTGTGTTTTTTTGGTTTTGATATTTATTGGTTAGGATCTAATAACTTTATAGTGATCATCTAAGCCTTTGTTATTATTTTATAATTATATAGGAATTATTGGTTGATCATCATTTAATGTTAGGGTGTCTAAACCTTAACCCTATGGAAAGATAATTGTCGAGTATATGTAATATTTCCATTTCACCAAGACAATGTCACCTTATTTGATTAAATTATGAATTTCATTATTTCTTGGAGTCCTAATGGATCCAAATAGTTATTGACATGGCTTGTGGATAAAATTTGGGTGAGAAAATCTTTTATTATATCAATTGATTAAAGTCTTAATGTTTTATTATCATGTCATAGATTTTTGGTGCTTACATGATATTGTTTTACCTTTTCATGGCTTGTATATTAAGATAACTGGAATGTTATTGGTTATGAATAGTTAATATATGAATTTTGTAATTGAATGATAAATGGTAATTTTCATAATTTTCGTTCGAGAATGATGATGTCATATTAAGATATCTTTTTTATTATGACATGTGTTGTGATAAATGTAGAATTTATTATTTAGTCATTGGACAATTCGATAAATGAAAAAATTATTATATTGTGGGTATGCCCAGTGACACATGGTGAAATTATTATATACCAGGAAATGCATTGATACATTTTTAAATTCTTGTATAGTGTGATTTTCCATGTGAATCTTGCTAATATTATTATATAATGAAGTTGGCCATGATTAATGCTGAAATATTTATATATTAGGCTCATTGATGATAGATTTTTGAAATGATTATATAACGAGTAATTTCCCAAAATTGTGTAATTTCGACCTTTACTATAATTTTATGGTTGGTATGGTTGTGAGAAACTTCAAAGACATTTTGGAATAACATTGAGTACGGTTATGTTTTCCATGGTTATATGGTTATTATTTCAATGGTTCTGAGCCATGCATAGATATATTCCGGCCTGGAATTAAAGTATGTTGATGTTGTATTAATTTTATTGTTTAGTTATTTTAAACACATGTATATTTCATTATTACTTACACTTATTATTAAACTATTTATGTTTATACATGGTGGTGTCAACCAAATGAGTAATACACACACAAATTGGGAAGTTTTTTGGTACCCATGTAGATTATGTGGATGCATGATTGGACAAGTGAAAGAGATATTTATATTGAGTGTTTTCTTGTTGGATGGGCAGGATTTTTGAGATGGACCCACATGGGTTACAAGACCAGGTAATTTTGATTATTTTATTGATTCTTCTAGTCTTTGATATTTTATTACTTCTGTGATGACATTTCTTTATATTCCAAAACATCATTACATTATTCCTTTATTATTTAATGGGTTATTTAGTTGGATGTTATTATTTTTATTGCACTAGTAGGTGTTGTTTCAAATGTTTCTACATTATGATATTTATTATTTATTATTATCAGTATATTTTTTTTGTCGAAACACATTAAATAGGTGGTATAGTCTCCCCACTATACTTATCACAACCTAGCTACTAGTTATCATCCTTTGTTGTATCGGGAGGCATGTTTGAGGTCTCGTACTCAACCTCTTCTGAACATATGAGAGAGTTATAGAATGGGGGATGTTATAAATACATAATGAAGTTTTGAAATTATATTGATTAAATCAAACCAAAAATATCATAACATGATATTAATCAAATAGGTTTAATAAAAACCTCATCTCACCTCAATCTCAATAAAAATAAATAACCTCTATTACTTTTAAAATTAATTATTGCTTTTAAAATTATAAAGTTAATATGCTTGTAATAATATTTATATAATAGTGAATCCAAAATTTTTAAAAATTAGTAATTCATTTAAAACATTAAATTTTTTTCCAACCATTCCTTCAAATCAAATACATTAAATAAATTCATGAATTCATTCTTCATCAGTCATTAAATAATCATAACCACAATTAAAATATAATTAAAATCAAAATGATACAAATTGATGCCAAAATATATTATATTCATAATAAATGGATAGTAAATCTCATTAAAAAACTTATAAAATATAAATATACTATTAATTTGAATAAAAATATTAAAAACATATCACTCAGTTAAAATGAATTTTTATAATCCAAAACCCAAATATAATTATCATCTGAATTTAAATAATATATCAAATATATTTTTTGAAATACCTTGAGTGCCTGAAAAAAAGTTCATCCTGTATAAATTTTATAAACCGAAAAATACCATTTACTTCAATGATAAAAAAACACCAAGAAAAAAATTAGATTAATTTATTCATCCAATAACCAATCTATAGGTATAATCCTATTGAAAACAATTTTAGAAATATGAATCACCATATTATTAGTAAAATCAATGTAATTTGAAAAAATAAATAACATAATCAGAAGTATACCCTTTGAATAAGAGAGAAAAATATCCAAATGAGGATTAAATACAACTAAAAAAATTAAGGTTTTAATGGTTTTGAAAGACCATAGACTAGAATTTGGGAACAATTCCCTATTGAATCATTGAAGGAAGAATATTAAGAGAAATGAAATGAAATAAATAATAATGGAAGAGTAAATGGGTGAGTGTCCATGGAAATTAACAAATAAATTATGGAGAAGAACAATGGGGAATGGGATGAAAGGGTGTTACATGGATTATATATCCCCTAAGATAAATAATAAAAATGAAGAGGGAGAATAGATATCATATAGTATATCATTAAAACAAAAAAATAAAAAATGGGTATGGAGAATTGTTAGGAAAAACATGCATGAAAAATGAAATGAAATTTAGGAATGAATTGTAGGATGGCCATAATTAGACTGCATGATTATAGAAATTACACATCAGTCAATAATTTTTTATGGAATTGATAATTCAAACATTCATGATTGAATCACATTATTACACTAATCATGCATTAGTAACATAACACTTCCAATTTATAAAATTCTGCATATTTCAATTCCAAACTCTATAGTAATAAAGATAATCTATAAATAAATTAAATAATATAAGAAGTGTCATTAGGGAATCACCTTTAAAATGTGGTAATTATTTAGGTTTAATATAAAATGTATAAAATGAATAAGATGAACTAATATGGCTTTTCCATGAAGATAATTTCTAATGCCCAGGAAAATCAATAATACACTATTATGATTTCTCCTGAATTTTGAATAGTTATTTCATTAATGAGTCAAATTTTTCCACACTATAATTCCATAATTATTTCAATTCATTTATAAGGGGATAGATATATATAAATATATATTATTTATAGGAATTTTATTTCCTTAAATAATCATCAAAATGATGAAATAATTAGGCTCCATGCACATCTGGGGTCGTAGATTTTATAGGATGGAAAAATATTCAATATGTTATAATTGATACATAAAGTAAAAATATGGTTAAAAATATGAAAATAAAATAAAATTTTTGAATTCCTTTGAATGAAAGATAAATTTAGATAGATTGAATGATACCCCTACGAGGATGAAAAATATTAAATATATTTAAATAATATATCATTATTATTTTCCGAATCCTGGAACCTCATTTCATATATAGTTTTAGATGATATAATAAATATTTTCAATCCATTATTAGGAGAAATTAATGAAGTAATTTTATATGAGGTTTCATTCTCTATTTATTCGTAGTGTTGAATTCAATCACACTCTCATCACTTCTCATTGATTTCTATCTATTTTTATGAAATATTATGAATTTTTATTTACTAAAATAGTCATCCCAACAAGGCTATAAATAATTAGGATATGTATGTATTTTTTTTATAAATATGATATTTTTTTAATAATTTTTATTCATCTCATAGAATGATATAAAATTCATGGATTTTCTAAATAAATCATGAATTAATTATAATGAATTAAACATTACTTTATTAATAATTCTAAAAAGAGACATTATATAGTATGAATTTACTAGAATTTTCAAATTGAAATATATGGTATATACTTTATTAGAATATCAATTTATATCTTTAAATAATTCAAAAAACTTGTTTCTTTAATCACTGATTTTTTTAGTTAACTTCATAATCTATTGAATAATTCAAGGCACTAATAATCTATTAAATTCATGGCCATGGTGTCCATTAGAGAAAATTGGATAATTTTTTATTTTTGAAATTAAATTATGTTCCATTAAGTCACATTGGGTTGCATTGAAAATATATTCCCTTTTATTACATTATATAACATTCAATTAAATTGTTCAAAGTAAACCATGAAGACATAACTAAAGCTAGAGTGAGTCAAGTGCTGTCTAATTTTAACCAAGTTCTAAATTTTTTCTCTAACCTTTAAACCCACGTGAAATTTGACCCTTTTATATCAGTTAATATTATAGTATATTTAGCTTTTTTACATGGAATACACTTCTATATAATGAAGATAAATCAATAAATAGCATGAGTTTTTTTAAAAGGTTCGTCCCCTCCCAATAATCTTACATCTTTTCGTGATTGATATGTTCAATTCATGATATCTCCACTAAATTTTAAGTTATAAAATACTAGTTTAGTTTTCTTGGAATCATCCTAAAACTTATTACACTATACTATATAGTTTTGATATCCTTCTATGATATAAGTAATCAATTTAACATCCCATATTACTCCTTTATAATTGTGTCCTATTAGTTAATATTTAAATATCCATTCCTATATTGAGATTGATTTCAATATATTATGGTACATCCCTTATCCTATAAGAATGGTAGTCAGCAAAAACCAAGGTGACATCGAATTACTTAAGATCTTTATAACTAAAACATGCAACTCCACTTTTATTCATTATACAACTATCTTATAAACTCTTGAAACTGATTTATAGCTTTCTCAATTCAATTATAAAACATTAAATTTGTCAACATCAAATAATTTAACATAAAAAACCAATCAACATCACCACATTTCTTCATTTTTTATTCATATAATTTTTTGAAACAAAACTAACTGTATAGGATCAATTCATTTCTTCATACTCGATATATCTCACAGAGGATTCCCCTTCTTCCCTTTAAAAATTGATTCATTATTTTACTTATCCTATATATATGTACATGGGATCTTTTATTTTATTTTTATCAACATCAACTTATCTTCCTACAAAAAACCACTTTTTAGTACTGATGGAACATTAATATGTCATTTCATTAAAATATACTCAATTTTGAATATAATAATATGTCTTGAGTCTAACCAAATAATGTATCATTAATGTAGAACAACATTTGAGTAATATTATTCTGATGAAAATTTCATTTTTATCATTTACTATCCTAATTAAATAGATAACCTTTCCTTTATTTTTGATTTTCATTTACTAAAACTCAAGTGAATATATTTATTCTATATTTTTTAATATTTTTAGGCTTTATCATCTTCAAAATATTCTATATCAGAAAAAATCTTAACATAATAAAATATGCAGTACCAACATCTTAGTAGTAGGAGCTTCCTATTTTTTAACTTGAGTGTTTTATGAATGTTCTCCAAATTTCTAAACAGCAACTCAATATAAAAATCATCTATGCATGCCCAAATCACAATAGTTTTTATGATTTTAAGAGATAGTTAGTCGAGATTTTATGCATAAATATCTACATTATTCATGAAATTTCAATAAATCCATTAAAATGAATTTTAAGTTTCATACATTCCCTCCACAATTCAATATTTATTCTATCATCCTTGAAGATCAAAATAAATAAAATTTATTTCTTTAATAACATCAAATTTTTCATATTTTTTTGGATATTTTCCCAAGTATCATCTTATTTTCAATTCATCATAATTTTGTAATAATAGAAACCCTATTTTTATTTAGATGAATCACAAAAAATTTCTTAGTTAATAGAATCGAAAATCTCATAAGTGTATATAATTATCCTTTACCATTTGGTTGAACATTATATACATAGAATAATTGTCCTATGAACTTTCCACTTCACATCCACATAGATATATTTAGTTATGTATGAAAATATATTCATCTTCATAGATTAATTGTCTCACATGGAAAATATTTATCTTATACAAGTTGAAATATAAGATTATTTAGGATAAATTACATTTTCATTTTTTAAAGAATCTCTACCATGTAGATGAATTCTCCTCCACATTTCTTATATTGTAAAAGTTCCATTAACATTTTTCCCACTCCAGTATAGGAATTAAAGAATTATTCTAATGAATTTTGATATTATTCAAATCAAAATCTGGACCTTCTCAAACATCTCAAATATCGTTATAATATATCCAAATATTTTGATAAGTTATTAATATAATTTCAAACACTTATAAACATGATCAAAATATATACAACATCAGAAAAATAAAGATTGACTATTATTAATTACTCATATACCATCTCAATATAATCTCTATTGTGACCTATATATATCATCATCCATCAATATGTAAATACATAACATTAAACATAATATGTTACACACTCTATGGATGTATTCTATATGAAACAACATCTATACATGTGAACAAATTGTGAAGGAATTGTAATTTTAAAATTATCTAATGGCCTATTATAATATCCAACATGAAGAATGGTATTTTGCGAGTTTAAGAACCATAACAGAGTGTTTTGGGAAGCGTAATGGGTTCTATAGGGTTCTTGATAGTATTAGGAGAGCATCATAGGAAGGTTGGGTTGTAATGATTGCAGCTTGCATCCACCAACCAGGCAAGTCTCTGAAGTGGCCTATATGGTCCACATACTAGAATGTTACCTCACTAGTGTCATGGATTTCATAAAATGATCAATATCTTTGTGTAGATTATTTTATTGTGGTACAATTGAAATTATTATCCCACCATCGAGGACAGTATCTGTACTAGCATATAGGGTCTATCTCCATGCCAGTGGGCTAACCAATGGTATTACTAGTTGAAAAGTCTCATAAGATAGCTGATGAGACTCTTCTTGGGGTAGAATTAAAATTATTATGCAACATTATTTTATGACAGGGGAGCCTCTTTCTACACTATTTTGGTTATCATTTCCAGGTAGCCCCTTCACTTTTCCACTATAAATTCCCTTTAAGGAGGGTAATTTTTATTGGATTCAGGTGGTGGTATAAGGAAATTTGTCTATCCATCCTATATTATTGACACATCCATCATTCACCATTGAATCCATTTATTTTTTCAGGTTTTTTAGATTACTCCCCTGCTAAATAATGGAATCATCAAAGGATGAGGTGAATTTCACTCAACACATGTTATGGACATCCTATAACACGATGTGCACATCGTCATTCATTTAGGTACATCATGAAATGGATATTTATATGGTTTTCCATTTAATAAAATTAATTTTAGGACATAGATTCTGGTTTTTGTTTGGTATAGTGATCAATATAGGTTAAAGATGTATTAATGATGTTCAGGACCCCGATTCTAAAAGATACAGTGATTGTTGGACACCAAGTGTGTTTGAAGGATTATTCCCATTTTAAAATTGATATATTAAAATACATATAAATGATATATTTTGTATTTTTGAATTATTTGTATATTATTTATGTGTTTTCGGTCCTTGAATATGTTGAAAATTTATAGTTAAACAATGGTGGGTTTTTAGATCCTAGGAATATATTTCAGGCATATAATTTAAATGGAGATGTCCTAAATATTAAATGTGTTGGTCCTTAGTACTCACCATATGGTGTTATTAATTTTTTTATAACATTACATGGAATATCCATAAAAATTAATTGCCCTTGAGATTTTTGTTAATAATTCATTATCTTATATTGGAAGATCTTTACGACTTATATTTTTTTATAATTTGGAATACCATTAGTATATAAACATGGATACATAAGCATCTAGTTCATACAAATATACATTATCTCTAACTAAGTTATTAAAATATAATAACATTTTTAGGAATAATATACTTCAAACCATTCTTCAAAACATGGAGAAAAGTAAACATGAAAAGGGTGACCACTAATGCTTAATAAGGGTAAACAAAAGTATTACCAATTAAATTTAATTGTTCAGAATAAGAAGAAGATAAACATATGATTACATATTCAATGTTCATGATCATAAAAAAACAAATAACTATTAAAACCTATATCATTAAACATGTGAATTGGAATAAATTTATAACAAAGGGAAGACTCCTAAAAATTAATAATCACTAGCCTTATGATGTCAATATTGATTGAGAGAAACATTAAAATCCTATAAAAACCATTTCAAGACAATTTTTTTACAATATAGAGAATAATATTCACAACCCATTTTAATCGCAATTAAAAAATAACTAGAAATTAGTAAAATCCATATGTGAAATCAGAAAAGCTAACTCCCTCCTCGTCTTTAAATATAAGGAACACTACCTAATTAAATAGAGATAGATAATGGTTATCAACCATATTATAATATATATTAGGATCACATGTTTAACATATATAATTCTCAAGTACCATATCATGAATAAAACATTTTAATATATAACTTTTTCATTATAGAACTTCTGAAAATATTCATAATTTATTTATATCATGGATAAATCATCAAAAAGAAATGAATTTTCTGACAATATTTTTAAAATATTCATTTTAATACACTAAAGAATGAAGATAGATCTTTTCACATGATCATAATCCCAGTGATGCAGAGGATTCATTAGTGTATGTTGAAAAAAACAGAAATAAAACTAAAAATAAATTTGAGTATTTATTTTAAAAATAGGGAAAATTAATATTTATTTTGGTGATATTTTATAAAAATTTCAAGAAGATTGGGGAAATTATTTTCTATGAAAATATCAATGAAAATTTATAAACAGTTCATCAAAAAAATAACATTCATGAAGATAATAAAATCCATTCATGCCAAAAACAAACATTCTATTCAATATTTTTAATGGGATTTGGGATACACATGTGGAAAAATATTATGAAATTTTCCTTTTAAAACCTTTTAACAGATATTAAATGACCATGTAAAATAATTTTTGGATATAATTTTTGTATTTTGATGAACAATCTTCAAAAAGTTTAGAAAACATTGTTATTGAAGAGAATTATTCTTGATCTAAAATAAGATACTTGATCGTTATCACATTAAAATAATATACATGGTTTTTATTTAATAAATAAGGGATGAAGTGGGAATTAAACATGAAAATCACATTAGAAAATAGAGGAGAATAGAAATAAGTGGTTCATGAAAATAATAGAATATTATTTCTATAACAACACTAACACTATTATCCCAGAGATTGTGTATAATTTATTTCATTGGCCTAGATATAATAAATATCACATTGTAGGATCAATCAATTAGTTTCCCTATTAAAATTTATTCATATATATATCCCAAATGATAATGGAATTATAAAATACAAACAGAAGAAAAATAAATGTTATGAATTCTGGAAACACATTCAAATATTTCATCTTCAAAATCTTGTGAAAGGAAAATATTATTGTGTGCTTGAATACTCAGCAATGCTTATGTACATTAGAATATATCATGAGTAAATAATTAATAATCAATATGAAAGTTTAAATAACTTTAAGAAAATTCCATTTAATCACAAAATTTATCATAAAATAAATCCATAGATAGTATCAATACGATAATTGAATTCCTAATAAAAGAAATGTATACAATTCGATTTCATGATCAAAGATATCATGATATCTCTTTCATCAAGACCTTGTGCCATGAAAACTTTGAAACTATATGTAAATACACATATAATTTGTATAATTGGTTTGTTTTATGTGACCTTTCAATGCCTCAAGGGGATATATAATTTAGGAGCACACTGTTCACATTAAATCCAATTCATTCTTCATATATTTAATGTTTAATTTAATTCATGGACATTGTGATTTATTAACAAATATTCATAATAAATAAATTCTATAGATTTATCAATAATTACATAGAAAATTGAATATATTAAAATTCTAAAAAATTATATAGAAATGTAATATGGGTTAGGAAATAATCATATCTACGATAAAAATAATGTGGTTATTTAAGAGAAATTTAATATACAATGATCAAAATTAAGTGAATGTTTAAAAATGATGGTATCATTAAAACATATCCTCAGTGGTGGATAGCTAAAATATTTTTGTTGGACAATGAATAATATAAATTCCATTAAAATACTATTATAACTCTCTTAAGGAAAATAATATTACTATTTTTTAATTACTTATTTTAAAAAACTATTCAATTATAGAGTGAAATATTTCCTTTGAAAATAAACATGTAAAATTGTAAATAAATATTAAAAACAAAATTTATTCATGGAGGTGGTAAAATTTTACGTCCTGTACAATTTTAAAAACCTTTGTTCTATAATTTTGTTGGATAAGTCACAAAATACCTCATTCGAAAAACAATAAAAATATTCTTTTCAAACCTTTTTTTAAAATTCCACACATTTGTTTAAATTTATTGTAATAAATCATTATATAAGTGTAACGAAATTTTTTTAAAAATTTTATATAAAATATTGGTTTTCAATAAATATATATCCAATCAAAATATAAATAATATTAGTTTTACTTTTAAACATTTTATTTTCTTCATTCATGTTCGTAAGAGAATAAATGATTGAAGAAAAAAGTGGAAATATTTAAATGTATAGATGTGAAATTAAATTTAATTGTTATGAATAAATATATATTCATTTTAAATACCACAACATTCTAGTATATACAATGCATAAAAATAAACGTGATTATAATAACTAATATGTACTAATTGTGTGGAAATTAAGATACAATCTCTTTCATTAGGTCCGACTGTTATTCAAGGTTATATAACCTCATGTATAATTAATTTAAATGAATTATAATTTCATAAAAGAGTAATATTAATATATATTATATCATATATGTTCCATTTATAACATTTTATCACTTTGTATCAATAATATATTATTATTATCTTTGTTTCAGGTGTTAACTACATTGTTCTTAAAGAATACTTTAATTCAATATATCCATTACTTTTACATTTATTATGTTTCCTTAAAATCCATAATGATGTTAATGGTTGAAGAATATTATATATTAAATATATATAGAGAGAGATTTATAAATTAAATATGGATATATAAAAAATGATCATATCGTTCAAAGATGTGGTAGGTCGTATGTACGAATGAACATTGTTTTCACTTTTCGAAAGATTGAACAAAATAAGGGTGAATAATAATTAATTCTATTATGGTAAATATCAAATAATATATCATATAAGTTCATTAAATATATCTTTATTACCATCCATTTAGAACAAAAATGAAATAAATGATCACACCACTTCGTGGAGGTGGTAGACCACATGTTCGAAAGATCAACGATATTGTTTTTTTGACGGATAACAGGGTAATAAGTTATATACTATATTATTATTACATAATCATATATATATGTAATAAATATCATATATATTCATTATATACCTCATTATAACCATCCACGTAAAGTGTTGATGAAGGTGAATGACATTGATATATAGATATGGTAAGTCGTATGTCTGCACGTGCAACATTTTCACTTTTTATAGGATGGAAAATAGATTTAATATAGTTTTACCATAATTATTGTAACATATTAGTGTATTTATTTTACTTGATTTATTATATTATTATGGGTACCAAATATGATGTAAAAGAGGAAATTGTCTTGAAGGACTCGGTAAAGGTGATTACATCTTTTTTGGTAGAATTCCTATAGATCACTTCTTATAGGAAAATTACTAGGCATTTTCAATTCCCATAACCTATAGAAAATATAAAATGATTTTTATAATTGTAATTTTTGGGATTTTTTAACATATATGGCCTAAATTTGTGTAAAGATGTGAGGGAGGAGATAGCCATTTAAAACTAAGGGGAGGGGCAATTTTGGAATTTCTTAAATGATTAAGTTATAATTAAGTCATTATGAGGAAAAATAAATACAAATGGATAGGTATTGGAATCAAGGGTAGTATTTGTATGAAATATATTTAAAAAATAAAAAATTTATAGGTTTATAGGGGTTTTAAAACTTATATTTTGGTTTAACCTCTTAGTGAACCTATTTTAACAATAATAATGGTAACATGTATTTCACTTATAAATGGATATAATTATATATATAGTGAATATTAACTCATTGATGGATAAGGGATGACTTTTTAGACCATAAAACACTCCCTTTTTCATATTTCTATATTTTAATAATTTTAAAGTAAATTAAGAATATACTATGTTGATGAATTATCCATAATGACATTTTTGGAACTATTCATTTTTTTGGTAATCAAGTACATAAACAAAACTTTTTATTTTGAATAAAACACATTTAAATATATCTAATATTTAATATTTTAAAATAAAATTCTTGTAACACTATAAATAACTCAATGTATATTATTTATCATATTTTTATATAATTTAATTTATTTTTCTTTTATTTGAATAAATATTGTATTATTGTTGCATAAGAATTTAAGGTAATTATATAATCACTATAATTTATAAATAAATTTCAATAATGAAAATAATTTCATTATTCCAAAATTTACAATTTTATATCATCAAATTCTTTTTTCCTCATTGTACACATAATATATTTTTAAAACTAAGAGAGTATCATTTTGTAACTTTCATTGTTTAAAATATTATATTGGTCATTTTCAAGGACTAGTATCAAATAATGATATAAATTTCAATATTAATGTTCCACGTTTAAAATTTAATTTATAAAACATGATTTAATATGAAATATTATGACATTATAACTAATCTAGATTTTGTTGATTCACCATTTACCAAGGTGATGGATTTTGTCACATTTACTCTTCATATTAAACTAAAAAAAATGGGCCTCTATAAAAAATATGAAACTCCTAATTAAAAAAATGGAATACATTTTTAAATTTTAAATTTCTATAAATTTTATAAATTAAATTTATAATATATGTGCATAATGTGATGAAAATTCCTTTTTAAGAAAATATATCTTTAAGTATAAAAAAAGATTTATTATTATCCCATGACTATTTAAAAAACGATATGATTGTTAAAACATTTTATTAGATATATAATAATTATATTTCATTAAAATAATTCACAATGAGTGATCATATATATTTATTATAAAAAAACATTGTGCGCACATAAAAATAGTCTTTTTGAAAAACATTTCATTTACATTCAATTGATATTTATTTTTATTGACAACCAATGATTTTATATTATAAATATGTAAATCATCCACTTTTCATAATTTATTTTCCCTATTCATACCTTCAAATTTTAATATCTCTGTTATAATGGACACATAAAAATATTCTAATAATATTTCATAGTTTTTTTAAACTATGTGTTGGGTGCAACACATGCTATCAATGGGATTACATCTATCCAAAAATATAAATACAATAAAATCACTGTGTGTTTCATTCTTCACCTACAAAAAACATTGCATTGAGATTACTATAATGTTACCTCATGAAACTATTTATGTAGTTCTTCATCATAATTTCCGTATGTCCCCATGTCATCTCATATATCTTATGATTTCCCCAAAGTTATGTTACTAGCCAAGTTATCCAATTCATCAACACTTACAATATTGTGTCTAAAATCTAGAAAGGATCTTCAGAGTAAGATAAATTAGGTTCTAATTATATTTCTTTCGATGTGATCTCATGTTTTAGGTCTATGATTTATTTCCATAATAGAGATACTTGGAACACATCATGTGCTTTGGAAAGGACTTGTGTAATTTTCAATAGTTAATCCATTACTCCAATTATTTTTAGAATTTCTAAATCTTAAATGTACCTATTTATCAATTTTACCTTCTTACTAAATGTTATAAAAACATTCCATGGATATATATTCAAGGAAACATAATCTCCTACTTGAAACTCTAAATCATTATTTAATTTATTAGTATAACTTTGTTTCATAATTTGAGACACTTTTATATGAGTTTGAATATCGTTTACTTTTCTTATTGTCGATTCAAGAAGATCTATACACACAAGTTTTCA
The DNA here is from genome assembly GCA_963277665.1 of Viscum album. NCBI lineage: Eukaryota > Viridiplantae > Streptophyta > Magnoliopsida > Santalales > Viscaceae > Viscum > Viscum album. Next base: position 1,879,713,468 of record OY728132.1, read on the forward strand.
TTCATGAAAATCTTTCAAACAAGTTGGAGTACACCATCCTCTTCCATATAATTCCTCAAACAGTTATGTTTGAATACATTAATAGAAGATATTATTGTAGGAAAACATTATAGGAGGAAAATACTAATTCTATTGGGCATGTATATTCTGTACAATAATCTATAATTTTTTTTGATTTTGATGCTCACAAATAATCTTGTTTATATTTCTAATGATATTACATTAAGTGTATTTATGGAAGTTATTATTCTTCATAATCCTTATTTGTGAATTATACTCTTGTTTTTTATTCACATGGAATATTTTCCAATGTGTTTGAAATTATCTTACGCATATTTCTAAAACACTGTTCTTTGTATTTTGGAAATACTATTCATACCCTACATTGAAGAACGTAATTTAAGGAATAAAGACTATGTTTTTATTAAATCATATATTTGAAAGATTAGAACATATGGTTAATCAACCATGCATTGACATAGATTTATTGATAAAGAATCTTAAATTTATATGTAACCTTAAATTTGACTAAGAGAAAATGTATGGGTAAAGAACCATACGTAAGTATAGAGCCCTATGTTTGAGAAGAAAACATATATATCATTATCCTTACCTTTTTAATCAACTATACATTGTCAACCCTACATTCAAATAATAAACTCTACGTATTTGAACTCTATGTTTGGTATTTTTTCAATTTATAATGGAACACTAAGTTTGAATTTTCCACATTGGAGATTTGAATTTTTGATTTTATCATAATTTCGTGAAACGGTCTTTGCAAAATATCCAGATGATTTAAAGCATGTTATCAACCTAATTGAAGATCGTTCTCAACTAATTCCAATATCATTGTGACTGATTCAAAGAATTGTTTTCAATGGATAAATTCCCTCTTATTCTTATGAGAAGTTACGACTACTCTGAGCTGGTTTATGAATTTGAATTCTCATGATCTATCAAGAGATTCTTTTGGATCTGGAATTATGTTGCATGCTATCTTCATTACTTATTATATAAGTGTATTTGATTAATATATATATATTTCTGTGTGATTCAATGAATAAGAAACACATATTTCTATTAAAAAATCATTCTTGTAAAGATATTGTACAGATCAACTGCAACAATCGATCATACTCTGCTCTCTAGAGAAGAGGCTACACATCCGAGATATACATGTTTTGAATATCATATTTCCTGTAAGTCTGATTCTACTCTTTGTCGATTCATTTATTTTAAAAAGTATTGCAATAAGATTGCTTCAGAACTACTCATTATTGAAAATATTATATTTTAAAGAAGAAGATCCAAAATCATTTACTTGTTGTTACAACTATGTTGTTCAATCGGAACCTTTTCAAATAAATATATTTTTATTGAGAGTTTCAACTGCTTATACTAATTAGTGGTGGAGTATCAGCTTATAGATCTAAGTGGGGGATATTCGGTTCTCTATTAAAGAACCAGAAGGCCCTGTTTTTTAATCCTTGTTTGTAATGGTGCCAACTTCTTATACTATGTTGTGCATTGGTCATATGATATGAGGACTTAACTAGAGAAATTCCCCAAGCTTATAGAGAGAGTAATTTGTGTAGTGGACTAGGGGATCATTTTTCCTTAAACCACTATAAAATCCATGTTTTTTAATTTTGTTTTATCTGCTGTAATTTTTTAATACAATCGTAAACACTGGTTATCCACATAATATATAGTTGCTATCAAAAGAAATAATTGTGGAAGATTTTGAAAATAATCAATTCAACCCCATATTGTGTATATTTTGATATTCCAAACAAAAAAATTCCAGATAACTAGAATGTCGAGTGATTATGACCTCAACATATCTTTCAATTTTTAAATAGTATTTATGGTCTACCTGTCTGTTTGGGGATTATTAGTGATGCTCAAATGAAACATTTTATTAAGGGAGTTCTGAATGATTTTCCATAATTTCATTTTAAATCATATATCATCATAAAAAAAATTAAAGAGGTTCACCATGATGTCATAAAAATTCATTAATACAAAGTCATGAAAGGTGATCTATAGGAAAATATTCTATTATATTAAGGAAATATTGATATTGGGTAAGGTGATCAACAATAACCAATATTATATAACAATTTCTATGATTTTTTTAATCTAGTGAAACTTTTCATAGAAACTTCATCCCATTCCAAAAAAGAATAGGCAAAGGATCCATAAATCCTCTAGGATGTTGTATTTCATTCCTCACTTGTTAAAAATTGAAACATCTGGACACATAATTAAAAATTTCCCAATTCATTTTATCCTAATAAAAATGTTCCTTCAAATATATATACTTATTGTTTCTTACAAGGTGTGTATATGGATTCAATATGTGGTGGTCATCTAATAATTTTTTTTCTTGGGTATAGATGAAACATGTATCCTCTTTCCAAATTTGATAATACAATCTTTATATGGAACGTTTAACATTTTCCCATCATTCAGAACATTAATTTTCCTTTTGAATATTATCATCATCATGACGATTCCTTTTTATAAATTATAATAAAGATGTTTTGGAAATCATTTGAAAAATATGTGATGTTTCCCCTTCCCTAATAGTACATCGATCCATCAATAATAAATTAATGCACATATTATCCCTTTCAGTCCTTATTTTTGTTATACCTCCATGATCTTTTCTACTTAGTTCATTCACTATGTTATTTTCCTTTTCAAGATAGTAGTTTATTGATAAATAATAATCCATTTGTTTCTTGATCCATTATATTTTCCTCATATTGAGTAATTCCTATAAGAATGTGTATTTGAAACTATCTTGATATTTATATATATCACATCATTCACCATAGAGAGAGTGTCACGATATATTCAGTGTAACTCCCCAAGAATTTAAAAATAGATTTCATATAGAATGAATGAAGCACTGAAACTATAAAAAAACTACCTTGTTATAACTTATCCATTAATAATAATTTTTCTAACTATGTGATTTGAATTTTAAAAAACTAAAATACACAGTTACATTTGTAAAATATTGAGAGTCCAATAAGAAACACTAAATTTTTGGTGAAAATTAACTGACCCTTATAAATAGTAACTAACACTTATGAATATTAATATGACCATGGGTGTAGTAACCTCACATAAGAAACTATAAAAAAAAATTTCCATCATTTACGGTTTTGAGTTTAGTTTTTTCATAAATGTATGGCGAATTTGATAAATTGATTTTCAGGTAAAAATTTTACATTTTAGAGAGATATAAATTATAATAGAAAACAATGGTTTTATTAATGTTTATAATAATAATAATATAGTTTATCATACACTATTATTTAATTACAAATGGTAGAATAATTTTTTTTTCAAGTTTCGAAAACATTGCTATGCATTTTACTATACATTTTATATCCACTATTATTTTTAATAAATAATTATTTTCATAGATACAAGATTAAATTTTCATTTTTCAAAAATTATTATGATAAAATATATTTCATTTTTGAATTCATCACATATATATTATGTTTCTCTGAATTAATGAGAATTTTATAAAATACATTAGGTCTTTCATGAATAGTAAAAATAGAGTTCAAAGTTTTCGGTATGTTTAATAATATACTTAAAGATTTAATAATGATTTAATAATTCTGGTATACTCTTGAGTAGTAAAATATGATATGAGGTCTTCGATGTGGCCAAAATAATGGGCAAATACTATGGTAAAGCCCCTGGTTTATCAAATACCATTAATGAGGTGTCGTTGTAAATTAATAAGAAACAATCTCTTATACTATAAATTACCACTCATGACATCGTTTTCATTCATTAGAAATTCATAACCCAGGAATATATGGTAGTTTTACCACATTAAGTTTCCTCTTATGGTGTCCTTAATCCCCTAAGCTCTTAATCATCATGTTTTAGGATATACTCTACAAGGTATAAGAATTCATAACTTCTCTTTTCCATTCAAGTTCTCTTTTATGTGGTATGTATTTCAAGATTCCGTACAATGTTCTTATTTCCATTTTATTATGTCCCTATACTACTTTTGGTTTATTTTATGAATTTTTTACCAATATCCTCTCTCTTTTTGCTATTTTCTAAAACCATGTTACATAACCATTATCCTGTAGAATTTGATTCTCAAAATCTCTCTCTTTTTCAAACACTCTTATTATGTTATTCCATTTTAATTTCACTTAGATTATGTTTGGATATTCTATTCCATATCCCCCTTAAATTAAATATTATGTAATAATTATTATATAACCCTTTTTCTCTCCTCAAAATATTTTATGAACTTATAAGTGATGACGTTAGGCTGCCGAATTTTCATAAGGGATTTCTAAACTTTTTTTTTATTTTGAGTACCTTTATTATATTTTTCTTTCCTCCCCTACATCCATCCAAATGTTATGATTACTTTAGTACCTTAAAATTAATGTAATTTCATTGTGGTAATGGAATAATTCATCATTATCTATCTTTTTTTCTTCTTTTATAATAGAAATTAAAACACCCTCTTAGATGTGTAGATTTTACACATTCAATGATGATGGGTTTCAATTTCTATAACCATCTTCAATTATGGTAATTAAACCATTTTTATCGTTAACCTAGACTATAATATATTTATTATAACTTATTTAATGTTCTATAATAATTTTACACACAATACAGTAATTTATGATTTAAAATGAGTTCTTTGTGATAAAAAACCACCAATTAACCTAATCAATTATCATTAATGTTTTATATATTGATGCATATTCACTACCATTAACCAAATGAATTTCATAACCATGTAATTTTCTAGATGTTAAAAGATAAAGTAAAACTTTTATTTTTGACAACCATTCTCACATTACATGATTATCCTTACATGTATATAAGTAAACTGGTCATGAATACCAAGGAAGAAAACACTCTACAACAATAAAATTGAACCACTTAAACATTTAAAGAAGTCCATTAATGAACATAAAAATGATATAATAAATCATTTAAATAAATTAGAGGTTATAGATATATTAATTAATGAATTTAATTTGGTTATCTAGGACACTGAGATCAAGTTAAGAACACCATCAGACTTATGGTAAGGGTTTCATCATCTCACATCCATTTTTGTGAATATTCTTTATCAACTATTATTTCTTATGTATGGGGAATTTATACATAAAATTTTTGTATCATATTTTGAATAAAATTATTTTCATGTAATGAAATGTATCATTTGGTGATTATTAGTTTTGGGACATATGATTTGATTGATTACAAAGTGCTAAGAACTTTCTACCTTAAACTCCTTTTTCATTTTGGTTACTCTTATTCTTGACATACCTCAATTAGAATCATTTTTTAATGTGTACACCTCATAAATTATGTTTTAATTTATATATATTTATACCAACCATAATGTTACATTCAATTGTGGGGGTTATATGTTTTAAAATGATCTTTCAGAAAACTTTCTCGATAAATAACCCCGTTTCAAAGGAACATCTTGAATTATTATCTATTTTAAAGTTCCCAATGTAATCAATTATAGGCCATTATTATTTTTTTAAAATCAAAAATTTGTCATGAAAAATCTTCTTTTTTCATTTAAGTTTTTATGAAATCAATCATGCCATTATGTTTTAAAATCCAGTTAATATTTTTCTAAAATGGCACTAAAATGTTTTACATCTAAAAATTATTTAAAATATATTTTCACATGATTTCACATTAGTGGTACATCATTGATGCCTAAAATATAATATTAAACTTATTCAAACATCTTTTCTAGGATATAAATGTTTACAACTATGATTTCATGAAAAATACAAATGGTTTTCAAAAACATCTCTTCGTTCCAATGTAAAATTTATTTTTCTCATCTCACTTTACCTTTTATGAGATATATGCTTAATTAACCACATATTACTTGCAATTTGTGTATGTAATTCCCTTTGTTATATCATGTAAAGGGTTTCCATATTATCATGACATTATATTTTATTATAATTTGATGGTTTCAAGGTGGTATGGGGCACTTTGGATTGTTTATGGATTATTTCCTCACGGAATTTTAAATGGTATCATTTAAAAGTATCTTCATTTATGTAAAAATCCTTGTTAAATCATGTAATTCATTAAGGTGTATCTATTATGATATCATCTGTAATATGTTAAATAAGTTTTTAAAATTATATTTACTATAATTGTGATATCTAGGTAGAATTTACCCCATTACTCTGAATGCTTAGTGATTATGATTAATGATTAGAAATTTTATTTACATATTATATGTTGGATTCAATATGAATGTATATATTCATTATGTTCATACCAATCATATACGGAATTCATTAGACTTATTAAGTGATTGGTGGGGCGTGTGATAACCCCTCGATTCACCAGTAGGTCTCAAGATACTAACTATGGTCTTAAAACAAGGCCTTAAACAAATGGATATTTATTGTATTGGAACGATGCATTGACGGTATGGTTATGATGTCCTTCATTATTAATTCCAAAAATTTGAAACTAGTAATTGAAATTTCATGTGGTTTTTTTACTAGTATAATATCCATTATTATGTTTTATCGTGGAAATATTTACTCATCTCATATTCCTACAATATTATGTTCAACATTATTATTAAAGGAAAGTGTTTTTAGTTTTTCAGTATACATAATTTATGTTTATGTTATCTTATACTTTATTACATACCCTTACCGAGCATCTGAAGTCACCCCATTTTTATGTTGCATTTTTTCAGGACATAAATATGTTTATTATGAGTTACCTATAAGGGTAATCTTAGGGTTGTGGATGTTCCCAATAAATCTTACATGATGTAATCTTGAACCAATGTGTGTATCTGGTTTTCCAAAACAACTACACTACTTAATCCTTTTGGATTTTATTACCTGTATCATTCCAATGAATTAAAATAATGTACCGACTCCATGCTTTTGGGGTTGGGGCATTATAGTTGGTATCAAATTAAAATTAATAGAAAACATGGATGATAATTTTAGAAAATGGATATCAGGCAGAAAAACCTTAAGATTGACATCACTATATACATACAATAACATACTAGAATTTTGGTAAGGAATATATTATTTTTATTATCCTAGAAAATAAATCCATATCTAGATACTTCTAGTGGATGTTGTTCTTGAATTGATATACCTAGGAGTAAAAACTCTGATATGGTGTTTCAAAATTGACATGAGGTAACCTAGTACACGACAATGGGGCTAACTGCGTACATGGTTTGATACACCATAGGATATTCTTAGGATAATTCACATTTTTTTTCTTATGTACCATTATGAATGATTTATTCTTCCAAAGTAACAAAATTATATGGATCTAGGATTTAAGATGCATAAATTTATGATATGTCCTATACCATGTTTAGAGTTATAGAAAGTTCATAATTTAATGAGCTAATAGAGCATATGTAATTGATTAGAAATGGATCCTAGAAGAAGGAATGAGAACATCACCAATGCACATGATGAAAGTAGTAATAAGGATCATATATATCATTTTCTTAAGACATTGTTTCATAGGAAGATAGTCCCCCATGTTTCCTCGTAATAAGATCAAATAGTATCATGTGTTAAAAAGGTATGAAATGAATTATTTGAGTCTAATGGATTTTAAAGGAATAAAAATTATAAAAGGATGTTAGTGAAAAATGAGGATGAAGGAAATAAAGGAATTAATGGTTTTCCCACATGTGAAAACTATAGAAAGAATCACCTAGGTAAATTTATGAAGAGAATGGGTGTTAATTATAAGTGTAGAGAAAATTGACACCAATTTCATGAATTCAAGGGTATGAAAGTGTTTTATAATGTACAATTCTTCCATTAGAAGGAGATTAGACACTATGAAAATCAATGCCCCAAGCATTAAAGGAATATACCTCAAATGGTGATTCAGGAAAACGATCTAGTTATGACGCGACTACAGATGAAGTAGAATGATCAATATGACCAGTCAAGAATCATGTAATTTGAAAATTTGGTCAGAAGTGTACTAGAGATAAGAATTATTATATATATGAGGATTGTACTGCAATACTTTTTTATTTATGATTTGAAACCATAAGTTGAATGGTGTGAAGAAAAAATATTCAGTTGAAAGTTAATCGTTTTGGAAAAATCATGACTGCAAGAGGGACAACCCATAATATATTTCTAATGGTTAGGGTAATGATTACTAAATAATTCATTTTGATAAGAACTAACAACCTCAAAACTTAATTTTGAATTTTTGACAAGTAGACTATGCTATCATTGATGGAGTTTACAACATTTTTGGACCTAATGAATAAATTTAATAGCTTGTGTAATGATTAGTGCATATTTACAAAAAGGTTTTATGGTAATTTCAAATATTAACATATTTCAAAAGGAAACATGTTGAAGATATTCACCTATTTTTAATGTGAATATTTACGGATTCATCATGTCAATTAAATGAAAATAGGGTAGCAGATTCATTGAGTAGGATAGATAATAGAGTTCTAAACCAAATGAAGATTTCCAAGGACCCCATTTATATGGATCTAGAAAGGATGGATCTGAGAATAATACTAATTTATTGGATCATAATCCTTTGGAATGCTAAACCATTTGTGGAATAGTTTATATTGATCATTGTATTAGGTTTTAGATTTTGTTGTCACCACAAGATTTTTTTATGATTCTTCTAGGACCATGTTTTCCAATTAAAATGCATTTTTTTATTAACCGATTCATTTTCCTTTCCCCTTATTAAGGGGATATTTTTACCATATTCCTGATGTGGGTTTTCCACATGGTAAATTTCAGGTATCAACCATTAACTTTCAACATTAAATTTTAAATTTCAAGGAATTATTTTTTGTTAGGAGGGGATAACGTACACCTCGAAGAATTTATAAATATATATAATATAGAATGCATGAAACACATAGTCTATACAAATGTCCAGTATGTGATAACCTAGCCAGTAAACATAAATTTTCACCTCTATGATTTGAATTTCAATAAACTGTCACAAACAATTGTATTCTGCAAGATATTTAGAGTCTAATAAGTAAAACGTAATTTTTGGTGAATAGTAACATACCCTTATGAATAGTAATATGACCAAGGGAGAAGTAACCTCAACTAAGAAAGTATTAAAAAAATTTGTGTTCCATCTTCTCATTTTTGAGTTTAGTATTTTCTTAAATATATGATGAATTTGATAAAAAAATTATGTAGAAATTTTACATTTTAAAGAGATTTAAAGTATTCTATCAAACTATGGTTTTATTAATGTTTATAATAATGATATAGTTTTTTCAAAACACTATTCTCAATTAGAAATGGTATAATAATTTTTTTAGTGTCAAAAAAGTTACTATGCATTTTACTATGAATTTTATGTCCGCTCATATTTAAAAAAAAAGGATTTTCATACAAAAAATTTAAAATTTTACTATTTATAGATTTATTATGGTAAAATAAATTTCATTTTTCAATTCATAATGTCGATATTAGGTTGCACTGAATTTATGATATTATTATAAAATACAATATTTTTCATGAATAGTAAAAATATAGTATAGTGTTTTTGGTATGATTAATAACATTATTAATGGTGTAATAATGATGTAATAATTATGGTTGACTACTTTCGAAATACCATGGTTTTTCTAATACCACTAATGAGGTGTCATTAAAAATTATTAAAAAAAATTCTCCATCTTTTACAACAAATACCCACTCATTCCATCATTTTATTTCAGTCCAAATTCATTATCCAAACCAATCCTGAATTTTAACCACTCTAGGAGTCCATAAAATGTGTCCTCAGGCCCCCAAGGTCCAAACATTATAGCTTTAAGAGTTTCTCTACAAGGTATGTGAATTCTAAACTTCGCTTTTCCATTCAAGTTCTCTTTATGTTGTATGTATTTCAAGTTTCTATACAATGTTTTTATTTACAAGTTATTGTTCCCTATAAAAATTTATGAGTATTTTATGTATGGGTGACCCATGTACCCTATCTTTTTAATGTTTTCTATGACCATGTTGCATAGCTTTTAGGCAGTATAATATTGGTCTCAAAATATATCTCCTTTTCAAGTACCCCTATTGTGTTATTCACTTCAAATTTAAATTTTATTATGTTGGGTTATGTCATTCCATATCCCATATACATTTAATATTATGTAATAACTATGAGATACCCCTTTATCCCATCAAAATATTTTATTAATTTTTATGTGATGTCATTAGGCTGTCGAATTTCTGTAAGGGATTTCTCAACATTTCTTCTATTTCAAGTTCCTTTATTTCATTGTTAATTTATTACCTCCTTTCAACCAAATGTTATCATAACTATTTTATCATAAAGGAACTCAAATTTTGTTCTAATAATGGAATAATTCATCATCATCTCCCATTTCCCCTTCTTTTATACTATAAATGAAAACACCTTCCGAGATGTACTAATTTGTCCCATTCAAGGATAATGGGTTTTCAATTTATATTTCCACCATCAATTCTAGTCATTAAACCATTTTAATGATGGAACCTGACTATAATATATGTATTAGAACTTATAAAATGTTTTGTAATCTTTTTTCACACATGATATTAATTTATAATTTAAAATTTGTTAGTTGAGGTAAAAAATTTCAATTAACCAAAAAAATTATCATTAATGTTTTATATAATTATTCACTTTAACACACAATAACCAAATGAGTTTATAACCATGTAATCTTGTTTATGTTAACATATAAAATTCAACTTCTATTCTAGAAAACCATTAAAAATTTACATGTTTATCCCTACATGTATATATGAAAACTGATCATGAATACCAAGGAAGAAAACAGTCCAAAAAAATAAAATTGATTCTCTTAAACCCATCTAGAAGGACATGAATGAACATAAAAAGAGTATAATAAAACAATTTCTTATTTAAAATGTTATTGAAATTGTAATTAATTAATTTAATTTGGTTATCTTTGTCACTAAAATCAAGTGAAGAAAACCATCATACATAAGGTAATGGTATCCTCATCTCTCTTCCATTTTTTGAGTTATTCCCTATCCATCATTATTTATTATGTATGATGTATGTATACATACCATTTATGTATCATATCCTGTATAAATTTATTCTCAATTTATTCAATGTATCATTTCATGATTATCATTTTTGGGGCATATGATTCGATTGATTACAAAGTAGTAATGGTTTTCTACCAGGGCCTCTTTTTTCATTTACGTTACTCTTATTCTCTGCATACCTGAAATAAATTATTATTTGTTAATATTTACTCCTACTAATTTTTTTATTGAATTTCTATATATTCACATACATAATTCAACTTTCATTTGTGTGGATTATATGTTTTAAAAAGATCATTCAAAAAAAAAATTCGATAAACAACCCCGTTTCAATGGAATATCTCAAATTATTACATATTTTTATGTGCACTATGTAAAATAATTTAAGATATTATTATTATTTTAATATCAAAAAATTTATCCTTAAAAACCCCACTTGTTTCACTGATGGTTTTATGGAATCCATCATACCTTTCTTCTTAAAAATCTCTTTAATATTTTTATAAAACTACACTAAAATGTTTTACATATAAAGCTTCTTTAAAAGGAATTTTTGCATGATTTGGCTTTAGTGGGACATCATTTATGCCTCAAATATAATTTAAATTTTCTTAAATTTTCTTTTCTGTGATATACATTTTTAAAAATATGATTTCATGACATATACAAATTATTTTCAAAAATAACTATCCTTTATAAAGGTAAAAGTATTTTTCTCTTCTCACATTACTTTTATGAGATGTATGCCTTGTTCACCACATATTACTTAAATTTGTTGTATTTACATACCTTTGGCATATCATTTAAACATTATCCTTATTATCATTATTTTCTAATAGATTTTTATTTGAATGGTTCACGGTGGTATGTGACACTTTGGAATGTTTAAGGATTATTTCCTAAAGAAATTTTCAATTGAATCAATTAATAGTATCTTAATTTATATTAACATCTATGTTGAATCTTTTACTTCTTTGAGGTGGATCACATATGAATTTATATAAATATTTTTTAAATGTTTTTAATTATTTTGACTATGCATGTGCTATCTTGATACCATTCACTACATTACTCTAAATGGTTAGTATTTATATTTAGTTATTGGGGAATTTTATTTAAATTTCATATGTTAGTTTCAATGTGAATTTATATATTGATTATGTTCACCCCATTCATATGAGGAATCCATTTTTCTGAATAAGTGATGGGTGTGGCCCATGATAGCCCCCTGATACATCGGTAGGTCTAATGAGATATTCTATTGTCTTTGCATGAGGCCTTGAAAAAATGGGCATTTATGGTCTTAGAACAAGGCCTTGATGGTATGGTTATGATGTCCCTCATTATTCATTCTCTCGTAATGAAACTAGTAATTTAAATTTCCCGTTTTTTTGTACCAGTATAACACCAATGACTGTGTTTTATTATGAAAATATTTACTCAGCTCATACTATTTCCGTATTATGTTCTTGTTTATTTTTAAATCCATGTTTTTTAAGTTATTCAACATGAATAATGTTTATCTTAATGATATCTTATAAGGAATTTCTTACACTTACTAAGCATCTTACCTCACACCTTTTTTATTTTTCATTTTCTCAGGACATAAAGATGTTCATTATGAATGACCTAAAAGGATAAAATTAGATTTGTGGAAGTTCCCAATAAAAATTAAATGATGTATTTATTTTAATTTTGATTTGGTTTTCGAAAACTAATATATGACTGGGTACATTAGGATTTTATTCCTTGTAATCATGACAATGCATAAAAATAATGCACCTGCTCCAGGATTTTGGGGTTGGGGAATTACATTCAGAGTAAATATTACTGATAATAATTTTAAATCATGGGTTAGATATTTTTTTCATGAGTATTTAACATCATTGGTGCTTAAGAAATAAATTTGTCATTTTTTATTAGTACACAACTAAGTACCTCCTTCAATATATCATTATATATAAAAAATCCATTGTTTCCTGATGGTAGAGTCAAAATAACATTATTCAAAAATCTTTTCATCAATTATCCTAAAAAATCATTAAATTCCATTGTTAGAATGAACATAACACCTTTATGAGTAATCTTGGATAACGCATTAGCCAATTGGGACAACTTTTGAACAAATCACAAATTCTAACTTTCCAAACCAATAAAACTACATACATTTGTTATGTTCATTGGTGTAGGTCATTATTTGACTACCTTTGTCTTCATAGGATCAATTGAGATTCCATAATGAGTGATAATATGTCCTTGACAAGATAATTTCTAAATAAAAAATACACACTTTATAAATTTACCATTTAAATTTATTCTTATAAGGGTCTCATATATAATTATAAAGTGATTATCATTGTCCTCATAAGTTTTTCATTACACCAGAATATCATCAACAAATACCAAAACAAAATTTTCAACCTATTCTGGGAATACTCTGTTCATTTCACCAATGGGAAAAGAGTGTGTATTAGTCAACATAATTGAAATTAAAGTGAACTCATAATTTCCATAGAATTTTCAACATAATTTCATTGGTATATCTTCATTTTTTACTCGATAATAGTGATACCTCGAATGAAGTTCAATATATTAAAAATAATGAACCTTTTGAAGTTGATAAAATAATTCATCAATTTGAGGTAGATAATACTTTTAAATTTTCACAATAGCATTGATATCCCTTTATTCAATGTACAACCTCTTAGATCCATATTTATTTATTTTTTAAAAAATAGATCCCAAAATGTGAGGCACTATAATGTATAAATTACATACTAGATAAATCATTTAGTTGTTTCTCTAATTCCAATAATTCCATAAAGTCTATTCAATATGGATTTATGGAAATATATAATGCATTCAGAATTCAATCAATAGAAAACTCAACTTCACACCCTAGAGGATGTCCACATAATTTTTTAAGGAAATGAATCAATGTATTCTTATACAAGAGGTAAATCCTCAATTTAATTATCATCTTTTCTATCCATAGTTTTTTCTTATCTTCTTCCTTAGGAATATCATTTAAGAGACTTATTAGATGTGGATAGAGACATGATTTAGGTGATCATGTATCCCCTCTAATGATAAGAAATTCCATAGCTTCACAATGAATCATAAATTCATTTTCTTTTCAGTAGATTTTTTATTCGTATTTGAAATTTAATCCATAGTGAAGATTATATCAAAATCAACCATAGTTATAATAATTATATTTTCAAATAGGCCATGTTTATGGGTTATAATGGGAACTGACTGACACATCTTTACCATGATGTGATTAACACTAGAATTTTAATCTAAAAAACCCCTTTTAAATATTTCTTGATAATAAAGAATACTCTAGAAAAACATGGAGGACATAAAATAGTGTGAGGATCCAAAATCAAAAAATTCAATTTCTAAATTTGAGGCTATGATTATTGTATCTACAACAACATAATTGGGAACATCAAACACAAATATTATGAGCACATAAATTTGGCCTTCTCCGCTCAACTCTCTTATGGTATATTCCCATGATACCTAGTAAATTGGTGAAAATAATTCCCCGTTTATCTATTGTTAAAGAAATATAAATCATTGATTTTTTTCCCCTTGTATTCATTTTTCAGATGACCATTATCCATTCACTTATAACTAAATCTCATTCAATTCAACCATTTACTAGGATGTTTCTTCCCTTAATTTTAATGTGGTGGGGGTTTATTTGTTCCAATATTATTTAGTGATGATTCACTTTTTTATGGTTCTCAACCGACCTCTTATTTTCATGATTTCCCTTGAAAATATATGTTTACAAAATTCCATCTCTATTTTGATGGAAGATAAATCTATTTTATCATATCATGAATGCATTTGAGAAATTGTTACCATCATATTTTTTCCTTATTGTGTAACATCCAGACATGGGTTCCACGCACTGGTGCCCCCTGATGGTTATTTACAAAACCTCGAGTGCACATCCCCATACTCTAAAGGTTGCAGACTATTAAAAGAGTTCTAAAATAATTCATGGTAAGACTATACCCATTTAATAGAAGTATAACAATAGAAAAAAAATATATAAGAATAACTAAATGATAGAATCAATAACACAACCAATCCAATATCACATGATGACCAAAATGGGAAATAAAGTATCCAAATCTAAACAATAGATATTTCAAGAAAAAATATACGCCAAGTGCCAATATGGAAAACCAAAAATAAATAGACACTGAAAACACCCACAAGAGGGTCCCAACACCAAGTCTAGTTCCCTCATCTATGGTATATCCCAAGTCATCCATCTATCATAGTGCCATTTACCTTATCCTATCACATAAGAATGAAATCTATTCAAGTACCGATCAGACATCCCATGTAGGGTGTCAGTACAACTCAGTAGGCCATAACTAACAGTGTCTATAAAAATATACAGTCAACAACAGTGTATGAAGTTGTATGATGAATAAAATAAAGGAAATAAAGTAAAAAATTGACATTTATTCAACTACTATTTTTTAACCACATATACCCCTGGGTTCCTGAGGACACCTAAAACCTCAATAGCAACTTCAATCTATGCTGGAGTCTAACCCATGTCACCATACCATGGTTTTCATTTATAATTACATTTAAAATTATGTGATGGCCAATTAGAACCATAGTCTAATGCCAACACATAAGAATTTAACGTCATGTATAATACCCCATGTGTATTTGGAGAATTAGTCCCAATCCCACAGCTCAATATCACAGTGGTATTTGAAGCCTAATTCCCTATCCTACACTCATTATGACATATGGGTATTTGTAGCCTCAGTTCATTTACTATAGTCATAAGTAACATATTGGTATGTAGACGTCATTTTGTGTCCCACACTCACATCTCACAAATGGGTATTCGGAGCCTCGATTCGAGTCCCACACCTGTATATCAATCAAACACACACATATCATATATATCATGTTTAATCAACAATATCCCTCTTATCCCATTTCATATCATGATATACCAATCCGACTATCAAAACAAACCATGATTCAATAATTTAACCATAATGAATAAAATGAAAAATTCTCCATTATACCATTTTTCCTTATTTAAAGCATATAAACATTAACCCAAAAATTCAATTATCCATTAATTAATTAAATACACAATTCCAACATCCCATTAATTATTTTACTAATTATTTAAACTAATTCCACCATCCCATTAATTAATTCTCAAATTAATTAATCAAATTACACAATCCTAATATCCCATTAATTAATTGGCCAATTAACTAATCAAATTCCACAGTCCCAATATCCCATAAAATCCAAAAACAAAAATTCCCTTAACTAAATTACCCAAAAATCAGTATAATTCCACCAATTGCATAATCCGAAAATTCCATCAATTAATTCACTTATTAATTAATCCAATCCCTTGTTTACATAAATTAATTTATGAATTAAATTATACCATTCAAGATTCAATTTACTAATTTCGAAATGAAATATTTCAATTCATAAAGGAAATTTGAATCACAATTATTGGAATTAAATTTAGAACACCTACCTTAAGAGTATTGACAAATGCCCCACAATGTAAATCCCCAACTTTACATGAACGATCAAGAACACGATGATGAAAAATATCTATATCTGAAACCAATATCCAAGATTCAAAGTCTCAAGATCCATTAAAGTTAAATATAAATGCTTACAAATAGAATATAAAACATTCCTCTTTTATCATGAAAAATGATCAGTAGAGTGATAGAGGGATCTAATTAAGAAGAAAAAACATATCCAGAGGGGTGCGGATCCATAAATGGATCATCGATTCACATAAAAAAGAGGTTTGAAAACATTATAAGTCGTTTTGGAACCACAAAAAAATGATAGAAAATTTTTTAGGGTCTAGATAGGGGGTTTATATATGTAATTCAAGTTTTATGATGTTTTTAAGTGAATTTTTTGGGGTCTAAAATCCTGTGTGTGTGGTTTCCTATAGGGGAATAAATTTTGCCCTAATTGAGAACCCTAACCATGAACCTAACATATAGGTGTGTCAATGTTACTATTAATATAAAACACGATATAAAATACAAGGAACACCTTTTAGCCTAACCATGCTCCCAATCCATGCACCTCCCCTAGGGGTGTATCACTCTTACTATTGAGTGGTCGAATTCTTTATAAACCATGAACCAACCATACAAATCTTCAATTTTTGGGTTTTAAAGATTTTTTGGATTGGGTTCTTAGTTTGAGAAAACCATTCACCAACCATGTAATTCCACACATTCTTCAAATATTCTAAAATTTCACCCAAAAACTACCCAAGGAGAACCCTAACATGATATACTCAAAACAAGGAATAAAATAATACCAAAAAACAATCTCGAGACATATCTAGAAAAGGATGGGATCTCACAATCTCCTCACCTTATAACAGACCATCCTTAAGTTGTACTCCCATGTATCTCAAATATTCTGATCCAAATGTATCAGGACACTATGACCACATATCTTCTTCTCTGTAACACGTTTCCTTCTGAACATGCCTATATTTTCATAAAATATAATCTATTAGTGCAGTATTTCCCCAGAAAAAAACTCACTATGATACAATATACTTACCAGATTCTCCTCAAAAGATGCATCAGTCTCATACTCAACAATATCCACATAGATAACAAGACAAGGTTCGAGGTGATACAGCTAATGTTGTGACAAATGTAAAACATTGTGAATGGAACTATACCTCTATGGGAGGGCTAATAGATATGACCCCAAACCGATTCTCTTCACATCCTAAAATGGTCAAACAACACTAGGATCTAGCTTTCCATATTTCTGAATCCTATAGTGACCCAATCTAGGTGACCCCCAAAAGAATACATGGTCACCCTCTGTAAACTCTAGGGGTCATCGATGTATTTCACCATATGACTTCTGTCTACTCAGAGTCATATCTATATGCTTCCAAATAAGCTTAACGTACTTCGAAATATCATACATGAGATGTAGTCCCAATAGTTCTAACTCAGTTGCCTATAACACGAATAGAGTAGATCTGTATGGCCTACCATAAAGTGACACATATAGTTCCATCAAAATATTTTTTAGATGTCTATTGTTATAGTAGAACTGAATAAGTTCTAGGTACTTCTCCCAATACCCATCGAAGTCTAAACCACACACTCATATAATATCCCCATGGCCATGAATATTATTTTCTAACTACCAATTTATTCATTGGTGTAATGAGGTGTTATGTAAAACATAGGTACAAAGTACCTTCTACAATCCCAAATTGAAACACGATGAAAAACCACTTTTAGAGTCTAAAACTATAGTCTATAGAATCCCATGAAAATGTCCTATCTATAAGACATACAATTATCCCATCTAATGCACTGAGAAAGTCCCTTTTACTATTACTTAATTATATATCTTTTTCAAAAGATCCACAATAACCCAAATATCCTCACCCATCAGAGGTGTCTTGGGATACCAACTAGACAGTACATTGTAACTTCATCACACATCCATTCTAAAATTGGTAATGGATATAGTAATTCAAAAGGTCGTTGATGCTCATCCTTCACCTGTTGAAACATGTAGAATTTTCTCACAAATCCTAGTATCACTTTTTCTATTCCTAGAAACCATAACATTCATCATAGTGCACGGTACATTTCGGTCACACCTTGATTCATCTCCCACATTGGGACATGAAATTCACACATAAACTCAACCCATATTCTCATAGGCCCAATAACTCAATTACTTACATAAATGAACTCATCCTCATCCATGTTCTAATAAGAAGATTACTCACCACCATCATGGTTTTTACTCAAAGAAAAACACTCTGTATCCTCATAATATTTGTCTATAAATAGGATAAAAAGAGTATAATTCATTGTAACTGATATAAGAGACATTTGATCCAGACTTTTTAGAACCCCAAAATGCATCTCATCTAGTAAGGTTATCATCTTCCACTCATCACTAGACTCCTAAATATTATGGGTCTGATTTTCCATCTCAGAGTGGCAGAAACACTGTTTCCTTTCTCATGTATAAATTATAGCTCAAAATCAAATGACTACATATAATCACCTCACCTCTACTATTATAGATTAAAATATCTCTATGAAAATATATACTTTATGCTCATGTGATTAGTATACATATTTAAATTTTGTCACAATATATAATGCAAGAAATAATTCATAAAAAACCATTTCATCCAAGTCATGTTCATGTGTAGGTTAATCCCTTTCATTTGGACAGAATTGATATGTACAATACACAACAAATCGATATACATGCATCATCACTACTTCAAGACCTTTCTGAGAAGTGTTAAAAACCATATACCCCTCAACATTCTCATGTATTATCTAGATTACTGTTGATTTCAATCAGTTCTACAAATCCTTTACAACAATATCATAAGCTCACGAAAATTCAAATGTATCCTCTTCTTATTCAAGACTAAATGTAATTCTTCTAATTTTTAAAATTACTAAATTAACCCCATATAATAACATCCTAACCATTTAAAACTACATATATCAGAAACATTCTAATGTTTCTCCCATTAATCCACTTCCTGAACATTCTATGGGACCACTGACATGCCTTTCTATGAGATGATGTGACCATGAATTTTACCCTATCAATCAAAAATTGACACTCAGTTATATTTGAATATATATATATATATATTTGAATCTCTATCAATATACTTAAGAATATTTCAATATTTTTGGAATGATCCTCACGACTCTTGGAGTATTCTAAAATGTCATCCACAATCACAAACAAAAACTGATCTGTGTACGGTCAGAATATTCTTTTCATCAAGGCAATAACAATACTGGTGTATTTTTCAGCTTGAACAGAATCATGTTGAACTCATAAAGGTTATTCCTACTTTTGAAAGAAATATGAGGTATGTTAGATAGATGAAATCTCAACCAATGATACCCCTATATCATATTGATATTGGAGAAAATAAAACCACCCCATACCTGGTCAAATAGTTTATCAACACACGAAAGAGGATACTAGTTCTTTAGTTTCATTTGGCTGAAATTCTATTAATTAACACATATTTGAAAACTACCATAAAACATATTTTCATAAAAAAAACAAGAGAACCCCAAGGTGATATACTTAGATGGATAAAACCATTATCTTTCAACTATTTTATTCGATTCTTAATATCTTGAATAATTATTGGTGTCATTCTGTATGGTGTAATAGAAACTGGATCAGTCCAAGGAATAAGATCAATTGAAAATTCCACATCTATCTTGTGTGGAAGCCCAAATATGTATTCAGGGAAAAATACTATATTATATCCACTATGGGTGGAAATACATCATGCCTAACACCTACATCAATTTGAAACAAACTAGAAACCTGTGTGGTGAGATCCCCCGGTTGCTAATGAATTGGTCCTACTCATCCTACATTGATATCCTACTCTCCATTATAAATATATTTGACATTCTCAAGAGATATAAACATCACACTCTTATGGAAACAATCTATGTGGGCTCGGTACACCAATAAATATTCAATTCTAATAATTAGTTCAATGCCTCTTCTGTCAAGTATGTAAATATCCCATGAGAAATGATACTCCCCAACCATGAGAGAACACCCCTTTCACAAACAGATGTATCTCAATCATGCTCCCAAAGGTGTATATATCATCATAACCCCACTCAAAAATGATACTTCCATGATCCAAATGTTCACAAGTTTGGAAGATATAAAGGAATGAGAGGTGCTAGTATCAAATAAGGCACAAAAATGTATAGAATCATCATGAATAATACCACTAACTGTCGTTGTTCTATCCTTTCTATCCAAACGTATAAGTTGAACAACATGTAGTAGTTTTATCCCACTTCCCAATGATTTAGTCGGAGTCCCTTGAAGTGCACCACTATACTGATTCAAGCACTCTTTCTAAGAAGCACCACGTACTATGCCTCCACCACCATAGCTAGTAGATCTCCATCCCCAAACTAATACATTATAGAAGATCCACTTCAAAAATTTATATTCTTCCTAGATTCTACATAATTACTCATATTTCCTAGGTACATACAGAAATATTTTATATTTCCCATCATTCATCAATCTCAACACTCTACGGATGGTCTTGGAAAATGTATATAATAGTGGCACAACCTATTGCACTATTGGAAAAGCACTCTGGTAAGCTATGAAGTAACTTATCCTTCCCCTGGTAAATTATTTTTTTTAAAGATTGGGTAAACATTATCATAATCACACTTCCTACCCTCCGATTTCATACACCATAATTTTACAACACAAACCAGATGTCCCCCATTTGATGTTTCCATTAGGTTCCCCTCATTTTTGAGAGCCTGATCCATAACCTTAGAAAACTTATTTAACCGAAATATTTTAACCAATGACTTAATCTCACATTTATTTCCACCAAGAAAATATGTTTTCATGGTTATATCATCCCCTTCAATAAAATGAGAAAATATCTACATGTTAGTAAAGAGACCAACATATTCCATCATGATACTCCCCAGATTCAACCTCATGAACTCAGCTTCTCTCTCCTCTCTCGATGTCTTTGGATTGAAGTTATATTATAAAATATCCAAAAAATCCTTCCATAAAATACCATTATATTGTATAATTTGAGCCATAATGTCCAACCAGTACTTTGTTGATCCTCATAAAATGTAAGTAGCCATTACGACCCTCTTCTAAGTAGGCTTATCCAAATGATCTATTATAGAATATATAGATTGAGACCACATATCATCTACCACAATTAAACCCTATGGTTAATATCAAAGGGTTATGCAACTGAAACTCAAATTTCAGGTTATATATACTCTTGATGAACTAATACGGGTCTCCCTCTGTAAACTCCATGGAAGGAAAAAATTTCTCTCTAAACTGTTCTCTGAATTCCTTACCCAACACTATCAGTGCCTCAGGATCCACTGTTGGAGCATCATTTCAATCCATATCCTCATGTCTTCTTACCAACAAGAGTCATCATGGATTCATATCTCTTCAATTCCAAAAAAATCTTAGGAAACATAAAAATTACATTAACACACTCAAAATATTGTTTCAATTTATGGCATAACAATTCAAACCCTCTTTTCCCCACCACGCTGTAAAAATTGATGAATTATCACTACCATTAAACATCATAAATTTAGGTTATGGTTAAAAAAGGATCAACTCATTATCATTAATCAAGTATCATTAGACACCAATTTTTCCACATCTACCATCATTTTAAAATTAAAATTTTAATATCAGGCACATTTTTCAGTTCAATTACACTATTAAGGGAAAACATTTCAATATCAACAACTCACCCAAATCATGTTTTATCATGCAAGCCTAAAATGATGCATGTCATAATAAATCCTAAGTACCTGGAATGATTCATGCATACTTAACCCTCATGATATACTGATACATGAATAATATATCAAAAACATAAAAATATTAATTACATTACACATCATGTTCCTCACTCAAGGGGAAATAACATGAACTATAAAAACACACATTAAAATCAGTAATGTGACTGAGGGTACTTGGTATTTCCCCCCATACATGGGATAGCTACTCTCATGCACGGGCTCTTAACCAAGTCTCGACTCATCCACTTCACCTATCTACCTCTTCCAAATAGTAATAAAAATAAGAATGAAAATAAATGTCTTTTTATACCACATTGTAACATCACTGGTGAAAAAAAAGGATTTCACATCAATTTTTGTTCAGTTTTAACGTTTGTTTTGAACTGATGAATAGAAATTCTATGTTATAAAAAAGGGTCTCAGAGTTGTTTTTTTAAATCAACACTGAAAATAAATAATTTGTATTTTATGTATAGTTGTGGACATCAGTTTACACTATAAACTCATTCCAAAAATTCTATTTGGTGTTGATTTCAAGTAGAAACTTATTTTAATGTTCATATTTTGTAAACATTCTAGCATGATTTTTTGGTCAAAACTTAGATCAAAAAGTTTTTAGGCATCTTTATGGCATTTATTTCTATGATAAATTGATTCCTAAAATCATATTTGTATTTTTATTATCAAAAAAACTAACACCAAATATTTTTTCTATTTATTTATGTTTTGGGTATTAGTTTTCAAAAAAACTAACGTAGAAATATTAAAAAAATTAGAAAATTGTAAATATCACACTCTAAAAAATACCTATATTTTTGTAGTAGAAAACACAATATACAAATATCAAACATCATTTAACAAATAATAAATATCTAAAAAAACATAATTTAAAAACAGAATAAAAAAATTCATGGTAATTTTAATTTAAACTAGAATTAAAATACACATACCTAATAATTTATAACATAATCATAGGTGGTTCTTGGTGAAGCATAATTTTGAGATTATTAAGTTCATACACCTATTATAAAAAATAACTATTTTTTAAGAACTCTTAATGTAATAATAAAAAAAATTAAAAGTTACATACATAATAATTTATATCATAGTCATACTGAACAAATTATTCCCAAACAAACAACGAAGATGGGTAAGTTTATCATTTGTTTACAAATCAGCATCATTGAATGCCTTCAATAACATTGAATTTTATAAGATTTAAAAAATATAATGTTATGACATAAAAAAAATTATAATTTATATAACTAACCTTTTCCAATTCATTCATTACCAAAATTGTGATTATCTAATACATTAATAGTAAATCATAATAACCACATTTCAAATTTTTGGGTTGAAGATCAAACTACAATTATAAAAAATTAACCGGATTATATATATATATATATATATCCAAAATCATAATATTATCTAATATAATAATTACTTATTGTTACTTACATGTATTGTATTTGATTTGGGTTCATTATTGACAGGAAATCGTTGTTAAACATTTTCCATGAACAACATTTACATATATGTCAACTAAAAAAACATGTATAATTAATAAGAATTAAATATAATTAACTTAAAACATATTAAAGAGTAACGGGATAAACTCCCGCACTTTGGCATCTGGGATTCCCTAAACAACCCGCGAAGCCAGAATTTATACTCTTATTCATCGAATCATGTCATGAATCTGAAAGGTCTGTCATCTCCAAAGAAGATCAAAGGGTCTGTGGATGGCGATTTAAAAAAAATTCTCCTTCTGGGGATTCTTGGGTGCTTCTTTCGGAGCTGTTCGTAACTGTGCTTCTCAAAGGATAATCAGGAAAGGTTCATTAGCCCATGTTTCTGCATCAGATGATATTGTTTCTGAAATATTGGAGTTATGAAAACACTCAGTTATTGATCGAATCATATTGTCAAAATGTATGAAACTCGAGAAAATTGTTGATCTGGTTCAACACCTATGTTTAATTTGGGTATTTTTGGATTTAAAATTCATTTCCTTAGGACATGGTTTTTTGAGTATGTTATTTCTGTCTGCAGAAACGAAAGAGAAAGCATGGAGTGCTGGGTCTTTCAACCTCAATCCCAGAATTTTGTGACTCTATGAATGGAGTCTGAATATTAATATTAATGATTTTAGGGATAATTTTTCCCATGTATTGATCAAAATTCTTGGAATTAATTGGGACATATGGAACCCAATGATTTTGTTTGAAATAGCTTTGGTGATGGGTACACCGATTAGACTTGATAGTGCAACTGAATTAGTCTCTTTTGGTCACTATGCGAGAGTTTTAGTTGAAATGGATTCATGTTGTACCATAATTTATAGAGTTGTTCTCTCTATGCCATAAGATTAGATCAACATTTTGAATTGATTTTGAGAAAAACCATATGTTTTTGGCTTCATGTAAAATAATTGGGCAAGACATTTCTACTTGCAGGAGACATTTAATTTTTTCAAATTTTAATCTCAAAGGAAAAGAGTCTCAGTTCTGTAGAAAGAAGGTCATGATTGATAGTAATGCTCCACCCATTGTTCTCCTTACTGAGAATAAGTTTAATGATCCCAAAGGACAAGATATACTGGATGTTGTGAATGAAGCAATTGAACCTGCTACGGATGACCATGTTTTTCAAGATAGCATACGGGTTCATGTTAAGACCAAATCATGGGAAGACATGGAAGATGAACACCTGACTGTAGTTGGAGTGTCTTTAAAAGATTCTCTATCTAGAGGAATTGATTAAGAAATAGTTAATGATAATTAATTATATAGTTAAGAATTAATTGAGTTATAATATCATGTTGGTGTTGATCAATGTTTTTTTCATTAGCATCTAATGATTTCTTCTAAAAATCACAGTGGAAAGGCTAAGGCAGACACTTCTACTTCTGCTAAGTTTGGAACAAAGAGGAATCCCTTGCATGAACATTGCAGATCTACTCCCTCTAATAAGGTTGATGGATTTGCAGGTACCTCGAAGAAGGCTGATCATTCTAAAGAAAATTATGGGAGTACACACAATCATCCTAAGAAAGAACCCTGCAAGGAAACCCCAACTTCAACTCACAGTTTTGAATCCATTTGGGATATTCAGCCTCTCTCGGCACAACATCAAACTTCTGGATGCAGTTTGGAAGCACCTGCTAAGGAGTACATGTAGGCTGCTCATGCTAGATTCCACCCAATCGTTGAATCTTTTCCAAATGCTGGTTGACTTTCTGAAACACCTGCTAAGGAGCATGGATAGATTGCTCAGGCAGGATTTTCCCCTCTTGCGGCATCTTTTCCAGGTGCTGGTTAAAATTTTTAAACACCTGATAAGGGCCGTGGACCATCTACTCAATCAGGGGCAGGGACATCTCTAGATTTAATATTTTCTTCATCACTGAGTGAGTGTAAGAAATGTACTAGGAAGGTGATTACTCATAACTCATTTGAACTACATTCGTCTGCTAACAGTGACGATGATGGCAAATCAAATGATGGTGGGGCTGGATATAAAAATTAGAAAGCTATTGAGACTACAAAATCCCAGATGATGGCGGTGAACCTTGGATGCTAGCCAAATCATCGAGAAGTGGACGAAATCCTCATTGCAGGGGTGGTCAACACTCACACCATAGTATGAGAACTCGTTCTAAAATGTGTTGATGTCCTTTTTGTGGATTGTTTTTTTATGATTCCTCTTTCATCTTCTTTATAACTTTTACATTCAATAAATAGGGCTTCACACCTCAGCCTTCTCTAAAAACCATTAATATAATTAACTTATAAGAATGAAAAAAACTATCTTTCCAATCACGATGATAAAGTTTTTACAAACAACCCCTGATAATGTCTAAAACCAATATAATGTGCATTCACTTGTGATGAATATTCCTAACATCCAATTCCCTGAATACTAATAAATATTAACAATTAATGACATTATAATGAAAATTATTTGAAAATTATATTAGTGTTCTTACCCATCAAGTATTGTAGGAAACCAACACCCAATCGTTGACTTTGATAATATCTCGCATATATTTAAATAACTATATATGTAGAGAAAAAATATTTTACTATACATAAAATGAATTATGGATCACTAAAACCATAAATTCGAGTGGTATCATTTTTTATAAGAAGAATGTGTATATACCTAAATAAATAAATAATATCGTAAGTCACTGAAAACCATCATTAATTAATGAAATAAAAACTGAAACATAAATTTTCTTAGATATAAAACAACTGCAAAACTGGGACACAGAGCTCATCCAAACTATTCATATCCATGATATCTTTTCGGAATATTCTAAATGGTTTGTCTCTTCCACATATATCAGAGATAATCTGAATCAAATATAAATTATATAAGGAAGAAGAACCCTGATATAATCATTGTATCCGATCAAAAATATTAGAAGTACCTAAAGTTGTTTTTTATGATCCTTTTGTTTCATTTGTTCTAAATATTTTGATCTTAAATAATCATAAATCAACTAAATATTCGAAAACTTTATAAGTAATTTTTAATCACAACTAATTAATAATTAAAAAATGAATACCTTTTATAAATGATACCAAAGAATTCTAGCAAGACAAAGTAACAAAAGTAACCAATAAAATTCCAAACACTCGTAACCTCCATGGTAGTCAATGGTAGTAGAGCATTCGGATCAATAAAATCATGTACTAATACTCTATCCTAACCCATTTTCAAAGGCTGTTGATGTACAAAATCAAGAAAAATATATACAAAATTTTACACTATAAAAAGTTCATCAGGATCTATAGCGTACAACTCATAGTATAAGGTTGTGTCAGGTAGAGGAGTTGGAGGACTAGAGAATGTACTCTGGGAAGGCTGGTCTACTGGTTGGGCTGTATAGGCTGCATAGTTGGCTATGAAGGCTGGTCAGGCTAGTCAAGCTGGGAAGGCCGTATAGACAGGGATTTTCTATTAATTTTTTTAACATATCTTAAACAACTAATTTAATTTGATTACACATATTTTAATTCATATCATTCAACTCATATTTTAAGGATTCATTTTATGGGTCTCTTGATTTCTTTTTTTATGATAAAAAACGTTTTTAATACTAATACCCTCCTAATAACCTCTTATAAGCCCAGAGTGTCCTAGCTTTCCATAACTTGTGGCTAGGATATCCATCATAACATCATTGTTTTTCCCTATATTAATTTCTCCTATTGTACATACTAAAATTAAAAGTAAAAAAACTATGTTAGTGTATTAAATTTTTGAAATAAAAGAATTAATTAAAAATAAAAATTATTTACGTATAATTATTTTAATTACATCCTTATTTTTCTCTATAGGATACATTAAATTTTTATTCTTCTATATATTTTATATTTTTCATGGAGGGTGTGGGGAGATGGAGGACCTAAATGGATGTCATCTAATCCACCATTAGATTGGGCCCTTAAATCATCAAACTTTTCTTCAATCATTTTTCTCTAATAGATGACACTCTCCACATGATAATGTATAAGGGTATACATTCTACAATGAGATATATTGATGTGACTTCCAGAAATTAGATATATGAAAATAAACATATAATTAATTTGGTGAATATATAGTAATTTTTATAATAAAAAAAGTATCACACAAGAAGTTCTTCATCATGTCAGAATGAATTTTTTTTCCATGATTCTATATATAAAAATTAATATTTGAAAAATTTGTTTAAATATTTATTCTATCAAAAAATGTAAAATTTTATAACTTTTTTTTGTAATATATTGGTTGAACAACCACCAAATAATGAAATAATTCCTTAATTAGTGTCATTTTATCAAATTTGAATGTAATATGTGACTATCTTAGATAAATATTACTCATTTAAAATATATAATATTCACAAAATTATATAAAATAAATAAATTTATATCTTTTAATATTATGGCCTCCCAAATATGATATATCTCCATCTTATTGATCAGCTTCCAATCAAGATATAAAATGCTTATCTTCCAATAGATATACATGGTGGCCTAGTAGATAAAATGCATTGCATTCATCCCAGTTGTATTAATATTATCCAAAAAATAATATTTAATCACTAATCTCCTTGATCAAGTGATAGTTTTGGTAAACATGTAA
Source organism: Viscum album (assembly GCA_963277665.1). Taxonomy (NCBI): domain Eukaryota; kingdom Viridiplantae; phylum Streptophyta; class Magnoliopsida; order Santalales; family Viscaceae; genus Viscum; species Viscum album. The sequence continues at coordinate 1,879,742,170 of OY728132.1, forward strand.
TTCCATGTTTACCAACTCCTGAAATCTATTTCTAAATACAGAAATGAAAAGACTACAGTGCTGAAGACTCATCAGTAGTTCTGCAAGTTGTTTTGTAAATTAAATGTTTCCCTTTTTTAAATACCTATATTACTAAATATTTAATAATTTGAAAAATTAAATATACCTCAATATGTGTTTCCATATATCAATATTTTTATCTACCATTGAAAAAGGAAAATGTAATGAAATTATATGCACCTTAATTTTTTTAGAAAAGTGAATAATTAGAAAATAGGGAAAAATATATCTAAGTAAATTGGAACAAATGTGTATTTTTTTTAAAATATTGATCTTAGTATTCTTAACCCAAAAAAATATTTAGGATATACTATTAAATATAAATTTTACCTCTATAATGATAGAAAAATATATAAATTTATATATCAATGTAATGAAAAGGTGTTTTCATATGGATAAATTTCACCAAATTTTAATAATGTAGGTTGGGTATTTCAATGATAAATGTTTAACCATAATCATGGAATATAGAATTTAACACAAATATTCATATAAATAATAACATATATATAGTATGACATCTAATAGCTATTAAAAAATAATGTTTTTGCACATATAAATTTCAAAAAACAAATATAATTTAATTATTTACTAGATTAATTATGTTAATAATTTAGTGTTTTTCCATATACCTTCTGCATGGTCATTTCATACTGCATGCACTATATCTACATTTTTGTCATTGTTATGTAGAAATTTTGTAATAGATGAAAAAGCCTCATAAAATTCAGTAACATCAACTTCATCTTTATCACCAAAATTGATTATTTTCCCATATAAAATGATAGACCCATGATCATTAAATGGATCAATGATAAGAAATATTTAATTTTCATGTGTTTCCATGATAAATGGTTCTTCATTGAATTTTTTTTTCAAATCAACCAGTTTAATCCTATATTATTCATGATTCACATCACTTTTACTAGAAAATCAATTACATTTAATCATAGTCACTCTAAATTTATTATAATAAATTTCCCGTTTTTCTAAAAGAACTCCAAAATATGCAATTGATGTAGAAATTGTATTTTCATATTTTGCGCCCAAAAATTCAATGCTTCAGTGATGAACATTACACCAATATTTTGAAATTTAGTTTTGTCATCCATATTTTTTTTAAAAAATGTGAACCTATTAATATTACCTAGACAATGTGATCAAATTAAGAGATAGACCCCCTTCTAAGGATTTCAATTTTTTTGATGAAGATATAAATGTAATGACTTTACCATTAAAACATGGAAAAAATTCCTTTTTATTCTATGTTTTCTACCACATTATTTTTATTATCTGAAATTAGACCTCTCATTCAAATATATGTTATGATATATATAACTAAAATTCATTTGTGTGGTTCAAAATTTATAAATTTTCCATATTTATTTCATCATTTTTAATGAAAGTTACCTTCATTACCTAAATCCCGCTACCTTTACTAACAACTATCATATGCCAAGATATAGGGAGACCAAAATGCTCCACTTCATAAAAATAATCAGTACAGAACTCAATCACCACTTCTGATACATATTTTTGAACAATTGAGGCCTCATGTCAATATTTATTTTTTTTATATCCCTTCAAAAAATTTCACATATCATTCAAAATGTTATATCATTTAAAAACAAGATTGTATATTCTTTTTTCATGCACAAATTTAATCATCATATGAACTATTATATAAAAAACGTAGGTGGGAAATTCATTTCTTGTTGAAAAACTATAAGAGAAGATTCATTATCCTATACATCAAACAAATTGGAATCAATGAATTTGTGACAAATGAATTTGAAAATATTACATAACCTTATAATAGTTTTTCATAAAGCTTTTAGAAATATATCATGTACTGTGACTCAGAGAAGTTATTTAATCAATACATGATAGTCATTATTTTTTATAACTATTAATTTTCAATCAATCAATGAATCCAAATTCATTACATTTTAGTAATACCCATGATGTACATTAATATAATGAAGACACTGAAGAAAATTCATGTTCTCAGTATTTATTAGTGTGTGAAATGTCAGAGGTAATTATATTCTCTTCCCTTTCATAGTGGGAGATAAATAAAAAATTATTCCCATTGATATCATGTCTAATCTTTCATGGAATCCATATTTTTTATTTCCTTTTATGTCTAAAAATTTTACAATCTAACTTTCACATATTTTTTCTCAATATTCCTCACATAAATTGTATATTTTATCTCTATGAAACTAAAATAGGGTAGTTCAAAAAAGATAGACTATTTCTTCCAGATATTTTTTTGAATTCCAAAATGTATTTTGTTTCCAAATGAAGAATCAATAGTTTTTACCCTATCAAAATATTTTTGAACTAAAAATAGTTTTGGGGTGAATATTGTATTTCTGTAAACATTTAAATTATTTTTTCAATCTACGATAAAAAATATCAATTTCTAAAAAACCAATATCACATAGACATTTTCTTTCTTCCATTCAGAAATTGATATAATAATGTCTCCTCTTCCCAAATTGGACATGTTTAAGGTACCTTAACATTGTGTCTAGATATGTTTCCATATGAGGGAAAGTTTTTTATAGTGAACTTTATGATATCACACAAAAGGAAATCTTCTTTCTTTCATTCATTGATATCATTAACCCATGTATACCTTATATGATTGAAATACCCAATCAATGAATGAAAGAAAGAGGATTTCCTTTTGTGTGAGGATAGATGCTAGCATTTGAGAATAAATCTGAGATGGATTTTTCGTCCATATTATACTATGATGTCACACTCGTAGGATATTTTTATAAATAATAATATTAATTATTTTAAAAACAATCATTGGGGAAATAATGTATCTTCTATACACCAATACCATTGGGAATAATATCATTTTCAACTCATAATTTGAATTTGAAATTTCATTACCTTTAGTAAGAATCTATTTTAAAATATCAAGCATGCTAGAGAAATTTTTATCACTCCATCCATTTCATGCTTCCAATTTTACTAATCTCAAAACTTGTTATAAAATAGTATATTTACAACAACCATGAAATAATGGTTTTTCATAATTTCCATAAAATCATTTAGTAGTTATTGTTTTTTAGGGTTCCAACACCTAAATATTGTATTAATTCATTAATATGATCCTATGTCACATTATGAAAATTTTCATCCAAATTAAATATTGAATATTTAGTTCTTTAACAATGATAGATCCAACATTTATAATTAATACAAAAACCACATAAAATGAGATGATCATTGATTTATATGGTATTTAACTATCTCATATTCAAACACTTCCAACATTTATAGAAAATAAAATCTATATTTTCAATATTTATTTTAGAAAATTTAATTAAATTAACCACTAGTTTTTCAAAATAACTAGTGGTTAATATTAAATTTATCAAATTATTATCCATTCAATATTTGAGACCACAATATAAAAGGTGAATATATTAAAACATATAAATATTTAAATATATATATATATATATAAATTGATAAATTTCAAATATAAAAAATAAAATCAATGTGATTACTAATCAAGTGGGAAATATCAATGATTATTAGGAATAAAATACAAACTAAATTAATATGGGTATTTAATGTATTTAATTAAATAAATAGAAAGTATGTTTTATGATCTTAGTAAATAATTTAGAGGAATTTATAATGTTTAGTGAGATTTTTTTAAACAGCTATCACACAACACCTTTTTCATTCAACATATTCTCATGTTTGATGGTTTCACTATTATGGACTTATAATGATTGGTGGGGAGAAATACTATTCCATAAAACAATCATATATGCATTGAAAATATTGATTTTTTAACGTTTTTATGCAAAAAACAATGAAATATAGTGGTAAATAAATTTTAATGAACACAATATATTACTAAGAATTTTATTGATATATAACACACTATGTGGGAAATAATGTATGAATAAATATATCTTTGTACATTTCAGTTAGATGAGTCAAGAGATGGGATAACTAATATATAAAAAGTATGACCATTTATACATATACAATTCAGTAGATGTGATAAATAATAAATCAATGATGTTTTAAAAATATGATTGTCTATGCTATATTATATATAAAATTAATAAAAATAAATAGGAAAGTCCTATATTGAAATTAATAAATATCAACATCACCCTACATTAATAAAATGACAGTGTATAACAGTAGACATAACTGTAAATGGGAATTATATAATAGTATAAAATATTAAATGATAGTTTATAAAAGTATACATTAAAAATGACGGTGTATAATAGTAAATTTTATTAAATGATAGTGTGTAAAAGTATACATCAAAAAATGATAGTATATAAAAGTAAACATTAAAAAATGATTGTGTACATTAGTATACTTTATTGAATTATAGTTCATTATAGTATTCATTAAAAAATGATAGTGTATAATGGTATAAAATTTTAGGATCGCATGTTTTTCCTTGGTGTGTCATGAATTTTTCACATACATCTCAAAAATAAACATCATGGGAATGTTTGAAAAAAATAGTGCATATCATATTTTTTCTATTAAAAAAGAAAAACTAAAATAAGAATTGAATTCTCATTAATAAATCACTCGATCAAAGAGTGAATTTATATTGAGATAATTATGGGTTGACTAGAAAAAAAGGAATGATAATTATGAAATAATTGAAAAAAAACGAAACTATCCATGAGGGTTATGTAGTTATGAATAATATACTGAAATATTTTTTTTGGGTAAAGGTTTCCCAAGATGATGTTGAAAGTGAGTATGTTCAAATCGGTATGATGTCAATTGTTGTGTAATATATTATGAAATAGAATATGATCCCAAATCCATTTTTATATTATTTTGAAATGAAACATTTTGGTTATGTGAGAACCAAAAAAAACCATACACTTATATAGATACATCCATAAAGAACCCAATTCAAATTTTAAAATTCAAATTTCTCTAATCATAATTCAAACCGAAAATTTCATCACTACCTCAAGTGATGTTTCTCTTTGTGCTGCATATGCAGACATAAATGGAACCCATAAACACATAATTTCATCGATGAGTAACAACCTCTAAAATCCAATATCATCGTAAATAAATATTAATCATCATCATTGAAAATGCACCCAAAACTCAAAAACATTAAGTTGAATACACTCCACAATCCATAATTATGATCAATCCCTTTGGGATCCTCGGGATATTGATGAAGCCACCATAGGGAAAAGACTCCTGAAACGCCATTGAGTGCTCGAACATCACATCCCCAAACTTCATTATAACCACTGAGAAAATAAAACTCTAAAGGGATTGGTGGAAACTAAGAGTTAGAGAAGAGTATATAGAAGAAAAGGGACTCAACAATAACATGCATCCACCTTCATTCCTATTGAACCCTACACCGGATCATCTTCTTTCATCATATAAAACTTCTTCTGAACACCACTAGAGCAAACCACTTCCATGAATATCACTAGAAACCCCTCCTTGAAGAAGATAAAAACTACAATATTTTCCATGATTAAAAAAATCACGAAACACGATATAAGACCACACGACCATAGACCATGGAGGAACAGGACTAATTATGGAAAAAAGTGTGAGAAAAACAGAAATGTAGACAACAACAGTCATCAAGACAGCCCCTAAAAGGACCCAAAAAAGATCTGGTACGATGGGTCAAGTAGAAAGACCTTGTCAAGGAGAATGATGAATGGGAATAAAGAATTTCATGAAAATAAACACACACAAAATTAGAACCAATGGGACACCTTATATCACTCACACTCATTAAATCCAAAATAACCATTTATACCCATCACACAGACCAAGATGGGGCTGTAGACACAAGTAATAGTGAAAAAGCATAGTATGAAACAAACCATAACCTTGATAGAAAGAAAATACATGATGACAAAACACTAAGGAATGATAGAAGAATCCATGGACATAAACATGATGAATAAATCCCATCGGTCCAATAAGAGGAGGTGACGAGAGAGATGTAGAGATAAGAAGGAACCCTATCTTGATGGAAGAATGAAACAACGGGGGAGTGAAGATCCATACACTCAGAACCAAAATAAAATCTCACAAATCATAGAAAAATAATCAAATGTATATAAATTAATATAAAATAAAATAATTACATTTCCAATTAGTAATTTTCATAAGTTATTAAATTATAGGTTTAATTAATAGAAATAATAAAAACTAATGAGTTACTTTCCGTTTGATCCACCACCTGGAAATTCAAAGCTCAAAAACCTAGTAATATCATAATCTATTAAAATATTATGAAAAAATATATAAATGATAACGAATAATTGAATCCAAGAAAAGTGGTATCAATAAAAACATATAGATTTAGAAATTTGAGTCAAAATTAAAAGTAACAGAACAAATAAAATGAAACAAAAAAATGAAATAAAATACAGACAATAATATTACCTAGAGACAACAAAATTTAATGGCACTTGGAAGTGTCAAGTGGAGATGAATATGGAACTATAACAGGTCATTCAATAATGGGGGATAAATATGAAATGGTAGGTTGAGGTTGAGGTATATGATGATTCAATGGAGGATGTTAAGACCAGATGTTAACATGTTTCTCTTTAATGGGGTAGAGGGGATCCAAATATGGAATGTCAAAATCAAGAGGAAGAAGATCATTGAGGGAGGTTGTTGTCATTGAGTGAGATGAGTGTGATGTAATATATAAGAATCTAGGGAGAATAATGTAATTGAGGGATAATACCTGGTGCACGTGAGAGAAAGGAGGAGAGGGGAATAAAAGATATGAGGAGGGAGGAGGAAAGGGATTTTTTAAAGATTTTTTTGCCATTTTTACATAAATTTATTCAAAGAATATATTTATTTTATATTTTTTCATAGAATTCTATATAAATACACACCAAAAGTTATTTTTTAAATTATTGTCATTGGTTTTATCTTAAACTGATCTCAAAATTATTTTCTTTTTTTTCTATCGGTTTTTCCAAAATTGACATAAAAACTCGATATAAATTTTTTTGGTATTTTTTTTCAAAACCAACACCCAAACCCCAAAAAAATCATTTTTGGCATTAGTTATTAACAAAATAGATTCCAAAATGTCTTTATGTACCTTTTCATCAGTTTATAAGTTACTAAAATAATATATTTATCATAGAATCAACTATTTCTACTAGTGTGTCAGGACCTACATTTCAAACACTGGTGCCCCAAACTGATCAGTTACATAACCTCCAAAATGACTCCCTGTATTCCATATTCTAAAGACTAGTAGAAAGGATATAATTTCAATCATGGTGAAACTATAACTTTTTTATCAATGCAACATAGAAGTGGAAAATTAGCAACAATAAAAAAACCAACAAATATAACATGATAACCAGAATAAAAAATACAATATTCAAAGCTCAGTAGTAGATATTTCATCCCAAATATGTTTCAATTTTCAATATTTTAATCCAAAAATAAATAATAACCCTGAAAACTCCCCTATGTGGGTCCCAACACAAAGTCATGTTCCCTCATCTATGCATAATCATGACTCAATTATCTAAATTATGGTAATTTCCCTTATGTTTTCATTAAATCATGATATCTATTCTGGTAACGATCAGCCAGCCTGAGTAGGTTGTGAGTACAACACAATAGGCCTCCACTAACGACGTCTCAAAAATATCTACTCAATAACATTGTAATAAGTTTTATAAATAATAAATTACTAGAAATAAATTAAATTGTGTATGGTTATTTAGATACTATTTCTTTAACCACAAAGACCCATGGGTTCCTCAAGAAATGTTAACCCTCAATACCTACTTCATCCAATTTCATAGTCTAAAAAATATCACAATACCTTGGTTTTTATTTATCATTTAATTTTACATTATATCAATATCAATCTGAACTATTGTCCAATGCCAACTCATGGGCATAGAAAATCGTGTTTAGCAACCCATGTGTATTTTTAGCCTCATTCTCTATCTCACACCTCAATATCAATTGGGTAATTGGATACTCATTCCCTATCACAAACTAAATAACACATATAGGTATCTGAAGCTTCATTCTATGTCCCACACTCAAATATCACATATGGGTATTTGGAACATCAGTCCATGTCCCAAACTCATATATCACACATGTGTATTTAGAGCCTCATTTTGTGTCTCAAAAACCTATATCAATCAAAAAAACATATATCACATATATCAAGGTTAATCAAAATTAAACCTCTTTTCACAATTCACATCAAGATTTACCATTCCAACTATCAAAAAAATCATGATTCACTACTTTAATCATATGTCATAAAATGTGAAATTCACCATTAAAACGTTTTTCATCATATTAAACATAGAAACCATTAACGTAGTAATTAATTCAACAGTTAATTTATCTAATTTCACAATCTAAACATACAATTATTTATTTTACCAACTAATTCATCTAATTCCACAATCCCAATATCCCATTAATTAATTCACCAATTAATTAATCAAATTTTACAATCCCAATATCCCATTAAATAATTCCCCAATTAATTAATCAAATTACACAATACCAATATGTAATCAAATCCACAACCAAAAATTTCATTAATTAACTCTCTAATTAATTTATCTCATTCCATGAATTTCTTTACCACAAGATTCCATGAATTAATACACCAATTAATTGACCCAATTCCAGGTTATCATAAATTAATTTATCAATAAATTTATTCAATTTTAGATTCAATTACCAAAAATCCATAATAAATCTAAAAATTCATACACAAAATTAGAATCGGGACTATGGGAATTAAATTTAGAACACCTAACTAAATATCATTGAAAAACACACAAAAATAAAAGGCCCCAATTCAAGTAGAATTATCATGAACATGGTGAAATTGATATCTAGATTTGAAACTGAGATCCAAGGTCAAATGAATCAATATTCATTAAACCAAGATATAATCCCTTCCCAATAGTGGATAAAATGATTCACTTTTATCTTTATGGATGAGTAGGAGAGAGAGATAGATCAAATTAGGAAGAAACCACATTCCAAGAGATGTGAAGTTCTGTCAATGGCTATTCGATTCACTAATAATAGAGGTTGTAATGCCTCGAAATTCATTTTGGAACCTCCAAAAAATGATAGAAAACAATTTACGGTTGAGATATGGGGATTGCAGATATTATATGGGTGTTTTGGAAATTATTATTTGAATTTTCAAGTGTATAAAATCCTTCTTGCACAATTTACTATATAGGGAACACGGAATACCCTAACCACTGACTCTAACTATGTGAATCTCCTAAGGGTGTCTCATTGTTACTCCTAAGAGGGTGACCGATTTGAAAAATGTGTTTCATCCAAGAAAATCCCCTCTATTTGGGTTCACACAGTTTTCTGGGATAGCTGTACAGTTTGGGAAAATCGTGCACCAGCTGTGAACTACCCCACTACCTTCCAAAATTCTATAATATATCCCAATAAAATCTACAAGGAAAAAAACAAACATGATATAGTCAAAAAAAGAAAAAGGAAAACCTAAAATGAGATCGTGAAGTATCTAAAAAAACTCAGGATCCTACAAAAGGACATTAAATAAATGATTAATCGTGATCTCTAAATTATGTATATAATCGGCAGTATATCAGGATTGTCTTGTAAATGTATCCTCACACTCCACAACACATTATTACTCAATTTACATTAAGCTGAATAATATTCTTTTCATTTTAGTTCCTTTCCCATTATGGAAATTATTATCCAAGAATATTACATGAAAATCTAGTCGCTCCAAATGTTTTATTTTTTCTTCCAATTTTGTATTCTACATTAATTACCACCATTGATTAGCATCACCACTAAGAAAATAAACATCCATCATAACCATCTCCATTTAATTAGATCCTTAGGTGTGAAATATCATTAATAGAGACATAATACATTGCTCAGCTACACATGATTAGTATTTTCATGGAAATTTGGAGGCTTATATCACCTAAAATGATCCAATACTGATTTAACATGTCTCGGAACATCATATTACTCTATAGGTGAAAGGGTATTAGATATAACATGGGTTAAATTCCCTCATTTATACATGATCTGATCAACTCCAACACCAAATATATTGGCTTTCTTAGTCAATAAATACTTACATTGATCATGGGGGTATATTCTATTTCTTCTTTTATGTGCCATAACTAAATAATGGAATACACCTTTTTATCTGAAAATCATCATGAATTTTTTTATATAAAAGATAATCTCTATAGTGGTAAAAATTCTCAAATTTTGAAAGGAATAATAATATATATCATTTTATTAATATCTATTTGAAATCTAGTTCCCAATGTTTCTACTCAAGCCAATCTAATAACAAATATAACAACACCAACTATGGTAACCTAGAGATGCTGTATACATTAAAACATTGAAGTAGATACAGGAGATCTTACCATGCTGGATCAATCAGTTTATAATTCTTTTTAATTTATATGTATACATGATTCCAATATTAAATTGGAATTATAAAATATAAACATAATAAATTTTTAATTTATGTGACCTAGAAAATCATTGAAAATTTTATTCTTCGTAAAATGGGGAATGGATATAAAATAACAATAAGATTAAATTATATGTACGGGTTAAGTACAACAGAATATATTCGGATTGTATAAAGCATCCTCAATAAAAAGGGTAAATTATTGAAAATATAAGCCATTTTATTAAAACATATATTATAAAATGAATCCATGGATAGTATCAATGAATGAATAACTTTGATAATAACAACTGAATTCTCAATGAATGAATTTCATAATATTTGATATCCTGAACCTAGAAATCATGATATCACTATTATCAATACCTTGTTCCATGATAGTTTAAAATTATGGATAAAGACCCATTTAATTTGGCCAACTAATTTTTCTCATCAGAGCAGTCGACGCATCAAGGGACTATATAATTTTGGGTCCCTCCCATCCTAATAGGTCTAATTATTTCCTCATATATCAAATTATCAATTTAGTTAATGAAAAATATTCCTAATAAAGATATATATTTAATGAATAAATACTATTTATTTACCTACAATTCCATAGTAAATCAAATACATTCAATATATAACATCGTATGTAGAAATGGTATATATTTTAGGAAATAATCGTATCAATGATACAAATAATATAGATATTTAAGAAATATATTATCAAATAATCCCAAGTAGGTGAATATCTAAAGAGGGTGGTATCATTAAAATGTGTAACTAGTTTTGGATAATTAAAATAAATGGTTGTTTTCATTGAGGAATATAAAAAACATTAAAATATTTTTGAAACATTATTTATGAAAATTACATTTCAATTGATTAAAATTCACTTATTTAAAAAAATTAAATTATGATGTATGAAATTAATTTGAAATGAAATTTTAAATAAATATTTGAAAATCTTTTTAGTAATGATGGTGGTAAAACATTCCCATGTTGTGTAATTTTTAAAAACATTCCGCTCATACTTTTGTTGTAAATGTCACAAAGTACCTCATTCTGAAAATAAACAAAAAGGTTCCTTTCAAACCATATTATAAATAGTGAATCATGGTTAAAAAAATAATTTCATAACTAATTTTATACTTGTAAAAAAATTTGATCACAATTTAGATAAAATACAGATATATAGGAAAAATTTCTTCAATAAAAATATATATAACATCCTTTTTTCATTTAAACATTTCTTCTCTTGATTCACATCCCAGAGAGATGAAAAGATGGACAAAAAAATGGAATTTGTTTCAAAGATTAAACATGAAATTACCTTTAATAATCATAAATAAATGTATACTTATGATAAATAATTAAAAGGTACATCACATATTACACATAAAAATAAACATATTCATAATAGAAAATATGTCTAAATGCGGTATAAATTAAGACAAAATCTCATACATTGGATCAGAATTGTCACAAATGTTCTCTAAAATAATGTATAATAAATTTAAATTTACTATAAATACATTAAAAACCATATTAAAATAAATTATATCATATATTATCCTTTTATAACATTTTTTCACTTATTTGTTAATAATCTTTTATTATTATTATTTTTGGTGTTAACTGCATTGTTTTCCATGTATGTTTTGATTTCGTAGTTCTGGTACTTGTACATTTATTATGGTTACATAATATCAAGAATATTATTATTGGTACAAATATAATATATATTCAATATATTTATATAGATAATTTCATCTATAAAATATAGAGACAGAAAAATTAATTAAATTGTTCATGGAAAAGGTAGGTCGTACATACACATGAATGTTGTTTTAACTGTTTGATAGATGAATCATGATAAAGGTAAATAATAATTAATATTAATAGAATCATTATCATATCATAAAAATCATTTATATAATATATATTCATTAATTATATCTTTATTACAATCATTGAATAACGTAAATTAAAAATGAACCACATCACTTGGTGGAGGTGGTATTCTGCAGGTATGCCTAATCGGCATTATCATTTTCCAACAGATTGGATGGTAAGAATATATAAATGGTATAATTGTAATAGAATAATAATTATGACATAAATATAATATATACTCAATATTTTAGTCTTTATATACATCCAAGTAGTGTGGTGGTGGAAATTAGTTACACCACTAGAGGAGACGATAAGTCATATGTACGTATGAGATATGTTTTCACTTTTCATAAGATAGAAAAGAGATGGAATATGGTTGTACCATAATGATAACAACATATTAGTATTTTTTTGACACTATATATATATATATATATTATTAGGAAGGTGACAACACATTAAGAGTTAATATAAGAATAAATATAATTGAAGGACTCAGTAAAGACGATTACATCTTCTTCGGTTGACTTCCTTTTGATCTTTTCATAAAATATCTTGGTTATGTCTTTTGGAAAGTCATAAACCTAAATAAATTATCAAAATATGTTTATTATATATATTTTCATGTTTTATCCAACCTATATAGCTCAAATTTGTGTAAATAAGTGAGGGGTGGTGCCTTTTTATAATCGAGGTGAGGGGAACATTTTAATTTCATAAAATATTAAAATATAATAAGGTAATATTTGAGAAAAGTGAATAAAAATTGAAATATATTCAAACCTATGGTATTATATGGTTTAAATATCATCAACTAGTAAAAATTTAATAGGTTTTTTTTGGTTTTTAAAACCTTATATTTTGGTTTAGCCCTTTAGTTGTCTTATTTTAACCGAAACCCGAGTTACATATTTTTTACTCTTAATGTGTTATAATTTTACATGTATGGTAACTGTAGACTCATAAAAGGACAATGGATTATGTTTTTGACGATATAATTTTTCCGTTTCTCTATTTAAGTATTTTAATTATTTTAAAATAATTAAATAAATTATTATTCTGATAAATTATTATTAATGTCAATTTTGAGATGACTTATTTAATTTGACTTCAAATACCTAAATATGATGTTTGATTTTGAATGTAATTCATTTAAACATAAATAGTATGTCATCTTCATATAAAAAATTAGTGTAACACTATAAATAACTCATATTACATCAGCATTTAATATTTTAAATAAAAATTATTTTATTTTACAATTAATTGAATAAATATTGTTTTAGCATTGTACAAAAATTTAAGGTAATTATATAGTCACTAAAAATATAAATAAATTATCATCATGGAAAAAAATTCATTAAGATACAAAATAATATTTTGATTCATTATATTTTATATTAATTCATATTCGATGAGGGAAATTAGATATTTATCACCATAGACTCGAAATTAATGTGTTTAATAGACAGTTGTGAAAACATTTACCACAGTTACTATTCATAATGACAAAAAATAAATGGGACATATTTAACAAATTTTCAAATCATGATTCAAAATGTCATATGATTTTTTAAATATTCAATATCTATAATTTTCATATATTAATTTAAAAATGTGTGTGCATTGCGTGAAGAAAGTAACATTTTTGAAATACACAGTTTTGAAGTATAAAACATGATTTACTATATTCCTATTTGTATTAAAAAATATATGTAATAATTTGAATCATCATTTCAGGTATGGATAATGAATTTGGGTTGATTTTAAGAAAAATGAAGAAATCGGAATATTCTAAGTACCTACCATGTATTTATGAGTGCACATCGTGTACCTAGGTACCATATACAACTATGTACTGGGTGTGTAACGGCTGATTATATGGACATGTAGGTGATATGGCCGACTGCGTAAGGCATGTGCCAGTTAAGGATACTACATAGAGTTTATTTTTAAATAACATTCCACGTATTTTTCTTTTTAATTGATAAATCATAGCGGGGTCAAGTCTCATCCTCAAAAAAATATTCTTCTAGTCGTGGTTTTTATAAGACCACGATGAAAGGGTCAAATAAATTCAAACCCCTCTATATTCTCAATATGACCTCTGATTGAGACGCCAATAAGTGTGTTGGAATCCCATAGGTGAGTTCTCAAAACTCATAGATCCTTTTTCTAGATCATTCTTCTCCCATGAGTTATTCAAGGTTAGAATTTTTCATATTTTTTGTATATCTACATCCTTTTAGGCTGACCTAATGGCATACAAACCTGATTATCGATCATGAGACATCGAGATGGGTGTCTTGTGCCTATAGTTGTTCTTCTTTGGATAATATATGATAAAAGTGATGTCAACCCATTTTTGGGGTATTTTGATTTTCAAAATTAGAACTTGCTTTTTTACCATATGGTTTGGTAGATTGATAAAGGGTAGTTTCATATGCATGAGGTTAGATACCTAGTGTATGGGAAACCCCATGGGTGTGTTTCCATTGTTTTCTTGATTAGGGCCTCTTGGTCTAGGACCCAAGTTAAGATCGCCTTGTTTTCCATGCCTTGCTTCATTAGGATGGAGTAGATAATTATACAATATTAATATGATATGCATTGTGAAAGATTAACCAAGGGGAATTTTATTGTGAGATCTTCCTATGGTAGGGTCACTTATTTATATTTTATTGCTATGTTAACCAGGGGGTATTGATAATGAGATCTGCAAGGTGGTAATTGACCTGAGGGTTTAGACCCTGATAGATGCCCAGGTGGTCTTTCATAATGGATTGTTGATATGTTGACCAAAGGGTATTGACTATGTGAGCTTCCCAGGTGTTCGTTTGTAAATGATTACTTCAATGTTGGACCAATAGAGCTACCAAGAGGGACATTATTAAATTAATTGTTGTTATGTTAGCCCATGGGGATTAGGCTATGGGAACATTCCCTAAGGGTTATTATTGAATATTTGAATGATTTGACGAGCCTTCCTTGAAAAATACCAAGCTTGGACTCAGTATTACATGATTGTTAGATGGTATTCTAAGACATCTATTTTGTTACCATTATACATGGGATATATATCATAGGATAGATCCCAAGGGTTACATGATTCAATGGATTGTATAATAAATGTAAATTAATGTAATTGAAGACAATAGGATGGTTTATTTTTGAGTACATTCTATTTTATTTCTTCATTTATGAATATTACCTGCAATATATATTAACTGATAGTTAGGCAGATCTATTTTTGTTTTTTCCTACCAGCATTTGTCTCACATCCTATTTGGGTCATGGTTTTGGACTAAAAAATATTATATGGTTGCATTTATACATAAGGGAAAGTTCCATTATTCACTAAGTAATTTATTTTTGTTGGAGATAGAGAGCATGAGACCATGAAGAGGCCTGCGATGTTGTTGGAGTTTACTGCTTTCCCGTTCTTTGGTTTTAGTATTTTATTTCCAGCATTTTGACTTGTTTGGATTATTTCATATACACATGTGACATGAATCATTTTTGTATGCTCTAGTTGATATATTACTAATAGTCTTTGGTTGTTTACTTTTTTTGTATTAGAGGAATTCATTTTTTCAATATTGGGTGCCACCTAGAACTGTGATGTTACAAAGTGGTATCATAGGAGTTATCTTTTACTTGTCTTAATATATGGATCTTATATACTAGGTTAGTAAAGAATAGGTGGTTGGTAATAATTTTTTCCAGAGAGTAGCTGACCCATGTATAGGGAGAAACCATGTTACCTTGAATATTGCAATTTTCTAGTTTTTCAATTTCTATAGTTGATTTCATTTCTCCATTGGTTCATTCACTTCTTATTTGTTATTATGATTTATATCATTGTAGTTCTATTTATATTTCAACCTAATGATATAAGGGTATTCCATATCATTCATCATATAGTCAGTTTCTATTGATGACATGTCATGAATTCTTATCATGCCATTTAGGAAGCATTACTAATTGCATGTTCTTATGATAGATTTTTTTCTGGATATACATGAATCTTTTGATAGATAACATGATAGAATACCTACTATTTTTTATAGTTTATTTTTATATATAATTTTTTTAAAATATGCCAATATTTTTTCCCTGAGGTGTTATGGTCCCTCTTGGATCAGAATTTGGTGGATCATGTTTGAACATTAATTGAATTTTGTTAATGTGATATTAATAAGGATGAAAAACATTGATTAAAATGATGTGTGGCTCTCACGGCTTGTAACCTGGCATTCCATGGAAAAATTTTATGTTTTTATGGGGTTTAGAGAAGATTTGGAGGTTATCTTTTTCGAAATCCGGACAACACAACATGCGATGTTATGAACAACCTCCCTGTGTTCTTCTATTCTGTAAGAACTTAATTTTCTTAAGTATGTTCCATGTAGTTATTGACCATGTGATTGACTGGGTGAGAAGTGACATGAGGTTGATAAATGGTTGGTAGAACACACCATGCATTGGGTGTACAAGACTTGTAGTAAAATATCATATATCCAGTTGTGTGACGAATGACATAGGTGGATGAAACATAGTTTGTTCATGTTCTATTTTGATTATACACAAAGTGTAGGAATCAACCGTGTATCCGGTTGTGTAAATAATGAAATAGGTGGATGGAACATAAGTACTACACCACATGTCATGGCTGAACACGTCATGTAGTGATACACTAGGAGAGAACAGTGCAGTTCTAAATGTGTAGAAGAACTAGGGCAGGAGTAAACAGATCATGTACTTGTCGTGTGATAGGATGTACACGCCATGTGTACGGGTTGTTACATGAACAAGTAGGAATAGGTATACACCCATGTTGAATCTTATGGGAACATGTCTTGTATTGGTTCTACATGTCGTGTAGCCCACTTTTTAAAATCATGAATTATTTCTATTTCATTTTATGGTTATTCACTTTTATGTTTTCATCTTTGACAATCATGTTCTGAGCTATGCGATAGACCTTATAGTGCCATGCCACAAATACATCCTCAGGTTTTATGCTCGATACATGGTGATGATCGGACACCAGAAATGGTATATCGGGGACTACCTGTGGGTCCTCCGATCATGCCCATTTTGGAACCAGTTGTTATACTGGAAGTAGGTACTGATACATAGTTCTATGAAGTCTTTTTGAGGATTATACAGAATTTCTAGGGTGCACTACATCCTTCCCCAATTATGGTAGTGTTGATTAGGGTATTCCAGAAGCCGCATCCTCCATCTTTTTCAAGGAATAGAGAACCACAAGGGGCAGAGTCATGGTTGTAGGCTATGATTTCTTTATTTGAGCATCGGGAGACACCTCTAGAGAGGAGGTTGATTCTCATGATGTGCATGCTATGTGATTCTGCAAAGGTATTGTGGGATTTTATCTCACAGGCAGGTCTTCATCAGTATATGTCTTGGTATGAGTTTCAGAGGACCTTCTATGATTTCATCTACCATGAAACGTTGAGGGCCAATCAACCATGAGAGTTCATGAATTTAGAGAAGGGTTCTTTTTTAGTGATGGATTGTTCTCCACCCTTTACAGAGATTCAGCACTTCAAACTGGTTTTGGGAGGTGACAAGTTATCACTGGTTATGTGTTTTGAGGATGGTCTCAGGTATGAAAACCAATCGTGGGTGAATATCATCAAGATGACTTCGGTGAATATTTTCGTAAACCAAGAGATGATTAATGAGTGAAATATGAGGGAGTTGGGAGTCGCGAGCTAGGGTGGTTCAGTATCCATGGCCTGTAGTCCTTCGAGAGATAGTAGTAAATTCCATTTGGAGATTTCACGTGATGTTTCTTTAGGTAGCCATGTGGTATTCTACCAATGCGGGAAAAGTTTGAATATGAGATCACATTTCATGAGGGATCGAGTCGAGTGACGATCGTTCCACAAGATGGGCCATATTTAGCATTTTTGATGGATTTTCTTGCTAGCAGCGAGTGAGAGGGTATTTGTTACAATTTGATGTATAGGATTAGGGCCATTAGTTTCTTATCACTCATAGAACTGGAGTTCGTGAGGATTTTCATGCTGAGGATGTGGTCGTGGTTATTGTAGCCAGAGGCAGAACTTCAGTGCCAATTTGGTGGATCAGCTCATGGTAGTCAGGTAGGGACGCAGGGCTTCAATACAGGTCAAAATTTTGGGATGGAGCAGACCTAGTAGGAGTATGATCTCATACCCCCTACGGTTACAGGTACGAATCTAGTTACCTTGGTTTTAGATTTTGAACTTATCGATATAGTGGATTCACATAGTTTTATATCTATTTATGTTTTGGATATTCTTGGGCTCTATATCATTACTATTTAGGATATTATTATTCTAGACACTCTGTTGGGGATTAGAACGGCTAGTGTATGTCAATTCAAGGAGTTCCATATTGAGGATCATGGGTGTCACTTCATATAGTACCTATATGTATTCATGATTATAGGCTTCAATTTCATCCTCAGAATGGATTAGTTAGTCTCATTTTATGCCATTGTTGAATTAAATCACCGCAGGGTGAGTTTCACGTCACCAGAGGGCGAGTCATTTCTACACAAGGGATAATTGGATGTCCAGGAGAGTAGAGAAGGACCCAAGCATCATAGGCTGGGAAGAATTAAAACCAAAATTTCTAGTTTATATATTGATTTCCATGAGACTTCTCATATAAACATTTTCTAGTGGTGGATAGTTTCATATATATCTTTCCTGGAAAATTTTTTGTTTACCTCATGAGAGATAGGTCTATTTCTTTATTGATCTTGTTCCATTATCAGAACTGGTGTCCATTCCCCTATATATGATGCCTACACCATAGTTACAAGAGATCAAGAAGTAGTTAGAGGGGTTTCATGAAAAGGGTTTCATTTAAACCAATACTTCTACTCGGGGTTTTCCTATCACTTTTGTGATGAAGGTGGAAGGTTCCCTCATACATTTTGTGGATTATTAGATGTGTAACCATTTGATAGTCAAGAACTGATATCCCTTACTGAGGAATGATGCTATATTCTATCATCGTCGTGGAGCCTGTGTGTTCTTGAAGATTGAATTGAGATCCGGTTATCATAAGATTCATGTTAGACCATCATATATGCCTATTATAGCCTTTCAGAGTAGGTATGGTCTATAGGAGTATTTGGTTATGTCATTCAGTCTCACAAATGCACTAGTAGTTTCCATGGCACTGATGAACCGGTTGTTCCATCCTTACATGGATTATTTTTTGGTAGTCTTTGTAGACTGTATCATGGTGTACTCTCACACTCAACATCACCATGTCATCCATTTTGAGATCGTATTGAGTACACTATGAGAGCATCAGTTATATGCCAATCTCTCAAAGTGCAACTTTTGAATAGTCTATATTCACTTCTTAGGTCATTTCATGTCAGAGACATGAGTATCAGTAGACCTAAAAATAGTGAGAGAGGTTGTTTCTTGTGAGAATCTGAAGAACGTCATTGAGTCCCAAGGTTTTCTGGTGTTGGCCGTTTACTATAGGTGTATTATAGAGGACTTTTAACTATTAGCAGCACCACTGATTGGCTTGACTAATAAGGGTAAAATCTACTTCTGGACAGATTCATGTGATTCATCCTTTTAGGAGCTAGAAGGGATATTGACTTCTTCGTCAATACTGATTATCCCAGATGTAGGAAAGAGTTACACAGTTTACTGCGTTGTGTCAGCTATTGAGCTTGGAGCAGTGTATATGTTGGTCGGAGGAGTCTTTGTGTATTGGTCTCAGAAGTTGATGCCACATCATAAGAATTACACGATGTACAATCATGAGTTAGCTACAGTTGTGTATGATTTACTTTGTTGGATACATTATCGATTGGGAGAAAATTTAGTGGTATACAGAGACCACAAAATCCCCTAGTATATATTTTATCAGCATGACCTAAATTTGGGATAGCGATGGAGGTTTTAGAGGATTCAGTCTTTTGAATTTGATCTTGGGTACACGCTAGGGAAAGGAAATGTAGTGGACAATGTGTTGAGCAGGTGGAATCAGAAACAGGCAATTCAAGAGGCCAGTAGTGAGTGACAGCTTATGGTTCTATTCTCTGAGACGCATTTGGAGGTGCACAAAAAATAGGGGCAGACAATTCTTTCATCCATACTTGTTACCTCTTCTCTTCATAATTGAGTTCAAATGAGTATCCTTTAGATTATGAATTCCTCGTCTTACTAGAGAGTGTGTCAAGGGAGGGCCCTAATCCTAGATGGCAAGTAGACAAGGAAGAGTTTTTTCATTTTTTTGGATTTGTATGGGTGATAACATACATATGCTAGGAGCTGTTATTAGATCTTCATTATTCTGTATGGATATTTCATCCTAGTGTCATGAAGATGTATTGATATCTACATCGTTAGTATTGCTGGCCAGGAAAGAAGAGGGTTGTAGATGGATTTGTTGTGATATGATCCACATATTATTAGGTGAAGGCAGAGCCTTAGTGATCGGCAATGCTATTACAGTAGTTACCATTCTCAAGTAGAGGTTGAATGATATCTCTAGGAATTTCATGATGGGTTTAACAATATCAACTCATGGAAATGATGTTGTATGGGATGTTTTTGAAAGACTCAGGATGGTTGAAAATTTTCCTCCAATATTATAAATCATCAATGTTGATGATCTTATAAAGATGTACGTCCAAGATATTTTATGGTTTCATGGGGTTCCTCACTTTATCATTTCAGATCAGGATTCCCAGTTTACTTATAGTGTCTGGAAAAGGCTACAAAGAGCATTGGTTATATAGGTTCTTCTAAGTACAGCTTACCATCCCAAGAAATATGGCCATTTCGAGCACATGATTCAGGTTTTAGAGGACATTCATTGAGCATGTGTCTTGGATTTTGGTGTCTCATGGGAGAGGCACATACCCATGGTGTATTTTTTCTACAATAATATTTTTTAGGAAATGATTATGATTTCACCTTACGTGGATTGGTACGGTAGGCCATGAAGATCACCCCTACGTTGGATGGAGACAGTAGAAACAAATATGCTAGGAGCTCATCATGTCTAGGAGACCACAAAGAATGTGGAGTTGATGCAAAATAGTATGGATACAACAAAGTCTCTTCATAAATCTTATGTTGATTAATAGAGACGACCTCTGGTGTTCGAGGTTGGAGATCGAGTTTTCTTAAGTGTCACACCGAGGTTGGGACACAGGGGGATTAGGAGACATGATGAACTTTCACTGAGATATGTCAGGACATTTGAGGTTTTGGAGGGTGTCTTAATGGTTTCCTATCAGTTGTTGTTACCATATAGGTATCTAGATATGCACGATGTATTTTATGTTTATTCTCTATGACATTACTTTTCAAAGATATCTCATTTTTTTCAACCTTAGGAGTTTGAGTTGGACATGGATTCATTCTTCATGGAGCACCCTATTTGGATTTTGGATCACAGCATGATTGTTCTCTATGGCCAGTCTGTTCCTCTGGTACGAGTTCTATGGCAGCACAAGAGATTACAGGACAAGACATGCGAGAGGGATGTAGACATACGATCATATTGGCCAGAGTTGTTCACAGTTTCTTCTTCACCACCCTTTGAAGGGAAATTCTCATGAAAATTACTTTTAGTTGGGAATTTAGTAAGAACATGGATCTTTATTTCAGGTATGGATCTTGAATTCAGGTTGTTTTTAGGAAAAAATAAGAAATTGGAATTTTATAAGAACAATCCATGTATTTATGAGTACACATTGTGTACTTGAGTACTGTATACATCCCCATATCAGCCGTGTAATGGATGAGTACATGGCTATGTAGGTGACTGGGCAGACCACTTAAATTAGGGCTGGTTAAGGCTACCACAATGCATGTAGCTTTAATGAACATTCAATTTTGTTTTATTTTTAATTGATAAATTGGATCGGGTGGCGTATCATACTCAGAAAAATCTTTTTCTAGTTGTTTTTAAAATAGAATCACAACGAAAGGGATGAATGACATTGAAACCCTCATGATTTTACATCTGGCGTATGATTGAGACAACATCAGTTGCATTGGAATCCTACTGCTGAGTTCTCAAAACTCATATAGGCTTTATTCCTGATTCTTCTTTTTTCATGAGTTATTCATGATTGTTTTTTTTTTCATTTTTTGTAGATCTACACCGTTTTAGGGTGATTTAAGGACAAACATTCAAGAGTATTTATTGAGAGACATCGATGTTGGTGGTTTGTGCCTTTTGTTGTTCTTCTTTGGATTGTATATGTTGAAAGTGATATATACCCTTGCTTGGGTTATTACGTATTCTAGAATTAGACCATGTTTATTTCCAATATACATTGGTATATTGATAAAGGTTAGTTTCATAAGTGTGTGGTTAGATACCATATTTATTAGACACCTCGTGGGTGTGTTTCCCTTCTTTCATTGATTATGGTTGATTGGTCTAGTATGCTTGTTAGGTTCTCCTTATTTTCCATGTCTCAATTTTTTTGGATGGAGTTGATAATTATATAAGATATCTGTGAAATGATTTGTGAATGTTTTACCAAGACCAATTTGAATATGATAGCACCCCGAGTTAGGGTCACTTATTTATGTTTTATTGATATATTGACCAAGGGGGTATTGACTATGATAGGTTCAAGGTGGTCATAAACTCAGGGGGTTTAGAATATGAGAGCTGCCCAAGTGGTCATTTATAATTTATTTTTGATACATTGACCAAGGGGTATTGACTGTGTGAGCTTCCCATGTGGACATTTGTAAATGTTCAGTGCTATGTTAGACCAAATGGGTTAGACCATGAGAGATACCCATAGGGTTGTTATTAAATGAATTGCTGTTATGTAAGACCAGGTGGATTTGATTGTGAAATTTTTTTCTTTATGTGTTGTAATTGAATAATATAATGATTATGATGAGCCTGCCAAGGAAAAACGCATTCCTGGACTCAGTCTTACTTGATTGTTGGATGGTATTATAAGACATCAATTTTTTTTACCATTATACATAGGATATAGATCTTTGGATAGATCCCACTGTTTATATGATTCAATGGATTGAATAATTAATGTAATTGAAAAATTTATGATTTTTTACTTCTGAGTACATTATAGTTTATTGCTTCATTTATACATATTTCCGGTTATATATATTCAATAATAGTTATGAAATGATCTTTGGGTGGTTTCCTAGAGGGATTCATCTAAAACCCTATTTGAGTCATGCTTTTGGACCCAAACAGATTATATGGTTGTAGGTATAGATGAGGTAAAATTCCCTTCTTCATCATTTACTTGATTGTTGTTGGAGTTTGAGAGAATGGGCCTAAGTTGAGGCTAGTGATGCTGTTGGATTTTACTTATTTTCTGTACATTGGTTTCAATATTATATTTCTAGCATTATGACTTGTTTGGATGATTTCCTAGACACACGTGACATGCATCATTTATATATCCTCTAGTTGTTATATTACTATCATTTTTCTACTCGTTACTTTTGTTATACGGTATTACTGCCTCTGATATTGTTTACTATAGGATTTTCATTTTGTATACTCAACTAATGAAGGTATAGTTTCCCCATTATCACACCATGTCCCTCACTATATTTAGTATCCTCTGGCATGTTGGGAAATGATCTAGACGTCATGTGATGAATTATGTTTGAGTCACCTTTGGGCGGCACTTGGAACTGAAACATTACACGTATGAATGTTGAATTCTTGTTGATTTTTTGGAAAAATGAAGATATTGGAATTTTAGATGTACATTACATGTATTTATGAGTACACACTATGTACCTAGGTACCACATACAACTACGTACTGGTCGTGTAATGGCTGAGTACATGGTTTTGTAGGTGACCTATAAGTCCGCATAAGGTGGGGGAAGTTAAGGCGACTATGCGATGTGTATCAGTAATGAACATGGCTTGATGTTTTATTTTTTAATTGATAAATTTGAGTGGGTTAATGTCTCACACTCAGAATCAAATTCTTCTGGAAGTGGTTTGTAAAGGGGTTCGAATAAAGGGATGAATAATTTTGAACCCCTCCCGGTTCTCTGTTTGACCTCCGATTGAGATGTCGCCAGGTTCCATAGATTCCCACGGGTGACTTCTCATAACCCCTTGATGCCTTCTTCCGGATTCATTCTATCACATGAGTAATTTAAGGATGGGTGTTTTTTTATTTTTTTGTAGATCTACATCATTTTAGGCAGATCCAAAGGTCAACGTTGAAGTGTATCGATCTTGAGACATTGAGGTAGGTTGTTTGTGCCTTTCAACATTCTTATTTCTATTATATATGATAAAAGTGACATATATTCACATTTAGGGTATTTTTTGATTTAAAATTAGTAAATTTTCATTTCATGTATGATTTGGTAGATTGATAAATCGTAGTTCTATATGTGTGAGGTTAGATACCTTATTTATGGGACACTTAGTGGGTGTGTTTCCCTTATTTTATTGATTATAAATATTAGTTCTAGGATGCCTGTTAGGATAACCTTGATTTCCTTACATCACGTTGTTAGGATAGAGTAGATAATTTTATGAGATGCATGTGATATGCATAGTGAATGTTTGAACAAGGGGAATTTTATTGTGAGATCTTCATGAGGTTGGTCACTTATTTATGTATTATTTCTATGTTAACTAAAGGGGTATTGACTGTGAGAGCTGCCATGTGTTCGTAGACTCATGGGTTTAGACTATGAGATCTGCCCAGGTGGTCATTTATAATTGATTATTGATATGTTAACCAATGTGTATGGACTGTGTGGGCTTCCCCGGTGGTTGTTTGTAAATGTTTAGTGCTTTGTCAGACCAAAGGGGTTAGAAAATGAGAGATACTCCAAGATATGTTTTTATATGAATTGTTGTTATGTTAGACCGGGGGTCTTAGACTGTAAGAACATTCCTTAAGGGTGGTTAATGAATAATTTAATGATTTTGATGAGCCAGCCAAGCCAAAGGACTAGCTTGGACTCAGTCTTACTTAATTTTTAGATTTCCATCACAGACATATGTTTTGTTACCATTATACAAAGGATATAGAACTTAGGATATATCCCATGGTTTACCAGATTTAATGGATTGACTAAAAAATTTATATTAATGTAATTGAAACTTGTATGACTATTTTCTTCTGAGTACTTCGATGTTTGTTACTTTATTTATTCATTTTTCCTGCTATATATATTTATTGACAATTAGGGATTGATATTTGTTTGGTTTCCTACTAGGATTCATATCAAAACATATTTGGGTAAGCTTTTGGACCAGAATTCATTATAAGGTTCCATGAATAGATAAGTTCAAACACCCTTATTCACCATGTACACGATTGATGTTGGAGCTAGAGAGAATTGGATCAAGCTAAGGCTTGTGATGCTGTTGGATTTTACTACTTTCCATTAATTTGGATTAAGTATTGTATTTCATGCATTGTGAATTGTTTGGATACATTCCTAGTCATATGTGACATCAATCATTTAAATATGATCCAGTTTTCATATTACTATTAATCTTAAAAATTTAAGTTTTTTTGTATGGTATTAAATATCTCGTTATTTTTTACTATTTTCTTTCTTTCGTGTATACTCTATGAATGAGGTTATAGTTTCCCTGTTATCACACTGTGGCCCTCACTTCTAGTCAGTAGCCTATGGAATTTGGGGAAATGTGGTTGAGCTTATGTGACTAACTGGGTTTGGGGAACCTTTGGGTGGCACTAGGAACATGGAAGTTACAATATAGATAAATGTTAAAACATATTATTTAATATATAATATTTATATTTCCTTAAAGTAATTATCTAATTATGATCTATTTGATTTATAAAAAAAATTGAACATAAAAAATTATTTTTAGAAAAACAATTCATTTACATTCAAATTATTTTTATTATTACTGATATCCAATGATTTTATTTTATAAATGTGAAAACTATATAATTTTTATAATTTAGTTATTCCTATGCATGTCGTCCAATTTTATGGGATATGTTATAATGGTCACAGAAACAAATTTTAATAATATGTTTTTATTCATTTAAACTCGGTGTTGCATGAAGTGAAATCTACCGAAGAGAAAAAATTTAATTAAATATCTAAATATAATAAAATATTTGTGTATAATAATTTCTCCCAAACAACCTTAAATATAAAAAATCTTAGAATGAAAAGAGATTATAACATAATTACTTCACAACTTCAATAACTTTCGAATCAAAATATACTCACATTAATAATATTATATTTATTTATAAATCACATAAATTAATTTATTTGAATTCATTTAAGAAAAAATTATTACACCATACAATAAAATCATGGTCCACTTCATTGAATCGTATCCCATGAATATGAAATTGAGACAAATAAATCCCTTCCAAAGATCATAACTTCTGAAGTGATAATTAATCCACTAAGTGATTATTTTCACATTGGTAAATACAAAAAATCAAATTAGAAATACATTTTTAACAAATATAGAGATTAATTAACAAATATACACATCAATTAAGTATAAGTATAAACCAATGAAATCAAATTGTGTTAAAAACACTTTACCACATGGTAACTTTCATGTCAAACCCCCTTAGTTTAAATGATTTGAATTGTAACTAAAAATTCAGTGAATTAAGCCACATTAAATATATGACATCATAAATGGGTATTATATACAACCTATAAAAGAAATTAGGTTCATAGACAAAAACTATTCCTTAATTAGATGAAACTGAGATGAAATCCATTTTCTAGAGTCCAGAATTTATATGTATTTTCTTTAACTCCAACATTATAAAATTATTTTAATTATTTTCACTGTCAATAAAAATTTTCAGGTTGATTATTCCTATTATTTAATTTAATACCCTATTTTATATAATTACTTAATAAATTATGTTCACATTAGATATTTTGATGACATTCAGATTAGTTGTGCAAAATGAATTCGATATGTTAATTATGGTCAATGTGGTCATTATTTTATCAAATAAATAATAATATTAATAAAGAAATAATTATCATTTTTTTACATAAATTATAATTTTAAAATCAGCTATGAAATATGGTCATGAATGATGAACTATGTTACAATCATAGAGATGGTAGGTCATATGTACGCATGGTTAGGGTTTTAATTTTTCAAGGATCATGATAGAAATAAGGTAAGTATTGTTTTATCATTTTAGAATTGTATTTATATAATATATATTATAATAAATATTTAAATAAAAATATATATAACTTATATGAAATTTGTGGGTGAAAAATGAATCACATCGCTTCTTGGATGTGGTAATCCACATGTACGCACAAAGAACATTATTATTTTTAATGATTGGAAAGGAATGAAAATATTTGATATATTAATTTTACAGAATGGAAATAATTTCATTAATACAATATATATATATATATATATATATTAAATACATCAATATATATAGTCGTGATGGGTGTTGATTGAAAACTAATTACATCAGTTCGTGAGATGGCAGTTCACCGTACACACGAATGATGGTTTCATTTCCCATTTGATTGAATATAATATGGGTATAGATTAATATATCATTATAATATCATTAATATATATTTAATATAAATATTTTATTATTCCATCATGGATTGAAAACATTTTGTTGTGGTATAATAAAAAATTAAATAAAAACTCTAGGTTAAAACCCATATCCTTTATTTAGAAAAAATTCTTTTCTTTACAACTCATTCCCTATTAATATAGTTCTTTCAAGAAATACAACCTATAAAATGTCGGAAGTTATTTTATGAAGGTATTTTGGTATGTATATAAAAATCCAATGCGATCAAAATGTCGGAGGAATAGCGAGGAAGATGTTCCCTTTTATAAGAGAGGGTTTGGGGCACTCATTGTATTTTCTAAAGTATTAAATTAATGAAAATTAATTTTCACCAAGAAATGGTTCCGAAATGATATGATTTAAATATAATATTATTATGAGTCTAAATAATCTCATAAAAATCTTATAAATAATAGGTGATGTTTTCACCCTTATGCTTTTTAACCCCTATTAACCCTTTTTTATGATTAATGTGATAACCATGTTTTGAACTCTTTACATGTCAATATAGTTGATATAATACACAAATTTTCACTTAAATGAATCATGGTTGGTATTTTAAAGCACATTACAATAAAATTTCAAAACATATGATTTAAAATAAATCATTTACTAAAATATTATTTGTTATAAAATTTCCTTAATTTCAATATCGGAACTATATAAATTATTATAATATAATATATCTCTAACATTTTATAAATGGTTCAAAAATGGAATAGACAATAATATAAGAAATATATGATTTTTGTATAAACAAATAATCATGTTTTTATGGTTTTTTGTTATCATATTAAATCTTATATTTTGGTTGAACCCCTAAGTTAAACAATTTTACCTTAATTATGGTAATGAACTTTCTAATATTAAAAGGATATAATTGTAATTATAATATGAAAATTTGATCATATATTACCAAAGGATAAAATTTTAGACAATTTTTCATCACAATTTGTCTTTTCCAATTTTATATGACTTTTAAATAATTTAATATATTATTATTTAACATTAAATATCATTAATTTCATTAATTTCATTTTTACTCTACTAATTAAATTTGACATTGAAAAAAAATATTTAAGAAATATAATTTAAATATTATCTATTAATAAATATATAATATTTTATTATTATCTATAACATTTGTGATATACTTTAACTTACCTAAATAATATTACTTTTAGTAATTTTAATATCATTTACTTGATTAGTTTATTTCTTGTACAAACATTGAGTAAATGGTTCTTTAGCATTTAAAGTAAATATTTCATCACGAAAAATTATAAATAAATTACCATGATAAAAATAATAATTTATACTTTAAATTACCATTTATAACCTGAAATAACATGTTTTTAACCTTGTTTAAAAATATTATAGTTATTAAAAGAAAGAAAGTGACATATATGACATTATATTTTACATAAAAATTGTAAAGGTAAATATAATATAAAAATGAAAAAAGGTAAAATATTAAAATATAAGATGATTGTGGATGAAATAAACTAATGAAATGAAATTATTTATAGTGTATTGGTAATTATTAGTTCTTATCATATTGTTTTTAACCTTAATTACCTGATTTTCCTTTAACGTAGTGAGAAATATCAACTATTGTTTCTATCATAAAGAACAAAAATATAAGGGTCCAATTGACTAGACCAAATGGTGTAGTTAATTATGCAGGGTAATTTATCAGATTAAAATTTATATTTTCATAACTACACTAATCAATAAAGGTGTAGAATAATTGAAATGCGGGGTCAAACCCATAGGGACAACTGGTATGAGGGAATCTTAGCAATAATAACTTTGTTTGAAAGAGTCATCAACATATCTCCCAAGTTCGATTTTACAAAAAAAAAAATTCGGTTTTAAATTAGATTAACAATAATTAATGAGGTTCAATTTCATGGTTCATACAAAATGGTAATCTTAAAGATAACTTTGGATAGAACTACATCTTATGCTAAAATATAGATCAAAGGTTACCAATTGATCTAGGTCCAATCAATTGGATCTACCTAAGATAAATCAATTCTTTAGTCCAAATATTGTTAACAATATAAGTGTAGAAATATTGGATTCAATGAAGAAATTATCAAAATCAATTCATCCTATCTTACATGACTAAAACTTGGTTAGGGTCCTTCGATTGTGTCTCCCATAGTCAGGGTAGTACAAATAAATTAGATAAACAATTTTTAACCTAATTATTATCCCCAAGGATACAGATTTTTAATTTAGATATTTATTACATTAGAATACACCCATACTCCCAACCAATCCCTATAATCATATTTGCATCTCATGACAGTATTAACTAAATGAAGGGAATCATGAATTTGCTCAACATAATAAGTAAATTATTTAAATAAAATAAATACATAATAGAAATAATATTAAATCAATTAAATACTAACATTAATATTGAAAAAATGAAAAAATGAACATTGGTAATTGATATTTCCTAACAATCATAATTTTATTCATGCATTGGAATAACAATACACAAAGAACAAGTCTTTGAATCTGTAAGAGAAAACAATGGAATGATTAAAAGTGTAAAAGAAAAAATTGAATCCTGTTTGAATGATAAAGGAAAATGATTAATTAATAAAAGAAGGAAAGGATGTCTAGAATCCAAAAATTCTGTACTCCATGGGTTGTTGGAATTATATAGACCAGAGTAGTTCATGAAGTGTAAATCATTCACATCATGAGAATATTTTTTAGTGCCTTATACATAGATACATTCAAGTCATGTAACATAGTTCATGTCATGTACTTAATATCTGAAAAGTAATCAGAATATATTTGATCTTAAGAATTTCACATCTTGTATCTTCATCAGGATTCAAAATTTTAACTTGTCATGTCTTGCAATGATCTCATGTCATGTATCTTCATCTGGTTCAGATTTTGAATCATCCACGATCTATAAATGAGATTCATATTTTTTACATGATTCATGTCTTGTAAAAGGGTGTTATTTCTTGAAAAACATCATCATGTGGTCTATTCTAGGAAAATTATTCCTTTATTTAGGATTCAAGATGGTTCAAATCAATTTTTGATGTTTTATATAATTCCATCCTTTAAATATTGAGTTCTTATTTTTGGAAAAAACAAAAACCCAGTTATTATAGAATAATTCGTGACTAAAAATTGAATGAATGTATCCAAAAGATGTATATGAATTTGTCTTTCCACATTCCACCACACATGATAAAATACTGTTCCTCAAGTAAAAATCATCTTAAAAGTAATTTCAAATGAAACATTTTTTAAACAATCAACATTCATAGAAACAAAGAAAATAAAAATAGGTTTATGCGGAACAAGAATGTCATCCAAAATCACTTCTGTAATGAAAATAAATCAATCCTCATAGTTATGTTCATTATTCAGATTATTTATTCTTTTAATTATAATTTCAAAAATGTTCCTATAAATATATTACCTTTTTTGAACTTTCATCATAATGAATTTCTTCTCAAAACTCAATATAAACTGAAATTTTATTTATGAACATACCATAAATACATTTTTCAAAAAATTGGCATTAATTGGTTCAATAATCTCTACATCATAATAGAAAAATTTAGAATTAACATGAAATATTATTTAGTAATGTTCAAATGTATCTAAGGCTGAGGGCAGTTAGATAAATGATAAAACTCAATCTCAAAAAATAGTTCAAGATATATAAAATAATTCAGGAAAACCTTGAATAGTGGGAAGAATTAATTACTTCCATATAAAAATGTATCCATGCCCCAAATAGCTCAAAGAGGGTCCATTAATATCTTATGAAATAGTAAATTATGTTCCATGTTCCTCTATATTTTTCATTTTATCCATTTTTTAAAAATAATGCCTTGGATAGATCTCACAACCATTACGTAACCACATTTGATCGATTTTAAGATTCATCAATTTGGTAATTTTTACTTTTTAACTTTCTAATACCCAAACCTTTTTTAGGAACTAGGTATTCACAAGAAAATATCAAAGGTAATCATGAACCATGTCGTATAAATCTAATGAAACTTCCACTTTACATCTCCCCAATAAAAATATACCATGTAATATAGAGATGAAAAATCTTCAACACATAAGAAAATGAAAATCAAGCATAACCCCAAGAGTAGGATAATAAAGGACAGTTGGATTGAAATAGTTCCAACCTAATAAGATTATTCATTGATACTATGGGATAATTATGGAATGTTGTATAGGTGGGTATCAGGATAAATGGATCAACAATTATTTCATAAATTATTTTAATTGTGTTTTGGTTTGATTATTTCCTTGATTAGATCATAATTAATGTTTTGATATGTTTACATTCCCCATGTATCTCTTAAGAAATATTCTCATAAAATAATATGAAAATGTAGGTCTCAAATCCTCTCCAGAATGGGAATATGTTATATGGAAACCACTTAGTTTATAGTATCAAATAATTAGTCAATAAAAACCATCTACATGAATATATAATTAAAATAAATTTCTCAACATAGTATTAATGATAAAAATTTAAAAAGTAATAATAATGGATTTTAACAATCTCTAAACAACGCTTTTCTATTCCATAAATTGGTGTAATGATATTCCATGTTATGAAATAAGGCATAAATTTTTTTGAGTCTGACGGAAGGTGAGTAAATGATACAAATTAATCTAAAAATGAGGGTAATATCTATATTAAATGAATCATAATAATGATAAGTGAAATGAAGTAACTCTTCCTCGACAATAAAGTATCTATGCTCCAGAAATCTTAAAGCAGGTATATCAATACGTCAAAGGGTCATAAATAATACTCCGTGTAACTATAACATTTTAATTTTGTTTATTTTGTAAAAATCAATTCTATTCCAGATATTACATCCATCACATAACATTCATATTTTTCATCATAAGATTCATCTGTCAAGTAATGGTTATTTGTTACTTTCCTAATACACAACCCATTTTTTAGGGATATGGTATGTGTGGAAAATGAAGAAGGTAATCGTAAACCTTGTCATATAAATATTGTTAAAATGTCAATATATGTATAATCAAAATCAATATAATTTGTATAATATAGATGAAAAATTACCCACACCTTTTCAAAATAAAATAATGCATAGCACCACGCATAGAGTGGGAAGGGATAATAGACATGAAATTATTCCATTATAACAAGGTTATTCATGGATACTATTGGCTAAATAATGACAGTTTTATCAGTGGGTATTAGGAGAAATTTCTCAATAATTAATTCCTTAATAATTTTAAAAATATATTATTTTAATCATAGCCTCTATAAGATCACAATGAATGTTCTGCTATGTTTACATGCCCTATTTTTCTTAGAATAAATATTCTTATAAAAGAATATTGAAATGTAGGTCTAGAATCTGCCTGAGAATAGTAATATAATATAGTGAAATTACTCATGTAATATTATCCAATAATGATTCGATCAAAACAAACTGTAATAATATAGATTTAGAATCAAATTTCTCGACAAAATAATAATACAAAAAATCTAAATAGGAATAAAATTGGATTTAAAAAATATCCAACCAGAAATTTTATATTACAAAAATCCAATCAATGATATTTCAAGTAAAAGAGTTATTTTAGGAAAAAATGTATCTTGACTAATGAAAAAAGACACTCCATTTTTACATAAAAATAATTCTCAACAAGTACTACCCCACACATAAAATGAAACATTATCTGCACTTTTCTATAATAAAACATGGGAGAGAAGTAACATGTAGGATAGGAAGAAATGAAATAGAAATTGTGAATATGAAATTATGGAATTGATATCTCCCTGTAGTTAAGGTAATTCCATTGGGGAAATTTTGGATGGGGTGGGAAATTGAGCTACCAAAAAAACAATTAGAACCAAAATAACTACACTAGATAAACCATTAATACACATGGGTTAATCAATATGTAAGTATAAAAATGGGTAGTTTCACATTTCCAATTGTATGAGAAAACAAATGAAATAAATGTATGAATTGACTATAATGAATATTTGGATGAATGACCAAAAATATTTATTCAAAATAAAAACCAAAGATCCTACGCACATAGAAAAATAAATAGAACTAAAAATATGGGTTACCTTCAATAAATAAATAATAATTACATCATCATCTAGGAGTATGGATAAAACGTAAAATTAATTTTAAATAAATGGGACAACCTTCGTGAAATGGTTCTTGGGAATTTTTTTTCATTAACTTTAAAGGGTAGTCCTTTGCCTTGTCAAATTTTGATTACCCCATTGTGGAACACTTTGAAAACCTTAATGGGGCCGAACCATCATGATTTTAGATTCCCAGGGAACAGCTTCAATTAGTGATTACAAATTAGTACATAATCCCCTAGTTTGAAAATTATTTGTTAAATGCATTGGTCAAACTATTTCATTGTTTTTTTATTTACAAATATGAGAATTTTCATAATGATACTTTCTAATCAATTCCACCTATGAAATTTAAATAATTGAAAAATTTCTAAATTTTTAAGTATCCAGGCTTGGTTTCTTAATTTCCCAATTATAAAGATGATCATATTAATATAGAATGTGACATGGATACCCATAAAAAGACTAAACAGAGTTGTACCAATATATGTTTTATAAGTTTTGAGATACACCCAAAGTCCATCCTCTAGTTTGAGACTCCATCCCTTTCTACTTATGGCCACTTGTTTTTCTAGATTGTGTTTAATATCCATATTAAAACATTAAGAAATCTCGCTTATCAATAGGTGGTAGGGAGTTCAATTATTACAAACAGTATCTATATTTTTTAATTAATCCTTTCACAAAATTATTTCAAAAGTGAGTTACCTAATCACTAATGAAAAATCATGTAAATCCAAATCTCAAGAAATTTTTTTTCCATAAGAACTTCATGACCAACATAGTAGTTTCATGGGTTATGGACCTCTCTTATACTAACTTCATTAGCTTATACATACCAACCAGGATGTAAAAAATCTTATGAGAATTTTTTAATGGATCCATAAAATTAACTCCCCATACGTCAAATATTTTGAATTCTTAAATGGTAGTCTAGGGAATTTTATTTCTTTTTTCAATGATTCTTGTTCTCTAGAATCAATCATATTTTTGAACAAAACTCCTCATATCCTATTGAAATGTGACTTAGAATATTTCTCTTTGTAGATTTCATCCATAGTACATTCATTCCCATGATTTCATTCAATTGGTGACGTATGACACATATCGAGTAAACTTTTAGCTTCATCATTTTGGATAAAATTTACACTAATCCATTATCCCAATTCTTTAAGAGTAGTGGATCATCCTATTAATAGTGGAGTCCTTGACTAAGAATTTATTCTTTTTTTGGAAGGATGATTTTGGGATGATTTTTCTCATGGAAAGTGAATTTACAATATCAAAAAACCATATTTGGGCAAGTGTATTTATATTTATATGTGTTTCATAAGGTATGTAATCCTCAATGCTCAGATTGTATTCATCTTCAATAATTGGATGTGTAATTATAGGAAAGTAATTAGTGATGACATTTTTAGTCTATTTTGGGTTCTTAGTGAAGATATAAAATTCATATAGTATTAGGATACACCATATTAATTTTTGGTCATTATCATTTTTACTCAGTGGATGTTTCAATATTGCATGAAATATATTGAGAAATACTTTAGAAAACACAAGGTAGCAACAAATTTTTTTAAAATAATATAAAATTACCCACAACTTTTTGATTTTTTGTCGTATAATTAACCTAAGATTCATTAAGTGAGTGACTATCATAATATATAGATCAGAATATACAACCAACCTATTATCCTTGGGCATTACCTATAGAAAACATTTTAGTATATCACATTAATTATACATCATTATCCCACTATGGTGATATTATGATAGGAGTGGACAAGAGTCTATTATTTAGAGTGTTGAATACCCACTGGCACTCTTTAGTGAAGTTCAAAGGAATTTTTTTGATGAATTTTGTGATAGTGGGGTTGTTTTTTTCAAAGACTATGATTTTACGGCGACAAAATACCGCATGGATCAAGAATGTCATGATAAATTTAATGATTGTGGGTTTAGGTAAGTGTTTAATCACTATGATCTTTGTAGGATAAAATCTCATAAATGATATGATATCATATGTCTGAGGATTATGCCTCCTTAAAATATAAAATGACACTTTTCCATGTTTATCACTAGGTTCTTCTCTTCATAGAACTATTGAAATAGGTTATTATTGTTTAGTGAAAATTTGAAGGGTCTTCCATACACCATGAAATTATCCATGAAAAATTATTGAAATTCCTCCACCATATCATGAAATACGAGTTTCATGCACTATTGAACTATCATCAGTGTGTTGAACGTTCCAAATAAAATCTTTATATAGGTGAATGTCCCAAAATTAAATTATAATGTAGTTTTTTAGTAATCTTCAAGGTCTACTACAATTCAATTTTATTTATAATATTAATCTAGAAAAATATTGTATCTAGATTATTTATCTAGAACACAAAAGAATTAATGCATCATTAGTCTCTCCCTCATTCAATCCTTGAAATGAAACATAAAATTACCATTTCCAGTTTGTTTATTGAGGTTTCTATACTAAACAAATACGCACTACCGGTTAATGGTTTGAGTTGAGTTTAAATCATCTTCATTATTTTTAACAACAGTGAAGCAGTTTTTATTTGGCGTGACATATATCAGGAACACACATTTATTGTGAGAGTCTGAAAATATTATGCTGGCATCAAGTGTAATCATAAATTCCTTTTTGACTGCCGCGTTCATTGGTGGGGTGAGTCACATCATGGTTAAAAA
This sequence comes from Viscum album, assembly GCA_963277665.1. Lineage (NCBI taxonomy): Eukaryota > Viridiplantae > Streptophyta > Magnoliopsida > Santalales > Viscaceae > Viscum > Viscum album. Next base: position 1,879,779,126 of record OY728132.1, read on the forward strand.
TTTGGGTTTAGTGCCTTCCTCTAATTAATTCTTGTGGGAACATATCATAAGGTTAATCACAGTAATGTCAAACACTCCCTATGAAATTTATTTTTGTACCTTTTTTGGACTTCAATGATTTTTTCTTTTAGTATTTCAGTCATTTATGAACTGATGTTGACTTCAATTTTAGCTAATGTTACTAATAATGAATACTTTAGTGTTCTTAATAGTTTTTTCAATTCATGCAATGGTTGATCAATGACTAAGTGTATGAATAGAGGGACGATATCTCTCTTCATAGGTTAAATAAAAATTACATCATCATGGTCACATTGTTTATTTTTATCAAGATATATGGTCTATCTATCATAATAACAAGTTATATAATCATCTTTCTCATCAGTAAGAAAGATAGCGCGGTAATCCAATAACTCACTAATTTTTTAGATTCTTTCACTAAGTGGAAGACAACTTGTTCATTGCCGACTCTAAATTATTGTATTTTTTTTATCTACCAACATATTCCCAATGGAGATAAATGGTCTCCCTATAATTATAAAAACATCTCCTTTTTCTCTATTTCCAATAAAAGTAAATCAGTAGAAGATATGAATTTTAAAAACTTGACTAAAACATATCGAGATGTCTTCGAGGGTACTTTATGGACCATTCAACATGTTGGATTGAAACTCTTATTAGTTACAATTATTCAAGAACTAGATTTTTTAATACACTCATTGTAATTATACAAATAATTCTTCCATGAGAGCATGAGGCTGTTTAGAAATTTCATGTACTTATAGTGTAGATAATATACAAACATATATGGTATCTCATTTTGGATGGGAACTTCCAATAAAAAATCAAAAATCATTATTCATTAAAGGAGAAGATCCAAAGCCTTCCATTTTTATTTTTTTAGATAAAATCTTTTAGAAACATGGAATAAGTATGATTATGATATACTTCCTCTACAAAGTGAATTTTGATGTGTAATTATTTAAACATCTGTATTAAACTTTTGTACTTTCCCACTATTTATACTTGTCTCATCCCTTTTGGAAAGGGTATATGGGGGTTTTATGGTGGTAGTGCCATATAAACATAATACTTTTGCAATTTTTTCAGAATTATAGCTTTTTATTTAGTTTTTATTCCATATTTTGCACTCCACTTGCTATATGTGTTCTATCATCATTATCCTTACTGGTTATAGTTGATATTTTTTCAGGTTCTTCATGTTTTTCCATAAATTTGGTAAGGATGCAGAAAATCTAGTATTATCCCACTATAAATAACAACATCCTTTTCCTATAATACGGTATGAGTCTCATTATTACTTAATAATATACCTGAAAATATATCAAAAAGAATCATTGACAATTCCAACTTAAAAGTCGTTTTTTATAGGGCACCCCTTTGGGTTTTCATTTTATTACCATGGGTATTCCTCCTATGATACATTATTTTCAAAAAAGAGAATAGTAGATTTTTAAAATTTGATTATGTAGGTGGTCATGTATATTACTTCCTAGGTGGATCTTGTTGACACAGATCCTTTTGAGTTGGTAGAAATTAATAAGATAAAGGGATAAAATTATTTCGTTGAAATTAATATTTTGATCGAGGAGTGAGATTATGTAGTGGTTACCTAGGTGATCCCTAATTCTGTGGTGGTGCTTGAATACTTATCTATAGATAATAACCATTGCTAGGTTGTTGTGGCTATTGAGATTATTTCTAATGATAATAATGTTAATGATATTTTTGGTGCTACTGAAATTAATGATTTTATTGATTTTATTTTTCATAATTAAAATGTTTTCATTAAGGTTATTACATCCATTACCTATAGTCTTGATATGTGTTTGGGCCTATTTACATTTCACATTCTTGGATTTCTATATTTGGGGAAATAAGCTGTGGTGGGGTATCGGATAGATGAAAATATATAAGCTTCATAGTAATGGATTCAACTTGATATGATACGCATATGTTTCCTTCCACCTGATTGTTTCAACACTACGTCAGTCCCATAAAACTCTACCATAGAATAGAAATGTGGATAATATAATCTAACAAAACTCTTCTGACATCAAGTATATTAATCATGATCCCACCATTAATGGTGGAATCTAAACATGTGCATGCATCCGGTTGCAGTCCCCGATAGAATGTTTGAAGTTGATGAAATACATCAATTCTAAAATTTGGGAACTTATACGATTTCTTGTTGAAGTGGTGTCATTACTCCTAAGGTTATTCTCCATCATCCAAGTTGAAATTATGGATCTCATTTCTCAGCATCTAGGTCTATAATAGTGTAATGTATTTGTCTGAAATATATTAACTAAATCATCCCAAGTCATTATGGACTTGGGAACTTAGCATTTGATCTAATCCTTGGCTTGGTAATGCAAGGAAAATGTAAATACCAAAATTCTAAGATAATTAAATGAAATTCCTTGGTTTCATATTTTTTCACATTCCTCTAAAAATTAGAAATATGTTCAAGGAGATCTTTACTATGAGGTTCACTATATTTTCCCATGTTCTAGATCAACTGGATGAGTATGAGTGTTATATATAATGAATCTGCCTAAATAAGAGGGTGTACAGTGTTGGTAATAACACCACTACATTACAACATGTTTTAGTCCATGATTTTACACTACAGGGGTGTTGATAAATATCAATTATATTCAGGTGGTATACGTGGAATATTTTGTGAGTTTGGTGGCACGAGATTATGATGCTCAACCATGAATAAATGGTGATGTTCTGAAAAATATATTTCAATTTAAAGATTCAAATGTGCCTATTATTGGGTTATCGGGAACCTAAACTAGTCATCAGAACCTGACACATACATTGGGACAAAAAATAGAAGACATAGGTTCTAGATGGGGTTCAAAAATTGTAAAACGACGGGGTGAGAAGGATAAAACGAGAGTGAGTAAATCCAAGGTTTTTACTGAAGGTCGTTGTTTCAAGGAACATCAATCCTTGGAAATGGAACCAAAATTTGAATGGAATGCATGGTTTTTTTATTAAATCTATGATTTATCGAATTTAAATTTATATTTTCCATACTAAACATAGCTATATAGGTGTATCATTATTGTAGTGCAGGGTCGAACCCATTGGGATAACTAGTGGGAAGTAATACAAGAGTAAGAACTTTTTTGGTAAGTGTCCTTGGGATCTTTGTCTGGTATGGTTTTACTAAAAAAACATAGATTGGGTTTATCAAAGATTAAAAAGAAGTGATAAGGGACAATTTCATGGTTTTTTAAAAATTATAATCTTAAATCTAACTATGGATTGACCTATGGATTGGGATTAAAAGTTTTGAAAAGGTCACCAATTAATGTTGGTCCAACAAGTTGGATCTACCTAAGATAAAACTGTTATTTGGTCTAGATATAATTAACATCTTAGGTTCAGTAATCATGGATTCAAGAAAGATTGTATCACAAGATATTGGCCCTAGAATTCTAATGTCCAACTAGGTCGAGGTCCTTCTATTGCATCTCCCATAGTCAGGGAAGCTCAAAAGAATGAGATAAAAACATTTAACCTAATTACTATCGATAGGGTTACCTATTTTTTATTTATAGACTTCATAAATTATAACATACTCCTACTATATACCCCTAACCCTAATAGGATTATACATGAAAGACAATATTAATTAAAAGAATATAAAAAAGAAACATTCCCTTTATAATAAATAAATGATCCAAATAAAATAAATCCACAATTTAAATAATATAAAATCAATTAGATACAAACATTAATATTGAAACAATGAATAACATGAAAGAAATTGATTTTTCATAGCAATATAAATTTTATAAAAGTGTTAGAATAACTAAGCGTAAAGAAAAAATATTCAAATCAGAATCAGGTAACAATGGAATGATTAAAACAGAAAAAAAACTAATTGAAACATGTTTTATTGAGAAGGGAAATGGATAATAGGGGAAAGGCAGAAAATTTCAGTAGCATCCAACTCTTATACAAATTGGGGGTCTCTGGGAATATATTAGCCTAAGTAGTTCATGCTGTGAAAATGATTAATCTCATGGACATGATAGAAGTTATTTTTTCATCAATACCTTCACAATGTGTATCTCACATTCATATTGTGCACGTCATATCCTTAAAGAACATTGAATATCTTGGATGTCATGGATTTTATAGCTTTTATCTTCAATGTGATTTCTAATTTGATTTTCTCATAGAATTAATTAATCTTTCATCTTGTATCTTTATCATTTATAGTCTCCAAATATTTCACAATGTGTAAATGTGATCCACGCCATATACTTGATTCACATGTAATAAATTGGATTAAGGTATTGAAAAAGGTAGGCAGGTGATCTGTTTGAGGAATACACATTGGGTACTTTTGAATGACTATGTATAATGTAAAATTTTTTTATTTTGTATCTTGTCATCCTTTGAGATTTGATATCCTTTTCCTTACAAATACAAACAAAAACTCGGTTTATTATTGAATAAATCATGATTAACATTAAAGAAAAGTATCCCAAAAATTTATATTAATTTCTCTTATATACTAATTTTCAAATTATTACCACCTAATTATTGATTGAAAAAATATTTTTTATATATTCAATTTATATAAGTTGAAAAAAATATTTTCTGATTAAAATTCAAAACACAGCGAAAAACCATTTTTTTGGAAAAATATCATTTTTATGCATAAAAATATTTTTATAAATAAATTCAAGAATAAAATTGATTTAAATGAAATTAATGGAATTATTAATCTTAAAATAGAACTAATATTACTTTTAATTAACATTTACATAAAAATATATCTATTTTATATGCTTAAAAAATATAGTTTTCAATATAAATCTATATTTTCAATATTCACCGGAAAACTAATCTTTTTAGAAAAATGTCAAAAATTTCACTATAAGATAAATTAATCATGATGAATTTAAATATTATATCCCTTATATAAAATAAAATATCTAAAAAACGCATAAATTATTTCTACTAGCCAATCACCAAAAATCAATAAATAATTTTTTTGAGGTAGAAATATTTTTGATGAAAAAAATGAAATTAAAAAAATGGAGTTCAAGTTTTTTAAGCATTATCGAATAAATTTTTATTGAGTAAAAAAATTATTTATTTTATAATGTGGTTAATATTATTCAAACCTACCAATATTATTTCTAGGTTATATTAATAATGTGTAAATAATAATATGGCATGGTTTGTTTAAGCTTGGTTTTGCGTATTGTGTATGTTATCCAACATATATTTATTTTAAATTCATTGGATATTATGTCCCACAACCCCATTTTAAAAATTAAATCATCAAAATATGAACATGATCTAAGTAATAATGGGTAAGAAATTTGAAAATTCATTTTTAAAACCCCACATCATAAAAATGGTTAATAAAAATTTTATTTTAAAAGAGAGAAGGGGAAATATGATGTTCATTAGGAGTTACACATACTAGATTTATAAATAATATAAACCTATTGGAATGTAATAATATGGAAATGGAGGAAAACTATTTTCTAAATAATGATAGAGAGTTGTAGAAAACATTGATAAGAATAATGATCATGATCATGATAAAGTTAGTGATGAAAAAACAGAAACTAAGAGGGTGTGAAAAAAAATTATTTATAAAACAGAAGGTAATAGAATAAAATTGGTTTTAATATACATTTCCTAGAGTTTAGTAAATCCTTTAAAATATTGATTAAGAAATTTTGGAAATCATCTTACATAGAAAATTATAATTTCACCCATTAAGAAAACTCTACCACAATCACATTTTCTTCCAAATAATGAGAAAATGTATATTTTATACCTGAATCACCAAAATAAATTTCTATTACAACACATTATTCTACAAAATAATAAATATATTTCCTTATTATCTTTAGATATTAACCAAAAAAATGGTTAGAACATGGAAATATATTTCAAAAAATTAATAAACATTCACTTGATGAAATAATACATTAATCTCCTAAATAAGATAAAAATTTAAATAAATAAAATGAATTTACATAAATCCTAGTTAAAAGAATTTATGCATCCAAAATGTAATTCAACCTTAATTCCTCAAATAAATTAAAATAATATTTTTTTACCTTAATCATATATTTTTTCCCAAAATTATTGTAAAATTATACCAAAATAAAATTTATCACTAACTCTCTTTCAAATCCTATAATTATTGATATAATAAAACATATTCTCTAAAGTTTTAATAACCCATAATTACCACAATTTTATAGATCATATAAACATTAATGGTTTTCAATGCCTTTAATATTATATCCAACAATGTAAAGTAATAATTCATTAAATAACATTTTCCGTACAACCCATAGTATTCTCAAGGGTTATGTTATCATAAATATCTCCCAAAATATTCTTAATCATCTACATCTTCCATTAGATAAAACCTGTTAAGGTTTTTATAAGAATTTAATATTTGGATCAACATTAAACTTATAAACCTATGACGTAATCTAAAACACATAAGTTGACATCAAATGAAAACATCCTAATATCCAAATTTATATAATCTTTTCCTATGATACCAACTATAATATCCCATGATCAAACCATAAACATTACATTATCATTATTTCTATGTTAAGAATTTATTTTCATTAATTTAATGATCTTTATTGTTTATAGACTTATATAATGAGGGAAAAATCTTATGTAAACACTAGGATACTTAAATAACTAGTTCCTAAAAATCTAAACCATATCCCACTATGGTTTCACATCAAGTAACATTATTAGGAATAATATAATTTAGACATTTCTTTAAAACAATGTAAAAAAACATAATTATGGTGATATTTAACACTTAGTAAGTTAAAACTAAACCATTAAAAATTAAATATCATCACTTAGAATTAGAGGTGTATACGTTTATGATAAAATAATCAATGTGGATAAGCATAACATAAATAACACATGTATTTAAAAACCAAGATCAGTAAACATGTTACATGGAATAATGTATTAAAAAATTAAATATTCAATGGAAATAATAAAAATGTTCCTTGTGAGGTTAGTATTCATCAAAATAAACATTGAAATCTAATTGAAATAAATTTTAAAGTATTTTAAGGAAACATAGAGCATCATATTCCTAAATTGTTTTAAAATTGTGTTATATTTAATTGGAGCCCTCTTAAATTTATTGGACAAACCACACTGGTTAACTCCATCCTTCATGTCAATTAATAAATGGAATGTTAGCAAATTCATTTGGGAGTTATATTGGAGATCACCTATCATATTCGTATTATTACGCTTACATGTTTCATATGTATAATTTTTAATTATCATATTATGAATAAAATAATTAATATTAAACCTTTTCATCATACATCCCTTGAAAACAATCACTATTTCATTAAATATTGGTTATCCCAAAGAGAGGAAACATGTTTCCTGAAAATATATTTTAAATAATCACTGTTATCAATTCAAATAAGTAATATTTATGTTGGTACATTATCATAATCTACTGAATCAATGGAATAATTATATTTGTTATATATTAATAAAAATACCTTTAAAAGAACATTTTAAAAAATATTTGAAATAATGGGCAAATGAACAATTATATTGTAAATATTTTGTAAAATTTTATATAATATTCTGAAAAATCACCTCATTGAAAATAAAAATTTTTATTTCTAAATGTTTATAAAAAATGGTTATGATTGGGCGGAAATTCATTAATCCCATTAAAAATCATTATTTGAAAACTTTTGTAAAAATCGTCAAAAGATACCCATGTGAAAAACAATAAGAAATTTATCTTTTAATACTGTTCAAAATAAGTTCAATGGTCATGAAAATGTAAACTTATAAGATCATTTATATTTATAAATGAACAATCTTGAAATCATTTTATAAAACATTAACATGGAATAGAAATATTCTTAATTTAAGATAATATATAATAACAATATCCATTACATACAACATTATCAGTGTTTATTTCATAGATAATAGAGGAAATATAAATTAAGCATTTAAAAAAAAATTACAAATAGAGAATAAGCATATATATGTCATTCAAGGAAATAGTATAATTTGATTTCTCACAAAAGAACCTTAAAAATAAATAATCTCAAAATGAACTGAGTTGCAATATAAATCCTATACCGCATTGATAATTTAAAATAAATTTTTTTTAAAGTAATAATATTATATGGATATATAAATACCATGAATTACATGAAGTAATTTTTCAAAATTCATTCACGAGGTCGTATGTACACCATATAAGGATATCATGGTGCATGAAATTGAATCATGTATCAGTAATTTGAGACTGAGACAAAGGAATCCCATGCAAAGATCATAACTTTTGAAGTGATTGTAAATTTATGTAGATATTATTTGACATATATGAATCCAAAGAAACCTTGTCAAAATACATATTGAAAAAATTATATCTTAACTCACATGCAGTTGTGTCATTATAAATTAAATGAAGTATATGTATAACCTAATGAATAGAAATTGAGTTAATAATAACTTTGTTACTTTGTCACTTTCAAGTAAAATCACCTTTGATGAAATAATTATAATTAATACTCAAAATTACATGAATTATGAATGATTAATTATATAAAATGTAAAATGGGAAGAATTTTCAGTATATAAAATAAATTACTTACATAACATCAAAATATTCATCATTGAAATGAAATTGAGACAAACTCTCATGAATCAGGTCCATAATTTCCATGTATGTAATTTAAGTCATGTATGATAAAATTATGTTAATTATTTAATTAATTAACTAACTCTTACATGTTGAATATTAGTTTAAATTTTTTTCATACCATGTTATATATAAAAAATTAATCATTTAATTTCACATGAGATACTTTGATGGTATTCAGCTCATATGACCAAAATGACTTTGGTAGGTTGACTATGGTCAATGTGGTCATTATTTAATCATACCCAAAATAATAATAATTTAATAACTATCATCTTTATATATAAATTATTATATTAAAACCAATAACGAAATATGGTTATGAAAAATTAACTACATTACAATCATGGAGACGGTAGGACGTACATGTGCATGAGTAACATTTTCATTTTTCAACAATCCTGATGTAAATAAGGTGAGAAAAATTTTCTATTCATAAATGGATAATTACATTATAAATATGATATTATTTTTTAAATAAAAATATATATATTAAACTTGTAAAGTAGTGGTGGAAATGAATCTCATCACTTTGTAGAGGTGGTGATCCCCACATACACACGAACATCATTGTCGTTTTTTAATGAATAGAAAGTTAAGAAAATATATGATATTTTAATTTTAAATAATGATAAATATCTAATTAATACCATATAATTTCATTAAATAAATCATTACAACCATCCATTATGAGCGATTATGGAAAACTAATCACATCAGTTTTTTAGGTGATAGTCTCTCATACACACACAGAATGGTTTTGTTTCCTATTACTTGGAAGAGGTGTAACACCCCAAGCTTGCACGGTACACTTCTCTTTGAATCATATAGTAGTGTGTGTTGTATGCAACTTTTCGTTCTAACACACACCACAACCAATCAAAATAACCATTATGAATAATAATATCCACTTTTTAAAATTTTATAAATTTTAACATTCAAAATAGACTTCATTTTTGGATTCAGAATATCAAAATTCTCTTAAGGTTAATTTTTGTTATTTTTCTAAAAACATTAAATTTTTGATGAATAGTTAAAACACTGAGTTATAGTTTAAAATCAAAATTTTATATAAATAATTATTTATTTTATTTAAATTTATTTTAGGTCCAATAGATACATAATACTTATATATGTTCAACGTAATTCATCGGAGTCAATTTATTATAATTTTAGATATATAAAAATATTATAGAACTTTTCACCGTCTTCTAGCCACCTCCTAGGAGAATTTTCAAATTCACATAAAACATTATTTTACCACTTTTATGAGTGGAATTTTGAAAATCCGAGAGACGCGGTTAATATCACGGAGTAAAATGTGGTTCGATAAGATAAAATTAATTGTTGGTGATTAATATCCTTTTACTTTTATATACAATGGTTAAAAGTAAATGGGGTAATTAAAGGTAAAAAATGATATTTTTATTACCCTAACATCTGTTCTAATTCTATTGGATACAAATAATTTGACCAAAAAAACATTATGAATAAAATATGAACCTCTTTGGTGCACATGGATTAGATTAAGACATTAATTATTATTTAATTCAAAGAAGAGTTAAAAGAGTTAAAATCAAAGTTTAATATCTATAACATTTTTAATATATGGTTATACAAAAGATAAATAAGATTATAAATTTTTTATAGAAAGATAAAAATATTTCATACATAATCGTATTTTATTTATAATTTTCAAACATTAAATAATATAATTTATTTATTACACAATGATGATACAATAATTACCTTATTAATGAAATATTAAAATAATTAATATTATAAATTCCCAACTAATTATAATTTGAGAATTTTAATAAATTACACGAATTTTAGAGATTAATATGACATTTTAGGGTTAGTAAAATATATTAGTTTCAAAGTAATAATGAAATTATTAATTTAGAAAAAACAAAATACCAAATAGTGATAAAATTGACATAAAAGAGTTTTTAAAACAAATATAACATTATTAATTGATATTTTATTCCAAATAATATAAGGTTCATCCAAATGACTTATATAATGATAGGTGTATAATTAATGAACCACTTGGGGTTCTATTGTATGTATGTGGTATGTTTATAAACCATATAATATAAAAATAGAAATAGACATGGTAAATGTTAATCTATTTAACTAAGAGATAAATATTAATTATAAGGTTAATATACTGACTAAAAACTATCTAAAATCTATTGGTTGAAAGTATTTCGACCCATAACCACCTTATCCTATAAATAAGACAATTATAATCCATTATAAACTGAATATGAATTTATTACAAAATAATATTTTTAGTTTTTTCTTAAGGGGCCCCTCACCCCTCTTATAAAAGGGCACTCCACCTTCTCTCAAATTAATACCTTCAAAGACTTTTGTATTGGCCAAAATCTTTTAAAATACAATCTAAAATATCCTCCCTTCATCCTAGAGGCCTTAGTTTGATCATAATGCCAACATAATAAGACCTTTTTATCAAATCAAAATGAATAACCTGAAATAGTGGTAAAAATCTCACCACCTCTTTCAAAATACTTTTTTCTTCCACATCCTTTTTATTTGTTGTTTCCCTTAAAAGATAATAACTCCAGTATCGTATATTTATTGTGATGTTATTATAAATATGGTACAACCAAGTTCATTATTCTATCTATCCCTTGAAAGACATGTCACCATACATGCTTATGTAAGGCTTATCGTCTTCACGTCATGGTGTAATTGTTATTCAATACATTATTTTTTGGATGGGTATAATAATGATGTTTAATTCATGTAACTAATAAATATAACATTATAATTATTCTATATATATGATACACCATACAATTATATATTATTTTTAACATAAAAAGAATGATGTTGTCGCTCGTGCGTACGTACGGACTACAGTCTCCACGAACGCGATAAGATTCATTCCCAATCATATCTATTCAAGACTAATTTTAATTTGATGATTAAAAATAATTTTTAAGGACTTGATATCATTCTAGATATGAATAAGATACAACCTATGGATTACAAACACGGCTTATGTAACAAAACATATAAAAGAAAACGAGTAAGTGAACACTCGAAATGACGATAATACTAAAATATTATTAACAAAGAAATATTAAAAGATCATATATGATATTATATTTATGTATATGACTATTTTATAATTTAATAAAAATTATATAACTATTATATAGGTGGTTAACCTATCCTCGACAAAGGAAAAGTACAAGGTAAGGGTTAATTTCACAATCTCTTTATTATACGAGGTTGTTTTTACATAAGTATCTACTAGGACATCTTTATCATCTACTTCCATGTTTCTTAGAAATGTATTTCAAAACATTCTTACAATTTTATAGACTATGGGTTAATGTCATTTATTCCCTTGTTTTAATTTTTATAAGATGTTTATAAAGGTATCTTTCCGTCGTTTTCCAAACAAGGTCCTTTTTAAACTTTTCGACAGAATTAAGGTATGAATGTCTTTTTTTAACTTATACGGAGGGTGTGGCTATTTTATGCCATTATAAAATCATCAAAGCTATCCATACTAGCTTATAAGAATATTTTTAAAGTATTTTTTTTCATTTATAATTATGTGACTTTTAAATGATTTCAAAAAATAGATATTTCTATCAAATAGTTTTGATTTCATCTATGTCAACATCTTTTGATGGATTTTAGGCTTATTTGAAGTTGATTTATTATGATAGAATACTTTTATATTGTATTGAAGGTTTTGTGATATGTTTTACTATGGATGTGTTATTTTTATACCATTCATGGTTTATGGAGAAAGTATTGACATTTATTATACTAGTTTTAATACGAATGTATATGTTATGTTTAAACATGTTCATGTGAGGAATACATTGGACTTAGTAAGTGACTGGTGGAGCCCGCTATAACTCCTCGATGCATCAGTAGGTCTCATGAAACAAACTAGTGTCTTGGCACAAGGGATTGACAAAATCTTATTGGAAGTCTTGGCACAAGGCCTTGACTATGTGGTTATGATAGTCTGGCATTATGCATTCCATCATTATGAAAGTGATTATTGATATTGAATGTGATTATTCGACTAGAAAAATATCCATGTGAATAAGTAAATGTCATTATATCATTTTATCTTTTCCATATTATTTTGAATTTCAAGTTTAAAAGGCTTTGTTTTATTTTTACATTGCCTTAAAATTTTTACGTTTATTTATGAAATTTTCTGCTATATTGTTATCCTTATTGAGCATCTGAGATCACCTCTTTCAATGTTTTATTTTTCCCAGGATTTGAAGAATTATTTTATAAATGACCTACAAAGATAGTACGAGGGGATATGAAGACAATATGTTGTTGTATTTTTTTCACATTATGATGTAATGTAAGACTTATGAATATATCTAGTGTTCCCCGGGCTACTAAACTAATCGGTCTTTCGAGACATGATCTTTTGTGATCATGAAAATGTTAAGTAATAATGCACCGACTCTGGGTAACTGGGGTCAGGGCATTACAGTTCGTATAAGGGGATGTTTAGTAAAAACCATGGAAGCTATATTTAGATAAACTCTAATTAGATCACATAGCCCTAAGATAGACATTGAGGATTAGTATTGAAGAACTTCCTAGAATTTTGGTATTGTAGATATTTGGTGAGTTTTTTGAGCAATAAATCCCTGTCTGGATACAAGTTGGTAGAGGCGGCTCTGGCACAGATGTACCAAGGGGTAAAACCCGAAAACACCCCTTTGAGCTAGACTCAAACGAGAACTGGTGAATGAAAATAGGCATTGTTGCACTCTTGGTTATGACACTCCAAGAGGATATACTTAGGATAAATCTCATTTTATTTACAAACCATTATGAAGGGTTTATGAGTATATACTTCCTTAGGAAAAAACATTTTTTTTATGATTTTGGATTATATCCATAATCATTTCAATTTATGTTAAGTGTTTTAGATGTTTGGAATTATGTATTTCGATTCATAAAATAATCTAGTTTATGCCATTGTTTTGAAATGGTGCCTAGTGGAAGGAATGGAAACTGTATCAATTCATGCACTCCATATAGGGATTTCCCTCCTACTCAAGATAATTATAGTGGAGCTTTAGATACAACTGGTGATGATAAGCTTATCACCATACAGGGAAAACTCACTCAGGTTATGAATAATAGCCTAACCTGTATGGAACACCCTGATCCACATTATTGAGGATAAATGATAGATCACTTCATGAGGAAACAACCACCTATATTAAATAGGAGTAAAAATACATTATTAGCTAAGCAATGGATAAATTTCTTAGAGAAAATATTACATGCTTTGGGAAGTAGTGAAAGGGAAAAAGTTATCATGGCAGTTTACTGCCTCACAGGAGATGCTGACCAATGGTGGTCATTGATTAAAATCTCAAAGGATGATGATGATGTATTAAATATAGAATCGAGGGTTTTCAAAGATATTTTCTTAGAAAAAAAATTTCCTCATGACCATCGAGCATATATGGAAAGACAATTTCTCAGTCTGAGGCAAAGTAAGGATGAGAATGTTGAAAAGTATGAAGCTAACATTACAATGTTAGTGAGGCATGAAACATATTATATACATAACCCAAAGATTAATATTGATTGTTTCTTTGATGGGTTAAAACCATTTCTCTGTTGAGAATTAGTCTCACAATCCTTCTCTTCATACGAAGACATTGTCTCATGTGCTATAAAGACAGAAAAGGAGTTCTCTAAATCTTGTGATAATAAAGTAATGAGAGAGAAGAAGAGAATGGCGGAGAAAGAGACAGATAAAGGGAAAAAGATAAATAAGGATTTTCCATTATGTGATAATTGAGGGAAAAAACATCCCAGTACTTACCTAAAAGTAATGGGAGTTTGTTACAAATGTGGAGAAAAAGGTCGTTAGGCTCGTGATTGCAAGGGAAAGAAAGAGGCTATCAATGTTGAATGCTACACTAGTAGAGAAATTGTGCATTATGCAAATGAATTCACTAAGAACCAAGGAAACATACCTCAGAAAAGGCCAAGGGATCAAGGCCAATATTATGATGTTACAACAGTTGAAGTGGAATAATTATTGTGTTTTTTATTTTGGACTCAAGGATTATATTAGGCTTATAAGAACAATGTGATATATATAAGGATTATACTGTAGTAGATTTTGTTTTCATTAAAGTATTAATATGACTAAGTTAATCATATTTTCATTATGTGACAAAAATATAAAATTTACATTGTTTGGGGAATCTGATGTACCAATTGATTTTGGGATTTAGATACCTTTTACAGAGAGTCTAGGCAGAGGCACATTAGATAACTATAATGTTTGGAGTGGATTAAGTCGAACATTAGAAAGTATTGTTTAAGGTTAAAACTTTTCTTATTATTAATTTTTGGAATATTATGATACTCTAGTTTTATAAAAAGGACAACCTACAGGTAGGCGATAACCTGTTGCATCAGAAAAATCTACAGGAATCGAACCTACAACCATAGTGTGATAGGACTTTACTACCTGCCACTAGCCCACATGAAGTCCCTGGTCATGACAAAGTATTTTTCAATATTTTAATGGTATGTTTTAATGTTTGGATACTTATACTATTAGGATAAATATAATATTTTTGAGTTCTATTATATTTTGGAGAGAAATATGAGTTTGTGGTAGAAATTATTTGAAGGTTGAAACTCTACTTGTCAAATATATATATATATATATATTTCTATTATTATATGAATAAATTAGTTCTTAAATATTAAGTGAGGGATCTTAAAACTAAAAATGTGTTATCCAAAAACATTATGTTTTTTTGAGTCGATGATATTTTAAATCATCATAGATTGATGGTTTTGAGGCCCTCAATTCTACAATTGTTTTTGACTGATGACCTCAATCACTCCCTATAAATATTTACGTTTTTCCTCAAATTATGTGTCTCTAATTTCCACCAATGATCTCCAAATCTTGATCATAATTTGGTGGTGACCCTTTCATTTCTCTTTTCCACTTATTGAGACTAAATTTTATTATCTCAATTTCTGATATGGCTTTTCCCACAATGTTATTTTCTATTTTCAACCTTTTATTTTCGAAGTACAATTTAAAATTTCAAGGATGCAATTTATTGAAAAGGGGAGATTGTAACTCCCCAAGAATCCATGGTACACTTCTCTTTGAATAAAACAGTAGCATGTGTTTTACGCAACTTCGAGTTATAACACACACCACAACCAATCAAACTACATGTTGTGAATATTAATACCCAATTTTTGAAATTTTAAAAATTTTATCTTTCAAAATTGACATCATTTTTGGATTCTAAATATTAAAATTAGCTTTGGGTGATTTTTTGGTATTTTTCTGAAAACATTCAATTTTTGATGAATAGTGAAAACACTGAGTTATAGTTTAAAATTGAATTTTTATTTAAATAATTATTTATTTTATTTAAATATATTTCGGTCAAAATAGATAAGTAATACCTATATAATTTCAATGTAATTAATTGGAGTCGATTTATAATAATTTAAGATATATAATAACTTTATAGAACTTTTCACCGTCTTTTACCCATCTCCTAGGAGAATTTGCAAATTCACATAAAACATAATTTTACCGCTTCTGTGAGTGAAATTTTCAAAATTTGAGAGCCACGATTAATATAAAGGAGTAAAATGTGGTTCAATAAGATAAAAATATTTTTTGGTGAATAGTAAATTTTTAGTTTTATTTACCATGATTAAAAGTAAATAATGTATCTAAGGATAAAAATGATATTATTATTACCCTAACACATGTCCTAATTCTATTGGATAACAATAATTAAACCTAGAATAACCTTAGGAATAAAATATAAACCTCTTTGGTCAACGTGGATTAGATTAGGGCATTTATTATTCTTTAATTCAAAGAAGAGTTAAAAGAGTTAAAATCAATGTTTAATAACTAAAACATTTTAATATAGGGTTATACATAAGATAAATGAAATTATAAATATTAATTAGAAATATAAATTTATTTCCTACATAATGGTATTTTATTTATAATTTTTATACATTAAATAATTTAATTTATTTATGACACAATGATGATGCAGTAATTACATTATTAGTGAAATATTAAAATAATTGCTATTATAAATACCCAAATAAATATAATTTTAGTCTTTTAATGAATGAAACAAATTTTATAGGTTAATATGACTTGTGGGGGTAGATTAAATTAATTAGTTTCGAAGTAATAATGCTGTTATGAATTTAGAAAAAACAAAATAATAAATAGTGTCAAAATTGACATAAAATGTTTTTTAAACAAATATTATATTATTAATTGATATTTTATTCATAAAAATCTAAGTATTGGAAAAAGGACTTATATAATGATATTTTTATCATTAATAAACCACTTGGGGTTCTCTTGGATGTATATATTATGTTTATTAACCATATACTATAAAACTACAAAGAGACATGGTAGATGTTATACAATTTAACTAGGTGTTAAATATAATTGATAAGGTTATTATTGTGTCCCAAACACATCTAAAATCAATTGGTTGAAAGTATTTCGACCCATACCCAGATTAGCTTGGAAATAATTCACTTTTAATCCATTATAAATTGTATATGAATTTATTATAAAATAATATTTTATGTTTTTCCTAAGGTTCCCCTCAACCCTCTTATAAAAGGGAACTCCCACTTCTCTCAAATTTATACCTTCAGAGCCTTTTGGATCGGCAAAACTCTGCCCAAATACTCTCTAAACTATATTATATTCTTCCTAGATGCCTTAGTATGTTCATAAATCCATCATAAAGAGCCCTTTTGATCATATCAACAGGAAGAACCTGAAGAAGAGGTAAAAATATCACCACCTCTTTCAAATTCCTTTCTTCTTACACATCCTTTTTCATTGTTGTTTCCATTCTAGGATAATAAATCCAGTATCTTACTTATATTGTGAAGTAATTATAAATATGTCACAACCAAATTCATTATTCTATCCATCCCTTGAATGACATTTCAACATACGTGCGTACGTACAACTTACCGTCTCCACGTCGTGGTGTAATTGTTATTCAATACATTACAATTTTAATGGGTATAATAATGATGTGTAATTCATTTAAATAATAAATATAACATGATAATGATTCTTTATATATGATAAACTATCCAATTTTATATTATTTTAATATCAAAAGAATGATGTTGTCCCTTGTGCATCCATACAGACTACTATCTCCACAAACGCGTTAATATTTATTCCCCATCGTATCCATTGAAGACTAATTTTCATTTGATGATTAAAAATAATGTTTAAGGACTTGATATCATTCATGATATGAATAATATACAACCTATGGATAATAAACAAGTCTTATGTGACAAAATATATAAAAGAAAACTAGTGAGTGTACACCCGAAACAACGATAATTCTAAAATATTATTAACAAAGCAATATTAAAAGATCATATATGATATCATATTTTTGTATATGATTCTTGTATAATTTAATAAAAATGATTTAACTATTATATAGGAGGTTAACCTACCCTTATCCAAGGAAAAGTAAAATTAAGGGTTAATTCCACAATCTATTTATTATCCGAGGTTGTTTTTACATAAGTATCTATAGGGGCATCTTTATAATCCACATCCATGTTTCTTAAAAATGTATTTCAAAACATTATTACTATTTTATAGACTATGGGTTAAAGTCATTAATAACCTATTTTTAATTTTTAGAAGATGTTTATAAAGGAATCTTTCTGTCATTTTCCAAACAAGGTCCTTTTTATCCTTTTCGACAGAATTAAGGTAAGAATGTCTTTTTTTTAACTTATACGAGGAGTGTGGCTATTTTACGCCGTTATAAAATCGTAAAAGCTTCCCTTAAAAGCTTATAAGAATATTTTCAAAGTAAATGATTTATTTTATAATTATGTGACTATTAAATGATTTCTAAAAAGTGATATTTCTCTCAAATAGTTTTGACTTCATCTATGTCATCATTCTTGGATGGATTTTATGCTTATTTGAAGTTTATTTATTATGATACAAAACATCCATATTGTATTAAAGGTTTTGTGAGTGATTGAATATGTATGTGTTATTTTTATACCATTCATGGTTTATGGAGAAATTATTGACATTTCTTACGCTAGTTTTAATAAAAATGTTTATGTTATGTTTAAACCTGTTCATATGAGGAATGCATTGGACTTAGTAAGTGATGGGTGGAGCCCGCTATAGGGCCTCAATGCCTCTGTTGGTCTCATGAGACAAACTAGTGTCTTGGAATAAGGCCATGACAAAATCGTATTTGTAGTCTTGGAACAAGGCCTTGACTATGTGGTTATGATAGTCTGGCATTATGCATTCCATCATTATGAAAGTGGTTATTGATATTACATGTGATTATTCGACTAGTAGAATATCCATGGGGATAATTAAATAGAATTATTTCATTTTATCATTGATGTATTATGTTGATGTTCAAGTTTAAAATGATTTTGTGTTAGTTATACATTGCCTTAAAATGTTTCTGTTTATTTATGAATGTTTTCGCTATATTGATATCCTTACTGAGCATCTGATCTCACCCCTTTCAATGTTTTATTATTCACATGATGTGAAGGAGAATTTTAAGAATGACCTACTGGGATATTATGAGGGGTTATTAAGAAAATATGTTGTTGTATTTTTTTCACTTTATGATGTAATGTAAGACTGAGGAATATATCTAGTGTTTCCAAGGCTACTATACTAATCCTTTTTTAGAGACATGATATTTTGTTATCATGCCAATTTTATGTAATAATGCACCGACTCTAGGTAACTAGGGTCAGAGAGTTATAAGAGGATAATGATATAGGTTATTAAATTAATATAATAAAATAAAATTTAATGGGAGATAATGATTTTTTTATCTCATCATGGGTCGAGATGATTTAAGGGAGGTATAAAATAAATAAAATGAAATCACATGGTAAAAACTATACCACTTATTTAGAAAACATCATATTCATTACATATTATTCCCTTTAATGTAGGTATTATTCCAGATCTAAGACCAATATAATTTCATCAGGTATTTATGGAATGTATTTGGGTAGGTTAGGTGTAAAAAAATTTCAAAAGTAGTGATTATTAGAGATTTCTTGGTGACTTTCTTATAAAAGAGAGGATGTGCAGACTTGGAATGTTTTAAATAATTAAATTAAAATAAATTAAATTTATTTTTGAAATGTCTCCTGAATTATATGATTCAAATTTAATATTAGTATGAGTCAAAATAATATCATAAAAAATTGTACAGTTATTGGTGATTTTTCACCCTTATAGTTTTTAACTTATGTTAACCCTTTTTCATAATTACTGCGATAACAATGCTTTTTAAACATTATGGGTCAATATAGTTGCTATAATTTGAAAATATCCCCTTAAATGGAACATGGTTTATATTTAAAACCATAATAATGTAAATTTTTAGATTATAGGAATTTTAGAAATATTATACCATTTAATTGAATAGTATTTTTTAGAAAAATTCATTAATGTCAATTTTGGTTGTATATTAAATATTTTAATAAAATATTTCTTTAAATTTTTTAAAATTGTTCCAAAATGACATGTATTTAAATATAAATAATATATTAAGTTAATATAATCTTCCAAAGAAATTATTTTTTGTTTATTATATTAATTTGAATCTTTTATTTTGTTTTGTCCCCTTGGTTTAAAAATTTTTACATTAAATGGGGTAATGAATTCTCTAGTATTAAAGGGTCATAATTTTACATATATATTGATAATGGTTCCATAAATGGATTAGATTTGAAATTTTATAACATTTAACATCATAATTGATCAATTTAAATATTTTAATTCTTTTTAAATAATTTAATAAAATATTATTATACATAAAATTTCGTTAATGTGATTTTTGAGCATATTCGTTTAATTTGAATTTGAAAACAATATGAAAACAATATAATTAGAATATAATATATTAATATAAATAATTACTTTATTATTATATATAAAATTAATGGGAGACCTCTAAAAAACAAATAAAAATACTTTTTAAAAAAATCATTTTCTTGATTTTATTACTTATTAGGCAAACACAAAGTCAGTGTTGCATAAGCATTTATGAAAAAAATTTCATGAATAAAAAATATAAATAAATTATCACAATAATAAAAAGAAATTATTTTTAAAATAGCCATTTATAACCCAACATATTCTGTTTTTAACCCTATCAAATAATATTATAGACACTAAAAGCAAGAAAGTGGAATTTTTGACATTATCTTATACATAAATATTTTAAAGGTCAAATTACACATAAAAATGATAAATAAAATATCATATATAAAAATATTGTGTGATTATAGACTAAATATACTTGTAAAATGATATTATAGAATGTTTTTGTGTCATTTTTTAGTTCTTATCATATTATGTTTAACATAACTTACCTGATTTACCATCACCAAAGAGATAATTATTTACTATGGTTACTAGTAAAAATGAGATTAAGTAATTGGAAAATATTAAAATACATTTAAAATATTTATTTTAAATATATACTCCATTTTTAATATATAGTTTATATATTTTTCAAAATTTAATTTTAGAGTACATTTTAAAATGCAATGAACAACAGTTTTTCAGAAAAATTTCATTTTATGTAAAATAATATTTTTATAGCTTATTTAATAAAAAAAATTATTATAAAGAACATGAATAGATTATTTATAATATAATATAACTATCTTTTCTTTTAATTGATTGTAAAATAAAATTGAACATTGTAAATTCTTGAAATAAAAATGTGGTTTTAAATTAAAATTCGGAATTTCCATAATTCATGGGAAAAACAAACATTCTAGAAAAATCAACTATTATCACTATATATATATATTTTGAAATGTTAATTAAAAATATATAACATTTTCATAAAATACCATTCCCGAAATTGGTATAAATTAATTATATAATCCACTCAAACAAATAATAAAAAGAATTTTTTAAGTAATTTTTTTTAAATCATAAAATTACATTACCAAAAAAATAGAGTTCATATTTATTAAGAATTAATGAAGGCATTTATATTAAGTAATAAATTTATTTTAGTTTTATAATGTCGTTAATTCTATTCATAATTTCTATTTTAATTTCTAGTTTATATTTAAAATATTTAAATAATAATATTTCATGGTTCTTTTAAGCTTGTTGTTGTGTTTTGAATATATAAACAAACATATTGTTATTTTAATTTATTGGGGTATTATTTTTTTAATGCATGGAAACGTCATCACACTACTAAGATTTCAAATGTATATAAACTAATGATTAAGGTATTTAATTTAATTAATATTTTTACACTAAAAAATTCTTTATTGGACTTAATCCCTCTAAATTAGGATGCACATAGTGACAAAGACCTGATTGTTATTGTGTACTTCTTAGTTTAAATAAACCATTAATGGTAAAATCCTTCACTATCATGAAATTCCTTGTCATATACAAATACTACATGGATTATACTAGATTTTATTTGTTGAACGGTGTGTTACGGATCTAGTGTCATGTTCCCCTAGAGACCTCTTGATAGAGGAGGAGGTTAGATGAGATAGTTGTCTTAGTATTTGTTTATGTGAGAACCCATTATAAACATTAGATAATTTTAAATAGAGATATGTTTATAGGATGAGTGTTCCTCTTCCACTAAGACATGGTTACATGGGTAGGTCGACCTTGGAGAATCTGATGAATATGTTGAGTGTTAGGGCCAACCAATAGTGTATCGAAAAGTGGGATTCACTTGTGGTCAACACCCTTATGGGATCATCCTAGGAAGACTATGAGGCCTCTATTAGACATGGAAGATGATGTGGAACGCTAATAACTTCATGTGATAGGTATTGACATGACAAGAGATTTTTAGATTAACATACCCCAATAAGTGTCATATTCATCATGAGACATAGGGGACATCAATGGGTTACCTAGTGAAATATTGACCATTGGGAGATAGAATAATTAGGAAATGGTAGTAAAGATCATAGGCGTTACTTTTTATTATGGATTAATTTTTTCTGAATGTATGGTTGTGGTGGGATGGGTCAGGATCATGGAAGACAAATCATGGTTTGTATGATGGATTTGGTGGTTGGACACCAGTTTTGAAGATGTATGTGTATATATTGATGCATGATATATAAAATGGACCCGGGGTAGTTTTTATGTTGTTTGAATATAAAAAAATCCTTTTGTGGAGTATTGCGATACTATCAAAAACTCCATTATAAGGGAGGTGTGTGATACTACTATCGGGGAAGTTGTGGATTTAGAGTAAATATTATATTGGTTTTAGGAAGAGGATATTTCCCTCCATATACGAGATATTATGGATTTTGGTGTCATTGGTGGGTGGATCGTTCATCCCGCACTATGGTGGATAATATTCTTGGCTCAATTGTATACTTAGATAGAGAAGTACCCAGGATATGGTATCATGATAGAGGATTCTCTATGTTTTTATAGTAGATTTATAGGGGTGTTTATTTCCTAGGTCATTATCACTAAATAAAAAGGTTAAATGCCCTCATTTCATTATTATGGTTAACATTATCATCTCAATGTTGTTATAAACACTTTGTTACTAGCCAAAGTAGGTTTGGTCAATCGAGCTAACAGAGAAGAGGATCAATAGTGGTTTATTTTTTTTCAAATTTTATTTATTTGCTTATAGAATGTCACATGTATATATAACTTCATTTTATATATATAAAGAACAAGGTTTTTGTTGCTCTACTATTTTTTAACTCACACCATACTCAGGTTACCATTGTAATTGGGTAAACAAGAATACCCTCACTTGGATACAAGTATATGTTCATATGAGGCCCAAGATATGAGCATCGTGTAGGATAGTTAAGTACATGTAAACCAGAAGTATAGAATCATATTATTTTATTTATTTGTTTATTATTTATATGTGTTTGGCGCAATCAGTGATTTTTCTTGAATGTTTCTATGTATGTATTTTTTTTATCAAATGTTTTTCTTACATAATTATCTATGTAATCTGATAGTGATTAATTATGTATAACACTTGGTTATCTATATTATGATTTTGAACTCTGATATATGGGGTATAGCCTACCCAAAATACATCCCTAGATCTCTTCTTATATTCAGAAGCCTCTGGTATAAGTGGATAATTTCTTGTGGTCATGTAGTGCCACCAATCTGGTTAAAATTCATGGTGAACCTGGACCAAATGTTACAAAGTTGTATTAGAGATGATATTTATTTGTCTTATTACTTTGGGAATGGTATATAGATGACTTAAGCCTGAGATGGAGCTCCTGATGGATATCATGATTGTGTTTCATTATCACATTTTCCATTAAGAAGTCCATGTTACTAGGGTAATAAGATTTTTGTTCATGGTATGAGATGTTATGAATTATATAATTTCACCTCATCCAACTCAAATTGTTTTTGGATTTTTGATATATTGCATAATATGTATTTAGATCTTGGTCAATAGAGGCAATAGGTATATCATGAATCCCAATTTGGAATATATAATCTTTATAACATATATTCTTTCCCTGTGTGATTATTATAACAGGAGATAGAGGTTCATATATTTAAATTGTAAACAAAATCTCATACAGAATTTTGTAACATAATTTCATGGTGGTATTCTACTTTGTTAGAAAAATATGTAAATATATCTTCTTTTTATGGTAATTCAAGTTAATGTATGGTGATATTTTGTCAAAGATTATGATAATGTGGTTCTATGTGAATTGGTGGTACAGTGTCCCTAGTGGGTTAGTGAAGGAACAATATACCTTCGTGTTAGGCCCCATGTGGGTTGTCCTTTTTTCATATCATTGGTTAGATTATGTCTCGATAAAAACTTATATCTTTTTTCATGTATATATTTAAGTGTATCTCTAAATAACTGAACCACATGACTACAGTTCCTTAAAGAGGATTTTTTTAAGATAATACCATTAACTATGGTAGAAATTAATGATGAATTTTTTATTCTCAAGGGAGTAGTAGCATATGTGGATGTTGTGTTTGAATCATCTTTTGGAGGGATGGTGATTTTTTTACTTGATGTTATATGTGTTATATGAAACCCATTAGGGGTGTTTGGGAATGTTGGATGACATGTATTATTTTACATGGTATATTGGGTGACATTTCCTGAGATATGACCTTATATAAAACCAATCCAATGGGCTACATAGGAGGACCTAGTGACTTTAGGATTTTACTTGGTGATTTAGTTATTTGGTGATTATTTATTCTAATTTTGTAACTAGAGTGAGGGGTTATCTAGGGTTTTTGTTTTTCCTAACATGTGAGAATCAAGGGTAGGTACTTCTGGTTTATTATTATTGCAAACTGGGTGTTATTGATTAGCTAGTTGGGATAGATATTCTTTGGACATCTAAGGTGAATCACATTAACTGTCATAGTTGTGGTTTAGGTATTTCTTTTAAGGTTGGGTTCATTTGGATTCATAAAACAATTATTTTTTATTGATATTATAAACATGGAGTAACCACAAGTAAATTCTGTTGACCATTGAAATGAAATTAGTTAGTGGTCATTCAAGTGGGAAATATTGGAATAATTGATGTTCCTAATTTTAAATATGTTTTCCAATGGATATTATAACTCAATGTGACTGGCATGATTAGGCAGGTGATTTAGGCTTCAGATCCCATTTTAATGACATGTGGCTCATTGGATAATTAATAGAGTATTATAGTCAAGTAATATGAGAATGATAGACTATTATGACTATATGTAATAAAGGTAGTGTGCATTTCAATGTGTGTTGTTAGTTGAATTTTAAATTTATGAGTGGGTATATTTGAGTAGGGGACTATGGGATCTAATGTTTTAGTTATACAAAATATATCATATGGTTTAGATAGTGATTTTAAATGTCCATCCCTGATAATGGAGGTACTGAAATGGGATTGGTGTTCTATTACATGGTCACTCCAAGAAATTGATATTGGTCATGTATTAACTAAGTAGTGAGCATGGATTTGGAGGAGCAATACAAGTGTGATTATCGTGGGACCCATTTTAGTTGATGGACTAGGAGTGGTATAAGGAAATATAAATAGTGGGGAGTGTAACATCAATAATTATATGGGGAAAACCTCATTTATAAATAATCAACATTTGTTTTAGCATTTGATGGTTAGTGTGTTTGGTCAAATATAACACTCTTATCTGATTGAAGTCGGGACAAGGTCCATAGGGGTTGTGATTCCAAATTAATAAGAAACATGATTCTAGGTAAAATAATATGGTTGGAAGCATGAAGTAAATTTTGGTGTAATGTTCCATGTACTATACAATTTATAGAGATAGGACTATGATCATTGGGTGTTATTTAGAAATTTATGGCTTGTGAGTACATGAATTTAGTGTGATCTGGATTTCATGAGTTTTTTTTATGAACCAACTATGGATTTTGGTTGAGTATGAGTGTGGGAATTTGGAAAGAAATTGTTTATTACGACCGAGAAGTGATGGATAAGATATGTGTTAGGTCTTGGGTGGGAGAAAAATGTAGGTTTATACTCGATGGAGTTTCAGGCATTAAATATCACTAATAGTCGAGAATATGCTTTAGTAAGTACATTTAGTTGATCTTGGGAGGAATTAAAAATTTAAGGTAGCATAGTTATCCGATTTTGGTGATGTAGTGTTGGGTGAAATAATGTATTTCATTGCAGGGTTGACTAGAAGTATATTAACTAACATTTTTACATATAATTTACTGTAGTGGACTAGAAACTGCATCAGGTACATATGAATAGATATAAAGGGTGAGTATAAAGGTTTGATTAGGTCATTCCAATGAGTGTTGTAATATCCATGGAATATACATTGGTTATGTGAACTCTCCTAATATATTGAAAATTTGGGAACATAGAGAGGTAGTAACCCATGAATAGTTTTTTATATATTCTTTCACGACGCATAGGAAACTAAACCACACATATCATTGTAGCATGAGATTTGGGATTTAAAGGTAATTATAATAGTCGGAAGTGGTAGGACATAGAATTGGACTTGATGAGTAATTCCATTTTGTGGTACCAACAAAGGGCTAATGGTCAGAAGAATAATTATGTTGTGAGTGTATATATATGAATGGGTTTGTGGAATAGTACATTACTTTTTTCTAGATAAATTGGATTAATAGATCATGACTCTATTATTTTATGGGTATTATATATAAAGTTTCACTAAAATAGCACATTTGGTGTATATAGATATAGAGTAGTCATTTGTGTGGGAATTGGTTTAAGATGTAGTTCTGGATATTCTTTTTGATGAGAAATGATTATTCTTAAGGATGATATGTATTATTGTGGGGAGGTGTTCCTTTTCTTTGGAATGGTATGATAAGAGTTTGAGAAGCATAAATAGATTTTTATAATGAGGCTTAGTTTTTAATGGGTATCAAAGAATATAGAGAGAGTATCAAAGGAAGGTCAGGTAGTCGATGTTATGGCCTACAGCCATGAGCCATCTGGGGATGAGGCTACAAGATCTGTAGGCCTCTTGGATCAACTATTCATTTAATGTCTTTCCTTGATTAATGGGAACACAAACAATCTAGTTCGGATCTTCTATGGTAGAATTTACTTATTTCGCCCATTATCATTTAATGAGTGGATTATATTTCTCTCTTTTTTTGTACATGGGAAGGCATCCCATACCAATTCCTCCTTCCTTTCCCCTTGAGTAGTGGTAATTTTTAGTGGATTATAGAAACAATGAAATGTAATCTAATTTGACCATATTATATTCTTGTATACTCCTCTAATCACCATATATTCCATTAATTTTCACTTAGTTTTGGAGATGATTCCACTATATAATGGTGGAATTTTTCTAGGAAAATGGGTTTTCCTCTAAAGCCATATTGTCGACATCCTTCAATGGAGTCTTCATTCAATTTCTCGTTGAGGTACTTTGTGGCATGAATGTTTATATTATTTTTCTCGAAATTAAATTAATTTATGGATTTAAATTTCATCAGTTGTTGAGGATTGATATTTGTGTTGGCCTGGGGGGTTTTGGTGATGTTAGAAACCTCATAACATAAGGATGTGGTGATTTTTAGATGCCATATAAGCTTTTGGTGGTTATTCATACTTTAAAATTAATATGGTTAATTAATTATAAATAAAATAATTATTTATTTTGGTTCATTTGGTAATGAGTAATTTAGATTAGTTCCTTGTATAATATGATTATGGAATTTGATCTTAGAATGCCATGGTGATCCATAACAGAGCAACTTAGCTATGAATTTAAATGGATATTCCATTATAATATTGTTACATAGTCCTTGGTACTCTCCCTATTGTATTATTCCTGATTTTTTATGATTCCTGAGAATGTGTTCCCAAAATAGAGGAATTGAACTTATTTGATATAATGAATAGTTTTTTTAATTTAATAAATATGTTTAATCTAAAATTATTTTCCTTTAAAGAATAAAATAACCTTAATTATGTTGGACAAAATTACAAGGACCCAATGGTATTTCATCATTGTATTTATTGACGAATCCATTTAATGATGAGTCCTTATCTATTAGGAAATTCCATGTGACTTATGTAAACTTATCAGAATATATTAGGTATTATTAATTTAATGGTATGATGGGGACTTGTTTCTTGTTTTGTAAGTGACCTCTTGGTAATGGAGGAGGTCAGTGAAGATGGATGTCTTAGGATTTGGATATGTGAGATCCTATTAGATTTTTTAGAGCCATTGGGGTAGTGATAGTTTTGTTGTGTGAGTGTTACTCCCCCACAACGACATGGCCACATTGTTGGGTAGACCCTTGAGAGACTGATGTATAGGTTGGGTATTCGAGAAAACCAATAGTTAATTGGAAATGGGGATATAATTAAGGCCATATCCCTCATGAGATATGCCTATGATAGAAGTGAGACCAATAACATACCATGAATATTCCGCATGATATCATTCCCTTGGAATGACATGTGTTAACCTGTGAGATGAGCATGGTATTGATGGACCATTATTTGGTGACCTCTCTATGATGATGCCTAGGGGACCCTAATGGGTTCCGCATTGATATTTTTACCTAAATGGGAGGGAATAATTAGAACTATATAGTGAAGAACATTTTTATTACATTAATACCTAGATCAATATCTGGGAAAGTACGGTTATAATGAGATGAGTTTGGCTCCTCAATTTCATTCCATAGTTTATAATATGTGTTAGGTGGTTTCCCACTCCTGTTTAAGATATATGTTTATTTATCGATGAATGATATGGTATTATTCCAGAATTCTCTTCTTCTGTTTTTTAAGATTAAAATATCACCCAATAGTTAGGTCTATGATACTAAGGAAAAATCCCAATGAGGGTAGTTCTGTGATACTACTATTGTGCTTTTAATGGATTTGGATTTAGGATTATATAGGTTTGGGGTAGAGGACAAATCCAACAACATGTTAGTTTTAAGGACTTGTGGGGTATTTAGAATCATGGTTTATTTTTCCTTATTTTTGGGGAGAAACTTTCAGGAACCATTGTATACTAGGACAGAGCATTCTCTAATTTGTCATTTAGGGATAAAGCATTCCCAAGGTAATTATATTATATATTTGGGTGATTGTTTACCAATGTAATTATCATATTATGGAAATTATAAAGACCTCAAAGACATTATTATTTTTTGAATGTTTGTTTTCATGTGCTCAAAGACACTATTGAATATGTTGAAGAATATATGGCTGATAGGGGTCACAGACCTAAGGATCAATAGTGTTTTTTTATTTTCACCACTTATTTGTTTATAATTATCATTTAAAATGAACTTATCAATGAATTATTGGTATGTGTGAGACAAATTTTCTGGTTTCTTATAGAGTTTTCTAATCAAACCATACATAGCCTTCCATTACACTTATGTACCTAAAAATAATCTCTCTTGGTGAAAGGTATAAGCTGGAATAAGAGGCATGACCTGATTATCAAGAAGGATGGAATGGAGTATGGATATTGGGTGAATTTTAGGCTCAATGTTGGGAGTAGGGAAAATTTTTATCTTATTTCGTTTTATTATTATATATATTTGATTATCTCAATCGTTGATCAGTTGTGTATAATTATAAGTCAGTATTTCATTTTTTTCATATGTTTTCAAACATTATTGTCTAATTACTCATATAGTTATTGATTGTGTATGAAACTTTTTTATTTATTTTATGAATTTTCACCTTGATATATTGGGTATAGTCTCCCCACGTACCTCATTATTCCCTCACTACTAGTTGACAATCTCTAACATATGGAGAGGCATGCATGAGGTCATGTAGAACCACTGATTAGTTATTGTTTATAGTTAGCCAGAATAGGAAATTACATATTCTATTTTAATTATTAAGCATATGAAATGATTATTTAACACAATGATCCATGACCCTTATAGAACTTTTATTTTCCTTTAAGATTATTTCTGAAAAGTTTATTTTTATTTTTTGTTGTTCCATTATTGCATTAGTTCATTTCATATAACATGTTTTTGATTTTGATTCTATAGTATATATCAAATATTTCTTAAATCCTTGATGAGAATTATATTGATTTCCAAATGTTATAGTCCAATAAATCTTGTTATCTAGTTATTCTGAGGAACTTTGTTCTTCTCCTTTTTTCATGAAAACAAAATGGCAGAAAATTCATCTTATGTCATTGGTAGAAACACACTTCTTCACCAATACAGTCTAATTCTCAATATTTATAGTGAACAATTTTTTAATAATAAGACCATTTGAAAAAATACAATAAAACTCAATTTGGGAAATTTAATCTTTCTATTTTTTATCAAATAAAAATAATATCCATTAATAAATGTAGTTCTTCTCCCCATTGTTGAAAATAAATAAATAGGGGAAGTGTATTTTCTATATAATTTACACAATATGTATTGAATTAATTTTTTACTCTTCCCATTAACGTCAAATACTTTTTAGGGAAGGAAACCACCTCTAATAAATTTTGAATACATGTAATCTTCCTAATTTTGTTCCACTATACTAGATCTATATTAAAAACATGATAGAATGGTGGAACTAAATTTCCCTATAAATTTACCATCAACTAAGTAAATCTATATATTCATGGGATAACCCATTATAAAAGAAAATAGTGTTCAATTTAAAAAAATCTCTATCCACATACTTAGTTTAATTTGATACAATAATTGACTTTTTTTCTATAGGGGTGTTTCAGTTTATTTTTAAAATATTTCAGGAAACCACACTCAGTTGAACACACACAAAAAAATATATTCATGGGAAATTTATTTCTTCATTTCATTATATAATAATTACCATATGATAAACATAATGTTTCTAAGTTATATTAAATAAAGGATATTGAAGAATATATATATTCCTTTATATAATGAAGGGGATATCCAGATTCCAAAAATTATAAAAAAATGATAAATCACTCGTATCATCACTTATTTTTTTGAGATCCTCCCCAAGGTACTTTTTATAAACATCAATACCATAAATTTACAATATCTATGAAAACACAATCTAATGTGTGAAAAAGGGGAGTCCTCCAATAGCTCCTCTTCTTTATAAATATGGATGAGACAGATTTTTCAACCCCAAAATCATGCATCAGAAGGTATAATGTGACTAAAACTCTTTATGATTGGTAAACCTTTCACTTTCCAAATCATTTAACTCAGAGATAGCATAGATTTCATTTATATTTAAGATATTTCCTAAATTAACATTAGCTTCTTAACCTTAGAAACTATAGAATTTTTGTTTTTTATTTTGATCCATTATTAAGGTCTCATTTGATTATCCTGGCCTTATTTTTAATATATATTTATATTTAAGCTCATCATTCGTGTTTCTTCTGTATTTATTCTTTATAGAAATTTTTTTAAAAAATTATATCACTATAACTTTCCCTTCAGATTTCTTAAATTATTCTTATTAAGGATGAAAATACATATATTGTTTATCACTCTAAGTAGCCTTTATGCACCTTCATCACACACCTCTATAAACTATTAAGATACAATTATATGGAACCTATTAACTTCTTCACATGGAACATAAAAAAATAATTAAATTCTGGAGTCCACCTCTAGAATGTATGCTTTTCATGATTCTAGGATGGTTCGTTTTACATTACGGATCTGGGATATCTTTCAATGGTCCAAGATATTCCATCTATTGACACAATAAAAGAAATTATTCTATATTGGTTTAATATCATGGTAAATTTTCTTCATTTTCCACTTTTTTCTATTATTCATTACACATTTATTCTCAATATATCCCAAGTAAAACGTGTCTTATTCCTATAATATCATTTCAATTTTAGTTTCCCTTCATTGCATTTAGTATAATAATAATAATTTTAAGTGTATACATACATTAATCAAAGTAGTGACAACCTATATTTTACATTTCGTTATAATTTTAAAATATATCAAATATGTTCCTTATGGAATAATTATTTCGTTTCTGTTTGTTATATATTAAGACTACATATTTCATTCAAACATAATATTTGTTCCACTAAAATTTATGACTCCAATAACTTTTACATAGTAGAAAATTTTGCTAGTAGTAAATAGATATGTTATAGAATTTATAACAACACCAATATCTCCCAATGATTGATGTTCTTTTTCTAGTACATTCTATCTATCTAGATTTAGATGATTTCTATATTTGTGTTCGAGAACCAAATATTTTGGAAATTTTTTGGGAATAATTTTTGGGACATTATTTCCTCCACCCTTGATGATTTGTTCATGGTGGAATCAGTATTCGTCTTCAATAATTTTATAATTTTTCCCTATTATACAGAAAAAAATTATAATTTTTTTAAGATCATGGGACTCCTTTTTTAATATTAATTAGTTGGGGGAATTTCTATTTGATCTATATTTTTTGTTATCACCGACATGATTCCTTTTTTATAGAAAACACATCTCAGTCAAATAAGTGCAATAACTCTTTATTTTTTATTGGTAAGGTCAAGATTCTAATTCTCTCATATTATTTAATTTTATTTTCATCTCTAGAAATTTCTTGTTGAGAGTGTTCCATTTATATTACACTAATCCCAACCTGTAATCTTATTCTCTCTTAATCTTCTAAATTTTAAACTCATGTATTTTCACTATCACCACTATAGAATTATCTTGATCTTATACCCATTTTATTTACCTTCCAACTACGAATTCTTAACACCCATATATATATTTTAATTATTCTCCAATGCGTTGAACACTTCTTTATCAACATTCATAGAAAATATTTCACATCTAATAATCCTCTCAATTATTCCTCAAACAGAGTGAATTTCTTATTACAATGTGACCTAGTTTCTCCACTGACTTTCAAAAAAATTATGAGAGTGATAAAACTACTCATCTTGTTTTCCATAGCTTATTACATGTCTTAAAATTCATCCCCTAAATTTCACTTCTCATTATGTAATATTATTATGAATCTAAATATATATTTCCCCACTCAAATTGTTATATACATTAAATATTTATTTACCTCAAGATAGAGGTCATGAAAATATTAAATGTAACCATCCTCATACCAGGTAAATTATTCACTAATTTAGTAATGATCAACAATTTTTCTAATAAATGCTTATCACTATAATTAACATTACCTAATGGTGTTTTTTCTTCCGTCTTTAATATTTTTTTCTATTGTCTAGGCTCTTTCTTGATCCAATTTAGTATGTTATTATTAGATAACTCTATTTCATCACTAATAAGGATAAAAAAACATTTTTCCATCTATGGCACTTATTCATAAATTTGAAATGTTCACTTCATATATATCTCATAAAAAATAAGGATTTCATTTCAAACTAATCCAAGATTTTATTTTGACTAATATTAATTAAGATATTTAAAAAGATACCATTAGAGGGAAACTATATAATGATACAACTTTTTTTACTCAGTGTAGTGTGAAGAACCAATTAAGATGGGGTGAATCACGTTTTTTTCATTTATACCAAGTTATAAGTTCATCATTTCGCCTTTAAAAATATTTAACATTTAACCCCAAATTCCTGTTATGTATATTTTATATTATGTCTTTTATCATATCAAACAAATATATATAATGATGATAAATTAGTAATGGTATAAATATTTTTATAAGTTTCATCCCCTCTCAATAATCATATTCTTTGTTAAGCTTGGGATATCCAATTCATGGATTCCCCACAAGAAATTAAAATTACAATATATAAATGGAGTTGTTTGGGTATAGTTTGAAAAAAAGATAACCATATTGAAAAAGTTTGATATAACTATATGACACATGTGATCACTACATCACCCCACTACACTATTTTATAATAGAACCTCACTAGTTCCTATTCATATTTAACTTATAAACAAAATTTATATTAAAATATTTCAAAGTATATATCTTCCCAGATATGATTGATCCTCTCCCCAACCATGGTTACATTGACTAAATAATATCATTATAGAGGAAACATGAAAATTAGTCTTTGTTCATTTAACAACAATTATTATATCTCTTGAAAATAATATCTGGATCTCTTAACCCCATTATCAAATACCAGAATGCTTGCAATCAAATATCCAAACATTCAAAATAGGTTAGGTCGCCCTTATTTATTCTTTATTTTTCTTCTCACTCTTCAAAACCATGCATGTTTCATAGGCTTAGTTAACTTCTTACTCCTCACTAAGGCTCACAATAGATACCCATTCTTAATTATAAAATTTGTTACATAGATTTTATTCTCAAATATTCATGCTCGAGTTCTTATTTTTATTCTTAATTGAAAGTTTCTTTTCCATTACTATTTCACACAAAATATGATCTAAAATATTATAAACTACTATTTTTGTGTTTCTTATATTCTAAATATCTTCTCTATTATGTTTCTCATCTAAAACCCCTCTTTATTTGAGAATCAATTTTCATATAAATATTGTACATTAATATTTATTATCCTTATCATATACTCAAAATATTATATAATAAAATGTCACATACATAATAAATGAAAGTGTCATGAATATAGATCCAATTCCTTTCAACCACTATCCTCATGATAATCTCAATTTTCTCAATAGTTGTGTCATGTAAAAGGTACACTTTCCCTTAATTTTATTCATAAATTTTAAGAAAATTGGATACATATAATTCATTTTCTATTATTAAATATATTTAAGCTTTATCTTCTAAAAAATATACTCCATAGATAAATTTATTCATGCATATATAAAATATACATCAACAACATCACAATAGGTGGAGCATCCTCAATTCTTACTTGAGAGCTTTAGTAATGATTTGAATGTTTCCATAAAGAAAAGTAGTTTCAAAATTACATTCATAGGATTGAATGATAATAATTATTTTGATTTTAGGGATTGATATCCATTTCATAATTTATACAGAGATATATAAACTATCCATGAAAATATGCCAAATTTATTTTAGAAAATCCGATGTTGTTCAAATTTATTTTGAACTTTTGTCTTACTTATCTCTACCATGTAGATCAACATCAAAAAATTATATCTATTTTATCATATTTAATTTGTGATAATTTTATCTTTGATGATTTTTCCATTCAACAACTCATTATATATTCGTCATAATATTGAAATTCTAGAAACATTACATTTATTTCAAAAAACATCATAATATTTCAAGAAATTTATCTTATGTAGTGGAAAATAAATTATTTGTAGATAATTTTCAAATTATAGATCATCAATATTCATATATATTGATGAATTATCATGTGATTTTTCACTTGAATTCTATTAATATGAATTTAATTTCTTGGGATACAGTTATCACATATGTAGAGTGAGTCTCTTACACGTAAGAAAAATAGTGAGTGTAGCTTAATTTACTTTTTCAATTCTCATTCACATATTTTAATAATTTTACATTGGAAAAATTTTTATTATGAAATATTTAATATAATATAATGTAGGATAAATAAATTTTTATTTTTTAAAACTTAATTATTCCCATGTATATAAATTATCATATCCACTGGTCGTGTAATACAATGTATTGTTATGTTTTTTACACTCCAGCAGTGAAATTATAGATTTATTTAAATGATGAATACCCTTATTCATATCAACCCAATCTTTATAAAAAAATCAAAACACTTAATGAAATATAAAAATAATACTAGAAATTATTATAATTATTCCAAACACTTATAATTTAGTTATAAATCATTACATTATAAAAAATACTCCAGATTGATTATTCCAAAAAATCATTATCCTTGTCATTTTCAGTTATATGGAGGCCTATAAAACTCATATTCAAATAGTTTTTTAGTGCATAACATAGAATATGATTTGTAAAAAATTCTATCAATGAATTATTTTTAAAAACTAAATCTTATTAACATATTTTCAAAGATAGTGGTTCTATTCAATTGTCACACTTGTTAAAGACATTAAGATTGCCTCTCCAATTTTCAGATATAATTTTCATACTTCCGTAATGTAAGTTACTCAATTAATATAACATTTTATCGATTATAATTTAATTTTTAGTAATACATGTCACTTAAGTCCAAAAATACTAGTGAAACAATCGTCTGATGTGATTGTCCAACTAATCTATCCATCTAACTATTCAAAGGACTTGCGTTATTCTAAATTTTCATATTGACACAGTGGTATTAGAATCAAATCCTATCATGGGTGGATATACACTTTCTAACTTGCTGAATCACCTATGCATTCATTACCTTGGAAATATTAACAAAAAATGTCCAAATTAACAATAAATACAATCAATAACCTCTAGGTATATCAGATTCTATAGTAAAGAAAAATGGAATATCAAGAAGTAAGTTTCCTCAATATCAGGTGGTCATATACATTCATTATATTTAACAACATGGTAAATTTATAATCATTATACGTGGATTCTATTCCACCCTCCACCAATCAATTAATAATTATGAAATAAAAAAATTATTTTAGATTCATTTCACTGAGAGGCATGATCTAGGGTTAATTAAATTTATATATATATATATATAGAATTACCACTATTCAACAAGTGAATATAAAATATTTATATTAATGGTAAATCTAAATATTGTTATAAACTTATAATATCATTATAGAAAAAGATTTGTCTTCTGTAAAATAATATATTTGTACAAAATTATATTCATGGTAAATCACACATAAATAAAACTCATTTGAATCCATTTTTTTCATAAAAACACATTTTCAAATTACATTATTAATGAAATATAACATTAAAAACATAAATAATCTAAAATTAAAATCATTGAGACCGTGTCCTTTAGTTTACTATATAATATTAACTAAAACCACTAAATAATTATTATTATATTAATGTCAATTTAAAAAGACAACTCATGAGATTAAATGGATAAAAATATGTGAATTTATATATAAAATAATTATAATGTATGTTAATTTATTTGTATAATGTGATTAAAATTTAATAATGAATTTATTTGTACAGTATACTAAATATTTGAAATAATTTCATTTAATGTATTTAAAAATAAGAGATAGTAAACAATAAAAAATTTATTACAAAATAATTATATATAATTAACATAAAAACAATATAATGATCATAAATAAAAAATATTGTTACTCAAATTCACCTTTTTAAATACCAATTTATATCATATATATATATATTAATCAATCAATTTTGTAATCTATGTATTAATCATACTTTTATCACAACTAAATCCCTTGTCTGATTAGAATTAATATATTATAAATTATATCCATCAAAATAATATAACTCATCTAAAAATACAAAAAAGAAAATAAAATTGTATTTCAATAATTTAAGACTAACAAAACTATAAAATCAATTGACAATCATTCTTAATAAATAAATAAATGTCAAAAACCCATAATTCTTATTTGTTGGTAATAATGTGGTGTCGAATGCACTATGATAATGGTGGGGATTTATACTGAATGGGTTATGGGTAGGAGGAGGCATCACAATAAGGGAAGAAACACCATGTGATGAGTATCGTAATGTGGTGAGATAGGGGTAGTTTATAGTAGAGGTGATGATGGAACCACCATCAATCACATATAGTTTAGAGAAGCTAGCATTAGGTCGCGTTTCATGACCCCAACTTCACTGGTACCCTACCTAAGTTAGATGTGAAAAGAATGAGGTTTCATATAAATCCAGCATCCAATAATCAATGCGTTGGTGACCCGCTCTAAGGGTATGATAACACAAAATGGGAGGATATTAACATATTATATAAATGAATGGAAATAGATAATATCAAATAAAATAATCATCTTTGTGTATTAAATGAAAATTTAATCCTAATATATAATGTAATTTCTTATAAACTAAAATAAATGAACATAAAATAACACAATTAGTACCTAGCCAGTGACCATGAACTTCATCAATTTCTCATACAACTACACATGATAGTAATGCCTGGATCAATCATTAACCAAATCCTACATACATAATAAAATAGTTTATATATGTATAGTTTGGGTACAGAATGTATACTCATTTTGATTATCCTTGAAACATATTTTAAAAAAATGTAAATGAAAAATACTAATCTCTTGTGAATAAAAAATGCAATCAACATGCCACCTAATCTGGAAAACTATATTCACATCCTTCTCATGGCCTGCTCACCATGTAACACATAAAAGTGGATCATAAACATATCAAATATTTTACAACGTATATTTTTATTTTTTAATATTTTATTTATATTATTTTATTTTAATATATTTTGAGTAATAGTGAAATTTTTCCTCAAATTAAAAAAAAATAAGAGTTCTAGAGAAGTATATAGTTATCTAGCATGGTTAGAAAATCATATAGGGATTGGGAAATTAGATATGTACATGGAAAATTTTGTTTTGAATGGTTAGTTTAACTATGTGGGGATCCAAAAATTAACCCTGTGAGGTTTTTTTTCGAGGCCATGGGTTTAGAATGATTGTCGCATGGTTTAGTAAACCATGCGGTTAAACTACGATGATATCCTAGAAAATTCAAATTCAGATTTTATTTATTTATTTATTTCATTGTTTATTTTCTTTCACCCATTAATATAACCCTATATCCTATCCCATTTGTTTCACCATCCCCCTCATCGTGCACAACATCCATCCTCCTGACCTCCCCTCCCTCGTCATTCAACAACACCAGGTCGTGCCCACCCAAGGTGGCCTCTCCTTCCCACTTTTTTCACACAACCCCAGGATGAAACCCACTATAAGATTTTTTTAAAAAAGTCATTATAAATATGGTTGAATTATTTACTAGTATTCCTCTAGATCTAAATCACTACACCTTTGTTTTTAATGTTGAAGATTTAGGTAAGAAATTTCTTCCCACTACACCCATTTAACCTTATTTTTTATTCATTTCCATTTCCTCATATAATCCCTAGGGATTCCATAGCTTAAATTCGGTTAATAGGTAGTTATAAATTTCATATTTATTCTACTAATGGTATATTGAGTCATCTTGTTGTTTACAATATCCTTCTTGATCATACATAACCCATTTTGGACTATTATTTATCAATTCCATGTATGTTTCCCATTACCTAAACTTTTAACTTTGTAATAAATGATATATTGAGTTTTAAGATCCTTTTTAAATTTTATAATACAATAATTAAATATATTTATGTATTATCTAAAATTATAGTCATGTTTTACATTATATTCCATTCAATTTAGTGTATTTTAAATTTTTGGAAACTATTAAAAATATTATTTTACTAAATATGCACACCATGTGCCTAATGTATTTCAGAAAAAAACCCTTTCAAAATTTTATTGAGGTTTTCATAAGTTTTTATAGTTTTTAATTTTTTTTAAAGGTTTAACTTTTCATTATATGTTATACATAAAATTCCAGAAATTTATTAATTATTTAGAAATATGTTTAAGATAAAAAATGTGGTCTAAAAATATTTTACCCTTATTGGGTCACAAAAAGAATTAATGAAAAATGTTTTTAATATATGTAAGATGCTTTACAAAACTAGCATGATTTCTTAAATGTATTCCAAGGGATGGATTTTAATATGTAAGAAACTATAAATAAAATTAAAAATTATTATGAATAACTTTTTTAAATAGATATTCAAATAATACAAAATGGTACTTTTACTTTCTATCCAAGTCTATTTTAGAGGCCCAATTGGTAATTTTAAAATTTTCATTTATAACTCTTGAGAAACATTCTAATTACCACTTCATTTTGATTCACATGTTGAGGGTTGTTTATTATATAATAATGAATAGATGATGTGGGTTGGGGATATTTACATGAGAATCCTTTAGAGGTGAGGGTGATATATTTTCTTAGGATTCTTATATTGATTTATAATGATGGTTGATATTTATATTTGATCATCCACTTTATGTTTGGTTATGAGGACCTTGGTATCAAAGATAAAAGTCAATATATAACTCGTATTAGGTATTGGGACACTACTAGTGACCTCCCTTGAGTTTTTCCATGAATAGGGATAGTGGGGAAGTGTCCCCCAAGGATTTTGGTCACAGGGTGGTTAGATGAGTTTTTTTAGGATACACCATACACCTACATGTTAGTTCTTATTTTGGTAAAGTGTAAAAATATCTATCATTAGGACCAAGGGTAAATCCATTGACATCCATTATTTGCATTCTAATTTCATGTAAGGGATTATTTTAATCATAGATATCCTATTTATTGAAATATATGGAATCAATTTCTGCCTTTATATAATTTATTTTTATTTTATATATGATGGTGTTGTTCCATTTTTTGAATAAAATATTTTCACCGTGTGACATGGTTTCATAAATAATTTATATATTGGTTTTTAGAATTGATTTTTTAACGAAAATGGGATGCTTTTGAGGTTCTTGGGATTTTAATAAAATGTTTGAAAAATATTTTTTATTTTAAAATAAAAGAATAGTTAATTTTGTAAATTATTGATGAAAAATGTGTTAGGTTTTCTGTAAAATTAAATATAAACATAGTTTCTTAAGGTATTTAAAATAGAATAAAATGAGTATTTTTAAAATGAATTGCATGCATAAAGGCATTTAGTAACCTACTAAGAATGTTTTTACCCACCCCAATTTAAATTTCATTTTTTGGATTCTGATTCAACTCTTGTACTCTCTGAGATTTTATTGGTTTAGGTATTTCAGTTAGTATTATTCTATTTTATTTATCAAATTTGGATAGAGTTTCCCAATATATTATTCATAGTAAATTTAATTTTCATCATATACTTCGCATCTAGGTGTGTCTTTTAACATATATCACTAATATTTTTATTTATGTACATTAGAGTATTGAATGATTTATATGGATATTTCAGGATTTAGAAGAGGCATCATGTTGATGGAGTTTGTAGGTGAGTGGATAGAGCTACTAGTAGTGAGGGGGATTAAAGGGTTATATAATGGATTAGATTATATATGTTATATATATTATGTGTTTAAATTATTCAACATTTTATATTTAAATTTTTTATTTCTACTTTTTCAATATTTCTAATCTTGATAAGGACATATAAACTATAGATGGGTCATATTAGATTTCCAATTGAAAATATATGAGGTTATAACTATGATTAAATGTTGAAATCATCCAAACTTATTATATTTTATACCCAATAGTCATTTCATCATCTTAGGGAGTTTGGGGACAACCCTCAAGTATGATATAGGCTTGATCAGGCATTATATAGATGAAAAACCAGGGTTGGTTCAATATAAAATTGGATTAGTACTCTTGGTTCATTTCATAGAGGGGTTCTTGAAATTTCCTAATTTTATTTGAGGTGTAATGGTGGGATAGAGTTATGATTGTTTCCAATATGATAAAGGCACATATATTGGTGTGTGTTGAGAGAAATATTATATTTATATCCTCTCTTTTCCATCGGAAGTGGGATTTTAATTTTGATATTGAATTTTTTAATTTCCAATGTTGATGGTTTTGATCATTATTTGTATAATATGAGTTACCTTAGGGGTTGTGTTAGATTTTGGAATGTAAATAGAAGGAGTATTTGTAAAGTTTGTTGGATTTTCAAATACTGTTAAACCAAGAAGAAACTAAACACTCGATTTGCAAATGTATTATATATTTCAACAAAATTTTTATGTTGAACAACAAACAATGTAGTCTGATCAAGAACGATCCCATATTCCACTTTATTTTTTCATTTAGAACATTTATTATCATATCCTAGTTGAGGTAAATAATTCATGTAAGTATTTATTATGTTCATAAAATGATCGATAAAAGTTTTGACTTTATTTTTTGGTATTTTCTGTCATGTTCATTTTTTAAAACATATTCTGGATAAAATGGGATTTCATCAAATCTAGGATTTTAGAAATGTTTTTAAGATTTTCTAAGGATTTATATTTTTTATTTTATTAAAAAAACTTGCTCTAAATACTTCAATGGGGATTTCTAGATTTTAATGGAAAATGTGGTTGAGAAAAATGTTTTGGGAATGTGTTGCTTTATTAAAAATTGAATTTTGTTTGAAAGAATGGACTTTAAATATTTTGATGGGGAAATAACAATTTTAAAATAAATTGGGATTTTGGGATATGTGGATGATTTTTTTGTTTTATTATTTTTTTTATTTTTTATTTTTCCTTTAGTTTGGTGGGAATTTTCTAATATGAAATATAGATATAAAATAGTTGAGTTCTTATATCCTATTATTTGAAGGCCACCTATTTGAAAAGTCATGAGAAATGATGGGTTGTTTGTTTCCATAGATTAACTTCTTCGTAATTTTGTTTATCTACTAGGTTTATTTTGTCATGTTGGTAACCCGACATATACTCAAAATTGATTTTTTAATATAAGGCCCTAGCCTTAAACCTTACTTAATCTTGAGTTATTACAAGATTACACATTGAGGATCTTTTCGGGTTTAGAGTTTTAGAGAATTAGATCATAAAACATGCATTAAATTCCACATATAAACAAAGTGGTTACATAAAGATAGTATTCTTTATTCCCATCAATGGAAACACATTTAAAATAAAACATGGATTATTTCTTGACACATCCTTGACTCTATCATCTTATCATGTACCTTTCCCTTGACCTGTGAAAAACATTTCAAAAACTTGGGATGAGCATAAAAACTCAGTATGGGTTATAAAAAAAACATGGAAAGGAAACATGAGTTCATATATACATAAGAATGAAATCATACTTTACCCATAAAACATAGGCACTTTAACATACCTCATAAAAACATGAATAAATCATATAAATCATAAGACATAAAGGTAACTTGAGGCATTCATAACATTCTTACGTAGGGAGTAACCCTCTTGGTTACGTTTGGAATACCCATCACAGTATATTCCCTAAAATCTCTTCGGAGAAACCTTAACGTTTCACTCCTTCGCGTTACCCAATGCATTGGAGAGCTATAACGGGCTCACCCGCCCGTAGTTTATCACGGAACCACCCGTCTTCATAATAATGCCCAAGAACCATAACATAATCATATCACATAAAACATGCATAAAGGAAACATAACATTTCCACATTTCAATCACGAGATATCAATACAACACATTGATATAATAAAAACATTATGAAAACCATTTTCAATACCAAAGTAAAACATGGTATTTATTTTTCTTTAAAAAAAAGAAGTTATGGCTTGTAGAGGAAGCCTAAACTCAAATAACGGTTACGACGGCGGAGAAGTCGTTGTCGCCGCATACGTACGAAAAAAACATTCCCTTTTTTCGTTTAGTAAACGCTTCGTATAAAAAAGATTCCTTTTGAA
Organism: Viscum album; assembly: GCA_963277665.1. Lineage (NCBI taxonomy): Eukaryota > Viridiplantae > Streptophyta > Magnoliopsida > Santalales > Viscaceae > Viscum > Viscum album. The sequence continues at coordinate 1,879,822,892 of OY728132.1, forward strand.
TAAATGTAAAAGTCAAAGGGGTTTATACACCGTATAAAAGAAAGTTGTGTATAAAATAAAATATGCCTCAACGAAAGGAGATTGAGACGAAGTCCCATACAAAGATAATTTTTAAAATAAAATAGATACATTATGTGTATTCACTATAAGTACACATAAATAAAGTACAAATACAAGATACGACATAATAATATAATGACATAATTTGAAAGTAGGAGATTAACCCAAAGAATGGAAATTGGGTTAAGATGTTCCCATACCTCGTATCTGACTTGACCCGACCGTTCTTTAAACTCCTGAATAATAAACTTGAGTTAATCTCTACTTGATTATGAATCTTTTTCAAGTTCATTATTCCTTTTATACCATGTTATGAACATCATGTAATCATTTAAGTTAATAATGTTCATTTTGTCGGTATTTGGTTCTTAAGTCAAAAATAGGCTTCTTACACTTACATGTTGTTAATTTGGTCAAAGGTTCATTATATCCAGAATGGTATTCATGATGTAGATATCATATATGTCATATATATCCATTACATACATGCATTTTTAATATTACATAATCATTTAGAGGTAAGAAATGAAATGCACCGTTCATGGAGACGGTAAGCCGTACGTACGCATGAACGCTACTTTCATTTCTTTGTCATATTAATGGAATTAAAACTAAATGAGACTTATGTATATTTTAATTCCAGAATTATATTAATCATTTATATATATCATTAATTATATATATCCATTATATACATGTACTTTTAATAGTACATTACATTTGGGGATAAGAAATGAAATGCACCGTTCATGGAGACGGTAGTCCGTACGTACGCATGAACGCTACTTTCATTTCTATCTCATACTTTAATGGAAATAAATGATAATGATATATATAGGTATATTATAATTCCAGTATAACATCATATATAATAACTTTAAATCCATCCTTTACACGTCCCACATATGGCATTAACGAATCACATCACTTTGAGGGGGCGGTAGTCCGCACTTCCTTAAATGAAGATATCGCGTATACCCATAATGGAAGCCATAAAGGTAAGACACAAATGAAAAATACAGAAGCATAAGTAAAACATAAACATATTACATATCATATATAAAAATAGTGACATCATAATGGCCACCTTTGAAGGTGTTAAATGAGTATTGAACAATCATCGTTTCGGGAGGCAGAATTTCGCCATCCACGGAAACCGTATGTTCTTTAACCATTTGATGTAGTTGTGTGAGAGTGTAGATCAAATAAATCTTATAACAACATCCTAGTATATTGAAGATACTTTTGTTGTTACAAAAGAAGTAAATAAAAAGAGTTTAGGGGGTTGGAGAAGCAAAATAAAACAAATGAACTTGAGAGAATGAATTACCTTTAAAAGTGTAACTCCTTTTGAGTTGAGCCTAAAGGCTTCCTTTGAAAGGATTCTGCCCAAAGGGAATCCTCTAGGATGAGGAGAGGGATGTGGAGAGAGCAAATGGGCAGGGGTTGGCCGAGCCAATGGCTTGAAGAGTGTGTGAAATGAGGTAGAGGTGGGGGCCTTTTATAAGAGGAGATGAGGGGCACTTTTGGAAAGTAAAGAAACATTACTTTATTTGAAAATGTGTTTCGGTTTTAAAAGGTCCCACATTGATATAATTCGTGGATAAGGTGATAAGGCATCGAAATCCACTCATCCAATTGGTTTTGGACATGTGTAGTTCATAGATTTTATATTATCTTTCCATTTTATTTAAATCGTCAAATAATGATGTCATCACTGCATCATTATTATGTCATAAATAATTAAATTTATTTAATGTCTAAAAAATATAAAAAAATTACTATGATGTAGGAAATCTTTTTATATTTCCATTGAATATTTATAATCAAAATTTGGACTTGTATAACCCCACTTAAAAATTGTTTTCGCAAAACATATTATGTTTGTGTCATTTTCACTTTAACATTAAATAAAATGTCATTTCCCAACAAAAGTGGATCCATGGGGTCCCCAAGTTAGGACATGGCTTGTCTTGGTCGGCCATGACACAACCAATAAGGTTGGGACATGTGTCTAGGTCATTTTATATTATTAAAGCATTATTTATACATTAAACTACCCTAATTACCACTAATCGCGATTAAGAACTTAATAAGTTACTATTCACCAAAAAATTATTTTAATCTCATTGAACCACATTTTACTTCTTAATGACAACCATGTATGTCGGATTTTCAAAATTCAATACACATTAGTGGTAAACTTTCATTTAACTGAAAAAAACAGTTTGCTTGATTACCACTTAGTGGTTTCACTATTCATCAAAATTGAAGTTTTTCAGAAAATTACCAAAAATTCACTCTAAGCTATATTTGATATTACGAATTCAAAAATGAAGTCTATTTTACAAAATTCAAATCATATAAGTCACATTAATTAATTTAATAATTAATTCCCGCTGCCAGAGCAAATAGCGTGTTTTTACAAAACAATAAGTATCAAAAGATTGACACCAGTTTAAGTCTAATTTCAAATCGAAATTGATTCCAATGACCACCATTGGATAAAATGGTAAAACTATATTCTAATTTCACTTCAAAACCAATTCAAAACATAATCTAATCATATAAATAAATTAGATTAAAAAGTAGTTTTGATGTAAAATGCAGTATTTTTCACTATTCATTTAAAAATGAACATTGTCGGAAAATTACCAAAAATTCACACAAGGTAAATTTTGATGTCCCAATCATAAAGGATAATTTTATTTTGACAAACATAGTTTCTAAAATTGTCAAAATATAGATTCAAAAATGGTTTTCCATCAAAAGGCACTAAAACAATCCTTTAAGAATATTAGTGTATTCCATGCATAAGATTGTATTTATTTTCATTTTAAGCCTCTAAAACACTATCTTTATCATTAATAGACATAGATAAAAATATCTATTATTCATTACTTACTTGGGATGTTACATCCTTCCCCCCTTTAGAAAATTGCGTCCCCGCAATTTATTTACTTATCAAATAAATTGGGGTACTTATCCCTCATTGCATTTTCGGATTCCCATGTTGCCTCTTCAATCATGTGGTTTTTCCACAAAACCTTTACCTGCTTAATCACCTTATTCCGTAACACTTGCTCCCTGTGGTCAAGAATCTGGACCGGTTGTTCCTCATAAGATAGGTTTTCTTCCAGCTGAACTACCTCTGGACTCAAAACATGAGATGGATCTGGTATATACTTTCTCAACATCGAAACGTGAAAAACATTGTGTACCTGAGATAAACTCGGAGGTAAAGCCACTCGGTATGCAACTGATCCAACTCTTTCCAGAATTTCGTATGGTCCAATGAACCTTGGACTCAACTTTCCTTTCTTACCAAATCTCATCACACTTTTCCAAGGAGAAACCTTGAGAAAAACATGATCACCTACCTCGAAAGATAGATCCTTCCTCCGGTTATCCGCATAACTCTTCTGCCTGCTCTGAGCTGTTCTCATGTGTTTCTGAATCAGCTGAACTTTTTCTGCCATCTCTTCTACCAATTCTGGTCCCATCAACTTTCTTTCACCCACTTCATCCCAGAAAGTTGGAGTTCGACACCGCTTCCCATATAATGCCTGAAATGGTGCCATCTGTATACTGGAATGAAAACTGTTATTATATGAAAACTCAACCAAAGAAAGATGCTGGTCCCAACTCCCCTGATAATCCATAGAACAAGCTCGTAGCATATCCTCCAATGTCTGAATTGTTCGTTCTGACTGCCCATCTGATTGAGGATGAAAAGCTGTACTAAAATTTAATTCAGTACCCAACGACTTCTGAAGGCCTTTCCAAAAGTTAGAGGTAAACCTGGGATCACGATCTGATACAATGGAGAGGGGAACTCCATGTAACCTGACTATCTCTTTAAGATACAAACGGGAAAGTTGATCAAGAGAGAAAGTATCTCGTATAGCAAGGAAATGAGCATATTTGGTCAAGCGATCAACAATAACCCAGATTGCATTATTACCTCGAGATGTCTTTGGTAATCCAACAACAAAGTCCATGGATATATTCTCCAATTTCCACTCTGGCACTGGTAAAGGCTGAAGCATCCCTTTCGGTAACTGCCGCTCAGCTTTAACCTGCTGACAAGTCAAACACTTCACAGTAAAATCAGCAATATCTCTTTTCATTCCATCCCACCAGTAATACTCCCGCAGATCTCTATACATCTTAGTACTGCCAGGATGAAAAAACAACTCATTTTTCAACTGTGAATCACAAGGCACACATAACCTCTTCACAAACCTCAAAACACAAACACAAACTTATCCAAGAACTCATGGAATTTTTTTTTTCATAAGGTCCATGAATACAGCAGGTGCATTGGTTAACCCAAAAGGCATAACTACAAATTCATAATGGCCATATCTAGTACGGAACGCAGTCTTCGGAACGTCTGCTTCTTTTACATTCAACTGATGGTACCCCGACCTCAAGTCAATCTTCGAAAAATACTGAGCTCCCTGGAGCTGACACCACTTCATTCGATGGCCCAACATCTGCTGAAGTAGTTGCAAAGGATTTCACCACCCCTTTCTGCTTGTAGTCTAACTGCTTCCCATCACTCAAGCTCCTTGTCGGACACTCGTTTGCATAGTGACCCATCTCATTGCACTTATAACATTTCACTAACTGTAAATCAAATTTGTTCTTACCTTCACCTTGATCCTTTTCAGTGCAATCACGAGCCTTATGTCCCATCTTACCACATCGGTAGCACTTTCCAGAATTCAGAAGACATTCCCCAGCATGCCTTTTGCCACATTTATCACAAACTGGAAACTTAGTTCTCTTACCATCAGACTTTTTTGAAGAATTCTTACCTTTCTCCTGCCACCTCGGTCTCTTCTTCTGCTGGTTGTTATAGGACACTTGGTCATCGGAAAACTCCATTTCCACCTTCTCAGCACATCGAACAAGCTTTTCATAACTTTTAAACTCACGAGAAGCTAATTCCCTTCAATACTTTGGCTTTATTCCTGAGTAAAAACGATTGATTTTACTATCAAGGTCTCGGATAAAATTTGGAGCATACCTTGCCAATCGAGTGAACCTTTCTTCATAGGCAGCCACTGAGTCTTCCTCTTGCCTCAATTCCAAGAATTGCTTTTCCATCCTAAGTCGAACAGCCTTAGGAAAATACTTCTCAAGAAACATACCTTTGAATTCATCCCAGTCAAGAGCATCAATCTCATCGGCATCCCTGATATTTTTAACCATAGACCACCACTGATCTGCCTCACCCTCCAAACGATAAATAGCAAGACTAACCTTTTGATTGTCTGAACATCCCATGACATCAAAAATCTTCTCCAGTGCTTTAATCCACCCTTCAGCTAGCACATGGTCAGATGATCCTCTGAATAATGGTGGATGTTGCCTCATGAAATGTTCCACCACTGACATGTTCCTCTGCGGTTGACCTGGCTGATCTCGTGCATGGATACCACCGCCATTTATCACTTGAGTCAACTGCGCCATTACTGCAACAAACTGTTCAGTTCCGATTCCGACCATCTCAGGTTGCTGATTTGGAAGGCTGTCTTCCTCCTGATGTCGTCCCAACATAGCTGCTTTGTTTCCTCTGCGGAAAACCATTCTGAACACCGAAATATCTTAGGCGAAGCAACATGGTAATCTGTAAATGCTATATCATTTCAATCATATTATAATTTAACACTTTTCTAACTCCTAATGTTTTCTAAACCGACCTCTGATACCAACTATAAGGCCCTAGCCTTAAACCATACTTAATCTTGAGTTATTACAAGATTACACATTGAGGATCTTTTCGGGTTTAGAGTTTTAGAGAATTAGATCATAAAACTTGCATTAAATTCCACATATAAACAAAGTGGTTACATAAAGATAGTATTCTTTATTCCCATCAATGGAAACACATTTAAAATAAAACATGGATTATTTCTTGACACATCCTTGACTCTATCATCTTATCATGTACCTTTCCCTTGACCTGTGAAAAACATTTCAAAAACTTGGGATGAGCATAAAAACTCAGTATGGGTTATAAAAAAAACATGGAAAGGAAACATGAGTTCATATATACATAAGAATGAAATCATACTTTACCCATAAAACATAGGCACTTTAACATACCTCATAAAAACATGAATAAATCATATAAATCATAAGACATAAAGGTAACTTGAGGCATTCATAACATTCTTACGTAGGGAGTAACCCTCTTGGTTACGTTTGGAATACCCATCACAGTATATTCCCTAAAATCTCTTCGGAGAAACCTTAACGTTTCACTCCTTCGCGTTACCCAATGCATTGGAGAGCTATAACGGGCTCACCCGCCCTTAGTTTATCACGGAACCACCCGTCTTCATAATAATGCCCAAGAACCATAACATAATCATATCACATAAAACATGCATAAAGGAAACATAACATTTCCACATTTCAATCACGAGATATCAATACAACACATTGATATAATAAAAACATTATGAAAACCATTTTCAATACCAAAGTAAAACATGGTATTTATTTTTCTTTAAAAAAAAGAAGTTATGGCTTGTAGAGGAAGCCTAAACTCAAATAACGGTTACGACGGCGGAGAAGTCGTTGTCGCCGCATACGTACGAAAAAAACATTCCCTTTTTTCGTTTAGTAAACGCTTCGTATAAAAAAGATTCCTTTTGAATAAATGTAAAAGTCAAAGGGGTTTATACACCGTATAAAAGAAAGTTGTGTATAAAATAAAATATGCCTCAACGAAAGGAGATTGAGACGAAGTCCCATACAAAGATAATTTTTAAAATAAAATAGATACATTATGTGTATTCACTATAAGTACACATAAATAAAGTACAAATACAAGATACGACATAATAATATAATGACATAATTTGAAAGTAGGAGATTAACCCAAAGAATGGAAATTGGGTTAAGATGTTCCCATACCTCGTATCTGACTTGACCCGACCGTTCTTTAAACTCCTGAATAATAAACTTGAGTTAATCTCTACTTGCTTATGAATCTTTTTCAAGTTCATTATTCCTTTTATACCATGTTATGAACATCATGTAATCATTTAAGTTAATAATGTTCATTTTGTCGGTATTTGGTTCTTAAGTCAAAAATAGGCTTCTTACACTTACATGTTGTTAATTTGGTCAAAGGTTCATTATATCCAGAATGGTATTCATGATGTAGATATCATATATGTCATATATATCCATTACATACATGCATTTTTAATATTACATAATCATTTAGAGGTAAGAAATGAAATGCACCGTTCATGGAGACGGTAAGCCGTACGTACGCATGAACGCTACTTTCATTTCTTTGTCATATTAATGGAATTAAAACTAAATGAGACTTATGTATATTTTAATTCCAGAATTATATTAATCATTTATATATATCATTAATTATATATATCCATTATATACATGTACTTTTAATAGTACATTACATTTGGGGATAAGAAATGAAATGCACCGTTCATGGAGACGGTAGTCCGTACGTACGCATGAACGCTACTTTCATTTCTATCTCATACTTTAATGGAAATAAATGATAATGATATATATAGGTATATTATAATTCCAGTATAACATCATATATAATAACTTTAAATCCATCCTTTACACGTCCCACATATGGCATTAACGAATCACATCACTTTGAGGGGGCGGTAGTCCGCACTTCCTTAAATGAAGATATCGCGTATACCCATAATGGAAGCCATAAAGGTAAGACACAAATGAAAAATACAGAAGCATAAGTAAAACATAAACATATTACATATCATATATAAAAATAGTGACATCATAATGGCCACCTTTGAAGGTGTTAAATGAGTATTGAACAATCATCGTTTCGGGAGGCAGAATTTCGCCATCCACGGAAACCGTATGTTCTTTAACCATTTGATGTAGTTGTGTGAGAGTGTAGATCAAATAAATCTTATAACAACATCCTAGTATATTGAAGATACTTGTGTTGTTACAAAAGAAGTAAATAAAAAGAGTTTAGGGGGTTGGAGAAGCAAAATAAAACAAATGAACTTGAGAGAATGAATTACCTTTAAAAGTGTAACTCCTTTTGAGTTGAGCCTAAAGGCTTCCTTTGAAAGGATTCTGCCCAAAGGGAATCCTCTAGGATGAGGAGAGGGATGTGGAGAGAGCAAATGGGCAGGGGTTGGCCGAGCCAATGGCTTGAAGAGTGTGTGAAATGAGGTAGAGGTGGGGGCCTTTTATAAGAGGAGATGAGGGGCACTTTTGGAAAGTAAAGAAACATTACTTTATTTGAAAATGTGTTTCGGTTTTAAAAGGTCCCACATTGATAGAATTCGTGGATAAGGTGATAAGGCATCGAAATCCACTCATCCAATTGGTTTTGGACATGTGTAGTTCATAGATTTTATATTATCTTTCCATTTTATTTAAATCGTCAAATAATGATGTCATCGCTGCATCATTATTATGTCATAAATAATTAAATTTATTTAATGTCTAAAAAATATAAAAAAATTACTATGATGTAGGAAATCTTTTTATCTTTCCATTGAATATTTATAATCAAAATTTGGACTTGTATAACCCCACTTAAAAATTGTTTTCGCAAAACATATTATGTTTGTGTCATTTTCACTTTAACATTAAATAAAATGTCATTTCCCAACAAAAGTGGATCCATGGGGTCCCCAAGTTAGGACATGGCTTGTCTTGGTCGGCCATGACACAACCAATAAGGTTGGGACATGTGTCTAGGTCATTTTATATTATTAAAGCATTATTTATACATTAAACTACCCTAATTACCACTAATCGCGATTAAGAACTTAATAAGTTACTATTCACCAAAAAATAATTTTAATCTCATTGAACCACATTTTACTTCTTAATGACAACCATGTATGTCGGATTTTCAAAATTCAATACACATTAGTGGTAAACTTTCATTTAACTGAAAAAAACAGTTTGCTTGATTACCACTTAGTGGTTTCACTATTCATCAAAATTGAAGTTTTTCAGAAAATTACCAAAAATTCACTCTAAGCTATATTTGATATTACGAATTCAAAAATGAAGTCTATTTTACAAAATTCAAATCATATAAGTCACATTAATTAATTTAATAATTAATTCCCGCTGCCAGAGCAAATAGCGTGTTTTTACAAAACAATAAGTATCAAAAGATTGACACCAGTTTAAGTCTAATTTCAAATCGAAATTGATTCCAATGACCACCATTGGATAAAATGGTAAAAATATATTCTAATTTCACTTCAAAACCAATTCAAAACATAATCTAATCATATAAATAAATTAGATTAAAAAGTAGTTTTGATGTAAAATGCAGTATTTTTCACTATTCATTTAAAAATGAACATTGTCGGAAAATTACCAAAAATTCACACAAGGTAAATTTTGATGTCCCAATCATAAAGGATAATTTTATTTTGACAAACATAGTTTCTAAAATTGTCAAAATATAGATTCAAAAATGGTTTTCCATCAAAAGGCACTAAAACAATCCTTTAAGAATATTAGTGTATTCCATGCATAAGATTGTATTTATTTTCATTTTAAGCCTCTAAAACACTATCTTTATCATTAATAGACATAGATAAAAATATCTATTATTCATTACTTACTTGGGATGTTACATTTAAGGTCAAGACCATTCATTCCCTTGTATATGATTTGTTTCATAGATCATTATTGTTTCTCTTTTTGTGTAGTTCTATAGGTTAATTATAGATGTCCTGTAAGAACATTTAAAAGTGTTATGAAAAATTTTGGCTTTTTTATTAGGGTGATTCTCAGTTTTTTTGGTCTTCTTTTCAGATTAATTGAATTTAGTTATAGATTTGGAGGTATTTTTTATCTTGTTGTCCATTGGGTAATTCCATGTGGGTATTTATGGGATGTTTGTTATTTTTTGGTAAATATAAATTATTGATGATCATTTTACTTGTGTTTTATGTTTTGTATTTATGGAATTAATAGTATTTGGCTTGGATGGTATTGGAATGGGTGAAATTAATTTAATGCTAGGGTAAGTGGTATTTTTGGACTATGGGTAGATAGGCTCTAAAGGGTGTTGGATTTTTTTAATGGGTTATTTAAGTGGATATTTTTGTGATTTAAAGTCTTAGTTAACTCTATTGAGAAATATTTCTTAGGTATAGATTCAATATGATGTTTAGATGAGGAATTTTTGGTTGTTTCCTTCCCTAAAATTTTGGATATGTGTCCCCTTATATATTTTTGAGTTTTATTCTTAGCTGTTTATTAATATTTAAAGAGGAATTGTTTGTTATGTCTGTATTTGGTGTAAGTGATTATTTATTGGTTTTATGTTTCTCAGAGAGTGCATATGTTGTGGAACCACCATTTTTTATAAGAATAAATGGTGGGGAGACCCCACTGGGTCTTTGGGTTATTGAATCCTTCTATCCCGGGATGATTGGATGAATTATTCTGAAAGGATTTCTATATTGTATGATGAGTTGTTCTATTGGACTTAAGGAATATTATAGTTTATTTTCATTTTCATTTAGTGTATGATGCAATTTCTAGAACCTTATACATCAATTTTAATTTTATCTGATTTATTGTTGTCTTCCAGCATTTTATGATGTATTTATAAAGGAAAAAAGCATTATAGTGGGTAGTTTTTCCCCACAATAGTTTTTATCATTAATATTTATTTACACTTTATATTATTTTATGAATTTTTTCGCTTAATTAGTCTTATTCCATGAAATATTCCTAAATTTTAAGGAGTTTTGGAGGGGTTCATTATAATATAGTATGGTTTGTAAACTGTCTAGAGACTAATTGTTTAGTATTTTCTATGGTTTGTATCATTTGAAATGGTTAGTGAATGTTTAGTTAAACTATGTGGTTATCTAGAAGTAAATTAGTGACACCATTTTTTTAAATTTAGTGAGGGTGGAATGGTATCATTACATTTTGGTAAACTATGTTGGTAAACTATGTTTTTAAGCTATAAAATTAACTTTAAAATTTTATTTATTTGATCTTATTTTTTAACCAATAATTTAACTCCCCCTCTCCCTTGTGGCACACCCTCTCCCTTTTTAATCTCCCTTTGAACTCATATTTTTCCATTCAAGCCTCCTCTTCATCACTGGGAAACCACCTCAAGGCCATCCCACCCCAGTAATTCCCTCATTTCCCCTTTTTTGTATATCCCGAGGAAGCCTCCCCTATCTTATTCGTGTAAACTGGTCATTCCTTGGAGGTATTCCCTCAACTCCCATCATCCTCATGATTTATCCACTATAAATTTTTTCATTGTCATTTCATTTGGTATGATCCTCTTACCCTTTTTACTTCATTCTTCCTTAGTTTATGTTTTTTCCTCTTCCCTCCCATGACCCTTATGTTTTCCATATCCATTATTATGGTATGAGAGGTTATAAAATTAAAATTTTTGGTTTTTAGGGACTGGAGGGAAATCGTATTATTCATATGAACCATTTATATCAATGGAATCACATTGTTGACCAATCATCTTTAATTAATGGTCAGATACTATACACATAATTTTACAAAGTAATTTCATGAGTAACATTTAAAAAATATTAACATTTTTTAATATATTTTGTAATTTTCAAACTAATTCTTGAAATGAATAATTTAATATTTCAGGTGGAACATGAAATTTCAAGTGTTGATTATTAATTTAATGGTTTTTTAAAAAATATAAAATGTTGTTTAGATATATCTTGATCACATTTGGTCCATGTGAGGAATTAAATATATTAGTTTAATGTTTTTTATGATATCTATGAAAGGTGGTTTTATTTCATAAATGGGTTTCTAATGGATGGAATTTAAATTGTGATGCTTTTATAAAAAATTGATTTTAATGAATGTTTAGAAATGGTGTTTAAAATATTACAAAAAGGGGTTTGTACTTTTAATCCCATTCTACTATAAATTCCAAGTTAGAAATATAAATTGATGGGTTTTAGCTCGTGAGGATCCTTGAAAGCCTATTTTATTATTTTCAATAGTTGAGGGTTTTTTGTTATATTTTGAATATTGGATAATGTGGGTTGAGGGTTATTTCATTTAGACAGAATTTGAGGTGAGGATAACAAATTTTCTCATGACACATGTATTTATTAATTATGACTAATACTATTATTATTTTCTGAAACTCTCAATATTTGGCCATAAGAACTCAAGTTGAAAATTGTGAGTCTATATTTAGGCAACACTATGTAGTCACCCGCAACTAGTTCTCTTCCAATAGCTGTTTCGTATTCTTGGTCTAGTGGGTGAGTGTCCCCCGATGAGGATATGTGGAGGCTAATTAGATGGGTTATCTTCGAACACATTTTAGGATAGTAGTTTAGTTTGTGTTTTAGTCAATTATAGCACTATCTCACTTTACGGCCTAGGCTAGATGCCAATTCATTATTTCTTGGTTTGTTATTTTCATATAGGATATTCTCTTTATCCTTTTATATCCCCACATTATTGATATATATGGTACCCTTGTTTGTCTTTATTTTATTTTTTTATGCTTTATGTGATGATGTGGTGACACTCATTGATCAATTTATTTTAATAGATTATGTTGGTTTCATAAATAATTTTAGAAATGGTTTTAAGAAAGGTGTTATTAAATTAAATGGGATGTTTTCCAATGCATGCATTCTATTATGAAAAAGAATACACGGGTTTGTATTTATTTAAAAATAAAAATTATAATTTTTTAATCTATTTTTGATTGCTACATTGTGTTATTTGTAAATAGAAATGGAAAACATAAAATCTAATTGTATTTAAAACTACTATAAAATGATTCATTAATTAATGTTATGTCATGTAGAAATTTTAGTGCAGGACTACTAATCATGTTTATAAACATGCCTATTTATATTCTAATTTCAATATTTTGGTTCAACTATTTTCCACTCTATAGTTTTCCTTAATTTTTGGGATTGAGGTTAGTGTTATTCAGATTTATTTATTTATTTCAATATATGGTTCTCATTAAATAAATTTTAGGAAATATGTGTTTTTTTATAGAATGAATTCATATATTTACCCTGTAAATGAGATATTTACATACTTAAGTTATAATTATTTGTGAATTGTATGATTTATGTAGAGAATAGATGATTTGGTAGTTACTACATACTAGGGGATTTTGTGGGTGATTGAAGGGAGATACATCTGTAAAAGAAGTTTGGAGGGTGAGCTAAGGGATTAGTGTATATATAATATTTTTATTGTGTGTTTAAATTATTAATATTCTTTTATCTATATATATATATATATTCATCTTGTTGTACATCTGATTTTGGTATGGATGTCTGACTTATGGATTGATCATACTAAATCATTGAATGAAAATCCATTTATTTATAACTCATGGGTGAAATCATACCCATATATTGTATTTTATACTTGTGATCCTTGTCATTGTTCTATGGGGTAAAAAATTCTATTTATGTAAGTAAAGGAATAGATCATACATTGATGGATGGATGACTTAGGATACTTTTTGAAAAAAAACATGTATATCTAAATTAAGGTTACCCGCATGCACTCCTCCCTTTATTTATTGCTCTCATGCCCCAAAAGCTCACATACTTTTCCCTCTCATGAATAATCCATCCCAATCTATGGAAACCATATCATAATAATTTATCATCCCATGAATCACTACACATACTCATTATAAAAATATCATATTTAACCCTGTAGAAGTTTAAAATCCACAATAGTCCTTCTATCAGGAATTATACAAAAACTATTATATCCCATTCCTGAACACCCATGTGAATCTATATCCCCCATGACTGGAAAGAGTTATTCTCTATAACTTCTAGTTATTAATTACCACACATAAAAATATAATAGTATTGAGATCCATCACATCCAGAGATAGAACAAACCATATAACTTAAGAATTTATTTCCTAGAAATACACATATAAGGATACTATAGCCAATGGGAGAGATGGAGAGGGAATAGTCAATAATTCATTCCCTAGACAACCTTTATGTTGGGTAAAACATTTAAAAAATCATTTTGGTTTTTATTTACTTATCGAAATGGGTGGTGAATCTTGTGATATAAATATATATTACATAGAATTACAATAGAGAAAACTTCCTGGACTCAAACTCAACTATAACTATTATCACTCAGGACACCTAGCTGCCACAACTATGTACTAGGAGATTAAATATTATAGAAGAACACAATCATTATATTTTAATCACTAGTAACCAATTTTGATTAGTAATATTAAAATTAAAAACATTTTAGTAAACCATCATAGAAAACATTTTAATGATTTTATTTAATTTACAAGATTATTTTTGTATTAAATGACATCTTTATAAAATTATTTTGAAAATAATGTTATCCATACTTTTTGTATTTATTTTATCATATAATATATTTTCATGTTGATGTTTTTTAGTATCTTAAGTATTCATTATAGATTACTCCACCATGCTCAGAAACATATTTATATGATTAAGTTTAATAGATGTAATGTGTAAGTAAATATTTATTTTTATCCTTTATATAAATGTTTTGAATGGATATTAATTTATATATTTTTTCAAAAAGAGAATTATAGTATCAATGAAAAAACATCATTATTTTAAGTAGAGAATGAAGAAAATCTATCATAAGGAACATTAATACTAACTATATAGTTTCAACTGATCCCTTGAATCAAAGAATACGAATATTGGAGCGATTAAAACATTAATATATATATATATAATATCATGATATCATTGTTAATATGAATATAAAATTATGAAATACTGTCTAAATATTTTTTACATTTTGTAGACTACATCTATGAATTTCCTTGAGTGATTCAATTAATAATATTTTCCTAGGTTGTTTTCTATCAATCCTCAATCCATGGGGATCGATTGTAAATTCACTTAATGTAATTCATTATCTGTTTGTTTGATATGAAATTTCAGATTGAGGGATCCTTATTATAAAGTGATAAAAAGCATTATAATTATGTTGGATGAAGTTCTTCTGGAAAGAATAAATAAAATCATTTTGATCTTGGTTATTGAGGGATTCCATATTTTTTTTAATAAATTCATACCGATTGGTTAATATTCTGGGATACATAAAGCTTGTTCTATATGTTTCATTTTTCATTTGTATTAAACCAAAGAATCTCTAAATTGAGGTATTGTATGTTATTTTTTATTGTTTATATGTTCAGGTTTTTTATAAACACTATTAGTAATATGGTTTTTTATATAATTTATTAGTTACTCTAATTAAACATATTGAAAGAATGTCATTATTTTTTTTATCAACATAGAATAACAATATCATTCTAAAATACAGTAATATCAAACTTATTTTATTTACATATACATCAAGGTCAGTTTTTTATTAATTATAAAAACTACAATTTGTCACCACCATCTTATAATATATATTTTATATATTACTAAAAAATGTTTGGTATCATAGTTTTTTATCTATATTTAATTTCTCTTCTTACACTAATTTTGTGGTATTTGAAACTGTTTTTTTTCTATGGTAGGTTTACCTATTGGCATGTTAGTGAATCTAAATCCAAGAGGGAAACCAATTTTTCTTGGCTATTTATGTTAATTTCATAGATCATATGAATAAATTTATTATTAATACTATAGAAGATAATTGTTTTATGATGAAAACAAATTATAAGATTCCTCATAAAGATGAAAAATAATTTACTATAGAAGGGAATACTAAGTATTATTTTAACTTTAGAGTTCAAAACACTTTTTTTTCCTAATGATAAGATATATATATATATTCAAATATCTTCATGTGAAATAGATATTAATATTTGAAGAATAATCTATCTAAAAAAATTCCTAACATCTATGGTTTTAGAAACCATAAGGTTTATGCTTCATGGTGATTAAAAGACATTATATTTCTTACCTTGTGATGTTTTTACTCAAATTAATTTTAGATTAATGAGTATTATAAATATATTACAATATATTTGAGATAAAAAGTTATCAAATGAATGGTTTATTGATGAGATCATTTATATATTTCCTAAAAAATGTGAATAAAAGAGAACTACTGTAGATGAAATGAAACATCAGAATAAAATTACTCTTGATAATCCTAATAGAGTCCTTATATAGTGTGAAATAATATTTAAGGGAGATTATAAAAAATAGAAAAATGATATCCTGGTAGATTTTTCATGAACTAATGTGGAAATTATGTATATAAATGAAAATGCTAGTGAAATTGTTTTAAAATAATGAATGTCTAATAGAAAAAAAATAAATATGAGTGATGTTATTATACTTCTATATAAATTGAAAATAAAAATTATAAACTAATTAAATGAATGAAAAATATTTTTGGTAAGAAATATTTTCCTTACAAGTAAATAAATAATTATAATGAAGGAGTTTAGAAGAATGATACTTCTGAACTGAATGGTTTTTAATATAAGAAACTAGGGAAAATCATACCCAATTTTATATGGTTGAAAATAAAGGATATAATTTCAAAGATATGGGATAAAGGTAATTGGAATAAATTAATAATAGTTAAGGACACATAGAGCTCAAGTGTTCCATAAACACCTATATATAGTTCATCATATGGGAGTAATGATAGTTCAAAATTTATTGGTATTTATGTTGATATTTTAAAGAACAATAAATGTTATATATATAAGGTATCTACTAAATCCCATAATAAATTAACATTAAGTTAATATTACCCTAATACATTATATGATGACAATAGTTTAAATTATTAAGAAGGATAAAAAGTTTCTACATTATAACATTAGGATAGTTTACCTTTATTTAAGGAAATGACTTGATATATGACACTTATTTAAAATTAATCTATAATTAATTAGACTCAATGATTATTCTACGGAATATATTTCCAAATCCAATAGTATAATTTCATTAAATAATTTTTAAATTTATTAAACTAATTCATTATTAGATAATAAAGCTAGTTCTTGTTCAATATAGTAAAATGGGAATTTAGTGGTTAAAATAAATTTTGATTTTTTTAGTCTGAATAAAAATCTATCATATTTTACAACTAAAAGTATTTTTTTTGTAAATAATATATATTTCTGAAACCATGTAAAAGAAATTAATGAATGTGATTTACATCAAATATGTTTCATTTTTAATAAAATTAATTTGATCTAAAAGTTGCACTATGTGTAAAAAATTTCTAGGATGATCTTTCTAAAAAATAAATTTCACTTAAACATTGTTTAATTGTTTGGTTTTAAAAAATATTATATTAATATAGAATAATTATTTACACGATATAAAATATTTGGACAAATATATATTCAAAATTTTTTGATCACTAATACTTCTAGAATAAAGAATATCTAGAGACCAAACCCATAATTTATATATTTTTAGGAACGAAATATAAGTACCAATAGAAAAATGATTTGTCACATGGAAAGTGGTTGTTCAATACAGATGATAGAAAATATAAAGTAAATCAAAAAATTTCAAAAAATTAAATGGTCAAAAAGTAGCATTGGGAAAAAATTATCAAGGACAAGTTATTGTAATTAGTGATGTTGAGTTTCTTAGTAATACATTAATAAGAAATTTTTAATGAATTGTTGTAGTCAAGAAAGATATCAATAGAATATGTTAATTATGTGATGATAATTTTCTTATGATGAAGAAATATTTCTGTTTTGACTTTTCATTCCTTTGGTGGAATGTCTATTTATAAGAATGAATATATTTTATTCTTTATGACGTATTTTTCTTTCACAATGTAATGTCTTAACAGAACATTTAAAAAAAATAGAATTTTAATACATTTTTAAATCATAAAATAATTTTCAAAAATTACATTCATATAGAATATTAATTATCAAATAATGATTTTTCTAGAATCAAAACGATCTATTCAAAATATTATATAATCATGATGATGTGGGACATTATATTCCATTAATAGGAATGGTGAAACAATTTTTCCTATATGAGTTTTTTTCATCAAAGTCATTCAATATTAGTCTTATTAATTAAATGTTATTCAGGTAATATAATAACATTATGAATTCTTCAAGTTATATTTTATAGAGAGAATCTTTCAAATGATGGATAATAGATAGATTGTAGTTTAATAGGTATAATTTTGTATTAAATTCATCAATTTTTTCCATGTTTGGTATTTATTATTTCAAATAGAAGAATATCATAGTTTTTTACTTTTGAACAATTGTTAGAGAATTTTATAAAAGTTAAACTTTTTTTAAAGTGGATGGTATGAAGATTTTATATTTTTATATTTTGATAAACAATTACTTGTTGACTTTAAAAATGATACTAGAGCTTACTGGTTTGAACATAAATGGGTATTATCTCTTTATTTAGAAAAAAATTAGATATTTCATAGGATATTTTATATATTTTAATACTTAAAAAACTCTATTTTTCATCAATGAGAATTATCACAAGATTATTCATTTATATTTGGAAGGTCAAATAGTGTTCCAGTGGGTGAAACATTTTATTCTACAAAGAAAAGTATATATGAGAACTATAAAAATTTAATAAATGTATATTTTAGGATTATTGTAAAATGTGGATATGTTTAATATTATCTTGTTTATTTGGATTTATGTTGAACTAATTTATTCTATCATTTTAAAGATAATGCTAATCTCATATCCATGATTTAATACCATGATGATTGTAATGATTTTTGAAGTAGATAACATTAATAATCAGCCATTAATATTAAGAGAAAATTAATATCTCTTTGGAGATGAAACTATATTCAAAATGAGAGTAGTTTATTATGTTTCTCATAAATAATTTTTTGAAAAACCATTGAATTCTATCATAGAAAAAATCTATAGAGCATAAAAAATGAGAGATGAATAAATAAGGAAATAACTGTATGTGCCTCAAAAATATTTGGAATTTAAAAGGAAAAATGATAAATCTATTTCAGATAATTATTTTGAAGTATTTATTAATAATAAAAAAGATAAAATTTAAAGGAATACTTAATTGGGTCATACAAAATATGAGCTTTTCAATTTAATTATTGAACCATTAATGTTTAAAAAACGAATTGAGTACCAAGAAATAGTTATAAAAATATATTCAAGTTTTAGTTACTCAATAACTCCTAAAACATATGACAATTAATGAATATAATGTTCCTAATGTTTCTCTTTAGAAAAATATTAATGGAATGGGTATATTTTGACAAGGAAAATAAATTATTATTGATCACTTTGATGTTTCAAAAGAATTTGTAGTTTAAAAACTAACAAAACTACTTTTTCCAAGAATATTGAATTTTATAAGTTAATGAAAATGGTTTCTCATATATATACTCCACTAAATGGATCTTTTACGCACACTATTTTTCTATAACTTCAGCTTCATCATAAAACATGTTGAAAGGCAATTCAGAAATTTATGTAAAAGAAATTTAGAATAATGCTACCACAAGGTAATTGGAATAAGATAAATAGAAATAATATATTAATGTTGATGTTGATATATAATATATATCACCTATTAAATTTGAAAGTTGAGAATAATTTTGGAACAAAAGTAATGTAAATAACCCTCTTCTTCATATTTCGGTAGCTTCTATTAATAATCCACATGATATATTAAATAGAATAAATATGATACAACAATATTCCAATGAAGTAATCAATAAATTTTAAAAAATATTATATATATTTTCTAGTATTTAAGATAAATGGAAGTCTATTCAACAAAATATCATTAATGTTTAGGATTTAAAAAGATATTATAAATTATTTATTATTTTTTAGAAACTATATAATGTTTGAGATGTCTAAATGAAAATTATTATTTAAAATCAATGAAGTTTCAATGTGTTATAAATTATTTAAATGAATCTGATTGACGATTTTTGATTTTTATGAACAAGTGAATGGAATTATTAAATCACATTAGACTTCATTAAAGATAAATAAAACTCTTAGGTTATAAGTTTGATAAAATTATAGATAATTTATATTCTAAAAAATCCTTATTTGTAGTAGGATGACGAAATAAATTACCTTAAAAAAATAAGATACAAGAAGAAAAATATAGAATATTATAGAAATAATTAAATAATTTTAATCAGGATTTGAAAAAACATCCTAAAAGGATTGAAATCTTCTCGATTTTGATTTCATAAAACATTTAAATAGTTTTTAATATGAAAATTAAATTTTCCTTATGAATTATCTATAGTATGTGTTTTTTTAATATATTCATTAATTTTTTGAAAAAAATTAATTTCAAGTGTTCTCACTTTCATATACATTTTTATTTTTGTTATTGAAAAACAAAAGGGGGAGACAGGTATATCAAAAAAATATTTTTTAAAATTAAGAGTTTTTTAATATTGTTCTTGTAATGATTTAAAGATCAAGTGATTTCATTTGAGATTTTTTATTATTCTTTTGGAAAATGGTTATATTGTTTTTTCAAAAGACTTATTTATACAATTCTTTTTAAAATCTTAATATTTATCATTATTATTATTGTTTTAACTTATAATAATATTCAAATTGATATTTTTTTGTAAGTTATTCATTCCTTCCAAATTAATCTACCTTAATGATAAGAATCCTACTAACAGTATGTTTACTTTAAGGAAGGTGTAAGAATTTATTATTTTTCTATATATAAATTTTTTGGAATGATTTTTGTTTATTTCATTGTATTACATAAGAAGATTTGTAGTATAAATAAAAAAATCATTAGTTGAGGAAAAATAACAGTAAAACCAACATAAGGATTATTGATTATTCTGAAATAGTTATAGCTGAATCCACGAATTGTGGAATCGGAATGTTGGATTTGTTACAACATTCACCTATTAATATTACTATGATCATGAAGTGAATAATATCATATAATTATGAAATTTTTTCTAAATATTTTCTACATTTTGAATACCACAATATCTCATTTCCTCACGTGAAATAATTTGTGATATTTTTAGTGGGTATTATTCTTAATAACATTTTTATATGATGATGTATAATAATTTCAGTTATTCACATTCGTTCTATTTTTTGTTGTGTTGATTAATGATATCATGGAATCCTAAGGATAAAAATATACTAATCAATCTAATCTAGTGAGATCAAGGGTTTCCAAATGTACATATATATTCATTTTGAAAATGTTGATCTATCGCTTACAAGGTTTTGTAATGTAAACCTACTAACAAGTTTATAATCAAGGAAAAATAAAATATGGTCTAAAAAATTTCATTCTACTTTTGGTTAAATAGTATAACTTACTCAGTTGAAGTGTGGTAAATTCTTTTCCATTGTAAATAAGATTCTATTTTTATTTACAGTTTTAGTTACATTCTCTATATAATTTATTAGTTACTCTATTTACAGTTAGAAAAAACAATATTCAAATTGTTATATCATCCTATCAAAAGAGCCTCAATCCTAAGGTAAGTTATTTCATGCTTTCTTCTAATTATATACACAAGACTGTGATTTCTTTTAATAAATTAAAAACTAAAATTCACCCACCCCCTCTTATAAAATATCTCACATTCCTTCATAAGAAACACCAATATTCTTCTAGAATTATCACTCAATTCCTTTAATCAGTTATCATTCCCTTCGATCATTCACTCTAACCATTCTATATTATTCATGTACATATAAATCATTTTTTATTACTTCCACCAAATATACCCCTTCTAGTGGGTTGTTTTATTTACCCATTTATTAGCCCATATTTTTTTGGTACTGTAGGACTGAACATAAGTTACTACATGTAAGTGGTGAACTTTTCATGCATTGAAATAGATGTAGTAATCAATTGAGAATAATAACAATCAATCATCTAGTAAACCATTCATGTAAATGAACATCAGGAATATAACCAATCCAAAATCCTAAATCATAACTCATATTGACTACCATAGTGTCATTCCTATCAACATTTGACATATTCATTTTTTCTCCCAACATTACCAAACTCAGTCACCACTATATCACTAGAAAAATTATCCCATTTATCATTAAATATATCAAGCAATTAAATTTCACAATAATAACATCACAACTCCATTATCCTAGAGTATATATACATGGAAGCCAGATATTTTTAAAAAATAGTTTCAATGGAACATAGGCCATAAAATCAATAAATTCAAGCCTTTTTTATCTTGGATGTGCTTTCTTAGCCCCAAAATAATTATCATATAAAACATTTATTTTTTATTTTAAATTAACATATTCATTATGAATAGGATCCATAAAAAACTTATAATTAGCCGCTCTAAATAGAAATTAATAAATGATAAACATTTATAAATAAATAAAACAATATTTCATCAACTATATAGATGAAGGTAAATAATTTACCCAAGAATATTTCATTAAATTATTTCATCATTATAGAATGATAATATCTATTCATTTATAATAAATAATTGGAAGGAAATTAAAATTTACAACACACTTTAACAGTGAGAAATATTTTTAAAAACATTCATGAACCACTAAATCTTGTTTATCATTTTAATAATGATGAATAAAAAAATATATTAATAATATTTATTGTTAAAAAATTATGATACATATCTATTTTTAAAAAGATGTTATACTTACAATAATAAAAATGAAAATATAATGATAATTTCACACTATCTAGAAAATGCCAAGAAAAATCATTCCAATTGAATACAATAATCTCCCATTTGTGTTTCATTAATTTAAATACTCAAAAATAATATTAATCATATATAGGATATTTACATACATTGAAATATTATAAATTCACTATATATGAAAATACCCCATTCTTAATTTAATATGGAGATTATCAAATATTACTTATCATTTCTGTGTGATAATATTCTTCTCTATCTTATGGAAATTTAATATAATTATCTTGTTTATGGACGATTCCATTTTTTAATTCAAAGTATTATCAAGTATTATATGATCAAAATTTCACATAAAAATTGATTATAAGAATCTAAACCACTACATAGAATAATATGCATTGTACGTTGGACCAAGAAAAGGGAGAGAGAGAAAATGATAATCACATAGGAAAGAACTATATGTTGATTGAGTCAAGTGAATATTAGACAACTATACATGAATGGTTATGTTTTTATATCCCCATCATGAGATAAAATAACAAAATCAACGAAGGGAAGGACATTAGCTTTATCATAATAAAGATTGTGTTTTATGAATATTCCAATAAAACTCATCCAAAACAACCCTATTTTATTTCATATTATTTTAGTATTGATTTAATTCCTTTCAAGTGACTATATAGATGACCTAAAATTAATTAATTATAATATCTAATTCGTTCTCCTTATTTCTATTTCTAAATCCCATGATTAGTTTATTATTATCTTTTACATCCATTATAAATAATTAGTAGATTCAAAATAGAATAATAATTAAATATTTTGTGCATAAATTGTTACGCATATGTGGCATATATGTTTTGTTTAAGAGTAATATAGTTTACCATTAAATGTAAAATTACTAACATGTGAACTTTAAAATTATTATGTTACCCTTATATAAAAATTAAAATCACCATCATGTAAGTCAACTACATTTATATAAAATCATTTTCACAAGGGTTACCCTAATACAAGATCCCTATACCATTGCATGAAGAATTAAACCATGTATTAACCTTATTAATGTCTAACTTTATGTGATCCTACCTTGACATGATATATGGTACCTTTACAGAATGATATCACCTTTACATAAAAGATTTAAACTATAGACTATATTAAATGAAATAAAAAATATACCTTTAAGAAACAAATTACATGGACTACTGTTATATAACCTTTTGAAAAGTATCCTTACCATTACATAGTTAAAACTAAATTCATACATAAATGGGGAATTATGTAAGGGATTTAATTTTTTTCTAAAATAAATCAAATTTAAACAATTTAAACATATAAATAAAAAAGATGGGACTTCTAAACCTTAAACATAATAATGGGAGGGAATTATTATTACTTCTATAATATGAAATTTAATTCCAAAATAACTGAACCCCTACAATATTTAATTTTAGAAATTATAACAACATTTCAAAAAACATATAAAAATGGGAAAACACCCTTGAGCCATCAAATTCTCTAGAGTGACAAATGATAAACATGGGAAAAATCCAAGCCTTTAAATTAGATATCTCTGAAAAAATAATCATACTTGATAAGTAAAATAAAACCCTGAAGGAAAGAGAAATGGGTTTGAACAATGACTATAGAAGATACATATAATGTAATCCACTTGATAAAAAATGCATTCATTTCCTAAAAAGTATCAATGTTCAGAACCACACAACATCATAAATCAACCTTCTAAAAACACACTCTAAATAGAGATACCCACTAAAATAAAGACATGGTAATTTACAACTGTAACATTGTGGAAGGGAAAAAATATCATAAATCAAGAATCAATCTAAAAATATATAAACAAAACTCTTACAAATATAAAACAAATTACCATAAAACGTTCAAAAATAAAAAAACACTAGATATTTATCAAACATATGTGCCTCTTTCTCTCAATTTATCTCCTCAACGCCACCATGATTCTATAGGAAATGAACCAAGAGAATAGAACCACTACCCCATACCAGCTTCTGAGGGACTTGAATAATTATAGTAATTCATCAATCATCACACATCGTCAATATAACAACCACCCCAATTGATGATATGGGAATCACCATGATGATACTAGAATATATGTGACACTTAAAAACATCATGTTTTTAACTCATCTATGAGGAGTTTGTTGGCCAATATTCAATAATTCCAACATGCACCAACACCTCAAAAGGTCCAAACAATTCGGGAGAAAGACTACCCCCACCTCCCAACCTTCAGTTTCTATAATGATTAGATTCCTTAATAACATTTGATCTACATCATTGAACTCAAAATGCCTCCTCATATGATAAATGTAATAATTTTGATAACATTTCACTAACACCATTTTCATGAATTTCAACTGGGACATTCCCATTCATTCTCTTCACCAATTCTTTTATTTGAGTGATCAAATCTCCAAATAGAATACAACACAATATAGATTGATTAGACAAGTCATACAGTGCTTCAAACATAGATATACCAATTGTGGATTGATACTTTTTATTATAAGAAAAATCCACCAAGGGTCAGTTTATCACTAAAAAACATCCAAAAAAATAGAATTCATGCACACATAATGTTCTCTATAATATGAAGATCCCACTCTATTTGAATATTTGATTGGGGTAAAAATTAGTGCTAAGGAATAATTGTGACCCAAAAAAATAGAGGACTCTAAAAACCCTTGATGTAGAACAATGGTCACAATCATATATTATAATCATTGGAACCCCATGAATCCTAACAAGTATCTCTAGACACTACTTGGATTAATTCTTTAATATTATTGACTCCCAAATCACTATGATGTGAGGAAAAATTATTAATCTATCCTTAATCATCCATATTGGTTCAAAAAAACTATAAACTATAGAAAAATAAGTGAGGAAGTCTATAAATATATTCTCACACTTCAATAGGGGAATCAAGTTGTTGAAACACCTCACAAGGAACATACTGCTCATCCTTCAACCTATGGAAACCAAACATCAAGAGAAAAAATATTCAAATAATCTCTTCAAACTAGACCACTATAACTATCATTTCAAAGGATGATACATATTTTCCACAATATTATTTACCTCCAAGTTTGATCTATGGAACTTGGGGTTAAATAAATCATTCATAGTTGAAGTAATGAAAATTCTTCATCAAATGAACACATGTTGTGAGCCATCATCATCTCCTCCCCTAGTGGAATAACCATAAAAAATATATATCACAAGATCACTACCTTGGAATCCCCTTATAGTGATGAAATACTTTTAAAAATATTATTAAATATCCAATGTATACAACCTAATGATTCTGATTCCAGCTATCTTTGGAATACTATGTTCATTATACATCGAAAGGAAAATAAAACATGACATAAATATATTATTCTATATAATTAGCTCCAAAATACGTTTTATGTTCTATAAATACATATAATAAATTAGTGAATAAATAAAATTAATTGGTGAGATAAAAATCCAAATAAGGGAACAAAAATGCTAGGAAAATATAATGTGTTAGTTAAAGGTAATAAATTACACCATAGAAGAGAAGGATTTTGGGTATTAAAAGGGAATTATAACATATAGAACATGGTTTTATAAGGTCATAGAAAAGAGTAAATGTGAATGAATAAAAAAATATGAAACAAACATAAGTCAAAGATACTTGTAAAACAACATCACTTAGTGGAAAGAGACCCATAGTAGATCAGGTTTACTTCCTAATCCCATCCATAACATATCATGATACAAATGTTTTACCCAATGTATTAGAAATATTTTTGGGGAAAAAATAAAAACACCATCATGATTATGTGTGAAAAAATACTAATTCAATAATAATTTTGAGACTTAATAATTACCCATGGAAATAAAATAGGATTCATACTCATTCCTAATATCATAATCAACAGAAATTTCATAATAAATCCATATAATAAATGAACACATTACATATATTACCACATAAAGTAAAGATATAATGACCTAGTTATATATGTTAGATACATATATATATAATTTAAAATAATTTAATAACATTTAATTGATATATAAGGTGATTTTGAGAGAAAATTATCATAACCTAAAAAAATGGTTGTTTAGAGATATCCCTATTCTTGAGTCTGATTCATCACACACGTTATTTATCAACATGAATAATAAAATTATGTTAATTATTTTATTTCATAAGAATATTTTTCAGTTTTATTATTACTGATATTTTATTTACAACCATTTTATATTCAACTACTTAATCTATTAATTTAAGATTAAAAATTTTGATGATATTTTTCTCATAAGTCCATAATGGATTCAGTGGGTTGACTATGCTCAATGAGGTCATAATTTCAACTTATCTATAATAATAATAAATTAATAATTCAAATTTTTATAAATAAATTATAATTTTAGAGCCAACTATGAAATATGGTTACGAAAAACGAACTATTTTACAATCAAAAAGACTATAATCCATAAGTAGACAAGGGTATCAATCCATTTTTTCAATGATAATGATGAAAAAAAGAAAAGTTTTATTTTATGTTTACGTAATGATAATTATATTAATAAAATCTTATAAGCTTGTATATACCATCCATGGGATGTGGTAATGAAGAATGAATCTCATCACTTCATTGAGGTAGTAATTGACACATACAAACAAATGGTGTTATCATCTTTTAACGAATAGAAATTCCAAAAAAATATATGATATATTATATTTTAAAAAATGAAAATAAGTTATTAATATAATATATATACATCAAATATATCATCATAAAAATATATGAGAGGTTTTTATAGAAAATTAATTACAATGGTTAATAAGGTGTTAATTAACCACACACATGGATGATAGTTTCATTTACCATATGATAGAAGAGGATATACATATAGGTTATGAAATTAATATAATTAAATCTCAATATAAGGTAGATACTGATATTACTATATCATCATGTGTTAATATTATTTTAATGATGTGGAATAATAAGTAAAACAAAACAGATTAGTTATTAATGATACCTCTTTTCTGGAAAACCTCTTTAGGTTACCACCAAAAGCCTTATAAGGAGGGTTTTATAATAAAAAAATGACTCTATGAAAAGTTAAGAGAATTAAGGAAGTAATTTGGGAATGTATTGGCTTAAACTCAAGGTACATGAATTGTTGACTGGATAAGATATGGGTGAACTTTTATAAGTGAGAAACAGTGACATTTTTCCAAATACCCAAAAATATTCAATAATGGTAATTAAGTTTCATGAAAAGTGACATAAATATTGATGAATGGTTTAATAGAGAGAAGATAATGTCTAGACACACCTCCAACATAAAAAATAAACATTTCTAAATCATTATATTCCTTTTACTATTATGGTTTCTCTCTTTTACAATTTTAGTTTTCACCATGATAACTAGTATTTTACCTAGTTAATTTAACCTTTAAGACTAAGAATAAAAAGACACTTATTAGATAATTTATTAAAAATAATTAAAATTATGAAATAAAAATAATAAAGAAATCATATATGTTGGTAAAATTAATTTCAACATAAGAACATGTAATGCAAAAATCTCAATTAAAACATTAACTGATGTTATAAATTTTTAGGTTTTTTAATATTCATTATGAAGAATAATTAAGTTAAATTTATTACCTAATAATATTTATTATTTAAAAAAATATGGAATAATTTTTATAAAATTTAATTCATAGAACTGGTAGAATTTAATTTAATATTAATCTCGTAAAACAGGATGAAAATTTGTTTTTCTGGAAAATATAATTTTTTTAAGAAATAGATGATCATATATTAACTCTATGACTACAAATAATAATTTTTTGAATTTATATTCATATAAAATTATATATAATATCAAATTTTAATATTAAAATTTCATTAATAGGGGTTACTTTAATCATTTAAAATGGATAAACTATATGCACATAAAAAAGCTTTCAGAAAATTGTGTTTTTTTGAATAAAAGTAAAATTATACCAAAATCATGAAAATTAATTTTAAAAATTAGATTAATAATTTTATTATAAATATAATGGTAAATATTTAATTTTAATTTGAAATAAAACATATAATTTGACTCTTAAATTACATTATTAAGTTAAAATATATGAAATCATTTAAAATTTGGTAATTTTCACTTTACACAGAAAAATCAATCATTTCAAAAAATCATGACAATTTAACCCTAAATTAATTTTAATATGATAATTTTTAATTTTTTTTATTATATAAAAGGATATTTATAAAATTTCACACAATTAATTATAATATTTTCTAACAAAAAAAAATTATTTTTGAAGAATAAAATGTATTTATTAAAAATTGAATATGTATTTCCTAAGAACGTACCAATACATTTATATTCAATATTACCTTAGTATAAATTTCATTAATTATTTAATCATTTTTATGGAAAAAATTTTAACTAGTAGGTTATAATTTCCATATTTAAATAGTTATGGTTCATTTAGACTGAGTGTTTAATATTATACACGATATCAAACATGGATTTCTTTTTAACAAAACTCAGGGTATTACATTATTCCCCCATTGAGGAACATATCCCTTGAAATTTTATATTACATACTAATATGAAAATAGTTTTGGGTACTTCTAGCTCATGAATTTTTCTAGTTCCCAGGTTTCCTTTTTTATTTATGATTCCTCCATAGTACTTTATCCAGGTGGGTTGTCTTAATATGTATAAACTTATCTCTATATTCCAAGATCTTCATAGGATACTCCTCATAAGTGATATCATTTTATAGTTGTACCACCACTGAATTAAATAAATGTGTAGGAATTAGTATGTACCTCTTCAATAGAGAAACATATAAAATGTCATGTCATCAGAAAGGGTTGGTGGGAGTGCTAGTTGATAATCCACTACTCTAATGTGTGTGAGAATCTCAAAGGGGAAGATGTATCTGGGGATTATATTTCCCTTAAAAAATATCATGAATATCGTTCATGGATATATGAATAGAATCACTTTATCCCTGGCCTCAATCTCTAGGTATCATCAACTATTATCTACATAGCTCTTATATAAACTCAAAGTAATCACAATGCGTTTATGAAAGGTCTTATCATTTTCTACCATTTTTTAAACTATTTCAAGTTGAAAAAAAATTATTAAAAAAATTTATCCCAACATAAAGGTGTTATGTATATCTTCAAATAAATGGTTTTATGAGGATCCATTTTTATGGTTGAGTTGTAGCTATTATTATACAAGAACTTATCCTGAGAATGTTGTTAATACCATCCTCTTTTAAAATTCATTTATCAATCTCTCAACATTTATTCTAGTATATGAATAGTCTTATTAGATTAGACATTATTTTGGGGGTGATAATTCATAATTAATTAAAACTCATTATTTAAAGAATGATGGAGTCTCTTCAAGAAATTACAGATAAATCTTTGACTTTAGTTAGATACAATCAATTGAGTTGTTCTAAACATCCTAAAAACACCATTAATGTATATATATTCATGTTTTATAGAGTTAGAAGACCTATAAAATTATAGTAAAATAATTGGTATGATCCACCACAATGCATTGGGAATTATTTACACTTGATGTATTTGAAATACTGGTTTAAAGACCATAGTGATTTTTTCTCATTTCCATGTATTTATGGGTAATGGTTTCATCATCCCTAAGACATTATTTATTCATCATTCACTTAAAAACATAGTACAAGCATCTTTTTATATTATTTTATCACATTATTCATATTTCCCGACCTATAGTGCTCATAGAGATCTTGATACATCTTTGTGCTACCAGGAAAGATGGATATGTTAAAGTTGTTTACATGCTTAAACATCTCTTTTATTATCAGTGATTTGATGGTACATATAATCAGGAACAAAATATGATAAATCCTTCACTATATATTTTTTACTTTGGGGATTTCCATTTTATAATATTTTCTACCTTCTCTGGATCTTCTATATCATATTTTTTAGTATCCTTTGTCTTCTGAATAAGGGATGGTTTATAATTCATTTGAGAAATGAATGATGTTGTTTCTTCAATAATTATTATCATATCCATCCTTTTTATGTAAAATAGGATACGATAATTCTTTTTTGTCATTAGTGATAAGGTTTATTTATCCTTTCTACTTAGATAATCTATCACATTATTTTATTTCCAATGACAGTAATATATTGAGTAGTCATGGTCCTTGATAAGCTCTAACCATATTAAATGGGGAATTTCAATATCTTTCACTATGAATATATTTTTTAGGCTCTTATGATCTTCATATATTACACACTTCTCCCCATAGATATATCCTCATCAAAATTTTCAACACAAAGATCATTTTAGACAAATCCAGATCATATGTTCGATAGTTATTCTCATGAAATTTTAACTACCTTGAGGTGTAGGCAGTTTCTCCATCATTATTCATTAGTATATATCCCAATATATTATTTTAAGAAACTCTATATACCATGAATTTTTCCTCACTTGGGGGACGTGTGGGAACTGGTGAAATGATAAGAATATTTTTTAACTCCTTAGATATCTCTTCACATTCACTAGTCTAGAAAATCATTACACTTTTTTGTGTTACCTTGAAATCTAAGAATGAAAAATAATAGAATTTCCTCAAAAATCATTCATAATACTTTGATTTTTCAAGGAAATTATGGATCACCATTATAAATGTTATTCCAGGATAGTCCTCAATTCTTTTATTCTTAAAAGTTTCTATAGATATCCCTTTACTATTGATAATATTCCCCAATAGTGATATTTCCCTCATCAATAACTCACATTTACATTAATTTATATAATTATTATATGTTTATAATTTAATTAGTTCAATATTTAATTGATTCTTGTGATCCTCTTTTATTTTTAATTATATCAAAATATAATCTGATAATTCTACAAAAAATTTAATGAGGTAATATATAATGACTCTATTCATTAAAAACATAATGATTTTTAGAGAATTTGTGAGTCTGAAAAGAATCAATATAAAGTCATAGTATCCATACTATAACACCCCATGATTTTTTGAAAAAAATTAATCTTTTCTATATTTTTTTAAACACAACACTAATTTTATCTTTTGTTATATTCGACATTGAGTTTAAATGAAATGTGAAAATCTATTAAAATATTATTATTTAATATGATAGTTATTATCTAGCCATCATTATAATGTGTAATAAAAAGATTAAATAAATTATAAAATTATATGGTTAAAAAATCATATAAAAGGAATTATTTTGTGTAAAATTAAACACAAAGGAAAATAAAAACTTATTTGAAAATAATGGTAATATTTTTCATAAAAACTATTCATATGAAAAAAAACATGTTATTCCATAATAAATTTAAAAAATAAATTTTGGTGAAATATTTTAATAAAATTAATATATTATATTTTCAATAAAATGTTTAAAATTTATCTTATTAGTTTTGTATACATTATATAATAATATTAGTAATTTTAATCGTAAATGTATTTTTTAAAAGTTTTTCTGTCACATTTTGTGAAATTATTTTAAAATTAAAATTTTCCCACTTTTATAAAATTTATTTGACAAATAGACATTATATTTTATATCTTCATGTAATAATTACCGTAAATTGAATTTTTTATAATTTTATAAAATGATAAATGTTTTTATGAGTCATGAAAAATACTGGTTTTTATTAATAATTTTCATTTCTTTTAAAGAATTTAGTAACATCCAAACTATTTTTAGATAGCATTAAAAGTAAAAAAAATTAATTTTATAATTATTTATCTACTTTAGGATATTGAATATTGATATGAAATGTTTTTACACTTTTGAAATTTACCTCTTTGGAAAACCCACTTTTTAATCTTATCTACATTTTTTATATTAAAATAATTTATTCAAATTATTTGAGTTTATATTGTGAAATATAGATTAAATATTGAGAATAATCCAAATTTATATTATCTAAAAATTAAAAAATAATTTTTTATTATAGTTAATAGTAAAATATTAAAAATTAAATAGCATTGTTATGTTCAAAACTGTTTGACTTTGGGTGAAACTAAAAAGATAGGGGGAAAATAGCCTATATAATTTTCCAAAACTCATTTTATGGATATATTTTGAATTTATAATTTATAATTTACTATAATTTTCCTTTTTTTATCCTTTTGGAATGTAGAAAACATCAGTACACCTTTTTAAAAAAACATTATACTTTTTCTACTAACCTCACTTATAAAAGGCCACCCTAACTCCTCTCTTCTTTTCTTCTCAAACCCCATTAGGATGATCTGATATTGTACCATATATATTCATTATATCCATACAACAATCTTATTGGCCTTCGTGATATCATACATCTAATCCAATAAATATTTATATTAAACCAATATAGGTTTTCTAAAGAAGATGTAATGTTTTTAACTATGTGTTTTTGTTTTACTTCTCCTTCTAAATACTTAAAAAAATATTAAACTATTGTGATATAATAACAATAGTAAATAACATATACTGGTCTTTTATTATGTTAATTTAACAACCTATATCCATCTTTACCTACATAGAATGGGAAATGATTCAGTCAATCGTGTCTACGATGGACTACAGCCACCCTAACCAATGATTTTCATTTTTCCATAACCACCTCTCAAGAATTTATATAATGATATATAAATATATGGGATATATATGACATAAAATTTATTCTGTTTTGGTAATATATTATAAACCTTCTTTTATTTCATTCATGAAAAAAATGGAAATAGTGTTCAAGTGTACATATGGTCTACCATCTCCATGAACCTTGTATTTAATTTTCTATCATTAACTTTTATAGATTACTAAAAATACATATATAATGAATATATATATATATATATAATATTTATATCATGTTTAATATTTTTGAGATCATATACCATGATCAAAATAAGAGGACTAAAAATTAAAAAGCAAAATATACATGAAGAAAAACATTTATTACCCAAAACATGACTTTAACATGGAATTTTTAATAAATGGGTATGAAGGAAGTAGTAAAATAAGATATTTACATATCACTTTTATTTGTAGTAAGACACATCAAAAATTCACTAGGTTTCCCTTTAATGTGGGGTATAAAATACCTATTATTTTATTTTATGATACTTATCCGAAAAAATATGGTGATTTAAAAATCCATTTTAGGAATTATATTTCATGGGATTATGGTTTTGAAGTAACCAATGTGGTAGGGTATTTTTTTATCAATTTTCCTACTTTGAGATATATGTTATGTTATGAAATTGTCTTCAACTATGTGGTGTGTATACAACTTATTTGATATCTAATATCATGAATTTATTTATTCTCATGATATTTAATGTTTCATTTAATGTTATTCCTTCCTAGATCTTATGATTTAAAATTAACAAAGTATTAATGGTTTTATGATAGAATATCATCATTTATCAGAATTATTTATGTTTATGCTTTTTATAATGAAATATTATGAGATATAAATCATGAAACTATTATATTATATTGTCCTCTATGTCATGAGAATATATGTTTCCCTTTATTTTCATCACATTATGTACTAAAGGGATTAAAATAAATTTTTTAATGAAAAATCAAATTTATATATCTCTTCAAATGAAAACCCCTTTTTCTTCCAAAATCATGTTTTCTAAAATTGTTTTAAAAATTTGTTTTTAGCATTATCTACATGATTAATTAAACTTATTTATACCCATGTTTTCATTTTTACAAAAAAAAATTGAAAGCATTCTTCTTATCATTTTACACACAAGGACCATTTGGATTTTATAAAAAATGTGAAAGGAATTTTTTTAATAAGTATGTAATTTTCCCTATTCATGACCACATAATTTTTTAAAGAATTTTTTTTAAAACAATAATAATGAAATGATTTCAACTTTTTAAATATCTTATTTTAAAAGTTTAATTTCTAAGAAAGTTTATTTTCTTCATATAATATTTTAAATAATTTTTAAATATTGCTTTATAAGTTTCCGTTTTTATTTTAAAAAAAGAAGGATTTTAAAAATGTTTTGTGTTTTAATTTTTTTTCAAAATAGAAATGATATTTTAGAAAGTAAATTCTTCAAATGGTATTAGAAATTAAATTACATATAATTTGATATATTTTGATGTTACTTATTCTTTAATAGAGATATGACATAAGGATACCATTCTTATTCACTATCTAGGTGGTATATTATTATGATAAAAACATTCTTATGTAACTCATTTCCCTTTCAAGGGTTACACCATGGTAAAATTACTATGCAATTGTCTCCTTTTTCTATAGGTTATGATATGATGAAATGGTTATTTGATTATGAAACCTATTTGTTTAAAAACTATGTTATAAATAAGTGTTTATGAAACACATTTTTTCATTGGTTCTAATATTGTTAATGTTTTATGATCATCTATCACATTTATGTATGATTTTCATGATGGGATGGGTGGGAAATACATCACCCTCTAATGAAGTGGGTAATGATCGATATATAATTAGATAAATAGGGCTATAATATGGATTTAACCATGTTAAGTAGGGGTCTTTTTCCACTATGATAATTACGGGAGTGAATCTTGACAACTGCTATTATTTAAAGAGTGAACCCAACCCTCTGTGATAGTATTGTAAATGATCATTGACTATAAAGGAAATTTATTTTCTTTGATTTTGTGTGTGTATGAAATATATTCCATCTAGAAATTTTTTGTTCTCATGGATCATGGTATTTTATTCCCTTATGATTTTTGTCTTATGAACTACCTATATTTATGCCATAAATAAAATTTATGATCTATGATATAAAAGGTGTGTATTTTTAATGTTATTATCATGGTCTAATACACTTCTACTCATGATATGTCAATATCTCCCTAGTTTAACTTTACTATGAATCTAATCTCACCTTTTATTATATTCATATTCTCCAGGTTATTACAAAAGGTATTATTTATGATAAGTCAAATAAGGGTCCTATTTTCGAAATAATTAGTGGGAGATTATATATCTTACTTATGGAGTAATTGTTTACATGTAATGTTTTTTAAAAGAAATATAAAATAATTATTCTTCCATGGATATTTATGTAAGGTAATGATTATTCTTATATAATGATTTAGTATTTATTTATGATAAGATTGGTACATTATAGTTGGTATTAAATCAATCTTTAGTTTCCATTTGGAAACTAGGATTACAAAAAATTAATGAGATACTTGGTGATATTCCAAAGGATATACCTAGGGATATGTGTAAGGATATGTATATGGATGATTTAATGTATATGAAAATATCATGGAATTTTAGTAAAGGCTAAATTGATTGGTTTCAAAGAAAATACAACCGGATATACATATGAAAAGTAGATGTTGATCTAGTATAGATGTACATAGGGGTAATAACTCTGAAAAGTGAACATTGAGCTGGACTTGATCACCACCTATTGCATGATAACAGGACTTGTTTCACACCTAGTTTGATACTACCTTAGGATATGTTTGTGAAATTCACAAACTCATTATGAACCATCTTGAATGATCCAAATAATGACCATTAATGAACTAGGTTAAGCCGGAGATTTCATAGATTGATATGTTGGTTTCATGAATTAGACATCCTATAAATGATTGTTCATGATAATGTTGTTTTCCACTTTTAATATTGTTTCTCACACTATGATTTATTATTTTACAATGATATAACCTAAAGGAATCATGAAAATTATAAATAAAATTGAAAATGTAATGATTTTACTCCTAATAAATTGAATATTATGGGATCTTGAATAAACAAAATCATTTATATGCTCACATAGTTTTCTAAAGCTACGAATAATAATGATCTTCCAAATGAGAAAAGTAGGGAACAATGTTCTTTTAAGATCATCATGAGGCAATTTCCACCCTATTTTAGTGAATCCATTTATCCACTATTCATAGAGTAATTAATCTATACCACTAAAATGATTTTTTCCATTGTATATTGTTTAGATCATGATAAAAATTCATATTGGTTCTCTATTATTTTTAAATAATAACAAATCAATGGTAAAACCTTATTAAGAATATAATTAAAGAGGAGGTGACTAACTACATGGAATGTGACAAGTTTAAGAGGATATTTTTCGATAAGTAGTTCCCTCATATTATCTAAAGAGTGATGGAGAAGTAATTTATCAATATCAAACATAATTATTTTAAATCTATGGTTACGTAAAAAGATAATTATAAAATACTATCACAATATACTCATGGTTTATTTTTCATTCTAGGAATTAAAATTTATTGATTATTTGGTGGATTAAGTCCATGTATTCTAAAGAATTTATGTATGTGAGACCTTAGAAGTAATGAATATTTCATTCGATGTGAACTAAAGGTAGAAATAGGAAATGGAGATTATGGCCATTCCCATGGTTTTGATAAGAAAAGGAAGATCGAGTCTCATGATAGTGAGAATAAATATCATAGTGGAAATAAATTTAAGTAACCGAAATTAATTAAATGTGGGAAGAATCAATTAGGTGAATATTTGGAAGGACAAATAGGCTGTTATAAGTATAAGAAGCCTGAACATCAAGTAAAATAATGTATAAGTGTTGTGATGATGCTAACAAATTAAATGAATGGAGATATAGCTCAACAGAATACACCACCATCACTTTATTATTTCAAGGGAAAGGATTTAGGGAATTATGTGAATCAATTCCCAAAACCAAGAGATAATGGGGAAAATAGTCCATAAAACCCAAGAAATACAAAGGAAAAAAGGAAAATCTTATGAAATAAAAATGAATTAATTAAATCATAATAATTAAGGAACACATATCCTCCCCTGTTCAGTTAGGAATTTTATGTTTTATCTTATATAAATGCTTTGTCTTAAAAT
Organism: Viscum album; assembly: GCA_963277665.1. Lineage (NCBI taxonomy): Eukaryota > Viridiplantae > Streptophyta > Magnoliopsida > Santalales > Viscaceae > Viscum > Viscum album. The sequence continues at coordinate 1,879,860,610 of OY728132.1, forward strand.
ATTATTGTTCATACATTAGTGAAATTTTATGCGGTTATGTCCCTCTACATGGATTTTGGAATAATGATATCACATTTGATATTTTATTAGTAAAAGGACGAACCAAAAATTACAATGAATTTTTTTTTGTATAAGATAAGATCTTATATAAAGAATAAAGGATGAATTATCTTTTGTATGTGTATATATATCTTGGAAATATTTACTGAAGTGTTATATATAGGATTATAGGTTTAAGGATTATCATAAGATCAATTTCATTGACACCCCTTTTATGGTTTAATGTGATGGGATTTTATCAAGAGAAAGGATATTCTAAGAGAAATTTATAGAAATACAAATATATAGATTTTTATATGTTTTATTGAAAACATTATTAGAGAAGGAATACCTTTACACTTTATGGACATATGATTTACAGTACTGGTAACCTTTATGTTTTATCTTATCATTGATGTTGAGGTAATTATGGTTTCTGGTCGATCACCTTATGAATTATGCACACTTCATTTCTATCATATAATATTTCTCTCATATTTTTTAATATACATTAATGAATTTCTAGGGTTTCATGTAGTGCCACATTAAATTATATATGATCATGATTTGATGTTCACCCTGATGTTTTGGAGAAGTATTCAACAATATCTTCATACGTAGTTGAATTTATGCACTTTGTACCAGCCTTAAATAGATGTTCAACCTAATAGAAAAATTAAAACCATAAAGTAAAGTCTAAGATCATATTATATGGGTTTTAAAGGTGGTTTGGATCAAAACCTTAGTCTAATTGAGTCTTCATATAATAATTACTATCACTAGAGAATTTAAAAGCCTCCTTGTGATTCCCTTAATGGAAATAAGGGTATAACTTGAATGTATTGAAATGAAGTTGAAGATAGAAATCTATTGAGAATTAAGCTAGCTGGGGAAATGAATTTTAAGGTCAGATTGACCCAAAAAAATTTATGGGAAGAAAAAATTTGACGAAAATGGGATATTTATATTCATCTATGCGATCTATAATTTCATGTTTGTGATAATGAATTTCTATGAATTTATTTATGGAAGAAAGAAGGGAAAACTAATACATAGGTATATCAGTCCCTTTAAAATTCATAATTTTATCATAACTATTGCTTATCACTTGGTTCTTCCACCGAACCTCTCTCGGGTTCATGATGTGTTCTATGTATCCCTCCAGAGAAAGTACATAACTGATCCATAACATATAATTAACATAGAGTTCCTACCACTATATCGGGATCTTTACTATAAGGAACCATCCATGGAGATTTTAGATTATACATAGAATGTTCTAAAAAACAAGACCACTCATATATCCAAATTTTTTTGGCAAAACCACTAGCTGGAAGAAGTTACATGGGACCATGAGGATGTAATGAGGTATAATTATCCTCAACATTTGGTTCCAAAGTGATGAATTTCGAGGGAGAAATTTATTATAAGGGGGTAGAATGAAATACCCTAAAATTTTGGGAATTTTTTCTCAAATAAATTTAATATTTTTTATATTTTTAATTACACACAACATTGAGTTTATCAAACTTACACAAAACAACATGTTTAAATTATACGTGACATACTATTAAAAAATAATTATTTAATATGATAGTTATTCACTAGCAATTTGAATTAAGGGAATAAATATTATTAAATATATTATGTAAATATATGGTTTAACCATTCATATAAAATGAATTATTTGGTGACTAATTACTTATAAATGAAAATAATAACTATTATATAATAATGGAAATATTTTTTTTATAAATTATTTTTATGCATACAAAGAAATTTTACATTAAGAAATTATTAAAATCAATTTTAGTGAATAATTTTAAAGAAATTTTTACATTATATATTCAATAATAAATTTAAAATTCATTTTGTGTGTTTTTTAATCAAGGGATAAGAAAAATCCATTGGTATACTTTTAAATGTATTCTTCTAAAAAGCAGTTTTGTCACATTTTACTCACTTATTTTAAAATTATTTTTTGGAAACTTTTTAAATTAAAAATTTTTAAATAAAAATAATTTTTAAAATCATCATATCAAAATTATAAATGTGCTTATTTTTGATAATTTTCTAAAAACATAAAATTTCCAATGAATTGTTAAAAATATTATTTTTTTGAGAATTATCATTTCATTCAAATAATTTAAAAAAATAAAATTTATATGAAAATGATTTCAAAATTAATATACGTTCAATTATAGATATATTAATCCAATTTATTTCTTTTGAATCAATTTTTATTAATTTGTATATAAAATACATTTAAACTTCTGAAACTATTCTCTTTGGAAAACAGTTTTTTAACACGTGTGTAGGGTTAATTTTAAATTAAATTTTACCAATGATTTAAATGTATTTTAAAATATTTCGTGCTATATTTGGAATCCATATAATTTATATTTTGAAATAAATTTATCATAATTTTTAACCATAAATACTAGTAAAAACAGTTAAACATAATTACTACATTTAAGGTTAAAAGTATTATCAAGGGTTAAACTAAATAGATAATGGGTAAAATTACCTAGAAACTTGTTTAAATACTATTATATAGAAATTTTTCAACCATAAAATGTATAATACTCGATTATGGTCAATTTTATATCCTTCTCTCATGTGAAAAACTTGTGTAGTCCTTTTTATTTTCAAATATTACAAGTGTTACACTCACCTAACTAATAAAAATAGACCCTTTATCCTCTTATATTCACATTTATAAAACCATTTTTTTTTTGGATAAACCCCCAAAAAAATCTATTAATTATATCCTATCCATATCCTTGATTCCTCAGTGAGATCATAAATCCAATCCAATGAGGCTTTAGGTTAATTCTAAAGAGGTTGTCCAAAGAAGAGCTAAATTTTTTATCTTCTCATTTTTATATTAATTCTTCATCAAACTTCATAAAACATTCTTAAACTATTATTTTATAATGAAACTGGTATATATTATATACTTATATATTGTTATGTTAATTTATAAACCTATATCTGTCTCTAACATCATCAGATGGGAAAAAAAGTGTCTATTGTGTGTACGGTGGACTACAACCTCACGAACTGATTGTATCTCACTACTAGATAAAATGAGGTATAATATGTTTATATATGATATTTATGATATTACTCTACATATTAAATTATTATATCACATATACCTTCTTTCTTTACATTCTCTTTTAGACAGAATAATGTCGTTTGTGTGTATGGTAGACTACCGCCTCGTAAAGAGATTAGATTCATTTTTTACTAGGGATTTTCATGGAAGGTAATTGGGGTAAATTTAATTAATATATGTTATATATAAGACATAAAAATTATTCTTTATTAGTAACATGTTATTATACTTTATTTCATTCATCTGTTAACAAAATTGAAATGGCATTCACACGTACATATGACCTACCATCTTTATGAACGATGTGTTTCATTTTATATATATAAATTTTATGGATTACTATAAATACATGTATAATTAATATATATCATATTTTTATCATTTTTAAAATTCTATATATGATTTTACCATGATCAAATTATTAGTACCAGAAATAAAAATCAATACATACAAGAAAAACAAAGCAGTTATTACCTGAAACATGACATTAATAGGGAATTGATGATTAAAAAGTCATAAAAGGTCATAAGTAAAAATTATATTGTATGATATATATATATATATATATATTTATATTTAATATATTTATTATAAATAAATATTAAACAAGTATTGTGGAATTTTAGATGTAATGTAATGGATTTATATCTCACTTTTATTTTCGATGAGACGCATGCCATATTCACTATGTGTTTATATTATATAGTATATATGAAACCCAATAATTTGTTTTATGATTATTATAATTAAAATTGTGTTTTTTTAAATATAAAATTTATTATCTATCTTTCATGGGCTTTTTGGTTTTAATGTTACCAATGCTTTAAGGTATTTTTGACTCAATTTGCCTTCATTCAAAAATTTGTTGTCTCATGCATTTGTCTTATTTTAAGTGGTTTATATACAAACCCTTTGAAATGTATATAATAATATTTTTTGTTATGATGATATTTTAAATTTTAATTACTTTTTTTTCTTTAATCATATGATTCAATGTTACCAAAGTGCTAAGGGTTTTATTATACAATGTCATCGGTTATTAGGATTTTTTCTAATTTTTTGCTCAGATGATAAAATTTTATGAACTATCTCCAAATAAACACATTTATTTTTATTTACCCAAGTTATTTAATGAGATTTTTTTTAAATTCATATTTAAATTTTATGTACTCAAGAGTTCAGAAAAATGTTTTTATCAAAAATCCTCATTATTTATATTTTTTGTTGAAAATATTTTTTTATTCTAAAATAATGTTTTCTAAAAAAATTATCAAAATATTTTTACAAACTTATGAAAATTATTTATTCATGAAATTATTTCCCATGTTTTACTTTTTGAAAAAAAATATCCCTGTTATTTTCTCAATAAGGTCAATTTTCCTTTTACTAAAAATGTGGAAGGAACCTTTATTTTAAAACATACATTATTTCACACCATCATGACAAATCATGTTTATAAATATTTTGATAATAGTTTTAATGCTTTTATAAATAAATGTATTTAAAAAAATTATAAAATTATATATTTAAAAATATTTTTTCAATTAAATTTTATTTTCCTCAAGAAATGTTTAAAAAAAATTTAATGGTTATTTTATTTATTTCCATGGTTATTTTCAAAAAAATGTATTCTAAAAATGCTTTACGTTTTAGAATGTATTTTTCAGTATGAAAATGATAATAAATATTCCGAATGGTCTTCCAAAATTATTTTCTATCTAAGGTGACATCGTTTGATTTTAATTTTCTTTATTGAGGATATGATCCAAGGATACAATTCTTATTTTTTTCTCAAGATGGTTTCTGTTTATAATGATAATATTTTTATAACACTAGTTTCCCATCTATAGACCATGATAAAATACTTATGAAACCCATTTATTTTCCATGGGATAATCAATGATGAAATAATGAAAGCATTATGAATCCCGTTTATTTTTCATAGGTTAATCTATGATGAAATTCTTATAAAACCCATTTATTATCATGGTTTATGATATGGTGAATGTTTTATAATGTTATGGCACACATATATATTATTTTAATTATGTTTTTGGTGGGATTTATATCTCCCTCTAACTTATTAGGTAAAGATTGATATCTAAGAAAATAAGTAGGAATGGAATGGGGAGTAAACCCAGCTCAATAAGGGAATTTATCCACTATGATAATCTTTGGATTGAAATTTGATTATTATGATGGTTTAGGTAGTTAACCCATGAATCTATGATAGTTTTTGAAATAATCATTGACTTATAATGAAATTATTTTCTATTCTTATGTTTATGACACAAATTTATGTATTATGGAAATGTTATGTTCTCATAGATAATGTTTTTTAATTCCTTCATGTTTCATGTCTTGTGAGCTGTAATGATTTATCCCCTAACTCATGGTTATTATCTATGATATTAAGGGTATAGTTTTCAATTGTTATTATCATGTTATGATTCCCTTATTATCCTGATATATTGATATCTCCCTCATTTAACCTTAATAATAATATCATCCCACCCTTTTTATGTCTCATTTACTTAGGTTATGACAAAAGGTAATATGTTATAAATGTCTAAGAAATGTGATATTTATGAAGAACTAAGTCAGAGATGATGTAGGTAACTTATAGACTAGTTGTCTTTGAATCAAAATTTACAAAGTCACTTGACATAAATTATTATGGTATGGATCATTATTTTATGTAATGAATATAAATATATTAATATGTAATATTTATGTCTGGGATGTTTGGGCCTCTGTAGTTAGTATCCGAGCAAGGATTAGATAACCTTTGGGAACATGGATGTGATAACATTATTGAGATTCCAAGGGATATGTCTAGGGATATTTTTAGGATAATTTATAGATGATTCAAAATATAATAATATGTATTGTAATTTTGGTAAATGATAGAGTGACTGATTTAAAAAAATTACATCTTTGTTTGGATTCTATAAGTATATATGGATATAGCATTGATGTACCCAGGGGTAATAACATTGAAAAGGTAATATTGGGTTGGAAAGAATCATTACCCAGTGCATAGAAATGGGACATTCATTCCATATAGATTATCACTCCAAGGGTATACGCTTTGGATATTCACAAACTATTTATGCACCATATTAAAGGATTTGAATGATGACCATGAATGTACTAGTTTAATCCGAAGGTGTCATAAATTGAAAATAATGTGTCCTGGTTTAGATAAAATATAATTTATTTTTAATTATTATTTGTTTTTCAACTATGATTAGTATTTCTCACACTATGATTTTAAGTTTTATTCGGTGTATAGAACCCCAAGGAACCATGTTAGTGATGACTAAGAGAGATTTTTAAATGATTTACCTCCTAATAAATAGAATGTTCTAGGATCTGGAATGAAAATCCTCATTGACATGAATACATAATTTTCTCAAGATATAAGTCATGATGAAATTTTAAATTATAAAAGGTTGTAAAAATGTTTTTTAACTCCTTAAGGAGGAAACATCTACCCTCTTTTACTCAGTCCACTGGTACACTAGTCCCATACTCTGATCATTTGAGGATATGGTATATATTATCAATAGATTTAATATATTATTCATTTATGAGGGGATAATAATATACACTAACGTTCGGAGGCCTTTTTCGCAAGAAAGGCTCGACTATAGCTTTTTCATTCTTAGGAGGAGGGTGTTACTTGTGATTGAAGTTATTATTTACAACATGAGATATTTTTTCGAATAATTACATTAATTTATCATCACATTCTCCTATAAGGTCTATAAAATCATTGGTGAAATCATTGAATTTCATCTCATCTTGGTTTTTATGATAGTTTCACCTATTTCCCAATATTAACAAAAAGATTTAAAAAAATGGAATACATTAAGATACAAAAGAAAAAAAATGAACATAGAAGTAATAACTTATAAATGATAATTTTGTTCTATATCAAAAGTCGCTAGGTTTCTATCTCGGTTCTCTATGGTAATTTTTCGTCTTAGGTTTTATAACCTAACAATATTTTCCATTCCTTCATAATGGTTCATAAAGAGGTTGTGAATTTCCCAATAATATCTCATCGAAGTGTCAGACTAAGTGTCCAGTAAGGTATCTTTGTCATGAACCAAGTGACAATTGAGTCAAATCCCAATATTCCCTATTAATATTTCTAACCCCTGGTTACACTTATACCATACCCACATCCACTTTTATAATGCGTATTAGGATGAAATTTCATAGAAATCACTCAGTCAATACATTAACAAATTTTCAGGATATTTTGATATACATAGAAATATTCCTTTGGTTCTCAAAAAGATATTATATTCTTAACAACCAAAAATAATTATACTATTATCTAATACCAACTATAGTAATCCTATCCATTTATGCATAGTATTACGTGCTTGTAAACATAAATATCTATTAAGTATAACCTAATGATTTGGAGGCCTAGTGTATTTGGAGGACCAGGTTCATAAAACATAAAAAATAAAAACATGACATATTTATTTTATTTTTTATAAAGAGATGTTAAATCCAACTGAGAAAAAGAAACATTGTACGATAACCATGGTAATACATAAAAGAAATGGGTGATCTAAAAACCTATGGATAGAATAAATATTATAAGGAAACAAAACATGTGAGTAAAAACTATAACATGATATTATTAAAGACAAGGATCTAGAGTATTCAAATGGAAACATATCATAAATAACATAGTATCATAAGAACATATGAACATTGAAAATGTGGCAGCAACATAAAATATGACATACACATAAGTAACAACTTTATGATAGGACAACATCACATGGTGGATAGAGTCTCATAGTAGAATAGGTTTGCTACATAAATCCCATATATAACATATCCTAAGACAAAAGATATACCAAATAAATTGGAGAACCATCTGGGAACACACATCATAACATGTTCATGATTTTCTATTCCAAAAAAGGAAATAAATCATAATTAATAAACATAATAATTACCCATTGAAGAAAATGGGATGTATAATCTTTCCTCGTATCATAATCAAAGGAAATTTCATAACTATAGAATCTATGAAATGATGTTAAGACATGTATTTCCCAATGAAATTAAGGGATATTATTTTTGGTATATATATGAGAGATGTATATAATTAATTTATAATCATTGCATAAATTTAAATATAGGGAGAGATATAGTGTGTGAATTAGAGAGAGAATGGTTATAAACAGAAGAAAATGGTGGTTTAGAGAGATCCCTTATCTGAAGTCCGATTCGTCATGTATTTCATTTTACTTCCTAAATAATATAATTATATTAATTATTTTCAATTTTAAGAAAAATAATTCATGTTCATTATTTATTTTTATTTTATATTAAATTACTTAATATATTAATTTTATATCTATCATTTTGTTAATATTGTTCTCATATGTCGGAAATTGATTCAGTGGGGTGACTGTTATCAATGTGTTAATTATTTCATCATCTCCAAAATAATAATAATATAATTAATAAATTTTATACACTTCTATTATAGTTTTTAATGAAAGTATGAAATATTGATATGAAAAATGAACAACATTTCAATCATTGAGTGAGTTGGTCATACATATGCTTGAGCAGTATTTTCATTTTTCATCAATCATGATGGAAATAAATTAACTATACTATTATAATTAAGTAATTATATTTTTATCATAAATACAATACTACATTATTCTATATACCATTCATGTGATTCAATAATGAATAACGAACCACGTCACTTTATGGAGGTGGTAATCCTCACATATGTAGGAAAAACATTACCATCAATCAATTAATGGAAAGGTAATAAAAAATGTGTTATATTACTTTTATAGAATGATTAATAAATAATCAATATATGTTATATACATTAAATCCATCATTATAAAAAAAATTCACAGGCAATTATGGAAAATGAAATACATCAGTTTGCGAGATGGTTGTCCACCATGAATAGATATGATGGATTCATTTCCCATTTTATAGAAGAGGGTATAGAGGTATGTTTTGAAATTCACATAATAAAATCTTATTATATGATATATTTTTATGAAATTATATAATCACCGTTAAATAATATTTTATGGTGGGTTAAGAATAAATAAAACAAAAATGATCAGTTAAGAATTATACCTCTTCTATGAACAACATCTTTAGGATAGTCCCAAAATCATTACATGGAGGGTTTTATAATAAAAAAAGTACTCTATAATATGGAAAGGTAAATTAGTAATGTATTTGGATAGGTATTTTCTGATCTAAATGGTGTTGAAGTGTGGATATGATAGGATAGGGGATGCCCATTGATAAGTGATATGTACTTTAATTTTTGTAAATAACCAAAACAATTCAATAATGGGAAGTCACTATAAAACCAAGTGCCTCCAAAATTGATAAATGATTATTTATAGGAAATATATGTTCAAGAAAAACCTCCAATATAAAAAATAAACATGTTTTTGGAATTTTATTCCCTCAACCAATATGGTTACTCTAGTTTTCTATTTTATTTTTCACCATAGTAATTAATTTTTTACCAAGGTAATTTTTCGTTTAAGCCTAAAATTAAATTATAATTATTAGATGTTTCGTATCTATTTTTTATAAATATAAAATAAAATTTATAACAAAACATTGTTGTTGAAAAATTAATTTTAACAAAAGTTCACGTAATGCTCAATAACCTATTTTAACCTTCAACACAGTAATAAATTTTTTATTTTATTATATTAATTGTGGAAAAAATTTAAAAATTTAAAAATTAAATAATTTTAATTACTATAATTCATAATATTTAATAGTTTTTTCAGATATATTTCATATAATTAGCAGAATTTAAATTAAAAATAAACCAAGAAAATGTGACGAAAAACGGTTTTTCGGGAAATATTATTTTTCATGAAATAGATGGTCATATATATTGTATATCAATACAAATTATATTTAAAGGATTTTAAATTAAAATAAATTGGTATAAAATATAAAAAATTACAAATATATTTCCCTACATGTGATAATTATAATTAATTAAAAATAATAAACATTATCCAATTAAAAAAAGTGTGTAGAAAAATGTGTTTTTGAGTATAAAAATAGAATTTTACCAAAAATCAAGAAAATTGTTGATTGATATAAAATTATTTAGATTATTATAAATAAAATGATTCCAATTTCACTTTAATAATAATGAAAAAATAAAATGGGACTTTTAAATTAAATATTCAATAAAAATAAATGACAATGTTTGAAAGTTGGTAATTTTAACTATACTTTGAAAAATCAATCATTACATTAAAATACCAAATGTTTTACCTATGTAAATATTAATATTATTTTTTAAAAAATTAATATTATTTAATAAATTAAATCATATAAAATATACAAATATTTATTATAATATTTACTCACAAAAAGAAATAAAATAATTTCTGAACAATAAAATGTATTTATAAAAAATTGAATGCTCATTTACAAATAATTTTTTAATAATTTTTTATAAAGTATGATAATTATATATATAAATATATATATCATAAATAACTTAATCTTTTTTATACCCTCCAATTTAATATCCAGATTATAATGGTCATATTTATATAGTTATGTTTTGTTTAGGCTCAGTTTTTCATGTCATATACGCTATCGAACATTGTTTTATTTTTTAAAACTTGATGTGTTAGAGCCCTAGAAAGGACTCCACCAATTTCACTAAATAAAACTATATTATCATCCAATAAATACACCCTATATTAGTAGATCAATATTTAGAGCACTGAACAACTTCTCCTTCAAATACTTGATATTTTTTTGGGATTGGTCATTCCACATTAACACCTAGTCAATTCTAGTCAAAACTGTTATACGAGTCATAATAAAAGAATATTTGGGCATGCACCAACTATAATAACTACCCCATTCGTGGAAATTTTACCATTTCATAATATTATTTGGAGATATCTAAGAAACAAAAACCTAGATCTTTAAAGAATTTACAAATACCACATACTGAGACAGAACATTTCCCGAGTAGTACACCTCATGAATATATTTTGGTGAATATTAAATCCCAAAATATCTAGCAAAAAATTATGTGATCCACCTTGGACACTAAATATAAAATTATTTCATCAATAAACTTCCCTGGAATCGATCCATGAACTCTTAAAAAATTGCATTCATTATTCCCATGAACATAAATAGAGTATAAATGATAGAGAACGATGTCAAATTTGTCTCAAAATACCTATATAGATGTATAATAGTGGTATTTGTATATAATTATCCTACAATCACATCTCCTAACATCCGTACTATAGATAGATATTCTAAAACAATCTATATACCATCAATTTATCATATAAATCATAAATACATGAGGATATTAGTGGTTCTTTACTATCACCCGATTCATGTGATAATAATCAGTACACAAATATAGAATTCCATTTTTCATCTTTGAAAACATAATGGGAGTAAATAATAGTGGCCCAATAGTTTGAATGAATCCTCTCTCCAAAAGAACATTGACATGAATTCATATCTCCCACAACTCGGAAGGTTTTATCCTATATTGATACATCGATATGTGAGTGACACTCAATTAAAAATATATATCAAAGATGATATATCTCTAAGGGGTATAATTTCAACCTCTTCTAATAAGACATTATATTATTCTCTAACAACCCTAGGAAACACCATTAGCTAATCCTCTAGGGAATTTGACATCATCTCGTCTTACATTCCAATAAACTCCTCCTTGAAAAATATTATCATCATCGAATATTATGAACCTCCTAAATAAATCCTCAATATCATAAAAAATATATATTCAATACATGATAAGGATGATATCATATGGTCGTATCCACAAACATGGGAAATTTCTTCATGATATATTCTTCTCTAGCACATGTTCACAATCTTTGACCACATCATGAAGCTTGATTGACCTTCAAATTGCAAGGTCAATGATAATGATCCTATAATTATATCCACATGAAGTCTCAAATTGTATACAAGGGGGAGTTAAATGAATGTCTGTGTGACTCCTAAATAAATTAATACATAAACCAATGTTGTAATTTAGAAAAAAATACCTCACAGAATGTTTGAAAATACATAAATAATTAACTCTACAGAGTTCATTTAGCCATGACCTCTATCATGTACTCTCTTTACCTAATAAATAACACCTTGGAATGAATAAAAACACATGATTGATCCACTAACAAGGGTCATAGAATTTTCATCCACAATGAAATAGGTTGAAAATGGCCGAATCCTTATCCATTTTGACTAAAACATCTATAATAGTCTAGGAAAATCCAATCTTTTGGTCATAACTCATCTGTATATAGAATCATGAAGACTCGTATCCCATTGTAATTTATTTTTATCTTGTATTCCTTCAATAACATCTGTCTTCCCTAGTACCTCGATATATGACTTCATCATCAATTAGGATACCTTCCAATGTGTCTCCAGATAAAGATACTCTTCCAAGTACTTCACTCCAACCTCATTTAAAAGAATATCAGATGCAATAATTAAGTGGTTATTATATCAAATATTTATCTCTACCATCTTGAAAATCCCCTAAAAAGGGAAATAATAAATTTTTGAGTATCCACCTTCACATTTAAAGAAATATACATGCAAAAAAATCCTCAAAACATATTTTAAAAAATATAAGACTCCTACTCATGTATAAGGAACATGAACCACCACTATTAATGTAACATCCTGACTTGTATTCCAATAAATGGTTCCTCAGTCTAGTAGGTCCCATGGCCTCAATCATTCATCCTTGAACTCCAAAGGCTACCGACTAGAAGTGAGGGCCTAGGGTTTTTCTATGGAGATACTATGTCCTCATTTCAGAGTATATTATAGTGGTGGTAAACTTATTAGTCAATAGAATAAGAAATTAAACATAAAAATAGAAGATAAATATCCAATATAGTAATAAAAAAAATTGAAAATAAAATCTCATATACAAAATGATGTCTCATTTCGTGTCTCTATAAATCATGGAAAATAGGTACACAAGCATGTAGTATAATACATCTATCAAAATACCAAATATAACAAAAAGGAACTATCCTAGCTAGAATTATGAGCCTATACAATCATGTTCACACCTTCTACTAACAAAAAATATGACAAGAATCATGTAGTGGGAACTTTCCCTAGTCCCTAATTGTATCTATGAAGTTTATTCGTATACCCAACGATGGGCTGGATAAGGTGTGATATATCACTCATTAGGCCACTAATGACGTTATCTATAAAAATCTTGTATATGCGATATATACTGAAGCATTATGAAATATATCACAATTAAAAAATTACTAAGAGTAATGTTCCTAAATAATATGTGAAATTTTCTAGTCAAAAAAGGATACCTGTAAATAATCGTAAATAAAATGAATAACAGGGCTATTTCATAACATAAAAAATAAGTGATATTATTTATTCTACCCACTAGATTTAAATTTCGTTACTAGGGATATTTTTAAATAATATAAAAACAATATCCACATCGGCCTCACAATTTAAACAAGTGTATGTATCCTCATAGCCATTCCATATAATCTAGCATAAAATATACATCATAACCATGTAGTATAATCATGTGTAATCCATAATGGTCTTTTCGTGTAATCAAAACTATTGGACCATGAAAACATAAATCCAATGTATTGAAGCACATGTAATTCACATCATGTCGCATGATCATCTCGATAGATACTCGTAAATGAATTTGTTAGAATCCAAGGAGTATGTAACCAAACCATGTGCAATGTGAGTCCAAAAAAGTCGTATCTAAGGGCTATATTGACCCTTAGCATCCTATAGAATCATGATCCAGGGATTAAAAATGTCCAAGGTATCCACTACCATAGTCTAGATCAATTGGAGAAAAGTCCAATGCATAATATGAAATCAAGATCAATGGTATACCAATATAGTCATATACTACAATAATTAAATCATCAATCCATACATTCATTATTTCATAATTAAAAATATTTCCTGATTTCATCCAAATCATTTCCAAAATTGATATAAAATCCTTTTATAAAATTTAATCATTAAACAACTTGTCAACACATGAAAATGATTCAAACCATTCTTCTAATTAACTCAATTATTGTTATCTAATTTAACAATTTCCCAATTAATTATTGATCTAACATGTGCCTAATAGGGTGGTTTAAGATAGGGAAAAGGTAGGGATGCACCACATGGGTGGCCAAGGATGATGGTAAATGACCTCCAACCAACAAACTATACTCAAAGGAAAGCCTAACTACTTCCAATTCATTCACTTTAACATTTAAACAAATTAAAGAGGAATTTCCAGAATTTATGACATATAGGAAAATAATAACTATGCCTATAAAACACCAAACCCTGGGGGAATGGTACACACCACCTACGTAGGACCGTATAATAGTACTAATATATTTTCATCCTCTGACTCAGTACAGATCTAGAGAAAAAAAATAATAGATAATAATTGAATCAATATGGAATGTTTTATTTCACCTCAATAACTCTATATATATGAAGGAAAAAATAATAACGACCTGAGAAGAATGTAGAACTTCCTAGCATGGATCCATTTAGACAAACGGTGCATGAATCCTAGTTCTGATGAGGAAATAGAATTCAAGTCTAGGTTTAACCACCATAGGGGCTTCCTAAATATGGGATAAGGGTGGGGTGAGTTTTTTTTTCTAAAAATATATTCCCACCCTCTTATTTTAAAAAACTAAACTCAAGAAATTACATGATATGTAAATTCATTACATGTAAGTTATAGCATAGGGTCTTCCTACCTAGAAAAAATACATTACACTACATGAAAGGTTCTATCCAGACCATTACACATCATGTAATTGACACCCATTATGTATTCTTATTAAATGACATGTAATTAGATTGTAGCCAACCTACAACCCTCCTGACACATCCATTTCATAAAACAATCCAATCGGTCGACAACCCAAATGTATTGTATAAGTCAATAGTGAACATAAATAATTATTTCGATATAAATAAAAGAATTTTTACCTCATATAAAAATCCTAGGATATTGCAATATTCCTTGTTAAATAAATTTATCTATGAATTTCCCTTCCAATGGAGGTCTTGAACTGCCTGAGAATAACTCTGGCCACTGATCATCTACATCAACCTCATACTCCCAATTCTTGTCCTTTAAAAGGTCTTTATACCATATCACCCATATTAGAAGAACTATCCAGCCTTGGAGAGCCTTCATGATCCTTTCAAGGATAAGAATAGAGTTCTTTTAAAACGATGCATCTTCTTGTAGCTCTGCCACATTTAGTTATAGAATGTGAGACATCATGGAGTGATAATGGTGTTGTTGAGGTACATGGAAGATGTCATGAATGGATCAGTAACTCTAAGGTAACTAAAACTAATAGGCTATTAGACAGACTCTCTCTAGAATCTCAAATGGCATGAAATATCATGGTGAAAGCATACCATGTCTCCTAAGCCTTTTTTATCCCATCCATGGTGAGGAACGTAAAAAAGACATGATCACTAACCTTGACATATATAGTTCATCGACAATGATTGGAATACGATCTATTTTTATAATATGAAGTAGCTATCTAATATTGAATCAACTATACCTGATCATAATTCTCCTACACAACACGTGGTTGATTAATTGATACCTCACCTACCTCTAACCAGCACAGGTGCAATGGGTATGGCCTGCAGTAAATTGTCTTATAATGTTCTGTCTGTATAGTAACCTAAAAACTATTATTATATAAAATGATATTAGGGGTATATGCCTCTCAGAAGAGCACCCAAAATCCAGGATGCATGAAACAAAATTTCTATAAGAACTTCTATAGTGTGCTCTGACTGGCTGTCAGTCTAGGATTGGTTTGATGTGCTCAGAATCACTTTTGTACCCAACGCACTCTATAAAATCTTCTAGTAAGATGATTTAAACCAGAATCACTATTTTATACCATGGTATGAGGAACCCCGTGAATTTTTACTATCTCTTATTTATACAACCTACCAAGATCATATACTAACAAGGTCACCCTGATCAACTAGAAATGTAAAACCTTCATGATCATGTCAAACACAACCCAAATAGAATAACTACCTCAAGGAGACATCAAAAAATTAGCCACTAAATCCCTCGAAACATAATCACTTTTTTACATATTAATGGGTAACTACATTAAAATCCCATCTGTCACTAATTTTATGCCTTCAATTATTGTAAGGTGGAACACCTTGTGAAAAACTAGCTACCTCTCGCTTCATCCCTAACCACCAATACTAGTAACGTAGGCCTTGGTACATCTTGGTAACACGGGTATGTATTTCCCAAACAGAATCATGAAACTCTAGCATCATAGACTCTATTATGTCTATTGGAACCCATAAATGACCATGAATACACAAAATTTCATCCTCTCCCATAATCCAACCAAGAGTCGGGTCCTCACCTTCAACAATATCCCTTTGGACTAGGCCTTCAAAATATGATAATTTTATCAATACCAACTATTAATAATATTATAGGTCAAAATTAAAGAGGATATAAAATTCTGGCCTTGGATATCCGACACCTCTTAGTGTATCATTGAGAATAAGTCCAAAAACTGTCACTCCCTACTAGACTCATGAACTGTATGTATCTGAACCCTCATGTTTTGTGCATTGGCCACTGCATTACAGTTTTCATGTGTATAGGCAATCTCAAAGTAAAAATAATGTAGTTAATCAACCCAAATTTTATACCCTAGATTAAGGTTGGGTATTTTGAATATATACTTGTGTCTTTTGTGGGTTTTGTACACCAAAAAATTCTCTCAATGTAAATAATTCCTCCAACATTGTAAAGCATGTACCACATCAGCCAACTCATGATCATGCATCGATAATTACACTCATATAGCCTCATCTGATGAGACTCTTATTCCATTACTCTATCCCTTGTAGAACGACACATATCCTGATACTTGATGCATCACAATATGAAGTTTAGATCCTACCTAGGTATGGGAGAATCAGGACCGATGTGTGAGTTAGTCTCCCTTTCATCTCTTGAGATTCTATCTCACATATATCTATCCATTCAAACTTCTCACCCTTCTTATTCAATCCCATCATCTGTTTTTTAAGAATGATAATTATTTTATTTAATGCATATAATATCAATCTAGATTAGAGAAATATCTTATGTTAAATAATTTAATTGGTTTCTCCCAAGAAACTACACATCTCTCCTTATCTAGGTTAATTGATAATCCGGTATCAAAGAATATATAACCCAGGAATTGAATATTATCCATATAGTGTGGCACATTGTGAGATTATCATATAATTGATATTGTTTTAGTGTAACCAAAATGATATCAAAATGTTTTGATTGGTCAAGTTTACTTTTTGAATATGTAAAGATATCTTCCATAAAAACCACCACAAATGAATCTTGACCAGTATGGAAAGCTGAGTTCAAAAATTCCATGAAAAAATTTGGAACAATAATTATACCAAAATGCATAATAACATAATCATAATGAAAATACTTGTAATGAAATGTTGAATGTGGTATGTCTCTTGTTTGAACCCAAGCCTGGTGATAACCTGATCTGAAATCAGTTTTTGAGAACACCTGATCTCCTCAGATATGTTTGAAGAGATCATCTATCTATAGATAAATAATAGTAGTTTTTAACCATCAACATGTTCAATTTCCAATAATCCATAGATAGCTTGAGGTTACCATCCACATTTTTCAGAAAATGGACCAGAAAACCCCAGGGGCAAGTAATGGGATCTATAATCCCCTTTGCATCTAATTTCCATAATATCATCCTGAGATCCTACGACTCTGTATTAGCCATCCCATAAGGTGTACTGGATACATGTACAACTCTTAGGACTAGCTCGATGAAGATGTCAACCTATATCTCATGAAGTAAACTAGAATTTTTATCTAGGAAAATCATCTTAAAATAAATAGGCACAACAGTACCGCCTTATTGATGTGTTTCCTAATCATTGAGATGAAAAATAGAAATTAGGTCTCTCAACCCTCTGACCCCATGATGCTCTGGTCGATTGCAGCTTGCATGGACCTCCCGTTCAACATTTTAAATAATAAAATCCACCCTATGGTAACATAAAATTCACCCTCCAGTGATATATATCCACTTATACATGATAATAAACTATCTAATCGATCATCAGTATGATGTAAAAACTAGTCACCTTAAGTAAATATGGATTCCAAATTATGTGACACCCACCCATCTCAAGGGGAACTCCCTTTGAGAGTGTACACCCTTTTTCTGACCACCAATGATGTATCCTTGACCATAACACCATCATAAAACTAGAAAATGATCCTAAGGCTCTTCAAAATAGGTACAAATATGAATGTATGTGGAGCACCTATATTACAAAAGAGATGATACTTGCATAGAGGATACTAAAATCATACATCTCACCATAGATGGATCAGTTCTCTTATCCTTAGGTACATGTTATACAAAATATATCTGGCCTTAATCATAGAATTATGAACCAACCTCACTACTCGGAGTAGGAAAACTCTTCTATCTAGGTACAATTGGTATGTGGATGACATAGCCACAACCACCAAATAAGCCTAATTGATTGGAACTTCTCTAGCTCCCAAAATTACACAGATCTATTTAACCTAATCTTAATTATCAAGTTAGATTTGACCCCCTACCTCTTTCTTCTAGAGGGAAGGTCCTAAAAAAACACTATACACGGCCCGTCCTACAGAAAGTTTGAAACTCAACGATGTCTCTATTACACAAATTTTTCATATGTCTCCATATCCCATAGTGGTTATAGAATATATCACTACTATCACTAACATCCAGGTGGGTACTCCCTTCCTGAGACATCTCAAAACTGTACTTCCTCTAAATGGATGTTGAATTACTTGGTTGAGGGACCACACTGATCTGCTATATGCCCCAAGCTTCCCTCGGGTTCTGCTCTATAATAAGAATGTAATTCATTATCTCAGTGATAGTCATCAACCAAAACATGTTGACCAGTGATCAAAAAGAATTCCTGAGACATTCCATTAACTTGTTTTCCCTCGATAGCTCATCAATAATAAAAAAAGGGGAAAAATATAGAATCTCAAAAATTCTATTACATTCATCATGCCCTACTCCAATTTTATAAAATCACTGACCTGATATACTATTAGTGACTCTGAAAAAAATTAATCATAAAACCTGGATTGGAAATCCCTCTCAACTAAATCCCAAAACATATCATCCTAGTTTAAAATGTCTCACCATCGCTTACCTTATCCTCAAATAGTATATATTGTGAGCTTCAATATCCTCTCTGGAGGTTTCTCTAGATGCTAAAAAATCGTCAAATTAGTATCACAAAAAATTTATAAATCAGTGGAACACCATATCGCAAAAAACATGGTTATATGATGTTGCTAGAACACATGCATCAACTCTTCCATACATGAGGTAGACATCAATGCTCCCTGAAAAGTATACATATAGCATATAAATCCCTCATGGAATATGCCACATCATCCATGTCTGGAAGCACTACTTGTGCTGCAGCTTAAATTATTGGTGTATCTAATGGTAGCCCATATCCCACCACCTTCCAAACATGGTCATCACTACCATCCTAGTGGTGAATTGGGGTATTCATGGTGGAATGCCTCTAAAATTCCAAACACATTCCTTGAAAAGGATCAATTATAAGAAGATCAAAGTTCAAAAATATATGACATGTTGAACCTATCATAGAAAAAAAATAATTCCCCCCATCATTCTCTTAAATCCATTAATTCTTAAAAAGAAACAATAATAAAAATCACCAGAGTCACTACATATTACACACTAAATAGTTGGGTCAAGGTCAAGTTATCTATTTCAAAAATTCAATTTAATTTTGGATTCATATTTATATCACAAAATTCAGTAGGTGTCTTAACCCAATAGTTCACAAATTGTTATCCATAATTTCCTATACACCTTATGAACTGAAGTTAATCATCCACTGAATCCATACCATAACATGTTCTATTCCATTAAACCAATGGTCCATGACTCAACATGTAATGTTTGACTTCATAGGGTGTTTTTTGTATCCAAATCAAAAAATGTTGCTTAGGTTATGGCAGGAACTCTATGTTCAAACTATTTTTCTCAATTCCCTAGAAGAACACTAAGAGGATAACAAATATATCACAAAAGGAACCTAGGACAAGGTATACAGTCAGGAAATTCATCCTATATGGCATGGCATAATACATTGTATATGAATCGCGACATGTGCCTAAAATGTTGAATGAGATCCAGATCATCATCTCATTAGGAAATGGTAAAACATATCCTTATTAAAAATCAATAATAACACCAGATGTTTTGTTCATCACCCAATGATGGAATCAAATCAACTATAATATGAAAAATTCAGAAAATAGTCATTTCTATCTTTGTAAATTTGGTTTTTCTCTATAAATGGGTTAGCTACTCCTAGAAAAAATATATTACCAAATTTCAATATATTTCTAATATCATGTCTAATGTCCCAAAATATTAAATAAACAAAATAAAAAAATATGATGCCACTTTGTAACATCCTGAATTAGATGACACAAAATGGTACCATGAGCTGGTGGATCACATAGCCTCAAGAGCGCCTCCTCGTAAGCCAGAGGCTTATGACTAATAGAAAGGGCCTATGGTGTGTGTGTGGGGAGACTATTCCCTCATGTCAGAATGTATCATAGTATTAGTAAATATATCAGTCAATATATGATTAAATAAAAGGACCATACATAACATAAAAATCCAATACAAGATTAAATAAACAATGTGAATGGAACTATATTATGAAAAATGATATTTCATGTCATGTCTCAAAATTTTTTGGAAAATAAAAATACATGCATCTTGTACAATACATGTATCAAAAAACCAAAAATAAATAAAGGAACAATCCCAGCTAGTGTCATAATCCTAGATTTGTTCTATACTCCCCCACTGCAAATAGAAAATAAATCAAGCATCGTACAGTGGGTGCTTTCCATGGTACCTACCTACATCCATGAAGCCATTATGTGTACCCAATATTGTCTCGAATAAGGTGTGAGATATCACTCAGTAGGACATCACCAACAATATTGATAAAAATCATGTCTGTGTGCTATCAACAGAAGAAGACTGCAATATATTACAATTATAAATGTTTTAAAAGTAATGTTCCAAAGGAATATGAGAAATTCTTCATCATAACAATGATCCATGAAAACAACAATTAGGAATCTGTATTCAAGGGGTACTATATAACATAAAAACAAGTGATATTGTCTAGTCTTCCTATTGGTGTCTAATACCCATACCAGTTCTATCTATAAAGCATAGATAAAAAGTTGCCAAATTTTTCTTATCATGTAATCAATTTTGAATATCCTCAAAGCCACATTATATAATCCACCATACATTATCCATCACATCCACATCGTATAATCAAGTTTCATCCATAATGGTTGTGTTGTGAAATCAAATGTGTCAAACCAAGAAGGTCCATATCCAAGGTATATAAGACCAAGAAATCTAAATTGAGTACAAGGAGCATCTCAATGGAAATGCAGTAATGATTTGGTTATAGTATAAGGATCATGTCAACAAACCATCCAACATGAGTCCAAAAAATCTGAATCCAAGGGGAAGAAATGCCTTTGGCATCCTATGAAATCAGTATCCAAGGAGTAAACATGCCCAAGGCATCCAGTACCATAATCAATATACATGGGAGAAATGTCTATGGAAATAGTATCAAAGGTATAACAACCTATTCATCTGATACCATTATAAAAACATCAATCCATACTTTCATAATTTCATAATTAAACACATTCCATGAGCTCACTAAAATTATTTCCACAATCTCTAAAAAATAAATTAAATAAATGTAATCATTAAACATCAAGTAAACACATGGAAATTGTGAAATAACCTTCTTCTAATCAATTAAATAAAATTAATTCAATTTTGAAATATCCTAAATCAGTAGCAATCTAATACACACCGAGTAGGTTTGTATAAAATAGGGAAAAAGAAGGTTTGAACCTTGTGGGTGGATTAAGATGAAGTTAAAAGACCTCCAACCATAAAATTGTAACCAATTTAAAACCTAGTAGGTTACAATTCAACCACATTAAACATTTCACTAATTAATGGGGCTCCTTCGGAAATTTTTACATGTAGAACAACAACAACTACTCTTATAAAACACCAAACCTTGAGGTAAAGGTATAATCCTCCAACCATTGGTCCATAGATTTATAATCCTCTATAATAGACCTTTGATTCAGTATAGGTCAAGATAAAAATGATTAACATAAGAAACCCCGTGAAATCAGGAATATTATCTTGGACCGAAATTAATCTTTTTATATGAAGGTAAAAAAAATAATGGCACAACCAGAATATATAACATACCTGTGGGAATCCAGTGAGACAATAATTTCTTGAATATGAGCTAGTATAGATAAATTTCACACAATCCTAGGTTTAGGATTAAAAGGGGATTCTGGTTTTTGAGATAGGGGAGGGGTGAGGATTATCCCCAAAATAGAGGCCTTTCCTTTTATTTAATAAATATGAACTTGAGATATTTCACAATGTTTAAATGACTTACATGTCATGCAAATATTCGGATAATCCACCCTAGGAAGCAACATTTATATATTATGTGAAAGGATAGGTCTAAAACAATACATTTCATGTAAATGATACATGTCGTGTATTCCAATTACATAGTGTGTAATTAACCTACATCCAACCTATAACCCACCTTCAATTTCCTTTTCAAAATTAAGCCAGTCATCACACATCCCGACATAATTTTCTAATCGAAAATATTATGTAAATAAGGGTTCAGTAAAAAATAAAAGAATTTGTACCTCACAAAAAAACCCTGGGATCTTATAATAGAGATTTTCCATGTAGCATCATCACAACCAATGAATCCTAGTGCTCCCTCTGAGCATAGATCATACTAATGGAAATATCTAACTCTGAAAAAATATATATCTCCATATATGAAAGAGATCACTCACCCTTCTTTTGAATCTGGTGTTTAATCTCTAACAGTGTCCTCCTCAAATTGTTTTTTCATCAACCTCAACTCCATGGTGGTATACAAGAATATATTATTTAAATTATTTGGAAATAACCTAATGGAAAAAACAACCTCGAGTATTTCTTAAAATATAAAAAATAGTAAGTACTACCTTAACTCTTAATATGGAATATTTAATGTTAATTAATTAACTTAATTTATCCAAAATATTCTTGTCTACCCAATTCAATAACAATTTAACATAATCATGATTCATGGAACTTAACAATGGTCTCTACCCCATAAATAATATCACTACCCTTATGATGTTCCATGAACATAATGGTTATTAGGATGGATCATAGTGGGGCATAACAATTAAGGTCCAAACCAGTATCCCTTGATTAATTTATTTATTAGGTTTAGTTTCGAATTTTTACCTACAAACCCATGCATTTTAACACGTTCATATCTCTAAAATATACCTTATCACTCCACCATAATATTTGATACCACTCTATAACCACCCCCCACCTTTGGTACCCTACATGGGCTGGCAGTGAAGAGAATGAGATATCCCTTGAATCCCACCTCTAATAGGCCATGTATTGGAATCTATATTTGGTGGTATGAACAGGCATAATATGATTTATTACCCTCAATATATAAATGAAGGATAAAATTTAAGATAAAATACACCAATAAAATCCATATCATAAGTCAATAATAAATCCTAATATATAATTTAATTTCCTGAAAAATAAAAAAACCAAAATGAAAATACTAAAATCAACACAAATGAAGTAACCACAAACACAAGAAAAATTATTATCAAATCCATGATATATTAATTCCTAATTCGACAACTAACCATCACTTACAGACATAAAAATTAGTTTATATATACATTGGGTGAGTATATCATGTTCAATTAGTATGATCATCATTAAAACCTCTCCTAGAAAATTTGAAAGAAACAAACTAAATACGAGTTAATAAAAATATGAAACCAACTCATCACCAAAGAAGGTAAAACTATTTTCCATTCCTTACCATGAATATCCCACCAAGTAATTCATACATGTGAATCATAATAATATAAAATCATATATATATATATTATTCACTTCTACTTCCCCACTGATTCATCACTCTCTTTCCCCAAAATCTCACGTTATATTCTTGTCCCACACATCAATAATACTTCCCAATCTCAAGAAACGGTATCACAATCATTTAACATCCCATGACACCCAGAATAATGTCATTATCACTATCTTATATATAACCATGTAAAATCCTATAATCTTGAATATGATCTTGTATCATATATTATAATTCAATCTATCAAAATTCAGGCATGAATAATCCTGGGAATCCATAGCCACCATGATCAAAGAAATGTTTATGTTATAACCTTTGGCCATTACTTACTATAGATAAATATATAATAATACTATGATTCAAAACTTCCTAGGTGAGTGAATACCCTATAGATTATGTAATTATATCCTAAATATGACCACATAAGGATACTAAAGTCTATGGTAGAGTGGTGGAGAGTAGTAAGTCATATATTTCATCACCAACCTGTATTTTGAGGAAAACAACCTCTAAAATATTGGGTTATTAGTTTCCCTACTAGATCTGGTGAAGAATAATATGAAATAAAAAAAATAAGGATATATCACACACAACCTCTCTATGGGAAACTACTTATCCATATACACTCTTATAGTTATTATCACATAGGACACTAAGACACCACATCTATGGCCTAAGAGACTAAATCTCCTAGAGGCACATAAGAATGGAGTTTTAATCATCATTAACCAATTATATTTTATAATTTAGTAATTACTAAAATTTTATTAATTTATCATATATTGTAGTTTAATTGTTTCATTTGAATTTAAAAGCCAAAATGATTCTATACTTATGATTTCATTTCATGAATCAACTCCCATTCGCTTTGATCATTAATTCTATGCATTATAGAGTCTCTATTAATATATAAATCATTTATCATTAGTACCACATATAATACCCCATCCCATGGGTTTATCTATTTATCCATTTATCATTCCATATATTCATGGCACTCGATCACTCATACTATGATATCACATATAAATATGTAACTTTTAGTGCATAACACTAACTAAAATAAAATATGATAATCATAACAATAGATCATTATATATCTCATCCATCAAGAGTAAAATCAATAATATAATCAACAATAAATCCCATTTTTCCAATCATATCAACAATCCCAATTTCATTCCCAGTACTATTTTAGATAATACTTTTTATCCAACCATCGTTGGAATCAATCACTACTATAGCTATAAAAAATAAACCCATTAATCATTAAATGAACAAACAATTACATGATCACAATAATAAAATAAAGGATTTAATATCATATATCTTGATTAAATGGGGAAAAATTCAGCACAAAATTTCATTGGTACTAAGGCCATATATTTAAGGCATTAAATCATTTTTCAAGGAATGATGGGCTTGCTCAACCCCAAAAAAATTATCTTAGAAAAAATTAATTTCATTGTCATATTGAATTAACTTATTCATTATGAATAGGTTCCATCAAAAAGAAACCTATAATCATAAGATTTCAATATATATGAATTAATTATACACATGCATAATGAAATACTTCCATATTTCATCAATTCCTAAGAATAATGGTAAATTATTTACCAAGGTCTCTTTTATTAAATTATTTTATCATAATTGTTTCACCATATTCATTTATTTGTAATATATAATTACATTCAATATATAATTTACACTACATTGTATCATTGAAAAAAAATCATATAAAGGTGAAAGAAATTATAAATCTAGTCTTGAATGTTAATAAAGAATAAAAACTCCATATAATATCAATATTTTTTATTATACCATGTTTAAGTTTTTTTTATCAATTTTTAAACACATTAAATAATTCTAGGAAGAAATAAAATCACACATATATTTATAATTCATCATTTTTTAGAAAATAACAAACAAAAACATCATTAAAATAGCATATGATAATTTCCCCTTTATAATTCATTAATTTAAATATTTTGAAATAATCATCATCGTTGTCTATATTAAAATTCCATCCATTAATGTAAAAGAAATTATATACATGAAATAATACCGACTTCATCTTTTAATATCCATATTGTCAAATGTTATTTATCTTATATATGTAATGATATTATCCCATTTCATTTAGTAATTCCCTATTATTATCTTATTTATGGTGGATTATGTCCATTTATTCAAACGATACTAAAGAATGATATGATCATACTTTCACATAATAATACAAGTGAATAATCAGATACCCTACTTGGAATAATCTTCACAGCACAAAACACTACAAATAGTGAGATGAAAAATTATAATAATATAGGCTAGAAATATATGGGGATCAATTCATATCATTAAAGGATCATTGGACTCAATTAGGGGTGATATCATCACCCTATCTAAAGAGATAATAAAAAAAATAATGTGGGAAAGAAACTAGATTTAAAATATTCGAAATGGTGTTTTACTTATATTCCATTCAAACCCCAAAAAAATACCTTTTTAATATCATATTAATTAATATTTTTTTCTAATTATCTCACACAACAGGTTAAATCCATTAAAATTAATGAGTCTATGATAAAATTCAATCTTTTTTAAACTAGTTTAAAATCCCATATTTCATTTAATATTATCATTTAGATCTATTAGTATTTCATTGTATAATTTAACTGCAAGAACAATGGAATTTTATACGCATAAATAATTACCCACTAATGAAAGATATTCAATGTTTGGGCATAATATAGTTTACCCTAACACAACTGGTTACCCTCATGTGAGTTGTAAATATCTCAGGTTACCCTTACATAGAAATTGAAATCACCTTGATATGAAGTGCAAGATCCTAAACTTTTTTGAGATTATTTAGTCTTTATGTTAAGTGTTTCTTTTATTTGGTTGAGTAATTTTTGATTGGTTATTACCTTGTGGTGTGTTTGGGTAAAAATTTTATAACAATAGAATAAAGTGGGAAGTCCATGGTTGGCACATGGTTTTCCATAACCATACACCCCATCCAAGAAAATAGTGAAACCCCTCATAAAGAGGAACTACATGACTGGAACATAGGTTTTAAAACCATACACCATTAAAGGATAAATCTTAATCACCCCCCCCCAAGAATATTCTCTTGATTAAGGTACTCATTTAAGAGAAATTGTGAGCCTTGAGAAGAAAACAGTGCCTACGAGATTAATATCCCTCAAATTTTATTAAAATAACCAAAACCCCCATATTCCACTATTGAACTCCCCAGATCAACCCATAATCAATTTCTATCAATTCTAGATCCTCTCATAGGGATCTTATTCCTTTTTCACTTCCTCTCTTCAAGATTCTAACCCCAAACTGAAGATCTATACCCTTCCCGATAAGTGTATCCCATCCTCCTTGGTTCTCTATTCCTCTTCCTTTCTAATTCCATTAAATAAAGGTATTTTATACAAATTATGATTATATTTAGATCTATTATTGTGGATATTGATCTCGATTTTATGAATTTTTGTTTTTTATCTTGATTTAGGGATTTAGATCTGGATTTTATTCTATGTCATTGTTCTACTCAACTTTTGGGGATTTCAAATAGACAATCATTCGTCAAATAATTTAGGTAGGGGGTATATAATTAAAATCTAAAATTTGTGATTAAAATTATATGTATATAATTTTATTTTTTATTTTTTATTATTAGAAATTGAATTTTGGATTGTGTAATTAATTTAGTGAATAAATTAACTGAGGGAAATGTGAAATTAGGGTTATTTGATTTTTTGATTATGAATAAGTAATTATTGAATTAATTATGATGGAATTGGTATTGTTTAACTGACAAATTGATTTTTTGATTAATTATAGGATAATGATAAGGTTGATTTGAAAAATAAAATACTGAATTAATTATATGTTAATTAGATTTTTGAATTGGTTAATAAAATGTTAAATTAATTATGGGATATAGAGATTTTTGAATTCAATAATTAATTGATTTATTAATTATAAAATAATGAGATTGTGAGTTGAATAATTAATTGATGGATTAATTTTGGGATTATTATGATTTTGGATTATGATTAATCAATCTGAAAATTAATTATGGGAATTTATGTGACGAACTAGTTGTTGAATTAGTAATGAAATTAAGATGATAAATATATTATTGATTTAAATAATTAGATTGAGATATTTAATTAATCATTTAGTTAATTAATTACATATATATGATTAATTAATTCTTGAATTAATGAATGGGATGATATTGAAAGGATGAATGGTAAAAATGACATTCATAAGGAAATTAGGATCTAGAATGGTAAAAATGGAATTCTAAGATATGACATGAGATATAGATTTCTAATAGTGGAATTATAAGACATGAAATCCCTTTGGCATAGTTTAGACTCTGATGTGGGCCAAAGTAGGCATTGAGGTTAGTGTTTCCTCTGGAACCTAGGGGTTGATGTCGTTAAATAAAGAAATAATGATAATTTTATAATTGTTAACTTATGCATTGTCTTTATTTATTAATACAACTTCATGACCTATTATTCAATATATACTATTTTAGACAACATTGGTGGTGGCCAAATTAGTTTCACTCACACCCTACCTCGGTTTCTTAATTGATACATAAATAGATTTTATTGTTTTAAGACAGGTTAAGGGAAACGACCTGATATTAGATGATTTATTTGGGGATGGATCATGTATGAGCTAGACAGGCATGGTTCAGGACCAACTTTGGAGTCATTAGTGTCTTTATTATGAGTTTTAATTTTAAAACTAGACCTATATTTTGGAATTAAAGATCTACCATTTAGTTTTTTATATTGTATTTCATGTTTTGGTTATCTTTTTATATTGGTACTGTTCTGGTTATGTTATCATTTGGTTATTCAGATGATATTTTTTTCTCCAGTATATTAATCTAATGAAAAATACGGTATAGTCTCCCCATGATTTATAAGGGTCCCTCCTTGCTAGTTTGGAGCCTCTGAAATATGTTGATGCGTTCTTGGGGTCATGTGGCTGACTAGCTTAGGAAACCATCATCTGTCACCCAAGCCAAGATGTTACAAATTGGTATCAGAGTTCAATTTTCTTTTACTTTTCTTTTCTCTTTAATTTTTTGAAATCTAGTCTAGATACTAGGAATATTCATAGCTTTTTTATAAGCTATTTCATAGTAGTATCTAACCCTTGTACTGGGGAGAACCTATGTACCCATGGTCGGATTGTTGTTATTGTTTTTTTTGTGAAATCATAAATTATTTCACCTTAGATGATGCACTTGTTGTGTGATGTGATTATTTTTATTTCATATATTTGTGGATATTTAACTCACGGACTAGTAAGGAATGTGGTTTAACTATAAATTCATTATTCTAATATCTTTGGATTTTTTGGTTATATGCATCATTTCAGGCACTCAAGAGGAAATTGGTTTTGGGTAATTTGTTAAACAGGAATATTTTTTCCATACATGTGAAACTGAATTTAAAATGGTTCCTAATATAAAATTAAATGTGGTAAATTAATTAAATATTATAATAATTGGGTGTTTAAATAGGAAAATATAATTATGAAAATGAGTTACCCATTTTTAACCTTGACCTATATATAGGATGGTTATGTATAGTGTTAACACCTCTGTTTTGGTCATGTGGTGAGTTTTGGGTAAAAAGAATTGTTGTTACTTATTATGGTTTTTAGTACATGTGTTAGTTTTGAGAAATGTATCCTAAGGCGTGTGTTTGGATTAAACTGTTATGCCTCAATGATGGCTCATGTTGATAGGATGATAGGAGGACATTTCTAGTGATGATCCTCTAGTGGTAAAACCTGAGGAATTAATTGTGCTGGGTGAGGATGTTGGAGAGAAGCTATGGGATAACATTTCTAGGATCATTCAATTCATGGAATGGGACCCAAGGTGAGTTTTTAGGGACATGTTTGACTTGAAAATTGTTTTTCATTTTTAGAACCCCCTAACTTTGGCTGGAGTGGGTGGACCTATGAGAGAGGAGTTCTGGATTGATTCAATCCAGACTATACCTAGACACTTGGATAATCCTAGTAATAAGTGGGTAAATGTAGATTCTTATACAATATACGGATTATTGAATAAGTGGTGGGACGTTTAGGCTCTCACTAGGTTGGATAATGGTATGTTATGGAATGGCTTCTTGGAGTGGTTCTTGGGGAACATCTATCTAGAGACGATAAGGTGGGAGAGTGTAGATGAGTTCATGACATTGATATAGGGGAGTATGTTTCTAAAGGACTATGAAGTACAGTTTATATATTTTCAATAATTTTTTCTATTATTGGAATTATATGATACTGGTTTAGAAAAATTATTTCAAGGACATAAGTTTGAAATTTGGTCCTAGGTGAAACTATTTAAGATGAATAAATTTTCAAAAGTAGTGAATCGGGATCTCATATATGATGGGAACATGAGGTTTCTAGTATAAAAAAGATGGTTGTTAATGGATGATCTGGGGGTATTAATTCTAAGATAAGGAAGAGTATTTATGATAACTTTATCTAGAGTAGTAGAAAATAGAATGTCTCGAGGGAAAATTCAGTTACACAAGACCTTTATCTGGTGAATTTTTACCAGTTTTTAGTCTAATACACTATTTTCAACACTATCCCTAACCACAAAAAGAGTGTTGATATTATTGAAACATGGTACATATAGAGAATTTCTACAAGAACCCATGACATATGAGTAATTATGGGGAAACTATAAATAATTAGACTGTAGTAATGGGATCTTCTACACCAGATCAATCTATAAATTGATGTTATGTTGTCACAGTGGTAGAGGTAGTGTACGGGGTACTTCTAGGAAATAACACACATATTAGTAAAGTGGTGTAGCTAAGGGGACACATAATACATCACAGTGGAGAGGGTATGATAATTTCATTTATTTCATCTAACACTGGTATATAAAAAGGATAGACTCTCAATAGTGAGAGGTACTATTCTCATAGTTTCTATATTATCTATTTCCTTATTGGATACTGATGCCTTTCATTCAATTATTTCTACACAACACAAAAATTGTTTGCGTTGATGAACACATCAATAGTGTTTATTGTCTTGATGAATGAAATATTATATTTGTACATGGATAAATTGTTGGCAGTGTCTGTGGATGACATATTTGTGTACTCCAATACTCATGAAGATCATTCCCAATATAATGATATTATCTAGAGAACAATTAAAGAGAGTTGGATATATTCCAATCTATCTAAGTGTCAATTTTGGATTGATCGGTTATGATTTGTTAGTCACATCATCTTAGAGGAACGTGTGCCAGTAGACCTTGATAAGGTTTACGCAGTTGTATATTGGGAGTTACCAAATAATTCTTTTGATATCTCTATATTTCTGTGGTTAGTTGCATATTATCAAAGGTTCATCAATAAATTTTTCCATTTTAAAGCTCTATATTTTGGGTTGACCAAGAATGGTATAATTTTTGAATTGTAATAAGCTATTGAGTGTTCCTTTCAGGAGTTGATGAAGTGCTTGAAAATTGAACCAATCTTGATCTTACTTTAGCTAGGTGAGGATTATATGGTGTATTTTGATTCTTATGTGATAATACATATAGTAGTGTTGAAGCAAGTAGATCATGTTGTGGCAAACAGGTCTCTGATGTTGAGGAAAAATGAGCATAATTACCCTACACATGACCTTGAGTTGGTTGCGGTTGTTTATGCTTTGAAGTGTGTGTGGCATTATATTTTTTGTGAAAATATTATTGTGTATAATTATCACAAGGGATTAAATTATATCTTTTCACATATATATTTTAATCTACAGTAGTGATGGGTGTAGAGTATATGAGATCATTCAAATTTTAGATCTCATATACACCTTGAAAGGTAATCATTATCTATGTTGATTTAAGAAAAAAAATCAGACTCATGATGTTCCTGAGTCTAGTGATCAGCAGATGATGAAAACTCTACTATTTGAGATACATGTAGTGGTTTAACAGATTCAGTAGTTGATGACTCCAGTATCTGTTTCAGCAGAGTCTAAAATTTATATACAAATTACAGATAGGTGGAATGAGGATCCCTAATTTAGCATCTTTGAGGAAAATCCATGAAGTTGGATAGACACCATCAAACTATTTGACTGATAAGGATGATATCATGTACCTAAAGAATAAGGTTGTAGTGATTCAGAGTATTTAGGTGGAGTTTTTGTGAGAATTTCAAGCCTCAAATTGGGTAGTACATTAAGGTGTGAGAAAAATTTTCCCAGAAATACGAAGACATTTTTTGTGTCTGACCATGGAAAATGAAATAAAAGGGTTCGTGACATGATTTTATACCTTTTAGCATGTGAAGTCATAACATTAATGAACTAGAGGTTTATTATAGTCATTTCCCATTCAATAATGGGAGTGGGATGATGTTAACATTAAACTTGTGGTGTGTCTCCTGAGGAATTATAAGAATAATAACACTATTTTGGTTACTATGTATAGAATGATGAATGTGGTGAAATTATTTCCTATAAGAGAGACTTTCTTAGTGGAGAATCTATGATATTTTTATGTTTTGGAGATAGTTAATCATAATGCATTTCCCTGGACTATAGTTTCATAACATGACTCAGGTTTTACTTTTCACTTCTAGAAGGTCTTATAGAATCTTCTTGTTACACAGTTTCTGTTGATTATGGATTTCCACCCATAAAAAAATAGTAATTTGGATCATAATATACAGGTGTTGGAGGATATACTTTGGGTATGTGTCTTAGACTTAGAGGGGTCTTGGTAGAAGCACATAGCATTGGTGGGGTTTTCCTATAAAAGTAGATATCACAATACTATTCATATGGTTTGATTTTAAGATATTTATGGTAGGCAATGTATATCACATTTCTGAGGGATAGAGGAAGGTGAGTTAGAGTTGTTCAGACCAAGTGCCATGCTGGAGACATCAGAGCATGTTTAGTTGATTCAGAAGTGTATTTCAATGGGTCAGAGTAGAATAAAATCATATACTGAAAAAATTGATGACCCCAAGAGTTTACAAAGGGTTACATTGTATTCCTACTAGTGTATCTTAGATTAGTTCACCACTGGATTTTGAGACAGGGCAAGTTGGCACCCACGTTTACTGGACTGTTTGTGGTTATGGAAAGAATCGTGTTGGTGGAATACAAACTGGATCTTCCCTGGAAATAAATTTTTATGCATGATGTCTCTCATGTGTCATAAATTCATCAAGATCACCTGAACATTCTCATGTGATTTATTTTAATGATTTTGAGCTGGAGATAGATGCATCCTTTGTGGATAATCTCATGCATGTGTTCGATAACAATGAAAAATTGTTACAGGGAAAGACCACACCCTATGTGTGTGTATTGTAGAATCATAGTCAAGTTTAGGAGTAAATATGGGCGAGATAAGTAGATATGAGGGCTCTATGGACTGACCTTTTTGGCTCATATTTATAGAGATTGTTGGGAGTATAGCTTAATAATGAGTTATTATAATATGGGAGGATTGTAAGATCCCAACCTTTTCTAGAGATGATTCAAGATTTATTTCAGGTATAATTTTTTCTCTGCTTGGATACTTTTCATTTGGTTTTTACCATGGGGTTTGTCTGGGTAAAAATTTGAGAAAATGGAATAAAGAGGGAAATGCATGGTAGACACATGGATTTACCTAATTGTGCTCCCCATCCTAGAAAACCATGGAACCCCTCATTGAGAAGAATCTCACAGATCGTGCACAATTTTTCAAACTATGTTCCTCAATATCAAAAATTGGGCATCCCCACACCCCTAGAAGATCCACATGGTAAATGTTCATGGTTAGGAGAAACTATTTGCCTCAAGTATCAAACCATGCATACATGATTTTAATCCCCATAATTTCGTTATAAAAATTTCCTAAAACCCTTTATTATACCCCCTTGAATACCCTAAATAAACCCATAAATGATTTCTTTCAATTCTAGGGCCTCCTAGTGGGATTCCAAGCCTTCCCAAACTCAGTTCATCATGATTAAAAGTCTATATTAAATATCTAAACCCCTCTTTATATGTAGATCATATCCATCTTGGTTTCTTATTCCACTTTCTTTATTGTCTCATTCTAGAAAGGGTTGTTATTATTATTTTTATTAGATCTCGATCTTAGATTTTGGACCTAGATCTTGATTTTATGGATCTTGATTTTTTTCAATCATGATTTAGGGTTTTAGATCCGGATATCATTTTACATCATTGTGTTGCTCAAATTTTTAGAATATCATTTGGAAAATAATTTTTCAATGAATTGGTGTTGGTGGTCTATAGTGAAAATGTCAATGTCTTGATTTAAATTATTTGTATGTAATTGTAGAGGTTCTTTTGGATGTTTACAAATTGGGGTTTTTATTGAGTAATTATTTTTATGAATTAATTAATTGATAAAAATGTGAAATTTGGGTTATTGGAATTGTATATTATGAATAATTAATTATTTAATTAATTATGATGGAATGGAGTTTGTTGAATTGAATAATTAAATGTTGAATTAATTATAGGATAATGATACTATTAAATTGAATAATTAACTATTGAATTAATTATAGGATAATGATATTATGGAATTGAATAATTTACATCTGAATTAATTATAGGATGACGAGTTGTTGAATTCAATAATTAATTGTTGAATTAGTTATCGGATAATGACATTTTTAATTGAATAAGTAATTATTGGATTAATTATTGGATTAATGTAGTAGTGGATTATGATTAATTAATTGAAAATTAATTAAGGGGATTGATATGATGAACTAATTTTTGAATTAGTAATGAATTTAAAATGATAAATTAATAATTGTGTTAATTAATGAGATTAAGACAATTAATTAATTAATTATTTCGTGCATGAGATTGATATAATTAATTAATTATTTAATTAATTAATGGGATGAAATTTAAAATATTAATAATAATAATGGAATTCATATGAGAATTATGATCTATAATTGTAATAAAGGAATGGTCATATTTGACATGAGATATGGAATAGTTACAACGAAATTTTAATACATGATATCCCTTAAAGATTATTTGGAATTTAGCATGGGCCGAAGAAGGTATTGAGGTTCAGATGTCCTTAGGAACCCGGGGGTTTATGTGGTTAAATAAATAATAATTGATAATTTTATAACTATTTAATTATGTATTGGGTTTATTTGTTTATACAACTATGTACACTATTATTGAATGGATATTGTTTTAGTTTTTGTTGGTGGTGGCCTATTGAGTTGTAATAACACCAATCTTGTAAGCCTAATCATTACTCAAATAGATTTCATGATTATAAGAAAATTTAAGGTAAAAGACCATGTGTTAGATGAATGATCTAGGGATAGATCATGGATGAGAGATCCAGATATGGATCGAGACCCACTTGGGGGTCTTAAGTGTCTTTATATTGAGTTTTCATTTTCACACTGGACACCTATTTTGGCATGGAATATATATTGATTAGTTTTTGATGTTGTATTACCATTTCTGGTTATCTTTTTATAGTGGTATTGTTATGGTTTTGAGTACATTTGGTTATTCAGTTTTTATTGATTATTTATCTCAGATGGTGTATTTCCATTATAAAAATGATGGTATATTCTCCCAATGATCGATAATAGACACTCACTGCTATTCGGCAGTCGCTGGTGTATGGAGAGGTGTGCTTAAGGTCATGTGACTTACCGGCTCAGGGCACTGTTGTGTGGATCCCAGGCTAGGACATTACATGAAGAAACTAAATTTACACAGGATCAGAAATACAAGTCTTACCATAACATGATATCCCTTTAACAT
Organism: Viscum album; assembly: GCA_963277665.1. Taxonomy (NCBI): domain Eukaryota; kingdom Viridiplantae; phylum Streptophyta; class Magnoliopsida; order Santalales; family Viscaceae; genus Viscum; species Viscum album. Next base: position 1,879,896,932 of record OY728132.1, read on the forward strand.
TACATATTTGATACCTCTACGTTGTAAATCCTTTTATTTTATTTTCTTCTAGGTTTTGGATTCATTGGTTGAGGTTCAGGTTGAGGCTGGTTTTGAATTTTTATGTTGTGGAAGTTTTATGATGAGTTTTTGATGAGAAATTGTGACATTGGGATTAACAATAAGGGAAACATGGTTAGAATATGGTTAAGTGAAGTTGTACAGAAGTCATCTAGGTAATTGTGTGTCTTGTTTTGCAGCTCAGGGGTAATGAACATGAGTTTCACATGCTTTAGGAAATTATATGACAACCGTGAGAGAGGTTTTTTCCATTTGGAAAGTGGCCATCACATGTTCTGTGTACGATTTGAAAAACCATGAGACCAAACCATGAAAGATACCCAGATTCTTAAAAACATGAAATTCCAATTTTCCCCTTCTAATATTTTAACACTAATTTAGGATTTCTCCCACTTTTTGAACATTGGATCACCAGGGGGACCTCTAAGCTCTTCCATATTATCCTCCCATCCATTTTTAAATACCCTTGATGGATCCAGGGTAAGATTCCTTTTGTTTTTTTTCATTTTCACCCTATCCTCTCCATTATCTGTCAAGTTATTGGGTTCTCTTATTGGGTTTTTCTTATTGTATAGATCCTAATGGATTGGGTTGATTTGTGGTTAAATTTATTGAATGTTAGTGTGTGCATATTGTGTCCTGGGCTTGAATATTCATTCTCCTAAAGTCATGTTTCATTCTCACATCGTTGAGGTAGGTGTTTCCATCCATTTCCTTTTCAACACATTCAATTTGATGATTGATATTCCCTAAATAAATTATAATTGATATTTTATTTCTTTTGACTATTTTGTATTATTTTTCATGGTATTTTGATGAGGATATATGGGTGGGAAATGGGTTTAAAAAAGGGATTATTTTATTCGGATTATGTTAAATACACACATGGTGTTTGATAGAATATTTATTCATATTTTAAAGTGAAATTGGGTGAGCTGACTGGTGTTTTCCCATATTTAACTATTATTAATTTTGTTGGATTTTGAGTTGGGTGTTATTTTTATAAAGTTGTGAATTTTATTGTTGTAACTTGATGTGTTCATTTATAAACATCAGTTATTTCTATAAAAAGATTTAATGGATTTCAGGAATACTTGAATGATATGGAATGGTGGTTTGTGATTTTTTAAAAGGAATTATAATTGGTTTGTATTTGTAAAATATTGTATTATTTTGTAAATTTTTGGTTTATTAATGGTTTCTAAAGGTCCATTTGTAACCTCAGTAAACTTGGTTATACTTTGATCCATGGTTTCCAATGGTTTCTCCCTCATTTTCCTCTTTATATTCCCCAAATGGTTCCTCTCATTCTAAATGGTGTGTTAGTGCTTCAAGTGACTTTAAACCTGACATCAAATGTGTTTAAAAAAGATTTACCCATTTTTCATGTTGAGGTAAATTTTGATGAATGATTGGAAAAAAGGTTTTTTTGGAATTTCTCTTGTTTTATTGTGTTTTCAAATGTCTTGGAAAGAGTTTTTGATTTGAAATATAAATTCCCATTAATCATATTGACTTTTTTAAAGAAAATTAGTTGAAATATTGTGTATAGTGAATTTCTGAGTGATATTTTAAAATTCTTGGGAATGTGGTTTTTGAAACTCAAATGATTTGGTGGCCTAATCATATCCTTGTTATTATTTATTGTGATATTGTAACACCAATAAAGGATTTTCTATGTGTGGTTTAGCACATGATAGGTGTCAGTGGTTGGGGTAGGAATGTTCAACGGTTCTAGGTCAGGTGATCTATGCATGTGAGGTATTATCGTTCCACTATGTATCAATGTTAATATCATGGGTTTCCTGGACGTCTATTAAAGGGTCTATCGATGGTTTCTTTTCAACCCTAATTAGACAGGTTTGTACCCATTTGATGTTGTAGAGGCCATGTGGGGTTGTTTTACAAGATTTTTAGTTAGACCGACCAGTGAGTTATTGACTATGGATCTACATCATATAACAGTTGGTGTGTCCTATCTGAGCATACACAAGTATCACTAATGGGATGTTTAGGAAATTCCAAGGATTATCTATCTATATGTTCTATAGATTTTTATTCTACAAGTAAATAATTTCCATTCAAGATTATATTATCTATTTCACTATATTTACTTCCGACATAGATGACTTTTTGGTTTTTTTGGTTTGGACATGTATTTGGGTTTTGCGTTTGAGATGGGTTATTTAAATAAAATTTTTTTTGATAATAAAAGTTTCTTGTGTTATTTTAAAAATAGAATTTATCGAAATATTAATTTAGTTTTTTAAAATTAGTAATAGTTTATTTTTGAATGTATTTTTTAAACAGGTGTCAGTGGATTATTTTGGGAAAGGAATTTCATGGACTCTATGTTGATTTCCTACTAAGATGTTTATTATTACACCCTACTTGTGTCACTTGGCATTAGTAGTCCCGGACTGTTTTGATGGTGCAGGTTTCTGGATCGGTTTCTCATCTTTGGAGCAGGTTGGCCTTGTGTTTGGTGGTGACTAAGAGGTTATGTAGAGATCTTGTTAGTGTGGACAAATCTTAGAATTTTTTTCTGTTCTATTTTGTTCATCAATAGTTGTATCTGTATCAATTTGTATATTTATTGGTATTTAGTTATTTTTTGTTATTCCATGTGCTTGTTTAATTTATTTTATCCTGGTTGTTTGGGATAACTCATTCCCATTTGGATTACTTCAATGCCTGACACTATTTGAGAGCACATGGGGATCGATAACACCCTGTAGGCCATGTTATGTATCCAGTCAAGTGTTGGGTTGGATAACATCTTGTCCTAGTTTGTGAAAAAGTTGTATCATATTAGAACCATATTGTTTGGGGTGTTAGGTATATTGGATATTAGGAATTTTGGGACTCGAGAGGTAGGCACAAGAATGATTTCATTAACCCTTTATCACACTGATCCTTGAGTTTCGTGTGGTCGTCTAAGATTTGGATCTTTTTTCTTTATTTTTGATTGAGTAATTACAATAGAGGGGATTCATTGTCATGTTGGGATCACACGTGTTGTATTAACCCATATAGATTCCATGTGCATGGTTTAAGGTATTCATTATTGTTAATTCCTACATGGGGCTTGGATCACTAACCATGTCACTGAGTTGGGTATGGATATTGGTTCTTCATTACAGTATTTTTTCATGGGTTGTATTTTTTTTGGTTTCGAATAGAAAAGTGAAATGATATTTTTAAAAGAGAATGTAATTTTATTTTTAATATGGTGAATTTTCGGGTTCTACGATAAAGTGGGGAGTACGACCCGCGGTAATCCTTTTGAGTGTTCACATATGTGCTGGTATGTGTGGAAAGTAAGAGTTCATGGATGATGTAAGAGGAAGTGGATGAAATCATATATGAAAGTTCATAGGATTCCATCAGTGAGTTTTTTTAAATTAATGTTTGACATTGTTTTTATAAATTGGTTTTGAATAAAAAAATGATTTTTGGAAATTGGTTTTTCTTGAAAAGTGGGTTTTGTTTGTGAAGAGTGGCTCTTGTCTTTAGAAAGTGACCTTATAAGAACGTGGTATTTAAAATTTAAACGGAATGGGTGGATTTTGAAAAGATTAATTTTGTTGTATTTGTAATTTTTAGATTATGAACCTATTGTATTAGCTTGATATGTTATTTCATATTGATTCTTTGGGTCGATATGGAACCTTATTTTGTGGTCTTTTAATTGTTCAAAATATCCCCCCTTGAAAGGGATCCAACCTTTATAGTGGGTCTCAGCCTATTTTTTATTCTTCTCATATGTTTCCCATCCTTCATGGTGATTGGGGTCCCTTAGGGGTACTATAATTTCTTAAGGAATTTTAGTGTGTCTTCAAATCTTGGATAAATCATGATACTATAAGAGTGTGTGTTGTTCTGGGATTGTTTTTAGGTCCATATTTTGATGAATTAAAGGTAATTTTCCCATTTTGATATAGGTTTGGATGATGTGACAAGTGATTAAGTCTATTTTTATCTGATGGTTTATACATAAGGAGGTGAATACAAAGAATGAGGAAGAGCTCATGAGTATTCAGCAAGGATAGCAAGTAGTGAAGGAATATGTTGAACATTTCATGTTGCTTTTTACCTTTTCTCTAGTGGTAGTGTCATGAGATCTATTGATGTTTTTTATTTTTATTGGAATTCTCATCCTGAGATCATGGAGTGATCCATATCTTCTAAGGATTTTTTTCTTTAAGAAGTGGGTGGATGAAACATTCTTAGATGAGTTCGTTTCCATAGTTTAGATAGTTAAAAACCAGTACATCTTGTCATTCATGGAGGTTCCCCATCTAAAAAAGATGTGTTCTATAGGATCTTGTTTTTGAAAATCCTCTTTCATTGGTTTGGGATTCTAGTTCACCGAATCTTTTGCTTTTTGTGTTTTTATTTGGTTTGTTCTCACCACTCGAAGTCATCATCCATAATCCTCTGAAAACATTCCATCATTATGGTCGTTTGGGTCATCTGGAGAAGTTGTGTAGGTAGAATTTTCTGAGGAAGAAATATGGATTAAAGTATGTTAGCACCTGACTGTGAGGCACTAGATGCTTCAACCTTTGGGGATCGATCCATAGTCCACGGAGTAAAGATCGCACACAGTTTGGAACCATAGAGGGTGGGGGGATGTGACGACCTGAACCCAGATGCCAGTTAATGGGTGGCCCGATCTCGGTGGGCCATATAGACTCAAGCGCATCTTCCCGAATGTCAAAGGATGGCGATTAGAAGCGAGGACCTAGGGTGTGTCAGTGGGAATACTATTCCCTCATTAGAAGAGTGTATAACAACGGAAGAGATATAAATGAATCGTAAACAATGTAAGAAATATGAATAAATTGTAGAAGAAAATTAATGCAATAGATAAACAAGATTTACAATAAATGTATCAACTAGAACTGTGATTATGTAATGAAATGTCACTAGAAAAACATACTGCATTGATATAATATAATAATCATAACAGGTTCCATAAGGTAAAAGAAAACTATGTCTACTCCATGCATCCTGAGATCCTACTTGGTCATCTGCTATCACGCTCCATCCTATCATCACATAATCAACTATTAGAACCTACATGAATCCCTTTTTCAATACTTGAAACCATGTAATCTACTTTGGGTACCCAATGACACCCAGAGAGGGTGTTAGATAAATTTCAGTGGGACACCACCAACGTTGTCTATAACATCTAGCCTGTGTAATGGAATACATCAATGTTTAAGAATGCATATATAAAGTAAAGAAAATAGAAAAATGTAACTAAATAACAAAGTACCTCCTTCAGCCCTAAATTGGTGTCTGGACATATAACTAGTCTATAAATTTATCAATTACCATTAAATGTTAATAGTTCACATGAGGCATAGCCAAAACTAACAACACCTTGTGATTGTATAAGTAGTGATCGTCCCAAGACATAACAAGGCAACCAGACATTGATATCCAGTGAGGTAGTTCTAGGTTATAACCCAAGGTAACATAAACTCATAGAAAGATAATTCAGTAGTATCTGAATCTAGCTAAGAGTTGAGAGTTAATTCCAAGGAGCGTAATCTAATTAATTCCACAATAAGGTGCCTACATAGTCCAATGTGGTAAACCAAGGTAAAATGAGGCTATGAAAATATAGGGCCATATGGGATTTCACAATGGAACCAACTGGACAATGATTGATCCAAGTATTGAATCCTATGTATCATGTAATAAATAAAGGGACCAAATGGTAGTATACTGGCCATCCAAGGAATAGACAAGAACCAAATTCTATGTCGGTATCCACCTATGATGTCCATATCCTTGAATCAGAATGGGGTTCCCAAGACCCAAGGTATTTTCCTCTCAGAATCCAATGTGAGATAAAGTCAGTCCATTCCTTTATGATATTATAATCATGTAATAATTAATTTGGTTCAAGTCATTCCTTCCATTAGTGTGGATTGATCAGGTAGAGTTGAAACCATTTATTTTTTAGTCTACGAATTTTCTTCCATTAGTGTGGATAGGCCAAGTAGTGTTGCAACCATTTGATCATGTCTTGATTAGCCATTAAGGCTTATTCCATTATTGAGGTTCACTCGGCTACCTTCCATCAACATGGAAAGGGGTGTTATAGACATGTAACCTTTATTCAATATCTTTTGATAAGGCCATGTTATATACTTAGTATACCTTCCATTCAAATTTTATATTTTGGATTTAATAAACATTTGTATGAAATTACCTTAGGCAGGTAAAGTGGTAAGAATTTATATTACATGACATCATGAAATTCTTAGTAATACCAGACACTTATTATAATAAGTCTCACCTTTATGAAGGTCATGTAAAAGAACACTCGAACAGTGGATCAAATGAGTCAAAACACTAAAAACCAATTAAGGAATAACCACCGACATGGGGAGGATTGAGTTTTGGGTGAAAACACAAAAAACTAAACCCATATTTGGAAAGATCATAACCATAAAATTCTAATGAGTATAATAATTTCATGATAATTTATGAAACGGTTTCCAAAAAAACTAGCGGTCCACATAAGAACATTCCAAAAAACATTATTGATGAGTTTTAGACCACCCATCTTAGGGTTATACGATCTTTCTTCTCCCGCGTCAACCATTTATTTTTTCGGATCAGAGTAGAACTATTTAAAGGTGAAAAATTCCCACATTTTGATATCGAGGTCATGATTGAAAGAGAATATGAATGGATAAAAAGAACTCAAATACATTTTGTTGTGAATCCAACATGACAAACCGAAGCTCGGTCAGATGTTGTATGAATGAGATATCTTGATTCCATGTTTAGATCTTCAAAATTCTCCAAAATGAGAGAGAACTAGGTCAGTCCCACATTAAATCGGATTAGGGAGGAAGGGGTTGTCTTAATATATCATTAAGGTAATTTTAGACATTTTACACAGTTTTTTATCCTGCACATGGTTTTCCGCATACTTTATCAATCCGTGTGCTAACCTTGTGAGATGGTTCTGGCCGAACCTGGGAAAAAGGTTGGTTTTCACGGTTAGACTACACGGTCATGCGCCAATGGTGTGAGGTTCCACTATCTGACAAAACAAAATCCTCAGGGTTAGGAAAACTGAGCACTAACTGTGTGCAAACCGTGTGACTTGGCATGTTTTCCCAAATAGCGGTGTTTCGAGCTTCAAACAAGCCCCAGACACACTCAGAACCATTATTAACTCTTTATGCATCTATATTTAGTCTAATGTAATGATTTAGTCAGAAAATTAAAGGAACCATACCTGAGTGAAAAACCGGGTTCTTATAGTCTTCCCCCCATAAAAGAGCTCGCCCTCATGTTCTCCTTCCAAGGGTAAGGAAACACTGTTTGAGAACAACTCTAGCCATTGGGAATGTACGTCAGCTTCCCTCTCCAAAGTCTCATCATGTACTCAGTCATGCTGCCATAGCACCTGTACAAGAGGGACATAATTTCCTTGGAGAGCCTTCATGTTTTGGTCAATGATGCGGACTGGATACTTCTCAAAGGTAACATCATATTCTAACCCAACTCCCTAGGGATCAAAGATATGGGATGGGTCAGCATGATATTGAAGAAGCTGTGCGACTTGAATGATGTCATACATGGCATGGTACCTCTGATGTAGTAGTAATTGATAATATAATGGCCGAACTCTCCTTATAGTTTCTAATGGACCGATGTAACATGGGGACAACATTACCTGCTTCTGAAATCGTATATTCCTTAACCTAGACTATATATGAAGAAAAACATGATCCCTAACCTTGAACTAAAGAGGTTATCGATGGATATTGGAATAATACTTCTGTCTAGACAAAGAAGTAGTCATACACTTCCTAATCAGCTGGACTTTTTCTTAAGTCTCTTGAACGAGACAAGGTCTTAATAGGGCCACCTCACCTAACTCTATCTAGCACAAGGGAGAAGGGAATGGCCTACCACATAAGTCCTCAAATGAATACATCTGAATCGTTGCAAAAAAATAGTTGTTATAGGCGAACTCGATGATATGGATATGCTTCTCCCAATAACTGTTGAAATCAAGGATGCATTCTTGGAGAATATCCTCTAAAACCTGTATTGTCCATTCTGAATGTCCATTGGTCTGAGGGAGAAATGATGTGCATAGAAGTACCTATATTCCCAAATATTTCAGTAAACCCTAGAAAAACCATGATGTGAAATGAGCGTCCCTATCTGAAACAATAGTACGTGGAACCCCATTTAGCCATATGATCTCTCAGACATACAGCCTTCTTAGCTCATCAATTGAAATAGTCTCCAAAATAGTAATGAAGTGGGATGATTTCATTAGTTGGTCAATGGATTCCCAGATAGCATTTTTACCCCATGGAGACATAGTTAAGATGACTAAGAAATCCATAGAAACATTTACCATTTCCATTCTAGGACTAGAAGCGGCTGTAACAAGCCTTCTGATCTCTAGTGTTCCACCTTCACTTGCTGAAATGTGGAACACCAAGTGATGAAGCACGAAATTTGATGTCTGGCAACCAATACGAGTGCTAGATATCTTGATAAATCATCGAGGTGAATGGAAGAACATTCCACTAAGAAGCATGGTACTCTTTCATTGACTCCTCTATGACATATGCAGGAACCCAGATACATCCACATAGATGTAGGACATCATCAATGTCCAAAAACCAATCTAGAGGTGGGTTTCTCCTAATATACTCTCAAAGAGAACGAAACCCTCCAGATTTGAAAGATTCTTACTCTTTACCTTCTCTAAGAGGGAAAAGTTAACCATTAAGGCTGAGAGGTAAGACTGCTTATGACTATCGTGAAACCCCAGATAATGTTCAGAAAAGAGTGACAATAACATCTATTCATCATTTGCTTCATGTATGGCCTGCGTTTTTGTTTTCTAGCTCAGTACATCTATAACCATAATTCCTTTTCCAGGAATATATGCAAGCTCAAAATCAATGGATTGTTGGTATTCAACCCATATTCGCTATCAGAGGTTCGAGTCCTGCTAAGATAAGATATACTAGAGACTATTGGGATATATATACACAAAAAATAGATCACACAATATATAATATCTCCATCAATGTATGACATGGAAAACTGCTACTAGCTTGAGGTCATGCATTGGGTAATTTCTCTCATGAGGCCTCAATTGATGAGATCTGTATGGAATGACATTGTCTTCCTCCATCAACACTACTCCTAGGATACTGCCTGATTCATCATAGAAGATGATATAATCTTTACCAGGTTCTATAAACATCAAAATAGGTGTTGATACAAGCCTTTAATTCAGCTCTTAAAAGGATTTATCGCATGCTTCTGAAGTCATGAACATAACAACCTTATTTTAAATTTTAGTAAGAGGTGATAAATGATATGATATGTCATTTATTAAATGCCTATAATATCTTGTGCGCCTTAATATGCTCCAAATAAAAACACATTGTTAGCCTACTCCTAGGAGACAACAACACTAACTTTTTAGGGTCAACATATAATCTTAATTCAGAAATATTATGATCCAAGAAGTGGACCTTGCTGATCCAGAAGTGGAATTTAAAAATCTTTAGCCAATGATCTCTCTGTTTACTCATATCAATCTCAAGATGTTTGTCATGGTTGTTACGATTGCGTGAATATAGAAAGATTCCATCCACAAGGAACACACAATAAGAGACCATGTAGTGATAAAAAACACTATACATAAAATCCATGAAAATGGCAGGCACGTTCATAAGACCGAAAGACATAACAAGATTCTCATATAGACCATTCCTGCTATGAATAGTTGTACAAGGTATGTTTGATGGTCTCACTCACACATGATGATAATTTGATATCAGTTCGATCTTAGAGAACACCTTTTCTCCTAGAATTCGGTCAAAGAGTTCATCTATTCATGGAAGTGGATACCTGTTCATGCATATTAGCTAGTTATACCTTCTTTAATCTACTCATAAATGTATAGTTCCATCCTCCTTCTTAGAGAAAAGAATGGGTGAACCCCAAGAGGGTGTATTGGTCCATATAAATACTTTGGCCTCTAAGTCCTCTATCTGTCACTTGAGATTCTGAAGCCCAGTATGTGCCATCTTGTATACAGGAATGAACACTGAAGCTGTTCCAAGAACAATGTATATTACAAACTCTATCTCTCTCTTAGAAGGTAATTCTGAAAATTCCCCAAGAATGATTTCCCTAAAATGATCAACTTCTGGAGGAAAATCAATTTGAAGCAACCCCTGGTCCTCTATGAAAATATTTTCTATCTGGGTGGTTACTCCACCTATCCCATGATGCTTCAGTCATGATCTCCCTACCAGGACATGCCACTCACCTTTAAAAAGATAAGTGTTTCCTTCTTGTGATTTAAATGAAACCCTTCGGCGATAATAGTCTACAAAGGCATGATAGTGGGCCAACCAGTCCATCCAAAGAATGACGTTGAAGCTTTTCATCATGAGAATAAAGATATTTGACAAGATAGGGTAACTCCCAACCTCAAGGGGATAGTCCCTTAATTGACGTATGTCATCCATCCGTATTCCCAATAGTGTATCGACGTTCATTACACAATTGTGTTATTGTATCTCTAGTCCAATACTTACCATGATAGATACAAAAATAAAAGAGATTGAATAAAATCTATAAAAAAAGAAGATACAATAGTATAGGTTACTAGAATAGAATATCGTAATATAGATGATCCCTTAGCCTGGTCCTTGGGTATCAGTTGTAAGGCATGCAATTAAACTGATCCATTACCTTGTGCAATAGATAGACTACAACAATAATGAATGCTCTACTAGCGCTGTTGGTGATCAGGGATTGGACTAGCACAACCACGATCTCCTCCAATTCCAGATTTGATGGTGATACACCAACTCCAAAACTGACACGGAACAAAAGAAATTGCTCATGATAGTGGAGTTGAATATGATCCTTTTCCACTCAAAGTTGTTGGAAAGGTCCTGCAAAAGCGCTGATGATGACGCATAAGGCAACAATCCTAGCACTCCATAGGTTCTCTATCACATTGGGGCTTCTTATTCCCTGGTTTTCTACACAAAATAAACACTATAAAACTATCAAACTAGATACTATCACTGCCATTTCCCTAACGATAACCCTCAAGGAAACGTTTCCTAACACTAGAAGAACTATTAGACTAACACAACATAGATCCTTCAAACATAGTACTCGCTCCATCCATGAAGATAATCTCAGTTATAAGGGGCTAATATATTATTTTATAGAATTTTGCAAGGAAAAATACATTCACCTATGTTAGGATGGCATACTGGATCCCATCCTCAAAATGTCTTGCACAAGAAATCTCATCTTGGGCTAGAAGTGCTGGAAATCGCTTTAAATTAGTAAAACGTGCTGAATATTCCATAACTGACATAGAACCCTACTCGAGATGCATGATATTTATGGATATGTTATCTCTTAGTGACTGAAGAAATAATTGATCATAGAAGGCAATCATGATGTCAATCCATAACATTCCCTAATGACGTCCGCCCTGGGTAACGACATCCCACCAACACTTGGTCGAATCTAGATGCATGAATGTAGCAAGATTGGATATCCTATTTGGATACATTTCTAGATAATAAAACATGGATATCATGGATTCTAACCAATTCTCAACAGCATGAGAACCTCCATCCCCTGAAAACATAAGAGGATGTTGATGCTGGAACTCGCTCGTCAGATCAGCCATCGTTGGAGCAACCCATGGAGCACCAATCAATGACAGCATCATATGTAAGAAACTATCAAGGACTTGGGAATTAATGCCCTGATTAGGTACATCATGTGGTGCCTCACGTGTCACTCCTAGATGTAAGACTGGTGGCTCAGGGCCCACCATATCTCGAGCATGGTCGTCAGCAACATCATGGCGAACAACATGAGGACGTCGTGGAAGAAGTGGTCTACAAATTCAAAGAACATACCTTAGAACAAGAATATAGGCGAGGATATATAATCTCTAATGGAATATTAATGTAATAAAAATCACTAGCCAAGGTATACAACACAAAGTAATCTCATAAATGACCATGAATCTGTAAGTGATCAAGTATAAGTTTTATTTCATTTTTTAGTTAATTCATATGTTCAATCCTTTACATTTCATAAACATGACAGGGAATGATAAGGATGTGAAACCAATTCATTTTTTATTTCAGGATTCACTTTATAATATATAGGCATTTCTGATGTATCAGTTCCCATACACCTACCAGCAAAAACAGCAACCATTTACTTATAGCATAATAGATTGACTTAGAACATTACACATTCCAACCCATGAGGGCCCATACACATCCTGAATTGAGACATGGAATCACTCAATCGAATCCAAGTAATAAAATTACCAAAAACTATCACAACATCACTCAACAATCACAGTAAAATCTTGTAATGAAAATTAATTAAATGCACCTCTATGGAATGGAAATATATATGACATGTGAATTCTATTTTCCCAGGATAATGCATGTAGTAATACTCCATTCCCTCGTATCATTGGGTCAATGATGATATTAATTCCATAGATTAATAATAAAAAACACCACACAACATTTGATTCACCCTATGGTAAAATAATATCAACTGTAACAAGAAAAATAGAACAACAATTACATTAATGGTAACCTGGCTTTTACCCATAACATGGGTTTGCAACGCCCAAGAACGGATTATAAACATGTCCCAATCATTAATATTCTCAAGTATATTGTATCAAAATAGACATACTAGAAAAGAAACCACCTCTAATACTACTTAATGGTGACCTGGACCCAGAATCCACTTAACTGGTGCCCCGAGCCTGGTGGGCCACATACCCTCAAGAGCATCTTCCTGAACACCAGAGGCTTTCAGGTAGGAGGTAAGGCCTAGGGTGAGTCTATGAGGAGACTATTCCATCATTATCATAGTGTAGCACAACTGAAGAGATATAAATAAATTGTAAACAACAGATTCAATATGAATAAATAGTAGAATAAAACTTATGCAATAGATAAACAAGAATATCAATAACTATATCAACTAGAACATTGATGATGTAATATCATGTCACTAGAAAACTAGAAATTAGGGATACAATACAAAAAGAAAAACATATTCCCCAAGGTAAAATAAAAATAGTCTACCCCAAGAATCCTGAGATCATACTCGGTCATCTGCTATCAAGCTCCATCCTATCAGCACATAATCAAGTATTAGAAGCTACATGATTCCCTTTTTCAATACCTAAAACAATGTAATCTACTCTGGGTGGTGTGACATAAATCTTAGTGGCACACCACCAACAGTGTCTATAACATCCAGCCCGTGTAACAGAATATAGTAGTGTGTAGGCTTGAATATATAAATTAAAGAAAGCATTAAAATGTGACTAAATAACCAAGTACCCGCTTCACCCCTCATTAGGTGTCTAAACATGTAACTAGTTCATTAATAAATCCATTTCCATTTAATTTTAATAGGTCACATGAGGCATAACCAAAACTGACATCACCTCGAGATAGTATATCTAGTTAAGGTCTCAAGACATAAAAAGGAAGCTAGATAATTATATCCAGTGAGGGAGTTCTAGGTTAAAAACAAAGGTAACATAAACTCAATGAAATCTAACTCAGTAGTATTTGAGTTTATTTAATGGGTAAGAGTGTAATACAAGCAGTGTAATCAATGGAATTCTACAATAATTCTCCTACTGATTCCATGGTGATCAACAAAGGTAAAACTATGCTAAGAAAAGACAAGTCCCTATGGACTTTCACCATGGAACCTACTAGTCAATGCTAGATCTGAGGAGTGTATCTCTGGTATCAAGTAATAAATAAAGGGACCCAACTTAATATTCTAAGCATCCACGAAATAGGAAAGAAACAGATTCTAGGTGGTTATCAACCTTAGAAAACATTATCCTTGAATCAGAAAGGGGTTCCTGAGACACAAGGGATTCTTCTCCTAGAATCCACGGTGAGCTCGAGTCAGTCCATTCCTATTTGATATTGTAATCAAGTAGTAATTTATTTAGTTTAATTACATCATTCCATTAGTGTGGATAGTTCAAGTAGAGATGAAACCATTTATTTTTTGGTCCAAGATTTTTCTTCCATTAGTCTGGATAGTCCATGTAGTGATGTAATCATTTATTCAAGTCTTAATTAGCCATTAAGGATTATTTATTTTTTCAGGTTCAATCCTCTTCCTTCTATAAACATGGAAAGGGATGATATGGACATGTAACCTTTATTCAAGCTATTTTGATAAGCCCAAGTTATATACTTTCCATTTCACATTTCATATTTCACATTTAAAATACATTTTTAAGCAATTACCATAGGCTGATCATGTGGTGAGAATTTATGTTACATTCCATTGTGAAATTCTTAGTAAATTAAATCCATTTATGATAATATGTCTCACTTTTAGTATGTTCAAGTAATGGAAAACCATAATGGTGCCTCAAACATGTCAAAAAACTGAAAAACTAGTTGAGGGATAACCTTTGACACGAGTCAGATTGAGTTGTGGGTGAAACCCCTAATAACTAATAAAATATTTGAAAATATCATGATCATGCAATTCTAACGATTATAATCATAGAATGTTAATTTATGAAAGGATTTCCAACGAACCCGGTGGGCCCAACACAAACAGTCCAAAACAACAAACATTTGGGTTGAGTTATAGACCATCCACTATAGGGTTGTACTATCCTTCTCGTCCAGTATCATCCCTTGATTTTCCTCAGATCGGAGTAGATATAAGAAAAGGGGAAAAAGACCACATGGTGATATCTAGTTCTAGAGTAAAAGAGAATAAGAATGGCTAAAGAGGACCCGAGTACTTACTGTTTCACATCTAACATGACAAATGGAAGCTATGTCGGATATCGAACGAATGAGATCTCTTGATTACATGTTTGGATCATCAAAATGCACAAAAATGATAGAGATCTAGGTCAATCCTACATAAACTCAGTTTAGGGCCGTAGGGGTTGTATTAATAGATAATTAAGATAATTTTATACATTTTACACAGGTTTTTAACCATCGCATTGTTTTTCCGCACGCATTTTCAAATCATGTGCAAACTGTGTGAGATAGTTCTGCCCAAACCTGGGAAAAGGGCCATTCTCATAGTTAGGCTACACAGCTGTGTGCCAACCATGTGAGGTGTCACTGTATGAAAAAACCCAATCCTCACAGTGTAACAGCCCAAGATTTTATAAAAAAATATATTCTTTTTAATTTTATTAATGTCTTGTGTTGTACGCTACACCAAAAGGAGCTTGCACAACACACATCCTTGACTTGACTTGCATTACACGCAATCACGACCTTCCTCGATAGCGTGTGTAGTACGCAATACCGAGTCTCACTAAACAACGATAAGCTATAAAAATATTATTAAAACTAGCCGTTATGAATAGTAATAACCACTTTTTGAAATCCAGTAAATCTTATTTTTCAAAATGAACTTTATTTTTGGATTCGGAGTATCGAATTTAGCCTAAGGTGAAATTTTGGTACTTTTCGGATAACTTTCATATTCTGATGAATAGTGAAAATTACTAAATTATAATTAAAAACAACTTTTTTAATCGAAAAAATTAATAGTGATAAATCATTAATTTGGGTGGTTTTAAAGTATATTTAGAATATATTTTTACAATTTAATACAATGTTGGTCATTGGATGTAGTTTCACATTTAAACTAGACATAAACAAGTGTCAATCTTTTGATAGATATTGTTTCTTAAAAACACGCTATTTGTTTTAACAGCGGGATTTAATTATAAAATTAATTAATGCAACTTTTATGTTATGAATTTGGTAAAATAGACTTCATTTTTGAATTCGGAATATGAAATATAGCTTGGGATGAAATTTTGGCATTGTTCTGAAAAAACATCAATTTTTGATGAATAGTGAAACTACTAAGTGGTAGGTTAAAAACTGAATTTTGCATAAAACTTAATTTTACCACTTTTGTGAATGGAATTTCGAAAATCCGAGAGACACGGTTAATATCAAGGACTAAAATGTGGTTCAATGAGATAAAAATAATTTTTTGGTGAATAGTAACTTTTTACTATTTTTACCGCGGTTAATAGTAAATAGGGTAATTAAGGGTAAATATGATATTACTATTACCCTAACACATGTCCTAATTCTATTGGACAAGTGTAATTCGACCAAAAACAAACTTAGGAATAAAATATGACCATTTAGGCCCACTTGGATTAGATTAGAACATTTATTATTAATTTATTTAAAGAAGGGTTAAAATAGTTAAAATCAAAGTTTAATAAGTAAATCATTTTTAATGAGGGGTTATGCATAAGATAAATTCGACTATAAATATTCATTAGAAAGCTAAAAAGATTTCCTACATGATGGTATTTTATTTGTAATTTTTAGACATCAAATAATTTAATTTATTTATGACACAAAGATGATGCAGTAATTATCTTATTAATGAAATATTGACATAATTGATGTTATAAACACCAAAATAAATGTAATTTGAGACTTTTTATGAATTCCACTAATTTTCTAGGTTAATATGATATATTAGTGTTGATTTAATCAACTTGGTTCGAACATTTAATTCTGTTATGACTTTCACAAAAGTCATATATCAAATAGTGTCAAAATTGACACAAAATAGTTTTTAAATCAAATATTATATTATTAATTGTTATTTTATTCCTAAAAATCTAAGGTTCGGCCAAATGACTTAGATAAGGATATATATATTAATAATAAACAATTTGGGGTTCGTTTGGCATGTTATAGTAAGTGTATTAACCATATAGTGAAAGAAAACAAAAAGACATGGTAAAAGTTAAATTATTTAACTTAATGTTAAATCTAAATGATAAGGTTAAAATAGGAACCTAAACTTGTCTAAATTCTATTGGATGAGAGGATTTCGACCCTTCCCCACCTTATCTTAGAAATAAGACCCTTTGGAACCATTATAAACCGATTTTGACTTTAATATAAAATAATGTTTTTAGTTATTCCTAAGGTGCCCCTCTCCTCCCCTATAAAAGGACACCTCCTCCCCCTCCTCCTCACACCAATTTGAGAACTCAAGCTCGGCAAACCCCTGCCATTTTCTCCTCCCCACATCCCTAGAATAATCCTAGAGGTCCTGGTCTTCTTCAAAGACCAATCTTAGTTCCCTAAGTGGAGGATTCAAAGAGGCCTTCCAAAGAAGAGGTAATATCCATTACCGATCTTTTCAATTTCTTTCATCTTCAACTTCTTATTCTTTAGTTGTTTCATAAAAAAGTAATAACATCAGTATTACTTACATACTGATATGTTATTATAAATATGAAACAACCCTAATTCACCTTCTATCCATCCTACGGAAAAATGAAATCACCACGCGTGCGTACGTACGGAATACCGTCTCCACGCCGTGGTGTAATCTATTTTCCACCATCACCTTACAAGGATGGGTATAATGGTGTAATGAGTAACTATATATGATTATTATAAAGGAATATTGATACTGAAATAATATATTTATACTCCAATACAGTTCCACGATCATAGGAACGATATCATCACTCGTGCGTACGTACGGAATACCGTCTCCACGATGTGATGCGACTCGTTCTACATGATCATCATTACATAGTAATTATATAAATGAATTGAATGAATAAATATGATATATGTTACACTAATAACATTCTGGATATAAGGTATCTATAACCTTAAAAGAAGAATAAGAATTTATTCGGAAAAACACGCATAAGAACAAAAGGCAATAAAGACCCGAGTAACAAGTAACAATGAAATATTACTAACAATAAGCTAAGAATATGACCATATATGATATCATATCAATATGTATGATTCTGGAATAAGTCAATAACATTATTTAAACCATTATACAGGAGCTTCGGACACGTACAAAGCAAATTGGACCTAAGGTAAGGGAAATATCACAATCTCACTTTTATCCGAGATTGTATTTACTTTGGTAATTACTGGGGTGTATTTTATCATCCACATCCATGTTCCCTCAATATGTAATATT
This sequence comes from Viscum album, assembly GCA_963277665.1. Classification (NCBI taxonomy): domain Eukaryota; kingdom Viridiplantae; phylum Streptophyta; class Magnoliopsida; order Santalales; family Viscaceae; genus Viscum; species Viscum album. The sequence goes on from OY728132.1 coordinate 1,879,915,097, forward strand.
ATTTCCATCCTACTACAATAGTTTATATCCAATTTTACCCTTTGGTAAGTTTTTTTTTTGTAAAAGATATGAAAGGAATCTTTTGTCGTTTTTCATACGAGGTACTTTTTGACTTTCCGACAAAAGTACGAAGAATGTTTTTTTTACTTATACGGCATGAATGGATTTTTAAAACATTATTTCCAAGAATCTTCCTTTACAAGTTTTCAAGTTTATTTTTAATCAACTTCTTTTAGTTTATAATTGTATGACATGTTAAGAAAAGAAAAGTATTTTTGAAGAAGAAAGGATATTTTCCTCAAGAATGGAGTTCAAGTGTTTTATCAAAATTATTTTCCATCTAAGATAATAAAGGGTTCTATTTTTATCCCTATTATTAAATTGATTTGATCATGTTGTGATGGAATTATTTTTATGAATTCATTTATCTTATATGAATTGATTTATGATGTCATGATGTTTCAAGAATCCCATTTTTGTTACATGTGTTATGTGATGATGTATGTTTTATGATTATGTGGCACACATAAGAAAGGATTCATTATAAGATGGGTGGGACCTATATCTCCCTCCAATGCATTGGGTAAAGATTTTATATCTCATGAGATAGACATGGCTGGAACGGAAGGTTATTTCGGTTCAGTGATACAGGACTGAAACGAGGAGTGAACTCGGTTCAGAAATGGACTTTGTCCACTAAGATAGTCTTGGCAATAAGTCATGACTAACAAGAAATGATTTTCCATGATTATGTGTGCATGCCACAAAGTTTCAAGTTTCATGTTATGATTATGGGGATCTCATTTTCACTTCTATGATTTGTCCCATGTTATGAAATTATGCTCTCTTTTGCAGGATAAGATTTCCAAAAATGTTATGTTCTTATGAAAATTATGTGATTGATATTTCTTTTGTTTACCCTTACTGAGCATTTGAGCTCACCCTTTTATGTTTTCTTTTCCCCAGGATATAAAGAAAGGTTTTAGGTAAAAAAAAGGAAGATATTTGTGGGAGATTTTGAAGATCTTTCACCAGGATTAGAAGATTACGTTCCGAGTTTCCAAAGACACTAAACTATTACGATCCTTGTGTGTGTATTTTTGTTATGTATTAAGTATTCCGCAAAAGTAATGTAATGTCAATGTACGTCAAGATACGGGTCTCTACACACAGTTAGGCAAACCATGTTCTAACTATACACAAACTGTGTGAATTGGCCTTTTTCACAAAAAGAGGTGTTCTAAGCTCTAAAAAGCCCTAGAAACCCTCATATCCTTTTCTAACTCATTAGGAAACTATATTAGGTCCAAAGAAAACATTTAGATTGAAAATTAAAGGATCCATACCTGAGTGAAAAATCGGGTTCATACAGGGGAGACCTTGGTCGAGTTTTTTCTCTTGGTTTGGGATAGAAATGGATAATGTTTATATGTTTTAGTTTTTCTATATTATAATAACCTTTATTATATTATTAATTTTTTGTGTTTTTATTTATTTTGAAACTCATGTGGTTATATTTTTCTGAAATTGTATCTTTGAATCGATTATTCTTCCTATGGTGTTCTTGGCACTTGTGTGTGTTGGTCTTAGTTTTAGTTGTGCTCACATAGAGATGATTGAGTTTTTTTTTTGAATTGATAAATTGTGGGTTGGTTTGATTTTAGTTTTGATCACTTTTGGTAAGGGTTTTTGGTTTGGGTTGGTAGTATCCTATCCTAGTTCATCATGTTTCCATGTAGTGGGGTTCAATATTGTGATGTCATCATGTGAATAGTATCATTTTTGGTGGTGTCATCTGGATTATTTTGGTGGGAAGAACCCTCTTGTATTCTTTAATTATTCTTCTTTTTGTGGTTTTCTCTAGATTCGGTTGGGTGTGACTGTGATGAATGGTCACCCCGAGGTTCATGGTTTTGTTCGTCTATGGGACCATTTTTTTCAAACTTTCAACTAAGTTAGTTTCTAGGGGTAGAAAGTGTTTTTAGTGGGGATAATTTCTACAAACTAACATGTAAATACTTTCATATTATTTTATTGTCAATTTTGTATACTTTGGTTGAGTATTGGGTTGATCCCCGATCATAATTTTTGTGTTGTGGATGCTTTTAGATTATTTTTTGTTGAGAAAATGTGATTTCAGCCTCAATAGTCAGGGGCACATGGATACACGTAGTTCACAGAGACCATATGGATTGTTTTTGGCCAAGGGGTAAGGCACTTGGATTGTGCATGGTTTGGGAAACCTTGTGTAATCCATGGTATAGGTGTTTTCCAGTTGGACATTAGTGACAGCACGGTGTGCACACAATTTTTAAAACTCTATGGCCAAGTCGTGCGAGCTACTCAGATTGTTAATAATCGAAAATTCCAAGTTCTTAGTTATTATTTCTTTGGTTTTCTTTGTTTTATGAACACTAATGGTTAGGATTGATGTGTAGTTATATTTCTTTTATGTTAGAGTGTGTGGATTATGTCGCAGTATTGGATCTTCCTTCTCCTGATGTTCAGTTGCGTTCGCACATCATAAAGGTAGGTATTTCCCTAAATCTCATTTTTGGAACATTCAATTTGATGATTGTGCTTCCATAAATAATTTTTAATTGATATTTTCTCACTTGTGATTATTGGTATGGATTTTTCATGGTTTTTTGATGATGAGACATGGGTGAGACATGGTTTTAAAAAGGGTTTATTCGATTATGCCTATGTTAAACACACACAAGGTGTTTGATAAAATTTTTATTGAGACATTAAAGATAAATTATGTGATTTGAGTGGCGGTTTTCCTTTTTTATATTTAATTAATATGTTTGTATAGTGATTTGGGTGTTATATGTTGGGATTTGTGACTTTTATTATTGTGACTTGATATGTTTTGTTTAAAAGAATTTGGTGTTTTTTTAAAATGGTGTTTGGATGATTTGAGGAATACGTAAATGGTATGGAAATTTGGTTTGGGAATTATTAAATAGAAATACAACTAGATTAGATTTTGAAATGAAATATTGGATTCATTTTGGAATGTTTGGTTTCTTAATGGTTTCTTAAATATTGTTTGGAACCTTGATAAACATGGTTCTCCTTTGTACCATGGTTTCCAACGGTTTCTCCATCTCTTACCTCTTAATTTTTCCAAAATGGTTCCTTGATTTCTAAATTGTTTTTTTTCTTCAACTGACATTAAATGTTAATTAAAATATGTTTCCAAAATCTTGGCCCATTTGGCATTTTGAGGTATGTTTTAATGAATGATTGGTATAAAGGCTAATTTGGAATTTCTTGTTTTTTTCATTTTTTCATATGTCATTGAAAGAGTTTTGAATTTGAAATATATATATGAAAATTAACTATCTAGCCATGTTTTGGTAAAAATATTTGAAATATCGAGTAGTGTGAAGTCTTGATTGATATTTTAAAATTTTTGGGAAAGTGATTTTTGAAACTCAAATGGTATGGTGGACCAATTAGAACCTTGTGTATGGTTTATTTAGTGATGGTAACATCTATGGTGTATTACCAAATTTTGGTTTATCGCGTGGTTGGTGTCATTGGTTGCGGTAAGAAAGTGAAGTTGCGGGAGGTCAGGTGACCCACACATGCGACATACTCTCTTTCCATTTTGTATCATTATTACTATCGTGGGTTTCCAATGAAACTATTAGAGCATTGAGTGACAGTTTCTCTTCAACCCAAATTATATGGGTAGGTACCCCCATGGATATTTTAGAGGTTTGGTGGGATTTCGGTACTGGATTGGTTATAAGAATAGCTAGTGGGTCAATGACAATACAACCACACAATATGTCAATAGGTGAGTTCAGTCTGAGTGTGTCCAAGGATCACTCTAGAGGTTTTTATAAAATTCCCATGATTAGATATCTCTATGTTATGTTTATATTTTTACTACATGTCGATATTTAACCTACTAGTTTATATTATCTTTTTAATTACATTTACTTCCTGATCATCCCCATTTTTTCATGTTTTGATTGGAATTTCATTTAGGTTTTGGTTTGGAGATGGGTTATTGAATGTAAATTAGCTTTTGAAAAGAAAATATGCATTTGATGTTTAAAAAAGAACATTTGGGGAATTTATTATTTAGTTTTTTAGAATGATTAAAATCAAATTTATGAATGTATTTTTAAAACTATTGTTTATGGACTATTTTTGAAAAGGAAGTGAATAGTATCTATGGGGATTGCCTACTGATCTTGTTAAGATCACACCTTACTTTTGCCACTTAGTGTTGGTATACCCAATTTGTTTTTCATGTGTAGTTTTATGGTTTGGTTTCTCAGCTTTGGAGTCAGTTGGTCTTATAGTTTGTGCTGACCAATAAGCCACGTGGAGATATTATACCAACCCTATTGTTTTTTTACATTCATACTTGATTTAATTACATAACATTAAACATAATAAAACCCAGATGATATATAATTCTAGTGTTTTAGGATTTAGGTACATTATATGTCAAATTGATATGTGAAATAAAACATCTTTATTGAAAACATTATTTACATGGCCACAACATTCCTTCGTACTTAACATTATTGGGGATAATCTAAGGACGTACATAAGAAAAGGGTGACCTATAAATCCTAGTAATTGTGTAAGCATGGAATAACATGAAGATAATAATACATTTTAGGAAATTCATTTCAGTGTGGGATATAGGAAGATGAATCATAAAGCATGATATAACATGACATTTATAACATGGAAATGTGGCAACAACTTAAAACACTACATCAAAGGGCATAGATAAACTACCAAGACATCATTGTGGACAAAGTCCCATAAAATAATCATGTAAACCCAAAAACCAATAGGATTGATACTGAAACTAAACATTACCCAATGCATTAGAGTGCTATATAATTTCGGTAACACACATCACATTCATTTCATTTTCATGCTTTAGTGTTCCAATAAGATCATAATACATGGATTCATTCTTCATCATAATTAATTACACAATCAAGTAGTGTGGAATAAATAGATTTATGTCTTAAATTTAAGGTATATGTTAATAATGTTGTATACCCTTGAAATAAAAAAGGTTATGGTATTAATTACATGATGATTTTGGCATGGAAAATCATGGTGTAATTTTGGCAGCATAACAGCATGGCATAAAAAATCATAAATAGGGTTGATGAGATTGAAAGGGTTCCCTAGTCATATATACATAAATGGAATATTACAGGGTAATATAAATAAATTACACAATGTAATGAATTTGTAAATATAAGGTGTAACAAAATAAATAAACTTGAGGAATGAAGAGAAATGGAATAACTCTTACAAAATTTCGGCATTCTAACAGTTGTACATGGGAGGGATTAATGAGAAGGAAATGGGTATCTAATGATTCAAACATTATAATGAAATTATGAGGGAGGTTTGAAAACCTACCATATAATTTTTAATTGAAAATAAAAGGGTGTAATAATATAAGGAAACACAAAAAAAATAGATTAGAAGGAACCCTTACTTGAGTGTGTGAATTCAGAAGCTTCAAGAGGGGCTTCATGAGAGCATGGGGTGACTCGGGACAATTCTAGAGAGTGGAGGACATAGTAAGGATGTGTTACATGAATTTTAATTGAATATAAGTTGGATCTTGGATGGGTTCATATAGGAAATGTGAGGGAAATTCTTTAAAAATTCACAAAATTAAGATTTCGTATTGATATAATTAAATATTCAAAAACACAAAACATCCCCTGGTTTTTACCCATGTTTTCTCCATGTATTTGTGAGAAAAAATATTTTATAAGGCCAAGGGGTAAGATATTAAAATATTATATTTTATTATGTGGAGGTGAGTCACATTATTAAAGAAATGAATTTAAAATTAAAAAATATATTATACATTTTGGAAGATTCACTAAGGCATTATAAAATATGTCAAAAAATATAAAATATTATTATTTTAAAGGTAAATATTATATTTGGCCAAACATCCCATTAACATTTTCTATCATCACTATTGGTCCATTATGATGTCATAAAACACACTATATATTTATATGGTATATAATTTTTACCCAAAAAATTTCCCGTCTCATAAAATTTATTAAAATTCACCATTTGATAATTTTTAAATCCTTATTCAAAAAATAATATTCATTTTATCTAAATAATTTTATAAATATGTGAATTTTCCCTCTTAAAATGAAAATCCACAATTTTTTATAATTGACTGGGTTTTACAAAAACTGTCCTCAAACAATATTAAATATTAAATTTTACTTCATAAAATTTATATGATCATTTATAATTATAGAAAATAATTTAATGACAATATTTTATTAAAAATTATATATTAAAAAACCATTTATTCAACAAAAATATATTTCTTAATTTAATTTTAATATTAACCCAAGATACTATTTTAGTTTTTTAAAAAATAAATTACAAAGTAACAATATCATATTGAATGTATATTCATTATTCTATTCAAAATTAATGTAAAATATCATAATGATAGGGTTTTGAAACATATCTCTTTATTAAACTAGCATACACCCTAAGAGTAAGGTGTATGAAAAAGGTCTTTCATAGGGTCGTTCGGTGAACATGGTTGGGGTCATGATCTCAATGAGCTTGAACTGCTCCCATAAACAGTTTCTGTCATGCTTAAGTTGTTGGAAATAGGCATAGGCTTGGTCTAGGGAAAATCCATTAAATTCAATTCCCCTTGGAATATCCAATAAATTGGCTTCATAGGGAATGATCATACTGGTTGAGGTTATCACCACCATTGTTTGTGTCGAAAGGATTTGTTAAAAACCTATATTTATACTAGTCATGTGATCACTTTTCAATGGATATATTATCAACGGTAAAGATACATAATGGTTATTTAAATCAAATTGGATATAATAAATCTAACAGAGTATGTGTGTTTTCTATATCCATTTTAAAAAATAAGACATTTAATTAAATCAAAAAGATAAATTTCAATTATAAAATATCCAGAAATTACAGATCTTGTTAATGTGGTCTAGTATTAGACTTGAATTTTGTTTTGTTTTGTTTTTTAGTTGCTTTATCTAGATCATTTTGTATATTTATTGATATTCACTTATTGTTTTCTATGCCATGTGTTTAGTTTATTTATTTGATTCTAGTTTTTTGGGATAAATTGTTCCCATACCGATTGTTTTGATACCCCACACTAGTTACCATCCCGTAGGGATCAAGAACATCCTTTGGTCCATGACTCAGATCAGGTTGGGTGTCATTTTGGAATGAAATCTTGGCATGGATAATGATAGCATGAATAATGGAATGGAATATTATGCCTTTAAAATTTAATCCTTATGTGATCCAACCTACCATAAAGAACTGTACTATTATGAAATGAGGTTACCTTCATGAAAAAATTTTGATCCAATCCACATGAGATTAATAAAACAATTTTTATACAGTTCATGATAGGGAATAATTTTAAACTACCTTTGAAAAAGTTTTTATTACCCTTACATATCTCAAATTACCTTCACACATGAAGGGGGTACTGAGTAACGGTAAGAAAAATTAAAAAATAAATATTAACACACTAAACATATAATTAAAATTAGGACTTCCCTTTCCTTTAAATAGTAACTAAATTGATTTATTATTATTTACAACATTTCAAATTGACATATAAAATAATTGAACTACTTTAAAAAAATCATAAATTATAATCCCATTTTTAAAATAAAATTATCTAATTCAAAATCTATTTGGATTTACTGAACACCCATGAATAAGAATGTAATGACTTTAGGAAAATTTTTTCCTTCACTTGGTGTATTAAGGGGGTTTACTAATTTATAAATCAGGGTAATTTGGGTTTTTTAACACTTCATAGTGGTTTCTTAATAACCAAAACTTTATGATACATATAGTGAAAATTTTAAAAAAATTACTACTGAATTTTTATTTGTATTTTTATTTTTATTTAGATATATTTTCGTACAACCACCATAAAATTTAAATTAAAATATAAATAAATTAAAATATATATTTTGTTCTACAATCAACCACTAAAACCCCATTTTTTTATAATCATTTTTTAGTGTGTGGAAATAATTTTGAGCTCATTTATTAAAGTATGTATCCATTGATAAAAATATTACCATTATAATTATATTAAAATATAATTATGAGATATTGGTAGTCATGTATTTAAGTAAATAATATTGTTTTCTAAATTAGTGGTGTTAGGTAATATTTTACAGATATAGTATTTATGTTATTTTTTATATTACTATGTTATGGGGAATTAATTAGGTTCAATTTATTTTAAACATTGAATTATAATTTTATTGTGGTTTATTTTATTTTTATAAAGGATTTTAGAAATTTATTTGACCAAAAAATTTCACTTGTTTCACCATGAAATTATTGGAATAAAATTAAAAAAATTATGTCTAAGATTATCAAATAATATGAGGGTGTAAATAAGAATATAATTTTGGCTTCTTAAATATGGATATCTCTATATAAGTTTCTTAAATAGAGAGATAATTCAATAAATTACATAAGTACCCCATTGTAAATTTTCTTATAGTTGTATCAAGATGTTATCATGGTGGTGGAAATTTGGATATAAGTTTAGTCAAGGTAGAATCTAAATTTGATTATTAAAGTATATAAAAGGAATTATTTTATATAACTTATTTGAATTATTAAAAGTATTTGATGATATTGGTATTCCGTGTAATCCTTATATTTGTTATGATATCATGTTTGAGGCATTGAAATTTATTTTTATAACATTGATCATGAGATCATAACAACTAACATGATGCCCAACCCACATTGTTGATTTTATCCTCTGAACCATATTCTTCTCTATCTAAAATATATTACGTTACAAAAGGGTTTTTTCAAGGTGATATGGGAGTTGTACCACTCACTGGAGGCCATGTTTTGTTTCATAAGAGTCACATGGGGGTCATGGGTTGTACTTAATGTCATTTGTCATTACAATTCATTTAAAATGAGATATTATTTTTATTAATTTTATGATATGTAGTTTACAGATAGTTCTTGATGATAGGTATTCTTAAATCATTCCTTAATGTGATCAAATCTAGAAATTATGTATATTTCAAGAGAATTCGTCTAAGGAAGTTGGCTATTATTCCTTAATCAGTTGATTATGTTCATTGAGTGTGATTAATTTGTTGATAAACTGTTTAATTTTAAACTATATTTTATAAAAATAATAATTAAATTGATATGATAAAATAGTTGTATATTCATATTTGTGATAAATGTGGAAATGTACACTTTTATTGAAAAACATGAATATCAAGTTTTCAAAATCTTGAGATTTGATATATGAAAACGGTGATTTTTTATCTTAAATTGTATTTAAATTTATGATATATATATATATTATGTGGAAAATAATTTATTAAATTAAATTATTGATTTCATGGGTAATGGGTTTTTATATGATGAAAGGAACTTTAGAGACATAGTCAGACATATCATGTGACATATTATGGTTGTGTTCATCACTAGGGGAAATATAACCCATATAGATTTGTTTTCATGGATGATGGTATGCTACCTGCACCCTAATATCATAATTGTTTTTTTATTCTTTATTTCATAGTTACTAATTTTTTATACTTCCAAAGATTTCAAGAAATATAAAATTATTTAATTTTTTCATGAATAATAAAATTTTATATCCTTATTTATAAAGGGTTTTTGTAGAAAATTTTTCTATATTTTAATTCTAATTGATATTGGTTATATGTTTTACGGAAATCTAGACATGGGAATGAATGGGACTAATTCAGGGAAATACTATTGATTAATGGGTTACTCTATTATACTAGAACATCTCAATGTGTGTTTAGATGTTTATTTTCATAATGTAGAAAAATACAATTCCAACTTATATATCCTTGTTTGATCAAGGAACCCATATTGATATATGGATATAATGGAATCCAACCATGTGTTTTTAGAGTAGTGTGTTTATACATGGTGGATAAATATTAATCATCTACTTCTGTTATGTTATATCTTACCAAGTCTATATTCTTTGTACTAAATTAGTAATACCATATTTCTTTCAAATTTGTTTTAAAAGTAAGGTATTTTATTAAAATAAAATATAATTATCAATTTATTATTTATATTATATTTTCTTTGGATAAAAAAATTTATATGGATTATTTCAAACAACTTGAAACTATTTTCAAGCATCTAGTGATCTAATAATGCACTTCATGCCTTGTGAAAGTATGACATGGGATAGGCCATTGTAAAATAGTATCTGGAATATGTTTTATGTTTAGTCTTTGGAATTATTGTTTGTGTGGATATTAGGATGTTTTGAAATGATGGGTACCCCTATATATATATCCAACCCCTTTAGGAAAAATCAAGGGTTTTATGGGTGTCCATTTATGACAATTGATTGAAGGATATCTTATAAGATAATGTTATTTGTAGGTTTTTATGTCCATGAAGGGTTTATATAATAATTTTTTCATTCATAATGGTATAAATTTATAGAGATTACATACATGCTTTTGGTTTTGAAAAATTATTTCATTTTTGGGAGTTATTGTTTGAAATTATTTTAAAATGAATTTTATTGAAATAAAATTTTTGCTATTTATGTATAATTTAAAAGAAATAAATCATGAGAAGATAAATAGATCCATATAGATGTAGATAAAACTCTATTCCTGGAGGATTTAACTCTTTTCATATTTTAATATAATATTTCTACATCAAATAATATTTACTAATTGGAGTTGTTTTATTATTTAAATGTGTCAACATATATATATTATTCATGATCAAAGCTCTTGGAACTTTAAATAATTTAATAATTCATCCATTAATATGTCCATGAAATATAAGATATTTTTGATGGATCTAAATAGAATTTATCAGAGAAAGTCAATGAAGATTCGCATTTTCAAAAGTAAAATTTTATTAACCTTATAGTAGATTTAGGATTACAAAAAAGATTAATATTGGTTGTAAAAAATCAATAAAATATTCTAGTTTTTTCATATTCCATATAATACCTTGTTGTTGTTCGCTACATATATAATAATGTGTATAGTTCGTAAGTGTTGGGGGACAGTTATAGAATATAAGTTCCATAAGGATATGATATGGGTTAGATTTGAAAAGTTACTTATTCATCAGTTTTATCTGTTAACTATAAAACTAGTTAACTATTCCGAGTTTTGAGAGTTAGATCAAGGTAACATGATTGCGCTGGAATACATAACTAATTTTATAGAGTAATTTTTTTACTCTATATTATTATTAATGATAAATTCAATTAAAGAAGAATTATAATTCTTATTTGATTGTAATTAAATGATTATATTATTGAAACTATCATCCTATGTATAAGTGGTTACGAATAAATTATAGATTAATTATATGTTATTCATACTCATGGTGTGGATGATTTTCTTCATCAAAGTGTGTGAGGTAAATAGTTTTTCTGTGAAAAAAAAGAGATATCAAAATGACTTACAAAAATGTGACAGTCATAAGAGATTTGTGAGATCCAATTCATCTCCAGGGAAGAGACATCTTGAATTTTATTAATGTAGTTGTGAAACAAAGTTTAGAAGGGATTGTCGTCACAAACCTAGGTCATTTAATAGGTGTGGAAATATTGTATTTTTGAAAATTTCTCCTCGAGAACCTATTTATATATATTCAAATCAGACATAAGGGTCAATAATTCTCTTAGAGTAACCAAATGAGGAAAAATCATGGTTATAAGTGATTATAGGTGGTAACCCTCAATATGGCCTGTTGAAAAAGAACCAAGGGAATATATTTATTGAGGATTGTATGATCTTGGGGTTTCATACGACTTAAATATATTTTTATTTTTTTAAAATAATTATATATGGGAAAATGTGAATAACATATGAGGTCATGGGGGTATCAGGGGTGTAAGGGACTTGTTTAGATCCTGGAATCTGGATTTTTCAAAATGAAATATTTGCTGCATTGTTATTAGAAACCGTAGGGGGAATCTCATATGGTTGCTACTAACCATGCAATGGTGGAAATTAGAGTTCCATAGAGTGTACGGTTTGAAGAAACCATGTGGATAGAGGGACATACCTGTTCAGGGAGCCTGTAATTTTTTGTAGAGCCAAAATCCATGGGTTGTGCATAATTAGTCAAATAATGTATAGTGACTATATAGATTCCCACATAGTATTGAAGAGGAAAGAATTTGGCTCACAGCTTGGCCAACCGTGCGGTCAAACTATGTGGAATATGAAATATTGTTGAAATGACCAAATTTCCCTTAAAATAAGTTATAACATAAAAATACTCCCCTTTTTTGGATCGAATATGTAGATGTAAATGTATATTAGATGGAACTATACAAGAGGGGGTGAATTTTATGTTTAGAAACTATGAGTTTAAGCACTTAAGAGATTAGTTTAAAAGATATTAAACTAATACAATTCAGACAACCACAATTTTATTGAATATAAAAGTATGATGTAATGTAATACTATTAGAAAAGTAAAGAAATTGTATTCAAGATTAATACAATAATCAGAGTGATACAAGTGTGAGAGATTCTACCATAAAGCGTATAGAATCCATTAATACAAAATGTAATAGAATAATTGTAATTGAAACAATTACAATAGAAAGTATGATGAATAAATGAAACAATACAACTTCCTTTCAAATAAAAACAGTAGTGGAAAAGTAAAAGTATTAAAATTATTTTGACCTAAAGAGAAGGGTTATCCTTTCACCTAGGATAAGAGGTCTGTCTTACCACCACTATGTTAAGCCCTCGATACGATGATCAGACACATAAGGAATGAGACAAGTCACATCGTCTCTCTCAATAATTTCATAAAAGAAGAATGTCATGATTGTTCCAGTCTCTATATTTTCAGCTTAAAATGACCTCCTCTTTATAGTCCTCGAGTTCCAATGGTCATATTTCCTCCAATGGTCATATTTCTCTGAAAAACCCGGAGGGACCTGGACACCTGGCATTATAACAGTCATATTGAAACCAAAAGCATGACATCATTTTAATTAGTTTGTAACTAACTCAATGGCATCGTATCGGTTAAACACAAGACATATGAAGATGATATGAGAATGATTAATATGAAACATGTGTTTTTGACTAAGTACCAAAACAAGCATGTAATGAATGTATGAGTAGAAGAGTCAATAAAATTTCCAGAGTAAATGAAAAAAAATCAGTACGATAATCATTGTATGACTGGCATGGTCAGTATATTCAGCATAGTCAGTATGATCAGCATGGTTAGTACGATTAGCATAGTCAGTACGATTAGCATGGTTAGTATGATTAGCATATTCAGTACGATCAGCATGGTTAGTACGATTGGAATAGTTAGTACGATCAGTATGGTCAGTTCGATTAGCATAGTCAGTACGATCAACATGGTAAGTATGATTAGCATAGTCAGTACGATCAGTATGGTCAGTATGATCAGTATGCTTAGTACGATACGATAAACATGATAAAGGACATTTGTGATTTCCAAAACAAGATATAGAAGTCAAAAGAGGACTTTTGACTCAACAATCTCCCCCTTTTTGGAAAGCACAAAACACAAAATGAAAATTAAAAGAAATACTTATCTCCCCCTGAGTTATTGGAAACTCTTCTGAATAAGAAATTGAATACAACTAACTCCCCCATAGGTATGTACTTTCCTAAGGATTGTATTCGTAGATTTTCCTTGAATAAACATTCTCTTTGTAAAACATTCTCTTTTTAAAACATTCACCTTTTAAAACATTATCCCCCTTTGTAAAACATTCTCCACCTTTGTGATTTAAAAAAATAAAGTGGTAAACTTGAAATGCATGAAAGAGTAAGAGAAGAAATACAAGACAATAGATATGGTGACATAAATTTCATTATGATAACAACAAAGCTAAACAAATACAAGTCACTTGTTTTCTCATTCTTTGTCCTTTTTAATCAACTAATAAAGAACTAACTTTATCTTTTTGATTTATTTTTTGTCTTCAGAAATAGAATCACCCTGAGATCTGAGAAGGTCTTGTTGATCGACAATGAGTTGATCCTGATTTCTGATATCCTCCTCTTGAACTCTGATAACTTCTTCCAGAGTATCAATTCTATCTTGTAGATTCTTGTTATCTTTGGATAACACAGAATTTTGTTTCATCAACATTACCATGTCATCTTTAAAAGATAAAACTTTCGAAAATTTGGAATGAAAACCATTTATTCTTTCGTGCAGTTCTTTCACTGAAACAATATCGGCTCCATGAGTTACCTGATTCAGACTTTCAACAGTTTCTTTGTCAAATTTTTGAATGAAATAGAAAGCTCATTTGACAACCTTTTTGTATCTTCAATTGCTATCTCATGTTCATTGACTGAGCTCTCTGTTTTGTACGACCACTTGGTCATCTTGTTGCAAACATTCTTATGAGCAGCTGAACTTTCTGAGAGAACATTCAAATCATCTTCAACTGACAGAACATTCTTTCTCAATTCTTTTATAGAGCAAAACTTCTTCTTTTGATTGTTAGTAATGAAATAAATTTTCCCTTCCATCCTGGGAATGTATGGGATAGTCTTCTTGACCCTACTTAAAACATGAACAATGTAAGCACTCTTCTTTAGAGAGAGGGGGTGAATTGTATGTTTAAAAATTATGAGTTTAAACACTTAAGACAATATTTTAAAAAATCTTAAACTAATAAACTTCAGACAACAACGATTGTATTAAATATAAAGGTATGATGTAATGTAATACTATTAGAAAAGTAAAGAAATTGTATTCCAAATGAATACAATAATCAGAGTGATACAAGTGTGAGAGATTCTACCACAAAGCGTATAGAATCTATTAATAAAAATGTAATAGAATAATTGTAATTGAAACAATTACAATATAAAGTATAATGACGAATGGAAAATGCACAAGTTTCTTTCTAATACAAACAGCAGAGAAAAAGTAAATGTATTACAATTATTTTGACCCAAAGAGAAGGGTCATCCTTTCCCCTAGGATAAGAGGTCCGTCTTACCACCACCTTGGTAAGACCTCGATACGATGATCAGACACACAAGGCAAGAGATAAGTCACAACGTCTCTCTCAAGAATTTCATAGAAGTAGAATGTCACCATTCTTCCAAAGTCTCTATATTTTCAGCTTCAAATGACCCCCTATTTATAGGACTCGTCTTCCAACGGTCATATTTCCTCCAATGGTCATATTTCTCCAAAAAACTCGGAGGGACCTAGACACCTGGCATTATAATAGTCATATTGAAATAGAAATCACAACATTGTTTTAATTAGTTTATAACTAACTCAACGACATCGTATCGGTTAAACACAAGACATTTGAAGATGATATGAGTATGATTAATATGAAACATGTGTTTTTGACTAAGTACCAAAACAAACAAGTAATGAAAGTATGAGTAGCAGAGTCAATACAATTTTTAGATTAAATAAAAAATAGTCAGTACAATCATCATTGTACGATTGGCATGGTCAGTATGTTTAGCATGGTCACTACGATCAGCATGGTCAGTACGATTAGCATAGTCAGTATGACCAGCATGGTCAGTACGATTAGCATAGTCAGTATGATCATCATGGTCAGTACGATTGGCATAGTCAGTACGATCAGCATGGTCTGTACAATTGGCATAGTCAGTGCGATCAGTATGGTCAGTACAATTAGCATAGTCAGTACGATCAGCATGGCCAGTATGATCAGTATTCTTAGTACAATATGATAAACATGATAAAGGGCATTTGTGATTTCCAAAACAAGATATATAAGTCAAAAGAGGACTTTTGACTCAATACTCTTCTCCATCGTTTAGAAGCCTCTTCATGCAGGGAGACCTCCATTTGAATCTATTTGAGATATTGTGATCCCGATTATCAATCCAAACTCAGAATCTACTGCTGCTAGTCTTGTTGGATCAACATCAGTGATTAATCAACTCCTCTTATGTCATACATCATTTAACATTGGATTAAATAATTTATTTAAGTTCAATATAATATTATCCATTTCTAGGATCTTCATCCCTTCTTTGTTTTTCTATTGATCTGAGTTAAATTAGAAGCTGATCCTAGAGGATCACTCTATAAAGAACCTATGATAGGTGTTCTATACATTTCCCAAGTGGTGCGGTGGTTTATAGATATTGTTACCATCATGACACACAGTCGACATTCTAGTGAGGCCCTAAAAATGAATTGAATAATTGAATAGAATGTAATTGAATTTGTTTTTGATTCCCTTTAGTTACTTTGAAGGGTTTTTGTATTTAGATCCCAAACCAAGGACACCCATAGGGTGTTCTATTTGAATTTGATATGGCTATGCCTTTTTAAAATCAGTATTGGGATGAGATAGTATTTTCCTAGTTAGAGAAAGCTTGTTAAAAAATTAATTGAATTGAATTGTGTGTATAAGAGATGGTTTGCATCCGTTTGTAGGTGTTAACTTATTTTTGTTTCATTGAATCTCTTGAATGTATTATTTATAAATTGTAGAAATGAGTGGGTAAACTAATTCAATGTGAATGGATGAGAATTTTTATATGAGTGGGTAAACTCATGGTATGAAATGAAAATTCAAATAAATGATGAATTATTCCAAATGATTCCATGGGTGTTCTACACCATGGGTTATGATAGTAGTAGAAAATTACATGGAAATTAATGCTCCATAGATTCGTAATCTTTGGTATTACATGGGCCTCACAACCCCTTGGATCTATTATATTTGGGATTATAATGGATTCGGTCTGTTGACGTGCTCATTGGACCCTAATTCAAGTCTAATTGGGTTTCCATCATGTCGCTCCTAGGACTCAACAAGGGTTCCTTAGATCATAATACCTTGGATCCTGCCCCCAGGGTTATAACAATTTTGAATATATGGATGGTTCATGGTAAATGTAATTCTTTGGATTATACAGAAAGGTTGTTGTTCAGATGACATTTTTGATTATATGGCTCAATCGTGGTTGTTATTAAATACCGGTTATACAGCGTGGATATGGATTAAATGTGACAATTTGAATATGGAATCTCCCTGCTGTTTACATCCATAAGATTATGTATACCTTATTATAGTATACAAAACCCTATTTTTTAACGATCCTTTTCGGGCTATACTGTATCACTTGTTAAACAGCATATATGTCATGGTCACTTTACTTTTATTTACCACTTAAATATAATATATATATTGCTCACTAAATTAGATTACATTGAATTTCCATGAAATATTATAGACACTTTTGCATGGATACCAACAAGAATTATATCCACACCTTGTCTGGCTTATCGTTGGGTACCCAGAAAAAATTTATGGATGCAGGTCAAGATCATGGAAAGTTCCCATTGTACAATGGTTGACTTTCTACTATGATTGGAAGTGGGGGAGAATGGGATAGAAATGAGGCTCTAAATTCTAGATGGGATATATTTTTGACTTTTTTAATTAGTTACAGGTATTATACTAATATTTGAATGGCCCGAAGGCGTTATTTTTATTCGATTTTTGGATAATCCCCATGATGGATAACCCTTACATGACATGTAGGCCCACAGAATAATGCTCATAAAGGACCCAATACATGACCTCAAAATCCCATGAATAGACATATTTGACATAGTCCCTCCCCAGCATCTGCATCATGAAGGCACCTAGCTCCCCACCACACATGGCTAATCAGCTAGAATTAACCCATGTAGAGTGGCACTATGTTTGGTCCCGATGAATGTTTTCTTACAATTTTATTATTCCAATCAGATTTTCTCAACCCTAGTGGTCGCTATGTTTCTATTGATTCCTCATCTGGGCCTACTCCTATGCATTTTTTTCTTCTTTTGTCGTTTCTAGGTCCTGAAATCTCTATATCTCAAAGGGCATTGGTGGCCTGAAGGCCCTATAACCTGATGCCCTATGGTTCGATGGCCTTTGGTGGCTGGAAGACCCTTATACCCATAGGCCAAAATCAGATGAATATTTTCTGATACTATAGTACCAAACAATACCTTCTACAGTGTGACGAACCTTCCTTGGGGCCCGTTCCGTGACTACCCCCTGCATGCCTTCCATAGGACAGGGGCTAGCGATTAGAACCAAAGGCGTAAATCCCTAAGTTGGGAAGGCATTACCTTTATAAAAGTAAACAAACACAACATAGTACGCAAAAAGATGTAAACACTAAGTAAAAGTGAATATAATAGAGTGTGCTAGAAAGTAAATGGGCCAGTATACAAACCCAACTATAAAGTACAGTACAACTAAAAAGCTAGTACAACTGCAGTAAAGTAAAATAGAAACCACTGAGTCATCCTCTGTGAATCCCACCTCATGGGTGGGTACAGATGGCCTCCTTAGCACCTCGGGACTATTTGTCTGCTCCGTGTATGTCTCGCCAAGTTTTCCAACTCTGAGTACCGTCCAGCTCTACAAGTATCTACCTCGAATAGTGTTGTCCGTAATCTGCATCCAACACAACGTAGTGCATGCATAGCCCGTATAGGGGTGAGTATGTGATACTCTGTAGGGACCCCAGGACCCCTGAAGGTCTCTCAGAATCCACGAAGGATAAACCACATAAGAAAGACATGATCACAAAGTATCAACCAACTCTACTTAGGTACATTCTCCTACATAAATATATCTTATCAATCACAGTTCGGCTCCAAATCTCGAGCCCAAGCACAACCCAGTCCACACAGGAAAGTAAGTCAGTCACATCGATGATAATGATTGAATGTAAAGACACAGCTCACACGGGTATACATCATTTGTAAAAAGACAGAGATGATTAGATGTAGTCACTGATTCATCTCTGCTGTCGGACCCACATATGATACTAGACCAACTAAGCTGTCGGACCCACATAGGATACAAGACCAGCTACTCTATCAGACCCACTCATGATACAAGAACATAAGTCAAAACTGTCGGACCCACTTAGGATACAAGAACTATATTCACCGCTGTCGAACCCACTGAGGATTCTAGTACAGTAGTTTTCGTCATTGAACCCACAGAGGATTCCAGTACGGTAGTCTTCTTCATCGAACTGATGTAGGATTGTAGTACGGTAGTCGTCGTAGTCGCAGCCAGCTCTAGGGTTCCCGCACACAACATGCTCGATTCTGGGAGGGTCCACTCCTCGAGCCAAGTTTTCGATACATCAACAATCTCAATGTCCAGAGTTTATGTATACTGACATTCCGTCTCATTAAATGAAACCCAACGTGACAAACTACATGCCAATCGGACGCCCTGTCTAATAGTTATTGACTTTTCCATTCCAGTGGCCCGGTTTGAATTACGCACGTTCCAAACCCGGCCATTTCCCAAAGTCATATAAAACTCACAGATTATTGCAAAAGGACCACTTCGTCCTGAGGGTCCCAGTTCTTTAGACAACGCGTCAATCACACCCGCAATCTTGAAGTTATTGATGTTTATGTGTAACGGGCTCAGCCCATCAAGCCTAGTGGGCTGGCGGGTCGACCTGTCCTGGATCAACGGGTCCGACCCAGATGGGGGGTCAGCTCGGGTTGTGAGTCATGGCCCGACCCAGTGGAACGCATCCCATCACGGTGGAATGTGGCACGACCCAGTGGAATGCGGGTCGGCCCTACAGAACGCGGCCCGGCCCGCTGGGGTGCAGCCCGGCCTGGCGGGGTGCAGCCCAGCCCGGGGCAGGCTGCAGATCGGCCATCTAGATGAGCGGAGTGGGGGAGGGGAGCGGCCCCCCGATTTCCTGAAATAGTGACACCACGCGGCGCTACCTCTCCTACCAGGCCGGCCAATGCCCACCGGTCTTCTGCACCGCGAACGGTCCGCACAAGCATGCCACTATTCTCCAACGTGGATCCTTTGTGTGTCGTGGCTTCTTCAACCCGGCCAGTAGGTGGGCGGCCGGTTCGACCCATGCCCTCTGTGTTAGTTGGTATCATTTGGCCAAAGTCAAACCAAGGCATAATTTGAAGAACAAGAGTTGAATTTTATTCAATTAAAATTAATCAAAAACCCCTACCTCGATTTCAAGAACGTTGCACGTCAACGAGCCGCAGAAGATGAGCGTCATGGATGTCGAGCATCATGGAATATAGACGATGATTCCATTGACATCGGGGTGCATCAAAAGAGGACGCATCATTGTATAATTTCATCACGTTCTTCATTGGAGAGGTTCTTCATTGAAGAATGGCATTCTTCATTGAGTGATTGAGCATTATTCTTCTAATTCTCCAGAGTCTCCCCAATAGAATATTTTACAACGTAAATAAAATAAAAGGCTTCCCAATTTAATAATTTCATGCATTTCAAAACAATTAAAATTAAAAAATTAATTATGGGGTCTTAATTAATTAAATTGATGGGGTTGGTAGAATTAATGGAGGGAGGTGGAGAGGCTCCTCCATTAAGTGGGAGTTCAAAATGTAAAAAGGGGTTTCATGGGAGTTAAAGGGGAGGTAAAGAGTAAGGTGCTGGTGTGGGCCCCATCACACATTATCCTCTCATGGGAGGTTATGTAGGGTGTGGGCCCCACCCCAACTTCTTTTTGGAGGAAATAACCACCTCTTAAAAATTAAATTGTAAAATACAACCATTTTATTTAATTTACTACAAATCCCCAAATTATAACTTCTACTCTCGACCAAACACAACTACGGTAAAGGTCTCCTTAATTGAATATCGATGTTGTGAGTTCATTGGTGCCATGGGATTTAAATTTAGAGCATCGATTTATAAGATTGAAAAACTGCACAAACGTTTACTGAACGTAATAGAAAAAAACATCAGAAATTTATTCCAGGCACACCGGGCCTCAGAATCATGTGCCGTCAAAAACTACGAAATCGAAAAATTGCAAAGAATTTAAGAAAAAAATTTCATTAAAATTTACGGGTCTTTACATTACCCCCACCACAGGGATTTATGTCCCCCTAGAGCTACAATACACACTATGGAAACAAATGAAGGTTTTGACCATGCATATGAGCCTCTAGCTCCCATGTTCTCTCCTTGAGGTTCCAATGGTGCCAGCGAATGCTCACCATAGGAATCGACCATCCACATAGGACCTTCTCTTATCGATCCTCGATCTCCATCAGGACATCCGTGAATGTCACACATCATAGATTTCCAGCTCCCCGTGGTCGATGATGTGGGACAGGTCGTGAACATATCACTTCAGCTGAGATACGTGGAAAACGTTGTGCAGTCGGTACAACTGAGGTTGATGGGTCAGGTGGTAAGACACCTCTCCTACTCTGCTTAGGACCTAGAAAGGTCTGATGATTCATGGAGATAACATGCCTCCCTAGCCAAATCTCTATAGACCTCGTCAAGGTGAGACCCATAGGAAAATGTGGTTGCTATCCTCGAACTACAGTGGTCTCTGTCTCCTATCAGCATTGGACTTCTGTCTGCTCTGTGCAGTCTTCATCCGCTCCTGGATGATATGCACCTTCTCCGTCATAGCCTGCACCATCTCTGGACCTACAAGTGTTGACTCACCTGGGTCTGTCCAGCACAGAGGTGATCTACTAGGTCGGTCTTATAGTGCCTCTTAAGGTTCTATCCCTATAGTGGAGTGATAGTTGTTGTTGTATGAAAAATCCACTGAGGGCATGTGATCCTCCCAGCTACGACCGAAGTTGAGGACACATGTAGGGAGCATGTCCTCAAGAGTCTGAATGGTCCACTTATTTTGGCCATCCTTTTGAGGATGGAAGGCAGTGCTCAAGCAAAGCTACATCCCAAAAGCCACCTGTAATCCCTTCCATATCATGGAAGTGAAACAAGTATCTCCATCAGAAATGATAGTCGATGGCACACCATGAAGTTGTAAGATCTCCTGGATATAGAGGCATCCCAAGCTCTCTACTTAGCCCTGCTCTCTGATCGGTAGGATGTGGGACGACATGGTGAGTCGGTCTACGATCACCCAGATAGAGTATTGTACATTGGATGTATGTGGAAGCCCCATCAAGAAATCCATGGATATCCCATCCCATATTCACTCTAAGACCTCTATGGGCTGTACCAAGCCTGCTGGTACCTAGTGCTTCACATACACTTGCTGACAATTGAGGCATCGTGAAACGAACTCTGCTACACCCTTCTTCATACCTGGCCACCAATGCTGTCGTCTGAGGTCCTGACACATCTTTTCCACTGTTGGATGTACCGTCAGAGGGGATGTGTGGAAATCCCTCAGCACATCCTCCTATAGTGAAACTGCTACCATGGTACGTCCCCTAAAGTGGATGACGTTCTCACCTCCTTCAGAAAATCCATCAGGCGCCTGCCCTGTGGATATCAGAGCACATCGCATCTCACAGTCAACATTCCTACACTGTGCCTCTCTGTTTCTCTGAATAAGTGGAGGATTGACTATGAGAGACTGAAAAAGGCAGCTCCATCTCTATCCACAAAGGATATCTACAATGAGGCTAGCTGCTCCATTGCCTCCCCCATCAGCTGAATGCTCGATATCCTATATAGAGAATCTACTACAATGTTCCTCATCCCAAGAGTATAGACTATCTCGAAGTCATAGTCCTGGAGGAACTCAAGCCATTGCTGCTGTCTCAGGTTCAGGTCCTTTTGTGAGATGATGTACCTAAGACTCTGGTGGTCAGATTAGACTGTAAAACACTCTCCCATCTGAATGTGCCTCCACATCTTCAAAGATAAAACCATTGATGCTAACACCATGTCATGGGTAGCATAGTTCTAGTTGTGTGTGACTCATCTAACATGAACCATACACGATAAATACTCAATCATGCATCAGGAAACACCCATGTACAGTCCCTGATGCGTCGCAGTAAACTACATAACCTACACCCTCTTCTGGTAGCCTAATGATGGGCGCACTGGTCAATCATTGACTTAGCTTTTGAAAGCTCTACTGGAATCTCTTGAACCACATCAAGGGTTTACCCTTCTTTCTCAAAGCTGAAATCAGTGCTGTAACTCTGTCTGGAAAAAATCTCTGATAGTACCCAGCCAAGCAAGGAAACTCTGAACCTCAGTCACGCTCCTAGGTGGATCCCAAACAAGTACTGCCTCGATCTACACTAGATCCACTACATGTAGTGACCCAAATCATGTGATAATGTACATTACATTACTTTTTTGGATTACTTAATACATAACAAAAACAGACACCAAAAGACCGTAATAGTTTAGTGTCTTCGGAAACTCAGAATATAATCTTCTAATCTTGGTGAAAGATCTTCAACATCTCCCATAAAGATCTTATACTTTTATTTTCTTATAAAAAATCTATCTTTAAATACTGGGGAAAATAAAACATAGAAAAGGGTGAGCTCAAATGCCTAGTAAGGGTAAACTTAGAGAACATAAAACAATCCTTAAACATTTGAATGAAAAACTTTGAACATAAAATCTAAACAAAAAAATCTTGAGCGAAGACATAAATCTTTTATGTACGTAAGGTATATATCATAAAGTTACATCAACCATGATAAAATAGAATGGGAATAAAACATGTCATTGTGGAAAACCATTAAGCACATGATATGATTTCCATAGTAGCGAAGACATTGCTGCCAAGACCATCTTAGTGGACAAAGTCCCTTTATGAATCGAGTTCACCCCTCATGTCAGTCCTGTAACATTGAACTAGATTAACTTACCATTTCATCCATGTCTATCTCATGAGATATAAATCTTTACCCAATGCATTGGAGAGAGATATAGGTCCCACCCATATGATAATGAAATCATTCTACTTGTTGATAGAGTAGATATTTTAAATTAATTTATATTGAATATCATTGTTTTAAACCCACAAAAGTGTTCCTCTAAGATGAATTGTTTCATTTTTATGATAATGGTGTTATTTTGAGCAGAATAGTAAAAATTGGTCACTTTAGATTTCTAAAAGTTTTAAATTATTTCTGTATTTTGGACATAACATTATCTAAACATATCCAAATTGAAAAATTATTTCTTTTACAGATTCTAAACATCCAGGCCTTCATTTACTATTTTTTGACTAAAATCTGAATCGGTCATATGTATGCTCAAAAGAATCTCACAAGTGGGAGAAATAAAACTATTTGCAGTTCTGCCTAGTTTTGGTGTGGGATCCATAAATCAGGCATTGTGGGCCCGAATGTTGGGATATTCAGTGGGTGGACACGAAATTTTTTTTGTAGAATATTTTATAAAGTATGGGCTGCGTTAATTGGTTGTTTCTGGGGTCATTAAATCACCCTAATCAGGAGGATTGCGTTTTAGAGAGTCTGACTGGACAGAATAAATGATCAGAGTAAAACAGCCATAAATCTCGGAATACATGTCCAAATCTACTGAGATTTTGATGGGACACAGACTAGGTAATTATGCACAACATTTAAGGAGGTATTAATGCATTAAAATGAAATTTAATGGGGATACAATGCGTCAATATTTTGGGGAAAAATTCTAGGTATAAAAGGAGGAGAGATCCACCCTCTCAAATCATCCATTCTCCACCCCATTCCCTCCGGGACACCAAGAAAGATAACTTTTTAGCTTCATCTTTTATTTATTTTCTTTTCATATATTTTAATGTCTTCTTCTTCCCCTTTCAACTCTATTTCCCTTCACATGGAGGGGTAAAACATTTGAGTGATCTGGGAAGGGGGAGTTTCACTTTTGTAATGTCGGAGTTTTGAGCTTAAATTTGAAATCCTTTTTTTCTTTTGAATGACTTCTATTATCACTATTTCCCAATTATCTTAATGCGATTGTGTTTTTATTTTGGTGTATTCATTGTTAATATCTTTAGTTAAATACCTTTAATCCCCCTCCACCTAGTGCAATTTGTCTCGATCGAGCAGATTGTGTTAGTGGTGAGTGTCTAGCGATCGTTGGAATGTGTGTGAAAATATTAAACATTTTCTAGAGTTCTAATAAGCAACAATTCCCGATCTGGAATTTCCGTAGATGTTTAGGGATTGTATAAGAACTTTTACACACATAGGAGTGAGTATCATTTGTTTCTTAAACCAAGTATGATTAATAACATGATCGAGGAGTTCTTCATTTGTTATTTGAAAGGAAGAGAAAGAATATGAACTTTATTTCTATGATGACATTGAAAAATTGAATCCTACCCTGACCCCATCACTCTCTTCATCCATTAGTGTTCGACTTTTCTTGTTATTTCTTGCTTTATTTTTCAACCTAAACTATTTCAAAAACAACCTTTTCTTCTTTATTAAATTAAAGTGACAAACATAATTATTATGAACTCCTCTGCGGCATACATCCTAGGGTTAATCACTATACTACAGTTTGGAAATTTAAAAATTGTTTTGCCACACCCTACGAAAGATGTGCGTCAAAATTGGCACCGTTTCTAGGGAGGAAGTGCAACCAAAAAAATCAAAATTGAATGACCTGCAACTCAAAAGAACCATTAATTGAATTTGATCCAGAAATTGAAAAAACATTAACCCATCTAAGAAAATGAAATCTACCATAAATAACTGAAGAAATTGATCTCTCATATTCAAGTGAAACTCTTAGTGTTCACTCTGAACCTGAAATCATGTCTAGAAATCCCAACCAAACCCTATGTGATCTACGTGAACCACAATTGTCCATTCAAAATAACCAACTAATTTCACCCACTGAACCAAGTGATTTTGAATTATGTGTCTATATGATTCCTATTCTTCCAAATTTTCATGGTCTTGAAGGAGAAGATCCAAATCGGCACATGAAAGAATTCAGATACACTTGCTCAAGCTTCAGGCCAATATGAGCACCCGAAGACCAATTTCAGTGGAGGTAATTCCCCTTCTCACTTGAAGGAACTACTAAAGAATGGTTGTAGAACCTGAAAAAAGGGGAGATCAGTGATTGGGAAGACCTAAAAAGTAGTTTCATGCAATGAATCTTTCCCACATCGAGGAGCACAACCATCATGAAGTATATTTACATCATACGACAATCAACTGGAGAAACCCTCTACGAGTACTGGGAGAACTTCAAGAAGCTATGTTCCAGCTTCCCACATCAAGAAATGGAGGAACACCAATTCCTTGTGTTCTTAAACCAAGGACTTATAGATATTGATTGAAATCTTCTAGATGCCTCATTAGGGGGTCCCTGATTGACAAGTCTTCTACAGATATCAGAATACTAATTGAGAAGATTTCTCAAAAATCAAAATAATTTGGACTAAGAGGAATGGGAAGCAGGGTGATACATGAGGTTAAAACATACGATTCATCTATATTGATTGAAACCAAAGTTGATGACCATGCATGGTTAGTCTATAAAATGGCTGTAACACAAGAAAATGGACAATAATCTTTAACTCAGGTATGTGTTTTATGATATTCTTCCACTCGTTATACTGACCAGTGCCCTGAGATATAGGGGACAGAATACTGTATTGCGGCATTTCAACCAAGACAATTCGAACAAAATCAACTGCAATCCCAACATGTATATGGGAACTAACAAAACCATATGATATCATTTAACCAACACCACAGTCAACCTCCTTAACACCAGCAGTAATACCATAACCCCCCTCCCTTCCAACAATCTTATAAACAACCCTACCAACAACAACAATATTTTTGGCCACCACCATTCCAAAAAAAAGACATATGAACAGCCATCCACCAGCACACAACCTTCTGTGGAACTACTACAATCCACGTATGAGGGCTTAGCAGATAAGGTTGAAAAGCTAGCAGACATAGTGGGAAGTCTTGTTGAAATAATGTCCAAGAATCCAGGGAAGCTTCAATCTTAACCAGTGCCAAATCCTAATGAGAATGTTAGTGCAATCATAACAGGAAGTGGAAAAGAAATCCCACCTCCATCCAACCCTGAACCTGAAATAATACCACTTATTCTGAGGAGAATGATTCAGAAAGTATTTTGAAAATCCACCAAGAAGATGAAAAGGAAGAGGAGGAGGAGAAGGATGTGCCAAAGAATAAGAAACAAGAAACACCAATGAAAATAAAACAAAGGAATTAGAAAGAATTACCCCCACCATATCCAACAAGGATGATCGAATCAAAGAAATTGCATGAAGTAGCACTTCAAAAAGAAATTCTGGACACCTTACAGAAAGTGGAAATCAATATTGTCCTACTTTAAGCTATTAAAAAAATTCCAAGGTATGAAATTTTTTTGAAAGATCATTGCACCAAAAAGATAAGGCTTCGTGGGAATGAATGAATCAACTTGGGAAGAAGTGTCTCAGCCATTATCATGCCGCAGTTTCCAACCAAATGTCAAGATCCATGGACGTTTTCAATTCCATGCACCATTGGTTCATTAAATTTCACTAATGCTTTATGTGATTTAGGTTATTCAATTAATGTATTTCCTCACCCGGTATACACTTCTTTGCAGATGGGAGAATTGAAACCCACAAGAGTGGTGGTCCATCTTGAAAACAGATCCACAGTTTTCCCTATAGAAGTTTTAGAGGATGTCCTTGTGAAATTCAAATATCTCTTATTCCTATCTAACTTTTACGTGATCAATATGGAAGAAGATAAGAGCCCGCCACATTAACCCATCATTTTGGGGAGAGCTTTCTTGAAGACAACCAAAACCATCATCAATGTCCATGAGGGGACACTCACCATGCAGTTTGGAGAGAGCACGGTCTAATTCAATATTTTTGAATCCATGAGGCACCCATCAGATGATCACTCCTTCTTTTCACTTTCCCATGAATTTGGTGCTGAACCAATTGAAGAATCAGGTATGCTCTATGAATTCTTAGACTTAGGAGAGACTTCTTCCCTTGGAAATATCATTGAACATGTGGATGCTGAAGATGTTAGAGATTCTGACTTCATGTGGGAGGAAGAGGTAAAATATGATTTCATTAATGATTTGTTAAATAATGAGGAAGATGACATGGTTTCTTGTGTGCAAGAGGTCAAAAATTTGGAAGTGGAAATCATCAATTTATTCTCATCCCTTGAGCATCCCCCTAATCTGGAACTCAAACCACTCCCCACTGATTTGAAATATGTATACCTTATAGAGGGAGAGAAACTACCAATGATAATTTCTAATAATATTTCTAAAACCCAAGAAAAATAATCGATTGCTCTTTTGTGAGAGAATTTCCACGCAATAGGATGGATCGTATGTGATATCCCATGAATAAACCCAAAAATATGCTCACATAGAATTTTTGTTGAGGGAGATTCCAAACCTATTAACAGCCCCAAAGGAGACTGAATCCCACCTTGATGGAGGTTGTGAAGAAGGAGATCGAGAAGCTCTTGGAAGATTGGATCATTTATCCCATTTCATATTCACAGTGGGTCAGCCCTATTCATGTCATTCCAAAAAAACTGGCCTAACCACTGTGAGGAATGAAAAGAATGAGTTAATCCCTATGAGAATTCAAAACAGCTAGAGAGTGTGCATTGATTATTGGAAATTGAACCAGGACACTCGAAAAGATCATTTCCCCATCCCCTTCATTGACTAGATGTTAGAAATATTGGCCGGGAGAATGCATTATTGCTTTTTGGATGGATTTTCATGTTACTTCTAGGTACCCATTGCTCCCGAGGATCTTGAGAAGACGACATTTACATGGCCTTTTGGTACTTTTTAATATAAAAGAATGCCATTTGGATTATGTAATACTCCAGGTACATTTCAGAGGTGCATGGTGAGTATATTTTCTGATCACATTAAAAATTTCATGGAAGTTTTCTTAGATGATTTCACAGTTTTGGGAGATTCATTTGATCATTGTTTGAAAAATCTGGAAAATGTTTTGAAAACCTTCATTGATAAAAATATTGTTTTAAACTTTGAAAATGTCATTTCATGGTTCAAAGAGGAATTATTCTTGGTCATGTCATTTCGCAAAATGCAATTGAAGTGGATAAATCAAAAATTGAAGTGATAAATTCATTTCCACACCCTACTAGTGTGAAACATGTTAGATCATTTTTAGGACAAGCCAGATTCTACAGGAGGTTTATCAATGATTTCAGTAAGATTCCTCTCCCTCTCTCTAGATTACGTTTGAAAGATGCTGATTTTGATTTCAATGGTCCATGTAGGGAATCCTTTGATGAGTTGAATAAGATATTGATTTCACCACCTGTGATGTAGCCTCCAAATTGGGAAGAACCATTTGAACTACTTTGTGTTGCCTCCAACCAAGAAGTTGGAGAAGTCCTTTCTCAGTGAATTGAGGGCAGAGCACAAGTCATTTCATATGCCTTGAGAACTTTATTTGTGGCCCAATTCAATTACACAACCACAGAAAAAGAGTTCTTTGCATTTTTTTGCTTTATAATTATTTAGATCATATCTTCTTGGAACTAAAATCACTGTGTTTTCTGATCTTGCAGCTTTGAGGTACTTGATGAAGAAATATAATGCTAAACCAAGGTTAGTGAGATGGATGATACTGCTATAGGAGTTCAATATAGAAATCAAGGATAAGAAGGGATCTGAGAAACAAGTGGCTGATCACTTAAGTAGACTTCCAAACACTACGGAAATTGAAGTTCCAAAAAGAGACCCACTGAATGATCAGATTCCAGGAGAGCAGTTGTACTTGATTGAAGGAGAAGTGCCTTGGTATGCTGACATAGTCAATTTTCTAGTAACATCCTTGGTCTCATATCATTTCAATTCTCACCAAATTGAAAAACTGAATGCTGAATCTAGATATTAAATTTGGGATGATCCATTCCATTGGAAGATTTGCAATGATCATGTAATAAGGAGAAGTTTACCTGAAAGTCAAGTTAAATCTATCTTTGATTATTGTCACACTTTATCTTGTGGAGGCCACTTTGGACTTCAGAGAACAACAAAGAAGTTTTTAGATCTGGAATTTAATGTCCCACCATTTTTAATGATGCTCAAGAATTTTTCAAAATATTTGAAAAATGTTAGTTTTCAGAAAATATTTCAAAGAGACAAGAAATGCCCCAAAATCCATTGATTTTTTTGACATTTTTTATGTTTGTGGGATAGATTTTATGGGACCTTTCCTGATGTCATTTGGAAATTCATATATCATTCTTGCAATTGATAATGTTTCCAAATGGGTGGAAGCAAAAGCAACTAGAACTGGTGATGCTCAAGTTGTTTGGGATTTTGTCAGGTCTAATATATTTTGTAGGTTTGGAGTGCTCAGAGCAATCATCAGTGATCAAGGGACTCACTTCTGCAATTTAAGAAGGGATACTTTGCTGAAAAGTATGGGGTGCATCATAAAACATAAACTCCCTATCATCCAAAGACTAATGGGAAAGCTAAAGTTTAAAACAGGGAAATGAAGGGAATTTTGGAAAAAACATTAATCCAAACAGAAAGGATTGGAACCAATGGTGGGATGATACCTTTTGGGCTTACAGGATAGCCTATAAAACCCCGATTTAAATGAGTCTATATTGGCTGATTTATGGGAAAATCTGCCACCTACCTGTGGAATTAGAGCATAAGGCTTATTGGGTTGTGGGGAAAATGAATTTGGACCATAAAATTGCTGGGAAGGAGAAAAGATTGAAGTTGAAAGAGATGGAGAAAATAAGAAGGTAAGAATTTGAAAATTCAATGATTTACAAAGAAAGAACAAGAGTGGCCCATGACAGGATGATCTGACCAAAAGACTTCTCTCCTAGAGACAAATTGTTATTATTCAACTCAAGACTCAAGCTGATGCCAGGTAAACTTCTTTCTAGATGGGAAGGTCCATTTATAGTTTTTCATGTATATCCTTTTGGTGTTGTGCAGATTATGAAGGATGGAGAGACAGATCCATTCACTTTGAATGGACATAGGTTAAAGAAATTCCTTAGGACCCTACCATTAGAGCCAATGGAGGAGATCACGCTCCTCCAACCAATTTATCAATAAGATCCATCAGGTTGTACCTCTCCTTCACAATTTCTTACTGTTTTGATTCAATCATAAATCTACATTCATGTTAAATCCACTTGAATGCATCGAGGACACTGCATCACTTAAGTGTGGGGGAGGGAACCTTTGTAGTATAGGATTTTCATTTTATGTTTGTTTTCAAATAAAAAATAAAAAAATTGTGTGTTTTCAAATTTTTTTGTGTTTATTTTCCAATTTTTGGCGTGTTTCTGAAACTATTGAGCTGAAATGATTATCATTACAATTTTTGAAACCCATGTCAATGAGTGAACCAGTCTATTTTATGAAGCCGAGCATAAATGAATGCTGAAATGACTTCTTTTCAAGTTCAAATATTTTGGAATTTCCTGAAAAGTACACTGATTTTTGAAACCCATGCCATATTTCATTGTCTATATCTTTGAAATCACTTTCATGTGAGGATTCTGAGTCATTTTTGTCATATTCTTTTCATTCACCTCATTTCTTAAGAGAACCAGACCATGCCTGCTTTAACCAGAATTTGATTTATTCCTTTCAAAACGTGAGGGTTTCGGTTACGTGTGTTTTAAATGATTGAGGCATTTATTTGGATTGAAGACCCCTTTTCAATATAATACTTTTCATTATGTCCCACCTTTACATTTATCCTTCATTGTAACCCCTAGTAGCCATGAATTTCCTATTAGGTTAGCCACATTACAAGCCAATTTTCCCTATCATACCAGATCTTGAAGTGAAATTACATGATCTAGTAGAACATATGTGTGGGGGAAGATGTCTTGTTGTGTACTACCTAATTTTGTGATACTTTTGGAGGAATATAAAATTTTAAAGAGATTATGATCCTACTGAATATTTCATTTTGATAAAAGCTATTCCTTTCTGGAGAATTAATGATAAGATAAGTTGTGCCTTTCTAGAGCTTCCAATGTAAAAAAAGAAAGATGTGCCTATCTGGAGCTTTCAAGAAAAATCATGTTTTAATGGATTGAAATTTTTGCTAATAATATGATTGAATGTTGATGGATCCTATTTTATACAAAGGGTAAGTGAAGGAGACCATACTTGAGAACAAATTAGAATCTTGCAATTTTTCTTGAAAAAGATCCAAGCCCTCCTTTTTCGGTCTTAGAATGTTTAACATCTAAATCCTACCAACCGAAAGCCACAGAACAACCCTAAAAAGTCCTCATGAGAAACACATGTCCACGACTCACATCGGGTAGAGAAGTAGGAATTTATCAAGCTTATGGTGACTCTTGTGTGAGTTTGGATGAGAAAACCCTTGTTGAGCATTTACATTTGTGAGATGAGAGAAAATTCATGCGAGGTAGGTGTTTTGTGTGCATGGAATAAGAAATGATGTGGAAATATATTAAAATATAAAATGGAGAACTTGAAATAATTTTTTTCCAATGCATGATATCTTTTTGTTTATTGGAATGCATTGGATAGATCTCATTGATATGTGTTTTGGATTTGATTTGATTTGATTTTTACTTGTCCAGGAGTCCAAGTGAAAAGTGTGGGGGGATTGATAGAGAAAATATTTTCAATTAATTTATATTTAATATAATTTTTTAAACCCACAAATGTGTTCCTATAAGAATAATTATTTTATTTTTATGATAATGGTGTTATTTTGAGATGAGTAGTAAAAATTGGCCATTTTGGAATTTTAATAGTTTTAAATTATTTCTGTAGTTGGTCCATAACATTATCTACACATATCGAAATTGAAAAATTACTTCTTTTCGAGATTCTAAACATCCAGGGCTTCATTTACTATTTTTGGACTAAAAGCTGAATCGGCCATTTGGAAGCTCAAATGAAGATCACAAGTGGGAGAAAGAAAACTGTTTGCAGTTCTGCCTAGTTTTGGTTTGAGATCCATAACACATCCATGTTGGGCCCAAATTTTGTTATATTCGGTGGGTGGACACTCGAAGAGTTTTGGAAAATCTTTTATGAAGGCTGGGACACGTGAATTGGCCGTTTATGGGGTCATTACATCACCCAAATCCAGAGGATTGCGTTTTGGAGAGTCTGACTAGACAAAATAAATGCACAGAGTAAAACAGCCATAACTCTCGGAAGACATGTTCAAATCCGTTGAGATCTTGAGGGAACATGTTCAAGGTAATTATGAACAACATTGAAGAAGTTATTAACACGTGAAGATGACATTTAATGGGGATACAACGCGTCAACATTCGGGGGACAAATTATGGATATAAAAGGAGGAGAGCTTTACCCTCTCAAATCATCCATTCTCCACCCCATTCCCTCTGGGACACCAAGAAGGATAAATTTTTAGCTTTCTATGTTATTTATTTTCTTTTTCATTGTTTTTTAATGTCTTATTCTTACCCTTTCAACTATATTACCCTTCACATGGAGGGGCAAAACCATTGAGTGATCGGGGAAGGGGGAGTTTAATTTTTGTAATGTCGGAGTTTTGAGCTTAAATTTTAAATCCTCATTTTATTTTGAATGTCTTATATTAGCACTGTTTACCAATTATCTTAATACAATCATGTTTTTATTTTTGTGTACTGATTGTTAATATCTTTGGTTAAAGACCTTTAATCTCCCTCCGCCTAGGGAAATTTGTCTCGATCGAGAAGATTGTGTTAGGTGGTGAGTGTATAGTGATCGTTGGCACGTGTACGAAACTATTAAACTTTTTCTAGAGTTATAAGGAACAAAAATTCCCGATCTGGAATTTCCTTAGTGGTTTAGGTATTGTTTAACAACTTTCATGCACATAGGAGTGAGTCTCATTTTTTTCTTAAACAAAGGGTGATTAATAACTCGATCGAGGAGTTCATCATTTGTTATTTGAAAAGAAGAGAGAGAATATGATCTTTATTACTATGATGAAATTGAAAAAGTGAATCCTACCCTGACCCTGTGACTCTCTTCATCCATTAGTGTTCAACTTTTCTTCTTATTGCTTGTTTTATTTCTCAACCTAATCAATTTCAAAAACAACCTTTTATTCTTTCTTAAATTCATGTGACAAACATAATTGTTACGCACTCCTCTTTAGGAGACATCCTAGGGTTAATCCTTAGAATAAACTTAGGAAATTTAAAAATTATTTTTCCACTCCCTATGATAGGCGTGCATCACTTTTGCAACCAAATAATCATAAATCATTCATCATAACCCAAAGAATAAAATGGGTTTCATAAACATCATCCCATCATAAAATAATCCATATAAAACAAATGGATATCATTTCATTATAAGAATATTGAAACCAAGTAAATAAGATGGTAAATTATACTTGAAACATAAAAATGCTAAATAATGTCATCTTAGATGGAAATTAGTTTTGATAAAAGACTTGAAATGAATTCTTGAGGAAAATATCCTTTCTTCTTCAAAATCATTTTTTTTCAGAAAATGCCATGAAATTTTAAAAGAAAAGGATTTTGTTGAAAATAATCATGAAATCTTGTATATTAATCTTCATGAAAATAAGGCGTCATAAAACCGTAAAAATCCGTTCATGCTATATAAGTTAAAGAAAACACTCTCCTCATACTTTTAACGAAAAAGTCAAAAATTACCACGTATGGAAATAAAAAAAATATTCCTTCCATAACACAAGGTAAAAGTTAAGATGGGTAAAAATGACTTTAAAAATACATGTATGAATATTAAAAACTTTATGAAAACATTTTTATGGACATGGATGAAAAATATAACCCCAGTAAATAATTACGAATAAACAATCTCGGATAAAAATGAGTTTGCAATGTTATCACTTACCTTATATACAATATGCTTTGTACGTATCCGAACCACCTGTATAATGATTTAAATAATTTCGTTTACTTATTACACAATCATATTCATTGTTATTATATAATATATGGTTCACTTATGACTTTATATTACCCTTTCTTTTGTAAATTCCATGTTAAAGCAGCATTTTGGGCAAAATCGTTTTATTTATCATACTTGTTTGGACTTGTTGTTCTTGATATTATTATTACTTATATCATGATTTAATTACATCCATAATTTAAATAATGATTTATATATCATATATATTCAGTATATATATATATAATAGATAGATAAATGAAATGAAATACACCATTCATGGAGTGGGTAGGCCGTACATAAGCATGAACGTTGTATTCCTTTCCTTATTGACATGAATGGAATTATGTAGATGATATATATATATATATATATATCCATTAGAATTATTATGTAATATATTTCATGATTACATATTATATATACTTTATGATCATTCTTGAATTGTTAACATGGAAAATGAATCTCATCGCGTCGTGGAGACGGTAATCCGTACGTACGCACGAGCGATGATATCGTTCCCATATTTATTGAATGGAATAAGAGTGGATGATATAATATATTAGAATAATTATGATGGTATAATAATCACATATAGTTATTCTTTACACTATAATACCCATCCATGTAAGGTGGTGGAAAAACAGAGTACACCACGGCGTGGAGACTGTATTTTGTACGTACACACGCGCAGTGATTTCGTTTTCCATAGGATGGTTAGAAGGTGAAATTTGGTTGTTTAATATTTATAATAATATATAAGTATATTAGTGATAATTATTTTTTTAATTTATGATGAAACAAATAAAGAAGAAAAAGTAGTAGAAGAAAAAAATTGGAATGAATCGGTAAAGGATATTACCTCTTCTTTGACGCGCCTCTTCTTAACATTCTTTTAAGGCACTAGGGTTGGTATTTTTAGGAAACCCGAACCTCTATAATGTTTCTAGGGAAGATGAGAATGGAAATGGGCAGGAGTTTTACAATATTCAAGGCTCAAAAGGGTGTAATGATAAGAAGGAAGTGGTGCCCTTTTTATAAGGGAGGAGAGGGGCACCTTAAGAAAACATAAAATATTATTTTATAATAAATTCATATTCGGTTTTTAATAGATCCAAATTGATTCATTTCGAAGATAAGGTGGGTATGGTTCGAAATCCTCTCAGCCAATATGTTTTAGAGAATTTTAGGTTACTATTTTATCTTTACAATATAGATTTAACTCTATGTTAAATAATTTAACTTTTACTGTGTTTTTTTGATTTCTTACACTATATTGTCAATCAACATACTATAAAAATCAAAAATAACCCCATATGGTTCATTATTAATATATATATCCTTATCTAAGTCATTTGGCCAAACCATAGATTATTAATAATAAAATAACAATTAATAATATAATATTTGTTTTAAAAACAATTTTATGTCAATTTTGACACTCTTTGGAACATGATTTTTTTAAAATTTATAACAGCATGATTAGTTCGAAAAAAGTAAATTAAATCAATTATAACATGTCATATTAACCTATAAAATTAGTGCAATTCATAAAAAGTCCCAAATTCCATTTATTTGGGTATTTATAATTTCAATTATGTTAATATTGCATTAATAAGGTAATTACTGCATCATCATTGTGTCATAAATAAATTAAATTATTTAAAGTCTAAAACATATAAATAAAATACCATTATGTAGGAAAAACTTTTATATTTATAATTAATATTTATAGTTTACTTTATCTTATATATAACCCTATATCAAAAATGCTTTAGTTATTAAACTTAGATTTTAACTATTTTTACTCTTCTTTAAATAAAATAATAATAAGTGTCCTAATCTAATCCAAGTGAACCTAAAGGGTAATATATTATTCCTAAGGTTGTTTCTGGTCTAATTACACTTATCTAATTGAATTAGGACATCTTTAGGGTAATAATAATATCATTTTTTCCATTAATTAACCTATTTACTTTTAACCATGGTAAATAAAAGTATAAAGTTACTATTCACCAAAAATTATTTTTATCTTATTGAACAACATTTTATTCCTTGATATTAACCGTGTCTCTCAGATTTTCAAAATTCCACTTCTACAATCGGTAAAATTATGTTTTATGTAGATTTTCAAATTCTCCTAGGAGGTGGGTAAAAGAAGGTGAAAAGTTCAATAAAATTTTTATATGTCTAAAATTATTATAAAATGACTCCAATGAATTACATTGAACTTATATAGGTATTATGTATCAATTTTGACCTAAAATAAATTTAAATAATATAAATAATTATTTAAATAAAAATTTGGTTTTTAAATAGTAACCTAGTGTTTTCACTATTAATCAAAAATTTAAAGTTTTTAAAAAAGTACAAAAAATCCACCCTAGGATAATTTCGATATTCGGAATCCAAAATTGATGCCCATTTTGAAAGATAAATTTTTTAAATTTAATAAAGTGGGTATTATTATTCATAACGGCTAGTTCATAATAATATTATATTAATATCTCGTTTAGTGAAACATGGTATTGCGTACTACACACGCCATCGAAGAAGGTCTTGATTACGTGTAATGCAAGCCAAGTCAAGGCTTCGTGTAGTGAAAGATACGTTTGGTGTTGTGTATAACATAATCAAAACTTATTTCTTTTAAACATTAAACAGAATCTATACATAATGTTGTGTAGAATAATTTCCACAAAACGAACTTGAAATTCTGTGTAACACGAGCCATGAATAGTGTTTCATATACTGCAAGCTAACACATTGTTTCGTGTAGTACAAGCTAATCTTGGTATAGTGTATAATAGAAGACATCAAAGAAATTAAAAAAAATATATCTCATAAAATATCGGGGTGTTACATTCTACCCCCCCCCCCCCCTTAAAATGAATTTTTCCCTCAAAATTCGCCAGGGTTATAAAAGGTTTTCTACTTGAAATTTTCTTTCATAGAAACTCACATCATAAAAAGGAATACCAAAACTGAACATTAAAAACTAAATTATGAAATGTAACGGTTACCCAAGTTAAATAATCACTGGTTTTCCACATAGGAGAACATAGTTGAAAATATGGATATGGAATAGAAATCTAACCATCATGTTCTGATAGAGAGTGGTAGAGAACATGGTTATGAAAAAGCCAATAATCACAAAACCTTAAATTTGCAATGTTCTAAGGTACCATCTGATTCATCAGATATAAGGGAACTAGGACAACATTTTCAGTTTTCAATATCATTTCCCTAAAGTTGAAGCATTTGAATTAGATGAAATACTTACTTTATTTTGGTATAATCTCACAGTTGTTCGTACCTTAAACAATTTACACTTCATCTCTTAATGAAATGAAGTTGAATTTTTCATTCATGAGGTGTTAGAAGATTATGTGATTGAATGATGCGTCATTCAATATGTCTCAAACAAAAGGTTATCAAAAGTTATCAAATATACATAAGTCCATCTATGGTGAGGTTAATCGTATTTGATTCCAAAAATGGACTTATACTTCATCTATCATACTGTTTAATATAATAAAACTAGTTTCTACTAACCAGGGACTTCCTGTAGGCCAGTGGTAGGTGATAAAGGCATGTTGCACTTCAGTAGTGGGTTTGATTCCCACAACCTTGTCCGACGTGACGGGTTGTCTCTCATCCTGCAGGTTGTCCCTTTTTCTAATGCAACATTATAATAACATTCTTGAAATAAAATGGAAAAAAATATTGTCTTATGTCTAACTTAATTCATTCCAATCTTTAGGCTTATCCAAAATACTTATGTCCAAGATCATAGTATAAAGAAAACAATTACTAGAAATTTCATCTACCGAGCATGTGAATACCATCATTTATCCCCCATATATCATACGATATATCTTTTTGGTCACATTCCAAACATGTGAATACCTTAATAATGTATTCTCTTGAACCATAGTGAAAACATGAATGCTATCACAAGGTAACACTTTCCATATACTAAAATCCAAAAAATTCTATATACTCAAACCATGATATCACTTTTTCCTTATATTATTCATGATCTCATTAATACTATCAAACATATCATTTTCTCTGTATCCCTTATTTATGTGTATATTAGGTGCTTTACAAAAATATTTGAATAACCATTCATGGTTACCGGTACCATTCAACATATAATTTCAAAACTCTAACAAAAGAAACAGTGTAACAATCCTTAGATTTTTCTTTATTCTATAGTACCATACATTATTCTTGATTACACTACCTTATTAAACAACTAAATGAGATTCATCATTTCTTCCATCTCATATATCATTTGTATTCTCTTCATCATCATCCACATAAATACTACCCATATGACAATGCTGATTCTCTTTCTGAGATTTTACCTTAGGGCATTGGTTTGCATAATGCCCTTACATTCCACATTTAAAACATGTAACCGTTGTTGATGTCTTAGCAATACCATTATCCTTGTCCATGGTGTTAACTGAACCTTTTCTTTTACAATTACTATCTTTGTGTCTTTATTTTCCACACCCAAAGAATCTTCCAGTTCCTTTAAAACATTCTCCCTAATGCCTCTTCCAACATGATTTACATGAGGGAAATTGAACTTTCTTTCCTCTATGATCATCATGAAACTCCATCTTTCTCTTATTGGCTGAGTCGGGAAAATTACCAATGTTGAGATTATTGATATTATTATAAGATTTCGGATTAGGAATAATAATGATATGTGGACTTCCAGACCCAATTTCATTTGGTTGCTCATAAATAATATCATTCTATTTTCCATCATATCCTCCATTATCGTGAATCTTCCTGTTTTCATCCATTTTCTAAAACCCAAAAATAATAGTGTGAGAGGCCAAAATCATAATCAAGGGGGAGTAACTTCAATATCTAACATCTTAGGTTTAATTTTAATATCATTACCATAATTATAGGACTATAACCTATACTTATACTTAACCATAGGGACATCCGTAGACATACCTTAGAAATATCTCTAGGGATCTCACTAAAGTTCTCACCTCCAAGTTTCAAAAGGATAAATAAACCTTTACAACTGTAGATACCCAAAGCTTGACGTACATGGAAATTACATTACCTTTTCGTAATACTTAATACATAACAAAAACAGACACCAAAGGACCATAATAGTTTAGTGTCTTTGGAAACTCGGAATATAATCTTCTAATCTTGGTGAATGATCTTAAACATCTCCCATAAGGATCTTCCCCTTTTATTTTCGCACCTACAACCTTTATTTAAATCCTGGGGAAAAGAAAACATAAAAAATGGTGAGCTCAATTTCCCACTAAGGGTAAAAATAGAGAACATAAAACAATCCATAAACATTTGAATGCAAAAACTTGAACATAAAATCTAAACAACAAAATATTGAGCAAGGAATTAAATCTTGGAAGTATGTAATGCCTATATCATTAAAGAACATCAATCATGATAAAATAGAATGGGAATAAGACATGTAATTGTGGAAAACCATTAAGCAGATGATATGATTTCCATAGTAGCCAAGGCACTGCTGCCAAGGCCATCTTAGTGGACAAAGTCCCTTTCTGAATCGAGTTCACTCCTCGTTTCAGTCCTGTAACACTGAACCGGATTAACATACCATACCATCCATGTCTATATCATGAGATATAAATCATTACCCAATTAATTGGAGGGAGATATAGGTCCCACTCATCTTATAATGAAATAATTTTTACTTGTGCCACAAAATAATCATAAATCCTTCATCATAACCCAATGAATAAAATGGGTTTAATAAACATCATCCCATCATAACATAATCCATATAAAAAATTGATATCATTTCATTATAAGAAAATTGGAACCATGTAAATCATAGGGACATTATAACTGAAGCATAAAAATTCTAAATAATTTCATCTTAGTAGGAAAGTAGTTTTGATAAAACACTTGAAATAAATTATTAAGGAAAATATCCTTTCTTCTTCAAAATCATTTTCTTTTCACAAAATGCCATGAAATTTTAAAAGAAAAATTTTTTGTTGAAAATAATCATCAAATCTTGTAGATTAATATTCATGTAAATAAGGAGTTATAAAACCGTAAAAATCCGTTAATTCACTATAAGTTAAAGAAAACATTCTCCTCATACTTTTAACGGAAAAGTCAAGAAGTACCACGTATGGTAATAAAAAGAAATATTCCTTCAATAACTCAAGGAAAAATCCATGATGGGTAAAAAGGAGTTTAAACATAAATGTAAGAATATTAAACACTTTATGAAAACATTTTTATGGACATGGATGAAAAATATAACCCCACTAAATATTTACGAATAAGCAATCTCGGATAAAAATGAGATTACAAAATTATCCCTTACCTTAGGTCTGATATGCTTCATACATATCCGAACCTCCTGTATAATGATTTAAATAATTTCATTTACTTATTACACAATCATATTCATTTTTATTATATCATATATGGTTTACTTATCACTTTATATTACATGTTCATTTGTAAATTCCATGTTAAAGCAGTGTTTTGGGTAAAATCGTTTTATTTATCGTATTTTTTTGGACGTGTTGTTCTTGATATTATTATTTATTATATCATGATTTAATTACTTCCATAATATAAATCATGATTTATATATCATATATATTCATTATATATATATATTTATAATAGATAGATAAATGAAATGAAGTACACCGTTCATTGAGATGGTAGGTCATACGTACGCATGAACGATGTTTTCCTTTCCTTATTGACTTGAATGGAATTAATTATATGACCTAAATATATATATATACATAAATCCAGTAGAATTATTATGTAATATATTTCATGATTACTTATTATATATACTTTATAATCATTTTTGAATTGTTAACAAGGAAAATGAATCTCATCGCATCGTGGAGACGGTAATCCGTACTTACGCACGAGCAATGATATCATTTACATATTTATTGAATTGAATTTGAGTGGATAATATAATATATTAGAATCAGTATGATGATATAATAATCATATATATTTATTCTTTAC
The DNA here is from genome assembly GCA_963277665.1 of Viscum album. Taxonomy (NCBI): domain Eukaryota; kingdom Viridiplantae; phylum Streptophyta; class Magnoliopsida; order Santalales; family Viscaceae; genus Viscum; species Viscum album. The sequence continues at coordinate 1,879,956,959 of OY728132.1, forward strand.
ACCATTATACCCATCCATGTAAGGTGGTGGTTGAAAAACAGAGTACACCACGGCGTGGAGTCGGTATTCCGTACGTACGCACGCGCGGGGATTTCATTTTACTTTGGATGGATAGAAGGTTAAATTGGGTTGTTTCATATTTATAATAACATATCATTATATTATTGATACTAATGTTATTAATTTATGATGAAATAAATATATTAGAAGAAGTAGAAGAAGAAATAAATTGGAAATAATCGGTAAAGGATATTACCTCTTCTTTAACGTGCCTCTTCTTAACCTCTTCTTAAGGCACTAGGGTTGGTCTTTTTTAGGAGACCAGAGCCTTTATAATGTTTCTAGGGAAGATGAGAATAGAAATGTGTAGGTTTTGGTCGTGCTTCATGGCTCAAAATGGTGTGAAGATAAGAGGGAATAGGTTCCCTTTTTATAAGGGAGGAGACGGGCACCTTAGGAAAACATAAAATATTATTTTATAATAAAGTCATATTCGGTTTTTAATCACTCAAAATTGATGAATTTTTAATCTAAGGTAGTTATGAGTCTAAATACTCTCAAATAATAGGTTTTTGACAAGTTTAGGTTATATTTTATCCTTATCATTTAGATTTAACTCTAAGTTAAATAATATTTCTTTTACTGTGTCTTTTTTTTATTACACTATATGGTTAATAAAAATACTATAACAAGTCAAAAGAACCCCAAGTGGTTCATTATTAATATATATATCATTATCTGAGTCATTTGGAAGAACTTTAGATTTTTAAGAATAAAATAACAATTAATAATATAATATTTGTTTTAAAAACTATTTATTGTAAATTTTGAAACTATTTGGTACTTGATTTTTGTGAAAATCATAACAGCATGATTAGTTCGAATAATGTTAATTAAATAAATACTAACATTTCATATTAACCTATAAAATTAGTTTAATTCATAAAAAGTATCAAATTCCATTTATTTGGGTATTTATAACATCAATCATGTTAATATTTCATTAATATGGTAATTACAACATCATCGTTGTATCATTAATAAAATAAATTATTTAATGTCTAAAAATTATAAATAAAATACCATTATCTAGGAAATCGTTTAAGCTTTGTAATGAATATTTATAGTCTAATCAATATTATTTATAACCCTATATTAAAAATGCATTAGTTATTAAACATTAATTTTATCTATTTTAACTCTTTTTTAAATAAAATAATAATAAGTGTCCTAATCTAATCCATATGGACCAAAATGGTAATATTTTATTCCTAAGGTTGTTTTTGGTCGAATTATACATATAAAATAGAATTATTACATGTGTTAGGGTAATAATAATATCATTTTTACCATTAATTACACTATTTACATTTAACCGTGGTAAATAAAAGTAAAAAGTTACTATTCACCAAAAAATATTTTTATCTTATTGAACCACATATTACTCATTGATATTAACTGTGTATCTCAGATTTTCTCAATTCCACTCCTAGAAGCGGTAAAAATAAGTTTTATTAAGATTTTCAAATTCTTATAGGAGGTGGGTAAAAGTATGTGAAAAGTTCAATAAAATTTTTATAGGTCTAAAATTATTATAAAATGACACCAATGAATTACATTGGACTTATATAGTTATTATGTATCAATTTTAACCTAAAATAATTTAAATAAAATCAATAATAATTTAAATAAAAATTCAGTTTTTAAATAGTAACTCAGTGTTTTCATTATCATAAAAAATTGAAAGTTTTCAGAAAAATACCAAAAATTCACCCTAGGATAATTTCAATATTCCAAATCCAAAAATGAAGTCCATTTTGAATGATAAATTTTTTAGAATTTCAAAAAGTGGGTATTACTATTCATAACAGCTAGTTCATAATAATATTATAATAAGATCTTGTTTAGTGAAACATGGTATTGTGTACTACAGACGCTATCGAAGAAGGTCTGGATTGTGTGTAATGCAATCCAAGTCAAGGTTGCGTGTAGTGAAAGCTCTGTTTGGTGTTGCGTATAACATATTCGAAATGTATTTATTTTAAACATTAAACAGAATATATACATAATGTTGTGTAAAATAATTTCCACAAAACGAACTTGACATTGAGTGTAACACGAGCCATGAATAGTATTTCATATACTGCAAGCTAATACAATGTTGTGTGCAGTACTAGCTAATCATGGTGTAGTGTATAATAGAATACATCAAAGAAATTAAAAATAATATATTTCATAAAATCTCGGGGTGTTACACTTCAACTCTAGACTCTGAGATGACGTGACCCAAGAAGTGAACCTCTCAAATCCAGAACTGGAACTTTGAGAGCATACCATAAAGATGGTGCTCTCGAAGTGTGTCCAGTACTACCCATAAATGGTAGGTGTGCTCCTCCTTAGTGGTTGAGTAAATCAGTATTTCATCAATGAGGACTATGACAAATCGATCAAGGTAAGGCTCGAAGATCCTATTCCTGAGACTCATGAACACTGATGGAGCGTTGGTTACGCCGAAGGGAATAACCAAGAACTCATAGTGGCCATACTGACACCTGAAGGTCGTCTTCTCTGCATCCTCATCTCGAACTCTGAGGTGGTGATAGCCTGACCAGAGGTCATTCTTCAAGAACCATCATGCTCCCTTGAGCTGATCAAAGAGGTCGTCAATCCGTAGGAGTGGGAACTTGTTCTTCATGGTCACCTGATTCAGGCGATGATAGTCGACACAAAGTCGCAAGCTCCCATCTGCCTTTGTGGCGAAAAAAATCAGAGATGCCCAGGGTGAAACACTAGGTCGGATAAATCCCTTCCCCTGCAAGTCCTCCAGCGGTACCCGTAGCTCATGATTCTCGGTGGGAGCCATCCTATATGGTGGATTAGATATCGATGTTGTCCCGGGGTAAAAATCAATATAGATGTATACCACACTGTGAGGAGGTAGTCCTAAAACGTCTTCAGGGAAAACATCTGCATACTGATCCACCACAATAGGAAAACTCAGTCTTTGCACATCAACTGCTCCGAGGAAGAGACTAGCCAACTGATGTGTGAACGGCTACCCTCTCCTTTGCGTAAGTCCGTCTTGCACTGCAAAGGCTCCCTTATTTCTGGTGAAGCAGAACCTGGTTCCATCCATGCGGACACACCTCACATTTTTCCTAATACAGTTGTTATGAGCATGAAATGTAGATAACCAGTCCATATGAAAGATGACGTCGTAAGGCCTCGACGCCACTACAAGAAGATCCCATCCAGAACTCTCACCTCCTAGAGTAAGCTCACACTACTGGAACTAGTGCGTAATCGTCGAGTCTGCTCCCCTAGGAGTCTCTAGCCGTACAGATTGAGCCAACGACTCCATGGGAATATCCGAGCTCCGAATGAGGGAAGCGGAAACAAAAGAATGACTCGCACCTGTGTCTGTAAGTACTATAGAATGGGTGGAGTAGGCACAGATAATACCTTGAATCATATTAGGTGCGCCGTGGTTGTAGGCCTCGACTGCCTGGAGTTGAGCCCGCCTCTGTCCTCCAGCTCCCTGTGGTCGGGGTGGACCTCCTGGTGGTGGTGGTGGTGGTGGTAGAGCCTCGAAATGTCATCCACCACCCGCTTCTCGGTCAACTCCTCTGCCTCATCAGCCTGCTCTCAATGGACCACCATGGTCAAACCACTACCTCTGTCTTGGAGGTCCCTCTACCATATTCTGCTCATCTTCATGGCGGGTCGGGCAGTCACGACCCATGTGACCATGCCCGCCGAATGCATAGCACTGCCTGCTCCTCATATAGCTGGATCTGTTTTGTCTTCCCCACACATCTGAACCTGTATCTTGAGGTCGCCCACCTGATGTCCTGGTCCACTTGGATCTATATGACATCTGTCTACTGTCGGATATAGAAGACTCTTCTATGTGACGCCCTGTGGTGGGTCTCGCTACTGGAGACTGCTCAGCGAGAAAACTCTCCACTAGAAGGGATCGCTCTGGCACCCCAGCCTGCGTCAAAATTTTGAGTGGAATTTTTGAAGCCCTGATCTCATGCCAGAGTCCCTAATCAAAGGTACAGTCCCTAAAGAACGAGTCCCACACCATATCCGTGGAGTAGCATGAGAGGTCAGTGAACCTCGCTGCGTACTGAGATACTCTCATGATGCCCTGCTATAGAGGAAGTAACTCTTGAATCCGCACCGCACGAAGGGTGGCTGGAACAAACTCCGAGCGGAAGAGACTCTTGAAGTCTGTCCATTTTAAAGATTCCTCTTCATGCACCTGGAGCATCAGGCTCCACATCTACATGCTGTTGTGTGTAGGGGAATCGCGGCAAGGATCACTATAAGGTCGGCTGGTTTCCCTACCAATCTAAAGACTCTAACGACAGCCTCCAGCCAATCCTCAGTTGCCTGAGGGTCTGTCTCTCCCCGTAACCTATGCGGCCTCTGTCACTGGAACTCATGAAATGCACTAAGGCGGTGTGTACTCTCTACTGCCAGGGCTAGTGGTATCGGTGGCCCAGTTGGTTTTGGTACCGTTGGCACCTCTACTGTTATGGGGCCCTACATCAAGTCCTCATAGCATGGTGGGATACCATCTTGTATGTAACTCGGAACCATAGCTAGATGCCTTCATGGGGATATCCTATAATGAATCAGGTGTGCCACAGTCAAACAATATATCTAGTGAGCTGACACAAAGTTATCCCAATGAAAAATTTTGAAACAGACATGCAATCAGTGTTTTCGGGCACTTAGTCAGAAATCAGAGGTCATGGTCCTGGTGTATGGATACGTCGGCCATCACACCAACACTGGACTCCCTGGATTGAAAACCACACTCAATACTCATAACACTATTGCTTCACTGAAAAGAATGATCAGAGTCCAGAGTTCTGTCGTAGAACCGACCCCTTTGATACCAATTTGTCATGACCTGTCTTCGTGTCCTATGTCGTGACTACCCCAATCTCGCCTTCCATAGGCCAGGGGCAGGCGACTAGCACCAATGGAATAAATCCTTAAGCTGGGAAGCCATTGTCTTAATAAAAGTAAAAAAACACAATAGAGTATGCAACAAGAAGTAAACATTAAGTAAAACTGAATATAATAGGGTGTGCTAGAAAGTTAATGGGCCAGTATACAAACACAACTCTAAAGTACAGTACATCTGAAAAGCTAGTACAACTGTAGTAAAATAAAAGAGCGACCACTGAGTTGTCCTCCAGGAATCCCACATGAAGGGTGGGTATAGATAGCCTCCTCAGCACCTCTTGTACGTCCGTCTACTCCGTGTACGTCTCGCAAAGTGGTCCACCTCTGAGTACCATCCTACTCTACAAGTCTCTACCTCTATCATTGTTGTTTTTCATCTATATCCAACACAACGTAGTGCAGGCATAGCTCATGCAGTGGTGAGTATTTGATACCTAGTAAGGACCCCGAGACCCCCAAAGGTCTCCCAAAATCCATGAAGGATAAACCATAGAAGAACGACATGATCATGAAGTATCGACCAACTCTACATAGGTATATTCCCATATATATACCTATATAATCAATCACAGTTCGGCTCCAACTCTCGAGCCCAAGCACAACCCAGTCCACACAGGAAAGTAAGTCAGTCACATCGATGATAATGATTGAAAGTCAAGGCTCAGTTCACATAGGTGTACATCTTTAGTAAATCAATAGAGACGATCAGATGTGGTCACTAATTAATCTAAGCTGCCAGAATCACATAAGATATTAGACCAGCTAAGCTGTCAGACCCACAAAGGATACAACACCAGCTACTCTGTTAGACCCACTCAAGATACCAGAACAGAAGTCAAAACTATCAGACCGATATAGGATACAAGAACAATAGTCATCACTATCAAACCCACAGAAGATTCTAGTACATTAGTCTTCGTTGTCGAACCCACGGAGGATTCCAGTACGTTAGTCGTCATCATCGATCCCACAAAGGATTCTAGTATGGTAGTCGTCATAGTCGCAACCATCTCTAGGGTTCCCACACACAACACGCTCGATTCATGGAGGGTATGCTCCTCAAGCCAAGGGGTCGATACATAAACTATCACGAATTCCTGACATGATGTATCCCAAAGATCCATCTCACTAAAAAAACCCAACGCGACAGAGGGCACATCAATCTGACGCCCAGTCTAAGAGTTATTGATTTTTCCATTCCAGGAGCCCGATTGGAATTACGCTCGTTCAAAACCCGGGCATTTACCAAATTTATCTAAAACTAATTTATAATATCTCAAAATGACCGCTTCGTCACAATGGTACTAGTGCCGCAGATGGCGTGTCAATCGGACACGCGCTCTAGAAGTTATCGATGTTTAAGCACAACGTGCCTGACCCTTCAAGCCCAGTGGGTTGGCGGGTCAGCCTATCCTAGCTCAGCTGGTCCGACTCAGCTGGGGTGGTGGCCTAGCCTGGTGGGGGCGGCCCAGCCCGGTGGGGCATGGATCGGCCCGGTGGAATGCGGCCCGGCCCGGCGGAACGCGGCCCCGCCTGGCGGAACGCGGCCCGGCCCGGTGGGGCGTGGCCCGACTCGGAGGGGTGCGGCCCGACCTGGTGGCCGACAGCCCATCCCGGTCAAGGGTGGCCTGGCCCATAGCCGGCCCATGGCCGACCCCATCTTAGCCAGCTGGCTGAGTGGAGCGGGGGGGGGGGGGGATCGACCCCCCGGTTTCCTGAAATGGCGGCGTTGAGCGGAACCTCCTCTCTTGCCTGGCCGGGCGAAGCCGACCGGTCATCTTCAGTGTGATCAGCCCACACAAGCAGGCCGCTATTCTCCCATGATGCACTTTCATGTTCTACGGCCTTCTTCAACCTGGATGGCCGGCGGCCAACTACTTCGCTCGCAGAAGCGGGCAGTGGTTCTCCGCAGCGCGGTGCCGAGAGGCGCCGCGGTTTTAGAGCCCGGCCAGCTAAAGCTATCCGGTTCATCCTTCCTTGCCGGTTTTTCTTTGGCCAAGCGGCCCGCGGTTGGGGGCCATGGTTCTTCCGCATGAGGCCGGCGCGCAACTTCCATTACCTTCGGTTGCTGACGCCGCTGCCTCCTTCGCCTGTGGTCCTCCTCCAGCACGGTGCGATGGCACCACGCCCCCCATGACTTAGCCCCCATTGCCAAAACAACAATAACCATCAGAGGGTCATTGGGCCATTTGGTTCGACCCGCACCCTCCGTATTAGTTGGTATCATTTCGTCAAAGTCAAACCAAGTAATACATATAAGAACAAGATTTTATTTTTATCCATTAAAATTAATCAAAAACCCATACCTCGATTTCATGAATGTTTCATGTCGATGAGTCGTGGAAGATGAGCATCGTGGAGGTCGAGCGTCCCGGAATACGGACGTTGATTCCATTGACGTTGGGGTGCATCCAAAGAGGAAGCATCATTGGATATGTTCTTTGCATTCTTCGTCAGATATGTTCTTCATTGAAGAACAATGGTCTTCGTCGAGTGAATGAACACTATTCTTCTAATTCTCCAGAGCCTCCCCAATAGAATATTTCCCGATGAAAATAAAATAAAAGGATTCCCAATTTAAAAATTCCATGCATTTCAAAACAATTCAAATTAACCAATTAATTGTCTGAGATTAATTAATTAAATTGATGTGTTTGTCACAATTAATGGAGGGAGGTGGAGAGGCTCCTCCATTAATTGGGAGTTCAAAAGTTAAAAAGGGGTTTCATGGGAGTTAAAGGGGAGGTGAAGAGTTAATTGCTCGTGTGGTCCCACCACATATTATCCTCTCATGGGAGGTTATGTGGGGTTTGGGTCCCACCCCAACTTCCCTTTGAAGGAAATAACCAACTCTTAAAAATAAAATTGTGTTATACATCAATTTTAATTAATTTGCTACGAATCCCTAAATTATAACTTCTACTATCGACCAAAATCAACAGCAGTAAACATCTCCTAAAGAGAATAACGATGCTGCAAGTTCATTGGTGCCCTCGTATTTCAATTTCGACAACCAGTTTAAAAGTTAGAAAAACCCGAACGTACATTTACTGAACGTACCCAAACAAAACTTTAGAAATTGATTCTGGGCACACTGGGCCTCAGAATCAGTTGACATCAGAAACTACGGACTCGTAAAATTCCAAATAATTTAAGAAAATGTTTTCCATGAAATTTCTGGCCCTTTACATAAAATACCACTACAATATTTCTATAGTAACCCACAAATTCACTCTCACCCAGACATGATCCTAGGTCTTTTGGATGCCAAGCACGAGCATCTACCACTTTGGTACAGGATCATGGTCTTATTATAAGAATGTATATATACCTATTTTTTCTTCATTGTTGACACATGACATGAAATGTCATGTTTCATCATCATTATTATATGGGATTTCTTCTGGAGTTGTTTTATATGTGTATATATAATTTGGATGTTTACTACTTCTTTAGTTATTATTATGCTTCCGCTATTTGTTTGTATGATTTCTAAAATTGTGCTAGACTCTGATAAGAAGTCATAGTCTCCCCATAGACACACCCTTGGCACTAATTCCTATTCATTATCCTCTAGAATTTGTGTATATTATCTTGAGGCCATGTGGCTAACCAGGCTTGGGGCACCGTTCAGTGGAATCTGTGTCCGGGATGTTACAAAGTTATATCAAATGCATTATTTTTATGGTTTGATTTACTATTTGGATAAAAATAAAGATATTGTGAATAATTGAAATTTGGTAATTAGTTGTTATTAGGAGTAGATGACCCACGTATCCAAAAATCCAATTTTAATTCAATGAAATTTTTTATTTTCTAGATTTTGGCTATTGTAGTTGATTCGATTTCATCGTTGGGTGATACACATGAATTGTGATGTTATCATTAACATGATTAAAGGTTATATTAGATTTCATACTAATAAGATGAGTTTATTCTATCCATTGAACCATTTTAGGTATCTTCTAGTATTCAAATTCTATGCATTAATTTATGTCATATTTGGTGAATTTCTTGACTTCATGAATTTTTGATATATTCCATGTTTGATATACCTATTGTTTTGGTGGATATTTTTTGAAAGGAATCAAAAAACATGGTTAGTGCATAGAGTTCCAACCATGACCTAAAAAGGTTTTTCATGATTATGCTACATAAGACACCCTTAACATCCAATTATGGCATTTTTATTCATGGAACATGTGACACCTGGAATAGAATATGCTATGGTGTTGATTAGGTGGATACCATATTATAGTTCCTGTGTATGGGCCATTCTGGATTATAATTTAGTGAACCATTTGGTTTAACCATTTAAGAGGAATTTCAAATGAATATCTAAATGAAATAGAAATTTTATTTGGTAGATAGAGAACTTAACATGGACTCGGATTTTGAGTGGGTAATAGGTAGTGTCTCTAAGGACATATATGGATGTTTCTTTTTACCATTCCTAGATTTAGGAGTATGTTGTGTGGTGGGATGTGGTTATAAAAAGGTTTTGACCTATCCTACTCTTTTATATTCGAACATTATTATCTTTATTTTCTAAGGCATTCATTTGGAAATGTAGATACATGCCACCACAACAACCTCCAGTCATACACAATGAGGGTGGCGAAGACTACATTCTAAATGTGGTGGGCTATGATAAACCATTTGATACTCATATAGTTAAATCTATGGAACCACTAGTTTTACTAGACACATCTTCTGAGGAATAGTTCCTGGAGGGGGGTTTCCACTTCATGTAGACTTTTCAAGGAGCAACATAGTCTTTCACATCTATGAATGAGCTGATGTATGTCTTCCAACAGCCGTATCCTCCCATATTTTCAGGGGATGGAGGTCCACAGGCTATTGAAATGTTCCTTGATACTACTATTTCAATATTCTAGAATCTGGAGTCACAACATGAAAGTGGAGTGAAGCTCTTGACTTATATTCTTTGAGGAGAAGAAAATAATGTGTAGGTTATTCAGAACCTAGCTAAATGGTTTGGGTTAGTTTCCAAATAGTTCTCTATAAATAATTTTACCCTAATAATATAATGGAAGAGAGGGCTAGTGAATTCATGTTTTTGGTGTACATAAATATGGCTGTTATGGAATACTCAGAACGCTTTACAGAGTTGAATCACTATTCACCAATGAACCTTAATAATGTGTTATCAAAGACATCACTCTTTATGAAAGGTCTCCAACATGTTGTTTTATCTTAGGTAAATGTGTTTAGGTTGACAGATATTATTGAGATAGTAAATCAGGTTCTAATTACAGATTGAATCCTAAATGAGGCTGGGGGAATATCAAAGTAGTGAAGTCTCTTGACCTTGTGGTTCAACATCATCAGGAAGGAAGCACCATTTTTGTGGATTCCTGTGAGTCGGTCACTAGCCAGGCCACTAGTTCTTGTTGTTTAGATTTATGTCATCAGTGTGGTAGATGGGGACACATGAGGAATCAGTGCGATTATGGCCAAATCAAGTGCAATGATTGGAGAAGGATGGTCCACATGAATCATTTATGTCAGACCTTCCCTCTAATGGTGGGTGGTAGGGGTTCATATCCAAACCCATTTTGTATAGTGGGATTCATATCTATATGGAATCCCACCATTTTATAACATAACATTTCATTACATGGTACAAATAGAGGATCTTTTAATGTTTAGTTTCATCAAAATAAGGTAAATAATACATGAGACCAGAATTTTTTTTTCTAAATCCACATGAAAGGAATATTCAGTGTCTCACCATAAGTTATATTTAATGTATTTCATAACCTACAGATATACATCAAATTAAATTGTGGAGTATAAGGTCAAATAAGGGAATAAGAAAGGGAAACATTTAACATGTGATCGTGACGAATATCAATTAGAAGAAGAGTCATAACAATATATATTCAACATGTTATCATGAGGCATATCATAAAAAATGTACATAAACCATAACATGAAAATATATCTACAACATTTAAATAAGACATTCATATTCATATCACCAAGGGATGTCACCAAGGTGCCATAAATTTAAATTACCAATGTTATTCACCATTAAATTTATAAAACATGTAATCTCTAGGGATTAAATTATTTACACAATGCATTAGTGCTCTATTAGGGTCCACCCTTTATATTTATTCATCTCTTGTAATCCACATATATCATAATAAATAATTTCATTATGAACTCTTCGATAAAAAATAAAGGGTTTCTTATAAAAAAATTGGCATACAAAAGAGCATAAAGTCATTATCATTACATCATTTTTTCCCAAAAAAGTTAATGTTGGTTTCATATATGTAAATCCCAGAATACAAAAAATTATTCTTAATATAGTTTAATAGTCATTGAAATGAAGAGGTGATTGGGTATTAAAATAAAAAGGAAACGATAAATTCTCATGTAAAATAGAGAATTTTAGCAGAAAATTCTGCAGCATGATGGGCATAATACATGGTTTTAGAAAAGGATAAAAAGAGATGGGATAAGGGTATCTCATTGATAAAACATAATTTAGTAATAATGTTATGATAAAAAAATGTAACAAAAGAAGGCCACCATAACATTAAAATACATATACAAAAAGAGGTTCTTTAATTGAAGAGAAAGGAAGGATAATTGGGGTGTCCCCTTGGGATGAAAAATCACTAGAAATTTGGGGATGATGTATTGGAAATGAAATAAAATAGATAAAGTGGTGGTTATTTGAAGAAAAATTGGAGTAATTGTTTAACAATTTCCAAATATATGTATTGGAAAAATTGGTTGTGGATAATGGAAAACCATTGGTTTTTCCAAAAACATTTTTCATGGATTTGGAAATTTGGATAAAATTTTAAGTGATTTGAATCCAAAAAAACCTAAAATCATTTATAAATACATTTTTTGTCATGGAAAGGTAGATTCTAGTATGTAATGTTTTTAGAAATCAATGTTTCCATAATAGGCTTTGGAATGTCCCTTATAATTTTAGATATTGATTAAAATCTATTAATTTACTTAATATTAATAATATAAAAGATTTTGGGTAGTGCATTGTGTTTATTTAATTATTAAAAAATTGTTAAATAATTATGAAGTAATATAATATATTGAAAAAAAAATTATATTTTGTACTATTCATGAAAAATAATGTATTTTGAAAATTCTAAAATTTTCAAAAAAACAAATTTAGAAGTGTTGATTTAAAATATTATGTTTTTTAATAATAATTCTCAAATATATATAATAATTATCACTTCTAAATGTAAAAATATAATTTTTATTAAAAATAGACATTTTGAAGGGTTATTCAAATTTATCACACGTATAAAAAAATTTCTTATCCCATTATAAAATTATTTTATCATTTATATTTTGATAAGCGTGTTTTAAAAGACTATTTGTTTAAAACAAATATTATTATGAATAAATTATTTTATTATAAAAGTTTATATATTTTTTATAAAAATTAAATTATATTTTATTTTCATTATGAAAATAATGTTCTCAAATTCAAATCAATAAAACATATATTTTATTAAAAAACAATTATTAAGAGAAATTTATGGAATAAACATTTTATTTATACAATGTAAATTACACTTTAAGTAACTAGCATCAAAAAATTTAACCCATTATTACACACACATGCACCATAAGGGTTAAGTGTGTGATGGTGGTAGTTTCATGGGGTGGATCGGTAACATCAACCAATTGGTAATCTCCACTAACATGAAATTCTCTCTTAAGTGATTTTTTTTTTCAAGATTCACTTGAAGAAACTCATCTTGGCCTTGGACAAGGGATATCCCCAATGAATATACCCCCATGTTCTTAAAAATAGGCTTCAAAATAGTATGAATCTTTTAGTTAATTTACTCAAATCTAATTTATATGTCAATTTTCATTAATTGTTAATACATCTAAATAATAATTATAATGGTACAATTATCATCCAAGGGTATAGTTTCCAATAGGTATATTCACCAATGATCACATTGAATAACGTTTATATTTGACCAATGATCATATAATGGTCAAATCCCAATAGTCTAATTTCGCATTATACCTTATAAATACTACTGAATTAATTCACTCAAAATTCACATCAATTTATATTAAGGTAATATTTTATTTTTCATAATATTTTGATGGGCTTAAATTTTTTTTACTTGTATATCATATTTTATGGGAGGTATAATTCTTGAAGATTTGGACATTCCATTAATTCACATTTTATCTGTTCTATTTTATGTTTTTTTTTTCTATTTATAATGTTTGGTATTTTAATTGGTTTCGTAGATGATTAATGTAATGGTAATTGTCAAAGATATATAAAAAAATTGGTTTCCCTTTATTTTTTACATGTATGTTATTATAATATATATATATATATATATATTTTTAAAGAAATTAATATCATTTTTTTAAAAACATGGGTTCATTACATTCTTACCCCTTAAGAAATTCCATCCCTCAAATTTCAACTCATTTTCTTAGTTGAGACAAGGTGGGGATACTTCTCCCTCATTCTCTCCTACATTTTCCATGTCGCCTTTTCATATTTATAGTTCCTCCACAACACTTTTATGAGGTGTGTTGTCTAGTTTTACAGAACCTTTTCTCTATAGTCCCATATCTCCACTAGATTCTCCTCATATTAGATTTCATGTTCCAATTGAACCATCTCTAGATTCATTACATTTGAGGGATTGGATATGTTCTTCATTAAGAGAGATACAATGAATATATCATTAACTTGAGACAAATATGGTGGAAACGCTAACCAATAATCCACTTCTTCTATGTTCTCAAGGATCTCAATGGGGCCAATGTACCTTGAGATAAGATTTCATTTCTTTTGAAATCGCATGGATCTATTCTATGGTGATATCCAATGGAAAACTTTTTCCCAAATACCAAACATCATGTCCATTTATTGGTTTTCATCCTAGCACTTATACTAACTCTGAGCATCCATTATATGTTGTTGGATGGAATGAGCCATTTATGTCATCTCTTGCCTAATATTTTTCCCCAAAAAGAATCCTATCTCCAACTTCATCCCAACATGTATTATTTATATATCACATCCATATAGAGATTCATATAGTTCTATTTGAAAAAACGAGTGGAAGTTGTTATTGTATGAGAACTCAACTAATATGAGATATTGATCCCATACACCTTTAAATTTAATTGATGATTTTATCATCATGTCCTCATGTGTCTGAATAGAAATTTCATGTTATGTATCAGTTTGGGGGTGATAGTTCATACTAAAGTTCAATTCAATATTTAGAGCATGTTGAAAAATTCTCCATAATTTATATGTGAACCTCAGATCATGATCAGAAGTGATAGAAAGTAGACCCCCATGAAACCTCACTGCATCCTTTACATATATATCATCAATTTGGTCAAGAGATAAATCTCCCCAAATATAAAAGAGATGGTCAGTCTGGGTGAGTCAATCCACTATAACCCATATCACATTAATTAATTTGGATGTTATTGGGAGACCAGTGACAAATTCCATAGTAATATTTTCTACGGGATGGTGTCCTCAGAACGAACTGTTTTGTACTTTTATTACATGAATGTTCACTTAATATATATTATTCATTTTTCTGCATGACTATAATATAATATTGTCCTGGAATATTTGTTTCTTTAATAAGGTCATAGAAGATCCCCGCTATGATGAGAACCTTGAAATGCTATAACAATATTCTTAAATAATGTTTTGTGGTTGGATGACATACTATGATAGGACACATAGTATACAGACCATCATGTGCGAGTAATCGTAAGAAGATGAGACTCTCTCTCATGGAGTTCCCACTTGATAATCTCCAAGATGGGAGATTATGAGAACAGACCCACCGGTAGTAATTCCGCATGTCTTGGTGTCATCATATATTGCTATCTGTGAGCATGTGTAATGGTTCTTAGATTGGAAGATTATCATTAACTCATGTCATGACTCACGCACTTAGATTTACTGACGAAAACCATCACGCAGATAGTTGGTGGGAAGTAGGGTACATTGGGTGCGTCACGAGTGACATGTTGTTAACGGAGAAGTTGAGGAAGGATTTGTCCCTTACATTTATGGAAGTTGATATCTCGGCCCTTTGATTGAAATAGAATGGTCGCATTAAATTCCATGGCCATGGTGTAAACGAAGAGTTTATTTCAGGTAGTCAAAGAACGACAGATCAAGCATATAGGTTTATGACACTTCCATGAAACCTGCTTGATGAGATATCGAGACAAAGGGATTAAATTACACAGTAACCATTCGTATGAGGTGATAAGTCAATGCGGCGTTAACTTCTTTCTCTTGGGTGCCATGACCCGTTGCTTGATAGTAATCTTGGACTTTAGTCAAACCTGCCTAATGCCAACAAGAAAGAGGCCTAGAGGGTCATACACTAAGTGTATCCAAGTATCTCAAGTTCAATAAAGATTATTCTTGTACGTGGTTTAATGATTATTCAAGGAAGCCAATGTTGCTTTTAATGATGGAGGAAAAATAAAATAAAACAAGTACACGCCGTGTATTATTAAATGTACACATCGTGTAGTTTTATTTTGGAAAGGAAATGAATAAATGAAAACAAGATATACACGCCGTGTACATTTAATGTACACGTTATGTAGTTTTCAATGAAAAACAAGTACACGCCTTGTATTTATTATTACACGCAGTGTAGTTTTTCCAGTCGGGATTTTGACGATATAATATCATTTTATTACATGATATTTATTATTATTAGCATGAGCGCATGTCAATGAATTAATTATTCGACATGGGGGTTTTCAATAAGAGTTAATGAAATAAATAAAACACGTAACACGTTTATTTATTGTCATAACTCTATAACCTCAAACTCGATTATAAATATCATCACAACCCCAACTCTTTTTCCTACACAAGAGAATCGTTGTGCACAACATCTCTGGAGAATTATTTCAAGGTTGAAAGAACCTCTTCCTCCAAGAATGCCCTCAAGACCGAGAGAGATCCTCTTCAATCGGATCAAGACTATCTATGGTGGACAATGCAAGCAAAGGCTTCTCCATTCTAGCACCCGAAGAATCCTTTGGCGACGTCCAGAGATACGAGGTACACTTGTGGATCACCGCTAGAGGGAGTCTACACTTTGCTTCTGCGTTGCACCGATGAATCACATCGACAACGTGATCGAGAAAATCAAAGAATAATGAACACCCAAAAGGTATTTCTTATTAATTAATTAAATTAATTATAATCAACATGTAATGATCCTTGTTTTCGGTTTCGGGACAAACCATCTTCTTTGTCTTTTTCTGTGATTCAATCCGTGGAGACTGGCATTTATCGTCGTATTGATCACGGATTGATCATTGCTAATGAAAAAAAGCCAAGTGGGCACATCCACCCACACTCTTCCGCAGTGCTTGGAACCTTCAAATGGCATCAGAGCGAGGTTACAACGTTGATTATTGTTATTTAATTTTCGTTGATAATTGACGCATTCATATTTGATTCAATTCTAAATAAATCATTCTATAAATCTGAATTAACGAGATCTATTATTCCTCCTTCGTTTCTCGATTCATATCACAGAAATGACCTTTTAATTTTAATTTTTGATTAAAATAAAAATGAGGAACTCATCTAGAGGAGCCTCTCTTTCTGTTTGTACAACACGGGATTACACGGCGTGTAATTAAAATTACACTCCATGTACTTTGGTTCAACGAACCGGAAATGGTCCGCCAAACCATGATGTGTGAATTGATTATGCCTAAGTATTAATCATGCCGTGTTGACCAGAATTAAATGGTGCATGGAAACAGGAATACACGGTGTGTATGTTGGAGTAACACGCCATGTAGTCCATTCCGACCCAAGTGAAACTGTGTGCAAAGATAAGTCGCGTACTGTGTAACACCCCGAGATTTTATGAAAAATATTATTTCTAATTTCATTAATGTCTTTTGTTGTACGCTACTCCAAAAGGAGCTTGCACAACACGCATCCTTGAATTTCCTTGCACTACACGCAATCGTGACCTTCCTCGATAGAGTGTGTAGTACGCAATACCAAGTTTCACTAAACAATGATATATTATATAAATATTATTAAAACTAGCCGTTATGAAAAGTAATAACCACCTTTTAAAATTTTAGAAATTTTATCTCTCAAAATTGACTTTATTTTTGGATTCGGAGTATCGAATTTAGCCTAAGGTGATATTTTTGTACTTTTCGGATAACTTTCATATTCTGATGAATAGTGAAAATTACTAAATTTTAATTTAAAACAACTTTTTTAATCGAAATAATTAATAGTGATAAATTATTAATTTTAGTGGTTTTAAAGTATATTTAGAATATATTTTTACAATTTAATACAATGTTGGTCATTAGATGTAATTTCACATTTAAAACAGTTATAAATAAGTGTCAATCTTTTGATATTTATTATCTCTTAAAAACACATTAATTGTTTTGATGATGGGAATTGATATGTTTTGAATTTGATAAAATAGACATCATTTTTGAATTCATAATATCAAATATATCTTAGGCCTAATTTTAGGTATTTCTTTGGAAACTTTCATTTTTTTGATGAATAGTGAAACCACTAAGTGGTAGTTAAAAAACTGAATTTTTCATAAAACATTATTTTACCACTTCTGTGAGTGGAATTTCGAAAATTTGAGAGACACAGTTAATATCAAGGACTAAAATGTGGTTCAGTGAGATAAAAATAATATATGGTGAATAGTAACTTTTCACTTTTTTTTACCACGGTTAAAAGTAAATAGGGTAATTGAGGGTAAATGTGTTATTATTATTACCCTAACACATGTCCTAATTCTATTGGATAAGTGTAATTCGACCAAAAACAACCTTAGGAACAAAATATTACCATTTAGGCCCACTTGGATTAGATTAGGACATTTATTATCAATTTATTTAAAGAAGGGTTAAAATAGTTAAAATCAATGTTTAATAACTAATTCATTTTTAATATAGGGTTATACATAAGATAAATACTAATATAAATATTAATTAGAAAGATAAAAACATTTCCAACATAATGGTATTTTATTTGTAATTTTTAGACATAAAATAATTTAATTTATTTATGATACAATGATGATGCAGTAATTATTCTACTAATGAAATAATGACATAATTGATGTTATAAATACCCAAATAAATGTAATTTGAGACTTTTTATGAATTCCAATAAATTTCTATGTTAATATGACATGTTATTATTGATTTAATTATTTGTTTTCGAACTAATCAATCTGTTAAGATTTTTACAAAAATCAATTACCAAATAGTTTCAAAATTGATATAAAATAGTTTTTAAAACAAATATTATATTATTAATTGTAATTATATTAATAAAAATCTAAGGTTCGGCCAAGATACTTATATCATGATAGGTGTATCATTATTGTACCACTTGGGGGTCTCTTGGATGTATATGGTATGTTTATTAACTATATAATATAAAAATACAAAGTGACATGGTAAATGTCAATCTAATTAACTAAGAGTTAAAACTTGAAGATAAGGTTAGTATAATGACCAAAACTTGTCTAATTATATTGGATGCGAGTATTTAGACCCACCCCCACCATAGCTTATAAATAAATCAATTTGGAGCTATTTAAAACCGAATTTGGCTTTATAATAAAATAGTATTTTTAGTTATTCCAAAGGTGCCCCTCTCCTCCCTTATAAAAGGGAACCTCCTCCCTCTCCACATCACACCAATTTGAGCCTTCAAGCTCGGCCAAACCCTGAAAAATTATCTTCTCCACTTACCTAGATACATCCTAGAGGTCCTGGTATACTTCAAAGACCATCGTAGTGCCCTAAGAGGGGGTTTCAAAGAGGCGTATCGAAGAAGAGGTAATTTCTTCTACCGATTCTTTCAATCTTCTTTCTTCTTCAACTTCTTCTTCTTTAGTTGTTAAATTAAAAAGTAATAACATCAGTATCAAAAATATACTTATATGTTATTATAAATATGAAACAATCCCATTTCACCTTCTATCCATCCTACGGAAAACAAAATCACTGCGCGTGCGTACGTACGGAATACCTTCTCTATGATGCGATGAGATTCATTCTCCATGTTAACCATTTAAGAATGATTATATAGTATATATAATCAATAGTAATGAAATATATGACATTATAAAGCTACTGTATTTATGTATATATATATATGTGTATGTCATCTACTTAATTCCATTCAACTCAATAAGGCAACAAAAACAGCATTCATGCGTATGTATGGCCTACCGTCTCCATGAACGGTGTATTTCATTCCTTTTATCGATCTATAATATATATGTATATGATGAATATATATTATTTATAAATCATGTTTCACATTCTGGAATTATTTAAATCAGGATATAAGTAATAATATCAAGAAACGACAAGTCGAAACACATACGATAAATGAAATGATTTTACCCAGAATGCTACTTTAACATGGAATTTACAAAAGAACGGGTAATATAAAGTCATAAGGGAAACATATATTATATCAACACAATGAATATGATTTTTTAATAAGTCAATGAAATTATTTAAATCATTATAAAGGAGGTCTGGAACCATACTAAGCATATCGGACCTAAGGTAAGGGAAAATTTTGCAAATCTCATTTTTATTCGAGATTTCTTATTCGTAAGTATTTACTAGGGCTATTTCTATCATGTACATGTTTTATAAAATTGTTTTCATGTATGTATAAAGTCCTTTTTACCCATTTTTGACTTTTACTACATTGTATGTATGGAATCATTCTTTTATTTACATTACGAGGTACTTTTTTTGACTTTTCCGACAAAAGTACGAGGAGAATGTTATTTTTAACTTATACGGCATGAAGGGATTTTTTACAGTTTTATAAAGCCTTTTTTTAATGAAGATTCCTCAAAAATATTTCATGACTATTTTCAAAAAAATCCTTTTCCTTTAAAACTGCATGATGTTTTGTGAAAAGAAATTGATTTTGAATAAGAAAGGATATTTTCCTCAAGAATTCATTTCAAGTGTTTAATCAAAATCATTTTTCATCTATGATGACATTATTTCATATGTGTATGTTTCAAGTATAATGTCTCTATGATTTACATGGTTTCACTATTCTTATGATGAAATGATATCCATTTTTTATATGGATTTTGTTATGATGGGATGATTTTTATGATACCCATTTAATTCTTTGGGTTATGATGAATGATTTATGTTTATGTTGTGGCACAAGTAAGAATGATTTAATTATGAGATTGGTGGGACCTATATCTCCCTCCAATTCATTGGGTAAATATTTATATTTCATGAGATAGAAATGGCTGGAATGGTAAGTTAATCTGGTTCAGTATTACAGGACTGGAACATGGAGTTAACTCGATTCAGAAAGCGACTTTGTCCAGTAAGATGGTCTTGGAAACAATGCATTGGATACTATGGAAATCATTACATGTGATTAATGGATTCCACAATTACATGTTTTATTCCCATGCTATTTTCCCATGATTGATGTTCTCTTATGATATATGCCTTACGTACTTCCAAGATTCATGTCTTTGCTGAAGATTTTGATGTTTAGATTTTATGTTCATGTTTTTGCATTCAAATGTTTATGGATTGTTTTATATTCGCTATGTTTACCCTTACTAGGCATTTGAGCTCACCCCTTTTATGTTTTCTTTTCCTGAGGATATAAAGAAAGGTTTTAGGTAAGAAAAAAAGGGGAAGATCTTTATTGTGAGATGTTGACGATCTTTTACCTCGATTAGAAGATTTTATTCCAATTTTCCAAAGACACAAAACTATTACGGTCCTTGTGTGTCTGTTTTGTTATGTATTAAGTATTTCGCAAAAGTAATGTAAGGTCTATGTACGTCAATCTTTGGGTCTCTATAGTTGGTATCAGAGGAAAGGTTTAGTCAACCTTTGGAAACTAGGGTGCAGAAACGTTAGTGAGATCCCTAGAGATATTTCTAAGGTATGTCTAGGGATGTCCCTAAGGATAAGTATACATATAGGATATAGTTCTAGAACTATGGTAACAATCATTGAATTAAACCTAAGATATTAGATATTGAAGGTACACCTCCTTTATTTTGTTGTTTTCCCTAGAATGATTTTTGCCTCTCACGATATTCTTTTTGGGTTTTAGATGATGGATGGAACCTGAAGGAACCGTGTTGATCAATGTAATGGACAATGAAATGATTGTCCTCCTAAAAAACAAATGTTATGGGAGATGGAGTGAAAAATCTTATTACTATACTTACACAATCTATGAATCATTCTGGACTTTCAAATGAGTAGAGAAGGGAACAATATTCAATTGAGTCCTTTATGAGGCAACGTCCACCTTCTTTCAGTGGGTCTTCTGATCCACTTGTTGCTGAACAATGGATTAGTACTACTGAAATGATATTTTCAGTTCTTCAATGTTCTAAACATGATAAAGTCATCTTAGCAGTGTATCGTTTGGAAGCTGATGTTGATCAATGGTGGAATCTTATCAAGAATATGAGGCCAAGAGATGAAATTGATTCCATGGAATGGGATGAGTTCATGAACTTATTTTTCAATAATTACTTCCCTCGTATTCTTCGTACATAGATGGAGAAGAAGTTTCTTGAACTAAAGCAAAAGGATGATGAGTCTGTTGGTATATACGAAGTGAATTTTACAAGGATTGCAAGGTATGCATCTGGAATTATCATCCAACCTTAAAGTAAAGTTGATCAATTCATCAGTGGCTTAAAACCAAATCTTCAAAGGGCATAAGCTATAAGAGACTTCAGTAGCTATGAAGAAATTGTGCATTGTGCTATCATGGTAGAACTGGAAGTTTGTGTAACATATCCATCTCATGGTTTTGAAAAGAAACGAAAGATGGAGTTCAAAGAGAAATCTTAGAACAATGGTGAAAGGAAGATGAATGTTTCTTTATGCTCAAAGTGTGGATAGAAGCATGGTGGAGATTTCCTAAAAGGTACTAGAAAATGTTTTAAGTGTGGAAAAGAAGGTCATCGAGTAGTTGATTGTCGAAGTAATGGGAAAAAGGTTGCTAATGATGTGAATAGAGAAAAGACTAAAGAGAACTCTCCACCAACACTTCAATGCTTCAAGTGCAAGGAAATGTGGCATTATGCTAATAAATGACCTAATCCAAGGGTTAGTGATGATCGACATGAGCAACCACTTAAGAAAAAGGACAAAGGGAAGTCACATGTGATTACTATTGGCGATGTTGAATATGAAAACGATGTGGTGGAATGATTAAGTGTTTATATAATGGGATTCCAAAATAATGTTTTATATAGTATCGTGGAATATTGGAATATTTATGTATTGGTCTATGGTGGTTTTCAATAATTTTATGGTACCAGTAACCATGGAAAGTGATCTAGATATTTTTGGAAAAAAGATGATATGCGCATAATGAAGGGATAAGGAAAAAAATGAAATGTTTGACAGTATTCATGAGCTCATGATTTATATAAGGATTAAGTGATATCATGGTTTGAGTATATAGAATTTTGAGGATTTTGGTATGTGGAAAGAGTTATCTTTTAACAGCATTCATGTTTTAAATAAGGTTCAATGTGTATTCATTTTTTTTCAAGAGAATACATGATTAAGGAATTTGAATGTTTGGAATGTGACCAACAAGACATATCTCATGATATATGGGGATTAACAATGGTATTAATATGCCAGTTGTATGAACTCTTTGGTAATCATTTTCACGATAATATGAGATTAGACAGCATTATTTTGGATAATACTAAAGATTGGAATGGATTATGTTGCACATAAGTTAGTATTGTTTAAGGAGAGAAGTTTTTTCAATATTATTTATGGGATGTTATAGTAATGTAGTTTTAGAAAAAGGACAACCTGCAGGATGGGCGACAGCCCATCACGTCAGACAAGGCTGTGGGAATCAGACCCACAACCAAAGTGCGACTATCCTTTATCGCCTACCACTGGCCTACAGGAAGTCCCTATTTAGTAGAAAATATATTTATTATATTATGCAGTATGATATATGATGTATAATTCCATTTTAGGAACCATATATGATTAACCTCACTATATATGGACTTATGTATTTTTTTGATAACTTTTCTAACCTTTTGTTTGAGACAGATGGAATGACCCATCATTCTATCACATGATCTGCTAACACATCACTAATGACAAATTCAACTTCATTTCTTTAATATATGAAGTGGAAATTGTCCAATGAATGAAAAACGGTGAGACTATACCAAAATCACGAAAGTATTTCTTCTAATCCCAATTTCATCAACTTTAGGGAAATGATCTTGAAAACCAAAAATGTTGTCCTAGTGCTCTTATATCTGATGAATCAGATGGTACCTTAGATCGTCACAAATTTAAGACTTTGTGATTTCTGGCTTTTCCATAGCCATGTTCTCTACCACTCTCCATCAGAACATGATGGTTAGATTTCTCTTCCATATCCAAATTTTCACATATGTGGAAACCCAGTGATTAGTTTATTCCGGTAACCGTTACGTTTCATACATTTGATTTAAAAGATTGGATTTGGTATTCATTTTTACGATGTGGTTTTCTATTAAAGAAACTTTCGAATAGTAAACCATTTATAACCTCGACGAATTTCGAGGGCGAAATTCATTTTAAGGGGGGTAGAATGTTACACCCCGAGATTTTATGAAAAATATTCTTTTTAATTTCATTAATGTCTTGTGTTGTACGCTACACCAAATGGAGCTTTCACAAAACACATCCTTGACTTGCCTTGCATTACACGCAATCATGACCTTCCTCGATAGCGTGTGTAGTACTCAATACTGAGTATCACTAAACAATGATATGCTATTAAAATATTATTAAAACTAAATGTTATGAATTGTAATAACCACATTTTAAAATTTTATAAATTTTATATCT
The DNA here is from genome assembly GCA_963277665.1 of Viscum album. Taxonomy (NCBI): domain Eukaryota; kingdom Viridiplantae; phylum Streptophyta; class Magnoliopsida; order Santalales; family Viscaceae; genus Viscum; species Viscum album. Next base: position 1,879,980,929 of record OY728132.1, read on the forward strand.
CAAAATGGACTTCATTTTTGGATTCGGAGTATCGAATTTAGCCTAAGGTGAAATTTTGGTACTTTTCGGATAACTTTCATATTCTGATGAATAGTGAAAATTACTAAATTTTAATTAAAAAGAACTTTTTTAATTGAAATAATTAATAGTGATAAATTATTAATTTGAGTGGTTTTAAAGTATATTTAGAATATATTTTTACAATTTAATACAATGTTGGTCATTTTATGTAATTTCACATTTAAACCAGTTATACACAAGTGTCAATCTTTTGATAGTTATTATCTCTTAAAAACACACTATTTGTTTTGACGATGGGAATTGATATGTTTTGAATTTGAAAAAATAGACATCATTTTTGAATTCATAATATCAAATATAGCTTAGGCCTAATTTTTGGTGTTTTTCTGGAAACTTTCATTTTTTGATAAATAGTGAAACCACTAAGTGGTAGTTAAAAAAACTGAATTTTTCATAAACATAATTTTAATGCTTCTGTGAGTGGAATTTCGAAAATCCGAGAGACACGGTTAATATCAAGGACTAAAATTTGGTTCAATGGGATGAAAATAATTTTTGTTGAATATTAACTTTTTACTTTTTTTACCACCATTAAAAGTAAATAGGGTAATTAAGGGTAAAAGTGTTATTATTATTACCCTAACACATGTCCTAATTCTATTGGATAAGTGTAATTCGACCAAAAACAAACTTAGGAATAAAATATGACCATTTAGGCCCACTTGGATTAGATTAGGACATTTATTATCAATTTATTTAAAAAAGGGTTAAAATAGATAAAATGAAAGTTTAATAACTAAATCATTTTGAATATAGGGTTATACATAAGATAAATTCGACTATAAATATTCATTAGAAATATAAAAATATTTCCAACATACTGGTATTTTATTTTTAATTTTTTGACTTAAAATAATTTAATTTATTTATGATGCAATGATGATGCAGTAATTATCCTATTAATGAAATATTGACATAATTGATGTTATAAATACCCAAATAAATGTAATTTGAGACTTTTAATGAATTCCAATAATTTTCTATGTTAATATGACATGTTATTATTGATTTAATTAATTTTTGTGGAACTAATCATTCTGTTATGAGTTTCACAAAAATCAATTACCAAATAGTGTCAAAATTGACATAAAATAGTTTTTAAAACAAATATTATATTATTAATTGTTATTATATTCCTAAAAATCTAAGGTTCGGCCAAGATACTTATATCATGATAGGTGTATCATTAATGTACCACTTGGGGGTCTATTGGACATATATTGTAAGTTTATTAACTATATAATATAAAAATACAAAGTGACATGGTAAATGTCAATCTAATTAACTAAGAGTTAAAACTAAAAGATAAGGTTAGTATAAGAACTTAAACTTGTATAAATTATATTGGATGAGAGTATTGCGATCCATACCTACCTTAGCTTCTAAATAAATCAATTTGGAGCTATTTAAAACCGAATTTGGATTTATAATAAAATAATAATTTTAGTTATTCCAAAGGTGACCCTCTCCTCCCTTATAAAAGGGAACCTCCTCCCTCTCCTCATCACACCAATTTGTGCCTTCAATATCGGCCAAACCCTGCAAAATTATCTTCTCCACTTCCCTAGAAACATCCTAGAGGTCATGGTCTACTTCAAAGACCAATCGTAGTGCCACAAGAGGAGGTTTCAAAGAGGCGTATCGAAGAAGAGGTGATTTCTTCAACCGATTCATTCAATCTTAATTCTTCTTCAACGTCTTCATCTTTAGTTGTTTCATTATAAAGTAATAAAATCAGTATCAATAATATAAATATATGTTATTATAAATATGAAACAACCCCATTTCACCTTCTATCTATCCTACGGAAAACAAAATCACCGCGCGTGCGTAGGTACGGAATACCGTGTCCACGACGCGATGAGATTCATTCTCCATGTTAACCATTTAAAAAGGATTATATAGTTTATATAAGAAATAATAATGAAATATATGACATTATAAAGCTACATTATTTATGTATATATATATTTATATGTATGTAATCTACTTAATTGCATTCATCTCAATAAGGATACAAAAATAGCATTCATGCGTACATACGGCCTACCGTCTCCATGAACGGTGTATTTCATTCCTTTTATCGATCTATAATATATATGTATTTGATGAATATATATTACATATAAATCATGTTTTACATTCTGGAATAATGTAAATCAGGATATAAGTAATAATATCAAGAAACGACAAGTCGAAACACATACGATAAATGAAATTATTTTACCCAAAACGCTACTTTAACATGGAATTTACAGAAGAACGGGTAATATAAAGTCATAAGTGAAACATATATGATATCAACACAATGAATATGATTATTTAATAATTCAATTACATTATTTAAATCATTATAAAGGAGGTTTGGAACCATACGAAGCATATCGGACCTAAGGTAAGGGATAATTTTGCAAATCTCATTTTTATTCGAGATTGATTATTCATAAGTATTTACTGGGGCTATTTATATCATGTCCATGTTTTATAAAAGTTTTTTCATGTATGTATAAAGTCCTTTTTACCCATTTTTGTCTTTTACTACTTGGTATGTATGGAATCTTTCTCTTATTTATGTTATGAGGTACTTTTTTGACTTTTCTGACAAAAGTACAAGGAGAATGTTATTTTTAACTTATACGGCGTGAATGGATTTTTTACGGTTTTATAAAGCCTTGTTTTCATGAAGCTTCCTCCAAAATATTTCATGACTATTTTCAACAAAATCATTTTCCTTTAATATTTCATGATGTTTTGTGAAATGAAATTGTTTTTGAAGAAGAAAGGAAATTTTTCTAAAGAATTCATTTAATGTGTTTTATCAAAATCATTTTCCATCTAAGATGACATTATTTCATATGTGTATGTTTCAAGTATAATGTATCTATGATTTACATGGTTTCACTATTCTTATGATGAAATGATATCCATTTTTTATAAGGATTATGTTATGATGGGATGATGTTTATGATACCCATTTAATTCTTTGGGTTATGATGAATGATTTATGTTTATGTTGTGGCACAAGTAAGAATGATTTCATTATGAGATGGGTGGGAACTATATCTCCATACAATGCATTGGGTAAAGATTTATATCTCATGAGATAGACATGGCTGGAACATTAAGTTAATCTGGTTCAGTATTATAGGACTGGAACAAGGAGTGAACTCGATTCAAAAAGGGACTTTGTCCACTAAGATGGTCTTGGCAGCAATGCCTTGGCTACTATAGAAATCATTACATGTGCTTAATGGATGCCACAATTACATGTTTTATTCCCATGCTATTTTATCATGATTGATTTTCTCTTATGATATATGCCTTACGTACTTCCAAGATTCATGTCATTGCTCAAGATTTTGATGTTTGGATTTTATGTTCATGTTTTTGCATTCAAATGTTTATGGATTGTTTTATGTTTGCTATGTTTACCGTTACTGGGCATTTGAGATCACCCCTTTTATGTTTTCTTTTCCTCAGGATATAAAGAAAGGTTTTAGGTATGAAAAAAAGGGGAAGATCTTTATTGGGAGATGTTGAAGATCTTTCACCACGATGAGAAGATTTTATTCTGAGTTTCCAAATACACTAAACTATTACGGTCCTTGTGTGTCTGTTTTGTTATGTATTAAGTATTCCGCAAAAGTAATGTAAGGTCCATGTACGTCAAGCTTCTAGTATCTACATACTGCATACACGGGATCTCTAGGCTGGTTACCATGTAACAAGGAAGTACACACCGTGTATGATTCATCTACAAGTCGTGTACTCTAAAATTTCCAAAGTACAGAAAACACGCCAATGCCCTGTTGTGTACATTGGATAAAGGGTGAAAAGAAAAATACAAGTTGTGTAATTATAAACTACAAGCCATGTACTTTCCAGAAATGGAATTTCACCAGGTTTCCTCCAATGTACAAAGACTCGTACAAGGAATATGGATGAGAAGAATCTCAAAGAAATTCAGAAAGGAATTTAAGATGAAGAATTGATTAATTATAAGATTATAATTATTTGAATTCGAGCGCGTCTTAACTTAAATAAAAGAACGATTAAAAGAATTTGAATTCTAAATATGTGTAAATTTCTTTTCATGCTATAGATGATCATGAGCTAGACTAAAGACCCTTTGTATGTGTATGGTTTTATTTAAATTTATTTAATTTTAATTTGTTGTCCTGTGTGCCTTCTTCCAATAAAATGTAGGGCATGTGTGCCCATGGTTTCATTAATGTAAATCCATGTAATGGAGGATATCCCAAGCTAGAGGAGACAGTTCAAATCCCGAAGCCAAGGCGAAACTGACACAAGAAGATACAAAGGTGGACATGTGGGAGCTTCAAAACATGAACCATCATGTTCAAGGTGCTTTCTCTAGGTCAGGGTTAGCTTATCAAAACCGCTAGATAATCTAACCAAATAGAAGCTCATGATCATGCCATCTTATTTTATTTCTATCTGATTGAGTGGTTTATTTGTTATGTATGTGTTGTCGCGATCACATTTTTAATAAAATGAACAAGCATGCAAAGATGGAATAAAATAAAAACCGGACTATGCGTAAACATTATCGGAACATGGTTAATCACTTAAGAAAACATCACTTAATATTAACAAGAATTTGATAATACAAAAATATTCATAAATAATAAAATCCCTCAAATACCATATTAAGTCAGTCCAAGCCTTTCGTTACTTGATTAAGGGCAAGAATCAATAAAACTATGTGTTTGACCAACCCTTGTTGGGACACATACTTTTATAAAGGAAGCCCTTATGAATGATTTCGGGTTGACTTAACCATATAACATCAAGAGAAGTATCCCATGCTAGGCTTGATGTAATATAGGAGGCAAGAGTTGAGGAAATCCAAGTCAGGATTTCAGGATTGGGGAGTCCACTCAACAGATCAAGGAACTGTAAGCTCACAGTTGGCAAAGACCTGCCTACCTAAATACCTTAAAATAGCTTGACCAACCCTTGTTGGGGTTATGCGAAGGGAAACATGGATCCTTTCCACTAGAATGTCAAAGAAACTGGACATTCCGAGTTTAATGGTGAGGGCCATTGGGACTTGATAAAATAGTGGGAGAATTAAATTTTTTATTATTTCTCATAAAAATGTAATCAAGAAAGTACTAATAAATCTGCTCTTTTAAAGTATAGAATCAAGATGACAAACTCGTCCAACAGGTTTTCTCTACGATCAGTTATGGATAAAGACAACATCCTCACCGACAGTAACATTCAGGAATGGTTTAGGCGACTTTGGGTTATCCTACGCCATTAACGAATGTTTTACGTGCTGGAGTCCTCACTTCCTGATTCCCCTTCCACAGGGGCGAGTGATGAAGATTTACTAGACTATGATCAATATTTGAATGATGCACTCGATGATCAATGTTTGATGTTATCATCAATGTCTAGTGAGCTCATGAACTCTCATGAAGACATGGATGCATATAGAATGCTCGAGCATCTTTGTTCTCTATACCCGGAGAGAGCAAGACAGGAAAGTTTTGAGATCTCCAAGGCTCTATTTCAGAGCAAGCTTGGAGAGGGAGCCCCAGCCAAGCCTCATGTAGTCAAGATCATTGGCTACATTGAGCACTTGGAGGTTCTAGGGTTTAAACTCCCTGAAAAACTGGGTACCGATCTCATTCTTGTATCACTCCCCCAGAGCTTCTCAAACTTTGTTGTGAACTTCAATATGAACAACATTGAGAAGTCTTTGTCTGATCTTCTCATCCTCATTCACCATGTGGACACTGACATGAAGGGTGAAAAGCCTTCTGTCCTCATAGTGAATAAAAGGAAAGGGAAGGTGAAGATCGTTAATCCCAAAGATTCTTCAAGGCCTTCCAAGAAAAGGAAGATAAAAGGGGAGGCAAAGGAACATGATGCTATTTGTTTTTCATGTGGCAATAATGGCAACTGGAAGAAAAACTGCACCCAGCCAAGGAAGTAAGGGGAAGCTACGAGTGTGTTTGTTATCAAATGAAATCTATCTATTTCTACTAATTGGGTATTAGATACAGCTTGTGGTGATCACATATGTATCCAAATACAGGAACCAAGTAGATTCAGTAAGATTGATCGAGGGGAGGTAGATCTACAAGCAGCCAACGGAGCCAGACTCGCTGCGGTAGCTGTCGGAGACTACCACCTCACATTGCCTACTGGGATGGTCTTGGTTTTGAAAGGTTGTTATTATGTGCCTTATGTTACTAAAAACATTATTTTAGTATCCATATTATATACTGATGAATTAATATTCAAGTTTGGAAATGAATGTTGCTACTTTTATAAAGATAGCATTTGTTTTGGTAGGGCACTTTTATATAATGGCCTTTATGTGTTAGACTACACAAACCAAGTAATGGCAATCGATAAAAAAGTTAATTCAAATGACTCATACCACATCCAACTTTGGAATCACTGGCTAGGTCATGTCAATGAGAAACGTTTGAAAAAATTACATCAAGATGGGTATTTAGATTCTTTCGAACTAAAACGCCTTGGTGTATGTCATGCGTGTCTACAAGGAAAAATGACCAAAGCCCCATTTAGTGGGAAAGGTGAAAGAGCTAAGGGGATTCTAGAATTAGTTCACACAGATGTGAGTGGACCATTTCTAGTTGATGGAATGGGTGGGTTCTCGTACTTCATAACTTTTACTGATGATTTTAGTTGATATGGATATATCTATTTAATGAGGTATAAGTCAGATTCTATTGATCGGTTCAAAGAATACAAGAATGAAGTTGAGAACCAACTTGGTAAGAAGATTAAGAAACTCTACTCAGACAGAGGAGGAGAATATCTTAATCAGGACTTCATTGATTTCTTATGGGAGTTTGGGATTCTATCTCAACTCACTACTCCTTACACACTGCAGTTGAATGGTGTAAGTGAAAGGAGGGACCACACCCTATTGGACACGGTGAGATCAATGATGAGTCATGCGAGTCTTCCAATATCCTTTTGGGGATATGCATTATAAGTAGCAGTGAACATACTAAACCAAGTACCAACTAAATCGATAAATGGTATTCCATACGAGTTATGGGGTGGACGGAAAGCCATGTTATCGAATTTACATGTGTGGGATAGAGAGGAATTTTTTAAGGCCTCTTCAGGTAACAAACTCGCGCCCCGAGGCACAATGTGTATCTTTATAGGATATCCCAATGAACCAAGGGGATATTACCTATAAATCCCCTCAGACAAAAATGTTACAGTGGAGAAACATGCCATATTCCTTGAGAGGGAGCACATCTCCAAAAGAGATAGTGGTAGCGAGATAGACATTGATGAAGTTGAGGATCAAGTTACACATGAGTTGGTACAAGAACAGATTCCACGAAGCCCTGTGGAAGAACAATCTGTTCCAGAGACACAAGAACTGCGTAGGAGAACGAGAGAGGTGAGAGAACCAGAACGATATGGTTTTCTTGTCACCGAGGATGGTGACTCATTATTAGTTGAAAATAATGATCCTCTTACCTACAAGGAAGAAATTAAAGGCACAGACATTGCCAAGTGGAATGAAGCCATGAATTCTGAAATGAATTCCATGTACCAAAACCAAGTCTGGATTTTGGTAGATCCTCCAGTTGATGTAAAGAATTTTGGTAATAAATGGGTATTCAAGAAGAAACTAGACATGGAGGGGAATGTCAGCACCTATAAGGCATGACTGGTTAAAAAAGGTTTTAGACAATGTCAAGGAATTGACTATGATGAAACCTTTTCACCAGTTGCTTTGCTAAAATCCATCAGAATCCTATTGGCCATTACTGCTTACCATGACTATGAAATTTGGAAAATGGATGTCAAAAAAGCTTTCCTTAACGGGAACATCCAGGAAGATGTCTACATGACACAACCTGAAGGGTTTGTGACTCCAAAGGATGCCAAAAAGGTATGCAAGTTGCAAAAATCCATTTATGGATTAAAGCAAGCATCAAGGTCATGGAACATTCATTTTGATGAAGATGTTACAGAATTTGGCTTTGTTAAGAATGAATGTGAGCCTTGTGTCTAGAAAAGGTTTAGTGGAAGTGCGGTCATTTTCCTAATAGTATATGTTGATGACATATTGCTAATTGGAAACGAAGTACCAGTGTTACAGTTAGTTAAGGCATGGTTGCATAAATGCTTCTCTATGAAAGACTTGGGTGAGGTGGAATATATTCTTTGGATCAAGATCCATCATGATAGAGCCAAGAGAATGCTGGGCCTGAGTCAAAGTACATACATTGACAAGATACTGAATAGATTCAGTATGGAACAGTCCAAGAGGGGATTATTCCCAGTGTCACATGGAATTCATCTATCCAAGAAAATGTTTCCTCACACACATGTGGAAAGAAAGAGGATGGCAAGGATCCCTTATGCATCCGCGATTGGTTCAGTCATTTATGTTATGCTATGTACGAGGCTAGATGTTTCTTACGCATTAAGTACGGTAAGAAGATATCAAGATGATCCCGGAGACCGCTATTGTATGGAATTCAAGACTATCCTTATGTATTTGAGGCGTACTAAGGATATGTTCCTGGTTTATGGAGGAGATGATGAACTAGTCATCAGAGGACATGTAGATGCTAGTTTTCAGACTGATCAAGATGACATGAAGTCGCAGACTGGATACATCATCAGTTTGAATGGAGGTGCAGTGAGATAGAAGAGATCAAAACAAAGTGTGGTGGCAGATTCTACAGCGGAGTCCGAGTATATCGCAGCTTCTGAAGCAGCTAAAGAAGCTATATGGATGCGAAGCTTCATCCAAGAGCTAGATGTTGTACCGAGCAGTAAAGATCCTATCACACTCTATTGTGATAATACTGCATTGATGGCACTTGCAAAAGATCCAAGGTCACATCAGCAGACAAAGCACATACTTCGAAAGTATCATCTCTTGAGGGATTTTTCTTAGAGAGGTGATGTTGCAAGGAGAAGTATTTCCACAGAAGACAACCACTACGGGAAAAATAGTTAATAGCGACAGGGTATTTGCGACGGGAATAATTCCCGTCGCAAATACCTTTCGCAAAGGATTATTTGCGGCTGGAAACTATTCCTGTCGCAAATAGTTTGGCGCGAAATGTGCGCCAAACCACACGAAGTTTATTTGCGACGGGGCTGCAGTCCCATCGCAAATACCCAGGCGGCAGGGGTTATTTGAGACGGGTCTCGTCGTAAATAACCGTTTTTAATGCCGCCCATAATTAAATGCGGTCAGGGTTATTTGTGACGGGGTTCTATCCCCATTGCAAATAACCGGCGGCGGTTAAAGACTATTTGGGACGGGACTGCAGTCCCGTCGCAAATACCCCGGCGGCAGGGGATATTTGCGACGGGCCCCGTCGCAAATAACCGTTTTAATGCCGCCCATAATTAAAATGCGGTCAGGGTTATTTGCGACGGGTTTTCCGTCGCAAAAAAGCCCGTCGCAATTAATCTAACCTATAAATACTGCCAACCATGACAATTTTTCCACTCTCAACTCTCAACCGTTCCAATTTTTCCACTCTGAATCTTTTACGACTTTCAGTTGTAAATTTTTTTTTTCAGACTTCGAGGATTCGGTTGTTGGTGTTCTACAATTACAGCGGTTCGACATTGATATCAAGTTTAAGGTTTTTATCTGAATTTTAATTTAATATTTATATTATTTAATATATTTATTTAGTTTAAATTTTTAGAATTTTTTTTCTGATTTCTAATTAGAAATAATTTTGAATAAGTATTAATAATTAACAGTAATTAGAGACAATTAAACACTAATTAATTTAAAATAGTTAGCCGTAATTACAATTCATTAGCAGTAATTATGAAAAATTAAAATTAATATGAATTAATTAATAATAATTAGAAATAATTAACATTAATTAGTAATAATTTATAATAATTACCAATAATTAGTAATAATTACTAATAATTAGTAATAATTACTTATAATTTTCAATATTGAATAATTGCCAATATTTGTCAATATTTGTCAATATTTGTCAATATTCTTTCCAATAATTACCAATATTTACCAATAATTGCAAATAATTGTCAATATTTACCAATAATTATGAATAATTACCAATAATTAAGAATAATTACCAATAATTATGAATAATTACCAATAATTAGGAATAATTACCAATAATTAGGAATAATTAACAATAATTAGTAATAATTACCAATAAATAGTAATAATTATCAATAATTACCAATAATTACCAATAATTACCAATAATTACCAATAATTAGTAATAATTTGTAATGATTACCAAAAATTAGTAATAATTACCAATAATTACCAATAATTACCAATAATTAGTAATAATTTCTAATAATTAGTTATAATTTCCAATAATTAGTAATAATTAGTAATAATTAGTAATAATTACCAATAATTAGGAATAATTAGAAATAATTACCAATAATTACCAATAATTAGTAGTAATGTGTAATAATTACCAATAATTAGCAATAATTATTATTAATTACCAATAATTAGCAATAATTAATAATAATTACCAATAATTAGTAATAATTACCAATAATTACCCATAATTAGTAATAATTACCAATAATTACCAATAATTAGTAATAATTAGTAATAATTATCACTAATTACCAATAATTAGTAATAATTAGTAAAAATTACCAATAATTAGTAATAATTAGAAATAATTACCAATAATTACCAGTAATTAGTAATCATTAATAATAATTACGAATATTTAGTAATAATTCTTAATGATTACCCATAACTAGTAACAATTAGTAATAATTACCAATTATTACCAATAATCACCAATTATTATTAATAATTAGTAAAAATTATCAATAATTAGTAATAATTACCAATAATTCATAATAATTACCAACAATTAGCAATAATTAGTAATAATTAGTAATAATTACCAATAATTACCAATAACTTGTAATAATTACCAATAATTAGTAATAATTATAAATAATTACCAATAATTACCATTAATTAGAAATAATTACCAATAATTACCATTAATTAGTAGTAATTACCAATAATTACAAATAATTACCAATAATTAGTAATAATTACCAATAATTACAAGTAATTACCAATAATTAGTAATAATTCGTAATAATTAAGAATAGTTACCAATAATTAGGAATAATTCATAATAATTAGTAATAATTATTAATAATTTGTAATAATTTGTAATAATTAGTAATAATTATCAATAATTACCAATAATTACCAACAATTACCAATAATTACCAATAATTACCAATAATTAGTAATAATTACCAATAATTAGTAATAATTACCAATAATTAGTAATAATTCGTAATAATTAGGAATAAATACCAATAATTAGGAATAATCCATAATAATTAGTAATAATTAGTAATAATTAGTAATAATTAGTTATAATTACCAATAATTACTAATAATTAGTACTAATTACTAATAATTAGTAATATTTACCAATAATTATTAATAATTAGAAATAATTACCATTAATTACCATTAATTAGTAATAATTACCAATAATTACCAATAATTACTAATGATTGGTAATAATTACCAATAATTACCAATAATTACCAGTAATTAGTAATAATTACCAATAATTAGTCATAATTACCAATAATTAGTAATAATTACTAATAATTACCAGTAATTACCAATAATTTTTAATAATTAGTAATAATTAGTAATAATTAGTAATAATTACTAATAATTAGTAATAATTACTAATAATTAGTAATAATTACCAATAATTAGTAATAATTACCAATAATTACAAATAATTACAAATAATTAATAATAATTAGTACTAATTAGTAATAATTAGTAATAATTAGTAATAATTAGTAATAATTACCAATAATTAGTAATAACTTACAATAATTACCAATATTTAGTAATAATTACCAATAATTATCAGTAATTACCAATAATTAGTAATAATTAGTAATAATTACCAACAATTAATAATAATTACCAATAATTAGTAATAATTCGTAATAATTTGGAATAATTACCAATAATAAGGAATAATTAGCAATAATTAGCAATAATTAGTAATAATTACCAATAATTTCCAATAATGTCAATATTTACCAATAATTCCCAATACTTGTCAATATTTACCAATAATTAGGAATAATTACCAATAATTAGGAATAATTACCAATAATTAGGAATAATTACCAATAATTAGGAATAATTACCAATAATTAGGGATAATTACTAATAATTAGGATTAATTACCAATAATTAGGAATAATTACCAATAATTAGGAATAATTACCAATAATTACCAATAATTACCAATAATTACCAATAATTAGAAATAATTACCAATAATTAACAATAATTACCAATACTTAACAATAATTACCAATAATTAGGAATAATTACCAATCATTAGGAATAATTACCAATAATTAGGAATAATTAGCAATAATTACTAATAATTACCAATAATTAGTAATAATTACGAATAATTACCAATAATTACCAATAATTACCAATATTTACAAATATTTACCAATAATTACATATATTCACCAATAATTAGGAATAATTACCAATAATTTGGAATATTAACATTATTAAATTATTAGTATATTTTATTATTAATATTAAAATAATATAATTTTCTTTATTATATAAAATTCTCATTTCATCTGTGTGTTTTCTGTCTCCACATGTAATATTTGCATTCTTTTTCAAAATTATCAACCTACTCACCAATGGAGAGGTGAAATTGAATGCAAATATTACATGTGGAGACAGAATGTTAAACCCACAGATGAAAGGAAAATTGTATATAATATAGAAAATTATATTATTTTAATATTAATAATAAAATATACTAATAATGTAATAATTTTATTATTATATAATTAATATTTATGAATAAAAAAATATTAGTATTATTAAAATAATAAAAAATTTATATAATATTAAAATTATCAATATTTGTAACAGGTTTTTCTTTATTCTCAACATATTCAATTCTTAAAAAGTCAATTTTTAGGTATATCTCAATATAAAGTTTGTGTCAGTCGTGTCTGATGTAAACACTATAATTATCCTTGCTTGAGTGTTTTTTCTAACAAATTATTCAAAACCAGTAATGGTTTTATATTTTATAGAAAAATATGGAACAAAGAGGTCATCAATAGTCATTATTAGATGACTGCATATGGATAAATCAACGTAGAAATCCAAACGGTTCTTGTTTAAATCCAGTATATATAGAGGGTGTAGTGACTTTTCAATCATTTGAGGCATCAAATACATAATTTGTTTCAGAAGGAAAAATAAAATGCCCTTGTAGAAAATGTGCATTGAGAACGTTTGACACGTTTGACAAAGTGGGGGACATCTCTTGTGTTTTGGTTTTCAACCAGATTTTTTTGTATCAACACGGTGAACGCGGTTCCAGAGTAGGTGATACCAACTTGATTATAGATCCATCTCGGTTTCAAGATTTAGTACATGATGTTGCAGGTTCATCTGTTCAACATACAGAAACTCCGGCTGATATAACTTCAAATCCTGAGTTGGCACCATCTGAATTTTATGAGTTGTTGAGGTCTGCTGAGGATGCATTATATCCTGGCTGCAAGATGAGAAAATTAGAAGCAGTTGCAAAATTAATGGCTATCAAATCAGATAACGGAATGTCAAACACCTATTTTGACCAGATATTTTCTTTGATTAAAACATTGTTACCCGAATTAAATGTTTTGCCAGAAAATTACTATGAGAGTAAGTGGCTAGTTCAAAATTTGGGACTTACTTGTCCGAAGATTCATGCATGTTCAAATGACTGCATTTTATATTCTGGGGAAAATGAGTCGTTGGATAGTTGTCCCACATGTGGGCAACTGAGATATAAATAAGGGAAACATGGGATGTCTAGTTTGATTCCTATAAAACAGTTGAGATATTTTTTGCTTACATCTAGACTTCAGCATTTATTCATGTCTAAGAATACAGCGACAATGATGTCATGGAATAAAGCGAATATTTCAACCAATAAAAGCTTGAATCATCCAGCCGATGGTGATTTATGGAGACATTTTGATAGAGTGCATCCATCCTTTGATTTAGAAGCTCGAAATGTTCGACTAGGCATTTCCACTGATGGTTTCTGTCCGTTCGGATCTTATGGTAGTTAGTATTCATGTTGGCCTATTTTTTTTAACTCCGTACAATTTACCTCCATGGATGCTAATGAATGAGCCATATATCTTTTTGACTTTACTAATTCCAGGACATCCGAAGAAGAATATTGATGTTTATTTGAAACCATTGATTGATGAATTATGTTTATTGTGGAGTACTGGTTTCAGTACATATGATGTTGCTACGAAACAGAATTTCATACTGAGAGCAGCATTGATGTGGACAATTAGTGACTTCCCGGCTTATGGGATGTTATCTGGATGGAGTACACATGTTCAGAAATCATGTCCTTACTGTATGTGAGAGTACAAAGCATTTATGCCATTCCTGGAAAGAAACCTTCTTATTTTGACTGTCATTGCAGATTTATTCCAGCTGATCATCCTTTTCCCAGAAACAGATCTCATTTCAGAAAAAGAACAGTTGAAAGGGATGGACCTCCAAAAATGCTATCAGGTTCGGAGTTAAAATTAGTTGCATTTTCATTACCTCCCATTACTTTTGGTCCCACAATAAACCAACAGAAAATTTATGGTTTTGGGAAAGAACACAATTGGATTAAACGTAGAATATTATGGGATTTTCCATATTGGTCTGATTTGTTGGTCTCCCACATGTTGGATGTCATGAATATTGAGAAGAACTATTTTGATAATTTGATTCATACAGTTTTGGATACACCAGGAAAGAGAAAAGACAATGTAAATTCACATTTAGATCTTGCCCAAATTTGCAGGCGTCCAGAACTGGAACTGTTTGAGAATGTCAGAACAGAAAGGTTACTGAAACCAAAAGTAGCTTATACACTGTCTAAAGGAAACCGTTAATTATTTTGTCAGTGGATTGTAGATTTGAGACTTCCAGATGGATGTGATTCCAATTTGGGTAGATGTGTAAAAAATTGTCATATTACTAGATTGAAAAAGTCAGGATTGTCATGTTATAATGGAAAGACTTCTACCCATTGGATTAAGAGGTTTGTTTAATTCTATGATTTTGGATTCCATAATAGACATGTCTCATTTTTTTCGGGACATTTTTGCAGTTACATCATATTATGATGCTCTATGAAAACTTGAAGAAGATGTTGTTGTAATTATATGTAAACTGGAAAAAATATTTCCGCCGTCTTTCTTCGAATCAATGGAACATTTGATGTTACATTTTCCATATGAAGCCAAATGTGGAGGTCCAGTACAGTTTCGATGGATGTACCCATTTGAAAGATGCATGAAAAAATTGAAAAGAAAAGTATGCAACAAAGCATCTGTTGAAGGATCTATTGCAGAAGCTTATTTGCCAGAGGAAATATCTTTTTTCTGCTCCCATTATTTTGAATCTGAGTATCCTTCAAAACACAACTGAATGGGATGGAATGAGAGGAATATTGATGAAATCGACAATCAATTATCTGTTTTCAACCAGAAAAAGCTTGGTTTTGGTGGAGTTTATGAACGATGGCTTTCGGATGATGAACATCACAGAGCTCATACGTATGTTCTGCTCAACTGTGAAGAGATGACATGAGTTGTACTATAAGTGTTTATATCAATTATTCTATAATTTATGTTACAGTAAGTAACTTTGTTTTTTATAGGTTGTATGATAATCATATCATGAAACAAATTCCACAAATTACAGCAGCTTCCCTCGAAGAACGCCAACATAAAAATTTCTCTCAGTGGTTTCAAAAACTTGTAACATAAATTCTTTATCTTTTGGAAACTCATTCAATGTATAGTTTACTGTATTGATAATTATTTCACAAATTTGCAGGTGTCTCTTCATGCTAATAAAATTGAAAAATGACTGTGTATATTGAGTAACCCACTTTCCAAACTTGTTAAAACTTATAATGCATATGTGGTGAATGGATTTCGATTTCACACACATGCATATGGGGAATAAAAAAACAATGAACATTAGAGTTAGCCTGATAGGATCTAATCATCGAGAAAATGAATTTGACTTTTATGGCATACTTGATTAAATCATTGAACTCTGTTATCTTGTACAACATTAAATAACCATGTTCAAATGTCAGTGGTTGGATATAGAGAGAGGCGTGTGTGTTCATCAGACTCATGGAATCAACGATATTAAATGTAAAAGTGTTCTTGGAGTAAATGAACCATTCTTATTGGCTCAATATAAAAATCAATATTATTACGCAAAGTACTGTCCTACATCAAGAGACTTGACTGATTGGTGGAGTATAATAAAAATCAAAATTCAAGACAATCAGTTTAGTCAAAGTGAATGTGCTTTCACTGATGTGCAAAGAATTGAAGTTTTTCAAGAGTGTACTCAAAATCAATCTTTTTTATAAAGAGACATGAGTATCGATGACGACACCCCACATTTAAGAGTTGTTGATGATGATGATGTTAAGGATGTCACATATGAATTTAAAATGGTAAGAGATGAAGCAACTGGAACTCCAATGGATATCTATGATGTTGAGGAGGAATATGAAGATGACATTGACATATATGAAGATGATGATGAAGATGAACACAAATATAATTCCATGGTAGTTATATACAATCATAACTAATATATATTTATATATAATAGTAATTATCAATTATTTGCTAACAACATTAACATTTTCTGCTTCAGATGGACGACGACGCATTGTGTGAGTTGGCGGAGGCTGACCTGCCTTTCGATGCAGATGAGTTGCTGGTAGATGACCCTCAGCCTGCAGGCACTTCTGGGAGTACGCGGAGGGGGCACGGTCTTACACGATTGATGATTCTGGACCCCGTCCCCGAGTGACGTCCACGTCTTGGGTTTGATCCACACACACGGAGGTGTGATAACCTGTGTTATAACCTGTGGATTTGACGAAGATTTCATTAATCTATTCACATAATAAATGTTTATTATTTTTACAGTTTTCTGCATATAGCAGTAGGACAGGGCAGCGCTATTTTGCACAACTATTTATCTCAGCCTCGGACCACATGGGAGCAGATTCCCATTGATGTGTAGCAGGCCATGTTCGTCCATTGGTTGGTACATACGTAAATAAATAATTTTTATTTTGAAAATTATTTCATTTATAACTTGATATTTGGATTTATTTGTAGGGTTTATGGTATCCAATCGAGGATACCATGCGTGACGCCATCCAAGAGGCATGGGAGGTGGCCATGCGTGATCGATTTCGTCAGTTTTTGCACAATTTAAGAAAAGTTGCCGTAAAGAAAGCATGAGTGTCAGATTTTGATGAGTCATGTAGAGCACACCGGCCAGAGTACATTTCATCCCACGTATGGGATGGATTATGTGCGCACTGGTTGAGTCATTTCTTTCAGAGGAGATCATCGGTGGGGAGGCAGAATCAGGGGAGATAGGAGGTGACTCATCAAGCTAGGAGTCGTACATTCAGTACTCATAGACAGCATCTGGTACGTACATTATTTATAAATGTTTTATATAACTATAAATATTAAAAGTTTATTTTTTATTCTTATAGTCTGTCGAGAACCCCGATATTACGGAGTATGACATATATCGGAGGATATATTATGATCCTGCTACCAGGGAGCTCAGAGGTGATCGTCAGCGTCACATCGTGGTCAGTATTATTTGTTTCCATGTTTAAAAATTAACTGCATATAATATATTCACAATTTTAATTTTAAATTGCAACTACAGGAGTCATATAAGGCCACAACGTCACAGACCCAGCCTGAGAGTCAGGTCGTGTTATCAGATCAGACCAATAGCCGTCAGTTTGATGAGGCGGCATGGATGCAGGCAACCCAGTATGCCTTCGAGAAGGGTCGGGTAGTTGGTATCAGCTCTCAACTGACTCCCGGAGATTATTATGGCAGTGCTGCGATGTCGGTGTCCAACTCGAGAGGAGGTCGTGCATCTTCTTCTTCTACACAGTATGAGGATCTATTGCGATCACAGACTGCACTGATAGAGAGTCTCCGACAGGAGCAGGAGCATCGACGCCAGCAGCAGGTGTACGAGGAGCAGATGAGTCGGTGGCAGCAGCAGCAGTAAGAGCTGATAGAGTACCTATGCCGACTCACTCATGATTTAGGGATGGAGTTTCCTCTACCAGCATTTGCAGATCCCCCTCCCCCTCCCCCCTCCTTCAGATTAGAGTTTGTTTTTATGTTATAAAGTATGTTAAATCAAAATATGAATTTTTTTCTATTCGTAGTTTCTATATCATTATAAAATATTAATAATATTATATTTTGAAATAAAAATATTAATATAAATAGTAATATTATTTATATTTTATAATATTAAATTATATATATATATATATTAAAATTTTATAATATTATAATTTAATTATTATTTTTGTAATATTTGAATTATTTTAATATTTGAATGTAAAATAATTCTATTATTTTTATATTAATTAAAATAACTTATTAATATTTTTTCTATTTATGAATTATAATTATAATATTATTATATTAATTAAAATCATTTATTAATATTTTATTATTTTTTATTTTTGAATTATAATTATATTATTATTATATTAATTAAAATAATTTATTAATAATTTATTATTTTTATTTATGAATTATAATTCTATTATTATATTAATTAAATCATTAATTAATATTTTTTTATTTTTGAATTATAATAGGATTATTATTATATTAATTAAAATAAATTATTAATAATTATTTTTATATTTTTTTATAGTATTTTCAACGGGATACTTTTCCCGTCGTAAATAGTATTATTATTATATTAATTAAAATAATTTATTAATTTTCTTTAATTTTTTTTTAAATTTATTTTCAATTTTCTTTTTATTTTTTTAAATTTTTTTAAAATTTTTTATATTTTTTTAAATTTTTTTATTTTTTTTTTATTTTTTTTAATTTTTTTTAAATAGTAATTACGACGGGCCCATCGCAATTACTATTTTAAAAAGTTTTTATAAATATAAGGACTAATATTTGTGATGGGAAGGATCGTCGTCGCAACTAATACTTTTAGCGACGGTCCCGTCGCAATTAATTGTTGTTGCGATACAGTTTCTTGCAACGAGCTATTTGCGACGGACACCCGTCGCAAAAGCCTATTAGCGACGGGATCCCGACGCAAATGTCCCGTCGCAAATGCAATTTTTTCTAGTAGTGAACGTGGCATACCCATTGACTAAATCCTTGAATCAGTAGAAGCATGATCATCATGTGAGGACTAGCGGACTAAAAGTCGTAGGCAGTTGGCTCTAGTCCAAGTGGGAGTTTGTAAGGGTTGGTGTCCTCAGAACCGACTGTTTTGTACTTTGATTACATGAATGTTCACTTATTATATATTGTTCATTGTTCTGCATGACTATAATATAATAATGTCCTGGAATATTTGTTGCATTAATAAGGTCATAGCAGATCCCCGCTATGATGAGAACCTTGAAATGCTAAAACAATATTCTTAAATAAAGTTCTGCAGTTGGATGACATACTATGATAGGACACATAGTATACAGACCCTCATGTGCAAGTACTCGTAAAAAGATGAGGCTCTCTCTCATGGAGTTCGCACTTGGTAATCTCCATGATGGGAGATTATGAGAACAGACCCGCCAGTAGTAATTATGCATGTCTTGGTGTCATCGGATAT
Organism: Viscum album; assembly: GCA_963277665.1. Classification (NCBI taxonomy): domain Eukaryota; kingdom Viridiplantae; phylum Streptophyta; class Magnoliopsida; order Santalales; family Viscaceae; genus Viscum; species Viscum album. The sequence continues at coordinate 1,880,000,823 of OY728132.1, forward strand.
TGCTATCTCTGAGCGTGTGTAATAGTCCTTAGACTGGACGATTATCATTAACTCATGTCATGACTCGCACACTTAGATTTACTGACGAAAACTGTCACATAGACAGTTGGTGGGATGTAGGGTACGTTGGGTGCGTCACGAGTGACATGTTGTTAATGGATAAGTCGAGGAAGGATTTGTCCCTTCCATTTGTGGAAGTTGATATCTCGGCCCTTTGATTGAAATAGAACTGTCGCATTAAATTCCATGGCCATGGTGAAAACGACGAGTTTATTTCAGGTAGTCAAAGAACGACAGATCAAGCATATAGCTTTATGACACTGTCATGAAACTTGCTTGATGAGATATTAAGACAAAGGGATTAAATTACTCAGTAAGCATTTGTATGAGGTGATACGTCAATGCGGCATCAACTTCTTTCTCTTGAGTTCCTTGAACTGTTGCTACATATAATCTCAGACTTTAGGAAAGCCTGCCTAATGCCAACGAGAAATAGGCCTAGAGGGTCACACACTAAGTGTATCCAAGTATCTCAAGTTGAATAAAGATTATTCCTGTATGTGGTTTAATAATTATTCAAGGAAGCCTAAGATGTTTTAAATGATGGAGGACAAATAAAATAAAACAAGTACACTCCATGTATTATTAAATGTACATTTTGTGTAGTTTTATTTTGGAAACGAAATGAATAAATGAAAACAAGATATACACGTTGTGTACATTTAATATACACGCCGTGTAGTTTTCAATGAAAAACAAGTACACACTATGTATTTATTAATACACGCAGTGTAGTTTTTCCAGTTGAGATTTTGAGGATATAATATCATTTTATTAAATGATATTTATTATAATCAGTGTGAGTGCATGCCAAGGAATTAATTATTTGACATCGGGGTTTTCAATAAGAGTTAATGAAATAAATAAAACGTGTAACGCGTTTATTTATTGTCATAACTCTACAACCTCAAACTCGATTATAAATATCCTGACAACCCCAACTCTTCTTCCTACACAAGAGAATCGTTGTGCACAACATCTCTGGAGAATTATTTCAAGGTCAAAAGAACCTCTTCCTCGAAGAACACTCTCAAGATCGAGAGACATCCCCTTTCATCATATCAAGATGATCTAAGGTGGACAACGCAAGCAAAGGCTTCTCCACGCTAGCACCTGGAGAATACTTTGGCGATGTCCAGAGATACGAGATACACATGTGGATCACCGCTAGAGGGAGTCTACAGTTGGCTTCTGCGACGCAACGACGGATCACATCGACAATGTGATCGAGAAAATCAACGAAGAAAGAACATCCAAAAGGTATTTCTTTATTATAATCAACCTGTAACGATCCTTGTTTGTGGTTCTGGGACAAACCATCTTCTTTGTCTTTTTCTATGATTCGATCCGTGGAGACTGGCGTTTATCATCGTATTGATCCCGGATTGATCATTGCTATTGACAAAATTCCAAGTGGGAACTTCCAACCACGCGCTTCCACTGCACCCAGAACCATCAATATTATCCCACATCCAAGTTAGTATGTGTAGTTTTTGAAATATCCACTAATGAAGCTATCACTCCATCTTCAATTTTTGACACACCAAGCTCCTTTTAGTGAATTAGGAAATCTCCCATTTAATATTTTCCAATCAATAATTATTATGAATGACACTATAAATTTTAGTGCTTCCAGGATGTATAGTGATTGTAGACTCTGAGATTCATCCATCATATCCTTTTTATCTCTGGGATAGATGGAAGACATAGCATTGTATAAAATTTCAAGACGCATTATTGGTCAATATGTAACTTAGAAAGCATCCCATTATTCACAACCTCTATATTCTTCTATAACAAAAGATCATCTCTTTGATATTTATTGATATTATCAAGTAATTATGGTTGATAAATCATTTAGGCCGGGGTTGATTAGGTCACATACCTAAAACTTTTGATGTCCAATTTTAATAGGTCCTTGAGAAATGTATCTCTGTCAATCTTCATCATTTCCATCACAATATGTTCTTTCCTACTTAATGTATTAGCAACATTGTTTTCTCTTATAGGGTGATAATTATTTTAATTTTCATAGTCTTTATAATGTCCAAACAGTTTCCCTTGTCTCATGTCAAATTATTTTTTTTGGAAAAATATACTAATAACATTTTTGGTCTTTTTATATATCACATTTATCATTATAAATAATGTGACTATGTATTTTAAGAGAAAAAAATAATTACAACTAACTCCAGTTCATGTGTAGGACAATTATTCTCTTAGGGATTTAACTATCGAAATAAATAAGCCATCACCTTTCCAGTTTTCAAGTGTATCCACAGAAGCCCTTTAAAAAATCATCACTATAAATAATTAATCATTCATTGATATAAGGTAAAGTTAAAAAATGTGTAGTAACAAATATCTTCTTCAATTCATGGAAAATATATTCACACTCCTTTTTCCAGATGAACTTATTAAAATTTCAAGTTAACATGGTTAGTGGATTATAAATTCATGAATGTTTTTTCAAAAACCTCATATAAATCATACTAAACCAAGTAAAATATGAATATAAGTTACCATTGTAGGAGTATTCTACTCCTCTACATCCTTTTTCATTTCATGGTCAACTAGTATTCCTTCATTGGTTGTAATGTTCCACAAGAATGAAATTTTTTGTATTCAGAACTCACATTTTATGAATTTTCCCAATGGATTATCATTCCTAATAGTTCCCTATATAACTCTTAAATGATTCTCATCCTCCTCATTACATTGGAAATATATCAAAATATCATAAATAAGAACTACCATGAATCTTCCAAGGCAGTCCTTCGAGACATTATTCATAAAATCCATAAATATAGAAGGAGAATTAGTCAAGATGAATGGAGTAAAAACCAACTCTAAACTACCATATCTTGTATGGAAGGTATTATTTGTAATATCTTCTTTATCCACCCGCAAATGATGATACACAGATCGGAATTCAATCTTCGAGATGAATTGAGCCCCATGAAGCAGGTAGAATAAGTCATCAATCCTTAGGAGAGGGTACTTTTTTTCAACATGATCTCATTCAGTTCTCTATAATCAATGCATATAAACATTGATCCATCCTTCTTCATTAAAAATAAAACATGTTATCCCAAATGAAACACACTTTGTCAAACAAATCCCTTCTCTAAATGATCTTTAAGTTGTTTCTTAAATTCCTTTAACTTTACATTTTCCATTATATACAGGGTCATTGATATTGGTTTGGATCTATGTATAATTTCAATAGAGGAATAAAAATCCTTTTTGGGGGGAGTTCTAGGTAACTCATTAAGAAATAAAATATATTCTTAAAAAAGGTGAAATTATCTATCTTTATAATTTCATATCCTTCTCCAAATTCATTCATGATCTCTATAGAGAAGGTTATGGGAGGTGCTTCTAGACAAAACTCAGGACAAGATATCTCTCCTTTAAAAATAAATTTTTGTCATGTATTCAAGACTACAAAAATTTCCATGATTATTTAGTATATATTAGTATTATATATCATAAACCCCTTTTAAGGATGAAGGGAAACCTTACAGAACTTCAAGAACATAAGATTTACACTATAAAGTTAATTCTATAGTTTTTATATAGTTTCGATGCTAAGATAAATCCTCCATGAGCCTTGAATGATAATTATACTTATAGAATTATAGTGATTTATTCTATATTCATTGAAAACATGGATGATATAAATAAATGTGTAGAACTAGAATCAAGGTACATAGTATCTTTGTTAGAAAAATGAGAGTACCTTCCACCACATCATTCAAATCATCTTCTTCTGACATCTTCATTGAAAATTACCATCCTTTCTCTCTTAGACTTTGTTTAGGATGATGGTGGTTTCCATCTATTATATTATGATTTAGAAATTGATTGGTAACATCCACAACATTTCCACACATGAATCATTGAACTTCTAATTAGCATTGAACCATCTTCCCTTTATCATTATTGTTGATAAGTTGATGTTTCTCCTCAACGTGACAGTTTCAATCTATATGACCATATCTTCCACACTTGAAACATTTTCCATTCATGATTAAGTTGTGAACAAATGATTTTCCCGCATTTATTTCAAATGGGAAGTTGTAATTTTTCCCACTTTTTTTGATCAATGGTTTTCCCTAAATTTGTATTCATTTCTCTCTTCTTCTCATTAGGCATATGTGCCCATTGTGTCTCTATAAACACTAATTGAACCCTTATTTCACTCCTCACTATCCAATAATAACTTTCATAGTTGCTGTTTTCTATATTTTTCATATATGCCGTCTTATTCCATTTAATATTTTATCAATCTTTTCCATAGGATCCAAAAACAATCTGGCGATGTATTGAGAAAGTCTTGTAATGTTCATCTCATAGCTTTCCACCAATTCATTTTTCATTATCTTCAGTTCAAGTAATTCCTTGTAAACATTTTTTCACATTGAATAGGGAATATATTAATTGAAAAAGATTACCCTAAAAACTTTCCACTCCATATAATAAATATCCATTATTTTATTTGTGTTCTATGTCAATTTTTCTCACTGGTCAGCTTCTATTTCTAAGAGGTATACATTAATTGTTACCTTATCTTCCTCAAAATAATGAATTAATTAAAATATAATTTCAATAAAGCTTATCCATTGTTCAGAAATCAATGTGTTGGTAGATCCACTGAAAGAAGTTGCTCATTGTCTCATAATGGAATTTTTGGAATGTTATTCCTTTTGATGTGAATCCATTCTCTCTACATGATTCATGTTATTTTTTCATAACCCAAGTTAGTTGATTCATCATCGTCATGATGTTTTAAATTCTATGATACATCAAATCAACATAAGTGAATTGTCCTTTACACTCACTATTTACGTGCTTCCACCTATTTCTCACAATTTTTTCAAGAAGAATAAACCCTTAATAAGAAATATGTTACTTTAATGAATGTTAAAATTTTAAACGGAATTTATGTCTTAATACATCATTATTAAATATTTTATTTATATCCTTTGATAAAAATTACCATTTCCATATATTAATAATAATAGTTCATAAAATGTTTGTGATTAACAAAACATATCCCCTAGGAGTTTCAAATAAGGTGTTCCATACGACCCATTTTCATGCAGCAATTCCTATTTGAGTCTAGCACAATTTGGGGTTTTCTTATGTTAAAGCATGGTAAATTGGTCCTATAGCCACATCCACTTATAGTATCCAAAAAATGATGTATTTTTTGGATACAAATTACATAATACTTCCAAAAATAACATGATATTTTCCAATATCTATACATATCCCAATGGTTCATACTAATTTTTTCAAGTCCTAATTTTCAAAAAAAACTAAACCATATTTAGATACAAACTATGGAATATTTCCATTTTATTACATGACTATTCATTACATGGTACAAACAGAGGATATTTTAAATTTATGTATCTAAAAAATAAGGCACATAATACATGAAAAAACAAAACAATCATATAAATCCTCTTAAAATAAATCTTTATGGTTTCACCCTAAGTTACATTTATTACATCTCATAACTTGGGTACATACATCAAATGAAATGGGTAATCATGAAGCCCAATATGGGAATAAGTAAGGGAAACAATTAGCAAGTGGTCATGAGGAATATCAATAAGAATATAAAGCATAAAAATATAGCTTGAAAAAGAGATCATGAGGCATATAATAACAAAATAAACATGAACCATTACATATAAATGTGGGTAAAATATATAAATGAGGTATTTATAATAATATCAACAACGTTTGTCACCATAGTGTCATAAATAAAAATTATCAGGGTTATTCAAGAATGTAACAAATACATGTCATATCTAGAGATTAAATTCTTCACCTAATGCATTGGAAAACTATGAGGGTTCACCATTCTTATGTATTAATTCCATGAGGTACATATAGATCATAATAAAACATTTCATTACTAACCCTTGGAGAATAAGGAATGGTTCTTATCAAAATCATGGAAAACAAAATATCTTGAAGACATGAACATTATGTCATTTTTTACCCTTGAAAGTAAATATGGGTTCAATATATTTAAATATTCAAATAAATGAGTAATTTATAAATCTTTTCGAATGCCTTTTTAAAATGAAATACATTTGGGTATTAAAATAAAAATTAAAAGGATAATTTATCATCCAAAAGTGAGAAATTTGAGAAGTAAATTCCCCAACATTACCGATATGAGACATAGTTTTCGAAAATAAAAAATGAGAGGGGAAAGGGCCTCCCACTAAAAAATCATTATTTGGAAGTAAGGGTATGATAAATGGGGTAAAAAAATAGAGTAACCATAAAATTTAGAATACATATAAAAAAAATTATTCTTGAATTGAAGTGAAGTGAAGGGTAATTTATTTACTGAGAAGAGTAACTTCTAGATATTGGGGAATGGAACCATTGGGATTGAGGAAACCATTGGGGACTCCATGGGAGGATATATCACCATAAATACATGGATGATGGATTTTGAGTAAATGAAAATGGATAAATTGGTTTTTAATTACAGAAAACATGGAGGTATTTTTTAATAATTTTCAAATATAGATCTTGGAAAACTAGGTCATGGAAAATGGAAAACCATTGACATGCTAATGGATTTTTCACATGATTTAGAAATTTAGGTAACATTTTAATTTCTTTTATTCCACTAGAACCTAAATTCATTTTTAAGTACTTCTTTTGGCATGGAAAGGTGAAGATTCCACAAAGTAATGTTTTTAACCAAAATTCTTTTTAGTCATTGGAAATTCACTTATAGTTTATGAAATATATTAAAATATATTAAAATACATAATATTAATTAAAGAACATTTTTTTGTGTCTTGGATTCTATTTAATTAATCAGTACATCATTGTGAAAAAATTATAAAGTCATATTATATACCAAAAATCCAGAACAGTATTTTTTGTTATTCATGAAAATATATTTTATTTTATAAAATTATCATTAATTAACCCTTTAATAATTTTTATTTGATGATTTCAAATATAATAATTTATTTATTTCAAAATAATTCTCTAAATATTATATTTTTAAATTTTATATTGAACAAGTTTGATTTATTTAAAAATAGTAATTTTTAAGGAATAGTCAAATTTATGACTATTATAAATAATTTTCATGGACATTATAAAATTATTTAATCATTTATATTTGGATAAGTATATTTTAATAGATTCTTTGACATAAAAATATTATTTATAATATGTGTGTTTATTATAAACATGTATATATTTTCTATAAAAATATAAATGTGTTTTTTATATACAAAAACAATATCAAATTCCTATTAATTAAACATATATTTTATTATGAAGAATTGATGGAATAAAAATTTTATGTATACAAAGGAATTTAAAAATTAAAAAACTAATTTCTGGATTGGTAACCCCTTATTACAATGACATATTCCCTAAGGGTAAGGTGTATGATGGTGGTAGTTTCATGGGGCATATCAGCTAACATCGACCGAGTGGTAATATACACAAACATAAACTTCTTTTTTAGGAAAATTCATTCAAGATTCATTTGATGAAGCTTTGATTGGTCTTGGTGTAGGGTGAACCCCATTGCTGATACCTCCCTCCCATGTTCTAGAAAAGATTCTTCAAATGGCATGAATCTAATGGTTGTGTCCATCGATTCTACATTCTAAATAAATTATCATTTTCATTAATAATTATAAATAATAATTATAACTGAAATATTATCATCCAAGGGTATAGTTTTTATTTTTTATATTGACCAATGGTCATATTGGCCAATGTTCATATTTGAGTAATTTTTATATAACGGTTGAATCCTAATGGTCACAATTTCTATTATAGAAAAAAAATAATACTATATTATTTCACTAAAAATTCAATACAGTTTCTCTTAAGATTATATTTTAATTTTCATAAGACTTTCATTGGTTTTGTAATATTTTGATTCATTTCTATATTGTTTTTATGGGATTGATGATAATAGATTTTTGGGGTGATCTATAACATCACATTTTATCAGTTTAGTTTTTTTTGAAGAAAAATATATAATTTAAATAAATTCGTTCATTACAGCTCCACATACAATAGGGGATGCAGTGGTACCTTTCGATCTGGACAAGGTAGCAGTGTTCATGAATAAGGAATCTAGGCACTAGTTTCACCAAGACAATAGAGTGGGCCTAATCTGGGTAGTGCAGTTGTGTTACAAGGTTATGGTTTAGTCTAGATATATTGTGTATAGTTTACACCTAAGGATCATGGCACGAGACAATCTATGATGAGAGGTATGATCTCTGTATCATCTACTCTTGTATTTTTTATTTTTTAAAATGGGTAATTTTATAGTTTAATATATATACCTATTATTGAGATTATTGCGATCCAGATTCTGTTTTTTTAGGGTGTGATGATTATTCTTCCTCTTTTGGGGATTATAACAGAAGATGTTTGTCAGTATAGGGAGTTCCCTATTGGGGATTGTGGGTTTTACTTCATCTAGAATGTTTCTGTCATCTAGATAAATGGATTTGACGTCATATTCTAGATGGTCTATCTAGTTAATTATAAATCCTATGATGAATATTATTGTTGTAGGGGGACTTTCATATCACCAAAGGTCTTATTTTATACTCACAAGGGTGAATGGGATGACTAGGTGTGATGATCTATACTGGAGTATCATGGTATGGGTGGAATGACCACGTAAATTTATATTTTATATCTTGATAAATATGAAGTGTGTTAGGAATATTTCCCTCTAGTGGTTGATCCTTTTAAAGATGAATTCCTAGAAGACTTTTCTCATTTACCTCATGGGATATATGTGGAGTTCTACATTGAGAATGTTCTAGATGTTGCATAGGTATCCATTCCTCCTTAAGGGAAGGCAATGACAAATTTGAAAGATCTCAAGAGGCTAATATAGGATTTGGAGGGAAAGGGGTTGATTATGACCTTTACTTCTCAATGGGGTTCACTAATATTTTTGTGAAAATGATGATTATACCCTTAGGATATATGTGTATTATGGTAAATTGAGCCAGGTAATAATTATGAAATGGTATCCCCTTCCACATATAGATTATCATTTCTACTAGATTCTAGGATATAGGGTATTCTCAAAAATTTATTTGATATTAGGATGTCACCATGTACATGTCCGACCTATAGACATACCTTATTAAACTTTTCGTAGCTTTTATGGTCTATATGTGTATCTTGTTATACTATTCGGTATCAAAAAATACACCAATGGTTTTCATGGCATAGATGAACTATGTTTTATATTCTTCTATTGATTTTTTTATGGTGGTTTTCATGGATGATATGTAAGTGTATTCTCACAATATGAAAAACCATGCCAAACATCTTGATATCATTTTTAATAAACTAATAGATCATTGGATTTATGATTATTTATAAAATTTCAACTTATAAATGGACATGATTCAATTTTAAGTCATATTATCTCAGAGACAGAGGTATCAATTGACCTAGAGAAGGTGAGATATGTAGTTTCCTAGGATAAACCCAAGAATATATTTTATATAAAGAGTTTCTTAGGGCTGGCTAGGTATTACATGCATATCATATAGGACTTCTCACGCCTATACATGCCTCTCACGGTCTTGACTAAGACGGGTATGAATTCTTTATGGAAAGACACGTGTGGGATGTCCTTTGAGGATATAAAAGGGGGATCAACTTCAATAATGTTCTTGATTCTACTAGACCATGGTATAAGCAACATTGTGTATTATGACTCATAAGGTATCATTCTTGGAGAAGTGATGATGCAGGGAGATAGAGTTGTGTTGTATGGGCCTCGTCATCTGTGGCCACATGAAAGGAACTACCCAATACATGATATAGAGTTAGCTATAGTTGTTTATTCTTTGCACTATTAGAGACAATATTTACTAGGAGATCATTTGTGGTGTAACCGCACAAAAAGAATCCTCTAGTACATATTTACACATTATGATCTCAATATGGGGTAGCAAATGTGGTTTAAGTAACCACAATCATTTTACTTATATTGTGACTACATTCCTATAAAGGGTAGTGTTGTTACCAATGCACTAAGAATTATGAGTCATATACGGGAGGTTCAGTAGGCTAGTACTGAGTGGAAGCATATGGATGTGGTTTCTGAGATGCACTTGGAGGTGATGTATTGTGAGTGGAAAATTATCTTTCATCCTCAGTTGTGACATATACTCTACTGAATAGTTTAAGGATGAGGCAGCTATCAGATTCTGAGGGGAAAACTCTGCAGGATAGTGTGGCTGGTGAGGACTCACTACCTAGATAAATGGTAGGTGTATGTTAGATCCTATGTGTCCATTGTAGTTTATTGTTTCCAATAGACATACGTCAAAGATATAATGTCGGGGTTTCATGCCACATTTTCATAAATACATCTCGGTGTCAGTGAGATGTACCGTGACAAGTACCTCCAGTATTGGTGGCTAGGTATGAAGTGAGAGGAATCTTGTTTTGTTATGACGTGTTCCCCCAACTAGTAGTTGAAGGAAAAATATCAATGATCAACTGTTCTATTATAGTAGTTTCATATTTCTCAGTTGAATGGGATGCTTTCTCAATGGATTTTGTGACTAATTTGTTGTGTTATACATAAGACAGTGATGTTGTTTCAGTTGTTTTTTAAGGGCTCAAAAATGATTCTAATTTTCTTCCAATCAAGGATATTTTTATTTTTAATGGTCATGGGATGTTGTATATCTCTATGGTTGTATAACATCACAGGGTCCCCCATATGATTGTTTTATATAGGGATTCCTGGTTTTCATCGTGATTTTTGAATATTTTACAAAGGGATTTGGGTACATATGTTCATTTGATCATGAAATTCCACCATTAGACTGATGTCTAGTCAAAGCATACGATACATGTTCTTAAGGGTATGATTCTAGAATTTATTCTGGATTTCAGGGGATCTTGGGAGACAAATATAACCCTTGTTGAGTTTTCTTACAATAATAGATATCAGGAGAAGATACCGATTGAACCTTATAAGGAATTATACATTAGTGGATGTAGATCGCCCATCCTATGGTTATAGGTATATGTGGAAGCTTTACTGGGACCACATCTCATTCAGGAAACTTATGAGTAGGTCGAGTTGTTGACGAATAGGATGGATATTTCATAGTATCAGTAGAAATTGTACAAAAATCACTAAATATGGCCTTTAGAGTTTAAGTTCTAGGATTGGTTCATTTTACATATCTCACCAAGATTGGGACTTAGAAAGATCATGATTTAGGGTAATTTTTTACTAAGATATGTTAGGTTGTTTGAGATTTTAGAGTGAGTTTGGTTGGTAGCCTATCAGTTGTGGTTACCTCAGAGGTTTTGGTCCGTGTAAAATTTCTTCCATGTATCTCAACTGCACCCTTATAATTCATACCTATCTTACAATTTACAACATGATGAGGTGGAGTTATATGTGGAATCAACTATAAGGTGCATCCTATCTGTATCGTTGATGGGAGTATGAAGGTTCTCTGAGGCTAGTCAATTCCATTAGTATGGTTATTATGGAAGCATGTGTGTTTACAAGATTAAACATGTTATTGGGAGTCCAATATACATGCTCATTGGTTGATAATATTCTCAGATGAATATTGGAAACCCTTGAGAGGTATATTTGGGGACAAATTTCTTTAAGGGGGAGGATTTTATGATCCATGATTTTTATACGAGGAATGAATCTTTTTTATTTTTGGTTTATATGCTTATTTATGGGCTAATGTGAATACCCTTTGAGGTCATGGGAGTATTGAGGGTGTATGAGAGTTTTTCGGAACCCGGAGCCCATCTTATTGGAGAAACTGGGCAGGCCGCATAGATAGTATAAAAATTGAGTGGAAACTTTCTTGGTTAATACTAACCATATGAGGATGGAATGTGGGGTTTTATATGCCACAAATTTTGAGTAAATGGTGTAGATGAAGGAGCACACCCATGTAGGGAACCTTCAAATTTTAATAGATACAAAATGCATGGTTTGTGTATAGTCAGTCAAACTGTGCATAGTGACCATGCGGGCCCCCCTTACCATAGAGAAGAGAAAATAGTTGGCACACAGTTTTCCAACAATGCTCCCAAACCCTATGGCCCAATAAAAATTTTTAAATGACCAAATTTCATTGAAATTTTGTTGTAATTTAAAAATCCTCATGTTCTACTTTATTATGTAGCTTTTTTATATGGGGAAACCTCCATGGAATCTATTTGATATGTTTTTATCTCGATGATCTCTTCGAACACAGAATTTAGTGTTTTAAGACTCATGGGATCCATAACAATGAGTACTCAATTATTTTTGTGTCACTATTCGTTTATCATTGGATCAATGAAGTTGTGTAGGTGCATGTTAAAATTACCTATTTTGACGTTCTTTGTTTGTTTTTAATTTTACACCCAATATAAGTCAAATAAGAAGTTTATACTAAATGATAACTGTAATTCACACATACTGTAGGTTTTTTATACTTTTCATGAGTGGTTTGGTGTTTTATATGGATTGTTTTTTTATGCCTCCTGCTAGACTTTTTGGAGCGACCCAAAAAATGAATTTAATAATTGGATTGAATATACTCGAACCCATTATGGATTCCTTTTACTTTATTTATGAGGTGTTGGAGGTAATTTCCCTAACCAAGGCAACCCATGTGGTGTTCCATGTTAATTTCCAGTGTTTATGCCTTCATTAAACTACTCTTGGGGTGGGTTAATGCTTTTCAATTTAAAGGAAGCCAGTTATTAAATTAATTAATTATTATTGGATGAATAATTGATGGTTTACCTCCCTTTCCATGTGTCAATATGATATTATTTGATTGAATTTCTTAAATGTATTATTTAGAAATTGTTGAAATTAGTGGGATATCTCATTAAATGTGAAAGGATGTTAATTTTTATATGAGTGGGTAAACTCATGGTATGAAATGGTAATTGAATTTTATGATGAATGATTCTAAAGGTTGTCATGGGTGTGCTCCATAATGGGTCATGATAGAGGTATAGAATTCTTCTTACAAGTATTCTCCTTTGATTATGATTCCATGTGATGCCATAGTCCTTTCTACCCCTTAGATATGGTCTGTTTAGGCTTACGTTGGACTTGGTCTATCGACATGATCATTGGACCCCAATTCAAGCTTAACTATATTTCTATAGAGATGTTCCTCAGACTCAATGAGTATGAATTTGATCACTATATTTTGGATTTAGTCCTAACGAGTCTGATATATTTAGATATATTTCTCTGCCACAGAAAATGTTATTATTTGAATTATACAACAAGGTTGTGGTTGAAATGAAATTTTTGATTGTATGGATCATATGTGTTCATTATGAAATATAGGTTATACATCATATCTATAGATTAAATGATACATTGTCTATAAAAAAATTCTATGGTGTTTACTTATGTTTACTAATACCTTTTTATAGGATCCTAACCCAAGTTTTGTAGGGAGCCTTGTTGGTCTATACAACATAACATGTATTTTAGTATATATTGCATATAAAATTTAATTTAATTTAATGACATATTATGATATATATATATATACTCATATTGAAAACTTATTTAGATTATATTTTAGGGCTAGGACTTGATATAGACAATTAGGGTGGAGGCCTATTGGGATTGTATCTCACACCCTATTCAGGCCATCGTTAGGTACCTGAACAAAATTTATGGATGTCGGTAGAGATCAAGGAACGAACCCATAGTTTGATTCTTGAATTTGTACCATGATAAAGAGTAGGGGATCACAAGACCAATCTGAGGATCATGATGCTATCTGGGTTATATTTTAGTATTTTGGGTATTTTTACATGTATTGTACTGATGTATTTATATATTTTTGGCTACTTTGTAAACACATGACATGACATGAATCATCATCATTATGTATATGAGATTACTTATGTAATGTTGTTATATATGTACCTATCATGTGGGTGTTTACTTTTTTATTTAGTTATTATTATTATTCCACTATTGGTTTGAATGATTGATACTATTGTGTTACACTCTAATAAGAGGGAATAGTCTCCCCATGGACACACCCTAGGCCCTCACTACTAGTCAAAAACCTATAGTGTTTGGGGAGAGGATCTTGAGGCCATGTGGATAACCTAGATCCAGGAACTTTTTAGTGGCATCCGTTTCTGGGATGTTATAAGGATCATGTTCTCGAGGAATTAGATTCAAGACCAATTATATTATGAGGTGTATTTTTTATTTTTTCTACTATTTTATATGTTATATTTGATATATTATCATATTAATCATTTATATTTACATGATTAGGATACCAATTAAATTATTATGTGGAATTAATCATTTATTCTATGATGATTACAATACCTCTTTGAGGAATGGTAGGATAAGTATTCAAATATCCTTCTTATACCATTATAAATATTAGTTTCGAAATCATTTGTGAATTTTGCCTCCTATATATAATCACATACAATTTTATATTAGGATTGGATTGTATAGATGGTTTTAAGGATAATATTTTTTAATATAGTCTTATATTATATTTAACCTGATATTATTGTCAATACATTCCCAAAATAATGGGATATTCTTGTGAGTTGGGAATGATTTATTGTTAAAGGGCCCAAATCATTAAGCTAAAATATATTTGGATTTATTATTGGGTCATTGTAATAAAAATATTAATCTATATTTATAATAGTGGTGGGATATTTCTTGGTTTTTTTCCTGATGGTTTTCTAAAACTACCACTCGAATGCAAAAGAGTTCTATATTTACTTGTTAGCCAAAATAAATTAACACTTGTACATATATAAGAACTGGTGACATTTTTTAATAGTTATATAAAACTGATTTACATAACCATGTTTATTATATTAGTAATTGTTGATTCTATTTTAAATGTATATTGATGGAAGATTTTTGTTGTGCATCTTATTCTAAAATATAAACCATGTAATTAAGAAAAATCAGTATCATTTTAATAGAATTAATAATCTAATAAAACAATTTAATAGAGTTCAGTGTCTTTTTAAGATCAACTAAAGATAATATTATTATGTATATTCTGATTCCTTGTGTGATTACTTAGGATTTATGTTTATATAAGGAGAGAATATGGTATTGTGTGGATCAAGAAAATTTTAACAACATGAGAATAATTTTCTATTTCACGAATTTAATATTATTGTAATTTTCCATGATTTTATGATAAGGAGGCATTACCAATTTTTCAAAGGGTTTTATCATGTATTCTGATCATAAAAGTTTTAATAGAATTTTCACTTAGTGTGATTTAAAAATGATGAAATAAGTTTGGTTGGGATATCATTAAAATTATCACATTAAATTTTGATGAACACTAGGTGAAAGTAATTTTGTTTTGTATTCCATGATTAGGGTGAATGAATTAGATAAATAGTAATAAAACCAGTGGTGGGTAGTTTATAAACATTGTATATGAACATAGAATCCTATAATGATGAAAATTTTATGGTATTATATAGTATTAACATCCCATTAACATTTTATACCAAGTAAAGGATATAATGACATATGATATTGAATTTAAGATGATATTTTTCACCAAATATTATGGGGATACCAATTGTGGGTGTTATCCAAAATTTTATTCAACCCTATAATTTAAGGAAACAATGTTGGTTTCCTTTTGATTGAAAGAAGATATTATGAAAAAAATTCATATCCCTAGTTTGGTTGTTTATCCTTGAATAATAAATATGTATCATTAGATTATATGGTAGTTCTGATATGATATAACTGAAAAATATATAGAATGTTTGGTATATATTTTTTTTTATTTTTTAATAGGGGATGGCTAAGAAACCAAAACCTAATTTTTTTCAATATTTTCTTATGCCTTCATAAATGATAAAATATCATATTATATTTTTAATTTTATCTACTAATTTATCCATGGAAAAATGATGTTATTTGGGTGATTGAAGAAAAATATATAAAATTAGATCACTTATTTACCATTTAGGAGACTGTTTTAACATAATAATTTTGTAATCCTTAAAATAAAATTTAAATGGAAATTTAATGGATTTATTTCATCTATCATAACAAATAAGGATCGTAGGTTTACTTTTAGATTTTGGAGGGGGTTTTATAAGGTTATGGAAACTTTGTTAAAGATGATTAATTCATATCAATCATAAAAAGATGGGGAAATTAAATGAATTGTGCAACATTGAAGGAAATTATTTGAGATTGTGTGATATGTTTTAGGATATCAAGGGAAAATTATATTAATTCGTGGGAATTTAATTATAAAAAAATTTCAAGAATCAATTCAGATGCCTATTTTTGAAGCACTATATGGAAGATAAATTCAATCATTTCAAAATTTGTTATTCGTGAGAGGGAGGAATCTCTTGGGGAATAGTTTGGTATTAGAAATAAAGTATTATATTCATTTAATATATAAGATATTGATGGTAGCTCATAAATGGCTAAAGTGTTATTTCCATTATCAATAACGACACTAGGAGGTTGAAGGTTTAAATTGAGTCCTTTTGAGATTGTATCCATGAAATAGATATCATCACATGAGATGTATAGAAAATTTGTATATCAATGTATAGGGTCATTTAAAATCGCATTGAGAATTGGATATGTGTCTTCTAAAATTGATTTTTCAATAAAGCATTCTATAATTCATAATTTGTATTATGTTTGAAAATTAAGGGAGAAACAAAAAAACAACTATATCTTCTCCTTTATTATTAATCCATTATTTGAAATATAGTATAACCTTTATAGACATGATATTTATGTCAATTTAGAGATTAAGGTGACATGGGGAATTAATTACCATAATTTTTGTTTGACATACATACTAGGAAATCAATGGTGGTAAATTATATGGATATAGACGACAAGATATAGATATTTGATTGGAATTATTGGCTTGGTCCAATGAGGAATTATGAAGAGAAAATATAAACTAATTTTATTGAAGAGAGGTAAATAATATGATGAAAAAAATTGAAAAGAATTTTTAAATCATTAAAAATATATCTTTTCATAGTATATTTAGAAATTGATTTATATTTTTAAAAATTGTTGAATTATTCCATTATATTCTCTTATTTTTTCTCTATCTAAAATTATATTCAATGGTATTAATTTACAAAAAAGTAGAATGGAGGTTATATCTCAGTCTAATTATTAATATATATTGAATAGATTATTCTATAAATATTATTTGTCTTATTTAGAGTGCTTAATTATTTTTTATTTCCTCAAAACCGTCATTTTTTATTATATCATGTTTTAAGAATTTAAATTGAGTTTTATTATATTTGGAACAATATAATACCAACAAGAAATGTAAAATACCAAACTTGTAGTGTAAGTTATTCTTAAAAACATGGCCTTTTATCAAATATATAGTATCATATCAAAATAAACAATTCCTTATTTCATGAAATAAATTTCAATGAAAAAAAAAGGAAATGAATTACAACAGAGATAAATGATACATAATTAACAACATTTATGAATAAAAAATACAAAAGTAAATAAAACAAGTATTTTTTTAATATTCTTCATTTTTATCTAACTTCATTTTCATACCACTAATGATAAATTTATAAATAATAAAAAATGTTAGAAAGAGGATAAACATCATTTTAAATTAAATGATAAAATTCAATGACAAATTTTTTAATTAAATATGTGAATTCAAATATATACATATATACTTATATATATATATATATGTTTTTTATATTTTTATTGGGGTTATGTTGATATTAGGTCTATATATTCATTAGAATTATATAGTTGTTAGACTAACATTGCTATTCTATCATCAGGTATATTAATATTAAATAAAATTGATTAGTAAAAATATTCTATTAAAATTTGATTGTTGAAACATGCTCGTTTAATTTGTTGGTATAAATAGAATTATCTACCTTATCAACTCAATATATAAAATGGAAATATGTGGAATCAAGTATTATAATTCGTCCTCATGAGGCTCATTTTTCTATGCTTGAGTTGGAGGTGTTATCATGAGGTTTTTTCCAATACCAAGCCCAAGGGAGACATCTATAATCATTTCTTGATCAAAATCATCTATTAAAGATGTTCCCAACCATTGAAATCACTACGAGATCTATGCTAGCTGAATCACCACTTGTGAATTCCATCATTTCTTGCTTTACTCTTAGATATTACACATAGGAATTGATGTGTTTTTAGGTGTACATTTGAATAATATAAACATGAAACTATTAATGTAAAAAATATTAATTGTATTTATACACATTAATTATTTTTATAAAATTTATAATGAATATAATTTAATAATAAATTATGTACTTAATAAAAATTTGAAATAAAATTGAAATTATTATGAAAAAATAAATAATTAATTGTGAATGAAATAATTAAATTATAAAATATAATTATTTTAAAAGGATTTTATTTTTTATATATTATGTACCTTTATCATCGTAATATAAGTTTCCCAATTTAAAAATAATATTCTAATAAAATGTTTCAATGAAAATATAAATATATTAAAACTCATTTTTATAGTAATTTTTATGATATAATATTAAGAACACTCAATATTTTAAAAATATATTTTCTAAAAAAATAGTATATTATATTTTTTAAGTTTAAAGAAAATTTTATCTTATTTAGAATATAAATTAGATTTAATGGATCCCAAATTCAGAATCACCACATTGAAATTTTTTAATAGGGGTCAAAAAGTATTTTTATTTAAAAAATAGTTACCCCATAAAATATTTAAAAGAAGGTAACGAGGATAAAAAGGGAAAACATAACGTGGCTCAAATTTTTAATAATTAAAATGATTAAAACAACATCTAAAACACCCTTTATAGGTGAGAAGTTAAATCATGCAAGTCTTAGAAAGATTTCTTTATCTAACTCACCTAACCCTCAGGTGATTCCATAATTACCGTTCACATAGAATAAGTTTCCATATGAATGTCTCTATTTTTCATCTATAAAGGGATCTCAATTCCACCCACTCCATGCAACACCCATCTATTTAAATTACCTTGAATAACTACCAATTTTACATCTCATAAATTCATATTCCTTGTTTAGAATATTCTCTTTCCAAAAAGGAACTTCAATTCCATAATTTCCATGATGTTTTGCAAGAGAAAATTCAATCCCTCAATGAGGTTAATGTGAAAACGGGGTCCCGGTGACAGCACAACCACCCCGCCTTAACATGATCGTCAGGTCCTGGCCAACTAGGTACCACTAGTTGCCCCGCAGACACATGTGACCCACCCTAGGGTCCACCCACAAGCCTGAACGGGTCATCTGACTAATGATAGTCCCCACAGGCCAACACATGTCCTTTCCAGTGTTATTTGTCCTCACTCACACACACCCTGGGAACTTCCCAAAAGGTCACCCATCCTGATCACTACTCTAGGCCAAGTACGCTTAACTGTACAGTTCTAATCAGACAGGCTCCCGAAAACGAAGGTGCAACTTGTTGACATGTGTTGTATCATATTAGTCATTTAACCCTTTATCATTTGGGGATGTTTCAATCACACCCCCTAGAGCACAACGCCCTCATTGTGGGCCCTACATCTCGACCCAGGCAGTTCACCGCACTAAAGGATAGGTTCCTCCTCTGATACCAAATGTGACAACCGGGCCCTGGTGACAGCACAACCACCCCGCCTTAACATGGCCATCTGGTTTTGGCCCACCAGGTACCACCAGTTGCCCCAAAGACACGTGGAGCCCACCCTAGGGTCCACCCACGTGCCTGAACGGGTCATCTGACTAATGCTAGTCCCCACAGGCCAACACATGTCCTTTCCAGTGTGCTTTGTCCTCACTCGGTCACCCATCCTGATCACTACTTCATGCCAAGCACGCTAAACTTTGGAATTCTAATCAGAGAGGCTCTTGAAAAAGAAGGTGCACCTTATTGACAGGAGTCATATCATTTAGTCATTTAACACTTTATCATTTGGGGATGTTATAGTTAAAGTGATTTATTAGAATGTGGGATAAAAGGTAAGAGTCTTCCTCTCAATGTCCCTTCATTGAATTTTATTTTCATGATATGAACCAGTTAATATTTTATAAGTTTTATATACTACCCAATAGCTTTTACTCTCATTATTAATGTTTTATTTATTTATTTTAGATGCCTTTTGATATCCCTAACCTCAAAATCTTTAATTTCTTTTAATACTAATGTTTTAAGGGTCTTGTTAACTCAACCTACTATCCATTGAGTCATATTTTTTATCCACTTAATATTTTCTCATATGTTTCACATATTTTTAAATTTATTTATTTCATAGGGTATTCACACTTCTTTCTCTAGGAAAAATTTTATTCTTAATTCAATCCTTCTTCTTTATAATTTTTCTTTTTTTTGTAAAAAACATTGTTGTTAAGAATAATTTGTATCCTTTATAACAGTAATTTTTCCTCCATGTAAATTGAATTCTATTCAATAAAGTTTTTCCATGTATTTTTAAATTAAAAATATATCCTATATATTGTGATCTTTATACTCATATTTATCTCTTTTCAAAATAATGTTTAATTATTGTTTTTAATGATATGGGATCAATAATATTGACAATGAATTTATTTTATCATTTATATATTTTATCATACAGTGCACATTTTGTACTTCAAATTTATTTCTCTTAAATTATCAATTATTTGTATCCCCTTTGTAATGATATTTTAAAATTATGTATATCACCTTCTCCAAATTAATTTTTAAAATAAACTTGTAACATGGTATTTTTATGAAAATGGTAATATGTTTTTTTAAAAACATTTTTTTTTTCACTTCCATTTTCTTCTTTATATTCAAAATATATATCTCATATGAAGTTATGTTTAATTAATATCCCTCTAACTTAAATTATAAAATACAAGTTTTGGGAGGTTAAATTTTTTTATCAATTGATCTTATTCTCAATGTATATTTTTTTGTACTATTTATAAATGTTATGAAACCTATTTTCATTCTATTGTTTGTTATGATATGATGTATGATTGATTTCATGTGGATCATGTATATATGTTTTATTATTATGTAATTTTTTGGGTCCTATATGTAACAGCCCGAGATTTTATGAAAAATATTCTTTTTATTTCACTAATGTCTTGTGTTGTACGCTACACCAAAAGGAGCTTGCACAACACGCATCCTTGGCTTTCCTTGCATTACACGCAATCGCGACCTTCCTCGATAGCGTGTGTAGTACGCAATAACGAGTTTCACTAAACAGCGATATGCTATTAAAATGTTATTAAAACTAGCCGTTATGAATAGTAATAACCACTTTTTGAAATTTTGTAAATTTTATTTTTCAAAATGGAATTCATTTTTGGATTCGTAATATCGAAATTAGCTTAGAGTGAAATTTTGGTACTTTTCGGATAACTTTCATATTCTGATGAATAGTGAAAATTACTAAATTATAATTAAAAACAACTTTTTTAATCAAAATAATTAATAGTGATAAATTATTAATTTGAGTGGTTTTAAAGTATATTTAGAATATATTTTTACAATTTAATACAATGTTGGTCATTGGATGTAATTTCACATTTAAACCAGTTATAAACTAGTGTCAATCTTTGGATAGTTATTATCTCTTAAAAACACGCTATTTGTTTTGACAACGAGATTTAATTTTTAAATTAGTTAATGCAACTGATACGTTTTGAATTTGGTAAAATAGAAATAATTTTTGAGTTCATAATATCAAATATAGCTTAGGCCTAATTTTTGGTATTTTTCTAAAAACTTTCAATTTTTGATGAATAGTGAAACCACTAAGTGGTAGGTTAAAAACTGAATTTTTCATAAAACTTAATTTTACCGCTTCTGTGAATGGAATTTCGAAAATCCGACAGACACGGTTGATATCAGTAAGTAAAATGTGGTTCAATGAGATAAAAATAATTTTTTGGTGAATAGTAACTTTTTACTTTTTTTACCGTGGTTAAAAGTAAATAGGGTAATTAAGGGTAAAAATGATATTAATATTACCCTAACACATGTCCTAATTCTATTGTACAAGTGTATTTCGACCATAAACAACCTTAAGTATAAAATATTATCATTTAGTCCCACTTGGATTAGATTAGGACATTTATTATTATTTAATTCAAAGAAGAGTTAAAAGAGTTAAAATCAATGTTTATTTACTAAAACATTTTTTATATAGGGTTGTACATAAGATAAATTCGATTGTAAATATTCATTAGAAAGCTAAAAAGAGTTCCTAAATAATGGTATTTTATTTATAATTTTTAGACTTTAAATAAATTAATTTATTTATGACACAACGATGATGCAGTAATTACCCTTTTAAGGAAATATTAACATAATTGATGTTATAAATGCTCAAATGAATGTAATTTGAGACTTTTTATGAATTACACTAATTTTCTAGGTTACTATGATATCTTATTGTTGATCTAATCAACTTGGTTCGAACATATAATTCTGTTATGACTTTCACAAAAATCATATATCAAATAGTGTCAAAATTGACACAAAATAGTTTTTAAATCAAATATTATATTATTAATTGTTATTGTATTCCTAAAAATCTAAGGTTCGGCCAAATGACTTTGATAAGGATATATATATTAATAATACACAATTTGGGGTTCTTTTGTCATGTTATAGTAAGTTTATTAACCATATAGTGAAAGAAAACAAAAAGACACGGTAAAAGTTAAATTATTTAACTTAGAGTTAAATCTAATTGATAAGGTTAAAATAATACCCTAAACTTGTCTAAATCCTATTGGTTGATAGGATTTCGACCCATCCCCACCTTCTCTTCGAAATAAGACACTTTGGAGGCATTATAAACCGATTTTGACTTTAATATAAAATAATATTTTGAGATATTCCTAAGGTGCCCCTCTCCTCCCTTATAAAAGGGCACCTCCTCCCCCTCATCCTCACACCAAATTGAGCACTCAAGCTCGGCCAACCCCTGAACAAATCCCTTCTCCACTTCCCTAGAATAATACTAGAGGTCCTGGTCTTCTTAAAAGACCAATCTTAGTTCCCTAAGTGAAGGATTCAAAGAGGCGTTTCAAAGAAGAGGTAATATCCATTACCGATCTTTTCAATTTCTTTCTTCTTCAACTTCTTCTTCTTTAGTTGTTTCATGATAAAGTAATAACATAAGTATTTCTTATATACTGATATGTTATTATAAATATGAAACAACTATAATTAACCTTCTATCCATCCTACGGAAAAAGGAAATCACTGCGTGTGCGAACGTACGGAATACCGTCTCCACGCCGTGGTGTAATCTATTTTCCGACACCACCTTAATTGGATGGGTATAATGGTGTAAATAATAACTATAAATAGTTATTACAACATCATATTGATTATGATATATTTTATAATCCAATCCAATTCAATTCAATATTTATGGAAATGATATCATCGCTTGTGCGTATGTACGGACTACCGTCTCCACGACGCGATGAGATTCATTCTCCATGTTAACCATTTAAGAATGATTATAAAGTATATATAAGAAATAATAATGAAATATATGACATTACAAAGATACTGGAATTATATATATATATATATATATATATGTATGTCATCTACTTACTTCCATTCAAGACAATAAGGAAAGGAAAACAGCGTTCATGCGTACGTACGGACTACCGTCTCCATGAACGGTGTTTTTCATTTCATTATCTATCTATTATATATATATATACTGAATATATATGATATATAAATCATATTTTATATTCTGGAAGTAAGTAAATCATGATATAAGTAATAATAATGTCAAGAACAACAAGTCAAAATACCTACGATAAATGAAACGATTTTACCCAAAACGCTTCTTTAAAATGGAATTTACAAAAGAACGGGTAATATAATGTCACAAGTGAACCATATATGATATCATAACAATGAATATGATTCTGTAATAAGTCAATGACATTATTTAAATCATTATACAGGAGGTTCGGACACATATGAAGCAAATCGGACCTAAGGTAAGGGAAATATCACAATCTCATTTTTATCCGAGATTGTTTATACGTTGGTATTTACTGGGGTGTATTTTATCATCCACATCCATGTTTTCTCAATATGTAATATTATTTCCATCCACCTACAATTGTTTAAATCCAATTTTACCCTTCTATGAGTTTTTAGTAAAACATATGAAAGGAATCTTTTGTCGTTTTTTATACGAGGTACTTTTTGACTTTTCTGACAAAAGTACGAAGAATGTTTTTTTAACTTATACGGCATGAATGGATTTTTAAAACATTATTTCCAAGAAGCTTCCTTTACAAGTTTTCAAGTTTATTTTTAATCAACTTCTTTTATTTTAAAGTTATATGACATGTTATGAAAGGAAAAATGTTTTTGAAGAAGAAAGGATATTTTCCTCAAGAATGGAGTTCATGTGTTTTATCAAAATTATTTTCCATCTAAGATAATAAAGGGTTCTGTTTTTATCCCTATTATTACTTTGATTTGATCATGTTGTGATGTAATTATTTTTATGAATTCCTTTATCTTATATGAATTGTTTTATGATGTCATGTTGTTTAAGAATTCCATTTTTATTACATGGGTTACGCTATGATGTATGGTTCATGATTATGTGGAACACATAAGAAATGATTCATTATAAGATGGGTGGGACCTATATCTCCCTCCAATGCATTGGGTAAAAATTTTATATCTCATGAGATAGACAGGGCTGGAACGGTAGGTTATACTGGTTCAGTGAAACAGGACTGAAACGAGGGTTACTCGATTCAGAAAGGGACTTTGTCCACTAAGATAGTCTTGGAAATGAGTCTTGACTAACAAGAAATGATTATCTATGATTATGTGTGAATAACACAAAGTTTCATGTTTTATGTTATGATTATTGTGATTACATTTCACTGCCATGATTTATCCCATGTTATGAAATTTTGATCTCTTTTGCAGGTTAAGATTTCCAAAAGATATGTGCTTGTGTATATGATGTGATTGATATTTATTTTGTTTACCCTTACTGAGCATTTGAGCTCACCTTTTTATGTTTTCTTTTCCCCAGGATATAAAGAAAGGTTTTAGGTTAAAAAAAGGGAAGATCTTTATGGGAGATATTGAAGATCTTTCACCAGGATTAGAAGATTACGTTCTGAGTTTCCAAAGACACTAAACTATTACGATCCTGGTGTGTGTTTTTGTTATGTACTAAGTATTCCGAAAATGTAATGTAATGTCCATGTACGTTAAGCTTCGGGTCTCTACAGTTGGTATCAGAGGAAAGGTTTAGTCAACCTTTGGAAACTAGGATGCGAGAACTTTAGTGAGATCCCTAGAGATATTTCTAAGGTATGTCTAGGGATGTCCCTAAGGTTAAGTATACATATAGGTTATAGTACTAGAACTACGCTAACGATCATAGAATTAAACCTAAGATGTTAGATATTGAAGGTACTCCCCCATTATTATGTTGTTTTCCCTAGCATGATTTTTGCCTCTCACACTATTTTTTTTGGGTTTTAGAAAATGGCTGGAAACAAGATGATTCACGATAATGGAGGATATGATGGACAATGGAATGATATTCTTCATAATGAAATGGGATTTGGAAGTCCAAACATCATTATTATGCCGAATCATCAATCTCATAATGTGATCAATAAAGTAATATTTGGTAAGTTTCCTGACTCGGCTAATAAGAGAAAGATGGAGTTTCATGATGATCATAGAGGAAAGAAAAGTTCAATTTCCCCTATGTAAATCATGTGGGAAGAGGCATCAAGGAGAATGTTTCAAAGGAACTAGAAGATGCTTTGGGTGTGGAAAAGAAGGACACAAAGCAAGTAAATGCAAAGGAAAAGGTTCATTTAACAACATGGATGAGGATAATGGTATTGCTACGACATCAACAATGGTTAAATGTTTTAAATGTGGAATGTGCGGGCATTATGCAAACCAATGCCCTAACGGAAAGTCTCATGAAGATAATCAGTATGGTCGTATGGGAAGTATTTATGTGGATGATGATGAAGAGACTACAAATGATATATGAGATGAAAGAATTGTTGAAGCTCGGTCAATGGTTTAAGAATGTAGTGGAATGATTACATGTTTATCATGTGTAATGTTGTATAAGTAATCTCATGGTACTATGGGATAAAGAGACATCTAAGGATTGTTACATTATTGTCTTTCCTTATGTTTTGAAAGTATGTGATGAATGGTACCAGTGTTTTTGGAAAGTAGATGATATGCGCATAATGAAGGGATAAGACGATAATGAGATGTTTGATTGTATGAATGAGCTCATGATTGATGTAAGGACTAAGTGATATCATGGTTTGAGTATATAGAATTTTGAGGATTTTGGTATGTGGAAGGTGTTAACTTTTAACTGCAATCATGTTTTCACTAAGGTTCAATGGGTATTCAGGAGAATACATGATTAAGGCCTTTGAATGTTTGGAATATGACCAACAAGACATATCTTATGATATATGGGGATTAACGACATTATTAAATCTCTGGTAATCGTTTTCACTATATTATGAGAGTGGACTGCAGTATTATGGATAAACCTAAAGATTAGAATGTATTATGTTGGACATAAGTTAGTATTGTTTAAGGATAGAAGTTTTTTCGATATTATTGATGGGATGTTATAGTAATGTAGTTTTAGAAAAAGGACAACCTGCAGGACGGGCGACAACCCATCGCGTCGGACAAGGCTGTGGGAATCGAACCCACAACCGAAGTGCGACTAGCCTTTATCGCCTACCACTGGCCTCCAGGAAGTCCCTGTTTATTAGAAACTAGTTTTATTATATTAAGCAGTATGACATATGAAGTATAAGTCCATTTTAGGAACCATATGTGATTAATCTCACTATAGATCGACTTATGCATATAATTTTTCCTAACCTTTTGTTTGAGACAGATGGAATGACCCGTCATTCTATCACATGATCTGCTAACACTTCACGAATAACAAATTCAACTTCATTTATTTAAGAGATGATGTGGAAATTGTTCAAGGCACGAACAACAGTGAGATTGTACCAAAATAAAGTAAGTATTTATTCTTATTCAAATTTTCAACTTTAGGGAAATGATCTTGAAAACCAAAAATGTTGTCCTAGTGATCTTATACCTGATGAATCAGATGGTACCTTATATCATCACAAATCTATGGATTTGTGATTACTGGCTTTTCCATAGCCATGTTCTCTACCACTCTCCATCAGAACATGATGGTTAGATTTCTCTTCTATATCCATATTTTTACCTATGTGGAAACCCAGCGATTAGTTTATTTGGGTAATCGTTACATTTCATACTTTAGTTTTTAAAGCCAAGTTTTGGTATTCCTTTTTACGATGTGGGATTCTATTAAAGAAACATTTGAATAGTAAACCATTTATAACCCCGACGAATTTCGAGGGCGAAATTCATTTTAAGGGGGGTAGAATGTAACAGCCCGAGATTTTATGAAAAATATTCTTTTTATTTCACTAATGTCTTGTGTTGTACGCTACACCAAAAGGATCTTTCACAACACGCATCCTTGACTTTCCTTGCATTACACGCAATCGCGACCTTCCTCGATAGCGTGTGTAGTATGCAATAACGAGTTTCACTAAACAGTGATATGCTATTAAAATGTTATTAAAACTAGCCGTTATGAATAGTAATAACCACTTTTTGAAATTTTGTAAATTTTATTTTTCAAAATGGAATTCATTTTTGGATTCTTAATATCGAAATTAGCTTAGGGTGAAATTTTTGTACTTTTCGGATAACTTTCATATTCTGATGAATAGTGAAAATTACTAAATTATAATTAAAAAAACTTTTTTAATCAAAATAATTAATAGTGATAAACTATTAATTTGAGTGGTTTTAAAGTATATTTAGAATATATTTTTACAAATTAATACAATGTTGGTCATTGGATGTAATTTCACATTTAAACCAGTTATAAACTAGTGTCAATCTTTTGATAGTTATTATCTCTTAAAAACACGCTATTTGTTTTGACGACAAGAATTAATTTTTAAATTAGTTAATGCAACTGATACGTTTTGAATTTGGTAAAATAGACATCATTTTTGAGTTCATAATATCAAATATAGCTTAGGCCTAATTTTTGGTATTTTTCTGAAAACTTTCAATTTTTGATGAATAGTGAAACCACTAAGTGGTAGGTTAAAAACTGAATTTTTCATAAAACATAATTTTACCGCTTCTGTGAATGGAATTTCGAAAATCCGACAGACACGGTTGATATCAGTAAGTAAAATGTGGTTCAATGAGATAAAAATAATTTTTTGGTGAATAGTAACTTTTTACTTTTTTTACCATGGTTAAAAGTAAATAGGGTAATTAAGGGTAAAAATGATATTAATATTACCCTAACACATGTCCTAATTCTATTGGACAAGTGTATTTCGACCAAAAACAACCTTAAGTGTAAAATATTATCATTTAGGCCCACTTTGATTAGATTAGGACATTTATTATTATTTAATTCAAAGAAGAGTTAAAAGAGTTAAAATCAAAGTTTATTTACTAAAACATTTTTTATATAGGGTTGTACATAAGATCAATTCTATTGTAAATATTCATTAGAAAGCTAAAACGATTTCCTACATAATGGTATTTTATTTATAATTTTTAGACTTTAAAAAAATTAATTTATTAATGACACAACGATGATGCAGTAATTACCCTTTTAAGGAAATATTAACATAATTGATGTTATAAATGCTCAAATGATTGTAATTTGAGACTTTTTATGAATTACACTAATTTTCTAGGTTACTATGATATCGTATTGTTGATCTAATCAACTTGGTTCAAACATATAATTCTGTTATGACTTTCAAAAAAATCATATATCAAATAGTGTCAAAATTGACACAAAATAGTTTTTAAATCAAATATTATATTATTAATTGTTATTGTATTCCTAAAAATCTAAGGTTCGGCCAAATGACTTATATAAGGATATATATATTAATAATACACAATTTGGGGTTCTTTTGGCATGTTATAGTATGTTTATTAACCATATAGTGAAAGAAAACAAAAAGACACGGTAAAAGTTAAATTATTTAACTTAGAGTTAAATCTAATTGATAAGGTTAAAATAATACCCTAAACTTGTCTAAATCCTATTGGTTGATCGTATTTCGACCCATCCCCACCTTAGCTTCGAAATAAGACCCTTTGGAGCCATTATAAACCGATTTTGACTTTAATATAAAATAATATTTTGAGATATTCCTAAGGTGCCCCTCTCCTCCCTTATAAAAGGGCACCTCCTCCCCCTCATCCTCACACCAAATTGAGCACTCAAGCTCGGCCAACCCCTGAAAAAATCCCTTCTCCACTTCCCTAGAATAATCCTAGATGTCCTGGTCTTCTTCAAAGACCAATCTTAGTTCCCTAAGTGAAGGATTCAAAGAGGCGTTTCAAAGAAGAGGTAATATCCATTACCGATCTTTTCAATTTCTTTCTTCTTCAACTTCTTCTTCTTTAGTTGTTTCATGATAAAGCAATAACATCAGTATTTCTTATATACTGATATGTTATTATAAATATGAAACAACTATAATTAACCTTCTATCGATCCTACGGAAAAAGGAAATCACCGCGCGTGCGTACGTACAGAATACCGTCTCCACGCCGTGGTGAAATCTATTTTCCGCCACCACCTTAATTGGATGGGTATAATGGTGTAAAGAATAACTATACATAGTTATTACAACATCATATTGATTCTGATATATTTTATAATCCACTCCAATTCAATTCAATATTTATGGAAATGATATCATCGCTTGTGCGTACGTACGGACTACCGTCTCCACAACGCGATGAGATTCATTCTCCATGTTAACCATTTAAGAATGATTATAAAGTATATATAAGAAATAATAATGAAATATATGACATTACAAAGCTACTGGAATTATATATATATATATGTATGTATGTCATCTACTTACTTCCATTCAAGACAATAAGGAAAGGAAAACAGCGTTCATGCGTACGTACGGACTACCGTCTCCATGAACGGTGTTTTTCATTTCATTTATCTATCTATTATATATATATATACTGAATATATATGATATATAAATCATATTTTATATTCTGGAAGTATGTAAATCATGATATAAGTAATAATAATGTCAAGAACAACAAGTCAAAACACCTACGATAAATGAAACGATTTTACCCAAAACGCTTCTTTAAAATGGAATTTACAAAAGAACGGGTAATATAATGTCACAAGTGAACCATATATGATATCATAACAATGAATATGATTCTGTAATAAGTCAATGACATTATTTAAATCATTATACAGGAGGTTCGGACACATATGAAGCAAATCGGACCTAAGGTAAGGGAAATATCACAATCTCATTTTTATCCGAGATTGTTTATACGTTGGTATTTACTGGGGTGTATTTTATCATCCACATCCATGTTTTCTCAATATGTAATATTATTTCCATCCACCTACAATTGTTTAAATCCAATTTTACCCTTCTATGAGTTTTTAGTAAAAGATATGAAAGGAATCTTTTGTCGTTTTTTATACGAGGTACTTTTTGACTTTTCCGACAAAAGTACGAAGAATGTTTTTTTAACTTATACTGCATGAATGGATTTTTAAAACATTATTTCCAAGAAGCTTCCTTTACAAGTTTTCAAGTTTATTTTTAATCAACTTCTTTTATTTTAAAGTTATATGACATGTTATGAAAGGAAAAATGTTTTTGAAGAAGAAAGGATATTTTCCTCAAGAATGGAGTTCAAGTGTTTTATCAAAATTATTTTCCATCTAAGATAATAAAGGGTTCTGTTTTTATCCCTATTATTACTTTGATTTGATCATGTTGTGATGGAATTATTTTTATGAATTACATTATCTTATATGAATTGTTTTATGATGTCATGTTGTTTAAGAATTCCATTTTTATTACATGGGTTACGCTATGATGTATGGTTCATGATTATGTGGCACACATAAGAAAGGATTCATTATAAGATGGGTGGGACCTATATCTCCCTCCAATGCATTGGGTAAAGATTTTATATCTCATGAGATAGACAGGGCTGGAACGGTAGGTTATACAGGTTCAGTGAAACAGGACTGAAACGAGGGTTACTCGATTCAGAAAGGGACTTTGTCCACTAAGATAGTCTTGGCAATGAGTCTTGACTAACAAGAAATGATTCTATATGATTATTTGTGAATGCCACAAAGTTTCATGTTTTAAGTTATGATTATTGTGATTACATTTCACTGCCATGATTTATCCCATGTTATGAAATTTTGATCTCTTTTGCAGGTTAAGATTTCCAAAAGATATGTGCTTGTGTATATGATGTGATTGATATTTATTTTGCTTACCCTTACTGAGCATTTGAGCTCAACCTTTTATGTTTTCTTTTCCCCAGGATATAAAGAAAGGTTTTAGGTTAAAAAAAAGGGAAGATCTTTATGGGAGATATTGAAGATCTTTCACCAGGATTAGAAGATTACGTTCTGAGTTTCCAAAGACACTAAACTATTACGATCCTTGTGTGTGTTTTTGTTATGTACTAAGTATTCCGAAAATGTAATGTAATGTCCATGTACGTTAAGCTTCAGGTCTCTACACTATATATCCATCTGATGCACTGGTAATTGTTTTATATCTCAAGAGATAATGATGTTATGTGTCGATATTATTATATTTTTACATGGCCACAATTCTATGTGTGGGACTAATTTCATGTCAATAACCTTATTAATTAACCTATTTTATTTTTTTCAAGTTCATAATGATATGTTTGGACCTTATTTCAAGTCCATAACATTATTCAGGTAACATTTAATGTTTATACATATTCACAATTCCATTTGTGGAATAGATTTCATACCCATATCATTATTCATGGAACTGTGGGTATTTAGACATGCTCATTATTTTATGATTTCCCATACATATTCCACACATCTAACTTAAATTTCAATGTTATTATTCATTTATTTTTAGGGTGTATTTTTTTATTAGACCTTGTAGAAAACTATTATTTTTTCTTATTCATTCTAATCAGATATTTTTGTCAATATCATGTTTTCTCAAATTCGTATACTCTAACCCTTGATGAAATGTTGATAAGTTTTTACATTATTCATAATTTGATCTCACCCCTTATTTTGTATCCATTTTTCCAAGTAAATATATATAATAATTATATATATATTGTTATTATATAGATATATTAAATATTGTGATATGTTGAATAAATAATATGTAATAAAAAAATCAGCTGCTCTCCAAAGACACTTACCTTTTGGGTTATTTGATTATCCATTTATTATCAAGATGTGATGTTTGAATACTTTGATTATGAGTAAAATTATGTAATATATTTTTTATAATATTAGTTGGTTTTAGAGTTAGTAATTTATATATGTGTATTTATGAATGGACCCAAGATTGTGGGTCTAATGTTCTTTCCAAATGGGGTTAACAATACTTTTCATATTCCAGCATTTGGAACATCGTTTTTTTAAACCATATAGATAGTGTATATCAAAGGGTCATTTCAGAGTGGCAATATGTGTGTTAAATGTGAAAAATAAGGTTTTTATAAGTGTAAATGGGTTCATGCCCCTCATTATAGGTTTTTTTCTCTTACTTGAGAGCTACTTTGGGATTTTTCCAATTAATTACGGGGCTATAAAAAATCATGTGTTTTTTCAATTACATTTAAATGAAAATATTTTTCATTTATTAAGATATATTGTTTATAGATAAATATTTATGATTTGACCTAGTGAACTGTTTCATTATTTTTATCAACTTAGTAACTTGTAGATATTTCAGGAGAATAATTCGATTGTATGTATCACAAATTCTATTATCAATTGATTATGATTTCCTAACATGTGATTAATTTAATTTTCAATTTCATGAAATTAAAATAAATATATTTTTAATAAAAATTGGAAATTGATTTCATAAAGTGGTTTTTTATTAAAAATTCATGGAGACAGAAAATTATAATTTTTAATTAAAATTGTGAATATCATGGTTTCAAAATCAAGGGAATTGATTTACAAAAATGGTGATTAATTTATCTTAAATATTACATGAATTTAATATATATATATTTTATATGGGAAATAATATTAGAAAGAAAATAATATAAATTTATGGGTATTAGGATTCCATTGGTCGGGGATAACATTGAAGGCATGTTCAGGCATACCATGTGGAAAGGTATGGTAGTGATCATGTTTTGGGGATATAGGCCCCATATAGATTCATCTAGGTGGAAGATTATTTACTGATGGTATACTAGGATCATATATATTTTGTTTTATGCTTAGTATCATGGATACTTTTTATACTTCTTAGGGATCTTATGATTTTGAATATATGATATTTTTAGGTAAAGCATGTCAAAATATAGTATGATTTGATATAAAATGGTTTTATATTAAATTAATCTATAAATTTTTAATTTTTGTATATTTATAATTGGTTATATAGTTTTCTATAAATCATATATATGAATTTATGGGATACATTCTCTTAAATCTTGTTGAGTATATTTCTACTAAACTATACTCAATTATCATATAAAATATGTAGATTTTTTTTAGACTTAGGAAAAGGAAATGTTCCCATGTAAATCGATGTAATATCATATGAGCCATGTTTATATAGTTATGTGACCCTGTTTAATAATGAATCATCAAAGGTGTTTGTATATAAAAAATCTATAGGTTCTAGTTATATACTTATGTTATTTCAAATTTTAATATGATTATATTACATCCACTAAATTATTTATACCTTGTCTCCTTCAAATTTGTTTCAAATGTAAGGTTTTGGTTTTATATAGAATAGAATTATTATTTTGATATAGATTTGAGATTTATTTTAAAAGAAAAAATAATTCCCTAATGATTTTGTTTCATCAATAAGTACTAATTATCAACCACATGTGATTAAGTAATATTATTAATGTCTTATGGTGGTCCAGATCGGGTCTGAGGTTTGGTGTACTTAAATTATGTCATTATATAAGTTCCCATGAACTATCTTGTAGGTGTGAGTAAGTTGTTTTATATAAATATTATTATTAGTTTGAAGAAAAAAATTTAATCAAAGGTAAATATAAATCTATTATTATGATATGTTTAAAAAATATAAAATTATGCAAAAACATAATTGAGTATGTTTTTTATTTTTCAAAATAAGTGTAATTTTTTTAAAATGGTTGACTAACTATAATTAAGGTGATATGGAAATAATTAAAAAGTATGTTTTTTAGAATTTATGCATCGTAGAAGAGATAATGAACTCACTTTAAAATATTTTATGTGGAAATTATGCCTAGAAAGTCTTATATGAATATTATAATAATAAAAGAAAAAATAATTTATTAATTTTACATTGATATCTATAGACCCATGAACTAGAGAACTACCATGGGTGAGCCAAATTTTCTTTAGTTTTTTGTTGATTCTAATTATATGGGATGAATCAATATTATTTTTTCACAAAACAAAAGTATTTTTTATCATTATTGTATGTAATTTTATTTTGGATAATAATCTATATAATAAAATTAAAGATTTGATACCTTATAATGGGTTAAATTATACCAATAGTTAGGTAAAAAATTATATAGGAATAATTATTTTTTATACCATGGGTTTCTTGTGAGAAAAACAGAAAAAATGGGATAGTGTAAATAAAATATAATTTTATAAATAATATGGATATTGAATTTTAGATATCAAAAGTTAATTTCATCAATTATTATTATCAATTGTTCTAAATTTTTTATTATATTCAGACTATTGAAAAAATCAATCGATTAGTGGAAGTTAATTTTTAAGAGATTTGTTTTAAGAAGAATACAAATTTGGAATTATTTCAGATTATTTGGAATGAAATTTTATATATTAAAAGAACTGGAAAATGGTGTTAATTATAAAAATAAATAATAAAGTTGTTTTTCATGGTTGTATAATAGAAAGAAAAACTTATACATTTTATAATAATAGAATTTAAATATTATATGATAAATAGTTTCATTGTAGATGAAAAAGAAATAAAAATATATGATTATGAAAAAAATTGTGTTGATAAAGAGAAAGAAATATTGACTCAATATTTGTGAAATATAAATGATAGTAAAAGGTCAATGGGTGAGTTAGATTGTGATGATGATAAATATAAATTGGATTAAACATCCAATTATTAAATAATAATTTTGTGGAAGAAGAAATTTGATAAATAAAATATTATTGGAGAAAAGGTTTCTCCTATCAAAATGTATAAAAAAATAATTATAATTTATATCAATTATTTCAAAAATATAAAATAAATATTTCATAAACAACTTTTAAGGAAAAAAGTTGGGTTAAATATATTCATGGGTAGATTGAACTATTTTAAAATAATTAGATATGGGAAGTTTTTACTAAACCAAAATTGAATGATGAAATATAAACTAACTTTTTATATAAAAAAAATGAACTAATATTGAAATGTAATCAAAAATAATTCCCAACAAAATTATAAAGGTAATATAATGATTAATTACATTGATGTGGAAGAGACCTTTCCACATGATTCAATTATAAAAGAAATAATATTAATTATTTCCATATATATCTTCTTGAATTGAGTTCTAACGAATTATGTCTATACTAGTCAACCTGGTAGATTTCAATTTTAAGATTATGAAAGCAAGTTACGTAAATTGAATAATTATCTCTTTGAATTAAAATATGAACCTAAAATCATGTATTCATGTATTCAATCATGTCTTAAGTAGTTAAATATTATAATTAGTGTATTTAATTTAAATATTTAAATTAAAATATAATTAGGAATTTAATTGATGGTTATGGTTTATTTAAATGAAATTATATTTATAGGATCCAATATTGTATATTGTAATGAATTTCCAAACATTATGAAAAATCAATTTGATATTTCTTTTATTAATGAATAAAAGTTATTTTTTAGATTTCTAGTCTTACAAAATAATAATGATATTTTATATCTCGACATGAAAATATTAGAGTGGTGTATAAAATACTTCAATACTGTAAAATAATCATTTTAGAACTCACATGTCTATTTTTACTAGTTTTATAAAATCTAAACTTTAAAAACAAATATATATTTACACGTATAGAAAGATCATTGGGGGGTTTCTATATCACAAACCATCAAGCCCAAATTTTTTAATCAAAACATGTATTACGGTAGGATATTAAATGTAACAACAAGGATAGTAATAAGTAAAAATGATAATAAGATACTTAGATAAATCAAATAAACTATTTATTTTGGATTTTTAATTATAGAAATAAATTGTATAAGTTAATAAGATATATAAATTTCGTTCATCAAATTTTATTTGATTATAAAAAATTACTATTATATATATATCGAGAGGAAAATTTTATTTATGATGTAAATTCATCTCATATATGACAAATATACAATTCATTATATCACTTACTAATCTGACTATATTGTTTTTACCCATGATTTCACTCATCTATCTTATTAAAATGACTATTTTTGAATTTGGGGGAAAAGGTAGGGTTTATTATATCCATTTTGTGTGAAATATAGTTCTACAAATTTGAAAAATAATGGAATACATAATTTTATAACAATTTATAATAATATTAAAATACTAGTGGTTAAGAAAAAAGTGTTTTAGAACACGGTTAATATGAATTTCACCTCTATATAATATAAACTAATGATTATTATCAATAATTATTTTATAAAAAAAATATTAGAGGAACATAGATTGAATAATAGTGTTTAATATCTGTAAGATATTTTAATTAGATCATGAACACTTTAATTTCAATTATATTCATTTCTTATTATTTAGAAATTTTTTTGAGAAATGTTTTAGGGTTAAATTCATGGGGATGAATATAATTTGGTATTTTGTTTTTATATATAATGTATAGTTATTAAGATAACCTTACCAGGAGTCGTTTATCTGTAATATTTTTATTATCTATTGAATACAATATAAATAGTAAATATCAATTCATATCTCAGTCAAGTCACTCAACATTAGATACAATTTCAATATCCTAATAATTTTTCATTGTTTCTTTCTTATGATTATTAAAACACATAAATCCTTGAGGAATGATGACTCCCTATTCACTCTATATATAATCGTAGAGTTATTTCCATGATTTAGTTAATATATTATGATACTTCCTTCCATAGAGATGAATAAAATAAAAATATCCAATTATAAATCAAATTTAATCAATAAACCACTACCTATTTTTACAATTAAAACCATCATATGAATAATTAATAGTAAATGGAATAATTAAATTGATATCATTGTAAAATAAGAAAAATATTGAGTAAACAAAGAGGGCCTATCACCACAACCAACCAAATTCACAACACACTATTATGAATCAAAGTACAAAATGATGATAAATAATTATGACATGTCATGTACTCTAAAAAAAAGTGACTAATTCCTCATATTTGAATACATCATTAAAATTAATACTACTTTAATAAAATATTGAAAATTTATAAATGAATAATAACAAACAAAATAACTAATCTAAATAAAACTAAAATATAAAAATACTCCATTATTTATGGAGAAATCTTCGGTGGACTTTTATCCACCCCTCTCCTTGGAGATATCGGAATAGAAAATTCATAATCAAAATCCTTGAACCTTCCGAAAAATGTATTTTATCTCATTATATAATTAAAATAAGAATGTTTAAGAAATCATATCCATCATCAATTAATAGAGTTCCACATGGAATAAAACATTATAGATAATTACATTCAATCTCATTTTAACTATGGAATAACATCCTTAGATTCTCCTCTTATATAATATAACTCATTTTTACATTATAATCCCTTTTCTGAGTTATATATTCTATGATCGTAACAATTTTCCAAATTTGATAATATTGTATTGGTACGAAGAAATGTTCCATTATTGGTTGAATTGAAGTATCCCAAATAAACATAAAATCATATTCATATCTCAATTTTAATCGAGTTACCTTCTTCCTTAATCTTTTAAATTCTTCTATTGGTAACATTCTTGAAAGTTTGATGTTTTTTTATTACAGAATTTTTGATTTTATAAGGATATTATTTTTGATGGTATATATGGTTTCATTAACTAACAATTATTACATTGATGAAAAATATTAGTCAAATCGAATTATGTTCCACTTTTACCCTTCACATTTTCTAATATGACAATGTATTGTTATTTAATATAATCTTAATAACTAATGTCACTTCTAAGAAAATAAATATCTATTTGCTACTAATATAGACAACAAAACTATCATGTAATAATTATGAGATATATGCCATAGGAAAATATATTATTTCCATATAGTGTACTCCAAAAATATAGTATCGTGTATTAATTTTGATATAGTGATATTATAGCTAGAAACATGATCATAAATGAAATAATATTTTTTATAGTTGATTAAGCTGACATTTTCCATGGTTTCTTCAATCATGGTTTATGATATGTGTCAATTTCCTTAAAAAACATCCAATATAATGCACTAAAACCCAAATATAATTATCTATGATAAGAAAAATCTCATATACATGACCAAATTCCAATGTTAATTTCACATACATAGATAAGTCACATATGGTGACATCCTATATGAAATCTCTTACAACCTATATAAAAATACATCTACCCACTTAATCATAAATATCCACATGAATAACCATTGATTGATAATTAGCTAAAATAAAAAAAATTAATTTAATTCATGATAATAAAATTAAAAATAATAATTAAATCAATAAAAGGTCAATATTTCAATGAATTTAATTTTAATCCAAACAAATTATTACTATAATTGAAATATAATAATTAAAAATTTAGTATATATTTTTGGGATTTATATTGATTGAATTATATGTAAATAATTTATATAAATTATTATTTTATGACATCCCCACAATTGTATTTTCCTCTCCTAGAAAAGATCATATAGCCAATCACTTCTAAAGTGAGTATTTATAAAATAAAACTATACTTTTATCCTTAAACCCATAATGATTCAAATTTAAATTTAATTTCCCTAATTTATTTTCATTGAATTTAAATTCATTAAATATCTAGTTTTTAGACATACACATTATGTACCTATATTTTTGGAATAATAAATCTTTCACTCAATACGGTATATGGAAAAACATTATCTTTTTTAATTAATACGTGGTTTCAATTGGCATGTTTTTTAATCACTTCTCCACTAACAGATTTAATAAGACACATGAATCATGAGAACATTAAAATGGTTGTTTATAATCTAATGTAATATGGATATTTTTATGAAAATATAATACTCAAAGTTTATGATTCACTTCAAAATTATAAGAAAAATATTTAATTCAAATATCAATGTTAATTCATCACTCTTTACACTTCCCATGGAATCACCCACCAGACTCTTATTTCATTATTTTATTTTGGTTCCCAGGTCAGTAAATAAAAATAATGAAATATTCAGCCTCTTATCTCAATTTATTATATGTTTTTTATGTATAGGTTTTCATATATATATATATCATGGAAAATTAGAGGGAAATAATATAATAATGAAATTTTGAATTCTAACACATCTTCCCATAACTAGATTAATATGCCTCTGATAGTATTCCTATGTTTCGTATTCCCTCCAAAACAATTCATTATGTATCACTTCATCATATTTATATGGAATTATATTGCATCGAAAGTACCAAGCATATGGGTATGTAAGAATAAATTAGATTATATTTTAGCTTACCTTTCTTGAAGTTTATGCCTTGAAAGGACTTAAAAGTTTGGTTATAATGTTAAGGTGATCTTAAATAAATTAAATATTATTTCAAACTATTGATCAATCTTTTTTATACAATTCAAAAACTATAAAAAAAATTAAATAGAATTATAGTAATTTTATGATCGCTTTGCATGACTTAAGACTCTTATAAAAAATTGAATTGTAATAATATATCAAAAGTAATAAAAAAGCATAAGATTATAATTATTACATAGTATAGTACTTATCTATAATGGTTTAATGGTTAATAAAAATATAAAAACAAATTGTTTTAGAAAAGTTATTTTGTGTCATATTTTGTTACAATAAATGGATCTTAACAATAAATAGAGTGACATGGAAATTTAATAATGCATCGGTGAAGAAGGATATAGTTTCCATATATGTGAACCTCATTTTCTCAAGGATGTATAACACTAATATATATAGAATTGGAGTTTTTGGATGAGAATGGAAGATTATTAGGTGGACTATTAATGGAACTATAATGGTTATATAGAGGATAGTGTGAAGGAAATTATATCTTGATATTTATATATATCACGGTTGTGAAATTATGAAAATGTTGTTGTATATTACATTATTATATTTTTTATAAGGAAATATTTTTTTATTCTAGTAAAATATGGGTGAAAATTCGTGGATCAATTTCGGTAATAATGGAAGATATTGGTGAAGGGATGGTGTACCATCTCACAATTTTGTAAATCATTCTATAATGGATGGTCCGCCTGATTAGGTATTGTAAACTCATGTAGTAACATAATTGATCACAATGTGAACAAGAAGAATATACTCTGACATAGAACCAGTGAAAAGTAATTGTGTGTCTGTCTGGAGAAGAATGTAGTATTGTTCATTGAATAATTGAACCATTATGTAATGGTTTTATATTTGAATGAGTAAATATTATAGAATTATAAGATCGTATATATCATTCCAAAAAAGTTACACCACAATGAAAGAATGTGAGACCTAAATATTAGGATAGAATGATCACACCACAACACATGTAGTTACACTTTAATAAAGTGGTATAATTTGTTAGTGTGAGGTCATGAAATATTGGTGTGGAATTAGTTTTGTGAGGTTGAATGGGTTTCTCAATGATGTTCTGGGTCATTCCATAATGTGTTATAGATTTAAGTAGATTTATATATTTATACCATGATTTATAAGTATTATTTGATGAGATATTATCTATATTTTTTGGATATGTGGTTAACTTATATATCATGTCACAATAGAGGATCTCACACTACAGTCTAGTTAAATTTCAAGTGTTTCATAATAAAAGAGAAAATAATTCCATAATATGGAGGTTTCAAAAAAATTATGATTTAATGGAAATAAAAATGAGTATATTTTCCTAATATTTATGAAGGATGACTATATATAATTAGTATGTTGAAGAAAATACTTTTTGTGGGGCACATAACATGATCTTAAGGCGTTCGAAAAATGAGAAGTAATACATACCATTTTTAAAGAGTTATAATTTTAAATAACATATAAAAGTAAGATTTTATAAAACTAGAAAGATTATGATCAATATGGATAAAATAAGAGATAATTTCATTGCATATTTGGTTGGAACGAAGTAGATTATATTCATAGATAGTGGGGTTCTAATGCTACATCCAGTTAATTAAAACAAGTCCCCGGGATATGGGATATAATTGATCATATATTGTTCAATTTAAGAACTAATATACTATAAAATTGAATATATATTGGGATTTTAGAAGAATAAGGGGGAGAGAAGAGATAGAATACCATGGATTATATTTGGATGATGAAGTCATAACTTACCAAAGATAATTCTATTTCGTATTTATTCTCATATGGAGGTTTTTTTTATAATTGTGATCCTAAGAGAAACAAAAATATTACCCTCACTCATTAAGGAGTCATTCAAGTCTATTCCAGGATATTAATAGTGTAGTAGAGTGAATATCAAAGTCACATCAATTTTAGAGTTATTATACCAAGAAAATTAAGATCTTATAATAATATAGAGGATACCTACATATCAATAAACTAAGTATTGATCATTATTTTTATAAATTGAAAAATAAATAAATTAATTAGTGTGTATAATTCGTAAAATAGGTAGTGAGAACCAAGAGGTAATTATCTATCTCTAAACATTATAAATATTGACCATGGGATAAATATTGTATCCATGGTATTGTGAGTATAGTGGATTTAGTACACTAGCACAT
Organism: Viscum album; assembly: GCA_963277665.1. Taxonomy (NCBI): domain Eukaryota; kingdom Viridiplantae; phylum Streptophyta; class Magnoliopsida; order Santalales; family Viscaceae; genus Viscum; species Viscum album. The sequence continues at coordinate 1,880,043,155 of OY728132.1, forward strand.
CATCATGTGTATGCTCATGAGATGTATCCCAATTTAGGAAGAATAAATAAAATTTATGTTTACTTTTTTCTTTACATTAATTATATTAGTTATGATTGGGTGAGGCTGAAATGGATTTTTGGTTGGAAAATATTTCTTTATAACACAAGAAAATAAGATAGAAAAGGGAATAAAAAAATGACAAAATTATTAAATGGTAAACATCCTAATTCACTCCCTGTCTCAAGGTATACTTGGTCAAATAAAATGGTATCTGACCATAAAGGTTTTGATAAGGAATTTAATATGAAATTTATATTTATTTGTTTTTATGTTTACATTAATTGTCACATAAATCCTCTTATGTTTAATAGTTCTAAATTTGATGGATATATGAAATAGATTCATTATTTTCCCTAATATTATAATGATGATATTTTGGATTATATGTGACAATATATTAATTTTACTAGTCATAGATATATAATTGATGATGTCCGGATAGATAAGATCATAGTTAGATAGATTTCCAAGAAGGTATTTTAGAAAACCTATCATTTTCCAACTATGTATAGTGTGTTAAAATACATTGAGATTTATCTATTAGAAGTTTATAGAAGCTGGTGATGTTGAAATATATTATTTTAAAATTGATGTGTACTACATTATGATGAATGGTTAGAATAATAGTACCAATAAGAAGAAATCACCAATAATTAAATATTCACCGGTTGAGGGATATATGATTGGATATAATGATAGATAATTTACTAATTATGTAATATAAAATTTTTATAACTATAAATAAAAGATTTTCACCAATCGAGATTGAAATAAATGATGATTTTGTTGACTAAATTCAAATGATGTCATTTAATAAAACTAGGGAGTCTTTATATAGTGATCATGATAATATCCAATCCTTGTGTGATATGGTGGGCCAATTGGAGATCATATCTTATGTGGTCTATGAATTCATGGATGTTTTTTATTAAAGAATGAAATATTTATATAAGAATAGTTTTCCTTAAAAAAATAATCTAGAATAATTGGTGATAATATAAAGGTACAAAGTGAATTACTTGGTAAACTTACACATGATTTGGAGTAATAGATATCCTCGAAGAATGATTATAAAACTATAGTTATCCAACTCAATACATAAATAAAATATAAGATAAAATTTATAAGTGATGTAGACTCAAGGATGGATTACATGGTTTATATAATATAGTATAATGATGTAAGGATTCAATAGATTTAAATGATATTGAAACCCACAAATAAAAATATATATATCCATATCATTGAATTATTAATAGGGGGAATCCGTGCAAGTGGAAATCAGTAATTGTTCAGAAAATAAATGTTTTTAATAAATCCAAATGTGAACGCTTTCAAACGAATGTATCTTTAAAGTGTTGTTTTATTGGAGTGATAGGACACACCATATACATATGTATATAATCAAAAGGGTTTATATGTTGAAGATAATATGATACATCATTTTATTTGTGTTGTGAATAATTGAGGTATGAAATTATAATAAGATTATTAATTTATTCTAAGTATATAATAGTGGAATAAAATTATAGAATGAATGTTAGTAATGATTTTAGGGATATAAACCTCATTACCATGTCAATGGGGAGCTATTAATATAATGAATAATATTTTTCTACAATAAAAAATAGTTTATTTGGGTTGTAAAAAAGTTTTATTTGAAGAAAATAAATGGTTCATCAAAAATTACTACAAATTTAATATAGCAAAAATCATGGAGAAAAAATAATGTATGTAGGGAAAATAAGAAATTTTCCATTAGTTTACATAATAAGAATAGACATGTAAAGAAATAATTACCAATTATAATCAAGTATCATGTGAAACTAATGGGTATCAAGGAAGATAAGCGTGAGGCATGTTATATTAGTTTCATAAACCATACCATAAAGAAAGTGGTAATTATTTGTATGTGATGTGGATTAGTGGGATTTCCCTCATCATGAATTTGAATCCTAATACTATGAAGATGGGGGATAACAAAAAAATACCATTAATTAAATGTTTATAATGGTTGTTATAATGGTAACCTAAATGATTCCTTAGAAAAAAGTTAGATGAAAAAGGTTGGTTCACCATGACCAGTCATGTTTCTTTACTTGATAATGTGTTGGAAGTAAACATCTACCCGTGTATTTAATTTCAATATATGATGATTGTAATGATTTTGGTTTTAGGTAATTATATGATCCATGGGTTAAAAATATTAATATTGTATTAATGAAATAAGTGGTGTTAATAAAAACACTAACAGTATCAACGAATAGTCTGAAATAAAAATGTGGGGTTAGAGAAACTAAAGCAGTATCTTGCTAAATCCGGAATTTCATATGGTGTGCATAAGTTCTGGTGGAATAAAGTTTAATTAAATCCATGTTTTTACATCCTTAAAATAGTTATCAAGGAATATTATATGATCGACTTGTTATATAGGTCCATATCAATTAGTATCAAACCCTGGATAAAAGTGAATATAACTTAAGAGAGAATTGGTAAATTTTATAAAGGGATCCATTTTTATTTTATTATGATATAAAAAATCAGTTTTAGGTGATCATCTTTCAAGATATTAAATTCAGATAAAAATAAATTAATGGGCGGAATATTAATCCAACAAGTGGTTCTAGAGATGAATTGATTTTGGGGGCATATGTAATGAGGATTCATCGGTTTTCTATCCTTACATGATGGAAAAATACTTATGAAAGTGGTATCTTGATTTTATTATAAAAAGGGTTGTGAATAAGTTTATTATGTGGTATGACTCCTAATCATGGTTATTTATTGTTTTATTTTATGATATTTTTTTGTAAGTTTCATTGATATCACATGTAAAAAATTTAAAGGATGTCAAATTTGAAGTTGTATATGATTATACAAGTAAATGGGTGAGATGGATAGTAATGAGGTGGTTAACATGAACTATTTTTTCATACACAAAATTCTCTCTTCTTAGAATTACAGGATTTTATTAGTATGCTTTTCAATATAGTAAATAAACTTTCTGAAAACATTAAATAATATAGCTAGAAGAGAAAGATATATCATACATTAAAGAAGATAGGGAATTTTTTTGAACAAGTGGATAAGTGGTTATAAATACATAAATTACATGATTTATGGAATCAATTAAAGAGATATGTTAATGATTAAATATTTGTATTCTGTATTTATTAAAATGTGTAAAAGGTTGAGAAAAAGGTCAGAATTATGGGAGGAATATTTACTCAAATGTTGGAAAAAGTATTGAGGATTAGAAGATGATGTGAAATTATTATTAAGAGATAAAAGGTTCTGAATAAAAATTAACAAGTATTTTCATTTCATTTAGGTGTGTATGATAAATCAATTGATGATAAATGATAAAGGTTGTGGATGTATCATATACCCAAAGGAGAGTTTTAATTATTTTGATCGGGATTTTAGGAAAGAAAATGGTGGTTCAGATAGAAATTATTATAACATTAGATTGTATGTTAAAGTAGTATCTTAGCCTCTATAACTCTTTAAAAAGTATTTAATTAAAATTATGGGAGAATAAATGTTGACTACACCCCTATTAATTTTTGTGAGAAATTGGGGAGTTTTTGAAAGGAAATTTTGGAGAAGATAATGAAAAATCTGATGGAAAACCATTAGGATTTTACAAATAAGGCAGAGTTGGAATAATTATTTTTAAATCCATATTTTTATCATGTATGTTCTTAAAATTTTTAAATGTATTTATGATAGTATTATAAAAAATGAAAAAGGGGAGAATATTTCAATATGGAAGCTGTGGATTAGATTTATTGATAATAAATAGAGGTTGATAATGGATATTGTAACACAGAAATTTAGAGATACATGGATGAAGATGGATATGAATAGAATAAATGGGAACCATATTTAGATAAAGATGAATGAAATTTACCAATAAGGATACTTAGTTTTAGGATTATCATAATGGATAAATGGAAAAGGTATTAAAGCCCAAACAAAGGGTATATAAATCAAATTGCATAGGAAAAAATACCATGATATTCCTATATCTCAAGGCTATAATGTGAGGATTGTGATCCTAAATATACCTCGAAAGGATGTTTAGTGAGGTGAAATATATTTACTCTTGTTTTATCTATCCTTATAAGAATTGTGTACATGAATGGAGGAATTTGGATAAGAATGGAATTGTGTGGTGAAGGAAGAGAACATCACACCAAAATATCCTACATAACACTATAATAGATGTGGTGAATGAATAGGTTTTATAATATTATTCCATAAAATAATTTTTTATGTTGTGATGTAAAAGAATGTTTCATGATTCAGACCCCATAAAAGGTTAGGGAAAGCCTATATATAGATTAATGAGGTATTTCACAATGAAGAATTGAACCACACCATAATGATTCTATATACGAATAAATCGAAGTTTTGTAAGAATAAGATCATATGAATCATGTTGTAGTATGTATGGCATTCCATAAATTTAAAAGAAAAATAAATTAATAAGGAAAGATCAAACTGAAACACAACTAGTTAAATTGAGAAGATACAATTTCTATCTTAATTATGAGTCCATGAAATGTGGGGGAAGCCCTAAATGGCTAATGTATAATGGGTTATTCAATGATGTTTTTTCCATGTTTCAATGGGTATGTGATTTAAGGTGTTTTCAAAAATAACATCTTTTGATATCAAAGGAGCTTAAAATAAAATATTCTCTAGATTTTTTGGATCTTTGGTTGACTTGAATATCATATGGTATTAGAGGATATCACATCACAATACAGATTATGTTAATGTGTGTTATGTTGCAAATGATTGTAACATATGATGATATTATAGTTTTCATAAAATAATTAACATTCGATGTAACTAAAATATAATATATTTTCCCTGAAATTTTTGAATGGGGTCTTGACATAATTTTCATGGTTCACCATAATAATTAAAATGGTACACCTGGAATAATTTTGAGCGTTTGAAAAATAGGTATTGATCCTATTAGGTGATCAAATGATTTAAATTAAGAAGAGACACACAAATTATACTTTAATATAACTAGGTGCATTATGAGTGATGTTTATAAATCTGATGAAGATATAATGATATTTCATTTATGGATGACATATAGAGGAATCGATCAGAGAGGATATGTATTCCAATTCTATTTATAGTCAACTAAAAGTATGCTCATCAAAATGTAATATCATTTGTAATATATAGTTTCATGTGAGTAATGATTGATTATTTAATGTGATTATAAATCTGGAATTGAAATGTGAATAATAAATAGTGAAATTATTATCATATTTATTCTCTAAAATAGATAACATTGAGGTTAATTTCAATGAAAATTTAATATCATCTAGATGGTGATTTCCTATTATGATCTTGGGAGTAAAAACATATTTGAATCACTCATTGAGGATCTATTCTCATCTTAGAGTGATTATTATAAGTATAGTGAAGTAAATATAAAAGTCTATTTCAATTGTTAACTTATGATGTAAGGTGAATCAATACCTTTTATGGATATAGAAAAAGAAAAAAGTATCTATAAACTAAGAAGAGATCCTCATATCTCATAAATATATTAAGCCTTCCCTAAGGATGTTTTAAGGTAAAAATAATTGGGAGAGACCCTTGGGAGGTAGTGCATCACCTATAACACTTATAATGGTAGTGTTCTTGGGAATTGATATACTAATGATTATATAATGTATCTATAGAACATTGAGTATAGAGGATTTAGTATATTGATACATAATTGTGTGTATAATCCCCAGATTTATCAAATTATGGTTAAACAAAGTGAAATAATTTTTTCTTTCACTTTACATGGATTATATGATTTTCCTATGGTTATGGTTGAAATGAATATACAGATAAACAATATTTCCTAATAATAGAATAATATGATTTAGGAAATCCGAGAACATCAACTACAAAAAACATTAAATGGGAAACACTCAGACTCACCCCCCCTAGAGTGTCTCAAGCACCAACAATTCTACACTAGATAGTGTGTGTCTGTATGTGTCTATGGTTTTAAAAGGTGATAAAATATTTGAAATGACAAAATTAGAAAAATAGGGATCAAATTTGTATTATCAGGCATCTATTTATTATACATATTAATAATGAAAATTCAAAAATAGTTTTAAAAATAAAATTAACAAATATATTAAATTAACATAGACAAAAAATTCTATAAAAATAAGAAATTCACAAAAATGGAATAAAAATGATAGAAGAAAACTTAAATTAATTAATATATCACTCCATATATAATTCTTAATTATCTATATTCTATAGTTATATTAAAACATAATATTAAAAATTCACGAAGAATATAATAGGTTAACATATATAAGGGTATAGAAGAAATAAATAATATAATTATATATATTGTATGGTCTTATAAGAAGATGTTAGACTTCTATATTTTCTCTTCATTTGATCAAAGAGTACTGAATGAGATTCTGCCATCCTTATGTGAGAATAATAAAAAAAAATAAAAAATTATAAAATAAATAAATATAAAGCAAAAGAATAAAAACCACATTGTTAAAATAATTTAAATTTTATTTTTTTTAAACTATTGATGAGACATTTAACTTTCCAAAAATAGTACCAAATTGAGATTGAGGTCATTTTTTTAATAATTGTTTCAATAACCTTATTATTTACTAAAAAACATAGAGAAATAAAAAATATTATGTATTCAGTCAAGGAGGTCACTCAACAATATGTAATTCCTTTATTATCATAATTTTTTATATTTTTATATTTTATTATAAAATTAAAGAGTTTTAGAGAGATTTTATAGTTAAAAATTAAAAACAAAAGAAAATAAATTAAATGAAAGACACAAGTGTTCATGTGAAAAAATTCTTAACCAAAGAATTTTTCCCAGGTTTTACCCTCAATATTCATTTTGTAGGATTGATCTTATATCACTCTCACTCATTGGTTAAACTCAATATCATTAATGTTATTTTATCAGTATTTCAATCATGTGTTTATAGTAACACTGTGGTCCTTAAGAGAATATAACTCTCTTTACTTCCTATGTGTAATGGTAGAGTTCATTCCTTGATCAAGTGACATCCAATTAGACAAATATTCCCATATAGATGAATAGTAGAAGAATATTCCATTGTATATGGTATTTAGTGTCTAAACCACTCCCAAGTGACTCACACAACTCCATCATATAAATAATAAACCGGGAAGGGAAGAATTTAAAAAAAATCAAAATGAAATAAGAAGAAGAATCACAAGCAGATTATGGGTAGAAAAATACGTATCATCACTACACCCAAGCATTTTTATTATTATCATTTATTAATCATAGTAAAAAATAGGTTAAGAAATAATAATAAAATATTATGATCTTATGAAAATAGTGACTAATTTATTCTCTTTGAATAAACCATCTCAAGTAAAAATCTATTAAAATTGAGCTATTATATTTATAAATAAATAAGGGTGAGTATAAAGAAACAGGAATCTAAAAGATATGTAAAAAAGGAAAAAAAATCCACAATCAATTGATAAAATCCCAAAATATTTAAAAAACCCATATCCATATATCACTATAAATAAAATCATTATGATTATATTGCAATTAGCTCCCATCGAATTTCATCTCCTATTAAAAGTAACATAATAATTCTCTCAAAAACATCTTCATCTTGTATCAACATTATACTGCATAGCATAGTTCATTGTGGATAATTACATTTCAACTCATCTAAAATATGGAAACAGAATCTTAATGCTTTCTTTAAATAGGATCTAAATAATTCATATAAGAGCATCCATTTTTCGAGTGACATGTTCCATGATCATACCTACATGCCCGATTTTGTTATATGGTTATGGTATGGGGAATATTTTCATAGTTTTTTTCATGCATGTAAGTGACATAAATTTAATATCATACTAATTTATTCGGGTTAATCAATTCATGTTTTTGGTTTGTCTTTCAATTTTTTTATTTTCATATATTTTTGATAGACCAATTTTTTTACTATTTAGTTTTTGAGTATGAGGATATCATTTTTGATGATATGCATGATCCCAATTCAATAATCATATAAAATTTAATTGTATAACTCAATCGTGTCCATGTATATGCTTTTTTTCATATCGAATTTGATAATATGTTAATATTTCCTTCTATAATGTGATTATTATCACTCATATGGCTTATTATAATAAAAAATATATGTTTTTCAAATGATTTTAGTAATCTCAATAACATTTCATTATTTTCAAGTGTATTTTAATGGAATAGATATTTAATTATTGTATTACACAGTTGAAATAGAGACTATGACATATTTATACTATTGATATATTGCATCAAATAACTAGATCATAAATTGAATGTTCATTATCAAAGTCAATGATACCAACATTTCTATTGGTTTATTTAGTCACAATTTATGATTTTCATGAGTTATATTTGGAAACATATAATAAAAGAGAATGAAACTATGATATCATTAGTTGGGAATTAAAAATTCTATGTTAACAAATTTTATTTCAGATACATAGTTGGGATAATTGTTGTGACATCAGCTATGTCATATCTTAGAGCTAGAATCAAAATACCTCTAGCCACATATTCTTTATTTTCCTCATTACCATCCTTGGACTATTTATAACCTAAAGATAAAAATTATATATTTTAATTTTTTTCAGTGGAATTAAAATCCAAAATTATAGTTAAATAACTGAAATCTAAATATATTTCCAATTTTATTTTCAATCAAAACAATTAAAAAAATATTTAAAATGTGATATTTTCTGTTCTAATAAAAAAAATTAAGGGATTTTTTTCGGTGAATTTTATGATAAGAATTGGTCATAATGTGTTTGATCAAAAGGTATTTGAGATGTTATTATTTATTATTTTTACATATATATAGCATTAATCACATAAATATATTATTAAATGAATATTTTTTTCACTAAGAAATTATTACATTCATTTTTTATAAGGGTGTAAAATGATTAGGGGTAGGAAGAGTTTTGAAAGTATTTTTCATGTTGATGGATATTTTAATTTGAAGTAGAATTAATTTTATTCCAACACAAATATAGATACAAGACCCATTAAAATAAAAATAGGGGTTTGGGGACAAGATCCTAAAAAACCCAGTAATGTTATAAAAATAGTTACAAAAAATCGTTAGCTATAGGATAATGATCAGACACATAACCTAGACTTAATGAAAAAAAGATAAAATAGATCCCCATGTACTTGTTGTACCAATCTAAATCATATTCCAATTTTTATACAAACATCATTTCCCATAGGGGAGAATCACAACCATGTTGATATAATGACTCAAAATCCAAAAAAAACATGTGAGAGGTACACCATCCCAGAGAGACTCCCATGAGTTGACCAAAACATAAAGGATTATATATATGCTTCATTACATCACGAATATCCTCATCAAACATATAAAACCACACTTGTTTCATCCATAATGAAATTATAAACAGAGATTATTATCCCTTCTACCATAAAGTAGACATCATCACACGTCCTCTATAATGTCAACACTACATCCAGAAAAAATATAAAAAGATGAAAAATGGTATCCAAAAACCAAACATGACTCATAGAGTATCTTTCCCACACTAATTCAATATCCAAAACTAAAATTGAAAAAAAAAATAACTTATAGATAAAACTAAATCCTTGTAAAAAATCAAAAAAATATATCAATTAATAATATTAGGTAAACTTAGACAAAAATTAACCACCTTGTAGCATGTTTTATTTTAATATAAATCCATGATGATTTTAAAACATATAATATTCATTTTGAATATAAAAAAATCTAATTCAAAATAATATTCGTATAAAAGCTACCATTTTTAGAAATAAAAATCTATTAATGGTTTTCTGAGTATGAAAAGAAGTGAAACCACTCATAAATCATTATTAATGATGAAAAATGTATGATTATCTTAGGTGATTCAAAATAAAATCAATGAAATAATTTCAACCATAGGCAGCTAATGAAATATGTAAAATATTGTTAATCTTATAAACCACTTGATAAGATACATTACATTAAAAAATCAATTTATTTCTATTTTTTGGACTAGATTACATAATAGGAAATGATTATAATCATTGAAAGTATAATTGAAACTTCTTTCTATACTAAATATATTATCATGAGACTATATCTAAATTAAAAATCTAAGTTTGGTTACGATTAAACCGGTCCCAAAAAACCATTTATCAAGGAGTATTATTAGTAGTTTGTAATGGAAATATTATATCTTATGTAGTTCATTATTATAAGGATCACCCCTATCATTCCCCCTGGTATAATCATTAACAATATCCATGAATGGAAATGAATTGTTCCATAAAATAATAAATCCCCTAAACACTCACGAAAATTATGTTTTTACTTGTATATATATAAAATGAGTAACCATGAATATAATAACAATGAACCCTAAAATCCCTAAGATATTATTTTATACAAATTTTTTTTAATTATGTTGAATCATAAAAATAGTTTTTTTTAGATGATTATTCAATGAATAAACAACCATAAGTAATTGGAAGGGTCATTTTATTCCATGAAATGTATTGTTTTATAGACTTCTCAGTACCATACCAAATGAATTTTCTATAGTGATAACTAATTATTTTAATTATAGTTCTAATATAGGTAATTATATTACCCAATTATAATAAAATAGAGCTCTAGATATAATTAAAAAGAACAATTCTACTTACATATCTCAAAATTTTAGAAGTATAATAAAAAATATTGGATTTGATTTTTTCACCAAAGATAGGCTATCAGAAATACATAAACTCTTAAAAGGGAAGGGGAACCAAAAATTTTATTAAGAATATTTCATTCAATAAAGTTATTCTTGTTCATTAATTTTATACTCAATTCTTAATAATAATGAAAAAATATATTAATTTTATTTAATTGATGGATCGAAAAAACATCCTAATAAAATAACTTATGGATTTGGTTAAATTATTGTATAGAAAGGGGGTATATTTAGAAAACTATATAAATTATTCTCCAAAATAATAGGGTGATATTTTTGGACCCCATGTTTTTTTGGGTTATATTTTTTAACATTTAATGCTAAATATGGTTTAAGTATTATTGTTGTTTATTTTAAGTTGGTTAAATGTTTATGAACATTGAAAACATGGTTTATAATTTTAAGGATTGTTAAATATTGGTTAAATATGATATTAATTGATAGTATCTGATTTCAGAATAATATATTGTAATTTTATAAAGGGTAATAAAAAATTGAAAGAGAATATGATGTTTTATATAGAATATTTTGCTTTGCATAATTAAAAAGTTAAATTATATTTCAAATTGAGTATTGTGATGTGTAATTTTTTTCAATAAATCAAAAATAATGGGCCTAAAATAAATTCAATATGTAAATATTTTTTATTTATTACATTATAAATATAGTGTTCTAGGTAGTGTACTTTGATTAAATAGTTCTTTTTATAGTAGATAAGACTCACATTTACTCCCTAGCTAACTGAATGAGGATATATTTTTCAATTAGAGAAAGGATGATCAGCATTATAAATGAATTATATCAATATGGTTATTATTTTAAAATGATTAATTGACTATATTGTTAATGGATATTATCCATGAGTATATGTGAATTTATAAATCATGACATTTACATAGTGATGTTAAATATTATAATATTTTTAAAGGTCTTAATTTTTTTGAAATTTTTTATATTATAGGTAGATTTTAGAATATTTTGATATAGAAAAAAATGAAGATAATATATAAATATTTTTTGATTCTTTATTAAATTATTTTTATCTAACCTAAAGGGAATTTTAAATAGAAAAAACATCTTTTCGATTAAATTCATTAAACTGTGAAATCTTTATTAGTTTATATCACCAACCACAGATTGAAATTTAAATTTTAAGAAAGAAATGAAATGATTTCATATATAATATATATGATTTATTTCATGTGTTTTATAATGGGTATTGAAGTATATTTAGATTGAGAAAATCAAGAAACATCCACTATTATTGTGTCTATTTGAAAAGATAGAAGAATAAATTTGAATCATTAAATTTAAGGATTATGTATATTGACAAGGGATTTTTTTTGTAAAATCTAGTAATATATATAAAAACAAGAAGAAAACATTAATGTGTTTATGAAAATTACATTATTGAGACAAATGGAGATTATGAAAAAATCATACTTATTGTGAAAACATTAAGGGAGTGAATAGTATTTATTTATTGATAAAGAGTGTGTACTCTAAAATTACAATTCATTCCTTAAGGGTATATAACATTTTTATTTCAATTATTTTATTGATATCATTATAAATGTAAAACAATGTTTTGATCCTTATTTTTTGTGGAGTGATCCATGTAATTAAATTTGATTCATAATGATATGTGTCTGGGATTAGTGAACTAACCAAAATATACTAACTCAAAAATTTAATGTTTCCATGTTTGATAATTTTTTGAGGATTTTAGAAAAAAAATGAAAAAATGGTAATTTGAAATATCATGAAATAATATTTGGATAATTTATATAGATATGGGATATTATTATTTCCAATGTGTGTTGTTTTGATAATTTACCGAGGTGGTTTTAATTTTTATTAAATTAGTCGTTTTTGAGGCATTAAATAATTAATTTATTTATGTAGTTACTCATTAATGGATTTTTATAAAATAAATAATGTTACTTATGTGAAATATTTTTCATTGGAGATGATATTAAATATTAATAAAAATGGATTTCCTATATATTTTTTTAATATCATCTCATGACTCACATTCAAGTGTGTTATTTAATAATGAATTTGAATAAAAAAGTCAATGGTAGAATTTTTATGGCCATTTTGATATGTTATTGATGAGAGGAAATATATATTTTTCTCTAAATTTATCTATATTTCCATTGAGATAATTTTTCCCATTTTATTAAATCATATGATAAGAAAATTGTAAACCATGATTCATGGTGGAAAAAGGTAGATTAAGAAGAGAAATATATAAAGGATTGGTGATGATTAGGGAATAATGTTCATTATGTAATCAAGTAAGTTGACTAAAAAATATCAGTAAATAAATTATCATTGGGAATATACCATGATTTTAATCTTTAGTTATGGTTAAATAATAGTTAATAATCTGAGATAAACATTATGATTCTAAATTTAAAATATAAAGAATATTTCATTGATGGAAAAAATGTTAAAAATAAATTTTTGAAATAAATATTTATATTGATATGGATTATTATTAGTGTGAATGGTTAATGATTAAAATATAACATGGAAATTGTTATGAAATTATGTTCTAAATATATTAAAAATGTTTTTTTTATTTTTTTTGGATTTATGGTTTATTTTTTCCATAATATGGAATTATGAAAATATATAAGGAAATTGATTATTATGATATTGTGGTGGGTTGAGTTAATTATGTGATTTTTTATTTATAAAACTAAGAATAGATTAATATTTTTTAATGATTATATTGACATGAAAATACTGTGAATTAGTCATACTCATTAATAAGGTTTGATTAATAATTTTATAAACATTAAAACATGTTATGCTAAAATGACACATGGATTATTTTAAATCAAAATGCGGATATTCAAACCTTCTAGAACCTTCCCATTAGTGATGAAATGGTGTTTGGTGATGAGTTAGTGTGTTACATAGGGGTTATACCAAATTATCATGGTGTAATTCTACATTATTGCATGGGGAGACTTTTTTTAGTGAGGTTTATTGGGGTGTTGTTTTAAGAACCCAGTTTTCACTCAAGTACGGAACCTTTAAATTTCTATCAATTTAATTATTTTAGATCTAACATGGATATTTAATGAGTTATAGATGGTCTCAAGGATGTATGCATATTGTTAGGATTTTGGAACCCATATTTTTGGAAAAAATGGCTTTATCACACAATTATACCAAACCATGCAGGTAGGGTGCATGGTTAGTTATAACCATGTGAATAGTCTGCGTTTTCGGATGGAGACATCTTACGTGATCAACACAATATTTACCTAACTATGCATCCTAATTATGTGGTATGATCTTCTCTCCAATTACCCATGAATGGGTTACATACTGTTTGGAAAACCATGCAGAAAAAACACGTGAAATCTAAATTTTGTGTAATTTAACATTTTCCCCCTTAATAACATACTTTAACCTACTACTTACTCCTATATGATTTTTCAGTGGGATGAACTCTATTTATATAATTTAGGATCTTTTTTAAGGCATGGCCTATGGATCAAGATATCCCATTCATCAAGTATCTGTTCAAGCTCTTTTTTATCATGTTCGATTCACAACAGTAAGTACTCGAGTATATTTGAGCCGTTATTCTTCACTCTTTACATCAACCTAGTAATCAAGGTGTGAGTTTTTTTTACTATTTTCTATGATCTACTATATTTAAAGAAAAATAACAGTCTGATACTGGAGGAGGAGAGCCATAAAATCATAATGTGGGTGGTCTAAAACTAATCCAACTAGTTCGCTGATTTTGGAATTTTCTTTTGGCCCCCACTGATTTCATCTGGTGTCCCCTATTGAATTTATAGTCCATGATTCTAATAATTAGAACCAAAAGGTTAATCTATTTAAAAATATGTGACTATTTGTTGTTGGTTACGACCACAACTATATTCTTCCCATGTTGGATGTTTTTTCATAATTGTCGTTTTAGTGTTTTAACAGGTTTGAGCCTTTATTCGTGTGATCCTTGGCTTATCCCATTTGAGGGTTATATTTTATATATTAAATGGATTAGTTTAAACTATAAATTTACTAGTGGAAAGTACCATGTTTTCTTACAACTTTACCCAAGTAAGTTGAGTGCTTCAAATTGATAAATTAATGTTAAATATAAATTAAAAAGTATACTAAGTATATGACTTGGCCTTAATAAATATAATTTATTAATAGATTGCATGTCTATAGCACACATAAACTTGTTAATGGAAGGTATAAGTGTGAACCTTTATTATTGAATATACCTTCAATGGATTAAATTAATAGTTTCATGCTACTTGGCCTTATTGCTCTAATGAAAGGAAAGGCTTGAACCAAATGTACTTATTGATTTATTGTGACTAGACTAAATCGTTGTATTCCAAATTAGCCTTATAACACTAATGAAAGGTAATGGATTGTACCAAATGGATTATTATATGACATAATTATCAAATAGGAGTGGCCTGACTCGATCTCTCCTTGGTAACCATAGGTAATGCCTTGAGAACTTGTGAACCCCATTCTAATTCAAGGATGTGGATTGATTTGGATTAGAGTAGCCTATAACCAAATTATTTTATAACCATGGATACCTAATATGACACCATAAGATCTTTTAAATATTAATACATGATTCCTTGGATATGCTCCTTGGATCCAGCATTGGCAAGTATGTTCCATGGTTAAATCCCATTGAGCCAAATCATTATGTAGACCTTTTTTACCTTGGATAAAATCCTTAGACTCTGAAGGCATGTTATTTTGGAATGCTTTAGATTATGATATAGGATTACACAATTAACCTTAGCCAAGATACATTCATTACTGAGTTGATGACACTTGTAGTCTATATTTCCATGGTTATTACTGTGGAACGTCATTATTAAATATTGTTATAGGTTTACTTATTACATCATGGAACCTTCACTATTTCTAACAGGCGACATATTAATAAATTTTTAATAATAATATAATGAATTGGTTACATGTTTAGACACTGTATAAGGGTTGGATTAGGTACTTGGGTAGAGTTACATTGTTCTATATTACTTTATATACGCATTCTGTCACACTGTTGCATTTTTATTAAACATGCCAGATGTTATAAAAACTAATTATGGTGGCCCACTAAGATTTATCTCACACCCTATCAGGGCAACGTTTGGTTCCCTGGGTAGATTAAATGAATACAGGTGTTGATTAAGGGAATAATATTTCTTCAAAAACTTGATTTTGATGATGTTTGGGATGTATATTGATAGCAGTTGACCAAGCTAGATTATGGGATGTATATTGATAGCAGTTGACCAAGCTAGATCTTGGGATGCTGGGGATAGTAATTTAATTTTTTTATCACTTCATGGAAGATATTATTTTTACTATATTTTATAAATGTTTTCCAGTTTTCTAGTGACATGACATCTCATCATCAGTTATTCTAGTTATCCAATTATTCTTACTGTTGTCTCTATTTCCTATGTGCAATCTGTTTACATAATTTTCTTCTACTATATACTGATTTTTATATTTATCCAATATGCTACACTCTGGTAATGAGGGAATAGACTCCCTAAGGACATACCCTATGACCTTTCTTCTAGTCATTAGCTTTTGGGATTTGTGGAGATGTGCTTGAGGCCATGTGGCCCACTGGGATCAGGGGACTTACTAAGTGGAATCCTGGTCGAGGACATCACAAAGTGGTATCAAAGTGGTCTTCCATTCATACTTTACTATTTAGAGAAAATAAAATAATTATTATAAACCATTTGAACTTGTTCAAAAGTCATACTTGGGCATCACAAACCCATGTTCGGGGTAAAGGCTGAGATTTCTAAATTATAATTTTTGTTCCACTTTTACCTATTACAGTTGACATTATTTCTCCATGGGGAGATTCTCATATTGTGTGATATTATTGATTCTTATTTTTATTGAGAATTTCATTTCATCCCTATCCATATGATAAGTGGGAGAGGTTCATTGTTATATGAATCATATTTGGCACAAATAATTTTCATGTCATGCCTATTTCTATGCCATATAGTTGAATTACACAAAATATATTTATTAATCTAGTTATGATTGTTCATTGGTGTTGTGATAGTTAGATTATTCTTGTATTACTCTTGTCTATGATTGAGTGATTTCCTATCTCAATCCATGAGGGGTATGGGACCTCATGGGTTGGCATGATTATTTTACCAAGTCATGCCATTATGATATAAATCATTGGGTATCATTCTCAGTTATAAGGTGTATGGGAACTAATTTAATGGGAATAGATATCCATTATGAAGTAAATCATGACTTCTAAACATAATTTTTTTCCATTACATTATATCAACTTGTCATGTTTATGAAAGGAAAAATTAACAACCTAAAAATCAAATGTTAAATGAAATGAAATTGTTGTTAGTAAATGACGAGGAAAGGTATTATTGACCCTTCGTCTATTGTAATCCCTACAATTTCTAACTACTCACTTGTTGATACCTAGACTTTTAAATGGGAATTTGTGGTATTATAGCTTGGGTAGTGATTTCTTTGTTACATTTATCACCCATTAGTGTTGATATCTATCTGTTAAATATTTTTTTTGAGGAGTGTTATTATCTTCAAAGATGCACAATTGAACCAGGTTGTTCAGTTGGGGCTTGTTTCTTTTGAGACACCCTATTACGGGTGTTCTGACCATGAAAATTAATCAAACTTCTATAAGATTTCATTTATAATTAAATTATGTTGTCTTGATGAGTCCCTTGTAGGTATCCTAATCTGTTAAAAGGAATTTTTGTGATTAATTGCGCAATTATGATGGAAGGTCAATACATACATAGTTTTTCAAATCAATTTTTTATGAACTTCATGGTCTAACTTGAAATAGAAATATGAACATTATCCATTTGAATCCTACTTCTTAGAACATATATAAATAAAAGGATTTTGAGCTTGGTGACTTCTGTTTATTTTGACCTAGTGATATAGTAGATTCTCGTTCTTCGTAAGGGACTAGTTGTGGTAGGTATCACCCTTAGAGACAAAATGTCTTGTTAAATGTTTTTCATATTCTAATGTTTGGTTTCGTTCATGTATCATTGTCCCTGGTAGGAATCATACCTTCTAAATTAAACCCTTATTTGGATGGGTGTTCATGGTATTCTGGACCCTTGTTATGAGTGTGATCATCAGATAATGCTTGGTTTTAATAGGTTAGACAAGCCAATGAAATGGCCAGCTGTTTCATATGTCTCGTGACCCTTTATTCATCCTCTATAATGGTCGACTTGGTATATCGTTGTCTTGGTTAAAGGTTTTATAATTATGTACGACTCATTTTAAATATCTTGGAAGAATAACCTAACAGATACATAGGGAGGATAGCCTTTGTATAGTATTATGGTGTTATCTTTCGTCTAGAAACATAGGGTAGTATGTGTTCACATATGTAGTAACAATCATGTTGTCAAATGATATAGGAAACTGGTTGGGTTAAGTTAAAATCATTGAGCCTTTTAATATTGGGTATGTTCTCTGGTCGTTTCAATAGTAGAGTGACTTGTGCGTTAAACAAAATATGTTTATTGCAAAATATAGGATGACTGTAAAGATACATGGGGTGTTTTACATGCCGGTTAGTTTGGTTTTGGATTTATTGACAAATACATTAATATATTTAAGCGAGAATCAAATGATTATCACACATGTGATTAATGTGAGTTTGATCTAGTGACTTATGAGAGGTTTTTCTATCTCTTCTTTTGTTGACTAACACACTCTTGAGGAGGGAGCTTCAGTTCAGATTTGGTAAATATGTTCCCTTCTAAGTAGAAGGATCACTTCCTAAGAGGGCTATTGGGAAATTGTCCATTTTACCTGAATTCCTTTCAGGATTAAAAGGTGGAATCATGCCATTTCTTTCATGTCATCATGACTTTGAGATTATCAGTAGTGTATGCAACCTTTAAGAAACATTATTGGTCTTGGATGGAGTTTTATGGTTTATCTTGAGTGATCATGTGATGCCTTAGGAAGTGAACTCTTGTGAAAGGGATGTAACACTGTGTCTGTGGGTAATGTTGGTCTTCTTTTATGGAAATTCAACTAGTGGTGGTTTGGCTGATCTTCAAAATCAATAATATTCATAGTGTAACCATTTTAAATAGACAAGAATGTCCCCTATCTTTATTTCTTCCTTGATGAACTAAGAGAGCATCAGTCTTATGCCACACTAATGTTTAGAAGTAGTTGTTATTTTTAGTGAATTCTCTAAGATCTGATCACTTGATGCATGGGTTTTTGTTGAGGTTTGGTTAGTCCTGAGTGATATTTGGGTTTGAGAGTAGGATCACCTTAGATCGATGCTTGGACCCCATCCTCATTCTTCTAACACGACCGCAAAAGTGAATGCTTCTATGGGATCATTCAATATTCTTATGTATACATTTTTTCTTGTACCAATGTATAACTAATAACATGAGGTATAGACTACAAATTTATAACTACATAGACTCATTTTTAAGGAATTTTAGATTCCCCATTATTATTTTTGGGATTGAAAGTGATGATAAAAAGGTGTGACAATCCTATTGAGATTAATTTTGGTTATAGATTTTTTCATGACAAGGAACAATTATTTAAATGGTCAGAAAATACACGACTACAAAATAGGCCTTTAATAACACTAGAAATGGAATTTATTAGCTCTATAAATACACTTAATAAATGAGAGAGGTTAAAATATATGATATTTTAACAATGATGAAAAAGAACTGATAAAGATTCCCTTTGTTGCTGCTAAAAATGATGATAAATGGGACTTTTATCAGCGCTTTAATTTAGCTCCACTAAAGCCATCATTTATCAGCACTTTTAAATGCACTAATAATGGGCCTTTTATTACCAATGAAAAAGTAAATACCTATTTGTGATTATAAAATCCCTGATAAAGGAAATTTTATTAATGCTAATAGAAGAGATGATAAAGTATACATTCATCAGCGCTTTTAAAATAGCCGATAAAGGACCCTAATATAGTGTTGTAACACCACACTACAACACCACTGCAATGTGCTATAAGAACACACCATAGAAAAAAACACACCAAATATCAATAAAAAATCACGTACGAATACATTATTTAAATAAAATGAAATTTACAACCCAAAAACATGAAAAAAACTATATTATATAAATTTCAAACATTGGATTATACAATTACATAAATTTAAATTATTATATACATTCAAAAACATCACGGTTTCTATGTATTTTAATCCTAAAACAATTCATACTATTTTTGAAAAAACCACCCTTGATCGAAAAAAATAGTGCACGTGTATAAGAAATCAATTTTTATTTTATTAATAATATAATGAAATAAATTAACAAAAAGTGTTAATTTTACTAAAATAGATATCGATTTTAAATTAAAAGATGCACTTGGGGTCGTACCAGTCATACTGTGCATCAGATTGAGGTGTGGTTAATTTCAAAATATCTCAAATGACTTGTGGATCATTATCCAAATGTATCAAAAAAATATGAAAGTGTTTTATTGGTTTTGATTATGTCATTTTTTTACTAAAATGTCTTTTTAAACTGAAAAAAAAACACACTTTTGAATCATTCTGATTACATTGTTTATCGGTTTCTTTTGGAATAAGTTATTTTATGTCACAAATGAATTAAAAATAATTTTCATAAATTATAGAGAAAAACTGAGCGTATTTGATTGGTTTTTAGTGAGTGAAACTATTTGACCAGAAATGTCAATTTCAAATTTATAATGGACACTTTGAGTTATATCGGGATGATCATGTTTTGGATTGAGGAGTGTCTAATTCATACACATAAAAATGGATTATGGATCATTTAATATATTATCAAAAAAATATAAATGTGTTTTATGAATTTTCAGTGGACATTTGTCCATTTTACTAAAATTGATGACAATTTTAAATAAAAAGACACACTTTGAGTCATATCAGTCACACCGTTAATCAGATTGAGGTTTGGTTAATTCACACACATCCCAAATGATTATTTGGATGGTTTTCCTAATGTATAAAAATAATATGAATATTTTTTCTTTGTTTTGAGTACATCACTTGTCTTTTTTACTAAAATTTCATTTCAAAATTGAATCATGCACTTGGACTCATATTGATCATATTGTTTACCGGATTGGGGAGAAGCAAATTCCTACACATCAAAAATGACTTAAGAATTATTTTCCTAAGGTATTTAAACTATATGAATGTTTTTTCATAGTTTTGAGTAGTTTATTTGGCCATTTTAAAAATATCGAAGTCAATATAAATCTAAAAACATGCACATCGAGTCGTACAAGTGAAACCGTTTGTTAGATTAAGGTGCATTTTATTTATAGACATCTCAAATCACTTACGGATCTTTTTCCTAAAGTATCAAAATAATCAGATTGTTTTTTCAGTTTTTCGGAGTTTATCTTGTTTTTTACTAAAATTGATATAAATTTCAATTAAAGATTCACTTAGAGTCAAAATGGTCACATAGTGCATCAGATTGTGCTGCAGTAGATTCCTACACATTCTAAATCTCTTATGTTTTATCTTTCTAGAGTATCAAAATAATTAGAATTTGTTTTCTTAGTTCTGAGTACACCACTTATCTATTTTTATTAAAATATCATTTTACACCAGAAACATGAAATTTTACTCGTACAGATCAATCAATGTATCAGTTTAATGTTAGAACGATTTCTACACATCACAAATGATCTATGAATGGATTCACTAAATTATCCAGAAAATAAAAGTCTGTTTGTTTAGTTTTTAGTGAGTGGAAATTTTTAAATTCAATTGTTGATTTTAAACATATAATTGATACATTGAGTCAGTTTTCTTTTCTACTAAAATTAATTTCAGTTCTAAATAAATATAAGTAGTTTGAGTAATACTGGTCACATAATGTGTCTGACTGAGGTGCGGCTTATTCCTACACATCCCAAAGTTTCAAAACAATCATAATTTTCATTGTCACCATGATTTCCATTGACTTTATTTTGAAAAATACCAACACTATATGATAATCATTGAATAACCCAGATCAACATGAAAAAAATAATCCACCTATATAAGAAAACAATTATTATGAGTAATTCTAAAAATAAATAAATAAAACATAAATATGAAAAAATATATTAATTTTATGGATAATAATTTTAATGTGGAAACAAAAATATTAGATATATAATTGTGTAGAGATGGAATCATGTCTATTCTTGCATCATTAGTTGAGGGAACATGAAATAATGTGATGAATGTTCCACTATAGGGGTGAAAATGTATTGAGGGAGAAGAAGTATGTGGAAGTTTTGGTGCATACGGTCAAGAAAGATGGACATACCACCCCAAATCAAAAAAATGAATCCTCATGTATAAGATAACAATTATTATGTGGGTAATACTAAAAATAAATAACTTAAACATAAATAGAAAAACAATACATTAATTCTACGTACAATGATTTTACCATTCAAACTTATAGATTTCCACTATGATTCAGCATCGATAATTTCATTGCTCTACATGAAAATACATGACACATGGACTGAAATATTCTAAAATAATTGAAATCTATAAGGAATAATGAAAATTACATTAAAATTTCGTAATAATTTTTTTTGGGAAAATAGAGAAATTATATCTCAACACTAACTTTAAATCTTTCAAAACAGATTCCTTCATTATAGTTAGTTCTTCTGGGGGATTAGTAACATCATCATGTGTAGAGAAAATTTTATGCATGAGTAGTCAAACATTTAATTTATATTGTGTTAATGAAGTAGAGAACATATAATATTATGTTGACAACATAATATATTAAAAAACATTTTTACCTTCCCATTAAACTCTCTTTCTTTTTTTAAAAGGTTAAAAGGATTTAGTTCCTCTATCTAGAATCCAAATCCCCTCATTGTGGTCCCCTATAATGTACAAGATATTGATTATATTGGGACCACCATGAACTTTTTATGATGACCCAATGAAAGGCCATCCTCAATTGAATATAGAGTATAAATGAAGAGAAAAAAATCTAGGCTCATTTTCTCATTTTTGGGGATGTGATGCACATTTTAAACTAAAATGTTACTTATATATTGAAAAAACACACTCTATGTCATACTAGTCACATTGGGAATCATATTTAAATGTGGATAATTTCTACACATCACAGATGACTTATGGATCATTTTCCTAATGTATCAAACAATCCAAATGGGTTTTATCAGTTTTGAGTATGTGAGTTGCCCTTTTTACAAAAAATGATGTCAATTTTAAATAAAAAAGTCACACTTTTAGTCATATCTATCACACCATAAATCCGATTGAGGTGAGGCGGATTCAAACATGTGTAAAATGGATTACGTATCATTTTAATAAAATATAAAAACAATCCAAATGTGTTTACTTGGTTTTGAGTATGTCACTTGTCTTTTATAAATGCTATTTTATACTAAAAACATGAACTTTTAACCATAACGATCACATCGTGTATCTTTTTGACAAGATATTGATTTATACATGAAAAAAATTACTTATGAATAAATTTCCTAAATCATTGTTAAAATTTGAGAATGTTTTCTTAGATCTCATTGAGTGAAATTATTTGAACAAAACTGATAATTTTAAACAAATAACTGACACATTAAGTGATACCGGGCACACCATGCATCGTATTGATGCGTGGATGATTAATACACATCAAAAATTAATTATGGATAATTTCTATAAATTATGAAAACAACATGACTGTGTTTTCTTAGTTTTGAATACGTAAATTTTCTGTTTTATTAAAATTGATGTCATTTTTAAATAAAAATAGGCACTTGGAGTCATATCGGTCACATAATGCATCAGATTGGGGTAAGAATAATTATTATATGTCTTAAATTATTGTTGTATCATTTTTGTAATGTAAAAAATCAATATGAATGAGTTTTAATTGTTTTGAGTACATAACATTTTCATACTAACATGTCATTTTAAACTCAAAAAATGGACTTTGAATTATACCAATCACATCGGGTATCAGTTTGATGTGAAACAAATTCATAAATTTCATAAAGTACATATGAATTCATTTCCTAAATTATAAAGAAATTATGATAATATTTTCATTATTTTCTGTGAGTGACATTTTTTGAAAAAAACTGTCAATTTTAAATTGATAACAGACACATTGAATCATAACAGTCACATTTTGCATCGAATTATGGTGTGGCAGATTCCTACACATCTAAAATGAATTATGGATAATTTCCCTATGTTTTAATGAATTAAATGCCTCCATAAACCTATTTTTACAATCATATAAAACAATACCATTTTTTTATAAAATACACCCTATTAAAAATCCAACTTATATTGAAAATAAATTATAAAAAATCCACAACCAATTATTTTATTAAAGTTTTTTTGGAATCCTTCTGCTTAAATTCAAGGATAAAAATGAAATTACTTCATCATTAAATTTTATTCCATGTAAAATCAAATAAATTAATTTTAGTAAAACAAACATGCCAGCTGAAATTACATTATAGCAACCCAAGACCCTATGTTACGTAGGACTATAGTTTCATATTTTTATTCATATATCTCCACCATATACATTTCATTATCACCCTTCAATCTATCTTTTATATGGTCTTTTAGAGCCTTAATCTATAAGGAGTTGGTGGTAATGGAGACATTGAGTTAATAACTAGTTTCAACGGTGTAATTATTACAAATGGGAGGTATCTTCCCTTTTAGAGAACACAATGAAGTACAAGGGGTAATACCTCTCATTTACTTCATTGACTTCATTAAAAGAGGAAATTCCTCCTATTTTGGAGAATTAAACCATTAACACTAGTTATTAACTCAACACCTCTATTTCAACCTACTCCTTCTAGAGAAAAACTCCACATAACTAGAGAAATAATAGAGTGAATGGTGGGAAAGTAATGAAGAGGGTAGATACTGAAGCATCTAAATATGCAACTATAGTGTTACACATCCTGGGAGTCTTGTGTTGATAAATTTTATTTTAAGTTGATGAGTGTATGTTACTGAAATTAATTTATTCTATTTAACAAGGAGGAAGAGTTAATGATGAATTAATTTTATTTTTATCCTCTAATTTATCCACAAGGATCCAAATAAAACACTAATAGAATAATTTCTTGAGTATTTTTTTAATTTTTTTTCAATGAAACATAGTTTTAATTAATAGGTTTTACTTTATTGAAAAATGATAGGATTCGATATGATTGGAAAAATTGTTTTATGGAGGTGTGTACATCGTTCACACTTACATCGATAGGAAGTAAACCTGAATGGGGTTCACGCATTCCACCATCAAAAACTATAAAAGGGAGGTCACTCCTAACTCAATACATAGATAAATAAATTAAATCTACCTAAATATTATATATATGTTATATATGTTATATATACATGTATAAAGGAATTATAATTGTAACATTATTTGAATATAATTATATATATATATATTATTTATCATATTTAAATTTATTTAAATATACTATATATTATTCGATGTATATATATAATTATATTTTTTCTAATGAAACAAAAAAATAATATTAATTTTTTTTAATTATATTAATTAAAAATAATTATTATTTTGGGTAATTGTGTATAAAATAAAATTATAAATTTTATAAAGTTAAATTATTTTAATAAAATGTATATATAGTTACCAAATTTTATTTTTTTTAATGTAAAATGTATTTACCAAATTTTATTGGTTATTTTATAATAAATTATATTACTATTAATTAGATGTCTATATAGACCTAAAATGTATATATAGACGTAAAATTGTGAATACCTAATAATAATTTCTGATATATTGAATTTGATAAATTCTATTTTGTTTTATTGAACAAATGATATAGAAAGCTAAGGATTCTATGGAGGATATCTAATATGCATTGAACCATCCATGAGGTTCTAGGGAGGTATATAAGGAAGTTGGCATAATGAAATAATAATCATTAATAAGATATAACATAAGCAATAGTGAAAAGACACCAACCCTTGAAACGTTTATCCCATACACATTTAAACATATATATATAATTCAATTTATAATACACTCAATTGAAAAAACAAAGTATCATTTAAACATAATTTTAATGAAAATAAATATAATAACTTCCTAATTTGAAAATTCATAAACATAATTTCTGAATAAAAAATTATAAAATCACCCTTACATTATAAATTTTGAAAACACATATAAATAGATAAAAATATACATATTTACATATATATATATGTTTATATATATCTTTATAAAATAAACATATACTGAAAAAAAAATATGTAACCCTTACAATAGAATATAAAAATATAGTAAAATAAACATAACACTATACTAATTTTGAAAATATAGAGATATTCAAAAAAATAAATACAGTATCAGCCTTGCTAAGATTTATCTTAAAATAAAACAACACAATTCTATGAAAATAAGTTTCTAAGGAAAACCCCTTACATTAAAATATTAATATGGAATATATATAAATAAATTCTCTTATATGAATTTCATAAAATCAGCTTCATTTAGTACATTTTAGCATTATCAGACTGAGACTTGGTTTTCTAAATCAATTTTATGGGAACCTAAAAGGAAATTGGTTTAATTAAATAAAGAATGATGTTGTATAATTGTAGCCACTGAACAAAATTGATTCAAAAAAACAATTTAAAAATGCGAAAATAAGATATCCCAAATAGTATTCATGAAAACAATGGATCATAAGCAAAAAAAATAGAATACAACAACCAGAGCACAAATAAAGAAAAAAATCAGAACCTAAAAGGAAAAATAGGAAACCATTAGATCCAGATCACAAAACAGAAAAAAAAAGAAATAAAATTCGAACCTACAATGGAAAACACATGCCTGACTCACTAGGATAAAGAAAATATGAGACCCTCAAATCCAGATCATGATTTTTTCTATAAAAAAACATAAACAAAACATCGGATTCCAAATGATGTTCAAGAAACTGGAGGCAGTGGGTTTGTGTGATTTGAGTGGGTTTGTGTGATTCAAGCTTCAATTCACCAGGTAGGAGAACCGGTAATGAGTGGCTTCTATGGAAATCATCTAATATTGCGATGGGTTCATAATAGGTTAGGTTTTTTAATTATACCAAGAAACTATTATCAGTGCTTTTTTAAAAGCACTAATAATGAATTCTTTTATCAATTCTTATTATTTAAGCACTGATAAAATGAATATTTATCAGCGCTAATAAAGATAGGTATTTATCAATGAGAAAAAGTGTTGATAAAATCCAAATATATTATCACTATAATTTTAGCACTGATAAATATCACTTATTGGTGCTTTTTTAGCATTGATTAGGTCACATCTATATCAATGCTCATAATTTTTTTTTGTTAATGCTTATTACAAAAGTACTAATAATTTATTTATAATTTTAATTATAAGTAAAAAAATTGTAAATATAAATATAAATATATATAAATATATATAAATATATATTTAATATATATATATATATATATATATTAAATATATTCCTTGTTTAAATATATTTAAAATAATTTTATAATTAATTAAATATATAATTATTTATTTATAATTATATAAATATTTGTAAAAAATAATATTTATATCATTATATATATTTATATATTTATATATCTTTATTTATCAAATATTTATAAATTTAAATATTGTAAATATATTCATTATTTATGTAAATTTATTATAAATTAAATAATTATTTAAATATTTGTAATTATTCATTTATGTTTATATAAATATTTTTAAAAAAAATATTTATTTATTTCTGACTATAAACGTATAATTTTAAAAATATAGTTTGTAAATTTTTAAATATATTTATTTATGAATATATTTATTTATAAATATATTTTATAGACATTTTTTTGAAAATATATTTTATCATTATTATTGAATATCTAATTTTAAGTGCATGCATGTTATAAATTAGTGAAATTGAATAAATTAAAAACAAGTACAGTTTAGTAGTATTGAAAAAATGGTATAAGGCCCCGGCCTTAAACCTTACATAATCTTGAGTTATCACAAGATTACACATTGAGGATATTTTCAGGTTTAGAGTTTTAGATAATTAGATCTTGAAACTTTCATTACATTCCACCTTTAAACAAATTGGTTACATAAAAGACATGATTCATTCTTCCCAACAATGGAGTCATATTTAAAATAAAACTTGGATTCATTCTTGACTCATCCTTGACTCTATCATCTTATCATGTAACTTTCCCTTGACCTGTGAAAAACATTTCAAAAACATGGGATGAGCATAAAAAGCTCAGTAAGAGTTATAAAAAATGTGGAAAGGAAACATGAGTTCATATATACATTAGAATGAAATCATACTTTACCCATAAAACATAGGCATATAAAATCATGAATAAATCATAGAAAACATATGACATAAAGGAAACTTGAGGCATTCATAACATTCTTACGTAGGGAGTAACCCTCTTGGTTACGTATGGAATACCCATCACAGTATATTCCCTAAATCTCTTCGGAGAAACCTTAACGTTTTACTCCTTCACGTTACCCAATGCATTGGAGAGCTATAACGGGCTAACCCGCCCTTAGTTTATCACGGAACCACCCGTTCTTCATAACAATGCCCAAGGACCATAACATAATCGTATCACATAAAACATGCATATAGGAAACATAGCATTTCCACATTTCAATCACAATATAACATTTTAGTATATTTAAATAATGAATCCATTCAAAAAGAAACCATTTCCAAAACCATTTAAAACATTTAATAAAGTGATTTTTGAATCAAAGTTTCCCATACCACCTTGAATCTTAAAATTTTAAACCATTAATATCCATATAAATAAATCCTTAAAACCATTTTGAAAACATGGATATTAATAAGAACAAATAATTAAATCATTTAAAACGATATTTTGGTTAAAGGGGTTTTACCAAAATTAGAGACACTTGAATACAATAATTGAGGAATAACATTTAGTCATAAATTTATAATATCATGAGAATAAATGGATTCATGATATAATACTCCAAAGGGCAGTATATACACCATATAAGAGTGAATTGGTTCATAACAACAATAAACCCTCAATAGAAATGTCAAATGTGATGAAATCCCTTATAAAGAATGTATCCTTAAATTAAGGACAAATCAATCTCAAAAATATGTGTGAAAAATATAAATACACCCAATATAAGTGGATATTAAGTTTAAAACAATAAAAGGTAATTCACACATATTCAATGGATGACATATTCAATGACTACATGTTGAACCCAAAGAAATCGAAATTGGGTTAAAAAGTTCCCTTGACAACCTAATAGCATCACATCAAAATGAGTTGATGAGAGATAAAAAAATGTATCTCATCACTTGGACATAAAATTTACATCAATAAGGATATATGAGAACATATCCCAACATAACAATATGTAAATTAAAAGACCCAACAAAAGAAGTCTTTAAAAAGGAGGACGGTGAAAGGTTCCCTTACCGACTTGGGTATCTTTCAAAACATACACCCCATGAAAGAAGGACAATAGATCATTGATGTAAATACTCATAAACAAAAGTATATTACACAAAGAGTAGAATAATGGGAAGTACATTCACCACTCAATGGAATTTGTGGCAAATGTAGCATAAATCTCACGGGAATAAAAGTGAGATGAAAAATCCCTTACGAAAACACGGCAGCTTAACGGTGCAACGTAAAACTCCCGAATATGGATTGATGAGATCAAATAGGGTATCTCGTCACATTACAATAAAATGTACAGAAAGAGGAATATAAAATAACATCCCCCAACATTACAAAGAGGAGCTTAAAAGAAGTGACATAAAGGAGAGTACTTTAAAAGAAAGAGAGAGGTTAGATCTCTTACGAAAGTTCGGCAGCCTAACGACGCCACTCAAAACTTCCAAAATGGATTGATGAGAGAGAATAGGGTCTCTCATCACATGAACATAAAAATTACCGTAAGTGTAATATAAAATATCATCCGAATAACAAGAAATATGAGCTTTAAAAGAAATGACATAAAGGTGTGTACTTAAAAAGAAAGAGAGGAGTAGGATCCCTCACCTCGGGTCCGACTTGACCCGATTGTTCTTTAACGTCCTGAATAATTAACTTGAGTAAATTTCTAATTCCTTAAGAACCATTTTCAAGTTCATTATTCCTTTTATATCACCTATTACGATGTCATAAACATTATGTAATAATTTAAGTTAATAATATTTGTTTTGCCGATATTTGGTTCTTAAGTCGAAAGTGGACTTCTTACAATTACATGTTGTTCATGTGGCCAAATGTTTATTATATCCAGAATTGTATTAATCATTTAGATATCATATATGTCATATATATCCAGTACATTCATGCATTTATAACATTACATAATCATTTAGAGGTAAGAAATGAAATGCACCGTTCATGGAGACGGTAATCTGTACGTACGCATGAACGCTACTTTCATTTCTATTTCGTATTTTATAGAATGGAATCATAATAATATAAAGGTTTATTATAATTCCAGTATAATATAATATATAATATCACAGTTCCATCCTTTATACGTCCCACATATGGTATTTAACGAATCAAATCACTTTGAGGGGGCGGTAGTCCGCACTTCCTAAAATGAAGATATCGCGTATACCCATAATGGAAGCCATAAAGGTAAGAAAAAAATGAAAAATAAAGAAGCATAAGTAAAACATAAACATATTATATATCATATATAAAAATAGTGACATCATAATGGCCACCTTTGAAGGTGTTAAATTAGTATTGAACAATCATCGTTTCGGGAAGCACAATTTCGCCATCCACGGAAACCGTATGTTCTTTAACCATTTGATGTAGTTGTGTGAGAGTGTAGCTTGAATAAATCTTATAACAACATCCTAGTATATTTAAGATACTATTTTTGTAACAAAAGAAATAAATAAAAAGAGTTTAGGGGGTTGGAGAAGCAAAATAAAAAAATTGAACATTAGAGAATGAATTACCTTTAAAAGTGTAACTCCTTTTGATTTGAGCCTAAAGGCTTCCTTTGAAAGGATTCTGCCCAAAGGGAATCCTCTAGGATGAGTATAGGGATGTGGAGAGAGTAAATGGGCAGGGTTTGGCCGGTCCAAAGGCTTGAGGAGTGTGTGAAATGAGGTAGAGGTGGGGGCCTTTTATAAGAGGAGAGGAGGGGCACTTTTGGAAAGTATGAAATATTACATTATTTGAAAATGTGTTTCGGTTTTAGAAGGTCCCACATTGATATAATTCGTGGATAAGGTGAGAAGTATTCGAAATACACTCATACAATAAGTTTTGGACATGTGTAGTTCATAGATTTTATATTATCTTTCTATTTTATTTAAATCGTCAAATAATGATGTCATCACTGCATCATTATTATGTCATACATAATTTAATTTATTTAATGTCTACAAATTACAAAAAAAAATACTATGATGTAGGAAATCTTTTTAGATTTCCAATGATTATTTATAATAAAAATGATGACTTGTATAACCCCACTTAAAAATTGTTTTAGTAAAACATATCATGTTTGTGTCATTTTTACTTTTACATTAAATAAAAAGTTATTTATGTCGTTTCCCAAACAAAGTGGATCCATGGGGTCCCCAAGTTGGCCCATGGCTTTTATTGGTCGAACATGACTCACCCAATAGGTGTAGAACAAGTGTCATGGTGTTTTCACATTCTTATAATATCATTTTTACCTTAAATTACACTAATTACCACTAATCGCGATAAAAAACTTAATAAGTTACTATTCACCAAAAAATTATTTTCATCCCATTGAACCACATTTTACATACTAATGACAACCATGTATGTCGGATTTTCAAAATTCAATACACATTAGTGGTAAACTTTCATTTAACTGAAAAATCAGTTTGCTTGATTACCACTTAGTGGTTTCACTATTCAACAAAAAATGGAGTTTTTCAGAAAAATAACAAAACATCACCCTAAGCTTTATTTGATATTCCAAATTCAAAAATGATGTCCGTTTTACAAAATTCAAAACATATTAGTCACATTAATTAATTTAATAATTAATTCCTGATGTCATAGAAAATAGCGTGTTTTTATAAAACAATAAGTATCAAAAGATTGACACTACTTTAAGTCTGTTTCCAAAGTGAAATTAATTCCAACGACCACTATTGGATTTAATGGTAAAAATATTTTCTAATTTCACTATAAAACCAATTCAAAATATAATCTAATCATATAAATAAATTATATTAAAACGAGGTTTTGAATTAAATACAACATTTTACACTATTCATTAAAAAAAATGAACATTATCGGAAAGATACCAAAAATTTACACAAAGTAAATTTTGATGTCCCGATTCTTACGAAGAGTTTTATTTGGTCCAATAGAATGTATAAGAGTGAAAAAAACTCTATTTAATGACGGTTCGCCATCAAAAGGCGATAAGTGAACCTTTAGTGAAAACTAGGGCTTATATGCCTAAAATTTAATTCTTTCCGTATTTTAAGCCTCTATCCTTTATTGGATAAATGTAAAAACATTTAAAAACATATATAATCATATTTTAGTTATTTCTATCCATTCCCACCATTACAACGGCTACATGTTAACTACCATTTA
Source organism: Viscum album (assembly GCA_963277665.1). Classification (NCBI taxonomy): domain Eukaryota; kingdom Viridiplantae; phylum Streptophyta; class Magnoliopsida; order Santalales; family Viscaceae; genus Viscum; species Viscum album. The sequence goes on from OY728132.1 coordinate 1,880,075,770, forward strand.
AAATAATATTCTTTTATTATTAGAGTGTAACGTAAGATTCCCAAGAAACTCGTTGTTGCGTGTTGGGTACGCCATCGAGCATAGCGTCCGCTTTAAAGTCATTTAAATATTTTATTCACAAATATGGATAAATATGAAATTTCATATTCTTTATTTACCTGGGGTGTTACATCTTTCCCCCCTTTTGGGAATTGTGTCCTCGCAATTTTAAAATTGCGCTTGGAAACATCCTTGAAAGTCCCACATCGGAACAAGAGTCGGTAAAACAATCACTTTAAAATAAAGAAAGATAAGTACAGAGGTCACTCGAGTTAACCCATACTAGGATTCCAAGTATGAAAATATGGACATGGAGGAAAAAACAAAGGGTCATGTTCTGATGGAGAGTGATAGAAAACATGTTTAGGAGAAAGTTAACCATGAGAAAATCACAAACTTGTGATGGGTTAAACGGTATTCGATTCCCCAGTAGGAAAAGATAATAGACAAAAATTTTGTTTTAAGTTATTTTTTATTGAGGAATTTATTCACAAGGAAACATAATCACATATCATATTGAATTTCAACTTTTTTTAGATTCCTTACACAAACTCATATTTTCTCCAAAAACGAGTATTTAGGAAGACTTGTTCACATTAAGAGTACTATAATCAACTTCTAGAGAATCACATAATCCACAAAATAGAACTATATACTTCCCATGTCTTTAACCAAAACCAAAACCAAAAAGGCTGTTACAAGATCAGATAATCCAGAAAAGGATAACCCTTTACTAAAAAGAAAATCTATTCTTAATCTCCAAAATTTGTCCAACAAAACCCAAAGATCAACGAGGACTATTCTATAATCAATTTGTCCATAAAATTCTTCAATGTAAACCAATATAAGATTGAAACCCAAATATTTGAAGGATTTAGTCGCATAGTCTTCCAAGATAAATCGTAACATTTATCTCTAAACAATATCAGTTTCTTCTAACGTCTCGTATTGAAAAGTAATTAACCTAATCACATATCCTCCATGATAGGTTAATAATTTTCATAAATAACCCAAAATCAACTTATTCTTAATTCATAAAATCATATAACTAAAAAGAATCAGTCAAACTAACCAGGGACTTCACGTAGTCCGGTGGTAGGCGATAAATACCAGTCGCACTTTGGTTGTGGGTTCGATTCCCGTAGCTTTGTCCGACGCGACGGGTAGTCACACGGTCTGCGTGTTGTCCTTTTTCCAAAACTATATAATTCTCAAATCATTCCCCAAAAAGGGATAAAATCATCAAAAATAACCATAACATAATTTAACCTCAATTTATCTCATGCCTTTCACTTAAATCATAAAATATAGTAACCCATAATTACCTCAAAAGTAAGGATCATATAAGCCCAAATGGTTCTTTATAACTATGTCCACAAAAGAAAAGATAACTATTACTTGAATAAAATTTGGCTATATTAAACATCAGTGTTGCACATAATATAAAAAGTCTTCTAATGTAACCCCATCATCAAAAGAGACTTAATACTCTTAAGAATTTCACCATAACTCTTGAAGCCCTTATATGTTGACATCTTACTCATTCAACATTCTTCATGATCCATTATCCATTCCTTTCCAACTTTTTCCGAAATACCTCTTTCCTACAAACAAAATCATGAATCATATCCTAAGATTCCAAAATAGGAAAACAATATTCATGAAATAGTACATACCTTTGATTGGTCATTGTCAGTTTCTTCATCCTCAATCGGAATGGCATTAGGTATTGGTAAACGAATATTGGTACGCTCTTGGTGACCCCATTCACTAAACTTCTTCATAAGACATGTGTTTGCATAATGACCTTGCACACCACATTTAAAACATTCAATTGATCCCTCAGAAAGAACTTCTTTCCCTTTCCTCGAGTCAACTGGATGCTTCTTTTTTCCATGGCAGGTTCTTGCTTTATGACCTTCATTTCCAGATCTATAGCATATTTATGTCCCTTTGAAACATTTTCCTAGGTGTTTCTTTCCACATCATTGCCACATAGGTTTTTGAACACACTTACCTTTATGATTATTACCTGTACATCCGTAGGGATTTGTTTCTTGCATATATGATGCCTTAGAGAAATCTCCAAGGTTTAGGTGGTCAATCATGACTACAGATAGTTGGTTGAGGATAATCACCAGAGTTCTCATTGAAGCTCCCATATCATTCAGTTGCTTGCTCAAAAAACTGTCACAGTTTCCTTCACATCCACTGTTACTTTGGTGCCTGCTAGATCCACCCATTTACTAAAACCAAAAAGGTCAGTGTGAGTATATCAACCAAACAATCATGTACTAATGAGTAAGATAAACACTAAGATATACTTACTCATTCACTTTATCTAAAACTAGGACTCTTTCTGAAATCCTAACCATTATGGTAATGTCACTTATGCTTAAAGAATACCCTAACCTCTAAAGTTATCTAAACCGACCTCTGATACCAACTATAAGGCCTCGGCCTTAAACCTTACATAATCTTGAGTTATCACAAGATTACACATTGCGGATCTTTTCAGGTTTAGTGTTTTAGAGAATTAGATCTTGAAACTTTCATTACATTCCACCTTTAAACAAAGTGGTTACATAAAAGACACGATTCATTCTTCCCAACAACGGAGACATATTTAAAATAAAACTTGGATTCTTTCTTGAATCATCCTTGACTCTATCATCTTATCATGTACCTTTCCCTTGACCTGTGAAAAACATTTCAAAAACATGGGATGAGCATAAAAAGCTCAGTAAGAGTTATAAAAAATATGGAAAGGAAACATGAGTTCATATATACATTATAATGAAATCATACTTTACCCATAAAACATAGGCATATAAAATCATGAATAAATAATAGAAAACATAAGACATAAAGGAAACTTGAGGTATTCATAACATTCTTACGTAGGTAGTAACCCTCTTGGTTACGTATGGAATACCCATCACAGTATATTCCCTAAATCTCTTCGGAGAAACCTTAATGTTTTACTCCTTCACGTTACCCAATGCATTGGAGAGCTATAACGGGCTCACCCGCCCTTAGTTTATCACGGAACCACCCGTTCTTCATAACAATGCCCAAGGACCATATCATAATCGTATCACATAAAACATGCATAAAGGAAACATAGCATTTCCACATTTCAATCACAATATAACATTTTAGTATATTTAAATAATGAATCCATTCAAAAAGAAACCATTTCCAAAACCATTTAAAACATTTAATTAAGATATTTTTGTATCAAAGTGTCCCATACCACCTTTAATCTTAAAATTTTAAACCATTAATATCCATATAAATAAATCCTTAAAACCATTTTGAAAACATGGATATTAATAAGAACAAATAATTAAAACATTTAAAACGATATTTTGGTTAAAGGGGTTTTACCAAAATTAGAGACACTTGAATACAATAATTGAGGAATAACATTTAGTCAGAACATTATAATATCATGAGAATAAATGGATTCATGATATAATACTCCAAAGGGCAGTATATACACCATGTAACACCCCAAGATTTCATAGTGTGTTATTTCATCAAAATAATTCAATAACTTGCACTACACGCAACACCGAGTTCAATCACACCATGACTTACAAAAAAAATCCATTCAAAAGAGGTTATGAATAGTATTATCTAAATTTTAAACTTTATATAATCCTTATAATTTTAGAATCCATATTATGAGTTTCTTAGATATAATGCAAGAACAAATTCATTTTCAGTATTGCACTTTTATCAACTTTTAATAGTGAACCCTTTTTAAATACAATATTTTAAACTTTTTTACTAAATGGGGACATCAAAAATTTAAAATGAAACATCCCAAGCTTCCACGGTACACTTTCTTTGAATAATACAGTAGCGTGTGTTGTACGCAACCTTGAGTTTTAACACACACCACAACCAATCAAACTAGCCGTTATGAATAGTAATACCTAATTTTTGAAATTATATATATTTTATATTTTAAAATGGACTTCATTTTTGGATTCAGAATATTGAATTTAGCCTAAGGTGAAATTTTGGTACATTTCGGATAACTTTCATATTTTGATGAATAGTGAAAATTACTAAATTTTAATTAAAAACAACTTTTTTAATCAAAATAGTTAATAGTGATAAATTATGAATTTGAGTGGTTTTAAAGTATATTTAGAATATATTTTTACCATTTAATATAATGTTTGTCATTGGACATAATTTTACAATTAAACCGAACATAAACAAGTGTCAATCTGTTGATAGTTATTATCTCTTAAAAACATGCTTTTTGTTTTGACAGCGGGAATTAATTTTAAATTAATTTCTGCCACTTCTGTGTTTTGAATTTAGGAAAATGGATTCCATATTTGGAATCAGGATGTTCAAATTGTGTAAATAGGTAACTTTTATTGTTAACCATTTTGAATAATTATTGCGGTAAATATTTTATTTACCATGGTTAAGGGTAAATCCGGTAAATAAGGGTTAAAAAATAATATTATAATAATACTAAATTAACCTAAAACATGTATTAACCATATTTGTTGATACATGGTCGACCATGGACATCTTTGGGTCGATTTTGGGACCCCATGGATCCACTTGTAAGTGATAATGACACTTTATTTTAATTAAGTCAAAATGAATACAAAAATGACACAAGCATATATCTTTTAGAAAAACAATTGTTACATAGGGTTATATATGTTGGATTTTAGATTATAAATATTCATTAGAAAGATAAAAAGATTTCCTACATAATGATATTTTATTTATAATTTTTAGACATTAAAGAATTTATTTTATTTATGACACAATGATGATGCAGTAATTAATATAATAGTGAAAAATTAAAATAATTGTTATTATAAATACCCAAATAAATAAAATATAAAACTTTTAATGAATTAAACTAATTTTATAGTATAATATGACATATTAGGATTGATTTGATTAACTTTTTTTGAAGTAATCAACCTGTTATGAGTTTCACAAAAATCAACTATTGAATAGTGTCAAAATTGACATAAAAGAGTTCTTAAAATAAATATTATATTATTAATTGATATTAAATTCATAAAAATCTAAGGTTCGTCCAAGAGACTTATATCATGATAGATTCATCATTAATGGACCACTTGGGGGTCTCTTGGATGTATATAGTAAGTTTATTAACCATATTATATAAAAATACAAAGAGACATTGTAAAAGTGAAACTAATTAACTTAGAGTTAATACTTAAAGATAAGGTTAATATAAGTACCCAAACCTGTCTAAATTCTATTGGTTGAGTTTTGTTCGACCCATACCCACCTTATCCTTTGAATAGTCAACTTTGGAGCCATTGTAAACCGATTATGAATTTATTATAAACTAATATCTCTAGCTTTTCCAAAGGTGCCCCGCACCCCTATTATAAAAGGGCACTCCTCCTTCTCATTTATTCACACCATCAAAGCCTTTTGGTTCTGCAAACCTCTACTGAAATACTATCCCAACATCCCTCACTACAACCTAGAGGCCTTAGTTTGATCAGAAAGCCAACCTAAGGAGCCCTTTTGATCAAATCAAAAGGAAGAACCCGAAGAAGAGGTAATGATTTCACCACCCTTTTCCAAGTTCATTTCTTCTTCCACTTCTTCTTCCTTTGTTGTTACCATTATAAAATAATAACTCCAGTATCATATATATTCTGTGATGTTATTATAAATATGGTACAACCATATTCAGTATTCTATCCACCCTTTTAATAACATGTCACCATACGTGCGTACGTACGTTTTACCGTCTCCACGTCGTGGTGTAATTGTTATTCAATATATTATTATTTGGATGGGTATAATAATGATATGTAACTCATGTAACTAATAAATATAACATGTTAATGATCCTGTATATATGATATAACAACCATTTATATATTATTTTAATATCGAAAGAATGATATTGTCGCTCGTGCGTACGTACGGACTACCGTCTCCACGAACGCGATGAGATTCATTCTCCATCATATCCATTCAAGTATAATTATCATTTGATGATTTATAAATGATGTTTATGGACTTGATATCATTCTGGATATGAAGAATATACAACCTATCCTTTACAAAAATGTCTCACGTAACAAAACATATAAAAGAAAACAAGTAAGTTAACACCTGAAACAACGATAATACTAAGATATTATTATAAATCGATATTAAAAGATCATATCATATTAATGTATATGATTCTTGTATAATTTAGTAACAATTATTTCACCATTATACAGGAGGTTAACCTACCCCAACCAAGGAAAAGTACAAGGTAAGGGTTATTTCACAATCTCTTCATTATCCGAGGTTGTTTATATGTAATAATCTACTGGGATCTCTTTATCATCCACATCCATGTTTCTTAAAAATGTATTTCAAAACATTTTTACTATTTACTAGAATATGAGTTAAAGTCATTTATACCCTTTTTGACTTTTATAAGTGGTTTATAAAGGAATCTTTTCGTCGTTTTCAAAACAAGGTCCCTTTTTAACCTTTTCGACAGAATTAAGGTAAAAATGTTTTTTTTAACTTATACGGAGGGTGCGGCTAATTTCCGTCGTTATAAAATCTTCAAAACTTACCTTACGAGCTTATAAGAATATTTTCAAAGAAAATGTTTTATTTTATATGGATCTTAAATGATTTCAAAATAAAAAGAGATATTTCTTTAAAAAGAATTTTGATTTCATCTATGTCAACATCCTTTGATGGATTTTACGCTTATTTGAAGTTGATTTATTATGATACAAAACTTCTATATTGTATTGAAGGTTTTGTGATATGTTTGACTGTGGATGTGCTATTTTTATACCATTCATAGTTTATGGTTAAAGTATTGACATTTCGTATGCTAGTTTTAATACGAATGTTTATGTTATATTTAAACCTTTTCATATGGGAATGCATTGGACTTAATATGTGACGGGTGGAGCCCGCTATAGCTCCTCGATGCATCGGTTGGTCTCATGAGACAAACTAGTGTCTTGGCACAAGGCCTTGACAAAATCTTATTTGTAGTCTTGGCACGAGGCCTTGACTATGTGGTTATGATAGTCTGGCATTATGCATTCCAACATTATGAAAGTGGTTATTGATTTTTGCATGTGATTATTCGATTAGTAGAATATCCATGTGAATAAGTAAATGGAATTATTTCATTTTTACTTTTGCCATACTATGTTGAAGTTCAAGTTTAAAAGGCTTTTTTTTAGTAATGCATTGCCTTAAATGTTTATTCTTATTTATGAAAGTTTCTGCTATATTGTTATCCTTACTGGGCATTTGAGCTCACCCCTTTTCTATGTTTTATTTTTCCCAGGATGTGAAGAAGTAAGTTATGAATGACCTGCAGGGATTTTATGAGGGGTTAATAGTGTGGATTGTGGAAACATTATGTTGTTGTATTAGCTTTTCATTTTATGATGTAATGTAAAACTTATGAATATATCTAGTGTTTCCAAGGATACTAAACCAATCGGTCTTTCGAGATTTGATCTTTCTTGTGATCATGCCAATGTTATGTAATAATGCACCGACTCTGGGTAACTAGGGTCGGGGCGTTACAGTTGGTATCAGAAGAAGTTTAGTACAAACCTTGGAATCTAGATTTAGATAAACTCTGATTAGAGCACGTAGACCTAAGATGAACATTGAGGATTAGTATAGAAGAACTTCCTAGAATTTTGGTATTGTAGAGATTTTGTGAGTTTTCCGAGCAATACATCCCTGTCTGGAAACGAGCAGGTAGAGGCGGCTCTGGCACAGATGTACCAAGGGGTAAAACCCGAAAACACCGCTTTGAGCTAGACTCGAATGGGAACTGGTGCACGACAACGGGCCTTGCTGCACTCTTGGTTACGACACTCCCGGGGGATATGCTTTGGATAACTCTCATTTTCTTTACAAATCATTTTGAAGGGATTATGAGTATATACTTCCTCAAAGAAAACATTTTTATGATTATGGATTATATCCATAAATAGTTCAATTTATGTTAAGTGTTTTATAAGTATGGGATTATGTATTTTCATTCATAAACTGATCTAGTTTATGCCATTGTTTAGAAATGGCGCCTAGTAGAAGGAATGACAACTCCAGAAATGAACATGATTCAAAAAGAAAGAAGGATCATATCTTTCATGGTCTTAAGCTATAATTTATAAGAGAAATAGTCTCTCATGTATTATCATCATATGAAGAAATAATATCATGTGTTGATAAGATAAGTAAAGAGTTTACTGAGTCCTATGGATTTGAAGGGAAGCAAGAGAAGAAAAGGATGGAAGAGAGAAAGATGGATAAAGGGAAGAGGGAAAAGAATAATTGTCCCATATGTGGTAACTGTGGAAAGAAACACCCTGGAACTTGCCTGAAAGGAATGGGAGTTTGTTATAAGTATGGAGAAAAAGGGAACAAAGTACGTGACTGCAAGGGTAAGAAAATGGTTTCAAATGTACAATGCTTCATTTTCAAGGAGTTTGGACACTACGCGAACCTATGTCCCAGTCATCAGACTATGCCGCAAATGATGCTATTGAATAATAATCAAGTTATGATACTACCACAGATGAAGAGGAATGATTAGAGTTCTTATGTTGATTATGTCAATTGAGTGTTGTATCAACAATGTACTTGTTATAATAATTATGGAGTATATAAGGATTTTATTATAGTACTATTTCATTAAGGACTTGAGATTGTGTGGAACAAAGAAAAGTGACTCAATAGCAGGATAAATTTTTGGAAAATATATGGTTGAGAGAATGATAAATCATAATATAGTTCTGATACTGAGGTAGTGATTTTGGAATAATATGTGATGGTTTTGGATAAATTATATTGGATATTTTTGACTACCTTGGAACTGATTAATGATTTGTATACTCCATCATTGTTGGGGTTTAAAACATTTTTGGATTAATGAAGTATATCCAGCATTCTATATGGAATAAGGGAGAATGAATGTAATCAATAAGGAATATGGTAATACATGATGAAGGTATTCATATGCTATTACGGGGTAAAAAGGATCTATATTATGTTTACCTTCCTTATGAATGTTGGACTGTGAGTTTGGACAGAAGTATTTTGGATAGTTCTAGTTTGGATTATTTTGGATTGCCATAAAAGGACAACCCGGAGGTCGGGCGGCAACCCGTCGCGTCTGGCAAGGCTGCGAAACTTGAACCCACAACCGAAGGGCGACAAGGGTGTATCACCTACCACTGGCCCATGAGATATCCTGGATTAAATAATGTAGTTTTTATTAAAAGATCATGTAGATGAATTATAAATTCGTTTATTTTGGAACCCTATACGAATAGTGTAAATAGAATTTTTTTTACATTCTATTATCTTTTAGAGTGAAAGATGAGTTTGTGGTAGAAATTTATTAATGGATAAAACTCTAATTATAAAGTAAGTATATCTCCTTATTATCTTAGCCAATCTCATAAATAAATTCCTCAATATTAAGAAAAGCAACTTAGAACAAAAATGTTTTCCTAGATGGTACCTTAAATCATCACTAATTTATGGCTTTGGGATTGTTGGCCTTTTCATAGCCATGTTCTCTACCACTCTCCATCAGATAATTGATGGTTAGATTTTTCTTCCATATCCATATTTTCCTACATGGAACCCAAGTATGTGTTATTTTCAGTAATCTTCATACATTCGACTCTTTATTTTAAATAGAGGCCTCATTAATTCATTTTTCGATGTTGGATTTCAACTAAGATGTTTTGAAAAGTCAAAAATGTGTTATCCTAATACCCTACGTTTTGTTGAACCGATGGTATTTCAAATCATCATAGATTGATGAATTTAAGGACCTCAATTTTATACTTGTTTGTGATTGATGACCTCAATCACTACCTATAAATATTTACGTTTTTCCTCCAATTATATGTCTCTAAATTCCACCAATGTTATCCTAATCGAGATCATAATTTGGTGGTGACCCTTTTATTTCTCTTTCCCTCATATTAAGACTAAATTTTAGTAACCCAATTTCCGATGTGGGTTTTCCCACAAATATATTTTCTATTTTCAACCTTTTATTTTTGAAGAACAATTTCAAATTGCGAGGACGCAATTTATTGAAGGAGGGGATAATGTAACACCCCAAGATTTCATAGTGTGTTATTTCTTCAAAATAATTCAATAACTTGCACTACACGCAACACCGAGTTCAATCACACCATGACTTACAAAAAAAAGCCATTCAAAAGAGGTTATGAATAGTATTATCTAAATTTTAAACTTTATATAATCCTTATAATTTTAGAATCTATATTATGAGTTTCTCAGATATAATGCAAGAACAAATTCATTTTCAGTATTGCACTTTTATCAACTTTTAATAGTGAACCCTTTTTAAATACAATATTTTAAACTTTTTGACTAAATGGGGACATCAAAAATTTAAAATGAAACATCCCAAGCTTCCACGGTACACTTTCTTTGAATAATACAGTAGCGTGTGTTGTACGCAACCTTGAGTTTTAACACACACCACAACCAATCAAACTAGCCGTTATGAATAGTAATACCTAATTTTTGAAATTATATATATTTTATATTTTAAAATGGACTTCATTTTTGGATTCAGAATATTGAATTTAGCCTAAGGTGAAATTTTGGTACATTTCGGATAACTTTCATATTTTGATGAATAGTGAAAATTACTAAATTTTAATTAAAAACAACTTTTTTAATCAAAATAGTTAATAGTGATAAATTATGAATTTGAGTGGTTTTAAAGTATATTTAGAATATATTTTTACCATTTAATATAATGTTTGTCATTGGACATAATTTTACAATTAAACCGAACATAAACAAGTGTCAATCTGTTGATAGTTATTATCTCTTAAAAACATGCTTTTTGTTTTGACAGCGGGAATTAATTTTAAATTAATTTCTGCCACTTCTGTGTTTTGAATTTAGGAAAATGGATTCCATATTTGGAATCAGGATGTTCAAATTGTGTAAATAGGTAACTTTTATTGTTAACCATTTTGAATAATTATTGCGGTAAATATTTTATTTACCATGGTTAAGGGTAAATCCGGTAAATAAGGGTTAAAAAATAATATTATAATAATACTAAATTAACCTAAAACATGTATTAACCATATTTGTTGATACATGGTCGACCATGGACATCTTTGGGTCGATTTTGGGACCCCATGGATCCACTTGTAAGTGATAATGACACTTTATTTTAATTAAGTCAAAATGAATACAAAAATGACACAAGCATATATCTTTTAGAAAAACAATTGTTACATAGGGTTATATATGTTGGATTTTAGATTATAAATATTCATTAGAAAGATAAAAAGATTTCCTACATAATGATATTTTATTTATAATTTTTAGACATTAAAGAATTTATTTTATTTATGACACAATGATGATGCAGTAATTAATATAATAGTGAAAAATTAAAATAATTGTTATTATAAATACCCAAATAAATAAAATATAAAACTTTTAATGAATTAAACTAATTTTATAGTATAATATGACATATTAGGATTGATTTGATTAACTTTTTTTGAAGTAATCAACCTGTTATGAGTTTCACAAAAATCAACTATTGAATAGTGTCAAAATTGACATAAAAGAGTTCTTAAAATAAATATTATATTATTAATTGATATTAAATTCATAAAAATCTAAGGTTCGTCCAAGAGACTTATATCATGATAGATTCATCATTAATGGACCACTTGGGGGTCTCTTGGATGTATATAGTAAGTTTATTAACCATATTATATAAAAATACAAAGAGACATTGTAAAAGTGAAACTAATTAACTTAGAGTTAATACTTAAAGATAAGGTTAATATAAGTACCCAAACCTGTCTAAATTCTATTGGTTGAGTTTTGTTCGACCCATACCCACCTTATCCTTTGAATAGTCAACTTTGGAGCCATTGTAAACCGATTATGAATTTATTATAAACTAATATCTCTAGCTTTTCCAAAGGTGCCCCGCACCCCTATTATAAAAGGGCACTCCTCCTTCTCATTTATTCACACCATCAAAGCCTTTTGGTTCTGCAAACCTCTACTGAAATACTATCCCAACATCCCTCACTACAACCTAGAGGCCTTAGTTTGATCAGAAAGCCAACCTAAGGAGCCCTTTTGATCAAATCAAAAGGAAGAACCCGAAGAAGAGGTAATGATTTCACCACCCTTTTCCAAGTTCATTTCTTCTTCCACTTCTTCTTCCTTTGTTGTTACCATTATAAAATAATAACTCCAGTATCATATATATTCTGTGATGTTATTATAAATATGGTACAACCATATTCAGTATTCTATCCACCCTTTTAATAACATGTCACCATACGTGCGTACGTACGTTTTACCGTCTCCACGTCGTGGTGTAATTGTTATTCAATATATTATTATTTGGATGGGTATAATAATGATATGTAACTCATGTAACTAATAAATATAACATGTTAATGATCCTGTATATATGATATAACAACCATTTATATATTATTTTAATATCGAAAGAATGATATTGTCGCTCGTGCGTACGTACGGACTACCGTCTCCACGAACGCGATGAGATTCATTCTCCATCATATCCATTCAAGTATAATTATCATTTGATGATTTATAAATGATGTTTATGGACTTGATATCATTCTGGATATGAAGAATATACAACCTATCCTTTACAAAAATGTCTCACGTAACAAAACATATAAAAGAAAACAAGTAAGTTAACACCTGAAACAACGATAATACTAAGATATTATTATAAATCGATATTAAAAGATCATATCATATTAATGTATATGATTCTTGTATAATTTAGTAACAATTATTTCACCATTATACAGGAGGTTAACCTACCCCAACCAAGGAAAAGTACAAGGTAAGGGTTATTTCACAATCTCTTCATTATCCGAGGTTGTTTATATGTAATAATCTACTGGGATCTCTTTATCATCCACATCCATGTTTCTTAAAAATGTATTTCAAAACATTTTTACTATTTACTAGAATATGAGTTAAAGTCATTTATACCCTTTTTGACTTTTATAAGTGGTTTATAAAGGAATCTTTTCGTCGTTTTCAAAACAAGGTCCCTTTTTAACCTTTTCGACAGAATTAAGGTAAAAATGTTTTTTTTAACTTATACGGAGGGTGCGGCTAATTTCCGTCGTTATAAAATCTTCAAAACTTACCTTACGAGCTTATAAGAATATTTTCAAAGAAAATGTTTTATTTTATATGGATCTTAAATGATTTCAAAATAAAAAGAGATATTTCTTTAAAAAGAATTTTGATTTCATCTATGTCAACATCCTTTGATGGATTTTACGCTTATTTGAAGTTGATTTATTATGATACAAAACTTCTATATTGTATTGAAGGTTTTGTGATATGTTTGACTGTGGATGTGCTATTTTTATACCATTCATAGTTTATGGTTAAAGTATTGACATTTCGTATGCTAGTTTTAATACGAATGTTTATGTTATATTTAAACCTTTTCATATGGGAATGCATTGGACTTAATATGTGACGGGTGGAGCCCGCTATAGCTCCTCGATGCATCGGTTGGTCTCATGAGACAAACTAGTGTCTTGGCACAAGGCCTTGACAAAATCTTATTTGTAGTCTTGGCACGAGGCCTTGACTATGTGGTTATGATAGTCTGGCATTATGCATTCCAACATTATGAAAGTGGTTATTGATTTTTGCATGTGATTATTCGATTAGTAGAATATCCATGTGAATAAGTAAATGGAATTATTTCATTTTTACTTTTGCCATACTATGTTGAAGTTCAAGTTTAAAAGGCTTTTTTTTAGTAATGCATTGCCTTAAATGTTTATTCTTATTTATGAAAGTTTCTGCTATATTGTTATCCTTACTGGGCATTTGAGCTCACCCCTTTTCTATGTTTTATTTTTCCCAGGATGTGAAGAAGTAAGTTATGAATGACCTGCAGGGATTTTATGAGGGGTTAATAGTGTGGATTGTGGAAACATTATGTTGTTGTATTAGCTTTTCATTTTATGATGTAATGTAAAACTTATGAATATATCTAGTGTTTCCAAGGATACTAAACCAATCGGTCTTTCGAGATTTGATCTTTCTTGTGATCATGCCAATGTTATGTAATAATGCACCGACTCTGGGTAACTAGGGTCGGGGCGTTACAGTTGGTATCAGAAGAAGTTTAGTACAAACCTTGGAATCTAGATTTAGATAAACTCTGATTAGAGCACGTAGACCTAAGATGAACATTGAGGATTAGTATAGAAGAACTTCCTAGAATTTTGGTATTGTAGAGATTTTGTGAGTTTTCCGAGCAATACATCCCTGTCTGGAAACGAGCAGGTAGAGGCGGCTCTGGCACAGATGTACCAAGGGGTAAAACCCGAAAACACCGCTTTGAGCTAGACTCGAATGGGAACTGGTGCACGACAACGGGCCTTGCTGCACTCTTGGTTACGACACTCCCGGGGGATATGCTTTGGATAACTCTCATTTTCTTTACAAATCATTTTGAAGGGATTATGAGTATATACTTCCTCAAAGAAAACATTTTTATGATTATGGATTATATCCATAAATAGTTCAATTTATGTTAAGTGTTTTATAAGTATGGGATTATGTATTTTCATTCATAAACTGATCTAGTTTATGCCATTGTTTAGAAATGGCGCCTAGTAGAAGGAATGACAACTCCAGAAATGAACATGATTCAAAAAGAAAGAAGGATCATATCTTTCATGGTCTTAAGCTATAATTTATAAGAGAAATAGTCTCTCATGTATTATCATCATATGAAGAAATAATATCATGTGTTGATAAGATAAGTAAAGAGTTTACTGAGTCCTATGGATTTGAAGGGAAGCAAGAGAAGAAAAGGATGGAAGAGAGAAAGATGGATAAAGGGAAGAGGGAAAAGAATAATTGTCCCATATGTGGTAACTGTGGAAAGAAACACCCTGGAACTTGCCTGAAAGGAATGGGAGTTTGTTATAAGTATGGAGAAAAAGGGAACAAAGTACGTGACTGCAAGGGTAAGAAAATGGTTTCAAATGTACAATGCTTCATTTTCAAGGAGTTTGGACACTACGCGAACCTATGTCCCAGTCATCAGACTATGCCGCAAATGATGCTATTGAATAATAATCAAGTTATGATACTACCACAGATGAAGAGGAATGATTAGAGTTCTTATGTTGATTATGTCAATTGAGTGTTGTATCAACAATGTACTTGTTATAATAATTATGGAGTATATAAGGATTTTATTATAGTACTATTTCATTAAGGACTTGAGATTGTGTGGAACAAAGAAAAGTGACTCAATAGCAGGATAAATTTTTGGAAAATATATGGTTGAGAGAATGATAAATCATAATATAGTTCTGATACTGAGGTAGTGATTTTGGAATAATATGTGATGGTTTTGGATAAATTATATTGGATATTTTTGACTACCTTGGAACTGATTAATGATTTGTATACTCCATCATTGTTGGGGTTTAAAACATTTTTGGATTAATGAAGTATATCCAGCATTCTATATGGAATAAGGGAGAATGAATGTAATCAATAAGGAATATGGTAATACATGATGAAGGTATTCATATGCTATTACGGGGTAAAAAGGATCTATATTATGTTTACCTTCCTTATGAATGTTGGACTGTGAGTTTGGACAGAAGTATTTTGGATAGTTCTAGTTTGGATTATTTTGGATTGCCATAAAAGGACAACCCGGAGGTCGGGCGGCAACCCGTCGCGTCTGGCAAGGCTGCGAAACTTGAACCCACAACCGAAGGGCGACAAGGGTGTATCACCTACCACTGGCCCATGAGATATCCTGGATTAAATAATGTAGTTTTTATTAAAAGATCATGTAGATGAATTATAAATTCGTTTATTTTGGAACCCTATACGAATAGTGTAAATAGAATTTTTTTTACATTCTATTATCTTTTAGAGTGAAAGATGAGTTTGTGGTAGAAATTTATTAATGGATAAAACTATAATTATAAAGTAAGTATATCTCCTTATTATCTTAGCCAATCTCATAAATAAATTCCTCAATATTAAGAAAAGCAACTTAGAACAAAAATGTTTTCCTAGATGGTACCTTAAATCATCACTAATTTATGGCTTTGGGATTGTTGGCCTTTTCATAGCCATGTTCTCTACCACTCTCCATCAGATAATTGATGGTTAGATTTTTCTTCCATATCCATATTTTCCTACATGGAACCCAAGTATGTGTTATTTTCAGTAATCTTCATACATTCGACTCTTTATTTTAAATAGAGGCCTCATTAATTCATTTTTCGATGTTGGATTTCAACTAAGATGTTTTGAAAAGTCAAAAATGTGTTATCCTAATACCCTACGTTTTGTTGAACCGATGGTATTTCAAATCATCATAGATTGATGAATTTAAGGACCTCAATTTTATACTTGTTTGTGATTGATGACCTCAATCACTACCTATAAATATTTACGTTTTTCCTCCAATTATATGTCTCTAAATTCCACCAATGTTATCCTAATCGAGATCATAATTTGGTGGTGACCCTTTTATTTCTCTTTCCCTCATATTAAGACTAAATTTTAGTAACCCAATTTCCGATGTGGGTTTTCCCACAAATATATTTTCTATTTTCAACCTTTTATTTTTGAAGAACAATTTCAAATTGCGAGGACGCAATTTATTGAAGGAGGGGATAATGTAACACCCCAAGATTTCATAGTGTGTTATTTCTTCAAAATAATTCAATAACTTGCACTACACGCAACACCGAGTTCAATCACACCATGACTTACAAAAAAAAGCCATTCAAAAGAGGTTATGAATAGTATTATCTAAATTTTAAACTTTATATAATCCTTATAATTTTAGAATCTATATTATGAGTTTCTCAGATATAATGCAAGAACAAATTCATTTTCAGTATTGCACTTTTATCAACTTTTAATAGTGAACCCTTTTTAAATACAATATTTTAAACTTTTTGACTAAATGGGGACATCAAAAATTTAAAATGAAACATCCCAAGCTTCCACGGTACACTTTCTTTGAATAATACAGTAGCGTGTGTTGTACGCAACCTTGAGTTTTAACACACACCACAACCAATCAAACTAGCCGTTATGAATAGTAATACCTACTTTTTGAAATTATATATATTTTATATTTTAAAATGGACTTCATTTTTGGATTCGGAATATTGAATTTAGCCTAAGGTGAAATTTTGGTACATTTCGGATAACTTTCATATTTTGATGAATAGTGAAAATTACTAAATTTTAATTAAAAACAACTTTTTTAATCAAAATAGTTAATAGTGATAAATTATGAATTTGAGTGGTTTTAAAGTATATTTAGAATATATTTTTACCATTTAATATAATGTTTGTCATTGGACATAATTTTACAATTAAACCGAACATAAACAAGTGTCAATCTTTTGATAGTTATTATCTCTCAAAAACACGCTTTTTGTTTTGACAGCGGGAATTAATTTTAAATTAATTTCTGCCACTTCTGTGTTTTGAATTTAGGAAAATGGATTCCATATTTGGAATCAGGATTTTCAAATTGTGTAAATAGGTAACTTTTATTTTTAGCCATTTTGAATAATTACTGCGGTAAATATTTTATTTACCATGGTTAAAGGTAAATCCGGTAAATAAGGGTTAAAAAATAATATTATAATAATACTAAATTACCCTAAAACGTAACTTAACCCTATTGGTTGATACATGGTCAACCATGGACATCTTTGGGTCGATTTTGGGATCCCATGGATCCACTTGTAAGTGATAATGACACTTTATTTTAATTAAGTCAAAATGAATACAAAAATGACACAAGCATATATCTTTTAGAAAAACAATTGTTACATAGGGTTATATATGTTGGATTTTAGATTATAAATATTCATTAGAACGATAAAAAGATTTCCTACATAATGATATTTTATTTATAATTTTTAGACATTAAATAATTTATTTTATGTATGACACAATGATGATGCAGTAATTAATATAATAGTGAAAAATTAAAATAATTGATATTATAAATACCCAAATAAATATAATATGAAACGTTTAATGAATTAAACTAATTTTATAGTATAATATGATATATTAGGATTGATTTTATTAACTTTTTTCGAAGTAATAAACCTGTTATGAGTTTCACAAAAATTAACTATTGAATAGTGTCAAAATTGACATAAAAGAGTTCTTAAAACAAATAGTATATTATTAATTGATATTAAATTCATAAAAATCTAAGGTTCGGCCAAGAGACTTATATCATGATAGGTTAATCATTAATGGACCACTTGGGGGTCGCTTGGATGTATATAGTAAGTTTATTAACCATATTATATAAAAATACAAAGAGACATTGTAAAAGTGAAACTAATTAACTTAGAGTTAATACTTAAAGATAAGTTTAATATAAGTACCCAAACCTTTCTAAATTCTATTGGTTGAGTTGTTTTCGACCCATACCCACCTTATCCTTTGAATAGTCAACTTTGGAGCCATTGGAAACCGATTATGAATTTATTATAAACTAATATCTCTAGCTTTTCCAAAGGTGCCCCTCACCCCTCTTATAAAAGGGAACTCCTCCTTCTCATTTCTTCACACCATCAAAGCCTTTTGGTTCGGCCAAACTCTGCCCAAATACTCTCCCAACATCCCTCACTAAAACCTAGAGGCCTTAGTTTTATCATAAAGCCAACCAAAGAGCCCTTTTGATCAAATCAAAAGGAAGAACCCGAAGAAGAGGTAATGATTTCACCACCCTTTTCCAAGTTCATTTCTTCTTCCACTTCTTCTTCCTTTGTTGTTACCATTATAAAATAATAACTCCAGTATCATATATATTCTGTGATGTTATTATAAATATGGTACAACCATATTCCGTATTCTATCCACCCTTTGAATAACATGTCACCATACGTGCATACGTACGGCTTACCGTCTCCACGTTGTGGTGTAATTGTTATTCAATATATTATTATTTGGATGGGTATAATAATGATATGTAACTCATGTAAATAATAAATATAACATGTTAATGATTCTGTATATATGATATAACAACCATTTATATATTATTTTAATATCGAAAGAATGATATTGTCCCTCGTGCGTTCGTACGGACTACCATCTCCACGAACGCGATGAGATTCATTCTCCATCGTATCCATTCAAGTATAATTATCATTTGATGATTTAAAAATGATGTTTATGGACTTGATATCATTCTGGATACGAATAATATACAACCTATCCTTTATAAAAATGTCTTATGTAACAAAACATATAAAAGAAAACAAGTAAGTTAACACCCTAAACAACGATAATACTAAGATATTATTATAAATCGATATTAAAAGATCATATCATATTAATGTATATGATTATTGTATAATTTAGTAACAATTATTTCACCATTATACAGGAGGTTAACCTACCCCAACCAAGGAAAAGTACAAGGTAAGGGTTATTTCACAATCTCTTCATTATCTGAGGTTGTTTATATGTAATAATCTACTCGGATCTCTTTATCATCCACATCCATGTTTCTTAAAAATGTATTTCAAAACATTTTTACTATTTACTAGAATATGAGTTAAAGTCATTTATACCCTTTTTGACTTTTATAAGTGGTTTATAAAGGAATCTTTCCGTCGTTTTCAAAACGAGGTCCCTTTTTTACCTTTTCGACAGAATTAAGGTAAGAATGTTTTTTTAACTTATACGGCGGGTGCAGCTAATTTCTGCCGTTATAAAATCTTCAAAACTTACCTTACAAGCTTATAAGAATATTTTCAAAGAAAATGTTTTATTTTATATAGATCTTAAATTATTTCAAAATAAAAAGAGATATTTCTTTAAAAAGAATTTTGATTTCATCTATGTCAACATCCTTTGATGGATTTTACGCTTATTTGAAGTTGATTTATTATGATACAAAACTTCTATATTGTAATGAAGGTTTTGTGATATGTTTGACTGTGGATGTGCTATTTTTATACCATTCATAGTTTATGGTGAAAGTATTGACATTTCATATGCTAGTTTTAATACGAATGTTTATGTTATATTTAAACCTTTTCATATGGGAATTCATTGGACTTAATATGTGACGGGTGGAGCCCGCTATAGCTCCTCGATGCATCGGTAGGTATCATGAGACAAACTAGTGTCTTGGCATAAGGCCTTGACAAAATCGTATTTGTAGTCTTGGCACGAGGCCTTGACTATGTGGTTATGATAGTCTGGCATTATGCATTCCAACATTATGAAAGTGGTTATTGATTTTTGCATGTGATTATTCGATTGTAGAATATCCATGTGAATAAGTAAATGGCATTATTTCATTTTTACTTTTTCCATACTATGTTTAAGTTCAAGTTTAAAAGGCTTTTGTTTTAGTAATGCATTGCCTTAAATGTTTATTCTTATTTATGAAAGTTTCCGCTATATTGTTATCCTTACTGGGCATTTGAGCTCACCCCTTTTCTATGTTTTATTTTTCCCAGGATGTGAAGAAGTAAGTTATGAATGACCTGCAGGGATTTTATGAGGGGTTAATAGTGTGGATTGGGGAAACATTATGTTGTTGTATTAGTTTTTCATTTTATGATGTAATGTAAAACTTATGAATATATCTAGTGTTTCCAAGGCTACTAAACCAATCGGTCTTTCGAGATTTGATCTTTTTTGTGATCATGCAAATGTTATGTAATAATGCACCGACTCTGGGTAACTAGGTTCGGGGCGTTACACACCATATAAGAGTGAATCGGTGTATAACAACAATAAACCCTCAATAGAAATGTCAAATGTGATGAAATCCCTTATAAAGAAGGTATCCTCAAATTAAGGACAAATCAATCTCAAAAATATGTGTGAAAAATATAAATACACCCAATATAAGTGGATATTAAGTGTAAAACAATAAAAGTTCATTCACACATATTCAAGGGATGACATATTCAATGACTACATGTTGAACCCAAAGAAATCGAAATTGGGTTAAAAAGTTCCCTTGACAGTCTAACGACATCAACTCAAAATGAGTTGATAAGAGATAAAAAATGTATCTCATCACTTGGACATAAAATTTACATCAATAAGGATATATGAGAACATATCCCAACATAAAAATATGTAAATTAAAATACCCAACAAAAGAAGTCTTTAAAAAAAGAGGAGGGTGAAAGGTTCCCTTACCGACTTGGGTATCTTTCAAAACATACACCCCATGAAAGAAGGACAATAGATCATTGATGTAAATACTCATAAACAAATGTATATTACACAAAGAGTAGAATAATGGGAAGTACATTCACCACTCAATGGAATTTGTGGCAAATGTAGAATAAATCTCACGGGAATAAAAGTGAGATGAAAAATCCATTATGAAAACACGGCAGCCTAACGGCGCCACATAAAACTCCCGAATAAGGATTGATGAGATCAAGGAGGGTATCTTATCACATTACAATAAAATTTACAGCAAGAGTAATATAAAAGAACATCCCCCAACATTATAAAGAGTAGCTTAAAAGAAGTTACATAAAGGAGAGTACTTTAAAAGAAAGAGAGAGGTTAGATCTCTTACGAATGTTCGGCAGCCTAACGACGCCACTCAAAACTTCCAAAATGGATTGATGAGAGAGAATAAGGTCTCTCATCACATGAACATAAAAATTACAGAAAGTGTAATATAAAATATCATCTGAATAACAAGAAATATGAGCTTTAAAAGAAATGACATAAAGGTGTGTACTTGAAAAGAAAGAGAGGAGTAGGATCCCTCACCTCAGGTCCGACTTGACTCGATCGTTCTTTAACGTCCTGAATAATAAACTTGAGTTAATTTCTAATTCCTTAAGAACCTTTTTCAAGTTCATTATTCCTTTTATATCACTTATTACGATGTCATTAACATTATGTAATAATTTAGGTTAATAATATTTGTTTTGCCGATATTTGGTTCTTAAGTCGAAAGTGGACTTCTTACAATTACATGTTGTTCATGTGGCCAAATGTTCATTATATCCAGAATTGTATTCATCATTTAGATATCATATATGTCATATATATCTAGTACATGCATGCATTTATAACAATACATAATCATTTAGAGGTAAGAAATGAAATGCACCGTTCATGGAGACGGTAATCCGTACGTACGCATGAACGCTACTTTCATTTCTATTTAGTATTTTATAGAATGGAATCATAATGATATAAAGGTGTATTATAATTCCAGTATAATATAATATATAATATCATAGTTCCATCCTTTATACGTCCCACATATGGTATTTAACGAATCAAATCACTTTGAGGGGGCGGTAGTCCGCACTTCCTAAAATGAAGATATCACGTATACCAATAATGGAAGTCATAAAGGTAAGACACAAATTAAAAATAAAGAATAATAAGTAAAAAATAAACATATTATATATCATATATAAAAATAGTGACATCATAATGGCCACCTTTGAAAGTGTTAAATGAGTATTGAACAATCATCGTTTCGGGAGGCACAATTTCGCCATCCACGGAAACCGTATGTTCTTTAACCATTTGATGTAGTTGTGTGAGAGTGTAGCTCAAATAAATATTATAAAAACATCCTAGTATATTGAAGATACTGTTTTTTTTACAAAAAAAATAAATAAAAAGAGTTTTGGGGGTTGGAGAAGCAAAATAAAACAAATGAACATGAGAGAATGAATTACCTTTAAAAGTGTAACTCCTTTTGATTGGAGCCTAAAGGCTTCCTTTGAAAGTATTCTGCCCAAAGGGAATCCTCTAGGATGAGGAGAGGGATGTGGAGAGAGTAAATGGGCAGGGGTTGGCCGAGCCAAAGGCTTGAGGAGTGTGTGAAATGAGGTAGAGGTGGGGGCTTTTTATAAGAGGAGAGGAGGGGCACTTTTGGAAAGTAAGAAATATTACTTTATTTGAAAATGTGTTTCGGTTTTAGAAGGTCCCACATTGATATAATTTGTGTATAAGGTGATAAGGCTTCTAAATACACTCATCCAACATGTTTTGGACATGTGTAGTTCATAGATTGTACATTATCTTTCCATTTTATTTAAATCGTCAAATAATGATGTCATCGCTGCATCATTATTATGTCATAAATAATTTAATTTATTTAATGACTAAAAATTACAAAACAAATACTATGATGTAGGAAATATTTTTATATTTCCAATTACTATTTATAATAAAAAATATGACTTGTATAACCCCACTTAAAAATTGTTTTAGTAAAACATATCATGTTTGTGTCATTTTTACTTTTACATTAAATAAAATGTTTTTTATGTCATTTCCCAAAAAAAGTGGATCCATGGGGTCCCCAAGTTGGCCCGTGGCTTGTCTTGGTCGTCCATGACTCACCCAATAGGTGTAGGACAAGTGTCATGGTGTTTTTACATTCTTATAATATCATTTTTACCTTAAATTACACTAATTACCACTAATCGCGATTAAAAACTTAATAAGTTACTATTCACCAAAAAATTATTTTCATCCCATTGAACCACATTTTACATACTAATGAAAAACATGTATGTGGGATTTTCAAAATTCAATACACATTTGTGGTAAACTTTCATTTAACTGAAAAATCAGTTTGCTTGATTACCACTTAGTGGTTTCACTATTCATCAAAAAATGGAGTTTTTCAGAAAAATAACAAAACTTCACCCTAAGATTTATTTGATATTCTGAATTCAAAAATGAAGTCCGTTTTACAAAATTCAAAACATATTAGTCACATTAATTAATTTAATAATTAATTCCCGCTGTCATAGCAAATAGCGTGTTTTTATAAAACAATAAGTATCAAAAGATTGACACTAGTTTAAGTCTGTTTTCAATGTGAAATTAATTCCAACGACCACTATTGGATTTAATGGTAAAAATATTTTCTAATTTCACTTTAAAACCAATTCAAAATATAATCTAATCATATAAATAAATTAGATTAAAAAGAGGTTTTGAATTAAATACAACATTTTACACTATTCATTAAAAAATGAACATTATCGGAAAGATACCAAAAATTTACATAAAGTAAATTTTGATGTCCCGATTCTTAATAAGAGTTTTATTTGGTCCAATAGAATGTATAAGAGTTAACAAAACTCTATTTAATGACGGTTCACCATCAAAAGACGATAAGTGAACCTTTAGTGAAAACTAGGGCATATATGCCTAAAATTGAATTCTTTCCGTATTTTAAGCCTCTATCCTTTATTGGATAAATGTAAAAACATTTAAAAAAATATATAATCATATTTTAGTTATTTCTATCCATTCCCGCCATTACAACGGCTACATGTTAACTACCATTTAAAATAATATTATTTTATTATTAGAGTGGAACGTAAGATTCCCATGAAACTCGTTGTTGCGTGTTGGGTACGCCATCGAGCATAGCGTCCCCTTTAAAGTCATTTAAATATTTTATTCACAAATATGGATAAATATGAAATGTCATATTCTTTATTTTCCTGGGGTGTTACAAATGGATATGTTTTGGGTGTGTGCAGTGTATATAAAAATTCATTAGTTTCATATATGTGAAATCAATATAACATACATATGATTTGTGTTAAATTTAAGAATCAAACAACTTTCAATTATATGTCCATTACTCTATGCGATTAGTTGGTATTTTTAATTCATCTTAGTTATTAATTATAAACATTTATTCGCTAAATATATGACTATTTAATGCAAAGAACATAAATATTTTGTAATATATAAATCATATTTATATAGATTAATATACATATATATATATATTTAATATATAATATTTATTTACATTATCAATAATCATATAATTAATAAAATGTGTAATATTTTTCTCACTTTACTTATTTTTTTTAATTTTCATTTTTCATATCTATATATAGAATACATACTATTTATTATAATTTATAATTTATATGTACTACAATCAATTTATTCAATCTTATCAATAATTATTTAATTAATAACATATCAATATTCCTTTTATAAACTCATTATATTTATTTAATTATTTCATTTTATTTATCTGTACTTTTAAAAGTGCTAAAAAAGTTGATAAAGGACTATTTTATGAGTGCTAAAAATGTAGCACTGATGAAAGGTTCCATTTATCAGTACTAAAAATAAATTACTAATAAAGGGTATCCTTTATCAATGGAATAAATAAAGCACTGATAAAGGGTACCCTTTATCATTTCTCAAAAAACCATTGATAAATGGTTAAATTTATTAGTTCTTTATTTAGTGCTTGTAAAGATTCCATTTATCAGTACTTTTTTCTATCATTGTTAAATACCAGTGTTCATTAATTCCAATTTTATAGTAGTGATGGTTGACTGAGGAATGTCACCAGAAATTAATTATGGGCTTTAGTTGATGTGGTTGGGGAAAAACTCAGGGTTCCTTAGAGGAAGGAATTGTAGGTCAATTTGTGATGCGTCTAAAATATAAGTTGGGAATATTTAAGGATGGTAATCCATAGTTTGTTTGACTGTTATCCTTCTTATTTACTGTATACGTTGGGTAAAGGACTATTTTTGGGAACATCATCGGGTGGAGGAAAGTGCAGTTTGTGTAGATTGAGTAGTTTTTTATGGAAAGCCGAAACGACTTATATAAAGGTGTTGGTGGGTAATCTATAGTTGAATTATTTTGAAAATCATGTGAGGAGAATCCTTAGAATTATTAGATATGTTCTTTGTAATAAAAAACTAATGGTATTCATACTATGGATCGTAATTAGCCAATTTTTGTGATAAAATTCATGGTGAGAAGATCTATAGACTAAATTTATAAAAAGACCTCAACACAATCATGTCTCTGTCTAAGCATGCTTGAGTAAAACCACTTTCAGTGTTTCAATTGAAAAACATTTCCTGGGTTTTTAATTACTTATGCTTTGTGTGAATAATGTATTCATGAAGGTGAATTATGCATTTGGAAATGAAATGTAGCGGTTTAAATGATACTTCATGACCCTTATAGTTTGGGTGATGATGTCATAGTTTCTGAAGCTTCTCGAGGAAGAGAATCAGATGACTACTTTCCAATATAGAATGAAATATTATATTGATCACCATGAAAAAACTATATATTTTGAGGTTGGGGATCATATTTTCACCTAGTTATTTCCAAGGCTAGGGCATATATGGTTACAGTAGAAAGGGAAGTAGTCTCTTTATTATGTTTGCCTGATTTAAATCCTACAGAGAGTCGGTCCAGTTACCTATCAGTTGTTACTATATCATATGTTTTGTTCCATGCATGAAATCTTCCACGTTTTATAGCTTCTCTAGTATCTAGTTGACTCATATCATACTTTTGATCCCACAGAAGTTTATTTAGATGACGATACTGGCTTTGAGGAGTGTCCAGTATGCATTGTTGACTGAAGCATGAAGGATCTATGAGGACAGTCCATCCTTCTTGTGTGGGGAATATGGTATCATGACCTCAATCAAGATAATACTTTGGAGTTAGAGGCTGACATATCTGCCTATTGGCTAGAGTTGTTCTCAAAAAATTTGACTGCCCTTGGAAGGTGATCTCGGGGACATGTTCTTTTAAAGGGGGAGACTGTAAGAACCCAGTTTTCCCTCAATAACAAATCCTTTTAATTTCATTCTAATTCATTATTTTTGGAACTTATATGGATTCCTATTGAGTTATAAAATTACTCAAGGGTGTCTAGGCCTTGTTCAAAGCTCAAAACCCAACTTTTTTTTGGAAAAAATGGCCATGTCTCATGGTTTGACCAGACCATGTGAGTAGGATGCATAGTTAGATCTAACCATGTAGATGGTCTTCGTTTTAGGGTAGATCCATCTCGCATGGTATGAACATGGTTTGCCAAACCATTCAACCTAACCATGTGGTTTTCCCATTTCTCCAAGTACTCGTACATGGTTTTTGCATGGTTTGGAAAGTTGTGCAAACAAATCGTGCACTGGCTAAATTTTGTGAATTTTTACATTTCCCCCCTTAATTGTCTAACTTACATCCCCCTTCCTCCTCTGTGATTTTCCAGTATAATGAACTCCATTTTCTCTCATTTTTTATATTTTTTTAGGCTTGACCTATAGTTCACGAGATCTCATTCATCTGGGATATGTTTGAGATTATGTTCGTCCTATTGGATGTGTAGTGGTAAGCACTCGAGTTTCTTTGAGTTGTTCTTCTTCTCTATTTCTCTCAATTGAGTTATTGAGGTGTGGGAATTTTTTCTTTTTTTTTATTTTAACATAGTTACAAGTTAAATCATAGGATTATAGTGGAGGATATTCATAAAATCTTATTTGTGTGTTCTATAACTCATTCCACACGTTCTTCAGTTTTTGAAATTGTTGTGTGGTGACCTTAGATTTCATCAGGTGTCATTTATTGAATTTCTATTCCATGATTATAATCATACTAACTAAATGGTTATGATATTTCTGAATATGTGGTTAGTTTTTAGTGTTTACACCCATAAATCCATCCATCCCATGTAGGATATTTTTAAATAATTATTGTTTTAGTGTTTTGACACATTTGAGACTCCATTAGGGTGTGCATTGTCTTGACCATTCTAGGGGTACAATTTTCTATTTTAAACAGCTTGATTAAAATTATGAATTTCATAATGTAAAAAACCATGTATTCTTACAACTTGAACCACATAAGATAAGTGATTCAAATTTATAAATTAATTTCAAATGTAAACTTTAAAGTATACTAAGTATTTTACTTTTCCTTATTAAATATAATTGATCAATTTGTTTAATGTCTATAGTACCCCTTACCATGTTAATGGATGGTATTGGAGTGAAACATTATTATTTAAAATGTACTAAATGGATTAATGGAATGGTTTCTTATTACATGGACTTGTCACACTAATGAAAGGAAAGGCTTGAACCAAATGGACTTATTGATTTATTATGACTTGGCTAAATGGTTTCATGCTCAATTAACTTTTTCACACAAATGAAAGGTAATGTATTGAACCAAATGGATTATTATATGACATCATTATAAAATTAGAGTATCCTGACTCGAGATCTCCATGGATTCTATTGGTAATCTTTTGTGAACTCGGGAACCCCATTCTGATTAATGGATGTGTCTTGCTTTGCTTCAGACCAACATAGAACCCGATTCTTGACTAACCTTGAATGGATGGTTTAACACCATAGGATCCCTTCAATATTATTACAGCATTCCTTGGATACACTCCTCAGATCCAACATTGAAAAGTAGGTTCCATTGTTAAATCTCATGGGGAACAATCATTTCATATCCTCATTTTACTTTGGATGAATTCCTTGGACTCGATAAGCATCTAATTGTGGAATTCCTTAGAATATGTTACTTGTATTACACTCTTAAACATAGCTAGGCTACAATCAATACAGATTTGGTGACCATCGAGGTTGATGTTACCTTGGTTATTTCCTTGTAACTTCATTATTAAATATCATTATAGGTTTTCTTATTCTGTCTTGGAACCATCACTATTCTTAACATGTGATATTTTCTTTAACTAGTAATACTCAAATAATAAATTGGTTACAAGTTCATACATCGACCGAGGTCTGATGTATGTACTTAGGTTTAGTAACATTATACAATATTACATTATATATACATTCATTCACACTGTTACATCTCCATTAAATAGGCCAGATATTATAGACATCGTTCACTACTAGAAAAATGACCTATATCCACGGACCTATAACCACATTTTAATTGGTCTATGGCTATAAGGTAAAATATATCCATGGGTAATATAAAATCTCGACATTAGAATGGATAAACCCATGGATTAACCTTGTACCAAGGAAATAGATCCTCAATTAGTGTCAATCCATCGTGACCCATATCCCACCCATATATCCTCCCTCGTCACGACTCATCTGCCACCCACAAAACCCTTCTCCCTCATTGTTGAATGATTGATTTTCCCGTATCCGATCCTCACTAGATTCTCCACTCGATTCACCCATCCCTCGTGTGATCCCTCCCATCTCATTTATCACTTGTTCCTCTCATGATCCACCCCCTTCGTCGCGCATTACTTCTCCAATCGGTGCATCAGTAAAACTGATACCTTCAATGATTTGGATCCACATGATCCAATCCCTACACATTCTTCATAGATTGTTGTCGTTACTCATTCATAAAAACTTCTTTACAAAGGAATTAATACCCATCTCTAGTGACTATTAAACAATAACTCTATAATCAATGATAATTTTAAAGGATAACCCTATTATAAATGTGTAAATTGAAAATAAAATATTACTATAAAAAACTAGGGATGTTTATTTTTTTCCTACTCATGTTTAGTTTCATCTTTGTTGTTTACTACCCTCCATGATCTCAATTTCTATTCCTAACAAAAAATTGGGTTATGTATTAGAGAACAGTTGATGATATGTTTTTAAAACTAAACTAGGTTTTATGGAAGATTATGAGTTACTAATGATGAATAATAGGTGAAGAGGGGGAATTGAAACACCAATGAGGGTCCATGAGGTTAACATCTTTTCTTTTACCATGTCTGGAGAAACTTGGTAATGGTGATTCTTCCTTTACAATTATATATAAAACATAAAAATATCATTTTCCTTTTTATTATTTCTTTACTACTTATAATTAATGGTGTTTTTGGTGATCACTTCTATCTGATCTTTTTTATCATAATAATCATGATTTTTGATTTTCTGTTATTTAAAATGGTTATTTTAGTCATTTTTCAGCATGTTAAGCTACTATAATTTTTACATCAATCTATTCCTAGAAATATATTGTTATTGTGAGTATAGTTTTTTTAATAAATATTAATATATTTCATTTCATTTTAATAATTTTCAATTTTGGTATTATTTGAGTATTCATGATTCTATCTTCTATTTACGGAATAATAAATTTTTCAAAATGTTGTTTGGAAAATTTTAGAAGACAAATTAAATCCACCCCTATCCTTTAGTTATTGATCAGATTATATAAATTGGTCACATTATTAGTTATATAATTTTTAGGGATAAGTATTTTAATGATAAATAATTGGTACACTACTATAGAAATATGGATAACATGAGTTGAATATTATAACTCCTTTTATTAGAATATATAAATTAATACTTTTATTAGTTCTATAGGTGAGAACTAATAAAATTAAAAATTTATCAATGTTATTATAAAAATTGAGAAAACAATAACTTTATTAGTTCTTGTTTTAGTAATTATAATAGTAAATATTTATCAATCAAAAATAAAGATCTAATGAAACATTTAACTTATTAAATTTTTAATTAATGTGTTTTTAGGGCCTACCCCCATTAGGACTCCAACTAGGTTGGTTGTGAACACAACTGTAACCACTGAAGCCCACCTTAAATGGGGAATGGTATAGAAACTGTAACAAAGTGTATAAAACAAGAATATATGATAGGAATTGACCATATAATTCATAGGAATATTATAGAACCTCTAATATGTAACATAATTTAATGTGAAATCCATCACAACATGCAGGTTATGTCAAAAGAATCACATCCACATTTTCATAATCATAACCACATCACCATCACATTCATGTTATCATAAAACACAACAAAGAATAATTATATCCCTATCACACACTCACACACTCACACACTACACCTTAGTCCATTATGTATATATATATACACATGTAAAAATTTAAGTCATTTCACTCTATTCATAAATATAATGCCTAACATTAGGAAATTACATTCCTACAAAATCATGTGTCATAACTGTATGGTGCCAAAGCCTGAATGTTAACAAAAACCATAACCTTAAGCCACCATAACATAAATATGTATATAAACCATACCATTGAATCACATAATCTGTGTTTTCTTTTTAATTTTCTTTATGTTCCTATGTTTTGGGGGTGACCTTGTGATTTCCATTTCGCTCACATTTTGGGTCGGGGGGGGGGGGATGGTGTAAGGGGGTACAGGGGGGATGGGGGTGGGGTGAAGGGGGGGTGGTTGGGGGAGGGGGTTCAAGTGCAGGGGGGGTCTGGTGTTGGGGGAGTTATGGGGTAGGTGCATGGGGTTGGGGGTGCTGTTGGGGTTGTTAGGGGACGGTCGTGGGATAGGGGACTAGTTTGGGTGGAGGTAATGGTTTGAGGGAGTCTATTACTATGGTAAGGGGTAGTGTAGGGTGTAGGGGGACTGGTGTAGGGGTGGGGGTGCAAGGGGAGGGGCTGGTTGGGGAGGCTAGTGTAGGGGGAGGGGGCGCTGGTGCCGGGGGTGGGTTGGGGATGGTGCAGGGGGTTAGGGGGATAGTGTAGGGGGTGGGGTTGGGGATAGGGAAGGCTAGGGGTGGTTCAGGCTATGGGGATGGGGTGGTTTAGGGGGAGTGGGTTAGGGGATGGTTTTCGGGGAGGGGACTGGTTTGGGGGAGGGGCTGGTTTGGGGGGATTGTATTACTGGGGGGAAGGGGTTGTAGGGGGTTTAGAGGGGCTGGTTCATGGGTGCGGGGTTGGTGGGCTGGTGTAGGTGGGGGATGGTTGTGGAGGAGGGGACTGATTTGGGGGAGCATGTTGGTTGGGAGGGCTAGTATAGGGGGAGGGATGTGACTTATACTTTATGTTTTACTCCACATATACAATTTTTATTAGACATTTCTATATTCGAGTTTAATGATACAATGAACAAAATGTTATCATGTTCACTTTCATTACAGGAACTCCATCTCTTGAATTTCAACATTTTTCATCCTAAATAGTCTTATAAACCATTTAAATGTTTCCATGTCCTATAGACTTCATTCCATCAAAATGAAGCATGCCATTCATATAAAATAATATTATAATGTGTTGAAATATGTAACGTCCCTAATCCGGGTTCCACTCAATGGGTTCCCCGTACCCGGTTCACTACATGACATCAAGTGCATTTTTTCAAATTCCAAAGGCTGCCGACTAGCAGCGAGGGCCCATGTCTGATAGTGGGGAAGTTATGCGCTCATTTTTCTAAGTGTAGCACAACAAAATAAAATAAAAATCATAGAAAAATAGTGTAAGAAATAAACCCTACACATTTAATATAACAACTATAGTAAAAGATAACCAACCTGATATATAGATATGATGCAACATGTCTCATGTTCAAAGAAAATAGCCAGAACATGTTACATAGTAGTACAATAAAATACAGAGTAAAACGAAATAGAACAAAATAGATGGCAACAACACGAGCCTAAGCATGGTCCCATGCTCCCCTACCCCTCAGCAACAATCAAGTACCTGTATAGGGGCCTTTTCCATTATCCACACCTGCAGAAAGGTAATCTGTTTGGGCCGAAAAGCATGATCGAAATAGGCTGTGAGAAATAATCTCAGTAGGAACCCACCAAAGGCACTTGCTCAACTATGTGTAGACATGCAACAACATTGTTCAAATGTATATGCAATAAACTAATAAGTACTCAAAAGTAACTAACTTTACCAGTTATATTGCCATTTAATATTCATTTCATTATTTATTATTAAAAAACCACCCTAGTAAATTTCTATGTCAATAGTCAGTGTCCTCAGACACGAAAACCCTTACCCTCAGGTAATCAGAATCTTTCCCTCAGGCCTTTCCCTCAGGAATAACAGATATTTCCCTCAGGCTTATGAAGTTTTTCCCTCAGGCACAGATTCTATTTCCCACAGGCATAGATGAAGTTGCCCTCAGGTCGAAATAACTACTGCTATCAGGCTAAAGGAAACACTGCCCTCAGGCTAAACAAGTAACAGGGCCATGCCCAACATATAAACAAGAAGTTCATATACAAATCATCTCTAGTCAAAATTAATGCATAAAATAAACAATGAATGCCCTCAAGTATCCTAGCCAAACTTCTAAATAGAGGAATGCACCCCTGGTGGTCCTGGATCCAAGCAGCGATCCTAAACAACAGTTTTGTCACGACCCGTCCAAGTGGGGTCTGAGCCGCAACTCCTTAAGCCCGCCTAAAATAGGCCAGGGGATGGTGACTAGCACCGAGTAGGCAATCTATTAATATGGGAGTCATTGCCTATAAACATGTACACACACACCCACATCTCCAAGCCCACAAAGCTGGAAAGTAGAAACTATTAAAACGAAAAGATACATGCATACACAAAATCCAAACCAACAGAGTACAAAAGGAATGTAATGTACAAGAAATTAAAACCCTAGACCAAAAGTACAAGCCCACCAAAAGAGAGTCAGTAACAATGTCCGACCTGTAAAAAAGGTGATGGGACTGCAGTATGTAGTCGTAGGAACACACCTCGGCCTGTCTGATCTCACTGAGTACCTTCCGGTCTGGGCCCGCTGAGAATCCTATCAAAGGCTCACCCATCTGGACAAGACACGACACGTGTGGGAAAAGGCCTATTCAAGGGTGAGTATAACAATAAACAGTAGGACACCCCAATACCACAAAGGAAATACAACAAGGGAAATACCACAAAGGAAACATACATTCATCTCCACACAGTATATGTCTATAGAACATATAAAAAGAATATCCAGAAATAATCATACAAGATCGAATATCATGAAATAACCACTAAGATCCAGCTCAAAGATTCCACTAAGAACGTAACCAGGAGAACACACTCTTAGTTCTGAAGAGAGAGATAAGAAGTACTCGTTCCAGGAGAACACACCCCACATGTACTTTGAGAACATGATTCCCAGATGAGGATCACAACCAAGTCATGGGGTGATTTCAACAACTCAGTCTGAGCTAACCCACTACGTAGGGGATCAACACCTGGGTAATGTTGGTCACGTCAATACCAAGAACAATACCTAGGGTTCCAGGAATGAATAGAGGATCCAGCTCTAAGTCTCACAGAGGGGATTCCAACAACTCTATTCAGTAATTCCTGCTAAAGGGATCATACTCTTATATGTTGGAAATGATACTAGGAACCTTCAGGAGAAAGACCAAGGGGACGAAACCTATGAAAACTAGTCCAAGTCACAGAAGACAATTGGATCAAGCCATAAAGAATTGGTTACACAATGTGTAGTATGGTTACACATCATGTTCATTGACCCCAGGTACTGCCTGTGTAATGTCCTGTGTCATCTGTCCAATCTATGTAAAACTAGACTACACAGCGTGTAGAAGGATCACACGCCATGTTCCTTGAATCTGGGTACTTCCCATCTAAACGTCCCATGTCATCCGTCAAAACTGTGTAAATCCCAACTGCACAACATATAGAATGATCACATATCGTGTTCCTTGACTCCGTGTACTGCCCGTGTAAACAACCCATGTCATTCTTCTTGTCTGATAGAAAGTAACTACACAATGTGTAGAAGAATCACACGCCGTGTTCGAGCACCTGGGGCTCACTCCGGGTATACTGGCCATGTGCCTGTACACGGCCTCTGTCCGTGTCTGTGTTGCTTTCTAGTGTACCAGTACACGGGGTATCCTGTGTATCTGGTCCGATCTGGCCGGGGAGGGGTATACACACCGTGTCCCTGGCCGTGTACCCAACCCATGCCCTTGTACTCTCGGTGTACACTCCATGCGGTCTGCCGATGAAAACACGCCATGTATCCCATACTACATGGCGTATAGTCGAGAAATTTCTAGTAATGTTGTCTTCTTCCTCGCACTTCGGCTGATCTTATGGATCGCGTTTCTCTAGTCTGATTGCTGCAAAACTCAAGATCAAGGGTCACCTCGATGTCATGATTCTAAATCCAAGATTTTTGGGCCTTGAATCGTCTCGACAAACAACATATGATCTTTCGATGGAAATACGCTCGAAGAGCGATTTCTCATGAATCGCTTAGATCTATCCACTATTGTCACAATCGCAGCTCCAATGGTTCATCCCGGTGTTGGATCAATAATATCGGACCATTACACCATAGATCGGAGGTGTAATCCATCATTGATCTTATCCCGTGAAGAAAGAAGAAGGCACCCAAAGAATGCAAGGAAGAAATCAGAAAAAATTGAAGAGGAGGGACGAACCTCGATCGTTGTTCATGACGATCCAGGTTCGTCGCCATTAGATCAAAACCAAAACAACCTCAAAATCCACGCAAAAACCCATCCTGCAATAATGATCGATCCGCGGGCTAATATGTTCATGGATTAGTCTCCATTCGTCATGGAATCCAAAAACGAGGAAGGAAATGAAAAAAACATCCATCCTGGATCCACAGTGTTCATTGGCGAAGATTCGGTCGCCACATCATCGTCACCGGCGAAGCTCGTCAAGAACATCATCGCCGCGTTGGGAGGTTTTCTCCAGAGCCGCCTGGGTAATTTGGGGTAATGTAAAATTGTAACCCTGATACCCTGTGAAATATCCATTTAAAAACATAATATATTTCACTCTAACAATGATTTATATAAAATATTTTAATAAAATATTTTACTACGGTTGCGTCCAAATACCATATTTCACCACTGACTTGCACTGCCCAATGTTAGGCATCACCTAAAACAAAATATGTGTTACAAACATAACGGTGACCTTGGATTTCTGATCCAAGATCCCGTTCGAGAGTTATTACACATTTTGAGTAAAACCGCATGAGGGCATTATATAATTATTAAATTAAATTCAAACATTTGTTCCGGGCTCGCCCAGCCTTGGAACTGCATGTCGTCATAGAGTCGGGCCTCAAATTAATTTCCATATAATATTTAAAATAATACATGGAAGAACCGGGACATTACATCACACCCACATTAGGGATTTTACGTCCTCGAAAAGCCAAAACAAGGGCTACTAAAAAAGATGTGGGTACTGCACGCGAATTTGAGCCTCCCGCTCCCACGTGATCTTTTAGATATTCTTGTGCTGCCACTGGACACACACCGAGGGAATAGCTCACCCACAAAGGATCTTCTCCTGCCAATCCTCGATATCCACTGGGTACTCCTCAATGGTCGCTCCATCATCGATGTCCAACTCTCCCCAGTCAATGACGTGCGATGGATCATGCACGTACCTCCGTAGCTGTGACACATGGAACATGTTGTGAACCCGGTCCATCTTAGGATGTTGAGCCAAGCAATACACCACCTTGCCAACTCTACTCAGAATCTAAAAAGGGCCTACAAACCTCAGAGATACCTTTCCGCCTCGGCCAAACCTCCACAATCCCCATTGAGGTGATACCCGAGGGAACACAAGGTCTCCTTCCTCGAACTCCAAGGGCCTCCACCTCCTATCGACATAAGACATTTGACAAATCTATGTAGTCTTCATTCACTCCTGGATGACCTGCACCATCTCTGTAGTAGCTCTCACCATCTCTGGGCCCATAAGTGCTAACTCTCCTGGGTCATTCTAGCAATGTGGTGACCTGCAAGTTTCTCGTACGGCGCCTCGAATGGTGCCATAAAAATAGTGGAATGATAACTGTTGTTATAAGAAAATTCCACCAGTGGTTGGTGATCCTCCCAGCTACAACTAATTTCATGTATGCAAGCTCGAAGCATATCCTCCAGGACCTGGATGGTCCGCTCTGTCTGACCATCAGTCTGGGGATGAAACGTTGTGCTCCAGCGTAACTAATTCCCAAAATCTTCCTGTAATCCCTTCCACAATTAGGATGTGAAACGAGCATCACGTTATACGACAATAGTGGATGGTAATCCATGAATTTGAACTATCTCATGCATGTAGAGGCATCCCAAGATCTATATTGAACTCTGCTCCTGAATAGTTAGGAATTGGGATGACTTGGTGAGTCGATCAACGATCACCCAGATGGAATCGTGTCCCATGGACGTATGTGGTAAAACCATCACGAAGTCCATGGATATCCCATCCCACTTCCACTCTGGAACCTCAAGGGGCTAAGTCAAACCCGCTGGCACCTGGTGGTCAGCCATTACTTGCTGACAAGTAAGGAACTGAGAAACAAACTCTTCCACACTCTTCTTCATTTTTGGCCACTAGAACTGAGATTGGAGGTCCTAATACAACTTTTCCACACCTGGATGTACCTCCAAAGGAGATGTATGGAACTACCTCAGAACCTCCTCCCACAATGTCATTGGCACTACTATAAGCCCTCTGAAAAGAACAACGTGCTCCCCACCTTCAGAAAATCCATCAGCCGCAACACCTGTGGACATCTGAGCATGTAGAGCCTCCTAGATAGCATCCTCTTGCTATGCTTCCCTGACTCACTATATGAGTGGAGGGGTAACAGCCATCAATTAAATGTAAGCTCCCTCATCTCCAGCCACAAAGGATAACTGTAAAGAGGCCAAATTCCTTGTCACCTCATCTAGAAACAGCAAACTGGATTTCATGCTGAGAGCATCTGCCACAACATTTCCCTTCCCAGGTGTGTAAATGATCTCAAAGTCATAATCCTAGAGGAACTCAAGCCATCGTCTTTGTCTAAAATTCAGATCCTTCTGGGAAAAGATATACCGGATACTCTGGTGATCTGAGTAGATGGTAAACTGCTCGCCCATCAGGTAGTGCCACCACATCTTCTATGCAAATACTACCGCTTCCAACTCAAGAGCATGGGTCGCGTAGTTCTGCTTGTGTGGCCTTAACTGATGTGAGAAATATGCAATCACTGATTGCCTCTGCATCAGGACACAAACAAGCTCGGTTCCTGATGTCTCACAGAACACTATGTACTTAACACCCACCTCTGGTAATCTCAAGATCAGGGCACTCGTCAGACTCTGTCTCAACTGCTGGAAAGACTTCTGGAATCTCTCGGTCCACACGAACGTCTTCCCCTTTAAGTCAAAGTTGTCATGGGTTCTGAAATCTTGGAGAAATCAACAATGAATCTCTGATAGTAGCCTTCCTACCCATGGAAACTCCGCACCTTTTTCATGTTCCAGGGTGGCTCCCATGCTAGTACTATCTCCACCTTTGCTGGGTCCACTACTACACCATCTGCTGAGATAACGTGTCTGAGGAAGTGGACCTCTTGTATTTAGAACTGGCACTTTAAGAGTTTCCCATACAATTGGTGCTCTCGGAGTGTGTCCAGAACCATCCCAAAGTGTTTTTCGTGCTCCTCCTCAGATGCAGAGTACACAAGGATATCATCGATGAAGAATACTATGAACCGATCTAGATAGGGCTGAAAGGTCCAGTTCATGAGTCCCATGAACATAGCTGGGGCATTCGTCACATCGAAGGGAATCACCAATTACTCATAGTGACCGTAGCGGAATCTGAATGACGTCTTCGATATATCATCATCCTGTACCTGCAATCGGTGATAGCCTGATCATAGATTAACCTTCAAGAACCATTGTTCCCATCTCAACTGGTCTAAGAGGTCATCAATCCTCGGTAGTGCATACCAGTTCTTCAAGGTCACCTGTTTCAAGCTCCAGTAATCCACACATAGCCTCCAGCACTCG
Organism: Viscum album; assembly: GCA_963277665.1. Classification (NCBI taxonomy): domain Eukaryota; kingdom Viridiplantae; phylum Streptophyta; class Magnoliopsida; order Santalales; family Viscaceae; genus Viscum; species Viscum album. The sequence continues at coordinate 1,880,114,353 of OY728132.1, forward strand.
TTTTCCTTCTTGGAAAACAGCACTGGGTCCACCCAGGGTGAAACACTGGGTCCCACAAAGCCCTTCTTCTTCAAGTCTTGTAGCTGCACCCTCAGCTCATGAAGCTCTGCAAGAGCCATCTGTTATGCTAAGGTTGATATCAGTGTCGTCCCTGGTTGCAAATCAATACATAAATCTAGCTCCCGACAGGGAGGTAGTCTGGGGATATCCTCCGGAAAGACGTCCTCGTACTCAGCCACTACTGCTGGAAACTGGAAACTTGTAATATCTGTTGCGCCAAAGGCTAGGCCCGCCAACTGATAGGATATTAGTTGCCACTTCCTACGTACGAGTCTATCCTGCGCTTCCCAGGTCTCTCATTCATCGAAAAAAGAGAACCTCGTTCCATCACTGCGGACACACTGCACCCTTCTCCTAAAACAGTCGATCTGGGCATGAACTGTGGATAGCCAATCCATACCATGAATGAAATCATAAGGCCTTGATGCTACCACCAAGAGGTTCCAACTAAAACTCTCACCTCTAAGGGTTAGGTCACACTATCTATAGAGGTGTGTGATCTCTGAATCTTCTCCAGTCGGTGTTTCTAAGTGTAAGGGTTGAGTCAACAGCTCAATTGGAATCTCAAGGTCTCGAACAAGATAAGAAGCTAGAAATAAATGACTAGAACCTATGTCTATCAGTATGGAAACCAATGTAGAAAAGACACAGATTGTACCTCTAATCATTCCGGGAGTACCTGGGTCATAAGCCTCTGCCACCTGCAGCTATTCCTGCCTCTATCCACCAGCTCTCGGAGCCTGGGGGGACCTCCCGGGGGTGGTGGTGGTAAAATGTCAAAAAGATGACCACCTCCAGCTACTCTTCCAACTCCCCTACCACGTCCGCCGCCCCGTGGATCTGTCTGCTCCACACATTACCTCTACCTAAGTGGTACATCCACTGCTCCTATGTCAGTAGTACTACGGGTTAGAAAATCAAGAGCGAGATGTCCCCTGCCATCACATGAGTAGCATCACCTCTCTCGAGGATAGTTGGATGCACCCTACGAACCTTGTACGGAAGATCCCCTATCCAGGGATCTCCTTTGAAAATGTCTCCCACACCTGGGTCCCTGAAGTCGTCTCCCTACTACCGAGGTCTCTTCTACAGCTCACCAACTACTGACAACTCTCTACTCTGCCAAGAAGCTCTTGACCACCAAAGCCCGCTCAAGTACCCCAGCATAGGTAGGAATTCTCATAGGTATGATCCTAGTTCGGATATCTCTGAGCAAGCCCCGCTCAAAAGTTTGAGCTCTGAAGTACTGATCTCTAACCATATTCATCATGTACCATGAGAGGTCGGTAAACCTCGATAAATAGTCAGTCGCCGACATGGTTCCCTTCTGGAGCTAAAGAATCTCTTGTATACGTACTACTCTTAGGATAAATGGTGAGAACTATTCTCTGAAGAGACTCTCAAACTACGACCACGTGAGAGTTGCCTCATCATGGGTCGAGATAACCAAACTCCACCATCGTCCTGCCGAGCCCTACAGAAGGCTCGCTACCAAGATCACCATCTGGTCTGCTGGTGTCCTGACCAAACAGAAGACTCCGGTCACTGCCTCATGCCAGTCCTCTGCTACCTGAGGGTCAGGGTCGCCTTGAAACCAGAGGGGTCTCTATCTTTGAATCTCATGGAATGAACTCTGCCTACACTCCTCCTCCACTAGTACAACAGGCACTAAACACTTCTCTACAGGTGGTGGGATAACTGGAACACCACCTGATGGTAAACCTGGGGGATCCGGTTTCTATATCGAAGCTTCATCACTGACGGGGTAATCCTCATGATCGAGCTACTGGATCCTAGTGGGTACATGTCGCAGAGGCATCCTATAAAAACATAATAAGTATCTCAGTCAGTGAGTATATCTGGAGAGCTGACTCAAGAAGGACATGGAAACCACAACCAATTTCTATATAATTCATGTACTAGTATTTTCTGCTAAAACAAGTGTTATCTTGTTTCTAGTCGAAATGCAAGTTATTAGAGTCATGGTGTATGGATACGTCGACCGCACACACCAACACTGGGGTCCCTGACCTGAAATCCAAACTCGAAACACATAGCACTGTTTCCCCAAACCAACTCACAGACTCCCAGTCCTAAGGTAGAAACGAACACCTCCGATACCACTCTTTCACAACCCGTCTCAGTGGGGCTCAAGCCACAACTCCCCAAACAAGCCTCCAATAGGCCAGGGGTTGGTGACTAACACCGAGTAGGCATGCTACTAACATGGGAGGCATTTCCAATAAACCTATACACACACACCCACATCTTCATGCCCACAAAGCTGGAAAGTAAAAACTACAAAAAGGAAAAGATGCATGCATACACTAAATCCCAAATAACAGAGTATGACAGGAAAGTAAAGCACAAGAAAGTAAAACCCCATGCCAAATGTACAAGCCCACCAAAAGAGAGTCCGTATCAATGTCCAACCTATAAATAATGGTGTTGGGACTGTAGTCTGTAGCCATAAGAACACACCTCGACCTATCTGATCTCACTGAGTACCATCCGGTCCTAGCCCACCTAGAATCCTATCAAAGGCTCACTCATCTGCACAAGACACGACACGTGCAGGAAAAAGCCCGTGCAGGGGTGGTTATAACAATAACCAGTTGGACACCCCGAAACCACAAAGGAAATACAACAAGGTAAATACCCAAAAGGAAAGATATAGTCATCTCCACATAGTATATGTCTACAGAACATATAACAAGAATATCCAGAAATACTCATACATGATCGACTATCACGAGACCACCACATAGATCCATCTCGAAGATTCCACTAAGCACGTAACCGAGAGAACACACTCCTAGGTTTGAAGAGAAAGATACGAAGTACTCGTTCCAGGAGAACACACACCACAAGTACTTTGAGAACATGATTCCAAGATAAGGATCACAACAATGTCATGGGGTGATTTTGACAGCTCAGTGTGAGCTAATCTGCTAAGAAGAGGATCGACGCCCATGTAAAATTGGTCACATTGATACCAAGAACTCTCCCTAGGGTTATAAGAATGAATAGAGGATCTGGTGCTAAGTATCACAGATGGGATTCCAAAAAATATATTCAGGAATTCATGCTGAAGATATCATACTTCTATATGTAGGAAATGATACCGAGAACCTTCAGGAAAAAGAACAAGGGGATGAACCCTAAGAAAACCTGTACATGTTACATTAGACAAGTGGCTCAAGCCATGAAGAATTGGTTACAAAACATGTTGTATGGTTACACGACGTGTTCCTTGACCCCAGGTACTGCCCGTGTAACGGCTCATGTCATCCGTCCAAGCTGTGTAAAGCCCAATTGCACGACGTGTAGAAGGATCACATGATGTGTTCCTTGACTCCGGCTACTGCCCGTGTAAACGGTCCGTGTCATTCGGGTTGTCGGATAGAAAGTAACTACACGGCGTGTAGAAGAATAAAACGCCGTGTCTGAGGACCTGGGGCACAATCCATGTATACCGGTCATGTTCCCGTACACAGCCTCTACCCGTGTCTGTGTCGCCTGCCCGTGTACCAGTACACGGGGTATCCCGTGTATCTGGCCGGGTCTGGCCGAGGAGGGGTATACACGTCGTGTATCTAGCCGTGCACCCAACGCATGCCCGTGTACTCCTGGAGTACATGCCATGTGTTCCACTGATGAACACACGCCGTGTAGCCCATACTACATGGTGTGTATTCAGGAAATATCCAGAAACGTCGTCTTCTTCCTCATGCTTCGGCCAATCTTCCAGATCGCGTTTCTCTGGTCTGTTTGCCTCGAAACTCAAGATCAAGGGTCCCCTCGACATCATGATACTGAATCTAAGGGTTTTGGGCCTTTAATCATATCGACGAACAACATATGATCTTTCGATGAAAATATGTTTGAATAGAGATTTCTCCCGAACCACATAGATCTATCCGCTGTCGTCATAATCGCAGCTCCATTGGTTCATCCTGGTGTTGGATCTATAATCTCGGACCATTACACCATAGATTAGTGGCATAATAAATCTTTGTTCTTATCCTGTGAAGAACAAAGAACACGTGCTAAGAACACGAGGTAAGAATCACAAAAATAGAACAGGAGGGACGAACCTCAATCGTTGTTCATGACGATCCGGGTTCATCGCCGTTAGATCAAAAACAAAACAACCTCAAAATCCGAGCTAAAACCCGTCCCACAAGAACGATCGATCCATGGTCTAATCTGTTGATGGATTATTATGTGATCGTCATGGAATCCAAAAACGAGTAAGGAAATCAAAAACAAACATCGTACCTGGATCCTAGATGTTCGTTGGTGAAGATCTGGTCGCTGCATCGTCGTCTCCGGCGAATCTCGTCAACAACATCGTCACTGCGTTGGGAGGTTTTCTCTAGAGCCTCCAGGGAAATTCAGGGTTATGGAAAATTGTAACCCTGACCCCCTACGAAATCTCCATTTAAAAATATAAGAGATTTCACAGTAACATGGATTTAAATAAAATATTCTAATAAAATATTTTATTATGGTTGCGTCCAAAAACAAGATTTCACCACTGATATGTGCTGACTGATGTTAGACCTCGCCTAAAGTGAAATCACTATTTTGAATGCAAAGGTGCCCTTAGATTTCTGTTATGTGCCCCCGTTTGGGAGTTATTCCACTTTTTTAGGAAAACCACATGCATGCATTATTTTATTATTAAATTAAATTCAAACATTTGTTCCAGGCTCACTCGGCCTCAGAACTGCATGCCATCTCAAAGCAAGGTCTCGAATTAATTCCCATATAATATTTAAAATAATACATGGAAAAATCTGGGACATTACAAGTTTATTGTCACATTTAATTACCTATACAATTCTAGGTATTTAAACAGCCATGGCCTCATCCACATGATACCCCAACATGGGTTTGTGGCACAACAATTCATACAAATGCACAACAGTTGGAAATTAAACACCAAGCCACCTACCTTAAACATTCAAGAATGGTATACCAGAATGTTTCTTCCAGAAATGCCCAAAAATAAAGTAGATCTGATGTAGAAGGAAACTGGTTCAAATTCAAATAACATCCATTTGAGGAATAATTGGAAATAACTACACAAGGATATGGGAGGGCTTACCCGTGTGGTTCCAACATGATCGAATGAAGCGGAAACGGATTCCCAATGCTCGATCTGGAGATCCACGAAGGTTTGGTCATCCTCTCCCGAGCTCCCGTCTGGTTCTAAGTCAATCCTGTGAACAGGGTTGGCTGTTTCCCATTTTAAGTGAAAAAAACAAAGTACATGGCGTGTAATTTTGACTACATGGAGTGCACTTCACTCATTTAACAATTCCTCTAGAGGCACCACCAAACTACTCATCCATCGAAAATGAGTACACGGCGTTTATTCCCGACTACATGCCATGTACTGTCGCCCAGCTGGCAGCTGCTCCCATGGCCTTACTGTTTCTCATGCCGACTGACTACACAATGTGTAAAGGTCCACTACAAGGTGTGTAGTCAGTTTTAACATCCCCCATCACCGACATGGAAACACACCCTATGTACTTATCCCACACGGCCAAAGTACACATTGTGTGGAATAGTACATGATGGGTAGTCCCAAAATTTAGTATTTTCCCTATTTTCCTTATTTTATCAAAAACACTTAAGTAAAAGAGAAATGAAGAAAATCGTACCTCAAAAATAAGAATCGGGTTCTTACAAACTTCTCCCCGTAAAGCAATTAATCCCTGAATTTCCCTTCCATGGGTGGTGAAGATTAAGCTCAGAACAACTCAGGCCAATGAGCCCGTACGTCAGTCTCCCGCTCCCAGGCTTCGTTGTGCACTCAGCCATGCTGCCATTGAACCCGTACGAGAGGAACTGACCAGCCTCAGATAACCTTTGTTATCCTATCAATGATATGAATTGGATGCTCCTCCAAATATGTATCTACTTCAAGCTCAACCTCCTCGGGCTGAAAGACGTGAGACAGGTATGAATGATAGTGGTGCAACTGAGATACATGGAAGACGTCGTGCATAGTCCTGTACCTCTTAAGTAACTGAAACCGATAAGCAACCGGCCCGAATCTCTCCATAATCTCAAATGGCCCCACATACCTTGACAAAAGTTCACCCTGTCTCCTGATCCTCCTGTGTCCCAACCTCAGCGAAACATGCAAGAAAATCTAATCCTCAACCATGAACTCCATAGGTCTTCTACGACGATCAGCATAAGATTTATGACAAGACTATGCAGTAGCCATCCACTTCTGAATCAACTGGACCTGATCAGAAGTCTCCTGCACAGGACGTGGTCCCAGTAAAGCTGCCTCACCAACCTCTATCAAGAACAAGGGTGATCGGCATGGCCTACCATATAAATCCTCATAAGGTTCTATCTCAATAGTTTCCTGAAAACTGTTATTATAGGAAAACTCAACCAGGGTACATACTTCTCCCAAGAGCCCCCAAAGTCTAGGATGCATGCACGCAACATGTCCTCAAGCACCTGTATCATAAGATCTAACTGGCCATTGGTCTGAGGGTGGTAAGTTGTTCTTAGAAGCACCTGTGTACCCAGTTACCTCTGAAAACACTTCTAGAAATGAGACCTAAAACGGGCATCCCTATCTAAAATGATAGAAAGAGGATCCCCATGAATACGTACAAACTCATAGATATATAACCTTTCGAGCTCATCAACACCGAAGGTCTCCTAGAACGGCAATAAGTGAGCTACCTTCGTGAGTCTGTCCACTATAACCCACACGGAATCATTGCCTCTAGGTGACCTCAGCAACCTAGTCACGATGCCCATCGCAACATCATCCCATTTCCACTCCGAGACAGGTAACTGCTATAATAGTCTGTCTGGCCTTTGATGTTCCACCTTCACCCACTGAAAGGTGGAACATCTCGTAAGAGAACCAACTATCTCCCTTTTCTTACCCGGCCAATAGTACTGATGTCTCAAGTCACGGTACATCTTGGTAACCACAGGTTGAACTTCCCATGATGAAGCATGAAACTCTTGCATCATCTCCTCGCATATATCCCTTGGAACCCATACTCGTCTATGTAAACGTAGTACTTCATCATCCCATATCGTCCAACCAGGAGGAGGGTCCTCACTTGCCACCAACTCCCGCAGAACTAGGCCTTCGGGGTCAGATAGCTGTCTCATCCTCACTATATCCAGTAGGGTAGAAGTCACAGCTAAAGAGGAAAGATAAGTCTACCCCTAACTGTCATTCCCCTCCAAATGCATCTCAGATAACAAAGCCATAAGCTGACATTCACCACTAGCCTCATAAAATACCTATATCTGAGTCTTCCTTCTCAGTGCAGGAGCTACTACATTACCTTTACCAGGTGTATAAGGAAGCTCAAAATCAAAGGACTGAAGTTATTCGACCCACCTTTGTTTCCTCAGATTCAAGTCATACTGAGTAAAGATATACTTGAGAATTTTCCGGTCAGTGAAGACCACAAAACATTCTACCAATAGATAATGTCTCCAACAGTGCAATGCATGAACAACTGCAGCCAACTCGAGGTCATGCGTCGGGTAATTCCTCTCATGTGGCCACAATTCCAGAGAACCGTACACAACAACTTGGTCACACTGAATCAACACTGCTCCCAGCCCAATACCTGATGTGTCAAAGTAAACTATATAGCTCTTCTCTTACTTGGGATGTATCAGGACTAGTGTTGATGTCAACATTTATTCTAGGTCCTGAAAGTCTGCCTCACAAGAATCTGTCCAAACGAACTTCACAATATTCTTAGTCATACCCATCAATGGTGGTGCTAAGAAGGAGAAGTCATCTATGAAGCATCTGAATTATCCAACTAGCCTAAAAAATCTGTATCTCAAACACGTTCTTAGGATGCTTCCAGGAAACTACTGATCTCACCTTCTCTAGGTCCACGACAACTCCAGCCTCTAAGATGATATGACCCAAATGTAAATCTAGTCCATCTAAAAGTGGAATATTGAGAGCTTATCATATAGTGGATGCTCCCTCAGTGTACTCAATACGATCTCTAGATGGGTGGCATGGTCGTCTCGAGTGTGAGAGTACACCAAGATGTTGTCCATGAATACTAACCCAAAAGAATCCAGGTAAGGATGGAAGACACGATACATCAGAGCCATGAAAACTGCAGGCGCGTTCGTGAGTCCGAACGGCATAACCATGTACTCATACAAACCATATCTGCTCCGAAAGGTTGTAAGCAGTATATCCGATGGTCTCACGCACAACTGATGATATCCAGACATCAGTTAAATCTTCGAGAACACTCATGATCCATGAAGTTGATCAAAAAGATCATCAATCCTTGGAAATGGATATTGGTTCTTAACCGTCAACTAGTTCAGCTTTCGATAACCCACACAGAGTCTGAGGGTACCGTCCACCTTCTTCATAAAGAGGACCAGCGAACCCCAAGGAGAAGTACTGGGTCAGATAAAACCCTTTGCCTGTAACTCCTCTAACTGTCTCTTGAGCTCCTAAAACTCAACTGTGGACATCCTATAAGGAGGAATGGACACTGGTGTTGCTCCTGTCATAAGCTCAATAGAGAAATCCAGCTCATGCTCTGGAGGTGGACCTAAAAAGTAGTCCGGGAAAACATCCCTGAAACGATCAACCACTAGAGGGAAATCAGCCTGACAAGTCCCCTGATCATCTAAATATAAACTCCGAATCTGGTCTGTCACACCACCTTGCCCACAATGCTCTGGTCCATCTCGACTCACCTGAACATCCCATTCACCCTTATAAAGAAATTTTCTGCCCTTTGGTGATGGGAAACTCACCCTACGACGATAAAAGTCTACAAAGGCCCTAAAGGGAACCAACTAGTCCATCCTGATAATGACATCATAGATCTTCATCTCCAAGACATAGAGGTCCCAAAGAAAGTGACACCCACCAACCTCTAGGGGGAACTCTTTGCACAGACTCACACTAGCCGTTCTAATTCCCAACAGAGTGTCTAGCATCATAAAGGCAGAAGAAGATGAAAAAAACACAAATCCCAAGGCTCTCTACAACGAGCACAAATATGAAACTATGTGTACCACTTGTATAGAAAAGTACTGAAGATAAGACAGATGATACTATAATAGTACCTCTTACTGTAGAAGGTCCGAGATCCTGCTCCTGCTGGGTCTGTTGCACTACATATGCTTTCCCAATTCCGCGGCCCTATGACATAATTTGGCCACCCTGAGCTATCCCGCCCTGCTGTCTCTGAGATCCTGGTGTCTTGCTACCACAGCCAAGACCACCATCCCTGCCTGCATGCCCTAACGTATTCCAGTTCCTTGACTGGTAAGAATCTACTGGTCTTTCTCCCACACATGGAGTATGCATTGAACCCCTCTCACTAGCCACTGGAAAAAACTCCCTACAAAAGCAGTACAGATGACCCCTTTTGCCGCAAGATCGACACTCCAATGGGTCACGGGGACATTGAGGTCTCCTGTGCCCCTCCTTACCACACTAGTAGCACATGACATAGACACCTGAATCATCACATTGGCTGGTAATGCGACCATGAGAGAATTTTATATGTTGCTTCCTCTTGCTAGTATAAATAGTACCATAGACTGGTGCTGAACCGCCCTAGCTGACACCACTAGATTTTCACAGGTTCCTCTCTGTAATCAGTGCTTGGTTCACAATAGCATGTATGGTAGGCAACCTAAAAACATTTACCAGCTCTCGGATGTCATATCGAAGACCATTCTCAAAGCATCTATCCCTCAACGTCTCATCACCAACCAGAACAGGTGCGAAATGCTGAAGCTTGGTGAAATGAGAAGAATAATCCATCACCAACATAGATCCCTACTGCTGATTCATGAACTCTTGAGCTCTATCTTCCCTCAGAATCTCTGGAAAGAAGAATTCATAGAAGACTGCCTGAAAATATTCCCACACGATGTTCCTGTGATGCACTGACTGGGTGGTAACATCCCACCACATCTTGGCAGAATCACGCAGCATATACGTCGTGAGCTTGACCCTCCACCCTGAAGGCATCTCAAGATGCTCGAAGATAGTCTGCATAGACCCCAACCAAGATTCCACAGCCTGTGGTCCACCATCCCTTGAAAACATAGGTGGATGCTTCTACTGAAATATATGAGTATCCTCAGCCATAGATGTGGCAGAAAATGGTGCTCTCTGAAAGGTCTGCATGAACCACATAAAGCCTTCACTAAACTGCGCCTCCATGCCTATGTCCGGTGTAACGGCTGGTGCGGCATCTGGCTCCTTAGGAGGATCCACAGGTAGCCCATGGCCCATGATCTAGGAGTATAATCGTTGTCACTCTCCTGGCGAACAATGCATGGTCGTCTCGGTGGCATGACTCTACATGGTCAAACACACACCTTAGATCATGATTATCAACGACCGAAAATGAAGGAACCCAAAAGGGAAAAGAAGGAAGAAGGAATTCATGATTTACAAAACAAGAATACACAGAGTGTATACTGACTACACATCGTGTGCCTGACTTCTCTTCCCCTGCCCGGGTCCTTCTACACGGCTAAGCCATATAGCTCCCGTTCAACAAAACTACACGGCGTGTATATGATCTACATGGAATTTATGGTGTAATTTTCCTACTTCCAGTGTCATTTGTGACACGGCAGACTACTCAGCTTGAAACTACATGACGTCTTACACCTGCACACGACATGTACACCCTCCTGTTTTACCAGCCACATGGCTAAGTCCACACAGTCTGTCCTCAGACAAGACTACGCAGTGTGTCCCAGAGGTACACAGTTTGTACTAGACGGGCTCTGCCGACCCAAGTTGTTAGTTACACTGCCTGACACACGGCTCACACTACACAGTGTGTTCAATATTTACACAACATGTATATGAGAGGATTACACCAACCCGTGTTGTTAGTTACACGGATGGGTCCCTAGGCCAGACTACACAGCATGTTCGATAGTGGACACGGTGTGTATGTCTTAAGGTCTCCTTTATCCGTGTTGTTAGTTACATGTAGGACTCTGGGTCAATACTATACAGTGTGTACTTCAAATACACAGCATGTTCACGCCAATAATTTCTCTTCCTGATGTCCCCACCCACATGGTCAATGACACGGGACGAGACTACACATTGTATACTCAGGGTACACGGCGTGTACTCAAAAAGTTTTCTTTTCTTCCCGAACAGAAGGCCATAAACGGCATGTTTAAGGTACTACACAATGTGTATAATGGGTTTTTCTGACAATAAGCCTAAGAAGCTTTTCAGAAACCCAGAACATACTAATAAATAACACCTAAGGGCCAAATTTTGATCCGTGTGGGACTATACTCCCCATGAATCAACGTTTGAAATCTTATCTGTGTTATAACAAAATAAATAGCCAATGATCCACCAAATTCCGGTAAATGGGGGTCCATACTCCCCAAAAACCAATGTTTTGTGTCCATTCGTTCAATAGGCTCACACAAACATTCCCTATCACATAGCCGGTATTTATCAAAGTAGTTATCACAACATCATTCTTTTTCTAGCATACAACTATCACAACAACATTCAATTTATAATGCACCTACATGGCATGGAACTATTCATGGCATGTGATTTCTAGCAAGTGCCTAAATGATGCATGAGATGGAATACACTCATCTCATCGGGTTGAAACTAAATAGAACTCATAGATAAAATATAAACAACACAATCACAATTGCGTCACCCAATGGTGAAAATCAAATCATCTGTAAAATTTTCAAAATTAGAAAAATTGCAAAAATATGAGGTAGACTGGTTTTTCCCTTTACACGGGTTAGGAACACCTGGTAACAGCTTATTATCAACTACCGTTCCGTCTTATCCCTAACTAAGGCTCCAAATAGTAAGTCAAAGAAAAAAACTCCTCTGATACCACTTTGTAACTTCCGAGATTCAGGTGCCACTCAACGGGTGCCCCGAACCCAGTTTTCCACATGAACTCAAGAACATTTCCCCAAACGCCAGAGGTTGCCGACTAGCAGCGAGGGCCCATGTATGATAGTGGGGAAACTAAGCCCTCATTTTTCAGAGTGTAGCACAACGGAATAAAATAAGAAACATACATCAATACCAGAAGCAATAAACCATGCACATTTATTATAACAACTAAAGTAAAAGATAACCAACCAGATATATATATACATATGATGCAACATGTCTCAAGTCTATGAAAATAGCCAGAACATGTTACATAGTAGTACAATACAATACAGAGTACAATGAAATAGAACAAAATATTTGGCAGCATCGTGAGCCTAAGCATGGTACCATGCTCCCCTACTCATCATCAATAATCAAGTACCTGTATGGGGACCCTTTCCCTTATCCACACCTGTAGAAACGTAATCTGTTTGGGCCGAAAAGCATGACCCAAACAGGGCGTGAGAAATAATCTCAGTAGGCACCCACCAAAGGCCCATGCTCAATAGTTTGTAGACATGAAAAAAAGTGTGCAAAAGTAAATGAAATAATCTAAGCATTACTCGAAAGTAACTAACGTTACCAGTTATATTTCCATTTAATATTCATTTCATTATTTATTATTAAGAAACCACCTTAGTGAATTTCTATGTAAACAGTCAGTGTCCTCAGACACACAAACCCTTACCCTCAGGTAATCATAATCTTTCCCTCAGGCATTCCCCTCAGGCATAACAGATATTTCCCTCAGACATATGAAGTGTTTCCCTCAAGAATAGAGTCTATTACCAAGAGGCACAGATGAAGTTTCCCGTATCCCGAAATAACTTCTGCCCTCCTGCTAAAGGAAACACTGCCCTCTGGATAAATAAGTAACCAAGCCATTCCCAACATATAAACAAGCAGTTCAAATACAATTCCCCTTAAGGCAAAAGTAATGCATAAAATAAATAAGGCATGCCCTTGGGTATCCTGGCCAAATAGCTAAACAGAGGAATGCATGCCTAGGGTGGTCCTGGATCCAAGCAGTGATCGCAAACAGCATTTTATTATCACATTTAGTTACCTATACAATTCAAGGAATTTAAAATACCAATGCCTCAGCCACACGATACCCCAACATGGGTTCGTGGCCCAACAACTCACACAACTGCACAACAGTTGGAAATTACACACCAAGCCACCTACTTTAAACGCTCAAGAATGATATACCCGAGAATATCTTCCAGAAACTTCCAAGAATGACGTAGATCTGACATAGAAGGAAACCCGTTAAAACTCAAATAACATCCATTAGAATAATATTTTTCAAGAACTATGCAAGGAGATGGGAGGGCTTACCCGTGCGGTTCCAACGTGATCGATGGAAGTGGAAATGGATTCGAGACGCTCGATCTAGAGATCCACGAAGGTTCAACCATCCTCTCCTAAGCTCGCGTCCGGTTCTAAGACAATCTTGTGAATAGGGTTGGTTACTTCCCATTTTCAGAGAAAAATACAAAGTACATGGTGTGTACTTTTGACTTCAAGGTGTATTCTTCCCTGATTTAATTGTTCCTTTGGCGGCATAGCCAAACCGTTCATCCATCGACATGAGTACACGACGTGTATTCCCAACTACATTTTGTGTACTGTCACCCAGCTGGTGATTTCTCCCACCGCCTTACTATTTCTCCTGCCGACAGACTACATGTCGTGTAAAGCTCCACTACACGGTGTGTAGTCAGTTTTTACATCCCTCGTCATCGACATGGCTACACACCCTGTGTAATCATCCCACATGGCCAAAGTACTTGGCGTGTGGAATAGTACATGGTGTTTCGTCCCAAAATCATTGAGTTTTTCCCATTTTCCTTATTTTCTCAAAAACACATAAGGAAAAGAGAAAAGAAGAAACTCATACCTCAAAAATAAGAACTAGGTTCTTACAAAATATCATTCCCCATCTATTTAATTTATATTTATAATAACACACACATAGAAGTAATTCAACTCCAGAGGTTTTCATGTTTGGATTATAATTCCCTTATGAAAGTCGGTTTCTAAACAATGAACCATTCAAAAAGCATGAAAATATTTTATTTAAAATGATTTAACAAGTTCAATGGTTGGAATAAGCTATCTTGGAGTAAAATAAACCATTAAGGAAGTACTTAGCATTTTTGTTGGTGAAATCGTTGTTAAATATCTCTAGTATGAAGGTTTTATGTTGATTAATAGAAGACTAGAAATTCAAGGATTGTGGAACTCATTGAAATACTCTAATTCAGTATTTACATGCTGGTAAAGAGCTTAAAAACATTATGAAGTTATTTTAATTTTTTATAATTCTCTTAATTATTTAGTGTAGATATATGATTATTCTAGATCTTTGATAATGACCAAGGATAATTTGAAGAAGTTCCAGAGTTATATGAAGAATTCTATAATTCCTTTAAGATAAGTATAAAAATTAAGATGGAATGAAGTCTACTGTGATTATTAGACTTTTAAAGATCCAAAATGAGGCTTTTAGCTAGTGTATACCTTCATAAGTCCAATCATATGACATCACGTGTATGGAATTACATAGTGAGGTAGTGTTTGTGTCTTTACCACCCAGTTTATGAATTTGGAAGTCCAATTTTACGACTCTATAAGTCCCCATATAAGACATTTATCAGGCATTGTATAAAATTAAAGCCCCATAAAACATCTATTCAATAAATTTTATTCATTAATTATGACTTTAAACTATAATTTATTCCCGTGATAGTGCCCATGTAAGGCTTTCTAGTTTATGCACATGATTTCTACTAGTTCTACATAAGACATCCATTCTATATAATACTTCAAAACTTTATAGAATTTTTAGGATTATAATATATGAAAACAATGTTTGTAGAATTTATATTCTTAAGAGGAAATCATATAAAATGATTCTTATGATATTTTATTTATTTTAAAACATCATGAATCTATGATTATAAATGATAATATCATGAGTTTTAATAAGATACAAGTGAAAGAGAATCATGATATAAAATAAAAAAACATCTTGGGTTTTGAAGAATAATATAGATAATGTTCATTTGATGCTTGGGTTATTCATTTTAGCCTAAATCATTTTGATTTGAGATGAATGAGTGAATTATAATTTGATAATCATAATTGATTCAAATGAGATAAAATCTAACTGAGATTTAAGGATATGAAATTACTATATATTTAAATGAAATTTAAAGATTTTATAAAATCTGGAAATGTATTGTCTCAATTCAAGTTATATGATTCATGGTCACAAACATCAAAAAATATTTGGGAGTCAATTTGGAAATATGATAAAATATGGGATAAGTTATTATTTGTGATTACAATCTCATGTTGAGATCTATATAAGTTTTTATGGGAATCTCTCAATAAATGACTAAGGAGATCCTCACTACAAGGTGCTGTTATATTTTTATACAACCTGTGAATAGTGTTTTGTGTGAAGCTACTATGGATGTATTTTTGGAAGAGAAGAAAACTCAAGCCTACTATAGTCGACGTGAGATTTAATCATCCATGTGAATTTATAAGAAAAATGAAAGTGACATATTTATAAATAAATAAGAGGCATGTATTTTGTGAGATAGTATAGAAACCCCCATTTGTTTCCCTTGATAAGTGATATGTAAGACCATGTGGTGATTTTTTCCTTTTCATGTATCTCCTAAGATATATCTATTTATGGGAATATGAAAATGGATCCTAGAAAATTTGTGAAAGATAAAATAAAATAACTAATTATATCTTGTTTGGAAATAGTTTCTATAAACAAGGAATGCATAATCAAGAAGAAAGGAATTATGTACCAGAAGATTGTGTAATAATTTTAGTAGACTAGTTTGAAAAATACAAGCGGATTGAGTAAGTATAAAAGAAGGAAAATTATATAAATTATAAAACTGTTAAACCTATATTAAATAAGAATAAAGATTAATTACAGAAGTAGAACATTCTAAAAATGAGGTTTCAATCTTTAAAATCAAGAAAGATATAAACATGAAGAGTTTTAGGCATTTTATACATTCAATGAATGGATTTTCTAGGTTGTGAAAAATATATAATCTCTATTTATCACATTTATATGCCGATGGAAGTATATTTTATTCACATATTTGGGTTATTTTTTATTTTGTCATTGAAAATTTAAGGTCATATTTGAAAAATAAGTAACTTTATTAATGATCATGTTAGTTAGTATTGAGATGAATATATCAATCTGAATATTAATTGTTCATTATTGGTTATGGATTATAGTATGATTTATCATTTACAGTTTACACAATGATCATATATATATAATATGTCACTATATCTCATTTCTTTTCCCACTATTGTCTTATAGGTGGTTTCTTATGATGAAGCCGATTCTATCCACCACCATCAATGACACTGAGTTTAACATCATATTTTGGTAAGGTTTATTCCGTTTTTATTCTTTGGACTAATTTTAAATAGGTATTTTGTGATTTTTGAGTACTTTATATTTCTGTAGTGCATTTTGGATTTCGATGAGGTGGATTTGAGTCTTCGTTGATGAAGCATTACATGTGTATTAATGGGTAGGCATATACATATATATCTTCCCCCTTTATATATATTCACTCATGGAAATATTAATATATATATTAGGGCTAGGTTTTCTTATATATAGATATGAAAAATGCATATATGTGTAAGTTTAAAGTGGTATTTTCATGTATAAACATATATCTAAGGACCCCCTGTGCTTATTTGGCAATGAAAATATGTTCATAGGGGATAGGTGTCCTTATATATATGGAAATCCGCATATGAGTGCAATTGGAAAAAAGAAATATTCAAGTTGTTGTCATCAAAAGAAACGCGCCATGAGGTTGATGTAGGTTCCCTCTGCATAAACCTTTAATTTGAATTCTAAAATTTCATGATTTTTTTAAAAACAAGTTTCCATAATTACTTTATTATTTTAAAAAATGGTTTTTTAATAACCAATCTTTGTCAAGGAAGAATATGAATATATCCCTTGGCCTTATTTATAGCCCTTGTTCAAGGAGGTTAACAAATTCCAGTATATTCTAGATACTAGAATGAGGCATATAAAATTCATAAATTGATCATCCATAGAGATATTCATGATCTCATTCAGCTTCCTATTAAATTAATCATAAAATACCACTACTTAATTTAAGGACCTATTAGTTCCGACACAAAGCTTCCTGACATCTTAGACGGTATCATGGAACTAACCCATAATATTCCTCTTGAAATATTTCATATTGAATGGTGTGAACATCTCACACTATATGGACTAAATCTGTAAGGATACATAATTCAAATTTGAGGAAAATTGATCAACCTCACTCTAAAAGCCCGAAACAAATGAAGGATCTAAGGTGTAAGTTATATTGGGTTTAAAATATTTTATGAACTCAAACTAGCTTAATACAACACTTTATAAAGTGTGTATGATTCCATTCATTTTAGTCCTGAAAGACTTATCCTCAAAAATAACATCTTGAGACATGTCTAGTTGCACCATTGGAAGATTTTAGAATGTGTACCTTTGAGATACAACCATAACACCGAGATCATTGAAATCAGACTTTTTAGTAAAAACATCTTTCAAAGATCTAACTAGACCATTCACATCCTTAATATCTTTGATACTTACTTCTGAAACAACTTTTTAAATATGATGGAATGATTGGAGAATCCTAATCAACATTGCTTGGGTATTCATTAACCCAACTAACTTTTCAAAATCAACCTTGGGAATATAGCACTTCTTAAGTTCTCTAATATCATCATTTTTATATTTTAACTCATGTTTCAACTCATTATAGTATCCTCTAATATTATCAAACGCATTTATAATATCATAGGAAATAATATTACATTTTATAACATTATTAGATATTACTAATATAGGGTGATTCATCATGCACAATAGGAGGTGGTGATGGTATAGGTGGTGTATGAGAATGTTTAGCAGTTTCCATAACCACATCATCATTTCTATCTCTATCAACAAGTGATCCAAGGATAATTGGATCCATTGACTGATACCCCACCTCTACTTTAGATCTTCATTCTGCAGTTTAAACACTTTCCATAGTCACGATCGGCCTTTATTTAGGAATAAGAACATTTGTCTCAATAATTTTGTCTTCATTCTTATATCCTTCAGTAGATTCGACCATTATTATTCCTTGGCTCTGAATGGGTTCTACCACTTATAGACTAATAGATGGATACTATGGATCTACTTTAGTATCTTGATAATCTTATATCTCCTTATAAAACACCATCTCAGTAGGTGTTGTATCTCTAGGTGGTGAGGTTTGAGAGGGCTCCTCTGGATCCAATCCTTCCCAACTAACAAGATTTATGAAAATTTATTTGGTATCCTATAAGTAACCAATATACATTAAAAGAATCAAAACTATGGTATTACTCTTGTGGAATCTCACTACCTCTCTTTCATTAAAATTAACTTCCATATTCTTTAAAACTAATGAGATCATCCCACCATAAAGATAGTAATTCAGATTAGCATTCCATTTGTAGAAGTGATCCATGAAACAAATCATTAAGCTTGGCAGGTTAAACATTATATTATTAATTAGTATATATGACACATATGTATCTTGGACTTTATCTACCTCTCATACTATTTTGGCTATCCTGGTTTGAAATAACATGTATATAACCTTCAAATTAGGATCTATGTCCTTCATTGGTGTGTTGGGATGTTTTTCAAGGGTAGGGGGAGGGTGCAAGGGGTGTTCAGGGGGTGAATGGGGTCTGTAGGGGGTCTGCAGGGGGTGAAGGGGGTGGAGGGGGTACATGGGGTGTATAGGGGAAGGGGGTGTGTTGGGGAGGGGGAAGGGTGGTGTGATGGGTTGTTTTCAAAGGGTTATGGGGAGGGTATAAGGGTGTTCAGGGGGTGCATAGGATGTGTAGGGGGGTGTGAAGGGTGGTGCATGGGGTGGGCATGGGAGGGGGTGTGCAGGTGCGGTCCAGGGAAGGGGGTGTGTTGGCGAAGGGGACAATGGGTGTGCTAGGGGTAGGGGAGGGGTGTTTAAGTGGGGGTATGGGTAGGGGTAGGTGGTACGGGTGTTCTAGGGGCAGGGGGTAGGGGGTAGTGGTGTGGTGGGGGAATAGGGATGGGGGTTTCGGGGGGGTGTGCTGGGGGGTATGGAGTGTGTAGTGGGTGTGTAGGGGGTGTGTGCAGGGGCTTCATGGGGTGGGTAGGGGGAGGGGTGTACAGGTGGGGGGTGGTGTATGGGTGGGTTGGGGGTAGGGGTATGGGGGTGTGGAGGTGGGGGAATGGGGTGGGGTGTTGGGGGAAGGGGTCAGGTGGTAGGGGGTGTTGGGGGTAGTGAGGGGGCTGTGGAGGTGGGGGTAGGGGAGGGGGTGTGCTGGTGGGGGGAAGGGGGAGGGGGCATGCTTGTGGGGGGGGGGGGTCTAGGTGGGGGAAGGGGGCATGGGGTGTTCTAGGGGAAGGGGGGAAGGAGGTTACGAATGGATACATTGGCCATGAAACCATTATTAGTTCCCCTGGTCTAATAAACCTATAATTAACCCATTAACACCACTTCCTTCATTTTCCTATACCAATCCTAATTTAAACATAAAAAATGAACTACATACATAGTACTTAGACTACATTGATACCATTCTAACATAACCCAAACCACTGGGACACAACATGGGCAGGTCATTAGTTGGGTGTTCCACCCAGAGACATCCTCTCATTTTTGGAGGAACATTGTTTTTTTATGGCCAGGGAGGATTTGAATATACAAGCGGCCTATTTTTTCTGGAATGAATAGGATATTTCCATGGTCCTAAAACATTACAAAAGGGATCTTTCTAGGGTTTACAATCCTATAAAAATCATTATATCCATGGTTTTCACCCATTTATAAAGGTATTGCGTGACTTAGGAATCTGTCACAGTTTCAAACTATGGCTATTGGTTATTTCCTATAGCCATTCCAATACCATCCATGCTTTATGAAACCATGGATATAACCTATATGCATTGTTTTTGGGCCTATATCCATGGTTTAAACTATGACTATAGCCTTCTTTTGTAGTAGGGGTTATTGGTGGCCTAGTGTGATTTATCTCACACCCTTTCTGGGTGCCATTTGGTACATGGGGTAGATTACATGAATACAGGTGTTGATAAAAGAAATCATATGGATTCGAACACTTGATTTATTTTGGTTTATGATGGACATTGATGGCAGAGGACCGAGCCATATCTTTCGATTTTTGGTATAGTCTTTTTATTTCCTTCATACTTTTGTGGAACATGTTATTACTTCTATTATGTATCCATGTTTTCCAGTTTTCTAGTGATATGACATATCATCATCAATTATTAATGTTATGTAGTTATTGTTAGTATTATCTCAATTTCAATTGTTCCTTCTATTTACATAATTTTCATATTCTATTTACCTCTATTTATATTCATCTATTATGCTACACTCTGGTAATGAGTACATAGTCTACCCATGCACACACCTTAGGTCGTCACTAGTTGGAAGCCTCTGGAATTTAGGGATAAGTGCTTGAGGCCATATGTCCCACCTGGATCAAGGCTCCTACTAAGTGGCATCTGATCCCAGGACATTACATTTGTAGTTTCTATACGAGACTTTCTACATTAGCATGTGGTTTCTCTATATTTAGAACATTTCATGTTAATATATTCTTTATTCCACTCTTCTCAATGTTAAATGTTGATCTTATGGTATTATTTGATAGTGAAATTAACATTATAATATCTAATAACCCCTTAAAAGATATCAATTATGTGAAAATATGGAAAGATGAAGTTGGAAAGGGTGTGTTCAGTGAATAAATTATTTAAATGGGTTTTTTCATATGTAATGGATAGTATTGAGGTTGTGGAAGGTGTCTATTCATTGGATTTAAGGAATATAAGTAACATAGTGAATTACTCTTTATAATTTATATTGTGGTAGACCTAAGTGTGAGAATATTATTTCTATTTGTTGAGAATGTATTATATAAGATATTTTTACATGTGATGGATTTGGTCAGAGATAAAAATATTGGTGGGAGATTGAATCCATTTGGGAAACTTAATAAATATAATTATGATATAGTAGAAAGTTATAATGGATATTTGTATCACCCGTAGACCTGAACTCTAATATAAAATGATCTAAATATAAAAAATAAATACATACTATGATACCAACTAGGATGACCACAAAAAATTCACATATGGTACATGATTAAACATGTCATCTTAATAATAAAACACACACTTTGATTATAAAATTTCAGTTTATTTTGAAGTTAACCACATAATCCTCTTATTACTCAATAAAAATTCAAATTCATACACATCAATTCTCTAAAAATGAATCCATCTTAGACATATCATTGATTAAAATTCATATGGAAATGGGGAAACATAATAAAGGATTCATCTCATATAATTCCCAATGTTTTTAGAAATCATATTCTAACTATAATCTATATGTTTGTAATTCTAAACATTTTTTCTATATGTTAATAAAATTGACATTGATTAGTAAAAAATATAAACCATATAATAATTGAACCAATAAAATTTTATTAATTCATAATGAAAAAAATTATAACAAAAGATCCTGAATCTATGTATTACGCACCATGGATTATTACTCACCAAGGAATAGTACATCTATTAAATGTGGATAAATTAAAAGGGAAAATAAATTGAAAATCATAAAATCATAAACACTCGAATATATATTAGACCATATTTACATTTAATGATCACTACATTCAAAATAGATCCTATAATGAGGAAAAACATCATCAATGGAGAAATAACATTGTAAAATCCAAAATAAAAACTATGAAATGAGATGTATGGATAGAAGTGAGACTATATATAGGAATGAAATATTCTCGTTTCAAATATGGTTGTTGAAAATATTGTGCATTTAAATATGGTAATTGTTGAAATGGTCATTGGATTTACATCCAATAGGTATACTGAAGTTCATTATTTTTTTAAAAATACAACTCATAATAATATAAAATTATGATATTATAATGTTATAAATATATATATTTACACATTATGTATAAATATTATTATTATTATTATTATTATTAAAATATGATTTGATGTATATAGAAAATTCAAAATAAATAATTCAGTATCAATCGATTCGAAATATTGAATTAAAGAATAGAAATAATTAATTAATTGTATTATTTAAATTGTATTTAGTAAAAAAGTAATATTAATTTTCAAGGAACTACTTTATTAAGTATTGTATATATTTCATTATTAAACTAAAATGATATGTATAAAATATTATTATATATGAACTTATATAAAAATATCAGTTAAATAATAAATTGATGTGAAATAATATTAATAACACATAATGTTTAAAAACACAAATTATAATAAAATATGTTTTCTTTGTATATTTATTTTTCATTTAAAAATGATAATTAAAAATTTTAGAATCTAAATTATATAAATTAAATAAATTTTCAGATTTATGGTTTCAATATTATTTTAATATGATGTTTTTGGTCTCCTTAAAAAAATATTTATTTTTATGTGAATGGTATAAAATACTGTTTTTATAAATTACATTACTATTATGAAATTATTAGTATATAAGAATGAATTATATAATCATGAAACATTTTTCTAAGAAATTATATATATATATATATATATATATGACTTATAATTTCTAAAATGTCTATTATAATTTACAAACCCCTAATTTACATTTTATTACATAAGTTATATTTTTCAAAAAAACTGTTTTAATACATTATAGATTTAGTATGTAGAAATTTTATTTTTCTCACTTATAAGAGTTAAATATTAAAAAATTAATTCCATTTTTCTCATCATCATGTGGAAATTATATTAGGTTTAATTTTTTTATTTTTCTAAAATAATTGGTTTGTATTTGAATAGTGAAAATAAAGTATTTACCAAAACAATTACATTAATGACCATATATGTTTATAAGAATGGCTTAAAATTTAATAAAAGTTTTAATTTATTTATTGCATAAATTTATTCATTTTAAATTTATTTTTTAAAAATTCATAATTTTTTTGTTTTACCTCATAAAAATTCAATACATTATTTCAAATAAAAAATTATTTTTCTATTTTTAATTTAATTAAAAAATATTTTGGAAAAAAATCGGATTGAATTAAAAGAAGTATCATTTTTTATAATTATAATAAAACAAATAATGTCTTAAAATTAAAAAACACTGATAATATTTTCACAAACAAATTTTTTTTCTTAAAATAAACTTTTACTAAGAAATAACTTATACGCATTTTGTGTACTCGTACTAAAATTAATTTCTAAAACTCTTATAAATTTAATTTTATTAAAAAATTTAAATATTTGAATTCAAAAAGATTAAATTATTATAAAAGATTAGTTTTCATTTTTTAAATTAAAATTAGATTCCAAGTTTTAAAGTGGAATTACCATGGTAAGGGTAAATTAGGTTAAAAGTATCTTTTCAAAGCGAAAAAGTATAAAACATGTGAACAATATGTTTGATATTGGATGGTGTGGGAGGATCAACCTTAAATATTTATCCACAGCATTATTGTACATTTACATAGCCTTTTTCAATGAATAATGGAGTGATATTGTTGAATCATATTGATTATTTACAAATGTGTTATTTTATTCTCTTATAAAAGTATACCACAACCTCCTTGTTTCTCCACGAATTAAAAAATCTTTGGCTAAACTAAAAAACTACCCAGGTATCTCCTCAAAACCCTCCCCATTCCATCAAATAAATATACTAAATAATATAAAAATCTATGGATCCTTAATTAGTTAGCCACATAAGAATATTAATGTGCGAGGAAGTTAAATACAAGGGTATAGAACATTCAGACATGAGGTAAAGGGTCTTCTGTAACTCCTTCCTGATTTTTTAGTTATGAATTATATTCCTTTTTATCTATTTTATGAAATATTATTCTCATGAAATTATTATATTTTTTATATTTTTCCCTTATATATATAACTAGTTAAATATCCTTTTCATTCTGGTGGTTATACAAGTTTGTAGTTCCCTTCCAAATTCCCACTTAAAATTAAACCCAATTTACAAGAACATTTCTATTTTTTATCCATGTCAAGTATCACATATATAAAATATTTTTAAACCATTAATAACTTATAAAACCCCTCATTATGTTATATAGAACCTATATTTTTAAATTCTGGTTTTTTGGAAAATAATAAGATCTTTCCTTCTTTAAAAACATCCTTACTTATATTATGAAGCATCACCCAAGTGGTTCGTTTTTATTATTTACTCTCCTAAATAATTCTAAATAATTCTATATATTATAACTCCATATTAAAATACTATTTCCCTTTTTCAATTATGAATTTAAAAATTAATTTAACTACTTCTTCTATTAGTTATTGTTGTTATTTTTCTTTCAGTTAGGACATGAATTGGAATTATGAAACCAACTTTCATCTCATGGGTTTGATCATGATTATGGTCTATGTAAGATTTATATTTCTCACATGGAATGCATAATAATGATATTAATAATGTGGTTAGTGGTACTAGAATTATATAACCCTCAATTACATTGGGTAAATATTTATATCTCAAGATATGTTATTTATGAGATTATAATGTGAACCTAATCCACTATTGGACTTTTTCCACCATGTATGGTGCATATGAAGTTACACTGAGAACACTATGTTATGTTATGGGTGGGAACATAATTATATATCCCTCAAATGGATAGGTTAATTCTTAATATCTCATGAGATTCTATTTAAGGTATTATATAGTAAACCTAATCCATCATGGGACTTTTTCTACTATGTTTATGGGAATGGGGAGTGAACCCAATCCTCCTTGGAACTTTGTCCACTATACAATGATGGTCATGGGAGTGAATCTTGACTTATGATGTCATGTATTATTCTTTCTCCATATATTCCACAATTTCATGATTCTATTATTTCATTTCTATATAAAATTCTTCCTTTCATATCCACCACTCTTATATCATAGTACATGTTTTCTATTTTGAGATTACATGAAATTACATCATGATTTATGGAAAACTCTTATTTCCACATGTTATTTTAATAATAAATGTCTCTATGATATTGTTTTCTCATATTAATATGGTCTGTCCCTTGATGAAATACTAATATGTTTTCCATTAATGAACATTTGAGCTCACCCCTTTCATTTATTTTCCTTCCACATGTTAAAACATATGAAAAGTCAATAATGTGGTATAAAAGATTTTAATTATGGATAAATGTTCACATGTTTTGTAAAATAATTTTTTCATGTAAATATTCCTCAAAGAAACTAAAAAAAGGTTTTATGAACTATTTGAGATTATTATGAGATGATATATTTAAATTGTGGTAATGATTTAAAATAAAGATATGTTTATCTCATGTCATCATAGCTGGTATGAGGGTAGTGTTTAGTTATTTTTGAGTATTATTATAGTTATTTTTTGGGGTTATTATTAGATATCTTTAGTAAAAACTCTATGAATAAGCCTAATTAAATAAGCACATATTTAAATTTATTAAATTTTTTTAGTATGTGGTTTTACTATAAATTACATCAATGTCTATATTCTAGTAAATGGATAAGGGTGTGGCATATTTGCACCTAGGAGAATTCACCATGAAAAAGCTTGCTTGATAATTGACTCGATCATCACTCTAATACACAATTAGCAGGCCTTTGACTACACACATTAATATACACTATTGGTTGATATGATTTGGTTGATAATATTCCATTTATTAGCTTATATAAAGGATTGATCTTCTAGTTACCTTGATAGACATGGCTCAAAAGTATAATATAACCCAACATAAAATAACTTTGGTTAAACTATGATTATTTTAGGATAATCTAAAGTAAATTAAGGATGATATGATGTTGTAAAATTTTAAATGATTTTAATTTTGAATCTATTTTATGTTATTGATCTTGATAATCCCCCAATGATGTTAAATATACATCACTCTTGTTATCCCTTATGGTTTTAGAGATGGGAAGAACTGAAACAAATCAAGTTAACCCTTTTGTGAGGGGTATTGTGATGATTACCTAAATAATAATATCATTAAAATAATAGATATACTAAGAAATATAGTGATTATTCTAGGAAAACTATCATTAACATGATCCACAATGTAACCATAGTTGATATCCTGAGTGCATTAAGGAATATAAGGAAGGAGACTCGTGATAATTCAGGCAATGCAGATAATGAAAAAAGGAATTTTCAAACACTTATATTCCATAAATGTGGGAATGAGCACTAATGAAATTTTATAATATGGTCAAGGATATGATTTAAATGTGGTATAGATTTCCATAAAGATCATGAATTAAAAGAGGCTCAAAAAAGTATAATAGAGTAGAATAAGTTCTTTGTTAACTCTCTTCCCACTCATTAATTCATAAATTGAAAATATTATGGGTATTATGAAAATTAATTCCCAAACCCTAGACTACCAAGGTTGATAGGAATAAATTACCTCCATGTGTAATGGAAAACTCTACTACTAATATAAGGTCATAGAAATAAATGGTTAAAAGGTAAAAGTACATTCCACTTCTTATTTATGGGTATTAGAAGTTGTTCTAACAAACATCATAACACTAGGATGTTTTCTAGGAATATGAAATAATTACCCCAATTATTTTACTATTGATGAATACATATATATATGTATGAATATTTTATATCATGTTTAAGTTTATATCAATTTTCCTTGATAAAATTTTATTATCCTTACTTTAGATTAAAATTAATGTGTTTTTAGAAATGGATAGGTTTAGTCAACTTAGAGGAAATGTTATTTAGAACAAAGAGACAAAATATTATATCAACTTATGATATTATATAAATGTATTACTATGATAACCTTTTTAAGGAAATTATACTATGTGAGTATTGGTAATGAATAATAATAGACTCTTGGATCAAACGGTTGGATAAAAACTTAATATTATAGATAATATTATTCTATGGAAAAAGATATGTTTACAATGTTCTTAAGGATGATATAACTCAATAAATTATATCTTTATTCATTTATATCTAAAATGCACCCTTATATATTTTCATTAGTAGGCAATAAACAAAATTTTCAGGAAACATCTAATTTAAGAGGGGGGAATTTAACACCCTACGTTTTTTAAAATCATATTCTCTCTATAATCTATTTGTTTATAATTCAAAATGACTTTATTACATTTTAGAGTAAAATATTATTATTATTATTCAAATATGATATTATGTAAATATAAAATTCAAAAAAATATTAAATATAAATGAAATACCAAAATTTAATTTTATAATATAAATAATTAATTAATCATATATGTTAATTCATATTTATTATAAAAGTAATATGTATTTTCAAGGAACTATTTTATAGAGTATTGTGTATTTTTTCCTAATAAATTTAAAGGATCTTTTTAAAATATTTATAGATATAAAAAAATATATTACCATCCATTAAATTATAAATTGATATGAAATAATATTAATGACACTTAATTTTTTAAAAAATCTCTTTCAATAAAAACTAATTTTATTTATAATTTGTTTTTTATTTAAAAACTAAATTTATAAATTTTATATTTCTAAATAGATAAATAAACGTAAATTTTTTAATTTATAATCAAAATATTAATTTAAGATTAATTTTTTGGTGTTTTTTAAAAAAGATTAAATTTTAGGTGAATTGTTCAAAATACCATTTTTATAAATAATTCAAATTTTGTAAAATTATTTGTACATCATTTTTAATTTTAAACTTATGAAACAATTTATAATAACAAAAATATATTTTATAACTGAATTTTTATTTTAAAAAATGATGGTTTTAATTTACAAACCCATATTTTACATTTTAGAACATGATTTAATTTTCTTAAAATGTTTTAATATAGTATACATTCAGTGTTTTAAAAATACTGTTCATAAATTATATAGGTTTAATGTATTAAAAAAATTCATTTATTAATTTATCATGTGAAAATGATCTTATTAATAATTTTTTTTATTTTAATAAAATTGTTGATTTTTTTCAATAGTTGAAAATAATGTTTTTTTCCAAAATTATGAAATTTATTTCCATATAAATATTTAAGAGACGTAAAATTGTAAAAAAAATATTATAATTTATTTAATAGATCATTATATATATTTTAGTAATATTTTTTAATTCATATTACCAATTTTTAAACTTAAAAAAAGTAATATCTATTTTTGGTCTTTTCATTTAAATAAACAATGTTTTCGTAAAATTGAATTTTGGCTTAATTTGAAAGCAATTGTATATTTTTTTTATATTTTATAATAGAATAATTTAATTATTAAAAATAAAAAATTATAATATTATCTCACACTTAAACTTTTAGATTAAAATAACCATTTTCTATAAAAATGTTTTTATGCGTTGTGTGCGCTTATACGAAAACTAATATCTCTAACTCTTAGAAATATTATTTTTAAAATTATGTTAATATTTATAATATGAATTTTTAAAATAGTAAATAATTTCAATTTCAAAATTTTCAATTTAAATTAGCTTCCATGGGTGAATGTAGAGTTTTCGGGGTATGGGTAAATTAGTGTAAAAGTGGTTTGACATTGCGAGAAAGGTTAAAAAATATGAAAATTATGTTCGATATTATAAGGTGGAGGGTGGATAAAATATATATATTTCCAAATTCAATTATTTTCCATTTATGGTGCCTTTTAAATTTAATAATGGAGTTATATTGTAGAAAAATATTATGTATTTACCAATGCATCATTTTCTTCATTTATAATAAGCCTCCACCTCCTCCTTAATTCTCCTCTCAATTCAAAGATTTGTATCAACAGAAACTCTACCCTAGTATCTCCTCAAAACCAACCACATGAATTCAAATACATTATATCACTATAATATGAAGATAAGGATCCTTTAAGAGTAATCTATGGAAGAAATTAAAATTGATATGAATTTAATCACATGTTAATAGCACATTTGTACATGAGGTAAGGGACCTATTATTCCTACTTGGTGACTTATCAGTGACACGTTATCATACATTTTATCAGCATTATGAAATATTTTTATCATTTAATTATGAATTTTTTTAATATATCCAATAAATATATATGAGTTAAATATCCTTTTCATTTCATGGGCTATAAAAGTTTTTAGTTTCCTTCAAAATTATCGCATTAAAGTAAAAAAATTTAAGAGGACATTCTTATTTTTTTGTCAAAATTAAATAATATCTGCTATAAAATCATTTTAAACTATGAATAAATTATAAAAACCTTCATTATTTTATGGATAATAATTTTGGTCCAATACTTTTTATGGAAAACAATAATCTCTTTCCTTCTTTAAAATATCATTACTTATTTTTTGAAGCATCACCCAGGTGATTTAATTTTCTGAGTTATTATCCTAAATTCTCCTCATGTATTTTATAAATTGGAACTACTTTTTCAAAACCTATGCCCCTTTTTCCATTATGAATGTTGAAAAGAGTATAATTTCTTCTTCTCTTTCGAATCATTATGATTTAGATTTCAGTTATACCTTGAATCAGAATTATGAAACCAACTTCTCTCTCATGGGTTTTATTATTCTTATGGAATATGTATAGTTTATTATCCTCTTGTGGAATGTATAAATATGATTTTACTTATGTGATGTGTGGGAGTGGAATTATATATCCATCTACATCATCAGAAAAATATTTATATATCATGATATGTTATGTATCAGATTAGAGAGTAAACCTAATCTTCTATTGGATTTTTTCCACTATGTATTGTACACGAGGGGGTTAGCCAAAGTGTGACCTGTTATGTGAAAAGTGGGACCATAATTATATCTCTCTCTAATTACTTGATTAATTTTTATATATCATGATATTTTATGTATGGTATTAGTGATTAAATTTAATCCACCATGGTACTTTTTCAATAATGTTTATGGGAATTGGGAGGTATCCCAATCATCCATGGGACTTTTCATACATTGTTGTGTTGGTATTCGGAGTCACCCATGTCATTTGATTTCCTATATTATGTTTCTTCCACATATTCCATGATTCTATGATCCTATGATATCATTTCTATATACCATGTTTCCATGTTTATCTCACACTATTATTTAATAGTACATTATTTATCCTTTGAGATTACATGTACATACTTCATGATTGATAGACAAATATAATATTTAAAAATTATTTAAAAAATATATTTATCCATGATCATGGTTTCCCATATTCTTATGATATGACCATTGATGAAATGATGACAAGTCTTCCCTTAATAATAATTTGATATAACCCTTTTCTTATGTTTACCTTCCCTATATTATATAGTTAATAATAAATTATGATAATTCTAAAAGGGGTTCTAGAAGAGTTTGATTATGGAGAAATGTTCAAAAGTTATATAAAATAATTTTCATATATAAAATTCCCTAAAAGACACTAAAAAATAGTTTATCTGAGTTATGTGATATTATTGTGAGATGTAATGTATAAATTATAAAAATGATCTAAAATAATAATATATTTATTTCAAATCATCATTGTCAGTATTATATGAGTATTTAGATATTTTTTACAATTAGTCTTGTTATTTCTAAGGATTTGGATTTTAGATCTTCTTGAAAAAACATATAGATAAGCCTATGTATAAAACAACATCCTAATTTTTTTCAATGTTTTGAGTATGTGGTTTTCCATGAAATTTCATCTGTCTCTAGATAATATAATGTTTATATGATTTTGTCATACATTTTCCTAGGCATAATTAGATCGAAATAGGATAGTTTATCATTGACTCTATCATCACTATCTTGAACAATGGGTGGGCCTAAGACTACAAACCTAGCTTGGCACTCATAGGGGATGTGATTCAGTTGATTATTTACACTTTAATAACAACTATAAAGGAATAATTTTCTAGCTACCTAGAGGGACTAGGATAAAAATATTTAGATAACACAACTTAATGTAACCAAAGTTATATTAAATTTGATATAGGCTGAACTAAATGAATTATGGGATAAATTTATGATTTATAAGGGTTAGGGTTTTAAGGTTAAATCCCTTATATATTTTTGATTATGATAATACACCTATGATGTTTAATTTTCATCACTCATATTAACCCTTTTTCATTCAATGTTGACTCAAAATAAAATGCACCAAGTTAACACTAGGTGTGAGGGATAATGAAATGAATAACTCAATGATCTATGAATTAAAATGGGTGATGGAAAACAAATATATCTATTAATCCAATCAAAGAATACAAAAACGCCATTAACAATGTAACCATAGTAGATATCTTGAGTGTACCAAAGAAGAGAAGGACATATACTCAACATAATTCTGGTAATAAATATGATCGATGATTGAATAGTTAACTACCTATATATATAAAATGTGGGAATAGGAATCAAGTAAATTTTCTAACCTTATCAAGGGTATATAGTAAGTGTGGTAGATATAGACATTAATCTCATGAATGCTAAAAGGATGAAAAATTATAATGGAAGATAATAAGGTATTCACTTGTTCTCCACTCACTCTTCAATGATTCAAATTTAATGAGTCTGGGAATTATGAAAATCAATTATATAACCCTATAAAATAAATTTTAATATGATTCAATTACCTCCCCAAGTAGGTAACCACTATAATACTGAAATTATGTCATGGAACCAATGGGTGAAAGGTAAAAACACACTCTGTTATGGATTTTTGTTTCTTGGAATTTGTTATATCCAACCTATTATGCCTATAAAGCTTTATAATTATTTGAAATAATTACCCCAATGATTTTAATATTGAAGAAAACATCAATATCTATGAATATTTTATCCCAAATTTTTGTTCCTAGAATTTTTTTGGTTAAAATAGTAGTATCCTTCAGTTAGATTAAATTTAATGAGGTTTTTTTAAATAGATTGGTTCTATCCAATTATATAAAGAAATTGTTTATAATATGGAGACACTATTTTATAAAAACCTTTGAAATTATATGAAAGGATAATGATGATCATCCTTTATAAAGAAAATTATACAATGTGTATAATAATAAATAATAATGATAGACTTTTGGATAAAATGGTTGGATAAAAACTTGATATTAGGGATAATATTATTCTAAAAATATTTATGTTAACTATGTTAATAATTTTGATATCACTCTATAAATTATATTCTGAGTCATGTATACCGACAAACATCTGATAGATATTATAATTAGTTTTTTATAATTAAAATTTAGGGGACACATTTTATTCAATGTGGGAGGATGTTACACCCAATTTTTTT
Source organism: Viscum album (assembly GCA_963277665.1). NCBI lineage: Eukaryota > Viridiplantae > Streptophyta > Magnoliopsida > Santalales > Viscaceae > Viscum > Viscum album. The sequence continues at coordinate 1,880,146,825 of OY728132.1, forward strand.
AGAAATAACTTTATGTATAAAATTTATATGTTTATAAATACAATCATTTTTTCTATATGTTCATAAAATTGAAAAAGATTAGATAATGAGTCATACAACTTCATAAATTAACCAACAACATTTTATTATTTAATTATAATAAATTAAACCAAAAAAAAATATGAAACTGAGTATTTACACATTTTCATTTACTAATCACCATGGACTAGTACATACATTAATTTTTTTTAAATTTATAGTTGAAAATAAATATAGAAGAATAAAATTGTCAAAACCTTGAGATCTCATTGACCATATTCACCTTTTAAGATCACGAGTATAAAAATAAAACGGATAATGAGGATGAAAACCATAAATGGAGAAATATTTTTTTTAGATCTAAAATAAAATCAATGAAATCTAAAACTGTGAATAAAATAAATTTAGTGAGACTATATATAGTAATAAAATACGGTCATTGCAAATATGGACAATACAAATACGGTCATTAAAAAAATGGTCGTTGTGAATGTGGTCATTAAAAATAAGGTCTTTATAAAAAAAATTATTGTATAAACATTTTGTAGGTATAATAAAGTCATGTATTGTTAAAAAAATATTACTCATAATAACAAAATATGATATTAAATTATTATAAATTTATATAATCTTATATGTTACGTATAAATATTAATAATAATATTATATTTAAAATATGATATTATTTTTATACGAAATTAAAATAAATATTTTATTATCAATGAATAAGTTAGATTAAATTTCATAATAGAAATAATTATTATTTTTTTGTATTTTCTAAAGTGCATTTAGTATAAAAGTAATATTTATTTTCTAAGAATTTTTTTATTTAGTATTATAATTTTTTTCCAAATAAATAACATTTATGATTATAAAATTTTATTATATATTAACTAATATATTAACATCACATAAATTATAAATCTATATTAAATAATATTAATAACACTTGATGTTTATAAACTTCATTTTCCAATAAATGTTGTTTTCCTTTATATTTTGTATTTTGATTTAAAAAATAAAATTTATAAAGTATATAATCCAAAATATATAAATAAAATTAATTTTTTGGATTTATAAATTCAATATAAATTTAGGATTAATTTTTTTGTTAATTTTGAAAAATATTGATTCTCATGTGAATAATGAAAAAATAATTTAATAAATAAAATGAATTTTATGACATTATAGTGTATAAGTATGAATTGGAAATTTATGAAACATTTATCTAAGTTTAAATATATATTTTGTAATGTATTTTATAATTTTAAAAATGTGGTTTATAATTTAAAAAACTATATTTTACATTTTACAACATAAGTTGTATTTTTCAAAAAAATATGTTCATACATTATACATATAGTGTTTTAAAAATAATTATTATCATTTATAAAATTATAATTCAATAAAATTAATTTAAATTTTTATTAATATTTTGAAAATTATCTTAAGATTATTTTTTTTATCTAATGTAATTTATTTTTAGTTAAATAGTGAATATTTTTTCAAATTGGTGACATTTACTTTCATATTAGTATATAAGAGTGACTTAAAATTTTATATAACATTTAATTTGATTTAATGATTAATATCATTTATTTTAGATATATTTTTTTAAAATCATAAATCATATGTTTATCCTTATGTGAATATTAATATTTTAATCCTAATAAAAAGGTATTTTTGGTGTTTTCATTTAATTTAAAATTATTTTGTAAAATTTTGGTACTAGGTTTATTTGAAAACCACATATAACTTAATTCATAAAAATAAACTAACTTATGTATTTAAAATAAAAATAATTGATAATTATATCACACAAATAAATTTTATGCTTAAAATGAACCTTTTCTAAGAAATGGTTTTTATGTGTAATGTGAAATAATACTAAATTTAATTAATTTAAATCACTGAAATATCACTTGATAAAATTATTTCGAAATTTAAAATCTATATTTTTAAATTTTAAAATATATTTAATTATAATGTTTTCCATTTAAATTAGTTTTCCTGGGAGATTGTGGATTTATTGTGTTAAGGATAAATTATTGTAAAAGTAGTCTAGAATAATGACAAATGTTAAAAAATATGAAATTTTTTTAATGTTGCATTGGGTAGGATTGACCTCATCTATATATATGCACCATTGGTAGACATTTTTTTGTCTTTTTCCATGAATAATGGGGTGATATTATTCAAAAATATTGAATATTTACAAAATTCCATTTTTCATCACTTATAAAAGGAGGCCACCTCCCCCTCTATTTCTCCACCCATTATAATGCTTTGGCTTAACCAAAACTCTACCATGGTCTATCCTAAAAAAACTACCCATGCCTTTGAATCATTTGTCTCACTAAAATATCAAGATAAGGAACCCTAAGTAGTTACCTGAGAGAGAACTTATAATGGAGAGAATTTTAAGCACAAGTTCAGAGCACATTCAGACATGGTGTAAGGGATATTCATACCTCTTTCATGACATCTCGGTTACACATTCCTATCCTTTTCAACAATTTTTGAAATATTATAATCATGAAATTATTAGATTTTTTTATACATTCCCCTCACATATATACCTAGCTAAATATAATTTTCAATCATGGGGTTATATGTGTTTTAAGTTCCCTTTGAAATTACCAATTTAATGTAAACCTATTTTAAGGTAACTTTTCTATTTCATGTATCATATGAAGAATAACCCCTATAAAAATATTTTAACCCCTGATTATCTTTTAAAAAGCCTAATTATTTTATAGAGAACCCTCTTATTTCAATTCTTATTTGATTGAAAATAATAATATCTTTCCATCTTTAAAAAGATCCATACTTATTTTATAAATAATCACCTAGGTGCTTCATTTTTATTGTTTATGCTCCTAAATAATTTAGATTGCTTCTCCATTTTAAATAAAAATATCCCCTAATATAATTATGACTTTCCAAATACATTTATTTCCTTCTTATCTTTGGGATATTTATGATTAAAATTCAGTTATTCCTTGAATCTAAACTTTGAATCTCACTTCCTTCACATGGTTTTGATCATGGTTATAGTCTATAAATGGTTCTCCATAAAATTTAATGTATAATAATAATTTTACTTATATGATGGGTGTGTTTATAATTAATTATCCCTCCAATGTATTGGTTAATGATTTATATATCAAGATATATTTTGAATGGGATAAGTGAGTGAACCTAATCCACTATGGGGTTGTGTCCACCATATATGGTGAATAGGTGGTTATCCTATGCATGGTATGTTAAGTTATGGGTCTTCCGAAATTTCTATATCTCTCCAACGAATTTTTTACTACTTTATATCCTATTAGATTCTATATAAAGGATTAGGGAGTGAACCTAATTTATAATTGGAATTTATCCAGTATTTTTATGTGAATGGGGAGTGAACCTATTCCAACATTATAATTTTTCCACTTTAGGATTATTTCTTTTGGAGTGAACCTTTAATTATGATACCATATATTATGTTGTTTCCATATATTCCATTATTCCCTATTCATATGATTTAACTTACATATACCATGTTTGTATGGTTATCTCACAATATTATCTCATGGTACATGTTTTTTCTTTTGTGATTACATTTACTTCCCTCATGATTAATCGAAAACTCTTATTTTTATATGTTATTTTAATAATAAGTTCTTCCTTAATAATGTTTCTCATATTATTATGATTGGAACCTGGATTAAATATATATTTCTTTCTTTATTGAGTGATTGAGCTCACCCCTTTCTTATGTTCCCTTCCAAGGATTATAGAGAAAGTTATAACTTATAAGAAGTCTGTATGGGGGTCCAAAAGAGTTTAATTATAGAGAAATGTTCAAATGTTTTATAAAATAAGTTTCTTTTGTAATTGGAACTTAATGGAATTAAACAAAAATATTCTCGTAGTGATGTGATGTTATTACGAGATGTAATTTTTAAATCATATAAAAAATGTAAAAAAATATGTTTATCTTGGGACATCATAGCACAATCACGTAGTAATGATAAAAACAATATCAATGAGTCATAAATAATTTATCATTTGATCAAAAAATAATATGAAACTTGAACATAAATTAAATTGGATGATTAATTGGATATTTTCATCAAATTATAAGTAGTAACCATGAGGCATGATATCATAATCATCAATCATTTTGTCGAATTTGTATATTGATGATCCTTAAATTGTAACTTATACCATGGAATTGAAATATGGAATCAATAATAATAAATAATTAAACATGGTGACATAAAATATTAATGTGTCATTACTAAACAATGTTGTATAAGAATGTGGTATATATATAAGAATACGATATCATTTGAATATGTCAAAATTAACCACCAAGACATTCATACAATAGTCTATTTGGATAACCATGTATGTCTCTTAAGATAATGGACTGATCAAACCATTAATTTCCTATAACATAGTGGATAAGTAATCAATACCAATTTCCCATAGTAATCTTATAAGATTTCATATTTACCTAATTCATTGCAAGGCTATATAATTTCAAGCCCAGTCATCACTTAATGACATCTCTCTATATGTGTTTCATATGAAATTAATTAAAATTCATAACATGATTGACCTATAAATGTAAAATGGATTATATATAAACGTTAATGAAGTATAAAAATAAAATAAAGAAGGCTTATTGAATAAAAAATTAAAATATATATATTAATATATACAGTATAATCTAATTTTTGGATTAATCGGTTTCCCGTATATAATAAAAGAATATATGGTCATATAAATAATTTTACCTAGTGAATCACAAGGTATTATTATCTGTGTGAATACCCTTAAATCCAATGAATAAATTATAGGGTAATCACAATGAAATTAATTAGTATAAAGGTTATATTTATGAAAAGATATTGTTATGTAAATAATGACGAATCAATTGGTCAACCCTCTTGTAGAGATTTCATTTCCTCATAACTATTAATTCATATGAATTTTGGTAATAAGTAAAGAGGATATTAAAGTATAATAATTAATTTAAAAAATATATATAATGAGAAGGAATATGTTGGAAAATGGTATTGACATAGAAAAAAATTTCTTTAAAGAATAATAAGAAATTTTAAAAAGATTTACGAAATCATTTCTTTAGTTATTATGTAAATTGAAATAATTACAAATAAGGAAAATATTAACTAAAATAATTCTCAATAAATGAATTAATTATAATAAAATTTAAATAAAAAAATATTTTATAAATGTTATAACATAAAATAATTTTATTGAAAATAAACCATGTTAAGAAAGAAAATAAAATAAAAGATAATTCAAGTAAATGGATTTCATAAAATGTTGGTTATGTTGTTGCAAAAAGAAAGATATATGACACATTAAAAATCAGTTTCAAATGTTATAAATATTATATTAAAGTGTTATTTTAATAATAAATATCCTAATAATGAAACCTTGAAAAAAGTAATGTTAATGTCAATGAAAAAGGAAAAAATATATAAAATTATAGAAACGTCATAAGAAATACATTATAATATTTTTTACAGTTTTTAAGTAACCCACATCAATTATAGCTCTATAAAACATACATTTGAATAAATATAAAGAGAAATATAAAATTTTAAAAATAGAATGCCAATTTAAATTTCAACGTAATAAAATAATGTTTGGTAAGAAAAAATATGGAAATAGAATAAAAATACTCAAAACCTTGAGTAGATAGCATTCATTATAAGGTCATATTATTTATGATATTATAATAAATTAAAAGATTATTTTTAAAATAAAGTGTAATTTCATCAAAAAAAAAGATTAATTTTAAAATTAAATAATAAAACTGTATAATGTAACAAATGTAAAATAATCTAGTTGATGTAGAATTAATACAACTAAATAAATGATGATTACGTCGCGAAAACCCTGTGAATTTGGTATTATAAGAATCAAAAGATAATTAAAGATTGGACAAGAAATTACAATTTAAATTTCATAAATAAAAAATAAATCTTGATTAAATATGTCAATGAGTCAACATATGCACTATATAAATTAAAATTTGTGGATAATATGGAATATAACTAAAAATAATAATATTTAAATAATATTTCTTTACAAACACAATATGATATGAATTAAGTATAAATTTCATTAGAGAGAAATAGATTTTAAAAAAATCTATAAAATGAACACAAGATAATGAGTTGTATGTTTTATTTTAAAAATATATAATAATGTTTAAATTATTATTTTATATGGAGGATCTAAAATAATATGAGACATCAAAATAAAACACCATACCATTTTCCCAACATCCGTGAATGTGCACCAACCTGCTTCAAAATCATCATAGAATCATTATCCATTTATTTTAAAACATTATTATTGTTTAAATTTTATATTTATATATTATAATTATTTATTTCATAATTATTACTTATTGTTAGTTTATATCAATGATCATTTGAAGGTAGTTTCAATTTTTCCTTATATATTTGGGTATCATGGTCTTGGTCATCATTCTTTGTTCCTAATTTTATTATCTCTATAATAGTAATGTTTTTGGAATAATAATCCCGCAATGATATTTGATATTATATGTTATTTCTATGAATTTTTTGGTTATGTTTTATAAATATAAAATCCAAAATACACCTATTTATGTTACTTTACAATAAATAACGTATTATTTTAATAATTAATATACATTTTAATTTTACCATTCAATTATTATAAAAAAAATTAATCCATAATACTATATGTTACTAATTTTTTTTCATAATCAACTATAATAGAAATATTATATCACAGTTCATGTGGGTGGATAATCCAACCCAAACAATAATGTACTTTAATTTAATGGATGACTATAATCTTACTTAATTATTATATTGTTAAAGTATATTTATATTTGTATTATTTAGATTATATTAAATTTATAAATAATATTTAATAAGGGGTGGAATTAGAAGATAGAACTAAAATAAAAAAATGACATTATTACTTATTATTTTGAAACTAACCATATTTGGAAATGATCATTGGTTTTGAAGGATTTGAAAAAATTTGTTAATAATTTGGGGCTTCTAAATATGAGAGACAATTTTTAGGGATATAATTTTTTATTATATTTTATTTCAAACCAAAGTATTAGTATGTTTTGTAGTGGGTATAATATAGGTTCTTTTTTAGGTGAGTTTGAGTGACATGTTTTTAAATACACATTTTTAATATGTAAGGAATGAAATTTTTCAAGGAAAGATTATCTAAAATGGAAAAATAATATATATTGTTTATTTAATTCCTCAAAAATATATTTTTTTGATATGTTGTACGGATACTTTATCACATTCATCCATAGTACATCATTTTATCTTATTTTACCGTATCTTCTAAAAATACTACCTATAACCACAAAAATATACCCATGGTCAGATGTTTATGTGGATATAGGTCACATATAGCTGGGGTGGAAGCTTTTACATGGATATAGGTAACCTATTTCCATGTAAAAGCTCATATCATGGATATATCCTAATGAATTCAAATGTGATTAAGTATTTTTTACAAGGTAAGGATGCATAAAAGAACCTACATCCATGATTAGGGATTTCATGTGGCTATAAGGATCTAGGGGTAGGGTATATGGCCACATTTAGGATTTATCCATGGATATATAGTTTAGTGGTCAGATATATTACCACAGTTAGGTCATATCGTGGCTATAGGTTTTAGAGTCAGGGTCATATTTTATTACCCCCTCTTTCTGGTATGTAACCCTTTCTTGATGTTTTTAGTGGCTATAAATTTATGGGTGATGAATGGGAGAGTTTTGAGGAAAAAGGGGGAAGTTACATGGGCATCACACGTTTTGCCTAAACCATGTGGCCAAACCGTGCGTAGTTGGTCTTGGAGGCAGTGGCTTCCACACGAGCGGCGCATGTTTTGTCTAACCGTGCGGCCCAAACATGTGATAAGGGTGGCCGAGTTAGTAGCTAATGCACAGTTAACACACGGTTTGACAAACCCTGTGAACTAACCGTGCAACCACTTAAATGAGATCCTTAAATTGTGTATCTCACACGTATTTTCCTATAAATGAATATTTTAATCACCTAAGCGGCGCTAACTCTGGATTTTGGCTCTACTAAGGTCATGGATGTTTCTCCCATCACTCTGGAGGTGATCTGAAGGCTTGTCTTGACGAATTGAAGCTGGATTTTTGAGGTATGTGATCATTCTTGTTTGGTTTCTTAGATCTGCTTAGATATACTTCTCCTCATCTCTCGGTTTCATATATCTATTCCTGTTATGGGTAGATCTATGTGCGTGGATGCCAAATATGATGAGATTAGGTCTTGGTTCTGTTAGGAGAAGAGGTCTAAGGAGGATCCTCGGTGAATCGGTCCGGTTTTCACGAGCGTTTTTTGATTGTGGCGGTTTTCGTCAAAACCGTTGAGGTAGGAGGCTTCTCTCTAGAATCCTCTTATTAGAATTTATTGGCTTGGTTTCAAATTGGATTATTTGAATTAATTTGATTGTGAAAATCATGGAATAAGTCTTTTTTAGTGATGTTTTATGGTTTTGAGGTAATTGTGAGATCTTGATGAATTTTTGTGCAAAGTGATTTGGCTTCATGAATTTAAAATTGTTGATTATAAATTATGGATTAGTTGAAATTGAAAATTGTTTGATGAAAAATGGGTTTTCAATAAAAAGGGTGTTTTATTGGAATGGTTCGAGATTGAAATGACTTTGATGGAATTGGTTTTCAATAAAAAGGGAGCTTTATTGAAATTGTTTGGAGTTGAAATGGTTTGGCATTGAAATGGTTTTGATGGAAATGGTTTTCAATAAAAATGTGTTTTTATTGAAAGGGTGTTTTGGCATGATCGATGAGAATTTTTGGTGTGTGTTCATATTGCATGTACTGGGCTGAATTGAAATATGACCTTGTTCTCGGTGCCAAACATTTAATGGCACATGGTAACTATATGTACAAGGCTTGGTTAAAATATGACCTTATGCTCGATGCGAAAGGTGTAATGGCACATGGGGAACAATTACCTTGTGATGACTTTTTAGATCGATGAGAAACCACTCATGAGTATGGAACCATCATAACGTAGCATGAATTGTTGATTTCACGGGTTTTTGAAATGGTTGGGTATGCCAAAACAAGATTTTTGTGAAATTATTCAAAAGGTTGTTTGGTTATTTTTCTGGAAAAATAACTTGTTGGAAATTTGGTTTTAGTTTCACATGGATGCTTTTGGGTGTGAACGGTTTTGGAAACTTGTTAATATTTAGTTCTAAACTGCTTTTGAAAAATTGTTTTATATAAACTGTTTTAATATAATGTTGCTAACTCTTCTATCCTAGTGGTGTGAGAAGGGAGGTCATTGGGGAAAACCTACTGAGTTTTATACTCACCCTAATTTGGAACTTTGGTGCTTTTGCAGATGTTGTATTCTGAGACACAGGTAAAGGTAAGGCACCTAATCACTAGTGGATAATGGTGATGCATGGGAGTTGTGGTGGTGCTTGGAGCATGGAGATCGGTGTGTAGCCGTTGAGCGTGTCTTAGTCATTTTTTGGGCCTTTTGTTAGTCTTCTGCATGGTACTCTGATATTTTGTAGCTTTTTGGCTTGTGGAATATTGTAGTTCCCTTTTGGTAATACATGAGTTGGTTTATTTAATAGCATGCATCATATAGTGATTGTTAGTGAATATTTTGGTTTATTTTCATTAAGGGTAAATCGTCCCCTAAATGTATTTGAAACCCTACGGAATTTATTTCCAGCCTTTGGCATTTTGGGTATGTCGCTTAAGGACTAGTAATAACTAGTTGCACTCTCAATCCAATGAGAATATGTGGGTCATTACAAATTGTATCTGCTTTTTCGGTCCCTGCCTAACAAGTGGTCATCAATGTTCTTGGTCTTGGAGTTAAAATTCATTCTTGTCTATTCATTGGGTCAAAATCATAGACATGAGTAAGATTTTCGGAACATGAAATGTATAGAATAAAAGGACGTAGCTATCCCATTTATGATGAACTTAAGGTTACTAGGGTGTTGGGTACATAAGTGTTTTGGATACACTTCTAGAATGTTGGAAATCTCATTATCATGGGTTTATCCAATGAGAGGAGCATGACATGCATTGTAGAGCAATGAATTCCTACTAGTATTTCATTTCTGATTGTGAGTAATGAGTAAGGATTTTGTTCATGGTGCCAATTTTTTAAAAATGAATAAATTGTTTTCAAGTGAGAGATTTTGAAAAAAAAGAATATTAGGTGTATTTTGAAAATGGGTTGATTTTCAAAAAGCAAGATGAATGTATTAAAAAATGTTCGAACATGGGGAAAAGGTTTTTTTGAAAACAATTTTGTAATAGATGATGTTATAGAATTTGAAATGCTATGCCATAAGTTTATAGATAGTGATATTGATGGAGTTTGTTGTTGGTTTAGAAAATGGCACCCGATAGGCACTGTCAGAACCAACCCAAAGAGGCTGCGGAAAATTTGGTTACACCTAAACCACAGGTGAAACAAGAGCTGGTTTATAGTATCATCCAAGATTTTCAAGATGTGGATATAGGGAACCAGAGGAATGAGACAAGACATGTGGATCATACCATCTAGTTCATAAAGCATAATCCACCAAACTTTCGGGGTGATGTTGAACCTGAAAAGGTAGAGGTGTGGCTATGTAGGATGAATCGTATCTTCGATTTCATCGGCACACCATCAGATATAAAGGTCATGTTGGCGATGTAAATACTTGAGTATCTTGCACGTCAGTGGTGGGATTTAGCAGTGTAGGATAAATTGGATGAAGGCCATACCTGGGAGGATATTGAAGAATTGTTCGACAAACAATTCTATCCTCACATGTTCATGATCCAAAAAAACGGACTTCTTCAGACTAAAACCGGAGATCCTTTCTATCACAGAGTATGCGGAAAAGTTCAGAATTTAGTCCATTTTGCACCAAAGGTTTCAGGAAGTTCGTCATGGAAGGCACACATATTCGAATGAGGGGTGAGGCAGGACATCCGTTCGAAGATTGTGGTGCTCTGTATTACTGATTATAGAGAGATGGTGAACAGAGCAACGATTGATGAACAAGATATATCGGGATCAATAGGAGGAAGCATGATGTTACTGATAGGAAACGGTGGGAACTAAACCACTGAGAACAAGATGAAAAGGGACACCTATTTCCACGGTGAACGTGGAAATCAGAATCAGATAGCTGGATCAGTGAACCTTCCTCCACGACCCGAGAGAAATGCAAGTTGCATTCAATGTGGTTCGATAGACCACATAAAATGAGAGTGTACGATGCAACCTGGAGCATGTCATAATTGCAACAAGATGGGACATCTTCAATGCTATTGTCGTTGTGCTCCTAGGTCGGGTGCTCGGGACACTTCTCAGGTGCCGTAAGCATCATATGCTTCGACGGGAAGAGGACAGAAGAGTCGGTCTTGTCAGCATAACAGAACTATCCATTGTGATTCTTGAAATACCATACTCCACAACCATAGAAATTTCAATAAGGAAATAAGGAGAGCAGTGCAATGACGAAGAAATTGTATGGATCTGAGCAGATGATGGTCAATGATTATGCTGGACCATCTATGGTGAGAGGTATCATTCTTTTGAATTCTACCTTTGTGCAAGTGCTCTTTGATAGTGGTACATCTCATTCCTTCGTTACTTCTAGTGCTATTGACTTGCTATGTTTAAAATAGGAAATGATGCCATCTGTTTTGAAACTAAAAACTCTTCTTGGTGAAAGATAAGGTCAAGCCTTTGTGTGTAGAGAATGTTCTATAACTGTTAATGGAGCTAAGTTAAAATGGGGCATCTTGATGTTGGACATGTATGTCTATGACGTAATCCTGGGTATGGATTGTTTGACAATGTTTAAGGCTCACATCGACTATTAGAATAGAACAGTTAGTTTCAAGACTGAGGATGGCATCGACCATATCTTCATAGGAGAGAGGATCATAAAGAAAGATGCAAAGAGCTTGTTGGATTTAATGGTGGGAATGGTCTCTTACCAAATAGAATCATTGACATTGTCATCAATTTTAGAGATTGAGGAAAATATTTTTCCAATTGTTGTGGATCAATTTCCAGATGTCTTTCCCAATAACTTCTCTAGGTTTCCACCTCTAAGGGAAGTGGAGTTTATGATATATCTCCTTCTGAAGACTAGTCCTATTTCTATTCCAACTTATAGGATGGAACCAATAGAGTTATAGGAATTTAATATGTAGTTAGAGGAGCTGGAATGCAAGGGTTTTATTCGACCATGTATTTATCCCTCGGAAACATCAGTTTTGTTCATGATGAAGGAAGATGGAACTCTCCAGCTGTGTGTTGATTATCGTAAGCTTAGCCAAGTTACGATAAAGAATAGATATCCACTTCCATGTATTGATGATCTATTTTATCAGTTAAGGGGTGCTCAGCGGTTCTCCATGATTGACTTGCGATCAGGATATCACCAATTGCGAGTTTGGAAGGAGGATATTCCAAATACAGATTTTAGAAGTAGATATGGCCACTATGAATATATAGTCATGCCTTTTGGTCTAACGAATTCACCAGTGGTCTTCATGGCTTTGATGAATCGGATATTTCAGCGATATCAGGATTCTTTTGTTGTGGTGTTTTTGGATGATATCTTGGTGAATTCATAGACACGTTTTGTTCATAATGTGCACCTGGAAACAATGTTACAAATCATGAGAGATCATCGTTTGCATGTCAAATTGTCAAAGTGTGATTTTTGGATAAAGGAAGTACGTTTCCTTGGCCATGTCATTTCTGAGAATGACATTTCTGTTGATCCTAAAAAGATAAAATCCATTATCTCATGGAAACCAATGAAGAATGCATTCGAGATAAACATTTTTCTTGGTCTAAATGGTTACTACCAACGCTTTGTGCGTGATTTCTCATGACTGGATTCACTAATGACAGCTCTGACAAAGAAGAATGCACCATTCCAATAGACGGATGGATGTTATAGGTTTTTACTGGAACTGAAGGTTCGTCTTACATCAGCACCCATCTTGATCTTGCCTGATTCAGGACAAGGGTGTGGTGTATTGTGATGCTTAGGGAACAAGGTTGGGTTGTTTTCTCATTCAGGGAGACCTTATGGTTGCTTATGGTTCAAGGCAGTTGAGGGTGCATGAAAAGAATTACCCAACACATGATATAGAGTTAGCTGCAGTCATCCATGCTTTGATAACATGGAGACATTATCTCTTTGGTGAGAAATTTACTTTGTTTACGGATCACAAAATCTTGAAACACATTTTCTCACAACAATATTTGAATCTAAGGCAAGAGAGATGGATGGAGTATCTTCAAATGTTTGAGTTGAATTGATGTACACACCATGTAAAGGAAATTAGGTGGTCGATTCATTGATTAGAAAGTCATATGCTCTATTAGTGAATGAAGATTCTGATAAATGGCAGTTGATGTCGGTCATAGCTAACATGCATGTGGAATATGAAAATGGAGGTGATGTTGTAGTTTTCTTTTCAGCTATGCTTGTTCCTGATTTAGTAAATATGATCAAAGAAGCACAATCATATGATGTAGAATGTCTAGTTGTAAGTTCGAAACACAATGGTGGGGAGACCATTGATGGCTGGAAACTTGATGGGGGTTCAGTTTTGTGTTTCATAGAATGGATGGTTCTACCTATGGGTTTTCAAGAACAACTTTTTCATGCTTACCACCATTCATGTTGGGTTGTACACCCAGGTGCAGAGAAGATGTATAAGGCGTTGAAGGCACAGTTTTGATAGAGTGGCATGAAAAGGATGGTGTCTGAGTTCATCTCACGGTGTTTTAATAGTCAACAGGTTAAAAAAAGCAGCAGAGACCAGCTGTTTTGTTACAGTCATTACCTATCACAGTGTGGAAATGGGATCAAATAACAATGGACTTTGTTACAGGTCTTCCAAGAATGGTCCAGAAACATTATGCCTTTTGGGTGATATTGGATCTTCGAACCAAGTCGTCCCATTTCATCCCTATTCGTGAAACCCATACAGTGGAATATCTTACAAAAATCTATATCCGAGAAGTAGTAAAGAGCATGGTGTACCAATTTCTATATTCATAGATAGAGATCTGAGGTTCAAATCTCTTTTCTAGAAATCATTACCGTAAGCCCTTGGGACTCAGTAGACTATGAGCACTGTGTATCATCCTCAGATGAATGGGAAATCCAAGAAGATGATTGAAACATTGGAAGATATTTTTTGGGCTAGTGTAATGGATTTTGGTGGCTCATGGGAGGATCATATACCCTTATTGGAGTTCTCATACAATAACAGCTATCAATCCTCGATACGCATGGATCCGTTTGAAGCATTGTATGTGCGTCTTTGTTCTTCTCCACTATGATGGGTGGAAATGGGTGGAACTTCACTAGTCGGGCCAAGCCTTGTTCCAAAGACAAGAGAGAAGATCCAGTTGATTAGAAAGAAGATGGATATGTGTCAGATTTTTCAGAAATCTTATGCAGATCACTGTCTAAGACTATTGTCGTTCATTGTGGGTGATCATGTCTTCTTGAGGATCTCTCCAAGGCCTGGACATTGTCATTTCTGGAATTAGGGAATTTTATCTCCTAGATACATTGGCCCTTTTGAGATACTGGAATGGGTTGGAGAGGTGGAATATCAGTTATCATTACCACCATGGTTTAGTTCGGTGCATAATGTGTTCCATGTATCTCAGTTGAAAAAGTATCATCCTAATCCAAACCATGTGATTATATGGGATCACGTTGACCTAGAGACAGATGTTTCATTGATAAATATCTTGCTACGGATTGTGGATAGGAAAGAGATAGTATTTCATGGAAAAATCATCAGTCTAGTGTGGGTTTTATGGAAGCATGTTCAGATTCAGAAAGAGACTTGAGAACATGAGAAAGAAATGAAAGAGTAGTGGTCGGAACTCTTTTAGTTGGGTGAAGATTTTCAACTTTCCGAGAACAGAAAGACAAATGGTGGGGAGAATGTAGTACCCCTAGTTTCTTGTATGTAACCCTTTCTTGACGTTTTGAATGGTTATAAAGTTATGGGTGATGAATGGGAGATGTTTGAGGAAAAAGGGGGAATTCTCACCGACGACGCACGGTTTGTCTAAACCATAGAGCCAAACCGTGCGTAGTTAGCCTGGGAGGTAGTGGCTTCAACACGGGCAACTCACAGTTTATCAAACCATGTGGCCAAACCATGAGATAAGGGTGGTCGAGGAAGTAGCTAATGCACGGTTAGTGCAAGGTTCATCAAACTGTGTGAACTAACCTTGCGACCACTTAAATGAGATCCTTAAATTGTGGATCTCATGCATTTTTTCTTCTAAATGCCTCTTTTAAGCTCTTAAGAGGCCCTAAATCGGGATTTTGGTTATCCTAATGTCACGGAGGGTTCTCCCATCATTTCAGAGGCGATCTGAAAGCCTCATTTGACGAATCTATGCCGGATTCTTGAGGTATGTGGTCGTTCTTGTTTGGATGCTTAGATCTACATAGATCTACTTATCCTCTTCTCTCGGTTTCTTATATATACTCCTATTATAGGTAGACATAAGTGTGTGTATTCAATATATGACATGATTTGGTCTTGGTTATGTTAGGATAATAGATCTAAGGAGGATCCATGGTGAATTGGTCAGGTTTTCTTGAGCGTTTTTCAACTATAGTGGTTTTCGGTAAAACCTTTGAGTTAGAAGGATCCTCTCTCAACTCCTCTTATTAGAATTCATTGTCTTGGTTTCAAATTGGTTTATTTGAATGAAGTTGATTCTGAAAATCATGGAAAAAATATTTTTTTGTGATCATTTATGGTTTTGAGGTAATTGTGAAATATTGGTGAATTGTTGTGCAAAGTGATTTGGCTTCTTGAATTTAAAATATTGATTTTAATTTATGGATATTCTGAAATTGTAAATTGTTCGATGAAAAATGAGTTTTCAATAAAATGGTGTTTTATTAAAATGGATTGAGATTGAAATTACATTGATGGAATTGGTTTTCAATAAAAATGGGGTATTATGGAAATGGTTTGGAATTGAAATGGTTTTGCATTGAAATGGTTTTGATGGAAATAGTTTTCAATATAAAGGTGTTTTTATTGAAACAATGTTTTTGCATGATTGATGGGAATTTTCGGTGTGTGTTCATATTCCATGTATGGGGATTGGATGAAATAGGACTTTGTGCTCGATGTCAAATGTTTAATCGAACATGGTAACTATTGTATGAGGCTTGGTTGAAGTATGACCTTGTACTCGGTGCCAATGGTGTAATGGCACATGGGGAACAATTACCTTGCGACAACCTGGAGATCGATGAGAAACCTCTCATGAGTAGGGAAGTATCATAATGTAGCATGCATGGTTGATTTCATGGGTTTGTGAAATGGTTGGGTATGCCCAAACAGGATATTTGTGAAATGGTTTGAATGCTTGTTTGGTTATTTTTATGGAGAAATAACTTGTTTTGAAATTGGTTTCAGTTGCACTTAGATGCTTTTGAGTATGAATGGTTTTGGAAACATGTTTATATTTAGTTATAAACTTTTTTTGAAAAATTGTATTATATAAACTATTTTTATATAATGTTTCTCACTCTTCTATCCTAGTGGAGTGAGTAGGGAAGTCATTGGGGAAAACCTACTGAGTTTTATACTCACACCTACTTTGGAACTTTTGTGCTTTTTCAGATGTTTTATTCCAAGACACAGGTAAAGGTAAGGTATCTCATCTCCAGTGGGTTGTGGTGATTATTTGGAGAGGTGGTGGTGCTTGGAGCATGGAGCTCGGTGTGGAGCCATGGAGGGTGTCTTGTCATTTTTGGGTCTTTTGTTAGTCTTCCTCTTGTTACTCTGATATTTTGTTGATTTTTTTGGCTTGTGGAGTAGTGTAGTTCCCTATTGTAATACATGATTTGTTTGTTTTAATAACAAGCATCATATTGTGGTTGTTAGTGAATGTTTTGGTTTATTTTGAAATCTAGAAAAGGCTTAAAGCGACCCACGCCACCCCAAGGGAGTGTAAGAGTTAGAAACCATGGTCGACTAAAATGTTGGGGATGTATTCAATCGACCATGCATTCAATCTGCAATCAACTGTGCTGGGATGAAATTTTATTAAAGGTGATGATCTACCATGCCTATGCTTGAGGGATTACAGATGATGGATTTTCAAACCATATAGATTTTCCTCTATAACTAAATGAGGAAGATTATGGATTTTTACTTGAAGTGGGTAGGAATCCGAAGCAAATTGATGACTACATCACAATTCAGATCATTACCAAATAGAAGGTGATGAATGTCAATCATTAGATTTCAAAATTAAGAGCATCTAGGTATTTTTGATGTGTGTTAATGAATCAAAATAGGGAAATATGACTTGATTTGGGTAATGGTTTCAGATGAATTTGATGCTCCAAGTGGGGAAGACGAGTGTTAATCTATAGTTGAGGTTGATTGAGTTTTTTCCACTGAATATTTCACTAATGATGGACCTAGCTGGAGAAGACAAATTACTAGAACCCTTTCATGAAGACGGTGCCACCATTTTAGGATCTCAAACTGAATGAGGTAGATGATGCCACGATTAAACCCTTTTTGATGGAATTCGACCCATGTTTTGAGAATATATGGAGTTCATGATTTGGGTTTGAGTAATATGAAACATTTTCTACCTAAAATCAGTGTTGTTCCAACATAGGAAAGGGAGTAGTTGATTTTGAATGTTTTCAGAGATGGATTTGAGAGTCGATGGTCAAGGAGTGATCTCAAGCTGACATTTGAGTATTTCTAAGATTGAAAATATTTGAAAGAGGTTGAATAGTTTATTTTTAAAAGATTTTATAGGGATATGTTGTTGAAGATGAGTGTACTCGATGATGGAGGATCAATGTTGTGACTGGTGATAACTTTCACCATGTTAGAAATCAAAATCTGGTCCTATGTGTCGACCAATTCAGATGGTGGATGTGGAGCCAATTTTTCTCTATGGTTGCTTTTTTTTAATTTACTGTATCAAAGATTTAAGATAGAGGGGATTTTGTGATATTGAATGATATAGTTTTGATCATGTTGAAGGATTGACATATTTTTCTTGGTGTATTGCTTAAATGAGGTGTCGAATCATTTACAATTGAGCCAGACCTAAAGGAGGTTGCTCAATGACCTGTACTGGTTTTGATAAATGACAAGTCCTCCAAATGTACTGCCCTTAGAAATTGAAGAAATAAATATGTCTAGTATCATTGTATTTGGAGAGGTAACAAATCATGCATGGGTTTGTAGCGTTTGTTTAAAGAGATCATATTTAGTCATACGAGGGGTGGTAGGTGACTATCAAAGCAGCCACATGGATGCTAGTAAAGCAAATACCATTCTAAGATGGTATTCAATACAAAAATAAAATAAAAACCATGAATCACATAGGAAAAGGGGAGGAATTCATTATTAAATCATCACATCACATAATAGAGGGCATTCAGTTGAGCTGAGAGAAGAACATGGATTTGGAGCTAGATCTAGAGTAAGGAGATGATCTTCCCTGAGAAGTTTTCTCTCCTATTTCTTCTTTATTTTTTATCTCTATTTTTATGAACAAGTGTAACTAAATTTCATTGAATATTTGGGATATAATGAATTGAAATATTCAAATATATCTTGATCTTATTAATTCAATCATTTTTGAGAAATTTTAATTTAGTATTCTTATTTCTATTATTATGAGTATCAATATACACTATACTAAGGACCAAGAGATAAAGATAGTGATTTTTTAAAACCTTGAACATTAACGGAAATATATATAATTGAAAAAAGAAGATTTATATCTTCTCCATAACGAACAAATTAAATTTATATTTTTTATCAAGGGATTAAAACAAAATAAAGATCATTGATCTATGTTTTACATTGGATGAGAGGTCAATGGATCATCACCTCTTCTTTTATGCACTGGATAAGTTTTATTAACAAATGTAGAAAAATAAAATTTTATTAATCAATTTAAAAAATGCCATGAAACCCTAATTGTAACACCCGAGGATTTTATGAGAAATATCTTGTTTTTATGTTATATACATCATAAAAGGAATCTTTCACTACACACAACACTCTCTTGTCTTTCTTTACACGCAATCACGACCTTCCTCGATAACTTGCATCGTATGCAATACCGAGTTTCACTAAACAATGATATGCTATTAAAATATTATTAAAACTAACCGTTATGAATAGTAATACCCACTTTTTGAAATTTTGTAAATTTTATTTTTCAAAATGGACTTCATTTTTGGATTCGGAATATCGAAATTTTCCGAGGGTGAAATTTTGGTATTTGTCTGAAAACTTTCAATTTTTTGATGAATAGTGAAAACACTAGGTCACTATTTAAAAACCGACATTTTTATTTAAATAATTATTTATTTTATTTAAATTTAATTTAGGTCAAAATTGATACATAATACCTATATAAGTTCAATGCAATTCATTCGAATCATTTTATAATAATTTTTTATATATAAAAAGTTTATTTAACTTTTCACCGACTTTACCCCCCTGCTAGGAGAATTTCCAAATTCACATAAAACATAATTTTACCACTTCTATGAATGGAATTTAAAAAATCCAAGAGACATGGTTGATGTTAGAAAGTAAAATGTGGTTCAATGAGATGAAAATAATTTTTGGTGAATAGTAACTTTTTGCTTTTTTTACCTTGGTTAAAAGTAAATAGGGAAATTAAGGGTAAAAATGATATTATTATTACCATAACACATGTCCTAATTCTATTGGATAAGTGTAATTCGACCAAAAACAACCTTAGGAATAAAATATGACCATTTAGGCCCACTTGGATTATATTAGGACATTTATTATTATTTTATATAAAGAATAGTTAAAATAGTTAAAATCCATGTTTAATAACTAAAAAATTATTAATATAGGGTTATACATATGATATATTAGAAAATAAATATTAATTATAAATCTAAAAGGATATCCTACATAATGGTATTTTATTTATAATTTTTAGACATTAAATAATTTAATTTATTTATGACACAATAATGATGCAATAATTATCTTATTAATGAAATATTGACATAATTGATGATATAAATACCCAAATAAATGTAATTTGATACTTTTTATGAATTAAAATAATTTTATAGGTTAATATGACATATTAGTATTGATTTTATTAACTTTTTTCAAACTAATATTATTTTTATAATTTTCACAAAAATAAATTACCAAATAGTGTCAAAATTGACATAAAATAGTTTTGAAAACAAATACTATATTATTAATTGTTATTTTATTCTTAAAAATATATGGTTCGGCTAAATGACATATATAAGGTTATATATATTAATAATAAACAACTTGGGGTTATTTTTGCTTGTTATAGTAAGTTTATTAACCTTATAGTGTAAGAAAACAAGAAGACACGGTAAAAGTTAAATTATCTAACTTAATGTTAAATCTAAATGATAATGTTAAAATAGATACCAAAACATGTCCAAATTATATTGGATGAGATTATTTATACCCATCCCCAACTTAGCTTCAAAATAAATCAATTTGGAGCTATTAAAAACCGAATATGACTTTATAATAAAATAATATTTTTAGTTTTTCCAAAGGTGCCCCTCTCCCCCCTTATAAAAGGGAACCTCCTCCCTCTCTTCCTCACACCACTTTGAGCCTTCATGATCGGCCAAAAACATCCAAATTATCTTCTCCACTTCCCTAGAAACATCCTAGAGGTACTGGTATTCTTCAAAGACCAATTTTAGTGTCCTAAGAGGTGGTCTCAAAGAGGCGCTTCGAAGAAGAAGTAATGTCCATTACCGATTCCTTCAACTTTATTTCTTGTTCCACTTCTTCTTCTTTAGATGTTTCATTATGAAGTAATAACATCAGTATAACTAATATACTAATATTTTATTATATGTATGAAACAACCCTATTTCACCATCTATCCATCCTATAGAAAACGAAATCACCACGCGTGCGTACGTACGGAATACCGTCTCCACGCCATGGTGTAATCAATTTTCCACCACCACCTTACTTGGATGGGTATAATGGTTCAAATAAATAACTATATATGTTAATATTAAAGTGTTATTGATTATGAAATAGTATACATACACACCAATACAATTCCACGATCATGGGAATGATATCATCGCTCTTGCGTACATACGGAATACCATTTCCACGATGTGATGCTACTCGTTCTACATGATCTTCATTTCATAATGATTATATAAATGAATTTAATGAATAAAAATGATATATAGTACACTTATACAATTCTGGAAATGAGGTATCTATGACTTAAAGAGAAGAATAAGAATTTATTCGACAAAACACGCATAAGAACAAAAAGTAATAAATAGTCGAATAACTAGTAGCAATGAAATATTACTAATAAGAAGCTAAGTATATGACAATATATGATATCATAACAATGAGTATGATTCTGGAATAAGTCAATGACATTATTTAAATCATTATACAGGAGGTTCGGACACTTACGAAGCAAATCAGACCTAAGGTAAGGGAAAATCTCACAATCTCATTTTTATCTGAGATTGTTTATACTTCAGAATTTACTGGGAAATATTTGTCATCCACATCTTTGTTTCCTCAATATGTAATATTATTTCCATCCACCTACAATTGTTTAAATCCAATTTTACCCTTCAGTGAGTTTTTATTAAATGATATGAAAGGAATCTTTTTTCATTATTCATAGGAGGTACTTTTTGACTTTTCCGACATAAGTACGAGAAGAATGTTTTTTTAACATCTACGACATGAATGGATTTTTAAAAAATTATTTCCAAGAAGATTCCTTTGCAAGTTTTGAAGTTTATTTTTAATCAACTTCTTTTAGTTTAAAATTTTATGACATGTTAAGAAAGGAAAAAAAATTTGAAGTACAAAGGATATTTTCCTCAAGAATGGAGTTCAAGTGTTTTATCAAAATTATTTTCCATATAAGAGAATATAGGCTTGTGTTTCTATCCATATTGTTACATTGATTTGATTATTTTTTTATGGAATTATTTTTATGAATTCCTTTATCTTATATGAATTGTTTTATGATGTCACGATGATTAAGAATCCCATTTTTATTACATGGGTTATGCAATGATGTATGATTTTTTATTTTATGGAAAACATAAGAATGGTATTATTTTAGATGGGTGGGACCTATATCTCCTTCCAATGCATTGGGTAAAGATTTATATCTCATGATATTGACATGGCTGGAACGGCAGGTTAATTCGGTTCAGTGAAATATGACTGAAACGAGGAGTGAACTCGGTTCAGAAATGGACTTTGTCCGCTAAGATAGTCTTGACAATGAGTATTGACTAATAATAAATGATTCTATATGATTATTTGTGTATGCCACGAAGTCTCATGTTTTACGTTTTGATTATTGGGTTTAAATTTCACTACTATGATTTATCCCATGTTATTAAATTATGATCTCTTTTACAGGTTATGATTTCCAAAATGATATGTTCTTAGGAATATGATGTGATTGATATTTCTTTTGTTTACCCTTACTGAGCATTTGATCTCACCCTTTTGTATGTTTTCTTTTCCCCAGGTCAGGAAGATGGATATTAATTAATATATGCCAAAAGGGACTCTAGATATGATAAAATAAAAGGGAGACAGTGTAGATGATTTATGAACCCGTTGTTTATGTTTCCCAGTTTCTGAAAACACTATACCTATATGGTCATTTCCTGGTTTTGTTATATATTGTAATAAGTGTGATTCAACTCTGATGTAATAAAAATGTATGTAAAGTATGGGTCGTTATAGTTGGTATCAGAGGAAGGTTATATTCAACCTTTGGAAACTAGGATGTAAAAACCATAGTAAGAACCCTAAGGATAAGTCTAAGAATAGAACATGATCTTAGTGTTTCAAAAATGGCCATGAAAAACCTATGATAATACCATAAGTGCGATATTTTATTCTTGATTATGTGGTTTTACTTTTATAATTAGAGTTGCTCACACTATTATTCTTGGTTTTAGTCATTGGCTGGAACCCGAAGGAACAGTGTTAATGCGGAATGCGACGGGCAATGCAATGATTGTCCCCTTGAGAAACCAAACATTATGTGCGTTGGAATGAAAAATCTTGTATCCATGCTCACACAACTTTCTCAAGCTATGAATCTTGCAATACTTCAAAACGAGCAAAAGAAGATGCAACATTTTTTTGAATCCTTCATGAGGCAATGTCCACCTTCATTCAACGGGTCTACTGATCCATTAGTTGCTGAACAATGGATTAGTACTACTGAAAAGATATTTTCTGTTCTTCAATGTTCTGAACATGATAAATTCTTCTTAGTAGTGTATCGTTTGGAAGGAGATGTTGATCAATGGTGGAAGCTTATCAAGAATACGAGGCAAAGAGGGGAAATTGAGTCCATGGAATGGGAAGAGTTCAAGAACTTATTTTCCAATAAGTACATCCCTCGTATTCTTTGAACAAATATTGAGAAGGACTTTCTTGAACTAAAGAAGAAGGATGATGAATCTGGTGGTACCTATGAAGTAAATTTTACATGAATTTCAAGGTATGCTTCTAGTATTATTATCCAACCTAAGAGTAAGATCGATCTATTCTTTAGTGGCTTAAAACCAAGTCTTTGAAGGGCGTTATCCATAAGGGACTTCAATAGCTATGAGGAAATAATTCGATGTGCTCTCAAAGTTGAGATGGAGATTGGAGTAACCCATCAGTCATATGGGTTTGATAAGGAGTGGAAAATGGAATTTAAAGGGAAATATAAAGAGCACAATGAAAAAAAGATGAGTTTTCCCTTATGCTCAATGTGTGGAAAGAAACATGGAGGGAGTTTTCTTAAAGGGACAAGTAAATGTTTCAAATGTGTAAAGGAAGGTCATCGGGCATTTGAATTCCGCAATGATGGGAAGAATATGTCTAGTGATGAATACAAAGAAAAGGCTTCACAGAGTGTACCTCCTACACTTCAATGTTACAAGTGCAAGGAAATGGGGAATTATGCCAATCAATTCCCTAATCCAAGGGTTTTTTATGATGATCGACGTCAACAAACTCTTAAGGATAAAGACAAAGGAAATTCACATGCATTTTCTATCAACGATGTGAAGTACGATAACTATGTGGTGAAAGGTACACTTACCATCCACTCTAAAGTAGAAAATGTTTTATTTGATTCTGGATCCACCCACTATTTTATTTCTGAATAATTTTCTAAGGGTATCACTGTATTACCTCAAAAATTAGATGTTGAGTTAGCTGTGAGAACCCCTAATGGCACAACAGTCGCATCAAAAGATTATAATTATTCTCTGATTGAAGTTTGTGTGAAAGTGATTCCTGCAAATCTTGTGATCCTTCCTATATTGGAATTTGATGTGGTTCTTGGCATGGATTGTCTTTCTCTATATGAATCTCATATCAATTTCCAAAGAAGGGAAGTCACATTTCATATTCCAGATCAATCTATGATCGTCTATCGATGAAATGATGAGCATAACCTTCCTGTGGAAATTTCTTCCATCTTATGGGTCTTGATTCCACTAAATGAAGGTTATTTATCTCAAATGGTTGGTGAGAAACTTACAATTAAGAATATGCCCATTTTATGGGAGTTCGATGATGTCTTTCCAGAGGAATTGTTGGGTCTTCCACCAAATCGTGAAGTTGAGTTTTCAATATAACTCGTACCGAGTGCTTTACCTATTTCAAAGACACCTTATAGAATGGCCCCATTTGAGTTGCAGGAATTGAAGAAGAAACTCCAAGAAAATCTAGATAAAGGATTCATATGCCCTAGTGCATCACCTTGGGGAGCACATGTTCTGTTTGTTAAGAAGAAAAACGGATCAATGTGACTCTGCATTGATTATCGAGAACTTATTAACAAGATCACTATCAAGAACAAATATCCTCTCTCGTGCATTGATGACTTATTTGACCAACTACGCGGAGCTCAATACTTTTCCAAGATTGATCTTCGTTCAGGGTATCATCAATTAAGGGTCAAAATGCAGGATATACCAAATACGACTTTCCGTACAAGGTATGGATGCTATGAATTTATAGTGATGCCATTTGGCCTTACTAATGCCTCTTCTATCTTCATGAATCTGATGAATAGTCTTTAGAGATTATCATGATCAGTTTGTGGTATTCTTTATAGATGGTATTCTTACCTATTCAAAGAGAAAGGAAGAGCATGAAGATAACTTGGGAATTGTATTGAAGATCTTGAGAAAGGAGAATCTTTATGCCAAATTTACCAAGTGTGAATTTTGGCTTAAAAAAGTTTCATTTTTTGGTCACATAATCTCAAAAGAGGGGATACCTGTGGATCCAGCAAAAACAGAGGTTATTGAAAGATGTTTGATACCAAAAACAGAAACTGAGATCCAAAAATTTCTTGGTTTAGTGGGATATTATCGACGTTTTGTGAAAGATTTTTCCTGATTATCTAATCCACTCAACAAGATGACTCAGAAAGGAGTTATGTTTGTTTGGATGGAGGAATGTGAAGAGAATTTGAAGGAGTTGAAAAGAAGGTTATCCAATGCACCTGTGCTCACACATTCTTGTAGTGGAGAAAGGTTTGTGACCTACCGTGGTGCATCCAAGAAGGGATTGGGGTGTGTTCTCAGGAAATGCGATATGGTGATAGCTTATGCCTAACGACAGTTGAAAATCCATGAGCAAAATTACCCAACTCATGATTTGGAGTTAGCTGCGGTAATCTTTGCATTAAAGATTTGGAGGCATTATCTTTATGGAGAAAGGTGTGATATTTATACTAATCATAAATGTTTAAAGTATATTTTCACACAAAAGGATCTGAATATGCACCAAAGAAGATGGTTGGAGCTGAATAAGGATTACGGCTGCTCAACTCATTGTCACCCTAGGAAAGCAAACACGGTTGCAGATTCATTAAGTTGATAAGACCGTACTAGCTTATCCATGATGAGGATCACAAAAGATCCAATATTTATGGATTTACAAATGATGGATCTTGGAATTATAATGAAATGGGAAAAATCGTATCTTTCTCAAATGAATGTTCAACCATCTATACGTGTGAAGATTAAAGAGGCACAAAAAGAAGATGTAGAGTTACAAAAGAAGGTGAGAAATGTTCCTGAATTTAACCTTGATTGTGATGAAATATTAAGGTTCAAGAATCGGGTTTGTGTTCCTCCCATCCCAGAATTAAAGAAGGAGCTGCTGGATGAGGCTCATAGTTTTTCATTATCTATTCATCCTAGAAGCAAGAAGATGTATAGGGACCAGAAATAGTACTTCTGGTGGGATGACATGAAAAGATATGTTGCTGAATATGTCTCTCGATGCTTGATTTTTCATAAAGTTAAAGATGAGAGACAGAAGTCTAAGGGGATGTTACAACCATTACCCATACCCGAATGGAAATGGGAAAACATCACTATGAACATTGTCACTGGAATTCCTAAAACATCCAAAGGCAATAATGCTCTCTGGGTCATAGTTGATTGTCTTACAAAGTAGGCACACTTCATTTCTATTATAAAATATTTCTCTCTGGATCAGCTTTCCATGACATATGTAAAGGAAGTGGCAAGATTGAATGGAGTACCACTTTCCATTATATCTGACCGGGATCCAAGATTTACCTCGAAGTTCTAGCAAAGTCTTCAACATACTCTGTATACAAAGTTGAGTTTCAGCACTGCTTATCATCTTCAGACAGACGGTCAGTCTGAGAGGATGATTCAAACTCTAGAATATATGTTGAGATCTTTCTCTATGGATTTCAATGGTGGTTGGGATCAACACCTACCTTTGGTGGAATTTTCTTATAATAATAGCTTTCACTCCAGTATTCAGATGGATCCTTATAAAGCTCTCTATGGAAAGAAATGTAGAACTCCAACTTGCTGGGATAAAGTTGGGGAAAGAAATCTATTAGGACCTGATTATGTTGATGAGATGGCAGAAAAGGTCAGATCTATTCAACATCACATAAGAGCAGCTCAAAGTCGACAGAAAAGTTATGCCGACAACTAAAAAAAAGACCTAGAATTTGATGTGGGTGATAATGTGTTCTTACGAATATCTCTCTGTAAGAGGGTCATGAGATTTGGAAAGAAGGGAAAGTTGAGCCCAAGATATTTTGGTCCATTAAAAATACTGTATAATGTTGGGAAGGTAGCTTACCGATTGGTGCTTCCACCGAATCTCTCTCAAGTTCACGATGTGTTCCATGTATTCTCTTGAGAAAGTACAGACCTGATCCTTCACATGTACTCAGCTCAGAAGTTGTACCGCTGGATCAAGATCTTTCTTATGAAGAACAGCCGATAGAGATTCTGGATTGTAGCGAAAAAGTCCTACAAAACAAGACCACTCGCTTGGTGAAAGTTTTTGGGAGGAACCACCAATTAGAAGATGCTACATGGGAGCTTGAGGATATGATGAGGGAGAAGAATCCTCATATGTTTGTTACAAAGCGACGAATTTTGAGGGAGAAATTCATTTTAAGGGGTGTAGAATGAAACAACTAAGACTTTTATGAGAAATATTTTGTTTTTATGTTATATACATCATCAAAGGAATCTTTCACTACACACAACACTAGCATGGCTTGCTTTACACGCAATCATGGCCTTCCTCGATAGCTTGCGTCGTATGCAAAATCGAGTTTCACTAAACAACGATATGGTATTAAAATATTATTAAAACTAGCTATTATGAATAGTAATACCCACTTTTTGAAATTTTGTAATTTTTTTTTCAAAATGGACTTCATTTTTGGATTCAGAATATCGAAATTAGCCTAGGGTGAAATTTTGGTATTTTTCGGAAAACTTTCAATTTTTGATGAATAGTGAAAACACTGGGTTACTATTTAAAAACCGACCTTTTTATTTAAATAATTGTTTTTTTTTATTTAAATTTATTTTAGGTCAAAATTGATATATAATACCTATATAAGTTCAATGCAATTCATTGGAGTCATTTTATAAAAATTTTAGATATATAAAAATTTTATTGAACTTTTCACCGTCTTTTACCCACCTCCTAGAGAAATTTCCAAATTCACCTAAAACATAATTTTACCGCTTATGTGAATAGAATTTCAAAAAAATTGAGAGACACGGTTGATGATAGTAAGTAAAATGTGGTTCAATGAGATGAGAAGTAATTTTTGGTGAATAGTAACTTTTTACATTTTTTAGCACACTTAAAAGTAAATCGGGTAATTAAGGGTAAACATGATATTATTATTACCATAACACATGTCCTAATTCTATCGGATAAGTGTAATTCGACCAAAAACAACCTTAGGAATAAAATATGACCATTTATTCATTCATGGATTACATTAGGACATTTATTATTATTTTATTTAAAGAATATTTAAAATAGTTAAAATGAAAGTTTAATAACTAAAACATTTTTAATATAGGGTTATACATAAGATAAATTCGACTATAAATATTCAATAGAAAGATAAGACGATTTACTACATAATTGTATTAAATTTATAATTTTTAGACATTAAATAATTTAATTTATTTATGACACAATGATGATGCAATAATTATCTTATTAATGAAATATTGACATAATTGATGTTATAAATACCCAAATAAATGTAATTAGAGACTTTTTATGAATTAAACTAATTTTATAGGTTAATATGACATGTTAGTATTGATTATATTAACGTTTTTAGAACTAATCTTTCTGTTATGATTTTGACAAAAATCAATTACCAAATAGTTTCAAAATTGACCTAAAATCATTTTTAAAACAAATATTATATTATTAATTGTTATTTTATTATTAATAATCTAAGTTTCGGCCTAATGACTTAGATAAGGTTATATATATTAATAATAATGAACTTGTGGTTATTTTGTATTGTTATTTTATGTTTATTAACCTTATAGTGTAAGAAAACAAAAATACACGGTAAAAGTTAAATTATCTAACTTCAAGTTAAATCTAAATGATAAGGTTAAAATAGATACCTAATCTTGTCTAAATTCTATTGGATGAGAAGATTTCGACCCATACCCACATTATCTTCAAAATAAATCAATTTGGAGCGATTAAAAACCAAATATGACTTTATAATATAATAATATTTTTACTTTTTCCAAAGGTGTCCCTCTCATCCCTTATAAAAGGGCACCTCCTCCCTCTCTTCCTCACACCACTTTGAGCCTTCAAGCTCGGAAACAACCCTGCCAAATTCTCTTCTCCACTTCCCTAGAAACATACTTGAGGTCCTGGTCATCTTCAAAGACCAATTTTAGTGCCCTAAGAGGTGGTCTCAAAGACGCGCTTCAAAGAAGAGGTAATGTCTGTTACCAATTCGTTCAACATTATTTCTTCTTCCACTTCTTATTCACTAGTTGTTTCATTATGAAGTAATAACATCAGTATCACTAATATACTGATATGTTATTATATGTATGAAACAACCCTATTTCACCATCTATCCATCCTATGGAAAATGAAATCATCGCGCGTGCGTACATACAGAATATCGTCTCCACGTCGTGGTGTAATCTATTTTCCACAACCACCTTACTAGGATGGGTATAATGGTGAAAATAAATAACTATATATGATTATTGTAAAGGTATATTGATTATGAAATAGTATACATACACTCCAATTCAATTCCATGATCATGGGAACGATATCATCGCTCGTGCGTACGTACAGAATGCCATCTCCATGATGTGATGTGACTCCTTCTACATGATCTTCATTGTATAATGATTATATAAATAAATTGAATTAATAAAAATGATATATAGTATACTAATTCCATTTTGTAAATGAGGTATCTATAACCTAAAGAGAATAATAAGAATTTATTCGACAAAACACTCATAAGAACAAAAATTAATAAACACACGAATAACAAATAGCAATGAAATATCACTAATAAAAAAGCTAAGTATATAACAATATATGATATCATAACAATGATTATGATTATGTAATAAGTAAATTACATTATTTAAATCATTATACAGGAGGTTCGGACACTTACGAAGCAAATCGGACCTAAGGTAAGGGAAAATCTCACAATCGCATTTTTATCCGAGATTGTTTATACTTCAGAATTTACTGGGGAATATTTATAATCCATATCCCTGTTTCCTCAATATGTAATATTTTTTCCATCCACATACAATTGTTTAAATAAAATTTTACCCTTTTTTGAGTTTTTAGTAAAATATATGAAAAGAATCTTTTGTCGTTATTCGTACAAGGTACTTTTTGACTTTTCCAACATAAGTACGAGAAGAATGTTTTTTAACTTATACGGCATGAATGGATTTTTAAAACATTATTTCAAAGAAGCATCATTTACCAGTTTTCAAGTTTATTTTTAATAAACTTCTTTTAGTTTTAAATTCTATGACATATTAAGAAAGGAAAAATGTTTTTGAAGTAGAAATGATATTTTCCTCAAGAATGGAGTTCAAGTGTTTTATCACAATTATTTTCCATCTAAGATAATATAGGGTTCTATTTCTATCCATATTATTACATTGATTTGATTATGTTGTGATGGAATTATTTTTATGAATTTTTTTATCTTATATGAATTGTTTTATGATGTCACGATGTTTAAGAATCCCATTTTTATTACATGGGTTATGCAATGATGTATGATTTTTGATTTTGTGGCACACATAAGAATTGTATCATTATAAGATGGGTGGGACCTATATATCCCTCCAATTAATTGGGTAATGATTTATATCTCATGAGATAGACATGGATGGAATGGCCGGTTAATCCAGTTCAGTGAAACAAGACTAAAACAAGGAGTGAACTCGGTTTAGAAATGGACTTTGTCCGCTAAAATAGTCTTAGCAATGAGTCCTGACAACTAAGAAATGATTCTCTATGATTATATGTGTATGCCACAAAGATTCATGTTTTAAGTTATGATTATTGGGATTACATTTCACTTCTATGATTTATCCCATGTTATGAAATTATGATCTCTTTTGCAGGTTAAGATTTCCAAAAAGATATGTTCTTATGAATATGATGTGATTGATATTTCTATTGTTTACCCTTACTGAGCATTTGAGATCACCCTTTTGAATGTTTTCTTTTCCCCAGGTCATGAAAAAGGATATTAAGTATGATATTCCAAAAGGGACTCTAGATATTATAAAAAAAAGGATGAAATTTTGATGATTTATGAACCAGTTGTTTATGTTTCCCAATTTCTAAAGACACTATACCTATATGGTCCTTTCCTGGTTTTTTTATATGTTGTAATACGTGTTCTTCAATTCTGAAGTAATAAAAATGTATGTAAAGTATAGTTCGTTATACTAATTTCATCAATTTAGTTGACATGTCTATTATATTATCCCTTTCCCTGCTTCTATTGATCCTTTATGATTTTTTTCAAACATCAATTTTTCACCATTTCATCTCCACAACACATAGTTTTTCTGAGTGTTTTCTTTTGAATGTTTTGTTTTTTTAGTCATGAAATCACTATTCAACTTCCCTATAGAATAAACACCCATTCTCACCTTCGTACTAGTTGTGAGTAGTTGTAGGATTCTATAAATAATTATACTGACTCGGTGATAGTAAAAAACCTATAACCTTGTTATAGGTACACTAAAAAATCATGTGGTAAAAATGAGAAAAGTCTCATAATAATGAAATTGTGATTAAAAATCCCCTCACCTCAAACTTCCACTTAGATTGACAGGCTCTAACTTAATATTTAATAAATAAATATTTCTTATAAATCAATTCCATAATCATAATTATACTTTTCAGACTAGATATTATTCACTTATAACATCTTATTAATCATTTACTAATAATTATTTGTTAAAATCAATATTTTGTGTTTTAATTGTTATTTCTGTCTTGTATGTTTTGGTCTGGTGGCTCCAGTCCTTTCACATTGGTCATGGTTTAATTACATATATAATGTTCATTATGGAGATATATATGTGTTTAATATGATTCCGGTTTCTCATGGATATTCCATGGAACTTATGATAAGTGTTTTGTTGAAAAGAAGTAAATTTTTATTTTTTGATGTTTTAATTTCTTTAAAGTAATTGATTTTATTATGAAATATACATATATTTTTTCCACTTTATAATCTTGAAAAAATCATAAATTCATCCTTATTGAATAATATTACCAGTACATAATTTTCAATAATCATTCATGAAATAAACAGTAAGAACCTGGTTCTTCTTTTGAGGTACGATTTCATTTATTCATTTTCCTTTTAGTGTTTCTGAGAAATCAATGAAATACTAGATAAGTACAAGAATTATACTGTCTCACGGGATGATTCATATAATTCTAAGTACACACCGTCTAGTTTGACAGTGTCTTATGGGAATACATATTGTGTAGGCATGTTACCAAGGAAAAGAGGAATAGCCAACTACATGCAGTGTACTTCTTGGTAATCTTGTGTAGTCATGTTGACAGGCCCTAGAAAGTAATTCAGTGGAATACAGCCTCCAAATGAATAGTAAAATAAGATACATTCCATTTATATGGACTTATATACCCTGTACTTTTTTTCACATAAAATCGGCAGTAGCCTCATTCGTCTGTCATTTCGACTGAAGGATCGCCTTAGGAACTCAAGACGAGCACCGGAAATTCAACCTCCTCCCTATTGATCATCTGAACTCCAAATCAATCATTGTTGGTCTCGTTTGACCCCAACTAGTCGACTCTCGATTTCTCTAGAGACATTCTTGGTGATTTTAGTTTTCGAATATGTTTTTTAAGGTTGTGTAAATTTCCTTCTTTCGTAGATCTCTACCATTCTAGCTTAATTTGGAAGACGATGCTACACTAGAAGAGTCGTACTATGTTGAGGAAGGTGTTATCATGCCTGTCGTTAATTATTGAGGTTTTTATATGATCTATTGATCCACATTTCCATGTTAGGGAGTTTCCGTGAAAGGAAATTCATCCTCGTTTTTACTTAATGTTGTTCTGGTAATGAATCTGATGAATTATATCTTGTTTAGCTTCTTTTTTTGGTTAAGGGAAACCTTGTAGGTGTGTTTCCTTCAGTTATTTTTTTGGCCATTTTATCCTTGGATGTATATGGTCATGCTTCATTTTCCATTTAGGTTTGTTTAAAAAATGAGGTTTGTTACTATCTATAATTGCAATTGCATTAGAATTTTTTGTATTTCTGATTATGTAGTTTTGGATTGTGTTTTCCCCTTTTTCCATTTTCTATTTTTTACTTATTAAGAAGTTTCGAATGTTTTATTTAATATTAATGTGTAAATGGAAAGTACAATTGGGTGATACATGAGTTTATCAAAGACTTCCTTGAACGGAATCAGATGACTATTGTACCATACACTTTTAGTGATACATGGGTTTGGTTTAGAACTTCATGGACAAAATCGAGTAGTTTTTTATTTATATGTCATTATTGACACATGCGATCCATAGTAGGACCGCTATGGATTGACTAAATGGACATAAACTTATGTTACACATACTATGATACCTTGGGGCTCCCTAGTAGGACCACTAGGGATGAACTCGCATGAACTTATACCAACATCGAGAGTCATACTCGGGGATCCCTAGTAGGACTACTGAGAACAGAATAGTAGGATGATAAATTAATTACAACTATACTGATACTAGAATTACAATTTAAGAATCTCAAGAATAGACACAGGTTATACATAAATGATGTAATAGAATTAATTGTGACCTGTTTGCCAAGCCAAAGCACAAGCTTGGACTCAGTCTTCACCATCTTGTTATAAGGAATTCTGAGACTTCTGTTATTCTTATATTACTG
Organism: Viscum album; assembly: GCA_963277665.1. Taxonomy (NCBI): domain Eukaryota; kingdom Viridiplantae; phylum Streptophyta; class Magnoliopsida; order Santalales; family Viscaceae; genus Viscum; species Viscum album. Next base: position 1,880,180,859 of record OY728132.1, read on the forward strand.
TTTGGAATGTTGATCATAGGCCAAATTTCTAGACATGAATACTTCAGGTAAATGAATTTCTAATGAATAGAGTAAAATCTATATATAAATATCAGAACTTGTTGGATTTTTTACTTCTGATTACATGATAGTTAATGTATTTTATTACTACACACAACTGTGGCGTATACTCCTTGATAGATTGACATGGACCTTAGGTGTTTTCCTACTGGGATTTGTTTCTCACACCCTGTTTGGGTCATGTTTTTGGGCCCAAACATACTATACTGATTAATGTGTCGATAGGGGAAAGGCTCCTTATATAGGTACTCGATTTCTGGTTAGGAGCATGAGAGCAAGGGACCAAGAGAAGGCTTACGAGGCTACTATGTTTCATTTTGTATTTTTATACAATTGTATTTTATTTTACTAATTTCAATGTATCTTGTTTTCACAATTTACATAGAACATTTAACATGTTACATCATTATAATTCCAATATGTTATTCCTTCTAGTTATTTTACCTTTCAATCTTCTTAGGTTTACTTCAGTTGCATGTGGTTTTCTACTTATGATAGTGTTATTATTTATTCTGTTGTGTTACACACATCCAATGAGGTAATAACTTTCACACTATCACACCCAAAACCATCGCTACTAGTCGGTAGCCTCTAGAATTTGGGTAAATTCACTAGAGACCATGTGGCCAACTGTGTACGTGGTACTGGTTGAGTTGATGCCAGACTGGGATGTTACAAATTGGTATCAAAGGGGTTTCTTTTCTAGTTTTCTTTACTATTTGGAGATGACATAATGTATACGTAATTTTGTAATTATTTTTGGCCGAGAGTAGCTAAACCATGTATAGGGAAAAATCCAAGAATCCTCATATTAAATTGTGCTTTTATATTTTTAGCTATTACAGTTGATTCGATTTCCCCATTGGGTGTCACACTTGTTTTGTGTTGTTATTATTGATATTATTGTTTTTCTATTTCGTTATAACCCTATGAGATTAGGGTATTTCATCTCATGCATCAAATATACAATTATTCAAATCACATTCCATGCATTATTCCATTCCATCTAGGATTCATTAGATAATTCATGTTGTTTTGATAGATTTTGTGCTATAGATGCATGTCGTTGTGATAGTAAATTGATAGATATGTCTTCTATTGTGATATGTGTATTGGTACATGATATGGTTAGAATTTTATGGATACAAAACCTTGATTAATGAGTTGTATGGGCCCTCTTGGATCGAAATTCGATGGATCATGATTCAGCCTTTTGTATAGAATTGTATTGACATATGTTACAATTCGGTACCGAACAGTGATTCGCAGGGAGTATGGTCCCTCATGGATCAGAATTTGGCATCCCACTGGTTAGTTTTCCTACTAAATATGGGGTTTCTTGTAAAACTTGAGTTTCTTTCTAGAAAAAACTAGTATAAATAACATGTAGTTTAACCTAACATGTTGTGTGTTCTTCTTGTTTAGTGAAGATGATGTTCTATTCATTTAAGAAGAAAACATCATGTACCAGGAATACACCAAGTGTAGTATCTAAATGTGTAACTAGACATGTGATATGAAACACAAACTTTTTATTTATGATCATAACATGCTATATACCCTCAGTACGTGATGTGTAGCCTACCCAGGAGGAACCCATGTGAACCTGGCCATATGAGAGTCCATTTCCAAGAGGATAGTCATGTGTACATTCCATGTACTCATGGAACACGCCATATACATGGGGTTGATACATGCCTCACCGAAGGTAGAACATGACCATGTAAGAGTTTAAGGGTACACACATTGTATTGTATATACATGTCATGTTGTCACTTTTTTCCAAACATTGAGGGTCTTGTCTTGTTTTGTTTTTTCACACTTGAATGGAAAAGTATGAAGATGATCTTGAGTTAAGGCATGTTATTGACCTTTTAGAGTGTAAAATCCCAGTTCCAGAAGCCACCCAGAGGTGTCCCGTACCCGGTTGGCCACATGGCCTCAACCACATTTCATTGAATGCCAGAGGCTACCAACTAGACGCGAGGGACATGGGTGTGATAGTGGGGAAACTATAACCTCATTGGTAGAGTAACATAACGGGAGTAATAATCAATATACAATAGCGGAATTAGTAAACATACCAATAATACAAACAAAAGAAGACTGAAATAATAATCAACTAGAGCACATATATAAATGATGAATGATACATATGTCGAGGAAGACATCCAAAAAAGTCACAATGATGAATACAGAACTAATCCAAAGTACAAAAGAAAAGAAATAAATAGCTCCACAGCATCCAAAGCCTAGGTTTAGTCCCATGCTCTCCAGCTCTAATGCAGTCAAGTACTAGGAGTGGAAGGATGCTTGCGCGTATATATACCTGCAATAATATAATCTGTTTGGGCCTTAAAAGCATGGCCCAAACATGGTGCGAGACTAAATCTCAATGGGAAACCACCACAATATCTATTCCTAATAGTTAGTTAATATATATGGTAGGAAATAAGAAGATAGAAGCAGTAACCAAGTATGTACTCCACAGTAAACATTCCTATAGTTTCAGAGAATTCAAATAACCACATATCAAGTAAGCAGATAATCACAAACAGGTAACCCTCTGGGAATTACTCACATACTATCCTCTTTGGCCCTACCTAGTAAACACAAGCCACCCTCTGGGTAGTAAACTCAGTCTAACCCCTCTAGTTCAGCTTAAGCATCAACTATATGAGGAAGCACTAATTGTCAAATCCTCATATTGTTTTGTATTGGTAACTAAAGGCGCTCCAGGGAAGCACATACATCACATTCCCCCTATGGCCCACGTTGAGGAACTACATACACACTGAGGAAGCACTTATGGAAATTGCCCATATGGTCTCGCATCGTAAGTAGAAAAAGACACTCTGGAGAAGCCCTTACATCCATTTTCTCTATGGTCTACTACACCTGATTCTCATGGACCTATGTAATTCAACAAGTAAAACAACTACATTGGCCAAAGTAAACCTGAAAAACTACATGGATAAATAGTCTACAACATAACATCATGTTAGAATACAATCAACCCATCCTACAATACTAGGCATGGTAAGAAAAACAGTACCTAACAGGCAATCTAGACCCAAAGGTCAAAACATGAAAACATGCACGGGAAAACACATCCAAATCATTGAAATTTACCCTATTCACATTCAATTAACCATATTCACATTCAATTAACCCGTATTCAGGCATAAAATCCTTGCAGGAAATTTACAGGGCTAAAACCATAAACACACAATAACCTATTCAATGGTATTGGGAAAATTAGCACAAATTACTCAAAGACTCTCTACAGAATAGAACAAACCACCTACATCAATGTTGGGAGATCTCTATACATGAACATCAAGACTAAAATCACCCAAGAACACCGTAGATCAACAAAAACACTCAAAACATTAAAATGAATATAATTTGAGAAAGATAGGAAACAAATCTCTAAAATACAGAAGAGCTTACTGAGTCGATTCCAACGTAGTCAACGACGGTCGATTCGGAGAACGGACAGAGACTTGAGGGCTCAGAGAAGAATAATCGGCGTACAGAACCTCCTAGAACAGTTCGACCTAGAATCAAGGATTTCTTTAAATTAGACTTGACTGTTATAAATTCAATGAAATAAAAATAATGTTTACAGTGTGTACTTTATAAGTACACGGCATGTACTTTATAAGTACATGGCGTGTACTTGCCTTTACTGGCCCCCCGTATTAGGCGGTCTCTAGGTCAATATAGACAGCCGTGTGTAGGGCCGTTACATGGCCAGGACCTTGCTACCCGAGGAAACTGAGTACACAGTGTGTACTTCAAAAATTTCTAGAAAAATGTCTTTTCCTCAAGTATAATAGAAAAATGAAAAACATACATTAAAAGAAGACCTGGTTTCTTAAAAACATCCACCCTTAATTCGTCCCCAAATTCCCCTAACATGGAGGTGTAGAAGAAGAAACCCAAAATAGATCCATCCATTGCGATCATACATCGGCAATCCTCTCTCAATTCTCGTCCTCTACTCGTCAATGCTGCCATAGCACTCACACCAAAGGAATACACTGGCCATGGAGAACTTTCGTACTTCGATCAACAATCTGGATAGGATGCTCCTGAAATGAGGCGTCCACCTCTATCTCAACCTATTTATGTTGAAAAACATGAGATAGGTCTAATATGTAACGGTGAAGCTGAGAAACGTGAAAGATGTCGTGCATATCCTGGTACATCTTTGGTAAATGAAATCTATAGGCAACCATCCCAACCCTTTCTAAAACATCAAACGGCCTGACGTACTTCATCAAAAGCTTAGCATGTCTCCTAATCCATCTATGACCCAACCTAGGTGTGACACACATGAAAACTTGATCCCTGAGCTTGAACTCTAGAGTTCGTCTCCATTGATAATCATAATACTTCAATTGATACATTGCATTATCCATCCTTTTTTGAATCAGCTCTATCTACTCTATGGTCTCCTACACAAGATGTGGTCTAAGCATAGCTGTCTCTCCTGTCTCTAGCCAACATAAGGGTGATCAGCACGACCTACCATACAAATCATCATTAGGTGACATCTAAATAGTTTCTTGAAAACTATTATCTTAGTAAAACTCTATAAGAGGTTGATGCTTCTCCCAAGAACCTCCAAAATACAGGATACACGCCCGAAGCATGTCCTCAAGAACCTGAATCGTACGCTCGGACTAGCCATCGGTCTGTGGGTTGTAAGCTATACTCCAAATCACATGTTTACCCAGAGTATTATACAGCCCCTGCTAGACCTGAATAGTGAAATGTGTGAACCTATCTAAAATAATGGAGTTTGGACCTCCATGAAAACTTACAATCTCATGGATGTAAATTCGTCCCAACTCATCAAAACAGAACGTGTCCCTGATTGGTAAAAAGTGAGAATCCTTCATGGGTCTGTCAATGACAACCCATACTCCATAATTCCTTCAAGTCGACCTCAGTAAAAATTTCACAAAATCCATTGAGAAATCATTCCAGTTTAACTCAGGAATTGGTAACTTCTTCAAAATTCCTAATGTTCACTGATGCACCACCTTAAGCTTCTGATAGGTTGAACACCTCCGGACGAAACAAGAAACATCCCTCTTCATACCAGGCCAGAAATACTTATGGTGTATGTAGAGACCCAAATCTTGACATTCATAGACATTACATTACTTTTGAGAAATACTTAATACATAACAAAATCAGTCACCAGAGGACCGTAATAGTTTAGTGTCTTTGAAACTCAGAACATAATATTCTAATCATGGTGAAAGAACATCAAAATCTCCAATAAAGATCATCCCTTTTTGTTTTTCTTAACTAAAACCATTCTTCATATCATGGGGAAAAGAAATCATAAAAAGGGTGAGCTCAAATTCTCAGTAAGGGTAAACATAGAGAACATAAAACAATCCATAATCAGTTTAATGCAAAATCTTGAACATAAAATCTAAACATCAAAATCTTTAGCAAAGACATAAATATTGGAAGTATGTAATGCATATATCATAAAGGAACATAAATAATGATAAAATAGCATGGGAATAAAACATGTGACTGTGGAAACCATTAAGCACATGATATGATTTCCATAGTAGCCAAGGTATTGCTTCCAAGACCATCTTTGTGGACAAAGTCACTTTTTGAATCGAGTTCACTCCTCATTCCAGTCTTATAACACTAAACCATATTAACTTACTGTTCCAGCCATTTCAATCTCATGAGATGTAAATCTTTACCCAATGCATTGAAGGGAGATATAGGTCCCACCCATCTCATTATGAAATCATTCTTACGTGCTCCATAACATAAACATAAATCATTCATCATAACCCAAGGAATAAAATGGGTTTCATAAACACCATTCCATCATAGAATAATCCATATAAAACAAATGGATATCATTTCATCATAAGAGAATTTAATCCATGTAAATAATAGAGAAATTATACTTGAAACATACTCGTATGTAAATAATGTCATCTTATATGGAAAATGGTTTTGATAAAACACTTAAAATGAATTCTTGAGGAAAATATCCTTTCTTCTTCAAAATTATTTTCTTTTCACAAAATGCCATGAAATTTTAAAATAAAAGGATTTTGTTGAAAATCTTCATGAAATCTTGTAGATTATGCTTCAGGAAAATAAGGCTTTATGAAACCGTAAAATCTGTTTTTTCCGTATATGTTAAGAAAAACATTCACCACGTACTTTTAACGGAGAAGTCAAAAAGTCGCTCGTATGGTAAAAAAAGAACGATTCCTTACACAAAATAATGTGAAAGTAAAAGATGTGTAAAATGGATTTAAAAATACATGGAAGAATATTAAACACTTTATGAAAACATTTTTATGGACAAGGATTAAAAAATATAACCCCAGTAAATACTTACGTATAACCAATCATGGATAAAAATGAGATTGCAAAATTATCCCTTACCTTATGTATGATATGCTTCGTATGTATCCAAACCTCCAGTATAATGATTTAAATCATGTCATTGAATTATTAAAAAATCATATTCATTGTTATGATATCATCTATAGTTTAGTTATGACTTTATATTACCTGTTCTTTTGTAAATTTGATGTAAAAGCAGTGATTTGGGAAAATCGTTTCATTTATTGTACGTGTTTCGACTTGTTGTTCTTGATATTTTTACTTATATCTGGATTTACTTAATTACATAATGTAAAACATGATTTATATATAATATATATTCATAAAATACATATATATATGATAGATCGATAAATGGAATGAAATACACCGTTCATAGAGACAGTAGGTCGTACGTACGCATGAATGCTGTTTTCTTTTCCTTGTTGAATTGAATGACATTAAGTAGATGGTATACATATATATATTCATAAATTCAGTATCATTATTATGTCATATATATATTTATTTTTCATTATATATACTTTATAATCATTCATGAATTGTTAAAATGGAGAATTAATCTCATCGCCTTGTGGAGACGGTTGTCCGTACGTACGGACGAGCGATGATATCATTCCCATGATCCTGGAATAGTATTAAAGCATATGTATAATATTTCAGAATCAATATAACTTTAGAATAATCATATATAGTTATTTATTTACACCATTATACCCATCCAAGTAAGGTGGTGGTCGAAAACAGATTACACCACAGCGTGGAGACAGTATTCTGTATGTACGCACGCGCGGTGATTTCGTCTTCCATAGGATGGATAGAATGTGAAATAGGATTGTTTCATATTTATAATAATATATAAGTATATAATTAATACTTATTTTATTACTTTATAATGAGACAACTAAATAAGAATAAGTATAAGATGAATGAAACATGAGAGAATCAGAAGAAGAGATTATCTCTTCTTCGACGCACCTCCTTTAAGCTTCCTCTTAAGGAAGTAGAGTTGGTCTTTTGAGAAGGTCAAGACCTCCAAAATGTATCTAGGGAAGTGGATAAGTGAAATAGGCAGAGTTTGGATGAGCTTAAAGGTTCAAAAGGGTGTTAATAGAAGATGGAAGTGGTGCCCTTTTTATAAGGTAGAAGAGGGGCACTTTAGAAAAAACATAAAATATTATTTTATAATAAATTCATATTCGGTTTATAACAGCTCCAAATTGATTTATTAAGAATCTAAAGTGGGGATGGGTCGAAATAATCTTAAAAAATATATTTTAGATAGGTTTGGGTCATTATATAAAACTTATCATTTAGTTTTAACACTTAGTTATTTATATTGACATTTACTATGTCACTTTGTATTTTTATATTATATAGTTAATAAAATTACCATATACATCCAAGAGACCCCCCAAGTGGTCCATTAATTATACAACTATCATGATATAAGTATCTTGGCCGAACCATATATATTTAAGAATATAATAACAATTAATAATATAATATTTGTTTTAAAAACTATTTTATGTCAATTTTGTCACTAATTGGTAATTAGTTTTTGTGAAAATCATAACAGCATGATTAGTTAGAAAAAAGCTAATTAAATTAATACTAACATGTAATATTAACCTAGAAAATTAGTTTAATTCATAAAAAGTCTCAAATTACATTTATTTGGGTATTTATAACCTCAATTATGTTAATATTCAATTAATAATATAATTACTACATCATCATTGTGTCATAAATAAATTAAATTATTTAATTTCTAAAAATTATAAATAATATACCGTTATATAGGAAATATTTTTACTTTTATAATGAATTTTTATAGATGAATATATCTATTATATAACCCTATATTAAAAAAAAATTAGTTGTTAAACATTGATTTTAACCATTTTAACTCTACTTTGAATTAAATAATAATAAACATCCTAATCTAATATAGGTGGACCTAAATGATAATAATGTATTCCTAAGGTTGGTTTTGGTCGAATTATACTTATCCAAAATAATTAGGACATGTGTTAGGGTAATAATAATATCATTTTTACCCTTAATTACCGTATGTAATTTTAATCGTGGTAAATAAAAGTAAAAAGGTACTATTCAACAAAAATTATTTTTATCTTATTGAACAAAATTTTACTACTTGATATAAACTGTGTCTCTCAGATTTTCTAAATTCCACTCACAGAAGTAGTAAATTATGTTTTATGTAAGTTCTCAAAATGCTCCAAGGAGGTAGGTAAAAGACGACGAAAAGTTCAATAAAATTTTTATATATAAAAAATTATTATAAAATGACTCCAATTAATTACATTGACCATATATAGGTATTATTTATCAAATTTGACCTAAAATAAATTTAAATAAAATAAATAATTATTTAAATAAAAAAGTCGGTTTTTAAATAGTAAACCAGTGTTTTCACTATTCATCTAAAATTGAAAGTTTTCAGAAAAATACCAAAAATTTACCCTAGGCTAATTTCGATATTCTGAATCCAAAAATGAAGACCATTTTGAAGGATAAAATTAAAAAAGTGGGTATTACTATTCATAACAGCTAGTTTATATAATATTTTAATAACATATCGTTGTTTAGTGAAACTCGGTTTTGCATGCAATACAAGCTATCATGGAAGGTCACAATTGCGTGCAAATCAAGACAAGTCAGGGATACTCATAGTGAAAGCTCTTTTTGGCGTTTCTTATAACATAATCAAAACTTATTTCATTTATACATTAAACAAAATCTAAACTTAATGTTGCATAAAATAATTTCCACAGAATGAACTTGAAATTGTGTGTAACATGAGCCAAGAATAGTGTTGCATATACTGCAAGCTAATACGGTGTTTTTTATAGTGTAAGCTAATCTTTGTGTAGCGTATAATAGAATAAATCAATTAAATTAAAAGAATATTTTTCATAAAATCTAGGGGTGTTACATTCTACCCCCTGTAAAATGAATTTTTCCCTCGAAATTCGTCGGGGATATAAATGGTTTACTACTTGAATGTTTCTTTAATATAAACCCACATCATAAAAAGGAATACCAAACATGACATTAAAAACTAATGTATGAAACGTAATGGTTACCCAAATTAACAAATCACTAGGTTTCTACATAGGAGAACATAGGTGAAAATGTGGATATGGAAGAGAAATCTAACTGTCAAGTTCTGATGGAGAGTGGTAGAGAACATGGCTATGAAAAATCCAACAATCACAAATCCATAAATTTGTGATTATCTAAGGTACCATTTGATTCATCAGAAATAAGAGCACTGGGAAAACATTTTTCATTTTCAATATCATTTCCCTAAAGTTGATAAATTTTAAATTATAAGAAATACTTACTTGATTTCGGTACAATATCATTGTTGTTTGTGACTTAAACAATTTACACTTCATTTCTAAAAGAAATGAAGTTGAATTTGTCTTCCGTGAAGTGTTATAAGATCCTACGATAGAATGATAGGTCATTCCATCTGTCTCAAACATAAGGTTAGCAAAAGATATATACATAAGTCCATCTATGGTGAGATTAATCGTATATGGTTCCTAAAATGGACATATACTTCATATATCATACAACATAATAAATTGAAACTAAGTTATACTAACCATGGACTTTCTGTAGGCCAGTGGTAGGAAATAAAGGCCTGTCGCACTTCGGTTGTGGGTTCGATTCCCATAGCCTTGTCTGACGCGATGGGTTGTCACCCGTCCTACGGGTTGTCCTTTTTCTAAAAACATACTATTATAACATTCCAAAAATAATATCGAAAAAAAGTTCAATCCTTAAGAAATAATATATGATGTCCAACATAATCTATTTCAAATATTTAGGCTTATCAAAAAAACATATGTCCAGTCTCATAGTATAAAGAAAATGATTACTTGAACTGTCACATAACAAGAACGTGAGTGCCATCATTTATCCCACGTATATCATAAGATATATCTTGTTGGTCACATTCCAAACTAGTTAATACCTTAATCATGAATTATTTTGAAACATGAATTACCATAGAACCATAGTGAAAACATGAATGCTATCAAAAGGTAACTCTTTCCACATACCAAAATCCCAAAATATCTATATACTAAAACCATGATATCACTTTGTCCTTATATCAGTCATGAGATCATGAATACAATCATACATATTATTTTCTCCTTATCCCTTCATTATGCGCATTTCATATGCTTTCCAAAAATATTTCAATCACTTTTCATGGTTACCTGTACCATATTCTTATGAAAACCACAATGGATCAATACATAGATATTCGAATATACCATAAAAGTACCTCAACAACATTATTCTTGAATACCAATACATAAACACTTCAATCCATCCTCTTCAATTATTTTCATGGATAAGTCCTTCCTTGATTTAGAAGTATCCTCTTAGGTTAGGGCATTGTGTTGGGTAATGCCCATGTTCTGCACAAATAAGACATTGAACTCCATAACAGTCTGTCACTCTATGACCCTTTTCTCCACATAGATAACATCTTCCCCTCCATTTGATGTATTCATTATGTTTCTTCTTTCCTTATTTAGAAATATTGATCTTCCTTTCTCTATGATCCTCAACATGCAAACATGCATAAAAATCCATCTTCCTCTTATTTTATGAATTTAAAATACCACTAAAGTTCACCTTGTTAATCATATATCACGATGATTGATTCGGAAAAATCACAAAATCTTTCTTTCTAGGAATTATGCAATTTCTTTTCTCGTAGTCACCAATTTTTCCATTGGATTCAATGTTGACCCAATTCCATCTGGTTCCCTCCATTAAATAAAACCAAAAACCATAGTCTAAGAATTAGTTAAAATAATGAGGAACCACATAATCAAAAAAATTCACTTATGGGGTGTCTAACATATCACACATTTTTTAATCCTTGACAACTAAGGATCACTCTAGGTTATTCATGATTGTCAACATAATTCAATGAATGTAACCTATAGTTATAATAAACCTTAGAGACATCCCTAGACATACCTTAGAAATATCTATAGGGATCTCACTAAGGTTTTTGCATCCTAGTTTCCAAAGGTTAACTAAAGATTTCCTCTGATACTAACTGTAGAGACCCAAATCATAATGTACATATAAATTACATTACTTTTTCAGAATACTTAATACATAACAAAAACTCTCACCAAAGTACCATAATATTTTAGTGTCTTTGGAAACATGGAACATAATCTTATAATAATGGTGTAAGATCTTCAACATCTCCCATAGAGATCTTCCCATTTTGGTTTTCATACCTAAAACCTTTCTTTATATCCTAGGGAAAAGAAAACATTAAAAGGGTGAGCTCTATTGCTCAGTAAGGGTAAAAATAGTGATCATAAAACAATCTATAAACATTTTAATGCAAAAGCTTGAACATAAAATCTAAACATCAAAATCTTGAGAAAAGACATAAATCATGGAATTACGTAAGGCATATATCATAAAGGAACACAAATCATGACAAAATAGTATGGGAATAAAACATGTTATTGTGGAAACCATTAAGCACATTATATGATTTACATAGTAGCCATGGCATTACTGCCATGACCATCTTAGTGGACAAAGTCCCTTTCTGAATCGATTTCACTCCTCATTCCAATCCTGTAACACTGATCTAGATTAACTTATCATTCCATCCATGTCTATCTCATGAGATATAAATCTTTTCCCAATGCATTGGAGGTAGATATATGTCCCTCCCATCTCATAATGAAATCATTCTTACGTGTTCCATAACATAAACATAAATCATTCATCATAACCCAAAGAATAAAATAGGTTTCATAAACATCAACCCATCATGACGTAATCCATATAAAACAAATGGATATAATTTCATCATAAGAAAAGTGAAACCATGTAAATCATAGAGAAATTATACTTGAAACATACACATATGAATATATTTTCGTCTTAGATGGTAAATGGTTTTGATAAAATAATTGAAATGAATTCTTGAAGAAAATATCCATTCTTCTTCAAAATCATTTTTTTCCACAAAAATTCCATTATATTTTAGAAGAAAAGGATTTTGTTGAAAATAGTCATGAAATATTGTAGAGTAAGATTCATGAAAATAAGGAATTATGAAACCGTAAAATCCGTTTATGCCGTATAAGATAAGAAAAACATTCACCTCGTACTTTTAACGGAAATGTCAAAAAGTTCCTCGTATGGTAAACAAAAGAAATATTCCTTCCATAACACAATGTAAAATTCAAATATGGGTAAAAATGGCTTTAAAAATACATGGAATAATATTAAACACTTTACGAAAACATTTTTTTGGACATGGATGAAAAATATAACCCCAATAAATACTTACCTATATGAAATCTCGGATAAAAATGAGATTGTAAAATTATCTCTTACCTTATGTATGTTATGCTTTTTATGTATCTGAATCTCCTATATAATGAATTAAATAATGTCATTGACTTATTAAAGAATCATATTAATTGTTATGATATCATATATAGTTTAATTATGACTTTATATTAATCGTTTTTTGGTAAATTCGATGTAAAAGCAGCGATTTGGGTAAAATCGTTTCATTTACTATATGTGTTTCAGCTTGTTGTTCTAGATATTATTACTTATATACAGATTTACTAAATTCCGGAATTTAAAATATGACTTATATATAATATATATTAATCATATACATATATATATGATAGATCGATAAATGGAATGAAATACACCGTTCATGGAGACAGTAGGCCGTACGTATGCATGAACATTGTTTTCGTTTCCTTATTGAATTGAATGGAATTATGTAGATGACATACATATATATATACATAAATCCAGTATCATTATTATGTAATATATCTCATTATTATTCATTATATATACTTTATAATCATTCATGAATGGTTATCTTGGAGAATGAATCGCATCGCGTCGTGGAGACGGTAGTCCGTAAGTACGCCCGAGCGATGATGTCATTCCCATGATCGTGGAATTGTATTAAAGCATATGTATAATATTTTAGAATCAATATCACTTTAAAATAATCATATATATTTATTTATTTACACCATTATACCCATCCAAGTAAGGTGGTGTTTGAAAATAGATCACACCACGGCGTGAAGACGGTATTCCATACGTACGCACGCGTGGTGATTTCATTTTCCGTAGGATGGATAGAAGGTGAAATAGGGTTGTTTCATATTTATAATAACATATCAGTATATAATTAATACTCATGTTATTACTTTATAATGAGACAACTAAATAAGAACAAGTATAAGAAGGAAGAAACTTGAGAGAATCGGAAGAAGAGATTACCTCTTCTTCGACGCACCTCCTTTAAGCTTCCTCTTAAGGAAGTAGAGTTAGTCTTTTGAGAATCCCAGAACCTGAATTATGTTTATAGGGAAGTGGATAAGAGAATGGGTCAGGGTTTGGCCAAGTTTCAAGGCTCAAAATGGTTTTAAGAGAAGAGGGAAGGGGTGCCCTTTTTATAAGGTAGGAGAGGGGCACTTCAAGAAAAACTTAAAATATTATTTTATAATTAATTCATATTCGGTATATAATAGCTCCAAATTGATTTCTTTAGAAAATAAAGTGGGTATTTGTCTAAATACTCTTAACCAATATATTTTAGACAGGTTTCGGTCATTATATTAACCTTATCTTTTAGTTTTAACTCTTAGTTAATTAGATTGAAATTTACCATGTCACTTTGTATTTTTATATTACATAGTTAATAAACATACCATATACATACAAGAGACCCCCAAGTGGTCCATTAATGATACACCTATCCTTATATAAGTATCTTGGCCGAACAGTATATTTTTAGGAATATAATAACAATTAATAATATAATATTTGTTTTGAAAACTATTTTATTCCAATTTTGACACTATTTGGTAATTGATTTTTGTTTAAATAATAACAGCATGATTAGTTCTAAAAAAGATAATTAAATAAATAATAACATGTAATATTATCCTATAAAATTATTTCAATTCATAAAAAGTCTGAAATTACATTTATTTTTGTATTTATAACATCAATTAGGGTAATATTTCATTAATAAGATAATTACAACATCATCATTGTGTCATAAATAAATTAAATTATTTAATGTGTAAAAACTATAAATAAAATACCATTATGTAAGAAATAGATTTAACATTATCATGAATATTTATAGATGAATTTATCTTATTTATAACCCTATATTAAAAATGATTTAGTTATTAAACATTGATTTTAACCATTTTAACTCTTCTTTGAATTAAATAATAATAAATGTCCTAATCTAATCCAAGTGGACCTAAATGATAATATTATATTAATAAAGTTTTTTTGGTCTAATTATACTTATCCAATAGAATTAGTACATGGTTTAGGGTAATAATAATATCATTTTACCCTTAATTACCCTATTTACTTTTAATCGTGGTAAAAAAATTAAAAAGTTACTATTCAACAAAAATTATTTTTATCTTATTGAACCAAATTTCAATCCTTCATATTAACCCTATCTCTTGGATTTTCAAAATTCTACTCACAGAAGCAGTAAAATTAAGTTTTACGTAAGTTTGCAAAAAGCTCTTAGGAGGTAGGTAAAAGACGGTGAGAAGTTCAATAAAATTTTTATATATAAAAAATTATTATCAAATGACTCCAATGAATTACATTTAACTTATATAAGTATTATTTATCAATTTTTACGTAAAATAAATTTAAATAATATAAATAATTATTTAAATAAAAAGTCAGTTTTAAAATAGTAACCTAGTGTTTTCACTATTCATCAAAAATTGAATGTTTTCAAAAAATACCAAAAATTCACCCTAAGCTAATTTCAATATTCCGAATCCAAAAATGAAGTCTATTTTGAAAGGTAAAATTTCCAAAAGTGGATATTACTATTCATAATGGCTAGATCATGTAACATTTTGATAACATATCGTTGTTTAGTGAAACTCAATTTTGCATTCAACACACGCTATCATGGAAGGTCGCGATTGCGAGTAAAGCAAGCCAAGTCAGGGCTGTGTGTAGTGAAAGATCTATTTGGCGTTGCATATAACATAATCAAAACATATTTCATTTATACATTAAACAAAATCTATAAATAATGTTGCGTAGAATAATTTCCAAAAAACGAACATGAAATTTTGTGTAACACGAGCCAAGAATAGTGTTGCGTATACTGCAAGATAATATGGTGTTGCGTATAATAAAAACTAAACTTGGTGAAGTGTATAATTGAAGACATCAATGAGATTAAAAGAATATTTTTCATAAATTCTCGGGGTGTTACATTCTACCCCCCTTAAAATGAATTTCACACTCGAAATTCGTCAGGGTTATAAATGGTTTACTAATTGAAAGTTTCTTTAATAAAAACCCACATGGTAAAAAGGAATACCAAAACATGACTTTAAAAAATAATGTATGAAATGTAAAGGTTACCCAAATTAACTAATCACTGGGTTTCCACATAGGAGAACATAGGTGAAAATATGGATATGGAAGAGAAATCTAACCATCAAGTTCTGATGGAGAGTGATAGAGAACATGGCTATGAAAAAACCAACAATCACAAAGCCATAAATTTTTGATGATCTATGGTTCCATCTGATTCATTAGATATAAGAGCACTAGGACAACAATTTGGTTTTCAATATCATTTCCCTGAAGTTGAAAATTTTTAATTATAATAAATACATACAAGATTTGGGTACACTCTCATTGTTATTTGTGCCTTGAAATATTTACACTTCATCTCTTAAAGAAATGAAGTTTAATTTGTCTTCCGTGAAGTGTTAGCAGATCATGAGATTAAATGATAGGTCATTCCATCTGTCTCAAACATAAGGTTAGCAAAAGTTATATACATAAGTCCATCTACTGGGAGATTAATCGTATATGGTTCCTAAAATGGACGTATACTTCTTATATCATACGACATAATAAATTGAAACTAATTTATACTAAACATGGACATTCTGTAGGCCAGTGGTAGGAAATAAAGGCATGTTGCACTTCAGTTGTGGGTTTTATTCCCACATCCTTGTCCGACGCGATGGTTTGTCTCCCATCTTACGAGTTGTACTTTTTCTAAAACTATACTATTATAAAATTACAAAAATAATCTCGAAAAAAGTTCTACCCTTAAACAATACTATATGATGTCCAACATAATCTTTTTCAAATCCTTAGGCTTATCCAAAATACATATGTACAGTCTCATAGTATAAAAAAATGATTACTTGAAATTTCACATAACAAGCACGTGAATGACATCATTTATCCCCCGTATATCATAATATATATCTTGTTGGTCACATTACAAACATTTTAATACTTTAATCATGTAATATTTTGAAACATGAATTACCATAGAACCATAGTGGAAACATGAATGTTTTCAAAAGTTAACTATTTCCACATACCAAAATCCCAAAATTTCTATATACTCAAACCATGATATCACTTTGTCATTATATCAGTCATAAGCTCATGAATACTATCATACATATTATTTCCTCCTTATCCCTTTATTATGCACATTTAATCTACATTCCAAATATATTTCAATCAATTTTCATGGTTACTAGTACCATATTCTTATTGAAAACCACAATGGATCAATACATAGATATTCAAATAAACCATAAAAGTACCTCAACAACATTATTCTTGAATACCAATACATAAACACTTCAATCCATCTTCTTCAATTATTGTCATGGAATAAGTCCTTCCATGCTTTAGAAGTAACCTCTTAGGTCAAGGAATGGAGATGGGCAATGCCCATGTTCTTCACAAATAAGACATTGAACTCTATAACAGTTTGTGACTCTAGGAACCTTTTCTCCACATAGATAACATCTTCTCATCCATTAGATGTATTCATCAAGGTTCTTCTTTCCTTCTATAGAAATCTCAATCTTCCTTTCTTTATGCTCCTCAAAATGGGAACATGCATAAAATTCAATCTTTTTCTTATTTGATGAATTGAGAATACCAGTAAAGGTCACCTTGTTAATCATATATCACGATGACTGATTCAGAAAAATCACAAAATCTTTCTTTGTAGGCATTATGCAATTTCTTTTCTCATAGTCACCAATTATTCCATTGGATTCAATGTTGACCCAATTCCTTCTGGTTCCCTCCATTAAATAAAACCAAAAACCATGGTGTAAAAATTAGTTAAAATAATGAGGAACCAAGTAATCATAAAATGTCACTTATGGGGTGTATAAGATATCACACGTTCTTTAATCCTTCAAAACTAAGGTTCACCCTAGGTTATTCATGATTGTCAATAAAATTCAAGGACTGTAACCTATAGTTATACTAAACCTTAGGGACATCCCTAGACATACCATAGAAATATCTCTAGGGATCTCACTAAAGTTTTTGCTTCCTAGTTTCCAAAGGTTAACTAAAAATTTCCTCTGATACCAACTGTAGAGACCCAAAGTTTGACGTACATAGACATTACATTACTTTTGCAGAATACTTAATATATAACAAAAATAGTCACCAAAGGACCATAATAGTTTAGTGTATTTGGAAACTCAGAACGTAATCTTCTAATCATGGTGAAAGATCTTCAACATCTCCCATAAAGATCTTCCCCTTTTGATTTTCTTACCTAAAACCTTTCTTTATATCATGGGGAAAAGAAAACATAAAAAGGGTGAGCTCAAATGCTCAGTAAGGGGAAACATAGAGAACATAAAAAAATCCATAAACATTTGAATGCAAAACCTTGAACATAAAATCTAAACATCAAAATCATGAGAAAAGACATAAATCATGGGAGTACGTAAGGAATTTGTCATAAAGGAACATCAATCATGATAAAATATCATGGGAATAAAACATGTGATTGTGGGAACCATTAAGTACATGATATGGTTTCCATAGTAGCCAAGGCATTGATGTCAAGACCATCTTAGTGGACAAAGTCCCTTTCTGAATCGAGTTCACTCCTCGTTCCAGTCCTGTAACACTGAACCGGATTATCTTACCATTCCAGCCATGTCTATAACATGAGATATAAATCTTTACCCAATTCATTGGGGGGATATATAGGTCACACCCATCTCATAATGAAATCATTATTACATGTTCCATAACATAAACATAAATCATTTATCATAACCCAATGAATAAAATGGGTTTCATAAACATCATCCCATCATAACATAATCCATATAAAACAAATGGATACCGTTTCATCATAAGAAAAGTGAAACCATGTAAATCATAGAGAAATTATACTTGAAACATACACATATGAAAATAATGTCATCTTAGATGGAAAAAGGTTTTGATAAAACACTTGAAATGAATTATTGAGGAAAATATCCTTTCTTCTTCAAAATCATTTTCTTTTCACAAAATTCCATGCAATTTTAAAAGATAAGGATTTTGGTGAAAATAGTCATGAAATATTGTAGATTATTCTTCATGAAAATAAGGAGTTATGAAACCATAAAATCTGTTTTTTCCGTATAAGTTAAGAATAACATTCATCTCGTACTTTTAACCGAAATGTCTAAAAGTTACTCATATGGTAAACAAAAGAAATATTCCTTCCATAACACAATGTAAAAGAAAAATATGGGTAAAAATTTCTTTAAACATACATGGAATAATATTAAACACATTATGAAAACATTTTTATGGACATGGATGAAAAATATAACCCAAGTAAATACATACGTATAAGCAATCTAGGATAAAAATGAGATTGCAAAATTATCCCTTATGTTATGTATGATATGCTTCATATGTATCTGAAACTCCTGTATAATTATTTAAATAATGTCATTGAATTATTACAGAATCATATTCATCGTTATGATATCATATATAGTTTACTTATGACTTTATATTACTCATTCTTTTGTAAATTTGATGTAAAAGCAGCGATTAGGGTAAAATCGTTTCATTTATTGTATGTGTTTCAAATTATTGTTCATGATATTATTAATTTTATCCTGATTTAATTAATTATAGTATGTAAAGCATGATATATATATATTATATATTCAGCATATACATATATATATATATATGATATATCGGTAAATGGAATGAAATACACCGTTCATGGAGACAGTAGGTCGTACGTACGCATGAACTTTGTTTTCTTTTCCTTATTGAATTGAATGGAATTAAGTAGATGAAATACATATATATATATACATAAATCCATTATCATTATTATGTGAAATATCTAATTATTATTCATTATTTATACTTTATAATCATTCATGAATGGTTAAAATGGAGAATGAATCTCATCGCATCGTGGAGACGGTAGTCCGTACGTACGCACGTGCGATGATATCATTCCCAAGATCGTGGAATTTTATTGAAGCGTATGTATAATATTTCAGAATCAATATCACTTTACAATAATAAAATATAGTTATTTATTTACACCATTATACCCATCCAAGTAAGGTGGTGGTCAAAAACAGATTACACCACAACGTCGAGACGGTATTCCGTACGTATGCACACACAGTGATTTCATTTTTCGTAGGATGGATAGAAGGTGAAATAGGGTTGTTTCATATTTATAATAAAATATAATTATATAATTGATACTGATTTTGTTAATTTATAATGAAAAAATTAAATAAGGAGGAGAAGAAGAATGAAACTTGATAGAATCGTAAGAAGAGATTACCTCTTCTTCGACGCACCTCCTTTAAGCTTCCTCCTAAGGAAGTAGATTTGGTATTTTGAGAATACCAGAACCTCCAGAATGTTTCTATGGAAGTTTAAAAGTTAAATGGGAAGGTTTTGGCTTTGCCTAAAGGCTCAAAAGGGTGTGAAGAGAATAGGGAAGGGGTGCCCTTTTATATGTGAGGAGAGGGGCACTTTTGGAAAAATTTAAAATATTATTTTATAATAAAGTCATATTCAGTTTATAATAGGTCCAAATTTATTTCTTTAGAATCTGAAGTGGGGATGGTTTGAAATCCTCTTATCCAATAGATTTTAGACAGGTTTGGGTCATTATATTAACCTTATCGTTTAGTTTTAACTCTTAGTTAATTAGATTGACATTTACCATGTCACTTTGTATTTTTATATTATATAGTTAATAAACATACTATATACATCCAAGAGACCACCAAGTGGCCCATTAATGATACACCTATCATTATATAAGTATCTTGGACGAATCGTAGATTTTTATGATTATAATAACAATTAATAATATAATATTTTAGTTAAAAATTATTTTATGTCAATTTTGACACTATTTGATTTTTGTAAAAATCACAACAACATGATTATTCCAAAAAAAGTTAATTAAATCAATAATAACATGTCATATTAAACTATAAAATTATTTTAATTTATAAAAAGTCTCAAATTACATTTATTTTGGTATTTATAACATCAATTATGTTAATATTTCATTAATAAGATAATTACTACATCATCATTGTGTCATAAATAAATTAAATTATTTAATGTCTAAAAATTGTAAATAAAATACCGCTATGTAGTAAATTTTTTAATATTTCTAATTAATATTAATATTCTAATTTATCTTAAGTATAACACTATATTAAAAATGTTTTAGTTATTAAACATTGATTTTAACCATTTTAACTCTTCTTTCAATTAAATAATAATAAATGTCCTAATCTATTCCAAGTGGACCTAAATGATAATATTATATTCCTAAGGTTGTTTTTGGTCGAATAATACTTATCCAATAGAATTAGGACATGTTTTGGGGTAATAATAATATCATTTTTACCCTTAATTACCCTATTTACTTTTAACCGTGGAAAATAAAAGTAAAAAGTTACTATTCACCAAAAATTATTGTTATCTTATTGAACCACATTTTTCTCCATGATATTAACTGTGTCTCTTAGATTTTTGAAATTCCACTCACAGAAGTGGTAAAATTATGTTATATTTAAGTTTGAAAAATGCTCAAAGGAGGTAGGTAAAAGACGGTGAAAAGTTCAATAAAATTTTCATATATTGAAAATTATTATAAAATGACTCCAACGAATTACATTGAAATTTTATAGGTATTATGTATCAATTTTTACCTAAAATAAATTGAAATAAAATAAATAATTATTTAACTAAAAATTCGGTTTTTAAATAGTAACTGAGTGTTTTCACTATTCATCAAAAATTGAAAGTTTTCAGAAAAATACCAAAACTTCACCCTAGGCTAATTTCGATATTTCAAATCAGAAAATGAAGTCCATTTTGAAAGATAAAATTTCAAAAAGTGGGTGTTACTATTCATAATGGCTAGTTTATATAATATTTTAATAACATATCGTTGTTTAGTGAAACTCGGTTTTGCATACAACACACGATATAATAGAAGGTCGCGATTGCATATAAAGCAAGCCAAGTCTTGGCTGCCTATAGTGAAAGCTCTATTTGGTGTTGCGTATAACATAATGAAAACTTATTTCATTTATACAATAAACAAAATCTATACTTAATTTTGCGTAGAAAAATTTCCACAAAACGAAGTGGAAATTGTGTGTAACCCGAGCCAAGAATTGTGTTGCGTATACTGCAAGCTAATATGGTGTTGCGTAAAGTAAAAACTAAACATGGTGTAGTGTATAATAGAAGACATCAATGAAATTAAAAGAATATTTTTCATAAAATCTCGGGGTTTTACAGTGTAGGTCACGATACATCTTTGTGACACCAGGATGAACTGCCCAATTTGAGGAATGGAAGTCCCGCATCATCTCCTCGTGTATGTCTGCTGACACCCATACGCACCCATGACATCGCAAGAACTCATCCTCTCCTATGGTCCACCCAGGAATAGTTTATTCACCTGACACCCTCTCTTGTAGGACTAGGCCATCAGAATCTAATAGCTACCTCATTCGTAGTCGATCAAGAAGAGTAGAGGTAACAACTAAAAAAGATAGAAACATCTACCCCTGGCTATCATGCACCTCCAAATGCATCTCAGATAACAGATCAATAAGCCAACACTCACTGCTTGCCTCCTGAACTGGTTGTATCAGAGTCCTCCTACTCAGCCCATCTACCACTACGTTTCCATTCCCAAACGTATAGGCAATCGCAAAGTCAAAAGACTGAAGGTTTTAAAACCCACCATCGCTGTCTCAAATTTAGGTCATGCTGATTGAAGATATGCTTCAGACATTTTTAGTCGGTGAAAACCACAAAATTCTCCCCCAGAAGATAATATCTCCAACAGCGTAACACATGAACAATTGCAACCAACTCGAGATGGTGCGTTGTGTAATTCCTCTCATGTGGCCTCAACTGCCGATACCCATACACACCAAATTCTTTTCCCTCTATAAGAACTTATCCTAGACTGATACCTGAAGCATCACAATAAACAATATATATCATTCACAGCACTCCCAAAACTAGTATCAGTGCTGAAGTCAATCTTCTTTTCAGCTCTGGAAGGCTTACTCACAAGAATCTATCCACAGAAACATTGCACCTTTCATAGTCAGGCCCGTCAGTGGTGATGCTAAGCATGAGAATTCCTTTATGAAACGCGTGTAATATCAATCTAGCCCTAGAACAATTCTTACCTTGAAGTCGTTATTCAGCTTCTCCTAGGAAACTACTACTCTTCCTTCATCTGGGTCCACTAATACTTCGGTCTCTAAGATAACATGACCCAAGAAGTGAATTTGGTCCATCCAAAAGTGGAATTTTGAGAGCTTACCATATAACTGATCCTCTCTCAGTGTACTCAGAATGATATCAAGATGGGTAGCATGGTCGTGTAGACTGTGAGGGTACATCAAGATATTATCCATGAAGACTACCATGAAATAATCCAGGTATGGATGGAACACTCGGTTCAACAGTTCCCTGAAAACTACAAGTATGTTCACGAGACCGAATGGAATAACCATATACACGTATAGACCATACCTACTCCAAAATAATGTAAGAGTTATATCATATGGTCTAACGTGCATCTAATGATAACCGAACCTCAATTCAATCTTCGAGAACACCCATGAACCTCAATGCTGATCAAAGAGATCATCATTCCTTGGTAATGGATATCGGTTCTTGACCATAAACTAGTTTAGATTCCAATAATCCACACACAGTCTGAGAGTACCGTCTTCCTTCATTGCAAATTGGACAGTTTAATTCCAAGGAGAAGTATTGGGTCGGAGGAAACATTTTTTCTAAAACTCCTCCAACTGCATCTTGAGCTCATGTAACTCTGATGTATCCAACCTATAAGGATGAATGGACATTAGTGCCACTACTTCTACAAGCATAATAGAAAAATACACCTCTCTCTCCAGTGTAAAAACTGAAAAGTCATCCGGAAAGATGTCCCTGAAATGATCCCCCACTGTAGGAAAGTCTAACTATGAAGTCCCCAGGTCATCCAGATATAGAATAGAAATCTGGGTTATAACTCCTCCCAACCCATGATGCCCAGGTCCCGCTCTGCTCGTCTAGAAAATCCATTCGCCCTTATGAATAAATGATCTACCCTCTGGTGATGTGAAACTCACCCTATGATGATAAAAATCGATGACTGTATGAAAAGGAAATAACTAGAACCTTCTGAGAATGACATCTTATACTATCAACTCTAGGACATAGAGGTTCCAGAAGAAGTGACACCCACCAACCTCTAGAGGGCACTCCTTACACTGTCGCACACTAATAATTATTGTTCCCAATAGATTGTCCAGTGTCAAGACATCAGTAGATGAAAAGATACAGATACCAAGGCTCTCCAAAATATCAACAGAAATAATGCTATGGGATGCCCATGTATCAAATTGAGCAGAAGCTAAAACTGAGGAAACTAAGATCATACCTCAAACTGTGGAAGGTCTGGGATCCTTCTCCTACTAGGTTCTCTCTACTAAAAACATCTGGCCTGCACTGTGGCCCTGTGACCCTACCTAACCACCCTGAGCTAATCCACCCTATTGTCGCTGAAAGCTTTGTGACTGGCTACCATGGCCACAACCTCCACCTCATCCACAACGGCCTGACGAAATCCAGTTCCCAGACTGATGAGGAAATGTTTGTGCTACCCTAGAACACAGATTCATAGAAGAACTTATTTCACCCACTACAGGTGAATAGATCTGATAGAAGCATTGACGTTTACCCATCTTACTGTCGATGGGAACTCCACTAGGTATCTCGGGAAATGTCACCTCGTATGCCTGCTCTTCCCGCACTAGTAGAACACCACCTGGCTACCAGAAGAAGTGTCTCGCCTCCTTGGATCCTCGTCCAAAGACTCCCTACAATTCTTCCTTCTATCAGTAAGAGGGGTACAAACTCTAGATGATGAACCACCCTGGATGACAACTCCAGAATCCCTCAGATTGTGCTTAGTGATCAGCACCTAGTTGACGATAGATGTGGTGGAATTCAACCTGAAGATGTTCACTTGAGATCATATGTCATGCCATAGAACATCCTCAAACTTCCTTTTCAGGAATAACTCATCACCTCCTAGAATAGGTGCGAAGTTCTGCAGCTTAGTGAAGTGAAATGAATACTTCGTAACATAAAGAATACCCTTCTCCAAACTCATGAACTCTCATGCTCGATTGTCCCTCAAAGTCTCTAGATAGAAGTAGTCGTAGAAGGAATGCTGGAACTCATCCCAAGCCATACCCTATTGGCATCCCACCTGAGAGATCACATCCTACCATCTCTTGGAGGAATCACATAGCATGTACATAGAAAGCTTCACCCTCTTGGTAGAGGAATCTCCAGATTCTTGAAGAGAGAATGAATGGCTTCTAACGACAACTCTATAGCCTAGGGTCCTCCATCCCCTATGAAATTAAGAGGATACTACTGTTGAAAGACCCATGCCAGCTATGCCATATATGGAGTAAGAAGTGGTACTTCATAGAAGGTCTGAATAAACCCCATAAATTCCTCTCGGAATTGTGCATCAGAAGCTATTTCCTGAATAACGGCTGGATCCAAGATAGGCATAACTATAGGATCTACTGGATGTCTTGATTAGCCATGTACGGTGTCTGATCGTCGCCCTGCAACTGGTGTACAACCAGAGGATGTCGTGGTGGAATGAATCTACAATTTCAATTGTACACCTTAGATTATGATTATTAAGTACTAAAAGCTATAAGGACAGTAAGGGAATATGAGAATTAAAGCATTCATGTTTTATAAAACATGGATACACAACGTGTATTTCCACTAAACGGTGTGTAATTGAATCCTCTTCCCCTGCCTGAGTTCCCTTACATAGCTAAGAAACACAGTTCTCCTAGAACAAGACTGCAAGACTTATTAGTTCCATTAAAAGCGTGTACTAAATGAACATCACCAACCTGTGTTGTGAGATACATGTTCGGTTACACATCTGACTCAACAAGGCGTGTTCTAGACAGACACAGTGTACTAATGGATTTCACCCACCTGTGTTGTTAGTTACATGGACATATTCTAGGATTACACTACAGGACATGTTTAAACTTGAAACCGTGTGTATGACTTATGTTTTTATCCCTCTGTGTCGTTAGTCACATGGGTTAATGCAAGGTCTAAACACATGGCTTGTACATACGGTACATAGTGTGTTTCCCCATGTTTTTTCCAACCCCATGTCCCTACCCACATGGTAAGTTACACGATTAGAGACAACATGTAGTGTACATAGAGTACATAGTGTGTACTTAAGAAAAACATCTTCTTCCTGAATAGATGAACACATGGCATGTATTCATCAATAAACTGCGTGTATCCAAGGTTTTTCCAAATATTAATCCTCAGAAGCTAATGCGAAGCCTAGAAAACACTGAAAAGAACATTTAAGAGCCAAATTTTGATATGTGAGGGCCCATAATCCACATGAATCAATTCTTGGAATCTTATCCATGTTATAAAAACGAAAAAACAAGGAAATAATCCACCAAATTCTGGTCTGTGAGGGGCCATAACACCTCAAGAACCAAAGATGGGAGTTCATACAAACAAACCTTACACAATCCAATACCCTATCAAACAGTAGGTATTCAATCAAGGCATCTATCACAATAGCATGTATATCTATAACAACATCTATCATAACCACATGAAATCACTAATCCACCATAAATAGAATGGAAAGAATGCATGACATGTGATTTCTAGCAAGTTCCTATATGATGCATGAGATGGAATACCCTCATCTATTCGAGTTGTAACAGAAATAAAACCTAAATAACATCAACAATAACAACACAATACTTGTGAGTCACCCAATGGTTAAAATCAATCAAATGTAAAATTGAAAAACAAGAAAATTGCAATAAATGATGTATATTAGATTTTCCCTATACACAGGGTTACTACTCTTGGGAACAACTTATTACCAAGTACCTATTCCTTCAGACCCCTGGGTAAAGGCTAGGAACATTACGTCAAGAAGAAAAGAAATCCTATAATACCACATTGTAACATTCCAGTTCGGGAATCCACCAAGAGGTGCCCCGTACCTAGTTGGTCACATGGCCTCATGCACATTTACCCAAACGCCAGAGGCTGTCGATTATCAGCGAGGGCCTTGGGTGTGATAGTGGGGAAACTATGCCCCCATTGGAAGAGTAAAACATTAGAAGTAATAAACAATATACAATAGCAGAAGCAGTAAACATACCTAAAATAGTAACAGTGAAAGACTGAAATAATAAACAACTGGAGAACATATATAAATGATTGATGATATATATTCATGGGAAAATATCCAAACTAGTCATAATTTTGAATATAGAACTAAACCAAAGTACAAAAGAAAAGTAATAAACTGCTCCACAACATCTCCAGGCTATTCTTGGTCCCATGATCTCCATCTCCAATGCAGTCAAGTACCTGAAGTGTAATGGAGCTTTCCCTTATCGGTACCTACAACAATATAATCTGTTTGGACTGAAAAGCATGGCCCAAACAGGGTGTGATACTAAATCTCAGTAGGCAACCACTATGAGATCTATGCCTAACAGTCAGTTAATATATATATAGAATGAAATAAGTAGATAGAAGTAGTAAACAAGGAAGTAATCAATAGTAAACATTTCTATATGTTTAGATCATTCTAATAATTACATATCATGTTGGAAGATAATCACAATCAGGTAACCCTCTGGGAAGTACTTATAGCCTATCCCCTCCGATCCTTCCCAGTAAACCAAATCAACCCTCTAGGTAGTACACTCAATATAACGCCTCCCTTTTAGCTTAATTATTGACTCCCTATGTAAGTACTCACCGTCAATTCCTCATATATTCTCGTATCTGTAACTAAAGGTGCTCTGGGGAATCACTTACATCACATTCTCCCTATTTCCTATGTCGAGAAACTACAGACACTCTGAAGAAGCACTTACATCAATCCCCCCTGTGGTCACACATCGTTAGTAGAAAAATACACTCTGGAAAAGCCCTTACGTCCATTCTCCCTATGATCTACTACACCAGGTTCTCACGGCCTTGAGAATGTTAATATTTAAAACAAGTGTACCGGCCAAGTAAACCTCAGGAAATACTTGTCTAAACAGTCTACATTATAACATCATTTCAGAATAAAATCACCACATCCAACAATACTAGGAATGGTAAGAAAAACTGTAGCCTAATAGGCAAACTAGACCCAATGGTCAGAACAAGCAAACATGCATGGGAAAACACTTCCAAATCATATAAATTATCCCTATTCAAATTGAGTTAACACCTATTCAAAAACACAAGCAAAGAAAAAAATTTACATGGCTAAAACCATAAACACACAATACCTTGTTCAAGGGTATGGGCCAAATTTGCACATATAATTCAAATACTATCTATAGAAAGGCACAAACCACCTACCTCAGTGTTGGGAGATCACTATACGTGAAACCCAAGCCTTTAATCTCCCATGAACACTATAGATCGGAAAAAATTCTCAAGACATTAAACCAAATATTACTTGAGAAAGATGAAGAATCCGGAAACGAAGCCCTAGAAGAAGGAAGAGCTTACCGAGGCGATTCCAATGCAGTCGACAGCTATCAATTCATAGAACAGATGGCGAATTCAGAGGTCAGGGAAGATTTTTCGGTGTATGGATGCTCGTGGACATGTCTGACCTAAAATAACCGCATTTTAGCGATTAGACAAGACCCCGATATGTTTAATGAAATAAAAAAATACATGGATTTTACCATATATATATACACTTTGTGTACTTACCTTTACTAGCACCTGCATTAGGCGGTCTCCGGGTAACCATACACATCCATGTAAATGGTCGTTACATGGCCAACACCCGACTACCAATGACAACTAAGTAGACGGTGTGTGTTTATAAAGAACATGGAGTGTACTTCAAAAATTTCCAGAAAAAACTTCTTTTTTCACAAGTATAGTAGAAAAAGGAAAAACATACCTAAAAATGAAGAACTAGGTTCTTACATAGAGTCATACCTCCGTGATGACCAAGAGTGGAATGCTAGGAGAGCGGCAATGATCATACTTCAGAAATGGTAGGTCATGGGCTACCGATGGATCCTCCAGTTCTTCCAGCTGCGGCACCAGCTGTCATACTTGACACAGGTGTTGATGCATAGTTATGTGATGGTTTTTTGAGGTTCATATAGACCTTTCAAGGAGCACCACAAGATATCACATCTATGGTAGAGCTGAGGCATATATTCCAGCAGCAACATCCACCCACTATTGAGGGGATGATGGACCACATGCTTTTGGTTAGGGCTAGAATCAATGCTAATTATATCCAAGCATCTGTAGATGCCTCTTGAGAGGAGGGTCAAGCACACAACATATGTACTATTTGATGCTTCCATGAGATTGTGGGATGTTATCACTCTGGAAAGACGTCGTCGAGATATGAAATGTGAAGAATTTTAGGCGGCCTTCTAGGATTATAATTTTCTTAGGATGATGATAGCCGATCAAGCCTGAATGTTCATGAACCTAGAGTAGGGAACACTACTTTTTATGGACTATTATTGCCATCTTACTGAGATTCAACATTTTTCACCTATTCTTATCAGTGATGACGTATCAAAAGCTAAAAAATTTAATGATGGTCACTGGTTCTAAATCTGATCACTCATGAATATATTTAGGTTTCCATAGGTATCTACTATCGTTAATTAGTCGATAATCATTGAGCGCAATCTATGGGATGCTAGTGGTGCAAGCTAGGGAGGTTCGACACAAATTTCGGGTACTGTCTCAACCGAAAAGAAGAATCGTCATCTAGAGTTCCCTCTTAGTGAATGTTGCTATCAAAACCATTTTTCCGGTAAACAGGTGAGGTGATACTTGTGTAGTAGGTTGGAGCATACATGGCCCCAGTGCTCGAAGGACCTAGTTGAGTGACAATATTGTGGAAGGATGGTCCATCTACAACACTTCTGTAGGACATTTTCACCAGTGGATAGTGAGATAAGTTCTCTATAGACTCCACATGCAAGAGAAGGGTCAGTAACTTCTCACCAATCTTGAAACTGGAATACATCAGGGCATTCAGGCCTAGGAGGTATTCTTCTACATAATATCTAGACCCCAGGATCTCAGTAACAGTAGGGAGGGTCGTCTCTGGGTATCAAAGAAGTTTCTTGGGCCAAATTACAGATCATACTTATATAGTACAACAGAACCAATAAGAGTAGGATCACAGACCTTCTACTGTTAGAGGTACTATTCCATATTCCACTATTTTATTTTCTAAAATATTGATATCGGTGCTACACATAGATTTATATATGTGGGAATTGTGGAAAGACTTGAACATTGTGTTTATACTTCTTCTAATGTTATGATACTTTACACTCCATTAGGGATTATAACAGCACATGTGAATCAGTGTAAAGAGTACCCCCTTGAGATTGTTGGGTGTCACATTCTATGTAACCTCTATGTCTTTAAGATGACGGGCTTTAATTTATTTCTTGGAATAGACTAGATGGTATCTTTTCAAGACTTTTTTGATTACTATCACTGCAGGGTCAGTTTCACATCACTATAGGGAGGAGAGTTTATAAGTAAGGGAGAATGGGATGTTCTGGAAAGACAAGACGGAACAGAGCATCATGGGTTGGGTGGAATGACATCCCAAATTGAGATTTTATATCTCTATAACCAAGGAACATGTCAGTTGGATTTCCCTCCAGTGGTTGAACTTTCATGGGTATGTTTCTAGATGAATTGTCTAGATTACCTCTGGTCAAAGAGGTGGATTCACTTTTGAGATTGTTTTTGGAGTTTCACTGTATATGTTTCTCCTTATAGGATGGATATGATGGAATTAAAAGATCTCAATAGGTTGTTTAAATATTTCAAAGCTAAGGGGTTTATCTGATTAAATACATCTCCTTGGGGTTCAACAATAATTTTCATGAAAATGGAAGATGGTACCCTTAGGCTATGTGTGGAATACCAAAAACTGAAACAATTAATGGTTAAAAAACGATATCCCTTGCCACAGATAGATGTGATGTTTGATCATCTTCGAGGAACTCCAGTGCTCTCGAAGATTGAAATCATGATAGGATATCATTAGGTTTGTGATCGACCTACATGCATACCTCAATCAACCTTTTTTAGTCAGTTATGCCTATATGAGTACTTGGTTAAGCCATTTTTTGTCATAAAAACACCAACAGTTTTCGTGGAACTGATTAACAGAGTGTTCTATCCTTATCTAGAATCATTTGTGGTGGTTTAGTGGAAAATATCCTGATGTATTCTTACAATAGACACAACCATGCCAATCACCTTGAGATCCGTTTTTAAAACACTGATAGAGCCTCAATTATATGCTAATCTAGAAAAATTAAATTTCTAGATGGTTTAGATTCACATCCTAGGTCATGTCGTATTAGAGGCTAGAGAATCAGTGGACCTAGAGAAGATAAGATCAGTAGTTACCTGGGAGCAGCACAAAACATTTTTGAGGTGTGGAGTTTCTTGGGGCTAGATGGTTACTCTATGCATTTTATATAGGAATTATCATGCTTAACAGCATTGATGATAGACTTGACTAAGAAATGAGTGAAGTTTGAGTGGTATGATTTTTATGACATAGCATTTTAAGAGTTTAAGGGACATTTGACCTCAACGCCGATTTAGATATTGGATGAGTCGGGAAAGAGTTACATGGTGTACTATGATAGATCAGGTATTGGACTAGGAGTAGTGCTTATATAGGGGGATTTAGTTGTTGTGTATGGGTCTCTCCAATTGAGGCCACATGAGAGGAATTACTCGACACATGATCTCAAGTTGGATATAGCTGTTCTTTGCAATTTTGGATAAATTTTTATTAGGAGATCATTTTGGGGTGTACACAGACCACAAAAGACTCAAATAAATCATTACAAACCATTATTTGAATATGATATAGTGAAGGTGGGTCGAATACCTTCCAGAGATTGATTTTGATCAAGAATATATGCATGTAAAAGGCAATGCAGTGGCTAATGTACTATGGAAGTGGACTGAGATATAGGTAGTGCAGGAGGCTAGATGTGAGTGGTTGCTTATGGATTTGTTCAGTAATATGAATTTATATGTGCACAATATTTAGGGGAGGACATATCTTTCATCATTGTCAATTACCTCTACCATACTTGACAGAGTGAGGATGATGAAACTATTAGATTCTGAAGGCCCAGTTCTATGGGAGAGTGTGGAAGGTGAGGACCCTCCTTATAGATAGACAATGGGAAATGATAAAGGTCTACGTTTCCATGGACGTGTGTGGGTTCTAGGAGATATAAGTGAGGAGTTGATGTAGGTATTTAATATTTGTCTTGGTAAGTGTATCCTGAAGTCACTGTGATGTACCATGACTTGTGTTGTCGGTGCTGGTGGCTGTGTATGAAGTGATAAGTAGCTGGTTTTTTTACAAGGTGTTCCACCTATCAGAATGTGAAGGCAGATCATCAATGGCTCACTGGGATTTTACAGCAGCTACCCATTTCGGAATGGAAAATGGGATTATGTCGTGATGGATTTCATAAGGGGTTACCTTGGATGCCTAGGGGGAACTATACTGTATGATTCATAGTTGATAGGCTTATGAAGGTCATTCACTTCATACCGATCAAGGAGACATTCCGTGTCGATGAGATCAGAAAGCCTTATATCCAAGAGGTGATACAACATCATTAGGTTCTTTGTTCTATCATTTTTGATAGGGACTCCCGCTTTATGTCTTTTTTCTGGATTAGTTTTTAGAGGGAACTGGGTACATTGGTGCTTTTGAGCACATCATACCATCCTCGGACTGAGGTCCATTTATTTCGTACGATACATGTTCTAGAGGGCATGTTGTGTGAATGTGTCCTAGACATGGGGGGTCTTGGGAGAAGCATATACCCATGGTTGAGTTTGCCTATAGTAATAGCTTCTGTGCTACTATTGTGATGCCTTCATATGAGGAATTGAATGGAAGGCCATGTCGATCACCATTGTGTTGGCTAGAGGCAGATGAGGTAGCTATGCTGGGACCATGTCTTGTGAATGAGACTTCCAAATAGGTCCACCTTATTCAATTATGGATGATTGTTTTGAAGTTTCATAAAAAATATTCTGTGAATCGCCACAGATGACCTTTGGTGTTCGAGGTCGGGGATCATGTTTTCCTATGTTTTGCATCGATGTTGGGACACAAGTGGAACATGTGACATGGTAAGCTTTCAGCGAGATTTTTTAGACCATTTGATATTCTGGAGCGATTCGGGAGGGTTGCCTATCGATTACAGTTATCTCATAGGTACCAAGACATGCATGAAGTCTTCTATGTATCTTAGATACACCACTATAACTCTGACATGTATCATGTTTTTCATCTTGAGGAGGTTGAGCTTTAGGATTATGTATCCTTTAATGATTATATTAACCATATAGTTGACAAGAGAAAGAAGGTTCTCCAAGGCTGGTCAATTGCTCTCTTACGGGTGCTATTATAGCATGGACGAGTATAGGACAAGACTTGGAAGAGGGAGGCTGACATATGTGATTAGTGGCCAGAGTTATTTTCAGATATTCCTTTACCACCCTTGGAAGAGAAATTCAGGGACGAATTTATTTAAGGGGGGATGTTTTTTAAGAACCTAGTTCTTCTTTTGAGGTACAGTTTCATTTATTATTTTTTCCTTTGAGTATTTTAGAGAAAATAATGGAAAACTAGATAAGTACTAGAATTATATTGTCACATGGTATGATTTAGGGTTTCATGTCATGTAATTATAATTACACGCCATGTAGTTTGGACATGTATGATTGGAATACATGGAGTGTAGGAATGTTGGTAAGTAAAAGTGTAAAATACCACTACACACCATGTACTTATTGGTACATGTTGTGTAGTCATGTTTACAAGCCCTGAAAAGTAAGTCAACAGAATTCAGAAGCCAAATGAATAGTAAAAATGAGATATATGATGTGTATAAGGACTTACACTTCATGTACTTTGTGTTTTTCTCTTAAAATGTGTAGTAGCCTCATTCATATGTAATTAGGATAGAAGGCTCTCCTAGGGAACTCCAGAGGAGTGACATAACATCAACCTCTTCCATGTTGATTAACTGAACTCTGAATTAATCACTATCGATCTCTTTAAACCCAACCAGTAAGCTCTCAATTACGCTAGTTCCATTATTTTTGAATTAAGTTCATGACTATGTTATTTAAGGTTGAGTAAATATCCTAATTTTATAGATCTCTACCATCCAATCCTGAATTTGAAGTTGAGTCTGGACGAGGGGAGTCATAATACGATGAGGTAGGTGGTCTCTTACCTCTAGATAATTTTTGAGGTGTTTATTTATTTTGTTGAGATGCGCTCCCATGTTAGGATGTTTCCTTGAAAGGGAATTGATCCTAATTATTACCTAATACTTTTCTGTTAATGAATTCAACAAATTCAAGCATGTTTAGGTTCATTTTTTTGGTTATGGACCACCCCACCGGTGCGTTTCCCTCAGATAATTTGTTTGGTTGATTCATCCTTGGAAGTCTATGGGCATACCTTTGTTTCCCTTTAAGGGTTTTTTAAAAAATGTGGTTCATTACTATCTGGAATTTCAATTGCATTATAATTGTATGTAGTTTTTATAATGGATTTGGGATTGTGGTTTACCCTTTTTTCATGCAGGGTTTTTACTTGTTTAGCAGGTAGGAATGTTTTATAAAATTTTAATGAGTAAATGGTCAATAGTGTTTGATGATACATGGGTTCAGATTTGAACTATGTAAATAGACTCACATGACTATTTTACATTGCTCCTTGGGTGATACATTGGATCAGTTTAAAATGTCATTGACGGACTCGAGAGGCTTTTCATTTATATATAATTAGTGAAAATTGGGCTCCCTAGTAGGACTGCCAAGGACCGACTAAATTGGCGTAACCATTTGTTACACATAGAGTGATACCCTGGGGATCCCTAGTAGGACCACTAAGGATAGAATCACATGAACTCATACCCACATCGAGAGTGATACTCATGTCTCCCGTGAAGGACTAAAGAGAACAAACTCATAGGATGTCGAAAGAATTGTGCCTGTAGTGATACTTGAATTTCAAATTAGAAATATCAATAATGGACTCAATTTATACTTAAATGATGGAATGGAATGAATTGTGACATTTTTTACAATCCAAAGCACAATATTGGACTCAATATTCTTTTAATTGATAGAAGGTCTTATGATACTTCTGTTGTTCTTACTTTGATGTGGGGAATGTTGAGCTTAAGATGAATTTCGAGACTTAAATAATTAAGTTTAATGAATAGATAATTAACATAGTGAAATATATAAATGAATACCAAAACATGTAGGATTTTTTACATCAGATTACATATTAGTTTCTTCTTTTCATTACTATACAAAACTACTGAATATACTCACTAACAGATTGGCACAGACCTTAAGTGGTTGCCTATTGGGATTTACTTCTCACACCCTATTTCAGTCTTGTTTTTTGGCCCAAACAGACTATATTTTTGTAGGATTTGATAGGGGAACATCTCCTTTTATAGGTACTTGATTTCTGTATAGAAGTAATAGAGAAATTGACGAATCCAAGGCTTGTGATTCTGTTGTGTTTCATTTTGTATTGTTATACCTTATTATTGTATTATACTTGATTGTAGTGTATATTGTTTTTTCTATTTTCTTAGAAAATGTAACATTCTATATCATTAAGATATATTATGCCTTCTGGTTATCTTACATTGCAATCTTCCATTGTTTACTTTAGTTGCATGTTGTTTACTGGTTCCGCTATTTTTATTATTTATTCCAATGTGTTACACTCTTCCAATGAGGGAATAGTTTCCACATTATCCCACCCTAGTCCCTCGCTGCTAGTATGAAGCCTCTAGAATTTGGAGAAATGCGCTTCAGCCCATGTGGTCAACTTGTTATGGGGAACCAGTTGAGTGGCTACCGGACCCGGGACATTACGTAAACATTATAAAAATTTTCATGTAGGTGGTAAAACCAACCCAAACAAGAACAAGCCATAATGATTGAACAAGTAAGGATATGTTATTTTGTAATGATAATAAAATTTTATGGAACCATAATCATGTAATATATAATATTAATTAATTAAATTTAATCTTATGACCAGCCACATTATTATATCCCGCCTTTTCGTTACAAAACATTTCATTATATTGTATAAATAGTGGATATTTAAAGTTTTTTCCCTTGAAATTAGGTGCATAAAACAAGAAAAAATAACAAAAATTATAATCCACATAAAAGGATTATTAATGGGTTCATAATAAGTAATTTTACTACGTCCCCTATATTGGGGTCATACATCAAAGGAAAGGGGTAAACATGTGGCCTAGTAAGGGAATATGTATGGGGAACCGTTTACATGAGATCATGAAGAATTTCAATAAGAAATTGAGGAACTTAATTAAGGCATGAGAAATTTAAGATATGGATTATCATAAGAAAATAACATGAATCATAACATGTAAATGTGTTTACAACATTTAATTTTGAAGTTCATAATCATATCACCGAGGTCAATCCCCAAGGGTTCGTAAATGAAAATTACCTAAGTTATTAACCAGGGTATCATAAAACAAGTCATATCTAGAGATTATATTATTTACCCACTCAATTGGAGCACTATCAGGATTCACCATTCATATGTATTTACTAGTAGGAGCCATATAGATCATAATTAATAATTTCATTAATAATCTATAGAGAAAAAAGAACATATTTCTTATCAAAAAATTTGACATACAAAAATATCATAAAGACATTACCATTACATCATTTTTAGCCCATAAAAAGTGAATGTGGGTTTATTATTTGTAAAATAAATATTTTTTTACATATAGGTAAATACCAATGGAAATTAAAATTGGTTTGGTATCTACACAATGAAAATAAAAGTGAATTACTTGATGAGAAGGGAAAAATTTGGAGAATTAAATTCAACAACATAACATGTATAAAACATGGTTTCATAAAAAGGGAAAATGAGATATTAAAAAGGTATCCCATTGATAAAACATAATTTGGAAGTAATGATATGATCCAAAGGATAATAAATATGAAAAATGTTAACAATTATGATACATATAAAAAAAGAAGTTCTTCAATTGAAGAGAAAGGAAAGATAATTCCATTACCTTGAAGAGTTACTCCTATATCATGAGAAATGGAAACTTAGAGGCTTGAAGACACCTTGGGGGGTTACTTGGGAGAAAAAACTACCATAGTTTCATGGATAATTGATTGATAGTGAATGTAAATGGAGAAATGAGGGGGTATTTTTAGCCACAGCGGAGGATTTGTTTGATAATTTCTAAATATTAGCCTTGGAAATCAATGTTCCAGAAAAAGAAAAAACATAGGCATGACCCTGGTTTTTCCCCTGGTTTTTGATATTTCTGTCATATTTTAATATATTTTAACCCACAAGAACTAGGAATCATATTATATTACTTATTCTGTAATAGAAAAATAATGTTCCCACAAAATAGTGATTTAGTTTCAATTTTGGATTTTGGAAATTAAATTATGGGTTTGAAAATTGATTAAAATATAATACAATACTATATATTTATAAAATAACTCATTTTTTTCTGTTGAATATGATTAATTAATTATTAAATAATCATGAAATAATTTTTATGTAATTAAACATATCAAAAAACGTAAACATTATTTTGTACTATTCACAATAAGTAATGTATTTTTTAAAATTCTCATAAATTCACCATAACCTAATATTGGAATGTTTATTTAAAAGATATTTTTTATTTTGTAAGAATAATTATCTAAATTGAGAATGTTAACTTTTAAATATAAAAATCCTTATTTATTAAAAAAATAGTCATTTTAAAATACTTAGTAAAAAAATTTTTAGTTAAAAATTTTCTAGGACATAATAAAATTATTTTATGATTTATATTTAACTAATAGTTATTTTATCATAATATTTCATCAATGAAAATATTATTCATAGTACCATAGTTTATTATATAAAAATTTATATCGTTTATGAAAAGTATAATTTTTGACTAAAAAATCAAATAAAAAAATTCATCTCAATTAAACTTATATTTTTATTAAGAAAAACTATTCATGGAATCACAATTTTATTTATAAAAAGGTATTAAGCTTAATGTAACCATGGATCGGACATGTAATCCCTTATAACAACAGTGTATGACTAAAGGGTGAGGTTTGAAATAATGATAGATTCATGGGGTGTCTCGACTAACATTGACCGAGTGTTAATTTGTGCTAACTTGAACTTATCTCATAGGCACTTTTGTCCACGACTCACTTTTTAAAGATTAGCTTGATCTTGGTCAAGGTAAAACCATAGGGATGAAACCTCCTTCCCAAGTTGTGACAAATGGGCATCATATGACATGAATCTACTGGTTAAGGCCATCATTTCTCATTTCAGCATTAATTGTATTTTACTTAAAAACAGCAATTATGATATTAAAATTATAACCAATATTATTGTTTCCAAGTGTCATATTGACCAACGGTAATATAATGGTCAAATCCTAATGTTCACATTTCCCTTTATACTCAGTTCATTATTAATGTGATATGTTTTTTTCTGTATAATATAATAAAACGCACACTTTTTTAGGAAAAAAATATCATATAAAAATTTTGGGTTGTTACATTCACCCCCATAAGAAATTTCAACCTTGAAATTTCAACTCGTTCTCTAAATTGAGAAAATGTGTGGGAATTTTTGTTTCATTGATTCCTATGGTTCCCATGTGGATTCTTCATATTTATGGTTTTCCAACAACACTTTTACAAGGTTGGTAGTCTTTTTTTCATATCACTTTGTCTTTATTTTCCACGATCTCCACCTGGTGCTCCTCATAAGAGATATCATGTTCCAAATTCCCCACCTGTAGATTTATAATATTTGATGGGTCAGGTATGTACTTCCTTAAGAGAGATATGTTGAATATATCATGAATTTGAGCTAGATTTTGGGGAAGAGAAAGTTGGTTGGCCAATGATCCTATGTGATCAATGATTTCATAGGGGCCAATTTACTTGGAGCTAATAATCTTTTTCTTCCCAACCCATATGACTCTATTCCATAGTGATATTTGAAGGAAAATTTTTTCTCCAACATCAAGCTCCATGTCCCATCAACAGTTGTTTTCATATCTCCTATACCAACTCTAATTAGCCTTTTGTGTTGTTAGATGACATGAACCTTTTCTATCATCTCTTTCACAATATCAGACCCAAACAACATTCTCTCACCAAATTCGTCCCAATAATAAAGAGTTCTACATCACTTTCCATATAGTGCTTCAAAGGGTTCCATTATTATACATGAGTGGAAGTTGTTGTTTTATATGAACTCAACTAATGGGAGGTGTTGATCCCATCCACCTATAAATTCCATTGATCATGTTCTTAGCTTTTCCTTGAGTGTCTGAATAGTCCTCTTAGACTGGCCCTCAGTTTGGGGGTGATGGGTCGTACTGAAATTCAATTCGGTACTGAGAACATGTTGAAGAAATATATAGAATTTTTATATGAACCATGGATCACGATCATAAATGATATAAACTATCACCCTATCAAACCTCACCACATCCTATTTACAAATCCTGGCAAGTTTTTCAAGAGAGAAATCTTCTCTAAAAGCGATGAAATGGGCAGTATAAGTGAGTCGGTAAACTATAACCCATATCACATTGTTTTTTTTGGATGTTCATGGGAGACTAGTGACAATGTCCATTGTGATATTATCCCACTTCCATGTGGTTATGGGTATAGGTTGTAATACCCCTTTAGAATTTAGTCACTCAACCTTCACTTTTTGACACACTAAGAACCTTTTATTATAGTCGTAAATCCTTGTTTTCATATTATCCCTCCAATAATGATCACAGAGTTCTTTAGACATTTTTGTTATTCAAGGATGTATAGAGAATGTAGAGATATGATATTTATCTAGAAGTTCTTTCTTTATCTCTGGAATAGAAGAAACACATAGCCTTGTATGAAATTTCAGTACACCTTCTTGATCAAAAGTGAACTAAAGAAACATCCCATTCTTTTCATCCTTTATCTTTTTTGTAACAAAGTATCATTTCTTTGAGCCTTTTTCATATTATCTAGTGATAATAGTTGAGAAACCATTTGGGACAAGATTGATGATGTACATGCCCCCACGATTACGATGTCCAACCTTATTAGGTATTTGATCAATTGATATCCTTGAATCCTCGTCATTTCCATCACAATAGGTTATTTTCTACTTAATACATCAATGAATTTTTCTCTATTATATTGTGATAATGACTAGAATAGTCATAGTCTTTAAGAATTTCCAACCATCTCCTTTGTATAATGTTCAATTCCTTTTTTCTGAATATATACCTCAAACTTTTGTGGTTTGTGTATATATCAAATTTCACCCCATAAATATAGTGCCTCAATATTTTCAAAGTAAAAATAACTACTTCTATAACAAATTCATGCATAAGATAATTCTTTTCATGAGTATTTAACTATCGAGATCCATAATAAACCACCTTGTCATTTTGAAATAGGATTCAACCAATCCATTTTATATATGCATAACTAATAACAATTAATCCTTCTTTGATATAGGGTATATTAAATACAAGTGTAGTAACCAATCTCTTACTCAATTCATGGAAAATTTATTCACACTCCTTAGTAACGATGAGCTTATCCCATTTTAAAGACAACTTGGTTTGTGGATTAAAAATTCATGAGAATATTTTGTTCACAATCCTCTTATAATATCCTAATAAACCAAGGAAATTATTAAATGTAGATACTGCTTCTGGATGATGCCACTCCTCCATGACCATTATCTTGGTAGGGTCAATTTATATTCCTTCATTGGTTAGAATTTTCCTCAAGAAAGAATCTTTTTATAACCAGTATTCTCATTTCCAGAACATTCCAAATAGCTTCTCCTTCCTCAATGTTTACATTATAACCCTTATGTTATCCACATTCTCCTAAAAACACTTGTAATATATCATAATATCATTAGTAAATACTACCATAAATTTATAAAGGTAATCCTTAAAGACTATATTAATAAAATACATAAATATAGGATGATAATTAGTCAAGTTAAAGGGAATAACAACAAAATAATCATTCCCATATGTTGATTAGAAGACAATTTTGGGAATATCTTCTTTCTTAATACTCAATTGATGATAACTGGATCAAATATCAATCTTGGAGAAGAATTTTTCCACACTAAACTAGTCCAATAAATCCTCAATACATGGGAGAGGGTACTTGTTCTTCACTATAATCCCATAAAGGTATCTATAATCAATGTGTTTCGACATTGATCCATCCTAATTATTCACAAATAGAACATGTTATCTACAAGGAGACACACTTTTTCAGATAAGGAACTTCTACAAAATATCTCAATGTTTTGTATTTACTTATTCTAGATCTACAT
Organism: Viscum album; assembly: GCA_963277665.1. NCBI lineage: Eukaryota > Viridiplantae > Streptophyta > Magnoliopsida > Santalales > Viscaceae > Viscum > Viscum album. Next base: position 1,880,222,398 of record OY728132.1, read on the forward strand.
TTTCCATTCTATAAAGGGTTTTTGATATCGTTTTGGATCTAGGTATAAGTTCAATAGATAACTATGCCTCCCTTTTCGAGATAGGTATAGGAAATAAGTCATGAAATAATTCAATTTATTACTGAATAATGGGGATATTTTCTATACTTATTCTTTCATTTCATTATTCTTATTCACTAATCATGTCCATAAATACGGTTACGTAAGGTCCTTCTAGACAAAGATTAGGTTGGGATATCTCCCCATAGAAAATAACTGTAGGTTTTCTATCCAAGAATAATGAGATTTACTTGATTATAAAATTGACCTTAGAATTATATTTTGAGGGCCATTATATCCCTAGTATAGTGTTGAATTCCACCATGGAATTGACAATAAGAGTTTTGATGAGATTGTGCTCACCAAAGTCAATAATAGAGTTTCTATACACTGTTGATGCTTCGGTAATCCCTATAGGATTCTCGAATGATAAATATACTTCTAGAAGTAAAGGGGTTGATTAAATATTCATAGAAAATTGAATGAAACAAGGGAATGAGTGGAAATAGAATTAAATAAAGTATTTTCTAGATTTGAGAGAACAACGAGAGTACCTTCCACCACCTCAATTGGAGATTCTTCTTCAGTCGTCAGGATAAAAAATACCTAACCATGACCTCTTGGATGTGACATGGTTTATAGTGATTCCAATCCATTATCTCTTAATTTGGATATTGATTAACAATGTTCCCAAGCTATCCACACTGAAAGCATTGGACATCAGGCTAGGCCTGCACCATCTTCCATTTATTGTCAGGTGTAAGAAGTTGATTCTTGAGCTCAAGGTATATGTCAATCTCTTATACACCAGTATCATTTTCCACTCCTGAAAAATAAGTTCCCAAAATTCTTCTTCCATCATTTTTTGCATGTGGGAATTTTAACTTTATTTCCTCCTCTTCCAGGATCAAAGTAACTCCCTATGTTTTTCTCCAATATATATTCTTTTTATTCATTTTATATGACCAATAAATCTCTCCAAAATCCAGTTCACCCTTCATTTCACCCTTAACTATCTCCTCATAGCAATAATAGAATCAATTGTATAAATTTATCTATAGATTAGGTCCTATTCCACCAAGTATTCTATCAACTATTCCATTATGATCCATAAAAAAGATAGAGGTGAAATGAGAAAGTTATGTAAAATTCATCTCATAGATTCCCAATGATTCATTTTTCTTTTAATTCAACTATAGGAATTCCTTCTCCATTTTAATTTGCATCAAATGGGGGAAATATTTGTTGCAAAATATTCCCCTGAACTCTTACCACTTCATTGCATCAACATACATTCTTGGATTTGTGTATTTAATTACTGTCTCCCACTTATTAGATTATCCCTCTAAGTGGTAAACAACCATGGTGACTTTATCTTTCTCTAAAAATAGAGTACAAAACAGACCTTTTCTATAGATATTATCTATTTTTCATCAACCAATGGGTTGGTAGATCCACTGAAAGAAGGTTTTAATTGACGTATAACAGAATCAATGGAAATTGTTTACCTTTGAGGTGAATCTGATCTATCGTATTTATAAATTTTATTGTTCATAATTAGAGTTAGTTGATTCATCATTCTCATGTAATTTTCCATTTCATATTTTATCATAGGACCGTCAGTTCATGGTCCATTACAATCATCTTTTACACGGTTCATCCTATTTCCCTCCATTTTCTAAAAAAATAAAACCTTAATGAGATAATAAATTATTTTAAGAGTTTGATAAATATAAAGGAATTTTATGTATTAAAACATCCTTCATAAATATTTTATTCCTTAACAATAAATAAATTTTCTATAAATCATTCTAAATGGTTTATAAAATTATTATTATTAACCAAACATATCCAATGAGGGTGTCAAATTGGAATTAATCAAGGGCCATTGTTGTTCACTGGATACCATTCAAGTCTATCTCAAAGTAGTGTTTTCATGTGTTACACCTATATACATATTCTTTATAGCCATATCCACTTGTTTGTATCCAAGCACAAATTTTGTTTCTTGGAAACCACATACATAATATTTCACTAAAATACTACGATGTTTTACTATTTTAAAATATTTATAAAGGGTTCATACTAAGGATTTCTATTCGTAATTCTCACAAATAAAAGCCATCATTTGACATCAACTATAGCATCCCAAATTTTTATTACAAAACTTTTCATATCATTATACAAACAAAGGATCTTTTAAAGTTTTGTTTTTTGGAAATTGGGTAAATAATACATGAAATAATAAAACATTATTCTAATCCACATAAAATGATTAATAATGGGTTCAACCTAAATAAATTTAATACATCTAATATCGTGGGTAAAAACATAAAAGGATATAGGTGAGAATGAGGCTTGGTAAGTGAATACACAAGGGAAATAGTTTACATGAGATCATGAGGAATATCAATAAGAACATGCGGAACATCATTATAGAATAAGAAAATAAATATAACGAATATAATAATAAAAATAACATGAATAATAACATGAAAATGTAGCTATAAAATTTAATTTATACATTCCTAAACATATCATCAATGTTAGTCACCAAGGTGTTGTAAATAAAAAATAACCATGGTTATTCAACAAGGTATCATAAAACATGTCATCTAAAAAGATTTATTTAATTACCCAATGCATTAGAGCACTATCAGGGCACACCATTAATGTGTCTTAATTAATTTAAGACAAAAATATCATAAAAAATCTTTTCTTTAATAAACCATGGAGAATAAATAATTGGTTTCATATAAAAAATCATTATATACAACAGTGTTTAAATACACAATCATTAAATCATTTTTATCCCAAAAAAGGGAAATCAGGGTTATTATGTGTAAATTAAAAAATAAAATACATAATTTCTATATCTAGGAAAATACCCATTGAAATTAAAATGCACTTATTAACCACACAATTAAATTAAAATAGATTTTTTTTATGGACAAGAGAGAAATTTTGAGTTGTAAATTCGACAGCATAACTGTTATAAAACATGGTTTTAGAAAATGGTAAAATAGGATGTGACAAGGTTATCCCATAGATAAAACATAATTTTAAGAAAGGGTATGATAAAAATGATAATAATAAATAAAAATCATAAAAATTAGAAGACATACTCTAAAATAGGTTCTTGAATTTAAGAGAAAGGAAGAGAAATTCCCTTACTAGGAAGAGTTACCCCAAGATCACGAGGAATGAATCCTTGGGGGATTTATGACACCTTAGGGGATTCTTTTCAAGGAAAAACTACCATAAATTAATTGATAATGGTGTTTGAGTGAATGGAAACCTACAAATGGTTGGTTATTTATAGCAAAAACAGTAGATTTGTTTAATGATTTTCAAATATAGGAATTGGAAATCTAAGTTGTGGAAATAGAAAATTAATTGGATTGACCACATCTTTTTCCCATGGTTGTGGAAATATGGGTCATATTTTATGTTATTTTTACACATAAGAACCGAATATTATATTATATTACTTATTTTATCATGGAAATGTAATTTTTTTCAAAATAAATTGTTTAAAGGTAATGTTTCTATTTTTGGCTTTTTGAACTAAATTATAGGTTTTTTAAATTGATTAAAATATTTAAAAAACATTATATTAACAAAATAAGATATTTTACGTAATGGATTTTGGTTAATTAATTATTACATCATTATGAAATAATTATGAATCCATTAACCATATAGAAAAATAAAAACTGTATTTTTACTATTTAGATAATAGAATAAAGTATTTAAGAACATTCTCATAAATTCACCCTATCCTAATTATTATATGATGATTTAAAAAAATCATTCTTATTTTATCATAATAATTTTATAAATGTGATTATTTTAACTTATAAATACAAAAATTCTTATTTATTTATAAAATTGTAGTTTGTAAATTCAAAATATAATTTCTGACACATAAATATTCTCAATACGAAAATAAAATTATATTATAATTTATATTTAAATTAGGGTGTTAGTATCATGGAATTTCAATAAACTAAATTTTATTCATAATACCTTATTTTATTATACAAAAATTACATCCTTTTTGAAAATTACTATTTTTTTATGAAAAATCAATTTATGAAATTCCATATCAATTAAAAATATATTTTTATTAATAAAAACTATTGATAGAATAAAAATTTTATTCATACAATGTAATTAAAATTTAATTAACTTACATAACCACTTATATCACATGTGTATAAACTAAGGATAAGGTGTGCAATAGTGATAGGATAATGGGGTGGCTCGGCAAACATCATCGAGTTGTAATTTATACTAACTTGAACATCTCCCATAGGTGACTCTGTTTATACTATACTTTTTGAAGCTCAAATTGAGATTGGTTAAGGGAGAATCCAAATGACACTACGTGCTTCCAAATTTCTAACAAATGGGATTCATCCGTCAAAAATCTATTGCTTGAGGACACTGCCTCTCCGTTCTTCATTAATTATCTTTTACCTAAAACCCCAATTAAAATGTTAAATTTTTTACCAAGAGCATTGTTTCCAATTTTGAAATTTACCCGTGGTTAATTTGACCAATGATTATATAATAGTTGAATCCCAATGGTTGCATTTCATTTTATACTCACTTCATTATTAAAGATATATGGTTTTGTCGTGTATAATATTATATAACACACACTTTATTAGGAATAAAGTATAATTAAAAAATTCTGGTTCATAGGAAAAAACTATAATTTAAAAATTCTGGTTTGTTACACATATGAGGTTGTAATGAAAAATTAAATACATCTCTTTAGGGAAGAAGTAGTCTGTATGCACACACAAGAAAAAATTTTATTTTCCAATGGATTGATGAGTAAGAAGAAAAATAATATATTATCCTTAATTAATAATATTTCTGTCATTAATATCTTATATATACCATAAATCCTTCATAATAACCATATATGAAAGGTAGTGATGAAAAATGAAACACATTGCTTCATCAAAGAGGTAATACACACATACACATTAGCGATGTTTTCATTTTAAATTGGATGGAAATGGAGGTGAAAATGGGGTTTACCAAAAACATAATAACATTTATTTATATTAAAGGTAGTTATTTTATTATACAGTTATGTTGATGATAGTTTTTGAAGAGTTAAAAGAAGAAATAAACATGAAAGAACTTAGTTAAGGGTTATACATATTTTTGGAAAACCTCATCTAGATTACACATTATGCCTTTTAGATTGGATTTTTAGTGAGACCAAAACCTCTTGGATGTGTGGAGGAAGGTTATGGATTTGTTTTGGAAAATATTGGTTGATTTAAATTTTTATATTTGAGTAGATAAGTGAGGATAATAGGTTCCCTTTTACATGTGATGGGAGTGTTAGACATGTAATTATTCTTTGTTTTTAAATATTGTAAGTGTCTTATTCGTATTAAAATGATACAAAAAAATTAAATTTTAAAAATAAGGTGATAAGGGATGAAATGAAATCATATAATAATAGTAATTAATATGCTATATTATTACCTTATACAATATTTTTAATATTGATTAACATGGTTTACCCTTTTATTGTTGTGACAAAATTTTTACCAAGGTTACAATTCATAATGACCAAGAACAAAATTGAACTCATTAATAAATTTTATGCACATGATTACAATTATGAAACCTATTTTTAATGTTTCATTTTATTATGTGGAAGAAAATAATATTAATATAAATATAAAAAACACAACAAAAATTTTTTTGAGAAAAAAGCATTTGTAAGTATAAAAATAGACTTATACAAAAATCAAATAAAAAACTAATTTCAATAAAATTATTTAAAAAATGTTTAATAAAAGTGATATTATGTTCATTTTTATCAAAATACAAATAGAATTATAATATTAAATTTCTTGATTTTAAAAACTGATGCTATGTAAAAACAACATTTTTTCCTATTCGTTGAAAAATAAAAATTTTTATAAGACCAAAAAAAATAAGTCTATGATATTTTTGAATAAATGATTAAAAAATGATATATATTTTATTTAATATAATTTTTAAAAGTGTAAGAAATTAATTATAATATCCACACACAAAATGCTATAAAAACATTTATGATAAAATGTATTTTTAAAGAATAAAATGAATTTATTTTCAATCCATACCTAATTAAAAATAAGTAAATATATATAAAATAAATTTTTTGATATATAATATACTAAATTCTTTAAAATAATTTATCATTTCAGGATACAACACAGATAACCCACCAAAATTATATCTTAATCAATCTACACAGCCCAAATCGCATCCCCAATCCCCACAGGATGGAAACTAGTGGTTTGGTATTAAAAACAAATAAGAGGGAATGAATTCACCACAAGAATAACTAATCATATGATATGAGTGGGAAATAAACCACAAATAATTAGTATTCTATAAAATAAACATGAGTAATAAAATTCACAAGGTTAGAAGGACGACTAACCATGCATCTCAACACTAACACCAATGTCTTCACAAGACCTCTTTACAACATGTATGACACATACAATAATGATCACATGGAGATCTTGGGATAATGTTGTCAGTGGTTTTGAGAATGTTTTTTATTATTTTTTCTATGTTATAGAGTTTTTAATCAGGTATACTATTTTGGCATACCAACTATTAGTGAGTTATTTTCCACTTGTATCATTTGATTCGTTGTTCTTATGGTGAATCAGTTCTCTCTTATTTATTTTCGATGCCCTGCTGATATTTGCAAACCCATGGGGATTACGTAAGCCTTTAAATAAATGTCAAGAATTTTTTAGGCACTGTTTAGGTGCTTTATCCATGTTGGTTTGTGAAAAAATGTTATTAATGGAGATAGAGTTGTATATTCATGTTGGTATACAGTTTGGGATATTTTGGTGGATAAGATATAATATTTTTTTAACTTAAGGGGTAGGTCATGAGCGTGTCTATGGATAAATATAATCATAATGAGACTTAATTTAACATGGTTTGTTAAAAATTATTTTCTTTTAAGAGTAATTTTATATTATTCAAGAATTTTCCCAAATATTGATTTTTGATTTATGTTCCCTTATTAAATTATGATTGAAATATTTGATGTTATTATCTCTCTTGAATAATGATTACTTATTATCTATTAATTTTGTGAAGTACCATTCCCCAAAAAAGATATTTTAACAAGCTTTAGGGTGGGATACTAATGAACCATAATAATAAAACCATCTAATTGAATGAAACCTCATATCGGTAGTAGTGTGGGTGGTCTAATGCCTTTCCCAAGCAGCCACACCTATTCTCATTCAAGCACTTTAGGTTGTACCTATTAGGGATGACAGAAGAGATCATTCCCATGAGTTTCTTTATAAGAAGACCCCATATTTCTAATGAAAAATGATCCTTGGGAGGTGGAGGATTGATTTAGAAATGTTGGAAATCTATTTGAGTTCCTAGAGACACAAGATTATATTAAGGTGAAATGTATCATCCTTAAATTTGATGGTCCTAGCAGGAGATTGTAGAATTCAATATTTCTAGGAAAGAAGAATGTGAACATGGAGTGGAAATAATTGAAGACTCTTTTCCTGAAGAAAATATATCCTCAGTCAATGGTATTGACTAAGTCCATGGTGTTTCTCAAAAATAATCATAGTGATAGGATATTGAATTAGTATTCCAATCACTTTGATGAACTTTATTAGTTTTCACATAAGGAAGTATTTGATGAGAAGATGAAGGTTCATAGGTTTAAAATGGGTCTATAATCAGATAACCACACTTAGGTATTTTTTACGAAGCATTCTACTCATAATAATGTTATGGATAGATAATTAATTTTATAAATTAACCAGGATGGAATATCAAGGTTGATAGGAGTTCCTATAACTCTTATTAGCAACTTTAGTGCTATCTTTAAGTGAAATCAGATGTGGCATGAGTCGTGTGGTGGAAAAAATGGTTGTGGATCTCAACATTTTTCCTTCTGTAAATCATCTTTAGTGTCTAGTAATGGACCACTAAATTTATTTAAAGTAGAAATGTTGTAAATTTGAAGTGTTCTTTCATAGTGGCACCAAATACTGATTGATCATGAAGAGTCATAGGTCACTTATTGAGGTTTTCCCTCATTATTACTACACTACATAGTGGTATGGGATCATCAGTACTTAGAGGATATACGGTGCATTTAAATTCTTCCAGACCATTGGGTGTTTGTCCATAGTCATCATGAATTAATATTCTTCGCATGGTGGATTAGTCCCTAATGGAAACTGATGCAGGTCTAGTGACAGTGATTGGTGCCATTAATGTTTCTTTATATTTAGTGATTGGTTTCTTTGATACTAGTTCCTCTTATTATTTCATATCAACTGATATTGTAGACATTTTGAATATTCATATGGATCTTATGCCTTATATAAGGGAATTTGTGATGTCTCTCAGGACAAAGTGATAGGAGGGTCTCTAATGCCCCTCTTTTACTATCTATATATCTAATATGGATCATATTTCTGATTTTTTGGATCTTAATATGACACTAATTGATGTAATTTCTATAATGGAGTGTTTTTTGGCCCAAATATATCATACTGACTACTATCATTGAGGTGTCTCCTTCCATCCCCTAACTGGGAGTGTTGTGTTTTTTTAGGGAGAATTGAACCAAATGGATATTAATGCTAGAAACCCTCTTCTAGAAATTAGTAGGTTGATATCCATGTATGAGTTTTAACTAGAGAAGTATTCTTCATGTGTTGATCTTCCCCAGTAAGTGTTGAGTTTCATGATATTTTCCAATAATAATTTTCTCGGCTACCACTAGAGAGAGATGTAGTTTTCTTTATCGACATGGTATTGAGTACTCATCCCATGTATATTATTTATTAATATTTGTAAACATATGAATCTAAGGATTTAAAGGTTCATTTGGATGAATTTATTTCCGAATTCTTTATTCAAACAAGTGTGTCACATGGGGAAGCACTGGTTCTTTTCCCCAAGAAGGATGATGGAACTCTTCACTTTTGTATAGATTACCGACAGATCAATTGGGATACAATCATGAAAAAGTATCTATTTCTCTAGGATGATGATATGTTTGATTTATTTAATGGGTTGAAGTGGTTCTCCATGATTGTTCTCTGGTCAGATTTCCACTAGCTTGGGACCAAGTATCCTACTATCCTAAACACCACATTCAAAAGTAGGTTTGGCCACTATGATTATCTTCTTATTCCATTTGGGTTGGCCAATGCTCATATTTTTATATGATATTTATGAACATGATTTTCCACTAGTACATTCAATATTTCATTATGGTATTCATGGATGAAATCTTTGTTTACTTTAATACCAAGGAGGATCATCTACAACATTTTGTAGAAAATATGTATATCTTGAGGAATCAATTACTTTATATATAGCTATAATAATTCCAATTTTTGATTTGAGAAGTGGTTTTTTGGAGCACAACGTCACAAAATATGGTATGTCAGTTGATCATGAAAGGTGAAAGTTTTTATGTCATAGGAGGAACTATGGAATGTATTCGAGATATGATGCTTTTTGGATTATTTATTTCTTACTGCCAGTTCATAAATTAATTTCCATGTAGGATTATACTTTTATTTATCTTAATTAAAAGTTCATTTGGGATTAAAAATTTCAGATACAATTTGATTATTTGAAGCTTAATTTGACTTATGACTGTGTGTTGACTCTTCTTGAGATTGAGAGGTTCTATATGGTCGTTTGAATTTATTAAGGAATAAGTTTGGGATGTATTCTCATATAAGGTGATCATATGGTGGATTATGGTTCTATTCCTCTTTGGAATCATAGTACAAACTGTCACATGAATGATTTTGAACTCTAAATGGAAATTCTTTCTCTTAAGAGTTGGTGTCACTATCATTTTATAAAACATTTAATGTCTACTATGATCACAAAATATTGAGTTATATATTCTCAAAAAAATATTTGAATATCCTTCAGAGGTTATGGGTAGAGCACCAAAAATATTTTTACATTATTATAACCTATACCCCACTAAAGGGGAGAATTTATATAATTGTTTTGAGAAGAAAACTACAATCCCGATTCATGATAGAATCATTAGAGGAGTGGGATCTCATAGATCTCTTTGATCGTATGCATTTGGGAGCCTAATAAAATGGGTTCAAGGTTGTTCTAGTAAGTGTCCAGGTGAAATCCTCTCTTATCAAGATGATTCTCTATGAACATTAGCTTGATGATGAGTTTCAAGGCATTAAGGATTATTTATATTATGGGGATATAATTAATGAATAGTCTCTATCTTTAAGGTTATCTTTTTATTTAGAAACCAGTATATCATTCCATCGCCTATGAGGAAGGTTGTGATAGGAGATTGTCATAATTTTCAGTGGGTGGTTCACCCAGTTATGATGAAGATGTTTTATTATATGATGTATTAATTCTGGTGGCCATGTATAAAATAAGATATTTCTGATTTTGTTTCTCATTATTATACCTAATATTAGATCAAAGCAACTCATTATAATCCTTCCGGTTTTATTCAAATCCTTCCTATGATAACATGGAAGTGGGATAAAATATTTATGGATTTTTTTTTGGTTTTCAATATAACCCTCACTTAATGTATCTGTTTTTAGTCGTGATAGACTAGTTAACAAAGTTGTATCACTTTATTCACAAAAATTATAGCAACAAAGTTAAGGACTTGGGAAATATTAATATGCAGGAGAACAACATATTACATCGTGTTCTATTTGACATTGTTTTTGGTAGGAATACCTGGTTCACTTCTTGTTTTTGGAAGGCCTCTGGTGGGATATGGGATCCTTGTTAAATTTAATTACAACATACCATCCAAAATTAGATGGTTGTATGGAATGTTCTATATATATTATATAGGACATGATTCATTCTTCTGTCCATAACATTGGTAAATCTTGGGATTGACATTTGGGGAAGTATATTTTTTCAAAAATAATAGATACCATCCATCTATTAAGAAAAATCCCTTTGAGGCCTTGAATGATTAGCCTTATGAATCTCACTTTGATGGTATAATATTGATGATGATTCCCTTATGGACCTAGTTTGGCCTAAGAGATTATGGTGCAAATAAATAAGTTTCAAGAGATTTTAGTTAGGGTATAGAGTTGTTATAAATATTATGTGGACCATCATCGACATCATTTGGAGTTCTCAGTTGGATTCTAGGTGTTTGTGAGAGAATCACCACAGTTGGGTCACTGATGGCTTTTTAAATAGCAGAAATTAGTATCAAGAAATGTGTGACGATTTTAGATTATTGAGAATATTGGTAAAGTTTATTAACATTTTTTCTTCCCCATATATGATAGAATTAATCTGTGACATGTTTTATGTGTCATACCATAAGAAGTGTCATTCAAAACCGTCCCATTTTTTGAATTGGGAAGACCATGATGTGGAACCTGATATGATCATGATTAAGCAGTCGATTCAAAATATTTATTTTTTACTGAAGGTTCTATATGGGAAGATAATAAAAATGTTGTGGGTTCTGTAAAATCATGTTTTTTATTCTTGTGAGAATTGTGAGCATGAGACATTAATGAGAGGGTGGTGGCCTTATTTAATTGTAGACCTACCCTCATGAAAATAAAATTTGAAAAAAAACAATTTTTGGTGAGGAAAACTATAACATTATAACACCTAGTTTCAAGTAAATACATTCATTTGTTTTGAAAACACAATATTTTTATCTTTTACAAGGTTATTTTGGTTTAATTTTAGAAAATCATACATGATTTGGGCCTTTTTATGGTTGGAACATGGTTAGAGAAAACTATGTTAGTCTTCTCAAGGAATTGTGCTTCTTTAGTTCGAGTTCCAAAGGGGAATACATTTAGTCACATGGTTAGTAAAAACAAACTGACATTCCCTTAAAACTATAAAAATATAGATAGATGGTTTATAAAGGTATTCACATAGTTTATCAAACTATGAATCCAAACTAAGTAGTGCTTTATATATCCCAGAGAGAACCACATAGTAGGCACATGGTTTAGAAAACCATGTGGCCAGACCATGAAATCTGATTTTAAATATTTATAATATTTTTATAAATGAAACACCTTTTTTATCTCATTATTCTCATCTAGGAATATGATCTTGATCTAGGTGACTCCTGTTGGATATTATTGGGATTTCATACCATTCAATGATTAATTTTGGTGGATCATTGAGTGTTTGATCTAGATTTTTGAAGGTATGTTCCCGTTTCATTTTTTTCTTCATTTATCTTCTAGATCGACTCTTGTTTCGTTGAATAGAAACTTAGTACATAGAGTTTTATTCTAGATATAATGGTTTTTGCAACATCTAATTGAATTTTTTATAGATCAATCATTAAATTGGATTTGTTTTCCGGGATCTCCATTGGTTATTGTGATTTCTTCCAAAATCAATGAGGTAGGTTGTTTTTTCCTTCTTATTTTTTTTATTGAAATGAGGAATTAGGGAATCTTATTTAATAATTTTGTTTCTATGATACCTTATGTATTTGTTATATCCCTTCATATACATTCAATTAAGGATACCTTATTGGGTGTTTTTGATGCCTTAATTGAGGTATGTTGTTATGTAATGCAACTCTAATCAATTTAAACTATTTCTTATTTCTTGATTGAAATGTATTTGTAAATTTTTTTAATAATTAATAAAAATACTTGTTATATGTTTTCAGAATAGCATGGTTTTGTTAAAAAACATTGTTTATTTTTTTTTCTAATAATGTGATGATTTATGGAAAAAGGATCTGAAATGAATGAATAATTTGATGAACTATTTTGATAAAGATTTCTTATTTAAAGTTGGAATGAAATGATTTATGGTTTTTAATGAAATGAATTTTTTTGAGAGGAATTTGTTTTAATGAAAGCCATTGATTTTGGTTTTTAAAATGAAATTTAATGTTGGAAACATAAATACAGATCCGATTCGAAATGAATGATCTAAATAATTTGATATTAATTTAAATAAAAGATAACCCTTGGTGTGTTTGAATTTCATGAATCACATGATGGTCTGGGTAATTGGGTTGGAAGAAAACATGATAGGAATGTATTGGATCTACATGGAAAATGATTGGTGATGAATACAATAGCCAAATCTATAGTAAGGGTAGAGAGTTTTTTCTTGGGGGAGTTCTCTTATTCCCCCTAAGCATGATATCTAGGGATGTGTGCATACCTGGTGCTTTATTTCATCATGGCATATAAGAATCCTCGTACTAACATAATCTGAAGACTATTAACAATTGTTCTATGATTGTAAGTGATTTATATATTCTAGTGTTTGATATACATTCTTAAGGATGATTATTATAATAGAAATTTATATTCATTCCTATCTTAATGGAAATGATATATTGTAACTATTTTATACTTTGAAATAAAATTATTTGAAAATTAATGTTTTTTTATGAATTTGTGAAAATATTACCGTGCAATGTTTTATTTAAAATTATGAAATTTTGGTTTATTTGATATGTATTATTAATGGAATACATAGTGGGAACCTACTGGGAAAGTGTTTCTCACATCCTACTTTTTTCATTGAGGTGTTTAAAGAAATTCTTATGCCTGGTTTTGGAAAACAAAAAGCACCACATGGAGGTGGTGGGTACTTTTATTTGAGGGACCTTGGGAGTTGGTGGCTACATGTGGTGTATGTGTCCCATATCTTGTAAGTAGATATTATCATGACATTATCATTTGTCTTGAGATGTTTGGTTTGATATATTGAATATCATGTAAAGTTATTACTCATGTCGTCTATTTTGGATGACCTACTATTTGTGGTTTCATTTATGTTGTTATCGTTTGATTAGTTATTCAAGAAGACAATCAATTACTTTTTATTTTTTTATGACCAGGTCCTAGTCGCCAACCTATGGGGGGCGAAGACATCCTTCAGGCCATGCCAGGATTGATTTGGGTACTATTTAGGTGGGTTATTTGGGTTTGTTTGTGACATATCAATAGTGTTTAATTTAATATATTAAGAAAAAAATATTGTGTGCATAAAAACTATTTTTTGAAAAATATTTATTTTAACATAAAATTATTATATCATCATTTATAACATATTTATAATCAATGTATGATTTATTATTCATTTTCATAAATTAAACATTTCAACATATATTTCATACTATGGTTACTCCTATTCATACCTACTAATTCAACATCTAGGTTATAATGGCCATATTAATAGTATATCACACTCTGTATTAAGCTCAGAATTGCAGGAAATACATGGAATAGAAAATAGTATCCTTTTTAAGAAAAAAATTGGAGTTTTATAATGGATTTGGTTACATGTAATGTAAAATGATTGTCATCAGGGGGTTTGTGGGTTAGGGTGTGCAGATGGTGCATGTTTAGGATGGCATGGTATTTGGAAGATGAGCTATGTGGTTCCTAGGTATTAGGCTAGGGGTCATTTTGGTTATTTTTGTAAATGTATGTGTGTTATCAGCACAAGAGAAATTATGTTGACTTATGTATGACTAGAATAACATGTAGATATTATTTGGGTTATAGCATGTGTATTTTGGATCATTCTATTCAATACATAAAAATACTTCCATTGTGTTTATGTTATCACTTCTATAGTGTTATTATTTTTATTATTATCCCCATAGGGTACTGTCTCCCAATTATCACCCAATAGAAACTCATTACCAGACATAATCCTTTAGTATATAAGAAGGTGTTCCTAAGGTCACATAGAACACCACTAGTCTGGACACTACATGAGTGGTATGGGGCAGCAGGGCGTTATATAACCCACATGCTATGTATCATGAGGTATAATAGATAGAACATGCATTAACTTGAAATCCATATATTGCAACATCTATATGTTCTAATATATGATATATTAGGGAAACCATTATTTTTCTAAATTTTAATTAGGAATTGAATTAAATAATTTTTAAATTATTTATAAATTATAGACAAATGTGTTTTATGATATTTATATATATATTTAATATTTTTATAAAATAATTAATTATAAATTTTTTATAGTTAAATAATTATATGTTTATGAAATATTTCTTAAATAATCATCATGATGTTAAATATTAATATTTTATACCTTTTTAAATTATATCGCATGACATATCATTTAGATATAAATTACATATATAACAATTATAATTGGAATTTATAAATTATATATAAATTATAAAATAAGATAAAATATAAACTAGTGTATATTTATTATTATAAAATTTTATTAGTATTTAATTTAAATTATTCAAATTAAAATCATTATTTAAGAAAATTATTTAAACCAAATCATATGATGTTTTGGAAATCAATATATTCAAGGTTTAACCGATATTAAATGTGTTACATCCCAGGTTATGTTAATGATAAATCATTTTAATGTATTATTAATATTCATTAATTATATTTTATATAATAATATTATATAATTTTTTAATCGAAAATAAATAAGCTATTTTTCCAACCAAAATGGGATTTAATGCATTAAATAGTTTTTTTAAATGTTTTATTTCCAAATTATTAAATTTTAATTTGAAAAAATGAAATTAATTTTTTAATTCATCATGTCAAAATTATCTTAGGATGAATTTATAAGAGTTTCCTAAAATGTTTTATTTGTCAATGAATAGTGTGAAATACTAATTTTTATTAAAAGTTTTATTTATTTTCCAAGAATTTAAAAAGTTCTTTTTTGAATGGATTAAAAGTTAAATTAGTTAATTTTTATTATATGTAATCTAATTAAATAGTTATGAATCATCAATATACCTGATTTTCTTATAATTTTATTCTTGTTCTTAATAACACATTTTTCATTAAAAAAATTGTTTTTTTTTATTTTGTGTTTTAATGTTAGATTATTTTACACCAGTTCTAGAAATTAGATATACATTCTATATTTCAAACCATTAGATCCAAAATTGGTAAATAGGTTGATTTCATTTTTTGTTATTATAAATAGTATGTGTAATATATATATCGCTCCTTAGTAAGTGTCAATCAGGTAATTAAGTTAAAAATATTCTGATAAGGCCTAAAACCCTCCCTAAAAATGTATTCATCTTATTTTATAATTATTTTAATTCCATTAACATGAGAGTATTGAAAATATGGTGATTAATTACAACTTGCCTTTGAAAATAACCGAAATATAATTTTAAATAAATAATAAAAACAAAATGTCACCCACTTTGTTATAATATAATTAATTTTATTGATACGAATAAAAAAATATGTTCGGTTTTAAAAAATTATTTTAAATATTAATATTTTTTAAATTATTTAAGTTGTTTTTAGTTTTTAGTGAATAAATAATTACCTTAAGTGCTTATACACCACTGACTCAGTTCTTTTGCATGTAGAAGAAAAATAATGTAAATGATTTTAAAAACTATAAAATTAAAATTGTTTGGTTAAGTTATATAATAAAAACAATTATATATAAATAAATATAATATTAGGGTTTTATTAATATATTATATTTTATTTACATTATTTTCATACTATTTTCAATGTCTAATTAGTTTAATAGTTCAAAATATTACATTAATGATAATTTATAATAAACAATATTTTATTAAATGATTTAAAAATCATGAAAATATTATATTCATTAAATTTTATGGTATATGATTTAGAATATTAACAATGTTCCATTTATTAGGCAATTTTCATTTTATGGTCACTTTCATGACTCTTATTGTGTAAAAATCATGGATATCACGATAATCATCAAAGGCTCTAATAGGGATTAAAACAAAAAGATTGGGGTGAAAAAATAAATTGATCTTGTCCAAATTTTATTTTATGATAGTATTTAAAATCATCATCATCTTATGGTAAAATTTTATCAATTTGGAGAAATATTTATTTGAAAATTATTTTACATTTATTTAATAATTTAATAAATTCCAAGAGTGGCCCTCCCCTCACTTATATATAGGGAACCTCATATCCTCTATTCCTCACAAATATATTGAACTCAAAATCACCCAATACCTTCAAAATTATATACATAACTTCACTATCGATTTTCTATAGTCCATGGTTTGATTAGAAAACCATCCTAGGAAGTATTTTGGTGTAAACCTGAAGTGGTTGTTCGAAGAAGAGGTATAGTTGTAAATCAAGAATTTTCAATTTAATTATTCTTTCTACCTCTTTAAAATATTCTTCAACCATTATGAAATAATTACATTAGTATATTCTATATACTATGATTTTATTTTAATCTATATCCATATCCTCTTTCACCCAATTGGAAAATATTCTATCGTTCATTTTTACAGTAGATTACTGCCTCATGAATCAATATAATACATTTTATATCACGATCTATGACAACTGATTATAGTGATGGATTTATTATATATATATATAGATTATATTCACGAAATATTTATTATTCTATAAAGAAAAAAATACAATATCCTTTCTTAACATTCTATCTCTTGAAAAAATGATATTGTTATTCATGCATACATGTGGATTACCACCTCCATAAAGTGATATGATATGTTTTTTATCACCAAATCACATGGTTGGTATGTATAGGTGTATTTAACTACATATACAGTGACCCAACCAATATTCCACATAAATAGTACTCTATGATTGTGTTCCATTGGGCCTTAGGCACTCCTCCTCATACACTAATGTCTGTCGACTAGTAGCGAGGGCCTAAAGAGTTGATAGTGGGGAGACTATACACTATGGTGGAGATAATAATAATGATATTCATAAATATAATGTCTTCAAAAACAATTACCAATGACACTGGACCAGTAACCCATATATAGAAGAAACACAGACAGAACCAATAGTAATGTCTAATATCTCAAAATATAAAAAATATAGAAATAAACATCACATGTTACCATTTGTGACTAAACATGCATCCAATATATTTCATACAATAAAATAATAAGGAAGGCTCTCCCATTGTCAACATCCATATATAAATAATTAATCATTATAAAACATAATTAATGACCAAATGATAAACTCTAGCTGGTGTAGGAACCTCAAGGTCTTCTGCAACCCATCCCACACAAAAGGTCCAACACAATCACTATGTTCCATATACTGAGAATGAACCTTTACCAGATCAAAAATTCATAATTTATTCATGCATCTCAAAGGGACCATGTAGGGTGTGATAAGGAATCTCATTAGGCTACCACCAATGTGTTTCAATCTTACATATTTGATTAAGAAGTAGTGTAAAAAAATTAATTAATGCAGCACATGCACGTCATAAAAATTAATCTGATTCCATTGTTCCTAAAAATCCGAAGTAAGAAATCACTTTCTTTGGCCATTTTTGTATTAATTATAGTGGATAGGACCCTTATCCTTATTTCCAAGGCATACCTTGATGAAGATCTATCTGGGTAAACCTTCAGGGTACACCACTAAAAATGTTACCCAATACCTCATTCCCTCAATCATGTACTGGAATCTAAAGAGGCATGCCCACAAAATATATAACTTGTCCCTCGTAAAGCCACTCCAAATCTCACCTCAACTCAAAAACTAACATCCCATTTCAAAATGATATCTATCATCCAAATAGTCTCGACCCAACAATCTCAATGAACGGTGAGCATCATCCCCTAATGAATGGTCTTAACAGCATTGACCAATGGATCCTCACCATCCATGTTGCTTCAACAATAAGAACCATTATCCATACTTATGGTTAACTCTGTCCTAATCCATATCTAACATATGTATCTATCCACATGAATGGTCAACACCACCTTATAAAATTTGAGTCCTATCTGTGTGCACATGACTCCAACAACGTGTTGGAATATCATGGTGATCAGTAATAACCAAAAAAATACCTAAGCCACATAATCTTGACACCTCATACCCATATGACTGTGGCTGTCATTTAGAAGGACATCACCATCTCAAATCACATGGTCCATGTCCATATCCTGATGACATTTTAACCACATCCCTAAGACCAAGTCTCCCAGCCAGTGAATAATATCACCCAATATGCATTTATCCAAGCTCTTTCTGATTATTTCATCACCTCAAAACATGTTTTCATCGCCACCTCAATCATTAGTCCAAGACCATCTAGTTCCTATAAAACACACAATTAATGTATATATTTAAAATAATTCAATTTAATAAAACAACACACCCAGCCTAACTACCCAAGTGGTATCAATTCCCATACCCAGCTTGATCATGGAATTGAAAGATATGGAATTCATATAGGAATCCCACTTGGTCTCATATTCAATTTAAAGTAATAGAATTAATTAATTAGGTTCTCACTCTGAATACCCAATGGAGAACTCCATAACACACACCGAAAACACCGTAAAATCACAGATAATGATAAGAAACACCTGCCTCAATTTGGTAGACACACATATAACTGATCTCAACCTCTAACTAAATATTATTTAGAAGAAATAATCATTTTAGATGAACACCCTAAAATTAGGGTAAATTGGACTCTATAGATTTAGCACATCATAAGGCGAGAGGAAAGGAAAAGAGATGAAATATGATTCAAGATATTACCAATGTGGTTCCAACACACCTGAAAATGGACATATCATAATTTAGATGAAGGATTAAGCTACCCACCTAAAGTATGATGATAAATAGGGTTATCCTATGCTGTAAATAGGTTAGGGAGGTGAAATTAAGAGGCACGAAGAAAAAATATATGGGGAGTAAATCTGTAATTCCCCACTTTTAAGTGTGCCATGTTGTTTTCTCACATAGGTTGGATAACCATGCATAACCCGTGTGATATCCATTTCCCAAGGCTCTACATCGCATGGCCATGGTGCATAGTATATCAAATTGTACACCGATCGATAAAATACCCACTTATAAAAATTGAAAAGGTGTCGCACATCTATTCCCCTCTCAAGTATGGTTTGAAAAACAATGTCTAGAATACTCGGAGGGCCACATGGTTACACCCAGGAGGGTGAATGGTTTTCCCAAATCTTGTCCCCTAGTCTATGGACCCTAGAAAGTTGTTTGTTCAGCCTCCAACACACTCAAAACATAACAAAAATATAAATGATCATATCGAGCACTGAAACTCAACTAAAAAAAGGTCTTGAGTTAAGGAAATTACTATTATTATAATCGAATAAACAAGAAATGTGTTTTTATACCCACCAAAGTGAAAAAATTCAAAATGGGTTAGGAATTCTACCCACTTCAGAAATCTGGGATGTTACAGTATCCCTACATTTACATAGCTAATCCCTAAGAAATAATACAAAACTCAAAGATGGTAACAAACATACCTATCCAATTTAAATAACCATAGTCTACTTTGGTCATAATGGAACATATAAGCTCTCTCAAGGTGCTCCCAACCTTAGGAGTTACCAACCCTGATCACTTACTGACCCCAAATTGACATAATTTGATGGTCCAATGACCATCACCATTCTCACAAGTCCTATAGTGATTCATAATCCCTTCTACACCACATCAGGTGACCACATCATACCCGTGTCACATCATACACCCATCACATTTTGTGTCTCATCAAATTCTCACCTCTTTCCCATGTTTAACATGAAACCTATGAGGTCCTGCATCTCAACATATGACCACCCAATGTCCATGTTATAAGAACCTCATTAATAGCTTGCAACACACCGTTACCTATATACCAACGTACCACAATCGGTCCCACATCACATCGATTCCCATAGATAGTCCTGGTTCAACAAACCACACACACACACACACACACACACACACACACACATATATATATATATAATGCATCCAAGCCAGTTCCAACTGACTAACTAGCATATGGTTAGTCCAAAAGTAAACACCATTCACCTCGTGCACCCAAAATAGACCTGCCTAACAAAGTGGTCATTCCAAAATAAAAAGTACACTAGTCGTGTCCACGACTTACCTCTAACCATCATTAGCTCACCAGCATACTCTAACCCTAGATGATTGAAAACATGAACCTGACCTGAGGATTGAATACTTGAATCCTAACCTACTTGCAATGCAAGAACAACCATAAGCCACTAACCCCACTGTTGGGTCCCACTATCTCTTCCACGACATATGTGTGCAGTTGTATCCTGGATACTAGATCATGGTAAAACTCTTGGTTCAATATTAGAAACTTGATTCTACCCCATTCCTAGAATGTCGGCTATCCGAGAAGGAATGCTTTAGAACCTATCAGGATATATGAACTTCTTGCATGCTCAACACTCTTTTGGTGCCTAATCAAACTATTTTTGCATGTTCCCTAGATTACCACACTAGAATCACATAGTTTATGATGCATTCCTTAGTGATATTCTCAAATATCTGTCTTGAACACCCTGCTGAGATTACTATTTTCCTCACTACATTATATCTAAATAATCACCACTAAAATCACATGACACCTTCACCTAGTTAGAATAAGACTTGTCCATCAAATTTCCCTTTACTATGAGAACTTTATTTACCACCTCCAATAATGAGGTCAACATGAAGGTGGTTTCCTTCACCTGAATGGCATGTCATAAACAGTCCTCTAAAGGCCTCATCCTCAAGGTGTCTTCACCCATCATACCGGGTGTGAAACAATAAAAATAAAATAAACTAGCTGCATAGTCCATGATAGACATGTCTCTATATTGTAGGCTCAAGAACTAAAAAAATCCCTCCACCCTTAGTGTCTCCAAGAAGAAGTTCATGAATAACCTGGCCTCAAAGTCCTTCCAGGCCTATCTCTCATGTATACCTATCAAGAAATACGTGTACCACCAATGCTTATATGGTTCATTGATCATGTAGGTATCCATATTTACCATTCGATATGGGAGTATCTCAAGCTTCTCAAAGATCATCTTCACTAACTCTATCTAGTTATCAACCATCTATGGTCCTCCCTCGCCGTAAAATAGTGGTGGGTGATGCAACTAGATCTAACGAGTAAGATATGAAATTGAAGGCACCTCTCCAAGAGATCCATTTTCAATCCCCAAGATATCATGTACTAGGATCTCTTTGAGATTCTTGTCAACCTATGACCAAAAATTTGTCAATTATAGAATCTAGAATGCCTACACTAGAGCCTACACCTGAGCTTGAACTTGTGGATTATGCTTTGACTGAGCCTAGGGTCCCTCATCCCAACCCTCAGGGGCCTCATCCCATGCACACTCCTACAACACAAATCAACACCCTCATGAATCTCCACAAGATCCCATATAAGTGGCATCTCGCAAAATACAAATAACATTGTTAGACAACCATAATAACATATGTACACTTACATAGATAGGGAATGACGTAATATACAGAAAAATCTAACTACACTTACTGCCTCCTACTACAAGCATTTCACATGACATCCATCTTCATGATCCCTTACCCTCACATATCATAGTAAGATATCAACTATGAATCTGACCTCTTAGACCCTCTCTTTCACATTGTAGGTTCAAATGTCACATATCAGTGCCTTCATACTTCTATAAGATCTAGACCCATAGGTATATATATATATATATATATATATATCACATACAAGTTTCATTGGAACCACATACTTGGTTTGGTTGATTAAAATGTCTCCAGAGAGAGGATATGTTGTAAAAGACCTCTTAGATTAATTTTTTGATACTTTAATCAACCCAAACCCTCTTAGCACAATCCTAATTTCGAAAAAAAAACAAATAACAAATTTATCACTACACATGTATATATAATCAATTTATATGGGCCTACCAAAAAAACAAAGCCTCCCTTTCTATACTAGGCCAAGGATCACATGTCATAATAGGTAATAACCACATCCAGGTGCAACACTCAAGGTGAAATAATATCAACATTAGAAAGAGAAAAAAATTTATATCCCAACCACTGGAAAACTGGGTTTTCCTTCACGCATAGGGCTATAAGTACACAATAACTAGCTCTAAATATGGTTCTGGCAATATCCTAAACTTCAATATGTCATAATCCAAATAGTAAGATTCAGAAAGAGTTAAAAGATACTCTTTTAGAGAAATTTGTAGTGCCCCAACCCATGTTCAACTTAATCAATGCTCTGGGACGGTGTGCCATTGGGCCATAGGCACCCCTCCACATATGGAAAAAGATTCTGACTAGCAGTTATGGTGTAAAGAGATGATAAGGAGGATAATATACCCTCTGATGATGAAAATAATAATGTTCCTCATAAATATAAAGACTGTGAAAAATAACTACCAACAACACTGGACTAGTAACCAACATATAGAGGAAAAATAAACAAATAAAAACAATAAAAATAAATATCTCAAAATATAGTATTTAGAGAAATAAACCTAACATGATACCATTTTTAAATAAACATGCATCCAATTCAGGTTATATAAGAAAACAAGTGGGACAGTTCACTCATGGATAACCTGAGTATATACATTTTTAATCATGATGACACCAACTGGAGGAGAAAAAGATAAACTCTAGCATATTCATGGACATAAATATCCCTTTCCAACCATCCCAATAAAAAATTCTAACACAACTGCTAAGATCCATCACCTAATCCTGAACCTTTTCCTGACAAAAAATACATAAAGTCAACATGCATCCTGAAGGACCCAAGTATAGTGAGATAGAATCTCTATTGGCCACAACCAATGAGTTTCTATTTTACATTTGTTATTAAGAATGGATGTACTAAAAATTATAAAAGTAGTACATGAAAATCATATAATATAACCTGATTCCCTTGTGCTCAATAACTACAAGGAATAAATCACTTACTTCGTCCATTACTATTATAACTATACTGGAGAAGATCCATTGACTTATGCCCAAAAAATATAATAATATTAAGTGGTATATACATTTAGAATCTATTTAATGATGTTTTATTCATGTTTTAATTGATAACGCACTAGTTATGTGTTGATTGTTGTGGAGAATAGGTTTCCAAGGAACTAAAGGAAAATATGTGGAAGCTGGAAAAAATGATCATTACACCTTGTGAATTTCAAATATATGATATATAGATATCACTCACAGCATGTCACAATTCATGAAGAATGTCCTGAAGAAATTAGAGTACATGAAAATATTACACAATGTGAGTCTTCAATACACGTTGTGTAACATTCAAATACCACTTCTCTCATAAAGTTGAATTTGTGAGAAGAATAATGTCATGAAGATCAGTTACACATCATGAGATGAGTCAAATACCTAAATATTAAATAATTAGGATGATATTCATGATAGATATAAAATCGTAAAAAACCCCATGGATAGATATTACATGGTGTGATATGTTTACACATCATGTAATATCCCAACTATTTACTTTTTAGTGCACGTACAGAAGCACATAGCTTTTCATTATGTCATTGTTTTATATCATTCTCTCTCATTTTATCCCTTACCTCCTCTCCCAAATAATCTTTAAATAATTCCTTTTACTTTTTTATTTAATTGAAGTGTTGTTTAATTTTTTACACATGTTATACATTCCATTCATCACCATTTACCATTTCGATGTATGTTTAACATTTTCATTACCATTCAAAAGCATCATTAACATAATTTCTTTCTTGTTTACTATTTGAAGAAAGTGGTTTATTTATTTATTTCTTATTCTGATTTTAAAATACTTGATTATTGAACCCTTAATTGAAAACTATTATATTTATACTATTTTCTCAATCTTCCAATCATGTCTATAATTGTTTCTCCAATATTTATTGTTACAATCATGAGAGGTTATCCCGCTTAGGGTCATGGTCTAGATTAGGGGTGTCATGAACTAAACGAATCTGTAAATCATTAAATGGTAACCGTAAGTATGTTAATTAGGTTATGTAATAACTATTTATTCAATTATTTTAGGTAACCCTAACCACAAGATGCATAAATGAGTGAACTTAAACTGATTGGAGTATATTATGCTATGACTATTAGCATGTAAGACTTTATATCATAGAAGCTAGGATAAATGCATATAGGTTGTAATCTGTACCTATAAAAAGGATTAGTTTCATCATAGAGAGATCTTGTTTGTTTGATAATAATCATATAGTTCCCTATGTGCCGCTTTGCATCCTAAGCCTTGGGACTATTCCATGTTTGGACTAATATTATCCTTTTTACATAAACCTTGAAATTAATATCGATACCTAACATCTTACTAAATCCTAAAACAATCCCAATAGATTTAATTAAATCCCAAACTCAATCCAATTCAAGAGGAATCTTACACAAAGGGGTTGAAGTCTTTGTTCATATTCTGCCAAAACATTACTCATGGTATTAACCCCACAATATCACTATACTTTGTCACTGTATCAAGTGCAGTTTGGTATAAATATAAATTCTAATATGACCATGCCCCATGTGAATTAAAAAAAAGTTGCAGGTGAATAAAATTTTTCCTCTATTGCTTGGGATCCATTGTATTGTTCTTGAGAACAAGAACATTCAAAATGAACTCGATATTACCACACACACCCCCTTTCTTTTTAATTGATTATTATTTCATTAGAATGACACTGCATCCTTTTTTTTTCTGGACAAGTGCTTGAATCAGGGACCCCTAACTCATTCAAAGAGCCTTGACACAAAGGAACGACTAACATTCATGACTAAAATTGAAAGGCACCTTTCTATATATCTCCATTCAGGCACGGAAGAACACAATAATCCTACATTTCCCAACCCACCCAACATACAATATATGCCACCATCACTTCATGGAGAACAACTCAACATGAAACTGAAGCACACCATTATGGATTATGACTTTCTATTAACCAACGGTATCACAACCAGTGTTTAGAACCATCCTCTATAGGAACTTATTTTTGAAATAAAACCTAGAATCATTAGTATGATCCCGAACAAGGGTTAGTTAAATTTATATTTGAGTGATGACCCTCGTAGACTCATCTCCAGCATCCTATAAGTCTATGATAACTTTCGTAAATATGGAGTATTCTATGATGTAGTCCAATTATGGGTATTCCCATTCTCCTTATGTGATAGATCCAAGGAATGAATAAAGATTCATGCTCCCAAGTCAATGATGAATTGGGATAATCTAGAAAAAAAGATTCTAGATAAATAATTTACACCAATATGGACTTAGAATATTTGAAAGGAAATCAAAAAAACTTCTCAAATGGATGGAGAACCATTATGGGAGTTCTAGGATTTCTTTAAAGAACTTACTATGAAGTTACCACATCATGGAATAGATTAGTGGCTCTAGTTTCAAACTGTCAATCAAGGTCTCCAAACTAATACTCATAAAATGGTAGATGCCACCACTGATGGAGGAATAATGATAAAAACATATGAAGTAGGATTAGAACTTTTATATGAGGTCTCACACAATACCAGTTTGTGAAATAGATATCATGGTCCTCTCTTTTGAGGAATCAACCAATTTTAAGAAAAAAATTTATAGCTGTTCAAGTAGAGGCCTTGATTAAAAATATATAATTCTTTCAACTATCTACAACACCACCTACCCTCCTACTCTTGTAATCAAGATTCAATCCTGAGAAATTTATAGAAGTATGCACTCATATCATGTTTGTAAGGACATATTTGATAAAAATAAAACCAAGATTGCAGTTACATTAATTACAATCAACTTAACCAAAAACTCTAGAAACTACAACAATATTATCTACAGAGGCTGGTTAAATAGTTTTAACAAAACAATGAATCATACTACCAACAGAGAAGTTTTCAAGCACCAGTATTGAATCAAGAACCACTAGGATATCCACCTATGAATCGTGTCTTGATTCCACCTCAATAAATACCCCCAAAAACATTTCTCTCCAAGAGGCCAGCAAAAATTTCAATTGTCTCCAAAAAGACAACCAACAACGGCCTCACATATTCAAAAACAATTGAAAATTTTCTCCTCACCATAATTCAAAAGGATGATCAATGAATTTCCACCTGAAAAATATAAATTAAACCACAAATGTATTCCCCCTAAAATCTCAAAAATCAAATGGGTCAAATCTAAAAATCATTGTCTGTTAGATTTCTAGGTAAGCTTACTGGTAATACTGAGACCTACCTAAATAATGCTAAAAAGGAAATGGTAATATAGAGAAAAAAAGTGTTGGATTTTCCACAACCATGTGGTGGAGAATATAAAAATTATGAGGAACCTAAGAAACCTGCAACAATCATTGAATAGGATGATAAAAAATAGAAAATCCAAATGATCAAGAGAAACCTCTATAATCACAAACCCCTATAAAATATTCAATACATGAGAAACTCAAATAGGATATCTAAATTTTACCACCACCATATAATGAACCTCTCCCTGTTATGGAAGGAATGTTATAAGGAAAAATAAAAGGGAAATATAAAAAATGATTGGTGGTGTTCATGAAATTTCACATCAACATCCCATTTTCTGAAGCTATTTCCCAAATACCTATCTATTGAACAAAATTCAATGAAATTCATTACAACAAGTGAAAAATAGAATAACTAGGATTCATTTACCTGAATAAATATTTATGTATTGTTGTTTGGTATAAAATTCCACAAAAATGAGATATCCTGAGAGCTTCTCAATTCCCTCTACCATAGAAAAATGAAACTTCTGAAGAGCCCTGTGAGAATTAAGAGATATAATTAAGCTGATTACAATGTGTTTATTCCATAAGCTGAGAATTTAGGAACTAAAACCAACTAGAGTGACACTCCAATAAGATGAATGATTAATTAAGTATCCTTGAGTAATTTTCAATTATTTCATAGTCAAAATCAATAAATTCATTTTTTTACTAGACATCCTCGTTTTGGACATGGAAGAAGAAGGAGGCATTTCAATTATATTAGGAATACCATTACAATACACTGGGAAATCACTAATTGATGTAAATCAAGGGAGGATAATAATCATAATAGTTGACGAACAAGTAGTGTTCAGCCAATTTAATGCATTAAAACAATCAGATGAATCTTTTGAATATCAAGATATATTTCTCACTAAAGAGATTAATTATTACAAGGATATAAAGGATTATATTGATGAGATGTATCCTACTAAAGGAAAAAAGTATGATATTGGGGAAATATACTCTATAGAACCTCTCACAAGGGGCATGATCCCATATTTTATGACATAAGTCATTCAGCCAACAATATTATTATTTAAGCTTTTCCCCATAAAAATCAAGTATTATTTTCTATAAATAGTATCTACACTTATAGTCATCATTAACTCAAAGATAACACAAATACAAGAGGAAAAGTTGATAAAAGTCATATAATGACTTAAAAAGTAAATTTCTTGGGGGTGGATGTCATCAATGTGATTATACCCATGTTATGAACTCATAAAACCTTATTAGAAGAAAGTGTGAAACCAAATTGAAATCCCAATAAAAGACTCACCCCACTAATGAATAAGGTAGTTAGTACAAATTTACTGAAATTTACAGAAAATGGAATAATATTTTCAATATATTATAGAGATTGTGTGGTTTTTATATAGGTTTTCTCAAATAAAGGTTTCCTAGTAGTTGTCATGAATGGTGAAAATAAATTGATTTCAACTCGCATCATTACTGAATGATGAGTATACATGGACTAAATGAACTTAAATACATCCACTTGAAATGATATTTTCCCCTTGACTATCATGGATCAAATACTAGAAATACTCATAGGTTAGGAATTATACTATTTCCTATATATATATTCAGGATATAACCCAATTATAGTTAACCAAAATGATTACTCCAAAACAACATTCACATGTCAATTTGGTACCTTTTCTTATAGGCACGTGTCATTCGGTATTTGCAATGCACCAGATACAATTTAAAGGTGTATTAACCATTTGTTCAATGATATGGAAGAGGAATTATTAGAAGTTTTTATGGATTATTTTTTTTATATGGAAGATCCTTCGATGTGTATTTAAAAAATCTTGAATTAGTTCTACAACACTTTGAAGAGAAATGTCTAGTTTTAAACTGGAAAAGATGCCATTTTACGGTTTATGGAGGCACAGTCCTCAATTTTTTTTTCTAGGATGACATGGAATTTGATCTCTCAATAATCAATGTGATAAATGATTTACCTAATCCCTCAATAGTTAAAGGAATATGGATCTTACTAGGCCATATAATAATCTACTCACACTTCATGAAAGATTTTTAAAATGTTCCCAATAGTATGACACAACTGTTAGTAAGGGATGCCCCTTTTGAACTTACTAAATATTTTTTGAGGGAAATCAATATTATAAAGAGAATATTTTTGGCCACTCCTATTATAATTTCACCAGATTGAGAAAAAGTGTAACACCCCAAGCTTCCATGGTACGCTTCTCTTTGAATAATAGAGCAGCGTCTGTTGTAAGCAACTTTAAGTTCTAACAGACCGCGACTAATAAAAGAAGCCGTTATGAATAGTAATACCAACTTTTTGAAATTATATAAATTTTATATTTCAAAATGGACTTCATTTTTTGATTCATAATATCGAAATTATCATAAGTTGAAATTTTTGTAATTTTCTGAGAACTTCCAATTTTCTTTGAATAGAAAAAAATACTTAAAAACAACTTTTTTAATCAAAATAATTTGTAGTGATATTTTATACTATTTAGTGGTTTTAAATTATAATTATAATATATTTTTACCATTTTATCCAATGGGGGTAATTATAATTAATTTCACTTTGAAATTGGACATTAACAATTGTCAATATTTTGATATATATTACTTCTTAAAAACACGGTATTTGTTGTGACAACAGAAATTAATTATTAAATTTATTAATTCGACTTATATGTTTTGAATTTCTTAAAATAGACATCATTTTTGAATTAGGAATATCAAATATAGCTTAGGGTGAAATTTTGGCATTGTTCTGAAAAACATCAATTTTTTATGAATAGTGAAACCAGTATGTGGTAGTTAAAAAACTGATTTTTCATTTAAATGAAAATTTACCACTTCGATGAATTGAATTTCAAAAATCTGACTTACATGGTTGTCATTAGTATTTAAAATGTGGTTCAATGGGATTAAAATAATTTTTTGGTGAATAGTAACTATTAAGTTTTATAAATCGCGATTAAAGGTAATTAGTGAAATTTAAGGTAAAAATGATATTATAAAAATATAAAAATATCTTGAAACTTATCCTACACTTATTGGATGAGTAATGGTCGACCAAGACAATCCATGGTTCATCTTGGGGACCCCATGTAGCTACATGGGTAAGAAAGTGACATTAATAACTTTTTATTTAAAGTAAAAATAAAATTGTCACAAACGGTTGTTGTTTTACTAAAACAATAATTACATGGGGTTGTATAAGTTAAATTTTTGACTATAAATATTAATTGGAAATATAAAAATATTTCCTACATCATGATATTTTTTAAATAATTTTTAGACATTAAATAAATTAATCTTTTTAGGACACCATGATGATGCAGCAATTACCACATTAATTAACGATTTTAATAAAATGGAAGGATAATGTAAAATATAATACTTACACTTGTAAAAAACCTATTGGATGAGTATATTTAGAAACCATATCACCTTATACTATAAATATATCATTGTGGGACCTTTAATATCCGAAAATGATTTCATAATAATGTAACATTTCATGAGTTTCCAAGAGTGCCCCTCCTCTCCTCTTATAAAAGCCCCCAACTCTACCCCCTTATTCACACATTAAAAGCCTTTTAGATCGGCCAACCTCTGCCCAAATACTCTCTCATAATTCCTCCCTTCATCTTAGAAGCCTTACCTTAGGCATAAATCTCTTCAAGAAACCATTTTGGTTCAAACCGAGGGGAGTTACCCGATTTAAAGGTAATGTATTCTCTAATGTTGTTTTGTTTTATTTTGCTTCTCCAACCCCCTAAACTCTTTTTATTATTTCCTTTTATAACAACACCAGTATATTCAATATACTATGATGTTGTTATGAAAATTATTTTATTTACACTTACACACACCTTCGTCTAATGGTTAAAGAACATACTATTTCTGTGGATGGAGAATTATTGCCACACGAAACGATGATTGTTCTATCTTCTCCTACCACCTTTCATGGTAGAAATTATGATGGAACTTTATTTATTTATGATATGTATTATATTTATTTCCTCTCTATGCTTCTGTATTTTACATTTAAAACATATCTTTTTGCTTTGCATGTTGTGCAAATGCGATAATTTCATTTGAAGAAGTGTGGACTACCGCCCCCTCAAAGTGATTTGAATCGTTAATGACATATGTGGGATGTATAAAGGATTGAGTAAATGATTTTATATATTATATTATACTGGAATTTTAATATAACATTTTATAATTATGATTTCATTCCATTAAATATGAAATAGAAATCAATGTAGCAGTCATGCGTACGTACGGCTTACCGTCTCCATGAACGGTGCATTTCATTTATTACCTATAAATGTTATGTAATATTAAAAATGCATATATATATATATATACTGGATATATATGATATATATGATATCTACATCATGAATATAATTCTGGATGTAATGGATATTTTAACACATGTACAACTTGTAATTATAAGAAGTTTATTTTTGACTCAAGTACCAATGATCGACAAAATGGCCATTATTAACTTAAATAATTACATAATGTTCATAACATGGTAATAAGTGATATAAAAGGAATAATAAACTTGAAAAAGTTTCTTAAGAAAGTATAAATTAACTCTAGTTTATTATTCAGGAGGTTAAAGAACGATCGCGTCAAGTAGGACACGCGGTAAGGGAACATCTCAACCCAATTTCCATTATTTGGGTTAATCTCCTAATTTCAAGTTATGTCATGAAATTTTTATGTCATATCTTGTATTTTTACATTATTTATGTGTAATTATAGTGAATACACATAATAGATCTATTTTATTTAAAAATGATCTTTGTAAGGGACTTCGTATCAATATTCTTTCATTGAGGCATATTTTGTTTTAATACAAGACTTTCTTTTATACGGTGTATAAACCCCTTTTACTTATACTTATATTAAAAAGATATTTTTTATACGAAGCATTTTACTAAACGAAAAAAAGGAATGTTTTTTGGCATACGTATACGGCGACAACGACTTCTCCGCCGTTGTGACCATTATTTGAGTTTCGGGTTCCTCTACAAGCCATAACTTTTTAAAAATAAAAAATAAATACAAAGTTTTAATTTTCCTTTATTTTGGTATTGAAAATGGTTTTGAAAGTGTTTTTTATTATATCAATGTGTTCTATTGATATCTTTTGATTGGAATGTGGAAATATTATGTTTCCATTTTTCATGTTTTATGTGATATGATTATGTTATTGTTTATGATATGTTTAAACCTGTTCATATGAGGAATTTATTGGACTTAATAAGTGACTGGTGAAGCCCGCTATAGCTCCTCGATGCATCGGTAGGACTCTTGAGACAAACTAGTGTCTTGGAATGAGGCCTTGACAAAATATTATTGGTATTCTTGGCATCAGGCCTTGGCTTCGTGGTTTTGATAGTCTGGCATTATGCATTCCACCATTATGAAAGTGGTTATTGATATTGCATGTGATTATCAGACTAGTAGAATATCAATGTGGATAATTAAATGGCATTATTTCATTTTATTTTTTCCATACTATTCTGAAGTTCAATATTAAAAGGATTTTTTTAGTTATACATTTCCTTAAATGTTTATGTTTATTTATGAAAGTTTCTGTTGTATTGTTATCCTTACTTAGCATCTGAGATCACCCCTTTCAATGTTTTATTTTTCTCAGGATGTGAAGAAATATTTTATGAATGACCAGCAGGGATAGTCTAAAGGGGATATGGGTGTGGACTATGGAGACTATGTTATTTTAGTTTTTTACTTTATTATGTAATGAAACATTTATGAATGTATTTACTGTTTCCAAGGCTACTAAACTAATTGATATTTCGAGACTTGATCTTTTGTGATCATGCCAATGTTACGTAATAATGCACCAACTCTGGGTAACTGGGGTCGGGAAATTACAGTTGGTATCAGAGGCACTTTAGTTCTAACCTTGGAAGATAGATTTAGATAAACTCTGATTAGAGCACATATCCCTAAGATAGACTTTTAGGATTAGTATAGGAGAACTTCCTAGAATTTTGGTATTATATAGATTTTGTGAATTTTCGGAGCAATACATCCCTGTCGGGATATGAGCAGGTAGAGGAGGCACTGGCACATATGTACCTTGGGGTAAAACCCGAAAACACCCCTTTGAGCTAGACTCGAATGGGAACTGGTGCACGACAATGGGCCTTGCTGCACTCTTGGTTATGACACTCCCGGGGGATATGCTTAGGATAATTCTCATTTTCCGTAGAAACCATTATGAGTGGTTTAGGAGTATATACTTCCTCAAAGAAATATTTTTTTTATGATTATGGATTATATCCATAAACTGTTCAATTTAGGTTAAGTGTTTTACAAGTTTGGAATTATGTATTTTGATTCATAAACTAATCTAGTTTGTGACATTGTTTAGAAATAGAGTCTAGTGGAAGGAATCGAAACTGTATCAATGCACGCACTCCATGTAGGGATCTCCCTCCTACTCAAGATAATTATAATGAAGTTGGTGGTACAACTAGTGTTGATCAGCTTATCACCATACTAGGACAACTCACTCTGGTTATGAATAATAACCTTACTCATATGGAGCACCCTGATCTGCAGTGTGGAGGATCAATGTTAGATAACTTAATGACGCAAAAAACACCAGCATTTAATGTGGGTACAATTCCATTAGTAGCAGAGAAATGGATAAACTCCTTAGAGAAAATATTCCATGCCTTGGGGAGTATGGAAATGGGGAAGGATGTCATGGTAGTTTACAACCTCACTGGAGATGCTAATTAATGGTGGCCATTGATTCAAAACACAAAGGAAGCTGATGAAGTATCAAATATGAAATGGAGGGAGTTTAATGAGATTTTCCTAGAAAAATACTATCCTCATGACCATCGAGCAGATTTGGAAAGACAATTTTTTAGTCTGAGACAAAAGAGTATGAGAATGTCACAAATTATGAGGCTAACTTTACAAGGTTAGCGAGGCATGTTGTTGATTATATACGTAACCCAAGAATTAAGATTGATAGTTTCTTTGATGGGTTAAAACCATTTCTTCATCAAGCATTAGTCTCACAAACCTTATCATCATACGAAGATATAGTCTCATGTGCTATCAAGACAGAAAAGGAATTATCTAAATATTATGACAATAAAGTAATGCAAGAGAAGAAGAGAACGGTGGGACAAGAGACATATAAAGGGAAAAAGGGAAAGAAGGATTTTACATTATGTGATAATTGTGGGAAGAATCACCTTGGTACTTGCCTAAAAGGAATGGGAGTTTGTTATAAATGTGGAGAAAAAGGTCACCAGGATCATGATTGTAAGGGAAAGAAAGAGGCTATCAATGTTGAATGCTAAAATTGTAGAGAAATGGGGCATTATGAAAATGAATGTCTTATGTTCCAAGGAAACTTACCTCAAAAAAGGCCAAGGGATCAAGTCCAAGCTTATGTTTTTGCTACAGAGGAAGTTGAATAATTAATATATTTTTGTTTTTGGAATCAAGGATTATATTCTGGTTATAAGAATAATGTGATATCTAAGGATTGTACTGCAGTACTTGTTGTTTTCATTAAGGTTTCGATATGTTGAAGGTAATCATATTCTTAGTATGTGACAATAAGAATCATTACTTTGTTTGGGGAATCTGATGAATTGATTTTGGAATTTAGAGTCCTTTTAGATAAAGTCTAGACAGAGGTATTTTGGATAACTATAAAGGTTGGAATGGATTATATTTTTCATTGGATACTATTGTTAAGGTTATTTTTGGATATTTATAAAAAGGACATCACGCAGACCGAGTGACAACCCATCGCGTTAGACAAAGCTGTGGGAATCGAATCCACAACCATAGTGTGATTGGGATTTATCGCCTACCACTGGACTACGTTAAGTAACTAGAGTGTATAATGTAGTTTTTTTAGTTATGATAGATGATTTATAAATTTATTTTTGGAACCCTATACGGTTAGGATAAATAGATTATTTTTGAGTTCTATTACCTTTTGGAGTGAAAGATGGGTTTGCGGTAAAAATTTATTAAATAATTAAAGTCTATATGACAAGTTAGTATATTTACTTACGTTCTTAGTAAATATAATGAATAAATTATTGAACATTATGAAAGGTAACATAAAACAAAAACGTTGTTAGTTAACTTTTCCTACTGGTGAATCAATGATCGTTTAACTAATCACAAGTTTGTGATTTTCTTGTAGTTAACTTTCTCATAATACTATTTTATACAACTCTCTATCAAACCTAATGGTTTGTTTTTCCTCTATGTCCATGTTTTCATAGAATCCTAGTATTGGCTATCTCAGGTGACCTTTGTACTTCTATTTCTTTCTTTTAAAGGTATATTTTTATTAACCTTATTTACGATATGGGTTTTCCATAAAGGTATTTTCTATTTTCAAACTTTTATTTTCAAAGAAAAATTTCAAATTGTGCGGACGAAATTTATTGAAGGAGGGGAGAATGTAACACCCAAAGCTTCCATGGTACGCTTCTCTTTGAAAAATAGAGCAGCGTGTGTTGTACGCAACCTTGAGTTCTAATACATCGTGACTAATAAAAGTTGCATTTATGAATAATAATACCCTCTTTTTGAAATCATATAAATTTTATATTTTAAAATGGACTTCATTTTTGGATTCGAAATATCAAAATTATCCTAAGTTGAAATTTTTGTAATTTTCTGAGAACTTCCGATTTTCTATGGATAGAAAAAAATACTTAAAAAAACATTTTTAATAAAAATAATTTATAGTCATATTTTATACTATTGAGTGGTTTTAAAGTATAATAAGAATATATTTTTACCATTTTATCCAATGTTGGTCATTAGAATTAATTTCACTTTGAAATTTGACATAAACAATTGTCAATCTTTTGATATATATTGCTTTTTAAAAACATGCTATTTGTTGTGACAGTGGGAATTAATTATTATATTAATTAAATGAACTTATATATTTTGAATTTTTTAAAATAGACATCATTTTTGAATTAGGAATATCAAATATAGCTTAGGGTGAAATTTTGGCATTGTTCTGAAAAACATCAATTTTTGATGAATAGTGAAACCACTAAGTGGTAGTTAAAAAACTGATTTTTCGTTTAAATGAATCTTTTCCACTTATATGAATTGAATTTAAAAAATACAACATACATGTTTGTCATTAATATGTAAAATCAGGTTCAGTGGGATTAAAATAATTTTTGGTGAATAGTAACTTTTAAGTTTTATTAATCACGATTAAAGGTAATTAGTGAAATTTAAGGTAAAAATGATATTATAAAAATATAAAAATATATTTACACCTGTCATACACTTATTTTATGAGTCATGGCCGACCAAGGAAATCCATGGGTCAGCTTGGGGACCCCATGGAGCCACTTGGGTAAGAAAATGACATTAATAACTTTTTATTTAAAGTAAAAATAAAATTGTCACAAACAAGTGATGTTTTACTAAAAAAATTATTACATGGGGTTTTATAAGCTAACGTTTTGACTATAAATATAAATTGGAAAGCTAAAAAGATTTCCTACATCATGATATTTTTTATATAATTTCTAGACATTAAATAAATTTAAAATTTTAGGACACCATGATGATGCATCGATTACCTCATTAATTAACGATTTTAATAAAATGGAAGGATAATGTAAAATCTAATACATACACTTGTAAAAAAACTATTGGATGAGAATTGTTCGAACAATTATCACCTTATCCTATAAATATATAATTATGGGACCTTTAAAATCCGAAAACAATTTCATAATAATGTAACATATCATGAGTTTCCAAGAGTGCCCCTCCTCTCCTCTTATAAAAGGCCCCCACCTCTACCACCTTATTCACACCATCAAAGCCTTTTGGCTCGGCCAAAATCCTTTAAAATACTCTCTAAACATTCCTCCCTTCATCCTAGAAGCCTTACCTTAGGTTGAAATCTCTTCAAGAAACCATTTTGGTTCAAACTGAGGGGAGTTACCCAATTTACTGGCAATGTCTTCTCTAATGTAGTTTTGTATTATTTTGCTTCTCCAACCCCCTAAACTCTTTTTATTCTTTTCTTTTGTAACAAAAAAAGTATCTTAAATATAATAGGATGTTTTTATGAGAACTATTTTATTTACACTTACACACACCTTTGTCTAATGGTTAAAGAATATACTATTTCTGTGGGTGGCGAATTACTGCCTCACGAAACAATGATTGTTCTATCTTCTCCTACCACCTCTCATGGTGGCCATTATGAGGGAACTATATTTATTTATGATATGTATTATATTTATTTCCTTTTTATGATTCTGTATTTTACATTTAAAACATATCTTTATTCTTTGCATGTTGTGCAATTGCGATAATTTCATTTGAGTAAATGTGGACTACCGCCCCCTCAAAGTGATTTGAATCGTTAATGCCATATGTGGGATGTATAAAGGATGGAGTAAAAGATATTATATAATATATTATTCTGAAATTATAATATAACATTATATCATTATGATTTCATTCCATTAAATATGAAATAGAAATGAAAGTAACGTTCATGCGTACGTACGGCTTACCGTCTCCATGAACGATGTATTTCATTTCTTACCTCTAAATGTTTGTAATAATAAAAATGCATATATATACTGGATATATATGATATATATAATAACTAAATCCTGAATATAATTCTGTATGTAATGAATATTTTACCACATGAACAACTTGTAATTATAAGAAGTTTATTTTTGACTCAAGTACCAAAGATCGACAAAACGATCGTTATTAACTTAAATAATTACATAAGGTTCATAACATGGTAATAAGGGATATAAAAGGAATAATAAACATGAAAATGGTTCTTAAGAAAGTAGAAATTAACTCTAGTTTATTATTCAGTATGTTAAAGAACGATAGATTCAAGTTGGACATGAGGTAAGGAAACTTCTGAACCCAATTTCCATTCTTTGGGTTAATCTCCTACTTTCAAATTATGTCCTGATATTATTATGTCATATCTTGTATTTGTAAATTATTTATGTGTACTTATAGTGAATACACATAATAGATCTATTTTTTTTTAAAAAAATGATCTTTTTAAGGGACTTCGTCTCAATCTTCTTTCATTGAGGCATATTTTGTTTTAATACAATACTTTCTTTTATATGGTGTATAAACACCTTTGACTTTTACTTTTATTCAAAAAGGATTTTTTTATATGAAGCGTTTAACAAAATGAAAAAAGGAATTTTTTTTGTCATACTTATGCGGTGACAAAGACATCTCCGCCACCGTGACCATTATTTGAATTTCGGCTTCCTCTACAAGCCATAACATTTTAAAAAAATAAAGAATAAATACCAAGTTTTAATTTTCTTTTATTTTGGTATTTAAAATTGTTTTGAAAGTGTTTTTTATTATATCAATGTGTTTTATTGATATCTTGTGATTAAAATGTGGAAATGTTATGTTTTCTTTTATGCATGTTTTATGTGATATGATTATGTTATGGTTTATGATATTTTTAAACCTGTTCATATGAGGAATGCATTGGACAAAATAAGTGACAGGTGGAGCCCGCTATAGCTCCTCGATGCATCGGTAGGTCTCATGAGACAAACTAGTGTCTTGGCCCAGGGACTTGACGAAATCTTATTTGTAGTCTTGGCACGAGGCCTTGGCTACATGGTTATTATAGTATGGCATTATGGATTCCATTATTATGAAAGTGGTTATTGATATTTCATGTGATTATTATACTAGTAGAATATCAATGTGAATATGTAAATGGAATTATTTCATTTTATTTTTTCCATATTATGCTGAAGTTCAAGTTTAAAAGGCTTTCGTTTTAGTTATACATTTCCGTAAATGTTTATGTTTATTTATAAACGTTTCTGCTATATTGTTATCCTTACTGAGCATCTGATCTCACCCCTTTCAAAGTTTTATTATTCTCGGGATGTGAAGAAATATTTTATGACTAACCTGCAGGGATAGTCTGAAGGGGATATGGGTGTTGACTATGGAGACTATGTTATTGTATTTTTTTCACTTTATGATGTAATGTAACATTTATGAATGTATCTAGTGTTTCCAAGGCTACTAAACTAATTGGTCTTTTGAGACTTGATCTTCTGTGATCA
This sequence comes from Viscum album, assembly GCA_963277665.1. Classification (NCBI taxonomy): domain Eukaryota; kingdom Viridiplantae; phylum Streptophyta; class Magnoliopsida; order Santalales; family Viscaceae; genus Viscum; species Viscum album. The sequence continues at coordinate 1,880,261,812 of OY728132.1, forward strand.
TGCCAATGTTACGTAATAATGCACCGACTCTGGGTAACTGGGGTTGGGGCTTTACAAAAATACTTTGAGTTGACATGCAACACAATATTCATCAATATAGGAGATGTATTAGGATATTGGGCGGGACACACTAATTGTCCCATATATTATTGCAATCACACCCTGAATGATGCTAAGGTATACTACACAAACACCAAAAAAAGAAATCCTGATAGTAATATTTTCATTCGAAAAGTTTTGTTTCTACATAATTTTTCCAAAAACAATTGTTTACAATAATGATGCTACCCAAAAAATTTCTATGAGTAAAACGATTCTAAAAAAATATTAAAGTGGTGGATCTTATAGCTAAAAGATTTTGAAATTATCAGCAACGAACCAAAAGGAACAAATAATGGTTTCATTGATCAACTATCCATGCTCCCATTGTCCCTCATTAAAGAAGATAATAATCTGGATATTGAGGATGAATTCCCCGATCTAACTCTTTTCTACCTAAACACAAAGGCACAACTGTCAAATCATGACATTGAAAATTATCTCACCCCGAGATACTTTTACCCAGACCAATCCTATCAGCAGTGGGGGAAATGTTTTATAAATACTTCACCCTCTACTGGTATGAGCCACTTATTTTTAAACATAATGATGATGGATTAATGAGATGTTTCATCCTATAAGATGAGATCCAAAGTGTGTTAGAAATGTGTCACACATGACTAAAAAGAGGGAATCCCATACTAGAACACATAGTATCAAAAATCATAAAAATTGGTCTCATTTGGATTATACTTCACAATGATACAAGAAATTATTGTACAAGATGTGATCAGTTCCAATGAACTGGAACCATTGGGAAAAAATGTAATGCCCCAAAACCCAATAATGGAAGTATAATTCTTCAACATGTGGGGAATAGATTTCATGGTTCCATTACCTAATTCACATGAAAATTCAATATCCTTTTTTTCATTAACTACATCTCAAAATTGGTAGAATCTGAAGCTAACACTCAGGACACCGCAAAAGTGGTCATGAATTTCTTAATGAAAAATGTGTTTTCACGATTCATATTTCATAGAACACTCATTAGTGGTCAATGAAATTTTCTTACCAATCAAGATGTAAATGGAATAAACAGTATGTATGAAATCTAATATAACAAAATAACTCCCTATCACACACAAAAAGAGAGAAATTTGAATTGTCAAACAGTGAAATAAAAAATTCCTTGAAAATACCACAAAAAATCAAAAGGGCTATAGTCTAAATTTAGATGATGCACTCTGGGTGTATTACACTACAAAAAAAACCATTAGCACCCCCCATTCCAATTATTGTATGGAAAACCATTCCATTTTACTGTAGAACTGGAGCATCTCTTATATTAGTCAATTAAATAGTTGAATTTGGATTATCAAAAAGATGGGGAAGTTAGGATGTTGAAATTGGATGAACTAGATGAGATACGAATGGATGCCTATAAAAATATAATAATTTCTAAAGGGAATACTAGAAATGACATGATAAGATAATTATTTGATTATTTTTGTATAAGGGAATAAGGTATTTTTTTAAAATCCTAAATAAAATTGTTCACCTGGAAAATGAAATCAAGATGGTTAGAGCCTTTCATAGTCATTAAATTATTCCCATATGGGATCCTCGATATTCAGAAAGGAAGATAACAACCATTCATTTCAATAGGATAAATAATGAAGATTTATTAAGAACCATTCTGTGAGGGATGTGTCATCACATTAAAATTCATTTGAGCATCACTGAGTCAAGATCATGATGTTAAATTATCTATTGACTAGGAGGAAACCCCGGATAGGTGACAGTAGGATAGAATAGGATTGAATAACCATTAGCGTAGTTTGGGCCATGAAAAGAGTAAATGACTAGGATTTGGTTCCAAAATGAGAAAACACCCAAATTAAATATCCTTTAATCAAATACGGAACATGTATGATTCATCGATAGAAATAATTAAACTCATGAATTATGCATAATGTACCAAAATTGATATCATGTAATTCCAAAAATTATTTAGTCATGAATCTAGGGTTCACAACACACTAACCCTCTTACTCCCCTCCCATGTAGCTCACACCCGACCCCAACCAACCTTTTGTCTCACACCCATTACGCCTCCACCTCATTCATCCTCCTTAGATTAAAATAATCTTCTACCATGCCTCTCCACTGAGTTTTTTTCCTATAATGGAGCTCATAAACATAGTCCAAACTACTCCATCTAATACCATGCATATGTATGAAGATCCACCTATTATCAATCACTGATGGGGCGATGTACCTCTAGCACCCCCCGCATCATCTTCCACCACATGTGCATTGGCCTCAACAACATGATCAACCACCAACAGCTCCCACTCAACATCCATTAGTTCAAAGTATGTTACTAACCCACACATTAACCCATCCTCCATTTTTAAAAACCTATAAACTATAATTAATAGATATATTTTAAGGAGAAACTAGTGAGGACCAATAAAACTCCAGATTCGGCTATCCTTATGCACTTGTACATCATCCATGAGGTCCTCTAGATCCTTGATTTCCTATATATCACTTCCATTGTTGATTTGGGTGATGAGACCAATCAAGATATATTATGTGAGTTCCTTTCCCCTATCAATGTATCCATAAATAGAATTGGTTTCTTGATTAAGATTAAGAACACCTGATATATCCTTTTTAGAGTTTAGCATTAGGGTTGGTATTTATTTTTCTTACTTTTCCACTTTTGAGGTATTTCTGACCTTGCAGTTGAAGCCATGCACATTGGATTATAAAAGAATATGGAGGAAGATTTCTTGGGAAAATAAGAGAGAGAAAAATCATTGGATTACAAAATTCAAATAGCTCAGAGGTGAAATGTTCTGTATTCTACATTGGTAATTAATGCATTCCTAGTTTACTTACATTGAGTATCATGGCAGCATCAACCAGTTGGATGTCCTCATCCATGTTGTTTCCATGGGTGGCCTTACCATCAACATGTAATCAAATTTAATATTATACTATAGGAATCATGATTAGTGGAAATGGCGTATGATAATGGGAGGGTCCTTCATCACTAATATGGCCCGACATCTTGACGTATTTGATGCCAGCCTTCCCCTCACTTCTCCTAGTCCAACGAAGTCTATCAACTTCTTCGTCCTTCACAAGATGTTGTTGTTGATAAATGGCAACGACATGTATAAATGGGTTCTAGGATACTTTGAGCCTACTGATGAGGAACACATAGATCATGCTACCAGTCCAGCACCTTCTTCTGCCACAACAACTTTAGCCACCACCAATACCACTTCCACAATCGGCTCAACCCCTACCACTACCAATTATATCCCCACCTCTAACACAAACCATATTTATTCCCCTACCACCATAAAAATTCTAACTTCAGCACCCACCCCTCATATTGAACATATCTCTAGCCTATGTACCTATACATCTTGGATAATCTTTCCCAGATTATCGATCCCATGGGTATCCCCTTCACAAAGTTATCTATTTTGACCACCCCTTCATCTCAATCCACCTCTATGGTCGCTCAACCTATACATACAACAGACCCATAATACTCCACTGATCCTACCCCAACCACCACTTTAACTGACCTTCAATTTTAGATAATAGACCCTTCTTCCCCACATGAGTTCTTAGTAGAGTAGGCCCGACGTGGCTAGGTCCCTCTCCTACCACCATTCACTGAGGTTTCATTCATTAATCTAGTGGATAGATCCACAACCACAGTCAATATTAGTACCTAACCTCCACTGTTATCTGAGATATCTCCCATCAATATGACACCACCCCTAGTATTTTATATGATAACACTTTCCTCCATTACTTATATTTATTTGGTGGGCCAGATGCATGAATCCACTATTATAGAGAGGACATTAGATGAGCTGCTTGATAATTTTGATTACTCTTAGTATATCCCAGTCCCCTCCCCCAGTTTTTTAATTTTCCAGGGTGATCATATTTTTTGTATTATCTATATTCCATTACATTGATGTATCATTTTCTTTATTACAAACATGGGATATAACATTTTCATCACTATTTCATGGGTTATTTTTTCATTTAATTACACTATTATAGTATCCTTGTCTAGTTTTTCTACCTCCTTTATGGTCACTGATGTGCATGTTCCACCACCATCAACCCTTGTACTATGTGTGAATCGGCATTAGGATGATTTTGAGTTCTTGATTATGGAGATTTAACTAGATATTTGTGCTCAATATCCATCACCACTATGAAGGGAATGGATGATATTCATTCCGCACAAAATTTGTGCTCAATATGCTCTTGAGGTGTTTAATGCTGCCAAGCATCCATGTTAGCATGATGACACAACCAACGAATATAATAGGTGATGGAGAACATCTAAGTACACATGTTACATTTTATTGATTATTTTATCCATCCATATATCTAATGATGAATTTTTTAGTGCTTTATGGGAGGAAACCCATATTTCATTTTTTCATCATTTTGAGTATTGTTATTAGAATTTTTATGTTTTCCTTTCATATAATTATCTATCATAGGTCACTTTGAACTTAAATATACCCACATATCTACATGTATCAAAAAAAAATCATTGATATTCATTATCTTGAATTACCCCTTTTAGTACATCCCAAATATTTTAACCCTTTGGACTAATGTTTTATCAAGTGTAGGATTTGTCTTTCTATCCAACTATACATGTAGGCTAATTCAAAATAAATATTCACAAAAAATTTCTCTTGGTAGACAATCATTACATAGTTCTCTAAATTCCTTAACATTCATTTTCAAAACGTATATTTCATTCTTAATGATTGATATATGTATGATATCTCTACCATGATACCTTCTAGGACAGTGTGAACACTATATCATTTTACGTGTGGAGGATACATTATTTATCTTTAATGTCTATACAACTGGATTTTTTCTCGTTTTCATTTATCTAGGATGAATTTTTCATTGAAATAATGATTTAAAACATAAAACTCATTGCGCCCATCTAAATAAAAGATAATGTAAAGTTGAAAAATGTTGAAATTTAGTCCTTACATCAATTTATATTTTTATAATGATAATCTGAGTTTAGTAATTTAATTAATTTTTTATTGAAATTTCATTTGATTAACTTATTACATGGTTTTATACCCTGAGTGATTGAATGTTTGTTTACATACTCCCATTATCGATAGTGTAATGATCCTACAATTTCATTTTATTTTTTGAACATATTTTTTGGGTGAAACATAGGACATGTAAACCTATCAAAACATTCATTGTTATATTATTGATATTATGAATGAAAAAAATAAAATATTAATTTGATTGAGGAAATAATTAACAAACCCATTTTTCTAGATACCTGCCTTAAATTTTTCTTCCAATTAGCCCATAGTTTCATTGAATGACCTAATTTGGAAACATATTCCAATCCAATTATCCATTCCTACAATGTTATTGGTTTTATGCATTATTATACTCTAAATAAGTGTGGGGTATTTTTCAACAAATGGAAACATGAGGTTTTTATTAAAAGTATGTACTATGGTAATTTTTCAGACTGATTTGTTATAATACAACAATTATATTTTTCATTTTATGCTTATCTTGGTCCTTTTCAAAATACAAAATGAATAACAAATAGATTTTGGGTTGTGCACTATGAATGTCATAAACCACCATTTCTAGACTGATGAATCCCATGAAGGATCATATGTGGTTAGGGGATGGATTTGAGATATATCCTAAACATGATTTTTTTAAGAATAAATTAAAATATAATCAAAATAAAGGAACATGGTACATTATTGATACACTTATGGATCTAACTAGATCTCTTTAATGTATGGACACTATTTGATCTTGAAGGAAACACATCACTGTACACTTCCTTCTTATCATGCATTAAAATTTAGTTCTTACATTCCTTTTGATCTTGATCTTCACTTTCTACACACCTTCTCTCAGCTTCAGAGTTTTTTGTACAATTTTTTAATCCCTCATGATCAATTTTGTATTTGTATTTACAAGTGTAGATGATATAACCAATGATATTCTATGTTCAGTAACATGTATTCATGGTACGAGAATAAATCTAGTTATATTTTGATGTAGTGTGATGATATAAAATTCATTGTGAGGTAAATTACAAAATGGTTATGGAATTTAAGAAACAATTTTATGATTGTAACTAAAATATTGAAAATCTTAATGAAGAACTGAACTATGAGGCATTACTGATTTTATCTATAGGATTGATTCTAGAAGATTGACTTTCTTTTTATATGTTGCTTTATTTTCCTGGTTGTAATGAAAGCTTCTTATTTTGAAAATTGATTATTTTTAAATCACCATTGAGATAACTTTCTTCTTGAAGACAAGAAATTGTACATGTGTGGGGGAATTTAAAAATATAATGTTATATATATATATATTTATGTCATTTAATTAAGGTTTATTCATGTTTTACATGATAATGAACCAAGTATGTGTTGATTATTATAGGTAATAGGTTTCCAAGACTCTAATGGAAAATATGTGGAAACTAGGCAAAAATGACCATTACACACCAATAATCTCCAATTCACTACATGTAGGCATCACTCATAGAATTTCACAAGTCGTGAAGCAAGTTGTGAAGACATTACAAGCCATGAAAATATTACACAATTTTAATATACAATAAATGTCGTGTACTGTTCAAATACAACTTCCTGCTAAAAGTTCATGTAATGAGAATAAGCATGTCGTGAAGACCAGTTACATGTCATGACATGAGTCAAATCTCCAAATCTCAACGAATCATGTCGAGATTCGTTCCATATAAGAAAATCTAGGAGAAAACTATTGATCGATATTTCAAAATGGGAGATGTCTACACATCATATAATATCCCAACTATTTAATTTACAATTATTGTACCAAAGTGCATATCTTTTCTTTATCTCATATTTCTCTCATTATCTCATGTTTTCTCTCTTACCTTCTCTATTAACTCAACATTAAACAATTAATTTTCTATTTTGATTGAATCAAAGTTTCATTGATTATTCTATATTTTATATACATTATTTTCATCATCGTTTACCATTTTGACATGTGTTTAACATTATCATTTCCATTTTACAATGGGTTCACCATACATTCTTGCTTGATTACTATTTCTAGTAAGTAGTTGATTGATTTATTTTGTAGTCTAATTGTGAAATTCTTTATTCTTAAATGTTCACGTGCTAACTATCACATTTCTACTATTTTCTAAATCTAATAAGAATGCCTGTAGTTATTTATCCAATATATATTATAATCATAATTGGAGGATAAATTGCTTTGGGTAAGGGTTTAGTGTATGGTTGTTCTAAACTCAATGAATCTCTAAATCATACCTTTTTAACCCTAAGGCTAGTAATCACGTTACACAAAAAAAAGTATTCATTTATTTTAGGAAACCATAACAATGTTTTGTTTAAATTAATGAACCTAAACTGATTGGGGTGGAGTAGGCACTAATAATTATCCTACAAAGCATTATTCCAAATAAGCTAAGCTTAATGAATCTTGGTTGTCAGCTATATCTTGACAAAAGAATTGTTTCGTCATAGATAGATCTATTTTTTTCATAATCAACTATTGCTTTAGGCATTGCTTCATAGCCTAATAATTATGACTATTCAACTTTAGGATCAAGATTATCCTTTTTACCTAAACCAATTAATTGATCCTGATCCCTATCCTCTTTCTAAATCCTACACAAGGTTCAAAAACTTTAATTAAATCCTAATCTCAGTCTAGTTTTTTATGGAATCCTACACAATGGGTTCAAATTCCTGGTTCCTTGTATTCCAAAACAATAATCATGGGATCGAACCCACAGTATAAATATACTTCCTCATTGTAGATTTTTTAGTTTGGGATTAATAGTAATTATAATCAGACCAAATCCCACAAAAATTAAATGATACATGTGGTTGCATTAGAATCCCCATATTAATATCAATCTAGTTGAACCCTTAGGTTCCACCACTAAAAATGTTACATGTCACCTCATGCCATCGATCAAGTATCATTTTCCAAACAGAAATACCCAAACAATAAATACATGGTCCCATGGACCCATGCTCGAAATATCATATTATCTAGAAGCATGATTTCCCTAGGCATAATTATACATGTCCTCCAAATAGACCCAACCCAATAAACACAATGAAAAGATAGCCTCAGCCCCAACTGATGGTCTCAACATTATCAATCAATGGTCTTAACCATCCTTGTAACTTCCTACTATAAAAACCTCCAACTATACTAATGGTCAACACCATCCCAAGCCTCGTCTAATGAAGGCCTCTACCTACAAGAGTGGTCAACACCACCTCATTATTCGAGTCCTATCTATGTGTACATGATTCCAATGGCATGTCAAAAAAAATCACTGTGAGTGGAAATCACCAAAAAAACACATAATCCACATAATCCTGACACCTTATTCCACTACAACCATGTCATTAATCCTAATGGTCATTACCATATCAAATCACACGAGTCGTGATAGTAGACTAATGCAATTGTTGCCTCATCATGATGACCATGTCTCCCAACCAGTTAACAATATCACCCAACATACCTCAATCTAAAATCATCATGAGGATTGAATTTACTCATTCTAGGAGGTCATCACTACATCAATAATCGAGTTAAGCCTATCCATTTCTCATCGAACTCACAGACAATGTATCTAATTAAAACAATTCAATTGGTTAAAATGGATCACCTATACTAACGTCCCAAGTGGTCTCGAGCCCCATATATGTATCAATCATGGGAGTGATGTTTATGGCATGGTTAGAGGTTGTCATGATCCAGCCCTACCTAGGCTCGGGCCGCAACTACCCCAAGCCTGCCTCCATAGGCCAGGGACTGGTGACAAGTGTCGAAGGCTAAACAACTCAGGGAGGCCTTTGCCTAAGTACATGTACACACACACGCAACACACTCAATGCAAAAGTGTAGAGTAAAAAAGAAAATCAAGGTACCAATGACTATAAATAAACCACAAATGTACATTGACCTCTAAACAATACAAAGTATAAGCTGAAGGTAAACTAAAAAGGAAAAAAGGGAAAAACACGCCCCAAACCCGAAAAGCGTCACAACCTGGAAACAGGTAAACAAAATCAAACAACTAGGAGGGTCCCAAACCTAGAACCTGACTAACACCACCGCACGTGGTCCAAGATCCTGAACTCCTAATCTCTGCTGAAATCACAACCAACCAGTCTGTTGTCTGCAAGGGCACACCATGTACGAGCAATGCCCAAGTAGGGGTGTGTACAAAAATACACAGTAGGATACCCCGAGGGCTCGAGGGAGAAACAAAGGAGGTACCGAAGGGTGAGAATTAGATCAAATGTGGAATAGTAAAGGAGCACAACAGAGAGAGTGCAGAGGAGTAATAGTAGAGAGTCCAGCTCAACCCAATAAGAGGAATGAAGGTAGACTTGTCCAGACACATGGAGCTGGAAACAGTGAGAAGATGAACTTATCGTCGAGTCTTTGCTACCTATAGCAGGAGAGTAGACTCATCTAACCACGAGAAGTTAGACATAGAAAGCATGTGGCATACCCCACACATCTTTTCCTCTCCTAGAAGGCGAGTAACCAACCCCAAGAAGTGGGTACTGGAACAAGGTATATACATATCCATATGCTCTATCAAGAAGCCCAAACAAGATCGTAAGGGGATCTCCATCACATAGCTCAGCCCAAGAATGTAGGTAGACAATAGTCCCAGAATTAAATGCCATTGATGCCCAGCATCCCGCATGCCTTCCCCGAACTGCAAGTCAAGGGGCTCAAATAACCACACCTTGACACTATCTGCTTTGGGCGGAACTGACTCGCCCGCACGGTTTTAGATCGCATCACAAGGACACATATCGGTGGGGAAAGTTCCCTTTTTACTTGAGAGTTCTGGGGGAACACCAATCCACACCTCGTCACAGCCCCACAGTCGAGAGGTCTCCTCAAAGTTGACAGGCGACCCTTTGCCCAGCCCCACTGGAGCGTAAAACCTGGAAGTCGATGGGTTTCTACTAGAGGGAAACCCGGCAAGGGTCGACGGGTGCCACACCACCCAGTCCCAAAAAAGGGTAATCCACTAGAGGGAGACTTGGATAAAGTCATTGACGAGTTCTAATGACTAGTCCCATAAATGGGTACTCTACTGGAGGGAGGCTCAGAACCCTCATCGGGGACCACTTCCCATCCCAGTTGGAGGTAAACCCGACATCGTGGACCACTTCCCATCCCCACTAGAGGTATACCTGAAACCTCTATAGACATCCCTGCTGTATGGTACTACACTGTGAACAATTATTTATTGGTTATCCCTACTAAAAGGCACCCCACTAGCCATCCCTGCTGGATGGCAGCTCACTGACCATCCCTGCTGGATGGTACAACTAGCCATCCCTGCTGGATGGTACAACTGGTCATCTCTGCTGGATGGTACCTCACTGGTCAGCCCTGCTGGAAACAACCTCCTGGGTAGAGGATAGATGCCTACGTAATTTGTTGGTCACACCGAATCCACAAGATCTCTAGCAGAGAACATGAAAAAACACTGTCATCCAAACCATCGTGAACAAAAACCAGGGAGAAACCACTCAAACTTGCTGGTTAAATCCATCGTGAACAGGACCAGGGGAAACTCAACCCTACTGGTCAACAAATGAGAACAAAACCAGGGGAAAACTCAACACTTCTAGTCAAACAAATGATAACAGAACCAGGGGAAAACTCAACCCTGCTGGTCAAACAAACAAGAACAGAACTAGCGGAAAACTCAACCCAGCGGGTCAAACAATGAGAACATAACCAGGGGGAAACACAACCCTACTGGTCAAACAACGAGATTATATGGACCCTCTACATCGTGATAGGTCAAGGGTATGCAAAGCAGAACACGAAACGCATATGGGGCTCACACAACATGTGGCCCCAAGTCTACTCCAACCAAGCACAAAAATGTTCTCAGGTACAAACAATCACATGTACCTCCACACGTTCCCATATACTCCTAGATTATAACACATTTATAGCCCAAAGGATATCACGCACATGGCACCGAACGTCAATGCGAAGGCGTAAAAGTAATAACACCAACTTTCCACCTCATCGGCCCAGGCATGACCAACTACATCTCTTCAAGCATTTACATCACTCACACAAGAGTGCACGTGATCACATGCCAAGGGTCCACTACAAACACTGTAGAATGAACCACAACTGGAGTACCTTACATGCTTTCACATTTAAATGAGGTCTCGAAGGAGTATTCATACATTCAATCGGATCATACCCTTGTAATCCTCATGGAAAAATATGCGAGATAGACTATTTACATGCCTCCAACGGATATTTGATTGAAAAGTCGCCAACAACCCTTTACGCTCGAACGACGCCCCATGATCCCAAGCCTCGGTCCCAAAAACAGTCGGGCACATTGCACCATTGAGATCCCCTCAGGAAAACACGTCAAAAGGACTGCTCAATTGAGTGGTAAAAATATTTGGAGAAAATGATGTGCGTCGTCAAAATGGACACAAGCAGTTCTACGTGGGACCCACACCCTAGTCCCGAAGCACAACGAACGGATCACACCATTGCGATCCTCTCGAAAAATTACACAAGATAGATTATTCACTTGTCCAAAATGGACAACCGATGATAAAGCTGGAAATCACTGCCAACTCCCAAAATGACCCTGATGGGGCCCACACCACCATGAAAAATAAGAGCGGGCACATTGCGCCAATGCAATGCCCTCAGAAAAACACTCAAAAACGACTGCTCGCACACCACGAACAGACGTCCGATGAAAAAGTTACAAAAAGCTGTGTGCAGCTCGAAAGACGGACCATAGGGCCCACGTCTCAACTCCATTTTTGATTCCAGAAACCATATTGAAAAACTACGGCTCAACGCCAGGGTCGCAACGCAACTGACGGTGCTCAAAACAGACATCAGATGTGTCTGCACCGCTTAAAACACGAACCCCATGAAAAACGTCAATTCACTTAAAGGCGTGTCGTGCCTCCAAGGCCCCTAAATTCAAGAATTAAAACCCCCGAAAAAATCTTAAAAAGTCCATCTCAACATCTAGAGTACACTGCCGTAGATGGCATGAAAAATGGCCTCTCGTAACGAAAATTATGGTCGTCTGAAGAAAGGGGACGAATACCCTTTGGGCTGGACCAGCATGGACCAGCCGGTCCGCCCGACTCGAAGTGCTGGCCTGCGGCTCAGCCACGCATCCCAGCACTGACCTGCAGTCCACCGCAGACCGTCCATGAGGGTCGGGAATTCTTTCGATTGAATACCCATGGGATGTGGGTCTTTGTCCCCCGATGTGACCCCGCGGTTGCACACCCCGGCAGCTTGGCCTCGCTGCCTGGAGCGGCCGCATCGGCCGGCTGCTGAACACCCTTGCCGCCCTGCTGCCGAACTGCAGCCTCCGCCTACCTGGAGCCAGGAGTGCCGCCATTGCCTAGAGCCCGGAGCACTAGCGCCTACTGCTCTCCAGACCACCACCGAAACCCCTAAAATCGTCCGGAGAACCTCCAAAACCACCGAAAAAAACCCAAAACCCACAAACTTCAATGAAAGATTGCGTCCTCCTTCAAACTCAGATTTAAAATCCGAAAAGATCGTTGGGGAGCTCAGAAAAAGGGATATTCAGTTATAGGATTCTCTTTAAGATCAATAAGCAATTTGACACAAATATTTCAATTCAATGAGGTTGCAGAAGTTTAAAATGAAACAAAATGACGCCTACCTGTTGGGCGTAGCCCGGAGCTTCACCGACGGTCCTCCGGAGTTGTCGCGCCTCACCACAGTTGCTTCCACCTTGATCAGAGGAAGGGGTAAGAGTTAGAGGGTTTGACGGAGGGTTTTTCCAGGGGATGAAAATTAGTAGAGAGGGAGAAGGGTATTTTCATAAATAAGATTTTAGCATTAATTAAGAAACCCCTCCCAAAATAATTGAACGTCCGAAACCTCTAGCACAGTCAAGGTTAAGCCTCCCCTAGGGTAAACACCACATCCCAATCACAACCTCAGTCTCGTAATTTTAATCTGAGGCCTTGTTCAAAAGTTATAATACTTAACTCCCGAGGGTGCCAAATTACTAAAATCCCCCAGGGCCATTTTTCACTGACGGCCCACGCTAGCGAAAACTACACCCCTACTAGGGTAAACAGCACGTTCCGGACACAACAGTGCCCTCAGTTTTCCAATATGAGTCACCGTTTAAGAGATACATGAGTTAATACATTAAATGAATAAATTAATTATTTAATTTATCTGTTTAATGTTCCGGAAGCGAGTGAGGGGTCCAAACGCCCCTCACCGATATGTTTTATGTTGTTCCTAGGGTAAACACCCCATTCCAGACGCATATGTACACTCAGATCCCTGATCCAAAAAAGCATTAGGAGTTATGCCATTTATTTGGCGTGCCCAGTGTGAATGCATTGAAAATTTAATTTTGGCCACACTGGGGATTGGAATCGCACAATGTCTGAAGACCCTGATCTGGAATAACATAAATAATATTCCAAAGTCTTTTATAGAAAAAAATGGGTTGTTACATCATTCCCCTCTTCAAGCTTTTCGTCCCAAAAAAGCAAAACCAGGGAACAACACAGGGTACTAAGACCACACCTTGCTCTCTTGTACCCAGAAGAAATCTTGCACAGTCCCGTGTCACCGCACACAGACCAAAGGATTTGATTAGTTCACGCGAGGTCTTCCCTTGCTGATGATGTGCATAGAAGCACACACCCATCTTCTCAGGAAAGTCACATGGGAGATGTCGTGCACCCACTCCAGACTTTAGGGTTAGGGAATGGTGGTAGGGAACCTCGCCATCCCTTCGCTTGTTCCCAAACTATCTAAAGGTCCTCGGGGGTAGCTCGCCTCCTCGATCGGACCTCTATGTCGCATGATGCAACTGGAATCACCGCCCGCACTAGGAACAAGGCCTGGTGGTTCCCTGCTTTGAAATATCCATATGGTGAAACTCCCAAAGATTTCTGGTCATGCAAGGTTTCATAGTTGATGTCTCGCAACCAAGACACTCTTACATGCTCGGAGAGTGATGGAGTCAACACCATCGACTAAAGAAAAAGGTCCCACGCTTTTTACCTTACAAACACAGGGTTACACCAACGCCCCGTGCCACCCTGGTAACAACTCAAACAATGAGTAGGGAGAAAAATAATTTCACACACAGAGTCTAACAATTCTAATAAAAAAATTAGAAGAGCCCTAGAACATACCTCTGACCACCTCATGCTCTACGTGATCATAGACATCCAAAATTCGCGGCTATCTGTGGTCCCAACTGTCATCTCCTAGAGCCTAACATGGACCGCCTAGTGGTGATGGGAAGACCTCATAAAGTCGTCCCCCACTACCATCTCTCCCTGCTCCTCTGCTAGTACCACCTCACTGGGTGATACTTCGATCATGATGCTGCCTATGTCGTGGTGGTGCACCTACTGCTTGTCTGATATTCTCTGTATGCCTGGTTGGGCAGTCTCGCGCCAGGTGACCTCAACAATCGCAAGCATAACACCGACTCTCTCCAGGCTGCACTAGTGCCCTCCAGTGGCACTATGGTGTACGACCACACCACTAAGTCTGGTTATCAGAAAGACACATACATCGAGGTCATGTCACCCGACACCCGCTAGCTGCGGCAGATGTCTTGGCTCTGTTAAGCCTACATCCACCACCAACTATAGAACGCGACATGAAGCTCTCTGTCACCATCTCCTTCTCTAGTAACACGGAATATGTGGGAATTCCCAAGGGAACTATGACAGAATGAATCTCTAGGTGGAGAACCTGCTCAAACTCTTGCGCTCGGAAGTTGCCGTCATACACCACGTCTGGGTAAAAGCGTACACGATCTGCGAAACATTCCGCGTACTTGCCCACCATCACCCCTCCCTTCTAAAACTATAGGAGCTCCTGAATCCAAACAGAGCGTAAGCAGGAGCGTAGAAACTCCACACAAAACAACAAATCAAATTCACCCCATGAAAGAGACAACTCATCAAGAAACTGAGTCCCCAGAATCCCCCAACGCCAAGCTACTCTGCGGAAAAGGTTGGCGGCCAAATCCACCGTAAGATCTGTCAGCATCTGTACAAGCCTGAAAAAGAAAACCACTATCTCGAGCCAATCCTCTACTACCTGAGGGTCTGGATCACCACTGAACCTCATTGGTATCTGTCGCTAAAACTCATGGAGCGCGCTAAACCTATGATAAAGCTTAGTCTGCTCTGTTGGAGCTGTCTGTTGCTCAACAGGTGGGAGTGCTGCTACCGGCCCACTCGGAGAAAGGGGATCGCATGATGAGTCCTGGACTGAGGCCTTGTAGCTCACAAGGTCATTGTCACCAACCAAAGCTGTTATCCTGGCTGGATTTCTTCATAGAGACATCCTGAATATTGTCATGGAGTGCCGCAATCAGATGACCATATATGTATATCACAACAACAACAATGATGAGGAGCTGACTTAAGAATGAGAGTCAAGAATCAATCATATGTGATGCACACACCAATTTTCCCTACAACAAGTTTACCGGCATGCCTAGTTGACAAGCGGGTTATCAGGGTCCTAGGGAATGGATACGTCGGTCGCCGCACCATCACTGGACTACCTAGCCTGAGAGCCGCTGTCAATACACGTTAACACTATTGCCCTAAATCCCAACCAATTCCTTTTTAGAGACGTCCAAACAACATCCCAAGGAACCAACCACCTTTGATACCACTTTTTCATGACCAGACGCTAGATGGGCTCGAGCCGCAACTACCCCAAGCCTGCCTCCATAGGCCAGGGGCTGGCGACCAGCACCGAAGGCTAAACAACTCGGGGAGGCCTTTGCCTAAGTACATGTACACACACACCTAGCACACTCAATACAGAAGTGTAGAGTAAAAAATAAAAGCAAAGTACCAACTACTATAAATAAACCACAAATGTTCATCGTCCTCTAAATATTACAAAGTACAAGATAAAGGTAAACTAAAAAGGAAAAAGGGAAAAACAGGCGCCCAACTAGAAAAGTGCCAGAACCTAGCAACTGGTAAACAAAATCCAACAATTGGGAGGATCCCACACCTGGAACCCAACTATGACCACCGCACGCGATCCAAGCTCCCGAACATCTAAGCTCTGCTAAAGTCACGACTGACCTATTTTTCATCTACAAGGGCACACCAAGTGCGGGCAAAGCCCAAGCAGGGGTGAGTATAAAAACACTCATTAGGATACCCTGAATGCTCGAGGGAGAAAAAAGGAGGTAACGGAGGGTGAGCAGTAGATAGAACAGGGAATAGTAAAGGAGTACCATAGAGAGAGTGCAGAAGAGTAACAGTAGAGAGTCCAGCTCAACCCAACAAGACGAAAGAAGGTAGACTCGTCTAGACACAAGGAGCTGGAAATGGTGAGAAAATGAACTTCCTGTCGAGTCATCGCTACCTATAGCAGGATAGTATACTCGTCCAACCACGAGAAGCTAGACACAGAAAGCACATGGAATACCCCGCATGTCTTCTCCTCTCCTGGAAGGAGAGTAAAAAAACCCAATAAGTGGGTACTGGAACAAGGTATATAAATATTCATATTCTGAATCAAGAAGCCTGAAAAAGATCATAAGGGGATCTCTATCCCGTAGCTCAGCCCAAGAAAGTGAGTAGCCAATAGTCCGACAAGTACACACCATCAATGCCCAGCATCCTGCACGTCTGCCCCGAAATGCAAGTCAGGGGGCTCAAATCACCACACCTTGACACTATCCTCTTTGGGCAGAACTGACTCGCCTGCACAGTTTTAGGTCACGTCGCAAGGACGCGTCTCGGTGGGGAAAGTGCCCCTCGTACTTGAGAGTTCTGGGGGACATCAAGCCACACCTCTTCACTTCCCCGTAGTCAAGGGGTCTCCTCAAAGTCAATATGTGACCCCCTTGTAACACCTCAATCTTCCACGGTACACTTCTCTTTGAATAATACAATATCGTGTGTTGTACGCAACTTCGAGTTCTAACACAAACCACAACCAATCAAACTAGCTGATATGAATAGTGATACCCACTTTCTAAAATTTTATAAATTTTATCTTTAAAATGGACTTAATTTTTGGATTTCGAATATCAAAATTACCTTAGGGTGAATTTTTGGTATTTTTATGAAAACATTCAATTTTTGATGAATAGTGAAAAAACACTGAGTTATAGTTTAAAATTAATTTTTTTATTTAAATAATTATTTATTTTATTTCAATTTAATTAAGGTCAAAATAGATAAATAATACCTATATAAGTTCAATGTAATCCATCGGAGTTAGTTTAGAATAATATTTTTATTGAACTTTTCACCATCTTTTACCCACCTCCTAGGAGAATTTGGAAATTCACATAAAAATTAATTTTACCGCTTCTGTGAGTGGAATTTAGAAAAATCCAAGAGAACCAGTGAATATCAAGGAGTAAAATTTGGTTCAATAAGATTAAAATAATATTTTGTGAATAGTAGATTTTTACTTTTATTTACCACAGTAAAAAGTAAATAGGGTAATTAAGGGTAAAAATGATATTAATATTACCCTAACACATGTCCTAATTCTATTGGACAAGTTTATATCGACCAAACACAACCTTAGGAATAAAATATTATCATTTAGGTCTACTTGGATTAGATTAGAACATTTATTATTATTTAATTTAAAGAAGAGTTAAAAGAGTTAAAATCAAAGTTTAATTACTAAAACATTTTTAATATAGGGTTATACATAAGATAAATTTTATTGTAAATATTAATAAGAAATATAGAAAGATTTCCTACATAATAGTATTTTATTTATAATTTTTAGACATTATATAATTTAATTTATTTATAATGATCAATCTACGTGCTCTAATCAGAGTTTATCTAAATCTAGCTCCCAAGATTTGTACTAAACTTCCTATGATACCAAACGTAATACCCCGACCCCAGTTACCTAGAGTCGGTGCATTATTACATAACATTGGCATGATCACAAGAAATATCAATTCTAGAAAGACGGATTAGTTTAGTACCCTTGGAATAACTAAATACATTCATAAAGTTTACATTACATCATAAAGTGAAAACTACAACAACATCTTGTCTCCACACTCATATCCCCTTATACTATCCCTGAAGATCATTCATAAAATACTTTTTCACATCCTGGAAAAAATAAAACATTGAAAGGGGTGATCTCAAATTCCCAGTAAGGATATGAACATAGAAAAAAATTTCATAAATAAGAACAAACATTTAAGGCAATGTATATCTAAAAAAAGCCTTTTACACTTGAACTTCAGCATAATATGGAAAAGATAAAATGAAATAATTCATTTTTAATTATTCACATTGATATTCTACTAGTCTATTAATCACATGCAATATCAATAACCACTTTCATAATGATGGACTGCATAATACCATAATATCATAACCACGTAGCCAAGGCCTTGTGCCAAGACTACAAATTAGATTTTGTCAAGGCCTTGTGCCAAGACACTAGTTTGTATCATGAGACCGACCGATGCATCAAGGAGCTAT
Organism: Viscum album; assembly: GCA_963277665.1. Lineage (NCBI taxonomy): Eukaryota > Viridiplantae > Streptophyta > Magnoliopsida > Santalales > Viscaceae > Viscum > Viscum album. The sequence goes on from OY728132.1 coordinate 1,880,280,528, forward strand.
AGCGGGCTCCACCCATCACTTATTAGGTCCAATGCATTCCTCATATGAATAGGTTTAAACATAACATACACATTCATATTAAAACTAGCATACGAAATGTCAATACTTTCTCCATAAACCATGAATGGTATAAAAATAACACATCCACAGTCAAAGATATCACAAAACATTCAATACAATATGGATGTTTTGTATCATAATAAATCAACCTCAAGTAAACTTAAAATCCATCAAAGGATGTTGACATAGAAGAAATCAAAACTATTTAAGAGAAATATCTCTTTTTTGAAATCATTTAAAAGTCACATAATTATAAAAGAAAACATTTACATTAAAATCATTTTTATAATCTTGTAAGGGAAGATTCAATGATTTTATAATGGTGTAAAATAGCCACACCCACCGTATAAGTTAGAAAGACATTCTTACCTTTATTTTGTCAAAAAGGTTAAAAAGGTCCTTGTTTGGAAAACGATGAAAAGATTCCTTTATAAACTTCTTATAAAAAGTAAAACAAGGGTATAAATGACTTTAACCCATAGTCTATAAAATAGTAAGAATTTTTTGAAATACATTTTTAAGAAACATTGATGTGGATGATAAAGAGGTCCCACTAGATAATTACTTATACATCCTCAGATAATGAAGTGATTGTGAAATAAACCCTTACCTTTTACTTTTACTTGGTTGAGGATAGGTTATCCTCCTGTATAATGGTTAAATAATTGTTATTAAATTATACAAGAATCAAATAAATATGGGAAGAAACACCCTGGTACTTTCTTAAAAGGAATGGGAGTCTTTTACAAGTGTGGTTAAAAAGGCCACCAAGCTTGTGATTGCAAGGGGAAGAAGGAAGATACCAATGTCCAATGATATAATTGAAGGGATATGGGACATTATGCAAATTAATATCCTATGTGTCAGGGAAACGTACCTTAAAAAAGGCCAAGGGATCAATGTGAGGCTTATTCTTTCTCTACTGCTAAGGTAGAAGCTCCGAAAGATGTAGTGGTAGGTAATTTAATGGTTTCCTCAAGTTTAGACAATGATTTATTTGATTCTGGTTAATCACATTGTTTCATATCTTCCTAGTTTGCTAAGAAAATTAGATATCTCTAATTTGATTTAACGAGGGAGTTTCCCGTCAAAACCCTTAAGGGAAGTATCATTCCTACAAAGTTTTTTGGATCCGTTCCCATTAGGGCATATAAATTTTCTTTATCTGCTATTCTCATCATCATAACCATGAATGAATTTGATATAATCCTTGGTATGGTTTGGATTTCATACCATGATGTGAAAATTTATTGTAAGAAGAAGGAGGTTATGATTTTTGATGATGATGATAAGGAACACCTCTTCTTTAGAGCAGAATCTTCACCACCTGATTATTATCTAGATCCCCCCCAATAGCTCAACTAAATTCAATTGTTGGGGAAGAAGAGAATGAAATAACTATTAGGAGGAAAGGAATCTTCAAATAGAGGATGTAACTAATGTGGGAGAATATGTTGATGTGTTTCTAGAAAATTTACCTAGACATCCTCCAGAACGAGAAGTTGAGTATTCCATTGATTTAATTCCTAGTTTAAGGACCATATCGAAGACCCCTTATAGAATGGCCATTGATTAATTAGTTGAATAAAAGAAACAACTAGGGGAATTGAGTAATAAGGGATTTATTAACCCTAGTTTTTCCCCATGGAGAGCCCCAATCCTTTTTGTTAAGAAGAAATATGGATCTATGAGGTTATGTATCGACTACAGGGAAATCAAGGCTATAAAAATAAAGAACAAGTATCCCCTACCATGAATTGATGATTTATTTAACCAACTACATAGAGCTCAATATGTTTCAAAGATTCACCTTCGATCTGGATACCATCAGTTGTGTGTAAAGAAGTAAGTCATTCCGAAGACAACATTTTGAACCAGGTACGGGCATTAAGATTTTACAGTAATGCCTTTTGGGCTGACTAATGCACCCTTTATATTCATGGTACTAATGAACAAAGTTTTCAAGGAATATCTCGATGATTTTGTGGTGGTATTTATTAATGATATCTTGGTATACTCCAAAAGCTACAAAGATCATGAAAATCACTTGCACATTATCCTGAAGACTCTTAGAAGGCAAGAATTATATGGGAAGTTTAGCAAGTGTGAATTCTGGCTTCAAGAGTTTTCTTTTCTTGTACATATTGTCTCTAAAGCTAGAATCTCTGTTGATCCTTCTAAGACCAAGGCAATCCATGAATGGCCTACGCCGATGAGTATAACTGAGGTACGCAGTTTATTTGGTTTAGAAGGTTATTATTTACATTTCATCCAAAATTTTTCCCGCTTTCCAAACCAATTAACAAAGCTCACACGTAAAGGGGTTAAATTCATTTGGAAAAAATAGTGTGAATAGTTTTTTGTAGAACCAAAGAAAAGATTGTTCAATGATTCTATATTGACTCTACCATCGGGGAATGATGGGTTCGTTATTTTTAGTGATGTATCGAAGAAAGGACTTGGTTGTGTCCTTATGCAGAATGATAGAGTTATTGCCTATGCGTCACGACAGCTAAAAATTTAAGGGAAAAACTATCCTACTCATGATCTTGAGTTAGATGCAGTAATATTTTCTTTGAAGATATGGAGACACTATCTCTATGGTGAAAAATTTGACATTTATACTGATCACAAGTGTTTGAAGTATATTTTCTCACAGAAAGAACTCAACATGAGGCAAGGGAGATGGCTTGAACTACTCAAGGATTATGATTTCACGATACACTACCTCTTGGGGAAGGAAAATAAGGAGGAAGATGCTTTGAGTAGAAAATATCATGGAGTTTTGAACATGAAGAGAGTTGAAAAGGATCCTATATACATGGATCTAGTAAAGATGGATATGGGACCCACCATGGAAGGCGAAACATCAATTATTTTTCAAATGGTTTCCAAACCATCATTACAAGAAAGGATAAAGAGTTCTCAAACCGACGATGAGGAGTTTCAAAAGAAGATTAAAGCTGTGAATTATGGTAGATTGAATGACTTTGTGTATGGAGATGGAATTTTGAAATTTGGGAAGAGACTTTGTGTTCTCGATATACTTGATCTAAAAAGGTAATTTATGGACGATTCTCATAGTCTCAATTTCTCTATACACCCTGGGAAAACCAAAATGTATAGATATTTGAAGGAACATTTTTGGTGGGACAACATAAAGAGGGATATTGCTGATTTCGTGTCAAGATGTATGGTTTGTCAACAAGTGAAAACTAGAAGGCAACAGCCTGGAGGAGTCATGCAACCTCTTCCCATACCTGAGTGGAAATTTGATAATATCACAATGGATCATGTCATGGGACTACCAAAGACATCTAGAAGGAACAATGTAATATGGTTCATTGTGGATCGTCTTACCAAATCAGTACATTTTCTTTCTATAAGAGAAGATCTACCATTTGAACGTCTAGAAAGGCTATTTATTAATGAAGTTGTGAAACGTTAGGGAGTACTCCTATCTATTTTTTATAATCATGATCCCCACTTTACTTAAAGATTCCGGAAGAGTCTTCAGAATTCCTTGGATACTGAACTTCGTTTGAGCACTTCCTACCACCCTCAAACAGATGGACAATCAGAACGGACTATTAAAACCTTATAAGACATGTTGAGATCTTTCTCACTTGACTTTTAAGGTATGTGGGATCAATATTTACTCTGGTAGAATTTTCCTATAACCATAGCTTCCATTCGATTCTTCATATGGCACCATATGAAGCATTATACAGAAAGAGATGTCGCACACTGACCTGTTGGGATGATATCGGTGAAAGAAAACTTGTAGGCCCAGAACTGGTGGAGGGAACGATGGAGAAGGTGAAGGTCATCCAAAACCACATCAAAGCTGCTCAAAGTAGGCAGAAGAGCTATGCTGACAACTAAAAAATGTTTTGGAATTTCAGTTAGGAGATCATGTTTTCTTGAAGGTATCTCAAGGGAAACGAGTTATACGTTTCGGTGATAAAGGTAAACTGAGTCCCAGGTACATCGGACCATTTGAAATTCTAGAATGAATTGGGGATGTAGCATACCATTTGGAAATGCTGCCAAATCTCTCCAAAGTTCATGATGTGTTCCATGTATCACTATTGAGAAAATACATGCCTGACCCAATGCATGTACTTACATACGAGGAATTAGAATAGGAACCTGATCTTTCTTATTGCAAAGAACATATCAAGATTCTTGATATGATATAACATGTGATGAGAAATCGGACAACTCGTCTGGTAAAAGTTCTATGGAGAAACCATAAGATGGAAGAGGTAACGTGGGTACCCGAGGAACTTATGATGAAGAACCACCCGAGACTTTTCATGTAGCAGTATTGTATAAATTTTGAGGACAAGATTACTTGAAAAAGGGTAGAATGTAACACCCCAAGCTTCCACGGTACAGTTCTCTTTGAATAATACAATTGTGTGTGTTGTACGCAACTTTGATTTCTAACACACACCACAACCAATCAAACTAGCCGTTATGAATAGTAATACTTACTTTTTGAAATTTTAAAAAATTTACCTTTCAAAATGGACTTTATTTTTGGATTTTGTATATCGAAATTAGCTTAGGGTGAATTTTTGTTATTTTTCTTAAAGCATTCAATTTTGATGAGTAGTGAAAAAACACTGAGTTATAGTTTAAAAAATAATTTATTTATTTAAATATTTATTTATTTTTTTTAAATTTAATTAAGGTCAAAATAGATAAAAAATACTTATATAAGTTCAAGGTAATTCATTGGAGTTAGTTTAGAATAATTTTTTATTGAACTTTTCATCGTCTTTTACCCACCTCCTAGGAAATTTTGAAATTCACATAAAACATAATTTTACCGCTTCTGTTAGTGGAATTTCGAAAATCTAAGAGACACGGTTAAAATAAAAGAGTTAAATGTGGTTCAATAAGATAACAATAATTTTTGGTGAATAGTAACTTTTTACATTTATTTTCCACAGTAAAAAGTAAATAGGTTAATTAAGGGTAAAAATGATATTAATATTACCCTAACACATGTCCTAATTCTACTGGACAAGTGTATCTCGACCAAAAAAACCTTAAGAATACAATATTAACATTTAGGTCCACTTGGATTAAATTAGAACATTTATTATTATTTAATTCAAATAAGATTTAAAAGAGTTATAATCAATGTTTAATTACTAAAACATTTTTAATATAATTTTATACATAAGATAAATTCGATTGTAATTATTCATTAAAAAGATAAAAAGATTTAATACATCATGGTATTTTAATTATAATTTTTTAACATTATATAATTTAATTTATTTATGACACAATGGTGATGCAGTAATTAACTAATTAGTGAAATATTAAAATAATTGATATTATAAATACACAAATAAGTATAATATGAGACTTTTAATGAATTCCACGAATTTTAGAGAATAATATGACATTTTAGTATTGACAATTTTTTTTCTAAGTAATCATTATTTTATGATTTTCACAAAAATCAAATACAAAATAGTGTTAATATTGAGATAAAAGAGTTTTTAAAACAAATTTTATATTATTAATTTATATTAAATTCCTAAAAATCTAAGGCTTGTCCAAAGGACTTATATCATTATAGGTGTATCATTAGTGGAACACTTGGGGGTATCTTGGATGTTTATAGTAATTTTATTAAATATATAATATAAAAATACAATGTGACATGATAAATGTCAAACTAATTAACTAAGAGTTAAAACTAAAAGATAAGGTTAATATAGTGACCCAAACCTGTCTAAAATCTATTGGTTGAAATTATTTTGACCCATAACCACCATAGAATTTGAATAATCCACTTTGGAGCCTTTAGAAACTGAATATGAATTTATTATAAATTAATACTTTATGTTTTTTCTAAAGAGCCCCTCCTCCCCCTTATAAAAGGACACCACTTATAACCAATTCTTCACACCTTCAAAGACTTTTGGTTCTACAAAACCCTGCCAAGATATTCTCTCCTCTTCCCTCAATTCAACCTATAGGCCATATTTTGATCATAAATCCATCCAAAGGAGCCCTTTCGATCAAATCAAAAGGAAGAACCCAATTAAGAGGTAATGTTTTCACCACCCTTTTCAAGTTCCTTTCTTCTTCAACTTCTTCTTTCATTGTTATTTACATTATAAAATAATAACTACAGTATCTTATATATACTGTGATGTTATTATATATATGGTACAACCATATTCAGTATTCTATCCATCATTTGAATGACATGTCACCATACATGCGTACGTACGGCTTACCGTCTCCACATCGTTGTGTAATTGTTATTCAAAACATTATAATTTGGATGGGTATAATACTGATGTGTAATTCATGTAAATAATAAATATAACATTATAATGATTCTTTATGAACTATATAACATCTAATTATATATTATTTTAATATCAAAAGAATGATATTGTTGCTCGTGCGTACGTACGGATTACCGTCTTCACGAACGCGTTGAGATTCATTCCCCATCGAATCCATTCAAGACTAAATTTCATTAGATGATTGAAAATAATTTTTAGCGACATGATATCATTCTAAATATGAATAATATTCATCCCCTACATAACAAATATGGATCACATAACAAAGAATATAAAGGAAATTGAATCCACTAACACCAGAAATGATGATACTACTAAGATATTACTAACAAACAATGTTTAAAGATCATATATGATATCATATTAATTTATATGATTTTTCTATAATTTAATAACAATTATTTCACCATTATCAAGGAGGTTAATCTATTCTCAGCCAAGTAAAAGTACAAGGTAAGGGTTTATTTCACAATCTCTTCATTATCCGAGGTTTTTTATACGTAATTATCTATTGGGACCTCTTTATCATCAACATCCATGTTTCTTAAAAATGGATTTCAAAACATTATTACTATTTTATAGACTATGGGTTATAGTCATTTATACCCTTTTTTTACTTTTTATAAGATGTTTATAAAGGAATCTTTCTGTCGTTTTCCAAACAAGGCCCTTTTTACCCTTTTTACAAAATTAAGGTAAGAATGTCTTTTTAACTTATACGGCTGGTGTGGCTATTTTCCACCGTTATAAAATCATCGAAGCTTCCCTTATAAGATTATAAAAATATTTTTAAAGTAAATGTTTTCTTTTATAATTATGTGACTTTTAAATGATTTCAAAAAAAGAGATATTTCTCACAAATAGTTTTGATTTCATCTATGTCAACATCCTTTGATGGATTTTAAGTTTATTTGAAGTTGATTTATTATGATACAAAACTTCCATATTGTATTGAAGGTTTTGTAATATGTTTGTCTTTGGATGTGTTATTTTTATACCATTCATGGTTTATGGAGAAAGTGTTGACATTTCGTATGCTAGTTTTAATACGAATGTGTATGTTATGTTTAAAACTATTCATTTGAGGAATGAATTGGACTTAATAAGTGATGGGTGGATCCCACTATAGCTCCTTGATGCATAGGTAGGTCTCATTAGAAAAACTAGTGTCATGGCACAATGCCTTGACAAAATCTTATTTGTAGTCATGGCACGAGGCCTTGGCTACATGGTTATGATAGTCTGGAATTATGCATTCCTTCAATATGTAAGTGGTTATTGATATTACATGTGATTATTCAACTAGTAGAATATACATGTGACTAAGTAAATGGAAATATTTCATTTTATCTTTTCCAAATTATGCCGATGTTCATGTTTAAAAGGATTTTGTTTTAGTTATACATTTCCTTGAATGTTTATGATTATCCATGAAAGTTTCCACTATATGGTTATCCTTACTCGGCATTTGAGATCACCCCTTTCAATGTTTTATTTTTTTCGAGGATGTGAATAAGTATTTTATGAATGACCTGCAGGGATAGTATAAGGGGATATGAGTGTGGAGACTAGATGTTGTTGTAGTTTTCAATTTATAATGTAATGTAAACTTTATGAATGTATCTAGTTATTCCTAGGCTACTAAACTAATTTGTCTTTAGATATTTGATCATTATTTTGATCATGACAATGTTATGTAATAATGCACTAACTCTGGGTAACTGGGGTCAGGGCGTTACACCCCTACCCAGCCCTGCTGGAGGGTAATCCCTGGAAGTCGATGGGTTCCCACTAGAGGGAGACCCAACAAGAGTCGACGAGTGCCACACTGCCCAATCCTGAAAAGGTTAATCCACTAGAGGGATACCCAGCTAAAGTCGTCGACGAGTCCTAATTCCCAGTCCCATAAAAGGGTAGTCCACTGGAGGGTGGCTCGGAACCATCATCGAAGACCACTTCCTAGCCCAGCTGGAGGTAAACCCGGCATCGGGGACCACTTCCCAGCCCAGCTAGAGGTAAGCCCGGCATTGGGGACCGCTTCCCAGCCCCGCATGAGGTAATCCTAGAACCACTCTGGCCATCCTTGCTAGATGGTACTACTCTATGAATACCACTGTACTGGCCATCCCTACTGGATGGTACCCCACTAGCAATCCCTGCTGGATGATACCTCACTGGCCATCCTTGCTGGATGGTACAACTGGCCATCCCTGCTGGATGGTACAACTGGTCATCCCTGCTGAATGGTACCTTACTGGCCAACCATACTAGAAACAACCTCCTCGGTAGAGGATCGATGCCCGCATAATGTGTTGGTCACACCGAATCCACAGGATCTCTTCCAGGGAACATGAAGCAACTCTTCCGGCCAAATCATCAAGAACAAAACTAGGGGAAAAGCACTCAACCCTACTGGTCAAAACAATATTGAACAGGACCATGGGAAACTCAACCCTGATGGTCAACAAAGGAGAACAAAACTTGGGGAAAACTCAACCCTGATGGTCAAACAAATGATAACAGAACCATGGGAAAACTCAACCCTGCTAATCAAACAAACGAGAATAGAACCAGGGAAAAACTCAACTGTTAGAACCATGGTATTCTATGAAAGATTTGGATTATGGTTTTTGTTTGTTTTCAATCAGTAGTGGAAGCTTAGAATGTGTACCTTCAAAGATATCATACAGTTCAATTAGACAACAGTATTGAAGGTGGCGTAGTTTCCCAGTATTTTCCAATTTTTTGGGCCTGAAAATCGATAAATGGAGAAAAGTGTTTTTGGAAGAGAGACTTGAGAGCCGTGTACTGGATGAAGAGGAAACATGCGCACCATATGTTTTTCAAGATCAGAACATGGGAAAATGACAAAGGGATAAGGGCCGCACAAGTTTTGGGCTGGTCGCACAAGTGACCTGCGTGTCGTGAAGAGACTTGGGCACCGATGCCTAGGAAGATAGGAAACTTTCACACCTATTTTTTTTCAATATCATAACTTCAAAATATGGTAAAGGAAAGAAGGTCGCACAAGTATTTGTGTAGGTTGCGCAAGTGAGTAGCGTGACAGAGGCTAGGGAGGATGAGCTACGCGCCGGAACCTGCGCGCCGAGGGAACACTTGTGCGCCATCGTGCAGGGGATCCCGTTTTCCTATAAATAGAGGACCCCCTCCTCATTTTCAATGAAGTTCAAGACATAGAGATTTTTAGATCTCTCTTCGTGCAAGTGGTTGAGTCGTGAAAGTGGTTGTTGGGTCGTACAAGTAGAGGCTTCACGCCAATTGTTGGTTGCACGACCAAGGCATTTGGGGAGTTAAAGACGCAATGTCGCGCAGGTTTGGTGTTGAAGGAGGCAGTGTCGTGCATGTTGTATGGTGTCACCTGCGCATTGATTTTGTACCATGCAAGTGACTTCCACGTCGGGATTGTGACTTGTGCATCGGGCTTGGATTAGTGCGTCAGGGTTGTTAAAGTTCATCTGTCCTTTTGAAGCTGCACGGAAGCAGGAAGATCGCCCGGTACCCTCAGCGCAATTGAGATTCATCTTTCGGTGAGAGTTGGACTTCAACAGAGCATCTACTTACAAAGAGGATGAATTCTTATGCAATGATGATGAGACCTTCACGTCTATAATCTGAGTGGGACTTCACCAATGGCAGTGAGCCAGGGGGAGTCAATGGGAGTGACCCGAGGGAAGCAATGAGCTATCCCTGAAACTTTGTAAAGTCAGTGAGCCTGGGACAAAGCGATTGTGCCCAAACCATTGTAATCCTCAGCTAGTGAGGATTAGTGGAATTTGGTACGACCGAAAAATTGTCGGCGTATGCTCCTTGGACGTATCCCTTAGTGGTGAATCAAGTAAAAAGTGTTGTGTCTTCTCTGTGCATGTGAATGTTTGCTTTCGGATCAAATTTATCATATAGGTTCAACAAGTTCCTACCAACATGGGAACAAGATCCATCATATTAAATGAAATTTTTTTCACCCTAATTCACCCCTCGCCTCTCAGGGTGTCCTAGTGTCCTTCACGTGGTATAAGAGGGTAATGGTTGCTGGTGTTGAATCTGTCCTTTATCGTCAGGGAGAATGCAGTCAATGTCAGGGGAGTCCCCCACTTCTATGGAAGTAATTTCTTGATCTGGAAGAACATAATGAGATCTCATCTAAGATCTCATGGAATGGAAGTTCTCTTTTTTCTACTATGAAAGGAATACAAGTCACTGATCCAACAGGCCTGGTTATGACTGAAACAGACAGGAAAATTCTTGATGCAGATGCTAAAGCACAAAATGCACTCACTACAGCCCGTTCTGATCAGATCTACCAATAGGTGATGAATTTCACCTCAAAAAAATCCATGTGGGATAAACTCGAGAATATTTATGAAGAAGATAGAAAAATAAAGGAGGGGAAACTACAAGTGCTGCACAATCGGTTTGATGATCTGAAGATGCATCCAGACGAGAATGCAGACTCTTTCTTCAATCGAATTACTAAAGTGGTTGGAGAAATTCGGGGTCTAGGAGAAGAAATCAAAGACATTGATATTTAAATGAAAATATTAAGAATACTTCCACCTCTGTACAATGAAAAGGTGTCAGCACTTGAGGAAAGATATCTTTTCAAACTTTCTCTAGATGATTTTCTGAGCAGCTTGGTAGCATATAAAATGAGAGTCAAACCAGAAGATGCTACGACTCTTGTGAGCAAGGAAATGGCATTCCAAGCCATGGATAAACTGAAAATCACAAAAGATAGTAGCGGTGAAGATGACAAAGAAAAATAAATTATTTCTCTCATTGCAATGAAGTTCTAGAAGGGGAAAGGGAAATTCAAAGGGAAGTTACCTCTCGCAAGTTTCCGTTGTGGAAATGGGGGGCACATTGCCTCTCAATGCTTAAGAAAGTCAAATGATGAAGATATTGAAGAAGAAAGCTTCGAGAAGCCTCGGAGAAGGTTCTTTAAAAAGGGAGACTTCAAATCTGGAAAGAAAATGAAAAATAAGAGTTTTGTCTTTGAAGAGGAAGAAGATGATAATGAATTCTTTGATGAAGAAGAACCAGAATTCAAAACTGGGAAACATGACTCTATGATGGCCACTATTGAAAAGTTATTAGATACTGGTGGAGAAAAACAACTGAGAAATTGTGTAGATCCCAAGATTCAACTTAAGGATGCGGTTAGTAAGCTTAAGATTAAATGTAAGAGTTGCAATAAGTGGAAATCAATTGTAGAAGAATCAACTGAATAAGTTGATCAAATTGAAGCTGAAATTGAACGACTGGAAGAATTTGTGAAGGTACAGTCTAAAATAATTGAAAGCAGTGATGATGTAGTAGATTTGATGCTGAGAATTAAAGAGCAGGAAAAGGTCATCAATGACCTCACCACCAGACTTGATGAAAAATCCAAGACTGCTGAGGGTCTTGAGGAGGAAGTTGTAACTCTAAGGATTAAACTGGAGACTGAATAAATTCCAAAAGAATCTAGTAAGAAAATACATTTTGGAAGATTCTCAGATGTAGAATTACTAGCAAGAGCCAATTATGGTTCATATGGGGTTGAAAAAATCTTTATTGATCAAAGAACCACTTGTATGGGAATGAGTGGAATTGGCTTTGAGGCTGAGACATCAACTGCTAGAATTGAAAATATCCAAAAGAATGATAAGATGAAAGTTGAACATGTTGAAACATTACCTAAAGTTCCGAAAAGGGAACCCTTAATCCAATCTAAAATGAGAACTGAATATTATCCCCAAACATTCAGAAATGACAGACAATCTAACTATTCTCCCAAGTAAGAAGGTATGAGGAGAAATTCAAGTGAGAAGACTTTTACTCTCATGAAGTGTCAATTTTTTGGCTATCAGGGCCATACCATGTCTTATTGCGAAGAGGCAATAAGTTATCTGAATGGAGAAGATATAGAAGTTAAACAAAGGAGAACAATTTCATATCCTAATTCTTATAAAAGAAACAATTTCTATGGATATTGTTATCATTGTTCTCACTTCGGCCATAAGGCCGCTAATTTCAGGCAGAGACGGGACATGGCCACCTCATACCAGAGTTCAAGAAAAGTTAAGTCTCATCAACAAGACAGTGTTGCTCTCTCAAACAGGTTTTATCCTCTCAAAGAAAATTTCGACTATGAAGAACCTGGCTATGTGGAAGAGATAATTGAAAGGCCATCAGTTCTATATACTCAATCCAATTTATCATGGAAGGAAAGGAAGAATATTGAGAAATCCAACCTTGAAGAGGTGGCCCTCAAAGCTACAAATAACAACAGTACCAAGATTCTGGATAGAGGTTGTTCATCTCATATGACAGGTAATGTTGGCCTGCTAACGAATATCATAAGGAAAGATGATGGTACAGTAAGATTTAGTAATGATGGGGCTCGGAAAATCAAATGGAGTGGAAGTACCGAATTAGAAAATGGATAACTAAGGAAGATTGAAGTCCATTATGTAGATGGACTACCTCATAATCTCCCTAGCGTGAGTAAACTCTATGACTCCGGACTTATAGTTACTTTTAATCAGAAAGGCTGCACTATCAAGGGAAAGACAAGAAATTCACTTATAAAGGGATGCAGAACAGAAGGCAACTTGTATCAGGTTGATAGTGAAGAAAATGAACGTTGCATGACTATTGAAGAAGAAAACAATTTGTGGCATCGGAGACTTGGACACATCAATCAACAAGACATGAGGAAAATATCAAAATTGACAATTGTCATGGACATTCCCAACCTGAAGAATGAGCATGAAAAAACTTGTGATGCTTGCATTCATGGGAAGCTGGTCTGCAGTTCATATCGTCCAAAGAAGAGAAGGGCATCTCACCTTTTTTATCTGATTCATACAGATGTATGTGGGTTGATAAATGTTGCCGGAACTCATGGAGAAAGGTACTTTGTCCTTTTCATATATGATTACATTAGAATGGTATGTTTTATGGTCATTCATAGGAAATGACATGTCCTTGACAACATGAAAACATATCGGCGAATCACCAAGAATGATATTAGATGAACAATCAATGTGTTGAGATCTGACAATGGAGGAGAATACATGTCCATTGAATTTGAAAATTATCTGGAGAAGCATGTGATACAGCATGAGGTAGCTATTGTGAGAACTCTACAACAAAATGGAGTTGTTGAACATAGGAATCGACAGGTGAACAACATGGCACGAACTATGCTGATTGAGAGTCGTATTCCACGACATTACTGGAATGAGGCTGTTCAAGGTACAATGTACATTCAGAATCTAACAAGACTGTATATGGGTGAGATGAATACACCATATGAATTTTGATATGGACAGAAGCCTTCTTTAAAATAATTTGGTGTCTTTGGAAGTAAATGCTTCATCAGGAACAAATAAGGAAATGATGGGAAATATGGTGACAATGCAGATGAAGGAATTTTCCTTGGTTACTCAATGAAAATAAAAGCCTACAAATGTTTCAACAAGAGTTTAGGAAGGATTGTGGAAAGTAGTGATGTTAAGATAATTGAAGAGAAAACCACAAATTCTTCAAGGACATCATATGCAGATGTGATAGAAAGTCAGGAAGAATGTTAACGTGAAGAAAATACAAATGCAAAAATAGAGGAAGTTGTTCCAAACACTCAGTAGTCACATCATGATGTTGAATCAGAAGAAGAATTTGAAGAAGAAACTATTTCTGAAGAGAATGATACTGAACCTAGCAGGAGAAATCAAAGAGCCGAGATTGATCCATCCAACATAATTGGGGACAAGAGTGCACCCACTCAAATAAGAAGGATGAAGAATAACACCAAATATAAATTTCTATCAGTTGTAGAGCCATCCACATTTGAAGAAGCTGCACAATGATAAATCTTGGGTGAAAGCCATGAATGATGAATTAGATCAAATTGACAAGAATCAGACCTGGGATCCTGTCTAGAGACCCGAAGGTCACAATGTGATTGGTACCAAATGGATCTTCAAAAATAAGTTTGATGAGAATGGAAGTGTCATCAGAAACAAGGTACAACTGGTATGTAATGGATACTCCCAGATTGAAGGCATTGATGTTGAAGAAACCTTTTATCCAGTGGCTAGACTAGAGTCAATCAGGATTTTCCTTTCCATGGAACTCCAATGAGGATATAAAGTATATCAAATGGATGTCAAGACATCATTCTTGAATGGTGTACTCGATGAAGAAGTCTACATTGAACAACCAGTGGGCTTTGCTTTGGGTACTGATGAAACAAAGGTCTACAAACTGAATAAATCTCTATATGGTTTGAAGAAGGCACCACGGGCATGGTACTCACGGCTGGATTCATATCTCAAGAAGTTGGAATTCAAAAGAGGAGGAGTTGATCACAATCTCTATGTGAAGAATTCTCCAAAAGATCAATTCATGGTTCTATTCTACATTGATGATATCATATTTGGTGGAAGTAGGAAGAAATCAGTGGATGAATTTTCCAACCACATGAAATCAGAATTTGAAATGTCTATGATAGGGGAGCTCACATATTTCTTGGGGTTGTAGGTGATTCAAAAGAAGGAATACACTTTCATTTCTCAGGAAAAATATGCAAGAGAGCTGTTGAAGAAGTTTAATATGAAAGACTCCAAACCAATGTCAACTCCGATTGCAGTTGGAACAAATATTATAAAGCATGAAGATGAGGACTTTGTTGATCCCACCATGTACATGAGGATCATTGGAAGCCAACTGTACCTAACAGCTACACGGCCAGATATTGTCTTTGCGACATTCCTTGCGGCCCGCTTTCAGAGTAATCTAAAAGAGGAACATATGGCGGTAGTAAAAAGAATCATGAGGTACATTCAAGGTACGCATAACTTCGGGTTATTTTTTTCTGTAGGCATGGACAATGAGTTATCAGGGTTTTCTGATGCTGACTGGGTTGGTGGTGTATTAGACAGAAAGTCTACTAGTGGTGGAGCTTTCTATATTGGGAAGAAATGTGTTGGATGGTTGAGCAAGAAACCAGAAAGTACTTCTCTTAGTACAGCTGAAGCTGAGTATATATCTACCACAAAGGCATCCACTCAACTGCTATGTATGAAGCAATAATTAACAGATATTGGTGATGAGGTAAAGCAACCTATGGTGATTTACTGCGATAATGATATCACAATTGATCTTACGAAGAATCATGTTCATCATTCCTGTATGAAGCATATTGAAATTAGGTATCACTTTATCTATGAAAAAGTGGAACAAGGGGCGATTAGAATGGATCATGTGGCAACTGATGAGCAAGTGGTTGATATCCTGACCAAACCAATATCCACGGTTGTGTTTGAGAATCATCGGTTGAACCTCAGTGTTCAGCCACCTCCCAGTGCATAAGGAGGTTACGCATTACCCCTCTCCCCGTTTGTGATAATTGTTTTATCTGTTTATGTCTATGATGCAGGTTTATGGGGGAGATACTATCTAGGGGGAGTATGGTTTGAGCTGAACATTGCATAAATTACTAGCCTTTGGATTTATTTTCAATGGGGGAGAACGGAATAAATTTAGGCAAGTAATGCTTCTGTGATGAGAAGTATGAGAAGGAAAACATTGGAACCCAATTATGAGATGAATGAGATGGAAAAAACTGGAACACAATTCAAGCTTCCTCTCTTATTTTCTACACCGAGCATTGCTCAAATAGAATTAGAGTGTTGGCTGAGTTGATTCTTGCATTTTTTGGTTTTCACATGGATGGAGCTCTATTGAATTTATTTTCTGATTTCCATCAAACCCAAAGGGGTATATTGTTAGAAACATGGTATTCTATGCATTATTTGGAGTATGATTTGTGTTTGTTGTCAATCAGCAGTGGATGTTCAGAATGTGTACCTGCAAAGAGATCATACAGTGCAAGTAGACAACAGTATTGAAGGTGGCACCATTTCCAAGTGTTTGCCAATTTTTTGGGCCATAAATTCGACAAATGGAGAAAAGTGTTTTTGGCAAAGAGACTTGCGCTCCGTGTACTGTATGAAGAGGAAACATGCGCGCCATATGTTTTTCAAGATCAAAACATGGGAAAATGACAAAGGGATAAGGGCCGCGCATGTTTTGGGCTAGTCGCGCAAGTGACCTGCGCACCGTGAAGAGACTTGGGCGCTGATGCCTAGGAAGATTGGAAACATCCACACCTATTGTTTTCCAATATCATAACTTCAAAATATGGTAAAGTAAAGAAAGTCGTCCAAGTATTTGTGTAGGTCGTGCAAGTGAGTAGCGTGACATAGGCTAGGGTGGATGAGCTGTGTGCCAGAACCTGCGCACCGAGGGAACACTTGCGCGCCACCGCGCAGGGGATCCAGTTTTCCTATAAATAGAGGACCCCCCTTCCCCATTTGCAATGAAGTTAAAGACTTAGAGATTTTTCGATCTCTCGTCGCGCAAGTGGTTGAGTCGCGAAAGTGGTTGTTGGGTTGCGCATGTAGAGGCTGCGCGCCAATTTTTGGCTGCGCGACCAAGGTAGTTGGGGAGTTAAAGGCGCAATGTCGCGCAAGTTTGGTGTTGAAGGAGGAAGTGTCATGCAAGTTTTTTGGTGTCACATGTGTGCCGATTTTGTACCGCGCATGTGACTTGCGCGCCGAGATTGTGACTTGCACGCCGGGCTTGGATAAGCGTGCCAGGGTTGTTAAAGTTCACTTGTCCTTTTGAAGCTGCACGAAAGCTGGAAGATCACCTGGTACCCTCAGTGCAATGTGAGATTCATCTTCTGGTGAGAGTTGGACTTCAACAGAGCATCTACTTACGATAGAGGATGCATTCTTATGCAATGATTATGAGACGTTCACGTCTATAAACTGTGTGGGACTTCACCAATGGCAGTGAGCCATGGGGATTCAACAGAAGTGACTCGAGGGAAGCATTGAGCTATCCCTGAACCTTTGTAAAGGCAGTGAGCCTGGGACAGAGTGATTGTGTCCAAAACTTTGTAATCCATAGCTAGTAAAGATTAGTGAAATTTTGTATGACCGAAAACTTGTCGGTGTATGCTCCTTGGACGTAGCCCTTAGTGGTGAACCATGTAAAAAGTGATGTGTCTTCTCTGTGCATGTGAATTTTTGTTTTCTGATCATATTTATCATACAGGTTCAACATGTTCCTACCAACGTGGGAATTAGATCCATCACATTAAAAGAAAATTTTGTCACCCTGATTCACCCCTCCCCTCTCAGGGTGTCCCAGGGTCCTTCAAGTGGTATCAGAGGGTAAATGTTGTTGGTGTTGAATCTTTCCTTTACCGTCAAGGAGAATGAATTCAATGTTAGGGTAGTCCCTCACTTCGATGGAAGTAATTTCTAGATCTGGAAGAACAGAATTAGATCTCATCTAAGATCTCTTGGAATGGATGTTCTCTTTTCTACTATGCAAGTAATACAAGTCACTGATCCAACAGGCTTGGCTTTGACTGAAACGGACAGGAAAATTCTTGATGTAGATGCAAAAGAACAAAATGCACTCACTACAGCCCTTTCTGATCAGATCTACCTAAAGGTGATTTATTGGACCTCAGCAAAATCCATGTGGGATAAAATCGATAATATTTATGATGGATATAGCAATGTGAAGGAGGCCGAACTGCAAGTGCTGCACAATCGGTTTGATGATCTGAAGATGCATCCAGACGAGAATGCGGACACTTTCTTCAATCGAATTACTGAAGTGGTTGGAGTAATTCGAGGTCTAGGAGAAGAAATCAAAGACATTGATATTGTAAAGAAACTATTATGAAGAATTCCACCTCTGTACAATGAAAAGGTGTCAGAACTTCAGGAATGCGATCTTTCCAAACTTTCTCTAGATGATTTACTAAGTAGCTTGGTAGCATATGAAATGAGAGTCAAACCAGAAGATGCTACAACTCTTGTGAGTAATGAGATGGTATTCAAATCCATGGATAAACTGAAAATCACAAAAGAAAGTAGTGGTGAAGATGACGAAGAAAAAGAAAATATTTCTCTCATTGCAAAGAAGTTCTAGAAGGGGAAAGGGAAATTCAATGGGAAGTTACTTCTTGTATGTTTCCATTGTGGAAAAGTTGGGCACATTGCCTCTATGTGCCTAAGAAAGAAAAATGATGAAGCTAGTGAAGATGAAAGCTTCGAGAAGCCTCAGAGAAGGTTCTTCAAAAAGGGAGACTTAAAATCTGGAAAGAAAGCGCAAAAGAAGAGTTTTTTCTGTGAAGAGGAAGAAGATGATAATGAATTCTATGAGGAAGAAGAAAAAGAATTCAAAACTAGGAACCATGCTTCTATGATGGCCACTGTTGAAAATTTAGAAGATAATGGTGGAGAAAAACAACTAAGAACTTGTGTAAATCCTAAGATGCAACTTAAGCATGCGGTTAGTAAGCATAATATTAAATGTAAGAGTTTCAATAAGTGGAAATCAATTGTAGAAGAATCAAATGAATAAGTTGATCAACATGAATCTGAAATTGAACGACTAGAAGAATTTGTGAAGGTACAGTCTAAAATAATTGAAAGCAATGATGATGTAGTAGATCTGAAGCTGAAAATTGAAGTGAAGGCAAAGGTCATCAATGACCTCACCTCCAGACTAGATGAAAAATCCAAGACTACTGAGGGTCTTGAGGAGGAAGTTGTTACTCTAAAGAGTAAACTGGAGACTGAATCAATTCAAAAATAATCGAGGAAGAAAATAAATTTTGGAAGATTCTCATATGCAGAATTATTAGCAAGAGCCAAGTGTGGTTCAGATGGGGTTGGGAAAATCTTGAGTGATCAAAGACCCGCTTGCATGGGAAAGAGAGGAATTGGCTGTGAGGCTGAGACAACAACTTCTAGACGTGAAAAGATCCAAAAGAAAGATAAGATGAAAGTTGAACATGTTGAAAAGTTATCTAAAGTGCCGAAAAGGGAACCCTCAATCCAAACTAAAAGGAGAACTGAAAATTATCCTCAAACATTCAGAAATGATAGACAGTCTAACTATTTTCCCAATGAAGAAGGTATGAGGAGAAATTCAAGTGAGAAGACATTTCCTCTCATGAAGTGTCAGTTCTATGGCTATCTGGGCCATACCATGTCTTATTGGGAAGAGGTACGAAGCTATCTGCATGGAGAAGATGTAGAAGTTCAACAAAGGAGAACAATTTCATATCCTAATTCTTATAGAAGAAAAAATTTCTATGGATATTGTTATCATTGTTCTAACTTTAGTCATAAGGCCGCTAATTTCTGGCAGAGAAGGGAATTGGACACCTCATTCCAGATTTCAAGACAAGTCAAGTATCGTCAACAAGACAGTGTTTCTCTCTCAAACATGTTTTCTCCTCTCAAAGAAGATTTTGACTTTGAAGAACCTGGGTATGTGAAAGAGATAATTGAAAGTCCATCAGTTCTATATACTCAATCCAATGTCTCATGGAAGGAAAGGAAGAAGATTGATAAATCCAACCTTGCAGAGGTGGCCCTCAAAGATACAAATAACAATAGTACCTGGATTCTAGATAGAGTTTGTTCAACTCATATGACAGGTAATGCCATCCTGCTAATGAATATCATAAGGAAGGATGATGGTACAGTAAGATTTGGTAATGATGGGGCTCTGAAAATAAAAGGGAGTGGAAGTACCGAATTAGCTAATGGAGAACTAAAGAATACTGAAGTCCTTTACGTAGATGTCCTACGTCATAATATCCTCAGCGTGATTCAACTCTCTAAATCATGACTTATATTTACTTTTAATCAGAAAGGAAGCACTATCAAGGGAAAGACAGGCAATTCACTTATGAAGGGATGAAGAACAGAAGGAAACTTGTATCAGTTTGATAGTGAATAAAATGTATGTTACATGAATATTGAAGAAGAAAAAAATTTGTGGCATCGGAGACTAGGACACATCAATCAACAAGACATGGAGAAAATATCAAAATTGAGTATTTTCATGGACATTCCCAACCTGAAGCGTGAGCATGAAAAAATTTGTGATGCTTGCATTCGTGGGAAGCTGGTCTGCAGTTCATATCAGCCAAAGAAGAAAAGGGTATCTCACCTTCTTGATCTGATTCATACAGATGTATGTGGGCTGATAAATGTTGTCGGAAGTCATGGAGAAAGGTACTTTGTCCTTTTTATAGATGATTACAGTAGAATAGCATGTGTGATGATCATTTACAGTAAACGACATGTCCTTGACTGCATGAAAACATATCGGTGAATCGCCAAGAATGGTACTGGACGAACAATCAAAGTGTTGCGATCTGACAATGGAGGAGAATACACGTCCATTGAATTTGAAAATTATCAAGAGAAGCATTGGATACAGCATGAGGTAGCTGTTGTGAGAACTCCACAACAAAATGGAGTTGTTGAACGTAGGAATCGACAGGTGAACAACATGGCATGAACTATGCTGATTGAGAGTCGTATTCCATGACATTACTGGAAAGAGGCTATTCAAGCTACAGTGTACATTCAGAATCAAACAAGACTTTATATGGGTGAGATGAAGACACCATATGAATTTTGGCACGGACAGAAGACTTCTTTGAAATACTTTCGTGTCTTTGGAAGTAAATTCTTCATCAAGAACAAAGAAGGAAATCAAGGGAAATATGGTGACAATGCAGATGAAGGAATTTTTCTTGGTTACTCAATGAACAGAAAAGCCTAAAAATGTTTCAACAAGAATTTAGGAAGGATTGTGGAAAGCAGTGATGTTAAGATAATTGAATAGAAAACCAAAAATTCTTCAAGGACGTCATATGATGATGTGATAGAAAGTCAGGAAGAAAGTTAACGTGAAGAAAATACAAATGCAGAAATAAAAGAAGCTGTTCAAAACACTCAGTAGTCACATCATGATGTTGACTCAGAAATAGAATTTGAAGAAGAAACTGTGGCTGAAGAGAATGCTACTGAACCTCGCAGGAGAAATCGAAGAGCTGAGATTTATCCATCCAACATAATTGGGGACAGGAGTGCACCCACTCAAACAAGAAGGATGAGGAATAACACCCAATCTGCATTTCTATCAGTTATAGAGCCATCCTCATTTGAAGAAGATGCACAATGATGAATCTTGGGTGAAATCCATGAATGATGAATTAGATTAGATTGACAAGAATCTGACATGGGATCTTTTCCAGAGACCCGAAGTTCACAATGTGATTGGTACCAAATGGATCATCAAAAAAAAGATTGATGAGAATGGAAGTGTCATCAGAAACAAGGCACAACTGGTATGTAAAGGATACTCCCAGATTGAAGGCATTTATGTTGAAGAATCCTTTTCTCCACTAGCTAGACTGGAGTCAATCAGGCTTTTCCTTACCATGGCACTCCAAATAGGATATAAAGTATACCAAATGGATGTCAAGACATCATTCTTGAATGGTGTACTCGAAGAAGAAGTCTACATTGAACAACCAGTGGGCTTTGTTTTGGGTACTGATGAAACAAAGGTCTGCAAACTGAAGAAAGATCTATATGGTTTGAAGCAGGCACCACAGGCGTGGTACTCACAGCTGAATTCATATCTCAAGAAGTTGGAATTCAAAAGAGGAGGAGTTGATCACAATCTCTATGTGAATAATTCTCCAAAATATCAATTCATGGTTCTAGTCTACGTTGATGATATCATATTTAGTGGCAGTAGGAAGAAATCAGTGGACGAATTTTCCAACCATATGAATTCAGAATTTGAAATTTCTATGATTGGGGAGATCACATATTTCATGGGGCTACAAGTGATTCAAAAGAAGGAATACACTTTCATTTCTCAGGAAAAATATGCAAGAGAGCTATTGAAGAAGTTTAATATGCATGACTCCAAAACAATTTCAACTCCAATTATAGTTGGAACTAATCTTAGAAAGCATGAGGATGAGGACTCTGTTGATCCCACCATGTACAGGAGGATCATTGGAAGCCTACTCTACCTGATAGCGACACCACTAGATATTGTCTTTGCGACATGCCTTGCGGCCTACATTCAGAGTAATCCAAAAGAGGAACATATGGCGGCAGTAAAAAATAATCATGAGGTACATTCAAGTTACATATAAATTCGGGTTATTTTTTGCTGTAGGTAGGGACAATGAATTATCAGCATTTTCTGATGCTGATTGGGATGGTGGTGTAGTATACAGAAAGTCTACTAGTGGTGGATCTTTCAATATTGGGCAGAAATGTGTTGGATTGTTGAGCAAGAAACAAGAAAGTACTTCTCTCAGTACTGCTAAAGATGAGTATATCTCTGCCACAAAGGAATGCACTCAACTGCTATGGATGAAGTAATAATTAACAGATATTGGTGACGAGTTAAAGCAACCTATGGTGGTTTACTTCGATAACAAGAGCACAATTGATCTTACGAAGATTCATGTTCAGCATTCCCGTACGAAACATATTGAAATCAGGTATCACTTTATCAAAGAAAAAGTGGAACAAGGGGTGATTAGAATGGATCATGTTTGAACTGATGAGAAAGTGGCTGATATCCTAACCAAACCACTATCTATGGCTGTGTTTGAGAAGCATCGGTTGAACCTCAGTGTTCAGCCACCTCCCAGTGCATAAGGAGGTTACGCATTACCCCTCTCCCTATTTGTGATAAATAATTTATCTGTTTATGGCTATGATGTAGGTTTATGGGGGAGATACAATCTAGGGGGAGTATGGTTTGAGCTGAACATTGCAGAAATTACTGGCCTTTGGATTTATTGTCAATGGGGGAGAAAGGAATAAATTCAGGCACGTAATGCTTCTGTGATGAGAAGAATGAGAAGGAAAACATTGGAACCCAATTATGAGAATAATTAGAAGGAAAACATTGGAACCCAATTCAAGATTCCTCTCTTGTTTTCTACACTTAGCATTTCTCACATAGACATAGTGTGTTGGCTGAGTTGATTCTTGCATTTTTTGGTTTTCCCCTGGATGGAGGTCTATTGAATTTATTTTCTGATTGCCAACAAACCCAAAGGGGGAGATTGTTAGAACCATGGACTTCTATGCATGATTTTGAGTATGGTTTGTGTTTGTTGTCTATCAGTAGTGGAATTTAAGAATGTGTACCCGCAAAGAGATCATACAGTACAAGCAGACAAAAGTATTGAAGGTGGCGTCGTTTCCCAGTGTTTTCCAAATTTTTGGGCCTGAAAATAGGCAAATGGAGAAAAGTGTTTTTTGAAAATAGACATGCACACCATGTACTGGATGAAGAGGAAACATGCGCTCCATATGTTTTTCAAGATAAGAACATGGGAAAATGACAAAGGGATAAGGGCCGCTCAAGTTTTGGGATGGTCGCGCAAGTGACCTGCTGCACTGTGAAAAGACTTGGGCGCTGATGCCTAGGAAGACTGGAAACTTGTGCGCCTATTGTTTTTCAATATAATAACTTCAAAATATTGTAAATTAAAGAAGGTCGTGCAAGTCTTTGTGTAGGTCATACAAGTGATTAGCGCGACAGAGGCTAGGGAGCATGAGCTGCGCACTGGAACCTGCGCGCCGAGGGAACACTTGCATGCCACTACGTAGGGGATCAAGTTTTCCTATAAATAGAGGAACCCCCATCCTCATTTGCAACGAAGTTCAAGACTTAGAGATCTTTCGAGCTCTCGTCACGCAAGTGGTTGAGTCGCTCAAGTGGTTTAGTCACCTCCAATGGATATCCTACAGAAAAGTAACCAACACAGCTTTACGCCCAAACGATGTCCCATGATCCCAAGCCTCGGCCCCAAAAACAGTCGGGCGCATCGCACCATTGTGATCCCCTCGAGAAATCACTTCAAAAGGACTGCTCACATGAGTGGAATAGATATCTGAATAAAAAAGATGTGTTTCGTCAAACTGCGCTTGAGCTGTTCTATGTGGGACCTACACCCTGGTCTCGAAGCACAACGAACGGATCGCACCATTGTGATCCTCTCGGAAAAGTACACAAGATGTACTATTCACTTGTCCAAAATGGGCTACCGAAGATAAAGTTGGAAATCACTGCCAACTCCCAAAACGGCCCTCATGGGGCCCACACCACCGTGGGGATTTAGAGCAGGCAGATTGCGCCAATTCAATTCCCTTGAAAAAACACTTAGAAATGATAGCTCTCACACCTCGAACGGGTGTCCGATGAATATGTTACAAAAGGCTGTGGGAAGCTCGAAAGACGGCATGTATGTCCCACATCTCAACTCCAGTTTCAATGCACGAAACCGTACTGGAACCCTCCAGCTGAACGCCAGGGTCACAATACCACTGAAGTTGCACAAAACGGACATCGGATGTGTCCGCGCTGCTCAAAACACGAACCCCCATTAAAACTTCAATTCACTTAAAGGCGTGTCTCACCTCCAAGGACCCTCATTTCAGGAATTAAAACCACCAAAACCATCTCAAAATGTTTTTCTCAACGTTTGGAGTACACTGTCGTAGACGGAATGCATCACGGACTCCTGTAATGAAAATTACGGGCGTCTGAAGAGGGGGGATGAATCCCCCTTGGGTTGGACCGTCCTGGACTGGCCGGTCCGCCCGACCTGGGCTGACCCACGCTGGCCGGCCCGACTCGCAGTGCCGGCCCGCGGCTCAGCTACGTGGCCCCGTGCTGACCTGCGGTAGAACGCAAACCAGGCACTAGGGCCAGTCGTTCTGCCGTGTGAAGACCCATGGGATGTGGGTCTTTGTCACCCACTACAACCCCGCGGTTGCAGGCCCCGACGGCTCTACCTCGCCACCTGGAGCCGCCCCCTCGGCCGGATGTCGAACACCTGCGCCGCCCTGCTGCTGAACCGTAGCCTCTGCCTTCCTAGAGCCCAGAGTTCCACCACTACCTGGAGCCCGAAGCGCCGCCTCTTTCCACTCACTAGACGACCGCCCGAACCCCTAAAGTCGGCCGGAGAACCTCCAAAACCACCAGAAATCACCCGAAACCCGCAAACATCGACAAACGACTGCATCCTCCTTCGAACTCCGATTTCAAATCCGAAAAGTGCGTTGGGGAGATAGTAACAAGGTATATTCAGTTACATAATTATCTTAAATATCAAGCTTCAATTTGATGAAAATATATAAATTTAAAGGGGGTGTGGAAGTTTAAAGTGAAACAAAATGACGCCTACCTGTTGGGCGTAGCCCAAAGCTTCACCGACGGTCTGACAGAGTTGCCATGCCTCACCGCAGTTGCTTCCTCTTTTATTGGAGGAATGGTGAGGAGGTTGAGGGGTTGAGGGAGGGGTTCTCCAGGGGATGAAAATAAGTGGAGAGGGAGAAGGTTATTTTCTTAAATAAGATTTATGCATTAATTAAGAAACCCCTCCCAAAATAAGTCTGCATCTGAAACCTCTTGTGTAGTCGAGGTTAAGCCTCCCCTAGGGTAAAAACCACCTCCTAAGAACAATGATAGTCTTGGAATTTTAATCCAAGGCCCTGTTTAGAAGATATAAAACTGAACGCCCGAGGCCGCCAAATTACGAAAACGCACATGAGGCCATTTTTCACTTACAGCCTGCGCCCACGAAAACTACACCCCTCCTAGGGTAAACGCCACATTCCGGACTCAAAGGTGCCCCCAGTTTTCCAATATAAGCTACCGTATAAGAGATAATTGAGTTAAGCCATTAAATTAATAAATTAATTATTTAATTTTTCCATTTAACGTTCCGGAAGTGAGCGAGGGGTCCAAACGCCCTGCACTGACCTGTTTAATGTTGTTCCTAGGGTAAAAACCCCATTTCAGACCCATACGTACACTCAGATCTCTGATCTGAAACACTCTTTAGGATTTATCCCATTTATTTGGTGTGCCCAGTGTGAACGCACTGAAAATTTAATTCCGGCCACACCAGGGCTCGGAATCGCACGCCGTCTGAGGGCGTTTCTCTGGAATAACATAAAGAATATTCCAAAGTCTTTTACAGAAAATACTGGGTTCTTACAAAGGTATCCTACAATTTTTCATATTTAATTTAAAGGCATTTTTTTAATTAATTAGGGTCTCACTCAGAATACCCAATGGGAAGCTCAGGAATGAACCCATAAAACAACTACAAAATCATGGATAATGATAAGCATCTCCCACATCATATTGGTATATGCTAACATGACCAATATCATCCTCTAATTCTAGCTGATTTGGAAGAAATAAGTGTTTTAGATGAACACCATTAAAATAGGGTAAATTGGATTTCAGGTATTTATCACTCTATAAGGTGATAGAAAAGGAAAATAGAAACAAGTGGATTCAACCTCTTACCAACATGACTCTAATGCACCAAACGATGGATGAATCAGATCTTAGATGAAGGATTAAGCTCTTAACCTAGAAAAGGAGTAGTAGGAGGGTTCTCTTCTACTGTATGTGGGTTATATATGAGAAATAAAGAGGAAAGAAGAGATAATAATGGAGGGGAAATGCTAAATTTCTCACTTTTAAGGGGGACACATGATTAGATTGTATTGTAAGGATAACCATGCACAACCTGTGCGATAGACTATTCCTAAGGATCCACCTAAAACAACAAAAGAGAACCATTTACTAAACCATGCACTAGACATCTGAATCACCTCTACTAAATATTGTAGAGGTATCACAAGAAAATGCACCCTATCCAATATGGTTTGACAAAATATGTATCGATGACCTAGAGGGACACACTGTTACACCTTGGAGGCCGCACAGTTTATCCTAATTGTGTACCCTAGTCTGTGCACCCTAGAAATTTGGTTGTTCGACCTCCAACACACCTAAAACATCACCGAAAGCTCGAGTAACATTCCACTCATTTCAAATCGTTAAAAAAATAGGCCTCTGGTTAAGGTTACTACCAAAAATATGTTCTGACAAACAAGAAAAGAGTTGGTTTATCCACTAAACAATAAAAATTCAAAAGGGATTAGGAATTAAAATTACTCCAAAAACCCAGTATGTTACAATATAATATGATATTTATGATATATTAATCATTATATAGAGATAAAATTATACTTCACTTCTTTCCATCAAGATATTTTATATATATAAATGTTACTCATGTATATGTACAACCTACCGTTATTTATTTTTTGGATTCCTTTACAAGATTCCACATTTTCTTCAATGAAAATCCATTTTTATATTAATTATTTGTATTTTAGTTTTAAAAATGGGGTTTTAAAATAAAAATATATTTTTATATACGAAAGTATATTGAATATGGGTATAAAATATTTTTTGAAGGTTTTTATGAATAATAGGTGAAATCATGAAATGTTTTATTAATGTTATGGTACATAAGAATTATAAATGATGATGGGTGATCCCTATACATCATAAAAAACTAGTTTACTCGATATATATTATAATATCGGTGAGCCCAATATAGATCTCCAATTAATTATGTAATGTTCCTTATCTTTAAATGAAATAAAGAGGGAGTTAACCGAAAAGGTTTCTCCTATGAATTCAATTTGACTTTATTTATTTCCAACATGAGTTAGGAATTTAATTATTTATGTTTCTAAAAAGGGGTTTTATTTTCTTTATATGGGTTTTAATAGTTTTGTTTGAGAAAAAATCCTTTTTCATGTGAATATTATTTATTTTATATGCTCAAAGAATATTGCGATAAAGTTAAAAAATTATGAGTTTATATGTTTTTTACAGACAAATAGATTTCATTATTTTATATCCCTTAGAGAGATTTTTTTCTCATCCTATGTTTTTAATGTTTTTTTAGGGTTTAATGATGAGTAATAATAAAGAATAAGTCATGTCAAAATCTATGAAGTTTTTTCATGAAAAGAAAATGCATTTCTTTTTAAGTTTTTTATATTTTGGAAAAAATGGATACTGAGTAGAAGTGTTCTCTTTTTAATATTGTGGATTGTTATGTAAGAGTTGTGTCCTATTTATTTATAACTATAAAACTAAAAGATACATTGAAATGAAACAAATCAAATTCTCATCTAAAATAACTAGATTATGTAATGTTTATGATCAGGTCCTTATAATTTGGATGAGATCAAATTATTTAGAAAACATTCAAAGTTAAAATAATGTTAATAGAATACCCTTGAATGATTATTCAATGTGGTTTAGTATGAATTATATATTATTTTATGATTAACACATTTCTTTATCAAATATATGTTAGTTCATAATGGATTTCTATATAGGAAACATGGAAGATGATGTATTAATGTATAAATAGGATAATGTCGTTCCAAATCAACATCCTAGAATGGATGGAATTTGAATTGGGTAATTTAATTCAGTGATGGCTCGGTTGATAAAAGATAAAAATGGTAGTGGTATCCATTTTAGATAAAAACCAGTTTTACCATAGAGGAACATGTTGATGGTTGAGCATTTCAGGAAACAAAACCCTCTAGATTTCTATGGAACATCCAACACTGTGGTATTTTAAGGATAGATAAATTCCCTAGAAATGATATTTAATGTCATGGGATGTTCATAATTCCAAAAGGCAACTATTTCAATTTATTATTATAAAGGTTATGTTGGCCGATTGTTCTATTTTGTTAATAATACTAGAGAGGTATATGATATTTATTCCAATGAATTCAATACATTTAAGAATATTATTATAGATAAATATTCCTATAATTTTTTACTCAGAATAGAGAAATAATTCATGGAATTGAGGAAAAATATAAAGATTCAGTAGACGCATATGAAAAAAATTACAATATTGGCTAGGTACACACCTTGTCTTATCAAGGACCTTGATAGTAAAGTTAATAGATTTTACCCAGTCTTGAAAAAAAGTTTATGAACAGAATTGGACTCATGAGAATTTAAAAGTTATGATAATGTCTATTATATTTATGAGAAATTTGAGATGGAGCTTTCAAATAATTTGGTTCCCTAAGATGATATGATTAAGAAGCGATGAAGGTGGAATTTAATGGAGAATAATTTAACTAATAAATATAGAGTTATGAACTAAAAAATATTCCAAGTGTGGTAAAAAAATTTAGGGAAATTTTATAGGATCTGGTAAGTTTTATCAGCATGGTATGTTTATCCATAGGGATCATGACTACAGAGAAACGAGTCTTGAACAATCCAAGAATGGGGTAACAGATATACAACTAATGGTGATATTTTTCAATTTCAATGATATGAGGAATTATGATAATGTGTGTTTTAATTTATTTTCATTAGGTGGAAACCATCAGGGATGAATGTTAAAAATCAGTGCCAAAATCATTTCCTATTATTATGATTAATGTTAGGCCATCTAATAAATTGGCGATATGAATGTTATTTGTTTATTAAAATTATATCTATTCTTATTTGACTCAAGATCTTCACATTCATTCATTTATTATAAATTTTTATTTAAAATGGAATTCTCATATCATATAAATATGGTCGAACATCTATTGAAAAATCCATCTTGAAATATAAAGAATCCAGTATTTATAGGAATATTATTATTATTATCAGTGTGATGGTATTTCCATAAAATTATGTGAAACATCCAAAAGTAGAGTTTGATGTTATTATTATTGTGGATTACCTTTCATATTATCATTATAAGAAATATTTTAGAGCTAAGAATGGTATATTCAATTATTTCATATCATTGATAACATATCAACAAGATGAGATGTTTATTAGAGATGGAAACGATTGTTACCAAGCTTAGGATGTT
Source organism: Viscum album (assembly GCA_963277665.1). Lineage (NCBI taxonomy): Eukaryota > Viridiplantae > Streptophyta > Magnoliopsida > Santalales > Viscaceae > Viscum > Viscum album. The sequence goes on from OY728132.1 coordinate 1,880,310,600, forward strand.
GAAAAAATTTAATTATTCAAATTAGTGATGTTCCAGTCATGAATAAATATATGGATTGTTTCATGATAAAAATTATGGAGTTATTATTGGTCAGGATGTCGAGTTTATTATTAACATAGTTTATGTTGAAATTTTTATTTCAAAACCCCTTATTATATTCCTCAAGTAGAACTTTTTGAATTAAAAAAGTAGCAACATGAGTTATTCAATAACGGTTTCATTTTTCCTAAAACATTACCATGGGTTACCTCTATTTTAATTATAAAAAAATAATATGCTTTAGAAATAATTTTCATGAATAATATCAGTATTAAGAACAAGTATCATTTAAGAATATAGATTATTTATTTGATTAGTTTAAGGGTGGACAATAGTTTTTGAAGATTGATCTTATGTCAGGATACCATCAGTTGAAGGTGGAGGATCAAGATATTATAAAGATATATTTTCATATGAGATATTGGACTTATGAGTTTTTTTATGCCCTTTGGATTGTATAATGATCCATCTATATTTATAGATGTTATGAAGAGTGTTTTCCATGCCTATTTAAATAAGTTAATTGTTTTTTACTGTTGATATTTTGGTAAATTATAAAATTCAAGATGATTATAAAAGGAACTTACGGAATGTTTTGAATGCCTTAAAAGAAATGAAGTTATACTTAAAATTTATTAAGTGTGAATTTTGGTACAATAAATTTATTTCATTGGGAAATTTTTTTCTAACGATAGTATAACTATTGTCCCTTATAAAAATGAAATTCTTAAATAATGGAAAATACCTAAAAATTTCCCCGAGATTTGAGTTTTCTTTTTTTAGTGGGTTACTACCATAGTTTTATTGAAAATGTTTCTTATTATTCTGTCCAACTGATTATAATAACTCTAAAATGAGTTAAACAATTCTTAAAAGTCTGATGATTGTTTCCTGGAATTTAAAAGACTTATAAATGGTCCATTTTTTTGACTTCTCCTCTATAAATATAGATTTTTGATCTACAAACAAACTTAATTTATTGGACTTGGGTTTGTTATAATATAGAAAGATCAGTTAATTGATTTTTATTCTTATCAAGTAAAACCTCATGATTTAAATTATCACACACCTTATTTATAATTAACTTGTGTGGTTTCTACTTAAAAAATATGGAGGCATCATTTATATGGATTTATTTATGAAATACATATGGATCATAATATTTTAAAGTATATATTTACATAGAAAAAATTGAATATGAGGTCGAAAATATGGATGGAATTAATTAAGTATAACGATTTCCCAATTCATTACCATCATGGAAAATAAAACAAAGTAGCTGGAATTTTGAGTCAGAAATGTAATGCTACAATAACCATGTTACATTTAAATAAAAACCTTTGGTTAATGATATGAAGAATTTTTCCTAGAAATCTTACATGTAGGAACATTCTATGATTGTTTTCATGAGCAAGGATGATTATCTTTGTCAAAAATAATTAAGAAATCTCAGAATATGGAATATATTTTATAGGAATGGGTAGAATCTGTTAATAAGGGTTAGTTTCAAAAGGTTAATTTTTATGAATAATGTGTTATCATATTTGGAAAAAGATTATAGGTTCCTTATGATTCCCAGTTTAAGAGAGAATTATTGAGTGATGCTTATAGTTCCCTATTTTCTATCCATCAGATAAATTCGATGATATAAAGAGACATTAAGGAGTACTGATGTTGGGATGTAATGAAACAAGTTATTGTTTAATTTACCATGAAATGATTGGATTGTAAATAGGTTAAATATGAACAACAATTTCCTATGGGGATGCTTAATCCTTTTCCGTTTCTGAAATTAAAATTGGAGAATACATCCATGGATTTCATGGTTGTATTTTCAAATACATTTTGATGTAATAAGATGATTTGGGAAATTATTTATTGATAAACTGAATATGATCATTTCATTCCCTTTCATGATACTAGGTTTGAAGATCAACTCTATCGATTATACATCAAGTATATTGTCAAGCTATATAGAGTTCCTCTATCCATTGTATTTTACTGTGATCTCTGGTTCACTTATAATTTTTTTAAAGGCCTTTATAAATCATTGGGTACAGAATTAAATATAAGAATAGATTTTCTTATTCAATCAGATATATAGTCAAACTAAATGATTCATAACTTGGAAGACATGATTAAATATTATTCAATGAATTAACATGGATTTGGGTACATCAACAGTCATTATTGTAATTTTTATATAATAATTGATTTCATTTTAGTATACAAATCGAACCATTTGAGGCATTATATGGAAACAGGTCTTAAACTCTAGGTTTTTAGGATGGAGTAATTTATAGAATCTTATTGTGACCAAAATATGTTATAGAAATGATTTATAATTTTAATATGATTCAACTATATAGGTGGATAAATCATATAAGGAAAAAAATTATGCAGATAACCTGAGGAAATATCTTACTTTCGAGGTAGGTGATCATGTTTTTCTTAAAGTATCTTCATGGAAAAGTGTTATGTGTTTTGGTAAAAAAAGTGAAGCTGATTCCATAGTTCATTAGAACATATAAAATCCATGATATTGTCATATTTTTTCCAACCAAGATGCCTTACTGTCGAGTTTAACTCAGGTATATGAAGTATTTCCAGTTTAATTATTAAGAAAATATGTTCCAGATGAATCTTAGGTTTTGAGCCCTAAAGTATTTCTATTGGATGAAAACCATTAATACGAGGAACAACCAGAATAGATTCTTGACTAAAGAGAGAGGGAGTTATGTAAAAAATTAATTCAATAAGATGGGGTTTTATGTAAAAACCCTACGGTTGAATAAGCAACACGGTAATCAAAGAATGTTATGAACTTAAAATTTCCCCACTTATTTATGTAATGAATAAAATTGCGAGGATGCAATTTGAAAAGGTGGGGAAGAATGTAACAACCCTTGTAATTTTAAGATAAAATATTTTTAAATATTATTAGTATTCATTAATTGGATTTTATATAGTTAAATTTATTTGAATAATATTAGATAATTTATTAATTGAAAGGAAAAATCATTATTTCAAACCTAACTGGGATTTCATGCATTATAAAATTTTATTTAAATGATATATTTTCAAGTTATATAATTTTAATTTGAGAAAACAAACTACATTTTTTAATTTATCATGTTAAAATTTTCTTATTAATAGTTTTTTTGAATTTTCAAAAAAGTGTTATTTTTCAATGAATAGTGAAAATAATGATCTTTATTAAAAAATATTGTTTTGTTTCAAGAATTTAAAAAGATATATAATATTTTAATTTATTTTTGAATTAAAATTAATTCATTAATATTATGAATAATACAATTAATTACATAATAATCATAAATATTCTTTATTTTGGAATAAGTTCATTTTTGGGGTTAACAACTTCTTTAAAAAATTAATTTTCATTGAATTTTTTAATTTAATCTTAAATCAATTTCATATAATTATAAAAATTAAATAATTTAACTTTAATTAAATATTTGTAATAATGACGTATAAATTTGGTAAATAGATCCATTTTATTTTTAGTTATTATTAATAGTTTCTATAGTAAATATTTATCTCCTTTGTAAAGGTAAATCATGTATTTAAGGATAAAAAAATATGTGATAAGGCCTATACATCCCAATAATGAATTATTTATTTTATGGTATAAATTTATTAGATAATTATAATAAAATTAGATAAAATTTGGGAATTTATTTCTACTTTCCTTTGATAATGACTATAACACAATTTCAAATAATGAATATAAAGACAATGCCACTCTATTTGTATCAATACCTCTAAATTGTTTTGACAGGGATAAAAACAATTTATCTAAAGTTATAATTGTTTATGATAAAAATTAATATTTTTTATAATGTTAATTTTTTTAATTTTTAGTGATTAAATAATTACAATTACTGTTTATACAACACTGACTTAGTGCTCCTATAAGTTGTTGAAAAATCCTGTAAATGATTTTAAAAACTATAAAAGTAATGTTTCTATGGTTAGATATATAATATCAAAAATATTATGAATAAAAAAATAATATTTATTTTTTAATGGATTATATTCAAATTCTACAATTTCCATATTCTATTCAAAGTCAAATTAATTGAATCATTCCAAAAATGAAATTACTCATATTTTATTACAAATAATATTTTATTAAAGGATTTAAAATTAATATAAATATTAAATTCACTCAAGTTAATGGTATATGGTTTATAATATCAACTATGGGTCAATTATTGGAAAATATTCCTTTTATATTAAATATCTTGAGTCTTATAGTGTAAAAAACCATTATATCACGGTAATCATCAAAATGGATTACAAGGGGTTAAAACAAACAGATAAAGGTGAAAAACACCTAAACATATAAATTTATTAATTTATTATATTATTTTGACTAAATATCATATATAATAATAATTATTATATCAATTTTTATCCATTTTCCTTGAAAATTAATTAATATTAATTTAATACTTTAAGAAATCCTAAGAGGGCCACTCCCCTCACTTATAAAAAGGGCACATCATATCCTCTCTTCCTAAAACCTTTTGAGCGCTCTTGTTTATCCAATATATTCCTTAGTACCTTAGAAACATCACTTCCCAGGTCTTAGAGTCATTATATTGATTATAAAACCATCCAAGGAAGGTTTTTTTGTATAAATCAAAAGGGGTTGTCCATATAAGTGGTATAGTTCTTAACCAATTGGTTCGGTTTTATTATATCAATTACATCCTTCAAACATTATTCATAAATTTTGAAATAATATAATTTGTTTAAAACATATACTTATATGTTATTGTAATCTATATCCATCTCTTCTTCCATCAAATGAGAAAAAAAATGTCTTTTATTGTGTATGGTGGACTACCGTCTCACAATCGATATAACTTGTTTTCCATCACCACCTATCAAGTATGGTTATAATAATTGATAATATATATATATATGATATTCATGCCACATTAAAAAAATATCTAAATATAATATATCATATGCTATATTAACTTTTCATCCATTGAAAAATGATAAAGTTGTTCTTTCGTAAGTGTGGATTACCACATCTATGAAGTGATGTGATAACTTTTTCATCAGGGCATCACATATACAGTATATATATAAGTGAATTTAAAGATAAATTGTAATATTTATTATATATTAATAATTATATAAATATAAACTATACTTACCTTCTTTCCATCTTGATTGTTCAAAAATGGAAATATTACTCATGTGTACGTACAATCTACAATCTCCTTGATTGTAACATAGTTCATTTTTCAAAAATATATATCATTGTTGGTTTTAGAAGTATAATTAATTTACACAGATGATAATAATTTGATGATGATTATTTTTTAGATGATGTAATAATGACCTATTTTACCATAGTCAAACTACAAAAGTCATTTTGGACATAAGAGTTGAATATCATCAAAAATTCCGATTTGAATTGATTAAGTAATGTTATATAACATTGTAATCAATAAAAATTGGAATAATAAAGATGAAATTGGTTCTTATAAAATTTAAAAAAAAATAGGTTTATTATTTATGAAGATAGATAATGTACATGATGAGTTGAACTCAATGTAAGGGACACTTTACCTTAAAAATCTTATTTTAAATTATTTTAATTATTTATTTCCAAAATATTTTTATTCCATGAACATTTTCTTAAAATTATCTATTTTATTAATTTATATTGAAAATAAGTAATTATAATGTACCATTTTGAATTTATTATAATGGTTTTCAAGAAGAATATTTTTCATAATTTGTTGGAATTATTTAAAAAAGACAAAGAAAACCAAATATTTTAATGTATATGACATCAATGGATTTTATCACTACAAAAAAATTTATTTTATTTTTTAAAACCTATAAAAAATTCCATGTATTCTGCCAATAAAAATTCTCCTTCCCTTTTTATGGATATTTTAGTTTTGAAAATGGGGTTTTAATATTAAATTACAATTTGATATCTGAAAGTGTTTTGAATATGGATTCAAAATAGTTTTTCGAGGGTTTTGTGATGAAAATATGAAAGAATAAAATCTTTTATTAATGATATAATACTTTATATTATATATGATTATGGGTAGGCCTAATACAACTTATAAGATGCATTTTCTCGACACATCTTATATAACTGGTTAGTCCGATACATCTTAAACGATGGGTCAACTAGATGAAGCTCTCCAATGCACTGTGTAATGTTCCTAATCTTCTTATGTAAGAAGTAAAGAGTTAACCTACGAGGATTTTCTTATAGATTTAACAGGAAACTATTTATTTCTGACAAGGGATAATCATATAATTATCTATGATTCCTAAAGATTTTTCTATTTACTTATTATGGGTATAAATGATTTTATTTGAGAAAAAAGTGTGTTTATTTTATATTTATGTGATTTACTTCATAAGCTCAAAGAATATTGTGATAAAGGTAAAACATTTATGGGTTTTTATGTTTTTCATTGGATTAATAGATTTCCTTATTTTATGTCTCTTACTGGTATTTTTCATATAATATTATGTTTTTATATATTTTTCAAAAACATTAAGTATAAGTAAGATAAAAGAAGAAGTCATGTTGAAAGTTCTGTAGATTTTTCATAAAAATAAAACATATTTCTTTTTATAAGTATTATATTTTGGGGAAAATGGATACTGTGTAGAAGTTTCCTCATGGTGATATTTGTGTTTGTTATGTAATATTTGTGACCTAATTATATAAAACTCTAAACCTAAAAGATATTTGGGAAATAATGAAATTGAATTTTAGTATAAAGGAACTAGATTATGTAATGTATAATGTTTAGTCTATATAAAATGTGCCATATTTTGAATATTTACATAATCGATAAATTTTTCATATATATATAATGTTTATTTATAAAATGTCATCCATTTAAAGTAAAATTACATATAAAGGATATTATAAACGATTTTGTATTATCTATAAATATAAATTTTTTATATTTATTTTATTATAGATTGTCTAAATGTATGGATAAATTATAGAATCATTATAATTTTTATATTTATGAATTGTTAATAAATTTTTTTATCATGTTTCAATTTTTGAATTGTTAAATTGTTTAATTTTTTATATGTTTATTTTTCACAGATATAATTTTTAGGTTAATAATGAATGTATGGTTTAGTTTAAAGTGTTAAACTGCTTCTACAGATTGTCTTGCATGCATCTAAGGAGTTATGTGCTGGGTATAATAATTGATTTAGTTTTCTTATACCATAAATTTATATTGTAATGAGTTATGATCATGACTTAAGAAGATGATTATAGTGTATATATATTAGGTGTTAGAATTATGATATAATTTGTGTCTCTTTAAAGTAATTTATCCTTAGTTAAACGGGGGTTGGACTGTGTAACATCCCGAGATTTTATGAAAAATATTCTTTTTAATTTTATTGATATCTTGTGTTGTACGCTACACCAAAAAGAGCTTTCACCACATGCATCCCTGACTTGGCTTGCATTTCACGCAATCACAACCTTCCACAATAGCGTGTGTTGTATGCAATACCGAGTTTCACTAAAGAATGATATGTTATATAAACAGGCCATTATAAATAGTAATACCCACTTTTTAAAATTTTATAAATTTTATATTTTGAAATGGACTTCATTTTTGGATTCGGAATATCAAAATTATCCTAGGGTGAATTTTTGGTATTTTTGGGAAAACGTTCAATTTTTGATGAATAGTGAAGACACTGGGTTACTATTTAAAAACCGAATTTTTATTTAAATAATAATTTATTTTATTTAAATTTATTTTATCTCAAAATTGTTACATATTACTTATATAAGTTCAATGTAATTTATTCGAGTCATTTTATAATAATTTTAGATATATAAAAATTTTATTGAACTTTTCACTGTCTTTTACCTACCTCCTAGGAGAATTTGGAAATTCACATAAAACATAATTTTAACATTTTTGTGAGTGGAATTTCAAAAATCCAAGAGACACGGTTAATATCAAGGACTAAAATGTGGTTCAATGAGATGAAAATAATTTTCGGTGAATAGTAACTTTTTACTTTTATTTTCCACAGTTAAAAGAAAATAGGGTAATTAAGAGTAAAAATAATATTATTATTACCCTAAAACATTTCCTAATTCTATTGTATAAGTGTAATTCGACCCGAAACAACCGTAGGAAAAAATATGACCATTTAGGTCCACTTGGATTAGATTAGGACATTTATTATTAATTTATTTTAAGAAGGGTTAAAATAGTTAAAATCAATGTTTAATAACTAAATCATTTTTAATATAGGGTTATACATAAGATAAATTAGACTATAAGTATTCATCAAAAATATAAAAATATTTCCTACATAATAGTATTTTATTTAAAAATTTTAGACATTAAATAATTTAAGTTATTTATGACACAATGGTGATGCAGTAATTACCTATATAATGAAATATTAAAATAATTGATTTTATAAATACCCAAATAAATGTAATTTGATACTTTTTATGAATTACACTAATTTTATAAGTTAATATGACATGTTATTGTTGATTTAATTAACATTTGTCGAACTAATCTTGTTGTTATAATTTTCAAAAAAAATCAATTACCAAATAGTGTCAAAATTGACATAAAATAGTTTTTAAAACAAATATTATATTATTAATTGTTATTTTTTTCATAAAAATATAGTTTTCGGAAAAATGACTTAGATAAGAATATATATATTAATAATGAACCACTTGGGGTTCTTTTGGCTTGTTATTGTATGTCTATTAACCATATAGTGTAAGAAAACATGAAGACACGGTAAAAGTTAAATTATTTAACTTAGAGTTAAATCTAAACGATAAGGTTAAAATATTAAACTAAACTTGTCTAAAATCTATTGGTGTAGAGTATTTAGACCCATCTCCACTTTAGGTTGGAAATAAATTAATCTGGAGCTATTATAAATGAAATATTACATTATTATAAAATAATATTTTATGTTTTTCCAAAGGTGCCCCTCTCCTCCCTTATAAAAAGGGCACCACTTCCCTCTTCTATTCACACCCTTTTGAGCCCTGAATCTCGGCCAACCCCTGAACATTTCTCTTCTCCACTTCCCTAGAAACATTCTGGAGGTTCTGGTCTTCTCAAAATACCAACTCTACTTCCATAAGAGGAATCTTAAAGGATGTGTGTCGAAGAAGAGGTAATCTCTTCTTCCGATTCTTTCCCGTTTCTTTCTTCTTCTACTTCCTATTATTTAGTTGTTTCATTATAAACTAATAACATAAGTATTACTTAAATACTAATATGTTTTTATAAATTATAAACAACCCTATTTCACCTTCTATCCATCCTAAGGAAAACGAAATCACCGCGCGTGCGTACATACAAAATACCGTCTCCACTCCGTGGTGTAATCAGTTTTTCTACCACCACCATACTTGGATGGGTATAATGGTGTAAAAAATGACAATATATGATTATTATAACATAATAATGATTCTAATATATTATTTCATCCACTCCAATTCCATTCAATAAATATGTTAACGATATCATCGCTCGTGCGTACGTATGGACTACCGTCTCCACGACGCGATGAGATTCATTCACCATGTTAACCATTCATGAATGATTATAAAGTATATATAATAATTAATCATGAAATATATAACATATTAATGATACTGTATTTATGTATATATATATTTATTTCATCTACTTAATTCCATTCAATTCAATAAGGAAACGAAAACATCGTTCATTCGTACGTACGGTGTACCGTCTCTAGGAACGGTGTATTTCATTCTATTTATCGATCTATCATATATATATATATATATGTATATACAGAATATATATTATATATAAATCATTCATTACATTCTGGGATTATGTAAATCAGGATATAAGTAATAATATCTAGAATAATAAGTCCAAACACGTACGATAAATAAAACGATTTTACCCAAAATTCTGATTTAACATGGAATTTTCAAAAGAACGAGTAATATTATGTCACAAGTGAACCATTTATTACATAATAACAATGAATATGATTTTTGAATAAGTCAATGACATTATTTAAATCATTATGCATGAGGTTCAGATACATACGAAGCATATCAGACCTAAGGTAAGGGATAACTATTTCAATCTCGTTCTTATCTGAGATTGTTATTCGTAAGTATTTAGTGGGGTTATTATTATCATCCATGCCCATGTTTTCTAAAAAAAATCATGTATTTTTAAAGTCCTTTTAACCATTTTTGAAATTTACCACATGTTATGAAAGGAATCATACTTTCTATTACCACACGGGGAACTTTTTTACTTTTTTTGACAAAAGTACAAGAAGAATGTTATATTTAACTTATACGGCATGAATGAATTTTTTACAGTTTCATAATGCCTCATTTTCATGAAGCTTACTCTACAAGATTTTATGACTATTTATAACAAAATACTTTTCATTTAAAATTTAATTTAATTTTGTAAAAAGAAAATGATTTTTGAAGAAGAAATGATATTTTCCTCATGAATTCATTTCATGTGTTTTATCAAAACCATTGTTTCATCTAAGATGACATTATTTCATATGTGTATGTTTCAAGTATAACTTCTCTATGATTTACATGGTTTCACTTTTCTTATGATGAAATATCCATTTGTTTTATATGGATTATGTGATGATGGGATGATGTTTATGAAACACATTTTATTCTTTGTGTTATGATGAATGTTTTAAGATTGTTTTATGGCACAAGTAAACATGATTTCCTTATGAGATGGGTGGGACCTATATCTACCTCCAATGCATTGGGTAAATATTTATATCTCATGAGATAGACATGGCTGGAACGGTAAGTTAATCCGGTTCAGTGATACAAGACTGGAACGAGGAGTGAACTCGATTCAGAAAGGGACTTTGTCCTCTAAGATGGTCTTAGCAGCAATGCCTTTGCTACTATGGAAATCATAACAAGTGCTGAATGGTTTGCATAATTACATGATTTATTCCCATGCTATTTTATCAAGATTGATGTTCCTTTATGATATATTCCATATGTACTTCCATGATTTATGTCTTTGCTCATGATTTTGATGTTTAGATTTTATGTTCAAACTTTTGCATTCAAATGTTTATGGATTGTTTTATGTTCTCTATGCTTACCCTTACTGATCATTTGAGCTCACCATTTTTATGTTTTCTTTTCCCCAGGATATAAAGAATGGTTTTAGTTAAGAAAACAAAAGGGGAAGATCTTTATGGGAGAATTTGAAGATCTTTCAACACGATTAGAAGATTAAATTTCGAGTTTCCAAAGACACTAAACTATTACTGTCCTTGTGTGTCTGTGTTTGTTATGTATGAAGTATTCCACAAAAGTAATGTAATGTCCATGTACATCATGCTTTGTCTCTCAACATACTTCTCCCTGAATTGTAGTCTTATTCATTGTAAAGAAAATAGGGGGTTCAATATTTGTTACAATAAGATTAATCTTGTGGGTTTTTTTGATTAAATATGGTTCTAATACTTTACATAAATTGGTTTTTTGTGCCTTATACATGATATATATTTTTATATTTGTGACTATAATTATATTTTAATTTATGGTATTATAACAATATATGGGTTTTCTAAAGATTTACACCTCAATATGGTTTGAACATATTGATTTAGTGGAAGGAATAATATTTAAAAGTACATCATTATAATCATACATGAATTTAAATGGAACAAAATGTGATAATATGGGAATATTAAATCCATTTTAAAATACTGAACATTAGATTCCTTCCAAATTTTTTTTTCATACCCTCTATCATCCTACTGAGTAGGAAATGCCAATGTTGGGTTCCCCTGCATTATCTTGTGTAATGAATTTATATAATGAGGGACCCTAAATGAAATAGGTTCCCTTTTGTCATTTAATTTGGGATAAATTTATTTAAGATACCCAAATTGGTTTTGGTTACCAGAGGTATAGAGTTCTGTGAATCTATATAATGGATTATATAAAGAGTTATTCACTCAAATATTTAAAAGTCATGTGTGATATGGTTGGAATTATGGAATACATAAATAGATACATGATAGGAGTAATTATAGAATATGGTAAATCTTACTGAAATTTTAATCATGGAATACTAATGGATATAGTGGATTTAAATAAGGGTTATCATTTTTGTGGGGTCACATTTAATAAAATTCCTTACTAAATTAAATTTAAATATGATACTCATACGACAAAAGATTATGTTTTAAATCATAATCATCATTTAATCTTTAATAAAAATCCATAAAGATGAGAATATTATGGTAACACACTTCTTAGACTGGGGAAAAAGTTAATAATTGTTTTTCAGATAGATGAAAATTATATATGTTTAGAGAAACCCTTCTCGAATTTACCTAATGTTGATGTTGTAAAATAAATGAATATAGATACTTATAAGAAGACAAAAATTGTGGACTCAATGTTTTAAATGAATTTTATAGAATTATAATATAAATAATTACTGTATCTACTCTAATTCTCATGATCATTTGGTTTCATCTTGGCTTAGAGAGACTGAAGATATTGTCCATGTCTAATTTACGTTTTGGAATTGATTCTGGAATCATTATTGAAAATATTCCAATGATATAAAATAGTTTGGATAAATTATTACCCAATTTTCTCAAATTGTTCAGAATAAATGAATTTAGTATGAGATATATTGATTTTGGTACAGTTTTGGTAGTACATGTTGATAAAAGTTCAATCTAGGAGAAGAATAGTTTATTGGAAAGTCCTATAATTATTATTAAATTAGCCAGTCAAGGTTATTGAATCCTAAGGTAAATTATATATGGATGGACATTATTTATAAAATAAGTACTTTTTGGGATACTTAAAAGAGTTTAAAAAACTCTAAGGAGTGTCTATGTTATGTGTTGGAGTTATTGAAATCAATTTTTCAATTTTCAATGGTATATGAAAATAGATGTATATTTTAAAAATATTTTAAATATATTGGAGTTAAAAATCTGGAAACTAGTTGATTAATATTATAGTTTTCATTTAAAATATGAATTAATTATTTTATAAATCATTGAATTGAATTCAGAAGAATTTTTCAAACTCAGATGAATTTCAAATAAGGATGTGTGTTTATATGATAAAAGATGTTTTTTATTAACAATTACATGATGTAAAAAGTATCAGATGATTAATTTAATACACATGGTTTACGGTTCATCCTATTTAATAACATTCTTGAAAAAAAGACATGGATGAAAATTTTTAACATTGATAAAAATAATTTATCCAAATTATTGTCAAAATATGTGGGATATGATCCCACCTCCTATAACTGGAATATTTTAATGAATAAAATTTTCACTTGAGAATAACACTCTAAAAACATAGAATACTACATAATATATGGTGTTCAATATTTTATTTGTTAAATATTCCAACGAAATTGAATAAGTGTTTTTTTCTATCACAAAAGTGTTTTTGTATAATTTCTTTATATTTTTATGTGAATATAGTTCTAAGAGTCTAGTGGTATAATATTTGGATTTAGAAATGTTAAACATAACAAATAAAATATTCTACCAGTAAAAATACTATATTAATTTCACTTAAATATCCGAAACTATTTAAGTTATATCAGTAAAATATTCATTAAAAGCATTACATTCATTATGAAATTATTTCAAGTATCATGGAACAGGTTCAATGGATGATCATGGACATAAACATAGAAACAATTCTAAGTAGAAAACAGAATTCATAACCATCATAATATTTTTTTTGTGAAGTAAAAGTGTTTGAATATTTTTCAAAATAGTTAAACATTATAAATATGATTCATGTATCCTCAATATTATTTAAACATTCTTACTTTATAGATTTCACTCACTAAAATATTATAAAGGGATGGTTTTAAAATATAATCACTTATTAATGTGGTGATAATTACATAGAGATGTGATGACTTCAAAAACCTGATATGTATATAAAATAGAAGGTTGATTTGTAAATATATGATATGTTATATGATGATATGGAATTTTATGTATGGTTTCATTAAAATTTATTAAGGTATTTGAGAATATAAAACATATAATTGTATACAAAAGGCATATTAAACATATATCATTCTTCAACATAGACTTATATATTACCTAAGGGAAATGATAGCTAATCTCTAAAAGTGTGACTTTATATTATATCAAAATGATTTTCACCATATAGTATTATAGGTTATGATGCAATTTTGAGGTTATAATGGGTAGTATTTTTCTATAGATATATGAATTAAGATCATGAGGTCTAAAATGGGTTTTGTGCACTGGATGACCCATTAAGTATACCACATATATTTGCATGCACATTATATTTCTTATAGTAAGGGTTCTTGTTTGATATCATTATTCCTCATACATAAGGTTGGTGAGATACCAAACATGATAATTTTCATACATTGATACTTTTCATATGCAAGACTTCGGGATTATATAATCAATGGTGTTGGGGTATGTTGTTGATCATGTCATCAGTTGAAGCTTAACCGAGATAAAAATTTTCACCTTATATAATGAAGATGAAATTTGAACCCTAGATTGAGATAAATTGAGGAAGTGTACATTCATACCTAGATAATACATGTTATGTGCCTATATATTGGATGAGGTGTATGAGGTTTTCTCATTTTTTTGAGAAGTTGGTGCCTTGGTCAAAGGCCAAAGAACATTTTATTGAATAAAGAAGTTGAAATGATGACAAGAGATGGAAAAAAGTGATTTGATTACAATATTTATCAATTAGATAAAGTAAATATGGAGGTAGGGTGTCCATCCAAGTCATGGTCTGATGAACAACCTTGTTGGAATGAAAATCAATAATAGCCTTAGCCTCTATGAAAGTATGTATGGAAAGGTAGTCTATACCATGCAGAGAGTTCAGGCACTCCATCCAATGATTGATCAGAGTCCAGGCAAGGTGAGTCACACTATTCCAAATTTCCTGGACAATGGTGGTAGAATCACTTTCAATGCATAGTTTATTCTAGCCTTTTTGAATGGAAAATTTGACAGCATAAATAACCCCTATCATTTCGGCCTCCAATGAAGAAGCTATGCTGTAGTTTCCAAAGAAACACCCATGACACATGCCAGCAGAATCTCTGAAAATGGATCCGTATCTGGAAGGTCCAGGATTTCCCTTTGGGGAACCATGAACGTTGACTTTGATCCATCCCAACATTTACATTTTGAAGAAAACATCAAAGGTGTGAATAGGTTGATTGTATATGCCATCAACCTGAATCCTGTGCAAAATATCTTAGTCACTAACTGAGTTATTACAGTGAGATTTTTGAATCTTGGCATCTCAAATTTCAATTAGGATGTGTGATCTCCCTGTATTTAGATTTAATGATAATTTTTTGTGTAGATTATCATTTCAGTCATAGCAGATCACATGCTGGAGCTCGGAAAAAGAATCTAGAAAAATGTTCTTAATTTGCTGAGAGGATTGGTGATGCACACAACATTTAAGAAGTGTTCAAATTGAGTCAGGGTATGCCATCTGCAATCAAAAATGTCAAAAATATATTTCCAAATAGCAGAGGTTATGGAACAAGATACAAATAGATTGTTAGTGTCCTCCCTATGTTGATTACATAGGTGAAATTTAGAGCATAACTTGATAACAACATATTGAAGGCAGACCTCAGTGCGCAATCTATTATGAGCAGTGCACCAAATTATAGTGAGTCTAGTAGGCTTAATCCATGTATTTTTGAAAAGATTTAACCATTGAAAGCTAGATTCTTATCCAAGAATGTTCTGCATATAGGAATTTTTTTATTCAATAATACCATTTGGAGTGGGTTCCCAAACAAGAAAATCATCACAATTAATAAAAGGATAGTTATCAATGATTCGAGACACATTTTTAGGGAGATTTTCCCTATGGTAATAGAGAACATCTTTAATAGTGTGACTAGTGTCCACCAGAGTAGAATATATGGAGAGCATCGAGGCTAGTGGAACACCAGTCCAATTGTCAAGCTAGAAATTTATGGTAGAGTCAGCGCTCTCTATCCATCTTGAGTTTTCCATGATTTTATGATAATTGTACCTAATGGAAGGCATGATCGAGGAAGAGATATAATTTAAGTTCCCCTTACTATGTTTGGAGAGGAATATGTGTTTAAGGAAGTCAATGGAATTTGAGTTAGTATTGACCAATCTCCATGTAAGTCTATCTTGAAGAGCATCATTAAACATCTTTATTTTTTAATACCAGTACCCCCTTTTTCCAAAGGTTTTCAACAGGTTACTTAGAGAATGGTGACAAGTTTTTTTGAATGATACTTCCTCTCTAGATGAAGTTATTAATATAGGTATTAATTCTTTTGAAAGTACCAGCATGCCATTTATAAATTATAAGGGACTAGACCATTTGGGAGACAATGGTCAATTTGACCAACCAGATTCTTCCAGCCATGGAAAGGGACGTTCCATTCCAACTAGAGAGTTGATTAAAAATTTGATACACTATGTTAGAAAAGTAAATAGTTTTAGGTCTTCCCAAAAATATTGGTACTCCGAAATATGTGAAGTGGAATCAACCTTATTTAATACCAAGATCCTTGTTAATAGTGTTTTTCCTTTGGGTGGAGAAGTTTTTACCCAAAAAATGATCTATTTATTCCACAAAATGGGCTAACCCGAGACTTTCTCATAGTGAGTAAGGGTCTGTTTAAGAAATTGAATATTCGTTTGGTCACCATGAAGAAACAAGATGATGTCATCAACATATAATAGATGAGTAGGGACTCTAATATTTCTAGATGCATGTATAGGTTTGAGTTTGTTTTGAATTTATAAATGAGCGAGGAGCCTACTGAGATAATCTTCGGCAATTACAAATAAAATTTCCAAGAGCGAGTCACCCTGTCTGACCCCTTTTCTGCATTTTAAAAAGCCCCAGGGGGTGCCATTGAACAAGATGGATATAGATGCGGAGTTGAACAAATTTTTTATCGTCTTGATAAAAGTATCATTAATGACAAATCCTTTTAGAACCTTAAAAATCAAGCTCCAATCAACAGTATCAAAGGCCTTCCTAATGTCAAGTTTGATAGCAACATTTTCTCCCATGGTAACTTTATTTAAACAGTTGGTGCCTTTAGATTAAAGGAAAATAATGTCTTGTATAGACCTTCCCTTAATAAAAAAAATTGATTCCAAGAAACTATTTTGTTTCTTATAGGGGTAATCATATTAGCATGAATTTTGGAAATGATTTTGAAAAGAGTGTTTATCAGCGCAATAGTCCCAAATAGGTGGATCTCCGTCTCATTTTCCTCTTTGGGGATTAAATTATGAAATTGAGTATTAAGACCCTGAGGGATAAAACCATTGTGGAAGAAATACTTCACAAGTTTACATACATCAAGATGAATAACATCCCAATGTTTCTGAAAGAATTTGTTTTTGAAGCCATCTGGACCAGGAGCACTGTCCAGTTTTAAACTAAAAACAGTGTCTCTAATTTCATGGTCCAAAGGGATACATTGGAGAGATGAATTATCATTTTCATCCACTATACTTGGGATTATATTAGGTCTAAGATCTATATTTATATCCAAACCATTAAATTTTTTTTGAAAATATGAAACAACATAGTTGGAGATAACTTCCTCCAAATCAATAATAACATCATTATGTAAAATACTGGTAAGAGGCCTACTGGCCATTCAAAATATTTGAATAAAATTATAGAATTTAGTGTTTCTATCACCATCAGTTTTCCATTTGGTTTTGAAAAATTGTTTGCGCATATTATCTTTGAAAGTGAGTAGGGAATTGAGTTTTAAAGATACGCATATTTCAGTTTGTGGATTGATGTTAAAATCCAATTTGTTATTATGATTTTTCTGTTGATCCAAGTCTTTTTAAAGAGAGGAGATATCAACATCAATTTTATTACTTTTAGTTCTACAATAACCATTTAGAGGCAACTATTATATTATATTTATGAATATGAGAATTCATATTTGTTTTCAATGCTATAAAGGACCATGGGTGGGGGTGGGGGTGGGGGTGGGGCATCATAATTTATGGTCTAATGAATGGAGTTTTCACTTTACCAAAATCAATGATATTATCAAAAAGTGTTTTAGATTTTATTTTAATAGATTTTAGATTTATATTTCATAGTTAATTCATATTATGTGATGCATGGTGATGTTGATGCTATAATTCCAAAAGTTTTTTTTGAAATATCCAAAAGGATTATTATATATGTTTTCAAAAGTTAATATATATTATATAATATAAGGTGAAATGACATCAAGTCTATTAAGCTTAGGTGAAAGTAAGATATTGATGGTGATATACCCAAAATATATTACACATATGATGTATATTTTGGTTATATCATATGGTATCATACATATAAGGCATAAAAAATAATATATTGATATCAGGATACTACTTGTTAGTAAAATTTTATGACTTGTTTATTTCATAATGAGAGTTAATAATATTGTATAATTAATATATTATCTTAGTATTACCAAAGAAATTTATTGATACGTTTTAATAAATTAATCTCCCATCCACATAATCTATCATTAAACATATTATAAGATGAAACAATGGGAAAATAAAATTTTCTTGTGTTACAAGGTGTTGTAAATGCATGTATAACTCATATATTTCTTCATGTATTTTTTAATACATTAATACTCAATAATGTACCACGAGATATATATGGAGGATACAACCAAAAAAATATGGATGTTTGATTTTTTCATTTACTCATTTTAATTCTTCATACCATAAGCATTCTACCATTTTCTTATATTACATTATGAGATACTATCATTTCAAGGAAGTGTATTGAATTCATACTAAGAGTTGGATAATTAATATAACACCATGAATAAACAATAGAGAATAGAGATTGATGTTTTTCTTTGAGTGATATTTTCCAATAATTTGATTAAATATTTTTTTCTATGTCCATCTATGATGAAATTGACACAAATTATTCATTATGTTTTTATACATAATTTCAATTTAATTTATGATTGATCAACGTATTTTTGGATTCTAAATTATTTTCTCTTCCATGAAAAAGATTTATATGATCCTTAGAAACCCATAAAAAACAGTAGTAATATTTATTTAAAAAATTACAATGAATAAGGCAGATTTATAAAGATTTTAGACTTTTAATAATGAAATAAAAATTTTGTTAAATTTTATATAAGAATACAAAAAAATTATGTTATAAATCATATATATTTTTTTATTTTTTTTTACAATACATGATACATATTATAAAAAATGTATGCAAATAATTAATACATGTACTTAAAAGGTTATTTAATTTAACAACACTGAATTAGAAGATATTCATGTGTATGCAATGAATTAATTTTAACATACTAAAATATATATTACTAGACGTGAATTTTCTTTTATTTTCATGTTTTTATTATACTCCACTTTCAAGATACCTACCAACATTAGTGAACCATTAATAATATTCTACATAGTGGAGTTCAAACCATAGTGAGATAAAAATACCCCTATTGATGGAATCTCAAAGATCCTAAACTACACTACCTAGGTGGTTATGAATTTATTGATCCACTCCCAATCAAACAGATAATCCTCCTTGATTTTAATCTAGTATAAATTTTTCTTTTATATCAGTGGATTATTGGACCATCCAAAAAAATAATTTTTACTTCAACCCCACCCTCATGATGAGTGATCCTGCCTCAACTTCTCCCACTGATGACTTCCTTTTAGTGATTTTTTTTAGGGTGATTCACCCCTAAATGGTTAATGTATCATGATGAATTATTTATTTATTTTTTATTCCAATCATTTTTATGAATTCATTAATGTTTTTGTTATATTTAAGGTTTAATTTGAATTTATTATTTATTTATTATATTGGTATTATATTAAGTTATTTTTTAAATAATATTTTTAATATATTTAATTTTCTTGAATAATAATTTTGAATTCATTTTGGACATATATTATTTGGTTTAATAAATATTTTTAATTATTATTGTAAGAATAATTATTTATTAGGAATAATTATAATAATGTATAATTAATTAAAATGAATCATTATTATTTAATAATTTATATGTTCCATAATGTTCTATAAATTAATAGTAGATTTTCTTTTTATCAATGAGCATATAACCCAAGTAGTTGACCCCCATGCCATTAACACCCTTTCAGTGTAATTAATTGTTATTAAATTCTATATATCGTTAATATCTTTATTAGGTGTGTTCAAATTAATGATGTGTTTTCCATGTTTTTATTTTAATGCTTAAACATTAAAATAATATAATCACTAACAAGTTTATAATATTTTAACTTGTTAATATTGACCACAGTATTGCTTTGATGATACATTTTACATGATATTTCAATTATTAATAAAAATGAAAAATATAAGAATATTATGAATCAAATGATAAAAATGTAGTAACAAAATAATGAGAATGATTGTATTATTGATTTACTAAATAAATAAAAATAATATTATCAATATTTTTTATATATTATTGGTAATTATTGTTCAGTATTTTTATTATAGAAACATATTTTTGATTTATTACAATTATTAAATAAACGAGTTATCATTACATTTTCTTATTTTAATTATTGTATTTTGAGTTTTTTAATAAAATTAAATTTATTTACCTCATTTAAACATTTTTATCATTATTTATTTATATAAAGGATAATGTTTATAAGAATTTTATTAATCTTCCAAATATAATTCCTATATGTTATTTAGAGGTAATTAAATAGTTTATCACTTTTATGAGAGATTCATAGAAAACATTCACTACCACTGAAATGTGAATGCTGGGTGGTGACCTTTCTCAATGCATTCAATAATAGTTGGGAAGGGATCCTTTATCAGCATTAAAACAACGTACATATACAGGGAGTCATTTATGAGTTCTATCTTTATCATAGAGAAAGGTACATCTATAAAAAATCACTTAAAATTATTCTTTATATATATATCATATAATATGTGTCTATGTGCATATGTGTGTGTGTGTATCATTATGTATTTTTATTTAATATATACATATATATATTATTTATAATATGTAATATTAAAATATATGTATATATATAAGATTATTTATAATATGTAAGAATAAAATATTTGTATATATATAATATTTATTTCCCAAATTTTATAAAATTTAAAATGTGTGTGTGAAATTTATAATATATTAAATTATATTAAATTATTTTTTTAATTAAAAAATTATTTTTAATATTTATTTTATAAATGTGTTTTTTCATGTGTGTAATGTATCATTTAATGGTTATATTTAAAAAAGTATTATATATTCAAAATAATAAAATTTCACATTTTAAATAAAAATGTAATTGAAATTTAAAATTTGAATATTCATTTTAGTAAAAAAATTATAATTTATCATCTATATATATGATTTATATTTAATTATAATTAATAATATATTTTTATATAATTATTAAAAATATTACATATATATATATATATATAATATTTTAATATATATTCATTTATATATATTGCTCATTTATATATATAATATATACATGTAAATAAAATGTATATTCATAAACACACACACACACATATATATATATAGACACACACAGATAGACACATATAGGATTTTACATAAAAAATAGTTAGTTCTAGGCCATAATGATATGTAATAATCAATATGATTGGGCACTCTATACAAGACAATTGTAATGACCCAACCCATGAGAGCCTGCCTGACCAGAAGAAGGACAAGCCACCTCAAACTCAAGCCTACTTTGAATAGTCTATGGGCAGGTTAAAAATGTCGAGAAGGAATAATATAAAAAGGGCGACCTTATCATAATGTTCCTATATACATGTACCCAACCCTATCCCGGAAAACAGTGTAGTAGAATAATAAAAATATTGAATATCTAGAGTAAAACCATGGATGAAATAAAATCTAGGGAATACATAATAGTATGATATAATAAAACCTAACTTGTATAGGGAAAAAATAGATGCCCAAACAGAAATGAAGCCCCAACCCGACAACAACTACAATAAAAGAAAACCAAGAGATCTTGACTCCTAATCTATAATTCTCAACCACCATACATGGTCAATGCACCCAAATATTACATAGCTCTGCTAATCTCATCACCGATATGACTGTCATCTATATAAGACACAACATGTGTGTAGAAATACCCTGATAGGGTGAGTATATACATACCCAATTAGACACCCCAAAAACTAAAAGGGGTCAAAATATAGATATAATATTGGTTTTTCTGACCCATTATAAGAGGGAAAGAACCCTTGATATACATATATTCTCATAAAGAAACCCAAGAGAGAGAGAAATGGGGATCTCCATCGCAAAACCCATCCAAAGTCAAGGAGTCTATTTAAAGATTCAAAAGTCTATCTCTAATTCCCAAAATCAAATGTAACCTCATTGGAATCCATGTAGAGGGGAATTCTCCTCATTACTGTGCTCTAAAATCGATAGATACACAACCTCTATGGAGGGCCTACATGCCATTGGAGCTCAAATATGGGGAGTATCACTCCGTAGATAGAGGACCTTTACCCATTGTTGGGGAGTAATGACTTTACCTGTATAAATCATATAGGGGAGTCGTGCACTAGTGTAACAGTAGACTACCAACCTCAACATCTCTCTGGTGTTCCTTCCAAAATATCTACCATCATCAATCATCTCTTAAAGAGGAATCATGCTTGGAAAACATCACATAGTATCTCATATAAAAAAAATAATGTCCACCATCACATTAAAAGTAAAAAATCTCAGGATTGGATATTCATGGGACAAAATTTGAGTCCTAAAGAAAGATATGGGAGAAGAATAAGTTACTAGGAGAAGTATACAGTGTGTATAAGGGTACACATGGAATGTGACCCCACCTTTATTCATGGCCATGTTATCCTCTACATATTTCTTTTGAACCTTGGTCACATTACATGACATGTACAGGTGGTACACAAAATCTCTCAGGCACTCAAGGCCTACCCATTCTCTTTTGTTAGTGCTCGAATACATCGTCCCATACCTATGTACATGACTGTGTCCAGGTATCATATACATATATGATTGAACAAAAATACTCATGTAGTCTAGTCATGTTTGTGTTATTAGTTTTGTTTTTGGACATCCACTCTCAAAGTACCCTCCGAGCCACTAGAAGAGGGTCATGTGGAGTTTGGTTGGTCCACATGACATGTGATATTTCTCCTCACCCAAAACCCTAGATTCCATAGCCAGGGGACTACACGACTTGTGTTATTCATAGTACATGCTTTATAGGGGAGTGTTTTTTTTGAAAAAGAGATGTTTCTCCTTGTGGATCCTAGATCCTCCATTTCTACCACCCCCATGCCTATTGAACACCCAAAATTTGGGGGATCATCTCTGACCATTTATTGTGGGACACAAGTTTTCAAGAATCATAATTTGGATACCCACATGAAGCCCATATAATATATGGTTTCCCATGGTGACACACCTTACCTCTCTGGATCCCAAATCCACTTAGTGATCACCCACATCCCATGAACCATACCAAACCATCTGAAAAATACAAATCCCCTCACGATGTGCATGACCACTGTGAATCTGGTTGTTGTATCATGCCCAAACCCACCCTAGAATTATCTAATAATGATCCTATGCTATAATAATGAAGAAAGTGTAGAACGAGCTAGAGAATATCATAAAAAAGGAGAGACCATAATTTTCCAAAAATTATTGGCCAATGATTCTAAGTTAGATATTTCCATGGGTGATAACATGTGAAACAAGGGAAATTGATTAGGTCAAAAATAAAAAAGATAATATGGATCATACAAAGGATCAAATATTTGTAGATCAAAAATAAGATAATTAAATTAATGCTCAATATTTTAATCAAAAAGTGTTGAAACCAAAAACAAAAATCCTACCTAGATTTGGATCGATCTTTAGAAAATAACTCATTCTCCAATGATGTATATGACCCACTATATTCACTTCCTCTCATTCCACATCGATCCAATTTTCTTTCTTCCGTTGATCTCAATCCTCTGATGAAGAATTCTCTCCTTTAATCCTCCCAGGATTATGGGGCACAACCTAGTGATATTTCATAATGAAATATTTATCGAGGGAATTAGGTAATGTCATTTAATAAAATAACAAAATAAACTATTCATTTGTTTTATTAAATGACCTTTCCAATGAGTGCCTCAACTAGGTATCTGACACTGACTAACTTTTGGTTGTGCCTAGCATAATCCTTGCATTCCAAAATCAACCGTTTATGGTATTTTAAACTCAGTTCTTAAACAATTGTAAAACTAAAAACACCAAAACTATGCCCACACATTCATTAAAATATATTATTTTTTCATATATTTATTCTAGGTTCCTGATACACTTAGTAACTATAACACCCCACGATTTTTTAAAAATAAATGAAATGCGTGAAACATTTTTTTATGTAGATATTTATAACTATCATTTAAAAATAATTTCTCTTCTTCAATGTTTTGAATTTCAAAAAATGGTAATCTATAGTTGTGTTCAATAAGTTATTTGGAGTCTGATTGAACCAAGTTGTTTTTTTGGTGAATAGTAATGTCAACTTATTTATTGTAATATGAATAGTAATATGGCACTAATTAATAGTAAATTGTATTATTATTTTATTTTCATAATGATTTAAGATAATGAAATTTTGGTTGTGATATAAATGTAGTTATAGAGTTAAAAAGTTATTTATTTAACTATGATTTTATTCAAAAATTAAATTGAAAATATTTATAAAATTATTTTTGAAAAATGGGGTTCATCATTGAATTCTACACATCAAAAAATGGTTAGTTGGATTTTTTAGGATTTTTCTGAAATTCATGAATTGTATATGAATAGTGAAATATGATAAAATATCATATATTCAAATTATTAGTAAAATACTGTATTTATGACATAATAAGTTATATAAGACCACTTGGATAGAACTCACTTATTATTTTTACAATTTTGGGTCACATGAATTAAGATTATTTAAATTCTTGATCAAAATAATATAATAATGATTTAAATAATGTAAAATACCTCATCTCATACACTATAAATACCACCCTCATTCTCCTATTCCACCAACACCTCTAAATACTTGATACTTACAGAAGTTATATACAATACAACTGCCAAGGATATTTCTTTCTTACTAGGGATTCTGGTCTCAAATAATGCAAAAACCAAAGGCCTTAATAAGGATCTCAAGGAGAAGAGATCAAGAGGTAAACATCCTCTTTTTTTTATTTCTTTTCATTTTATTTTACTTTCTGTTCATATTATTTCATAGCCTCCCCATATCCAAGGGGAATGAATAAAATACTATCTTAAATATTCTATATGGAATCATTTTTATGTAATATTCATCATTATACTTCTTCTCCTATGCCACTTATTCAAGAAATTAAAACCCAGTCTGTGATGTGTCAGTTTACTGACATCATAGATGAAGTGATTTCAATTTATTTTACTTCATTAATGGATGGTAATGAAACTATTTTTATTGTTGAAACATTTTATAATTTATGTATTATATCTTATATAATGTTATAGAATCATTTTTTACAAGTGTGATTAATTTATAAAACAAAACGAGTTCATTACAATCGAAGAATCACCAAAATGACGTAAAAAAATATCGATAATTTTTTATCTAATGAATAAAACTCATTTAAGAATTAAATATGATAAATGGAATAATTTATGGTATTATAAATATTTAAATTCAATTCCATTCCAATTCTCGATTCTCACTTCTAATCGATAATAATATCAGTCATGAAGAGATCATGTAGTCCATGTAAAGAACTTACCAGACACATTGTAAATAACAAAATATTACAAATAACTATGGAAAATGATGTTGTTAAATGATCATATAATGTGTTATAAACATTAATATTTTTCATTAATATATTAATAAAACACTTTTACCAATTTTTCAAGAGGTTTAAACTCTATTCAATTAAGAAGATCCCAAGGTAAATAAATTATTAACCCAATTTACAATCATTGGGTTAACCTTCTTCTTCAATCATTATGTTGTATTAATATTATTGGTGTGATGATTTTTTTGTTTATATTATGTTTTAGTAGTTTTATTTATAATGCATACACATATCCATTCCATTCTATTAATCTCACTCCAATTATATTTTAAGGCATTCTCTTTTTAAAATCCTTTTAAAACTCTCTTTAATAAATTTCAAAAGGAATTTTTTACATGAATAAGTAATGAGTGGTTTCATATGATTTGGAAGATAATTTATTACCATGATGTGATCCTTGGACATTCTTTATGTCATTTTGATTCTATTATAAGTCACGATATGTTGTTTTGAGCCCATTATAGCTCAATATATGATAGGTTATCCTCATTACTAATCTCCAATGCATTAGGTACTTTAGATATGGAAGTTTACCAAAAGGTTATTCCATGTGTAAGTGTGAATATAAGAGTGATATGGTAAATATTTACCAAGTAAACTACATTATGTTGAGTTTTTATTATTATGGGTTTTATCAATTTTTATGTTATCACTTGATTAATGCTTTCTTTCCTTATATCCCTTACTGAGTGTTATACTCATCACATGTTTTTTAAAAAAAATCACTGGAAATAAGTATGGGTAAGATAAATAAGGGGGTCTTGATGTTTGATATAGATTTTTGTTAATGAAATCATGTTTTAAATTCTTAATGTTTTATATTTTGAAAAAAGGGATACTATTTTAGTATAATCTTCTTATATGAATGTGGTATGTCATGAATGTAACATTTCATAATTCATAAAGAAATTAATCCAAAAAATATCCACAATGTGTAATAATTTATTTTCTTGTCTAAAATTTAAGATTAAGTAACTTTTTATTGTTCGGTCTTTATAGTTGGTATCAGAGGATGGTTTAGAAAACTGTAGGGGATGGGATGATATTAAAACAATACCATAAATTATTTTAACTCTATGGAAATTTTTAATGTTTTATAATTTTAGGATTACATTGTTTCTTCATCTACATAATGTTTGTATAGAATAGTTTTCTGTATAAGAAACAAGGGAAGTAAAAGTTGGAAGGCACCAAGAGGCTGATGTCTATCTAAATCTGCAGCCCGAAATGGTGGGAATTCAAACTGAGCAGTTTTTTCAAAGCAATGGATCTGTTGAATCATGAAATAAATGGGGGTGGGATCCATTCTGGAGAGGAACATGATTTACCATGAAGAAATATGTCTTTTTTGGTGCATTTTATGTGAAAACATCCTCAATCATTCAGTAGAACCATGGATCGAGTGAGAGCTCAAGGATTAATCAATGCTCTATAAAAGATATTTGATTTCATGGGATGTTTGAAATGTCAAATGGTAATACTGAATATTTATCCTATGGAATGTGAATCCTATCAATGGTGGTCTTTGGTTAAGAATATGAGATAAAGAGATGATATTGACTGCCTAGAATGGGAAAAATTTAAGAGTCTATTCTGGAAAAATATTTTCCCAAAATAATTTGACTTAAAATGGAGAAACAATTCCTGGAACTAAAGAAGAAAGATGATGATTCTGTGGTAGCATATGAAGCCAATTTTACAAGACTATCCATGTACATACCATATTTACACATGATTTTGAAAGAAAAAATAATTGATTTTACTCTGGTTTGAAACTGTTTTTATGAAGATATTTTTTTTATGAGAGTTTAAATGTGATGAAAATATTATTCGTTTTGTTGAAATATTCGAGATGGTGTTTTCCAACCACTACTACAATTTTCACCTTTAGCGACCGCCAAAAGCGATCGCTAATGGTCTTTAGCGGCCGCCTTGCGACTGTTTTTGGCGGTCGCTGTTGCTCCGTCGATAAAGACCAATAGCGACCCCCAATGGCGGTCGCTAAAGGTCCCTATGCAGAAAACACGATGGGCACACGGGGAAATGGGAGGAGTCGAGGGGTGGCGACGGTGGGCACGCGGTGGACTGTGGTCGCCGGCCATGGCGGAACTACGGTGGTCGGAGGGAGGGGTGGCGACGGTGGTGGCCGAGTGTGGTAGGGGTGGCGGTGGGGGTTGCAGCGGGGAAATGGGAGGCGTCGAGGGGAGGTGACGGTGGTGGACGAGGTAGGGGTGGCGGTGGGGGGCGACACCGGTGCTGCTGCGGAACGGCGTGGGCGGCGGGTTGCAGCGGGGAAAATGAAGAAGACAGAAGCGGGGGCGGGAAAAATCCCGCTAAAATAATATTAGTTTTAGCGACCGCCAATGGCGGTCACCCGTGTCCAGAGGCACAGAAACCAGATTTTCTGGTAGTGAACACATATGTGCCTTTTGATGACAAGAATAATAAGTGTTCAGGTTGGCATGCAATGGAAAAGATCTCTTCAAAGATGTCTGGTGGTAAGAAAATATGTTTACCTTTTTATGAAATGTGTGGTAAAAGGCATCCTGGTGAATGTATTGTAAATTTAGGGAAAAGCTAACAATTTTTACATTTTGGAAAAAAGCCTCATTAGTGCAAGGAAAATGATCCAAAAATTAATGATAATCCAATAGTTAGATGCTTTAACTATAAGGAATTGGGTAATTTTGGTAATGTTTGTCTGAAGATAGTTACTCATGTTGGGAATCAGCAAGATTTGAAGCTGGAGGGTTTGGTAAAATCATTTTAAACCACTTCAGTGTATGTTGAGCCATAAAATGAGGTCATATTAGGTACATTTCTTGTTTTTAAAGATTTAACAAATTTTTTTTGATTTTGGGTCTACACATTCCTTTATTTCTAAGAAATTTTCAGAAAAATTGGGAATTAAAACTCATGAAATGAATCCAGATATCATGTTAAAATTACCTGGAAGAAATATTATGGAAAAAAAATTTATAAGAATTATTCTATCCTTGTCTATGGAAATATTTTAACTGCAAAAATTTTTGTTTTAACTCTAGTAGAGTTTGATGTTTTTCTGGGTATAACATGTCTTTCTCTTTATCATGCAATGATATATTGTAAAGAAAAATATGTTTTTTAGAAAGAATTACTGTTTTTGTAAAATAATGAACCCATATCATTAATAACATATTAGGAAGATAAGAAACTAATAAAGGATGGAAATGAAAGATATCTTGCTCATATTTCCAAAGATAAAGGAACTATCCAAATTAATGATGAGTCAGTGGTAGATGAATACCTATATTTTTTCCCAAATGATTTTCCTAGTGTTATTCTTCATCGATAGGTTGAGTTAACTGTTGAATTAGTTTTAGATGTAAATCCATTTTCTAAACCATCTTATCGATTTTCATATATGAAGCTTCTAGAATTAAAAATGTGGTTGCATAAATTGTTAGATAAATGCTTCATTTGACCAATCACCTCACCATGGGGTGCTCCTATCTTGTTTATTAATATAAAATATAGTTCAATGAGACCTTTAAAAGAGTATAGATCCTTGAATAAAATTACTGTTAAAAAAGTATCATTTTACTCATTTCGACGATTTGTTTGATCATCTCTAAGGAGCATAGTATTTTTCAATGGTTGTCCTGAGGTCGGGGTACCACCAGTTAAAATTAAAGGATGAAGACATCCTGAATACTATGATCCATACTATATATAGTCATTATGAATTTTTAGTTATTCCTTTTGGGTTAACTAATGCACTTACTGTATTCATGGATCTTATTAATAAATATTTCATGAGTTGTTGGATATG
This sequence comes from Viscum album, assembly GCA_963277665.1. Taxonomy (NCBI): domain Eukaryota; kingdom Viridiplantae; phylum Streptophyta; class Magnoliopsida; order Santalales; family Viscaceae; genus Viscum; species Viscum album. The sequence goes on from OY728132.1 coordinate 1,880,340,524, forward strand.
TTTGTGGTTGTGTATATTGATGACATTCTGGTATATTATATATGTAAACTAGAGAATGAAAAGAATCTTAGGGTTGTTTTGAAAACCTTAAAAGAAATTAAACTGTATGAAATATTCAGAAACTATTATTTTTGGTAGAAACAAATTTGTTTTCATGGGAACATTGTAAATAAATATAGAATAACAATTGATTCTGCCAAAAAAAGTGGTTGATGAATGGCCAAGAACAAAAAATGTTATATAGATTGGTAGTATTCCTAGATTAGTAGGTTATTACCGAAGGTAAATTTTCACTGTTATCTAGCCCTATATCCTAGTTAACATAAAAATGGGTTAAATTTGTATGGAATTAAGAATGTGATGTTTGTTTTTAGGAACTGATGAAGAGATTGGTGAATTCTTCAGTTTTGGTCATTCCTTCCTAAAATGTGAGTTTTTCATCTACTATGATGCTTCATTAAAGGGTATTGGTTGTTTTTTGATGAAGAATAATCAGATAATTAATTATGCTTCAAGATAACTAAAACCACATGAGTTAAATTATCACACACATGAATTTGAAATGGGAAGCTGTGGTTTTTTCTTTGAAAATTTCGAGGCCCCATTTATATAGATCCAAATGTCCAATATACATTATCCATAAAAGTCTTAAGTATATATTCACAAAGAAGTAATTAAACATGTGTTAGAGTATGTGGATTAACTGATAAAGGAATATTATTACAAAATTAATTGCCATCCATGAAAAGAAAACAATGGGGCAGATTCCTGGATATGAAAACATCTTTCATCCTTAACCATGTTACATTTGGAACATGATCCCTTGAATAATGATTTGGTGAATTTTGTTTTTGAAGTGGTCAGTGCCGGGAATACATATGTTTTATTTCATGTTTTAGTTAAGTCATCTTTATTAGATAGAATGAATCAATCACAGAAGGAAGACTGTGAGCTACATGAAAATTTAGAATAGGTTTTAATGGGTATGTTTACAGAATTTCACCTTGAAAAAATTGTGTTTTAGGATTTTTAAAAAGGTTATGTGTGCCTTGTGATTCCCAGTTAAATAAATATTTGTTTTGTGAAGCTCATAGTTCTCTATTTTCATTTCATCATGGAAGTACTAAGATGTACAAAGACCTTCAGAAGTATTACTGGTGGGGTGGAATGAAAAGGGATATTTAAGTATTTATTGTGAAATTTTTGACATGTCAACAGGTTAAAGCATAGTGGTAGTTAGCGAAGGGGATTCTTCAGCCATTTGTAGTGCGAGAGTGGAAATGGTAGAATATATCCATAGACATCGTGCTTGGACTACCTAAGACTTCCCATGGTAACAATGTGTTTTTGGTTATTGTTGATCTGTTGAAAAAATCTGCACATTTCCATTCAATTTGAGATATAATGTCATTTAATCATCTTTCTCAATTGTACCACAAAGTTATTTTTATATTACATGTAGTTCCTCATTACATTTTATCTTGTCTAGATCTAAGGATCACTACTATCTTTTGGAAGTTGCTATAGAAGTTGTTCGGAATAGTTTTAAATTTCAATAATGATTTTCATTCTTAATCGGATGGGAAGTCAGAAAAAACAATTTTAGAATTTGGAGGATATTTTTAGATCTTGTTCAATGGACTACCAGGGAATTTGGGATCAACATCTTTCTTTAGTTCGGTTTTCTTATAAAAACATTTTTCATTATAGTATACAGAAGGAACCTTTTAAGGCATTGTATGGGAAGCCGTGTCGAACTGCAGCTTTTTGGGATGATGTTGAGGAAATGAAGTTGATGGGACTATAATTAGTAGAGAAATTTGCAGGGAATGTGAAGTTAATTCCATGATTCATTGGTCCTTTTTATGTCCAGTAGAATGATGGACCAGTTTCAGATCGAGTAGCTTTACCATTGAGTTTATCTCAGGTACTTAATGTTTTTCATGTTTCGATGTTGGGAAAGGATGTTCCAAATTCTTCACAAGTCATGATCCCAAAAGCCGTTCAGCTGGAAGAGAACCTTTCTTATGAATAGAAACCAGTTCAGATTCTTTTTCAAAGGAAATAGGTATTGCGGAATAAGGTAATCCACCAGGTAATGGTTTTGTGGATAAAATTCATTGCTGAAGAAGCAACATGGGAATTAGAAAATGCTATGAGGGAAAGGAACTCTTACTTTCTTAATGCGTAAATTTAATTATAGGGACACAATTTCTAAAAGGTGGTAAAAAGGTAACACCCCATGGTATTTAAAAAATACATGAAATGAATGAAACTTTGTTTAAAGTAGATATTTTAAAACGTGCATTTAAACATAATTTTGATGCTTCTATGTTTTGAATTTTGAAAAATGGTTATCTATAATTGTGTTCAGTAAGTAATTTTGAGTCTGATAGAACCAAATACTTTTTTTCATGAATAGTAACATGCCCTTATAAATAGTAACATGAATAGTAATATGAACATAATGAATCGTAGCATGACCTTAAGAAATCATGTTTTATGTTTTAAGGTTATTTATTTTCAAAAAAATGGAGACTATTTTAGTAGTATCTTCTTGTATGAGTGTGGTATGTTTTGTAAGTAATATATCCTAATTATTTAAAATTCTAAACATAAAAGAACCCCAATGTGTAATAATGTATGGTGTTGTCTACAATTAATGAATAATAATGGTTTTAAGCCCAGGTCCTTATAAGAACCACATAGAATCTATGGAGAAATCTATATATATATATATATAGAATTATTTAAAAGAAAAATTTAATAAAACCAGATTCGTGACATTGTCCCCTCCTTCATGGATTTTCATCTCTAAAGTTACAATATAAAAAATTGTGTGGATAAGGGGTCCACATCTGACTCTCTCACTCCCAAGATCTCTCTTGCATGATCTCATGTAAAAACAACTAATAAACCAAGGGAATAGTCCATACACACATGACTCTCCCATACTGATCCTTGATTATCCCTGGGAACAACATGGGATCCATCCTCAATGTCCATATCAACCCATTAAATAAAATGTTTGGGGTCATTCCCGCTTCTACTCATCTATGACACATTGAAGACATCATGTACTTGATCCAACATTAGGGGTATGTCTACATAGTACGAAACCTCATCAACCCTCTATAAGAAGTCAAATGAACTGATGAACCTTGAGGATAACTTACATCCCCATACAAATATCAACAATCCCCATAATGGAAAGACTATAAGAAAAAACATATTATCCCTAATCAATCTCAAATATCATATGATATCAATTTGTGAAATATTTATTTCTACTTAGGGATATCCTCATATGCTCAAAGATCACTTAAACCTTTGATTTCATTGCCTGTACTGTCACGGGCCAAACAAGATTTGTCTCACCAATATTATTCCTACAAAAGGGTGACCATCAAGGTCTCATATAAAAGGCCTCAAAAGTTTTCATGTAAACAGTTGACTAATATATATTATTATAAGAAAACAATAAGAATAGTATGTGATCCACCCAGCTCCAGTAGAAGTCAAACATGATGTACCTTAACATATCCTTCCACAACTAGATATTCTGCTCAATCATGCAATCCTTATAGGGTTGGAACACCGTACTCATCCTTAATTAGGATTTTAATTCCTGCTGAAATCCTCTACACAACCACGTTTTGAATCAAGCATTATTATTATAGAAAATAATTTAGGGTACCCCATGGACCCGGATAATATCCTGTATGCACAAAAACCCCAGTTTATCAACTGAACTCGAGTCCGTTATGGAAAGGAAGTAAGCCAAAATGGGTTTTCATGAAATAATAAATTAGATCTAATCATGTCCTCTCACATATATATAATCCATTTGATAATGTCTACGGATATTTCATCCCATTTACACTATGGGATCTCAAGAGGCTATGTAAAACCTGCCAGAACCTAGAACATGACCGTAACGTACTAACATATGGGACACCGAGAGATGAACTCATCAACCCCCCACCTCAAGTCATCCCACTAAAACTACAAATACAGGTCGTGAACGTTTCTTCCACACATGGATCTAAAACCAAAGAGGAATTATGAAAAGCAATCATTACCTTCTCAAGCATCCTGATCAGAATCACTATCTATTCTTGGAAAAGGATGATGTGCTACCCTCCTTCAGAAATCCATCTAGAGCATCTTCGATATATATATAATCATTAAGAACCTCACAATTGATTACTCCAAACTAATCCTCTCTCACATGTTAATGGATTGTGGGAGTAACCACCATGGAATTATGGAAGGATACGGTCCTCTCCTCCACCACAGTTATCTATCAAGAAGCCAAAATAATTAGATGTTTTCTCCACTATGCGTGAATGATTCTTCTTGATTAGGGAATATGCCACTACTTTTCCCCACCCAGGAATACAGAATATCTTGAAGTCATAGTCCCATAAGAACTCCAATCATTGCCTCTATAATATGTCAGCATCTCTATAAAGGATGATATACATGAGACTCCAATATTAAGAGTACACAATAAGCCACTCTCCTTGAAGATAGTGCCTTTATATTTTCACAGAGGAGACTACTATTTCCAACTCTAGGTCAAGAGTAGAATAATTATTTTCATGGGATCTCAACTTCACTGACCGATATGTGATCACTTCATTCTTAGTCATCAACACATAACTAATCCCATATCTAGTGGAATCATGAAACACTACATCCTTTAAAACCTCCTCTAATAGTCTCAACATTGGAGCGTTGGTCTGGCTCAGCCTCAACTAATTGAAGGATCTATGACACTACATAGTCTAGGTAAATGAATTCCATTTCTAAATTAGTTTGGTTAAAGGGGATTAAATCCTAGAGACTTATTTCATGAACCTCCTATAGTACCCTGCAATAACAAGAAAACCATGCACCACTAACCTACTCTTGAGATGATCCCGTGAATGAACTGCATAAATATTTACTGGCTCCATATCGAAACCATGATTAAAATTGACATTTATTATAATGTAATCCTTAATGATCCAAAACTAATACTTCGAGTTCATATAATAAAGCTGGTTCTCCAAATATAAGTCTACGACCAATATCAATTACTCTGCATGATCCTCATTTGATGAAAAGTAACTGAGTATGTCATCAATGAAGAAAACCAAAAATAATTAAAAAATATGGTCGAAATATACAGTTTATCGGAGAAAAAAACCCTATGGGTTCATTTTTTATAGTGAATAGAATCATCAGGAACATAGTGTACACAATGACATTGAAATTTCATCTTCGGAATATCATCATTATGAAAACCAAAATGGTGATATCCTGACCTATGGATGATCTTCAAGAACCAAATAACACCTCACAACTAATCAAATAGGCCATAAATCCTCATTGTGGATGGTTTTTTCAGTTTTTTTATCTGGTTTAGGTGATGCTAATTTATTTAAATCTTAAATATCCAATCAAACTTTTTCAAAAATAAAACTAGAACTACCCAAGTGGACACACTAAGTCTGATAAATACCTTCTTTGGATGGTCCCTCAACTATAACCTTTTCACCTCAAGCCTGGTAGGGGCCATCAAACATGAGAGAAAAGATATAATTTTTTTCTTGAGGAGAATGTCAATGAAGATTCCCATATCCCTCTTTGGAGTTTGTCCCAAAACGTCATCATATAAGACATAAATAAATTAATCCACTACTGAATGTATCTAGATGATTAAAGAGACTAATGTTCTAAGGGGTAAACCCACCAACTGATAGGTGATGGGTTGTAGCTTCCATCATTTGAGACCAGCCTACTCATCAATGGGATATCATTATGCCACAAAAGAGAATCTCATCCCTTCTATTTGAAGTAATATAACTCATCTATGCTAAAGGTCAATATGGGATCATACTATGGAAAACCAATCCATACATAAGGTTAAATAATTATGTTTCAACATGTCGACTAGGAGGTCCTACATGAAACTCTACCAAATTACAACCCACATTATTGGAAGATATGTGATTATTGAAGAATCCCCCCTTGTAGAAACCTTGAGAAATTGTTATTATGAAAAAGTCTCAACCAAAATCTCTACCAATAACACAAGGTCTAAAGAAATAAAGGAATGACTTATTATTATATGTGCTATTAATGGATAAATATTACAAAAGAAACAAATCATATCTCAAATTATATCATGTGCAGCATGTTCATAGTCCTTCATACCATACAATTACCAACAACCTCAACTTCCAGCTCTATGAGCTAGACATGGGACAATTGATGGTGGTTGTGGAAGTATTTCATAGTGTATGAATACGCAATAAGCTCTTAATTCTATATTTTTACATGATCCTCTATCTACACCACCTCCCATGGGGGATGCCTTGACCATGCGTAAGAGACCCCTGGTCATAGAACTACCTATGTCGTGATTCTCAATCCAACATCTACCTATCATACTCTGCATGTTGGGTTGGGAAATAATTTTCCATGTTACTCCTCCCATAATAGTCATATAATTAGACCTCCCCTAGATAGTAGGATCCTGTACATGATTCCTAAGATATAGATCCACACATCTTCATCTGATAAAAATAATTCCTTACATGTCGAGACCTCAACATCTGATTCCTTGTACTTGTTGAAAACACCTCATCCACATTATTCCCACCACCGTCTATAACTACCCAGCATCCCTCTTCTAGGAAGATCTAAATCAAGAGATTCCACACTAGAACTCAAACATAAGTGGGTAGGAATAAGGATACCACACTGGTATGAATATCTCTATGGATACTATACTCAAGATTCCTCATTAAATACTAATCCACATTAATTTAAAACTATTAAAACATTATAAATTCTTTAATACATGGGTATAATAATCACAAGGATTAATAATCCTCATTAAATATCCATCAAATGTTTGGTTACGAAAGAATTGTCTCATCACGAGTCCACATAACTAGACTCCACGAGCACCCTACTACTCCCTGGAAAATACTAGCTTCCATTACAATGATTAGATCAATCATGGTCCTCACAAGGATAAAAAATATAATAATCAACACAAGACAATCCTCTACTTTCATAGTATTAAGCTCTCTATGGAAACACAACTACTATTTACTTTGTAAATTTCATAGTGCGCTAATCTGGTATGCATCATCATCCTAAACTGTAGGTACTATCTACTTCTCAACAGGTAGGGGTGGTGCTCACTTCCCACTTAGAAGAAAAAACTCATGATATGGCCTCTAAACAGATTACTCATAACTCATTAAATAATCATCATGATCTAGGATCAATAACCAGAATGAATATCTTTGAGGATACTAAAATTGTTCATGATGTACCATAGTTAGATGAGAATTTACATATAGGAATTTAACTTAAGTTGGTTAGTTAATGGACACAGTCATATATAATTCATGAACCACTATTTTTTACATCCAATATCCTTGTATAATAAGTTAATAATTTTGTTTTCGTTGTTTGGGTGAATGGATACGTTAGCCGCCACACAAACATAGGGTTACCCAGACTGAAAGCCACACTCGAGACACTCTAAGTCCATTTTCCTAAGTCTCAACCAATTCCTCATATGGGTAAAACTCAAAAAACCATCCAAAAAAATGAAATTATTTGATACCACTCTATAATGACTGAAACCAATACAACCTGACAAGATGAAGGAAGGCTGAACATTCATAACCACAAGCCTACCTCTTATAGGATTGGGTATTGAGATAGATGTCGAGAAAAAATGATATTAAATGGGTGGACTTATCCTAATTCACCTATGTGAATTCATCCAAACATATCCATGTAATGGTGTAGATGAATAATAAAATGATCAAACATATAGAGTAAAACTATGAATGCAATAACCTCATGGGAATCCATATAAGTATGAAATAATTAAAACAAATGTGTAAATTGAGAAATTACATGCCCAATAAAAAATGAAGTCCCAACATAAAAATAACTACAGTATAATAAATCTGATAGAGCCAAACTGCCGATCTCCATGTTTTGACCACCGTATGTGGTCATTTCAACCTAGTGTCACTAAAATTCACTAAATTCACCACTGATATACCTATAATCTATATAATACATGATGTGTGTGGGAAAATCCCATTTAGGGGTGAGTGTATATATAAAACTAGTTTGTCACATCAAAAACATTAAAGGTAGTAATATACAGATTCCTCAATGATAAGATCAACCCAGAAAAAGAGGAAAGAAAAACCCACATCATACATATATATTCATAAAGAAACCTAGTAGAGAAAGAAAGGGGATCTCCGTATCATAGAATAGAAAAGGTTGATGAGTCTACCTAAAACACCAAAATTCCATCTATGATTCCCAGTATAAAATGAAACCTCACCGGAATCAACATGGAGGGTCCTACTCCATGCTACTACGATCCACATATGAGGGACACACAACACCAATGGAGTACTTACACGCTAAAAACTCTCAAAGATGATGGAGTACCAATCCATGGATACATTAACTTCACCCATTTTATTGGAATACTGAATTTACCTGTATAAAGAGTATGGTGGATACACACCTTGTTGTGATAGGAGAGTACCAACCTCGGCATCTCTTCGATGATCCTTCCTAGATCACTACAATTATTGATCATCACCTAAATAATTTTCATTCTTGGAAAACCTCACATAGTATATCATATGAAATAATTAAGGGAACCATAATGTTATACATGAAAAAATAATCAATATAGGCCAGTAAAATGGTAAAATATAATTCCAAAATAAGGATATGTGAGAGGAAATAATTACTAGGTGAAGTACAAAGTGTGTATAGGGGTCCACACAGTGTGTGAACCCACCTCACCGATTGGATGTGTTCACCTATGGAAATAGATTTTAAATGCATTTCACATTACACAATATTTACCAGTGGTACATGATGTGTCAAAACCACCCAGTTCATGTCTATTCTCTTTCAGTCATGTCTATGTACAACACCCCATGTCCTTATATATGGTCATGTTTAAGTATCATGCATGTTTCTGGGAACACAGTTGTGCTTGTATACATTGGTCATGCCTATGTGGAGGGCTATGTTTGTGACCTTGTACTCACATGGTACATTCTTAGCCACCAGCATAGGGTAACACAACATGTGGTGGGTCCACATGGTGTGTAATATTTTTCCTTTCCAGAAAACCTAGATGCACAGCCAGGGGACAACATGGTGTGTATTTTTCATTGTAAATTATATATAGTTTATTTTTTTAATAAACTTAAGTTTCATCACTCATATCATTTATCATCTATTTTTTACACCTCCTATACCTTTTGGGAACCCAAAATCAGTGGCGTTCATCTCTGATTGTCGATTCTGATCCCCCCATATACAGAAATTAAAATCCCACTATATTCACAAATCCCATAACACATATCTTCTTCTTATTAACATTTTTTTATTTGAATCCCATATCTATGAAGTGGTCACCCTCATTACATGATGCATCCAAAACCATCCGTGAAACAATAATTTGTTTTCTCTTTAAACAACCACATTTAATTTGGGTGTTCAATCTCACTCAAATCCACCCCAAAAATGTTTAATCATTACCGTGTGGATCAATGATGAATAATGAAAATAATGGGTGGAGGAAAATAACAAGAAAAAGTGTAAATCCATATTTTTCCAATATTTTTAATCCAACAATTAAAATTTAGAGATTTATATGGGTTATAACATATAAAACAGGGGGATCTTATTGAATCAATAATATGAAAGATAATGGGGCTCTTGTGAAGGATTAAAAAAATCACAGATATGGAGAAAAATAATTAAATCCACCCACAATATTTTAATAAAAAGGTGATAAAACCACAATTGATGAGATCTACATCGATTTGGATAAATCATCAGTGAAGAAATAATTCAACGGTGATATATAAGACCCATTGAGTTTTTTGCCTATCGATCGACCTCGATCTGATCGTCTGTCATACTCTGATCTGGATCCTCCAATCAAAAATTCTCTCCTCTAACATCCTATGATTATATGGATAACCATGGAGTAATTTCATAATGAAATATTTATAGAGGGAATTATATTAGTTCATTTAATAAAATAAATAAATAAATAATTTTTTTATAAAATTCACCCACAAACAACAGTCTCAACCAAATTTCTAGTGCCAAACAAATTTATGTCATGCATAGGATAAACCACACATTCTAGAGTCAATAGTCCTCATAGTTTCCATTCAAGGTACTATACAATTGGAAAACCAAAAACACAAAAATTATGCATGCAGATGCATTAAAATATATTAATATTTTTAATAATTTTTTTGGGGTCTTCAGAAACCCAAACACCATGTTGAATCTAATGATAAATCGAGATATATAAATATAAATACTAAACGGAAAAAAGACAACATAATTATATTGATTATAATAATTACACTAATTTTAATGATAAATGGAAAAGGAAAATATCACAGTTTGATATGTAATATCTAACGATCACTTATTTATTGAATATGAATGGGAAAAGGTACTGTGGAAAACTTTTGGGACATTCCCAGTGTTGGGTAATCTTGGAGTTATAGGTGGGGTGTTTCTGGAAAAGTGGTTCCAAGGCACATGTAACCATGGAGTAGAGAAGAAAGATAGAGTTATTATTCTCATTTTAGACTGCTAGAGCATCAGGATCACAAGAAACAATGAAACGAATAAATCATGGAATAAATCCAAAATAGGTATTCTCTAGAAAACATGTAATATACTTATCGATATAACATGTCTATGTAAAAATTGATGTCCTCTCACTCTCTAGGAGGTAGAAACATCCTCCTCTAATAGCAGCATAAGTTCGGATAATGGGAGGAGTGTTCGATAGAAGACCCCTCTCAATTGACTAAAACTAAACTCAGATGGATCCTACCTCATGGACATCATGTAAGGGGGAGGGGTCCTCTGGGATAAGAAAGGTTTGGTCATCGTGGCCATTTCATCCATATATGGAAGTAGTGATATCCTCCATGCAGAATTGTTGGCCATGATCACCATACATATGACATGTAATAATATAAATATCCTCCTAGGAGCAGTTGAGATAGACTCCAAGATTATTTACAAGGTGCTTCAGGACACTGGTAACATCCATTGGTCAATTGAGTACATCATTTGAATGTTTAAGGGGTTATTGATTCATCATATAGAGGTTCTTTATATACAGTGTGAAGGGAATACATTTTCTTATTTTACAGAATATAAGGGGACTCAAAGTGAGCACATGGTATACTTTTCTAGTCATGGTTCCCTTCCTTTAGAGAGGGATATTTGGTGAGAGTCGATGCTCTCAAACATCACTTTTTTATACTGCCTTGATTGTAATGGTTTTGTTTCTTCTTATTACATATACATTATTGAATATAATAAAACATTATGTTCGATAGAAAGTACCAAATATCATAGTAATATGTGTGATATTTTGGATGATATATATGATCCTTCATATCAAATATAAGATATTTCAATGGATATATAGTAGTCTAGAATTCATACATAAAATATATGAGTTTAAAAAAAATATTGTAATGTATTGATCCATAGGTATATGTAAGAGTCAATATAAATGTGAAATATATACATAAGAATTACTATAATATTCCTGACAAATGGAAAAGTAACATTTTCACACTCTGATATGTATCATCTTTCAAGGAATAAGTATGATTATACCAAAGTGAAAATTGAAAAACTAGTTGATATCACAGTGATACATAAGATATGTTGGTTGATATTTATGATCCTACAGATGATATATAAGATATTGAAATGGATACATAACATAATAAGTTGTATCTATGATATTTTTAATGTTAATTTAAGAATTTCCTGGCATTGATTGGTATGTAAGATATTATACTCCATACATAATATCTTACATATGATACATAAGAATTGATCTGTTTAAGAATTTAGAGATGTATTGATATCCCCTACGATATGTAAAGGTTTTTTTGTTTGAATAAATGATGATAATTAGAGAGTTATAAATTATATGATTCTTATGTTATTATTTAATGAATTAAACATTATTGTTGAACATCGATACCATGATACATTATATTTTTTCTATGATACTTTTTTTATAATAAGACTAATATGTAAGTAATTATATGGATAGAAAACATGAGAATGTTAGTTTTTAAAATTGATATGGAGTCACATTATAAAGAAAAATCCACACTGTAGTGTGAGATAAAGAGAGAGTTTTGATAAAGCTTTATACTTTAGTAATAATTATTTAATGTTATCTTCCACGCTACTTTGTAATGAAAGAAGAAATTATGTCATTATAGGAGATCTTATGAAGAAACCATATAAATATCAAAAAATATCAACCCTTGAGAAATTCCTTCATTATGTAATAATGGTTTTTCTTTTGAAAAATGATTATTGAGAACCAAATATATAAAGGAAGTGAACATGGGGGGAACCCCCAAATGAGCAGGTGGACATTTATTATGGATTGAAAATTTTGGAAGAAAACTCACATGATTTGGGATAGGTATTTATTTATTGATTTTTTGGGATTATCTTATGGTCATCCATTGTGGAAAAACCCATATAACACTCGACCTATCTTCAATAATCAAATGTTCCTGAAAGAAAAAGAGCACATCCTACTATTAATGTAAAAGAGATTTCCTCTATCATCTTCTTTGATGAAGTATGGTTAATGCAGATCACTGAAGAAGTAAACAATGTATCCTATCTATGAGGAAGGATACTAACATTATGACACTAGTTTGCAACCAGAGGATTCCAAAATGATTTAAGGGGTTCCAATACCACCAATGGGAGTGATTGAAAATGATCAAAAGAAGATTTATTTCCAAAAAACATCGCATGAAACTGATGGTCACCACCATACCTCCTTTCCACCAACTCTCACTAACATGAGAGATCTAATCCATTTAAATGTCCAAAATAAACTTTTTAGATTAAATGGAGAATGTGTTTCTATGTCATGTTTAATAAAATTCCACCATTTCTATTAGTAAATTGATTTAACCATTTAATTTCATATTAAATCCATGAAAAATCCTTCATAATGGATAAAAACGAGTAGAAACCATGTGGGAATGGATGTGATAGTGCATGTATCATATACATGAATATAATAAATCATTAATCATATAATATGATATTTTAATATGGGTTTTAATCCTTTATTATGATACAATCAAATCATATGTCATGATATGCATCTCATGCATATCATCCCATATGATCCAAGAATCATTATAATACGATATTCTTGGATTTATGTGTATATCCAAAAATATCCCAATTGTATATAAATACCACAAATACTTAATGAAAAAAATAAAAACTCATTTTTAATCCATCCAAAAAATCTATTTAGACATGTTATTTTTAAGACCAATATGGGCCTATATACCCTGAGAGTGGGGGTGAATCTGAGTTTGGATATTCTTTTCTAAATTCTTCTTATCCCACTGGATCTTGACAACTTTATTACAAGGGTCACTTTGTTTGGACTTGCGTGTTTATTATGACCACTTATTTTCTTCTATATCTGATGATGATGCTTTGAATGCAATGCAGGGAAGCAAGTAGGCAGACACAAAGATTTTTACTTGGTTCACCCTCACTGGGTTATATCAATAGAGAATACAACACCGATGTGCTATTGTACCAAATCCACTAAGGCTCACTGCCAATAAGGATTGGTCTAGATCACTTCTATGCCCAGGCTCACTTCCTTTACAATGTTTACGGTCAGCTCACTGATTTCCCAAGGTCACTCCATGCTTCTCTTTCACTGGATAACTTCTGGTAGAAAGGATTACCTTCTTCCTCCTCCATTTCTCACTGCACTTGGAAGGGATCCACTCACAGTTTATAGACCTATAATTCTATTCATATGAATGAATACACACATCCTCAACTTCTGATAGATTCTTTTTTAAAGTCCAAATTGCATCCATTGATGAATAACCCTTTTCCTCTTAAACACTAGGAAATAACTTTGCAAATATATTCGCTAAGCACCCTTCTTCGCGAGGCTCCAATTTCATGATGCTCAAAAATGTCTTCACAAAGCTCCAACCTTTTCGTGAAGAACAGTCGCAAATAACTCTCACGAAGCTCAAGTCATCGCAGAGCGACTTCCCCTTCGAATCTCACTGTGTCAACATGGAGATCACAACTTTCACGGAGCTAAATTAGCTATTGCAATGATCTTCTTTTGAGAAGCACGTTGCCTTCGCGAACCACCTTCACTAGCTGAGAGAAAATAATTTTCTTTGAAAACTCTCTCTATATCTCTACTTCTCTTGAAGGGGTCGAGGCCTATTTATAGGCGATTCCACCGACCATCCAATTTTCCACGTGAATTCAATGCCACATCATCATCATGAAGCTCCGAAGATCCATCTGAAATTCTTTCGAAATTGTGAAACACCATGACAATTATGCAATCGTGGAACTTGACTTAATCACGGATCATCACCGTCAATCCCTTAATGAATTCATTGTGAAGCTACCTCGCAAATCCCTTCACTGCCGCGATGCACTTCAACTCTTCCACTCGCAATGCTTGACGTAATCATGAAGAATCACCGCCATCATTTTTCTGGTCTTCACAAAATCCAATCCATGAATCCTATCTTTGAGAATGTCATGCCTTTTCCATATTTTGAAGAGATCTTCAAGGATATCCACATTTCACGATGCTCACCAAACTCCAAATTTTGGACCCCAAAAATTTGGCAAACACTGGAAAAAGGTGCCACCATGTACTGCTCTTTTGTATCACCTCCAGATCGTTGGTTCCTTTGTAATCATTTTTTGACAACATTGATTGCTAACAACTTCTCTAGAACTCAACAATTCTCCATGGAAACCTTATTTTTCAACAAACACATTCATCCAAAAAATACTGCAAAGATACCATGAGGGATTATTGCCCATAAGTTATCATCAAACTCTTATCATGTTAGAACAAGAACTTTTTTCCAAAGAATCCTTATACAGGTGCATAACTATGTAACCATGAGGGCCTTCTCAGTGTTGAAATGATCTATGAAAAATATATTTCATATATGTATACAAAGAGAAACCTATTTTAAATTATTAGTGCTACTCAAGATAATATGGGTTCTATTGTGATCTCAATCAGACATACTAATATTTCTATATAGACATGTCAACCACAAGACATATTAAATATATCATATGTATACCTATATAATACCTTTTCTCCAGAAAACAAATGACTTCTAGGAGTGGAATATTATAATCCTAGTATAGGCCATTTCAATTGTTTTTTAAAAATAATGACCATGTCGATGAATACATCACATGTTATTCATCTTAACAAATGAGCACATCACATGTGTAACACCATGACCATAATCACTGGGTTTGAGCTGAAGGACCACATGACCTAATACATGCCTCCGCATATGCAAGATTCTACCAACTAGTGGTGAGGTTCTAAGGTGTCATGGGGAGATTAAGGCCTTGGTAATCATAGAAATATACTATTATATATAATCATATACATATAACAACTAAAAGTTTAATATGAAGATAACATAAAAAAGACCCTATAATATATTTTATGTCAATTCATATAATATTAAACCAAATAAACATAAAATGTGGTAGGTCTATAAGTATATGTAGTATAAATGGAAATAAATAAATTATGTATCAGTGTCATTCCTGATTCTAAACCGATTCTGCATCCATCTCCCAACTCCATGCTCTATAAAAACTTATCATTGGGTCCCGAATCATGATGTCTATAATCGGGTTGATATATCCTTGCATGGTGTGATTATAAACCTAGTATGAAACAACTAATGTGTCCTTGACATAACATCACATGTATATAAAGGAACATGATATGATAAAAAATAAATGCACATACAAGAATACGACCAATCACATACCAAGAAATCATGTGCTTACCATGCTTCAATGAACCCTAACTATACCTACTTTAGTACCATGCTGAAATAATTTTAGAAATAGTCACTCTATGTATTTGACCATTCTATGTGTCTTAGTCCCACATTAAGGATAATAAAAACCCATGACCGAGGGATATCTACTCTACTATTATGGTACACACACATGGATCTCCCAAATCAATTTGACACTACACATCTTCAAGAATATTACCCATCAATACATAATATTTGTATATGGACCCTCTTCAAATGGCATATGAAATTTCCCCTCCTAGGATAATCACATGAAAAATTTTGGCACTATACATTCTATATTTGGAATGACAGTCAATGAGTTATGTAATCAAAGGCCCCCCTCTAAGGGGATAGCTATGTTCATCAGAGAAACTTTTCGACCTTATCACTTAAATAATGGTCCTACTAGCTATATGCAAATCCATATGTGAGAAATAACAAAGATATGAGTAACCTAACAAAATATGTATTCAATATTCTATGATGTAATACACATGTAAGTCACAACATAGAATGAAACACATAATACATAAAATGAAAAGTTCTCATAGGCCACCCATGCATGTCAAACATACCTTCCGATGAAATGGTATCTACACTACATACACACACACACATGAAAAGAATGCTAAACACTACATACAGGGTCCCAAGATGGAAATTACTTCCTAACATTAGTGTGTTGATTCTAATTTCCCAGATCCATCAAGGGATGATACCTACATTATTCCAAGACATAAACGATCACTATAATGAGACCCAATACATCATAAAAGATTATTAAGAATTTTTATTTAATGAAGAGATTGTTCTATGAGATTAAAACCATATGAAATTACCAAAATAAACATGCTACCAAGAGAAGACCTTGGATCGATCGAGGAGGGGTAACCAATTCTCATAATACCATATCGATATATCAATCAAGAAAAATCCTCAAATAAAAATGGATTTATATTCATAGATATAGAAAAATATCTTTGATATATAATCAATTCTTGAGAATAAGGTTAATTAGGCTTAGAAAAGATAGTTTATACCTTGATAAACACCAACAAATAAATCTAGACATCATAAATTCAAGAAGAGAGGAAGACGAAGCCTAGAGAACTATGTATGATATCTCTAGAATATTTTGGTTGTAATTGGGTCATATTAGGGTGAGGGTTTGGTGAAAATCCAAATTAGAGTAAAATAATGAAAACACCATTATGACACATTCATCTTGGAACCACTCATTGGTAGGTGGGCCTATTAGACTAAATGGTAGAACCATTGGTTGGCCGATGACTAGACTCTGATGGCTAAAAAGGATCGATAGAATGATTGGTCCCACTACAGGAACCACTAGCTATCTAGTGAACTTCACCAGCTATCTAGTGGCCTTATTTTAGCCACCAAATGGCCCACTGAAGCCTCAAACATATAAAACTCAAAACCAAGACCCCTATACCCATAATGTACACCTCCAAGGGAAGGAAAATAGGATAATATTCATTATAAATTAAACCAAAACACTCTTAGAGTAGTGAGTATGTTACAATTATCCCATTCTAAGGAGTTCACATCCTCAAGAATCATTTATTACAGTCTTTCTCAAATAGATTAGGATAGTGTGCCTAAACAATTGACCCACTCCCATGTATCCTCTTGAATATTAAAATGATAACATAGGGCCCTAAAATGTGTCAGTATCCTCCATTTAATCCGTTTTTAACACTGGACTGTCATATGCAGTGAGAAGTCCACAAATTTTGTGTAAGGATCAAGCTCAATGTCCTTGAAATCAATCAAATGAACAAGATCTGGTATGTACTTCAAGAGCAGGGATACATGGAACATATAATGTATTCCATGGTACTATAGCGAAATATTAAAATGGTAGTCCATTGGCCCAATATGATCAATAATCTTTAATGGTCTAATAAATCTAAAATGTAGCTTCCCTTGATTATATAATAATCAATTCCCAAATCATGGGGTTACTAGAATGAAAACTCAATCTATTATAGTGAACTCCAAAAATTTCCTCTAGTTTTTATATTATTGATATCTACTCATTTTAGTGATTATCCACTTTAAAATCAGTTATATCTCTTAGAGGTCTCCAATAACTTACATGGCCCCACAACTATTTCTTCTCCAGCCTCATAAAAACACAATGGAGGTAAACACAGATGAACATGAAGAGACTCAAATAGATCAATATTAATTTATTCCTATATCTTTTTGTTTTTCATGATCTCAAATATATATTGGATATTATCCCAATCTCTACTGAATTCTAGAATGAATTCCCAGATCATATCAACTAATATTCAAATCATCTTGTCTAACTCTCCATCAATTCTTGGGTGAAACATTGTACTTAGTTTCAACTAGGTACCAAAATACTTATGTAAAACCTTGAAAACCCATGACATGAAGTACAAGTATCTCTCTTATAGGATATATAAATCCATGATGTTGCAGAATATCTTAAATATGCAGATTTCCTAGATCATCAATTGATAGGGTCTCTCAAATCATAATGTGGCATGTGAAACTTTCATCAGCTGATCAACCATCACCAAAATAGATTAATGTATTTCTATAGTCCATGGTAAATCCATCATGAATTCCATCAGCACACCATACCACTTCCTTATAGGCACAATAAGTGATTGAAGAAATCCACTAGGACACTGATGCTCAAACATTACCAATTGGAAAGTAAGGAATCACAAAACTAAACTGATGACTTTCCTCTTCATACCTAGACACTAGAACTAACATTGAATATCATGGTATATCTTTTTCGACTCTCTATTCATATCCAATTTATAAATATTATAGTCTCTCATTAGTTTCTTCCTAAAATATGTTCTTACTACAACCCACATGTTAACATATATAATTTCATCATCACCTAAGGACCATCCTGGTTCTAGGTCACTCCCTAAAAATCTTTCACACATCACTATACAATTGAGATATATCTTTTAGAAATGGTTCAACTAGTACACTAATAAAAATATGATAACTAAATAAGAACATTCCATTACTCCAAGATCCTCACATGTATCCACTAGCTAATCAGTCATCAAAAGCATTAGACATTTTTGCTCTTATGAAGGCTACTCTCCAAAATCCAACATCTTCGATGTTTTTTGATTGATAGAATCTACAATTTCATTACATTTTCTTGGAACATAAATCATATTGAATTCAAATTCTTTCAGTTACTCCATGCAAAAAAGTCTACCTTAGTCTTTGGTCCCCCTAAGAGGATGTTTCAAAAACTCTTGTGGTCTATATAGATGCAAAACCTTCATATGAAGATGTAATATCCCCAAAACAATAGCATATGGACCAAAATTACCAACTACATGTCATTTATTGGGTATTTTTTCTATTTTATTCATACATGACATAACCCATAAATGACTAACTGAACCCTCAATATCCAAAAAGAACCCAACACAACACCCAATTCATCACAATAAACATTGCATCCAATCCTAGGCTTAGAAGAATCAAAACCAGACCATTAATCAATATTATCTTAAAATTTAGGAAGGCCTCTTCACACTGATCAGAACACTAATACACCACTATTTTATTATCTTTTCTACCAGTAACACTACCAAATGTGAAAATTTATTGATAAAATACTGATAAAACCTTATAACCATATAGAAACTCTTGATCTGAAACACATTCCTAAAAAATAACGAATACATCACAGCCTCTACATTCTCTGAGTTCAATGAAATACCCACCTCATGACTTATATTCCTATGGAACAACACTTCATGAATCAAAATGTGTCACTTCCATAGTTTATCATAAAGCCTATGCATTCAATGTTTACTAAATAAAATCAAAAGGTTCCTAGTATGCATATCTAGATCCCCGGAATATATCAAGATAATATCCATGAATAAAATGATGATGGAGTAAATAAATGGATATAAAATAATTTTCCTGAGATCTATGAACATCTATGAAGAATTTTTCAACCAAAAAGGCATAATAAGAAACTTACACATTCTATAACTACTCCAAAATGATATATTGGGAATATACTTCTATCTAGGAAAAATATGATTGTATATTGAATGAATACCAATTTTAGAAAACCACCAAGAGCTAAGTAACTAATTAAACAAATCACTAATCCATGGGAAAATGTACTAGTTCTTTATCAATACCTGATTCAGCTTCTTGTAGTCCACATAGAGTGTGAAAACCTATATCATCAAAACAATATATTTCATGATTTATTACATAAATTTATACATAATACAACACCAAAGGATCATAAGGACTACATGATTTTAGAAATTATGTATATAAAAAATTAAATTTATACATGGGTACAACATAATTATTTAAAAACTCTAAAACATTCCAAAAATTTCTTTGGATATTTTAAAACTACATGGGAGAACCTGGGGACGTACAAAATAAAGTGGTGAAATATCAATCCCAATAAGGGAATATGAAATCATAAAATAAGGTAAATAATAATATGTGAACCTATTGGTACATCATGGTAACATAATAGGGGTGAAGGTCATAATATATAACTATAAGGCATGATATAACATTATAACATAAATGCAACATTGGAATATGGGAAGAAATAAAACATACCGTCATACAAATAATTCATGGATAACCACTAAAAAACATAACGTAGTGTTCTTAAGATAACTTCCAATTTACAATACAGGGCCTATCGTGGGATAAAAACTTTACCCAATGCATTGGAGGGCTATATAATTTCAGGCCCACCTATCACATTTATTTCATGTATATGTATAAGTGTTCCACGTAGATCATAAAATATAAGGATTTATTTCATCAATTTAAACCTCATTATTATGCATGTGTATTCCATAACTGTAAATACCCAATTCATGAATCATTGGTACAACTAGGTGAATACCCCTGAGTGGAAATAGAGACAGGTATGCACTATATACCTTTTGGCATGGAAAATCATCAGATAATTTTTGAATCATAACTAGTGTACATAAAGGTTTATATATGGGGAAAATGATAGATAAAGGGTTCTATAATTACTTGGGTATCATAAGGATAGTAATAAGGTTCTATAAAAATATATCCCATTTTGAAAAATTGGAAATTAAAATTCATTACATAAAGAAGGTTCTTGAAGAAAGGGGTTATGGTTAGGACCCTGTACCCTGAAAAGTTGATTCTAAAAGCTTGGGCGGAGATTATTAAGAGAATTGGTGAACCTTTGGAATGGTATAGAGAGGTAATATAAGATTAAATTTTAGGTCCATGATTATTTTAGTGAAGATGAATGGGTGGTTGGGTGGGTTTATATAGAAAAATAGAGGAGAATCCTCAGTTAATTTCAAAACATAGTTTTTGGACCCTATATTATAAAGTAATAAAAACAAAAAACTCATAATGATTTTTGACCATAGTTTCAACCAAATAAGAGTGTTATTCATTATTTTATAAGTATAATATTTGAATTATTTAAAATAATATCCCTGGTGAGGTGGAAGAGATTCATGTTTTGAAATAACTGATTTTAAAAGCATAAAATATAATATATGTTTTCGATGATTCACTATGGGCTTATAAATTTTATCAAATAATTTCAAAAACATATTATTTTAAATGGGAAACATAATATTCATCCTGGATAATCACTATCTAATTTATTACATACCTTTTGGGATTTTATTATGTCATAAAACATATCATATAATTATATCAAATTTAATGTTTACCCAAAAAAATTAAATGTCTAATATATGTATAAAAAATTCACTATTTGATAATTTTGACATGAAAAATTAAATATTAATATTAATTTTATGAAAATAATTCTATAAATATTCATATTTATAGTTTCAAATAAAAATCCCATTTTATTGTTGTTTTTTTACAATAACTGTTTTTTGACAATTATAATAATTACATTTGACTTCATAATTTATTATTATTATTTATATTTAATAAATATTATTAAATAATAACATTTCATTAAAATAATATTTTTTTAATATTTTTTTTTAATTCATAAAACTTAGTGTATTGATTGAATTTATTTATTTTTCAAAAATACAATTCATGTATAATCATATTAAAATATTTTTTTTTTATAAAACACGTTATATAATAATATATAAAGTAATACAAAAAAAGAATAAATATAATAATTGTTTTATTAAAAAATATATATATAAATTCATTTTATTATTGTCTATATATATGTATATATCCCTTTATGACACCAGTGAATTCTGCAAGGGTATGTTGTTTGATGGGGCGATTTTCATGGTATGGTTTGGCGAACATGGTTTGGGTCATGATATTGATGACCTTAAAATTATCCAATAAATATTTTTTTCTCATGATTCAGTTGTTGAATATTGGATTAGGCCTGGTCCCGGACAAATACATGTGATACTATCTCTCTCATAATTTCTATCAAATGGGCTTCATAGGGTATGATCCTAACAGTTGAGGTCATCACATCCCTTGTCTTTGACATTTTGAATTTACAATAACCCTTAATATACTAATTGTAATGTTAACTATACAAATATTGTATTATCAACAATTGTGATGCTTAATGTTATTTTAAACTAAACTATAAATTAGTTATAACATTCCAATATAACCAAAGCAATACATGCATTTTTCTAAAAATATTAACTAATAAAACATTTATTATTTCAAAAGAGTAATTTCATTAAAAAATGTTTTGGTAATTACATGACCCCCTAAAAGAATAAACCCTCTAAATATTCATTACAAGAACTAAAAAAGATGTTGATACTTCTGGTTCATCACATTTTCTGCTTCCCAAGTAGCTTCCTTAACCTTTTGGTTCATCCCAAGTACCTTAACCTAGTGATTTTTCTTCTTTTGTAGAACCTTGTCTATATGATCTAATATATTCATAGGTTTACACTAATATTAAATATCATTCTTTAATAGTACCACCTTTGGATTAAATACATGTGAGGGGTTTGGTATGTAATTTCTCAAGAGGGATACATGGAAGGAATCATGTACTTGAGATAGGTTAGTTGGGATTTCTAGTTGATAGGACACCACTCTGATGTGATCAATGATTACAATGGGGTCGATGTATCTCAGACTAATCTATCCAATATTCCTAAACCTCATTACTTTATTCCATAGAAATATATAAAGGAACACTTTATCTACAACCTCAAAATCCAAGTATCATCGATGATTGTTTGTATTGATTTTACATTGATTTCATGGGAATTTCATGAGATGATAAGTGGTTTGAACCATATATATCATCTCTTGGATAAGATCAAGTGACTTCCTAATCCTCTCTAAATATTCATAATAGCACATTGGAGCCTGAATCCACTTCCCATATAGATCCTTAAAAGGTTTAATTTGAATGCTAGAATGTAAATAGTTGTTATATGAGATCTCTAATAGGGGAGGGTGTTGATCCGATCATCCATGTAAATCCATTTATCATGTTATCTAAATATCATCTAGAATTTTAAAGGATCTTTAAGACAAACCATACATTTGGGGGTGATAAGAAGTGATAAATCTATTTTCCATATTTAATTCTTGAAAAAGGGTACCCTTGAACCTTGAGTTAAAACATGGATATTTATTAGTTATAACATAGAGGTGAACTACAAGAATTATTACGACATACATTATGTATATCCTATAAATCTGGTCGATAAATAATAATTATTTCATAGAAATGAAATGTGCCAACTTTTTAAGGCGATCACCTACCACCATGATGGCACTATTTCCATTAGGTTTCATGGGGATTCCTATGATGAAATCAATGGTTATGTTTATTCATTTCTATAATAGTATGGTAAATTGATTCATAATACCCTTATACGTTTTTCACTCTTCCATGACTTTTTTTCATACAAACAATCGAGATATGGACTCTATAATCTCCCTCTTCATGTTATCCCACCAGATGTTTTTCTTCAAAACTCTATACATATTAGTTTTTCCTTAATGAATTGAGAAGGATGATCTATGTGAATCATATATAAGTTCCTTATTTAGTTTTGGGTTTTAAGGGACACATATCTGGGTTCCAAACCTTATAACTCTTTATTTTGCAATTTTGAACTCTGGAATATTCACTACCTTCTTATATAGAAACTCATCATCATTTTGGGCCTCCATGATCCTCTCAATAATATATGGTTAATATTTTATTTAATCTAGGTAATATTATGATAATTTTATTATTCTCATGTCTATCCCTTATATGTCCAGTACTATTGGATCCCATTTAATCATTATCATGGATAATGTTTTAGGGTCTTGTCTACTAAGAGCATATTCAATTTTTTTGCCTTTCGATGATGGTAATTGATAGGAAATTTAAAATCCATGATCATATCAAACCACATTCATTGGTTCATATTATGTTTATTTTGTGTTAATATACCCTTAAGGATTTTATGATATTTATATATATCACACCTCTCACCATTGAGATAATGTCACCAAATATTCAATGTGATGATCAATGATACCAATTATAGATCCTATTTTGGGTATTAACTATAAGGCCCCAGCCTTAAACCTTACTTAATCTTGAGTTATTACAAGATTACACGTTGAGGATCTTTTCGGGTTTAGAGTTTTAGAGAATTAGATCATAAAACTTGCATTACATTCCACATATAAACAAAGAGGTTACATAAAGATAGTATTCTTCATTCCCATCAATGGAAACACATTTAAAATAAAACATGGATTATTTCTTGACACATCCTTGACTCTATCATCTTATCATGTACCTTTCCCTTGACCTGTGAAAAACATTTCAAAAACTTGGGATGAGCGTAAAAACTCAGTATGGGTTATAAAAACATGGAAAGGAAACATGAGTTCATATATACATAAGAATGAAATCATACTTTACCCATAAAACATAGGCACTTTAACATACCTCATAAAAATATGAATAAATCATATAAATCATAATACGTAAAGGTAACTTGAGGCATTCATAACATTCTTACGTAGGGGGTAACCCTCTTGGTTACGTTTGGAATACCCATCACAGTATATTCCCTAAAATCTCTTCGGAGAAACCTTAACGTTTCACTCCTTCGCGTTACCCAATGCATTGGAGAGCTATAACGGGCTCACCCGCCCTTAGTTTATCACGGAACCACCCGTCTTCATAATAATGCCCAAGAACCATAACATAATCATATCACATAAAACATGCATAAAGGAAACATAAAATTTCCACATTTCAATCACGAGATATCAATACAACACATTTATATAATAAAAACATTATGAAAACCATTTTCAATACCAAAGTAAAACATGGTATTTATTTTTCTTTAAAAAAAAGAAGTTATGGCTTGTAGAGGAAGCCTAAACTCAAATAACGGTTACGACGGCGGAGAAGTCGTTGTCGCCGCATACGTACGAAAAAAACATTCCCTTTTTTCCTTTAGTAAACGCTTCGTATAAAAAAGATTCCTTTTGAATAAATGTAAAAGTCAAAGGGGTTTATACACCGTATAAAAGAAAGTTGTGTATAAAATAAAATATGCCTCAACGAAAGGAGATTGAGACGAAGTCCCATACAAAGATAATTTTTAAAATAAAATAGATACATTATGTGTATTCACTATAAGTACACATAAATAAAGTACAAATACAAGATACGACATAATAATATAATGACATAATTTGAAAGTAGGAGATTAACCCAAAGAATGGAAATTGGGTTAAGATGTTCCCATACCTCGTATCTGACTTGACCCGACCGTTCTTTAAACTCCTGAATAATAAACTTGAGTTAATCTCTACATGCTTATGAATCTTTTTCAAGTTCATTATTCCTTTTATACCATGTTATGAACATCATGTAATCATTTAAGTTAATAATGTTCATTTTGTCGGTATTTGGTTCTTAAGTCAAAAATAGGCTTCTTACACTTACATGTTGTTAATTTGGTCAAAGGTTCATTATATCCAGAATGGTATTCATGATGTAGATATCATATATGTCATATATATCCATTACATACATGCATTTTTAATATTACATAATCATTTAGAGGTAAGAAATGAAATGCACCGTTCATGGAGACGGTAAGCCGTACGTACGCATGAACGCTACTTTCATTTCTTTGTCATATTAATGGAATTAAAACTAAATGAGACTTATGTATATTTTAATTCCAGAATTATATTAATCATTTATATATATCATTAATTATATATATCCATTATATACATGTACTTTTAATAGTACATTACATTTGGGGATAAGAAATGAAATGCACCGTTCATGGAGACGGTAGTCCGTACGTACGCATGAACGCTACTTTCATTTCTATCTCATACTTTAATGGAAATAAATGATAATGATATATATAGGTATATTATAATTCCAGTATAACATCATATATAATAACTTTAAATCCATCCTTTACACGTCCCACATATGGCATTAACGAATCACATCACTTTGAGGGGGCGGTAGTCCGCACTTCCTTAAATGAAGATATCGCGTATACCCATAATGGAAGCCATAAAGGTAAGACACAAATGAAAAATACAGAAGCATAAGTAAAACATAAACATATTACATATCATATATAAAAATAGTGACATCATAATGGCCACCTTTGAAGGTGTTAAATGAGTATTGAACAATCATCGTTTCGGGAGGCAGAATTTCGCCATCCACGGAAACCGTATGTTCTTTAACCATTTGATGTAGTTGTGTGAGAGTGTAGATCAAATAAATCTTATAACAACATCCTAGTATATTGAAGATACTTGTGTTGTTACAAAAGAAGTAAATAAAAAGAGTTTAGGGGGTTGGAGAAGCAAAATAAAACAAATGAACTTGAGAGAATGAATTACCTTTAAAAGTGTAACTCCTTTTGAGTTGAGCCTAAAGGCTTCCTTTGAAAGGATTCTGCCCAAAGGGAATCCTCTAGGATGAGGAGAGGGATGTGGAGAGAGCAAATGGGCAGGGGTTGGCCGAGCCAATGGCTTGAAGAGTGTGTGAAATGAGGTAGAGGTGGGGGCCTTTTATAAGAGGAGATGAGGGGCACTTTTGGAAAGTAAAGAAACATTACTTTATTTGAAAATGTGTTTCGGTTTTAAAAGGTCCCACATTGATAGAATTCGTGGATAAGGTGATAAGGCATCGAAATCCATTCATCCAATTGGTTTTGGACATGTGTAGTTCATAGATTTTATTTTATCTTTCCATTTTATTTAAATCGTCAAATAATGATGTCATCGCTGCATCATTATTATGTCATAAATAATTAAATTTATTTAATGTCTAAAAAATATAAAAAAATTACTATGATGTAGGAAATCTTTTTATCTTTCCATTGAATATTTATAATCAAAATTTGGACTTGTATAACCCCACTTAAAAATTGTTTTCGCAAAACATATTATGTTTGTGTCATTTTCACTTTAACATTAAATAAAAAGTAATTTATGTCATTTCCCAACAAAAGTGGATCCATGGGGTCCCCAAGTTAGGACATGGCTTGTCTTGGTCGGCCATGACACAACCAATAAGGTTGGGACATGTGTCTAGGTCATTTTATATTATTAAAGCATTATTTATACATTAAACTACCCTAATTACCACTAATCGCGATTAAGAACTTAATAAGTTACTATTCACCAAAAAATTATTTTAATCTCATTGAACCACATTTTACTTCTTAATGACAACCATGTATGTCGGATTTTCAAAATTCAATACACATTAGTGGTAAACTTTAATTTAACTGAAAAAAACAGTTTGCTTGATTACCACTTAGTGGTTTCACTATTCATCAAAATTGAAGTTTTTCAGAAAATTACCAAAAATTCACTCTAAGCTATATTTGATATTACGAATTCAAAAATGAAGTCTATTTTACAAAATTCAAATCATATAAGTCACATTAATTAATTTAATAATTAATTCCCGCTGCCAGAGCAAATAGCGTGTTTTTACAAAACAATAAGTATCAAAAGATTGACACCAGTTTAAGTCTAATTTCAAATCGAAATTGATTCCAATGACCACCATTGGATAAAATGGTAAAAATATATTCTAATTTCACTTCAAAACCAATTCAAAACATAATCTAATCATATAAATAAATTAGATTAAAAAGTAGTTTTGATGTAAAATGCAGTATTTTTCACTATTCATTTAAAAATGAACATTGTCGGAAAATTACCAAAAATTCACACAAGGTAAATTTTGATGTCCCAATCATAAAGGATAATTTTATTTTGACAAACATAGTTTCTAAAATTGTCAAAATATAGATTCAAAAATGGTTTTCCATCAAAAGGCACTAAAACAATCCTTTAAGAATATTAGTGTATTCCATGCATAAGATTGTATTTATTTTCATTTTAAGCCTCTAAAACACTATCTTTATCATTAATAGACATAGATAAAAATATCTATTATTCATTACTTACTTGGGATGTTACATCCTTCCCCCCTTTAGAAAATTGCGTCCCCGCAATTTATTTACTTATCAAATAAATTGGGGTACTTATCCCTCATTGCATTTTCGGATTCCCATGTTGCCTCTTCAATCATGTGGTTTTTCCACAAAACCTTTACCTGCTTAATCACCTTATTCCGTAACACTTGCTCCCTGTGGTCAAGAATCTGGACCGGTTGTTCCTCATAAGATAGGTTTTCTTCCAGCTGAACTACCTCTGGACTCAAAACATGAGATGGATCTGGCATATACTTTCTCAACATCGAAACGTGAAAAACATTGTGTACCTGAGATAAACTCGGAGGTAAAGCCACTCGGTATGCAACTGATCCAACTCTCTCTAGAACTTCGTATGGTCCAATGAACCTTGGACTCAACTTTCCTTTCTTACCAAATCTCATCACACTTTTCCAAGGAGAAACCTTGAGAAAAACATGATCACCTACCTCGAAAGATAGATCCTTCCTCCGGTTATCCGCATAACTCTTCTGCCTGCTCTGAGCTGTTCTCATGTGTTTCTGAATCAGCTGAACTTTTTCTGCCATCTCTTCTACCAATTCTGGTCCCATCAACTTTCTTTCACCCACTTCATCCCAGAAAGCTGGAGTTCGACACCGCTTCCCATATAATGCCTGAAATGGTGGCATCTGTATACTGGAATGAAAACTGTTATTATATGAAAACTCAACCAAAGAAAGATGCTGGTCCCAACTCCCCTGATAATCCATAGAACAAGCTCGTAGCATATCCTCCAATGTCTGAATTGTTCGTTCTGACTGCCCATCTGATTGAGGATGAAAAGCTGTACTAAAATTTAATTCAGTACCCAACGACTTCTGAAGGCCTTTCCAAAAGTTAGAGGTAAACCTGGGATCACGATCTGATACAATGGAGAGAGGAACTCCATGTAACCTGACTATCTCTTTAAGATACAAACGGGAAAGTTGATCAAGAGAGAAAGTATCTCGTATAGCAAGGAAATGAGCAGATTTGGTCAAGCGATCAACAATAACCCAGATTGCATTATTACCTCGAGATGTCTTTGGTAATCCAACAACAAAGTCCATGGATATATTCTCCAATTTCCACTCTGGCACTGGTAAAGGCTGAAGCATCCCTTTCGGTAACTGCCGCTCAGCTTTAACCTGCTGACAAGTCAAACACTTCACAGTAAAATCAGCAATATCTCTTTTCATTCCATCCCACCAGTAATACTCCCGCAGATCTCTATACATCTTAGTACTGCCAGGATGAAAAAACAACTCATTCTTCAACTGTGAATCACAAGGCACACATAACCTCTTCACAAACCTCAAAACACAAACACAAACTTATCCAAGAACTCATGGAATTTTTTTTTTCATAAGGTCCATGAATACAGCAGGTGCATTGGTTAACCCAAAAGGCATAACTACAAATTCATAATGGCCATATCTAGTACGGAACGCAGTCTTCGGAACGTCTGCTTCTTTTACATTCAACTGATGGTACCCCGACCTCAAGTCAATCTTCGAAAAATACTGAGCTCCCTGGAGCTGACACCACTTCATTCGATGGCCCAACATCTGCTGAAGTAGTTGCAAAGGATTTCACCACCCCTTTCTGCTTGTAGTCTAACTGCTTCCCATCACTCAAGCTCCTTGTCGGACACTCGTTTGCATAGTGACCCATCTCATTGCACTTATAACATTTCACTAACTGTAAATCAAATTTGTTCTTACCTTCACCTTGATCCTTTTCAGTGCAATCACGAGCCTTATGTCCCATCTTACCACATCGGTAGCACTTTCCAGAATTCAGAAGACATTCCCCAGCATGCCTTTTGCCACATTTATCACAAACTGGAAACTTAGTTCTCTTACCATCAGACTTTTTTGAAGAATTCTTACCTTTCTCCTGCCACCTCGGTCTCTTCTTCTGCTGGTTGTTATAGGACACTTGGTCATCGGAAAACTCCATTTCCACCTTCTCAGCACATCGAACAATCTTTTCATAACTTTTAAACTCTCGAGAAGCTAATGCCCTTCGATACTTTGGCTTTAATCCTGAGTAAAAACGATTGATTTTACTATCAAGGTCCCGGATAAAATTGGGAGCATACCTTGCCAATCGAGTGAACCTTTCTTCATAGGCAGCCACTGAGTCTTCCTCTTGCCTCAATTCCAAGAATTTCTTTTCCATCCTAAGTCGAACAGCCTTAGGAAAATACTTCTCAAGAAACATACCTTTGAAATCATCCCAGTCAAGAGCATCAATCTCATCGGCTTCCCTGATATTTTTAACCATAGACCACCACTGATCTGCTTCACCCTCCAAACGGTAAATAGCAAGACTAACCTTTTGATTGTCTGAAGACCCCATGACATCAAAAATCTTCTCCAGTGCTTTAATCCACCCTTCAGCTAGCACAGGGTCAGATGATCCTCTGAATAATGGTGGATGTTGCCTCATGAAATGTTCCACCACTGACATGTTCCTCTGCGGTTGACCTGGCTGATCTCGTGCATGGATACCACCGCCATTTATCACTTGAGTCAACTGCGCCATTACTGCAACAAACTGTTCAGTTCCGATTCCGACCATCTCAGGTTGCTGATTTGGAAGGCTGTCTTCCTCCTGATGTCGTCCCAACATAGCTGCTTTGTTTCCTCTGCGGAAAACCATTCTGAACACCGAAATATCTTAGGCGAAGCAACATGGTAATCTGTAAATGCTATATCATTTCAATCATATTATAATTTAACACTTTTCTAACTCCTAATGTTGTCTAAACCGACCTTTGATACCAACTATAAGGCCCCAGCCTTAAACCTTACTTAATCTTGAGTTATTACAAGATTACACGTTGAGGATCTTTTCGGGTTTAGAGTTTTAGAGAATTAGATCATAAAACTTGCATTACATTCCACATATAAACAAAGAGGTTACATAAAGATAGTATTCTTCATTCCCATCAATGGAAACACATTTAAAATAAAACATGGATTATTTCTTGACACATCCTTGACTCTATCATCTTATCATGTACCTTTCCCTTGACCTGTGAAAAACATTTCAAAAACTTGGGATGAGCGTAAAAACTCAGTATGGGTTATAAAAACATGGAAAGGAAACATGAGTTCATATATACATAAGAATGAAATCATACTTTACCCATAAAACATAGGCACTTTAACATACCTCATAAAAATATGAATAAATCATATAAATCATAATACGTAAAGGTAACTTGAGGCATTCATAACATTCTTACGTAGGGGGTAACCCTCTTGGTTACGTTTGGAATACCCATCACAGTATATTCCCTAAAATCTCTTCGGAGAAACCTTAACGTTTCACTCCTTCGCGTTACCCAATGCATTGGAGAGCTATAACGGGCTCACCCGCCCTTAGTTTATCACGGAACCACCCGTCTTCATAATAATGCCCAAGAACCATAACATAATCATATCACATAAAACATGCATAAAGGAAACATAAAATTTCCACATTTCAATCACGAGATATCAATACAACACATTTATATAATAAAAACATTATGAAAACCATTTTCAATACCAAAGTAAAACATGGTATTTATTTTTCTTTAAAAAAAAGAAGTTATGGCTTGTAGAGGAAGCCTAAACTCAAATAACGGTTACGACGGCGGAGAAGTCGTTGTCGCCGCATACGTACGAAAAAAACATTCCCTTTTTTCCTTTAGTAAACGCTTCGTATAAAAAAGATTCCTTTTGAATAAATGTAAAAGTCAAAGGGGTTTATACACCGTATAAAAGAAAGTTGTGTATAAAATAAAATATGCCTCAACGAAAGGAGATTGAGACGAAGTCCCATACAAAGATAATTTTTAAAATAAAATAGATACATTATGTGTATTCACTATAAGTACACATAAATAAAGTACAAATACAAGATACGACATAATAATATAATGACATAATTTGAAAGTAGGAGATTAACCCAAAGAATGGAAATTGGGTTAAGATGTTCCCATACCTCGTATCTGACTTGACCCGACCGTTCTTTAAACTCCTGAATAATAAACTTGAGTTAATCTCTACATGCTTATGAATCTTTTTCAAGTTCATTATTCCTTTTATACCATGTTATGAACATCATGTAATCATTTAAGTTAATAATGTTCATTTTGTCGGTATTTGGTTCTTAAGTCAAAAATAGGCTTCTTACACTTACATGTTGTTAATTTGGTCAAAGGTTCATTATATCCAGAATGGTATTCATGATGTAGATATCATATATGTCATATATATCCATTACATACATGCATTTTTAATATTACATAATCATTTAGAGGTAAGAAATGAAATGCACCGTTCATGGAGACGGTAAGCCGTACGTACGCATGAACGCTACTTTCATTTCTTTGTCATATTAATGGAATTAAAACTAAATGAGACTTATGTATATTTTAATTCCAGAATTATATTAATCATTTATATATATCATTAATTATATATATCCATTATATACATGTACTTTTAATAGTACATTACATTTGGGGATAAGAAATGAAATGCACCGTTCATGGAGACGGTAGTCCGTACGTACGCATGAACGCTACTTTCATTTCTATCTCATACTTTAATGGAAATAAATGATAATGATATATATAGGTATATTATAATTCCAGTATAACATCATATATAATAACTTTAAATCCATCCTTTACACGTCCCACATATGGCATTAACGAATCACATCACTTTGAGGGGGCGGTAGTCCGCACTTCCTTAAATGAAGATATCGCGTATACCCATAATGGAAGCCATAAAGGTAAGACACAAATGAAAAATACAGAAGCATAAGTAAAACATAAACATATTACATATCATATATAAAAATAGTGACATCATAATGGCCACCTTTGAAGGTGTTAAATGAGTATTGAACAATCATCGTTTCGGGAGGCATAATTTCGCCATCCACGGAAAACGTATGTTCTTTAACCATTTGATGTAGTTGTGTGAGAGTGTAGTTCAAA
This sequence comes from Viscum album, assembly GCA_963277665.1. NCBI lineage: Eukaryota > Viridiplantae > Streptophyta > Magnoliopsida > Santalales > Viscaceae > Viscum > Viscum album. The sequence continues at coordinate 1,880,374,060 of OY728132.1, forward strand.
TAACTCTTATAACAACATCCTAGTATATTGAAGATACTGGTGTTGTTACAAAAGAAGTAAATAAAAAGAGTTTAGGGGGTTGGAGAAGCAAAATAAAACAAATGAGCATGAGAGGATGAATTACCTTAAAAAGTGTAACTCCTTTTGATTTGAGCCTAAAGGCTTCCTTTGAAAGGATTATGCCCAAGGGGAATCCTCTAGGATTAGGAGAGGGATGTGGAGAGAGCAAATGGGCAGGGTTTGGCCGAGCCAATGGCTTGAAGAGTGTGTGAAATGAGGTAGAGGTGGGGGCCTTTTATAAGGGGAGAGGAGGGGCACTTTTGGAAAGTAAAGAAACATTACATTATTTGAAAATGTGTTTCGGTTTTAAAAGGTCCCACATTGATGGAATTCGTGGATAAGGTGATAAGGCATCGAAATCCATTCATCCAATTGGTTTTGTACATGTGTAGTTCATAGATTTTATTTTATCTTTCCATTTTATTTAAATCGTCAAATAATGATGTCATCGCTGCATCATTATTATGTCATAAATAATTAAATTTATTTAATGTCTAAAAAATATAAAAAAATTACTATGATGTAGGAAATCTTTTTATCTTTCCATTGAATATTTATAATCAAAATTTGGACTTGTATAACCCCACTTAAAAATTGTTTTCGCAAAACATATTATGTTTGTGTCATTTTCACTTTAACATTAAATAAAAAGTAATTTATGTCATTTCCCAACAAAAGTGGATCCATGGGGTCCCCAAGTTAGGACATGGCTTGTCTTGGTCGGCCATGACACAACCAATAAGGTTGGGACATGTGTCTAGGTCATTTTATATTATTAAAGCATTATTTATACATTAAACTACCCTAATTACCACTAATCGCGATTAAGAACTTAATAAGTTACTATTCACCAAAAAATTATTTTAATCTCATTGAACCACATTTTACTTCTTAATGACAACCATGTATGTCGGATTTTCAAAATTCAATACACATTAGTGGTAAACTTTAATTTAACTGAAAAAAACAGTTTGCTTGATTACCACTTAGTGGTTTCACTATTCATCAAAATTGAAGTTTTTCAGAAAATTACCAAAAATTCACTCTAAGCTATATTTGATATTACGAATTCAAAAATGAAGTCTATTTTACAAAATTCAAATCATATAAGTCACATTAATTAATTTAATAATTAATTCCCGCTGCCAGAGCAAATAGCGTGTTTTTACAAAACAATAAGTATCAAAAGATTGACACCAGTTTAAGTCTAATTTCAAATCGAAATTGATTCCAATGACCACCATTGGATAAAATGGTAAAAATATATTCTAATTTCACTTCAAAACCAATTCAAAACATAATCTAATCATATAAATAAATTAGATTAAAAAGTAGTTTTGATGTAAAATGCAGTATTTTTCACTATTCATTTAAAAATGAACATTGTCGGAAAATTACCAAAAATTCACACAAGGTAAATTTTGATGTCCCAATCATAAAGGATAATTTTATTTTGACAAACATAGTTTCTAAAATTGTCAAAATATAGATTCAAAAATGGTTTTCCATCAAAAGGCACTAAAACAATCCTTTAAGAATATTAGTGTATTCCATGCATAAGATTGTATTTATTTTCATTTTAAGCCTCTAAAACACTATCTTTATCATTAATAGACATAGATAAAAATATCTATTATTCATTACTTACTTGGGATGTTACATTAACAATCTTGGATATTTCATTTGTGGGAGGAATATGATATAATGTTTTCACCATGTATGACTACACGACCCAAGACCCTTTTAAATGCATCACACTATATGTAAAATCCTTCCCCATTGGTGGTTAATGCGATCACATGTGTGGTGATCAGCCTCTTATTTAACTATTTAAAGATTTATTCTCATTCGTTAGTCCTTAAAAACTGGAATCCGTTCCATGAAATCTTGGTTATTGGGATTGAAAATTTTGAGATGTTTGTAAAAAATAGGCAATTGTACCATGATAAACTAAGGAAACTCTATATTATCATCATATATGTTGGTATGGGTCATCCTTCAATTATTTATTCATTTAATGGATCTAATATATCCCTTTTTGGTGATAAAATTCCATAATAAAATAACTTAATCTAACTAAAAAACATATTTATCATAATGTTAATATAAATTTTACTTCATTAAGGTTTTGAGTATAGTATTTAAACGCTCTTCACATTCCTCCTTTATTTTAGAGTAGATAAGATTATATACAATAAATAATAATAAAAATTTATTGAGGTAATCCTTAAATACACAATTAATTAAGACTATAATGATTAGTAGAGAATTAGTGTGTCCAAAGGACACCACTTTTAACTCGTAGTTCCCATCCCATGAACAAAAAGTATTCATAGAGATATTTTCCTTATTCAACATTACAAGATAATATATCAATCAAAGATCCACCTTGGAGATGTATTGGGATCTTTTTAGATGATTGAACAAGTCATAAATCCATGGTAGAGGATATTGTTTTATTTATCATGATATTTTTGAGCTCACGATAATCAATGTAGAGGGACCTTGACCCATCCTTGTTCATGTTAAATAGGATTTATTCACCTTATTTTGAATCAATTTGGAATATGAAACCTTTATATATATTCTCTTGTAATTGTTTCTTCATCTACTCATGATTAATAATTTCTATTATATATGGTGTCTCGGATTTTATAAATTCTCTAAGTATGATATCAATTGAGTACTCAACCTCATTGATTGGAGTAAGACTATGTAATTAGTCCATCAAAAAATAATAAAAATCCTTTAAAAGGTGAATGTCATCAATGATAATATTTTCAATAGTCTCAATCATTTGATATAGATACTCTTACTCAAAAGGAAATAATATCCATTCTCGATAGGATGGTACAAAATAAGATTCATCCTCTTACATTCACTTGTATAAATTTGGAGGTTGATTTTTGGTATGGAGGTTTATTTTCTTATCTCGACAATTTATGTTGACTCTATACAAGGAAATTCATTCCATGCATAGAATAACATCTAATTCCTATAAAGGGAGAATGATGCCATTTTTTTGGGAAATTCATCCCCAATGTTTGTCTAGGAATGATTTATATTCTTAGGATTCAATAATTGTCCCATTTTTAATCTTCATCAATAACATTACTTCTATGTTTTGAGGTGGTGTTTAATAGTTCTACAAAACTTTGGTGATATGATAGAATGAATAGAAACAGAATCAAATAACATTTTAATTATCCTGGAATGAATAACTAGTGTACCTATCACCATATATTTTTCAGGATCCACCTCATCAGTTGTGATGGAATAATATCTCCCGTTATCTTTAAACCTTGAAGGTGTTTTCCATCAGTTTTCATCAATATCCATTGGATTATTTAATTGGTTAGAATAGTGTACATGATACTTGCAGTTTAATCATTTTAAAATATCATATGGTTTAACTATAGAATTACTTTATTCCATCACATTAGTGAGTTCCTCTTATTGGAAATCACAAGATAGGTTCCCTTACTTCTTGCTCCAAAGACAAGTTTCTTATGCACTTATATAACTTTTCAAGATGCTTCTTCTAACACATTTTACAAGTTGGATGTTGGAATTTCTTTCCAACATGATTTTTTTCCATAACACAGCTAGGATTAAAATAAATTATCTTATTATTATCTATAGATCCATGACACCCTTCAGATTCACTGGTATCCACATTGAAGTTGAGGGATCATTAGAAAATTATCCTATATCATTCAAAGTCCCAAAGTGACAAATATTTTAATATACACTTATTTATCCCAACAATGAAGTGGTCAAACATGCTTTTTTGGGGAGATGAAAAATTAGGAGGTTTATCATGATATTATTGGGATGTTTACCTCATACATCCAAATTGATTCATCATAAATTTTATCAAGGCTAAACAAATCCATCTCCAATTTAATTCATGTAGTTTGAGGAAAATATTTGTCCAAAAACATTTTCTAGAATTACATACACTCTATTGCTTTGATCTCCTTATCAAGCTTCATACTTTTTTCCAAAATCCACTATTTATTATATTATCCAACCATACAACAAATATATATCATGAACATCTCTTTATCAAAGCATTCAATGATATAGAATATATATTCCATGGATTTGATCTATTACTCTATGATTAAGGGATTAGATGATCCACAAAAATTCGTAGTACTTTTTCATAAAATGGACTCAATTGTAACATGATCTTATCCAAACTAGGTTTAATACCCTAAGAGAGGGGGTGAGCAATCATGGTATGATAGATTAAAAAAATCCCCCTTAATATCTTGTTTCATTGATAAAAAACATTCTTCTGTCCCTTTACATAGTAGTGTATGAATATAAATGAAATAGTTTATGGGAAACATAAATTTTAATTTGTTCACCCTCAATGGGCTATGTCCATGGGGTATAAAATGAAAATTTGCCGATGTGATAAATCCACTAACACTCACCTCACAAATATGGTTTGTAATAGATAATTATATGCCCTTGTTCACTTCCCATGAAATGTTCAGAACAAACTCATTGTCCCTCCGGGTTTACAACCAATTAAAATTTGAAATCCCACTTCTCTCTCAATTAAAGCGTGCTCACTGATACATTAGAATAATCATATTTTATCAATTTAATCCATCTGTTTTACACATAATTTAGTGCATTATTTAGTTCCAATTTCACCCAGTTGATGAATACCACTTTACCACAGATTTTTAGGGCAATCTCATCAGGTTCACACTTTGTCATTTCACAACCTTTAGATCTATTGAATGAATCTTTATCCTGTTACGTGAAACATTTAACTTTTTCATTCAAGTAAAAATCATGAAAGAATTATTTTCTTTACCTGCAACTCTATTTATGTGAAAATCCTTTTTCACACACCTCTTATGTGATTCAGATCTCTGATTTTCTCTAAGGGTCAAGATTTTGAAATTATGGGAGTAGTCTTCAATTTATAGACCCAGCTGACCCGATAAGAAAAACCTATATGAGCCTTCCTTTACATGTAGAATATTTACCCGAGCATAGAAGATCATGATTGGATGTCACATTTGAAAGACAACTCTCTTTAATTCTGATCACATCATATTAATTTCACGGGTGTGCACAACATGAACTATGTCACGTAAGTTCTTCTTCACATAATATTATCTATTTAGTGTAGATCATTATTTTACCATTTTGGATGAGATGATCATGAATCCGAACATTCACATGAATTTTTTAATCACCATCACCCATTTATGAAATATCCTTTTCCAAAAACAAATTTGTCCATTCCATAAATTTTTTCCCCCAAAAATGAAAAACACTTGGAAACAACACCATCTTGTATAAATAGTTATTGTGTCACCTCTACAGTATCCATTCATTTATCTTGGATCTTTTTCAATATAAATTGTCAAAAATCACTTTGGATCTCCACAAATAACCATGGAAACCAGGTTTTTCAATAAACTCAATCAACCCAAAAAAACAACAATGTTACCTAGATGGATTTTTCAAATCAATCTTCACCTTTATGTTTGTTGACAACTCTTCAAATTTGTATGCCTAATTAAAGATTTTCTATCTTCTACCACTATTCAATTATTGTGATTAATATAGCAATCAAAGTCTTACTCAATACACACTATAATACCACAATATCCATGCTCAGTGTGATAAATAAGATTAGCATGAAAAGTTCAATAATGAATCACTTAATTCCTAAAACACTCAATTTATTTCATAAAAAACTCATCTATCATGATATATATTCATTAAATGATCACATTTAGAATCACCAGATTTAAAGTTCCACATACTTCACTAATCCCCCTATCAACTTCTCCCACTATCTTGATTAATAAATTTTCTCCCCTTTTATGTCCAAAATTTCTCCCACTTAGTCAAGAAACTTTAAGGTCACTTCATTGTGGTATGTAATATGGTAAAAACATAGATAAATATATTAGGGGAAAAAATAACAATCCTTAGGGAGAGGGAGTCCCACATATACACATTTTAATGTGTGGGGAGTCACCTGTACTCGAAGATCCATTTGATAACATTCAAATGCTTCCTTGGGTAAGAACGTAGTTAGAATATATGCAACCTGTAGTTATATAGAAACATACTCCAACAACAGAAGCCCATAATCCACATTATCCTTGATAAAATTATACTTTATTTCAATGCACTTTGTCCTTGAGTGATAAATAGTATTTTTTCTAAAATTTATAGAACATGAATTATTATAATGGTTTATGATCAGAGACTTCACTTCAACCCACATATCATTAACCTATTGCTTCATCCACAATAACTATGTGCACACTTGTGTAACCAAAATATATCTAGTGTAATATGGTTCTCAAAGAAAATGTAATATTATATATTTAATAGATAATAAATACATAATCCTTCAAGATATGATAAACCATCTTACATTCATTTTCTATCAATTGTTGTTCCAACCCAATCTACATCTGTATAGCCTAGTAAATCTTACTGAGGGTTTTTAATGTCCAGTAAACCATAATCCATTATTTCTGTGATATACCAATGTATTCTTTTCACTGTAAGAAAATGAGTTTCATTGGGATTTCTTCGATATCTTTCTTCTTTTTCATATGAAAAAAAATATTTGGTCATGTCTATGTTAACTAAAAAAGACTTCCAATGATCTGCATAAATTTTCTGGCATTAACCACTTTTCTTTAATCATATTATGATAGTTTCATTTAGGTATCTAAAAAATCCATTGTCTCCTTGTAATTATCCATTCCAAATATTCTCAAAACCTCCATGGAATATTTATACTGAGAAATGAATTTCCCATTACTTTATTGTGTCATCTATAAACTATGAAACAATTCCAGTTCACAAATCTGTGAAATTTGAAATTCATTTTTCATGAATTCATTGAACTATCTACACTATGATTCATCTGATACCCCAAATTATATGTCATCAAAATACACCAATGCCATCATCCCTTGATTACTATCATTTATGACGTATATATTGTAATCAACTTCACCATGCTGAAAACTAATCTTATTAAAAAATTGATATAGTCTTGAAAACCATGTTCTTTTTTCTTGAAGGTATTTCTGATAATCTTCCCTTATTGAAAAAGATCACACGTATGAGTATGATTATGTGATAACTTAGGGATATATTGAGCTGCATCATATTTGAACAAATCTTCCAAGTGTGGTTGACATATATGACCAAATCGCTTATACCACAACCTATTTTCTTCCTATTGGGATAAAAAGAACATATGTTCTTCTCCAGTTATAGGTTAGAGATTACCCTTCTTTCTTTTTCACCATAGAAAAACTACACCATATATTCCTTTGATCATACACATCTTCTTAGTAAATTATAGCATGCCTCGAGTCACATAGTTGATTGAAACAAAGAAATATGTGACTATAAACATCAAAAACTAAGACATTATCGGGTCTCAATTATTTTCCCCCAAAATTTTACATTTCCTGAGCCAATAATCCCTAGGGCTTCATCATTTATAAATATGAAAACACCTTCCGTATAATATTTAATGCCTTTAAGAAGATCCTTATTACCTATCATATGGGATGTGCCTCCACTATCAAGGATATAAAAAGATCCTTATTACTTGTTATATGGGATGTGCATCCACTACCAAGATCTTTATTACATATTATATGAGATTCTTTGTGGGAAATATACACAAAAAAATCCTAATCAGCTCTTTTATTTTTGATCCCTGTTTTTGACTTCATACTTGACATGGAATGATAATATTGATCTTCCTCTTAATATGATCAACTAGATTTATCTTTCAAAGATACAATTTAATTTTATGATTTTATATCAAATTATGATATATTTAGTTTTTACTTACGACCAATTTGGTTTTTATTTTGCACACTCCTCTTCATTGTTGATAAGTAGTATAATTCCAAATTTCTAAATCCATCACACACAAAACAATGATAGTGAAAATATATCCTAGAATATTGAGATATATATTACTGCCTCTTTTTATTTGTTTTATTTGGTGTCTCTTGGATATAAAAACAACATTATGTGATCATCCCATATCTCTATATAAATATCATTTAATGCGGGGTGAATTCCTATGTGTCACAAATTCACTACAGGTTTTCCCTAGGGTTCTCTGAATATTCTCATTCTGTTTTGTACCCAAATAAATATTCAATCTTGGAGCGGTTTCTTGTGTCCTAACATCAACCATTACTACATTCTATTTACAATTAAGCCTCATACCAATTGCATTGTTTTAATACATAATTTTCTTCTCCTAACATTGATTATTTTTATTTCACTAGGAATTCCAACTCTACATTTCCATTTTCTACTACCTTTCTGACCTCCAGTTCTGGATTCAATATTTTCTCTTGATATTTTATTTAGCATTGTTCTCTGACAACGTCATCTACACGTTCTTTTATAAATTTGAGTTTTTATTTTCAAATCATAGTCAAACTATCGATTTATCTATTATATTCGTTGATTTTGAGATTGTACTCAATAGGATATTTTGAGTAATCTAGCATTGAAGACATCAATTTTTCAATTTCATCATTTATCTCCAAGTAATCTTCTTCCTGATGTTGTATATAATATTTGGAATCATGAACCACTTTGTTTTCATTCTTCAATTTCTCTCTCGAAACATATATCTCCTATAGAGTGGATTCTAATCCATCCATCATATCAAATATTCATTAAATTTATTATTTATCATTGTAAATTTATTCCCTATTCTGGGAGCCACCTAAAACTGTCACCATATAATTTTCACCATGATCTTTGCTGTTCTTAATTTCATCAACTGAAGATTCTTTTGAACGTTCATTTTATTATGAAATAATATTCCTCTCTTTAAAGAAAATTTTCTTAATCTTGTTCTTAGATTTCACAAATATTGAATACATCTTCATGGGAATATAAACATAATCCTCATCATCTTCGTAAAACTTATTGGGGAACCATAATGCAAGATGTCAAACCTTTCCACATCGAAAATAGACAATTGAGGGTTTCTATTTGAACTTCTATTTTCATATTTGTATATTTGATTAATGGAACGTCATGAATTCATCTGTCTATTCATCATCCTACCCATATTAAATAGTGAGCTTCTTCATGTCCTTTAATTCCACTTAATTAGAATTACCTTTTTCCACAGACTCATTTTTGTCATTTATCATCTCTTATGCAACAAGTTTATTATACAAGCTATCCAATTTCATATATATTTGATCTTTATCTTCCAATAATGAAAATTTAATATTAAAATGATGTTTATGTATTCTTAATATGTGATTAAGAATCATTACATCTTTAACAATTTCAAACAGACTATAGATTTCTTCCATAATAACATTCACCCGATAAATGAATGGATCAACACACTCATTAGAGTGCATTCTGAGATTGCCATACTTGTTTTATAGAACCTACAACATTTCTTCTCTAACATTTGAGTCACCTTTAAAAATATTAAACAAATTTTCCCATATATAATGTGTTGTTTTACAAGATATAACCTTCTTATAGGTTTCATTGGATAGAGATCCACTTGAAGCATTGATTCCTTTTCCATCAGCATCCAATTCCCTATAATCAGCTTCTGATAAGACTCCACTATCCATACAAGCCAGAATTCCAAACATTTAACCTCTAAACACATCCATATCTAATGATTGAAAGAAGTGATACATTCAATTATTCCATAATTGAAAATTATTACCATCAAAGATCAGAATCCATTTATGATTGATCGCCTACATTGAAGCCTCCTAGAGAGAAACACTGAAATTAACCTTTAGATATGATACCAATTGTTAATTTGACCAGGTTAAGAACCTTTAGGGGGGGTGTAAAACAGGATATGAATGATTAAAACAACTACCCCATCAGATCATTTTTCATTGTTAAAAAAATTTATATCCCTTTCCTATAGTAATGTATGAATATAAATGAAAGCATGTATGGGATAAACAAATTTTTCTTAGTTCACCCTCACAGGGATATGTCCATGGATTATAAAATGATAATGTGACAATTTACCAAATACACTCAGGATCACTTTCAAAATAATATTTGGGCTAGATCATTGCTATGCCCAAGATCACTTCCCTTACAATGTTCGGAGTGAACTCACTATCCCTCTTGTTTTACAACAAATAACAATATAAAAGATCAATTCTCTCTCAACTAAAGTGTTCTCACTACTCCTTTATAAGAATCCTCTTTCATCAATTGAATGAATATATATCACATCTCATTTAGTTCACCATTTAGTTCCACTTTTATCTGGTTGATGAATACAACTTTACCATAACTTTACTGGGAAACCCATTATAGTTCACACTTTGTTGTTCATGAAACATTTGGATGTGTTTCATGAAACATTTCACCTTTTAATGGAATTCAAACCCTCATGATAATTTTATTCTTTTTTGTGCAACAATATTTTCATGAAACTTCCTTTCTGTACACATATTATGCTATTCAGAGCCCCGATTTTCTCTAAGGGTTGAGCTTCTGAAATGAGGGGATAGCCATAAATTTATAGACCTGACTACCTATATTTATAAACCCCTTATGCTCTATTCTATGCATGAATAATATTTACCCAATCATTGAATCTCTCAATATGATGTCACATTTGTTGCATAACTCTCTTTTTCATAGATCACATCATCTTTATTTTACGGGTGTGTGCAACTTGAACTGTATTGTGATAGTTCATCTTTCACGCAATATCATATCTTGTACACAAATATTTCCTTCATCATGTTGGATGTGATGATCCTAAATCTTTACTTGCCCACTACTTTTTGAATAACCACCATCCTTGCACACAACATCCTTTGCAAAAAAAAAATTTCTCTATTCACAGAATTTGGGACCCAAAAATTTGGAAAATAGTGAGAAATGATTCCACCTAGTATATAAACGTTTGGTACCAACTCTAGAGTGTCAATTACTTTGTATTAGATATTTTTCCAAAAATATTGTCAACAATCTCTCTAGAACACCACATATAACCATAAAAACCTTCTTTTTCAACAAACACAATCAACCCCAAAATACCTTAATGTTACCTAGGGGAATTTTTTCACAACACTTTCAATTTCACATGGGGATTTGGGAATTCCTTTGGATTCATTTTTCTATTTAAAAACAGATTCGATTGAGAAATTATTTTTGTGATTTTCTGAATTATTTCTCCCCTTGGAATAGGCATCTCATTTAGGTAGTCATCAAATTACACCTACAATCGGTTATTGACTAAGATTATATTATTTATATCCATTGACTAAAAATAATGGTAAAATTAGGGATGGTTATTTTCAAACAATAAAATATATAAATGGGAAACCATGAAAAATAAAGGATAACTCACAAATGACATATATTAATTAACTAATGAATTTCTAGGATTCAATTTAAGTTATCCATTATATATTTCGTAATATAAAATATTATAAGAATTTTAATTCCCTTAATAATGGTTCATAATGAGATTGTAAATTTACTAGAGCATATCATCTAGGAGTTTCAAACATGATGTGTAGTAAGTTCATTTTTTGTACATAAGGTGATGATCAATTCTAGCTCATTGTGCCCTTTTTAGGGGTTTTACCCCTATATACAACATAATGAGGGACACATCCACTTCTAGTATCCATAAATGGATAAATTTTATAGGAAATCACTTTCTCTAAATTTTACCAAATATTAGGGATGTTTTCTTATATTTAGTCTTACCTCTAAGGCTTTCACTAGAGTTTTCTAATACTAATCCAAAACACAAATAGTGTTTTACCTCATACCAACTAAGACAACCCATTTCTTCAAATGCTTTGTTTCATGAATAATTACATAAAGGTACATAAAATAATGTCCAAAAAGATGAGGAGGCCTAGTGTCTTTTGAAAAGTAGGAACCTAAAACATTAACATGAAACATGAATACAACATCATACTTAAAAACTCTAAGACATTCACTTATATTCCTTATATATTTAATAACTACATGGGATAACCTAGGTATTTACTCAATAAAGGACTTAGTAAGGTAACAAACAAATAATAGAATAATGTAAAACTATATATGTTATCCAAGAGGCACATAATGGTAACCTAATAGTGGAAAGAATCATAATCTTGAACAATGAATCATGATATAACATGATAACATAACGGAAACATAAGAATTTGGAGACAACGTAAAACATGAAATCATAAACATAATTCAAGGCTAACTACCTAGACAACATAACTTAGTGTGCTTAGGAAAACCTCGATTTCACGATACATGGAATCTTATGACATAAAAACATTACATATTGTACTGGGGATATATAATTATAGTCACACCCATCATTTTAATATCATGTACATACATAAATGGGCCACATGGATCATACAACATAAGGATGTATTTAATATATTTTAACCCAATGATTAAAGAGTTCTAGTTACATGGATGTAATTCACCAATCAATAAAGGATTGGTACAACTAGGTGAATACCCTTGGGTGGAAATTGAGATGAGTATTCACTATAAAAATGTTTTGTAGGTAAAACCATAGGATATTTTTTTCAAAATAATGTGTGTACCTAAGTTTTTATATATGGGATTAATGAGAGTGAAATGGATCTCTCATTACTTGGGGACTATAAGGATAGTAAGAGGGATTTGAAAAAATACATATCCCATCTTTAAAAATTGGAAATAAAAAAACATTACATGAAGAAGGTTGTTGAATAGAGTAGTAAGAGAGGATAACCTACCTTGAGAAGGCACTTCTAAAATATTTGAATGGAACATCTTAAGAGATTGGGAGAACCTTGGTATGGCTATAGAGAGGTAAGGCAGGATTGACTTCATGGTCCATGATTTTGAGTATTCGCTATACATAATGGTTTATAGAAGGGATAAATGTGAGTGAAAGGTGTTTCTAACTACATGGGGATAAAAAGGATAGTAAGAGGGATGTGTAAAAACATATATAATATTTAAATAATGGAAATAAAGTGTCCTGAAATAAAGATGGTTCTTGAATAAAGAGGAGAAGGAGAGGATACCTTTCCCTGAGAGGGAGATTCTAAAAGCTCGGGAGGAACTTCTTAAGTGTTTAGGGGAAACTAGAGAGGGATATAGAGATTGATGTGTGGAGTAAATTTATGGTAAAATGGTTTTGAGTGAAGAAAGATGAGAGGATATGTGCATTTATATAGAAAATGAGAGCTAATACAACTATTTGCTTCGAGAAAGCTCTAATCTGGCTCAGGTCTAGTCCTATAATGTCTTTTCTTACAGCCCACTCAATGATTAACATGAACCAATCCTCAATAGGCATAGTGAAAGATATACATCCCTGGTAGCAGTCGATATGAGCTCAATAGATGGTCAACTAACCTAATATTTATATCAAATTAAAACTAGTAAACTCTATGATTCAGATGTCCCACAAATTTTCATAGCCATAAATATCTATGGGGAACTATGTAAATAACTGTAGATGGTCTACTTTATTACTGACGAGTGATTCAAGAGAGAGAAACTCAGAAGACAACTTAACGAGTAAAACTATGCCAAAAAAACGTGAGGATATATAAAATATTTTATATCTCATCTAGAAAAAAATGAATTAGACAGTAGAGAGGTATTAAAATCTATATCAGTAAATATTGAAGGCCCCTCTCCAATATTGTCTGGAACCTCCTTCATTACATATATCTTACATTCTTACAAGGAATGACCTTACCTCTATGGTTCATAACTCATCTGATTCACTAAGGTCTATAGTACTTAGGTTTTCTTCTAAAGAATCCCACTTATGACCTAACCAGACGTCATTTTTTATGGACATAAAACCTTCAAATAGAATCCCTATTGATGTCCCATATTTCCATATCAGCAATATTACCTAAGTTTGTTTTTTCATGATGTACTAAAGTGTCCCTTTTTTCCATGGTTGCCGCTCCTTGTAGAAGCTACTTCTACAGAGGGATTAAAAGAAATACTACCCTTCTTTTCCCATCTACCACCCATGTTTCACCTCTTCGTACATACTCTTCCTACAACCAGTAGAGGCTCTCTTTGTATCACTCACAAGTTTATCCTCTTCTAGACACTTCAAAAAATTATGGTCCTTATGAATGACCTCTATATATATTGTTAGGTCAAAGCCCCAAAAAATAAATCTAATCTTGGTTTGAAGTCTAGTCTCAAACTTCAAATATTTTTACCCAACATTCTAAATTAAAAGGTAATCAAACTTTAAAACTCCATAATGTGAGAAGAGTAAGTGTAATCTAACATTTTTTCCCAATGAAGATCTATAAAACCTTTTTCTCCATCTAGATTATGTGTGTTAGGAATTAAATCCTCAATGAGTATCCCATTAATGTCCTCCCAAGTAATTCCCTTACACTTTGTTTTCTTCCTTATAAGGCACCACCATGTCTTGGTGGGTCCCTAAACATTAAGGACGGTAATTTCACCCTCCTATAATTAAGAGTCTTTACCAGATCAAGGATTCCCTCAATAATTTCAACCCATTCCTTATAATCCTCAGGACTACCACTACTCTAGAAGGTTATTGGATGATAGATATGAAAATATCACAAATATTAACCATCGTCCTCTATGCCCCTCTAAACTATGTAGGTTCAGTTTGGATGACTCTTGGATGGGATGGGTTTTCCGCTTAAACCATCAGAGTGAGTGTGAGAGCATGATCAGGTGCTTCTATTTGTATATCTATCAGTGTAAGGAACACATCCTCTCTAGTGGGATAATTTTTATTTTACTTACCAGGTGTCCCCATCAAGCATATTTGAGGTGGATTTTTTATGAAATACTAAAAAAATGTTTAGAGCACCTATAAAAATTACTTATGATTAAAACATAAGAATCAACAAGGAACACATATAGAATATCTAATGGAATTCATATACTAGGAGATACAGACACATAAGTTAATACCCATCTTTGTAATTTCCAAGGCTCAACCATATACATATTTACCTAAACATTTTACACAATTTTTTCATATAAATCATGACTACATTCACAAGTTCAACTAAGTAATTTTGGCATAGATATATTCCCCAAATATCACCAAAATAAATGTATTTAATTAAATAAAAACTATGAATCTGCAACATGTATATACATGACATATGATCTTATGTGTTTATTCCTGATGCATGAACAGACCCAAATCACATAAACTATAATTGCAATACCAATGTTTTAATTGAGTGGTCCAATACAAATTAGCAATATTGGAACATGGAACTCCCATACCCATGCCCCAAATAGACTATATAAGTTTTTAGATGTACCAGATAACCAATAATAAGATAAATGAAACATATTCCTTCTGAACTATTTCTTAACACCCTGACCAGAATCACCGAGTCTAAGCTGGAGTACCAAATAACCTCATGAGAACCTCCCCATACGCAAAATGTTTCCAACTAGAGGTGATGGTTTAAAGGTGTAATAGGGAGAATACAACCTTGGTAATCATATAAAAACACTATAATATAAAAATATATACATAAGACATCTAAGAATTATAGTGGAAGATAAGAAAATTTTATAATAGATATAATTCTATGTCATAAAATATTAAACCAAATATACCCCCAATGTGGTAGATAAAAAGTATTAATTAAAAGAAATAAACCATGTTATGTGTCTTAGTTTCAACTTTAAAGACGATACAAATCTACAAAACATGGATACCCGATCTTTTGTAATGGTATACACACCTAGAATTCCTGAATCAATTTCACTACTCACAAAAACAAGGATGTTTCACATCTAAGAATCATAATGACATATGAGTCCTCTAAAAATTGAGTATAAAATTTCCCCCCATTTGATAATCACATGAAAATATTTGTAGCTATCCATCCTATATCTAGAGTCACAATCAATGAGTCATGAAATCCAAGATCATCCTCTAATGGGTCAGCTAAGTTCCATCAGTGCCACTTACCAACCAGATCATTAAAATAGAGGTTCAACTAGTAATGTATAAATCCAAATATAAATATTAACATATAAATGAGTAATCAATACAAAAAATTATTCATAGGATATGAAATAATACACAAGTAAGGAACTGCATATAATGGAACACACAATACAAACCAAGTAAAAGACTAATTGGCCATCCATGCATGAAAAATCTTACTTATCATGAAATTGAATCTACAATAGGCACATACACACAATAAAATAATGTAAAATAACTTCATACAATAGATCAAAATGGTAAGTACTTCCTACATTTATCATGTTGATGTCAGTTTCCAAGATCCAACATGGGATGATATATAGATCATGCCCATGAACAAATGTTCACTAGAGAATGAACTAATAAATTATAAAAGAGTATCTAGATTTAGTATTAAAGTAATAGATTATTCTAGGAGATGAAATCCACATCAACATACTAAAAAATCAATTTCTAATGGAAGATCTAGGATCAATCATGGAGGGTTCTCTATGTCTCGTAATCCAAAACTGACATATCAATGAAGCATCAATCACATATTTAAAAAAAATTGAGATTCATAGATTTAACGTACATGGATTGGATATATGATAAATTCTATATATTAATGGGAAATAGTTTTCTAAGAAATATATCTTACCTTGATGAATGCCAACCAGTCTATCTAGACTTCAGTCACCCAAGAGGATAGAAAGGAGAATACTAGATCACTAAAGAAGATATATCCATGAGTTTGTATTCATATTATTGTTGGATTAGGCTAAGGGTTAAGCTAATAACTAGATTTAATTATAATGATAAAAATTCATTAATCAAAAACAATTCATGGAACCACCGGCAAGCCCGTGTTCCTAGAAATAATTCAAGAATTGTACCTTATCCATTGGTAGGCGAGTGGATTCCCACAAGCTAGTCGATGGGATCTATAGAATTATAAGTCTCATGACCAGTTCCAATGACTAACTGTTGCACCTCACATGCTAGGTGATGACCATTTTCCCACCATACATACCACTAGAGCCCCAAATTCCTAAAAATAAACTACTGGGCCCCTTAACCCATACAATACACCACCATGGGAGGAAAAATAGAAAAACAGACATTGTAACCTGAAAAAATGTCCCACAAAAATTTGGTATGTTATAATTAACCCCCTCAAATGAATTATCATCCTCATGAAGTATCTCTAGTGGTATTTCTTAAGAAACATGGGTTAATTCACTCAAACATCATAATTATTCTCACAAGTCTCTAATATAATCAGACCATTCATCTATAAGATTATAATAAATGGCCACTTCCTCCCTCGTAACACATTCTTAACATTTCTTTGATCTATACAAATTGCTCAGAAAATGGTCTTTCATCCTCTAACTCAACATCTTCATAGCTAATCATATGGTCATGATTGGGAATTTTCCTATATATCATAGAAACAATGAACACATTATGAATACCTAAATACCATGGAAGAATATATAAATAGTATTTCATTATCCTGATATTCTAAGTAATCATGAATTGTCTAAGAAATCCAAAATCTAGCTTTCCATATGTTATATTTGATGCTTTAATCAAGGTGTAACCTATTAGAAAAACCAGTCACCCAAAAAACCCCAAAATATTCCACCTCTAGTTGAAATATGATCTATTTCTACTCTAAGTGGTAATTAACATCTTACAGATCATTTTTAATATTATGAAGTTATCATATACCATACTCAGACCAAAAAACTACTGCCTCATCAGCCTCATGAAAAATACATTGTGAGAGACATGGATGGACATAAAGAACCTCAAAAGATGCCATGAAATTTAAATTCTTAAAATATTATTACACACAAACTCAGTCAACTCTAGGTGATCAACCCAAGATCTACAAAAGTGCGGAATTCATGACTACAACATATCCTATAATATCTAGATCTTCCCCTCTGACTGTCCATCAGTATGTGGATTCTATATTGTACTCAGTTTTAGTTGGGTACTTAATTCCTTCTATAATCCCTAAAAAACTATGATGTGAAGAACGTGTCTCTGTATAACATTTTTCTTAAAGGAACCCCATATTGGTGTATAATCTCTCATACATACAGCTTTCCAAACCCATCCGCTAAAATGGACTCTGGAATTGCAAGAAATATTCCAGTTTCATCAGTTGGTCAATCATTATCCAAATATAATTACGACCCCCTAGGGTCTCATAAAACAGAATCAGGAAGTAAGTCATCATTTCATCCCACATACACATATAAATCTGAAGTGAATGAAGAAAACTACCATGATAATAATACTCTTGCATTACACTATTCTAGGTAAGGCATCACGAAAAAATAAGTGATGTATCGCTTCATAACTATCCACTAAAACTTAAATCGGATATCATGGTATATATTCTTTGATCCATGATGAACATTACATTTTGAAAATTTTAAGTCTCTTATTATCTCCTCCCTTATGAAAGTTATCAATACAACTATCCAATGAATTTAGAATAAATCTTCACCACCTAAGGACCATCATAGAATTGGGCCACTCTCTTACAATAATTACCACATCACCACACACTCAGGATATAACACATTTTTAGACTTCACTTAGTATTCTAATGAAGATGTGATTACTAAATTCTCACATGTTATCACTCCTTGTTCATTAGATGTATCCACTGTCTACTCAGTCATCAAACTCATTATACATTATTCCTCTCAAAAAGGCCACTCTCCAAGATCCAATTTCCCTGTTGTTTTCCTATATATAGCATCTAAAAATACATAAAAATTACATATTGTATATTCCATATCAAATTTAAATGTCAACAAATACACCACCCTATGTGTCTGCCTCATAATTAGTCCCTGTTAAGAGAAGATATATAAATATTTCTTACAGCCTATATAGATTAAAAACCTATCAAAAAAGAGATAATTTCTCCAGCAATTCAATTAATAGACTAAAGATACAAAATCTAAACCATGTTTCAAGTAGTTCTACCAATATGTTTATAGATGATGTAATCCATAAGTGACTACTCGATCCCTCAAGAACAACATATTTCCAAACCCAACACTAAAGGCATCATAGTACGTCTGTAAACACTCAATTATATAGAGGATGAAAAGATTATTAAGAGAACATTGGGAATTCTAAAGTCCTAAAATCCATAAGGATAACCATTGTACTTTCCCAAGTCAACCTACTCACACATACCCATGTGTGTTACAAATGACACATATTTCTCCTATTTGGAACAAAGTAGAATGACACCCCTATGTTGGAAACGTGAACTATGGACCTACACAAACAACCTACTTCAACTAGGGTAACCTATTATAATATAAGTAGGACCCATGGTCTACTTATTTAAATGACCAAAAATTCAGAGCAACCATGAGAGATCTGATTGCACATCACCTTCACCCTGGTTCTCCAAAACCTCTCATGTAGCTCTTCAAAACCTATGATAATATAGAATCAATGGAGACAAGGGATATCAAAGTCCCTTAAGGATCTAAAATACAAGATACCTTTCACAAATACCCTTACACCTAATAGGAAATCCAATGTGTGAGGCCCATTCCTTAATAAAGGACAAGTGATAGATCTATCAAGGAACACCTGAGGAAACCTACGATGTCTAGGATAAAGCCTCACCCTAGTGTTGTTTCTTATATGGTGGACATAAAAAGATTCATCAAGCCCATGTAAGAAATTTACCCCATGCACAAATAATTCTCAGTTCCTCCTAGGCCCTATATGGCACACATGTCTGGAATACCTACACCTAGGATCTGCACCTACGAATTGCGTGTGTCACCCATTGAGACCTTCATCAAATACATCAATGTAAGAGATCTTATTCCTATGATTCCCCTATCTAATAGGGACCAGGTTGAGACCTCCATCTAAGCCTCATGAGTTGTAAAAAATGCAAGTAGAAAACCAGTATGTCCCCCAATTGGACGTGTATTCCTATGGTTTCCCAAACTCATCTGGTTATTTTTTCGGGGACTTTGGGGTTCACGTGAGTCTGTATTACCAAAATCATGAGAAACCTTACCCTACGGATAGTGTCATGGATTTCCCAGTCTCAAATACTAGTGTTAGGACTATGTCCTAACCTTGTTGGATATAATATACAGAGCCTCCAGTTCCTAGTAGGGAGGTTGAGGATTATGATTTCTTTTCCATTAAACATGGAATAAAATACTCCCCCTCACTGGGGAACCTATTTTAGAAAACCCATCTTAGAGTCATCCCCTATAAATTCTAATATAATTTTCACTCTTTCTTCTTTATGCCTCCTAGCCACTAGGTTAGAGAGGGGATGGGAACCTGGGACCTCTACCGTCTCTCCTCTCTCCTATTGCCTTCCCTCCTTATTTCCAACACCATAGACACATTTTGGGGTAATGTAAAGAGAGTTATGTACCATAGAACCAACCATTTCATCATTATAAGAGTTGGTAGAGGATATAGGCACACTCAACACCCCATACCCCTTTCTTTGGGGTTTGTCTCTATGTTCTCCTGTTGGAAGAAAGAGATTGTGTGGAATCTCAGGTCATCTTCTGCCTCTTGTTTCTCACACCCTAAATTTCTCATGTGGTCATAGAGCATATTGGTGATCATGACCTCCACATATCCATGCCATATATTAAACTAAAATAACTCTGATTCATTCTCAAATCAGGATATATATGACACCCACCAAGGGCTCGAGCTCAATGGGCATCCTCCTCAGGAGTAAACCCCAATCATAATTCCTTTAAACAAAGAATCCTCCTCAAGATTAATCCCGAACATAATCCTCTAAAAAACAATAATTAAGACATACTTAATGGTACCTTTATATGTAATTCTTTTCAGGAGTAATACCCAACTTAATCCTCTCAATGGGCTATAGTCTCATATGAGACTAACCTTTGAGGGCCTCCATAGGGGTAGGCTTTCAACATCAAACTACATGGGCTTTGATTCCCATCAAAATGGGATACATAGGAATCCTTCATAAGGTTCAAACACAAACCCTAAAATCCACCATGTTCTCTATGGGCCAAATTCCCAACATGGTCAAATTCAAATTGGAAATATATAACCCTTTTAGGTTCCCTAGGACACTTTGACATGAGTCCCACACTAAACATTGACAAGGTAGATTCCTACTACATTTCCTTTCCACATGATGTTAAACTATATTGTTAGTTCCTTATCAAATGAGCTTAAACGGTATTATGTGTTCCTTTAACTGAAACTAAACAACGTGGGTTCTGATCTTGCTCACGAGGATACGTAGGAATCCTATTTCATGTGTCTAATCACTACATCAAAACAACTCCAATCTCCCTGGATGATGATATACTCCAGATCCCCCCACTCAGTGGATAGAAAACATTCATCATCATAATAACGACTAAAAAATATTGAAGTAGTACATAAGAGGATTCCATTTTTGGAGAACCTTAGATATATACAAATGTCTCTATTGATGAAGAACCTCAAACACATATAGATGATTCTAAATTCCGTACAAGCTAAATATTTATTACTAATTCATGGGAAAACCAAGTCATACATAGAAATTAATGAAGAATTCATGAAAATTTCTTAAATATATAATAGAGTCTCGAAGTAGGCAACAATTCCCCTGATGATGGTGTGATGAGCCCAACCTCTCATCCTCTCTACCAATGTGATTTCTTAAGCATCATTTGTCAAAATCAGTAATGAGAACGTGACTTTTGAATGAATTTCCTTTTTGAGATTAAACAATTGGGTGTTTTTGGTTTCATGAACAAACATAGTGGAATCCATTTAGAAATAGTGAACATGAGATGAATGGTTACACAAAACCCAAACCCCCACAATCAATCATCAGGTGACTCATTCTCTAAGGGGGAAACAAAAATGGTGAACCTGTCGTAAATCTTCAACCAAGATGATTGTGTCACCTATCTATTAGTCCCATTTCAGTTGATAAAAGAGGGATAGAAAAGTAAATCAATCATGAATGCATTCATCAAGAAAGATACTTCCTTAATAGGGTTATATTTTTCATGTCTGATATATATTCAAGGAACTGACTCTTAGAGATATCTTAAATCCAATGGCATCATTCCAATTTTCATCAATGAATTAGTTAGAAGCCACTCAGGCTATGACATAATTAATTCGGAGGGCACCATCACAAACCCAGCAAATTCAATGTTGGTTATCAAACTCACTGGTTCAGTAGTACTATCATAATGTTAAAATCCCACCCCTGAAGGCTGCTTGAAAGGTTGTCTAGCTCAACAAACACTATCGATCATCTAGTCAATGATGACAAATGTTCATCAAGTATATGACTCCAACACCATCTTCAACAATTTTAAGAGTTTATCCCTAGAACATGATAAAACGTCCCTAACATATCTCGATGAAGTATAAAAAGAGGTAAAATTCATCCTCACTCCAAAAGCAATGGGTCCTTTTAATGGGATCTTACCATCAATCGATTCTTCCAACGTCACACGGTAGTGAACCCTAAACATTATGAGGGTACACTCCTTGGCTGACTAACAAATGTTCTTCATACTTAGGAACACAAAAATGACCCACCAGGGGAAGCGTCCAGTCAATAGGGAGAAGGGTCCCCCACATCCCTCTTAGTAGAATCCCACCAATACAATTTTTTGGAATATTGAGAGTAGGCACATACACCCATATGCCTTTATTCATCAACCCAGTAGACTCATCAGGAGGCATTTAAAAAAGCCCACCAAAAAAATATGGAGGCAAACAATAAGTAGAAACATACACCTACGTTCCCCCACAAAACCTTCTAATAGCACTATGTGGAATCACCTACAAAAGTTAGTCAGAAAGTACCAACGACAATCATGGAGTAGACTCAACTCTCCCCTGTCCCCCTCCCCCCCCACACACACAAAATTGCTACCAGTATCCACAAGCAGGAATGAGTGGACAGGAGCAAGAAAATACACCTAATCCACACACAGAATGGATTTATATCCAAGTTCCTATCACTAAGTCACCAAAAATCCTATAAATTGTGAAATGGAAGACACAAATCCATGCTCATGTCTTATATATTTTCAATGAAATCATAATTACAATGATAGTAGTTACTGAGAGATAGATACATAACATTGTCCCCACAGGTAGGATGTCTCTACAGAATTCCACCCTAGAGTAGATACTTACCTCTTATCCCATCCAATAGGGTCATGGGGAAAACTAACCCATATTATAATGACAACTGAATCATCAACATACACACCCTCCAATCGGAGATAATTGGCATATCCAAATGGCACTCCAAGGTTGGAGGAAAACCCAAACATGATAACCACTTATCCCTACAAGTGGACCAAATAACTCATATGAAAGCCTAAAAAAAGAAACCTCAATAATCAATATTATAAAATAAAGAGCCAATCTACAATATGAATCTACTTAATGTTGGAGTAATTGAATCCCTCATATGTTTATATGTTGATGCACAGGATCCCACCATGACATTACCAAATTACATGATCAGTAGTATTAATAATTATGGTCCTCAATGGACACATCACCATGATGGCTTACTTCATGTTGAAAATATGATTGTTCTCAAGAGAACATATCACAATCAGAGTCACTATGACCCTCTACATGGCTAGAAGGTCAAGTAGAAAGAGGTTCTTCCCATTTCTATAATCCCCTATGGTATTCCCCCCATGATGGGATTCACTAAGAAATGTTTATCCATATTAGTTTTTCACATTGTTAAGAGAATTATCTGATTAGAAATGTAGTTATGAGAAAGCCCTCCTATGGCGAGGCACTTGAGAACACATAGAAAACTATGTCTAATGCATTATCATTGGAAGGTCAATTTATATCTCAACCAAAAAAACCAAGGCGACATACATTATCCGAACCACCCATGGGAAACTTATATTCCATTACAATTGGGGAATCACATACCAATTATGTTGCTTATGATAAAGCGGTTGAGAAGAATCCACTCTGGGAAAACTAGGTAGAGGAACCTCTCTAGAAAGATGAATAAGGCATGCTAAACATGGGTAAATTTCTTGATAAATATGATCCAATATTCATGTATTTTCCTTTATCAACTAATCAATATAGCATTCTTGGGGCATTTTAGAAATATTGTATGCATGAAATCTTCCTCAATATATAAAAACATTTTATCACTTGAAAGCAAAAGTATTAACCAATAATGAGTATCAAAGTAATTTCAATGTAATTGAAGTGATGAAATTCCATATTGACTTGGAATATCTCCTAGATTAATGACATAAAATGATTGAGATACAGTAAGGATCTCTTTAAAGGCCAAGTCTTTGTGCATTAATGAGGTTGTGACAAATGGTTGTGGATTCCCCATATGGTGCTCATATTAGAGGATTTGGTGTAGTGGGAGTGTTACAATTTACTGTGCTCCCTAATCATCAAATACTGCCAAAGGTTGTATCTGTAGGATCGAAATAGTGATGTAGATGCTCAAAATACAAGAGGGGGGGGGGTGAATTGTATACTTTAAAAATTCCTTTGGAACCTTTAATGTTAGTTAAGAATAACTATTTTTTCTTTAAGAAAAGGAAAAGGCTATGTTTAACAAAGTAAAACTAAGAAAATTCACAACACCTCTAACACCGAATGCCAACTTGGAAAGAGATTCAGAATGTAGGTTCCGGAAATACGGTTCCAGAAATTGAAACTTAACAAACGAAGCGTATAGAATATAAATGAAACAGAGTACAAGTAAGGAAGTATAAGAATGTTATAATTTCTTTATAATACAAAATGCAGCGAAATGTAAACAAGTAGTAGTACTACAAGTAACAAGATATAAGTCTTTTAACCCAAAGAGAAGGGTATCCAACAACCTTGGATAAAGGTCCCTTGATTTATACTTTCAAGCAAGTCTGTCTTACCCACACCAGGGTAAGCCCTCGATATGAAGATTGGAGTCTCTGTCTTGCTATCCCTGCAAGCCCTCATCTTTAAGGTAGTTGGCAACCTCTGTCTTCCTTAGCAAGGAAGCCCTCAAACTTCAAGGTAATCGGCACCTCTGTCTTCCTATCCTAGGAAGCCCTCGAATGTAATCACCAACATTCGGAGTCGCACAAAGCTTTGAGAGTTAATAAGAGCCTCTCTCTCTAGAAATAACTTCAAGAAGATTAGTCAGCCTTTTAGCACTTCAACAGCGGCATCAGTAGCAGCAGCACTGAGCTCTTTCAAATGAGCTCCTATTTATAGGTAAGGTTGGCCTCCTTCCCAATGGTCATATTTTCCTTAAAAATCGGAGGGTCATGTACACGTGTAACTTAACCAACGGTTAGTTCATAACATAATACACGACATCGTTTTATAACAAAACAAGTGTAACAGAATGTACGAAATCGTTTTGAAATATAACTCAACAGTTCGGAATGAACGCTTCGGAGTGAAGGTTCGGAGTGTTATGAAAATAATAAAGAGTAGACAAATTATAAAAGTTTAAGAAAAATCAATGTTCAAAGTCTAACCAAAATATTTTTCGGAGTCTGAATTAATTCAGAGTGTATAAAACAAAGATAATCAGATTCTGTTTACTAGGTGAATTCGGAATGAGAATTCGGAATGAGAATTCTTCATCAGAATTCATAATGAAAATTCTTTCTCGAACATCATAAGGATTCATATCCTGAGTCTGGAGTAGAACTTAACCAGAGTTCGTATCCGGAATTCAGAATGAAACTTCCTTACAGTTCTTATCCAGAATTCAGATCCTAAAACAGAATGCTTTATATCAACATTTCAACGATTCTGAGGAAATAGAAATGAATCTGAATTTTATACTTATGAGAAATATGAATGAAAATATGATAAGGATAATTTTCATTATAAAAGCAATTTTCCTTATAAAAGAAATTTTCCTTAAAAAGAAATTTTCTTAATAAAAGCAATTTTCTTAATGATAAGGTGTCTGTGATTTTCAAAACAAGAAGGAATGGAAAAGTCATAAGGAAAACCTTATTGACTCAACAATATCCCCCTTTTTGGAAAGCACAAACATCCTTACGAAAAAGAAATTCTATGAAGAAAGAAAAACATTAAGGTTTATCTCCCTTGGCCTTAAGGAAATTGATGAATACGACTAACTCCCCCTTAGGCTTTGAAACACTATGGATCGTATTCTAGATTTATGGATTGACATTTCATTACGAAAAAGAAAGTCTTCTTTAATGAAAAACTCCCCCTTAGATAGACTCTTATTAGAGTTCTTTTTTCCTTTAAGGATCTTTTCCTTCTCCCCTTTAGATAAACTCTCATTGGAGTTCATCTTTTTCTTAAGGATCTTTTCCTTCTCCCCCTTTGTGATTTTCAAAAAGAAATCGATGGAATGGAAAAATAACAAATTACCTGAAAAATTAGTAATGACAACAAAAGAAACGAGAGGCAAAATTTTCATTAGGTTTGAAATCTCAACAACAAAGAAAATTAGATACAACAAAAAGATCGGATTTGGTTATTTCAGATCTTTTTCCTTTGACATGAGCCCCTTAAGAATAGTCTTGATCTTCTTCAGGTCTTTATGATCTTCTTCAGCTTGCTTCTCTAAGACAACTATTCTTGCGGATTGAGCTTCGATATTTTCTTCCTGGGCTTTCAGCTTTTCTTCTTGAGCCTTGATCTTTTCTTCCTAAGACTTTATCTTCTAATCAAACTCGATCTGATGATCCCTTTCAAACTTCCAGTTTTGAGAAACGGAATTCAGTTTCCCATTCAGATCTCTGACTTCTTGGATCCGGAAGTTCTTTTCATCTGTCAGCTTCTCTTCAAAGGAGGAAGTCAGCTCATTTATCTTCCTGTCCTCAGTCTCAAAAGCATCTTTAACATTGTCTTCAAACTCATCAAATAACCTGATCTCTTCAACAGTCTTCTTCGATTAGTTTGTCATCCTCTTGCAAGATCTTCTATGAGCTTTGTAGCCAACAAAAAACATTTTGAACTGAGCCTCAATCTCAACGCACTTGTCCATAACCATAGATACGGAGTCTGTTTTCTGATTTAAAGCATGTTGGAGCATTTGGCATCTTGAGTCAATACTTGAGAAGGACGGAATGGTTCCCACCAACTTCTTTAAAGACTGAACAACAAAATCATGCCCCAACAAGGATGACTCCGAATCTGAAACTATGCTTGGAGAATTTTCTTCTTCAATAAGCTTCAAATTCCTTTTAGACGAATCACCATGTTCTCTTTTCATGCTAGCCACTGATTTCGGAGTCTCAACAATGAGTTTCTTTCCCTTGTCTTTTTTCGGAATCGATTCTTGATCAGGAGTTTTCTGCTCGCCAGTAGACACCTGAATAATATCATCAACGACTTTTTGAACAACATCTTCCTCATTTGTATTTTTCTCTAGAGTTAATAACTTAGAGGATTCAGCCTCTGATGTTCGGAGTTATAGGTGTTCCTAAGGTGACCCCTTATAATCATATACTTCTTTCAATAAGTCTCTTGTTTCACCACTTCCTTCAGCAACTACTTCTTCCTCTTACACTTGTTGAATCTGCTCGAGTTTCTCAACATGTTCAGTTGTAATCTCTTCCAGAAAATCAAGGTTTCTTCCTGGAGTCTCAGGTAGAGATTCCAAGGAGAAATATCTCGGAACTAGAATGCTTCCGGATACAATTTCATTAAATTTTAACAAAGCTTGGACTGCCTCGGCTTCTGTCATCTTCTTCTTGAGCTTCTTTTCCTTAACTTGTTTTTCAATCTCATCAGCAGTTTTCTCTTTCAAGGCCTTAGCCTCCGTAGGGTCCAATCCGAACTACAGATCTCCTTCTTTCCTTTTCTCTTTATCTGCTCTCCACTTCGCAACAACTTCATTAGGATATGCTTTCTTCTTCTTTGGTTTGGGAGGTGCAGTTTGAACTTCCTTAGCTTTAGGATCCTTAACTTCAGCTGCAACTTATTTCAACATTCTTTTCTTTACTGGATTAGATGATTCCAGTTCAGCAACCTTCGGAGCTTCATCTTCATGATTAGGAAAATCGATGAACTCACCAGTCTCCTTGTTGAAAGACACATCCATCCTCTTAAGGGTATCATCACTGACCAAATTTTTTTTGAAAAACCTTGGCTTAGATCTGCAAGCTTCCTTGAAAGATTCAAGGCACCGAACTATCATCCTTGATAGAATTTCTGGGTACATTACGATCTAGGCTCTGAGATTTCCTTTCTTAAGATTCTCAATGGTTATAAGAATGTGCCTCATGAAGTTAAACTTCCTTAGATTTATCAGGAAATCTATGATATAGATCTCACTCTTATTCAAGTTGTCTTTATCACTTTTCCTCGGTATGATAAGACCCTGCACCCACATATCAAGAATCTGGATGTTTGTAGGCAAACTAGAAATCTTCGGAGCTTTTTCATCTGAGAGCCCTAGAGTTTTCAAGGCTTTTTCCTTGTCGAAGCTACCCTTAGAGTCCAGCAGCACATGAGAAATAAATTCGGCTTCTCCTTCATAGGACAGCCCTACAAAGCTTGCTTCCTTGGTATAAGAAAGCTTGTAAGTCTTACCATAAGTCTTAAAAGAAAATTTCTCTTTATTATCTTCCTAAAAGAAGGAAACTATTTTATAGAACTCAATAAGTAACTCCGTAAAAACATCGCCTTGGTTTCCCGGTTTGGACACAACAATATCTTCCCAGCCATTCAAATTAATGTTCTTTGAAATAAGAGAATCATAGTTATTGATGAAATCCAGATGGACTAACCTTTCTCTGTAAACTAACCATTGTGAAATAGGTTTGGTGGACGACATTTCTTGAGACGCTAACTCTGCAGACATTCGGATCTGAAGTCCTTTGAGAAGTTTGGAACGGAGAAATCTGAAGTTCGGAACGGCATTAAAACTGATAGATAGAGATTCGAGACACGAGAGCTTGAAATCGATGTGGGACGAGTATATGGGTCCCCTTTATATAGGCAATGGAACGACGGTTCAACATCCTCGATTGATCTAACGGTTGGGATAAGCTGAGATCAGATCTGACGGTTGAAAACAAGAATCCGATCTTTTTGAGGTTTTTATTAAAAAAAAGAATTAAGAAAACTATAATACGAAAACATAATACATGAAAATGCCAGCAAGTAAAAAAAATGACTATGAAAACTTGAGTAAGGAAATAATACCTTTAGGATTGGATGAGGAGGATTATTCATAATTGGTAATATAAAAATGATAAAAAAACGTTATTATGAAAATACAGAGTTCGCAAAAGCCTTACTACGAAAAAATAAACTCAGTAAGGAAAATGCATTAAAGAAAGATCCTTACGAAAAGCTCAGTACGAAAAACAAACTTAGTAAGGAAAAATTTAGTACTAAAAATTCATTACAAGATTTTGAAAACGAAAAACATATTATGGAAGATTTAGTACGAAGGTTCCGTTATGAAAATATCAGTACAAAAACTTCCATTCCGGATGTTTTCAATAAGAACACTTCCATTTCATAAGTATTCTGTATGAAAGTATCCATTCTGGAAATTTGTAGTTCCTGAAATTCCATTCAGGAAATCTTCGTTCTGAAAAGTTTGAAAACGATTTTTTTTAAAAAAAAACTTAGTTATTTTATCAAACAAATGTACTCCCCCTATGAAAAGGAGTTTATTGTTGTAAAGAGACTTTTTCAATAGAAAGTTAATTACGAAATATTACCTTATTGTTATCATTCCTAACTTCTATTTAATATGTTCAAATCTATCAGAAGGGAAAGATTTTGTAAAAATATCAGCAAGTTGATCTTGCATTCTGATAAACTGAAGAATAATATCTCTTTTAAGTGTGTGATCCCTAAGAAAGTGATGCCTAATATCTATGTGTTTTTCATAGGAGTGATGTGCAGGGTTCTTACTGAGGGCAATGGCACTTGTGTTATCACACAATATTTGAGTTTTAGTAAAAATCAAGCCATAGTCTATGAGTGTGTGTTGCATCCATAACAATTGAGCACAATAACTTCCAGCTGCTACATATTCAGCTTCAGTAGTGGAAAGTTCTATAGAACGTTGCTTCTTGCAGGACCAAGAAACTAGCGAATATCCTAAGAAATTACAAGTTATGGATGTACTCTTTCTATCCATTCTACATCCACCGAAGTCAGCATCAGAAAAGCTTTTTAGAACAAAATCATTTCCAGAAGTATAAAATAATTCTAGATCCATGGTTCCCTTAAGGTAGCGAAAAATTCTTTTTACTGCCTTTAAGTGAGACTCCTTAGGATTGGATTGATATCTTGCACATAAGCATACTGAGAACATTAAGTCTGGTCGACTAGCTGTTAAGTATAGTAGACTTCCTATCATACCTCTAAAAGATGTTTGATCTTCTGGTTTCCCAGCTTCATCAAGATCTAAAGGGGTTGAGGTACCAATGGGAGTGCTTATACTCTTAGTGTTGTCATAAACATACTTTTTAAGAAGATCTTTAATATACTTATGTTGAGATATGTAGGTTCCTTCTGGTTTTTGAGAAATTTGAAAACTAAGGAAAAATGTTAACTCACCCATCATACTCATTTCAAACTCATATTCCATTAGACATGCAAAAGAGTCAGTCAAAGATTGCTGAGTTGAACGAAATATAATGTCATCAACATAAATTTGAACAATAAAAACATTTTTCTTATATTTATTTAGAAAAAGGGTTGGATCTGCATTTCCCTTAACATAGTTATTTTGAAGCAATAATCTAGTGAGTCTATCATACCATGCTTGTTGGGCTTGTTCAAGACCATACAAAGCTTTGGTAAGTCTAAAAACATGATCCGGATGTTTTGTATCTTCAAATCCAGGAGGTTGTTCAAAAAAAACTTCCTCTTGAACATACCTGTTAAGAAAAGCACATTTCACATCCATTTGAAAAAGTTTGAAATTAATGAATGCTGCAAAGGCAAGTAGAATTCGGATAGATTCAAGTCTAGCTACTGGAGCATCGGTTTCTTCATAGTCTATTCCCTCTTGTTGATTATAGCCTTTAGCAACAAGTCTAGCTTTATTTCTTACTATGACTCCATTTTCATCACATTTATTTCTAAAAACCCATTTTACTCCAATAACAAAAGTTTCCTTAGGTCTTTCAACCAAAGCCCAGACTTTATTCCTCACGAATTCATTTAGTACATCTTGCATTGCTTTGATCCAATCATCATCATATAAAGCTTCATCAGTGCTTTTAGGTTCTAATTGGGAAAGAAATGCTAGATGTTCTACTTCATTTCTTAAGGAAATTCTAGTCCTTACAGGTTGATTTACATCACCAATGATACTATCACTGGGGTGATTCTTAAGAAACACCTCATTTGGGTTTTTTAAATCCTGTTCATCAACATAGGGTAGAAAATATTCTGGGGTAAATATTTCAGAAGTATCTTATTGAACAATTTCCTTATCATAAGGTTCTTCTATCAAAGGTTGATAATCAGTTTTCGAAAACACATCTGAGGATGAAGGTAGGGATGGTTTAAAAACCAAAGGATATGAGTCATCAAATTTTACATGTTCTGTTTCTTCAACAGTGAAAGTATTTTTATTAAAAACACTATAAGCCTTAGATGTTGTGGAATATCCTAAGAAAATCCCTTCATCAGATTTTCGTGCGAATTTATGTAAGTTATCTTTAGTATTCAAAATGAATACTTTGCAACCAAAAACCTTGAAGTAGGATAGTCTTGGTTTTCTACCATTCCATAACTCATAAAAAGTTTTATTAAGAAAAGGTCTAATTAAAACTCGATTTATAGTATAACAAGCAGTACTTACAGCTTCAGCCAAGAAATGTCTAGCAATAGAATATTCACTCAACATGGTTCTAGTTATTTCTTGAAGAATTCTATTTCTTCTTTCAACTACACCATTCTGTTGAGGAGTTCTAGGTGCTGAAAAATTGTGAGTAATACATTTCTTACTACAAAAAGTTTCAAAATTAGAATTTTGAAATTCTCCTCCATGATCACTATGAATAGATTTCAATGGAAGGTTTTTCTCATTTTTAACTTGAGCTCTAAAACTTTTGAAATAGGAAAAAGCTTCAGACTTCTTTTCTAGAAAATAGACCCAAGTAAACCTAGTATAATCATCAACTAGAACAAACACATAGTATTTGCCTCCAATACTTCCAGTTTGTGTTGGACCAAAAAGATCTATGTGCACTAACTGTAATGCATTAGTTGTTGAGACTTCACCAACTATTTTAAAACTAGATTTAGGTTGCTTGCCATATTGAAAAGGATCACAAACTTTAGATGAATCAAATCTATGCTCCGGTAGATCCTTAACTAGTTTCTTCATAGAGAGTTTACATAGGTTTCTAAGATTACAATGCCCTAGTCTTCTATGCCATAACCATGAATGATCTTCCATTGCACTTAGGAAAGGTAAATCTTGGATCCTGAGGTCTTCTATGTTCAAAGTGTAGACATTCTCTTGCCTATTGGCTGAGAGAATAAATTCTTCCTTGGAATTGTGAACTAAGCACTTATCATTCCTAAAATTCACAAGGTAACCTTCATCACATAACTGACTTATGCTAATGAGGTTGTGCTTAAGACCTTTAACAAAAAGAACATTTGAAGTCAAGGTTTTACCAAGAAAAACAATATTACCAATACCAACAATCTCACCCTTAGCATTATCTCTGAAAGTTACCTTTCCTCCTTTCGTTTTGATAATCTTTTCAAAATAGATTTTGTTACCAGTCATGTGTCGGGAACATCCACTATCCATGTACCATGTATTGTTGCTGGTACTCTCTTTATTTTCATAAAATCAAGAAGAAAATTAGATTTTCGGAATCCAAACTTTCTTGGATCCGAGATTTCTAGACAATAAACTTTTTAGGTACCCACATCTTCTTAGAGAAATAAGATTTGTGAAAGCCTAAGGATTGGGTTTTGTTTAAGAAACAATTCTTTGCCCAGTGACCACCACATTGACACTTGGTACAAAATGGGGCACTTTGAGGAACAAAATAATTATTACTGAAAATTGGTTTTTCATGGGTATAACCAAATCCGGATTCATTTCTTAAAGGTTGTATTTGGGAATACATTTTATCAAAATTTTCCTTACCATGGGTAAAGTTTTATAAACACTTCTTTAAGGAAAAAATTTCGGACATGAGTTTTACAACCAAGTTTTTATCCTGAAAATCATTAGTTTTAGAACTAGAGTTAGGCTTGAAAACATTTTTAGTAGAAATTACTTTTTCTAATTCATTAGAACGTTTATTCTTCTCAGAACATACTTCCTAAATATTTTTTGAAATACTTTAAAAATCAGTATTTTTCCTATCAAGATCCTTAGAAAGATCTGATATCTCTTTCTTAAGAATAGAATTCCTAGAATTTTCCTTATCAAGTTTCTTATTGAGTTTGAAACTCTCAATCTCATGAATTTCAGCAAACCTAGAGACTTGTTCATAAGTAGGTAAATTATTTTACTCATCAGAAGAATATTCTTAATCAGAAGAGTTATAATAGTTACTATCATTGGAATTTAAAGAAACATTGGTCAATGATTCAGCATTTCGTACCTTAGCCATAAAAAATGATTATAAATAGGTAATCTGGCTATAAGACCAAGATTCTTCTGTCCTGAAGATTCATAATCAGAAGATTCATCTGAAGAGTCACGGCCACTGGAACTCCAGGTGACATTAGCTTTCAGAACATTCTTAGCTTTGGCCTTATAATATTTCTTTCTGTTCCTATCTGAATGCCTTTCTTTCCTTTCTTTCTTTTTGACCATATGGAAATCTGGTCTAATATGTCCAGCTCTTTTGCATTCATAACATGTAACTTCTCCATCTTTCTTATCTTTCCTTTCCTTTTTCTTATACTTGGATTGAAAATTTCTCTGGCCAGCTATCTTGTTCATCCTTCGAGCAAGATTTGCTAGTTCATTTTCTGAGACTTCACTCTCACTAGATTCGGATTGGAAAATAACTTTCTTAGACTGGGATCTGGTTACTCTCTCAGGATTCTTAGCTTTCATCTGACTTGAGGTTGTAGTAAAAGCAACAGTACCATTTCTAATCTTCTTCTTGATGTTGTCTGCATCTCTCTTCATTCTGGTTTCATGTTGTAGAAGAGTTCCAAAAAGCTCATCAAGAGAGATCTGAGTGACCTTCTTGTTCTCATCTATAGCTGTTCTCTTGGACACCCACTCATTGGGCATAATATCAATTATTTTATCCACAAGAGCTTCATCATCTAAACCTTTCTCTCCCATAGATTGTAGACTATTGACTATAGTCATAAATCTCTGTTGAACATTACAGATAGGTTCTCCATAAGGAAAATTGAATCCATGATATTCAGATATAAGCATTGCTCTTCTAGTCTCAATCACTTTAGAAGTCCCAAAGTGTGTAACCTCTAACTTCTTCCAGATACAGTTAGCTGCATCACAAGAAGAAATTTGGCTATATATATTTCTGGTCATTGAACATAGTAGAGTATTGTGTACCTTATAATTGAGTTGATATTCTTTCTTTTACTGGTTAGTGAAAGTTCTAACTTCCTTGTCATGAATTTTATAATCACCAGTAAGCATAACAAAGTTATCCACTTCAGTATTGATAACAAAAGTCTTCATGCGATCTCTATAGTACTCATAATCATTACCATCAAAGATAGGTGGTCTTGTAGGATTTAGATTATCAATTGAACCAACATTAATTCCTTCCATACTAAAGATAACCTTCGGCACAAAAACATGTTAGTAGACAAAAGTTTTGTAATAACAATGTTCGGAATAAGAATGTTCAGAATGGGAAATTTCCGGAATGGGAAAATTCAGAATTACAAAGTGAGCAAGAAAAACTTATTCGTAAGTATAATTATTTCAGAAACCTGCTCTGATACCAATTGTAGGATCTAAATAGTGATGTAGATTCTCAAAATACAAGAGGTGGGGTGAATTGTATACTTTAAAAATTCCTTTGGAACCTTTAAAGTTAGTTAAGAATAACTATGTTTTCCTCAAGAAGAGGAAAATTCTAAGTTCAACAAAGTTAAACTAAGAAAATTCACAACACCTCTAACACTGAATGCCAACTTGGAATGAGATTATGAAAGTAGGTTCCTGAAAAATGGTTCAAGAAATTGAAACTTAACAAAAGATTACATTATGAGATTCTACCTTAAAGTGTATAGAATCTAAATGAAACAGAGTACAAGTAAGGAATTATAAGAATGTTATACTTTCCTTATAATAAAAAATGCAGCGGAATGTAACCAAGTAGTAGTACTACAAGTAACAAGATATAAGTCTTTTAACCCCAAGATAAGGGTATCAAACAACCTTGGATAAAGGTCCCTTGATTTATACTTTCAAGCAAGTCTGTCTTACCCACACCAGGGTAAGCCCTCGATACAATGATCGGAGTCTCTGTCTTGCTATCCCCGCAAGCCCTCAACTTTAAGGTAGTTGGAAACCTCTGTCTTCCATAGAAAGGAATCCCTCGAACATCAAGGTAGTCGGCACCTCTGTCTTCCTATCCCTGGAAGCCCTCGAATGTAATCACCAACATTCGGAGTCGCACAAAGCTTTGAGAGTTAATAAGAACCTCTCTCTCTAGAAATCACATCAAACAGATTAGTCAGCCTTTCAGCACTTCAACAGCAGCATTCGCAGCAACAGCACTAAGATCTTTCAAATGAGCTCTTATTTATAGGTAAGGTCGGCCTCCTTCCCACCGGTCATATTTTCCTTAAAAATCGGAGGGACCTATACACGTGTAACTTAACCAATGGTTAGTTCATAACAGAATACACGACATCGTTTTATAACAAAACAAGTGTAACAGAATGTACGACATCGTTTTAAAATCTAACTCAA
This sequence comes from Viscum album, assembly GCA_963277665.1. Taxonomy (NCBI): domain Eukaryota; kingdom Viridiplantae; phylum Streptophyta; class Magnoliopsida; order Santalales; family Viscaceae; genus Viscum; species Viscum album. The sequence continues at coordinate 1,880,410,083 of OY728132.1, forward strand.
AAGTTTGGAATGAATGCTTCGGAGTGAAGGTTCGGAGTGTAATGAAAATAATAAAGAGTAGACAAATTATATGAGTGTAAGCAAAATAGAAGTTCAGAGTCTAACCAAAATATTTTTCGGAGTCTGAATTAATTCAGAGTGCATAAAACAAAGATAATCAGATTCTGTTTACTAGGTGTATTCATAATGAGAATTCGGAATGAGAATTCGTCATCAGAATTCGTAATGAAAATTCTTTCTCGAACTTCATAAGTATTCATATCCTGAGTCTGGAGTAGAACTTAACCAGAGTTCGTATCCGGAATTCAGAATGAAACTTCCTTACAGTTCTTATCCAGAATTCGGATCCTAAAACAGAATGCTTCATATCAAAGTTTCAACGATTCTAAGAAAATAGAAATGAATCTAAATTTTATACTCAGGAGAAATATGAATGAAAATAAAATAAGGATAATTTTCCTTATAAAAGCAATTTTCCTTATAAAAGCAATTTTCCTTATAAAATAAATTTTCTTAATAAAAGCAATTTTCTTAAAGATAAGGTGTTTGTGATTTTCAATACAAGAAGGAATGGAAAAGTCATAAGGAAAACCTTATTGACTCAACAGTATCATGAAACATCATAGCCTTAGGAAGACCCTAGAAAATGGACATTGTCTATGTGTGAAGATATTCTCATAAAAAGTCCATAATCAACTCTAATCGGCATCATACCAGAAGGGAGAAAGTTGTAGAATGACTATTACATCAAGCATCTAAGAATATTGAGAAATATTTCTACTTAGAGGAGGTTAACAATCAGATTATGAAGATGTCATAAATAGTGAAAAAAACTTTGGGAATGTTTTATCTAAGTTCGTATTGAATAATTCAACCATTTAATGTTTACACAAAAAACCATAAAATCAGAAGATCAACTGCTAGAATATCATCAACGTCAATTTCAGAGAAACCCTAGCCTATAGATCTGGGGGAATTTTTAACCCAACCCTCGAAGCTAGAAATCCATGCCTGGAGGGTTGTGATAGCATAATAGGAACATCCCCGTAACTTAGTTTTTTGTATTTTTTACATCAAAAATCCCCTCCTCATCAGGAATAAGTCTTTTATGGATTAGGGAAAATTTCAAATTATAGATCCTCCAAGTTTATATCATCCTATGATTTAGTACCATTACTATGAACATTCATAATCAATCTATTTTTAGATTTCCTTTGGGTTAATTTATACCGGATGAAACCTAAAGAATCATCAAATGAGAGGAAAAGACCCCGTCGAGGATGAAAAAGTAGAGAGTCTCTCAACGACACTGATAGAATGCGTGAAATGAATTTCTCATCAGTTAATGTCTTCAACCCCACCCTCATAGATCCTGTAGAATGTGAGGAAAATTCAGATGCATCATAATAGGAAGTTCTTATTCATGATGTGGTCCACACCAAACAAAATGACGGGGTTGTGCATACCTGAAACCAGAGTATTGCATAGAATTTGGGAACTCCCTCAAACAACCCATCATTAACAACTACAAAGTCACCCAATATGGAAGGGGTGAGGGTTAAATTGTACCTCCCCATCCACTTATATATGTTAAGTCCATTTCTATGGAAGAAATATTTTCTCAAAAAAAGGAAGAGAAGATATAATTTAGGAGACTCAAAGAAGAAATAATCTAAGTCAAGCTTCCTGCTAGATATGTTCTGAAAGAAGATACTCAACTCTCACTCCTAGGTAGTGAACCTCAACAAAGTTGGTATTCCATAGTGGATTAAGAATATATGAAACTTATTCTCAATGTGGGTCACCAACCAACATTATATTTCAATCATCCAGTGGAAAATAAATAGTTCTCACTATAGGGTGTGAAAACAGAACAAGGTCAAGCATATCCTTGTAGGCCTTACCAGATGGGTTATCCATAGCAGGTACCAGCACTTTATCCACTAATGGATCTACCAACCACCACAATTGTTTAGGCTCCATCCACCATACCTCTTCAGGTCGTGGATCAGCCAAATGTTTGTTGAATTCTTATAAACTCTATTGAGTCACTAACAACTCATTTGGAAGATATATAATAATGAAACATGTCGATACAGACAGAAAATAAACCATGCCCCGAATGGGTAGATCTGAGTCTTCCTCTACAAAAAAATGGAAATCCCACATTTCCAATCATCAATGTCTTAAGAGATTTGGAGCATAAATTGATGCATTTAATCACTCTCTATGATCCCATTATGTGTCCCTATGAAAAAAATGAGATAATGAAACTCAGGTTCTTCATGAAATCACTACAAAGACCATCCTTCATGTGGTACACAGGTTTTAAATCATGGTCAATCATTGGATGGAAAGACCTCCATCATAAATTCCTCTTATATTTCAACTTAGTGATGTAGAGGAAAATAATATTTGACCTCAAAAAATACAAATAAATGGATAATGAAATGGTCCCATATTTCATTTCACAGTGGAAAGGATTGACATGCTCATTAAACATAATTATCCTTCAATGATGGTTGTTTCCCATCAATGTAGTGAAACTTTTTTATGAGTTTTGCACACCATTGTTCCTTATGAAATACACAGGGAGGGTTTTCGAATGTTTCCTAAATTTCTCAATAGGTGGAAAATTCCATAATAGAGACCAAATCTAAGTCTCAAGTAACTCCATCAACTCCGGGTAGGAGAATAGGAATAGTAGATGCCACTATAGTTATACTTAATCAAGACCATGTTCCCATTCCTACATAAAATTTCAAACCATAAAACAGGCTCCACCTCCTGAGATTCAGCAAAAACACCCACCTATTCCGGATGATCAGAGTGATCATTGGCGAAAATAGTTTGAGTAAATGAAAAAAAAGGTCTATTCTTTTTGAAATTACCATGTCCCTAACTACTTCATCTTAGGTTTAAAAAAATATTCAATTTTCTGAATCCCTAGAAGCCTAGAAACTAATGAAACAATGATAGACCAAACTACATCCGCTTCCATAAAATAATGGTGTACCATATCTAGGATTGTTTTGTTTTCAATGGGATCATGCAAAAATATGGTGGTATCTGGGCTGGTGATACTAAAAAATTCACCTTCCCACGTAGTGTGTGTTTCTACTACCAATCTGGAGGAGAATAATAAGAGGAAATATGTAAACATCAAGAGTGTGACTAATATTAGTAACTGGATTGTTAGAGAAATAATTAAATAAACTCAGGTTATTCTCTGAGGACATTTGAAATAATCAATTTTTCCTTTGACTGATTCCACTACTGCACAACCAGTTTCATCAAAATATTAGTCCTCTGAAGGCCAGTCCTCCAAAAAGAAACATGGGAAGAAGGGTAAGTAGAAAAAACACGAATATGAGCTCATGTAAAGACTAAAATTTCCCCTGACCGTAGAATAATTCATGCCAGAAGCACCAAAATCATGGACCCCTCCCTGCAAAATGATACAAAAATAGTCGATCCTCAAAAAAAATATATTCATTAGATGAAGAGTTGATCTTTAGTTCCATTAATTTTATTTACATAATGGATCCCTTAACATATGGTTATTTTCATTATGAACCCATATTCCCCTTGCTTGATTGGGGAACAGGGTGGAGAGGCTTTCATGTTTGAGGTTAGGTGGGAAGATGTGGTCATGCCAAAAGTCACTAATTCAATCACACCCCTGATCAATCAATTTATGTGGATGAAACTTTTGAGAGAGCTCTCTAATAATATCAATAGGAACAAGGGAACTAACCCACACATGATATGTCATACCTTAAAATGATCATCCTAGATGATAATTTAGAGGATATGTCATCACATAATCTTCCCTAACATGTAGGATGGCCCAGTTGACCTAATCCACCAGGAATGAAATAATTTTGAACTCTTATTCTGAGGAACTATCCATCTACATTGGAAACATAAACTTCTATATTAATTTTGAAAGAACATCCCCATGATGGGAATTGATAAACTCTGGATCAAAAAATGATATTTTGAAACAATTTGACCATGTTCTAGCTAAGATATCAATCTTGGACGTTTTTAGTCTATCAAAATACCTATGGAAAGTACTTATAGCGGCCTTGTCAGGAGCTTAGGAGTTTGAAGTCGAGGATGTTGTTGCTAAAGTTTAATGTGTAGAGAATGATCCTATAGAATACCATGTGGTTATCTCTTTCATGGACCACGGTGAGGATGATCTCATACAAGGAAACGTTAGTACCTTGTATATATCTAGTAGGATAAATGAAAATGATATCTGATGAAACTTTATTGATAATGGCTCAGTAGTGAACCTCATTCCGGTTCGGACACTTCAAAAATTAGGTCTCAATGAATCCCAATTATATCCCTCCAATATGATGTTATAGGGTTACGAAAAGAATGAGAAAGAACCTCTTGGAGAGATTACACTCAGAACATAGTTCAAATATATCATGTACGACTAAGTGTTTTTATTTGTTTGGAAGGATACATCTTTCAATGTTCTTCTGGTAAGACATTGGATACTTTAGCATGTGACATAACTTCATCATGCCACCAATGTATTGTATATTGGGTAAATGGTAAAATTGGGACATTTCATGGGGATAAGGCCCCATTCAAATCATGTGAGTCATAATATATTGATGTATGATTCTACCACAAGGGAGGAAAACAGCCAATGGGTAATCATGTCACTCAAATCAATGCCCCTATTGTTCTGGATATGATCCCAAATAACCCTTTCAAGTATCTCAATGTAGATTATGTTCCACCCATTAATCAAATTGAAATGGTTGTTTCAAATTCAAACACTTCTTCAATGGATTATATAATTTCAGTCATGATAACTAAACTTTAAAATACAAGAGAAGTTGTCAACTATCCGACCAGGTATGAAATGCTGGATAAAATTATCTTTATTCCATCCCCAAACATCAAAAAATTCCCATTTTATCAGCTATCATAGAATAGGTTGTCACCATAATGGAAATGTATTAGGATAATTGTTGTCAATACCTTATCTTCCTTTCAGATCTCCAAAAAGGGATTGTGACATCATTTGGTCCGGAAATGGTTGCTTTCTCTTATGGATGACCAATTACCAACTCCACCCCTAGCTTTGATATTCTTACTTCATCTCCCACCCTCTAGGAAGAGGAAAAAGAATTAAATCATGAGTAAGAGGAAGAAGAGAATGACCTCATAGATTCCCCTCCATCATTTTAAGAAGGCGTCTTCACCACTATGGATGAACTCCTATAGATAAATCTGGGTAAAAAGTAAGATCCACGGTCTACTCTAATTTGTGCGACCATGACTCTAAATGAACAGTATTTCTATACTTACATCCAAAGGGAACATCAAGATGTGTTCACCCAGAATTACATAATGATACCAGGCCTTAACCTTGAAGTTTCCACCCATCACTAGGGTTTTCCAGAAGAGCATTAGGGATAAGAATCTCCAACTAAAAGGAAACACATGACTCACACTACCAATATTATGCTAAAGATGATAATCTCATCAAAGATGACAGAATCCTATAGGTTTAGTATCCGAAATGGCTATCAAATATTGTCCCAATGAATAATAAAAATGGGAAAGTCATAGTTTTCATTGACTTAAGAGATCTCAACCAGAATTTTCGGAAAGATGAATTCCTATTCCCAATCATAGAACTCTTGATTGATGTAATAGATGGTTTCCAATACCACTTCTTCAGGGATGGATACTCTGGTTATAAATAATCTGGATGGCCCTAAAAGATGAAGAATCCAAAACCTTCATATATCCTCAAGGGATATTTTACTATGAGGTAATTCCCTTCGTATTTAATAATGTTGGAAACACATACCAACAATACAAACATTATATCTTCAATCCCTTCTTAGGGATGTTTGTTGAATGCTGCATTAATGATTTGGTGGTCAACTCCCAGCAATGTTCCAACCACTTAGATTGACCTGGAAACCATCTCTAACAAGATATTACAACCTAAAAAGAAGATGAACCCTTTAAAATGTTCTTTTGGGGTATCCTCAGTGAAATTTCATGATTTAATTGTACAGGATCATGACACTGATGTTGACCCTAAGAAAAATAAATCTATCTCTGGCATGTCTCCCCATTAAAACATGAAGGAATTGAGGGGAATTAAAGGAAATTTTTTTGGACATCTGGTGCTTCGAAGCCAATCTTGTAGGTAAGTGTTTTCCATTAAACAAACTAATTAATAAGGGAGTCACATATTAGTGGACCATTTACTATCAAGAATCGTTTTAAAACCTCAAGAAAAACCTCTTGAGTCCACCAGTATTAATACTATCTTTAGAGGGAAAGAAATTGATTATTTATGTGAAATCATTAGATAAATCACTAGGATCCTTATTTACAAAAAATAATACTATTAAAAATGAAAATAACCTTTATTATATTAGTAGAACCATGATCGATGATGAGACTCATTATTCAGATATCTAGAAAAGCATCTTGGAATAAATATTTTCATTTTATAAGATGAGGCACTATATAAAGCACCAGGACGTCCACTCTGTTTCTCCTAATAATCCTGTCAAAATTATCCCCAGTCATCCTATGCCAACATGATGTTTTTTATGGTTGGTAGTTATTCTGTATTAGTTCGTTATAGAGTTTATCTCTTATAATGTAGTGAAAGTCCCGGCCATGACAGATTTCCTCATTGAGCACCAATTGGAATAAGAGATGTCATTAAGTATTGAATTTCTAGATGAAGATACCTTATCAATTCTGGAAAACTCCCAAATATAGGAAATTTATTTTCACAGTCCTTCAAGGAGTCCAATGGGGAAGGGAATTGATGAACCTAAAATCAAAAACGATTGGTTGGTAATTTTTCTTATCATCCTATAGAAGGAAGTGTTTTCGTACATCTTTTTATTATCATAAGGTTGTACCAACAATGAGGTGTAATATTAGGTTCTCATTGAAGTCTATAGTTGGAACTCCAAGTACCAAGAAACTACATGGAGGTGATAGGTGACTCAGAGCTGGAAATTAAATAGATCAATGGGGATTACACCATTAAGAAAGATAATCTAATACCCTGGTGTGATTATGTATGAGGGTTAACAACATAATTTACCTCAAATCCAACATTGACTCATGTCCCATGATTCCAAAAATTCTAAAGCCGATGCATCGAAAAGTGCAGCCACAACCCTAATAGATCCATACTATCATGAAATGATCATCATTATTTCCCATTGTCACATGGTATCACCTTTTGTTCTTATTAGAATATAATAGATCAAAAAGTTAGCCTCATCCCCAATCTATATGGTTCTATCACTGGATGGATTAAACCCAGCATGGGATACCTCCAAGGTGGATTACATCCATTAGATGTAACTGGGAAAGATAAAATCTAGTGATGAGTGGCTAATTTCACTCATTATGATAGACCAAATAACCAGTAGGTCCTCTAAAATAAAGGATTCAATGGAATCCTTCTCAGAGTCATTGACAGAAAACCGACTATGGCTATCATGGAAGAAGTAAATATAGGAGCATATAGTTCCCACCAGTCATGAAACATGATTTCTGGTCAAATATGAAGTTTTGGATACTTTGGGACATTAATGATGCAGGATTTCATAGAATTCCCTAATAAGTTTCATCCCTACCAAGTGCATTCCAACTTTATCAATCAACCCCCAATGTTTCTACATATATCCAAATACTCTTCACCATTTTCCATTTGGATAATGGATGTAGTGGGGTAATATCCCCCAACTATGTCCATGTAGTTAATGTACAACCTTACAACTAGAGATTACTTCTCTAAATGGGATGAGGAAATACCTCTCAAAGAAGTTGAGGATGAAAGCATTATCGGATTTGAAAAATCCAACATCATTACCATTTTTGTTCTCCATCATACAATGTTTACAGAAAACGACAAAAATTTCTGTTCTTCAAAGGAAAAGAAGCTATATCAATAATACCATATCAAATCCAACCATTCATACCACTATCATACTGACCGGTAAAAAGATAAAGGATTCCAATAGGACTCTTTCAATCATACTTTAGAAGATGGTGGATAAATATAAGATGTCTTGGCAAAAAAATATATTTCATTCCTTATGGTATTACTGGACTACAACCCATACTACCATAAAGGAATCCCCATATTCATTTGTATATGGAATAGAAGATTTCATTCTTATTGAGGATCAGTTTCCATCACTTCATGTTTCCATCTTTGATCACCTATAAACAAATGATGAATCCAAAAAATGACTGTATGAGTTTGTGAAACTAGATGAAAAGAAATTTCAGACCATGAATCACCTAAAAGTGTATCAGAATAGGACATTGCAAGCATTTAAAAAGATGTAATGCATTTTTTCATTTTTCCATGGATAATTGGTATTGGTTATTAAGAATCTAATGATACTTGGAAACAATCCTTCAACGATTTAGCCAAAGTGGGAGGGTCCTTACTCCATACACAAAGTCCCTCTAACAGAACTTATTCCTTAATCTAAATGGTTAGGGAGCTCAATAAAACTCCAACCAATGAATGGTTCGTAATGAATTACTCTTTTCAATCACACAAATTTCATCTTAGCTAAAAGTCATTAAACTGTATATAACCATATATATCCATGTTGTATGATGTTAAACTTTGTAGCGTCATCTTCCTTGTCACACGATGACAAAACTAAATGACATGAGGTCTTAGTGACATAACTGTAAACTACATAACAACATTCATCCTCACCACACAACATTAATGTGGATGGTTAACATCTCCCCCATTTAACATTAAGAAACCCCCAAAAAACCACGAGTTGACACTCCTTGTGGTACCTCAAAAAATGGTAATCTCCCATGAGTAAGCCCACTCACATCATTTACACTCAATAATGTAATTTTGGCCCCCAATTATAGGTATAAGCGCCAACATTATCGTCTACCTACCATATGATTTTTAAATTGCATGAACAACATTCTCATTGCATGATATTAAACTATAAAAGAATTCAAAGATCTTTGTGTGAATTGATTCTTATTCTAATGGGATTTGTAGTAAGACATGGATCTCTAATCTAGGGTCCTACTATGATAAAAAGAAACAATTTTCCCTTTCCTTGTATATTATTTAGATCTACAAAGGGAACTTTTCCAGAACATATAGAATAATTTAATTAGAACATGATGCATGTTGTCACCTAAACCTCATGTTTTGGGACCAACCATAAATCTAGAAAATAGAATGGCTCCTTTCCCCATGTTAAAACGAAATTAGTGTGAGGAACCATGTTCAAGAACAACATTTAGCTTTATTCTTACATTAGTATGATACATAATAATTCCTAGATAATTAATCATAATTAAATCACCAGTTAAGCGAAAAAACCCCTCTTTAATCCCTACATACAAATTCATACCTACATAGGGAATTTTTTCATGAACTACCTCTAGCGTGATTATTTCCCTTGTTATATATATAGTGATGCCCGAGTCTAATACCCTAGTCTAGAAACAATATTTACATCATTTTTGTATCAGTTCATCTTCAGCCTCACTACATGTTGATCAAATACATGGGACTTAATGAACTATGTGTTGATTTATTCTCATCCTAGTGAGATACATAGAGACAACTGGATCATATCTCCTGACCTAACAACCACAGAATCAAAATGCTCTTATCCTTCAATTGTGCTACCTTTGTGTCATGGAAGAAAATTTTTACACTCTTAATCCACACACAAACAATAACTCAAGTGGGATTAAGATTTTTGGTGAAATATATTACCTACATAAGTTTGACATATCAATTCACATTCGAGTTACCATAGTCCTAGCTGTAAGACATTAAAGTACACACCAGATTTCCTCATCACGAGAAAATAAACTACATGATCTCCTAAAGAACTACATGTGGCTTGATTATTGATCTAACAAGATCTGTTGTGATCCATGGGTCCTAAACCTTGGTCCAACCATAATACTAATTTTCACATTAGAATCACCAGACATCCTTTCCTCATGATGATAAATTGTATGGTTCTTTAATAACTTCATGTTGCTTGAATCTCACCCCTATGAGATATGTAGTGATGTATATATCTTTAATCCTACGTCCAACAGCAACATGATACAATAAATTAATCTATAATCCCATGTGTGAGTCATATCTATATGAGGGGATTTAATACGAGTTCTCATCCTATGTACGATACCATATTAAAAAACTCCCCATGACCTCCTAACATGGATTTAATCCGAGAAGTGACCCTTTATTTTATTAGAACTATGTGTGGATTAGTTATTATCCTATTGAGATATGTATTGATGACTAAACCAAACATCCTAGTCCTAACCATGGGGTAATGAAAAATGTCCCCTCATTTTTGTACAAATAAAATTTCCATACATGATATTTTATTTTTCATCCCCTATTTGGGGGGGACCAACAAGGAATCAAATATGTCATGCCTTTTATATATGAGTCAAATAAATGTGATAAGCTTTCGAATAATTTCCAACATCATTCCAAAAAATTACTTTGTGCTCATAAATTTTCCCTCTACGTGTTGTACTTCTAATCATGAACACTTTAAGATATTGATAATATTTCCATGACTTTTGGTGGAAGAATGTCTGATATGTGAGAGCTCTTTTTCCTGACTATGCTAAATTTCATAAAACAACCCACAAAACTTGTTGATAACCCTAATGATTCGACTATTTTACTATACAGTATGTTACCTATTCAACCTTTCATAAAAAAAACAATAAAATGGGTTTTTCAACAATTGGTAACTTTTACCTCGGGAGAATCCTCTTATATCCCTCAAAGTTTTGATGAAAATATTTTTTAACTAATTATTCAAAGTCATCATCCATCCCTTGAATATTTATCCTATATCCTCCCTCTTGATATAAAAACCTCAATACTATGGTTTACATTTTACACCCTCATGTCTGAAGTATAAAGCAATGAAATTGGTCAAATAAATCCATGTATCACCTATTGTTTCCATGATATTTTGGTCTTTTTTTATGACCTAAAACTACAAGAACCATTTTCTTCTCTCACCTAGTTCATACCTATGTTGGTAATATCTTTTCCCCATTCATTCTAATATTTGACGTGAAATATTCCTTATATATTAAGGTACTTTCATCCCCCAAACCAAACTCTGTGCATGGAGAAATATGAATCTCCACAAAATTCCATTGGATTTTAGCGATAGAAAATCATACTTCTTGAGGAATTATTTGCTTGAATATGATGTATTAATCCCTAGTTTTATTTGTATAAAACATACCACAATGTTGGTTTTCCAGCCATAGGATGCCCCTACTTGACTATACAGTATGCGCCCTAGTTGTCCTTGCCTAATAAATCCCACAAAATGGTTTTGTAAATCAGTAGTAACATCATCATCAAGATAGACCTCCTCTAGCGCCATAAGACAATTCCCCACATCACCCTTCATATATGATGATCCCCAGGTTATAGATTACAACATTCCCCTGTTATTCCTGAATATGGTAGCACATTTCAAGGAAAAGAACCATGAATGGAAGAACCATTAGCCTTTCCATAAAAGCTAATGAACTTAAATTATATCCCCTAATGTCATTGATTAATGAATTCAAAATACATAAAATAATTTCTTTTCCACACAACATTATATAGAATATCATAACATCCTTTCTACATTACATTAAACTAAATATCATAATGTAGTCACTATATGACATTAAAATATGTGGTCAATGTTTTGATCACATGATAATAAACTACATGATAATTTTAAATTTTTCAGAAAGGGGAGGTCCCCCTTAACATTGACCATATCACAAAATTTATGCTCCTTTACTTGAGCCAAATTCATGTAGGGGAAGTTTCTTATTCATGGATAGTACCAATATAGATATTTCATTCATTCTTAGACATCTCCCTTTGTAAAAAATACCTAACGTGGTCTTGAGAAATATTAATCTTAAAAAAATACCATTAAAAAAATAATGCAAGAATTCTTATGAAGTCATCTTCATGAATATGTTGTAATAATCCCAATTTTTATTTTCATATGATGCTAACAAATTTTTGGGAATGTCATCAAAAGGATGCCATTATTTTACTATGTTGTATGCGATCTAGTTATACTTCTATAAAATTTCCGGCAAAATGGGGTTTTTCAATAAATTGAATCATCATCCTCAGAAGAAAACTCTTATTTTATCTAACATCAAGTTTTAGATCTAGGAGCCAAAAAATTGGGGATTAAGAATCCTCACTAGATTTCTGAAGAATTTTGTAACATTCATGGGCAATAATCCATGTTTGGTTTATTATTTCAAAACATATGGTCAGTGTTTCTCAACCTAAAACACTAGCCTCACTAGTCCATATTCATGAACATTAAACTGCCCTCACAAAGTGATATAGTACTCACTAGATTAAAAACCCACAAATGGAACTGTACGAAAAATTTTAGTCTCACCTCACTAGACCTATACTCTGTATGGTTCAAGCATAATATCGAGTGATAAAATGATAAAAGGTGAAAAAATTGTTATTCTAGAATCCTGAAAATGGAGTTCTAAGAAAAATTCAAGTATATCCTAATATGTCTCATTTATATTTATCTTAATAATAAATTAGGGTGATGATATAAAAGACACAATGTTTTTTGGGTTATCCATATGATCCTAATAATACTAAAGATATGCTTGTTAAGACCCATGTCTATGAAAAAAAATTAGAGTGTTCTCTTAGTCCTTGTTATTGTGGATACAAATGGTTAACACAATGATTTTCTATTGCAAAAAAAGTTTCAATTTTATATTAAAATCAGGGAAATATAACATGGATGAAGACACAAGTGATTTGGAACAAAAAATTATCCTTTTTCATTTATGTTTTGAAATTCATAGAAAATCCCACATGTTAGAGCCTCTATACAAGATTTTACAATTTTTCCTCAAGAAATAATTTTAATAGTTGAACAGTACCCTGAGAAATTTTTGCATTCTTCTGATGTTCATACCTTCATTTAAAAACATTTAACTCAACTTTATGGATTCTATCCTATTTAGAGACAACGACTTCTCTCCTTTATTCTTAATCCTATTTCAGGGATTAGTGAGGTTGAACTACATATTCCATTAGAGTATTTAATTATTATTCAATTAATTTTATTTGGAGGTTCCTCACATCAACGTGATTTTGGTACTCCACCACCTTTTTGGAATGGCTAACATCAACCTGAATCACAAGAGCTATGAGTTCTTAAAACTGTTCAATCTACTATGCCACAACCTACTGACACCTTCAATCCTCTTACATTTGACAAATAGTTTCCTTCAACATATCATGGATCTTGTGATAACGGAAATATACATATCATAACATTGAAATATTGAATGGTATTTAGGAGTGTTTCTCTGAAAATTCCTCAAGAGGCATCTCCCCAATGTTCTTCCAGATAACCTGCCAAAACTGAAGGCGTGTATGGAGAAAAGCCTCATGTGTCTCTAGGTAAAACTCGGAGTCGATCTTGGGGAGAGACACAATCTAGTATTAGTGCACTATGTGATTCATCTTCTTCTGTTCGATATAAAATAGCCTTAACTCCACCCACTGATGTTGGTAGAACTAGCCTAGAAACCCCCATTTCAAGCCCAACTGCTGAAGTCAATGAAAATGAACCGAAGATAATTCTCCACATTAATATAAGAAGGTAATAAAATAGAAAAGTAAATATGATGACTGAAAATAGTTGATAACACTCACCCATTACCAAATGATCATTTAGAATTGGTACCTCACCATCACCCCTAACCTCAAGTCATAAGGTAGGAACCTCTAGTTGGGGAACACCCTCCAAAGTTTGATCAGCAACCATGATGAGAGGCTATTGATAAATCATCATTTCAGGAATCTCATCCATTTTTTCCTCCATGTTAGGAGTAGGGTTGACTTGAATTAATCATTCATAAAGAGAATTAGAAATATTCTTTTTTTACAAAGATGTAATGGTAAAATTTATCTTTTAAGTGAAACATCATATGATTTAAAATAATCTATGTTATAAAAATGTGTGAACGATAGAACTATTGTACTTAAAATTATCCCATGAAATCATAAAACCTCTTGAGGGAACCTGAGATGTCAATTCCTAGATTAATTACATCATGTAGTAATAAATTGTGATGATCATTGCAGTGTCCTTGCCAATAAGTATATTTGAGGAATGTTTCTCAGAACCCGAATTGAATCCGCTGAAAATCCTCTATGCTGACTACTCAGCAAGAATAATATCATTATCCCCCACATAGTTAGGGTCAACATTAACACCTTCATATAACTATTTAATAACTTTGTCATCCCCTTCATGGGTGATAGTGGGATCAACATTGACTACCACATGGTCCTATGGTGTGAGTAATGGATATAAAATATCATAAAGAGGGAAAAGTATGAAATAGAACATGACACCCAAAGGTAGTTTTTATAACATTACCATGACCCTATTTCCCCTATTTGGAAGTGGGGGTAGATGCAACCACACCAATTGATTATTTTTTCATCAAGATAATAGATTCATCATTTCCACCTTGGGAGTATCATCCTCAATCCATTAAGGAAAAATAATGGATCCCGTAAGGGAGGAAATTGATATAGGTTCTTCATAAGATAATAATATTTAGAAAAGTATTCCAAGAACATTATAGTATTGTATGGAAACACCAAGACATAATCTGAGAATTCGTTGAAACAACTTTAATACCCTCTTTCACTTATTATCTTGGGATAGAAAATATTATGTGCCACCCTTCTAGGAAATTGATACCCAAGGTAAGAATTGAGAAATTATTTCTGCCATCACCTCCATCATGGTCCTTTGCGGTAAGGAGAGATATATGGACCTGATGGAATTTTCCACCACCTCAATAAGGGTACCTATGGTCCTATACATTGGCATATCAATATCATCTATTATTTCTCCTTCACCTCCCTCTATTCCATGTTTCAAAATAAATTCCCCTCCTGATTAATGATGATGGACGAAATAAAAGTAAATGTAAGTAATAAAAGGGAAATACATCATCATTACTAATGTAAATGTTTCATTCCTCACTAGGATGAACAGTTACCCATTCAAGAACTCCCTGGTCTAGCATATCAGACAGTCACTTTGAAGCCGATAGTTTATCATCAGTTATATATATCAAGGCCTCTAGCTCCATGAAATACCTTCTTAACTCTGCCAAATTATTTTTAGGATGGAGATCAGTGTGTGATCTTGTATTTTCCAGCTCCGATATTTGAAGTTCGGCCTAAAAAAACTACAATGCAACCCAAACATCACAATTCATGCTCTCCAAAAATTGGATCGCTAAGGGTCACACATAATTTTGCTTCGATATGGATGTATGCGTACAGTACTCAACGCCCATATATTGGGAAGACACTTTATGCGTCCTTTATCTTTCAAAATAATGAGAGGAAGATATAAGGCCCTCCTCCTAATGGCAAAAACTATTTTTCATTTGCACCAAAGGTGTTGTATTATCATCCCTAGACTCCTTGGGGGTCTTTATCTGAGAATGTTTTGAAGGCTCTGAATCCTTTGTATCATCTTTGGATTGCTCCTTTTTATCACACATACCATGAATAATAGTTGTTTTGGAAACCACCTGATAAATTACTTTTGTCAATGCCCCCTAAGTGTTTGAAGAGATCCATGCCTTGGCATATCTTGCATCTATCCAGATAGATTCATATAATAGAGGCAGTGGTATTGAAATTTTGGATTAATCAACATCCATTAGGATCCATTTTTTTAGGCAACCATCAGATGCTTCTTATTAATAATATGAAAAGAGGTAATGGTCCTTCACTATTGAAGACATTTAAACTGGTGAACAAATCAATATGTAGTATAAGCCTCACAAATGATCTCACAGTCAATATGGGTTACCCATACACTATCCTTGAATTATATCATGTATGACATGAGATCATAATTTTTCTCCTTACCATCATCGAAAAATGATCCATTTGGTGGGTTACATTATAGAAGGAAATTTATGTCTCTAGATACATTCAGCGTCCTCAATATATCATCATGATACAGGTTCAGAGGTCGTATCATAGAGACTTTCTGAACAAATGGGGGGAATCAGTTATTGAGGTTTTTAACTAAACTCATCACTACACATGACATAAACTGTGCTACAATACAACCAAACAACACTTGAAATGTCCTTAAAATTATAAATGGGTCCATCCCATTGTATGTGTTTTGTAAATAATGATAAATCCTTTCAAGAAAAGGGGAAACCAATCCCATGTACTTCCCTTATTCAAATTTGGCCACAATAAAAAAATTTCCTATCCTTGCACTGCCACCAAAAACATGCATTGGGAGTAAGAATATTATTATCCCCATATCAAGGAATCTAGTTAGGGGAATATTTTCATTGATCATGGGATTATTTTTATAACCCCAATGGGTATACTGTCCCTTTTCTATTGTCGGCTAGAATGTTATAGAATCACATGGATTCTCTATAGTGGGGAAAATAGCAGGGAACCCGCAAGTGTAACGCTCTCATATTAGTTCAATGAAATTATTCATCCACATCCCTATAGGGATTTCATCCCTGTGGTGAGGATCTTGGTCTTTATGCAATTTATTTGCAATCTTGAAGAGATTGTGGGCCAGTGGGGGCCTCCCCTCATTTTTATCCCATGTTGTCTTTAGAGTCACAAACTCATAATATATTTACCCAATAATGGGGACCCTATAAATTTGGTATACATCCCATTGAATAATTATAACCTCAACATATGTCAATGGAAAGGAATTTTTATGTAGACTCAATCATCTTAGTAATTCAAGAATGATGTATGGGTTATTATAAACATAGGTATCTCCTAACCAAAATATCCTCATAAAAAAATAATCATGAAATTCTTTTTTGAATTATGAGTAAGTTTTTATCACCCATAATGATCACATCCACTCATGCCAAACTCTCCCTCTAGAGCAGAAGTCCGAATCTTAATTCTAGCCTTGTGTTTGATCTATTTGTGTAGAAAAAAGTTGATTTATAATAATGAGGCATATATTATTGGATATGAGACTTCATATCTAGAGTAAAACCGTAGTGGTGCATAATAATACTGATAGGGAATGTTCCATCCTTGATAATAACATCATTCTAGGAGATGTTATCATAAGGGAAGTTGATGTGCTACAGAAAACAAGATTCCATGAAGCATTTTTTAAATGTCAGGATATAGGAATCCCTCAGAAGTATATGGCCATATAGAGGTAGGTATTAAAATAATGGTTAGTCACATTGATATGGTATAAAATAATTTTCCATATTTGAAAGAGTATATTTAATGATTACATAATAATTACACCTAACATATTTGATCATTTCAAAATAATACAGAACATCATTTTTAGTTGAAGTCATTGAAACTGCCATTTAAAACCTGAAATAAGGCACCATGTTTTATCATTAAATTTAAATATTTACTTAATAAAGTGTAAATTTAAAACTTATACGAATATCAAAAATTTTGAAAAAGGAAAAAACTCACACGGGTCCCTCGGTAAGGGCAACCGCACAACTCATTCAACCAAGTCCTTTTCCCATGTCCCTTGATGAGATGCCTTGACTAGGCTCCTTGAAAAGATGATTACGAATAGACCTATATCTCATTTGGGAATACAGTTATTGATCATTCGAGTGAACTTTAAAAAAGAAACATATAGTGTAGCTGGGTGAAAGACCTGTTTGGCAAGAGCAGAAATTAGAAACTCAGATTGTTAGAAAATTTAAAAAAGGGAAATGCTATTTATAGACATTGCTGATATGCCCCATTTTCATACACTAAAGAACAATTCCCAACACCTTCTCATTATTCCTCCACTATATACCCTAAAAAAACCCTACATGAAGACCCATGTGATCATCCATTTCCTCCCTTTATAATATTTTCTCCATTTTTTTCGCAAGACTCGACCCTCATCTTTTTTCAGATCCAATCTCTAGGGGAATATTTTACAAACACTAAATTTTATAAAGGAGGTGAAAGTATTATGATTATCACATTACGAATGTAAAAGTTCTAAATTTATTAAGGATAGTCAAGGGACCCCCCCCCCAAGGAAACCTATGCAAATATACCCATCTATGTTGCAAAGGCCGTGTAACTCTACTATGTGGAATAATGGGGCAAGACACCCCAATTTGGACACATGCTCCGTGTACATGCACATGAAACCTCATTTGATTAGGGAACCCCATTTTCCTATAAATAGGACCCATGGGATCTTCATTTGAATGAATGAAAAATTAAAAGAAACCTGAGAGCTCAGATAGGGGAACACCTATTCCCAGGTCCTACTAAATCTCTCATGTAGCTCTCTAAAACATGAGAAAAGTGAGAATAAATGGGGATAAGTGAGATAAAAGTCCCTTTAGGGTCTAAAATATAAGATACCATACTCTAGTCACCATCCCACTAATAGTAAATCACATGTTTGGGGCCTTTTATTTAAGCAAGGACGAGTGCCAGATCCATCAAGTGACACGTAAGGAAACCCACGGTGTTTTGAGAAAATCCTCACCCTAGTATTGTTTCCTAGGTGGACCATTTTTTATGTTCTAAATATCTCATGTATGAAATTTTCTACCTTTTTTAAGCATTCTATGTTCCTCCCAAGCCCTATGCGGCACACCTATGTAGCATACCTACGCCCGTGACATGCGGGAGTCACCCTTTGAGTACATCCTCAAAGCCATAAATGATAGGTCTCCTCTTCCTCTAGATACCTTATTTGGGAGGGACTATGTTGAGTCATCCTCCAAAGCCTCATGGATTTCATATCCAATGTGAGTGTCACATGTCCCCTAGTTGGGTATGTATTCCTATGGTTAGAGGTTTCCCACACTCATCTGGTTGGTCGGTCAGGGTGTTCAGGGTGTAAGTGAGTGTGTATTCCAATGTTCATCAGGAACCTTACCCCAAGGACTGTTTTAGGTAGTTCCAAGTCTTTGATACTTGGTTTAGGACCATGCTCTACCCTTATCATCTGTAAGATCTGTAGATTCTATTTCTAGGTAAGGAGGGTGATGATTACTCTTGATTTTCCATTCAACTTGGAATGAAATACTACAACCTCACTATGGAACCAACATTAGGGAAACCTTTCTTGAGTAAGAACATAGCCTTTTATATAGGACGTTTTAATCATGATTATCTCTTTTTATTGGCTATGTGGTTAGATAGGGGATGTGCACTCAATCCCTCCCCCCTCATTCCTTTTTTCCTTTCCTCATCTTTTTCCATACCTTGGACCCATTCGAGAATAAAGAGAAGAGGTGGATGTGTCATAGCCCCAACCCCTTCCATCATCAGAAGAAGGGAGGAGGATATGGAAAACTTAACACCCCATCTATCTCCTGTTGCAGTTTTTTTCCATGTCCACCTGTAGACAGAAGCAGGTTTTGAGGTATCTTAAATCGTCCACTTCCTCTTGATTCTCACACCAATCATAACTCATGTGGTCTTAATGGTTACTGGTGATCATGACATCTACACGATCCATGAAATATATCGAACTGCAAGAGCATTGATACGTGAAAAATTTAGAATATATATATGACTCCCCCATAGGCCCCGATATCAATGGGAATCCTCCTCAAGAGTAATCCCTAATCATTATTCCTTTAAACTGGGTATCCTCCATAGGATTAACCCCTAATGTAAGCCTCTAAACAACCATGAAACGTGGCATCCTTTATGTTTCCTTTATAGAGAATCATTTTTAGGAGTAATACCTAACATAATACTCTCGATGGGACATAATACCCTACAAAACAAACCTTCAAGGGCCTCCATAGGGGTAGGTCCTCAACACATAACTATTTGGGCTTTGATTCACATACAAATGGGATATATATAATGCCTATATGAGTTTAAAATAAAACATCCTAATGAAAACCCTATTCTCACTAGGGAACATTCCAAATAGGGTCTAATTAATCTTGGAAATACGTATCCATTCCAGGTTCCTCAGGCTTCTTCGACATAAGTCCCACACTAAAATATGAATAGGCACCTTATTATAAGATTTCCTTACCAGATGATGATAAAATTTATGTTTTTTCAAAATAACATGATCTTAAATGGTATGATGTGTCCTGTTAGGTGACACTGAACTTTGTGGGTTCTGATTGCTCTCACGACGATACATAGGAAGCCCATTTCATGGGTCTGATCCCAAAATCAAAACAAATCATGTATTCTAGGATGAAGGTACACTCTATAGAACCCAATTTAGTGGCTAGAGTACTAGCATCAATGTAATAATTTCCAATGAATCTTTAAGTAGTACATAATGTAATACCTTTGATAGAGAACCTCAAATTTATACAAATGTCTCAATTGATGAAGATCCTCAGATACATATAGATGATTCTAAATTCCATTCATTCTAATAATTTATATCTAATTAAAGTGAACCCATGTCATACATGGGAATTAAGGAATAATTCAGGAACATATCGTAAATCTATAAGAGTGGCATATAGTAGACAACAATTCCCATTAAAATGGTGCGATGAAGGCAACCTCCAGTCCTCTTGACCCATGTGAGCTCTTAACAATTGTAGGTCAAAATCCCTCATATGTTCTTTCCTTTTGAAAGAAGTTCCATTTAGATATAGAAACATTGGGAGTTTCTAGTTCCATAAACAAACCTAATGGATACCATTTGGAAATAGTGAACTTCAGATGAATGATTGCACAAAACCCAACCCCCCTAAATCAATCATTAGGTGACTACGTCTCTAAGGGGGAAACCACTCCTCGTGTTTTACACCATGATGCTCCTACCTATACATCCTCTCCCTACTACTAGAAGAGGCACTTGATAAATCATTTGGATGTTTGGTCTTAAAATCACTATAATTTAGAAGAAAACATGGAAGCATGTCCTTATTTATCCCCTTCTCAAAAGTTAGTGTAACAACCCAACCCTTGATACCCCAATTCAATTAATTATTATATAACATTTTCATGATCACAATAGATCAAGTACCAAACTAAAAATTAGTTTAGTCACCTTGGAAGTACTTGATTCATACATAAGATTTACATTACATTGTGAAATGGAAAAACAATAACACTTTGTCTCATTTAAACACACTAATATCGCATACCCTAATCCTATAGATCAATCACAATATACTTCTTCACATCTTGAGAAAAATAAAATATAATAAAGGGGTGATCTCAAATGTTCAGTAAGGATAACAATGTAGAGGAAACATTCATAAACAAGTTTAAACATTTAAGGAAATGTATAAGACTAAAACAGAAGACTTTTAAACATAAAATTCAGCATAATATGGAAAAGATAAATAAAATAATTCCGTTTACTTATTAACATGGATATTATACTAATCGAATAATCATATGTAATATCAACAAATAATTTCATAATTATGGAATGAATAATGTCAGACATCATAACCACATATTCAAGGAATCATTCCAAGAATAAAAATAATAATTTTTTCATGGCCTTGTTTCAAGATACTATTTTAGCTCATGAGACCTACTGATGCATCAAGGGGATATAGTATGCCCCTCCCTTTACTTACTATATCCAATTCATTCTTTATATAAAATGTTTGAAACATAACATAAACATTCTTATTAAAAACTAGAATATGAAATGTTAATAAATTAACCATAAACTATGAATGGTATAAAAATAGCACATCCATAGTAAAACATATTAAATAAACTTCAATAAAATATGGAATACTGTGTCTTAATAAATCAATGTCAAACAAGTGTAAAATCCAACAATGGATGTTGACATAGATGAAATCAATCCAAAAACTATTTGAGTGAAATATCTCATTATACATTAAAATCATTTAAAAGTAATGAAAACAATTATTTTGAAAATATTATTATGAACATGTAAGGGAAGATTTGTATGGTGTAATAATGGTGAATTATAGCCACACCCAATGTATATGTTAAAAAAATTTGTTCCTTTATTTTTCGAAAAGTTCATAAAGTACCTTGTTTGGAAAATGACGGAATGATTCCTTTAAAAATGTTTTATTAAAATTCAAACAAGGGTATAAATGACTTTATCCCATATTCTATAAAATAATAAAAATATTTTGAAATACATTTTAAGAAACACAAATGTGGATGATAAAGAAGTCCTTGTAGATTCTCACGTAAACATAACCTTAGATAATAATGAGATTTTAAAATTATCCCTTAACTTGTAATTTTCCATAGTCGAGGGTAATTGAACCTCTTTTAAGAGTGTAAAATAATAATTATTAAATTATACAAGAACCACAAACATATATATGATATTATATATGATCCTATAATATTGATATGTTAATAATATTTCAGTAGTACCATTGTTTCATGTGTTAACTTATTCATTTTCCATTATAAGTTTTGTTAAGTAAGTAATGTTTGTTATGGATATGATGTATTTGATTAGTATTAATAATCATATTTTTTTCTTAAACAATATTTTTAAATCATCAAATTAAAATTATTCTTAAATGGTTATGAGGGGTAATGACATCTCACCGAGTCATGGAGACGGTAAGTCATACGTACGTATGAGCAACAATATCATTCTATTTATCGTGAAATAGTATGTAATTGGATGATATATTATATATAAAAAACCATTAACATGTTATAACTATTATTTAAATCTACTATACTAATTATTATACCCATCCAAATAATGATGTGTTGAATAACAAACTACACCCTGATGTGGAGACGGTAGGCCTTACGTACGCATGTATGGTGACTTTGTCATTCATATGATGTATAAAATAATTAATCTGTTTGTACTATATTTTTAATAACATCAATTTATTTATAAGGTACTGGATATATTTTTTTGGTATGGAAACATCAAAAAAATTGGAAGTAGAAGAAGAAAGAACATTGAAAGAGGTGATGAAATAATTACCTCTTCTTCAGGTGCTTCCTTTTTATTTGAACAAAATGCCTCCTTAGGGTGGATTTATGATCAAATTAAGTACTCTAGATTTAATTTATGTTAGTTTGGAGGATTATTTAGAAGTTTATTTCCGAGACAAATGGATTTGGAGGTATTAAATTAATAAAATGGTATGTACCATTTTATAAGAGAGGTGAGAGGTACTTTAGGAAGAGTTTGGAATATTATTTTATTATAATATCATTTTTGGTTCCTAATGGCCCCAAAAGGATTTATTTGGAGTCTAAGGTGGGTATGTGTCCATATAATCACAAAAAAAAAGATTTTAGGAAATTTTATGTCACTATATTAACCTTAATATTTAGATTTAACTCTTAGTTAAATAGTTTATCTTTTACCACGTCTTCCTGTATTTTAATATTACATGGTTAATAAGATTATTATAAAATTCCAAGAGAACATAAATTTGTTCATTAATGAAATATATATCATTATAGAATTAATTTGAAAAATAATAGATTTTTTAGGAATATTATATCATTTATTAATATAGTATTTATTTTAAAAACACATTTCTGTCCATTTTGATACTATTTAGTATTTGGTTTTTGTGAAAGTCAACAAAACATGATTACTTCGACCTAAATATATTAAATAAACTTTAAAATGTCACATTAACCTATAAAATTTGTGTAATGCATAAAATGTCTCAATTTAGATTTATTTTAATATTTATAATATCAATTATTTTAATATTTCATTAATAAGGTAATTACTGCACCATCATTGTGTCATACATAAATTTAATTATTTAATGTATAAAAATTATAAATAAAATATCATAATGTAGGATACATTTTTATCCATAAAATTAATATTTACAGTCAAATTTATCTTATGTATAACCCTATATTAAAAATGGATTAGTTATTAAACATTGAATTTAACACTTTTAACTCTTCTTTAAAAAAATATAATAAATAACCAAATCTCATCTAGATGGATCAAAAAGGATCATATTTTTAAAATAAGTTGGATTTTGGTATAAATATACTAATAAAATATATTTATTACATGTGTTGGTGTAATTATAATATCATTTTTACCTTTAATTATTTTATTTACTTTCAACCGTGGTAAATAAAATTCAAAAGATACTATTCAACAAAAATTATTTTCATCTTACTGAACAAAATTTTACTTACTGATGTAAAATTTGCCTCTAATATTTTTGAAATTCTATTCACAGAAGCTTTAAAAATATGTATTCAAATTTACAAATGTGCCTAGAAGGTGGGTAAAAGATGTTGTAATGTTCAATAAAATATTATATATCCAATATTATTATAAAATGACTCAAAATAATTACATTGGACTAATATAGGTATTATGTATCTATTTTGACATTAAAATAAATTTAAATAAAATATAATAATTATTTAAATAAATGCCTATTGTAAACAATAACATAGTTATTTTCACTATTCATCTAAAATTGAATGTTTTTAGAAAAATACCAAAAATTCACCCTAAGATAATTTTGATATTCCAAATCCCAAAATGTGGTTCATTTGGAAAAATATAATTTTTAAAATTTCCAAAAGAGGGTATTAATATACATGAATTCTTTTCAAATAACTAGTTTGATTGGTCGTGGTGTGCTAGAACTCAAAGTTTCGTATAGTGTAAGCTATTGTATTATTCAAAGAGAAGCATATTGTAGAACTCAAAGTTTCGTATAGTGTAAGCTATTGTATTATTCAAAAAGTGGGTATTAATATACATGAATTCTTTTCAAATAACTAGTTTGATTGGTCGTGGTGTGTTAGAACTCAAAGTTTCGTATAGTGTAAGCTATTGTATTATTCAAAGAGAAGCATATTTTGGAACGATGGGCTGTTAAATTCTTCATTCCTTCAATTACTTTTGTCCTCAAAATTTATAGACTATTAAGACATAAAATAATTTTGGTGTTTCTTAATCATTACATCCTTATGTACCCACGTTGCCTCTTCTATTTTATGGTTTCTCCAAAGTACATTTACCAGATGAGTTATCCGGTTTCTTAACACATGCTCTCTGGTATCAAGAATACTAATAAGATCTTCATAATAAGATAGATTAGGTTCTAGTTCTATTTTTTCATAGGATAGTACATGTATTGGTCCAGGAATGTGTTTTCTCAACAGTGATACATGGAACACATCATAAACTTTGGAGATACTTGGTGGCATTACCAAATTTTAAGCTGAAACTTCGATTCGTTCAAGAAATTTGAAAGGTCTGATGTACCTAGGTCATAATATACCCTTAATACTGAATTTTATAACACACTTCCCTGGAGATACCTTCATGGAAACAATATCTATTAGCTAAATTTCAAAATCCTTCCTTCGGTTATCATCATATCTCTTTCTCCAACTTTGAGATTCTTTGATGTGGGTTTGGATAATCTACACCTTTTCCACTGTTTCCTCAACTTGTTCTAGGCCTATGAGTTTTCATTCACAAACATCATCTCAAAAAGTTGGTGTGTGATATCCCTTTCCATATAATACTTCATATGGTGCCACTTGAATACTTGAATGGATGATATTGTTAAAGGAAAATTCTACCATAGCTAAATATTGATCCCACGTTCCTTCAAATTCAAGTGTGAAACATCTCAACATATCGTATAATGTTTATATAGTACTTTTTGATTGTCCTTCAGTTTGAGTGTGTTAGGAAATGCTCAAATGAAGTTCAGTATCTCAGGATTTATGAAGACTTCTCTAGAATCATGATGTAAAATATGGACCACGATCAGAAACAATCGATAAGGATACACCGTGAAGTCCTAAAACTTCATTAATATATAGTCTGGTTAAACGTTCTATTGGTAAATATTCTCTTATAGAAAGAATTTTTTTTGACTTTGTAAGAAGATCAACAATTACTCATATTGAGTCATCCATTTTAGGAGTCTTTGGTATCCCAAATATAATGTCCATCATAATATCATCCCATTGCAACCTTTTTTGGGAATAAGATTCATGGCTCTTCCAGGATGTGGTCTTCTAGACTTCACATATGACAAACAATACATCTGGACACATAATCAGCAATCTATTTCTTCTTTTTGTCCCACAAAAAATTTTCCTCCATATACTTATACATCTTACTGCTACCAGGGTTTATAATGAAATTATAGCTATGAGAATCACCTAACGATTCTCTTTTTAGATCAGGTATTTTGAAAACACAAAACATTTTACCAAATTTCAAAATTACATATTCGGATACAAAGTCAGTCAATCTCCCATCATTCATAGCAATAATTATCTTTTAGAACTCCTCATCATCAGTTTGAGTACTTTTTACCATTTCTAATAATGATGGTTTATAAACAATTTGAAAAAGTATTGATGTTTCACCTTCCATGATTATTCTCATATCCATCATTACTAGATCAATGAAAAAAGGATACAATTCAATGCCCATCATGTTCAGAACTCCACGATCCTTTCTTATCAACGCATATTCCACCTTATTTTCTTTCCCAAGTGGTAGTGTATTGTGCAATTATAATCCTTGGGTATTTCAAGCCAACAAATTTTCCTCATGTTATGTTCTTTCAGTGAGAAAATATACTTCAAACTAGTATGTTAAGTATACATCTCACATTTTTCACCATAGAGACAGTGTCTCCATATCATTAGAGAAATGATTACAGCTGCTTACTCGCGATCATGAGTGGGATAGTTTTGATCAGGAATTTTTTGCTGCTATGAAGCATATAAAATAACTCTATCATTCTTCATAAGGACACAACCATGTCCTTTCATTCATGCATCACTATAAATAACAAACCCATCATTCCCTGAAGGTAGAGTAAATATAAGATCATTGAATAATCTTCTCTTCAATTCTTCACAACATTCATTACACATGTTTTTCCAAAAAAATTTAACCCCTTTACATCTGATCTTGGTTAATGGGTAAGCCAATCAGTAAAACATTTAGACAAAATGCCGATAATAACTTGCTAAACCAATAAAACAGTGTACCTTAGTTGTTCTCATTAGTGCTGACCATTATTGTATTTCTCTAATCATAGAAAGATCAATAGAGTTTCCATAATTAGAGATAATATGGGCCAGAAAATAAATTTTTTGATGCCAGAATTCACATTTTATAAACATCCAATATAATTTGTTTCTTCTAAGAGTCTTTAGAATAGTGGGAAATTCATTTTCATCATCTTCGTAGCTTTTGGAGTATACAAATATATGATCAATAAATACCACTAAAAATTCATCAATATATTCATTGAAAACTCCATTCATTAGATCCATGAAAACATAGGGTGCATTAGTTAGTCCAAAAGGCATTACTCTAATCTCATAATTCCTATACCTAGTTTGAAATGAAATCTTCATAATGTCTTTGTTATTCACATACAACTTATGATATCCAGATCGAAGGTCAATTATTGAAAAATA
The DNA here is from genome assembly GCA_963277665.1 of Viscum album. NCBI lineage: Eukaryota > Viridiplantae > Streptophyta > Magnoliopsida > Santalales > Viscaceae > Viscum > Viscum album. The sequence continues at coordinate 1,880,437,624 of OY728132.1, forward strand.
TTTTTCTCAATAATGTTGATCTAATAAATCATCAATGTGAGGTAGGGGATACTTGTTCTTTATTGTTATTTCATTGATCTCCCTATAGTCAATGCACAAACTCATAGATCCATCTTTCTTCTTAACAAAAAGAATATGGGATCCCCGTAGAGAAACACAACGGCAAATAAATCCTTTATTAATTAATTAATATAGTTGTTTATTTAGTTCCAATAATTCTACATTGGTCATTCTATAAGGGGTATTCCATATGGTCCTTTAACCAAAAATTATGTCAATGGAAACTCAATTTCCCATTCTAGATGATTTCCAGGTAAATAATCTGGAAATACATCAAAATATTTGTGTACAGTAGGTATATCCTCCATTTGAATATTCCTTTCCTCACCCATAGTTACTTCACTCCCATCCTCCCCAATAAATGAATTTAGTTGAGCAACTGGGGTGGATCTATATGAGAGTCAGATGGTGATATTTCTGGTCTAATGATAAGTAATTCATTATCATTATTAAAGATTACAACCTCCTTCTTCTTACAATAATTATTCACATCATGTTCATAAATCCAATCCATTCCCAAGGATTATATCAAACTCAATCATGGGTATGACAATAATATTAGCACATAAAGCACATTTATATTCCATAATGGAAACTGATTCACAATACATTATTACAAAGATACATCCCTTATGTGTTTTTACTAAAAAATCTCTTTATAATTCAAATTGAAAATGGCTAATTTTCATGGAAAACTGGGAGGATACGAAAGAATTCAATGATCAAGAATCAAATAAATCATTGGCTAATTTTGAAGAAATGATTAAAGTACCATCCACTACATCATTCTTGAAATTCAAACTCAGTAGTTGTGATCCCATAAGCTTAGCCTTTCGCCCTTGTCCATTTCTGAGGTAAGTTTCCATGGGTCTTAAGACATTCATTTGAATAACTCTCCATTTTTCTATAATTGTAGAATTCAATTCCTCTTTCTATCCCTTGAAATCACAAGCTTCGTGGAATTTTTTCTCCACATTTGTAACAAAATTCAATACCCTTTAGGAAAGTACTAGGGTGTTTCTTACCACATTTACTGTAGGATAAAATTTCAAATTTTCCCTACATACCATTATTTATATTTCCAAAGTATTCAATAGATCTGTTATTCTCTTTATTTTCTTTAAAGTCGTATGGCTTGGAGAATTCCTTTTCTATCTTGATAGCACATGATACTATATCTTCATATGATAAGAAGGATTATGAGGGTAATTATTGAAGGATAAATGGTTTTAACCCATCAATGAATAGACCAATCTTACTTCTTGGGTTTCTTATATAATATTCATCATGCCTTGATAATCTTGTAATGTTATCATCATACTTTGCGACATTCTCATTATCCTTTTTCATCAGACTCAAAAATTGTATTTCCATATCCACTCGAAGTTCATGAGGAATGTAATTTTCTACGAAAATATATTTAACCTCCCCCCATTCCATATTTTAAACTTCTTTATCCTCCTTTGTGTTGTTTATTAATGGCCACCGTTGATATGCATCTCATGTGATGCGATAAACTGCCCTGAAAACTTCTTCCCTTTCACTACTCCCCAAAGAAAGAAATATTTTCTCTAAAGTACTTATAAATTGTTTATCTAAAAATTTATTTGTAATCCCATTGAATTTTGGTGTTTTGTTTCTCATGAAGAGGTATAACATTGATCCTACACATTGTGGATTAGGATTCCACATATGGGCAATGTTATTATTCATAACCTGAGTGAGTTGTTTTAGTATCATTATAAGATGTTAAACACCAATTGCATCACAAGATCCACTATAATTATCTTGTATAGGAGGGAAATCCCTAAATGAATTACGTACATTAATAAAACCTCCATTCCTTCCACAAGGTTCCATTTTTAAAATATGGAATGCACTAGATTAGTTTATGAGTCACAATGAATAATTAAAAAATTGAAAAATACTTAACATAAATTGAATAGTTTATGCATATAAACCTTAATCACAAAAAACATTATTTGAGGATGTATTTACTCAAAAATCATTCATAATGGTTTGTAAAGAAAATGTGAGTTATCCTATGCATATCCCTTTGGAGTGTCAAACCAGGTGCATAAAAAGGATTTTTTTCATGGACCAGGATACCTCGGTTCAAGCCCCAAAGTCTTTGTTAGAGTTTTCACTCTTAGGTAAATCTCTACTTGATCCAAAACAAATTTTATAATCTAGATAAGGATTTATTTCTTGTAAAACCCACATAATATATAAATTACCAAAATTTATTAATTTACATCTATACTAATCCTCAATGTCTATATTAGGGTAATGTTCTCAAATCAAATATTTTTTAAATCTAGTTTCAATGGTTTGTACAAAACTTACTCTAATACCAACTATAACCCCATGAATCTAGTTTCCAAGAGTATTTTAATTATTATATAACATTGGCATGATCATAAGTGATCATGTCCTGAAAGAACGATTAGTTTAGTATCCTTGGAATTACTAGATAGATACATATGTTTTACATTGGAATATAAATTGGAAAAACAACAAAATTATGTCTCCTTGAACACACTCATATCCCTTATCCTATTCCTATATTTCAACCATAATATACTTCTTTGCATCTTAGAAATAATAAAACAGAAGAAAGGGGTGATCTCCCATGCTTAGTAAGGATAACAATAGAGAAGATACTTTCACAAATAAGCATAAACATTTAAGGAAATTTATAATACAAAAACACATGCCTTTTAAACGTAAACATCATAATAATATGGAAAATATAAATAAAATAATTCTATTTACTTATTCACATGGATATTCTACATGTCTAATAATCAAATATAATTTCAATGGCAAATTTCATAATGATATATTTCATAATGCTAGCCATCATAACCACTTATTCAAGGCCTTGTACCAAGACTACAAACAAATATTTTTAAGGACATTTGGAAAGACACTAGTTTTTCTAATGAGACCTAATGATGCATCAAGGGGTTATATTGACCCACCTCCATCACTTACTACATCCAATGCATTCCTCAAATGAAAACTTTGAAATATACAATAAACATTCGTATTAAAAACTAGTATATTAAATGTTAATTTTTTAACAATAAACAATGAATGCTATAAAAATAGAACATCTAGAGTAAACCATATCATAAAAACTTTAATAAAATATGGAATATATTATCATAACAAATCAATGTCAAACAAGGGTAGAATCCAACAAAGGATGTTGACATAGATGAAATCAATCGAAAAAATATATGACTGAAATATCTCTTTCTACTTTGAAATCATTTTAAAGAAAAGAAGACATTCATATTGAAAATAGTATTATAATAATGTAAGGGAAGCTTTGATGGTGTTATAACAGTGGAGAATAGCCTCACCTATCATATATGTTAAAATACATTCATTCCTTATCTTGTCGAGAAGGTCATAAAGTATCTTGTTTGGAAAATTACAGAAACATTCCTTTCAAAATGTTTTATAAAAAAAAACAAGGGTATACATTAATTTAGACTATAATCTTTAAAATAGTATAAATGTTTGGAAATAAATTTTACGAAACACACATGTGAATGATAAAAAATCCTCAGTAGATACTTACGTAGAAACATCCTCAGATAATAAAGAGATTTTAAATGTAACCATTACATTGTACATTTCCATAAAAGAGGGTAAGTTAACCTCTTGTATAATAGATAATTTTTTTATTAAATTATAGAAGAACCACATACATAAATATGATATAATATATGATACTCAAATAGTACTTTGTTAATAATATTTCAATAGTATCATTGTTTCGGGTGTTAACTGATTCATTTTCCTTTATATGTTTTGTTACATAAGTCATGTTTTTTATGGATTGGATGTATTTGATTCATATTAATAATGATATTACGTTCTTAAACATTGTTTTTATATAAATAAATGAATATTATTCTTGAATGGTTACGATGGGGAATAGAATCTCATCGCGTTATGGAGATGGTAAGCCATATATACGCTTGTGCAACACTATCATTCTATTAATGGTGAAATCGTTTGTAATGGGATGGTTTTTTATATATAGATAACCATTAACATGTTATATTTATAATTTAAATCAATTATAATCATTATTATACTCATCCAAATAATTAAGTGTTGAATAACAAACTACACAACTACGTGGAGACGGTAAGCCTTACATACGCACGTATGGTGACATTTTCATTCATAAGATGGGTAGAATAATTAATATGGTTATACCATATTTATAATAAGATGTGATTATGAAGAAGTTACTAGAGTTATTATTTTGGTATGAAACAATAAATAAAGTGGAAGTGGAAGAAGAAATGAAATTTGAAAGAGGTGATGAAATAATTACCTCTTCTTCGGGTGATTCCTTTTGATTTTAACAAAAGAGCTCCATACGTTGGCATTATGATCCATGTAAGGCCTATAGGTTGATGTGATGGTAGTTGAGAGGATATTTGAGTTGGGGCTGGCAAAGACAAATGGTTTTGAAGGTGTCAAATTAAATTAAGGGGAAGTATCCTTTTATAAGAGAGGTGAGGGGCACTATAGGACGGGCTTGAAATATTATTTTATTATAAAATAATTTTCTCTTTATAATGGCTCGAAATGAATTAATTTCGAGTATAATGTGTGTATGGGTCGAAATAATCTCTACCAATATTTTTTAAACAAGTTTAGGTCACCATATAAACCTTATCTTTTATATTTAACTCTTAGTTAAATAGTATATCTTTTACCATGTCTTTTGAATTTATATATTACATGGTTAATAAACATAATATAAAATTCCAACATAACCTAAAGTGGTTCATTAATGACATATATATCATTATATATTTCTTTTGGCTGAATCTTATATTTTTAGAAATATTATATCATTCAAAAATATAGTATTTGTTTTAAAAAATCATTTATGTCAATTTTGCCACTATTTAGTATTTGGTTTTAGTCAAAGTCAAAAAAACATGATTAAATCGAAAAAACTAAATTAAATCAACCATAAAATGTCATATAAACCTAGAAAATTCTTTTAATTCATCACAAGTATCAATTGAAATTTATTTTAATCTTTATTATATCAATTATTTTAATCTTTCATTAATAAGGTAATTACTACATCATTATTGTGTCATAAATAAATTTAATTATTTAATGTCTAAAAATTATTAATAAAATACCATTATGTATGAAATATCTTTGGATTTCTAATGAATATTTATTGTCAAATTTATCTTATTTATAACCTTATATTAAAAATGGTTTATTTATTAAATAATGAATTTAATACTTTTGACTCTTCTTGAAATAAATTATAATAAATGTCCTAATGTAATCCATGTGAATAAAAAAGGATCATATTTTTTTGTAATGTTGATTTTGGTCGAAATAAAATTATCCCATAGAATTGGAATATGTGTTGGGGCAATGATAATATCATGTTTACCTTTAATTACCCCATTTTCTTTTAACCGTGGTAAATAAAATTCAAAAGTTACTATTCATATAAAATTATTTTCATCGTGTTAACCCACATTTTACTTTCTAATGTCAACCATTTCTCTCAGATTTTGAAATTCAATTCATAGAAGCGGAAAAATTGTTTTTTATGAAACATTTCAAATGTTCCTAGAAGGTGGGTAAATGACGTTAAAAAGTTCAATAAAATTTTCTGTGTCTAATCTTTTTATAAAATGACTCTAATGAATAACATTAAAATAATATATGTATTATGTATCTATTTTTACTTTAAAATAAATTTAAATAAATAATAAATTATCTAAATAAAAGTCGGTTTTAAACAATAACCCTGTGTTTTTCACTATTCATAAAAAATTGAAAGCTTTCAGAAAAATAACAAATATTCACGCTAAGCTATTTTTGATATTCCAAATCCAAAAATAAAGTCCATTTTGAAAAATATAATTTAAAAAATTTAAAAAAGTGGGTATTACTGTTCATAACTTCTTTTTTAGATGGCTAGTATGATTTATCGTGGTGTGCTAGAACTCAAAGTTGTGTACAATGCAAGATATTGTATTATTTAAGGGGAAGCGTACTATGGATTATTGGAGTGTTATATTCAGGTTCTAGAAGATAACCTCTATATAATACATCAAGTCAAATAACCTAACCTGATGTCTAATCTCTATAAATGGAAAATCTCAATCATTTGAGAATTTCGTGCCACATTCCTATAGAAATCATGATAAAAGTGTATAACATTTGTAAATCAAAAAAAGTCAAAACTACAATTATTACTTAATGAATCACAATAAACTCTATTGATCATTGAAGATTTAGTGTATTGAGAAATAAAACATTGAATAACAACTCCTTGATGGTCTCCAACGTAAGGACCTCAAAATTTTCTTCCAATCCCATAATTCACCACCATCTCTGGGTGGTTTTCTGAAGTATAATGGAAACCATCATCAACCTACCATCCATAGGAGTATTTATCAGATTATGTATTCCTTTGATAATTTCAATCCATTATTTATCATCATAAGGACCATGAATACCTTGTACGGGTGGTTGATATGGGGTTTGGAATTCATAAGTATAGTCAGTTATCATCCTCGACACCCCTCCACCCTAATTAAGAATAGTCTAGAATAATCTAGGATAGAGAGGGATTTATGTTCGAACCACCAGAGAAAGTGTAGGATCATGATTAGGTACATCCTCATTCAAAACCTATAGTGGAACCAAAAAATCCTACCAAACTTGAGAAATCTTGATTTCTTCTTGAGGTGGCTCAATCAAGTATATTTGAGGAAAAAATTTCTAGAATCCCAATGAATGTTTAGATTGTCTATAAAAAATGTTTTACTAGTAATTCTTATGAATCTTTAAAAAATACATACAAAATTTCTATAAGAAGAATTATCATATGATATACCCATGCATAAGGCATTAGCCTGGTAATTCTACCTAAGGTTGAAGACTATACTTCTATACCTATACATTATAAAAAAATTTGTATATAAATCATAACTACATGCATATGATTGACTATATAATTACAGTATATATATATATATATATATATATCAGCTAACATATTTCATGAATCAAATCATTTAAATAAATAACTTATATGATATATCAATATGTAAATACACGAAATGTGATCCTAATCTATTATTTAGAATAAAAAACAGACCCAAGTCCCTTAAACTATAATAGCACTACCATCATGGTAACTCAGAGGTCCATTACACATGAACTGGACAGACATTAAGTAAAACTCTTACCCAAATCCCATACAAGTTATGTTTTTCTACAACATCTCAAATAATCAGGAAGAGGAGAATAGAATCTTAAACCATTGAAACCATTTTTTAACAACCCAACCCAAATCACTATGCCTGAGATGAAAATCCACACAACCTCATGCACAGCCCTATATATAAAAAGTTATCGATAAATAGTGAGGGTCTAATGGTTTCATCGGGAGACTATACCCTCGGTAATCATATTCATAAAATATAATATAAAAAGTATTCATAATAAAACTAAACATTAGTGTAAGATAATATATATATAACATTATAATAGATGATGTTACAGGTCATACAATATTGAACCAAATAGACCCCCAATGTGGCAGGTTAGTGAGTATATGTTTTATGACAGTAAATAGAAAAATTAAATATTTTATGGTATATGTATGGAGTCATCCCTATAGTAACATATATATCATAACCCCATTCTCCTTAGAAAACTATTAAAGGGATCTTTCCCTTCTTAGGGTCATTAAATATGAATCATGTAGGCTTACCATGATCCCTGTGCAAGGTGTGAGTTTGAAACTCTTAGGAAAACTCTAATTCATCCTTGACATAAGTGAATATGTATATAATATATTTTTTCATGATGGAAATTACAACACACATACAATAATCTGACAAATTATATATCGATCGATCGTGTTCCTACCAAGATTCCAAAAATCCAAGCCATACGTGCTTTTATTCCATGCTAAAATAATGTTAAAATTATTCACTCTATGACATAGATCATTATATGTGTATCAATCCCATGTTTACGGAAAATACACACCCATAACCCACGGTTACATACTATCCTCTAATGAAATACACACTTTGAATGCCTGAATTAATGGGACTCTACTTATACATAAGGATCATCACTATTATCACATCATATTGTCATATGGACCCTCTTCTAATGTTTTATGGTGTTCCACTCATGGTATAATGACATTAAAAGATATATTCTTATCCATACGATAACTTCTGTCATAGTCAATGATTTATTTAATCAACGTTCCCCCGATAAGGGCTTTTCTATGTCCTTCAAGGCCTTCATTCAACTTGATCGTTGAAATAGTGGTTCCACTAGCAATGTAAAAAATCCACAAGTAAATAATAACATAACAAGGATAAATATTTCACAATAATTATTCTAAGGATATGAAATAATATATATAAGGCATAGAATAGAAAGGAACTCATGATCCGTACAAATAAAAGGTCTCACGGGCCACCCATGCACACCAACCATACCTTATCATACAAGGGTCTTTACAATAGGTACGTACACATGAGAAAAGAATTCCAAAAAACTATATATAAGGGACCAAAATGGTAAGGACTTTCCACCTTTAGTGTATTGATGAAAATTTCCAATATCTATCAAGGTATGATACCCATATCATTTTCATGCACTAATATTCACTAGAATAAGACCCAATCCATCATAAATGAGTCTATAGAATTTGGATTCATTAAAGAGACTATGCTAAGAGATGAAATCCCCAAAGACTTACCAAAATAATTTTTTTCTAATGGAAGATCAAGGATTTTACAACGATGGAATGTAGCAACTCTAGATTTTAGAAAATATTTCTCTTTAAATAATTTTATTTTTTTGATAACTTATGTTACACACAAAACTATGTTCTAATGAAACACAATATATTATTATTTTTGAAAGTTATAGCCTAGTAGTTAAATTTGTGGGTACGAATAATATTAACTACTTTATGAAATATATATATATATATATATATATATTTCATATTCAATATAAATTTATTGATAAATTATTAGTAACTAATAACATAATTTTTAGTAAATTCATTCTATTCTAAAAAAATTATGATTTCATCAAAAAATATTTTTATTTATCATTTTGAGAAAATATTATGATTAATTTATTGAAATATTAGAAATTTTGTTTTATAAAATATAAATCATTTTTAAAATTAACATATTAAAATTATCATAGGATGAATTTTTAATAATTTTTTGACAATATTGATTTTCTATTGAATAGTAAAGAAGGTTGATTCTATTTAAAAATATACGCACATGGTCCAATTTTGTTTTAAAATTGTTTCAAATTTAAATTATTTTTATTATATTTTAAATAATTCAATTAGGTCCAAAAAATATCAATTTTATGTTTGAATTTATTATAAAATCATTTTTTAGGTAAAAAGCATTTTATAGAAAAACTATTTTTATGCACACAATGCATTTCTCTCTTAAAAAATTAAATTTATCAATATTGGTGAAGTATTTTAATTAAATTTATATATTATATAATCAATCAAATTTTGTATTCATTAATATACTATTTTTCATGGTATTGGATAATATTAAATCTTGTTTGATGCCTAAAAACTATATTTTTCCAAAAATCCATTTTCATTGCATTTTGCACATTTATTTTAAAATTATTTTTTTTCACTTATAGGTGTTAAATTTTGTAAAAAGGATTCCTTTCTTGTAATAAATAGGTTCAATTTTTGTAAATATTAAATTTTTATTTTTTGTTCAATATGAATAGTTACCATGGTAAAATTTATCACCTCGGTAAAGTGTAAATCCAGATATTGATTGTTAAATATAATTAAAAAGGGATTAATTTTTAATCATAATTATTATTAGATAAATTTAATTATACCCTTATCACGTTAGGATTAAAATTTAGTTATTTAATACACACATTTCCATGAAAATGACTTATGTATTATTTAAATCGAATAAAGTTACAAATATCACTCTCTTAGTTTTAAATATAATTTATGTGTTCAAATAAAGAAAAATCTAGTTATGAATAAATATTAATATTAATTTTTTAATAATGAAATTATATTCATTATGGAAATATATATATATATTTTTAGGCATTATATAACAAACATAAATTCTTACCCAATTCAAAAATAGTATATATAAAATTAATTAAAAAATAAAATAAATGATTTTAATAATTTAAAAGGCTATAAAAAGGATTAATTTATAGTGTTACATGAATTTTATAGGTTTATATTACATATTATGTTTTTTCAAAATTTTATGTTCAAATTCAAAAAAATCATTATGTCTTTTAAGTAAATTTAGATAAATAATGTCAAAATTGACAATAATGATATTTTATCAGAATAATGTATTTTAAAATTAATTAAATAACATAAAAATATTGAAATAAGAAAACATGGATATTTTATGTTCTAAAATATTATAACATGGCCATTTATGGACCAATTTTTACCTTATATGTAAAAATTAAAACCCTTTACTGCTGACAACATTGTTACCATAGTTAAAATAAAAAATTATTAGCTAAGGTATTATCAAAATGATGAGGTTTAAAATGAAAAAAAAAATCTATTAATTCTATTGGGTTATGATATTATAACACCATACTACCTTATTTTATATTCCCTTATCATTTGGAGGAATTTTTATTGAAAATGATTTGATTATAATTTAATCTTTCGAGAAATTCCCAAAGTGATCATCACCTAAGTTATTAAAGGGCACATACTCCCTCACTTGTTTACACCACATAGAGCCTTATAGATCAAATAGAATCTTTCAATATCTCTTAAAAATATCCCTGTAAAAATTATATAGGTTATTATATTCCTGAAAGATCAACCCTAGATCCCTTTAGAGGGGATCAAAAGGATTTCTTTCAAAGAAGAGATAATTGTCTTAACCAATCACTTTCATTTCTACTATTCTTTACTTCTTATAAATCAATGGTGTTTGGCATAAAATTATAACTCAATATTACTAAATATTATAAAATTATGTTATTAGTATGAAAACACCATTCTATTTCCCATAAAATGATAAGTGAGAGTATCACTTGTGCGTACATACGACTTAGTATCTCCACGTAGAGATACAGTTAATTTTTCATCACCATATTTTATAGATGTGTATTATGACGGGTTTAATGATTTTATATGATATTTATAGAATATGTATAATTATTTAATTATAATATCACACCTAACTACTTAACATTAAATCCTTTGGGAAACAATAACGTCGTTCATGTGTACGTGTGGACTACCACCTACTTGAAGCGATGTGATTTGTTATCCATGTATATTTTAATTGGATGTTAATGAGGAAGAATTTGATTGATACATTTTATATATATGATATAACAATTATACTAAAATGTTAAATTAATAATTTATTTTTATTTGTTCCATCCATTGAAAATTGAAAATAACATTCCTGTGTACATAGGACCTACCGTCTCCATGAACAATGTAATTAATTTTTCTATATCTATTTTTATAAATTACTATAGACATGTGTAAAATTAATATGTATGTTATTTATATCATGATTAAAATTATGTATCTGATAGATACATGATCTTTTATGACCCATCCCAATGGGGCCTGAACTACGACTACCCCAATCCCGCCTCCAATATGTTTGAGGCTGGTGACTAGCGTTGAATAGGCATATCACAAATATGGGAGGTGTTAGACTAATGTATGTAAACACATGTACACATATCAATGACCATAAAATTTTGATATGTAAAACAATTGAATCTAATTCATGCGTACATATTTGATCTCATAATCAGAGTATGATAGTATGGTACAAAATTTGATAAAAGGGCCAAATACAAGCCCAACAAAAAACTTTAGATAATCATACCTGCTCCAAGGGAGAAAAATAATATAAAATGTAACCACCTAGGAAACACCTTTGTCTATCAATATCATCTATTCATCACTGGATTCTTATCCTCCTATGACACCGTCAAATGGATCGTGGTTTATATGGGATACAACATGTGTATATAGAGACCATGTAGGGGTGAGTATAACAATACCTAGTAGTAAATCTTGAAAGAAAAAACACATCACATCAAGAATAGTCATCTAATAACAATGATATAGGAATCAATGGATAAACAAGTAACCGATACATATTTTAGAAAGGACACCATACCTCTAGGAGGTCACAAAAAAAACATCAAGCCACATGATTTTGCTCAAAGGAATGTTTATTCCAGGAGAATCCACTTCACAATCCATGCCTTCACCAAAGATACTCATCCAATAGTCCATGATCATTTGGAACCACCAATGAAATATTAGTAGTCTTTAGAGACCTCGATACATAGATAGGGGATCAAACCCATGACTACTGGGGGACACCATGAACCTAATATTAAACAATACCATGCACCCTACAGAAATTTTCTTCTATATGGAGTCTCGAAACCCTACTCCAGGAGGTCACTCCAGTTCCACAAACCCCACATAGAGTATAAAATTATATAGGATCACACCCTGGTCTCACGGAGGGACAAAAAAAACTCTATAGGAGACTCATCCTCTAGATGAGACCACATTCCAAATATATTTTCATAATGATGCATTGTACCCTTGAATGGATGGGCCAAGGAAACAAAATAAATTGATACTAGTCTAGAAAAAATAAGAAAAGGGCTCCAAAAACCCTTTAAGGGGGTACGCAAAGTGTACTAGGGATACATGATGTGTCCAACCAACCCCTAGTCTTCCTATGCAGTGATTCCTCACATGACATGTATCTCTATAAATACATGGAATATAAATTGACATTCACGGTGTGTAGATTTCTCCCAAGACTCCACTCATGCTCTCTGGTCGTGCCCATCTACATGAGACTGTGTCTGTCTATTCTTGTCATCTCTTTGTACTTCAGCCTACCCGTTTCTATGTAACCTTTGACTTATATTCCAAGACACTTACAACAAGTCAAACATTATGTTAATGGTTCAAATGATGTGTGATATTTAACTCTCTATGGAAACCCTAGTTGTACCATCAAGGGTTCCCACACAACATGTACTCTCAGATTACATACTACGTAACCCAAAAATTTCTAGATCCCACTTGTTTTTCCTCCATTATCTATCCATGATGCCTCTTCCCCCATCATTTCCAAAGATCAAAGATATAGGGTTATCGAACAGTAATTTGACTGGATCTTAGGATTCTGAGTTTTGAATCTTATTAGAGAAGGATTCTATGTTCAATCCACAGCCGACCCATCAAAACCATGATGAATGGGAACCACCTAACAATTTTTATCCACCTCCAATAATCCTCCCTCATCTTCGCAACTTGGTCACACCATATATAAAAAATTTCACTCACAAAATTTATTTGTTGCACGGAATAATGCTTGTGAAATGATTAAATATTGGGTATTCATTGAACAAAGATCTAAATTAAATTCCCACGATTAACATGAAAAGAAATATGGGGAGAAATCTAAAATCCACATGATGTGAGAAATGAACCCTTTCCTTTTTTCATTCTTCCTTGACCTGTTATTTTATATTAAGATAAACAAAATGGAAAATAATCAACGCACAATTTAATGAACCCTAAAATAATCAAAAGTCAATTCAAAAATAAATTATTTTCAGGGAATTGATCTGTGTTCGACATGGGATAAATAGTGGGATGGAAGTAACAAATCAAATGGAATATCTAGAATTTAGATCGATCGCTTATGCATAATGGTTTTGTGTTTCCATCTTTGGAGAGATCCAAAAATATCCATTGGCACATGATTCTTAATTTGATGCGATCTAAAATCATTTTCCAATTATCTTCTATAAGGCCCTCTATAATGGTACCTCCCAATCCATAAGTTATGTAGCTAACCCTAGGGTTGAGTAATAACCATTTCTAAATAGATGTTTTCAATCACTAGGTAAAATTAAATTAAATTAAATAAATTTATTTTATTAATTCGGTGTCCTGGACAACTTTTTTCACAAATTCCAAATCCAAAAATGATTATGTCACAGTTAGGGTACAAAAACATTGTAAACTCAATGGTACCCTCATATTTCTGTTATAGTCCCCTGTTTAGGAGTTATTCCACTTATTCAAGAAAATCACACTTGTGTAATATTAGTATATTTAATATATTTCAAAAATAAATTTTGGACACACCAGGCCTTAGTATCTCATGCCATATTAGTGAATATCTCCAAATATATTCCATATAATATCCAAATGTAATAAAAGAAAAAATAATTCATTACATTATCCCCATCTTAGGTATTTTCATTAAAATTTATGAAAAACTACTCAAAAAGATGAGGGTACGAGGATTGTATCTGGGTCTCCCACTCCCTAGTATTATCTTGAGGATTCCCAAGCTACCAATGAATAATCACTAGGGGAATAAATCTCCAATGAAAGATCCTCTCCCATCTATCCTCTATATTCGTAAGGTAGACAACAAAGGTATGTCCATACACAATGTTAACTCTCCCTAATATATAAAATGTGATGGGTCATGCACGTACCTTTTTACCTATAGCACATGTAAGACATCTTTGACCTGGTCCAAGTCTGGTGGTAGTCCTAAGTGGTATGACTAATCATAGAATCGACAAAGTATCAAGAAAGGGATATTGAATCACATAGATAGTTTACCACCACCACCAAATCATTGTAATTAATGTTGATGTGACACCCACAATAACACATGGTCTACCTCCTCAAACATTAAGGGTATCCATTTCCAGTATGCATATGACTTATCACAACTATGTGTTGTCCTTATCCACTCTTGTATGATCTACACAATCATTGTTGTATCTCGCACTATGTTTGATCCCTTGAGGGCTAACTCACCTGGATCAGTCTAAAAAAGTGGGGACTTATAGTTTCACAAATACAAGGCCTCTGATTGTGCTATAATTATGGTGTAATGATAGATTATATTTCATGACGAATCCATCAAGGGTAGATGATCCTCTAAAATATGGATAAAATCACACATTAAAGCCAACAACATGTCCTACAAGACATGAATGGTCTAATCAATCTAATCACCTGCCTTTAATAATCCACATCATAATTGCAATGTAAAACAATCATGATGATCTATAATGTCTTTTGAGGGAAATCCATGGATCCCGACTATCTCATACACATTTAGGTATTCTAGGCTCTCTACTGATTTTTTTTCTTTAGTTGATATGATTTGGGATGACTTAGTGAGTCAGTCTATGATCGCCCATATGAAATCATGCCACCAGGATATTTGTGGAAATCCTTTCACAAAATCCATGGATATCACATCCAAATTACACTATAGAACCTAAAGGTATTGAGCTAAACACACTTGCACCTGGTGCCCCAATTTAACTTTCTAAAAATTGAGGCATCAAGAGGAAAACTCTGAAAAACAACTCTTCATGCCCAATTGCCAAAATTTACATCGGTGGTACTAGTACATATTTTCCACACCTATATATACCCAAAAAGGGGATGTATGAAACTATCATAAAACCTCCTCCCACAATTCCAATGGAACCATATTCCATCTTTTGAAAAGGAAAATGTTCTCTCCACCATTAGAATATCCATCACGAGAGAATCCAGTGGATATATGAGTACATAAGGTCTCCCAAAAAGTATTTCCATGCTGATATTCCCTAAAAAAATATAAAAGAGGTGGGATAAAAAACATAAACTGAAAATATGAAGCACCACCCTTGTCCACTAAGGACAATTGTAATAAGGATAACTTCTCTAGTGCATCGACCAACAACAAAGAATAAGATCTCGTAGAGAGAGAGTCTACCACTATGTTCCCCTTACATAGAGTATAGAAAATCTTAATGTAAAATTCCTAGAGAAAAACTATCAATATTCTATATTTCAAGTTAAGATCCTTATGAGAGAAGACGTACTTGAAATTATTATGGTCAGAGTACTTGAAAAGCCACTTTCCCGTTAGGTAGTGTCACCATACCATTCGTGGGTAGACTATCGCTGATAGCTCAAGATCATGGGTACTATAGTTCTTCTCATATTGTATCAAATGAAATGAACCATAGGAAATCACAACCAGCCTATTCATCATAACACAACTAATACTGATCCTTCATTCATCATAGAACACAACGTACTCAACTACCTAATATGAAAATCTAAAGACGGAGTCACTATCCCATGAATAGGGCATGAATATTTACTAACCCTAAGAGAATGGATCAATGGAATATAACCTGATGAATCTTTTCAATGTTAAAGTGGATAAGAGATCCAATCCATCATGGAATAAGAACATGGTCTGTCCCATCGACACCAGGTTCAAACCATGTATCAAGGCCTGTGTCCATGTCCATGTCTGAGTATAGGTCATGTCTGAACTCATGTACTCCTAACTTTATTTGACTTCTCGTGTTTTTTGTTTGAGTGCACAACATTTTTGAACCCATTTAATTCTTTTTGTGTCCATATAATCTTCAGGTTATACACTGATCTACCGAGTAAGGGTAAAAAACATTGTGAAATGAAAACCCTAGCACCATATAGGACCCCCATACATGGTTTTGTTTTATTACGTGTTTTGTAGTGTGGAATTTCAATGAACCCATGGGTCTTTACATAGATTCATCCATTACCAATACTAATTTTTTTTCCTCCATGATTTTCAAGATAAATCAGTGATCTGAGTCAGCCAATCTTGATCATCAATTGAGATCAAATTTTTATCTATCTTGAGTTGTTCGGAAATCATTTCGTAGCCTTTCCATCAATGAATGATCTAAAAATTACACATGAACATCCCAATCCAGTCTAGATACATCATCACCATCATTAAATCTAGACAAAATCATCAATATAATCATAGATCTATGATATCAATCTGTTTTTCTATGAAATGGGTGCATAACAATTGATTTCTCAAGTATCCATAGAACCAATTTTCAAATGTAAAATTGCTGATGAACATATAAGGAATAGTGAGATAAAACCAAGAAATATAAAATAATAATGAACATAGGTTATGTTTGGGATGGTCTCAATCCATTCCTATTATAATTATGAATTAATAAAAAAATAATTGAAAACATTCTCCAAAAAATCCTCCCCAAATAATACTTTACCCACAACATGACTGAACTCTAAAACAATTTGTTAGTTGGTTGATTCTCATTCTTTATAGGAATAAAAAATAGGGGTAAATTTAAATAAAACAATTTCCATTCCTTGAGATGTATTGATTGTAAATGAAGAATTAATCCATGTCATTTTAGTTTATTAGATGCTTGAATTTAATTGGTATAAATGATCCTTGATCTTTCATTGTCATCCCCCATGTTGTTCTCCAATGATCTTTCAAAATTATCATGGTTATGTGGTCAACCCTTATAATTGTTCATAAGTGTGTTTAAATAGGGAAAATTATTAGGCCAATGCATCAATTAATTAAATAAATTAATACTTTTTTTATTTATATTAATTCTCCCATGACTAAAATTTATCCAAACACCTGATGCCGACAAAGATTATATCATTCATTGGGTAAATCCCACACTCCGAGCTCAAAAAAGGATATAAATTTTTTATCTGAGACACTTTTTAAAAGTTAATTCACATTTTTAGGAAAATGTGCACATGTGATATTCAATACATTTAATATATTTTAAAAATTGATTTCTATCTCACAAATCTTCAAAATCTCACTCCGTTTTAGTTCCTAGTTTCAAATATAATTCATATAATATATAAAACTAATAGGTGGAAAAATTAGGGTCATTATAAAAAAATATGATTTTCACATATTCCTTATGGGGTTATGGTCCAAGGATACCATCCTTATTATTTCTCAAAATAGTTTATGAATATGAAGAAACAATTCTTATGAAACCCATTTATTTTCCAAGGGTTATGATATGAGTAAATAATGAAATGTTTATGAATTAGGTATATGATTTATGATATGTATGGTAACATTTTAAAAGATTATGCTCATGTTCTCATACCCTTATGTTCATGTTTTTCTCAAGTGATCATTAATATCTCCTTTGTTTACCCTTATTTGAGAATCTAAGCTCACCTTTATTTTTTATATTTTCCCTATGTTACGAAGAAAAGTATTATGTAGGATATTTATAATAAGATTCAAATTTATAAAGAACTTACTGGGAGATGTTGTAGTTCTTTTAAGAAATTTTTTTTATGTCCATATTTACAAAGGCACTCTAACTATATGATTTAAGAATGGATAGTTATGTTATTAAATGAATATTCATCTATTAATATGTGATATTAATTTATTAAATGTATGGGTCACTGTGGATGGTATCAGAGAATGTTTTTTAACCTTTGGAAACTAGGATGAGAAAACATTATGAGAACTATAGGGAAAATTTTAAGTATATAATAACATCCTCATGTTTTTGTAATGATAATGGATGTCCAATTTTAAACCTATGGTGTAATAGATTTAAAAGGATGTGTCATGATTTATACATACTAAAAAATTTGTTTCATGATTTGTCACTATGACTATATTCTCTCACACAATGATTTTTGGTTTTATTGAATCGATGGAACCACGAGAATACATGTTAACAATAATGGATATTTTAATGATTTTCATCATGAGAACAAAATGAAACAATAGCTAAAATGAAAAACATTATAGTTATTCCTAATTGGTTGTCTCATTACATTATTAATAGTATTAACTTTGGTGAGTTTCTTTACAATCCAAATAAGTGAAATATTTAATTTCATAAAGAATATGGAGGAAAGAAGTTTCAGCTACCAACATGTCTAGAATCTCGGAAGAAGGAATTAAGTGGATGTATCAGAGGAATGGGAAGGTTTTTTGAGTGTGGAAAATATGGACACAAAGAAATTAATTGTCAAGGAAACATAAAAATACAGGTCAATGTAATGGATGGAAATAATGCTCCCCCTAGTGTATCCTTTATGGTTAAATGTTATAAATACGAAATGTTTGGGCATTATGAAAAACGATTTCCCAGTGTAAAATATCAATAAAAGAATCAAAAAATATGTATGAGTAATGGTTTAATTGATTATTATGAAGATAACATGAAATTATTATGAAATATATGTGTTATTTTAACATTATTTCTTATGATAAAATTAAAAATGATGATTAAATTTAGGTTGATGAATCTGAAGACATGATTTGTATTTCATATTGTAGGAAATAATTATTGGGGAATAATGTGATGAATCATAGTTAATGTATTAAAAAGTAAGTGGGATTATTGATGTTTTTATTTGTGTTTTTAAAGAATTATATTGTATATGTGTTATACTAATGATATCATGGTTATAAAATATTGAAACTTATATGGTTCATTTGGTAGTAGTTTTTATTTAAGCATTTGAAAATATATTGTTAATGGTACTAATACGTAAGAAAAGTTATTTAGTGGGATTGTGATATTTTTTGTGAACATATGAATAAGGGGAATGATAAACCATAATATGTGTATGATTTTGAGTAAATAATGTTTAGATGGGGTAAATAGATGATTGAAATTAATATTACGATATCCTTGAAATTGGTTAGTGATTTAATTAAAATGAATTTAGGTCATCTTGGATGATGTTTATTGCATTGTTTGATTTATGGAATATATTCAATTTTTTTGAACTTATTTAAGGAACAATGATTGTGTTAATTTTTGAATATATATATTTTCATGTAAGGTTTAATTAAAATTTATGTATATCATCATAGTTTTATAATTTAATGGTTTATTTTATGGTCAAAAGAATCCACACCCCCTTCTATCATTTTAAGTGATGGGATTTTGATACTATATAAGGGTTTAAATCCCTATTAGGGTTGGTATCTGATTTGATGATAAGTTATTTTTGGAATATTAGATAGTGGGATATATATCATCATGATTGTTGAAAATTGATTCATTGAAATGGTGATATTTTAAAATATATTTATGGTCAAGTTAAAGATTACCCTTCAGGTTAGAATCTAAATTTGATTCATCAAATTTTGTTGAAACACACTATATTACAATATAATATAATAATATATCACAGTTATTAATGATATTTTGGAGATGTTTTATTAGGTTCAGATATGTACACCATTTAGGTTTAACATGTGGTTTAACATGAAGAAAATAAATTGGGAAGAATTCTATTTAAGTTTCCTAGATGAAAGATGAAAGTTATGAGATCATCATTGAGGTTATAATATTCTTTAATTTTTAGGTTATTATGTTTATTTTCGATTTAGTATTATTTATGAAATTATCTAAGAGGGGCCTTTGTTTTTATTCTATAGATTTTTTGAGATTAATGTATTATTTAAAATATTATTCTTTTTCCGAATTATATTACTTTTTGATAACCCTTTTTTGTTTTGGATAATTTTTAAACATAAGAGGAATAACATGATATACTTTTTTGATATGCTATAATTTTATTTCATTACATCTGGAAAAAAAATCATCTTGAATCCTTATTGTTTGGATAATAATATTTGATTATGGTGGATAGTGATTGAAATATGAGATTATACTTTTCAAGTAATTATATTACCTGATTTTATTATTATAGATGGTAAATTAATGTCTCATCTCTAAGAAAAGGATCCTATGAAAAAAAATCCTATAACATTCAATTCTGTGGAATTAATGGTCTTTTAACCCTTCACTAATTCATGGTTTTATAGTTGTTAACATTCTCCCAACCATGTTCTATATCACTCTATTAATCCTTGGGAATTAAATTTCACATAGATTTTCATATATTTAATTCCCACTGATTTTCCCTTATTTGTAAACATTCTTTTTTGCGACCTTCATACTTCCCTTTACCTCTTTTCATGGGTATGTTTTATTAATCCTTTTTAAAATTTTGTGTTTTCAATAATAGAATAGGAAAATAAAAAACCATTGATTACATAACACAGGTTAAAATTTGGAGGAAACAATTTATTTTGGGGGGAACATAACCACTTTCTATTTTAAAAAATATTTCACATTAAATAATTTTATTTTTTTGATAGCCCGCATTACACACAACACTGATTTTAAAGAAACAAAAATATATTATTGTTTTTGATAGTTATAACCTAACTATAAAATTCGAAGGTATGAATAATATTAACTATTTTATTAAATTAATGTAAATTTCCAGCTCAATATATATATATTTCATAATTATTAGTAAATAACCACTCAATTTTTAATAGTCATTTTATTCATCAAAAAATTGATTTATTCAAAAAATATTTTTATTGGTTCTTATGAGAAAATATTAATAATAATTTCTACAACTGTTAGATATTTTTTAAAATGAAAATAATAATTTAAATTTGTATATTAAAATTAGCTTATATTGATTTTTGTGAATTTTTTGAAAAGATTAATTTTCGAATGAAAAGTAAAAAATGATGAATTTATAGAAAAAGAATGAAAAATGTTCCATTTCATATTATAATCATTTAAAGGTAAAAATTATATTAATTTATTTTAAGTAATCAAAATAAGGCTATTGGAATTAATTTTATGTCTGGATTTGGTATGAATCATTTTTTATAGTTAAAAAGGTATTTTCCTCAAAAACTATTTTTGTGAGCGTAATGTGTTTTAAATTAATTAATGAAATTGATTAATATTGGGGAGTTATTTGAATAAAATTTATAAATTATAAATTTAATAATTTTTTTAGCAGTCATATATTATTTTTCTAGGCATGGGATATGAATAAATCTGGTATTCTACATAAAAACTACATTTTCTAAAAAGTTATTTTTGTCACATGTTGAGCACTTATTTTAAATTAAATTGATTAAAATTATATTTATATCATTTGGTAAAATAAAATCCATAATTGGAATCATGTTGTCCAAATTTTTTAAGTATTCCCTCTTCATTTTTGGATTGTATGAATAATAACAGTGGGGAAAGTTTCCACCTTTGTAAAGATTAAATTGAGTTAATATTGGTTAAAAACAACTGGCAAGGCCATAATTTTTCATCCGAATTGTTATTTTATGAAGTATATTATTATATTATCAACTTATTCTAGAAATGTATTTTTTCGAAAACTTTTCCATGAAAATGACATATATAATTTAAATCAAAGAATGTTACAAAATGACACTCTTTTAGTTTTAAACCTCTTTTTTGTGTTCATATATGAAAAAATACCTATGAACAAATATTAATAGAAATTTTTTGTTCTTCCCAAAACTCCAACCCTAGAGCACTTTAATAGAGATCTAAAGGAGTCTTTTCAAAGCCTTAATCAATCAATTTCTTTGTTACTATCCTTTACCTCACTTAAATCTATGTTATTTATCATAAAATAATAAATGTATTAAAATAAATTTTCTGAATTGTTGTTATGATTATTAAAACACCATTATACTACCTATTTTCAACCAAATGATAAGTGAAAGTATCTCTCTTGCATACGTACGACTTACAGTCTCCACGTAGTGATACAATTCATTTTTTATCAGCATATTTTATGGGTGGGTGTTATAATGGTTTTAATGTCTTATATTATATATATGAAATAATTATTCTTATATAATTATAATATCCCATCTACCTACTTACCATTCAATCATTAGGTAAATGATGACATCGTTCAGGTATACGTGTGGACTACCACATCCACGAAGAGATGCAACTATTTTATTCATTTATATTTAAATGGATGGTAATTATGAATAACCTGATGAATATATATGATATATATGCTTTTATAAGGATCCAATAATATTTAATTAATATATCAAATTATTTCTTTCTATCCATCATAAAATTAATTCTGCGTTCATGCATATGTATAGTCTATCGTCTCTATGAACGGTGTAACTCATTGTCTATATATACTTTTATGAATGAATCTATAAATATATAAAATGGATATACATTATATTAATATCATTATTAACATTATAGGTATGATTAATCAATGATAAAATTACAAGGACAAAAACTACTAAACCAGAACATACCTGAAAAATGAAGCAGATATCACCCAGAACATTGATTTTAATAACGAAGTGTTGACAAATGGGTGATAAAATTTTATAAGTAATTAATATATGTTATCATATATAATAATATGTTTATTTAATATATTTATAATAAATCTATATTAATTATTCAAGAGGTTTCATCATGTATGAAGGAATATGGACTTTCTCTAAGGAATTTTCGTCTCACTTTTATTCTTGTGGGACACATGCCATATTCACCAATTCTTTATTTTTTGTTAAGCATATAATACCCTTGAATGTATTTTATTATTATTAAAATTAATTTTATGGGGATTTAAATATCTATATATGGATATTTATTTAATGGGTCTTAAAATTTAAATGTTTCCAAAGTTATAAGTGTTTTATGATACAATGACATTATTTATCGAGATTGTTTATGATTATGTTTACAATGATTAAATTGTATGATATACCTATATATAAACATGAAAATTTTATTATACGTTCCATATTTATTTAAAAAACATTTTTTCCTTTAATTTTCCATTTCTTATGTACTAAAGAGATCAAAAATATTTTTTAAGTAAAATTGAATTCATTTCTCTCTTCGGCGAAAACAAAATTTCACTTACGTATCAATATTTTATAGAACTATTTCAAAAAAGGTTTTTAATATTATAATATGATTGGATAAATTAATTTTTAATCATAGTTTAATTTTTTAAAATTGGTTTTGAAGGAATATTTTTTTTATTTTCTAAATGAGCTACTTAGTTACTTTTTGAAAAAATTATAGAAGGAATATTTTTTTACTTATATAGAATGAATAGATTTTTCATCATCCATGACTAATTTTTAATTTGAAGATTTGTTTATTGGTTTTCATGGTTCATTTTAAATACTATATTTTCCTTTGTATTTCTTCAGTTTCTTAAATAATTTATTTCAAAATAGAATGATTATTTTCTTTAAATTTTTTTTATGATCCTTTAATGGTATTTATATTCATCAAAGACAAAAAAAATTGTTATCAATTATGTTATTCTGGGATATGTTCCAAGATACAATGATTTTTCTTTATTTATATGGTTTATGAATGTGATGAAACAATTTTTATGAAAATAAGTTCTTTTCCATGGGTTGTATTATGATGAAATAATGAAATGCTTATGAAACCCATTTATTATCTCTGGGTTATGTTATGATGAAATGTTTGTGAAACTCATATCATTTCATGGGTTTTGATATGAAGAATTATTTATGATCTTTTGTCTCATGTAGGTATAAATGTTATTATGTCATGGGTGGGTATTATACCTACCTAAAATTCAAAGGGAAAATATTGATATCTCATGAGATAAACATGACTCGGATTGAGAGTAAACCCAATTTAATAAGAGACTTTGTCCAATATGATAGTCCGGGGAGTGAACATTGACTACTATGATGGGTTAGGTAGGTGACCCATTACACTATACTATTATTGTAAATGATAATTTTCTACTAAGTTATTATTTTAATATGCTTATTTATATGCAAAAAACATTTTTTTATTATAATTTTATGCGATCGTGGATCATGTTCTTTAAATACATTATGATTCATGTATTATTAACTACCAATATTTATTCAATGAATCATGATTCTTATTTATGACATGTATGGTATAATTTTTAGATGTTATAATCATGTTCACATATACTTATGTCCATGTTATTATCATATTATCATTGATATCTCCCTAATTTATGCTTACTGACTATCTGAGTTCACACTTTATTTTGATTCATTTCCTTATTTTATGATGAAAATATTAATTAATATATTTCTAAGAAGGCTGATATTTATGAATAACTTAGTGGAATATGATGTTGATATTTTTTGAACCAATTTTTTATAGGTACTAGTTTCCAAAATTACTATACTTATAAGATTATGGATTTTATTGTTATGTTATGTAATGAATATTAATATATAATGTAGTGATATCTGTGTATGAAGTGTATGGGTTGCTATAGGGGTCACCAATTCATGTAATCCAACACTAATATATCAACAATAAATCCTTTATTAAATACTATTGGAGATTCATATATCTAACTAACTTAGATTGGATCTATGATCAATTCTAGAGAATAATTAGATTTATTCTTAGAACTAAAAGATTTTATCTTTAGGAAATCAAATAGGTCAATATATAATTTAAACACACAAGTTGAGAGTTATAAGAATCGTAGAGAACCAAGGGGTAAATATTTTAGAGTTGTTGGTAATAATAGAGTTAGATTAGGATGTGGGTTAGTCTAAAAACTGGGTTAGAGTTAATTGATAAAAATAACATTAATGATACATTCATCTGGGAACCATAAGCTGATTAGTGGGCCTCGCCATCAAGCCAGTGGAATTACTGATTTGCCAGTTACTGGCCTAAGATGGTTCAATGATCTTATTAGGAATGAAATAATTATACATTGTACATTGATTGGTCGATGGTTTCTCATCGATATGCTTGTGGGATCTGTAGAATTACATGTCCCATTACCATAACCATCAATTAGACGATACACCTCATTTACTAGAGGATGGTCTGGTTCCATCCACCATGCCTCCCATGAAAGTCACTGACCTCTATAACTCAACTCCAATTCCCATTTACCCAAAAGGAACACCACTGTGGGAAGAAATAAATATTAATATATTTTGTAACTAAAAATTATACATTCCTTTAA
Organism: Viscum album; assembly: GCA_963277665.1. Lineage (NCBI taxonomy): Eukaryota > Viridiplantae > Streptophyta > Magnoliopsida > Santalales > Viscaceae > Viscum > Viscum album. The sequence goes on from OY728132.1 coordinate 1,880,463,503, forward strand.
TATCATTGATGTTATAACATTTACCTCATCCAAATATCTAAAAACATCATATATAACTCAAATAAGAGTGGACATGCATTTTATTAATCTTATTAAATCAACTAATAGATGTATTTACTATTCAAAATCAAATATCAATCACTCCCTCACTTTTAGAAACCACCTCTAGTTAAATTATTACCTTTCTAATCCAAATACCATCCTTTAAATAATTTAATATATGGATTCAGACTAATTCCATTATAAATTCTATCATGGTGTCCTGTTTTTAACTTTTCCAAGAGATAGATCCGCCATTCAGGAGAAACACAGAACCAAATTGAGATTTCATATAGTCTCTATCATATCGGAAACTAGAATATGTGTATCCCTTTACATGGAGATCATCCTCCCATTCAAAGACCAAGAATATATCCTTAATCATTCTTAAGTATTTAGGGATGTTATTTATAGTAATATAGTAACCCTTACTAAGATTAAATTGCTATCTACTTATGATGTTAAGAGAATAGGTAATATCATGTCTAATATAGAATATATATTTTTTGAAAAATAGTATAGAATATTAAATAGATGATAGAAACTATATAATAATAACATATAAATTTAAATCCATCATTTCTAACTCTTTAAAAGGTTCTTGAATATTCCTATGATTGAAGCCATGTATTTCTAATAAAGGCCACATATTGGAGTTCTCTATGAAAAACCACATTAGCACTCTAGAAATGAATGTGTCTTTACCAATTCCATGTATCCTCTTAGATATATCTAAATAGATATCCATAAACAGTAAGTGTGAATCATATCACAAGTATTTTCATGAGGCTAATTTTCCATGATACATATTTACAGAGGTAAGTGTCAATATAACATTTTGGATAAGTAGTGTTCCATACATATAAAATATAATATACACTAAAATGCTCTCATTAATCTGCACGCATACCCAAATATCATATATGTTCTTAATGAAACCATATACATTGATCACATCATAAAACCATGTATTACAACTTCAAAAATCATGCTTCTATCCATAAATAGACCATTTATTATTTAAAATCGTAGTAGTTTTATTTGTAACTTTAAAAAAATTAAGATGCATCATATACACATCCTTGAATAAATTCTCAGTATGTAAATTAGTTTTGATATCCATTTGATATATTTCAGAGCCAAAATGAGATATTATAGAAAAAATATATCAGTTAAAATTGCCACCAAAATAGGTGACATGGTTTTTCCTAATCCATATGATGAATTTTCTTGTATAATTTTTCTATTAGGTGTGAATTACAGGTAGACACTATAATACCCATGTTATCTTTCTTACATAAATCCCACTTATATTCTATGGGTCTCACCCTTTTAAGTTCAACCACCAAATTCCAATGTTGGTTATTATACATAGAGACCATTTCAGATTCCATGGATTTTAACAATTTCGTAGAATCAAAAATCTCAATGGCCAACCAATATATCATTTGTTCATCATCATTCAACATTACCTAATCTTCATTTGATATGATAAATCCATATCTGATGGTCCCATGATTAATCCTTCCAGAACATTGAGTGTCTTGTATATCTTGAGTCAGTTCTTCTTCTTCAATTATTTGGGAAACATTCTAAAATTTAGAATCAAGAAAAACATCCCATTTATTGGGATTAAACTTCTACAAGTTCAAAATTCCTTTCATTTACTCTTCATCTTATGAATTTATTCTCTTTTAAAACACCATGTTAGACCAAAAATGATTTCTGTTCAGTGGGATTATAGATATAATATCACATAGTATCAGTTTTATAACAAAAAAAATGTATTTATCGAATTTCGGGTTGATAACATCAAAATAAAAATTTCAAACATATGATTCATAAACCAAAATCATAATAGAATAAATATTGGTATGTTTCTTCAACCATATTTCATATGAATTTTTAAGAATATTTTATATGGAATATGGTTTTGTAGAAATGTGTCAGTCTATAGATAATAAAAATAGAATGAAATGTGAAGGTTGTAGTGAATCAATATTGATCAAAAGATTCCCAATAAGGCATGACATCTCCTTTTTGATACACCATTATATTATAGTTTTCTAACTAGAGTGATATTTGAATTAATTCCACAACGCCTTTGATGATCATGGAATTCCTAGCTCTATTAATCGCCATGATGATATGATTGGAGTATTTTAATAATATTACTCATTTGATTCTATACTTTTTTCGGAAACTCATTGAACTTTTAAAAAGATTCAAACATTTGTTTCTTTAGAAACACATATCCAAAAAAATCTAAAGTCCTTACAAAAACATAAATACGTACATAAAACCACCACTCTCTTGTGTTCTCATTGGTCTATATACATCACTATGTATGAGAACCATTAGTCCACCATCCCATTAAATTTTTCTAATAAAATTTTCTTTTATCCTCCCACTTAATAATTTTTTTTTTCACAATTATCAAATTATTCATAGTCTAATGAGTCCAAAAATACATTTCTATAGAGTGTATGAATGTTTTTCTCATTTATATGTTCATGGTGATTATCCTAAAGTTACTTAGTGTTAGAATCATCCTTTAATATCTTATTTTAAACATTATAAATTTTATTATCCATATCAAGAATGTAGGAATTATTTATTATATTCCAAATTACATAAAACATATAATTCATATATAAAAAACAACTATTTTTTTAATAGTGAATGAAAATCCCCTCTCGTCTTAAAAAATATAATATTTCCATTTCTATTTATAGATGGAAGATAATAATATTTCTCTAATTCTAAGGCAAGATAGGTAGAATTTGATAAAAATTGTTGACTTCTAATGTAGAAAATATTTCTCTATTTTTGAAACAAAAATATACATTACCCATTTTTATTAACTCGTATCTCTATGTATTTGTTTATAAACGGAAATATGTGATGCACACCCAGTATCCAATACCCTTGATTTATAGTTGGTGGTATTGATTTGTATAATATACACATTTATAGGCTCTAAATTCATTTTATTTAAAATGGTTCACAACCCGGTATACTAATCTCTAACTATTTTATAGGTCATGCATATAAGGGATATAAAAATTATTATCATGAAGTATAACATAATCTATAACAAAGAAATATATATCAGCCTGTACATTTTTTTATATTTTTTAATTAAGTAAATTTATTGAAGGTATTCCTACTAAAAATGATAAACTTTTACATTATATCTATTTAGTGATCCAAGATTCATATTTCATCATAACTTACATCAGGTAACATGAAAATAATACAATACTATATTTGGAAGACAAAATAATTATCAATCATATCATATATGAAACATGAATATATGAATGGATAACTACTTATCAATTTCCATCATATATAAAAACTCAAATCTATTCATATGATATCTTTACCGGTAGGGTTTCCTAGCCTGTGAAACCCGAAGAATATTTCAAGAAAAAGGCACTAAACTATTAAGGACACCTTATTAGTTGTTAGATTTACACAAGATAATTCATGGGAACATAACCATTATAGACACCTGTACTAAATGATTGTGGTCATAAAAAGTGATTCTTTTAAAGGAATCTTGCAATTAGTATTTTAAATATTTTACATTAAACATTCTCACATGTTTAATATACATCTTATTTATTTTAAATTCATAACTTTTGAATCTCATGAAATATTTATATTATCATGTGTTTATTCATCTCTGTATCCATACATATAAAAATTTAGTATTTGAATACCTATTTTATATAGAAAATTATTTTTTAGAAACCACATTAATATGTAACTCTTTACACAACTCATAACTTTGTGTTATTCACCCAAAAATAAAATCCAATTATATCCATATATACCTGAATGCATCATATGAAAATAGTAAAACAATTATCCATGTAACGACATAGAGTTATATGATATTAAAAAATTACACATGAATAATACTAGAGTGATATAAATACAACTCCTCACTTTTATTGTACAAGGATTATGCCTCCAAGATAGTGGGTGTTTTGACCCCATGTACCTCTCTTCAAGGAAACTTTACTCAAGAGATAATTCACTTAATGATAACTATAAAACCTAATATGAAAAAAATATTTACAAAAACTATTATAGATATTATAACTAAAATAAAAAGTTGGGTTTAGGTAGATATGAACTAAATCTTATGGAGTCATACCAAGAATAAAATACAAGGTATTATCTCCTATAAATAACTATCATATAAATTTAAGGATAAAAAATATTCACATATCATAAAATATTTACTAGAAATGAAATTTAAAGTAATTAATCAAAAAATAAACACTTTTATTTATTTTTCAAAACATAATAATAAATATGACCCTTTTTGATTAAATTTATGCATGAAAACTCATTTTTTAATATCAAAAATTTAAAATTTATAAACAATTTAAATATTATAATAAAAATTATAAAAAAATAATGTTTTTATAATCATTGTATATATCATATTGTATGAATAATTATTATATTATTTGTTGTAAAATATGACTATTTCTAATAAAAGGAATCATATTCCTTTGAATTATATTTTATTATATGAACCTCTATCATAAAATAAGATACATATTGTTACCTTTGATTGGTGAAATCTTATAGGGTCAATCATATTTTATGATATATGGGATATCATAATTATTCAATAGTTATTTATTTTATGATGCAATAGGTTTCTTCTCAGATGCTATGATATCATATGTCATGAGATATGATGCGGAAGAAAACTTAGGATTATTGATATATTGTACTTTATGACATGGAATTATTTTATGTTATGGTATAATGAAAGAGAATAATTTCTTTAAATTGTGTTATAAAATATGACCGGTTTTGAATTAAAATATCATTTTTAAACCCTAGGGAATTAAAAACATTTAATACTTAGAGAACATGTCATTGAAATCCCTAATGGGGTTTGAGGGATCATCTTATGGTCAAACATAGTGAAAAATATATATAACACTCTGTTTGTATTCAAGAATAAAAATTTATGAAAAAAATAACAAAATCTACTTGTAATTAGAAAATGAATATGCCCATCATATTCTTATAAAAATTAAGGTTTATTTGGATTACCAAGGAAACAAAAAATGTCTCACACATCCAAAGGGGGGCACCAGAAATTAGATCATGATTTCTTACTGGAGGATTCATAAAAAATCAATGGGCCATTAGTGCCTTAACTGGGAGTGATAAATAAGGATCAAGAGAATATTTTTTTCAAAAATATTTTCATGAAAGTGATAGTCTCCACCACCTCTCTTTTATATTGAAATGACCAATAAGGGGGACCACATTACATGATATAACCTACCTTGATGTGTTAAATCAAATAAAGATTTTTTTTGACATAAAGTGTCGTTAAATGAATCAAATTCTTTTATTAAATTTTTTGAATAATTTACATGCACATGAAATCCATGAATTATCCATTTATAATAGATTATAACCAAAGACATCCATGTGATAAAAGATATAGCAGTGCATGCATCTCATTCATGAACATCATATAGCCTTAATTGTATCGTACGATACTTGAAAAATAGGTGTTTAAGACTATATTTCAATAACAAAATATCATATAGTATAACATGTATATCAAGAATATAATACTATATGATCCATGAAGTCGTATAATTTTTGAAAAACTGGGTTCCCTAGACAAAAATTATGTGGTAATTTTTTATTACCACATCATATATATAGAGAGAGAGTTATGTATGATTTAGTCTTACTATAATAGTGTTAATACTAATGTGTAAACCATTTACATGGTAATTTACCTAGATTATTTAACACATCAATAGGTTATAGTAGTTCGGAGCTACAATGATAACCTTGATATACTATGATCATAATATTAAATATATTTCACATAGTCTACAAACATCATACTAACGGGGCACAAGAAATGTTTGACTATTTGGTGTTGGGGGATCATAAGTATTCTGAATTCTTATCATGGTGTTATCACTTGGTGATATCGAGTAGAGGATTTCATGTGGACATACCTTCCAATTAGAACACTGCATGTTATAGGTTACATTGAATGATCTTATTTGTGAACATGTGTATTGGTCTCTTAACTTGAGATCAATATCAATGTTTAACATTTTATTATGTACATTTATTCAAGATGAAAACCATGAAATTTAATTTTTTTTTGTGAGGTAGATTGTTCCAGGTATTTCATTAGTGGTATAGAATTTATTGAATGATAAAGACAATATTTTTCTCTTTTTAAATTAAAATACATCTTTCTATCAGTTAACATGGATGGTAGTACTTTTACAAAATCCATTGTCATTGTAGAAGAAGAAAAGTCTGTCTAGTAAGGTTATATATAAAAAATAAATTAATTAAGGATGATAAAACAACATGTTCGTCCTGATTTAGGAAATATCCTCATATAATGATAATGTATATTACATGATGGGTGTTTGTAGGATGTATTAATTTCTGTGAATTAACCTTATTTACATCTAGGCCATCATGTATTACTATATATAGATCATTCTCTATGGGTATGACTCACTGCTATCAAGATAAGTGTTTATATGGTCACCCAAAATTTATCTTTCTAATAGTGTCTTGTTCTAATGAATTAGAGTTTAGAACTTTGTGGGACCCATGGTGGGGGTTGGTTAATATCCCTATTTTAAAATTTGCAAAGAAATAAATTAAATAATATTTATGTTTATAATAATAGTTTTTGAATTTATTTACTCATAATATTTACATGTTCTTTATTGAATATAAGGAAAAAATTTCATTAATTAATAATAAATATTCATGTTTCATTTAATATTTATAGGGGAAAAGAGTCAAGATATATGCACGTATTTTATCACGTAACATATTTCAAATATTACAATTTAGTGGTGGAGTACTAATAGAATTAGTGACATGGTTATTGGTTCATACATATTATTTAGGGATCATTTAGAATGTTAAATAATTGTAAGGTCAAAAGTGAAATTTATAAGACTATTATACTACCTATATAATTTGGAAGAGGCCAAAATTAAGGGTAATATTAATAGACTTTAATTTGGGAGAATCTATCTCTTCTCTATCAAAGAGCTAATTTGATCATCCCTATCAGTGTAATTATTAATTAATCAAGGTAATAATGATGAAATGATTTTTGGTACATCAAAATAATCATTTATTTTACTTGATATAACCTAAACATCAATGATCAATATAACCATAGGATTTTAGAGAATGTTTAAACGATATAGTGGGTTCTAATTTCAGTTCGTTCAATATTTGATCATCAAAAATGATAAAAAACATGTTCGATCAAAACAAAATGGGGAATGAATTATATAATTATTTAGGATTATTTTAAATCAGCCAAGATCATCAGGTTGATTACCTAGTGTAGCTATACTAGTGATAATGTTAAACACTGATCATGACCTCAAAATTAAAATTTCCCTTGTTTTTATGTTTCTGTAGCACAATTGGTTCCAAAAAGCTGTATCAAATAAATCATATGATTAATTAAGGCTAATTATAAATTAATTTCCCAACATATATTTCGGGGAGTCGTAATTGTCCTAACATCTCTAAAAACACTTCATTCTATGGTTGGATGACCGTGATATGACCATCCGAAGATCGAATACAAGAATTTTGGTAGAAAATAATTTGTATAATATATAAATATATATATGTATGTATATATATATATATTGAGTAATAGGTGTGGATCTGTTACGAGCATCATCGATGTCGATCTAGCCATCATTGAATAGTAACCATGGGAGACTTTAGGTCCATGGAATGTTAAAATAGGCAGTCTATATATATGAACATGTAAAAAATAAGATTTAAATAAAAATTAATTTCACATGTTCTACCAATTCACATGGAAATATTCCTATTTCATTGAAGTGATAGGTGACCGAATACTTTTGTGGGAGGTTGATGCTTGCTATTTTAGGAGGTGACTGACAACTTTTTCAAGAAAATATATTTAATAGAAAAATTAATTTTTTTAAATCACATTAGTGGCACCTGTATGCACCACCAACCCTTATCTCACATGTTTGTGTGGGGTACACCACACCGCCGACCCTGTTCAGACAGGGTAGGGTCCTGGATAACCCACCAAAAGCACCTCACGGTTGGTTGTTTCATCACATAAAAGCCCAAAAAAAACTAAAAATCATATATTTTTTAAATGTTTAGATTTTTCTAAAATTTGGTGTAAGACTATGTGATGGGTATTTTTTAAAATATTAATAGTTTAATTTATATTATTTAAGAATTAATTCCATTAAATAGTATTAATTAAAAAAATTGTTTTATTTTTCTATTTTATTTCATTCCGAATGATCATGGGTGGGACTAGTTAATTTATGTCTTGTTATTTATTTATTAAAAAGTGTATATTTTCATAAATTAATTTATAAATTAAAATATTTCTATCATTCCTTGATCTTTTATATATATAATAGTATGTGTGTCCAGGAGTGTTTTTATTAATGTGTATCCTATATTACCAAGACTCCTGACCTACATGTGAGTGTTTATGTATAATGGTGAGGATGAAAGGAGATGTAGCTCACTATAATATTTGGTGATGTACTAGATGAGATGAGAATAAATAATATGATGTGGGTGATGCAACTCAAGTCAGTCATGACTCAAGAGTTACCCATGTGGTCTAGGATGATCTATTACCACTCGATGGATCAACCATTAGAAGAACAGTCGTGATCATGTTATATTTATTTATTTATGCATGATATATTATTTTCATAATATTCTATGTTTTCATGATCACATAGAATAATAATTCCTAAATCATAGATAAAAGTTGATTAATATGATGAAAATATTTTTTTTAAATCATGTTTAAGTTGTGATTGTGATCATACGTAACACACAAGTTAAATAGAAAATGGATTTAATTCACCATATGAAAAATTAAAATACCTCAAATAAAATATTACGTCACTAACACTTTCAATCACTAGAGATTGAATAAAACAATAATATTAGGTTCTTATCAACCATAGATAAGACTTACTTATCCTATTGAGAATCTCTAATAAGAGTTGTAGGTTGAATTAACTAAAATCATTATTAACGTAATTATCATAGATTGCTTGGTTCAATTTTAGAGGAAAACATTCAGTAATTCAAGATAACTATTTGTAGAAGCTGGGACCTCCCTCAACAAATCACGGAGCCACAAGTAAATGTATTTACCCTGACAAAATCCTACCTTTAAACTCTTTGAGTAGTATTGTATCCATGGCTTGGACAAGGGGAGAGTTGTTAAGGATCCATTCCATTGTATTAATTAAGAAAATAATTATTATGAATATAGTAGTTTAGGGATACTAGGATTTGATAAGATATTTAAAGTCACTTAAGTTTAATTTATAAATAATGTCAATCAATTGATAATCAAGATAAAAGTACTAATCTTATAGAATTATTTTTCTTTAAAAAATGGAATGTAAATACAAAAAAAACTATGATCAATACTAGACAAATATTGTATCCTAACTAACCCTAATTTATTAGATTGGTAAGGAGGATTGATCATAGCACTGTAATATTAAAGTAAATCATATTATTTTTGAGTCCTTGCTACATTTGTATCCACCTTTGGAAGAAAATCAGGGTGAGAAGTGTAACACCCCAACCCAAACCACCAATACGAGTCAAAGGGTCACATGACCTAATGCATGCATCCTCATACGAATGATGGTGATGACTAGCATTGAGGTTCTAATTCCATGAGTGGATAGAATATACCCTCAATATATTGTCATATCATGAATAAATAATGAAATAATAAATAATTTAATGATCATAGTGTTGGATCTGAATCTACGGATTATACACAAGAGGGGGGTGAATTGTGTCTTTTTCAAATTATTACAATCTCTTCAATTTGGACAAATTCTGTTCACTATGCTTTTGCACGATTAAATATGCAGCGGAAAAAGTAAAAGCATGAACACACGGATGTATAGTGGTTCGGGGAACAGAAGGCCCCTAGTCCACTCCACCAACGCTCAAATCCACGAGCTTGGCGATTTTCACTATCTGGTCCTCGTTTCCACAGACCCGTCCACAACTGAGTACAGGCAGTTGACACCTTTACAAGACTCAGGCACACACAGCCTTCCTGGTTCAAACACGAACCCACACAGCTTAGAACGAGAAGCTGATCACTCAAAAAAAAAAGGTTTCGATAAAGAAACACTTCTCCAGTTGTTCTTCACAATTGCAACAGAATGCAATTGACAGTAGATAGATCATCGTCTTCAGAAAATAAAGATCCGTAATCAAAACAGTTCTGAGTCGATCCAGTTGCAATAGATATTACCAGAAACTTCACAACTTCAGCAGCAGTAGATTCACAACAGGTAGTCGATGTAGAACACGTGAATCTGCTATCAAAATCTTCCTTTGGTAAAAAGGATTTTACACTTCTTCTCGATCACCAGAAAAGAACGCTTTCACACAGTCTCTGTTTTCTTGCTCGTCAAAAGATTAATAATTCTTTTTTTCACACACTTTCCCGTGTATATATATATCTCCGAAGTTTCCAAGATAGAACATATATTCAAATCTGAGAAAATCTTCCGCATAAATAGATCCATGAAAATCTCCTTTAGATTCGCGATATTAAATGAAATAACAGAGCCGTTGTAACTCCCCTGAAGAATCGGCATAAAAAGCTCCGTTTAAATCAATCATTAATCCGTTGTAAACCGTCTCTGATTCAGTCAAAGTCGTATTTAAGAATCAGCTCGAAATCCGCCTAATAATCCGCTTGATTGACTAATTCAAAAGGAAATATCGTCTGTCAAAAATATCCCGACGCCAAACGTAGGGTTGATGACGTGGCTCCAAACGTAGGGTTCACAAACGTAAGGTTCAGAACGTAAGGTTGAACATACATACTTTCTCTTCAGCATTCAAACGTAGGGTTGATCATCCATACTTTGTCTTGCTTCAACTCTCCAAAGAACGTACGGTTGATTATAAAAGTAAGGTTGATGATCCATACTTTTGAGAAACAAACTCAACACTGAAAACTAACGTACGGTTTCTCTTCCATACTTTTCAACAACGAAAACGTAAGGTTCCTTCCAAACGTAATGTTCTTCTTCCATACTTTTCAACAACGTAAGGTTCATTAACCATACGTTTCAAAATAACATAAAAAGTAAACTTTTCATCCATACGTTACGTTCATCAACGTAGGGTATGAACAGTGATTCCAGTACGCGCTAAAATTGATCTCGCGCTACAGTGATTCCAGAACGCGCTAAAATTGATCTCGCGCTACAGTGATTCCAGAATACGCTAAAATTGATCTCGGAATAAATGAAGTATAAAATCTCGTTATATAAAATAAATTCCTGCAAAATACTCAACGAAATAATTAGTAAATAATTAAGGGTATTTGTGAGCATCAAAATCATCATAAAGAGACAGAGTATTATTTAAAATAATCTCCCCCTTTAAAAAACATTATTTTGATTTGTTTAAAAACAATACATTGCTCAACAATCTCCCCCTTTTTGATGATCACAAAACCCATAAAATAATAGAACTAATTTAATTGCAATCTTGATTGAAAAAAAAGTTTTATAAAATTTTAGAATTTTGAAAGGATTAAAACAATATTTAACTATAAAATTTCTCCCCCATAACTCTCCCATAAAAATAAATTTTCAAATAGATAAAAGATAAATGTCGTATATATCCAAATGCTCCTATATATCCAAATTTCTTCATAGGAAACGAATGAATTTAAATGTTGTGTTTATCCAAATTCTCCCCCTTTTTGTGATATCAAAAAGAATGAAAAATTACGGATTTGAACACATTCAATATTGCACTGAACTATAAGTAAATGCTATAATTAACTGGGTATGAATAAGTGAATTTCTTATACTGGCTAACTTAATCATAAATAAATAAATAATAAAACAAAAAAGATAAGAAAAGAATTTTTATTCACAAGCTACGACAGTGATATACAGAGGAATCAAGGTTTAGGGATAAGACAGGGAAAAAGGTGTCTATCTCCTTTGAATTGCGATCTTGATCTCTGTAAACTGTTCTCGAAGCCTCTTCATCATCCCATATCCTAACTTGATGATAAGATCCCTATTCTCCTGAGTCATATGAATATCTTCAATCAAATTAACTCTGAAAAACTCATGCATTCTTTCTTCTTTTTCAACAAAAAGAGCCAGCTTTTCTGATAACTGGTTCAAAAGAATCCTAATCGGTTGCTCTCCAGATGTCAACTGATCTACCAAAAATTTCTGATTATCGAGCAAAACTGACAAAGGGGCACTATTACACTGAAGATCGTGTAATCTGTCACTCATATTGCTCAGTGCTCCAGTAATTGCTTGAAATCTTCGAATCAAATCAGGTGAAGAACCTGATCCACTCACAGCACTATTTGCAACAGATTCAAATTTATTCTCCATGTAAATTTTCATCTCAGACAAATCATCTTTCGTTACCATCTCTGATTTCAACTGATCAACAGCATGCAACATATCAGTTTTAAACAAATCTACTTCCTGTCTTGAAACAGTACATTCTTTCAGCTTCTGAAACTTCAACTGCTCTAAGTTCAGAGAATTTCTGAGACTATCATTCTCAGATTCCAACTAAGAGATACGCTTGTACAACTCAACAACTTTTTCTTTTCTCAAATCAGGGGCACCCTGTGCTCTATTCTCATGTTCAGAAATAGGTTGATGAGGCAAGGCAAGTGGTAAAGAATCTGCATCTGATTGTTCTTTGTCCTTGTCCTGACAAGGTTGATCCACTGAACTAGCTTTTGAAGCCTGAAATTCTTCCACTGAAAATTCTTCCTGAAGTACTTCTGTATTAGCTTCAGAAGTATGTTCATCACGAACAGTAGTCTCTCTGACTTCTACTGAATGATCAAGAACAATATTTTCATGAACTTCTTGAGGTCGGGCCACTTCTTCACCAGGCACTGCCTCCATAAGTTGTTCTTGTGGAATTGCTTCTTCAACAGCCACAGCTGCAGTTTGAGGTTCTAGCTAAATTTCCGGTTGAGCTACTGGTTCCTCTATCGGTGCAGTCCTCTCCACAACAGCTTCTCTCACAAATGAATAAGAAATTACAGGTTCAGAAGATTTCAAGACAAGAGAGATAATTTCTTCATCAATTGACCTCTTCCTTCTAGATTGAAGTCCTTCCTGACTTCTCTCTTCCTCAACTTCCTCCATCTCAAAGCGAATTCTCCTTGCCACTGTACTAATCCTTGATTCTGCTTGTCCCTCTTTGGACTTAGCCGGTTGAGCCTGAGCACTCTCCGAGTCTTCCTCAGCTCCAACAGGTAAGAGTTTTCCTTTAATTGTGCTCCAGAAATATCCCACTTTCCTCAAAGTTCCAGCATTAAAAACATTACTGTGGTGACATTTCACCCCAGCACTTACCAATCTGATCATTCCTCTTTTAAATAAAAACAAAGAAATGAACCTTCCATATGGGAAAAAGGTCATTCTTGCTTCACTCTGACAGCAGTATCTCAGATATCTTATCATGAATCGAGGAAAATTAAACTTAATATCACTCATCAAATGATACATTATATACATGTCAGGGTACAGAATTTTCTCCATCTCAGCCATCCTTGGTGCTAAACCAGTCTGAACAAACTTTACTAAGATTTTCTGATCAGGCTCCAAATCTTTAATAAACATCTTCTTTATCACTTTGGTTCCAAACAGAAAAGACATAATGTCTTCAGACTTATGTACAGAATCTCCAATATTCCGTAAATCGAAATGAAAAACTCCTTCATGAGGGCAGTTAAGAATTTGACTTATCTCTACAGATGATATGGAAAAGTCCTTATCCTCTATTTGAGCCAACAAACTGTCCTCCGTATCTCCAAGGCTAAACTGAACAGTTCTAAAGAAATGTCTCATTTCTGCCTCATAAAGAAACTCAGAATTTTCACTATTAAAAGCTTGCTCAAGGCTTTGAAACGATAGCGCTTGCTTCAACAGTAAATTAGTTTCAAACAGCCATTCTAAATCGATGACTTTACCTTGTAGTATTTTCCGACCAACTACTTTAGATTTCTTTGCAGCACTGCTCTCGGCTTCATCTGGACGCTTAGTCTTTTCCATTTCAACAACGATTTCTGAAGGTTCGTAAGTTTAGGGTTTGAAGATTCAGAAAAGGGTTTTGGAGCAGATGTGCGGTTTTAGGTTTTCGAAAGGGTTTCCGAAAAAGGTGAAAACAATTTAGAAGGTGAAACGGTTCTGACAGCCTTGATTCCCGTGTAATCACTAATCATTACTTTTATTTAAAACAAAATAAAATTACTTATAGCGGGAAACAAAAAATTAAACAGAATTCGAAAACAGAATAAGAAAAAGAGAGAAAATTTTTTTTTTTAAAATTAAATAAACCTAACTCCCCCTTAATAAATTCAAACCTTGCCGTGGGAAGTGGTTTAGTAAAAATATCTGCTAATTGATTTTCTGTATTTAAGAATTCTAAAAATATATCCTTTTTTAACACATGATCTCTTAAAAAGTGATGTCTTATATCAATGTGCTTAGTTCTAGAATGACTAATAGGATTTTTTGAAATATTAATTGCACTAGTATTATCACATAAAATAGGCGTATTATTGAAATTTAATCCAAAGTCCATAAGAGTGTTTTTCATCCACAACACCTGTGCACAGCAACTACCTGCAGACACATATTCTGCCTCGGCTGTTGACAGGGCAACTGAGTGTTGTTTCTTACTAGACCATGATACTAAAGACTTTCCTAAAAAGTGACATGTTCCTGAAGTACTCTTCCTATCTAATCTACAGCTTCCAAAGTCAGCATCTGAATATGAAATTAAATTAAAATCAGAGATTTTTGGATAAAGCAGAGATTGATAAATAGTACCTTTTAAATATCTAAAAATTCGTTTAACAACAGTTAAATGAGATTCTTTGGGATTTGATTGAAATCGAGCACAAAGACATACTGAATACATTATATCTGGTCTACTAGCAGTAAGATATAACAAACTACCAATCATACCTCTATATAACTTGTTGTCCACTGATTTTCCAGTTTCATCCAAATCAAGTTTTATATTAGTACACATAGGAGTTGTAAATGTCTTGCTGTTTTCAAGTCCAAATTTCTTAAGTAAATCAGTAATGTATTTGCATTGATTTAAAACATTTCCAAAATCTTTTTGAAATATTTGAAGACCCAAAAAGAAATTTAATTCTCCCATCATACTCATTTCAAATTCTTTTTGCATTAATTCTGAAAATTCATGACAAAGAATTTTATTGGTCGATCCAAAAATTACATCATCAACATAAATTTGAACCAACAAAACATTATTTTTCACAGTTTTCTTAAAGAGTGTTGGATCTGCTAGTCCAACAGTAAAATCATTTTTCAAAAGAAAAGAACTTAGTCTTTCATACCAAGCTCTTGGTGCTTGTTTAAGGCCATAAAGAGCTTTAGTAAGTTTGAAAACAGAATCTGGTTTTTGAGAATTTTCAAAACCAGGAGGTTGCTCAACATAAACTTCCTCCATTAAATAACCATTTAAAAAGGCAGATTTAACATCCATCTGAAATAATTTAAAATTCATATAAGATGCATAGGCTAAAAGGATTCTAATGGCTTCTAACCTGGCTACATGTGCAAAGGTCTCATCATAATCTATTCCTTCTTCTTGATTATATCCTTTAGCTACTAATCTTGCTTTATTTCTAGTTATTATCCCTTGATCATCCTGTTTATTCCTAAAGACCCATTTAGTTCCTATTACTGGATAATCATGTGGTCTTTCAACTAATTCCCAAACCTTATTTCTCTTGAACTGGTTCAATTCATCTTGCATTGCTATTACCCAGCTCTCATCATCTAAGGCTTCTTCTATGGTCTTAGGTTCTTGTTGGGATAGGAAAGCAGAGAATTCAACTATGTTTCCAAAGTTTCTTCTAGTTTGAATACCAGTCTCTAAGTCACCTATCACAGATTCTAAAGGGTGATTTTTTGAGGTTCTAGACTGTCTAGGCATTACATTCAAAGGCTCTTCAGTATCATGTTCTTCTGAACTGGACTGAATTTCTTTTATATCATTTTCAAAATCATTCTTTAAATTCTCAGGTCTCATGTTTTCATTAGAATCAGGTTCATCTATTTGTTCTATCCTTTTCTCAAAAGGATCAGATTCATCAAATTTCACATGAACTGATTCTTCAACAATCCTTGACTTTTTATTATAGACTCTATAAGCTTTGGAGGTTGCAGAATATCCTAAGAAAATACCTTTATCAGATTTTGGATCAAATTTACCAAGATTATCTTTGGTATTCAGGATGTACACCTTGCATCCAAAAACTTTAAAGTAATTTACTTTAGGTTTTCTGTTATTCCATAGTTCATAGGGTGTCTTTTTCAAAATAGATCTTATTAAAATTCTATTCATTATATAACAAGCTGTATTAACAGCTTCTGCCCAGAAATATATAGGTAGGCTATATTCATTTAACATAGTTCTAGCCATTTCTTGAATAGTTCTATTTCTTCTTTCTACAATCCCATTTTGTTGAGGTGTTCTTGGAGCAGAGAAGGTGTGTTTAATACCCATGTTTGAGCAAAAGGAACTAAATTCCTGGTTCTCAAATTCTCCACCATGATCACTTCTCAATGAGATTATATTAAAACCTTTTTCATTTTGAATAGATTTACAAAAACCTTCAAATAAACTAAAAGCTTCACTTTTAAATTTCAAAAAGAAAATCCAAGTAAATCTAGAATAATCATCAACTAATACATAAACATATAATTTACCAGCTAAACTTGCTACTCTTGAAGGTCCAAACAAATCCATATGGATAAGTTCTAGAGGTTTAGTTGTAGCAACTTTATTAACAGATTTGAATGATGATTTGTGTTGCTTGCCAAGCTGACATGCATCACAGAATCTGTCATTTTCAAATTTGAGACTAGGCAAATCAGAAACTAAATGTTTCTTAGATAATTTATGTAAAGCATATATATTGCAATGACCAAGTCTTCTATGCCAGATCCAGGATTCACTTATATTAGCAGTTAAGCAGTTTACTTGTTGTTTACACAAGGAATACAAATCCAAAGTATAAACATTATCAGTTCTGGGTGCTCTAAACTTAAACAGTTTATCTTCAGAAACAGTACAACTATTGTTAGTAAAATCAACAGTGTATCCATCATCACAGAGTTGAGAGATACTTATCAGATTGTGTTTTAACCCTTGTACATAAAGTACTTTGTTGATTGAGACTGTCTCTGGATCTCCAACTGTTCCAATACCAATAATCTTTCCTTTGGCATTGTCACCAAAGGTGACAAGTCCTCCTTCCTTTCGAGTAAGAGAAGAGAAATTAGCTGAAGTTCCACTCATGTGTCTTGAGCAGCCACTGTCCATATACCATATTTCTTTCTTTCTTTGGTGACCTGCTACCTGCAAAGACATTCAAACAAATTGCTTTGGTACCCATATTTTGTTGGGTCCAGGAGTGTTAGCAAGCAGTGATCTGGGTATCCAGATTTGCTTTGTTTTCTTAAAATTGATTGAATCATATAGATCGTTGGAAATATAAGCTTTCTTAATTCCACATATCTGAGGTTGTCTTAGAAAACAGTTTTTAGCTATATGACCTCTTATTCCACAGTAGTTACAAATAACCTGTTTAGTGCTAGGAACAAAATAATTTTTGTATAACTTAGGTTTTTCTCCTTTACTTCCAATTCCAAACCTTTCATTTTTAATTACAGTTTTTCCAAGTATCTCATTTAAGGTGTTTTCTCCTTTTGTAAAAATTAATGCAGCCGTTTTATAAGATTCTACTTCATTCTGTAGAGTTTTTATTTTTGATTCAAAATTAATTTTATTTGATTCAGCAGAATTGTATTTGTCAATTAATTCCTTATGTTGTTTTAGCAAAGTATTTCTCTCATCTGAAATAGATTTGTACAAGTTCTTTATAGATTTATATTTATTAAATAATGAGTCATACCTTTCTTCAAGCATATTGCAGTAAGCTGCAAGTTTTTTATTTGAGAGGCTTGTTTCAGAGTTTGATTCATTATTTGAGTCAGAGGAATAGTATGAGTGTACCTCATCAGTTTCAGCCATGAAACACATATTTGCTTTTAAATTGGCTTCCTCCTTCTCTGAGCATGATTCAGAAGAATTACTTGAGTCTTCAGAAACACTCCAAGTAGCTTTCATAGCTTTCTTGTCTTTCTGCTCATAATCATCTCTTTTGAAGAATTTCTTCTTCTTTGCATCTTTCAATTTTGGGCAATCTGGTCTGATATGTCCCATCTTTTTGCATTCATAACATCTCACTTCCTTGCTATCCTTTTTAAAGGATTTCTTGAAGTCTTTCTTCTTACTATAAAACTTTCTGAATTTTCTGGCTAGCTGTGCCAGTTCTTCATCCGAATTTGAAGAATCAGAGCTTTCTGATTTAGCACTCACTTCTTTGTTCTTCATCTTTCTATCCTTTTGTTGAGAAGTCACTTTCAAAGCAGTATTTTCCCTTTTTATGTAGACTTTATGCTCATTTACCTCATCTTGCATTTCAGCTTCGTACATCATCAGTGTACCAATCAGTTCTCTCATAGTTAGATCTTTAACAGAAGTTGATTGTCTGATTGCTGCAGAGATTCCATTCCATCGAGTAGGAAGTACTCTCAGTACCTTCAACGCTTGATCAGCCTGCTTGATTGGTTCTCCTAGAGCTGTTATATTATTGACAATTTCTGTCAATCTTCCATTCATCTGAGTGATGCTCTCTCCTTCAATCATTCTGAAAGTATCGAATTTTAACTTAGCAGTTGCATATCTCATCTGTCTTACATTATCTGTTCCTTCATAAGCAACAGCTATTGTTTGCCACATTTCATATGCAGTCGGGCATTGAGATACTCTGTTAAATTCGTCTGGTCCTAGACCACAGATGATTGCATTCATAGCTTTTGAATTTATGTCATACTCAGCCTCTGTAGCAGCACTCCATGTATCGGGATTTTCAGGAATTTCATAGGGAGTCAGAATCTTTGAATAGACTCTGTAACCAACATTTTTCAGATAAATAATCATACGTGATTTCCAGCAGCCATAATTATCTCCATTAAAGTAAGGTGCTCTGACCATTGACATTCCCTCTCTCATATCAGCCATGATACACTATGTATAATCTTTAAATACTTCTAGCTTGATAGGACTTTAGAAATAAGAAGCTCCTCCTCTGATACCAATTGTTGGATCTGAATCTACGGATTATACACAAGAGGGGGGTGAATTGTGTCTTTTTCAAATTATTACAATCTCTTCAATTTGGACAAATTCTGTTCACTATGCTTTTGCACGATTAAATATGCAGCGGAAAAAGTAAAAGCATGAACACACGGATGTATAGTGGTTCGGGGAACAGAAGGCCCCTAGTCCACTCCACCAACGCTCAAATCCACGAGCTTGGCGATTTTCACTATCTGGTCCTCGTTTCCACAGACCCGTCCACAACTGAGTACAGGCAGTTGACACCTTTACAAGACTCAGGCACACACAGCCTTCCTGGTTCAAACACGAACCCACACAGCTTAGAACGAGAAGCTGATCACTCAAAAAAAAAAGGTTTCGATAAAGAAACACTTCTCCAGTTGTTCTTCGCAATTGCAACAGAATGCAATTGACAGTAGATAGATCGTCGTCTTCAGAAAATAAAGATCCGTAATCAAAACAGTTCTGAGTCGATCCAGTTGCAATAGATATTACCAGAAACTTCACAACTTCAGCAGCAGTAGATTCACAACAGGTAGTCGATGTAGAACACGTGAATCTGCTATCAAAATCTTCCTTTGGTAAAAAGGATTTTACACTTCTTCTCGATCACCAGAAACGAACGCTTTCACACAGTCTCTGTTTTCTTGCTCGTCAAAAGATTAATAATTCTTTTTTTCACACACTTTCCCGTGTATATATATATCTCCGAAGTTTCCAAGATAGAACATATATTCAAATCTGAGAAAATCTTCCGCATAAATAGATCCATGAAAATCTCCTTTAGATTCGCGATATTAAATGAAATAACAGAGCCGTTGTAACTCCCCTGAAGAATCGGCATAAAAAGATCCGTTTAAATCAATCATTAATCCGTTGTAAACCGTCTCTGATTTAGTCAAAGTCGTATTTAAGAATCAGCTCGAAATCCGCCTAATAATCCGCTTGATTGACTAATTCAAAAGAAAATATCGTCTGTCAAAAATATCCCGACGCCAAACGTAGGGTTGATGACGTGGCTCCAAACGTAGGGTTCACAAACGTAAGGTTCAGAACGTAAGGTTGAACATACATACTTTCTCTTCAGCATTCAAACGTAGGGTTGATCATCCATACTTTGTCTTGCTTCAACTCTCCAAAGAACGTACGGTTGATTATAAAAGTAAGTTTGATGATCCATACTTTTGAGAAACAAACTCAACACTGAAAACTAACGTACGGTTTCTCTTCCATACTTTTCAACAACGAAAACGTAAGGTTCCTTCCAAACGTAATGTTCTTCTTCCATACTTTTCAACAACGTAAGGTTCATTAACCATACGTTTCAAAATAACATAAAAAGTAAACTTTTCATCCATACGTTACGTTCATCAACGTAGGGTATGAACAGTGATTCCAGTACGCGCTAAAATTGATCTCGCGCTACAGTGATTCCAGAACGCGCTAAAATTGATCTCGCGCTACAGTGATTCCAGAATATGCTAAAATTGATCTCGGAATAAATGAAGTATAAAATCTCGTTATATAAAATAAATTCCTGCAAAATACTCAACGAAATAATTAGTAAATAATTAAGGGTATTTGTGAGCATCAAAATCATCATAAAGAGACAGAGTATTATTTAAAATAATCTCCCCCTTTAAAAAACATTATTTTGATTTGTTTAAAAACAATACATTGCTCAACACATA
Source organism: Viscum album (assembly GCA_963277665.1). Lineage (NCBI taxonomy): Eukaryota > Viridiplantae > Streptophyta > Magnoliopsida > Santalales > Viscaceae > Viscum > Viscum album. The sequence continues at coordinate 1,880,484,592 of OY728132.1, forward strand.
GTATCATGAGGAAACTAAATAATAAAAAATGGTATACATGTCAAACAAGAATAAACATATTCCAAAGTGGTATGATAAACCCATGTACAATTTTTAGATTAAAAAATAAATAAAAATATGGGGTCCTTCAGAGTAAATATTGATCCATTATCAGATCCATGCTCCTTTGATTAGCCATCCACCACAGGACCCTTTCCATTCCCCAGATACCTAGTCATGAAATCTATAATCTCACAAAAATGTATTAGTAGTGTGTGAGTACAAGACATAGTATGACACTACCAATGAATCCATAACCAGCGTAATCAATAAAAATTGTGTATTACATAAATAAAAAATAAACATGAAATAAAAAAACAATACAAAATTGAGCACCCATGTGCTAACGTAGACACCATCATCCCCAACTATACAAACTTCAGATCCCGGAAAAATGGAATATTAAGGTATCAAAAGTAATCAAGAACATACCTAGAGGATAATAATCATACATCTTAGCATCATGTAAACATAAAACCTTATGTTCACTATGAATCAAGTGATTCATGTCCTCAACATTCAATAGGAAATGATTGATACTTGAAATCTACTATTCATCGAGTAATATACTTCATATAATCCACTGTGTATCGAGTGTGTCAAACATCATCCATAATGAATAGTCGTATTCCTAAAATGTGCATTGTTCCATCATCTCATGTCATGTGTACTCTCCCTCTAAGGTATAAACATTTCATGATGGTCCACCTATTTTGGGATCCATGTAAAATACCACAAAGGTGAATATAACAAGTTAAAACACACAAGTATGTTTAAAATATCATGATATGTAAGGTATTAAGAAAAAATATATGTGATCAACATAAAACATGAATAAAATATCTACATACGTACTCATGGAATCAAGTAACTATTTATCATGTGCTACACACCCACACACCCACATGTGATTATAATCAATCGTGTTTACCAAGTATTACAATACAAGTGTTATATCATGGTAACAATTGTAATCAAGAACCATAAAATGTAGGGAACTTCCTACATCAAATATTTCTATTTCAACTTCAAGGATAAACCACCCTAGGTGGTTTGAAAGATGGAGCTGAAAACTATATTTCCAAGAACACCTCCATCAATGATATATAATCATAGTTGTTAAAACATCATTTTTAATGTTTCATCATGTATCCCTATAACCAATCCCAAAATATTTATTTCAAAATACAAATAAAATACGACATAAAATAATAATTTCTCTCTCTAATATATTTTTCAAATTATAAAAGTAATCCAATTAAAGTGCTAGAAATTTCATTCTGAAAAAATAATAACAATAATTATACCATATAATACAATACTATATCTTTCTAAAATAATATGCATATGTTAGTCCTTTAGTATTATTATTTGATATTCTTGGATGATACATCTTTTTTTACTATGAGAAATTCCATATTATTATCATTCAAGAATTAATTATGTAATTTCTCCATGAGGATTCTTTTATGAACACAATAAAATAATGAGAAAACTGTAGAAAAATTTCCTACCAAGAATTATCTATCTCAATAACTTCACCTATAATAGAAGAGAGAGTGTGTAATTTATAATTTAGAAGAATACATATGAAGAACAGTGTTTGGAAGAGAAAGAATTCACAAATATTATATAAGGTAAATTTGGGAAAGCTAAGTTTGGAAGTACAAAAATGATTGTACAGAAAATATTCAATATTCATTTAAGAAAAAAACTGTGTGTAGGATCACCACAATAAAAACCTAAAATTAAATATCATCATTTTTAGGTGATTCATAACTGTGGAGTATTTAATTTCATCCATAAATATGATTTATGGATTCAAATGGGTATAAGGATTTATTTCCTTGAATTTTGAATTTAAAATCATCAAATACACATTATAGTCTTATATTATATAATAAGAGATAAATATGAGAAAAATAGTGTTAAATTTTACACATAGATATAGGGTTTGTAGTGTTTTAGTGCATATATAGTTGGTTAAACTTTTGTGCATTTGTAAAAGCCGCAACACCATTATAAAACCTTATAAAAATAATTCTTATCTTTACAAAGTGCTAAACTAACCCTCACACAACCTTGGATACCCTTATATATGAAACTTTACGTAACCACAATCTGGTTTACCATTTAACGAGTAGAGAAAAAACTATATTACCCTTAAATACAAACTATTACCCATACAAAACTACCATTATATTGGCCAATAACCTTACATTATTACCCTTATATAATCATGTACCTTTACCCGTGCCTTGAGTTACCTTTACATGACATTCAATTACCCTTATGCAATGCATATTGTCATGTATTATCCAAACAAAACACATTGTTTACCAATACACAAAATATGTAAAAGGATACAAACCCTTATAAAATCTAGGGAATGTTATTTTTACCCATAGAAAAGGTCTTAAAACCTCGTCTTACCCTTACACAGCACCTTATAACCCAAAATAAAATGTTTTTTATTGAAATTTTTTATTATTTACATAATAGAACTTATAAAATAAAGGAAAAAGAGGGCCTACAACATTTAAAATATTTAAAATATTTCAATTCTAACCCCATAACATCTTCTCACCCTTCAGAATAATCTCTACAAGCCTTTCTCAAATAACTCAGGACATTAAGCTAACAAATTAGACTCTTATTCTCATGTATCCCCCAAGATCTATCCATGATGCCACTAAATCCAAAAAAGTGGTACCATCTTCCGTGAAAATATATTATCACCTTAGTCTGTAATCTATATTACAAGCTTCTCATAAGATTAATCAAGCTCCAAATTAATGTTTACAAAGTCTATGAAATGTGTAGGATCATCTATATGCCCCAATAGTTGTGACACATGAAACATGTCATTTGTACCTGGGTAGCATGAAGGAAGATCCAGATGGTACCCAACTGTACTATCCCACATATTGATCTAAAAGGTCCTAAAAAGTATGGTGTAAAATTTTCTTACTTCCTCATATTTTGGTGTCCTAAATAAGGAGTCACTCAAATGAAAACATGATCACCCAAAATGAAATCCAATGGACTTATCCTATTTCTAAAATAAAATATCTACCTTCTCTGAGTGGTGATCAACCCATTCTGAATCTGTTACAATCTCTCAGTGGTCTCATGAACTAAACTAGGCCCTAGAAATTATACCTCTCCAAACATATGCCAACAAAGTGGTGAATGACTTGGACTCCCCTAAAGAGCCTCGTAAAGATCCATCTAAACCAAATCATGGTTATATTTTTGTATGTGAACTCAAAAAAGTATTGATGATCATCCCATGATCCACTAGATTCCAGAATAAATACATAAATCAAATCCTCCAATATTAATTTTTTCAACTTGGACATTCCATCTGTTTGATAATGCTACACTGTTCTCAATATCAATTGATTACCTTGGAATTTATGCAAGTCCTACAATAAAAATGATGTGAAACAAGCATATCATTTAGGTAAAATTCATTCGGGGACTCTATGTAATTGTACAATCTCAAAAACATATATATTTACCATATCATCCACTGAGAAATTCTATCTAACCAATATGAATTGGTAAACCATCATCATTTAATCAAAAACTACCTAAAACGTTTCATGACTCATTGGAGTCCAAGGTAATCCCATTACAAATCTCATCATGATATTCCCCCACTTCAATATGGGAATAGGATGTGGAGGGAGTAAAATTCTAGGATGTTGATGCTCGACCTCTACCCTATGGATTGTATGACATCAAGAGAAGAAAATAAAAATGACCTTATTCATCCCTATCCACCATAACACCACTTGAATCCATGGTACATCTTTATTACACTAAGATGTACCATCCATAAAGAGGTATAGATGTCCCTAATCATATCCTATCTGATGGATGTATGGACTAATACTCTCTCATGTAAAATGATCACCGCATCATCACCCAACAACCACCTGGATATCAGATCACCTCTATATAGTTGTTCTTGTATCACAAAACACTCTAGGTTAGTATTTTATCTAGACATTACATGGTCTATCAGAGAATATGTAACCACTAGTGTAGCACACGTCATTAGTCCCCAATCCATAGACGAATCAATTTTTTAGTATTCCCAAAACCTCATTAAGCAGAATTTCTCCTATGAATGCCTCTCCCCAAGTTCATACTCCACCTATATCTTATGGTAAGCTAATCATTTACAACGTTACTTTTCCCAGGTTCAAACATCATATTGAAATCAAACATCAATAGATACACCACCCAGTTCCTCCCCATCTGATTTAAGTCCCTCTATGTGATGATATAAAAAGGATTATGGTGCTAAGAGTAGACAACGAACCTTTATGATAAGATATAGTTTTGAAAACAATTTAGTTAATGGACTATGGCTACCATCTGTATAATATGAGTGAGGTAGTTCCACTCATGGGCTAATAGTTATCATGACCCACATGCTACTACCTACTCTCTCTACATTAGTATGGCTTCCAAACCAATTCACAATGAATCATAGTATATTGAATGTTTTATATATTGATTAAAAAGTATCAGTAATGTAGATATATTCAACCTCTTCATTTTCTTTTAAAAAAATCTTCGCACTGGTTTTTCTACTAAAAATTCACTCCATTATTTTTCAATGTAGTCAAGGCCATTAAAATTTTGTATAAGTCATGGAAAAAGAGTCATTAATATCTTTCTATTATAAGAGAGAATTTTATACTAATCATGTTATGAGGAAGTTTCTAGGAAATCACTCCCTCTACAATAACTATGTCTATAAATAAACATGTCTTAGACACCACATGTCTTAAAATATTTACCACCTGAATCTAGAATTCACACTTCAACGGATTAGTGTAAAGCTAGTGTGGTTGAGTAAAACTAAATACTATCTCTAAAATTCCATCATGATGCTCTGGTGTTAGTGATTAAATGAGGATTATATTGACAATAACTATGGTGAAAAATTCTAGGTAAGGATGAATGATATTGTTCATGAGGTTAAAGAACACTTATAAATCATTTTTCAATAAAAATGGAATGGAAACATACTCATATAGTTTATACCTTCTTTGTGACACAATTTTCAGAATATCTACCTCTCTTTCCCACAATTGGTAACATCCTGGTCGAAGATGAATCTGGTATAACCATTAATCTCTCCTCAACTGATCAAAAAATGTCATCGATCCAAGGAATATGATACTAGTACTTCGCCATCACCTAGATCATTTTTGGTATTCAATGAAGATTCAATGACTTCCATTCACCTTGTCGGAATACGACATAGGTGAACCCCATGCTGAATCACTCAAAACAAAAATGATCTTCTTATCTCAGTCATCAAACTACCCCTTGATATCCTTTAACATGGATGGAGTCATGTGATATGGGTGTATCAAAATATTTTGGTCACTCGACGAAATCTCTATCTCAATGTAAATTCATCTATCTGGAGAAATTACTATTAATTCCATTAGAAAATGACATAATATATATCCAATAGAATTGGAAAAGATAAGGGGATAGTCATTGATCCTACTGAATGACGAAATCCCACTATATGTTCCATGACGATCTCAGGATAACTCATGTTTGAAAAAAAAAAATTTTCCTAGTTACCACTCTCTAATTATCATGAAATTCACTCCCTTCAGGAAATTAATCCAAAAAAATAACTGAAATAAATAAAAATTATTTTATAAGATCATCATCTAATCAATACTAATAATCACATAAAATGTCATCATATTTAGAATCATAAATTCCCATAGATTTACATAGATGAAAATTACTAGAGGTCACTATGGGAATCAATAGAGACTATATACTTTCTTTTCCAATAATGATTAAAGGGAGACTAAATCAGAGGATAATGCTATTGGTATGTTATGTTTAGAAACCAATTTTGTGAAAATTAATGAATAGGAAGAACCATATTTGAAAAAAGTTGGTACATATATTATTCATGATCAAGAGTATACCTCGAATATATGAATGGAATTAATCACCATCTTCTAGAGTCTGATCCACTATGAAAACGTGACCTGACTTATCTCAAAAAACTTACCCCCTAAGATTCATGACTAGTATAAGTCTACCGTTTAGGACCATTCCCAAATCCATGCCTCATTGTTCAAGTCTACCTTGAATCCTTTTAGAATAATGACCTATGGGATCTATGTTAGAGTTATTAAAGATTTATTATATTTCCAAACTGCCTGCACATTCTATAAGGTACTATGAAATCTGAATAGCAGTTGCCCATTTTCCCATAGTTAGAGAATTAGGGGTAAGCTCCAAAGGGAACTAAAGAGATATAAATCTACTACACCTACTTTCCACAACTCTACTAAAAATCCCAATCCTTCCCATTCTTTCCATTTAAATAGGTACTCATAGTAGCAGTAAGAGGTCCACCCATGTGATAACTAAAGGGTAGAAAAGGACCAGCTACCTAGCCTTCCTCCAATATCCTCTCAGTGGTAAAAAAATTCTATAAAACCTCTATGTATGAAATTATTTAAATGACATGGAACTAATGTCTAATATTGATATGAATTAAATCTGAAACTTCCTTTCCTTATGATCATCATTCCTGTTTAGAAGACGTGCAATGTATAAAAGATCAGTAAAATGAGTGGAGTGGGTGGACACTAACCTAGAAACCTATAGTAGGCCCATAAACTCTTATGATCAATTGAGCATCAACGTATCAAAAAAGGACACCCTAATGAACCATTCCTTAAATTCCATCTAGGTGAGACTCCCTTATCAGCTAGCATATTCCATAACTCACCACTAATTCCTAGTGAGTATTTGTAGCATGAAAGTCACCAAATCCACCTTCCAAGTATCTAGTATCTCAAAAATATTGAAGATACCCATGATGATATCCTCCAATTCCCCAGCATCCAGTGGTACACTGGTTCCTTGAAAAGCTAGAGGATACCGGACCTGAAAATATCTAGTATAGTTCACCAAGGATCTCTATGGAAATGATCATGGATAGAGTTGGATCATAACCTATACAATAGGAGAAGCTACGTGAACATGATATTGGTAACCCTTCTACTCTACTAGTATTTCAAAAAAGCATATATGAGGTGTTATCTTTTATAATAGAAGGATCATTAAAATCCCAAATGGATTGTAACCAGTATAAGGGATCACATGATGTTTTCCTAGGAATTTACAAACAACCTATGTAATTTCCCTCATAGCACTAAACCTAGTCACCATCCCTACAAGTTAGAAGAATTTTTCATATATATACTGACATAATAGCATGCATAGTTAAATTAATTAATCCCTATAGAGATATAGCACAACAACAGAGAAGATCGCACAACAAGAGAAACATTAACAAATAGATAGAAAAATTAAATGCTGTAAATTAAAGAAATATTATACAACACAACAACATGTTTATATATTACATGTGGACCTAGATTCCTATACAAGATGTATGAAAACACCTAAAATATCATAAAATAGTAATAGTAATCCTATTCATGGTAACTTCGCAGTTTGTTACACATGTGTTGGCCAGGAACATGGAAACACCCATGCCCATCTTTTACACTGCTATCACATTTCTACCATGTCTTAGGTTAGTCCAAAAGAAAATAATAAATATATTCTATAATACCAATTTTTAACACCATAACCTGAACCACCGGATCTATGTTGGAGGTTCACATGATCTCATGGGAACCTCCCCATACACAAGACGACTTCGACTAGTAGTGGGGGTCTAAATCCATCAATGGGGAGACTATACCCTAAATATCATTTCATAACACAAATAAATAACTAAATAAAAAATAATATAATGATTATATTATCATTAAAATGATAGAAAATAAACACATGTCATAGAAGAATAAACATATCCCAAAGTAGTAATCCAGTTCGGAGTATAAACTAGACATAAAAAAACAAAGTAGTAGGGTCCTATAGAGTCCATCCTAGAATTCTAACATAACCATTATCCTATTCCTAACCATCCACCACATAGATATTTAGCTTCATTGGATTTATATTTATGATATCTATAACCTTATTTAAATTCCAGAGTAGGGTGTATGTATAAGACTCGGTATGACACCACCAATGCATACATAACAAGCAGGATCAATTAAATAATTTTATTCCATAAATAATTAAATAAAATGCACAAGTATACAATAATATAAAACTAAGAACCCATGTACAAAAATACACCATTATACCAAAACATACATACTTATACTTTATAGTAATTTAAAAGTATTTGAATTATTCATGAACAACCCATGAGAATAATAATAATGTGGCTCAACATCATGTGAACATACAACTGAGTATTCAATAGGGATTTAATTATTCATGTTCTCAACATTATTGGGGTATTAATGGATACTCTACATCCACTAGTAATCTAGTAACCTGCTTCTTGAAATCCACCAGGCATCAATTATATCCCACAACATCCTTGAGGCATCATCGTATCCCTACCAAATTATTAGGCCCATTATGTCCATTGTAAAAGTTTGTGCACAATCCCCCTATAAGAGATAGAGGTTTCATAGTGGTCCACCTATTTGAGCTCCAATTAAAATAACAAATGGTACACATAATAGGATAGAACTCAAAGAAAAAATAACATTACATTATAAGAGAAGTTTCAATATAAAATACATGTGATCACCATTGAAAAGAAATAAAAATGATACATATATACTCATGGAATAAAATTTCATATAAGGTTCTCTAGGTTTATACACACACCCACATACAATAATAATCATGAAAACTTGTCAAGTATTTCAATAAACTAGTTATATAATGGTAAGAAGTGTAAAAAAGATCCTCAAAAGGTACGTATCATCCCATCTCAAAGTCATCGATGTCAATGTTACGGATAAACCACCCTATGTGGATCTAAATATGGAGTGGAAACCTCTAAAACCAAGAGAACATACTTCAAGGACTTATTATCATAATTTTCGACATGTCAATGTTCATGGTTCATCAAGGATCCCTAAAACCAATTATAAATATGTTATTTCAAAAACAAATAAAATACCACATGTGATTCCCTCTCATAGAAATTTTTTTAAATTATAAAAATAATCCAATGCATGTGCTACAATATCTTCCTCAAATAATAATAATAACAATAATAAAACCCCATATTATAATACTAAATCTCTAAAAAATAATATGCATGTGATAATTCTTCATTATTATTCTGTTATATTCCAAGATAACAATTCTTTTAACATTATTGGATAAACTCCAAATTATTTTAATTCTTCAATTCTTTATTAAATTTATCCATGAAGTTTCTTTCCTGAAAACACACGAAATAAGGAAAAAAGAATAAAATAATTTACTACATTGAATTACCTCTCTTAGACCCTACATTTACAATAAAAAAGGGAGTGTGTGATTCTACCTCATAAGGAACCCAGATAAAGAACTCAGTTTCGTTATGGAAAAATTCAAAGATCCTAAGTGAGGAAGAATCAAGGAAGATAAGGATTGAAGTAATATCAAAATGAAGGTAGAAGAAGGAATGATTATTCATTTAATAAAATTAACCATTCATAGGTTCACCATAATAAAAACCACAAATTAAATATCATTATTTAATTTTTGTTCTAAGCCATTCATAATTATAGAGTATTTAATTTCATCCATAATTATGTGTTATGGATTTAAATGTTTCATAGGATATAATTTCATGATTTATATAATTTAAAATATTTAAACACATTTTATAGGGTTTATTAACATAATAATAAGTGATAAAAATGATAAAAACATGGTAAAATGTAACCCATATATATGGGCTATTCGCTCCGTGAAGGTAAATTATTTTTACCCTCACACGGTGGGTTACCATTATTTGGATTTGGAAAAGTTGGGGAAACCATAAAAAACCATAGAAAAATCCCTCTTAACTTAATGTGGAACTAAAACTACCCTTAAAAACCATTAATACCCTTACAAAACTACACTCACATGTCCAACTACCCATACACATAACCTGATTTACCATAACACGAGCAGAGGAAGACATGGGTAGCCTATACGTACAATACATCACCCTTATCAAACTACCCATACATGGAAAAATACCCTTATGCAGTAATTTACCTTTATACATTCCTTTAGTACCCTTATGGGGTGTGTTGTTACCCTTGTGCAATAAATATTCTCAAGGATTAACCTTACACAATAACCCTTTTACCATTACACGGCCTATCGAAATGGTTTTTACCCTTACAAAAGTCTTGGAAAGTTTGTTTTACCCCCTTTTCAAGGTCTTAAAACCTAACCCTACCATTATGTAACACCATAAAACCAAAAATAAGGTGATTTTATTGAAACGTTATATTTTCATATAAATGAACTTATACAATATAACAAAAGAGGGTCGTAAGACATTTTAAAAAAATTATAATATTAAAAAAATGATTCTTATAGTGGATTCATGGATGAATCATAATCTTTTTACCTTATAATTCCATCATAAATGTTTTAAGAGCTATAAAATAAACATTAGGAAATGGTTTTTTACTACATGTTGTATCGTCTATGATCTGTATGGGAAGCGAAAGTGATGTGATATTTTATTGAGATTATGATTACACTGATCACATATAGATTGGAAGATATAATTCAAGAAGGCCCCCCATGTACTCAAGATGATAGAGTATATTAGTTTTCTTGAATAAATGGTATTTTAGATGAATCATGAATGTTAAATATATCTCACTATCCTATCCTCTCCACCCATTTTCTCGAGTATCATTAACAGTTTTAAAATAAAAAGTATGAATGTTTTATTTAAATATATTTTTGGGTGAGGTTCTCTTGGAAAACAATAATTTAAATACATATGAACCTCTATTTATTAGGGTGAATAAGATTAAATATAAGGGTAGAAAAGCTAATTATAACTACACAACCAAAATAAACTCCAAAAAACATTCTATGAAACCAAAGATAAATAGGGGAGAATTAAACAATATTTTATTTACATCACATGTGGATATTTAGGTCATTGGAAGAAAAATTTCATTTATTTGAAGAATAAATAAATTACTATTTATAATTAATTTATATTCATTATTTTATGTGATATTTATATTTTATCTATTGGGTATTATATACAATATGTGACATCCATATCTATTTCCAAATACAAGAACCATAGATGTTTAGAAAGGACACAAGGGTGAAGTGGATCCTCAAGATTCTAATATAGATTAAATATGAAATATTCTAGAGAATATAATTAATTCTTATTTCATACTATATAGATTATTGTATTTAAAAACTATTATTATATAATGCGTGTCACCAAAAACATTAACTCGTGTTGAGTTCTGACATACTGAGTTTTTACTTAAGGTATGAAATTAATTGATATAGTCTACCATACATAATTAATTATTCAATTAAACATTAATTTGAGATTTATGAAATTTGAAATTGATTAGAATATCAACATTTAAGAGTCAATAATACCCATCTTATACGCATTCAATCTCAGTCTTGTTAATCAAAAAAATTCTATGAAATACCATGAACATTGTTTAAACAATTTAGGGGCTAAAACACTGAGGTATTATAAAAGATTTATTATATGGTTTAATGATAAATTCACTTTTATAATTGAATATGAAAAGGTCACAAATATTCTATAATAAGTTCTAATAGATGCTTGTGAACTATTTTAGGTAGAAGTTAGAGGTAAATACATGTTCTTCATAAAATTCAATTAATAAATTTAAGGAATATAAAAGTGGAAAAAAGGAATATATTTTTTAAATGATATTATATTCACCTGAAATAATTTTTTTAGATTATTTTCACCATGTATTCAATAATCATTAAAAATATATATTTGATTTAATCATAAACTAACATTTTCCAATACACATTAAATCCATTACATTAGTAAAAGGAGGATCAATTATGTTTTTTATATTTCTTGAAAAGAACTATTTTGTATTTATATCACATGCGTTTAAAATAGAGGAAATACTATACACATATTCTAAATATAAGGAAAAATAGATATCATATGATCCAATGTATGAAATAAATCTATTATTTCAGAAAAATTGTGTTTAGATTAAAATAGTTTGTTACGGTTAAGTTAATAAAAAAAACTTGCATCAAGAATAATACATTGTATTTATCAGTAGTATATATTTTATGTTTTAAGGATGTTACATAAATCCATAAGATAGAAATGTCCGTTAAGAGAAATAAAATATTTCTATAAATGGATTCACATATCTATTTGAGATAGTGGGATAAATATTGAGTTGAATAAAATTTGTGTCTCAAGATACACCAGTGGTTGACATAGGAAAAAGTTCCACAAGAGCTCATGTAAAATGAATTTTCCAAAGACACGTACTGTGTAGGAAATATAAAACTATAGTCATATGGTTTTATTATCACGGAGTAAGGTGATACATTATTCATAGAGAATAATGAACTTTTGTCATATAAGGAAGATGTAAATTGTAATAAGCTAAAATTAGAAGTGAATGTGAATTCAAATATACATTCCATGTACCAATTTTTTGTTTTTTATTTTGATCATTTCTCCAAATGGTATAAATTCATTGCTGTAAAATAATGAGAAAATATACATGGGTGGTACATACATGGTGTGAAAATACATGAATATTTATACCAAATAATATATCATGAATCCATTAGATTTATAATTTTTGTAGAAACTTAATACTATCATTATATTTGGAATTAGATATCAAGAGCACATTCTTAGGAAGGTGTGAATGCAACTCAACCAAAAAGGGATGGCTAAACAAACTAATTACAATATGGAAGGAAAGTTATAGATATATATTTTAGATTAATTAAATCCTAATTATCATAAAATATTCGTTTTGGAATGAAAGTAAGCCAGATTTCTACAAGAGGAAAGTGAGAGCGACATAATTGTAAAAAGAAAATATGATGAAAATATTTGAAAATAATTTACTGGTTTTATAGTTAATTAAGACTATATTGAAAGAAAATCATGAAATATTGACATAAATTAAAAACCAATATTCTATATAATAAGATCTACTAAGGAAGCCCTATGGGTTTCATAGACCATTTCAAAATACATATCTTAAAAATGTATTGAAAAATACTAATACAAATAATTTGAGAGATAATTGTTTCCAACATAATAAGGTGATAATATCAATAATAATACATATATACGACATTAGAGGAAAATAAAATAGTGGTTATAATTCCCTATTCACCAATTAAGGATCTAACCCATATTATATTCTATGTTCTGGATGGGTATTTCCAAAACATACATTATGGTTCAGTTAGAGTTATCTAATAGTACATTGGAAAGTATAGGTGATATATACATGGTAAAAGGATAAGAAGGAAAAAAATTTATTATTAGGATATAAAACCAGTCCTATATAAATACATTTTATCTAATATCATATTTAGGTTAAGTTAATGAGTAAGAAAATCTCACTGAAGCCAATGGAAACCATATCTACAAATATCATGCAGTTTGTGATGTCAATAATTTTTTGTCATAAAATTCACAATGATTTGTTCTAGTTCTAGGAATCATACATGGAGAGAAAAATATTATCATAATTTAAATTGTGGCAATCCTTTGATAATGATACTAGCCAATTAGTCAAGTTTATAATAGAGTAACAAGGGGAAATACTCAAGGATATCATATTTTTTAGAGTTTTACTCAATGATGTGATGTTTTAGATAGTAGAGTATCTAAATGAGAAAACATGTTAGGACTAGTTATTAAGTCCATGAAACATTAAATGAATGATCTTATAATTTTTGAGATAACAATTTTATTGTTACAAATATAGTTCTAATGCAAGAGGTAGTGTTGTAAAATTGGGTTCTCTAGATCCTACTTGAGATATACTTTTTGATTACTATATCATGTATACTGAGAGTTATAAATGATTAAATCTTAACAAAATATGCTTAATAATTCTGTGTACACTATTGACATGGTAGTGTCCATGTAATATTTTTTAGATCAATACGTTATATTAGTTCTTAGATATAATGATATACTTGATATACTTTGATAGTAACCTTAAAAATATATATTATGGTCTAGATACATCATACAAACAAGACATAGATGATATTTTTATATTAGGTGTTATGGGATCATAAGCATTGTGTCAACTTCTCATAAAGTTTTCACTTAGTGATCTAAAGTAGAGGAGACTATGAGGACTAGGCCACCAATAGGAACACAATATTTTACAAGTGTAATTTGATATTCCTATATGAAATAATGTATATTGGTATCTTGACAAGAAATAATTATCAATGTATACCAGTGATCATTTAATTAGATGAAAGATTAAAAAAATGGAATTCACTATTTCTATGGGGTAGCTTGCATTGGGTGCTTTATTGGTGGTTTGGAATTAATTAAACAATCATGAAAAAAATTATCACTCCCAAAAGAAAGAGATATGTTGGGGCCCAGTTGAGTCTAATATAAATTCCATTAATAAATCCATGGACATGGTAGTAGAATGTATATTTATCCTGTTATTTTATATATAATAAATAAATTAAGAAAGGAGGTGACACAAAGTTTTCATCCTTATTTATGATATATCATTATACAAAACAATTATATATTACATGATGTGTGCTTTTTCGGATGATGTAATTGATATGACTAAACCTTATATCCTTAGGGTACATGATGTGATGCTAGATACCACTATTGGTCTATTAGTTTTATTCAATAATATTGAGATAATATCATAGAGATCCACACAAAAATCATTTTTATAATCTTGAACAATTCTAATGAATTGGAGTTTATGACATGGTGGGACCCAAGGTGGGGATCGGGTAATGTTTGGGTTCAAACAATCACCATAAAATAAATTAAAAATTATTTGATTTTATAATAATAACTGTTAAATTTATTCACCTAAAGTATTTAATAATTATTTAGTGAATATAATGAAAAAATTTAATGAATGGATATTTTATATTCAAGGTTTATTTAATAATTATGGCAGAAACTAGTTGAGATGGCGAGTTGTATTATATCACATAACAAATGTATAATGTTAAAAGTATGTGATGGAAAACTTATGAAATTATTTACATATTTATTATGTTATTCATATTATTTAGTTATTATTTATATGTTTGAATAAGGTTAGTGGAAAAAGTAAAATTTTTGAGACTACCAACCTACGTATATATGTCTAGAGAGGCCCCACTCTGGGGCACTATACACTCACTCTAATTTGGGAGAATATCTATATTATCTCTAGAATCCTAGAGTGATATGGATCTGATATATGAACCATGATTCATGTACATCTTATCGTATCTAATGAATGATATTGCAGAAATTGTCATTACATCAAAATCTTCACTGATTCTCTGAGATAGAACCCATACATTGATGATCGATGTACATATAGAATTTTTGAGTGTCTGTGGATGATCTAGAGGTTTATTATTTTATTTCCTTTGAGTAGTGATCCCCAAAGATGATTGAAATATGTATTTGATAAAAATAAAGTGAGGTACAATTTTGAATTCATTTTTTATGTTAATTTAGATCACATGAGATCCTCAGGGAAATTTTTGGGTGCAACCATGTCGGTGATGATGTTGCAATGTCTATCATGGCGTAAGATTTTTAATTTCTCCTAATTTTATTCTTATTTTTTACACCTGGTACCAATATATAATATGAAATAATTGGATTTATATATATATCCATCATTTAAAAATCCGAATCCATGATTTTATGTCTTTAATTAGAATTTCTATAGTTTAATAATAGTAATTTATAATGATCTTATATTAAGAGTATAAAAATATAAGAATAGAATATATAGGTATAAAAAATATAGAACATATTATACTACTATTATAAAGATTATTGTGTTCATAGAAAATATAGATATAATGATACTGCAAGAGTTTACCTTGAATGTTAAAAAGAATAAGAGAAGATAGATATTGGTATTACTCATACTACTGAAAATATTATAAAATAATGAGGAGGTAAGGATATAGGAAAATGATTCATCTATATCATAAGGATCGAAGAATTGAGATAGACTAGCTGTGACAATTGTCTAAGAAAAAACCATTTTGAGATTGCCTCATACTAAGGATGAATTTCACGTAGGTTTAGTCCTTGGGAAAACACTCTTACACCAACGACTATTCTTCAAAGATTTATTCATTTTTTATTTATTTAAAAAGTTTATTCTTAAAAAAATTTGTTTAATTTAATTAATTCTAGAAAGATTTGGGATATACCCGTATGAATATATTTGTCTTGATAATGAGGGATGAGTTATATGTGGGGGAGGGATAACAACAACCAAACAGTAGAGTTGTGGCCATTCAAATTTAAAATAAATCCCCATAATAAATTATTGGTGGTCATTACTATTTTTATTTCATACTTATATTACATGAAAGAAAATAGAAGATGTGAAGATTTTGTGATATCTATGCACTATATAGGTTCATAGGTTCTGTGGGGGAGTTTTAATTGATAAAAATTCACCCACACTAATCTGACCCCCACTCTTTGTGTGGTTGTACTAATCCTGCTGAAAAATTCACTAAAATTTTTCAATATGGATATATTTTGGTACTTCTTGAACCGATCCTTCATGAATTTCCATCACTTTATCTAGAAAAATTTTATCATAGAAAAACTGAAAGATCTTATCATTAAAGACTATATTCCAAATCTGATAACCTTTAACTGATTATTTTCTAAGTGATATAATCTAAAGTGTTTATCACCTTTTCTAACAAAGTTTCATGTTTAGGGATTATATCAAAACATCTTCATTTCCTTGTAATAAACATGGGTTTAAGGGATTGATCTTAAAACATTCAAGTGAATCAAATAAACCAATTTTTCAATTCAAAATTTCATCCAGAAGTTTAAACCCAATTGATTTGGAAGGACTTTCATTCATGAGATAAGATAAATGGTGACGTATATTGGGATAAAACTAATTGTAGATATCAACCTCATGGTTCTTGATGTATGATTCATATTATAGTTCATCCATTCTATAAAATTATTCTTTATAGGTGTTCTATGCATATAATATTCCATATGGACCCCATTCATCAAATTGAACATTAAAAACCCCATTCCTCCATATTCACCACCATTATCATATGGAATTCATTTCAACAATATTTTGTTCTTATCATACACTATAGATCTATTTTTTATCAATGTTATTCAAAACATAGACATGTGTTTTGGGAAAAGAACCATCACTTTTCATGTGGAATCTTTAATGATTGTAACAAGGTATAGTGAATTCCCGTGATATTGAACTAGCGATAGTCCTCATACATCATATGAACCAAATCAAGAATTCAAATCATTATTTATATGAATAATTACATAATGGAAATGCTTTACTAATTACCCAATATGTGGGTTTCACAAGTTCTTTTCTCAACATGATCTATATTTAGAAATCTCTTTGTAGCCTAGGTCTGTAATCCTTTCATGTGATTTTTGAAAATATGGTCATGCCACAATTTACATCTCCAAAATTTTTTCTTTGATATGTAGTATATATTTATAAATAATTTCCATTTATAAATTTCAATATTTTACACTTTGGTCCACCACCATGGAACCAAGATTGATCTTCCATGCACCATATATAAATATATTGTATAGTCCTTCATCATCATGATAATAATTGGAAATCAAATTCTTTTGTAAATATTTAATGTGGCATATTCCGTTCACAGATAGAAAAATACTATTTATCTAAATAAAAAAATTAACATTTCCGAAAACTTAAAATGATTATCTATATGGAATGTAAACCTTGAAAAATATTTTTGATACATAATACATCACAAAACACATATTTTAAATCAGATGGAATAATTTTTTATAGTCAATAATACATCAATCCATCTAACTGGTGACACTTTAAAACAAATTATCACCCTCCCCTAAAGCTATAGAATTTTAATATTAAATGGAAGGATGATTTACAATATTTAGATATCTCTATTGGTAGTATTTTTATATGTTTTCCCTATTTCAATAGTTCCAACATGTGAATTCAACTAGAATAGTTGATTTCCCTCAACTTCTTTGTATTTTATACCTACTATTCTAGCTTCTTTGACTCGATATTCTAAAACATTTTACACTAAACATTGTTCTAGTAAAACCTAATAATCCCTTATCATATCTATCTTCATTTATAATCAAATCATTGATCTCCTCAAATACCATTTCTTTCTTAATATTGAGATTAATCATATTAATATACATCGCATCACATGATTATTGATGATATGAAAGAAATTTAAATTCCTATACACCATCAAAAAAAATCACCCAAACAGACTCCAGCTCAAATTGAAGTCTTTTACATGATTATTCATTTACCTTAATTTTAATATCTTTTTGAATAATAGTTACTATATCAGAAACCCAATGTTCATTGGGTAAGGATTCTCATATGTGTTCACTAGTGTAGACATAAATTTAGAAGTTTTCTTCACCTCTTGGATGTTAAATTCCATGTTCTAGGATAGAGGCATTTGAATCACACCCACCACCACACGGATAAACCTTCATCATTCTTATGTTGACATTGATTCTGAAATAACACAAAAAACTATCCCTATAGATTTATCTAGAATAAGTACTCCTTAACTTTAAACCTCAATAACCAAAATTATAATCTATCAAAATAATCTAACACATTTCTATCATACAATAACAACCATCTAGAATTGAATTTTTTAAAGGGAAAGAGATGCATTGTTTTATAAATAGATGTTTAAGATACCCAAACCAAAATGCCAAGGTCCAATACCACTTATTATGATATAACTAATGATACATAATTTCCAAACCTCCCAAACCCTAAATTCAGAAAAAGATTATTAGAAGCTCCAAAACCACATGGTATTGTAAATTACTGTATCCAAAACTGAGAATCCATACACCACATCCACACAACATCTTCAAAATTTCCAACACTCACAACATAAAACTAAAAGGAATCCATGAAAAATATATTATAAATAACTTAACCAAGACATGTATTTATCACCCTACATCATAATGGGCTATGAAAATCATAGAAATTTTTTATTTTTGTCCTGTTGAGGGGTAGTTTGGTTAATTCATATTCAGGTTATGCTTACATAAGTTATATCCCCTTTTTTAAGAGTCTTCTTTTGTGCTTTATATCTCAATAGGTGGCATAGTTGGTGGGGTGGAACACGTGTTTACTTATATAATTCAGTGTTTTGGAGGTGTTGCACTTGAGTGTATGGTGTATTGTGATGGGATTGAAAAAATATATCTGGCCCCCTATGGATTAGGGTATTTTATAATTTTTCTACAATTTATGGTTGATGTGTTTAGTTAGTTCATGGTTTTAAAGAAACCATTTTAGTTTCAGAGAAAACCATGCTTGTGTGAGTATTATTTAGGATCAGGGTGCACGAGTTGTTCATAGTTATAGACGAACTATGTTGTAACTGTGTGAATGTATCTAAGGGATTATGGTTCTATTTTTCTTAATTAGCACATGGTTTAGTAAACTATGTGATAAAAAAATTTGAGGTATTTTTATTATGCAGTATGAGTCACACTTTTTGTCCACACGGTTTATCAAACCATGAGTCCAAACTGTGGGATTTGTCTATTTTTGAGAATAATGTGATAAATTCATATATTTTTCTTCTCATATTAAAAGGGTATGACCCATTTTAACATTCTATCACACATATTAGTTGGAAACCCCTCCCTATATCTTTTTTACTTCAATACACCCTAATTTTGGGGGGATTTTATGTGTAATATTTACTGTTCTGACATGGTATTATTCATATCCTTCCTCCTTTATTCTTCTTATTGGGTTTTCATTAATTTATTCTTCTCTAATTCATGGTTTTATTTATTATTCCACCGAATCATGGTGAAATCATGCTTGTATTATGGGGCTTTCCCATGTTTTAGTAAGAGTGCATCCAATGATGAGGAATGTATATAGACACATTCCATTTTTTTAATGGTGTGTTTCTCATTGTATTTTTCTATGTTTTTAAATAAATTTATCAAACTTTCCATTCAATCAGGTGTAACTTTTTTTGGATTTTGTTGGGGGTGATGTTGGGGCTTCCTTTCAGACCTTCCATGTGTGGGTTTTCATGGTTTTAGAGAGAAAATAGTCCTCAATGATCATTTAAGTTATTATTCTTATTTTTAAAATTTTGAATAATTAATTTTAATTAATTATAATTAATAATTTCAATCATGTATCATTAGATAGATACAAAGGGTGTTGGCAGAGTGTGATGCTAGGCTTAAAGATTTTTTGTTTTCATCTTGAGGTATACCGACCATTTTTTATGTCATTTCCCAATTTAATAATCATTTATATGTTTTTTAAATGATCAGATACCTATTTATATCCCTCTTAAGGGTCATTGTAGGTTGGTTTTGAGGGTAAAGAGTTTTTAGGTGTCACATTGATGTGTTTTCGTTTGGAAAACCTAATCTATTTATTTGTTCATTAATAACACATGAAATGTTTTATTTAGTAATACATAGTGGTAGTGAAGGTGGAAGAGTTTTCGGTTATTATCCTCACCCTGGATCCCTCAGTGAACTTGTGTATAGTCCCATATATGTGTTTTTTTCGATGTAGGACATGGTGATGATGATTGTGGTAACTTGTAGGTCATGGTGTAATTATTTCATCTGGTTAAGGATAGATATAAATTCTGCCTGAAGGTTTCAGATCTAGAACTATCTAGCTGATAGGTGTTGGTTGAGACCCCTAGTAAGGGTCATTCATTTGATTAATGACTTGTAGGGTGATACCAAGTGGTTTGGTTTTTAGTTCTTTATATGGTTCCTAAAAGGAGGGAAAATTGGTATTTATGATGTGTTTATTTAGATAGATCATATATGTTGGTAAACATTTCTTGAGGTTTTAGTGGATTGGTATTGTAGGCTTGTTTCTTGAGGTTTAGTATAGATAGATCCTTTGGATGGGGGTGACACCATAAAGTTCCAAGAATAGCATGGTTCCATCATGTAATGATTGATATGGGTCCGAGTGACCCTTAATGATTTACCTTGTGGGAGGATTATTGATGTTGGTTGAGTTTTATATTTGATAGGGACTTTTTTGGTTTTTATGACACCATAGGGCATCGATTATGGTTTGGTGTTATTGAGATGAGGGATGGAGTGGGTCTAAGGGACCCTATTGTATTCCATAGTGTTCACATTATTGATTATGGATTAGTTTTGAGTCATTGTTGGATTCTTGGGGATTATTCTTGTAATGATCTAGGACTTGGTTTTTGGGATCAAATATAGGATCCCTTGTATGAAATCCTCTTTTTGGGTATGGGGACCATTGGTACACCATGTTTTGAAAGCCATAGAGGGTTATTGGGATTCTTAGTTACTATGATGTTAATTATGGGGGTGGGAGTTTGAAAAAATATGTTTTTATGGCTTATTCCAATGATATTTGAGGATGTTTCTTTATCTACTATTAAATATAGGAGGAGACCTTTGGGATATTTCCATATTGGGATTTTTCCCTGAGTTTGATCTGATTCTCTCCTCTATTGGCTAGTTGGTTATGTTAGATGTGTCCTAGGAACCAAATGTGTTATATATGTGAGTACACCCCTAGGATGCGGTAATGTGGATTTTTTCATGCTCTTAAGATAGATTATGTGCCTAGAGCAACATTATTGTCATGAGATGAATTTTGACCTCAGTTTGTTCTTTAGGACTACTTGGGATTTGGAAGGATCGCATGTGTCCACCAAGGTTCCTGTCTCCCATTAAAATTATTCTATTAGGTATAAAATTCATTTATATTAGTATGTTTTTATCTTGAATCTCTTTTATAGTATGGAGGATGTGCCTAATGTTATTTATCTTGGCGATCCATGTGCTCTTGGCACCCGGATTTGTCTAGAGTCAGTTTAGACTAGTTTTTATGGAGTTAGAACCCAAGAATAAGTATTGTTTTATATATTATATTTTTCATATATTTTTTCCTACAAGATATTATTTTTCAAATAGGATTTTAATATCACGATTTAATGCCATTTTTATTGTAGTAGATGTTAGGTACCCCTATTAGAGGATCATTTACTGATGATTTATTTCTCACCCCCTGCATGGGAACCTTGATGTACATGAATACACTTATTTCTAGTTTCAAGTTTAGTATATTTTATAGTTTATTGGGAGTAGGGCAAATATTTCATGATTAATTGTGATCTCTTAGTCGAGTCTAAGGATCATGCTAGAGTCTTTAGACATTTGTTGGTGACTTGGATTGAGTTATGGCTCAAGGATGGTAGTAAAGACTTGAATATTTTATTTTTATTTAATTTATCCTTTATATATGTTCATCCTAGTTGGTAATCAATTTATATTATAACATTATTTTTATTCTTTATGTTGTCTACTATTTATTGTATAATGTTTTGGTCTTATTTATTTCTTTACATTCGGATGTTTAGTATGGATGTTTTGGTTATTTTTAGGTTTTATTACACTTTTATGTTAGGTATTAGACTCCCAACATTATATATTATGCATCCACCACTTGTTTACAACCTCTAGTGTATAATTATACATTATTGAGGCCTTGTGACAATCCAGATCGTGTGACATGTCAATTCGACCAAGGTAGGTTCGTTATAAAATGGTATCAATGAAGTTTTTTGACTTAATATTTGGGGATATGGTTGATTAGTGGTTTAGGAATATATTATAGATTTTTATGGACCTCATAATGATGCCATTTGAAAAAAATTCTTGAAACAAATCCTAGTTATTAGGGATATGAGATTTTTATTCATGTTTTTTGATATACTTCTTCTATTTATTTATGTCATTAATGATGTTATTTATTTTTTTATTTTTTTTTCTCTTTGATAATGAGAAAGAGGCATGTGTACGTGCATCATTCTTGTCATATTTCATTCACATGATATTCAGTTGTGTGTGTGGTTTCATTAACAATTGAGGTTCAATTGTTTTATGTTCCTACAAAAACAAATATGTAATTGGATCACATAACATCTTCATGTAATTATAATAAAATAAATTATGGTTATTTTGTATATTTTATTCTGATGAAATTTCATGTGGATCTTATGTATATATTCTTACTAGTGATGGAAATGAATTCCCTTTGTTGTGGTATGCATGGATGTACCGTTTTTTGCACGATGATGGAATGATATTTCTTAAATAAGTATTAATAAAATTCTATATTCTCTATATTTTTTTGATAGTTGTATTTATTCCTTAACCTTGGGGTTTGAAGTGTTGTGGGTGCGAGTGATGTCGAGGTTTGATTGAGAGGTAAGGTTCAGTTGGACACTTTGCCTTGTTGGTTCTTGGTGCACTTTTACTAGTGTGGTGAGAGTGCGGGTATACACTTAGGGTTTTGATGATTCTTAGTGGGTAGGTAGGTGTGTGGTTCATATTGGCATGAGTGAGATGTGTTGATTTTGAAGATAATCATTGTGGGTTCTCCAAAATTATGGAACAAACTTGCATGATTCGAATGAATATTGGTTTAGGTATATTAACCAATCTCTAATAGGGTGTGATTCATGTGGGCATGAGTTCATTTTTTTCAATCAGGTTTCAAAGGATCGTGATATTATTATGTTCTTGTGAGAGATATTAAGTTGATGTGTGAGAACATGTCATATGGTTTTATAGAAATACACTTCCTTGACGATAATAATAGTGGTTGGTGTAAATTTTTGAAAGAGATCCATGTTGTGTGAGGTAATGTGTGCATTACTGATTCACAGTGTTGGTTGGGTCATGGATCGGTATAGTGGATCATGTGGAGACCTATTCAGAGTCTTTCAAGTCATAGAGAAACCTGAGAATTTATATGGTGGTCTTCCTATTGAGGTCATCACTCGTGGAGTGGTTTAAGGAAATACATATAATAGGGAGTACACCATTGATTTTTGGTTAATTTAATACTATTTTTTGAAGGATCATTAGTGATAGGGAATGTCCTTACTATGGAATTAGTAATGGGAAACATTTATTTTTCTTATGGGTTCTTAGGTATGAGCTGGTCAGCCATGTTCAGTGAGTACATTCAGTAGTGGTCAAAGTGTGGGCCTTTAATGTTTTTGTTTTGGTTGTGTTGTGATAATGAGGATACTCATATGGGTAATATCATCATAGTCATGGTTCCATAAGATTATTGGTTCAGTGGTGGATCTAAATATTTCGTGTTCCTAAAAAAACACAATATTTGGAATTTTAATATGGCATTGGATAATGTTTGGATAGTAGAATCTGACATAGGTTAGTGTAAAAACCTGGAAATTTAATGGAAATTTTTTTCTTAATTCTTTGAATTTTACGAGTCTGTGGCTTCTGATGGCACCTGATTCCGAGGCCTGGTGTGCTTGGAATAAATTTTCGAATTTTATCTCGAGTACATTTAGTGAATGAACAAGTGGGTTTTTATATCTTTTGAACCGATGCTCGTAATTGAAATCTGATGACATCGATGAACTTACAGCACCGATAATTTCTTAAGAGGACCTCTAGCGTAGTTGTGTTTTAAGCGGGTTGAGAATTAATTTTGGGGGAATTAGTTTAAAAATAAATAAAATTGTAGTGTACAATTTTATTTATATCTACGGTGGTTAAATCATACAAAGGGGAGTTAAGGGTGGGACCCACAACCACCTAACTACCCTTGTGTGGATATTTGTGAGGTGGGGCCCACACGAGCCCAAACCTTCCACCTTCCAAAACAATTTTCAAACCCCCCCATTAATCTCCCTTATTTATGTTGACAGCTCCCCTCTTATTTATGAGGACACTTCCTCTCCCCCTCTTTAATGATTCCAACACACGTTAATCAATGAATTCGACCTCTTCACTTAATTAAATTAGGTTGTTTGAATATTTAAATACTTGTGAGAATAAAATAATATCTTAGCAATTATTTTATTTTGGGCATTTGTTGGGTAGTGATTTTGGGGAGAGCTCTGGAGGAATAAAGAAGGGTGTTCTTCTCTAAAAGAAGGATCACCACCCTCTTCGACGAAGAACTCCTCCGACGAATCACTTTATCCCTATATGAGGAACTCTTTATGATTTTAAGAACGCGTTGTCGCTAACGATGTTTCCTCCTCGGACGCACCTCGACGTCCACAGAATCGTTGACCGATCTCCACGACGCCGTTCTCCAACGCCATCTACCGCGACACCCGATGTTCGACATCAATTGTTGAGGTAAGAGAATATTTTTTATTTCTCATTTAAGTGGTTTTATCTCATGAGAATGAACGTTTAATTTTCTAATGTCTGTATAATTTATTCATGAATAAATTATAACCTTTTTCTAGTTGAAAGCAAGTGTTTGATTATTTCCTATTAATAACCCCAAATGAAGAGGGCATGGGCTAAACAAATATGGCCCAACGACCCTCCACTAGTTGTTTGTTTGTGCTCGGAATGATGGGCGATGATGAAATGGGACCGCAACAGCAATTTGAAGCCATCACAGTGAAGAGCATGTCCCGGGATAGCCATGGGCGCTGACGGCGGGCAATTCGGACCATCGGAGCGCATCTAGTGGTCCATTGAAGTTGATGCAGGAGAACCACGCCGACATGATGGTGCTGACATCCGGCGGCGGAAGCGCGCCACTGGAGCAGACCACCGTAGCTGAGCCGCCCTGGTGGGAAGAACCGGAATGGGAAAGCTGTTCCGGATGAGAACCGGCGTGACATTACGTCGTGCCTGTTGGAGAGGCCACTCCCCACCGCTTGGCTAGGCTGGCCGGACAACGCCCCACCGGGTTGGGCCAGACCTGGACCTGAGTCGGTTCAACCTAGTTCGGGCTGACCCAGGGGGTGTTGGGCCTAGTGGGACCGGGCCCAGACCCCCTATTTTCAGACCGTTTTCGGTTAAACAACCGTATCATGAGCTAGAGACCTCTAATCAATGCACTGTCTGTTGATTAGGATTCCTTGGATCTAGGTGGTCAATTCAGTATATCAGACTGAAGGTTTCAGTAATGTTTGGGTATGGCCATGTTGGTTAGAACTCAAAACCAACCGGGCCCTTGGAGCGGAAACACTTATAACTTGTGTACCGGATGTCTGATTGATGTGCCGCCGACTACGTTGAATTCCTATTGATGAGTTGGTTCTTTTGAAATACTCCACTTGAGGTTTGGACGCAATTGGAGTATGGCCATGTTGGTTTTAGCTTAAAAACCAAATGGGCCCCTGGAATGGAAAAGCCAATAACTCTCAGACCGGACGTCTGTTTGACGAACTGTCAACGACGTTGGTAATCTCATTGAGATACAGTTACTTTGAGTATACCCCATGGGAGTTTTAGGTACAGTTGAGATACAGTTGGGTTGGTTCGTACACAAAACCAACCAGGCCACTGAGATAGAAAGGCTAATAACTCACAGACCAAGCGTTCGATAGACGCGTCGTTTGTTGCGTTGAGACCCCTTTGACGAGGCAGTCCTTTGAGATACTTCTTAATGGGACTTTATGATACTTGGAGTATCGACAAGTAGCTCATGGATAGGAACCTCCCGGAGATGAACGTATGGAGTACGGAGACCTTGTAGCTTGTTGAAACCTGATGACTGCTTGTCTGATTCGAGTCGGAGTGACTTGACTAGCCCAGTGGGGACCACTACTGTGTTTGGGTGGAAGTCCCACGACGGAGAGTAATACTTTGTTTGGGTGGCAGACCCGCAGTACTCGACACAAGGAGTACTTATCTAGGCTATTAGGGGGAGAAATACTTTGGGAGGTGACATACCCATGTTGGAGGAGCAATACTTTGTGAGGTGGCAGTCCCGTGATACTTGATAGGAGGAGTACCTCAGCAGTCTAAGGTTAGTGACCAGTGCCTCAGAGTCTTGATAGGATCACCATACTTGACAGAGGAGGAGCTCTTCAGCAGCTGTGGTTTCGATATCATTCATGAAAATACTGGTTTGAGTTGAGTCAACAACCTTTGTGTTTTCCTCATGATTGGGATGGGTTACTTGAAAACATAGGTATATGTATGGGCATATACCTAAGTAAAGGTTTTCTATTGATATCATTCTTTTTGGTTTATCCATGTTGGATTTAGTGAGACTTTGAGGGTCTCGGGGTCCCTACTGAGTATCATTATACTCACCCCTGCACGGGCTATGCCCGCACCTCGTTGTGTTGGATGTAGACGAAGGACAACACTGATCTTGGTTGAGGCTTGTAGAGCTGGACTGTACCCGGAGGTGGACTTCATGACTAGATGACTCCCAGAGGTGGACTTTATGATGAGACGGTACCCGGAGGTGACAAACAAACGTGGAGAGATGAGGTGGTCATTTGTAACTACCCCTCAGGTAGGAACTCCTGAGAACAATCTAGGAGAAGCTTGACACCTTTCTGCTGTTTTTTCTTTTCCTTGTACTTTACTATTGGGCATGTATTTCGGGCCTTTTTTTACTTTCCACACACTAGTTATACTACTTTACATAGTGTTCCATCTGCTTGTACTCTGGTTGTGTGAGTTTTCATTTCATAAAGGCAATGCCTTCCCTCATTATTGGGATTTACGCCTTTGGTACTAGTCGTCAGCCCCTGGACTATGGAAGGTGGGCTTGGGGTAGTCACGGCATGGGCCCCAAGGATGGGTCATGAGAAATTGGTATCAGTGGAGTTGGTTCTACAGCAGAACATATAACTCTGATATTTCTTTTATGTGAAAAATTAGTTTTAAGGGTACCAAGTGTGGTTTTTAGTTAAGGGAGTCCAGTGTTGGTGCGACAACCAACATATCCATACACCAGGACCCTGACTACCGATTTCCCACTAAGTGCACAAAAAAACTGATTTCGTGTTTGTTTTAAAAAGTTTTCTTAATGTCAGATCAAACCAGGTCAGCTCACCAGGTATAAACATTTGACCATGTCGCATCTGTTCAAGATGCATCCATGCAGACAGTCAGTTGGAGTTCCGAGAGATTACCCGATGATGGCCCACCGAGCGATGAGGCTCCGTTGCAGGGCCCTACTACTATGTTGGCACTTTCAGGTGGTGTACCAGCACCACCACCAACTATTAGGCAGAAAATTCCACCATCTCTACTAGTGGATGGTGCACACTGAAAGAGCATGTTGCACGAGTTCCAGCAGTAGAGGCCTCCGATGTTACGAGGCGAGGAATATTCCCAGGCAGCAGTGGACTGGATGGAGGTGATTGCTGGAGTTCTACACCTATTTTATACACTACTAGAGTAAATGGTGAGATTAGCTACTAGTGTTTCCCAGTGAGTGACCATGAGGATGGCTGACATAGTGATGGTACTTCAGTACGTGGACAGATGCCTTAGATAGTACCTTCGGGTAGTGTGCCAGCTATATCACTACCTGTTGGTCAGTAGTTTCAACTAGCAGTATTGGTAGATGACACATGTAGACATAGTGCCTTACATGTCTTTCAGCAACAGATACCTCTCATGTTCTGAGGTGAGCCCGACTCACAGGCAGTTGAAGACTGGCTTTAGGCGGTGGATGAGTGTTTTCTAGAGATTATACCGCTTCGGCAGGATGACATGTCAGTAGCTGAGTAATCATCGAGGCGCACCGATCGTTCTTGGTACTTGATGACTATGATACGATCAGTTCTTCAGGGCTCAGACTTCCGAGTTAGGTGTCTTTAAGGAAATCTGAGCCAACAAATTTCCCCTATGCATTCTACTTATGTTGGGCTGTCAGAGGGAACCTTTTTGGTTGAATGTTCTTTGGATGAACGTATACAGCTAGTGAATGTAAGCAGTAAGAAACAAGAAACGAGAGCCAGTCTCAGAGACATGGTCATGTAAAATGTTTTAAGAAGAAGAATTGTTAAGGACAGATGAATCTACCGAGCTGTAGATGTGGAAGTAGAGCTAGGAGAAAAGCATGAGGTGGAGTATATTTCAACATGTTACAACCACTCACCTTTGTAGTTCATGCCAGGCTCAGGGAGCAGGTGGGCAGGGGAAGAGAGTTGTTTCATGCGATCAAGGAGTGTGACCCAAGCGCTCTAGGAATGATTCAATGTATGCTCTGTGTCTACTACTAGATGCCGTAACAACAGAATTTGATACAAATCATCCCATCCTTCCCTCAATCTTGTCCGAGACCTAGAGTTTCCGGTTAAGCTGTTGACTTGACCCTCACGTCTGTAGATACCTTTGGTAGCAGACTCAATAATAATGCTTATGCCGAAGGTGTGATCTGACCCTTTAGATGAGAGTTTCTGTTGGAACCTCTTGGTGGCAGCGTTGAGGCCTTATGAAGTTAGTTTGGGTATATACTGGGAAACTACAGTTCGTACATAGATTGATTATATTAGGAAAAATGGTTGTGGTTTTCCTACAACATTAGGATGGGTTTTCCATAGTTAGGTAGAACCAAACCCCAGGCATCACATGATGAAATCATGCATAAAAGGGTGCATTTGATCACTCAGAAGATGGCCAAACATACCTTTGTGCCAGAATTCTCTAATGTTGCAGCACCACTTCCTGCAGAGCTTTCAGGAGCTGAGGTAGAGGTTGACTAGTGCACCTATCTTGAGGGAGTTGGTTACATAGTTTTCTACGACACATCAGGGGCCAGACTCTGGTGTGTCCTGATATAGAAGCAGGCAGTGATTGTCAATGGCTCACGGTAGTTGAGACTGCATAGAGAAGAAAAAAGTCCTATTCTGACAGGAGACGGAGACCTCTGGAGTATGAAGATGGCGACCACATATTTATACAGGTCTCAAATCAATGATGTCTACAGAGATGTGGCCCAAACGGAAAGTTATCTCCAAGGTTCATCAAACCATTCTAGGTCCTCAGCATGGTAGGTGAGGTGGCTTACCGCTTGACCTTTCCACCACAGTTGCATCAGGTGCACAACGTCTTCCACATATCTCAGCTGACGAGATAAGTGCACGACCCATCACACATCATCAACCACAGGGAGATGGACATCGGTGACGGGGCGACATTCATGGAGGTTCCAGTGGAGATCGAGGATCGACAGGAGTAGGTCCTACGTGGATGGTCGATTCATCGGGTACACTATCACTGGCAGCATAGAAACCTCCAAGAGAGCACATGGGAGTGGAAGGCTCAGATGCAATCTCAGTAAAACTTTGGTTTTCCCTAGTATGTGTTGAAGCTTTACAGGGACTTAAAACCATGAGGTAGGAGTAATTTAAAGCCTCCGAAATTTCAATGTAATTTTTTTCATAATTCTATGAAATTTTAAGAGTCTGTGGCTTTTGACGGCACCTAATTACGAGGCCCGATGTGCCTGGAATCAATTTTTGAAGATTAGCTTGGGTACGTTCAGTAAATGAACGAGCAGGTTTTTCTATTGTTCTAACTGGTGCTTGGAATTGAAATATGATGGCACCAATGAAATAGCCGGGCCTGTAATTTCATAAGGGGACCTCTAGCATAGTTGTGTTTTAAGAGGGTTGAGAATTAATTTTTGGGGAATTAGTTTTAAAATTAATAAAATTGGTGTGTACAATTTTATTTATATCTACGGTGGTTAAATCCTACAAAGGGGAGTTAAGGGTGGGACCCATAACCACCTAACTACTCTTGTGTGGATATTTGGGAGGTGGGGTCCACACGAGCCCCACCCTTCCACCTTCCATAACACTTTTCAATCCCCCCCCCCATTATTCTCCCTCATTTATGTTGACAACTCCCCTCTTATTTATGAGGACACTTCCTCTCCCCCTCTTTAATGCCTTCCAACATAATTTAATCTATGAATTCTAACTCTTCACCTAATTAAATTAAGTTTTTTTGAATATTGTAATACTTGTGAGAATAAAATAATAGCTTAGCTATTATTTTATTTTGGACATTTGTTGGGTTGAGATTTTGGTGAGAGCTCTGGATGAATAGAGAAGGGTGTTCTTCTCTCAAAGAAAGAACACCACCCTCTTTGACAAAGAATGCCTCTGATGAAGGACTTTATCCCTTGATGAGGAACACTTTACGATATGAAGAATTTGTTTTCACCAACGATGTTTCATCCTCGGATGCACCCTGACGTCCACGGAATCGTGGACCGATCTCTACGACGCCATTCTCCAACTTCATCTACCGTGACGCCCGATGTTCGACATCAATTTCTGAGGTAGGGGAATATTTTTTATTTCTCATTTAAGTGGTTTTATCTCACGTGCATGAGCATTTAATTTTATAATGTTTGTATAATTTATTCTTGACTAAATTATACCCCTGTTGTATTTGAAAGAAAGTTTTTGATTATTTCCAATTGATAACGCCTAACGTAGAGGGAGCAGGCCGAAAAAACACGGCCCAACGACCCTCCGTTGGTTGTCTATTTGTGTGTGGAATGTTGGGAAATGATGAAACGAGGGAGCAATGGAAATTTGAAGTCGTCGCAGTGAAGAGCAGGTCCCAGGAGAGCCACGAGTGCTGACAACGGGCGATTCAGACCACCAGAGCGCATCCAGTGGTCCACGGAATTCACTGTTGGAGTGACACGACGGCACGGCAGCGCCAGCGTTCGGTGGTGGCAGCGCGCCGCCAGAGCAGATCGCTGCCACTAAGCCACTGTGGTTGGAAGAACCAGAATAGAAAAGCCATTCCGAATAAGAACCGGCGTGGCATTAAGGTGTGCCTGTGGGGAGGTCGCGGGCCGGGCCGCGCCGGGCCATGCCCAACCAAGATTGGCCCTGCCCATCTAGGCCAGACCCGGACCCGAGTCGCGTCGACCCGGTTCGGGCTGACCTAGGGGGTGTTGGTCCGGGTCAGACCGGGCCGAGACCCCCTATTTTCAGACAATTTTCAGTTAAATAGCCATATCATGAGCTATGTACCTCTGATCCACGCACCGTCAGTTGCGTAGGATTTCTCGGATCGGGACTGTCGATTCTGTATATCACAATCAAGGTTTTGGTGAAGTTTGGGTACGGCCGGGTTGTTTCGAACTCGAAACCAACTAGGCCCTCAGAGCGGAAACACTTATAACTTGAGGACCGGATGCCCGATTGACGTGCCGTAGACTATGTTATATTCCACTTAACAAGATGGTTCTTTTGGCATACACCACTTGAGGTTTGGATGATGTCGGATTATGGCCAGTTTGGTCTTAGCTTAAAAACCAACCGGGCCCCTGGAACGGAAAAACCAATAACTCTCAAACCTGATGTCTATTTGACGAACCATCAGCAGTGTTGGTAATCTCGTTGAGAAAAGGATCCTTTGAGTATACCCCATGGGAGTTTGGGGTACAATTGAGATACATTCATGTTGTTTCGTACACGAAACAAACCAGGCCCCCTGGATAGAAACACTAATAACTCACAGACCGGGCATCTGATAGACGCGTCGTCTGTTGCGTTGATACCCCATTAACGAGGTGGTCCTTTGAGATACTTCTTCATGGGACTTTGTGGTACTTGGAGTATCGACAAGTATCTCATGGATCGGATCCTCCCGGAGATGTGTGTATGGAGTACGGAGACCTTGTAGCTGGCTGAGACCTAATTAGTGCTTGTCCGAGTTGAGTCGGAGTGACTTGACTAGCCTAGTGGAGAGAACCACTATGTTTGGGTGGCAGACCCATGGTAGTCGATAGAAGGAGTACCTCTATATGCTATTAGAGGGAGCACTACTTTGTGAGGTGGCAGACCCATGGTAGAGGAGAACTACTTTGTGAGGTGGCAGACCAGCGGTACTCGACAGGAGGAGTACCTCAGAAGTCTAAGGTTAGTTAGCAGCGCCTTGGAGTCGTGATAGGATCACCATACTCGATAGAGGAGGAGATCTTCAGCAGGTGTGGTTTCGATATCATTAATCAAAATCCTGGTTTGAGTTGAGTCAACGACTTTTGTGTTTTCCTCATGATTGAGATGGGTTAGATGATAACATAGGTATATGTATGGAAATATACCTAAGTAAAGGTTATCTATTGAGATCTTTCTTTTTGGTTTATCCTTGTTGGATTTAGTGAGACCTTGTTGGTCTCGGGGACCCTACTGATTATCGTTATACTCACCCCTATATGGGCTATGCCCGCACCTCATTGTGTTGGATGAAGACGACGGACATCACTGATCGTGGTTGAGGCTTGTAGATCTGGATGGTACCTAGAGGTGGAATTCACAACGAGATAGTACCTAGTGGTGGACTTTACAATGAGAAAGTACCCAGAGGTGACATAAAGACGTGGAGAGCTGAGGTGGCCATCTGTACCTACCCTTCAGGTAAGAACACCGGAGGACAATCCAGGAGCATCTTGACACCTTCCTGCTATTTTGTCTTTTCCTTTCACTTTACTGTTGGGCTTGTATTCTGGCCCTTTTTGTACATTCATCACACTTTTTATACTGCTTTACTTAGTTTTGCTTCCGCTTGTACTTTGTTTGTGTGAGTTTTCGTTTCGTAAAGGCAATGCCTTCCCTTTTTATCAGGATTTATTCCTTTGGTGCTAGTCTCCAGCACCTGGCCTATAGAAAGTGGGCTAGGGGTAGTCATGACATGGGCCCTGAGGACAGGTCATGACAGTTAGAGTTGGTGTAATCTCAGTCTGAATCAATTAAATATTATATCATAATATAATGTAATATTTTTGGGATAATTCATCTAAATAAGTACCAAATGGTGTTTTTTCAAACATTAGGGAAGAGTGAGGTTCAAACTGTATCAGGAGAATCATTTAAGACATGATTTTGGTCATTTAATGATCAAAGTAGTACTTTTGGAGGAAGTCTATGTACCTGATACTGAGGTTGGATATTCATGTTGGATTTTTTTTTTTGGAATTTATTGGTAGAATTCAATTTGTTTTGAAGCAATAAATTCCCTAGGTAGGTCAAGATTATTGGTTTAACAACCATCTTGGTTTCTAGAGTGTACTAATTATTATGGTGCAGATTTTGTACTGACCCAATTTATTACAGGATAAAAAATTCAAATGAAATTTTATTTTTTTGTTAATGAGGGGTCATTTGATGAATTAAAATTTGGAGTAAATTTCATAGATTTTTTGCCCAATTTTATGCATCATTTGGTACAGTTTTTATCCCAAGAGGTGGCTTGAGTCCTAGAAAAAACATGGGAACTTTGAGTGTAATTTAGTGTTGGTTGGGGTGGTTAACCTTGGAATGATTTTGTGTTCACAGTTTGAGAAATTCTTGTGGTACCCTATGTCTTATGGTATTGTACGTTCTTTATCTATAGAAAATAGTTGATAATTACACTATATCAAGGTGAAATCACCCCACTATGCTGGGGATTTCATGTGGAATGATGATAGGATGTCTCATGATAAGTAACACACACCATCTCTCCCCATTTCAAATAATCAATGATGGATGGTGGGTTTTTCTATGATATTTAAATATGATGATAAAATGCATATATTAAAAATTGTCTCTTGTTAGGGATTTTCCCTAGATTTTGTTTGGGTTTCATTGTGAATATTCCATATGCATTTGGTTGTGGTTACGAAGAGCGGATATACCTCTATGAGATTTTAGAAAATTATGCATATTTCTTCATAATTTTGAGTAATTAATTATTATTATTGATAATTAAATATTTTTTTGGTTATACATGATACATGGGACTAGGGTGTTTGCAGAAAATGGATTCGGTCGTAATGATTTAGTGTATTTCTTTTAAGGTAGGCCTGTCTTTTGGTTTTATTTTGTTTCCCCATTTAATTATCACTTATAAGTTTTTAAATGCACATTTTACTATTATTATCCCCCCTTAATGGTTGTTTTGGGTTTTAGTGGTGATAATAAAAGTTTTGGATGTATTGGAGAGGGGGTTTATATGGAAAAACCAATATCCCAACTTTAGGATTAAGAATACAAGAAGTGTGTTCTTTAGTAATGAAATGTTTTGGTTAAGGGGGAGGAGTTTTGGGGTATTATCCTCACCCTATATTTGTGAGTGGACATATTTATAGTCTCTTCTAATTGTTTCCCTCCAAAATGGACACAATGAAAAGGACTACAGTATCATATGGATTGTGTTTTGATTTGTTAAGATGGTTATGGATGGACATTTTGTTTCCCTAGAAGATTCAGATATAGATTCTTATAGGGGAGACGTGTTGGATAATACCCCTATGGGGTCTTGTGTTTGATGGATGACTTGTAAGATGATTCTAAGTGGTTTGATTTGAGATCCTTTAGACAGTTCCTAGAATGGGATTATGATTTGTGTATTTGATGTGTTTGTTTAAATGGTCCATTGTCATTAGTACCAACCACTTCAGGTTTGAGTGGATTGGGTTTATAGAATGGTTTATTGAGGATTAGATTGGATAGTTCCTTTTGGATAGTGTGGAAATATGATGTTCCAGGTTTTCTAGATTCCTTCATGTAGAGATTTACATTGTTCTGAGGAACCCTTAGTGTTTTACCTTATGGGATGAATGTAGCTATCTATCAAGATTCGTATTTGATAGGGCCTTTTAGGATGAGATGAAATTTTTGAGTGTTGATTAAGGCTATATTTCATTGAGATGAGAGATGGGGTGGGTCTAAGAGACTTCATTATATTCACTTTTGGGTGTATTATTGATCAGGGATCAGTTATATGGCCTTTTTTCACTTGAGTATTGTTATTACGATGGGATATTTTCAGGATTTTTGGATTCAATTGATGTGTTATTTTATGGAATTTGGTTTTTTATATGGTTTAGGGAACCATATGAACCCTCTGTTTTGTGACCCATAGAGGGTTGCTTGGATCCATATGGGTTATAATATTAATGATGGGTGAGGGAGTAAATACACCAGGTTTCGAAGGGTTATGCAATGGATGTTTAAGTAACTTTATTATAAAAGTATTAAAAATAGTATGATACATTTGGGATATTACTATATTGGTATTGAACCCTGAGTTTTATCTTATAATATCCTTCGTTGGTCACCTAATGTTGTTAGACATATCCTAGGGGTCTAATTAGTAATCTGAATGACTGCACCCCCTAGTATAGAGTTGTGCACTAACATTGGGGTTAGTGGTTTTGGATGTTTATTTCTCTTGGGTGGGGATCAATAATGTTTTCATACTTATGGTATGGATTATGTTCCCATAGTAACATCATTTGAATTTGATATATTTTGTGAGAAAATAGTTCTGTACGAATACTTGGAATTTGGAAGGTTATCTTGTGTCAAACATATTTCCCATCATTAGTTCAAATCATGCTATTGGAGCCCTCCAGATCTTATAGGTATGTGTTTTTTCAATTTGAATTTCTATGGAGATATCTTAGGGTTTGGAATTCATGGTATTTATTATATTTATGACTAGATATATATTTTGATTTAGCGATTTCACCTGATGTTATGTGCCTTAGTGCTTGTGTGGAACCCTATATAAAAATTCATTTTGAGAATAGTTTTTAGGGGATCAGGTGGAGACATTGTGTTTCCTGATTGAGTAGGATCACTCAGCTAATTATGAGGATCCAGATAGAGTAGTTTAATAGTTTTTTGACTAGTAGTGAGGTATGTCTTGGGGGTAACAATAGTGCCCTGTTTATTTTATTTTTTTTAATTTATCCTATATATGTTTTCATCAGATTGATAAATAATTTAATATATTATTTCATTTATGTGAGTTTGTATGTTTTATTTTTTTTATTATATCATGTTTCAATCTTAATTATATATATCGTCTCTGATGTTTACTATAGATTTTTTTTGGTTATTTTTATCTATTACTACACTTCGATTCAAGGCAGTGGTCTCCCCATTATATTTATTACGCCCTTACTAATCTTTGGTGTCTTCTATCATATAGGTAGGAACAATTGATTCCATATGACAATCGAGATTAGGTGAAATGTCTAGTTAAACTAGGATTATTCATTATAATGGATTTCAATGATTAGGAAATTGCCCTAATCTATTATTAAAAAGAACAAACTATATAATTGTAACAATAAATTAAAAAAGGATTGATTACACCAATGAACAAGATAGCCTGAACTTAAATATGAAAAGTTCATGAATAGTGAAATTGACCCCACTCTATCTATTTAGAGATAATAACCACAACCATCTTCTTATTTTTTCACATTCTTCCTGATCTAATATTTATGGAGGACTTCACCTTGATCACAATGATCTCACATAGTACTTCTGGAACACTAACATTGCTATCACAAACCAATAAAAAGTTCACACCTATAAATGAATCATTGAGATAAACTTATGTATCCCTATAAAGAATCTTATGTACCCATTGAGAACTACATATTACATTTACAAATCACTACATTTTCTCTTATACAATCTGATCACTTCCTTCTATATATGTACTTGCAAAAATAATTGATGTATGTTGTTTCATGACAACGATCTAAATTCTACCACTTCCATCTACATTCCATAACATGTTATAAAAGCATCCATTTTCTAAAATAGAACAATTCCTAGAGAGAAAATAGATACTCTCTAAGCCTAATAGACAATGTGATAACATTTTAGTACACTTACTATATTTTCAACAAAGATCAAATAACAAAATATAGATTATTTACGTTTTTTCCCATGAAGAGTGTACTTAGTATATAACACTATGGGATGAAATGTGTTTTTACAGTTGATGGAAATACTCAAAATTATTTAAAACCAATATTTACACTATACTATTAGAAATTTAGATGGTAACATTAATCTTCACCACCAACTATTTATATAAAATAATCATAAAACAAGAAACATGGTATCCTTTCAATAAACATCATGATTATGAGGCATTTAAAAGAAAATTATAATGAATTTTTATTTATTTCACATTAAATATAAAAATTAATTTTATTTAAAAATTTTAATTTATGAAATAGATTGATTTCTAAATGTAAAAAATGTACAAAAACACCGACATAGCTCAATAATAAATCAAATATGTGGAGTTCTACACTTTATAAATAACTAGAATAAACATTATATTTATAGTGTAAATTTGATGTGATATAAAATAAAAAATAAATTATTTTTTTCTGTTAATATATATTGGTCAATTGTATTATACCTCATATTCCATATGAAATATTATTTTTTGGAGGAGGCTTGGTTAAATAAAATAGTAAAATTACTTGATGCAAACATGGAAAAATTATAGAAAACCAGTTTACGTATGAAATATCTAATTTTTATATTAAGTTAACATATTAGAAAATAATAGAAAATACATTATTTTCTTTCTTTATCTAGATTAGACACAACAAGTTTTTACTACATTAGGGGAATAGGATCTAATTATGGTGGCCTTTAAGTATCCAAAAAAGTAATTTCATGTTATAGGGGTGGGTTTTGAGTCTTTCTAAGAGATTACATTGGGAAAACAAAACAATATTCATATTTTTATGATAAAATCAATGAAATAATAATTGTGGCTGTTATTTTGGAGGAAAAATTAAATAGGTAAGATAAAATTTTAAAAATCATCTTTTAAGGGATCAATTATTAATATATGTTCACCAATAATTACATTACACAAAGCCATATATACTTAGTTTTTAGGGTAAACATTTCCCTAAAAACATTAGCTACCAGAGGTAACTAATTTTTATAACCATTTTATAATATTTTTGAAATGTAATTATTAATAGTTTTATTATTTTATTTTTTCGGTAGTATGGATTGTGATTTGTACAAATCAACACTTAATAACAACATTATTGGAATAAGTGTGGGGTAAATATCTAAGGTGATGTCCTATAAACAAATAACTACCATAATATCACATAAGAGTTGTGGTTATAGTATTTCATAATCCATGAGCTAAGATACATATTCCCATTCATGATGATTGTTTTAAAATTGGGGAACATGTTATTAGTACAATTGTATCGTGGTTTTTTTATCATTAAAATTGACAAAATAATAATGTGGTTTGTAATTTCCAACTTATATTATATTAAATATATTTTACGATGAATAATTTTTTTTGACATAATGTACATAATGAAATAAGGGGAAGTAAAAAATGGAATCAGAGAATATTTAAGGGGTCAATTTTTGGGTACTAGAATCATGTTCAAATACATTTTAACCACCAATAGAGTCTCCACATTTTTTTATGTTATAAGTTTAATGGAGATACAATAATTAAAAACAATAGTAATTTTTTCCATTGTATTTAAATAAAACATATAAGATATATATAACTATGACATTATAGGTCTTGAGAGTGTAAATGAAAATATTAAATAAGAATATTTGGAGGCCTCCATTATTAAAGTATATATTGGGTACATTTTCATAATATGATATCGAATATTTAATATAATAATAATATTATTATTATTATTATCATTTACTAGTATTCTTTTTTTTGGAAATATTTATATCATGATTACCTAATCTCATCACTTGTTGAATTTTTTTCATTTGTAAATCCCTATGTTACTTCTATACAAGAATCAATGATTAACTCAAAAAATATTTTATGAATAATGGGAAAATTCATTGATGTGTTTAAACTAAAAATAAAATATAATAGATTATTTTTAATACCTATCACAAATTGGTGAAACTCTATACTCTTTTTATAGTTCTAATAACTTGATTTTTAACATTAATTAGTTATTAATTTTAAATTTTTAGTGAGAATTGGATGATCGTTAAAATAAATATCTTAAATTTGATGGTATATATTAGGGATCTAGTGTATGGATATCCAAAAAATCTTCCACATGTGATATCTCTTTTTAATCATTAATAAGATATATTAAACATTTTATGTATAATATTTCTTTTAAATGATGAATACTATGTTTCAAAAAGTATTTCTTATATATAAGTGTGATGCTTATGTATCAACAAGTTCATCGTAAAAAGGCACTACGTGTACTAAGAAAACTCTGAATTTGTATATATTGATTTGGGTTTAGGTATATATAAAAACATATCATTATTATTACGTCTATAATATATAAATTATTAATTTCCTAAATATTTTTATAGTATCCAAAAAAATTATCAATTATGATTTTGGATATTATTTTTTAAATTTATAAACTATTTTAAAAACAATTATTAAACCAACATATTTGAAAATGTATATAAGAGATATATCTATATTTAATAATTAAAATTTCAATTAAATTATTTATTAACCATTTATATATATTATTATATTTGGATACTAGAAATAAAACATATTCAGATACAGAAATGGAATAATTTTGGAATTAGTTGTCAGTTTATATGGTGTTAGAATGTTTCTAAACAACATGAAATTGTTTTTTCGATCAATTATGTATTTATTTTTATTTTTATATTAACCTTTATGTGAATTTCATTATTAATATTATATTTTTTTTATTAAAAGTTTCCTTTTATAAATATTAGTGTCGAATAAGTACTAAAAACATGTGTCAAATGATCAGTACTGATAAGACAACCTCAATCATCATTAATTTCTAGAAAATTTTATTATTTAATTAGTGATGTAAAGAAAAAAATAATATCAATATGGTATGTTATGTTCCAATAATGATCCAACTTTTCAAGTACAATTCAATGTCCTTAAATTTTTATAATAATGAATTAAAAAATAAAATTTGAAAAAATTGACCTCGAATAATTTTTTTAAACAATCACGATTAATTAATTTTACATAAATAAAAACAGAATACAGATAAATATAAAATTTTATGTTCTTAAAATAATTAAAAGTGCATTTTTTATAAATTATAAAAGTACATAAAACTATCAATATCAATAAAATAAGCACATATTGCGTCATGAAAATTTAGGAAGATGTTCTTTGATTAATTTTTACCTTTAAAAAAATAATTATATATAAATTGATATGTGATGTTATGAAAATGGATCAAATTTTATTTTTACAATTATTTTTCTTTCTAGTTTTATATGTATGTAGAAAACAATCAAAATAGAGTAAAGGACCTTAAAATATTGATTTTTTTAAAATAATGAAATATTATTAATTATTTACATATAGGAAAAAACAACACATTAAATTAATATGTGACATTAAATGAAAGATTAGTATATAAATATCATAATTACAAGTCTTATATGTTTTATAAACATGAATTAAATGATTAAAATAAAAAAATGAGTTTTAATTGGCATACAAATTAGAGAAATGATTATCGGTTCATTTATACCATATGGGAAAAAACCATACATCAATCCATAATGTGATTTTTATGGGATGATTAAAATTATGTTTATACAATTAAAACTCTTTTATGTTCTATAACTGTGTTTATAATGATAAAACCTATATTAAAAATCTTGGATTATCTAAAAAAATTGGATAATGATCATTGATTCATTTTTGACCTCTATAATCATATCTCATGTAAATAAAATGCATGAATTTCCCTAAATGATTAAAGATACATTTTCACATATTTTTATAAATATATATAAATAATAATAAAATAATTATACTTCAAAAATACATTATATTATATCAGATTTTTTGGAAAAATATCATATATTCATTAGAGATATGAAGGAGTAAACCAGAAGTCAATCATTTATATGAGTAACCAAAGACGAT
The DNA here is from genome assembly GCA_963277665.1 of Viscum album. Lineage (NCBI taxonomy): Eukaryota > Viridiplantae > Streptophyta > Magnoliopsida > Santalales > Viscaceae > Viscum > Viscum album. Next base: position 1,880,526,335 of record OY728132.1, read on the forward strand.
TAAAATTGGGTTTTTATATTTTATATAAATGTGCCAAATGATCAAAAAATAAAACAATCTTTTATTATAATGAAAATTTATGAAAATTATCATAGATATATTTATTAAATGTAGAATAAAACATCACATTAATTTGATGTGTGATTTACCTAGAACGATGTAAATATTATTTTAAAAATTAAAGTATGTATAGTTATATAAAAATATATAAAATGATTAAAAACATATAAAAAATATTTATTGTAATTAAAATTTAAGACAATCATTTGTTATTTATTATTCACATTTACTAAAAACCCAAGAATAAATATAACATGTGATGTTACATGAATGATAAAAAGTTCATTTATGGAAGTTAAAAATCTTATATTTTATAAATTTATTCCCAATGATCAAAATTGAGTATTGAATTTTATATTATTGAAAAAAATTGGTTAGAAATCATCGAATCATTTTGTTCATCTAAGAACAAACCAAACAAAAAATCAAGATGCATTTTTATTGGGTGATAAGAAGTGGTTTTATACAGTTTATTTTCTTTTTATGTTCTATAAACATGTTCCCAATGATCATAACTATGAAAATGATCAAGTTTTATAGAAATTATATGACATTAATAATTGATTCATTTAGTAGGTAAATAACAACCCACATGTGAACCATATATGTGATTATTCCAAAATAATTCAATGTAAATTATTGAAATTATAACTATTTTTAATTTTAAATTATTTAGAATAAAATGATCATTATTTGAAAACAATATTATTTTGTCCTTAATATTTAATAAAATAATAGCTGAATTATTTAATATCTATAAAAAAATTTATTTCAATAAAATATGTTAAATTATCATAATTATCAAAATATAATTTTTTAAAATTATATAATTATTATAATTTCTAAAAACATTTCATATGATTAATTACATTAAATAATATTTTATTTCTAAGAAAATATTTTACAATTAATATCAATTGATATATGAACTTTTGGAAAATTATATGTCAATCTATAATGTTATTTTTATACAATGATTGAAATGAATTTTTATAATTATAATTTTTATTTATCTTAACAGTTTGTGTTAATTTTTTATATGTTTTTATTTCTTTTTTATGTTTAAAATTTTAAAATATATCCTTATTTCATTCTTGTAGGATCATTGTTGTTTTTAACTATATTATTACTTCATTCAATTATAGTTAGTTAACATTTTTATGTACTATAAATAAAACAAACATTGCTTGTATTACAATAAAATACTTCTTTTGTATGGATAAACTCAAAAAATGGTCTATATTTCGTCAGCATACTCTAATTCATGTATGATATTTTTTTAAATTTTTAGTTAGTGTAACTATTTTTTATAACTTTTTTAACAATATATCTAATAATTAAAATTATACAAAACTACATTTATGTAATAAAATATCATTATTTTTGTAAAAAACATTGAATATTTATTGAAATAAAGTGATTTATTTACTAATTCTGATCATTCTTGTTTTTTATGCAATAAAAAACTCAATTAGTTGATTTTTTTCATTCTTAGTTCTAGGGTTTAAAACTAAGAAATGAATACATTTATTGGTGAAAAAATATACTAATAAATGTTTTATTTTGTTAGAAGTTGGATAGTTATAATAAGATCTACTCTTTATCTGTTATTTTTTAACATGTATTAAATAGGTATATATTTGTTAATTAATGAAACATTGATACTTTAAAATCAATATGAAATATAATTTCTAACATTGATAAATTTTCATCCAGTAGTAATGATATTTTCTCCCTTGTAGAAAATGGGAAAATATATATTATCACATGTGATATATCATGAGAGAATACTTAATCGAGAATGGGTTTTGAGGAATTTTAAAAATTATATTATAACGGGAAGGTTATGTATTATGTCATCAAAAATAAATTATTGATATATATTTTTTTGTTATAAAATCTGATCAATAAATGTTTACTAAATTTTATGAGATATGGGATTCCCCATGTAGGAATCAATATCCAGACTAATGGGGTTAGTGAGTGTAACCCGTGATTAAGTGTAGGTTTAGAATTATTGAATTTAATTAAAATACTTAATGATTTATGGACTAAATTATATTATACGTATACTTATTCCATTAAATTTATATTTATCATAGTGTTTTAATAATTATAATATTTAAATTAGTGACAGGACATATCATTTGGTATATTATTACAATAATTTTAAATAGTATTTCCCTTTGATATAGAGATTATATAGTTTTATATCCATTCCAAAATGTTTATTTAAAACGAATATTTCCAATATGTAACCATTAATGTGTTTCAAAAACAATATATTATGTTTATAAATTATAATTTCAAACATGATGCTTGTATTTTGAGTAACTCTTTCATGTGTAAGGATGAGAGAGTATGCCAAAGTAACCAAATTTATTCAAGTTTGGTCATGAATCTTGGAAAATGGTTCATTGGAAAATATGTGAATTTATTTTCACTAAATACATAGTTTAAGAGAAAACACATCTCCTCTAAAAACTATAAATTGATGATATGAGATGTTTCAAGAAATATATAATTTGTAATGTTAACCCATGAAACATATGTTATAACAAGGAGGAAGTCTGAAAAGATACTCTTTTAGTTTTTCCATGATATACATAATGCCTATCATTGGATTGAAATAAATTATTTTCACACATTTATGTATAATATATCTGTTAATTTATAACCTTTGATTGATAATATGAATGAAATATAGGTTGAATAGTTTGTAACATTTTATTTTAAAGGTAAAGACTTATTTAAACTATTATATGTTTTATTGTGAGAAACAAATCACTTATTTTCATATGAAAACTTATAAGGTTCATGAATACAATTATGATATTCTAATATTTTTGAAAATATAAATAATAATGTAAAAATAAATATATTAAGTTGTATAAAAATAGTACAAAATATGTCTTAGACATTTTATTCCCCAACTATATAAGTTTGGGAGGGAAAATGTTTCATTTAATCATACTTGGGAATAGAACCAGACACTATAGATCATGAAATTGGATTAGTTTTTAAAAAATATTGATGAAAACACCACTTACACAATATATGAATTTACACAAAAAATATTATCCAATTGACATATATTCATAATTATAATATAAATGAAACTTGTAATTGGAAGAATAATATTATTTTATTTGATTTACCATACTAATAATATAACACATTGAGTAAAAGTATATTATAAAAATCTATTTGACAATACATTATAGACAATATTTTTAATACAACGAATGATTTATAAGACATGGGTATGAGGAAAAAAAATTCATGAAATTGGGAGTTATTAGTAAGTCATATATTCATGATGCATAATACATAAAGATAAAAAGTGTGAAAGAGTCATTACATTACATTTTAAATAAAGAAAATGTTTTTAGTTACTATTATAATATTTCCCAATATGTTAATGATAATAAAAATATATAACAATATTTTAAATTTCAAGGAAATAATTATTTACTTTATTAAATAATTAAAATATCAATTCATAATCATTTACCTTTAATTTTTTTTGAGTTTTTTGCCTGATTTTCTCAATAAATAAGAACACAAGTTATTTGAAAATTAATTAAGAAATGATTTTAATAAAACTATTATATTAGGATAAACTATTATCACATTTATTTTAAGTCATAATACATTATATCATACAAATAATTAGTGAATTAATTTTCTAACTCATACATTTTTTATAGATATATTACATTAAGAGTAATTTGAATCCATTTAAATGATATTTACACAAATGATATCATATATAGGAATCAATAATCATGGGTTATTAGATAGATTGGTGCACTAATTTATTTTTTTCATATTCTAATGATGTTTAAATGTTTCATACCAAATTAACGATATCTAATTGGGTAGGGTATACCTTTTTATATCAAGAAAATTGAATATTAACACATATCGTTTTTTATTGTATGAAACACATTAATTTGATGAAATAATCAACTACACATACTACCAACTAGAAATTACAATTATCGTATTTTTATATTTTATATGTTCATCAATATTTTTATATAAAAACATGTAGTTTTATTTTAATGAAAATATTTTATTAGTTTATTTTTTTCACTACATAATTTCATCTAATTATATAATATAAAAGGTCTATAGCATGAGGTAATTGGAACACAATAAATTGATAATTAAATTAAACCATTTATATAGTGATCTATTTAGAATTAAATGGAATTTCATGACATGAAAAGTCAATGAGTTTTGGATTCTAATTAAATATTTTAATGTGAAATCATTAATAAAAAATATTTTCATTGAATGTTTTTTTCTTAATGTTATTTATTTTTATTATAGTTATATAATAATAAGATATACATTGTGTTAGGGAGATAGCTGAATGAGATATAATAGAAATTCAGGATCAATTAATAGTTATTACCACTTTACCATTATATTTATAAATTTTTATAAATTTTTTAAAGTTTAGAAAAAATTTATAAAAAACAATTCATTTATGATTGTTTAAATTTCTATGGACTATTTAAAAATATTTATATACTTAATCATACATAAATTAATGTAAATATACCATGGATATAGTCTATATATCTAACCCCATTGACTTAGATTCAATAAGTCTCTTCATAAAGTGGTATAAATATATATCATTTCATTATTTTATTTAATAATTATATACATAAATTTATTAAAAATTTATTGACCAAGAGTTTGACTTCAACGGGGCCTACATTTACTTATTAATGTTTGAGAATATGTAGGGATCCTTTATATGTATTTCTTTTCAATAATTTCTCATTTCATGATCTATATGTTGTTTTAAAGATAATTTTAATCCTCTTGTACAAATGTAATGTTAACATATTAGTTTATTGGGGAATTTGATATTATACCCTCACATATTCTCACAACTCGATTGGGATTTTCACCTAATATATTATAGTTCAACAGTGAACATTGGTTATGTTAATATAAGTATATTAATTATCTTCTTTAAAATTTATGGTAACCAATTTCATTTATTTTTCCAACAAGATATACTTTATGATCCTATGTTTATTAGTTTGGGCTAGTATAAATGGGAAATTGAACACATTTATGTAATTACCACATGTGGGAAATATCAATATGGTGCATTGTAAAACCTATGAGTGTACCCTAGAGCTTATATATATAATAAATGGTTATTATAACAACATATTTGACTTAGTTGGTTTTGTACTAGTCGAGTGAGATAGTGAGGTTGATATTTTTTAATCATTTAAAATAATAAATAATAATTCATATATATCATAATTTAATACATTTAAAATAAAGTTAATGTGAATAATAATTTTGATAACTTATCCTTAAAAGGATTTTCATATTGTCATAATGATCTAAATGTATCAAATTTTCTATATGATGTATGTTTTCATGTCATTTTCTATGCATTAGTTAACATATTACAGAATTACATAAATAAAAATATATAATTAGAGTAGTTCTTAAATAGTTACTTGAGTTAGGTGTTCCCACTGAATAAATTTTGTAATGAATGACGACTCATCAAATAAATATTCATAAATTTTCCATTACTGTAGTAAGAAATTAAAATTTTAATACATTTAAATTTATCTATAATAATAATTATTCACAATCTTTTTCAAAATTGTTCAATTTATTTTATAGCCTCTATTTAATACTGAGTTAAAATGGTTTTCAAATAAAGAGAGACATATTATGGATAATATAGATGGGATAATTAGTCACATAAATGGCCATGTTGGAAAAAATATATACTGAAATGTAGAGTGGGAATTCAAAATTTTATCATTTTCAAAGTAAAGGAGTAAAATGATGTTTGATGTACGTACAAGAATATAAAAAAATAAGGTAAATTATATTTTTGATTAATTTAATGGATAGTTTGAAATTAAATTGATTTAGTTTAATGAATTATTATAGGTGTAAGTGAAACACCCTAACATTCTATGATATATATATATGTATATATATCAAATAAATTTAATTTCTTTGATATCTTGCATTACACACAAAACCATGTTTTAACGGATCATAATATAGTATATATTTATAACCTAGTCATTAAATTAATTGGTATGAAAAGGAATAACTAAATTAAAAAATTAATATGGTTTAAAAATTTATAAAATAAATTCATTTTTATCAATTGATTTGAAATGAAAATAAAAAAATTGAAAGTAAAAGAAATGTTTTTTGGACGAATATTTTTATGCACACAATGTGTTTTTATATTAATAAATAATATTATTCATTATTGGTGGATAATTTTAATTAAATTTATATAATATAAATTCAATCAAACTTTTTATAATTCATCTAATAATATTTATAGGCATAACATAAGAATAAATATATTTTTATTCTTAAATTCTCTATTTATATAAAAAGTGGTTTCGTCACATTTTTCACACGTCTATTCAAATTTATTTATTTTTTTTATAGTTTTAAAAAACTTATTTGGAAAAAATAATTCTTTCTATAAATAAATACTTAAAAATTATCATATAGCTAATTTTTTTATCATTTTCTAAAATATTATCATTCTGATAAACAATGAAAAAAAATGACTTTAATTAAAGTTTTATTTTTGTTGAAAGCATTTATAAAGATAATTTTTTTTATTAAAATGGTTTTAAATGTAAAATGTGTCCAATTTTATTATTTATAATATAATTTACTTCATTATAATCAATTTTTTATATAAAATTTATATAAAAAACATTTTTTACTAAATAAAAAATATTATTTGGAAACCCGCTTTTTTCATCATGATTGTGGGTTTGTTTTTAAATTAAATTCTGCCAAATATGTGAAATAAATTTTTTTAAAGGATTATTTATATTTAATATTAATAATTATTATATTAAATAAGTTCAACATCATTATTTTTCTTATTAAATAGTAAATTTAGACAAAATTAATTACCATGGTTACAATTAAAAAGAGGTTTTCTGTGGCACATGTGCTTGTAAAAAACATAACTTTCCATAAAGATGCGATTTTTTTAAAAAATATATTTAATATTTATAACCATTGGGACCAATTTATATAATACTTTCCAATTTATTTTTTTTCTTAAAGGATAAATTACCTAGGTTAAAAACTAATTACTGTGGTGAAAAGTAAAATGGAAAAAGTGGGTAACCTTTGAGGTAAACAAAATAACATGATCAAAAAATACTTATTTTTTATTTTCTAAGGATTTTTAAACCATGTATATTATTCACTTAATTATTTATAAATTTTTAGGAAATTGGCTATAGAGTTACTTCCCATTATTGAATTGTTTTTGGGTATTTACAAAAATTCCACTCCTTCTCAATTATAAAAGAGAACCTCATATTATCCCATCTTCACATATTAGGAGCATTTTTTAGGATAAAAACTAACAAAATAAATCAATTAAATCCATAAAAATGACCTAGAGTTCTTGGTTTGAAAATAAAACTATCCTTGAATGGCTTTAGTTATAAACCTAAAGATGTTTTTCTGAAGAAGAGGTATACTTATTAACCATGGTTTTTTCTTTTATTTATGCTTATAAAAGATTCAAATAGTATAAAAATATGATGAAATAATAACATATGTATCATAAAAATACTGCTATATTTTTATTTTTATGTAATAACCAATATTTATCTCTTCTTTTATCAAATAGTAAATGAAACTATTGATCATGTGTATGATAAACTACTGCCTCGCTAATCAATGTAATTATATTTCCAACACTGTCTATGAAGGATGGATATAATTATGAATGTGTATATATAATATTTATTAAATAATTATAATTTTATAATTATAATACAAAATCTACCATTCTATATTCAATTCTGTTGGAAAATGATAATGTCACATGTTTTTACGTGTGGACTACCGCATCCACGAAGTGATGTGATTCATTTTTCATTTCTATATTACATGGATTGTAATTAGAAATTATTTGATGAATATATATGATTTATATGATATAATAATTATTCAAAAAATTTGAATTATTATTTTACTTTTGTTATTTCCATCTTTCAAAAAATGAAAACAGCAATCATGTATATGTCCGACTTACTGTCTCCATGAATGATATAACTCAATTTTCAACCTATAAATTTTATGTATGACTCTAAATATTTATATAATGAATATATATGATATTTATATCATTATTAAAATTATTTATATAATTTAACAATGATCAATGTGCATGTACCAAAACTACCGAACCAAAATATACAAGAAAAATAAAGCAGTTGTCACCAAGAATAGTGATTTTAATACGGAATTGTTAACAAATTAGTGATAAAAGTATATAGGTAAATCATATATGGTATTATATATGTGATAATAGTTTTATATTATATTCATAATAAATAAATATTTATTATACTAGTGTTTAAAATATATACAATTGAAGTTGAACAAGAGGTAAGGGATTTCCATCTCACTTTTATTTCTATGAGACACATGTCATATTCCCCACATGTTTCATTTATGTGATGTATTTTCTTCCTAGAAATGTATTTTATAATTTTTTTTAAGAAAATTATAGGTATTTAAATATCCATATATTTTATTTACATCATAGGGTTTATAATTCAAAAATTAACAAACTCCCTAGGGTATTACATTACAATCTCACTGTACATCCGGAATGTTTATTATTATACTTGAAATGATGAAATTTCACAATAAACCAGACATAAATGTAATAAATATTCATATACTCAGTTAATTTATTGAAATTGCATGTTTTTTTAATTTTTATTTATTTATATACTCATTATTCTGAAATAATGTTTTTATAGAAAATTGACTTTATTTCCCTATTTGGTTGAAAATATTTTTTATTATATATCCATATTTTCTATAAAACGTTTTCAAGAATATTTTTAATATTCCAATATGTTTTTTTTAAATTCATTTTAACCATATTTTAATTTCTACAAAAACATTTAAAAGTAATATTCTTGTCTTTTTTTGTATGTGGTACATAAGAATTTTTAACTAAAATGTGAATTGAATATCTATTTTAACAAACACAACATCTTTGGAATTTATTCCCTTAATGACCACTCATTTATTGGAAAATTCATTTAAATTTTTCCAAGGTCCTTTCAAATAACATTTTACATTAATATTTGGGATATTTTTTATATAAGTTATTTCAAAGTGAAAAGTATTTTTCCTCAAGAAATGATTAATGTGGTTTTCAAAATCAATTTTCATAGAAGATGGAATACATTGACGTTTCCTAGTGATTAATAGAGATATAATCCAATGATAAAATCTTTATTATTTATTTGGAAGGTTTATTATTATGAAAAAATATTTTTTTGAACCTTTTACTTTTCCTTAGGTTATGCTATGATGAATTGATGACATAATTGTGAAACATATTCCATTTTCATTGGTTGTTTCCTGATACAATATTTATGAAACACTCTTATTTTCAAGGGTTATGATGTTATAAATGTTTTATGATATTATGGTACATATATTTATAATTTTCAATATTTTACTGGTGGTCTTGGAATTATATATCCCTACAATGCATTTGGTAAATATAAATACCATATGAAATAAATTGGACTAGAATAGAGAGTAAAACCAATTCAGTAATGGACTCTATCCAATATGATCAACTTGGTAGCTAACCTTGACTACTAATATAGTTTGGGGAGTGAACCTATTACACTATGATTTTCTTTGAAAAGATCCTCCACTATTGAGGAGATTATTTTCTATACATATGTAGATTCCATAAATATATGGATTATGATAATGTTATGCTCTCATGGCCTATGTTAATTGATTCCTTAATGATTCATGTTTTATTAGCTTCTATGATTTATTATGTGACTCATGATTATGATAAATTATATGCATGGTATTGTTTAAAGGTTATTTTCATGTTCTCATACCCTTACTCTCTTGTCATGTTGATATCACCCTTGTTTACCCATATAAAGCATATAATCTCACCCTTTATTATGATTCCTTTCTCTAGGTTATGAAAAAATTTATTATATATAATATTTATATGAATGGTTATAGTAATGAAGAAATTATTGTGATATAATGTAGTCCACTTATGAACCAATTGTTTATATATCCATGTTTCCAAAGATACTTGACCCAAATGATTCTAACATGGATCATCATGTTATGTACGGAATACTTGTCTAATAAGTTTTAATATGTATGAAGTAAAAGTTTCATTCAATATAGTTTGTATCATAGAATGTTTCAGTTAAACATTGGAAACTATGATGAGAAAAATTTAGTATGAACCCTAGGGATAACTGTAATTATAGGATAACATCCTAAAGTTGTGGTAATGATCATAGATAACTTTGTTAAACCTAATCTATCACATATTTAAAAGAAGGTGTATTGATTTATACATACTATAAATTATTTTTCATGATTATATGTTTTCCCACTGTGATTATTGTTTCTCACAATATTCTTTAAATTTTAGTTGATTGATAGAACACTAAGGAATCATGTTAATAATAAATGTGATGGAAAATTAAATGATTATCATATTTAGAAACCAAAAAATGTAGGATATATAATGATAAATATTATGGTTTTTCTCACAAAACTTTCTCAAGCAATGAATCATGTTGAACTTATAAACAAGAAGAAGAGGGAATTATTTTATATTGAGTACTTAAGGATGGAACATCAACCTTATTTTAGTGGTTCGGGTATTACATTAGTTACCAAGAATTGTATTAGTTCCATTGAAAGAATATTTTTCATTACCTAGTGTCTAGAGCATAAAAAATCAATTTGGATGTCTATCATTTGGCAGTAAAAGTGGATCAATGATGGAAGCCTTCCTAGAATATGAGGCAAGAGGAAGAAATTGACACCATGGAGTGTAAATAGTTTAAGATATTGTTTTTTAATAAGTTATTTTCTCATATTATTCATAAAAAATGTAAAAGTATTTAATTTAGGTAAATTATAAGGATGATGAATTTTTTGTTACCCATGAGGCAAATTTTACTAGTCATTGAAGTTATGATTTTGGTATTATTGTCTAATCTAAAATTAATGTTGATAAATTCTTTAGTACAATAAAACAAAGTATTGAAATGTCATTATCCATAAAAGCCTTCATTATCTATGAATAAATAATTTGATGTGATATTAAGGAGTTAATATAGATTGAATTTACCCATTTTATCAGGTTCTTGACATGAAAAAAATTAAATTCAAAGGACACTTTAAAAATCATGGAGAGAAGTAGATGACCTTTCATTCATTCTCAAAGTGTGGAAGGAAACATGGAGTAAATTATCTTAAGGGGACTGATAAATGTTTTTTATGTGGAATAGAAGTTCATAGAGTTGCTAAATCTCAAATTAAAGAGAATAAATTAGCTAATTTTTTGAATAGAGCGAAAGAACCCCTAAATTAACCAACCAAACTCCAATGATTGAAATTTAAGGATTATGGAAATAATGATATCAATTGATCAAATATAAAGGTTAATGATGATGATCGACATCATTAACCTCTCAAACCAATATACCAAAACATCTCATTGGATCACTATTTTTGATGAGGGTTGAAATAATGATGTGGTGAAAGGTATATTTACCATCCACTCTAGAGATACTAATGTCTTATTTGAATCTAGATCTTCCAACTCTATTGTATCAGAATAATTTTTTTAGAGTATCAAAATTTCACCAAAAAATAGAAATCGAATTAGTAGAGAAAACCACTAATGGTACAATGACCACATCTCAAGTTTATGATTCTTCTCTAATTAATGTTTTTGGGAATGTGCTTCTGAAAAATATTATTATACCCCCTCTCATTAAAAATTGATATTATCATAGGAATAGATTGTATTTATCTACATAACTCCCACATAAATTGTTTAGGAAGGGAATTCACATTTGATATTATAGACCAACCAATGATTTTCTATCTGTGAAATGATATATATAAACTTCCATTGAAAATTTAATCTATTAAATCGGTCTTGATTATTATTAAAAACGAGTGTTTATCTCAGATAGATTGTGAGAAACTCAATATCGATGATATTCGTATTGTCTGGGAGGTTTTTGGTGTTTTTCTGATATATTTTCCTACTATTTCACTAAATACTAATGTGGAGTTTTTAATAGAACTCATACCTCATGATACACTTATTTGAAATACTTTATATAGAATTTTCCTTGTGTTATATAAATTGAATAAGAAACTCCAGGAATCTAGGAAAGGGATTTATTCAACAAAGTGAGTCAACATGGGGTGAACCTATTCCTTTTGTAGATAAGAATTATGGAGTTTTGTATCTTTGAATTGATTATCAGGAACTGAATAATATCACAATATATAACAAGTTCATGTACCATGTATTGGGGACTTTTTTGATCAATTGTGTGGAGATCAATACATTTCTAATATTGAACATTATTTTGGATATCATGAACTGAAGGTCCATAAGATGGATATACACAACACAACATTCCATTCAAGGTATATAAACTATGAAATTATATATTTATTTATTTTTTCTTACAAATTCCCCCAATATCTTCACCTATTTAACTAATAGTGCCTTCAGAGATCCCCTTGATCAGTTTTTGGTAGTCTTTATGGATTATATTATTATATATTCAATTAGTAAGGAAGATAGTTAAGATCTCATGAGAATTGTGATGAATAACATCATGAAGGAGAATTTTTATGAAAAAATTAAAAAATGTGAATTTTTGATAATTTTTTTTAATTTTTTGGATAATACAATATCAAGATAGGGTGTATCTATAGATCCATCGAAGATTGTAGTTATTGAAAATTGATCAAAACTAAACACTATGACTAAGATCCAAAATTTTCTTGGTTTGGATGGATATTATCAATAGTTTTTATGGAATTTATCATGAATATCTAATTCAATAACCAATTTAACTAGGAAGGTTTCGAAATTCCATTGTAAAATTAAATTTTATGAAATTTTCAAGAAACTAAAGATAAGGTTTTTTAGTGCACAAATTATTCCATTACCCTATAACAGAGATGGTTTGTTAATATATAATGATATATAGAGGAATGGATTGGGGTTTTTTCTCAAGATAAATCATATGGAGATAGATTATGCTATACGAAAATTAAAGGTTCATGAAAAAAATTACCCAACTATTGATTTTTACTTAGCAGTGCTAATTGTTTCATTAATGACGTGGAAGAATTATATTTATCGACAAAGATGTGATATATATATTTATTATAAAATTTTGAATTATATACTCATCCAGAAAAAGTTTAATTATCACCAAAGAAGATGGTTGGAACTAATTAATGATTATTACTATTCAATACATTATAACCATAGGAAAGAGAAAAATGTGGTATATTGTTTGACTCGAAAGGATCATGCTATCTTATCTATGATGAATATAATAAATATCAAATATTTATATATTTTCAATTTATGGATCAAAAAATATTAATATAATGGGAAAAATATTATCATTCTAAAATTAGTGTGCAACTATCTATATATGTGAGGATTAAAAAGGAACAAAATTAAGATGTGGAACTACTGAAGAAGGTGATAAATGTTCCAGATTTCAATCATATCATGATGGAATGATATTGTTTAGAAACTATTTATGTGTTATTTATATACTAGGTTCAAAGAATGAGTTGTTGGATGATGCCCTTAATTCATTATTCTCTATTCATCCATGAAGTACAATGATTTATATAAATATGAAAGAGTATTTTTGGAAGGATAAAATTAAGAGAGATATTACTGAGTATCTATCTAAATTATTGAAATGTTATAATGTTAAGGCTAACAGAATGAATTCTAAAGGGATGTTATAATAATTACCCACACTAGAATAAAAATCGAAAAACATTACCATGTACTTTGTTGTTGGACTCACCGAAATGTCTAAAGTTCATAATGATATTTGGTTTGTAGTCAATCATTGTAAAAAAATCATCAAACTTCATTGATATTAGAGAATATTTATATTTAGATTATATTTCTAGGATAATACATTAATGAATTGGTATTGTATCAGGGGTTAGCATATAATATTGTATATATTCATGATTCGAGGTTTTCCAAGAAGTTCTAGAAAATTATTAAGCATTCCAATGATGCATAGTTGTGTTTACCACTGTATATCATCCTCAGACTGATGTCTAGTTTAAGAGAACCATTCAGACCCTAGATTATATTTTAATATCTTGTTATATGGATTTTAAAGGAGGTTTGGATGAACAACTTCCTCTAGTGAATTTTTCATATAATAATAGCTTTCACTCGAGCAATCAAATGGATCCTTAAGAAGCTATCTATGTAGATGATTTTTTAAATCCAACATTAATTAATCATAATTAATTAAATTAATCACTATTAGTTTATTATTTTAATGAAATTTATTTATTATACATTCAATCAAATTTTTTATCATCCATCTAATATTTTTTTCTAGGATGGGGATAATAATAAATCTAGTTTTATGCAAAAAAATAGTATTTTTATAAAAAGAGATTTCATCTTGTTTTTTGTACTTATTTAAAAATTTGTTTCCTCAAATTTTTGAAAATTTAATTAAAAAAATTAAATTATTATTTTAAATCAAAATGTAAAAATTATCATATTTTTTATTTTTGATAATTAACTGAAATGATTAATTTTTTATTGAATAGTTAAAAATATAGATTTTAATTAATATTGTCTTTTCTTTTAACTCAATTCCCATTTTTTCATTAATAATTTTTAAATGAAAAATAAGATCAATTATATTATTATTAATACAATTTAGATCATTGAAATCATTTTTATATTGAACTTTTATATAAAAAAAATTATTTAAAAAAACATTTTCTTTGTAAAACCGCTTTTTATCGCACTTATGGGTGTAATTTTAAATTTAATTCATCCAACTATATGAACTAAATTTGATAAATTATATTAAAATTTTAAAATAATCATAATTAATATCATGTGATAATTTCAACTTATTTTTTTTCTTAATGAACAGTAGAAATAGAAAATTTTAATTACAACGGTTTAGGTTAAAATAGTGTTCTACACATTACATGCGCTTGTGTTAAAATTAATTGTAAACACACACATAATAATTTAATTTGAAAAATTATATTTAATACTTATAATTATTGGGACCAAATTATCTAATAATTCCCAATTTATTTATAGTCTTAAAAAATTTATTACCTAGGTAAAAAAACTAGTTATTGTGCAGAAAACTAAAATTGTAAAAGTTAGTAACCTTATAGGTAAATAAAATAACATGAATTATTTCTTTTTTTTATTTTTAATTATTTATGTTTTAATTGAAATTATATTCCCTAATATATATTTTTTATTAATTTTATAGGAACTTTTTTTAGAGTGGCTTCCCATTATTGAAGAGATTTTGGTATTTACAAAAATGTCACTCCTTGTCACTTATAAAAGGGAACCTCCTCTTTTATTCTATTTAATGTTCAAGAGCCTTTTGGTTTGGGAAATACCTAGAAAAATAAATTCATTAAAACTATTATAATAATTGAGATTCCATTTTTTACTATAAAACCATACATCGAAGGATTTAGATATAATCATAAATAAGTTTTTCTGGAGAAGAGGTGTAGTTCTTTATAATGTATGCTTGGTTTATTTCTTCTTCTAACTCCTTAAAATCATATTAAAATTTTCTAAAATAATAAACCTAGTATATTAAATATATTTATATTTTATTATGTTAATTTAATATCCAATATCAATCTTCTCTTCCATCATATGGCATACGAAACCATCAATCGTGTGTACAGTGATCTATCGCTTTGCGAACTGATGTAATTCATTTTCCCATCACCATCTCTCATGTTGAGATATAATGAGGAATTTAATCTGTGTGAATATATATATATTATATTTAATAAATTAATATACTTACCTAATTATAATATCATATAGACCTCCAACCATTAAATATGTTTGAAAATGATAGTGTCGCTCCTGTGTACATGTGGATTACTTACTCCAGGAAGCGATGTGATTCATTTTTTATTTCCATTTTTCAAGGATGTTAAAGAGGATAGATTTAATTAATATATATTATTTACATTAAATAATAATTATTTTATAAATGTAAATTATTTTTGACCATTCTTTTGATTCATCCATCGAAAAATGGAAATAGGATTCATGGAACGAACGACCCACCATCTCCACAAATAGTGTAACTCATTTTTCAATACATAAATATTATCGATGACTATAAATATGTACATAATGAATATATTATATATATATATATCATTATTAACATTATAGATATTATGTAACCACGATCAAAGTACATTGACCAAAACTACAGAACAGACATATACATGCAAAACAAAGTAGTTATCACTTGAAATAGTAATTTAAATAATAAATTATTAATAAAGGGGAGATAAAATGATATAATTAAATCATATATGGTATTATATATATGATTATAGTTTTATAATATATATATATATATATATAATAAATATATCTTTATTATACAGGGTTTTCTAACATGTAGAATGGAAGACGCACCCGAGGTTATATATTTTACTCTCATATTTATTTCTGTGGGAAAATTTTAATATTCACCACTTATATATTTTATGAGGTTCATATTCTATCCATTATTTCAATTTCATGACCCATACAATAAGGTCCCTTGTCGTGACTACCCCAAGCCTGCCTACGATAGCCCATGGGATGACGACTAGCACTGAGAAGGCATATACCACAAATGGGTGGCATTTTTCTACGTACCAGTATAGATACACACACACCTACAAGCCCAAAATTCTAAAATTTAAAATGACTAAGTAAAAAATGATTGAATTGGCTAAGATACCAACCATATAGTACGATAGTATGAAAACTAGAATGTAAACAAGGTTAGAATACCAGCTCACAAAAAGAAAGAGTCTATCATGTGAAAGAACATGTTTCTGAAACTCATCCATAGAAAACCCTACCTAAAGGGTAGGTGTAGGATAGTTTCATGAAGTTATAGGAGAAAAAAATGTATTTTTGATCCCTCTAAGAACCACCCGGTCTTGTTCCACCTAAAACTCCATCAAAGCATCAATCATCTACACAATACATGACATGTGCGGGAAAATCCTATACATGAGTGAGTAAAACAATATTCACCTGGAAAACCCAAAAACACAAAGGAAATTCCACTATGAAATAGATTAAGTACACCAAAATAGTGACACAAAAATTACACCACAAAGGAAACCCAAAAAGTACACCACAATTTAAACACATGAAGTACACCACAAAAAAACATACAATGTATAGTTATCTCACATAGGTATAAATCTAAAGTACTAATAGAAGGATTTAAAGTGGTATACCACAAATATCCCAGTTTCTATGACACACAGAGCATTGACGATGCACGAATCATCGATGGTGCATGGGGCATCGATGAAACATGTTGAGTTGATTTTTAACGGAGCATTGATGGCACACAGATCATCAATGGAGCACAGACCGTCGATGGTGCATAGAGGGTAGATGGAACACAGGGCATAGATGGCACACATAGCAATGATAATGCACGTAGCATCGATGCAACAGAGAGTGTTGACGGAACATAGAGCATTGATGGTTTACATATCCTCGATGGTGCATGCAGAATTTATGGTGCATGTATATTTGATGGTTCACGAAGCATTGATATACCACAGAGTATCGATTGGTCATGCAGCCACTAATTCATGTAGTCACCACGTCACAGCCAGCCACAGGGTTCTGCTCATAGCATGCTTGTACTGAGAGAACCTAATCCTCAAGCAAAAAGGTTTTATTCCAACTTTTACAAAACTCACTTAGTGTATTTCAAAATGACTGTCTCATAGAAACGGTCATTATGCCACAAATGTCCAGTCAAACTAACACATTGTTTCAAAGACAAACCTATTTTGTAAAAGGTATGACCTACTAGACCTGACTCGACCCGTCGGTCGACTTGACCTTGTCCAACCTAACCAAACTGAACCTATTTGGTTCAACCTGAACTATATTGGCATGTAGGGCTCAGCTTATTGGGCATCGCCCACTAGGCCTACTGGACCCAGTCCGTTGGGCCGTTGGGATGTCCGAATCATTTGGTCTGGCCCACTGTATGTGGTCCAATTTGTTTACACTGGACATGTTGTAACCTAGACTCATCTCTCCAGCCAACGCGATGCTATTACACATTTCACATGGCCAGACTAACTCCCCATCCTATTCATCTGGTCTCACCCCACCACTGCCTCCCTCCGACATGGGTTCATGTTGTGTCCTCATCCACTATCATGACCTCTATTCATGGGCCCTTATCATAGCCCACATCTCCCACAATCATTGTCTCCCTTTGACGCAGTTCAACCAAGACTACATCTTACTATCTTGTCCTACTGCCAATATCGGCAGCCCATCCTATTGTTCTCCACCTAGCCTGGCCCCCGTCAGGCCACTGTTGCCTCTGCCACCAGCCTCCATGTCGGTGGCCTATCACCACCTCATGATCCCCCTAGACCATCCCCACCATAATCATCATATCCTCACAGTTGGATGCCATGCCGGTAGTCTTCCATTCACCATCATAATCATTTACCTCACCTGAACCGTACAAAACTCCTGTGGCACCTCTGTTATTCCATCGCAGAGTCAAACTTTGATCTTGGACTGTTTCTCCATTGATCAGGGGCATAATGGTTGATATTTCACCTATGGGTTTCAACAGTTACCAACATACAAAGAATGAAATATATTAACAATGGATAGACAAAGAACATTAACACCTAATGAATAGACCTTTTCCTTCTTTGTGCCGAACTTGATTCCATCATGTTGTAAGAAGTAATGAAGAACAAATCAACACACAGATAAAAAATCCCCATTCAAAAATTCCAAAAGAAGGTTTCCATCCCAATAGAAAGGATGAATGACATATCGACATATTCATCGGATGTTCCACATTCATCATTTTAATCTAATAGGAAAAGGAAATCACAAAGAGATCAATCACCCTAACTCATGGTTGGATTAGTCATTGACAATGAATCGAGGTCTATGTAGTCACAAATCCATGATCCACCAAAATTCGTCATCAAGGGAGGTTTCTTCCACACCTAAGATAAATTCCAAGGTGATGGTGATAAAACTAAATTATTCAAAACGTTTCATTAAAAATAAAAAATACACTAAAACAAATAAAATATTCTTATTAAAATATTTTTAATAATGGTTATATCCAAATTATAACATTAACTTCAACTCGCACTGATCAATGTTAGCCTTGTCCTAAGGTAAATTATTCACTCTGATTTAAATTATTCCCATATATTTCTGATTCGGGCACCCATTTACAAATTAATCTTATTTTAAAGAAAAAGAAGTAATGCGATTTATTAGAAACTTAACATTTTTTATCATACTATTTCAGGCACACCGGTAATCAGAATATCACACTGTCTTAATGCATGGTCCTAAAATTTTCCCAATTACTATATAAAAATAAAAATGGAGAAAATATGATTCATTACATTCTCTCAGCCATAGGTCTTTACACCACGAAAATCTAAAACAAGAGAAAATAAAAAAATAAATGAGGGTAATAAGCATGACTATGAGACTCCCACTCCCAAGTAATCTCCTATAGATTCATGTGATAACTCCAAATGCACACTAGATGAATCAACATCCCATTAATGATCCAATTCTATCAATCCTTGATGTCCATCGGGTACTATGTAAAAGTTTCCGCATCATCAATTCCTAGCTCTCCCCAATCGATGGCATGAAATAGATCCTCAATGTACCTCCTTAGCTCTGACATGTGGAATACATCATTCACCCAGTGAAACTACTAAGGTAGATAAAGGTATTACACCACCTCACCAACTCTACTAAGAATCTAAAAGTGTTGGTGTATCTAGGTTATAACTTTCTGCCCTTGCCAAATATCTGTAATCCCCATCTTGGTGAGACCCAATGGAACACATGGTATCACTCATCAACCTCCAAGGGCCTCCATCTACTATCATAATATGACTTATTCCAGATTTTTGTAGTCCACATCTTCTACTGTATGATCTGCACATTTTTTGTTGTAGCACACACCAACTCTAGACCCATGAGTGCTGACTCTCCTATGCTAGTCTAAAAAAGTGGTGATTTACATAGTCACATGTACAAGGGATCAAATGGCGCCATTACAATGGTGGAGTGATAGATTTTGTTGTAAGAAAACTCTACTAGTTTTTGGTGATCCTTCATACTGATGTCAAAGTTTAGGATGCTAGCACGTAGCATGTCCTCAAGAACCAGGATAATCCACTTAGTTTGGCCATTCGTTTAGGGATGAAATTCCTTGTTCAAGCGAAATAGATTCCCAAATGCCTCATGTAACATATTCCAAAACTATGATGTGAAACATGAATCATGGTCAGAAATGATCCTCAATGGAACTCTATCAAGACAAACTATCTCCTGCTCATAGAGGTATCTAATGCTCTCTATTGAACTCTACTCATAGATCAGTAAGGAGTGGGTCAACATAGTCAGTCAATCAATGATCACCAAGATGGAATCATGTCCCCTTGTCATTTTTTGTAGACCAATCACGAATTCCATCTATATCCCATCCCCTTTCATTCTATCACTTCAAGTGTTTGGGCCAATCCTACTAGAACCTAGTGCTCACCCTTCATTTTCATGTATGTTTGGCATCTTGAAATGAACAATACCACTTCTTTCTTCATCCATGGCCACCAGAACTAATGTCAATGTTCCTGATACTTCTTTTCAAATCTTGTATGTACCGCTAACGGTAATGTATGTAACTCCCTCAAGACATCCTCCTATAAGGTCATGGGTATTAGTGTGTGTCATCTGAAGGGAATGACGTGCTCCACATATTTGGAATACCCATCAAGAGGATTTCCTATGGACATGTGAGAATGTAAAGAATCATAGCTGGTATCTCTAACTTGTTCCTACCTAACCCAATATATGAATAGAGGGGTGACTTTCCTTGAATGGAGGTAAGATTCTCCATCTCCATCCATAAAGGATATCTGTAACGTGGCCAAATGCTCTGACTCGTCACTCAATAACTGCAAGATGGGTCACTGGCTGAGAGTGTTTTCCACTATGTTTACTTTCCTATGTGTATAAACCATATCAAAATCATAGTCCTTGAGAAACTCTATCTATCATGTCTTTCTCATGTTCAAATCCTTTTGAGAGAAGATATTCTTGATGCTCATGTGGTTAGAGTGGATGGTAAACTTATTTTACATCAGGTACTATCTCCACATATTCAATGCGAAGACTATCGGTGTAAGATCAAGATCATAAGTTGTGTAGTTTTGATTATGATTCCTCAATTGGTGCGAACCATAGGCAAGTACTACTTTCCCTTGCATTATAACACAACCAATCCCAGTCCCTCATGAATCATAGAACAACACATACTCAACACCCTCCTTTTCTAATCTCAAGATAGGAGTTCTCTTAAATCACTGCCTCAATTGATGAACACTCTCCTGACACTTCTTCTTCAACATGTATGGTTTCCCTTTTCAGGTAAAAGCTATCATGGATGCGGATAATCTATTAAATTTGGGCACAAACATCTGATAGTACCCATACAACCCAAGGAAACTCTGCACCTTGGTAGCACTCTTGGGTGGATCCCAAGGAAGCACTACCTCAATCTTCATTGTATCTATGACATCTCAATACTATGAAATGGCGTGTCCTAGAAAATAGGCCCTCGGATTCTAGAACTAACCCATCATGGTTTTTCCACAATTTTGGTTCTCTCGATGTGTGTTTAAGACCATTCTCAATTGTATAGCGTGATCCACCCCAGACACTGAGTACACTAGGATTTCATAAATGAGGACCTCGAAAAACTATTTTAAGTAAGGATGAAAAATTCTATTAATGAGTCCCATGATCATTTTTTAGGAATTTTTCACTCAAAACGACATCACTAAGTAATCATAGTGGTTATACCAACTTCTGAAAGCTATCTTAGATACATACTAATTTCGTACATGAAGTTTATCATAACCATATCTAAGGTCTATCTTTGAGAACCTCGTCACTCACTTCAGCTGATCGAAGAGGTATTCAATCCTAGGTTGTGGATAATTATTCTTCAATCTAACTTGGTTTAGGCACCAAAAGTCTATGAATAACCTCAAGCTCCTATATTCCTTCTTATAAAATAGAACTAGGAATTCCAAGGGTGAAAAACTAGGTCTCATGAATCCCTTCCTATGCATGTCCACTAATTGTTCCCTCAACTCATGAAGCTTTGCGGGAGACATCTGATAAGTAGGAATTGATATCAGTGTTGTCCTAAGATACATGTACATTAAAAAGTCTAGCTCTTTATGGGGAGGTAACATACAGAAATCCTCAGGAAAGACATCCTCATACTCCACCACCACTGTAAGAAACTTGTAGACTCCCATCATCCACCATACGAATGGTGATAATAGACAACAAGTGAGTAATAAGATGTAGCCTCCTATGAGTGAGTCTATCCTATAATGTATGTGTCTCATTTTTACCAACAAACAAAAACATGGTCCCATCTCTGCAGACACTCTTCACTCTAAATCTAAATAGTCAATTTGGGCATCAGCGACAGATAACCAGTCCATACCAAGAATGAGGTTGTAAGGCCTTAGCGCTTTCACCTAGAGATCCAAACTGAAACTCTCGACCCCTAGAGTTAGGGAACACTATCAGAACCATTTTATTATTATTTAATCTACCCCCATAAGAGTATCTATTCATAGGGAACAAGTCAACGGTTCCACTAGAATCTCTGAGTCTTAAACAAGGGTCATGGAGAGAAAAGAGCGATTGACACGTGTGTCATTAAAAAATTATCTAGGGTGGAAAAGACATAGATCATACAACTAATCATCTAGATATTCTAGTGGTTTCAAGACTCCATAGCCAAAAACAAGGCTTTTCCCTATCCACAAGCCCCCTGACCCCATGGTGGACCACATGGGGTTTGTGGTAGTAGTGTGTCGATCCTCTGCCCACTGCCTACTACTCTACTGACTCCTTTACCACTCCCTCTACCATGCCAACGACTCCACTCCTAAATCCTCTTCTACCCCAGTAGTCCCTTGACATTCTGCTTATCATCCACATGACAATTCTTGTTGTCTTGAGCTTGATGTCCCTAATCACTGCACGAGAGTAAAATAACCTGAACATCAGCTGATCAACTCATCCCTTGGAGCCACAAACTACTGATCCCATATCCTATGTTCATCCCCTATATTTTTTTGTCCCTCTTCAGTACCTGGGTCTCCTTTCGGATACCTACCACCAAATTCTCAGCTTCTTAATGCCTACAGGTAGCTGTCACTACTAGTGTTATCTACAATAGAAATCTCTCTACTAGTAGGGCTCTCTCAAGTTCCCCAGGATATATAAGGATGCCAATGGATATCATGGATTACCTAATCTCTAGGTGTAGCACCTAATCAAAGGTATGAATCCTGAATAATGGGTCCCACACCATATTTGTGGAGTAGTGATAAAGATCCATAAATCTCATCATGTAATCCACTACTATCATACTACCCTATAGTAGATGTATAAGATCTTACATGTGCACTGTGTGTATTTTGCCTGAAATAAAACCTCCCTGAAGAGGTGCTCAATGTATTCCCAAAACAGAGTCATCTTGTCCTGCATATTGATCAATAAGTTCCACCATCACCCCATTGATCCCTGATGAAGGCTCGCGACATGAATTGCCATCTGGTTGGAAGGAATCCTCAAAAAGTGGAAGAAATGTGTATCTAACTCTAACCAACCATCAACAACTTGGGGGGTCTGGATCACCCCTAAACCGAGGAGGTCACTGCCTCTGGAACTAATTCAAATTACTTACCCTGCATGAGTCCTCTACCAGTGGTGATGTTTTTAAAAAATTCTCTCTAGCTTTTGGTGTCGATGGTACACCACCCGAAGGTGCTCTCTCTGGTACTGGACCATGTACTGACACCTCATCGCTAGGCGTATCACCCTCTTAATCATGAATGAGAATCTTGGATGGCTATTTGCGTGGAGGCATCCTGAAATAGAAAACTATGTACCAGAGTCAATATAGTATACATTGTGAGATGACTCAATAAGGACATTATAACACACCCAAATCATATATGATGAATGTACCATTAATTTTTCAAACAACTAGTGCTTTCATGTATCGAGTTGAAAAGTAGAATTTAGAGTCCTGGTGTATGGATACATTATCCACTATACTAACACTGAATTCCTTAGTTTGAAAGCCAAAATCAAAACACTTAACACTATTTCCCCAAAACAATCTCACAAACTCCCAGGTATTTCAGTGTAAATGACCACGTCTAATACCACTCTATCATGACTCATCCCAGATGGGCTAGTGCTGTGACTACCCTAATCCTGCCTCTGATAGGATAGGGGATTGTGACTAGCATGGAGTAGGAATATCCCACAAATGGGAGGCATTAACCTAAGTACCTATACACACTCACACATCTCCAACCCTAAAATGATGAAATGTAAAAACACTAATTAATCAATGAATCAATAAACTAGGATACCAAACCCAGAGTATGATAATAAGAAAACTGGATAGTAAATAGGGCCAGAACATAATTCCACCAAAAGAAATAGCCTGTCAAGTGAAAGAACAATTTCCTGAATCTTATTCATAGAAAAACCAACAATAAGTATAGGTGTAGGACAAATGTATGAATGAGTAGGAGCACAACACGTGTATTTGATCCCTCTCACCACCACCTGGTCCTGCCCCACATAAAACTATATTAAAGTGTCGATCATCTTCACAAGACACGACATGTGCCAGAAAATCTCGTATAAGGTTGAGTAAAACAATACTTAGTAGGACACCCTGAAATCACAAATGAAATACCACTAAGAAATACATGATTTATACAAGAAAGGAAACACAATAAGTACACCCCAAAAGAAACACATGAATTAAACCACAAAATAAATACACGAAGTATAGTCATCTCACATAGCTATAAGTCTAAAGAACGAAGAGAAGGATTTTCAATTATAGTCCATAGATTGAAAAGTTTCCATGAAACACAGATTTCTGTTGATGCATAGAGCATCCATGATGCACAGATCATCGATGTGGCATAAAGAATCGATGGTACATTGAACTTCAATGGAATACAGAGTGTTGATACAGAATGAAGTGTCGATGGTGACCAAAGAATTGATGGCACATATAGAGTCGATGTCACATGGACCATTGATGGAACTTGGAGTTTTGATTGTGCACCGAGTGTTGATGGGTCACGTAGTCCCCAAGTCACATATTTACCAAGACACAGCGAGCCTCAAGAATCTACTTGTAAAACTCTTGTACCGGGAGAACCTCCTCCTCAAGCCAAAAGGTCGTATTAAAGCTTTCACAAAGACTCAATCAGAGTATCTTAAATGTATCATCTCATCACAAGGGTCCCAACACCACAAACAGATCATGAAACAGACACATGGTTTGAATGTTATACATATTTTCAAAAAAGGTCCGACCATGGTCCAATTTGGGTTTGATCCGACCCGCCAGACCAGACTTGACACAATCCTCCAGACTTGACCCGAACCAATTTTCCCTAGTCCAAACTGGTTTGGCCTATTAGGATTAACCCAAATTGTGCTGTCTGCTAGTCTCAGGCTATTGGGTGAGGCCCACTGGGTCGTAAGGTGGCCCGACTATGTTAGTTCAACTAGCCGCATATGGGCAAGTTTGTGTGCACCAGGCACAGCCTACCCGGACCATGTCCCTCCAGTCAACATGGAGATGTGTATTGTTTTATGTGGCTAAACCAACTCCTATACTTGGTCTAGAGACTTCACCACCACCGCGGGATCCCTTCAATGTGGCTTCAATTCCCATCCCCATTCACCGTTTCAGCCTCCTCCCATATCCCCCACTACTGAGGGCTCCCTCCGACACAATCTTGCCTAGACTATGACTTGTTACCACTACTAGAATCCATAAATGTGGCCCATCCTAACATGCTCCACCTATTCAGGTCCTCATTGGGCCACTGCTGCCTCTGTCACCATCCACCCTGCCAGCGTCTTGTCACCACCTTGCGCTCCCCCTAGACCAGAACCCCTGACCGCATCCTTCCCTCTCCACTGGCCACCCCACCTGCGGTCTACCTTGCATGATTCTAAGCTACCAACTCACTCGAGGAATACCATGCTCCATTAACACTGCTACTATGCCATCAAAGATTTAAACCTTCGATATCAAACTGTTGTGCCATAGATCAGCAGTGAAACGGTCGATCCTTTACGTATTGGTTACATGGGAGTGGAACATATGAATAACACAATACATTGAGGGGTAGAGTTAAAGAAAATGAATTCCTAAGGAATGTATCTTGTCCCTTTTCCTTTCATCCTTAATCCCTTCATGTCAGAAAGTTTAATGGAGAACAAATCAACACACAAATCTAAATCCCCATTCAAAAATCCCACATGTATTTTTCCATCCCACAAGAATGGAAGAACCATGGATCAAAATGTTTGTGTGTTGGTTCGCATTAATTGTTTGAATATAATATAGAAATTAAATCAAAAATAGATTAAACACCATACCTTGTGGTTGGATTTGTCATGGATGAATAATGTGGGTCCATGTCGTGGTAAATCCTTGATCTGATGGTGTTCATTGTCAAGAGTTTCCTACCACACCTCAGTGGAATTCCAGGGTTACGGTGATAAACCTAAATTCTTAAAAAAGGTTTCATTAAAAATAAAAACTTAACTATGACAAAAAAATTATATTTATTAATATATTTTTAATGATGGTTACGTTCAAATTCTAAATTTTAGATTCTACCTACACTGGTGGATTCTAGGCACCACCTAAGGTATCATTGCTTCTCTGAACGCAATGGGGACCTCATGTTTCATATCTTGGAACTAGTTTAGAATTTATTCCAGTTTTAATGAAAAACTACATTTGTGTTTTATTAGATACTTAACATGCAACATCATACTCTTCCGGGAACATCGGGCCTCATAATGTCACACTGTCTCAGTTCCTTGTCCAAAAAAGTTCCCAATAAATTTATAAAAATAATTTTTTTTAAATATGAGTCATTGCCCAAATTTTTTTATTCTATGTATGAAAATTATTTGGATTTAAATATCTAAATATTGTTCCTTCCATCATGGGGCTTATTTAAATTCATAAATTTGGTGCTTATATTTAATAAAATTTCATTGATTTCTAAGAATTATTCAATGAATTAATATTGTTTTTTCAATGTTTTTACAAAATTATGGAATTTTTATTTGAGTTCAAAAAAATGGTTTGAAACAAATAAATTTATTGGTTTTTTAATTTTTCAATTAAAATTTTGTATCATGTTTTTTTGAATCTTAATTCTTTCTAACTATTTTATTTGGAATTTGATTAGAAATTATGGCTAGGTCTATCTGGCCTTAAACCCATCGGAGCACTACATATCGCTAAGTTAGGTGAGTCGTATAACCATGATGCCCATAGGGAGGGCCTTCTAGAGATAGAGAGAGATCATGGTTATCAAATCCATGGACAGGGTGGGCCACGGGTGGTGAAACCCATGATGACCGAAGCCCCCTCAGTGGTCACAGTGTGCACCCATAGTATGTGTGTGAAAGTGGTATATGGGAGCCCATCCCCACAGTAGGCATCTGATAGATGGATCCCTTATCCAGCCTTATAAAGAAGAGGCACCCATGTCCTCGTTTCAATGTGGGACACAAGCTCCAACATTGTGCCATCTCAAGTCATTGTACTCTACCTCCTATCACCACTCTGTTGTCTAACCTTCACTACAATCCTCCCACCACCTTCATTACCACACCCCAAATTACACCTGGACACTACTACATCACTCACAATGTCACTAGAAACCAATTTCCAATGTGGCCACCTTTGGTCAATCACTCCATCTCACTCCTCTGCCTCCTCCCTACATAGCCACTCTTAGAGAACCCGAAACTGTCACTACCAACTTACTCAAGTCCTACATCCAATTCAGTGACAAAGAAATATATTCCTTGTGTAGATTCATTCCACATGGGATCTTCTTTCACTTTAAGTCTTG
This sequence comes from Viscum album, assembly GCA_963277665.1. Lineage (NCBI taxonomy): Eukaryota > Viridiplantae > Streptophyta > Magnoliopsida > Santalales > Viscaceae > Viscum > Viscum album. Next base: position 1,880,554,640 of record OY728132.1, read on the forward strand.
GGGTGATTTAAACCCCTCAGATCTCACCCCCTGATTTGAGGGATCCTTGAAGGGATATGGAAGGGAACTCCCCTACTCACTTCCTATAAAAAGGGCTCCCCCCTACCATGAAGAGGGATCTCGAGATGAAGGGTTAGGAACCCACCTATAGAGAGTAGAGGTATACTTCCATTCTTCTTCCGATATTCTTCTTCTTATTTTTAATTTTTTTTCTTTTATTTTATTCATTTTTCATTATTTTTTATTTTTAAATAAAATTTAAATTTTCTTTATTTAAATAAATAAATTTCATCATATTTCACATATTGTATAACCACCCATTTAATCAATTTTTATTTTATTTAATCTTAAAATTCTTCTTTATCTTTGTTTTCTATTTTTTTAGTAATAATTATTATTATTATTATTATATTTCTTTATTCATTTAACAATTTAATATTTTATTCTTATTTTCTTCTCAAATTATTTTTCTTTTCTTAATAACAATAATAAAAATAATTATTATTATCAATTTTAACATTATTTATAATATATATAACTTGTTGATATTTTATTACATATTTTCTTCTTCCTTCTTTTATTTTTTATCTCTCTCTCTCTCTTCCAAATTCTATTTTATTTTGTTCTCTTAGTGTATTATATTCTAATCCGTGTTATTTTTAATTTATTATTTCTTTTGTTTTATTATCCTCTTATACATTTCCATCCACTCCACCAGATGATCTTTAACTCTAAGAAATGATAGGAAAACACCAAATCTTGGCCTTAGGGGGAGTTCAATGTGTTATTAAATTTTCCTTAATGTTTATTTTAAGTTTGTGATAGATTTGATAAGAATACATGGGTGAGGTGGATTTCCCCCAATTTTGTGACTACCCTCAATGACATGCAACTCAAACTATTTCTATTCATTTATCAAACCCTTTTACTTATCCTTATTGGCTAGTTCTTCACTTGATTATTTTGAACTAATCGATGGGTTAAACAACATCGATATAGTTGAGTATTAAAAAATGACACATCTTTGACCAAGGTGTGTCATCAAACCTGATGAAAAGATGAGGTGGAATTGAGATAGCTTAGGCATTCAATGATTTTCAAAATTTATAAATGAATATTATTTATTCAAACATGATATTTCTTGTTGGGGTTTTCTAACACATAAAGGATAATAATGATTGAATCCAAAAGTAACCCAAGAACGAAGTCCATTATTTCCTTGAATCATTTTATTTAGATTTTCATGGTATTATAAAATACAATTTTCATTTGTTTCATGTAATTAATCAATAAAAGCAAAAATATTTATAATTATTTTCATTAAATAAAAAAATCACAAAAATTAATTAGTTCAAGAGATTTAGAATTAGTAAGTGAAAAAACTGAAAATCTCTTCAAGTGAGATGACCATAATCATCCACTTTACTGAACTAGGAAAAATAATTTTATTTTGGTCATGCCTTATGATAGACATGAATTAAGACTATAACCATTAACATGGGTTATCACTAGTTTAGTTTAGTTTTTTTATTTTTACATTTTGGATAGTTTTTAATTGCTTTAAAAAATAAAAATCATAAATAGTTATTTTTTCCACGGTGAATTCAAAAGATTATTATTCTATATGGACTGATCAATCATAGCTGCCAGAATTAGTAGTTGAAGTAGTGTAATCTATAAAATAATGAGTTCCATGAGGGTGAGACATATTTGTGGTGCTTGTAGAAAAATATTAATAGAGGAAGATTTCACGGACCTCATCTAGGATCTTAAAGAGACCCTCAAGCATCTAGTGGTTGAAGTATTGGCCAGAGAGCTCACGAAATTCTTGGAGTACATCCCCAAATATTATCATGAAGCAGCCATGACATAAGAAGAGTTCTCTTTATTTCCTCCCAATAATTTTGAATAATTTCCCCAAGAATATTTTTAGGAGCAAGTTGGAAAACAAAAACTCAAATAAGATATTCTAGATATTGAATAGATAGTCTAAGCTCTAAAAGGAGAAAAGGATGTGATAATTTCATATATCTAAGAAACATCTGAGAAATATGAACTTGAACCAAAAGATGATCTAATTATCTTACTTGAGGAAGACAAGGAGGAAGACATTCCTGCTGAGCTACATATCTGAGATCAACAAGAAGTGGATAAATTCTGAAACAGATGTGAGGAACATATTGATCTCATCATACCTTGAAAAGAAGAAGTGACAACTAAATTTAAGGAATACACCACACATATGGAGGAATTTGATATAAAAATGGATGATCCGGACTACTTACCTCCATCCCCTAATAATATACTCTAAGAGGTAGTCACCATTGAAAAAGAGATTGTAGATGAACCAACAAAGGGGTTGGATATTTTCTCAAAATTTATTTTATTGTATGTTATTCAAACGAAATTATTCATATGGGTACCCAGACTTAATTTACATGGATATTATAAAATTTTATATGTAAATCCAGTACATTACAAAAAATACAAGCCTGCGGACCGTATTAGTTTAGGGTCTTTAGAAATATGGAAACAAAATCATATATCCTAGTGAAAGATCTTCAACATATCATATAAATATATACACCTTTCTTACTTATACCTAAAACCTTTCTTCCTTACTTGGGTAAAGGAAACATATGAAAGGGGGAGCTAAAATGCTCAATAATGGTAAAAAGGAAGATACGTAAGAATAATCAAGAGCGTAAGGGTATGATAACATGATCATGAAAATATAATATCATACCGTTCATATCAAATATCATATACATGAGTCATGGAAAAAATAATGGATGTTCATAGGACAAGAGTCATAAATAAATAAAGAACTTAACATATAAAATCATAACATTGGAATAAGATATTTAATTGTGGTAGACACAAACACATATAATATTATTTAAATAATATCCAAGGCATCTTTTACAAGACCATATTGGTAGTATGGGTTCACTACCCATACCATCTCGGTAGTCATGGTTCACTCCCACTGTCATCTTAGTAGTATGAGTTCACTCGTCATAACATATTGGTAGAGATGGTTCATTACCATGGCCACCTTAGTAGCATGAGTTCACTCATAATACCATCTTAGTAGTCATGGTTCACTCACATGGCCATATTAGTTTTCAAGGTTAATTCTCAAGACCGTCTTAGTCTATATAGAGAGATATAAATATATACCCAATGAATTGGTGGGAGATATAGGCCCCACCCATATCGTAATTAAATCTTATATACATGTGCCATAAGAACATAAACAATAATATCAAATCCCATGAAATGAAATGTGTATTATAAACATGAAATCATATCATAACCTATAGAAATATGTAGGTTTCATAATAATTAAATCATAAACATATCACATCAAAAGAATTGGGTTTCAGAAGAATATAACCCATGAGAGAGAATCTAGTTTTATAAAGACCATGACATTGTGTGTAACCCATTAATATAAAGAATATGAATGGAACCTTTAGATAATTTACTAAAAGTGCTTTAGTAACATCAAAGAATGTAATTTGAGAAGTAAAATAATTTTTAAATATCATTCAATCACATTTATTAAGGAAAATATCAATTATTCATTGAAAAAAGCTTTTTACCAAGAAGGCTCGATCATGGGCATAAGACCCATGACCCCAAAATTTATTCAAAGAAAAATAAAAGTTGCAGCAAACAAACAGGGCGAAAAACTACAGTCCAACAGACCAGGCCAACAAGAACAAACAGAGCAAACAGAAGGTCCCCATTTTCGAGGATGACCTCGACCCCTAGATCCCCCCCGACTGGCCGGGAGGCGACCACGCCCACTCTGCTGTCCAGCTTCCATTGCCATAGTCAGTTCCTCAATATTTTCCATAGGGGATGCTTCCCCATGCAGGCCAAGATCAGTGCAAGTGTCTTCCTTGTGATCCGCAGCAGCATGATACTCTTCATGCATCGGCCGAACCTCCTGTGTATCCTGGACCACCTCCATCTCAGAAGAAGAGCAAGCAGTATTATAAGCAGTGGATTCCACTACCACTGGGATCTCCATCCCCTTATCAGCAGCAGGTATCAAAGTGCTATCTCGATTATTGCTACATCCTGCCTTCTTAAGCCCCTCCAGATTAATCATATCAAACTCCGGAGTATTAATCGACTCCAACATAGAAAAGAAATTAAGTACTGGATTTGGAGATTTCGGCTCGACACTCAAAGTATCCTTTGGAGCAGCCTCCATATCAGCAACATGCAGAGTTGAACTCTCCAGAATATCCTATGTCCCAATATCACTATCACCCTTCAATAATAAATCATAATGGTTAACCTGCTGGACCACATCCCCTCCTACAGTACCACTATCCACCATCACAGCACCATCCAGCCGCGCTCCCACAGTAGTTACCTGGGCTGGATCATCCCTCAACTTCTTCGACGTCACCAATTGAAACCCATCTTCATCAAAGATCTTCATCTTACCCTTTATACAAGCCGAAGACACTACAGCACGATCAAACTCAGCATTGACATCATCCTGAACAGCAACCTCATGCTCCGATTGGACCCTGTCCTCTTCCTCAACAAGCATATGTTCACCCTGCTGGGCATCAACCGCAGCCTCCTGCAGAACATCAGTTACCATTGTAGCAGCATTCGTATGCACTAGAGGACACCCTTCCTCCTCTTCAGCAATATCAGCCCATGACCTGCAAGCATCACCCCTGGTAATTCCAACAACAGATGGTTCCAATGCCTTATCCACTGATCGGTCATCAGCAGCAGCCGGCTGGCCAACAGACTACTTACCCAAACCAAACTGGACAGCCTCAGCAAATGAGGCAGGGCCTACCTTTGGAGGCTCCTTTACTCTAGAAACCAACTTAGAACCAGCCTGCACCGCCGAAATCGTTTTACACTGCTCAGAGGTATGACCCACCGAGTTACAAAGTGTACACTTCAAATTCCTACGACATTGCATAGAAGTATGACCAATAAAAAGACACAATTTACAGAAGATAGGCAACAACTCAAATTGAACAGCAAGTTCCAGCATAAACTCCCCAGCAATAAGGAAAAAATTTTCAATCAGGACCTATGCTAGATCAATTTCTACCATGACCCTAGCAAAATGGCCAAATCTAGGGTGTTCAGTCTCCTTATCCACCTTAATTAGACTCCAAATGGCTGAGGCAACTTCCTATAAGACTGAAGGATGCCAAAAAACCCAGTTTAGACCCCAAATACAGACCCATGTTTGAGTGGAAGAGTTCTTAGTGGCAAGGGGATGCGATAAAGGATCCCACTACTGTACCATTATATACCCAGGCTTCAAAGAAACAGGTCCAATGCTCTAGGATATATTCAGCAATTCCTTCGAAGGAAAAACGACATGAAACATACCTCTTCCGATGGAAATCAGACGCCAATCCGAGAACTCCAAACTTCTGGCCAAGCAATTGCGCACTTAATCAACCCTCACAGGAGCTTCGCTACGAGTTCTCGACAATCTAGCGAGCAGTGAGAACCTACATTCCTCAAGGCGATCCTCTAGAACTTTCAGATTAGCTTCAACGAAATCAATCGAACCATTCTTTGTGATCCTTTTATTTAGAGAGGCTGAATCAGATAGGGATTCAGAGAAAAACCTGTTTCGGGAATCCAAGCCACCATCCTTCCGCCTAGGGTTTAGCAGACAATCCTTCGCCGCCAAATCAATAGCATCACCCGGAGCAACCACCTTCGAGGGTGGAACGAAGACATCCTTAGGATCAAAATAGCAATCCAACAACGCCGCCATCAATCACCGAGTAGAAATCTCCGAGGAATCGCCTCTCGAGAGCTCTCTCACATTTCCCCCCAAAAGCTTTTTAATATATAAAACCATTTGAAAATAATTTTCTTAGAAAGTAACATTAAAACTTATAAATACGACTTGAAATAATTTGAAAACCTTTTTCCTTGAAAACATATAAAATAAGCTTCAAAGCATTATAAAAACCTTTTTCATTGAAAAACAATTAAAAATTATAAAGAAATACTGAAAACATTTTGGAAACCATTTCTTAGAAAATACTTTGAAAACATATAAATAATGTTTGAAATTTTTATGAGAACCATTTCATTCAAAATACAATGAAAACTAATAAATAAATCTTGAACTTTTTTTCCAATCCCATTTTCTTGAAAATACTTTGAAACTTTATAAATAAAGCATGAAAACGTCTTGAAAACCAATTTCTTTGAAAAATTATAAAATATTCATGAAAATGTTTTGAAAACAATTTTTGTGGATATACATTTGAAAAAAAACATTATTAAAAATTAACCCTTTATTCATGCAATGTAAGTATCAAAAAAAATATGGAAGGTAAATCCATACATGTTGTACAAGGTAAAATGATTATTACTTTTTCACAGTAAATAGATTATAAAAATTCCTTGAAGGGAAAGTGACAAGAACATTTCTTTTATAATAGTTAAAGGAAAAAATGTGTAAAACTGTCTTTTAATAATATAAGGTGATTAGTAGAATATTCATGTAATCCCTTTTTAGAAAACATGGTTTTGAAAAAATAGATATTTCTGACCGAAGAGAGGGTAAAGTCGGGATTTTCTAATTCATAATTATATTATATAAAAAAGAGAAGAATAATGATACTAAAAAAATAATATATTATTAATATCTAGAGTATATAAAAATTCATGAATTCTCATGATATATTTATCATAATATTTCATCAATGAAAGTATAAACATAAACTCTCTCGAAAAACAATGATATTTCTTCAATAAACTCTTATAACTTGGTAACATGGGATAATAGTCTCCATGTAAGAAAAAGGAAATTAAATGAATCTTAAAATATCTTTAAAATTATTATGTTTATGATATAAAAAGAAAAATATAAGTATATACACCTCAAAAATGAATTTAGGTGCATAACAAAACATGAGTCTCAAAGAAGGAAAATTTAGACAATACTATTCTACGGATTTGGTAAATTTTGAAACATAATCCTCATAAAAGAAAGGGCATAAAATGGATATGTAAAAACGCATAAATTTAATTAAAATATAAATATAATACAATCATGGAAATTATATACACCACACAAAAGTAAATAGTTCCAAACATAGCATGTATCTCACAGAAATAAAAAGTGAGATGAAATATCCTTACAATGTGTCTTAACTCTCGTCATACTCATTAAAACCACATGTATAATAAATATAAATTTATTATATATATTTTAAACAACAATATTATTATATCTAATACCATATATGGTTTTATTACAACTTTATATTACCATATTGATTACCATCCTATATTATGATTTCACTTTAGGTATTATCTCTTTGTTTTTCATATGTGTCTAAATTTTCTATATTGTTGGTACTTATACTTATATCATGAATAAATACTGTAAAAAATGATATAAATATCAGTTATATACATTATAGTTTTAATATAATCATATATATATTGTATACGTATGAAACGGAATACACAATTCTTGGAGACTGTAGGTTTTACTTATGAATGAATGTTATTTTTATTTAATTGATGTTTTGAGAGAAAGAATGTAATATATATATATATGTATATAATTATTATATTATATTTATGATATCATATATATATCATATATATTAACTAAAACTATCCTTAATAAAATCAATGTAGTATACGAACAGATCAAATCACTTTAAGGGGGCAGTAGTCTACACTTCCTCAAACAAAATTAACGTATTTACATGTGACGGAAAGCATAAAAGTATGTCCAAATAAAAATTATAGAAGCATAAAAACATTATAAATATAATATATATAATATATAAATGGATTCTATATTATAATGGCCATCCTGGTAGGTGGTAATGAAAAATTAACAATCATCGTTTCGTGAGATAATAGTTCTCCGTACACATAAATAATATTTTCGTTACCCATTATATAGAGGTGTGTGTATGGGTAGGTCAAACCATTTACATCAAAAACCCTAGAATACTGAATAAAATGGTTTTTTATATAATAACATAATAAATAGAGTTGAAAGGGGTGGAGAAGGAAATTAAAAGAAATGATGTGAGAGAAGAGGTTAACTCTTAACCATGTAACTCCTTTTGGTTTATGCCAAAAGGAATCCTTTTATTTAATTATACACAATAAAAGGATTTTAAGAGGCAGAGTTGATTTATTTGAATTTTTTGGGCATGTATATCCAAAATTAAGAGGTTATAGAGGTGTGAGGAGGTAGGAGAGTTGGTGTCTTTTTAGGGAACCAAATGGACTCACTTGTAATTTTTATAATAAATTTTGGTGTTCACATGTTCTTTCCTAAAAATGTAATAAAAAACCAAAAAACACAATAATTTTAATTCTTATTTCCAAAATATGGACACAAAATGGGTGTTGTACATGTGTGTAGATCATTTGGGACCTTAATTTTAAGTATTAGTCGCTAATTAATCATAATTTTCCCTTAATTACTGGGATTAATTTTAATCACTTCTACTAGTAATTTTGGTAAAAAAATTAAATTGGAATTATTTGAATCTAAATATTATAATTAATACAATGGTGTATGTCAGTTTTTCTAAATTCAAATCATATAAGTCGAAAACTTAAGATTAATTCTAATCCCGCAAATGTGACAAAATAACGTATATTTTAAGTAGAAATATGTTCAAAAGTTTGATAAGATTTTATATTCAATTTCAAAGTGAAATTGATATTAATGAATTAAATTATATTATTTTATGTAATATTTATCTAATGTGACCTTAAAAATATTTATAATATAATTTTACATTAATAATAAATTAAGAAAGGCAATTTTTAACTAAAAAACTATATTTTTCATTATTCATCGAAAAATGAAGTTTCTCATAAAAATACCAAAAATAAATCATAAGATAATTTTGATGTTATGATTTCAAAAATTGAGTTTAATTTTTAAAAATAAATTTTTTCATGTGCTTAAAAATAATTTTATTATTAAGAGAGGTTCATTCAATAAAATGATATTTTTAATATAAAATTACTTTACCAAAAATAATATCTTACGTTATCAATAGGATTTGTTTATATATAAAAAATTAAATAGTATTTTAAAATTATTTATTACTAATCCTATAATTATGTTTAATGGCTAGGTTATAATTATATCATTAAAAAAATATGTTCCATAGAAACTCAATGTTGTGTTCATCTTATGTGAAGTCGGTGTTGCGTGTAATGTATGCCAAGAAGTAAACCAAGTCATTGTTGTGTGTAATGTATTCCAAGTCAGTTCCATGTGAAAGTAATGTTTTCATTATTAGATTTATAAATGTAAATTAGAATTTAATTTATTAAGAAAAAACATATTTGTGACTATAATAATATTTCCTTTTATATTCTATCGATTTTCATATTCATTTATAATCAATTGGTAACCTATTAATTCATTTTATATTGTGAAAACATTATATTTCTTGTAGGTTACTATTCATAAACTCTAATTTAACATCATTGTTTTATCTTATTATATTAAATAATCATATTTTAATAATAAATTATTGTTTGGTAAAACTCGGTCTTGCGTGTTATTCAAGTCATCGAGGAATGTCATTATTGCATATAATGAAATCTAACCTCTATGTTCCATTTAGATCAAGACAAAGATTGTGTTGCATATAAATCATGATTAACTAAGTATTTCATATAATGAAATCCAAACATAGTGCTTTAATAAAATAAACTATCTTCATTGTTGCATGAAATGTAAAATATGAAAAAGGATATATTAATTTGAAAAAAAAATTATACACAAAATGTCAGGGTGTTACATTCCACCACCATTAAAATTAATTTCTCCCTCAAAATTCAAGTGAGTTATCAATGGTTTATTACATGAACATTTCATTCATAAAAACCCACATCGTATAAATGAATATTAACTCTTCCTTTAAAAAGGTTAAGTTGGAACCATAATGGTTACCCAAAGTAACATATAACTAGATTTACACCTAGGAAAATGTAGTTTGGGAGTGAATGATGTACATGGAGGGAAAGATGAAATATTTATAGGTGTTATTGAGGTCATCAATAAAAAATAATTGAATGATAAAACAAAATTTTAGGGCCTCAAATTGATAAATTAGTGATGATTTAAAATGCCACCAGCTCAATAAAAATTAAGGTATTAGGATAACACATTTTCCATTTTTATCATTATCCTATAATTGATTGATTCTTTTATTAAAATACAAAAAAAATACTTTATTTGGTTTTGATTTTATCTATTTTCATTTCATCCATTACATTATGAAATGGATGTCTATGAATTAACTTTAATTCATTAAGAACTAAAATAAACTTTTAGTATATATTAAGGAACCTAAAAGAATTAAAAGTATTACTATTTTTCTATAACTATTCTTAAAAATTCATATGGTTAATACATTAATATCTAAACATAAAAAGTAACACTACCATTTCATAATAAATAATTTTTAATCAAAAAAATTATACATAAACCAGGACATTGTGTAGGCTAGTGGTAGGCGTGAAAACCATATCATCCTTCAGTCAGGGGTTCAAGGCCTGTGCCCATGCCAGGCTTCATTGTTTTTCACCCAACATATATGATATCATTTTCTAAAAACATACTAACATAATTTCCAAAATAAGTATGATATACATCCTTGAAATAATGTTAGTCACTAAAAAATCATTTATCTATGGTTTTTAATAAAAACATAATACATAAATACCTCCTCCAAAGTCTAACGTAAATTATTCTTGAATGGTTAACCTTTTATCCCATCTGAAAAATGTAAATCCAAAGCTTAATAAAGAAAGTCATGAAATCAGCGTAACATTGATCCCCCATATATCACGATGTAACACTTAGTTTTCACATTCCAAACATGTGAATACCCTCATCATATATTCCCTTGAAACCTGGTGACAACCATAATTACCATAAATATATTTGGAAATCATGCATTATTCCTTATTCCAAAGTATGTCGGATCAATTATTCAAATCCAAAAATTCTATAAACTTCATCCTTGATGGCATCGAACACGTTGTCAATAATAAGCTCTAGGGTAATCTATACTATATATTTTACTTATTCATATCCCACATATCTTTATCCAAACCATATTATCTTAATATAAAGAACATATTAAGGGTTAACTTCCCTTAATAAAAATATCACCTTTTTGTTAAATCACTTCCATAGTATATTGGGAACATTAAACATAAACATTTAACTACTGAGTGACAACTATAAGTAGATCAATCATTATATATTTCACCATTTGTAAAAAAAATTAAAAAAAATGGATTACTTAGTCCATAATACATTAATAATGAAACCTAATCCTATTACATAATACCTCTTTCCTTTCACATTTCATCTCTAATATCTTCCCATAATAAATGTAACCATTATTCTGACCACCTTGCTGATTTTCTTCAAGAACATTCTTCTTGGGACATTGAGTTGGATAATGACCATATATTGCACCCATAAAACAATTATCCTTTGATAACGACATATGGAGGCTAATATTATCATACATTTCTCTAACCAACTTCATTATTTTTTTTTGTAGTCACTTGATTAGTGTCCTTATATTACATTGTCAAAACATATTTTTTCCTCTAATAAATTCTCTTAGGCAATGCTTTCCACACTGTTGACACAATGGAAACCTAAAATGTCTTTATTACCCAAAATCTAATCAAAATCCTTCTTTCTCTTCCTTTTTGAGTTCGAGAGTTGGTTAAGGAACATTTTTTTAATCATGTTACATGAAACTTGATTGGCCATGATAACAACATCTTTCACTATAGTGATCCTCCCACTTGACATACCATCATCAAATCATCCATCACATTGAACATTAATCTAGTTACTTTTGGTTCCTTCCATTTTCCAAACCAGAAGCATAGTGTGAGCATTGTTTATCATGGTAGAAAAACTCATATTCATGAAAATATTTACTTTTGGGTTTTTTAAATCATGACACCTTCCTTAATATACTACACCCTAGGTTCATCCCATATTATTCATAGCCAAATTATATCAAAATCCTACATGAGGACTCATGAATAGTTTGTGAATTTACAAAGATTATCTGCTAGGAGGGACAAACCATGTGTCCAGCAAGGCCCATTATCATGTAGCTGATTACCCTGAGTTAGGCCTAGAATATCTTTTCAGATTGGTCACCCTTAGGTACATATATTTCAGAGAAACATCCACTTTTAGTATACAAACAATGACTTATTTATAGGAAATAACTCACTCTACCCTTTACCAAAATTCCAGGACATTTTCCTGAACATTAACTCATCCTTAAACTTAACATTAGAGACATACATATACATATCCTTAGAAATAAACATAAGGATATCACTAAAGTTTTCTCATACTAGTTTCCAAAGGATGAATAAACATTTCCTTTGATACAACAATAGTGATCATTGATTAACATTATTGGATATTACATCATTTTAGATGTATATTCAATATATTAAAAAAAAAATACATGGCCGAGAACTATAATTGTTTAGTGTATTTGGAAACATAAAAAAAACAAATCCTGGTGAAATATGATTAAAATATCTTATAAATATCTCAAAATTTATTAATTCTACCTTAAAATATTCTTTCATAACATGGGGAAAGGAAACATTAGAATGTGGTGAGCTCAAATGCATAGTATTGGAAAACATTAGAGAAATGTAAGAACAGTCATGAGCATAAGGGGTTGAGAACATGGTCATGAAAATATAATATCATACCATGCATATCAAAGATCATATACTTGAATCATATAATAAATAATGTTTTTTCACAAAACATGAGTCATAATGAAATAAAGACCATAAAAATTGAAATCATAACATAGGAATAAAACATGGAATTATGAAAACACATAGCATATATTATGATTTAAATAGTATCCAAGACATTGAATCCAAGACCATCTTGGTAATATGATTTCACTCCTTATACCATCTTGTAAGTCATGGTTCACTACCATGTGTATCATAATAGAATGGGTTCACTCCTCATACCATCTTGGTAGTAATTGGTTCACTCCCATGGACATCTTAGTAGCAAGGGTTTAATCCTCATACCATATTGGTTGTCATGGTTTACTCACATGTCCATATTAGTAGTCATGGTTCATTACCAATAAAAGTTTAGTCTATATCATGAGATATAAATATTTACCAAATAAATTAGAGATAGATACATGTCACACTTGTCTCATAATGAAATCATAAATTCATGTTCCACAAGATTATAAATAATCATATCATAACTCATTAAAATAAATGGGTATTATAAACATGTAATCTTATCAAAACCTATGGAAAGATAAAGGTTTCATAATCATTTTAAATTAAAAATAGCCCTTGAAAACAAGTGGGTTTAAAAATAATATTCCCCATGAAAGAGAAATTTGTTTCATAAACACCATGATATTACGCATAACCCATTCATAGAATCAATATAAATAGAACCTTTATATAATTTCCTAAGAGGGCATGTGTAACATCAGCGGATTTCATCATAGATAGAAAATAATTTTTAAATATCATTAAAAAACCATTCTAGTGGAAAATATTAATTATTATTTGAAAATGGATTTTTAATACATAAATCCATTTGAAATTTATTTTTTTATAAAGTACCTTTAATACTTATAAATAATACTAGAAATCATTTGAAAACCTTTTTCCTTAAAAACTGATAAAACAGTCTTCAACACATTTTAAGAACTGTTATCTTTTAAAACACTTTGAAAACTTATACAAAAATATTTAAATCGTTTTCAAAACTATTTCATTGAAAATAATTTGAAAACATATAAATAAATCTTGAAATTTTTTTGAAAACCTTTTCTATAAAAATACAATGAAAACATATAAATAAATCTTGAAAAGGTTCTAAAAACAATTTTCCATATAAAATTATAAAAGAATATTGAAAACTTTTTGAAACCCATTTTTATTGGAAATAAATATAAAAATACATTATTAAAAATTAACACTTTAAACATGAAAAGTAAGCTTCACAGAAATGATGGTGGGTAAATCTGTAAATGTCATATCTGGTAAAACGAATATTCATTTTACACTATGAAAATGTTAGAAAAATGGCTTGATTGGAAAACAATAAGAAGTTTCCTGTGATAATTTATTAAATAAAAATAGGTAAAAATGTATTTTATTGATAATAGGATATTATTATAATATTCTTGGAAACCAGTTTTTGAAAACATGGTTTTGAATAACATAAATTTCCGACCAAAGAGTGGGTAAATTCGAGCTTTCATAAATACACTTTCTTAACTATATTATGCACCAAAGAGTATAAATATGGTACTAATACATGATTTTATTCTTAATATCTATAGGATAATAAAATGCAGGAATTTTATTGAGATATTGATCATAATAGTTCATCAATTAAATCATAAAAATAAACAATCATTAAAAGTTATGAGATTGTTTCAATAAACACTTATAACTTTGTAACTTGGGATCATAATCTCTAAGTAAAAAAATTGAATTAAATTATTTGTAAAATATCATTAAAATTATGAGATTCATGATATAATAGGTAAAATTTATTTATATGCACCTCTAAATTTAATTTAGGTACATAACAGAACATGAGTCTTAAAGAATTATAATTGAGGCAAAACTATTATACCGATTTGGTAATAGTGAAAAATTAATACCCATGAAATAAAGGTCATAAAATTAATATTTGAATACAAATAAATTTAATTAAATGATACATATAATAAAATCATGTTCTATACATACACCACAAAATATGAAAGAGTGGAAAACATATTATGTATCTCACAGAAATAAAAAATTGAGATGAAATCTCCTTACCTTGTGTATTGAATCTCAACATGATCATTCCAACCAACTATATGATAAATATATTTTTCATAAATATTTTAAATGAAAATATTATTATATATAATTACACATATGGTTTTATTACAACCTTATATCACCCGCTTGTTAGCTATCCTATGTTAAGGTTTCACATCAGGTAATATTCCCTTTGTCTTCCAAATGCGTCTTAATTTGTTATATTTTTCATCCTTATACTTAAAATATCCGTAATGTAAAACATGGTATAAATATCATTTATATATATTGTATCTATATTATAATAATATATTTACTATATATGTATGGAATGGAATACAACATTCATTGAGACGGTAGGTCATATGTATGCATTAATGATAGTTTTGTTTAATTTCCCTGTTGAGAGAAATTAAGTAAAAGACATATATGTATATATATATATAGATATATAATTTTATAATTTTATTTTTTATATAATTTATATCATATATATTCACGAAAACCATCCTTAAAACAACCCATGTAATGTATGAAAGAATCATATCGATATGAGGGGGTGGTCATCCACCCTTCATCAAGCGAATTTATCATATATAAATAAGATCAAAAGCATAATGTTATGTTCCAAATAAATACTAAAGAAAAATAAATAAATTATAAAATTTATATATATGATATTTAAATATAGTATCCATCATAATTACCACCATTATAGGTGGTAAGGGAAAATGAACAATTATTGTTTCTTAAGGAAGTAGTTCACCGTACACAAAAAAATCATGCTCGTTACCCATTAGATGGAGGTGTGTGTAAGTGTAGGTCACAAAAAATACAGAAAAATTCATATAATATTTATTATATTGGTTTTATTTATATAATAATATAATAAATATAGTTTTAGGTGGTGGAGATGGAAAATAAAATAAAGGACATGAGAGAAGACGTTACATCTTAATCGGGAAACTCATTTTGGTTTGTGCCAAAAGGCTTCCATGGATTTCCATCATCTCAAGGGAAGATTTATAAGAGGAATAGAGGGTTTATGGGATGTTTATTGGGAAGTTATTGGCCTAAATTAAGTGGTTTTAGTGGTGTGATTATGTGTTATAGGTGTGGGCTATTATAAGAAACGAAAATGACTCAAAAGGAATTTTTAAAAACAAGTTTGGTGTGTACATCTTATTACATAAATATAATAATAATAAACTCAAAAATGGAATTTTTATGGAATAAATAAGGAATTAAAATGGGTTTTTGAAAATTGTATAGATCATTTGGACCCTTAATTTTAAGTTTTATTCCCCAGTTATGCTTAATTTGGCCTTAATCACTATGATTAATTATAGTCACTCATACTAATCATTCTAGTAAAAAATTAACTTAGTCTTTTAAGAATATAAATATTATAAAAAATAACATGGTTTATTTTGGTTTTTTGAAATTTAAATGAAGAAATTGTATTAATTAATATTAATGTTAATCCCTCAGACATGACAAAATAATGGGTTTTTAATATAGAAAAATGTTGAAACGATTGTTATAATTTTGTATTCAATTTCAAAGTGAAATTTTTTATAAATAATTAAATTTTATTAATATATGTATTATTTATTTAATGGGACCTTAAAATTAATTTATAATTAGATATTAATTAAATGAAAACGCAGTTTTTAACTAAAAACAATATTTTTCACTATTCATCAAAAAATGAGGTTTCTCAAAAAAATCCTAAAAGATCACACGAGGATAATTTTGATGTTATTAATTCAGAAAATAATTTTTTTAATAAATTTTAATTCATAAATGTTCCTAAAACTTATTTTATTATTAAAATAGGTTCATTCAAGAAAGGTATATTTTTAAAATAAATGGACTTTACAAAAAATCATATCTTTCAATATTAGTATTTTTTATTTTTTTAATCAAAATTTTAAAAATATTTGAAATATAGGTATTATTATTCCTAAAACTAATCCTAATGTATAGGTTCTAATTATATCATTAAAAAAAATAATTTTCGTTGAAACTTAGTTTTGTGGGCATCGCACGCCAAGTCAGTGTTGTGTGTAGCGTATGCCAAGTTGTACACCAAGTTAGGGTTGTGTGTAATGTTCTCGAAGTCTTTTACATGTGAACTGAGGGAATTTAAATATTAAAAATTTAAATTTTATTCATGTAAAAATTCCCCTTTACTTCCCCATTGATTATTCAATTCATGCAAACCATATTGACTTAGCTCGGTCAGAGCCAGAGAGGGTCCCACAAGTTGAAACCAAGGAATATGATGGCCTATAATTAATCCTACACCCACCATGGAAGATAAACCAAATTATTATGTGGGAGGATTTTGTGTACTCTTTACATGGATCATTCCACACCAAGAAGGATGAATCAAAGTCTTATAAAAGCAACATGTGATGGTTCAAATCAAATGATCTTCATCCACCATCAGATATTGGATAGTAGTTGGTAGTACCCTCTGAAGGAAGTAAAAATTCAGTGCTCACTTGGGGGATAATACAAAGACTTATTGCTTTATAATTGATTTCTAGGAATTTTGATTTTAATTTCATTTCTAATGAAGTAGTTGAGAATACAACCCACTCTCTCTTATCTTTTTGAGCTTAAATGATATGATACTAGTGTTTTGTGGAGTAACTATATTTTGTAGGTTCACAAATTTTAAAATCCATCCCTAACAACCAATGAGGAACGAGTAATTATCAGCATAGAAAATGGAGTTCAATTTTTATTTGTTATCTTTTAAACTCCTAAATTTTTTGTCCAAAACATATTTGAGCTTTAAAGATGAAATTTCATGCCCACACTTGAATTAATGTATTACTTGATTTACCTTAGAGACATGATGAATCATGTGATTACATGTATTAGATTCCATGTTAATGATATTGAATGAGTAAAATGGATAATTGAATTATTAAATTGAAGCATGGATTTTAAAATGAGGACTCGTGATTTGATTTAATTAATTGATTAATATAAATGATATATACCTAACATTATTCAATGATTTGAATTTAAACAATTCATGTGAATTTATTTGTTATTATTAATAATTCTAGGATTGATTTTCCAAAATCACATTTATATTCCTAAGGGGATTTCTATACCAAGTACATCCTATTTTATTGTTGAATATATTTCTTGAGTGATCGTGGGACATGTCAGCAACCATAACTTGAATTTGAACTTTTTAAACTAAGACTATACAAAAAACATTCAAAATGAATGAGAAATAATTTTAAAAACTAATTATTTATAAAATACCACTTTTATATAAATCCTACTTTAATATCATAGACACCATGAATGACCTGGTTATGAATGATCCATGGTTCAAGACATTTTTATCTATTTATAACCACTTCCTAATATTTTCATGCTATTTTTAAGTTGAAGTGTGGGGGTAATGGGAATCATGGTGGAAAGGATGATTTACATTTTAAGGGAAAAGTTTGGTGGTTCTTATTGTGGGAATAAATTATTTTTTTCCATTCATACATTTTAAATTATTGTTTTTCTCTTCTTGATATATAATAAAAGAAAAAAATAGAAAAATAATCTCTAATTTGGGGAAATAAAAAATCACTATTACTAGACCTATGATTATTATCATATATGGTAAAAGGGGGGGTGTGAGGTTTATTCTAAGAATAAATTTTTATAATGGAAAAAAATGAAATGGTTCTTTGAAAAATAAAAAAGTAGTATAAAAGTAGAGAAAATTTCATGAAATGACACAAATAATTTATTATGATAAAATTGATCATGATATTTTATTTTAATTTTAGGGAAGTTGGGAGTTTTTATAATTTAAGAATGATACTTTAATTACAATTTAAATTTTAATATCATGTTTTATTTATTAATTGACAAACCTCCTCCTTGAGCATTGATTTTTAATATAAATTCCTACCAACCTTAAGACTGAAATTCATTTGAAACTGAATTGCAAGCCCTTGGGAATTTATGTGCCTTTTTAATTTAAAAAGTGGGAAACAGTTTATTTACAAGTATATGTTTAAGAATATTATTCTCATGATATGAGAATAAATCTACTTGAATTATATCATGATAGATAAGTGAAATGTTTCAAAAGTGAGGTAAATTATGATTTAACATATTTAATAATATTGAATTAAGGAACTTTAATTAATGAGAAGAAAAGTTTCACCCATTTAAAATGGGGAAAATTAAAATGATTTATTTAATTATTTATTTGATAATTAAGAAATTAATTTCATATTTTATGTCTATTTTTGAGATTTTGATATAACATTGATTTTTTTTGTTACTTTGAAATTATAATATTGATCACATCTGTGCCCTCAAAAACATAATTTTGTGATTTTATACTTGATGATATACATGGTTTAAGTGTGGCGGTATTTGTGAGACATATATTATGCACATATTTTTAATCAAATTTCAATTATTTTTCTATTTGTTTCAATTAATTAATCTAGGGTTTTCAATGTTTTATTAAATTGATAGAATTTAAATACGAGTTCATAAAAATGTTTTGGAAAAAATGATTGATTTTATAATTTTTTAATTAAAATTGTTTATCAATTTTTTTTTAAATCTAAATTGTTACTAACTATGTTATTTGGAATTTTTATAAAAAATATGGCCAAGAATAGAATGCCTTCAACCCATGGTGAACACTCAACATAGACAACTCAGGGGATCTGACCGGCCACAAAACCCATAGGGAGGGCCTGCTAGAGCTGGAAAGTGCTCTTGATGATCAAATACATGGACAATTTGGTCGTAAGTGGTGAACCCCATGATGAGTAGGGGTGATCTCAATCTTGGGTGGGTGTGGTGCACGCCCACAGTATGTGTGTACAAGTGGTATGTGGGGGCCACTCCCCATTATAAGAATTTGATGTATGGAACCAAGAAATATCCTTATAAGGAAGTGGCACTCATGTCCCCATTTCTATTTGGGATACAAGATCTACCACAGTTCCACCACACGCTATCATGCTTCACCACATTCCACCACTCAATTGCCACAACTTCCCACCAGATATCCTACCACTTTCATTTCTGTGCACCCTGACGCCACCTGTCCACCACCATGTAACCTCTAATGTCGTCAGAGGTATCTATCCACTGTGTACATATTTCTTTTACCACTCATCCAGAATCCCACACCTCCTATTTCCATAGACACCCTCGGAGAACCCGTTGTCATCGATTCCACCTCACTGAAGTCCTACATCCCATGTTATGCTGAAGAAATAGCTTCCCCATGTTGATTTATTCCATGTAGGATCTTCCTTCACGGTGGGTCTTGGGGTGATTTAAATCTCCTGGATCATTACCCATGATTTGATCGATACTTTAAGGTATAGGAAGGCCAACTCCCCTCCTCAATACCTATAATTGTAGTCACCCCTACCATAAAGAGGTAGCTCGACATCAAGGGCTGGGAAGCCACCCGCGGAGACCCGAGGGCTACTATCATGCTATTTCCCATGTTCTTCTTCATCTTTTAATATTTTTATTTTATTTATTTCATTTGTTATTAGTTTTTAATTTTAATTTTAATTAAAATTATATTTAATTAAGTATTTAAATTTCATGCATGTTTCTCAAATTGTGTCACCACCCATTTCATCCATTTTCCTTATTCATATTCTTAAAATTATACTTCTTATTTATTTTCTATTTTTTAGTAATTATTATTTTTATTATTATTATTATAAAAATAATAATGATTATTTTAATTATTTTATTTTATTTTCCTATTTTCTTCTTCAATTTTTATTACTTTCTGATGAATAATAATATTTTTTTTATTTTTATTTTTATTAATTTTATCATTATTTACAAATTATATAAGTTTTCTATATTTTATTTCTTATTTCTTTCTTCCTTCTTTTATATTATGATTATTTCTATCTCCCTTCTAATACAAAATTTATTTTATTTTATTCATTTATTTTATTATTTTGACATCCCCATTCATTTTTATTTTGAATTTTATTTATTTTACTCTTTTATTATTCTCTTCCATCCACTCCACCTAATGATCTCTTACACTGAGAAATGAGAGACTTAACCTAAGGTTTGGCCTGGTGAGAGGTCAAGGTGTTCTTAATTTTTTTTTAATTTTTTTTAATTTGGTGATATATTTGAGTAGCATGCATGAGAGAGGAGAATGTCCCCAATATAGTCACTTACTCCAATTCCGTGAAAGTAAAACTATTTATATTCTTTTATTTAATCTCTTTTACCTCTCTCTATTGGATATTTCATCACATAATGATCTTAAACTAATCAATAGATCAAATAACATTGATAGAGCTGGGTCCTAGAAAATGAAACATCCTAAACCAAGGTGTGTCATAAACCGTGATTAAATTAAGAGACGAAATTAATATTTCATAAGCATTTAATGATTTTCTAAATTTATAGATTAAGAATAGTTGTTCAAAAATAATATTGTAGGATTGTATTATAAACTAAAAATGAAACATATATTGGAGAATAATGATTGAATCAAAAATTAGACCCAAAACCATGTCCTTTCTTTCCTTAAATTTTTTTTATGATTTTCAAAGTAGTATAAATTATAATTTATATTTTCTTAATTTAATTAATCAGAAGCACCAAAAAAGTTTTATAAATTTTTCATTAAATAATCAAAACACCAAAAATAATTAGTTTAGGTGATTTAGAATAAGTAAGTGAAAAAAATGAAATGGCCTTCAAGAGAGAAAACTCTGATCACCAAATATGATACACTAATAAAAATAATTTTCTTTTGACCACACCATGTGATAAGTGTGCTCCACATATGATTCCAAAATTACAAATGTGGTAAGGTTTTTATGTTATAATCTAATTATTTATCAAGATTGTTTACGATAATGATTATAATGATTAAATTCATGATCTAAATTTCAATAATCTAATTAAATTTTTTCTCCTCTATTTATTTATATAAATTAAATATTTTTATTTTATTTTACTCTCATTGTGTACTAGTGTTTTTTAAATAATTATTTTAAGGAAAGATGAATTTATTTCTCTCGTTGGTTGAAAATAAATTTTCTTCGATATTCATGGTTATTAAAAAATGTTTTATGAATTTTTTTAATATTATACAATGATTTTTAAGGTCATTTTTACCTATAATTTAATTTTCATAAAAATTTGTTTAAAATGAATCTTATTTTAATTTTATGAACAAGGTACGTACGGTTTTTTACCATAAAAGTGAAATGAATATTTATTTTAACATAAAAAACATAAACAAAATTTTATACTATCATGACCACTCAATTATTTGAAGCTTCCATTACAAGATTAAATTGATATTTTAGAAAGATATTATTTATTTAGTATTTTGGATTTTTTCTGAATAAGTGATTTAAAATATAGAAAAATATTTTCCACATGAAATTATCTGGGTATATTTTTAAAATCATTTTTCATCTAAGATGAAATCCTTTGATATTTCCTAATCATTAATGGGGATATGATCCTATCCTACCATCCTTTTTCTTTATCTAGATGGTTTATTATTATGATCTAGATATTTTTATGAAACCCATTCCATTTATATGGTTTATTGTTTGATAAATCGATGAAATGATTATGAAACCTGTTTCTTTTCAATGGGTTTTATACTAATGAAATGTTAATTAAATTCATTTATTTTAATGGGTTATTATGTCATGAGTGTTTTATGATATCATGGAACACGTATTTATTATTTTCATTATGTGAAGGGTGGGGTTAATGATGTTGATGCTGGGTAGAGGAAGCTCTAAATAGTCTTGATTTGGGTGACTTTTCCGTTTAATGTTTTATTTGGATGTTAATGATAGGGTTCTCACTTACCCTTAAAAGTGTCATTTTAAAATTCGAAAAAATGGATTTTATGTGAGTGATGGGTGGGGATAGAATTATATATCCCTCTAATGCATTGGTTAAAGATGGATATATCATGAGATAAATATTACTATAATTGAGAGGGAATCCAATTAAGTAAGGGACTCTATACATTATTATAGTATTGGGAGTGAACCATGAATACCAATATGGGTGGTGGGGTACTAATTCCACCATGATAGTCTTGGTGATTATAATTGGATACTAAGGAAATGGTTTTCTATACTTATGTATATGACACAAATCTATGACTTATTCTAATGTTTTTCTCTCATGTATTGTGTCCAATGATTAATCTTTGATTCTTATCTTATGAACTACAAGGATTTATTTTATGTCTTCATATTATGATATATGATAGGATGAGTTTGGTTTTCAAATGTTATTCTCACATTCTCATACCCTTGTTCCCATGTTTTGTTTATATCTCCCTTGTTTACCCTTATTGAGAATTTGATCTCAACCATTATATGTTTAATTTTCCTATGTTATGAATAAAGGTATTATGTATGGTATTTATAAGAATGGTTCTAGTTATTAATATCTTAGTGGGAGATAGTGTAGTTTTCTTATGAAACAGTTTTCTATGTATCCATGTTTCCAATGATACTATAACTTTATGATTTTTTCTGTAATATTATTTTTCATAATGAATATTCATCTAATAAGATGTAATATCTATTTGTTAAAAGTATATGTATCTATAGTTAGTATAATAATATGTATAGGTACCATCATAGATATTATAGCTACAGTTTTTTTCTCACTGATGCACTCTAACAGATGATGTATAGAATCATCCGTAGAAAGATTAAAACTGAACAAATATTTATATTTAGAATATATGTCATTATTATTATTTTCATATTTATATTATTTTTATTGGATTTGAATATTTCTTATTTTCATTAACATATGACAATTAGTTTGTATATAAATAATACAAAAAATATTTATGTTGTGTTAGTTTATATCATATCCTTCTGTTTCTCTCTATTATAATATATGTAAAATGAAAAATGATTTATTTTTCAACTTTCAATTAGTATAAAATTTATCGGAGTTCATTTATAGAATATAGGAACAAAACATGGGTGAATTAAACTTATGAGGTTCTTTAAATCTATCACGACCTGACCCTACCTAGCCCCCTCCCTTGATCGGTGTCAAGATTGAGTGTACCCCCTAAGTCCACATCTAATGGGTCATAGATTGGTGATAATAATTGAGGCTATGAATCACATAAATTGGAGTTATTTTATTCTAAATAACATATTGGAAGACTATAAAATAAATGAAAACATCAAAATATGAGTAATAGGGAATCAATATTCAATTGGAATCATAAATAATGTATATTTAATTAATTTCGTACAACATGAAAAAAAACAAGATAATGATAACTATGGAAAAAAATATTAAATCTTATCAACGTAATAAAACTATAAATTATGTATACCCTTAGGATTATGAAACAATTATCATCACTAATCTTCCACTATAATCCCCAATCATTGAAAACTCTATCAAAAAATACTATAAACCTATATATATATAAGTAGGGGTTTTTATATCCATATAACTAGTAGGAAATCCCTTAAATAACCAAATAACTTATGAAATATCATACATACATAATAATAAAATATTAAAAATTTCTATGTCACTGTCTTGATCTCACTACACTATTGTACATGTATAATACTGAAATATACATTTATACGTCACTATTATGATATCACTACAAGGTTATCCCAAACCCATGGCAATATGGTTTATCCTACATGACTTTTCATAAACCTATAAATTATATACCTGAATATAATTTTCATCAATCCGGTAACCACATACGCCAAAAACGCATGTGTGATGCATATAAATAGGCATCACATTGAGAAAAAATAAATGTAAGGTCCCCTGAAAACCACTTACACAAACCCAGTCACTATAGTCAAAACGTAACATGGAATGAAGGGCTGAAACATCCTCTCTCCTCCTAATAAGTATATAAACCATATATATAAATCATAAAGTCAACAACTTCATGCATCAGTGGTCCTCCCACTAGCATCATACAAAGTAATTACGACATCATGGTATCATGTGTGATAGTATTGTATTTTGTGACCTAAAACCCACTACTGTATACATTATATCACTATAATATCCATGGGGTTTAATATTTAAAAATATATTAAAAAATTATGATTATTCTTCTACATGAAATATCCTTCATAATTTATTAAGGGTACTTGTCTCACTAAAAGGTCATAATAGTTCCCCTCTATAAGGAGAAATTTGAAGTGATGTGACAATATTCATAAATAAATATTATATAGAGAGATGATATTATTTAATGGGAGGAAAATAGTATATGATATTAGGGATGGAGACTCATATAACTTTAAGATAATTTCCCAGGATTCACACCATTGGTAAAATTCAGAATAAGACATTATGAGAACATGACATACCGGTAGAAAATTAACATTTATATGTATCATTAGATGTTTCAATATGGGGATTCATGTAATGGTACTTATAATTTTATATTACTATTAATCCATATCATGATTTGTGTACATTTATGTATTGATGAAAACTATTATAACATTTCCTTGTGGTAAGGTAGGATGTGTTGGTTGTAACACGGGTTATATTACATTAATGAATAATGAAAGAATGGATTTCTACATTCCCATTTTATTGTAAACCTATATATTAAGACCTTAGATGGAAATAAAAATTATTCTTTAATTCAATATCCATGTCATTTTGTTGGCTGGTTCATTTTTGGAGTTTCAAAGAATAAAACATCGAGTATATATGTTGATGGAGCCATCATGAAACTTTTTGATTAATAATAACGTGGTAAAGGGATTATAATGCACAGTGTACATTTATCTGTGTCTATTATCATTTTACAATTCAACTTCTTTATAAATTGTATCCTTGATGTGTTATTATATGAAAACGATGGACTTTAGGAAATATTGACAAATGCCACTGAGAAAGAGGCCTAGCGGGTCACACAATAAGTATATTTATAACTTCAGATAATTTATATATAAATTTAATATACAGAATAAATTTAATTCTCCTACAAGGTTTAATAATAATTCATGTTTGGTTGATTTCATATATTTAGTCACCAGTTATTTAAAATAGTATTAGAATAGTTAAATATTAAATAATTATCAATTCACTAGGTAATTATTAATTACATGAAAAGAAAATATTTATTTGGTAATTATAAATTCATTAAATATTTATGTTAAGCCAAAGAATTTCATTTATTTTCAATTGTAAATATTTGAGGTGGTGATGATGGAGAGTTATTATAGATCTAGAAAATGTAATTAGATGTCATTCTCATTCAGTTATCCTTCTGATTTTTCTTGTAGAATTTATATGGTTTCGCATTATGGGATTATACTTCAGGCTTGTTCAAATCTCCTTATTTCGAATGTGATGCTTTTTTAACTGATCATATATTTTAAAGAAATTTATTATGGATTTCACAACATGTTTTAAAGAGTTTACAATTTTTCAACAAGTGTACATAACTTATTTTAGTGAACATTAATATGATAAGGCCATGAAAATATTTATTTTTAGGAAGGATTAAAATATTTCAATAAAAAAATAAAATTTCATAATGGAATTTAAAGGTGGCCATGCTAGAATATTAATAGTTATTATTTTTATATGATGAATATTTTCTATTAAATATGATTATATGGATTAGAAATTTATGAGTATTATATATCATTTGGTTTTATATATGGATAAATATTTTTGATGATTCTATTCCAAAAAAATTATTCCACTAGTTAGAAAGATAAGGGACTCTGAATACTACTACTTATGTGGGTAGGGTCCATATCTATCCATCCAAGATAATAACTAAAGGGAGTATGAGATGACATGGGTGTAAGAAAGTGTGCATGGGAGAGTGAAGAGTTCATAGTGTCTCTATCGTATAGGGTGTCACGATGGTAGAGAAGCCTACATGGGTCGATGCTAGTGGGGGATCAGGAGGGAACTCAAGTAATCACATATGGCGGTAGTATATAATGTTGATGGTAAAATAGAACTGCTAAAAGATTGGAAAAAATGACATGAAATTAATGAACATTAGGGTTAATATTTCACTACTGAAAATGTTATGCATAAGACATGAGTCATACAATGCAAATGATCCTGGCTATTCAATATCTTTCAGTGATCATCTTCATCATCCCGCATTTGAGGATTCTATTATTTGTAGATATTCCAACATTGATGAGCCATGAGGATCAAGACTCAATGATGCATCTATATTTAATAAAAACACTTTAATACCCTACGAATTAATCAAATCCAAATAATTAATTTCAAATGAAATTCAGGTATAAACCGTAAATGAAAAAAAGGAAACTGATCCATGATAGCACATAATGAAATATAGTATTCAAACGAAGTAAAAGCCAAATTTAAATTACAAATTGGATAAACATATGATTATTATGATTATTATATTTCATGAATGTACTTTTAATGAGTTAAATATAGATTCATCATGATATAATGAGTAATCCATGAATTAGATCCATGTAAAAAAATCTAAGTGGATGAAATGATAATGTATAAAGATTTATCTATGAACACTACCATGTATGAATTCATAAATAATGAGACACATGAATAATAAATACCTAAAACCTTTGAGTTTTTAAATTAGTTGTGGTACTTCTCATTCATGTGATGAAACAAAAATCTTGAGTCATTGAGAATTTAATTAATATTTAAAACGTATTATTATATACTTGATTAGACATGATATATGAGTTCCAAGAATGAAGGGTTATTTATGAAGGATATATACCCTGTGGGAAGAAGAAGATAATACTTTTACCCCTTGGTTATTTGAGATATGATCCATAAAGAAGAGAATAACAATATTATCACTTGGATATTATAAATAATAATTCATTAATTTAATACGCAATGTTTATGGGGTATTTAAAATGTGAAATATAATACCTAAGATTAAAATCGTATTTATATTTTAACGGGGAAATTAAATAGGGTACTATTAAAACATATAAATGTGGATTTAAATGAGGGATTTTAAATAATTTAATAAGGAGTTTTTGTCACTTGAATAATTTTTTTTTGGTGGATAAATTGTGCATATGGGCGATGATGAAAATTTAGGGAAAATATTAAGACACATTGAATCCATTATGCAAGAACTATTTTGAGATCCCAATACATCTTTGAATTGAAGATAGAATGTGAGTTTTGATACCAGTGGAGCTAATAAATAGTGGTTTTCACTGAAGTTCTTAATGAAGTATCAATACAATGTTTATTAAAGTTATTTAGGGAGTACCCAAGGAAGGGTCGTCTATATTTCCTCTAGAGAAAGAATATTTGTGAAGAAGATATTTATATATTTGGATCAACATTGAAGAGAAATCTTGAACTTGGGGTATCTAAACATCTACATGATTATTGTGATTGGGGTGTCAAACCAATCTGAGGAGAAGATTAATTGGGAGTTTCTAACCAATTGTAGAGAGATTGTAACTGTGGTTTCTAACTTCTTGTAATCAATTGTGAAGATAATGAAGAGAATCTACATTGGGTTCTCTACCCAACATAGAAATAAGTATTAATTTATGATGAACCATATAAATACCATGTGATTCCCCCATATAATATTATAACTCCACTTGTGGTGAGATTGAGAGAAACTAGTTAGAAGATTGGGATATTTAAACAATTTAATAGAATGAATTTAATTGTATAGAAATTCATAAAATGAGGTTACCACTGATTCAACTGATCCACTCAGTCATACATAACTATTCCTTGGGAAATTCAATTGGAATTATAGGGAACTCAAATATAAATATTAAATTATTTTTTAATATGGTATTTGATAATTTTTTCTATGAGATCATTGTACTTAAATCAAGAAAATTCAAAATGGGTAAATTGAAAATGAAAGGAAATAAAAATAAGAAAAATGATTAATACTTTTCATCCTAATATAGAGATGAAATAAATATATTTTCCTTTCATGATAATAATAAAAATAATAACACAACATATAGATTGTGATCTCTAATTAAGAAATGTGATTATGACAGTGATAAGACAATTAAATCATGTTTTCATTATAAGGAATATAGATGAAATGAAAAAGATGATCAATGGAGAATAACACATGAAGCTTATAATTAAATAGTGAAAGATTTATCCTTGTAAAATAAGAAGAATTAGTATAATAAGGAAGAGTCTATTAAAAATCATGTAATATTAATTGAAGGGATCAAGAAGCGTAATTATAGAGAATTAAAATAAGAAAAAATTGTCCTTGATCTTAATTAGAAACTAGATTCAATATAATAAGAGTTGTTTAATACACAATACATATGTTTCATAGTTTAATTGGAAATTAAAAAATCCAAATAATACATTATAAAATCAGTTTAGGTTAATGGAGAAACATCCCAAGTTTATGAGATGAATGGTTTCAAAAAAACTAGTAAAATATAATTCTCAAAATAGATTTGTTTTATCTAACAATGCAGGTCAAAAAATAAACCAACAAAATTTTGGACTATGAAAGAGATTTGGATAAACTATTCCCCATTAATGGAATAAAATATAAAAATAATATCAATTCCCCCTAATAAAATCGGACTTATAGAGATGTATCTCGAAGATCAAAATTCATTGGTTTTTATGGTGTTTTAGAAAGCGTTTCCAAAATTATTATTCTTGTTGGTTTAACGTATATTTTTTGGGAAATTGGTCAGAAACAAGGTGGATATAAGGTGAGAAACAAAGAACAAAATTATCGTTGAAATTTAAGAATCCCAAATATTTTAGGCACTTAAAAAATTAGAGTTTTTATAACTAACTAATTGGAAAAGAGTAAATAATGCGTGGATGAAAAAATTTGTGTCATGATTCAAGGAAAAAATAGGGGTAGTGTTTCACATAAAAGAGGATACATAAATATTAAGGTGTAAAAAACTCTAAATAAGGAACCAATCCATGTAAAGAAAATATTTTCATAATCCATGAACCATGTAAACTAAAAGGAAAAAACATACTATAATGAGTTTGAGGAGAAGAAGAAATCAAGGATGAGAGGAAACTCTAAAGTTGAATGTTTTTTATAATGAAACAAGTGGTTCATATTTATTACATATTATAATATGTGTTTTGGGATAACATACCGGTAATTAAAGAAAAAGGTTAAGGATTCAATTTATGTGTATAATGATGAATTGTTTCATGGAGTTTAATGGTTAGAAACTCTCCATGATTAATAACATGAGTGTTTCCCCTAAGGCAGGGCTTATATGAATCTTGAGGTATACCAATGAAAATATCACCCATAAATATAAATTTTATTTATTAAGGTGGGGATCTAGTTTTGTGAAAAGATTAGATAAATGTGGAGTTGTTCTTGTGAACTTTAACTTTTTAATGTGTTTTTGGATGTGTGTGAAGGATTTTGAATTTCATTAATAAATATTATTATTAGAAACGCCTTATCTTGATATTCAATCTTGTATATTTTTGGTAACACAAGTTAGTATTTTTATGTACAACATAGATACCCATTATTAGTTCTCTATTTTTTTAAACAATGGGTTATTCTGTATAAACATAGTGTTGATTAATTAAAGTCTATTTCCCATTAATACTATGATATCATTCCATCATTTAAAAAAATAAAAGAGAATATATTTTTGAGAAGAAAGATAAGATAATAATACCTTACATAACCTTTTTCATTGGATTTTCAATAAGGGTGGGAAGAGTTTCCACTTATTGACTTTTATGATGTGAGGAAATATTGATAGAAAAAGTAAAATGGGGAGGTTGTTAAGAAAAAGTGTCGAATTTATTGTCAATGGTCAATATGTGAGTTTTGGATGATTTTATAATTAATAAGGATTTATAAAATTTAACAGGATTTCATTCAATTGTAATTATCCTTGTGATTATTCTTGGAGAATTTTTATGGATTCACATTATGGTATAAGATATCATGCTTGTAAAATTCTTGTTGTTTCAAATGTGATGATTGACTAATATATCTTCAATAATAAATACTTGTTCTAAGGAGTGTAGAACATATAATAATAAGTGTTAAATTTTGTTAAAATTGCTGTTCCCTTATTTGGGTGAATAAAATTAGAATAGGACAATGAATATTTTTGAAGTATTAGAAGGTTTCCAAGAAAAAATGTAATTGCATAAAGGCATTTAAAGGTTTCTATGAAAGATTATTAATTCATGAAGAATATTTGAATATAAAAAAGAGTATATTTATTTGAAATTTATGATAATTATATTAAATAGGATTTTATATTTCTCTAACTATTTTTATGATACTTTTCCAAACATATATGTTCCAACTAGCTTGCTAGTCGAGAGAACCCACATGATACTTCTTAGGAGGTTAGGGTTGACCTCCTGCTAGCAAAGATAGTGGAATAAGGGAGTGTGAGCCTATATGGGGGAAGGTTAGTGTACTCATATGAGAATAACATTCATAGTGGTGCCACCTAATTAATTTACCTTCATTAATAATTACCTCCCATTTGAATTATTTATTCACCTATAAATATGTTGACCACATCTTATCATACCATCACCGTGATGAGAGTATTCAAGGATATAATCCCTATTGAAGTTACATAAAAGTGAAATTTGAATTTCAAATCACAATATTATAATCTTATAAGTTCTAAAATAGATGTTATTATTCTTTTTTGGATCACTTTTGATCACAACAAAATTCTTCTAGTTGATAATGGTTCACTCAGTGGATTAGGAGAAGCACTATTTATTCATGAGAGCATTCTAGAAGAATATATATCTTGTGTTTGAGATGATTTTCTCTATAATTGGTTGTGAAAAGTGATAAAAATGACATGAATATGGTTATAAAATTTCAATGTTGAGTTTAAAAACAACAAGTATTAGAGAATAATAATTCCACATAGGCCCTTATGATTCTCTCAATGCTTAGTGAATGCTATGTCTAAATAATAATAATATTATTATTATTTACTTTTCTTTAACTATACTTATGGATAGTCAAATATTTTTTCCATGAACAATTAAATAAATATTTATGAAATAAAATTTAATATTCCATTCCCCATTTGGCTATTTAGATCACTCTATCAGTCCTCCTCAAAATTTATTGAGCATTATATATGTCCTTTTTATTTAAATAAATAAAGGACACTAAATTAATTAATGATAAATAAATAAACATTTTATTCAATAAATTGGTAAATATATATTTATTAAATATTCATGTAACCAAATAAAGAAATTGAAGTTCACACGACCTTGTTATGTTCCACTGAGAATGGGGTGCATCACTGGTACCCTTGTTTTATGAATTTTTATCTTTTTAAATTCATCCTCTTGAACATTTTAATGGTTTTGATCCAATCGATAATTTATATCAATCTCAAATCATGTTTAGTTGTAATATAAGAGTGAGTAGCACACAAAAATGTTAAGGTTTGACATAAAAGACTAATCCTATTCATTTTTGTTTGAAACCACAACATGGATTCTCTTCACTATCTCTACAAGTTAATAAAACTGGTTAGAAACCCCAGTTACAATCTCTCCTCAATTGGTTATAAACCCCAATTGCTCTTATCCTCTAATAAGTTAGACACCCCCAATCACAAAACTCTAGTAGTTAGTTAGACACTCCAGCTACAAAATTCCTCTTTAGTGTTATTCCAGATCTACAAAGATAATCTTTATATATAGTCTTACCCCAAAAGAAATCTAGACAAACCATCCTTGTGTACTTATTCAAAAAAAAACATCCAATCTAGTCTCGACACTCTTTCAAGAACTTCAATAACAACCAATATTGATCATCTCTACTAGTCCTGAAACTCAAATTATCTGCTTTATGAAAATATGTATTGAGATCTCAAAATATGTCTTACTCAATGGATATAAGGTGTATCAATATTTTCACCAAACCATTCTTCATCACCTTCATGCAAAATTTATCCACCGTTAAAAAATTATTGTACATGTGATAATAGATCATTATTACATGATTAAAAATCCCTTAATTTAATCCTCATTTAAATGTTTAATAGTAAGACACTTATTTTTATCATTGAAATTTAAATACCCATTGTTTATTAGGTATTATTTTTCTCATATAAAATACCCCCATAAAAATTGGGTATTAAATTCAGGATTTCTCATTTACAATACCTAAGGTATATTTGGGTATTATTTTCAACATGGATCATATCTGAAATACCCTAGGGGTTTGGGTATTATATTATTCTTCTCATATGGTATAAATCCTATATCGATCACCCTGAATTCATGCAAGTTATCTCTCCTATTTAATGT
Source organism: Viscum album (assembly GCA_963277665.1). Lineage (NCBI taxonomy): Eukaryota > Viridiplantae > Streptophyta > Magnoliopsida > Santalales > Viscaceae > Viscum > Viscum album. Next base: position 1,880,587,892 of record OY728132.1, read on the forward strand.
AGTATCTCATACTGTATTTTAATCATTATTTAAATTCATAAATACTCAAGCTTGGTATTTATTCATATAGTATGAAAAACACTGAAACTCTTTTAGACACCTAATGGTTTTGTGAATTCATTCTTAAATAGGCTCATTATCCATGAATTTATACTTAGTTGTTATAATTCATTAATATTCATGCATTATTATTGCATCCATGGAGTTTTTTCAGACAATTTTCTAGGGCATATCTCCCTCGTTATTTCATCTGACATCTTCATCCACCACATAAAAAGTATATTGATGAAATTGAAACTACATTAATATATTATTTCAATCATTCCAATGTTTTTAATTAGGTATTTAATTCATTTGAGTACTCTGTATCATCAAGTGTCATCATTATTCTGGTTCCTTCAATTTATTCCTGGTCGATGCATGGATTATGTGTGCAATGAATGCATCAAATGTTAATGGTTCTCAAGGTATTGATGAGGAATTATTAGATATAGATGAAAATTTTATTCATGCTCCTTTTATATAATAAAAAGTAGAATATATACTTATAGATGAATCTGAAATGAAAGGATGATTATGATGATCACAAGAAGAGATCAGACAGTCTGGATAAGCCGCATTATGCAACTCATATTCTATGTATATAATTTTAATCATTATAATAGTACGTTTGGATTTCCCACATTAGTTTATCTAGAATTTTTATTCTTTCACATTACCCTTAGTATTCCATACTATCACCATATGTTAGTACTAAGGCCTTTTCCCGATCCCCTACTAGCAGTAAACCATTTTGGCTTCTGCACCGTTGTGCCATCCAAGACGATTCTATGTGATGATTTAGACTTATGTGTATTAGTGATTATATTAATTAATATTTGAGTTAATTTAATTGATCGTGACATTCGTTAACAGTTAAATCTTATATTATTAATTGATTATGAAAAAACAGAGCTGGATACTACCTAATATGACCTTCTACTACACCCAAGAACATTAAGTGGTATTATAGTCAGGATAGATAGCGATATATAATTATTTATTATTCATTGAATTACTATAAATATATTTGTTTGGTTTATTATTTCTTTAATCAAAAATTAAATTAAAATTTTTTAGTATTTAATATTCTTTGTTCAAATATCATATGATCTTAAATAGATTAAGAACATGTGAAGAATTATCCAATATGCCATCATGAGGTACTAAAAGTTTTCACCAGATAAAGCAAGAATACACAACATGTTGCTCATTTATACACATCCAAAACTAGTACAAACATCACAAGTACAAACTATAAGATGTATATGTCTTCTTATAGTAAATGAACATAGAGTATATTAATTCACACCATGTTTTAACTAGGATATCCTAACACATGGTTTACCAAATTACATGTCATGTATTCATAGTACACACTATGTAGTCTACATTTATTAGTAGAAAAATTCATGGAATACACAATGTTAATAGTGTTTTGTGTATATATTACATGAGACAGAGTACTGGTGACTGTTGAAAACCGAGGTTTCGCAACATGTATCTTGCATAAAAATCATATACATCATAAATGTTTGTGAAAAAGAATGAACATACTCCCCAGTCATATATCATGGAAGTCATTACATGGGGTGTATATGGTTCTATATATCGTGTAACTGATTCCCATTAACAATGATTAATGTTCTTCTAGACTGTAATCTTGTGGATTAGTTATTCATTAAAAAATATTATGGAATTAAATTGATCTACATGGCATGTAACTAGTGTACATGTCATGAAATTAATTTTATAGGGTATTGAATAACAAATTAATTACTAAATAATTTAATAATTAAAAAACATGTAAGATATTCATTAACACCATATCTAATACAATAAAAAAATCAATACACTTCACATATATAAAATGTGCAGTATTTTATTAATATTCCAAATTTATTTAGCCTGAAACATGACACACCCAATAATATGAAACACATTGTGTATGTGACATACAATATTAAATACATAATAAATGGTTATACAAGGTAGTATGTATTTATAGGGGGTATTTATCCTATTAACTCAATGTGTAGTTAATTTCATTTATTTGAAATTAATTACGATGGGAACTCTAAGACTATTCTGACAGTGATTGAGATAATAATAAATTAATAAATTAATTAAATGAGTTAATTCAAGAATTTTTGTATTTATAATAAATAAAAAATTGAATTTTATACTGACTTGTCTAAATATTAAAATTTTTCATGTGGATGATCATGAGAAAATACTCAACTATGAATGTCAATAGTTTATTTCAATTTATTATTATTTCATGGTTTATTTATTGATTTTATTAAACAAAAATAATGGTGTGTGTGTCCTAACCTCCTATCATTATGTAAGATTTTATATGCTAGTGGTTTCTATTTTTAAAAAACATGTAACCAATCCTTTGGTTTCCCTAAACTGTGTGTGTTAAAAGATTATGTAATGGATAGAACAAACATCTGAGTAGAGAAAGTTCATGTTCAAAGCTGAGGGGAAAACAATCCAGAGATACATAAGTATATAGATTGAATTTTATCACATGAACCATGTTGTGGTCCAATTTTTTCTTCCTTAAGGGTATTCTTATCATCCACTAGGTAAACCAACCAATATAAAAAAGTAAGTGATCATACAACTTATTTTATTTCTATGAGTATCATGGTTAATTATTCATGAATTCTTAATCATTAAATAAATTAATTAAAATTCATAATAGATAAAATTATAATAAACTTGTATTATGCATTAGTTTTATCTATACATGGTTAATCACTTATGTAAAATACACTCAATATAAATTAGTATATAATAATACAATATGGGAAAACTAATCATAAATATTAAAATACCTCAAATTACAATATAAAGTTTCTATATTCTTCCACCACATAAGTTAATATTAAACCATAGTTAAAAGTACTTAACCTTCCCATGTTGGGGTGATTTCAATTATTAACGAATTTTAGAGTGAGTTTTTTTCAAATTAATCTAGTTCACATCAAGGTTTGACTACACAAGAGAGACATAGAGTAACTAATATGAAAGTGTTGATGAAATCCAATTATTGTATTTTAGGGCTAGGGAGTCCACTAAACGAATCAAGGAACTTTGAGTTAATACAGTTTTATTTTTATGACTACCTAAAACCCTTATAATATCTTGATAGGACGAATTATGGGTTATGAAAAAAGGAATATGAACCATTTCCACTAAAATATATGTGCAAAGGGATATTATGGAACTAATTGTGAGTGATATTGGGTTTTAATGAAATATTTCGAGACTGATAAATTAAAAATATTACAAAACATATTTGGTAATTAGGATAAAACTAAAATCTATTTTTAATTAAAATAAAGTATGGAAATAGAAATCATTATAGCTCTACATTTTTATCACAAAGACCATATCCTCACCACCACAAATTTAAATCGGTGGAATAGTTGATTTATACACTAAAACACAACAATGATTGTTTTTTAAAAGGTTATAGATATAACTAAATCTATTCAACTACCTCACTGGATATCTGATGGTGGAAATGGATGCTTATTGAAGATATATAGGGATGATACAACTACCAGTTTTTTCCATATGTGAATTATGTTCCAAAGAAATGATAATGAAACATAATTGTCTGGATGACTATACAATGAAATATCATGTCTTATATCTTCATAATGAGAAAGAGATGTTTTAGATATATGATATGGAAACTACACTATAATTGTGTAAATTTGAGGTGGGTACTTAGATATTGATCATATATTAAATTTTTTTGATGTACATTGATTAGTTAGAAAAGTTTCTTCTTCTATATGGATAATAAATTATCCCTTTATCTCATCTTATCATCCTAAACTTCCATGTTCTCTTATTTCATCTATATTATGACATTAATAGTATGGATAAACAACCTATAAATCTTTTGATTAAGTTTCACCATGCCTATAAAGATTGTGGGGAACTCAGTTTGACAACCCTTTTGATGAACAACAAGAATGTAAAGGTTGAAAATTACATAACTATTTTATAGTAAATGGTGTATTTACAATATCTTTCTATATGAAAAAATATTTAGAAGTAGCTAAATTGATATAAAAATATTTTATTATCATGAATATAGAAAATAAAATTAAAAAGAATTTTAATAATGTGTGTTCACCCAATGGCTATGAAAGGGTGATTCATATGTCAGTAGTGAGAAGTACAAGGAAATATTAAATTAAGTTATATATGTTCTCTCATAAGTATAACAAGTTAGATTACTATGTTAGAAATGAGAAACACAGGACTTTAAGATGTAAAGTCCAATTCTTTCTATGGGTGAATATGGATTATTATTATGTCAAATGTGATAATTTTATAACTTCTAATTTCTAGAAGGATTGATTCAATTTAAACTATTATTTTTTATTAAGTATTACCTATACATTTATGTCATTGTTTTGTTTGACATAACAAGACATTATTTCATATATTGGATAAATTTTGTTATGTATTATTATAATTAACTAAAAATTATGTAATTACTGAATCATATATATACAACTATGAAGTCAGTTATGAAATATAAAATATAAGACACATATATAGTTTTGGAAAATTAATATTTTTCCTATATAAATGATAATAGTTGACTAGTTTATACACTGAAAAGTGTTTCTCCTCTGTGATCTAAAATTATAGTAATACTAAAAAATTACCTATCAAATTTTAGAAAAATATACCTTTATAAATAATGGTATTCTACAATATTTTAAGAGTTAGTTCAAATAAAAATCATGAACTATTACTAGGTAAAGATAGATGTAAATTCATATACATCATCAAAGACCTTTATATTTTTTTGAATAATAGATAAATGTAATTAATGAACTAGGTAATATAGAAAACATCCTCTAGGAAATTATGTTAGAATATATCATAACCAAGTATTCATTGATCATTAATTAAAAATTTAATGTCGTAAAAAACTCAAATTACATTATTTACATCATAGAGATCTTGATAGAACAAGTAATATTGATGAGAAGTGTAATATAGACATTTCAATATTTAATGATAGATTTCCAAGAAAATTTCAGAAGATATTATTCTAAAACTAACCATATTCCAACTAAATTAAATACTTTTTATTATATAAGTTATGATATGGAAGGATACCATTATGTAATAGCCTTATTTTGTATGAGAATAGATTATTATGTTGGACTTAGCTTCATATGTATATAAAAGTAATCATAAAGTGAATCTTATTTAATTATCCTAAATGGATGAGGAAATTAACATCCACATGATATAAGTGAATTAATCATACCTACTATATTTCAATGTTATAAGTACATATCTTTTGAGATACTAGGAGTAACAAAGGTTGCAGTTGAATATTGGAACTAAATGAACATGTTGGTATAAGAACAATTTTAACTCCAAAAGTTTTAGTTGGAGTAATTATTTCAAAGACACATATTGTATTGTAAATTTAAAACCATAATTATGGTTTTATATTCATTTTGATTAGTGATATATATTATTCTATTATAATAATGATAAATACAATATGTAATAATTAGAAGCTTAGATATGATTGAAAACTTCAAATAAAATTAAAGATATATCCCATGTACAAAAATATAGTCCCTTAATTTGTTAGTTTCCCTAGGGATGTAAATTCATTAATATGCATATAAGGGAAATCATTCATGGAAGTTTAAGATCATACCAATAATGTATGGATGAATAATTAATGGTTTAAAATATCTATGCATAGTATATGAAAACACCTTCTTACTAATCATCATGAAAAATTCTATTCAAATTTTACTTGTCATATATTTTATATGATCATTTTATTGTGTATTGAATATCAAGATGATGCTCCTTAAAGTAAACCTTAGGGGACATGTCTATATGTAACAACCAAAAGGGTTGGTAACATCAAAAAATAAAAATATGATATATATATATTTATATATAAGTCTTAAGGATTCATTTTTAGATTTAAGTAAGAATAATTATCATAGGATATTAATATAGAATAAATGTATTCCCAAGTTTCTATTATAATTTAGTTAAAGTACTATATTTTTTAAGGAAAATATGTTTGAAAACATATAAAAAATTGACATGTCGTACAGTTTATTAAAACCAAAGTTAATTCCTTCAATATGAATTATGTATTAATCTATGATCTAGAAAATATGATTTAATACCATATATCAATTATTTTTCTTATTCTAAGTCATCCAACATAGTTTACATGGTATTGAATAATATAATACGGTACAATACATATGAACTATTCAAGTATCACATGGTATTATTATGATGTGTAGACTACATATACATAATAGTACATTTCAAATCTTTCTAACATGCCATGATATGTGCATATGTTTACTCTTGATGATGTATAAATTATAAAATGAAAATATAAAATGATACTAGTATAAATAATTTGTTGGAATTTAAAGCTATTTGATAGTTATTGATCAGGAAAAACTAAACAATTTCTTGAAAATTGTAGAAATGGAAATACTAGTTTTATAGGGGATATAAAACGAGTCCTCTTTAGATCATTTGATCTAGTATCATTGTAAGTCATTAATTTTATATAAGGGTTAATCATGTTACAACTAGTACTTTCAATAGCGCCATGAAATCAATTATAATGTGACTTCTAATGTATATTAATAATCATGTTTAGAAGTATTTGTTCCATATTTTAGAGACCTTCAAGATAGTTTAATTAAATCATATTATGATGAATTTTAACTACGGTATTATCTAAAATGGTAGGGATGATAAAGGAAAAAAGGACTCTAGTCAGTGAAATCAACTCATGCGGAATTTTCTCAGAGAGATATGAGTTCAAAGTAAATAGATCAGCCATAGGTAGTGTGGTGGGATCATCAGCTATATCCATATCTTAGTAGAATCATTTTTATTATGTGAGGTTAACTAGTTATGTTTTTAATTGTTGGTTCTTGTGAATGTGTGGGTATATTTTATTTGGTTCCTTGAAACCAATAACAATGCATAATAAATCCCTATTATATACATCTTATTAAATATATATAGATATATTATCACATAATGATCATTATTCTACATGAAATCAATGGGATAATGTCAAAAGGATACATATCACACTAAAAGCTAATAGTAGTTCCCTACTAAGATGAAACGATGAAATTGATATGATTGTATTATTAAATATATATTTTATAAGTGTAGAAATAAAATTAATAGGAAAATAATTACATAGGATATTAGAGGTATAGAATCATAGTATATTTAGAAACTCTCTTATGGTGTTTGACCAGGGTAATTTTAGGAGTAAGATATTTTGAGAACATGACCCAACAATAGGAAATAAATATATATATGTGTCATATAATTTTTCTATATGTAGGAATGTGTAATTATGCTTATACATTAATATTATTATTAATTCATATCATAAATTTTTTAATTTTATGTATTGATGAAAACTATGATGACATATTCTTACACTAAGGTAATATACTTTGGGTGCATCACGAGTCATATTGAATTAAGGAATAATGAAAGAAAGTTGTTTTCCATTCATAGTTTAATGAAAGTATATTTTTTGACCCTTTTATGGGAATTTATCTTCTTTATTTAGTCCATAGACCTAGAATTCTATCAGTAGATCCATTTATAGAAATTCAATGAAAGATACATCGATCATATAGGTTGATGGCACCGAAATTAAATTTATTTGATTAGAGATGTCCCCACAAAGAGTTATATTACATATAATATGATCATATATGGTTATTGTCATTATTAAATTTAACTTTTTTTCTCAATGGTAGACATTATAACATCATGGCCTAGCTCGCAATATGAAGAATAATTATATCAGTTCACCACATGACCTCAAGTATGCATCCTTGTACACCAAAGGATACTAATTAGTAGTAAGGGTCTAAGATTAAATCATCGGGATATTATACCCCCTACATCAAAGTATGTAGTAATATTATAAATAACCAAAAATAACCAATCAAAAAGAAACTAAAAGTGAGAGAAGATAAATAGAAATATAGTTATATTAATTGAAATACAGTGAGGGCCTAAACAACCCTGTCATATATACAGGTGACCAACCACATGGAGGGTAAGATATAAATACTATAAAATATATTAAAACTAGATTTTAGATCAAAAACTATATTTTCGATCAAAAACTACAACATGACTCATTGAATACTGATCTCAAACCTCAACCAAGTTGTCCCCTTGACCATGTTTTCTGGGGCCTTAGACCAAACCCATGCCTACATGAAACTGAGTGTTTGATCAAGGTACCCTAATAAAATAGTTACCAAATAATGGTGTGAGTACAAAAATAAGTGGGGAAACAACAACATGGTGCAATACTATATAGAAAATTCAATGATATGTGCACATGAAATGCTCAAAATAATAAGTAACCATTGATCAAACTAAACAAGACCATCCCAAAAACCTACTTCAGGACAATATTGGAATGTATATAATCACATCATGATGACTATTCCAGATATTAACACCATTTTTCTCTGGGGATGATCATGTAAACCAGACTAGTCACACAAACCATCTCTAATCCTCAATTCTATATCCCCGATCAACTATATCTACCTCATTTTGTGTTAGAATTTATTTGAGAGTGAGCATCAGCTCAGAGAATTAGATATATGCTCACTGGGGATCCCATGATTGTGCATCCATCATGATGAGTAGTGGACCCTGGGGTTTCATTGGCATCCCTCATCCTTTATACCTCAATTTGAACTATATAATAGTACACATGAATTCTTAATATCAATATTACGATAGATTCTAGGGAGGGGAACACCCTAAGTGATCCTATATGTCCAAGCACAACTGAGTACTGGGATAGATAAGAAATACAAGGGAATACCCTCCCTAGATCCCACAATCAGTATCGTGGGCATCAAATAGCTTATGGAATAATAGTCAATCCATCACTGGTGTGTCCACTTAATCATATAAGCATATCCAAGTAATCAATTTAGGGGATCTAACAGTCACCTTAATGATTTCCAACTTCCATTATTAAGGATATACACCTATCTAGAACCTCATTATAATATATAAATTTTCGGTATTTTGGGTGTTTTAAATGGTCTACTAGTATCTCCATTTGAGTCCCAACACCAAATCATTCATAGTGGTTTTACAGTATCAATAGAATCATTACTATCTCTAAAAATATTATATACATGGTCACACATGCACTAATGTTGGATCCTCAGTGCCACCTCTTCGAATACGCTCTCACATCAACCAAATCACTACAGTTTATCAAATCTAGGAATCTACCTTGAATATACTAAGAGACTTGATATCCAACATAATAGGAATCCTAGGGCCTCATCTATCTCATCGAGTGATTATAAAGAATCCCAGTAGATCACAATATTTCCATGCCCAATGGTCAATTTCTAAGAATCCTATAAAATAATGCATTTGATGAAAACAAAATTAAAATATAATAGTTGTTTTCTAAATCACAAGATTGTCCTCATAATTATATCCCCTTAAAAATTAAAAGTTGTTTTGGGTTCTATGTGACACAAAAACCCCATCACTAGTCAAGGAAACATTCACAAACTCAAGGCCATCTCTCGAAGTGCACCCACAAGGTCTCCTATGTTTTTATTATAACAGAGGAATCCCACTCTGGATACTTGATCACAATTGGTCTCTTGGGATAATTCCCAATTCATGAAATACATCCCACACCTACATCATCAACATAAATATACTTCCTCATAGGATTCAATGGTTTATCTAATCTAGCATCACTAGAGTGATGGCCTTAAATCTCAGTTTACTTTCTTCATAACAATTAGGTCATTACTCACACCCAACCTGACCATAAAGTCTCTATGGGTCCATTATTCCTATAGTCCCATCCTAGTGGAATAGGAGTACTTACCCCATCATCATTCGGACCATCCCCAGGCTTTATAGAATCTCACATCCCATATATGACAAACTACGGAAAAAATTTCTTGTTTATCTCTCTCTTATACCCATAAGGATGATAAGTCTCCTTCACTATAACCACTATTATATATATATCATGAATACCTCATCTATTGGAAATAGAGGAAAACTAGCCAGTGTACGAGGGTCTTACTAGGCTGTAAACACATTATAAAATTCCATGAATTTTGTTCAATATAAAAAAAATATTTAAAATAAAAAATTTAAATTAAATTCTACATTTCATTAATAACTGGTTCATCCCCAAAATTGTATTTTTACAATGAGAATATTCCCATTTCAAACCTATGGAGACACATCTCACTTTGTACTTCTAACAAATGATAGAGTCCAAAATCCTTGAAAAGTAAATAAGTTTAACAGACTTTGAGAAGTGGGAGTTAGCCATGAGGGATGATATAGATTCCCTACATGTTTCTAGAACATGAGAGATGATATATGGTTATTCTAGTAATACTGTTATTTAAAAAATGGTTATAGAACATGAAAGAAGAAGCAAACTATAGAAGGATGTACAAGGCTAGTGGGATGGTGATATGTATGGTTTCATATAAAGGACATAATGTGGAGTATTTATTTATTAATACAACATTTCTTCATGGGGATTTAGATGGATAAATTATCATGGCATAGCTGGTTGGTTTCAAAGTTCACTTGAACCATGTAATTTTGTATAAACTGAAATGTATCCTTTAAATTCTGAAACAAGAAGTAAGGTGTAATAATTAGAAGTTTAATAACACTATGAAGGAGAAGAAGTTCATCCAAATAAATTCTGATCATTTATTTTATAAGATTAAATTAGGTTATGGGATTTTTTTCTTCTATTTATCTTCATTGATGATAATTTTATTATGGGTTCAATGAAGTAAATAATTGAAGAGATGATGAATAAGTTCTCTAAAACATTCAACATTAAGGAACATGGTATGTATAATATCTTTTGGGGGATGTAGATTATTATAGACCTGATTTCTTTTAATTTCAACCAAAATATAGAAGACTATATCCAAAATGTTTTAGAGTGCTTCAAAATGACATAAAAAAATACAACATCCACACCTATGGTGGAAAACATTATGATTAGTAAGGAATAGTAACCATTTTGGAAGTTGTGGTTGAGTACAAGGTAAAAGTAATATATGAATTAGTTATCATTGGTTTTATGTATAACATGGTTTCTAGTTATATAAATTTTTTCCATGTAGTGGCATTCATTAGTAGGTTTATGTAAAAAACAGGCAAAGATCACTTAGAGGCTTTGAAATATATTATCAAATATTTTATGTGTTCTAGAAGCTTGGAACTGTTATTTGGAACAAATGAGGCTTTACATGTTTCTAGAGACTCTAATTTCTATGAATATTCATAAACATGGAGTATTAACTCCAATTATGTGTTTATTTTTTTGCAGAAAATTTGTGAGTTGGATGTTGAATATTTATCCAACAGTTGCACTCTTGATAAAGGAAGAAATGTATGTCACTTTGAAATTAGTAAGGGAGTATATGATATAGATAAAATGGTTGATAGAGGATCTCATAAGAGACATAAAAGTTTGGAATATATTTTAGGATCCACATAAATGGAATTAATTTTTAAAAAAATTTATGTTTCATTCGTAGATGAGTAAAATTATAATAAAGTATGAATTAATCTCGAAATTGTTGGAAAATAGAGTGTTAGACCTATAGAATATTTAAGGTGTTCATAATCTTATAAGCATGTTACTGAATGTGTTTTCCAAGAAAGTGATGAGGTGGTGATTCATCTCATCTAGACTTGGTTGATTGGTCACTATAGTTAGGGAACTATGTATCATCTTAACTTCAACTAGAGGAAGTATGTGGAAGCTAGTTGAAGACTTACTCTTGATGATTTTTTAAAATGAATATAATGTATTAGATTATTTAGATTGTGAGATTCATTATCCTATGGAATAAGGTAATACCATAATAAGTAGGGAAAATATGGTGGGAATAATTTCAATAATTGGATGGGAAATAGATAAACAAAGGATTGTGTCAGTTAAACAGATGTTTAGAAAGATGAAAGTCAGAAGGTGGAGTGGGATAGAACATTGGAATTTTAGACCACTAGATAGTTATCTAGACCCCATATCTCAAAAATTATTCATAATGAGAATAGTACACTGGGATAGCCAATTAAGGAAGTGGGAGTTCTTGACTATATAGAGGCCCATCTATGAAGATTAGCTATGGTGGAAACATACCCTAGAAGATTAGATGGTAGTGGAAACGAGAGGAAAAAATTATATTACTCTATTAAAAGTGGGTGTAAACAATATATGATGGATCATTAACTTCACTAATCATTGTAACCATATTTACTACTTATAATACTGTAGTGTAGTATTCCCCTGTGGATTAGGGTCCAATCTTAAATAATAAAATCCATTTTTTCATGTTCCATCATTTTGAATAGATTATATCATATGAGAGTATCGTATGTGTTCTTATAGTGGGTTTATGTTGTGGTGTAGTCACTTTGGCATGTATGTTTTCCAATATCTAAAAATCATATTATTGGGTTCATTCTGGAGATTTTTATTCCATGCTTGAAGTTATAGTGGATTATTTTTTGGTGGGTTTACTAAAAGGTGGCCATGGAAGAAATAAAATTCCATCTATGTAAGATCTTTATTCAGAATGAACCAGAAAAAATCATAGAAAAAAAGTTAAAATTTTCCTCAAGAGTTACTTATGAAAGTGATCATCATATTCAATGACTTTTGTAGTGATGATAATAAAAACAAAATTCACACATCTTGTATGAACTTTACATTAATTGATTTGAGATGACCCTAAATTATGTTAAATTCATTCACATAATCATACACTATCCATTATCCTGATATACCAATATTGAATAACCTCTAAATCCTAAAAACTATGTCTGTAGTTATGCTTTTCTTATAAATTTCCACCAAATCTTTTATTTGATCTTATGTGATATTCACTTAGTTGATGTTATAGAAAACATTTCATTTGAATGAAATGTTAATTAATCCTAGGGAATTTCTATTTAGACTTTCTCCTTGAACATTCAACATTGTCCCATATTTTTATTCCTTCAAATGAACCTCATGATCTTTCTCAATTAGATAGCCTTTCATATGCGTCCTCTAGAAGCTGAAGTCTACCCCATATAATATTTTATATAGACATTTCATACTTATTTTGGTATACCTTCTAAAATATTGAAACCCAGAGAATCCAAAAAAATTCAAGGAAATTATATTACATGACTATTTTTTGTGGAGCCTCATGTTGATCACCAGAATAAGAGACTACTTTGATACCACTTGTCTGGATCTTTAAAAGTGATCACCAAAAGTTAAACCATTGAAACATATAAAAAGATAAAAAATCTCTACAACATTATATACTAGAATTAACCCACAACACCAATGTATAAAAAGAAATGAATTCAAGATTCACCCTAAATCAACACACTATTTAAAATTGATAACCGTCACTAAAGAAAACATATTTCACATAAAAAACAATAATGAAAATTATTCTAAAAAGAAAATTTAAATAAATATTTATGTGGTCCAAAAATTAATACCTACATACATGGGATAACATTTCAACTTATTTTCAATTTAATGGAATTTAATATATTATAATCACCATTGAAAAATCATCTAATTTAATCCCAAATAACATGACATGTGTACAAAAGGTCCCACTACACATTTATAGTGGGGTTCAACCAATCAACTAGTTCCACAAACTCCTAATCATTCTGGGGATCTCACATTTGATTAGGGAAAAATATAATTTATTATACCTCTCCTAGACACCACCACAATCCTTTGGTACAATTGCAAGTTACACTATTGTTACATTCTACTGATCCTTATGTAAAATTATTTTTTTGGAAAACTGTAAGGAGTGATTTTAATTTTTGATCATCTGTGAACATAATGTGTTCCATAAATTTAGAAAATCCAACTACTGGAGCATAACTATTTGTTCACTAGGTTTTGTTAAATTTAATTTTGAAACCCCTACCTTCAAAGGAATTTTTTTATGGATTCTAAACATCAAGTTTATGTATAATTTATAGAGTTTATCCTTTCAGTGATTTGAATAAGAAATTGATATAGAAATTACATTTCCTAATAATAATAATGAATATTAATAATCAAGAATATATTCCATATCATGTTAAATATGGGATATAAGTGGAACATATATGGGAATCATATATGGTAATCCTACATCATAAACATTAGGAGAATCTGTACAAACATAATATAAGTAACCATCTATCTCATCCTAATATATAGGGTCCCTACATAGGCTAGTTTTATATTGGAAGTGACATCATAAGCCCACCTCCAATAGGATAAGGGATAGTGACCAATACTGAGTAGGCATATCAAACATATTGGAGACCATATCTTAATTGAATTGTACACATATACAGATGAATAACCAGACACCCCAGAGTAATACACAATGTAAAAAACAAGAATAATAAAATCATGCACAACCTCTAGAATCCCATAAAAAAGTGTAAAAATAAACAATAAATGAAATGGAAAAATATGAAGGACCAACAACCAAAAAGTAGGTCCATCCTGATAAGAATTGAAAAACAGTCACAACACATAACCACCGGTCTATCAAATGGACTTCTACAACAGCTCTGAAGCACCATAAAGAACCCCTCACATGCGATACCCCTATATATCTTTTGAAAAGTGTGTGATTTTAAAAATACATGAGATGTGTAGTAAAATCCCATGCATGGGTGAGTATATGAATACCCAATAGGACACCCCAAATCATTGAGATTTAACCAATAAAAATATCTAGAGTCAGATCAAAACCATAAACTTGAGGGAAATGGAAAGGTGAAACTATTATATACTATATTTATGTACTCAATTCCAACAGTATTGTATCAACTCACAGCTAGAAAAAAACTCTTCATTTCCAACTTCTAATCCAAAAGTCCCAAATAGAACACAAAGTCATTCCCTCGGATGATGTTGGAGGATCCCTACTAATGATTATTGGTAAAATACTAACTCCATTGGTGGATAATTATTTCATATAATCTATATAAATGGGTGAAATAACAACCCCATGGATAAGGGATCCATTATACATAATGTGGATGAAATAATGAATCAATTTGATTCAATTATTAGGGGATCTTGGACCCTTTCTCACATAGGAGAAGTGTCGACTCCCTTAAAGACTCTCAGTCCCACTTGGTGAGGCACCATCCCCACCTAGGAATATCGATAGGGGAATTAATTCTAACAATAATATCTCAGATCACAGGAAACCACATGTGGTGTCCATGTAATATATGTTGTGATGTCCCAATTCAAGAACCCAGTCTTGTTATTTCATCTATATGGAATTTATAATCCAAAATACATGTCATGTAAAAGGGCCTCACAAATTTTCATGCTGACAGGGGTACTCAGTGCATACCCCATCTGCCGACGTCATGTGCATATGAAAATACATGACATAGAAAATATTTTAATGACAATTTTAATATAAACCATATTTTTTAGCAGGTTAACTAATTATTATTAATGGTATTTAAATTTTTGATGATTTATTGGAGGATTCCATAAATTTTTAGAAAATGAACAGAGAGATAGAAACTAAGTGGATGAAAACATATCATGCCACAACACAGGTAGTGTGACATCACATCAGAATGTTGATTACTGAAGCCAAAAATATTTTTGAATAAAAAAATAATTAAGGTGGTGATTTCAACAATAAATGCACATATCATGATGATTGAAAAGTGAAGGAACAAGTATAAAGATCCAAAGTGAGGAATCAAGCTAAAATAATGAAAAAAAAACTACTGTAAAAAACCAATTCACATCCTTAATGACATTAACAAAGTGACAAAACAAGGATTAAATGCTTTAAAAAAATACATGAGAATATTTACGAAACCACACATTATACATCATTAATAAATTACATGATCAAAATTACCCAATGGATGAAACATTAGTAGTTTCTAGTATAAATATAGTTGTATTGCCTATTTTTCAATTTGGACCCACCAATCACCCCTAGTATTGACTTATAATCATTAATTGGACAATTTTTAAAATCCATGGATACTATATATCTCCATAAATTTATGTCTTTGGGGATGGAAAGAGATCACTCAGTGAGGTGATACTCTAGAGGACAACCTACAATAGATTTATTTCTCTGGTTTCCATTTCTTTTCATTTCCTCTTATGATTTCTCCCCTATTCCGAATCAACTATAATTATATATCCATGGTGGGGTAGTTTTTATTAGTGATTGGGAATGGGGGATTATAGAACTATATTATAATGCTTAAATTTTATGCTAAACTGAATTAAAATACACTCTTTCTTCTTCTTTTTGGTTTCAATTATTTTTTACAATTTTAGATTCCAAATATGATTATTTAAGATTTTATTCTCTCTATTTTAATTTCCTTAGTTGATGATCCATTTATCTCTTCAAAAATTTATTTTCTATATATGGTGGAATAAATTAGATTTTTGTGGTGAGTGTTTGAAAATCATGAGCATATACACATGACTATGATGGGAACCATTTTAAATTATGAAATCATGATATTTGGTCATGGATTTACCAAATTAATTAAGGTAAACTGCAACAACATCTTCACACATATAAAGGATGGTATACTAACTAGAGGTTCTCAGATAGTGATATTATAACCACCACTATTGGGACAATGGGAATAAAGGAATTGGTAGATGATTCTCTCTTACCAATCGATGGAACAAAAATTGGTAAAAGAATGGGAACTATGAAAGAATTACATAGGTCTATCCAAACCTACTCTGGTCACCATCTTAAACAATTGTTTTAAATAAATTAAATTAAACCATTTTATAGTCATAATTTCTCAAAATCAATCAAAACAAAAATTTTATCAAATTAACAAAAAGTGAAAAAAACTTATTTTGTGTGCAATCTTATTTTAGAGACAAACTATGGGATATGTAACTATAATATACTTAGGTAATTAATTTTTTTCATGCCCCATGAAAGTTATACTTTAGAAATATAATATTCTCCAAGGAGGTAGTGCCTTAACACTCCAAAAAACTAAAAAAATAATTAAATTTTATTCTAAAAACCAATTAATTTTTTACAATAAAATTGAAGAAATGTTATCGAATTTATGAAAAATGAATTTTCAAAAAGACTGAATAAATAATCAATTTGTATTCAATTGACACACACATTATTCACTATAAATTTGAAATCATGGCAAGAAATCCTAAACAGATCTTAAGATACATTTTCACTTCCCAATTAATTAATCTAAAAATCCAACTAGTAATTTCTAATTTACAACAATTATTTATAATTTCATGTTAACATGATTCTTGCACCCTAAAAATTTCATGGTATCTTTGGATAGGATCCCAACTGAGACATCAATGCTTTTTGGATTCATTTTTTCAAGAATCAGTCCAATAAGAGAACCTAAAGACCAATTTTAATTAAAGGAATTCTCTTTAACACTTGATGGATTAGTAAAGGAATGGTTGTACTATCTACAACCAGTAGATTCCATCGATTGGAAAGACATAAAATGATGCTTTATGAAGTGATTCTTTTGCGTAACACTTAATATTATAATCATAAAATAAATCTTTGTTATCTGGTAGTTGACTAGAGATACCCTATATGAGAACTGGGAACAATTCAAGAAACACTTTTCAAGATTCCCATGTAATGTAATTGAGGAACATAAATTCATTGTGTTCAACTATCAATTCCTTCTCAAAAATGACCATAACCTATAAGACACCTTATATTAAGGATCCACGATTTGAAAATCACCATCAAATTCCATAGGTTTTTTTCTAATATGGGAAAAAAACATGAAACAATTTGGAAGGAGAGATATGAGGACCATTGAATCCATATGGTATGAACATCCAATTCATAAGAATTAATTGAAACCAATGATGACTAACTAACTAGGTTAATGAGATAAATTCATATGATGAAATCAAGTTAAAAAACCTTAATTTATGGTATGTGGTTTATGTTCTTTACCTAACAATTTATTTCACTAGTTTTGAGAATTTTAGTAGACATAAATCTACACTGTATCCTTACGACCAATTAAGTTCTAGCAGAATCAGCTAGGTCAACCCCAACCCAACTAGGATATAACTATAATCACACTGACCCCTTCTATTCAAACCAATTTCCTAATCAACTTTCCTTACAATAGCTACAAAACCAACAATACCAAAACGCTCTGCCCTTTCAGAAACCCTATAATAGCATTTTAAACCACCACCATTCCATCAAAAGATATATGAGAATCCATTAACTAATGCACCATTAATTGATAAATATTCTATGTTTGAGGGGTTGAAATAATCTGTAAAAAATTAATCCAGCAATCCTAGAACCCTATTGTACTTTATAACCTATAAACTAGAAAATCTAGTAGCCCAAACTGTTCTGAAGCCTGAGAGGAGCATCAATGCGATCATAATATGAAGTGGAATATAGATTTAGCCTCCTAAACAACATATGGCCGATAAATATAACCAAAATGATAAATATGCACCCATCTATAAAAGATAATATAATACAAGTAATCAGAATATAAAGACTATATTTATAAAAGAAAATAAAAAACACCTATAGAAAAAAGAAAGTGTAAAATAAGTATATCCAGTTAACATTCTCATATGAATTAGCTAAATAGAAGAAGGAAGAGGAGGATAGACTTCTAAAAGAGGTTTATATGTACATTATGATGGTTTAAATAAATATCACTCTATTAGAATAAATATTAAAAATTACAGTGTATGTGAAATTTACAAAGGAACTATGAAACAATTGACTAGATGGAAATGAATGAATCATCTTGAGAAGAAGTGTCACAACACTTATCACAATACTAATACCCAAAAAAATAAATATCTGAGGAAATTTTGTATTTCTTGTACTATTGGTACATTAAATTTTAATGATTCCTTATGTGATCTAGATTCTTCAGTAAATGTTATGACACACTTAGTTTTTTATTCTTTAAATATTGGAGAATTAAAACCAAAATGAGTTATAACGCCCCCATTTTTAGGTTATTAACCCATTACTTATGTATTTTGAATACATAAATAAATTCATTTACATTTGGGAAGGTATGGAGGAGTTTTGAATTATTTTTTGGAATATTTTATCAATGTTTAAAATTTGTACATGGTTATTATAAACCATACAATCACTTCTAGGAATTCAGGCAACTAAAACAGAGGGAACTAGGTAGGTGCATGGTCAGGTTCACAATTTTTTCAAACCATGCGACAACCAAAGAAAACTGTTCGATGTTCGAAAAATGGGCTTATAATGGTTGGTGAATGGTTTTTCTAACAGTATCAGGGGGTTTGGAGATAGTGGCTAACACATGGTTAGTTCACGGTTTTCCTAAACATGCACCCTAACCATGAAATGTGAAGGGTTAGATATGGATTTTATGGAGCTCACCAATTTTACACTCTTAATTCCTTGCTTTCAAACAAATTTGACCCTATCATAGATTCCACAGTTCAAAAAGGATATAGATACCCTTCTTATTGATTTGGGAGAAATCATTTGGTGAATCTATGTGTGTTGGAGGCCAGGATTCCTTGGAATGTTTTTTTTCTTTGTGTTATTACTTAGATTTATCATTTTCCCCTCTATTATAATCAAGGATATAAAATATTGTGGATCAATACATAGAGAATTATTATAATAATGATGAGATGTTTATATCTTGTGTAAAAAGAACCAGATGTAATGGTCTCTCTTATAGTTTCAAGGTGGTTTTATTGAATATTTTTTATTGTTCTTTGTTTTTACCAAATGTTGTGAGGTAGGTGGACACAATCTTGAATCCTTCTATTAAAACATGATGGACTGATTTCATATTTATTGAATTTCTTATTTTTTATTGTTAAATTGATGAGTATTTTTTAAGGAAATTCTTTTTATTAATTGTTTGTGAAATTGTGGAAATTGGTTGTTTTGTGGAAAATACATTTTTTCAAGATTTTAAAATGGTGATTTGAAAATATAGTTTTATTCAATTCATATGAAAAATTGTATGGAAATACATTCAATATAAATATTCTTTTTTTAAAATGGTTTGTCATAATTGATTTGGAATGGTTTTTTGGATAAATGGTTGAATGTGTTCATGTGAATTTGTGATTGGGAAGTGTATAGAGTTTCCCCCATAAAAAGTTATACATATATGGGTATCAACTACCCCCATAAAAATGGTTCACTAAGTAATGGATTGGTGAATGTTTGAGTCAGCAATCATGAGTATAGGGAGTTCCATGTTTTCATTCCTTTGTGGATGTATAGATGTCTCGAATGGAATTGGTTATTACAAATGAAAATTTAAAATTGTTTGAAATACTTGTTCGTTTTAATTCAATGGAATTTTTTTCTCAGAAATAGTTTTGGTTTTGATAATCTATTTTAAATTGTTTAAAATAAATTATTTTATATAAATGATATAACATTTTCTATTCTAGTGGTGTGAGTAGGGATGTCATTGGGGAAATCCTATTGAGTTTTATACTCACCCACTACTTGGTAAAATTGGTTAAATTGGAGATATTATATATTCAGACATAGGTAAAGGAATGTTTTCTCATTTATTTAGTGATGCGTTGTGATACTATGGTAATGTCTTGTTGAGTTGGAGCATGGAGCATGTTGGGAGTTGTGGAGTTGATGTCCTTGGTGTATTTGGGTAATGTTGGTTTTTTGTTTCCTATTATACTCTCATATATTTTAATGTTTGTTTGGTTACCCATTGAGTTGTGTTACATTGCTTCTTTCATAATATAGTTGTTTTTTTGTCATGGTTATCTTATTATGGTTTCATTATTTCCAAAAGGTAAAAATAATCTGATAGTTTTCTATGAAGCTATTGGCAGATATTTTCGGTCGTTGGTGTCTTGGGGATGTCACCTAAGGCCTAATAATGTCCCACCTCTTTCCCAATCCAATGTTGGTGGGAGAGATGTTATTAATAATATCAGTCTTTGTCAGTCAGAATATTTTTTGAGATATATAGTATTAGTTTTTTTGGTCCTAGAAATAAAAATCATTCTAGTATAGTCCTTTAGTTGATGGGTAACAATGATTAGATCATCAGAATATTAAATTTAGAGTATAATAGATGGATCTAACCTATTTATGTGGAACCTCATGTTGCAAGGGAGTTTTGGTATAATATTCTCTAAGACACACTATGCATGTTTTACCTTATTTTCATGGGTTTACATAATGAGAAGAGCATGAAATGAATTGATATACATGACTTCCCACTATTATTGAATAATTCATTTTGAGTAATGATTTATAATTTGGTGACACAATAATTTTTTTAATATAGTTGATAATGGTTTGATTTGGATATTGTATGGTGGAATGTTTAGAAATGGTTTGAAAAAGTAAATTGTTGAATTTTGGGAATCCATGTAGTGATAAATGTGATGTGATAAATTTGAAATTTTTAAGCCTTCAGTTTCAGGAGAGTGAGACTAAATGGAATTTTCTTTCGATTATAAAAAATGGAACCAGTTATGTATAGATGAAACAAACAAAAAGAGGATGAGAAAAATTTGGATGCACTTCATTTATAGGTAAAAAAAATGTTTTATATTGTTTTCCAATATTTATAAGTTTTGTATAGAGGGAACGTGAGGGATAAACCAAGTAAAGTTGATCATTCCATTTAGTTTAGAAAGAAAAATCCACCCATCCATTAGGGAAATTTTGAACAAGAAAAATAAGAAGTTTGGCCGAATAGGATGATTCAAATACTCAATTTACTAGGAACACCATATGAGATTAAAGTCAAGCTAGAAGAAAACATGATGCTAGATCAATCATGTGAGTGGTGGGATTTATAATTTTAGTATAAATGCTACCAAGTCATTTTATGGGAGGATTTTGAATATTTTTTCAGAAAATAATTCTATCATCACATGTTTTTGATATCTAGAACAATGTACTTTTTTATCTTGAAGTAGGAGAACCTCATAGTGATAGAGTACGCATCTAAATTTTTGTATTTAGTCCACATTTCTATGGAAGTTTATTGAAGTGCATCCTTGAAGGAACACATTTTTAATTCAAGGTTAAGTCCATATATTCTCTTAAATATTTTTGTTCTTTGTATAAAACATTATACAAGGATAGTAAATAGAGTGATGGTGGAAAAAAGGGACATCTCAATAATAACGGGTGGAGGAATCACGATAATACCTATGAGAAATGGTGGGATCTGTAATCATGAGAATAATTAGAAGAGGGAAACCTATTTCCAAGGTATCTGAATGACTTAGAATCAAATATATGTATTAGTGAATCTTCCTCCTAAAAAAGAGTAAACCTCGATGTTTTTAGTGTGGTTATCTTGATCACATAAAGTGAGATTATCCTGGACCACATAGAGCATGTCACAATTGAATCTAGATGGGGAATATTCAGAACTGTTGTCTCAGTGTTCCATGTTTGGGTGCTAGAGACAAATCTCATGTTTCGTATCAATTGTATGCTTCTATGTGATGAGGAAAAAAGAATAATTATCATCAATAGAACCAAGGAATCCATGGTAATTTTATGAAAAACAATACTCCTCAACTAGTTCAATCAAAATTGTGTAATAATGAACAAATTATAATATGTAATAAATTTTATGAAGTTGATAAAATGATTATGGATTATCAATCTAGATAGTCAATTGTAAGAGGTATTATTATTTTTAATTCCAACCAGAAGAATTTTTTTTCATATGAGTGCATCCCATTCATTTATTTATTCTCATTCTATTGATCATATGGATTCTCATGTTAATATGATGTCTTTTTTTGAAGCTTCTTACTCTTCTTGAACACAATTAATTTCAAGCATTCATATAAAAAAACATGTTCTATAAATTTTGATAGATATGAATTTATTTTCTATTTCTCTTTGCATGACATATATTTCTATGACATTATATTGAGTATATATTGGGTGACAATTTTGAAAGCTCGCATCTATTTTTATAGCACAATGTATAGTTTTACAATTGATGATGGTGTTGAGCATCTCGTTAGAGGAGACTAGAATGTGAAGGTTGGTGAAACAACATTTTTGGAACCAACAATTGGACTGATCTCATAAACATTGTCATCTTTGATCATGGAATTGGTGAATGATATCTGGGATATCTGTTTCCAATAATTTTTGATCAGTTTTTAGATGACTTTCCAGATAATGTTTTACGGTTTACACCCACAAGTAAAGTAGAGTTTATGATTGATAAGTTATTGGGGACCATTCCTATCAAACTTTAATATTATTAGATGGAACTAATAAAAATAATTTAATTAAAATTATATTTGTATGAACTTTAAATTAAAGGGTTCATTCATCCTAGTACATCTCCAGGGGCAGAACCAGTTTTATTAGTGAAAAATGTTAATGGAACTATAAGGACTTGTATGGATGATCATAATATTAAACAAGTTATGATAAAGAATTATTATCATATTCCATGATTTTATGATATCTTTGATCAATTTATGGGATTCTATTGGTTCTCTAAAATTAACGTGAGATATAGAGATCTCCAATTGTAGGTTATAAAGAAATATATTCGAAAAAAATATTTTAAGAGTATATATGGCCATTATGAGTATGTGGTTATGAATTTTGTTCTTATTAACATTCATTTTGTATTTATTAAATTAATGAATAATATATTTTAAACTATATAAATTCATTGGTGGTGGTGTATTTTGATTACATATCGATGTATTCATGGAAAATTTTTGATCATGAGAAACACTTAGGGATAGTGTTTGGAATTATTTGGGATCATCGGTTGAATGTGAGGCTTTCAAAGTGTGATTTTTGTATACAAGAAGTATGTTTCATTAACCTTGTAATATCTAAAAATGTTGTTTCCATGGATCTCTAAAATATAAAAGTGATGATCTCTTGGAAACCTCCAAATAATGTCTTTGAAATATGCAGTTTTCTTTCCATAGTTGGTTATTACTGATGATTTGTTCATGAATTTCCATGATTATCTTTACTAATGATATCATTGATATGGAAAAGTGTTCCATTTCAGGGGAATTATGAATATAATAAGTATTTTTTAGATAATAAAATTCAACATAAATCTAAACCAATCATTCAATTTTCAAAATCAGGATAGGGTCATGCAGTGTATTTTGTTTCATAATGATCTGGGTTGGGATGTGTTTTCATGCTAGGAGATCATATTGTTGCGTATGAATCAAAAACTTTATAGTTTCATAAGAAGAACTACCCAACACGTGATTTGGAATTAGATACTTTAGAACATGCTTTTAATACATCACATAATTACCTATTTGGTAATAAGTTTACGGTGTTTACAGATCAAAAGATTTTGAAACACATTTTCTCACCAAGATATTTGAACATGAGACAAAGAATATATATAGAGTAAATTCAAATGTATTAAATTTACTTGATGAATACACAATATAATGTAATTTAAGTGGAATATACACTAATTATAAGTTCATATAGTCAATTGGAAAAAGGAGGCTTTAGAATAGTCGAAACTAATGTAAGTGATAGCTGACATGCACTTGGATTGTGATGACAGAGGTAGTATAGCGGTTTTATTTTTGGTATATTTCATTATTTTTATAGTTGAGAAGGTTAAATAGGAACAAAAATATGATTCATAATTAATTTCTATGAGGTATAAATTCAATGGTGGAGGGCCATTGAGGGATGGAAGCTTAATAGAGGATCGATGTGGTTTTAAGTGATCAGATGCTCATGCCTATGCCTTGTCCGGACCAACATCATCATTCTTACTACCATTCAAGGGGGTTTGTTCATACTATAACAAAAAATATGTATAAGGAACTAGAATAAAATTTTTTGGGTTACCATGAAAATGAAAGTGGTTGAGATTGTTATGATATGACTCACTTGTCAGTAGATTAAGGTAGATCACCAATGAATTTTGGGTATGTTACATTATTTACCTATTCCAATTTGGATATAGGAGTAGATATCCATGGATTTTGTGCTAGGTCTCTCATGGAAGGTTTATAAAGACGATTCAATGTGGGTGATAGTGGATCAGCTGACCAAGTCAGACTATTTCATCCATATTTTTGAATCTTATACAGTAGATGACATGTCTAAAATCATTATCTGAGATCTGATAAAGAGGCATAGTGTACCAATTTTGATATTATTGGAGAAATATCAGAGGTATACATCTCTATTATTAATATCCATATAAAAATAACATATGAATCACTTGAATATGAGAATAAAATATCCTCCTCATATGGATGGACAATCTAAAAAGATGATAAAAAAGTTTGAAGTAATGGTTCAGTCTTATATACTGGATTTTGGTTTCTCATGGGAGAAACACATACTATTAATGGTTATTTTACTTAACAAAAGTTATCAGGCCTCTATACATATGGTTCCTTTTAAAGCAATGTATGGGTTTCCATTTTGATCTCCAATTTCTGGGGTGGAAATAGATGAGACTTCACTGGCTGGACCATGCCTTCTTTAATAGACAATAGAGAAGATTTAGTTGATTAAGAAGAGAATGGAGATGGCTCAAAGTTGTCAGAAATCATATGAAGATCATTTTAAATGGATTCATTAATTCAATGTGATTCATCATTTGTTCTTGATAATCTCTCCAAGTCTTAGGATTTTTTTTGGGATGTAGGGAATGTTATCTCCTCTATAAAAATGCGATTTTGTGAAACTTGAACTTGTTGAGGAGGTGTATTATTAGTTGGATTTTACACCAAGGTGCAACTCAATGCATATCGTGTTTCACGTATCTCAATTAAAAAAGTATCAACCTGATCCTACCCATGTCATTCGATGAGATCATGTTGAATAGGGATAAATGCTACACTGGTTCATGTTCCGATATGGATTATGGATAGGTAAGATAAAGTCTTTCAAGAAAAAAACATCAGTCTAGTGTGTGTTTTATTGAAACATGGTCAGATTGAGGAAGAAACATAGGAGATTGATAATGAAATAGTTGATAAATTTCCTGAACACTTTGGAGCCTTGGATGTATTTTATCATTCTGGGGAAAGAAAGGCCAATGTAGGTGAGAATTTAGCACCCCTGGTTTCTATTGATTAGACCTTTATTTATATTTTTAAGTATATAAAGTAATTAGGTTATTTTTGGGGTGGTTTAGAGGATTTTGAAAAGTTTTTTGAGCTTTTATGAAGGTTCATGGTTTGAAATATTCAGTACAAACCATGAAACACATTCCATGAAACCGTGTAACTGAAATAGGGGGTACTCATTAGGTGCACAGTTTGATGCACGGTTTGAAAAAACTATGCGGCCACCTAGGAGAAATATTGTGATGTTGGGAGAATGGGTTTATAATAGTTGTCACGTGGTTTGTCTAACCATATGATCCAACCATGTGAAGGGGGTTTGGAGGTAGTTGTTAATACATGTTTAGTGCATAGTTTTACTAACCATGCACCTAATCCATTAAATGTGAAAAAATAGATTTGGATTTTGTGGATATCACTCGATTTAGACCATTAATTCATTTTTTCCTTTATTTAAGCCTAAAAGAAATTCCACCCCTCACAATTTATGGAGATACCCTTTCTATTGATCCAATATTGATTCTTTTTTGTGAATGTAAGTGCTTTGGAGGCACATATTCCTTGGTAAGTTCTCGTTCATGGTGGGTTTCCTTAGATTTAATCTTTTCCACACTATTTGAATCATGGATCTCATATATTGAGGATAGGTCCATGGTGTGTGTTAATTATAATTTAGATGTATGTTTTTCTTTTTTAAATGGAAAAAATATAAGGTAATTTCATGGAGTTTCAAGTTGAGTATTTTGATGATTTGGTGTCACTATTCATTTTCCCCAAATGATTTGAAGTAGGTGGCTTCACTATTGACTAATCTTGTTATAACATTAAGGATTCATTTAAAATTGATTGATGTTTTTCATTTAAATTATAAAACTGATGTTAAATGTTTGAAATAAACCCTCTTTTTTTATGGTTTATGAAATTGTGTAAATTTTTTGTTTTGTTGAAAGTTCTTTGTTTCATGATTTTAAAATATTTGTTTTAAAATATATTTTTATTTTGATTCATAGAGAATAGTTTGTTGAAATGATTTAAATAAAATCATTTTTTTATTGAAATAGTTTGGAATAATTATTTTTGCAATGGTATTTTGAATAAATGGTTAGTGTGTGTTCATCTGAATTTGGGAAAAATAAGGGTATGATGTTTCCCCCATAAAAAGTTGGAAGGATAAGGGTATAAAATTTCACATATCAAAATTATTACCCATGTGATGGCTTGGTGAAATAATCACCACTCATGAGTATAGGGTGGTCTATGGTTACATTTATGTGTAGATGTGAGAAATGGAATGGGTTATACCAAATGAAAATGTAAAATGGTTGTAATGATTTTTTTTGGATTCATTCTATAGAAAAATTTTATTCTTAGAGATGGTTTTGGTTTTGATATATTTTTTAATTTTTTATAGAAATATTTTTATATAACTCTACTAACAGGTTACATCCTAATGGAATTAGTAGGGAAGTCATTAAAAATCCTATTGAGTTTTATACTGAATCCCAGCATGACAACATTGGTTCATTTGTAGATATTGTGAATTGGGACACATATAAAGGAAAAGTATCACATTTCATTAGTGAGGCACTATGTTACTATGGGAATGGATTGTTGCGATGGATCATGGAGAATGTTGGGAAATGGGGTGTGGATATCCATTGTTTTTTTGGGTGGAATTAGTTTTAGGTATCCATTTTTTATAGTGATATTTTTTATTTTTGTATTAGTTACTCTTTGAGTTGTATTACATAGTTTCTTGAATCTTATAGTGGTTTTTTGGTCATAGTTATCATAGTATAGTTTCTTTATTTTCAAAAGGAAAAAGTACCCCCCATCTTTTTATCTTTCCCTTCAAATTTATTTCCAACATTTAGTGTCTTGGGGATGTCACCTAAGCCTTAATTATGTCCCACCACATTCCCAATCCAATGGTGAGGGGAAAGATGTTGAACGATTAGTGTTCCAAATAGTTATTAGATCCACTGTATTCCCATATAAGGTTGTAGAAGATGTACTAATACGAGTAAGAGGGATTGTTTTTTGAATGGAATTTTAAGTTCTTATCACAAAAGAGGACAGAGAACCAAGCCCTTCACCCATCATTTTGGGGAGGTTATTCCTAAAAACATCAAAACCAATAATCATTGTCCATGAAGGTACACTAACCATATAGATTAGAAATAGTATAGTACACTACAACATACTCGATGCAATGAATCATCTTTTAAGAATTAATTAACTCATTGTGATATCTCATAAAGAAGGTATAGACCCAAATGAAGATTAATGTATGATTCTAGAATTATTATCATTAGAAGAGTTTTTTTTAATACTAATACCCAAAAACCTAAAAATCACAAATTCAAGTTAGAAGAAGAAATGTTTCTAATGATTTACAAAATGAAACTAACATGATATAATAGTTCCAATACTTTTATATAGGGAACCTAAAATAAATATCTTCCTTTTCCCAACCCCCATGTCATTAGTTAGAGACGTTATTGAGTGATTTAAATTGTCTATACTGTATAGATGGAGAGATATAACCATTATTAATTTCCAATAATCTATCATAGACCTAATAAAAAACTCTAAAAAACCTTACTAAGATAAATTTCCAATCTATAAACTGTTGGAATATTTCCCTATACACATGGTTTCATATACAGTGGGCTCCGGAGGCATCAGGATTTCCCTATACTGATAGTTTTCATGAATATGTGGGTATAGCCTACTAGAAATTCCATTATACCCATGATTTACTTAAACCGTGGGTATATATCTATTCTCACAGCTATGAAAACCATGGGAAAATATTTTTACCAAAATATAACATACCCACTATTTAAATAACCATGGGTATAGGTTATTCTGGGAATATCATAATACCCACGGTTCAATGAACTATTGGTTTAGGTGATTCCCCTGGGAAAGAGTAGCTATCAGCTTCTTCCTTCTTCTATCTAATGCCTACCTTCCCACTTCTTTCTTCCTATCATCTTTTAGACCCCAAAATAGAAGAAGTAGCACACAATAAAAACCAAGAATACATGAAAAAAAGTTATTTTTTTCTTTGACCAACTCTTTTGATTTCATTCATAAAATGTTGTTTTCTTTTGATATCTTTTATGAAAAAAATTAGTTGTTTTCTATGACCAACACTTTTATCAAACATAGCTATCAAAAAGTCTAAAATATTACTATCATGTTTCACAACCTTTCAAATGACATCCATCTCATACTCAAAAACATGGTTGAATTGACTTTCACTCACCCCCTTTTTTCTTAATTTATAAACACCAACCATTATGTATTCTAGAACTACATGTAAAATTTAAATAGAAGGGGAAATTCATTACCCTATAAAATATGATTCTATTGGGTTTCAAGCCACTATTTTATCTCTTAAAACCGTTCCATGGAAGCAACAACCTAACCAGTTAATTCAATAAAATGTTAAAATGATAAATAAAACTGTAATAATTCAAAATAGAATTTAAATGATAAACAAAACCACATAAAAAATAAAAAAACTAGATTTTTCATTACACTGTGATGAATGGGATAGAGTTGTGGAGGGTGTATAACATCAACACCAAATATCAGTTTTGTGCAATCAAAAACAATAAGGATCCTTAAATGAAAGTTATATGACAGAAAACAGTTACTTCCACCAGCCTGTAATTTAAAAAGAAAATAGTACATACAAGAACACCAAGATATTTATGGGTATGCATAAATGTGGGAAAAAAAATAAAAAACCATCCTTGATGCTAATTATGATATCCACATTCTCAAATTACTATTTTCTAAGTTTCACTACGTTTTTAGGATGGAAGTATTGAGAAACTATACCCAATACTATGTTATTGGACTTCTGAAAATGTGATTCAATATGTGGTTTTGTTTGTGGGAGGATCATGGTCTAGTATCAGACCATATGAGTTGATCCTTATAGTAGGGGGAACTATAAAACAAAAGGTGAATCATTTCATGTCTCAATGGAATTTCTTTATATATGATAACAATTATAGATTTTCATAGAGATTTTTTGATGATGATAAAAAAATTCTTGATTTTTTGATGAATAGTATACCTAGTGGTTGTATTTGTGCTGTGGAAGCTCATTCGACATTCCAGAGTAAAAATAAATGAATTGACCTTGAAATTGAGATTAGGATAGATTGAGTTTCATGGATAAAATTACACTATATATTATTAGGGATGAGGTGTACTATGGTGGGGAGGTTTTAGAAACACACTTCTTTGTGAATTTAGAATTCAAGGAAGAATTTGAAATTAGTGAATTGTGGCATAAGAATGTTTTTTGATAACTGATATTTGGAATTGAATTCAAGATTTGGGGAATTTTTAGTTGATGTTTTTATATGGTTGGATTCTAAGAGGTTCCTTGAATTATTAGGTGTGTCTCAGTATCATTGGGTTTTGTTTTAGATACTTTAGAATATTTTTTACTAGTGCACAGTGGATATCATGCTTTGGGTAATCCAAATATCTACCTTTACACATGGGAGTTGTTAGTTCATTTTATAAATTTTTCAATTGGTCATTATGGTCATTACATAATAAAGGGACAATCATGGATATTTTAATGAAACGCATCTATCTTGGAATCAATCTAGGGCCAAATGTAGGGTTACCACCAAGCTACAAAAAACCACTACAATATTTAAGTATACACATTCTTCAATAGAAATAAATTTTGTTCCTAAACATAATAATAAAAATTCATTATTAAATGATTATATCATCTTTAGCTTCTATAATCCCTCTACCATGTATACTTGTACATTATCTTCAATACAGTTTATAGTATATTTATAACTATGTATTTTTTATGAAAAATCTATTAATGTTGTCAATGAAATGTACAATAATTTTCTTCATTGAAGAATTTTCCAATTATTTCCACTATGAACCACCATCATGTACTAGGATTATTTTTAATAACCAAACTATAAATAATTATTTCTCTATTTGGATTATTTTCATATCACACCAAACATCGATATTAACTCATCTATAAAATATCTATCCATTGTTACTTAATATCTCATCTCCATCAATTGTTTTATTAGATAGAAAACATTATTTATCATCCCATATCATGTAAAAAAGTCCCATTCCATGCACTTGTGGATGAAATAAGTTTAACAATACTCTCATTCTATAAGAAGAAATAATATGTATATAAAATCATATTATCG
Organism: Viscum album; assembly: GCA_963277665.1. Lineage (NCBI taxonomy): Eukaryota > Viridiplantae > Streptophyta > Magnoliopsida > Santalales > Viscaceae > Viscum > Viscum album. The sequence goes on from OY728132.1 coordinate 1,880,619,443, forward strand.
TATGTGTAATATAGGTCGAGTAACATGATACTAATAGAAGACTAATCATACTTTATTCTGCCTCACCATGAATACTACTATCATGTAGAGATATGTTTCTACAATAGAATCAGAGTTAACAATCATTCTTTGTTTAGATTAGGACACGTAAACCAGAGTGCTAGAAAGCTTCATCACCTGGCACATAGGGAAGGTATTCACAAATATACCATAAAAACTATAAAATCGTACGAATAAAAATGTCTTTATGTAAATATATTATAAATTAAATATGAAAAAAAAATTTCCTTAAAATATACATGTGTTAATTAATGTACAATGATACCTCATGATCCAAATCATTGTATAATTGTGATATATAGGAACTATACACCTAAACATCCAATGCTTCACATGATGGATGAATACCATGAGAAGTAACATTTTCCAATTTTAATTTTATCCAATAACATATAACAACAAATTATGTTTATACAAAAGAAAAAATTCTCTAATTATATGTCATTCCACACATTAACTAATATAAAAATAATATGGGCCAATACTATAAAAATCACAAGGAGTTTTAATCATTCAAAGCAAAGAAATTTAATACACGATCTTTAATATTGGATCATATTTTTTCATATGGTGATATTTTGATCTTGAAATAATATATTAAGGGTAATGTAATTTATATTAAAAAGGAACAAAATAATTAACTTGTATAAAAGGTGATTTCAACAAAACGTTCTATAATTTAGAAAATTTTAACATCTTGCAGAATCAAAACCCAAAACATGAAACCTAATCTATTCAAAAAAATAATTTCAGTGTTATTTTTAATAACCTATTCATATTAATTTTAAAAATTTTGATATAGTTTCAAGCAGTTTTATTTTACTAAACAAACAAAAAAAATTATCATGTACAGATGTTTTCCACTACTCTTTTTAACAACCTTTTCCAAAATAAAAATCCAAAGAAAAAAAACATGACCACATGGAAGAACACCTGAATCCAAATGAAAACATGAATGAAAAATAAAAAATACTCAAGGACGGCCCTTAAAATGCGTGGAAAATAAATACATGATTGAAATGATAGATCAAAAAATGACATTCATAATAAAGGAATAATGGGTCATTGAGTCAAGCCTTGATAACAAGGTATTGAGATTCCACACCCTTCTTACAAAGATACCTATAACCCCCCAAAAAATATCATATACCATATCATTTAGGGACACGGGATCTCCAAAAAACTAACCATTTCAATCAATTGAACAGATTTGTATTTCACAAAATGCAAATTTTAGAAAAAAAACTATCTATGGAATATATTCATTTTTTAACTTCATTAATTTAGAACTGTCAATTATATAATTTATGAAAAATAAAGAGTTAATAAATGGTATACAATGTAACTATATGAGATATCATTTAGAGATAAGTAATCTACAGGGGTAAGGGCATCACTGATCAATGGTCTGAGATGTGGCATGCTCACTGAAATGCACCTTTGAACTATTATATCATGGTAGACACAATTCATTGGATACTTATTTTCAAGAAATGGATAATACATTATGATGAAATTCATTTTTATTTTGACCAAGTTATATGTGAACCTCCTTTTTTCTTCCACCAAAGGTAGTACCTATCCAATAGAAAATTAACAATAAAAATATTTTTCATAAAAAATGTACGCTTTATATTATGTTTGAAATAATAACTTATTGAAGGTAATCATGATATAAAATTATACAAGTCAGTGGGGATACTAGTATCAATATCCTTACTTCCAATAATAATCTCCATGAACAAGACCCTAAATCACTACACATCTAATTTGGTAATCTGTTGGCCAGCCCAGGAATTCTAGGGAAAAGAAATATGCAATATATGAATAATACTAGGGAACCTGACCATATGGTTATATCCAAGGAACATCACAAATACCATTACATAGAATTTGTATAACCTCCTCACCCACTTACCCATACGAATTACTAAGGATTATAATGTTATATTTATGTAAATGCATGAAAAAATATATGACTAACTATTCAGAAGAAAATAAATTAACAATTATCATTCATAAAAGAATTCAATTAATGTTCATAATGTAAACACATAAGTCTATCTACTATGTCAAAAACGGAGGGGATTAATAACCCCAACCTCCACCACCATCATCCCCATCCCCATGTCCATACCCATCATTATCATCTTCATCATCATTATCATCAACATCATCAGTATCCTCATCACCAACAACATCATCTGCAACATCCTCACCACCAACAACTCTATCACCACCACCTTCATCACCACTACAACCCTCATTTGCATCACCCGATGCATTATATAAAGAGAACATTGACACCATATATGATTAAAAAGTAGAAATAGTCTCTGATGGAAGTGACTGACTCAAAATTTCCATAGATTTATGAAATGCTTGGTCATCAGCTTACTTATTTCACAACCCACTAAATCTATTTTCTTTGCCTCGGCTACTTTAGTATGAGCGATTTCTAGATCAAGGTTCTAGGAGTCTTGAGAGGAACCCGATGATAACCAATACCTAAAGAGGATAATGTTTTCCCTGGACAAAATCAGACACTCCCCAGTTGCTCCTCACCTAATACTTGACATAACTGATAATGTGGCCTGAAGTTGTCATTTTCTATACCATCGAATGTATTTAAGGAAGACTGTTGAAATTATAAATATATTAAATTATGAATTTCATATAAATATTCAAAATATAAATAAAAAACTATAAACTTTATCTTGTGTCTATACATGTACTATACTTCAATACATTTTCTTTCTACTGGTGCAAAATAATTTGGAATGAGGTACATGACCTTCAATGCCCAATGTAGCATGCTATAAATGAGAAATGAATAAATATAGATTATAAATACACAAATCTAGCATATTTCTATTCAATAATATTTTCAGTAGAACAACATATATAATATCATAACACCTGATTAAAGAACCTTGTGATTTTTATGATTGGGCATTGTAGTGCACCCCAATGTGTGAAATTATTTCATTTAATCATTATTCATTGTTTTTTTCTCTGAAAATTCATAAAAAATGTCAATCCAAGTAATAATAATTAAATTTTATATTCAAACCATTAATGATTAATAATACCTTAAACATATCAATCTTCTAATGTGCAGTTATTTTTTTATATAGACTTTTTGGCCAGTAGTGGAATATGGATACCCCCTCTAAGTGAGTACAAGACCTACTCTTCCAACAAACATACAACTCGTGCTTTTATGAGTGACAGAACTCCCCAACATCTATCAACCATGTAGTCTTAGTGGATTATCTGTTAGGAAAGTTAAACTGAATCTATAATGACCATGTTATTTCATTTAAATACTCCAAATATATAGAAATGTCATTATAAAATTTTCTTACCCATATTTTCTCCCATTATTTGTCCATGATCTCTTTACTGATATGTCTCCATGAAATCTGTTCCACCAGAATGATATCATGATACTTAGAAAAAGTGGCCATGAATCATCTACACTGCATTGCATTTGGACCTACAATACGATTTTGTCGATTTTAATCCACCATTAGTTGTGTCTAGAGATTAAAAAATTCCTTCAACCGAGTGCGCCCCTGTTACCTTGCAAAATATCCCACTGAATAATAAAAGTATTTTGAAATGAATAATTATGTCTTGTTACAACATGAAAAAAATAAAGTGATATAATTGGAAATATTTATAGTCAAAATACCATTTGTAGGGTGCTCAATAGACCTTAATGGATCTTGGGGCTGTCCTGACTCTGCAGCCTCTACCAGAAGTGTTTTTTTATTGAATTATATTGGTGGACTTCATGCACTAGATTGGAAGCTAATGAAACACACTCATTAGATGCCATTTGGATGGTTGTAATTGGATGTGATGTATACATCGTAGCATATGGGTAGTAGGATGGGGTATACATCATCGAATATGGATATGGTAAATGTAGAAACATCTGTGGAGGTGTTGTAGTCATCGTATGGGTAGAAGAGGCATAATGAGATGATTGAGTCATTAGTGGGATCATCCCGGAAGGCGACAAATAAATGGCCTGTGAATTAGAGGGTAGTTGAGATGATTATGGAGGCATGTATAAAAACATCCATGGAGACTCAGGAGGATGATGGAAATGTGTGGTGGAAGGGGTGTCTGATGGTGTTCTAGTGTGGACTTGGGTATGATGGGTACTCTATCTAGGTCTGGGAGCATCCCCAATCATACCCATGATACCCAGATAATGAGTCAAATCCAGTGGAATTGAATGTCCATAAAAAATTTATAAATAATATTAGCATGAAATTATATGTCATGCATATGAAAAACAATACAAATATTATACTCACTGATGGAAACATAAGAATAAACACATGCTCGCGCATTGTACGATTGGGATCAAATAATCACTTCCTTCTACCTTCTGTAGTAGTTTTCACAATCTAAATAATAATGAAATATAATTTTATTAGAAATAGGTTTTAAAATAATTCATACAAATTACATATATCATCAAATCATGACAGGAACTAATTTGACTTCTTTTAATTACTAATTTTACAAATTATTACAAGGAAATGACTAACATAGTTTCTAAAAAAACATTAACAAGTTATAAATTTTTTTAAAAACAAGAATTAAAAAAAGTTTTGTACATTGAAATAAATTTGATTTAATGAAATGACAGCAGAAAATAGAAAACAAACATATCATTACAAACTGAAACATAATTTAAGTAATTATAGTAATAATAACATGAGAAACTCATTTAAATGTAAAATTAATTAACAGTGAACATATATGGTTGCTTCTATATATTTTCGACCACTACATCTAGTTCAAAATCAACTCCATCAATGGGATAGTTTGATTCATCAAATGAAATATTTTGTCCAACACCAACGGGGTCTTCAATGGTGGAATTTCATCACTAAAATCATGAAAAATATATCTTGGGATTACGTCATTAATGACACCATAATTGTGTCTCATATAGTATTTCACATAAAATTCATGTTTATCCATTGATGTGAAAATGTATAGTTCTTCAATATGCATGAATAATCTCATATCAATAACTCTGAATCAACAGTCATCAAAAAATGTACCCTATCTTATCATTGAATCAAACCATTTACATTTCATTATAGTGACTCTACCTTGAATGATGTAATCCAATAAAAATTTTTTCTTAAAAAGTTCATAATAATACACATCTTCATATCAAGGCTGACTATCTAATACACTGGCATAACAATCTGTTGTAGTAGATAACAAGACTCCATCATTTTGTGTTCTCATTTTCACTAATCGATCCATTGTAAAAACATTATACCCATTGATTATTAAATATTCACATTCATGAACAAAATAATTAAGACCAAAATACAAAGCTCTTAATTATTAAGAAACAGAGTCAATAGGTAAAATAAACACTTGAAATTTATATATGAATAATACAATTAAATGGATATCTATAATTAAAAATAATTAATTTAATGGTAATACCTTTGATTTCAACCATGAAGGAAACTCTAGGCTATGCAATGCCTCTCTTTTTCTCAAAGGAAAAGATCTATGAACTCAAATTATAATTTTTTTATGTTCCCTACATAAAATTATAATAAATGTTTAAGGTATATGTTAAATTTCATAATATGATATAACTTATAAATATCCAAATTACTTACCTGATATAGTCATCAGACAGACCATAGTTAAACAAGACTGTGCGATGTGCCATCTTCTGCACTTCAAGGCACAATATAGCTAATGTATAAGACCAAACAATTCCTCCCATTTTGGGATGAGATAAAAACATGGGCTCAATTTCCCTATACTTTATATATTTATTTTTTATTGACCGATTATATCTTGGAGTGACATCAGAGAAATACATTGAACAAAAATCAATACATTATTGAGCAAGATAAACCCTCACAATCAAACATTTGTGATAATTTTTTGTTTCATACATATGATTTCATTGTTAACATATTTCTTTTTGTAGGATATATCCACTAAAAATAAACTAGTCCCCCAAGAAGTTTTTTAGTTGGAAGTTGAACTGTTAAATGTAACATACAAATAAAAAATGATGGATGAAATATCTTTTCTGTCCCACAAAAAAATTATGGCGCCTCCTGCTACATTTTTATCAAGATTGACATGGATAACATTTTATCACAAAGATATCTAAAAATGGCATAAAAATCATTTCCACCCTTACATTATTGGATATAAAATTCTAAATTTATATGGGAATCAATTTATGAAGAAGGATGTGATAATCATTAGTTTTCAGAGATTTTATTTTCACAGCCCTTCTATTGACTCGTTTAGACATGTTGCTGAAATAGCCAACGGGAACCTTGATATTCTCCAATACGTCCAGAAATATATCTTTCTATGATAGTGTCCTCACATGAGAAGAACAAGTAACTTTCCATTTGTTTTCACCCATACACACAGGATGCAGTTCTGGTCAAATACCCCAATCCAACAAGTCCCAACGAGATCAGAAGTCATCTTTGGTATTCCCCTTGATATTCCATATAATTTCATGAAATATTTCACATATATTTTTTTCAATATTCATTATGTCCAAAAATTATGTATGAAATTGGTAGACCAATATGGAAACTCAAAAAAATACTTCTCTTCTTCCAATTGTATGTGGCTTCATTTTTGACATTATTTCTCTTTTTAGATTTCAACTGACCTTTACCTAATGAAAAGTGAAATATTTAAATTCATTAATCACTTCACTTACTTCCATACATTGAGGTGGTTATTCAATATCAATGATATTATCAAACCTCAAATGATTCATCTTGTATTGATGATCCATTGGTAATAATTTTTGATGCGCCATGAATCTAAAACTACAAAGATATTTATGTCTTCTCGATCGTATATTATTCATACATATGAGACATGATAGTTTTCCATTCATGATCCACCCAAAAATCATTTCATAAGTTGGGAAATAATTTATAGTCCATAAAAGGGAAAAATTCATCTGAAATGTATTCTTTTATGAAGCACTGAATGTCGGCATGACCATATACCAAAGTTGTTTCACCTCTCTTATTAAAGTATGCAAGTAGACATCTATATCATTACAGTATCAGAAGGTCTAGATATCAATTTAATTGATAAATTTAAAGGTTTTTTCAAACACATCCATGGAGGAATAATATAAAATTGAATAAAAACTGCCCACATGCTTTGAGAAGTAAGCATCTGACCAAATGGATTAAAACCATCACAGGATATACCCAACCTGACATCAGGCACATCAGATGCAAAATCAAGATGTTGTGCATAAAATTTTTGCCATTATAATCCATATATAGGATGAACCAGCTCATCATTACCTTTCATTCTCTCAACATCATTCCATCACATATTTTCTAAGATTTCTACAGACATGAATTGACTTCGAAGTCTTTGAAACAATGAAAAGTTCCACATGACTTTATATGCCCCCATGACTTTTTGTGCCACATGAGGTGGTGTTCCACCGTCATTTCTATTATATTGAGATGTACCCCCATTCTTTATAGTCATTATGTTCAGTTATTTCCTCTGAAAATAAATTACAATATTTTGGACAATCATGGAATTTATTAGTATCAAACCCAAGATACTAAATTAACTTCCATGACTTGCACTGATTTGAGGGAATATATGTACCATCAAGAATAAATTTCTTTAAAATGTTATAATATAATAAAAATATGAATTAGAAATTACATACATGGCTTTCTAGTGATATAAACTTATTAAAAATTCCAACTTACTCATTTTAGTACCTTCCTGATATACTGGAGTTATGACATCATTCAATAAATTGTTCACTGTCTCATAATCATCTTTAGTATTTTACTCATTTGTATTGATATCATTGTATTCCTTCAGTGGAATATTATCTCTATCAGGATGATGGAAAAATGGAAACCAATCAAATATCAAATTATCCATGCCACGTCTTTCATTTTGTAAATAACCAATGGAACATTGACACATCTCTCCATGGTGATACCAAACATAATAGTTTGTTTGGAATAAAAATTTTGTTATATGGTATCTAACATCTTCCTATATTAAACATGGTATTACAAAACATTTATAGCATGGAAAATATATACAACATCCATATGAAGCATTGTCAAATGAAAAATCTCAAAAAATATCTAAATTATTTTTAAGCGTAATTAAAATTCTATCGGTATGATACATCCAGCTTCTATCCATTATATAACAAGAAAGAAAAAGTTATCTTCTAATAAACAATGTAATATATAATTAATGATGGTATATGTACTATAGGAAATAAAACTATTAGAACATCAAAACATCATAGTTAATTCACATTTTTATTGCAATTGCCTTATTTTTTACAACCAATTTCAACCCTTTCAGTATCAGAGGTAAAATTATTACCCATATCATATAAATAGGTGATCAAAAAGTTAAAAAATAATGGTTGAAGAAATGTTTTATTTCTATGATATAGTGGTATTTTTCATTATACTATAACTAAGGGAGAGATAATAATGTTTTTCCTCCCTTATGTGTAACAAAAAAAACCATTTTTTAACATTAAAACACACCATTAATAATGGGTTATTTCATTTAAAAATCATGGAAGAGATAAAAACATTCACCCATATTCAAAAATATTTTAAAATATCCCCATATTCATTTAATTTAATATTTTACATGTGTAAAATATTAATTCAAAGAGGGAAAAAATTAAAGAAAACCACTTTATCCCCAAGAATGTAAATCCTTTGGATAATTTATATAAAACAATCATGGGTATAAAATATTGGTATATATATTATAGAAGTTGAGTTTAATAAAATAAATCAATTCATGAATTTTTTTAATAAAATAATTACCTAGAAACACCTACTGCATAAAAAGTGGAACAAGTCACAACAAGACTCTTAAAAAGGAAAAGTTCATTCTTTTAAAATAAATCAATTTAAATTGAATTGAAAAATAAAATAAACATTATTAGATTAATATCAAACACTAAGTTTTACAAACACAACGATTATGGTTATCGTAAGAAATGAAAATAATGGAAATTGATGTAAAATTACTAGGGCAATCTCCCCTAGGATTTATGTAATGTCTTAAGTTAAAATATTCATCGATTAATGTTTTGGATTCTTATAAAGTACCCTGATTTAATTTTGAATTATGATTTAAATGGATTATATTTGATCTATTTGGTTGGAATACCAACATTTTAAGCATTGGGTTATAATACTGTCGTTATTTTAAATTACGAGGATGGTTCCATTGAGTTTTGACTGGAAGAATGGATTCAAAAGAATGGGAATTCTCACCCCTTTGTATTTCTTATGAGTTTTATTGAGAGAAAATTCTATATTGAGCTATATGGGTTCTCCCATATTATTATTCCCTTGATTTCCTTGGTTTTTTATATTGTTAAAATTTATGATTTGACATGTACCATGACAATAGACTCACCATTAATGAAAAAAGTAAATAAAAAATGATGTTTAGTGTGATTGTACAGATTGACTAGACGAAGTATTTTTATTAAACATTAATAAAATTTTCAAATAATAATACATTTATCAGTAAATGATTATTAAATCACATCTCAATGAGAAAAAAATTAATTTTAATTTTATAGAGGCCATTTTTTGAGTCTTACCGGGTTATAATTAAATGTTGTACTTTCTACCATGGAACATAGTCACCTTAGCTATTATCATTATTATATTTTATATTTAGATTTGGGAAAGTACTCGATGTTTTTGATTGAATGTTTTCTAAGACTAAGCATGGGTGTTGTGTCCAGGTTGATACATAAGACCATTTCTCACAGTCTTCATAGTTTTATTTTATGATATTATGGTTATATTACTTCTACCAGAATGTATTGCGTAAAATTAATTTTTTACTGGGTGTATTATTTTTATTACTATTGAAACATTTCATTGTGTCATTAAATGTATTATTTATATATATTTATACTAGTATGTTTATTTATACTATTTTTTTTAATCTAATATGTGGATATAGTCTCCCACCATACTTGACTCCCTCACTATTAGTCAGCATCCTCCATCATATGGGGAGGAATTCCTGGTGTATTATATCTACCAATGGTCCAAGAAATGATTGGTGGTATGTTGTGGTAGGACCTAGTAACATATTATTAGAGGGGGTTAAGGATTGATAGGATTCATCTCATGCTATAGTATGACAAGAGGGGGTGGGATCAAGAATGTTATATAGCATGTAGTGTTCTTATGCATGATGAAATTTTATTGTTTATGTGAAATATGACTTGAGTCAGTTATTTCAAGCATTTGAGAAAATATATATCTTTTTTTCATATTAATGTATGGTTTCATATTATATATCCAATCCCATAAATTATAAAGGACATGTTCTATGAATACTTAGAGATATTATCAAAATTTTCTAACTAAAAAATGTCGATTATTACATAAATATTGTTTTTGTTAATAACATGTAATTGAAAAATTATTTATCTAAGGCACAGCTATGATTTTTTGGGTAAAAGTAAATGGTTAAAGTATATTATTATTTTCCTTAACATTATTATTATGAGGCACCATCTAAACTAACATTCAATGTACAACATAATGAATGTTTTTATCTATAATATTTCATTGAAATTCAATTCATCTAATCCCTTATTATGCAATTTTTGGTTAATTTAAAATTTTAAAGTGTAATGAAAATAATTGTGAATGATATATATATATATATATATATTGGTGACATAGAGGGTAGTAGATGTGGACCCTATGTTTGGGTGGTTGGGGATATAGGGAGTTCCAAAGTCATGTGGTATTCCTATGATGAGGGGGGTCTAAAACTATACTGAATTTTTTATATAGGTCACAATGTGAGTGAGCTTGTTTTGAGATGCGTAGTGATTTCTTGTGAAATTGTTGGTTTATGCTTGACCTGTGAGTTGGTGGGTCGAAATTAATTTCAATGGGTGGTTGAAACATAAAAGTAACTATTTGGAATGTTAAATATCATGTTACCTTGATATGGGGATAAGTACAACCCATAGTTATGCTTGATATAAGGAATAAAGTGTGGAGTGGGTTTCAGATACTAGTTGTCGTATTTATCATGACTCAAGGTTTGGAATTTATTATATTCTCCCCTTTAAAGGTAACCCATCAGAATAGATGGAAATTTTTTAAGAACATTTAGGTGTGTGAGGCATAAAGAAAAAATTCAGTTTATGATATCAATTCACACAAATTTGAGAATTTATTTTTGATATGTGTGTTATGTGACTTGGGTTCTCAAAGATAAGTACTTATGTGCTTGTTATTTCATATTATGGATGGTTTCAGGAAGGGAATTCTCATTCAGATTCACAGAATAGGTGGCATCGATACATGTCAGCTAGAAAAATGGAATTCATAGTGGATAGAATGTCTGGTTCACATGGGTAATAACACTCTTTGAGTAATTTGGGTTTAGGCATATGGAGATACCTGGTGATCTTGAGATGATTACACTTTGTGAGTAAGTGTTTCAATAGAATTTATTGTTTTCAATGAAAAATTGATAATACTCAGGGCCCTATAAACTCATGATAATATTCTAGAACAATGGTGAAACTATGAATGAACTCTAGTTGAATTATAAAAAGATGATACAATTATGAGTTTTCATTTACATGGTTTGTCATGGTGAGACACCTATGGTTTCAAGAAACAATATGGATGCTCTATGCTTGCTGATATTGGAATAGAGAATATGAATGTATAGTTTCTAAGACATGTGGGAATAATATATGATAAATTTGGTTCATTGGATCTTTGATATAGTATTCATGATAAGTTTGTGCATGATCATGTACCTATTGAGTTTTGATATGATCATGGAGGCACCCATGTGTAGAGATGCGATATATTGTTTCAGTTGTGGATTAGGATGACACTACATCATGAAATCTAGAACATGGGGCTAGATTGATATTGAATCAACCTGAATGTTTAAGATTTAAAGGGTTTTATTGGTGTTGTAGAAGCTATGGAGCCAAATACTTTTCTTTTTAGTATAATATATACTATATAGTAAAAGAGGAAAGAACCATAAGAGAGTTTTAGTGATCAATTAAGGAGGGACTCAGTAATATATATATATATATGGGTTATGAATTCAATCTCGAGGGATTAGAGTAGTTCCTAGACTATGTTTTCATAATTATAGAATAATTGAATATCTCAGAAAATGATATGGCATTGGTGGGGGAGAACATCATGCATCGACACAAGAACTATTAAAAATATGTAAAAGATATGTTGTCATTTTATAGTTATTTTAATAGAGTTACTTGGTTCATAGAGAGTAAACTATAACTCAAAAATAAAGGGACATACATGATTATAGGGAAGTCTCATGAGTGGTTAGGTCCAGTTGATGATTACAAGTGGCTAGAGTTAAATTCAAAATTGGCAATGAATATGTTTGAAATTATGTGGGAACCAATTTTAACCAATAACTGACGTGATTTTTCAATGGTCTGTGGAGAGGAACCTCGGTCTCCACAATATGAGACGGATGATACATCATGGGTAGTAAGGAAATATAGCCCCTACAACTTTAGTATGGGTAACAATGTAGATCATGCAATGGTGAAAATTAAATAAGTAAATTATTCATTTAAAATAGGTATTACAATGAAACTTTATATGAGTTTGGTAGAACAAAAAATCATGAAAATATGGATGATAAATTTTTAAATATTTAGGTAATGAACTGCCTAGACATGAGGCTTCAATAGGGTGAAAAATAGGCATCCTTGGTATCCAAGGAATCTTAAATGTGTAGAGATAGAGTCAATTCCATGGTAGAACAAGAAAGGAAGGTGACATAGATATAGAATATTGCTACTATTGGGAAATAAAAATCTATCTCTTAATTACCAGTAATCAATGATAGGGTCTCAGGCATCTCAAAAATCCTTGAAATTTTTTACATCCACTACTATGAATAATGAGATGCAATGAAATAACTTATAGATCATAAAATAAGGAGGAAAATATGGGATAATTCATGGAATGTTTATGTTGGAAGGGAATGTTATAAAGGACCTCAACAACATGATCCTAAATTAGTAGGGTTTTCAGTTATATCTAAAGAACAAAATACAGTGATATAAAACATTGTAAATGAAAAAGGATGTTGAAATAAAAATGTGAGGAAGTAGAAATTACCTCTAATATGAATGCTTATTTATTAAACAAATAATGCAAAATAAAAAATGTGTAGTCAAATTTTTGAGGCTATTAACATTATCCTAAATTAGAAGTCTTTTAGGTTATATCCAATGAACAAAATGCAGTGGTGAAAACATTTTAAATGAAAAAGGATGTTTCCGTAACATTGTGAGGAAGTATAATTTACCTCAAAGATGAATTCTTATTTATTAAATAAACAATTTCAAAGAGAAATTTTGTAGTCAACTTATTGAGAGTTGTAATATAAGAATAAGTGATTAGTATAAAAAGAATAAAAAATCAAGGAGAAAACATTCTAAACCTAAATGAAATGAATCAGTGTGGATGTTTCCGGATGAGAGGGAACTAATAGGGGAGGTGGGAATTTTCCATAGGCAAAGGATATAAGTGGGTCTTGGGGAAAGGAGGTGGAGGATGGGATGTTGATGTGGAGGAAAAGGCTATGAGGGTTAGGTTGGGAGTGGTGGCAGAGCTGGGAGGTGGAGGTCGGGGAGGGGAGGAGATGGTCCAGAAGTAGTGGTCAAATGGATGACAGACAGAGTTTAGAGAGGGGAGGAGAGGGTTAGAAGGCATAGGTTGGATGGAAGTGATGCAGTAGTTAGGGAGGGGAGGAGAGGGAAGGGAAGTAGAGGTTAGGGAATATAGGGTTTAAGTTGGGGTGCCTTAAGAAAGATTGATGAGGAGAATCCAGATGATGTGTTGAAAAAATGGATTGAATATCCATGTTTTTAATAAAACAATAGGTATATTTAATAAAAAACACTTATCCCCATGGTTTTTCTAAACTGTGGGTATAGCTGCGTGGGGATAGACCCCTTTTCTAGTAGAGTAGGGAGGAGTCTAAGAGATTACCTGGGGATTAAACCCAATGTCTTCTCCCATAGAATCATTTTAGAAAGTGATTCCCAACTAGTGAGATCCATAATTAATGTTTAATTATAATATAGTAGAGTTTTTCAAGAAATATATAGAAAAATTATTAGTAGTTTACATCATTAAAAGAATCTCTAATTCAAATTGGGTCTGCCCCATCAATGTTTTCCCAAAGAAAACTGGTCTGACTATTGTTAAGAATAATAAAAATGAACTGATGCCCAAGAGATTGAAAAGAAAATTGAGAGAGTTTATAGATTACATGAAACTAAATCAAGTTACCTAGAAATACAACTTCTTTATTCCAATCATGGATTAAATGTTAGTATGGCTTGTGGATAAAACTCACTATTCATTTTTTGATGTGTTTTTTGGATAATTCAGGGTACTAATTAGACCAGAAGACCAAAAGAAGATGACCTTCACCAATCCTTTTAGAACATTATCCTACAAGAGGATTTCATTTGGTCTCTTTAATGAACTAGGTACCTTTTTATAGTCTATTTGAATTATTTTATCTGAACATATTAAATTATCTTAAGAATTATTTCATGATGATTTTACTATTTTTCGAAACTATTTTGATAATTTATTATTAAATTTATAAATGATTATGAAAACCAATTATTGTGAAAAATATTTTTTTAAACATTGGGAAATACCATTTCATAGTTGAAAAAAATAATATTTTTAGGACACATAATTTTATATAGTGTAATTAAGGTAGATAATTCAAACTTTTAAGTAATAAAATCATTTCCATATCCAACTTGTCTTAATCATGTTATATTTTTTTAGGCCATGCAGGTTTCTACTGAATATTTTTTAATGATTATAGTTTTTTTCTATCTACATCAATATTAATATTAATATAAGATGAGATTAATTTTAATGATGACTGTAAGAAATAATTTTATGCATTGAAACAATTTTTTTATTACACCACCAATAATGTAACCACCCTATTGGGACCACCCTTTCAAGCCACTCTTCGATGCCGAAAATCAATTTATAGGAGCCTAAATCCTACAAAGAATTAAAAAAAATCCTATAGTCGTAGACTATGCATAAATTAAATTCGATACCATAAACATCAACTACATGATTACCAAATAAATTTATTTCTAATCGTTTTTTCACATGATACAATCAGATCATATCCTCTGGAACTAAAGTAGTTTTTTTTATCATGAACTTATAAAGTTTCTAATTAATAACGATGATGCTAAGAAATGATTTATGAGATAGATTATACTCTTATAGAAGTTCCATATATGGATCAATGATAAATAGTTAAATAAAAATAATGTTTCCAATCATCAACCTAGACTACCCCACACCACTGAAGCATAAATTCCAAATCAAAACCCACTCCATGATCAGCTTCTTGGCTAATAACATTGTATATTGGAATTTCAATTAACATGGTATTCTGAATTTTTCAATGATTTATTCACATATCAATTACCATATCTTCTAAACTATAATCAGAATAAACAAATATTAAATCTATGTCTAGATTTTATATTTGGGAAGACCTATTATTGTGGAAAATTTATAATCATAAAATCATAATAAGATACCTTCCAATAAGAAAAATTGAATTATTATTTTAATTATCTCATAAATTATCTTTTGGATGACACTTTGGACCCCATATAATAACAAGAAATATTTTATAATATACAATTTATTTTCCATCATTATTCATATATGCTTGTGAATTTTGTAAAAAAATTTACATATTCTTGTTTTCTAGTAATATCTCAAAATGATAGAAAATGTCTCAAAAAAATTACTTTGTGTAAAAAAATTAAGTATTGGGAATATAATTCAATGGTATATTCCCAATTTCACCCAGTAATTATTATATTTTATTATCTATATATTATGTTTCAAAATAGGTGGATGAAAAATCCACTTGGATTGAGATGTGAAAGTTGTTTTTGCTTTTTTCAATGCTAACATATTCTGTAGTTTTGGAGTAACATTATAAATCATCAGTGACCAAGGAAATAATTTTTTCAATAAGTGGAAGGAGGAATTACTGAATAATTATGGGTTACATCATAAAACATCAACACCAAACCAACCACAAAAAATGGCCTGGCCGAAATCTCTTTTTAGGAAATAAAAGGCATTCTGCAAAATATTGTCAAACCCAAAAGAAGTGACTAGACAAAAAGGTTTGATGATACATTATGGTCTTACCGGACAACCTACAAGACACCCATATGGATGAACCACTACATTTTTATTTCTGAAAATAGCAACCACCTATATATGAAATTGGAACAGAAAGCCTACATGGTGGTAAGAGAGAGGAATATTGATCTTGAAATAGGTGGGAAAGAGAGGAGGCTTTAGCTAAAATCAATCAAAGAAACAGGGATATAATATTTTGAAAATTATAATATTTAAAAATAAATAACAAGGATGTCTCATTAAATGAAAATTCAACCAATAACCATTAATCTTATAGACCGAGTACTATTCTACGAATCCAAGCATAAAATGATGTCTGGTAAAATTATTTCTATATGGGAAGGTCAATTTTCTGTTATTAATGTATATCCCTTTAGTGATATTATGATTTCAAAAGGAGGAGAAAATAAATTCACTGAAAATTGACAGAGGCTAAAGAAGTACCATGGGATCATACTTCAAGAACCAGTAGAGGTTGTCACACTCCTTCACCCTGATAACCACTGAAGATCCCCAGGTTTCAACTTTCCTTTGCACATGATTAAATGAAAATACACAATTTTTAATCTACATACATGAAAAATAAATTTAAATACATTAAGGAAACTACATCAATTATATGTGGGGGAGGTAGTTTGGTAGTCTAGGATTTTTCATAAAATTTCATTTTTTGAGTCGATCCAATGTTGTTAAAAAACCACTTATGGGAGGCAACTCATATTTTTTGCGTTTTTCCAATGTTACCCTCAATCATATTTTAATACGATTTAACATGACATCATTATGATTTGTTTTTATTTTTATTTTGTAGTTCGATAAATTATGATAGTACAATGATAATTAAAAATGAAAATTCACATTATGAAAAGCATACACATCATGAAATTAGAGTAGAATAGAACTAAAAGAAATTGACTTTATCAACAAAACTAAAGTATCATCACTAAAGGTAATTTTATTTTACATTAGATATATTTTTAATTATATTTTATTATGAGAGTATATCTTTAGCTTAAAAAAATTACATGCCCATAGTAAGGCTTTTTCTTTAATTGAATGGTCTTGGAGATAAGAATTTCTTAGGAATCCAATGATGATAGGTTTTTAGATATTTATTTTAATGATATTGAATTAGTAAAATGGTTAATTGATTAATTATAGTGAATCATGGATATTGAATTTATGACTCTTGATTTGATGGAATTAGTTGATTCGGGTGAATGAAATTTCCATACCATTTTCAAAATTTGAATTTTAGAAATTCATATGGATTGATTTTTTTCCTACTACTGCATGATTATAGTTATTTTACTGAAATAATATATTCCATTCTTAATGGGATTTCTATATGTAATACTTTTTATTTTTATCTTGAGTAAAATTCTTGAGTTATCATATGGAATGTCACCTGCTAGAACTTGCATTTGAACTTAGTGATGTTATGACTATGAAGAACTATATTTTAAATTATTGAGTCAATTTAAATTGATAATACATTATCCTTAGACCCACCCCAACATCAATCATTTTTATTTTGTTGAATCTGTGAATTCCCATGATAGGAATAACCCATATTAGAAGCTATTTGTAACACCGTGTGTTATTAGGAATTTATTTTTTCCAAATAAATTAAATTTCATTGATTTTTTTCATTATATGAAACATAGATTTATGTTTTTTTCTAATTGAGACACTATCTTAGATTTTTTTACATGTAACATTGAGTTTTAACAAAACAATTATATATTATAAATATAGTAATTCATAGACAATTTTTATAACCAAATTATTGAACTTAGTAATATGAATTGTAAGAAATTTTTTTAAATATTAATTAATTTTTTTATATAAATAAAACATATTGATAAAAAAATACCAAATTTAAAATAAACTCCATATATGTTTTGAAAATACAATTTTCTCTAAAAAACAGATTTTTATTTTTTTGTGACAAATAATAAAATTAATTTTTTGACATATTTAGTAATTTAATTTGATAATATAAAATTAGTTTTTAAATATATAATTTTAAAATTATCTTTGAGTGATTGTTTTGAATTTTTCTGTAAAGTTTCAGTTTTTGATTAATAGTGAAAAATACTAAATTTTAATTAAAAACAATATTTCATTTAAATTATTTATAAGTTAATATATTTTTTAAATTTGGTTAAAAGAAAAATTAGTTCAATTATAAATTCAGTAATCCAATTTAGGTTCTTATAATCAATTTCATTTTGAAATTGGATATAAAAAATTGTAAACTTTTGATCATTTCGCTTTAAAAACATGCTTTCTCATCACATCTACAGGATTAAAATTAAATAAGATTTATCCACTTATATTAATATAATATGATTAAATTAAATCCATATTTGGATTTTGAATAATTTTTAATTTTTAATATTTCCTATAAATGTTTTTATCAAAATAAATACTTGATGTAGTAAAATTTAATTACATCAGATAAACTAAGAACGGGTTTTCTAGGGGTTAAAAAGAAAAAGAAAAGGTTAAATGTAACTAACCACTTGTATAAATAATATATTATAGAAATATTTCAACCATTACACCTATAGTTTCTAATAATGGCCAAATTTTGACCCTTATTACATATGATAACTGTTGGACAAATCAATTCATTTCAAAACTAGACATTGTGTCCTCTCCCCCACTAATAAAATCCCATCCACTCTCCTCCATTTTTCACACCTTAAAATCTATTTTTCTCCAAAATAATGAATATAATAGATTCCAAAGTTCCCTTAAATCATCCTAGAATACCTACTTTGGATATAAATCCATTATAGGAATTATTTAAGTTCAACCTTGAAGAGTATACTCAAATTAGAGGTAACATTCATCAGTGAGAATTTTTTATTTCCACGTATACATCATTGAATTATTTTTATATCATTATTGTATAATAACATATATATATATATATATATTAAAAATAATTATATGTTTTAATTTTAATCTAATGACCTAAAAACATCTCTACTTCCATCGAATGTGTTATGACATCATCATTCGTGTGTGTGTTGGACTACCTCCTCACAAACTGATGTAATTTTTTCCATTAACACCGCTAAAGTATAATAATAATTATTTCTTAATTGTCTATATATTATATATATTATATTTATGAAGGTTTTATGATTCTAGAATTTTTATATCACACAAAACCTCAAGTTTTTTATTTTTAGCGAATACGATAATGTCGTTTGTGTGTACGGTGGACTACCGGCTGATGAAAAAATGTGATTCATTCACACATTATATGTAATGTATTAAGGATGATTTTAATAAAGAAAATTTTAATATATATTATGTAACCATTATTTATTAATAATAATATATGTCTTTTAATTTTCTTTATTTCAATTCTGAAAATAAAATGAAAAAAAACAATAATGCATACGTACGACCTACCCTCTCTATGAATGAAGTATTTCATTTCATATCAAAAAAATTTATAGAATACTACTATTAAATATATAAAGAATATATATTATATTTATATCATGGTTATAATTTCAAAGATTATGGAACCATGATTAAATTAATAGGTTGAAAATATAACAAATCAAAATATATAAGAAAAAGAAAGTTGTTGTTACCTGAAACAAAACATTAACAGGGAATTTTTAATAAATGGTTAATAAACCATCATAATAAAATATTATATTGTATGATATATATGAATACAGTTATTTTATATATTTATAATAAACTTTTATTTATCATTAAACATATTTTAATGTCTATAAAGAATGTTAAGAGTTAAGGTAATATATTTTTGTCTCAATTTTCATTCTTTGAGATGTATGTTATATTATGAACCTATATTATTTCATAAGGGGTATACCCATAATATTTAAAATGTATTATCATAAATTTATATATCCTAATGTTATTAAAAGGTCTATTTTAGGTTCTTTCTTCATGGGGCTTATGATTCAATTTTACTAATGTAGTAATGATTTTATATTACAATCTCATCATTTATCAGGATTATTTATGATCAAGCCACCACTGTTAAAATATAATAATATAACTATCAATAATTTTCATTAGTTTTATTATCCTCTAGTTATTCAAGATATTTTAATGTAATTTTACCATTTTCCACTCTTTGGTACTGAAAATTGTTAAGAATTTTTTTTATGAAAATACGTCTTTATTTACATCTTCATTCAGAAATCTATTTTCTCCCAAAACAAAATTTTATAAAAATGATTCAAATTTTTTTATTACTCTCTTATTATTTTAAAAATACATTTATACCCATTTTTTAATTTATAAAAAATATTAAAGGATTATTTATATCATTTTCTAAACAATTCTCATTTATATTTTATAAAATATGTTATATGAATCTTCGTTTCAACATGTATGGCATGAATGAAATAATCCAGCATCATGAACAATCATTTATTCAAATAAAACACTATAAGTTTTAAATTTTATTTTCAAATAAAAATGTTTTCAAAATGTTATACATTTAAAAATGTGTTTTTTCAAAGCATAATGGATATTTTCATGAATAAAGTTTTTAAATGATATTGCAAAAATATTTTCCATACTAGATGAAATATATTTTTGTTACATATTCCTTACTAGGTATATGGTCAATGGATAATATTAAAATTATTTCTCTGAATATTTTATGTTTTTTTGTCATGGTTATTATGCAACCCTTTCCTATTCCGTAAGATATACTAAGATATGATGCTTATGAATTCCATTCCTTTTCAAGGGTTATGCTATGATGAAATGATAATGAAACCAATATCTTTTACATAGATTATAATATGATGAAATTTTCATGAAACCCATCTCATTTAAGGGTTTATGATATAATTATTGTTATGATCTTGTGGTACACACATATATTATTTCCGCTATGTGGTGGGTGGGACCTATATCTCCATCCAATTCATAGAGTAATGATTAATGTTATATGAGAACAAAGTTTACTCTAGAGGTTATCTGAGGTTTGATAGAGGGTACATTGGAGTTTATCCCAGGCCCAAAATTGTTACATGGGTGGTTATCCAAGCCTAGCATGTCATGAATGTCTTGGTGGGTATCCTTTACATATGATTTTATATAATTTTTTTTATGCCATACAATCTGTTTCTTATGTCAATGTTTTGATCTCATTACTCATGTTATTTTATTTACTTATGATTCATGTATTATGAAATACCATTATTTATTTCATGACTCAATATTCTAATGTTTTACATGTAGGGTACGGTTTTCATATGTATGATTCTGTTCTCATACCCTTATGTTCATACTGTGCTTATATATCTCCCTTGTTTATCCTTATTGAGTATATGAGCTCACTCTTTCTTATGTTTCCTTGACCTAGGTTACAAAGGTATATATTTTGTATAATTTTTATAATATGGGTTCTATATATTAAGAACATAATGTGAGATGTTTTAGCATGCAAATGAAGTAGTTGTTTGTGTGTCTTTGTTTCTAAAGGAACTGACCTAAAAGAATCTATCAGGGAGTGATATATTATTTATTGAATATTTTTATAATAAGATACAATATTAATGATTGAGTAATTTGGTTCATAGAAGTATGTATAAAATAAATTTTTAGTTAACCATTTGAAACTATTATGAGAAAACATTAGTGATATCCATATATACATGTCTAAGGATAAGTCTAAAGATGATTCAATGTATAGGAAAAAGTCCTAGAATTTTTGAAAATGATAGAGTTATCTGTTTCCTACAAATAAATCGATTTTTGGATTAAAAAATGGATTTTTATCTAGAAACAATTTATCTAGGGTTAACAACCACTGAAACCCCATAATGAGATGGACTCGATCTGGAATGGGTCCACTGTAATATGCCTTACTACAAACCAGGTTAGAAACCTTCAAGGGATATTCGTTAGAAATTAAAAAAAAACATTATGAAACATCATGAATGATTTAAATATAATATGACTATGAAATACCTAGGATAAAAATAAGGTGACATATATTAGAAAGAATGTTTCATGATTTAGACATCCTATAAGAGGTTTTCAAGATTATGTGGTTCCCCATCATTACTTTTTTATAGTACGGTTTTTTTTAGTAAATGTCTACAACATGAAAAAATCATGTTAATTATGAGTTCAATGGAAAATTAAATGATTGAACTCCTAGGAATCCAAGTGTGATAGGATCTAGAATGAAAAATATCACTATAATGCTAATAAAATTTTCTCAAACTAAGAAGCATAATGGAATTCCGAATGAGAAAAGGAGGGAACGTCATTCTTTCAATTACATCATGAGGAACAGTCCACCCTCCATTAGAGGAACCAATGATATAATATTTTATGAATAATTATTAAGAACCAATTAAAATATATTTTCCATTCTATATAGTTCATAAAATTAAAATTTCATTTTTATTTTTTATAGTAGGGAAGGTTAAGCGGTTCAATGTTGGACTCTAATCATGTATATGAGGAGATAAGATGAAATATACACCATAGATTGGGAGAGTTCAAGAAATTATTTTTCAATAATTACTTTCCTTGAATTATTCATACAATTATAGGGAAGGAGTTCTTTAAGACAAAACAAAAGGATGATGAATCAGTTTTTACCTATGAAGAACTGTTTATAAGACTTGTGAGGTAGGATTCTGGTATTAACTTCCAGCCTGAAAGTAAGGTTGATCAATTTTTCAGTTTCTTAAAACTGAATATACGATGGGTGTAATCCATAAGAGACCTCATTTTCTATAAATATATTATTATATGTGTTATTATGGTGGAAATGGTGTTTGGAGTTGTAACATTCCACATTTAGATCAACGCTAAAATATGAAAGTTTTAGAAATTTTTGAATTACTGAATGTGCTATTTTCAAAACTGAGTCTTATAAGGGAATTATGTGAGTTGGGTCACTTAAAAGTGATTTTTTGGATTGGGGTTAAGACTCGTTACATTTCATTTGTGGGTGAAAGGTTTTTAGGAGAACTAGACCTGAAAATAGGGTTTTTGGAAAACTGAAGAGGGTGTGCGGTTTTTCTGAATTTTGTGGCCCACTATGGGTAACTATGTGGTCTTAATTAAGGTAATAAAGGCATTTCACATGTGTTGGAAATAGTTTCCCAAACCATGTGTAGAGACTATGCAATGTATGTCTTTTAGAAACGGGGTTCCACACCGTTTGTGCATGGTTTGGAAACCATGTAGGTGAAACCATATGGATGGGTCTTTTAAATGAAACTAATTAATTTAAAATAAAATTAATATTTAATCCCTAAATCTATCACTCCCTTACCCCTATCTATCCATACCTACCACATATAACCCCCAAAAGGGGTCTCCCTTCGATGCACACCCCTCCACCCAAAGACCTCTCTCACTACTTTGATTTCAATTCGATTTCTTCAATTTCTTCACTTAATTTCCATGTTAAGATTCTCTCTCCATTATACTCCTAGTTTCCTACTATTTTTTGGCCTAATAATCACCCAATGTAGTTATTTTGAACCCTATGACTTTGGGAAACCTTATTTTTCTATTTTCTCTTACTCGGGGTTGGTGTGAATGGTCTCTCGGGACCTTTTAGTGTGTATTTTGATAACCATCATAGAAGGCAAGGCATTTCAACTCATTTTAGTTGATTGTTGTTACCCGAAATGATGGTTTTATCTTATTTCTTGGTTTTCTAGAAGTTAAATTAGTTCCTTTATGTGTTTTAAGGTTCACAATAATTATTTTGTAGTGAGTTGGTCGTTGCTTTTTTATTTTGAGTCACCAACTCAAGGGTGTATCACCTGCATGTGCACAGGGATGTAAATATATATATGTGGCTTCCCATGTAACATGTACAATAATCCATTGTAGTGATTATACATGTATGGGGCTAGGAGTTCCCGTTTTTATATATAACCATGCATATATAGGTGAGTGGAGATTAGTATATGAATATAAACATCTGTGTAAGTATCCCATTGTATATTCTCATGGCCATGCGAGTGTATGCATAGGTTATAGGTGTTTTTGAATGTATTTGAAGCTGTTTATGCTTAGTGGGAGATTGAAAACTTTTAGTTAGAAAGCGTCATGAGTGGAATTGGATGTCTTTGTTTCACTTTGAGGTAGGGTCCCTTTCCATTTGCCTCTTTACTTCAAAAAGTTTTTAATATTTAATTTCACTTTCTTTCACCATTATTAATGTTGAAACTTATATAGTAGCTTTATATTAAATTATTTCCTTTGGTGAAATGAAAGAAAATCATAGATGACATAAATGCTTTTTTATTAAAAAATTTCATAATTTCATAATAAAACCTCTCCAACAGAGGTGTGATGCCTCCATGATAAAAATGAAGTGATATAATTTTGTGATCATTTACAATGATTCCATGATGTTTCTATATTCTTGAGATTATAATGGTTAGATGAAATGATAGGTTTCAAGTCCCATTTACATTGAAATTTCCCAAGTGGGCACATTCCTTATAACCTTTTCACTGCCTATTACACTTGATCCCTTAAACCAATTTTCCATGTCTAGGAAAATTGGATGAGTGACCTTGAATAAAGAACTTACATGAAATAACATGTTTTCCATTGAAATTTGTTAATGAGTTAAACATGAAACAGAACGGTTTAGGGTAGAAAGGCCATGAATTGGGTTAATGTAGTAAGCAAGACTTATGATAGTGAACTTGACATAACTAGGATGGTTTAGATCATAACTCTTCATTATGATCATAAAACACCATATGATGATTGAAGTGTTCAAATAAAATTTATATGGATAATGAGATGCATTATAGGACATTTCCTCATTTATTTTAGTTGAATGTGAACAAGGTTATGTTCATGTTGTGTGAAATACATAAGATGGGTTTCCTTATGTATAAAGGTGAATATATTTTCTTATACGTAATTTAATAGTGCTAATTAGATGCATGATATGTTAATGCCTCATGCATCATATATTTTGAATGATTATGCCTTCTATGAAAGGGAGCCAAGTGACTATGAGTACCCTTGGGGTGATGGACTATATGAGTTCCATGTTGATCCTCCCAAGACCATGAGAGCTCATGTAGTTGAACCAGGGGATAGACCGTGAGCGCTACCCATGTTGATGTTTTCCTATGCGTTATTTCTCGATCGATCCAATGCTAGTTTCCAAAGTATAGTGTGATCATTTGGGTACGAAAGACCATGAGATCTTTCTTGTTGATTCCTAAGAGACCATGGGAGCTCTTGGATCTAGGATATGTGCTAAAACGTGCTCTATTTATATGGTGATAGATGT
The DNA here is from genome assembly GCA_963277665.1 of Viscum album. NCBI lineage: Eukaryota > Viridiplantae > Streptophyta > Magnoliopsida > Santalales > Viscaceae > Viscum > Viscum album. The sequence goes on from OY728132.1 coordinate 1,880,645,162, forward strand.
CTGTGAGTTACATCCTAGTTCTTCCAGTGCATGAATCTCGAGAGATCGTGAGAGATATTGGAGTTGGGTTAGGGATTAGGATATGAAATCATTTTCTTGGTATTGTATGCTTGTGGGTTACATCCCAGTCCAACCGAACCAATAAAAATATATATAGTGACATGTTTAGATAGAATTTTTGGCTATGATTCAAACATATATTGTCATTAGGTGTCCCTTAGGAACCTAGTTGGGTGGTTGTTTACATGATCCATTTTCTTTATAATATATCATTCATGTACACACTAAATCTTATATAACATTGTCTGGATTGAGATAGATTCTGGTGGTGGTGGCCGACTAAGATTTATATCACACTATTGGGCCTATTGGGCTCTATTGCATTGGGGTACCCGAGTATACCTTTCTTTTATTCAAGGCTGTAGACCTTGGACCTTTCATGTTCTTGTATGATCATACTTGGAGTTAAGAGAAAAGGACTGAGATGGTGCTTAGGATGCTGATGGAGATTTCCATACGACTTTTTATATCTTTTCCATATTTGAGTTATGTATTATTCTATTGTAAAAATCATGTTGTTTGTTTTATGCTTTTGAATATATTTTTCTACATTTGGTGCATTCATTTGTTACATTACCGACATTGGCCTGTTCTATAAAATGATTATTACATGTCTTTCACTACTTTATATATATTTTTATATATATTGCATCCTTTATTCCTATTATTTATTCAATGATAATACCATTTTTTCAACTCAGATAAGAGGGTATAGTCTCCCATATAACACCTCAGGAGACCCTTGCTACTATTTGGCAGCCTCTGGCATATGGGGAGATGCATTTGAGGTCATGTGGCCCACTAGTCTGGATACTAGTTTGATAGTAAGCCAGGTCGGAATGTTACAAATTAGTATCAAATTATGCTTCATTTACATTTTATTACTATTTTGGGTTAGTAGATTGTAGATTATTAATTGTGTTAGCACTTAGTTAATAGCCAAGATTGGGACTAATCACCCCATGTATGGGAAATAAAAATGTGACCAGGGCTGGGATTGTTGTTCATGTTGTTCTCTATTACAGTTGAGTTTCATTTTACCTCAGGTGGTTATTTATTTTTCACTACTTAATGATTTAAGGAACTTATTGAATTTTTACCCTTGTCCTAACATGGAATTCAAGTTTCATTCCATGGATCGTACTAGGCACCTAAAAAATTCATATTCCATGCATAGTGTCATTCCATATAGTTTCATATGTAGGATTCCTTATATATGTTATTCCATGATGTTGTTTTTAGTAGCATGTTGTTATATTAAATGTTAAGTATCCTAGTAACATGACTAGTTGTACCTACTTCTGTAAAAAAAATCATGCCTTTCTTGAATGATATTCCATGATTCTGTGTTACTGCTTTTGATAACGTATTATGTTTGGATGATATCTAATCATTGAATGGGATGAAAATATATTGGTTGTGAATAAACGGGGCCCATTGTATGATTATGAGAAGTATGAGAACCTTATAACATATAAATGGTAACCTGTAGATTTATACCATCCTAAGTGTTACATATATATACATTTTAATGGTATTATAAAATTGAAAGGCTGCTAAAGTTTAAATTTCAAGGTGGATTAGTTTTAAGTAAATAGGAGCCAAATGCCAAACTATAAAGTGTATGAGCACTTTATAGGTTGGTATATGGACACACATATAGAATAATGTAGAATATTTTAACATGTTAACATGTTATTTGGGTTTGGTTTCAATTAAAGGGAGCCAATTTTTAATCTGTGAAATGTATGGTCTCTTCATGGATTGGGAAATTTAAGCCCTTATTAAATGTAATGGAATTGAATATTGTGAAAAGGCTTAATTTATAGCTTTGTTCAATTTTGATCTGATGTTTTTGGCTTACTGGGACCATCTTATGATTCAATAACTATTAAAAGGGATTTATTTTGATAAATTTCCTAGAAATGATGGGTTGTCAAAAGCTATTATATGTTTTAAAAGAAAATTTTATGGAACATTCATCTGTTTCCCTTGGGGGAGTTAGTTAAAAATCAAGTACCTTGTGTTTTGTTCGAAAAATGGTTTTTTAAGTTTGAATAAATCTTTTAATTTTTAAATATAAAATTTTAATAAATAAAATTTGTTTGGAAATGAAAACATAAGTGGTGACCTTGGTAAAACCCTCATGTATGGGTAACGTGAGATTTTCATTTTATCCACCTTAGAATGGAGCGGAAGTCATTCCTTATAGGCTATTTTTTCATTAACAATGGATTGATTATTGGATTTGAGACCAGTGAATTATGAGAGAATGACCCAATTCCTAGGTATATTCTTATTCTTTGTAAGGGGCTAGCCCATGGTATGTAGAACCCTTAGAGCTTAAATGCCTTATTAGTTTCGTTTTTTTTATAATGTTTGGTACCATTATGGTTTCATTTTCCTTTGTATGACTTTCAGTTTTTAAATGAATCCCTTGTTTGGACAGGTTTTTATGGTTTCTTTAATCTTGTTATGGGCTTGAGCATCGAGAAATGATCTTTTTTTAGTTTTTTAGACATGCCTCAGTCATGGGTGGTTACTTTGTTGTTCATTAGACCCTTTCTATCTTTAGTGATTGGCGAATTGGTTTATCTTCATCATCTATAATGGTCGTATGTGGAAATATGACTCTAAAATGAAATTCTAGTGCTATTTAGTATGGTCTCAGTTCATCTCTAGGTAGTGTGACATGGGAATTAAATAAATAGGTTCATCCCAATTTTTGGGAGGAGTTTCTAAAGACTTGGGTGTTTTGACACGCTGGTCTCATTGATTTGTTTTTCATCAATATTTTTTGACACTATGATCATGGCTCAGAGGAAGGTCACGTGTCTATTTTTTCATTTTTTTGTACTAGTGTTCTTGTTAATGACTAGTTTACCATCTTTTCCTTTGATGACTTGGACACTCCTAGGTGGGGAGTGTTGTGTCAGTTCTAGTGATTATTTTCCCTTCAAAGTGAATGGAATAAATCTATGAAAGGCCATTTGGAAATGGTTGGGTTCCATAAAATCTCTTGGGGTGATAATATTTGGTGAGTGTCGGTGCTTGGAACCATGAATTTGTTCTTGGTTTCGGTGTATTCAACTCTTATGAAACACTATTGGTCTTGGATGAATTCTGTGGTTAAATATGGAACAATCACGTGATGCCTCCAGTGGTAAAGGCTTGTGTTCGGTTAATGAAGGATCATCGATGGGTGAAGTAGAGTCCCATATTTGAAGATAACCAGCGGTGGTTTGACCTTTATTCCTTCCAGGGGTCAATTTTGATTAGTAGGAAAACTATAAATCCTCTTAGTGTACTCTTCCATGCGACGAGCATGTTCCCCATATTGTCATCATCTTTGATGCACTAAGAGAGTATCGGTCTTATGCCAAACAAATTATTTAAAACCATTGGTCTTGTTTGGTTGGTTATCATAAGGGGTTTTACAATATATTTATGTTCTCCCTTGTGGGATGATCTTAGAAACAACATTGGGACTTAGTGGTAGGCTTCGGTGAGCGTTGTTTTTGTAAATGTGTGATTCCTTTGAATAAGGAATGGGGTTCCATCTTATAAAATGTCAAACGTGTAAGTTGGGCATATTTTTAATTAGTTGTATGTGGTGTCTTGACTCATTCCTTTCTTTTTTAGTGGTTACATTTGGTGAAGAACCATCTTAAGGAACGTCATCGAGTAAAGATGAGTGTGGTTGGTGTCAGTTAGGGCTTTTCATGAAAAATTGGCTCGACTTGGGCTTCAGGTTCAATGGTAAAATTAAGTGTTTGATCATTTCAAAATCATTCCAAGAGGATATTCAAACTCTTAAGGACATTATTGTAATTCATTTACAAATGGTTTATGAGATATAGTTTTAATTTTTCTTTTTAACAGTAAAGACTAAGGTTGGAAGTACATTTCTCCATTTCCTTAATGAGGTGACGATTGGATCATGTCTCTGGATTACAGGCCCAGGTAAGATCTGTTTCAGTGTTTTGGTTAGACAATGAGTGTTGGCTCGATTTTTAAATGGTTTAAGTGTTTTTTTCCTTTGAAATGATTAAAGGTACATTATATGGTTGGGAATGCAAGTCCACCCTTTGAATGAAGCCTCAGGACCATTGTAGGTCAGTTGAGGTGTAATTTATTCCCTAAGGCTTTTCGGGGATGAGAATTTCTATGGTGGGAAGGTTGTAACAATCCACGTTTTGAACCAGGCTAAAATACTATGGTTTTGGAACTTTTACAATTACTAAATGGGTTGTTTTTTAAATCAATTCATAGAACATAATTATGAGAGTTGGGTCACTTCAAAGTTATTTTTTCAGATTTGGTTGAATTCCCAATAAGTTTCCTTCATGGCTAGAAGGGTTTTGGGAGAATCAGACCTGGAAAACAGGGTTTTTAAAAAATAGCTAAGGAGGCATGGTTTGTCTGAAACTATGCGGCCCACTACAGGTATTGGTGTATCCTTAATTAAGGATGAATAGGTATTTTACTTAGGATGCACACGGTTTCCCATACCTTGTGTATATCCCTTGTGAGGAGTATTTTTTGGATAGGGGGTTCCACGTGGTTTGTGAATGGTTTGAGAAACTGTGTGGGTAAAAACAAACAGTTCGGTCTCTTTAATGAAATTAATTAATTTAAAATAAAATAAAAAATGTAAAAACAAAACGTATGACTTCATCACCCATATCTCACCATAATCGCAGCTTAGCACCCCCAAAAGGGGTTCTCCCTTTGACGTGCACCCATCTTCCCTACACTCTACCTCCCTCCATCTATTCTCAATTTATTTATTCCATTTCTTCATAGAATCTCCCCGGTAAGATTATCTCTCTCTTATACTCTAATGTTACACCTGTTTTTGGGCCTAATTGTCCCTCATTGTAGTTTGGTTGAACACTATGTCTTTGGGTATCCTAATTTCTCAGTTTTCTCTTGCTCTAGGTTAATTTGAATGGTCTCTCGGGACACTTTGGTGCGTACTCTGACAACCTATCCCAAAGGCAATGTAGTTCATCTCGTTTTGGTTTGTCATAATTACCTAAATTTAGGGTTTTCTATTGTTTCTTTATTTTTCAACTATTAAATTAGAGTATTTATGGTTTTTAAGGTTCGTAGTAATTATTTTGTTGTGCATTGGTCAATGCTTTATGATTTTGAGTCACCAAGTCAAGGGTGGATTTCATGAGTGTACATGGGTAAGTATATATATATATACACACACACACACATATATATATATGGGTTCCCTTATTACATGTATAATCATCCATGTAAGTGATTATAAAATCATGTTACTAGGTATTCCAATGTATATATATGAAAATTCATATGTAGGTTAGTGGTGGCTAGTATATGCATATAAGAATATGTGTAAGAATCCCCTTGCATATACTCATTGACATGTGGGTGTATGCATTGGGGATTAGTGTCCTTTAATTTATGTGAAGATGCGTATACATAGTGGGGAGTTAAATCTTTTAGTTATAAAGCATCAAGAGCTGAAGTGGATGTCTTGGTTTCAATTTGAGGTAGGGTCCTTTTCCATTGCCTTCTTTACTTAAGAAAGTATTAATTAATTAATTTTACTTTCTTTTGCCTTTATTAATGTTGTACCTTATATTGTATATTTTTCTTAAATGATTTTATTTTTTGAAATGGATGAAAAGTTTAGATGGCGTAAATGATTTGATTATTAATCAAAGTCATGATTTTGTAATAAAATTCCTCCAACATAGGTGTGCTTCCTTCAAGATAAAAATGTAGTGATATACTTTTTTGATCATTTACCTTGATTCCATGATGTTTATTTATGCTTGATATTACAATGTTTAAATGGAATGATAGGTTATGGGTACCCTTTATGGCGGAATTGCCTATGTGGGCACATGCATTATAGACTTTTCACCACCTATTACAGTTGATCCCTTAAACCAATTTTCCATGTCTAGGAAAATTTGATGAGATGACCATGAAAAAGGAATGTACATTAAATGAAATATTTTACATTTAAATTTGTTAGGTGTTTAAACTTGAAATGAAATGGTTTGGTGGGGAAAGAACATGTCATGGGTTAATATTTTAAGAATGGATTACGATAGTGAACTTGACATACCTATGATGGTTTGGAACATACCCCTTATTTTTTATCATAAGTCACCATATGAAAATTGAAGTGTTGAAAAGAAATTGGTTATTTATAATGAGATGCATGAGTTTCCCTTTCCACATTTATTTGAGTTGAATGGCAAAAATCTTAAGTTAATGTTATGTGAATTACTTAAGATGGTTTTCCTTAGGTATAAATATGAATTTTTTTGCATATATGTAATTCAAATGGGATAATGAGAGGCATGAGATATTAATTCCTCATGAATCATATTTTGGGAATGATTATTCCTTGTATGAAGGGGAGCCAAGGGACCATGAGAGACCTTGGGGAGATGAACTATGTGAGTTCTATGCTGATCCTCCTAAGACCATGAGAGTTCATAGATTTCAACCAAGAGATATATCATGAGTGCAACCCGAAGTGATGGATGCATGTGTGTTACATCTCGGTCCATCCAACACAATTTTCCTATGGAACATATGAGCCTTTCGTTAAGAAATATTGTGATATATTTCTTATTTATTTCCAAGATACCAGGATAGATCATGGAGCTGGGCCAGGGGTCAGACAGTGTGCACTTTCTCTAGTGATGGGTGTCTATGAGTAATTCCTAGTCCTCCAAGAATGTGCTTCCCAAGAGACCATGAGAGATCATGGATGTGGGTTAGGGATTAGATCGTGTGATATTTTCCTTGGTATTAGATTCTAGTGAGTTATTTATGGGTCTATCCCACCCAATATATATATTGGCATGTTCAAATAGACTTTCTGAATATGAGTCGAAGAAAGTATTGTTTTCAGGAGTCCCTTAGGAACTTGGATAGGTACTTGTTTTCTTGATTAGTTTTCTTTATTCATACATTAAATTTTTACACTCTTAAACTTATATTACACTTTATAGATTGTGATAGACACTCCCGCTTCCCGTATACAGAGATTTATATCTCACAATGTACTTGGGCTGTCATTGCACTTGAGAACCGTAGTACACCTTTCTTGTTTTCAAGACTTTAGACCATGGACCTTTCTTGTTGTTGTATGATTATACTTATAGTTAGGTTAAAATTATTAAGATATACCTCAAGATGCTCGAGGAGATTCACTTAGTACTTTTTAGATCATTTCCTTAATTGATTTCTAGATTGTTCTATAGTAAAATATCATTTTGTTTGTTTACGGCTTTCAAATATGTATCTCTACATGTATGGAATTCATTTTCTATATAACTATAATTGGCCATTTAAATAAAATAAATATTACATATCTTATGATTCTTTTTCAATTTTTTATATATATTTCTTCCTCTATTAAAGTTTCTTATTCTCTGGTAATACTGATGTACAAATCTGGTAAGAGGGTATAGTCTCCTACTATCACCTACAGAGTCCCTCCTTGCTAGTCAGAAACCTCTAGCATACGGGGAGACACACTTGAGGTAATATGACCCACCGGTTTGGCTACTGGTTTGATGGTAAGACAGGTCATAATGTTACATCAGTTGCATATCCATCTTATGGTTTTGATAAGGACGTGAAGATAGAGTTCAAAGGAATATCTAAAAACCCTATAGAGAAGAATATGGGGCTTCCATTATGCTCAATGTGTTGGAATAAGCATAAAATAAATTTGATTAAGGGTAATTCTATATTTCTTAAGTGTGGAATTAAGTTCATTGAGCAGATGAATGCTGAAGTGATGGGAATAAGTTTTCTAATGATATGAATAATGATAAATCTCCATATAATTCACCGACCACACTTTAGTGTTTCATATGAAAGGAGTTTGAGCATTATTATTACAAGTTCCCAAATCCAATGATTAATGATGTTGAGGAACACCAGTTGTATTTTATGTTAACCGATGAGGGAAAATATCATTTGTTCACTATTTCTAAAGAGGGATGGGATAATGACATGGTGTAGGTTATAGATACCATCTACTCTAGAACTACTATTGTCTTATTTGACTACAAATCAACCAATTATTTCATATCTAAGGAATTTTTTAATAGTATAAATATTCCACCCAAACAATTAGATATGTAATTAGAACTAAAAACCCATAATGGTATGATGATCTAATCCTAAGTATAGGATTCCTCTATGATTTATGTTGGTGGGTAAGTTCTTCCAGTAAATCAAGTCATTCTTACTCTAGTGTAATTTGACGTCATCATAGGCATGGATTGGATTTATTTTAATAAACACCACATCATTATTTGGTGAAGTGAATTAAACCTTACTATGATTTTCTATCAATGCGATGATGAGTATGAAATTTAAATGGATATTAAATCCACTATATGGGTCTTAATTCCCATTCAGAAAGGGTGTTTATCTCAAATGGATATGAAAAAACGTAACATTCATGATATGTCTATTGTTGGGTAATTTATTGATGTCATTATGAATATATTCATGTCCTTCCACCAAAACATGATGTTGTGTTCCCAATATAACTCATATTTGGTGCCACAACAATTTCAAATATTGTCTATAGAATAGCCCCTATCAAGTTGCGGGAATTGATGAAGCCACTCCAGGAAAACCTTAATAAGGGATTCATTCAGCCAAGTATATCACCTTGGGGATCACATTTCCTTTTCATTAAAAATAAATATGGATCAATGTGACTCTTCATTGACTATCAAGTGTAGAAAAAGATCATAATTAAGAAAAACTATCTGCTTCTCCGTATTGAGGACTTGTTTGATCATATTCACAGATCTCAATTCTTTTCCAAGATTGACCTTTATTCTAGATATCATCAATGGAGGTTTAAGAAGGGTGATATTCCCATTACGGAATTCTATAAAATTTATGGACACTATGAATATATAGTAATTCCATTCAGTGATACTAATTCCATTGATATCTACAAGGATTTAATGAATAGAGTCTTTAAATATTACCTTGAATCATTTGTGGTAGTCTTTATAGATGATTTTATTATCTATTCAATGATAAAGTAAGATCATGAAGAGAACTTGAGAAATGTACTACTGACCCTAAGGAAGGATTAAATGTATAAAAATTTTACAAAATGTAAATTTTTACTGAAAGAAGTTTCATTTTTTATCATCTAATCTCAAAAGAGGGTATATTAGTAGATACATCAAAGATGGAGGCTATGGAATGTTAGCCCCTACAAAACACAAATACTAAGATCCATAGTTTTCTTGGATTTGCTAGTTATTTTTAGGGTTTAGGAGAATTTATCACGACTATATAATTCTTCGACCAAATTAACCTGATAGGGATCCAAGTTCCTCAAAACAGATTAATGTGAGAAAAATTTCAAGGAACTAAATATAAGATTATTCAGTGCAAAAATGATTACAATAACATATAGTATAATATGGGTTTTTAATATATAATGTTGCATCCAAGAATGTATTTTTATATGTTCTTATGTCAAATGACATGTTTATATCTTATGATTCATGAAAATTTAATTTTCATGAGAAAAATTACCCAACTCATGATTTCGAGTTAGCTACAAAATGTTTTGCATTAATGATATGGAGGAATTATCTTTATGGAAAAAACTGTGATATATATACTGATCATTACCGCCTTGGAAAAGAGAATAAAGTGGTAGATGAATTTAGTGAAAAGGATCATGTAAGCTTATTCATGATGGGGATAAAAAAAATTCAATATTTTTGGATTTAAAAATGATGGATCGGGAAATCAAAAATGAAGGGAATAAATATTATCTTTCTCAATTTAATGTTCAACCATCTAACAAAGTGAAAATTAAAGACGTATAGAAGGATGATGTAGAGCTGTAAAATAATGTTAGAAATGTTCTTAAGTATAACTTTGATAGTGATGGAATTATAAGGTTCAGGAATCATTTATATGTTCCTTCCATACATGATGTGAAGGAGTTTTTTGAAGAAAAACATTGTTCATCATTTTATATTCATTCTAAAAGTATGAAGATATATAGATATTTTAAAGAGTGATTTTAGTTGGATGCGTTGAAGAGAGATATCACAGAGTTTGTATCTCAGTGCTCGGTATGTCAACAAGTAATGTCTTAAAGAAAAAATTATAAGGGTATGTTTCATCCATTAACCATACCAGAAAGGAAATGGGAGAATATCACCATGTATTTTTTCGATGTAATCCCCAAAATGTATAAAGGTAATAATTCCATAGGGTTTTTATTTGTTAACACTAATATTTCAGAAAATTTTATCACTATCAGTTAATACTTTTCAATGGCTCATATTTCGAGGATATACATTATGTAAGTGGTAAGGTTGCATGAAGTACCACATTACAGTGTGTTTGATTGGGATTTGAGGTTTACCTCACAATTTTGGTGGTGTATTTAGCAACATCTTAATTCATATTTGAGTTTCAATACTAAATAACATCAAAAAATAGATGGTTATCCAAAAATAACAATTCCAACCCAAGAGGGTATATATTGATCATGTTATCTAGATTTAAAAGGTAGTTGGTATCAAAACAATCCTCTAGATGAGCTTTCATAGAATAGTAGCTTTCACACAGGAATTCAGATGGCTCTTTATGAAGCCCTCTATAGAAATAAGTGCATAGATCCATTGTATGGAATGTAGTTAGAGAAAGTAAGCTCTTGGGACATGAGATATCTAAGGAAATGGAAGAAAAGGCTAAATCCATTCAAAAATGTGACACCCAGAGTTTTTATGAATTATTATATTTAGAATGAATTAAATTTATTTAATCGATTTTTTTACATGAAACACCAATTTAAACTTTCATTAAAAGAAACACTATGTCAATCTTGTGATACATGCATCATTGTCTTATCTTGCATTATACAGAAAACCAAGTTTTAACAAAACCATGATATATAATTATTGTTATTTAATGGTGACCATTATAACCTAGAAGATAAACATAGTGATGTGAATAATAATAAATACTTTTTAAAATTTACGTATAATGGTTTTATATAAATAAAATATATTGATGATATATAATGATCCACCAATTATCATTGTCTTGAGAGTATAACGAGTCATTACTAGGCCTTAAGAGATATCCCCATGATGCTAAAGGCTGGCAATAAATACCGAAGGGTTTCAAATATAAGTTGGGGGACGATTTACCCTTTAAGAAATAAACCAACCAAAACATCATTAACAACCACTATATGATGCTTGTAAATGAAACAACCAACTCATGCATTACCAAAAGAGAACTAAAATGTTCCACAAACCAATACATAACCAACACAATATCATAGTACCAAGCGGAAGACTAAAAAAATACCCGGAATAAGCTAAGACACACTCCACAGCTCCACATAGAGCTTCATTCACCAAACACCACCACATCTCCCAAGCATCACCGTGAACCACTAGTAATGAGATGTCATACCTTTACCTATGTCTTGGAATACGACATCTGCAAGATTACCAAAGTGCCAAAGAATGGGTGAGTATAAAACTCAGTATGTTTCCCCCAATGACTTCCCTACCCACACCACTAGGATAGAAGAGTAAACAACAATTATATAAAACAGTTTATATAAAACAATTTCTCAAAAACAATTTATAACTAAATATAACAACTTTCCAAAAACCATTTCTAACCAAAAACATACAAGTAAAATTGAAAGAAATTTTCCAGCAAGATATTTTTTTCATAAAAATAACTAAATAAGCTTTAAACCCATTTCTCAAACGTTCCCTTTTTTTGGAACATCCAACCATTCCACAAACCCATGCAACCAACCATGCATGCTACCTAGAATAGGGGGAAGCCCTAACCCTTATCCATCCAAAACTGATGGGGGAGACTTCTTACCCTTATCTGACCCCAAATAAAATATGAATGTTTGAGGGGGGAGATCCCTAAGCCTTATCTATCCCAGAATGATAGGGGAGAACCCTAACCCTTATCCGTCCCGAATGCAATATGAATGTTTGATGGGGGAGATCCCTAACCATTATCCATCCCAGAATGATGGGGGAGACCCCTAACCCTTATCTGTCCTGAGTGCAATATGAACACACACCACACATTCCCAACAATCATGCCAAAACCACCCATTCAATAAAATACTATTTATTGAAAACCATTTCCATCAAAACCAAGTGTGTTCATCGAATTTAAACCATTTCAATAAAAATGTACTTTTCTTGAAAACAAAAGAATAAACAAATTTCATCAAAGCTATTTCAAAACAAAAATCATTTCAATAAAACACCCTTTTTATTGAAAACCCATCTTTCATCAAACCATTTACCATTCCCAAAAATCTATAATATAAAATCAACATTTTAAATTCAAGAAGCCAAATCACTTTTCACAACAATTCACTAATATTTCACAACATCATCCAAACCATAAGTCATCACTAAAGAAGATTTATTCTATTCATTAAAAAATCAATTTCATTCAAGTAACCTAATTTGAAACTAAGATAAGAAATTGTAACAAGAGGAGTCAAGAAAGAAGCCTTCTACCTCAAAGGTTTTGACGAAACCCCAACAGACGAAGAATGCATGAGAAAACCGGTTTGATTCTCCCAGAATACACCATGGATCTCTTATCCTAACACAACCAAGACCAAAACAAATAATAGTTGGAATCCACACACTTAGATCTACCCATAACGGGTGTAGATATAAGAAACCGAGAGAAGATGAAAAGTTGATCTACGTAGATCTATGAAACCAAACAAGAATGATCACATACCTCAAGAATCCGACATCGATTCATCAAGAGAAGCATTCAGATCGCCTCCGGAACGATGGGAGAACCCTCTTTGACCTTAGGAGAACCAAAATCCTGAGATAGGGCCGCTTAGAATCTTAAATGAGGAATTTAGAAGCAAAAATTCATGAGATCCACAATTTAAGGATCTCATTTAAGTGCATGCATGGTTAGTTCGCACGGTTTGACAAACCATGCACTAACTGTGTGTTAGCTACTACCTCGACTGCCCTTCTCGCACAGTTTGGCCACACTGTTAGACAAACCTTATGTCGACTGTGTGGAAGCCACTTCCTCCAAGACCAACTACGCACGGTTTGGACGCATGGTTTAGACAAACCTTGCACCGCACGTACGGCTTCCCTTTTTTCCCCAGAACTTATTCCAAGTTCTCCTGAATCTCCCATTAGTCACCCTTAACACAAAAACCACTAAAATCATCAAGAAAGGGTTACATACCAGAAACTAGGGGTACTAAATTCTACCCACCATTGGTATTTCTTTCCTAGGAAAGTAGAAAACCTTCACCCAGCTGAAAGAGTTTGGGCCACTGCTCATTCATTTCCTTTCCAAGTTCCCAAGTCTCTTCCTGAATCTGACTATGCTGCCATAAAACCCACACTAGACTGATGCTTTTTCCATGCAAGACATTCAATTTCCTATCCAAAATCCATACAGGGATATGTATCAACGAAGCATTTGGCACTATTTCAATGTGATCCCATCTGATCACATGGTTAGGATCAGACTGATAATTTTTCAACTAAGATGCTTGGAACACATTATGCACCAAACTAAACCATGGGGGTAATTCCAACCGATATACCACCTCTCCAACTAGTTCCAGTATCTCAAAAGGGATAATGTATCTTGGAGATAACTTTCCTTGCTACTCAAAATGATGATTTCCAAGCCTTGGAGAGATCCTCAAGAAGACATGATCACCCATAATGAATGACAACAGTCTTCAACAGTGATCTGCATAAGATTTATGATGACTCTGGGTCGTCTCCATTCTCTTTCTAGTCAACTAGATCTTCTCTATTGTTCCTTGGACAAGGCTCGGCCCAACTTGTGATGTTTCACCAGTTTTCACTCAGCATAGTGGAGAACGACAAGGACGCCCATACGATGCTTCAAACTGAGCCATGTGTATTGAGACTTCATAGATATTATTGTATGAGAACTCCACTAAGGGTATATGCTCCTCCCATGATCCACCAAAATCCATTACACAAGTCCGAAACATGAATTCCAACATTTGTATCATCTGCTCGGATTTCCCATCCATCTAACGATGATATGCCGTGCTCACAGTCAACTGAGTCCCAAGGGTTTGCTATAATGATTTCCAGAAATGAAATGTGAACGTCGGATCTCTATTTGAGACTATAGACACTGGTACACCATTCCTCTTTACTACTTCTCAGATATATATTTTTGAAAGATCATCCACCATATGAGTTTCACAAATAGGGATGAAATGGGCCGACTTAGTGAGACGATCCACTATCACCCAAATGGCATCGTGTTTCCAGACTGTTATTGGAAGACCTATAACAAAATCCATTGCTATGTGATACCATTTCCACACAGAGATAGGTATAGATTATAACATACCAACTGGTCCCTGATGCTCAGCTTTAACCTGCTGACAGGTTAACCACTACGAGACGAACTCGGCAACCTTCCTTTTCATTCCTCTCCACCAAAATTGTGCCTTCAATGCCTTATATATCTTCTGTATACCTGGGTGTATGACCCATATTGAATGGTGGTAAGCATGAAGGACTTGTTCCTGACAAACCATAGGTATAACCATCCGATCTCTAAAACACAAAACTAAACCCCCATCATGTTTCAATCCATCAATGGTCTCCCCACAATTGAGTTTTAAACTTACAACCAAAAATTCTGCATCATTTGTTTGTGCTTCTTTGATCATACTTACCAAATCAGGAACAAGTGTAACTGAAAAGAAAATTGCAAAATCACCTCGGTCTTCATATTCCACATGCATCTTGGCTAAGACTGACATCAGATGCCATTCGTCTGAAGCAAATCCATGAAGACCGCAGGTGCATTCCTTAGACAGTAAGGCATGACTACATATTCATAGTGATCATATCTTCTTCTGAAAGCTGTCATTGGAATATCATCTTTCTGAACTCCCAATTGGTGATATCCTGATCGCAAGTAAATATTGGAGAACCACTGAGCTCCCCTAAATTGATTGAATGGATCATTATTGCATGGAAATGGATATCTATTCTTTATCGTAACATGGTTACGCTTACAGTAATCAACACATAGCCGAAGAGTTCCATCTGCCTTCTTCATAACAATACTGGTGCATCCCATGGAAAAGTACTTGGTCGAATGAAACCTTTACTTTCCAGATCCTCTAACTACACTTTCAATTCCCATAACTCTATTGGTTCCATCCTATAATATGGAAGGGGAATAGGACTGGTCCCCGAAAGGATATTAATCATAAACTCCACTTCCCTTATAAGTGGTAACCCAGAGAATTTATTGGGAAAGGAATCTGGAAATTGATCTACCACAGCTAGAAAAATATTTTCCTCAATTTATTCCATTGATTCCAGAGTTAACGCTGCCAGTTGATAAGAGATCGTTTCCACCATTGGTGAAAACAAGCTCTTTGCACCTTTGTTTACCATTCTCTCTCCCCTGAAGAGATGGATGATTCCGTCCTCAGTTGTGAAACTAACTGTTCACCAATAACAGTTGATGTGAGCCTTAAACAATGTCAACCAATCCATACCCAGGATTACGTCATAGACATACATGTCAAACATCGAGAAGTACCATTTTAACTCAGCTCCATGAACAGTTATATCACATGCTCTACAAACAATTGCTTGACGTTCTGTTTCACCAAGACGAGTTTTTAGTTTAAAAATAGAAGACATCATTTATAGTATTGAACATAGCAAGTAAAAAACATGAGAGGCAATGAAGGAATGTGACTCACCAATTTCAAACAACACTTTCACAAGAAAGAATTCAAAAGAATTGTACCTCACACTGTAGATAGTCTATCCTGGTCATCAACAACCATCTGCTCAGCTCCATACAATTACATTGTTTTTTCACTTTTCTCCTTGTTTATGGATTTCACTCGTTTCATCGAAGTATATGGTGTTTGTGACACTAGAGAAGTGTCCCTGACACCTGACCTTATATCAGTGCGACAAAATCGCTTAAGGTGTCCAATCTTGTTGTAATTGTGGCATGCTCTCGGTTGTGCCTTACAATCCCTCTTGATGTGGCTTGTATAGCCACACTAGAAACATCCAAGCTTGATGTTGGGTCTCAGAGAAAGGTTAATTGCTCATGTGGTCCGATTACTCTGTGTTCTTCCTCCTTGAGAAAAGGTGTCTGATTTCCCCTTTCTCTTAGTGTTAGAGTTCTCATCTCCTCTAGTGAAGATAACTGTACATCCTCCACTTGGATTTTCAGGAGTGAAAGATATCGTAAACAATGTATCTGGTTGAAGTCCCAACTCAATGTTTTTAAAAGCCTGAGTGATGCTTTGCACCAACTGTTGGTTCACCTGTGGTTCAGGTGAAACCACATTCTCACTTCCCTCTTCCGATCGGTCTCTATGATGCCTTTCAGGTGCCATTTCCTAAACCAACAACAAACTCTGTCAATCTCACTCTCTAGAAACTGATGGCTTAATATTTCAAATTTTAACATATCATCTATCACAACATTGTTTGAAAAACAACCTTTTCCCATGTTCATCCATTTTTGAAAACATTCAACATGCTTTTTGAAAATCAACCCATTTTCAAAATACATTAAATACCCTGTTTTCAAAATCTTTCTGTTGAAAACATTTTCTACATTTTTCAAAAATTCACAACTTGTGAAAATTCCTTACTCATTCCTCATAATGAGATATTAAATCCTAGTGGGAATTCATTCCTCTAAAATTCATGTAATTCTCATCTCATTGGATAAACCCATGACAATGAGATTTGAAACATTCTAGAAGTGAATCCAAAACACTTATGTACCCAACACCCCTGTAACTTGATGTTCAGCATAAACGGGTTTGTTACGTCCTTTTATTCTATACATTTCACGTTTCGACAGTCCTACTCTTGTCTAAGATTTTGACCCAAGGAATAGACAAGAATGAATTTCAACTCCGAGACCAAGAACATCGATGACAACTTGTTTGGAAAGGACCGAACAAGATGATAACATTTGTAATGACCCGCTAATTCTCATGGGATTGAGAGTATAACGAGTCATTACTGGGCCTTAAGAGACATCCAGAAGACTCCAATGGCTAGTGATAAATGCCAAAGGCTTTCAAATATAAGTTGGGGGACGATTTACCCATTAAGAAATAAACCAACCAAAAAACATTAAGAACCACTATATGATGCATGTAAATGAAACAACCAACTCATGCATTACCAAAGGAGAACTAAACTATTCCACAAACCAATAAATAACCAACACAATAATAGAGTACCAAGCGGAAGACTAAACAAAAGACCCGGAACAAGCCAAGACACACTCCACGGCTCCACACTGAGCTCCATCAACCAAGCACCACCACATCTCCCAAGAATCACCACGAACCACTAGTAATGAGATGCCATACCTTTACCTATGTCTCGTAATACGACATCTGCAAGAGAACCAAAGTGCCAAAGCTGGGGTGAGTATAAAACATAGTAGGTCTTCCCCCAATGACTTCCCTACTCACTCCACTAGGATAGAATAGTTACCAAAAATTATATAAAATAGTTTATATAAAACAATTTCTCAAAAACAGTTTATAACTAAATATAACAAGGTTCCCAAAACCATTTATAACCAAAAACATACAAGTGAAATTGAAACAAATTTTCCAGAAAGTTATTTTTTTAAGAAAAATAATTAAATAAGTTTTAAAACCATTTCTCAAAAATTCCCTTTTTTTGGCACACCCAACCATTCCACAAAACCATGCAACCAACCTTCCATGCTACCTAGAAGAGGGGGAAGCCCTAACCCTTATCCATCCTAGAATGATGGGGGAGACTTCTTACCCTTATCCGGACCCAAATGAAATATGAATGTTTGAAGGGGGAGAGCCCTAACCCTTATCCATCCCAGAATGATGGGGGAGACCCCTAACCCTTATCCATCCTGAATGAAATATGAATGTTTGATAGGGGAGAGACCTAACCCTTTTCTCTCCCAGAATGATGGGGGATACCCCTAACCCTTATCCATTCAGAATGCAGTATGAACACACACCACACAATCCCAAAAATCATGTCAAAACCACCCTTTCAATAAAACTCTTTTTATTGAAAACCATTTCCATCAAAACCAAGTGTTTTCAACCAATTCAAACCATTTTAATAAAAATGTACTTTTATTGAAAACAAAAGAATAATCCAATTTCATAAAATCCATTTAAATACAAAAATCATTTCAATAAAACAACATTTTTATTGAAAACCCATATTTCTTCAATCCATTTACCATTCCAACAAATCCATAATTTAAAATCAACATTTTAAATTCAAGAATCC
This sequence comes from Viscum album, assembly GCA_963277665.1. Classification (NCBI taxonomy): domain Eukaryota; kingdom Viridiplantae; phylum Streptophyta; class Magnoliopsida; order Santalales; family Viscaceae; genus Viscum; species Viscum album. Next base: position 1,880,663,623 of record OY728132.1, read on the forward strand.
AAATCACGTTGCACAACAATTCACCAAGATTTCACAAATTCATCAAAACCATAAGTCACCTCTAAAAAAGATTTATTATATGATTTTAAAAATCAATTTCATTCAAATAACCTAACTTGAAACTAATACAATCAATTTTAATAAGAGGAGTCGAGATAGAAGCCTCCTACCTCAAAGGTTTTGACAAAACCCCAACAAACGAAGAATGCATGAGAAAACCAGATTGATTCTCCAAGAATTCTCCTTAGATTTCTTATCCTAACACAACCATGACCAAAACTCATCATATATGGAATCCACACACATAGATCTACCCATAATGGGTGTAGATCTATGAAACCGAGAGAATATGATAAGTAGATCTAAGTAGATCTAAGGAACCAAACAAGAACGATCACATACCTCAAGAATCCGGCTTCAATTCGTCAAGAGAGGCCTTCAGATTGCCTCTAGAATGATGGGAGAACCCTCCTTGACCTTAAGAGAACCAAAATCCCGAGTTAGGGCTGCTTAAAATCTTAAATGAGGCATTTAGAGGCAAAAATGTGTGAGATCCACAATTTAAGGATCTCATTTAAGTGCCTGCACGGTTAGTTCCCACTGTTTGAAAGATCGTTCGCTAAATATACATTAGCTACTACCTCGACTGCCCTTCTCGCATGGTTTGGCCGCACTGTTAGGCAAACTGTGCACTGACCATGCAGAAGCCACTACCTCCAATACCAACTATGCACGGTTTGGCCGCATGGTTTAGACAAACCATGCACCGTATGTTCAACTTCCCTTTTTTCCCCAGAACTCATTCCACGTTCTCCCGACTCTCCCATTCATCATCCTTAACATTAAAACCACTAAAATCATCAAGAAAGGGTTACATACCAGAAACTTGGGGTACTACATGATAAAATACATACTTTTATGTAATGTCTTTTTATGTTTCAAAGATACTCTATTTCAAAAAAAAATGTTTTTCTGTATTTGGTGAACAATAATAAAAATAATTATTGAAACATTTAGAAAAATAATTTCCTAAAATACACTTATTTTTTAAAATCAGAATTTCAAAATTATCCTTGGGTGAATTTTTTGGACTTTTATGATATGTTTTCTTTGACAAATAGTCTTTGATACTGAATTTTAATTAAAAACTGCATTTTCATCTAATTTATTTTTAAATTTAAATTATATTTTAAATTATATTTAAATAATAATTAGTTAAAATATACATATTTTTATCCAATTGAGTAAATTTTAATCAATTTCACCTTGAAATTGGATAAAAAAACATTTTAAACTTTTTATCATGTTCACTTCAATCCCCGCTTTCTAATCATATATGTTCGATTAATATTAAATTAATTTTCTACACTTATATGAATGGAGTTTGGAAAAATGGATTCCATATTTTTTATTAGAATAATTTTTATTAAAAAATAAGGTCAAATTAATTTTTGACCAATATAAACAGTGAATTTCATACAAACTAATTCCATTGTTATGGTAAAAACTGGTTTATCGATGGGTGAAACTGAAATGATAATTCTAAAAATCACCTAAAATATTATACTAATTTAATTTGAAGAGTTTATTTAGATATTAGATATTAATATATCGTAAATAAGGTAATTTATTTCCACTTTCCTTTAAATAGGACCCATATAATATGTTATGTAAAGAAAATGACCCGAAAAATAATTTTATTATTTTGAATATCTATAAAGCCATATGATACAGAAAAAAATATATTGCATTATATAAATACATAATTTGGAAATATAAATTTGTTTTTATATAATGAAAATTTATTTTATTTTTTTGAGATAAAATAATTGCTTTAAATTCTTACGAAACTCCAACAAAATAATTATTTAGTTAATAATTAAATAAAAAAATGATTATAAAAATATTAAAAGTGAAGTAATTTAAATGAATTGATGTGTTAAATAATTTTTTTAATGAATATATCATGTTAAATAGTTATGAACATGATTTATTCCAATTCCACCACTCTCTTGATATTTTTTAATTATAATTAAATAAATAATGTAAAAATTTACATTAATGTTATTTTATGAAAAACTATATTTTATTATATTATTTAAAGTTAATATAAATCTAATATTGTTAATATTTATATTTAAATTTTAATACATACCAAATATGTCCCATTAATGGACCAATTGATCTCTTATAGTGATTACACAGACACAGAAATATTAAAAACTCTTTTAGCACAGTTAATATTATAGCGTTGTTTTTACATGTTACATGCACTTATCTTAAATTTAATTTCCCCCACATATAGGATTTATTTATCATAAATTATATATCAAATATATAATATTTTTGTTAAATTTTTCTAAAAAATCAATCTAATTTTTTCTTAATGGATAAATTACCAAGGTTAGAAAACTTGTTATTATTGTGAAAAACCAAAATGTTAAAAATAGTGATACTTAAACGTTAAGGAATAAAATGTTTAATAAATGTGAGTCATTGTGTGTTGGAGTTTTTTATTGAACATATTATCCCTATACACCTTTAAGTGTCTAATTTGGGTCAAATTGAGGTAGTATTGACCTCCCAATAGTGAATACTTTTGAGTATTTATAAGAATGAAACTCCTCAACTATATAAGGGAACTCACTCTCTCCACTTATTCACACTTGTCAAGAAATTTGGATCAAAAAATATCTACCCAGATAACATCCAAAATTCCCACCCCAATCCTAGAAGATTTATTTTGGACATGAATACAATTAATAAAGGCTTCAGTGAAAACATAAGAGGGTAACGAAAGAAGAGGCAACATTCATCAAGGAGCGTTTCTATTTTATTTCTTCATAACCCCCTTAAATTATTATTATCCCATGATTATTTAATAAAATAACTATATTGAATATAATGATATTTTTTTATGTTAATTTAATGACAGAAAACCACACACAATTCCATCAAATGGGTTATGAAATCATCATTCATGTGTACGACAGACTACCACCTCATGAACCAATGTCATTTGTGTCTATATTAACACCTTTTATGGTAGGGAATAATGATTTATATATAGTTTAAATATCATATTAATTATTTTATTATTCTTATGGAATTATTATTGGAGACAAACTTTCATGATTTTCATTTTTTGGAATATGATAAAGTCATTTGTATGTATGGTGGACTTCCACCTCATGAAGAGATGTGATTCATTCACGCTTTACATGGAATATATTAAAAATGGATTTAATAAAATTTCATTATATATATGGAATATAAATGCTTATTTAATTGTAATATATATCATATAATTTTATTTCTTTCAACAAAAAAATAAAAAGAAAAAACAACGTTCTTACGTATGTACGACCTACTAAATCGATGAGTGGTGCATTTCATTTCCTATCACGAAATTTTATTGATTACTATAAATAGATATATATTGAATATATATGATATTTAAATAATTTTTATAATTATATATATTATGGAATTATGATAATTTTAAAATAACCAAAAATATAGAATGTCAAAACATATACAAAATAAAATTGGCTATTACTTGAAACAAGACTTTAACATTGACTTGCTAATATATGGGGAAAAGGGTCATAATAAAATAATAAATGATATGAAATATAAAAATATGGTTTTATAATATATTTATAATAAATATATATTTATTATATACGAAGTTCGAATGAGTTTGACAGATGTTTAGACTTAACGTAAGGGATTTTTGTCTCAGTTTTTACTTCTATGAGAAACATTCCATGTTTACCACCAATATATTTTATGTGGTGTGTACAATGAACATGAATTTTTTTTATGCTTATTAAAAATATAATTATATTTATTTAAATATCATTTTTAAAATATATATTTTATGTGTTTTACAGTTAAAACATTACCAAAGTGATAAGGTAGTTTTGTCTAAATTTTTATTCATTGAAACATACACTATTTTATCGACATATATTCTTCCATAAAGTGTATATATATCACATTTTACGTGTAATAACAAGATTTTATTAATCCTTATGATGTTTTATGTTGATTTTATGTTATTCCTTCATGGTTATTATGAATCAATGTTGTAAAAGTGGTATAGATTTAATGATACAATCTCATCATTTAACGAGACTATTTATGATTAAGTATCCAATGTTTAAATATCACAATATACCTATATATATTTCGAATTAATTATATTTTCATCTTTTTAATCATAATATATTCATGTAATGGTACTATTTTTACACTCTTTGGTACTTAAAATTATTAATATTTTTAAGAAAATATGACTCTATTTCTGTCTTTAGTCAGAAATCTATTTTCATCTAATACCATGTTTTCTAAATATTATTTCAATTTTTTTTTAAAATTATATTTTAATATAATTTTAAAATAAAGGTATTTTAAATTTTTTTTCTTTTCTTAAAAGTGTTTTAAATTAGTTTCAAATCTTTCTTTAAAACTTTTTAAGTTTACTTCCAAAGAAAATGGTTTTCCAAATGTTTTATGTTTTAAAAAGTGTTTTCCAAGAGGAATCTATATTTTCATTGAGAAATATTTTAAATGATCTTTCATAATTATTTTTCATATAATAATACATCTTTTGGTGTTAAGAATGACTTACTGAGGATATTATCTAAGGATACCATTCTTATTCATTATCTGAATGGATTATGTTTTGATGGTATGATGTTTATGAAACCAGTTTCTATTCCATGGGTTATACCATGATAAAATTATTATGAAACCTACTTCTTTTAATGGGTTATGCTATGATGAAATGATTAATAAATATTTCTATTTTCTATACTCTATGATATAATGGAATGTTTACACCTTTCATTTCATGGGTTACGATGTGATGAAAGTTTACGATCTTATTGCACAGATATGTATGATTTCATTATGTAATGAGTGGGACATATATCTACCTTAAATTCATTGGGTAAATATTTATATCTTATATTATAAAAATGGGAAACAAGTTAATGAAATTAATAAACTATGGTAAATGGGTGTGTCCGGATCTGTTATGGAGAATAGGTTTGTTTTGATTCGCTTTGGAAAATAAGTCTGTCCTGGTCCTCTATGAGAAATTACTTTATCCTCATCCACTATGGGAAATAGGGTTGTCCTGATCCACTATGTTGATGGAATTAGTAGTTAACCATGGTCCATTAAATAATTTTTCTATATTAATGATGGGTACACACTTTTATTACATGATATTATGGTTAATGGTTGATTTATGTTGATTTATCATGCTTATGTGATATGTATTTTAAAATGATGTTGTTTTATTCCATGAATCATGTTAATGATCTATGAATGTTAGGGTAAAAACGTCATAAGTTAAGCTTATAACCACTTAATCTTATTATTATCTCATGATTTAATATGTTTGTAGATTTATATTTGTTATGTTTACCCTTACTGATCATCTTATCTCACTCTTTCTTTTGTTTCCATTACTGTGGTTATAAAGAATGGTTTTATGTAGGATATTTATATGAATAATATTAAATGGAAAGATATGTGTAGGAAATATTTAATACATTTCACCATATAAGAAGATTGTGTTTAAGGTTTATAAAGGCACTAAACTAATATGGTCCTCAATAATTTATTTATGTAATTTAATAAATATTCATCTAAAAAGATATAATATCCATGAATGAAAAGCATGTTTCTCTATATTTTGTATCAAAGGAAAGGTTTAATTAATCATTGGAAACATAGATGAGAAATCATTAGTGATATCCCTAGCTATGATTCTAAGGATATATCAAGGGATATCTCTAAGTATAAGTCTATGGACATGTCAATGTATAAGAAAATGTCATAGAATTTTGGTAAAGTATAGAGCAAGAAGTTTCCAATAAATTACATCCCTATGAAGATTCTAAAAGAAGATGTCACTCTAGAATATATGTACCTAGGGGTAACAACTCCAAAAACCCCATACTGATATAGAATCGATCAAGAACTAGTAAATGGAAGAGGGATTTTCTTCACACCTAGTTTGAAACTCCAAGGGAATAATATTTGTAAATTTAAAAAATATTTATAAAATATCATAAATTATTTAAATGGATTATGACTATGAATTACCTAGGATAAACCTAATATGTCAGATATAGAAAATAATGGGTCTTGATTTAGACCTCATAAATGATTTTTAGACAATTTTATTTTCCATTGTGATTAACATTACTCATACTATACTTTTTGGTATTATGCAACGGAGATAACTAAAAGGAACTTCATTGACATTGAATGTGATGGATGATTTTTTAATGACAAATCGAGTAGAATGATGAATAGATAATACTATATTGTTATTATTCCTAATTAGTTTTCAGTGAACATGATTAAAAGTGTGTACCTTAATCAACTATCAGACTCAACAAATAATATAAAGAAAGTGTTCACTGAGAGTTTGGTTTGTCGAGACCATAGATGAATGAAGATTTGGTTTCCTTTGTGTCAATAATTTGGGAATAAACATACAAGTTTTTGTCCTAGAGGAGCATGAAGATATTTTTACTATGGAAAAGAAGGGAAAAAATCTAGTAAATTCAATGTAAAAAATGAAGATTTCAATTAATGTAATGGATGGTAATATTGTTATCCATAAGGTATTATCAACGGATTAATTATTTAAATTTGTAAAGTATAGGCATTATGAAAATCAATGTCCTAGGGGTAAATCATGTGAAGTTAATTCCAAATGTATTATGGGTAATGGTTATATTACTGATTATGAAGAGACGATAAATGACATATAAAAGGAGGAAGTATTAAAGAATAATACAAATAATATGTATTAATGGTGTATAAATAATATAGAATGATTGATGTATTTATGTATCTGTATTAAAGTAATTATATATTTATTAGTGTTATTTTGATTATTATAATCATGAAACATCAATGGATTGTTCCATAGTAGTATTTCATTAAGGAGTTTCAATAATGATTTCAATGGTACTGATGTATTAGAAAAATTATTTAATGGAAAGCAAATATTATGGATAGGGGAAGATAACCCCTAATGTGTTACTCTTGCTGAGAGAATAGTGTTTATCTTGGATAAAGAGATTTTGGATAAAAATAATTTACATCATATAGTGTTTATTTCCTTGAAATTGATTAATGATTTTTTGGAAAATTGGTTTAGGCAATCATGGATGGAGTTTACAGCATTTCTAGGTTTAAGGACTATATCCAATAATCTTTGTTTTTTGTATGTAATGAGGAAGAACATAATTTTTTAATAAGTTTTTATGATATTTCAGGTTATTACCATGTTATAATAGAATACATGATGATGGTATTCACATTCTTAGTATGTGAAAATCAGGATCTACTTTATGATACATGTAGGGTCAATGTTAAGGTTATTTTAAAAAATTTAGTAACCTACTTTATAATTTTTCTTATTTTCATCTATCATAAGGGTAAAAAATTTATCCACTTATGAAATGGTTTATGTTAAACATTGAATGTGGTTTTATAGATTAGTATATTATTTCTCCATAGGATGATTTATTCATATTGGATAACCTATGCAAACAATTTTTTTGATAATAACTAAAGATGGATGAAATGAATTATCTTACTATATATAGATCTTATGACCTATTAGTGATTCAAGTATAAAAAAATTACCTTCAGTTATTGGAGTAAGTGATGAAGTGAAAATTGATCAAGGTACAACCATAGGTTGAGATTGTCCCTATGAAATGGATTGAAATAAAGTAAGTATATCATCTCAGGAAAATTATTCAACTTTTAGAAAAAAGGTCTTGAAATAAAATTTTGTCCTATTATAACCATTTTTTATGATATCAATGACCTTTCGAAATCCAATTTGGTTTATGTATTTTTTATCATTAAATTTCTCATCACCATGCTGTCTATCACACTCCATCAGTATTTGGGTGTTCGTTCTATCTTCTATGCCCATGTTTTCCATTCCCGCCAATATTATATTATCAAGGAAACTAGTACGTGATATTCTAGATGACCATCACCCATACCGTTATCGTTTTCAAGAGTATGTTTAATTAACTCATTTTACAATGTTTGTTTATTTGAATGAAATTTCAAATGTTATACCTTTTATGACTGAGATGAATTTCGAGGGAGAAATTCATTTTAACGGTGGTAAAATGTAACACCCTAAGTTTTTATGAATTATTATTTTTGAATAAATTAATTTTATTTGATGGATTTTGTTACACTCAATACCATGTTAATCTTGAATAACATGAAACATTTGGTTAATTGAGTGCTAAATGTAACACTTTCTTAACTTGTGTTACACATACCACCATGTTTTAACAAAACCATGATATATTATTTATGGTATTAAAATATAACCATTATAACCTACACTTTAAAATTAGTGATATAAATAGAAATAAATAATTTATAAAAATTAAGTATACTTTTTTTTACATAAATAAATCATATTGATAATTAAATACACAATTTTTGGTAAATTCATTATTTGTTTCAAAAATACTATTTTTCAACGAAAATTTTTTATATATTTTTGTGAACAATAATAAAAATAATTTTGAAAACATTTAGAAAATGAATTTTATAAATTAAAATTAATTTTCTAAATCATAATTTCAAAATTATCTTAGAGTGATTTTTTGGTATTTTATGGAAGAGTTTCATTTTTTGATAAATATTAATAAATATGCAATTTTAATTACTAAATTATTTTTCATCTAATCTATTTAATAATATTAATTGTATTTTAAATTGGTTAAAAGTATAATTAATTAAAATATACATTTAATAATCCAATTTATTTCATTATAATCAATTCCACATTGAAATAGGGTATAAAAACTTTGTAAACTTTTGATTAGTTAACTTTAAGAACATGTTTTCTCACCACGTTTGTAGGATTAATATTATACCCTATATTAAGTGAAATTTATTGGGGATTATACTAGAATGATAACAGTTAAAATGACTTAAATTATTATCCTAATTTAATTTAATTATTTTATTTATATATTTTATATAAAAATATATGAAATATGAAATTGACTTCCACTTTCCTTTGAATACGACTCATATAATTTGTCAAGTAGATAAAAAGACAGAAAAATAATTTTCTTTCTTTTAATATATATAATGTCTTGAGATAAGGATAAAATAACATATGTTTAGTTATATATAATATTTTTAAATATTAATTAATTTTTTAATCATTATAATTTATTTACTTATATGAAAAAATTACATTAAATTCTTCAGAAACACCAACAAAGTAATTATTTAGTTAACAATTAAATAAAACAAATGGTTCTAAAAAAATTAAAATTAAATTAAATTAAATGAATTATTGTGTTACATTATTTTCTATGAATATATCATTTTATTAAAGTGTGAAAATAAAATGTTCTAATTCCAACGTTGTCTTGATATTTTTTAAATTCAATTTAAATGGATAATTTAAAAATTGATATTATTGTTATTTCATGATAAATTACATTTCATTAAATGATTTAAAATTAATAAAAATAATATATTATTCTATGTTATTTTTAAATGTTAATAAATACCAAATATTTACCATTAATGTAAAAATTGATCTTTTATAATGAATTTATTGATCCTTAAATTTAAAAAACTCTTTTATCATTTTTATAGTTAAAGTACTGTTTTTCCATGTTATATGTGATTATGTTAAAATTTATTTTCATCACACATAGGATATATATAATTTAAATTAGATATAATATTTTGAATCATTGGGTCTAAATTATCTAATAATATTCGCTATAATTTAGTCTTAAAGGATTAATTACCAAGGATAGAAAACAAAGTTTCTATAGTGAAAACCGAAAATGGTAAAAATAGGGATAATTAGATGTTATGGAATGAAATGTTTAAAATATTTTTTCATTTTGTTATGGATGGTTTTATATACCATATCATCCCTCCATAACTTTAATTATCATATTTTTATCCACTTGGGGAAATATAGACCTCCCAATAGTGATTACTTTTGTGTATTTACAAGAATTGCACTTCTCCTTAACTATAAAAGAGAACTCACTCACCCCAATTGTTCAAAATATCTTCCATAATGACTTATAAAATTCCATAAAATCATCCAACAAGAAGAATTTTGGACCTAAATCCAACCAAGAAATGATTTAGTGCAAACTAAAGTAGGATACCTGAAGAAGAGGTAACATTCATCAATACGAGTTTAAGTTTTATTGCTTCCATCACCCCATTAAATTAATATTATTCCATGATTATTTAAAATAATTAGTATTTTATATATTATTAGATGTTTTAATGTTAAGGTTATTAACTAACACCACACACAAATCCATCAAATTGGTTATTAAATCATCATTTGTGTGTAAAATTGATTACCGCCTCACAAACTGATGTTGTTTGTTTATCCATTACCACCATTCAAGGCTTGGAATAATGATAAATTTATAGATTATATATTATAGATATGATAATTATTATTTTTATAATTATTATTTTATTAATATATGACAAATAAATTCATGCTTTCTTTTTTTTGGAATATGATAATGTCGTTCGTGTGTACAGCAGACTACCACCTTGCGAAGCCATGTGACTAATTCATGATTCACATGGAATATATTAAAGACACATTTAATTTTTTTTATATTTATGAAAAAAAATTATTCTGAAGTGATAATATATATCATTTAATTTTATTTCATTAAAACTAAAATTAAAATGATAAAAAGTGTTCATTTTTACATTTGACTAATGTTCTCGATGAACTGTGTATTACCTTTCCTACAACTACTTTTTTTAGATTACTATCAATACATATATAATGTATGTATATATATATATTATATTTATATAATGTTTATAATTCTAGAGATTATGGGTCTAATATAAAAGTAATAGGACAAAAAATATAACAAATAAAATCTGGTAGGAAAAACAAAATAATTCTTACACAAAACACGACTTAAACATGGAATTATTTATTAATGGGTTATAAAATGTCATAATAAAATCTTATATGGTGTGATATATAAGAATATGTTTCTATAATATATGAATCATAAATATATATTTATTATATAAGAGGATTTAATTAGAATGATGGAAGTCTGAACTTATGGTAAGGGATTTTCGTCTCATTTTTTTTACTTCTGTGAGACACATGACATGCTCACCACCAATATATTTTTTGTGGTTTGTATAATTACTAGGAATATATTTTATGGTTCTTATATATACAATTATTTTAATTTACATATCAATTTTAGGATATCTCTTTCATGGGTTTTATAATTAAAATATTACCAAAGTGGGAAGGTATTTGTGTCTAAATTTTCTTTCATTGGTATGAACATTATGTTATATACCTATATTCTTTCATGAAGTGTATAATATAACACCAATAATATTTATTTCATAGTAATAAATGACTCATTAAATTATATTACATGTAATAAAACATATAATATCAAAAATTATAGTTTATTTGGTTATTAGGTACATTACCTAACAATTTAAAATAAGAAAAATAGAATCTTTATTGAAAACTTCCTTAACATGCTCTCACTTAAAACTGGACAGGATAACCTAGGGATATACATGAAAAAGGGGTGATATATAAAGACTAATAAGGGAGTAAATGTGGTAAAATGTGAATAAATTAATACATTTTAGACAATATTCATATAAGTGGGGCAAAAAAGGGGATAGAATAACAAAACATGAATAATAAGGCATGATATATCATTAGAATCATAATGGAAACATGGGAAATTTGGAAACAACTTAAAACACTAAATCATAAACATAGGTCATGGATAATTAACAATAAATCATAATAAAAAAAGTATTATAAATTAGTTATATTGAATCCCTATCCTTGAATGGCATCTCTTGATACAAAAAATTACATAATTCATTGATGTTCTATAGAATTTAAAGCACACCCATCACTATTATTTCATTATCAAGCTTAAGTGTTCCACACATATCATACAACATGGATTCATTCATTATAATATTTTATTACATGATCATGTAGTATTGAATAAATAAATTAAGGTACCCAATATTAAAGTATATTTTAATAAAGGCGAACCCATGATAGTAAATTAGTATGGGTATTCACTACACATTTTATTGGCATGGAAATTCATGGTGTAATTTCTACAGCATAACAACATCCCATAATGTTTCATAAAAGATGTTGATGAGAAATAAATTGTTATATAATAATTTGGACATAAATTTTTTAGTAATAAGTATATATAAAAACATATCCCAAAATTTGGAATCAGAAGTATAAGGTATAAGATAATAAAGAAACTTGAGTAATGGGTAGAGAAAAAAGGAACCCTTACATGAGTGTGTGGCTCCAAATGCTTGGGAGGAGATTCTTGAGAGATTGGGAAACCTGAGTAGGACTCTAGAGAGGTTAATGAAGAGTAATTACATTATAAAAAGATATTAGTGAATATAAATGAGATCAATGGTGGTCTTATAAATGAAATGAGTGGGGATTTCATTATTATTTCTAAAATTTAGGTTTTCGACTCTATATAACAAAATACCCAAATCTAAAAAACTTCCCTTAGTTTTTCCCTTGTATTCTATAAAATATGCTTATTTTTCATTAATTTATAAGGAAAAGTTCCAAAATTAATAAAATAATACCCTTGCTGATGTGGAAGTGAGTTATACTCTTAAGGAAATGATTTTAAAACCTTAAAATATATTAAGGGTTTTGGAGGATTCATAAATGATTTATAAAATTAACAGAATAAACATAAAATTAAATTATTTTAAATTTAAAACAAATTTTTTTTATACCATTTATAATATTTATTTCATCACATTTTTTTAATTATGATGTCTTTATACAAATTGTATATTTATAAAAAATTTAGTTTTTACCAAAAAATATGACAGTCTTAGAAAATTAAGAAAAATTTACTGTTGGATAATTTAAATGTTCTAATTCAAAAATCCATATTAATTTTATCTAATTAATATTATAAATATTTTAATTTACACTTTTAAAATAAGAATCATTATTTATTTAGAAATGTTTGGTTTTTGACAATAATAGTTTTAGAACCCTTATAAAAATTACATTTTACTTCATAATAATTATATGCTCATTTATATTTGAAAAAAAAATATCATAATAATATTTTATTTAAATTTTATTTATTTTTAAAATAAATTATTTATTAAATAAAATTCTTTAATTTAATTTTAATATTACACAAAATAAAAAATGTTTTTTACTGTTTCAAAATAAAGAAGAATTTATAAATTAAAAATAATAAGATGAAAATATATTTATTATTCTGTAAAAAAAATTATTTCATATTATTTTGGTCTTAATACGTATCACTCTAGTACACAATAAAAATCTCTAATAGTAATGTGCATTATAGTGACACTTTCATGGGGTGATTTATCATACATGGTTTGGGCCATGATCTCGATGAGCTTGAACTACACACATAAATAGTTTCAATCATGCATAAGTTGTGGGATATAATATTTTTCTTGATTTTGGAAAATGTCTGGTGATTCTATCTCCCTTTTAATCTCAAATAAATAGGCTTTATAGGGTATAATCCTTCATATTGAGGCCATCACGTCCTTTTTCTGTGTCTATTGGATTTGTTGAAACCATATATTTATACTAATCATGTTACCATTTTTCAATATCTATATAATAAATGGTAATGATGCTTAATGGACTTTTTGTTCTGATAAGATATAATAAAACCAGATAATTTCATGTATTTTCTATAACCATATTACATAATAAGATATTTAATTAAATCACAAGGGGAATTTTGTTTATAATGGTTCAGGTCATTACAATATTCCCCCATCATAAATTTCACTCCCAAAATTTTCATTTCCCACAATAAAATAGATGAGGGTAACTTTGTTTCATCATCTCCTTCAGTTCCCACATTTCTTCTTCAAACGTGAGGTTTTTCTACACCACATTGACGTGGTTTGTTTTCTTATTTTGTAGAACTTTGTCTCTATGATCTAATACATTACATAAATGCTCCTAATTTAAAATATCATTATCCAATGGTACTACCTATAGAATGAGTACATGTGAGGGGCTTGTTATGTGTTTCAAAAAGAGGTATAAATGTAGTACATCATGTACTTGAGATAGGTTATGTGAGAGTTCTATTCGATAGGCCATTGTTCCAATGCAATCAAGTATCTCAAATGGACGAATGTATCTTGGACTAAGCATTCATTTTTTTCCAAAACTCCTTAATTTATTCCATGGAGATATGTATAGGAATACCATGTATCTTGGACAATAGGTCTGATCTAATATTTTCTACATAGTTATTCCACCGACTCTGATCAGACATGATGTGTTGATGAATTGTCTTAACATTTTCCACCATTTACAAGACTATATTAGGACCTAGAAATTTTCATTCCCCAACATCATACTTATATATAGGTATTATAAACCAATTAATTTAATGAAATTTATAGGGATCCATTTGGATGCTTGAGGAGAAACTATTATTGTATGACAAATCAGCCAAAAGAATGTGTGGATCCCATCCTCATTTGAAGTAAATTGAGTAAGATCTCAACATTTACTCAAGTGTATAGATAGTATGCTCATATTTTCAATCTATTTATGAGTGATAAGTTATGTTGATATTCAACTCTTCATTTAGTGCATGTTTGAGACACTTCTAGAACATTGAGGTAAATCTTGGACATCAATTAGATACAATCGATTGTTTTGTTTTATACAACATCACCAATTCTCTAATTTATATTCTTGAAATTTGATCGAGTAATAAATCCTATAAAATTGAAATAAAGTAACCAGTATTCTTTAGATTGTCCACCAAAACCCATATAGCATTATTTCCTCTTGATTCCTTTGGAAGACCAATGAAAAATTCCATAGTGATTTTCCCCATTTACAAAAAGGTATGGGTAATGGTTTCATCATCCACTTGGATTTATTTCTTTATGTTTTAAATATCAGAAATAAAATACAATTTGATGTATATCCCATGATCTCTTTCTTCATATTGTCCCTCTAATAGTACTCTTGGAGATCTCGAAACAACTTTTTAATTCTTAGGTGGATAGATAAGGATAAGCTATATGCATCATCTAGGAAATCCTTCTTTTACATGGGATTTGATAGTATGCATTGTTATGACCCAAATCATACAAATACTTATTCATTAACATTAAAATATTACTATTTCCCTTTTCTTATAGGTTTCACCTTTTTTTGAATTCCCATGTCATCTTGTTGAGTATCCTTTATCCTCTCTCAAAGGGACAGTTGAGAATAATTTTTTAAATGATTGAGATGTTCTTTCCTTTATGATTCCCATGTCCATCCTTTTAAAATCTAAAAATATTAGATCCAACTTAGTTATCATAAAGTATATAATTGATGAATACTTTCTACTTAGATATTCTTCTAATTTATTCTACTAACCAGGATGGTAGTGAACTGAGAAATTAGAGTCCATGATCAGCTTTAACCATCTTCGTTGTCACATATTCAACTCTTTCTATGGAAATATATTTTTTAGGATTTTTTGATTCGTTTATATTTCACACTTCTCCCCCAAAAGATAATGTTTCCATTTTTTAAAGGTCAATATGACTAAAACCAACTATAGATCATGTGTTGGGTTGTTCTATTTTTAAACATGAAATTTAATTGATGCATAGGCTATCACTTTTTCATTTTCCACTAACACACAGCCAAATCCCTTCATTTAGGCATCAATGAATACCATGAAAAGTAATCCACTTGTGGGTAGTGTGATTACATGTGAAGTGTTAATCCAGTTTTAAACTCCTTGAATATCTTTTCACATTCATCATTATATGAAATCTTGTGTTTCTTCTGAGTTATCTTGGTAAGAGGGGATGAAAATTCTATGAAATTTCTCGCCAATCAATAATACCACCCATATAATCTATAGAAACTATGAATATCTATAATAAATGTTTTCCTCATCCATCCTTCAATTCATTTTTTCTTTAAAGGTCCCACAAATATCCCATTTCATGTGATAATATGCCCCAAAAATGATCCTTCCTTTAATCAGAACTCATAGTTTTTGTACTTGGCATAAATATTATCCTATTATATGGTCTTTATCATAGTGCTCAGATTCTCCCTGTTCTCCTCCTTTATTTTGGAGTATATTAGAATATAAAATATAAATAGTACAAAATATTTATCGATGTAATCCCAAAAGATTCAATTCATCAATTCCATGAAGATTTCGGGAGAATTAGAGATTACAAATGTAATTACTATGAACTTATAGTGCCTAACCTTATAGAAAAATAAGTCTTGGGGATATCCTCCATCATCACCTTAACTTGGTAATATCTCGACTGTAGATCCACCTTGGATATGTATTGTGATCCATGTTACTGATCAGACAACACATCAATATTTTTAAGTGGATACTTATTCTTTATTGTGTTCTTATTGTGCTCATGATAATAAATGAAAAGGCGCATTCTCGCATCTTACATCTTGAAAAAGAGGACCGATGCACCCCAAGGTGAAGCACTTGGGTATATAAATCGTTTATCATGATTTTCTTATAGTTTTTTATTAAACTCTTGGTGTTATTCAAAATACATTCTATATAGATGCTAGGATAATGTTAATTGCCCCCTTATTATTTTGATTGAAAATTGATCCACTCGAGTAGGAGGAAGACCAATAAATTCTTCTAGAAACACATCTATGTATTTACTCAAAATAGGCATGTATTCTAGGATAATATTTTCCTTATAATCAATCATTTTAGATAGATACACTTTCTCAAAGGGAAATAATACCCATGGTTGAGATGTTGGTGCTAAATAATATTCATCATCCTCCTAGGACTTGTTTAAAATTGAAAGGTGATTTGAAATACGGAGAGTGATTTACTTCTCCTAAAAATTATATTGGATCCATATAGGGAAATAAAATCCATACCCAGAATTTCATCAATCTTACCTAATGTGAGTATCAAAAGGTTCTCTGTAAATTTTAGCCCACATATTTTTATTGGGGAGGAGTTATATACTAGATATGTAATAATTTACCCTTTTCCATTTTCACTAACTACTCTACTTCAATGCTTGGTAGTGGTGTCTGGATAGTTCTACTAAATGTTTTGATATGAAAAAATGTTTAGAACCATAATCAAAAAT
Source organism: Viscum album (assembly GCA_963277665.1). NCBI lineage: Eukaryota > Viridiplantae > Streptophyta > Magnoliopsida > Santalales > Viscaceae > Viscum > Viscum album. The sequence continues at coordinate 1,880,680,897 of OY728132.1, forward strand.
ATTATTCACTATTATTGAATGAATAACTAGAATACCTACCATCAATATATTTTCGAGATCCACCTCAATAGTTGTGATGTAAAAATCCTAACCTTTCTTCCTTAGAGGTTGTTGGTTTTCTGCAAAAACCCTTGGCTTAGTGAAATGGTTTGTAGAGTACCCTGGTTCCTTTCACTTAATGTAATGAACAATGAACTGAGAGTTGTTTGGAGAATTCCTTTCCTCCAACAAATTAGTGGATTTATCTTATCACCAATCAATATATTGGTGTCCTTCCTTATTGCCCTTAAATCATTTCTTCGTCCCCCTTAGTCAATTTCTGAGGTGCTTCTTTCCATAACTTTTGATATGTGGGATTTTGAAATATATTAGAACTATTATATTTCTCCATCAGAATACCAAGTTTAAACTACAATTTTTACTTATTATCCCCATTATACCCTTATGATTAACTAATCTCCATTTTTGACGTTTAGGGAACATCTTATAAGTTCCTCATAGCTAGCAAATTCTCATATTTCTAGGGTTTTTTGTAGACTAGGTTCTAGCCCAACAAAGATGTAGTCAACCTTCAATTCAGGGGTAATGACTAATTCATAGGATTTTCATGTATTTCATGTGAGTTTTTCCTAATAGTCCCTCATAGATTCATTGACTTTTTTCATGTGGGAAAGGAAATCAGTTTACATTTTAAGATGGAGAGGGAGAAGAAACTATTTATCTTAAAAAAATTCAAATAATTTATTTCACCCCATCACTTCGATCTCATTCTCGGGCTTCATATTCTTGATCAATGTCCACCAATGACCATATTATATATCTATATGATTAACAACCAGTGGAAACTTCTCTTATTTATGGAATTTGATAATATAGAAGATCTTCTCAATAGAGTTTATCAATTGTTCCACGATCAGTGTATCAGATAATCCATTGAAAGTATGAGACCATTATCACGTAAACAACTCAATTGAAACTAGTTATTTCTTAGGGGTATTTGGTGCCCCTTTTGATCCATGTTTATATTAAAATTTGAGTCATCTGAGAGAGTATAATCACAATTCTCATGATTCTTTCTCTTATTGGGTTGGGCATCATGTTGGGAAAGTCATTAAATTTCCCATCTCATTGGTTGTTTACCCAATTCATCTATTTATGGAAATTTGATAGAATAAGGAGAAAATTTTGGATGAGTTTTTTTAAACTATTTAACACATAGACAACAATCCAATGACATTAAAGAGATAAATTATAAGTTACATTAATATCATTATCTTATGAGTTTCTAGAATTCAATCTATTTTATCTAGGATCTGTTTCCTAACATATACTCTTATGAGAATTCTGGTTCCATTAATCATGGTTCATAATGAGCTTATGAATTTAGCAAATCATATAACCTAGGAGTATCAAACTAAGTGTGCATTATGTCTTATTTTTGTGACCCAATTCCTTGTCAATTCTAGCTATTTGAAGTGTTTTTAGGTTTTACCCCTGTGTACATCTGTGTTAGAGCCACATCAACTTATAGTATCTAAATAGGGATGTATTTTAATAATAAATCACTTAATCTATACCTAAAAATATTTAGGTATTCTTTATTACACATAGTCTTTTTTTAAGGTTTTCTCTATAATTTTATAATCCTAATCCCAGAAATAACTAAACCCTTCATTTGATACAAACTATAATAACCCTTCACTTTATTTCATAGTATTAAATGATTTATTACATAAGATTACACATAATACGAAAAAAAATATCAATAAGTATGCTATATTTGGGAATAAGTTACATTACATAACAATTTAAAATAGGACAAACAACCTCCTTAACATGATTTCACTTAAAACTGCATGGGATAACCTGCGGACATACATAATAAAGGGTTGATCTACAAAGACCATTAAGGGAATAAACAAGGAATAACTCAAAGAAATCAATACAAGTTGGATAATATTCATATCAGGAGGTAACAAAAGGGATGATAATGATAATCCTGAATAATAAGGAATGATATATCATGATAATAGTAAATATAACATGGGAAATGCGGAAAAAATGTAAAATACTACATCATAAACATAGGTCAAGGATAGCTACCAAGGAATCATGATTGTAAAATCCCCATAAAAGAATCAGGTTTACTCCCAATCTCAATATGATGTCTCATTAGACTAAACATTACCCGATGTATTGGAATGCTATATAATTTTCAGCTCACCTCTCACTTTTATTTCATTATCATGCTTATGTGTGCCACATTGATCATTCAACATGGACTCATAAATCACACTATTTTATTACACAATCAAGGAGTGTGAAATAAATACATGTAATGGATAATAAATATGTATATTTTCATAAATCTAAACATCATTGATATGAAATGGGTATGGGTATTCACTACACATTTGTGTGGCTTGTAAAATCTTGGTGAAATTTCGGCAGCATAACAAAATCACCTAAATATTCATAAAATGGGTTGATAAGAGTAAAAGGTGTATCTCATGATTATTAAATAAAATAGACATTAATAAGAATATAAACAAATGGATCTCATTGATTTTACATTGAAAATATAATGAATATTATAACGACCAAACATTGTTAAATAAGAGAAAGAAAAGATCCCTTACTTGAGTGTGTGACTCCAAATGTCTGAGTGGATCTTATTGAAAGATTGGGGGAGCATAAGGATGACTCTAGAGATGAGAGGTAAGAGTAAGGATGTGTTATAAGGATTTTTAGTAAAGAGAAATTGAAGCATGATTTGGTTTATATTAGAAATTACTTTTTATTTCATTGTTATTTCTCAAAATTAGGTTTGGGACTCTATACAATAAAATAATCAAAACCAAAAACCTTCCCAATGTTTTGTCCCATGGTTTCTACCAAATGATATTTTTTTAATTATTTTATAAGTATAAGGGACGAAATCAATAAAATAATACAATTTCTAATTTGTAGGTGATTCATACTATTAAATGAATGATTTTAAAAATATAATATATATTAATGGTTTTAGAGGATTCATAAAGGCTTTAGAAAATTAATCAAATAAAAATAAAATAAAATTATTTTACTTTAAAAATATATATTTGGTTGTGGATATGATTTATAGTATTTATTAAATCAATTTTGAGTCATTATGATGTCATAATACACACCATGTATTTATACTCTATTTAATTTTTACCAAAATGTTCGTTTATCTCAGGAAATTTTAACAAAGTAATTGTAGGATAATAAAAAATTCTGATTCCAAAAATAATAATTATTTTTTCTAAATATGTTCATTTACATTTATAAAATAATAGTTTACATTTAGTGAGAAATAATAAGATTTATATAATAAAAGTTTTTGAACCCTTATAAAAATTACATTGAACATCATAAAAATTAAATGATAATTTATATTTGATAAAAAATATTTTATAAAAAATATTTAATTAAAATATTATTTATTTCAAAAATCAATTAATTCATCAAAATAAATTCCTTAATTAAATTTTTATATTACCCAAAAATATAAATAGTGATTTTTGTATCAAAATGAAGATCATTTTACTGTAATAATAATAATATGAAAATATATTCAGTATTTTAGAAAAAATACAATATTAAATTTTTATATTGTTATGTTTTTAATATATATTTCTTTAATACACCGGAAAAATTACAAGAATTTAGGTTCATGATGGTGATGCTTTCACGGGTTGGTATAACGTATATGGTTTGGGCCACGTTCTCGATGAGCTTGAACATCTCCCATACACAGTTTCACTTCAAGCCTAAGTTGTTGGTTCTCAACTTGGGATTGGTAAAGGTAAAACCCCTATGATACTATCTCCCCTAGAAGATCTAATAAATGAGCTTTATATGGTACAATCATACTATTTGAGGCCATCACTTCCTTTTTCTCTATCAATTGGATTTCATAAAACCTTATATTTATACAAATCATGTGATCACTGTTCAGAAACTGTATTATCAATGGAAATTATGTTTAATAGTATTTTCATTTCAACATGATATAATAAAACCAAATAAGTACATGTGTTTTCTATAACCATATTCCATAATATGACATTTAATTAAATCACAAAAGAAATTTTATTTATAATAGTTCGAGTTTTTACATATATACAACCCATTTGAAATTTAATATCTTGGATTTATTCATCCTAATAATATTTTATGTTTCATTGCATTTTATTTCTTCATGGGGCTTATGAGTCAATATTTCCAATATCATAAATATTGTTTTTACAGTCTCATATTTTATCAGGATTATTCATGATTAATTCTCTAATATTGAAATCGCATGATATACCTATGATGAAATCTAAGGAATTTTCATCACATATGATTATTCATGATATATTAAACTAATGGCACCATTTTACCACTATTTATTACTTAATATAATTATGAATTGTTTTAAAAAAATTCTATTTTATTCATCTCTTTATTTGGAAATCATGTTTCGTCTAAATATGTATTTTCTAAAAATGTTTTCACAAATGTTTTAAATTGATAAATTAATTTTATTTTTAAGGAAAGTGATTTTTAAAACAAATTAAGTTTAAAAAAGTTTTTTTAATCATTTTCAAATAATTTTTTATATGTTTTCAAGGTTATTTTAAAATAAAAAGGCTTTCAAAATTTCTTATGTTTTAAAAAGAATTTTCCAAAAATGGAAAGGATAGTTTCCTGAAGAAATTTTTTGAATGATATTATAAATTATTTTCCCTCAAAGATGAAATAACTTGGTTTTACCGATGCCTTATTGGGGATATGAACCAATTATATCATTCAAATTATTTCTTTTAATTGATTAGGTTTTGATTGAATGATGTTTATGAAACTTGTTTATCTTTCACAGGTTATACCATGATATAATGGTTATGAAACCCACATTTTTTCTTAGGTTATGATATGATGAAATTATTATGAAACATGTATATTTATTTTTGTTATGATATGACGAAATTTTTACCCATTCCGTTTCATGGGTTATGATATGATGAATTTTTACAATTTTATGGAACACATATATATGATGGCATTATTTGATGTCTGGGACCTATATATCCCTCAAATGAATTGGTTAAATATTAATATCTCATGAGATAAGAATTGTAAACAAGCCAATGATCTTGATCCACTATGGGAAGAAGATATGTCCTGGTCCACTATAGAAAATAGGTTTGTCTGGATCCACTGTTGGAATCAAGTGTGTCTGTATCGGCTATAAGAAATATATGTGTCCTGATCCACTATAAGAAATAGGTGCATCCTGATCTACTATGTTAATGGCCTTTGTAGTTAACCTTGACATATGAAATGGTTATTTTCTATATTTATGATGGTTTTACACTTTTATGACATGATATTATGGTTCATGATTGATTTACGATGACTTATAACCCTTATAGACATGATTTCAAAATGATTATGTATTATTCCATGAGTCACATTTGAGATATATAATAGGTTGGGTAAGAAATTTTTAAGTTATGTTTATGATCACATACCCTTATTATTATCTTATGCTTTCATATGATCATAGATTAATATATGTTATATTTACACATTCTAATAATATGAGATCACCCTTCCTTATGTTTCCTTTCCCCAAGTTATGAAGAAATTTTTTATATAGGGTATCTATTTGAGGAGTACTAAATGGGAAAATATTTGGGGGAAACATTAAAGATCATTCTTTAAATTAGATGATTGTGTTCCATGTTTCCTAAAGCACTAAAATATTATGGTCATTAGGAATGTGTTTGTGTGGTGTAATGAATATGAAACTAAAAATATGTAATATAAATGTATTAGAATCCAAGGTTACAATAAGAAACACATCACCACATTTTATATTCTACAAAAATGTTGTGCTAATAAATTCAAAAGTGGCTTTAAATTTGAATTCATTTATAAGGTGTTACTAAAAATATAATGTCTCCAACCCAGAAGACACTAAATTTGCTCTCCAAGCCGATTCACCTCATTACCTAATGTTTGCCTACTTATACACCAGATTTTACTGATTAGTAATGGTATACTAATAGATCACATGGGGAGTCTATACATTCTTTACGAGAGAAATTCACAATAGATAATAAAAGAAATAGAGGAAACAATAAAAAATAAATTATATAATGGATTACTAACTTGTTTCCCAAATAGGGTAAAAATGAAGAAAAACTAATAAATTTGTCATATAATGTTAATAGTTCCAAAAGAGAAGAAAATCCAAAATAAGAACAATAGTTAAACCCCCAAACAGGTCCTGACTCCATGTTTTTATCCTCATCCATGCAAATCTAAAGTCCAACTCAACTCCCTAACAAAGGTAATTTTCCCTTATCCTAACATACAACAATAGAGTCTACTAGGGTACCAAATGGGGTCTTGAGCAGGGTGTGAGTACAACATAGTAGGCCACCACCAATGGTGTCTACAAAATATCATGTCTAAATATATAGTGCATGCAGGTACATAATAATTAACATGGTAAATAAAAGTCAACTTGAGATCCATTATTTAAAAACATTCACACTAACCATTTCCATTTTGAGTTACATCTTCATTACTTATATCATCTTTATTACTAAATTCATTTCTATTAAATGTTTCCATGGGTTAGATATTTAAATCATTCACATAATGTCCTAGGTCGATCAATTATCATGAATAAGAGAATAAATCATGTTCACTATCTCAGTTGGAATAAAAAATCCATAGAAAATATATCACACTCACCTTGGATCCCTAGTCCAAGAAGTATCATAAAATTCAATCGCTATATGTATAGATCCATAGTCCCCTTCCCTAACATGTGCATTATATGGTGGGGTTTAGAGCCTTGGTCCAACCCAAACATGGTTGTAGAACCTCACTTCCAATAACAAACATTTACCAATCCATTTTCACATGCATCTTTTATCCATTTACCATATATTACATATCACAAACCCTGCATAATCAATACACATAACATTCACCTTTAAAATTTAATCTACACATAAATCATATTTATGACTTAACCCATCCACACATTTACCAATTACAATGCATATCTCATTTAACCCAAATCACATTTTCATTCCTTTTCCCATTTAACATAATTGACTATTCCCATACAATATCCAATTTAGCAAATATATCAATAACCCTGAATTAATTCATTTAAAAAATTATTTATCTCAAATTACATAATCCACCTATACATTTCCATTAAAAATTTATTCTCCATTTGACGCATTCACATTAATCCATTTAACCCCTTTTCACATTATAAGAAACAATAATTTATGTTGTTACCAACAACTAGAAACAACCACTATTAGTGCCTCTTTATGATTTAACCTATCATATCAACATATTTATCATGGTATCTATTTTAACCACTATTAACATTAGGTTAAAAATTATAATTTTCCATGTCCAAGAATATCATCACACCCCAGGGGTGGCCCTATTCAAGTCTAATCAATCTTAATGCATCCCACTGGGATCATGAGGGGTATAAATTGTCATTTATCCAACCATTTCTAACAAATATTACTAATTAATCGAATAAAAATAAAAGGGGAAACTATATCACTACCACACTTGGAAAAATAGGCAATAAAACTGTGTGATGTAACTTATAGACCACCTAACTTGAATCTGATGAGGAACGCACCCATATCCATAGCCTAAGATCTAGATTCAAGAACAATTTGAATACCCAACCTAATTTCCTCTATAAAAAGATGGTTATAGGGATTTGAAATAATAATAACAAATATATAATCCCTAATATAAAAAATAGAAGAAATATAGGGATTAGACTCACCCAGAGTGTTGATTCGCACCCAATGACACATCAAACAATCTAGAATTGAAGGATATCCACCCATGAGAAGAATGGGTCAAAATGGTTCATCACTAATAATGGAGGGAGAAAAATGGGGAGTAATTAGGTTAGAATCTTAAAATATTACGGGAGAAATTTTTTAAGTTTCCTCTTTTTAATAGGGCCCAAGGTTTTGGCTACACAGTTTTCCAAACCATGCCCTAACTATGCCCCAACCTTGATCTAAGAGGGGTTAAGTCCTAGGGATTCCTATGAAGTTTTGTACTGTTTGAAAAACCATGTGCCAACCATGAGAAACAACTCTATACAAGGTTGCATGATTTGGCACTCCCCCTCACGTGGTTTACTCTAACTATGTGATCAGCGTGCAACATGCACAAGATGGCCCGATTTCTCTTTTTCATGTCCTGAACCCCCGGAAAACCAATGATATTCCACATACACCTAGTAAACACTGAATTAGTTATTATTTAGAAATTAAAAATAAAATTTAAAAAATAAAATTCCTAAATGACGTCTGGGATCTTACAACCTCCCCAACTTATAATGACCCATCCACAAGTTGTACTCCCAAGAATCACTAAGCTTGTGAAGTAAAGATATTGCGCCAATAATCCCATATATTCATCTATCTCTCCCAATTTTCATCTTGAACATTACCATGCTTCCAAAAAAACTCAAACCAAATCCATAGTCTTTCCCATTATGACCTTATCACTATGATCCATAAAATAAACCAGATACTCCTCAACGGTTTCATTGACCTAAATCTCAAAATCATAAACATTAGTCACATGGGATGGGTTAGGGTGATACTAACAAAGATATGACACATGAATGACATCATCAATACCACTATAACACTATAGATGATATTATTAGTATGCCTCACACTTAATCCTCTCTATATTCTTAAATGGCCCCACATATCTAGTTTCCAACTTACCCTCTTTTCAAATATGATGATGACCAAACCTTAACAATAGAAAAAGAAACACACGATCACTCACCACAAAATCAATAGGTCTACGACATCGATCTTCATATGAATTGTATCAAATATTATCCAGTTCTATAAGACTCTGAATAAAAAGATTTTTTTCTTTTGTATCCTATACAAGACTCGGTCCCAAAAGTTCTAATTCCATAGATTACATCCAACACAATAAAGATATACATGATCGACCACAGGGTGCCCGAAACGGTGCCATGTGAATTATATCATGGTAATTATTTTTTTAGGAAATCCTAGCCAATTATAGATAATTTTCCTAGAATCCACTGAAATATAGGAAATGTGCCATCAATATGTCATCTAGTACCTAAATGGTATGCACTGACTACCCATTCATATATGTGTGAAAAGTTGTACTTAGGAACACCTCAGTACTAGTTATCATCTATAATCCCTACTATAAGAAAAACGTGTAATAAAAATCATGACATGAAACTATAGTCTATGGTACCCCATGCAATTGCACTACCTCTTGAACATAAAACTCACCCAACTGATCAATGATGAATGTCTCTAAAATCGGAAAGAAATGGGCCACATTTGTCAATCTATCCACAAATTCCAAAATCACATCATTCTTATAAGGAATCCTCATAATACATACACAAAATATATATTTACGTTATCCCATTTACATTATGGATCGGGAAATTGTTGGATCAAACCACCCAGTCATTGATGGTCATCCTTCACATGATTATATAAAAGGAATCACTCTAAAAAACATCAACTTATTTATTCATATTAGTCTAATAATACTATCTACTAAGGCTAGGATACATTTTGGTCAAAACATGATGAAATTACAACTTAGATGCATGAAAATCACCCATAAACTCTTCTTTCATATGAATTTGCATAACCACACAGTCAAAAACATACACAAACCCATCATCTTCGATGATCCTACCAGAAGGTGACTCCTCACCTTGAAGAAATTCCATTAAAGTCAAACATTCTAAATCTTCATGTTTTTTTCCATGATTTGGATCGTAAGAAAAGACTCAAATACCAAGGATGAAATGTTCATCTTCTCTTGAATATCTTTCACCTCATTATGAATTCCAGCAAACAATGCCATCTTGTTCTGCTCCAAACTTGATTATTGAACTATTTGACTTTGAGTCTTCCAACTCAAAGCATCTACAACACTATTTCCCGTTATTGAGGTGTAATAAAACTCAAAATAAAATGATTCCATGTATTCAACCCACCTTCATGGTGGAATATTAAAATCAGACTAAGAAAAGATTTACATTAGTCTTTTATTATCTGTATACACTGTAAATTGTTTTCCCAAAAAGTAGAACCACCAAAATTTTAATCCATGAACTACCACAACCAATTCAAGAAGATCTGTACTATATTTTATTTCATCAAGCGTCAAATATCCTAAAACATATGCAATGGCCTGATCTTACTTTATCAAAACTTCCCCATGACCAACACCAGATGAATCAAAAAATAAGGTGTACCTCTTAACGGGCTGAGGTATGATTAGAATCGATGTGGCTATCAACTGGATCTTTAATTCCTAAAAGGAATTCTCACATTCCATAGAACATTCAAACCTGAAACACTTATTGGTAAAATATGAGAGTGCTACTTCCAGATGAGAAAATTCATTATAGAAACATCAGTAATAACCTACCAATGCCAAAAAAAATTGAACACAAGAAACATTATTGGGATACTCCTGAGATACAAATTTTTGTACATTCTTTGGGTCCACTGAAACACCCTCCATAGAGATGATGTGACTCAAGAAATATACCTAGTCAATCAATAAATTATATTTTTATAGATTGGCATATATCCTATGCTGTCTAAGTATACTAAGGATGATGTCAAGTTGTTTGTAATGTCTATCATTAGTTTTATAGAAAAAAAATGTCATCAATATAGACTACTACAAACTACTCCTGGTAAGGGTGAATGATTTAGTTTATTAGGGCCGTAAACACTACTAGAACATTGTCCAACCCGAAAAAAATCAAAACAGACTCATTAAACCCAAAGCTACTCATGAAGGAAGTGTGTGGTACATCATAAGGATTCACCCTCAGTTGGTGATACCCCAATCTCATATCAGTTTTTGAAAACATTGAAGCACCTATCATAAGGTCAAAGAGATCATCATTTTTTGAAAGAGGTTATTGGTTCATTATTATCATCATATTAAGCTTACTATAATCAAAAAATAATCACAATTATACATTTTCCTTTTCAAAAAAAATTGGATATCCCCAAGCTGAAGTACTAGGATGAATAAACCCTTTATTTTTCAATTCCCCAAATTGAGTTTTGAGGTCCTGGTGGTTTACCGGTTCCATTATGTATGCTGGATTGGAAACGGGTTCTACTCTTGGATGAAACTCTATTGTGAACTCTACATCTCTATCTAGAGGGGTCCTTGAGAAGTCCTCGGAAGATACATCTTGAAACTAATCCAAAAAAGGAGGAAACACAGGCTTCTTCACTCACCCATCACCAATCATAGTACAATACACTTAGGATATGATTTCACCCAACTACTAAAAACTAGTCCTGCACAACCTTCCGGGAAATCCCATTCACCATGATGGACATATGTGTCCCCCTAAATAAGACATGAATGTTTCCCTAAGTTGATAAAAAAAATTTATTTTGTACAATAGTAACTATTCTATTCCAAAAATTAGATCAAAATATAGCATATCAAGCACAAATAAGTCACAAAACATTGTATCAACCAACCTTAAACACACACCCCTTACATTAGATAATATTTTATGCTATCACCCCTAAAGGTGTGTCAATACACATAACCCCACTCATATGTTCCACTGGTAGACCAAAAACAATCACAAACTGAGTATACACAAAACAATGTGGGGCACATATATCAAATAAATCACTAGGATGTATAAAACCTATAAGGATCATACCTCAAACAGTTGATGGTCCAGCCCCGCCACCTCCCAACATAGACTGAACTACATAAAGTTGACCTTCCCCTATAGCCTAGGGCCCAACCTATGTTCTTAGTGTTGCACTGCCCTATTTATATGGACACTCTAATTGTAAAGTACCTCATCATCCGCCTCGATTTGTATATCCGGTCGATCTCAAACATCCATCCTAGTATGAGTTAACCAACCCCTCGAGTACTAAGTTCTAACCTTGATCCTTTATATTTTCCTAGCTATCAAGGTTTAATACAAAACCTACACACATTTCCCATTCTTTCATATGATTGGAACTAAACTGATGGTCGGGGACACTGACCCTACATGTGCCCCGACCTACCAAACTGGTAGAAAAAACACGATCACCACTCTGAGAGGATTCTCCTTTATTTAGACCACTCTGCACACTTCCACCCTCATGGGTATTTCCAAAATGATGCTTTATATTAATGGAAGTATTACCACTAGTTCATTTAATAGGAAACAGAAACCCATTACCTAAATATTCCTTTAAATTCCCTTATAAAATGAGGTCATTATCTATAACTTCAATAATCCTTTTTAAATGTGATATATTCACCTAGGACTTAATCTCATGCCTATGTCCATCCTGGAAACGGCTCATCGTAGTGGCATCATGCCATGCTAATGATGTGACAAAGTGTTTAAAGTATGTTAAACGGTCCGCGCAATCCATCACTATCATATTTTCTTATGTCAACCTTATAAACTCCAAAACATGATCCTACCTCAAGACATTTGGATAGAAATTCTCTAGATTTGTTTCCTAGATATACTTCAATAGTATGACATTATAATGCTAAGTCTAAACCATGATATCCCACCTGCACTTCACCAATCACGGTAATATATTTTCATCTGACATGAATATATTATCCAGAGGATTATCCAAGTGATCCATTATTATCTAGACGAAATCTATCTATAACTCTGATTTCTCAGGTCCTACCTCTCTATAAAACATGGTAGGGTGGTTCAACAAAAACTCTCAGGTTATATCAAACATACTCGGCATGACCCATCATGGGACCTATTCGATCATCAGAACAAAATGAGTGAGTTACCATAGAAATGATCTTATCCTCGGTTATCTTAGACCAATGTGTTTTCTTTTTATGCTACTTTTGGAGAATTCTAGACATTATCCTTTTGTGGACCAACAAGTACATGCTGTTATGGTGGAATTTATATACAATTCTAAACACAAGTCTTATAACAAAAAACACAAGGCTTCTATAGTTTACATAGAAGAATTATCTTCATTACCCATAAAACAACCAATCAACAAACACTATCCAAACAGATATCATCACACATATAACACTACCCTCTACAATTCCTAATGCGGGTCATGGATAACATGGGTACACCCAACCACACAGTCAAAGGTATTTCATTAGAATCCTTTCTTTAAAACTATTTCCACACTCAAAATGCATATCCTTCCTATTAAAAACATTTCTCATTTCACAACCTCTTACAACCAAAATTTTAAAAAATGTAAAACCCTTCATTTAACATATTTATTTAACCATTATTTATCATCCCTTCCATTTACCCATTTACATCATCTTTATTAGACGCCATTTTCCTCAAATTTTTCATGAAAGTAGGGTGCATTCTAACATTTCTATCCCACACAACCATCTTGTGTGTGCCTATCATGATGAATTACAAAAATGTACCTAGGTGACTCAAATGATGGATGGTTTCACAACCTCATGCCACATCAACCAAGTGAAAATATAATAAAATACTTATATAACACAACAAGGGAATCACCCAATGGTGAAATATCATTCAAATATAACAACATATATCAAGAAAAACAATCCCCACATTAAGGACTTGAGTTTTCCCTCAAACATGGGTTAGATACTCCTAAGAATGAGCTCATTAACAAGACCCAACACATACTAATATCATGTCTACCATCCCAAATAGTAAGATCATCAAAAATAAACTCTCTGATGCATCTTATTTATGTCCCTGACATGGAATCCACTAAACTGATTCCCTGATCTGAGTCGCCACATGACCTCAATAGTGCCTCTCTGTATATTAGAGGTTGCTGGCTAGTAGAGAGGGTCTAATAGATCATGTGGGGAGACTATACCCACTTTAAAATTGTAATGGACAATATACCACAACAGAAAAAGGTGAAATAATAAACTAAAACATGCATTAATAAAAAATTCTACACATAGGGTGAAAACTACGAAGAACTAATAAATTTGACATGTATTAATAATAGTACCAGAAGTCCAGAAATCCCAAAATAAGGACAATAGATGAATCCCTGAATGGTTCTAGCCTCTATTTTTTTATCCTTATCCATGAACATCCAATGCCAAACTCAACTCGATGGCATATGAAATTTTCCCTTGTCCAGACCTACAACAATAATGTATGATTGAGTACACATATGAGGCCAAAGAAGTGTGTTAGTTTAACTGGGTATGCCAACACCAAGAGTATCAACAAATTATCTAGTCTAAACAGATTGTTTGTGAAATTAATAAATAATTGAAAATGTAAAAAAAGACAATTTGGGTTCCATTATTTATCAATAATCACTCTAACAATTTATATTATGATTTCCATCTTCATCACTTATATCATCTTCATTACTAAATTCTTTTCCATCACATGTTTCTATGGGTTAGGCATTTAAATCATTTACACAATGGCCTAATCAAGTGAATTATCATGAATTAGAGAATGAATAAATTTTCTTATCTCAATAACAATAAAAATTTCATAAAAATACATCACACTTACCTTGGATCCTCAGTCTAGTAACTCTAATAAAATGGAACCATTGGAGGTATAGATCCTTAGTTGCCTTCCCTAATCCATTCATTATGGGGTGGGGTTCTGAGCCTTATAATAATCTTACCTATTGTCGTAGAAACTCAGGTCCAATACCCCAAAATAACCATGCCATGAGATCTTGTTTCTTTATACCTTTACCAGATATTCCATATTAAAAACCATGCATAATTAGTAAACATAACATTCACATTTCACATTTTATCTAAGACATAAATCAACTTTATTCCTTAACCCATAAATACATTTACCAATTTCATTACATTTCTCATGTAACCAATATCTCATTTTCATACCTCAACCCATTATGAATAATTGATAATTCCAATACATTATACAATTTAACATATTCATCAATATCCATGAATTATTCCATTTAACATATTAATCATCTCATATTACTTAATCTACTTATGAATTTCCATAACAAATTAATAATCCATTTGACACATTAATATTAATCCATTTAACATCTTTTTACATTATATAAAACAAGTCATTATGACATTACCAACAGCTATACCCAACAACTATTAGTTCTTATTTATGATTTATCCAAACATATCAACATATTAATCATAGTCTCTATTTCAACACAAACGAACTTTAGGTTTAACATTACAAATTTCTGTGTTCTGGAATATCAGTGCACCCCATGGGTGGCCCTAATCTGGTCTAATCAATATAAATTCGTCCCATGGGGATCATAAAGTGTCAAAATCATCATTTTTTACCATAATTTCTACTAAATATTACTAATAGATCAAATGCACACCATAGTGTAAGTAATTTCCCAACCGTACATGCACAAATTGGTAATAAAACTAACAATTATAACTTGTAAACGACCTACCACAAATCCAAAGATGAACAAACCCTAATCCTTATCCTTAGATCCAGATTCAATCACCCTTTGGAGAACCAACATAATATCCTCTATAAAAAAAGGTTTTTAGGGATTCATAAGAAGTTAAGAAAATAAAAAATCCTTAATATTAAAAATTTTAAAAAAAAAGAAAAGGATTCGACATACCTAGATCTTCAATCGACACCCAATGCCACTCCAAACAGCCTCAAATAAAAGGAGATCTACCCTTGGGAATTTAGGGGGAAAATTTTTTACCACTAGGTCTGGAGGATGAAGAAATGGGGAGGAATTTGGTGAGAAACAAAAAATCCAGAGTGTGAAATTTGGTAGTATTATACTTTTTAATGTGGTGCACAGTTTATTGGTTTCGTCTACATGATTGGAAAAACTTTGAACCAATCATGAAAAACACATGTATCCATGGTCTCACTTTTTGATACTCCCCCTTGAATAGTTTACTCTAACCATGCGTTAATCGTGCAACATGCACATGATGTCCCGAATTCCCTTCCATTCATGTCCTGAATCTATGAACGCGCTCGACTTTCCTCATAAAACCAATTAACATTTAATTATCCATTTTTAAGTGATTAAGACAAAAATTAAAATAAGAACATACCTCCATGATTTACAACAACTTAAAAAAACATTTTGATGGAAAAAGGTTATGATATTCAAGAAGAAAAGGAAACATATCCCTAGGTATATCCGTCCCTTTGAAATGATTGATCGTATCGTGATGGTAACCAATTAGTTATTACTTCCACCAAACCTCTCTAAATTCCATGATTTCTTATATGTATTTCTCCCAAGGAAGTACATACATGTCTATTCACATGTATTGAACTCATATGTCATACCATTAGAGCAAGATCATTCATATGAGAAATAACGAGTTGAGATTATGGATCATGAATGAAATGTTATATGAAAAAAATAAAAAACACATGGTCATTTTTTTTGTTCACCCAAAAGTTTGTGGAAGCTACATGGGATATTTATGATATGATGAGGTAGAAGTTTTCTCATTTTTTTGTATAGGATTAATGAATTTTGAGGGTGTAATTTATTTTAACAGGGGTAGAATGTGACACCCTGAGTTTTTATGAATTTATTTTATTTGAATAAATTAATTTTACTTCATTGATTATTTTATAATCAATACCAAGGTGACATTTTTCTACTTGAAACACTGGATTAGCATGTATTACATGTAACACTAGGCTTTAACAAAACAATGGAATATTATTAATTTAATTATTTAAATGCGATCATTATATCATAACCTTAAAATATAGTGATATAAATAGTAATAAATAATTTTTAAATATTAAGTATACTATTTTTATATAATGAAAATATATTTATAATAAAATACATAATTTTCAATTGTCTATTTGTTTTGAAAATATTATTTTCTCAAAAAACTACTTTTTATTTATTTCATTTAACAAAAACAATATTAATTTTTCGAATGTTTTAGAAATTTAATTTGATAAGATAAAATTCATTTTTTAATTCATAATGTCAAAATTATATTAGGGTGACATTTTAGGAATTATTCGAAAATTTTCATTTTTTGATAAATAGTAATAAATGCTGAATGTTAATTAGAAACTACCTTTTGGTTTAGATAAATTATAAATATAAAATATATTTTAAATTATTTTTTAAGAAAAAATTATTTCAATTATACATCCATTAATCCAATTTATGTCATTTTGATAAATTTCATATTAAAATTGTACATAAAACCATCACGAACTTTTGATCATTTTGTCCTTAAAAACCCTCTTTTCATTCACGCCTGTGGGATTAATTTTAACTTATTTTTTTCAATTATGTGAATGGAATTTGTAAATATGGATTTCATATTTGGAGTCAAAATAATTTATAATTTATAATAATTCATAATTTTTTTAACTAAAATGAATAGTGAATGGAGTAAAAATTAATTACCACTATTAAGGTAAAAAATGGTTTATTGTGTGTTAAATGGAAAAGATAAGGGTGAAATTTTCGTACTAAATTGTCTAAAACTATTTTACTACCATATATATTCTATTAAAACTATAAGGTTCAATAATTTCCAAATTTTAACTCATGTGACAACTGAAAAATGTGGTATCACTCAATTCTTTTCAAAAATACAAAGTGCGTCCTCTCCCCCATGTATACATGGCCAACCCATATCCTCCCTTCTTAAAACCTTCACACCCATTTGGTTCATCCAAAACCTACCCAAATAGCCTCCCAAATTCTATTCCCTCATCTTGGAATCCACATTTTAGGCATAAATCTATCCTAGGAAGGATTTTAGTCCAAACTTAAGAAGTATACACGAAGAAGACGTAACTTTCATCAACGATAATTTTTTTTATTTCTTCATCCACCCATATAAGATATTTTTTATATCATGATTACATAATAAAATAAGTATATTATATATAATTATTATAATTTATGTGAAGTTCATAACCTAAAACCATCTCCACTTCCATCAAATGTGTTACAAAATCATCGCACATGTGCACGACAAACTCCCACCTCACGAGCCGAGGTCGTACAATTTTCTATTACCACCTATCAAAGCTCATAATAATGATTTATTTATTGTTTTTATATCAAATAAATCATATTTATTATTTCATTATAATTATGTATTTTATATATCACACATGCCACCATGCTTTCCATTTTTGTGGAATACGATAATGTTGGTTGTGTGTATAATGGACAACGAACTCACAAAGAAATGCTATTCATCCACATTTTTCAAGGAATGTATTAATTATAAGATTAATAAATATTTTTTATATATATTACATAACCATTATTATTTAATAAAAATTTATGTCATTTATTTCTCTTTCACTCAATCAAAACAAAAAATAGAAACAACGTTCATATGTATGTACGACCTACCATCTCCATGAATGGTATCTTTTATTTCCTATCACAAAATTTTTATTGGTTATTATAAATGCATATATAAATAATATATAAGATATCTATATCATTTTTCTCATTATGGAGATTGTGTAACAATGATCAAATTAATAGGCCAAAGAATATAACAAATCAAAATATATACGAAAATCAAAGTGGTTGTTACCCGAAAGAAAACATTAAAATAGAATTGTTAATAAAAGGGTAATAATATGTCATAAGAAAATAATATATGGTATTATATATATAATTACGGTTATTTAATAGATTTATAAAAAACCTATATTTATTATACCATAGGTTTCAATGAGTACGGTGAAATTCATGGCTCAAGGTAAGAGATTTTTGTCTCAATTTTCCTTCTTTGAGGCATACATTTTGTTATAAACATATATTTTTCACAATGTGTGTATAAATACTATTTTACATGTAATATAATAAATCTATTTAGCCTCATGATATTTTATGTTCCATTTTTTTGTTATAACTGCTTGGGTATTATGATTCAATGTTACAAAAGTGGTAAATATTTTATCTTATAATCCCCTATTTATCGGGATTTTTTATGATTAAGTCTCCAATATTGAAATATCATGATCTACCTATCAATAATTCTATTAAATTTTTTTATACTTTGGTTATTGATTATACCCTCATGTAATAGTTATTTTTTCACTCTTTGGTACTTAAAATTATTAATAAAATGTTCTTATAAAAATCCAACTCTATTTCTCTCTTCGGTCAGAAATCCATTTTCTTCCAAAACCTTTATTTCTAAAAATGTTTTAGACAATGTGTTATTACCCTTTTATTATTTTAAAATGATTTTTTACACAAGTATTAATTTTTAAAATATTTTTTTAAAAGGAACCTTCGTGTCATTTTCCAAACAATTCCAATTTATCTTTTACTGAAAATCTGAAGGGAATGTTAGTTTAAACATGTATGGAATGAACCTAATCATCTAAAGTCATGAAAAATCATTTCTATCAATATTCCTTTATAATATATCATTTTTATTTTAAAATAATCCGGATTCCAAATTTTTTACCTTTTAAAAATAATTTTTAAAAGTGGAAGGCATATTTCTTCAAGAAATGTTTTAAATGATCTCTAAAAATTATTTTCCATCTAATATAACATTTGTTGATGTTATATATTCCTTACTGAGTATATTGTCAAAGGAAAACATTAATATTATTTCTCTAAATGGTTTATATTTTGATGTAATGGTGATTATGTTACCCTTTCCTTTTCTATGGGTTACTCCATGATAATATTCTTATGAAATATGTTCAATTTCATAGATTATGTTATGTTGAAATAATTATGAAACATATTTATTTTCCATAGGTTAGGATACAATGATATATTCATGAAACACATATCATTTCAAGTGTTACGATATGATGAATATTATGATCTTGTGGAAAACAAATTTATTATTTTTAATATGTGAGTGGTGGGACCTATATATCTCTAGAATGTATTGGGTAATGATTAATGTTATATGATCTCAAAGGGTACATTGGTGGTTATCCCAAGCCCAAAATAGGGTACACAGGAGTTCATCCAAATCCCATAACAGGTAAATGGGTGGTTATCCCAAGCTTATAATTTTATTTATGTCTTTTTGGGTAGCCTTTAAATTGTATTTTCTATGCTTATGTGTATTCCATAAATATATTTCTTACACCAAAGTTATTTTTTCATGGCTCATTTTCTTTGATTTCATTATGATCCAGGTCTTATATTCTTATATTTTTTATTCCCTAGGTCAATATTATGATCATTTATGTTTAGGGTATGGTTTTCATATGTATTCACATGTTCTCATTCCCTTATGTAATATTTTTCTTATATATACCTTGTTTATCTTTACCAAAAATCGGATCTCACCCTTTCTTATGTTTACGTTCCATTCATTATTAAGATGTGTATTATGTATTATTTTTAAAAGAAAGGTTCTCTATATGAAGAACATATTGGTAGATGTTGTAGCTAACCTACGAAAAAGTTTTTTGTGTGTTGATGTTTTCAAAGGAACTAGACCTAAATGATCATGGAATGGTGATTGCGTTTTTGAGCACATCAAATTATATGATTAGTTTACTGGAATTTCTATAGTGTATCAGTAAACCTATGTTGTCTATAGACATAGCCTTAGCTCATAAATTTAAAAATAGGGTTTTGATTATAAAAATAGAAGGGGAATGGTATTTTATAAAACTTGGGTTTGTTGATTAAATATGACAATACAAAATGAAATAAATAAAACAAAGTATAATTGGACAAGATTAATTAAATGTGGTCAACCTAGAGAAGTCTCATGATTCTGATACTTCATCACTTCATGGAAATCATATAGATAGTTTAATCACAATTTTGTAACACCTATTATCATAACCTTACAAAGTATATTCTAGGATACCTCCTATGGTTCCATCAAAAACAGACAATGATTCACTAAACACCACTGATGATTCGGTGATTTGTGTTCGACATCATAACTGAAACTCACCATGGAAACAAACGAAGAACTCGATGTTCTGTCTAGTTTTGTATGTTTTTTCTTTTTAATACCATGAAAAACATTTACATGACCTTAGCAGTTCTAATGTGAGTTCAATTGACCAATATGAACCACTGAAACACCAAATTTGAATGAGGTATGAGAAAGGGTTGAACGCTGTGTGAAACATCACATGAAAGAGTACCCCAAAACATGATCGTATGATTTTGAGAGTAACATACAAGTATATTACTCAATTAAATAAGAAGATAAGATGAATGAAACAAACATAAAACCTAGAATTAAAAAATATCATACAACATAATACAAACATGATGCTCAGGATTACATCATGTTCCTCTCTAAGTGATCACAAGAGGTTTAGAAATCCATGGGAGGGGGAAAAAAGAAGATGTTGAAGTAGCACTTCACATATCCTTGATATCTTCTATAGATGATGATAAGACTACATTGGGACTCCAAAATGTCATCACCTTCTCTCCTGTTCGTACTCTTAAATGAGGTTCCCAAGGTGCACTTTTATAGCCCAAATGGGAGGTGGTTTTGGGAACCCTAATTTCAAGAATCAACTTGTACAATTGTTTTATCCCACTAGATAGTCTTATATCACTTTATAGAAAAATAAAAAGTTTTCCCACACCTATTTACTATCTCCACTTAATTTTTATAACCATTTGGACAACTAACAATATAGATGTTGATAAAATACATTACAACTATATTGACTTTGTGAATATTTGATTATTTGGAAAAATCAATTTGGATGGGAATCATAGAGGATGTATGAGGCTTCGGTTCCTTCATATGACATTTATCCCATTAGATTTTGGACCATCCCACAAAATTTCATCCAATTAGGATGCATGATTTAGAAGATATATAAAGTTTATTCCACTGGTGTTCTTGGATCCTGTGCAGATTGGCCCATTTTTCTTAGTCTTCACCATGGTCCCTTCAAATCAGCTCCACCTACACCAAAAACATCAATAAAAGTAAAATAAAACTTTTTTAAAGTGATAATAATTAAATTATATAAACAAAATAAAGTAAAACATATTATTAAACTTGAAATTATCAATATAAATTAAGTTTAATACATTGGTATAAGGGTGAAATAAAATAGTGAATCGTGGTACAATCACACCCCCACATCTAAACATTTGAACTCTGGGAAAAATATAATATCCTAATCATGTCCCATTCCTAAATCAAATGTGTGAAAACATACAACATTCTTTTGAAATGAAATTCATTATTTCTCATTTATGGATTAAATTTTCCTATCGTTTTTTGTCACATTCGAATTTGTTCAACTTTATTTGTTCACCCATGCAAAATTTCGTAACCCACCACACTTATAAATTTCAAATATTAACTAAAGGAACATATGAAAGTTGAGTTAATATATTTTCCCATAGTTCATGTTATTTTACCATATTTTCCCAAGATTCTAAGTTCTCAATCGTTAGAAACTAGTGTGCTAATCAAGAGGACTTCCAACCTATATTCTAAGTTATATACTAGAAGAAACAAGTTTGATACTCAAGAGGACTTCCAACATTTTTTTCTAAGGATCAATGGTTTGTAGGATTTAATGTATAAAAAATTTGAGGCAGAATATGGGTTTTTAATATCTTAAGTACAAAACATTTAAAAATTCAGCAAGTGTTCACAATTAATGTACACACTAATCCCCTCACATAGTATATTACATCTAAATCACCATCCATATTGTCCATTTTTGTGGGTCACAACCAATAAATGAATAATAATGATTAAACATCCTCTTTTATCCATTTTATGTTTTGGTTCTATTTTATTTTGAACATACCAAACTATTTTTTAATATATATAGTTTTTTGGAGATATAGAGGGAAACATGTGTAAAAAAATGATGTAATATGGATTGTGAACCCTTTGCCCAAGGAAAATGTATTAACCATTTATATCAACACATAACGATGATTCTCTTCCTATAATTCCCATTAAAATACCCTCTCCCCCACACTTGCTAAAAATAATACATGAATATACACATGAGGTGGGTATGTGGGGATAAATTATCTTGTAATGTGGCTACCTAACAGGAATATCATGGTCTATAAGTAATAATAAGGATAAAATGTAAAGGTGGTAAAAAATAAAGGATACTTTTACAAATTTATTTTCAATTAATTATTTCCTCTATCTTAAATAAAGCATACATGAATCTTATGGCTTCAAATAGAATCATGGAATGTTCTTTTTTCTCTACATGACCTGAGAATCTCATGAAAGTGATTAAAAAGAATAATATGAAATGAAGGATATATAATGTCTCTCAGGTAATGGATTAAAATATTTGTCAGTGCTAATGACGCTTGGCATTCAAAAATCCATTAAAACCCTAAGAATGATTTCAAAATACAAATTCTAGAAAAATATTCCATATCAATATTCATCTGATTTTTTTCCAAAATAATGGAAATTTTCACACAGACAACTCAAGCATGAAAAATTATTTTTGATATTCTGTTTAAGATCAATTTTTATCTATAAATACAAAATAAAGGAAATAAAATCAAAATTAAAACACTTTTTTCTTCTTTTTTTTCTTGTATTTTTTTTTTATTTTTTTTAAATCCTAACTATGAAATTCCACCCTCCCCCACACCAAAAAGTGTCATTTTCCTCAATGAAAGTATTTTAAATAAATAGACAAGTAAATAAAATTAGGGAGAAGGAACAACATGTTATGTTATGTCATATTTGGCATCTATCAGTTGTATTTCCTCCGTGAAATACTTTAGAAAAAATTCATATAAGTGTTTGAGCCTCTTCACATTGAAAGTAATCATTTTTCCAATCTTCTAATGAAAAAACCTATATAGAACCAAAACGGTAAGAATTAATAATGATATAAGGACTGGACCATCAGGAATGAAGCTTAACTAGGAGGATATTTATCCTTGAATTATACTTTATAACCTTCTCACAAATATAAAAAATCCAATGATGAATCATGCAAATATGGATAGCCTATGTCTTCTCTTTATAGATTCGGGAATTATTATATGCATCACATCATATTTCTTCCAACTATTGAATATGCATCTTCATATGATCACCTACATCTGAAAGATTCATATTACATTGTTTAACATCCCAATATGCATGGTTTTATACATACACCAAGAGGTGACAAGCCTTTTCAGTCACACTTCTGTATGGTGAAATTCATATTAGAGTCTCAAATGTTGTACGGAATGCCCAAAGTGCATCGTGAAAGCACAAACTCCAATCTTTACTATTGGGTTGTACCATTTTTTAGGATTATCTAGACTTCCTGGTTTGAGAATTTTTTTTTTTTGCGTTAGTTTTGGGGTGATATGAAATTATGACTTTATTATCAACCCCATACACAAAGATAAAATTTTTCACATTGTGATTGCAAAAATGTGAACACTAATCGGTAATGATGAATCTCAATACACCAAACCTACAGAAAATTTGGGACCTCACAAAATCAACAACCACTCAAAATTAATTGGTTCTGGTGGCCTTTGCATCCACCCATTTAAAAACATAGTAAATAACCAATAATATTTTAAAAAATAAAATTAATTTCTAAAAGGCCCCATGAAGTCAATTCCCCATGCATTAAAATTTTCATAAAATGATACAGGTTGTTAGGGAATTTCATTCCCCTTGGAGATATTCCATGTTAATTGACAATGACAACATGACTTGAAAAATCTATGGTCATCCTTATACAATGTCGGACAATAAATTCTTGAGTCATGGATCTTTTGAGTTGTACGTTGAGTGCCATGTGGCCCCCACATGCCAAAGTTTGGAGGAATGTCAAAACAGAGGTGAACTCATGGTCATAGAAACGCCGACAAAATACTCAGTCACCATAAATTCTCCATAAATATGTGTCATCCCAAATGTACCACTGAGAATCGTGCTTATGTATCTGGGGTTGTGAAGTGGTGAAATCAGTGGGGACCCTTGGCATTGCTAGAAAATTTATAACGGCTGTATACCAAGTGGTATGGTCCACAACATCACAAAGGTTCTCATGGGTGAATAATTCTCTAATGGGGAGGGGTGAGTCAACATGATGGTCCAATAGTGGGGAAATCCTACTAATGTGGTAAGGTAACACATTTTCCACTCCTCTCTTGTCACAAATCTCAATTTCAACTCTTCGTGGAGGAATATCCACTAATTGAGGTGGGGCTTTGCTTTAGGTTTCATTAGGAGGAAACGAAGGGAAGCATGGTCTGTGAAGATGATGATTTTTGACCCGATAAGATGTGAATGTAATTTTTAAAAGGAAAATACAATTGAAAGAATTTCATTTTCAGTGGTTGTGTAGTTTTCTTGGGTAGGGTCTGGGGTACGAGAGGCATACACAGTCACATGAGGATCCATCTCAACCCTTTCTGATAAAACATCACCAATGGAAAACTTAGAGGCATCACAAATCATCTCAAAGGGGAGATCCCACTGTGGTGGTTGGATGATGGGAGGTTATGTTAGACTCCTCATTATTGAATTGAATGCATCCTCCCATTTTTAATCAATCTCAATATCATAATCCGTTTTTAATAAATGGGACAATGTAAGTGTGATCTTACTGAAGTATTTAATTAATCAGTGGTAAAAACCAGCATAACCCAAGAAAGATCACACCTCACAAAATTTTTTTAGATATGGGAACAATTAAATTAATTCAATTTTAGATTTATCAAATTCAATTCCCTTATTTGAAATGATATTCCCATGAACTATCCCCTAGTCTACCGTGAAATTGAATTTCTCGTAATTTAAAACAATATCATTTTGAATTCAATGGTGAAGGAAAAAACCTAGGTGTTCTAAAGAATCATAAAAATATAAACGATATACCATGAAATCGTCCATAAAAACTTCCATAAAACTCTCATGGTACTCAAAAAAAATACACAACATATATCAAGGAAAAGTACAAGGAGCATTACATAGGCCACACGGAATTATTCTGTATAAAAATGTTCCAAGTAGATAGGTAAATGTTGTCTTTTCTTGATCCTTAGGGGCTATATTGATTTTTAAATAACCTGAATTTCCATCAAGGAAATAATAATGGTACTTACCATAAAGTCATTATAACATTTGTTCAATTAAAGGTATAAAAAATTGGTTCTTTTTCATGTCTTGATTTAGTCTATGGTAGTCAATACAGACTCACCAACTTTTTTTCACATGTGTAGAAACTGATTCTTTCCTTTCATTTGAAAGAACTATTATTCCTATTTTTTAGGTAGAATTTTCACTGGGCTAACCCATTTACTATCAGATATTGGATAAATGATCCTTGCAACAATTCATTTACTAACTTAAAATTTTACCACTTGAAAGTGATTGGGATTCTACTGGCATTGAGATTGTCTATCAGGCTTAGTGTCATTATCCAATATTATATGGTGTATACCAATAGATGGTATAATCCCATGAATATCAATAAATGTCCATTTTATATCTTTTTTACACACTCTCTAAAGGTTGAGTATTTTTTATTCTTACTCTGGAGATAGTTTATTGGAAGTAATGATGGGAAATTGGTCAATAAAATCAAGATTCACATATATTAAATTAGAATGAAGTGGTTAAAATTCCAAATGCAGTGGTTTTTAGATTTAGGGAGGGTGTTTATGGGGATTGAGTTCTACGAAACTATCTATTTGCTCATTTTTATTATCTTATGATAGAGAATACATTTTAATGAGATTTTTAGAATCATCAACCATCATGGGTACCTCAGAATTAACACGCTCATCAATTAGAGCACAAAATATAAACTTTTCATAACCCACATAACACCCAAAACATGAATCAAAACTCAAATAATCTATGTTTGAAGAAGATAAAAATGAATCTGGATATAGGTTGAGGAGATAATTGTGTGTGTGTGCATAATTTGAGATAACTACCATCAAATCAATATAAAGTGCGGAGTGCTCTTAAATGGGGTGTTTCATAGCCTATAGGATGATAAAACATACCTTTTCTACCCCGAACACCATGGACAGTGTACCATTATGAACATTTATGATTTTCATTATTTTTTTGAGGAATGGCCTCCCATGTATGAGAGGGGAACGTCCTTGGGTTTTTGTATATTCTATCTCAAGAATGTAGAAATAAATGGGGAATATGATATTACTCACTCTTAGAATGACATCCTCAGTCACTCATGTTGGATGTGTAGTACTCCAATTTGCATGTTTCACAAAAATTTCTATTGGTTGAAGCTCTTCAACCAATAGAGATGTATACAATAGGTGAGGCATTAAATTAATGGAATAAACTAAATCTAACATAGCATATACAAAGAATGTCTCACATATGGTACAAGGTATCGTGAATGTTCTTGGATCCTTGCATTTGGATTGCATTGCTGGTTGAATCAAGGCTGAGACATTCCTTCCTAAGTTGACTCTCTCATTCCCCTTCATCCCCTTCTATTGGTGCAAATATCTTTTATAAATTTGGCATATCAAGGGATTTGTTTATCTTCGTCAAGTAGATAAATGTTAACTTGAAAATTTTTTAATGTATCCATTTTTTATTTATCAATATCATTATCAAAATTATTCCGAGATTTAGAGTGTATTTAGGGGAAAATAAGAGGAATGGATTGTTCATTTAAATTAGAAATGATAATTTTATTACCCTTTATATTTTATTTTTCTTCATTGGAATATTTTATGGTTGGAGAAATAGTTTTTTCAAGAGGGGACATACCTATTGGAATGAATCATTATAAGTAGAATCTTATTTACCACTATAAAGTGTAAATTCACATACATTACCTTTGTCCTTAAGATTGGAATTGGGTTGGGATGGTAGTTTTCCATAACCTTGCATCTTAATATCACTAATGGTGTTTTCCAATTTCCCCACTTGAGTTCACAGGTCTTCAATAGCTTATTATGTGGTTTGATGGAATTGTAGGTTTTGGGTTTCTATTTTCTCCCCCATATCCTTGAGGCATGGTTTAGATTTGGGAGGAGTTGGATGATTTTTTTGAGAAGTTTGAGGATAATAAGGTTGCATACCTTGGCCTTGTTGATGCCAATTATTCTTGGGGTAGATTTAGTTTCCTCCTTGTTAGTACTGGGGTTCTTCTTTTCACCCAGGGTTTGGATTTTTCTTAAATGATTCTTTTTTTAAGGGTGTTGCTTGTTGGAATGGATGCCCTTGGAACACGGCTACACATGACTCAGGTGAATCTTGAAGTTGTGGAAACTGGCCAGAAAAATGAGTATTGTTAGAGAAAATACCAAAATTTAATGGAACTAAAGAAGATTGTGAGCTACCATGTACTTGAGATAATATCCTTATAATGGTATGTATCTCATCATGATTGTTATCTACCTTTTGTTCTTTGGATGAATGACATGCCTCATGAACTCCATGAATGGGTTCAATAGCTTGTGTACCAATGTGTAGTGAATTTTGAGCCGTGTAGACTATTATGTCCCGAGCGATGGAAGAAGTTTTATCAACCAAGGAACCACCTACTGCAACATCAATCATTCCATGATCCATAGAGATAAGTCCCACGTATAATTATTTAATTAAAAGTTTTTCACTAATTTGGTGGTGGGTGCAGCATGTGAAGAGTATTTTAAAACTCTCCTAGTATTCATGAAGGGTCTCTCCTTGTGATTTTTTAACAACACAAATTTATTTCCTAATTGATCCAGTTCGAGAGGTATGGAAGAACTTCACCAAAAAGAGTATTTTTAGGTCATTGTAACCCCCAATTGTGGTAGGTAGATATTATATCTACTCTTTAGCTACACCATCAAGGGAGAAAGGGAAGGCCCTAAATTTACATAGGTTCTCAGACATATTTTGGGGTTTCATGGTGGATAAGACTATGTGAAACTCTTTTAGATGTTTGTGAGTGTCCTCACCCGGAAGACAGAGAAAATTGAAAAGTAGGTGGATGAGGACCAATATCAACTCAATGTTGGATGCTTCCTCAGGATATTGGATGTATGCATGGTTGGTACTCCACATCCGAGGTGTTCATTTCTTTTATGGTTTGATTATTTACCGACATGTTTTATTGGGGTTGATTGGGTTCAATTTTTGATTTGTTTAGGACCACTTGTGGTTCCACAAGGGTTTCCTCAGTGCTACTAGATTTATATTATCTAGAAGCCTTGATTTGTGAGTGGAGTGATTTTTCAATTTTATGTTCAAATTCAAGTAGTGTTTTGTTACCAGATCGTGTCATGCAACAATGATGTCCAGTTTAATTGATTATTTATTTGATGTTGTTTTTTTATTTTTTTATGGAATATTAATGAAAAAATAATAATTAAGAAATAAAAGGGGGGAATAAAAGTTAATGTTATAATACAAAATTAGAGAGATAGAGAGAGAAAATAATAGATAGAGATAGAGAACACACACAAAAAAACAAAAAAACGAAAAAACCCAAAAACAAAAACAATAAAATGGGGGTGGAATATTGAAGGAGTAATAATTAAAAATTAAAATTAATAAATAAAATGAAATTAGTAAGAAGAAATGATCTTGTATCCTTGACAACGGTGCTATAATGTGATCACATTTTCGGGTACATCAAATTAGATGATTAGTTTACTAGAATTTATGTCGTATTGCAGTAACCCTGGGTCGTCTCTCGATGAAGCCTTAGATGAAAAATTTAAAAATATGTATTGATTGAGAAAATAGAAGGGAAATGGGATTTTATAAAACTTTTATTTGATGAATATAGATGAAAATAGAAAATAAAAGTGATAAAACAAAGTAGAAATGAACAAGATTAATTAAACATATCATCCTAGGGAATATTTAGGATGCTCATACATAATCACTTCAAAAGAAAGGTTATATATATTTTAATCCCTATTTTTTAACATAGATTACTGTAATATTACTTATTTTATGTTAGGATACCACTTAGGGTTTAAAAAAACACACAATGATTCATCAGACACCACCAATGATTGGGGTATTTGTGTTCAACATCATAACTGAAACCCGCCAAGGAAACACATGAAGAACTCGATGTTCTATACAAGTTATTATATTATTTCATTATGATAACATGACATAAATTTACATGACCTTGATATTGCTTATGTGAGTTCAACTTTCCAATATGAACCACACAAACACCGTAATTGAATGAGAGAGGAAAAAGGGATGAACTGTGTGTGAAACATCACTTGAAAGGGTACCCCCAAATATGGTCATTTGAGTTTGAGTATAACATAAGATTATATAAATAAAATAAATAATAATATTTGATGAAGAAAAGTAACCTAAAACCTGGAATTAAAAAGGAAATTCAACATAATAAAAACATTAATCTTGGGATTACATCATGTTCCTCCCCAGGTGATCACAAGGGGTTTACACATCCATAAAAGGTGAATAAGAAGAAGTTGTTGAAGTAGAAATTACCATAGCATCAATAAATTATAGGTACGATGAGAAGACTCCTTTGGGACTCCAAAATGGTAGCACCTCACCTCCCGGTTGAACTCCTAAATAAGGTTCCCAATGTTCACTTTTATAGGCCAAATGGGAGGTGGTTTTGGGCACCCTGATTTTGAGAAACCATCTATCCCATTGTTTTGGGCCACTGGACAGTCTTATCATGCTTTAGAGAAAACCAAAAAGTTAAATATATGAATCTTGAATATCTACACTGAACATTTGGCAGAATATTGAAAAATATAGCTTGATGTATGGAAAAAATACATAACAACTCTTTTGACTATGTATGTCTTTGATTCTTTAGACATATCAGTTTAGATGGGAATCGTAGAGGATGATTGAGGCTTCGGTTCCCTCATATGAATTGTATCCCATTAAATTTTGGACCATCCCAAAAAATGTTATCCAATTTGGATGCACAGTTTAGTAGAGGTATGGTTTTTAGTCAATTGGTGTTCTTGGATCATATTTAGATTGTCCCATTTTTCTTGTTCTTCAAAATGGGCCCTCCAAATCACCTCCAACTATATCAAAAACATCAAAAAAGTAAAATTTTCCTATTTGAAAGTGAAAATAAATAAATTATAGAACCAAACATGATGTAAAACATGTTATTAAACTTGAAATTTCCAATACAAAATCAGTTTAATACATTTTTATAAGGGTGAAATAAAACAATGCGTCGTGGTACGATCACATGGTTTGTTATGTTATGTAATAAATATTTTTATAATATGATATAATATTATCTTATAATGGATTAATATCTTCACACAATTTATATCTATTTACAACTTACTCTATTTATATTTCTTGATATTTTAAATTTTATGGGTGGGAGTGGAGGAAGTCTTAATAGAAGGGATATACTATGTTATAAAACAATTGTGGGGTTATATTTTTTATATTGGGGAAGGAACATGTTACATTCATTATACTATTATTGTTTTCCTTAGTGAAAAAAATAAGAATAAAATAAATAAATAAATATGGGTTGTGTTTTGGTGAAAATAAAAAATCACCATTTCCATGTTGATGATCTTTTAATTGTATATGTTTAGTTAGTGGATGTGATATTTATTCCAAGCATAAATTTTGAAAAATTGAGAAAATTGTAAAAAATAAGATCTATAAAAATTTAAGTATCAGAATTATTTCATTATGATTATATTTTTTTGGACCATACTTTTAGTTATGGGGAGTGTGAGTTATCATTTATAATAGATGATATTTTTATTATACTTTAGTTTAGATATCAGGTAGTATGATTTAGATATAAAACTTCCATTATGAGCCCTAATATCTTCAACAACAATCCCTACCAACCATAAGCCTCAGAATTATGAGATCCTTATTTTCAAGGTCATCATGATTTTTTGTGAACCTTTTCTTTATTTATTAGAGAAAGTAGTTATTTGGAAATCCTATGGAAAGAAATCATACACTCATGATGATATCATTATTGCACTTCAATTTTTATCATGAGTTATAGGAGAAAAATAAATCATTGTTATGTAAATAATTACTTGGGATATTTGGTAATAATGAATTGTGATATATGAATACATGAGAGGAAAATACCCACTAGTTATCAATCGGAAAAAAGTAAAATACTTGAGTTGATTAGTTTCTTTGAAGATTGTGATGTTTAATAGATTTTTTATCAGAATATTTAATGTGTAATCCCCCATTGATAATAATTTTATTTAATTTCTTTGTAATTTGAATATTGGTAACATGTTATTCTTATTTTACTTATGTTGAGATTGCATGTTTGAGGACAAGGAAGATCTAAGTATGGGGGAATTTATAGAGAAATATTTTTCATGACAATTTTAATAGAAAAAAAGTTTTTATGAACATTATATTTTTATTCTTGCCGATATTTTATTGTTTTTTTATTTATTGTAGGATACCACAAATTTTGGGAAAATAAACACGAAAAAACAAATTTTATGGCTAAAGACACTTCGCACCATGATGAAAAGTGGCACAACATGACAACATAATATTAAATATAGAAGATAAAAATAGATTTTTACTAAAAAATAATTGAGGTAGTGGTTTCCACAAAAATGATATTTCTTGTGATTAGTGAAAAGGGAAAGACCATGTTTGAGGATTCAAAGTGAGGAAGTAAGTTCAAATGAAGAAGAAACACACTATGAAAAACATAGATTCACATCATGAATGAAATTCATGAATTGAATAAAAAAATTTATATGATGTCTAATAATCCATTTTAAGATTCATAGACCCACACATTATAAGTTGTGAATTAATTATATGATTTGAAATTCCCAGGTAAACCAAAAATTGGAAGTTTATGAGGTAAATAATTGAGGAAAACCTATTTTTCAATCTTTACCCACCATGAATTCCTATGATTGTACAAAAAAACATTTATTGGTCAATTATGAAAACCCGAGGATACTATCTATCTCTATAAATATAATTCATGGGGGATGGAGAGAGTTTACTTAGTGAGGGGAAGATATGGATGATGACATTATTTATATTTATTTCCCTTCTTTTGTTTTTATTTCCTTTATTCTTGAAATTTCTCCCATCTCCTAAATCAACTTGACTTTCCTATCCATGGAGGGGTAGTTTTTTAAATGATTTTGAAAGGGGGATTCCTGACCTCTTTCGGGATGATTTATTTGGTATTCTAAACATAATAAAAAACAACTCTTTCTTTTTCTTTATTATTTAAATTCTTATTTATAATTTGAAATTTTTAATGTGGATTAGTTATGCCTTGATTCTATTTATTTTAATTTCCTTAATTGATTATCCATTTCTCCATACCCCCAATTATTTTCTGTATACAGTGAAATAAATCAGAGTTCGGTGGTGGGTTCTCAATGATAATCAGTACATGTGTTTGATTTTGATTGGAACACTTGGTAATTAGAGAATAAAAATACCCAATCAATATTTCCATAATTAATCAAGGGGAACCACAACAACACCCACACACATTGTAAGGAGGCAAAAACAGCATAAGGTTTTTTGAAAGGTAAATTCTCACAATCATTATCAGGTAAAGGGGTGTTAATGAATTAGTAGAAGTTTTTTTCTCTTACCAGTTAGTAGAATAAAAATTGGTTAATAAATGGGAATTTTGATAACGTTGAATAGTAAGAGAAAAACATCACCAGTCATAATCTTAAAGAATTGTTTAAAATCCATTAAATTAAACTTATTTCTTCTCACAATTTATCAAAATAAATTAAAACAAACTTTTAATTAAATCAAAAAAAGTGAACAACTAGTTTTCTATGAACTCCTATTTTAGAGACAACCAATTTTATAAATAACGATAATATACTTAAGTAATTAAAAAAATTCATGCCCCATGATAGGTGTGCATAAGTACATAGGTTGTGACCCAGCACACATGGTGTGTAAGGTTATAGGGGTCCTTGGGTCTGCACTCTTGGTACATGTAGACCAAGCTATATAGGGTTCAGATAGTGTGTGCATTAGTCACATGGTCATGTGATCCTTAACTCCAACTAAAACCCTTGCATCAAATAAAAGGTACAATGTAGAATGTTTTCTTCAAAGACACATATTGTTTTGTTGGGGAATTTATAGAAATTAGGCTTATTCGAAATGTAGTTGATCTTCAGGCATTCTACAATAATTATTTCACGAGTTATATAAAACCATTCACTATACATTACAATCATAATTAAAACCTCAATATAAGTCATATACCATCCACTAATTTCTAAAAGAGTAAATCTAGGTTATCTCTTATAGAAGGAATATCATCTCAGAAATGTGGCATCATAAACCAACCATTATCGTCGAACCTATTTTGTATTAAAATACATGTTGTTAAACCATAATCAATGACCCAAGAAACCAATAATAAATTAAAAAATTATATTTTCCCATGGTAATGGTTGAATTGTTTTCCAATGAAACATCGATGATGAATTCACGTAGAATGCAGGGAGAAATCCACAAAACAAAAATGTAAGGAAACAATGAATTCCATTTTCATCTTGGAAAATATCATTAACATAATCAGATTTATCATGATGTATTAAAATAATCAAAATAAATAATTATAAATAAATTTTATAGGAATAAAAATAAATTTAATAAAATGAAGAATGAATAAATTCAAGGTGAATTAATCTGTGTTTGTAACATCAATTAGAATAAGGATAAATTCAACAAAATGAATTTATACCTGAAGAACATATCAATATTTTTTGAAGAATATATTTTATAGAAACATCATTAAAAATTTAATGTAATCTTCATTATTTAAAATAAGAAATATGATTTATTTGGAGAAGAAGATAAACTCTTATTGTCAGAGATGGTGATTCCCAATACTAAGTTGTCCACCAATGTCAACACCCACTAAAAGGTCCCTCTCCCTCCCTCTCTCACAATCATTAGGGTTAGGAGGATAACATAATAGATTCATCATAGATAGGTATAAATAAGGAAAATATATGTTTATGGAGAAAAATAATAAATTTAATTAATAAATTTATTTATTAATTTTACCCCATATTGTGACTGCACATCTTCTCAGAAACCAATATGAAGGAAACTTATTTTACGCCTAGAATAAAGCCTATATTTTTTACATAAAATAAATAAATAATTTCAAATACTCATAACCAAGGTTCAAATGACCCCCGATAATCACACCACTTCCAAACTAATTTTTTGGGGCATTCATTACAACTTTTTAAGGGTATAACACCAATAATTATGGTTGTTTCATTCTCACTACCTTGACATATTTTGTCTCTAGAAGCACAACTCACTAAAAAATGTGAGGTTTCTGAGCTTTCATCTTGTTCACATGCTCCCACGAGCTCTCCTAGAGATTAATGTACTTCTATGGAACATGCAATATTGAAATTTCTCACCCTTAGAGGATCATCTCCTACAAACCCTCAATCACCCCCAGATACTCAACACTGGTTACTATTTCTTTAATGTTTAGTTCTCCTGATTCAATAATGTGCATCTGATCATGCGTGTATCTCTTAGGAAAGGAAACACAAAAGAAATCATGGAATCAATAGAGTTATGGGGGTAACGTTGGGCGGTATGTAACCTTACCATCTTATAAGGAAATAAGAATAGAAATATGTTCCATAGAGATATTTTTCATCCTAGGATAAATACCAATAAGTCATTCTAAGGTGAGGCCTTCAATAACACAATGCAACACACTTCAAACTCTAAGGGCCTCCTTCAGATGTCTGACATATGATGGATCTACATTGTTCTCATCCAATAATAAATTATTTTTATCTTCTCAATCATATCCTATATAAACTCATGTCTAATGAGTGTCGACTCACCCAAATACGACCAACACAGATCTAACCTATAGGGTCTCCCATAAATATCGTGAAATAGAATCATGCCAACTTTCAAGTGATAGTTATTGTTATATAAATACTCCACCAATAAAAAATGGTCCTCCCATATCTAGATAAAATCCAAAACACAAGTCCTTGGAATGTCCTCTATGACCTTAATGTTTTTCTCAATCTATCTATATGTTTTTGGGTAAAATTCAATGTGCATCCATAACATAGTCCCAAAATCCTATTACAAACCTCTCAATGACTAGGATGTAAAACCTGAATTATGGTTAAAGACAATTTTTTAGGGTAATCCATGAATTCATACAATCTATTTCACATACAATCGCTAATCATTTACACTAAAATCCAAATTAGTGAGTTGTTAGAAAATCACCAAGATATCATCAGGACCTCTAACTGATCATAAGAGAACCATCACGAAATTGATAGATATGTTGTCCCATTTACACACTATAATATCTAGGTATAGGATCACAAATGCAACACCCTAATATTTTAATATAAGGATATTATATTTTATAGCATATATGACATAAAACACATAGCTTAAACAATGTATCGAATATTATTATTTAAATAAGACCTTAATAACATAGAAATTGAGTTAGATGGTATGAATAACTATAAATAAATTATGAAATATATATAATGGTTCTAATAAATAATTTTTTTATTTATTCTTAGGAAATAAGGATTTTTTTTTAGAAAAGTCATATTATGCTTCAAAAATATGTTTCCTTCAAACATGGTTTTTTTTTGAGAAAATATTATATTTAATTTTTTAAAATTTTCAAAAATTTAAGTTATAAAATTAAATTAATTTTTTAAATCAAAATATAATAATTATCATACATTAAATTTTTATGGCTTTATTTAAAATATATATTTTTTACAAATACTGAAAAAATACTGATTTTTATTGAAAAATGTAAATTTTTTTCAAGAATTCACAATGTTTTATTTTATTTTAAAATGGTTTAATATTGAAATTAGTTATATTATATTATTAATAATAAAATTATATTATTTTAAATGAATTTTATGGTTGAATTTGACATAAAAATATTTTTATACTTTAAATTCCTTTTTTCTAAAAAAATAGATTTTCATTGTGTTCTATGTTTTTATATTAAATTGACATTTTCCAATTATAGAAATTAAATCAGGAAAATGGATTCCATATTTGGAATAAATATTTAAAAAAATTTAAAATAGAACCCTTTTATTTTTGGTTAATATGAGTAGTAACCATAGTAAATTTGTTATCACCGGTAAGGGTTAAATGAGTAAAATAGGGTTAAAATTTGGGGTAAGGACTTAAAATTTCTCTAACACATTACTATATCCTATTTTATTTGTGGAGTTAGGCCACATACCTATATTTATTAAATATATGGACTCTTAGTTCCATAATTATATTATTATGACCTTTATATTAATTTATGTAAAATATAATGTCAAAAATCTCATACTCTTGACATTAATATCTCCAATATTTTATCATAAAGGTAAAAGGTGGTTATGTTTGGTTATAAATGTTTATATAAAATTTAAATTAATTTTATTTATAATAGTCATTTATTTTTATTTTTCGGTGATTTATTAATTACCCTAAATTTTTACAGAGCACTGACACTATAATGCCTTGCCCCACCTAATTAGGATGAGAAGAGGCAGTGATGCTATTAGGACATATGTGAAATCACCAAGATACCAATGGATAGAAATAAATTTCAATGGATTCAGATAATATTGAGGGAAGAATTTCCATTTATAAATAAAAAATCAAACCACTATGTGATGCATAAATAAAATAATAAAACCAAAGTTATCCTCAACAATAAACAACCATATCAAAGTACCAATGAAAATGAAAGGAAAAAACCAAAAATTACCAATAAACTCCAAGAACCAAATAAAACCACAAGACATCATCCCAATAAATAGGACCAATCTTAAGGCTCTAAATCCAACTACTATACCCATGGAATTAAGATGCATCACTAATGAAATATGAAACTTTCCCTTTACTTATGTATCGATATATTACAACTACAAACACACTAAAGGTCCCATGAAGTCAGTGAGTATAAACTATATAGGATTTACCTAATGACTTACCAATTCATACAACTAGGAAAAACCATTTAGAATAATTTATATAAGAAAATTTAAAAGAATTCCAATAGTTTATATCAAAACCAAAAGAAAGTTCCATGGAAAGTAATAATCAAAACCACTAAAATGATTTCACATTTATTTGCATTACCCATTCCATGTTTCCACAAAAACACATGAATTAAAAGGGGATAGTTCCATACTCATGAGTAGACTAGTTAATCCACCATGTCATTACAAGGTGACCTATACTAAGTTCCCCCCATAGAACACACCCCTTGCACATTGTCACATCCATGAATTCACTCACACTAACAATATCTTCCAAATTCCTTGAATACAAATTCCACATAAAACCTTTCTTTATTTAAATTATTTCAACAAAACATTTTCCATGATTCAAAACAAAACCCCAATTTTAAAATAATAATTTTAGAAATACCATCAACAATGATTTTCCATGAAACCATCCAATTTCCACAGTTTTAAATATATAACCCCAACAAGGTTTCTATTTTGAATCACACAAAGATTTCACTAAAATTTCAATAAAATAATATAGTTTTAAAAAACCTTTAATTTATAGAAAAATAAGAGATGATAGATATTCCACCGACCTATCAACGGTTTCCAAAAACAATGAATGGAAAAAATTCAGATTCGATCACAACCCACATTCCCTTTACCAGATTACACATGATCTTATCAAGATTGAAATCCCAAAACATATATATGTTGATAAAATAATATATATATGTTTTGGGACAGAGAGAAAGACTATATATAAGAAGAAAGATGAAGAATGGTGACTAATAGATGAATATAGACCTCCAATGTGATTTAATTCTCCAAGAATCACTTCATGATCCAATGGGGTCATATCTCAAGAACGTAGATAAAAATGAATTTGATACTTAAAGGTATTGCTTGATTAATGATGGTATCAAGAGTTAATTTGGATTAGATACACAAATTTTGTGTTTCATTACACCGTAGTGTGCTACTACCTTAAGGCCACCTCTTTCATAATTTGCTCACATGGTTTGATAATCTATGCTCCAACTAGGATTTTTCCTCTTTTTCAAGTTTCATGATTTACCCTCAGCACTAGGATAATTATCACAATACATGCACCATCCTAGTTACTCCCAAATAATTTTGCACATTTTTTAGAGGTGGTTCACGGTTTTTACTAACCATGAACAGACTTTCCACTTCCAAAAACACTTGAAATCATGTATAAGCCCCCCATAAAACCCAAAACATGAACCCAAGTCTTTTATATGATCAAATTATATAAATTAAGGGTAGTTTACTAAGAAATAGGGCAATAGATTCTCCCACCATTAGTTTTTATATCCCCAAAATGTTTAAAACCAAATCCATCCTTGAAATGTTTGGGATACAACTCTAACATTTTCTTTTCATTGTAATTCACCAACCCTAGTTACCTAGAGTCGGTGAATTACAACGTATAATTGGCATGATCACAAAAGATCAAGTCTCAAAATAATGATTAGTTTAGTATCCTTGGAATCACTTGATACATTCATAAATTTTACATTACATCATAAAGTGAAAAAGTACGACAACATCTTGTCTCTATAGACCACCCAAAAATCCATATACTATCCTAGCAGGTAATTCATAAAATACTTGTTCACATCCTGGAAAAAATAAAACATAGAAAGGGGTGAGCTCAGATGCTCTGTAAGGATAACAATACAGCAGAAACATTCCTAAATAAGTATAACCATTTATGTTAATGTATAACTAAAACAAAATACTTTTAAACTTAAACCTCAGCATAATATGGAAAAAATTAAATAAATTAATGTCATTTACTTATTCACATGGATATTCTACTAGTCGAATAATAACATGCAATATCAATAACCACTTTCATGATGATTTAATGCATAATGTTAGACAATCATAACTACATAGTCATGGCCTTGTGCCAAAGATTACAAATAAGATTTTGTCAAGGCCTTGTGCCAAGACACTAGTTTATCTCATGGGACCTACTAATGAATCGAGGAGATATAGTGGTCTCCACCCGTCACTTACTAAGTCTAATTCATTCCTCATATGAACAGGTTTAAACATAACATAAAGATTCGTATTAAAACTAGCATATGAAATGTCAATACATTAACCACAAACTATGAATAGTATAAAAATAGCACATCCACAGTCAAACATAACTCATTCGATACAATATGGAAGATTGTAATGTATCATATTAACCTGAATCGAGAATAATGAAGTACATTGACATAGATTAAAATAATCATCAAAACTATTAGAGAGAAATATCCCCCATTTTCTTGAAATCATTTAAAAGTCACACTATTTGTCTAGAAGCCATTTAAAAATAGATTTTTGAATCAAAGTGTCTCATACAACTTTGAAAAATTTAAATGTAATTTTGATTTAAAAACAATAATGTCCATATAAATAAATCCTTAAAACTATTTTTAAAACATGGACATTGATGAGAAAGATTTTCAATAATAAATCTTTAAAACATTTAAAATGTTATTTTAGTTAGAGTTCCCAACCAAAAGAGAGAAACATGAATACAATTAATTGTGGTAATCAAAACATTGTAATATCATGAGAATAAAGGGATCCATGATATATATTTCAAATTACATTATATTCACCATATTAAATTGAATTGGTGTATAACAACAAAGAAGTCTCAACGGAATGTAAATTGAGATGAAATATCTAATAAAGACTGTATCCTTAGGTTAAGGATAAATCAATGACATAATTATGTGTGAAAAATATAAATACACTCAATATGATTGGATATTCAGTGTAAATCAATCATAGGACGTTCACACATATTCTTGTAAAAACAACACCCATGAATTGGATATTTAACATAACAAATGGAGATTGAGTTAAAGTTACTCTTATCAAGTTCATATCGATGAATTCCGAATTTATCAATGGAGTGATTATGTGTATCAAAAAGTATATCAACAAAAAGGGGAGTGTAAATTATGACAAAAGAAAATGAATAGTGATTCCACACATAATTTTGGAGTAATATAATTAATGAAGTATGCGTAAAGCTGAATGAGTGGAAACTGAAATTTCAAATTCCCTTATCGATTTTGTAACTTAACAAACATACACCCATGAAAGAAGGATCATACGATGATGATGTAAATTTCATAAATTAATTTATATTACACAATGAATACAATCATGGGTAGTATACACACCACATTCAATAAATAAGTGTTGAACAATGTAAATCTCACGGAATGAAAAGTGAGGTAAGAAACCCCTTACCTTGTACTTTTTCCTTGGTTGAGGGTAGGTTAACCTATTTTATAATGGTGATTTAATTTTTATTTAATTATACAATAATAATATACATTAATATG
Organism: Viscum album; assembly: GCA_963277665.1. NCBI lineage: Eukaryota > Viridiplantae > Streptophyta > Magnoliopsida > Santalales > Viscaceae > Viscum > Viscum album. Next base: position 1,880,722,352 of record OY728132.1, read on the forward strand.
ATATCATATATAATCTATTAACACTGATTTGTTGATAATGTCTTATTATTATCGTCTTTTCAGGTGTTAAAGAATTCGTTTTCCTTTATATTCTTTGTTATGTGAGCCATATTTGTTATGTATGGGATGTATATTATTCATATACAGAATGATATCATGTCTCTAAACATTATTTTTATTCATAAAATGAAATGTTTTCTTGAATGGATATGATGGGGAATGAATCTCATCGCGTTCGTGGAGAAGGTAATCTGTGCGTACGCACGAGAAACAAAATCATTATTTTGATATTAAAATAATATATAATTGGATAGTATATCATATATACAGAATCATTATAATGTTATATTTTTTGTTTACATTAATTACACATCATTATTATACCCATACAAATAATAATATATTGAATAACAATTAGACCACGACGTGGAGACGGTAGATTGTACGTACGCACGTATGGTGACATGTCATTCAAAGGATGTATAGAATACTGAATATGGTTGTAACATATTTAGAATAACATCACAGTATATAGAAGATACTGTAGTTATTATTTTATAATGGAAATAAAAAATAAAGAAGAAGTGGAAGAAGAAAGGAACTTGAAAGAGGGTGGTGAAATCATTACCTCTTCTTCAGGTTCTTCCTTTTTGATTTGATCAAAAGGGCTCCTTAAGTTGGATTTCTGACCAAAGTAGTTCCTCCAAGATGAAGTGAGGGAACTTGGGAGGATATTTGGTCTGGGTTTGGTCGAGCCAAATGGCTTTGATGTTGTGAATTAGAGAGAAGGGGGAGTGCCCTTTTATAAGAGTGGTCAGGGGCACCGTAGGAAAAGCTAGAAATATTAATTCATAATAAATTAATATTCTGTTTCTAATGGCTCCAAAGTAGATTATTTAAATTTTAAGGTGTGTATAGGTCGAAAACCACTCTACCAATAGGTTTTAGACAGGTTTGGGTTACTATATTAACATTATCTTTTTGATTTAACTCTTAGTTAAATAGTTTGACATTTACCATGTCTCTTTGTATTTTCATATTATATAATTAATAAATTAATATAAACTTCCAAGAGACCCCAAAGTGGTCCATTTATAATACACCTATATTTATATAAGACATTTTTTCAATCCTTATATTTTTAGGAATTTAATATCAATTAATAATATAATATTTGTTTTAAAAACTCCTTCGTGTCAATTTTGACACTTTAATAATTGATTTTTGTTAAAGTCATAAAAACTTTATTAATTTGAAAAAAAATCATTTAAACAATAATAACATTCCATATTAACCAATAAAATTTTTTATGTCATAAAAACTTTCAAATTATATTTATTTTAACATTTATAATACCAACTATTTGATTCTTTGATTAATAATGAAAAATACTGCATCATTATTGTGTCATAAATAAATTTAATTATTCAATGTCTACAAATTATAAATAAAATACCATTATGTATTAAATTTTTTTATATTTCTAATGAATATTTATAGTCTCAAATATAACATATATAACCCTATTTAAATATTGTTTTTCTAAAAGATATATTATTATGTCATTTTTGTATTTACTTTAACTTAATTAATATAAAGTGTCATTATCACTTACAAGTGGATCCATGGGTTCCCAAAATCGACCCAAATATGCCCATGGTCAGAAATATTTCCTAAAATAGTGTTAGGACACGTTTTAGGGTAATTTATTATTATTATATTATTATTATTATTACCCTTATTTACCAGATTTACCCTTTAACCATTGTAAGTAAAATATTTACCAAAATAATTATTCAAAATGCCTAAAAATAAAAGTTACCTATTTACAAAATTTTGACATCCTTATTATAAATATGGAATAAATTTTTCTAAATTAAAAATACAGAAGTGGTAGAAATTAATTCAAAACTAATTCCCGTTGTTAAAATAAAAAGCGTGTTTTTAAGAGATAATAACTATCAAAAGATTGGCACTTGCTTATGTCCAGTTTAAATGTGAAATTATGTCCCATGACCAGAATTGTTTTAAATGGTAAAAATATAATCTAATTATACTCTAAAATCACTCAAATTCATAATTTATAACAATTAATTATCTCGATTAAAAAACATTTTAATTAAAATTTTGTAATTTTCACTATTCATCAAAATCTGAAAGTTATCCAAAAAGTACCAAAAATTCACCCTAAGATAATTTCAATATTCAAAATCCAAAAATGAAGTCCATTTTTAAGGATAAAATGTATAAAATTTCAAAAAGTGGGTATTACTGTTCATAATGGCTAGTTTGATTGGTTGTGGTGTGCGTTAGAACTCAAAGTTGCGTACAACACATGATACTATTTTATTTAAAGAGAAGCGTATCGTGGAAGCTTGGGGTGTTAAATTCTACCATCCTTAAATAAATTGCATCCTTGTAATTTTTAAAATTGGGGTTGGGAATAAAATGGAAAGACCGACATCAGAAAAAGAGTCGATAAAACTATCACTTTAAAAGAAAGAAAGGGAAGTACAAAGGTCACCTATGATAACCTATACTATGATTCCATGTAGAAAAACATAGATCTGGATGATAAACTAAGTGTAATGTTCTGATGGAGAGGGATAGAAAACATGATCAAGAGAAATTTAACAACAAGAAAACCACAAACTTGTGATGGTACAAATGGTCATTAGTTTCCCAGTAGGAAAAGTAAACTGACAACATTTTTTTAAGTTACATCACATAAAGATAAGAAATTCATTTATGATATTGACTAAGAACATAAAGAGATGTAATTACTTTTTAAGTAAAGTTTCATTATTTAATAAATTTATACTACTAACCCATTTTTAAATGATGAGTATTCAAGAATACTTGGTAACACTAGAAGAGCTAGAATGAACTTCTTATAGAATCACATGATCCACGAAGGATAAAATATATATTTACCTTGTCTTTAGAGACTAATCAAAACCAAAATGGTTAGTCTAAGATATGATGATCCACTAAAAGTATATTCCATTAGAGAAAGAAACACTAATATTCATTTCTAAAACTATACCAACAATACTCAAAGATAAATAAATAGAATTAAATAAAAAAGTGTCCTTAAAATCCTTCAATATAATCTAAAATAATATTCAAACCCAAAACATAGAAGAATTTGGTTATGTAGTCTTCCACATTAAATTTTATCTCCAAATGACATCAACTACTCTTAAAGTCACATAATTAAAATTAATTAACCGAATCACATATTCTCTATTATAGGTTAATCATTTCCATAAATAACCCAAATCACTATAAATCCACAATAAAAACATAGATAAAAATCCACCACTACTCCACAAATGAAATCCCATAGTATTCTATTTTCCTTGGGAATATAGTGTTCTCAACAAAGAGAACATCTTCCAAAATAACATTTTATCACTTAATCACCAAATCATTTTCCTATACTGAGGGTATTCATTTGATAAGATATAACATCCCAAATCAACTTATTATTGATCAATAAAATCATTTAACTAAAAATAATTATTCACACTAACCAGTTACTTTACATAGTCCAGTGGTAGGCGATAAATCCCAATTGCACTTTGGTTGTGGGTTCGATTCCCACAGCTTTTTCTGACGTGATGGGTTGTTACACGGTCTGCGTGTTGTCCTTTTTCAAAAAATATATTTTATAACATTTCCAAAATAATATAAAATTCACAAAATAACCATAACATAATTTAACCACAAATTTTATCTCATACCACGAATTTTCATCACAAAATATAATAACTTGTAATTGCCTCAAATCCATAGATCATATAAAACGAAATGGTTATTTATAAATATATCCATAAGAGAAAAGATAATTATTCCTCAAATATCAATCTCACATGGAAAACTACAGGGTTACAAATACAAGAGAAAATTATTCCAAAGTAATCCCATCAACAAGGAGCACTAATACCTTTAAACATTTCTCTATCCATTTATTTTCACATAGCTTCGTCTTTGACAAAGAAAATATTCTATAGAATAGGCCATTCACTCGGGTAATGTCCAGGTCCCCTATATTTATGGAAAATGACCGTAAATGGATTCTTGGGACCATTTTTATTTTCTTCCATATTACTCTTCATTTTTTTCTCAGCAATTCATCACTTTATGTCCTTCTTTCCCACACATAAAGCATTTAGTTGTTCCATTGAGACACTTTCCTGGGTGTCTCCATCCACATTTCCTGCATAATAGAAATTGAGGATTATTTTCGCCAAGGTCTCCACTACTGGAGCTCTTATTATTCATCACCTTTCTCTTCTTTCTTGAGTCCAGGAGTTGGTTAATATATATATTCTTGATCATATTTTTGGAAAACTGATTTGGAATTAACATAATATCTTTTACACCTATCATCATTCCATTTTGTTGCTCATTTCCACCTCTGTTCCCACCTTATACATCATTCTCAAAGTTACTATGACTTCCTTGGAATCTATCCATTGACTAAAACCAAAAATCACTATGTGAGAAACAGTAGTGATAAAATCATTTAGAGAATATCATGACACCATATTCTTAATTTGAAACACCTTAGGATTAACCAAGGTCATTTATTCTCATCTTATATGAAAATAATTCAAATCGGTTTGTAAAGAAATTGTAAATAATCCTAGGCATAGCCCTCGAGAGTGTCGTAACCAAGAGTACAACAAGGTCCATTGTCGTGCACCAGTTCTCGTTCGAGTCTAGCTCAAAGTGGTGTTTTCGGGTTTTACCCCTAAGTACATCTGTGCTAGAGCCGCCTCTACCTGCTCATATCCAGACAGGGATGTATTGCTTATAAACTAACAAAGTCTCTACAATACCAAAATTCTGGTAATTTCATCTATACTAATTCTCAAATTCTATCATGGGGCTATGTGCTCTAATCATATTTTATCTAAATATAGTTTCCAAGGATTGCACTAAACTTCCTCTGATACCAACTGTAACACCCCGACCCCAGTTACCTTGATTCGGTGCATTATTACGTATCATTGGCATGATCACAAAAGATCATGTCTCGAAATACTGATTAGTTTATTAGCCTTGGAATCACTAGATACATTCATAATGTTTACATTACATAATAAAGTGAAAAACTAAAACAACATCTTGTCTCTATAGACCACACTCAAATACTCATACTATCCTTAAAGGTCATTCATAAAATACTTCTTCACATCCGGGGAAAAATAAAACAAAGAAAGGGGTGAGCTCAGATTCTAATTAAGGATAAAAATACAGTGGAAAGTTTCCTAAATATGCATAAACATTTAAGGCAATGTATAACTAAAACCAAATCCTTTTAAACTTAAACATCAGCATAATATGGAAAATATAAAATGAAGTAATTCCATTTACTTATTCACATGGATATTCTACTAGTCGAATAATCACATACAATATCAATAACCACATTCATAATGATGGAATTCATAATGCCAGACAATCATACCCACATAGTCAAGGACTTGTTCCAAGACTATAAATAAGATTTTGTAAAGGCTAGGTGACAAGACGCTAGTTTGTCTCATGAGACCTACCGATGCATCAAGGTGCTATAGCGGGCTCCACCCGTTACTTACTAAGTCAAATGTATTCCTCATATGAACAGGTTTAAACAGAACATAAACATTTGTATTAAAACTAGCATAAGAAATGTCAATACTTTAACCACAAACCATGAATGGTATAAAAATAGAACATCCATAGTCAAACATAACTCATTTGATACAATATAGAAGATTGTATTGTATCAGATTAACCTGAATCGAGAATAATGAAGGATATTGACATAGATGAAAATAATCATCAAAACAATTAGAGAGAAATATCCACCATTTTCTTGAAATCATTTAAAAGTCACACTATCTGTCAAGATCCATTTAAAAATAAGTTTTTGAATCAAAGTATCTCATACCAATTTGAAACTTTTAAAATGAATTTTAATTTGAAAACATTAATTTCCATATAAGTAAATCATTAAAAATATTTTTAAAACATGGACTTTAATGAGAAAGATTTGGAATAATAAATCTTTAAAACATTTAAAATGATATTTTAGTAAGAGTTCATATCCAAAAGAGAGACACTTGAATACAGATAATTTAGGTAATCAAAAATTTGTAATATCACGAGAATAAAGGGATTCATGATATACTATGTCAAAGTACATTATATACACCATATAAAAGTTAATTGGTGTATAACAATAAAGAAGTCTCAATGGAATTTAAATTGAGATGAAATATCTTATAAAGAATGTATCCTTATTTTAAGGATAAATCAATGACATAATTATGTGTGGAAAATATAAATAAACTCAATATAATTGGATATTCAGTGTAAATCAATCAGAGTAAATTCACACATATTCTTGTAAAAACAACACCAATGAATTGGATATTTAACTAAACAAATGGATATTGAGTTAAAATTACTCTTATCAAGATTATTTCGATGACTTGAGAATTTATAAATGGAGTGATTATGTGTATCAAAAAGTATATCCACAAAAATGGGAGTGTAAATTATGACATAAACAAATGAAGTGTGATTCTTCACATAATCATGGAGTAAAATAATCAATGAAGTATGTGTAAAGTCGAATGAGTGGAAATTGAAATTTCAAATTCCCTTATCAATTTGGTAACTTATGAAACATACAAAAATGAAAGAAGGACCATACAATGATGATGTAAATGTCATAAATTAAAGTATATTACACAATGAATACAATCATGGGCACTACACACACCACATTCATTAAATAAGTGGTGAACAATGGAAATCTCACGGAATTAAAAGTGATATAAAAAACCCCTTACTTTGTACTTTTTCCTTGGTTGAGGGTAGGTTAACCTCATTTATAATGATGAAATAATTGTTATTTAATTTTACAAGAATCATATACATTAATATGATATAATATATGATCTTTTAACATTGATTTGTTGATAATGTCTTAGTATTATCGTCATTTCAGGTGTTAACGGATTTGTTTTCCTTTATATTCTATGTTATGTGAGCCATATTTGTTATGGATGGGATGTATATTATTCATATAAAGAATTATATCATGTATCTAAACATTATTTTTAATCATCAAATGAAATTTAGACTTTAATGGATATGATGGGTAATGAATCTCATCGCGTTCGTGGAGACGGTAATTCATATGTACGCACGAGTGACAAAATCATTCTTTAGATATGAAAATAATATATAACTGGATGGTATATCATATATATAGAATCTTTATAATGTTATATTTATTATTTACATGAATTACACATCATTATTATACCTATCCAAATAATAATATATTGAATAACAAATACACCACAACATGGAGACGGTAGGCTGTATGTACGCATGTATAGTGACATGTCATTCAAAGGATGGATAGAATACTGAATATGGTTGTCACAAATTTATAATAACATCACAGTATATAGAAGATACTATAGTTATTATTTTAGAATGGTAATAACAAATATAGAAGAAGTGGAGGAAGAAAAGAACTTGAAAGAGGGTGGTGAAATCATTACCTCTTCTTTGGTTTCTTCCTTTTGATTTGATCAAAAGTGCTCCTTAAGTTGGCTTTCTGACCAAAGTAGTGCCTCTAGGATTAAGTGGGGGAATTTAAGAGGATATTTGGGTAGGTATTGGTAGAGCCAAATGGATTTTATGTTTTTAATTATAGAGAAGGGGGAGTGCCCTTTTATAAGAGCATTGAGGGGCACCTTAGGAAAAGCAAGAAATATTATTTTATAATAAATTCATATTCAGTTTATAATGGCTCCAAAGTAGATTATATAAATTTTATGGTGGGGATAGGTCGAAAACCACTCAACCAATAGGTTGTAGATAGGTTTGGGTCACTATATTGACTTTTTCTTTTGGATTTAACTCTTAGTTAAATAGTTTGACATTTACCATGTCTATTTGTATTTTTATATTATATATTTAAAAAATACAATAAACTATCAAGAGACCCCCCAAGTGGTACACTAATAATACACCTATCATTATATAAGTCCATTGGCCGAACCATAGATTTTTATGAATATAATATCAATTAATAATATAATATTTGTTTTAAAAACTCCTTTATGTCAATTTTGACACTATTTAATAATTGATTTTTGTTAAAGTATTAAAAACTTTATTTATTCCAAGAAAAATCATTTAAGAAATAATAACATTCCATATTAACCAATAATTATTTTTCATCAAAACTTTCAAATTATATTTATTTTAACGTATATAATACCAGTTATTTGATTCTTTCATTAATAAGGAAAATAATGCAACATTATTGTGTCCAAATAAATTCAATTATTCAATGTCAAAAAATTATAAATAAAATACAATTATGGAGTAAATATTTTTATCTTTCTTATTAATATTTATAGTCGAATATATAACATACATAACCCTATGTAAAAAAAATTTCGAAAAGATATATGCTTATGTCATTTTGGTATTTACTTTAACTCAATTAATATAAAGTGTCACTATCACTTACAAGTGGATCCATGGGGTCCCAAAATCGACCCAAAGATTCCCAGGGTAAGACATGTTTCAACCAATAGGGTTAAGATATGTTTTAGGGTAATTTTTTATTATTATAATATTATTTGTTTACCCTTATTTACCGAATTTACCCTTTAACCGTGGTAAATAAAATATTTACCGAAGTAGTTATTCAAAATGTCTAAAAATAAAAGTTACCTATTTAAAAATATTGGAACTCCTTATTCTAAATATGGAATACATTTTTCTAAATTGAAAATACAGAAGTGGCAGAAATTAATTTAAAACTAATTCCCATTGTTAAAACAAAAATCATGTTTTAAAACATAATAACTATCAAAAGATTGGCACTACCTTATGTCCAGTTTAAATGTGAAATTATGTCCAATGTCCAACATTGGATTAAATGGTAAAAATATAATCTAATTATACTCTAAAATCACTCAAATTTATAATATATCACTATTAATTATTTTGATTAATAAATTTGTTTTTAATTAAAATTTAATAATTTTCACTATTCATCAACATATGAAAGTTATCCAAAAAGTAACAAGAATTCACCTTAAGATTATTTAGATACTCCAAATCCAAAAATGAAGTCCATTTTGAAAGATAAAATGTATAAAATTTCAAAAAGTGGGTATTACTATTTATAACGTCTAGTTTGATTGGTTGTGGTGTGTGTTAGAACTCAAAGTTGCGTACAACACACGCTACTGCATTATTTAAAGAGAAGCATACCATGGAAGAATGGGGTGTTACATTCACTATCCCAAATTTCTTCCTAAATATAACCCTTTTTCCATAGATATCACACTATAATGTTGATTTTCTCATTCAATGTCTTATATTTACAATCCGAAATTTATATAATCAAATAAATTAACAAAGCATCTGGCATTAGGTCAATGTGATCCCATCAAATCACATGGACAATACCAGGTTGCTACTTCAACTAATATACATTAAACACATTGTTGAATAAAATGAACCATGGTTGAAAATAAAACTTGTATTCCACCTCACAAAATCATTCAATTGTATCATTGGGGCCTATGTACTATGGGTACACCTTTCCCTACTTACTAAAATGGTGATTTTCAAGACTCGGATATATTATCAAGAAAATATGATCCCAACCTCATATTAAAATGGTCTATTAATATGATATGCTTGTGATATATTATAACTTATATCCATATCTATCCTATTTCTGATCAAACAAATCTTCTATATTGTATATTGTAAAAAGATGCGTCCAATAATTAAATTCTCACATATTTCCATCCAATAAGGTAGAGAACAAAAAGGATGCTCATACAGTGCATCAAAGGGATACATTTGTATCGAGTCCTGATATTTATTAAGCTATAAAAATACACTAAAGGTATATAATCTTCCCATGAGTCACCAAAATTTATAACTCAATCCCTAATAATGTCATCTGACGTTTGGATCAGCCTTTCAGATTGTCCATCCATTTGAGTATGACAATCCATGTTCATAGTCAACTGCATTCCAATGGATTGCTTCAAGGACATAAAAAATGAGACACAAACCTAGTGTCTCTGTCAGATAAAATTCATAATAAAATATTGTATATATTTTAAATTTCCCTAATCATTTGTTTTGATAAGTCTTCCACCATATTGGTTTCAAGAATATGGAATAATTGAGCTGACATTGTGAGTTTATCTACAATCTATTATATAGAATCATGTATCTTAACCATTATTTGTAAAACTGTTATAAAATACATGGCTATTTTCTCCCATTTACACATGAGAATCTGTAAAGACCTCAATATACCATCGGGCCATTAATTATCAGCCTTGACCTGCTGATAAGTAATGTATCTCAAGTAATACTCTGTTATGACTCTTTTCATGTAAACCCACTGAAATTGAGATTTTGATTCTTTATACATATTCTATATTCATGGATGGAAAACCCATCTAGAATGGTTTTAGACACTAATAACTAATTCCTAATAAGAAAAATGTTCCATGTTCCAATTTCTTATCCATAACAGTAAACTCTCGTCCAGCGCCAATCCCTCAATGGTCTCCCCATCATTGAGTTTCAACCTCATTACTAGACATTCAAAATTTGAAGTATTAGAAAATATAACCTACTCAACCAAATCAATAACAACTAAAACTTAAATAAAACTACAGCATTACCTTACATTGAACAATGTAAATACATATCAACTATGTCTGAAATAAGCTTTCATTGATCTAAATCCTCACTTTACAACTGAGCATATGAATTCCTTTTTAATACATCTACAAAATTATTTCCATTCCCCGATGTATAAAATGGTTAAAATTAAAACATTTCTAGATATTCAATTCGTTATAATTATCTTCTATTCAAATATAATTGTTGGAAATTTTTCTTCAAACTATTTTAATATGCAAACACCATAAATTTATCATGATAAAGATAGTTTCTCCAAGTCTTCAAATCATTGATTGCTGCATCCAACTCCAAATCATGTGTTGGGTAGTTCTTCACAATAATCCATTACTATCATGATCCATAATAAATAATATCATATCCATGCATGAGAACACATCCCACCCCATATCATGATGTACCATAATAAACTACATAGGCCATTCCAGACCTGATAAATGTTAGGATATGTTCTAATGTAAGTATAAACTTATGTTTATAAAAGGATTTTTTGTAATTCATCATTCCATTTGAATGTAACACCATTCCACATAAATATGTCATTAGAGAGTCCAAACATGAAGAACCTAGAATAAATAATCTATACTGTCTTACTAAACCAAGGAACATAAAAATCTCAAATACATTATTTAGTGGTTTCCAAGAGATATGAACATCTCTCTTTTTAGGATCCATATAAATACCTTTCTCTTGAAAGTAAATGGCCAAGTAAACACACCTCTTTTATCCAAAAATCACACATTTATAACTTACAATACAGAAAATGATCATGTGAGATTCCTAACACTATATAAAAGTGTTTCTCATGATATGTTGATTTCCTAGAATACACCCAAATATCATCAAAAAAACACAACCACAAAAGAATCTAGATTCCTATAAAATATTTTACTCATCAAGGACATGAAGATTACTGGTTCATTCATAAGACCAAAATAAATAGTTTTAAGTTACTAATGTTCATATCTGCTTCTGAAATCTATCATTGGAATATCTTTTTTTTTGAAAAAATAGTTAGTGATATCCTAAAAATAATTTAATTTAATAGAACCACTCAGGTCTACTCAATTGATCATACAAGTAATCGACTCATGGAAGAGGATATAGATTTTTTTATCATAACTTGTTTAAACTTATGATAATCAACATAAATTGTAATATTTACATCCACCTTTTTCACAAAAGAACCAGTGCTTTCCATGGGGATGTTCTCATTTGAATAAACCCTTTAAATCCAAAATCATCCAACTAAAAAATAAAATCACTCAATTCTATTAGTTACATCTAATAAGACTAAAGTGAAATAGAAATGGTCCCCAGTAAGAGATCAATCATAAAATAAACTTCTTATTATGGTGGAATCCTTGAGAAATTGTCAAGAAAAACACCATGAAATTTGTTAAAGTTAGTTGGGAGATCTCTATTTCTTATCTCATATATAGATTCCAAATTAAGCACTCCAAAATGATAAAAGATGGTTCTAAACACCGATTTGAAAAGCCCTATTCTAGTTTCCTTTAAATCCCAATATGTAGTAAATGTATTTTAAATTACATCAAAATATGTGAAACTAATAATTTTGGAATAATAGTCGGTGTGGTACTTTAATGATGTTAACTAATCCATACCCAAAATCATGTCATAGGCATCTATCTCAAGCATAGAGAAATCCCAAATTAACTCATCCCCATCGATAGTTATAGAAACATATTTACACAAAAGTCTCAACACACTAATTTTCCAAGGGTATTTTGATGTTTCAATACATAAGGAATCATATCAGTATGAAAATTAATCTAATAAATAACATGTAAAGTAATAAATGAGTGGAATTCACCCATATCAAACAAACCTTTCATGAGGGTATAATTGAAAATAATCATACCTCTCACTGTCTAAGAACCAGATTAATCATTCTTGATCACTTTCTTAGATATATATAGTTTATTAAATGCTAAATTTTTCTCTTTATTACATTGTTGAGATTTATAAGCGTGAGGAGTCATGGTGTTCTGAAATCCCCTTGTTTGACTCGATTCTGATGATGAGAATTATTCCGATTTATATGTCTCATCAATGCATTCGATATATGAGAAACATGAGATGTTTCTCTAGAACCTGACCTCAGAGAAATGTGATGATAGTGTTGGAGATGTCCCAGATGATTACAATTGTGGCATTCCCTAGGTGGAATCGTTCAATCTCTCTCCATATTCTCAAAATAACCATGTTAGAAACTTCCCACATTACATTTTTTCAAGGAGAAATATATACAGAACCCCTGGTCTAATTCTGAGGTTTCCCACCACTCTGTTAGTATAAGTCCATATTCTTCTTATTCCCAAAATTAGAATTTCCACTTGTTCTCATTGGAATAAACATACTCTACCCAATCATATTCCTAGTGATATCACTTTCTTCCCTAATCTCTCTATTGAAAATTTTTGTATTGTTCATAATAAAAAGAATTGAAATATTTGAGAAAATTTCTAGTTTTAATCCACACTAAAAAATATATTCCTTAAGGGAAAAACATACAGAGACTTTAGGGGAATAGTTAACTAAATTAATAATTTTAGGTGCATATTCTATCAATAAGAGGTTCTCTTATTTTATGCTCAATAAATATATCATTCTAGAAATCTAAAAAGTGTGAGGATATAATTTATTGTTAAAACATTAATCAAAATCCTCATATGTATTCTTTATTGGACATAATCATAAAAACTATATCCCACCATTGCAATGATATATCTTTAGGTATATACATCTCTAAATTAAATTTTAACTCAGTAGGTGATCCCACGAATTCAAAAATCTAGTTTATCCTATTCAACCAGACTTTTGATTTTCCATCTTAGAATCCCCCTAAATTGTCGGTGGATTATGATTTTGGAAGTAAATTGAATTTTTAACTTTCCATGGATCATAATTCTTAATTCCCATATCTACCGCCTGAAAATCCCAAAAAAATTCTTTGGATCAGTTGTTGGTTCACTTGTGGATTATGTGAAACCAAATTTTTACATCCTTTTCAGATTGATCCATATAATGTCCTCCTATTGTAATTTTATATAACTAAAAGAACCCGAATTTAGTGATAATAGACTAGAAACTAATGTTTTAGAATTTTCAATTTATCACATTAATAAATTTCATAAATATACATTTTATAAATCCAAAAATTTTCATCCTTTTTACCATTTTTTAAAATATTAGAACCATTATTTTCAAAAACAACCCACATAAATATTTTCAAAAATCAATAATTTCCCACCTTTTCACAGACCCCTGAACTCATAATGAATAATGCATTACTAGTGGGAAGTCTTTAGATTAATGCATGAGATTAAATTCTTATCAGCCAAACCCATGACCATGAGATTTCAAATCACTAAGAAATGTATTAAAACACTTATGTACCCAAAGAAACCTATTGACTTGAATATTATAATAGAAATATTAATTATGAATTTTTAAGCTATACATTTCAAGTTCTAATGACTGTATCTTATTTACATCATCCCAAAGGTAGAGTGATAAAATATTTAGCTCAAGGATCAAAAAAAAATACCATTTTTCCATAATATATATACAGGTCAACCGTGACTGATATTATTGGTAATTTCCCACACCTTCTCATAAGATTGTGAAGAGTCGGTGGTGTTACTATGGCATAGGTGACATCCCAAAGAAAAAAAAGCAAGAAATATATTCCAATTTATTTAGAGAATTTTGGGGGTTATTTTAACTTTATGAATATAATGAATAACCCATTATGAGATTCGTGAATAAAATAGTACATCCAATTGTATAGTCAGCATTAAAAAACCATATCAAAGTACCAATGGAAATGAAAGACAATAAACAAAAATTCCAACAATCTCCAAGACCAAAATAAAACCATAATACGTCTTCCTAAGTGACCCAACCAAGCTCAAATTCACAATATTTTTCCCATAGAATCATGAAGAATCACTGGAGAAATATGTTACCTTCTCTTTACATGTTCTTTAATATATGGCATCTGCAAATGCACAAATGTTCCCAATAAGGGGTTTGTATAAACATTGTAGGATTTACCCAATGACTTACTATCTCCCACCACAATGAAAAAACTTTTCATCACAATTTATATAAAACAATTTAAAATAATTTTAATATTTTATATCAAAAAAAAATAACAAGTTCCAGGGAAATAAATAATAAAAAACACCAAAATAATTTCACACTGATTTGGAATACCCATTCTTTGTTTCCATGCACACACATGCATGACCAGGTGATAGTTCCACACTCATGATTAGCCCCACCTTGGTCCACAATGTTTTTACATGGTGACCAATACCAATTTCCCCAATAGCACACGTCCCTTCCAGAGGGTCACATCTATGAATTTACTCATTCTATACATTAATGCCAAATTACATGAAAACTATTTCACATAAAACCCTTATTTATTTAAATCATTTCAAAAATAATAATTTCCATTCATCAAAATAAAATCCCAATTTTAAAACAATATTTTATAAATTATTATCAAAAAATTATGTTAAGAAACCATCCAATTTATACAATTTCAAAGTCATAACAGAAATGAGGCTTCTATCAAGAATTTCATAAGGATTTTAAAAAAATTCAATTAAAATATATAATTAAAACTAAGACCTAAATTTCTAGAAAAATTGAAGATGAGGGGGAATCCACTTGCCTATCTATGGTTATAGAAAATGAATAATGGCCCAACAATTCTCAATACATGATAACTACCCACATTCCCTTCAATAGATTCCACAAGATCATATGAATATTGACAAACTAAATCATATATCTATCTATAACAGACTAGATCTATGGTTTTCTGAGAGATAAATAGACTGTATCTTAGAAGAATGAGGACTTACCGATGAATTCATACCTCCAAAACACATCAATTCACCATAGAATTTTTTCCTCGTCAAAGGGGTTGTATCTTAAGATTAAAGAGAAAATTTATTTTATAATTTATAGGTATTAGTCAATTAAGTAGATTATAGGAGTTAATTCAGATTAGATACACAAATTTAAGGGTTCTATATTTACGCCCCATGGTAAGGACACATGGTTTGGAAAACTATGTGCCAACATCACATTATTGCTTTTTTAGGGCCACCCTTTGTACGTTTGTCTCACATGGTTTTTAAAATAATGTAAAAAACTTTATTTTAATTATATTTAGATTTTCATTATTTCTCTAGGGAACTCATATGTTTCTTCTAAAATGTATGTTAACCATGCACCCACCTAGTTACACCCAAAACATGATGTGAGGTTTTCTAGAGGTGGTGCATGGTTTCTATTAATCATGTACAAACCATGAACCTTCTGAAACCATTCAAAAACATTTATAAACCTCTTAGAAACCACCCAAATGTACCTCATGTCTTTAATAAAATCAAATTACTTAAACAAAAGTTCATGTACCTAAAACCGGGTGGTGAGACAAATGAAATATTTATTCAATTAATATAAAAAACAAATTAATGATTTTATAAATAATGAAAATAATAAAATTTGGATGAATTAAGGGTTTTCATGAATTTTGTAGATAATTATATCATATAATATATGTGGGTTATTTTCGTATTTCAATTCCATTGTATTCATTTTGTTTTAAAAGTAAAATTATTTTAGGAGTTTCAAAAATAAAAATAATAATATATTATTAAATTAGTTAAAAATAATAAGATCATTAAAGTGGATAATTTAGAAGAAAAATGTTCTAAATTATCACCCAATCTCTATCTTTATCAAATTTTTACATTAAAAATGAAATTATAACCCTTTAGGAGTGAAAAATATGTCACTGCAGATAGGATTAAAATAGGTTAACTAAGGGTTTAAACCCAAATAAAGATGCAAACACCACTTAAACCTATCCAAATTTTATGGGATGATGATATTTCAATAAAATATGCCTTATAATATTATATATATAAATTTTTAAGAATTTTTCTTTAGAATTACAATTTTATATTTTAATATTTTAAGAACATCCAAGAGTGCCCCTCTCATCAATTATAAAATGAAACCCCTCATTTCTCTTCTTTTTACCAATTTGAGACATATATCATATAAAAACCATGAAATATTTTCTTCTAAACGTCCCTAATCATGAATTTGAGGTGTTTACATTCTTAAAATACCATTCCAATAGTCCTTAAGAAGGGATATAAAGGACGAATACTGAACAATAGTTAATCATCTTACCTGACCTATTTCAATTTATTTCTTCTTGAACCTCAAATAAATCTATGAAATTATTCATAAAATAATAAATTTAGTATCATTAATATTCTGAATTTTTATAATGATTAAGAATAAACCTTCACTCACAATCTTTTCCATAAAATGGGAATCAAAAGTATCACTTGTGAGTACGTACATATTATCGTCTCCATGTAGTGATAAAATTTAGTTTCCATCACCAACTTTTATGAAAAATAACTATATATAGTTTAATGTTTATATATGATATTTATGAAATAATTATTCTTCTATAATTATATTATTATATCTACCTACATACCTTCCAAATCATTGTAAAATGATAACATCACTCATGCATATGTGTGAACTACCACCTAAAAAAAGAGATGGGATTTTTTCATTTACAATTTAAATGGAGGGTAATATGGATATATTTAATGAATATAAATAGTATGTGGTGAACGCGACACAAATAAACTCTCAAAAATGTTCCTGGACCAAATTTCCACATACCCTAAGTGAGTTCTCGATCCCTATGGGATGGCGACTAGAACCTTGGCCTCAACTATAAACAGAGGGAACAATTTTTCAAAACTAAAAGTATACAACATTACATATATATAATTCTACAGAATGAAATACTATAAGAAAAAATGAATATATATATATATATATCATTATAGAAAGAAAAAAATGGAATTGAAACCACTAAAAAGGTAGCAAAACAATCTTTTAAAGGCATGTTCAACTAGAATGGATAACAAGCTAAACAACTACTCCAATAGTATTCATGTGATAGTGTGGGAAAACTCTAACCATCTCACTATACAACTACCCAATCACAGCTAAAAGAATACCTCATTTCCATGTTGTGTCACCTTTCCATTCCCTACATCAAAGGACATAACCAGGTCTATATACCATCGATTGGGTATACAGGATGTAAACTAAGAGTCTCAGTAGGGTCTCACCTAGGTGTTCCATACCATGCATTTAAATAATAATCTATGCATGCTCAAATTTAAATAAAACAAGGAATAATATATATTTTAGAAATTTTTATATCAAAATCATATTAAAATAAATTAATTTCTCCATTTTTTCTCTTTTCTGAATAAAGCATGTAGATCAGTTTGAAAGCATTTAATATACATATAAAAAATAGATATTTCATATGAAATCAAAGCATTCATCACATATGATATCAAATCCATGGTAGTAAAACCAAAATAATACCAACCAAAAATAATTAAAATCAACAAAAATAATGGGTAGCTTCACATTAGACCAAGGATCACACTAGGATAGCATAGCTAGGATACTCATAACTAACATATACAATTGTCCATGAATCAAGACTCCAAACATAATCATCTTATCTAGAGAGTATAAGAACACCCAATAAAGTGAACCCCATAATAGGTTTGACATGTCCATAGAAAAAAAATCCCTAGGGAGTAGAGGAAATACTCATGATCAAACCACATGAAATTGGATGAGGCCTATCTCTACACATTCCTCCTAAGTACCCAAAATATCCAATGTTATCTATTTTCTAAACCATTTCATTTAACCATTTCACCATATCATTTTTTGAAAAACACTTCTTAAAACCATTTCACAAATCTTTAAAGACCCTTTTCTTTTACCGAAAAAAGAGAAAATATTTATTCAAAAAACCATTTCGACACACACAAATCAAATCATCTATATCATGTCATTTCATTTATAAAACAATTTATCAAAAATCAGGGAAATTCATTTCACCAACACAGGCAAGATATGGAACCACATACTTCAAAACTCAGTTCACACATGACCGAAATAGAAACCACCAATATGAAGAACATAAAAAATCATAATGAAGTCCCTATAACCAATCTGTACATCTCAAAATTGAACTAATGTAACAAATAGGGTTAGTGGTGAGGAGAAATTACAACCTACCTCAAGAACACACACCAACCACACTACAACAAATAAAGGATTAACCTTCGGAACAATATCTCACAATGGATATAGAAAAGAAAAAATAATATCACCACCATAGGTCAGAAAATATTATAGTGAGATTCAATGGTGATAGCATGATCAAAGAAAATTATGAAACATAAGGGATTACTCATTTGAAGAGATACCACTCAAAACCCTAAATATCAAATGTTGAATGAATCAATCCATAAGGGTTATTGTTTACAAAACACACTAGAGAGGATCTCTAGGTTGATATAATGGTGGTTTCACATTTAATTAATCAAAACATCACTCATATAGTGAACGAAAACCCTATTTGTCACATTTACATGGGGTGTAATATTTTTACACGTTATATAATCCATAGGGTCCTTATACACCAAAATATTCATATCTTTTTTATAAAAAAAATATTTTTTTACATTAAATGGAATGTTATATTTACATAGAATTTAATATTTACCAAGAATGTAATATTTAACACTATTTACTCAGCTCATGACATGATCCTAGAAAATGTTACACTTCATGTACTCCTTTCACGACTTGTAAATTCCCCACAAACAACGAAAATAGCATTTTCTTAAATGAAAATATAAACCCCATCAAGCATTATATAAAATCATATATAAACCTTATAATCATTAAAACATGTATACCAAATCTCCATTAATTCAAACAATCATACATCCTTGAACTTTAGGTTATTTTTCTCAGCAAATGTTCTCCATCTTCAAGAGTCCAAGACACACCCAATTAAAAAGGAAAAAATTAAAAAACATGTAATTACCTAAAATAGGGTAATAGTATGTTAAATAGAATATATGATATTATAATTATTCAATAATTTTGAATTATTATTTAACTTTATTTCATTATATCTTTTAAAAATTGAAAACTTAGTTCATGCAAATGTATAGCTCACTGTCTCCATGAGCGTTGTAATTATTTTTTCTATCTCAACCTTTTATGAATGAATATAAATATATATTGAATATATATAATATTTATATAATTATTAAAATTCAGTATATTCTATAACCATGATCAATGTATAATGGAAGTGACTTCTAGAGTGAAACATGCATGAAAAAATATGAGGTTATCACCAAAAACAATGATTTTAATATCAATTTATTAAAAAACAGGTGATAAGTTGTTATAAGTAAATGAAATATCATATTATATACATAATTATGGTTATATAATATATTTATGAAAAATATATATTTATTATGAAAATTTTTTGAACTCATATGAAGTGAAAAAGACTTGAGGTAAGAGATTTTGTCTAAAATTTTACTTCTTTGGGAAATATGTTTATGTTATACACCTATATTTGATTATAAGGATTATATAATTCCCATTTAACATATTATATCATGATTAATATAATATTTATGATATATAATAACACATTTGAACAAATTCTATCATGGTTATTTTTATTCAAAAGTTACCAAAGTGGTAAAAAATTTAGGTTTCAATCTTGTTTTAATCAGCTTTGTTTATGGCAGAATTGAAATTGGGGAAAGTATAAGATATTTATCTAATAAATCCATTTTCTTATATTATCCTATATTATTTCTATAAATAAATTTTTTCTTTTCATTTTCCTCACTTTATGTACTCAAGATATCAAAATAATGATTTCAAGGAATGTTTGACTATTCGGTAGAAAATACATTTTCTTCTATATCTTTGTTTTTTCAAAAATGATTTCTAAAATTTTTTATTATTTTATATGGTTGTTTAAAGTTATTTTACCAAGGTTTTTCCTTTAATAATTGTTTTAATATGGATTTTTCGTTTTTAATAAGGAAAATTTTGACTTTTTAGGATATCAAGAATAATTTCTTTCCTTTTAACATATATGTCATGAATGGAATTTACTACCATTAGAATCATATAATGATTTTAAGGTTTCTATATAATTTTCTATATTTATTTTCAATTAATATGGTTTCCATAACATTTTGTAATTTTTAAAATTTAAATAATTGATATCCAAATGAAAACAACATTTTTCTTAAGAAATGTTAAAATTAATCTTTTAAAGAAATTTTCTTTTATGATGACATCTTTTTATGTTACTTATGTCCCACTAAAATATGATTATATGATATCATAAATATTATCTCTTTGGATGATTTATTTTTATAATGATGTAATGCTTGTGAAACACATTTTCTTTTCAATGAGGTTATGTTATGTTGAATTGTTAAATGATTCTCGGATCTTGTGGAATACCCTTCACTGAAATATGATTACGTGATTATTGGGTATATTTTTCTTTATAATGAATTGGGTATTGTTGAAAAACTCATTAGGTAAATATTTTTTTAATTAACCTTATTTCATGTTCATAATTTTATTAGTGGACCCGGTTTTCATGTCTATAAGATTTTCTGTAGACCAAATTTTCATGTCCATAAGATTATGTGTGGTCCTAGTTTTCATGTTTATATGATTATGTATAGACCTAGGTTTCATTTTAATTATATTATGTGAGGTATTTATTTCATATCCTTAACTTAATGAGTGAACCTATTTCTATTTATACATGTTCATAATGTTATAATCTTGTGTTTTTTCACATTCCTATGTCTATTTTATGCTCTCATGGCTCATGTTATTTGATTTATTAATTATAAATACATATTATTTTGATCTATGATGTGAAGTTATGGTTGTAAAATTTTAAGTTCATGATCTCATATACTTACATTCATGTTATACTTAAGTGATCTTTGTTATCTCCATTGTTTTCCCTTAGTAAAAATTTGATATCACCCATTCTTATGTTGAATTTCCTTAATCTATTAAAAAATATTTTTATGTATGGTATGTCTACTAAGATTACTATGTTGGATGATATTTTTGGGAGATCCTTAAAATATTTTATGAAATAATAAAATTGTGTATCTAATCTCCAATGAAACTAAATATTTACGGACCTAAGGAATATATTACTAAAATATAATAGATATTTATCTATTAAGATGTAATATCTATGTATGAAAATGTGGAGTCACTATAGTTTTTATAAAAGGATAGGTTTAGTAAATATTGTGTGATTTAGATTAGAGAACTTTGGTAAAAACCCTAGGGATAAGCCTAAGTATATGATAATATCCAAACAAATTTGGTATGATATAGATTATGTGGTTTTCCTAAAAACACATTCTAATTTAAATACTACATGTTAACATGGTTTTATCATAGATTCATATTAGGGTAATAACCCCTAAAAATTTTGGTTGAGTATTTATCAAAAGTCATTCTAGTGCATGGTGAATGTTCCCTTACTACGCTCTATGTTTGACACTCTCAGGTGATATGTTTGTTTTAATTCACATTTTCTTTATAAAAATTTATCAAGGACTTGAATATATTTTAAAACTTAATTAACTATGGTTTCATAGATTGAAAATAATATTTCATGATTTAGATATCCAAAAAAAAATTCATAATTATGTGGTTCCCATTATGATTATTATTTCCCACATAATAGTTTAGGGTTTTATTCAATGGATTGAATCCTAAGGAATTGTATTAATGCTAAATGTCAATGAAAATTGAATTATTGTCCTTACAATCATCTATTTAAAATGATATATGGATGTTTAAAGCTTCTGATTATTCCTAATCATCATTCACGATATATGATTAATGTAAGAACCCGGAGCTTCGGTTTTAGGTATGAATTTCTTTTCTGGGATTTTTAAGGAAAAATAAAGAATCTGGAAATTTTCAGAGTACACACCGTGTAATTTTTTAGTATCAGCCGTGTACTCCTTAGCCACTCAAAGCCGTGTGTTGGTCGAGACCGGGTCACACACACGGTGTGTAGGGGTGACGTGGAGGCTGATTTTGGCGGAGTACGGAAAAACCCACTACACGTCGTGTACTTTAAGAGTACAGGACATATACTTTTTTATTTCATTAATTGACCAGGGGTCATCCCTAATGACAAAAAACATCTTCTTCTCCGCTTAATTCTATCTAGAATTTCCGAGGAGGTCGTTTCTCCTCCGAGCCACTGATCTATCACCGGTTGTCTGAATCAAACTTTGTCGGTTGTAGAAGAATCACAGCGGTTAGTTCTTGGTTCTTCTTTAGCCTCATTTTCTGATCCTTCCTCTCGTGTAAGTTATCTAAGGTTGAACGATTTAGACATTTTTTCAAGGATTCGTGGGCTGAGCATCAAGTATATCGATCTTTGAGGATCGAGGTAGGTGATTTGTTTCCCTATGTTGAATTTCATTGAGTTTTGGTTGCAAAAGTATCGGATACCCATGTATCGGGTATCCCGGGTTTAGGATTTTGATCCTAATGTTTATCTTCCCTAGATATCTTGTTATCTTGTGATGAATTGCTACTAATTTTTCATTTTTGCATGTTTTAGGATCACCCCATGGGTGTTTTCCTCCCATGTTCGGCTATTTATCACCGTTTGGCATTGTTGCCTGTGAGGCAACCCTATAACAATTGTTAGTTTACTTGTTATCACTGATTTCATGTGTTGCCTAATATTTAAATGCTTTTGATGTATGGTATCTATTAGCCATGTAGTCATTTAACTTACCTAGGGCTGCTAACAGTCGATTACACACGACTGGACTGCTCAGGGCTGCGAGAACAAGGTGCGGGATATCAAAGAGGGAATAGATGATTAAATGCTTACCTAGAGGGTCTATGGGTTTTAGTTTCGTATGAAGGACCTACGAGAATAGGACATTGTACTTCCCAAGAGTGTTCTTAGTTTACCCACGCATCGAGACCACAGGAGGAATTAGACGTAAGTGCTTCTTCAGAGAGTCTGTAGCTATCGTTGCAAGACCATTGGGGAATTGACATGAGAGCTTCCCAAAGTGCATGTGCCTTGTTTTATTGCTGGACTATAGGGGTCTTCTAGTTTAATCCACCCTGAGAGTCAGTGGGAATTCTTGATGGTTGGTTTTGACGAGTCGACTAAGCCAAAGAACAATCTTGGGTTTTGTACTGCTTGTGTCTAGGTAGTCTTTTTGGATACCTGTTGTGTTACTTGCTTATCATTGAATAGAAAACTTTGCTGATTTTCCCTGGTTGTGTAATTAAATGAATGTGATTGGTAATTAGTAGAATTGTTTACTGCATTTATTTACTTTTACTTTTTTATATCACTCACTGACAGTAGGGCACAAATCTTGTGGTGGTTTCTTACTGGTATTAGTCTCACACCCTAGGTGGGTCCTGCTTTTCGGCCCAAATAGATTATATGGTTGCAGGTATAGGTAGGGATTGTGGCCCTTCTACCTTGAGTACTTGATTTCTAGTCGGAGCTGGAGAGCATGGGATCGGGCCTTGGCATGCGATGCTACTAGAGTTGATGTTTACATTTAGTACTTTGGTTTCTGTTGTATTTTAGAACATTGTTTTTCTTACTGCTTTCTATAAAAACATGTACCATTCTACATCATTATTATATCAGACATTGCTTTTACTTTCAGTTCAGTTGTTTCATGCTATTTATTGCTTCCGCTATTGTTTATGTTTATTCTTCCGATGCATACTTTACCAAATGAGAGCATTGTTTCCCCACTGACTCACCAAGGCCCCCGCTGCTAGTCGGCAACCTCTGGTGTTTTGGAAAACGTGCTTGAGGTCATGTGGCGAATCGGGTACGGGGCACCAGTCATGTGGCTCCGGACGCGGGTCATTAGAAAGTGGAATCAGAGGAGTTTTCTTTCTTTACTATTGCTTACTGTTTTTCGACAATATCCAGGGATGGGAAGAAATGGGTAGTTAGTACTTAACTGTGCCCGGGAGTAATTAACCCGTGTATAGGGAAAATCTATATTACCTTGTAATTGCAATTTTCAGTTTTTACAAGTGTTATAGTTTATTATATTTCACCGTTGGGCGATGCACATGTTTTGTGTTGTTACAGTTTATATGATTATTGTTCTATTTGGTTGCAACCCGATGAGATGAGGGTGTGCCATCTCATGCATCATATAGGCACTGGGTAATAAATCACTTGTCATGCACTTTTCCATGCCATCTATGGTGGATTAGAATTGCATTCTATTGTGATATATGTCGTGATAGATTATTCATGTTGTTGTGGTAGTTGCTATGATAGAAATACTTATTGCGTTGATAGAGTATTACTTCTTTAACAGCCTGTTTAGCATGGGTGCCAAGCTCTGTTCTTCGAGGTGTTATGCGGCCTCGAGGATCGGAATTTGGAGGATCATTGTTTGTTATGTTTTTTACTTGTTGTATGCATTGTTATGATGCCAAGCTTTGATTCGCGGGGAGTATGGGCCCCCACGGATTGGAATTTGGCACATAGCTCGTTTTTTTTCAGTGTTTCTAGCATTCGGAGCAGTTTTAGAGCTACTGCCTGAAAAAACCCAGAATACACGGTGTGTACTTTATTCATACATGCCGTGTAGTTTTTAAACCATAGTACTATCTGTGTAAAAAAAACACGGGGTGTCATAGAATCTTCGGGGACACGCCATGTACTATAAGTACACTCCGTGTAGTAGTCAACTGTGTACCCATCCATGTCACTAACAACACGGGTCGGGGAAACTCATTTAGTACACGCCGTGTGTTATAAAAACACACCGTGTAGGTTTCTTCTTGGTACCCGGCCATGTCAAGAACAACACGGGTCGGTGTTATCCATCCTTATACATGCCGTGTTTGTTTGGAACACACCCTGTAGGGGTTATCCGTGTAGCTGGTCGTGTAACCTACTACACGGGTCATCGAGCCTATCTAGTACACGCCGTGTGTTATAAGAACACGCCGTGTAGTTTTCTTCTGGGTACCAAGACGTGTCACGAACAACATGGGTCGGTGTTATCCATCCTTATACACGCCGTGTTTGTTCGGAACATGCCGTGTGGGGGTCAGCCATGTAGCCGGCCGTGCAACCTGCTACACGGGTCGCCGATCCTGTCTAGTACACGTCGTGTGTTGTAAGAACACGCCGTGTAGTTTTTTCTGGTTACCCGACTATGTCACGAACAACAAAAGTCGGTTTTATCCATCCTTATACACACCGTGTTTGTTCAGAACACGCTGTGTAGGGGTTAGCCATGTGGTCGGCCATGTAACCTGCTACACGGGCCGCCGAAGCCTGGCTTATACACGCCGTGTCCTTAGTGCACATGACATGTAGTTTATAATTAGGAGGACCATGTAAGTTAGCTATGAAAAGAGACTCGGGCGGGGGAGTGGAGTTCAAGTACACACCGTGTCTTGGGACAATAGGTTGTGTAGTCTGGAGCGTTACATGACCAGTGGTGGAAGAATTACATGCCCATGTAAATGGCTTTAACAAACACACTGTGTAGTTTAAATACGCGTCGTGTTGTTCAGTTTTTTTTCAAATTTAAGTGTTTCTCTCTCCTGTTCCCATTTTGTACTCATGTGTTTTCTTTCCTTGTTGACTCTAAATCAGAGGCGTGCTTTTGATCTTTCAGGGCTATGGCACCAAGACATCCCCCCATTGCACGTCAGGAACCTAGCAGTGACCGTACACCAGATACGGAAGACCAGGGACTACAAGTAGTTCCACTGATTTTTCTGGATATGGCACCTGCAGTGATTCCGGACACTGGTGCAGATGCTCAGTTTAGATAGGGTTTCATGAGGTTCATGCAGACCATCTACGGAGCTCAGCATCCTGCCCCGTCTATGGCAGAGCAAACGAGAGTATTCCAGCAGCAGCATCCTCCCACATTCACAGGGGATGGAATACCTCAGGTTGCAGATTCATGGATAGAAACCATGCTTTCCATCTTCAAGCATCTAGAGACACCCCCAGAAAGAAGGGTGAAGCTCGTGACTTACATGCTGCGAGATTCTACCAAGAGATGGTGGGATGTAGTCTCATAGGCAGGGTGCCAATGGACTATGGCTTGGGAAAAGTTCTAGTGTATGTTCTACGATTACTTCTATCCAGCAACGCTGAGGGCCGATAGGGCCAGGGAGTTCATACACCTGAAGCAGGGTACTCTTTCGGTTATGTAGTATTCCTCCCGCTTCAATGAGTTACAGCATTTCGCTCCCGTTCTAGGAAATGACGACCGGTTTTTGGCAAGGAAATTTGAGGAAGGCCTCAAACTAGAGATCAGATCACAGGTGAACGTCTTTCAGTTGAATTATATTACTCTTATAGTCAACCAGACGCTGATCACCAAAAGAAATTTGATGGAGACTGGAGCTGTTGAACAGGGCAGTTCATCATCCGAGGCTGATTCATTTCTTATTGACAGCAGGAAGCGCCACCGAGAGTCTACTAGAGGTGACTCGAGGAAGCGAGTTATATCTTCTGGTAGACGGGATCTTCCTTCTGGCAACCCGGTGGTGTGCTATCAGTGCAGAAAAAGTGGGCATAAGAAGCCTCAGTGCCTGAGAGATCCAGTGGAGTGTCAAGCTTGTGGCAAGATGGGTCATCTACATCGTTTTTCCAGGGTTCTTCTTCTAGTGGCTAGTGAAAGAGGATCTGTTTCTACCCCTCATTCAGGAGCAGTATTACCAATCCCTTAGTAGACTGGGGGCTGGAGTTCTTCTGGTCGGGCACACTAAGGTAGAGGTCGTGGACACGGTAGTCAGGCTCAAGGGGGATCATCTCACGGATATCAGGGTGCTACATAGGGTCATGGTACTAGCCAGACATTTGCAGTAGAGCCGATCCATCAGTATCAGGATCTTGGACCTTCCACAGTTTGAGGTACGATCTTAGTAAGACTCAGTTTTATCTTCATCACTTTTCGATATTGGTGCTTCGCATATTTTTATCTATGTTGTTGTCGTGGAAGGTTTGGAGGTCTGTGTCTTTTCGTCTGCTGACATGTTGACTCTCGACACGCCCTTGGGAACAAGGACATCTAGCGTACGTCAGTTAAAGGAGTTCCCTCTCGAGGTTGCAGGGTATCGTTTCCTATGGGACCTCTATGTCATTGAGATGACGGGCTATGACATCATTCTCGGTATGGACTGGTTGGTTCCCTTCCATGCAGTCATTGATTGCTATCGTCGCAGGGTGAGTTTTGAATCACTAGAGGGTGAATATTTCCTTCATAAGGGTGAGTGGGATGTTCAGGCGAGTTGAGCCGGAATCGAGCATCATGGGTTAGGAGGAGTTACGACCCATATTTCTAGATTATATTTGGATGATCAGGGGACCTCTCAGATGGATTTTCCTCCAGTGGATGATCACTTTACAAATTACTTTCCAGAAGAATTTTCAAGTTTGCCTCTGGAGCGTGAGGTAGACTTCTTGATTGAGCTCATTCGAGGAGCAGTGCTGGTGTCCATTCCTCCTTAGAGGATGGCTACACCTGAGTTGCAGGAGCTCAAGATGCAGTTGGAGGAGTTTCAGAAAAAGGGTTGCATCTGACCCAGTACTTCTCCTTGGGGTTCGTCTGTCCTGTTCGCGAAGAAGGTATAAAGTACCCTTAGGCTTTGTGTGGATTATCATAAGTTCAACCAGTTGAAGGTCAAGAACTGATATACATTTCTGAGGATTGATGATCTCTTCAATCAGCTTTGAGGATTTCGGGTGTTCTCAAAGATCTATTTGTGGTCCGGTTATCATCAGCTACGTGTTAGGCCTTCATATACAACTCTGGAAGACTTCAGGATCAGGTATGGCCTCTACGAGTATACGGTTATGCCGTTCGGCCTTATGAACGCGCCAGTAGTTTTCATGGCACTGATTAACCGAGTGTTCCATCCTTACTTGGATTCCTTCATCGTGGTCTTCGTGGACGATATCTTGGTGTACTATCACTCTTGACACGACCATGCAACCCATCTTGAGATCGTTTTGAGTACACTGAGGGAGCATCATCTTTATGTCAAACTCTCAAAGTGACACTTTTGGATGGATGAGATTCACTTCCTGGGTCATGTCATCATATTAATAGGAGTATTAGTAGATCCATAGAAGGTGAGAGCAGTAGTTACCAGGGAGCAGCGAAGAACGTCTTGGAGGTATGGAGCTTCTTGGGGCTGGCTGGTTACTGCAGGCGGTTTATACGGGACTTCTCACGCCTAGAATCACCGTTGATGGGCTTGAATAAGAAGGGGGTGATGTATGTTTGGTCAAAATCCTGTGACTCAGCCTTCCAGGAGCTGAAGGGGAGATTGACTTCAGCACCGATTCTAGTTTTGCCAAAGCTGGGCAAGAGTTATACAGTTTTCTATGATGCATCTGGCATCAGGCTTAGAGCAGTGCTTATGCTGGAAGATTGTGTTGTCGTGTACGGATCTTGGTAGTTGAGGCCGCATGATAAGAACTATCCTACGCACGACCTGGAGTTGGCTTCATTTGTTCATGCTTTGCGTAGTTGTAGGCACTATCTCATGGAAGAACATTTCATGGTATATACCGACCATAAGAGCCTCAAATACATCTTCATGCATCATGACTTGAATCTAAGATAGCGGAGGTGGGTCGAGTACCTACAATCTTTAAACTTCGAGCTTGCTTATACGCATGGGAAAGGAAATACTATGGCAGACGCACTAAGTAGGAGAACTCAGTTGCAGGCAGTTCAGGAGGCCAGTAGTGAGTGGCAGCTCATGGCTCTGTTCTCTGAGATGCATCTGGAGGTGCACGATAGATAGGGTCAGACGGTTCTTTCTTCTGTAGCTGTTACCTCTACCCTTTTTGATAGAGTTTGAATAAGGCAGCTATCAGACCCTAAAATCCTAGTCTTACAAGAGGGTGTGTCATATGGATACCCTTCTCTAGGGTGGACAGTGGGAGATGAAGAGGTGATACATTTTCATGGATGCGTATGGGTTTCAGTGGACATACGGGAGGAGCTGATGCGGGTGTTCCACGCTTCAGCTTGTGCAGTTCATCCTGGTGTCACCAAAATGTATCGTGACTTGCACCATCAGTATTGGTGGTCAGGTATGAAGAAGGATGTGGCTGGTTTTGTTATGCGGTGTTACCCCTATCAGCTGGTGAAGGCAGAGCATCAGCGACCAGCAGGGCTTTTATAGCAGTTACCCATTCCTGAGTGGAAATGGAATGATGTCGTGATGGAATTCGTGACAGGTTTACCGAGATCACCTCGAGGGAATGATGCGGTTTGGGTTGTAGTGGACAGGCTCACGAAGGTTGCACACTTCTTGCCAATCAAGGATACCTTCAGTGTTGTTGAGCTGGGAAGGTTGTACATCTGAGAGATTTTACGTCTGTATGGAGTTCCACACTACATTATTTCAGACAGGGATGTGTGTTTTACTTCACACTTCTAGCAGGGGCTATAGAGGGTGTTGGGTACACAGGTACTTTTGAGTACAACATACCATCCCCATACTGATGGCCAATCCAAGCGTACAATCCAGGTGCTTGAGGATATGCTCCAATCTTGCTTTATAGATTTTGGTGGTTCTTGGGAGAAGCATATTCCTTTGGTGGAGTTTGCTTACAACAACAATTTTCATGCGACTATTCAGACGGAACCTTACGAGGATTTGTATTGTCGGCCATGCCTATGACATTTATGCTGGCTAGAGGAAGGAGAGGCAAATTTGTTGGGGCATCGTCCTATTCAGGAGACCTCAGAACAGATAGATTTGATTTGAAAGAGGATGGAGACAGCACATTCTCGGCAGAAGTCTTATGCTGATCAGCGAAGACGACATCTAGAGTTCGAGATTGGGGATCAGGTTTTCCTTCATGTCACACCGAGGTTGGGACACAAGAGGATTCGGAGATAGGGTAAGTTTTCCCCAAGCTATGTCAGGTCATTTGAGGTTCTGGAGAGAGTCATGCTGGTTGCTTACAGGTTGCAGTTACCTCAGAGGTACCAGGCTATGCATGACGTATTTCATGTTTCTTAGCACCGATGGTATTTCTTAGACCCATCTCATGCTTTTAAACTCAAGGAGGTTGATTTTAAGTAGGATGAATCTTTCGAGGAAAATCCTATCAGGATTGTTGATCGTAGTGCAAAAGTACTTCGTGGCCAGTCTGTTCCTCTAGTACGGGTGCTATGGCAGCACGACCGTATACAGGACGAGACTTGCGAGAGGGATGCTGATATGTGATCATAGTTTCCAGAGTTGTTCGAGGTTTCTCATTCTACGCCTTTCTATGGAAATTTGGGGATGAATTTCTTTAAGGGGGGAGTTTTGTAAGAACCCGGAGCTTCGGTTTCAGGTACAGATCTCTTTTATGGGATGTTTAAGGAAAAATAAAGAATCTGGAAATTTTCAGAGTACACACTGTGTACTTTTTTAGTACACACCATGTACTCCTCAGCCACTCGGAGTCGTGTGTTGGCCGAGACTGGGCCACACACACAGTGTGTAGGGGTGACATGGAGACCAATTTTGGCGGAGTACGGAAAAACCCACTACATGCCGTGTACTTTATGAGTACACGTGGTGTACTTTTTTTATTTCATTAATCGACTCGGGGTCATGCCTAATGACGGAAAACATCTTCATCTCCACCTAATTCCATCCAGAATGTCCGAGGAGGCCATTTCTCCTCCGAGCCATCGATCTGTCACTGGTTGTCTGAATCAAACTCCATCGGTTGCAGAAGAATCGCAACGGTTATTTCTTGGTTCTTCTTTAGACTCGTTTCCTGATTCTTCCTCTTGTGTAAGTTATTTGAGGTTGGATGATTTAGAAGTTTTTGTAGATCTACTATGTTCTAGGATGATTCACGGACCTAGGATCAATTATATCGATCTCCGAGGATCATGGTAGGTGGTTTGTTGCCCTACATTGAAGTTCTTTGAGTTTTGGTTGCAAAAGTGTCGGACACCCATGTATCGGGTATCCAGGGTTTAGGATTTTGATACTATTGTTTATCTGCACTAGATATCTTGTTATCTTATGATTAATTGCTACTAATTTATGCTTGGTTGCATGTTTGAGGATCACCCCATGGGTTTTTCCTCCCCTTTTCGGCTGTTTATCGCTGTTTGGCACTGTTTCCTATGAGGTAACCCTATTGCAATCGTTAGTTTACTTGTTATCACTGATTGCATGTGGTGCCTTCTGTTTAAATGATTTTGAGGTATGGTAGCTATTAGACAAGTAGTTTTTTAACTTACTTAGGTCTGCTAATAGTCGATTACACACGACTGGACTTCTTAGTGCTGCGAGAACCTGGTGTGGGAGATCAAAGAGGGAATACATGATTAAGTGCTTCCCTAGAGGCTCTGTTGGTTTTAGTTTCGCAAGCAGGACCTACGGGAATATGACTTTCTACTTCCCAAGAGTGTTCTTAGTTTACCCACGCATCGAGACCATAGGAGGATTTAGACGTAAGTGTTTCCTCAGAGAGTCTATAGATATCGTTGCATGACCATAGGGGAATTGACGTGAGAGCTTCCCAGAGTGTCTGTGACTTGTTTGATTACTGGACTATAGGGGTCTTCTAGTTTAAGCCACCCAGAGAGTCAGTGTGAATTCTTGATGGTTGGTTGTGATGATTCCACCAAGACAAAGAAAAAGCTTGGGTTTTGCACTTCTTGTGGTTAGGTAGTCGTTTTAGATACCTTTTGTGTTACTTGCTTATCATGGAATAGAAAACATTGCTGATTTTCCCTGGTTGTGTAATTAAATGAATGTGAATTTTAATTAGTAGAATTTTTTACTGCATTTATTTACCTTTACTTTTGTTATATCACTCACTGATAGTAGGGCACAAATCTTGTGGTGGTGGCCTACTAGGATTAGTCTCACACCTTATTTGGGTCCTTCTTTTCAGCCCAAACAGATTATATGGTTGCAGGTATAGGTAGGGATTGTGTCCCTTCTACCTCAGGTACTTGAATGCTAGTTGGAGTTGGAGAGCATGGGACCGGGCCTTGGCCCATGATGCTGCTGGAGTGGTTGTTTAAATTTATTACTTTGGTTTCAGTTGTATTTCAGCACTTTGTTTTGCTTACTTATTTCCATAGATACATGTACCATTCAGCATAATTATTATGTCAGGAATTTCTTTTACTTTCAGTTTAGTTATTGCATGCTATTTATTTATTCTGCTGTTGTTTATGTTTATTCTTCTGCTGCATACTTTACCAAATGAGGGCATAGTTTCCCCAATGAATCACCAAGGCCCTCACTGCTAGTCGGCAGCTTCTGATGTTAGGGGAAACACGCTTGAGGTCATGTGGTGAACCGGGTATGGGGCACCAATAATGTGGCTCTAGACTCAGGTTGTTACAATTAACAACAAAAAATTTGATGAGTTTCATAATGCATCAAATATATGGATGATATAATTTTATAAAAGTTCATTTAGTAATGAATATAGATGAAATGTTAAATTTACATCATATAAATAATGTTGGAAGGGTACCATGGAAGAATGACTCGAAGGAATGAGAATATTTTTTGGGTGTGGAAAAAACGACAAAGAGGAAGTGATTGTCAAAAAAATGAAAAGTTTGGTCAATGTAATGGATAAGAAATATAGTTTCTGTAAGGTATAAAGATGGTTAAATATAATAAATGTATAAAATATTATAATTTTGAAAATCAATTTCCTAAGGATAATTCTCAAAAAGAGGATCACAAGGTTCTATGAGCATGGTTTTTACTATTGATTATTGTAAATATAAGGGCCCAGCCTTATACATTACATGATCTTGGGTTAAGGTAAGAATTCACATTAAGGATCTTTTCAAGTTTAGAGTTTTAGAAAATTGAGCTATAATTATTACATTAAATCTCAAAAATTACAAAGTATACACTTATACTCTATCCAATTTTTCACAAAAATAAAACCCCTTAAATAAAACAAGATTTATTATCATGATTTAAATCATCATGAATACTTCCTTTCTTTTAATTTCCTTATAACCTTTTAAAAACATTTCAAAAACTTGCGATCATCATAAAAATCTCAGTAAGGTTTATAAAATAAGGAAATAAAACACAATCCCATTAATAAATAAAAATAAATGAAATTAAACTTTTCAATCATAACATACCTCATGAAATAAAAATTTTTATGAATAACACATAGAAATCATAAATCATAAATGTAATTTGTGGCATACATAATATAATTACATTGTATATTTGACAACTACATAGGTAGTTACATTTGGAATACCCATCACAATATATTCCCTAAATCTCTTAGGAGAAACATTAATGTTTACATCCATTATGTTACCCAATGCATTGGAGAGCTATCTCGGGATCACCCACCCTATGTTTATCACGGAACCACCTTTATATATAAAAATTTACGAATTACCACAAAACAATCATAACACATTGAATAATCACAAGGGAAATATAACATTTCCACATTACAATAAAAATATATATGTTCAACATATTGACATAATCCATCCAATTTAAAAGAGACATGTAAAACATTTAAAAAGTAATTTTTTGAATCAATGTTTCCCAAGTGACATTGAAAATTTTAAAGGAATTAAAATTTTAAAACATTAATAACCATATAAGTAAATCCTAAAAATAATTTATAAAAACATGGAAATTAATGATAATTATTTAGAAAAATAAATATCCAAAATGGTTAATATGATGTTTTAGTGAAAGAGTCTCGCAACACTTGAGAAACACTTGAATATAATTTATTACAGAATAACATAAAAAAACATCTAATATCATGAGAATAAGGATAATAATGATATAATTTTTCAAAGAGAATTATATACACCCTATAGGATAATAAAGGTCCACAAGATCAACATATACCTCAAATAAAAGGATACTGATACATAGTCCCTTACGAAAATTCGGCAGCCTAACGGTGTCACATTAAAATTCAAAAAATGAGTTGATGAGAGAGAAAAGGAAACCTCGTAACTTGGACATACAATGTACATAAATAAATGTATAGAATAACATATCCTAATATAATAAAATTTAAATTGAAAGACATAACGTAAAATAAGTCTTTGACTAAAAGATGAGGGTGAAAGGTTCCCTTACAAAGATCGTATCATTACGTTAAGCATAAATTAGTGACATAATTATGTGTGAAAATATAAATACACCAAATATAATTGGATATTAAGTGTAAAAAATTCACAGGTCATTCAAACATATTCATTTAATGACATAATCAAGAAGTGTATGTTTAACCTAATAAATGTATATTGGGTGAAGAAGTTCCCTTACCTCGTGTCCAACTTGTCTCGTATGTTCATTGTTATTCCTGAATAGTAAAATTAAGTTAATGTATACTTGATTCAGAACCTTTTTCATGTTCATTATCACTTTTATATCTTTTATTACTTTGAAATAACAATTTGTTAATTATTTGTGTTCTTATCAGAAATTTTGTTGATGTTTGGAATTTGAGTTAAAAATTAACTTTTTATAATTATAATTTATCCATGACGTCAAAATTACATTATGTCAATAATGATATTCATAATTTAAATATCATATATTTCATATATATCTTGAATATATATATGTATGTATAAACATATATAACATTTGGAGAAAATAAATGAAATACACCGTTCATGGAGATGGTAAAACGTACATAGGCATGTACACTACTTTCATTTCTATTTCATATTTAATGGAATGAAAACATAATGATACATAGGTATATTATAATTCTAGTAAAAAATAATGTTATATATATGTTAAATAATTTCATTAATTCTATCATTTATACATTCCATGTATGGAATGAACGAATCGTATCACCTTGAGGGGGCGGTAGTCTACGCTTCCTCAAATTAAATTATCGTATTTACCCATTATAGAAACCATAAATTTATGATTTAAACTAAAAATAAATAATAATATAGACAACATAAACATGATATATATCATATATAAATATAGTTCCATCATAATGGCCACCATGAGAGGCGGTAGGAGATAATTGAAAAATCATCGTTTCATGAGGCTGTAGTTCATCGTCCACAGAAACAGTATGTTTGTTTCCATTAGATGAAGGTGTGTGTAAGTGTAGTTTGAATACTTATCATAAAAACAACATTGTAAATTTAATATATTATTTTTTATAAAATAATGGAATAAATATATTTTATGGGGTTAGAGAAAGAAAAAAAAAGAAATGAACTTGAGACACGATGTTACCTTTAAATCGAGTAACTCCCTTTTGTTTGAACCAAAAGGATTAATTGATTTGTCATATACCCAAATTAAGGCTTCTTGGTGGAAGTAATGGGTCTTTGGAGATTATTTTGTTTGATTTTGTACAAGATAAGGGGGCATGAGAGGTGTGAGTAAGGGTTAGATTTGATGGCCTTTTCTAAGGGGATGAGGGTCTCTTTAGGAAATTTTGGAAGTATTATTTTATTATAAAATGGTTTTTAGTTTGAAAATGTCCACAACTCATTAAATTAAAATATAAGGTTAAAATAAGTCTAAATAAAATCATCCAATATGAATTGGACTGGTTTTTTATATTTTTTAATCCTTATCTTTTTTATTTAACCCTTTGTTAACGTATTTATCTTTTACGATGTCCTCTTATATATTCATTCTAAATTGTTAATATATTTACTATAAAATGTCAAGGGATCCCAAATGGATCACTAATGACATTTTAAATATATTATATTTCATTTTTATGCGTCTATGATTTTTAGGATTATTTTATCATTTAATAAAATATTGAATGCTTTAAATACTCATTTATGTCAATTTATAAACTATTCATATCAAGATGTTTAAAAATATATAAATTTTTTTTTCTAAAAACATTCATCAATTAAAATATAAAAATTCATTATTATCCATGAAATTCATGGATGTCACAAAAATTTTCAGAATAAATTTATTTTAATATTTATAATTCCATTTATCTGAATCCATTTTTAATGAAGCAATTACTGCATCACCATTGTGTCATAACTAATTTTATTTATTTAATGTCTAAAAATTATAAATAAAATACCATGATTTAGAAAATATTTTTATATTTATAATTACTATTTATTATCTAAATGATAACTTACATAACACCTTATAAAAAATTTACTAAGAGATATATGTTTATGTTACGTTTTCCTTAACTTTAAATTAATTTTTTTAAAGTGTCATTTTAACTTAAAAGTGGCTACATGGGGTCCCAAAATATACCCAAGGATGCCCATGGTCATACACGTATCATCCAATAGGTTTCTTACATGTGTTAGGGTAATTTAATATTATTACAATAGTATTTTTTTACTCTTCTTTACCTGATTTAACCTTAAACCATGGTAAATAAAATATTTACTGAAGTTAATATTTATAGTGTCTGAAAATAAAAGTAAACTGTTTACAAAATGTGGAAATCCTGATTCAAAATATGGAATCCATTTTTTCAAATTCAAAATAAATAAGTTTCATAAATTAATTAAAATTAATTCTCATTGTCAAAACAAAAAGCGTGCTTTTAAGAAATAATAAATTTCAAAAGATTGACACTTGTTTGTGTCTAATTTCAATGTGAAACTACATATAATTACTAAAATTGGATTAAATGGTAAAAATAAATTCTAATTACACAATAAAAGTAATTAAAAGGTAATATAACCATATAAAGAAATTAGATTAAAGGGCTGTTTTGAATTGAAGTGTAGTATTTTCACATTTCATTAAAAAATATATTTTATCTAAAAAATATCAAAATCTCGTCCAAAGTAAATTTTGATGTCCCGATTCTAAATAATAGTTTTATTTTCTCAAATATAACATATAAAATTGAAAAAAACTATATTTTAAAAGGGTTCACCATCAAAAGGGGATAAATCAAACATTTAAAGAATATTAGAGTATTTATTCTAAAAATTGGATCCATCATCATTTTAAGCCTCTGACTTTTATTAGATAAATGTAAAATAAATTAAGAAACATGTTTAATCATACTGTAGTTAGTTTTTTTCATTCCATCCAATACAATGGATAGGTGTTAACTACCATTTAAAATAACAATATTATATTATTTTTTTCAGTATGACTCAACGTTGTGTGCAACGTTATATTTCAAAGAAACTTGTTATTGTGTATCAGGTACAACATCAAACATAGAATCCCATTTAATGTAAAATAAATATTAAATTCAAAAATATTAATAAAAATGAAAATGTCATATTCTTATTTAACCTGTGATGTTACATTCTTCCACCCTTTTAGAAATTGCTCCTTTGAAATTTTAAAATTATGCTTGGAAACTTCATTGAATGCCACACATTGGAAAAAGAGTCCATAAAAATACCACTTTAAAATAAATAATGATAATTACAAAGGTCAACCAAGATAACCATAATATTATTCAATGTAGGAAAACATGGATATAGAATAAAAATAAACCATCATGTTCTGATGGAGAGTGATAGAAAACATGATCAGGAGAAATTTAACCACCATAAAACCACAAACATGTGATAGGTTAAATAGTATTTGATTCCCCATTAGGAAAAGTAAAAGGATAACGTTTTTTTTTTGTTTTAGGTTTCCTTTCATAAATATGGTGAATTTATTTTAGATATTGACTAAGAATATAAGGAAATATACTTAATTTTTAAGTATAGTTTCATCCTTTAATAATTTTCTACCAAAAACTCATCTTTTCTCCAAACAATGAGTATTCAAGATGACATTTTCACACTGAAGTGATAGAATCCACTCCTAGATAACCACATTATCCACAAAATATGAACCATATATTTTTCCCATCCTTAGAGATTAACCAAAACCAAAATTATAAGTACAATATGAGATATTCCTGAAAAAGGATAATCTTTTATAAAAATAAATACTACTCTTACTCTCCAAAATTGAACAAACAAAACCCAATGTTTAACATAGTCTTCCATATTAAATCATAACAGTTAGAAGAATTTAATCACATAGACTTACATGGTAAATCAAAACATTTTTCTCCAAATGACATCGAATACTCTTAAAGTATCATGATGAAAAGTAATTAACTGAATCACATGTTCTCTATGATAGGTTAATCATTTCCATAAATAACCCAAATCGCTATAAGTCACCAATAAAATCATAGATTCTTCCAGAATAAAATTCCACCATTACTCCTAAAATGAAAACCCATATTATTATATTTTCCTTAGGCATAGAGTGTTCCCAAAAGAGCGTACATCTTCTAAAATAACCTTTATAACTTATTCATAAAATCAATTTTCCTATACAAAGGATATCCATTTGATAAAACATATGTTCACAAAATCAACTTATTCTTTATCCATAAAATCATTTCACCAAAAATAATAAGTCATACTAACCAGGGACATTATATTTTCTAGTAGTAGGCGATAAATCTCAATCACACATTGGTTTTGGGTTCGATTCACATAGCTTTGTCTGGCGCGATGGGTTCTCACACAGTATCTATTTTTTCCTTTTTCAAAAACTATATAATTTTATAAAAATCCCAAAAATGAGATAAATTACTCAAAAAAATAACCATAATATGATTTAACCTCAATGGTTGTCTTATACCTCTCATTTTAATCATAACTCATATAGACCTCAATATATTAATTCATGAAGTCTTATATATATATATATTGAAATTTTTTCACCTCTATAAAATAACACTATTCCCAAAGAGATAACATCGTACCATTATCATGTTGTCTATCTATTTTCATGATCATATTGTTTGCAGAGATAGATGGTCCACTCATTTCAACAATGATTTAGTGATCCTTCAAAATCATCTCCTTCCTTTATCCAAATACTCCCCGTTCAACTTGGGTCATATGGGTGCTCACAGAAAAATTGTTTCAGAAAATAATCTTGAATGACATATAATTTTAAATCATTTGATAACACTTACTTTCTATAAAATAGTCCGATTGAGTTTGAGTTGAAAAATTTAGTCAATAGTCCTTTTATAATACCAAAAGTATGTGTAGAAAGACTATAATTTAAAAGAAAATATAAATATTTTGCACAAGGGTCTCCCTCTTCAACGCCTTTTTCAAAATTATAATATGCTTCAAAATATTATGATAAGGTAAAATATTTGAAAATTACTTGATAATATTTAACATTCCGGAAAATATGAGAATATTGAGAAATTTTAATTTGATTAAATACAACCCATGACCCACGATGGTATCGAGGCATATTGGTGGTGTTTGACATCTCAAACAATTTCTTGTAAGTTAGTTTTATGTTTGAAAATGTTTCTGAATCATCTGGACATGAATTTGCAATAATTATTACAAGAAAGTCATCAGGAAGAGATAGAAATTTTATTGTTTTGGAGATCCTCCTCCTTCTATTTGTAACTGACATTCCTTGAACTAAAAAATATATAAAACATTGATTTAACTGATTGAATAGACATAGGGACTAACCATGTGTTTAATGAAAACTCTTAATCCCTAACGTTTTCTAAACTAACCATTGATACGAACTATAAAGACTGGGCCTTACACATTACATAATCCTGAGTTTAGTAACGAATTTACATAGAGGATCTTTTTAGGTTTAGAGTTTTAGAGAATAAGGCCATAACTATTATATTACATCTCAAAAAGTAGAATGTGGACACTTAATATCTATCCAATTTTTTACAAAAATAAAACATATAAAATAAAACAAGAGTTTTTTTCTTGGTATAAATTTTCATGAATACTTAATTTCTCTTACCCTTCCTTATAACATGTGAATAACATTTCAAAAACATGGGATAAGCATAAAAATCAAAGCAAGGGTTATAAAAAAAGGAAAGAAAAAATTAGCACATCAATAAATATAAATAAATGAAATAATACTTTTCAATCATAACATACCTCATGAAATAATAATATTTATGAATAAAAAATAGAAATCCTAAATCATAAAGGTAACTTGTGTCATACATAATATACTTACATTTTAGCTTTCCTAGATTCATAGAGAGTTACATTTGGAATAACCATCACAGTATATTCCCTAAATATCATAGAAGAAACATTAATGTTTACTTCCGTCACATTACCCAATGTATTGGAGAGCTATCTCGGGCTCACCATGTAAGAACCTAGATCTTCATTTCCAGGTATGTTTTTTTACTGGTCGTTTTTTAGAGAAAGAGGAAATTCTGGAAATTTCTAAAGTACACATCATGTACTTTATAAATACAAACTGTGTACTTGGTTACCATGGGTAGTTGTGTGCTGGCCTTGTAGCGGCTGAGCACAGAACTGTGTGGGGATGACTTAGAGGCCACCTAAAGCTGAGTATGGAAATAGAATGTACACGCTATGTACTTCAAAAGTACACGCAGAGTCATTTTTTGTATTAAACGTACCGGGGTCGCGTCTAAATGCCAGAAACATATTCTTCTTGGTCATGTTAATCTGAGAGCTCACGTACGACCACGATCTTCCTCTGATCCCCCGACTAAGCATCTCAACTCTATTTTTGCTGCAGTAGATTGTGTTGGGATCGTCTCGGTATGCTCTTCCTTCTTCTTGATCCTCATTTCACGATTCCTCCTTTTTCTTAAGTTATAATCTATTGAATGCTTTAGATGTTTTTTTAGATCATCAGCATTATAAGGAGATTCAATCCTTAAGGTTTAGATATAGAGATATCCTAACGCTGAGGTAGGTGGTTTGTTCCATTCCGTTGAAATTCATTGAGTATTATGTGAAATTTTGACCAATACCCTTGAAAGGGGTATTGCATGATTACTGTTTCACCTCTATTGATTTCTTTTCATGCTTGTATGCTTGTGTAGAGGTTATTTGGTTATGAATAGTGTTGATTTCTATGCTTTGGATGTTTTTCCCATTCATGTTTTATTTACAACCATTGGTATGCTTAGCCTTTCGGCCGCCTTGCCTGTTTTCCATGCCTAGTACGGTAGGATGGAGTGATTATTGTTATCTTACATGCTTGATATGATGTATACTATTAGACAAGTAGTTATATAGGTTTACTTTGGCCATATTTCACTGCTATGCTTGTTTGACTACATTAGACTATAAGGGGAATTGACTGTGAGAGCTTATGTAGAGAGACTTTACTTTTATATTTGATTATAAGGGGAATTGACTATGACAGCTTCCTCAGAGAGACTCTATTATATCCTTTTATATTGAACCATAGTGTTACTTGTTTGAGTTTACCTTCTTTGGATTGTTTACTTCTTAGTACTTCCATGTTCAATATTCTTTTTTTACTTATTACCCGCCATTTATTCACTAAATGCTAGGCACAGATCTTATGGTGGTTGCCTACTGGGATTTTTTCTCACACCCGATTTC
Organism: Viscum album; assembly: GCA_963277665.1. Taxonomy (NCBI): domain Eukaryota; kingdom Viridiplantae; phylum Streptophyta; class Magnoliopsida; order Santalales; family Viscaceae; genus Viscum; species Viscum album. The sequence continues at coordinate 1,880,764,576 of OY728132.1, forward strand.
AGTCATGCTTTTATGCATAAATAGATTATATTGTTGTAGGAATAGATTATGGCAGGTGCCCTTCTACTCCTGGTACTTGATTGTTGTGGATCTGGAGAGTCTGGGACTAGGCTATGGATTGCGATGCTGAGGAGTTGTTTACCTAGTTTCTTTTGTACTTTGGTTTAGTACTATTGTATTCCAGCATTGTGATTTGTTTGGCTACTTTCCTAGAAATATGTATCATGCATCATTCGTATATTTATGTGTGCTCTAGTTTATTAATTTCTAGTCTTCCTTTGTTTACTATTGTATGTATTATTAGTGTTTTTTCTATTTCAAATTGTTTACTTCTACTCTGTTACTCTACAAATGAGGGCATAGTTTCCCCATTATCACACCCATGGACCTCACTAGTAGTCGGTAGCCTATGGCGTTCGGTGAAATGCGCTTGAGGCCATGTGACCAACCGAGTACGGGGTGCCTCTAGGTGGGTTCTGGAACTGGGACATTATAATGGGTTATCAGAAGGGATTCTTTTCTCTTTAATTACTATTTCGATCCTTTATTCAGGGATTGGATAGAATAGGTACTTGGTAATAAGCTGTGCCTGGGAGTAGCTAACCCACGTACAGGGAAAAGCAAACCTACCACCTTTATTTCAATTCTTCTAGTTTTGAAAATTTACGGTTGATATGGTTTTCATCATTGGCTGACTCAAATGTTTTGTGTTATTATTGTTGATGTTATTGAGGTTCTATTACTGTCGTAACCCGATGAGATGAAGGTATTCCATCCCATGCATCATATAGGCACTTCCTAGAAATCACATGCCATGCATTCTTGCCATGCCATTTAGGGTGAATTAGCAATTTCATGTTGTTGTGATAGATGTTGTGTAGACTATGAATATTGTTGTGATATTTTCTCTGATAAAATACCTGTTATATGATAAGGTATTTCTTGTAGAAGTTTTTGTTTGAATGAACTAAAAATTTTGGTTCTTGAGGAGTTATGAGCCCTCATGGACCGGAAATTGGTGGCTCATTGCCTGGTTTACCATGTTTATAACATTTATAAGATGACAAACATTGATTCGTGGGGAGTATAGTCCCTCATGGTTTGTAATTTGTCTTGTTAAGGGTCTGTTTTAGTGTTTTTCTGGGCTCCAGAGTAGTTTTTGAGGCTTACTATCTAGAAAAACATAGAATACATGCCATGTAGTTTTAACTACATGCCATGTGTTCATATTTTTGGGATGTAAATGGTTTTCTTAAGTACACACCTTGTAGTCTCTAGCCATGTAATAAGTCTTTTGGGAGGAGACACGTAATAGGGAAATCCTTGAGTGAACACTTCGGGTTCTAGTAGAACACGCCGTGTAGTGTTGACCCTGTGTCCACCCATGTAACTAACAACACGAATGGATAAACCATAAGATATACAAACTGTGTCAAGATTTAGCATTGTGTGTAGTCTGACCTAGGTACCTGGCTGTGTCACTAACAACACGGTTCAGGTGAAGCTTATCTAGTACACGTCGTGTCTATCTTGAACACGTCTGCAGTCTTGCCTTAGGAAAGCCATGTGACTTAACCATGTAGAAGGACTCTAGAATGGAAAGAGGATTAAAGTACACTCCGTTTGTTAAGACAACTTGCTGTGTGTTGGGGGTGTTACACAACTCGTTTTAGCAGAAGTACACGCCCATGTGAATGACTTAAGGGAACACACCGTGTAGGGAGTATACCCGCTGTGTAGTCATGTTTTGTAAAACTTGAATTTTTTCTTTCTCCTGTTCCATTCTTATGATTTTAGTTATTATTCCTTGATAATATTGATCTAAAGGTGCGCACTTGACCTTGTAGAGTCATGCCACCAAGACGTCCTCCAGTTGTACGCCAATTCCTGGGAGGTGATCAGACACCGGATATGGCTGATCAGGGACTTCTTGCAGATCCTATAGTTATGCTAATTGTGGCACCAACTATTATAACTGACATAGGTTCTGATTCACATTTCATAGAGGGATTCATGAGGATGATGTAGTCTTCTCAGGGAGCGCCCCCTCTAGCCCTGTCGATGGAATAATTGACGCGGGTCCTTCAGCAGCAGCATCCTCCCACTTTCTCTGGAGATGGAGGACCCCAGGCTGCAGAGTCATGGTTGGAGGCCATGCTGACGATATTCGAGCTTCTAAAGAAACATCTAGACAGGAGGGTGAAGTTCTCTACATATATGCATCGAGACTCCCCCAAGAGGTGGTGAGATGTGGTCTCATAGGGGGGATGCTAGCAGAATATGGATTAGGATGAGTTTTTGTGCATCTTCTATAACTACTTCTATCTGGAGACCTTGAGGTCCAATCGAGACCGAGAGTTCATGAGTCTGGGCTAGGGTACTGTTTTTGTTATGGGTTATTCCTCTCACTTCACCGAGCTGCAGCGCTTTACACTATTTCTAGGGGAGATGAGTTATTCCTTCCACGGAATTTTGAGGATGGTCTCAGGCAGGATATCTGATCTCAAGTGAACATCATTAGGTTAACATTGATATCCTCTATCAACCAGGAACTAATTAATGAGCATAATCTGGGGGATTTTGGAGTTGTGATCCAGGGTGGTTTGACATCCAGAGTTAGTATTCCTCATACATATAGTAGGAAGCGTCGTAGGGAGACCGCACTAGGAGAACAGAGTAGGCGAGATACACCTTCAGGTAGCCTCGTGGTATGATAAAAGTGTGGGAAGGTTGTGAATATGAGGCCAAATTTCCCAAGAGACCCAGTGGAGTTCCGATATTGTGGCAAGATGGGTCACCTTCAGTGTTTCAGTCAGTTGTTTTATCTGGAAGCTGGTGATTGGGGTTCTTCTATGACTCCTCAATCATGTGCAGTGCCACCAGTTTCTCACCAGTCTGGGAACTAGAGTTCTTCTGACCATTTAGGATGAGGTGGAGGTCGTGGCTGTGGTGGTCAGTTGTCAGTGTTTCAACGACATCAGGGTGGATCAGCTCAGAGTGGTCTGGCCGGGTCATAATGTCATGGTGCAGGCTAAGCTTTTACAGTGGATCAGACCCAGCAGGAGAAAGATCCCAGACCCTCTACCATTCGAGGTACTATCTTAGTAGGCTCAATTTTATCTTCTGGTCTATTCGATATAAGGGCTTCCCATAGCTTTATATCTATTTCTATTGTGGAGAGACTTGGTATCTACATCTTTTATTCTCCTAATATCTTGATTCTAGACACTCTGTTGGTGATAAGAACAGATAGTGTACGTTAGTGCAGGGAGTTATCTCTAGAGGTTGGTGGATGTCACTTTTATGGGACCCCTATGTCCTCAAAATGGTAGGATATGATTTCATTCTTGGAATGGACTTGTTAGTTCCTTTCTAGGTAGTCTTCTATTGTTATATCTGCAGGGTGAGTTTCACATCTCAAGAGGGTGTGTTGTTTCTTTATAAGGGAGAATGGGATGTCTAGGAAAGTAGAGAGGGACCTGAGCATCATGGGTTGGGAGGAGTTACAGACCATATTTCTAGTCTATATCTGAATGACTAGGGGACTTCACAGTTATACTTTTCTCCAGCGGTGGAATGTTACCGAGATGTCTTTCCAAAAGTCTTTTTGGGTTTTCTCTGGAGCGAGAGGTAGACTTTTCTATTGAGCTCATGCTAGGAGCGGCACCGGTGTCCATTCCTCCTTATCAGATGGCTGCACCAGAGTTACATGATCTCAAGATGTAGTTGGAGGAGTCGTAGGAAAAGGGTTTAATCTGACCCAGAACTTCTCCTTGGGGTTCTCCTGTCCTATTTGCGAAGAAGGCAAACTGTACCCTCAGGCTTTGCACGGATTACCGGAATCAGAACTAGTTAATTGTCAATAACTGATATCCTTTACCAAGGATTGATGATCTCATTGATCAGCTTCGAGGAGCCCGGGTATTCTCGAAGATTGACTTGGGGTCTGGTTATCAACAGTTGGGTGTTAAACTATCTGATATACCTCTCACAGCCTTACAGAGCAGGTATGGTCTATACAAGTATATGGATATGTCGTTCGGTCTCACGAATGCATGTGCAGTTTTCATGGAACTAATGAACCGAGTGTTCCATTCATACTTGTATTCTTTCATGGTGGTCTTTTTTGACGATATCTTTGTGTACTCTCACACTCGACACGGCCATGCTACCCATCTTCAGATCGTTCTGATTATAATGAGAGAGCATCAGTTATATGTTAAGAACTCAAAATGCCACTTTTGGATGGTTCAGATTAAATTCTTGGGTCATGTTATCTCAAAGACAGGAGTATCAGTAGACCTAGATAAAGTGACATCAGTTTTTTCCTGGGAGAAGCCGAAAAACTTCTTTGAGGTACGAAGTTTTCTAGGGCTGGCTGGATACTATAGACACTTCATACATGACTTTTTGCTCTTAGTAGCACCACTGACGGGTCTGACCCAGAAGGGTAAAAAGTTCCTGAGGTCAGATTCTTGTGAGTCTTCCTTTCAAGAGCTGAAAGGGAGGTTTACTTCAGCACTGATACTAGTATTTCCATACCCGGAAAAGAGCTACACTATTTACTGTGATTCTTCAGGTATCGGTCCACGAGTTGTGCTTATGCAGGGGGAAGGAGTCATTTCGTACGGGTCTCAGCAGTTGCAGCCACATGAGAGGAATTACCTGACACACAATCTTGAGTTATTTGTTGTGGTTCATGCCTTATGTTGTTAGATACATTATATTCTAGGATATAAATTTTTGGTTTTCATCGACAACAAAAGTCTCAAGTACATTTTCACTCAGCGTGACTTGAATTTTAGGTAGCGCAGGTGGGATGAGTATCCACAGTCATTTGAATTAGATCTTGCTTATACACTTTGGAATGGAAATGTAGTGGTTAATACGCTGAGAATGAGGACTTAGATATACGTAGTTTAAGAGGCCAGAAGTGAGTGGAATCTTATGGCTATGTTCTCTGAGATGCATTTGGAGGTGCACAACAGACAGGGGCAGACCTTTCTTTCTTTTGTGGATGTTACCTCTACTCTTCTTGATTGTGTGTGAATGAGGAAGCTATTAGATTCTGAAGGCCTAGTCCTATGGGAGAGTGTGTCACGAGAGGACCCTATTCCAAGATAGACGATAGGTGAGGATTAGATCTTGCATTTCCAGGGGAATTTATGGGTGCCTTCAAACATACATGAGGTGCTGATGTGGGACTTTCATTTCCCATTTTTGGTAGTTCATCTGGGTGTCAATAAGATGTATCATGATCTGTACTGTCAGTATTGCTGGCTTGTAATGAAGAGGGATGTTTCTGGTTTTGTCCTGAAGTGTTCCACCAGTCAGTAGGTGAAGGCGGAGCATCAGCAACCAGTAGGACGTTTACAATAGTTACACATTCCTATGTGGAAGTGTAATATCATAGAAATGGATTTTGTGATGGGGTTGTCGAGGTCACCTCAAGGAAATGATGAAGTTTGGGTTGTAATTGACAGAATCACTAAGGTTTCTCACTTCTTGATAATCAAAGAGACCTTCTGTGTTGATGAGCTGGGACGGTTGTACATCTATGGGATTTTATGTCTTTATGGAGTTCCACACTCCATTGTTTTAGAAAAGTATGCTCGTTTTACTTATCGAGTCTGGCAGGGGATCTAGAAGGCATTGGGTACAAAGGTACTTTTGAGTACTGCATACCACCCCTAGATAGATGGCCAGTCCGAGCATACGATTCAGGATGTTGAGGACATTCTCTGAGCATGCATCCTGGATTTTGGAGGTTCTTGGGAGAATCATGTACCTCTTGTGGAGTTTTCATACAACAATAGTTTTCAGGAAACTATTAAGATGGCACCTTAAGAGGCTTTGTATGGTAGGCCATGCCGATCACCCTTATGTTGGATGGAGGCAGGAGAGGTAGCTTTGTTGGGGCCTCGTCCTGTTCAAGAAACCACAGAGTAGATAGAGATGACTCGTAAGAGGATGGCTACTACACAGTCTTGACAGAAGTATTAAGCTGATCAGTGGAGACAACGTCTGGAGTGTGAGGTTAGGGATCAGGTTTTTCTACACGTTACACCAAGGTTGGGACACAAGAGGATTAGGAGACAGGGTAATCTTTCACCTTGGTACGTCGGTCCATTTGAGGTGTTGGATAGAGTTGGGCTGGTTTCCTATCAATTGTTGTTGCCTCAGAGGTACCAGGATATGCCTGACATTTTTCATGTTTCTCATCTCCGAAATTACTTTTCAGACTCATCTCATGTCTTTCAACCCGACGGGGTTGATCTTGAAGTGGATGCGTCATTTGAGGAGAATCTTATCCGGATTATTAATCACAGTACAAAGGTTCTTCATGGCCGGTTTATTCCTCTATTACGGATGCTATGGAAGCATGGGAGAGTACAGTATGAGACTTGGGAGAGGGAGGCTGATGTACGATCATAGTGGCAGGAGTTGTTCAGTGTTTATTCTAGTATGCCGCCACACTAGGGAAATTCGGGGATGAATTTCTTTAAGTGGGAAGTTTTTAAGAACCTGGATCTTATTTTACAGGTATGTTTTTCTTTTCTGATTGTTTTTGACAGAAAGAGGAAATTCTAAAAATTTCTAAAGTACATGTCGTGTACTTTATAAGTACACGACATGTACTTGGGTACCACTGGTAGCCATGTGCTGGTCGTGTAGAGGCCAAGCACATGACCATGTGGGAATGACTTGGAGGCCGCCTGAAGCCGAGTATAGAATAGGCAAGTACATGTCGTTTACTTCAAAAGTACACGTCGTGTACTTCAAAATTACACGCCGTGTACTTTATTTTTTTATTAAATGTATCGAGATTGTGTCTAAATTCCAGAAACGTCTTCTTCTAGGTCTCATTCAACTGATATCTCTCGTACGACCATCATATTCCTATGAGCCCCCAAACGAGCATCCAAACTCCGATTCGACCGCTGTCAATTGTATTAGGATCACCTCAGTAAGCTCTTCCGTATACTTGAGCCTTGATTCATGATTCCTACTTTTTATAAAGTTATCCTCTATTAAAAAATTTATTTTTTTATAGATATTTGTAATTATAAGGTGATTCAAGCCTCGAGGTTCACGTATAGCGATATCCTAACGCTGAGGTAGGTGGTTTATTCCTTTCTGTTTAAATTATTTGAGTATTATGTGAAATTTTGATCAATAACCATGAACAGGGTATTGAATGTTTTCTATTTTACCCTTTTTTATTTTCTACCATGCTTGTATGCTTGTGTAGAGGTTATTTGGTTATGAAAAGGGTTGATTTCTATGCTTTGGATGTTTTTTCCCATGCATGTTCAGTTTACGACCATTGGTCTGCTTAGCCTTTCAGCTTCCTTCCATGACTAGTTCTGTATGATGGAGTGATTATTGTTATCTGACATGCTTTATAAGTTGTAGACTGTTATCCAAGTAGTTCAATAGGTTTACATTGGTCGTATTGCACTTCTATGCTCTTTTGACTAATGTAGAATATAAGGGGAATTGAATACAAGAGCTTCCTCAGAGAGTCTTTACTTTTATATTAGACTATATGGGGAATTGAGTGTGAGATCATCCTTAGAGAGTCTTTATTATATCCTTGTATATTGAAACAGAGTGTTACCTATTTGTTTTTACCTGCTTTGGATTGTTTACTGCTGAGTACTTCCTTGTTCACTGTTCCTTTTTAATTATTACCTCCCATTTATTCACTGACTATTATGCACAGATCCTATGGTGGTTACCTATTGGGATTTAGTCTCACACCATATTTGGTTGATGGTTTTGGGCCCAAATAGATTATATTGTTGCAGGAATAGATAAGGGAAAGCGCCCCTCTACTTTAGGTACTTGATTGTTGTGGAGCTAGAGAGTATGGGACCAAGCTATGGCTTGTGATGCTGAGGAGTTTTTTACTTGCATGCTTTTGTACTTGGGTTTAGTATTATTGTATTCCATAATTTAATTTGTTTGGATTCTTTCCTAGACATATGTATCATGCATCATTCATATATATATGTGTGTGTTCCAGTTTATTATTTTCCAGTCTTCCAATGTTTACTCCTGTAAAGATTATTATTGTTTCTACTACAGCATGTTGTCTACTTCCTCTATGTTTCTCTGACAATGAGGGCATAGTTTTTTCCATTATCACACCCAAGGCCCTCACTACTAGTTGATAGCCACTATCATTCTGGGAAATGTTCTTGAGGCCATGTTACCAACCAGGTACGGGGCGCATCTGGGTGGCTTCTGGAACCAGGACGTTACACACTAGCCCTAGGTTTATCACGGAACCACCCGTATATGCAATCATTTCCCAATAACCATAACATTATCATAACACATAAAATAATCATAATGTAAATATTACATTTCCACATTACATTAAAAAGATATCAGTTCAAGATATTGACATAATCAGTCCAACTTAAAAGAGACATTTAAAACATTTAAAAAGAATATTTTTTAATCAAATTATCCCATAACACTTTGAAACTTTTAATGGAATTTTCATTTTAAAACATTAATGTACCTATAAATAAATCCTTAAAAACATTTTAAAAACATGGAAATTAATTATAATTATTTAGAAAAATAAATCTCCAAACTTTTAAAATGATGTTTTAGTGAAAGATTCTTGTAACACTTGAGAAACACTTGAATAAAAATAATTATAGAATAACATAAAAAACTTATAATATAATATAAATAAGGATATTCATTATATAATATGTCAAATAAAAGTATATATACCCTATAGGATAATATAGGTGCACAAGATCAAGATATGACTCAAATGAAAGGAGTTTGAGACATAGCCCGTTATGAAAATTTGGCAGCCTATCAGCGTAACATTAAAATTAAGAAAATGGGTTAATGAGAGAGAAAGCGATCTATCATCAAATTAACATAAAATGTATAGAAATAAGGATATATAAGAATATATCCTAATATAAGAAAATTGAAATTAAAATACAGAACATAAAATAATTCTTTGACTAAAAGAGGATGGTGAAAGGTTCCCTTACAAAGATCATATCATTACATTAAAGATAAATTGATCACATAATTATGGGTGATAAATATAAATACACCCAATATTATTTGATATTAAGGGTAAAAAAATCAGAGATCATTCACACATATTCATTTTATGACATAATCAAGAAGTATAATTTTATCCCAATGAATGGAAATTGGGTGATGAAGTTCCCTTACCTCGTGTTCAAATTGTCTCGTATGTTCCTTATTCTTCCTAAATAATAAAATTAAGTTAATTTCTACATGATTCAGAACCTAATTAAAGTTTATTATTCCTTTAATATCACTTGTTACCTTCCAATAAAAATTAGTTAATTATTTGAGTTCATATCAGACACTTTGTCGATGTTTGGAATGTGAGTTAAAAATGAACTTGTTAAAATTACAATTTTCCATGAGGTCAAAAGACTATTATCTCCAGAATGATATTAATGATTGAAATATCATACATATAATATATATATATCCAGTATATATATGTTTTTATAATTGTATATAACATTTTTAGATATGGTATGAAATGCACCGTTGATGGATACAGAAATCCGTACATACGCATGAACACTACTTTCATTTCTATTTCATATTTAATGGAATGAAAACATAATGATGCATAGTAATATTATAATTATAGTAAATAATCATATGTTATATATTTTACTTAATATCAATAAAACCATCCTTTATACATTTTATATATGTCATGAATGAATCATATCTCTTGGAGGGGACGGTAGTTCGCGCTTCCTCAAATGTAATTATCGTATTTAGCCATTATGGAAAACATAAAGGTACATAGTCAATGAAAAATATAGAATCATAGAGACAACATAAAAAAATATATCATATATAAATATAATTCAATTGTTATTTCCTCGATGAGAGGTTATAAGAGATAATTGAACAATCATTGTTTCGTGAGGTAGTAGTTTTCTATCCATAGAAACAGTATGTTTCTATCCATTAGATGGAGGTGAGTGTAAGTGTAGTTTCAATCCTTATCATAAAAATATCATAGTATATTTAAGATACTATTACTTTTATAAAATAATTGAATAAAGAGTTTTTAGGTTTTTGGATATGTAAAATAAAATAAAATAACTTGAGAGAAGTTGTTACCTTTAAATCAGGTAACTCCCTTTGGTTTGAACCAAAAGTATCAATTTAATTACCTTATGCCCAAAGTAAGGCTTCTAAGTGGAAGTGAGGTATGTTGGAAGCTTACTTGGGCAATTTATGGATGATCCAATGGGGATTTAGATGTGTGAGTATGGTTTGAATGTGATGGCCTTTTATAAGGTGGAGCAGGGGCTGTTTAAGAATGCTTGAAAGTATTAGTTTATTATAAAAGGGTTTACGGTTTCAAAATGTCCAAAACTCATTAACGTAAAATATAATATTAAAATAAGTCAAAATAAAATCATCCAATATTAATTGTATAGGTTTTGGATATTTTTTTAATCCCTATCTTTTTTATTTAACACTTTGTTAACTTATTTAACTTTTACCATGTCCTCTTATATATGAAAATTATATGGTTAATATATTTAAAATAAAATACAAAGAGACCCATAATGGATCCTTAATTACGTTTTTAACATCATATATGTGATTTTTTAAATCTAATAATTGTAGGAATATTTTATCATATTATATAGTATTAATTGTTTTAAAAACTCATTAATGTCAATTTATAAACTATTCATATCAATACTTTTACAAAATATATAACAACATTATTATTTCTAAAAAAATTAATTAATTAAAATATAACAAGTCATTATTATATGTCCCGAGCCTTAAACCTTACTTAATCTTGAGTTATTACAAGATTACACATTGGGGATCTTTTTAGGTATAGAGTTTTAGAGTATTAGATCATAAATCATGCATTACATTCCACATTTAAACAAAGTGGTTACATACAAGAAAGTATTAATTTTTTCCCATAAATGGAAACATATTTAAAAAAACCTAGATTCTTTCATGACACTCCCTTAACCCTATCATCGCATCATGTACCTTTCCCTTTACCTGTGAAAAACATTTCAAAAACCAGGGATGAGCATAAAAAGCTCAGTAAGGGATATAAAAGTACGAAATGAAAACATTAGTCCATGTATGAAATCATACTTTACTCATAAAACATAATCCTTTTAACATACCTCATCAAATCATGAATAAATCATAGAAATCATAAGACATAATGGTAACTTGAGGCATTCATAACATTTTTATGTAGGGAGTAACCCTCATGGTTACGTTTGGAATACCCATCACAGTATATTCCCTAAATCTCTTCGGAGAAACCTTAATGTTTAACCCCTTCACACTACCCAATGCATTGGAGAGCTATATCGGGCTCACCCACCCTTAGTTTATCACGGAACCACCCGTCTTCATAACAATTCCCATGAACCATAACATAATCGTATCACATAAAACATGCATAAAGGAAACATAACATTTCCACATTTCAATCACAAGATATCAATAACACATCGATATAATAAAAACATTATCAAAACCATTTTCAATACAAAAATAAAAGAAAAGTAAAACATGGTATTTATTTTTGATTTAAAACAAAGTTATGGCTTGTAGAGGAAGCCGAAGCTCAAATAATGGTCACGGCGGCGGAGAAGTCATTGTCGCCGCATACATACGACAAAAAAAACATTCTCTTTTGTCGTTTAGTAAATGATTTGTATAAAAAATATTCCTTTTGAATAAACGTAAAATTAAAAGGGGTTTATACACTATATAAAAGAATGTTGTGTATAAAACAAAATATGCCTCAATGAAAGGAGATTGAGATGAAGTCCCTTACCTTGGGTCCGACTTGACTCGATCATTCTTTAACGTGCTGAATAATAAATATGAGTTAATTTATACTTGATTCAGAATCTTTTTCACGTTCATTATTTTTTTTATATCACTTATTACCATGTTATGAACACTATGTAATTATTTAAGTTAAAAATGGTTGTTTTGTCGATCATTGGTACTTGAGTAAAAAATAAACTCTTTATAATTACAAGTTATTCATGTGGTAAAATATCCATTACATACAGAATTATATTCATAATTTAGATATCATATATGTCATATATATCCAGTATATAATTTCATTTACAATATTACATAACATCTAGAGGTAAGAAATGAAATGCACCGTTCATGGAGACGGTAAGCCATACGTACGCATGAACGCAACTTTCATTTCTATTTCGTATTTTATGGAATGGAATAATAATGATATAAAGGTATATTATAATTACAGTATAATATCATATATAATATCATTAATTCCATCCTTTATACATCCCACATATGGCATTAACGAATCAAATCACTTTGAGGGGGCAGTAGTCTGCACTTCCTAAAATGAAGATATCGCGTATACCCATAATGGAAGCCATAACGGTATGCCATAAATGAAAAATACAAAAGATTAAGGAAAACATAAACATATTATATATCATATATAAATATAGTGACATCTTAATGTCCACCTTTTCAGGTGTTATAAGAATATTGAACAATCATCATTTCATGAGGTAGAAATTCACCATCCAAAGAAACAGTGTGTTCTTTAACCATTAGATATAGGTGTGTGTAATTGTATCTCAAATAATTATTATAAAAACATCCTAGTATATTGAACATACTAGTTTTCTTACAAAAGAAATTATTAAATGAGTTTAGGGGGTTGGAGAAGCAAAATAAAACAAAAGAACATTATAGAAGTCTTTACCTTTAAATCGGATAACTCTTCTTCGTTAGAACCAAAAGCGTTTCCTGAAGAGCCTTCGGCCTATGGTAAGGCTTCTAGGATGAAGAGAGGGATGTGGAGAGATAAAATGAGCCGATCTTGGCCAAGATAATTTCTTCATATGTGTGGGTAAGGAGGTAGAGGTGGGGGCCTTTTATAAGAGGAGAGGAGGGGCACTCTTGGAAAGGCATAAAATGTTACTTTATTTTCAAATGAGTATCAGATTTTTAAGGTCACACATTGATTTATTTAGAGGATAAGGTGATAAGGGTTCGAAATATACTCATCCAATAGGTCTTTTACAAGTGTAAGTCTTAGATTTTACATTATCGTTTTATTTTATTTAAATTGTTCATTAATGAGGTAATCGCTACATTATCATGATGTCATAAATAATTTAATTTATTTAATGATTAAAAATTATAAAAAATATATTATGATGTAGGAACTCTTTTTAGATTACCTATGACTATTTATAGTCCAATATATCATTTATGTAGACAAAATTAAATTTTTTTTACTCAGGTGATACATTCTTTGTTATATTTAACTTTCTTTAAAAATAAAATGATAAAAAGTCATTGTCACACAAATGTAATTCCATGGGGTCCCAATGTTTGGCACAAGGAATACCATGGTCGGCCATGACACAAAAAGTAGCATTAGGACACATTTTGGGGTCATTTTTTATTATTATGATATTATTTTATTATCCTTAACTACCCGATTACTAATTAATCAAGATAATTAAAGATAATTATTGTCGTTACTATTCATAATGTCCAAAAACAAGAGCCTTTATTACATAATTTGGACCTTATGATTCCAAATATGTAATCCATTTTACCAATTTACAAACACATAACTTGAAATAATTAATTTAAAAATAATTCTCGTTGTCAAAACAAATAGCGGGATTTTTTAGAAACAATATCTATGAAACGTTTGGCACTGGTTTATGCCCAATTCTAAAGTGAAATTAATCCTAATGACCACCATTGGATTAAATAGTAAAAAATATATTATAATTAAACACTAAAACCAATTAAAAAGATAATCTATCCATATAATTAACTTAGATGAAAAAGCGGTTTTGATGTAAAATGGAGTATTTTTCACTTTTCATTAAAAAATGAACATTGTCAGAAAAATACAAAAAATTAACCAATTTAAATATCAATGACACAATAATAAAGAATAATTTTATTTTGACAAATAGATCTTATAAAATTGTTAATAGTTTGATTTAAAAATGTTTTTCCATCCAAAGGTAGTAAAACAATCTTTTAAAAATATTAGTGTATTCCATGCTTAAGATTGGATTTATTCTCATTTTAAGCCTCTAAAACACTATCTAATTCATAAATAGACATAGTTAAAAATATCTATTATTCATTACATACGTGGGATGTTACATCCTTCCCCCCTTTAGAAAATTGCATCCCTGCAATTTATTTACATAGCGAATAAGTGCCGGTATTTATCCCTCATTGCATTTTCATATTCCCATGTTTCCTCTTCACTCATGTACTTTTTCCACAAAAACATTACTTGATGAATCACCTTATTCCGCAACACTTTCTCCCTGTGGTCAAGAATCTGTACCAGTTTTTCCTCATAAGATAGATTCTCTTCTAGCTGAACTACCTTTGGACTCAAAACATGAGCTGGATCTGGCATGTACTTCCTTAACATTGAAACATGAAAAACATTGTATACTTGAGATAAAATCGGAGGTAAAGCTACTTGGTATGCAACTGATCCAATTCACTCCGGAATTTCATAGGGTCCAATGAACCTTGGACGGAGCTTTCCTTTCTTACCAAATTGCATCAAACTTTTCCATGGTGAAACTTTGAGAAAAACATGATCACCTACCTTGAAAGAGAGATCCTTCCTCCTGTTGTCTGCATAACTCTTCTGCCTACTCTGAGCTGTTCTCAGATGTTTTTGTATCAGCTGAATTTTTTCTGCCAACTCTTCTACCAATTCTTGTCTCGTCAACTTTTTTTCACATACTTCATCCCAAAAATCTAGAGTTCGACACCGCTTCCCTTATAATTCCTCAAATGGTTCCATCTGTATACTGGAATGAAAACTGTTATTATAAGAAAACTCAACCAAAGAAAGATGTTGGTCCCAACTTCCCTGATAATCCATCAAACAAGCACGTAGCATATCCTACAAAGTCTGAATTGTTCGTTCTGACTGCCCATCTGATTGAGGATGAAAAGCTGTCCTAAATTTTAATTCAGTACCCAACGACTTTTAAAGGCCTTTCCAAAAGTTAGAAGTTAACATGGGATCACAATCAGATACAATGGAGAGAGGAACTCCATGTAACCTAACTATCTTATTAAGATACAAATGGGAAAGTTGATCTAAAGAAAAAGTATCTTGTATAGTAAAGAAAAGAGGAGATTTAGTCAAGCGATCAACAATAACCCATATTGCATTATTACCCCGAGGTGTTTCAGCAATCCTACAATGAAGTCCATGGATATATTCTTCCATTTCTACTCTGGTACTGGTAAAGGCTGAAACATCCCTATCAATAACTGTCGCTCTGCTTTAACCTGTTGATAAGTCAAACACTTCACAGTAAAATCAACAATGTCTCTTTTCATTCTGCCCCACTAGTAATACTCTTGAAGATCTCTATACATCTTAGTACTTCCCTGATGAACTGAAAATGGAGAACTATGAGCTTCACATAACAACATTCTCTTCAAATATGAATCACACGGAACACACAATCTCTTCCCAAATCTCAAAACAAAATCATTATCAATTTTGAATTCAGGCAACTCACCCTTCTGAACCAGCTCTACCCTTTTCTGCAACTCATTGTCTTGCTTCTATTCTTGCTTAATTCTGTCTGATAGATAAGATTTCACTCATACCTAAAACAAAATAGAAGAACATCCTACACCAACAACATCTATTCCAAATTTCATCAAATCCTTAACCAAAGGATCACATTCCAAACGCAACATCATTAATGAAGCATTACTTTTTCGACTCAAAGCATCATCCACTTTATTTGCTTTTCCCGGATGGTAATGAATTTTACAATCATAATCCTTGATTAATTCTAGCCATCTCCTATGTCTCATGTTCAGTTATTTCTAAGTGAATGTATACTTTAAAATTTTGTGATCGGTATATATTTCACACTTTACTCCATACAAATGATGCCTCCAAATTTTTAAAGCAAAAAACAATAGAAGCTAATTCCGAATCATGTGTATGGTAATTTACCTCATGAGTTTTCAACTGAAGTGAAGCATAAGCAATTACCTGATCATTCTGCATTAGGACGCAACCAAGTGCTTTCAACGAAGCATCACTTTAGATAACAAACTCACCATTCCTCGAAGGTAGTGCCAAAACTGGAGCATTCACCAATGTTCTTTTCAATTCCTAAAAACAATCATCACATTCTTTTTTCCAGATAAACTTAACACCCCTCCGAGTTAGCTTAGTCATTGGACTAGAAAACCATGAAAAATTTCTAACAAACCTTCAGTAATAGCCTGCCAAACCAAAGAAGCTACGAATCTTAGTTCTATTTGTGGGTCTTGGCCATTCTTCAACAAGCTTTGTTTTTGCAGGATCAACAGTTATACCATATTTAGAAAAAATGTGACCAAGGAAAGAAATTTGTTGCAACCAAAACTCACACTTGATAAATTTCCCATACAATTTCATTTCTTTTAAGGTTTGGAAAATAACCCTTAAATGTTTCTTGTGCTCCTCTATACTTTTAGAAAACACCAAAATATCATCAATGAAAACAACCACAAACTAATCCAAGAACTCATGGAAAATTCTATTCATAAGGTCCATGAATAAAACAAGTGCATTGGATATCCCAAAAGGCATTACTAAAAATAAATAATGGCCATATCTTGTATGAAATGTGGTCATTAGAATATCTGCTTCCTTTACCTTCAAATGATGGTACCCCAATCTCAGGTTAATATTTGAAAAAAACTGAGCTCCCTGGAGCTGATCAAACAAATCATCGATATGAGGCAAAGGATATTTGTTCGTAATAGTGATGTTATTCAAGGCTCTATAATCAATGAAAAGTCTCATTGAACCATCTTTCTTTTTAACAAATAAAACAGGAGCACCCCATGGTGATGTGCTAGGTCGAATGAAACCTTTCTCTAATAAATATTGCAATTGCTCCTTTAACTCTAAAAGTTCATTTTGAGCCATTCGATAAGGGGGTTTTGAAATTGTCTTAGCATCAGGAACTATGTCAACGGTAAATTCAACTTCTAGATCTAGTATTATTCCATGAAAATCATCAGGAAAAACATCAGGATACTCATTTATCACTAATACATCATTAATCTGAACAATTCCCTTGTTTTCAACAATATGTGCAACGTAACATTCATTTCCATCTTTTACAAGTTTATATGACTCTTGATATGTTATCAAAAGTAAGGGTTCATTGTTGTACACAAACTGAAAGTCTTTCTAAAAAAACTTATTTAGCTCTACAGTCAATCTTAGCATTGTAAATAGAGATCAAATCCATACCCAGGATAACGTCAAACTCTACTAGAGGTAAAACAATAAGGTTTGCAAGTAGGTTCTTTCCACGGATAAGGATAGGAAGATTCATATAAATTCTTTTTGCCTTAACATTTCCCCCAGGTGTTTTTACCACAAGTTCAAGAGTCATTTTTTGAGATGGTATTCCCATTTTACTAGAAAAGTTTTCAGAGATGAAAGAATGTGTAGACCTCGGATCAAACAACACACTGGCATAATCTGAAAAAACAAACAACGTACCTAATACCACTTCATTTGATGGCCTGACATCTGCTGAAGTAGTTGAAAAGGATTTCACCACCCCTTTCTGCTTGTATTCTAACTGCTTCCCATCACTCGAGCTCTTTGTCGGACACTCATTTGCATAGTGACCCATCTCATTGCACTTAAAACATTTCACTAACTGTAAATCAAATTTGATCTTACCATCACCCTGATCCTTTTCAGTGCAATCACGAACCTTATGTCCCATCTTACCACATCATTAGCACTTTCTAGAGTTTAGAAGACATTCCCCAGCATGCCTTTTACCACATTTATCACAAACTGGAAACTTAATTTTCTTACCGTCATTCCTTTTGAATAATTATTTCCTTTCTCCAACCACTTCAGTCTCTTCTTCTATTGGTTGTTATAGAACTCCTGATCATCAAAAAACTCCATTTCCACCTTCTCAGCACATCAAACAAGCTTTTCATTACTCTTGAACTCGCGAGAAGCTAAATCCCTTTATTATTTTGTCTTTAATCCTGAGTAAAAATGAATGATTTTACTATCAAGGTCTCAGATAAAATTTGGAGCATACCTTTCCAATCGAGTGAAACTTTCTTCACAGGCAGCCATTGAGTCTTCCTCTTGCCTCAATTCTCAGAATTATTTTTCCATCCTAAGTTGATCAGCCTTAGGAAAATACTTCTCAAGAAATATACCTTTGAATTCATCCCAGTCGAGAGCATCAATCTCATCAGCATCCCTGATATTTTTAACCATCGCCCACCACTGATCTGCTTCACCCTCTAAATGGTAAATAGCAAGACTAACCTTGTGATTGTCTGAACACCCCATGACATCAAAAATATTCTCCAGTTCTTTAATACACCCTTCAGCAAGCATAGGGTCAGATGATCCTCTGAATGGTGGGGGATGTTGCCTCATGAAATGTTCCACCACTAACATGATCCTATGTGGTTGATATGGCTGACCTTGTGCATGGATACCACCATCATTTATCACTTGATTCAACTGCACCATTACTACAACAAACACTTCAGTTTCAATTCTGACCATCTCAGGATGCTGATTCGGAAGGATATTTCCTTCTTTATGCCTTCCTAGCACAACTTCCTTGTTTCCTCTGTGGAAAACCATTCTAAACAAACATGTCTTAGATGAAACAGCATGGTAATGTTCAAATGCTATATCATTTCAATTTGACCGTAAAAAAATATTTTTGGATAATCATTTAATAGAATTCTACCTCTTAAAGTTATCTAAACCAACCTTTGATACCAACTATAAGTCCCCACCCTTAAACCATACTTAATCTTGAGTTATTACAAGATTACACATTGAGGATCTTTTTAGGTTTAGAGTTTTATAGAATTAGATCATAAATCATGCATTACATTCCACATTTAAACAAAATGGTTACATAAAAGATAGTATTCATTTTTTCCCATCAACGGAAACATATTTAAAACAAAACATGGATTCTTTCATGAAACTTCCTTGACCATATCATCAGATCATGTACCTTTCCCTTGACCTGTGAAAAACATTTCAAAAACTTGGGATTAGCATAAAAAGCTCTGTAAGGGATATAAAAGTATGAAATGAATACATTAGTCCATGTATGAAATAATTCTTTACCCATAAAACATATGCATTTTAACATACCTCATCAAATCATGAATAAATCATAGAAATCATAAAACATAAAGGTAACTTGAGGCATTCATAACATTTTTATGTAGGGAGTAACCCTCATGATTACGTTTGGAATACCCATCATAGTATATTCCCTAAATCACTTCATAGAAACCTTAACTTTTAACCCCTTCACATTACCCAATAGATTGGAGATCTATATTAGGATAACCCGCCCTTAGTTTATCACGGAACAACCCGTCTTCATAACAATGCCCAAGAACCATAACATAATCGTATCACATAAAACATGCATAAATGAAACATAACATTTCCACATTTCAATCACAAGATATCAATAACACATCGATATAATAAAAACATTATCAAAACCATTTTCAATACCAAAATAAAATAAAAGTAAAAAATTGTCTTTATTTTTCATTTAAAAAGGTTATGGCTTATAGAGGAAGCTGAAGCTCAAATAATGGTCACGACGGTGGAGAAGTAATTGTCGCCGCATACATACGACAAAAAAACATTCCCTTTTGTCATTTAGTAAACGCTTCGTATAAAAAATATTTCTTTTGAAAAGATGTAAAATTCAAAGGGGTTTATACACTGTATAAAATAAAGTTGTGTTTAAAACAAAATATGCCTCAATGAAAGGAGATTGAGACGAAGTCCCTTACCTCAGGTCCGACTTGACTCGATCATTCTTTAACGTCCTGAATAATAAAATTGAGTTAATTTCTAATTGCTTAAGAACCTTTTTCAAGTTCATTATATATTTTATATCACTTATTACCATGTTATGAACACTATGTAATTATTTAAGTTAACAATGGTCGTTTTTTCGATCATTGGTATTTGAGTCAAAAATAAACACTTTATAATTACAAGTTGTTCTTGTGGTAAAATATCCATTACATCCAGAATTATATTCATGATTTAGATATCATATATGTCATATATATCCAGTATGTACATGCATTTTCAATATTACATAACATTTAGAGGTAAGAAATGAAATGCACCGTTCCATGAGATGGTAAGCCGTACGTAAGCATGAACGCTACTTTCATTTCAATTTCATATTTTATGGAATGGAATCATAATGATATAAAGGTATATTATAATTCCAGTATAATATCATATATAATATCATTAATTCCATCCTTTATACGTCCCACATATGGCATTAAGAAATCAAATCAATTTGAGGGGGTGGTAGTCCGCACTTCCTAAAATGAAGATATCACGTATACCCATAATGGAAGCCATAAAGGTATGACATAAATGAAAAATACAGAAGCTTAAGTAAAAAAATGAACATATTATATATCATATATAAATATAGTGACATCTTAATGGCCACATTTGCAGGTGTTATAAGAATATTGAACAATCATCGTTTCATGAGGCAGAAATTCACCATCCACGGAAACAGTATGTCCTTTAACCATTAGATGTAGGTGTGTGTAAGTGTAGCTCGAATAAAACTCATAACAATATATTATTATATTGAAAATACTCGTTTTGTTACAAAATAAATGAATAAAATTAGTTATGGGGTTGGAGAAGAAAAATAAAACAAAAGAACATTAGAGAAGTATTTACCTTTAAATCGGGTAACTCCTATTGGTTAGAACCAAATAGGTTTCTTGAAGAGCCTTATGCCTAATGTAAGGCTTCTAGGATGAAGAGAGGTATGTGGAGAGATAAAATGAGCAGAGCTTGTCCGAGAAAATGGCTTGAGAAGTGTGGGTAAGGAGGTAGAGGTGGGGGCCTTTTAAAAGATGAGAGGATGGGCACTCTTGGAAAGGCATAAAATGTTACTTTATTTTCAAATGAGTTTCGGATTTTAAAGGTCCCACATTAATTTTTTTCTAGGATAAGGTGAAGTGGTTTGAAATATACTCATACAATAGGTCTTTGACATGTGTAAGTATTATATTTTACATTATCTTTTCATTTTATTTAAATCGTTCATTAATGAGGTAATCGCTGCATCATCATGATGTCATAAATAATTTAATTTATTTAATGCCTAAAAATTATAAAAAAAATACTATGATGTAGGAAATCTTTTTATATTTCCAATTACTATTTATAGTCCAATAGATCATTTATGTAAACAAAAATTAAAAATGTTTTACTCAGGTGATACATTCTTTGTTATATTTAACTTTCTTTAAAAATAAAAAGATAAAAAGTCATTATCACACAAAAGTGATTCCATGGGGTCCCCAAGTTTGACACAAGGCATCCCATAGTCTTCCAGGACACAAAACGTTACATTAGAACACATTTTTGGGTCATTTGTTATTATTATGATATTATTATATTATCCTTAACTACCTGATTACTAATTAATCAAGATAATTAATGATAATTATCATCGTTACTATTCATAATGTCCAAAAAAAAGAGTCTTGATTACATAATTTGGACCTTATGATTACAAATATGTAATACATTTTCAAAATTCCAAACTCATAAATTTCAATAATTAATTTAAAAATAATTCGCATTGTCAAAACAAATAGCGGGTTTTTTAGAAACAATATCTATGAAAACTTTCTCACTTGTTTATGTCCAATTCCAAAGTGAAATTAATCCAAATGACAACCATTGGATAAAATGTTAAAAATATATTCTAATTACACTTTAAAACCAATTAAAAAGATAATCTATCCATATAAATAAATTAGATGAAAAATCAGTTTTGATGTAAAATACAGTATTTTTCACTATTCATTAAAAAAATGAACATTTTCAGAAAAATACTAAAAAATAATCCAATGTACATTTAAATATCAAAATCATAAAGAA
The DNA here is from genome assembly GCA_963277665.1 of Viscum album. NCBI lineage: Eukaryota > Viridiplantae > Streptophyta > Magnoliopsida > Santalales > Viscaceae > Viscum > Viscum album. Next base: position 1,880,786,666 of record OY728132.1, read on the forward strand.
TAAGTTTATTTTGACAAATATATATTATAAAATTGTCAAATTGTTGATTTAAAAATGGTTTTCCATCAAATGGCAGTAAAACAACCTTTTAAAAATATTAGTGTATTCCATGATTGAGATTGGATTTATTCTCATTTTAAGCCTCTAAAACACTATATAATTCCTAAATAGACATAGGTAAAAATATCTATTATTCTTTATTTAAATGAGATGTTACATCCTTCCCACCTTTAGAAAATTGTGTCCCCACAATTTATTTACATAACAAATAAGTGGGGGTATTTATCCCTCATTACATTTTCAGATTCCCATTTTGCCTCTTCACTCAGGTGGTTTTTCCACAAAACCTTTACTTGATGAATCAACTTATTCCGGAACACTTGCTCCATGTGGTCAAGAATCTGGACCGTTTGTTCCTCATAAGATAGATTATCTTCCAGGTGAACAACTTCTAAACTCAAAACATGAGATGGATCTGACATGTGCTTCCTTAGCATTGAAACATGAAAAACATTGTGTACCTGAGATAAACTCGGACGTAAAGTCACTTGGTATGCAACTAATCCAACTCTCTCCAGAATTTCATATGGTCCAATTAACCTTGGACTAAGCTTTCCTTTCTTACCAAATCACATCACACTTTTCCATGGTGAAACTTTGAGAAGAAAATGATCACCTACCTCAAAAAAGAGATCCTTCCTCCTGTTGTCTGCATAACTCTTTTGCCCACTCTGAGCTGTTCTCATATGTTTCTGTATCAGCTGAACTTTTTCTGCAAACCCTTCTACCAATTATGGTCCCATAAACTTCCTTTCACCTACTTCATCCCAAAAATCTGGAGTTCGACACTGCTTCCCATATAATTCCTCAAATGGTGCCATCTGTATACTGGACTGAAAACTCTTATTATAAGAAAACTCAACCAAAGAAAGATGTTAGTCCCAACATCCTTGATAATCCATCAAACAAGCACATAGAATATCCTCCAAAGTCTGAATTGTTCTTTCTGACTACCCATCTGATTGAGGATGAAATGTTGTACTAAAATTTAATTCAGTACCCAACGACTTTTGAATGCCTTTCCAAAAGGTATAAGTGAACCTAGGATCACGGTCAGATACAATGGAGGGAGGAACTCCATGTAACCTGACTATCTCTTTAAGATACCAATGGGAAAGTTGATCTGGGGAAAAGCATCTCGTATAGCAAGTAAATGATCATGTTTAGTCAAGCGATCAATAATAACCTAGATTGCATTATTACCCCGAGGTGTTTTCGACAATCCCACAATGAAGTCCATGGATATATTCTCCCATTTCCACTCTGGTACTGGTAAAGGCTAAAGCCTCCTTTTTGATAACTTCCACTCTTCTTTAACTTGCTTACAAGTCAAACACTTCATAGTAAAATTAGAAATGTCTCTTTTCATTCCTTCCGACCAGTAATACTCCCGAAGATCTCTATACATCTTAGTACTGTCCAGATGAACTGAAAACGGAGAACTATGAGCTTCACATAACAACTCTCTCTTCAACTGTGAATCACACGGAACACACAATATCTTCCCAAATATCAAAACAAAATCATTATCAATGTTGAATTCAGGCTTCTTACCCTTCTGAACCAGCTCTACCCTTTTCTGCAACTCACTGTCTTGCTTCTGTGCTTGCTTAATTCTGTCTGATAGAGAATATGCCACTGATACCTGAAACAAAACAGAAGAACATCCTGCACCAAAAAGTTCTATGCCAATGTTCATCAAATTCTTAACCAAAGGATCACATTCCAAACTCAACATCGTTAATGAAGCATTACTTTTTCGAATCAAAGCATTAGTCACTTTATTAGATTTTCCCGGATGGTAATGAATTGTACAATCATAATCCTTGATTAAGTCCATCTGTCTCCTCTGTCTCATGTTCAGTTCTTTCTGAGTGAATATATACTTTAAACTATCTTGATCGGTATATATTTCACACCTTACTCCATACAAATGATGCCTCCAAAATTTTAAAGCAAAAAAACAGTAGCTAATTCCAAATCATGTGTAGGGTAATTTACCTCAGGAGTTTTCAACTAACGTGAAGCATAAGCAATAACCTGATCATTCTGCATTAGGATGCAACCAATTCCTTTCAATGAAGCATCACTATAGATAAAAAACTCACCATTCTAGGAAGTTAGTTCCAAAACTAAAGCATTCACCAATCTTATTTTCAATTCAGGAAAACAATCTTCACATTTTTTTCCAGATAAACTTAACACCCTTCCGAGTTAGCTTAGTCATTGGACTAGATAACCATGAAAAATTTCTAACAAACCTTTTGTAATATCCTGCCAAACCAAGGAAGCTACGAATCTCAGATACATTTGTGGGTCTTGGCCATTCTTCAACAACCTTTGTATTTGCAGGATCAACAGTTATCCCATCTTTAGAAAAAATGTGACCAAGGAAAGAAATTTGTTGCAACCAAAACTCACACTTGCTGAATTTCCCATAAAATTTCTTTTCTTTTATGGTTTTAAAAATGACCCCTAAATGTCTCTCATGCTCCCATTTAATTTTAGAAAACACCAAAATATCATTAATAAAAAACAACCACAAACTTATCCAAGAACTCATGGAAAATTCTATTCATAAGGCCCCTGAATACAGCAGGTGCATGGGTTTTCCCAAAAGGCATTACTAAAAATTCATAAAGGCCATATCTTTTACAAGATGCGGTATTCGTAATATTTACTTTCTTTTCCTTCAACTGATGGTACCCCGATCTCAGGTCGATATTAAAAAAAATTGAGCTCCCTGGAGCTGATCAAACAAATCATTGATATGAGGAAAATGATATTTGTAATTAACAGTGATGTTATTCAAGGCTCTATAATCAATGAAAAGTCTCATTGAACCATATTTCTTTTTAACAAATAAAACAAGAGCACCCCATGGTGATGTGCTAGGTCGAATGAAACCTTTCTCTAATAAATCTCGCAATTTCTCCTTCAACTCTAAAAGTCCAGTTTGAGCCATTCGATAAGGGGGTTTTAAAATTAGATTAGCATCAGGAACTAAGTCAATGGTAAATTCAAATTCCCAATCTGGTATAATTCCAGGAAACTCATCAGGAAAAACATTACGATACTCATTTACCACTGGTATATCATTAATCTAAATAGTTCTCTTGTTTTCAATGATATGTGCAAGGTAACATTCATTTCCATCTTTTATAAGTTTCTCGGCCTCTTGATATGTTATCAACCGTAAGGGTTCATTCTTGTACCCAAACTGAAAGTCTTTCTGAAAAGAAACTTCTTTAGCTCTATAGTCAATCTTAGCATGGTAAATAGAGAGCCAATCCATACCCAAGATAACATCAAAATCTACTAGAGGTAAAACAATAAGGTTATCAAGTAGGTTCTTTCCACGGATAAGGATATGAACATTCATATAAATTATTTTTTCCTCAAAATTTCCCCCAGGTTTTTTTACCACAAGTTCAGGAGTCATTTCTTGAGATAGTATTCCCATTTTACTAGAAAAGTTTTCAGAGATGAAAGAATGTGTAGACCCCAAATCAAACAACACACTGGAATAATCTGAAAAAACAAACAATGTACCTGATACCACTTCATTTGATGGCCCGACATCTACTGAAGTAGTTTCAAAGGATTTCACCACCCCTTTATGCTTGTATTCTAACTGCTTCCCATCACTCGAGCTCTTTGTCGGACACTTGTTTGCATAGTGACTCATCTCATTGAACATAAAACATTTCACTAACTATAAATCAAATTTGGTCTTACCATCACCCAAATCTTTTTTAGTGCAATCACGAGCCTTATGTCCCATCTTACTGCATCTGTAGAACTTTCCAGAATTCAGAAGACATTCCCGAGAATGCCTTTTACCACATTTATCACAAACTAGAAACTTAGTTTTCTTACCGTCAGAACTTTTTAAATAATTCTTTCCTTTCTCCTGCCACCACGGTCTCTCCTTCTACTGGTTGTTATAGAACAATTGATCATCAACAAACTCCATTTCCACCTTCTCAGCATATAAAACAAGCTTTTCATAACTCCTGAACTCGCGAGAAGCTAAAGCCCTTCGATATTTTGGCTTTAATCCTGAGTAAAAACGCTTGATTTTACTATCAAGGTCTTGGATAAAATTTGGAGCATACCTTGCCAATCGAGTGAACCTTTCTTCATAGGCAGTCACTGAGTCTTCCTCTTGCCTCAATTCCAGGAATTGTTTTTCCATCCTATGTCAAACAGCCTTAGGAAAATACTTCTCAAGAAACATACCTTTGAATTCATCCCAGTCGAGAGCATCAATCTCATCAGCGTCCCTGATATTTTTAACCATCGCCCACCACTGATCTACTTCACCCCCCAAACAGTAAATAACAAGACTAACCTTTGGATTGTTTGAACACCCCCTGAAATCAAAAATCTCCTACAGTTCTTTAATCCACCCTTTAGCTATCACAGTGTCAGATGATCCTCTGAATGATGGGGGATGTTGCCTCATAAAATGTTTCACCACTGACATGTTCCTCTGCGGTTGATCTAGCTGATCTCGTGCATGGATACCACCACTCTTTATCACTTGAGTCAACTGTGCCATTACTACAACAAACTGTTCAGTTCCAATTCCGACCATCTCAAGATGCTGATTCGGAAGGTTATTTCTTTCTGTATGTCTTCCTATAACTGCTTCCCTGTTTCCTCTGCGGAAAAACATTCTGAACAAACATGTCTTAGATGAAACAACATGGTAATCTTCAAATGCTATATCATTTCAATTTGACCATAAAAAAATATTTTTGGATAATCATATAATAGATTTCTAACTCCTAAAGTTATCTAAACCGACCTTTGATACCAACTATAAGGCCCCAGCCATAAAACATACTTAGTCATGAGTTATTACAAGATTACACATTGAGGATATTTTCAGGTTTAGAGTTTTAGAGAATTATATCATAAATCATGCATTACATTCCACATTTAAACAAAGTGGTTATATAAAAGATAGTATTCATTTTTTCCCATCAACGGAAACATATTTAAAACAAAACATGTATTCTTTCATGACACTTCCTTGACCCTATCTTCACATCATGTACCTTTACCTTGACCTATGAAAAACATTTCAAAAACATGGGATGACCATAAAAATCTCATTAAGGGATATAAAAGTACGAAATGAAAATATTAGTCTATGTATGAAATCATAATTTACTCATAAAACATAAGAATTTTAACATACCTTATTGAATCATGAATAAATCATAGAAATCATAAGACATAAATGTAACTTGAGGCATTCATAACATTCTTACATAGGGAGTAACCCTCATGGTTATGTTTGGAATACCCATCAGAGTAAATTCACTAAATCTCTTCAGATAAACCTTAATTTTTAACCCATTCACGTTACCCAATGCATTATAGAGCTATATTGGGCTCACCCACCCTTATTTTATCACGTAACCACCCGTCTTCATAACAAAGCCCAAGAACCATAACATAATCGTATCACATAAAACATACATAAATGAAACATAACATTTCCACATTTCCATCAAAAGATATCAATAACACATCGATATAATAAAATTATTATCAAAACCATTTTCAATACCAAAATAAAAGAAAAGTAAATAATGGTATTTATTTTTCATTTAAAAAATAGTTATGGCTTTTAGAGGAAGCCGAAGCTCAAATAATGGTCACGGCGGTGGAGAATTCGTTGTCTCCGCATACGTATAACAAAAAAACATTCCCTTTTTTTTAGTATATGCTTCATATAAAAAATATTTCTTTTGAGTAAACATAAAATTTAAAGGATTTTATACACCGTATAAAATAAAGTTGTGTATAAAACAAAACATGCCTTAATGAAAGGAGATTAAGACGAAGTCCCTTACCTCAGGTCCGACTTGAGTCGATCATTATTTAACGTCCTGAATAACAAACTTGAGTTAATTTATACTTGCTTAAGAACCCTTTTCAAGTTCATTATTCCTTTTATATCACTTATTACCATGTTATGAACACTATGTAATTATTTATGTTAACAATGGTCATTTTGTCGATCATTGGTAGTTGTGTCAAAAATAAACTCTTTATAATTACAAGTTGTTCATGTGGTAAAATATCCATTATATCCAGAATTATATTCATGATTTAGATATAATATATGTAATATATATCTGGTATATACATTCATTTACAATAGTACATAACATTTAGAGGTAAGAAATGAAATGCACCGTTCAAGGAGATGGTTAGCCGAAAGTACGCATGAACGCTACTTTCATTTCTATTTTGTATTTTATGGAATGGAATCATAATGACATAAAGGTATATTATAATTCCAGTATAATATCATATATAATATCATTAATTCCATCCTTCATACGTCCCACGTATGGCACTAACGAAATAAATCACTTTGAGGGGGCGGTAGGCCACACTTCCTAAAATTAAGATATCACGTATACCCATAATGGAAGCCATAAAGGTATGCCATAAATGAAAAATAAAGAAGCTTAAGGAAAACATAAACATATTATATATCATATATAAATATAGTTACATCTTAATGGCCACCTTTGTAGGTGTTATAAGAATATTGAACAATCATCATTTCGTGAGGCGGAAATTCGCCATCCACGGAAACAGTATGTTCTTTAACCATTAGATGTAGGTGTTTGTAAGTATATCTCGAATAATTCTTATAACAACATCCTAGTATATTAAGCATATGTTTTTTGTTAAAAAATAATTAATAAAAAGAGTTTAGTTGGTTGGAGAAGCAAAATAAAACAAAATAACATTTGAGAAGTCTTTACCTTTAAATCGGGTAACTCCTCTTGGTTAGAACCAAAAGGGTTTCTTGAAGAGCCTTATGCCTAAGGTAAGGCTTCTAGGATGAAGAGAGGTATGTGGAGAGATAAAATGAGCAGAGATTGGCCGAGCCAATGGCTTGAGAAGTGTGGGTAAGGAGGTAGAGGTGGGGGCCTTTTATAAGAGGAGAGGAGGGGCACTCTTGGAAAGGCATAAAATGTTACTTTATTTTCAAATGAGTTTCAGATTTTAAAGGTCCCACAGTGATGTATTTCTAGGATAATGTGATAAGGGTTAGAAATATACTCATCCAATAGGTCATTGAAAAGTGTATGTTTTATATTTTACGTTATCTTTTCATTTTATTTAAATCGTTCATTAATGAGGTAATCGAAGCATCATCATGATGTCATAAATAATTTAATTTATTTAATGTCTAAAAATTAAAAAAAAAATCTATGATGTTGGAAATCTTTTCAGATTTCCAATTAATATTTATATTCCAATATATCATTTATTTATAAAAAATTAAAAATGTTTTACTCAGGTGATACATTCATTTTTACATTTTAACTTTCTTTAAAAATAAAAAAGATAAAAAGTCATTATCACACAAAAGTGATTCCATGGGGTCCCCTAGTTTTGAACGAGGCATCCCATGGTTGGCCATGAAACAACTAGTAGCATTAGGACACATGTTGGGGTCAATTGTTATTATTATGATATTATTTTATTATCCTTAACTACCCGAGTACTAATTAATCAAGATAATTAAAGATAATTACCATCGTTACTATTCATAATGTCCAAAAACAAAAGAATTTGATTACATAATTTGTACCTTATGATTCCAAATATGTAAACAATTTTACCAAATTCCAAACACAGAAATTTCAATAATTAATTTAAAAATAATTCTCGTTGTCAAAACAAATAGTGGGTTTTTTTAGAAACAATATATATGAAAAGTTTGGCACTTGTTTATGCCCAATTCCAAAAGTGAAATTAATCATAATGACCACCATTGGATTAAATGGTAAAAATATATTGTAATTCCACTTTAAAACCAATTGAAAATATAATCTATCCATTAAATTAAATTAGATGAAAAAGCAGTTTTGATGTAAAATGCAGTATTTTTCACTATTCATTAAAAAATGAACATTGTCAGAAAAATACCAAAAAATTATACAATGTAAATTTAAATGTCACAATAATAAAGAATATGTTTATTTTGACAAATAGATGTTATAAAATTGACATATGTTTGATTTAAAAATTGTTTTCCATCAAAAGACATTAAAACAATCTTTTAAAAATATTAGTGCATGTCATGCTTAAGATTGGATTTATTCTCTTTTTAAGCCTCTAAAACACTATCTAATTCATAAATAGACATAGATAAAAATATCTATTATTCATTAATTACTTGTGATGTTACAATTATTGTCACTAAAATTAGTGGATAGAATAAAAAGTTTCAATATAAATTTATGTTAATATTTATAATTTCATTTATTTGATTCCTTTGCTAATGAAGAAATTACTGCATCCCAATTGTTTCATAACTAAATTTATTTATTTTATCTCTAAAAATTATAAATAAAATACCATTATTTAGGAAATATTTTTATCATTATAATTAATATTTATAGTTGAAATTATAACATATATAAACCCATATAAAATTGTTTTACTAAGAGATATAGGTTTATATTACATTTTCCTTAACTTTAAATTAATTTTTATAAAGTGTCATTTTCAATTACAAATGGCTCCGTGGGGTCCCAAAATCGACTCAAGAATGACCATGGTTTGACATGTATCAAAACATATGGTTAGGACACATGTTAAGGTAATTTAATATTATTATATTATTATTATTTTACCCTTATTTACCACATTTACCCTTTAACCATGGTAAATAAAATATTTAATGAAGTTACTATTCACAATGAATAATAATAAAAGTTAACTATTTACACCATTTTTACATACTTATTCCAAATATTGAATTCATTTTTCCAATTTCAAAACACAGAAGTTTCAAAAATTAAATTAAAATTTATTCTTGTTGTAAAAAGAAAAAGCGTGTTTTTAGGAAATAATAACTCTAAAAAGATTGATGCTTGTGTGTGTTGAATTTCATTATAAAATTACTTCGAATGACCAAAATTGGATTAAATGGTAAAAATATAATCTAATTATACTTTAAAACCAATTAAAATGTTAATCTATCCATATAAATAAATTACATTAAAAGGGAGTTTTGAATTAAAATGTAGTATTTTAACTATTCATTAAACATGAACTTTATCAGAAAAATACCAAAATTTCATCCACAAAAAATTTTGATGTCCTGATTCTAAACAAAAATTTTATTTTATCAAATAGAACATATAAAATGGAAAAAAACTATATTTAAAAAGGGTTCGCCATCAAAAGGTCGTAAATCGAACATTTAAATAATATTAGAATATTTATGCTTAAAATTGGATTCATTATCATTTTAAGTCTCAACCTTATGTTGGAAAAATTTAAAAATAATTAACAAACATGTTTAATCATATTGTAGTTAGTTATATTCATTCCCATCAATACAATTTCTAGTTTCTAACTACCATTTAATGTAATAATATTATATTATTATTTTTCATTATGACTCAACATTGTATGCAATGTAAGATTTCAAAGAAATCTATTGTTGCATATAGGGTATGCCATAAAACATAGCATCCCCTTTAATGTTAAATTAATATTCAATTCACCAATATTAATAATTTTGAATATGTCATATTCTTTATTAACCTGGGATGTAACAGTAATTACCCCAACCCTAGTTGCCCATACCTAATGGTTACATTATTAAATTGGTACAAGATACAAGGAATCATATCCTAAAGAAAAAATATTTTAGTATTATTGTTAAATTATATATATATTTGAATCTCACATTACATTTGATTACATAAAATACAAAACATTATGATAGTAAATATTCTGAATCATTAAACTCATTTAAAGATTACTTATTCGTATCTTGAGGAAATAAAACAAAATATGGGAGATCTCAGATACATAGTATGGGTTATTTATTGATTAATATATCATGAATAAATAATTAATAATCAATATATCAAGATAAATATATAAAAACACATTCTATGTAATCAATAACTTGAGCATGAAATTTATAAATGGATATACGAACATAGGAATATGATTGATAATAATAATTAAATTCTCAATAAAGGAAATGTGTAATATTAAACATCATTATTTTAGACATCATGATATATATACCATAAAATTCATATTACCATATTGATTAATTGATGGGTAGGTATACTCAAAAAACTTATTTAATTCTATCATATTGATTTGTCTCGTGAAACTCATTGATGCATTGAGGGGATATCTATAACTCAACCCCACACATCACCACAAGTCTAATTACTTCTCCATATATTTAATGATCAATTAAATTAATTTATAGTATGAATTATAAAAAAAATATCCATCTTGATTAAAGAATATATAATTTTCCTGATTTTCCCCAATCAATCAAAGAACTCTCATAATAAAACACTATATATAAAAATTGTATTCATTTTAGGAAATAATCATATCCATGATAAAAATAATACGGATATTTATGAGAAATTTAATTTCATAGGATCTTAAGAAATTGAATGTTTTAAGATAAAGTTAGTGATCAGAAAATAAATATGAGATAAGATATGATCATCAGTTCAATTCAAATCATTCCCTTTTAAAAAATAATGAAAATGGAAGTGAAATATTACAATGAGCTTTTATAAAAGAGTTTTCTTTGTAAAAATGATGAATTTTTCTTCTAATAATCTAAATATAATAAAGTTGTTACTAGAGTAGGTAAGTATGTTAACACCATATACGTTAAAAACGTTCCTTTTGACTTTTTTGAAAAAATAAAAAAAACAACCCATTAAAAAACATTAGAAATATTCCATTCAAACATTTTAATAGTTTAAAAATAAATTAAGGATTCCTTAATAAATTATTTGATCGATAAAAATTAATTTTTTAAAACAATTTTTAAAAATAAGGGCAATTAAGAAAAATATATCCGATTAAAATGGAAATAGAATCAATTTTTATTTTAAACATTTATTATCTTGATTAAGCTACCAAAGAGAATAAATTTTAGATTAAAATATTCAAACTCCTTAAATATCTAGAGTATAATAAAATATATAGAATTTATGAAGGATGTATTATGCGATTCATTTAATTAAAATTACAGAAATCATAAAAAATGAGTTTGTAAAATAAATCTTTAGCTCTTTGGTAACATTTAAATTTTTTCCCATTAAAAGAATAAACATGAATTGAAACATTAATCATCGTGAATAAATAGGTATTCATGTTAAATATATAAAATTTGATTTATATACTCCACATAAAAGTAAATACGTGTATAATATCAAATATAAATCAATGAAATGAAAATTAAGATGAAATCTCTTACAAAGATAATAACCTTGAAGTGAGAATTAATTAATTAATGGATTATTTTTATCAAAAGTAAATACATATTAAAAAGGAAGTAAAAAATAAAATAATCACACGTAGTAACACACATATTCTTAGAATATAAAATACCATGAATATGTAATATAACCTAATGAAAAGAAAATGTGATATGAAACCCCTTTACCTCATGTCTAACTCATATCATATGTTCTTTAACTTAATGGAGTGGGGTTATTTATCGTCATGAATAATATAATTACATTAATTATTTACTTTTTTAATAACATTTTTAATATTTATTATTCCTTTTATTTTATTTAATAAAATTATATATTTAATTACCTCCAAACTGGAAGGCTATTAGATTGTTTATTACTTTTTTAGTAACTCCTTCTTCTGTTTTAGAGGACATCATGTAGGCCTAGAGGTGCTAGGACTAGACATGACTCGAGGGAATAATGATAGGACACATAGTATATCCCCACCCCTATATATTTTAGATGATTTTCCAAAGCACCCACCCCAAAATTGAACGACTAATAATTACCCATGTTGAACTTCACGGTGCCTAGTACCAATGGTGATTTCCAAACACTCTCATCCATCCCAATTTGGTTAGCTCTATTCGTTGTTGCCTAATGCTAGGAAATTTTATGTTCTATGGGAGATCTCTTGATCTGACCAAATTTTTATTTTTATTTTTTCTACTTAGTTTGGATCCCAACATCATCATTGAAGGAGTCATTAATGGGACTCTTTCCCACTAGTACAAGACTTGCACCAACTACTATTGTGACCCCTCCTCTACACTATCGAGGATACCACCACCGACACTGTCGACATCCCTATATTAACCACTGAGACATTCCCCAAAATATCTAGATATATGAATCACCTCACTACAACAAACAGGGCCTTTATCAGCGCTAGAAAAGCACTGATAAAGCCAGCGTAGATAAAGGGGGGGGTCCCCTTTATCAGCGCTTTTTTTAGCGCTGATTAAGGGGTCCTATATCAGCGCTTCCTTTATCAGTGCTTTCGTTTTAGTGCTGATAAAGGACCAATTTATCAATGCTTTTAAAAAAGCGCTGATAAAAGTTAAAAAAATTTAAAAAAAATTAAAAAAAATAAAAAAAAATTAAAAAAATTTGAAAAATACTGCCAATCAGGGGGGGCTTTTATAGTGCGTGAACCCCCCCCCCCCCCCCCCCGTACAGCACCTTTCGGCCCCTATACAACACCCCATGCACCCCACGCACCCCCCTCCACCCTCCACTAGGATTTGAACTTGAGACCTCCCCCCTGCGCACCTAAGCCCTTACCACTACTCTATTTTGATTTGCTTTCCAATTCATGATATCTCTATATATATATTTAGTTATTTAGTAATATTTATTCGTATAGTAATATATATTTATATTAATATATATATATAGTTATATTATAATATATATATATATAGTTATATTATAATATATATAGTAATATTAATATATATATATATAGTTGTATGAATATATATCTATATATATATATATATAGTTATATTTGTTCATATAGTAATATATAGTTATATTAATATATATATATAGTTATATTAACATATATATAGTTATATTAACATATATATAGTTATATTAACATATATATAGTTATATGAATATATATTTATATAGTGATATTAATATATATATTTATGGTGATATTAATATATATATATAGTAATACTAATATATATATGTAGTTATATTAATATATATATAGTTATTAGATTAATATATATATAGTTAGATTAATATATATATAGTTAGATTAATATATATATATAGTTAGATTAATATATAGGTATATAAATATTCATATATTGGTATTTTAAATAAAATGGATATTAGTTATTATTTAGATAAATCTAATATATTTTATATGTAAATATGTTTAATTATTTATTTAAAAAATTTAATTTTTAGGTGCGAATATATAAAAAATATGTACATATAGTTATATATTTGATTAAAAATAGCAGTTCATTATATAAAAGGATGAAATTTCAAAGACATAATATCAATATGAATGTAATACCTTGGAATAAATTCAGTCTCCGCCAAGAAAAGCCAATAATACCCCCTTAAACGAGTTTGAAAATCCACAAAATGTTAAAAAATCTGAATACCCCGACAAAAAACTCAGTTTTGGAGGCCTTCTGTGCCTGTTTTGGCCTCGAGAAACTCTTGACCGTGGTCCGCCCAGGTCACAGTGACGTAGATCTCGTCGCAAGCTTCGATTTGATATGTGGTAGAGCTCAAACGGACACCTGGATCAATAGTTATGGCCGTTTGAAGTTTTAGTTGTGTTTTCAACATATTTTGGATCTTTTTTTTTAATTTTTTTAATTTTTTTAGTCCTCAAATTGTTATTAAATGACTATTAATCCATAATGATTATCAAATTATTAATTAAAAATATTTTTTTAATTTTTTAAGAAGTCATTTTTACTAAATATCTTATATATTAAGTATAATAAGTGTAGATGTACATTTATACATATCTAAAATATATTTAAAAATTATATATTATATTTATATAACAATATAACTATATTTATATATTAATATATTAATATATTTTTAAATTTTTTTTTGAAGCCGACCCTTTATCAGCGCTAAAAAAAGCGCTGATAAAGGCCCCCCTTTATCAGTGCTACTAAACAAGCACTGATAAAGGGGGGCGCTGCGAAAAACTGTTTTTGTGGTAGTGCCTCCATGCCTCAAAATACCTACTATTTCAAATTTCAACAACCAGTTTTGTTGTTACATCCATGACACCAATGTTATCACCCTTTGAAACTTACTATCTCGCTAAGTCACGCTCGTTGCCACTATTACCACCAACCCTACACAAATAGCACCTCACCCATACGAAAATATGGTGTTTCCAAGACATGAACCTAGGTTATTTTATTTAGTATTATAGGGTTGATTTTAACAATAGGTTATAACTCCAAACGATTATATTTAATTACTTAATCAATTAAGTTAATGTCGTGCATTTTTGAAATATTCGATTTGTACATCCAAAATGACATTGGTAGTTTGATTATGCTAATATATTTCATTTTTAAATTATATATTAAATAATATCCATTAGATAATTATCATATTTATACATCAACATTACTTTTTAAACTAGTCATGAAATATGTTAATGAAAAATGAACTATGTTACAATCATAGAGATGGTAAGTCGTACATACGCATGTGTAATGATTCCATTTGTCAATAATCATGATCGAAATAACATAAGTACTATTTTTTATTTCTATAATTATAATTAAATATAAGTATAATATTATTTATTTTGATATACTTATTAATATTATTTATGTGATGTGGTTATGAAGAAGGGATCATATCACTTCGTGAAGGTGGTAATCCACATGTACGTACGAATGAAGTAACCATTTATAAATGAATTGAAAGTAATAAATTATATGATATATTATCTTCATATATATATAAATATGTTATTAATACAATATATATTGTAAATCCATCATTGAACCCATTTGTGAGCAATGGTGTGGTAAAATGAATTACATCGGTTTGCGGAGCTGTAGTCTGTCACACACACAAATGACAGTTTTGGTTACCATTTTATTGAATATGAGATATATATAGGGGATTAAAATAACATAAAAATATCATTATATGGTACATATTGATTTTATTGTATCATTATGGTTGAATAAAATATCAAGGAGGAGAAAGGAGAAATAAAACAAAAACACCTAGTTAAGAATGATACCACTTCTTTTGAAAACCACTTTAGATTTGAAAAAAAAAATCCTTACTAAGAAGATTTTATAATAAAAAGGCCTATAGTGATTGGTAATGAAGGTAAATAATTTATCTCTTAGTTATTGTATAAACTAATCAATTCTTACTATTTGAAGAAAAGAGGATAGGAGGTGCCCTTTTATAATTGGGGGAGGGTCACTTTTAGAATTTCTTAAACTATTAAATTAATATGCAATACTTATCCTGAAAAAATGGATCCCAAATGATATCGTTAGATTATATTATTAGGATGGGTAGAAATAATATCATATTATAAAATTTGTAAAAGTTTACATCGGTTTTTTACCCTTATTTTTTTCTTTAACCTGCATTAACACTTTCTAACAATAAACATGATAATAATGTTTTTACACTTTTGGGGTCAATATAGTTTTTATAAAAGGGAAATTGTATACTAAAGGGACCATGGATGATATTTTAAACCATATCTAAATCACTTGTATGGATATATGATTTTTAGTAATTTTAAATCATTTAATAAAATATAACTGATTATAAAATATCTTTAATGTAATTTTTAGAACTCTTCAATTACTTTTACCTTAAAAACATCAAGATAGAAATTGAATTCATATATAATCACTTAACACTTCCATAACATGTAATATTTATTTAAAAAATTCCTAGAACTCAATAATTAATTCAAATGTTATTACTTTTAACAATTTTTGATTTATTTATTTTATTGTTCTATTCATTCAGTAGATATTATATCAACATTGCATGAGCATTTGAGATAATTATTTCACCCCTTAAAATTAAAATTGAATTAGTATTATCAAAAAATAATTTATTTTTAAAATAATTATTTATAAAAAATACATAGTTTTCCTTTATCCCGATCAATAAATATTATATAAATTAAAAAGAAAGAAAGTGACATTTTTTACTTTTCTTTATATAAAATATTATAAATATAGAAATCTTGTTCAGATGGGAAAAAGATCATATATTAAATTTTTTGATGGTTATGAGAAGAATATTATCATTAAAGAACAATAAATAATGTTTTATTGTCATTTTTTAGTCATTATCATATTATAATAAACCTTAATTAAGATATTTACCCTTACCGTGGTGGTAATTATTTTCTACAGTTACTATTTATAATAACTAAAAATAAAAGGGTCCTATTTACCAAATTTTTATCCAATTATTAGAAATATTTATTTCATATTACATGATTCTATTTACAGAAGTGGTATAATTTAATTGAAAATTAATTTGTAAAGTGTGATGAAAAGTGGTTTTTTAGGAAAATGATATTTTCAAAGAAAAGGTGATTTTACAATAACTCTATGAATAGTTGGATATTTAATATAAAAAATCATTTAAATAATTTCTCAATTTTTGTGATTTTAATTAATAAAAAATCTAAATCATTATTCACATAAAACAGTTTTTAGATAAATGTGTTTTTAAGGATAAAAATAGATTTATACCAAAATCATAAATTTTTTTGATTTAAATGAAATTGATTAGATTATTCTAAATAAAATTGATTATATTCAACTTTAATATAAATTAGAAAATATATAAAAACATTAAATAACCTTATTTAATGAAATGAAATGATAGTTTTATAAAAATAGATATTTTTCATTATTCACTGAGAAACCAATTTTTTTCATGAAGATCAAAATAAGTCACACTAAGAGAATTTTGATATAATGATTTCAAAAACATTATACTTTTAATAAAATTATATTACTAAAATTGGATTAAATTAATTATATTATCTATTCTTAAAATTCAATAATAACCATTTTTGACGAAAATATATTTTTGAAGCATAAAATGGTGTTACAAGAAATTTTGTACTTATTTTCAAATAATTAACCAATAAATTCATATTATTTAGACCCATAAAATATATATATATATCATAATATATTCAATATTATTTTTACCCTCCAATTATTTGAAAAAGGTATAATGTTCATATATAAAAAATATATTTGGTTTGTCATGTTTTCTCAATATTGCGTATTGTATACACTATCAAACAGAATGTTATTATTTTAAAATATTAGGGTGTTATATTCTCCCCACATTAGATAAATTTAATCCTTAAAAATTGAACTTACACTAAAAAATGAAGGTTTTTTCATCTTATAATTACATTGTTTAAAACACACATCATAAAGGAGTTAATAAAAACTCCTCTTAGAAGAGGGAAAAGGAAATAAAAAGGTCATATAGAATAGAAAAAACTGTGTTTATAAATATGATGGCATTAATGGTAAGTGAAAATATGGACATGAAGGACAAAACTAACACTTAAGGACTAATAAATATTGATAGTGAACATGGTCTAGAGAAATTTTATGACCACAAAGCCATAAATCAGTGATGTGTGAAAAAACTGTTGATTCATCAAAATTGATGGCAAATATATATCATTTTTATTTTAAGAAATTTTTCATATAATTTAGGAATTATTTAAGTCTAAATATAGATAAATCCATAAAATATAGTTGATATATTTTTATTTTATAAGAACAATTTCATCATTTGGTGGTATATTGATTAATTTCAACTTCATTTCTTACTCTAAGAAATGAAAATCAAAGATAAGTTCTTTGATTCCCAAAGAACTAAAATTAATTTTTAATAGATCATAATATTCATAAAATATTGACAATTTGTACCATATGACTCTAAATATCTAAAAAATGGGTAGTATAGTTATCCAATATAATACATTAATCTCTAAAACCAAAACATTAATAAATATTTTAACCTCAATAGTTATCTGAAACCCTTTAGCATACACCTCAAAATATTTAATAAAATTATTCCCAAATAATATTTTACATTATCCCTAATGGTTATATATATATATATCAACTGAATAAAAATTGTCCTAAAAAATCATCAATCACCTCAAATTCATAAAAATTAAAAAATATTGGATCATACAATACGTTTCCAAGAATAATGTTAATATTTATATGGAAAACTTTTTGAGTAAAAAAATGTTATTTTAACTAGTATATCGCATAAGTTAGTGGTAGGTAATACACCCTTGTTTCACTTCAGTTGTGGGTTCAGGCCCTGTGTCCATTCCAAATCTGATGAGTTTCCTCCCGATATATGGGTTGTCCATTTTCCAGAACTATATTAATTTAATTCCAACAACATTCAAAAAAATATGACGAAAATCCTCAAAAACACTAATCATCAAATAATTTTTTAACAACTATGGATTTTTTTACAAGTTACATTTTCACAAAATAAAACAATCTTAAATGACTATTATTACCTTAACATTAATAATCATATCAACCCCAAAGGGTATAAATACCTTTAAATGTATGTCCAAAAAATATTAAAGCCTCATTCAATAAATAAACTCTTCACTAAAATAAAAACTAAACCCAAGGTTTGATTTACCATAAATATATCCACAAAATATCCTTAATCATGTTAAACACACACCGCATAATTCGTAAAAAATGAGTATCTATGATTTTAAAAATATGATTAACTTTATACATATCATACCAAAACCCTTTAGGTTTATATCATATCACTGTTACATATAATAGGTTTCTATAGGTTCTTTTATTTAATTCATCATAATTTTTTATTGGGAAAATATGAATTAACCCAAACATATCCCCAATAATTTCATACTAGGTACATATTAATGGAACACTCACCATTATTCAAAATGATGGTTGAGATATAGTCAATTAACTCCTTTTAGTGTTATTAACCTTAGATATATCTATTCTAATCCCACAACCACTTATGTATCAAGAAAGTGATTTATTTCAATAAAAACCACATAATCTATACCATAGAAAAACATTAATATGGTATCATATACGTAGAATTATCCTCAAATTCATTCATAGGGTTATGTTACATAAAATATGTTTTCTTAAATCCAGATCATAAGGTTTATATTAAAATTTCTCAGATACCAATTGTAAATACCCTGACCCAAGTATCACTAATATGGTAGTTACTTTATTACATTGGAACTAGACATAAGGAATAATATCACAAAGGGACAAATAGTTTAGTGGCCTATGTAAACTAGACAAATACTTGAATATCACATTAAATTTGAAACCATAAAATACAAAACATAGTGAAAGTAAATATTCTACATCCTTAAACTCATTCAAAGATTGCATTATTCATATCATGTGGAAGGAAAATAAAATAATGGTGAGCTCAGATGCTCAGTATGAGTTACATATATAAGAATCTATCATGAGTTTATAAGGCATAATCAATATGTCAATGAAAATAATTGAAAATACATGTCATTTAATCATTATATTAATCATGAAATGTATCTATAGATATTATCAATGAATCAATATCATGAAAAATAATAAGTCAATTCATAATAAAAGAAATTATTAATATTGAAATTCTGGATTTCAGACTTCATGCTATTTATACCATGAAATCCTTATGCAAAGCTTGATTAATCGATGGGTAGGTACACACCAAAAACCCATTTAAGGATAGATTACTAATTTTTTTCATGAAACCAGTTGATGCATAAAGGGATATCTATAATCGGGCCCCACTTATCCTAGTATGTCTAATACATTTCTCATATATTAAATGATCCAATCAATTAAAAATAATATTCTTTATAAAAACATATCCATATTAGGTAGGGAATAAATATATATCAATATTTTCCGTAGTTAATCAAATAACATTCATAGTAAACCACCATATAAGAAATGGTATATGGTTTAGGAAATAATCATATCTATGATAAAAATAATAAATATATTCACGATAAATGTAATGTCCAATAAACACAATAATTTCAATGTTTTGAGGAAAATTTAATAAATTTAGAATTAATTAGAGATAAGAGATGATAATCAGTTCATTAGAAATTTATTTTTCGTAATAAAATAATAATCTTTGAAAAAATAAATAAAATGAAAGATAAATATTGAAATAATATAGAAATAATATTTTTCTTTGTACAAAAATTTAAAATCTGTTGAAGGGTAAAAATATCATAAAATGGTAAGGACTACGAGGAAGTCTGTTAACATTATATATGTTAAAACCATTTCTTTTGACCTTTTATAACGAAATTAAAAAACATCCCATTTGGGATAAATAACATTCGAAAAAAAATTAAAAATTCAAGGATGACATAAAATTTACTTAATAAATCATTTAATTGAAAAAAAAAGATTTTCAAAATAATTTTAAATAAAATGGACATAAAATAAAAATATATATGATCAAAAGAGAAATAAAATAATTTTTCTTTTAAATACTTATTTTTGGTATTCATGTTATAAAGAGATGAAAAATGAGAATAAAATATAGTCATTCTTAAAATATGTAGATGATAAGAAAATAAATGGATTTCATGAAGGATATATTATAAAATTTCTTAAATTAATATTAAGGAAATCCCAAAAAAAATGATTGTTTAATAAATCCTTACCTCTTTGGTACCATTTAAATTATAACCTATTAAATGAGTAAACATTAATTGAAACATTAATCATCAAGAAAAAATTTGTATTCAAGTTTAATATATCAAACCTAAAGTATATACACCACAAAAAAGTAAATAGGTGCATAATATCAAATATTTCTTAATAGAATATAATTTGAGATGAAATCCCTTTCAAAGATCATACTACTAAAGTGAGAATTAAAAAATGAATAAATTAGTAATATAAAATGTAAATCCACATAAAACAGGTGTATATACAACAAAAAATAATCAATAGTCATTATACACATAATCATATAATATAAAATACAATTAATAATTAATGTCACCGAATGAAAAGAAATTGAGTTATGAAACCCCTTACCTCGGGTCTGACTCGTCCCATACATTATTTATATTCTTGAATAATGAACTGTGTAAATTATTTATTTAAGAACTTTTTTATGTTTATTATTTTATTAATTTTATTTATTACTATGTTATATTTAATTTCATAAAATATTTTGTTTATGTTATACATTTTTATGATATTCAATTCATATCTCCAAAATTAATTTAGTAGTTTGGCTATATTAAAAGAGTCCATTATTCTTATAATAGCCTCAAACTTGCATTCCTAGGTTTGGTTCTAAAATTATAAACATTACATTTTTTTAATTTATACCAATTAAGATGACCCATTTTTCATCATCTAAAACTCACAACATCAATATTGGATCCATTACATACCCAAAGTCCTTTTAAGATTAGAGTTTTAAATAATTTGGAAAATTTTATACATAAAAAATACCCACGCATTAAAGTGATAAATTATCCCACTGTACACATCTTTCCATTTTCCATATTAGGTCATCATCATCATTCAAATCGAACCATTCTAGGTATAATTAATTTCACATCATTCCTAATAACCTATGGAAAATGAAACAAAATAAGGGTGATATCAAATGCTCAATAAGGGTAAATATAAGCATTTAAAATTTAACTTCATCAGTGGTCATAGAAAGATAAAAAGGTTATGATGATATAATCAAAGAACATGATCATAACATAAGGGAAATCATAACCATCAAACCCCGATAAATAAACATTTAGTATTGCATAAATAATGAACAAAGATAAGAGTCCAAATAATCAATAATCATGATCTATGTGATGTAAATAATTAATCAAAGGAAACATTTAAAAATTAATTGTGTGTATAAAAAAACTTGTTGGTATCCCGATAGATCATCTTCATATAACACTTACAAAACCTTTATAGAAACATTAAAAATGGAATAACTATATAGTCAAATTTCATACCTAATTCATTAGAGCATACTCTAGGTACACCCATTATATAAGCTATATTATGCTCACTTGGTACTATCTAGACACACCCATCATATAAACATTTCAAAGAACCACAAATAAAGTACACTAATATTTAATTTCATCTCAAAACTCATAATATCAATCAATATTCATTTCATATGTTGATTATCCCATGGAAAAGAAAAGGTTTCTAGGAAAATATCATTGAAACGTGATTAACACATTAAAATAAAATGGGTTCCATAAAAATTTATTAGAAACATTATTAACCTGTGGAAAATAAATTCATTCCATAATAATCTCTTTGAAACATGATTAACCCTTGGAAAATAAATGTGTTCCATAAAAAAATCCTTGAGACAATCATAATCCATACAGAGAAATAATGAGGATTATATCACGTCAATATATCCCTATTATATCATAATCTACTTCAATAATTATTGATCTTTATTAATGGAAACCCATTAAAAGATCAATAAAAACATTCTTGAGAAAATTACCCTTTAACTTTTGAAAATAATTTTTCAATAATTAAAAACTGAAAAAATATTGTAAAAATATGTTTCTTTGAATATAAATTTATAAACTTATAATGTCTCAAATTAGTTAGGATTGAGTGAAAATCTATCCATGTCATAAATGTTAAAAATAAACATTCATTTAAAAACATTTTATAAATGAGAGGGAAAAGTGACTTTTTGAAAATATTAGGAAATTTCCTTTTAGGCCAATTTTAAATAATTATAATGATCATAAAATTATATTTATTGAATAATTTATTTTTATAAAATAACACTTTTGAAAAAAAATTTAGAAAACATTAATTTGGAAGATAATGATTTTTGATCTAAAAGAAAGATATAAGATTGCTATCGCCTAAAAAACATTATTGACATTTTTTAAATAGATAAGGTAGGAGATGTAAATTAAATGTTTGAACCACATAATTAACAGTTTATATGAAAATATATTTAATTCAAGAAAATAAAATCACATTATTTTCTCCCAAATAGCCTTCATCATAAATAATCCCAAAAGGAAAGGAGACTATAACCCACTGCATTTACCACTTTGGTAACTCTTCAATCATAATCCCTTGAAATAATAAGTTCAAATGATACTTTTAATTTCATGGAAATAGATATTTTAATCACATAACATTTTAAATTGAAGTATATAAACCTCATAAAATAACATAGGTTCGTATCATAAACAGATGTCCCATGGAAAGGAATTTTGGATGATTAAACATTAAAAATATCATATCACTTAATTCAGAGTTATGAAATGGAGGTATTTTGTGTAAAAAATGTAAATAAAAAAATTATATAAATAATAAAACAATTTAGAGAGGAATTGACACAATAATATCACAATAGAGTCAATGAAGAATAGTTATAACCAAATGAAATAAAATTGAGTTAAAAACACTTTACCACTTGGAAACATTCAAATAAAATAAAATTTGATTGAATATTTAAAAATGAAACATAAATTTTCATTATGTTTGAATGATTCATGATATTCTAGTTAAAAGGGGTGTTATATAAACCATATAAAATAGAGTTAGTTCATAACATTAAAATATGCATGAATGAAGGAAAATTGAGATAAATCCCCTTACTTATTTGCTAATCAGTAGGTCAAAACCTCCTAAAAGGGAAAAACTCATATGGATTTTTAAATAATAATTATTTTTATTAAAATAAACATAAAATAAATTCATGATAATTTGTTACACAACATAATAATATTTTTGGTAAATATGGAATATATCACACAAAAGTAAAAGCGAGATGGAAAACCCTTAACTCGAGTCTAGAATCTCATTGTATTTAATTTAAGTCCTATAAAATATGATTTAATAAAATAGTTTATTTATTAAGAAATTTTTTCTCATACAATAAATTATAATTAAATCATTTATTTTAATTATTTTTAATTATATATTTAAACACTTAATTATTTAGGTCCACTTTAGGTGTTTTGAGGACGTTTGGGTCATTATTTCATAACATCTTTAGTATGTTGACCACGATCAAGTTGTTCACTATTACATCATCTCAAGAAAAATAATCATTAAATAATTATAATTTCTATGCATCAATGAAACTTTTAAATAAATCCTGAAATATTACTATGAAAAATGAACTATGTTACGATCATAGAGACAGTAGGACAAACATACTCATAAGTAACATTACCATTTTTTAATGACCATTATATAAATAAGGTAACTAATATGTTATATTTAAATAATTATAATAAAATCATAAATACAATATTATTTCTTTAAATATAGTTATATATATCTTCCATGTGACTCTATGATGAAAAAATAGTCACATCGCTTTGTGAAGGCAGTAGTCCTTATAAACGCATGAAAAACAATATCATTTTTCAGTGCAAGAAATAAAATGAAATAATATCCTTTAACAATGATAAATATGTCATGAATATAATCATTATTTAATTTATATAACATATATTAATTTAATTTATCAATATAATCTTTTATATATGACATTAGTTAAAAATGAATCACATTGCTTCGTGATACGGTAGTCCACCGACATTATTATATCCCCCATGTAATGAAAATTAAGAATTTACATGTGATATATTAACTAAATAAGTAAAAATATATTAAAATATATATATATATATATATATATAATTTAAATCCATCATTATTACAATTCTTTAGACAGGATGATGGAAAATGAATGACATCAGTTACCAAGACAATAGTTCACCGTACACATGAATGATGATTTTATATGTCTATTGATCAAAGAGGAGATGTATTTTGGTTATTTTATTAAAATAATAACATATAGTTACATGTTAAATAATTTTGTTATTATATAATCATAATTTAATAATATTTTAATAAGTTTTAAGGAGAAATAAGATAAAAAAATCATGGTTAAGCATTGTACCTCTTCATCAGAAAACCTACTTAGCTAAAACACCAAAATCATTATTAGGGTGGATTTATGAAAAAAAAATAGATATAGGTAATGTTTAGGTAATTAATGAAGATATTTTTTCTTGTATTTTGCAATAAAAAAGGCTTTGAAGGTGTGAATATGGGAGGAGAGGGTGGCCTTTCATAAGGGAGTTGAGTGGCACACTTGTAATGTTCGAAAAGAATAAGGTTTACTGACATTTTTCACTTAAAAAGGCTAAACAATAAACCGCTATCAATAATTATACATTATAATCTATTAATATTTCAATAAAATATATTTTATACATGTTTATAATTCAACTTATCCCATATCCTTTTAGTTTAACCCCAATAAAGATGTTTTTTCCAGAAACACCCTAAAAGATTTTTATTTTTTAGTATTCATAATTATTAAAAATTAAGTTGAACTTTTTATATGATATAATATATTATTATTAAAAATATTTAAAATATGCTTAAAATTTAAATACATATAATTAGTATAATTTAATATAAAATTAAACCTGTATACTCAAATGAAAAGCAGGTTTTTAGGAAGTGTATTTTTCAAGAAAAATATTATTTTATATTAACTCAATGAACCTTAATTATTATTAAATGAACTTAAATTATTATTTATAGATATATAATACATAAAATTATTTTAAATTATTCCTCATTAGGGGTTGTTTTAATTAATTAAATTGGTAAAATTTTATGCACTTTAAAATAGTTTTCAAAAAAATTAATTTTTAAACACAAAAATTAACTTATAATAAAATCCAATATAAATATTATTAAAATGTAATTAATTGGATAAAATATAAATAAATTATTATTATTTTACTATAAATATTATTCAAAAGATATTTTTACTTTTATGTTATTTAGTTAATTGAAAAGAGATTCCATTTTTACAAAAATCAATATTTGTCTTTATTCACAGAAAAATAACTATTTTCCAAAAATACCAGTATTACACCCTATTTAAATTTTAATATTATTATTGTATAAATGAATATATTTTTAACAAATTTATTTTATAAAAACACTATAAATATTTTATAATACTTTCCCATAAAAAGAAATAAAAACATTTTTGTTGAAACCCAATTTTGGACGAATAAAATTACTTTAGTAAAAATTGATTGATCACTTACTAGGAATTTATCAATAAATTTATATTTATTAAGAAATTTATATATATTGAATATTATTCCTTCCCCTCCAATTTACTGGCCACTTTATAATAGTCATATTTGAAATAAAATTATATCATGGTTCGTTTAAGGTCGATGTTGTGTGTATTGTATGTTATCAAGAATAGATTTTTTTTAATCTCAAAGTGTTACATTATACCCCCATAATAGTTTTATTTCATCAAAATTTGAAATTTTTCTCATTTAATAATTTTTTTACAATTTTAAATACTTTCATTAGAAACCCACATTGTAAAAAGGGTTAATAATACTTTATATTCAAAAGTGGGAAAGGGAAATATGAACATCATCACATAACTAGGTTTCAATATATGAGAAAATTGGTTTAAATTAAATATATGGACATAGAATAAAGTCATAAATAATTATGGATAGTGTTAGAGATCATTAATAATAATAAAGTTAATGAACAACAGAATTTTTGTGACCTTAAAATCATAAATTTGTAATGATTTAAATGACCATTAATTCATTAGATATGAAGGTAATAGGATAAAATTTGTGTTTCAAGATCCTCTTCTTAGATTTGAGGAATTATTTTACCATATATACTTAAAAATAATTAAAACTACTTACTTAATAAGTCAAATTTCATCCTTTAATCTATTTCTACCACAATATCATCCTTTTCAATAAATGGTGAGTATTTAAGATGATTTTTTTGATTGACAAATTAAAAAATATAATGTATCACATAACAATTGAAGGGATAAAAAATTATTCCATAAATAATTATTCATTAAAAAATTGTTTTCATAGGGTAATATAATTCCCTGAATGATGAAACAATTATATGATGAAATAATAAATTAATATACAAAATTCTATGGTAATTTTGTTGTTTTAAAATAAATAATTTCAAAATAACATCAACATTAATGGTTGTTTTAACATAAAATTATATCTCTTACCTTTAATATTTCAAGACCAAAAAATATGGTGATCTTCTCTTCAAATAATATTAATCACTAATTCACCAAAACACTTTTAAATATTGTGGTTATCTGTATGATAAAACATGTGTTCCCATAATTACCTCAATATTCAATATCATATAAAACCTCAAAATTATAAATATCGTAAAACAATTGTATAATAATTTTGAACTCATTCTTTATATTATACAAAAGATTTATATTTAATTTAATTTAAAAAACATGACCTAAAATTTGATTAATAATTTTATGATCTCATTTACTATAACCTAAAAGGGGTTTCTAATACTTTGAAATTATGATCATCCTTAATTTTAGAGATCTATTATTTTACCCAAAACTCTTAATATATACTCACATGAAAACCTCATAATATCAAACATTATCTTAATCCTTCTTATAGTAACAACTATAATAGTTCCAAACCCACACTATCAAATGTATTTCTAAAATAATAAATGTTACATTTCTAGATTTTAAACTGATGAAGGTGACCAAATTTTCACCATAAAAATTTTTAAAACATCAATATTACATCAATTACATACCCAAGTACTATTAAGTTTTATTGTTTTATATAATTAGTACAAACTCTTACATAAAAAATACTCATCACTTGATATGAAATTTTTTTCCACTATAACTAGATTTCTATATTATATATTAGGTCATCAACATCATAAAAATGAATCCCCTCCTGTAATAATTCATTTAACATAATTATTTATAACATGGGGAAAAGGAAACATAAGAAGGGTGAGATAAAATTTTCAATAAGTGTAAACATGATCATTAGCAATTTCATGTCACTTGTTGTCATAAAAATAATATAAAGTCATTATTACATAATAAAATTTCATGAAAATAACATAAGAGAACTCACAACCATCAAAAATGGGTCAATAAACATGTTTCATTCAATAAAGAATTAAAAATTTTCAAGTCATTACAATCAATAATCATGATCCATTATATTTCAATCATTGATCAATGGAAACATTTAAAAACCCGTAATAAGAAATTAGATAATGTGTTGGTATCTCAGGACATCGTCTTCATATAACACTTATAAAACCCTTAAAAATGGAATAACCATATGGTTAGCTTCCCTACCCAATTAATTAGAGTTATATTTAGGAGCACAAATCTTATAAGCTATATCCTGCTCCCCCTATTCTATTTTGAGACACACATTATATAAAAATATCTAATAACCAAAAATAAGGTACGTAGAGATTTAATTTTATCATAATACTCATAAAAATAATTATTAATTTCCTAACATGATTAATCCATGGAAACGAAACGGTTTCCCTAATAATAAATTTGAAACATGATTAAAATTTATAAAAGAAATGGATTTCATGACAATCTCATTGAAATATGATTAACCCGTAGAAAACAAATAGGTTCCATATTAATCTCATTGAAACATGATTAACCCATAGAAAAGAAACTGGTTTCAAAAATGACTTTTTGAAACAATCATAGACCATCCAGAGAAATAATGATGATGGTATCATTACAACATGTCCTTAGTGGAGAATAAGAAACATCAAGGGTTGATGTTGATGAATGGAAATACAATTTAAATGTCATTAGAAAATTCTTGTGGAAAATATCTTTCTTAATTTGAAAATCACTTTTTTTTTTAATCCCAAAATATTGTGAAAATAATTTTATTTCAAAATAACCTTGAAATATTATAATGTAAATTTCAAAAAAAATATTGTTCATGATGGCCTGAAAAAAATTTCATGTTGAAAATTTTAAAAAACAATATTTTCATATTTTTTTTAAAAGGGATTCAAAATTTACCCATTTCAAAAATGTCTTGAACTTTCCTGTTAAAACAATTTAAAATAATGCTTAAGATAATGAAAAATAGCTTTATGAAATCATTTATGTTTATAAAATAACTGTTTTGAAAAAAAATTTGAAAAAATATATATGGAAGAGAATGATTCTTGATCTAAAAGAAAGATACAAGATCATTATCACTTATAAACAAATTTCTTGGTATTTATTCAATCAATAAATGAAGAGATGGAATTATACATTATTGGATCATTATATAGAAGTAAATTTATATGATATCGCACAATACAAGAGGGTGGTGAATTGTTTGTTTAAAAAATTTTCATTTAAACTCTTAAGAAAGAACATAGTTTAAGAGGTCTTAAGCTAATAAAATTCACAATCAATACAATTGATCACAGGGGTCTTAGATCTGATGGATATGATATGATGTAATACCATAAGTAATAAAAAATTATATTTTAATTAAATATAATGATCAGAGTAATACAAATCTTTTTTATTCTACCATCCAGTTTATATAATCTCTTAATACAATATATAATGTGTGAATCATAATTGAAACAATTATAATAGAAAATAATGTGAAGTGAAAGAAGAAAAAAATGATTCTCTTTCTATTAAAAATAGAAGTTTAAATGTTAAGGTATTATAATTATTTTATCCCAAATAGTATGGTATCCATTTAACTAGGATAAAAGGTTTGTCTTACCACCACCTTAGTAATCCCTCGATACGATGATCAGCATGACTGTCTTCCAATCCTCGGAATCCCTTGATTAAGAAATTAATAAAGCACCTGTATCTTTCAAACAATTTAAATCCCTCTATACAATGATGAGAAACACATCTTCTTAACCTCAAATTCCCTTGATCGTTATCGCAATGCTCTGACACACAAAGTAGAAACAAAGGACTTATAGAAATACAAGTTTGTGGAACAAGTGGTTCACTCTTTGTATCATCAAGGATTTCTCATGAAGAAAGAGAGAAGTCATGTCATCTCTCTCTAGAACTTGATAGAAGATAAATTTGTGTATTCTAGTTTGAATGAACTCCTATTTATAAGCCTTAGGTTTCAACAGTCATATTTCTTCCAACAATCATATTTCTCGAAAAAAATTGTAGGGACATGGAAACCTAGCTTTACAAAATTCAAAACAAACAGAATGCAGGACAACATTTTTATTGGTATATAACCAATTCAATGAAATAATTTTAGTTAGAAAATTGTAAGTACAAAAAATGAAACAATGAGTATAAGAAACATTTATTTGATATTAGAGTAAATTAAGATTACAATGCATTATATGAGTAAGATTAATAATATGGTCACAATTCTTGTCAAGATTATGATGTGTATAGTGGTTACGATTAAAAACACAGTTACGGTTCTTAACATGGATAAGATACATATCATTAACAATTTATATCATGGTTATGACGCAAGATACATAATTTGGTTACGAGGAAAGATTACGATACACTACTTATCTTGGTTATGATATGTGATTATGATGCAATACTTAACCTGGTTACAATTCATGGATATGATTCAATACTTAACCTGATTACAATTCTAGATTACAATTGAATACATAACCTGATCATAATGCTTGGTTATGATTGATATGGTTACGATTCATATGGTTACGATGTAGAGAAACAACATGTTTGGTTTTGATTGAATGTAAAAAAATACATGATTACGATTGTGAAACAATATATGTGATTATGATTGAAAGAAATCAGCACATTATTATGATGTATAATCAATATAAAGTGTGGTTAAGATGGAAAAAAATTGTTTTGTTATAAATGTAAAACACCATATATGGTTATGATGTAAAACAACATACATGATAAACAAGAAGTAATTTGTGATTTCAAAAACATAAATATCAATGAGATAGTCGAAGCACATTTTGAATCAATAATCTCCCCTTTTGGGAAGAAAAAAATAATAAATACCAATCTCATCTTGAGTATAGTAACTCTTCTGAAAGTAATGGTGAATACGACTAATTCCACCTGAGGTTAAAATCACCATGGATTGTATTATATTTTCTTCTACTTGTGAGTTCTCCCTCTTAAAACGGTAATCATCAAAATCTTATTTTCCTAACATTTTCCTACTTTTTAATTTTAAAAAAAAATAAGGGATAACATTCATATTATGGGTTAGATAAGTAGATTATAAAACAATATTCATTCCTTGGAATGAAACAAAATTTTATTACAACAAGAGTTCAAAAATCATTATTTCCCCTTTTGTTTCTCCAAAAGATTAAACATAGAATGATTAATCTACTTAAAAACATTTCTCTCCTCTTTGATCTTTCCAAGAGATTCATGATGAACTTTCATCTTCTCATATTTTTCAGTAATTATCCTTTCTTTCTTCTGGATCATGTCTTTATGACGCTGATTGGTTGCTTCCTGAGCTTTGAGAATTTCTTCCTAGGCATTGAAGTCCTCCATTCTAACTTTGTAGGCCTTCTCCAAAATTACAAATCAATTTGAGAGTAAAAAAACCTAATTACTCTCATTCTCTAATTTTTCCTTTAGACCATCAAGCTCTTTATAAGATATTCCTTTTGAGGTACCGGGTCATTGAAATACTTCATGTTTTTTATTGAATTAAGAAACCAACTTTTGATACATAGAATTGAGAACATTTACTAGATGCACAAATTCATCATTCTTGTCCAGATTATTCTTGAGACTACAATAAACATTGTATGACCACTTTATAGCCTTATTACAAGCCTGGTTGTGCTCAGTATCACATTCCTTTAAAATCATGAAATTGTCTTCAAGACATAGAAACATTTCCATCAAAATGTTGACAGAGTCTATTATATAATTATGATCATTTGAAATAATTTATCACCTGGATTCAATATTTGGAATGAAAATTATCATATTTTCCAATCTATTAAAATATTATTTAATTTATTTAATTCCCATAAAAGTGATTGTCCATTCAAAAATGTTATCTTCAGTGTATTCTATGAGATCATTAAAATGAGTTGCATACTGATCAAATGAGTTAGCTAATTCTGATTCTTATTGGATTCTTATTCATCATCCTTATTTTAAATTTCAATGACCTTATTGGAATAAACCTTTTGAGAAAAGTTTTTGGAAGGATGAGGATCCAGAGATTGAATTTTTAAGGATGGAACTTCTAAAGATTTAGCTGAAAGGTTTCTCTTGTTTGCATCCTCTTTCTCTTCTACTTATTCTACTTCTTGACCTTGTTTTTATTCTCCTTATTCATCTCGTTCTTCCTCTTCTTCATATTCATAAATAGATTATTGTATAGCCGATTGTTTAGAAGGTTGTTTTTATTTACCTTTATCTGCTGAAACTGATTGAGTCTAAATAGGTGGATCACTTATTATAATTTCAGTTTTTTCTTTCTCATCTATATTTGAGACTACTATTAATTTGTAGAGATTTCCCCTTATCTTCTTAATTCACTTCTTTATCTATTATTCTTTCATAGTTCCTTATGATATTACATTCAAATCCAAAGATTCATCGAGACCCAATCCAAACTAAGGATCCCCTTCTTTCCTTTCTCCCTTTTCTTCCTCCATTCTGCAGAAAACTCATCAGATACAGCCTTTGGTTTATTTGATTACTTTGGGGTTTTAGTATTAAATAATTTTATTCTGCTTTAATTTTCCTTGTATAAAATAGAAGGTTTTTCAATTCCTTCAACTACTTCATTTTATTTCTTACCATATTGATCTTTCTAAAAAATTTTCAATTCAGGATTGAATCGTAACTTGATCCTCATTATCGTATCCTTACTGATCAAGGGATCTTTGAAGGAAGTAGGATATGTTTTGACTAGTATATTACACCATCTCAAGAATTCTTTTTAAAACATTTTGATAATAGAAGGAAACATGATCATCTATGATTTCATTTCACCGGATTTGATCTTCTTAATCATCAAGAAAATGAATCCCATCAGATTGAAATTTCCCATATTCACCAAATAATCAAGCACACACACATATAAAACCTTTAGAGTTTCCTTATCACCTTTTCTCGGTACTAAAATTCCCTACATCCAGAGGGATATGATTCTATTATCTCCTGATAAATGAATTTCCTTTCTCTTGTCCTCATGAATATCAAAAATTTATTCTTCATCTTTACTCGTATCAAAAGTCCAATCAGATTTTGGTAATTTATGGGAAGGACATATGGTATCACCCTTAGATAGAACACCTGGAAATGTAGCTTCTTTTTTTATAGGTTTTAAAATTATAATCATGCATTATAAAAGAAATATTAATATGATTTTCTATATCTATTGATTTATTAAATTGTAACACCTCATCAGGATAGGAAAAATCCTAATCTGGATTCGGTCATTCAAGACAAATAGATTCCCAAAATTGGAAATTTTTTATCTATTTCAAATATGAATCAAAAGTCTTATAAAAGTCTCAAGAGATAAAATATCACCTTGAATGGTCATGGAAGAGAAATCATTTTGAGACATCTCATTTGGAGATAAATCAGGTGTCTTAGACATGAAAGAATCATTGGAACCATGAATACTTTCCTACTTACAAAAGCTGAGTAAATATCTAATTACGAACAATGAGGTAGAACTTATTACGAACCACTTATGGTATTTTTATAACATCGGGACTTAGTAGAAAAACAATGTTGTTTTATTTGGTATAGATTAATAGGGATTCTTTAAAAAATTTGACGACCAAAATTAGATATAAAGGACCAATGGTCGAGAATAATATCAAACTCTTACAGTTTTACTTAGATTAAAATCTTATTCAGACTGAAACCAATTAAGAGTTGAAATAAAAAATTGAAACACAACTATTTGAAATATAATGAAAAAAGTAAGGTTTTAGAAGTTGTACAAGTAAGAGTATAAGGATAGATTTATTGGGTTTAGTATATTTCCCTTATGATAATAATACAAACAAAATAGTAACAAGAATAAGAAATATAAAACCAAAAAAATAAAATATGATGGTTTTGATAATTTATTACTAATAGAATAATCCAATATAGGTAATATTGTACTAATGAAATGAAATATGAGACTAATAAAGGTGATACAAAATAAAATGTGAAACTGATAGACATGTAAAACTGATAAATATAAAACATAATACATGAAAACCTGATGCATGCCAAACTGATACATGAAAAACTCATACATGCAAAACTGTTACATGAAAACTGATACATGAAAAACTGATACATAAAAACTATAATACCAATAAGGGTAATTCTGATAAAAATAAAAAATAATAAGTGAAGTCGATAAAATGTAAAACATAATAAGTGAAATGTATACTCCCCCTTTGAAAAAGGTAACTCAATGTAAGGAGATGGATTAAATAAGAAATAGATGTGAATGATTAATTTACAATGGTCATTCAATGTTTATGTTTAATGTATTCAAATATATCAGAAGATAATGGTTTGGTGAAAATATCATCAAGTTGTTCTTGTGTTCTTATTAATTGCAAAATAATATCTCATTTTTTGGTGACATCTCTAAAAAAGTGAGGCCTAATATCTATGTGTTTTGCTCTTGGGTGATGTGCAAGGTTTTTACTAAGAGAAATTGCAATTTTATTATCACATAGTATTTGTGTTTTGGAAAAACTCATGTCATGGTTAGTTAGTGTGTGTTGCATCCACAACACTTGAGCATAAAAACATCGAGTTGCTATATATTCAGCTTCAGCAGTGACAAATGCTTTTGGGTGTTTCTTTTTTCATTACCAAGAAACTAATGAATCACCTAAGAAATGAAATGTTCGAGATGTAAATTTTATATCCATTCTATAATCACCATATTTAAAATCTAAAAAAAAATTAAAATATAATTATTTCTTGATGAATAAAATATTCTTAAATCCATTGTTCTCCTCAAGTATCAAAAAATCTTTTTCAATACATTTAAATGAGATTATTTTTGATTTGATTGATATATTTTAAAAAATAATATTGAAAACATTAAGTTTGTATGACTATCTTTTTTTTATAAAAAAATCTTATTACATCTTTAAAATATTTTTGATCTACTGGTTTCCCATGTTCATTAAGATCAAGTGTATTTGAGGTACCAATTAGAATGATTATACTTTTTATATTGTCATATACCTAATTTTTAAGAAAGTATTTGATATAATAATGCTGGGATATATAGGTTCCATCTAGTTTTTGAGATATTTGATAACCTAAACAGAATGTTAACTCACCCATCATACTTATTTACAACTCATATTTCATTAGATTCACAAAATAATCACTTATAGATTACTGAGTATATCCAAATATAATGTCATCAACATATATTTTATCATTGAAAATGTTTTTATTTTCCATTTTTTAAAAAGATGGATCTACAGTACCTTTTTCATTATTATTTTTTAAAAGAAGTCTTGTAAGTCTATCATACCAAACTCTATGTTCTTGTTTAAGTGGTTATAAACCTTTGGTAAGATTGAAAACATGGTTAGGATGCTTTTAATCTATAAAACTATGAGGTTGATCTAAAAAACTTCTTCTTGTACAAAACCATTAAGAAAATCACATTTTATATCAAATTGGATGATATTGAAATTGAAGTATGCTGCAAAGGCTAATAGAATATGAATAGATTCAAGTCTAGATACTGGATCATAGGTTTCTTCATATTCTATTACCTCTTCTAGATTATATCCTTTAGCAACAAGTATTGCTTTATTTCTTATGATGACTCCATTTTTATCTCATTTGATTTTAAAAACCCATTTTACACCAATTACAGTTGTTTCTTTAGGTTTTTCAACCTGGATCAAAACTTTAATCCTTTCAAACTCATTCAGTTCATCATGAATTTCTTTAAACTAATATTTATCACCAAAGTTCTCATTTGACATTTTAGGTTCAAATTGAGATTTAAAAGAAAGATGTTCTATTTAATTTCATAAGAAATTATCTTGTACTTACAGGTTGATTTACATCACCAATGTTATTATCCCTGTGATGATTCCTAAGAAACAATAGATTTGGATTTTTTAAAACATGTTCATCAATATAAGATATAATCCCTTTTGTGGTAAATGTTTTAGAAACATTTTTTAGTATTTCCCTTTTCAGAAGAGTTTTCAATCAAGGGTTGATAATCAGTTTGTGAAAACACATCTCTTGATGTAAGTAGGTGTTGTTTAAATACAAAGTGGTTATTTTAATCAAATTTTACATGCACTGTTTCCTCAACAGTACAAGCTTTTTTTCATAAAAATTCCATAATCCTTAGAAGTAGTGGAATAACCTAGAAAGATTCCTTTATCGGATTTGGGTGTGAATTTATGTAGATTATTTTTAGAATTAAATATGAATACTTATCATCCAAATAATCTAATTTAAGAAAATTTTATTTTTCGGCAGTCCAAAAATTCATAGGGTGTTTTATTAAGAAAATGTCTAATTAAAACATGATTTATATTATAACAAGAAAAATTAATATATTCATCCTAATAATTCGTAGATATTAAGTATTAACTCAATATGGTCCTTGTTATTTCCTAATGAATACAATTTCTTCTTTCAATAACACTATTTTTATGAGGGGTTCTTCGAGATAAAAAGTCTTTAGTAATACCTTTCTTACTATAAAAATTTTCAATATCCGAATTCTGAAATTCACCACCATGATCACTCTGAATATTTATCAGTGGTAGGGTTTTCTCATGTTTAACTTGGGCTCTAAAAGTTTTGAAATATAAAAATGATTCAGATTTATTTTCTAGAAAATAGACCCATGTGAATCTAGTGTATTCACTAACTAAAACAAATACATAGTACTTTCCTCCCATACATCTAGTTTGTGTCGGACCAAAACGATCCATGTGCACTAGCTGTAATGGTTTAGAAGTTGCAAATTCATTAATATATTTAAAGATATTTTTATGTTTCTTGCCATACTGACAAGGGTTAAAAAATTTGATGAATAATACCTAAGGTCTGGTAGATCCTTAACAAGTATTTTCTTTGAGATATTACAATGGTTACTAAGGTTACTAAGGTTACAGTCTCCTAACCTTATATATCGTAAATAATATTGGTCATCCATTCCACTTAAGAAAGGTAACTCTTAGCTCCTAAGGTCTACTATGTTGATTATGAAAACATTCTCATTCCTATGGGTAGAGAGAATAAATTCATCCTTGAAATTGGCAACTAAACATTTACCATTCCTAAAAATCACAAGGTAACTATCATAACATAATTTACTTATACTTATAAATTTGTTCTTAAGACATTTAACAAACTAAACCTTTTAACTTAAAACCATTCCGAACTGAGTAAATTTACATATACCAAGGATAATTCCTTGAGAATTATATCTTAAGTTCATTATTCCACCTTTCATTTCAATTAAATTTTCAATTAAATGTTTTATCCAGTATTATATTTAGAACAACCATTATCCATGTACCAAATGTTTTTTTGGTATACTTTTTGTTTTCCTGAAAAAGAAACAATTTTTTTTAGAACCCAAACATGTTTGGATCTAGAAATTTTAGATAAAATAACTCTAGAAATCCCCTTTTTTTGAAAATTGAGCTTTTTGAAATCCTTAAGATTGAGTTTTTTTAATATAACAATTTCTTTCCCAATGTCCAACACATTGACAATTATTACAGAATGGGATCTTTGGGGAACAAAATAGTTATGAATAAAATTTAGTTTATAATGTGTATAACAAATTCCAGAACTATTCCATAGAAGATGAATTTTGGAATACATTTTATAAGGCCCCAGCCTTAAACCTTACTTAATCTTGAGTTATTAAAAGATTACATATTGAGGATCTTTTCAGGTTTAGAGTTTTAGAGAATTAGATCATGAAACTTTCATTACATTCCACATTTAAACAAAGTGGTTACATAAAAGACAATATTCATTCTTCCCATCAACAGAAACCTATTTAAAATAAAACACGGATTCTTTCTTGACACATCCTTGACACTATCATCACATCATGTACCCTTCCCTTGACCTGTGAAAAACATTTCAAAAACTTGGGATGAGCATAAAAAGCTCAGTAAGGGTTATAAAAATATGGAAAGGAAACATGAGTTCAGAAATACATAAGAATGAAATCATACTTTACCCATAAAACATAGGCATATCAAATCATGAATAAATCATATAATACATAAGACATAAAGGTAACTTGAGGCATTCATAACATTCTTACGTAGGGAGTAACCCTCTTGGTTACGTATGGAATACCCATCACAGTATATTCCCTAAATCTCTTCGGAGAAACCTTAACGTTTCACTCCTTCGCGTTACCCAATGCATTGGAGAGCTATATCGGGCTCACCCGCCCTTAGTTTATCACGGAACCACCCGTTTTCATAACAATGCCCAAGAACCATAACATAAACGTATCACATAAAACATGCATAAAGGAAACAAAACATTTCCACATTTCAATCACAATATAACATTTTAGTATTTTGAAATAATGAATCCATACAAAAAGAAACCATTTCCAAAACCATTTAAAACATTTAATAAAGAGATTTTTGAATCAAAGTGTCCCATACCACCTTGAAGCTTAAAATTTTAAACCATTAATATCCATATAAATAAATCCTTAAAACCATTTTGAAAACATGGATATTAACAAGAACAAATAATTAAAATATTTAAAACGATATTTTGGTTAAAGGGGTTTTACCAAAATTAGAGACACTTGAATACAACAATTGAGGAATAACATTTAGAAAGAACTTTATAGTATCATGAGAATAAATGGATTCATGATATAATACTCCAAAGGATAGTATATACACCATATAAGAGTGAATTGGTGCATAACAACAATGAACCCTCAATAGAAATGTCAAATGTGATGAAATCCCTTATAAAGAAGGTATCCTTAAATTAAGGACAAATAAATCTCAAAAATATGTGTGACAAATATAAATACACCCAATATAAGTGGATATTAAGTGTAAAACAATAAAATGTCATTCACACATATTCAATAGATGGCATATTCAATGACTACATGTTGAACCCAAAGAAATCGAAATTGGGTTAAAAAGTTCCCTTGACAGCCTAACGGCATCACATCAAAATGAGTTGATGAGAGATAAAAAGTGTATCTCATAACTTGTACATAAAATTTACATCAATAAGGATATATGAGAACATATCCCAACATAACAATATGTAAATTAAAAGACCCAACAAAAGAAGTCTTTTAAAAAAGAGGAGGGCGAAAGGTTCCCTTACCGACTTGGGTATCTTTCAAAACATACACCCCATGAAAGAAGGACAATAGATCATTGATGTAAATACTCATAAACGAAAGTATATTACACAAAGAGTAGAATAATGGGCAGTACATACACCACTCAATGGAATTTGTGGAAAATGTAGCATAAATCTCACGGGAATAAAAGTGAGATGAAAAATCCCTTACGAAAATTCGGCAGCCTAACGGCGCCACTCAAAACTTCCAAAATGGATTGATGAGAGGAAATAGGGTCTCTCATCATATGAAAATAATAAGTACAGTATGATTAATATTAAAGAACATCCCAATCATAAGAAATATGAGCTTAAAAGGAATGACATAAAAGAGTGTACTTAAAAAGAAAGAGAGGAGTAGGATCCCTTACCTCGGGTCCGACTTGACTCGATCGTTCTTTAATCTCCTGAATAATAAACTTGAGTTAATTTCTAATTCCTTAAGAACCCTTTTTCAAGTTCATTATTACTTTTATACCACTTGTTACCATGTCACAAACATTATGTAATCATTTAAGTTAATAATATTTGTTTTGCCGATACTTGGTTCTTAAGTCGAAAGTGGTCTTCTTACAATTACATGTTGTTCGTGTGGCCAAATGTTTATTATATCCAGAATTGTATTCATTATGTAGATATCATATATTTCATATATATCCAGTACATGCATGCATTTATAACATTACATAATCATTTAGAGGTAAGAAATGAAATGCACCGTTCATGGAGACGGTAAGCCGTACGTACGCATGAACGCTACTTTCATTTCTATTTCGTATTTTATAGAATGGAATAATAATGATATAAAGGTATATTATAATTCCAGTATAATATCATATATAATATCATATTTCCATCCTTTATACATCCCACATATGGTATTTAACGAATCAAATCACTTTGAGGGGGCGGTAGTCCGCACTTCCTTAAATGAAGATATCGCGTATACCCATAATGGAAGCCATAAAGGTAAGACAAAAATGAAAAATACATAAGAATAAATATAACATAAACATATTATATATCATATATAAAAATAGTGACATCATAATGGCCACCTTTGAGGGTGTTAAATGAGTATTGAACAATCATCGTTTCGGGAGGCAGAATTTCGCCATCCACGGAAACCGTATGTTCTTTAACCATTTGATGCAGTTGTGTGAGAGTGTAGCTCAAATAAATATTATAACAACATCCTAGTATATTGAATATACTGGTGTTGTTACAAAAGAAGTAAATAAAAAGAGTTTAGGGGGTTGGAGAAGCAAAATAAAACAAATGAACATGAGAGAATGAATTACCTTTAAAAGTGTAACTCCTTTTGATTTAAGCCTAAAGGATTCCTTTGAAAGGATTCTGCCCAAAGGGAGTCCTCTAGGATGAGGAGAGGGATGTGGAGAGATCAAATGGGCAGGGGTTGGCCGAGCCAAAGGCTTGAGAAGTGTATGGAATGAGGTAGAGGTGGGGGGCCTTTTATAAGAGGAGAGGAGGGGCACTTTTGGAAAGTAAAGAAATATTACATTATTTGAAAATGTGTTTCGGTTTCAAAAGGTCCCACATTGATATAATTCTTGGATAAGGTGATAAGGCATCGAAATCCACTCATCCAATTGGTTTTGGACATGTGTAGGTTGTAGATTTTCCATTATCTTTCCATTTTAATTAAATCGTCAAATAATGATGTCATCGCTGCATCATTATTATGTCA
The DNA here is from genome assembly GCA_963277665.1 of Viscum album. NCBI lineage: Eukaryota > Viridiplantae > Streptophyta > Magnoliopsida > Santalales > Viscaceae > Viscum > Viscum album. Next base: position 1,880,827,625 of record OY728132.1, read on the forward strand.
TAAATAATTAAATTTCTTTAATGTCTAAAAATTATTAAAAAAATACTATGATATAGGAAATCTTTTTATCTTTCCAATCACTATTTATAATCAAAATTTGGACTTGTATAACCCCACTTAAAAATTGTTTTCGTAAAACATATTATGTTTGTGTCATTTTCACTTTAACATTAAATAAAAATATATTAAAGTCATTTTCCAACTAAAGTGGCTCCATGGGGTCCCCAAGTTGGCCCATGGCTTGTCATGGTCGGCCATGACACAAACAATAAGGTTGGGACATGTGTCTAGGTCATTTCATATTATTAAAGCATTATTTATACCTTAAACTATACTAATTACCACTAATCGCGATTAAAAACTTAATAAGTTACTATTCACCAAAAAATTATTTTAATCTCATTGAACCACATTTTACTTCTTAATGACAACCATGTATGTCGGATTTTTGAAAATCAAAACACAATGATGGCAAAATTTCATTTAAACGGAAAATCAGTTTTTATAAGTACCACTTAGTGGTTTCACTATTCATCAAAAATTGAAGTTTTTCAGAAAAATCCCAAAAATTCACCCTAAGCTATATTTGATATTCTGAATTTAAAAATGAAGTCCGTTTTACAAAATTCAAAACATATTAGTCACATTAATTAATTTAATAATTAATTCCCGCTGTCAGAGCAAATAGCGTGTTTTTATAAAACAAAAAGTATCAAAAGATTGACACTAGTTTAAGTCCGATTTCAAAGTGAAATTGATTCCAACGACCACTATTGGTTTTAATGGTAAAAATATTTTCTAATTTCACTTTAAAACCAATTAAAAAGATAATCTAATCATATAAATAAATTATATTAAAAAGAGGTTTTGAATTAAAATACAACATTTTACACTATTCATTAAAAAATGAACTTTATCAGAAAAATACAAAAAAATTTACACAAAGTAAAATTTGATGTCCCGATTCTTAATAAGAGTTTTATTTGGTCCAAAAGAATGTATAAGAGTGATCAAAACTATATTTAATGACAGTTCGCCATCAAAAGGCGATAAGTGAACCTTTAGTGAAAACTAGGGCATATATGCCTAAAATTGAATTCTTTCCGTATTTTAAGCCTCTATCCTTTATTGGATAATTGTAAAAACATTTAAAAACATATATAATCATATTTCAGTTATTTCTATCCATTCCCGCCATTACAACGGCTACATGTTAACTACCATTTAAAATAATATTATTTTATTATTAGAGTGCAACGTAAGATTCCCAAGAAACTCGTTGTTGCGTGTTGGGTACGCCATCGAGCATAGCTTCCCCTTTAAAGTCATTTCAATATTTTATTCATAAAAATGGATAAATATGAAATGTCATATTCTTTATTTACCTGGGGTGTTACATCCTTCCCCCCTTTTGGGAATTGCGTCCTCGCAATTTTAAAATTGCTCTTGGAAACATCCTTGAAAGTCCCACATCGGAACAAAAGTCGGTAAAACAAACACTTTAAAATAAAGAAAGATAAGTACAAAGGTCACCCGAGTTAACCCATACTAGGATTCCAAGTATGAAAATATGGACATGGAGGAAAAAACAAAGGGTCATGTTCTGATGGAGAGTGACAGAAAACATGTTTAGGAGAAAGTTAACCACGAGAAAGTCACAAACTTGTGATGGGTTAAACGGTATTCGATTCCCCAGTAGGAAAAGTTAATAGACAACATTTTTGTTTTAAGTTACTTTTTATTGAGGAATTTATTCATAAGGAAACATAATCACTTATCATATTGACTTTCAAACTTTATTAGATTCCTTACACAAACTCATATTTTCTCCAAAAGACGAGTATTTAGGAAGACTTGTTCACATTAAGAGTACTATAATCAACTTCTAGAGAATCACCTAATCCACAAAATAGAACTATATACTTCCCATGTCTTTAGACTTTAACCAAATCCAAAACCAAAAAGGCTAGTACAAGATCAGATAATTCAGAAAAGGATAACCCTTTATAAAAAGAAAATCTATTCTTAACCTCCAAAATTTGTCCAACAAAACCCAAAGTTCAACGAGGACCATTCTATAATCAATTTGTCCATAAAATTCTTCAAAGTAAACCAATATAAGATTGAAACCCAAATATTTGAAGGATTTAGTCACATAGTCTTCCAAGTTAAATCGTAACATTTATCTCCAAACAACATTAGTCGCTCTTAAAGTCTCGCATTGAAAAGTAATTATCCTAATCACATATCCTCCAAAATAAACTTACTCTTAATTCATAAAATCATATAACTAGAATGAATCAGTCAAAATAACCAGGGACTTCACGTAGTCCAGTGGTAGGCGATAAATACCAGTCGCACATTGGTTGTGGGTTCGATTCCCGCAGCTTTGTCCGACGCGATGGGATGTCACACGGTCTGCGTGTTGTCCTTTTTCCAAAACTATATAATTCTTAAAACATTCCCCAAAATGAGATAAAATCTTCAAAGATGATCATAACATATTTTAACCTCAAGTTTATCTCATTCCTTTCATTTTCCATCAGAACATATAATAACCCATAATTACCTCAAAAGTAAGGATCATATAAACCGTAATGGTTACCTTAATAATTATTACATAAATTTCCACATCGAGTTGGCCATCTCGTACATGATGCATTAGAGAACTCACCAAGGTTGAAGTGGTTGATCATGACTCCTTGATATTTGGTTTAGAACAACCACGAGTTTCCTCATTGAATCCTCCATTTTATCTAGTACCTTAATTAGAGAACCACCACAGTTTCCTTCAAACCTGTTGTCTCTTTGGTGCCTGCTAGATCCATCCATTCACTAAAAATAGAAATGTCAGTGTGATTATATCAAAAAAACCATCATGTACTAATGAGGAAGGTAAACACTAAGATACACTTACTCATTCACTTTATCTAAAACTAGGACTCTTTCTGAAATCCTAACCATTATGGTAATGTCACTTATGCTTAAAGAGTACCCTAACCTCTAAAGTTATCTAAACCGACCTTTGATACCAACTATAAGGCCCCAGCCTTAAACCTTACTTAATCTTGAGTTATTAAAAGATTACATATTGAGGATCATTTCAGGTTTAGAGTTTTAGAGAATTAGATCATGAAACTTTCATTACATTCCACATTTAAACAAAGTGGTTACATAAAAGACAATATTCATTCTTCCCATCAACAGAAACCTATTTAAAATAAAACACGGATTCTTTCTTGACACATCCTTGACACTATCATCACATCATGTACCCTTCCCTTGACCTGTGAAAAACATTTCAAAAACTTGGGATGAGCATAAAAAGCTCAGTAAGGGTTATAAAAATATGGAAAGGAAACATGAGTTCAGAAATACATAAGAATGAAATCATACTTTACCCATAAAACATAGGCATATCAAATCATGAATAAATCATAGAATACATAAGACATAAAGGTAACTTGAGGCATTCATAACATTCTTACGTAGGGAGTAACCCTCTTGGTTACGTATGGAATACCCATCACAGTATATTCCCTAAATCTCTTCGGAGAAACCTTAACGTTTCACTCCTTCGCGTTACCCAATGCATTGGAGAGCTATATCGGGCTCACCCGCCCTTAGTTTATCACGGAACCACCCGTTTTCATAACAATGCCCAAGAACCATAACATAAACGTATCACATAAAACATGCATAAAGGAAACAAAACATTTCCACATTTCAATCACAATATAACATTTTAGTATTTTGAAATAATGAATCCATACAAAAAGAAACCATTTCCAAAACCATTTAAAACATTTAATAAAGAGATTTTTGAATCAAAGTGTCCCATACCACCTTGAAGCTTAAAATTTTAAACCATTAATATCCATATAAATAAATCCTTAAAACCATTTTGAAAACATGGATATTAACAAGAACAAATAATTAAAATATTTAAAACGATATTTTGGTTAAAGGGGTTTTACCAAAATTAGAGACACTTGAATACAACAATTGAGGAATAACATTTAGAAAGAACTTTATAGTATCATGAGAATAAATGGATTCATGATATAATACTCCAAAGGATAGTATATACACCATATAAGAGTGAATTGGTGCATAACAACAATGAACCCTCAATAGAAATGTCAAATGTGATGAAATCCCTTATAAAGAAGGTATCCTTAAATTAAGGACAAATAAATCTCAAAAATATGTGTGACAAATATAAATACACCCAATATAAGTGGATATTAAGTGTAAAACAATAAAATGTCATTCACACATATTCAATAGATGGCATATTCAATGACTACATGTTGAACCCAAAGAAATCGAAATTGGGTTAAAAAGTTCCCTTGACAGCCTAACGGCATCACATCAAAATGAGTTGATGAGAGATAAAAAGTGTATCTCATAACTTTTACATAAAATTTACATCAATAAGGATATATGAGAACATATCCCAACATAACAATATGTAAATTAAAAGACCCAACAAAAGAAGTCTTTTAAAAAAGAGGAGGGCGAAAGGTTCCCTTACCGACTTGGGTATCTTTCAAAACATACACCCCATGAAAGAAGGACAATAGATCATTGATGTAAATACTCATAAACGAAAGTATATTACACAAAGAGTAGAATAATGGGCAGTACATACACCACTCAATGGAATTTGTGGAAAATGTAGCATAAATCTCACGGGAATAAAAGTGAGATGAAAAATCCCTTACGAAAATTCGGCAGCCTAACGGCGCCACTCAAAACTTCCAAAATGGATTGATGAGAGGAAATAGGGTCTCTCATCATATGAAAATAATAAGTACAGTATGATTAATATTAAAGAACATCCCAATCATAAGAAATATGAGCTTAAAAGGAATGACATAAAAGAGTGTACTTAAAAAGAAAGAGAGGAGTAGGATCCCTTACCTCGGGTCCGACTTGACTCGATCGTTCTTTAATCTCCTGAATAATAAACTTGAGTTAATTTCTAATTCCTTAAGAACCCTTTTTCAAGTTCATTATTACTTTTATACCACTTGTTACCATGTCACAAACATTATGTAATCATTTAAGTTAATAATATTTGTTTTGCCGATACTTGGTTCTTAAGTCGAAAGTGGTCTTCTTACAATTACATGTTGTTCGTGTGGCCAAATGTTTATTATATCCAGAATTGTATTCATTATGTAGATATCATATATTTCATATATATCCAGTACATGCATGCATTTATAACATTACATAATCATTTAGAGGTAAGAAATGAAATGCACCGTTCATGGAGACGGTAAGCCGTACGTACGCATGAACGCTACTTTCATTTCTATTTCGTATTTTATAGAATGGAATAATAATGATATAAAGGTATATTATAATTCCAGTATAATATCATATATAATATCATATTTCCATCCTTTATACATCCCACATATGGTATTTAACGAATCAAATCACTTTGAGGGGGCGGTAGTCCGCACTTCCTTAAATGAAGATATCGCGTATACCCATAATGGAAGCCATAAAGGTAAGACAAAAATGAAAAATACATAAGCATAAATATAACATAAACATATTATATATCATATATAAAAATAGTGACATCATAATGGCCACCTTTGAGGGTGTTAAATGAGTATTGAACAATCATCGTTTCGGGAGGCAGAATTTCGCCATCCACGGAAACCGTATGTTCTTTAACCATTTGATGCAGTTGTGTGAGAGTGTAGCTCAAATAAATATTATAACAACATCCTAGTATATTGAATATACTGGTGTTGTTACAAAAGAAGTAAATAAAAAGAGTTTAGGGGGTTGGAGAAGCAAAATAAAACAAATGAACATGAGAGAATGAATTACCTTTAAAAGTGTAACTCCTTTTGATTTAAGCCTAAAGGATTCCTTTGAAAGGATTCTGCCCAAAGGGAGTCCTCTAGGATGAGGAGAGGGATGTGGAGAGATCAAATGGGCAGGGGTTGGCCGAGCCAAAGGCTTGAGAAGTGTATGGAATGAGGTAGAGGTGGGGGGCCTTTTATAAGAGGAGAGGAGGGGCACTTTTGGAAAGTAAAGAAATATTACATTATTTGAAAATGTGTTTCGGTTTCAAAAGGTCCCACATTGATATAATTCTTGGATAAGGTGATAAGGCATCGAAATCCACTCATCCAATTGGTTTTGGACATGTGTAGGTTGTAGATTTTCCATTATCTTTCCATTTTAATTAAATCGTCAAATAATGATGTCATCGCTGCATCATTATTATGTCATAAATAATTAAATTTCTTTAATGTCTAAAAATTATTAAAAAAATACTATGATATAGGAAATCTTTTTATCTTTCCAATCACTATTTATAATCAAAATTTGGACTTGTATAACCCCACTTAAAAATTGTTTTCGTAAAACATATTATGTTTGTGTCATTTTCACTTTAACATTAAATAAAAATATATTAAAGTCATTTTCCAACTAAAGTGGCTCCATGGGGTCCCCAAGTTGTCCCATGGCTTGTCATGGTCGGCCATGACACAAACAATAAGGTTGGGACATGTGTCTAGGTCATTTCATATTATTAAAGCATTATTTATACCTTAAACTATACTAATTACCACTAATCGCGATTAAAAACTTAATAAGTTACTATTCACCAAAAAATTATTTTAATCTCATTGAACCACATTTTACTTCTTAATGACAACCATGTATGTCGGATTTTTGAAAATCAAAACACAATGATGGCAAAATTTCATTTAAACGGAAAATCAGTTTTTATAAGTACCACTTAGTGGTTTCACTATTCATCAAAAATTGAAGTTTTTCAGAAAAATCCCAAAAATTCACCCTAAGCTATATTTGATATTCTGAATTCAAAAATGAAGTCCGTTTTACAAAATTCAAAACATATTAGTCACATTAATTAATTTAATAATTAATTCCCGCTGTCAGAGCAAATAGCGTGTTTTTATAAAACAAAAAGTATCAAAAGATTGACACTAGTTTAAGTCCGATTTCAAAGTGAAATTGATTCCAACGACCACTATTGGTTTTAATGGTAAAAATATTTTCTAATTTCACTTTAAAACCAATTAAAAAGATAATCTAATCATATAAATAAATTATATTAAAAAGAGGTTTTGAATTAAAATACAACATTTTACACTATTCATTAAAAAATGAACTTTATCAGAAAAATACAAAAAATTTACACAAAGTAAAATTTGATGTCCCGATTCTTAATAAGAGTTTTATTTGGTCCAAAAGAATGTATAAGAGTGATCAAAACTATATTTAATGACAGTTCGCCATCAAAAGGCGATAAGTGAACCTTTAGTGAAAACTAGGGCATATATGCCTAAAATTGAATTCTTTCCGTATTTTAAGCCTCTATCCTTTATTGGATAATTGTAAAAACATTTAAAAACATATATAATCATATTTCAGTTATTTCTATCCATTCCCGCCATTACAACGGCTACATGTTAACTACCATTTAAAATAATATTATTTTATTATTAGAGTGCAACGTAAGATTCCCAAGAAACTCGTTGTTGCGTGTTGGGTACGCCATCGAGCATAGCTTCCCCTTTAAAGTCATTTCAATATTTTATTCATAAAAATGGATAAATATGAAATGTCATATTCTTTATTTACCTGGGGTGTTACACATTTTGTCAAATTCATTCCATACAATAATGAATTTTGATAAAATTTTATTAAGAGAAAAAAATTCAGATTTTAGTCTAATGACTAAATTATCATTCTCACAAGAAATGGTTTTGAAATTATTTTATGTTTCAAAATCATTTTTCTCTAAAATAAGAAGTTCAAAGTCCTTAGAAAGTTGATCCTTCTCAGAATTTACATTCATATAATTTTTTGATATATTTTTAAAATAAAGTGTTTTCTTAAAAATATCTTTTGAAATATATGATACTTACTTTATAAGAATAAATATTCTAGAATTTTCTTTGAAAATTATGGATACTTCTTCAACAAAGGGTAAATTGTCCTCTTCTAAGTATGATTCATCATCCAAAGAGTAATAATCTTTCTCATCATGATAATTGGCATTTAAAGATATATTTTTAAGATATTATTCATTGTGTACCTTATCCATGAAAAAAATATTTTTAATTGGAAGTCTAGTTATGAGTCTTATATTATTCTGACCAATAGATTCATATTATAAAGATTTCTCTAATTAATCACCACCAATTTCACTCCATGTATAATTTTATTTCAAGAATTTATTTTTATTTAGAATTTTAATAATTTTTTTATTTCTTTCATAATGTTTCCCCTTCTTGTATTTTCATTTAAGCAATTGAAATTATGTTCTAATATGACCGGATATTTTATATTCATAACATGTTACTTATGAGTCTTTCTTGTCCTTCATATCTTTATTTTTTAATCTATAATAATTGTATTTATTTTCCATAATACTTTTGATCCATAGAGAAAGACTATCTAATTCATTTTCTAAATAATCACTTTCACTAGATTCTAATATAACAACAACATTCTTAGATTTGGATAATGTTACCCTTTATAGTGTCTTGGATTTAGATGTAGTAGTAAAAGATACACTTCCATTACAATTCTTATTATTATTAAAATATGCAACTCTTTTCATTCTTGTATCATATGGAAGAATAGTTCCAAATAATTCATCAAGAGTGATTTGAGTAACTTTCTTATTCTCATCAATAGATGTCCTTTTTTATTCCCACTCATTGGGAATTATATAAATTATCATTTCCACAAGAACTTTACCATCAAGACCATTTTCTACCATGGATTGAAGACTATTGGAAATGGTCATAAATCATTGTTGAATATTTTATAACGGTTCTCCATAAGTAAATAAAAAACCATGATATTCTACTTGGAGCATTGATCTTCTTGTTTCTATAATATTGGATGTACCAAAATGTGTGACTTCAAATTTCATCCAAATAAAATTTGCTTCCTTTTAGGAAGATATCTGACTATATATACTCCGGTTAATATAACAAAAACATGTATTTCATACCTTGTAATTAAGTTGATATTCTAATTTCTCTTGGTTGGTGAAGGTTCTTACTTCCTTGTCTAGGAATTTTTAATCTCTAGTAAGTATGAAAACGTTGTGCACTCTAGTATTAATGTCAAAAGTATTCATTCGATCTCTCCAGTACTCATAATCATTGTTATCAAAAATAGGTGGTATGGATGGGTTCGGATTGTCAATATATCCAATACCCATTCCTTTTATCTTATACAAACTATACTATTCCACTCTATATGTTAGTGTAGAAAGTATAAAGCAAATATGTGTAATATAAATATATTTGAAATAAAAAAATAAATAAAGAAAGTAAAACAAATCATGGAAAAACTGCTTTGATAATAATTTTTGGATTATATTATTGATGTAAATGCATATGATATAGCACAATATAAGAGGGGTGAATTTTATGTTTAAAAACATTGTATTTTAACTTTTAAGAAAGATCTTAGTTTAAGAGATCTTAAACTAATACAATTCACAATCACTACAATTGACCATATAGGTCATAGATCTGATGGATATGATAAAATGCAATACCACAAGTAAGAAAATAATTGTTTTTGAATTGAATAAAATGATCATAGTAATAAAAATGTAGTTTATTATAGCATACAACATATATAATATCTTAATAAAATATATAATGAATGAATCATAATTGAAACAATTACAACTGAAAAGAATATGAATGAATATAAGAATCAAAATGATTCCCTTTCTATTAAAAATAGAAATGGAAATGTTAAGGTATTACAATTATTTTATTCCCAAATAGTAGGGTATCCTTTCACCTAGGATAAAAGGTATATCTTACCATCACCTTGGTAAGACCTTGATATAATGATTAGTATGAATGTCTTCTTATCCCTAGAATCCCTTGATTAAGAAGGTAATCAGAACCTCTATATTTCAAAAAATTTAAAGCCCTTGATATGATGATCGAAATCACTTATTCTTATCTCTGGAATCCCTCAATCGTTATCACAATGATCAGATGCACAAAGAAGAAAAAAATCACTTATTGAAATACAAGAACTTTGAAAAAGCCTTTCACTTCTTGTATCTTCAAGGCATTGTCACGAAGTACAAGATAAGTCACAATATCTCTCTCTAGAACATAATAGAAGAAAAAGTTTTGTATTCTAATTTTAATGACCTCTTATTTATAAGACTCAGGTTCTAATAGTCATATTTCTTCCAAAAATCATATTTCTCTAAAAAATCAGATGGACTTCGACACCTGGAATTACAACAGTCAAAACAAACAGAATACATGACATCATTTTGATTGGTGTATAACCAATTCAACGACATAATTTTAGTTATAAAATAATAAGTATAAAATTATGAAATAATTAGTATAAGAAACATCTGTGCGATATTGTATTAAAATAAGAGTACAATTAATTACATGAGTACGATTAATAATATGGTCACAATACTTGTCATGATTTTGATGAATAATGTGGTTTAGATGAAATACATGATTACAATGTTTAACATGGATAAGATACATATCAGTTAGGATTTATATCATGCTTATGATGCACGATATATAATCCGGTTATGATTCATTATTACGATACACTACTTATCCTGGTTATGATACGTGATTACAATGCAATACTTTACCTAGTTATGATGCGTTGTTATGATTCAATACAAAACCTGGTTATGATGCATGATTAAAATACAATACATAACCTAGTTACGATGCTTGGTTATGATTCATATGGTTACAATGAATATTGTTACAATGTATAGAAACAACATGTGTGGTCACTATTAAAGAAAAAAATACTTTATAATAATTGTGAAAAAATATATGTGATTACGATTGAAAATAATCATCATATGATTACAATTTATAATCAACAACAAGTGTGGTTTTTATGGGATAAATTGTGTGATTAGGATTATAAAACAACATATCTCGTTACTTTTTGAAACAATATACATGATAAACAAGAAATAATTTTTGATTTCCAAAACAAAAAAGATCAATGAGATATTCAAATCATATTATAACACAACATCCATGTGAAATAAATTCATAACCAGATGAAATTATAATATATGTAGTTCAAGAAAATAATATCATATTATTTCCTACCAAACAACCTTAAACATATGAAAACCCAAAAATAAAGGAGATTATAACATAATGCATTTTCTACTTTTGTATCTCTTAAATCATAACCCCCATGAAAGGATAACCTAAAATAACACTTTAAAAATTACTAAAATAATAATATTCATGATATAAAATGTAAAAAAAGAATTATATACACCTTATAAACTAATATAGGTTCATATCATAAACATATGTCCCAATGAAAAGAATTTGGGACAATTAACCCTTAAAAAGATCATATTACTAAATTGAGAGTTAATCAATAGAGAGTATGTGTAAAAAATATCAAAAAAATAAGTGTAAACATAGGATAAAAAAATTTAGATCAATTCATATATAATCATATCATACTAGAGTCAATTAATAAGTGTTATAACCCAACGAAATGAACTTGAGTGAAGAAAACTATTACCACTTGGTAACTTTCAAGTCAAATCCCCTAGGATGAAATAATTAATATTGAAACATAAAATACCTTGATATATGAAGTATTTATTATATTACATGTAAATGTTTCAATATATACATATAAAATAATTTATGTACCTAACATTAAAACATACCGCAATGATGGAAAATTGAGATGAAGCCACTTACTGCTTTGCTAATCCTTAAATCAAAACCTCATGAAATAGAGAAACATATATGTTTTTTTAAATACTAATAATATTAATGAAAATAATCATAAAATTAATTAATGTTTTGTATATAAATCACATAATATATTTCTTTGGTGAATAAGTAATGTGTGTCACATAAGTAAAAGTGAGATGATAAAACCTTACCTCGAGTCCAGACATTCCATATATGTCCTTTAACTCGTGTATAATAATATTTCATAAATTATTTGACTTCATAATATCCTTTTAGAGTTTTAATAACTTATACACAAATCATAAATTTTATTTATCTTTATTTACATATTTAAATACATAATCAGTTATGTCCACGTCGAGTATTTTGAGAATGTTTGGTTCATTGTTTTAAATCAGTATTGGTGTGTTACCCATGGTCAAAGTGATAATTTTTCCAAACATATTGAATAATAATCATGAAATAATTATTATTTTAATATATAAATAGTAAATAGAAAACCAATTATCAAATATGTGTACGAAAAATGAACTATATTAGGATCCTGAAGATTGTAGGTTGTACATACGCTGAGTAATGTTTCAATTTTTTAATGATCATTATGTCAAGAAGGTTAGTAATATTTTGTCCTTAAATAATAATAATAATAATATCATAAATATAGTATTATTTCTTTAAATATACTTTTATATATCTTACATGTAATTTATTTGTGAAAAATAGTTACATTACTTCGTGAGGCGGTCGCCCATACACAAACACGAACGACGTTGTCATTTTTTGTGTAAAAAGGAAAATGATATATTATATTTTTAGAATGATAAATATTTCAAATATATAATAATTATTACATATATATCATTTATATTCATTAAATTTTTTCATATAATCTTCTATTTAATTCATTAGTGAAAAATAAATAACATCACCCTCGTGAGGTAACTGTCCACCTTACACGTGAGCAACATTATCGTATCCCAGACATAATAGAAAGTAAGAAGTTTTATGTGATATAATAAATCAATAAGTATAAATATGTTAAATATATCATATATATATTTATAATTTAAATTCATTATTATAATAATTCATGATAGACGATGATGGAAAAAGAATAACATTGGATCACGAGGCTATAGTCCGCCATACACATGATGGATGATTTCATATCAAATTTGATGGAAGAAGAGATGGATTTAGATTATTTTATCAAAATAATAAAATATAAATACATGGAATATATTTTTGATAATATATAAGACTAATTTATTAATATAATAAGTATTTGGAAAAAGAGATAAAATAAAATGCTCAGTTAAGCATGATACCTCTTCTTTAGACATCCTCCTTAAGTAAGACCAAAATCATTCTTAGGGTGTATTTATAATAAAAATAAGGGATCCAAGTCATTTATGGGTAATTAAAGAAGATATGTGGGTTGTTATTTTCCAATAAAAATTTCTCCCAATGTGTGAAGATGAGAGGTGAGTAGTGAACTTTTATAAGCACAGTGAGTTCAACACTTATAGATTTTTAAAAGAAAAATGTATACACACATTTTTTACATGATAAAAGGATGAAAAATGAAAAATTATAAATACCTGTAAATCATAAGTTATAAATATAACCAATATATTTTATAAAATATTTTATTTCAAACCTTATCTTTTTAGTTTAACCCCTATGTAAATTTGTTTTTGCCTTAAATATTGTAAATGATTTCTATTTATTTCAATATTCATTATGACCAAAAATTAATTATACATTATAATAAAATATAAATTTTGATGATCCAATTTATAAAATCCATTTTCCCAGTGAAATTAATAAAATTTATTAACTTTATTTAAAATAAAACATGTAGATGTGATAAAAAAACTGGTTTTCAAGAAGTGTATTTTTTGAGAAAAAAGATGGTTTTATATTAACTCTATGACCAGTAATTTTCATTATACGAATTTAAATTAATATTAAATGATATATGATATTTAATTTTAATTTTAATCATTCATAATTAGTGTTTGTTGTAATTAACTAAAATTGATAAAGATTTTCCACTTTAAAACAGTTTTCTGATAAATCTCGTTATTAAACTAAAAAAATAAACATATACTAAAACGAAATATAAATATGATTCAAGTGTAATTAAGTAGATTTAATATAAATAAATAATTATTATTATGATTCAAATCATATTCAATACATAATATAACTGTTAATGTTTTTAATTTATTGAAAATAAATTATATTTTTGTAAAAAATCAGTATTTTTCACTATTTGCTAAAAAATAAATATTTTCAAAAAAAATCCCAATATATCATCCTAAATTAATTTCAATAGGATTATTTAATAATTTAATTTTTTTTATCAAATTAATTTTCTAAAAACTCTATAAATTTATTATAATATTATCTCATAAAAAAGCAATAAAAGTAATATTTGAAGAAAACATACTAAAAATGACTATTTATTTACTCATTATTTATATATAAACTTATATTGAGTTGGAAATTTAAATATATATATTTCATAAAATTCATACTCTCTAATCTGACATCTAGGTTATAATAGTCAAATTTAAATAATATTATTTCATTGTTTGTTTAAGCTCAGTGTTGCGTGTCTAATACGCTATGAAGAGTAACTTCTTTTATTAAATTATCTAGGTGTTTCATTCTCCCCATACACATAAATAAATTATTTCATTTCAATATAATTGTTATCGCAGTAAATAAATGTTTAAAATTAGATAATACATTTTTTTGAAACCCATATCGTAAAAAGTTTTAACAAAACTTTCTCTTAAAAAGAGGGAAGGGGAAATATATAGGGAATCACATAACTTGGTTTCCAAATAAGAGAAAAATAGTGGATAGAAAAGATGTGGACATGGGAGAAAAGAGTAAACAATTATGAAGAGTGATATAGATAATTGATCATATAAAATAGAATGATCAAAATAAAGTTAAGGACCTTGAGAGCATAAATCAATGGTGAGTTAAATAAAAGTTGATTCATCAGATATGATGGAAATATGAAAAAAATTCAGGATTATTTTCATAGATTTTAGTAATTAATTTAAAATATATACTGAAAACATAATTAAATATAATTACTTTATAAGTTAAATTTCATACTTTAATCAATTTCCACTATAATCTCATGTTTTTCTCTAAATGATTAGTATTAAAAATGATTTTCTTCCTAAGGAACAAAATATAAAATTTTAAAGGATCACATAATCATAAAAGGGATAAAAATATATTCCACCTATTGTTATACACATTCCAAAATGGTTATCACATTTTATTATAATTACAAAAATTATTAAACCTTCATATGATGAAAAAAAATAATCTCAAAAATTCAAAAGTAATACCCAAGGTTCAAACTAAATAATTCCTAAATAACCTCAAATATAAATATTGTTTAAACATTAAATAATATCTCATAAATTTTATCTTTAAAGCCCAAAAATGTGGTCATGTCATTTTCAAATTAATCTAATAAATTAGTCTCTAGATATTTTTTCAATCTCATGTTTAGCTATATGATAAAACTTATATTGCTATAGTTAACTCAATATCCAAGATCATATAAACCCTAAATTTTATAAATATATTAATTTTTTTTCAAAAAAATTAATGTAATTATTCATGTTAAATCATATATTTACATATACATAAACCTAATAAAACTTCTCTTAACATGTCATTAATCTCTTTAAGATCTAATCACCTAAAACCTAAAGGGGGTATAAGACTGTGAACTTATGAGCGTCCTCAATCTTATAGACCTATGATATTATCCATAACACTTAGGATAACCTCACTTGAAAATGTCATAGTCTCAAAATTTATTTAAACCCTACCAGTAATCCAAAATATAATTTCCTTGAACCCGTAATCCTGGATTCTGTCCGAAAATGATAAACATTACATTTTCAGATTTGATAATTATGAAGGTGACCAAAATTTTTCCATCTAAAACATAAAAGATAAATAAAATATCACTTACATAACCATGGATATTCTAGGATTATATTTTTATATAATTTGGAGAAAATCATACATAAAAAATACCCATGACTTCAAGTGAGTATCTTTTTCCACTATACTCAGATTTTCATATTCCATATTAGGTCTTCATCATCATCCAAATGAAACCCTTCTAGGAATAATTAATTTAACAAAATTCTTTATAACTTTATGGAAAAGAAATATAATAATGGTGACATCAAATTATCCACAAGGGTAAACATAATTATTAACAATTCAATTTCATAAGTTATCGTTAGAAGAGAATAAGGGTATAGTGACATAATCAAAGTGAATGGACATAATATAAGGTAACTCATAACTATAAAACATTGATCAAAAAACATGTGGCATGGAATAAATCTTTAATAATTTCAAGAGTCATGAGAATCCATAATCAAGAGGCATGTGATCTCAATCACAAATCAAAGGAAACATTTAAAACCCCATATCAAGCATAAAAAATGTGTTGGTATCTTGAGACATCATATTTATAGAATACTTACAGAAACATTATAGAAACCATTAAAATGGAATAAATATATTGTAAAATTTTATACCAACTTCAATTGAATTCTATATAGGTGAGCCCATCGTATAAGCAATATTAGGATCACCAAACACTATCTGGGTGGAACCATTTTATAACAATGTCAAATAACCATAAATAAAGTACATAGATATTTCATTTCATTATAAAACTTAAGAAAAAAATCATTATTCCTTTCATAACATGATTAACTTATGGGAAAAATGTTTTCCATGAAAATATATTTGAAACAGGATTAACTCAAAGAAAATAAACATATTCCATAACAATCACATTGAAACATTATTATCTCTTAGAAAAGAAATAGGATTTATATCAATCTCTTCAAAACATGATTAACCCATGAAAAATAAATGAGTTACATAAATATCTCTTTGAAACAATAATAATCCATCTTTAGAATGAATGAGGATGGTATCATTTCAACATATCCCTAGGGTAGTAATGTAATATTAATGGGTTTTTATTTTGATGAATGGAAATATAATTAAAATATAATTTAAACATTCCTGAGGAAAATACACTTTTTTACATTGAAATAACATTTTAAAAAATAAGAATTCACAAAATATTTTTAAAATGCATTACTTTTAAAATAACTATTGAATATTTTAAATGTATGTTCAATGAAACTAATGGCCATGATGATCATAAAATCAATTAAGGTTGTAAATATTAAAAATAAACACTCCTTTAAAATTATTATTTAAAATGGTTTCAAAAGTGACCCATTGGGAAAATGTTAAGAAATATTATTTTAAATCCACTTTAAATAATTTTAGTGATAATAAAAAATAGATTTATAAAATCATTTATTTTATTAAAATTATACTTCTTAAAAAAATTTAGAAGACATTGATTAGGATGAGACAGATTCATGATCCAAAAGTAAGATATTAGATCAGTATAAGTTACTAAAAAAATATTGATATTTATTCAATTAATAATGGAGGAAATTGAAACAATACATGTGAAATAAATTCATAACTATGGGAGAAGAAAATATAAATGGTTCAAAAAAATGATATTATATTATTTCCTCCAAAATAACCTTCAACATAAACAATCATGAACATAAAGGGGATTGTAACATAAAGCATTTTGAATTATGGTAAGTCTTAAAATTATACTTTTAATGTCATTAAAATAAGAATATTCATTATATAACAATTAAAAATAGAATTATATACACCTCATTAAAGAAGATAAGTTATTATCCTAAACATATGTCCCAAAAAAGGAATTTTGTATGATTAACCCTTAAAAAGATCATATCACTTAATTGAGAGTTAATCAATGGATATTATGAAAACAAAAAATTAAATCCCATGAAAATTTTGTGTAAATATGGAGTAAAAAATTTAAATATCAATTCACACATAAGATGTGATGACCCGGAACCAGATTCCACTTAACAGGTTCCCTGAGCCTAGTGGTCCACATGGCCTGAAGTGCATCTCCCCAAACTCTAGAGGTTTCTGACTAGTAGAGAGGTCCTATGGGGTGTCCATGGGGAGACTATGTCCTCATCAGAAGTGTGTATCATAGCGGAAGAAATATAATAAAATACTAAACAAAAGAATCAGTATTAATATAAATAAACAGTAGAAGCGAACTAATTCAATAGATATATGAGAAAAATTATAATTTTATCAACTGGAAAAATGATTATGTAATGTCATGTTTCTAGAAAACTATAAAATAGGGATACAATACAATAGGTATAACTTGTTCCATAATGTAAAATAAAAACAAAGGCTACTCCAAGCATCCTGAGATCCAATTCCATCATGTGCTATCAAACTTCATCCTAACAGCAAGAAATCAAGTGTTTGGAGTTGTATGCTTCCTTTTGTCAACACCTTCAACCATGTAATCTACTCCAGGCACCAAACAGATCCCAAAGAGGGTATGAGATAAATATCATTGGTCCACTACCAACGGTTTATATAACATCCGACCTGTGTAATGGAATATAGTAGTGTGTAGCCATGTATATATAAAGTAAATCAATAATTACAATATAACTAAATACCCAAGTACCTAATTCAGCCCTTCATTGTTGACTAAACATGTAACCATTTCAATATCTATGTAATTACCATTTAATGTTAATAGGTCATGTGAGGAATACCAAGCACTGACATCACCTCGTGATAGTATAGTTAGTGAAGTCCCAAGATGTAACAAGGCAACACGAAAATGATATCAAGTGAGGGAGTTTTAGGGTAATGACCATGGTAATGTAAATATCATGAAATTATAACTCAGTATTATCTGAGTCTATCTAAGGGTTAATATTGTAATCCAAGGCATTCCACAGTAAGGCGCATATCGAGTCTAAGGTGATTGACCAAGGTAAAATGGGGCTAAGATAGGACAGGGCCCTATGGACTTTCACCATGGAACCTACTTGTCAATGCTTGATCTAAGGAGTGTATTTTTGGTATCATGTAATAATGTAAAGGGACTTTTGGTAGTATACCAGTCATCTAAGGAATAGACAAGAATCAGAGTCTAGGTGTGTATCAACAAAAGAAAACCACATCCTTGAATCAGAATGGGGTTCCAAAGTCCCAAGGTATTCTCCTCTCAGAATCCAAGGAGAGGTCAAGTTGGTCAATTTCTATTTGATATGGTTATCATGTAATAATTCATTTTGGTATAAGTATTTCCTTCCATTATTTTGGATAGGTCAAGTAGAGTTTCAACCATTTATTTTATTAGTCCCAGCCTTGTCTTCCATTAGTGTAGATTGGATAAGTAGCATTTCAACTATTTAATCAAGTCTTAATTAACCATTAATGTATATTAAATTATTGATGTTCCCTATTATACCTTTCATCAATATGGAAACGGGTGCTACAAACATGTAACCCTAATTCAATCTCTTTTGATAAGGCCATGTTATATACATAGTATACATCCCATTCCACATTTGACATTTTATAATCATTTGGAATCACATTCCATAGGTGGTTCAAGTGTGAGATACATGGTACATATCATTATACAAATATCATTGATAACACGTCATTTATTATAGTAAAGATCACCTTTAGGAAGGTCGAGAAAAGGCACACCTGAATGCTGGCTCAAATGTAGTGAAACACTAAAACCCAATTATTTCAAAACATTCGACATGAGGTGGATTGAGTTGTGGGTGTAACCAATAACAAATAATCCCAAACATGGATAGATAATATCCATATGATTCTATCAAGTATAATCATGGTGTGTATATTTATGAAATAGATTCCAAAAAAACAAGTCATCCCCACACAAACATTCCAAAAATAATGAACTTTAGGGATTTGTTATAAACCACCCACCTTAGGGTTGTAAGATCCTTCTCCTCCAATATCAGTAATTGATTGTCCTTATATCAGAGTAGATCTAATAAAAGGTGAAAATTTCTCACATGAAGATATCTTTTTCGAGTGAAAAAGAGAAGAAGTATGGCTAAAGTGGACTTGAGTACTTACAGTTGTGCATCAAACATGATGAACGAAAGCTCGATGGGATGTCGGACGAAGGAGATCTCTTGATCCCTAGCTTTGGCCTTCCAAAATCCCCAAAATGAGATGAAAGGGGGTTAATCCTACTGGTTCACAGATTAAGGAGGAATTATTAGGATTAATATATCCTTAAGGGAACAACTAGAAATTTACCCAAAAACATTTCATGTGCATGGTTTGTATGGGTTGTTAAATCGTGTAAAAACCATGCGAGACAGATCTTCCGAATGGTTTTGTTGCACGGTTTGTTCCAAATATGTTCAATACATGCATGGATACCTAGGAAAAAGGGTTGCAATCATGGTTAGGACTCATGGTCCTGTGCCAGCCATGTGAGGTGGCTCTGTCTGAAATAACACCATCCACACAGTTTACTCTAAACTGTGTGCCGAGCCAGTTTTCTCTGAAGAGATGGGTTCTGGGTTTTGGAGAAGCCCCAGACACCCTCAAGAACCATTACTAACTCGTTATGATTTTATATTAGGTCAATTTAAATATTTAGATAAAAAATTAAGGGATCCATAAATGAGTAATAAATCATGTTCTTACAGTCTTCCCCCCATAAAAGAACTCGCCCATGAGTTCTCCTTCCAAGGGTAAAGAAACATTTACTGGGAAAAACTCTGGCCATTGGGCATGTACATTGGATTCCCTCTCCCAAGTCTCTTCATGTACTCAGTTTTTCTTCTATAGCACCTATATGAGAAAGACATACTATCCTCATAGAGCCTGTATGCTTCTATCAATGATGCGTACTGGATATTCCTCAAAGGTAGTATCATTATTTAACTCAACTTCCATGAGAACGAATGTATGATATGGGTCAATATGATATTGAAAAAGTTATGATTCATTAAATACATCATGGATGGAACGATACCTCTGAAGTAGTAGTAACTAATAGGATATCAGCCAAACTCGCTCTAGGATCTCGAATGGCCTCACGTAATGGGGAAACAAATTTCATTGATTTTGTAACTATCTATGCCCTAGTCCGGTTGATACCTGAAGAAAAACATGATCCCTAACCTATAACTTACGATTTTTATTATGGTGATTAACATAAGATTTCCATCTATACTGATTAATAGTTATATGCCTTTTTATTTGCTTAACCTATTCTGAAGTCTCTTGAATGAGACGAGGACCTAGTAGAGCTTCCTCGCCTGCCACTTGCTATCCCAATGGTGAAAACATGGCCTACCATATAAGGCTTCATAATGAGTACTATCAATCGTTTCCTAAAAACTATTATTATAAGTGAACTCGACAAGAAGGATACTCTTCTCCCAAGAACCACTAAAATCAAGGACACATGCTCTGAGAATATCCTCTAGAACTTATATCATCTGTTCTAATTGTCCGTCTATATTAGGGTGAAAATTTGTGCTTAGAAGCACCTAATCCCCATCTCTTTCTGTATGCCTTGCTAGAATTGTGAAGTGAAAGGAGAATCCCTATCTGAAATGATATTACATGGAACCCCATGTAGTCGTATGATCTTGTGGATATACGGTCATCCAAACTCATCAAACAAGAAAGTCTTATGTATAAAAAATAAGTGGGATGATTTTGTTAGTCGGACAATGACTACCCAGATAAAATTTCTACCGCTCGGAGACCTAGGTAGGCTGACTACAAAATCCATAGCAACATCCTCCCATTTCCATTCAGGGACTGTAAGAAGCTGAAACAAGCCTGCAGATCTCTGGTTCTCTGCCTTCACCTGATGGTAGGTAGAACACCTAGTAATGAAGCATGAAATATGAAACATCATTCTAGGACTCCAACACTAGCATCGCATATCTCGATACATCTTCAATATTCCTAGATTAACTTCCCACTAAGAAGCATGAGACTCCTTCATAAAATCCTATCTCATATCTGCAGGAACGCAGATACATCCACATAGACACAGGACATCGTCTCTATCCACAAACCAATATGGAGGTGTTTTTTCTCCTGATATTGTCTCATAGAGAACGAAACCATCAGTAATTGAAAACTTTCTACTCTTCACCTTCTCAAGGAGGGAAGAGGTAACCGTTAACTCTAATAGTTAGGATGTCTTGTGACTATCATGAAACTCTAGATGAAGTTTAGAAAAAGTGCCATTAACTTCCATTCTTTACTGACTTCCTATACAACATGCGTTTGAGTTTTCCAACACAGTGAATTAGCGACCACATTACCCTTTCTAGGTGTATAAGCAACCTCGAAATCAAAAAATTGTAGATATTCGACCCATATCCATTGTTTGAGGTTCAACTCACACTAAGAAAAGATATACTTGTGGATATTATGATCTGAATACACCACAAAGTGCTCACCAAATAGATAATATCTCCAGCAAAATTAGGCATGGACAACTACTGCTAGTTCAAGGTCGTGTGTCAGGTAATTTTTCCCGTGAGGCCTCAACTATCGAGATATGTATGCAACGAATTTATCTTCCTATGTCAACACTGATCCTAGACCAATTATTTATGCATTGTAGAAGATGAGTTAAACTTTACCAGGTTCTGGAAGAATTATAATTGGTGTTGAGAAAAGCCTCCCATTTAGTTCCTGAAAGGACTTTTCACATACTTCTAACCATAAGAACTAGACACCCTTCTTTGTAATTCCATTAAGAGTTAAATCAATATGTGATAAGTCCTATATGAATTACTTGTAATATCCAATGATCCATAAGAAACACTTGATATCAAACACATTCTTGGGCTGCTCTCAGGAAACTATAGTAGAAACGTTTTTAGGTTCAACAGATACTGGTGATTCTGAAATTATATGACCCAACAAGTGGAAATTGTCGATCCATAAATCTCACTTAGAAAGATTGGCATAAATCTGATGCTCTATTAGTGTACTCAGAATGATCTCAAGATGTTTAGCATGGTCATTATTATTGTGATAATACACAAAGATTTCTTCCACAAAGACCACAACAAAAGAGTCCAAATAAGGGTGGAAACCCCTATTCATCAAATCCATGGAAAAGGTAGGATTTTTCATAAGATAGAATAGCATAACAAGATACACATACAGATCATACATGATATATATTTTTGTACAAGGTATGTATGATGTTATGACTTGCACCTAATGATAACCTGATCTCAGGTCAATCAGAGATAATGCCTTTACTCTTATACGATTATCAAAGAGATAAACTATTCGAGAAGTGCATACTGGTTCTTGACCGTGTGCTGGTTCAACCTTCTATAATCCATGCATAGATGAATAGTTCCATCATCTATATTAGTGAAAAACATGGGTGAAACCCAATATGATGTACCAGGCTATGTAAATCCTTTTGTCTCTACATCCTCTATCTTCTGCTTCAGATCATAAATCTTAGTAGGTTACATCCTTTATGGAGGAATGGACACTGGAGATTCTCCTAGAACAAGCTCTATTATAAACTCTACCACTCTCATTGGACGTGATCCAGAAAAGTAATCAAAAAATATTTACCTAACATGATCAACTAGTGTAGGGAAATCAGTTTAAAGAAAACCCTAATACTCTATGAAAATATTTGTAATCTGGGTGGTCACTTCACCTAGCCCATGATGCTTCGGTCTAGCTCTCCTATCCTGTACATCCCACTCACAATTAAAAAGATAAGTGCTGCCTTCTGGTGACTTAAAAGAAACCCTATGGAGATACAATTATGTAATGGTGTGATAGTGGACTAACCAATATATCCATAGAATGACATTGAAGCTTGTCATCTTGAAGAAAATGAGATTCCAAAAGAAAGGGTAACTGAAAACCTGAAGGGAACAGTCCCTGCACTAATTTATACCCTATGTCCATATTCCCAAAGGTGTATCGAGGGTCATCACACCATAGTTATATTGTATCTAGAGTTCGATACATTCCATGATAGATATAGAAATAAAAGAGTTTGAAGCACCTATATCAAACAAAGTAGAGACAATAGTGGAGGATACTAAAATAGTACCTCATACTATATATAGTTAAGTAGCCTAATCCTTAGGTATTGGTTGTAAGGCATGCAACTGACCAGATCCACGACCATGTGAAATAGATGGACTACGATGATCATGACTGCTATGTTGGTGTTGCTAGTGATCAAGTGTTGGATTACCATGACCATAACCTCCTCCTTGACTAGACCTATCGATACTACTCCAACTACCCACATGATGTGGGGAAAATGAACTCGCTCCTATATGAGGAGAAGATGCTTATCCTTTTACACTACAAGCTTGTGGAAAGGCCCTACAAAATCACTAATGATGACTCATTTGACTGCAAGACCAACACTCCATAGGGTCTTTGTCACATTTAGAATTCATATTCCCTAGTCTTTTACACTGATGGCACAACACCGAGCTATCAAATTAGATACTTTGGTTGCAACTGATATGATAGAAATCCTCAAGAGAACATTTCTTGCCTCTATAAGAACTACTGGACTGTCACGGAAATGATCCTTTCAACTCGATGCTCATTACATCCCTCTGGTTAAGTTAAGTGATAAGGTCCTAATCAACTATTACCAAAAAGGTAGGAAGATTAAAGACATTCACCTCGGTTCGGATGGCATACTCGAGTAGATCCTCAAAACATCTAGCACATGAAAGTTCATCACCAGCTAGAAGTAGTCAAAAGAATTGTAAATATATGAAAAGTGCTGAATATTCCATAACTTACATAGAACACTAATTGAGATGCATGAAATCCCTGGATATATCAGCTCTCAGTTCTTGAAAAAATAACTAATCATAGAATGTAGTATGAAAGTTAACCCATAACATGCCCTGATGATGACTGGTATGGGTAACCACATCCCACCAACTCTTGGATGAATACCAAATCATGTATGTAGCAAGATTGTCTCTCCACTCTAGTGGCATTTCCAGATGCTCGAAGATAGACAGCATGACCTATAGCCAAGACTCAGCAGCCTGAGAACTTTTATCCCCTGAAAAAGTACAATCATACTTCTTCTGGTAATTGTGCGTCAGATCATCCATCATAGGTGCGACACGTGGATCAAATATCAAGGACTAAATCAGATGTAGGAAAATATCACATACTTGGGAATTAGTGCTTGGATCAAGTATATCATTTGGTGCCTCATGTAGAACTCCTAGAGGTAAGACTGGAGGCTCATGGCCCACAATGTCTAGAGCATGGTCATCACCAACCTCCTGGAGAATGACATGTGGAAGTTGTGGCATCATTGGTCTAAAAATTCCAATAACACATTAAAACAATATTATTAGAATAAGATAGAATCACTAGAAAAAAAATAAACATATGAAAACTCACTGCCCATGGAATACTACCCAAACTACCTACTTAGACGACTAGGTATCGGTAAGTTCTTAAGTATAAGTTTCATGTCATTTTTCTATTAATTAATAGGTTCACTCTATTACCATTCATAGATTTAACAAGGTGGGATAAGTATGTGCAATCAATTCATTTTAGATTTCAGTATTCACTTTATAATGGATATCCATTTCCGATGAATCAGTGCCCATATAGTTATCACTAGAAATGAAACTCATTTATTTATAGCATAATGGATCGACTCAGTAAATTACTCATCCCAACCAATGAGGTCCCATACACATCATGAATTGAGACAGGAAATCACTAAATTCTATCCAAATAAATATAGTTACAAGAAACTATCACAACATCACCCAGCAATTACAAGCATATCAAGCAATGAAAAGAAGTGAAATGCACGAATATGGCATGGAAATATGCATGACATGTGAAAACTATGTACCTATAATGATACATGTGACAATGATCATTTATATCATATCATTTGGATAAGGATGAAATATATTCTAAAACAAAGTAATAATCAAAAACACTACACAACATGTGTTTCATCCAATGGTGAAAGAACATCAACTATAATAGGAAAAATATAACTAAAATTGCATTTTGGGTCACCTGGATTTTACCCCGAACACAGGTTCGTGACACCCAAGCATGTCTAATGACCAAGTCCCAATAATTCATATTCTAAACTATATTGTCTAGAAATAGTAAATCATGAAAAGAAACCACCTTTGATACAACTTTTTGACGACCCACACTCGGATTCCACGTAAATGGTGCCCCGAGCCCGGTGGGCCACATGGCCTCAGCGCATCTCCCCAAACACTAAAGGATTCTGACTAGCAGTGAGGTCCTAGGGGGTGTCCATGGGGAGACTATTTCCTCATTAATATAGTGTTTTATAGTGCAGGTAATATAATCAAATAGTAAATAGTGAAAGAAAAATTAATATAAATAAATAGTGGAGGCAAATTAAGGTAATAGATAAACGAGAATAACAATAAATATATCATATTGGACAATGATGATGAAATTTCAGGTTATAGGAAAACTAAAAACAAGGATAAAAGACAATAGGCATAACATGTTCCACAATGTAAAATAAAAACAAAGGCTACTCAAAGCATCCAGAGATTCGACATAGTCATATGCTATCAAGCTCCATCCTAACAACAAGCAATCAACAGTTTGATATTGTGTTCTTCCCTTTGTCAACACCTGCAACCATTTAATCTACTCTGGGTACCAAATGGTGCCCAGATGGGGTGTGAGATAAATTTCAGTGGACCACCACCAACTAGGTCTATAACATCTATCCCATGTAATGGAATATAACTGTGTGCAGTCATGCATATATAAAGTATAGAAAAAAGTACAATATAAAAAAATACCCAAGAACCTACTTCAACACTCACCTGGTGAATGAACATGTTACCAGTTCAATAATTACATAATTAACATTTAATGATAATAGGTCACGTGATGTCTATCCATCACTGACATTACCTCATGATAGTATATGTAGTGAAGATACCAACACGTAACAAGGCAATTAGAAAATGATATCCAACGAGGGAGTTCTAGGGTAATAATCAAGGTAACATAAATCTCACAGAATGATAACTCAGTAGTATCTGAGTATATCTAAGGGGTAATAGTGTAATTCTAGGAGCGTAATCCAAGGCATTCCATAACAAGGCGGTTACCAAGTCCAAGGTGATTGACCAAGGTAAAACAAGGCTAAGTAAGGATAGGGCCCTATTGGCTTTCACCATGGCAACTAATAGTAAATGATAGATCCAAGGAGTGTATTTGAAGTATCCTGTAATAATTTAAAAGATCATGTAGTAGTATATTGGGGATCTGAGGAATAGAAAAGAACCAGATTCTAGGTGGGTATCAACCTAAACAAACCACATCCTTGAATTGGAATGGCTTTCCCGAGACCCAAGGTATTCTCCTCTCAAAATCCTATGTGAGATCAAGTCATCCAATTCATATTTGATATGGTAATCATGTAATATTTCATTTTTGACCTGTTATTTACTTCCATTAGTTTGGATAATTCATGTAGAGTTGAAACCATTTATTTTATTGGTTTAATCCTTGTCTTCCATTAGTGTGGATAGGCCAAGTGGAATTTCAACCATTTAATCAAGTCTTAATTAACCATTAAGGTTTATTAAATTATTGAGGTTCACTCCACTACCATCCATCAATATTGAAAGTTGTTCGATGAATATGTAACATTTATTCAATCTCTTTTGATAAGGCCAAGTTATATACTTAGTATACTTCTCATTCCACATGTCACATTTTATAGTCATTTGGAAGCACTTACCTTTGACGAGTCAAGTGGTGAGAATACATGGTACATTCCATTATGAATTTTTCATTGATAAGAAGACATTTATTGTAGGAAAGATCACTTTTAAGATGGTTATGAAAAGGCACACCTGAATGGTGGCTCAACCGTGCGGAAACACTAAATCCCCATTATAGCATAACCTTCAACATGAGGCAGATTGTGTTTTGGGTGTTACCTCTAATAAAAAATCAAAAATTTGGAAATATAATTACCATACAATTCTATCAATGATAATATTGGAATTTAAATTTAATAAATGGCTTCTGACGAAACCAGTGGGCCCCACACAAACCTTCCAAAAACAACAAAATTTAGGGATAAGTTATAGACCAACTACCTTAAGGGTTTTTTATCCTTATCCTCTGGTATCAAACATTGATTTTCCCTGGATTAGAGTGGATCTAAAAAAGTTAAAAATGATCACATGAAGATAACTTGGTTGAGAGAAAAAGAGAAGAAGAATAGCTAAAGAGGACTCAAGTACTTTCTGTTTCATATCCAATGTGATAAAGGGATCTCGATCGGATGTCGGATGAAGGATATCTCTTGGTCCCAATATTTGGCTATAAAAATTCCCCAAAATGAGATTAAAGGGGGTAATCAAGCTGGTTCTTGGATTATGGCGGAAGGAGGAGGATTAATATATCATTAAGGGAAAATTTGGAAATTTACCTAGAAAATAACCATTAGCACAATTTGTATGCATGATTTGTCAAACCATGAACAAAATGTACGAGAAATCTCTAGATGAATGGGTTGGCTTCACAGTTTGATCAAACCAAGTGCAATCCATGCACGGGTACCTGGGGAAATGGGGTGCTTGTACAGTTAGGCCACATAACCATGCACCAACCTTGCGAGGTGGCTGTAAGATCCCAGTTTTTGGAAAGGTATGTTTTTGTTGTGTTTTGGGTTAAACCCTTGATTTGGGGCTTTAAAATGTTTCCTGAAAGTGTGAGATGACTTGGAAGTGTTTTGGGGGTTCGGGGCATGGAAGAAAGGAAATCTGGGCAAGAAAGGCTAGGGCGCATGGCCTGCTCATGGCCAGGTAAACCGTGCGGCCTGCCCAGGCTAAACCGTGCGACCCTTCCTCCTTCGGACAGAAGCATGTGCATGGTTTGCGCATAGTTTTCCAAACCATGTGGCTAAACCGTGCGACCCCTCCTCCTTTGAATAGTGGCATGCACACGGTTTGTGCATGGTTTTCCAAATCGTGCGAACAAACCCTGTGTCCACTTAATGTTGGGAAAAATTACAAGTTTTCCACTCCGTGATTTAAAACCCCACTCGGGATTTCCTCTCATTTCCTCCCTCTCCACCATAGGCACGAACCAAATCTCCAAAAGGAACCAAGAGACCGATCTCCCTCATTCATAAGTTGTTTTTGGTGCCATTGGTTGCAGATCGAAGCTCAGGTAAGGCTAATCCCATCCTTGCTTCTCTTTTTGGTTTAGGGTTTGTATCTTCTCTCTCTCTCTTGTTCTGAAGCTCTAAAACCCTAACTTTTGGATGAGTTTTAGGTTGAAGCTCCAAGGGTTGGTTGGATCGAGTTCTAAGGACTCAATTGAGAGTGTGTTCAACTGTGGTTTCGAGGTAGGAGGTCTACAAGTGATATCCCATAGTTATTGGGGTTATTTTTGCATGTTTAGTTATGTCCTTGTTTCTCCTTGGGGATGTTTTGAATATCCTTGGCATGTTTGGTAGTAATTATGTTTAAAATGGAAAATTTGAACCCTCGTGATCCCTGTGGGATGTGTCGGGATTGAATTGACCTAATCTAGGGTCATCCATGGGATGTGTCGGCTTTTCCTAGGTTTAGGGATTGTTATTAAATAAGTGATCTTATTGTAATAAATTGTAGAGCCCTTGATAAACGTGTTGGCATGATTGGTTGAACTTGGAATAGAAGTTAGGTGATGCAACTATACATAGAAATGACCAAAGGGTTATTTAGAATGAGATGAATGGTTGATTCATGGAATGATAAAAGTGTTAAATGGGTTAATGAGTAAAGTAATTTAAGACCATAATGGGATAGGTTGTGGGTTTAATGTTCAATGCTTAGTGAGATATGCATAAAACATGGGAATTGGGTAAGTGGTTAAATGATGTGAAATGGTAATGTGATAATGGGTTAAGGCATGATGTGTATTCCCATGTGGGTTGTTGTGAGTAGTGTTTTTTGAAGGGAAATGGTTCGGATGGTTGATGGTTACTTATATATAAGCATGTTCACATGGCATGGTAGAGTGGGGTATGACTTGAGGATCTATTCCCATGGGTTGAGCAAAGGCTGGTGTTCTAAACTCCAGTCTAAATGCACATGTTAGGAAAGGGGACTGAGGGTTTGTTCTCCTAACGATTACATCCACTCGGAATGAGGCTTCGAGGTGAGGTTATGGTTTCTATGAGGGGTTTAGTCCTAGTGAGATAGGATAACAATGTATTTACCCTCTTGCATGTGATTTTTGGCCTTAGACCCATGTAACATAATGTATGTGATTAACCCATGGAAATCTGATGAAATGGTAATTGACTATAATTTGTAATAAATGAATGGTAGTGGAAATGGAAATGGATTTGGCTCTGAACTTGTTAATGGAACCTTAATTAATTACTTGGAAATTATCATTCATAATCCTTTTGCATGCACTACAGGTTTATACTGGATATTTTGTAGACGCCATTGGTGGTGACCTACAGAGTTGTACTCACACCCTGCTCAGGCTACTGTTGGGTACCCAAATAGACATCATATATGCAGGTCAAGAGAAGGGAAAAGGTCCTTTCTAGATAGTGAGTGGACTTGGGTAGCACTTGGTGGAGGATCCGGACTTGGAGTCGGGACCATTTTGGGGATTTTGGCCATTGTCTTTATTTTGGGCTTTTGTTCACTCTTGCACTTGTATCATGACTTGTCATATTTATTGTTGGAAATAATTTTTATACATGTTCCTTGTTTATTTTTTATTGTTCCTTCTATTTGGTTTATTTATATTGTGGCTAACATTGATAAAAAGAAGGTATAGTCTCCCCACGTGACCCCATAGACCCCTGCTGCTAGTCGGCAGCCTTTGACATATGGGGAGGCACGCTTAAGGTCATGTAACCATCTGACTTGGAGGACTGGTTTAGTGTCTTCCAGGTCAGGGATGTTACAAAGTGGTATCATAGGAGGTTTTTCTTCCCCTTATCTGAGGTCTTTTTTATTTGGGATTGGTAGC
Source organism: Viscum album (assembly GCA_963277665.1). Classification (NCBI taxonomy): domain Eukaryota; kingdom Viridiplantae; phylum Streptophyta; class Magnoliopsida; order Santalales; family Viscaceae; genus Viscum; species Viscum album. Next base: position 1,880,858,437 of record OY728132.1, read on the forward strand.
CAAGGGTTAAGTCGTGTAAGGCCTTGGTAATGAGCTTGTGCTTGGGAGTAGCTAACCCAGGTATAGGGGAAACCCAGGTCACCCTGGGTGGGAAATTTTGTTCTTGGTTGTGTGATGTTACAGTTGATGATATTCCACCATTGGGTGATGCACATGTGGTTTGATGTGACTTTTTTATGAAATTTGGCTCATGGCCTTAACGATATGAGGATTTTCATTCATGCATCATTGTAGGAACCTAGTGAGATAGGTGACATGCATTGTGTTTTGAACACACACGGGGTGGGTGTGTGAGGCAGGAAAGTATAGTGCATCGTGCATTTCATGAAATCAAGAAATGATGATATGATTAAAATAATACAAGTGGGTAAGGATGAATGAATGGTAAATGATGTTTAATAGAGTAATAGGGTTTGAAACAATTGGAAGATGTTTTGGGGTTAGTATATGAAATGGGTTGTTGTAGCTAGTAAAGATCTTTTGATTTAGTCATGAATGTTTATGGTATGTGTTCTAAAATCACGTGCTTGTCATTGTAGAGAAATTCCACCACGACATCGGTTACTAGTTGGGAAATGGGAGGATGTTGTTGAGAACACTCCTCCAGTAGAGGATCAAGAAAATGTGGAAATAAATGAAGGTAGAGAAGTCCAATTCCATGAGAACATGGCTCACCTTATGCAGATGATGGATCGGGACCCAGGGCAGGTTCCACCAAGTATGTTTGACCTGAACAAGGAGTTCCAGCTGTAGCACCCTCCGACCTTCACCAGAGAGGGTGGGCCAGAAGCAGCAGAGTTTTGGTTAGAGTCTGTCCAAACAATACTGGACCATCTGGAGACCCCTGTTGAAAAGCGAGTGAAGCCGGATGCTTATATGTAGCGAGGCCAGGCTAGGCGTTGGTTGGACATTCAGTATCGAATCAAGCAGGATGAGAGAAGGTCGTGGAAGGTTTTTCAGGAAAATTTTCTAGATCATTTCTACCCAGAGACTTTGAGACAGGAGCAGGCTGCAAAGTTTATGAGCCTAAATCAGGGATCACTATCAGTGATGGACTATTCTAGTTGCTTCACTGATTTGAGACTCTTTTTCCCAGTGTTAGTAGGGGATGAGGAAGCAGTAACAAAGCATTTCCAAGATGGGATGAGACATGAGATCAGGTCTCAAGTAAACATCTTTCACATGAAGAGGTTCACAGATGTAGTAGATCAGCCAGTGATCTCAAAAAGAAACCTGAACGGAGATTCTGGTGGTGGGATTGTGGTGTCAGTGGGACAAAAAAGTAGTACAGCTATCGAAGGTTAAAAGCGACGCCATGAGAGCTCACAACATGGTGGAAGTGTGAAACCCGGCTAGAAGAGAGGGTTAACCTCTTAGAGTGGGAACCAAGTGTTCTGCTATCAGTGCGGTAGTATGGGTCATATGTGTGGTCAGTGTCCTCGACCTCTAGTTGAGTGTCGTTCATGCGGCAGGATGGGCATGTGCAGAGGTTCTGTAGGAACCCTTAGTAGGTGGGTGAGCATGATGGTGAAAAGATGGTGCCATGTACAGGAAGGGGATCAGCTGCCCCATACCAGGCAGGTATTTGGAGCTCCATGGGCCATACAGGCAGGGGCGGTGGACGTGTAACTAAAGGGAAAGATCGCTCACACTAGCAGGGCAGTGCAGCGCAGGGAGTTCATGCTGGGGCCCAAGGTAGAGGGGCAGGTTAGCTTCACGCAGTTCAGTTTGCACCTACAGATGGTGAGGCTGGACTCTCGACTGTTCAAAGTACGATGATTGTAGCTTCTACTTTTGCTAGTGTGTTGTTTGACATAGGTGCCACACACTCTTTTATATCTGCTCAACTTGTGGTAGAACTAGGTTTACCTGTGTAGAGGGTGTGTGGAGTTATTTCAATTGACACTCCATTGGGGGTGCGGGTTGAGGATATCAAGCAATGCAAGGGGTGTGCCTTGAAATTTGATGGGTATCATTTTCTATGTAATTTTTTCTTTCTCTAGATGCCAGTGTTTGACCTCATCATGGGAATGGATTGGTTGGTGTTGTATCAGGCGCACATAGACTTTTATCTTCATAGAGTATCATTCAGGTCGCTTGAGGATGATGCTTATGTCCACCGTGGTGAATGGGATGTTCGAGCAGGGCATGCAGGACCGTTTGATCAGCAGTTGATTGGACTCACAGCTCGATTGTCATGTATTGTGCTTGATGATAATGAAAAAGAAGAACAGTCTATTTTTCCTCTAGTGGTGGATCGGTTTCATGATGTGTTTCCTAAGGATTTCCCGGGGTTACCACCTGAGAGGGATTTCAAGTTCACGATCGAGATTCTTCCGAGAGCGGAGCCAGTTTCTATTCCACCATACCAAATGGCACCGGCAAAACTCCAGGTACTGAATGTTCAGCTTGAGTAGTTGGAACGTAAGGGTTTTATCCATCCTAGTACGTCTCCTTGGGTATCTCCTGTGCTTTTTTCAAAGAAGTTCGATGGGTATTTGAGGCTGTGTGTTGACTATCGAGAGTTAAATTAAATGACAGTGATGAATCGATACCCTATTCGTAGAATTGATGACCTTTTTGACCAGTTGAGGGGTTAATCATTGTTTTCTATGATTGATCTGAGTTTGTGTTATCACCAGTTGAAGGTGAGGTCTTCCAACATACTGCATACAGCTTTCTAGAGTCATTATGGGTTGTTTGAGTTTGTGGTAATGCCTTTCGGCTTGACCAATGCACCGGCAGTGTTTATGGATTTGATGAACTAGATCATTCATCCCCATATAGATCAGTTTGTGGTTGTCTTTGTTGACAATATCATAGTGTACTTGAAAACTCATGATGATCATGCCCAAGATCTTGACATCGTCTTGGGTTAGCTAAGAGAGCATCGACTATACTCCATGTTATCCAAGTGTCAATTATGAATATTTCAGGTACATTTTTTAGGTCACATCATCTTGGAGGTAGGTGAGTCAGTGGATCCAGAGAAAGTGTAGGCAGTTGTATCTTGGGAGCAGCCCAAGAGTGTTTCTGATGTTCGGAGTTTTCTTGGTTTGGTCGGGTATTACCGAAGGTTCATTCAGGATTTCTCTCGCTTGGAAGCACCGCTCTTAGGCTTGACCAAGAAAGGAATTAGGTTCAACTAGTCTGAGGCTTGTGATAATTCCATCCAAGAGTTGAAGAAATGGTTGAAAATCGCACCTATCTTGATCTTACCTGAGCTGGGTAAGAAGTACATCATGTTTTGTGATGCGTCTGGAATCGGACGTGGGGCTGTGTTGATGCAGGGTGAGCGGGTTGTGGGTTATGGGTCAAGGAAGTTGAGACCCATGAGCAGGACTATCCCACTCATGATCTTTAGTTAGCTGTAGTGGTGTACACTTTGAAGTGTTGGAGGCACTATATGTGGGGAGAATGGTTTACTCTGTTCACAGACCATAATATTTTAAAGTACATCTTCTCACAGAGGGATCACAATCTTCGGCAGAGAATATGGGTTGAATATCTTCAGTATTTTGACTATGAGTTTGTGTAGGAAAGGGAAACAGTTTTCCTGATGCTCTGATTAGGAAGGTTCAGAATCAGGTGGTTCAGGAATCCAGCACCAAGTGGAAGGTGATGGCTTTGTTTGTAGAGATACATCTGGAGGTGAAGGAGGAGAATGGTCAGGTCACTCTTGTTTCCTTAACGATAGAGTCTATGCTATTGAGTCGAGTTAAGTAAGGATAACTTGATGATCCTGAGTGTTTTATCATGAAGGAAAAACTTAAAGGTGGGGAGCTACCTTCTATCTGGGTTGTCAGCGTGGATGGTGTTATTTGTGTTCGTGATCGTGTGGTTGTGCTGAAGTGTGTGCGAGAAGAGTTGATGTGAGAGTTCCATGCATCAAAGTGGGCAGTGCATCCTGGTTTGACCAAGATTTACTGTGATCTCCAAAGGCAGTTTTGGTGGCCTGTAATGAAGAAGGAAGTTGCGGGCTTTGTGGTATGGTGTCTTACCTATCAGCAGGTGAAGGCCGAGCATTAACTCCCAGGTGGTTTGTTGCATCCATTTCCCATTCTGGAATGGAAGTGGGATGATGTGACAAGGGATTTTTTCATGTGTCTTCCGAGGATGCCATGGAATAATGATGCAATATCAGTGGTTGGGGATCGGTTAATGAAAGTGGCTCATTTCTTACTGATTCAGGAGACCTTTAAAGTTGACCAGTTGGGTGAGATGTATGTGCGAGAGATAGTGCGGTTGCATGGGGTGCCGCAGACCATAGATTCAGACCGAGATCTGAGTTTCACATCACGTTTCTAGCAAGGATTGTAGAAAGCACTTGGTACACAGGTGTTTTTGATTGTGGATTTCCACCCGCAGATGGACGGGAAATTAGAACATATGATCCAAATGTTGGAAGACATGTTAAGAGCTTGTGTCTTGTACTTTGTTGGTTCATGGGAGAGGGACCTATCGTTAGTTGATTTTGCCTACTACAATAGTTTTCAGACTACTACTTGGATGGAACCATTTGAGGTGATTTATGGGAGACCATGTAGATCTCTGTAGTGTTGGCTAGAGGCCAGTGAATTTGAGTTTTTGGGGTCAAGTCTCATGTAGGTGACTTTAGAGAGATTTAAGTTAATCAGGAAGAGAATGGATACAGGTCAGAGTAGGAATAAGTCGTATGCAGATCGGAGGCGTAGACCTCTTGAGTTTGGTGTGGGTGATAAAGTGATCCTTTGGGTGTCTCCAAGGATGGGTCACTGTCAGATACGAAAGCAGGGTAAGTTGGCACCTAGGTATGTGGGACCTTTTCATATTGTGGAGAGGATCGGACCAGTGGCTTACCGATTGGATCTTCCACAGCAATATGGTGGGATGCATGATGTGTTTCATGTGTCGCAGCTTCAATGGTATCACCCTGACCAATCTCATGTGGTTGATGCTGAGGATGTGGAGCTTGAGGACGATGCGTCCTTTGAGGTACATCTAGTTTATGTGGTGGATCATAGTGAAAAGTTCTTGTGAGGAAAGGTTGTGCCATTTGTGCGAGTACTGTGGAAGCATGAGAAAGTTCAGGAAGAAACATGGGAGTGGGAATCAAAAATGCAGGCTCAGTGGCCCGAACTCTTCTCTTCGGTGGATCAATGAGCCTTGGAAACTCAGCTCGAGGATGAGCCGTTATAAGGTGGGGAAGTTGTAAGATCCTGGTTTTGGGAAAGGTTTTGTTTTTGTGTTTCGGGGTGAACCCTTGTTTTGGGGGAATTAAAATGTTTCCTGAAAGTGTGAGAGGCCTTGGGGGTGTTCTGGGTGTTCGGGACACAGAAGAAAGGAAATCTGAGTAAGACAAGCCAGGGCGCACGACCTGCCCAGGCTAAATCGTGCGACCCTTCCTCCTCTAGACAGACGCATGCACACGGTTTGCGCATGGTTTTCCAAACCGTGTCGCTAAACCATGGGGCCCCTCCTCCTCCAGAAAGTGGCATGCACACGGTTTTCACACAGTTTTCCAAACCATGTAGACAAATCGTGCGGCCACTTAACGTTGGGAAAAATTACAAGTTTTCCACTCCAGGCTTTAAAACCCCACTCAGAATTTCCTCTCATTTCCTCCCTCTCCACACTAGGCACAAACCAAATCGCCCAAAGGCAACAAGAGACCGGTCTCCATCGTTTCTAAGGCATTTTCAGTTCCGTTGGTTGCGAATCAAAGCTCCAGGTAAGGCTAATCCCATTCTTTCTTCTCTTTTTGGTTTAGGGTTTGTATCTTCTCTATCTCTTGTTCTGAAGCTCTAAAACCCTATCTTTTGGGTGAGTTTTAGGTTAAACCTCCAAGGGTTGGTCGGATCAAGGTATAAGGACTTGATTCAGAGTGTGTTCAACCACGTTTTCAAGGTAGGTGGTGTACAAGTGATATCCCATGGTTATTGGGGTTTTTTGTGCATGTTTAGTTATGTCCTTGTTTCTACTTGGTTATGTTTTGAATAACCTTGGCCTGTTTGGTAGTAATGATGTTTAAAATGGCGAATGGGAACCCTCACGATCCCAGTGGGATGTGTTGGGATTGACTTGACCTAATCTAGGGTCATCCATGGGATGTGCTGGCTTTTCTTGGGTTTAGGGATTGTTATTAAACAAGTGAACTTATTGTAATAAACTGTAGAGCCCTTGATAAACATATTGGAATGATTGGTTGAACTTGGAATAGAAGATAGGTGATGCACCTAGACTTATCAATGACCAAAGGGTTATTTGTAATGAGATGAATGGTTGATTCATTAAATGATGAACGGGTTAAATGGGTTAATGAGTAAACTGATTTAAGACCATAATGGGATCGGTTGTGGGATTAATGTTAAATTCTTAGTGAGATAGGCATAACACGTGGGAATTGGGTAAATGGTTAAATGATGTGAAATGGTAATGTGTTAATGGGTTGAGGCATGATCTGGATTCCCATGTGGGTTGTTGTGAGTATTGTTTGCCGAAGGGAAATGGTTTGGATGGTGGATGTTTACTTATATATAAGCATGTGCGCATGGATTGGTAGAGTGGGGTATGGCTTGAGTATCTACGCCCATGGGTTGAGCTCAGATTGAGGTTTTAAACTCCACCCTAAATGCATGGGTTAGGAAAGGGGACCGAGGGTATATTCTCCTAACGGTTGCATCCACCCGGACTAAGGCTTCAAGGTGAGGTTATGGTTGCTATGAGGGGGATAGTCATAATGAGATAGGATAACGATGTTTTTACCCTTTTGCATGTGATTGTTGGACTTAGACCCATGTAACATAATGTATGTGATTAGCCCATGGAAATGTGATGAAATATTAAGTGACGATAATTAGTAATAAATGAATGGTAATGGAAATGGAAATGGATTTGGATCTGAAATTGTTAATGGGACCTTAATTAATTACTTAGAAATTATCATTCATACTCCATTTGCATGCACTACCTGTTTATACTGGATAGTTTGTAGACACTGTTGGTGGTGGCCTACTGAGTTGTACTCACACCCTGCTCGGGCCACCGTTGGGTACCTAAGAAGACTTCATGTTTGTAGGTCATGAGAAGGGAAAACATACTTGTTAGATAATCATTGGACATGGGTAGCACTTGGTAAAGGATCCGGACTTGGAGTCGGGACCATTTTGGGGATTTTGGCCATTGTCTTTATTTTTGCCTTTTGTTCACTCTTGAACTTGTAGCATGAAATGGCATATTTATTGTTGGAAATGATTGTTATAAATGTTCCGTGTTTATTTTTTATTGTTTATGCTATTTGTATTATTTCTATTTTGGCTTGCTCTGATAAAAAGGGGTATAGTCTCCCCACATGACCCCATAGACCCCTGCTGCTAGTCGGCAGCCTTTGGCGTACGGGGAGGCGCACTGTAGGTCATGTAACCATCCGGCTCAGAGCACCGGATTAGTGGCTTCCAGTTGGGGATGTTATAGTGTCTCTATCCAAAAAAACACCATCAACACAGTTTTCCAAACTGCACATAATTCTGCACTGTTTACTCTAAACCATGCGCTAAGCCAGTTATCCCCCAAAAATATGGGTTCCAGGCTCCAAACAAGCCCCATACACCCTCGGAACCTTTACTAACTCATTAGGCATCCATGTTAGGTCAAAAATAATGATTTATACTGAAAATTAAAGGATCCATACCTGAGTGAAAAAATAGGTCCTTACTTAATCATATCATAATTTATTCAATAAAGAAGAGTTAGAACTCAATGAAATGAAATTGAATTAATTAACCCATTACCATTTGGTAACTTTTTATTTTAAACCCCTTTGATGAAATAATTCAAATTGAAACATAAAATTGCATTATTAATTATTTATTCTTTATATTACATGTAAAATGATCATTATAAACACCATATAAAATAAATGAGGTTCATAATATTAAAATATTCCTCGATGAAGGAAAATTGAGATGAGGTCCCTTACTATTTTGGTAATCCTTGGATCAAAACATCATTAAAGGGAGAACCTAATATGAATTTTTAAATACAAATATTTTTAATGAAAATAATGATAAAATACATTTATTTTTATTATATAAAGCACACAATAAAAATATGTGTGGAATATAGAATATGTATTACAAAAGTAAAAGCGAGACGAGAATCCCTTACCTCGAATCTAGACATTACATGTATATCCTTGAAATCCTCAATAATAATATTACACCAATTATTTTATTTCTTAATAACATTATATAAGTCTAATACCATATACTTAAATATTTTTTTATTCGATTTTAATGGCATATTTAAATACATAATAAATTAATCCTGTGTCGGGTGTTTTGAGGGTATTTGGGTCATTATTTCAAAACAACTCTGGTGTGTTGACCATGGTCAAAGTGGTCATTTATACATCATTTCTAGAAAAATAATCCTGAAATAATAATTATTTTTATACACTAATGATACTTTTAAAATAAATCATGAAATATGGTAATTAAAAATGAACTATGTTATGATCATGGAGACTTTAGTTCATTCGTACACATGAGTAACATTTAAATGTTTCAACTACCAATATGAAAATAAGGTAATTAATTTTATATCTTTATATATTTATCATCATATCATAAATACCATATTATTTTCTTAATTATACATATATATATCATCCATGTGATTTAGTGGTGAAAAAAGATTCACATCGCTTTGTGGTGGCTGTAGTCTAAATGTATGCACGAACAAATTTATCATTTTTTAGTGTGAGAAATAAAATGATATATTATCTTTTTATAATGTTAAATGTAACACCCTGATATTTTGTGAATTTTTTTTCTTGATTTAATTTATATTTTTGATATTTTTTATTTCATGTGAAATTGGAATTGGTTCTTTATATATATATATATATATATATATATATATATATATTAAAACTCTGAGATAAACTTTCCATTCACACACAATACTGACTTTCCTCCTGCTACATACAATACCAACTTGGCTTGCGTTACAAGAAACACCAACTTGGTATACCATGCACACAACACATTTTTCTATGAAATATATATATATATATATAATTAAATTAGATAATTATAACATATCCATTGAACATAGTTATATGAATATTAATATTTTCTATAATTTTTTATATAAATAAAAGATATTAATAATGAAAGATATGGTATTTGGTAAAGTCATTCTATATTTAAAAACATAATTTTCTTGAATGAACAGCATCTAATAATGAAAATAATTTTAGACACGTTTAGAAAATAAATTTGGTAAATTAAACTTCATTTTTTAATTCATAACGTCTAAATTTTCTTTGGGGGAATTTTGGGAATTTTTTTGAAATGTTTCAATTTTGATGAATAGTGAAAAATACTACATAGTAGTTAAAAACCGACTATTTCATTTAAATAATTATTTTTAAATAAAATTGATTATAAAGTCATAATAGATTAATAATACATATATTAATCCAATTTAGTTAATTTGAATCATTTTAATAATATAATTAGATATAAAAAGATTATTGAACATTCAAACGTCTCTTTTACCTGCCTTTGAGCCACATTTTCGAGATTAGTAGTAAACGTAATTTTACCGCTTCTATGAATTGAATTTAAAAAAATGGACATACATGGTTTTAATTAGGATGAAAATTTTGATAAAATATGATCAAAATTATTTTTTGTGAATATCAACTTTTAAAAATTATTTACCATCGTTACAGCTAAATAGAGTAATTAAAGGTAAAAAATATTATAATAATATAAAATTACCCTAACACATTTCCTAATTTTATTAGATAAGTTTTTTTAGACCAAAATAAAAATTATGTCTAAAAAATGATCCTTTTTATGTAAACTGTGTTAGATTAGGACATTTACTATATTTTATTTAAATAAGAGTTAAAAATGTCATATTCAATCATTAATAACTAAATAATTTTTAATATAAGGTTATATATAATAAAAATGATAATGTAAATATTAATTAGGAATATAATAAATATATATTCATCATGATAATTTATTTATAATTTTTAGATAATAAATAACTTAATTAAAGGCTTGTATAATAATGATGTAGAAATTGTTTAGTTAATTGAGATATCAAATAAATGATATTAATAAAATTAAAATAAATTTAATATGAAATAGTTAATGACATAAAAAAAATTATACATAACTTATACATGTTTTGACATTTTTGAAGTTTTTATTCAAAGTTATCATGTTGTTATGGTATTTATAAAAATTCAAATATTTAATAGTATCAAAACTGTCTTATAGGATATTTCAGAATAAATAATATTTTATTAAATGTTATAAAATTTATAAAAATATAAGGTTCACCCAAATAACTTTTTTATTGTTAACAATTTCATAAATTATCAAATTGGGGTTCTTATGGCATTTTATAGTAACTATATTAACCCTATAGTATAAAAATACATGTTGTCACAATAAAAGTTAAATTATTTAGCTATGGATTAATGCCAAATGATAAGGTTAATTTTATAACATAAACATATATAAAACTCATTGGTTGATTATATTTATATCCTACACATACCATCCCGGAATCAACTCACTTTTTTTTTAATTGAAAATTAATTTATATTAATTTAATATTTTAAGCATTTCCTAACGTTCCCCCTCCCCTCTATTATAAAATGTCAGTTCTCATTATCTTTAATTCACACCTATAAATCCATTTTCTCTAGTCACAACCTCCTCATTTACTCTACCAACTTCCTTCAATACATCACATATTCCATAATTTGGGCAGAAATCCATCCTAAGGAGACCTTTTGTAAAAAACAAAAGGAGATACCCAAAAAACTGGTAATTGTTTTATCCCCTCTTTTATAGTTCTTTTCTTCTTATACATCCTCTTCCCATGTTATTTCCATACCAAAGGAATAACTCTTGAATATACTATATTATGAGATTTCGTTATGATTATGGTACAACCATATTCCTATTTATATCCATCCAACAAAAAAACAATATCACCATGTGTGTGTATGTATGGCTTACCGTCTCTACACCGTCGTGTAAACTGTTTTTCATGTAAACATTATATTTATGGGTATAACGATAAATATAAAGGATTTAAATACTAAATATAACATTATATAGTTTCTATAAAATTCATATTCCATCCAATTTCATACCATTTAACCATTAAATAAATGAAATCATCGCTCGTGCGTACGTATGACTTACGGTCTCCATGACGCGATGAGATTCATCGTCTATGTTCACCATTCAAGAATGATTATAAAACTATTTCTTATGAATAAGTATCATATATATTACATAATAATTATACTTTAATAATGATATATATATATATACATATATATATACATATGTCATTTAGAAACATTCTTTCAATATGGAAATTTAAACAAAATCAACATTCATGCATACATACGGCTTACCGTCTCTATTAATATTTTAGTCCTTTTCTTATTTATTTAAGATATAGATTATTTTAAAATAAATATAATGGATATACATTATATTTATATCATTATTTACATTCTGGAACCCTGGTATAATTATAAGTACCAATGATATTAAAAGTTAAGATACATGCGAAGAACAAGGTGAATATTACCCAAAGTAAAACCTTAACATATGATTGTTAATAAGATGGTAAAAAAAGGTAATAATCATACCATATTTGGTATTAGATATAGTAATATTCTTATGTAAAATACGTATAATAAAAATATATTTATTATATATAAATCTTGTTTGAGTACAAAGAGAGTCAAAACACAATGTAAGGGGGTTTTGTCTCACCTCTATTTTTGTGATACACGTGCCTCATACACTACTTTTTTCTTCTACATGGTGTATATACTTCCCATGAATGTATTTTATGGGCATTATCCATAATATTATTATATTTTCATATTATTATAATTTTATTTCCTACATGGTGCATAAAATTCTATTAATTGTAACATGATCAGTATTGATTTCACAATCTCTTCCATATTTGGGATTGTGTCATTTAAGTCTTAATAGGGGAATATTTATCATCCATGTCCATATTTCAAAAAAATTATCAATAAAATGTTTTATTATTTTCTTATGTATTTTTAATTCATTTTTACCCATTTTTTTACTTTTCACTACATGGTTTTGAAGGAATATATCTTTTATTTTTCAAATGATATAATTTTTGACATTTCTGAGAAAAGTATGAGAAGAATATTTTTTAACTTATACGACATGAAAGGATTTTTACTCTTTTATAACAATGTATTTACTTGAAGTTTCCCCTACAATATTACAAAGTTATTTTAAAAATAAATGTTTTCTTTTAAAATTGAGATTCATTTTAATAAAAGAAAACTATTTTAACAAAGAAAGGATATTTTCCTCAATAACTGTTTTAATTGATTTCCATGTTTCCTTTATAATTTTTAAAATTAGATTCAAAGAATATGGTTTTGAAAATGATTTATGTTTTAAAATGTTAATATTAAGAAAAATTCATGTTCCAAGTGATATTTCAAAATCCATCCCCATCTATGATTACATACATTAAAATGGTTCAAGAATACCATTAATATTATTTTTCAAAATGGTTGGTGTTTTTATGGAATGATGTTTAATAAAACAACTTCCTTTCATGTGTCATTCTATTTATAAAATTTTTGTGAAACCTGTGTCTTTACATATGTTATGATATGATTACATGTTTATGATTTCCATTTTATTTCATGATTTATTATATGTTTATTTATGATATTGTGGAACATGTATGTATGATTTCATTACGATATTGGTGGGACCTATATCTCCCCCCGATGCATTGGGTAAGGATTTATATCTCATTAGATAAACTTAAATGGTCTTGGGAAAAAACCTTGACTACTAAAATGGCAATGGGAGTGAACCATGACTACTAAGATTGTATTAGGAGTGAACTCATGATACTTAGATGGTCATGGGAGTGAACCATGACTACTAAGATTGTATAATGAGTGAACTCATGCTAAAAATGTGTCCATGAGAGTGAACCATGACTACTAAGATGGAATGAGGAGTGAACATGTGCTACTAAGATGGCCATGGGAGTGAACCATGGCTACTAAGATGGTATGAGGAGTGAACTCATGCTACTAAGTTGGCCATGTGAGTGAACTATGAATTCTAAGATAGTATGGGGAGTGAAACTGTACTACTAATATGGTCTTGGAAGTGATGTCGTGGCTACTATGGAAAATATTATATACTTATGTGTTTGCCACAATTCAATGTTTTTTCATGTATTATGATTTCATGGATTATGATACATATTTACTTATGATCCATGACTTATGAAATTACATCATTTATTCCATGATTCTTTTAGATGATATGTTATATACAGAGTATGATGTTATATTTTCATGATCATGTTCGCATACCCTAATGCTCATGATTATGCTTGCATATCTCCCCTACATAGCCTTCCTGAGCATTTGAGATCACCCCTTTATTATGTTTCCATTCCCTGTGGTATGAAGAAAGGATTTAGGTAGAAGTAATAAAGGTTAAGATCATTAAAGGATACATTGAAGAACTTTCACTGGGATAAAATATTTTCTTTCTATGTTTCTGAAGACAATAAACTATTACAGTCCTCAAGATTGTATTATTGTAATGTACTGAATATTCATATAAAATGATATAATATCCATGTATGTTATGCCTAGGTATCTATAATAAATATTTTATTAATATCATAATTATTTAATTTATATAACATATATTCATTATATTTGTCCTTATTACCTTCCATGTAAAGCATTAGTGAAAAAGAATCACTTTGTGAGGTGATAGCCCACCATACATAGAAGCGATGTTATCATATCCCTCATGGAATGGAGAGTATGAAGTTACATGTGAGACCATAAATCCAGAAGTATAAATAATTTACAAATACAATATATATACTTTAAATCCATCATTATAATAATTCATGAGAGTTGATGATGGAAAATGAATTACATCTGTTCGTGAGGTGGTAGTCCACCGTACATATGAATGATGATTTCATATCATATTTGATGGAAGAGGAGATAAATTTAGGTAAATAAATTAACATAATAAAATATACATATATTTTAAATATTTATTTTATTATATAATCAAAATTTTATAGTTTTATAATTTTATAAGGAGGTGTCAGAAGAAATAAAATAAAAATGTTCGGTTAAGCATGGAACCTCTTCTTCAAATAACCTCCTCATGTAAACACCAAAGCCTTATTAATATAGATTTATGATCAAAATAATACATCTTGTTCATGGGTATTAAATTAAGGAAGATATATTCATTGGTATTTTACCAATAAAGGGATTTTATGGTCTGAAGAAGAGAGGATAGGGGTTGCATTTTATAAGTGAGGTGAGGGGAAAACCAATAATTTTTTAAAAGAAAATGTGTACCCACGTTTTTAAAATTTAAAAAGGATGAAAAATGAACCATTATAAATTATTATATAATATAGGTTATAAATATGTCCATAAAATATATTTTACATAATTTTCTATGTCATTTTAACCCTTTTGTTAGTTTAGCCCCTGATAAATCTGTTTTTTTCACTTAATCGAGGTTAAATATTTTTAATGTTTTTACCATTCATTATAAAAAAATATTAATTTTACCTCATTATATAATATAAATTATAATTATTAAAAATATTAAATCCATTTTTCAAAATTAAATTCATATATGTGGTATAATTTAATTTAAAAATTTAACTCATGAACGCGGTGAAAAGTGTATTTTAAGGAATTGTATTTTTCAAGAAAAAAGATGATTTTATATTAACTCTATGAACAATAAAGGTCATAATATAAATTTAAATTAATATTTATATATATAATATATAAATTCCTTTTAAATAAATTCCAACTAGAGGTTTTGTAACACCCCAGGTAAATAAAGAATATGACATTTTTACATTTATCCATATTTGTGAATAAAATATTAATATAGATTTAAAGGGGATTCTATGCTTGATGGCGTACCCAATATGCCACAACGAGTTTCTTGGGAATCTTATGTTGCTCTCTAATAATAAAATAATATTATTTTAAATTGTAGTTAACGCCTAGCCATTGTAATGGCGGGAATGAACAAAACTAACTAAAAAATTATTATATATGTTTGTCAAATATTTTTACTTTTTACAATAAATGTTAGAGGATTAAAAATGCGAATGAATCCAATTTTAAGCGCAAACATTCTAATATTCTTTAAAAGGTCGATTAACCACCTTTTGATGACGAACCTCTTTTAAATCCACTTTTTGACAATTATGTGTGTTATATTTGACAAAATAAAATTCTTATTTATAGTCGGGACATAAAAATTTACATTGTGTAAATTTTTGGTATTTTTCTGATAAAGTTCATTTTTTAATGAATAGTGAAAAATGATGTATTTTAATTCAAAACCTCTTTTTAATATAATTTATTTATATGATTAGATTATCTTTTGAATTGGTTTTAAAGTGTAATTAGAATATATTTTTACAATTTAATCTAATAGCGGTCGTTGGAATTAATTTCATCTTGAAATTGGACTTGAACTAGTGTCAATCTTTTGATACTTATCGTTTCATAAAAACACGCTATTTGCTCTAACAGCAGAAATTAATTATTAAATTAATTAATGTAACTTATATGTTTTGAATTTTTTAAAATATACATCATTTTTGAATTTGGAATATCAAATATAGCTTAGGGGGAATTTTTGGTATTTTTCTTAAAAACTTCAATTTTAGATGAATAGTGAAACCACTAAGTGGTGGTTAAAGAAACTGATTTTTTGTTTAAATGAAACATTTAAACTTCTGGTATTTGATTTTCAAAAATCCGATATACATGGTTGTCATTATGAAGTAAAATGTGGTTCAATGAGATTAAAATAATTTTTGTTGAATAGTAACTTTTATGTTTTATTAATCGCGATTAAAGGTAATTAGTGTAATTTAAGGTAAAAATAATGTTTGAATAATATGAAATGACCTAGAAACATGTCCTAACCTCATTGGATGTATCATGGCAGACTAGTACAATCCATGGGTCAACTTGGGGACCCCATGGAGCCACTTTGGAAGGAAAATGACATAAATAACTTTTTATTTAATGTTAAAATAAAAATGTCACAAACATGAGTTGTTTTACTAAAACATTTTTTAAATGGTGTTATAAAAGACTTATTTTTCACTATAAATATTAATTAGAAAGATAAAAATATTTCCTACATCATGATATTTTTTGTTATAATTTTTAGACAATAAATAAATTAATTTATTTATGACACCGTGATGATGTAGTGATTACCTCATAAATGAACGATTTAAATAAAATGAGAAGATAGGGTGAAATATAAGTCTTACACTTGTAACAGACAAATTGTATGGGACAATTTAGAAACCTTATCGCCTTATCCTAGAAATATATCCTTTTGGGTCCTTTTAAATCCGAAAAAAAATTTATAATAAAGTAATATTTTATAACTTTCCAAGAGTGCCCCTCCTCTCCTCTTATAAAACGCACCCACCTCTACCACCTTACACACACCACTCAATCGTTTGTCTCGGCCAACCCCTACCCATTTCATCTCTCCAAATCCCTCTCTTCATTATTGAAGCCTCACTTTGGGCAGAATCCTTTCCAAGGAAGCCTTTGAGCTCAAATCAAAGAGAGTTACCCGATATAAAGGTAATGTCTTCCCTTGTGTTCTTTTGTCTTATTTTGCATCTCCAAACCCCTAAACTCTTTTTATTACTTTTTTTAACAACACCAGTATCTTATATATACTAGGATGCTTTTATAATAATTATTTGAGCTACAATTTTACAAACCTTCATCTAATGGTTAAATAACATTCTGTTTCTGTGGATGGCGAATTACTGCCTCACGAAACGATGATTGTTCAATATTCTTTTAACACCTTAAAATGTGGCCATTAAGATGTCAATATATTTATATATGATATATAATATGTTTATGTTTTCCTTAAGCTTATGTATTTTTCATTTATGGCATACCTTTATTGTTTCCATTATGGGTAAACGCGATATCTTCATTTTAGGAAGTGCGGACTACCGCCCCCTCAAAGTGATTTGATTCGTTAATTCCGTATGTGGGATGTATAAAGGATGGAATTAATGGTATTACATATTATATCCTACAAGAATTATAATATACCTTTATATAACTATTTTCTCATTCCATTGAATACAAAAAAAAAAGAAATGAAAGTAGCGTTCATGCGTACGTACGGCTTACCGTCTCCATGAACGGTACATTTCATTTATTATCTCCAAATGTTATGTACAATTATAAGTACATATATATAATGGATATAATTTTAATATATTGAATATAAATGATAGATATAATTCTGTAATTATAATATATATATCTCTCATTTTGTTTTAATTCCATTAATATGACAAAAAATAAAAGTAGCATTCATGCGTACGTACGGCCTACCGTCTCCATGAACGGTGCTTTTAATTTTATTTTTCAAAATGCTATGGAATATCATAAAATTAATATATACTATATATATATGATATTTAAAACATCAATACTATTCTGTATATGATGTACCTATAACGACATGGAAAATTCTTTTCCAACAAGTTCAATTTTTACTCATGTACCGAACATCGACAGAAATGTCTGATATGAACTCACTTTATTAAACAATTATTATAACATTATAATATGTGATATGAAATGAATAATAATCTTTAAATTATGTTCTTAAGAAATTGTAAATTGACTCAATTTTATTATTCGTGAGATTAAAGAACGATCGAGTCATGTCGGACACGAGGTAAGGGATCTCACCTCTCTCTTTCTTTTTAAGTACTCTCTTTTATGTCATTTATTTTAAGCTCATCTTTCTTATGTTTGGGGATGTTATTTTATATTCCTAATACTGTACTTTTTATGTTCATATTATTAGAGACCCTATTTGATCTCATAAATCCATTTTTGGAAGTTTTAAGTGGCGTCGTTAGGCTGCCGAGTTTTCGTAAGGGATTTTTCATCTCACTTTTATTCCCGTGACATTTATGCTACGTTTGCCACTATTTCCTTTGAGTGGTGTATGTAATACCCATTATTATACTCTTTGTGTAATATAATTTAATTTATGTGTATTTACATCTTCATTGTATGATTCTTCTTCCATGGGGTGTATTTTTCGAAAGTTACCCAACTCGGTAAGGGGACCTTTCACCCTCCTATTTTTAGAAGACTTATTTTGTTATGTCTTTTAATTCACATACAATTATATTGGGATATGTTATTCTATATCCTTATTTACATAAAATTTATTTCCAAGTGATGAGATACCATTTTCTCTCTCATCAACTCATTTTCTGAATTTTAAACTAACGTCATTAGGCTGTCGGATTTCTATAAGGGAACTTCTTAACCCACTTTCAATTATTTGGGTTAAACCTCTACTTCATGATTTTATTATGCCAATATTTTGTGTGGAATATCTATGTGGTAATTTCCACAAACCATTGTGTAGATATACTATTTCTACACATAATCATCTCATTGATAAATTCTTACGAACTTGTATGGGAAATAATAACCCAATCTCATTTCATTGAGTTAAATACCTATGTCATTGGTTTTGTTTTTCCATGATTATGTGTGAATGTACTCTGATTTTTTCACACATAATATCCACTTATATTGGGTTTATTTATATTTCTCACACATATTTATGTGATATATTTATCCTTAATTTAGGGATACCATCTTTATAGTGGATTTCATCTAAATTTACATTTCCATTGAGACATCATTGTTGTTATGCACCAATTCACTCTTATATGGTGTGTATACTGTCCTTTGACATATTATATCATGAATCCATTTATTCTCATGATATCATAAAGCTCGTATTAAATGTTATTGAGCAATTATTTGTATTCAAGGGTCTCTCATTTTGTTAAAAACTCTTTAACAAAAATATCATTTTAAATGTTTTAAATATTCATTATTCTAAATCCTTATCTTTAATGTCCATGTTTTCAAAATGGTTTTCATTATTTATTTATATGGACATTAAGGTTTCAAAATTATAATTCCATTAAAATCTCCAAAGTGGTATGGGACACTTTGATTCAAAAATCTCTTTAAAATTGTTTTTGAAAATGGATTGATTAATTCAATATCTTGGAATTACATATTGTGATTGTGAAATAAAATGTTGTTATTAAAATGTTTATATTTTCAATATTTTATGTGTAATGATGGTACTTGGACATTATATGGGTGGTTATGTGATAAACCATATGACGGGTGGTGCCGTGAATACCAGGACGGGTGGTTACGTTATAACCTCTAATGCATTGGGTATGGATGTTGGTCGTATGGCTATTCCATTAAGTATGTGTTGTAGTCGACCATATGGTTATTCAATTTATGTATGTTTATGTCCCAAGTTACCTTTTTATGTTATGTGTTCTTTATATGGGTTTTATGGTAATCTTTTGGTTACAAAAGGGTAAGTAATGGTCTTTTATTCCATGAATAGTTTTTACTACTTCATAAAGGTGAAAAGTATTACTTTGGTAAAGTATTCATGGTTTACCTATTGTTTTAAAAAACTAACAGTTTTCCTTATTTGTGTATCCTTTACTAGGCTTTTTATGCTCATCCCAAGTTTTTTTAATGTTTTCCACAGGACTTAAAGATGAATAGGGTCAAGGATGGGTTAAAGGAAAGACATGCTATCTAAAACATGGAACTAGACATGTTTCTTTTTAAGAGTTTTTTTTATTATTTTATGGAAACATAGTAGAAGTGTCTACTATGTAATCTTTTGAGATGTAATAGTTATAACCTAATTCTCTAAAACTCTAAACCTGAAAAGTTCTTCTATGTGAATTATTCATTTAATTCATGATTAAGTAAGGTTTAAGGCCGGGGCCTTATAGTTGGTATCAGAGGTCGGTTTAGATAACTTTAGAGGTTAGGGTATTCTCTAAGCATAAGTGACATTACCATAATGGTCAGGATTTCAAAAAGAGTCCTAGTTTTGATAAAGTCAATGAGTAAGTATATCTTACTATTTATCTTCCTCATTAGTACATGATGGTTTTGTTGATATACTCACACTGAAATTTCTGTTTTTAGTGAATGGATGGATCTAGCAGGCACCAAAGTGACAATAGGTTTGAAGGAAACTGTGGTGGTTTTCTGATTAAGAGACTGGATGAAATGGGGGATTCAATGAGGAAACTCATGGTTGTTCTAAACCAACTATCAAGGAGTCATGATCAACCACTTGTATCTTGGTATGTTCTGTAATGCATCATGTACGAGATGACCAATCGATGTGGAAGTTCAGGTAATAATTATAAAGGTAACCATTAGGGTTTATATGATCCTTACTTTTGAGGTAATTATGGGTTATTATATGTAATGATGGAAAATGAAAGGAATGAGATAACATGAGGTTAAAATATGTTATGATTATTTTTGAAGATTTTATCTCATTTTGGGGAATGTGTTAATAATTATGTAGTTTTGGAAAAAGGACAACACACAGACCGTGTGACAACCCGTCGCGTCAGACAAGTCTATGGGAATCAAACCCAAAAACAAAGTGCGACTGGTATTTATCGCCTACCACTGGACAATGTGAAGTCCCTGGTTAGTTTCACTAATTCTTTTTAGTTATATGATTTTAGGAATCAAGAGTACGTTTATTTTGGGTTATCTATTTAAATTATTAACCTATCATGGAGGATGTGTGATTAGGTTAATTACTTTTCAATATAAGACTTTAAGAGAAACTGATGTTATTTGGAGATAAATGTTAATTTGTACCTTGGAAGACTATGTCATTAAATCCTTCAAATGTTTGTGTTTCAATCTTAGTTTGGTTTACTTTCACGAATTTTATGGAAAAATTTTTTATCTAATGGTCTTCGTTGAACATTGGGTTTGTTGGACAAATTTTGGAGATTAAGAATTGATTTTCTTTTTTATAAAGGATTATTCATTTGTGGATCTTGTTCTAACAATTTTTGGTTTTGGATTTTGTCTAAAGACAAGGGAAATATATAGTTCTCTTTTGTGGATTAGGTGATTCTCAAGAAGTTGATTATAGTACTCTTAATGCAAACAAGTCTTCCTAAATACTCATCTTTTGGAGAAAATATGAGTTTGATTAAGGAATCTAGTGAAAGTTGAAAGTCTATGTGACAAGTAAGTTTGTTTCATTATGATTTAATTAAGATCAAAAATAAATTCCTCAATGAAGAGTAACTTAAAACAAAAATGTTGTCTGTTAACTTTTCCTACTGGGGAATCGAATACCGTTTAACCCATCACAAGTTTGTGATTTTCTTATGGTTAACTTTATCTTAGACATGTTTACTATCACTCTCCCTCAGAACATGACCCTTTGTTTTTTACTCTATATCTATGTTTTCCTACATGGAATCCTAGTATGAGTTTACTCGGGTGACCTTTGTACTTCTCTTTCTTTATTTTAAAGTGATTGTTTTACTGACTCTTGTTCTGATGTGGGATTTTCAATGAAGTTTCCAAGCCCAATTTTAAAATTGGGAGGACGCAATTCCCAAAAGGGGGGAAGGATGTAACACCCCAGGTAAATAAATAATATGACATTTTCACATTTATCCATATTTGTGAATAAAATATTCATATAAATTTAAAGGGGATGCTATGCTCGATGGTGTACCCAATACGCAACAACGAGTTTTTTGGAAATCTTACATTGCACTCTAATAATAAAATAATATTATTTTAAATTGTAGTTAACACCTAGCCATTGTAATGGATGGAATGAACAGAACTAACTAAAAAATGATTATATATGTTTGTCAAATATTTTTTCTTTTTACAATAAATGTTAAAGGATTAAAAATGCGAATGAATCAAATTTTAAGCGTAAACATTCTAATATTCTTTAAAAGGATGATTAACCGCCTTTTGATGACGAACCACTTTTAAATCCACTTTTTGACAATTTTATGTGTTATATTTTACAAAATAAAATTCTTCTTTAGAATCGGGACATCAAAATTTACTTTGTGTAATTTTTGGTATTTTTTCGATAAAGTTCATTTTTTAATGAATATTGAAAAATGTTGTATTTTAATTGAAAACCTATTTTTAATATAATTTATTTGTATGATTAGATTATCTATTGAGTTAGTTTAAAATTGAAATTAGAATATATTTTTATCATTTAATCCAATAGTGGTCGTTGGAATTAATTTCATCTTGAAATTGGACTTAAACTATTGTTAGTCTTTTGATACTTATTGTTTCATAAAAACACGCTACTTGCTCTGACAGTGGGAATTAATTATTAAATTAATTAATGTAACTTAATTGTTTTTAATTTTGTAAAATAGACGTCATTTTTGAATTCGGAATATCAAATATAGCTTAAGGGGAATTTTTGGTATTTTTCTGAAAAACTTCAATTTTAGATGAATACTGAAACCACTAAGTGGTAGTTAAAGAAACTGATTTTTCATTTAAATGAAACTTTACCTCTTCTGTGATTTGATTTTCAAAAATCCGAAATACATGGTTGTCATTAAGAAGTAAAATGTGGTTCAATGAGATTAAAATAATTTTTGGTGAATAGTAACTTTTAAGTTTTACTAATCGCGATTAAAGGTAATTAGTGTAATTTAAGGTAAAAATAATTTGTTAATAATATGAAATGACCTAGACACATGTCCTTCCCTCATTGGATGTCTCATGGATGACCAATACAATCCATGGGTCAACTTGGGGACCCCATGGAGCCACTTTGGTAGGAAAATGACATAAATAACGTTTTCTTTAAAGTTAAAATTAAAATTTCACAAACATGAGTTGTTTTACTAAAAAAATTAAATGGGGTTATACAAGTTATATTTTTCACTATAATTATTAATTATAAATATAATAAGATTTCCAATATCATGATATTTTTTTTATAATTTTTAGACATTAAATAAATTAATATATTTATGACACTGTGATGATGCAGTGATTACCTCATAAATGAACAATTTAAATAAAATGAGAAGATAGGGTGAAATATAAGTCTTACACTTGTCACAAACCTATTGGATGGGTGTATTTCGAAACCTTATCACCTTATCATCGAAATATATCCTTTTTGGTTCTTTTAAATCCGAAAAAAAATTTATAATAAAGTAATATTTTATAACTTTCCAAGAGTGCCCCTCCTCTCCTCTAAAAAAAGGCCCCCACCTCTACAAATTTACACACACCTCTAAATCCTTTGGCTCGGCCAAACCCTGCCCATTTCATCTCTACACATCCCTATCTTCATTATTGAAGCCTCACTTTTGGAATAATCCTTTCCAAGTAAGCCTTTGAGATCAAATCAAAGAGAGTTACCCGATATAAAGGTAATGTCTTCCCTTGTGTTCTTTTGTCATATTTTGCTTCTCCAAACCCCAAAACTCTTTTTATTACTTTTTTTGTAACAAAACCAGTATATTAAATATACTAGGATGTTGTTATAGGAATTATTAGAGCTAAAATTTTACACACCTTCATTTAATGGTTAAATAACATACTGTTTCTGTGGATGGCGAATTACTGGATCACGAAATGATGATTGTTCAATATTCTTTTAACACCTTCAAAGGTGACCATTAAGATGTAACTATATTTATATATGATATATAATATGTTTATGTTTTCCTTAAGCTTATGTATTTTTCATTTATGGCATACCTTTATGGTTTCCATTATGGGTAAACGCGATATCTTCATTTTAGGAAGTGCGGACTACCACCCCCTCAAAGTGATTTGATTGGTTAATTCCATATGTGGGACGTATAAAGGATGGAATTAATGGTATTACATATGATATCCTACTGGAATTATAATATACCTTTATATAATTATTATCTCATTCCATTGAATACAAAAAAAATCAAAAAAATGAAAGTAGTGTTCATGCGTACGTACGGCTTACCGTCTCCATGAACAGTACATTTCATTTCTTATCTCCAAATGTTATGTACTATTATAAGTACATATATATAATGGATATATATGTAATATATTGAATCTAAATTATATATATCATTCTGGAATTATAATATATATCTCTCTCATTTTGTTTTAATTCCATTAATATGACAAAAAATGAAAGTAGCGTTCATGCGTACGTACGGCATACCGTCTCCATGACGGTGCTTTTAATTTTTTTTTCCAAATGCTATGTAATAGTATAAAATTAATATATACTGTATATATATGATATTTAAAACATCAATACTATTCTGTATATGATGTACCTATAACTACATGGAAACTTCTTTTCCAACAAGTTCAATTTTTACTCATGTACCGAACATCGACAAAAACGTGTGATATTAACTCACTTTATTAACCAATTATTATAACATTATAATATGTGATATGAACTGAATAATAATCTTTAAAGTATGTCCTTAAGAAATTATAAATTGACAAAAAAAATTATTCAGGAGATTAAAGAAAGATCGAGTCTTGTCGGACACGAGGTAAGGGATCCAGCCTGTCACTTTCTTTTTAAGTACTCTCTTTTATGTCATTTCTTTTAATCTCATCTTTATTATGTTTGGGGATATTATTTTATATTACTTATACTGTACTTTTTATGTTAATATTATGAGAGACTCTATTTGATCTCATAAATCCATTTTTGGATGTTTTAGGTGGCGTTGTTAGGCTGCCGAGTTTTCGTAAGGGATTTTTCATCTCACTTTTATTCCCGTGATATTTATGCTATGTTTACCACTATTTGAATTGAGTGGTGTATTTACTACCCATTATTATACTCTTTTTGTAATATAATTTCATTTATGGGTATTTACATCTTCATTGTATGACTCTTCTTCCATGGGGTGTACGTTTCGAAAGTTACCCAACTCGGTAAGGGGACCTTTCACCCTCCTATTTTGTTATGTCTTTTAATTCACATACTATTATGTTGGGACATGTTCTTATATATCCTTATTTATGTAAATTTTATGTACAAGTGATGAGATACCATTTTCTCTCTCATCAAATCATTTTCTGAATTTTAAAGTGACATCGTTAGGTTGTCGGATTTCAATAAGGGAACTTCTTAACCCACTTTCAATTCTTTGGGTTAAACCTCTACTTCTTGATTTTATTATGCCAAGATTATGTGTGGAATCTCTATGTTGTAATTTCCACAAAACTTTGTGTAGATATA
This sequence comes from Viscum album, assembly GCA_963277665.1. Classification (NCBI taxonomy): domain Eukaryota; kingdom Viridiplantae; phylum Streptophyta; class Magnoliopsida; order Santalales; family Viscaceae; genus Viscum; species Viscum album. Next base: position 1,880,883,720 of record OY728132.1, read on the forward strand.
CTATTTCTACACATAATCATCTCATTGATAAATTCTTACGAACTTGTATGGGAAATAATAACCCAATCTCATTTCATTGAGTTAAATACCTATGTCATTGGTTTTGTTTTTCCATGATTATGTGTGAATGACCTCTGATTGTTTCACACTTAATATCCACTTATATTGGCTGTATTTATATTTCTCACACATAATTATGTGATAGATTTATCCTTAATTTAAGGATACCATCTTTAAAAAGGATTTCATCTCAATTTACATTTCCATTGAGACTTCATTGTTGTTATGCACAAATTCACTCTTATATGGTGTGTATACTGTCCTTTGACATATTATATCATGAATCCCTTTATTCTCATGATATTATAAAGCTCGGATTAAATGTTATTGCGCAATTATTTGTATTCAAGTGTCTCTCATTTTTTTAAAAACTCTTTAACAAAAATATCATTTTAAAAGTTTTAAAGATTCATTACTCTAAATCTTTATCCTTGATGTCCATGTTTTCAAAATGGTATTTAGTATTTATTTATATGTACATTAATGTTTTAAAATTATAATTCCATTAAAATCTTCAAAGTGGTATGGGACACTTTGATTCAAAAATCTCTTTAAAATGGTTTTTGAAAATGGATTGATTAATTCAATATCTTGGAATTACTTATTGTGATTGAAAATGAAATGTTGTTATTAAAATGTTTATATTTTCAATATTTTTTGTGTAATGATGGTACTTGATCATTTTACGGGTGGTTACATGATAAACCATATGACAGGTGGTGCCGTGAATACCAGGACGGGTGGTTACGTTATAACCTCCAATGCATTGGGTATGGAAGTTGGCCGTATGGCTATTCCATTAAGTATGTGTGGAAGTCGACCATATTGTTATTCCATTTGAGTATGTCTATGTACCAAGTTACCTTTATATATTATGTGTTCTTTATATGGGTTTTATGGTAATATTTTGGTTACAAAAGGGTAAGTAATGGTCTTTTATTCAATGAATAGTTTTTACTACTTCATAAAGGTGAAAAGTATTACTTTGGGAATGTATTCATGGTTTACCTATTGTTTTGAAAAAACTGACATTTTTCCTTCTTTGTGTATCCTTTACTGGGCTTTTAATGCTCATCCCATGTTTTTTAAATGTTTTCCAAAGGACATAAATATGAATAGGGTCAAGGATGGGTTCAAGGAAATACATGATATCTAAAACATGGAACTATACATGTTTCTTTTTAAGAGTTTTTTTTATTATTTTATGGAAACTTAGTAGAAGTTTCTACTATGTAATATTTTGAGATGTAATAGTTATGACCTAATTCTCTAAAACTCTAAACCTTAAAATATCCTCTATATTAATTATTCATTTAATTCATGATTAATTAAGGTTTACGTTCTGGGCCTTATAGGTTTCCTAACTAATTAAAATGATGAAACATTAATCACATTAAAACAGTTTCCAAAACAATTCTGTTTTTAAACCATAAAATAAAAAAACACTAAAATCCAATATAATGATGATTGAAATGTAATTAAGTTGATTAAATAAAAATAAATTATAATTATGTTACTTTAAATCATATTCATAACATAATTATATATTTTAATTAATTAACTAATTGAAAATAAATGACATTTTTACAAAAACTGGTATTTTTTAGTATTCACTTAAAAAAAATTTCCAAAAAAATACCAAGGTTTCACCATAAGTTAATATTTATATTATTATTTAAAAAATTAATTTATTTTTATCAAATTAATTCTATAAAATTTCTATAAATTAATTATAATATTTACTCATAAAAATCAATGAAATTCATTTTTGAGGAAAACATATTTTTGAAGAATAAAATTAAATTACTAAAAATTGATTGATTATTTTAAAGGAATTAATCAATAAATTTATATTAAATAGGAAATATATATATATTAATAATATTTATACCAACCAGTGTAATATATATGTTATAATGGTCATATTTAAAATTAATATTATTTCATAGTTTGACTATGCTCAGTGTTGCATGTCACGTACGCTATGAAGCAGAACTTCATTTTTTAAATATTGGGGTGTTATAGTTCCATAATCTCTAGAATATTAATTATTAAATAATTATCATTTTTATTCATCAATTTTACTTTCGAAACCAACCATGAAATATGGTTATGAAAAATGAACTATGTAGCAATCATGGAGCCGGTAAGTCGTACATGCGCATTAGAAATACTTTTAATTTTCAAGGATCATTATGGAAAGAATATAAGTTTATTTTGTAATTAATAAATTATAATTATAAAACAAATATCATATTATTTAATTAAATATAGTTATATATGGTATTCATGTGATGTGGTTATGAAAACCTAATCACATCAATTCATGTAGGTGTAAATCCACACATACACACGAATAGAATTATCATTTTTATTGAATGAAAATGTAATAAACTATTTGATATATTTTATTTATTTAATGATAAATATTTATTGAATAATATATATATATATATATAAAGTAAATCCATCATTAAAATCATTCTTGAGTAGTGGTGATAGAAAAAGAATTACATTATCTCGCGAGACGGTAGTCCAATATACACACGGATGATGGTTTTGTATACTATTTGATGGGAGATAATATGGATATAGTGTATTCCATTAACATAAAAAATCTTAGTATATGGGATATAATAATTTTATTATTTAATCATGGTCTAATAATATATTACGGATGTGGAAAAATAAATAAAAAAAATGCTTAGTTAAGAACTATACCCCATCTGCAAACAACCTCTTTAGGTTTAATCCAGAATCCATCCTAGGAGATATTTCTAATAAAAAAACTTAATATTTTGAAATTGTATTAATGAAGGTATTTTTTTGTAATTTTATCAACCAAATGGTTCATGTAGTGTGAATAAAATAGTAGAGGATCTTCCCTTTTATATGTGAGGAGAGGGGTACTTTTGGAATTTCTTAATGAATTAAATTAATATAAATTATCTCTCATGTAAAAATCACTCCAAAATGATATATTTACTATATAAGATTAGTATGGATTTAAATAATATCATCTAATAAAATTTGGAAAAGTTATATTAGGTTTTTACCCTTATTTTTTTGTTTTATCCTACTTTAACACTTTTTGATAATTACTATAATAACAAATATTTTACTCTTTAGAGGTATATATAGTTAATATTAAATGAAAACTTGCCAATAAATAGACCATGGTTGATATTTTCAACCATGTACCGATCAATTTTCATAATATATGATTTTAAAAAAAATTAAATCATTTAATAAAATATTATTTGTTACAAAATATCATTAATGCCATTTTTGGAACTATTCATTTACTTTGACCTTAATAAAATTAAGATAGAAAAGAAATTAAAATATTATCAAGTCAATATTTTCTAACATGTTATATTTATATAAAAAATCATCTAACATGATAATTCATTTAAATTATATTACTCTTAACATTTTTTAAATCATTTATTTTATTTTTCTATTAATTGAATAAATAATGTATTGGCGGTGTGTAAGAATTTAAGATAATTATTTCAAATCCATAAATTAAAAGTAAATAACCCTGATAAAAAAATAATTTATATTTTATAGAATTATTTATAATCAATCACATGTTTCCTTTATCCCTATCATAAAATATTATAGATATTATAAGCAAGAAAGTGATTTTTTTACTGTTCTTCATAAAAAATAATATAAATGTAAAAATCATGGAAAAATGGGAAAAATGTAATATATTTGAAATTTATATGGTCAAAGACCAAATATAATCCTAAAATTAATTTAAGGAAAGTGTTATGGTCATTTTTTAGTCATTATCATACTATTTTTAACCATAATTACTCGATTTACCCTTACTATAGTGATAATTATTTACTATAGTTATTATTCATAATGAAAAACTGGGACTATTTAGAAAAATTTTACCTTATAATTCTAAATATGGTATCAATTTTTAATGATTCAATTCACATTAGTTTTAGAATTTAATTTAAAATTTAACTCATCAAGTGAAATGAAAAACGAATTTCAAGAAAATGCATTTTTCAAGGAAATGATGATTTTACATTAACTCTATGAAAATTAATATGCATTATATGAATTTAAATTGATATATATATATATATATTAACACCTTGTTACTCTTTTCACATACTCTCTTGTTTATGGTTTGTTTATCGTCCTTTCTTGGGGTGCGTTTGTGGGCTTCTCGGGGATAGAGATCCTTTTATGAGAAAATGAAATAAATTATGGGTATATATGTTTATATGAATTAATTGAGTCTACATATAAACATTTAAAGGACTTAGTGGGGTTCTTCCTATGTTTGGAGAATACTTAATGTGGGGTGTTTGAGTTTTCTACCTAAACCATGAAGTTTTTGCTGCCTTATGGGCGATTACATTTAGTGTAAAGGTATTACATTCCATGTAATATTCTCTAGGAATATTTCATGTATCTAGTTCATGTTGTTTGAGGATTACCTGTTGTTTAGTGACTTCACATCACGTTATGTCAGAAATAAAATTTTAATAAAAAGGCAATTCATTTTTTTGATTTTAGCCTTTGTAGGTTACATGACATGTAATGGTATTTCCCACCATGTAATAGTCATGTGTTAGGTTTTTATAGTAGTGTGCTACAGATTTTAATTTCATTCCATCTGTATCCATCTGTATCCATATGTATCTTGACCTAGAGGCTCTCGGGGATGATTTTGGAGACCTCCACTCCATCTAAATCAATTAATTTAAGGATTGATCTCTGTTAGGATTGGATTTTATCTGTTATGGTAATCCTTACATCCATTTTACGTGGAAATTTCTTTGATTGTGATTAGGTTTTTTATTTTTAATCATATAATATTTCCAATTGATCTTTTTCCGTTTCTTTTTAAGCCTTGTATTTTGAAGGTTGGTATCATGGTTTCCAATCATCGTTGTTGAAGGTGGCTAGGTTTATACCATTTTGAGACATTTGTTTCTATAGTATAATTAAATGAAATGATTTGATAATTCTTCTTATTAAACTATTTTTTTTTTTTTGAAGTTATATGTGTTTTTAAATAATTTATTGGAAATTAAAATGTTTTCAAAAAGGTTTTTTTATTCAGAAATGGGTTTTAAAACACTGATGAAAAATTGGATTGGATTTGTATTTTTTCTTTAAATTAGAGCATGGTTTTGAAAACTTATTTTGACAATTGGCACATTGGGATCCCTGGGTGTATTAGGAAAGAGACATTAGTAGCCTTAGTGGGTGTGACACCACTATGAGGTAACCTCTTTGGTATCGATGGAATGGTGTGGGACTCAATATTTTTTGGATCCAGCATTATACATGTTTAGTATCTTGAGTGTCTAGTACATATTTTAATAAAGGATAGGGTCTAGTATGAAGATCTTTTTCAATTAAAGTTGTTTATCACAGGGTTTCATTTATCATTGATTTTATCTCATATATTTTTATGACTATCACATGACATTGTATAATGTTATTTCATGGATATGTGATTACTTTCATACATCTTGATGCATGGATATGATTTCCTATGTATATCACTTCTACTTGTCATATTTCAATTTTGAAAATATGAAATTATTTTATGAAATACAATGGTGTAATTATTTAAAAATGCACTGGTTTTTTTAAAATGATTTGATAAACTATATTTAAGTTGAAACTATTTCATTCTTGATATTACACATTTTATAGACTCTATGGTAGTATCCTTCTGGGATTTATGCTCACACACAAATTTTATCCATTTGGTCAGTTTTATATATTTTATTTCCACATACAGTTAAAGGGAAGGGAACCTTATTGTATGTTGGCTTCTCCTTTAGCCTTTTCTTTCAGTTCGGGTTGAATTGGAGGTGACTTCTGCTCACATAGAGACTTGTGTTTTTATATGATTAATTCATTTATGGTTTATCTTGTTGTATTATTTGTATATATGGTTATATATATTTGGTATATTCATTGTACTCTAATCATATTTCTTGATTTGTTTATATTCAAGACTTGTTTGGTTCTCTTCCTTCACCCCGCCATGTGACTGTTGGATCATGTGTATGGTTTGGTTGACCCTAAGTTGTCTGCTACAAATTTGGTATTATATGGGAATATTCATCCTTATGTGTGTTAACACTAACCGAGTTGGTTTTGTGTCCTGGGTAGACAGGATTTAGGAATGTTATAATTTTAATAGTAAGTTTTAAAAAGGGGGCATGGAAATATCACTTTCATGACTAAACATGAGTTACCATGAGTGTTCAGCGACTTTTAATTGGATCAAGACTTGGGGTTTAAGGAAATTTTCATGAACTATACGAGAATTTTATTTAATTTGATCTATTCCTTTTGGAAATGACTTTCATTGATAAGAATTATTAATTTATTTAAGTTTTTATTGTTAAAATCATTTTTTAGAATTATAAAAGTGGTCATATTATTTTTGTAATATTATCATGATCTAATGGGTTATTGTATTTTGATTATTATACATTATTTCCAAGAAGATATATTTCAAATCATAGAGAGGATCTTATGAGAAATGATGCATAGGAATATTCTCTAGTTCACTATAATTGGTAGAAGCTATAATCTACACCATTCATAATCTGGGTCAAGTGGGTGTCACAGACCCAAGATGTGTGGTGGATCATGGAACTTAGTTTACTTATAAGAATCCACCCATATTATATGGATACAAAAGACCATAGTAATTTGAAGAGTGTCTTGAGAGGGTCAAATAGATCTTCAATTCCTTGAATATTCCTAGATACTTGAAGGTTGTTTTTTCCACGTACATTCTCAAGGGGCCAAGAAAGAGATTGTTGGATTATATTATGCAAGATAAGATGAATGAGGACCTTACCTTATCTTCATTAAAGAATATATTTAATGATAAGTTTTTTCCAGAGATGTTACATGTGGAAAATATTTTATTTTTTATAACCCTGTAGATAAGGGATCATATTTTTCTAGATTATTTTATCCATTTTCCTCAGCTTGTGCATCTGGAACCCTAGCATGTCACTAATGAGTACCTTAAGGATTAGAGGTTTGAGTTAGGGTTGAGTCTTGATATCAGTTCAATTTTGAATCTCATGTATCTTTCAACCTTTATGCAGGTAGTGTATAGAGAAACTTTGGATGAGGTATACATAGTTGGGAAGACATGTTTGGTGGTGCTTCAGTTGGTGAAGTTGTTTTCTATAGTATAACTTCTAGCCAGAAAAGGAAATGTGAGAGTGTTCTGTTCTCTATAGAACTAGTTCTAGGGGCTCCATCAAGGCGAAAAATAATTGTTTTCTATCAGTGTGTCTATTCATTTCATACCAAGCCTAACTTTATGGAGGATCCTCATTAGTTTTTATATTACGGGTTATTAATCAATATTAATAGTTTCTATGAAAGGATTTCCCATAGTCGTAAGGTTGGATCCAATATCTTCAAGGGTTCGTCGGTTTCTACTAATTCTTCCAAGGTTTGTTTTTAAAATCCCTAGGGAAAGAGGGATGTTCATGGGGCTCAAAACAAACATATTTATGTTACTGAGTATGTGAAAGAGATATCTAAAGCAAGCCCATCTACTATTAGAGGTATGTTGCTTATTTTGACTTCAATAGTGCTATCTTTATTTGATACAGGTTCTACCCATTCTTTTATATCATCAAATTTAGTTGATTTTTTTGTCTTGAATTTGGAAATTATTTTTTACTTGTTAGATCTTCCAATTCCTATGATAAAGAGGTCCAAACAAGGCATAAAGTGTCTTGAATGTTGGGTAATGATATTTGATGTTGAGGTAGAATGTGGCTCCATGGTTCTTGATCTTGAAATCATTGAATTGATTATCAGTATGGATTGGATGGTAAGTGTTATGGCCAATATATACTATTATCATCATTGGTTAGAGTTTTTATCAATTGATGGGGTCAATCATGTCTTGTGGGGGGAGTTAGACTCTAGATCGAGTAGGGTAGTGCCCATTTTTTCTTATGATGAGGTAATCTCATGTCAGTTTGTAGAGTTTTTTCTTGATGAATTTAACCCTTATTTGGGTGGTTTAATTCCTTCAGTGGTGAATGGATAACCTAAGGTCATTCAAGATAAGTTTTCCAGATTACCTTTAGAGAGAGAGGTTGAGTTTACTATTGACCATCTCCCTAGTATGATTCCCATTTCCATTCCATCTTATCGAATGGTACTTGATGAGATGGTGGAACTTAATGTACAACATGAGGACCTCGAGGTTAATGTATTTATTCATCCTAAAATTTCAGCATGGTACTTTCTATTCCTATTTTTAATAATTATGAAGGGATCCTTATACTTTTTATTGACTATCAGAAGTTGAAATGGATTTTTTTTTAAGAACAAATATCATTTTCATAGGATTGGTGATCTTTTTTACCTTCTTCGAGGGGCATGTTTGTTTTCAAATACTAACTAGTGGCCAGGGTACCACCGTTTGAGGGTATGATAATAGGATTTACCTAAGATATCATTCAAGATACGGTATGAGTATTTTGAGTTTTTGGTGATCTCATTCGGTCTTACTAATGATCATGTGGTGTTTATGGGTTTTATGAACTAGATATTTCAACAGTTATTAGACTCTATTGTTTTTTTGTCTGTGGATAATATTTTTGTGTACTACATGTTAAATGGGAAGAATAGACACCATTTGCATATCTTTATTCAAACCATTAAGTAACAACATCTATATGGTAAGCTCTCAAAATGTGAGTTTTGGATCTATGAAGTGAAATTTTTGGGGCATGTGATATTTGAGATGGAAATCACAGTGGATCCAGAAAAGATATCGGAAGTGATTTCCTAAGAGAATCCAAAAAATATGTTTGATATATGGCACTTCTTAGGTTTGGCTGGGTACTTTAGATGGTTTGTTTAGGATTTCCCTAATACTGCATCTTCGATGACTGCTTTAACCCATAAGGGTGTTAATTTTGAATTGAATGAAGAATTTCAGAGATATTTTGATTATATAAAGAGGTTGTTGACTTCAAAACCTAATTTGATTCTTCTAGAACTCGGTTCGATTTATGATTTTTCTTGTGATGCTTTAGTAATGGGTTTGGGATGTGCCTGGCTGGTGGGGAAATGGTTGGTAGCCTATGTATTACGTCATTTAGAGAAGAACTACCCAACCAATGATCATGAGTTGGTAGTTGTTATGAATGACCTAAAAATTTGTCCCCACTATCTATTTGGGGAGTGGTTTATTGTGTATTTAGATCATAATATCCTGAAATATATTTTTACACAGAGGGTATGAACATTCAATATAGATTCTGGTTGTAAATAGAGATTCTAGGTGGAATACCATACGGATTTTTTATTTTAATATTTCATACACTATTGGGAAAGAAAATTTAGTCTCTGATGTATTAATAAGAAATTTACTAACACAATTCATGAAGGAATTAGTTCTGGAGTGGTGTCTAGTGATTTTGTATATTGAGAAGATCTTGGGAGTGGAAGAGGTTGGTGGAAAAGTGTTCTTGCATTACATGAAAGCTAACTCATCTTTGGATGAGAAATTTCAACTTGAGGTGGTGACAAACACTGAGTACCAATGCATAAGTAAAAGTATATACGGCAGGGATACATCAGGTGAGTGGTCTTGGTCTCTAATAAGTGCTTTTGGCATTCCATGTTATATTTTTTCCCCTGTTTTCTCTGATTTGGGAGTTATTACACATTCAAATCTAGTCTTAATGATCCATCCACCTTGGGGCTACCAATATGTTTCATGAATAGAGACTTAGGTGTTGGTGTAAGGTAATGAGGTGGTTGGTTGTGTATTTTTTATCATAGTTTCTTACTTTTCATAGAATTTTGGCAGATCACCAGAAACTTATTAGTTTTATGCAGCCTCTACCCATTCCGATATTGAAGTGGGAAGAGATTTCTATAGATTTCTTCATTGTTTTTTCTTTTAATCCTAGTGTGAAGGATGCGATTTGGGTGATCATTAATTGGATCATTAAATCTGTGTATTTCCTCTTTAATAAAGAGATGATAAAGGTGGAATAACTTGGGGATGTGATATCTCGAACCCGGTTTCCACTTAATACGTGACCTGAACCTGGTGGGCCACATGGCCTTAAGAACATCTCCCCAAATTCCAGAGGCTTCCGACTAGCAACGAGGGCCTAGGGTGTGTCCATGGGGAGACTGTTCCCTCATTACAAAAGTGTAGCATAGAAGATACACATAACAGAGGTAAATATAGGAATCAATATAATTAATAGGGGAAAAAGATAATAGGAATATATAAACATCGAATATCTATAACTATGTTACTAAAATAATATTCAATAATAAAATAACTGATGATGATAATTCGTGTCACTAGAGAACTAGAAAACATGTATACAAGACCATAGGCATAATAGGTTCCACAATAGTATAAAGGAAATCAAATAATATCCCAAGCATCTCAATCTTTGGCTCAATCATCTGATATCAAGCTCCATCCTAAACAGCAAGCAACCAAGTGTTTGAGGTTGAATACTTACCTTTGTCAACACCGGAAACCATGATATATATTCCGGGTATCAAACAGTGCCTAGAGAGAGTATGAGATAAATCTCACTGGGATACCACCAATGGTTTCTATAATAATCAGTCCATGTAATGGAATATAAGAGTTTGCAAGCATGTATATATAATGTAAAGCAGTACAATGTAACTAAATACCTAAGTACCTACTTCATCCATCCGCAAGTGTCTGAACATGTATCCAATTATTTATATGATTGTTAACAATTTATAAACATGTCACATTTTATTAATACTAATGGTTCCATGATTTAACAAGGCAACCAACAATGATATTTAACAATGAAGTTTCATGGTAGTAACCAAGGAAACATAAGCCTCAAGTGTAGGTAACTCGGTAATATCTTACTCTCGCTAAGGGGTAAGAGTGTAATCCAGTGATCATATTTCAAGGCATTCTACAATGAGACACCAACTGAGTCCTAGGAGTGTATCCAAGTAAAATGGGGCTAATCAAAGACTGGTCCCAATGGGCTTTAACCACGTCACATACTTATCAATGCCGGATCCATGGAGGGTATCCAAGGCATCCGGGATCCATGGAGTATATCCAAGGAATCCTTTAGTAATACATGAGAGATCTTACAGTGTTATACCAAACATTAAAATCTTTTACAAGGATCTGGTTCTAGGTGGGTCTCAACCTAAGAATGATGTATCCTTGAATAATAATGGGTTTCATGAGTGCTCATGGAATTCTCCAATCATAATACAAGGCAATCTTGAGTCATGCCATTCCTATTTGATAGTGATTTCATATAATAATTCAATTGGTTCAATACTTGTCTTTAATTAGTGTGATAAGGTAAATTAAAATTCAATCATTTATTCCATTTAAGGCATATTATGTATTCATGGTTCATTCTTCTACCTTCCATTAATGTGGTAATGGGTTCTACGGATATGAAACCTACTATTCATTCACGTTCAATTGTCAATTTGGAGAACTTACCTAAGGTGGGTCAAGTGGAAAGTATACATGGTACTTTTCATAATTTAATTCAAAACATAACATTACATTTAATATAAAGTGGTCAAAATGAAGGCACATCCAAATGGTGGCTCAAACGTGTCAAACACTAAAAACCAAAATATGGAATATCCTTCGACATGGGGTGTATCGATATGTGGGTGTAACCACTAATAACTAATTACATATTTGGAACGATCATATCCATATAGTTATAATAAGTATAATCATGATATATGAATTTAATAAATAGAACCCGATGAAACTAGTCGGACCCACATGATAATTCCAAAGTCAAAGAACTTTAAGGATAAATTATAGACTAGACACCTTAGTTTTGTACAACTCTCCTCCTCTGGCATCGGCCCTTTATTTTCATCAGATCGGAGTATATCTAAGAAAATGTGAAAATGATCAAACCATCATAACTAGGTTGAGAGAAAACGTTAAGGAGAACAACTCAAACGGACTCAAGTACTTACCATTGCACATCCAACATAAATTTGGAAGCTCAATTGGTTGTCGGATGAAGAAGATCTCTTGATCCCTTGATTAGTTCTTCAAAATTATCTAAATGTTGGAAAATTGAGGTAAATATTTCCGGTTTATGAGTTTGGGAAGAAGAGGTGGATTAATATATCATTAAGGAAAAACTGAAAATTTACACAAAATTAAGCATGTGCAAGGATGGTCTGCACGGTTTGACAAACCGTGCACAAACCATGTGAGATAGTTCTATCTGAAAAAACACCCTTTTCATGGTTTGGTCTAACCATGCGCAAACCATGCACGACTACCTGGAAAGAAGGGGACTTTTCATAGTTAGGCCACACATCTATGTGCCAACCGTTCGAGGTGGCTCTGTTCGGAAAAACACAATATGTATGGTTAGGTAAACTGTGTTCTAACCATGCTCAGACCAAGTGACTTGGCATGTTTTCCCAAAAAGTGGTGTCTTGATCTAAAAATAAGCCCCTAAAACCCTCATAACATTTTCTATCTCATTAGGAATCCATAAAAGTTCTATAATAAATATTTAGAATTAAATTTAAAGGATTCATACTTGAGTGTAGAACCGAGTTCTTACAATCTCTCCCCCCCCTCCCCTTAAAAGAACTCATCTCAGTGTTCATCTTCCAAAGGTGTAGAAACATTGTATGAGAACAAAATTGGACATTGGTCACATACGTTATCCTATAACTCCCATGTCTCATCATACATGCGGTCGTGCTTCCATAGCACCGGTGCTAGAGGGACATACTGGCATTGGATAGCCTTCGTGCTCTGGAAAATAATGTGTACTGGATAGTCCTCAAAGGAATCATCTATATCTAACTCAACTACATTGGGATAAAAGGTATGTTATAGTTTTAAATAATATAGGAGAAGCTGTGAAACATTAAATAGATCATGCATGTAATGGTAACTCTGAGGTAGTAACAACCGATAGGCTACCAGCCCAGCTCTCTCTAGAATCTCAAACGGCCCACGTAGTGTAGAGACAACATTCCCTAATTTTGTAATCGTCTATGCCCTATCCTAGGTGACACCCAATGAAAAACATGATCCTTGACCTCAAATTCAAGTGGTTGTTGACGATGATCATCAAATGATTTTTATCAATACTGAGAAGTAGTCATAAACATTTTGATCAGCTGAACTTGCTTTGAAGTCTCCTGAATGAGATGAGGGCCTAATAGGGATACCTCACCTACCTCTATTCATCACAAGGGTAAAAGAAATGGAATACCATATTATGCATTAAAAGGAGCAATCGGAATTGTATCCTAAAATATATGATTATCGGAGAACTTGACAAGAGGGATATGATTTCCCAAGAACCATCAAAATCAAGGAAATATTATCAGAGAAAATCCTTTAGAAGATAGGATGTTTATTTTGATCTTCCATCTATATGAGGGTGAAAATTTATTCTTATAAGTAGCTGAGTTTCCATTGATGATTTCAAAGCCTTCCTAAATCAGGAAGTGAAATGACCACCCCTATCTGAAATGATAGTACATGGAACCCTGTGAATTCATATGATTTCAAGAAAGTAATGTCATCCCACCTTATCAAATGAGAAAAACTCTTATATATGAATGAAGTGGGATGATTTTATTAGTCAGTCAATGACTACCCATATTACATCAATACCGCTCTAAGACATAAGTAAGATGAATACAAACTCCATAGAAATATCTTGACATTTCCATTTTGGGATTAGAATACGCTCTAACAAGTATCCAGGTCTCCGGTTCTCCATCTTCACCAGCAGATAGGTAGAACTCCTAGTGATAAAGTCTGATATCTAATGTTTCATCCCAGGACACCAATACTGGCATTTCACATCTTGATACATCTTCAAGATTCCTGGATGAATTTCCCACTGTGAAGTGTGGGAATCCTTCATCAACTCCACTGTCATATCTATAGAAACCCATATATGTCTACACAGACACAAAAAATCATCTTTGTCCATAGACTAATCATGAGGCAGGTTATGTCTTGATATACTCTTATGGAGAATCAAGCGTTAAGTGTAACACCCAGAGATTTTATGAAAAATATTCTTTTCAATTTCATTGATGTCTTGTGTTTTACCCTACACCAAAAAGATCTTGCACTACACGCATCCCTGACATGGCTTGCATTACAAGCAATCACGACCTTCCACGATAGCGTGTGTTGTACGCAATACCGAGTTTCTCTAAACAACGATATGTTATATAAACTTGCCGTTAGGAATAGTAATACCCTTTTTTAAATTTTTTTAAAATTTATCTTTCGAAATGGAATTCATTTTTGGATTTGAAATATTGAAATTATCCTAGGGTGAAATTTTGGTATTTTTCTGAAAACTTTCAATTTTTGATGAATAGTGAAAAACACTGAGTTATAGTTTAAAAACTGATTTTTTTAAATAATTAATTATTTTATTTACATTTATTTTAGGTAAAAATAGATACATAATACCTTTATAAGTTCAATATAATTCATTGGAGTCATTTTATAATAAATTTATATATAAAAAAATTTATTGAACTTGTCACCGTCTTTTACCCACCTCCTAAGAGAATTCGGAAATTCACATAAAACTTCATTTTACCGCTTCTATGAGTGGAATTTATAAAATCCAAGATACATGGTTAATATCAAGGATGAAAATTTGGTTCAATGAGATGAAAATAATTTTGGGGGAATAGTAAATTTTTACTTTTATTTACCATGATTACAAGTAAATACGGTAATTAAGGGTAAAAATGATATTATTATTACCCTAACACATGTCCAAATTCTATTGGATAAGTGTAATTCGACCAAAAACAACCTTAGGAATAAAATATGACCATTTAGGTCCACTTGAATTAGATTAGGAAATGTATTATTTTTTTATTTAAAGAAGAGTTAAAATGGTTAAAATCAAAGTTTAATAAGTAAAAAAAATTTATTATAAAGATATAAATAAGATAAATTAGACTATAAATATTCATTATAAAGACAAAAATATTTCCTACATAATGGTATTTTGTTTATAATTTTTAGACCTTAAATAATTTAATTTATTTATGACCCAACGATGATGCAGTAATTATATTATTAATGAAATATTATCGTAATTGATGTTATAAATACCCAAATAACTATAATTTGAGACTTTTTATGAATTCAACTAATTTTATATGATAATATTACATGTTAAAATAGATTTAGTTAACTTTTTTTGAACTAATCATGCTGTTATTATTTTCACAAAAAACAATTACCAAATAGTGTCAAAATTGACATAAAATAGTTTTTAAAAGAAATATTATATTATTAACCTTTATTATATTCCTAAAAATATAAGATTAAGCAAAGATACTTATATTCTGATATTTCTATCATTAATGGACCACTTTGGGGTATCTTGGATGTATATGGTACGTTTATTAACTATATAATATAAAAATACAAAGTGACTTGGTAAATGTGTATCTAATTAACAAAGAGTTAAAACTAAAAGATAAGTTTAATATAATGACCCAAACCTGTCTGAAATATATTGGTTGGGAGGATTTAGACCCATCCCCACAATATCTTCAAAATAAATTAATTTGGAGCAATTATAAACCGTATATGAGTTTATTATAAAATAATATTTTCTGTTTTTTCTAAAGTGCCCCTCTCTTCCCTTATAAAAAGGGCACCCCTTTACTCTTCTCTTAACACCCTCTTGAGCCTTGAATCTTGGCCAAACCCTTCCCATTTATCCTCTCCACTTCCCTAGAAACATTATGGAGGTTTTGGTATTCTCAAAATCCATGTCTACTTCTATAAGAGGAAGCTTAAAAGAGGTGCGTCGAAGAAGAGGTAATATCATCTTCCGATTCTCTCAAGTTTCATTATAGTTCTACATATTCTTCTTTAGTTGTATCATATTAAAGTAATAAAATAGGTATTAATTATAAATTGATATTTTAATATAAATATGAAATAACCCTATTTCACCTTCTATCCATCCTACGGAAAACGAAATCATTGTGCGTGCGTACGTACGGAATACCGTCTCCACACCATGGTGTAATTTGTTTTCGACCACCACCTTACTTGTATGGGTAAAATGGTGTAAATAAATAACTATAAATGATTATTGTAAAGTTATAGTGATTCTAAAATATTATACATATGATTCAATACAATTCCACGATCATGGGATTGATATCATCGCTCGTGCGTACGTATGGACTACCGTCTCCACGACGCGATGAGATTCATTCTCCATGGTAACCATTCATGAATGATTATAAAGTATATATAATGAATAATAATGAGATATATGACATAATTATGATACAGGATTTATGTATATATATATATATGTATGTCATCTACTTAATTCCATTCTATTCAATAAGGAAACGAAAACAGCGTTCATGCGTATGTATGGACTACCGTCTCTATGAATGGTGTATTTCATTCCATTTATCGATCTATCATATATATATATATGTATATGATGAATATATATTATATATAAATCATTTTCTACATTCTGGAATTAAGTAAATCGGTATATAATTAATAATATCAAGAACAACAAGTCGAAACACATACAATAAATGAAACGATTTTACCCAAATCGCTGCTTTTACATCGAATTTACAAAAGAACGGGTAATATAAAGCCATAAGTAAACTATATATGATATCATAACAATGAATATGATTCTATAATAATTTAATGACATTATTTAAATCATTATACAGGATGTTCAGATACATATGAATCATATCGGACATAAGGTAAGGGCTAATTATTCTAATCTCATTCTTCTCCGAGATTGTTTATTCGTAAGTATTTACTAGGGTTAAGTTTATTATCCATGACAATATGTTGTCAAAATATTTTTAATTTTTTTTTATTTTTTATCCATGTATGTTTAAAGTCATTTTTACATTTTATTACTTTTACCACATCATATGGAAGGAATCTTTCTTTTGTTTACCATACGAGGTACTTTTTGACTTTTTTGGTAAAAGTACGAGAAAAATGTTTTTTAAACTTATACAGCATGAATATATTGTTATAGTGTCATAACACATTATTTTCATGAAGATTACTCTACAATATTTAATTACTATTTTCAAAAAAAATCCTTTTCTTTTAAAATTGCATGGAATTTTGTGAAAAGAAAGTGATTTTGAAGAAGAAAGGATATTTTCCTCAAGAATTCATTTCAGGTGTTTTATCAGAACCATTTCCCATATAAGATGGAATTATTTCATATGTGTATGGTTCAAGTATAATTTCTATAGTATTTACATGGTTTCACTTTAATTATGATGAAATGATATACATTTTTTTATATGGATTATGTTATGATGGCATGATGTTTATGAAACCCAATTTATTCATTGGGTTACGATGAATTATTTATGTTTATGTTGTGGCACAAGTAAGAATGATTTCATTATGATATGGGTGGGACCTATATCTCCCTCCAATGCATTGGGTAAATATTTATATCTCATGAGATATAAATGGTTGTAACACTACGTGAATCTAGTTCAGTAATACAGGACTGGAATGAGGAGTGAACTCGATTCAGAAAGAGAATTTGTCCACTAAGATGGTCTTGGTAGAAATGCCATGGCTACTATGGAAATCATATCATGTGCTTAATTGTTGCCACAATCACATATTTTATTCCCAAGTTATTTGATCATGATTGATGTTCTTTTATGATATATTCCTTGCGTACTTCCAAGATTTTTGTCTTTGCTAAAGATTTTGATATTTAGATTTTATGTTCAAGATTTTGCATTTAAATGTTTACAGATTGTTTTATGATCTCTATGTTTACCCTTACTAAGAATTTGAGATCACCCTTTTTATTTTTTCTTTTCCCCAGGATTGAATGAATGGTTTTAGGTAAGAAACCCAAAAAGGGAAGATCTTTATGGGAGATGTTGAAGATCTTTCACCATTATTAGATGATTATGTTATGAGTTTCCAAAGACACTAAAATATTACGGTCCTTTGGTGTCTGTTTTTGTTATGTATTAAGTATTCTTCAAAATTAATGTAATGTCTATGTACATCAAGCTTTGGGTCTCTACAGTTGGTATCAGAGGAAAGGTTTAGGTAACCTTTGGAAACTAGGATGAGAAAACTTTATTGAGACCCCTAGATATATTTCTAGGGTATGTCTAGGGATGTCCCTAAGGTTAAGTACACATATTGGTTAGAGTCCTATAATTATGTTGACGATCATGAATAACCTAGTTTGAACCTAAGGTGTCATGGATTAAAGAATTTTTGATAAGTTAGACATCCCATAAGTGACGTTTTATGATTATGTGGTTCCACGTTATTTTAATTGTTTCTTACACTATGGTTTCTAGTCTTTGTCAATGGAGGGAATGAGAAGGAATTCAGTTAACATTGATTCCAATGGAAAAATTGGTGACTACGATCAACAAAATTATGTAACACCTGGAGATGAATATATTGTGATTACCCCGAATCATTCATCTTGATATATGATTTACAAGGTGTACTTTAGTTGTATTACTAATTAATCAAATAAGAGGAAGATGGAATTTTATGCATTTTCTGATGGTGAGGAGTATAGAGAAAGAAATATTGAGATTTCTAAATAAGGGAAGAAGAACCTTGAGGAATACCTAAAATGGAGGCGAAGATGTTATCTATTTAGATAAAAGGGTCAGAGAGTGACAGACTATTATGGAGTCCAATGTCTTATCTGCGGAGAGCACGGGCATTACCCAACTCAATGCCCTAACCTAAGAAGTTACTTCTAAATTGAGGAAGGACCTATTCCAAGACAATAATTGAAGAGGATGTATTGAAAGGCTTAAGTATTGGAATTCAATAATAATTTTGTTGAGGTAATTTTATAGTATATTGAAATATCTATGTATTGGTCCATTGTGGTTTTCTATAAGAATATGGTACCAGTATCCATGAAAAGTGATTCAAATATTTTTGGAAAGCAGATGATATGCACATACTGAATGGATAAGTAGAAAAAAATATGTCTGATTGTATGCATGAGCTCATGATTGATATAAGGACTAAGTGATATCGTGGTTTGAGTATATATAATTTTTTGGATTTTGGTATTTGGAAAGTGTTAACTTTTAACTGAATTCATGTTTTCACTAAGGTTCAATGGGTATTCATTTTTCAAGAGAATACATTATTAAGGCCTTCAAATGTTTGGAATGTGACCAACAAGACATATCTTATGATATTTGGGGATCAATGATGGTATTAAAATTCTTGTTATCTAAACTCTCTGGTAATCCTTTTCACTATAATATGAGATTGGACAATAGTATTTTGGATAAGCCTAAAGATTGGAATGGATTATGTTGGAAATAAGTTAGTATTGTTTAAGTCTATACCTTTTTGTTATAATAGTATTGTTTTAGAAAAAGGATAACATGCAGGACGGGCGACAACCCGTCGCGTTGGACAAGGTTGTGGGAATCAAACCCACAACTGAAGTACGACAGGCCATTATCGCCTACCACTGGCCTACAAAAAGACCCTGGTTAGTAAAAACAAGTTTTATTATATTAAGCGGTATGATATATGAATTATAAGTCCATTATAGGAACCATATACGATTAATCTCACTACAGATGGACTTGCGTATATTTGATAACTTTTTCTATCCTTTTGTTTGAGACAGATGGAATGACCTATCATTCTATCACATGATCTACTAACACTTCACGGAGGACAAATTCAACTTCATTTCTTTAAGAGATGAAGTGGAAATTTTTCAAGGCACAAACAACAGTAAGATGGTACCAAAATTAAGTAAGTATTTCTTTTAATTCAACAATTCTTCAACTTTAGGGAAATGATATTAAAAACAAAAAATGTTATCCAACTACCCTTATATCCTATGAATCAGATGGTACCTTAGATCATCACAAATTTATGGCTTTTTGATTTTTTTCTTTTTCATAGCCATGTCCTCTACCACTCTCTATTAGAACTTTATCGTTAGATTTTTCTTCCATATCCATATTTCCACCTATGTTCTCCTATGTGGAAACCTAGTGATGAGTTAATCTGGGTAACCGTTACATTTCTAACTTTCCTTTTTAAAATGATGTTTTAGTATTCCTTTTTATTATATGGGTTTCTTTGAACGAAACTTTCAAGTAGTAAACGATTTATAACCCTGACGAATTTCGAGGGCGAAATTCATTTTAAGGGGGGTAGAATGTAACACCCTAAGATTTTATGAAAAATATTCTTCTTAATTTCATTGATGTCTTGTGTTGTATGATACACCAAGGGTATATTACACTACACGCATACTTGACTTGACTTCCATTACACGCAATTTCGGCCTTCCACGATAGCGTGTATTGTACTCAATACCGAGTTTCGCTAAACAACGATATGTTATATAAACTAGCCGTTTTGAATAGTAATACCCTCTTTTTGAAATTTTTTAAATTTTACCTTTTGAAATGGACTTCATTTTTGGATTCCGAATATTGAAATTATCCTAAGGTGAAATTTTGGTATTTTTCTAGAAACTTCCAATTTTTGATGAATAGTGAAAAACACAGAGTTATAGTTTAAAAACCAAATTTTTATTTAAATAATTAATTATTTTATTTATATTTATTTTAGGATTAAATAGATACATAATACCTATATAAGTTCAATTTCATTCATTGGAGTCATTTTATAATAATTTTAGATATATAAAAATTTTATTGAACTTTTTACCGTCTTTTACCCACCTCCTAGGAGAATTTGAAAATTCACATAAAACATAATTTTACCGCTTATGTGAGTAGAATTTTGAAAATATGAGAGTCACGGTTAATATCAAGGATTAAAATGTGGTTCAATGAGATGAAAATAATTTTTGGTGAATAGTATCTTTTTACTTTTATTTACCACGGTTAAAAGTAAATAGGGCAATTAAGGGTAAAAATGAGATTATTATTTCCATAAAACATGTCCTAATTCAATTGGATAAGTGTAATTCTACCAAAAACAACCTTATGAATAACATATGACCATTTAGGTCCACATGGATTAGATTAGAACATTTATTATTATTTTATTTAAGGAAGAGTTAAAATGGTTAAAATCAAAGTTTAATAACTAAAACATTTTTAATATAGGTTTATACATAAGATAAATTCGATTATAAATATTAATTAGAAAGATTAAATTATTTCGTACATAATGGTATTTTGTTTATAATTTTTAGACATTAAATAATTTAATTTATTTATGACACAATGATGATGAAGTAATTATCTTGTTAATGAAATATTAACGTAATTGATGTTATAAATACCCAAATAATTGTAATTTGAGACTTTTTATGAATTCGACTAATTTTATAGATTAATATGACATGTTAGTATTGATCTAATTAACTTTTTTCGAACTAATCATGCTATTATGATTTTCAAAAAAATCAATTACCAAATAGTGTCAAAATTGACATAAAATAGTTTTTAAAACAAATATTGTATTATTAATTGTTATTATATTACTAAAAATATATGATTCGGCCAAGATACTTATATACTGAAATTGGTATCATTAATGGACCACTTGGGGGTCTCTTGGATGTATATGGTACATTTATTAACTATATAATATAAAAATACAAAGTGACGTGGTAAATGTAAATCTAATTAACTAAGAGTTAAAACTAAAAGATGAGGTTAATATAATGACCTAAACCTGTATAAAATCTATTGGGTGAGATTATTTCGACCCATCCCCAGTTTATCTTCTAAATAAATCAATTTGGAGCTATTATAAACCGAATATGACTTTATTATAAAATAATATTTTAAGTTTTTCCGAAAGTGCCCCTCTCCTCCCTTATAAAAAGGGCACCCCTTCCCTCTTCTCTTCACACCCTTTTGAGCCTTGAAGCTCGGAAAACCCCAGACCATTACTCTTATCCACTTCCCTAGAAACATTCCTGGAGGTTCTGGTCTTATCAAAAGCCCAACTCTACTTCCTTAAGTGGAATCTTAAAGGAGGTTTGTCAAAGAAGAGGTAATCTCTTCTTCTGATTCTCTCATGTTCTTTTCTTCTTCTACTTCTTATTCTTTAGTTATCTCATTATAAAGTAATAACATCAGTATTAATTATATAATGATATGTTATTATAAATATTAAACAACCCTATTTCACCTTCTATCCATCCTACAGAAAATGAAATCACCACGCGTGCGTACGTATGGAATACCGTCTCCACGCCATGGTGTAATCTGTTTTCGACCACCACCTTACTTGGATTTGTATAATGGTGTAAATAAATAACTATATATGATTATTTTAAAGTTATATTTATTCTGAAATATTATACATATGTTTTAATACAATTCCACGATCATGGGAATGATATCATCGCTCGTGCGTACGTACGGACTACCGTCTCCACGACGTGATGAGATACATTCTCCATGTTAACCATTCATGACTGATTATAAAGTATATATAATGAATAATAATAAGATATATGACATAATAATGATTCTATATTTATGTATATATATTTATTTATTTTATCTACTTAATTATATTCAATTCAATAAGGAAACGAAAATAGTGGTCATGCCTACGTACGACTTACTGTCTCCATCAACGGTGTATTTCATTCCATTTATCGATCTATAATATATATATGTATATTATGAATATATATTATATATAAATCATGTTTTACTTTCTAGAATTAAATAAATCATGATATATGTAATAATATAAAGAACAACAAGTCGAAACACGTACAATAAATGAAACGATTTTACCCAAATCGGTGCTTTTACATCGAATTTACAAAGGAACGGGTAATATAAAGTCATAAGTAAACTATATATGATATCATAACAATGAATATGATTCTGTAATAAGTCAATGACATTATTTAAATCATTATACAGGAGGTTCAGATACATACAAATCATATTGGACATAAGGTAAGGGATAATTATTCCAATGTCATTCTTATCCGAGATTGTTTATTCGTAAGTATTTACTGGAGTTATGTTTATTATCCATGTCCATATGTTGTCAAAATGTTTTCAAAAAAATTTTACTTTTCTTCCATGTATGTTTAAAGTCATTTTTACCTTTGTTTACTTTTACCACATCGTATGGAAGGACTCTTTCTTTTTTTTACCATACGAGGTACTTTTTGACTTTTCTGGTAAAAGTATGAGAAGAATGTTTATTTACTTATATGGCATGAACGTATTTTTATGGTTTCATAATGCCTTATTTTCATCAAGCATACTCTACAAGATTTAATTACTATTTTCAAAAAAATCCTTTTCTTTTAAAATTTCATGGCATTTTGAGAAATGAAAATTATTTTGAAGAAGAAAAGATATTTTCCTCTAGAATTCATTTCATGTGTTTTATCATAACCATTTTCCATATAAGATGGAATTATTTCATATGTGTATGTTTCAAGTATAATTTCTCTATGATTTACATGGATTCACTTTTCTTATGATGAAATGATATCCATTTGTTTTTTATGGATTATGTTATGATGGGATAATGTTTATGAAACCCATTTTATTCATTGGATTATGATCAATGATTTATGTTTATGTTGTGGCACAAGTAAGAATGATTTCATTATGAGATGGGTGGGACCTATATCTCCCTCCAATGAATTGAGTAAAGATTTATATCTCATGAGATAGACATGGCTGGAACTGTAATTTAATCTGGTTCAGTAATACAGGACTGGAACGAGGAGTGAACTCGATTCAGAAATAGAATTTTTCCACTAGGATGGTCTTGGAAGTAATGCCTTGGCTACTATGGAAATCATATCATGTGGTTAATGGTTTCCAAAATCCCATGATTTATTCCCATGCTATTTTATCATGATTGATGTTCATTTATGATATATGCCTTACGTACTTTCAAGATTTATGTCTTTGCTCAAGATTTTGATGTTTAGATTTTAGGTTCAAGATTTTGCATTCAAATGTTTATGGATTGTTTTATGATCTCCATGTTTACCCTTATTGAGAATTTGAGCTCACCCTTTGTATGTTTTCTTTTCCCTAGGACATAAATAATGGTTTTAGGTAAGAAAACCAAAAGGGGAAGATCTTTATGGGAGATGTTGAAGATCTTTCACCATGATTAGAAGATTACGTCCCGAGTTTCAAAAGACACTAAACTATTACGGTCCTTTGGTGTCTGTTTTTTTTATGCATTAAGTATTCTGCAAAAGTAATGTAATGTCTATGTACGTCAAGCTTTGGGTCTCTATATTCATGATCTGAAAACTATCTACTCATTACCTTATCAAGGAGGGAAGAGATAACTGTAAAGGAAGAGAGGTAATAATTCTCGTGACTATCATGGAACTCTAGGTGCAGCTCATAAAATAGGGCCACTGACCTCCATTCATCATTGTCTTCTATTAAATCCTATGCTTTGGTGTTTTTAGTCAGTGCATCTGTAACTACATTACCCTTCCCAGACATATAGGCAAGATAAAAATCAACGGATTGTAGATATTCACCCTATCTTCTCTGTCTGAGGTTCAAGTCATGCTAAGAAAAGACATACTTGAGGATCTTATGGTTTTTGTAAACAAAAAAGCACTCACCAAACAAATAATGTCTCCATCAATGTCAGGAATTGAAAACTGATGCTATCTTAAGGACGTGCAATGGTTAATTTCTATCCTGAGGCCTCAACTACTAAGATCCCTACATAATGACTCTTTCTTTCTACCTTAGTACTGCTCCTAGGCCAATTCCTCATGAATCACATAAGATGGTATAACATATACCCATCTCAGTAAGAATTAGAATAGGTACTGATACAAGTATCCCTTTCATCACCTGAATAGATTTATCACATGATTCTGACCATGTGAACTAAACACCATCCTTTGTAAGACTAGTAAGAGGTGAAGAAAGATATGAAAATTATTTTATGAAATGCCTGTAATATCCAACCATCCCCAATAAACTCTATATATCAAACATTTTCTTAGGATTCTACTAGTAAACTACAGTAGTATCCATTTTAGGGTAAATAGATACTTCTGATTCTAAGATAATATGACCCAAAAAGTAGACTTTGTAGATCCAAAAGTGTCACTTAGAAATCTTGGCATAAAGCCGATGCTCTCTCAATGTACTCAAAACAATCTCAAGATGTTTGTCAAGGTCTCTAAGAGTGTGAGAATACACCAAGATGTCGCCCACAAATACAATAAAAAAAGAGACCAAATATGGGTGGAAACCCTATTCATCAAAGCATTGAAAATGGAAGCTGAGTTCATAAGACCGAATGAAATAACAAGGGACATATATAGACCATAACTACTATGAAAAGTTTCAGGAGGTATGTCTGATGGTCTAAATCACACCTGATGATAACTTGATCTCAATTCGATCATAGAGAATAACTTTTCTCCTCAGATATAGTCAAAGAGATCTTCTATTTGATTAAGTTCATACAGGTTCTTGACTGTAAGCTGTTTCAATCATCTATAATCCCTGCATAGATGTAATGTAGCATCCAAATTCTTGATGAAAACCATGGGTGAACCCCAAGAGGATGTATTGTGTCATATAAAACCTTGGGCCTCTAAATCCTATAACTGTCACTTGAGATCCCAAAGCTCTATAGGTGTAATCTTATAAGGAGGAATGGATACTGAAGTCTCTTAGGGAATAATCTTGATTGTAAACTCTACCTCTATCTCTAATGAGGTAAACTAAAAAATCATTGATAAAGACATCCCTAAACTGATCCACTACTAGAGGGAAATCATCCTGTAGTAAACCCTGATCCTCCATGAAGAGATTTTTGATCTTGGTGGTAACTCCACTAATCCAATGATTCACTGGTCTAGATCTACTGGACTAGACATCCCACTCACCATTATTTAGATAACTTCTACCCTATGGTGATGTAAAAGATACTCAATGGTGATAGTAGTCTACAAAAATGTGATTGTGGACCAAGAAGTCTATTCCAAGAATGACATAGAATCCCATCATCTCGAGAAAAAATAGGTGTTATAAGAAAGGGTAATTGCATACCTCAAGGGGATAGTCCCTACATTAGTGTATTCCCACTTTCTGTTCCCCTAACAACATATCTAGTGTCATTACACCATAGTGATATTGTATCTATAATCTGAGACTTTCCACAATGGAAATGGATATAAAAGAGTTTGAATCACATGTATCAAGAAAATAATATTAAATAATAAAGGACACTAGAATAGTACCCCATACTATAGAAGGTCCCAAAGCATGATCCTCAAGTATTGGTTTTAGTGCATGAAACTAACCAAATCCATAGCCCTATGAATCCGATAGACTACCATGATCAAAATAGATCTAATATCACTACTAGTGATCAGGGGTCTGGATACAAATACCATGACCTCCTCCTTGACCAGACTTGCTGGTTCTATTCTAACTTCTAGCCTAACACTGTGTTAAATAACTAACTCCTAAAGGTGGAGCTATAATAGATCATTTTCAACTCAAATTTGGTGGAAAGATCCTATATAAACACTGAATGTGCCCTATATGACCGCAATACTGACACTCTAGTGGTTAGCTATCAAACAGAGGCTTCAAATCACCCCTTCATCCACACTGATGACTGATCGTACCACGATTCACTGCTTTCTTTCACCCTTACACCACTGTTTTAAACTGTTTTTGTAATGAATATTACAAATAAAATAATAAATTTCACTTAATTTTATATTTAATGAATTAATTTTTATTACTATTTAATAGGTAAATTTTACTTGTTTAAGTGTTTATATTGTAGGAGGAGGTGATTCAGAGGGCCCATGATGGAAATCAAGTAAAACAGGCCAAACTGCGCAAGGGCCCAAGCATTTATGTGGACATAAATATATATTGTGGATTCTCTGTGCATTAAATTGGGCTATAAATTTGTGTATAAATGTAAAATTGTGTGGGATACATTTCTCTAAAATAAAATGGAGCCCAATTATCCCATTTAAAGTCCCATAATAGGCCCACAATGTGAAACAATTCTAGGTGATCCAGATTAGATGACAGTTCTGTATTTGGGCCATACCTCGGGCCTCAGAGATCTAATTGGGATGATTCCACCTCCCATGGACATATAACATGAAGTCACGCCTCTCCCACGAATTTAAAGTCATTTTCACGTGTTTTGTTCAGTCAAACATCCAGATAAAGATGGAGTAAAAAGTATTCCCTGAATAGTGACCTAGTCTCTTGGTCCCTTGACTTCTTTTGGGGAATGTGTGATGTGTATGTCCATTAAAACACCTCTCACCCAAATTATCTAATGTTGCACTACCAGTGGTGAAGGTGAGTCGAATTGGAGAGCTGCTTTCACCCATTTTAGTTCCCTTCTCCCTCATGTACTTCTATGTTTCTTAGTGATCAACTTGGGGGGTGTCCATTGTTGTAATCCCGAGATCCACATTTGTAATCTTCGTAAGGTAATTTAATTTCCAGGTTTTTTTTTCTATTGTTCTTAATTTTTACCTTATGAATTTTTATTTATTATTATATTATCAAATACAAATCAAAGGATCAATAATCCTTGTGCTTCCATGCATAACTTGGATCTTGTGATGATTTGAGTGTGTTTGCCTCTTTTCTCATCTCTTCTCTTTCATGAGTTTGATTTTGGATTGACTTGTTTGATGATATCCAAAAGTTATAACCCATGAAAATTCATGTTTATGTATTGATATAAATTTTGATAAAGACCCAAATCCGGATATCTCATCATGTTGTTGATGTGATGCCTTGATTGAGTTCGGTTCTTACATCGACATGGTTTTATTGATTATGAGCGGTCGCTGATAATTAGTATCATTTATTGATCAAATCCTAGGTGGTAACCTAGTAAGAACTCACATATTACTATTTTTAGTGGGTATAGAATCAAGGAATCAATGATCCTTCCCATTCCCTTGAGAGCGATGACAGATTGATCATCAAGGGACACTTACTCGGGTTGATCACGATTTCTCCAACCAGTTTCTCTCACTTAGTAGTATATTTTAAATTGATATTTTAAAATCATAGAACCCCCAAACACTTAACTTAATTTCAATTTTTTTACATAATCAAACCCTTATTTTGAGATTAGTGATCTAAGTCTCTATCGAAAGGCGACCTAGGGTTCCTGCTATAGTGAGAAATTCTAGTAAGAACTTAACCTCTAATTTGACGTGCTTGACAACACGATCAAATTTTGGTGCCATTTCCAGGGATACAAGATCATTTCTTTCATTTTATTTATATATTTTACTTCTTAATCAGTGTTATATTATATATCCTCCCCATTTGATAGTTTTTGTTTTAGTTTTAGTTTTTTTTGTTTTTGTATGTTCTCTCTCTCTCTCTCTTCTTCTTATTATTCTTTTTTTCTCTATCTCTCTAATTCTGTAGTATAAAATTCTATTTTATATAATCCTTTAATTTCTTATGTTTTTTATAATTTTATTCACCTTCCATAAAACAAAAAAAAATTAATAAAACAAACAATCAATCAATCAAATTGGACATTGTTGTTGCATGACAAGATCTGGAAAAGAAACACTACTCGAATTTGACCCTAAAATTGAAAATTCACTCCATTCAAAAATCAGGTCATCTAGAGTAGGAAAATAAAGTATCACTAAGGAACCCCATTTGGAACCCCAATTGGTCTTAAACCAATAAAAAATTGAACCAAATAAAACCCCAGAGATCATGGTTGCAAATAACCGAACATTAAGAGAATTGACCACCCCAGATGTGGAGTACCAACCTACATACATCCAATATCATGAGGAAGCAGCCAATTTTGAGGTAAGATCAGGACTCATACACCTCCTTCCAAAATTCCATGGTCTTCCTGGTGAGGAACCTCACAAACATCCAAAGTATTTTCACATAGTGTGCTCCACCATGAAACCCCAAAATGTATCTGAGGACCTCATTTAGTTTAGGGCCTTCCCTTTCTCCCTTGATGGTGTAGCCAAAGACTGGATATATTATCTGCCTACCACAATTGGGGGATGAAATGACCTTAAACGACTATTTTTAGAGATATTTTCCCTTCATACCAAACTGTATCAGTTAGGAAAAAATTTTGTGGCATTAGGAATTTATAAGGAGAGACCCTTCATGAATACTAGGTGATATTCAAAAGACTTTGTTCAAGTTTCCCCCACCACCAGATTGGTGAAAAACTTTTAATTAAATACTTCTATGAGGGACTTATCCCTATGGATCGTGGAATGATTGATGTTGTAGCTTGTGGTTCCCTAGTTGACAAAACTCCTTCAGCCTCTTGTGACTTAATAGCTAACATGGATCAAAATGCACAACAATTTGGTACACGAGATATTGTTCCAACCTGAGGAGTTCATGAGGAAAGTCATTCCTACCTAGAAATAAAGTAAGATAATAAACTTGGTGAGATGCATATTATTCTAAGGCAATTATCTCAAGCACAAGGTAACTCACACTCTCCTCTCGTTCCATTACATTGTGGTATTTGTTCTGATAACACTCATTTTTTTGACCAGTGCCCAAAACTTCAAGATTCATCTGAGTTTTGTGCTGCAGTGTTCCCTAGGGGTCCATTCCAACAAGAACCACGATTAAAGTAAGAACCATTCAGGCCAAATCCATACTCTGGGTGGCAAGCACAACCAAAATACCAATAAGGAGGAAACTCAAGCTACCCCAAGCAGAACTGGTATCAACAAGGCCAAGGTATGAACCCTTATTTTCCTTTAACATTTCAAAACAATCCTCCTCCTCCCAAGTATGAACCAAGCCTTGAGGATATGGTGAAGCAAATGGAAACTCAGAACCTCTAGTTCCAACAAAGCACACAATCATCTATTCAAGACCTGCGAACTCGGGTGGGGCAATTATAAAACACCATCAGTGAGATTAAGATGCAAGGTTCTAGACAGCTACCATCCCAACCCATTTACAATCCGAAGGAAAAAGGTAGTGTAGTTGTAGATACACTTCGCAGTGGTAAAGAAGTTTCTCCTTCTACTAATTATGCAAAGTAGGTATGTCCTCCTCATGAAAACTCTCTTTCCCAACCCTCAAAAATTTCATGTAAAGAAAAAGAAGAGAAAAATGGTAATCGAATTGTCATTGATTATTCAAATGAACAATCCATTCCTCTTCCTTTCCCTCAAAGAATCTCTAAATATAAGAAGAATTTTGATAATTAGATTGTTAAATAAATAATTGATACATTTAAAAAGGTTCAAGTTAAAATTCCTTTATTGGATACAGTTAAAAAAATCCCTCGATATGCCAAATTTCATAAAGAGCTTTGCACCCATAGAAGGAGGATGAAGGGGAATGAGAGAGTCAACCTGGAAAGGAATGTCTCGGCCTTGATTCAACCAACAATTCCAACCATATGCAAGGATTAGGGCATATTCACAATACCTTTTATCATAGGGGAGACCTTATTCTCTGATGGTATGCTATATTTAGGTGCTTCTATTAATGTAATGCTTCACACTGTGTGTACTTCTTTGTAGGTTGGAGAGCTTCAACCAAAAGGCTTTGTCATGCAACTTGCCAACATGAGCACAACACACCCATCTGGAGTGGTCGAGGATGTCCTCATAAAAGTTAAGAATATCATCTTCCCTACATACTTTTACATTCTTGAGATGGAAGATACTTGAACCAATGGACATGCCCCTCTCATACTTGGTAGGCCATTCCTCAAAACAACAAAGACAATCATCAACATTCACAATGGTACGTTGTCCATGGAGTTTGGTGGATAAAAGGTAAGTTTTAACATCCTTGAGGCTATGAAACACCCCATGGAAGAGCACTCCACTCTTCCTATATATTCGATGGAAGTTCTCTCTAATGAAAAACACACAAAAAATTCTACCCTTGACCCATCCTCTGATTTATTTTCCTCTTATTCACCCATGGATGATTTGTGTTTTGGTTCTTATTTTGAATGTTGTGTGGGTTCATAAAAATGTAAATTTTGTGCTTTAATTGATGAGTGTGTTTATTCTGAGTTACCCATTGCTATCGATGATTATGCAAATCTCATTTCAATAGATTCTCGTTCCTTTGAGAATAAACATGAGCAGATAGATAGTTTCATGGTCCTCACTCCCCCTAAATCCACTCCCACAATCCAAAACCCCCCGGTGTTTGAATTAAAACCACTTCCATCAAATTTAAAATAATCCTTTCTTGAGGGTACTGACCAATTCCCGTCATTATTGCCAATAACCTCTCTCAACAACATGAATAAAAACTGCTTGATCTTTTGAGAGTGTAAAATGTCAATAGGATGGACATTGGATGATATTCTAGGGATTATCCCATCTATTTGTATGCACCATATACATTTGGATGATGAGGCTAAGACCGTAAGGCAGGCTCAATGCCGGTTGAATCCCACTCTCCTTGAAGTGGTAAAATTGGAAGTCAGTAAATTACTTACTGCTGGGATCATTTATCATATATCTGATAGTAAATGGGTTATCCCAGTTCAAATTGTGCCTAAAAAATAAGAATAACAATTGTGTCAAATGAAATGAATGAATTGGTTCCAATGAATGTGCAAAATAGTTGGCGATTCTGTATTGACTACCATCGACTGAATCAAGCCTCGCGGAAGGACCATATTCCATTACCTTTCATTGACCAAATGTTCGAACGAATGGATGGTAAGTCCCATTATTGTTTCCTTGATGTCTATTTGGGTTATTTCCAAATCCATATGGCCCCTAAGGATCAAGAAAAGACCACATTTACCTGTCCATTCAACACATTTTCATATAGAAGAATGCCTTTTGGCCTATGTAATGCTCCTGGTACTTTTTAGTGATGTATGTTAAGTATTTCTTCTGAGTACCTTGAGAGTTGTATGGAAGTATTTATGGATGATTTCATGGTTTATGGTTCTTCTTTTCATGATGGTTTGGAAAACCTAGGTTCTGTCCTCCGCCGCTACATTGGAAAAGATATTGTTTTAAATTATGAAAATTGTCATTTCATGGTTTAGTGGGGGATAGTTCTTGGGCATATCATTTAAAATAAGGTAATTCAAGTTGATATATCAAAAATTGAATTAATTTCATCCCTTCTATTTCCAAAATTTGTTCATTTGGTGCGGTCTTTCTTGGGTCATACTGGTTTTTACCGCCGAATCATTAAAGACTTTAGTAAGATCTGACTTCCCTTATCTCGATTATTACAAATGGATTTGAATTTTTTTTTTTGATAAAAATTTTGAGGATTCTTTCAATTCACTAAAAATGAGTCTCACATCACCTCTCATCATCCAACCACTAAGGTGGGATCTACCATTTGAACTTATGTGTGCTTCCTCTAACTTTGTAGTTGGGGTAGTTTTATCACAAAGGGTTGAGAATTCCCCTCATGTCATTGTGTATGCCTCACGTACCCTTGACCCTGCCCAGGAGAACTACACCACCACTAAAAAAGAACTTCTTTATATTGTTTCTTCCTTGGAAAAGTTTCATTCCTATCTCATTGGGCCAAAAATAATTGTCTTTTCTGATCATGTTGCCCTTCGGTTTCTCCTTAAGAAACCTGAAGTTACGCCCTGCCTCATTCGGTGGATGCTCCTCCTCCAAGAGTTTGGCCTTGAGAATAGAGATAAGATAGGATTTGGAAATGTGGTAAATGACCACATTAGTAGGATTTACCCACCACTCGACCATCATGTTGACTCACCTCTCCCCATTGGAGAATTCTTCCCTCATGATAACCTTTGTGATGTTGTGAACCTTACCCCCTGGTATACGGACATTGTGAATTTTCTAGCAACATCTTGGGTCCCCACTGATTTTAGCACTTCACAATCGCAGAGACTTAAACATGATTCTAGATGGTACATTTGGGATGACCCATATTTATGGAGGATCTGTAGTGACCAGGTTGTTTGTAGGTGCGTCCTTGGCCATGAGTTCACCTCAGTTTTGAGCTTCTTCCACACATTGTCTTGTATGGGGCAATTTGGCTCTCAACGTATTGCTCGAAAGGTCCTTAAATCAGGATTATATTGGAAGACATTGTATAGAGATGCCCATAGGTTTTGTAAATCATGTACTTGATTTCAATTCATAGGGAATATTTCCAAGAGGAATGAAATTCCCCAACATCCCATGTTATTCTGTGAAATCTTCGATGCATGGGGCATTTAATTCATGGAGCCTTTTCCAAATTCATTTAGATTTGTGTAAATATTACTAGTTGTTGACTATGTTTCTAAATGGGTGGAAGAAAATTCTACTCGGACCGATGACTCTCGAGTTGTTGTTGATTTTGTGAGGTCCCATATTTTTAGTAGGTTTGGTCTACCAAGATTCGTCATTAGTGATCAGGGTTCACATTATTGCAATCGTAACACGAAAAACTTGTTTCATAAGTATGGGGTTGTTCATAAAGTCTCCACTTCATATCATCCCCAAACTAACTGACAAGTGGAAATTTCAAATCGGGAAGTTAAGAGAATATTGGAAAAAATGGTACAACCCAATAGGAATGATTGGAGTTTGCGCTTGGATGATGCACTTTGGGCATACCATACTGCTTTTAAAAACCTTATCGGAATTTCACCATATCGGATTTTTTTTGAAAGGCTTGTCACCTCCTGGTGTAGGTAGAACACCAAGAATATTGGGCTGTTAAGCAATGTAATATGAATCTCTTAGATGGATGTGAGTATAGAAAGTTTCAGATTCAGGAGTTGGAAGAAATTCTGTGTGATGTATATGAGAACTCTCGAATCTAAAAAGAGAAGACAAAGGCAATCCATGATGGGATGATTCATCAGAGGAAGTGTCAAATTGGTGATAAGGTACTCATGTATAATTCTAGGCTAAAGCTCCACCCAGGTAATCATCGTTCCCGATGGCTTGGTCCTTATACTGTTACTAATGTTTACCCTTTTGGTGTTATAGAGGTTTTGCATGAGAAGAGTGGACAAGTGTTTACTATAAATGGCCAAAGGCTCAAACACTAATATGAGGATTTTCCCCAGCATCATGTGGAGGAAATCCAACTGATGGATGCCACATATGACACCACTTAGCAAGTTGTCCTTTTTCCCTACCTTTATTTACTTGTCTATTTATTTAAATACATGTATTGAGGACAATGTAATTGTTTTCATTTTTGAGTCAATTGTGTGAAAAAATTCCATTATTTTTGGAAAAATGTTTTTCAAATTAATGTTGATATGAAACCTTTTTCTAGAATTTGTATTTTCAAATCATTCTTAAGTGTTTAATGGATTTTTGAAACCCATGCCTTATTAGCACTAACCAATATATCAATCCCTTACCTAAGAAATATTCTAATCCCTTTATTGCATATTCTTCCTTTTAATCACTTTCTTGAGAGTCTCGAGTCATGTAGAGAAACTAGAACTTGCCTTAATTCTGTTTAATGCCATATGATTCAAGTGTGCTACATTCATGATTGAGGCCATCGTGCATTGAAAATCACTTTGTACAATTAACCTCTATTTTGGCCACCTTGACATTTTACCCTTCTTAATCCATAGAGACCACAAAATTCCTGTTAGGTAGCCACATTACAAGCTAATTTATCCCTACCTACCCATATTTATTATACATTCTTGTTTGAATTTTAGCAATTGTGGGGGAGAGGGTGTTTCCATGGGAATTTTTGGGAATGATCATTGTTATGGGTTGATAGAAAGGATGCCTAGATTTTACTTGGGTAGTGGGTTTACATGGCATATTATATCATTGTATTACACATTTTTCTCTCTTTATATCCAATGAAAATTATAAAAAAAACAAAAAACAATAGTTCTGTACATTGAAAAATAAACAGAACAAAAGAAAAAAATGGAGAAAAGAGGAAAATTATTCATTATTATTCACTGATCGGTTGTGACCCACAAAAATAGACAATGGGGATAGTGAGTCTGAAGTGATTCAATTTATGAGGGGATGAGTGTGTACATTCATTGTGAACACTTGATGAATTTTGAAATGTTTTGTACTTAAGATATTATACACTCCTCTTCTGCCTCAGATTTTTTTTATACATTAAATCCTACCAACCCTTGAATCTCAGAACAACTTGTTGGATGTCCTATTGAGTAACACACTAGTTTCGGCCGGTAGAGAACTTAGAATCAGGGCAAGCATATGGTAAGATCTCATGAACTCTAGGAAAAGACCATGACTCCATTTTCATATGTTCCTTGAGTGAAGAGGAAAATTTTCTACGTGAGGTAGGTCGCGACATGTTGCATGTGTGAACAAATGAAGTTAGCCAAATTTGAATGTGAGAAAAGAAAAATGATAGTAAAATTGATTTTATAAATGAGAAATGATGAATTAAATTTCAAAAAAATATTGGATATTCTATCACATTTGATTTTGGAATGAGATTTGATTAGGATATATGAATTTTCCTAGGAGTTCAAATGTTTAGGTTTTGGGGTGTGATCGTACCACGATTCACTGCTTTATTTCACCCTTAAACCTCTATTTTAAACTAGTTTCGTAATGAATATTCCAAATATAATAATAAATTGAACATACTCTTTGATTTAATGAATTAATGTTTATTACTATTTAATAGGGAAAATGTAGTTGTTTAAGTGTTTACATTGTAGGAGGAGGTGATTCGGAGGGTCCACGATGGAAATAAAGCAAAACGGGCCAAACTGCGCAAGGGCCCAAGCATTTATGTGGACATAAATATATTTTGTGGATACTTGGTGCATTAAATTGGGCTGCTAATTGGTGTATGAATGGAAAATTGTTTGGGCTACATTTCTATAGAAGACCATGGAGCCCAATTCTCCCATTTAAAGGCCCATAATAGGCCCACAATGTGAAACAATTCTGGGCGAGCCAGATTAGATGACACTTCTATATTTGGACCATACCTTGGGACTCGGAGATCTAATTAGGCTGATTCCACCTCCCAAGGATAGATAACTCGAAGTCCCACCTCTCCCACAAATATCGAGTCATTTTCACGCGTTTTGGTCAGTCAACCATCCAGATTAATATGGAGTAAGAAGTTGACCCTGAATAGTGACCTAATCTCTTGGGGACTTGACTTCTTTTATGAAAAGTGTGATGTGTATGTCCATAAAAACAACTCTAACCCCCATTATCTAATGTTTCACTACTGGTGTTGACGGTGAGTCGAATTGGAGAGCTTCTTTAACCCATTTTAGTTCTATTCTCCCTCATGTACTTCGAAGTTTCTTAGTGATCAACTTGGGGGGCGTCCATTGTTGTAATCTCGAGCTCCACATTTGTAATATTTGTAAGGTAATTTAATTTATAGGTTTGTTGTCTATTGTTCTTAATTTTTACCTTATGAATTTTTTTTATTCTAGTATGATAAAATACAAATCAATTGAACAAGAATCCACGTGCTTCCATGCATAACCTGGATCTTGTGATGATTTGAGTGTGTTTGCCTCTTTTCTCACCTCTTCTCTTTCATGAGTTTTCTTTTGGATTGACTTGTTTGATGATATCACGAAGTTATAACCCAAGAATATGCATTTTTTTTATTGAGTTCAATTTTTATAAAGACCCAAATCTAGACATCTCATCACTTTGTTGATGTGATGCCTTGATTGAGTTTGATTCTTACATCGACATAGTTTTATTGATTATGAGTGGTCACTGATAATAAATATCACTGATCGATCAAATTATAGGTGGTAACCTAGTAAGAACTCACATAATACTGGTTTCAGTGGGTATAAAATCACATAATCAATGATCCTTCCCATTCCCTTGAGAGCGATGACAGATTGAGCATCATGGGACACCTACCCGGGTTGATCACGATTTCTCCAACCAGTTTCTCTCACTTTGTAGTATAGTTTAAATTTCTATTTTAAAATCATAGAACCCCCATTCACATAATTTAATTTCAATTTTGTTAACATAATTAAAACCTTCTTTTGAAATTAGTTATTTAAGGCTCCGTCGAGAGAAGACCTATGGTTCTTGCTATACTGCAGAAATTCTAGTAAAAACTTAATCTCTAATTTCACGCGCTCGACAACACGATAAATGACATGCCAAAGATCTATCTAAATAGGTACTCTAGTTTCACTTCCCTGATGAGAAACATAGATAGAAAATTTCCTACCATCGGAAGAACAAATGGCATGTTGTGTCACTGGTCCTTTAAACCGAGTACTCTTGTCATCCCTCTGGTTTCTCTTAGTAATAAGATCCTGATTGAAATTATCAGAAAAGGTAGGTATGTCAAAAGACATTGACCTGTGTATGGATGGTTTATTGGAACCTATCCTCAGAACATCTAGCATGTGAAAACACATCGCTGACTAGAAGCAGTGTCAAGCAGTTCAACTCTTTTAAACACGTTGAATACTTCATAACTGAAATTTAACCCTTTTAAAGATGTATGAAATCCTTGGAACTATCATATATCAGGATTTTATGAATGAACTGATCATATAATATAGTCTTGAAGTCATCCCATATCATTCCTTTATGGTGATCATCCGGGGTAATCACATCTCACCGACGCTTGGTCAAATACTAAAGAATGTATGAAGAAATCTTGAATCTCTAATCTAGAGGCATTTCCAGATTATCAAATATAGAAATGATAGCCTCTTGACAATAATCAGCAGCATGTGGATCACCATCCCCTGAGAAAGTAGGTGGTTGCTGCTTCTCGAACTCATGAGTAAAATCATCCATCGTAGGAGTAGCTTGGGGAACACCATGCATGGACTTCGTCAGATGTAGGAAGCTATCACAAACTAGGGAATAAGTTCCTAGATTAGGTACAATAAGTGGGCCTCAAGTGGAACTCTTTAAGGTATGACTAGCATCTCAAGTCCCACCATGTTTGGAGCATGGTCGTCGCAACCCTCTTGCAGTAAGATATGAGGATGTCCTCGCAGAATTATTCTACAATCTCCAAGAACATGACACAGAACAATCATAGAATTATAAAGATAGAATCGGTAGTGGAATTTGAATGTAGGGAAACACGTTGCCCAGGGAATACTACACGAACTACCCACTTAGATGACCAGGTATCAGTAAGTGTTCAAGTATAAGTTTCATTTAACTTTTCATTTTATTTCATGGTTCACTTCTTTACCTTTCATAAACATTACATGAAAAAATAAGGAAGTGCTACCAATTAATTCTATATTTAAATATTCACTTTATAATGGATATCCATTTCCGATGAATCAGTGCCCATACACCTATCACCAGATATGATACCCATTTATTTTCTAGTGTAATGGATCTACTCGGGAAATTACTCATCCCAACCCATGACGGCCCATACTACTTATGAATTGATACATTAAATCACTCAATCACAACCAGGAGTAACACAAGTATAAACTAACTATCACAACATATCTCATCAATCAAAGGCATATCAAGCAATGAAAAGTAGTGGAATGTTCCTATATGGCATCTAAATATTCATAAAATTTGAATTATAGGTTCTTATAATGATGCATGAAAAAATTATCCTTACCGTCAGATCACCAGGGTAAGGATGAAAGAAAATCCTCCAACATAGTAATAATAAACAACACTACATAGCATAAACATCACAAAATGGTGAAATAATATCAATTGTAATAGGAAAAATAATAAAAAAAATTATAATTTAGGAAACTTAGTTTTAATGCCGAACATGGGTTTGTAACACCCAAGAACGACTTATTACCATGTCACAAGCATTACTATTCTCTAATATATTGTCTCCAAATAGTAAAGAAATAAAATAAACCACCTCTGATACCACTTTGTGACATTCCAGACATAGATTCAACTTCATATGTTCCACGAGCTGGGTGGTCCACATGGCCTTAAGCACGTCTCCCTGAATGCCAGAGGTTGCTGACTAACAGTGAGGGCCTGGGGTGTGTGTGTGGGGAGACTATGCCCTCATTTCTAGGGTGTATCACATCGGATACAGATAACATAGGTAAATTGAATAAGAATGTTAAGAAACATGATAAACATATAATAGGCATAGATAAACAAGGGATAACAATAACTATGTAACTGAAACAACATTCAAAAATACAACAAATGATGATAATAAGTCATGTCACTAAAAAACTAGAAAACATGGATACAATATAGAAGGAATAATATGTTCCACAATAGTATAAAGGAAATTAGATACTATACCAAGTATCCCAAGCTCCGGCTCGGTCATATTCTTTTAAAATCCATCCTAAATAGAAAGAAACCAAATGTATAAAGTTGTATACTTACCTTTGTCTACACCTGCAAACATATAAACTACTCCAGGTTCCAAATGACACCCAAAGAGGGTGTGATATAAATCTCAGTGGCCCACCACCAATGTTGTCTATAACATCCAGCCCGTGTAATGGAATATAACATTGTTCAGGCATGTATATATAAAGTAAAGAAGTAAAATGTAACTAGATTCCCAGGTACCTATTTTAGCCCTTAGATGGTGTCTGAACATATAACCAAGTCTTTACTTGCAATACTACAAATATGGCTTATATCAGTGCTAAAAATGGCCATTAACAGTGCTTGAAAAGCGTTATTAATTCCATCGAAGATAAAGGGGGGGTCCCCTTTATTAGCGCTCCAAAAAGCGCTGATAAAGACCCCTTTTATCAGCGCTAAAAAAAGTGCTGATAAAAGGGGTCTTTTATCAGCACTAAAATGAAGTGCTGATAAAAGGGTCTTTTATCAGCACTTTCTTTTTAGCACTGATAAAAGACCACTTTTATCAGCCCATTTTTTTAGCGCTGATAAAAATAAAAAAAATAAAAAAATACTGCCAATCTCGGGGGGGATTTTTACAGCGCTTGATCCCCCCTTTATCAGCGCTTTCCTACACCTCCAGCGCCCGCCTGCACCGCCTACACCATTTATCAGCTCTAGCCCTTTAAATCAACCTTGTGCGCAGACCTGTGCCTCCACCTGGATTTGATCTCGAGACCTCTCCCCTGCGCACCAAAAGCCTTTTCCACTACCCTATATTGATTTGTTCTCTTATTCATGATATATTTATTTATTTATATATATATTTAGTTATATTTATTCGTATAGTAATATATATTTATATTAATATATTTAGTTATATATATATATATAGTTATATTAATATATATATAGTTATATTAATATATATATATAGTTTTATTAATATATACATATAGTTATATTAATATATATATAGTTATATTAATATATATATATAGTTATATTAATATATAGTAGTTATATAAATATTCATATATTGGTATTTTAAATAAAATGGATATTAGTTATTATTTATATAAAGCTAATATATTTTATATGTAAATATGTTTAATTATTTATTTAAAAATTTTAATTTTTAGGTGTGGATATATAAAAAATATGTACATATAGATATATATTTGATTATAAATAGCAGTGCATTATAAAGAACGATGAAATTTAAAAGACATAATATCAATATGAATGTAATACCTTGGAATAAATTCATTCCCCACCAAAAAAAGCCAATAATACCCCCTTAAATGAGGCTGAAAATCCACAAAATGTTAAAAAAGATGGGTACCCTAACTAAGAACTCAGTTTTGGAGGACTTTTGGGCCTCTTTTGGCCTCAAAAAACACTTGACTGGTGCCCCCCCCCCCCCCCCCGGGGTCACAGCGACGTAGAGCTCATCGAAGGCTTTGATTTGATATGTGGTAGAGCTCAAACGGACACTCGGATCAAAAGTTATGGCCGTTTGAATTTCGAGTTGTGTTTTCAACATATTTTGGATCTTTTTTTAATTTTTTTTATTTTTTTAGTCTTTAAATTGTTATTAAATGACTATTACTCAATAATAATTATCAAATTATTATTTAAAAATATTTTTTTAAATTTCTAAGAAGCCATTTTCATTAAATATCTTATATATTATGTATAATAAGTGTAAATGTACATTTATACTTATCTAAAATGTATTTAAAAATTATATATTATATTTATATCAATATAACTATATAACTATATTTATATATTAATTTTTTTTTAAGTCGACCCTTTATCAGCGCTTTTTAAAAAAGCGCTGATAAAGGCCCCACCTTTATCAGCGTTACTAAACAAGAGCAGATAAAGGGGGTCCCTTTATCAGCGCTAAAAAAGTGCTGATAAAGGGGTATGTTTATCAGCACTTTTTTGAGCGCTGATAAAGCCCCCCTCCCTTTATCAGCACTTTTTCATTAGTGCTGATAAAGGGGTGGCGCTGGACTTGCCCAGTTTTGTGGTAGTGTTGATAGTTACCAATTTATCCATAATACACTTCTTATTAATACTATTTTTTCCAAGATGTAACAAGGAAACCTACGATGATATTTAACAATAAAGTTCCAAGGTAGTAACCAAGGAAACATAAGACTCAAGGGTCACTAACTTGGTAGTTTATGAGTTTAGATAAGGGTTAAGTGTATAATCCAAGGATCACAGCCCAAGGCATTCCATAATGAGACACTTACCAAGTCTATGGAGTTCATCGAAGGTAAAACATGGCTAAGAAAAGATAGGCCCAATGTGCTTTAACCATGGAACCAACTTGTCAATGCTAGATCAAAGGAGTGTATCCAAGGCATCCTAGATCCATGGGGTGTATCCATGGAATCTAAGAGTACTACATGAGGGATCATATGATATTACACCAGGTATCCAAAGATATGTTAAGGATTAGCTTCTAGGTGGGTCTTAACCTAAGCAATCCATATCCTTGATTCCGAATGGGGTTCTCGGGTGCTCATGGAATTATCCAATCATAATCCAGGGCAAGCTCATGTCAGGCAATGCTTATTTGATAGTGAATTCATAATTGATTCAAGTCTTGTCTTTCATTAGTGTGATTAGGTCAAGTATCATGCAACCATTTAATCCATTTAAGGAATATTTCATATTCAAGGTTCATTATTCTACCTTCCATTAATATGGTAAGGGGTGCTACAAATATGCAACCTACTATTTATTTGCATCCAATTATAAATTTGAAACACTTAACATTGGCAGTTCAAGTGGTAATAATACATGGTACATTCCATTATGAAATTCAAAACATAAAAATGCATTTAATATAGAAAGATTACACGTAGAAAGGTCAAGTGAAGGCACACCCGAACAGTGTCTCAAACGTGTCAAAACACTAAAAACACAAATATGAAAAAACCATTGACATAGGGTGGATTGGGTTTTTGGTGTAACCGCTAACAACTAATCAAATATTTAAAACAACCATAACCATATGGTTATAATAATTATAATCATGACATATGTATTTAATAAATGGCACCTGATGAAATCAGTGGGCCCCACATGGAAAATCCAATGTCAACGAACATTAAGGATAAATTATAGACCACACACCTTAGGGTTGTATGAATCTCATCCTATGGTATTAATGCTTTATTTTCCTCGGATCGGAGTAGATATATGAAAAGGTGAGAAATACTTAAACCATGATAACTAGGTCAAGAAAAAAAAAAGAGAAGTCAAACATATCAAATGGACTTGAGTAATTATTGTTATGCATCCAAAATGATGAACGGATGCTCGATCGGTTATCAGATGAAAGAGATATCTTTATTTCATGATTATGTATTAAAAAATCTCCAAATGGTTGAAAATTTAGGTAAATCCTATTGGTTTATGAGTTGGGGAAGAAGTTGTGGCTTAATAGATCATTAAGGGGGAAACTGGAAATTTACCCAAAATTTATCCTTTGCATGGTTTGTCCATACGCTTTGAAAAAATGTGTGCAAACCATGCGAAATGGTTCTATCCGAAAAAACACAATCTTCATTCTTTGGTCTAACCATGTAAAAACCAAGCACAATTACCTAGGAATAAGCGAACTTTCAAGGTTTGTCCTGCACTGTCATGTTCCATTAGTGCGAAGTGGATCTATCTAGAAAAATACAATCTGCATAGTTATTCAAACCATGCGCTAACCATGTGCAAACCATACGACTTGGCATGTTTTCCAAAATATTGGTGCTCTGAGCTCCAAACACGCCCTATACAGCCTCAAAATATTTTATAACTCATTAAGAACCCATAAAAGGTCTGAAGTAAATATTAATATTGAAATTTAAAGGATCCATACCTGAGTGAAAATCCAGGTTTATCTAGGGGACTTGTAAGTCTATGATATTGTGAGTCTCTGTCGGGTTACCTATGAGGTTTTATCTGATAGGGACTCAAGGTTCAACTCTATGTTTTGAAATGGTTTGAATGAGGTGATGTGTTCCAAGATTAGATTGATAATGTATTATCATCCACAGATGGATAGAGAGATAGAGTGGTCTACTAAAGTTCTATAGGATATACATTGGATTTGTGCTCTTCATTTTGGAGGATCTTTCGAAAATCATTCGCCTTTGGTCAAGTTTTCCTATAATAATAGTTTTCAGGCCTCAATTAAGATGGTTTTCTTTGAGAATTTTTATAGGAATTCATGTAGATCACTGTTTTGTAGGGAAGAGTTGGGTGAGTCATCCTTATTTTGGCTGAGTCTTGTTCAGTAGATGATTAAGATGGTGAAGTATATCCAGAGGAGATTGATCATGACACAGAATCATTAGAAATTTTATGTGGAACATTTTAGACAATATCTAGAGTTTTAGGTTGGTGATCAGGTCATTCTTAGATTTTCACCTTTCTTGGGACATCGTTGTTTGGGTATGCATGGTAAGTTGGAACCAATGTTTTCAGTCCCCTTTAAGATCATTGGGTGACTGGGAAAGGTAGGCTATCGGTTATAATTTCCATCTGGTTTGACATCTATTCATGATGTGTTACATGTCTACCAGATGAAGAGGTATGTACCATATCCTTCCCATGTAACTGGATGGGATGATTTTTATCTCGAGACTAAGACCACTTGGGTTGAGAAACTATCTCAGATTCTGGATTTTCTAGAGAAGGTACTACATGGTAAACTTATTCCTCTGGTCTGGGAACTATGGAAGTAAATATGGAATATCCCTGGGATATAGGAGAAGGAATTATTGTTTAAGAAGCAATATACTTTACTTTTTTCGAGTCTATGGATCAGAAGGATTTCTAGGGGAAGAAATCATTAATGGTGGGGAGATTTTAAAACCCCATTACACTTTTCAGGTACTCCCTTATTTATGATTTGTTTATCATCCTTTAGTGGGGAGTATTTGTGGGCTTCTTAGGAATGGATATATTATTCTCAGGAAAAGGACCTAATGTATAGGGTTGTATTTAAATTTGAATTAATTTATTTTGGGAATAAATGTGTCAATGACTTAGTAGGGTTCTTCCCTAGTTTATAAAATTCTTAGTGTGGTGTTTTTGAGTTTTCATATGAAAACATATATTTTATACAGTCTTCTGGTCCATTATACACCATGTAATGTCATTAAACTCTGTGTAATGTTCACTAGTCAGATTCTGTAAATATGGGTCATGGAATGAGAGGCATACTTTCCATGTACAGATTTCACATCCTATTATGTCAAAATAGTATTTTAATAAAATTTACAACGCATTTTTAAATGATTTAATCCTTCTTGGGTTACATGATGTGTAATGGGATTACAAACTATAAAATAGTTTTTAGTTGATATTTAGGGTAGTGTGTGGATGATTTTCATTTTATTTTTATTGAAGTCATACCTATCTCGACCTAATCGCTTTC
This sequence comes from Viscum album, assembly GCA_963277665.1. Taxonomy (NCBI): domain Eukaryota; kingdom Viridiplantae; phylum Streptophyta; class Magnoliopsida; order Santalales; family Viscaceae; genus Viscum; species Viscum album. The sequence continues at coordinate 1,880,928,609 of OY728132.1, forward strand.
AGGGAATATTTTGGAGACCTTCGCTCCATCCAAATCATTTATTTCAGTGATTGATCTCTGTTGTGGTCAGATTTCATCTCTTAGAGTAAGATTTCATTTTTTTCTTCATTATTTTGGTTGTATCTGTTTCTTTGGTTGTGATTAGGTTTCAAATTATTGATTTAATATTTTTTTCTATCGATCATTTTCGTTTTTATTGGTCCTTGTATTTTGAAGGCTGATCTTGTGGTTTCCAATCATCGTTGTTGAAGGTGGATTGGTTTAAACTATATTTTGGTACGTGTTTCTATACAATATGTTAATGTAATTAATTTATTATTTTTATTGTTTAATTATTTTGGTTTTTTCATTTTTTTTAATTTATATTTATTTTAAATAATTTATTGAAAATTAAAATGTTTTCAAAAAGTGTATTTCTTTGAAAACATATCTTCTTGATTTGGAAATGGGTTTAAAAACCCAAAGAATATGGGATTGGATTTGAAAATGTTTTATAAAATTTTAAGTATGGTTATAGAAATTTATTTTTGATAATTGAAACATTTAGAACATTGGGTGCATCGAGAAAGAGACATGGGTAGCCTTAGTGTGTGTGGCACCACTAGAAGGTAACCTATTTGATATCGATGGATTTTGATATGACTAAATACATTTTGGATCCATTAGTATATCTCTTTAGTTTCTTTAGCGTCTAGTACGTATTTCCCCATAGTCTAGGGCCTAATATGAGGTGCTTTTTCATTTATATTTTTCTATGCCATGGTTGTTGTTATTGTGGATTGTTTCTCAAAAAACAATTATATGAAGTAGTATCACATGAAATTGCATGATGGTATTTCTTGGGTATGTGTTTACTTTCTTACCTCTTGATTCATGGATATTATTTCCATTTTATATCCCTGTTAATTATCATATTTTTTTGATAATATAAAATTATTTTATGAAAACTAAAGGGAAAATGATTTACAATTGAATTTTATTTATAAAAGTTGATTGTAGAACAATATTTTTATAAAAGCTAGAAATTTTTCATTCTTGGTATTAATCCTTATATATACTCTATGGTGGTATCTTGCTATGATTTATTCTCACACCCTAATTTTTATTTTATGGTGGCTGTAGATGTTGTTTTGTAGGATATAAGTAAATTTAAGTGATTCTTGTATCATGTAGTGTTATCCTTTGGTCTTTGCCTTCAATTAGGGTTGGTTTAGAGGATAATTTTGGTCACATGGAGACTTACGTTATTTTATGATTCATACATTTACATCTTATCCTATTTTATTGGTTGTATAGATGGTTTTATCTCCTCTATTTCCAATCTGTACTCTTTTCATATGTCCTGATTTTTTTATATTTGAGACTTGTTCTATTATTGGGAGTCAGGGCCCTAAACCAACTTATGTTTACTTTATGATAAAATTTATTCATATTTTTGAATATTAATAAAGTCCTTATCACATATTGACTATTATTCTTTATACAATTACATTGAATAATTTCCAAATAGTATTTTTTGCACTAAAAGGTCATAGTAGTTCCCTGCTATGATAAGAACCCAAAAATGCAACAACATTATTCTTAAATGTATGTTTTACAACTAGATGATATCATTTTAGGGATACAAATGATACAATATATCAAGGGTGAAGACTCATATAACATTTAGGAACTTTCACTTGGTGTATTCCCATGGTAATATATAGTGTCGGATATTATGAGAACGAGACCTGCCAATAAGAAATCCACATTTATACGTGTCATTGGATGTTCCATGCTATAGACAAGTGTATTTATACTTAGACTATAATATTATTATTAATAATTATTATGAGTTTCATAATTGGATGTATGGATTAAACCTATTATGGAATATGTTCTATGTGAGGTAGGATATATTGGGTGTGTCATGAGTAATATTGAATTAATGAATAATGTGAGAAAGGATATTTTGCTTCTATTTTATAATTGAAGATGACATCTCGAGCCCTTTAATGTAAATAATATAGACTCAATAAATCTTTCAGAATGGTGTTTTATTGTAAATTTTGATTTCCAAAAAATCAATGAAATAGACATCAAATACATAAGTTGATGGCACTAGCATGAAACCTTCTTAATTAGAAATATCATGATAAAGGGATTATACTACATAGTAATTGTCTATATGAGGTATTATGTCATTACGACATTAAATTCATTCTATATGGGTGTCATAGTGTGTTGCAAGATGTTAACCTTGTAATTTAGCCTATGTCTCTAATCCCACTGAGAAAAAAATCCTAGCGGTACACACACTAGGTGTATCTAGAATCTCTCTTAAATAATATATTTTTATATATTATTCTACAAGTTGAATAAATATTATTCCCACATGTGGTTTAATAATTATTCATTTATTCTGGATTGCATATATTTGGTCTCCAATTATTTGAGAAAATATTATGTGAGTGGAATATTTAATCAGTATTTAATTTCTATTTACTAAATATAATTTTTTTTTATATTGGAAAATAATTCGGTGATATTTATTTAATAAATAAATATTCATTATTCAAGGTCTGATAAATATTTTTGTGGAATGGTGGACCGATTTTTTAGTTCTGGTGAGAAATAATATATATATTGAATATTATTTGATTAAATAATATTTAAATTAATTCTCAAGTTAAGTGAATGTTGAGAAAGTAATATTATTATTATTATAGATATTGGATTCTAGAAGGGATTAAATAAATATTAAAGGAAACTTTTTCAAATATTTATTTATAAACCCTATAAGTATTTAAACCGAGTTATATTATCTTTACATTATATCATATTCATTTTGGGCTAGCATAACGACAGCCAGAGAGAATCCTCTCAAGCCCAGGAGATCTCCCTCTCCAAGAACTCTTCCAAGAACAGAGAGTGATCGTATTCCACTATCCACTCTCAATTATAGAGTGATAAAGGATAAATCTTCTAAAGTGATTCACATAGTGATCAAACGTGAATCGTACATGAGTTCGGATCTACCACACTAGCACCCGAAGATTCCTATGGTGAAATTAAGAGATTTTTGGAACATGTGTGAATAACCAATAGAGGGAATCTTCTCTTGATTCCTACCATGAAACAATAATAAAACATAGATTTTTTATCAGATTAATCGAAAATGAAATAATTGACACAGGTTAATTCATTTAAATACTTGAATTAATTATAAATAACATGTGATGATCATGTTCTTGGTTCTGCAATTATATCTCTTTTATGTTATCTTTTATTCAATTTTTTTCATCATGATTTTTATCATTGTGTAAATATCTCATTGAACAACGATCGTTTTAGAAAACAAATTGGGCATGACCCGTAATAGGCTTATGTTGCAGCTAGAACCTACAAGTGGTATTAGAGTGGTCATATAATTATTTATAATTATTTGAAAATCATGTATTTATACCCATTTTTTATTTAGTTTTAATTTCAAGATTAATTATTCTTTAAATTAGAATTATGAGATCATCTACTTTGTATTTCGTTTCTCAGAGTAAAATAGATTAATTTTATGTTCAAAATAAAATTAAAGATACCATCTAGTGGATCCAAATATTCTACCTAGATAACATAAGAGTATACATCATCTAACCCGAGTTACGTGTCATGTACTAGTGTTTAATGCACCAGGAATTAATTTAGAATTAATTCAAACCATGTGCATTGAATATATGTGGTGCATTTAATTTCTTTTATGTCATGTTGACTGGTCCATCCTAGTGTATGGTCAATTAGATTAAATAATGTGTTTACCATGTACATGGAATATAGTCCTTTATGTCAAAAATAGGTCATGTATTTCCATACATGGCCTACCTAACTGGTTATCGTGTAACTTGAAGACCACATGACATTTAGCCCTTTATAAATGTCGTGTAATCAAATTTTTCCAAGGCACAGATTATCCAACGAGTCCCCATGCATGTTACTTGGATAGATGGTGAGATACATACATACCATGTAGCTCTCTTTCTCACACTATGCACATATACCAAATTATAGAGAATTAAAATTTATTTATTATATAGTATTAAATTTATTGACTTGTGCTTATGTGTGATCATTAAATTGATAGTACACTCCATGTGATGGGTTTATATATGTGTGTGTGTTTCGGTGTTTAATTAATTTCTATGTAATGTTTATATCTTCACAACATGTATTATTCATATTACACTTATTAATATATGTGCATTGAAGAATAACATGTGACATAAAAATCATGTATTTTGTGTGATCATTCAGCTGATAGTACACATCATGAAATTATATGATAATTTGTGTATTCCATATGTCATAAGAGTAAATATAATATGAGTATAATATGCATTGGGTAGATTTGGATGGGTATTCACCATGTTTCCTCCAAGTTATCTTTATTTACATAGTTATTCGTAAGTAAATTAATATAGTTTGACTAAAATTATGATGGATGAGAATCTCAAGGAAATTAAGTTTAGAATAAATAAAAAATAATTGATAAATTAATGAAGATAATAAATTTATTTGAGCATGATTTGTCTTAAATAAGAACAATTAATCTCCTTCCATGATCTACCATCATTCGCCTTTTGTGATTCATATAGTGACCAAAGATTTACTCACCACATACTCTAATCCCATATGATAAATTCTCGGAGTGAGAAACAAGAGTAGTATGAAATGATCATCAATGAATCACTTCATTCTTGACACTAATTTTTTATACTGTAATGAGTCCAATAAACTGATTTCATCACGAACCTAAGATATCGTGATATCTAATCTTTGATTGATCACTTCAAGAATAAACATATTTAATACTCTCCCCTTATCACATTACTCCCCCTATCTCATTACTCCTCCTATCTCAATGCTCCACCTGTCAACTTCTCCGCATGTCTTACAAAAGTCATTTTCTCACATTAAATAGTTAAATATTATTCTCCCCCTTTGTCAATGAACCAAAAGGTAACTCCTTTTTTGGTATGAAACATTTTAAAGGACACAAATTATCACATTTGGGAAAAATATACCATACCTCTTCGAGAGGGGGGAGGTCCAATATCCACACTTTTCAAGTTCGGGGAGTCGACTAGTCCCCCAGATCCAGTCAATGCCTCTCAAAATCTTCCTTGGGTAGCGCCTTTTTCAGAATGTCTGCAAACTATATTTCAGTAGGTACATAATCTAACGTCATGATTCCCTACTCAACCTTCTCCTTAATTAAATGATACATTATGTCAATGTTCTTTGTCCTTGAGTGATGGACGAGATTTTTTCTAGGATTTACAGCACTTAAGTTATCGCACAAGACTCCGATGAAAAACTTCACCTCAACTCCCATATCATCAAGATGTTGCTTCATCCACAATAACTGTGTGCATTCTTGAGTGGGGGAAATATACTCATATTTTATGGTGATTAATGAAATTCAATATTACTTTTTTCTTAGCCAAGAAATAGACAAACCACCAATACTGAAAGAACCTCCAGATGTGGATTTCTTATCATATGCTAATCCGACCCATCAGTATCTTTATATCCCAAATTCTTTGGCTGATATTTATCATTATAAATCAAAAAAATCCATTAGGCCCATAATATACCAAATTAATCTTATAACTACAATCATGTGACTTTCCGTGGGATTGATTTGGTATCTCGCTGCTTTACATGTGGTGAAAAAAATATCAGGTGTTGTCACTAGTACAAAAACCATTTTTTGCGTCCATTTTTTTCTTTTTAATGTCTGTTTTTTGGAGACATTATTGCAAGAGACGTTTAAAATATGATTTTTTACATCGGTTATTTAATAACCAACATTAAAAATGGGTTTTCATGGGTTTTAACATCGGTTTTTAAAATACCAACGTAAATAACCTTCTGTAAATGGCATTAAAATGCCATTTTTTACTTCAGTTTTTCAAAAAGACGACGTTAAAAGTCTTTTTTTACATTTATTATTTAAAAACCAACGTTAAAAATAATTTTTAAAGTCATTTTTTAAATAGATGACGTAAAAAATGTTTATCATCTTTTAGATAATTTCCTAATATTTGATTTGATAGGTCGTAGAGCTCAAATGGAGTTACGGATCAAAAGTTATTCCCACAAGAAGTTTGATATTTTTTTCAAGGAAAGATTGAATGGGCGAACCGTAGCTTCCTCTTAGAAGAAATTTTTTAATATATATGAGGATTTTACGTTTTACCAAGATATAAATAATTATCCATCATTATAATAAAATAATAATCATTAAATGGTATATCAATTAAGAAAACTACTCATAGAAAATATAAATCATGGGAAAATAATTACAAATACCTTAAAGAGATAGCAAAAATAAGAAATAGTGGATTCATGTGGAAGATAAAACAAGTTGAGTTGGTGGAACCATATTGGTTGAATGAAATTATCATTAAATGGTATATCAATTAAGAAAACAAATCATAAAAACCATAAATCCTGGATAAATGATTAAATATACCTTGATGAGATCACGGAAAGTAGAAATAATTAATTCACGTTGAAGATCAAATGAGTTGAGTTGGGGGGAATGATAATGGTTAAAGTAGATGATCATTAAATTAGGATATGTGTATAATGGAAACATATAATTTATATATTAACAGAAAATGTTGTATTCAAAATTTTAGGCGGCAATTCAAAATTTCGCTGACGCGATGTAAAAAAATTGAAATTTCGTGTTTTTGGGATATTGAATTTATCTTTCACATAAGTTTTTTGATAATCTTCGTGAAAATATATTTACATTTTAATATATTTTTCATGTCGGTTATTATAAAACTGACGTGAAAAATCAATCTTCATCACTTTTTCACGTCGGTTATTAAATATCTGACATGAAAAATTGATTTTCATGACCTTTTCATGTCAGTTATTTAATAAATGATGTAAAAAAGGACTAAAAACATGTATTTCATTTCCCAATATTTAATTTTACAGGTCACAGAGCTCAAACAGAGTTACGAATTAAAAGTTACGGCCTTCAGAAGTTGGCCTTCCCTAAGACTTCGTTTAGAGATGCTCATGTTCTGAAGGCCCTAACTTTTAATCCGTAACTCCTTTTGAGCTCTCTGACCTTTCAAATTAAAGATTGAGAAATAAACTACATTTTATTAATCTTTTTTTACATCAATTATTTGATAAATAATGTGAAAAATTCCTTTTAATGTCGGTTATTAAATAACCAGCGTGAAAAAGTCCTGAAAATTGATTTTTCAGGTCGGTTATTTAATAGCAGGCGTGAAGAAGTGATGAAGATTGATTTTTTCACATCATTTTTATAATAACCAATGTGAAAAATAAGTGAAAGTTTTAATATCTTTTCATGGAAATGGATTTTTCATGTCAGTTATTTAATAACCGACACGTAAAAGTGATGTACATTGATTTATCACGTCGGTTATATAATAACTGACGTGTAAAAGGAGATATAATGTATTTTTCAAGTAGGTTATTATATAACTGACATAAAAAATTATCAAAAAATTATTTTTACGTCAATTATATAATAAGCGATGGGAAAAATCAATTTTCAGATATTTTCACATCGGTTATAAATAACCGACGTGAAAAAATGTGATGTTAAAAATAGTTTTTGTACTAGTGTGTTACTGTGAGGTACATTATACTCCAAATAATCTACCTATATTATGTGATATTAACTACCTTTCCATCATCATCATTCTATAATTTTAGTCGGGTAGCAATTGGAGTCTTCATTTCCATGGAATTTTCCATTCCAAATCTTCTCAGAACCTCCTTGGAATATTAGGATTAAGAAATGAAAGTTCTATAACTTCCTTGTGTCACGTGTAAACCAAGGAAAAACATCACCTCTCCAATCACTAAAATTTTTAACGCACATTTCATGAATTCAAGAAATAGGCTGCATTGAGATTTATCTAATTCAAAAAATATTATGCCATCGACATAAAATAGCACCATCATCCTTTGATTTCTATCGTTGTTGAAATAGATATTGTAATCAACTCCACCATAATGAGAACCAAGATTCTTTAAAAACTGATCAAGACTTGAGTACCATGATCTTGGTACTTGTTTCAGCCCATATAGTGCTTTATTCAACTGACAAAACTTGTTCTCATCTTTATGAATGAGAAAAAAATCTGCCTTCTCAACATAAACTTCTTCTTCAAAAACCTCATTCTAAAATTTATATTTGAATTCGATCTGGAAAACATTGAACCGTTTTTACACTACAATGGCCAAGAATAATCTGATTGTCTCCAATGTTGCAACAGGTGAAAATGACTCATCAACATCTATACCATCCATCTGGGAGTATCCTTTCTACACTAGTCATGCTCTATTTCGAATCACTATTCCATCTTCATTCATCTTTTTGTGAAAGACCCATTTAGTCCCAATGATATTATTATCTATTGGCCTCAAAACAATATCCCACATATGATTTTTCTCAATCTGATCTATCACTTAATTCATAGTATCATTCCATTTTTCATCTTCAGTTACATCAGTAAATCATTTAGGCTCTACCTGAGATAGGAAGGATGTCTGTTGTAGTGATTTCATTATTCTTGTCTAAATTGGACCAGACTGATCACCAATGATATTCTTCTAATCAATTTCAGCTTGACTACTTGACTTCTGTGAAGATATAGATTTTACTTCTTCATTCTCATCATCAGTATCTTATTTTTAATCAGTATCAGCTACTTCTGCACCCCATGTGTTTCTTTCCACTTCATCACATCCATAAAGAAATCGTTCACTATGTTGTTGATTATTCACTTCATTTTCCAAAATATTGACATTGTTGCTCGCAAATAATTTCCCTAGACACTTGTTAAATAATTTTTATGCTTTGATTTTTCTTGAGTATCCAATAAATATCCCCTCATCTCCACATTACTCAAATTTCCTATTTTTTTCTTTGTTGAGAATGAAGAACTTACATCCAATGATTTGAAAATATTTCATTATTGGGTTCTTTCTGTACCACATCTCAAATGGAGTCTTTACTTCCTTTGGACATAACAAAGCTATGTTAGAAATGTAGACTAATGTGAAAACTACTTCCTTTGAAATCTTCTTTGGTAGTTCCTTTTCAATAAGCATTGTTCTATCCATATTTTTGATGATCTGATTACTCCTTTAAAGCAATCCATTATGATGGGGAGTTATCACTGAAGAAACTTGATGCTTTATCCCATTTTTCTCTAGATAGTCTTCCGCTTGACTATTTTTGAATTCTGTACCATTATCAGTACAAAACATCAATATTTTCTTCCCAGGAATTCTTTTTCACTCTTTCTAGTACTGATTTAAGAAGCTAAACACATCGTACTTATGGGAAATAATAAATACCCATACCATTATACTATATTTATCAATGAAAATAACGTATTACCTCTTTCCATCAATTTATCTTGGTTTTATAGGACCACAAACATCAGTATACACCAATTCGAGCACTCTTGTTGACTTCTTTTAATTTTCCTTATACGTCGTTCAGATGAGCTTCCCATGTTGGAATGCATCACACGTATGAGTATGATCTCGTGATAGTTTAAGGAGGTCTCTAGCTACATCACACTTCACTAAAAATTCTATGGATGGCTGACATTGATGACCAAGTCATTCATGCCACAACTTGTTTTCTTCTTCTCTTGATAAGAATTACATATCTTCTTCTCTAATTTCATGGTAGAGATTCACCTTTATTCTTTTTTCCTTATAGGATCAATGTACCATATCTTCCCTTGAAGAAAAATGTCTTCTTGGTGAAACTTATATAATTCCTTGAGTCACATAGTTGACTAATACTGAGAAAATTGTTACTGAGACCTTCTACAACCATGACATCTGCACATCTTCTTTCTTTTCCCCCAAATCTGTCCTTTCCCGAGCCAATAATCTTAAGACCTTTATCATTTCCAAACATGAAAACTCTTTATTTTTCATATTTTATTCCTATAACAAGATCCTTATTCCTTGTAATATGGGATGTGAAACCACTATTAAGGATCCATACACAAAAACAGTATGATGCTTTAAGGGAAATTTCTACAACCACTTCCTTGTCATCCTTTTTATTTTTATCCATTTCATTGACATCATTCTCAGTGTAGGGTGAAAATCATGATCATCCTCAGAGTGCAATGGCCCAGTTTCATCTTGTAGATCTACAAATTGATTTTTCATTTTCAACTCACCTATTGGTTTTTTATTTTCTTCTTACAACTACTCTGGTTCTGCCTTAGCATATTCCTTTTCATAGTTGATGTACAATATGTAGCCATGTGCCCAAATTATATGCACCAAAAACAATGTCCCTTATAGGATGTCCTATAATATCGATATCTATTTAGATGGCACTTTTTCTAATGTGACCTTCGGTATATCAACGATATGGAACACACATATTGTTAATGTCCCATATTTCCATAACAATAACACCTGATATATAGTGCATTCCTGCATGTCACTTCTGCACTACAAGTTTCTACTTGTGATCTTTGAATATTCTGATTCTACTTTGTTCCCACATCAACTTTCAATCTTGGAATGGGTGGTTGAGGTCTAACTTTAACTTTCACAGATTTTTGTTTCGATCAAGCCCCAAATTTGTCTTAACATATAAACACAATTATTGCTTTTTTTCTGCCGGATCTCTATTATTCACAAAAAATAAATCTGTCTTTTGAGTGATCGACTTTGCCGATGTCATATTGGGAATCAATACTTTTCCTTGATCCTTAATATTTTTTCCCAGTCTAATGAATTCTTCTTCAATTTATTCGATATGCTTCATTTGATCTTTCAATTTTTATTCAATCCATCAATCTCCCTTTTTTGTTCTTAAACCTTGAGCTTATGTTCATCAACCTTTTCTAAGTTCTCTATCCTGTAAGACTTAAGGTTTTCAATTGATTTTACCAGATCAGACTTCTCTTCTTCCTGCAATTTCATGTAGAGTTTGGCATCATGTACCACCTTGTTGGATTTCATTGTTTTTTCTCTCCAAAACTATTTTTCTTCAAGAGATGCTTCTAATTCTGCTTCCATGTTGACTCTTCCTTCAAATTCTTCTTCTTCTTCAGTGTTGGTTTCTTCCCTTTTTTGATAATTACTGAAAACTTCCACAATATCATTATATCAATGATCTGTGCAGTTCTCTATCTCTTCAACCTCTTCAACATCAGACTCATTTAAACTACCACATTCTTGTGAAAGAAGATTATTTTTCTTAATGAAATTTACCTTGATTTTAATATTTGATTTTCACATGGGATGAAGACTTCTTCATGGGAATTTGGATTTCATCCTCCAAATCTTCTTGAAACTTCTTGGGGAACTTTTCTCCAAGATGAAAAAATTTTCCACATCTAAAGAAATCAAGTGGATGTTTCCCTTTGAACTTTACTATTCCTCTGTAATGATTCTAGGAAAGGAATGACATCACCATGTATGTCTCTTATTCTTCCTGAGAATATTCAATGGTGATATTTTCCATATCTTTGAATGCCACCTTTTTATATTTTCCCTTTTCCACAACATCTTTATCATTATTTCTCATTTAATATGCAACAAGGGTGTTGTGAAGGATATCTAATGTCATATCTTTAGCGTCTTTATCTTCCAAAACAGAAACTTTTGGATTGAACTGAGGGTGAATTTTCTTCAAGATGCACTTGTCAATCATTATGTCTTTAATAACATCTCAAATACCTTGTATTTCTTCCACAAAAACATTTACCCGGTCAAAGAATGCATCAACAGATTTATTCAGGTTCATTCTCAGATCTTCATACTTGTTCCACATAACATGCGTCTTTTCCTCTCTAACCTTTGTATCTCCTTCAAATATATTCAATAGATTTTCCCACATAGCATGTGATTATTTTTATGACATCACCTTTGTATAGATATCATTAGATAGAGCTCCCCCTTAAGTAATGATCCCCTTAGTGTGAGGATCTAGATCCCTTATTTCATCCTCTGATAGTGAACCACTATTGATGTTGGCTGAGATACCATGCATCGCTACTATAAACACATCCATTCCCAAGGATTGGAACCAGTGTTTCATATAATTCTTACATTAATGAAAGTTGTTCCCATCTATGATTAGAATACCTTTGTGATTGATGACCTCCATTGAGAGAGAAACACTAATATCAACCTTTCCCTATGATACCAATTGTTATGTCCACTAGACTAGATACCCAAGAGGTGATTCAGGGTATAACAGATTAAAAAAAATCCCCTATGATTTTGTTTCATTATTATACAAACAACTATTCTTTCTCTCTCCTGGTGTAGAGTATGAGCAAATATTGAACCACGCACAGGACACACCAATTTTATTTGGTTCACCCTCAATGGGTTACGTCCAAGGAGAAAACACCAGCTATGTGACCATGTACCAAATCAACTATAATTGCACTGCTACTCATATGTTCAAAAATGACCCACTATCCCTCTTGGTTTTAACCTCTCACAATTTGAAATCTCACTAGTCTCTCAACTGAAGTGTTCTCACTTCTTGTTTAGAAGATCTACTCACAGCTTAAAGAATTATTGGTCCCTTCATTAAATCTAATGAATTCATCCTCAACTGTAAGTAGATTCTATATTGATGTCCCACTTTCATCCACAGATGAATACCTATTTTCCACTAAACTCTGTGAAATTCCTTTTAACCTATTTTCCCAAAAATTACCACCGCTGCAAATCCCTTCTTTCACAAAGCACAAACTAGCCTTCACGAAGCCAATTTCATGAAGCTCAAACTGGTCTTCATGAAGTAACTATTTTTACGAAGTTCAAACAATCCTTCATGAAGCACACCTCTTTCATGATGCTCAAACAAGCCTTCTCGAAGCTTGCATGTCTCCAATGGCTTTTAGGGCCTCCGTGAAATCCTTTCTTTCACGATGCTCAAAATATTCGTCTGGCTTATGGACATCACGAATGACTTCATATACCACCATAGGGAAGATAATTTATGAACTTGAAGGCTTTATAATTTTCATTGAGTCTCTCCTCTTCTCTACTCTGTTGAAGGGGGTAGCCTTATATTTATAGGCTTGGCTCATTGTGAAGCTCCACCTCCTCTAGCAGGTTTTTTGGATCCGTCTTCCCAGCGCACCTTCATTCGCGAAGATCCATTTTCAATTTATGTTAATGAAGCCTGTCATAATCATAGAGAACTCTATCTTCCTGACACCCATTCAAATCGTGAAGCCTTTCATCAACAACCACAAAGAAGTCTGTCATGGATTGTGAATCTTTATTTTCTCAGAATCACAAAGCTTGTTGCTTTTCGCGAAGACCTCACCCAAAATTCTTTACTCCTTCACAAAACACAACTCTCAAATGTCATCTTTGAAAAATTCATGACTTTTCCATATTTTAATTAGATCTTTCAGGAAATACATTTTCTGTGATGGAAACCAAACTCTAAATTTTGGACCCTAAACATTTGGTAAACACTGGGAAACAGTGCCACCTTGTGTCTGTTATTTTTGACCACCTCAAGATCTTCCATTATTTTTTCCAATTTCATTGTCAACATGGATTTTTAATGAAACTTCTAGAACTCATAAATTCACCCTAAAACCCTTATTTTTCAACAAACACAAAAAAACATAAAAATGATGCAATGTTACCTTGAGGAATTTTTTCCCAACATAAACATATGAGGATAGAATTATTAGTTGAACAAATCTTCAAAATCCTCCCATTAAATGTCTTGGTCAAATTTTTCCAGAACAGATAAATCCCACCATTTCCATGAAATATTCTCCAGTATATATGTCTCCAACATAAATTTTATCTCTCCTAGTTTTATAATAAAATCAGATATTCTATTCATCCTATTCAGCCACACCTCTTACTTCTCTTGTTTCGAATCACCCTAAAATATGGGTGGGTTATTCTTCTAAAACTGAATGTAATGATCCAATTTTCTTGGTTCATCCCTTATTTTACATCTATCCACAACCTAAAAGTCTTGTACTATACTCCGAATTAGTTCTTGGTTCATCTATGGATTAGGTGAAACCACATTCTCAATACCCTCTTCTGGTTGGAATCTACGATGACTATTGAGTGCCATTTTCTATAACCAAAACAAAATGTCCTAAGTCTCACACTCTATAAATTGAAGTCTTAACAACTTCAAATTTACCATATCATAAATATCATAATAATGATTTTTAAAAATTGTAAACTCTCCATTTCTAACCCATTATTGAAATTTTCACCATGATTTTGAAAAACGGCCCATTTTCTATATACCACAACATTCCATTTTCAAAACCACACAATTAAAAAAACACTTTTCAAAAATCAACAAATTTTCACTAAATCCTAAATCATTACTCAAAATGAAATATGGACTCATAGTGGGATTTCATTTCTACCAATTCATGTTAGGCTATTCTCATTAGTTAAACCCATGAAAATGTGATTACAAATCCTATATATGTATCCAAAACACTTATATACCCAACTCTATGGTAACATGATGTTCAACATAAATAGGTTAGCTACATATTTTTATGATAAACATTACATGTCCCAAAATCATACTCCCTTAAACCATCACACTCAAGGACTAATCAAGAATGTTTTTCCAACTCTAATACAGACACAACTATTACCCAAGGATCAAAAAAATTAATACCACTTGTAACATCCTGCCCCTCCTCATTGGCCATAGGTGACATCCCCAAGACACCAAAGTATAGAAATAAATTCCAAGGGAATCAATATAATTGGGGGATGATATTACCTTTGAAAATAAAAAAACAATCACAAAAAATCATACCATAACCAAAACCATTGTATGATGTGTGATAACAATGTAATACAACTTGAAGTAATACCAATTGATATCAAAATAGAACTCTACCAGATTACCAAAGATGAATACAACCAACATCAAAGTACAAAGGAGAAAACAAAACCAAAAATCACAAAGACTCAAAATAAACAAACACCACAACTCCCAATATGCTCCAAAATCTTACTACACAATACATCCCAAAGTAACACAATGAAATACTAAAGAATTGAGATACATTTTCATTACATGTGTCTCGATGAACGATATTTTCAAAGGCATCAAGGGGCCAAAGAAAGGGGTTAGTAATGAAACTCAGCAGGTTTTCCCCAAATGACTTCCCTACTCACACTACTAGGATATAACATGTTAGAAAATATATATAAACAATTTAAAACATTTTATATCATAATGTAAAATAATTTCCATACCAAAATAGTTTTCTGAAACTAAATCCATTTCCAAGGAAAGAAACCAAACAATAATTTAAACCCATTTATAAAACATCAATTTTGGAATACCCATTCCATTCCCCATATCCACATATCCACACATGCATTACCAGGTGAAATTTTCATACTCATTAGTGGTTTCTCATCGATCTACCAATTCATCACAAGGTTACCATATACCATTACCCCAATGGAACACTCCCCTTCCACTAGTTCACAACAATGAGAATGAACACATGTCTACCAATTGTGCTAAAACCTTCCCAAAAAAATTGTTCCAAACCATTCCAATAAAAAAATATTTATTTAAAATTATTACATAAAACATTTTCCATGAATCAAACCAAACAACCACTTTTAAAATCATTCAACAAAACACTTTGCAAAAAAATCAACAATTCTAAAAACCCCAATAATAAAGAAGGTTTATACTGCTATTTTCACAGTAATTTCACAATGAATTTCATGAAATTAAAAAAATAATAATTCATTTCATAATAATAGGAGTTGATAGTGAATCCACCAACCAAAGAAACTACGGTGGAACGAAGAATGGTATGAATTTTTCAATAAAACTGGTTTGAATCTCCAAAAACTCACCTAAAATCTTGGTCCCTAACATCAACACATACATATCGCATCATGAATAACATAGAATATCATATATATATCATCGACAAACTAGATCTATGAATCCAGGAGAGATATAAATAATAAATTTAGGACAGAGACTTTCCATGAAATTTGGACTTCAACACACCCTGATTTTCCAACGGTTACACTCCTGGATCAAATGGACGTGTCTCATATGACATTGGGAGGATATAAAATTGATTTAGGGTCTAAATAAGTTAAAAACATGAGATTTATGTGTAAAAAAGAGTGTGATACACTTTTTTAAGATATTATTTTTTAATTGATCATGGTTAGGTCATATAGTTAGGAAAACCATGTTCCAGCCACTACTTCCCAACACCCTTCACATGGTTCACTCACATAGTTAGATAAATCGTGCACCAAATATGTTTTCCCTCCTTTCCAAAAATCGCAGTTACTCTTAGGTGGTCGCGCGGTTTGTCCAAACCAGGCACCTAATTGTGCGCCTACTCGGTCAGCAATGTTTCACTTTATAGGTTTTTCTATTGGAGTTTTATGATTTCTAATAACCATGATAAAACCATTAACCTCCAACCCCACCCCCCAAACATTTCAAAATTCTTATAAACCATCCCAAAATTCATTCAAACACTTTACATACTTAAAATACATAAAGAAATGGTTATATAAAACCTTGGGTGTTACACATGTTCTTATGAAATAATAGAAATCAATCATATTGTAACTCATATGATATACATTTATCATTATATTTATAATATGGTTGTAGTATAATGTCTCTATTTTAAATGAATGTCATGAAAAAAGGAAGTATATGCAATGCGTGATTTTTAACAGTGATGATCCTTTTACTTACATAATGAATCTTATGTTTAAGAAAATGTGCATTTAGGAATTAATCCATGCTACATTCTATTGATCAATGTTAAAATGTAAGACTCGTAATTTATCCTCCCAATTATAATCATAGATTTGATGTATATAATTTAATGTGCATTTAGGAATTACTCCACGCTACATTATGATGATCGATGAATACGTGTTCAAGATATTCTTCGCCACACCAACCCAAATCATCTTATATCTTCTTACCAATAATATATCATACTTCACTTTATTATTCTTTAATAAGCACATACAAAAATTTAATGAAGTATTTTTACCAATATCTTTACATTGGAATAGTTCATGCTCTTTGGATGAACTAATATTGAAATATTTATAGCAGACCTTTATTTCTAATGGTTTCATTTTCCAAACTTAATAAGTATAAATTTTGATAATTCATGATGTTTTCAAATCTATTGAGTATAAATACCATATGAGGTTTATCAATGATTTCCATGTTTTAGTTTTACTTGAAAAAGAATTATATCCCCACAACATGGTAAATAAGTCTTATATTTTATATTCATCATGTATTGCCTATGATTCATGTATTACTGAACTACTTATTGATTGTTCAACACCACAAAAAAATAATTACTAAACTACAATAATGTATCCTTATGTTGAAATGACACATGACATAATTTTTTTGGTGATAGTTAAGAAAAGTTATACTAGAATCATTCACAAGGAAATATGTAGGTTGATTACTTCTCAAGACTCACTTAGGAACAAACCTTTATCAACTTCTTGGAGAACACACCTTACTTATAGTAATGTTTCTATACATACTTGGAAACTATATTTAAATACAAATATTTTATTCAAATACTGTATTTAATACAAAAAATATATATATAAACATTACTTAGAAATGATGAATATACCTAAAGAAGTATCGAGTACTTTCTTCTATGATTCAGTTCATTTTATTTAAACTTATATAGATGTTTATTTCATGATATGAAAAGAAAATAATATTCTATTTAATAAAACTATTGGAATTACATTTAGTGGTTCCATTGGAGTCACTCTATCCATTATCTTTTTCACCTTTTATTTAAACTTTTTCACCATAAAAACAGAAGATTAATCTTTTTTTAAAGTTCTTATTGCTCGGCCAACCTTACCTATAAGGTAACGACATGTTTTCTCCATACTATTCATTTTGTAATGTTAAATGAAACTAGATTAAATGGGTGAAAATGAATGATAAATGGATCCATTGAAAGATCACGATCCATCTTTTTATTTACACATGTCCAGTGTAATCATCGCCTATTCATATTTACAATTCTCTTTCTCCTCACTAATTTATCATAGATGAGACAACATGTAATATCATCCATGTATTTATGTTGAATCCACAACACAAAACGGATGTTGAAGATAACATTATGACACAACCATAATATGTGTAACACATGATTCTCCTTTAATAATTTTTATACCCTCGCTTCCTAAGGTGGATTAACAGGTATTGGGGGCACCATCACATTGAATTTATGATATCATATTACTTTATGAAATCTCATGTACTACTCTTGAAAATTATTACCAGATAAGACCTTGACTTTGTCCAATAAATATCATTATATGTCTTATGTAATAACTTTAAATTTTTTATAAAAATAAAACTATTAGATTAATACAGTTATCTTGATTACCAATTAGACATTATCAATTAATTAAATCATTAAATGTATCCCACAATGTTATGAAAATGTTGCATCCATCAACACTAAAATCATTATATTCTATCACTAGTATTCTAGTTTCAAGGATCCATGAAGTATCCCCTTATATTCCACATGATTTGGCTATGTCACTACTCATAGAATTCAATGTAGGATTTTGACTAGACAAAATCTTTAACTCACAACTCCCTAATCAATTGACTTAAGTATCTACTTCAAAAATAAAAAAAAATTATTTACTAAATGATTGTATCAATAGTTGAAACAATATAGTTTTAGATACTTCTTTACATCCAACATTAGTTAAGTCAACCCATCATTTTCAAATGAACTCCCTTTTAGTAGGAGGAACCCTCCACTTTGGATGAAGAGCACCTCAAACACCCAATTTTATTCAAATTAAAATGATAGAAGTTGTTTATTACTTAATATTTCTTGGAAAGTTTTTAATATTTTTCTCAATTAAATTAATTCATTTCTATTAATATGTTAATTCTATGTTGTCACTCTTAGAACTGAACATTAATAGAAAAAATTAATCGCATATTTATTCATTATACTATTTATTATATTATGTGGTTCTCACTATCATGAAAATGCATAAAATACAAAACAAATTCATAATGGAAATAAAAATACTCGACTAGTCTTTAGCATCTACTATTTTTTGATACATTTTAACTTAATGGATCAACTATGACTTAGGGGATTCGTATCATAGTTTTTTATTGAATAATGATGAATCTCATCCCCTATCCATTATGTCCACTTCTATTCAAGATTCCACCAAAACATGGCTTTGTCGGCAACTCATAGAGCCATCATCTTAGTAAAAAAATAATCGCATGTTGGTGAGAACTCGAGAGTGAAAAATGAAAATAACTAAATTTTATCTAGGTGTGCATACAATTATACATATTTAAATGAAAAAAAAGATGTGAAAACCATTATAAAAATTAACTACTTATTACAAACATCTCACACAGGTAATAAGTAATTAAATAAAAAAAACATACATACAAAAGGTCTGTCAGTGCTTAATACCAGTCAACGGGTACAAGTAAAGTGTGATAAACATTTAATGAAATAAATTTAAGTATGAGGGTATTTATTAAATTAAATGAATTATTATATTCAGATAATTTAAATCTATTTGGTCTCGATGTTAATTTATTTTTAATTCCAAGAACTAAATTAATTAATTATTTAAATTTAATTTAAAGTTTTAATTAATTTTTTCAGAGTATTAACAATTATATTTTTCTAAAAAAAGATCATTATTAATTACTTAAACTTTAATAAAAAAATTATATTGATAACTAAATTAATTATTGATTATATAATAAATTTATTGACCCCAAAACCCTGTACAGGACCATTGCTAGTCGGGATAAACCCACTCAGACCTTGTTTAGGTTGTGAAAGACATGTGCGGTGATATTTAGTGACATGGGGACCTTCCCAGATCTATTACAGTTCTATAAGACCTGCCCGAGCAGGTAGAACATGTTGGTAGCCTATGTGGGAAACTAAAAATAGGGGAAGGTGGGTTACATGAGAGAATTGCATGCAGTAGTGGATGTAATGAATACTAATGGTAGTGTCCAACCATATCTACATGGGAAGGGGCTCGGTCAGCATCGTCAGGCATACGGGTTCCCAAGGATGATGTTGGCATAGCAGCAAGGCCACAACTGTGGCGGTGTTCGATCCAGGGTGTAGCGTCCAACAAGGGGACCCCCACAATAGAAAATTTGGGATGACTAGGGAACAACTAGTTGGATAAGGAGGCAATATTCCGACTAGACCAGGATGAGAAGTGGCGACATGTTCAATGGTATCCAACCAGAGAGGAAGAATAGAAGTATTCGGTTCGAGGGAGGGATGGAATACATTCCTGGTGTGTAGGGGTGATGGTCGGCTTTCCTTCAATGTATCAGTGGAGGAACGGAAGTACTAGATGACAAATGGGTGGGGAGTGGTAGGTTGGATGATGTGGTGTAGGAAGAGGTAGTAATGGATTCTGTGGGTGTCCATGAGGAGGGGGTGAGCCGGGTCATGTATGTATTCCTTGGGGAGACTCTAATTTTTTAATTTTTTTTGTTCTATTGTGATAATAATCGACCTAAAAATTTTGTTTCATATTGACTTAATTTCATAGAAGTCCATCCCTCCATCAAAAACATTTGTAAAATAACTTTAGCTACCCATTTATTTAAAACACTATCGATCACCCACATTTAAACTAATAATTTTTATATGCAATGACTTGTTATCTTCATGCTTGGTAGTATACAATTTTTTTCATTAGAAAAAAAATAAACAATTTTGATATTATATTATCAAAAAAAATTAAGATAATTCCACATCTATGTATAATTATTATCCATTTTAAATATGACAATTTCGTCCATCACCAGCAGGAATTCGTGAGTTCACTATAAAACGAAAACTGATAAATATAACTCATATCGAATATATATTTTAAATTTTTTTACCCATAAAAAATCTATTTCAATCCATAAATTTCTTTCATATGGTCATAACTTGGTCATATGATGACAAAATGAATTGTTATTGGATCTATTGGGACCCAATTAAAACCCTCTACTTAAATTAAATAAATTGTTTTAATGGTACAGAAACTTTACGCAATAGATTTGCTGAAAATTGATGGCATTAGGGTGTGTGGTGGAAGATGGTAGGTCTATGATTTTAAATTTTTATCCCCATAGTGATGAAAATTGTCATCTTTAGTGATCTAATCCCTAGTAGAGTTTTTCGGATCTCTCATGAATTTAATAAGAACAAAACATCAGAAATAAAAAATATTAATTTTTAGAATCGAAGCACATTTGACATTGGCTCTTTGTCAGTGACCGTTTCTCAAAGGATATATATTCAAAACCCTTTAGATCATCCACACATTCTCTAAGAATATTCACACTTATCATTCATAAAATTCTAGGTTCTACCACAATGATCTGAAGAATCCTTAAGGGTCACGATGATCACCTTTATCGCATCCCTTCGACCCATCAAAGGAATTCTTTGATAGGTCACTTGGATAGAAACTTTCTCTCTATAAGAAGTGTGAGGGGTGATAATACCTTATTCTTAATGAATTAATTGCACTAAAAATGAGCCTCTACGCAGCTTATATATTGGGTGGCTCACAGCATATGGTTCTCAGCTTAACCTGCTTGTATGGCATGTGTATAGAGAGGCTAACAATGTGACAAATGCTTTATCAAAGTGGTCAGCTCATGAATAAAGAAAAATATGGATGTTAATGGTGCCTAATTATTGTACCAATTTATTGAATGATGAAATTGTGGGGTGGTCCACTCTTGGGTCTGTAAAACCCCTTTTACTTTTTAATACTTTTCTCTTGTACTTTTCTCTTTCAATAAAACTTTTTTAGGACCAGGCTCTCCTAGATCCTAGATTTTTCTTTGCATATTTTATCCCATACTTTTAATATATATTCCATATATTACGTTATTAACCTGGGTCATTAACTCGACTTATAATTCCTACTAATATTAAACAAAACTTGAATATTAAAATAATATACATTCACATAATATTTTTTATATATTCACTGAATACCTTGTGAATATATTTATCAAATAAATGAAACCAAATTATTATATTCTCAAATAATAAAGAATTTATTTATTAATCACTGATTGATTACTTAAACAAATCCCAAACCCCTTGGTGGGGCATACTGTGTCTTATATACCTATTCACCTGAATATGGTGGATTATTGAATACACTATTATGTGTGACCCTCTAGGGGTTTATATTTATAGAAAGGAATAGTATTTATAGACCATGGGTGAAGTCTAGAAACCCATCAAGGACCCTAAAGAGATAAATAATATTCATAGAAACAACAACCATCCTACGAACACGTACATTGTAATATAATCCTTTTGTCTTTATGTAACACCCTAAGTTTTTTTGAACTTTTTATTAAATAAATTAAATTTATTTAATGTTTTGAGTTTCATGATACATAAATTTAAATAGTAATTATATTATAAACCAAGTTAATATTGTGCTATATGCAACACTTTCTTAGCTTGCAATACACGCACCACTGACATTCTACAAAAAAAGAATTTCATTATTATAATTATCTAAAAAAGACTATTATATGAAATCCATTAAAAATTATAATATCATATTAATAAATACATAAAAAATAATGTTTATAATGTTTTTATATAAATAAAACATATTGAAAAATATATATATAATTTCAAGTAAGTTCGTCATATTTTCGGAAATACTATTTTCATAAAAGAACTTCTTTTTACGCCCTTATGTGATCAAACATTTCAATTTTATATAATTTTAGAAATTAAAATTAATAAAATAAAATTAATTTTTTAATTAATAATTTCAAAATTTTATTAGGGTTAATTTCTAGGATTTTTATGAAATATTTCATTTATTTATTAATATTGAAAAATTATGAATTTTAATTGAAAACTATTTTTTGTATAATTTTTTTACATAGTTATATTGTATTTAAATTTTTTTTAAAGTATAATTAGATAAATTATACATCAATTAATAAAATTTTGGTCATTTTAATCAATTTCACATTGAAATTGGATATAAAAAAATTTCAAACTTTTAGTCATTTTACATTAAAACTCGTTCTTTCATCCTGTCTGCAGGATAAATTTTAATTTAATAAATACCACTTATATCATTGGAATTTAGAAAAATGGATTAAATATCTATAATCTGGATAATTAATAATTTCTATTAAGTTAAAATTAGTTTTTGACCAATGTGATTAGTGAAAGAAGTTAAAATTAATTACAGTTATTAAGGTAAAAACAAAATTAATTAATGAATAAACATAGAATATGAGGTGAAAATATATGATATTTATATCATGTTTTATAATATTTAAATAAGTAAATCATGATCTAAGTAAGAGGACTAAAAATGACAAGTTAAAACATTTAAGAAAAAAAGAAGTTATTACTCGAAAAATAACTTTAACGTAGAATTATTAATAAACAGGTAATATAAAGTCATAAGTATATAATATATTTTATTATATATTTAAATATAGTTTTTTAAAATATTTACAATAAACTTATATTTATTACACATGAGGTTTTAATGATTATGATGAGATTCAAGACCTAAGGTAAGGGAATTTCGTCTCACTTTTTATATCTATGAGATACATGCCATATTCACCACTAATTTATTTTTTGTGGTTTATATAATTACCATTAATTTATTATATTATTATTAAAAATAAATTTTTGAGTATTTACATATCTATTTTATTATATCTATTTCATTGGGTTTTATGTTTCAAAAGTTACCAAATCATAGAGGTAATTATGTATCGATTTGTCTTCTTTACAACACATGTTTAGTTATGAACCTATATTATTTTAAAATTTTTATATACTAACCTTTAACATTTTATATCATTAATATACTTATTTTAATGATATTTCAAACTTCATGTAATGTTATTCACTCTTGTGTATCATTTTTAAAGTTATCAAAGTGCTGAGAGTTTTTTTGTAACAATCTCATCGTTATCATGATTATTTACATTTGGGCTTCTATTGAAGAAATATTATGATCCATCTAACAAGAACTCAAATTAATTTTATTTTCATCTGGTTATTCATGATATCTTCATGTATTGATAAAAAAAATTCTACTCTTTTTTAATGCCTCTAAAATATAAAGTAGGAACACTATATTCGATGGTATGTATGGAATGCAACACAACGCACATAAAGAAATATAATATCATGAGACTTTAAAATATATTTACTATTTTAAATAAATTCAAACAATAATTTCGTTTTTTATAGACACGATACTGAGTTACCATGCAAAACACACAACAATGGGTTTCTTTAATGGCTTGCATTGCATGCAAGACCATGTTTTATCAAACAATAATATATTATTAAAATATTATTATTTAATATAATAATAAAAACCCGAGCCATTAAATTAGTGGATATAAATAGTATTAACAAAATTATGAAAATCTATGGTTTACACAAATAGAAAACTAATTCATTGTTACAACATAATTTGAAATTAATATAAGAACAAATTGAATAAAAAGAAAATATTTTTATAGAAAAATATTTTTATGCTCACAAAGCTATTTTACCAAAATAAATTAAATGAATTTTAATTAGTGAGTGATATTAATGCAATATATATATATATATATTATATTTAATAAAATATTTTTTTATATTTATCCAAAATATTTAATATGAATAAGAAAAGAACAAAGCCAATATTCTGAATAAAATCAATATTTTTATTAATGCACTTTTACAACCTTTTATTAGAGAACCTATTTTAAATCCAATTTTGATACTTTAATAAATAGAATATGTTAAAATAAAATAAATCTTTTAAATCGAAACATAAAAATTTGGTTCGTGTAAATTTTGGGTATTTTTCTATGAAGTTCCATTTTTTAATGAATAGTGAAAAATATTGAATTTTAACTCAAAACTGCTTTTCATTTAATTTATTTATAATAATAAATTATATTTAAAATCTGTTTTAAATTTTTATTAGAACATTTTTTTGTTTATTAATCCAATTTCATTTATTGGAATCAATTTTACTTTGAAATTTGATATAAAAACTTAGCAAACTTTTTAATGTTTTTACTTTAAAAACACGCATTGTCATCCACTCTACGGAATTAAATGTAAATTAATTTTTTTGAATTATATTATTTTAATTTGTAAAAATGAAGTAAATAATTGGAATAATAAAAAAATTTAATTTCTAATAATTTCAACTTATCATTTCACTGAAAATATTAGTGAGATTATTTAGAATTAATTACGATGATTTAGAGAAAAAATAGCTTAACAAAGGACTAAACTGGGAACTTAAGAGACAAAATGACCCAGAAACCTATAAAAAATCAATTATGTGGCCATATTTATAATATATAATTTATTTTATTTAATTTTTTGTATTATTTGATTCACTTTACATGGGATAAATTTAGGTGGAATTCCTTTTTCAAAAAACTACAATAGTGTCACTCCTCCACCGTTATAAAATGTCACTCAAGCCTCCCACTTCCACACACATCTCAAGACACTATGTCTCAATAAATATCTACAAAAATAGATCCTAAACATCCATCCCTACATCCACTAATCCTCACCTTGGAATAAAATCAAATCAAGGAAGCCCTTTGGTGCAATCCAAAAGAAGATACCTGAATAAGAGGTAACATCCTTCCATAAGCTCTTTAGTTTTATTTCTTTTTCTACTCTTTAAATTTTCCATATTCCATGTTTATATAAAAAAATAATTATCCTAAGTATACTTAAATGTTTTTAGTCTATGTTTTTTACTTACACTTACACCAACATCTATATAATGGGAAACGAACTTATCGTTTATGTGTAAGGAGAACTACCGGCTCACAAAATGATCATTGTTTGTTTTTTTCTATTACCACCTCTCAAGGATGGGTATTATGATGGAAAAACTATATTTATATGTAATATATTATATTTATAACATCTTTATACTTATTTATTTATTTTATAACACATATCTTCTTGCACTCCATTTTGTGGAAATACGATAACATTGTTTGCAGAAGTGTGAACTACCGCCCCTCAAAGCGATGTGATCTGTTCACATTAAACATGGAATGTATAATGGTTGGTTTTAATAAACCTATGTAAAATATATATGATATTGGAATTATAATATACATATATATCATTTACTTTTTATTCTTTTAATACATCAAAGAAATGAAAGTAGTGTTCATGCATACATATGGTCTACCGTCTCAATGAATGGTGCATTCCATTTCTTATCGAAAAATATTATAAATTATTATAAATAATTATATTTTGAATATATATAATATTTAAATCATGGTTTAAATTCTTTATATTATGATACCATGATAGTAACAACAAATAACAAGTTAAAACATACTCGATAAAAAAGACAATTAACACTTGAAAATTTTAAATAATAAAAGAATGTTATCAAAAGGGTAATAAGATATTATAATAAGATAATATATGATGTTATAAAAATTAATATGGTTCTTTAATAAGTTATTAACACTCTAAAAACTATTATAAATGATGTTAAAATTCCGTTCACATAAAAGGAAATGCAAGGTGATGGATTTTGTCTCAATTTACATTCCATTGAGAATTATTTGTTATTATGCACCAATTCACTTTTATATGGTGTATATACTGACCTCTGACATGTTATATCATGTATATCCATATTATCATGATATTTTATGTTTCATATAATGTTATTTAATCTTGAGTATTATGATTCAAATGTTTCAAAGTGGTATGGGACACTTTGTAATGTTTAGATATTATTCTCCTTGAGAATGTTTTTAATGATTATCTTTGCAATCTCACATCATTTTGTGATTGTTAACTATATCATGAAACAATCACATTATTTTTCTGCATATAATTTTTTTATATACGGTTTACATACTTTCACTTTTTTATATTATATCATGAATCATTCATTGTTAGTGATATTTTGAGTTTCAATTTGAATTATTTCATTTAAGGGGATTTGAGTCAAAAAATAAAAAGTGGAAAATAATATCATATCACAATTTATTTTCATTGGGTTATATTATGTACTCATTATTGTTAATATTCGATGATTTTTTTTATAATGGATTTGGATATCTACTGATTTATTTCAACTTCTATATGTGGATATAGTTGATAAACATAATCTACTCATTGATTGATTCTCACTCCAACATTATAATATTTTTATGATTTTACTTTATAATCTCTTTTTCTTTATGATTTTGTACACTTCAATTTCCATCAGAGGATATTATTTTATCATTTTACAATAAACCCTTTAATTTTCATCTCCTATAGTTATTCATGACATTTTTAAATTATTAGTACCATTATTCAACTCTTTGGTACTCAAAATGGTTTAAAGAAAACCATACATGAGTCCTCTATTTATTCAGAGAACATGTTTTATAAAAAAAATCAAAAATATTCTTTATCATTCTCATAATGATTTATTAAATACATTTTTACACTTTTTATATTTTACCCATGCTTTTAAATGAATCTTGTTATCTATTTCTAAAAAATGAATTATTCTAACCTTTTACCATGAAAAAGGAATTTTTTTTAACTCATATGGCATGTATGAATTTACTCATCATAATTTCATCAAAGATTATATTTCATTTTTATTGGGGTTTTTCAGAAATTGTTTTTAAAAATACAATATTTTAAAATAAAAATGTTTTGAAAATGATTTTCAAAATAAAAATGTTATTTAACTCAATAATTTTTTTAATATATCTTTTATAGTATTTTTATTCATTAGTGATAATATCCCTTTAAATCTACTCCACATCATATATTTTTTATTGATATCATTCTTATACTTCTTCTAGATTTTATATGATTGATTTTTCAAAGGATAGTATTCACATTCGCATCCTTGATTCATTTTAGTCACCTTGAAATAATCAATTTCATATGATCATTTAACATTGAATTTCACCTAAGTATCTATATAATTTTTCATGGATACGATTATTGTGTGAACTATATACTATTTTTCATATGGTGTTCACTTCGAAAGTTATTTTATTATTTGCTGAAAGGTTGAAAAATCTATATCTTCTATTAGATATGATATTTGATAAGGCATATTATATATTTCAATTATTCAATGTGAGGATTTATTTGGATAGGTATAAAACGAGTGGGGCCTTGTTATAGATGTCCCCTCAATTCATCGATAATCTCATGAGGTGAATTAGTTTCAAAAATTAGATGGGTTTCTACCCAAAATGCTAAAATGTATTTTTGAAATTATTTATGGTAGTTGTTTAATGTTTCTAGGAAAAATGGAATCCAATAATTAATCATTTTCCTCATGTAGTTTCATTTATTATTTATCCATTAGATTTTTTGTCTACATATCTATAGATAAATTTCATTTTAAATTCATTGATTAAATGGAATATGTTTAATTTTCTTACCTTCCGAAATTTATTTTTCCTTGTCTACTTATTTGAATGTCATATGTTTCCATCTATTACTTTGACATATTTTTTATGCAGTTCCTTCTAAATATTTTGATTACATAGTATTTGTGTTCATTTATTTAACATGCCATAATTATTATTCTCATTGACTCATTATTGATTCCTATATACTTAATCATTAATGAGATTTTGAGATCACCCATATTATGTTTACATTCCCCAGGAATCCAAGAAGAGTACTATGAAATATATGGAAGGATATACAAGTTGAAATAAAGTTATCCTATGAAGAAAAAAATTATGCTGTAATTAGTGTATTCATTTGTAATACAAGACTTGTTTATGTATCTAGTTTACCAAGAATAATAAACTACTCAGTACATTCAGAATTGATTCCTTGTAATCATACTAATGTAATGGTAGTTGACATCAACTATGGGATCATTGGGGTTGTGTCACTACATTTGGTATCAAATGAAGTTTAGTAGTAACCTTGTAAACTAGATTTAGAAAACATAGATTAAGAAACATAACCTTAAGATAGACTTTTATGATAAGTATATAAGAACATCCTAGAATTTTGGTAAGGTAGAGATTATATGGGTATGCTTACCAATATATCCTTTTTGGATACTACAAGTAGATATGGGTCTTTCACAAATGTACTTAGGAGTAACAACTCTGACTAGGTGTGTGGGGATTGACACGATGTAACCTAGTACATGATAATAGGCTTTATTGTGCATGCCATTTCACACTCCCATTGTATATACTAAGGATAATTCAAATTTTCTTTATAAATCATTATAAAGGATTTGAATAGATAGTGACAATGAATAACCTATAGTAATCATTAGATGATTAAGATGTCATGATATAGAAATCATGTAAATGATATTATGGATAAACCCTAGACCATGGAAGGTCCTATATGTAAATAAATGGATGAAGTATTTATGTATTAGTATTGTATTGAAAATAATAGACTATTTAATGATTGCATTTCAAGTATATCCATCATATTTATTTTTTACTGAATGGCCCGAAGTCCATCATTTTTTATTGATTTTTGAAATTATAAAAATTTGGTTTTAGAAAAGGAAAACGTGTATTCCAAGTGACTACCCTTCCAGTCTGATAAGACCATAGGACATGAATACATGACCAAAGGATGATAAGGGTTTCATGCCAACCACTTAACTATGATATTTCATAACTAATCTGTCATTGTTTTTAGTTAAAAAATTAGATTAAAAATATTAATGATGAATTGATAGTGTTACTTTTAGGACTAGAGATTAATTTATTTACTATATTGACTTTGGAGAATAGTTAGAGACAAATAGTTAGAATGTTCACTCTATTATAGGCCTTATGATTAATTAAATGTTTATTTTAGTGCTTCATGCATCAAAGTTCATTTTTGGGAATCCATTTTTTTAATTAAGTTATGAATTAGAATTTGGTCAAATTGAAACCAAAATATAGAATTGTTCATATGATATTAAAATATATCATGTGAGTAAATTTTCTTATATTATTAGGTAGTAATGGAATTTCTCAACATGAGGAAGAGGATCTTACAAAAAATTTCCTAATACCTTCATTTTTGTTAAACTGATGGTCTAATAAATCATTGAAGATTTATGGATATGAGGTCCTCAAAATCTCATTGATCATTCAATTGTTTTGATTGATGACCTTAATCACTTCGTAAAAATATTTACTATATTCCTCTAATTATGTACCTCTAAATTCCACTAATTTTCTCATACTTAGAGACCTAGTTATATGTTATTCGACATGACTATTTCACTTCTCATTCTCTCTTTTCTAGAGTATTTATTTAGAACCCCTATCATGATGTGGGATTTTAAATATAGGAAATTTCAAACAATCTATCAAAAATATCAAGTTAAAATTTAGAGGACAAATTTTAATTAAGTTGGGTAGAATATAAATCCCTAAAAATATAAATTAAGAACATTGTATTTGATATTGTGTATGAAACGCAACACCAAGAGTGTAAGGGAATATAATATCCCGATACTTCAAAAATATATTTACTATTTGAAATAAATTAAAACAATAATTTTTTTTGTGATAAATGTGATACTAAGTTAGCATATGACACATGTAAAAACTATTTTCTTAAATGGCTTGCATTACATGCAAGATGAAGTTTTATCAAAAAAAAATATATTATTAAAATATTATAATTTAATATAATAATAAATAACCTAGCTGTTACATTATTGGTTATAAATAGTATCAAATAACATATTAAAATAAATTTTTTACAAAAAAATAAAACTAATTCATTGGTTAACACTTAATTTTAAATGAATATAACAACCAATTGAATATATATAGAATATTTTTATAGAAAGCTATTTTTATGATCACAATCCAATTTTATCATAATAAATGAAATTAATTACAATTATTGAGTGACATTAATGTAATATAAATATTATAAATTCAATAAAATATTTTTTATATTCATCAAATATATTTTATAGACATAAGATAGGAACAAACCCAATATTCCATATAAAAGTAAATATTTTTATTATGGAAATTTTACCTCATTTTAATGGAAAACCTATTCTAAGTAGACAATTTCACCCTTTTATAAATTTAATATGTTATAATAAACTTAATATTCGAAATAAAAATATAAAAATTAGGTTAGCGGGATTTTTTGTTATTTTTCTATGAGGTTCCATTTTTAATAAATAGCGAGAAATGATGAATTTCAACTCAAAAATAATTTTTCATCAAATTTATTTATAATGATAAAATATATTTTAAATTGATTTTAAATTTTATTTAGATAATTTTTTTATTAATTAATCGAATCTAGGCCATCGGAACCAATTTCACATTGAAATTTGATATAAAATCTTACAAATCTTTTGAAAATTTTTACTTTAAAAACCACGCATTGTCGTCTCATCTATGGGATTACATTTATATTAATATCATCCAATTATGTGATTGGAATTTCTAAAAAATAGATTATATATTTTTAATCATAATAATTTATAATTTTAATGAGTTTAACTTTGTTTTTGGCTAAAAATATTAGGGAAAGTCATTAAAATTAATTACGATGATCAAGAGAAGAATTAGCTTAACAAAGACAATCCCTTAAATATAAGAGAAAAATGACCTATAAAAATGTACACATTACATTTCTTGACCATATTTTGATCATATACTAAACTTTATCAACTTTAGTACATTATTAGAACCATTTTTCATTGGAAAAACTTGGTTGGAATTCCCTTTTCGAAAATTTACTGGAGTACCACTCCTCCACTATAAAAGGCACTCAAGCCTCCCACTTTATCAAACCTTTCAAGAAACTTTCTCTTGATTAAGATATACCAAAATGGCTCCTAGAAATCCCTCCCATAATCCTATAATCCTAGCCTTGGTTATAAATAAATCCTTTGAATCCCATTTGTGCAAATCAAAAAAAGTTACCCAAATAAGAGGAAATATCCTTCCTTACAATCTTTAGTTTTATTTTTTGCACTCTTTAAATTCTCATTATTACATAGTTATTTAAAAAATAAGTATCCTAATTTTATTAATATTTTTTTATTTTAATTTTTATACCTAAACATTTACACGTCCTCATCTAATGGGTAATAAACAAATAATTTAGGTTTATAGTGAACTACCGCCTCACAAAAAATGATTGTTCATTTTTTCCCATAAAAACTCTCATAGTTGGGAATTGTGGTGGTAAATATATTTATATATGTTATATATTATAATTAAAATGAATTTATACTTCTATATTTATTTTATAACACATACCTTTATGCACTTTATTTTATGGGAATACAATAACATCATTTGTGGAAGTGTGGAGTACTGCCCCCTCAAAGCGATGTGATTCATTCACACCATACATGGAATGTATAAAGGATGGGTTTTCATAAAAAAAATATGACATATATAAAATTTATATGAAATTTTAAATATAATATACATATATATCATTTTATTTTCATTATTTTAATATAGAACAGAAATGAAAGCAGTGTTCATGTGTACGTACAACCTACCGTCTCCATGAACAGCGAAATATATTTCTTATATCCAAATATCATAGATTATTATAAATAAATATAAACTCAAGATATATTATATTTAAATAATGGTTTATATTATTTATATGATGAAAAAATTATATGAAAAATAAATAACAAGTTAAACTATACTCCACAAACTAGGAAATTAACACCCGAAATAGTGAAAATAATGAAATATTATTATCAAATAAGTAATAATATATTATAAGATAATAAATAATATTATAAACATGAATATGGTTCTATAATAAGATAATAAAATTATAAAACCCATTATACATGAGGTTAAATGTTTTTCACATAGAAGGAAATGCAAGGTAAGGGATTTCATCCCAATTTACATTCCATTGAGACTTATTTATTGTTATGAACCAATTAACATTTATATGGTTTATGTACTTACCTTTGATATTTTATATCTTGAATATAGTTATTCTCATGATATTTTAATTTTCATTTAATTTCATTACTTTATGAGTATTACAATTCAAATGTTTCAAAGTGGTTGGGGACACTTTGGAATGTTTAAATATTATTCTCCCCGAGAACATTTTTATAATTATCTTTTCAATATCACATAATTTTTTGATTGTTAAATTTATCTTGAAACAATAAAATTTTGGTTGTGGACCTAATTAATTTATTATATACAGTTTTACTATTTCCGCTTTCTCATATAATATCATTATTTCTTCATCTTGATGATATTTTGAGTTTAAATTTTAATTATTTCATCTAAGGGGATTTGTGTGGAAAGTTACCAAGTGGAAAAGAATTTCAAACCCCAATTTTTTTCGTTAGGTTATATTAATTCTCCATTATCATTAGTATTCTATGATTTTGTGTATAATGATATTTACTATCTATTGATGCATTTCCACTTCTATATGTGGATTTATAATTTATAAACATAATCTACAAATTGATTGATTCTCACTCTAATATTATAATCTTTTCAAGGTTTTAATTTAAAATCTCATTTTTTTGGGATTGTTTATGATTGAATTTACATTAGAGGAAATTATTTTTCAATTTTCTAATAAATTCATTCATTTTCATCTCTTCTAGTTATTTGTGAACATTTTTCATGTATTAGTACCATTTTCCTCTCCTTTGTACTCAAAATATTTTATTAAATGTTTTTAGGAAAACCCGACAACATTTTCTCTTTATTCTAAGAACATGTTTTCTTATAAAAAATGTTTTCTATTAAAAAAATTTAAAAAAGGTTTTTAGCCTTTTCAAATTGATTTTGTATATACATTTTTTTCTATTTTTATTTAGCCTGTGTTTTCAAAGGAATATTATTGTCTCTTTCCGAACAAGGCATTTTTCTAACCATTTACCATGAAAAAGGAATGCCCTTTTTACCTTTTATGGAATACACAAAAATACAATTTTTTAGTTCTTTAAATATTTTTTTTCATTTTTTAATTTTTTATTTTTAAAGATAATGTTTTTTTAAAAATTCATTTTCAAAGAAAAAGGCTTTCAAATTTTTTCGAAATATGAAGGACACTTTTCTCAAGAATGTTTATAAGAACTATTTTATATTAATTTTATTCATAAATGAAAAAAACCCTTTATTTCTACTCCACTTGGAATATTTTATATTATTACCATCTTTATTCTTCCTCTGGATGGTCTATGATTGATTTAGCCAATTATAGTATTCATATTCACTTCATTGATTCCTTTTAGTCCCCTTAATATTATCAATTTCATATAATCATTAGACAATGAATTTCCCCTAAGTATCCATATAATTTCTCATGGATATGATTATTTTTTAATTGTATAATATTTTTCATATGGTGTTCACTTTGAAAGTTATTTCATTATTTTGGGAAATATAAATAATTATTTGTATTCTATTAAATATGGATATTTGATCAAGAAAATTATTTATTTCAATTATTTAATATGTGTATTTCTTTTTATAGGTATGAAAAGGGTGGGGAATGATTATATATTACTCTTATGCATCAATAGTCTCATGATAGGAATTAGTGTCAAAAATTAGATGGGTCTCTACCAGATATGCTAAAACATTTTATGAAGGGTCTTTATGGTAATGGTTCCGTGTACCTAGGAAACATGGAATCAAATAATTAATAATTTCAGTCATTTGGTTTTATTTATTATTAATCCATTATATTTTTCATTGACATATATATGGATACATTTCATTTTCATTTCATTGTTTAAATGGAATGTATTTCAATTTCTTAGATTTACACATTTATTTTTCCCTATATACTAATTTTAATGACATGTGTTTCTAGTTATTACCTTGTTATATTATTAATTTACATCCTTCTCAGTTTTTTTATTAGATGGCATATGTGTTCAATTATTTACCGTACCATAATTATTATTCTCATTGATTCATTATTTTTTCCTTTATACTCTGCCCTCATGGAGAATTTGATATCACCCTTATTATGTTTCCTTTCACCTCGAAATCCAAGAAGCATACAATGAAATATATGAAGATACATACTATATGAAATAAAGTTATCCTAAAAAATTAGGTTGTAATTAATGAATTAATTTTTTATATATGACATATGTATGTATTTGGTTTACCAAGACAACTAAAATGATCAGTCCTTTGGTAAATGATTCCTCATAATCAATCTAATGAAATGGTAATAGACACCATCTTAAGGCTCTTTGGTGTTGGGTCAATACACTTTGGTATTTAAGAAAATTAAGATTATGCTTTTAAGAAAATTCAACATTATTTCTCTCATTGGTCAGAAATTCATTTTATTTAAAAGCCATGATTTCAAAAATGTTTTTAAATGATCCTTTTATCTTATTTTAAAAAAATGATTTCAATTATTTTCAAATATTACTTTATAAATTTACAAAGCAATTTTTTAATAGAATGGTTTTAAAAAAATTGTTTTTAAAAAACCAAGAAGAAAGGATATTTTCCTCAATAAATGTTTTTAAAATGATATTCAAAAATATTTTCCATATAATATGTTATATATTAGTGTTATTCATGAAATTTAGGATATGGTCCAAGGGTTTCATTAATATTATTTCTTTGAATGATTTATATTTTGATGGCATGATGTTTATGTAACTCGTTTCTCTTTCATGGGTTATATATTTGTGAAATTTGTTTCTTTTTCATGGGTTATATTTTTATGAAACCCATTTATATTTCATAGGTTATATTATTATGAAAACCACTTATTTTCATAGGTTATTATTTGATGAAATGATTATGAAACCTATATCTTTTCCACTAGTTATGATATGACGACATGTTTGTGATACCCATTTCATTACATGGATTATGATATATATTTTTATGATATTTTGGAATATGTATGTTTGATTCTATTTTGAGATGGTTGGGACCTATATCTCTCTCAAATGCATTGGGTAAAGATTTATATCTCACAAGATAGACATTACTGGAATGGGGAGTGAACTCTGTTCAGTAAAGGACCTTGTCCACTAAGATGGTCTCAGCAGTGAACCTTGACTATTATGATGGTTTATGGATTGAACCCATTTCACCAATATAGCCTTTCTATTAATCTGTGACTACTATGGAAATAATTTTAATATGATTATGTGTCTTCCACAATTCTATATCTTATTCCAATTTAATTATTTCATGGATTATGCTATTGATCCCCTTTTGATTCATGTCTTATGAACTACCAATATTTATTCCATGACTCTTGATTGTAATATTTGATATACAGGGTTCGATCTTATACTATAATGATCTAGTTACCATACCCTCATTCTCATTATTATGCTTATATGTCTCTCTTTCTTACCCTTACTGAGCATCTGATATCACCCTTTATTATGTTTCAATTTATCATGTTTTGAAGATATATATTATGTATTATATTTCTAATATGGGTGCTTGTCATGGAGAACATAGTGAGAGATAATGTATCTAACTTATGCACCAGTGTTTATGTTTCTATTTTTCCTAGGGCACTAAACCAATATAGTATTTGGGAATCTATTTGTGTAATCTATTAAGTATTCCACAAAAAATGATGTAATATATATGTATGAAAGTGATGGTCAATATAGTTGGTATCAGTGAGTAAGTTTAGTCAACCTTTGGAAACTATGATGAGAAAACCTTTATGATAACATTATGGACTTTTATAAATATAATTCTAATGGTGAGTAAATATATAGGAGAATGTCATTGAATTTTGGTAAATGATAGAGTGAGTTGATTCCATAAAATATATCCATGTTTGGATATTAAAAGTGGATGTGGATCTAGCACAGATTTATATAGGGGTAACAAAACCGAAAACAACATATTGAGATAAGATCAATTGGGAACTAGTGCACGATAATGGGTCTTACTACACATATGGTTTGACACTCCCATGAGATATTCTTATAGAATTAACTAACTCTTTACAAACCATTATAAATTATTGAAATATAAGTTAACTTAGAATAACCATAGATAAAATTAAGGTTTTCTAGTTTAAATAAGGTGTAATAATTTAGAAATCCTCTAAGTGGTTTTCAGTGATTATGTGGTTTCCCTCTGTGAAGATTTTTTCTTACTCTATTATATTTGGGTTTTTTCAATCACTACAACTCAATTAAATCATTTTAATACTGAGTAGGATGGAGAATGAATCAATTGTCCTATTGGGAATCTGAATGCTATTGTATATAGAATGAAAAACCTCATTACCATGCTCATATAGCTATCTAAACCTGTGAATCATGTGAAACTTCTAAATGAGAAATTAGGGAACAATATTCTATTGATTCCTTCATGAGGCAGTGTCCACCTTATTTTAGTGGGTCTTCTGATCCACTTATTTCTAAATAATAGATCAATACCACTGAAAATTTATTTTACAATCTTTATTGTTCTAAAGATGAAAAAAATATCTTGGTTTCTTATTATTTAGAAGCATAATAAGACCAGTTGTGGAATCTAATCAAGTATATAAAGTAGTAATATGAAATTGAATCTATGGACTGGGATGAGTTCAAAAATATTTCTTCGATAAGTACTTTACTTGTGTTATTTGTACGCAAATAGAGAAGGAGATTATATAGTTAAATCAAAGGGATGATGAATCTATTGGAACCTATGTATCCAAATTTATAAGACTTGTGAGGTATGATTTTGGTATTACCATCCAACTTTAAAGTAAGTTTGACCAATTCTTTAGTTTCTTAAATCCAAGCCTCATAAGGGTGTTAGCCATGAGAGACTTTAGTAGCTATGAAGAGATTGTGTGTTGGGAAATCATGATTTAAATGTAAGTTGGAGTTGCATATAAATATCATGGTTTTGATAAGAAAAGTAAGACGGTTTTCAAAAGAAAATCCAAATACCATGTATAGAATAAGATGAGCTTTCTTTTATGCTCAAAGTGTGGGAAGAAGCTTGAAGGAAATTTTCTTAAGGGTTCTAATAAATGTTTTAAGGGAAGAATGTATGGTCATAATGCATTTTATTATTTAATTTATGGGAATAATTTATCCAAAAATGAGAATAGAGAAAAATATACACAAAATTCTCCTCCCCCACTTTAGTGTTTCAAGTGTTAGGAGAATAAGAATTATGCTAACCAGTGCCCAAACAAGAAGGTTGATGATGATGAGTGATGTCAAAAACCACTTAATATAAGGGAATAGGGGAAGTATCATATGATAACTATTTTTTATGAGGGTTTTGATAACTATGTGGTGAAATGTGAACTTTTCATCCACTCTAGAACTACTAAGATCTTATTTAGTTCTAGATTTACTCACACTTTCATATCTAAAGAATTATCTAACAAAATTAAGATTTCACCTAAATGATTAGATGTGGAATTAGCATTAAAACCCCATAATGGTATAATTATCTCATACATCATGCCAATACTTTACTATATTTTCCTTTTAGAATAAATTTAATTTTTTTATAGCTTGAAATGCATGAAACACCGATTTTAAATAAAACAATATTTAGTCACGTTTTTCACACTTAATTAGATTTTAACAATTTTTGAGAATTTATATGGTAAATTTATATTTTATATATCCAAAATAATATTTTTAAATTCATATAATATATTTCATAGTCATAATATAATAATAAACCTAATCTTACTCAGAAAACCCAATATTTTTCTAAATGAAATTTTGTTGTCTTTTGAAGGTGCACTAGTTTTAAAATGATTTTTTTTTCACTTTTATAAATTTAATTTTTTGAAATAAAAAAATGAAATATAAATTTTAATACAATATTAGGTTCAATTTATGGTATATTTCTGAGAAGTTTCATTTTTTTGATGAATAGTGAAAAGTACAAAATTTTAATTGAAAACTACTTTTCCATTTATCTAATTTATAAGGTTAAATTATATTATTAAAAATGTTTTAAATTATAAATATATAAATCATACATAAATTAATCCAATTTTATTCATTTTAATCAATTTCAAATTGAAATTTGATATACTAATATTTCAAATTTTGAACATTTTTACTTTAATAACCAACTTTCTCATCCCATATATGGGATTAATTTTAAATTAATTTTTTCTAATTATATTATTTTAATATTTAAAAATGGATTATATATTTTGGAATAAAAATAATATATAAATTATAATAATTTTAAATTAGTTTCTGACCAAAAATATTAGTGAAATCAATTAAAATTAATTACTACGATTAAGAGAAAAACAAGCATAATAAGGAAATAAACCTTAATTAAAAGGGACAAAATGACCTAAAAATATTTAAAAAAACTATTTTATGGAAATTTAAAACAATAAACTCACTTGGATCTAATTTTTTTCATTATTATAGGAACTTTATGTAAGGGATACCTCCTAATAGTGTTGGCCTTATAAATTTACAAGAATGGCATTCCTCCTCAACTATAAAAAGGCACTCACCCCTCCAACTTATTAACATATATCAAGCCACTTATCTCATCCAATTACTGAAAAAAATAATCTCCCAAAATACATAACCTCATCCTATAAGCCTCACATTTGGAATAAATAAAACTAATAAATTATTTTTGAATAAACAAAAATGGGTTACCCAAAGAAGTTGTACCATTTTTCAACAAGCTCTTTTGTTTTACTTTGTTCTCCACCACTTTAATTTTTATTATATATTTATTATTTAATATAATAAGTATCCTAATTATAATTATATTTTTTTATCTTATGTTTACGACCTAAAATTTCACACACTTCCATCAAATGGGATACACAATCATCATTCGTGTGTATTCGAGATTACCGCCTCGTGAACTGATATCGTTTGTTATTCTATTACCACAAATGAAGGTTGGTAATAATGATGGATTTATAGTCCATATGTGATATATAATATATTTATAATTTATTTATGATTATTTAATTCTTATATAACACATACATCCATTCTTTCCATTTTGTGGGAATATGATAACATTATTTGTGGACGTGTGGACTATCACCTCCTCAAAGCGAGGTGATCTATTCACACTATACATGGAATGTGTTAGGGATGGTTTTCATAAAAATATGTGACATATATGACCAAAATATGATACATAAATAATAATATACCTTTTTATAATTTAATTTTAATTATTTTAATATGATAATAAAATGGAAGCATTGTTCATGTGTACTAACGGCCTACCGTCTGCTTGAATGGTGTGATTCATTTCATATCCCAAAATTTAATGGATTATCACAGATAAATATATAATGAATATATATGATATTTACATAATGTTTTATATCCTTGATATGGTGAAATCTCATTCAATCTAAGAATAAAAAAGATAAAAAGTCAAAACATACTCGAAAAACATGACAATCAACACCTAAATAGATGAAAATAAAGAAATATTATTATCAAACTGGTCAAAATAAATTATAAGAGGATCATATATGATATTATAAATATGAGTATATAATATAGTTTTCCAAACCTTCTAATTTGATCGGTCCTTCAGGATTTGGTTCCTTGTATTCATGCCAATGTAATAAGTAAGTCACTGAATCCATGATTTTAGGGTTGAGGTGTTACAGTTGGTATTAGAGGAAGTCTAGTAGAAACCTTGGAAACTAGATTAAGGGAAACATAGATTAGGGAACATGAATCTAAGATATACTTTAAGAATAATAATATAAGAACATCCAAGAATTTGGGTAATGTAGAGATTATCTTGTTTTTTTTAAATACATCCCTATTATGATACTACAAGTGGACATTGTTTTGGAATAGATGTACCTAGGGGTAAAAACACTAAGATGGTGCGTCGAGCCTGACTTGAGCATAACCCAATACATGAAAATAGGCCTTAATACACAGATTTTTTCAAACTCTTGAGGGATACTCTTAGGATAATTCACATTTTATTTACAAACGATTATTAAGGATTTAAAATTTATGATGACCCCAAAGAAACAAATTTTTATGATTATAAGATTTCTGATTTAGAAATTTCTAATTTATGTTATGTTATATACCATATTTGGAATTATACATTATGATTTAAAATTTATAATTATTTTTGACCAAATATAGTAATTTCTATTGTTTAGATTTGGATCCTAGAAGGGTGAATTGAATCAATAATCATGGAAAATTTATATATTTCCCAGCTGAGGAAACCAATACAGATGGTATTTGAATGGGGGAAATTATGGCTATATTGGGGAAACATAATAAGGTTATTAAAAATAACCTTTACTAAATGGAGAAACCTATATCACGATGAGAATGTCCTATGTTGGATCACTTAATGCGATAAAAGCTCAAACCATTTAGTGGTACTACTAATGAAACTATAGTTGGGTAATGGATAAAGTCTCAGGAAAAGATATTTATGGCCTTGGAAAGCATAGAAAATTAAAATTTTGAACTTTTGGTGTATTGTCTCAATGGTGATACTAATAAATGGTGTTCCTTGATCTATAATACTTGGCAGGAATAATAAATAGAACTCACGGAATAGAGAAATTTTATGGATAAATTATTCCATAAATACTTACATCATTATAAAAAAATTATATGAAGAGAAAGTTACATATATTAAAGAAAAAGGAAAAAATAAAGTGTTGTAGATTATAAAGCTACCACTACTGGGTCTTTTAGGTATGTTACAGATTAAATATGCAACATGGAGTGCAATATTGACCACTTCTTTGCAGGTCATAAGCCAAATCTCTTAAGGGCGCTAGTTTCTCAAACCTTTTAATCATATAAAGAAATACTCTTATGTTCCATCAACACAGAGAAGGAATTTTTGTGGTCTTAAATATTCAATTGAATCCAAAATAAAAAGAGGTATTCTTAACACTATGAAAATGGGAATGTGTTAAAGAAAAAGTAGGGAATGAAGCAATTACCACCTTGTGAGAACTATGGGAAAATCACTCTCAGAAATTCTTGATGGGATTGGGAGTTTTTTATAAGTTTGGAGAAGAGGGTTATCATGTAAAATAATGAAAGTGGAATATGGAAAACACTATTGTTCAGTGTTTCACCTATAGGGAGATATGGAACTACATAAATGAATTCCCCATATATCAAGGGAATATACCATAGTAGAGGCTAAGGGGAGATGGCCAAGCTTATTTGATCACTATAGTGGAGGTAGAAGTTCTAAATGATGTGGTGATAGATGCATTAATCTTATCTTCAAATAAATCCAATGTCTTATTTTATTCTGGATCATCACACACTTTTATATCTACCTAGTTTTTCATAAAAATTAGACATTTCCCTTTTGATTTAATAAATGAGTTTTCAGTCAAAACTCTTAAGGGAAGTCTCATTGTAATAAAGATGTTTTGGGAAGTCCCCATTATGACACATAAACATGCATTATTTACTATCCTTGTTTTTATACCTATGGTTGACTTTGATATAATCTTTGGTATAAACTATATTTCAAAATATGATTCAAGAAATTATTTCAAGAAGAATCAATTTAAGATTTGTGAGGAAGATGTATAATTCATTATCTTTAGATAAAAAACATCATCATATTATTCTCATTTATATCCACCCCCAATAAATCTAATAAATTAAATTTTTAGGGAAGAAGAGAAAACAACATCTAGTGATGAATAAGGTAATATTCAAATTGAGGATTGACTATTTTACATGAATACATTGATTTATTTTCTTAGGAATTACCTAGGCATCCCCTAAATCATGAAGTTGAATTTTCCATTAATTTAATCCTCGATACAAGGCCAATATCAACGACTCCCTATAGAATGGACACTATATAATTAGTGGAGTTAAATAAAAAAACTATAGGATTTGGGTAATAAGGGATTTATTATCCCTAGTGTTTCACCATGGGGAGCCATGTTCTCTTCATTAAGAAGAAATAAGGATCTATGAGGATGTTCATTGATTATATGGAAGTCAATTCTATTATCATAAAGAACAAGTATATCATCTACCTAAAATTTATTACATGTTTGATCAACTTCATGGGGCCCAATATTTTTCAAAGATTGATCTTTTTTTTTGTTTCACCAATTCAGAGTATAGAAGGAAGACATTATGTATATACTTTTTTGAATGAGGTATAGACATCATGAGTTTATAGTAACTCCATTTTGATATACTAATGAACCATGTATTGTTATATACCTAATGAGTAGAGTACTCAAGTATTATCTTGATGACTTTTTTCTGGTATCCATTAATGATATTATAGTATATTATAAAACCTATGACGACCACGAGAATCACTTGAGGATCATTTTCAATACTCTTATAAGGGAATATTTGACATGTTTATTTCATGTATATATTTTCAAGTGTTTTAATTTAATGATTTGTGTATTTCAAAGATAAAACTTTCCATGTTTGGAATGAATTGAGTTGTGTTATTATTTGTGGAAGGAATGAAGGATTTGTAAAAAAGGATTAGAAAGGAGAGTAAATTTGAGCCAAAGGACCTTTCGCATCGTGGGGGAAGCATAGTGGCATGACACTAGAGTTTTGGAGATAAATAAAATCTCAAAATTGATGAAAATGCATTACATGTCATGACCATTTCATGGGAAGTGGATACGTGTGATACAAGTTGTGAGGAACATAAACAACTTGAAAGCCAAGTATACATCGTGAGCCACCAGTACACAAGGTGACAACTATCAAACCATCATATGATATTTTTAAAAATTCAACATGATGGAGGAAAAAGAAGATCTAACGTACATGTCATGTACCCCAAGTACACGTCGTGTAGGGGTCAACGTGCAAAGAAAAATTATGTAATGTGGGTTGTGGGTTTTTGATAAGTTTTCCTATAAATGGTGGCCATTATCCACCCTTACAAGACACAAATAGGAATAGTATTTCGAGAAGCACCAAGGGAAGGACTCTAGATGATGGAGTGATGATCTAAAGCCCCGCTTCAGCGCTATTCTTCCTCGGGTATCCAAGATTCTCGCCTCCTCCATGAGCGAGTAGTCCCATAATTCCAGGTGATGTGATTTGTAGAGAGCTGTGTGATTAAGGATTATTCAATTTTATTATTCATGTTTTGTATTGTTTCAAATTCCATTTATCATTTATAATCTCCTTCTTTTTGAAAATCACATGGCCATTGCTTTTGAATTAAGGAATTCTATTTTAGTTGCATCAATTAATCGCTTTATCATTCTTATGAACATTATGAAATCTAAGTTTGTTATGTTTAAACGTTTTTTTGGGTCACTTATACCTATTATATAATCTAGTATATGACCATTCCAATAGTACAATCATAGGAGTAAGGTAGGATACCAAGAAAAAGGATCCTTGCTGACTCAATTTTGACACCAAAACTGAACAAACCCATATCAATTGAATCCCTAACACATGAACATGAAATTCATTGAACCTGGAATGCCTCCCATC
Source organism: Viscum album (assembly GCA_963277665.1). Lineage (NCBI taxonomy): Eukaryota > Viridiplantae > Streptophyta > Magnoliopsida > Santalales > Viscaceae > Viscum > Viscum album. Next base: position 1,880,973,237 of record OY728132.1, read on the forward strand.
TTGATTCGAACCCCAAAAAATGATGATATTGTTTCTCTTTTTTCACAGACAACCAATAAATTAAAACTTTAATTCCATTAATTAATTTAGAACATACGCTCTTTCCCATTGGGTTTGACTCCCAAACTTGTATAATACTACATTTTGATTAATTCAGTAGCATAGTTTGGGTTTTATAAATATTATTTTTGTATAGAAACCTTGGGAACTAATGACTCCCTATGGGGATTTTAAGAGTTATATGGTAAATTTAGTAAGTGTGATTTTTGGATTTAGGGAGTTTCTTTTTTTTTTTGAAATATTTCTTCCATGTATGAATATTTATTGATCCTACAAAGACAAAGGCAGTCATATAATGGAATGCGCCAAAAAATTAATGTAGTTTCATTGGTTTGGTAGGTTAAAATTGGTGATTCGTTCAAATTTTCTCCCAATGGGTTAACCTTTTAACTATGATTACATGTAATGAGGTTAAGATTGTTTTGAAAATGTAATGTGAATAATATTTTTGATGAATTAAATATGATATTGTTCAATGCTCTGATTTTGACTATACCATCTCAAAGTGATGGGATTTTTTATATATAGTTATTTATCGAAGAAGGGACTTGGTTATGTCTGAATGAAAAATGATAATGTTATTTCATATACATCAAGGCAATTGAAGACTCGTGAATAGAACTATCCAACTCATGATCTAAGGTTAGCAACTATAATATTCACTTTGAAAATATGGAGACATAATTTATATGGTGAAAGATGTCAGATATTCATGGATCATAAAATTCTAAAATATATCTTTAAAAATATAGATCTTAATATGAGACAAAGAAGATAGCTCAAGATACTCAAGGATTCTGATTTCTCAATATACTACCACTTAGGGAAATATAATAAGGCACCAAATGCATTGAGTATGAAGTATCATGGAGTTCTAACCCAAAAGAGGATTGATAAGGATCCTGTATTCATGGATCTAGTAAACATGGATATGGAAATATTTAAATAAGGGGAGACATCAATCATTTTTCGACTGATTGAAAACCCATAATTATTAGAGAAGAGAAAGAATTGTCAATCTGATAATGAGAACTTTCAGAACAAAATTAATGTTGTAAACCATGGAAAATTAGAAAGATTGTATTTTAAGATGGTGTTATAAGCTTTGTAAATAAACTATGTGTGTCCATTTATACCTTGATAAAAATGGAATTATTGGATGACACTCATAGATCAAAGTTCTCTATATAGACTAGTAGTACAAAGATTTACAAGGGTGGGAAGGAAATTGTTTTGTGCGATAACATGAGGTGGGAAATTTATAATAATGTGTTGGGATGTTTGGTTTTTCAACAAGTGAATGTTAGGAGGAATAATCCTAAAGTAGTCCTATAACCCCTTCTTATTCTTGTGCGTAAATGGGAAAAAATTACTATGAAATTATTCACGGGACTACCAATGACTCCTATAAATAATAATACAATATGGGTAAACATTGATCACCAAACCAAATCTATAGATTTTCTTGTTACAAGGGAAGATATACCTCTTTACCACTTTACAAGGATCTATATTAATGAAGTTGTAAAAATTCATGGAGAAAATCTATCAACTGTTTCTGATTGAGATCCGCTCTTTACATCAAAATTATGGAAGAGTCTTCTGAATGCCCTTGATACTAAGCTTCATTTAAGCACTACCTACCATCCTAAAATTGATGGTAATTTTTAAAGAAAACTTTAAAAAATGAAAAGAATGTTTAGGTCATGATCACTAGAATTTAAATCTTTCTGGGATCATTACATACCTTTGGTGGAGTTTTCCTATAATAATAGTTTCATTAAAGTATTCAAATAGCACTGTATAAAGTATTATATGACTAGAGATGTCATACTCCAACATTTTGGGATGAAATTGGTGACAAGAAAATTATAGGCCTAGACCATATTGAAGAAAAAAATAAAGATAAATTTTATTTAGGCTCATATTAAAACATCTCAATGTGGACAAAATAGTTATGTCGATAATCAGAGGAATGATTTAGAGTTCCAAGTAGGAGATCGTGTTTTCTTGAAAGTATATCCATGGAAGGGTGTTATCAAGTTCAGTAAGAAATGGAAACTATTTCATAGGTACATTGGACTCTTTTAGATTATATAAGGATTAAGATTTTTTGTTTATCCTTTAGTAATGCTACTAAGCCTCTCAAAAGTACACAATATGTTCTATATATCTATTCTAAGGAAGTACATTCCAGACCCAGTACATGTTCTAACCTATGATGAAATAGACTTTGAACCTTAACTTTCATACAATGAAGTCCCATCCAGATTATTTATACCATAGATCATGTATTGAGCAATCATATGATTCATCTGGTAAAGGTACTCTAGATAAATCACAAAATGGAAGAAGCAACATGGGAACTTGAGGATGCTATGTACCCATATATTTTTAAAAGGTAATACACCATAAATTTATAGGATAAAATATTTTTATGATGGAATAATGTACCACCCCAATACATTAAAATATTTTCCTTTTTGAATAAATTTAATTTTTTTGATAGGTTGCAATGCACACAACACCAAGTTTTAAAGAACACTATTTAGTCATGTTTTGCATAGTTAATAAAATTTTAACACTTTTAAAGAAATTATATAGTAAATTTATATTTTATATATCCAATAAAATATTTTTACATTCAGAAAATATATTTAATAGGCATAAGATAAGAACACACCCAATCATAGACATAAACACCTATAATTTTCTAAAGGCATTTTTGCCGCCTTTTAATAGTGCACTAGTTTTAGAAACATATTTTTCAAATTTTATAAATTTTGATTTCAAAAATAAACTTATTTTTTGAAATCATAATGTTAAAATTATCTTAATGTCAATTTATTTAATTTTTCTGAGAAGTTTCATTTATTGATGAATAGTGAAAATAATAAATTTTAATTGAAAACTACTTTTTCATTTAAATAATTTATAAGGATAAATTATATTTTTTATTTCTATTAAAGTATCATTAATAAATTATACATTAATTAATCCAAATTATTTCATTTTTATCAATTTAACATTGAAATTGGATATAAAAACATTTTGAACTTTTGAAAAATCTTACTTTAAAAACCTGCTTTCTCGTACCATCTATAGGATTAATTTTAAATTAATTTCTACCTATTAATTTATTGGAATATGGGAAAATTGATTAAATATTTTTAATAATTATAATATCTAATTTATAATAAGTTTAACTTATTTTTTGACCAAAATTATTAGTGAAAGAAATTAAAATTAATTACAGCGATTAAGAGAAAAACTAGCTTAACAAGGGACTAAACCATAAACATAAGGGCCTAAATGACCTAGAAACATGTCCAAATATTATTGTATGGAAATGGTTAGACCATATACTACCTTTAATATAATTTGGTTCATTATTTGAGGCACATTATGTAAATGAGACTTCCCAATAGTGTTTACTATTTTATATTTACAAGAATGCCACTCCTCCTCCACAATAAAAAGGCACTCACCCCTCCCACGTATTCACACCACTAAAGAAATTTGTATAATAAAAACTACCCAAGTAATCTAAAAAATACCTCCCATAATTCTATAATAATCAATTTTTGAATAATGTTTATCAAGGAAGACTTTTAGTATAAACCAAAAGGAGTTACTTGAAGAAGAGGTAACATTCTTCAACGAGAACTTTTGTTTTATTTCATTCCCTGCCACTTCAATTATTCATATTTATTGATTATATTATAACATAAGAATCATAAATATACTTATTTTTTCTTATTGTAACTACCTAAACTTTTACATACTTCCCTCAAATGGGGTAAGCAATTATCGTTTCGATGTACGGCAGGCCACCACCTCACAAACTGATGTCATTCGTTCTTCCATTAACAACTTTAAAGGTTGGTAATAATGATGTATTAGTAGTTTATATGTGATATATATTATATTTAAAATGTATTTATTATTATTTAATTTTTATATAACACATACATATATTCTTTCCATTTTGTGGGAATACGATTACATCGTTTGTGGACGTGTGGACTACTGCCTCCTCTAAGTGATGTGATTCGTTCACACTATACATGGAATGTATTAATGTTTTTTTAATAAAAATATTTAAAATATATGACATAAATATAATAATTTTATTATAATTTACATATATATCATTTATTTTTCATTATTTTAATATGAAAACAAAATTGAAACTACATTAATTCGTATATACGACCTACCATCTCCATGAATGATGTATTTCATTTCCTATATCCAAATTTTATGGATTATAATTAATACATATATACTGACTATATGTGATATATAAATCATTTTTTACAACTTATATATGATGAAATCATGATTAAAGTAATAATAATAAAGATAACAAGTCAAAACATACTAAAAAACATGAAAATTAACACCCCAAAGGATGAAAATAATGAAATATTGTTAACAAAAAAGTAATAATATATTATTTGTGGATAATATATGATATTAAAAATATGATAATGTGATCTGGTTTTCCAAAATTGCTAAACTGATCAGTCCTTTAGGATTTTATTCCTTTTAATCATGCCAATTTAATAAAGTAAGCTACTGACTCCAGGGTTCTAGGGTCTGGGCGTTGCATTGCATCTAATGTGTATGATTCCACTCTAGTTGAAATTTGTGGGAATTTTCTTCCTAAAATATTCCATTATTATTATAGTTGAAGTTAATGTCATCTTAGGAATTTATTATCTCTCTTTTCATAAATCTGACATCAATTGTCAAGGAATTAATGTTATGTTTGATACTTTAAACCAACATAGGATTGTCTATAAATGTGATGCCATGTATGGGTATTAATTCCCATTAATAAGTAATATTTATCTAAAATGATTTTAGATAAACTTAACATCTATTATATTCCTATTTTTTACAAATTTTTTGATGTCTTTCTAGAATATTTTCATATCTTTCCACCAAAATGTAAAGTTGAGTTCTCAATTGAAATGAAAAATGGTTCCATTCAAATTTCAAATACTCCATATAGAATTTTCCTAATTGAGTTGAAATAATTGAATAAGTAATTCCAAGAAAACCTTGACAGGGGATTTATTCATCCAACTGCAAAACCATGGCAGGTACCTATTCATTTTGTGAAAAAATAAAGATGGATCAATGTGACCTTCATAGATTTTGAGGAGTTTAACAATATCACGATCAATAAAATGTATAATCTTCCCCATATTTATGAATTGTTTGATCGACTATGTGGATCTCAATAATTTTCCAAGATTGATCTTCATTCTGGATATTTTCAATTGATTTTAAATTAGGTTGATATACCCAAGGCATCATTCCGTACAAGGTATGGATAATATGAATATATAGTGATGCCTTTTCATCTTACTAATTCCCTGTTGTCTTCATGGATTTGATTAATATATCCTTTAGATATTACATTGATCTATTTGTGGTGGTATTTATAGATGATGTTATTATCTATTCAAAGATAAATTAAGATCATGAATATAATTTGATAATTGTACTAAAGACCCTAAGGAAGGAGAAATTGTATGAAAAAATTACTAAGTGTTAATTTTGTGTGTAAAAGAATTCATTTTTTGGTCATATAATCTAAAGAGATGGTATAGCAGTCGATCCATAATATATGGGGTATATTGAATGTTGGCCCAGACCAACCACATTGTAACACCTCGAGATTTTTTTAAATATTTTTTTGGATCAATTTAATCTTTTTGACATTTTTCACTTTACGCTATACTAAATATAGTTTTTTAAATAAAAACCTTAAGTTTGGATTGCATTATACAAAAATCCAAGTTAATATTTCACTACAAAAAACACTTAGATTATATTATGGTAAACAGAAATCTATTTTTTGCTAGTATTATACAAAATAATGTGTCCCTTCGATAGCTTTCATTACATGTATAGTCGAGTTTGTACTGAATTACAATATTCTATTATTATGATTATTAAAATATTGATATATCTACCACCTATCTGTTAGATTGTAATTTATGAATAAGATTAATTAAATTATTAAAATATGATTTACACAAGTATATAAAATTGATCCTTTGTTTATAAATTAATATAAGTGAATGAAATAACTATTTTAAATTAAAGAATTTAATTTTCTAAGAAAACTATTTTTTATCTACAAACACAATTTTATCTCAATAAATTAAACAAACCGGTTTTAGTTAATTTTTTCAATAAAATTTATATATTATATATTTAATAAAAAAATTTAATACTTAAACAAAATATTTTTTCGGTATAAGATAAAAATAAATCAAATTTTATAAACAAAAAATGTATTCTTCTGAAAGGTAATTTTAACTCCTTTTAATGTGGAACCAATTAAATATATTAATCATGAAGATTTTATAATTTTTATTTGAAAAAATAAAATTCATTTTTGAAATCATAATACCCTAATAAACTTTGAGTTGATTTTTGATATTTTTTTGAGAGGATTCACTTTTTGACGACTAGTTGAAAACATTGTATTTTAATTTAAAACTTCTTTTTTATCTAATTTATTTTTATATTTAAATTATATTTTTATTTAATTTTAATGTTAAATTAGACCAATTATACATAACTTAATATGATTTAGTTCATTTTAACCAACTTTTGAATGAAATTATATATAAAAATATTTCAAACTTTTGGACCTTTTTTCTTTAAAACCCCATATTGATGTCCTATCTACGAGATTAATTTTAAATTAATTCATGACACATATGTGATAGTAATTTGGAAAAAAAGGATTCCATATTTAGAATCAGAATATTTTATATTTTATATTTAGTTAGACATATTATTTGACTAAAAATATTAATGAAAGTGATTAAAATTAATTACAACGATTAAGAGAAAAAATAGATTAACAATGGAGTAAGCCTTAAACGTAAGGCCAAAAATAAGATACAAACTTTTCCAAAATAAATTTATATTCATAATTGCACCCTATACTCCCTTGGATAAAATTTTGACTATTTCTAGATCCACTTTATATGGGAAAAATTTGGGTGGAATTCCCTTTTCAAAATTTATAAGAATACCACTCCTCCTCCACTATAAAATGGAACTCAACCCTCCCACTTATTCACACATCTAAATCCCTTTGGTTTACCAAAAATAATATAAAATAATATCCAAAAAATCTTAAATTAATCCTATAATCCTATATATGGGATGAAATCCAACCAAGTAATCCCTTTGGTGAAAACTAAGATGAGTTACCCAAAGAAGAGGTAAAGTCCTTCTTCAATCTACTTTGTTTTATGTTCATTACCCACCCCATAAAATCGTTTTTTTTTAGATTATTATATAATAACCACAATATAATAAATAGGCATACAATTTATTATTATAAAATTTCTACCTATACTTACACAAACGTTAATCTATTGGGTAATGATATTTTTATTCTAGTGTACAACAAACTACCGCCTCATGAAATGATGTTGTTCATTTTTATTTACCACCTCTCATGGTTGGACATTATGATAGAAAATATGTTTTTATAAAATATATCTTAAATGTAGGTTGTATTTATTCTTATATATTTATTATATAACACATACCTTCATGCTTTCTATTTTTTGTAAATATGATAACTTTGTTTGTAGACATGTGGACTACCACCTTCTCAAGGCGATTTGATTCATTCACAAGTTACATGGAATGTGTTAAGGATGGGTTTAGTGATATTATATGATGTATATGAAATAATAATTATAATTTAATTATATTATTTATATACATATATATCATTTATTTTCTTTCTTTCAATACAATAATAAAATGGAAATAGTGTTCATGCATATGTACGGCCTATTGTCCCTATGAATAGTGTATTCCATTTCATTTTTATATATTTTATAGATTATTATAAATAAATATTTAATAAATATATATTATATTTATAAAATTTTTCAAATTTTTTAAATAAATAAATCATGATCTAATTAAGAGGATGAAGAATAATAATCCAAAATATATACAAAAAAGAAAGCAGATATTACCCAAAATGTAACATTAATATGGAGTTGTTTTTAAAAAAGTAATAAAAAGTCCTAAACAAATTATATATGATAATATATATAATAATAAGTTTTTTATTAAATTTATAATAAACTTATATTTGTTATAAATGAGGTTTAAACATGTACAAATAAAGTCAGGACTTAAGTTAAGGATTTTCTCATCACACTTTTTATTATTCGTGAGAAACAATCAATGTTCACCACTAATTTCTTTTTTTTTTGTGTATATACTTCCCATGAATTTATTATATGATAATTATAGTTAATTTTATGGGTATTTACATATCCATTTTATTATATCTCTTTCATGGGGTTTATGTTTCAAAATTTTCCAAACCGGTATTGCAGTTTTGTCTCAGTTTTCATTCTTTGAGACACAAGCTGTATTATTAACCAATATTTTTCTATGAGGAATATATAATTCCTTTGACATGTTATATCTTGAATTTTATACTTTTCATTATATTATATTCTTAGTTTAATTTTATTCTCTTATGGGGATTATGATTTAATGTTACCAAAGATGTAATATTTTATTTCAATAATCTCATCATTTATCGGGATTGTTTATTATTATGCTTCCATTGATGAAATATTATGTTAAAAATATCAATAAAACTCATGTATTTTCTTATACTATGTTTATTCATGATTTATTCACATATCAATACCATTTTTCCTCTCATTTTTACTTAATATAATTTATTGTTTTTTTAGGAAAAGTTAACTTTATCTCTCTCTTCGGTCTAAAATTAGTGTTCTTTCAAAACCATGTTCTATAAACATGTTTTAAAAAATGTTTTATTTTTAAAAATTATTTTAAATTTTTTCAATATTTATTTATAATTTTTCGACGTATTTTCAATTAAAAATATTTTCAAAATTATTGATGTTTTAAAGATCATTTTTCAAAGAGGAGAAATATTTTTCTCAAGAAATGTTTTAAATTATATTTCATGATTCCTTTATAAGTTTTCAAAGTTTTTTCAAGGAAAATGATTTTAAAATGGTATATGTTTTAAAAAGTTATGTTCAAAGTGATCTTTCAAAATCCTTCTCCATTTTAAATTACATCCTTGGTTATAGTTTATGATTTACTAAGGATATTATCCAAGGACACCATTCATATTATTTCATTGATTGGTTTATGTTTTTATGGATTGATATTTATGAAACACATTTCTATTCAATGGGTTATACCATGATAAATTATTATAAAACTAGATTTCTTTCATGGGTTATTTTTGGATGAAATAATTATGAAACCTATATGTATTCCATATGTTCTGATATGATTAAATGTTTATGAACCCCATTTAATTTCATGGGTTATAATATGATGTTTATGAAACCCATATTTTTTATGGGCCATTATAAGAATAATTGTTTATTGAATACATATGTATGATTTCATTATTAGATGGGTGGGACCTATATCTCACTCTGATGAATTGGGTAAAGATTTATATATCATGAGATTGAAACAGATGGAATGAGGAATGAACATAGTTCAAAAATACAGGGATTAAAAGAGGAGTGATCTCGGTTCAGTAATACATGGTTTGAATTGGAAGTGATACCGGTTTAGTATTATAAGGCTGGAACAGGAAGTGAACCTAGTTCAGTAATACATGGTTGTAATGAAGAGTGAACTCGATTTAGTAATACAAGGATAGAATGGGAAGTTAACCTAATTTATTAATATAGGGATGTAATGAGATGTGAACACGATTAAGTAATATAGTTATAGAATGGGAAGTGAACACGGTTCAATAACACAGGGTTGGAATAGGGAATGAAACTGGTTCAATAAATGACCTTTTCTACTAAGATGGTCTTGGGAGTGAACCTTGATGACTAAGATGGTTTGGGGAGTGAACCAATTCCAATAATTCATCCATATAATTAATATTTTACTACTATGGAAATAATTTTTAAATTATTACGTGTCTTCCATAAATTCTATGTCTTATTTCTATATTATTCTCTCATGGATAATTCTCTTGATTACCATATGATTCTTTTTTTTTCAACTAACAATATTTATTTCATGATTCATTTTAAGGTTCATTGATATGAAGGTTAGGATTTATTAAATTTTATGCACATGTTCTCATACCCCTATTATTAGGTTATGCTTACATATCTCCTTTTTTACCCTTACTGAGCATTTTATCTCACTCCTTTCTTATGTTTCCATTCCCTAGGTTATGAAGAATGGTTTTCAGTAGGAATACTAAAGGGACAGATCTTAAAGGGAGAGGTTAAATATTATTCACCAAGTTAGAATATTATGTTTCCAAGTTTCTAAAGATGCTAAACTATTACTATTCTTGGGTATGTATTTTTTTAATGTGCTAAATATTCTTACAAAATGATGTAATATACATGTATATTAAGCTTGGATAACTATAGTTAGTATCAATGGAAATTTTTAGCCAACCTTTGGACAGAAGGATGAGAAAACCTTAGTGATATCCCTAGAGATATTTCAAAGGATATGTCTAGGGATGTCTCTAATGATAAGCCTAAGGTGTTATTGTAAGGTGTCATAATTTAGAAATCCTAGAAGTGATTTTACATTGTTATGTGGTTTTCCTCAATGATAAGTTCTTATCACACTTCACTTTATGGATTTAGTCATTAGTGGGAACCTGAAATAACTGGGTTAATGCTAAATGTGATGGAGAATTTGCTAATGAGAATCCAAATGGGATGGTCACTGGAGTGAAGGATATTGTGATCATGCCTAGTCAGTTTCCATGGAACATTATTAACAACATGTACCTTAACCAACTCTCAAACTCACCAAAGAATAAAAGGAAGTAGTTCACTGAGAGATTAGGTAATGGAGACAACATAGGAAAGGAGATTTAGTTTCCTTTAAGTAAATAATGTGTAAAGAATCACCTAAGTGAATGTATTATAAGAACAAGAATATGTTTTTACTGTGTCAAATAATCACACAAATCTAGTAGCTACAAAAAAACATAGAGTTTAGTTATTGTAATATATGGTAATATTATCCACCATAAGACATCATCAAAGGTTAAATTCTTTAAATGTGTAATGAATAGTCATTATGAAAATCACTGTCTCAAATGGAAATATCATGAATATAATTAGTAAGGTGGTATGAGTAATGGTTATATTGTTGATGATGATGAGAATACATTTGAAATCTAAAATTAAAGAGGTATTATGTAATATGATGAGAAATACATGATAATTTATTAAGGAAGAAGTGGAATAATTGATTTTTTTTATATACGTCGGTTCATGAATTATGTTATATGAATAGTGAAATATATAAATATTTTTCATTTTATATTTTTTTTCTAAGGATTTAGAAGAATATGTTGAATGGTTTTAATGAACTAGAAAAGACTGGAAATGTGATATTCATGGGAAACACATGATTAAGGGAAAAATATCCCTTAATATGTTCTATATGTTAAGGTAATTATGTTTGGATTAAAATATATTGGATATGAATAATTAAATTTGATGGTTCTGATTACCTTGGAATAAATTAACAAGTGGTTAACAAGTGGTTTATGTATCCATTGATGAGGTTTACAATATTTTTGTATTTAAATAAATATATCAAATAGACTTTTGAACAAGAAAACATGCATGTTTTCAATAATTATTTTTTATAATTTAGGTTATTATCATATTTCAATAGAATACTTGATAAAGGTATTCACATGATTTGTATATGAAAATCAAGACCTACTTTAAGATATATGGGGGATAAATTCTATTTTTTTCAGAAATTTAGTTACCTTATTACTAAATTTTTGTACTTACATATTTTAGATGGTTTGTAAGTTTAACCATTTTTGGAATGGTGTAAGTCAAACTTCAGATGAGGTTTTAGAGATTAAAGTATTATCTATCCATATGATGATTTATGCATATTGGATAAACTTTTCTAACCATTTTATTGTGAGGTTAAATAGAGAAAAATGGATTGAATTATCACTCTATTTATGGATCTCATCATATGTTAATTTCTCCTAAATGAAAAATTCTCCTTAGTTTATTGGAATAAGAGATGAAGTAGAAGTTGATCAAGGCACAAAAAAGAGTAAGGTTATTTTAAAATCATGATAGTGTATTTTTCATGAAAATTTTTCAAATTTTGGAAAAATGGTCTTTGAATAAAATTTCTCAAGTTATCATCATTTTCTGTGATATCAATGACCTTTTTCATGACTATTTGGTTTATGGATTTTTTTATTTTTTTATTTCTCATAAGCATGTTATTTATCACTCTCCATCAGAACTTAATAGTTGGATTTATCTTCCTTGTCCATGTTTTCAATTTCCACTTTTGTTCTCTTATATGGAAACCTAGTAGTGAGTTACTTTGGGTAATCATCATGTTACTAACATTCCCTTTTTAAATTAAGTTTTAGTATTCAATTTTTTGATGTGTGTTTCTATGAATGGAATATCCAAATAGTAAACCTTTAGTAACCTAGATAAATTTTTTGGGAGAAATTAATTTTAAGGGGGTAGAATTTAACTCCGTCATATTTTTTAATTATATTTTTTAAAATTAATTTAATCTTTGTAAAAATTTTCATTACACACAACATTGAATATAGTTTTTTTATAAAAAATCACTAAGTTTGAATTGCGTTATATGCAACAACAAGACAATATTTCACTAAACACATGACTTATATTATATTTTGCTACATGAAAAACAATTTTTTCCTTGTATTAAACACAATATTGAGTCCCTTTGATAGCTTTTGTTACACGCAAGGCTGAGTTTTTACCAAACTGTAATATATTATTAATATTATTATTAAAATACTTGTATTGATACCACCTCGATGTTGGAATAAATATTATGAATAAGATTAACTAAATTGTAAAAATATTATTTTGAAAATGTATATAAAATCAATCCTTTGGTTATCAATAAGTATAATTGAATTAAATAACTATTTGAAAATAAAGAAAATTCTTTTCTAATAAAAATATTTTTCTATCTACAAATACAATTTTATCTCGACAAATTAAACAATTCAATTTTGGTTATTATTATAAATGAAAATTATATATTATATATTCATTCAATATTTTTTATACTCATTCAATATATTTTATATTTATATTATAAGCATAAATCCAATTTTATGAATAAATAGTCGTATTTTTCTAAATAGTAATGTTTTTCCTTTTAATGGAAGTCCCATTTTAAATATGATTTTTAAAATGTTCATAGTTTTTATTTGTAAAAATAAACTCTATTTTTGAAATAAGAATATAAAAAATTAATTTGGGTTAATTTTTGGTATTTTTCTGAGAGGTTTCATTTTTTGATGAATAGTAAAAAAAACATTGAATTTTAATTCAAAACTATTTTTTCTTATAACATATTTATCGAGTTAAATTTTAATTTAATTTTTTTAAAAGTATAAATAGTTAAATTATTCATAAATTAATCCAATTTCAATCATTTTAAGCAATTTAAAAATTAAATTGGATATAAAAACATTTCAATCTTGTGGACCTTTTCGCTTTAAAAATCTGCATTGTCATCTCATCTGTGGGATTAATTTTAAAATAATTTCTACCACTTTTTTTAATGTAATTTTGAAAATGGATTCCATATTTGGAATGATAATATCCTCTAAATTATAATAATGTAATCTTATATTTCTAACAAAAATATTAGTGAAAGTGATTAAAATTAATTACATAGAGTAAGAGAAAAATCAGCTTAACAAAGGACTAATCCTTAAACATAAGGCCTAAATGAACTATAAATTATTAAATAAGAAATTGGATGTTAATATATGAACCCTATACTCTCTTAAATCAACTTTTTACCAATATTTCATCCACTTGAAGTTGAAAAAACATGGGTGGAATTTCTTTTTCAAAAATTTACAAGATTGCCAACCCTCTCCACTATAAAAGGTCACTCACCCCTCCCAGTTATTCCCAAATATCAAGCCATTTTGATAGAAAAAACCTGATCTAATAATATTAAAAAATCTTTCCATTCATCCTAAGATCATCACTTTGTGCATAAATCTATCCAAGGATTCCCTTTGGTGGAAACCAAGAGGAGTTACCCAAATAACAGGTAACATCCGTCCTCAAGATCCTTAGTTTTCTTTTCATTCTCCACCACTAAACTATTATTATTATATGATTATATAATAAAATCAGTATAATATATATTCTTATATTTTTTTATTATAATATTTTGACCTACACTCACACACACATGCATCTAATGGGTAATGAACTTATTGTTCTTGCGTATGGTGAACTACCGCCTCATGAAATTATGTTGTTTTTTTCCTTTACCACGTCTCATAGTTGGTAATTGTGATGGAAAATATATTTTCATATGATATATATTTTACATTTATGATGTATTAATTATTATATAATTATTATATAACACATACATTCATGCTTTCCATTTTTTGTAAATAATATAACTTCATTTGTGGACATGTGGACTACCACCTCTTCAAAGCGATATGATTCATTCACACTTCACATGGAATGTAATAATGATGGGATTAGTAAAATTATATGAAAATATGACATAATAATTCTAATTTAATTATATTATATATATAAATATATTTCATTTACTTGCATTATTTCTATACAACAATTAAACAGAAACAACATTGATTCATATGTATGACCTACCGTCTATATGAATAGTGTATTCCACTTCATATTTCTATATTTTATAGATTTTTATAAATACCTATATACTAATTATATATTATATTCATATCATTTTTTACATCATGGAAATAATTAAATTATGAAATAATTAATAGGATCAATAATTACAATCCAAACCACATACAGAAAACAAAAGAGATATTACCTAAAACGTAACATTAACAAAGAGTTATAAATAAACAGAAAATATAAAGTTGTAACTAAATAATATATGGTTTTATATATAATAATATTTTTCTACATTAGATTTATATAAAACTTATATTTATTATATAGTAGGTTTGAATGAGTACGATGAAATTCAATACTTAAAGTAAGGGTTGTCTCATCTCTCTTTTTATTATCCATGAGATACATGTCATGTTCAACACTTGGTTATTTTGTTTGGTGTATATAATTCACCTGAAGGTATTATATGGTAGTTATAATTAAGTTTATGGGTATTTTTATATCCATTTTATGAACTCTCTTTCATGGATTTTATGTTTCAAAATTTTCCAAATTGGTAAAGTAGTTTTTTTCTCAATTGTTCTTCTTTGAGAAACATGTCATGTTATACACCTATAGTTTTCTATGAGGTATATATAATTACATTAAAATGTTATATAATTAATTTTATTCCTCTAATGATATTATAAGATTAATTTAATTTTATTCTCTTATGGGGGTCATGATTTAAAGTTACCAAAGTGGTAAAAATGTTATTGCTACAATCTCATCGTTTATTGGGATTGTTTATGATTATGATTTCATGGATGAAATATTATGATCTAAAACTCAATAAAACTCTTGAATTTTATTATTCGATGATTATTCATGATATATTCATATATTGGTAAAATTATTCTACTCTTTTGAACTTAATATAATTAATAGAGTATTTTTAGTAAAATATGAATTTATATCTCTCTTTGTATGGAAATATATTTTCATTCCAAACCATGATTTCTAAAATCGTTTTCAAAAAAATCATGTTTACAAAGTGTTTTAAATTTTTTTAATATTTTTTTATATTTTTTTAAATTATTTTCAAATAAAATGGTTTTCAAAATTATTTATGTTTTAAAGAGAGTTTTTCAAAGAGGAAAATAGATTTTTCTCAAGAAATGTTTTAAAAAATTCATGATTACTTTATATGTTTTAAAAGTCTTTTACAAGAAAAAGATTTTGAATTTATTATATGTTTTACAAATTGAAGTTCCAAATGATATTTAAAAATCCATCTCCCACTAAGATGTAATCCTTGGTTATAGTTTATGATTTACTGTTAATATGATCCAAAGACACCAATCATATTATTTCTATGAATGATTTATTTTTTAATGGATTGATTTTTATTAAAATAAATTCACTTCAATGGGTTATTCCATGATAAGTTCTTATTAAACCCACTTCTTTTCATTGGTTATTCTATGATCAAATTATTATGAAACCATTCTATTTAACATAGGTTATGTTATGATTAAATTTCTATTATACGCATTTCATTTCTTGTGATATAATATGATGTTTATGAAACCCATATCTTTTTATGGGTCATGATAGATGAATTTTATATGGAACATATTGGTATGCTTTCATTATGAGATGGTCGAACCTATGACTCCATCCAATGCATTTTGTAAAGTATTATATCTCATGAGAAAGAAATCAATGGAATGTGGAGTGAACTGAGATAAAGAATAGAAATATGGAATGAGGAGTGATCTTGGTTTAGTAATATAGGGCTGGAATGAGAATTGAACATATTTTATTAATACAGGTATATAATGGGAAATGAATCTGGTTCAATAATACATGGATGGAATGTGGAGGGAACTCGGTTCAGTAATACAAGGCTATAATTTTATGTGAACTTGTTTTTTTAATACATTGATGGAATGAGGTGTGAACCCAGTTTAGTAGTAAAAGGATAGACTAAAAGTGAACCCAGTTCAGTAATACATGGCTAGAATAAAGAGTAAACCCAGTTGAGTAAATAACCTTTTCCACTAAAATGGTCTTGTGAGTGAAACTTGACTACTAATTTTATTTGGGGAGTGAACCCATTCCACTAATATGGCTTTGAAATTATTCCTTGACTACCATGGAAATCACTATTATATGCTTATGTGTTTTCCATAAATCCTATGTATTATTCCTAAGTTTTTCTTTCATAGATAATTCTCTTGATTCCATTGTAGCTCATTTATTATGAACTTATAATATTTATGCCAAAATTCATGTTTATGTTCTTTCATATACAGGGTATGATTTTTTCAATGTTATACATATGTTATCATACCGCTATTCTTATGTTATGATTACATATCTTCTATTTTTACCTAAATATGAATCTGAGCTCGCCCCTTTCTTATGTTTCCTTTCCCCAAGTAATGAAGAAAGGTTTTAAGTTAGAGTACTAAAGGGGAATATCTATATGGTATATATTGAAGATCTTTCACCAATTTAGAAGATTTTGTTTCCATGTTTCCGAAGACACCAAACTATTAAAGTCCTCGAGCATGTATTTTTGTAATGTGCTGAATATTCATCTAAAATTATTTAATAACCATATATTCTAAGCTTGGGATGATATACATGGTGATAGTGATTTATAATTTTCATTGTTTATCTTTATATAATCAATGTTTGTGGAGAATTTATCATGAATGTCCAATCCTATAACCAAGTTAACTTGGAAGGGTGCTAAGTTTCTATAGACATATGAATGTGGGAAAAAATTCAAGGAAACGAAGGGAAGGTTAGTCAGAACACTTGTACTTAAATTACCCTTTAGTGGATAAGGGTTTGTAATATATAGTGAAACATATAAGGAGGGATTGGGATGTGTTCTTATGCAGAATAACATAGTTATTGCCTATGCCTTGCAGTAATTAAAGACTCATGAGAGAAATTACCCAACTCATTATTTTAAGTTAGTTGTGGTGATTTTTTCATTAAAGATCTGGAGGTATTATTTTTATGGAGAAAAGTGTGATATGTATACTAATCATAAAATATTGAATTATATATTCACACAAAGTAAGTTTAACATGCACCATAAAAGATATTTAGATCTGAAAAGGGATTATAATTGTTCAATACATTACCACCCTAGGAAAAAGAACATGGTGGACAATGCATTGAGTTTAAAGGGTCAAGCCAGCTAACCAATTATGAGGATCACAAAAAATCAAATATTTCTATATATGAAAAGTAAGAACCTATAAATCCTGAAGGAATGGGGAAAATTTTATCTTGTCAAGTTTAATTATCAACCCTATATCCAAGTGACGATTAAAGAGGTGTACAAGGAAGTTGTAAAATTCAAAAAGATGGTTAGAAATGTTCCTGATTTTAACTTTGATCAGTATGGAATGATAAGGTTTAGTAACTGTGTCTATGTTCCATCCATACGAATTTTTAAGAAGGATATATTATAATTATATCATATATATATTCATTCTTTATTCATCCTGGAAGTACAAATATGTATATAGATTTCAAATAATACTTCTGGTGGGATGGAATGAAGAGAGATATCAGAGAGTTTGTATCTTAGTGCTTGGTATGATGAAAATTTAAGGATGAAAGGAAAAATTATAAAGGGATTTAAGATCCATTACACATATTATAAGGGAAATGGGAGAATATTACTATGGATTTTGTCATTGGAAACCTCAAAACCTCTAAAGGGAATAATGATATATGGGTGGTAGTCGATCACCTAACTAAGTCAACACACTTCATCTCTATCAAAGAAGACTTCTCTCTAGATTATCTTTCCATGATATATATTAAGGAAGTGGTAAGGTTTTATGGAGTACCCCATTCCATCGTATTTTATTGGGATCTGAGGATTACTTCAATGTTCTAGAGAAGTATTCAGAAAGGTCCTGATAAAGATTTGAGTCTTAGTAATTCTTATAGCCCTCAAATGGATGGTTAGTCCGAAAGAAAAATTCAAACTCTAGAGGATATGTTGACATCTTGTTTGTTGGATTTCAAATGTGTTTGGGATAAACACTTTCCTCTAGTTTAGTTTTCATACAATAATAACTTCCACTCAATAATTCATATGAATCCTTATGAATCCCTCTATGGAATGAAATATATAGGTCTAATATTTCAGAATTAAGTATTAGAAAGGAAGATATTGGTACTTAAGATCGTTGATGAAATGGACGAGAAGATTTAAACCATTCAGCAGCATATCAAGGTAGCTCAAATTCAGTAAAAAAGTTATGATTATAACTATAGATGTGATTTTGAATTTGAATTCAGTGAGAAGGTGTTTCTAAAAATATCTCCCTAGAAGAAGGTTATGAGATTTGAGTTGAAAGGGAAATAAAGGAATACGTATATCGTTATCTTTGAAATACTTGATTATGTCAGGATAGTGTCATATCGATTGGAACTTCCACTAAACCTCTCTCAAGTCCAAGATGTGTTCTATGTATATCTATTGAGTAATTATATACCTGACCCTTCACATTTACTAAATTAATAGATCTTACATCAGGAACAGGATATTTATTATGAGGAACAACTAGTTGAAAATATGGAATGTATAGAGAGAGTTATATGAAACAAGAACACTCACATGGTCAAAGTTTTGTAGAGAAATCACCAGTTAGAGGAAGATACATGGGAACTTCAGGATATAATGAGGAATAACTATCCAAATTTTTTTGTATCTAAATGATAAATTTTGAAGGTGAAATTCATTTTAAGGGGGGTATAATATAACAACCCAAGTTTTTATGAATTTTTTTTAAATAAAGTAAATTTATATGATGTATTTCATTGCATGCTACATCATTTTGAACATTCATTATATGCTATAATAATTTAAACTTTTGATACATGAAACACTGACTTAGATTATGTTACATGCAACACTGAGTTTCTATGAAATATTATTTTGTTATTATAATTATTTAAACAAGAATGTCATAAAAATTCCATAAAACATAGTAATTTGAATAGTAATAACTAATTTTTAAATATGACTCATATATATTTTTATATAAATAAAACATAATAATAATAAATATATAATTTTTTATAAGGTCTTTATATGTCTGAAAATACTATTTTCTTTAAAGAAATACTTTTTATGTCCTTATGTGAACGGTAATAAAATTAAATTTTGAAAATTTTATAATTTTAATATAATAAAATAAAATTAATTTTTTAATTCATTATATTAAAATTATCTTAGTTTTAATTTTTGTGATTTTTCTGAAATATTTCGTTTTTTAATGAATAGTGAAAATATTGAATTTTAATTTAAAACTATTTTTCACCTAATTTATTTATATAGTTAAATTATATTTCAATTTTATTAAAATATAATTAGATCAATTATAAATTAATTAATCCAATGTTAATTGTAACTAATTTTTCAATGAAATTGGATACAAAAACATTTCAAACTTTTGAACTTTTTACTTTTAAAACATTGTTTTTTGTCACATCTATGGGATTAATTTTAAATTAATTTCTGCCACTTATTTGATTTTAATTTAGAAAAATGGATTCCATATTTTTAATCAGAATAGTTTATAATTTCTAGAAAGTTCAACTTATTTTTTTTAAAATGTGATTAGTGGAACCATAAAAAATTAATTATAGTGATTAAGGTAAAAATGAGCTTAATTAATGAAAAAACATAGAATATAAGGTGTAAAATGACCCTAAACTTTTATATAAATTTTATTATTGAAATATTTCGTTCATTAAACCACTAAGGGTCAGTAATTTTCCATTTTTTACCCTTGGGGACAAGTAAAACGCCGAAAGGACATAATTCTTTTCAAAAATAACAAGTGTGTCCTTTTCTCCACTTATAAAAGGTTACCCTATATCCCCCTCTACTAACACCTATAAAGAAATTTTTATAATCCAAAACCTACCCAAATAATCTCCCATCTTACCTCCCTTCATTATCTAATCCTCACATTAGATATAAATACATCCAAGGAAGTCCTTTAGTGAAAACTAAAAGGAGTTACCTGAAGAAGAGGTAACATTCCTCACCAAACATATTTGTTTAATTTCATTATTAAACCCCTTAAATTATTTTTAATACATTATTAAATGATAATAATAGTATCATAAATATAAATTAATTTTTTATGTTATGTTTATACCTTACACACACCCAAAAGTCTTTCAAATGGGATATGCAATCATTGTTCAGGTGTACGGTGGACTACTGTGTCATGAACCGTTATCGTTCGTTCTTCTATTACATCCTCTCAAGGTTGGTAATAGTGATGTAATTAATATTTTTAAATGATATATATTATATTTATTATTTATTTATTCTTATTTTATTTTTATACAACACATACCTTTATGCTTTCCATTTTTTGGAATACTTTAACATCGTTTGTGGACGTGTGGACTACTGCCTCCTCAATATGATGTGATTTGTTCATGCTTTACATGGAATGTATAAAGGATGGTTTTAATATAAATATTTGGTATATATTAAATAATAATTCTAATATAATTATAATATATTTATATATATATATATATTATATGTTTCTTTCTTTCAAAAATATAACAAGAAAATTAAAAAAAATCATGCGTACGTACGGCCTACCGTCTCTATGAAGAGTGATATTCATTTATTATTTATATATTCTATATATTATTATAAATAAATATATAATGAATATTTATGATAATTAAATAATTATTTACATTTTTAGAAAAAGGAAATTGTGATCTAATTTAGAGAACTAAGATTTATAAGTCAAAACATGTACAAAAATAAAGCGGTCACTACCTAAAATGTAATTTTAACATGAAATCGTTAATAAACAGGTAATATAAAGTCATAAGTAAATTATATATTATATTATATATTGAATATGTTTCTGTAACATATTTATAATAAACTTATATTTATTATACAGGAGTTTGGAATGAGTACGATGATATTCAAGACATAAGATATGGGAATTTCATCTCACTTTTTATATCAGTGAGATACATGCCATATTCACCACTAGTTTATTTTGTGTGGTGTATATAATAACCATGAATATAATATATTATTATAATTATATTCATTTTTATTTACATATGAATTTTATTTTTTATATTTCATGGGGTTTTACAGTTCAAAAGTTACCAAATCGATAAGGTAATTTTGTCTCAAATTTTATTCATTCAGACACATGTTTTTTTATACACCTATATTATTATACGAGGTATATATATATCCATTTGATATGTTATATCATGAATATAATTATTTTAATTTTATTTAAACTTCTTGTAATTTTATTCTCTCTTTTTTATATTTATTCAAAGTTACCAAAGTGATAAGTTCTTACTGCTACAATCTCATTGTTATCGGGATTATTTACATTTCTGCTTCCATCGATGAAATATTTTGATCCATATCTCAAGAAACATAGTGAATTTAATTATCCTCTATTTTTTTAGGATATATTCAAGTATTGGTAACATTTCTCCAATCTTTGGTACTTATGATAATTAAGAAAGTTTTTTTTAAGAAACTCTAACCTTATTTTTCTCTTCGGTCAGAAATCTATTTTATTCAAAAACCATGTTTTCAAAAAAAATCCAAAAAAATTTAAATAATATTTTGGGATTATTTTCAATAAAAAAATTATAATTTTTTTTAAATATCACTTTATAATTTTTCAAATCTATTTTCAAATAATAATGTTTTTAAAAATGTTTTAACTTTTAAAAAGTGCTTTTCAAAGTAAAAAATGATATTTTCCTCAAGAAATATTTTTAAAAAGATATTTCAAAATTATTTTCCATATAATAAAACATCTTTTGGTGTTACTAATTCCCTTCTAGGTATATTATCCAAGGCTACCATTCATATTATTTCTTTGAATGGTTTATGTTTTCATGGCACGATGTTTCTAAGACTTGTTTCTATTTCGTAGGTTATATGTTTATGAAATCCATTTATCTTTCATGAGTTAAATATTTATAAAACTTATTTCTATTTCTTGGGTTATATTCTTATGAAACTTTCTTCTTTTCAAAGGTTATGATTTGATGAAATGATTATGAAACATGTTTATTTTCTCTAGGTTATGATATGATGACATGTTTATGATATTCATTCCATTTCATGGGTTATGATATGATTGTTTATGATCTAATTACACACGTATACATGATTTTATTATGAAATGGGTGGGACCTATATCTCCCCCAAATTCACTCGGTAAATATTTATATCTCATGGGATAGACTATGATGGAATAGTGGGTGAACTCGGTTCAGTAAAGGACTTTGTATGCTAAGATATTCTTGGGAGTAAACCTTGAATACTAATATGGTTTGGTGAGTGAACTCATTCCACTGATATGGCCATGTAATTAATCCTATAATACTATGGAAATCATTTTTATATGCATATGTGTCTTCCACAATTCCATGTATTATTCCTTTTTTATGTATTAATGAATTATACTCTTTATTCCCATTTGATTCATATCTTATAAACTGCCAATATTTATTCCATGACTCTTGGTTATAATATTTTATATATAGGGTATGATATTTTAATATTATGATCTAATTATCATACCATTATGGTCATGATTATGATTAATTGTCTCCCTATTTTACCATTACTAAGCATTTTATACCACACTTTCTTATGTTTCCCTTCCCTAGGTTTTGAAGATATGTATTATGTATGATGTGTATAAGAAGGGTTCTAGTCATGGATTACCTAGTGGGATATATTATAGATCACTTAGGTACTAGTTTTATGTTTCCATATTTCCAATGGACCTAAACTAATAGAGTCATTGGGAATTTTTTTGTGTAATGTATTAAGTATTCAACAAAAAATGATGTAATGTCAGCGTATGAACAACCAAGGACACCTAAAACATGTGGTCTTCCTATTTGAGGGTATGTCCTTGCAATATCAACTACCATAGATCTCCAATTGTTATCTTCATTAGAATAAGTATCAATGCTTATGATCCCCCAGTACCTAATTGTATAACATCAACCGTGTCTAGTGAGTATGATGTATCTGTCCCATAGGAAATTTGTTTAAGATTAATGTCATAGAATCTCAAGGTTATCATAATAGACTATGAACTATCATATACTTTTTATATGATAATTAATCTAGGTAAATTACCATTTAAATAATGGATGTTGAAATATATAAAATATTATGGTATGTGTGAATCATGTATAACTCACTATATCCATGATATGGTAATCGAAAAGTACTATTTAGTTGGGTAATGGGAACCCACTATTACTATAAGATCCTAACTTTTCCTATGAGGTATAGATATTTTTTTGTTTTAAATGGTTTCATATATCCAAATGTGAGTAAAATATTTGATCACATGAGTTTTGGGGGTGTCTGGGGCTTATTCTAATCCTAGAGCATGACTTTGTGTAAAAAAAAGATAGGTTGAATGGTTGGGAGAAACCATGTGGTACAAGCCGCATAGTTTCCACTAACTATGTGAGGATTGATAGTGGAGTGTTATAGGTCACAAGGATTGATTAAATCATGCAACTTGTGGCATATTCCAGTGCGAAGCGCTTTTAATTTGTAGTATTTCCAAATCACATGGTTTGCGCAAGGTTAGGAAAATCTTATGAGGTTCTCCTTAAAGTAGTGAATGGTGCATGGTCGGTGCATAGTTTTCTCAACTATGAATCCAAACCGTGAGGCCCATTATTTTTAGGTAGAATGAACATTTTTCCCTTAATGAATTTTAAAACCTAAAATTATTCTCCTTTTCCTCCATTGGAAATCAGGTCATGCATAGGAGTTCGCCTTTGAATTCCTTCTGATAGATTATGATTCTGTTTCTCCATCTAAAATCGAATTTGAATTTTTATTTTCTCATTGGATCTACTTCTATAATTACTTCGATCAATTTGTTTGATTATTCATTTGACTTCTTAATGAAAAAGTTATTTAGGTTCAAGCTAATATGACCTATTTTATAGGTTCTTCATCTGTTCTTCTTTTTTATTATGATCTAGATTGAATCAGAAGATGGTGTTGGATGAGTTCTCTACTGAAAACCTATATTAGGTGGTCTATAACTTTCCCTCATGGTTTGGTGTTTTATAAGCCTAGTTACAGTTGTGTCACACACTAGACTTCCTAGGGGAACCCTATAAATTAATTGAGTATTTGAATTGAATTAATTGGAACGCGTTTAAATTTCCCATGACTGCCTTAGAGATTGTTGGAGGTTGTTACCCCAATCTAGGACACACATGGGGTGTGACGTTTATTTTTCCCTCTGGTTATACAACCCATGAGGTGTGTGTGTGCTTTCAAAGTTATAGAATTCCCTTAATTAATTGGATTTAATTTTTTGAGATGATTAGGAGATGGTTTCCCTTGTTTTCCATGTTATTCTTGATATGAATTTTTTAACTATTTAGATGTGAATTGTTATATGAGTTGGATGAACTCATAGAACATGATAGAATTTTAATTGATGAATGAATGTGATGAACTTAATGGTATGGGATTCCTTGGTTGGTATACCGTGGATCCTTATTTCATTAGATTCCATGGATGGTTCTCCCATGGATCTTGATAGTGGTATTGGATGCCCAGGATGAGATTTCTATTTGGGTCTTGATTTCATTGGATACATTGGGCATTGAGACCCCTTGGATCCATCTTGATTGGGCTCGTAGTGTGCATAGTTAGTTGACATGATCCTTGGATCCAGCCCAAGTCTAACAGAGTTTCTATTGAGATGATCTTAGGACTCAATAAGGATACATTGGTCTTCTATAATTTGGATTCTTCCCTACAGGGTATGACACTTACATTATATAGTGTGGCTATGATTTTTGATTTACACTATATGTTGTATCCATGTTTGACATGAAACTTATGATTATGTGGCTCAGTCATGGTCAATATGAGACTTATGGATATATATATATATATATATATATATATATATATAATGTCCATGGTTGATATGATATACTATGTATATGACATAGACATGGTGTTTATTTATGTTTACTTTGCAGCTACCTTGTTATAAGAGATTGAACCTTTTCATGCTAGGATCCTTGTTTGGATAGATTGTTTATATTTTCTTGTTTCACATATTCTATGGGCACTTGTTTTATTTCTAATAAACCTATGATATACATTTCACATTTCTTAGCTTGTATTTCACATACTGAATTGTTATAGATATCATTGGTAGTGGCCTACTGACTGTTATATCACACCCTATTCGGGCTACCATTGGGTACCCGGACAAACTATAGAGATTCAGTTAGGGATCGGGGAAAGATCCCACAATTCAATGTTGGAATTTATAATATGATTAAATAAATTGAATCATAGTACCTAGATGATGCCAATGATTCTAATTGGGATAACTCTTTTTAGTATTTTTTGTTTTTTGATACATGTATTGTATTTGTATGCTTGTATACCTATTTTTTATTCTTTGTAAAAACATGAAATGTATCATCATCATTTTGTATTTGATTCAATTTATAGTTTTTGGGTATTCATATCAGTTTCTTAAGTTGTTAACGATGTTCATAATGCTTCCTCTATAGCTGGTTAATGGTCTTGTGTTGATAGTGTTTATTTTAATTGTTCCATATTTTTACATATGCTTCCGCAACTTATCTATTACTATATATATTCATTGTGATAAAATCTAGTAATTAGGAGATAGTCTCCCCATGGACACACCCTAGTCCTTCTCTACTAGTCGTTAGCCTCTAGAATTTGGGGAGATGTGCTTGGGGCTATGTAACTCACCGAGTCTTGGCATTGTTTAGTGGCATACAGGTCAGGATGTTACAAAGTGGTATTAGAGGATTTTTCTTTTCTTACCATTATATTTTGTGGGAATATAAAGTAGTTTAAGAAGGAATTGGAAATTTTTTATGATATTTTCTCGGGAGTGGCTAACCCATGTATCGGTAAAATTCAAATTATCTCAAACAAAAATTATTATTTTTGTATTTTCCTACTAAAATTTATTTTGATATCACTATTGGGCTACAAACTTCAATTGTGATGTTATTATTGATATGATTGACAATTAGTTTTATCATTTCCCAATGAGATTAGGGTATTAATATCATTCATAATTATATGCACCTAATAGAATTCGCAGGCCATGCATTATTTCATTCCATATAGGGTGAATTGCTTGACTGCATGAATTTTATATGTGTTCCTTGTGTGATATACTTACAATTTGATAAATTATTTTTATAGAGTATTGAAAAACATGGTTGGTACTTATATTTCCTATCATTACCAAAGTAGTGTTTTCCTAATTAGTATATAGCAGACACCCTAAGCATCCAATTGTGGCACATTGAGTCATGGGCCATCAGTCGCCTGGATTGGAAAGTGTTATGGTATAGATTAAGTGGATTCTATATTCTAGTTCATGTGGTGTATAGGACCTTAGGGATTGGAATTTTTTATCCATTTTTTTCAAGCATTAAAAAAGAATTGTGATATAAATATGAATTAAAATGGAATTTAATTTGTGAAATATAGAACTTGACCTTGACTCAGCTTTTGACTGGGCATTAGGCAGTGCCTCTATATGTTTTTAGGACTGATTATTTTTACCCAATATTGGATTTAGGAGTAGAAATAGGGGTGTGATATGTTTATAGAAAGGATTCTACCTTCCCCACATGTTTAACAGTGAGGCTTCCACTGTAGATATTTTCTGAGGGGTGTATTTGGAATTGTAGATACCTAACACCATGACAACCTCTAGTTATACACTAGAATGGTGGAGAATACCATGCTCTATAGGTAATCATATATGGGCTACTAATAGATCCTCCTTTTGTACCAACTGTGGAAATAGTGGTTTAACTAGACATAGGCGATAAGGCACAGTTTCAATAGGGTTTCCTATGCTATATGCCTACTTTTTAGGAGAACCACATCATTCCTTGTCTATGGAAGAGCTAAAGTGTGTGTTCCAATATTATAATCCTCCCAATTTTATGGGGGGAGGTAGACCATAGGTTGTTGAGTTGTATCTTGAGACTTAAGACACCTGCTGAGAGAAGATTGAAGCTCATGACTTATATTCTTTGAGTATAAAATCATTTTTTGTATGTTTTGAACCAAGATAATTGATTGTGATGTATGGTTTGGGGTGATTTAAAAACTGGATTTTATGAATATTTTATCCTTGAGACTCTAAGAGTAGAGTGGGTTAGTAAGTTCATGCATCTAGAGTAAAAAATGATAATAGTTATGGAATATTCATCTTTATTTATAGAGATACAGCATTTTTCACCAATATATCTTACTGATGAAGAAAAAAGGGATAAATACTTTGAGTAAGGTCTCATCTATTCTATTCAATCTGATGTAAACATGTTTAGAATGATTATTATTACTAAGATAGTGAATCAAGTTCTGATTACATAGCATAACCTGAGGAAATTTGGGGGTGCGTAATAGGGAACTTCAGCCTCTCAATGGTAGGAAGAAAGGTTTTGAGGCTTCCCGTAAGATGGGTACCAGGCATGATGTTAGTTCTAGTAGCTTAGTTTTATATCACTAATGTGGAAGATGAGGATATGTGAGGAATCAATGTGATCAAGACCCATTTGAGTTTTGAACTTGTTGTAGGATGATCCACACTCAATGTTTTTATAGGACTATCCCTTGAATAGTTAAGGGAAGGGGGTCATCCCCTACTCCAGGTTCAGGAGTGGGTTTCACAGTTCCACGTTATGATGAGAGTTGGAGCAATACAAGTTGATCAGGTCAATTTGGTGGTTATGGTCAAGGTATCTAGGCACCAGTTGTACCTAGATAGTATACTGGTCTTACTATGGGTTGTGAGGTTATGTCAAAGGGTTGTGGTTAATTCTAGATATATTCTATACATCCTACCCCTGAGGAGCAGGGTGTTGGGCCTTCAATAGTGAGGGTTGTGATCTTAGTATCTTCAACTCTTTTTTTCATCTCTTATTTATACAGATTCATCACATAGTTTTATATCTTCACCTATGGTGGAAATATATGGGCTCGTTAACTAGTTATCTAAGTCCATTACAACACTTGATAATCTCTTTTTGGATTATAATGGAGAGTGAACACCGGTTCAGGTAGTGCCCCATTATGAAAGGTGGGTTTCACTTTATCCATGATATGTTTATCCTCAAGAATATTGTGTTTTATTTTATAATTGATATATACTGAATGGTTGAATATCGAGCCTATGTTTATTATTATCACCAATTCTTGACTTTCACTACATCAAATGGTCAAGTTATTACTCATAAGTGTTAGTGAGATTTCTAGAAGAGATGATTTGGACTAGAACACTATGGGATGGGTGGTATGACATCCTAGATTTTTAGTTTATTTCTAGATGATCAAATAATGCATTTGGAATATTTCCCTCTAGTGGTTGATCATTTCAGGGATTTTTTCCTAGATTACTATTTTGGTTTACCTCTGGAGAGAGAGGTGGAGTTCTCAATCAATCTAGTTCTAGGATATGGACTAGTTTTCATTCCTATTTATAGGATGTATAATACAGAGTTATAGGAGCTCAAGAGGAATCTAGATTACTTGGATAGAAAGGGGTTTTTTACCCAGTACTTCTCTATGGGGTTCACCTATCCTTTTGTGAAAAAGGAGGATGGTACCCTTAGGAATTGTATAGATTATTAAAAATTGAACCATCTAACAGTTAAGAACTGGTATCCCATTACATGGATAAATGACCTTTTTTGTCAGCTTTGAGGAGCTCAGGTATTCTCAAAAATTGATTTGAGATATGAATATCATCAATTTCATGTTCCACTTGCAGATATGCCTCATAAAAATTTCCATATCAAGTATGGTCTATATGACTTTCTATTTATGTCGTTCGTTCTCATGAACATGCTAACAATTGTCATTGTGCTTACAAACCAAGATTTCCATTATTATTTGGATTCATTTTTGGTGGTTTGTGTGGATGATATCTTGGTGTATTCTCACAATCTACATGACCATGGTGAACATCTTGAGATAATTTTGGATATAATGAGAGAGCATCAGTTATATGCTAAGATCACAGTGTTCCACTTATGGATAGACAAGATTCACTTCCTGGGTCATATTGTCTTGAAAATAGGAGTATCAATAGATTGAGATAAGTTGAGATTTGTAGTTTACTAGGAGAATCCCATGAATATCTTTGACATAAAGAGTTTCTTGGGGCTAGTTTCATATTAAAGGTGTATTATAAAGGGATGTTCATTATTAGAAACACCATTTAAGGACTTGAATAAGAAGGGTGTGAAGTTTTTATTGGTAGATACCTATGATAAATCCTTTTCGAAACTGATAGGGAGACTTACTTAAGCACTTGTCATGATTATTTCATGGCTGTGAATGAGCTACAACATGTATTGTGATGCATCGGGTATTGGGATTGGAGGAGTTCTGATGTAGGGAGATAGATTCGTGGCATATGAGTCTTTCCAGCTGAGGTAACATGAGAAGAACTATACACTGCATGTTGTCGAGTTGGATGTAGTTCTTCATGATTTTCACTATTGGAAACATTATTTATTAGGAGAGCCTTTTTTAGTGTACATGGACCAAAAAACCCCTAAAGTATATATTTACACAGTGTGATATGAATTTGAGGTGGTGAAGGTGGGTTGAGTACCTATAGTCTATTGACATTGAGATTGCATATACGCATGGAAAAGATCATGTGGTAGCTGATGCATTGAGTAGGAGGACTCAGATATAGGTGGCATAGGAGGCCAGTAGAGAGTGGCATCGTATGGATTTTTTTCAAAGATGCGCTTGGATGTGCAAGATAGTTGTGGGAATACCATTATTTCATCCTTAGTTGTGACCTCTACCCTAGAGAATAGAGTGTATATAGGGAAACTATTAGATTATGATGGCCTAGTTTTATAAGAGAGTGCTTCCAGTGAGGACACACCTTCTAGTTAGACTATGGGTGAGGATGAGATTATTGTTATTCATGGTCATGTATGGGTTCTATAAGACATATGTAAGGAGTTGATGAGGGATTTTTATGGCTTAGTTTGGGTAGTGAACCCCGGTGTCACCAAGATATATCAAGACTTACGCTGTTAGTACTGGTGGTCAGCTATAAAAAATTGATTTCACTAGTATTGTTACTAGGTGTTCCACCTATCAACAGATGAAGGTGAAACATCGGTAATCAGCTGAACTATTATAGTAGCTACACATTCCTGTGTGGAAATGGGATGATGTCATAATGGATTTCGTTACCGGTTTACCAATTTCACCTTGAGGTAGTGATTTTTTTTGGGTTGTTTTATAGTCTCATAATGATTTATCATTTTCTACCCATCAAGGAGACCTTCATTCTATATGTTCTTCGAAGGTTGTATATCTATTAGATAGTATGAATTTATAGGCTTCCTCGTACCAAGGTATTGGATAGGGATTCCCGGTTTACATCTCATTTCTGGTAGAATATACAGAGTGTGTTCAGTACATAGGTGCTTCTGAGCACAGAATACCACCCTCATACTGATGGCCAGTTAGAATATATGATGCTGGTGCTATAGGATATGCTACGAACATGCATCCTAGATTTTGGGGGTTCATGGGAGAGGCATATTCACATTATTGAGATCTCCTAAAATAATATATATTATAAGACTATACATATGGCAGCGTATGAGGCTTCATATGGTAGTCCATTATGATTTCCCTTGTACTGGTTAGAGGTAGGTGAGGTAGCTTTACTAGTACAATATCGCATATAAGAGACTTTTGAGTAGTTCTAGTTGACTATAAAGTGGATGAATAATGCAAAGTATCAACAAAAATCTTATGCTGATTTTCATCGATGACCTCTAGAGTTTGAGGTCGGGGATTGGGTCTTTTTACATATCTCATCGAATATGGGACACAAATGGATTAGGAGATAGGGTAATCTTTCTCTGAGATATGATGATTTTTTTGAGATTCTTGAGAGTTGGGCTAGTATCCAATTAGTTGTAGTTACCTCATAGGTACAGATCCATGCACAATGTCTTTTATGTATCTCAGTTGTTCCACTCAGACCCATATAACACTTTTCATCCCAATGTGGTGGAGTAATAGTAAGATCAATAGATCAAAAATGATCTTATATGTGTCATTGATGGGAGAGTGAAGGTTATTTGAGGTCGGTCAGTTCATCTAGTATGGGTTCTATGGTTGCAAATACATTTATATTAAAATGATTGGGAGTGGGAGGATGACGCATGTGCTCAGTGGTCAGATTTATTTTCATAAGATTCTTGACCACCCTTTGAAGGTAAATTTGGGGACAGATTTAATTAAGGGGGGAATATTATAAGAACCTCGTTTTTCCTATAAGGTGAAGATGTTTTTTTTGTTTTAAATGGGTTTTTATAGACTACCTAATTACACTATCTGATCACGAGATTTTCGAGGGTGTATGGGGCTTGTTCAGAGCTTGAATCCAAGATTTTTTTAAAAAACAGACATGCTACAAGGTTAGGATAAATGATACAAGATAGGCCACACAGTTATCCCTAAATATATGATGCTTGACAGTGGGGTGTTGTAGGTCACATGGTTTGAGGAAACTGTGCAACTTGAGGAACATGCCCATGCGAGGAACCTCTAATTTTTAGTAGATCCAAATCACATATTTTGTGTATGATTAGGAAAACTATTCACACAAACCGTGTGTGGTTCCCCTTGAATAAATAAAGGGTTCATGGTTAGTGAATTGTTTTACCAACTGTCTATAAAACCATAAAGCCCAATATTTTGGGTAAAAGTCAAAATTTTACCATCAATGAGTTTTGAAACCTAATGTTATTCTTATTTTCCTCCATCGCATAGTAGATCATGCATAGGAACTCTACTTTGAAGGAATTTTCATAGATTTTTATCTCGTTTCACCATATGAACTCATATTCAAAAATATATTGCCTGAATGGATACACCATTGTAATTTACTCGATCATATTATGTCATTATTCATTTGACTTCATAACAATAGAGTTATTTAAGTGAAAGATAATATTCCCTCTTTTCAGTTTCTTTGTCTGTTCTTCAATTTTCTTCTGATCTGGATCAAATCAGAAGCTGATACTAGATGAGGGCTCTGCTATAGACCTACGGTAGGTGTTACATACACTTCCCTCTTATTTTAGTGTTTTATAGGCCTAGTTATAGTTTTTTTCAAGCCATAAATTCCAGTGGTGTCCTGTAATTTAATTGATTATTTTAATTTAATGAATTGGAAACTATTTAGGTTTCCAATGAGTACCTTAGAGATGTTTGAAGTTGTTTCCCCAACCTAGGAAATCCCTGGGGTGTTCCCTTTCTTTTTACCTTTGGTTATACAATCCATGAAATGTGTTTGTTCTTTCCTTATTATAGGAATCCCTTAATGAATTAAATTGAATTTTTTTAGATAATCAGAAGATGGTTTACATACTTTTATATATTATACGTGATGTGAATTATTTAAATATTTAATTTTGAATTTTTATATGAGTTGGATGAACTCCTTTAATTTAATGTAATGTGAATTGATGAATTATTATGATGAAATGAATCATAGGGTATTACTTGGTTGGTATACCTTGGATCATGATTCCATTAGATTATATAGATGTTTCTCCCATCGATCTAGATAATGGAAGTGGAAACCTTGGATGAGATTCCTCATTGGGTATTGATTATATAGGATTCCTTGGTCCATGTTACCTCTTGGATTGGGCTTTCTTGGAATCGTAGTGTAAATAGTCTATTTACATGCTCCTTGGACCCCACCCAATTCTAACTGAGCTCAATCGAGATGATCATAGGGATTGACAAGGACTTTGTGGTCTTCTATACCTTAGATATGGAATTGTGGTGTCTAACACATACATTATACAATGTGTCTATGATGGTTTATTTACACCATATAGTGTGTCCATGGTTGACATGACACTTATTTTTATACCACTCGGTCGTGGTTGATATGACATTTCAAGATATGCAGCATGACCTTGGTTGATATAATATATTGTATATACCACATGTCCATGGTGTTTATTTATGTTGACATTATAGCTACCTTATTATAGGATCTTGACCATTTTCTTTCAAGGATCCTTAATTGGATATATAGATTCTCTTTACTTGTTTCACATATGCTATAGTAACTTGTTTCATTTTTTATAAACCTGTGATATACATTACACATTTCTTATCTTGTATTGTACATCCTGGATTCATATAGACACTATTAGTGGTGGACTATTGATTGTTATATCACACCCTACTTGGGATATCGTTGGGTACCTGGATAGACTATATGGATGTAAGTAGTGGTCAAGGAAACCGCCAATTGTTTGATTCTTGATGGTGTGATATTCTTAAAACAAGGGTAGAATAAGATCAATCTGAGGATTCTAATTCTAGATATGTAAGAACTCTGATCAATTTATTAGGCATGGGTTTTTCTTTTCTGGTGTTTTTGAGAAAATAGGAGTTATTAGAAATTTTAGAAGTACACGTCATGTACTCGATTGTCGCAGGTGACCGTGTACTGGTTGTGTAACGTCTGGGTACATGGCCATGTGTGGTGACCTAGAGACCACCTCAAGCGGAGGCTGGTTAAGGCATGTACACACCGTGTACTTTATTTTTTTCACTAAAGGGTCGGGGTCAAGTCTAATGGACAGAACACACTTCTTCATTGACTGTCTCATCTAGGAGCATTCATATGGTGATGATTCTTCTCTGAGCCCCTGACTCATTGTCCATTCTCTGAATTGAACTCCGTCAGTTGTGTTGGAATCGCATCGGCGGGTTATATCTTCTTCTAGAACACCATCTCCCAATTTCTCCTCGATCTTGAGTTATCCTCAGTTGGATGTTTTAAACATTTTTTAGATCTACTATGTTTTAGGTCGATCCAAGGTTTGACGCTTGGGTATATCGATCTCACCATGTTGAGGTAGGTGGTTTGTGCATTTCTATAGATAGTCTTTGAGTTATATGTGATAAAGTGCCCAATAACCTTGAATGGGGTATTGCGAGTATATGTATTTTAGCCCTGTTATTTCCTATTATTCCATGTTTGTTTAGATATAGGTTAATTGTTACTGAATAGGGTTAACTTTTCCATGTTATGGAGGTTTTTCCCATGTTTTCTTGTTTTGACCATTTGGTTTAGCTCACCTATTAGGTTGCTTTGTTTTCCATGACTAGTATCGTTATGATGGATTGATTGTATCAGGCTTTATGTGATATTATTTAGAGTTTTTATCCAAGTAGTTCTTGAGGTTTACTTTGGCCAACATGCATCGTTCTGCATGATTGATATACACAGGGATGTGGGAACATGGTGTAGTAGACCAAAGGGAGAATGGACGTTGAGGGATTCTCCAGAGTGTCTATTTACCTTTACATTGATAGACCATAGGGGGTATGGATATAATTTCTCCCTAAAAGTGTCTATAGTTCCTCAATACAGGCCATAGGGGGAATTGGACATTGAGTACTTCCTCAGATATCCTATTTGTTATTGATACGATACTATAGGGTGAATTGACAGTGAGTTCTTCCTTACAGAGTCTTTGCTAAAGCAGAACCACAGGGGTTAGACTCTGTGTACTTCCCAGAGGGTTTCTTGTGTTGTTTTGTTGAACCAGAGGGGTTAGTCTTTGAGTAATTCCCATAGTGTTACCTATTGTGATTAGCTTCTTGCCTGAGATATTAAATTGAATTCATTGAAACTATAGGATTGTTTACTTGTGAGTATTTCCTTGTTTACTACTTCTTTTTTCTTATTGCCTGCCATATATATTCACTGACTATTAGGCACAGATCTTTGGGTGGTTGGCTACTGGGATTAGTCTCACTCCCTATTTGGGCCATGATTTTTGGGCCCAAACATATTATATTATTGTAGGTATAGATAAGTTCAAGCTCCCTTCTACTTCAGGTACTTGACTGCTTTGGAGCTGGAGAGCATAGGACAAACATGAGGCTTACAATGGTGAGGATTTGTTTACTTGTTTCTTATGTACTTTGGTTTAGTACTGTATTTCATCATTGTGATGTGTTTGGATGATTTCTAAGACATATGTATCATGCATCATTATATATTTTCTCCAGCTATTTGTTACTTTCAGTATTCTATTGTTTACTATTATATGGTATTATTACTGCTTCCTCTGTTGTTATCTATTTACTTCTTCTGTGTTACTCTACCAATGAGGGAATATTTTCCACACTATCAGAGGGATTATTTTCTTCTTGACTTACTATTTTGAGCCTATAGACGAGGATAGGAAGGAATAGGTACATGGTAATAAGTTGTTCCCAGGAGTAGCTAACATGTGTATAGGGAAAAGACAAATTAACTTGTTATTTCAATATTTCTGGCTTTGGAATTATTACAGTTGATTTGATTTCACCATTGGGTGATTCACATGTATTGTGTTTTTATTTTTTATGTTATTGAGGTTCTATTTCTATTTCAAACTAATGAGATGAGGGTATTCCATCTCATGCATCATATAGGCACATTCTAGAGATCACTTTTCATGCATTCATGCCATGCCATTTAGGATGATTTAGTGATTTTATCATGTTTTGATAGGTATTTTTCTAGATATTCATGTTGTTGTGATAGATTCCTTGATAGAATAACTTCTATTTGATAGGTTATTGGATTGTGTAAGGTTTTTTAATGAATGACAAACTGTGATTCTTGAGGTGTTATTGGATCACATGGTTCAGAATTTGGAAGATCATTGTACTGTTATTCCTTTTATGGGACACATAAAAAATTCCAAGCTTTGATTTATGGGGAGTATGGGCCCTCACGGATCATAATTTGGAACTATGATGTTTTTTTAGTGTTTTTATGGGTTCCAGAGTATTTTCTGAGGCATACTGTCCAGAAAATCCAAGAATACACGGTGTGTGATGATGAACACACGCCAGGTGTCCTTCTGTTTGGGAAGGAACTGTTTTTCTTGAGTACACACTGTGTACTTATGTACACACTGTTTAGTCTTTAACCGTGTCGATGGCTGTGTGGGTAGAGACACAGGGTTGAGAATTGTTTGGTGGAACATGTCGTGTACCAGACATACACGTCGTGTTGTTTAGACCACGTGTCTGGTGGTGTGACTAACAACACAAGTGGATGATGATTAGTTAGTAAACGATGTGTCTGTCGTGAAAATTATGTGTAGAGTGATCCATGTAACCATCCATGTAACAAACAACACGGTTCGGTGATGTTCATCTAGTACATGCTATGTCTGGAGCAAACATGTCATGTAGTCTTGTTCTAGGTGAACTGTGTGGCATAGTTGTGTAAGGGAACTCGGGTAGGGGAAGAGTATTCAAGTACATGTTGTGTGTTAGAAAAACATGTTGTGTGTATGGGGTGTTACATGACCTGTGTTGGCAAAAGTACACACCCATGTGATGGATTAAGGGGACACATCATGTAGGGGTTATACACGTCGTGTATCCATGTTTTGAAAAACATGAATGCTTTCTTCCTCTTATTCCCTTAATAAACTTCTATTTTTCAGTCCTTGATAATATTGATCTACGGTGTGTGCTTGACCTTGAAGATTCAGGCCACTGAGACATCCTCCGGTTGTATACCAGTTGCAAGGAAATGACTAGGCACTGGACATGGCTGATCATGGACTTCCAGCAGATCCTCCAGTTGTGCCAATTTTGGCACCAGCCGTCACTCAGGACACAGATGCTGATGCACACATCCAATAGGGCTTTATGAGGTTCATGCAGACCTTATGTGGAGTACTGCATCATGTTCCTTATATGGAAGAGCTGACATGGGTGTTTCAGCACCATCATCCTCACACTTTCTTGGGGGAAGGAGGACCTCAGGCTGTAGAGTTATGGTTAGAAGACACGTTGTCTATCTTCGAGCATTTGAAGATGCCTATAGAGAGGAGGGTCAATATCACTATGTATATGCTTCAAGATTCCGCCAAGAGATGGTGGGATGTGATATCACAAGTGGGATGCCATCAGGTTATGTCTTGGGATGAGTTCCAGCATGCCTTCTATGATTATTTCTATCTGGAGACTTTGAGGGCCTATCGATCCCAAGAGTTCATGAGTTTGGAGTAGGGTACTCTTTCAGTTATGGAGTATTCTTCTTACTTCACTGAGTTTCAGTGCTTCATGATTATTCTATGAGGTGATGAGTTATTCTTGGAAAATATGTTTTAGGATGGTCTAAGTCATGACATTTGATCACAGGTGAACATCTTTAGGATGACTTCCATCACTTCTATTATTAACCAGGAACTGATCACGAAGCACAATCTAAGGGATTCTAGAGTTGTGAGAAAGGGCGGATCAACATCTAGAGTTGGTATCCCACCTACTGACAGTAGGAATCACCGTAGGGAGTCTACACACGAATATCCCAGGAGGTGATACACTTCTTATGGTATCCATATGGTGTGCTACCAGTGTGGAAAGAGTAGACATATGAGGCCACATTGCCCAAGTGATCTGGTGGAGTGTTGATCTTGTGGAAAGATGGGGAACCTTCATCATTTCTGTCAGTTCTTCTCACCAGTAGCTAGTGAAGGGGGTTCTTCTATGACTCCTCATTCGGGAGCAGCACCACCAGTTTCTCATCAGTCTGGGAACTAGAGTTCTTTCGGCTGTTCGGGCCAAGGTGGAGGTCATGGCCAATGTAGCCACCTGCCAAAATTTTGGCGACAGTAGGGTGGATCAGCTCAGGAAGGTCCGGCGGGGTCATAGGGCCATGGTGCAGTCCATAATTTTGCAGTAGAGAAGACCCTGCAGGAGCAGGATCTCGGACCTTCCAATGTTAGAGGAATGATGCTAGTTGCCTCAGTTTTATCTTATGCTCTTTCCGATGTACGGTCTTCCCATATCTTTATATCTATTGCTGTTGTGGAGAGTCTTGAGCTTTGTATATTTTCTTCTGTTGATTTCTTGATGCAAGACACTCTGTTGGGGACAAGAATGGATAGTGTACATCAGTGTGAGGATTTCCCTCTTGATATGGGTGTGTGTCACTTCTTTTGGGACCTCAATGTCTTAGAGATGATAGGATACGATGTAATTATATGAATGGATTGGTTGATTCCCTTCCAAGCTATTGTCTACTACTATTGTTGTAGGGTGATTTTCACATCACCTGAGGATAGATCATTTCTTCATAAGGGCGAATGATATGTACATTCTAGCAGAGCAAGACCCAAGAATCATGGGTTGGGAGGAGTTACAGCCCAGATTGGTAGTCTATATCTATATGACCAGTGGACTTCACAGATGGACTTTCCTCTAGTGGTGGATCTTTTCAGGGATGTCTTTCCAAGGGAATTTTCATGTTTTCTTCTAGAGCGAGAGGGAGAATTTTCTATTGTGCTTGTTCCAGGAGTGTAACTGATGTCCATTCCTCTTTATAGGATGGCTACACCAGAGTTACAGGAGATCAAGAAGCAATTGAAGGAGTTGAGGGGAAAGGGTTTCATCTGACCCCGTACTTATCCTTGGGGTCCGCCTATCCTGTTTATAAAGAAGGCAGATAGTACCCTCATACATTGTGTGGATTATCGAAAGCTGAACCAGTTGACGGTCAAGAACCAATATCACTTTCCAAGGATTGATGATCTCTTTGATCAGCTTCAAGGATCTCGAGTGTTATCAAAGACTGACTTGAGATCCAGTTATCATCAGTTGCATGCTAGACCATATGATATACCCCTTATAGCCTTCCAGAGTAGGTATGTTCTATGTGATTATATGGTTATGTCGTTCAGTCTCACGAACATGCTTGCAATCTTCATGGCCCTGATGAACCGAGTGTTCCTTCCATTATTGGATACATTCTTGGTAGTATGTGTGGATGATATCTTTGTGTACTCTCACACTCGACATGACCATGTTACCCATCATGAGATCGTTTTGAGTACACTAAGAGAGAATAATTTATATGCTAATCTCTCAAAATGCCACTTTTTGATGTACCAGATTCACTTCTTGGGTCACGTTATCTCAGAGAAAGGAGTATCAGTGGACCCAGTGAAAGTGAGGGATGTAGTTTCCTAGGAGAAGATGAAGAATTTCATTGAGGTATGAAGTTTTCTAGGGATGGTTGGATACTATAGACATTTAATAAAGTACTTTTCTTGCTTAGTAGCACTACATACAGGCCTGACTAAGAAGGGTGTGAAGTACTTGTGGATAGATTATTATGATTAATCCTTTCAGGAGCTAAAAGAGAGGTTGACTTTAGCACCGATACTAGTTTTTCCATATATATTCAAGAGATATACAGTTTATTGTGATGCTTTAGGTATCAATCTGGGAGTAGTTATTATGCAAGGAGAAGGATTCGTTGCATACGGGTCTCGGCGGTTGAGGCCACATGGGAGAAATTAGCCGACATGTGATCTTGAGTTGGCTATAGTTGTTCATGGTTTATGTTGTTGGAG
Organism: Viscum album; assembly: GCA_963277665.1. Classification (NCBI taxonomy): domain Eukaryota; kingdom Viridiplantae; phylum Streptophyta; class Magnoliopsida; order Santalales; family Viscaceae; genus Viscum; species Viscum album. The sequence goes on from OY728132.1 coordinate 1,881,013,610, forward strand.
ACATTATATCCTAGGAGAGAATTTTGTGGTTTTCACTGACCAAAAAATTTTCAAGTATATCTTCACTCAGTTTGACATGAATTTGAGACAGCAAAGATGGGTTGAGTACATTCAGTATTTTGACTTTGAGCTTACCTATACGCCTGGGAAAGGCAACGTTGTGGCAGATGTGTTGAGCAGGATGATGAAGATACATGCAGTTCAGGAGGACAGTAGTGAGTGGAAACTTATGTCTCTATTCTCTGAGGTGCATGACAGACATGGGCTGATGTTTCTATCTTCTGCAGTTGTTACCTCTACTCTTCTTAATTGAGTGCGAATGAGGTATCTATCAGATTCTGAACGCCTGGGCCTACGGAAAGTGTGTCAGGAGAGGACCATATTCCTGGATGGACCTTATACAAGGATGAGATATTTTTTTTTCATGGGCATGTATGGGTGTCAGCAGACATACGTGAGGAGCTAATGTGGTACTTTCATTCCTCAGTTTGGGTAGTTCATCCTGGTGTCACCAATATGTATTGTGATCTACACCATCAGTATTGGTGGCCATGTATGGAGAGAGATATTATAGTTTTATGATGAGGTGTTCCACCTGTCAGTAGGTGGAGGAGGAGAATCAGTGACCAGTAGGGATTTTTCAGCAGTTACCCATTCCCAAGTGAAAGTAGAATGATGTTGTGATGGATTTCATGACTGGTTTTAGGAGGTCACCTTGAGTAAATGATGTTGTATTTGTTTTCTGTGATAGACTCATGAAGTTTTATCACTTATTTCTTATCAAATATACCTTTAGTGTTGATGAGTTAGAATGATTTTACATCTGAGAGATTGTATGCTTACATGGGGTTCCATACTCCATTGTTTTTGACAGGGACACGTGTTTTACTTCTCGAGTCTGGAAGGGTTTATAGAGGGATTTGGGTACATAATTACTTCTGAGAACAACTTAACATCCCTAGATAGATGTCCAGTCAGATCATACGATTCAGGTTCTTGTGGACATGCTTCAAGCATGCATCCCGAATTTTGGAGGTTCTTGGGAGAAGCACATACCTCTTGTGGAGTCTTCCAACAATAATAGTTTTCAAGAAAGTATTCAGATGGAACCTTATGAGGAATTGTACGATAGGCCATGATGATCACCCTTGTGCTGGTTGGAGGAATGAGAGGTAGTTATGTTGGGACCTCATCTTGTCCAAGAGACCACTGAGCAGATAGAGTTGATTCGTAAGAGGATGACTACTACACAGTCATGACAGAAGATTTAGGTTTGTCGAAGGATATGACATCTGGAGCTCGAGGTCAGAGATCATGTCATTCTATGTGTCACACCAAGTTTGGGACACATGAGGATTATGAGACAAGGTAGGCTCTCACCGAGTTATGTCAGGCCGTTTAAGTTTTTGGAGAGAGTTGGCTCAGTTGCCTATCGGCTTTAGTTACCTCAAAGTTTCCAGTCTATGCACAACATCTTCCACGATTCTTATCTTCAAAGTTACATCTCAGACCCATATCATATTTTTCAACCTTAGGAGGTTAATTTAGAGATGGAAGCCTCATTCAAGAAGTGTCTTATCCATATTTTTGATCACAGTGCGAAGTTTCTCCATAGTCAGTCTGTTCCTCTGGTATGAGTGTTATGGCAGCACGGGTGAGTATAGGACAAGACCTGGGAGAGGGTGGCCGATGTACAATCATAGTGGCTGAAGCTTTTTGAGGATTTTTTTTCTACTCCACCTTTATAGGGAAATTTGGGGATGAATTTCTTTAAGGGGGTAAGTTTATATGAACTCGGATCTTCTTTTGAGGTATGGGTTTTTCTTTTCTGGTGTTTTTGAGAAAAGTGAAGTTTCTGGAAATTTCAAAAGTAAACATTATGTACTCGATTTCCACGGGTGACCATGTACTAACTGTGAATCGGCTGAGTACATGGCCGTGTGTGGTGACCTGGAGACCGCCTAAAGAGGAGGCCGGTTAAGGTAGGTACATGCCGTGTACTTTCTTTTTTTCATTAAACATAATGGGGTCGCATCAAATAGATAGAACACACTTCTTCTTCATCAGTCATGTCCATGAGCATCCATATGGCGACAAATCTTCTCCATGCCCCTGAATCTCCATCCTATCTCTGAATCAAACTATGTCGGTTGAGTTGGAATCGCATCGGTGATTTCCCTCTTCTTCTAGAACACCATCTCTTAATTTCTCCTCTATCTTGAGTTATCCTTGGTTGAACGTTTTAAATGTTTTTGTAGATCTACTGTGTTTTAGGTTGATCCAAGGTTTGATGCCGAGGTATATCGATCTCACAATGCCGAGGTAGGTGGTTTGTGTCTTTCCGCAGATAGTCTTTGAGTTATATGTGCAAAAGTTCCCAATACCCTTGAACGGGATATTGTGAGTTTATGGTTTTTAACCATATTATTACTTAATATGACTTGTTTGTTTCGATAGTGGTTAATTGTTAATAAATAGGGTTAAATTTTTCATGATATGGAGGTTTTTCCCATGTTTTCTGGTTTTGACCGTTTGGTCTAGCTTTCCTATTAGGCTGCTTTGTTTTCCATGCCTAGTGTTATTAAGAAAAAGTGATTGTATATGACCTGCTGTGATATACTATATATTGTTAATCCAATTAGTTCAAGAGGTTTACTTTGGATACCATGCATCATTGTTCATGGTTGACTTATACAGGGTTATGGTAACCTGGTGTAGTAGACCATAGGAAGAATGGACGTTGAGGGCTTCTCCAGAGTGTCTGATAACTTTTATGTTGCGAGACCATTGGGGGGATGGAGTTAAGTGATCAATCAGAGTGTGTGTAGTTCCTCAATATGGTCTATAGGGATAATTAGAAATTGAGTGCATCCTTATAGAGACTATTAGATACTGATTAAATACTACTGGTGGAATTGACAGTGAGTTCTTTTTTAGAGAGTCTTTGCTAAAGCTGAACCAGAGGGGGTTAGACTGTGTGTACTTCCCAGAGGGTTGATTGTGTTGTTTGGTTGAACCAGAGGGGTTAGGATGTGAGTGATTCCCAGAGGGTTACCTATTGTGATTTGATTCTTTCTTTAGATATTAAATTGAATGCATTGAAACTGTAAGATTGATTACTTGTGAGTACTTACTTGTTTACTTCTTCCTTTTTCTTATTGTCAGCCATATATATTCACTAACTGTTAAGCACATATCTTTGGGTGGTTTCCTACTGGGATTAGTCTCACACCTTGTTTAGGCCATTATTTTGGGCAAAAAAAGATTATATTATTGTAGGTATATATATGGGAAAGCTCTCTTCTACTTTAGGTACTTTATTACTTTGGAGCTGGAGAGAATGGGACCAAGCTAAGGCTTACGATGCTGAAGAGTTGTTTACTTATTTTTCATGTACTATAGTTCAGTATTGTATTTCAGAATGGTGAAATATTTGGCTTCTTTCTTAGATATATTTATCATTCATCATTATATATGTGCTCCATTTATTTATTACTTTCATTCTTCCGTTGTTTACTATTATATGGTATTATTACTGCTTCTTCTATTGTTATCTCTTTACTTTCATTGTGTTACTCTTACAATGAGGAAATAGTTTCCCCACTATCACACACAGGGGCCTCACTTCTAGTGGGAATCTTATGTAATTTACGGAAATGTGCATGAGTCCATGTGACAAACCGGGTACGAGGCGTCTCCGGGCGGCTTCCAGAACTGGGACGTTACAATATAGGATAACTCTTTTTTTTTGTATTTTGATACATGTATTGTATTTGGATGCTTTTATACCAATTTTTTCTATTTTTTTGAGAAATGACATGTATCATCATAATTTTATACATGATTCAGTTTCAATCCTTTGGGTATTAGTATCGGTTTCCGGAGTTTTTATCTATTTTACACTTTTTCTTTTATGGAGGGTTACAACTCCAGTGTTAGTAGTGTATGTTTTTTATGTGAAATATGTGTTCATATGCTTCCATAATTATCTATTAGTATATATATACGATGTGATACACTCTATTAATGATGGAATAGTCTCCCCATGGACACACTTCTAGGCCCTCTCTCCTATTTAATAGCTTCAGGTGTTTGGGGAGATGCGCCTGAGGCTATGTGACCCACTAGATCGGGGCATAGTTTAGTGGTATATGGGTCGGGATGTTACAATTACAACATCCTATTTCTAGGTTTTGCTGTCATGGATAGTTTTCTTTCATTAATTTATGATTAAAGTCTTAATATATTCCAATATGTATTCTATGACTTAGGATTATGATCTATGATATATAGGTCATGGTTTTAAAATATTAAGCTCATGTTCTCATACACCTATGCTCATGTTATTCTAAACTGATCTTTGATATCTCCCTTGTTTACCATTAATTTTCATTTTATCTCACTCTTAATTAGGTTTCCTTTCCACAAGTACTGAATAAAGTTTTAAGTAGGGTATTTATAAGAAGATTACTATATGGGAATATCTTTTTGGAGATGTTAAAGATCATTCAATAAATAAGAATAATGTATATATAGTCTCTAAAGAAACTAAAAATTTATGGTCCTCATGTGGGTATTTATAAAATATATTGGATATACATATATTAATATGTAATATCTATTTATAAAATGATGGGATACCTATAAAACCTACCAAAACATGATGCTCATCCTTTACTTGTTGACATGTGAGGTAACGGGAGATGAACTCTACAAGACTCATCTTCATTGTTGGCCCCTAAAACTATCATCATTGATCCAAGTACATTTTTACGATGTTAAGATTCACCACTAAAGGGAATGTATGGAAACCACTCAGTACCTCATCTCATAGAGTGACTGTTAACACAGTCCACCCTTGGAAGATGATGACATACTCCCCACCTTCATATAATCCATTAAAAATATACCATGTGAATATCTAAACGTGTAAAATATCATAATCACCGTCAAAAAGTTATGTTTCCCTCACACACTAGATAAATGTAGGTGTCATAAAAATCAATCAAAGGTATGATACTCATTCACTATCCAACAAGGATAACTAGAATGAGGAAAATTGTTCTAATTCTTTATCTTGAAATTGGGAACAATACTTCTTATTGAGAGCACCAATTTCTATGTTCCCCTTTCTAGGAGTATAGAATATCTTGAAGTTGTAATCCTATAGGAACTATAGTTATAACCTATATATTGGGTGGAGTTCTATCTATGTAAAGATGTGCCTAATACTTTTAGGATTAGAATACATGACAAATTCTTACTAAGAAGTTAGTTTCACCAATTATTTTAGGTGAACACCTTAGTTTTTAGCTCTAAGTCATGAGTTGTGTAGTTTTTCTCATGGTTTATAAACTACCTAGACTAAAAAAATATCATTTCTTACCTCTACATCAAAAAACAAATTTGATAATGGATTTAAATTCATCATATATAACTGCATACTTAACCCCCTCTTCTAGAATCCTCGGAATATGAGTGCTCGTTATCCTCTACCCAATTCCTTAAATGACTCTTGGATCTTCTCTAAATAGAAAAAAGGGGTGCCATTTTGGGTAAAGTCAGTCAAAGGAGTCAAAATACTAGATAAGTATAGCATGAATATCAAGTAATTTCTAGCAAACCCATGGATTCTTTAAACCTATATCATTCTATTGGATGGATGCATAGAGGAATCCTAAAATAGTTGATGTGTACCCTGATCAACACAGAATATCTAGGGAGCTGACTCAAGAAGAACATGGAAACAAAAACTCATTCCAATATTATGCATGTACTATTGTTTCCCCTCCATCTGGAATCATGGTGTATGAGTCTATAAGAAGTTTATTGAAATCTTGTTGAATGGATATATTGTTCACCACACCATCATTAGGGCCCTGGCCTGAGAGTTAAACTCTAGACACTTAAACACTATCCCCCTAAATCCCAACTCAATCATCACAACTACTCTATCACCCAAATCTATCCTAAAAAAGTCCCCTCTAATACCACTCCATCACATCTCGGCCTACTGGGGACCTTCTTGGCCTGGAACGATATTGTAAGTGACCCCCCCCCCCCCCAATCCTATATCTAATAGGCCAAGGGTTGGTGGCTAACACCAAGTATGTATATTACACATATTGGAAACCTTATCCCAATTCACTTGTACACACACACATTAATCAGCATACACACCATAGTAATGTAAAAAGTAAACAACTATCATAATAAATTTACACACAACCTATAGAATACCACAATCAAGTATAAAAATTCACATTCAAAATTAAGGGGGAAAATAGAATACAAAAGAATAGAAAGTAGGTATAACCTAACAATAAGTTGAAATATAGTCATAACATGCATCCACCAGTTTTTCAATACTCCTAATACCACATCTACCAAGTTCCACTAAGAACTGCCATCATAAGGTCTCCCTAGATCTTAATTGAAAATTATTTAATCTATATATGACCAGATACATGAAGGAAAAACCCATGTTGTTGTGAGTATATACATACCTAGTAGGAAACCCCAAATTCCCTAAGTAGTAAAGCATAAAAAGATAGTGACTCAACTTAAAAGTATAACCAAGAGGAAAAGTGAAAGAAAAAATTCATAATGATCAAAGTTGGTACTCAATTCCTGGAGTATGATATCAACTCACAAAATTCCAAACAACTTAACATTCACATATTCCAATCCAGAAGTCTCAAGAATGTCATGTGTACATTCCATTAAATGATGTAAAAGGATCTATACCCCATGATGATGGCTGAAATATTGACTTCAATGGAGGATCCCTGTCTCATTATATATATATATATATAAGAAAATTAAAAACTTCATAGATATAGGATCCTTTACATGTAATGTGGGTGTAATATTGATTCCATCTGATTCCATGGGTAGAGGATCTCAGTCCCATGCACACTTGATTGAAATAGAAACTCCCTAGGAGGATCCCAGTCCCAAAAGGTGAGATAAAAACACCATTACAGAATAATAAAAGGAAATTATGTCTAACTATAATATATCATATTTATGGAAACAATAGGGCATGTCCTTGGGGTACATGTTGTGTTATCCTAAGTTAGACACGTGGTTTTTTCCTTCTGTTCACATGGTCTATCATAGCCTAAATACATGGCATGTAAAAGGGTCCCACAACATGTTATTCTCATAGAGGTATGTGATGTGTTCCATGTCTTCTCAATCTAGGTAAATACATAGGTATACTGGGTTTATCCTAGTATTCATGTCATGTGGGGACACACGGGTCTATGGACATGTACTCCTGGTACACACCAACCTAGTTGGGTATGGGTTACACGAAATATGAATTAGTCACATGAAAGTTTTATCCTTAACTTGAACCAAAACCTTAGTGTCATAAAAAATGGACTTCATGGTGTGTATTCTTCTGAAACGCATTTTGTGTTTTGTCATGAAATTTAAAAAACCTCTTCACATTGAACATTTTTTTGATCTTCAAGCCTCCTACACTAAATCTTCCATGGATCCCACCCAAAACATTCTCTATATGGGTCAATCATCATCAATGAATCACCTGAAGTCAGATCCTAGACACCTGTATCCATCTTTGTCTCCTAGGAAAGGACCATCATCCCAAACATGCCACCTCATAATCCCAAAATCACATGAAGATCCTCTAGATTTTAATCAACATCATAAAACCTCCATCATACCAAAATCCGTTGGGTTTGGGGAAAAACAATAGTTTTTACAAGATGGGTTTTATTGATAGATATCATTGGGTAGAGATAACTATATGGATGTTTCTTACTCTATAGTTTCATATAAGTTTCATAGAAAGGTTTCTCCAGATAAAATCTCATTGAACAGAGTCAACGGATGGTGTTCTAATAGATGGTGTTCACCAAGGGTGGTAACTTGATGCATGGGTTGTATGCATGGTGACAATTTGTTGGAAGTTTATTTGGAGGGTTCAATATTTTAATGTAGGTTTCAAAAGTTAAGAGGAGGTTGACTATGAATCGTATAGTTTTGTGAAACCTATTCACAAAATGAAGTCATGTATAAAGAGGGGTGGTGGCCCAGCATTGGTGGGTGTAATAACTATACAAAATAGAAGATATTTTATAACATAATTTTTTGAGAATTTTTAAATTAGATAGGGTGTGATTTATGAGAATTTTATTGACTTATATATCTAGAAACGGAAATGTTTAAAGTGTTCTCTCGTGGTTGTATGACATTTGTACCAACCACATAAATATTGTATGTCTGATTTTTTATTTATTTTTTGATGTACTTTTGTGGATTAATGTATGGTGATTAGGTGGGTTATCACACTAGTTCTAGTACACAATCTTAGAGGAGGCAGTTATTGGAAAAATCAATATCTGGTAAAATTATGGAATTTTCTATTTAATATGATGATAGAAATCAAAAAAAAACCTTGTTCCAGTATATATTGTGATTTCCCTATTTGTCTGGTTGAATGGATGAAGTTCTTGTCTTGGTTTTTCTTACCCTCCTCCCATAAAGTCGTATCAAAGGGATGATTGGTTCTACTTCAATCACATAATTTAGTTTTATCTTATTCTCTACTTTAAAGATAATTTTATTTTAGTTGGATTTACAGTTATTGGTAAGAAAGACTTCAAGGGAAGGGAATATTTTTATCAATAAGTTTGATGGAACAGAATTTCCATTTTTGAGAATGTTATTAGAGGATATTTTCATACAAAAAAGATCTAGATTATCCTTTTTCTGGTAAATTTCTTAAAAAAAGGGACAAAATGGAATTGGAGTGTTTGGAATGGAAGGATTTAAACTCGATCAGGATATCTACATATCAGGATATTTATTTCAAAATTAGAAAAAAAAAATTACTTCATATGTTATGAAAAAATTGGTAGAAATTTAGGAAAACTAAATGGATCATAACAAACTTTTCATGATGTGAATATTTTTCATCATGAAGTTATTTAATGGAAGACCTGTATATAATTACTTTAATGAATTCAAAATGATCTGAGAGAATATTGAATCAGTAAAGGTAACTTTAATTGATGATTTTTGGCCTTTGATTCTTCATTCCTCACCTCCATAGAGCTGGGATTCCATGGTGAAAATAGTAAAAACCCCATTATAAAGGAAGTTATTATGTTTTATGAAATCTTAAACTTGATATTGAATGAGTATTAGAGGTGGAAGGAAGTTAAAACTCCATTCTTGAGTTCTCTCAATGCTACCATGTGGGGATAGTCATGTCAACTAAAATACTGTTAGATGAGGAAATCTTCATAGGATAATTCCCAAAGTGAAATCCAAGGAAAATTGACAATAACAGGTCTTATATGTTGTCTCTATAGGAATTAAGGAAATATCAAGAAATATTACATGAATTAGTTAGAGGTTTCTACTTTTGTATAGATGAAATCAGTAAGTACAGCTGATGGAGGCTCCAGTTTGATACTAAGTATGATCATTCTAGAGTAGTCATGGGTTATTGACTCAGGTGAATATTTTCATCCAATTATAGAGTGATGGTTTATGGTTGATTATGTACAAGGAAACTTGGGAAGAGTAAATCTTTATGGTGATGAATATTTTGAAAAATTTGGTAAAGATGACTGTAACGCCCTGACCCCATTTACCCAGATTTGGTGCATTATTACATAACATCGGCATGATCACAATAAAGATTAAATCTCGAAAGACTGATTAGTTTAGTAGGCTTTGAATAACTAGATACATTCATAAAGTATAAATTAAATCCTAAAGTGAAAACTACAACAACATCTTGTATCCACACTCATATCCCCTTATACGATCCCTGCAGGTCATTCATAAAATACTTCTTCACATCCTGGGAAAAATAAGACATTGAAAGGGGTGAGCTCAAATGCCCAGTAAGGAATATGGAAGAAACTTTCATAAATAAGTATAAACATTTAAGGCAATGTATAACTAAAACAAAATCCTTTTAAACATGAACTTCAGCATAATATAGCAAAGATAATATGAAATAATTCCATTTAATTATTCACATGGATATTATACTTGTCGAATAATCACATGCAATATCAATAACCACTTTCATAATGAAGGAATTCATAATTCCGGACAATCATAACCACATAGCCAAGGCCTCGTGCCAAGACTACAAATAATATTTTTTCAAGGCCTTGTGTCGAGATACTAGTTTGTCTCATGAGACCTATCGATGCATCGAGGAGCTATAGTGGGCTCCACCCATCACTTATTAAGTCCAATGCATTCCTCATATGAACAGGTTTAAACATAACATACACATTCGTATTAATACTAGAATAAGAAATTTCAATAATTTATCCATAAACCATGAATGGTATAAAAATAACACATCCATAGTCAAACATATCACAAAAACTTCAATACAATATGGAAGTTTTGTATCATAATAAATCAACTTCAAATAAACTTAAAATCCATCAAAGGATGTTGACATAGATGAAATCAAAACTATTTGAGAGAAATATCAATTTTTTTAAAATCATTTAAAATTCACATAATTATAAACGAAAACATTTACTTTAAAAATATTTTTATAAGATTTTAAGGGAAGATTCGATGATTTTATAATGGCATAAAATAGCCACACCCGCCGTATAAGTTAAAAAGACATTCTTTCCTTAATTTTTTTGAAAAGGTTAAAAAGGTCCTTGTTTGGAAAATGATGGAAAGATTCCTTTATAAACATCTTATAAAAAGTAAACAAGGGTATAAATGAATTAAACCCATATTCTATAAAATAGTAAGAATTATTTGAAATAAATTTTTAAGAAACATGGATGTGGATGATAAAGAGGTCCTAGTAGATAATTACGTATAAACAACCTCAGATAATGAAGAGATTATGAAATATACCCTTACCTTGTACTTTTCCTTGGTTGAGGGTAGGTTAACCTCTTGTATAATGGTAAAATAATTGTTATTAAATTATACAAGAACCGCATACATTAATATGATATCATATATGATCTTTTAACATTGATTTGTTAATAATATCTTAGTATTATCATCATTTCAGGTGTTAACTTACTCGTTTTCTTTTATATGTTTTGTTATGTAAGTCGTGTTTGTTATGGATAAGTTGTATCTTATTCATATACAGAATGATATCAAGTCCTTGAAATTTATTTTTAATCATGAAATGACAATTAGACTTGAATGGATATGATGGGGAATGAATCTCATCGCGTTTGTGGAGACGGTAGTCCATACGTATGCACGAGTGACAATATCATTTTTTTGATATTAAAATAATATATAATTAGATGTTGTATCATATATACAGACTAATTATCATGTTATATTTATTGTTTACATGAATTTCACATCATTATTATATCCATCCAAATAATAATGTATTGAATAACAATTACACCACGACGTGGAGACGGTAAGACGTACGTACGCACGTATGGTGACATGTCATTCAAAGGATAGATAGAATAATGAATATGGTTGTACCATATTTATAATAACATCATAGTATATATAAGATACTGGAGTTATTATTTTATAATGGAAATAACAAAGAAAGAAGAAGTTGAAGAAGAAAGGAACTTGAAAGAGGGTGGTGAAAACATTACCTCTTCTTCGGGTTCTTCCTTTTCATTTGATCAAAAGGGCTCCTTAGGATGGCTTTCTGATCAAACTAAGGCCTCTAGGTTGAATTGAGGGAATTTGAGAGAATATTTTTTCATAGTTTGGCTGAGCCAAAAGGCTTTGAAGGTGTAAATTATAGAGAAGGGGGAGTTCCCTTTTATAAGAGGGGTGAGGGGCACCTTTGGAAAAGTTAGAAATATTATTTTATAATAAATTAGTATTCGGTTTCTAATTGCTCCAAAGTGGATTATTCAAAGTCTAAGGTGGTTATGGGTAGAAATCCTTTCAACAAATAGATTTTATATAGGTTTGGGTCACAATATTAACCTTATCATTTAGTTTTAACTCTTAGTTAATTAGATTGACATTTACCATGTCACTTTGTATTTTTATAATATATAGTTAATAAACTTACTATATACATCCAAGAGACCCCCAAGTGGTCCATTAATGATACACCTATCATTATATAAGTCCTTTTTCCAAACATTATATTTTTAGGAATTTAATATCAATTAATAATATAATATTTGTTTTAAAAACTCTTTTATCTCAATTTTGACACTATTTGGTATTTGATATTTGTGAAACTCATAACAGCATGATTACTTCTAAGAAACATTTTTATGCCAATAATAACATGTCATATTATGCTATAAAATTCGTGTAATTCATTTATATTGTCAAATAATATTTATTTGTGTATTTATAATATCAATTATTTTAATATTTCACTAATTAGGTAATTACTGCATCACCATTGTGTCATAAATATAATAAATTATATAACTCCTAAAAATTATAAATAAAATACCTTTATGTAGGAAATAATTTAATATTTATAATGAATATTTACAATTGAATTTATCTTATGTATAACCCTATATTAAAAATGTTTTAGTAATTAAACATAGATTTTAACTCTTTTAGCTCTTTTAACTCTTCTTTGAATTAAATAATAATAAATGTCCTAATCTAATCAAAGTGGACCAAAATGATAATATATTTTTCCTAAGGTTGTTTTTGGTCGAAATAGACTTGTCCAATAGAATTAGGAAATGTGTTAGGGTAATATTAATATAATTTTTACCATTAATTACCCTATTTACTTTTTACCGTGCTAAATAAAAGTAAAAAGTTATTATTCACTAAAAATTATTTTTTTCTTATTGAACCAAATTTTACTCCTTTATATTAACCATGTCTCTCGGATTTTTGAAATTCCACTCACATAAGAGGTAAGATTAAGTTTTATGTGATTTTCTAAATTCTCCTAGGAGGTGGGTAAAAGATGGTGAAAAGTTCAATAAAAAATTATTCAAAACTAACTGCAATGAATTATATTGAGCATATATAGTTATTATTTATCTATTTTGACCTTAATTCAATTTAAATAAAATAAATAATTATTTAAATAAAAAAAATCAATTTTAAACTATAACTCAGTGTTTTTTCACTATTCATCAAAAATTGAATGTTTTCAGAAAAATACCAAAAATTCACCTTAATCTAATTTCGATATTCTGAATCCAAAAATGAAGTCCATTTTGAAAGGTAAAATTTATAAAATTTCAAAAAGTGGGTATTACTATTCATAACGGCTAGTTTGATTGGTTGTGGTGTGTGTTAGAACTCGAAGTTGCATACAACGCACGCTATTGTATTATTCAAAGAGAAGCATATCGTGGAAGCTTGGGGTGTTACATTCTCCCCTCCTTCAAATAATTACATCCTAGAAATTTCTAGAATACTACTTCATGAAAAGACTTGGGTGGTTCTTCATCATAAGTTCCTCGGGTTTCCACATTGCCTCTTCCATCTAATGGTTTCTCTATAGAACTTTTACCTAACGAGATGTCCGGTTTCTCAGCACTTGTTCTCTCGTATCAAGAATCCAGACGGGTTCTTCGCAATAATATAGATTGGGTTCTAGTTCTAATTCCTCGTAAGTAAGTACATGCATTGGGTCAGGCATGTATTTTCTCAACAGTGATACGTGGAACACATCGTGAACTTTGGAGAGATTTGGCGGCATTGCCAAACAGTAAGCTACAGCCCCAATTCGTTTTAGAATTTCGAATGGTTCTATGTACCTGGGACTCAGTTTACCTTTCTTACCAAAACATATAACTCCTTTCCATAGAGATACCTTCAAAAAAACACGATCTCCTACCTAAAATTCCAAATCCTTCATTCGGTTTTCAACATAGCTCTTCTGCCTACTTTGAGCTGCTTTGATGTGGTTTTGCATTACCTTCGCCTTCTCTATCGTTTCCTCCACCAGTTCTAGGCCTACAAGTTTTCTTTCACTAACGTCATCCCAACAGGTTGATGTGAGACATCGCTTTCTTTATAACGCTTCATATGGTGCCATCTGAATACTCAAATTTAAGCTATTGTTATAGGAAAATTCTACCAGAGGTAAATATTGATCCCACATACCCAGAAAGTCAAGTGACCAAGATCATAACATGTCTACTAAGGTTTGAATTGTCCATTCTGATTGTCCATCTATTTGAGGGTGGTAGGCAGTACTCAAACGAAGTTCAGTATCCAAGGCCTTCTGAAGACTCTTCCAGAATCTTGATGTAAAACGGGGATCACAATTAGAACAATCAATAGGGGTACTCCATTAAGTCTCAAAAATTCATTAATTTATAGCCTTTCTAGATGTTAAAGTGGTAGATCTTCTCTTATAGCAAGAAAATGTGATGATTTGGTAATATGATCAACAATGACCCATATTGCATCGTTCCTTCTAGGAGTCTTTGGTAGTCCCCTGACAAAGTCCATTGTGATATTATCTCATTTCCACTCAGTTATGGGAAGAGTTTGCATGACTCCTCTAGCCTGTTGCCTTCCAGCTTTCACTTGATGACAAACAATACATCTTGACACAAAATCAGAAATCTCCCTCTTCATGTTGTCCCACCAAATTTTTTTTTTCAAATCTCTATACATTTTCGTGCTCTTAAGGTGTATAGAGAAATTGGAACTATGAGCATCATCCAACAATTCCCTTTTTAGATCAGGTATATCAAGAACACAAATTCTCTTCCCAAATTTCAAAATTCCATCTTCTTACACAAATTCATTCAATCTCCCATCATTTATAGCTTTAATCTTCTTTTGAAACTCCTCATTGTCAGTTTGAGAACTCTTTATCCTCTCTAGTAAAGATGGTTTGGCAACTATTTGAAAAAGCATTGATGTTTCACCTTCCATAGTGATTCCCAAATCCATATTTACTAGATCCATGTATATAAGATCCTTTTCAACTCTCATATTGTTAAAAAAATCCATGATCTTTTCTACTCAAAGCATATTCCACCTTATTTGACTTCCCTGGGTGATAGTGTATCGTGAAATCATAATCCTTGAGTAGTTCAAGCCATCTCTTTTTCCTCATGTTGAGTTCTTTCTGTGAGAAAATATACATCAAACTCTTTTGATAAGTATAAATCTCATATTTTTCACCATAGAGGTAGTGTCTCCATATCTTCAAAGAAAAGATCATAGCTTCTAACTCGAGATCATGAGTAGGATAGTTTTTCTCGTGAATTTTCAGTTGTTGTGATGCATAGGCAATAACTCTATCACTCTGCATAAGGAAACAACCAAGTTCGTTCTTCGATGCATCACTATAAATAATGAACCCATCATTCCCTGATAGTAGAGTCAATATAGGGGCATTGACTACTCTTTTCTTCAGTTCTTTGAAACATTCTTCAAACTCTTCTATCTAAACAAATTTAACCTCTTTACGTGTGGGCTTTGTTAATGGGTTAGCCAATCGGGATAAATTCTGGAAGAAATGTCGATAATAACCTGCTAAACCAATAAAACTGCGTACCTCAGTTATAATCATCAGTGCAGTCCATTCTTGGATTGCCTTGGTCTTAGAAGGATCAACAGATATTCCATCTTTAGAGACAATATGGCCAAGAAAATAAATCTTATGATGCCAGAATTCGTACTTTCTAAACTTCCCATATAATTCATGTCTTTTCAGAGTCTTCAGGATAATGCGCAAGTGATTTTCAATATCTTCATATCTTTTGGATTATACCAAGAGATCATCAATAAATACCACCACAAAATCATTGATATATTTCTTGAAAACTCTATTAATTAGATCCATGAATACAGAGGGTGCATTAGTCATCCCAAAAGGCATTACTGTAAACTCGTAATGCCCATACCTGGTTCAAAATGCAGTCTTTGGAATGTCTTCATTTTTTACACACAACTGATGGTATCCAAATCGAAATCCAATCTTTTAAAAGTATTGAGCTCCATGTATTTGGTCAAATAAATCATCAATGCAAGGTAGGGGATGCTTTTTCTATATTTTTATAGCATTGATTTCCCTGTAGTTGATACATAACCTCATAGATCCATCTTTCTTCTTGACAAAAAGGACAGGGGCTTCCCATGGACAAACACTAGGGAGAATAAATCCCTTATTACTTAATTCCTCTAGTTTTTTCTTTAGTTAAACTAATTCCAAAGTGGCCATTCTATAAGGGGTCTTCGATATGTGCCTTGAACCAGGAATTAAATAAATGGAAAACTCAACTTCTCATTCTGGAGGATGTCCAGGTAAATCTTCTGGAAACACATCAACATATTCTCTCACAATAGGTACATCCTCTATTCGAACATTCCTTTCCTCACCTATAGTTATTTATTTATCTTCTTCCCTGATAATTGAATTTAGTTGAGCTACTGGGGGTGGATCTAGATAAGAATCAGGTGGTGAAGATTCTTCTCTAATGATAAGGTGTTCCTTATCATCATCATCAAAAATCGTAACATCCTTATTCTTAAAATAAATTTTTTCATCATGGTCCGAAAACCAATCCATAGCGAGGATTATATAAAATTCAGTCATGGGTATGGCGATGAGATCATCAGATAAAGAACATTTATATGCCCTAATGGGAACGGATCCACAGAACTTTGTAGCAATGATACTTTACTTATGGGTTTTTACTGACAACTCCCTCATTAAAGCAAATTTGAAATATCTAATTTTCTTAGAAAACTAGGAAGGTATTAAACAATGTGATGATCCAAAATCAAATAATGTATTTGTGAAACTTGAGGAAACCATTAAATTACCTTCCACCACGTCTTTCGGAGCATCTACCTCAGCAGTAGTAATAGCATAAGCTTGGCCTTGATCACTTGGCATTTTCTGAGGTAAGTTCCTCTGACGCTTAAGACATTCATTTGAATAATGTCCCATCTCCCTGCAATTATATCACTGAACATCGACAGCTTATTTCTTCCATTTACAATCACGAGCTTGGTGGACTTTTTCACCACACTTGTAACAGACACCCATTCCCTTCAAGCAAGTACTCGGGTGTTTCTTCCCACATTTACTATAGGATGGATATTCAAAATTTCCCTTCTTTCCCTTATTTCCTTTCCAAGATTGATCAGTAGAACTCTTCTTCTCTTGCTTTGCTTTAAAGTCGTAAGACTTAGAGAATTCTTTTTCTGTCTTGATAGTACATGAGACAATATCTTCGTACGACGAGAAGGATTTTGAGACTAATGCTCGACAAAGAAATGGTTTTAACCCATCAAAGAAACGATCAATATTACTTCTTGGGTTACTTATATAACCTCCATCATACCTTATTAACCTTTTAAAGTTAACCTCATACTTTGCAACATTCTCATCCTCCTTTTGCCTCAGACTCAGAAATTGTCTTTCCATGTCTGCTCGATGGTCATGAGGAAAGTATTTTTCTAGGAAAAGCTCATTGAACTCCCTCCATTCCATATTTTATACTTCATCATCTTCCTTTGTTTTTTGAATCAATGACCACCATTGATCAGCATCTCCAGTGAGGCGATAAACTGCCATGATAACTTTTTCCCTTTCACTACTCCTAAAAGCCTGAAATATTTTCTCTTGAGAGCTTATCCATTGCTCGGCTAATAAGGTATTTGTACTCCCATTAAATTTTTGTGGTTTTTTCCTCATGAAGTTGTCTAATATTGATCCTCCACGCTATGGATCATGGTGCTCCATAGGGGTAAGGTTATTATTCATAACCTGAGTGAGTTGTCCCAGTATGGTGATTAGATGATTAGCACCAGTTTCATCACCTGCTCCACTATAATTATCTTGAGCAGGAGGGAAATACCTACATGGAGTGCATGCATTGATATGGTTTCCATTCCTTCCACTAGGTGCCATTTCTAAACAATGGCATAAACTAGATCAGTTTATGAATCAAAATACATAATTCCATACTTGTAAAACACTTAACATAAATTGAACTATTTATGGATATAATCCATAATCATAAAAATGTTTTCTTTGAGAAGTATATACTCATAAACCCTTCATAATGATTTGTAAAGAAAATGATAATTATCCTAGCCATATCCCCCTGGAGTGTCATAACCAAGAGTGCAGCAAGGCCCGTTGTCGTGCACCAGTTCCCGTTCGATTCTATCTCAAATCGGTGTTTTCGGGTTTTACGCCTAGGTACATCTGTACCAGATCCGCCTCTACCTGCTCGTATCCAAACAAGTATTTATTGCATGGAAAACTCAAAAAATCTCTACAATACCAAAATTCTAGGAAATTCTTCAATACTAATCCTTAAATTCCATCTTTGGTTTATGTGCTCTAATTAGAGTTTATCTAAATCTAGCTCCTAAGGTTTGTACTAAACTTCATTTGAAACCAACTATAATGCCCTGACCCCAGTTACCCAGAGTCGGTGCATTATTACATAGCATCGGCATGATCACAAGAAAGATAAAATCTCAAAAGACCAATTAGTTTAGTATCCTTGGAATAACAAGATACATTCATAAAGTTTACATTACATCATAAAGTAAAAACTGCAACAACATCTTGCCTCCACACTCATATCCCCTTATACTATCCCTACAAGTCATTCATAAAATTCTTCTTCACATCCTGGGAAAAATAAAACACTGAAAGGGGTGAGCTCAAATAACCAGTAAGAATAACAATATAACGGAAACTTTCATAAATAAGCATAAACATTTAAGGCAATGTATATAACTAGAACAAAACCCTTTTAAACTTGAACTTCAGCCTAATATGAAAAAGATAAAATGAAATAATACCATTTACTTATTGATATGGATATTCTACTAGTCGAATAATCACATGAAATATCAATAATCACTTTCATGATAAAGGAATGTATAATTCCAGACTATCATAACCACGTAGCCAAGGCCTCATGCCAAGACTACAAATAAGATTTTGTCAAGGCCTTGTTCTAAGACACTAGTTTATCTCATGAGACCAACCGATGCATCGAGGAGCTATAGCGGGCTCCACCCGTCACTTATTAAGTCCAATGCATTCCTCATATGAACAGTTTTAAACATAACATACACATTCGTATTAAAACTAGCATATGAAATTTCAATACTTTCTCCATAAACCTAGAATGGTATAAAAATAACACATTTGTAGTCAAACATATCAAAAAATATTCAATACAATAGGGAATTTTTGTATCATAATAAATCAACTTCAATTAAACTTAAAATCCATCTAAGGATATTGACATAGATGAAATCAAAACTATTTGAGAGAAATATCTCTTTTTTTGAAATCATTTAAAAGTCACATAATTATAAAAGAAAACATTTAATTTAAAAATATTTTTATAATCTTGTAAGGGAAGCTTCAATGATTTTATAATGGCGGAAAATATCTGCACCCGCTGTATATGTTAAAAAGACATTCTTACATTAATTTTTTTGAAAAGGTTAAAAAGGACCTTGTTTGGAAAACGATGGAAAGATTCCTTTATAAACATCTTATAAAAAGTCAACAAGGGTCTAAATGACTTTAACCCATATTCTGTAAAATAGTAATAATGATTTGAAATACATTTTTAAGAAACATGGATGTGGATGATAAAGAGTTCCCAGTAGATAATTACGTATAAACAACCTCGGATAATGAAGAGATTATGAAATAGACACTTACCTTGTACTTTTCCTTGGTTGAGGGTAGGTTAACCTCAATTATAATGGTGAAATAATTGTTATTAAATTATACAAGAATCATATACATTAATATCATATCATATATGATCTTCTAACAATGATTTGTTAATAATATCTTAGTATTATCCTCGTTTCGGGTGTTAACTTACTCATTTTCTTTTATATGTTTGGTTACATAAGCTGTGTTTGTTATGGATAGGTTGTATCTTATTCATATATATAATGATATCAAGTCCTTAAACATTATTTTCAGTCATTAAAGGACAATTATACTTGAATGGATACGATGGGGAATGAATCTCATCACGTTCGTGGAGATGGTAGTCCGTACGTACGCACGAGCGACAATATCATTCATTTGATATTAAAATAATATATAATTGGATGTTATATGATATATACAGAGTCATTATAATTTTATAACTATTATTTACATGAATTTCGCATCATTATTATACCCATCCAAATAATGATGTATTGAATAACAATTACACCATGACGTGGAGATGGTAGGTCGTACGTACGTACGCACGTATGGTGACATGTCATTCAAAGGATAGATAGAATACTGAATATGGTTGTACCAAATTTATAATAACATCACAGTATATATATGATACTAGAGTAATTTTTATTAATGTAAATTACAAAGAAATAAGAAGTTGAATAAGAAAGGAACTTGAAAGAGGGTGGTGAAAACATTACCTCTTCTTCGGGTTCTTCCTTTTGATTTGATCAAAATGGCTCCTTAGGATGGCTTTCTGATCAAACTAAGGACTCTAGGTTGAATTGAGGGAAGTTGAGAGAATATTTTTTAAGGGTTTGGCCGATCCAAAAGGCTTCGAAGGTGTAAATTAGAGAGAAGGGGGAGTTCCCTTTTATAAAAGGGGTGAGCGGAACCTTTGGAAAAGCTAGAAATATTATTTTATAATAAATTCATATTGGGTTTCTAATGGCTCTAAAGTGTATTATTAAAATTCTAAGGTGGGGATGGGTCTAAATACTTTCAACCAATATATTTTAGATAGTTTTGGGTCACTATATTAACCTTATCTTTTTTATTTAACTCTTAATTAATAGTTTGACATTTACCATGTCACTTTGTATTTCTTTATTATATAGTTAATAAAAATACTATATAAATCCAAGAGACCCCCAAGTGGTCCATTAATGATACTCCTATCATGGTATAAGTCCTTTTTCTGAACCTTATATTTTTATGAATTTAATATCAATTAATAATATAATACTTGTTTTAAAAACTCTTTTATGTCAATTTTGACACTATTTGGTATTTGATTTGTGTGAAAATCATAACAACATTATTACTTTGAAAAAATATTTTTATGTCAATACTAATAGGTCATATTATGCTATAAAATTCGTTTAATTCATTAAAAGTCTCAAATTATATTTTTATTTGGGTATTTATAATATCAATTATTTTAATATTTCACTAATTGGGTAATTACTGTATCACCATTGTGTCATAAATAAATTAAATTATATAATGTCTAAAAATTATAAATAAAATACCATTATGTAGGAAAGATTTTTATATTTGTAATGAATATTTACAATATAATTTATCTTATGTATAACCCTATATTAAAAATGTTTTAGTAATTAAACTTTGATTTTAACTCTTTTAACTCTTCTTTGAATTAAATAATAATAAATGTCCTAACCTAATCCAAGTGGACCTAAATGATAATATTTTATTACTAAGGTTATTTTTGGTCGAGATACACGTGTCCAATAGAATTCAGACATGTGTTAGGGTAATATTAATATCATTTTTACCCTTAATTACCCTATTTACTTTTTATCGTGGTAAATAAAAGTAAAAAGTTACTATTCACCAAAAATTAATTTTATCTTATTGAACCACATTTTAATCCTTGATATGAATTTTGTCTCTCAGATTTTCAAAATTCCACTCACAGAAGCGGTAAAATTATGTTTTATGTGAATTTCCAAATTCTCCTAAGAGGTGGTTAAAAGACGGTGAAAAGTTCAATAAAATTTTTTTCTAAACTAAATCCAATAAATTAAATTAAACTTATATAGGTATTATTTATCTATTTTGACATTAATTAAATTTAAATAAAATAAATAATTATTTAAATAAAAAAATTCGGTTTTAAACTATAACTCAGTGCTTTTTCCCTATTCATCAAAAATTGAATGTTTTTAGAAAAATACCAAAAATTCACCCTAAGATAATTTCGATATTCCGAATCCAAAAATGAAGTCCATTTTGAAAGATAAAATTTATAAAATTTCAAAAAGTGGGTATTTCTATTTATAACACCTAGTTTTATTGGTTGTGGTGTGTGTTAGAACTCGAATTTGCGTAGAAAACACGCTATTTTATTATTCAAAGAGAAGCGTACTGTGGAAGCTTGGGGTGTTACAATGATTTTTACATTCAAATGAAATATGAAAGTGTCTTAAGACTAAAATATGTTCAAGATATTCCAAGTATTATGAATAACATCAAATAAACTAGATAACTTGATGATTTTGGTTTTGGAATAACTTTTTTGAATAAATTGTGTAAGATCAATAGAGGGTCCATGGTGATTCCTTCCTGGGTAATGAATAGAACCTTGTACTTGACTAGATACATGGATGAATTTTCAGTGATTGGAAGTACTACATTATGTGGATAGAAATGTGGCACTATCAGTTAGGTCACCATAGTGAAAATAATAAGAAATTTCTAGAGATAAAGGGAATACTTAAACTTGATCACATAGACCATGGAAGATACGAGAGTTGAATGTTTTGAAAATATAAGAGAGTTTAATTTAACTTGGATAGTATAAATCTAAGGTATAAAAATCATTAATTTATTCATTTTTATGTTTGGATACATTCTCCAATTAATTCTAATGGAGGATTACTGTACATTAAATGTTTTATTAATGATTCCACTTGAAAGGTCTGGGTTTACATAAAAAATAATATAGCTAATTTGTTTCATACATTTGTTTCATACATTTGTTCATTGGAATGTTTTGGCCAAATAATAGTGTGAATGAATGTTAAAGTGTCTCCGGATAGACATTGGTGAGGATTACACCAAACCCAACTATTATATCTTTTTTCAGAGGAATGTAATTGGACATGAGAATACTATTCTAGAAACTCCATAACAAAATGGGGTAGTTGAAAGGATGAATCAGACTTTGTGAGAGAAATATTCGAGTATGTGGCTTCACTCTAGAATGCTTAAGGTAATTTGGGTAGATGAAATAAATAAAATATTGTATTTAGTGAGAAGAAGTCTTACTTCATCTATGGGATAATAACTCCTAGAATAAATTTTATTAATGATTCTTCTTGTCTGGTAAGAGACAAGAGGTGAACCATGTCAAAGTATTTGGAAGTATGATGTATTTTCATATCGACAATAAATAAATATATAAGTTGGAGGTAAAATACAAGGTGTGTTTTCTAGTCTGATATAGTGATGATAACTATAGATATCACCAATGGTAAGATAAAAAGAAACAAGTAATATAAAGTAGATATGATATTTAAAAGAAGAAATTATACGGAAAGATAAAAAATTGGATCAGAATGAAGTTGAGGATAAATCAACAATTGAAGTTCAAGAAGATTGGAAAGAGGTTACTAGATGGAATATTTATTTGGAATCTTCATGTTAGGATTTTGAGGATGGATCTCTGATAGGAAGGCTACTAGATGGAGGATGATTAGATAGACCACTTTTGGATGGAGAATGATTAGATATACCTCTACCAGATAGAGAAATTTCAGGCTGATGACAATCAGAAAGAAAGGTTCAAAAGAAAAAATCTAAGGTTTTATTGAGGAGATATACTCATATCAAAAATTAGTTCATACATTTGGAGGTGATATGTAATTTATAATTATAATGGACATAGAAGAACTAGAATTTCTAGAAGAGGAATCTACTCATAGACACTCAAAATAGTGGGTGTTTTCCATGGAAGAATGAATAAATTCCTTAAATATTAATGATACATAATAGCTTGATGAACTATTGGAAGGGGAAAGTGCTCTATAAAAAATTATTTTTTTAAGATAAAATTGATGGAAGTAAGGGGTACAAAGAAAGGTTAGTGGTGAATATTTTTTAATAAAAGTAAGTGCAATACATTTTTGAAAATTTCTCACTGGTGGTGAAGTATGCAACCATCCAAACTGTGATCATCATTGTTGCATATAATAATCTGCACTTGAAGAATATGTATGTAAAGACATATTTTCTTTGTGGATATTTGGAATCATAAACTTATATAGTTTTTCCAAAGGGTTGTTAAGTGAATCAAATAGCTGATTTCATTTTTAAACTAAAATAAATTATTTATGTCTTTAATCAAGATCCAAGATAGTGGAATCAAAAGTTCAACACTTTTATTCTTGAGGAAAATTTCATTCTATATGATTCTGAACATTATTGTTATAGGAATCAGTGGTATGATGGAACATGTAACGACCCAGGTATTTATAGAATAATAATTTCTATTTCTATTAAAACTTATGAATAAGATATTAATTTTACTTTATATGGGATTCTATTTTTGATGGAATACGTGACACACAACAATGGGTTTCTCTGAAATATCATGTTGCACACAAGGCTGAGTCATAACGAAAAATAATATAATAATATTATTATGGTAGTTAACGACTAGAAATTTTGTTGGTGGGAATGAAAAAAACTAACCATATTATGATTAAACATGTTTTATAAAAAAATTACATTTATCCAATAAAATATAAAATGAGAATGAATCCAATTTTAATAATAAATACTCTAATATTTTTAAAATAGGTATTTTTATGGACTTTTGACGGAGAACCCCTTTTAAATATTTTTTTTCCACTTTTATATATTTAATTTGACAAAATAAACTTATTCAATATAATGTGGAATTCAAAATTTACTTTGGGTAAATATTTGGTATTTTTCTGAAAAAGTTTTTTTGTTAATGAATAGTGAAAAATATTGTATTTTAAGTCAAAACTATCTTTTCATCTGATTTATTTATATGGTTAGTTTTTATTTTTAATTTGTTTTAAAGTGTAATTAGATTATTTTTTTACCATTTAATCCAATTTTTATCATTTTAAGTAATTTTATTTTTTAATTAGACATAAACACATGTCAATCTTTTGATAGTTATTATTTCTTAAAAACACGCGTTTTGGTTTTGACAGTGAGAATTAATTTAAAATTAATTTATTCCACTTATATGTTTTTAGTTTGGAAAAATATTTCCATATTTGGAATCAAGAGTTCAAAATTATTTAAATAGGTACTTTTTATTTTTAGACATTATGAATAGTAACTTCAGTAATTATTTTATTTACCATGGTTAATGGGTAAATATGGTAAAAAAGGGTAAAAAATAATATTATAATAATATAAAACTACCCTAAAATGTGTCCTTATACTATTGGATGATACATGTATGACCATGGTCATCCTTGGGTGGACTTTAGGACCCCATGGAGCCACTTTTCTGTGAAAATGACACTTAATTTCTTTTAATTTAAAGTTAAGTAAAATATAACCTAAACATGTAACTTTTACTAAAAACATTATATGAGGTTATATAAGTTATATAGTAGATTATAAATAGTCATTATAAATCTAAAAATATTTCTTATATCATATTAATTTACTTATAATTTTTAGAAAACAAATAAATGAATTAATTTATGACACAATGGTGATGTAATGATTACCTTATTAATGAAAGATTTAAATAAATGAGATTATAAATATAAAAATAAATTTATTGTCAAAATTTTTATGCCATCCAATAATTTAATAGATGATTGTGAATTTTTAGATTTTAATTAACTATGTTTTTTTCTAATTAATAAAGTTGTTAAGATTTTTTAGAAAGTCATGATATGAATAGTATAAAAAATAATATAATTTAGTTTTTATATCAATTAATATTTTATTAAATGATATAATAGTCCTAAAAATTTAATATTTGTTCAATTGTATATATGATGTTGAAAATTTCATTAATGATACATTTTTGGGTCTCTTGTCATTTTATTGTAACTATATTAACAATATAGTATGAATATACAAGAAGACATGGTAAAAGTAAAATTATTTAACTAAGGGTTAAAGCTAAAAGATAAGGTTAATTATATGACCTAAACATTTCTAAAACTCATTTTATGATATTATTTCTACCCATAATCATATTATCTTAGAAATATATCACATTTTTGTTGTTAAAATTCAGAAATCAATTAATAATAAAATAATACTTTCAAACTTTCCTAAAGTGCCCCTCATCCCTCTTATAAAAGGACACCACCTCTAACCCTTACTCAAACCTATAAATACCAATTGGCTCATCCAAACTCTTCCCAAATAATCTCAAAATATCCCTATATTCCTCCTAGAAGCATTCCCATTAACATAAGGCAATTCAAGAAATCCCTTTGGCTCAAATCAAAAGAAATTACCTGATTTGAGGTAATGTATTCTCTCAAGTTCCTTTCCATTATTTATCCTTATACAATAAATATTCTCTTATTATTATTTGTTTATATAAAAACCCCAGTATCCTAAATATAATATATTTTTTTATGATAAGAATTATAACTACACTTATACACACCTCCATCTAATGGATACAAACATATTGTTTCTCTGTACGAAAAATTATTACCTCACAAAATAATGAGTGTTCAATTTTCCCCTACCACCTATAATGGTGGACATTATGATGGAACTATAATTATATATTATATTTATATTATTTATTTTATCAATATTCTTTTTTAATTCTCATTTATAACATACTTTTATGCTTTTCAGGTTTTATAAATATGCTAATTTCATTTGAGGAAGTGCATAATATTTCCCCCTCAAAGTGATAGGAATCATTCATTCCATACATGGAATGTATAAAGGATGGTGTTAATAAAATTATTTAACATATATAAAATATGATATTATAAGGGAATTATAATACACCTATGTATCAAAAAAATTTCATTCAATTAAATATGAAATAGAAATGAAAGTAGCGTTCATGCATACGTACAGCTTACCGTCTCCATGAACAGTGCGTTTAATTTCTTATCTCAAGATGATATGGACTATAATAAATACATATAAACTAGATATATATGATATATATGATATTTAAATCATTAATATCATTCTGGAGATAATAGATGTTTGACCTCGTGGACAACTTGTAATTATAACAGGTTCATTTTTTACATAAGTACCATACATCAATAAAACGACTAATATAAACATGAATAATTATATTATTGTTATAGAAATGTGATAAGTGGTATAAAAGAAATAATAAACTTCAAAAATGTTCTGAATCTATTATAAATTAACATAAGTTTATTATTCATTAAATTAAAGAATAAACAAGTAAATTCGGACATGATGTAAGGGACTTCATCTCAATCTCCTTTCATTGGGGCATGTTTTGATAATATACACCTCCTTCTTTTACACGGTGTATAATAAACCCCTTTTAATTTTACTTTTATTCAAAGGGAATCTCTTTTCTATGAATATTTTTACTAAATTTCAAAGGGAATGTTTTTAAAGTATGCGGCGACAATGAAATCTCCACTACAGTATTCATTATTTGGCTTCCTCTATAAGCCTTAATGTTTTTTAAAAGGAAAAGAAATACCTTATTATATTTTTGGTTGTTTTGGTATTGAAAATGGTTTTTTAAATGGATTTATTATTTCAATATCTTGAAATTATTTCTTGTTATTTGAAATGAAATGTTATTAGTCAAAATGCTGATATTTTCAACATTTTATGTGCAATGATTATATAATGGTACTTGGACATTTGAATGGTGGTTACATTATAACCAAATGATGAGTGGGTCCATTATAAACCATGTATGGGTGGTTAAGTTATAACCTCCAATGCATTGGGTATGGAAGTCGGTCATATGGATATTCTATTTGTAAAAATTATTTGTGGAAGTCGACCATAAGGTTATTCCATTTAAGTATTATTATGTCCCAAGTTTACCTTTATATGTTATATGTTGCTTTCTATGGGTTTCATGGTAATATATTGGTTAAACAATAAGGGTAATCAATGAGATTATATTCAGTGAAGTGTTCTTAATACTTACTTAAGGTGAAAAGTATTAATTTATGACAAATTTATCATGGTTTACATGTTGTTTTGAAAACTAATGGCTTTCCTTCATGGTGTATCTCTTTATATGATTTTTATGTTTATCCCAAGTTTTTGAAATGTTTTTCATTGGCTTTAAAGTGGAATAGGTTCAAGTTTGGGACCAAGGAAAATTCATTCTATTTAAAACATGGAACTAAACATGTTTCTTTTTTAAGAGTTTTTATGGATACTTAGTAGAAGTTTCTACATATAATATTCAAGTTGTAATGTATAAGTTATGACCTAAATTATCTAAATATTTAAACCTAAAAATATCCTCAATATGAATTATTAACTTAATTCAAGATTATGTAATATTTAAGTTTTTGGACTTATAGTTGGTATCATAGGTCAGTTTAGACATCTTTTGGAGTTAGGATATTGTTAAATTAATATCTATAAATTGTTTTTACTTTATGGTAAGATCGAAATTATATTTCACTTGAAGATTACCATGTTTCTTTGACTAAGATAATTCTGGGATCAGAATGGTTTCCTGTGGAGTAAATTGGGAAACTATGATGGGATAATATGAAGAGGAGAACAACCTTCCAATTCAGCAACTTGAGATGGTTGGAACTGGAACTGAATAGTTTTTTATAGTGATGGCATAGTTGACTCAGGCTATAAATAGTAGTGGTATACATGGACGAGATAAACCAGATAAACCCTAGAGGAACATGTCTATAGTATATCATTTCATGAGGCAACGTCCCCCATCATTTAGAGGATCATATGACACTGTTCAAGTTAAAGTTTGGATCAATGAACTTGAAAATATTTTCAATGTCATGGGTTGTATAGATTTTCAAAAGGTTAGTCTTGCTATTTATTATTATAAAAGATATAAATATTAGTGGTGATAGATGGTTAAAAATATCAAGGATAGTGAGGATATTGATGATATTGTTTGGGATGAAATCAAAGGTATGTTTCTTGAGAAATATATTCCTAAGGCAGTTTGACTTCGGATGGAAAAACAATTCTTAGAATTGAGAAAGAAGGATGACTCAGTGGTTGCATACAAAGCAGAGTTCACTCGACTGGAAATGTATGCTCCAAATTTCATCTGAGATCTTGATAATAAGATAAATCAATTTTACTCAGGACTAAATCCATGATATCAAAGATCATTGGCTTCTCTTGAATTCAAAAGCTATGAGAAACTTGTCAGATGTGCCGAGAGGGTAGAAATGGAGTTTTCATTTGATCAGGTGTTCCAAGAGAGAAAACAAAAGAATATTTCCATTTGGAAGGTGATAAAACACATTTTTTATTTAATATTGTATTGACAATAAATGATATAATTTTTTCACAATATGGTAAATGTGTTCATTTATGAAATATTTGGGATTATATCATTCATTTGAAAATTTGATGAAAATTCTAGTTTTACCTGTTAAAATTCACTGTAGCATTTCAGACATAAATATTTTTATTTGAATTATTTTAACATAAAATTATTTAAATATTTTCTTGACTTAATGGGCTATAACTTTAATTTAGTACATTGGAGCTATATCATGCATTTGGTTGGTGAAAATGGGCGATGAAGTCAAAGTTGGGCTGGACTCACCAGATTGGACATAGGTTTTGTATTTAGGTCATAACTCCTTCATCCATGATTTTATTGGGATAAAATTTAGAGAGGATCTCTGAAACAAATTCACCACAAATCAACCTTCTATATAGAGATATTTTTCATGCGTTTTGGTGGTCAAAAGGGCGGTTTAATTTGGCTTGAAATATTTGTCTGAATTTCCCCATTCACACTTAAATCCACTTGTAACCTAGCCTCCTCTCCACTCTATAAATTGGTATCTTTCTCATTTTTAGGGGTTTGTACATGACTTATAGGATTGGGATCATAGGTTAAGTGGTTATTTTCCATTTCAATTAACCATTGGAGGAGGGAATCTTTCAAGATAGGATCTCCTCCAAAATGTTCTTCTCTTTTTCTTCTTTGTTGTAATGTTTTTGTTCTTTCAATAAACATATTATTTTATCTTCCAATTCTTTTATTTTGATCAATTATATTCTTATTTTTCATTTCTATTTAGGCAATAATTATTTATTATAAGCATGATTGGGTTATACCCATTATAAACTGCTGCAAATGCAATTCTCTTCTACGATGATAACGCCACCCATGGAAGAGTAGTCTTTTTTAGTAATCGATCTATCTCTTACCTTATTCATTCATTTATTTTGAATAAATGAGATAATGTAATTCAATTAATATGATATATTAATTGAGTTTTCAATTTAAATTAAACTAAGAAAGAAATTGAACAATTGACACAAAATCATGAGAGGTCGAGGTTTTTGTAAATTGTGATAGTACGATCTTTATCAGTAATAAAAGACCATACGGGATAAATTTTTAGAGTTCAAATATAGTCCCTAAACTCAATTAATCCTCATTTCCAAAGTGAATATGCGTTATGATTAACCACTAGCCATAAACTAACTTAATAACACCAATCAATGTAAGGTACTATGATTGCATGTTCCGAAGTTAGACTAAGGTTTAAGTAATTTCATCTTTTTGGTTAAGTTAACTTCTGTAGGGTTTGAGGGTTAACAAATTAAGGGATTATAATTAAGTGGATTTTTATTTAAACAATAATGATAAATAATTAATTGAAGATGTAGAGTCATATCGATTACTCCTTTTAAATATTTTCTAAAAAACATCTTCTTATTGTGTCATTTTAATCGAACATTATTTCAAAAATAAAATAAATAAATAAATGAAATATTCTTCCAGCAAACTTCTTATAGATTTATAAACGATAAAAAAACCCACATTATTTTAATTATTATTATTATTATTATTTTATTTTATTTTCAAAATACCTTTAATATGTTGTTAAATTTACTTTCTCCTTTGAGAGACAACTTTGGTTAGCCACTCTGCTACACCTAAGTTCCCCAAAAACCATTAATCATTTGAGGAATCCAATGATAGTGACTTTCAAATTGGAGTATTTACTAGGGAGGAAAGTAATTATTTCAAACATTTAGAGGTATTTATTTAATTTTACATTTTATTCTCTTCTTTTCTTCTTTCTTCCTTCTTTACCCAATCTGAATTTTTCTTCTTCTTTGGTTTTCTTGTTCTTAATATTTTTGGACCATCAACTAAAACCTAACATGTTAATTATGGTCCACTTTCCTTATTTTTATTTTTGTATGATATATGACGTGAACTAATCCCAAAGATCTCTTAGATCTTGATCCTGAGATTGAACTTAGTCATCGGGCTCGAATCAGACATTCTCATTACATAAGAAGTTTCAACATTCAACAAGTTCGTGAATTACTCCACTCCCAGAACATTGAAATTAGAATAAATTAAAGTTCAAACATAAAACAAGAACCAATGGATGAAAATAATATAGATGAACTTAATAGAACCATTTTAGAATCGGCTTCAGCTGATATTAATTATCAACCAAATTTCATTGCATACTCAAATCTTGAATCAGACTTTGAATAAAAATCTGGGTTAATTCACCTACTTCCAAAATATCATTGACTCTCTAGTAAGGATCCAAAAAAACATTTAAAATAATTTAATGTGGTTTTATTAACCATAAAACCAAGAAATGTTTCTAAGGACCAAATAAAACTAAGATCATTCCCATTCTCACTTGATAAAGCTGCAAAAGATTGAATGTATTATTCACAACCAAAAGATGTAACTTGTTGGAATGATTTGAAACACCTTTTATTGAGAAGATTTTTTCTTGCATCAAGTACAATATTAATTCTAAAAAAAGATCTTTGGGATCAAGCAAGCACAAGGGGTGTTAATGTATGAGTATTGGGAGTGATTCAGGAAGTTGTGTGAAAGCTACCCACATCACCAAATCAGTGAGCAACTACTCATCCAGTACTTCTATGAAGGACTCACACCTATGGAGAGGAGAATGGTGGATGCTTCAGCTGGAGGATAATTGGTCTATAAAACACTAGCATCTTCACATAATTTGATCAACAATATCACAAAAAACTCTCAATAATTTGGTGATTGAGGTACACCACATGTCAGGGGAGTACATTAGGTAAGTCCATCTTCTCTAAAAATTCATTTAATTTATACTAAGTTGCATTAATTGAACACTATGGTGAGGAATATTTCTTTAGAACAGAAGAAATCCCAACCCCCTCTTTAATTTCCTTGTATCATTTTCACTAAGGCAAGCCACCCAATTGACTATTTCCCCTAACTATAAGAAATATAAGATTGTGCAGTAGTGTTTCCTGGGAAACCATATCAGTATCATAAAAAACAATATCCCCAAAATAATCTTGATTTCTTTGCACCAACATACAACCAAGGGTGGAAGAATCAATTAGAGATGAGTTATGGATCTAGACAGCAACAAAGGACCCCCTTTTCAACAAAACATCCAGTAAACTCCACCTTACCAGTAGGGTTTCCAACAACCTCAAATGTTATTTGAAGCTCAAGAATCAACAAGTAAACAACAAGGAAATTCTAAACCAAAGGTAGATTCTAATACTGATGATCTTTTAAAACAAATTGTTCTTAATCAATAGAATGAGTTAAAGTGTCAAGGATCAAAGTTGAGGGAGTTGAAGACTCAAATGAGCTAGATTTCGACTACCCTCCATGAATCAGTAAGTAATAATTCTAGAAATATACCTTCCTAACATACTCCAAATCTCAAGTGTAATGTTAGTACCATCACATTTAGAAGTGGCAAGAAAATGAATGATACATCTGCACCCACCATTCCACCAGGATTCACCTCAACTCCGGAGAAGCCCCATTCAAAACCAGCTGATGAGCAATCCAAAGAGAATGATAAAGGTAAGAAAAATATTGATGATGTTCCTCCTAAACCCCTTCTATTTCCAAATAGAGTTGTACAAACCAATAACATGGCTACAGATGCAATTTAAAAAGAAGTTTTCGACACATTCAAGCATGTGGAGATCAACATCCCTCTACTTTAAGACATCAATAAAATACCAAGGTATTCAAAAAATTTAAAAGAACTTTGTACCAATCAAAAAGGGATCAAGGGAAATGAGAGGATCAATCTTGGAAGGAATTTGTTATGACTCATTAGAAAAACTCTTTAAATTACAACAATTTGTATGGATCCAGGGACATTCATCATCCCATACACTATAGGAGAGTTACACTATTCTAATGCTATTTATAATTTAGGATCTTATATAAATTCGATTCATCACTCTGTATTCTCTTATTTGTAGGTTGGTGATTTGAAACTGACAAGAGTAGTGGTGCAGTTGGAAAATAGAGCTACGTCATATCCAGTGTGAGTCCTTGAGGATGTACTTGTCTGGGTAAGAGACATGATCTTCCTAGTAGATTTCTATGTTCTTAACATGGAGGATGGTCAGGTAAGTTCACATGCTCCCATTATCTTAGGTAGGCCCTTCCTCAAAGATGAAAAGAATATCATAAATGTCAATGAGGGTAAACTTTCGATGGAGTTTGGATATGGAGTTATGATATTTAATGTTATGGACTCATGAAGTACCCCTCAGAGGACCATTCTGCATTTTTTATCTCCCATTTTAAACCACCAAATAAAAACCATATGGAATTTTATTGTCTTATGCCTAGGGAGATTATGAGTATTGGTTCTATTTTTATGTCCAAGAGTACTTCCACACATATTTCTAATGAAAAATACTATCTTAGATTTTATTTTTAAATGGAATCATATTATTATTTTAATCATGTGAACTCTGATTATGACATGGTTGTTGAGTATGCTATTGGATTTGATGCTTTATTCCTTTATTTTGATGATGTATATTCTGATACTGATGCAATTTGTGCACATATTTCATTTCCTTCGATGTCCCCATCCATACAGCAACCCCTACACTGGAAATCGAGACATTGACACCAAATCTCAAATACTCTTACTTGTTGAGTGGTAAGAAATTACCTTTTATCATTGCTAACAATGTCCCTTTTGAACATGAAGATAAAAATTTGAATCTTTTTAGGGAGAAAATTAAGGAAATCAGGTGGACCTTGGCTTACATATCAGGTATTATCCCCTCTATTTTCATGAATATGATTCTTTTGGAGGGTGGGGCTAAACCTGTTAGAAAACAACAAAGGAGACTCAATCCAACACTTTTGGAGGTTGTTAAAAAAGACGTTGAAAAATTTCTTGAGGCAGGAATAATATTTCCCATTTCAGATTCTCAGTGGGTGAGTCTTATTCAGGTTGTGCCTAAGAAAAGTGGTGTTACTTTTGTTAAATATGATAAAGAGGAGTTAGTTTCGATGAGGATACAAAATAGTTGGCGTATGTGTATTGATTATAAGAAACTAAATCAAACAACTCCCAATGACCATTTCCCACTCCCATTTATTGATCTAATGATTGAAAGACTAGCTGGGAAACACACTATTGTTTCTTCGATGGATTTTCTAGATATTTTCAGGTTTCTATTTCTTTGGAGGATCAAGAGAAGACTACATTCACCTGTCCCTTTGGCACATTTTCCTACTGGAGGATTCCATTTGGACTTTTCAATACCCCAGGTTCCTTCCAGAGATGCATGGAAAGTATTTTTTCTGAATTTATTGAGAACTGTATAGAGGTATTTATGGATGATTTTACAGTGTATGGATCCTCATTTGATGAACTTATATATAGTTTGGTAAAGGTGTTGAATCATTGTATTAAAAAGAATCTAGCCTTGAACTTTGAAAAGTGTCATTTCATGGTAGAGCATGGCATTGTATTAGGGTGTGTAGTTTCAAAACCTAGGATAGAGGTTGATAGATCTAAGGTTGATATTATTTCATCCTTACCATATCCTTCATGTGTGCATGATGTTATATCTTTCCTAGGTCATGTCGGATTTTATCATCACTTAATCAAAGACTTTAGTAAGATTTCACTTCCTATGCCACGATTACTTCAAAAGGATTCGGATTTTCTATTTGATGATTCTTTCGGGACATCCTTTGATGAGATAAAGAAGTGTCTAACCACTCCATGTATCATACAACCTCCACAGTGGGATATTCCTTTTGATCTTATGTGTGATGCCACCAACTTCGTGTTTGTAGTTTTCTTATCTGATAGGGTGGAGGGATGTTCACATGTGATCACATATGCTTCGAGGACATTGGATTTAGCAAAATAAAATTACAAAAAACATGGAAAATGAGTTTCTTGTTGTAATATTTGATTTATATATATTCCATTCATATTTATTGGGCTCTAAAGTAGATGTTTTTTAGGACCATTCATCTCTGAGGTACCTCTTGAAGAAGCCATATTCAAATCCCTGACTTATCTGATGGATGCTCCTTCTTCAGGAATTTGAAATTGAGATAAAGGAAAAAAGGGGTCAGAAAACATGGTGGCGGACCACATGAGTAGGATTACTCACACACTATAGGATTAAACCTTGGACCGTGTACCAATTCAGGACACTTTCAAGGACGAGAATCTATATTTCATCTCTTGTACGCATCCTTGGTATGCTGATTTAGTTAAATACATAGTTGCCTCTAAAATCCATACAAATTTAAAGAAAAATCAATTAAAAAAGTTAAAGAGTGAGTGAAGATTTTATTTTTGGGATAATCCATACCTATGGAGCATGTGTAGTGACCATGTTATTAGGAGGTGTGTTCCTGATCATGGTTTGGAGTCTATTTTACATTTTTGTCATACACTTTCTTGTGGTGGACTCTTTGGTTCCCAATAGACAACTACAAAATTTTTGGACTCAATATTATATTGTCCTAGCTTATTCCATGATGCACATGTGTTTTGTAAGTCATGCTCTCATTTCCAACACACTGGGAACATTTTTAGGAGACACAAGATTCCCCAACAACCATACTATTCTGTGAGATTTTTGATGTGTGGGGAATTGATTTTATGGGTTCTTTTCTAAGTTATTTTGGTTTCTTGTAAATTTTGGTTTCAATTGATTATTCGAGAAACTGGGTAGAGGCTAATGCCTCCAGGATTGATGATTCTAATGTTGTAGTTTAAATTTTCAAGACACATAAATTTTTTAGGTTTGGTGTACAAAGGCCATCATCAGTGACCAAGGGACACACTTCTTCAATAATAATTTGGATTCCCTCATTCAGAAGTATGGGGTGATACAAAAAACATCAACACCATATCACCCTCAAAAAAATGGCCAGGCTGATGTTTCAAATAGGGAGTTGCAACAAATTTTGGAGAAAATCATGCATACGAATAGGAAAGATTGGAGAAAGTGCTTGGATGATCCACTTTGGGCTTATATGATAGTGTACAAGACACCTATCGGCATTTCTCCATTTCGTATTGTTTTTGGGAAAATGTGTCATCTCCCCGTGGAAGTCGAGCATCAGGCATATTGGGAAATAAATAAATGCAACATGAATTTATCCTAACCTAGAATCCAAAGGAAGCTGAAAATTCTAGAGCAAGAGGAGATTCATTTGTCTTCATATGAGAACTCAAGGCTCTACATGGAATGATCAAAAGTATCTCATGATAGAATGATGCCACAAAGGGAGTTTTATGTTGGAGAGAAATCATTTCTCTATAGTTCACGACTGAAGATGATTCCTGTAGAGATCACACAAGATGACACATGAAGAAGCTTTATAGTCAATGGGAAACATGTGAAGAAATACATTAAGGGAACTCCAACTGATGCAGTGGATTTCATTACACTGCATGACCCCATCATCACTTGAGCACATCAAGATATTCCTAACCCTTTCACTTTTATATTATTTATCCTATTTAAAATTATGAATTTCATGTGTACATATCATCTAATGGGTTCACATTGAGAACAATGTAATATTTTATGTTTGGGATAGGAGACAACATTTTGGGGTAGATATTTAGGATTTTCATTTGTGTGTTTTGTGTGTATTTTATATTATGTTTTTGGTTAAAATATTCCAAAAAAACAAAACAAAAAACAAAAAAATCAACAAAAAAGAAACAAATATATCATGTAACATTCCCATGTGGAACATATGGAAAATGCATGTTTTCGAAATTAATTGGTATAATG
Organism: Viscum album; assembly: GCA_963277665.1. Lineage (NCBI taxonomy): Eukaryota > Viridiplantae > Streptophyta > Magnoliopsida > Santalales > Viscaceae > Viscum > Viscum album. Next base: position 1,881,050,541 of record OY728132.1, read on the forward strand.
ATAATCATGAGTAAGATTTCATCATTAAGGGTTTATTTTTATAAAAATTGAATTCATTGATGATATGAATGACTATTTCATTATAAAACCTTTTAGATTTTGACATCATTATTTGTGATATTTGTTCATGGTAAATTGTTTCATTGATTTCTCTACACAAATTTTCACTCAACCCTGAATTGTGAAATTTTTACTACTAATTTGAAGGTATAGTCAAGTTAGGTAAAAAAATAATTGGTTGATCCATACATTTGTTTCACTTCTGATTGGTTTCATTACCGTACTGAATTGGCTTATGCGTGTGAACTTGTTATCTGACTGTTGTACGCCCTCAAAAAATGGGTTGTGTCATAGAAAGGTCGAAAACCACTCTTTATTGACCTTTGATCTTGTTATAACTATTAAAATTAGTGTTGTGAGGAGATCAAACACGGTTTGATAGTTGAGTTTGATATTTTTTCCAAGTAAAACTTAAAAAACAAAATAATAATAACAATAAATGAGGGGAGTGATGAAATGTACAACATATAGGGATATCTAGGTCGGGAGATTAAGGTTTGACTTTCGAGAATTCTTAAGTGAGTGGTTCTTGAAATTAGATTGCAAAGGAATGTAGAATAGGTTCAGTAAATTAAACCAAGTAAGAAGACTTGTTTTACATGACATGAATATACTGAATAATGGGTGGGATTATGATCTTGGAATGGTTGGCACACTCACACGTGGAGAATTAGTGTAATAGTAAACCCATGACTTGTTTCACTATGATTAGTTTTATAAATCTCACTGTATTTTTTTGACACAATTTACGAGACACTAACATTAAAATTTATTGATATTGACTCTTGATGGGATTCTTACTTTTCTTATATTTGTACTTTGGATTGAGAAATATGAACATGCATATCTTGTCTACATGATATGAGGTTTTTCCCAGGAGTGCAAAAGTGTAAGTGTGGGGGAATTGATAAAACACATTTTTATTTAATATTTTATTGATTATATATGATATAATTTCCTCACATTGTGGTAAATGTGTTCATTTATGAAACATTTGGGATTAGATCATTCATTTGAAAATTTGATGAAAATTCTAGTTTTACCCTTTAAAATTCCCTGTATCATTTTGTTCATAAATTTTTTGATATGTATTATTTGAACTTAAAATTCATTAAAAAATTTCTTGAATTAATGGGATATAACTTTCATTTAGGACAATGGAGCTAAATCATGCATTTGGTTGGTGAAAATGGTCCATGAAGTCAAAGTTGGACTGGACTCGCTAGATTGGACATGGGTTCTGTATTTGGGTTATAACTCCTTCATCCATGCTTAGATTGGGATAAAATTGGGAGAGGATATTGAGAACACAATTTTGAATAGATAATCCTTCTATATAGAGATCTTGTTCATGTGTGTTGGTGGTAAAATGGGCGGTACAATTTGGCTTAAAATATTTGGCTAAATTTCCCCATTCACACTTGAAACCACTTGTAACCTAGCCTCCCCTACACTATATAAATTGTTATTTTTCTCATTTTTAGGGGGTGGTACGTGACTTAGAGGATTGGTATTAGAGTTAAAGTGGTTATCTTCTATTCCAATTAACCATTGGAGGAGGGAAGCTTTCAATCTAGGATCTCCTCCAAAATGTTCTTCTTTTCCTCTTCTTTGTTGTAATGTTTTTTTCCTTCAATAAACTTCTTACTTAATCTTACATTTATTTTATTTTTCTCAATTTATTCTTATTTTATCTTCCTATTTGCACTGTAATTCTTGATTATAAGAATGATTGGGTTATACCCATTATAAACCGTTGAAAATGCAATTTGCTTCTATGATGATTACGCAACCCATGGAAGAGTAGTCTTTTAGTAATCGATCTATCTCTAACCTTCTTCATTAATTTATAATGAATCAATGAGATAATTTAATTGACATAATACGATCTATTAATTTAGTTTTCAAGTTAAATTAAACTAATCAAGAAATTGAACAATTGACACAGAATCACGCGAGGTTGAGGTTCGTGTAAATTGTGAGAGTGTGGTCTTAACTGGTAATAAAAGGCAACACAATATAAATTTGTAGAGTTAAAATATAATATCTAAACTCAATTAATCATCATTTACAGAGTTGATATGTTCTCTAATTAACCACTAAACATAAGATAACCTTAGAACATCAATCAAAGAAGGGTACTACGATTTCATATTCTGAAGCTAGCCTAATGTTTATATAATTTCATCTTTGTGGTTAAGATAACTCTTATAGGGTTCGAAGGTTAATTAATTAGGGGATTATAATTAAGTGGATGTTAATTTAAATGATAATGATAAATAATTAAGTGAATAGGTAGAGTTACATCAATTACTCCTTTGAAATATTTTCTAAAAAAACATCTGCTTGTTGTGTCATTTTAATCGAACATCATTTCAAAAATATGAATTTTAAAAAAATGAAATCTTCTTCTAGAAAACTTATTCTAGATTTATAAACGATAAACAACCCCATACATTTAATTAGTGTTCTTATTTACTTTTATTTTATTTTCATAATACATTTAATATGTTGTTAAATTTACTTCTTCCTTTGAGAGATGTCCTTGGATAGCCACACTATTGAACCTAATTACACCAAAAACCATTAATCATTTTAGGGCGCCCACGACAACAACTTTCAAAAGGAAAATGGAAAGAATTAATAGAATAATCTTGGAGGTAAGAAAATTAAATTTCGATATTGTGAGAAGTTTGGTAAAAAGCATCATAGTGAATGTTTATCAAAGTCTAGGAAGTGCTTCTAGTGTGGTAAGATTGGTCATATTTCTCGTAAGTGTAAGGAGGATGATCAAGAAGGTAATGAAAATCCAGTGGTATGATTTCTTAGTTGCAATGAGTTTGAGAATTATGCCAATGTGTTTCCAGGGTGGATTACCTAGGGTGAATACCAAACAGATCAAAAGAATAATGGTGGGGAAAAATCTGTTTCTATTACTACTGTTGATGTGAGACCATCAAATGAAGTGGTATCAGATACTTTGTTTGTTTTTTTAGATTATTTCTATGTGTTTTTTGATTCAGGATATACACATTCTTTCATTTCTGAGAAATTTTCTATTAAATTGGGAATTCCATCTCAAGATATTAATCCTAAACTTGTGGTAAAAACACCTAGGGGAAATGTCAAGGTAAAAAAAATTATTAGAATCTTCTTATCCTTATTTGTGGAAATAATTTACCTGGTAACCTTGTTGTTTTGTCTCTAGTAGAGTTTCATGTTATTTTGGTAATGGATTGGCTTTCTGTTTACCATGATCAGATTAATTGTAGAGATAAATAGGTTTCTTTTTAAAAAGACTTTCTATTTGTGTACAAGAATTAACCCTTATCTCTGATAACATATAAGGAAGCTGAGAAACTAGTGAATGACATAAATGAATGTTATCTTGCACATATTTCTGAAAACAAAGTAACTATTCAGATTAATGATGTACCAATAGTAAATGAGTATCTTGAGGTTTTTCTTGATGACTTGCCTAGTATAATACCTGATCAAGAAGTTGAATTTACTGTTGACTTAGTTCATGATGCTAATACAATTTCAAAACTGCTTTATCGAATAGATCAAATTGAACTTTTTGAATTAAAGAAAAAATTAAAGGAGTTGTTAAATAAAGGTTTCATTCGACATATCATGTCACGACCCGTCCTCGGGGCCCGTGCCGTGACTACCCCAAGCCCGCCTTCCATAGGCCAGGGGCTGGCGACTAGCACCAAGGCGTAAAATCCCAGTAAACAGGGAAGGCATTGCCTTTATAAGTAACAACCACACAGAGTCAGCAAGCGGAAAGTAAAGTGCAGAAAGTAAAGGGGGCCGGAAATACAAGCCCAACTGTAAAGTACAACTGAAAAGTAAAGAACAGCGACTGAAGAAAAGACGGCGGCCTCGTGTCTTCCACTGGCAATCCCACCTGAAGGGTGGGTACAGATAGCCTCCAGGCTCCTCGGGTCCCACGTCCGCTCCGAGCACGCCCCGCCCAGTGGTCCACCTCCAGGTACCGTCCTGCTCCACGCCCCAACCGTGATCAGCGCTGTCCGTCGTCTGCAACCAACACAACAAGGTGCGGGCATAGCCCGTGCAGGGGTGAGTACAACTACTCAGTAAGGACCCCGAGACCCCCGAAGGTCTCCCGAAACCCACAAAGGATATGGCACAAAAGAAAGATGCAATCACGAAGTAACATCTGACTCGACTTAGGTATATGCCCATACATATACCTAAGTCCCCAATTCTAGCTCTGCTCACGAGCTCAAGAACAACTCATTCCACAAAGGAAAGCAAGACTCAAATCCACAAGGAGAGTAAACAGTAAATCCACATAGGATAGCTCAACACAATCCACAAAGGAGAGTAACATAAGATTCAGCTCAACCAGGTATACTTTTTCAGATGGCGTCAAAGACGATCACTGATCCGTCTAAGTCGTCGGACCCACGAAGGATCGATAGGTACTAACCCCCGCAAAAGACCCACACAGGATCGGGCTCACACAGAACCTGTAGGCAATGGCTCACACAGAACCGGTAGTAGGACCCACACAGGATCGGGCACTGATCCACGTAGGATCGCTGAGTGCAGTAGTCGACGCAGTCCACTGAGGATCTCTGCACAGTCGTCGCCGCAGTCCACGAAGGATCTCTGCTCTGCCGTCGTCGCAGTCCACGGAGGATCTCTGCTCTGCCGTCGTCGCAGTCCACGGAGGATCTCTGCTCTGCCGTCGTTGCAGTCCACGGAGGATCTCTGCTCTGCCGTCGTCGCAGTCCACGGAGGATCTCTGCTCTGTCGTCGAGGTCACAGCCAGCGCTAGGGTTCCCGCACATAGCGAGCTCGCTTAGGAGGGTCCGCTCCACGAGCCGAGAGGCTGATACATCAACTGACACGTAGTCCGAAGTTGATGTATCCAAAAGTTCCGTATCGACAACAGGATCTCAACGCAACAGACGGCGCGTCAATCGGACGCCCGGTCTGAGAGTTATTGGCATTTTCGTCCCAGGGGCCCGGTTGGTTTTTAGGGAAAAACCAACCCGACCGTACTCCGCCTGTATCCGATCCTCGGGCGGAGTATGCCAAAAGTTCCGTCTCACTTAGAGGAAACTACCACAGCTGACGGTACGTCGATCGGACGTCCGTAGCTCAAGTTATGAGCGTTTCCGCTCCGAGGGCCTGGTTGGTTTCGTGTACGAACCAACCCGGCCGAACCCAAAGTCTTCCGAAACCTTGAGTATAATATACCGAAACGACCGTCTCGATCCAAGGATCGCGTAGCCGCTGACGGTTCGTCAATCGGAGGTCCCAGGCCCAAGATATGGGCGAAAGACCGTAGAGGGCCCGAAACGGGGGTTCTGGGCCCGGGGCGACCCGGCCCGAACCCCCCCCCCCCCCCCCCCCTGGGTCGGCCCGACCCGGCTAGGCCGGGTCCGGTCCGGCCTGGGCGCGGCCCGGCCGACCGGACTGGCAGGCTCGGCCGACGCGGCTTGGCCAGCCGCGCGGGTGGAAGGCCGCGGGCGCAGCCCGCGGTCGAGGGAGCCGCGGCCCGCGTGCGGGCCGCGCGGGTGGTCAGCGGACGCGGCGCATTGCCGCGTCTTGACCGGGTGGACCGGACCCGCGGACCGCGGGTCCGCTGGTTCGCCGCCGCCGCGGCCGAGCCGCGGCGGATTCCTCCGGCGGCGCGCCGGGCGCCGCCGCCTCCTTCCGCGGGCCGCCGGAGATGCTCCGGTGGCCCGATTTGCCTCCCGTCTGCGCTGTTGCCCCTCCCGGATGCCGACCTTCACTGCGGGATCAACGGATCGCCCCTGCCGCGTGGTTTGTCGTCGTCCGCCATTTCCGCACAACAAAAGAGATCGGCGGAGGGTTGCCGGGTCTTGTTCGTTAGACCCGCACCCTCCGCGTTAGCCATAAACAACGGGGGAAAAGAATAAGATGATCAACACATGATCCAACAATTCTATTTAAAGATAAAATTGTTCGCTTGAAACCGGATTTTTAAATTTTCAAGAACGTTCACGAGAAAATTTAAAAGGGGTAACTTTTCCAAAAAAAATTAAATCCCTACCTCGAAGTCGTCGTCGGACGAGAGGTCGTCGCGGAATCGCTCGTCGCGGAAGAAGGAGATCGTCGCGTCGTCGCGGTATCCGGCGTCGCGTTGCCAATCTCCGGATCAAGAACAAACGGATTTAATTAATTAAATCCGTTGTTATTGAAATTAAGAAGGGAGAATTTAGAAGTTTCGATTCTCACCTTTAACCGCCGATCGCAGGTTCGCCGCGGAAGAAGAGGCACCGAAGAAGAAGAAGAAGAAGGTCGCGGAAAAGCTGTTGACGTCGCGGATCGTGCGCCGTCGGATTCCGGTTCCGGCGTTCTTCGCGTTCTTCGCGTTCTTCGCGTTCTTCGCGTTCTTCGCGTTCTTCGCGGAGAGGGTGGAGGCTCAGAGGAATTGCACAACGATAGCAATCCTCCAAAATAGACAAGTTGTCTATTTTATTATTTTGCCAACAAACGTAAAACGCATAAGTAACGACCCAATTAATTCGTTGAATTAATTCAACGAGCGAAACAGCCCATTTAATTCACGAAAGAAACAGCCCATTTAATTCACGAAATAAACCGCCCAATTAAATGGTCTGTTAAGAATTAAAGAAAACGCGTCGTTTGACTTTTCAGTTACTTTGACGGGTTTTCGCGGGTGCATTACTTAGCGAAAGAAACGGCGGGGCTCGTGCGGGCCCCACTGCACAAATATCCTACCAAGGGGTGGGATATTTCTGGATAGCATCCTATCCAGTTCAACTCAGTTCAAGCCGTCTTTAAGTGACTTCAAGTGGCTTCCAAGCAGCTTAAGTGAAATAAAATAAAGTTGTCGCACAAACTTTATTTTATTTCTGACTTAAAGCCGCAAAATTTAAAAACCACGTCTGAGCAAACGCAACTCCGGAAGAGGCGTTTCTAAGCAAATACCGGCGCTGCGATTTCATCGGTGCCCTCAGAATTCAATTCCGGGCACCGGTTCAAAAGATAGAAAAACCCGCTCGTCCGTTCACTGAACGTACCCGAGCCAAACTTCGGAAATTGATTCCGGGCACACCGGGCCTCGGAATCAGGTGCCGTCTGAAGCTGCGCTCTTGTAAAATTCCAAAGAAAATTAAGAAAAAAATTTCCTTGAAATTTGCGGGTCTTTACATCACTCCCACCTCAGGGCTTTACGTCCCCGTAAAGATACATCAAAAACTAGGGGAACAAATGGGGGTACTGAGTACGCATCTGAGCCTCCCGCTCCCAAGTGCTCTCCTGGAGGTTCCCGTGCTGCCATCTGACGCGCACAAGAGGAATCGACCGCCCACGTAGGACCCGCTCCTGTCGATCCTCGATCTCCACTGGGACCTCCGCAAAAGTCGCCCCATCGTCCACGTCCAGCTCCCCATAGTCGATGATGTGCGTCGGGTCGTGCACGTATCTCCTCAGCTGGGACACGTGGAAGACGTCGTGCACCCAGTGCAACTGAGGTGGTAGAGCCAGGCGATAAGCCACCTCTCCTATCCTGCTGAGGACCTGGAAAGGCCTGATGAAGCGTGGAGACAACTTGCCGCCTCGGCCAAATCTCCGTAAACCACGTCGAGGTGAGACACGCAAAAAGACGTGGTCGCCATCCTCGAACTCGAGTGGCCTCCGCCTCCTGTCAGCATATGACTTCTGCCGGCTCTGAGCTGTCCTCATCCTCTCCTGGATGATCTGGACCTTCTCTGTCGTGGCTCGGACCATCTCTGGTCCCACGAGTGCTGACTCCCCAGGGTCTGTCCAGCACAACGGTGATCTGCAGGGTCTGCCGTACAACGCCTCGTATGGTGCCATCCCGATGGTGGAGTGGTAGCTGTTGTTGTACGTGAACTCCACCAAGGGTAGGTGGTCCTCCCAGCTGCGACCAAAGTCGAGAACACATTCACGGAGCATGTCCTCGAGTGTCTGTATGGTCCTCTCAGTCTGACCATCCGTCTGAGGGTGGAAGGCTGTGCTCAGATGGAGCCGCGTCCCGAACGCCTCCTGCAACCCCTTCCAAAGCCGGGAAGTGAAACGAGCATCTCGATCGGAGACGATAGTCGATGGCACACCGTGAAGCCGTACGATCTCCTGGACGTAAAGACGTCCCAAGCTCTCCACTGAGCCCTGCTCTCTGATGGGTAAGAAGTGTGCCGACTTGGTGAGTCGGTCGACAATCACCCAAATGGAGTCGTGACCTCTGGAAGTGCGTGGAAGTCCAGTCACGAAGTCCATAGATATGCCGTCCCACTTCCACTCTGGGACCTCCAAGGGCTGTACCAAGCCTGCTGGTACCTGATGCTCTGCCTTCACCTGCTGGCAGGTGAGGCATCGTGAAACGAACTCCGCCACAACTTTCTTCATGCCCGGCCACCAGTGCTGTCGTCTGAGATCCTGGTACATCTTCGCCACTCCGGGATGCACCGCCAAGGGAGAAGTGTGAAACTCTCTCAGCACCTCCTCTCGTAAAGTGACTGGTACGAAGGTACGTCCTCTGAAAAGGATGTCGTGCTCTGCTCCAAGGGAGAAACCATCAGGCGCCTGACCTGAGGATATCAGTGCACGCCGGGTCTCACAGTCAGCGTCCCCACGCTGAGCCTCTCTGACCCGCTGAAGAAGTGGAGGAGAGACTGTGAGAGACTGAAGAAAGGCTGCTCCGTCTCTATCCACGAAGGATATCTGCAAGGAGGCTAGCTGCTCTGTCGCCTCCTCAAGTAGCTGTATGTCCGTCCTCCTGCTGAGGGCATCGGCTACCACGTTCCCCTTCCCAGGAGTATAGACTATCTCAAAGTCATAGTCCTGGAGGAACTCAAGCCATCTCCGCTGTCTCAGGTTCAGGTCCTTCTGAGAGAAGATATACCTGAGACTCTGGTGGTCAGAAAAGACTGTGAAGCGCTCGCCCATCAGATAGTGCCGCCAAGTCTTCAGAGCGAAGACCACTGCTGCTAACTCCAGGTCATGAGTGGTGTAGTTCTGCTCATACGGCCTCAACTGACGTGATCCGTAGGCGATCACGGCCCGCTCCTGCATCAGGACGCACCCGAGTCCAGTCCCTGATGCATCGCAGTAAACTACGTACCCAACTCCCTCCTCAGGCAACCTCAAGATAGGTGCGCTGGTCAATCTCTGTCTCAGCTCCTGGAAGCTCTGCTGACATCTGTCTGACCACACGAAGGGTTTCCCCTTCTTCGTCAACGCTGAGAGTGGTGCCGCAACTCTGGAGAAGTCCGGCACAAATCTCCGATAGTATCCCGCTAGGCCCAAGAAGCTCCGCACCTCTGTCACGCTCCTGGGTGGCTCCCAAGCTAGCACTGCCTCGATCTTCGCGGGATCCACTGCAACTCCCGCCTCAGAAATGATGTGCCCCAAGAAGTGGACCTCACGTAACCAGAACTGGCACTTTGAGAGCTTGCCATAAAGCTGGTGCTCTCGGAGCGTGTCTAGCACAACTCGCAGGTGGTAGGCATGCTCCTCCTCAGTCGTCGAGTATACCAAAATGTCGTCAATGAAGACCACGACAAATCGGTCGAGGTATGGCTGGAAGATCCTGTTCATGAGGCTCATGAACACTGCTGGAGCATTGGTTACGCCGAATGGCATAACCAAGAACTCATAATGGCCATACCGACACCTGAAGGCCGTCTTCTGCACGTCCTCGTCTCGAACTCGGAGCTGATGATAGCCTGACCGGAGGTCTATCTTCGAGAACCACCGCGCTCCCTTGAGCTGATCGAAGAGGTCATCAATCCGTGGCAGCGGATACTTGTTCCTCACTATCACCTGGTTCAAGCGACGATAGTCGACACACAGTCGCAAGCTCCCGTCCGCCTTCTTGGCGAACAATATCGGGGAAGCCCAGGGTGAAACACTGGGTCGGATAAACCCCTTGCTCTGCAAGTCCTCCAACTGTACCCGCAGCTCTCGAAGCTCGGCGGGGGCCATCCGATATGCTGGAGTAGATATCGGGGCTGTCCCGGGGTACAAGTCGATGTAAAAGTCTACCTCTCTACGAGGAGGTAGCCCTGGAACGTCGTCGGGAAAGACGTCCACGTACTGGTCCACCACTGCAGGAAAAGCTGGACTCCGCACGTCCACTGCTCCTAGGATGAGGCTAGCCAACTGATGAGAGATGGGCTGCACTCTCCTCCGTGGAAGTCCATCCTGTGCTTCAAAGGTTCCCTTCTCGCCGGTGAAGGTAAACCTGCTCCCGTCGGTGCGAACACATCGCACCTTGCGCCTAAAACAGTCGATCTGGGCATGAACCGTGGATAGCCAATCCATGCCCAAGATGACGTCGTAAGGCCTCGACGCCGCTACAAGGAGATCCCAGCCGAAGCTCTCGCCTCCTAGAGTAAGCTCACACTGCCGGCACCAGTGCGTAATCGTCGAGTCTGCTCCCGTAGGAGTCTCTAGTCGTAAGGATCGAGCCAACGGCTCAGTCGGAATCTCCGAGCTCCGAACAAGGGCAGAGGCTATGAAAGAGTGACTCGCCCCTGTGTCTATAAGTACTGCAGCAAGGGTGGAATAGACACAGATCGTACCTCGAATCATCTCTGGCATGTCGGGGTCGTAGGCCTCCACTGCCTGGAGCTGGGCCTGTCCCTGCCCGCCAGCTCCCTGTGTTCGAGGTGGCCCTCCTGGTGGTGGTGGGGGTAGAGCCTGGAAGCGTCGCCCACCACCCGCTGCTCGGCCAGCTCCTCTGCCTCGTCCGCCTCCTCCCTGCGGACCGCCACGGTCGACCCTCTGCCTCTGCCTGGGTGGCCCCTCCACCGTCTGCTGCTCCTCTGATCGGAGAGTCGGGCAGTCACGAGCCATGTGACCCTGCCCGCCGCAGGAGTAGCACAGCCTGCCTCTCGGAAGGCTGGCACTCCGCTGTGTGCCCCGCACCGCTGAGCCGGTGTCCTGAGGCCGTCTGCGAGGGGGTCTGGTCTGCCTGGACCCGTGAGTCATCCGTCGGCTACCAGCTGCCGAAGACTCAGCTACCTGCCGCCCTGCGCTAGGTCTCGCCGCTGAAGAAGGCTCTGCCAGGAAGCTCTCGATCAGGAGGGCTCGCTCCAGCACTCCCGCCTGGGTCGGAATGCTGAGGGAGATCAGCGACGCCCGTATCTCCTGTCGCAAGCCCAGCTCGAAGGTCCGGGCCCGGAAGAATGGGTCCCGTACCATGTCGGTCGAGTAGCGGGATAGGTCAGTGAACCTCGCCGCGTACTGAGCGACCGTCATGCTGCCCTGGCGCAGCTGGAGAAGCTCCTGGATGCGCACCGCTCGGAGGGTGGCCGGGACGAACTCAGAGCGGAAGAGGCTCTCGAAGTCTGCCCAGAGCAAGGATGCCTCATCGTGAACCTGGAGCATCAAGCTCCACCATCGTCCTGCCGCCGCCTGCAGGAGGCTCGCCGCGAGAATCACCATGAGATCCGCTGGTGTCCTCACTAGCCTAAAGATCCGTACCACCGCCTCTAGCCAGTCCTCGGCGGCCTGGGGGTCCGCCTCACCGCGAAACCTGGGCGGTCGCTGGCTCTGAAACTCGTGCAGTGCCCTGAGGCGACGTGCATCGTCAGCGTCTGGTACTGGCAGCATCGGTGGCTCAGCGGGTAAAGCTACCGCCAGTGCCACTGCTGGCAAAGGGCCCTGCACCGAGGCCTCGTCGCTCGGTGGGCTGCCATCGCGCCCTACACTCGGAACCCTAGCTGGCTGTCGTCGCGGGGCCATCCTGAAAAGTAGAACAAGAGCACCACAGTCAGAACAGTATACCTGGTGAGCTGGCACAAGTAATCACAAGGAAAACTTGAGACTTTCATTAAGCAGATCAGTATACCCGGTGAGCTGACACAAGTAATCACAAAGAAGACTTGAAACACACACGCATTCAATGTTTTCATGCATTAAGTCGGAAATCAGGAGTCAGGGTCCTGGTGTATGGATACGTCGGCCGCCGCACCAACACTGGGCTCCCTGAACTGATAACCACACTCAATACACTAAACACTATTGCTTCACATAGAAAGAAAGGACAATCAGAGTCTGCGGTAGAACCGACCCCCTCTGATACCAATTTGTCACGACCCGTCCTCGGGGCCCGTGCCGTGACTACCCCAAGCCCGCCTTCCATAGGCCAGGGGCTGGCGACTAGCACCAAGGCGTAAAATCCCAGTAAACAGGGAAGGCATTGCCTTTATAAGTAACAACCACACAGAGTCAGCAAGCGGAAAGTAAAGTGCAGAAAGTAAAGGGGGCCGGAAATACAAGCCCAACTGTAAAGTACAACTGAAAAGTAAAGAACAGCGACTGAAGAAAAGACGGCGGCCTCGTGTCTTCCACTGGCAATCCCACCTGAAGGGTGGGTACAGATAGCCTCCAGGCTCCTCGGGTCCCACGTCCGCTCCGAGCACGTCCCGCCCAGTGGTCCACCTCCAGGTACCGTCCTGCTCCACGCCCCAACCGTGATCAGCGCTGTCCGTCGTCTGCAACCAACACAACAAGGTGCGGGCATAGCCCGTGCAGGGGTGAGTACAACTACTCAGTAAGGACCCCGAGACCCCCGAAGGTCTCCCGAAACCCACAAAGGATATGGCACAAAAGAAAGATGCAATCACGAAGTAACATCTGACTCGACTTAGGTATATGCCCATACATATACCTAAGTCCCCAATTCTAGCTCTGCTCACGAGCTCAAGAACAACTCATTCCACAAAGGAAAGCAAGACTCAAATCCACAAGGAGAGTAAACAGTAAATCCACATAGGATAGCTCAACACAATCCACAAAGGAGAGTAACATAAGATTCAGCTCAACCAGGTATACTTTTTCAGATGGCGTCAAAGACGATCACTGATCCGTCTAAGTCGTCGGACCCACGAAGGATCGATAGGTACTAACCCCCGCAAAAGACCCACACAGGATCGGGCTCACACAGAACCTGTAGGCAATGGCTCACACAGAACCGGTAGTAGGACTCACACAGGATCGGGCACTGGTCCACGTAGGATCGCTGAGTGCAGTAGTCGACGCAGTCCACTGAGGATCTCTGCACAGTCGTCGCCGCAGTCCACGAAGGATCTCTGCTCTGCCGTCGTCGCAGTCCACGGAGGATCTCTGCTCTGCCGTCGTCGCAGTCCACGGAGGATCTCTGCTCTGCCGTCGTCGCAGTCCACGGAGGATCTCTGCTCTTCCGTCGTCGCAGTCCACGGAGGATCTCTGCTCTGTCGTCGAGGTCACAGCCAGCGCTAGGGTTCCCGCACATAGCGAGCTCGCTTAGGAGGGTCCGCTCCACGAGCCGAGAGGCTGATACATCAACTGACACGTAGTCCGAAGTTGATGTATCCAAAAGTTCCGTATCGACAACAGGATCTCAACGCAACAGACGGCGCGTCAATCGGACGCCCGGTCTGAGAGTTATTGGCATTTTCGTCCCAGGGGCCCGGTTGGTTTTTAGGGAAAAACCAACCCGACCGTACTCCGCCTGTATCCGATCCTCGGGCGGAGTATGCCAAAAGTTCTGTCTCACTTAGAGGAAACTACCACAGCTGACGGTACGTCGATCGGACGTCCGTAGCTCAAGTTATGAGCGTTTCCGCTCCGAGGGCCCGGTTGGTTTCGTGTACGAACCAACCCGGCCGAACCCAAAGTCTTCCGAAACCTTGAGTATAATATACCAAAACGACCGTATCGATCCAAGGATCGCGTAGCCGCTGACGGTTCGTCAATCGGAGGTCCCAGGCCCAAGATATGGGCGAAAGACCGTAGAGGGCCCGAAACGGGGGTTCTGGGCCCGGGGCGACCCGGCTCGAACCCCCCCCCCCCCCCCCCCTGGGTCGGCCCGACCCGGCTAGGCCGGGTCCGGACCGGCCGGCTCGGCCGGCGCGGCTTGGCCAGCCGCGCGGGTGGAAGGCCGCGGGCGCAGCCCGCGGTCGAGGGAGCCGCGGCCCGCGTGCGGGCCGCGCGGGTGGTCAGCGGACGCGGCGCATTGCCGCGTCCTGACCGGGTGGACCGGACCCGCGGACCGCGGGTCCGCTGGTTCGCCGCCGCCGCGGCCGAGCCGCGGCGGATTCCTCCGGCGGCGCGCCGGGCGCCGCCGCCCCCGGTCGCCGGCGCCGCCGCGCCGGCGACCCGCGCCGCCGCCTCCTTCCGCGGGCCGCCGGAGATGCTCCGGTGGCCCGATTTGCCTCCCGCCTGCGCTGTTGCCCCTCCCGGATGCCGACCTTCACTGCGGGATCAACGGATCGCCCCTGCCGCGTGGTTTGTCGTCGTCCGCCATTTCCGCACAACAAAAGAGATCGGCGGAGGGTTGCCGGGTCTTGTTCGTTAGACCTGCACCCTCCGCGTTAGCCATAAACAACGGGGGAAAAGAATAAGATGATCAACACATGATCCAACAATTTTATTTAAAGTTAAAATTGTTCGCTTGAAACCGGATTTTTAAATTTTCAAGAACGTTCACGAGAAAATTTAAAAGGGGTAACTTTTCCAAAAAAAAATAAATCCCTACCTCGAAGTCGTCGTCGGACGAGAGGTCGTCGCGGAATCGCTCGTCGCGGAAGAAGGAGATCGTCGCGTCGTCGCGGTATCCGGCGTCGCGTTGCCAATCTCCAGATCAAGAACAAACGGATTTAATTAATTAAATCCGTTGTTATTGAAATTAAGAAGGGAGAATTTAGAAGTTTCGATTCTCACCTTTAACCGCCGATCGCAGGTTCGCCGCGGAAGAAGAGGCACCGAAGAAGAAGAAGAAGAAGGTCGCGGAAAAGCTGTTGACGTCGCGGATCGTGCGCCGTCGGATTCCGGTTCCGGCGTTCTTCGCGTTCTTCAAGTTCTTCGCGATTTTCGCGTTCTTCGCGGAGAGGGTGGAGGCTCAGAAGAATTGCACAACGATAGCAATCCTCCAAAATAGACAAGTTGTCTATTTTATTATTTTGCCAACAAACGTAAAACGCATAAGTAACGACCCAATTAATTCGTTGAATTAATTCAACGAGCGAAACAGCCCATTTAATTCACGAAAGAAACAGCCCATTTAATTCACGAAATAAACCGCCCAATTAAATGGTCTGTTAAGAATTAAAGAAAACGCGTCGGTTGACTTTTCAGTTACTTTGACGGGTTTTCGCGGGTGCATTACTTAGCGAAAGAAACGGCGGGGCTCGTGCGGGCCCCACCGCACAAATATCCTACCAAGGGGTAGGATATTTCTGGATAGCATCCTATCCAGTTCAACTCAGTTCAAGCCGTCTTTAAGTGACTTCAAGTGGCTTCCAAGCAGCTTAAGTGAAATAAAATAAAGTTGTCGCACAAACTTTATTTTATTTCTGACTTAAAGCCGCAAAATTTAAAAACCACGTCTGAGCAAACGCGACTCCGGAAGAGGCGTTTCTAAGCAAATACCGGCGCTGCGATTTCATCGGTGCCCTCAGAATTCAATTCCGGGCACCGGTTCAAAAGATAGAAAAACCCGCTCGTCCGTTCACTGAACGTACCCGAGCCAAACTTTGGAAATTGATTCCGGGCACACCGGGCCTCGGAATCAGGTGCCGTCTGAAGCTGCGCTCTTGTAAAATTCCAAAGAAAATTAAGAAAAACATTTCCTTGAAATTTGCGGGTCTTTACATATCACATCACCATAGGTTTCTCTAGTATCATTTGTTAAAAATAAAGATGGTTCAATGAGACTTTTCATTGATTATAGAGCCTTGAATAATATCACTGTTAAGAACAGGTATCCTTTTCCAATATTGATGATTTAGTTGATTAGCTCTAGGGAGCATAATATTTTTCAAAGATTTACTTGAGTTTGGGGTACCATTAGTTGAAAGTAAAGTAAAAATATATTCTGAAGGCCGCATTTCATACTAGATATGGACATTATGAATTTTTAGTTATGCCTTTTCGGTTAACCCATGCACTTTCTATATTCATGGATCTTATGAATGTAATTTTTTTTGAGTTCTTGGATAAGTTTTTGGTTGTTTTTATTTATGATTTTTCTGTATATTCCAAAATTAAAGAGGAATATGAAAGTAATTTAAGGGTTGTCTTGAAAACCTTAAAATAAAATAAATTGTATGGTAAATTCATCATGTGTGAGTTTTGTTTACAAAAAATTTCATTCCTTGGTCACATTGTTTCAAAAAATAGTATAAATGTTGATCCTACTAAAACAAAAGTTGTAGAATAGTGGCCAAGTCCTACAAATATAACCTAGATTTGTAGTTTTCTTGGTTTGGAAGGCTATTACAGAAGGTTTATTGAGAATTTTTCCCGGTTATCTAAGCCACAAACCTAGTTAACTCGAAAAGGTTTTAAGTTTATCTAGACAAAATAATGTGACGATTGTTTTTATTAATTGAAAAGAAGATTGGTGAATGCTCCAGTGTCGAAATTACCTTCCAGAAATGGTTATTTTTTTTATCTACAATGCTGATTCATTGAAAGTACTTGGTTTTGTCCTAATTAAAAATTATCAGGTAATTGCTTATGCTTTACATCATTTGAAACCTCATGAGTTAAATTACCCTACATATGATTTGGAATTAGATGTTGTTGTTTTGGCATTAAAAATTTGGAGGCATCATTTGTATGGTGTAAAGTGTGAAATATATACTTATCACAAAAGTTTGAAGTATATATTCACTTAGAAGAAATTAAGCATGAGATAGAGGATATGGTTATAGTTAATCATGGATAGTGATTGCACGATCCATTACCATCCAGGAAAAGAAGATAAAGTGGCCAATTCTTTGATCTAAAAGGGTAATGCTACATTAACCATGCTCAATTTGGAATAAGATCCTTTGATTAAAGATTTGAACAACTTTGGAATAGAAGTTGTTGGGGTGGGAAATTCCTCTTTTTTGTTTCAGGTGTTAGTGAAATCATCTCTATCATACAAAATTAAGCAAGAACAAAAGGAAGACAGTGAGTTGTAGAAAATGGTAGAGTTGGTTCAGAAAGGTAAGTTTCCTAAATTGAACATTGATAATGATTGTATTTTGAGATTAGGGAAGATATTATGTGTTCCTTGTGATTAACAATTGATGAAATATTTTTTATGTGAAGCTCATAGTTATTCATTTTCTGTTCATCCGAGAACTACAAATATGTATAGAGATCTTCAGGATTATTATCGGTGGGATGGAATAAAAAGAGATATTACTAACTTTACTATGAATTTTTTGACTGGTCAATAGGTTAAAGAGGAGTGGTAGTTATTGAAACGGATGCTTGAGCCTTTTCCAATTCCCGAGTAGAAATGGGAAAATGTGTCCATGGATTTCATTGAGAGATTACCAAATACTTCTTAAGGTAACTATACAATCTGGGTTATTGTTGATCAATTGACTAAATCTTCTTATTTCCTCCCTATTTTAGATACTTTGTATCTAGATCAACTTTCCCAATTGTATATTAAAGAGATATTTAGGTTGCATTTAGTTCCCATCTCCAATGTATATGATTGTGATCCTAGGTTCACTTATAACATCAGGAAGGGACTTCAGAAGTCGTTGGGTGCTGAATTAAATTTTAGTATATATTTTCATCCTTAATATGATGGGAATATAGAACAAAAAATTCATAAATTGGAATATATTCTATGTGGTTGGTCAATGGATTACCAGAAAATTTGGGACCAACATCTTTATTAGTTTGAGTTTTCATATAAAAACTGTTTTCATTCCAGTATACATATGGCTCCTTTTGAGGCATTATATGGAAAACGGTGTCAAACTCAAACTTTTTGGGATGAATAGGGTGAAAGAAAGTTGATGGGACCAGAATTGGTAAAATATATAGAAGATAAAGTTCAGTTGATACAGAAAAACATGAGGCTAGCACAGAGCATGCAGAAATGTTTTGCAGATAACCAGAGGAAGGATATTTCTTTTGAGGTTGGTGATCATGTCTTTCTCAAAGTTTCGCCATGGAAAAGTGTGATGTGTTTTGGTAAAAAGGGGAAGTTGAGTCCACAGTTCATTGGACCTTATGAAATTCTAGAGAAAGTATGATCAGTTGCTTATAAAGTGGCTTTACCTCCAAGTTAATCCTAGGAATATAATTTTTTTCATGTTTCAATGTTCAAAAAGTATATACTGGATCTATATCATGTTTTATGTCCTGAGGTAGTTCAGTTGGAAGAGAATATCTCTTATGAGGAACAACCAGTTTAGATTCTTGATCGAAGAGAGAAACTGTAGCGGAATAAGGTAATTCATTAGGTAAGGGTTTTGTGGAAAAACCATATGGTTGTAGAGGGAATGTGGGAATCTAAAAATGTTATGAGGGATAAATACCCCCACTTATTTAATAAGTGAATAGAATTGTAGGGATGCAATTCCCAAAAGGGGCGAATGATGTAATGACCAAGGTATTTAATGAATAATACTTTTGATTTCTATTAATACTTATGAATAAAATATTAATTTTACTTCAAAGTTGATGCTATGTTCGACGGAATACTTGAAACACAATAATGGGTTTCTTTGAAATCTTATATTGCACACAAGGGTGAGTCTTACCAAAAAATAAAATAATATTAATATTTTAGTAGTTAATGCCTATATATTTTATTAGCGAGAATCAACAGAACTAATAGTATTATGATTAAACATTTTTTTTAAAAAAAATTACATTTATCCAATAAAATTTAGAGGCTTAAAATAATAACTAATCCAATTTTAAGCATAAATACTATAATATTTTTAAAAAAGGTAGCTTTACTACCTTTTGACAGTGAACCCATTTTAAATCTAGTTTTGTCAATTTTTTATGTTTTATTTGACAAAATAAATTTATTCTTTAGAATTGGGACATCAAAATTTACTTTGGGTAAATGTTTGGTCTTTTTCAGATAAAGTTCATTTTTTAATTAATAGTGAAAAATACTACATTTTATGTCAAAAATGTCTTTTCACCAGATTTATTTATATATGTTAGATTATATTTTTAATTGGTTTTAAAGTTTAATTAGATTTTTTTACCATTTAATCCAATTTTGGTCATTTTATGTTATTTCCCTTTTTAATTAGATATAAACACATGTCAATCTTTTGATAGTTATTATTTCTTGAAAATAAGCTTTTTGGTTTTGACAATAGGAATTAATTTTAAATTAATTTCTTACACTTATATTTTTTGAATTTGGAAAACTAGATTCCATATTTGTAATCATAAGTTCCAAATTATGTAAATAGGTACCTTTTATTTTTAGACATTATGAATAGTAACTTCAGAAATTATTTTATTTACCATGGTTAAATGGTTAATCTAGTAAATAAGGGTAAAAAATAATATTATAATAATATAAAACTACTCTAAAACGTGTCCTAATCCTATTAGATGATACATTTCTGACCATGGGAATCGTTGGGTATATTTTAGGACCCCATGGAGCCACTTGTCTGTGAAAATGACACTTAATTGCTTTTAATTTAATGGTAAGGAAAATATAATCTAAACATGTAACTTTTAGTAAAACAATTTTATACGGGGTTATATAAGTTTTCCATTCAACTATAAATAGTAATTATAAATATAGAAATATTTCCTACATCATAGTATTTTATTTATAATTTTTATACGTCAAATAAATGAATTTATTTATGACACAATGGTGATGTAATGATTGCCTTATTAATAAAAGATTTAAATATATGAGATTATAAATATTAAAATAAATTTATTTTGAAACTTTTTATTCCATCCACAAATTTTATGGATTATTATTACTTGTTATATTTAAATTAATGAAGCTTCTCCAAATTAATCATGTTTTTATAGATTTTTAAAAAGTCATGATATGAATTGTATAAAAATTGACATAAATGAGTTTTTAAATCAATTAAAATTTTATTAAATGATATAATAGTCCTAAAAATATAATATTTCGAAAATTGACATATATGATGTTAAAAATGTCATTAAAGATCCATTTTTTGGTCTCTTGTAATTTTATTGTAACTATATTAACCATATCGTATGAATATACAATAAGACATTGTAAATGTTAAATTAGGTAACTAAGGGTTAATGATAAAAGATAAGATTAATTATATAAACTAAACTTGTATAAAACCCATTATATGAGAGTATTTCTACCCATAATCATCTTATTTTATAAATATATCACTTTTTTGTTATTAAAATTTTAAAATCAATTAATAATAAAATAATACTCTCAAACTTTTCTAAAGTGCCCCTCCTCCCTCTTATTAATGGACACCACATCCAACCCTTACTCACACCTCTCAAGCCCCATTTTATCTTCCAAAATCTGCCCAAATAATCTCCCAATATACCTATATTCCTACTAGAAGCATTCCCATAGGTAGATGAAAATTCAAGAATTCCCTTTGTCTCAAATCAAAAGATGTTACCCGATTTGAGGTAATATCTTCTCTCAAGTTCCTTTACATTATTTTTCCTTATCAACTACCTATGCTCTTATTATTCATTATTTATATAACAACACCAGTATCCATAATATACTAGGTTGTTTTTATGATAAGTATTCTAAGTAAACTTACACACACCTCCATCTAATGGATACGAACATACTGTTTCTATGTACAGCAAATTATTGTCTCACGAAACGATGATTGTTCAATTTTCCCCTACCACCTATCATGTGGACATTATGATGGAACTGTACTTATATATGATATTTATGATATTTTATTTATCTCTATTCTTCTTTAATTCTAATTTAGAACATACCTTTATTCCTTTTATGTTGTATAAATATGATAATTTCATTTGAGGAAGTGCAGACTACCACCCCCTCAAAGTGATATGACTCGTTCATTCCATACATGGAATGTATAAAGGATGGTGTTAATTAACTTATGTAACATAGATAAAATATGATATTATACTATAATTATAATATACCTATGTATCATTAATTTTTTATTCCTTTATATAATAAATAGAAATGTTAGTAGCGTTCATGCGTACGTACGGCTTACCGTCTCCATGAATAGTGCGTTTAATTTCATATCTCCAAATGATATAGACAATAATAAATAAATATAAACTGAATATATATTATATATATGATATTTAAATCATCAATATCATTCTGGAGATAATGTACTTTTGACCTCATGGATAACTTGTAATTATAACAAGTTCATTTTTGACTCATGTACCGAACATTGACCAAACGACCGATATAAACTTGAATAATTATACGATTGTTATATAAAGGTGATAAGTGATATAAAAGTAATAATAAACTTCAAAAAGGTTCTGAATCAAGTAGAAATTAACTTAATTTTATTATTCATAAAATTAAATAAATAATGTGTCGAGTAAGACACGAGGTAAGTGACTTCATCTCAATATCCTTTTATTGGGGTATGTTTTGATAATATACACATCCTTCTTTGACACGGTGTATAATAAACCCCTTTTACTTTTACTTTCATTCAATGGAAATATTTTTTCTATGATTTTTTTACTAAATTAAAAAATATTTTTTTTAACATATGTAGAAAAAATGACCTCTCTGCCGCCGTAATCATTATTTGGCTTCCCCTATAAGCCTTCTTGTTTTTTAAAAGGAAAATAAATCACTTATTCCCTTTTTTGTTGTTCTGGTATTAAAAAAAGTTTTTGAAATGGATTGAGTATTTCAATATCTTGAAATGGTTTCTTGTTATTTTAAATGAAATGTTATTAGTGAAAATGATGATATTTTCAATATTTTATATGTTGTGATTGTATAATGGTACTTAGAATTTGGATGGGTTGTTATGTGATAAACCAAATAATGGGTGTTTCCATGATAATCAAAGGATGGGTGGTTACATTATAACCTCCAATGAATTGGGTATGGAAGTCAGTCGTATGCAAATTCCATTTGTAAGAAATATTTGTGGAAGTATACCATATGGTTATTCCATTTAAGTACGATAATGTCCCAAGTTTACCTTTATATTATATATGTTTCTTTCTATGGGTTTCATGGTATTCTTTTGGTTACAAAAGAAGGGTAATAAATTAGCTTATATTTTGTGATGTTTTTTTTCTAATTTCTTAAGGTGAAAAATATTACTTTATGATAAAATATTATTGGTTTACATGTTGTTTTGAAAACTAACAGTTTTACTTCTTTGTATATCCCTTAAAGAGATTTTTATAATCATCCCAAGTTTTTGAAATGCTTTTCACAGGACTTAAGGTGGAATAGGGTCAAGGATGGGATCAAGGAGAATTCTTGATATTTAAAACATTGAACTAAACATGTTTCTTTTTTAAGAGTTTTTATGGATACTGAGTAGAATTTTCTACATGTAATATTCAAGTTGTTTTATATAAGTTATGACATAATTTATATAAATCTCTAAACCTAAAAAGATCCTCAATGTGAATTATTAACATAATTCCAGATTATGTATTCTTTAAGTCTGGGGCCTTATAGAACATATATCATATTATTGTTGTATTTTGATGATATGTTGATTGTTGTTCTATATTTATATCAGATTGAGGAAATAATAAGAAAGGTTTCTATAATATTTTAGGTAAAACCCTTAGAAAATATTATAATGTATTAGGGATAATAATTGAGAGGGATTGGAAAGACGACTCTTTGGCTTTATCACAAAAGGAATATAATAGGATGTTCATCAAAATATTCAGAATGACCATTTGTAAACCTATCTCAATACCCCTCTTTAAACACTTTAAACATTCAAAAGAATGAGAACCATTAATTTTTAAAGAATTTTGTGACATGTAGAAGGTACATTTTTTCTCAGTTATTATAAATTTTATTTATACAATGGTTTTCACTCAATTCTAAATTAATTTTGTAGTTTGAGTTTTTAGTCAATTCATGTGAAATCCTAGAACAAAATTTTCCAAAGTTATGAAATTTATTATTTGATACTTCAAGGGGTTGGAGGATGCGGATTTATGTTTTTGTGATGATGATTCATTGAAGGTATTTAAATATGTATATTTTTTCAGAGACATGGACTCATGAAAAAGTATTATAGGATTTGAATTTAATTTTAGAGGGATAATAGTCTGTTGGATGTTTTATTTATATCCAATTATTACATTATCTACAATGGTAGAAAATTATGCTACTTCTATAAAAGTAGGTAAAGAGTTTATATGGTTGATGTGCTTGTTAAAGCAATATGGAAAATAATTATACATTGAAATGTTATATGTAATAGTTAGAATTTTTCTATCTTCCCTAGAATCCAATTTTTCAAGGTAGAACAAAAAAATTACCATAAATTATTACATTATATTAATTTTACTTAAAGATAATGTGTTGGGTGTGAATAAGATTAATAGGAAGAAGAATCTTGTATATATGTTTACAAAGGTGATTATCCAAGTAATTTTAAGGAAAAATTGTACCTCAGTGGGACTTGGTTGATCAGATAAAGTAGATAACACTACATGCATTCGATAGAATATGATCTAATGCAGATTGTTAAAGGAGGCTGAAATCCTAATTCACTTTCCAAGTTAGATAAAAATGGGTTTTTGGAAAATCATTAAAAAAATCAAACAGAGATTTCCAGGTGGTGATTATTTAAAATAGATCACTGAATGGATGTTTATTTTTGTACATTTTTAGAGAAGTTGAAAAAAATGGTTTCTCTATGTATACTTCTATCATATAGAATCAATCATAAAGAGATGATTAGACATAATCATCATAATGGGTTCTTGAAAATGGTTCTCACCAATGGGTGGAGAATCAATTCATGGGATGTATACATGGTGATCTATTGTGGGATATTTCATTGAATAGTTCAGTGGTGTATTAGTGGTTTCCTAGGTTAATGGGAGGTTAACTATGAAGATTGGAGGTCAGTGAAACTATTTCATCAAACAAACACCTCTATAAATAAGGGTGGTGTCCCAAATTTGATGGGTGTGATTCTTATGTGGAATAGAAGAGAGTTTATAACTTTACTATCTGTGACTTCTTAAAGAAGAGAGGCTGAGAGCGATGAGTGTTGTATTTTCTTATATCTAAAAAATGAAAATATTTCAATTTTCACCTATGGATGTGGGACATTTGTCTAAACCAAATAAATTTTTCTTTCATGATTTTTTTATTATCTGTGTGATGTAATTCCATATAGTTTTTTATAGTGATTAGCTAGGTTCTCATCATTGTTCAAATATACAATCTTGGAGGAGCCAGTGGTCAGAAAAACCTTTTTCTGGCATAACTATGGATCTTTACATTGTTCAGGCTAAGGGTGATCGGATTAATGCCCATTTGGTGTATTTTTTTCTTGTACTGTTCATCCAGTTGAACAAAAAAAAGTGATGTTCCTAGTTCATATTCTCCTCCTTCCATAAAAATCCACATTTATAATCCATCATTAATGACTCAAGGAACTAAAAATAAATAAAAAATATTTTCTTTAATGGTAATGGATAATCTTCTGGGAAAAAGGACATATGTGATGAACACAAGTGGAATGGGGGGAGAAATTCAAAAATATATATAACAAAAAAAATGAATCCATGTTAATCTTGGAAAATATCATTGATGGAATCATAGTTATAGAGATGAAATTTAATAATAAAAATAAATAGTTTTCAATTACTACTCTAGGAATAAAATATAATTTAATAAGTTGAACACTAAAATAATTCAAGTAAAATTCATTTTTGTTTGCAACAATGACCAGAATAGGGAAAAATTCAAAAAAATAAATATTTACCTTGAGAATAGATCGATCATTGATAAAGAACATTTTTTCTAGAATCATCATCGAAGAATCTATTGTGTTATTTTATTACTCAAAAAATATATATAATTTATTTATAAAAGAATAAAAACTCATGTTTTCATCATCAACGATTCCCAATCCCACATTATCTGCCATAGTTAATGCACCCCAAATGTTATCCCTCCCTCCCTTACTCACAATCTTTAGGATTAGGAGGATAACCTTAAGGATTATTAATATAGAGTTATAAATATGAAAAATTTTGGTTAGTGAAGATAAATGATAAATTTAATTAATTATTTAATTTATTCTTTTAATCCCATCCTATGATTTTTCATCATCCCAGAACCCAATGAGATGAAAATTATGTTTCACTGAGGGTAAATATTTCATTCCAAACACATTGTGGTCCATGTTTCTCCATCTGCGACTCTAATTATAAGATAGGGCATAACTCATGTGTGAGAATAATAAATATTTAATGAAATTTAAATTTTTAACTTATGGGTTCAAATGACCCCTCATAATCACATCACCTCCAAAATAAAGTTTGAGGGAATTCATTAAAATTTTCAAAGGGTCCAAACCCAACAACTAGGCTTGTTACACCCTTAGTTGTACTCTAACCTGTATCATATGTAATACTCAAACATCATGGAATTGAATGAGGATTGTATTCCTATATTATATTCAAAAATCTTAGTGGTACTCTGTTGGGAATTGAATATGGTACTCCCATATCTTGGAATTAATACCCATCCATAGCACCCAAATGTGGTTATATTCTATCACTCATGGAAATTGATTCACAAGTACTCACACTCCACTCCACCTAGGGAAAAGTTTTAGGGTAATTCCATCTATCCAATATACCCCATCCACTTCTAATAAGAAGAATATTTCAATAGGACCATCACATGTCGTAATATGTATCATATCCATTGAACCAATTACATCGATGAATCATCCATGTAATCATAACCATAAAAATTTTCATCATCGTCGTTGTCAGCACAATCATTTTAATCCTCATGATATTCATCAATCTATCATTATTTCTTCATCAATTCATCATCATGTTATCTTAATATTATTTCTTGAGAAAACATAATTGTCATCATCATCGAGTCATAATACTCATCTCATCACCATGATGAAGACCTCATATTATAGAATACATTATTCCATTCTCGTAGTAGCATCCTATTATCAATGAAACATAATCATTCAATATCATCATGAACTAAAAAAATTGCTCTTATAAGTGCCTTATTAGAATCATTTTTGTAACCATTGATAATTAAAACAGTTTTTATATTATTTAAAATATAGAGGTGGTTTCAAAAAATAGTTGTTATTCATGAAATGATTTTTGATTTAGTGATGGTTTTATTAAAACCACCACTACATCATTTACAAACAACATTATTAACCCCTATCCCCTAACCCCACATCGACACCTCTTCCCCCCCCCTCATGCCCCCTCCCTCAATGTTGACTACCAACCCCCTCCCTAAAAGTTAATCGTCGGCCATGGAAACACCCCTGATGGATATTCTCCCCATGACAGTGACCCCTCTTCCCCATTTCATGCTGACCACCACCCCTGATGATGGAAAATCTGTAACCCCTTCCCCATGACACTATTGTCCTCCCTACCACACTAATCCCACCAACTCATGTTCATGTATGATTTAGACATTGTTGGGCTCATATCACTGACACCCATGTTGTATGTTTCCCTCTCTTCACCTCAAATACCTTCTTCCATAACATCTGATCCTATTATTCTGAGTATTAATATTTATTCATTTTAATTGTTTTTTCAGGTAATATTGAATCATTTTCATGTTGAATTTGTGTTCTGTGGAATTAATACCATACTGTGGTCAATGATGAAGTTGGGTGATGTTAAAATTTGATTGAACTTGTTTGATTAAACATTTATATCATTATATTGGATTGCATAGGGAGAATAATGAAAATACAATACCTATGGCTAAATGTTGGATTAATTTACCTCAAAACACATATTTTAATGCCAATTTTCTAGAAGAATTTTTATATTTTTCAATTGAAAACTAATCAGTGGATGGTGGTATAAAGTTTTTATGCCCTGATTATAAATTCAAGAGATGGTTGAATAGAAATGAAGTATATAATCACTTGATATTGAAAAAGTTTTTTTCTTGATATGTATATAGGATTTTTTATGGATAATTGAATGTTATAAAAAGTCAAAAAAATTACTATCCTATCAATAAAACACAAAGTGACCTTCCAGAGTAGAATTCAATTCAAAACTTGATAAATGACACATTAGTATTTTCAGGATACAATTTCTAATATTGTAATAGATAAAATAATTTAGTTGATCATGAGATATTTAATCTTTCTAAGAACATCAGTGACCAAAAAATGAGTTTTATGAATTATTCAAATATGGAAAAAATAATTTTATTAAGGGTGTGGAAATATTATCAGTTATATTTTATGCTTAAGTTGTATCATATCAAGTGACTCTTTAGAATTAATGATAAACTAATTTCCATGATTTTAGAGTTTCTTCATGAGGCATTTAGTGAAGCTAAGATCCCTACATCATTATATGAGATTAATAAAACCATTAATAGACTTGGACTTGATTTTACAAGGATATATACATTCCCAAATGATTTCATTCTTTAGTTAGGAGAAGAGTATGATAAATAATAATGAATAATATTTCATAAAAGTATATGGAATGTAATTAAAGGCAATGAGATTAAAAATCAATGAAATACTAAAAAGAATCATAGGACAAAAACTCTTACAAAGGTATTCTGTTATTTTCCCATGAAACCATGATTGAAAATATTATTCATGACATCTAAGACTACATGAGACATGAAGTGTAATTCTAAAGATATTAAAAATGATGTCTTTATGAGACATCCAAAATATTCAACATCGTGGAATGTGTTTGATTCATTTTATCCATATTTTTTATCAGATCCCAGGAATGTAAATTTTAGGATGCCTTCTAATGGTTTTAACCCTTTTTTACTTCAAGTAATAATTATAGAATATGGAAAAAAATTATTCCTTGTAATCTACCTCAATAGATGTGTATGAACAATATTTCTTTTATTATATAGAAAATTATTCCTTGAAAGAAAATAACTGGAAATGATACTGATATATTACTTCAACCAATAATCAAATAATTATGAGAATTGTGGGATAATGGAATGGAAACAAATGATTCTTCAATGAGAAAAATATTTACAAGTCATGTTGCTTTAATATGTATAATTACTAACTTTCTTAAACTAATAAAATTCATCTGATTAGAACACTCATACTGTTTTAGTGTATCCATTTTATAAGTTTGATTATGAACCTAAATGATTACATCATTTTAGAAAATAGTTTTTTATGTGTGATTGATGATTTATTGATGTTTAACATAAATTCAGGTTAAACAAGACACAATTCAATAGATATTTTGAACTTAAAATATCACTAAAGGTGTTATACAATTCATAAATATTAGGACAATTAATGAAAGTCGCTATAGAATTTGTAAAAATTAATTAGTTTAAATATGGGGAAAAGGGTATGAGGTATAATATCTAAAGTAGTTAGAACACAATAGTAGAAGAAAATTAATATATCTTTCAAACTTCCTTATTTGGAGTTTAATTTTATAGGTCATAATCTTTAAATAATGCATATTGGGAAGAACGTTTGTGACAATGTAATTTTTACATTACTAAATGAGTAGGGTAATTTGAAGGATCACCTTAATGCCTGTATGGATTTCTAATCAATGAATATAAAGTGTTTTTTTAGTCAAATATAAATGGAAAGTATCCTTTGTCTATTTATTCAATAAAAAATCATGATAAAGATGTAATCCTTTGAAATTTAAATAATATAAAAATTATAGATGGATATAAAATTAGTATTTAACAGTATGTTGACTTAATAAATTAAATGTTACATGTATTGAAAATTTAGAACTTTCAAATTCTGATGATGGAGTTGTTGCAGTTGGAATTTCATAATACATTACCTGAAAAAGTAACTACATTTCTAGTTGAGTTTTGTACCTTCTTCAGAGATCTTTTTAGAAAACTATAAATACAACTAAGCATTATATAACTGAAGAAATAATTTTTTTGAAACTTTTTCATTTTGATATATTATTTCCCCTTCATTTTTCACATTCATGATTCATTTTATGGTTCATTTGGTTTAAGAAAATAAATTTTTTGGACCTGTAAACTATTTATGGATATATCCAAATGAGATGTACCTTAATATTATTTTACTTTTCATTGATTAATTCAATTTTATCAAATAATTATGTAATAGAATTAATATGTTCCTTATTTTTTTATCATGTATTTAAATAATTGAAAAACATATGTTCATAATAAATTCAACCATAAGGATCTATTGTTGAAGGTTACATAGATGAAGAGTGATTTTCCTTCTGTTCTATGTATTTGGATGGGATTAAGACTAGATTCAATCTTTTTGGATGTATTGACAACATCTATAATAATTATCATTTTTAAAACTAATCATTAGTATTTAAAACTATCAGAAAACAAATTGCAAATGGGTTAAATTATACACTAATTTAATTGGAGTTACTATAAGCTCTTAGATATGTGTTACTCAATAGTCTTATTATAGATCCATTTATTGAAGAATTTAGAATTTTAAAAAATATTTGACTAAGTGGTCATGCTAAAAATGAGTGGGAATTAACAAATTTTTTAATAAGGATTTTTTAATGTATTTCCCATCATGTAAGTTTATACTCATATTCGTATTATTGACTTACATTTATTTTGTCTATGATAAAAGTAACACCTTATATATTCTTGTTTAGATAATGAATTTTGATAATAAATCTAAAACATCAAATGATTTGATGTTTTTGACTCAATTTACACTAAGGAAGGATAAGATATTTTATTCCTACAATATTAATGGCTTCAAGTTTCATACAATTTATTATCAAAAAGGCTTGAAAACTCAAAATAGTGGTGTATTTACAATTCTGATGGTGGGGTATTGTTGAAAGTTGATTGATATATTTGAATTAAACGGTCAAGG
This sequence comes from Viscum album, assembly GCA_963277665.1. Taxonomy (NCBI): domain Eukaryota; kingdom Viridiplantae; phylum Streptophyta; class Magnoliopsida; order Santalales; family Viscaceae; genus Viscum; species Viscum album. The sequence goes on from OY728132.1 coordinate 1,881,080,447, forward strand.
TCAATTTTCATTTGTCTTATTCAAATGAAACTGAGTCAATATTGATATGGGTATAATTCAAGATACATTACATTTTACATCTATCAACTTTAATCTGAATCACTGGTTTCCTAGGATGCCCATAAATGCATTTTTAGTGTTTTAAAGCACTAAAACATGTGTGTGACTGTCAAAACCAAAGGAAAATGCCTCTGATTAATGTTAAATAATAGTTAACCCCTTGATGAATTATTTTTAACATGTGTGAGTAGAAAACACATCTATCTTATGTGTGGTGTGATTGTAATGACTCAATAAGTATTTTTAAAAGATATCATTGTCTTTAAAAACTTGCATCAATGGGGTAAAAACACATAAAACTTTGTCATATTTCCATGAAATCATATAAAAATTAATTTAGATTTATTTTTGAAATGAAATAATTGACACTACATTAATTCGAGTTACGGTTTTCCCATGATGTTAATAAAGAATTTTTAGTGTTTTAAGACACTAAAATGTGCGTCTAATTGTAAGAACAACATCAAATGACTACTAATTGATATGAAACCATGGGAAAATAGCATTTGAAATATTTGTTACATATATGAGTAGACAACACAACCATCTAACATGTAGTTTGATCACAATGACTCAATAAGTAGTTTTATAAGATATCAAAGTCTTTATAAATGTGTGTTAGGGGATCAAAACCAAAAAAAAATTGGACGGATGTGAAATCATAATAGAATGACCATAAACTTATTTTTGAAATGTATCAACTCACAACATCTAAATCTAGGTTATAGTTTTCCATAAATGTGATGTTAGATATTTGAAATACCAAAACATGTGTGTAATGATCAAACCCATAGGAAACAATTTTGGATTGACATGAAATCATGGGAAAACTACCAGTTTATTATTTTTTAAATATAGGAAATGATTTCATATCAAAGTCTTTAATTTTTTTTTATTTAGTAATTTTAAACACACTTCACATCAGTTTAAAATTTTATTATATTGTTATATACTTATCACTTTTTAGTTCCAATTGTTGAATCATATCTTAAATATTTAAGTGTTTTAAAAGTGTTCGTTGTGATATATTATTATTTTTAATTAAAATTCATTTGTTTGACTAAAAAAATAAAAATAAAAAGTTATTCGAAAAATTATGAATATATTCTTTGAATATTATGTCTCATATTTATTTTCTCAAATATTCTAGTTTATATTGTAAGTGAATAATACCATAAGTAGGTAGGAGGTTGAATGTTCTGAACCACAACACTCTTTAACTGGCAGCCATGGTGGCTTATAGATTTTCTGGTATGGTTAAATATTATCAATGATTCTATTATAACTATTATTTATAATATTTATTTATGATATATTTGTTTTTTTGTTTTAGTTGATGACATGATGTGGTCGATTACACGTATGATGACTCTAGCTATAGAGGTAGTTTGATGAAGTGGCGGTGGTGGGATATAAATATTGGTCATGGGTTCATGGTGGATGATGAACAGATTTTATCTATATATATATATATGATTACTGAGCTTATGGCTAGTGGATGGTTCCGTATTTTTGAAAATGGATTTATTATGGGCTTATTGTATATTTATTGTTTAGTTTATTATATAATTGTATTTCTTATATGCATATTATTTTTTATTATATAGTTTTAAAAAAATATTTAATATTTTTAGTGGTAGTTTCTAATAATCTCCACTAAACATAATCGTTGCTAATGCTATTAGTTATGGTTAAGATGGTTTTGGTTATTTTTTCCTCCATGAAAGGAAACCAACACTAAATTATTTAACGGTGGTTATGTTAATCCCCCCCCCCATTTTTCAAAAACAACTAAGCCAAGTATCTAAAAACTAAACATATAATAATCATTTCTAATATATAAAAAATGATGTTAAATGGTTTTCAACCATGAAATATGCAGTGTTTTATGTAACCACTACTTAAAAATATATCATCAATTTAAATTTCAACCATTAATAAAATTAAATGTGGTTAAGGCCATATTTTTTATAGTGACATATCAAACTATAGAATATACTCCTCCTTTATCATAAAAAAACAATTCACACACACCATCTTGCATAATAATGGTTAAAGATGAAACATAGTGCCATTTTCGGTAAACCATTTCAAAACCTCATGTCATATCATAAGAATGATTCTCAATTAATCCTCACTATCATTTCCATTATTATGGGTTCCACTAAAATCAACTCATGCCTCTTAGTCATAGAAATCATAATCGGATTGTCCATGTGCATATCCATATCAAAAAATTTAATTTATCATTTTCATTAACTTTAGAGCACCAAATCAATGAATAAATGAAGCCATCATGTTCTACTAATGAATGCAATACAGGTAATGTCCTAGGAATTTTTCATTATCAACTCATCATCATCCTAATGCGTAACATTCTTAAATTCCAAAAATACCCCTGAAAATGAACCCAAATGGCCTCAAAATTATCTTTATCATGATATATATTTAAAAAATGGATTTGAACTATCCATTTATCAAAAATTATACACTCAGGTAGGAATGTGTATTTGTATTCATTATAATACATATATACTAATATATATATATACATACAAACATAGATACAAACATATATACATATATATATACTATTAACACCAAGCTATTATATGTCAATACCTATATTATATGAACATAGTAATTCATTTTAACACATTTATTAAATCATTTCACAATTATTATTACAATTCTTTTTTTAACTTCTAGTTACACCGTACTCCTACACACTAGGGTTTACCCCACCTTTCCTACTTTTCCACCGCAAACACAAATCCCCTTTCCCATTCACCAAACTGTTACACAAACATTTCATTTTTGTTATTATTAGGACATGCTCAACTTAATCCATTACCCACATCAATTCATCGGATATCCAATATCCATCACCCTTAAACCAATTGAAACACTGGAGAAACCCAATTAGGCTTCACCTCCCTCAGACACACTAGGTATGGTAAATTTACTAATGTGAATAAAAAATAAATTTCCAAAAAGTAATAGATTGGGATTCTATTTCCCAATCTACTGATAAAACTAAGGGCATTTGGGTGGAGTAATGGGAATTGTCTTAGACGGTTCCTTATTTAGGTTGCTTCTGAAGAAGGATATGACTGAGAAAACATCTTTAATATTTTTATAAATAAATCACTATCTCTGAGAGTGGATTTCTTATTTTTTTTTTTATTATTTTTTTCCTTTTGTTTACATTTGTATTTAAATAGTATTCGACAAAGTTTTATATTTTTTATTAATTAATGAAAATTATTCTGAAAATATTTAATAAAATCCCACCAAATAATCCCTTTTATAAGGTTTTGATCCTTGAAAGCTTTTCCAAATTTTTGATGTGGGATTCATACACCACTTTTCCATCATTTAATGAATACTATGTTATTTATAAAAACACATTAATAATTAAAAATGATTAATGATGACATATGTTTAATAAATAGTAATTATTTAATAAGTAATAAATTGTAAGTAAAAAAAATCTTATAATTATTATGCATTATTATTAATAAATAATGTTTTGTGACATGAAAAGCATTTTTTATTACATTTATGAATAATAATGATGATGATGACGTATATAATAGTATTAAATACTATTCTTATTAAATAAAATTATTTAAATATAAAAATAACAATAATACTATTATTATTATTAAAAATAAAATATATTTTTTAATTAGTAAAATAATTAATATTACCATTTCATTTCCAAATAAATTAAAATAATATTATTATTAAATATATTTAAAAATAATATTTATGCTCATAAATTCATTTTGACTTAACAATTATTTATAATTAATTTCATTTTAAATTGTATTATTATAAAGAATTATTAAATACATAAATAATCAGAATATATATAACATTTATAATAATTAATTAATTAATACTAAAATATTAATTATATTACTCTTATATTTATTATAAATAATTATAATTTTTATAATAAATTTTAATAATAAAATTATTATTGTTAATTGGATTTTCTTTATTATTAACCTAATTAATATTCATTTTTAAATTTTATTATTAACTATTTTTTTAGTTACATTAATAATTATATTATTTACATCATTATTTATATTTATTATTATAGTTATTATAAATATATAATTAAATAATTAGTATTTATTAATAATGTAATTAATAATAATTATTAATAATTAATAATAATAATTTTATTATTAAAAATTATTAAAAATTTAATTAATAATTTAATACATAATAAAAATTATTCTCATTAATTATTTAAAGTGTAAATGTTATGTTTTTTAAAAACAAAGTTTGTGTCATGTAAATTAGTTTATGATTATTATATTTATGAAATTTTTTATTTTCAATTGTTTTTTATATATATAGTAAGTGTGTTAAATTTCGTTTAGATTGTATTTATACTTTATAATTTATACGCTTTGAGAGGCTCTCAGCGATAAAGTGTTCTCCTTCGACTGTGCCCTAAACCTAATGTCTGGGAACCATGCTCCCCCCTCTTAATCGGAGGGGGGAGGCTCATGATCTCAATCTCATGGAAAAGATAACGCCTTCTTACCGTTCACTAATCCTGCCATTCTTCCTTCTTTTCCGAGAAATAAGCTCTCCCTAAAAGTCCCTAAACTATTCAAAGGAGCGCCTCAACTCTATCTTTCCTCGTTGGATCTCAATGGTGCAACGAATCTCTAAAATCTCACGCCGGTGGCTCAGTTTCATCATCAGATTTATTCAGTTGATGAATTTTACCACTTTGTTTTCAATTCGTTGGATCTTCAAAGAGAGCGGTAGTCGGCTTAATTGATAGAAAGCATTTGATGATCTGGTTTGAGACAGAAGATGACCTAATTACTACCTGGTCCAGATCCCCTTGAAGATGCAATGAAGATCCCTTTTATCTTCTTCGATGGAGTTTTGACTTCCACATGATACGTGATCCCTCGACGATGGTGAAATGGGTGAGTCTCCCTAGTCTCCCTCTATCCTTTCAAAATCCCTCCATTTTGTGTCTCATTGGGAACTTGATCGGTTGATACCTATGTTTTGATCGTCGGATAGAGGTGGTTTTTCATCCCATTTTTCCATGGATTTGTGTGGAGGTTGAATTTGTGAGGCTGCCAATAAATTGGGTTTGGATTATGGATGGGATTGAGTTTCTGTGGAAGCAGGATGTCAAATTCGAGTCAGGGATGTCATTTTTTGTTGCTTGTGGTTGACTCGGGCATCCAGATTCGGTTTTTCAAAGTAAACATCGGGTTGAGGATTCATCAAGGATTTTTCGAATGGGTAGTGGTGGATGTGTTTCATCTAGTTCAACTTCGCTGATGTTTAAGGAGTTGTCTAGGAGTACTAGGCCACAGTGTGATCCTACTGAACGCATTCGGGGGCTGGTGACTTGCACTAGAAAGGCAATGGCTTAGGAACAATCTTGGGGTGTTGTGGTCCGAGCTTCGGAGATTATCGGTCCTGAGTTCACTGTGTAGGGGAATTCTCAGAAGGGGGTGAAAAAAAGTCCACATGATCCAATGGTTAGACATATTTTTGAACACTGAAAGAGTGATCTTGGTATTGCTAATGAAATTACACTGGAGAATTTGGAATCATGTTCCTTGTGGCCGGAGTCTGTGAATGAGCATCATCTGGACTCAGTTGTTTCTAAATTGAGGGTAGTTTTGTCGTGTGATGGGGAGTGGAAAAGGCGGGGGGATGTTGCTAGAGGAATTAAAATAATGATCTCCACTGGTAATCATTTTCTGGAACTGGAAAATAATGAGAATTCTCATGCATAGGAGGATGATATAGGGCAGGAGGGTGGCATTTTGCAGTCCGATGTCTCCTCTTAAGATGCTGCAACTGGAAAAATTGTTATGCATGATATTGTGGAGAAACCACACTATCTTTCCATTATTGACTTTAACAGTCAAATTCAGCAGAAATGGGGATTGAAATACCAAGAGGTGCAAATCCCTGGAAAGTGGGATGACATTTCTGATAGTGACATGGAAAATGAGAGTGGTATGGTCCAACCTTCCTACAACGATGTGGTTCAGGGTGGGAGGATAAAGATTTTTAGGAATGAGGATGATATGACTGACCCACCACGGTGAAGGTCGAGTAAAGAATACTCTTATCTTCCAAGGCTGGTGCCTACCAGATCTTCTATTGTGAAGAAAATTTGGGCTATGCAGTCCTCGAAGGATTTTATATATTTAGAGAAGTTGAATCATAGAAGGAAATATGCCAAGGTCCTTAAGCATTGTGAATGTTCATAGTGGGAATCGGCTACTACGGAGGAAGGAATCTATAATGGATTTGGAGACACATATGACTTTTATGATCTGTAGTTGTCTTTTTTTCCTTGATGTACTTGCTTGATTCTATTTCTTTATTAATAAATTGTCGGATGCTTGCCTCTAACTGAGCTTTCCAAGTATAATTTATAATCTTTCAAAGTCACCTACTTGAAAGATAATAATGTTTTAAGTAAGTTATTTTGAAAGACTATAAATTATAAAGCATGCATTCAATATAATTGAAATTTCAATCATTAATTTAATATATAAAAAATAATTGAAAATAAAAATAATTTTGTAAGAACAATTAAAGAAAATAATTTTAATGGAATAAAATATTTATGTTTCAAAATATGTCATTTTTACTTATAAATTTTTTTTATATAGCATTATTTTTGTAAATTAAAATATTTCGTTTATTATTACTATTTTGACATTCATTTTTTTCAATTATTTTTTGATTTTATTTATGTGATATTTTATGCACATAATTTTTTTAAATAGTAAAAAATATATTTAAAATAAATAATGTTTGTACCATATAAATTAATTTTGGCTTATTATATTAATGAAATAATTTTTATTTTAAAATATTTTTTATATTTTTTGTATAGTTTTTATATGTTATTTAGATTGTCTTTATATTTTATATTTTAAATAATTATAACATTACCTACTTAGAAGTTAATAAGTTTTTTTGTGTTCCAAGTAGTCGAATTTGGAGTCCTATAAGATATAAACTATAATATAATCTAAGAGATATTTAAAACAAAGACTAAATATATAAAAAATAGTTTAAAATAAAATTTATTTCAGATATATGCTAAACACAAATTAATTGAATTGATAGAAACATTATTGATTAAAAACATAACATTTACACATTAATAATGTAATTAAATTTCAATTATTAATATAATATTTAAATTATTAATATATATTAATAATTAACTTATTTATAAATATTAACTCTATTATTAAATATATATAATAATAACAATAATAATGAAATTAATAATGTGATGATAATAATAATGCCTATAAATTTTTTAAAGTGAAAATTTTATATTTTAAATATGTAATGTTTATATCATGTAAATTAAATTTTTTTAATATGTTTATAAAATTCTTTTTATTTTCAACTATTTTTATATGTTTAGCCTACGTTTTATGTTTTATTGAGATTGTACTTATAGTTTATATTTCATAACCTTTCAATGCTTCCTAATTGAAACATAAGTTTTCTTATGTTTCAAGTATGTTTCTTTGAAATATTATAAAATATAAACTATAAATAAAAAATAAATTATACTTAAAACATAGGCTAAAATATAATAATTCATTAAAAATAAAAACAATTTCATCAAAATAATATACAGAAAATAATATATACGATAGAAAAAATTATTGTCTAAAAACCTAACATTTAAATGTTAATAGTAGTAGGTAAACTCAAAATAATAAAAATATAAATTATAATAAGAAGTAGGTAAGATTTCAAAATCATGTTGTGAATTAATTAATTAATTATTCATTTATTTGTTTGTTTGTTGGTTTTTATAAAATGTGTGAAAATTAAACATCATCGGAAAATCACAGAAAATATAAACTATGGTAAATGATACATTATGGGATCATTAGTTTCATCAGAATAACATTATAGAACAGTGGTACATGGTAAATAATCATTTCTCTCCAAAAACTAAAAAAAATTGTGATACTTATTAAGTAATAATTATTTAAATTATCAACAATGCCACAACTCAAAACTCTTCCAATTTATAACAAATGTCCATCCTATGGTCGACACCTAATTCCAAACTTATTAGAACCATTAAAAAAATCAAGAAGTTGTTTACTAAGTTAAATTACCATTTTACCCCTTTTGGTGTGAAATTTCCCAAATGACCTTCAAAATTTCCCAACTTCTAACCTAAAATTTCATGGCCATTTAAAAATCACTTACAGTAATTTTTAATTATTAATATTCATTTTATGTGTCAGAAAACAAAAAAATAAAACAAAGTATAATTAATCATATAATAATCTAAAATTACTAATCAAGGATTATTTTTGAAAAAACATTAGGAAAATTTCTCTTGGTTATTTTTGATATATACAAATGAATCACTTTTGAATTTGGAACTTTGTGCATCTTAGAATCACAAAAACTATTGATTAACACATAAATATTTATTTTTATGTGAAAAATTAGCCTAAAATTATTAAAATGACTAAATGCGAATTATTTTTCTTGAAAATTTTTGAAAATTATCCTTGGGTCATTAAGAATAGAATCATTCATGTCCAAGCTGCTCCAAATAACTAAAATTTTCATTTAGTGATTAATATTTATTTTTATGTTCCAAACTAATCTAAAATAATAAGAAATAATAATAAATAATTTATTTTAAAACTTTATAAAAATGATAGTTATGTCATTTATGATATGTATGAATAAAATTTCCATGAATATAATGATTTTGGGGATAAAATTACCAAAAGTACATTTTAAGGATTAAAATTTGTTTTTAAATTCCAAACAGTGGTAAAACAATAAAAAATGGCCATCATAATCAAAGTAGGATAATTTATATTATGAAGTGAAGGAGGAAATAACCAACAAAGCCAAGGAGGTATGATGTAATGGAGACCATGGAAATATTCTTGTACAAAAGCAGTGCAATCTAGGGGTAGTGAGCCTAGATTAGAATAAATAATGAGTGGGTTACTCTGGTTACCCTTTAAAGTAAGGAAATCCACCACAATGTTTCCTTCACACCATGTGTGGTTTAGTTTCGTTTTTCCAATGTAATCCTTGCATCTTTGGATAAGATATACAATAGAATAGGGTAAATCATACATTCCTTGGATATGATTATAGATATATTAATTAATCTTGAATTATTTTAATTCTTGAGGTCCTCAAAAGGCTCAAAAGTAGTTTTTTTAGATTAATTTTTATTTTCAAATATTCATAGGTCTTAAAATTATAAAAAAATACCAAATTGAACTACTTGATTTGAAAATCTATAAAAATTACCTTTATGTCATTTGTGAAATTTTTTAATGAATAGTATATGGATTTTATGTTTCTGGTACTCAAAATAATTAAAAGAACCTTTTATGAATTAATATTCATTTTCAAGAATAAAATATGACTAAAATGATAAAAAATAACGGAATAAGGTCCATTTTCTATGAAAATTTTGAAAAATAAATCCTATGTCATTTTTATCATACACGAATAATATTTAAATTAATATAATGTCTATAATGCTCTACCTTATACAACATATATCTTATAGATTGATATTAGTGTTTCGGTGTCAAATAACACTAAAATTATTAAAATAGATTCATTTGTCATTAAAAATTGGGGTAATGGAATTTTGGTCATTTACAAATTATGAGAATTAATAGAGTCTAAATTTTATTCATGAGGTTTGAAAAATACTTAAAAGTGACTTTTAAGGATTAAAATAAATTTTTAAATGTTAAACAACATTAAAATGTTAAAATATGATCAAAATTATTTTTCCATTTAACATTAATAAAGTGACACGCGTTTTTAATCTATAGAAATAAAACATGTAATAATTTGATATCTGGGGTTCTCGAAATGACTAAACATGCCATCTTAATATTAATATTCATTTTTATTTATTAAACTCTCCTAAATTATTTAAAATTTTTGAAACAAAATATTTTTATCATGAGATATTATTATAATTATTTTGGGTTCATTTATGAACTATAAGAATAAACCACATGTGAATCTAACTCTCAAGTGATTTTTAATGAGAAAAAGTGCCTTTTAAGAATTAAATTTATTTTTTTAAGTATAAAAAAAATAAAAAAAGATAAAAAATGCCAAATGAAGATTGATTATCATGAAAAGATAATAAAATTACCCTAATGGAATTTTTAATGTTTTGGATAAAACTTTTTATGAATTTGACACCCAAGGTGCTCATAATGAGTAAACCTATTATTTAATAATTAGTATTCATATTTTAAGTGCTAATTGATCCTAAAATGATTATTGTTTGTCATGTTAATTTTGTAAAATGAAACCGATATCATTTATTCTGTATAAAAATAAACCATTATTGAATTCTTTGTAAGATATTCTCAAAATTATTAAAATTTTAATTTAACTATTTTATAGTGTTAAATACGGCTATAAGGAAATAAAATATGACTAAACAAACTAGGATTTTCTAGAAAAGGAAATACAATTATTTCAAATTCATTTTTCCATCAAGGTTTAACTAGGTCTGAATACAATACCTATGGTTAATAAAATGAAAAATATTACTTTAAAAGTATTAATATATATTTTTATGTGATAATAAATCAAAAAATGATAAAAATGGTCAAAGGATCCTTGTTTGTCTTACAACATTATAAAATATCAGTTGGTGATTTATGACCTATGGCAATAAATATCACATGAATTTAAAACTCAAGATATTTTAAATGAGGGAAAGTTTATTTTAGGGATTAATATTCATTTTTAAGTTCCAAAAAACCTAAAATGATCAAAAAAATGATAATATATACCATTTTATCATGAGAATTTGTTACTATAACTCAGTTCATTTGAAAATTATAAGAATTAATTACTTGAAAATTAAATTACCAACCTACTTCGAATGAATAAAATTACATTTTAAGTATTTGTATTTTTTTAATTCCAAATAATCCTAAAATAAAAAAATACGTTCGTTTATCATAAAACTTTTGGAAAATAAACCCAAGTAATTTAAAACCTATAAAAACAAGTTACATGTGAATTTAATTATTCTGTTACTCAAAATAATTGAATGTTATTTTAGATATTAATATTCATTATTAAGTGTAAAATGATTTTACTAGGATAAAAAATTTACCAAATGATGTGTGTTTATTATGGAAATTTAGGCAATGACCATCATATCATTCTTGGCCTGTAGGAATGAATTTTTCATTAATATGGAATACAATGTACGTAAAATGAATGAAAATAAATTTTTTATACTACTTTTTTTAAGTGTAACACATGTATAAAATAATAATAAACTGATAAAATGAGGCCTTTTATTATAAAAATGAAAAACAATGGCCTCTTTCCATTAAATAATTGTAATAATGAACCATGTGTTAATTTTAAATTTAAAATTCATGGAATAATAAAAACAACCTATTATGGATTAATATTCATATTAATTTTTAAAGAGTCCTAAAATTTTCAAATATTAGTAGATTGTTGATGTCATATAAATTCTACAAAATAACTCCATAGTCACTTATAGATCATAAGATTTAATCATATATAAATATGATGCATTCAGTTTGTTGAAATTATAGGAAATATCTTTTTAAGTATCATTATTTGTTTTTAGGTTTTAGATTTTTCTAGAATAAAAAAATCAAATGATGTTTGATTGTCTTTTAACTTCAAGATAATGGATCATGAATTATTCATAGTCTATAAGAAAAAAATTGAAATGAACTGGATTCTTGAGGTATATATAATTTTCATTAACATGGAATTATTAACAATGAGATAACCCGTCAATTGATAAATAAGATGAGACAAGAACATATAATGCAATAAAGTAAATAATAAAACCAAAATTAGTACACATGAGATTTATATGGTCTGAAAATTCTTTGTATCCATATATATGTGGAATGATTTTATTAAATCTATGAGCACAATTATATACTGAGAAATAAAACCATTTCAATAAGTATTTATAAACTCTAGCTCAAATATAAAGATATAAAATGCATTGTTATAGCACCCAAATCCACATAGTATTCCACTTTCTATAGTAACTCGCATAGATGTATCTGCTTCACTTTTCTACAGTGGTCAACTCTACTAAAATTTCGTAAAATTGGGGTTAAGGACATTTAGGGCTTGAATCTATAAATAAATGGTACTTCCCCATCAAATCACCATCAATATCACTATAAAGGTCAATTTATAGAAGTTTTTTGACTAATTATCAATATAAACCTCCATTAAAAAAATCGATCTCAAAATTCCAAAAATAATGATTGAAAGTATGTTTTAAGGGTTAATGTTTATTTTAAGTGAAAAATAATCCTAAAATGAAAAAATAGGGCCAAACTAGGTCCATTAATTTTGATAATTCATCACAATTATCCCCAAGTCGTTTGTGGCCCATAATAATGATTCACATGTGAAGCTAAAAACCAATGTGCTATAAATCAAAATATATATATATTCAAATATTTATTCTTAAGTGTCAAATATGCCTAAAGTTATTAAAAATGATTAAATTGGTATTCTTGTCATCATTCATAAAAAAATTATATCTTGGTCATTTATGACTTATATAAATTAACTATATATGAATCTAATTCCCATGTTGTTTAAAATTATCAATTGTAGTATTTTTTGAAAAAAATATATTTACATAAAATAAGGTATCTATAGATTTTAAAAAATGATTAAAAGGTCCATGAAATTGAAATTTCATATTTTTTAGATATTTTTATTATTCTATAATTAACTTATAACTTTGAATATATTTCATGTTAGTTTATGGAAACAAAAGTTAAATAATGTTTTCACTCTTTTGATGTTTGTTTTTTTATATATTTGATTTTATATAATTTTTGGAATTATAAAATATTGGTAATTTTTGGAATTTTTTTATTTTTTTTAAATGAGTGGATGTAATTATTCATTTACTATGAAAATATCATAATATTAAAAACCATTGGCATAGTATGACCATAAAAATACTCGGGAGGGAGGTGAACTGATTTCTTTAATATTTTATTTTTCATATATAATTCTCCCCATCTTTTTTAAGAATGGATTCTATACTATTATTTAATAACACATATAATAGAAATAAAGGTTGAAAATAAATAGACAGAGAGATATTTATAGTGGTTCAAGGGATAAATCCCCTAGTCCACTTAACCACCACTATTCTCTATGAGTGTGAGGATTTTCACTAGTCCAACCATTTTGTTAGGGAATACTATTCCTTTTTCAAGGGACTTCATGACTGAGTGAAAGTAATCAAAATGTGGTACAATAACATTATCTTTCAACCAGGCTCTAGAAAAAGGATTTATAAGAAATATCCTCAATGTTTTCTTTTACTTGGAACCTTTATGATGAAATATAGAAACAAAAACGAGTTTACAGGCGTCAAATCATAGTAGCATGAAACAATTGATAGGAAAGAAATATCTCTGAGAGAAATAATATTGAAGAGTAAACAACTATAAGTGAATATTTTGATTATAGTAAAGATAATAAATAAACACAGTAGATAAATTGAAACTTCACATTTCTTATTCATGTATATAAACAGAGTGTAATTTATGAATATTTTAAATAATACTCTATATTTTTGTTCAATTTTCTTCTCATGCATAATACAGTGTTCACACATGAATTTTTTCCTCCATTTGAAATATATAAAAATTCTCTAATTTTTTCAAATTTCACATGATCTGTGTAAAATAGAGATATGTAAAATGTTTGTATCCTTTAAATTACATGGAAACAGAATAATATACAAATAAAATATTTCATCCATTTTCTTCTATCTCGGTCCATGTTTCTTATTATAATTGATTTTATCTTAAAGTGGAAATTGATCATTTAATATATGTACAACATCATTAAAGATAACACTTTAGTGATTCAATGGAAATAAATACCAACTATCTGCATGACATAACTAAATTAAAGTGAATAAGGTGTTTCATTCATGTATCCAAATTTGATGTAGTAGATTTTGAAATGATGTAGCCATTTTCTTTCCATGGTCGATTTACCAAAATTGATATAGCATATTTCATAACATGGGATTCTCATGTAACTGATTTATTCATGTAACCGATTTATTCATGTAACTGTTTTACGTATCAAATTACTCACATAGGTGATTTCTCACGTATTTGATTACTCTACATAACCAGTTTAAAATTCCAAATGATTAAATAGGTAATTACCTACATAGGATATCTTATCGACCTAGTCAATTTTCAAATAGGTGACTTTACAAGGTAGTTGATTGACGTATCTATTTACATCACATAACTTATTAGTCTATGTATCCAAAATTCATAATGTATCCAAAAACATTCACATAGTAAATTTTCCAAGTCTTAGACAATTTTTAACCAGAATTTCCAAAATCCATACTTAGAGGAATTTACATCCAAACACATAATAATAATATAAAACCTAATAAACACACTTAGAAAAAAGATTATATGTAAATTATAAGGTTATTTGAGATCATAAAAATCATAAAATTCATGGAATATGTTGGATCAACATTAGTAGTCCAACAATATTCCCATTTTAATGATCAAAAAACCTATAAAGGTAATATAAAACATGTAAATTTTATTTGATAGTCTAGTAGATATTAAATAAAAAAATTAAAATGTTAAATATAAATTAAATGATATCATGTGATCATATATTTTCCTCCTTTTTATTTAAGATATTTTTTGAAAAAACATTTATCCCCTTTTTAACATTTCTTTATCCACCTTTTTATGTCATAAAAAAAAGGGTAAGATAGATAGGACACATATTAATGTTGCAATGATAAATATAAACTATTTAAGGGTAGTTCAAAAAAGTTAATTGTGGTATTATGGTAAGATTATGGTTTATTAAATAAAAAATATTAGATAAATAACATCAAATGAAAACTATCATTAAGAAACACATGATAAAGAAAGAAATAATGAAGAATTTAATTATTTAATTTCAAATAGAAACATAAATCCACCAAAAATATAAAATATATCATTCAAGGAACACATTTTTGTTTTATTGGAGGTTTTGTTGATGTGTAATTGGTATTTTAGGTGGAATAAGGTTTGAAGTTAAATGGTGGTTTGGAGGTAGATGGTGTTGGAACAGTTGGTACTGGAGGAACCAAAGAATCATAAGATCCTTCTATTCATTGATTGGTTTTCTAAGAGTTGTTGGCTGTATCTAGACCAAGTGGAATTCTACTCATCACATGATACAAGGAATAAGAAACCATGTTTATCCTTATAACCATATCATACATAAAAAATTCAAGTACCAAAATAGATGATTTCTTATGCATATGAGCAACTAATGCGATCCCATTACTGATAAACTTCATAAGATTCTCAACTTCTAAAGAATAAATTTTTCTAATTCAATATTAGCAGGAGTGGTGAAGAAAAAGGGAAATGTATGCAACTAAAATTATAGATTTCATATCCATAAAAACATTATTCATAATCATGTCTACATATGAATGAAAATCAATGTAAAGACCCAAAAATTTCAAGGAAAAGTTTTTCTTCTTAATTTTCTTTGGGATTTTATGAGTACACAGCTTCTGATGGAACCTGATTCCGAGGCCCGGTGTGCCTTGAATCATTTTCCGAAGATTATCTTGGGTACGTTTAGTGAACGAACGAGCGAGTTTTCCTAACTTTTGAACCGGTGCTCGGAACCAAAATCTGAGGACACCGATGGAATCACAGTGCTGGTAATTGCTTAGAAACACCTTTTCCGGAGTTGTGTTTGCTCGGGTGTGGTTATTAAATTTTTTGGGTTAAGTAAAGGAATAAAATAAAAATGGTGTGACCAATTTTTATTTTTATTTATGTTGTTTAACCTAAGATAAGTGGTTGGAGTGGGACCCACTATATCCTACTCCACTAGGTAGGATATTTGTGGGGTGGGGCCCACACGAGCCCCACATTTTCAACCCCCTCCTTTAATTAAGTAATGCACCCGCACCCCCATTTTTAATGAAAGTCAACCCTTGTGTTTATGTGGATTAATAAACGCCACATTAATTTGGCAATTGAAACTCTTCAATTAATTGTTGATTCATTTTTGAATTTCGAAAGGTTTGGCATGAGAAATAAAATTAGACAAACACTTATTTTATTGGAGTTGTTGGGTTGTGAGAGGATTGGGGGGAAAACTCTAAGGCTTGAAGTTCTTCTTCTTCGTCGAAGAACGTGAAGAACGTGAAGAACGCACCACTGATGAAGAAGAACTCCGACCTCCGATGATGGGCGACGGTGAGAGACACCTTCCTTAGAGATCGACGACTTGACGTCGTGTACCACGATTCCAACGACGTTCCTTTTGCGACGCCTTCTTCCCCGACGAGCCTTCATTCAACAACCCTCAAGGTAGGGGATTTATTGTTTTTGTTCATGAATAATTGAGCGTTCTTCGTAATCTTAGCCGCTTGCTATCGAATAACAGGAGGGGGCCTAACCGTACAAATATGGCCAACTCCCCTCCCTTAATTCTGTTGTTGACCTAGATGTGGTTTGAAATAGAGATGGCGCGGTTCCATCGCACCGCGCGGGATCATGCGGCAAGGGTGTGTGGCACCGTCGCACCGTGCCGTTGAATTCGAACATGGTCGTGGCACCATCGCGCCGCACCGGAGAACCACAAAGGCACCGTGGCCGGAGCGGGGCCGCGGCAGAGGGGCGCGGCGCCATCGCGCCGTGTCGGACGGACCAAGGCCCTGGCCTTAGGCCGCGGCGGAGCAGAGAGCGTCAGTCGGTTTATGGCTGCCGGTGTCGGAGCAGGGGGGACCAGCCAGCGCCGGTCCCGTGGCGGTAGCAGCCGGCCGGCCGAAGCAGGCCGGTCGTTCAGGGGAGAAGTCGGGGGTCGTCACCCCCGGCTGGCCGGACAGCAGCGGCCCCCCATATGGGGGCTGCGGTTACGCAATAGGGGGGCAGCACCCCCCCCCCCACCAAACTGCTCGACAGTTTCGGCCGAGCCACCTGGCCGTTGGCCGCGCTAGTGCGCCGGGCTGGGCCACGCCCAAGCAGGCTAGACCCGGACCCAGTTCGGGTCGACCCGGTTCGGGCCGACCCAGGGGGTCTCGGACTGGGTCGGTCCAGACCCGAAACCCCCATTTTCAAACCTCTTCCAGTATTTTTCTCTTAACATGGGCTACGGACCTCCGATCGACACATTGTCAGCTATGATGTGATCCTTGGATCGAGGCAGTTGTTTAGGTATATTACACTCAAGGTTTCGGAGAACTTTGGGTTCAGCCGGGTTCGTTCGTTCACGAAACCAACCGAGCCCTCAGAGTGGAAAAGCTTATAACTTGAGTTCTAGACGTCCGATTGATGTGTCGTCGACTTCGTTGGATTCCTCTTGATGAGATGGAAATTTTGACATACTTTTCCCGAGGTTTGGATGCAGTTGGATAGTAGCCGGGTTGGATTGTACCTGAAATCCAACCGGGCCCCTGGAATGGAAAAGCTAATAACTTTCAGACCGGACGTCCATTTGATGAACCATCAGCGGCGTTGGTCATCTCGTTGAGAAACGGTCCCTATGAGTATACCCTATGAGAGTTCGGGGTATAGTTGAGATATGGCCGGGTTGGTTCATACACGAAACCAACCGGGCCCCTGGGATGAAAAGGCTAATAACTCACAGACCGGGCGTCCGATTGACGTGTCGTCTGTTGTGTTGAGACCCCTATGACAAGGCGGTCCTTTGAGATACTTCTTCGTGGGACTTGAGATACTTGGAGTATCAACTGTAGCTCGTGGAGAGGACCCTCCCGGTGACGAGCAAGCAAAGTGCAGAGACCTAGTAGCTGACTTAGACTTGACGACTGGTGATCGATCGACTCGGAGTGATTCGGATAGCCCAGTGGGGTGCGATTGGTTGTAGCGGCAGATCCACGATGGAGGTGCGCTTGGTTGTAGCGGCAGACCCACGGTACTCGACAGAAGGAGTACCTCTGTAGGCTATGAGGGGGTGCGCTTGGTTGTAGCAGCAGACACATGGTGGGATGCTTTTGGTTGCAGCGATAGGCCCGCAGTACTCGACAGGTGGAGTACTTCAGCAGTCCAAGGTTAGTGGGACGCGCTTGGTTGTAGCGGTAGGCCCACTGAACTCGGCAGAGGAGGAGTTCTCCAGCAGCCGTGGTTTCGTTTTCTTGAATAAAATCCTGGTTTGAGGTGATTCATTGACCTTTGTGTTTACCTCATGATTGAGATGGTTCACTTGATAACTTAGGTATATGTATGGGCATATACCTGGGTAGTGGTTATCCGTTGATTTCATAATCTTTGTGTTTCCTCATTATTGAGATAGGTTACTTGATAACTTAGGTATATGTATGGCTTATACCTAAGTAGAGGTTATCTATTGAGATCTTATTTGTGGTTATCCTTGTTGGATTTAGTGAGACCTCGAGGGTCTTGGGGTCCCTACTGAGTATCCTATACTCAACCCTGCACGGGCTATGCCCGCACCTCGTTGTGTTGGTTGCAGATGACGGGTAGCACTGACAGAGGCCGAGTGTTTGAGGATTGGACGGTACTCGGAGGTGGAACTCACGACGAGTCAGTATCCGAAGGTGGACTTCACGAAGAGAAGACACTCAGAGGAGATTAAGGAGAGAGAGCGATGTGGAGGCTATATGTACCTACCCTTCAGGTAAGATCTGTGGTGGACGATCCAGGAGCTGCGCTATCTGTACCTACCCTTCAGATAGGATCTTAGGAGGATGACCTAGGAGCTACTTCCATTATTCCAGTTGTTTGTCTTTTTTTGTTGTACTTTTTTTCAGTTGTAGTTGTACTTTCTATTGGGTCTGTATTCTGGCCCATTTACTTTTCATCACTTCCTTTTGTACTTAGTGTATTACTTCTTCTTGTACTCTGTGGTGTTTTGTTTACTTTTATAAAGGTAATGCCTTCCCAGTTATCGGGAATTACGCCTATGGTGCTAGTAGCCAGACCCTGGCCTATGGAAGGCGGGCCTGGGGTAGTCACGGCACGGGCCCTGAGGACGGGTCATGACAAATTGGTATCAGAGGAGTCGGTTCCACCGCAGAACTTATAACTCTGATATTTTTTTTCTATTAAGAAATAGTGTTAAGGGTACCGAGTGTGGCCTTTAGTTCAGGGAGTCCAGTGTTGGTGCGGCGGCCGACGTATCCGTACACCAGAACCCTGACTTCTGATTTCAGACATTGTGCACAAAAACACTGATTGCATGTGTGTTTCAAAAAGTTTTAAAGTCAGCTCAAACTGGGTCAGCTCACCAGGTATAAATCTTTTGACCATGTCATGTTTGTTTCTTTCAGGATGCCTCCCCGCGAACGACCAGCTAGAGCCCTGAGAGTTGTATGTACTAACAGCCCGCCGAGCAATGTGGCCTCAATACAGGGCCTTATCCCAGTTAAGGCACCAGTGGAGGCACCAGCGGTACTACTACCCGTTGGGCCACCGATTCCACCGGCCCCAGCAGCAGAGGGTGCACGTCGCTTGAGCACACTGCATGAGTTCCAGCGCCAGTGGCCACCCAGGTTCAGGGTAGAGACGGACCCGCAGGTGGCTGAGGATTGGCTGGAGGCTGTGGTGAGAGTCTTTAGGCTAGTGGGGACACCAGCAGACTTCATGGTGATCCTTGCTTCTAGCCTTATTCAGGGAGCAACAGGCAGATGGTGGAGCCTGATGCTCCAGATGCATGACGAGGCGACACTTCTGTGGGAAGACTTCGAGATTCTGTTCCGGGCAGAGTTTGTACCAGCCACCCTTCGAGTGGTGTGTATACAGGAGCTGGTGCATCTACAGCAAGGTAGCATGACGGTGGCGCAGTACTCAGCGAGGTTCACAGACCTCTCTCTCTACTCCACAGATATGGTACGGGACCCGTTCTTCAGGGCCCGAACCTTTGACCAGGGGCTCAGGCTAGAGATTAGAGCTTTTTTTGTTTCTCACAGCATCCCAATGCAGACAGGGGTGTTGGAGCGAGCCCTCTTGGGGGAGAGTTTCTTTGCTGAGAAGTCTCCAACACCAGGACCCACCACTAGCAGGCATGTGGCAGAGTCTTCTGCAACGGACAGTAGACAGATGACGTAGAGGTCCAAGAGGACCAGACCTACAGGTAGTCGACCGCATGACACAGGATCGTGTTTGCGAGGCACCTGGGGTGGAGAGAGACTTACCAGGAGCGTACATTGTTACTCTTGCGGCGGGGTTGGTCACATGGAACATGACTATCCGACCCGCCATGCAGATGACCAACAGTTAAATGAAAAACCTCCCAGGCAGAGGCAGAGGTTCGATCGAGGCAGACCACTAGGAGCAGAAGGTCGAGGGAGGGGAGATGGCCGGGCAGCTAGAGGTGGACGATGCTTCGAGGTGTTGCCACCACCACCACTAGGAGGTACACCCCGACTGTAGGAAATAGGTGGACATGGGAGAGCTCAGCTTCAGGCATCAGAAGCATATGACTACAGAGCTCCGGAAACAAGTGGACAGGAGCAGAACTAGTGGTTTACTTTTGTTCTTCATACTTTTAGTTCCATGTTGTTGTTACATTTGTGTCTTTTTTCTATGAGCTGTAATAATAAAAGAAACTTATTCTAGTAACACTTTCCTTCCTGTCCTTTTTTTGGTTGATACTAAGAGGATCCAGTTAAAAACTGTTGACTTGACCCTCACTTTCGATATTTCTACTGGAAGAGACCCAGTGGCCACACACTAATGCCGACAGTGTGACTCGACCCTTGGAGACGAGAGTGATAGTTGGATCTCTTGGTAGTTACGTCGAGGCCTTACGATGTCATCCATGGCATGAATACATCATTCATGTCAGGATTGACTGTATTAGGCAAAGAATGTGGTTCACCCAGGGGATGAGACCAGATTTCTCTTTTTGGCACAGAAGAAATCATAGCAGCTCTTGTGGGACCAGAGATGGTCCAGGCCATGATAGCGATGGTCCGGGTCATCCAAGAGAGGATGAGGACAGCTCAGAGCCGACAAAAGCCTTATGCTGACAACAGGCAGAGACCACTAGAGTTCGAGGATAGCGACCATGTTTCCTTATAGGTCTCACCTCGACGTGGAATTACAGAGTTTTGGATGAGGCAACAAGTTATCTCTGCGCTTCAACAGACCCTTCCAGGTCCTCATCAGGGTAGGCGAGGTGGTTTACCACTTGACCTTTCCACCTCAGTTGCATAGAGTGCATGGAATCATCCACGTACCTCGGATGAGGAGATATGTGCATGATCCTTCACACATCATCGACCTCAGGGAGTTGGATGTCGATGACAGGGTGACATGCGCGGAGGTTCCAGTGGGGATCGAGGATCGACAGGAGCGGATCCTACGTCGACGGTTGATTCCTCGGGTATGCTTCCACTGGATGTATGGGAACCTCCAGGGGAGCACCTGGGAGCGGAATGCTCAGATGCGTGCTCAGTACCGCTTTTGTATCCCTAGTTTGTGTTAATGCTTTACGGGGACGTAAAGCCCTTATGTGGGAGTAATGTAAAGACCCGGAAATTTCAAGGAAATTTATTTTTTCATAATTTTCTTTCGGATATTAAAAGTACGCAGTTTCTTACGGAACCTGATTCCGAGGCCCGGTGTGCCTGAAATCATTTTCCAAAGTTTATCTTGGGTACGTTCAGTGAACAAACGAGCGGGTTTTCCTAAATTTTGAACTGGAGCTTGAAACTGAAATCTGAGGACACTGATGGAATCGTAGCACCCGTAATTGCTTAGAAACGCCTTTTCCGGAGTTGCGTTTTCTCGGGTGTGGTTATTAAATTTTTTGGGACAAGTAAAGGAATAAAATAAAAATGGTGCGACCAATTTTTATTTTTATTTAAGTTGTTTATCCTAAGCTAAGTGGATGGAGTGGGACCCACTATATCCTACTCCAAAAGGGTAGGATATTTGTGGGGTGGGGCCCACACAAGCCCCACCTTTTCAACCCCATATTTTAATTAAGTAACGCACCTGCACCCCATTTTTTAATGAAAGTCAACCCTTGCGTTTATGTGGATTAATAAACGCCACATTAATTGGGCGGCTTAAACTCCTCAATTAATTGTTGATTCGTTTTTGAATTTCGAAAGGTTTGGCTTGAGAAATAAAATAAGACAAACACTTATTTTATTGGATTTGTTGGGTTGTGAGAGGATTGGGGGGAAAAATCTCTCAGTCTTGAAGTTCTTCCTCTTCGTCGAAGAACGCGAAGAACATGAAGAACACACCGCCGCTGACGAAGAACACCGACCTCCGACGATGGGAGACGGTGAGAGACACCTTCCTCGGAGATCGACGACGTGACTCTGTGTACCACGACGCCAATGACGTTCCTTTTGTGACGCCTTCTTCCGCGATGACCCTTCGTTCAACAACGCTCGAGGTAGGGGATTTATTGTTTTTGTTCGTGAATAATTGAGCATTCTTCCTAATCTTAGCTGCATGCTATCGAATAACGGGAGGGGGCCTAACCGCACAAACACGGCCGACTCCCCTCCCTTAATTATGTTGTTGACCTTGATGTGGTTTGGAACGGAGATGGCGCGGTTTCGTCGCACCGCGCGGGATCGTGCGGCAAGGGTGTGTCGCGCCGTCACACCGCGCCGTTGAAGTCGAACATGGTCGTGGCGCCGTCGCGCCGCCCCGGAGAACCACAAAGGCACCGCGGCCAGAGCAGGGCTATGGCAGAGGGGTGTGGCGCCGTCGTGCCACAGCAGAGCAGAGAGCGACGGCCAGTTTCTGGCCACCGGCGTCGGAGTAGGGGGGACCAGCCAGCGCCGGTCCCGTGGCGGCAGCAGCCAGCCGGCCGGAGCTGGTCGGCCGGTCAGGGGAGAAGCCAGGGGTCGTAACCCCCGGCTGGCCGGACAGGAGCGGCCCCCCACATGGGGTCTGCGGTTACACAACAGAGGGGCACCCCCCCCCCCCAAACCGCTCGGCCGTTTTAGCCGAGCCACTCGACCGCTGGCCACGCCAGCGCGCCGGGTCGGGCTACCCAGGTCAGGCCGGGCCGCCCAGGCCAGGTCAGGCCACACCATCCGGGGCAGGCCACAGCCAAGTGGGCCGAACCCGGACCCGGTTCGGGTCGACCCGGTTCCGGCCGACCTAGGGGTATCGGGTCGGGTCAGTCTGGGCCCCAAACCCCCATTTTCGGACCTCTTCCGGTCTTTTGCTCTTAACTTGGGATACAAACCTCCGATCGATGCACCATTAGCTGCAATGTGATCCTTGGATCGATTCGGTCGTTTCTGTATATTACACTCAAGGTTTCAGAGAACATTGGGTTCGGCCTGGTTGGTTCGTTCACGAAACCAACCGGGCCCTCGGACCAGAAACGCTAATAACTTGAGTTTCAGACGTCTGATTGACGTTTCGTCGACTTTGTTTGGTTCCTCTTGATGAGACAGAACTTTTGACATACTTCGCCTGAGGTTTGGATGCACTTGGATAGGAGCTGGGTTGGATTGTACCTGAAATCCAACCGGGCCCCTAGAACGGAAAAGATGATAACTTTCAGACATGACATCCGTTTGACGAACCGTCAGCGGCGTTGGTGATCTCGTTGAGAAACAGTCCCTGTGATTATACCCTATGAGATTTAGGGGTACATTTGAGATACGGCCGGGTTGGTTCGCACACAAAACCAACCGGGCCCCTGGGACGAAAAGGATAATAACTCACAGACCGGGCGTCCGATTGACATGTCGTCTGTTGCGTTGAGACCCCTATGATGAGGCGGTCCTTTGAGATACTTCTTCGGGGGACTTGTGATACTTGGTGTATCGACAGTAGCTCGTGGATCGGACACTCCCGGTGATGAGCTAGCAGAGTGCAGAGACCTAGTAGCTGACTAAGACTTGACGACTGCTGATCGATCGACTCAGAGTGATTCGGATAGCCCAGTGGGGTGCGCTTGGTTGTAGCGGCAGACACACAGAGGAGGTGTGCTTGGTTGTAGCGGCAGACCCGCGGTACTCGACAGAATGAGTACCTCTGCAGGCTATGAGGGGGTGCACTTGGTTGTAGTGGAAAACCCATGGTGGGATGCGCTTGGTTTCAGTGACAGGCCCACAGTACTCGATAGGTGGAGTACTTCAGCAGTCCAAGGATAGTGGGACGTGCTTGGTTGTAGTGGCAGGCCCACTGAACTCGACAGAGGAGGAGTTTTCCAGCAGCTGTGGTTTCATTTTCTTTAATAAAATCCTGGTTTGAGCTGAGTCATTGACCTTTGTGTTTACCTCATGATTGAGATGGGTCACTTGATAACTTAGGTATATGTATGGGTATATAACTGGGTAGTGTATATCTGTTTATTTCATAATATTTGTGTTTCCTCATGATTGAGATGGGTTACTTGATAACTTAGGTATATCTATGGCATATTTATAAGTAGATGTTATCTTTTTAGATCTTCTTTTTGGTTATCCTTGTTGGATTTAGTGAGATCTCGAGGGTCTCGGGGTCCCTACTGAGTATCGTATACTCACCCCTGCACGGGATATGCTCACACCTCGTTGTGTTCATTGCAGACGACGGGCAGCACTGACAGAGGCCAAGTGTTCGAGGAATGGACGGTACCCGGAGGTGGACCTCATGACGAGTCAGTATCCTAAGGTGGAATTCACGACAAGATGACACTTGGAGGAGGTTGACGGGCGAGAGCATTGTGGAGTCTATCCATACCTACCCTTCAGGTAGGATCCGTGGTGGACGATCCAGGAGCTGCACTATCTGTACCTACCCTTCAGGTAGG
Source organism: Viscum album (assembly GCA_963277665.1). Classification (NCBI taxonomy): domain Eukaryota; kingdom Viridiplantae; phylum Streptophyta; class Magnoliopsida; order Santalales; family Viscaceae; genus Viscum; species Viscum album. Next base: position 1,881,105,386 of record OY728132.1, read on the forward strand.
ATCTGAGGAGGACGAACCAGGAGCTACTTCCATTCTTCCAGCTCTTTGTCTTTTTCTGCAGTACTTTTGTTCAGTTGTAGCTGTACATTCGATTGGGTTTGTATTCTGGACCATTTATTTGTCAGCACTTCCTTTTGTACTTAGTGTATTACTTCCGCTTGTACTCTATAGTGTTTTGTTTACTTTTATAAAGGCAATGCCTTCCCAGTTATTGGGAATTACGCCTTTGGTGCTAGTCGCTAGCCCCTGGACTATGGAAGGCGGTCTTGGGGTAGTCACAGCACGGGCCCCAAGGATGGGTCGTGACAATCAATCCTCATACCACTCAGTGACTACATTTTACTTTATTGGGTATTTAACTACACTAAAATATTCTTAAAAACAAATTTAATATCCTTTATAGAAGACATAAAATCTAGATCACTAATAACAAGTTGATTTTCACGTGGTTTGAAAATGATAGGAGGTTTGTACACAGCCTTCTCTCTACCAGTAACTGAAATTTATTTTCCTTAGGATTCTTCTGAAAATTATTCTACAGATGAACCCAAATCTAAATATGATTATCAATATAATTTTAGCACATTTTTTAGAGCCACAATCTTTGAATATAATAACATTATATTGTTAAAAAATAAAAAATAAAATCTTTTTGATAAACAGAAGGAGGTGTAAATTTTATCTTGTGTTTACATTGACACTTCCATATTTTCCTTAACCAAATCTCCAACAAATATCTCATGTTGAACAACATGGTCATTCATGCATGCATCTACAACCACACTACGCTTCTTAATAGCTACATGTGTGTCAATAAATTATGAAACCATGTCTTTTTTTATTTCATCCAAAATCATTGGAGAAATTATATCATCATGAAGACACTAAATCTAAGATGAAATATAATTCAACTCAAACATTATATGATCAAATCCATTTTAAAAATTTGGAAGAAATATAGATACCATAGGATCATGGGAATAATATTGAATCTTATTGATAAACTAAAACTAACTTAGCACAAAGTTTTTCAATGTGTACAAAGTCTCTTTCACCTCATCTCAAAAAAATTGATTTCTTCAACCAATTCCTTATAAAAATTATTACATGGATAAAGGATCATGAAACACATATTTTTGAGATACCAATAAAACATTAAGTTCACCAAACATAACCTTAATAGGGAAAACATATTTTAATACATTTACCAAAATTTCTAGGTCCCCAACTTCCCTATAACTTACACTTGAACTAGCTTGAGTAATTGGTGGATCTTTCTTAAGACTTCTAATCAAAGCTTATTAAGTAGCCACCATTACAAGAAATTTATTAAAATATGATTTAGAGAGAGTGGACTCTTTAGGTTCTATGATATCATCTTTCCATGAATATAGTTCCACATTTAAACCATAAAAATATTCTCTTATCTTGTAAAACTACATCATAACTTCATTAGAAAACACTTCATTTTCCAAGATTTCTGAATTTTTTCTAATTTAATGGGTTGACTCATGATCAGTTGAAGGTGAAAATGTAATTGATTGTATTTGGGATCTTTTATTATACTCTGTAACTACATCATCATTCCTTATTTTATCTATCGGTGATCCATGATGAATTGGATCAACTCCATATTTCACTTATACTAACTCTAGACTTCCTTGATGTTTAAAGATTACAAACACAGTTTGAGATATCCTATCTTAAGAAAAAGTACCGGTTGTCTCAATAAATATCCCTACACACTGATCTTTAGTAGATACTAAATCTTCACCAAAATATTTACTAGTAACTTCTCTAACCTCTTACATAGAATCTTGACTAGTAGCTACATCCTCTTAAATCTGAAAAGACTCATCAGTAGTATAATTGATAACTGGAACTAAAATTTTTGTTATTACTGATGTCATCTCCTTTACTCCCCTATAATACACTCTCTCAAAATATGTTTCATCATTAAGTACTGAGGTATGAGCTGACTCCCCTTGAGTCATACTCTCCTGACCAATTGACATAAAGTATTTTAAAGAATAATCCCATAAATATCCAATCATCATTAAAAGAACTGATGATAAGGTATTACTTTTGTGACACTTCATTATAAAGCTCTCATTTAAGTCTACTTATTTCTTCTTCAACACAAAATAAATTAATCAACCATAAAAATAGTAGTTTAAAATCCTTTTTTTCATAAAAATGATATAGGAATATAATCATATATCTATAAAAAATAAATTAAAGTTATTAATAAATATATACATTAAATAAATATATTGAAAGAGAACTTTCTCTATTTATCCATCTCTTTTTCATATACAATGTTGAACAAACATACATAATACATTCATCCCGGTAGGAAACTCTTTTACTCTTTTATTTTCAAAAATAGAGGTTCTATATAAAAACTATAACACAAATTTTGGACCTACTATTCTTATTCTAGTTAGAGATTGACTAAAAGAAAACTCCCCCACATTTGGAAAATCATAAACCTTGTCCATGTCGACATAGGAAACTACCACTGTATTTCCTTTAACATTTGAAGTGATAACATATTCTATTTCAATAATCTATAACTTTTAATTCATTAGAAACTCATTTAGTTCTTCCTCAAAAATAAAACTTGATCTTTTTTCATAAAAAATAAAATTCAAACATTGAAATGCAAGGACGTTATTCAATAACATTTTAGTTGTTTTCAACCATGTCATATCTATGGATTTTCCCCCAAGACCTCTTCTTCTACTTCCTCTAACTCACATAAATTATATTGATCCTCCATCATAAGAACTCTTCAAATTTCCCATTTCAAACCGGTAAGTTAAATGTCAAACAAGAATTAAAAGGTTATATACAACATTTCATCTTCAAACTTAGGTTATGAAAGCGAATTGAAAAAAGGGTTAATAGCCCATTTTGTAATCAGTAACATACCTAAATCCCAAATTTCTTACATACCCTAATTTTGTTTAAGGTTACTTCAAACTAATAAAAAATAAAAAAATATGAAGAAAATTAAAGAAATAAATTTGTATTTTAATATTTTAAATACATAGATTGAAATAATAAGAGTAATTATCATTAAATAATTAATTTAAATAAAATAATAGAATATTTAAATTGAATTTCACCAAAAATAATGAGAATAAAGAATTTAAAATTTATTTTATTTAGACTAAATTATAATACATTAAATTTATACTAAATTATAATAAATTTAATTTATTTAAAAATAAATAAACCCAAATCTTTATTAATGAAATCAAAATTCTCACACGCAAGGGGATTTATAAAAATATCTACTAATTGATTCTATTTAGAGATAAATTCAAGAGAAATATCACTTTTTTTAGTGTGATCTCTTAGAAAATGATTCTTTAATTCTATCTTATTTGTTCTTGAATGATTTATCATGTTCTTAGAAATTTTTATAGCACTAGTGTTATCACATATAATTGAGAATTGATTATAATTGAATCTAAAATTCATTAAGGTGTGTTTCATCCAAAGCACTTATGCACAAAAATGACTATAATCAATATATTCTTCTTATGTACTACATAATTTAATATATTGGTGCTTCTTACTAGACCAAGATACCATGGATTTACATAGAAAATGGAAATTTCCTAAAGTATGCTTCTCATCTAGTCTACAACCACCAAGTCGACATATGAATTTGATATTAAATTAAAATCATAAGTTATTGAAAAAAGTAAAGAAAGGGAGATTATTTATTTTAAATATATTAAAATACTTTTAGCATCTTTAAAATTAAATTCATTGGTATTATCTTGAAATTGATCTCAAAAACACACTTCAAACATAATATCACTCTAATAGTAGTCAAATACAATAAAATCCCAATTATTACTCCATAAATCTTATTGTCAACTAGTTTCCCAGCTTCACCCAAATCATTTTTCATTATAACTCATAGATTATTATGTAAATTACTACTTCTATGCTTAAACCCTTTAGGTAATTCAAGTATGTATTTACTTTTTTGAGAATATTATCAAAATATTTTTGATTAATTTGAAAACCTAAAAGTAATTTGACTCTCCTATCATGCTCATTTCAATTTTTTTTACTAGTTTTGAAAATTAATTACACAAAATCTTGTTTTTAGAACTACATATTACATCATAAACATATATTTTAACTAAAAACATACCTGAAGATGAATTTTTCCTAAATAATGTATGATTTACTTACCTACTGAAAAACCATTTGATAAAAGAAAAAACATAAATGCTCATGCCAGGATAGGTTCTTGTTTAAGACCATAATATTCTTTGGTATTTTTAAAAAGTAAATTTTGAAAATATGGATTTTTAAAACTAGGATGATTCTCAACATAAACTTCTTTTATTGGAAAACCATTTATAAAATAGGATTGTACATCCATCTGATATAATTTAATGTTCATGTATGATATGTAGGCTAAAATAATACTAATGGATTATATTCTAGCTACGGGTAAAAAGGTGTACTCATAATCTATACCTTCTTCTTGATTATAATACTTAGCCACAAGTTAAGATTTATTTCTAGTTATTACACTGATACTATATTCATTATTCCTAAAACCCCATTTTTTATATAACAGGTTAGTCAAAGGTTTTATCAACTAATTAACATACTTTGTTCCTCTTGAACTAGTTTAATTCCACTTGCATATTTATAACATAACTTTCATCTATTAAGGATTATTATATGGACAAAGATTATATCTAATAAAATAATTAATAAAACTCTACAAGTATTATTAAACTCTTAGTTCTAATTACCTCATCTAAACATCCTATAATAGTTTCTAAAGGGTGGTTCTTAAGTGTACTAGGTTGTCAGGGTAGCACACTTTCAGTTTCACTAGAATCCATCCTTTTAAAATCTGTAACTGTAAAATCAAGATCCAATTATGAATCCATTTTTTTACCAAAAATATGTTTGGATAATATGTTTTCAAAAGGGTCACATAGTTCATTAATTTGAGTTTATTTTTTATCAAAACTATTGCTTTCAAAAAAATTCACCTATGTTGATTTCTTAATAATCTTTGATCATTTATTGAAAACTATATATGCTTTTGAAGTAGTATAATATCCTAGAAGGATAACATCGTTATCTTTTGGATAAAATTCACCAAGATTAAACATTGTGTTTATAATATAAAACATACATACAAATACCTTAAATTATCTAACTTTTTCTATTATATTAATCCATAAATAATGGGGAGTTTTCTTTAATATAGTTCTAATTATAACTCTATTTATGAAATACCATTTTTTATTCATAGCTTCAAACAAAAAATGATTAGGAAAGTTATATTCACATAACATATTGCATTAAATTTCTTGTAATTTCAAATTCCTTCTTTCAATAACACCATTCTTTTGAGGTGTAATGGGGGAAAGAAAATGTATGCTTGATACCATGTTTTGAAAAATAGGAATTGAAATCATGGTTTTAAAATTCTTCTCTAGGGTCACTTCTTAAAAGAATAATTTTTTCATATTTATCTTTCCAATCCAATTTCAAAAAGCTTATAAAAATAGAACAAGCATCACTTTTAACACTAAAAAAATAAAACCTATATAAATCTAAAATAATAATAAACTAAAACCTAATCAAAATATTTTCTTATTATATTTGAAACTCTATATGTACTAACCAAATCCATATGAATAAGTTCTAGGGGTATAGAAATAGAAACCTCTTTAATTGGTTTAAAATATGACTTGTGTTTCTTTCCCATTTGGAATGCATCATATAACTTCTTTTTATTCGATTTAATTTAAGGTAAATATGAAACTAAATTCATTTTGTAAATTTTCTCAATGAATATAAATTCAAATTTCCTAATATCATATTTCGTATTCATGATTTATTTGTTTTATCATTTAACAAATCACCTTTTATCAACTCAATGAATTAAGATCTAGATTATAGAAATTATCTATTTATGGTGCCTTAAACATAATAATTTTATCTTTGAAAAAAGATCATGCATTTTTTGAAAAATTAACATAATAACCTTCATAAAAAATTTGAGATATACTTATCAAATTTTACTATAACCTTTCCACATAGAGAACATTTTTGATAAGTATAGAGTTTAGATTTTCAATAGATCCAAATCCCATAATATTTCTTTTAGCATTGTCTCAAAAATTAATGTGTCCTCCATCTATCATTGATAAAGAGTTAAATTTTAAGAAATCTACACATATTTTCCTTTAGAATCCAAAATCAAAATAATATATTTCATTGTTTCTCTTATAAATTTTTATCTGAAATGGTTAATTAAATAAAAAATTTGTAATATCCCGACCTGGGTTCCACACACCGATGCCCCAAGCTGGTCAATCACATGACCTCAGCATGCCTCCCAGCATGTTATAGGTTTCTAGATATGAGTGATGGTATATTATATCAACATGTTGAAACTATAACCTCTTCATCAAAGTATCACAATAGTTTAAATAAATAAAAAATAAAAAAAGATAATAAACCACATCCAAAATAATGGCATGACCATAATAGACCAATAATAGATTATAAACCAGAATAGGAAAACAATATCCAAACCAAAAAAGTAGATATGTAATGCCAAATATGTGTCAAGTGTGAAATTAAAACCTCAAATAACACTCCCAAGAGGGTCCCTATACTGATTCTGGGTCCTCTTCCATTATCCACACCAACTCATCCATCTAACATAGGTCTCTTTACATTATTCTATCCTGCAAACATGATGTCTATTCGGGTATTGGTTAGGAAACCCAAGTAGGGTGTGAGTACAACTTAGTAGGCCACCAACAACAATTTCTAAAACAATATCCATTCACTAATAGTTTATGTAGTTTTATAAATAATAAATTACAATGAATAAAGTAAATAGTTAACACATTTCATTATTCTTTAATTGACCAAGTAATGTCACATATCAGTATTTAGAGCCTCATTCTATATCTCACACCTCAATGTCACATATTTGTATTTTGAGCCTCAGTCACTGTCCCACACTGACTAAAACATAAGAGTATTTGAATCCTCTATCCTTATCCCACATCACAATGTCACATATATCACAAATATCACAATATCACAAAGATAAAAATTACATATACATCAAGGTTATTCATCATTAACCTTCTTATAAAAAATTCTCATTAATTCATACCTTTTTAGTTTATCACAACAATCATAATTCATTATTTCAATCACAAGGAATAATATTGACAATTCACTACAAAACCAATTATCAACACTAAATAAAATAATTCATTAACCCTTCATGGTTAATCCAAACATCTCTTTATTCCCATTAATCAATCAATTCAACATTCAATTAATCAATCAATCCCACTATCCCTTCAATTTAATAATTCTATAACCTTATTATCTAATCAATTTTATAATCACTAGTAAACCAATTTTAATATCCCCAATTCATCCCAAATCATTATCATGTGGAAATTTAATTAAATCAATTCGATTTTGGATAAAATTTCCCAATCATGGAAATTTAAATTTCAAAATTACATAAATGAAATTAATTCAAGTCTATGGGATTTTCAATTTAGACTCCCTACCTCATGATAGATGACGAACTCTTGCAAACGGAAATCACCAATTGAAGGGAAATAACCAAGATCGCGATGAAGGATAAGATCTAGATCCAAAATCTAGATTCAATATCAAACAGATTAGATCTATCAAAACCTATATCTAAATGCATTAATAATGGAGAAAAAAATCACTTAAAAAGATGAGAGTAATATGGGAGAGAAAGAGAGAGATAAAACATTCAAAATGAGAATCTTCTACCTAAAGGGGTGAAATTTATTTAATCTAGACATCGATTCATTATGAAATAAGTTTCTAAGACATTTTAATTCATCTAGCATCCACCATAAATGATAGAAAAACTTTAGAGTCTATTTGGATTGAATTATGGTGATGTTCATGGGGTTCAAAATTTTTAAAACTAATTTTAGGGAAATCAATCTTGCACGCACAGTTTCCTGGGCAGGGGAGCATATTTTACCAAAATATGAACCTCTTCGATGGGGCTTCATAGTTACTCCTAATAGGGATCACAGTTTGAAAAACCATGTGCCAACTTTGCAATCCCTCTTTACCTGAGGTTTTTTGGTTTTCTGGGGCAGGGTGCATGGTTTGGGAAAACTGTGCACCAACGATGTACTTCCCAAAACCCCTCCAAAAATTTCTAAATTTCACCCAAATGCACCCAATAAAAAACTATACAATATATAATCAAAACAAGGAAAAGAAGTTCCTATAAACTATCCTAATACATCTCCAGAAAAGTTCAGGATCTTAAAATATTCCCACCTTATAACAACCTTTCCATGAGTTGTACTCTCATGAATCCCTATGATTTTGAGGTAAAATATATCATCCACTAATCCCACATATTCACTTATCTCTCACATGTTTCCTCCTAAACATTCCCATGTTTCCACAATACAAGTAATATCAGCATGTTCTTTCCATGCAACACTTTATCACAATGATCTAACACACGTATCAGATGCACCTCAAAGGATGAATTTATCTCAAGCTCAACATCATCCACATTGATCTTGTGATAAGGGTTGGGGTGATACCACCAAATTTGTGACACATGAAAAATGTCATGACTAGAACTGTACCTTTGTGGAAGAGCCAATAGGTATGCCACTAGCCTGATTCTCTCTACAACCTCAAACGGTCCAATAAACCTGGGTGTCAAATTTCCCTGCCTTCAAATCCTCTGATGACCTAATATAGGTGACACCTAAAGAAACATATGATCACCCATTGTAACTCAAGTGGGTTCATCAACTTTGATCAGCATAATACTTCTGCCTACTTTGAGTTTTAGTAATACATTTCTGAATCAGTTGAACTTTCTCTAATCCAAAACCTTTGGCTCAATATCCTTGTTCCAAATTAAATATCCTGGACACAACAAGGTAACAACCATCAGTTCAAGTCCATATATAAATCAAAACCCAACTAACTCCCTTTATCAAAAAGAAAAAATATATATCATCCCCACTATACTCTTGAGTTCACAACCATTGACATTAAAAGTTTGGCACCACCATCAATATAAAATACCACTAGAACCTCAACTCAAACATTCACAAAAAAACCCAACATGTTTCCCAACTCACCATGCCAAAACATCCCTAAGAACACCATTAAACATTAGAATCTATCCTTTCCATCATAACCACCCTAAATGGACACACATCTATCCTTCATGCCTGAACCAAGGACTAAATTATTTCTTTCCACAACTTGATTCCAACCCCATAATGTACTTATCATTTAATAACTATCCCAAGGCAGATTATAACTCACCACATATCTTACCTTTTACCCAAATGTGTCGGGAAATCCCCACCTGAACCATTTTAGAAACGCCCAAGTTCTTCTATCGACATGTTACTCCACCACCAAATGATAAAACCATCTTATTTAGGTACACTATCCTCATCTAAGTTCACTTTCTGATTTCTATCACTAACTTCTAGTAAAATTCCACCATCAAAGCATCTACCAATCCCTAATCTCTCCTCAGCCTAAACTCCACTCACTAATAAATTTTGAAACAACCACTCGATTTTTAATTTAGAACCACCCATAGGCCAAATCTAATTCTCGACTTAAACAATCACCACATCCAATAACCAATTTTACATTCCCAAGGAATAACAACAGTTAAATCATTAGTCCCTTATTGGCATCCCTATTCCAAACCATAAAACTCATAATCAGCTCTATACACCTACATACCCATGAGCATCAGGTTCATACTCCCACTACTAACACACAACTCTCCACCTTATGAGTGTCATTATCACTACATTTCATGAAATTACAATGATCAAAAACAACTCTTAAATCATAAGTTAAATCCTAAAACATGGGCATCGTTGTCTATCTTTTCATAGGGAAACAAAAAAACATCAACCACTTCCTATTCCCGGCTTTTGAGAATGGAACACATGGCATTCATCGAATTTTGGAACATCCTGAGAACTTCATCCATAAACTGCTAATGGTATACCTCCCATGATCCAACTCCACATATAATTCTTCATGAGATAAACCTAAAAGAGGCCTCATATCCAAAAAAACACATTTAGGTATCTATGTGTAAATCCAGATCTCTCTCAATGCACTTGAGATGATGTCATGGTATTGGAAATGATCTTGACCAGATAAAATTATGCTAATAAGTATTCAAGTAGCACCACCAAAATTTCTCCAACACCGATGTTACATACCAATATAGAAACACCTTAACCTATCAAAAGTATCATGCTTCCTATCCTTCCAACATCTCATCAATATCCCACCACTATAACTCAAGTGGGGTTTCCAACTAAACTAACCAGCACTTCATGGATCACTACCAAGAATCTATGAACCAAAACGTCCTATAGAACTACCTCCTCCCACCTCTCGAGCTCTTCCAGCATGAATATGTAGACTCACAACAGAAACAAAATGTCTCTCCACACTGATCCCAAACCAAATGGCCCATCACACAAATAGGTATCATGTATCCCTAGGACATGCCCAACACACAGTACTCTTCCTAACCCTTGGTTTAACACACCCTCTTTTGATCATTCATTGACCTCAACTCAAGATTCCATGAACAAACTACCCCAAAGCTAGGCCCACATTCCTATTCACAGAAACTACCATGCCTCCTAGTCTGCAAGCCTCATTAGACTCAAGGTGTTTTCAACATTTCTCTCCAATAACCTAACCATTTTTACAAACAAGCACAACCTTGTGACTTCCCCTCACCCCGGGTGTCACTTCCATATCAAAAGCATCAATCCATGATTTTATAACCCTAGTCTTGTATGTCCAAAATAAATACTTATTCCTAACTCAAACACCATCAAAACCATAGTGATTGGTTTTTAAATGATCCTTCCTTCCAAAACTACCCTTATGACCAACTAAAATCACTCAAGTTGTTCTCTTAAAAATAAATTAAGGTTTTACCATGCAATGTTACCAAAATCAATGTCACCAACCATGAATTGATCCCACCTCTGAATCAATAACTCATGATTCGCATTCCAAGGTACCTGTAATGCTAGGATAACCACCCTTGAAGATACCCTTAATTTCCCAAGGTTTTTTACTCATATAAAAAACTCTATTCACGCCTCCAAAAGCATTAAATTTACCACTTAGTCCTCTAGGATTAACCCACACTATGATACACTCTCTATGTGTATCTATCAAAACTCAAACATCCACATATGCCACTCTCATCTAAATTTTCACTCAATACGGTCAACCCCTCTCATAGGTCACCCTCATATGTCAAAAGAAACCAACTCCCCGAACTAAATTCATGTATAACAACCAACACTAGATCCATCTCTATCTAATCCATACACATAAAATGTCAACATCTCACTGCTCATGATAGAAATCCTACCCCCATTCCAAACACATTGAGTCCAACTCACTAAGCAACTATGTACTCAAGGTCCCACACCAGGGTTAGTTGCCCACACATATTGAAACTACAATCCCAACACCCACTATAGGGTCTAAAACACAACTCGAAAGATCCCAACCCACAAGGGTTACCATATTCACATTTCTCAAAAATATATAAGAACCCAAAATCCTCGTAACCCATAACCAATTTCTCAAACTAGGGAACTCTTCATACCCAAACCACCCATACCAATGGCCAAATAAACAACACAACGGATACTCATTTCCCACACCTAATGGTTCTATCATATATATATAACAAGAAAGGTTCTCACAGAACTGTTCTTCCCCTATAATACCCTAAACTAATGGCCGCTCTTATTCCAAAAATAGAGTCTCATTTATATCCATGTACTTCATTCATTCTATCAGCAAATGTCATAAACAATTAAAAACACACATCTTAGAACACATTTCACAACATCATTATATTTATGGGGATTTAAATAAATCCATAAACAGTCATCCCCCTATCCTTCCCCACAGTCATAAACGAAGTTCTATAACTACCCTTTACCATCCTACATCTAGGTCATGGTTAAAAAAGGGTAAAGACATTATTATTTTTCATTTTTTCATTAAAATAAAGAATATTCAAATTTATAAAATTTTATAACATTTAATTTTATATCAGAAACCATTTTCTGTTCAATTACACATGCAAGGAAAAAAATTCAAAAAACTACCCAAAAACTAATTTTCCCATTCATTCCTTAAAATGATGCATGCCACAATAATTAATGATTTCCTATAATGATGCATGCTTAATCATCTCTCATTACATAATAGGACACAATTCAAATATCATAAAAACTCAAAAATCAGTAACACCACACAACAAGTTAATCACTCGAGGTGAAATAACATTCAACTATAACAGAACACATCAAAAACAACAATCTCACCCTTGGAACTTTTCTACTACCCTTATGCATGGGTTAGCTACTCCCATTAATGATCTCTTAACCAAGGACCAACTCAACCTAGTATTATGTATACCTTTCCCAAATAGTAATATAAAAAACACCTTTGATTTCACTTTGTAATGTCTTGAACTAGGTTCCACACACAGGTTCTCCAAGATGTTTAGTCACATTACCACAAGTGTGACTCCATGAATGATAGAGTCTTTCAAATAGTATTGATTTTTTACTATATCAACATGGGGATACTATACTATCTTTTTCAAAGTAGCACTATAATGGAAATAAATAAACAACAACCAAAATATAATAACCCACAACCAGAATAATTCCATAACTATAACCAAACAATAATACATGATGAACTAGAATTGGAAGACAATATAAAAACCAAAATAATAGATATTTCATGCAAAATATGTCTCAAGTTTCAAATGAAAACCCAAAATAAAGACACACCAACACTCCCAAGCAGGTCATGATACCAAGTCTGGTTACCTCATCCATGCTCCACCCCAGCTCAAAAATCTAACATATAGATCGTTCCCTTATCTTATCCTACAAACATGAATTCTATTTGGGTGTTGGTTAGGTATTCTGATTAGGGTGTGATTACAACTCAATAGGCCAACTCCAATGGTGTTTAAAATAATATCCAATCAATAATAGTGTATTCGGTTGTATAAATAATAAAGTACAATTCATAAATTAAATAGTTATCACTTTTCATTATTCTTTAATTAACCACATAATTCCCCTAGTGCATAATGAAACCCATTCTATTAATACCCACTTTGACCCATGTCAGAGTTTGAACTATCCCCAAGAGATATCACATGTCAAAATACCATGGTTATCATTTAGCATTTTATTTCATATCATATCATGGCCAATTGGAACTATTGTCCAAAGCCAATCTCATGCATGTATAATGTTGTTTTTAACACCCCAAGGTTATTTTGAGCCTCATTCCCTATCCCAAACCTCAATGTCATGTGCATATTTAAAGAATCAATCCCTATCTCACACTCAATGTTAGATATGGTTATTGGGAGCCTCAGCCTTTATCCCACACCTCAATGTCACATATGGGTATTTGAAGCCTCATCCCCAATCCCTCACTCACTAAAAAATATGGTATTTGGATCATCTGTCCTTGTCCTACACCTCAATGTCACATTTATCACAAATATCACAATATAAAATGAATCATAATTACATATACATAAAGTTTATAAATATTTATCCTTCTTATAAAACATTCTCATTAAATTTTCCCTTTTTAATTTATCACAATAATCATCATTATTTATTTCAATAACAATAAATAATATGAAAGGTTCAATATTAAAACGATTGTAAATAATTAATCAAATAATTCATTAAACCATCATGGTTAATCCAAACTTACATTTCTTCTGATTAATCAATCAATTAAATATTCAATTAATTAGTCAATTCCACAATCCCACCAATTGACTAATTTCATAACCCCATTATACCATAAATTTTATAATCATGAGTCAAGCAATTTAAATTTCCCAAATTTAACCCAAATCATTATCACATGTCAATTTTGTTAAATCAATTAAATTTTAGATGAAATTTCTTAATCATGGAAATTGAAATTTCACAATTAAAAACAATTAATTAAATAAAGACTATATTATTTGAAATTTATACTACCTACCACGAGATAGATGAAGAACCCTTGCCAACAGAAATTTTCAGTTGAAGTAGAACAACCATGATCCTAATGAAGAATTATATCTAGATCTAATATCAAAAGGATTAGATCTATCAAAACCTATATCTAGATACATTAACAATAGAGTAAAACATCACTTCAACAGATGATATAAATATGGGAGATATGGATAAAACCATGTGGTAGGAGAATCTCTTACTAGGATAGGTAAATATTTATAAATATGGTCTTTGATTCATCAATAATAGAGTTTATAAGACCTTGAAATCCATATTGAATCCTAAAAAATGAGATAAATCATTTAGGGTTTAGTTGGGTCAAATTAGGGTGAACTTCAGGGGGTTCAAGAATTTTAAAAAATAATTTTCTGGGAAATAATTCTGGTGCATACGATTTCCTAGGTAGGGGCACACAATTTTCCAAACTGTATTCCCTAATTGTGTGCCTCTCCTATGGGGTTCATGGTTATCCTAATAGGGTGACCGGTTTGAGAAATAAAGCACTAACCATGTAATTTATCTTTGTTTGGGTTTTAAAGGTTTTCTAGGGCAGGGCACACAGTTTGGGAAAATCATGCGCCAACTATGAAATTCCCAAAACCCCTCCAAAAACATCCAAATTTCACCCAAAAACTCCCAAGAAAAAACCCATACAAGATATACTCAAAAAGGTGAAATAGTACCTATAAATGAGCATTATATATTTCTAGAAAAGTTAGGGGTCATACAAAATTGTTTTGGTACTCATATTTTCTGGGTCCAATAAGGTTAGCAATTAAGGATTTCAGAACCCAAATTAGTTTGGGCTGTCAAAAGCCTTTAACACTGAAATTAAAAAAACACATGAAAAATGAATTTTAACTCCACATAACTATGGGTTTATAAACTAAAATAATTTTTAAATTTCCTTATCTCACCAAAATGAAAATAAGTAACTTTTGAATTATTTTTAATATTGAAACTCAGTAAAAAATAATTCTTGTGAAACTTTGGTTATCACCTTGAATTACTATTCCAAATCAATTTTTATGAATTTTCTTATTTCAAATAATTTTTTTAAATAATCTTTACATTTTTTAAATACACTGGAAAGATAATTAAAATATGTAACTTCTTTTTTTTAATTTTATATTTTATTTACATCTTCATCACATGATGCAGTAGAATTTTCTATGTTAGTTTTTAGAGTTAATATTGTTGAGTTAAGTATTAATTTTCTTTCATTACGTAATTTTTGTAATTATTAATGGTTTTATTTTTTTTTAGATATTCATACTCAGTTTCTAACATAGAATAATTAATATAGTTTCTCAATAGAGTAATTTCCATTTTTATGACTATTTTCATTTTTAGAAGAAGAGTAATTATGTACCTAGTTAGTTTATTCAATAAAACATATGTTGGATTTCGGATTAGAAATATCATCTTCTGATTCTAAAGATAAAACATCACTATAATCCTATGAAACACTCAACATTTCCTTCATGTATTTTTTGTATTTCTTCTTATAACCATATTTATTGAAGTATTTCCTTACTAACTTTTGGTCATTTTAAAGTTACTAAAAATAAATCTAGATACATCTAAGATTATTTCATTCATAAAATCTCAATTATTTTGAATTTCCATATCAATTATTTTATTTTTTGAAATATTTTTTAAAAACTCTTCTGTATTTTTTAATAAAATTAAAATTTCTGGAAAAGTGAGTGAGATCACTATCCAAATAAAAACTACAAGAATAATTTTCATCAGATGACTCAACTATTTGAATTTATTTACACTTCTTTCCATACTTTGAAGTTGATACCTTTAAAGAAACATTATCCTTTTTAATTAACTTATGCTCTCTATATTTAGCTTCCATCTCTTCTCCATACATCATTATAGTTCCAATAGGATCTTTTATTTTAAAAAATTTGACCTCTATTGACTTTCTATTAAAAACTGATATGCCCCTCCACTTTGGTTGCAGTATTTAGAGAACTTTCAGAGCTTGATATAGTTTAGTAATTAATTTCTTTGAGAAAGAAACATTATTCAAGATTTATGTAAGTATTTTATTTAGCTATGTGATAATATCACTCTCCATCATTATAAAAGTATCAATCTTTAGTTCAGAAGTATTATATTTGAGAGCTCACACGTTATATGTTCTTTCATAAGAAATTGAAATTATATTCTGAATTTCATAATCTATTCGGAATTGAGAAAACCTATTTTACTCATTCGGTCCTAATCCAAAAATTATATCATTCATAGATTTAAAATTAAATAATAGTATACTTTAGTTGTAACACCCAATGTTTCCGATTCTATTTTCATAATTCCATAATTCTTCACATCTTTTAAATAGACCTTCATACCAAGGTTTTTTAAATATATAATCATCATTTGCTTCCAAAATCCTTATTCATTCAATTAAAATAGGATTCTATGACCATTTAAATTCCTTTTTTATTATTATTCATTATGTCAATTATTGAAGAGATATTTATATTTCAACTCTTTACTACTGAGAACTCAATAATCACACCTATGATACCAAATGTTGTCAGAGTATGACTATAAGAGTACTCAAGACGGGGGGTTAATTGAGTTCTTTTAATTTCTTATTATAAAATTCTCCATCTATTGTTTAATATTTAATTCTGTAATGTTCTATAATAAAACATGTGGTTGAAATAACTTAAAAAAATAAACATACATAAATATATTTATAGTGGTTTGGGGAATAGAAGTCCCCTGTTCCACCCCACCACCACTCTTCTCCATGTGTGTGATGATTTTAAAAAGTCTATTATTTTTCTAGGGACTACCAGTTCATTTCATAGGGAGTTCACAACTAAGTGCAAGAAATCGAAACTTGGTACAAGAACATGAAATTTCAACTAGGATCCAAAAAAATATTTATAAGCAATATACTTGAAAGGTTATTTTACTGGGAACCTTTACAATTAATTATAAAAATAAAAATATTTTACAAGATTCTGCTCACAACTACATTAAACAACTAACATGACATAAAATTTTTCAAGACAAATAATCATGAAGAGTAAACATCTATAGGATAATCAAATGATCACATCAAATATAATCGATAATCACAGTTGAAAAAAAGAAACTTATCATGTATTATTCTTCTAGAGAAATAGATTTTCATTGTTGATACTTTTAAAGAATACTTTATATTTTTGTTAACTTTTCTTCTCATGTATAATATATTGTTCGCACAAAAATGATATTATATATTTAAAATATATGAAAATCCTCTAATTTTAACACACTGTATATGATCTATGTAAAGAATATATCTTTTACACATAGTTCTCCTGTGAATTTTATGGAAAATGTATTATAGACAAATAAAATACTTCATATTTTTTATTCTATCTCGATACTTCGTTCTTATTATAATTGGTTTTATATTAAAGAAAAAATTCAGCATTTAAGACTTTTACAACATCATTTTAAAAAACACTTGAGTGCTTCAGCAGTAATAGATACTAATATGGTACACGATGTAGTTGAATTTATGCAAATTAGGAATTTTTTCATGTATTTGAATTTCACATAGCTGAATTGAAATGACATAGACTTTTCCCTTTAATAGATGATTTACCAAAACTGACGTAGCATATTTTATCATGTGGGTGGTTCCTGAAACCAATTTCTTTACAAAACCAATTTATTCATGTAATTGCTTAATGTATCCAATTACTCACGTTGGTGATTGATCATGTGTCTGATTACTCTACATAACTGTTCAATATAGACAAATGATTATATAGGATATTCCTAATGTAAGAGATCTTGTTGACATATGTAATTTCCACATAGGTTATTTTGCAATGTAGTCGATTGACATATTTGTTTCCTTCATATAAGTGATTGGTCAACATAGCTAAAATTCATCACGTAGCCAAAACATTCAAATTGGAAAATTTTCTAGACTTAAAAAATTTTGATTCGGGACATCTAGACTCTATACTCAGAAGAATTTACATCCAAACACATAAGAATAACAAAACAGCTAATAAACCCACTTAGAAAACAATATTATCAGAAAATTAAGAAGGTTATTTGATATCATCAAATCCTGAAGTACATGAAATATATTGGATAAAAATTAGTAGTCCATAAGAAACCCCTCATGGTGTTCACTAATTCTTCTTAAAATATTTATGAAAATCAATCGATCGACAATAGTGGTCATGTATTCATTTTTTTATTTTTTTCAAATAGTTACTACTTATAATAACTACTAAAGGTATTATATGGGATTGTCACTAGTGAACACTAAAATATTTTGGGATCATACTTTATATAACCTCCATTTAGTGATCATTAATCATCCACTAAATATTTTTAGTGAACATTTGTTCAGTTTCTAAAACATTATATGTTAGTATTTAACGGACTAGGTGAGCTAGAGGTCCAATCCATCCCCCAACTCAAACATAAATTTTTTTCAAATAAAAATTATATTTAAGAAGATGATAGGATAAATCATCTTATACATCAACTTTTAAGGAATAAATATATGTAAAGAGAAAATATTTTTAACCCGTACACCTGATGCACCAATCATTCTTGATTATTTTAAGACTTATTAACTCTTTTTATCCTTAACCTTAGTGAAGTTACTATTATTGTTTCAATTCTAAAGAGATTGTGACACCATTTTAATATATATAATTTTTAATTTTTTTAAATTATAGGGTATTATAGGATAAGGGAGTTTATTGAATATCACTTGTAATTAGATTCACCTAACTATTCTATTAATATTTTTTATGGATTATTATTACATTTGAAAAAAAAATCATAATATATTCCCTATTATTATATTATGTTATGGTTTTTATATCATTTTAAATGTATTTGAATCATTTTTATTATCATATGGAACCCATTTTAAGGGTGTGATAATGAGTTCTATAGTAAATTTATTGCTATCAATGAATAATTGTAATACAAGATGAAAAATATTTTAACATCTAGAACATTTGGTGTAGTTCTTGATAAATTTGGGGTTGTGTCTTACATAAATTTAATGCATAATCTAATAATAACATTAAATTGTAGAGAATCGTGATTTTTTTCATGTTTCATCAAAGTTAGAATATAATTAATGAATAATTATTCACCACTAACATGGTGTGATAGTTGATGAAGGAAATATGGGAATACTATAAATAGATCCACACAAAATTAATTTTTTTTTATTTTTTTTATTGATTGTTTGTGGGGTATTTTTATGGGAATTACATTTTATTAAATTCATCACTAACATACGGTCAATATGGCGTCGATTGGTATAGTAATATTTCATTATGTACTTAGAATAATTTATAATGTTTATCAATGCTAATTTTATTCCATATTATTAAAACTTATCTATTATGGGTTAAGATTAATAATTTTTATTATTTTTAGTGTGTTTCAAAGAAGTTGTGGACCAATTTTTGGGTACATATAAGAAAAATTAAATAATTTAATGAGAGTCTCATGAAATTTATACATGGATGATATTTTAGTTCTCCCAGTGACTTAAATGTATATTGAAATATTTTTTTGGGTGAAAAAAAGAATATGGGGGAATAAAAATAACTAATTTTTTAAAATAATGCAATCGTAATGATTTTTGAACTGATAAAAATGAATTTACTTTCTATAAACTAAGCCTCCATATTATTTATTCAAATTTATGAAGATTGTTGGATTTAATCCAAGATAGAAAAGGTGAAATGGTTTCATTTTAGAGTTTTTGGGATTACATTTTGAGGTGTGGATCTTATTTTATTAATATCTCTATGAAACATGGAAAACACATATTTGGTAGAGTGATTGAGCTATTATCCAGTTTTTTCGAACAATTTCTACTATTGGAACATGTGGAAGTTGTGTCATATTATTTGGTGATTCTACCCATGTAGGAGATAACTCATGACAACATCAATGAGTCACAACTTATATTGTATTCCCGTGATCTGTAAGATTTGGTTTAATGAGGTATTCTAGATCTTGAGTATGGGATCAATAAATTGTAATATAGGATTGATGCAGTATGGTTCTATGTTGGTAAATCATTCATTTAGACTAAATATTTTGGATGAATGAATTTTTGGTAAGAAAAAACCCATTCCACACCTAAACCGAGCACTAGAGTCAACCCATGATGGGGCCTAAGGGGTGTTCTTAATCCCCAAAAAATGGAAACGAGCACTGGGGAATCATATTTTCTAAAAGGGAATTATTTTTCTTAAAGGAATTAAATGAAACTAGTAGGCTAATTTTATTTAAATTCTAGAATGATACATCTAGTTGTTAGATTCTGTTGAAAAAATTATACTGCTAGAATAGGCACCTATACACATGGTTTTGAACCATGGGTATAGCCCCCAAAACTATGGGTATAGACTATACCCACGGTTTTAGGAACCATGGTCAGTTAAGGTGACGGTATAGACCTATACCCACGGTTCCTATACAAACTATGGGTATAGGGAACATAGATTTTTCCATACCCACGGTTTCAATAAAACTATGGGTATAGATCTATACCCATGATTTACAAAACTATGGGAATATCTATTCCCAAAATATAACCTATACCCATAGTTTTTATAACTGTTGGTATAGGTAACCACCTCCCTTTTCTAGCACCACCACCATGCCTTATTATTCAATCTACATAACTTAAAAGTCAGATAAAACATACAGTATGCATTCAATGCAGAAAATATTATCTACAGTTAGCATCCAAACAACAACTTTTTATAGTTTTAAAATAATATAAAATACTAAAACATACATATACATCCATAAAAAAAAATTAAGTCATTACAGAACTGCACTAGTTTTAGTCCTTCTAAGTCAAAAATGGGGTGAACAATATCTCCCCCATATTCAACATGCTCATACTCAACATCATTATCATCAGCAGCAGTTGCAACATCCTTAATAAAAACATCATCTAAAATAGAAAAATCATCAACAACATCATCGCCACCACCTTCATCTCGATCACCCATAGCACCCTCATTGGCATCAGTCGAGAAACCATTTAAAGAAAACATCAATTCCATAAATAATTCAATACTAGTAGAAACCTATGATGTAAGATATTGACTTATAACTGACAGATCTTTTAGTAATTGTTTGGTGATCATATTGCTTATTTCATGCTTATGTTTACTTCTTTCGCACTCCTATAAATATTTTTCTTCTTATTTAGCTTCTTCTACATGAGAACTTTGCAGCTCAGGGGTATGATATCCTTGAGAGGAGCCCAATGAGGACCAATACTGAGATGGGATAATGTCTTTTCGGGTCTACATCATACACTACCCCGGTTTTTATCACCTAATACCTAACTCAAATGATCATTTGGCATAAAGTTTTCATCTTATGTATCATCAAAGGCCTCTATGGTGGTCTGTTGAAAATATAAACAAGATATTAAATTAGGATTTTCATATAAATATTTGAAATATAAATTAAAAAACTTTCAATATTTTCTTGTTTTTGTGAATTTACTACAATTCCATCTTTTTCTTTATACTTGAGACAAATAATTTACCCCAAGATATATGACCTTAAATTCCCAATATCTCTTGTTTTTAATGGCATTGATTAATATACAAATATTAACAATTTAAATATTTTATAATATTGAATAATAATTAAATAAAATACTTTCTAAATAAATGAAAAAATCATAATTAACATTATAAAAATTCTCAACAAATTCATATATACAAGATAATCATAAAAACTTTATAATTTAGGTACTCATTATGAACATTCAATAATATTGAATATGAATGGTTTAAAATCATCTCATAATACAAACTCCATATTTTTCATTATATTCACAATTGGCCATTTTTCCTAGATGCCAATTATCCATTAGGCCTAATGGCATAATGTCCCACTAGCAAACTCACCTATAGGCATAACGGCCAATTTTCTATTGGTCCTAATGGAATAATTTCCAATTGTCCAATTAGGCCTATAGGAAAATAGTCTATTTGGTATATAGGCCAATTGACCATTATGCCTATAAGCTAATTGGACATTAGACCTATAGGCCAATTAGTCATCAGGACTAATGGCATAATGTCCATTTGGCCTATAGGCTTAATGGAATAATTTTCAATTGGCCTATTATGCATAGAGGACAACTGGACATTACGCATATTGGACAATTTTCCATTAGTCCTATAGGCCAAATGGCCAGTTGTCTATTAGCCCTTTTGGCCATTAGGCATATTGTCCAATTGGAATATAGTCCTATAATCCAATTATTCATTAGGCCTAATAGAATATTGACAAATTGTCCATTAGTACTATTGGATGATTGGACTATATGACTATTGACCAATTTTTTATAGGCCTAATGGCCAACTCGCCGATAGTCCTAATGGATAATTTTCTATAGTACTAACAGACAATTGTCCTATAGGCCTATAGGCCTAATGGAAAATTGGCCTTTAGGTCTACAGGCCTAATAGCCATTTGAAATGGGTTTTTTCAACCTTTTATTTAAGGTATTAATGACAATAAAATTTAAAATTCAGTATGAAAAGTTAACTAAATAAAAATATATAAGGACATTACTTTAATTCAGATTAAATTACCTCGCACTTCTTATGCTCATGAATTTTAGTGAGCTTCATTATGTGTACATGTGTCATTAAATCATTTTTCATTGTGTTTTCCTATGATTCTTCCTAAAAAACTTCAATACAAGTAATAAAAATTAAATATAACATGAAAACCATAAAACATTTTGAATACCTTAAACTCATTAGTCATCCAATGTGCAATAATTTTTTTGATATTGAGTTTTTGGATAGTCGGGGAATGTGGTTACACCCTCTAAATCAAAACCAACTCTTCTATTCCAACCCACATACAACTCATGCTTGTATGATTACCATAAATACCCATGATTCATCAACCTTGCAGTCTTATTAGCTTATCCATTGGGAAAGTTAAACCAACTCTTCAATGAACATATTATTTCATATAAATACAAAAATAATATAGATATAAATTTATAAAAATTTATTACACATATCTGATCACATGATTTTTCGTTTATTTCTTTACTGAGATGTCAACATAAAACAAGCTCCATTGGAATTATATCATGGAACGTGTCTAAAGTGGCCATGAAACTTCTGCACTACCTTTTATTTTTACCTACCATCTAATTTTGTTGATTGTAATCCCCCATTAACTATGTCTGGTGATTCTAGGCTTCCAGTATATGAGTGAGCCCATATATCCTTGTAGAAGATCCCACCGAATAATAAAATAGGGGTAAAATAATATTTAAGTCATAGTATAATAGGAAAAAAAATGAAGTTATATAATTTGACACAATTATAAAAAAAACCTACTTCAGGCTAATCAATATACTATGATGGATCAGTGGTATGTCCTAGATCAGCATCCTCTAAAGAAAATTTATGTTCCAATGCATTCTCTAGGTGGTCTTCATGAATTTGAGTGGAAGATTAAGGATGATACTCATCATATGCTAGGTGTATGGTAGGAATTGGAGGATGAACATACATGGAAGAATATGGGAAGTTGGATGGTGGATACATCATCAGATATGGATATGGTAATGGTGGGAACATCTATGGTGGTGGTGTAGACATGGTATGGGAAGAAGAGGCTAAATGAGATGATGGAGGAATCAGTGGAATCATCCCTGGAGGATAGATAGACAAGGTATGTGAATAAGAGGGTAGCTGAGATGATGATGGAGGCTTGGATAATAACATCCCTAGATATTCAAGAAAAATATGTAAAGGTATGGTAGATGGGTTGTCCACTAGTGGTTTAGTGTGAGTGCAGTTATGATGGGTGCTCCATCTGGGTCAAGGAGCATCCCCTATTAGACCCATTCTAGCAGGATGGGGAGTCAACTCTAGTAAAACTGAATGTCTCAAAGAAAATTAATAAATAATATTAACATGGAATTATATGTAATGTATAATAAAAACATTTCAATTATTATACTTACTAAGGGTAGCATAGGAGGCAATGAATGCCCATTCACCTATCGATTGAGATAAAATAGTCTCTTACCTCAAAGTTATATTCTATTTGTCATAATCTATATAAGAATGAAATGTAAATTTTTTAGAAACATTTTTTATAAATAATGCATAAAACTTGGAAGTAAAATAAGGAATAATAAATATCATAACATATTTTAGTTACAATAATTTAAAAACAAGTTATATATTTTTTAAAAACTTTTTTTAAACCTGGTTTTCTAAATTGAAATAAATATAATTAAATTACATGATACCAGAAAATACTAAAAAACATATCTTTCAAAACTGAAACTAAATTAAAGTAATTATCGTAATACTAACCTAAGAATATCATGTCAATTTAAACTAAATGAACAATGAACATATATGGTTGCTTCTATATATTACCCACTACTACTTTAGGTTCAACATCAACTCTCACAATGGGACAATTTGAGTCATAAAATGAAATATTTTGGTCAACACCAGTGGGGCCCTCAATTGTGGAAATTTCATCACCATCATCATGAAATATATGTATTGGGATTATATCATTAATGACACTACAATCAGGTCTCATGTGATCTTTCACATAAAACATTTGTTTTCCAATGATTCCAAAATCTATGGTTCATCAGTATGTAGGAATCAACTCGTGTCAATAACTTTAAATCCATAGTTATCAATAAATGTACCCTAACATGTCATTAAATCAAACCATTTACATTTAATCATGGTGACTGGACCTTGATATTAGTAATCCAATAACAATATTTTCTCAATAAGTCCTTAATAATACACATCATCATATTGAGGCCAACTATCTGATGCATTGGAATAACAATTGGTTGTAGTTGTTAACATAAAATCATCATGTCTTGTTCTCATTTTCATTTCTAAATTAGTTATAAGAAATTTATACCCATTTATTAATAAATTGTTTCATTTATGAACCAAAAAATTGGGACCAAAATCTAATTCTATTATTTCTTGAGAAATAGAGTCAACAGGTAAAGTCAATACCTAAAATAAATATAAATGACACATTTAAATGGGTATCTATTTTTTAAGATAATTAATTTAATGGTCATAACTTTTATTTAAACCATGTATGAAACTCTACAATATGAAAACCCTCTCTCCTTCTCAAAGGTAAAGATCAATGATCTCTAATTATAATTTGTTTGTGTTACCTATATAAAATGATAATAAAAGTCTAAGGAATATGTGAATTCCATCATATGATATGACATATAAATATCCAAATTACTTACTTGATATGGTCATCAAACAAACCATAGTTAAACAATACTATATGTTGTTCCATATCTTGCTCTTCAAGGCTCAATGTAGCCAATGTGTAAGACGCAAAAATTCCTCCTGTTTGGGGAAGAGATGGAAATGAGGGCTCAATTTTCCCATACTGATCATATTTATTTCTCATTGTTCGATTATGTATTTTTCTCAAATCAGACAAATAAATTGATTAATAATCCATACATTCATGATACAGATAACCTCCCACAATTGAACCTTCAGAAAAAAATCTTATTTCAAACATATGCTTTAATTATGCACATTTTTATTTCAGTAGGATACTTACACCAAAAAGAAACTGGCCCCCCAAGAAGTGTTTTATTTAGAATATTAATTGTTAAATGTAACATTTAGGTGAAAAATGATAGAGGAATTTTTTTTCCATCTCACACAAAATTAGTAGTTCCTCTTATATAATTTTTACCAAGAATGACTTGGATAACATTTTAGTATAGGGGACCCTAAAAAATGGTACAAGATAATCATTTTCAACCTTACATTATTGGATTGAAAATTCCCAATTGATATTGGAATCAACCATGAATAAGGACGTGATAATCATGAGTTTTTAGGGATTTTAGTCTCAAATCCCTTATATTGACTCATTTAGATATGTTTCCAGAATATCCATTAGGAACCTTGATATTTTACAATACTGCTAGAAATTTATCTTTCTCTGATGGTGACATCACATAAGAAGCACAATGAACTATCCATTTGTTTTCACCAATAAAAAAAGGATGTCGTTCAGATCAAAATTTCCCAATCCAACACATCCTGACATGATCATAAGTCATCATTAGTTTCCCCTTGATATTTAGAAGAATGGAAAGAAACATTTAACATATATTTTTCTCAATGTTCATTACATCTAAACAATGATGTAAAAAATTTGTAAACCGATATGGTAACTAAAAAAAATACTTCTATTTTTTCAATTGTAATTGGATTTTGTGTCAAAATTATTCCTCTTTTTAGATTTCAGTTAACCTTTACCTAATGAAAAACTAAAATATTTCAATTAATTAATCAAATCACTACCTAAAATAAATTGAGGTGGTTTTTCATTTTCAATAGTTTTATCAAACCTCTACTAATTCTTCTTGTATTGATGGTCCATTGGAAAGAATTTTTGATGCCCCATGAATTTAAAACTACAATAATATTGAAGCCTTATCAATCATATATTCTTCATTCATATAGGACATGATAGTTTTCCCTTTGTGATCCAACCATACATCATTACATAAGAATGGAAATCATTTATAGTCTATAGAAGGGAAGTATGCATCTTAAATATATAATTTTAAGTAGAATTGAATATCTAAACACCCATATCCTAGAGCTGCATCAACTCTGTTATTAAAGGCTACAAGTAGTCTTATATATCATTCCCAGGATCATAAGGTCAAGATATAAGTATACTCAAGAAATTTAAATGTTTTTTCTTACATATCTAAGAAGTAATATTATAAATATGAATAAAAACTAGCCACATATTGTTAGTAGTAAGAATCTGACCAAACAGATTAAAACCATCACAAGATAGACCCAACCTGACATTACGCACCTCAACAACAAAATTGGGATGTTGTGCATCAAATTTCCCCCATGATAATCCATTTGTAGAATGAACCAAATCATCATTTTATTTAATTATCTTTGTATCATTCCATCACATATTTGCTAATATTTCTATAGACATGAATATATTTTGATGTATGGGAATCAATGGAAAGTTTCACATGAATTTTTTTGGAATATGAGATAGCATTCCATCTACATTTTCCAACCATTGATATGTACTAAATTATTTATATTCATTATGGTGAGTTGTTTCCTCCCAAAATAAAATATAATATTTCAGACAATCATGAAATTTATTAGTAGAAAATATTAGCTTCTCAATTAACTTCTAGACCCTATAATGATTTGAGGTAATATCTACACCATCAATAAGAAATTCCTTTAAAAAGTAAGAATATAATCAATGACGGTATTAGAAATTCCATGCATGTTTTTCCATTATATAACTATGTTAAAAATTAATACTTGTTCATTTTAGTACATTCCTGATATACTAGAGTTATGGTGTCATCTATTAAAATTTTCACTCTTTCAACATCATCATATTTAGTATTTTCCTCATGTGTATTGAAATCATTGTCTTCATTCACTGTAATATTATCTCTCTCATGATGATTCACAAATAGAAACTCATTAAATATCAAATTCTCCATACCATTTCATTATTTTCATTCATAAAGTGTAGAATATTGTCTTGTCTCTCTATGGTGATACTAAACAAAATAGTTTGATTAAAATCCATCTTTTTTTAACTTCTTCCCTTATTAACTATGGTCTTACAACACAATTATATCATGGAAACTATATACAACCTCTCTTTAAATAATTATAAAATAAAATAAAATAAAAAAATCCAAATTCTTTTGAAACTAGGTTGAAATCTGATAGGTATGATACATCCAGCTTCTATCCATTGTATCATAAAGAAAAAATTTATCTTCCAATCAAAAATGTAAACCATAATTAAAAAAATTACATCTAATTTTATTATTAAATTCATGAAATCATACTAGTAGCTATTAAAATAAATAATAAGAGAAATAACATACGCTAAAAGTGATTACTATAAATAACAAATCAAGGTGGGTATCCCTAAAATTTAATATTTCACTATCATGGTGACTATCCAAACATCTCCCTAGGATGATCAGGAGGTGAAAAAACTGGACTAAAATGAGAAAATAATCATTCTTCATAATGTTTTATGAAATGAAATTAAAACAAAACAAAAGTGGGTTAAACATGGAACATTTTCCAAAAACATTATTTTCAAAACCAACACACACTCATAGTTTCATTAAAAAGAAAAACATGATTTCCTACAAACTTTATTCTAAAAATATTTTGGAAATGAAATTTTACACTTTAAAGAACACACCATGTTAAAGTCATTTACAAAATAGTTCGAAAAAACTATGTGATTACACTTTCTCTTTCTTTATTTTAATTTTTTTTTTAAATCAAACTTCAAAAAATATATATGTAAAACACACAAAAATAATAAGGCAGCATATATTTATGAACAAATATGTCAAACCACACAAAAAGGGTAAATAACAATAACATTTACCCTAATACTAATGTCTCTATGGAAACAAATTTTTCCCTTTTTTATTAAAATCATACAAAAAACACTTCAAGGTAAATAAGAAATTAACGGTAAATAATCAAGAAGAAACATGATAAATAAAATGATATAATAACACTAAAAAGTCAAGGTTAATCCAAAAAAGGGTTAAATCACCAAGATATACCATCCAAGGAATAAAGAAATACAAATGAAAATGTATAAATGAATGATCCATAACATTAATTCATATCATTGGGTGAAATCATGATGACTAACATGACCACACAAGACATGAAAACATGGAAATAGTTTTTAGTAGGGTACAATCATACATCTATCCATTGAATAACTATATATATTCTCTTTAGTGAAAAACCAAAAATGAAGGTTTTACATATAACTAAGGGGGTTTATCCAATGAACAACCTTTACTACCCTAGAAATTTCCCACTATTACCCACTTAGAAACCTCAGTCTCCTCATGGAATAATAATTTAGTTATACCATGTATAATAACATAATCACAAGATAATAACAAGTTTCTAGGGGTAAAAATATTATCATTTTCATCCCACCTCCTGCACTACTATCAATGTTACCCCCAAAACACAATCACAACATTCCTTATGTTACCAATCATCCATAACACGGATAATAAAAACATCAACAAAAGTAATGGGGACTAAAAAGGGAACCATCAATGATCAACTCATAACAAGGTTCTAATTGGGAATTCATTATTATACATACAGCATACAAAATTGGGAATTTTTGTATAAAACAAATTTCCATGCCAACATAATTACAAAATGAAATGTATTCATCCACAATTATAACCACATAATTCATAGTATACCTTCAGTCATATTTTGAATCCAAAAATACCACCAAAACATTAAATTAATATTTTAAAACAAAACAATAACCCACTTTGGAAGCCTCATTTTTCTTATATTACCAAAAAATGTGTGTTTCATTATGAAACCAAACCATATAATTTCATAAAACATTAGAAGTTTATAAAAAATTGTTTCCCATCAAGATACCATTCTAATCAAGATATTCCACCCATTTTCCACATGATAAAAAATCCAAATAAATGAATGAAATAGAAAATTGATCTTATATATAGTCCACACCATGAATATTTAGACTAAATATGAATTTCGAAAAAACTTGTAACATTGTAACTCTTTAATAAAATAAAATTAAATAGAAATACCAATATCAAACATAAAAACTATGCCTCCTTTAATAAAACACTAGAAAAATATTGAAAAACTATAGAGAAAAAATAAGGGGAGATAATAAAATGTTACCTCTCAAAGATCGAAATAGAAAAAAATTCAGAGAATGAAAACTTCAGATGTGTGGATATGCTAAAATTGCATGAGGAGGACAGTGGGTTGAAGGAAATCACCTAAGGAGATTAGTGGGTCAGTTTAAGTTGAATAAGAAGGGAATTTGGGTGACCAAAACCACTATAGGGGAGGGAGGAGGCCGACCAAAGTATCCTGAGGTGAGGGGGGACACACGGATTCATGGGAGGAGGTAGGGTTCAAATGAGAGGGAGGGGAGTAGAAGCCAGATCAGGCTTCCAATATTTATAATTCTATACCAAGGGTATCAAAAAACCATAAATATAGACCAACCTATACCAATGGTTTTTCAAAAATCATTGTTATAGGTTTGGACATGTACCTTTATACCCACATTTTTTCTAAACTCTAGGTATATATCGATTGGGATAGGTCCCTTTTCTTAGAGTGTTAGATAATAAATTTAAAGTACAAAAAAATTAAATAATAAAAAAATAGATATAAAAAAATTCTAAATCTAGAATTCTATGAAAGTCGACTTTGGTGAAACTTCTATAGAATAAAATAAAACTAACATACTTAAACAAAATCTCCATGTCACTTGAGGTCACACTCCATCCACTAACTAGATAATTTCTCCAAGAGTTGTCTGAGAGAAGGATTTCAAGAAATAAAAATCCTTAGAATTAAAACATGAACCTGTAAAAGAAACTATTACTATAGACACTGAGCAGTGTATGTAGGGTGTGAGTATAAAATCCTATTATAGTGGTGTAATCAATGTGTGAGTAGAAAATCCTAGTAGGATTTCATTTAAGAATGCTTGTAGTCTCTTTAACTATATAAACCACTAATTATATTTTGAAATACACTACTTTAAAATAATGTTTCTATCATTTCAGTGTAAAATTAATTCAATGTCCTTTTCTAAAAATTATACATCAAAATCCAAACCTTCCCTTTAAAACATTAAAACTTCCTTTTGAAATAGACTTTAAAATATGATTTATGGATCCCACTTCTAAAAAAATATATGGTATCACACTAGAAAAAAAACATAAACATTTATAAATAAAACTACTGACTACACATACAATAAAAACAATATTTGAAGAACATTTAACAATATAAAAGATCCAGAATTTCAAGAATACTAAATAGAAGATAGAGTAGTAATCAAAGGAAAAAAGATAAATTACAACACAATTAATGAAATACAAATATAACAATATAAAATTAAATATAAATAAATGAACATATTTTTCATCAAGAATAGAACTAGAATATAAAAGTGAAGGTTAAATTATCTCATAAACATGCATAGATAATCATGGGAAGTTCCTAATAATCCAATGAGATGATCCTAGATGTATGCAGGTTGGAACCATTTATCAGCATATCAATGAATTTCCCATGTCTATAACCAATTGTATTACCCTTAACTAGAATCACTGGTGGAACCCCCAAGGAATAGTCCAATTCTATACTAATGGGGAATTAGTTAGTCTCATCTTGACTAGATAGTATCTGTCTTTCATCCCTCACTATAATTACAAGGTTCCATGTGATAATAGTAACAAGATTTGAGGAATCATGTATCATATGGTTGTATCTTCTTATCTCACCACCTGAAACCCCCTTATGTAATACCCCATTAAAAATAGACATATAATACATCACCAAACATATCCATAAACATACATTTAAATCACTAATTATCCAATCACATGGTATGTGCATAAGAATACATCTTACTTATAGAAAGAAGTTTCATTTAAAAAAAATGTTACAAATGGGAATTGTTGTTTATTAAAAATAATGTTTCCTATAAAACTCCTTTAAGATATATTTTAAAAATAATATCATGCATAACACCATTTTCAATGTTTTAAATGAAACTTTAAATTATATTTTGAAATAAGTATTTGAAATACCATGTTTATAAACCCATTTTTTGAAATAGAACATTTGTTTTTTAGGCCACCTTAAAGTAGTGCTATGATGTTATTAATTTAAAACCTTGAACTTTTGGAAAATATAGGATACAACCTATCTAAATCGAATATGATGGATCATAGACATAATTTATAAATAAATAAAAATAAAACCCATCAATAATGATTCTTAAAATTTATAACCAGTCAAAATATTAAATTATATCATACCTCACCCAAACACCAAACTTCATATAAAATTATCTAATCATAAAAAAAAATTTAAAAATCTAAACCATTAAATAAAACCTTTGATAATTTAATATGAAATGTAAAACACATACCACCCAATCTCAAATAGAATTAATAAAAAATAATAGAATCCCCCTTTTTAAAATAAACTTATAATTCATTAACCTTTAATTCACATATGATACTCAAAAAATACACATAATTTTCAGAGAAAATAATGATAAAAAATTAAACCACCCTACGGAATTTAAATAAAATGATAAATCATGGAAATACCTACCTTAAATGGGTGCGGTTGAATCAAAACCCTTGAATTCCAAGAGATAAGGGACTAAGGAAGAGTTCATATGCACTATAAATTGAAATCATGAAGACTTAGAAAAAAATAACCACCTAGGGTTCATCCAACACAATCCCTAAATAATGGATAAGGGGAGAAACAAGGAGTAGAGGGATATATAGGAGAGAGAAAAAATTGTACCTTAAGAAACCCACTCTAGAATAAAATAGGAGGGCTTGACTTTATAGAGGGGTAAGGGGAGTCACACTTCAGCCTCCATGGGATGTGTATAATGGGAGGGATGAGAGGAGAGGTTTGGTTATTTAAATTATGGGATGTTATAATTAAAAATTCAAAATAAAAAAAAATCTAAGTACATTACATTGTTTCTACACAGTTTACCAAACTATGTGCCAACCTTTTTGTAACACCCCAGGTATTTATAAATTTTTTTAAAAAAAATAAATTGAATTTATTTGATGTTTTTATGTTAGATGAATTTCCAAGCTAATAATTCACTACATGCAACATTTTCTTAGCTTACGTTACATTAAACAATGAGTTTTAACAAAACAATGATATATTATTAATTTCATTATTTATACATGACTGTTATAACCTAACCATTAGATGTAGTGATATGAATAGTAATGATAAATTTTTAAACTTTAAGTATTATTTTTTATATAAATAAAACATATTTATAATAAAATACATAATTTTTTGAGAAGTCCTAATGATTTTTAAAAATACTATTTTCTCAAAAAAATAACTTTTTATGAATTTTGGTGAAAAATAATAAAATTAATTATTTGAAACATTTAGAAATTTAATTTGATAAAATGAACTTAATTTTTTGAATTCATAGTTTCAAAATTTTCATAGGTTAAATTTTTGTATTTTTATAAAAAGTTTCATTTTTTGATGAATAGTAAGAAATATTTATATTTAATTGCAATTTTTCTTTTCATTTAAATTATTTATAAACATAATTTATACATAAATAAAATGTAAACCCACCAAGAACAATTATTAGAATTTTTAAGCATCAAAAATCTCAAATAACATCATACATAAACTCAAAACAAAACATTGTATAAAATTATCTAATGGTCTAAACACCCATTTAAATATCAAAAACCATCAAGGAAAAGTTTTAATGTATTTAATAGGCCATGTAAAACACATAACACCAAATATCAACTTCAATGAATAGAAAATAATGGGATCTCCATTTTTCAACTAAATTGATAATTCATAAACATTAATTTTCCATGTAATACTCAACTAATACTCACAAAATACACATAATTTTTAGAGAATTTGGTGATATAAAATTTGAGTATCCTATAGAATATAATGTAAAAGATAATTCATGGAAACACCTAACTCAAATGGACTAATTTTAAGTGAGACCATTTAATTTCTTGAGGTGAGGGGCCAAAGAAAAGTCTAGAAACATGATAAATTGAAAAGATAATTTATGGAAACACTTGACTCAAATATATGTTGTTGAAGAAAAACCCATGAATTCCAAGATATAAGGGACCAAGGAAGATTGTATACACCCTAGAAATAAAAATCCCAAAAAATTAGAATTAATACCAAACTCATTATTTAGTAAATACATCCCCAAAATGATGTATAAGGATAGAAATAAGTAGGAGAAGTAGAAGGAGGGGAGTAAATAGATTTGTATCTTAAGAAAACTACTCATGATTGAAAGAGGAGGGCTTGATTTCATGGAGGTAAAAAGTGGGTATCCATGATTTTACCTCCCATAGATGATTCAAATTATATTATTGAGAGGATAGGTATAGGGAGTAAAATTAGAGTAAGGTATAATTAGAAATTACTAAAAAATGGGTATGTCACATGTTTATTGCATAATTTAAAAAAAAAAATAACCCTTCATTGGGAACACTTAGGAACCCACATATTTGTTAACTCTATGCACAAACCCTGAAAAACATCTATTCTAATCTATATACCTCTACAACACAACTAGCATATGGTTATCACTAACTGTGTGATAAGAATAAATTATAAAATTTCAAATAATTCAAAAATAAAAGACCAAACCTAAATCATAAGAATAAAAATAAATAAATAAAACAAAATTATTGATAAAATGATGTTTAGTATGGGATAAGTTTTATAATGGATAAACTATTCAATGGATTCAAAAATAAAGGTTCAATGGCCATAGTTTTTTATATCTTCTTTATCAGCATGTTTACTTATTATTATGGATAATATCTAGGTGCATATTCCCATAAAGATTGTTTTCTAAATTCTATATGTACTTATTATTTTCTTAAATTGGTTTTTTGTTCTTAATTTTGTTTTTTTATTTTCAAGGATCAAAACCCAAAAGATAAAAAGGATATAGCGGCTCAATTTTTTCTAATAGTAATTTATAAATATATATGTTCAAAATTATCATTTTAGAATTAGAGGGAAAAATATTCACTATAAACCATGAGATGAATGTAAAATAAAATTTTAATCAAATATTTGATTTTAAAATTATATATTTCTTAAATGTTTCAATATTTAGTTAACTTGAGATAGTATGATTTTTTGAAGAAAAGTGGGCTCAAACCCACAACACTACTAAAATTTATATAATCATGCTTAAATTATTGAATCCTTATAGTTTTCTTTAGAATAATTGTCTATAGATCTTAGAGTATTCTCTAATCATGTAAATAAAGTGATTCTCACTTAGTGGGTTCGTATATACATTAAGTTTCTTAGATCTCAACCTAATTATTAATAGTTAATACCATATTATATGATATTGGATATAATTTATCAACTTATTTTTAAAGTTATCTTCAATTTTTTATGATTTAAATATATGGAAATTTTAATTTTGTTTTACACTTATCCATCTAAATTAATTTTATTATCTCACATCAAATTTTGATAAAACTATGGAAATAAATTATTAATTCATTTATCCAAATGTTCTCTAAAAAGTATAATTATTAAATCCTTAAATCATAGATGAACATATCTAAAACTTGTGATGATTTGATAGATAATGAATCAAGGATTGGGTTTTAAATATTTATAAGGAAAAAATAACCCAACTTCCATAACTTTGATTTTCTATAATTGAATTACATAATTTAAGGTTGGGACAATTATGTGATGGTTTTAATTTATTTTGTTATATACATACTTCACATAGTACATGGTCATATGTAATTTATATTTATAGCCTTAATATATGGATTTGTATAGAAAAACCATTTAATTTCAAGAATATACTTATATCTAGACCTTCTAATCCTAGAAATTATATATATTTATACTTTCAACCATTAATAAAATTGTTAAATTGGTTTTGGAACGTGGGCGTGCACACATATGATGATTCTTTGATAAAAACATTTTAAATGTATGTTGTGATTATGTGGATGATAAATTATTTTATTATTTATGGAATTATGTATGGTTATCGTAATAAGGTTAAACCATCCCTTTTTATTTTTATTAATAATAAATGATATATAAGGATTAAATTTTATTAGTGTTTTGGGTTCATGGTATATCAAATATTCTTACTGATGAATCATTCTTATGGGAAAAATCATTAAAATATTGATAACACCATTATGTTCAATAATCCACCTCATCATATGCTAGGATATGATATACTTAATGAATCAAAAGACATAATTGTTTTGTGGAAATTTATTCTGAAATCTAGAAAGAGGGTGGATATTTATATTGGATCCTATTATAATGGGAGTAAGAAAAAATATTTTCAATTTTCCTTATTAGGAAACCAGTTTGTAATGCCACTATTTTTATAAAATCAAAATTGGAAGAAAAAATATATGTGGACTGTTGGCTTCTTTGATTCTGAATTTCATGTGGGAACCAAAGATGATTTATGATATTAGAATGACTTGATGGATTTGGGTATCAAGCTTGAAATAAATCCAAAGTTCATTGGTTATAATAACTATAAAATTCCACGTGATTATAATGTGATGATAAATTTATAGAAAGAATAATTCTTGGAAGTATTATAGAATATAAATTTACTATATGGTTATTGAAGAAACATATCATAGTGGCTCAATAAAAGAGTGGTGAAACTGAAATCTCTGAAAACTCATGTTTATCGTGTCTTTCTCTATAAGTTTATTCCAATATAAATTTCAACATTATCATAAAATAATATAAGAGTCATGATGATTAAATTATTAAAATTTTATATAGATCCTTATACTAAACGTTTGATCAAGTGTTTTTTATAAAAATAAATTAAAGGGTGCCATTAATTATATGTGAGTTAAAGAAAATCACCCCCTATATTTATCTACTTCATTATATATTTTACTATCAACCTTACCATTAAAATTATAATTAGGGGACCTTTTTTTGGAAGTATCCTACCAAAAAATATATTTCCAAATTTGAGTCTTATATTAGGAACATGAATCTTCTTAAAGGTTCCATTTTAAAAGATTAATTAGCTCAAGAAATTATGGATTTTTCTCAATTTATTTGGGTTATGTGAGAATGATATGTAACTAATAAATGGAAAATAAATGTGAAAAAAATTATAAAATTGTGCCCAATTTTCCATCAATTTATCAAATAAGGGTAATTCTAAGATCGCATATATTAGGTAATTTGAGCCTCGACGAGAGGTAAATGACATGTCACACAATCTTGTTTAGTAATGATTTTCTGATGAATACATCAGCTAAGGGAATTTAATATTTATATATTATCTCATCTTAGGTAATTATATATAAAAATTTAATTTTTATAATCATATTATATAAGGAAAAAAGTAAATTAAAATTAAAATTCATTGATCATTACCTTTGACAGGAATAGATACATTTCATAATAAAGAGTTTCCTACATGGTTGAAATTTAAGGTTAGTCAATTAATTTTATATAATAAATATTAAATAATTATTATTAATTTTTATATAGTTATATATTTTAGTTATTGAGTATATTAATTGATGTTTTCTCTCAATAAATAAAATCATTGGATTTTGGTCCCAATAATGTGGTTTGTGATCAATGGGAAAAATTTGTTGTAACAAGTTGATGAAATAACATAAGAACACAACATGATGGTGTTATGTTAACTATAATGATTGAATTTTATGGTAGTATAGTGGATATTTTACCTTTATATGAAAATATTTCTTATTATGGATTTGTAGCCAAAATTATAATGTTGGATTATTACTCTCATGGTTGAGTCGCTATGATGAAATTCAGGTGTATTGATTCAATTTTGAAATAAATAATGTTTATTGATAATTTTGTATTTACGGATATTGATATAAATCATTTATTTACTATAAATTAGTAATATATTATAAAATCAATGGTGAAATAGGTGTTTTAAGTAAAATATCCTTTAAAATATTAATTGGGTGTCATTATTGATATAATCCCAAGATATATTTTTTATGATAGTGGGGATAAAATTGAAATTGGATATACCCTCATTAGTATTTACTAAAATGTTGCATATGATTATTCAAATAATTTAACTATTATAGTTGATTGAGAAACTTAAGTAGTTGTTGGAAATTTATAAAAAATGGTATATGATCTGAAACAACCATTTTCTTTTTAATTAGTTTATTCCCATATGGTTTATACCACTACATTAAACTAATTTAATAAGGTTTGAACAATATATATTAGAAAAATATAAATGGATTCTCTCATTGATTAAATTTATTACCTAATAAAAATATAATTTTCCAATTAATATTACATGAACTTTCTTAAATTGTTTTGATTAAGTAATTTGTATTATACCAATTATGATTGTATTCCACAAATTTGTGGTAATTTTCATATATAGAATCATGGTTTCCTTAAATATACTATTAAAGATATTATTATTATCATTTTTTAAGTTAATAAAGGATGTATCAATTTGAATTTTTGTCACACCATCATGAATATGAATATGTTAATTTTGGATTTTTTAGGAAAAAATATAACTTTTCAAATACTGTTTAAATTTTTTGAGAAAATTTTCTATCAAACAAATTTCATTGAATTAAATTATAATTAATTGTATTTATGTAATAAATTTATTACCATTGGTCCCAATGGTATGGAAGGAAGGTTGAATTATTGTAAAAAGGTTAAAGGCAAAAAACATTGAACTTAAAATGGATTAAAAAATAAATTGAAACCTAAAATAGAGTATGCACATAAAAAAGTAAATAATATAAGACAATTTTGTTAGTATAAAACTAATAAAAATTTCAGGCTACTATTTGATATGAAAATATACAAAATATCATTTTCACAATTTTTGATAATTTTAAAAAATTTAATAGATTTACAAATCCGTCAATAAAACTAAAAGCATATATGAATAACTTAAGATGTCAGTAATAAATATAAGTAAACTAACCTAGATGTTTTCACTTTTTATAAAAATAAATCAATGATTTTGGTTAAAATTTTAAATATCTAAATGTCCAAACTGGATTTGGGTGTTGTTGTATTATTTATACATAATTTCATTATATTTTTAATGTGATAAGAATCACTAAATTCTGAAAATTTTTTCTCTATATATAGTTAAAAAATATAAGTTAATATAATATTAAATCTACATAAGATAATACAATAGATTAGAATATTTTAGGTTTTTACATAATATATTGATACAACACTTCATCCTAAAACTAAACATGATATAGAAGTTATATAATGTTTAAAACAAATAATAAGATAATAATTTTATTAGTGATCATAATTAAAAAACATTGAAAATAAAACTAAACTTTTAATTTTATAAATACTA
This sequence comes from Viscum album, assembly GCA_963277665.1. Taxonomy (NCBI): domain Eukaryota; kingdom Viridiplantae; phylum Streptophyta; class Magnoliopsida; order Santalales; family Viscaceae; genus Viscum; species Viscum album. The sequence continues at coordinate 1,881,144,718 of OY728132.1, forward strand.
TAAATCTATTTTTTTGATATATTTTTTAGTATATATATGATATTCATAATAAAAAATAAATTTTTTAAATACTACGTGAAAAATAGAATATATTGATTAGGTTTTTCTACCATTTATTCCTTTTTTATCATGTTAATTTGAATGCCTTGATTGTATCATTCCACCTTTTATGCCTTGTTTTCCTTTCTAGTTTGTATGAATCATTTTTGTTATGTCCTCTCTTTTTCATTGTTTTTATTTCTAGTTATTGTGAATTAATTATGTCCTTACACTACTTATATCTTTGTTGAAATCCTATTAGTATTGGATTTCTAATGAAATGTAGAATTTATTCTCCTATGGATAATATTAAAAATATTTAATAGATACGTAAGAAGAGATTGTCAGATAATAATTGATGAATGCGATAGATTGGATTACATCCTCTATTGTCAAATATGAGTATATAATTTAATATATGTAAATTATATAAAATAAAATCCCATTTTATGAATCATTTTTAAATTTCAATCAAGAACCAACCCTAAGTGTCAGAAGTTCTTTTATCATACTAATGATAATGGTGATCAATATGATTGATTAATGAGATGTACTAAAAGCACTTAAAGAGCCAACTATACTTGATCACACCTATACCTTTCATCACTTATTCCATACACCACACTTTATTATCCCATAGTATCACTTGAGAAACTATGTATATTCAATCCACCTATGTTTTCACCATCATTTAATACAAGACCTACTTCTCGTAAACCTTTTCTTAATATTATGATGGATCCCCATCCCTACTATCACTTTCCACCCACTTCTATGTCGCCACCATTTTCTAATTCTCATATCTCTTTGGAATGTTATGATCGTTCTCCTTTTTCATCTACTCCAAATCCTTTTTACTATCTAGATAATAACTATTTTCTTGATTATATGTTGGAGCCTATTAACTCATCATGGGAAATTAATCCTTTGTAACTTATGGGTCCATCAAATCCCACTAATCATCCCATGTCATGAATATGTTTGCAACTCCATTGAATGTTTTATTAGTAATTTTATTTATGTTGAAATATATATTAATTTTATATTTTTATTTTATCTTTCATAGTTGGATCTACTAGTAGGTGGTGTAGAAATACTCACATGTGTGATTTATGAAATTTCCATACTCAAGTAATAGTAGAGTACAATAAAGATAATAAAATTATTGGTAAACATGGTAGATAATATATAAGTTTTATAGTGATGCTTTCAAAATATAGTGATTTCATTCTCATGTAACCAATCACATGGAAACACATTGGTGATCAAATAAAAGATAATGAATTTTTATGATATGGTTAATAAATTTAATTAGATTAAAATTCACATTATAATTATATTTATATAAATTAATATTTCGGTTGTAACGTCACTTTAATTTTCCTAATGGTTGAGTTACAGGGGATGGATGGTTGATGGAAAGAGGGGAACTATAGAGAGAATATACACATGACTTATATGTTAGTTGAACTAATAGTTTTCACACAGAGTTAGAGGGTATACCTACCCTCAATAATTTTCTATATATATAGTACGAGGAGATGATTTACAGTTGAATGAAATATAGGTTTAAAGTATTATTCAAATTTAATGGTTTTGATTGAAAATCACTAAGATATTTATTAATACTTAGATTATTATTATTTAATATTCCTTATCAAGTTACTTTATAAAGAAATAAAAAACAAGGTAATTATGAAGTATGTGTACACATTTTGATGAATTACTATACAAGAACATGATAAAAACTAGGTATATTTCAAGTATATATTATTTTTATTACATTTTTTAGGACATTAGTTATAAAGAATAAACAAAATCATGTTATAGTTATAGTTGAGTTTGATTAAGTTTCAATCATTAATATAGTATTAATTAATATTTATATACATATATATATTGTTATTTATAGTGGTAAGTGTTGAACATTAAAGGGTGTGTACCTAAAGTGAAATTATTTTTCTCAAGTAGAAATAAGAAAGACGGAATTTTTGTTAATACTAAGATGTAATAAAATATTGTATGAATTATTATGATGCTTTAAAATTTTAATATCTCTTTCTTAAATATATATCAAATTTATACTGTAAACAATGTTATCTAGAGGCTATTTAAAATAAAGAAGATGAAAATTTTGGACAAAATAGTCATTTTCAATAAGTATTAGGTGAGGATAACCAAGGGAAGGTCTTCTATCAACCTAATAAGGATATAATGCCTAATAGTTATTTTACAACATTAATAATTATAAAAACTGCTATTGGTATTGAGAAATAGTTTTCAAGAGACCGTTTAGAAGTAATAGAGGAAAAAAATTATAGTCCAAGGGAATTAAATAAGTTAAAATATCTTTAATCAATTCATGAAAGCTATGATGTCTATGTTTCTATCACTTCAATGAGATATTATCATGGTTTTTGATACATGTATGTCAATTATGCACTCATTGTATGATGCTTCAGGTGATGAAGATAATGGTTTTAGTGGTGAGATTCAAGATGAGGATAATGGTAATAGTGACCATTTTGGTAGTGGTAATCATGAAGATATCCATTTGGAATGTGATATTAATCAGCTCGATTTATGTCTTTATTTTTATGACACACTGGTTCTTATGATCGGTGTCTCATGACTTACTTAAACTCATTATATATGTATATTATCTTTTTATTGTAAAGTTGTTAATTTTCTAAATGTGATATATTTATATATACAAGTATATGTATTAATTTGAAGTTGTATTATTGAGGGAAGTAATATATTGGTTAAATTATAATCTATATATTTTAAGCATATTTGTAGGAGTCTCTTGTGTTATAGGTGTGTAGGATTTATATTTTTTTAGCCTTTTTAGAGTCATATACCCACATTTCACTTGAACTTGGGAACATCTTTATACTAATGGTTGTAAAACCATTAGTATAGGCCATTTATAATGTCTATAATACCAGTGTTTATAAAAAACATATGTATAGGTTATACAAATGGTTTATATATCTATACCCATGATTTTAAATAATCAATATAGGCATGTCGTTGAGTATGAAGACTTGGTTCAATGTAGTGTGTGAGTCTAGTAATAATTTTAAGTGGATGAGTATTTTCAATTATCTATATCAAGTTGTTTAAAATTATTATGGGACAAATTCAATGACTACTTTGCTAATTACCACATCACTTTTGGATAGGATGAAGGAGAGTCAATTATATTACTTGGATTTATAGATGATGAGGGAAAATATATATGGTGGGGTTCCAACCCTAAACTAGACTCAAGATGATGATGTGGTCTTATATGTTCATGGTAGAGTGGTGGTCCATACAAGCATACAATAGGATATAATGTATGGTTAATACACCTTGAATTTGGTGGTTCACATAGGATTAGCCAAGATATATCATGATATCCACTAATATTTTTGGTGTATTGGGATAAAGAAATATATAAAAAGATTTATATCAAAATGACTCACATGTTAGTAGGTGAAAGTTAAGAACAAGAATACCGCTTGTCTAATTTAGGCACTACCTATTCCTACATGAAAATTATATGAAGTAACTATATACTTTTTTATGTGGTTATCAATATCTCTTCAAAATAATTATATAGTGTGGGTCATTGTTGATTGGTTGACTAATGTTGCACACTTTATTCCAATTCAATAGATGTAATCTATTAATTAGTTGGTAAAGTTATATATATAGGACATGATACATATTATGGATTTATATTGAGTAAAATTTCATATAAATATAATAAATTTACTACTCATTTCTATTATGGGATTAAGAGGTCATTGAGAACTAAAGTGAAACTCAACACAAAGTACCATTATCAAAATAATAGGAATTTTGAGTGAACTATCCATGTTTTGGAGGAAATTCATTAAGAATTTGTATTTGATATTTGTGGAGATTGAGAGAGTCTTATTTTACTTGAAAATATCACATATAACAATATTTATCATGTGTTGATTCATATATCACCTTCAATTAAATGTGTGGTGGAATTTATCGATCTCATCTATGATAATTATAGGTGGGAGATTCATTTATTACTAGTTCAAGTACTGTGTAGGAGACTTTAATGTATATTCAAGTGATTTGGAAGTGGTTGGAAACCACTTTTTAAGTGTCACCTAAATTGGGACATCGATGATTATAGAGATAAGGGAAGCTATTATCCAATTTCATAGGGTTAATTGATATTATAGAGATAATTTATATAGTATCATACCAAATTGTTCATTCTAAAATATAAAATTATATTCATGATGTATTCAATGTATATTATCTATAAAGATATGAGATGGAATCTTTTCATGTGATTATTTTCGATGATGTGATGTTAAAGGTCAACACGTCATTTAAGGAGTGGACCATATACATTGTATATTGGAGTGATATTATACTATGTGGGATGATAGTACCCGTGTTGTATGTGTGATATAACATGGACCTATCTAAGAGGATACATGAAAGAGAGAAGTGGGTGTGCACGCTCATTGGCTAAAACGTATCACTAATGAGATTTAGTAACACATATTAAGGATACAAAATGATATAGTGGGGAGTTTTTATCAAACCACATATACTTAGGTATGAATTTGTTTCATATTTAACCATTCCATGTGTATTATTTTAGATTTTGACTACAATACTGGTTAGTGATGTTCGGGAGTTAGAGTTATTATAAATGGTTTCGATGGAAGAAATTTTTCAAAAATGATAGATACCATCAGATACCCAATGTCTTGATATTGGGTTCTCAATGGTGATGACGAATTAGGGAAAAGTTTTTCGGTACACTACTAGATAGTCAGTGGCCCCTAGTTGGGTATCCATATGGTGGCTATTGGGTACTCAATGGGGGTGTACTACGTATTTGATGGCATTCTAGATATTTTTGAAAATTTAAATTTAAATTTATTTTATGATAAAAAATTTATTAACATATTTCTCCCATCCTTGTTAGTCTGCACAACCTGAACTCTCTTTTCCACTCCATTTCTTCCTTCCAAGGGTGAGATATCCTCCATCATTTCTCATATTTATGTGTTGTATATCTCATTGGATTACATACATTATGTTTAACATTTTCCTCTCTTATATTCAATATATCTATTATTATTATGTTTTTATTCATTTAATATCTCTGATTTGGGGATTTATTCTTTTTTTTTATTAATTTTTTATTGATTCCAAATCACTCAATTATTTTAGATTATAGGACTCATACAAGTACGAGGTAGGTGGTCCCTAAATTTTCCTTTTGTTTTATATGAGTTTCATGTATAATGTGATATGAAATTGATGGTGAGAAAGTTATAATGACCCAAAATGGGGCTAGATTAGGGTTTTTTTGTACATTTTTTTGTGAGTAGGTTCTAACTAACCCATGATAGAACCGTATAGTCTTATACTTGTATCTTATAATTTTTGATAGACATGATTCTTAGGGTAGGTGTTGATATTACATGAAATTAGAACCTATATAGGGAATCCTTTCATATTAATTGTGTTTAAGGACCTTGAGAGGTATCATCAAGAGTTACTTAATGATGAAATGATTATTTATGGAGTGTGTTTGTGGTAAGTTAGGCTCTTTATATGGTTTTAGAGTATTTAGTTACTGATATGGATTAAATATTGTGATATGTGCATTGATGTGGTATTTACATTCATTCCAAGCAGTGATGAGTTAGAGATGACTAAATCTAAGTGCAATGAATAATTTGAAAGGATATCATAATAGTGATTTGGGGTGTTTTGGTGTAATATGGAAGGGATTTGTGTCAGTATCCAAAATATAATGCATATGGAAAAGTTGGTGGAGTCCAACCTAGTATCCTGAACAATATGAGAATAGATGGTGTTGGTTCCAATAGATTACATGGATACACTAAGAGGGGGTTGAAATAGTGTAGACATTATTTTTAACTATTTTATATTACACTATAAATAAACCCCTATAACTAGTTAATATTTAATTCTCTCACAAGTATACTTTAATCTCATCCTTTCTTGAAAATTTCAAATTAAATAGAAAATGGAACACAATAATATTTACATGGTTCGGTCACAATGTGTAAGTCTACTCTTTGTTATAACCAATAATTATCATGGTTATATATTTTATACCATATGTCAATCACCAACTTATAATGGGTAGGGAAGAATCACCCATCTTGTAATGTTTAATAGTATCCTATTTCTTGTATTAAACACTATCCCACTAATCATAATCATCATTCTAGTAATTAAAATGATTCAAAACAAATGATAAGGATCACTTAAAACTCATAGTTTCTTCAATAACTGATCAAGATCCTTCTATTGATAAAGCAGTATATACAAAACCAAGTACAATCACTTTCTTAAATAAAAACAATTTCTAATAATAACAATAAGAGTTCCAATCATTTTTTACTCACTACATGTGAACCCTTTTAAGGTTTTTCTTCTTATTATTTTCTCAACACTATAAGCTTAGGAAAAATATATTTTCAGATGCACACAACCTTAGCATTAAATTCTCAATTTTATTTTTAACTTTTCTCAAAGTTTTAGATTATGTGTTTCTCAGTAGAAAATTATATTTCTTTCAGAAACCCAATTTTCCAATACATATGGTATATTAATTTCTCATGCCATTTTCATATAACATATTTGGTATATAATAAGATTCCTTGGGCCTACCAAAATAAACATCATGGGAATAAAATTATTTTCTAATTCTTATATCTTCCTTTAAGAGACTCATTAAAAAATTTCACATGGGTATGATCCCCCATGCTCTCATAAAAATAACAAATATGACATCTTCTTCTTCCTCAAGAAGACATTGGAATTGAAATAAATTTTGAAGATACTCAAAAAATGTATTTGTGAATATCAAAAATACAAAAAAAAATCTCCTTCAATTGACTTTCTCATATCAATTTACAACTTCCTCATCCATATTTTCATGTGAAGGAAACATTTTTGGCATAGCACACCTTAAAACCTAGTAAAATAAAATATATTAGACATTCAAAATGAACTCAGATTTGTAATTTCCTAGTTAGGATAATTATATCACTGATAGGGGAGGGGTTGAATTAGTGATAACTTTTTCTTATATGTTTCCATCCATATGAAACAACTTTCACCTCCTGTTAAATATAACTTTCCTATTGAAAAAAAATCATACACACATCCATATAAACACAAAAATTAGCAAGGTTCACTATTTAATAAGAATATATACATCCTTGGTATCATTTGGAGATGATCCAATACCACACAATCCTCTAGAAAACAATTCTTTTGTGTGGAATACTATGATAAGGATATGCCCTTTCACTTGTGTAGCACTATATAAACAATACAATAGTTTGTGTGCTTCTTCTAGCACAAATTATGTAATATGAAGTTTTTGTAACAAAACTTGTTATTGTGATTCTTTATAAACTTTCAAAAATTTATTACTTTAAAAAAATTCTTCACATTCATAGCTAAAAGATTGTAAGAACTTCTAGGAGTTTGTAATAAAACTTTGTCTGATTTTCCCAGTTCGATTCTCCCAGTTTGATTGTCCCAGTCCAATTACACAATATGAAAAATATGAATCTATCAGAATCTGATTTAAGGAATTATAAACACTTTATTTTTCAGTACAGAACACATAATATGATAATATAGGTCTAATTATTCATCCTGATATGATGACTATATGAATATGATGAAAACATAAATATGATAATCAGTTGAATGTGTTTAAATCTTATCTCTTCTCCTTTCAATTATGTATGTAATGACTTTATCAAGAAAAACAATTTTTAAACTTATTATCCCTTGAACATTTAATATTATCTCTCTTACATTCTTGATAAATATATCTATTGGAATGTACAAAGTTCTTTCTACTTTTATACTCACCCCAAATATGGTTTCAGTAGGATTCTGAATTATTTCCCACTCAACAAAATTTTCTGAATTTGAATGTTTCCCTGAATTTCGGATACATTTATGAATTAATCAACACTTATAAACTCTTCTAAATAATTATCAAATATTCTAACAATTTCATCTCTTCTTCATATTTTCTTTTACAAATGTTAGATTAATTTTTATTTCCCATTCCGATTTGCTCAGTATAATTTAGTCATTATGATTCTCTGTACCAAATGTATATTTGAAGAAATATATAGCTTTCATATTCTTAGAAAACCTCAGTCCAATTCCTATAATCCATTTTCATTATGATATGACTCATTACAAGGAATAAAAATTTAAAAAATAGTTTCCACACTATGTTTATCTTCATCAAACAAACATATTCATCTTCAAACTTTTCAATTTTCTTTCCCCCCTTTGATAGAATTTTCAACAAGTCCTTAAATAAGACTCTTCTTCTTCTTTTTTCCTACAAGAAGATGATTGATCATGGATTCACCAATATTATTATTCAATTTTATGGTTCTTGACCCATTCATAATAAAAAAACTTTTCCTCTTCATTGGTTTCAAACAATTCTTCCTCTGATGATGATGATAACATACTCACTCTAATGAACTTGTATCAGTGGATTATTTTCTTTTTGAATATGATACTGATGATATTTCAACATAAATGACTTCTTTATCTTATCAAATTTTTATTCCCTTCAACTTCATTTTATAATAATTTATATATCTTTGATTTTGTTCTGACTAAAAACAAAATTTTTTGGTTTCGCACATTTTCCACAAACCTTCCCAACCTTCAAAAACATATGAATCCAATGTACTCATTCCAATGTTCTTTAGAACATAAATCTTCATCTTCACAGACTTTCTTCATATTCAAACATTATTAAAGTATCATGAATTCCTTCATAGATTTGACTATATTGAATATCATATTTATAATTTTCTAACTTACCAAGGAAAGTAGTGTAACTCCCATGTAAATGTCTTTCTTTCCTTATCATCCTAAGTATGATTGGCATAATTAAAATCAGACTAAATAGGATGTCTTATACCTTTTCTCCCCTATTATTTTATCAATCCTAAATCACAAGTTTTATAGAATACTTATGATTTATGATAACTCCAAGATCATCAAATCATCATCACATTTTCATCATATCCCTACAGACTCCGATTCTTCCCCATTATGATCAAACCTTTCATTCGATATTTAGTGTAAATCCAATGGGAATTTTCTTCTAATTAGATCCTCCTCAATATGATGGACTTTAATAAACATTTTTAGTCTAATTTTACTGAATCTAATGGTCAGACTGATTTTCACAAAATACAAAGTGAGGTGATTTATTCTCTTCTTAAACTTCATTAATAATAAAATATAGTTCCTAAATACAAACATTATCCTTATAATCTTGGTCCTAAGAATATCTCCCTTTTGTATTTTGTTTTCAAAAAAGATTCATAAATCACTAAACTTTGTAACCTCGAGATATGGATTAATTATCAACAATTATAAGTCTATGTGAGATAACTCATTATAGAAAACAATAATTATTGACAGTAAATCCATGTTGTCCATAAGTTGGGATCCTGAAAACCTTCTTCAACTTTCATCCTTAGCTTTTCTTCCTCTGATCTTCAACATTACTGTAATAAAAAAATTCCTACAACCAGTCCAAAAAAATAGTTATAATAGTTCACACGCATAAAATTATAGGTTTATAACTTACCCACAACTCCCCCTTTATACATGATTCCATTAGGATATATTTTACTTCATTGTGTTCTCTAAAAGTGGGAGTGTCTCTTATTTGTAGGAATTACACCATTAACACTAGTTATTAACTCGATGCCTCCCTTGTCAAGAAATCATTCTAGAAAAAAGATACACCAGACCATATAAATTATAGATTTAAAGGAGGTAAATAAAATGAAGAGGGTGTAGATGGAAGAATCAGAATACCTAACTATAATGTTTCACAACCAGGGGGTCTTGGGTTGGTATGGTGTAATTTCAGCTAATGATTGTATGTTACTCAAATTAATTTATTTGATTTGACATGGAGGTATAGATAATGATGAATTAATTTCATTTTTATCCTCAAAATTATCCACAGGAATCCAAATAAAACTTTAATAAACTAATTGGATAAGGATTTTTTAAATGTTTTTTCGATAAAACTTATTTTTTAATAGGTTTTATTTTATTAAAAGACTATAGAGTTTTATATGATTAGAAAAAAGAGGTATATTGAGTTTTTTATTTATTTCACATATATGGAAGTGAACTATAAGTCATTTGATATGTGTAGGAATCATCTACACATCAATTCGATGCACGGTGTGGCCGCTATGACTCAATGTGTCCATTATCAGTTTAAATTTTACAATTCGGTTCAAAAAATGCCACTCACTGGATATAAAGAAAATGAAATCAGATTGTCTTGATAATTTATTACATCAATTAATAATTCCTTTTTTATTTGTAGGAATTAGTCACACATCAAACCAACACATTATGTGATTGGTATAGGTCAAAGTGAGTGTTTTGAGTTCAAAATGACAATTTAGGAAAAAACAAGTGACATACTCAAAACTGAACAAACATATTTGTATTGTTTTGATAATTTATTAAAAATATAAAAAAATCATTTGAGATGTGTAGGAATCATTTGTACCTCAATCTTAGGCATGGTGTGGCTAGTTTGACTCCAAGTTCATATTTTTATTTAAAAATGACATCAATTTTAATAAAAATGATAACTAACCTATTAAAAACCAGTAAAACACATTAATAATATTTTTATAATTTATGGAAATGAACAAAAAGTCATTTTTTACGTGTAGGAATCATCCTCACCTCAATCAGATGCACGGTGTGCCTGTTATGATCCAATGTGTCTATTATTAGTTTAAAATTGACAGTTTAGTTCAAAAAATGTCACTCAGTAAAAATAAAGAAAATGTGATTATATTTTATTGATAATTTAGAAAATCAATTCTTATGTATTTTGTGATGTGTATGAATTTCTCTCATGTCAAACTAATACACGATGTGATTGGTGTTGGTCAAAGTGTGTGTTTCTAGTTTAAAATGACATTTTAGTAAAAAAAGTGATGTACTAAAAACTCATAAAATTCAATGGGATTTTTTGATACTTTATTAAAACAATACATATGTTATTTAAGATGTGTATGAATCAAACATACCTCAATCTGATGCACTTTGTGACCGGTATGACTCCAAGTGCATCTTTTTATTTAAAAATGATATCAATTTTAATAAAAAGGACAACTGACCTACTCTAAACCACTTAAAAACATTAATATTATTTGTATAATTTAGTTAAATGGTACATAAGTCATTTTTTATGTGTAGGAATCAGCCACACCTCAATCTGACTCACGATGTACCCAGTATTACTCAATGTGTCTGTTATCATTTTAAAATCGACAGTTTAGTTCCAAAAATGTCACTCACTAAAAAAATAAAACACACTAATATTGACATGATAATTTATGAAATCGATTCATAATTCCTCTATGACATGTAGGAATTTTTCTCACATCAAACTGATACATGATGTGATCGGTATAGGTCAAAGCGTGTGTTTCCATTTTAAAATGAAATTTTAGTAAAAAAATAAGTAACATACTCAAAACCAGGAATATTCATTTGTATTTTTCTAATAAATATTAAAAATATCTTTAATTAATTTGATACATTTAGGAATCAATAATACCTTAATCTGACACACGGTGTGATTGGTATGACTCCAAGTACATCTTTTTATATAAAAATGACAACAATTTTAATAAAATAGACAATTGACCTACTCAAAACTAAGAAAACAAATTCATATTGTTTTTATACTTTATTTAAACTATCTATAATTCATTTTTGACATGTAATAATAAACCTCACCTTAATATGATGCATGTTGTGCCTGGTATGACTCAATGTGTCAGTTATGAGTTTAAAATCGATAGTTTAGTTCAAAAAATGTCACTCATTGAAAACCAAGAAAATGCACTAATATTTTCTTGAAAATTTATTAAATTGATTTATAATTCATTTGTTTTGTGTATAAATTGTTCTCATGTTAAACCAATACATTATGTGATTGGTATGAGTCAAAGTGCGTGTCTCTAATTTGAAATGACATTTTAGTTAAAAAGAAATGTGGCGTACTCAAAACTATGTAAACACATTCAGATTGTTTTTATACTTTATGAAAATGATCCATAATCCATTTGAGATGTGTAAAAATTAGTCACACCTCAATTTTACACATTTTGTGACTTATATGACACAAAGTGCTTCTTTTTTACTTAAACTTTCCATCAATTTTACTGAAATTCACAACTAACGTACTAAAAACCAAGAAAATGTTTTCGAATTATTTTGAAACTTTATGAAAATGATCCATGAGTCATTTATGACATTTAGGAACTATCCTTTCCTCAATCTAATACACGATCTTTCTGGTATGTCTCAATGTGTCTGTTATTAATTTAAATTCAATATTGTAGTTCAAAAAGTTTCACTCCCTCAAAACTAAGAAGATATACTCGGATTGTCTTTATAATTTAGGAAAATGACTCATAAGTAATTTTTTACATGTAGGAATTAGTATCACATAAAATTGACACATGATATGACTGGTATGAGTCAAAGTGTGTGTTTCTAGTTTAAAATGATAATTTAGTAAAAAAAGACAAGCAAAGTACTCAAAACCAAGAAAACACATTCTAATTGTTTTGATACTTTAGGAAAATGATCCATAAGTCATTTTATACATGTAATAATTATATTCACCTCAATTTGACACATATTGTGACTGGTATGACTCCAAGTTCATTTTTTCAACATATAAGTATCATTTTTGTTTAAAATATGCATCATATCCCTAAAACCGAGCAAAAAATCCTAGATTGTTTTATCTTCATTTGAATTATGTTTTTGTAATTTATTTTGTTGATTTTATGGTGATTTGAAGTTGTGTTGGGTTTTTGACAACACACTACACTGGTGGGTTTGTGTTCTATAATAGTACACTATATTATGCCCCTTTATTAGTACTTATAGAAGTGCTAATAAAAGACTAGGGATTTTAACCTCACTCTAGTAGTAAGTGTTTCTCTAGCACTAATAAAGTCCATTTTTTGTGCTACTGAAGTCCTATTTTTTATTAGTGAAAATATATCCCATAATTTCATAAAAAACTAATTTGGTCAAGATGTTTCTAAGTAAAGTAGACTACCAATTAGTTTTTTATCGTACTTTTGATTCATAGAAGTGTCAGTCACATTATTTCTTAGATTGTTACATACTTTAATTTATTATTATTCTCTTATTAATCACTAGTTACATGTGAATCAATATTAACCACAACCTATATGATTATATCTTGGTCACCAATCTATTTTTGATAATTATTTATGTTTCCAACTCTAGAAGATTCATCTTAAGGTTCAAGAAGAATATTTTTTTTGTGATTATTTTTAATTATTTTGACATCTAAACATTCTATCAACTTTTTTTGGTTTTTAATCTAGTAATTGTAATTAGAAAAATTTTAAAGATACCCTAAAAGGTGTTATATTCATCCTTTTCTTGAAATGTTCTTAGATATCTGTTCATGACCATTATGTAATATGGATATATAAATAATTTGAAGTATTTGATATTTGTTTTTTTGTTATAAAATATATCATATCGATACATATGAGTTTTAGGTATTAAATAAAATCTATTTTGGATATTTATAGAAGTGAAAAATTCTTCCCTACTAATGAACTTTGGAAGATTGTTCTTAGCTAGCATTGTTCTTCCCATTTTCATTATACTTCTTCTTTTCCTTTCAATAACTCCATTTTTTTAGGGTTTTATGGTGTTTTTTATTGATTATTAATCTTATTATTTTATAGATAGGTCTAAAAATAATTTCTTCTATATTCTTTTCCATTTTATAACCCTACATTTTTAATATAAACACTAAAATCCATGTCTATTTGTTTTATTAATATTTTAAACATCTAAATAGACTTTAATTTGTGCATCATAAAGAGTATATTTGTTATATGTATATAGTAATATATAATTGTAATGAAATATATATCTTCCTTGGTTGAATTTTTTCTCATAGTACTATATACATCTGAATATATCAGTTCCAATGGTCTAGTAGATTGTATGCTCATCATTGTTTGTTTATTTTAAGTCACATACCCTTTTGAAAAGTCTCACAAAAATATTCAATTTATCTACTTAGTTTCAAAATATCTCTCAAAACTTCAGTATTAGATATCTTTCTCATATTATCTTTCCCAAGATGTCCAGGTCTCATATTCCCTAGATCATTTTCATCTTTTTCACTCATGTGGCATGATTTGGATAGTTCACCAATCAAAAACAAGTTTCCACTTGTTCTTTAACTTCTATTAATAACTCTCCCATCCTAGTAATTCCTTAAATTATATGAATTATTTCTAAAAAAAACTTCATTTCCATTATCACATATTTTTATAATACTTAGCATGTTATATTTCATCCCTTCCACAAATAATACATATTTTCACTTGATTCTTTTAGACTCAATCCCGACAGTACCAATACCTTTGATCTTTAGTTAGATTTCATTACCAAAATTAACTACTCCTACTTTAATTTTATTAATCAATTTCAAGAATTTAATGTATCTATTCATATTTTTAGATAATACATTATTAAGTATCAAAGTTCTTCCTTTATTTATTTCCTTTAAATCCACCTCTATAAATAATGACTCCTAATCATGATTCTTTTTTAAACTAATTTTCAATTTTCTGGGTAGAATATCTATATAGTTATATTTTTTATATATTTTTCGGATTAATTTTCTAGATTTTCAAATCTACTATACACTTATTTCAAACTTTAATACTATTTTTGAGTAGACGTATTTTAAGTTCTTTTGTTCATTTTATTCTTTTGTAAGGACTCACTTATTTTCATCTCAGGGTTTCTACCCCTTAATTTATTCCTCATTTTAGGTAAATATATGTTATACCAACATGTTTAGACCTTTTTTCATAAATCCCAAAACAAAAAAATTCAGAACTAAATAGGAATCTCTTGTTATAATTGTAAGAATATTATGAAAACTACATTATAGAATTCTATTTTTTTGTAAAATATTCCCTAATACTGATTATTCTCTAATGGATTTGATTTTATTTTCATTATATTCAATTAAATAAATATATGAGTGTAATTAATTTCATCTTTTATGGCTTAACATTGTATAATTTTGAATTTGAACTTGAAAATTTAGGTAAAACAGATTAAACTTTTATATAATATTTGTGTATTAATTTAACCTAAAATAATGTGTTGTAATTCTCAACTATTATGAATATATCATCATTTAATCCAATATATTTCTTAAGTATAATTTTACTATTTCCAACTCCTATTTAGTATTAATGTATTTTTATTATAGTTTACTAAGTTCTTCTTCCCTAGAGACCATTTTTTCTTTAAGATATCTCGTGATCTTTTCATTCTCAGCAACTTTTCACTTTGATTTTTTGAGCATGACATGTGATTTCTTGTTTATAGTGTTTTATTGAAAGTAAAACTGGGTAAAAGTTAAAACCATGTGAATAAAAATTAGTTTTAAAGACTAAAAGTTGATTCATTATGTTTCCAATCAAGGCTGTTGAAACCTAAATTCAATTTCTGTAATAGAGGACATTATTTTAATATAATGAAATTATCTATGATATCTAAAGGGGTTTTGGAAACTCCATATAAATTCTATGTTATATATTAGAGTTATAGAAATAATTTCTTTATTTTGGAAATATACATGATACCATGTACATATTTTATAAATTTTTTAAGTCTATATGAGTTTTAAATAAAGTAAATAGTTGATAAAGATTGTATTCTTCATTTTATTAATGAATAAAAGGGTTTTTGAATAATATATTTGAATGTAAATGAATATATCAAGCTCAAATGGATCATAGTAAAGGATGTTTCTAGTCATTTTATTTCTCCAAGGTCATAAGATAATTATTTTATTAACAAAGGGTTAATATGAATAATATGAGATGATTATTTAATACACATGGTTTATGATTAATCATATTTCATAAAATGATTAAAAGGAATATAAGGATAAAAATATTTTATCAAATATAAAGATTTTATCAAAGAAATTTATTAAAATATGAGTAATTAAGATTCCACCACACATGAATGGAATTTTTTAAAGAATAAAATATTGTTTTTCAAAAAATAATCCATATACATAGAAAAAATATATATGATATTTTATTTTTTAAATATTACCATTGAAGAAAATAAATGTTATTTCCTAGCACGAAGGAGATTTTCTATTTTATCATAATATTTTAAAAATATTATAATATCTAAGGGGTTAGTGGGAGTGTATTTTTACTTAGAGAATTTCGATTATAATAAATAAAATATAATTCAATTCGAAATAAAAATTGGATTTAAATTAATATCCTAAAAGGTTTAGGATTTGTTAATAAAATTAAGGTAAATAGATAAATTAGTTTCCAAAACATTTCAACAAAATTTTTTGATGAAAAATGTTTCAAGGTTGATTATTATTATGAACTTATATAAGTATAAGTAGACAATATAAGTCTTAAACATCATAAAATTTGATGTTTTGAAGTAAAAGATTTTCAAAACTATGTTAAAAGATTTAAATATTAGAAATTTGATTCCTAAGTCTCACAATTATTCAAAAAATGTTTTATTAGTAGATTTTAAACACTAAAAATTTTATTGGTATGGTTTTATCAGATGGTCACATATATATGTGGTAGGAATTACATATTTTTGTAATGAGTTTAACAAAATCCTAAAAGTGCATAAAAAATAAGGCTAATATGGTAGTTTATCATATATGATATGATGTAACTGAAATTATATATAGTTTTATTAGTATTCTTAAATATTTTTAATAATAAAAAAAATTATCATGTAATTCAGTAGGTAGACTCCACTTGATCATTATTTCATGTTGATTATTGTTATTAATCCTAATGTATTGAATTTGATTTGTTGATAATAAGTTAAAAAACTTAATTAGAAAGAATATTATCAAGGTGATACTTGGAAGATTGTTTAAAATGTTATTTATTAATTGATATTATATTTATTAACAAGGAATATTGATTTTTTCCATGTTCTAATCATTATTCAAAAAAAGAGAATGGTATCTTATAGAAATATAGAAGTGTGAAGGAATTATATAATGAGCCTATATGGTTGAGTAAAGAACCCAAGAAAAGAAAACATATCTTTTAGAATGTTATGATGAATTTTCCCAACATGGGGAAGGAATCACCATTGTTAGTGGGTGTGGTGAATATGTATAATAAGGAAGGTGCAACCACACCATGAATTATGGTTGTATTGAGAAATAGATTCCCAACATAGTTAATCTGGAAAGGGACCATGCCATGGGGGTCCCTATAGTGGAATTATAGAGAACCTATTCAAGATAGTGAATGAAGGTTGGATATATCATGTACAATGTTGTGGTAATTATAATTTACAAAAAAAAAATTGATTTCATTCTATAGTGAGTTATCAGAATCAAGATTTTGTACTACATTGAAGGCTTAAAGATCGAAGTGGTTAACATGACCAAGAGAGAGAGAACACATAGTAGTACTAGGTGAATTTTCTTAATATTCTACATGTTATACAAGATAATTTCCTTTATAGAAGTGGGTAGACTGTGGATGATCATTGTAAAGGATAACATGAGTTATACTACGTCGTGGATCTTGACATGTTGAGATACAGTCATGCCTGATAAAAATAGGCATAACAAGCCCATGGTAGAGGCTATAAGAAGAATATGGACAACATGATATGGACCACACCATATAGGTGTATTTAGTTCCTCAATAGAATCCTTTTTAAACACTTATAATCCCATTATGGTCATAGTGGAGTTTTATAGAATTTGTATTCATTAATAAGAGCCAAAATCCAAAATATCCAAAAATATGAGAATATGTCATAGAGCCTAGTGTGTTGAAGTCAACATGAGAAAAAATATTCACCAAGACATAGTGAAAGTAATGTTTAAGAGTGGTGAAATATAAGATAATTAATTAGGGTGATTAAATAATGAATCATGAATGCTTCATTAATCATGTGTATCGATTTCAGACCATGATTATAGCATGAATCAAAGGATTGCACATCATTAAATTATTGAATTAGAAGGACATTTAATTTATGTTTCAATGACAGAGAATATACTCCATGATGTAGTGATTTTTTGATAGCAATTTATGGAGATCATGGAGGAGGTTTATGGGTAATTTAATGCGTAGTTTCAAGGTCCCATTAAGGCATTAAAACATGGTCATTTACTAACTTGGGATCACTATTATTATAAAAAATAATATCTATTATAGAATAAAATTATTTGAGAGATCATTTCTAGGGAAAAATATTATATATGAAAATAGATAAATAGTATATTATACAAATAATATCTAAATTTGCAGAAGAAGAGAGAATTTTGGGCGAGGGGCTAGAAGAACATGGAATTGTTGAAGATATTTCCAAAGAGAAGAAATTGTCACTATTTTGTGGTAAATGATATATTCCAAAATTACATTGGAAATATGAATAAGTGTTTCAAGGATAAATTTATAGTTCATAAAGAATAATCCTAGTGGGATGTCAATAAAGAATCTATTTACATTCAAGGATGCATTCCATGCAAGCATTATTGGTAAAGGGACCCGTAAGTCCATAAAATATATTGTGTTTATCCTTTACACTAGAATTGAGCATGGGAAAATCAAGGGAGTTACCCTTTGGGAGAAATGATATTTCCATAAACCATATTAAATGGGATTCAGACCTATAAATATTAGTGCACTTTAAAGTGATTTGGTGAACAATACATTGTTGATGCATGATCCTCAATATATCCCAATGAGGGTAAACCAGTAAATTGTTATTTATATGTTTAATTAAATAATTCACACCAAAATTAATCAATAAATATAACTTATATATGTTAAAATAATATACAAAGTTACCCTAAAGCTTGATAGGTAAAGATCCATATAGGGAAAGTTATCCTTTAAATAATAAATAGTTTTAATTTGATAATAACTTAATATACCCTAATTCATCCCCCATAGATTAATATCAAACTAATAACCTATTATGAGACCAAGAATTTTTATTAGATTGATAGGTTTATCTTTCTTGGATTTATTATTACTCTTACCCAATTTGAAGTTTTTTGAAGAGAAATGTCATCCAAAGTGAAGTCTCTGATTTATTATGGAAATAAAAATAATTAATAGAAAATGGGTTTTACTTCATATATGAATGATTAAATTGTATTTCCTTGATAATTTGTGGAGAAAAGAATGGTTTTGTTGAGTATACATGGATTCATCTTTGAAATAGTTCAAAAAACACTATAATTAATGACTCGATCAAAAATTAATTAAAGGGATGTCTTAGAGAAGAAATATACAAGATGATTTCACATGGAAATTTATCCAAAGATATGTGGATAAAATTATAATAACTCTATGACAAAGATGATGATGATTATTTTTTTGTGTCCAAAGACAAGGAAAAGAAGAATTATGTCGAAAGAAAGAATTCTCATATTAAGGTAAATATTTATGAATCTAATATTGCATCTAATTATAGCACTTGTTTGGAGAAAGTATGTTTAATTTTAGAATATATTTTAGATCTAAATAGAATATGTGATGAAGTAGTGGAAATAACATCCATTTCCTAATCAAGGATGTGATCATTCAATGGAAAAGAGGACATCATATATCTATAAGAGAATATATAACAACATAATACCATTAATGAAGTTTATTATGGAATGATTAATGATATGTCCCACTAGAATAAAAGTTTGAAGAGAGAAGAGGTGTTTATGAGTTTTAATATGAAGAAAAGTATGTAAAAGATTAAATAACAACGTAACTTTCTTGAAGAACTCTCATAACATATAATAAATCAAATAGCCATGGAAAATTAATTAAAGATAAAAATCATTCCACTCAAAATCCAAATTAAGGAAAAAATTAAATTGAGAATGTATAAAGCTTAAATTTTGAATTATATGGCTTAAAAGCTGAATAGTAAGGAAGAGAAACCAAGGGCTTGATGAAAAGATAGATTTTTTCAATGAAAATAAGAATACCACAACTATGAAACCCTCAATATGTGAAATAATTATATATTTTAAATCTATAAGAAAAGGTAAATAACATTCAATATGATATAAACAAAATAAGTTGTCAATTAATTGAAACAATTTTGTAATAATTTTGTACATCATGAATAATTTTTTCAAATACAACAGGCCAAAATATGTGAGAAAAATTCTAAAATTTTAAATATCTCAATTAATTATAGACTAAATTATTTATTGTTACCATGGTAGATGTATTATTTATTCTAAAATCAGTCACATTGTAAGGTATTTTAGTTGGAAGAATGTATGGAAAGGTAAAGAATCCATACAAAGAAACTCCACTCCTATAAATTATAAAGATAATGCTAACACTATAAGAAGGATTGTTAAACTAGATAATAGGTTCAATATTTTGGATAATGAAAAAGTGCATCGATGAAGTGTGTATCAAGAACCATACTCAAAAAAATATTATGGAATAAAAGAAATAAAATCTGAAATTTGAAGCTAGAGATTTTACCAGCTATGAGAAAGGTGGAAAGATAAGTAAAGAAGAATCCACCTATAAAGAGTAATTATTCCAAGATGTAACTATTGGGTATCAAGGAAGAAGTTTTAAAAAGTGGTTCTATGAAAAGATAAAAATAAAAATATGAATATGGGATGGAAAAGAAATCCATAGGTGATATCCACTAATGATTCAACTCAAGAATATACTTATTCAAGTGTGAATGGTTCTACAACTATGGAAAATACCAAGAAAAGGATGGATAATAATTTTCAAATCCATGAAGGGAAGTGTGTGAGTGATACCAAACATAATAGATCCTTTTCTAATAGGTTAACAATGTATACTAAGATATATTATTAAAATAGTTAATTTTAGTTGATGATGACATTCATTTAACAAAATTTAAAGAAATGAAAAGGAAATATAGATGTTGATGGATTTATCCAATATGTATAGACTTATGCCTCTTCTTGAGGAAGATTGAGGTGCCCCTATCCCTATATGATTTATTATTTATAAATTTTTAGGAAAATATTAATAATTAAGGATGAGATATGATCCATGGGGTGATTATGCTAGAAAATAGAATGCATTTAGAAATAAAATAATACCTGATAAAACCACAAATCGAGTGGTATTAGGACCTAAAAAAAGAACATGATGCAAAAAAATGATGTGGAAGACTTATTCCCACAACTGGTGCCCCCAATTTGAACATCAATAATTGGTGTCAATGTAAAAATTCATAGGTGGGATTTAAACAAGATTCAAAGGATTCTTAGACTTATCAAGAGTTCGAAGATATTTTTGATTAATTAAAAGATAATAATTTTCAACTGATATCAATGTGTATTTTCATAATTGGTATTAGTTATAACAAATAGTATTGTTGGTTAGAATAAATAGCTCAATATGGGGTTAATTTAGTTTCCAATTAAAATTTATATTAAAAATGATTTAAAAACAAATCCCCCAATTTATTACAAATTCAAAACTAACTGAATAGTATAAATATATAATTTTATCTTTCAAAACTCGTCTAAAATTTTTGATCACAACTCAGTTAAAAAAATAAAACTCTATTAACTATTGAAAAATATTTACCTATATAAAATGACATATATAAAACACTTATTAAAGTTATCTATAAAATTAATGTTTTTATATATTGTTTTGAAAACAAAATCAGGTTTTCTAAAAAAAATAAAACCAAATAAAAAAGACACAATAGAATTAAAATAAGAGGTTCGGTCTCAAGCTGATACCTAGTCCTCTCCACATGGTAATCACCCACTACCAAGAAGTTTATTAAAAAATAAACTAATCCACAACTAGGATTTGGTTTTACATAAAACTATACTCTGGTATTACATGATACACACAACCTCTTCTGTAGTAATACATGTGATAACAAATGTAAAAGAATAAGTGATAGAGTTTCTAGAACTCTTTAAAACAATACATGAGCATGTGTTTAAGAATAAATAGAGTATAACAAAAACAAATTAAAATGTAAGCTATAAAATAAATATAAAGAGATATATAGTGATAATATTTCATGAATATTAGTTTAATAAGATTTTGTTGATCATTTTTCAATATATTATTCTTTGGAAAGTCTAAATCATTTTTAGATATAGAGGTTTGAAAAATAGAGTGTCGTGGAATATTTATAGTGAGACCTCTATGTATCCCTTTTATTCTTCGGTGCATGTGTGTATCCACTTCTATTACAATTATTTATATTATATTATCAACTCCTAATTCTATATATGAGTGCATCTTCTTCTTAAAGATAACTCCTTTGAAAACTAGTCATTGGAGGATATTCAGTGTAGTCTTAAATGCACTGTCTGTACAAAAAATTCTCCAATATATAGTCATTGGATATTTAAAAATACCTCATTACATAATTAATACACAATCAATTGGTATTCACTTAAATCATGGTTACTTTATATCATAGTTACATTACACGGTCACTTTATTTTCTCTCATGGTCACATGATTTATTCTTATGGTTAGTTTATCTCTTCATATGGTAGCTTCATGGCTTCATATCGTAGCTTTATTACTTCACATGGTATCTTCATTACTATATAAAGTATCTTCATTACCTTTTATGATAGCTTCATTACTTTATGTGGTTTCTTATTTACTATTTACAATCACTTGACTTTTTCTTACATTCACTGTATTAGAGAAACATGGTCAGTTAAGACTTAGATAAATCATACTCACTTGTTTCATGGTAACTTGTTTGTTCATGTGGTAAGTTTAATCCTTTGTGAAATAAATTTTATTTTCAATGTGTAGTAAGTTCAATACAAATGAAATCACTTGAAATTGAATGCATGTTCACTTAATGATTTATACATAATTAGTTAATATGATCCAGTTTTATTTTATCGTACATGCAGTCACATAGAGTTCAACATGTGGTCACTTCCACACGGTCACTTGACCTTCATTGTCAGTTAAACTTCTTTACATGATAGGTTATCACAAAACATGAACAAAACATAAGAAATGTCAGTTCAAGACTTATCCAATTTTATCATTTTGTCCAGAATAATAATTAACTAACACAAAACATGAAATTCATTAAAAACATAAGAAATGTGATTTTGGGCCGTTAAAATAAGGAGGTGCTGGACTAAGCCAATAATCTACTATTTTTATGATAAAAAATAATTACATATAAATTTAAATAAATTGAATAAATATTTTCTCAAAATATTAAATATTTACAATAATTTAGAGCATCATATAATTCTTAATTAAAACATCATTATTTTAATCTCTTCAATTAATTTCACAAATTATCACCATTTTGGGGTTATCAAAAAGTGATGTTGGGTTAAAATATAACAAGGAATAAGAAATAAATACTGAAATAACTAATAAAATGTATAATATAAAGTTGAAAAAAGGTATTTTATTAATATCAAATGATATTAAAAAAATATTACAAAGAGAGTTTCTATATCTGGAATTCTAATCAGAGTCAGAATTAGAGACAACCCAAATCTCATCAATGAATATATGATCCATTCCTCTTGAGGTAAAGACTGAGATAGGTTGGGTAGGTTGTGTTATATAGGTTATATCATGGTATTTTATTACCACACACATGGATACATGATTAAAGTAATGAATTTTTTGTCTAGGATTCAATACAAAAGGATTAATGGAAGCAGTGGGTATAGAAGAAGGGTTTGAATAAATAGGTAAGGCGGGGGGGCAAGGATTGAAGTGTTGGTGGTGTAGAGTTAAGGTTCTATAAATCTAGTAAAATATTTTACTACTCTTGATCTATGTTCCATTTCCTAAAAATAATCCTCTTTATTTTCCATGAATGATTCTAGAACATGAGTTAGAATTCTTATCTTTTTTACTTAATACTTGAATTCTTAGGACAAGGAAGGTATCCTCATATCACTAGTGAATGATATATAAGTATATTTTAGGTTTTACATAGTGAATACTCTTATAATATATAATTCAACATCTCTTTTAATATTCTCTCTATATATTCCATCATGTTTGACATATTTTATAACCAACACCAAGTTTTAGAATCATGAGTTTGAAAGCCTTCAAACACTACTTCTCTTATTTTATAAAACTCATCAAATGCAACTTTTAACTCATCCTTAATGAGATATCTGATTTTATCTTTATTTACAATAGATGTTATAGAAGGAGTAGGAGGTGGATCATTAGATGAAGGTTCCTGATACACTGAATTCAAAAATATTTGATCTAACTTCATAATCATAACTGAAAGATCAACTTGTAGATCCCAAACTTGTTTTCTCAAATCATCAATATCATTTTTCATAAGTTCCATATTTAGATGGAATCTAGGTTAAATATGAGAAATGAAAAAGGACACTAACCTATCTATATATTCATCTCTAATTGATTTCATTGAGTTTCCCAAACCCATAAATAGTTATTTCAAAACCCCCATCATTTCTTATTTGATCCCATTAAAATAATATTTTTTTATATAGGATGTGAAAGTAATAGAAGGGGTAGAAGTTTTTATAGGAGTATATAGATCATAAATCAGATTTCTTCCATCTATATTATCCTTAATATCTATATACATATGTCCCAAAGACTAAACTTCCACTTCATCAATAGATTCTTGTTTAACCTTGAGAACATCTATCTTGAAAGATCCAATAGGTGTTGTTACATTTGTATCCTTAGGTTCCTCATTATTCTCAGCATTCTTTATTAGTTTTAATCCAAATAGTCCTTCCCAAACTCGATCAACTAAAGGTATTGTAGGACATACCTCAAGTATTTATTGAGTTTCAATATTATATATCAATTAACAATCAATACCACTTTGAGATGAAGGGATGGAATGTTCACCATCCTCAAGTGGACTACCCCCATTATTATCATCCTCAGACAAAGAGTATTCTAGACCTAGCACTACTGGTCCTCAGAAGTTCTACGACATAAAAGGTGAATATGGTATATTAGGTATAGGAGTGATTTAAATCATAGTAAATTGAGTAGAAAACTTATAAAAAATTCCTTCATTCTCTTCAGACTCAATGGAGTCATCACATTCAGGTTCATAAACAAAACCACTCATAGAAAATTCAGTTTTAAAAAAATATATATCGTTCAACTCATCTTCATGATATAGTAAAGGTACAACAGATTCAGGTGTCTCAAAGGAAACAATAAGAGATTTATCCCTATAATCCTCATGTGCTAACCATTGTTCATCACCGATATCAACTACCTCCACCACTTTTTCCTAAAATTCATCATCAGAAGAATATTCAACAACTTCAACTAGCTTAAAGCCTAGATCCACTTGATCCCTGGTCTATTTGGATACTTGATAGGATCAAACTTTTCATATATTTTATCATATTCTATTTCCCATTCCCTTTTATATGGGTTACAATTTACTTTCATGTGCCTAAAAACATATAATTTAAGAATAAACCATCTTATGAATTCACCATTTCATTCACCTTAAAGAACTAATCCCTTATACTTCAAAATAGATAATATTAACTTTTGATATGGAATAGAATTGAACTTAGAAGATGGATTTTATAGCTCATTAATATAAATCATTAAATAACTTGAAAAATTTATTTAAATCCCATTACTCATGAAGAAGATAAAGAATAGATCACAATGACTTGGGATACTAATGTCCCATTTCCTAGGACAAATCAAATGTTGGATGAATTTTCCTAATAGTTCGTATTCACCACTGATATTCACTATGTTTGGTCTTATGGGTGTCTCATTCCTAGTAAATTATTCAATATCATTTTGGAATTCAAATTGGGAGTGGTTTATAGGGTTCAATATTTCATAATCTTCATGCTCACCCTTATGAAGTACAATTAAGTTCTTTTCCCAAAGTTTTTCAGAAAACTCAAAAACTTACCCATTAAACAATGTCAGAATGGTGTATTGTTTATCTCTGGTGATAAATTATAGATATTAATATAATTATTTAACTTTACTCATATATAAGTACTTACCATTTTCCTTAAACCATTCATTCATGAATTTTTTCTTAATTGATTTCTATACTGGAGTCTTATTGGACTAACGCCACTGAGCATCCAATTCATTTCAAGAAAAAATTGGCTGATCAATCAGATATGGCTTGCACAACTTTTCTATAGCACATTAGAAGACTTTATCATACTTAAATATCATTTTAGGAGGTGATCAATCAAGAAATGTGGCATCGAGATATCTTTTTGTCCTTGGAATATACATACTCTGATTCTATTTCTTAGAAGGTTTGGTTTCGAGAAAGAGTTTGGGAGAGGGGGTTTTCAGAGTAGGTAAGGCTTTGAAAAGAATAAATGTATTTTTAAGGATCATTGTGTGTCAATTATTATTCAAATTTTAATTTGGTTCAATAATTTATGGGATATAATAATAATATATGTAATCAAAATCTCGCAAAAATAGTTAAGTAAAAATTCTACACACAAATAGACACGATAGGTATAGTGACCGTGTGGTCACAGTAATTAATGTATGGTAGGTAAAATGATTGTGGACTCATGTTAAGTATGCTGAACACATGAGTATAAGATGATGTTATATATAGTGAAAATGTGAGTAAAAAATCATGGTAGGTATAGTGACCACTTGACCAACTGATCAGAGTCCCTTAACTAATCATATGAACAAAACTCACAGTCGCTTAACTGGTTGTGTGTACTATAATTGATGATTAATTAATAAAAATCTCAATATATAAAAGTTAAGAACTTATAATAATAATTTAGAAAAATAGAGAAGTTAAAATATAATTAAAATATTTAATAATGGTTTATCATCTCTAATTCATGATTGATATAATTTATTCATTCAATATTCAATGGATTTAAAAATATACCAGCAAAATGATGTTTAATACTAATGAATTCAAGAATAATATATCACTTTTGAAAATAATCATCTCAAAAAGTGATGTATTATATCAATATGTTTTTTCCTTCAATGAAGGATGATATTTTAGACATGTTAATATAAATTTTATTATCACAATTTTAAAGGAAATGTAAAAATTGATATACATAGTTTAATAGTGTGTGTTTCATCCAAATAATTTGTGTAAAACAACTGTATGTAACTATGTACTCAGCTTCAATAGTGGATAACACAACAATTTTCTATTTTTTAATACACCTTGAAACTACAGACTTTCCCAAATATGGAATGTTCCATATGAACGTTTTCCGCCAAACTCACTGCCACCAAAATCCATATCAGAATAACTATATAAATACAATTATTGTCCTATGGAATACAACAATCTTAAGTTGGTTGTACTTTTGAGGTATTTCAAAATTATTTTGATATCATGTAAATGAGATTCTTTATATTTGGTTGAAAACATGCACACATGCACACACTAAACATAATATCTATCTATTTAGTAGTTAAGAATAGTTAACTTTCAATCATACCACTATAGATGGTTTTATTAAGTGATTTTCTGGTTTCATCAAGATCTAACTTACATAAATTTTCAAAATTTAGTACATAAGGAGTTTTTGGATGATCTAAAAATAATATCATCAACATATTTGAACTATCAAAAAATATTGTAAAATTATATTAATAAATAAAGTAAGATCTTATATACCTTTTGATAAAAATTTATAAATAAACAATTAGTTGAGTCTATCATACCAATCTCTAGGATCTTGTTTTAAACCATACAAAGATTTTCCTATTTTAAATACATGATTTGGAAAATGAGGGTTTTGAAATCTCTGGGTTGTTATATAAAAATATCCTAAAATATATAACAATTTTGACAGGAACTCTTGATATAAATTTTTTATAATTTTAAATTCCAAATTTCATTCATAAGTTAAAAACATTCTGATATAATCAAGTATTGCTACTAGTGAAAAGTTTTCGTCATAGTCAACAGCTTTCTCTTGATTATACCCTTATGCAACCAGTGTATATTTATTTATAATTATACTTTTATAATCATCAAAATTTATATTAAACACCCATTTAGATCCAATTATTAGGATATCTTTAGGTTATTCTATTAATTACTAGAATTTTTTTCATTTAAACCGATTCCACACTTCTTGCATATCTATTACCCAAAATTCATCATCTATTTCTTTAGTGATGTTCTTAGATTCAAGATACGAAAAGAAGGATTGATTTTCAACCTAGTTTCTAGGAGAATATCTAGTATGATATCCTCTATCTAAATCTCAAAATACATCATATAAGGTGTGTTTTCTACTCATTCTAATGGTTCTAAGGATAAAAGAAATTTCTTCTTCAAGTTCTGGTTAAAACAGTTCCTCAACACTAAGTAATTTTCCAAAAGTATATTTTATAGAACTATCATTATAATTAGTTGAGGTATTGATAATAAAATTAGAAATATAATCCTCATGGTTTTCTAAAGAGTTCATACGCTCATGTGGATCAGTTTCATTGAATTTTACATGTACTGTAACACCCCTAACTTCTAAAGTAAGAACATTTTATTTAATAGAAAGTATGACATGAAACACCAACTGTAGAAAGGAATACAACATCGAGAAATATTTGAATAAATATATTATATAGATTTTAATTCATGAAACACTAATTTATATTAAAATACATACGATAATGGTTTTGTTCAATAGTTTGTGTTAAATGCAAGAATAGATTTGTTCGATAGTTTGCGTTACACGCAAGACCAGGTTTTATTGAACAACAAAATATTATTAAAATATAATTATTTAATATAATAAGATATAAAATATGAGTTAAATTTTTTGTTATGAATCATATTAACTAACTTATAGGAATATGTGGTTCAATTCATTGGTTACCAAGTAATTAGAAATGAATATAAAAACCAATTGAATATAAAGGAATTTTTATGCTCCCAAAGTCACTTTGTCTTATCAAATGAAATTAATTACTATTATTTAATGATTTTAATGAAATATATATTTATTATATATTCAATAAATTATTTTTTAAATTTCATTCAATAGATTTTATAGACATAAGATAAGAACAAACCAAATTTTATGCATAAAAAGTCATATTTTTATAAAGGTAGTTTTGTCACCTTTTAGTGGAGAACTTGATTTAAAACTAAATTTTGGAACTTTTAGAAGTTTCTTTATAAAAATAATCTTCACTTTCTAAATTTTAATTTCATATTTATCTTAGGGAGAATTTTTTTTTGATAAGTTTCATTTTTTGATGAATAGTGAAAAATTCTGTATTTTAATTGAAAACAAAATTTTCATCCATATACTTTATAGTGTTAAATTATATATTAAATTGGTTTAAATGTTTAATTAGTTCAATTTTATATATATTAATACAATTTATTTCATTAGAATAATTTTTATATTGAATTTTGATCTAAAAATTTAGTGAAATTTTGAACATTTTTACTTTAAAAATACCATTTTTTGTCCCATCTGTGGGATTAATTTTAAATTAATTTTTACCACTTATATAATTTTAATTTGGAAAAATGGATTTAATATTTTGAATCAGAATAATTTATAATTTATAGTAAGTTCAAATCATTTTTTGACCAAAAATATTAGTGAAAGTGATTAAAATTAATTACAGTGATTAAGATAAAAACAAGTTTACTTAGTGGTTAAACATTGACTTAAGGGACCAAATAACCTAGAAATGTGTCCAAAAGACATTTTAGGGACATATTTCAATCATATCCTCCCTTGTATCGATTTTTTTTATTATTGTAGTCACATGATGTAAGGGAGACCTAACAATAGTGATTGCCTTTTTATATTTACAAGAATGTCTCTCCTCCTCCACTATAAAAAGGAACTCACCCCCTCACTTCTTAACACCTATCAAGCCAGCATCATCCAACCCCTTCCTAAATATGATCCCAACTCCCCCCCCCCCCCTGCACACTACTACAAAACATGCCTTTAACAGTGATGTCCTTTATCAACACTAGTAAAAAGCACTGATAAATATTTCATTTATCAGTGCTTTATTTTTAGCACTGATAAAGGGTCAGTTTATCAGTGGTTTATTTTTATCACCCATAATGGGATCCTTTATCAACACTTTTTATCACTGATAAAGATCCAAAAAATGAAATAATTAAATAAAAATGATTTTATTAAAAAAATATTAAAATTTTTATTAATTAAACAATTATTGATAAAAATGAATAGAATGAGTATACTATATATAAATTATAAATACTAATAAATAGTATATATTAAATATATAGATATATGTTCAATGAAAATTAGACAAGTAAAAATGAAAAAATAGTAAATTGAGAAAAATATTAATCATTTTATTAATTAAATAATCATTGATAATGTTAATAAATAGTATATATTAATTATATAGAAATATATGAATGTATATAAATATGATTTATATAACACAAAATATTTATGCTTTCACATTAATTAGTAATATATTTAGTGAATAATGGTTTATAATTAAAACATAATATGAATTAAAAATACTGATTAATTACATCTTGTATTAGAAATAATTGAATATCATTTGATTTTTCAATTTAACATAGATCAAACATATGTTATATTTATTTTCATACATATACACAATTGATGAACTTTTATATACAACACACACACACAAATATTTATGCAATTAATGAAATCTTATACAGAAAACACATATAATATTTGTGTAATTTATTCAAATTTTAGTATTCATTTTAAAATTTTATTATAACGTAACACATTTAACATATTATGTTTTGAATAGGTAAATTTTATTTATTTATTTTTAATATTTCTAATGTTGGGTATTATTTATTCATTTTTAATATGTTTTGTTTTTTGTTTTTTATTTTTGGTTTTTTGGGAATTTAATAAATTTCATTTATTTATTTTATATATATTAATTTACCATGTTTTAATATTTTCAATATGTATTCATCTTTATTTCAATATATATCCAAAAAATTTTAATAATTTATATTTAATAAATAAAACGTATCTATTTTTTCAATATTGATAAAATGTACTCATTTTTATCATGCATGCACTTAAGATTAAATGTTCTTTGATAATGTTGAAAATATATTTATTAATAAATATATTCTTAAATTTATATTTACTATATTTATACATTTATAATTATAAATAAATATATATTATTATATAAAAAAGTATTTATATAATTATAAGTATATATATAAGTAATTATCAAATTCTAATAAATTTATTTAAATAATGAATATATTTACTATAAATATATTTATATATATTTATATATATATAATGATATATATATATATATTATTTTTTTGAAAAGTATTTATATAATTATAAATATAAAATTATATATTTGAATAATTATAAAATAATAATAAATATATTTAAACAAAAAATATATTTAACTAAAAATAGATTTACTATATATATAATTATATAGACATATTTTAAAATTTTATTTATAATAATAATTATAAATCCTTTATCATCACTTAAGTAATAAGCACTGATAAAAGGAATCGTTATCAGCGCTAAAAATTTTGAGCTGCTAAATCTATATCTTTATAAGTTCTAAAAACACTGATGAAGATTACTTTTATCATCACTTATTAACTTAACACTGATAAAATGGATCTTTATTAGTGATTTTTTAGAAGCACTGATGGATGTGTCCTGATCTATTTTAATAACCCTAACCATCGTGAACCAATTCGTAATATCAAAATCTCTTTGCAGAATCCACATTCTTTCGGCGCTCCTCATTATCGAATCTATGCTTGAATCTAGGCTAGAATCAAGGCTCCAACAATTCCAAGGATCAGATCTATGGCTCAACCTATTCAAGGGTGGATAGAAACCAAGGGTCGAACAAAATCCAGGTTTTTCAATATCTATACTCTCCCTCAGTTATCTACTGAACCTTTTCATCCCACATCTATGTATCCCAGCAACTCTAGTTGCACTATCCTCTAATAAAACATCCTAAAATTCATTATTTTTTGGATATATTGAAGTATCATCTTTCCTAGTATCATGTGGATCTCCTTCAGACAACATTGGTATTATACAACTTGAAATATATCAAACCCAATGTTGTTTCATGTTGTTGTGAGGTATAATAATCTCCCAATACATATATTCCTTAACATATACCTATTTTAAATCGTCAAATTATGAAAAATTCATCCATATAGTAGTCGGTGTTGTCATTAGTTTGGAATATTCCATTACAAATCACTTAAGAACCTATTTTTCATATTTTTATTGAGAAATTAATTTTCTATGATTTCCTTGATTCACCTATAAACCAAAGAAAAATTTTTAACTTACCAATCATAGATATCTTGATATCGTACCTCATATGATCCAAAAAAAATCATTGTGATTTTTCCAATCCTCAAATATTATATCTTCAACATATATGATTACCAATATCCTTTGATCATTCTCATTATTGATGTAGAGTTTGTGATCAATGCTAACTCTCTAAAAACAAATCTTTATTAGGTATTGATCCAACCTTAAATACTAGGTCCTCAATTATTTCTTTATATTATATAAATAATTCTTTAAATGGCACACCATTCTCTCATTTTTCATCCATAATAAATGCATACAATTTCCAAATGTATACTTCCCCATTAAGAACATAATTTAGGAACAAATATTTGACATCAATTTGGTATACTTTAAACTACATTTTCACTAAAATATCCCAGAAAAATCAAATAGTTTCCAAATAGGCTATGAGAGAAATTTATAATAAATATAAATGGTTCTGATCTATGAATTTCAGGTCTATGGGTGTAAATTAATTTCCTCTTATGTTTCATCATTATTTTAATTATTAACTGTAACACCCCAATCTTCCATGTTATGTCTCTCTTCTAATAATACAGTAGTGTGTGTTATACGCAACTTCAATTTCTAACACACACCACAACCAATCAAACTAGCTGTTATAAATAGTAATACCCACTTTTTGAAATTTTATACATTTTATCTTTCAAAATGGAATTCATTTTTGGATTCGGAATATCGAAATTATCATAGGGTGAATTTTTGGTACCTTTCGGATAACTTTCATATTTTGATGAATAGTGAAAATTACTAAATTTTAATTAAAAACAACTTTTTTAATCAAAATAATTAATAGTGATAAATTATGAATTTGAGTGATATTAGAGTATAATTAGATTATATTTTTACCATTTAATACAATGTTTTTCATTGGACATAATTTCACATTTAAACTAGACATAAGGAAGTGTCAATCTTTTGATAGTTATTATTTCTTAAAAACACGCTTTTTGTTTTGACAGCGGGAATTAATATTAAATTAATTTCTACCACTTATGTGATTTGAATTTAGAAAAATGGATTCCATATTTATAATCAGGAGGTCCAAATTGTGTAAATAGGTAACTTTTATTTTAAGACATTTTCAATAATTACTTCGGTAAATATTTTATTTACCATGGTTAAAGGGTAAATCCGGTAAATAAGGGTAAAAAAATAATATTATAATAATAATAAATTACCCAAAAATGTGTCCTAACCATATTGGATGATACCTGTCCGACCATGGTCATATTTTGGTCGATTTTGGGACCCCATGGAGCCACTTTTAAGTGATAGGGACACTTTATATTAATTAAGTTAAAGTAAATACAAAGATGACATAAGCATATATCTTTTAGCAAAACAATTTTTACATAGGGTTATATATGTTATATTTTTTACTATAAAAATTAATTAGAAATATAAAAATATTTCCTACAAAATGGTATTTTATTTATAATTTTTAGATATTGAATAATTAAATTTATTTATGACATAATAATGATGTAGTATTTTCTTTATTAATGAAAGAATCAAATAATTGGTATTATAAATGTTAGAATACATATAATTTGAAATTTTTTATGACATAAACGAATTTTATTTGTTAATATGACTTGTTAGGATTGTATGAATTATTTTTTTTGAATTAATAATGTTTTTAAGACTTTAAAAAAATCAAGTATTAAATAGTGTCAAAATTGACATAAATGAGTTTTTAAAAGAAAAATTATATTATTAATTGATATTATATTTTTAAAAATATAAGGTTTTGCCAAAAGACTTATATAATAATAGTTTTATCATTAATGGACCACTTGGGGATCTATTATAAGTTTATAGTATGTTTATTAACCATATAATATAAAAATACAAAGAGACATGGTAAATGTCAAACTAATTAACTAAGAGTTAAAACTAAAGGATAAGGTTAATAAAGTGAACCAAACCTTTCTAAAACCTATTTGTTGAATTGTTTTCGATCCATCCCCACCTTATACTCGAAATAAATCAGTTTGTAGCCATTAGAAACTTAATATGAATTTATTATAAAATAATATTTCTAGATTTTCCTAAGGTTCCCCTCACCCCTCTTATAAAAGGGCACTCTCCCTTATCACTAAATCATACCTTAAAACCATTTTGAATCGGCCAAACTCTGCCCAAATATTCTCTAAACTTACCTCACTTCAATCTAGAGGCCTTATTTTGATCATAAAACCAACCTAAGGAGCCCTTTTGATCAAATCAAAATGAATAACTCGAAGAAGATGTAATGTTTTCAGCACCCTCTTTCAAGTTCCTTTCTTCTTCAACTTCTTCATTCTTTGTTATTTCCATTCTAAAATAATAACTCTGGAATCTTCTATATAATTTGATTTTATTATAAATATGGTACAACCATATTCAGTATTCTATCCATCTTTTGAATGACATGTCACCATACGTGCGTATGTACGGCTCACCGTCTCCACGTCGTGGTGTAATTGTTATTCAAAACATTATTATTTGGATGGGTATGATAATGATGTGTAATTTAAGTAAATAATAAATATAACACTATAATGATTCTGTATATATGATATACCATCCAATTATATAATATTTTAATATCAAAAGAATGATATTGTCGCTCGTGTACGTACGGACCATCGTCTCCACGAACGCGATGAGATTCATTCCCCATCATATTCATTCAAGACTAATTCTCATTTGATGATTAAAATTAATGTTTAAGGACTTTATATCATTCTGTATATGAATAATATATAACCTATCCATAACAAACATTGCTTATGTAATAAATCATATAAAGGAAAACGAATCAGTTAACACCCTAAACGACGATAATACTAAGATATTATAAACAAAGTAATATTAAAAGATCATATATGATATCATATTTATGTATATGATTATTGTATAATTTAATAACAATTATTTAACTATTATACAAGAGGTTAACCTACCCTCAACCAAGGAAAAGTACAAGGTAAGGGTTTATTTCACAATCTCTTCATTATCCGAGGTTGTTTATATGTAATTATCTATTGGGACCTCTTTATCATCCACATCTATGTTTCTTAAAAATGTATCTCAAAACATTCTTAAAATTTTATGGAATATGGGTTAAATTCATTTATACCCTTGTTTTACTTTTTATAAAAGTTTATAAAGGAATTTTTCCGTTTTTTTCCAAACAAGGTCCTTTGTAACCTTTTCAACAGAATTAAGGTAAGAATGTCTTTTTTTTAACTTATACAACAGGTGCGGCTATTTTCCGACATTATAAAATCATTTAAGCTTCCCTTGAAAACTTATAAGAATATTTTAAAAGAAAATGTTTTATTTTATAATTATGTGACTTTTAAATAATTTCAAAATGAATATTTTAAGAATTTGTGAAAGGTACTCTTTATCAAGATAAAACTTTTAAATGTTTTAAAGATTTATCTTTCTAAATCTTTTTAATTAAGGTCCATGTTTTCAAAATGATTTTAATGATTTATTTAAATGGACATGAATGTTTTGAAATTATATTTCTTTTCAAAAGTTTCAAAGTGGTATGGGACACTTTGATTCCAAAATCTATTTTAAATTACTTCTTTTATAAATGTGTGACTTTTCAATGATTTCAAAAAAAGAGATGTTTCTCTCAAATAGTTTTGATTTCATCTATGTCAACATCCTTTGATGAATTCTAAGATTATTTAAAGTTGATTTATTATGATACAAAACTTCCATATTTTATTGAAGGTTTTTTGATATGTTTGATTGTGGATGTGTTATTTTTATACCATTCATGGTTTATGAAGAAAGTATTGACATTCTGTATGCTAGTTTTAATACAAATGTTTATGTTATGTTTAAACCTGTTTATATGAGGAATGCATTGGACTTAGTAAGTGATGGGTGGAGCCCTCTATATCTCCTAGATGCATCGGTAGGTCTCATGAGACAAACTAGTGTCTTGGAAAAAGGCCTTGACAAAATCTTATTTGTAGTCTTCGCACAAGGCCTTGACTATGTGGTTATAATAGTCTGGCATTATGAATTCCATCATTATGAAAGTTGTTAGTGATATTGCATGTGATTATTCGACTAGTAGAATATCAATATGAATATGTAAATGGCATTACTTCATTTTATTTTTTCCATATTATACTGAAGTTCAAGTTTAAAAGGCTTTTGTTTTAGTTATACATTGCCTTAAATGTTTATGCTTATTTATGAAAGTTTCTACTGTATTTTTATCCTTACTGAGCATCTCTGCTCACCCCTTTCTATGTTTTATTTTTCCCAGGATTCCAAGAAGTGTATTGTGATTGATATTCAGGGATAGTATGAGGGAATATGAAGACAAGATGTTGTTGTAGTTTTTTTCACTTTATGATGTAATGTAAACTTTAATAATGT
Source organism: Viscum album (assembly GCA_963277665.1). Classification (NCBI taxonomy): domain Eukaryota; kingdom Viridiplantae; phylum Streptophyta; class Magnoliopsida; order Santalales; family Viscaceae; genus Viscum; species Viscum album. Next base: position 1,881,181,733 of record OY728132.1, read on the forward strand.
ATCTAGTGTTTACAAGGATACTAAACTAATTGGTCTTTCAAGACTTGATCCTTTGTGATCATGCCAAAGTTATGTAATAATGCACTAACTCTAGGTAACTAGGGTCGGGGCATTACATTAACAATATCCCCATTATAATTAGTAAAAAATATCTATCAATTTTATCTTTTCATCATAAAAACATGTCAACCCACCCTTTTTAAGTCAGTATTTAATTGTCTTTTTATCTAATATGATCAATTTTCACTACCAAAAATCAATTTCCTCGTACAAAAACAATTACCATAAATTTTTACCAACCCCAAATCAAAAAATGGTTTGACTAGTTTTATATAACTTTGTAAAAGTATAGTCATCTTTTAAATGATAACCCACTCATAAATACTTCTTAAAAATCACATCATTTCTTTCATCACACGTATAATAAACACTACATATGTTTTAATTTAATCCATATAAACACATATCATTATTTAACATTTCATTTTGGTTCCACCCTAAGGAATCTCTTATTACCATCCATGTAATTATCACAAATGGGAGGCATTACCAATTTTAGATAACACAATGGAGTATAACTATCATCCTCATCAATTTCATCTCCCAAACAATTATTATTCCAATTTTTTACTTGGGACTCATCCACAGTCTCATTTATGTTGCTTTTACTACTCTAAGTATTATTCATCCTATGGATGACTACTTCTTTTAGTATTTCAGGAAACATTAGTACATGTCCACACAAGAGATGAAGGATGAGTCCCAAACAACAAAACGCAATGATAACTGTTTGGAAGATGAGATGATGAGGATGATAGTTGTATATAAATTTCACCTTTGGATGAATTCAGAGGATAACACCAATCATTGTAGAGTAATTATTTTCTTAAATTCAATTACTCGTTTTCATCAAAGCATGCTGAAATTATTTGAAACAATCAAATTTTGGGTTTCCCTTATTAGAATTATCTATGACTTTCACATTTGATAATGAATATCTTATTTGTATTTATTTATTTATTAAAAAACTGAATATTTTGTAAACCCAACAGGATATATATAAATCAAAAATGGATTCATGATAATCCTTTAACAAGAGATTATGAACATTGTTTTAAAGAGTTTATCAATTTTGAAATAGATCATGCATATAACCCTTCTAAAATCCTTTCTCCAAGTTTACATTGTTGTTATTCAAGAAAAATTAGTCCCAAATAGTTATAAGAACATTTTATTTGTCATGAAATAGATCATATCTATAAATGTTGGACAAAACATGGGGAAAATTGAACGTGCGCATTGATTGGGATGATACTGTTTTTTATGAATCATTTGATATGAATACCAGTGTAAATGATGATAGAGATCACATAAAATAAATTAAAATGGAAGTTAAAGATGACCAATGTGATTGCCCAAAGTTTTTTATGAAGTTAATAGTTGTTATAAGAGACTATTGTATATCAGTTGTACTAAATACACATCATTGTCAGTTGTATTGAAGATATAGAATTTGAAAGAAGGTAGAAAATAGAGTGACTCCATATTTACCCAACTACTTGTTCTAATGAATGATATTCTACCAAAGAAAAATGAACTAGCATGTTGAACATATAATTCTAAATTAATTTTACATTGAATGGTAATGTTCTCTAAAAAAATACATGTTTGTCCAAATTATTGCATATTGTTTTTCAATGACCATGAATCACTCATAAAATTCCCCAAGACTGGTGTGGATCAATACAAGAAAAATGGATCAAGTTCTTAAACATATGTATGGTACTTTCCTATAATTACATGGTTTAGAAGTCTATATAGATTTTAGGAAACCACAATACAATTGACATGGAATGCATATACAAGAATTAAATATGGGAACCTACGACATCCATCAAATTCTCCTCAATAAAAGAAAATTGATTATGAGTATCCCAATTTTGGAAATAAGACAATAAAAATTCATCTTGCATTATCGATAGATGAAATAAATCCTTTTTTGTACAGAGTAGTACTCAAAGTACATGGCATGTCATGTTGATAAATTATAAATTTTCACCATGGTTATGCATGAAGCACAAATATATTATATTTTCTCTTCTTATATCTGGACCAAAGCAACCTAATAATGAATTTGATTTTTATTTGTCTCTTTTGATCAAATATTTGAAATTGATGTGAAATATAGGTTTTATAATGTGTGATTCTCATAGAAGTGAAGAATTCACATTGAGGGCCATGATTTATGGGATGAAAAATGACTTCCCTGCTTATAGAAATTTATCAAGCTATAACATTATAAGAATATTGGGGTGTCCCATTTGAGAAAAACACACAATGTCAATTTAGATGAATCATTACTTGAAAACTATGTTTTTAAGACATCATAAATTTTTACCTTGATGGCATAAATACCAATCCTAGATGACAGAATTCAATGGTAATTTCAAACAAGATATAAAACTATATCCAATAATGGGTGATCAATTTTTCGATAAAGTAAAATATAATGAAACATTTTTGGTAAACCAGTTTCAAAAAAACTTATGAAATCGGGTTGTAAGAAGAGATAAATTTATTAAAATTACCATATTGGAATTGTTTGTATGTCATACATTTTCTTGATGTCATCCGTATAGAAAAAAATTTATTTGATAGTGTTATTGGGATGTTACTAAATGTTTCTGGAAAAATGAAAGATGACATCAAGTCTTGGTTGGACATGATTGACATGGGTATAAGGGAAGATTTGGCACTAGTGAAGGGTAAAGGGTATACTTTTCTTCCTCCAGCATCTTACACTCTATCCAGAAAAAATTGAAATTTTTTATTTTCCTTAATAGTGTAAATGTTCCAAAGGGGTATTCATCAAATATCAAAAATTTCATGACAATGAATAATTTGAAGTTAAAAAGACTAAAATCACACAAATTTCAGGTTTTTATGAAATATTTAATACATGTTTCTTTCTATTACATTCTACCTCAAAATGTATGGCATGAATTGAAAAGGATGTTCTTCTTTCTCAAAGCCATATACAGTAAATTTATAGACCCAATGAAGTTTCCAATCATAAATAAGGAGGTTATAGTCATATTTTTTAATTAGAGATGTTCTTTCCACTATCATTCTTTGATACAATGGTTCACCTTATGATTCACTTGGTTATAGAGGTTAAACTATGTGGTCCTGGCCATTTAAGATAGATGCACCCCATAAAATGGTATATGAAAATTTAGAAAGGGTGTGTCATGAATCGAACTTAGCTAGAAGGTTGCATTGAAGAACGATATGTTGTTGAAAAATCTATTGAATTATGTACTGATTACCTATCATGTGTTGATATCATTGGTCTCCTAAGTATCATCATAGTAGACGCCTTATGGGAGAATGGATTTTTGGAAGAGTTTTTGTTACAATTACCTTGATAGAGTATGAATAATTGCACCTTTACATTTTATATAATAGTGAAGATGTTGATCCCTAAACTGAATCCCACAAAGAAATTCTTAGAGATTTTAATCTATCAAATGTTGAAGGATGGATATAAAATACACATAATATATATCTTATAGGATGGTTTTGAGAACAAATTTATAAGTAGTTATCTAAAAATATGAATTCAATTGTCGAAGGCCTTTAATGGATTTCCATGGGACCAAATGAAAATGTTATATATTACAGTTGTTGTGTAATCAATGGATATACATTCAATACAAAATAACATGATGAATATAGTATAATGAAAAATAGTGGCGTTATTCTTGTGGAAGAAGTGATACACATGTCCGGTTCCAAGAATAAAAACAAAATTTATGAAAATATGTCATATTTGTGAATTATTGAATAGATATACGAGTTGTATTATACAACATTTCAAGTGTCTATTTTCTATTGAAAATGGGTTGACAATATGATTGTAGTGAAATTTGATGAAATGTGATTCTTGAAGGTATATTTTAGTATGGTGGGGGAAAAGATGGTCCATTCATAATGGTATTACAAGAAGTGCACATATTTTAAGTCTCAGATCCAACAAAAAAGTATTGGTCATTTGTACTACTGGTGACTAAAACAAATGGCGGGTCAGATGTCTTGGTGTCGGTTCCCTAGAACCAACTTCTATGTACTTTAATATAAACATGTATTCACTTTTTAAATATTAATCAACTACACATCACACCATGATTATTCTTTTATGTGACATAGTATTTTGATAATGTACTAAGAGTATCTATCACACTAGATGCCTTATCGAGAACCACTTCCAAAGAATTCTACTTTATCTAGTGGGGGAGTATTTCTCTCCATTCATGGGATAATTCTTAGTGAAGGGAGATATATATGCTTTATTGGATTCTCCAAATCCATTGTGCACAACCAAGACTATTGAATTGGCTCTTGAGAAAATAAAATAAATTGGATTATATATTTCTAGAGTTAAAATAAAATAATTGTACAAGTGACCATAATTATTTATTTATATTTATAGTAATACCATGTCAAATAATAATAATACCATTATTTCTCGACATGTGATTAACATGTGAATTATAATTAAGTATTATTTAATCAAATAATATTCAATTTTTATTATTTCTCACCAACCCTAAAATCTCATTCCTCCATTCCTCTATAATATTTATTTGACCTTAAATAATGTCTATTTATTTATTAAATAATTTTCACTTCATTATTTTTTAATAAATAATTAAATATTATATTTTCTAAAATAGAAAATAAATATGTATAGAGATTCATGGAACACATGTGGATCACCTCTTGAGAAAATCTACACTTGGTTTTTACAATGCAATGATTGTGGAATGTAGATCTTTAACTAGATATATCAATGAAGAATTAATTAAAAAAAAGGTAATTTTTTATTTAATTAAATTAATTATAATAAATATGTAATGATCCTCTCTTTCGGTTCCATCATAATTACCCATTGTCTATTTATTTGATTCAATTTTTTTATCACAAAATTCATCATCACATAGATCTTGGATTGATCATCGATTATGAAAAAAAATAAAGTTGTTCATTACTATCTCAAGATTCTATAGCACCCAAAACCTACAAGTGGTATCAGAGAGGTCACATAATTATTTATAATTATTTAAGATCATTGGTGATTTAATAATTTTAATTTAGTTTTTTTTAATTCAAGTTTAATTGTTCTTTTTATCCAAATTGACATATTTATTTCTTTCTCCTTTATTTATCATAGATCTAATTGAGACATTTAATTTTAAGATTAAAATAAAATTAAGGAACTTATCTATATATTCCATGGTTTCTATCTAGACAACACCAGACAACACATCGTATAACTGGAGTTACGCACCATGTTGTCACGTTCAACGCATCAGAATTAATTCAGAAATTAATTCAATATTATTCATTGATTATTTAATTAATTATACAATTAATTCACCATGTGTTGACTAAAATTTAATGGTGCACAGTCAGTCGTACTACACATCGTGTAGCCTATGTACATGGCGTGTATCCCCTTTGAGTCACAGATGGTATGTGTATTCCACACAAGGCATACCGGACCGGTGACCATGTAACTTGGAGTTCACACGACATGTGGCCCATTGGACATGCCATGTACTCAAAATTTTCTGAGGCATGGATTACACACTGAGTCCCTAGGAGTGTGTCTCTGATAGACTTTGAGAGTTGTACACACCATGTATATTAGATCTCAATGTCGTGCACTTATACCAAGTTTTACAAATTTAAAATTCATTTATTTTACTATGTAAACCTTGAGACTTGTACTTGTGTGTAGTCATAAAGATAGGAAATTCCATGGGATAGGTTTTAATATACTTAAATATTTAAATGTTTAATTAATATCTATGTAATTTTCAGATCTTCATATCATATATGAATTGTATTATAATTTGTTACTCTACGTGCATTGAAGCATAACACATGACTGAAAAATCATGTAATTTTTGTAATCATACATGAAGTACACATTGTGAAAGTACATGATAAGTCGTGTATATCATGTGTCAAAAATATTAAAGCAGTATAAAAGTATAATATAGTTTTAGTAGATTAGGATAGGTATTCATCGTATTTTCTTCAAGGTATACTTATGTAAATAGTTAATTTTAAATGAATTTATTTGATTTGTTTTAAATTATAACATATCATAACCTTAAGGAAATTCAGATGATAATTAAGATAAAAAGGATTGATTAATTAAAGATAATAATTAATTGATTCGAGCATGATTTATCTAAATTAGAGCTATTAAGAATTGAATGCTAGTTTTATTAAATGTGTAGTTTATTTCATGTTTAGAGATGATCGTGATCTAGACCAGAAATTTTTTATGTGATTGGTTTCATTTAATTTATTATTAAATTAAATTGTTGGCATGTGGTCACTATCACTTTTCATTATGTAGGGCCTGTGTGCCCACGGTTTCTTTTATGTAAACCCCTTTTCCACTCACCTGTGTGCGAGTAAAATGAATATGTAATGGATTGAGCTCCCATGCTAGTAGATGTGGTTCATGTTTATAGATGATTTGAAACCAATACAAGGAGATACATAGGTGGTCAGGTGGAAAGTTGTAACACAAAACTTAATTAGTACAAGGTGTTTTTCTGCTAGGTTAGTGGTTAGTTTATCAACCGTAGGATGAAAAACCCATTAGTAAGAGCCCATGATCATATATATTTATTTTATTTCTGTCATTTTCATGGTAATTTAATTATATATTTCTTCTCGACATCATACAATTAATGAATTAACGACCATGCAATATAGAACTAAAATACAGTAGCTTATGCGTAAATATTATCTAAGACATGGCTAATCACTTAATTAATCCCACTTAATATTAAAAAGCATATGATAAATATAATAATTATAAATTTATGCATAAAAGTATAAAATCCTTTAATAAAATATTAAGTTTGTATAGCATTCAATTACTTTAATTATAATTGAATCATAGTTCAAAGTGATTGACCAGCCAAAGTTAGGGTGTTTTCAATTATTAGGGAATTCTTACTTGAGGTTTTGGGTTGAATTAACTTATTTGATATAAATGGTTGACTATTAAAGAAGGGCTTGGTGTAACTAAGAGGAAAACATTGAGGAAATCCAATTAAGTAATTCAGGATTGGGGAGTCCACTCAGTGGATCAAGGAACTGTGAGTTAATGTAGTTGGAATTTGAAATTCCTACCAAAAACCATTTGATTTTCTTGAATAACCAAATTTAGGGTAATGAGAATGGGAATATGGATACTTTTCACTATAATATCCAAGTAATAGGATATTCCAAAGAAAATTCTGGGGGATATTGGGTTTCAACAAAATATTGGGAGAATAATAAATTTAATATTTATTTATTTGTCTAAATTTTATCAGATAAAGTACTAAAATTATACTTATCTTATTTTTTAGAAACAGAAATAAAATTACATCCAATATATCATTGTGATCCATACTTTAGAAGGAAAACCTTCTAACCTGCACAAATTTTTAAGACCGGCAAAGGTTCATGCATTCCATCCTACTCCATTAATGGAAATTGTATGTGTTTTAAGAACTTTTACTAATTGTGCCAGACAATGAGTCTAATGATTAAGAGTTGTATCTCTATGAGAAACATCTGAATAATGATACAAATCTTTAGTTCTTCATGTTATCAACCATTTCTAAAGATATTTTGAAGAAACATGGGGATATGGTTTACTATAGAATGATGTCTCACCTTTAGGGTCTCTATCAAGAGAAGGAGATACAAGAGAGGTATAAGATCTCAAATTATTTGTTTACAACTAATCTTGGAGAGTTTGCACCATTTGGTCATCATGTATTCATGTTTATTAGATACATTGAATGGTTGGACATATTAGGGATTAAATTCTCATATGAGATATGTATATATCTCATATTTAATTACTTTCCAAGACCTTATCCAGCTTTATTATTAATTACAATATGAGCAATAATGAGAAAAATATTTTTGAAATTCTTACTTTAATTCACCTAGTATAAGGACATGGGGTGTGAAAAACCTGAATTCCTTATGGTGAATAATAAAAGGAAAAAAGGTAAAGAGAACCAAGACTTATAAACATTATAAAACTCCCAAGAACCATCCTTCTAGGAAGAATAATATCCATAGTAAAGGAAAGTAAAAAAGAGGTAGTATGTTCTTCATGTGGAAAGTTAGTCCACTGGAAGTGGAACTACACCCAAAAGCAATGGGAAGCTAAATTTTATTTTGTTATGGAGTGAAATATTTCTATTTATAAACATCGGATATTAGATACATCTTGTGGTGCTCACATCTGTATCCAAATGTAGGAACCAAGTAGATTCCGGAATATTTCTAGAGGAGAGGTGGATCTGTGAGCTTCCAATAGTGAGAGGATGTATGATCTATCCATTTGTGACTACCACCATTCATTTAAAACAAAAATTATTTTGGTTTTAATAGATTTTTATTATGTACCATTAGTTACCAAGATTATAATATATGTGTCATGTTTAGATATAGATGGGTTTATTTAAAATTTGGAAATAAAAGTTGTTTATTTTATAAGGAAAACATATTTTATGGTATGGTGTATTTAAATAATGGTCTTTATGTATTAAATTATGAAAACCATGTGTTGGAAATTGATAAAAAAATCATGTTCACGCAACTCATATAACACCCATTTATGCCATCACTGTCTTGATCATGTAAACGACAAGTGTTTGATAAATCTTTATCAAGATGGTTATTTAAACTCTTCTTAGATAAAAATACTTGACATATTTCATGCTTGTTTATTTTGAAAAATTACCAAACCACCATTTGGAGGATAGGGTTAAAGGGCCACAGAACTTCTAGGATTAGTACACAATGATGTGTGTGGAAAATTTCCAATATAATCTAGAGGTGGATATTCTTAATTCATAACTTTTATTGATGAATTGGGTATATATAAATATAAATACTTGATGAGGTATAAGTATGGTTCCTTTTATAAATTCAAGGAATTGAATAATGAATTAGAGAATTGTCTTGGTAAGAAGATAAGGAATCTTTAATCAGATAGATGTGGTGAATATCTTAACCAAGACTTCATTGACTCTATACAGGAGTTTCGAATTCTATCTCAACTCACTCCACTATATAACCACATTGGAATGGAGTTAGTGAAAGGAGTAATTGTTACTTACTAGAAATTGTAAGGTTGATGATGATTCATATAGATCTTTCATTATAATATTGGGAATATGCATTATAAACTGTGGAATACATATTAAACTGAGTACTAACTAAAGTGGAAAATGGAATTCTATTTGATCTATGGATTTTAAAGAAACCCATTTAATTGCATACAAAGGTATGTGTTTGTGTGGTGTTTGTTAAGGACTTCTCATATAAAAAAATAGAACCTTGGGGAATGAGTTGTATCTTTATAGGATATCTGAAGGAAACAAATGGTTACTACCTATACAAACCTTTAGACAAGAAAGTGACTATCACCAGATAATATGTCTTTATTGAGAGGGAGAACATCCTCAAAAGGTATAGTGGGAGAAATATTGACTTTGATGAAGTTTATGCTCAAGATACATAAGAGTTGGTACAGAAATAGATTCCATAGGTCCCCATGGATGATTTAGTTCCTAGAACACAAGTACAATTTAGGAGTGTAAGAGAGGTAAGAGAACTAGATAGATATGATTTTCTAGTAACTGGAGATGGTGATTCATTATTAGTTGAAAATGATGAACATATCCCCTACATGGAGGAAGTAGAGAGATAAGAAGCTATAAGATGATAAGAAGATGTGAAATCTAAAATGGATTCCATGTATCAAAACTAAGTTTGGGTTCTGGTCGATGCACCAGTTGATGTAAATCCTATTGGAGAAGAATGGATATTCAAGAGGAATCTGGTCATGGAAGTTAAAATAGATACCTATAAATCAAGGTTAGTGGCTAAAGGGTTTAAATGTTGCCAAGGAATTGACTATGATGAAACCTTTTCTCCAGTTTCCATGTTTAAATCCATTATAATTCAACTTTATATAGATTCCTACCATGACTATGATATTTGAAAGATGGATTTCAAAACCGCATTTCTTAATGGGAACCTTCATAAAGATGTCTATATGACCCAACCAAAATGGTTTCTAACTCCAGTTGATGCCAAAAGAATTTTTAATTTATAGATATATGTTTATATATTAAATCAATAATCCATGTCATGGAACATTCGATTCGATGAATCCATCAAATAATTTGGTTTTATAAAGAAAAAATGTGATATGTGTGTTTATAAGAGGTGTAGTTGGAAAACGTTCATTATCCTAATAGTATATTTTGATGAAATGTTACTTATTTAAAACAACATACTAATCTTACAGTATGATAAGGAATGATTAAAAAGGTGTTTCTCAATGAAGGACTTAGGTGAATTCACCTACATTCTAGGGATTAATAGCATTTTTGATAAATCCAAGAGGATTCCTATACTAATTCAAAGTACATATATTGACCAGATACTAAATATATTTAGTGTGGAACAATCCAAGAAGGGATTGGTTCCAGTGTCACATGGTTTAAATATTTCCATTAAATGTGTCCCTGAACACAATAAGAGAAAGAGAGAATGATTAAGATCTTATATGCATCAGTGATAAGATAAATCATGTATTCCATGTTATGTATTAGACTTGATGTTTCCTATAAATTGAGAGTGGTAGGAAGATATCAAGTAGATCTAAGAGAAAAAAATTAAACTACTATTAAGGATGTCCTTTATTTTAAAAAAACTAAAGATTTGTTCCTGGTGTATGTAGAATATGAGGATATGGTTATCAAAAATTATATTAATGCTAGTTTTCAGACATATCAGAATGATCTGAAGTAGCAATCAGGATATGTTTTCTATCTCAACAAAGGAGTTGTGAGATAGAAGAGTTCAAAGTAGCTAATTGTCACTAATTCTATATAGGAGTTTGAGTGTATAGAGGCTTATTATATAGCTAAGGAATTCATTTGTATTTATAACTTTGTCTAGGAGATTTATGTAGTACCTATTAGTAAAGACGCTATCATATTGTATTGTGATAATACTACAGTGGTGGATCTTGAAAAATAGACAAGGTCACACCAACAGACAAAGAATATACTCCAAAAGTATCACCTCTTGAGGGATTTCTATCATATGGGTGAATTTTCAATGAGCAAAGTACCCACGTAATATAATTTTGTAGACCCAATAACTAAAGGAATATCTCAGCAGAATCATGAGTATCATTTTAGAGCAAGAAAACTAATGGTTGTTAGTAGCTGGCTCTAGTGTAAGTGAGAGTCTGTTAGAGTTGATTCCCTAAAACCAACTTCTTTGTAATTTATGATAAACAAGTATCCATTGTTTTAAATATTAATCAATTACTTATCAAATTATGATTGTTCTTCTATATGACATGGTTTTTGATAACGTCCTAAGAGTAGTTTCTGTACTAGAAGGTCATAGTGGTTCCCTGCCATGATGAGAAACTGGAAGTGCTATAACACTATTCTTGAATATATGTTCTGTATATGAATGATATCATTTGAGTGACAAAAATTATATAGTCTTTAAGGGGTAGAGACTCATAGGACTTTGAGGTATCTTATCATGTTGTACGCCCTTGGAAATATCCAGTATAATTTAATGAGAACAAAACCTGACATTAGGAAATCCACATTTAAACATTTCATTAGATGTTCCTATATGCGAACATGTGTATTAGTACTTAGAATTTAAGATTATTTTTAATAAATATTATGAGTTACTTACTTTGATGTTTTGATGAAAAATGTGATGGTAGATGTCCATAGTGAGGTAGGATACATTGGGTGTCTCACGAGTAACATTACATTAATGAATAATGAGAGAAAGGATTTATCTCTTTTATTCATTAAAAGAGGTTTGTATCTAAGGCCCTTTGATTGAAATTAGATAGCCTAAATAAATCCATGTCCATGGTGTTCTATAGTAATGTTATATTTCTATAAAGTCAAAGAAAGAGATAATAGAGCATATGGGTTGATGACACAGGTATGCAACCTACTTGATTTGAGATATTGTGATAAAGGGGTTATATTACATAGTATGCATCTATATGAGGTGATATGTCATTATGGAACTAAATTATTTCTTTATGGGTGCCTTGTAATGTTTCTAGATGTTAACCTTGGACTTTAGGTTTCTTCACCTAATACCACTGAGAAATAGGCCTAGAGGCTCACACACTAAGTGTATCCAGAATATCAGTTAAATAATATATTATTATTTATCATTTAATATGTTGAATAAATATTATTTTCATACATGGTTTAATAATTATTCATGAATGATTGATTGAATATAAATATTTATTTTCTATTTTAGTAAATATAATATTTATTTATTTATTATTGAATAATGAAGTGAAATTTATTTAATAAATAAATAGACATTATTCAAGGTCTGATAAATATTATAGAGGAATGGAAGTCTGAGATTTTAGTTCTGGTGAGAAATAATAAATATTGAATATTATTTGATTAAATAATATTTAATTATGATTTTAAAATAAAGAGAATGTTGAGAAATAATGATATTAGTATTATTATTTGACATGGGGTTTCACTGGGATTAAATATATAAGTAAGGGAACGTGTGAAATTATTTTATTTTAACCCTAGTAATATATAAACTGAGTTATTTTATTTTATCAAGAGACAATTCATTTGTCTTGGATTTACACAATGGATTTAGAGAATCATCTCAATCCTATAGGGATCCCTTCTCCAATAATGCTGCCAAGAATGGAGAGCAATCATCCTCCACCAAATCAGGGAGAACACTTTGGAACTGGTTTTCAAAGTGATCAAAGGCAGAGGATGCAACCGCAAGGATCTGTTATGCTAGAACTTGGAGATTCCTCTAGAGATGTTTAGAGATTTGTGGAACACGTGTGGATCACCTCTAGAGGAAATCTATACTTAGTTTCTACAATGCAATGATGTTGGATCACAGATCTATCATCAGATATAAAAAAGAAGAAATAATTCCAACAAAGTTAATTTTTTTACTTAATTAAATTAATTATAAATAATATGTGATTATCTTATTTCTTGGTTTCGATGAAATTACCCATTTTTTATTTCTTTGATTCAATTAAATTGACTACAAAGTTCATTAGAGCATGTATCTTAGCTTGATCATTGATTATGGAAAAAATTAAATTTGTTCACTACCCATCACACACTCCCACTGCACCTGGAACCTATAAGATAGAAATTCAATCGAGGATGAACTTTTTATTCAGATATCACAATCAGTTGATTTTGGTACCAATGTAAAGAATGTCATTTATTTTATTGGGGACCACACATAGGGGATTTTTATTTTTAATATAGAAACAAAATACAAAAAACCTTTAAAAAAGAAATATATTTTGATGAGAAGGTAAAAATGTTTTTTAATATATTATGTTTTTTCTCATAATATTATATGTTCTCTACTGAATTAGCATAATCTAAATTAAATGTTTGATTACTCATGCTGATAATGTATTCTCTATATGATGATGTTACCAATCCCTTGAAAGAACAAACTATAATAAAGGTAACTCTTTGGGAAGATATAAAGGTAATGTTATTATATACTTTCTCTATTTTACCAAAAAAATATATAATAAAATTTTGAATTAATTTTCATTATTAATATCAGAGTTCATTTATTTTAGAAGCATTATGTCCATATTTCATTCCTTTATTAACCAAAACTTACACAAAATTATTCACCTTTAAACCCTTTTCAACCCTAGAGTGATTCATTTATCACTTTCCTTCAAGTTCCCTCTACTTCTTTTATAGGAAGAGAAACAATGTTGCCTCTTCTAAATCACAGAGGTAATCTTAATGTTTGCACAATAAAATTATTGTCCATATAATTAATATATTGTTTCATATTTATGTTTAATTTATTTATTTTTATTATTAATCACATAAGAATATTTTTCTTATACAGGTGGATTCTTTTTATCGAGCCTACAACTTAGATAATGACAATAAGGAAATGTGTCCATAATGCATACAAATATCATGAAAAGTTGAATTCCTGATACTTATTTAAATGATTTTGTCATAATTTTATCTATTATTTATAATTTAATTTCATTATAAATTTTATCTAATACTTATTTAGTTTTCTTAATAGTTATTTTAGGAAGTTGTATTTTGATTTCAACTATCTGAAACAAGCCACAAAAGAGATAAAATGTTTCTAACTACCAATGTTACCATGATTTCCATTTCCTTCATTTATGGAAATGAAAACACTGCATATTGACTCTATGTTCTTAGCTAAAAAACCTTTCTTATTATTGAAATATATAAGAGTAGAGCAATATAATATTCCCATTGTGGTGACTTCTTGTGATATAATGGGAATATGAGCTTCCACTACTATTCTGGCTTTCAACAATGAGAAATTTTTTTCACCTAATAACATAGAGTAAATATGTAGTCTTGGAAGTTCCACAAATAAATGAAATGAAAATCATGGTAACATTATTAGTTAGGATTTTTTTGAGACTTTTAGATGTGTAGAAATCATCCTCACCTCAATCTGACACATGGTGTTATTGGTATGACTCCAAGTGCTTCTTTATGTTTAAAATTGACATTAATTTTAGTAAAAAAGACAAATAACATACTCAAAACTGAGAAAAAATATTCTGGTTATTTTGATACATTAATAAAACGATCCATAAGTTAGTTTTTATGTGTAGGAATCAGTTTCACAATAATCTGATACATAATGTGCCCTGTATGATTAAAATTATCTGTTATCAGTATAAAATCGACAATTTAGTTCATAAAGTGTTACTCACTAAAAACCTAAATAATATGTTTTAATTTTCTTTATAATTTAAAAAATCGATTCTTAAATCATTTTTGACATGTAGGAATTTTTCTCACATAAAATTGATACACGATGTGATTGGTCTGATTCAAAGTGTGTGTTTCCAGTTTAAAATGACATTTTTTTAAAAAAAAAGAAAAGTGATATACTCAAAACTAATTAAACACATTAATATTTTTTTATACATTAGTAAAAAGGTATATAAGTCATTTGGGACATGTATTAATTAACCACACCTCAATGTGATGCATGGTGTGACTGGTATGACTCTAAGTGTGTCTTCTTAATTAAAATTGACATCAATTTTAGTAACAAGGAAAAATGGAATACTAAAAACCAGTAAAATGAATTCATATTGTTTTTATACTTTAGTAAAATGATCCATAATTCATTTTTGTCTTGTATTAATCATCTAAACATTAATATGATACAAGATGTGCTTGTTATGACTCAATGTGTCTATTATCACTTTAAAATCGACATTTTAGTTCAAAAAGTGTTACTGGAAACTGAGAAAACATGCTCATATTGTCTTTATAATTTAGAAAATTGATTCATAAGTTATTTTTGATGATTAGGAACCATACTCACATAAAATCAACACACTATATGATCATTATAAGTCAAAGTGTGTGCTTTCATTTTAAAATGACATTTTAGTAAAAAAGACAGGTGACGTACTCAAAATTGATAAAACACATTCTTATTATTTTAATAATTTAATAGAATAGTCCATAAGTCATTTTAGATAGTTAGTAATCAACTTCACCTCAATCCAAAATATTTTGGGATTGGTATGAGTCCAAGTGTGTCATTTTATTAAAAATTGACATCAATTTTAGTAAACAAGAAAATTGTCCTACTCAAAACTGAGAAAACGCATTTGGAATATTTTGATACATTAGTGAAATGATCCATATAATATTTTATATGTGTATAAATCATATTCATCTCAATATGATGCATGGTGTAACCAGTATGACTGATAGTTTCCTTTATCAGTTTAAAAAAGATATTTTAGTTTGAAAAGTGTCACTCACTGAAAACCAAGCAAACATGCTCATATTTTCTTGATAATTTATGAAATAAATAAACAAATACTTTTTTATGTGTATAAATTGGTCTCATATAAAATTGACACACAATGTGATCGATATGATTCAAAGTGCGTGTTTCCAGTTTAAAATGACATTTTAGTAAAAAGGATAAGAGACATTTTCAAAACCATGAAAATTCATTTGGATTACTTTGATACTTTAAGAAAATGATCTATAACTCTTTTTATATGTTTATGAATTATCTCCACCTCAATATGATGCATGGTGTAACCGGTATGTCTCCAAGTGCATCTTTTTATTTAAAATTGACATCAATTTTAGTAAAAAAGACAACTAACCTACTCAAAAATGATAAAATACATTAATATTATTTTCATACATTAGAAAAATTATTCATAAGTCATTTTTAATGTTTAGGAATCAACCACACCTCAATCTGATGTACATTGTGACCGATATGACTCAAAGTGTCTCTTATCAGTTTAGAAATGGCATTTTAGTTCAAAAAGTGTCACTCACTGGAAACCAAAAAAATGTGATTGAGTTTTCTTGATAATTTTTTAAATAAAATAATAAATCATTTTTAATATTTAGGAATTGTTCTTGTGTCAAACTGATACATGATGTTATTGATATTATTCAAAGTGCATCTTTCCAATTTGAAATTACATTTTTTGTAAAAAAGACATGTGGTGTAATCAAAACCAAGAAAATGAATTAAAATAATTTTATACTTTAATAAAATGATACATATATCATTTGGGATTTATAGGTATTATCAAAACCTCAATATTATTCATAGTGTGATTGGTATGACTTCAAGTGAGTCTTTTTATTTAAAATTGACAACAAATTTACTAAAAAGGACAATTGGACTACTCAAAACCGACCAAAGGCATTAAAATTGTTTTTATACTTTAGGGAAATGATCTATAAGTCATTTGGGAAGTTTATGAATCATTTTCACCTCAATTTGTATCATGATGTGATAGGTATGACTCGATGTGTCTATTATTAGTTTAAAATTGACATTTTAGTTCAAAAAGTGTCACTCACTGAAAACTGAGCAACCACCCTCAGATTATATTGACAATTTAATACATCTACTAATATTTCATTGTTGATGTGTACATATTTCTCTCACATAAACTGACACACAATGTGATCTATATGAGTCAAAGTTCATGTTTTTGGTTTAAAATGACATTTTAGTAAAAAATACAAGTGATGTACTCAAAACTAATAAAGATCATTCAGATTGTTTTTATAATATAGGAAAATATTCCTAAGTCATTTGATATGTGTAGGAATTATCCGCACCTCAATATGATGCAAGGTGTGACTGATATGACTCCAAGTGCATTTTTCAATGTATAAATGTCATTTTAGTGTAAAACATGCATCACATCCCCAAAACTGAGAAAAAGAGCCTTGATTATTTTCTCATCATTCTATCTTCTATTAATTAATTAATTACCTTATTGTTTTTATATTATACTTATTTAGTTAATTTTACTACAGATAATGCTTGAATAGAAACTAGAAATGGTGTGACGTGCAAGAATCAACAGTAACTCAATATGATACACTGCATTCCTAGTATCACTCAAAGTTTAGTTTCAAATTAACACCTTCTATTAATTTATTTTTTTTATTATTTCTAACATAGATTTTTTTATATATAGGTGTGTTTTTACTCAAGGGGGTTGGTATCAAAAGACAAAGGAACATTGATGTTTATGAATGTGTCTAATAATTTTTACTTATGTGATTGTATAAAACAAAGTGTTAAATGTCTATAATATATTTTTTTTACTATATTTGGGTTGTAAATTTTATTTTATTTAAATTCTATATTGGCAATTCATTTTCTGATTTTGTGCTATTTTTTGTACTGCGATGTGCTATTACAGCACACTGCAGCATGCCCCTTTATCAACGCTTCTAAAAGAGATGATAAAGATAACCTTTATGAGCATTTTAGAAGTTCTAATAAAGGTCTACTTTATTGGAACTAAATAAAAGATCTGATAAATGTTATTCTTTAGCAGTGATTTTTTAGCACTGATAAGGGGCCCCTTTATCAGCACTATTTTAGCGTTGATAAAAGATTAGGGATTTTAATCTCACTTGGGTTGTCAGTGCTTCTATAGCATTGATAAATTCCATTTTTATCTCTTATAAAGTATTATTTTGTAGTTTTTTCAACCTATAATCCTCACTTTTTTCATAAAGATATCCACGGAATCCCTTTCATGAAAACCAAAAGGATTTACCTGAAAAGGATGTAACATTCTTCAAAGATCACTTTCGTTTTATTTCTTTCTCAAACCATAAAATCTTCTTATTCCATGATTATATAATAACATCAGTATAGTCAATATAATTATATGTTGTTATGTTAAGGGATATACCTACACCTATACACACACTTTCATCTAATTGGTAACAAAATTACCATTCATATGTGTGGCGGACTACCGCCTCATGAAATGATGTCGTTCATTTTTCCTTTACCACCTATCAGGGTTGGTAATTATAATGAAAACACTATTTTTATATGATATATATTATATTTATTTTTTCTCCATACTTATATAATTGTTATATAACACATACCTTCATTATTTCCATTTTTTTAAATATGATAACATCATTTGTGGACGTGTAGACTACTATCTTCTCAAAGCGATGTGATATGTCCACACATTACGTTAAAGGTATTAAGGATGGATTTAATTAAAAATATTTTGCATAAAATAAATATATATGATATTCATGAAATAATTTCCTTTCTCAAAATATAATATACCATTTTCTTCATTACCCTTTTCACACACTAAAAAAGTGATAACGCCATTCGTGGGTGTTTATACTACCGCCTCCTCGATGTGATGTGATTCTTTTTACATTATCAGAATTATATATATAAGTACATATGATTAAATAAAATCTTATTTATGATATAATTATCATTATGGAAAGATAAAATGTTACTTACCTTCTTTTCATAATTATCATTAAAAAATGGTAATGTTACTCATGCGTACATACGGTCTATCATCTCTATGATTATAACGTTGGTTCATTTTTCATAACCATATTTCATGATTAGTTTTAAAATAATAATTTATTTAAAAATAAGATAATTATTTCATTTTTATTATATTTTCTATGTTTATAAACTGACCCCATTGACCATAGTTGACCTACCAAATTCATTTTTGACACATGAACTGAATTTAGTCAAAACACCTTACATAAACTTATTTATTTGGGTAGTTGTATACAAAATTGTAATAAGTAAAATAAAAGTAATAATAAACATGAAAAATTTAATAAAATAAATAATTAATTAACATAATTTTATTATTTAGGACGATAGATACACACATGACTAGTCGAACTCAAGGTAAGGGATTTGCATCTCACTTTTTTACTTCTATGAGATAAATGTAATATTCACCACTTTCTTATTTTATGTATTGCTTTTAATTACCATTTCAATATATTATATCATGAATCCTTTTATATTCATGTTATTTAACATTTTAATTTTAATTATCTCAAACAATGGGTCTTAACTTGATAATTACCAACTTCTAAAAGTTATATTGCAATCTCACTTTCTTTTGGGATTGTTAACTTTCTCTTAAATCAATCGCTTTATCATAATAATTTTTTAGTGAAAATTATATTTCATTATGTATATATATTCTTTTATTATGGATATGATTATTTACTAAACTATATACCATATTTTCATATGATTTTTACTTTGAATGTTATTTGATTTACTAGGGAAATATTGATAAATTTGTATCCTTTACTCAATACGGATATTTAATAAGTCACTTTGTTTATGAATTTAAATAATTTATTAAATATATGAGGAATTCATTGAAAATACAATAAATGTAATAGGTATTGATTAATTCAATCCCCTCGATGCATCATTGGTCTCATTGGATGAATTTAGTTGGACAAACTCTTTGCATTTGTAACTAGTATGATTTAAAATGTCTTATGAATGGTCTTGATAATGGTGTTAAGGTTGGCCAAACCAAATTGTTTTGTAAATAGTATGTTTTAAAACACATTTTGATAGGTATTGATGGTAAATATTCCTTTTACCTAGGGAAAATGGTGTCCAATAATGAAGCACTTCCATCATTTTAGTTATTATTATCCATAGGATTTTCACTATGAAAAAATATATGGATGAACTTCATTCATAGTTTATTAATTTAATGGAATGTGTTTTCGGCTATTTACCTTTCCATATTTTTTACTCACTTTCTTATCAGTTATTTATTACATATCATGTGTTCTCAGTTATTTACCTTTCAATATTGATTATTCCAATTAATTCATTAATGCTTACATTGTACTTAACCCTTATTAAGCATTTCATCTCATCCTTATTTTTTTCCTATCCAAAGGTTATGAGGAATAAATATTTGAATGATATTTAAAGAATTTTGTTCATCTCATTTTATTATATATCATTTTTTATTTTCTATTTCCCAATGTAAAATGGGTTTTATATATGTATATAGTTTTCCAAAATTGTTAAACTAATCAGTCATTTAGGATTTGATTCCTTATAATCATGATAATTTAATAAAGTAAGACATTGGATCCAAGCTTCGGGGTCAGGGAATTATATTTGGTATCAAATTAATTTTAGTAAAAACCATGGGAACTAGATTTAGGAAAACTTATATTGGGTCACATAACCTTATGATAGACATTTAGGATACTTAGAGAAGAATATAAAAAAGAAACCATGTTTATGATTATGAGATTAGATATGCATATATTTTTCAATTTATGATTAGTAAATCACTAGATTTTTGATTAACCAATATGTCACATAATTTTATGATCTAATCCAGTATATTACCAATTTATAAATAGAACCTAGAAGGAATAAGTGTATAAATACTCATGGCCAATATAGATATTTCACTACTGATAAATCCAATATGATCGGTATTAGAACTGAGAAAGTTATGGATATATTAGGGAAGATTAATCAATTTATAAAAAATAACCTTTAATAGATGGATTAACCTATTCCATAATGATATTATCCTATTCTGGATCACTTTATATGACAGAATCCCACATCATTTAGTGGGACTACTAATCCATTTATAGTTGAGCAATGGATTAAGTTTGCGGATAAGATTATTATGGGATTAGGATGTGGTGATAAGGAAAAGGTTACACTTGTGGTTTATTGTATCAAAGTTGATGTTGATAAATAGTAGTTATTGATATATAATACAAGGGAGGAATAGGAAATAGAACTTATGGAATGAAAATATTTTAAGGAGTCATTATTTGAAATATACTTTCCCCCTGAGCAACAAACTGAGATGAAGAGAAATTTCCTCCATTTAAAGAAAAATAATAAAGTGTTGTGGTGTATAAATATAACATTAAAATATTATCTAGGTATTCTATGGATTATAAATGAAATATAGAGTATGATATAGACCATTTCTTTAAAGATTATAAATAAAGTCTTTGAAGGGCATTGATTTCTCAAAAAAATCATCATGTGATGAAATAATTTTATGTGCTATTAAGATGGAGAAATAACTCTATATGTATTATAGATTAAAATGGAATATAGATAAGGAGAGTAAGATATATAAAAAATGTGTAATAGGAAGAATATAATGAATGATTTTTCTATATGTGATAATTGTATAAAGAAACACCCTAGTACTTGCTTGAAAGGGATCGGATTTTGTTATAAGTGTGGAGAAAAAGGCCACCAAGTTCATGATTGCAAGGGAAAGAAAGAAAATTCCAATGTGAAATGATTCCACTGTAAGGATATTGGACACCATGAAAATTAATTCCCCAAAAATTAAAGGTAATATACCTTAAAGGAATCTAAGTTATCTAGTTCAATCTTATGTTATTGATACAGCTGAAGTGTAATGATTAATGTGCCTATGTATTTGGATCCTTGAGTAATGTTATGAAATATTTTATCAGTGATGTAATGGTTATAAAAAATATGAAATATATAAGTATTTTACTATAATATTATTTCATTAAGGTTCTGAGATCATATGTTTAATGGTACTATGAAAAGTAAATTAGTATCAAGTTAAACATTATAGAAAATACATGGTTGACGGAAAGATCATAATATGTTCATGATGTTGAGATACTGATGTTGAATAAAGATATTATTGATATGGATAAAGTAAATCAGATGCTAATAATTACCATGTAAATGATTCTAAAGTGTTAGATAATAATATTTTGTAAAGGTTAACCATTTATGAAGTGGTTTAAGTTTAACTTTGGATTTTGCTTTAGAGATTGATGTATTACTTCACACTATGATGCAACTTGTTCAAAGAGATAAAGTATAAATAGTTCAAGGTGAAACCAAATGATAGTATTGTACTTATGACTTAGAAACTTATTCGGTAATTATATTTCCTTATATTCTTAGAGATTTAAATAATTCCTCAGCTCTGTAAAAAGGTTCTTGACACAAAAATGTGGTCTTATTATCATCTGTTTTTTATATTAATGATCTTTTTCACACCTCTAATTAATAGAATTGTATTTAAAAACTTTCTCATGAATATTTTCTCTATAAAATTTCATCATAACTTTATATTTATAATTATCTTCCATGTCCTAGTTTTCACTAATTTTATCCTATTTTAAAGCCTAGTTTTTTGGGGGCCTTCACATTTCATTTTTCCTCTTATTAAGAAGATATGTTATTAACCCTATTTACTATATGGTTTTTTAAAAAGAATTATTTTAAAATATCAAACCATATATTAACAAGATAATGTTTAAATTGAGAGGACAAAGTTTAATTAATATGGGGAGAATGTAACACCCCAAAATTCTAAATTAAGAACATTGTACATAATAGCGGGTATAACACGCAACACCATCATGTATAACACACAACACCAAGAATAGAAAAGAATATAAAGTTAATATATATTTAAATAAATTTATTCTATGTATTTTAATAAAAAAATTGAGTTATCTTTAATTTCACTCAAGAACTAATTTTTTTATAGTTTTCATTACACGCAAGAATGACTTTGTTCGATAGTTTTTGTTACACGCAAGACCGAGTTTTACTGAAAAACAAAATACTGTTAAAAATATTATTATTTAATATAATAATATATATAATATCTATAAAATTAGAGTTCATTAATGTTATTAACCAAATTATAAGAATATATGGTTGAATGAATTGGTCACTAAGTAATAAGAAATGAATATAAAAATCAATTGAATATAAAGGAATTTTATGCTCCCAAAGTCACTTTATCCTAATAAATTAAATTTATTAATATAAGTGAATTTTATTAATAAAATATAAATAATATATATTCTTTCAAATATTTTTTCATTCATCCAATAGATTTTATATACATAAGATAAGAACAAACCCAATTTTACGCATAAAAACTGATATTTTTATAAAGGCAATTTTGCCTCCTTTTAATGGTGCACTTGATTTAAAACTAAATTTTGGAACTTTTATAAATTTTATTTTCCAAAAGAGAATTAATTTTTAAAATTTTAATCTAAAAATTATCTTAGGGTGATTTTTTTATTTTCTAAGAAGTTTCACTTTTTGATGCATAGTGAAAAATGTTGTATTTTAATTGAAAACTACTTTTTCATCTATATAATATATAGTGTTGAATTATATTTTAAATTAGTTTTAATGTTAAATTTGTTCAATTATACGTATATTAAAATAATTTTGGTTATTGGAATCATTTTTATATTTAATTTAGATATAAAAACATAGTGAACTTTGGAAACTTTTCTCTTTAAAACCCACTTTTCCATCCCATCTCCAAGATTAATTTTAAATTAATTTATTCCACTTTATTATTTGAATTTTTAAAAATGGATTAGATATTTGGAATAAGAATATTTATAATTTCTAGTAAGTTCAACTTATCTTTTTACCAAAAATATTATTGAAAATAATTAAAATTAATTACAATAATTAACATAATAATGAATTTACTTAGTTATAATACTTTAACTTAAGGGTCCTGATAACCTAGACACATGTCCGAAAGAAACTTTCTAGCCATATTTAGACTATATCCTCTATTGGATCTATTTTTTTATTATTTTGGGAACATTATGTAAGGTAGACCTTCTAATAGTGTTTACCTTTTTATATTTACAAAAGTGTCACTCCTCCTCCACTATAAAAAGCCCCCCCCCCTCCTCACTTCTTCACACCTATAAATCCATTTTTATTATCTAAAACCTGACCAACTAATATCCCAACTTCCCTATCATATAGCTAGAAGCCTCAATTTTTTCATAAAGAAATCCAAGGAAGTCCTTTGGTGAAAACCAAACGGAGTTACCCAAAAAAGAAGTAACATTCTTCAATTATCACTTTCGTTTTATTTATTTCTGAAAAAACTCAATTATTATTATTACATAATTATATAATAAAATAATTATCCTAAATATACTGATATTTTTTTTGTTAAGTTTTATACCTACATCTACACACACTTCTAGAAAATGGGTATTGAAATTATGATTTGTGTGTACAGCGGACTATTAGATCATGAAATAATGTCATTTTTTTCTTATACCACCTCTCATGGTTGGGAATTATGATGGAAACACTATTTTCATATGATATATATGAAAGTTATGTTTTATTAATACTTATATAATTGTTATATAACATATACCTTCATGATTTCCATTTTTTGTAAATACGATAACATCGTTTGTGGGTGTGTGGACTACCACCTCCTCAAAGCGATGTGATACATTCACACATTACATGGAATTTATTAAATATGGTTTTATTTAAAAATATGGGATATAAACTAAATATATACGTTATTAATTAAACAATTACCATTATGTAAATATAATATATCATTTTCTTTATTACACTTTTCAGACACTAAAAAAGTGATAACGTCGTTTTTGGATGTGTGGACTACCGCCTCCTTGATGCGAAGCCATTCCTTTTACATCCCCATAATTCTATATAGAATTATATATGATTATTTAAAATTTTATTTATGATATAATTATCATTATATAAATATAAAATGTTACTTACCATTTTCCCATAACAATCATTGAAAATGGGAACATTACTTATGCATAAGTACGGCCTACCATCTCCAGGATTGTAACGTTGGTTATTTTTTTATAAAAATATTTAATTATTGGTTATAAATAATAATTTATGTGTAAATATTATAATTATTTCATGATTATTATTATTTATATTTCTATATAATTACCCCTTTGACCATAGTTATCTTACCAATGTTATTTTTGACACATGAACCGAATTTGGTCAAAACACCCGATGTAAACTTAATTTTTTAAGTAGTTGTATAAAACATTGTAATAAGTGAAATAAATTAATAATGAAAATAAAAAAAATTATAAAACAATTAAATAATTAAATTAAGTTTATTATTTTGGAATATACAGACACATCTGATAAGTCATACTCAATGTAAGGGATTTTCATCTCACTTTTTACATTTATGGGATAAATGTCATATTCACCACTTACTTATTTTGTGTGTTTTATCTACTGACCCTTTTGATATATTATATCATGAATCCTTTTATATTAATGGTATTTAACATTTTACTTTGAATTATCTCATCCAAGGTGTTTTAACTTGAAAATTTCCAACTGGTAAAAGTTATCTTGCAATATCACTTTCTTTTGTGATTGTTAATTTTCTCTTAAATCAATTAATTTCTCATAATAATTTTTAATTGAACATTGTATTTCATTATGATATCCATTTTTTATTATTTATATGATTATTTCCTAAACATTAAACCATATTTACATACGGTTTTTACTTTGAAAGTTATTTGATTTACTAGGGAAATATTGATAAATATGTATCTTTTACTCAATACAAATATTTGATAAGGAACATTATTTATGAATTTAAATAAATTATTTAATATATGAGGAATTATTTGGAAATTAAAAACTCATTTTTGGTACCAATTAATGAAATACCCTTGATCCATCGGTAGTCTCATGGGACAAATTTAGTTGTAAAAAACTTTCACGTCTATAACCAGTATGTTTTAAACTATCTTATGAAGGGTCTTGATAATCGAGTTTAGGTTAGACAAACCAAATTATTTTGTAACCGGTATGTTTTAAACTATATTTTCAATTGTATTTAATATAAAATTTCTATGTACTTAGGAATCTTGGAATCCAATAATTAAGTATTTCTTTCATTTAAATTATTATTATCCATAGTTTTTCATTATGAAAAAATATATAGATGCACTTAATTCTCATTTTATTGAATTAATGGAATGTGTTTTTAGTAATTTACCATGAAATATTTTTTTACTAACTTCACTTTTATTTATTTATTACATGGAATGTATTCTTAGTTATTTACCTTACTATATTGACTATTCTCATTTATTCAATACTTACCTGACCCTTACTAAGCGTTTGAGCTCACCCTTATTTTGTTTCCTTTCCCAAAGTTATGAGGAACAAATATTTGAATAATACTTCAAGGTTTTTTTTCATATCATTTTATTAAGTATCATGTTTTATTTTCTATTTAATAATTTAAAATGGGTTTCATTTATGTATCTAGATTTCTAATACTGATAAACTGATCAGACCATCATGATTTGATGCCTTGTAATCATTCCAATGTAATAGAGTAGGGAAATGGATATAAGATTCTAGGGTTTGGTCATTATAGTTTGAATCAATAGAAGTTTAGTTTAAACCTTAGGAACTAGATTTAGGAAAAATTATATTAGGGAATAGAAGCCAATGATAGACATTGAGGATTATTATATAATAATATCCAAAATAAACCTTGTTTATGATTATAATATTAGATATGCATAAATTTTTCAATTTTTGATAATTATTACACATTATTTGAGATAAAACATTAAGTTACATAATGTTATTCTCTAATCTATTGTATACCATTGTTCAGAAATGGAACCTAGAAGGAATATGTGTATCAATACTCATGGGCAATATTGATATTTTCATACTAAGAAAGACAATACGACTGATATTAGAACTAGGAAAGTTATGGATATATTAGGGAAGCTTAATCAAGTTATAGAAAATTACCTTGCTATAATGAAGAAACTTGTTCCACAATGATATTATCCTGTGTTGGATTTCTTTATGTGATAAAATCCCTAGTTATTTTGTGGGACTGCTAATCTGATTATAGCATAGTAATGGATTAATTATCTAGAGAAGATATTTATAGCCTTGGGATGTGGTGAAAAGGAAAACATTACACTTGTGGTGTATTGTATCAAAGGTGATGTTGACTAATAGTTGTTGTTAATCCAGAATATATGGGAGGATGAGGAAATAGAACTCATGGAATGTAAAGATTTTAAGGAGACATTCTTGGACAAATATTTCCCCCGTGGTAAAAAAACTGAGATGAAGAGGAAGTTCCTAATATTAAATAAAAAGGATAAAGAAAGTGTTGTAGATTATGAAGCTAACCATAAAAGGTTATCTAGGTATGATATAGATTACATATGAAACACAGAGTGCAAGATTAACCATTTCTTCGAAGGGATTAAACCAAGTCTTCTCTAAGGGTGTTGATTTTTCAAAAAAATCATTATATAATGAAATTTTTTTATGTTCTATCAAGGCAGAGAAATAATTATCTTATTATTAAGTATTTTAATGGAATCTAGTTAATAGGAAGATGTTAGATAAAAATGGATAAGGGAAACAATCGAATGAATTATTTTCCTACAAGTGATAATTGTGGAATGAAGCACCCTGGTACTTGCTTGAAGGGAATCAGAGTTTGTTATAAGTTTGGATAAAACTGCCCCCAAGTATGTGGTTGTAAGGTAAATAAAGAAAATTTCAATGTAAAATGACTCCACTATATTGGATACTATAAGGATATCAGGCCAATATTTTGGGACTTGAGTCCTTTAAGGCCTTCGGGCCACCCAAGGCCTTCAGGATAGTAGGCATTTTGATCCACCTCAAGGCCTTTAGCCTACATTAAGGTCTTAGGGACACCTCAAGGACTTAGAGACACATGAATTGTGATTAAATGGACCAGGAAGACTCTAAAAGGATCAGGCTACATATGGGGATTTAGTGATGGAAAATTCACTGGAGTAGAGCTACTAGATTTGGATGAATGAGAGGGGATAGCAATTTCCATTGGGACCAGCATGTGCATACAGAGGAAGCTTAGCCAAATAGCCATGCGAAGGTGGAGAGATAACAATATGATTTAGATTTTTAGGAGGGGTAGTTATAATTTGTTATATTATGGATTATTTCTTCTAAGACCTTTGGGTCATGTAATGTCATGAAGCCTATGGGACATGTAAGTGTTCCCCTTCATCCCATAAAAGGGGGATTATAAAAAATGAATAAAAATAGAAGGCCTTCAAGACATTTGGGTAATTCCAAAAACTTCAAGGTAATATACCTTATAATAATACAAGTGATCAATGTCAAGCTTATGTTATTGATAGAGCTAAAGTGGAATGATTAATGTGCCTATATATTTGGATCCTTGAGTAATGTTGTAAAAGTATTTTATCAATGATTTAGTAGTTATAAGAAATATGAAATATATAAGGATTGTAATATAGTACTATTTCATTAAGGGTTTGAGATCACATATTGAATGGTACCAATAAAATTTAATTAGTACCAAGTTAAACTTTTTTGAAAATACATGGTTGATGGAAATATAAGACATAATATGGTCCTCATGTTGAGATAAAGATGTTGGATAAAGTGATGATTGATATGGATAAAGTAAATCAAATACTAATAACTACTATGAAATTATTCTAAAGTGTTGGATCATAATATTTTGTAAATTTTAACAATTTATGAAATGGTTTAAGTTGAACTTTGGATGTGGTTTTAGATATTGATGTATTACTTCACCCTATGATGCAACTTTTGATAATTGATGAAGTAGAAATAGTTCAAGGTAGAACAAAATTCTAAGATTGTTCTTATGAAATATAAATTTATCAAGTAATTAGATTTCCTTACATTATTTTCGGGTGAATAAATTTCACATATCTAGGAAAATCATCTTAAAACAAAAATGTTTTCTTACTATAATCATTTTTTATGATATCAATAACCTTTTTTACCCCTCTAGTTCATGGATTTTTTGTCAAAAAAAAAATTAGGAACATGTTCGCTATCACTATCCATCAGAACATGATAGTGAGGTTTCTATTCCATGTCCATGTATTCACTAATGTTCACCTATTTGAAAGCCTAGTTTTATGGTGACCTTTTCATTTCATTTTCCATATTATTAAGAAGATGTGTTATTAACCCTATTTATGATGTGGTTTATTCAATAAAATTATTTTTAAATATAAAACCCTTGATTATTGAGATCAATTTTAAATTTAGAGGATGCAATTTAATTAAGGTGGGGATAAGGTAACATCATAAAATTCTAAAGTAAGAACATTGTATTTAATAGCCTGTATGACATGAAACACCATAAAAATAAAGGAATATAAAATCCCAAGATATATAAATAAATCTATTATATAGATTTTAATTCTTGAAACACTGATTTATCTTGTGATACATGAATGAACAACTGTGTTTGATATTTTTTATTACATTTGAGGATGACTTTGTTTGATAGTTTGAGTTATATGTAAAACCATGTTTTACCAAACACAAATATATTATTAAAATATTATTATTTAAGATTATAATATATAACCTAGAAATTAAATTTTTGTTTATTAATAGTATTAAATAACTTATAAGAATATATGGTTGAATTCATTAGTTACAAAGTAATTATAAATGAATATAAAAACAAATTGAATATAAAGGAATTTTTGTGCTTCCAAAGTCACTTTGTCTTAATAAATTAAATTAATTACCTTTAGTGAATTATATTAATGAAATATATATATTGTATATTCAATAAAATATTTTTTACATTCATCCAATATATTTTATGTGCATAATATTCGAACAAGCCTAATTTTATGCATAAAAAGTTATATTTTTATAAAGGTAGTTTTGCGGCCTTTTAATGGCACACTTGTTTTCAAACTAAATTTTGGAAATTTTGAGAATTTTATTTATAAAAATAAACTTAGTTTTTTAAATATGAAATTCAAAATTATTTTCAGCTGAATTTTTTGTATTTTTATGAGAATTTTTATTTTTTTATTAATAGTGAAAAATAGTGTCTTTTAATTGAAAATTGTTTTTTTGTCTATATAATTTATCATGTTAAATTATATTTTGAATTAGTTTTAATGTTGAATCAGTTAAATATTACATATATTAATACAATTTAAATCATTTTAATCATTTTTTTAATGAATTTATATACAAAAACATAGTGAACTTTTGAACATTTTCACTTTAAAAACATGTTATCTCATCTCGTCTGCAGGATTAATTTTAAATTAATTTATGCCACTTTTGTGATTGGAATTTAGAAAAAGGGATTAAATATTTTTAATAATAATAGTTTATAATTTATATCAAGGAAAAATTATTTTTTTACCAAATATATTAGTGAAATTAATTAAAATTGATTACAAATATTAAGATAAAAACAAGTTTACTAAGTGGTTAAACATTAACATAAGGAGCCAAATAACCTATAAACATGTAAAAAAGAAATTTTATGGAAATATTTGGAACATATCCTCCATTTTATTTATTTTTTTTATTAGTGTAACATTATGTAATGGATACCTCCCAATAGTGTTTCCCTTTTTATATTTACAAGAATGGCACTCCTCCTTCACTACAAAAAGGTACTCACCCCCCAACCCCTTAACTATTAACACATATCAATCCCTTTGGGTCATAAAACCCCTATAAAAATAAGCTCTCAAATTACCTTACATCAACCTAGAAGCCTCGCTTTGGGAATAAAGAAATTTAAGGAAGCCCTTTTTTGAAAAACAAAAGGAGTTTCCTGAAAAAGAGGTAATATTCTTCAACAATCAATTTTATTTTATTTCTTTCAAAAACTATTAAATTATTATTATTAAATGATTATATAATAACATAAGTATCCTAAATATAATTATATTTTTTTATGTTAAGTTTTATACCTAAACCTACACACACTTTCATCAAATGGGTAGGGAAATTATCATTCGTGTGTACAACTGACTACCACCTTGCGAAACTATATCGTTTATTTTTTATTTACCAACTCTCATGGCTGGTAATTATGATGTATATGCTATTTTTATATTATAAATATGATATTTATGTTTTATTAATTCTTATTTAATTTTTATATAAAACATTCCTTCGTTCTTTCCATTTTTTATAAATATGATAACATCGTTTGTGGATGTGTGGACTACCGCCTCCTCTAAGTGATGTGATATGTTCACACATTACATGGAATGTATTAAGGATGGTTTTAATTAAAAATATGTGACATAAACTAAATATATATTATATTCATGACATAATTACCTTTATATAATTATAATATATAATTTTCTTTATTACCCTTTTCACAAACTAAAAAAAGTGGTAACGTCATTCGTGGATGTGTAGACAACCGCCACCTTGATGTGATGTGATTCCTTTTAAATCACCATAATTATATATATATAAGTATATATGATTAAATAACATGGTATTTAAGATATAATTTTCATTATATAGAGATTAAAATTTTGTTACCTTCTTTCTATAATGATCATTCAAAAAATGGGAACATTACTCATACGTACATACGACCTACCTTCTCCATGATTGTAACATTGGTTCATTTTTCATAACCATATTTCATTATCGGTTTTAAAATAATAATTTATACATAAATATGATAATTATGTAATAATTATTATTTTTTATATGTTTATACAATGACCCCTTGGACCATATTCAACCTACCGAAGTCATTTTTGACACATTAACCGAATTTGGTCAAAACACCCGATGTAAACTTAATTGTTTATGTAGTTGTATAAAAAAATTTAATAAGTGAAATAAAATTAATTATAAACATGAAAAGGTTCTAAAAAATTAAATAATTAACATAAGTTTATTACTAATGAATATAGATAAACACATGACAAGTCGGACTCAAGTTAATTAATTTTCATCTCACTTTTTACATATATGAGATAAATGTCTTATTCACCACTTACTTATTTTGTGTGGTGTATCTATTGTAACTTTTAATATATTATATCATGAATACTTTTATATTCTTGGTATTTAATTTTTTTACTTTTAATTATCTCATCCAAGGGTTCTTAACCTGAAAATTACTAACTGGTGAAAGTTATCTTGAATTCTTGTTTCCTTTTATGATTGTTAACTTTATCTTAAATCAATAACCTTATCATAATCATTTTACATTGTGATATAAATATTCTTGTATGATGGATATTATTATTTCATAAATCATATACCATATTTAAATATGTTTTTTTACTTCGAATATTATTTGATTTACTGGGGAAATATTAATAAATATGTATCCTTTACTCGATATAGATATTTGATAAGGAACTTTGTTTATGAATTTAAATCAATTATTGGATATATGAGGAATATTTTGGAAATGAAATACAGGGGTTTTCTAAGACCCTCGATCAATCGGTATTCTCATGGGATTAATTTAGTTGGACAAACCCTTCTTGTTTGTAACCATTATGTTTTAAACTGTCTTTTGAAAGGTCTTAATAGTAGAGTTAATATTTTCCAAACCAAATCTATTTGTAACCAGTTTGTTTTTAAACCAAAATTTTAAAGGTATCAAAGGTAAAGGTTATGTATACCTAGTGAAAATGAAGACCAATAACTAATAATTTCCTTCATTTTAGTAATTATTATCCAGAGGATTTTAACTATGAATAAATCTATAGATTCAATTAATTCTCAGTTTATTGATTTAATAGAATGTGTTTTTAGTTCTTTACCTTTCCATATTGTTTACTCAATTCCTTATCAGTTATATATTGCATGTAATGTGTTCTTTCACTATACGTAACCCTTATAGATCATTTTAGATTACCATTATTTTTTTTCATTTCCCCATGTTATGAGGAAGAAATCTTTGAATAATATTTCAAGGATGTTTTTCATCTCATTATTTTATGTATCATGTTTTATTTTATATTTCCCAATGTAAAATGGGTTCGATGTATATATCTAGTTTTACAAAATTACTAAAATAATCAGTCCTTCGGTATTTGATTCTTTATAATCAATCCAATGTAATAAAGTATGGAATTGGCTCCATGCTTCTAGGGTTAGAGCGTTATAGGTATGGATTCTTTCATAATTTTTGTTCTTTTATTGAATAACCTATATTATTTGCTTGTATTTGAATAACCAAGGAAGATTCCTTCATTACTTTTTGATTTAAACATATCTAAATTCTCTTTTTTATTGATTATAAATACTTTTCAGCCTAAAACTCTATAGTAGTTAACCTCTAGTTTTCTTACATTCCATAACTCGTATGGAGTTTATTTTAAAGTGGTTTAACAATGACCCTATTAATAATATAGAGATGTGTATTAATAAACTCTACCCAAAAATAAATATGTAAATAATACTCATTAATTATAGTTTTGGAAATCTCTTGAAGAGTCCTTTAACTTATTTCTACAACAACATTTTTCTGGGGAGTCTTAAGGGAATAAAAGTTATAATTGCATCCATATTGTGAGCATAAAGAGTCAAAGTCCTAATTTTCAAAACTCACAACCATGATCACTCATTAAGTTATTAATATTAATTTCACTAATTTTTTCTATATATTTCTCATTTTTTTTAAATAGAAACAAGTTTATCTTTTGTGTGAAAGAAAGAATAGTCAAATGTATCCTTAAAAGTCATATACAAGAATATAAGACTAATTATTCTAATTTAGGATAGAAAATTTAGAGGGTAAAAATAATTCCGTGTGAACAAACTCTAGGGGTTGATAAGTGGAATCTTATTTCTTTGGTTTCAAATAGATCTTATTTTGTTTAAATTTTTTACATGGGTTACAGACTTTGTCTATTATGAATTCTAGTTTATGAATATCCTTAACTAATCCCTTATTAGTTATCTTTCTAGGTGTGTGATAGTTAAATTGGCCTAGTATCCTATTCCATATCCATGATTCTTTGTGAAAGGAAATTATTCAAGAAATATTTTAAGAAAATAATTAATCTAAATCAACTACATAAACATTTTCAATACTCAATGCAGTATAAACTAAATCAAAATTGAAATCATAGATTTTACCAGCATTATTTCCAAATTTAAAATGATGAACATCATCACATAATTTTGATATTATAAGTAGAATATAATTTAACCTATCAAAAAATAATACTTTTGAAATAAAAATAGTACTATAATTACCAATTTGGCTGATTAATTATTTTTCTTTTAGATTTTTCGTCAAAAGTGACATGTCTGTAAGAACCCGGGTTTTTTGTATGAGGTACGTATACTTTTTAATCATTCTAAATGATTGTTTATGGCCTATTTTTAGTAACAAATTTGATCACTGGTGTTTTAGGGGTGTTTGGGGCTTGTTTGGAGCTCGAAACCCATCTTTTGTGGTGAAACAAGCATGTCGCATGGTTAGTAGAAACCATGTAGGGAAGGCCACACTGTTAGATAAAAATATACATAGATGGATAGTGGTATGGAAGAGCAATCATGGTCAAGAAAACTATGATATTTTATGTGCATGGTTATGTGAGTATGTCTACAGTTTTTGAAAGTGGTATGAGACATGGTTTACACATAGTTAGACAAATTTTGCATAAAAACTGTTTGAGGTTCCCTTTCCTATAGTAAAGGGTGAATTGTTGGAGAATGGTTTGTCCAACTATATATCCAAACTGTGTGACACAGTAATTTAGGTAAAATTAAAAAATTAATCTTAAAATGTTTATAATTTCAACCTAATTCTTCTTTCTTCTTTCACATTGGAAACAAAACCTTGATAGCTCCTCCTTGAATCTAAATGTATATTTTGATCCATCTTCCTCATCTGATATCATAATTATGTGTTCTCGATCTTGTTGGATCTATATCAATGAATTACAAATTCCTTTTTTGTTTTTCATCATTCTTATTAGTATCAGTTGCGCTATTTAGGTTCAAGTTAATTTTCCCAATTTTTAGGTTCTTTCTTTGTTCTTATTTTTTCTCCCAATATGAGTGGAATAAAGAGATGGTAATAGATTATAGCTCTACTATTCACCTACGGTAGGTGTTCAATAATTTTACCATTTTATGATTTATTAATCTGGGATTCGTTATACCACCTACCAGAATTTTTGGTGCAACCCTAGATTTGAATTTATTAAGTGAATTAAATGAAATAGAGTTTGTTAGGGATGCACTTTAGTTTTCTTAAGCTTAATTGGAGGTTTTTTCTCTAACCAAGGCCACCCAAGGGGTGTCAACTTTTCATTTTACACTTGTTAAACCACCCAAGGGGTTTTTTCATGCTAGGCTAGTTAAAAGAAGCCAAGTTATAATAAAATAAAATTGAATTGATTATTAGGATATTTTTTTCATCCTTTTCCATGTGTTGACATGTTATGCCTTATGGAATTGGTTAAATAGATTATATGGAAATATTAAATGAGTGGGTATACTCATTGTTTTCTTTTTAATGTAAATGGTCGAATGAGTTGTTATACTCATTTTTTGAATTGAATTTAAATTGTTGAATGGAATGGGATGTGAATTGAAATGGTAGTGGATTCCTTGGTTGTTATATCAAGGCTCTTGATTCCATGTATATACCATGGTCACTTCACCCATGGATCTTATGTTCACATTATAATATTCATTGGGAATTTATGATCATTGGATCTTGATGCCATAGGATTCCAAGGGAATTATTACTTCTTTGATCTAGATTATTGGAATCACATTGGACATGCTTTGTTGGGATGATCATTGGACTCCACCAGTGCTATTACTGAGTTTCCATTGAGATGATTTTAGAAATAAATGAGGATTATTTTTTCTTCTACACCTTTTACATATCCCTTTGTGTTATAACACTTTTTTTATACAGTAAGACCATGATAATTTGATATGCTTGGTTGTACGGCACAATCATGATTGTTATGACACCTCTAGTTATAGAAAAAGGTCCTAGTTGATATGACATGTATGGATTTATGGAAAGTTCATGTTGGTAAATTCTATTTTGTTTGTAGATTCCTTGTTATAGGATATTGACCCATGTTTACAAGGATCCTTGTAAGGATATAAAGTTCACTTACTTGTTATGTATATTTCATGGGTGCTTTACTTTCTTACAGCTTAAATATTTTACTTTCATTCTTTTTAGCTTATATTTCACAGCCTGAATTATTATAGACCTTTGGGTGGTTACCTACTAGGATTGTATATAACACCCTATTTGAGCCACTTTTGGGTACCCGAATAGACTATTTGGATGTAGATAGTGATAAGGGAAAGTTCTCACAATTCAATGCTTGATTTTGTGCCATGCTTAGAAGTAGGGGAGAATGGGACCAAGTTGATGCTCGTGATGCTATTATGGAATAGTGTTTTTTTGGTATTTTGATACATGTTTTGTATTGTACTATTCTGTGCCTAATGGGATTATTTTTAGAAACATGACATGCTCATCATTGTATATGATACACTTTTGTAATTGTTATATATTTCCATCTTGTTTATCTATCTTTTTTTGGATGTTATATCTGCTTCCGCAATTGACCTTTATTGTTATTCTATTTTGTTACACTCCATTCATGAGGTCATAGTTTCCCCACAGACACACCCAATGCCATCACTACAAGTCATAAACCTCTCGTGTTTGGGGATATTCACTTGAGGCCATGTGGCTAACCTATCTCGAGGCACTATTGAGTGGAATTCGGGTTAGGGATGTTACAATGTGGTATCAAAGTATTTTCTTTTTCTTGTTTATTATTTAGAAATAATAAATAGGGATGGGAGGGAATTAAAATTTGGTAATGAGTTGTTCCTGGGAATAGCTAACACATGTATAGAAAGAATCCAAATTTCCTCAAATGGTAATTATTTTTTTCACTATTTTGAATATTACATTTGATTTGATTTTACTGTTGGGTGATGCACTTGAATTATGATAGTATTGTTGATACGATTGTGGTTTCTATTTCATTGCAACCATATGATATGAGGGTATTTCATCTCATGCATCATTTTAGGCACTTGTTATAAATCACATTCCATGCGTTATTCCCTACCATATAGGATGAATTGATTGTTTGTATGATGTTGTGGTAGGTTCCATGACAGATATTTCTACTATTGTGATAGGCTTCTACATAGGGAATTGAGAAACATGGTTGTTACTCAGAGAGCCTACTGTAATCTAATCATTTTTTTCCTTATTAGGCTACTAAAGACACCCTAAGAAGGTAATTGTGGAATTTTGAGTGATAGACCATGAGTTCCATAGACTAGAACATGTTATGGTGTGAATTAGGTGGATTCCATATTTCGGTTCATAAGGAGTATGGGTCCTTATGGATCAAAAAGTGATGAACCATTTGGTTCAAAAAATTTAAAATAAATGTCAAATGAATATGAATTGAGATGGAAAATTGAACTTGTGAACAGAGACTAAACTAGAATCGTCTTTTGACTGGGAAATAGGTAGTGTATCTAGTGAATTTTGTGAATATTTCTCTTTTATAATCCTAGATTAAGGAGATGGTTTTGTGGTATGACCTGTTTATAGGAATTTTTTGAGTTGTACTATTCTTTTGAGCTATGAAATTTGTTATAGAATCTTTCTAAGAAATGTGTTTGGCATTGTAGAGGCATTCAACCATGAAGAGATATAGTTGTGCACCATGAGGGACGTGACAACCATGCTTTGAAGTTTGTGGGAAATGGGATACTGATTGATCATCATTTAGTTCCAATTATGACACCATCTATTGTATAGAACATAGGTGTTGAGGCACAGTTCTGTAAGGGTTTGTATCACTTCATGTAGACTTTTTAGGTAGCACCACAGCCTACCTTGTCTATGGATGATCTGACACATGTGTTCCAATAGCTACAGAATCCCACGTTTTTAGGGGATGGTAGTCCACAATCTACTGGGATGTGGTTTGAGACTACACTACTGATCTTTAGAAATCTATTGACACCTCTTTAGAAGAGTTTTAACCTCACAAATTATATGATTTGAGGAGAATCAAAGTAATGGTGGTATGTTCTGAACTAGGTTGATGTGCTATGTGATATTTTTTGGTGGGATTTCCAAACTAGATACTATGATTACTTTTTCCTTAAGAATATATGGGAGGAAAGGTTAGTTATTTCATGTGTCTGGAGTAGTTTGAGATGAAAGTTATAGAGTACTTGGCATGTTTCACAGAGTTGTATCATTTTTCACTAACATACCTGGGTGATGATTTATCGAGGGTGAGACATTTCAAGGAAGTTCTATGACATGTCATTTGATCATAGGTCAATGTATTCATATTGAACTCTATTACTAAGATGTTAAATAATTTTCTAATCATAGAGCATAAATTGAGGAAATATGGGGGTGTTGAGAAGAGCAGTGCAGTCTCTCAACCTAGTGGATCAGTATCTTCAGGTAGGAAGAACTGTTTTGAGGCTTCCTATGAGATGAGTACCATTCTGGCTGTGATTACTAGTAGCTTAGTGTTATGTCATTAGTGTGGAAGATGGGGCCACATACGGAATCACTATGATTTTAACCCACTAGAGTGTCGATATCAAGTTAGGATGGGCCATGTTCAAATTTTATGTAGGACCTTCCCTCTAGCGTTGAGTGGTAGGGGGTCATATCTGATACCAGGTTCAAGAGCAGGTTTCTTAGCTCCATGTCAGGAAGGGATCTAGAGGAGTATTGGTTGATCAGGATGAGATGGTGGTGGTCATGGATGCGATATCCAAGAACCAGTTGCACTGAGACAACATAGTGGGCCTACTTTGGGTAGTGAGGTTATGTAATTGGGTCATGGTTTATTCCAAATATATTCTATACAACCTACCCTGAAGGAGTAGGTAATCTAACCATCTATGGTGAGGGGTATGATTTTAGTGTCCTCAACTCTTGTATCTAATCTTTCTGATATAATTGCATCACATATTTTTACATATGTTCCAATGGTGGAAATCCTTTGTTAAATTATATAGTTTTCTGAGGGTGTTATGATGCTTGACACTCCATTTGGGATCAGTACAGAGTATGTACACAAGTGCATGGATTTCTGCCCTAAGTTTGGTGGGTGTCACTTTGTATGGAATCTTTATGTCCTCGAGATTACTAGGTTTTACATCATACTCTGGTAGGACTGGATTTTAGATTATAGATCTTACATTGACTACTATCGTTGGAGGGTGACTTTCACATCACCAGATGGTGAAGTTTATACTCAAAAGGGTGAATGGGATGTTCAAGTGATTCGATATGGACTAGAGCATCCTGATATGGGTGTAATGATTTCCTAGACTGCTAGATTGCATCTGGATGATCAGGTAGCACATCAAGCAGACTTTCCTCCAGTGGTTGATCATTTTAGGGATTTGTTATCGAATGACTTTTTTGGTTTACCTCCTAAGATAGGGGTTGATTTATCCATCAAGTTAGTTCTAGGAGATACACTAGTATTCAGTCCTCCTTATAGGATGGCTATGACATATTATCATGATCTCAAGAGGTAGCTAAAGGATTTGGTGGAAAATGGGTTTATTCAACCCAATACTTCTTTATTGGTTTTTTTTCCTTTTTTGTGAAAACTTTTTGATGGTAACCTTAAGCTATGAATGTATTATCATAAATTGAACCAGTTGATGGTTAATAACTAGTATACTCTGTCATGGATAGATGGCCTATTTGATCAGCTTTGAAGAGATCATGTGTTCTTGAAAATTGATTTTAGGACAGGATATCACTAGGTATGTGTTCGACGTACGGGTATACCTCATAAATAATTTCATAGAATGTATGGTCTATATGAGTATCAGGTTATGTCATTAATTCTCATGAACTCTCCATAAGTTTTCATGGAGATAATTAACTAAGTTTTCCATCCTTATCTATTTTCTTTTGTAGTTTTTTCATGGATGATACCTTGGTGTATTCTCACAATCGACACGACCATGCCAAACATCTTGATATCATTTTGGATACACTAATAGAGCATCAGTTATATGATAATATCACAAATTTCCACTTATGGATGGATAAGATTCACTTCCTAGGTCATATTATCTTAGAGATAGCAGTATCAGTTAACCCATATAAGGTGAGAGCTATAGTTTTATGGGATCATCCCCAGAACGTCTTTGACATGAGAAGTTTCTTAGGAATAGATAGATATTATAAGAGTTTAATACAGGACTTATCACACCTAGAGGAACCACTCATGGGATTGAATAAGAAGGACATAAATTGTTTATGGATAGATACCTATAATACATCCTTTAAGGAGCTGAAAAAGGAGATTGAATTCAGCATTGGTCTTGATACCACCATATCAAGGTAGGATCTACATTGTGTATTATGATGCATCGGGTATCAGTCTTGGATTAGTTCTCATATAGGGGGCTTAAGTCATGGCATATAGGTCTTGGCAATGATGCTACACAAGAGGAACTACCTAATTCATGATCTTGAATTAGTTGTATTTGTTTATGCTTTGAGTGTTAGAGGCACTAATTATTAGGATAGAGTTTTTTGGTGTAAACATACCACAAAATCCTCAAGTATATTTTTACACAGAGCGGTATAGATATAAGGTAGAGAAGGTGGGTTGAGTACCTATAGTATTTTGACTTCGATACTGCCTACATTTTTGGAAAAGGAAATATAGTGTCCGATGCACCAAGCAGGAGGACTTAGATATATGTATTTCAGTACGCCGGTATTGAGTGGAAGATTATGGATTTATTCTTTAAGGTTCACTTTCAGGTGTATGATATTCAAGGGTGGACTTATAGTTCATCCTTAGATGTGACCTATACCCTATTGGATAGAGTAAGGATGAGGTGGTTATAGGACTCAGAGGGCCTAGTCCTATGGGAGAGTGTGGTAGGTGAGGAACCTCCTTCTGGTTAAACTATAGGTGAGGATGAAATTCTACATATACATAATAACATATGGGTTTTAGAAAACATGCATTAGGATCTGATGCAAGAGTTACATGATTCATCATGGTAAGTGCACCCCGACATCACCAAGATGTAATAGGATTTACCTTTCCAAAACTGGTGGTTGGGTATGAAAATAGATGTAGCTAGTTTTTTATGAGATGTTCCACTTGTCAATAGGTGAGGGTAGAACATCAGTGACCAACCAGACTTTTACATATATTACCTAGTGATCGTACCACGATTCACTGTTTTATTCCACCCTTACACCGCAGTTTTAAACTAGTTTTGTAATGAATATTCAAAATATAATAATAAATTGCACTTCATGTTTTAATAAATCAATTAATGTTAATCAATATTATAATGGGAAAGGTTAATTGTTTTTATTGTTTCAATGTAGGTGGAGGTGATTTGGATGGCCTTTGATGAAGTGGAAGAAAAATGGGCCAAAATTGCATGGATCCATGGACATCTGTCCACTGTTCTGCATAGTACACAACATTCGTGCATCCAAATGGGCTGAAATTTTGTGGGCCTGTCCAAAATTTAATATGATACATTTCATATTAAGGAACCCAATGCTGATTCGGCTTCTATGGGGCCCATCCGAACTGATCTGTCCAAGCCACCGAATTTGTACCAAGTCAAATGCGGTGTTCTGTATTTTATCAATATCCTGAGCTATAGTTGTCCAAACGGTGCCAAACTTTCGGTGGAGACAGGAAAGAGGTAGGGATACAACGTTTCTATTTTCTCCAAAGAAAGATAAGACTGTCTGAAGGCCGAAACGCGTCGTGCAAGTGGATTGATGAAATCTGTGTGCCCAAAACCACCTCCCACATTTCCTATAAAAGGGCACCTTGGTCTCCTCATTTGGAAGTTCGGCCAAGAGGCAAGGTGCTGCCATTTTGGAGTCCCCAAAGAGTCTTCTCAACATCCCTAGAGGTTTTGGAGGCTATGGGAAGTTCTACCCCAACATATTTCTCTTCTTCCTCTCCCATGGGTTTCTAAACCCCTTGTGATCACCCGGGGAGGAATGTGATGTACATACCGAGCTTCATGTTTGTAATATTTGAATGATCTTTTAAATTCCAGATTTTTGTGTTGTTTTTCATCATCCTATATTCTTATTTTATTGAGTTATGTACTGGTATGTCATGCTCAACTCAAATGATCATGTTTGGGGGTACCCATTCATGTGATGTTTCACACACCGTTCACCACTTTCTTTCCCCCTTTCAATTGAGGTGTTTGTGTGGTTTATATTGGTAAAATGAAATCACACAAGTACTTTCAAGGACGTTTACATTTATGTCATGGTATCACAAAGAAATAACATACAAATCTGGACAGTGCATCGAGTTTTTCGTGTGTTGCCTTGGTGAGTTTTGGTTATGAAGTCAAACACAATTCATTCAATCATCGGTGGTGTCCGGTGAATCATTGTGTGTTTTGACTGAACCCTAGGAGGTATCCTAGTATAAACTCGGTAACATTATAGTTCTAGGTGTTACAAACCATGGATTAAAAGATCATAACCTTATATCATGAAGCGATGAAGGAAAAACATCATACGAGTACCCCGGGTTGATCACGCTTAATTAATTTTGTTAATCTCTACTTTGTTTTATAGCTTCTATTTTCTATTGTCATCTTTAATCATCAAACCCAAGTATTATAAAACCCCAATTCCCTTTTTTTTAATTTCATATTCACAACCACATTTTATAATTAATGATCTAAGGCTCCGTCGAGAGACGACCTAGGGTTGCTGCTATACTGTAGAAATTCTTGTCAAAATTAAACAACTAATTTGACGCGTTCGACAACGCGGTCACCTAGTACCAAGTAGAAATTGGATTTTGTTGCGGTGGATTTCATGACCAGTTTTCCAAGATATCCTTGAGGCAGCGATGTTGTGTGGATTTTTGTTGAAAGGATCATGAAGTATTCACATTTCCTATTGATCAAGGAGACATTTAGTGTGGATGATCTTGGGAGTTTTTATATCTATGACATATTAAGACTTCATGGAATCCTATGCACTATCATTTTAGAAAGGGATTCCCAGTTTATGTCTTGTTTCTATCATAGTTTATAGAGTTAGTTTCTTAGATAGGTTCTTCTAATCATGGAATAACACCCTCAAATAAATGGATAGTCAAAACATATGATACAGGTGCTGGAGGACATGTTTTGGGAATGCGTTCAAGATGTTGGGGCACATGGGAGTGGCATATACCCCTTATAGAGTTCTTCTATAATAATAGTTATCAGTAGACTATACAAATGTCACCTTATGAGTATTTACATGGTATTCCATGATGATAACCCCTCTACTGGTTATAGGATGGTGAGGCAGCTTTACTGAGACCGTGTCTCGTACAGGAGACTTCTTAGAAGGTCCAATTGATTCAGAAATGGTTGTTTATTACACAGTCTCAACAGAAATATTACATTGATCATTGTTGATTACCACTATAGTTTGAG
Organism: Viscum album; assembly: GCA_963277665.1. Lineage (NCBI taxonomy): Eukaryota > Viridiplantae > Streptophyta > Magnoliopsida > Santalales > Viscaceae > Viscum > Viscum album. Next base: position 1,881,225,440 of record OY728132.1, read on the forward strand.
TTCAGTGATTAGATCTTTTACTTGTTACATCGAGGCAGTGACATAGAAAAAGTAGGATACATGGTAATATTTCACAACGATATTTCTATACGTTCGAGATTCTGGAAAGAGTTGGGATGGTAGCTTATCGGTTGTTGTTACATCAGAGGTACTGAGACATGAATGATATCTTCAAAGTATCACAACTATGTTATTATCATTTAGAATCATCTGATAATTTTCATCCTGAGCTGGTTGATCTATACATAGATGTTCCCTTTAAGGATTATCTAATTCATATTGTTAACAGGTGCTTACAGATTCTCTGAGGCTGGTCAGTTTCTCTAGTACAGGTTCTAGGGTAGTACGACTATTCATAGAATGAGTCTTGGAAGCATGAGGCCTATGTACATGATTAGTGGCCAGAGTTGTTCTTAGATGAATCTTGACCACCTTGAGAGGGAAATCCAGGGACAAAATTCTTTAAGGGGGGAATATTGTAAGAACTCGGGTTTTAGTTTGAGGTATGTATCCTTTTGTTTTTGGTTTAAATACTTGTTTGTGGAATAGTGTGAGTGAAAAATTTTATCATGGGTGTTTTGGGGTTTTCTGGGGCTTGTTCAGATCTTAGAACCTATCTTTTAGGTTAAAATAGGATGGTCTCACTATTAGTAGAAACTGTGTGGGGTAAGCCGCATTGTTAGATAAAACCATGCATGGATGGACAGTGGGCTGGAGGAGACATCATAGTTAGAAAAACTATGTGATTTTATTTGCACAGTCATGTGGGTATGTCTATAGTTTTTGAAAGTGGGATGAGACACATCTTTTTTATGGTCAGACAAACTATGCGTGAAAACTGTGTGAGGTCCCCCTTCCTACAGCAAAGGGACCATGGTTGGCACATGGTTTAGCCAATAGTGTGGCCAAACTATGTGGCCTAATAATTTGGGTAGAATTATGAAATTTCCCTAAAAATTTTTATAATTTCAACCTAGTTCATATTTCTTCTTTCACATTGGAAGAAACACCTTGAGAGCTCCTCTTTGAAGCTAAAAGGTATCTTTTGATCCATATTATTTATCTAATATCGGAATCAAGCATCGTCGATCTTATTGAGTCTATGTTGGTGAGTTACCATTTCCTTTTGTGTAATTCCTTTTTGTTCTTGGAATCATATGTGCTATTTAGGTGAAATCTAATTTTTCTTATTTTTTGGTACTTTGTCATTTCTTAATTTTTCTCTCGATCTGAGTTGAATCAGAAGCTGATACTAGATGAGAACTATACTACTGACATACAGTAGGTGGTAAATAGTTTTTCCATTTGGTTTGGTTATTTATTAAGTTATTTATTGTTATGATTCATGCCAAACATTCTAGTTTGGCCTTGGATTTGACTGGATTAAGTGAAATAAATGAAATGGAGTCTGTTATAGATTCCTTTTTGTTCATTTGACCTTAATTGGAGGTTGTTTCCAACCAAATCCATCAATGGGGTATTCCCTGTTCATTTTCCACTTGTTAAACCACCCAAGGGGTGTGTTTTATCATTTCTTATTTATAATAATCCCAGTTATAATTAAATGAAATTTAATTTTTTTAGGATATGTTTACCCTTATTTTCCATGTGTTAACATGTTATGACTTTTTGAATTTATTAAATGAATTATATGGGAATATTACATGAGTGGGTATACTCATTTGTTTCTTTAGAATTTAAATGGATGAATGAGTGGATATACTCATTGTTTTAATTGAATGTGAATTTTTAAATGGGATGGGATGTGAATTAAAATGGTAGTGGATTCCATTCTTGGTATACCAAGGGTCTTGATACCATTTAGATGCCATAGTCGCCTCACCCATGGATCTTATGCTTACGGTAGAAGATGCCTTGGACCTGTAAGCTCATTGAATCTTGTTTCCATAGGATGCTAATGTAATTTATACCCCTTAGATCTTTATTGATGGACTCACATTGGACATAATCTATTGATATGATCCTTAGACTCCACCAGTGTCATTGCTGAGTTTCTATCAAGATGCTCTTGGAAATTAATGAGGATGCCTTGGTATTCTATACCTTCGATTTATCCCTTCATGGTCTGACACTTTGTTTATACAGCATTGTTTTAGGGAATCTGATAGGGTTGGTTGTACAGAACATCCATGATTGTTTTGATAACTCTAGGTATATGGAAAGTTCATAGTTGATATGAAATTTATGGATATATGGCAATGTCATGTTAGTAAATTCTATTTTTTTTGTAGCAATCTTATTATAGGATCTTGAACTATATTTGCAGGGAGCCTTGTAAGGCTATAAAGTTCACTTACGTGTTTTATATATTCCATGGGAACTCTAATTTCTTAAAGATTACCATTTTTACTTCCACATTGTTTAGATTATATTTCACAGCTTGGATTTTTATAGACCATTGTGTGGTTACCTACTATTATTGTATCTCACACCATGTTCGGGCCATCATTGGGTACTTGAATAGACTATTTGGATGTAGTTAGGGATAGGGGAAAGTTCCTATAGTTCTATGCTTGATTTTTTTCCATGATTAAGAGTAGGGGAGAACGGGACCGAGATAAGGCTCATGAAGCTATCAATATATAGTGTTTTTTTTATTTTTGGTATTTTGATACATGTATTGTATTGTACTGTTGTGAACCAATTTTGGATACTTTTTAGACACATGGCATGTTCATCATTGTATATTAGACAATTATGGAATTGTTATATGTTCATGTATTATTTATTTATCTTTTGTTTGGATGTTATATATGCTTCCACTATTGACTTTAATTTCTATTTAATTGTGTTACACTCTGGTACTAATGGTATAGTCTCCCCACAGACATACTCAAGGCCCTTTCTACTAGTTGAATGCCTCTAGTATTTGGGGATATGAACTTGATTCCATGTGGTCAACTGAACTAAAGGCACTATGGAGTGTAATCCAAGTCTAGGAAGTTACAATATCCACCATCCACCTTGATAAGACTTTTAAAGCTTGAGTAGTCTATAGTAATGTGTCTGAAATATCCAATGTCAACATACTATAAGTGTTTATTAGTACTCTTCTAGAATTTTTCCTACACACATTTAAACAAGATATGATTTTGGTTCCCACACTTTATTAGGTGTATAAATGTTAGTAAAAAAATATTTAGGAACCCAAAGTCTTTTAATAGGTTTAACATAAATAGACTTTAGAATTTTATAAATAAATACTTTACTAGATCAATAAGAATAAGAATTTTTTATAGAGTTTATAGAGTTTGATATGGGAAAAAATTTATTCTTATAAGTTTTCCTCTAACCAGGATGGTAACCAATCCCATTTGTATACTTGGGTGTGGTCTGTTTACCAATCATCCTAGTCAAGGTTTCTCTACCATTTATAAACCTTTCATGATCCTTTTTGAGTTACTCATTAAAAATTTTGAGTTTATTATTTTCTTTTAATAACTAATAATTATTCTATTTTTCTATTGAAATTTTATATTTAAAATAAACTAATAAAGTATGTTTTTTTAAACATTCATAATTATTATTATATTCATTGAAATTTTCTTCCATCATATTATAGTATTCAAATCAATCTTCACTGCTTATATTTTCATCATTATTTTTATTTACAAAAAGATTGAAAATATGATCATGAGATGTAGAAATAGTATAAAGTACCTCAAATGTTTTTTCCATAAAACACATGTTATCTTTTTCATTCTTGTCTTCTATGCTCAAGTCAGAGCCACTAGAACTATCCTAAAAGAATCTTTGAGTGGATTTCATAGATTTATTTAGAATTTTTTATTTTATCCTAATATATTTTTTTCTATTGCAACTTTTTTCATTTTTATTTTTATATTCCCTTTTTTTTTGAATTCATAACAGGTCACTTACCCTGATGGATTCTCCTTTTTCCAATTCTATTTAGTAAAATTTTCTTCCATAATTTTATTTTTTAAAGAATTTATTCTTCCTATAGAACTTTTTATATATCCTAGATATATTATCCATGTCCTCATAACTTTTAATAAGTGATTCATCCTCACTTAAACTATCATCTTTGATTTTTTTCCTTCATTTTTTAGTTAGAAATCTTGAAAACAGCTGACTTTCTGTTAGGTTCATATTTTTCATCTTTATTCACTTTTAGTTCCTCCATGTATATCATAATATTTCCATATAACTTATTAATGGTACATTTACTTATATCATAGGATTATCTAATGGAAATAGATGTTCTTATCCACCCATTAGATAATAATCACAGAAGTCACATCACTTGATATTTATCTTCAATTCTCTTCCCATGTGCATGTATTGTGTTGAAAATATCATTGAACCAAAGATAAGTTTAAAAAATGGATTCATCAGGTTTCATATTAAATTTATCATATTTAATGGTATAAGTATTTAGATTAATTTCTTTAAAATTTTAGGATCATTCATGAGAAACAATAAGTGTTCCTTAGATTCTAAAAGAAATAGAACAAGTAGAAATTTAATTAAACTTGTCTTCTCCTAATTCACACTATAATTTAATTATGGATTTATAATTACATTAATATGATACCTTAGTGTTATCAATTTATTCATCTCTATAATCTTTTGGTTTTTCATGTTTTTCCTCAATTACAGTCCAAATATCAAATCTCATGCTTTCTATATAGATTTTCATTTTCATTTTTGATTGAGAATGATTAGTTACATTAAATTAATGAGTATTATTTATATCATTACCCTCATGTGTATTATTGTACATAATGTTATAAATTTATAAATAATGTAAATTTTTATCTTTTTCTAAAAATTATATCATAGTTGAAAGCAATAAAAAATCATATGTTACCAAATGTTGGTCAGAGTGGACAACTCAATAGGGGTAAATTGAGTTTCTAATTAAAATTTATATTAAAAAGGATTTAAAAAACATATAATTTATTAGAATTGATCAATTAACCAAAATAGTATAAGTATATAATTTTATCTTTCAAAATTATTCTCAAACTTTTGATCATAACTCTGTTAAAATAATTTTGAAACTACTTTAACTTTTGAAATGGATTTATTTGTATTGAACACCATATATAAAGTATTTATTAAAGTTAAATATCAAAGTAGAGTTTTTATATATGGTTTTGATAAAATATCTTTTTAGAAAAATAAAAAAAATAGGAAAACATGCATCAAGATTAAAATAAGAGGTTTAGTCTCAAGCTGAGACATAGTCCTCTTTACTTGGTATTCACCACTTTCCAAGCAGTTTATTAAATAATAAAATAATCCAAAACTTGTATTGTTTTTATATAAAACAATTGTATTTTAGTATTCTAGAATATACATATAATATTTTATAGTTCTATGTGAGATAACATACGTAAAGGAATAAGTGAGAGAGTTTCTAGCACTCCCCAAAACAATACAGGAGCCCGTGTTAAAGAATAAAAAGATTATAAAAACACTTATTGAAATTTAAGCTAATAGAAGGGGAAAGAGATAGATAATAAGAATATTTGATACAACTCATCATGGTCATCTTTGGTTGATCAATTCCCCTTATATTTTTCTTTTAAAAGGCTTGAATGATTTTGCATGAAATTTTTTGAAAAATAGATTGTTGTCAAATGATTAGAGTGATTTCTATGTGTTTTCCTTTTTCACATCAGTACACACACATATCCACAAAGATTAAAAATCTTTGTAATCTAATCTCAACTATTTATTCTATCCATTAGTTTCTATTCTACTTAAAGATAACTCTATCACAAACTACTTGTTGGGGGATATTCATTATAGACTTAAATTCACTAAATCTATAATTAATTCTCCAAAATATTGGCATTAAAGATTTGAAAATACCCCATTTCTTAAGTGAGACATGGTCACTTGATATTAATTTAAATAATAGTTACTTTGGATCGCTATTACTTCCTAGAGTTACTTCATTTTCTATGATGTTCAGTTGATTTATTCTTGCAGTAGGTTCATCTCTTCATGTGGTATCTTTGTGACTTCATGCAGTATCTTTATTACTTTTCATAGTAGATCTATTGCTACATGCGGTAGCTTCATTACTTCATATGGTAGCTTCATTACTTAATGTGATATCTTAATTACTACTTATGATTACTTAACATGTTCTTACTGTCAGTACATTATAGACATGTAGTCAGTTTAAGACTTAGAGAAATTTTACTCACCTATCAAATGGTAACTTGGTTATTTATGTAGTAAGTTTAATCCTTTGTGTATTCACTTATATTTTCAACATGCAGTGGGTTCAGTATGCATGAAATCAGTTTAACTTAAAATCATGGTCACTTATTGACATAAATATAATTATATTATCTAATTCATAGTCATTTTATTATTCATATGATCATTTAGAGTTCAACATGCATTCACTTCCACACGATCATTTGAACTTCACATTTAGTTCAACTTGTTTACATTGTAGGTTGTCACGGTAACTTGAAGACTTATCCAATTTTATTATTTTTTCACAAAAAACAATTAACTATCATAAAACATGTAAATATTTAGAAACATAAGAAATTTGTTTTCGACCATAAAATAAGGAGGTTTTGGACTAAGCCAATATGTATGATCCTCACTACCATGTGATTTAGTGTTTATTTCTAATTGTTTGGTGGGAATGTTATAGATAACATAGGTTGTGTTTAAAAGTGTAAGAGCCAAAGTTTTTATGATTTTTTTGTTGGCATTCATGAGTAACATGGAAAACCTCATTATTGACTACAAAAACTCATGTTTCCTACACAAATATTAGGCTTGGTAGGCTTAGATGATATGTTGAAATCCCAAGTTCATAGTGGTAAATTCACTCAATAAATATCTTTATAAGGTGAAACTCTCATGGAAAGGATGATTCTAGATTTTTTCATTCCAACTAATTTTTTTCCATTTTATTTTAAAATATTTGGATAAAAAATATGTGGTTGAATCCACATTTTAAGGTACTTTTATGGGGAAATAAGACATAAGATGAGGAATTCCTCCCTATAATCATAGGGGGTTTCATCCCTTGAGGAACCCCTCTTCAAATTTTAATATAAAGGGGGGTCTGATATTTATTACATTTTGTTCCAACTTATCAAGGGGTGAAGTTTTAAAGATTAAATAAGATTATTCCTTTCAAATTGAAGATTAATCTTGAAAGTAAGATCCCCACATTTGAAAAAATAGAAATTTACCTTTGTATTTCATTGTTAATAAAGGGGAGTAAGAAATATTGGAATTATTAGTGTTTGATATTTTCAAAAAAAATACTAAGGGGGAGATTTTTAGGAATCCTAAAGGATTGTTTTGTATTTTTTTACAATAAGGATATTGATAATAAGGATGATGGACTGATAATAAATAAGATGATCAAGGTGATTCTTGGAGTATTTTTAATAATGAGTTTGATTTCTTGATGTTGGATTTTCTGGAAAGGTGTCTTGAAGGTTTTTGTTTTTGTATCATTGTCCAAACAAAGAGAATGGTATTCGGTATCAATATGAAAGTTTGAAGGAATTATATAAGGATCCTAAATAGTTAAGAAAAGTACTAGATAAGTGTGAATTCATCTTGAAGAAGGTTTTGATGAAGTTTCCCAACATGGAAAAGGTCGTGATGTAGTTAGCGGGCATGGGTAATATAGATAATAAGACAGGTGCAACCACACCATATGTTATGGTCATGGTAGAGAAAGAGATACACAACATGGGAAAATTGTAAAGGGGTTATGCCATGATGGTCCCCTTACAGGAATTCCAGAGAACTTATGAAAAACAGTGAATAAAGGTTAACTACATTGTGTCTGATGACATGGTTAGTGAAATACAAGAAAGAAATTTTTTCCTTGTCATATTTAGTCATCATGTATGAGAGTTTTTACTACATTAAATACCTAAAGCATAAAGTATTCTTCATGACCAAGGGAGACAGAACATGCCATAGTACTAGGTGTGTTATCCTGAGAGTCTACCTATGATCCATGTGAAGGACCTTTATAGTCATGGGTTCAGATGTGGTTGTGAATTTAAAAGGATAACATGACTTGTACTATGTTGTGGATATTGGCATAGTGTGATGGAGGTGTGACTAGTAAAAATGAACATAAAAAGTTCATGGTGGATTTCATGATCTAAAGATGTCCAATATGAGATGGGATACACTATAGTGGTGGACATGGTTTCTTGAGAGAACCCCTATGAATCATGGGGAAGACCATTATGGGTGTAGTGGAATTTGATGGGAGACTTTTTAAATAAGAAGAGATAAATCCAAACCAGCTAACAGAAAGAGACTATGCTATAGTTCCTGGTGTGTTGGAGTCAAAATGAGAAATTGTTTATGTTGACATGGTGAAAGACATATCAATGGGTGATACATATAATTTGGGAGAATTAATTATAATGATGGAAGAATGAATCTTGAATGATTATGTAATCATGTGTATCTATTTTAGACTCTAATTCTACCTTGAATCAACATAGTATGAAGTATTCAATCAATGAATTAAAAGTATATTTAATTCCGATTACAAGGAGTGCTAATATATTCCACTAAGTAGTTATATGTTGACTATAATTGATGGATATTATAGAGGAGGTTTATGAGGAAGTTAATGGGTGGTTTCAAGGACTAATTAAGGTAATTAAAAGTATCATTTTACTAAATTAAGATCCATATTATTATAAGAGAGGATAGTTATTATATAATAAAATTATTTAAGGGATATTCTTTGTACACACATTGTACATATAAAAACAAAGAAATGGGAGAGTATGTAGCCAATTTATAAATTTATAGAAGAATAAGAGAGGAGTTATTGTAAGGGGATTAAAGATTTTGGCAACCATTGATGAACTTTAAAAGGAAAATAATTCATCACTATTGTCAAGTGAAGGAGTTATTCTAGAATTACTTTGTAAAGAAGAAGAATTTTTGTAAGGAGGAATTCACAGTTCATGAAGGATCAGCCCAGCATGATGTCAACAGATCATCTATTTACATTCAAGGATAAATTCATGATATTTTAATAGAGTGGATCTTGTATCTCTTCTCTAGATGATAGAAAATTCCCTAGTGGTGATGGTGGATTCGGTGGTCCCTCCTCCTCTAACGGGGGAGGGGCCTCAGCCCTAGTCTCGTGTTTCTTTCCATTAGGGTTTTTGGGGTGGGTATGGGCTTTCATTCATTTTACTACAGTCAAGAGACTCTTATATTTTCATAGCATCAACATTTCTCTGAAGGTCCCTAGGGTCCTTCATGGCCAACCATTGGTTATGATTTCTCTGCTAGAATTTCTAGAGGCCTCTTCATTACTCTCTTCATCTCTAGTGGTCAGTTTTATTCATTGTCAGCCACCTATTTATCTCTTTGATAGGTCATGAGTGAAGAATAGTGTTTAAGAAAATGTGTGATTGTCGAGATCCTAGGACTATGATAAATCCTTATTTACTTCTCTCATGAGGAATAACTAGTGTGGGCTTAGTATAGGTCTAGAATATATATTTGTGGCTTTCATTTTCATCTTATCCTCTAGCTGTTTAACCACTATATGAATTGGTACCCATCCACTGTGGCTATTTGGCTTCAACTTCTTGGTCTACCACTACCCTTCCAGAACCCATCCCTCCTTTGGTGTATAGGAAACTCCATTAGTCACTTCTTGTGTGTTAATAATAGGACATATACTCTAAAGCATCCTATTTTGGTATGCATTTGTGTTGAAATGGAACTCTCACAGCCCCCACCAGATGTTGTGTGGATTGTGATTGAGGGAGAATATAGGTATTTCCAACCTATCATTTATGAATCTTGGATGAATATTTGTTCTATCTGTAACTAGAAGGGTCATCATTATATTGACTATAATAAAAGGGATTCAGGTTCCCCTTTGGTCGATAGATCTCAATCTATTGAAGGGGATAATAAGCCTTTAGATCCTTCTATGGATCTCAGTGTTCCAGATCCCCAGTGTTCGAGAGCCTATTCCCTTAGGAGTGGTGGGATATCTTTTCCCCCTAATCTGTCTCAAGGTCCCTTTTCTTCTCAAGAATACATTTCTATTTAACATTAGTGGGAGGACCCTTAATCTTCAAGTAAGGACCATTTCATGCAGTTTACACCCCCCCCCCCCCCCCCTTATGGAGTTTCAATTGGGTTCAGGACTGGGGTTTGCTTCAGTGACAGTGTAGGGTGAAAAACCTGAGGATTTGAGTCCACAAATCAAGGATGTTTTTTCTCATTTGAGGAGTGATTTGGGTCTCAGTGCCATTTCAAGAAGATATGGGGAGGCTATGTAGTTGTGTGAGGTTCATAAATTTAACTCCTCCCCATTTAAAAATGTTGGGCATGAGTTGAGGATCCCCCCTTGGATATTGATTCATCTGGGTAAATGGTCTCATCCAGTCCTATCAATGAATCTATTGTGAGCATGGAAGTCTATACTTCCCCAGGTTCTGGAAGTCATGCTCAATGTTTGGGTTAGGGGGACACTAATAAGTAACCCCAATTTATCAGTCACGTATTTTTGCATCTTATAGGTTCATATTTTTCCAAGTAGGACTTTCAATCTATACCATCCTATGCTGATATGGTGAAATCTATAGGAATGGATATCTATTCTCAAAATCGATTCGCAATGCTGGGAGATAAAGAGTGTCATGTGTGTGAGGAATGGGAGGAAGTGGAGGCTTCCCATGGAGAGAACCTATCTATGATATTGGTGGTTTCTCATGAGGATATGGATTCTGATTCAGAATACCCTCTTGAGTCTAAGGAAATGGAAATTTTGGAGGACTATATTAGATTCTCCTCAAGGAAGGGAAATAACACTATCATTGATTCATATGGGTTTATTAAGAACTATTGGATGCTGTAGAGGAAAAAGGGATATTATTTTTTACCAATCCCTCCAATTACTAGATCCTCAAGAAAAGGAAAGCTTCCTCTGATGGTTCCCAATTAGGTGGAGGCAAACTCTAATAAGGAAATTGAACCACCAGCAGGGTAATCATCTATCATAGACTAGGAAAATGATAAAAAGAATAATATTGAATCTGATATTCACTAGAGATGAAAGGAATTGATGGAGTGTGATGAGTGGGAAATCATTATCGATTATAATGAATAATTCTCTGACAAGGGTTTAGATGTCATCACTCTGAAAGATGATTTTGATAGGCTGGTTGGAAGGCATATTTAGGCTATCCTTACCAAGGTGTAGAGTACCTGGACCCAAAAAAAATATGGAATACAGGCATATGGATTCAACAGAAAAAATCTTACTATGGAAGAGATTATTCAAACTTGTAATAGGAAGTCATAAAATTTTGAAAACCTCCTCAAATATGATCTAGATGATAAGGTTATTGCTCATCAATGGAGTCTCCTCATAGGTATGGTCTCTAAAAGGATTAAATTTCAACTCATAGATTCTACTATTACGTATCATTTTGATTGACTGTCTAATTTTGTACATGACTATTTTTTCACTTTTACTTGAAATTTTTTTTCTTAATAAAAACATATATTTTGAGGAAGGATAAATTCCATGTAATTGATTCTGGTGAAGGTAACTACAAGTCGATAAACAATTTTGAGGTTATCCTTTCCACCAAGAGTGGGTGTATAATGGAATGCTCAATTGAGTGACCCTTGGGAAGTAGTGAGTTGTCCCTAAAACATGGTAAATGGGAGTGATCCCTATGAAGAGTATTTCATTTTAAAGTGATTTCAAGAATACCTTATTTTGATTTTTTTGTTAACTTTTGGGGGTTATAGGTTTTTAGTGAAATGGTGGGTTTTGAGAAAAACCATATTATAGCATATTGACTTGACTATCGGACCATGTGGGATATTGTGAGCATTCCCTATACCCGTTACACATGAGAGAGGTTGGGAAAGTTTCCATTGATCCTTGGGGATATTTGGGTTGGGGTTCCAAAATGGTTTTAAATTTTTTGTTTTGTTTTGATTTGAACTGGTATGTTTATATTGTTAAGGCTTGATTAAGCTAATTAGAGGTATTCAAGACCTCTATGCTAATGTGTTAGAGATTATAGCTTGTGAAATTCAATCTATTTAAAATTTAATTATTGATTAAAGTGTTTTAATGTGATTTATATATATTTATTTCTTGATATTACATATGTTGAGACCCATGGGGTTGTAATGGGCTTGGCCCGAGGTTTGGATGTCATGGCCATTGGGATTTAGTGATGTTGAAAATTGGTTGGGTTTGGACCAGATCTTCTTGAGTGGTTTTGACCACAGGGTTGGGCATCGTGGATGTTAGATTGAGGTGGTAAGACCGCCAGGTTGGGTAAGTCTCATGATACTTTGATGGAAAGGGCATTGGATTTTAGAGACAAGGTCGTAGGGGCATGAGGTTCCAGAGATGTTGTGGCTTAGGTACTTTATTTGATGATTACCAATTACATGTGATTTCCAAAGAACTTATTGAGTCATGTGCACACATGTTGACTCTGTAATGAGGTGGTTTTGACAACTCATGTGGGTAGAGGCCCCCGGTAGTTGTGCCTTAGGTACTTATGGTTTGGGGGTGCTTTCTGTAGAAAGCCACATGGAAGGTAAGGAGCTTTCATTTAATAGTAATGAGGATATAGGGTTTGGGGATGAGGCTTTCCAGGATTAAGGTCATGGGCCTTGATATTTATTTGAGCATAGACATCAATGTTCCTCCAGATGTCATGCCATCAGATAATGTGAGCTTTCAAGCAAGGGTCCTTGGGACCGGGACACTATTATTAGGGTGTGCCTTCAGGATGTCAGTAATTTTTGAAATAAGGTTTCAAGAGGAATGTAGTGTCAAGATATATGATTGATGTGGGGTTCCCTAAGACATTGTGACTACAGGGGTACCTTGGAGCATGGCCCAAGGACTCTCTCTGCTTCTGATATTTCGGTGTTGGCTGAAGTAGGTAACACTCCCTAGTGACTCTTGAACACCAGTAGAGGTTGTGTTTATTTATTACATCATACTGTTTACATTAATTATAGATGTGTATCTTATTAAACACTTATACTAGGTGTGCACCATTGGGTGGTATCGTACTGAGGTTCATCTCAAAACCTGGATGGGCCCTTCAGGACGTGTGTAGACTTTATGGATTTATGTATATCTAAAGGATCTGCCTTAGGAGATGGATCATAGTACTATTTGTAATAGATATTGGCATAGACCTTGAGGTCATACCTATATAGATTTTTACTTTTTTTTAGTTTCCATTTTAGTTTCATCATGCTTATATATGTAGATATTTTGTTCTGTCATGGGAAGCACCTTTGATACTTTATTGTATGAAATTACATAGAATGCGTGCTTTTTTCTTATTTTGAGTGGCTATATGTGATTTGTGGGAATGTTATTATGCTTACTTTCCACTAAAGTTGTTTCTATATTGATTAAACTATTCATTTCTATTGGATATGATTCTTCTTTTCATGTTTGGTTCAAGTATATTTAATCATTTATTTTCATTTCATGTGTTACTACTATGATCATACCAGTATATTATCTATTTCTAGAGGGTATAACCTCCCCACTATACCTATTTACACCCACGATACTAGTCAAAATCCTTTGGAATTTAGGGAGGTGCGCCTAAGGCTAGTAGTACCCAGCCTGTTAGCATTGTCCAGGTGTCTGTTCGGGTCATGGATTCTACAAGTGGATTAATAGGAGTTTATTTTACCTCTTTTCTTGGTATTAATCTTTGGGTTATGGTGGACTGAAGATAAGTTGCTGGTGGAACTAGATTTAGAACTCATTTTTGGGTGCATGTAGCCCCATGTACGAGGGATGGATTGAGTAACCTTAGGTGGGTTATTTTGTTTTGTTTTTGATCATATTATAGTTTATATGGTTTCCACCTAGGTGGATCACTTGGTTTGTGATGATTATTACTTGTGATATGTTAACCTTGACCCAGTTTCGTAAGGGAGAATCAAACCATGGGTTGGTGAGTCAAGGCATGTTTTCTAGGATTCGATAGGCACATTTTTAGTTTATTTTAATTTCATATATTCACATATTCCTTGTGAAGTGATAATACCATGTGGGATATGTCAATTTCCATGTGAATTGGTGAAATTCCTGATAGAATTTCTTGTTTTATGCAATGTAATATTCCATGCTTTAAATTTATGTAAAAATTGCATGTTCCATGGGAATTTGGACTATCACTTATAGGAGCAGCCAGGTATTATGGTTGAGGTGATTTTGATCACCAGGATTGGGGGACTTAATCACCGGACTAAGGAAATGGTGTTTGTTAGGACAGGCGTGGTCCGAGGATATTGTGATATGTGGCTCTGTTAAGGGAGGATAAGGAGTCCATGAGGCCAGGATATTGTGGGGCATGGTTTTGATAGGGTAGAGTGAGGTTAGTTTTTATACGTTATTTTTTACAGGTTTTCCTATTTGTTTTGAAAATATTGTTATATATATATGGGTTTTCTGACCATTTTATGGTATTCATGGGGTTTCTCCTAGATTGATTTATGAAGTGTAAATTGGGTGATGGTATAGTGTCGTAGGAGCACGATCAGGTTCAGACCCACGAGGGGTAGGAAGAGCATGAGTCGTAGGTATAGGCTCAGTGGAAAGATCAGGTTCAGGATCCAGTGCAGGCAGGACACCTTCCATGCTTGACAACATCTGGTTCATGGATTAATGATTAGCTCTGATCAAGACTAGTACTTATCTTGTAGGGGATAGAAGGAGGTGATTAGAGAGCATATCCATTGATGGTATATTTGATGTGGGACTTCCATTTGTAGCACCTATTTCTTTTTCAGGGTGAGGGTTCTCCACAGGTTGTTGAGAACTGGATAGAGAGAATATAGATGATTTTAGAGTAACTTGAGATGTTTCTAGGGTGTAGGGTCAAGCTGTAGACCTATATGCTTATCGAGACAGCTAAGCACTGATCGGATGTGCAGGTTCAGGCTCATAGACATGAGGGATTGTCCTGGAAGGACTTCGAGGATAGGTTATTTGATTACTTTTCCCCTGAAACACTGAGGGTAGAGAGAGATCGGGATTTCTTGAGCCTTCAAAAAGGTGAAATGTTTGTCATGTACTATGTATCTACTTTTACTGAGTTTTATTTCTTTCCACTAGGTATGGTAAGCGATGAAACCTCAAGGGTTAGGTACTTTAAAGATGGATTACAACATGCCATTTGGGTGTAGGTAAACATCTTTAGGTTGGTCTCATTCTCAGAGGTGGTGAATCAGGTGCTCATAGCCAAGGTTATCATAATGGAAAGGTCTCAATTAGTTCAAGTTTTGGATTTAGGTGATACTTCTTATGGAATAAAATGAGGTTAGGATGAGTTCCAGTAGGGAGGTCAGCTCAAGGACCCAACTAGACCACTTTGTGGTAGCTCAGCGGTGGTTTTCTTTCAATGTGGGAAGCCATGGAATGTCCGGAATTAGTGTGATTGTCCTACAAAGGAGTTATAGGCATGTGGATAGGTGGGGGATCTTGATAGGTTCTGCAGGAAGCCTTCTCATATAGTTGGAAGGTAGGAACCTAGGTAAGCATAGGCTTTAGAGATCAATTTTGGATTAGTACCCGGTGAGGGTAGCTGAGGTTCAGTTTCACATGGAGAAAGTGGTAGAGATAGTGGGACCAAACTATGAGATTAGTGGATGGTGGATGGTGCATTACCATAGGGAGGAAAGGCTTCAAAAATTCGTGTGTCAATCCAAGTGCACGTCGTGCAGTTTCTTGGGGCTTAATAGGTTGGTGATCCGACAACATTCAGAGGTATGCCACATGCACAGTTGTGACTTTCTTTTGTTTTCTTTTCGCATGTCCTATTGAGGCATGTCTGTTTTGAGTTCATGAGGTACACAGGATATATATGGACTAAATAGATGTTTTTAGTAGGCTGGAACCATTTTGAGTGCATGATTATATATATATATAAGGTGTTTTGGAATTAGGAGCATCATTGGATGCACGTTTTGAGGTTCTTAGGCATCGGGGCATCTGAGGGATATGGGTTAAATAAGGTTCATTGGGAATCGGGGCATCTAGGATGCGGTTTGTGATTGAGGTGTGAGGCACCAAGTTTTTTTGATAGTCCAAGGTGTGAGGGGACCCGTTGTTCCATGAGTTCCATGGGATCAAGGCGGGTAATGATGTGGTGCAGGATATGATTAGGTGTTATAAAAAATGTGGGAGAACCTGATGTGGTGTAGGGGTGAAGATGCATCATGGGAGGACCATGGTTCCATAAATAGGTCTTTGGACCTTGAGTGATTTGAGTTTTGGTTAGGTTGATATCAAGTTAGGTAACTCTTAATGTGGGGATCCCCTTGAGAAATTTGGCCAGAACCCTTGAGACCAAGGTAGTCTGGGTTCTTTTTACTAGGATTTGTAGTTTGGTACCATCTCCTAGTTTTGTTTGATAGCTCAAGGATGATCTATATTAATGTGGGTAGATTGTGATATATTGGGTTTTAAGAATGGGTCAAAATCCCCACCCGGTATGAATTTTCCAACTAGTGTTTATGATGCTTTTTTGTTTCATTGATAAGAACTCGATTCTAAGAGTTATGTTTGCCTTAAATGGTGTTTTTGAGTTAGTTTGTAGGATAATATAGTGTCTCGAGTGTTCTTAAGGGTTTTTTTAGTGTTGGATGATCAAACACCTAGTTTTTAGAAAATAAGTGCATGTGTGCGGCTTAGGTAAATTGTACGAGTGGTGGCACACATTCATGCAACCACCTCTATAGTTTTGATAGAGGGTTGTCACATAGTTTGTACATGGTATGGAAATTTGTGGGGGTGGCCGGGTAGTTCTATAGATCTTATGCAGTGGCCTCTACACAATTTTCACATAGTTTATGAAACCATGTTGGTAAACCGTGTGGCCTTGTAAATGAGTAAAATTACCATTTTCCCCTTTTTCATATTTCCTTCTTTCCTCCCCCTTTCTTTCTTCTTGGTCGTGCACAGCAAGGGAGAGCCTCCCCTTTCCTCCTTCCATTGTATTTGATCCAAGTCCTTTATCTAACCTTTGTTATTTGATCCATCATAAGATATAGGACCACCTTCGTAATGCTAACCCTGCGAACCATACTTCTTCCTAGATTTTTCACCTTATGGACCATTGTTTCCATCTGAACCAATTTCAGGGTTTAAGATGGAAACTCAGATATACATTGATCTACTTATAATTGGACCACGATATTAGATGTTCCTACATCTATGAGTCTAAGGTAGATGTTTCATACCTTGTTTTTTGTTTTTTCAGACTTTTTGGGGTTTCGGATTTTTAGAACAATAGTAGGTTTTGATAAAAATCCTATTATAGCATATTGACTTGACTGTTGGACCATGTGGGATGCTTTGAGCATGCCCTATACCTGATATGCATGAGAGAGGTTGGGCGAGAGGCCATTTATCCTTGGGTATATTTGATTCAGGGTTCCAAAATGGTTTTAAATGTTTTTTTATTTGAACTAGTATGTTTAAATTGTTATGTCTTGATTAAGATAATTAGAGTCATTCAAGACTTCTATGCTAATGATTTAGACCTTGTAACTTAAGAAATTCAATTTGTTTAAAATGTAATTATTGATTAAATTGTTTTAATGTGATATATATATATATATATATATGTTTGTGTGTGTGTGTGTGTGTATATATATATGTAATGCTTGAGATTACATATATTGAGACCCATGGGGTTGTGACAGGCTTGACCTAAGGTTGGGATGGCATGGCCATTGGGATTGAGTCATGATGAACACTGGTTGGGTTTGGCCTAGATTTTCTTGAGTGGTTTTGACCATAGGATTGGGAATCATGGATGTATTATTGAGGTGTTAAGACCATTATTATGGGAATGGATTATGATTCTTGGAAGGAAAGTCCATTGGATCTTAGCAACATGTTTGTAGGGGCACGCAATTCCAGAGATGGTGTAGATTAGGTCCTTTATTTTGTGATTGCTACTCACCCATGATGTTCAAATCATTGATTGAGTCATGTGCACAAATTTTGACTCTTTGATGAGTTGGTTTTGACCACACATGTGGGTAGAGGCCCCTGGTAGTTGCGTCTAAGGTACTTATGTTTTGAAGTTGCTTGTCGTAGAAAGCCATGTGGAAGGAGAGGAGCCTTCGGTTGATAACAATGAGGCTATCGGGTTTGGGGATAAGGCTCACCCTGATTGAGGGTGTGGGACAATATATTTATTTTAGGATAGAGATCATTGGTCCTTCAAATGTCACACCATGGGATAATGTGAGCTTTCGAGAAGGTTTCCTTGGGACTGGGACAATATTGTTAGGGCATGAATTTAGGACATTGGTACTTTGAGACATGAGGTGTCATGAGGCATGCGGTATTAGGATATATGATTGAGTTGGAACCTGAGGGTTCAACATGAATTTGTGACTATAGGGGCACCTTGGGCCATGGGTTAAGGACTCTATTTGATTCTAATATCCCGGTCTTGGCTGAAGTAGGTGATACTCCCCAGGGGCTGATGAGCACCAGTGGAGGTTTTTTTATTTATTGTGTCATACTGTTTACTTTACTTATAGATGAATATCCTCTTAAACACTTATACTAGGTACACACCATTGGTTGGTATCCTACTAAGATTCATCTCACACCCTACACAATCCCTTTGGGATGTGTGTATACTTTATGGATTTACATACAAGTAAAGGATCATCTTTAGGAGTTGGATCATAGTAATGTTTTCCATAGAGATTGGCAAGGACTTTGAGATTATTCCTATCAAGATTTTTACTTTTCATTTGTTTACATTTTAGTTTCAATATTCTTATATATCTAGCTACTGTGATTTTCCATGGGCAGCACATTGGATATTGTATTATACGACCTGTCATGGCATGCATTCTTGTTTTCTTGTTTTGAGTGTCTATAAATGATTTTTTGGCATGTTTTTCTACTTACTTTCCACTGTAGTTTTTTCTATATTGCTTCTATTGTTTATATCTATTGGATGTGATTCCGATTTGTGGGTCTGGTTCTAGTATATTGAGTCATTTATTTCCATTACATGTGTTACTATTATGCTCAGACCAGTATATTATCTATTTCCATACGTTATATCCTCCCCACTATACCTATTTACACCCTCATTTATACTCGACAGCCTTTGGCATTCAGGGAGGTGTGCCTAAGGCTAGTATTACTTGGCTCGTTAGCACTATTCAGGTGGCTGTTCAGATCGGGGATGCTACATATTGGGATGTACTTAGATAAAACATGTGATGCACTTATCTATTATATAGGGGGAATGAGATGTTCGTATCTATAAGAGTAAATATCATGGGATGTTTTCATCAATCTAGTCATTCTATACTCAATTAATTGAGAATGTATGAGTAGCTATTTAGGATTGACATACTCTATGTCTCATGGTTTCTTGATGTCTTAGAAAAATGGATCATATGAAAATGCATCCTTTCATATGATACAATAACTGGAAATGGGTATAGAGATATAAGTCTTTGAGGAAGATCATGTGATATCCCTTTCTAGCTTGAGTAGCATTGATGCTTTTCTAGAGGAAATCCTTTTCTCACATTTATGAATTCTAGTATTTATATTTATTTTAAATGCTAAAAATACCCATGGGGTCATACTTTGTAGTTTTATAAATGGGGCTTGAGTTTTATAAAACATAGAGAGTTGATCTAAAAGTGTTTTAGAGTTTATCTAAAAGGAATTTTGGGTGTGTATTCACATGGTATTGAATGTGATGTGACATAAGGTGATGTTGATGATAGCTTTCTAATAGTTATTTGAATGATATCCAAAATGAGTTTTTGGATATGGTTTGAAAATTTAGTGTATATGATATAATATAAGGTGAAATTTCATAAAGTCTACAAGGCTTTATTATAGGTGAGATATTAATTAATATATTACCTAAATTCATATATACATATGATATATAGTTTCTATATTATAAGAGATGATATGGGTATATTATAAGGAATGATTTATGATAATTCATGTTATTTCTTGCATATATTATATTGTATGATATAATTATATAATAAGTTTCATGACATGGGTCAATCATATTATATGATTTATGTGGAAAATGAATGTTAAATGTTAATGTTCACATTATCTTCCATGCTAAATATAATTATTATATACAATGTATGGTATAATATGATTGGTTGAAGGTTAAATTTGATGTGACCACATATCATTAACTCATACATTATAAATGTATGAGTGAATTCAAGAAGCTCATAGAAAATCCTAAAAGATGGAATAAATGATGATTAACCATTGGAATAGAGTTTCTAGAGCCTGACTAAGGCACTACTGATTCCCTCATACCCAAAGTTTTTTTTATTCCTCCTTTACCTTATGAGATACTAGAAAATCATGGAGTTAAAGAGAATCCCACCCAAGAATTGAGTGATTATATTTACCCTATGGATACACTACAGAGGAGGTAGTTTGATGGTTGTCTCTTAGTGATATTCTTCAAACATGTGATTGAAGACTAAAGAAGAAGCTATCATTGATTTATGGTGCAAACATAATTTTCTTCATTATATATATATATGGTTTTTATTTCATACATGGTTGATCTTGGGAAATATGGTTTCTAATCTCTTCCATTATATTTAATGAGTTTCATTTGATCCCCAGAAACCCATCATGTCATACCATAGTAATATCCATATTATGAAGTTATATTGGGTAGGATGGTTTGTCTTTATTTAACTATTATTTATAGTTATCTAATAGAAGGTGAAATATCAAAAAGTTATTGATAGACCATCATTACTATTCATAAACCTATTTCATATAGTGAGGCATACCTAAGGTCACATGATAACCCATCTATGGAACTATTTGGGTTGACTGGGTAGGGGATGTTACATGAATCATCAGCCTATGTGGAACTTCTTGTCTTGACCAATCACTTTAAATACAAGTTGGTACCTGAACCTGTAATAAAACATAAATCTTTACAAATGTACATAAAAACCCATGACATGTTCAAAGTTAAGGGGTGAGTATAATGGCTCAATAGGATTCCATCTCTCACCTCAACTCATTGAGTGAGAGCGATCAATTGGATACATGTGATAGTTTATTGTGATTTCAACTCAACCCACCTAGAAATATAACTCATGCATGTTCATGAAATACCATAATACCTTTGTTCCATCAGTGAAATGAAACATGCACCTTGAGGACACATGGAAGTACTTCCATGCTTGGGTAAGGTCTAACTTACTTATTACCGATGACACATATAGCCTCTTTTCACAATGAGGTATATCGAAAGGCTATTATTGACTCATAAGACATTATCACCAAGAGTTTTCATATCACATTACCAATAACTTACTCAAAAGAATCTCATTGATCCATCATTTATCTCAATTTCATTTAATTAATTAAAACCTTAAATATCATGGAAAATTAAAATCAAATCAATAAATACAATAATGGGAAATTAAATAGGTTTCCATCATCAATAACAATATTTTAACAATAACAAAAACTATAAGGGTGGTAAAAAAGTTCCCAAACTAAAAAAAATTGAAACCATATAGAAATACCATGATAAAATAAATAGTCAAACAAATAATAAGTACTAAACATATCAAATAATAGACCCCATCTTCATTCATTTCCCCATATATCATGCTCAGTCCCATATTATCTTATCGATCATTACCATATCTATCTCTCAGACTTATTATAGATAACCTCAAACTCAATCCCATATTTCACATGTCTTCATAGGGAATGTATCCCACTATAAGATCATGTATCACCATGACAACACCTATATACTATGGATTAAATATCACTATCTTCATTAAAATCATTATCCAACATTTTTCATCTCACAACCCACCCCCACTAAGACTCCATCTAAGCTAGTAGTGAGTTTGATCATGACCCTCAAAGCCCAAAATCTATAGGTCATGGGTTGGTGACTAGTACCAAGGGTATATTATTACACATATATTGAAGACATCACCCTTTTTAAATGAAATATCTACATCAGCATGAATAATATAAATGTATTACCAATCACAATACATGAATTATTTATATCAAATTCATGTCATGTCACACATAACAAATCCAAAAATAAAAAAAACACTCACAAAGTATAATATTTCTTCTATACCTCTATTTTGATATAATATGATCCACCACCACCAATAAGTATCTAGTATCCAAAGATAAGGTCTCACAACCCCACCGCCAACTCTATTTAGATAATTTATAAGATAAATCTATAAAAATTTAGAATGAGAATATTATTATACTCAATAGGCTCATACCTATAACACTTATATGTCCATGTGAATGAATCATACTAATGAATCTGTGTATAGTTAACAAAAAACAGTCAAACTTTCATACCCTAAATCCAACCAGACAACCCATTTTATTATCAAGCCTCATAATCTACAAATTTTTCCATAACACATAAACAATAATCCAATCCATATCAAAAAACCAAGTATTTTTTCAATCATAAGGGCCACACTGTAAATTACTCCATACAGTTTTCCATCTGTAGGGATTGTTCTATGATATCACAATATAGTTATAAACCCACATATACCTCTCTATAATTTATCTATATAGTAGTCCACCTATAGGGACCACACTATAATATACTTATCAATTGGGAAACATTACACCCATAGGGAATCTTGTTATTTTTAGAGTATCCATCCTTGAAGACACTCTTTGCTACAACTGGCATTAGTTGGGTAGTTATCCACCCACAAAGACTCTATTTTAATTACTGGGTGTCCTCCCACTAGATATATACTCTCCTTAACCTAAATCATCCCCAAACAACATCACATATCCATTATAACTAACCATAATATATTATTCATCTTTATCAAGTATCAAAAATTGATTAAGACCCCTCTAATCCATTTTATCACCCAGCTAGGCCCCTAAACATACAAAAGTCCTATTGAATATAATCACACCACATAGATATATCATTCTCCCACCTAGTTCTACCAAAAACCAGATCCTAGGGAGTAATTCAAAACTTTACTAAAACTTCTTATATCATAATCATAAATACATTCCATATACTCAACATTATTCATTAAATATTGGAAATATATTTGACATAATTTCTTTATTCACCAAACCTTTTCCATATTCACATTTCCATATAAGAAAACAAGAGGGGTTTTTAAAAGGGTTTATAAGTGATTTCAATGTCATAACCTATCAAATAAACCCCCCCCCCCAAGCACTAAATTTTATAACTAGAAGAGTGGAAGAAAGTATTATACAACATGACCCATGCTGAATATGGAACGGTGTCATGCCAAAGGAGCATGGATCATATGGAAACTACATCACCCCTATATACCTCATTAAAAAATTTATCTTCATAAGAATGTGGAATAAAACTTTTTCTATGTATCTTATCCCCCATTTAACTCAACACCTCATCACCCATCACCATATCAGCATTGAGAGGAAAACATCTTGAAAGTGGCATAAGTTTTGTGTTGATTTAGAATCACCCATACTAATAAAATCATTATTCATATCTCTTCAATGATTTTCACTTGTTTTGAATATTTTAAGATTAGAAACATCATCAAAACATAATAAAATATTCATAGATAAATTGTAAACATATTTTATAATATATTTTTCATGAAACCATTTCATGAAAATCTCTATCTCTATATATTTCTTTGATTATCTATCGTAATATCAAATTACACTATAAATCCACCCCAATTCTCAGGAAAAACAATTACTATATTCACAGATTATACTTTTTCATAAATTTAAATATTCTATTTCCACCATTTACTAATTTATAATAGTAATCTTCCATATCAAAATTTATATTCATTTAAAATATTCACATTGAAAATTCATTCCATAAATCACATATGTGTTATACTTATTTTTCAATTATTAATTATAATATTAATTTGGAATTATTATGAATTATCTACCCATCACTAAAAAACAAGGTAAATTCATAAAGAGTATTAAAAATATGATACTTTCAATTCATAAATCTTGATTCCATGATGAACTACAATCCTCAACAATCACCCATCATTTTCTTATTTCTGGTCTTCATCTACCTTTATATTGATCTTTGATGCCACAAATATTTCAAAGTTTCCATTATCATGATTAAATAAACTTAGATAAATGATATTTATTGAAATATAGATTAAATAAGATTAAATAATATATTTACCCCATAAAAACCCAGGTATAATGGATATTAAACTTTACACTTTTAACTTTTCCATTTAAATCTCTCATTAATTCGTTAAATAGACCATGAGTCATGAAACGGTCTTAATAAAATATCTAGATCTTTCATTCCTCTAATATTTTGTGTACTCACAACCATAAAATATAAAATATAATATTTATAAAAATAAACCAAAAAATTAAATTACTTAAATAAATATTTAAATAAATAAATTCCACCAATATCAAGTAATTTATTAAAATTTAAATCATAATAAAAAATTATAAAAAATTCATCCAATGATTATTTTTTTGGCCAAAATTCAATGGAATACTAAAAATTTCACTTTTATAATAGTTAAATTATCATTTTGAACTTCATTCCCAAAAAATATCAAATTTTCACAAAACCAAACTTTTAATTTATAAGTCTCAATATTACAAACCCCTTGAAAAATTTTCATCCATAAAAGGATTAAACCATAATCATAAAGAGAAAATAACCACATAAACATTATAATTACTTTAAATTTTGAAGTACCCAATTGGATATGTAAAGATGATTTGTAATTTTTATCTATATAATTTGGGTGTAAAGTCAATGTATGAGGATGGTGTTACTTCCATCATAAATGTCAAAGGAAGAAGAACTTTTTTTGTAGAGACCCGAAGCCTGACTTACATGGACATTACATTACATTTGAGAAATACTTAGTACACAACAAAAACACACACACAAGGATCGTAATAGTTTAGTGTCTTTGGAAACTCGGAACGTAATCTTCTAATCGTGGTGAAAGATCTTCAATATCTCCCATAAAGATCTTCCCTCTCTTTTTTTACCTAAAACCTTTCTTTATATCCTGGGGAAAAGAAAACATAAAAGGGTGAGCTCAAATGCTCAGTAAGGGTAAACAAAAGAAATATCAATCACATCATATACATAAGAACATAGCTTTTGGAAATCTTAACCTGTAAAAGAGCTCATAATATCATAACATGGGATAAATCATAGAAGTGAAAATGAGATCCCCATAATCATAACATGAAACTTGAAACTTTGTGGCATGCACACATAATCATAGAAAATCATTTCTTGTTAGTCATGACTCATTTCCAAGACTATCTTAGTGGACAAAGTCCCTTTCTGAATCGAGTAACCCTCGTTTCAGTCCTGTTTCACTGAACCGGTATAACCTACCATTTCAGCCATGTCTATCTCATGAGATATTAAATCTTTACCCAATGCATTGGAGGGAGATATAGGTCCCACCCATCTTATAATGAATCCTTTCTTATGTGTGCCACATAATCATAAACCATACATCATAGCGTAAACCATGTAATAAAAATGGGATTCTTAAACAATAGGACATCATAAAAAAATTCATATAAGATAAAGGAATTCATAAAAATGTTTCCATCACAACATAATCAAATCCATGTAATAATAGGGATAAAAACAGAACCCTTTTATTATCTTAGATGGAAAATAATTTTGATAAAATACTTGAACTCCATTCTTGAGGAAAATATCCTTTCTACTTCAAAAACATTTTTCCTTTCATAACATGTCATACGACTTTAAAATAAAAGAAGTTGATTAAAAATAAACTTTAAAACTTGTAAAGGATGCTTCTTGGAAATAATTTTTTAAAAATCCATTCATTCCGTATAAGTTAAAAAAACATTCTTCGTACTTCTGTCGGAAAAGTCAAAAAGTACCTCGTACGAAAAACGACAAAAGATTCCTTTCATTTCTTTTACTAAAAACTCATCGAAGGGTAAAAATGGATTTAAACAATTGTAGGTGGATGGAAATAATATTACATATTGATGAAACATGGGTGTGGATGATAAAATACACCCCAGTAAATACTTACGAATAAACAATCTCGGATAAAAATGAGATTGTGATATTTCCCTTACCTTAGGTCCGATTT
Source organism: Viscum album (assembly GCA_963277665.1). NCBI lineage: Eukaryota > Viridiplantae > Streptophyta > Magnoliopsida > Santalales > Viscaceae > Viscum > Viscum album. The sequence goes on from OY728132.1 coordinate 1,881,251,678, forward strand.
GCTTCGTAAGTGTCCGAACCTCCTGTATAATGATTTAAATCATGTTATTGACTTATTCCAGAATCATATTCATTGTTATTATATCATATATGGTCCACTTATGACTTTATATTACCCGTTCTTTTGTAAATTCATGTTAAAGTAGCGTTTTGGGTAAAATCGTCTCATTTGTCGTTTGTGTTTTTAACTTGTAATTATTCATATGATTACTTAGATCATGATTACTTAATTACAGAATATAAAACATGATTTATATATATATATTCAGAATATACATATATAATAAATCAGTAAATGGAAAGAAATACACCGTTCATGGAGACGGTAGTCCGTACGTACACATGAACGCTGTTTTCGTTTCCTTATTGAATTGAATGGAATTAAGTAGATGACATACATATAAATATAAATAATTACAGTATCATTATTAGGTAATATATTTCATTAGTACTTATTATATATACTTTATAATCATTCATTAATGGTTAATCATTGAGAATGAATCTCATCGCGTCGTGGAGACGGTAGTCCGTACGTACGCACGAGCGATGATATCATTTCCATAAATATTGAATTGAATTGGAGTAGATTATACAATATATCAGAATCAATATGATGTTGTAATAACTATTTATAGTTATTCTTTACACCATTATACCCATCCATGTAAGGTGGTGGTGGAAAATAGATTACACCACGGCGTGGAGACGGTATTCCGTACGTACGCACGCGCGGTGATTTCTTTTTCCATAGGATGGATAGATGGTGAAATAGGGTTGTTTTATACTTATAATAACATATCAGTATATGAGTGATACTGATGTTATTACTTCATAATGAAACAACCTAAGAAGAAGAAGTGGAAGAAGAAATAAATATGAAAGAATTGGCAACGGTAATTACCTCTTCTTTGAAGCGCCTTTTGGAGACCTCCTCTTAGGGAACTAAAATTGGTCTTTCAGGAAGACCAGAACCTCTAGGATGTTGCTAGGGAAGTGGAGAAGAGATTTTGGCAGAGTTTGGCCGAGCTTGAGTGCTCAAATTGGTGTGAGGAGGAGGGGGAGGAGGTGTCCTTTTATAAGGGAGGAGAGGGGCACCTTAGGAATATCTCAAAATATTATTTTATATTAAAGTCAAAATCGGTTTATAATGGTTCCAAAGGGTCTTATTTCGAAGCTAAAGTGGGGATGGGTCGAAATCCTATCAACCAATAGGATTTAGACAAGTTTAGGTTATTATTTTAACCTTATCAATTAGATTTAACTCTAAGTTAAATAATTTAACTTTTACCGTGTCTTTTTGTTCTCTTTCACTATATGGTTAATACACTTACTATAACATGCCAAAAGAACCCTAAATTGTTTATTATTAATATATATATCCTTATCTAAGTCATTTTGCCGAACCTTAGATTTTTAGGAATAAAATAACAATTAATAATATAATATTTGATTTAAAAACTATTTTGTGTCAATTTTGACACTATTTGATATATGATTTTTGTGAAAGTCATAACAGAATTATATGTTCAAACCAAGTTTATTAAATCAACACTAATATATCATAGTAACCTAGAAAATTAGTGGAATTCATAAAAAGTCTCAAATTACATTCAGTTTGGTGTTTATAACATCAATTATGTCAATATTTCATTAATAAGATAATTACTGCATCATCTTTGTGTCATAAATAAATTAAATTATTTGATGTCTAAAAATTACAAATAAAATACCATTATGTAGGAAATCTTTTTAGATTTCTAATTAATATTTACAATCTAATTTATCTTATGTATAACCCTATATTAAAAATGTTTTAGTAAATAAACTTCGATTTTAACTCTTTTAACTCTTCTTTGAATTAAATAATAATAAATGTCCTAATCTAATCCAAGTGGGCCTAAATGGTCATATTTTATTCCTAAGCTTGTTTTTGGTCGAATTACACTTGTCCAATAGAATTAGGACATGTTTTAGGGTAATAGTAATATCATATTTACCCTTAGTTACCCTATTTACTATTAACAGCGGTAAAAAAAAGTAAAAAGTTACTATTCACCAAAAAATTATTTTTATCTCATTGAACCACATTTTACTTACTGATATCAACCGTGTCTGTCGGATTTTCGAAATTCCATTCACAGAAGCGGTAAAATTAAGTTTTATGCAAAATTCAGTTTTTAACCTACCACTTAGTGGTTTCACTATTCATCAAAAATTGAAGTTTTTCAGAAAAATGCCAAAATTTCACCCTAAGCTATAATTGATATTCAGAATTCAAAAATGATTTATATTTTACAAAATTCCCAATATATAAGTTGCATTAATTAAATTAATTTCCGCTGTCACAACAAATAGCATGTTTTTAAGAGATAATAACTATCAAAAGATTTACACTTGTTTATAACTGCTTTAAATGTGAAATTACATCCAATGACCAACATTGTATTAAATTGTAAAAATATATTCTAAATATACTTTAAAACCACTCAAATTAATAATTTATCACTATTAATTATTTCGATTAAAAAAGTTGTTTTTAATTATAATTTAGTAATTTTAACTATTCATCAGAATATGAAAGTTATCCGAAAAGTACCAAAACTTCACCTTAGGCTAAATTCGATACTCCGAATCCAAAAATGAAGTCCATTTTGAGAGCTAAAATTTCTAAAATTTTAAATGGTGGTTATTACTATTCATAACGGCTAGTTATAATAATATTTTAATAGCATTTTGTTGTTTAGTGAAACTCACTATTGCGTACTACACACGCTATCGAGGAAGGTTGCGATTGCGTGTAATGCAAGGAAAGTCAAAGATGTGTGTTGTGCAAGCTCCTTTTGGTGTAGCGTACAACACAAGACATTAATAAAATTAAAAAGAATATTTTTCATAAAATCTCGGGTTGTTACATTCTACCCCCCTTAAAATGAATTTCGCCCTCGAAATTCGTCGGGATTATAAATGGTTTACTATTCGAAAGTTTCTTTAATAGAAACCCACATCGTAAAAAGGAATACCAAAACTTGGCTTTAAAAACTAAAGTATGAAATGTAACGATTACCCAAATAAACTAATCACTGGGTTTCCACATAGGTGGAAATATGGATATGGAAGAGAAATCTAACCATCATGTTCTGATGGAGAGTAGTAGAGAACATGGCTATGGAAAAGCCAACAATCACAAATCCATAAATTTGTGACGATCTAAGGTACCATCTGATTAATCAGATATAAGATCACTAGGACAACATTTTTTTTTTTGGTTTTCAAGATCGTTTCCCTAAAGTTGAAGAACTTGAATTAGAATAAATACTTACTTTATTTTGGTAAAATTGCACTATTGTTCGTGCCTTGAACAATTTCCACTTCATCTCTTAAATAAATGAAGTTGAATTTGTTATTCGTGAAGTGTTAGCAGATCATGTGATAGAATGACGGGTCATTCCATCTGTCTCAAACAAAAGGTTAGCAAAAATTATATACATAAGTCGATCTATAGTGAGATTAATCATATATGGTTCCTAAAATGAACTTATACTTCATATATCATACCGCTTAATAAAATAAAACTAGTTTCTACTAAACAGGGACTTCCTGTAGGCCAGTGGTAGGCGATAAAGGCCAGTCGCACTTCGGTTGTGGGTTCGATTCCCACAGCCTTGTCCAAAGCGATGGGCTGTCGCCCGTCCTGCAGGTTGTCCTTTTTCTAAAACTATATTACTATAACATCCCATCAATAATATCGAGAGAACTTCTATCCTTAAACAATAATAACTTATGTACAATATAATCCATTCCAATTCTTTAGGCTTATCCATAATACTGCAGTCCACTCTCATAACATAGTGAAAATGATTACCAGAGATTTAACACCATCGTCGATCCCCATATATCATAAGATATGTTTTGTTGGTCACATTCCAAACATTCAAAGTCCTTAATCATGTATTCTATTGAATACCTTAGTGAAAACATGAATGCAGTTAAAATCTAACACTTTCCACATACCAAAATCTTCAAAATTCTATATACTCAAACCATGATATCACTTAGTCCTTATATCAATCATGAGCTCATGAATACTATTAAACATTTCATTTTCTCGTTTTCCCTTCATTATGCGCATATCATCTTATTTCCAAAAAATATCTCAATCACTTTGAATACCACATTAGACCAATACATAAATATTCCAATACTCCATGATACAATATTATTTTGGAATCCCCTTACATAAACACTTAATCATTCCACCACATCGTTGTCATATTCAACATCGCCAATAGTGATCGCATGTGACTTCCCTTTGTCCTTTGCCTTCAGTGGTTGCTCATGTTGATCATCACTAACCCTTGGATTAGAGCATTTATTAAGATAATGCCCCATTTCCTTGCACTTGAAGCATTGAAGTGTTGGTGGTGCGTTCTCTTCAGTGTTTGCTTTATTCACATCATTAGAAACCCTTTTTCCATTACTTCGACACTCAGCTGCTCGATGACCTTCTTTTCCACACTTAAAACATTTTCTATTCCCTTTAAGACAATCTCCACCATGCTTCTTTCCACACTTTGAGCATAAGGAAACATTCATCTTCTTTTCACCATTATTCTGAGATTTCTCCTTGAACTCCATCTTTCGTTTCTTGTCAAAACCATGAGATGGATATGTAACACCAACTTCCATTTCTACCTTGATAGCACAACGCACAATTTCTTCATAGATACTGAAGTCTCTTATAGCTAATTCCCTTCGAAGACTTGGTTTTAAGCCACTGAAAAATTGATCAACTTTACTTTCAGGTTGGATGATAATGCCAGATGCATAACTTGCAAGTCTTGTAAAATTCGCTTCGTATATACCAACAGATTCCTCATCCTTCTGCTTCAGCTCAAGAAACTCCTTTTCCATCTTTGTTCGAAGAATACGAGGGAAGTACTTATTGAAAAATAAGTTCTTGAACTCGTCCCATTCCATGGACTCAATTTCATCTCTTGGCCTCGTATTCTTGATAAGATTCCACCATTGATCAGCTTCACCTACCAAACGATATACTACTAAGATGACTTTATCATGTTCAGAACATTGAAGAACTGAAAATATCTTTTCAGTGGTACTGATCCATTGTTCAGCAACAAGTGGATCAGAAGACCCACTGAAAGAAGGTGGACGTTGCCTCATGAAGGACTCAATAGAATATTGTTCCCTTCTCTGCTCATTTGGAAGTCCAGAATGATTCATAGCTTGTGTAAGTATAGCAATAAGATTTTGCACTCCATCTCCCATAACATTTGTTTTCTCAGGAGGACAATCATTACATTGTCCATTGCATTGATCAACACGGTTCCTTCGGGTTCCAGCCATCGTCTAAAACCCAAAAAGAATAGAGTGAGAGGCAAAAATCATGCTAGGGAAAACAACATAATAAAGGGGGATTACCTTCAATATCTAACATCTTAGGTTTAATTCTATGATCGTTAGCGTAATTCTAGTACTATAACCTATACGTATACTTAACCTTAGGGACATCCCTAGACATACCATAGAAATATCTCTAGGGATCTCACTAACGTTTTCGCATCCTAGTTTCCAAAGGTTGACTAAACCTTTCCTCTGATACCAACTGTAGAGACCCGAAGCCTGACTTACATGGAAATTAAATTACATTTGCAGAATACTTAGTACACAACAAAAACACACACACAAGGATCGTAATAGTTTAGTGTCTTTGGAAACTCGGAACGTAATCTTCTAATCGTGGTGAAAGATCTTCAATATCTCCCATAAAGATCTTCCCTCTTTTTTTTTTACCTAAAACCTTTCTTTATATCCTGGGGAAAAGAAAACATAAAAAGGTGAGCTCAAATGCTCAGTAAGGGTAAACAAAAGAAATATCAATCACATCATATACATAAGAACATAGCTTTTGGAAATCTTAACCTGCAAAAGAGCTCATAATATCATAACAATGGATAAATCATAGAAGTGAAAATGAGATCCCCATAATCATAACATGAAACTTGAAACTTTGTGGCATGCACACATAATCATAGAAAATCATTTCTTGTTAGTCATGACTCATTGCCAAGACTATCTTAGTGGACAAAGTCCCTTTCTGAATCGAGTAACCCTCGTTTCAGTCCTGTTTCACTGAACCGGTATAACCTACCATTTCAGCCATGTCTATCTCATGAGATATTAAATCTTTACCCAATGCATTGGAGGGAGATATAGGTCCCACCCATCTTATAATGAATCCTTTCTTATGTGTGCCACATAATCATAAACCATACATCATAGCGTAAACCATGTAATAAAAATGGGATTCTTAAACAATAGGACATCATAAAAAAATTCATATAAGATAAAGGAATTCATAAAAATGTTTCCATCACAACATAATCAAATCCATGTAATAATAGGGATAAAAACAGAACCCTTTTATTATCTTAGATGGAAAATAATTTTGATAAAATACTTGAACTCCATTCTTGAGGAAAATATCCTTTCTACTTCAAAAACATTTTTCCTTTCATAACATGTCATACAACTTTAAAATAAAAGAAGTTGATTAAAAATAAACTTTAAAACTTGTAAAGGAAGCTTCTTCGAAATAATGTTTTAAAAATCCATTCATTCAGTATAAGTTAAAAAAACATTCTTCGTACTTCTGTCGGAAAAGTCAAAAAGTACCTCGTACGAAAAACGACAAAAGATTCCTTTCATTTCTTTTACTAAAAACTCATCGAAGGGTAAAAATGGATTTAAACAATTGTAGGTGGATGGAAATAATATTACATATTGATGAAACATGGATGTGGATGATAAAATACACCCCAGTAAATACTTATGAATAAACAATCTCGGATAAAAATGAGATTGTGATATTTCCCTTACCTTAGGTCTGATTTGCTTTGTAAGTGTCCGAACCTCCTGTATAATGATTTAAATCATGTTATTGACTTATTCCAGAATCATATTCATTGTTATTATATCATATATGGTCCACTTATGACTTTATATTACCCGTTCTTTTGTAAATTCATGTTAAAGTAGCGTTTTGGGTAAAATCGTCTCATTTTTCGTTTGTGTTTTTAACTTGTAATTATTCATATGATTACTTAGATCATGATTACTTAATTCCAGAATATAAAACATGATTTATATATATATATATTCAGAATATACATATATAATAAATCAGTAAATGGAAAGAAATACACCGTTCATGGAGACGGTAGTCCGTACGTACACATGAACGCTGTTTTCGTTTCCTTATTGAATTGAATGGAATTAAGTAGATGACATACATATAAATATAAATAATTACAGTATCATTATTAGGTAATATATTTCATTAGTACTTATTATATATACTTTATAATCATTCATTAATGGTTAATCATTGAGAATGAATCTCATCGCGTCGTGGAGACGGTAGTCTGTACGTACGCACGAGCGATGATATCATTTCCATAAATATTGAATTGAATTGGAGTAGATTATACAATATATCAGAATCAATATGATGTTGTAATAACTATTTATAGTTATTCTTTGCACCATTATACCCATCCATGTAAGGTGGTGGTGGAAAATAGATTACACCACGGCGTGGAGACGGTATTCCGTACGTACGCACGCGCAGTGATTTCTTTTTCCGTAGGATGGATAGATGGTGAAATAGGGTTGTTTCATACTTATAATAACATATCAGTATATGAGTGATACTGATGTTATTACTTCATAATGAAACAACCTAAGAAGAATAAGTGGAAGAAGAAATAAATATGAAAGAATTGGTAACGGTAATTACCTCTTCTTTGAAGCGCCTTTTGGAGACCTCCTCTTAGGGAACTAAAATTGGTCTTTGAGGAAGACCAGAACCTCTAGTATGTTGCTAGGGAAGTGGAGAAGAGATTTTGGCAGAGGTTGGTCGAGCTTGAGTGCTCAAATTGGTGTGAGGAGGAGGGGGAGGAGGTGTCCTTTTATAAGGGAGGAGAGGGGCACCTTAGGAATATCTCAAAATATTATTTTATATTAAAGTCAAAATCGGTTTATAATGGTTCCAAAGGGTCTTATTTCGAAGCTAAAGTGGGGATGGGTCGAAAGCCTATCAACCAATAGGATTTAGACAAGTTTAAGTTATTATGTTAACCTTATCAATTAGATTTAACTCTAAGTTAAATAATTTAACTTTTACCGTGTCTTTTTGTTTTCTTTCACTATATGGTTAATACACTTACTATAACATGCCAAACAAACCCTAAATTGTTTATTATTAATATATATATCCTTATCTAAGTCATTTGGCCGAACCTTAGATTTTTAGGAATAAAATAACAATTAATAATATAATATTTGATTTAAAAACTATTTTGTGTCAATTTTGACACTATTTGATATATGATTTTTGTGAAAGTCATAACAGAATTATATGTTCAAAACAAGTTTATTAAATCAACACTAATATATCATAGTAACCTATAAAATTAGTTTAATTCATAAAAAGTCTCAAATTACATTCAGTTTGGTGTTTATAACATCAATTATGTCAATATTTCATTAATAAGATAATTACTGCATCATCTTTGTGTCATAAATAAATTAAATTATTTGATGTCTAAAAATTAAAAATAAAATAACATTACGTAGGAAATCTTTTTAGATTTCTAATTAATATTTACAATCTAATTTATCTTATGTATAACCCAATATTAAAAATGTTTTAGTAAATAAACTTTGATTTTAACTCTTTTAACTCTTCTTTGAATTAAATAATAATAAATGTCTTAATCTAATCCAAGTGGGCCTAAATGGTCATATTTTATTCCTAAGCTTGTTTTTGGTCGAATTACACTTGTCCAATAGAATTAGGACATGTGTTAGGGTAATAGTAATATCATATTTACCCTTAGTTACCCTATTTACTATTAACAGCGGTAAAAAAAAGTAAAAAGTTATTATTCACCAAAAAATTATTTTTATCTCATTGAACCACATTTTACTTACTGATATCAATCATGTCTGTCAGATTTTCGAAATTCCATTCACAGAAGTGGTAAAATTAAGTTTTATGCAAAATTCAGTTTTTAACCTACCACTTAGTGGTTTCACTATTCATCAAAAATTGAAGTTTTTCAGAAAAATGCCAAAATTTCACCCTAAGCTATAATTGATATTCAGAATTCAAAAATGATTTCTATTTTACAAAATTCCCAACATATAAGTTGCATTAATTAAATTAATTTCCGCTGTCACAACAAATAGCGTGTTTTTAAGAGATAATAACTATCAAAAGATTGACACTTGTTTATAACTGCTTTAAATGTGAAATTACATCCAATGACCAACATTGTATTAAATTGTAAAAATATATTCTAAATATACTTTAAAACCACTCAAATTAATAATTTATCACTATTAATTATTTCGATTAAAAAAGTTGTTTTTAATTATAATTTAGTAATTTTCACTATTCATCAGAATATGAAACTTATCCGAAAAGTACCAAAACTTCACCTTGGGCTAAATTCGATACTCCGAATCCAAAAATGAAGTCCATTTTGAGAGCTAAAATTTCTAAAATTTTAAATGGTGGTTATTACTATTCATAACGGCTAGTTATAATAATATTTTAATAGCATTTCGTTGTTTAGTGAAACTCAGTATTGCGTACTACACACGCTATCGAGGAAGGTTGCGATTGCGTGTAATGCAAGGAAAGTCAAAGATGCATGTTGTGCAAGCTCCTTTTGGTGTAGCGTACAACACAAGACATTAATAAAATTAAAAAGAATATTTTTCATAAAATCTCGGGTTGTTACATTTTTTGCTGTTATTTTTTGTAAATAGGTTTCTATATAGCCACCCCTTGAATTATGATGATTATAAATTTGATCTTTATAGAGGAAAAAAACAAGTATTGTTGGATGAATAAACACTATATAAAATAATTTTCAAGTTGTTTGAGTAAATCCATCTAGTAGAGAAACTGAAGGATTAATATTATTGAATAAAGAATCAAGATAAAGTTAGGGAATACCATCCAAAGGTTTTTGGAAGTCATAACTTCTATAAATTTAAGAAAATAATATTTTGATGACGTTTGAACTTGATTTTAATTCATTTAGAATTCCCTTTTGTGATTAGAATAAGTTTTATAATTTATTAAGGGATTCTATAATTTCTATGTGGAAGTTTATAAAAATTTCTCACTCCATGAAATTTTGTAAGACTCTTGGTCTGCACTAAAGAATTCACTAATAACCAAAATATTGAAAAGGAGAAATCACAAAAAAAAAATTCCTAAATATAATAATACTTTCATAGAACTACATAATAATTTTATTGACTTTTTAAGGCTTTTTTGAGACTTTATAATACTTTTAGTTATAATTGTTAAACTCTGAGGTATTATATAATACTTATGATCATTTTTAAGACTTATGATCATTTAATAAGACTTACTAAATATCCATGTAATACTTTATCTAATTATTTTAAGACTTAATAATTATTAAAAAATATTATAGGTTGGCTAAAAAAGGGACAAAGGCACTATATTATAAAGATTCTATAAGACTTTTTAAGTCTGACGTAAATATCAGTACTGGATAAAAAATTCAAAAAGGGGTGATAATTATATTGAGCCCATAATTCTTACAAAGTCTTACAATAATATCAATGTTTCTTGAAATTTTAACAAATTTATGATCTCATAAGGGTCTTTATAAGACTTATTAATTCTTATAAGAAAATTAGTTTGCTACCCAAATTTTTTGGATAATTATAGAATAAATTTATTCTTGAGGAAATTAAATTCCTAATTTTCACAATAGTTGTTATTTATGGATTTAAATTAATAAATAATCTTAACAATTATGATTCTAGATAAAATATTACGATATATAGGCCATAATAATATGTTTCATATTAGATTTTATACACATGTAGAGGAGTTAAAATGAATAAAAAATCTATGTATTTTATGGAGTTTTGAAGAGGAATTAATAGTGAGTTTCCTATATAGTTAAAAGTAAATACCTTGACTCAAATTATATGTGGTTAAAAATAAAAATATTTTAGTTTTGAATAACTACATATCTCTATTTAAAAATAATTAAATCTTCAATAATTCAAAATATCAGTAATATTTATGATATGATTCGTGAATATAAAAGAAATAGAAGAAAGGAAGAATGTTTTGAGAGAACTTAATACAGGATTGAAAAAGCATAAAGTTTTCATTTAAGAATAAAGAAAATAACTATATTTATAAAAACCAGATAATTTTAAAATAAGGAGAGAAATAGGAGTCCAAAAATAAATCTATATTATAGACAGTGATTGAGAAGAGAAGGTTAACATGCTTCTTCTATAGTGTTAAAGTCATCACTATTGGAAATTTTATCTATAGTCATGGGGTTATAGACATAGTAGGGATTGACCATGGATTTAGGTGTTCTATATCCATGATCAAACCTGACCATGGCTATAGGTATTCACATTCTTTTATGGGAAAAATTACCAATGGGAAAGGTATGGGAATTCCCCTATAGCCATTATCAAACATGACAGTGGCTATAAGATAACATATATCCATTATTAGGTTAATAATAATAATAAAATATTGTTATAAATTATTTTAAATATATATATATATATATTACATATATAATTAAGATGAGTGTGTTAGTGGAGGGGTAAAGTAGGCTGGGTATCATAAGGGAGATACATCTTCAAATCTCACAGGTGTAATTTTTTATCCTATATCTAAAATCATGTGGCTCAGGGTTATAGGGTGCCCTATTTATGGATAATATAGACATAGGGAATTTATATATATATAGTTTTAATAGATATATAAATATATATTACCTATGTGGGTAGCCTGACCATGTATATAACTTATATCCATGGTCAAAAGGGTTATAACTACGATCAATGCCTCTGGATATAGCCAAATTTTCTACTAGTTAATTGATAAGGTGAGTAGTAGGGATTTTTTTCTATGAACTATGATATATTTATGTCATAAGGAAATCTAGTTAGTAAGTCTAATAAATCTTTCCAATCATCTGGATGTGAGTAATTGAAAGCGAACAAGGCCAAAACACATATTGCATCATGAGAAAGGATCATTTGAAGACCTATTCAAGGATGGTTTAAAGTACCTTTGAATAAATATTGGAAGTAAATTTAAATAACCCATATATAGATGGATAGAATATTTTTGGGAGATAACTTCAACTAGAGGTGACCAATATAAATATCCCACTGGGAGATGACTATTGTAATCATTATAGACTAAGAATTTTGAGGGATTTTCTATCAATATTTTTAGGAGATAGCTTGTATTTTTACTCAATGGATTTATAGTATGGAATCAAAGTATCTAAACTTGGCCTAAAGATGGAAAGGAGTATACTCTCAAAGTGATGTTGGACCTTGTAAATAAATGTTTTTTGTTCCTATATTTATTTAATTATTCGATTTAGGTTGGTATATACAAATATGAATGGATCAAGATCTTAACTAATTAAGAAGTTTGAATTAAAAAATAAGAAATAATAAAAAAATGGATCATTGATTCACCCCTTCCCCTCTCAGTTATCTAAACTGAACCTATACACTTCCAATGATAGAAATCCTAACCAGGTTCCCCTCTAAATTATATAACCTTTACTTAAATAGAATCATGGAGAATCTCAATTTTTTAGTGTACGAATTTTTTTATAAATAATTTCTATGGATAGAATAAATAGACGGTTATATATTTTCTATAAAAAGTGATTGAGGTGAGTGATGTTATTACGGTTGGATTTCCTCTATTTTGAAGAGATTATCCCATGACTTATACTAATAAGTGAAATCTTGAAGTAGATGGAAAAGATAAAAATTCCATCATGTCAACTCTTTATAATAAAGTATACATCATTGTAATGGGGCTTAAAACTACTAAGGATATATGCCATAATCTTGAGATATTTTATGAACAAAATTTGAAGACTGAGGAATCTAAACTTTAGATTTATAGAGCTTAGTTTTTAGTCATATTAATAATTGAGGAATAGGATATGAATGGATATTTAACTATGGTTAATGAAATATTCATACATATTAGAGGGTATTAAAATAATATGGATGATTTAACTATTATAAATAAGTTAATGAGGAATTTACTTGATAGATTTTATCTAAAGATATCTCCCTTGGAGGATATAGGATACATATCCATTTATTAGTTTCACATAACCCTCTTAAACTATAAAATGAGTAAATCTATTTTGTTTAAAAATAATTCAAAGGAGAAGATGGAATTTAAATTCAATAAAGAAAGGAGATGAAGGTTTAAACTAACCCAGATTCAAAAGGTGATGATGAAAAAAGTAAATATCATAAGAAATCCATTTAATTTATCTCTAATAAATTTAGAATATTGAGAGGTAAATATAAAGGTATGATTCATGTTAAATGATTTAGTTCTGGAGGTATTTTTAATTTTTCAATTAACTACCCAAAGAAGAAATTTGTTGAAACTGAAAGCGGTAATGAGGAAGAATAATTTTCAATGAGAATAACTTGGAAATCTAGAAAAAGTGACTATAAAAAGGATAATTCCTCAAGAAAATCTTGGAGAAATTTTATAATTAAATAATAATGTGAATATTCATCATCGTGGAGTGGTTCAAAAGAATAAGGTAATTATAAAAATCACAAAACCTTCATGAATCATATCAATAAGAATAAAACATATTCAAGTAGTGATGAGGAGGAATAATAAACCTCTACTGGGTATATGTTGAGATCTGAACTTTAAGCCTAAATTTAGATAAATATAAGGATCAAGAAGTGATTTAAGTTGCTAAAATGGGGGGGATTTTAAATGTTAAGGAGAGTGATCTCATTGAGGATATCTAATTTTTCAAGGTAAAAATTATATAATATGTAATATTATAAAAATATTAATGAAAAGTTATTTTGTAATATAATATGATCTAAATGAGGCACAATCTAGGCGTATTAGATAACAACACCTTGAATACCATGGGAAAAATTATGAAAAAGATGTGTAGATTCAAGATGAATCATCTAAATCTATAGATAAGACAAGTCTAAAGAAAAAGGGAAATGTTATTTCAGAATATTCCTGTGATGCGAATTCTGTTTCATATCTCAATTATACTACCAAACCAATAATATTTTATACTAAATAAAGTCCAGAAAATTTCACTCATATATTAAGGATTGATGAGAATATGTTGAGAAAATAAAGGATCCCATGATATTAAAAAAATTATAGGCTAGAGAACATCTAATTAACAAGAAATTTTCTACCAACAGTTTAATCAAAAATCCTAAAATATGGATCTTCAAAGGATATTATTGATTTTATAGGTAATTAGTACATAATTACTAATAATATTGGTATAATATATAATTTACCTAAAATTTTAATAAATCAAGGGGGTATATTTTGAAAGAATATAATTAGCTCTGTTAGAAGAAGAAACATTATTAAAATATAGATGTTTGGAGATAGAAAATATGAAATTTTATCTACAAAAAATAGATATGATTACCTAAATGAGATTTATGGAAGGTGTGACTAATAATGTGAAATTTCATTAGTTTATATAAAAATACTTTTTGTAAAAGTTTTACAGGTTTCTGGAGTAAAGAGATATCAAATATGAAGGAGGATACCTAAATACTCTGCACAAGGTGGTTCTTTTCAAAGGATAGAGGTGAAGAAGTAATAATGGAATTATTATGATAAATATGGAATATAATTTTTACAATAATTAGGGTGGTTATCAAAAATTGATAGATGGTAAGTACATGATATATTTTATGGGAAGTTTGAGAAATTTAGAAAAACAAACTCAGAAAATCATTCATTAGTACTACAATATTTGGTTAAAAATTAATATAATAATAAAAATATATGTGATGATGAGTTCTATTTTATGGATCATGAGAAGTATCTTCCACAATAATTGGTAATTTTTAATAGAAAATAGACCATTATAAATTTGAATATTTATAACTAAAATTTCAATCAAGGCATGAAGAGATATTAAAGATATAAAGCTTGAAGATTTCATTTGGGAGGAAATTCTCAACCTAATTGCTCTCATTAAGATGTAAAGGAACCACATATTTATTATATTATCAATTTTATATTTATAATAATATTTAATAAATTGAGGTATATGTTTTAAGGGAGATATTCTTGAGTATTACAATCACTATATAGAAAGAAATAAGAATCTATCATATTGTCTTGATGAAGAAAATCAACCATGGTTAAGATATGAGTGTATCATATAAGATGGTGTTTCCATGGTTAGGTGGATATCATATTTGAATTTTTCCATGAAAATATATAATTATGTACAACACACTAATAAATATAATGTTGAGGTATATCAATCACATTTTTTCCTTAGTTTTCTAAATTCAAATTTTAATGTTAAGAGGGATAAATGGATGATGATAAATAATGGAGATTATATTATTGTGTACTTGAAATTTATGATTTTATTATTGAGTTAAGTTTAGTGTATACATTATTTGAAAAATTTATTGTACAAACCCTCAAAGTAAAAACATAAAGTTGTATCACATGATAAATATATTAATTGATATCCTTCATGTATTTGTTAAATATATCTTGTTTTCTACACTAAGTTATACTATATATATTTAAGGTTGACTAACTAAATATTCATTTCTAAAAATTATATTGTTTAATCCTTGTCTCAAAATTATAGATTCTTCTGTAATCTAAATAAAATAGGTAGAATAAGTTTCTATGAAAAACAATAAAAATGGTTGAATATTAGTGATATTTATCTCATATATTTCATTTTCATTTTCTTTCAAAAAAGGGTAGAATATAAAATTGAATTTAGAAGAACATTAGGTATTAAAAACAAATACAAATCGGTAGATTGAAGTATCTAAATGGATTTGTGAAGATGATTTCTAATTTCTCTATATAATTTTAGGTAAAGTTAATGTATGAGAATAGAGCTACTACCATTATAAATGGAAAACAAAAATTAAGTTTCATTGATATTATTTTGATTAATCAATTTTTAAGGTATCATCCCATTAAATTGTGATGATTGTGAAGTTTCAATTCATTGAAACAAAATACAAGTGTTTTTAATTAATAGATACTTTCTACAATCGTTTTAAAGGTGTTCTAGTAAATACAACTAGTTAAGAGATTAAAGGATTAATATTATGGAAGAAATAGGCAAGATGAAGTTATAAAATAATATCTAAAGGTTGTTGGAAGTCTCAAATTCTATAAATTGAATACGATAACAATTGGATGAGGTTTTGAGTTTAATTTGAGTCATTTATAAGGACCTTTAGTGATTGGAAGAAGTTTTTTTAGTTATTAAAGGAGTTAATAATTTATATTTGGAAGTATATAAAATGTATAAGTCCCTAAAATATTATAAGACTAATTGGTATAATCATATAATACTTTTTCAAAAATACCATAATACTTTCAGAGAACCTAATAAGAATTTGATCAACTTTTCAAGGATTTTATGAGACTATTTAAGTCTTTTAGGGGAATATGTAAGACTTTATGGTATTCAATAAAACTTATGATACTTTTTTAAGTCTTATAATCATTTATTAATACTTCTTAAAGAATTTTTTAAGACTTTCTCATAGGTTTTTAAGACTTAATAATTTTTACAAAGTATCAAAGGTGGGATGAAAATGTGATAATGTAATTGAATTATATAGATCCTATAAGTATCTTAATTTATTATGGAGATATTATTTGTAAAAAATCACAAAGTCAATATATTTATAGTGAACCCATGTAGAAACCCTAAATTAAAGTAACCCAGAGATGGTGGTTATTTTATTATAATTATATAGAATATATAGATTACAATACACAAAATTATATGGTTTAGAAGTCTTGGTTACTAGATACATAAATTTACATTACATCACTTTGAAGTTTAAAATAAATCAAATAAATATAATAAAACTTTTTTACTTCTCCTTCCAATACTTTATATAACATGTAGTAGTATTCATGGTTTACTAGGGAAATGTGAAACAATATAAAGAGGTGGTCTTGAATGCTCATCAAGGATAGTTTATATAAAAAACTATTACAACATAATCATGGAATAAATAATATGGAATTAATAAATGAATATAATAATTCTATAACAAAATAAACTGTGAGAATAAAAAATCCATAGATAATGTAATAATAAATAAACACATGGATAATGATAAATGATCTCATGGATATATAATTAATAAATTCAGACATCATAAATATACTATAAAGGCCTCATACCAAGACATTATTCGTAAATGGGTAAGGATTGTACAAAAAAACCCAATTATTTTATCTCATGAGACCTACTTATGTATATAGGGGAAATATAATTCTAGACCCCACCTGTCACATAATAAGTCCAATACATCTATCGTATAAAGAAGATAGCTAAATAATACATATCATAATTCTACCTAAGTAACCACTTAAATAGTAATGGATATGTAATCAATAGTTTTCCATATATAAATAATAGATATATATAATATAAATATTTCCCCATTCAATGGAATAATATGGTTATCTAGATGAATGTCCTAAAATCACATAGAATCAATAGGGTATTCGCATTGTAATAGAAATTAACCTTATTAAAGGAATTATAACAAGGTAGTAGTGAAGGTTACATTAATTATTTAGTGATATCAAAAGGATATAATCCTTCATTTTTATTTTTAAAGAGCTCTTGAATAATCTAAATCATATCCCCTGGGTGTGTCAAACCAGGTGTGCAGTTAGGACCATTAGTTGTGCATTAATTGAATATTGATTTAATACCAAAAAATATTATTTTAGAGTTATTACCCCTAGGTATAACTAATATATAACATTTATCCATTTATCTGAATCCAAATAGATATTTAATTTCTAGGAAACCACACACTCTTTACTTTACCAAAAAAATTATTTTATGGATATGGTAGTGTTTGAGCATTATAATTTCATAATAATGTAGTATAATTAAATGGTATTATTATATATAATTTATAATATAAAAATGAATTGATAATAATGAAGCATAATAATATGTCTCATTGAAAATAAAAGTAAATTGAAAGATTGCAAAAATAAAGGTAGAGAAGAGGTTATGAACGCTTACCTTGCGACATGGATTCTTAATGCTTTAGAGGAACACCTTAAAACCATTGAAACTCCATGGAGGGACTCTTGAGACTAGAAATGATAAGTAATTAATTATTAATGACTTTTAAGTATATAATAATGTGAGATTTGGTGGGTATTGATATAAAATGAGGAAGAATTATTTATTAATTTCTAAACATAGGCCTTGGAAATATAAGTAGCATAAAATAAAAAACCATTGTCTTAACCATGGTTTCATTTCATTTTTTTCACATTTAAGACATGTTTTTTATATTTTAATATTTTAGAACATAAATCCCTTATTTTATATTACTTTATCTATGTAAATATAATTTTTCCACAAAATATTATTTTTAAATTGTTAATTTCCATTTTTGACATTGAAGTTATTCATAAGTTTTTAAACTAATTTTAATTCATTAAAATACATTATATTGATAAAATAACTTATTTTTGTTTGTTTATTCAATTATATTAATTATTACATCATAATTTTTCCATAATATGTATCATATATGCTTATTATATTTTACTATTTAATAAAAAAATTTGAGTGTCTCCTAAAATTTTAAAAAAATAACCATTCGATAATTTTGTTGTGATGATTTAAAATGCAAGTTCCTTTTTTGAAAATAATTTTCAATAAATGATATTTTTTAATTTCTAAATAAATCTATTATTTAATTTCAAAACCATGTGTTTGGTGCTAAAAATTTAAAAACCCTCTCTTCTTGTAAAACTTATTTTTATTCTAAGTCATATGTGGGTAATTATATTTCTATTAATTAATTAATATAAATTTTTTAATTATTATAACCATATTTTTATAAAATTATTTTAATCACTTTATTTATAAATGTATATGAATAACTATTTCATTACTATTAAAAAGGTTAGATTACCAATGGTTAGATCTTAATGGTCATATTACTACTTATAGATACACATCATTCTAACATACTAAGATCATTCAAATTAATCTCTTAATTATCATACCATATATATTAAATTTCTTATTAGTTTCTTCATAATAAAAATATATATTATATAGTAATTAATTTTATAGCATGATCCTCTAGTGTTAAATATTTTTTTGGTTCCTTATATTGATATGGGTTCTATTTAACTGGTTGTAGTCATTATTGTGAATGTAATTATCTAATTTTCTAGTGCTATATCTATTTTACCATTATAAATAGATAATATAATGTGAATTTTAAATTATTTATGAACTATATTAGAATATCATCTCTTACATTTCCCCCCTAAAAATAATTTTATCCTCCAAATTTGGGGTGTACATCAATACATGAGCAAATGAGGGTGATTTTTACTTATTTATTCCTAAGGCTCCCATGTTTCTTATTCAAAAAATTTATTCCTCTTAATAAATTTCACCAATTGGGTTTTTTTATTCTAAAACACTTTCTATCTAGTGTCAAAAATCTAGACAAGATCTTAATTATGTGAAAATTTGGGCTCCAACTCTATTTTCTTGGTGGTGAGTACATACGTTGAAACATGGTAGACACCATGTAATTCTAAGAGGTTTGGTAGAAAATCCAAATAATAATCCATAGCTCCAACTCTATCTAAATCTCAAATGACCCAATGTATATTATACTTAGCTTTCCATTCATACCAAACCAAATGAATCCCTTCCATGGTAATAATTTCAAGAAGAAAATATCACCTACTTGGAATTGCAATTACCTCATCCAATTATCAGCATATAATTTTTATCTACTCTTAGCAACATTCATATAATTCTAGATAGATCACACTTTATTAGTTGTTTCCATAATTATTTATAGATCAACTAGCTTCATTTCCCTAACTTTATCCAAAATAGTTGGAGTACAACATATTTTCATATACAATGCCTTGTACAATTCTATTTTTATGTGGAAATGGAAGTTATCACTGTATAAAAAATCCACTAGAGGTAGTTATTGGTCCCATGTTCCTTATAATCCAAGTGATAAATATCTTCATGTTTCCTATAAAGTTTTCATGGTATTTTTATAGTTTTTATCATTTTTAGGATGATAAGTAATTTTCATATGTATATCAATGTTAAAAGACTTTTGAAGACACCTCTAAAATATTAATGTAAAATGAGGTTCACAATCAAATATAATTGATAATTTTACACCATAAAGTCTCAAATCATCATTGATATAGAGTCATGCTTCATGTTAATGGTATTTATCATTCCTTATTTCTAGGAAATGTGAATAATTGGTAATTTGGTCTATAATAACCCATATAACATCATTTATATTGGATGTATTTGTAAACCTAGTAACAAGGTCCATAAATATATTGTTTCACTTCCAAATTAGTATGGGGAGGGGTTTCATGACACCCTTTTGAAGTTGTTTCTCATCCTCTACTTACTAACATGTTGGTAATCTTGATCTAAAGTCGTTAATTCTCCACTTAATGATTTTCCATCATAATTTTTCTATTATATCCCTATACTTATTGGTAATACCTATATATATAGGTAACTTTAAGGTGTTATTATTTCTATAAATTACCTATTTAGATCATGTATTTATGGTATGAAAATCCTATTTCCAAACATCAATACACCATATTTATAAATGAAATTTTTCAATCTCAAACCTTTCATGGTTTTTTATTTTTTGTAAACCCTTGTCATATTGTTAAGACTAATTTATCTTCTCTAGTAAAGTTGGATGAGAAATTACGTGAAAAATAAATTATTTTTCCCCTTCCTTTGTAATTTTCATGTGAAACTTTATACGATACATGATCATTGGATCCTTTTTTATCATCATCATGGATAAAACACCATGCTACTTTCTAATCAATAAATCTAACACCTTGTTTTACTTCTTAGATTGGTAGTCTAATTCGTAGTCATAGTCCTTGAGTAGTTCCATCCATCTACTATGTACCTTGTTGAGCTCTTTCTGCATGAATATATACTTCAAACACTTTTCATTTGTATATATTCCATATATTTCACTATAAACATAACCTCTCCTTATATTTAAATAAAATATTATATTTACTATCTCAAGATCATGATTTGGGTTTTTTTTCATGGGTCTTTAATTACCTTTATATATAAAAAACAACTCTTTCATTTTCAATAAGGACACACCATAGTCTTTTCTTTAATGAATCATTGTATATATAAAAAATCCCCCCTTTATAATTAGTAAAGTTTATATTGGTGCATTGATTAATCTCTTCTTTATTTCCTCAAATGTTTCTTCACATTCTTTTTGGTTGTGTGAATTTGACCCCTTTATGTGTCAACTTGGTTTTTATAATTTTTAAAAAAATCACAAAAAAACACTGATAGTAACTAGATAATCCAAAGGAATCATGTATCTTAGTTATGTTCATTAGTGTGGTATATTCTTTAACTTCCATTGTAGGGTCAATAAATATTTCATCCTTAAAGACAATATGGATAAGAAAAAAACTTTTTGAAGCCAAAATTCACACTTATTGAATTACATATATGGATCCTTATCATTTATAATCTTGAGGAAAATTTTAAAATGGTATTAATTATATTCATATCACTTTGATTATATTAGCATATCATCAATAAAGATCGCAGAAAAATTATCAAGATAATCCTAGAGTACTCTATTAATTAGATATATAAACACATAGTGTGCATTTTTTTAACTCAAAGGGAATTACTATAAACACACAATGACCATACCTTATACAAAAAAGTCATATTTTTTATATTGTTTTTATTTACTTTTAAGTTATGATAAATATGATGGAAATAAATCTTTTAGAAGTATTGATTTTATTATAGTTGATCAAAGAGATCGTCAATGTGAGGTAAAGGATACTTTTTCTTAATAGTAATGGCATTAATTTTTCTATAGTCAATTCATAACCTCATATACCCATCCTTCTTATTCACAAATAAGATAGGTTCACCACAAGTTGAAACACTAGGGTATATGAATATCTTATCAAAAAAAAATTAGTTTTTTATTTAATTCTTCCATTTCCACGAGATCCATTCTATATGGAGGCTTAGATATGGGATTTTCATTAGGAATAAGATGAATGAAAAATGAAAATTAATAATTTGGTGGGTATCTAGGTAATTAATCAAGAAATACATCAATATAATCCCTTATAATAGATACATTCTCTGTTCTAAGAATATCTTTATCATTCTTCATTTCATATTCTCCCAGAATTTTATTAAGATGATCTACTAGAGGTGGTTCCAAACATGACCTGGGAAATTATGTCTCTCATTTAAAAATAATTTATTTTAGTATAGCCTTTTATATTCTAATATCCTTATCATGATAATAAATTCTTTCAATATACTTTGAGATTAACCCATCATAAGTATTATATCAAAGTCAACCATTAGTATTATAACTAGGTTTGTAATTAAGTGACCTCCATGCATTGTATTATAGATAGGCTAATATATTTTCATTTATATATGAATTCCACCAAAATTTAAAATTTAAAATCATTACTTAATTTTAGGGTGGATGATTTAGTTTTTTTAGAAAACATACTCTTTATGAATGAGTGTATAGATTCAGAATAAAATAATTTATTATATAACTTTTATTTTATGATCAAAGTATATGTCATAACATCCTTGTTACCAAAAATTCTATTATTTCAATTATATAATCCTGAACTTGATACCTTACTATCTTCTGAGGGAGATTCCAATACCACTTGGGGAATTAATTTGAATAGTATCCCATATCCTTGGAATTGAATCATTACACATTAGTTGTTTCTCTATTTCCCTTAAACTCGTGAAATTTATGGTCATTATATCGATAGTTAAATAAAACTCTCAAGACCATCAAGCATTCCCTGGGTTTTTTATTCCCACAATTATTATATGTTTTAAATTCTACCCTTCCCTTATTTTCCTTCACTAAATTTCTTTAAAAATGGTGCTAATACAACATCTTCTTCTCTTAATTCCATTTAAATATAAAAGAATTGGAGAAATAATTCTTAATTTTATATCACTAATTATTATTTCCTCATATGAGTAAAATGATTGATATACTAATTCCTTTATAAGGATTGGGTTCAAACCATCAAATAAGTAATCAATCTTGATTTTTGGATTACGTACATAGTTTTTAAAATTTCTTACTAATCTTGTAAAGTTATATTTATACCCATCCACAACTTCCTCTTACTTTTGTCTTAAATTGAGGAATTGTTTCCCATGTCAAGTCTATACTCATAAGAAAAATACCCATCTAGGAATATCACTTTAAAATAATTCCACTACACAGTTTTTATCTCTCTCTCATTATTAGTGTTTTGAATCAAATACCACAATTGAACAATAACTCCCCTTAGATAATATAAAACCATGATAACTTTTTTAAATTCAATATGTCCCAATGTAAGGAATATCAACTTAGACCACTTTGTGGTGTGTTCTATTTTTTCAATAGCTTTAAAAGAATTAGGATATTTTATTGATGTCAATATGTTGAAGGATAATTAAAGAAGAATAATTAAAGTTAAAATGAGATACTTACTTAAGATTTCAAGTTTTGTGAAGAATCCAATATTGTTGAATAAGGGAAAAAGTTCCCAAGTGTTGTGTGATTTTATATTAAGTAATGATTGGATCACAAATATTAGAATAATATATGGTTTATTTCCTCTATAATCATTCAAGTATTCATATATTATTCAAGGGAAAATATATTTTAATATTTTAGGAGTTTTATCTAGGTATTGGATGATGATCGAAGAAAATATGAGGATAATAATATGAATAGTATTTAGTCAATGATTGGTGATTCATTTCTCATTGATTAGATATCATGATTCCTTCAGGATATGATTCAAGATGTATATTGGAAGAAGAAAATCCTCTATGAAATGGAGATAAATATGATGATGTGTGGTACAATGATCTTCAAATAATTATGCATCATGATATTAGTCATCATAATCCTTGAAAATGATATGAATATGAAGTTTGAAATAATTTGTAATGTAGAACATGGAATAAGATGATGTTTGATATGCTATTTAAATAAGTGAAGATCCAAATATACAAATCTATATAGATGTGTCACATATGAAAATATATATATGGTGGGGGGTGGATTTCCCATATAGATAAATCCATGTACCCAAATGTTCTTCCTTGTATAAAAATGTTTACATATGATAAATTTCATATATGATTGTCCATGTAAGATAATGATCCATAGATGAGGATGAACTTCTTATATGAATTATAATTAATCAGAATATTTGATTGAGGCTTAATATAGGGGTTTGTACATGAGATCACCATGTATCTGAATCTAAGTAGATCGATCCATGTATGGTATTTTCAAATATAGTTTTATGTAAATGTAATATACCTTATGTGAAAAGGTGAGGAAGAAGGATATGAAGAGGAGATATTGAATTTCTAAGATGCTAGGTATGGAGAGCTTCAGTGTGTCAAAAATTATGATAATTATCATAATGATTCTAGAAGAAAAATTAAATAATAAATAAGGAATTCATGAAGTGGTTTTCATTATGAGTTATCAGATTAGGTGATTCCAGATGTGTTGTACTTGAAATGAAACACATAAAATGAGTTTTGATTTAGTAATTCAAGATTTTTAATTAAGGTATAAAAATAAATAACTATAAGATGAGTGCCAAAAATAAAGGGATCCATGACTACAAAAAAATTCATATTTAATATATAAATAAGAATACAGCTTGAATATACATATTGTGGGGAGTGATGAGTCTGTGATATTTCCATGTATAAATGAAATAAAATAATAAGGAAGAACTATGTATTTTGGTGATTCTATAAGGAATTTTGTAATAATATCAAAAGAATGGATAAATACAAAAATGCAATTAATGTATATTTTTCTTCATTAACAAAGATCTAGGTAGATTTTAATTACTATAAAACTTGGTAATTCAAATCATGTGTTCACATGGTATTGTTAATATCAAAGAAAGATAAAAAGATAAAGGTAACTAATGTTTAATTTTTTATTATTATATATATTTACACTATAGTTCAATGAATTATTTTTTGAGAAGGTATAGAGTAAGTTCTACGCTATCATTCAAAAAATAATATATTAGTGTCAAGAATAATAAATAGATTTGACTCAATTATAATCTTCATACACTCTCTAAATTGAAACCAAGAATAATAAAACCAGTGAAGATCATATGCACTGGAGAATAAGAAGATAATAGAAGAGGTAAAAATATATAATATGATAAGATAATGATGTTCATATCTTTTTTCATAGGAATAATATGAAGAATAAGAAGAAGATAAGAGTGGTGTGTAGTTTAATTGCATAGAAATAAGAAGAAGAAGAATTATCCAAGTTAGTCATGAAGTTCATAAGAAGAAGAGGGATTTGTGCAGTCTAGTTTGTATATAGAAAGAAGGATCATTAAATTAGTGAAAGAGAAGAATAAGATATGTAAGATGGTGTTTTAATGTTGTTGTGAAAGTAAGAGAGGAAAAATAAGAGGACTAGTAAGTACACCCACAATCTTCATAAAGTATAGGAGGAACCTGTGTGAAAGAATCACTGAATAACTATCAAGAGACTATAGTGAAACACAAATTATGGATATACCCTTATTTTTTTAACTCGCTGATTGGTTTTAGTGGGTCAAGTGGTCATGGATTTTTTACTGAATAAACTAAATATTATAATTTATTGTTAAAAGGTTAACCTTGTAAATATCATATCGACCTTGTGTGTGTGTGCTGATGAATTAAATATAGGTAATAGGATTAGAGAATCTAGATCTTATCCATTCAAAAAGGTAAAGGGATAAAAATGTTTAAATTGATCTAAAATGGAACCACCGCTAATTCACCCCTATCAGTGTTGAGTATATACCAAAGTGGTCTTAACAATTTTTATCATAGTAGGGTTCACCTATGATTGGATTCTCTATTCTAATTTTTTATCTTTTGAATATTTGAGTTTCTTTCCTTTATTAGAAAATAATTTTAGTTTTTTTGAATATTAAATTTCATTAAATTAGAATTAAATCTCTACTAAGACCATGATAAATATGATAAAGAAGGGTAAGTGGAAGTTTATTAATTTATCCCTATTTTACAATGATTAATAAAGTATAATTTATCTAGACCAATGTTCATAATAAAATAGATCTTCCTTGGAAAGAGGCCCATTTTTAACCAAGGATATGGATAGACCTTCCACCTCAATGAATTCAAATTATAATAAGGTTTTTGAAAATTATTTAAAAAACTACCCTCTAAAATAATATACAAGTATAAGTGGTCATGTTATATCTAAAATATCTCTTATAATATCATTTTACTGATTGAAATATATTCTACATATCACTCCCAAAGAGAAAATTTCATTGAGTGTGGAGTTTTTTAAAAGATAAGGAATAAAACACCCATCTTAAAGATAAGGTGGATAACATGGAGAAGGACTTACAATAAAATATATTAACATGTATAAAGCTCTCTAAAAAATAAAAGAAATGAAAGAAAATTATGTGGATCTTGAAGAAAGGTGAACAATGTTTAAAGAAGATTGGATTAATGAAATATGAGAGAAGGATGATAGCACTAAAGAATTTGAGAAGAAACTCATGCTTTTAAAGATGATCTCGCTATCAAGAATTATCAAAATGATGTCAAGGCTAAGAAAATAAATTATATTGACATATTTTTATAATAAAGATTCAAATTTCATGATTATTATGTTTATATAATTAATAAAGAAATTGAATATAGATTAAATGCAATTAAATTTTTAAAAATACTTTCTTAAAATAAAGTTTCTAGATCTTCATATTAAATTGGAATATTTGAATACAATATAAGATAATTATTTATAAGAATTAGATGGAAGAAGTTATGCTACCACATAATGTTCCTTAAAGTATTATAATAAAAAAATACCACAATCTTATGGGAATAATATCATTACATCACCTAATTATCATTATCAAGTAGCCTTGAAGGAAGGGTACCAACCATAACAATCTATAATAATTTTCCCAAATACGTTTACATGGACATTATGGGTTTGGAAACAAAAATATTATAACTATAAGTGCATAAAAAATAGTATAATCATACGACCATGTACTTGGTGGATAGAAGAAGAAGTTTGAAAGCCATTTACACAAATGAATCCTAGCCAATGATGAAAGAATCCCAAAAATAGCATAGTCACAAATCTAGACTACAAATAGATAAAGTGAAAAGATCAAGATTTAATGTTTTTTAATATTGGTACAAGTTTGGGAATTTTGTATTGAATTATTAGTAAAATACTATAAATTCTAAATCATAAATAAATCACATTTCAATATGGATGAATACATAAAATAAAAAATATAAATAGATAATGGTGAATCTATCTACCTCAAATGGATTTAAATAACTTAATGGTTTATGTTATATTTAGAATGGAACTAGTCATGGGAGTTTTTAATGATCATGTCAACATGTATCAAAAGATGATGAGAAGGAAATTTCATAGAAAATATAAAAAATATGTTCTATACATGAAAAAGAAGTTTATGGGAGTAGAAAATATAGATACTCCCAAGAAGATTACAAAGATGATTGGCGGTTCATTCTTGGATAATAAATCCAAGAAGTTCAAAAAGATTTATTTATTGAAAATGTTTTATGAGAATAAATTCACTCCAAAGATTCCATTTGGAGACTTAAAGAAGGATTCCAATCATCCTAAAAAAATTTGGTAATATATATATCATATCTAGATAAAGAAAATAAATTAAAAAGGGTACAGGATAAGGTTAGTTATAAAGGAAAAGAGAATATTCCACGTGAATATCCTAAATTACTTGAGAGGTAGAAAAAAAATATTATGATAAATCAGAACTTTTTGTGAGGTGTAATATGGTTGGACATACTCTTATAGATTTTTTTACTATAATTCCAATACAAGAAGAGTTCATAAGTAAAATTAATGTTTCACTAAGAGATACATTTTTCCTAAAGACTATTGAAAAGAGAAATTTTACACACAAATAAGTTTAAGATGTGATAAAATCCATTCCACAAAAAACAAAATATGATTTGAAGAAAATATTTGAAATAATTAAGGATGCAGAAACTTGGTTAAGAAAATTCTCTCAAGCTTACTATTCACATTAAGGAATAGGGAGACCCACCTTATCCCCTTAAATTTTTTGTACTGGTAATTTTAATATATGGAATTGAAGGTGAATCATGTTCTCATTATGAGAACCTAAGTAGGGGTAATGATTGTAAATTATAGATATCATAGATAAATAATTCATCATCTAATAATTATCTTTCAATTGGTATTCTGGAAATTTTGATTATAGGATCATATTTTATGAAGTTGGAGGAAGTGTATTCTATCAATGAATGATTGAAAAGTGTATATAATGTCATCCTAGTTTTATCATACATTTGTAATTATAAAGAAATTTATTGAATAATATACTCTTGATGATGATGTGGATGTTTCCAAATCTAAACATCCACATGAAAAAGTTCCATTTTGGTGTATTATCAATATGAAGTATCATGTGATTCATATTTTTAAGATATCATCCACTATGAAGATCATGAGGAGTATCTCATTGAGGGGAGAAAACTGGAGAATATTTAAGAAGGTTCCATAATTATTATCTCATATAAATCTCATTATTTTATAAATTTCTTTAAGAACATGTCATTCTAAAGGTATGTATTTCAAATTCTCTAATCCTTGGTAACTAAAATAAAATAATTAAATAAAGGGAGATAAATTGATTTTAAATTAATGTTAATGAAATAATTTTTTAAAGAAGATTCATATTTGTTTCTTATAACTTATATCATTCTTTATTCTTGAATTATTTTGACCTGTTTGTAAAAGTAAATTTAGGAGTTTTGGGTTTATTTATTCTATAAAATATTTGTATCACAATTA
The DNA here is from genome assembly GCA_963277665.1 of Viscum album. Classification (NCBI taxonomy): domain Eukaryota; kingdom Viridiplantae; phylum Streptophyta; class Magnoliopsida; order Santalales; family Viscaceae; genus Viscum; species Viscum album. Next base: position 1,881,280,873 of record OY728132.1, read on the forward strand.
GCATGAAGTTATTTTTTCATCCTATTAAATATTTTGATGGATTTTAAGAAATTTAATGGGTTCTTGATATATCTAGTATAATTTATTTTATAAAGGAAAACAATTTTTTCTAAATAAAACCCTCATGTTTTCTACACCGAGCATGGATCAAGTAGACTTAGAATGGAATGGTTAATATCACTTTACTTCATATAAATTGTTATCGCATTACTATGTACTTTTTATTTTTTTGTCAATAAGGGATTGAGAAAATGAAATGAAAGTTTTACAATAAATGTTAAGAGAAGATGAATGAATCATGAAGAATGCATATTGACATATCAAACCATTAGGGTATTGAAAAAAAAAACAAAGGGAGAGATTATTGTGAGAAATTTTTGGTGTGTTGTATTTTTTTCTAATGGTTTTCAATGAATTTAAAGATTTATTTGATTTTAATTTATTGAAGGACAAGTAAATAAGAATAGTTAAAGTGAAGAGGATATATTTACTAGAGTTTTTATGTTTTTTTAAGAATAAAATATTGTTGAAGAAGAGAAAAAGTTCCCAAGTGTGGTGTGATTTGATGATATCAGTGTATCGCGGATCCATGATTTCTCTGATTTGAATTTTGAATACTTTCGAGCTATTTTTGGGTTTTGGTTTGAGAGGGACTTGACAAACTTTTTTGGAAATTGGTTTTATTTTGAATTTTGTGTGTGAAAGAAATCAACACACTACATGGTTTAGCTCCAGATGAGGATCAGATAAGAAAGCATTCACTAGAGTATTGTCATTCAGATTTGGAATTTTAAGAGGGTATGGATCTGCCATCGGTACCAGGCCCATGCAACCCTACATGGTATAGCTAGCCAAGCGATGATGCAGATATGGAGACTTTACATCACGTTATAGTTGTTGGTAAGTTCCTGTAGTCGTGATTTAGATTAACTTCTTTTATAGTTTTATTTGGATGCATTATATGGTACTTTTGGTTTCTCACTTTTTCCTCAAAAAGTGTTTTCATAATAAAAAAATTAAGTTTTAGTTAGTTGTGTGATTTGATATTAAGAAACTATTGGATAACACATATTAAAATAATGGAGGAGTTATTAACTATGGAAACATTCAAATAGTTATATATTATTCAAGTAAAAAATGAATTTTAAGATTTGAGGAGGAAATTTAATATTTGAGGTATTCCATATAGGTGTTCGATGAATGTTGAAGAAAAGATAAGGATAATAAGATTAACAATATTAAGTCTATGTTTGGTGATGTATTCCTCATTTTTTAAATATCACGATTCCTTTAGTCTATGATTCAAAATACATACTTGAAAAAGAAAATCCTCACTACAAAAAAACAGTACATTAGAGGGGGTTATTTAGAGGGGGTTATGCACAACCCCCTCTAATCATCGAATATAGAGGGGGTTATAGACCCACTTTAAATTAATTTTTTTATAAAAATTAGAGAGGTATTATGCACAACCCCCTCTAAAATTGATGACATTAGAGGGGGTTTCGAACCCCCTTTAATTGATGACATTAGAGGGGGTTTTGAAAACCCTCTAATTGATGACATTAGAGGGGGTTTTTGAACCCCTTCTAATTTAAGAAATTAGAGGGGGTTTCTAATTTAGGACATTATAGGGGGTTGTTAACCCCCTATAATTCATGAAATTTGACGGGGGTTATGAACCGCTGGAAATCCCTTTGATTAGAGGGAGTTTTAAACTCCATCTAAATTTGTATTTATTTTCTAAAATAAATCTCATATAAATTCAAAAAAAATAATATATATGTTGGTGTGTACATGTGTGTGTGTGTGTATTACATAAACAGATTGTATAAATGTATTTAAATACTTTATAATGCATATATATAAGGACATACACTTATACATATAAACAAAAATGTATTCATATATATATATATATATATATATATTGTTATAGTACCCGCATGCTACAGCGCCACACAGCACCCACCACTGCTACAATGATTTTCCGCCGCTATAGTGCCATGTCGCCGCTATAGTATTCGTCGTTGCTACAGTGTCGGTGCTGCTACAGTACGCTCCAATAATGCTACATCCCTACACCCAATGGGTTTTGAACCCCCATTTTTCATGTAGAATTACGAGGTGCTTTCCAGTAAGCCAAAACCCAACTACATAGACAACATTAAATATAAATTTATATAAACATATATATTTTATATAATTATTTTATATAATTATTTTATATATATATAATAAATATTTAATTATATATAAATATATATATTATATAATTTTTTTACATATATTGTATCATACCATTTTAATTATAGATTAATTTAGTATATATATATATCATATAATAATTAATAAAATTATTGTTACACACACACGTACTTAAATACATTTGTATTGTATATTTATGTATAAATACATTTATATTAGATTATGAATACTAATTTACATTATTTAGACAAAATTAAATATAAATATAAATATAAATATAAATATAAATATATTATTTATTTATATTATATATTATATTAAAAATATTTTATTGTAAATAAATTTATATGTATTATATAATTATTTTAGGAATATTTTAGTATAGCATATTAATTATAAATTAATTTAGTACACATATATATATATCATATAATAATTAATAATATTATATTTACACACACGCATACATAAATACATTTTTATTGTATACTTATGTATAAATACATTTATATTAGATTATGTATACTAATTTATTAATTTTGACAAAATTAAATATATATATATATATAATACAAATATATTATTAATTTATGTTATATATTATATTATAAATATTTTATTATAAATAAATTTATATGTATTGTATAATTATCTTATGTATATTGTAGTATAGCATATTAATTATAAATTAATTTAGTAAATATATATATATATATATCATTTAATTATATTATTTATTTACAATTATATAAACACATTTAATTGTGTGTGTGTGTGTGTGTGTGTTTGTTGGTGATATAATATAAATGTATATAATTAAATACACAAATATATAATATAATTGTATTTAATATAATATATGTATAATATATATTATAATTATATTATATCTATAAATACAAAAAATACAAACACACACATAAATTTAAATATATTTATTAATATATGTATAAATATGTATTTATATATATTAAATATACCCAAATATGTATATGTATATATATATATATATATTATACAAAAATATATTATAATTATACATAAATACATATTATATATATATATTATGCACAAATATATATTATATTATAGAAAAATATATTATATATATACAAATATATTATATTTTTTATATTTCTAAACACAAATATATATATATATATATAATATAAAATAATATAATACTTCGGAATTTAATTAAATAAAATGAAGCTCATATTATAACAATAATCGTGTATAGCTTAGTGGTTCCGTGTTGGGCACTGGATGCAACAGGTTCAGGGTTTGAAACCCATAGGGATCCTTCTTATGCCACAGGCGTGGTGCGCTAGGTACCCAGGGGGTGCACTAGGTTGTCAAAGGGGGTGTCAAGGGGCGCCTTGGGGTCGCGCTTTGGTGTCAAGGGGGCGTGTTGGGTGTCCATGGGTGTCAACGGGGGGCGCTGGGGTGTCAAGGGGTGCGCGGGGGTGTCCCAAGTTGTCAAGGTGGGGCACTGGGGTGGTGTCAAATTGGTGTGTCGTGGGTGCATTGGGATCGCGTGGGGGTATCCTGGGTGTGTCAAGGTGGGGCGCTGGGGTGTCCAGGGGGTGCACTGGTGTCACGCTAGGGTGTCAAGGGGCACGTGGGGGTGTCCTGGTGTGTCAAGGGGGTGCGTAGGGTGTCCATGGGTGTCAACGGGGGTGCTGGGGTGCCCTAGGGTCGCAGGGGGGGTGTCCCTAGTTGTCAAGGGGGCGCTAGCGTGGTGTCAAGGGGTGTGTTAAAGGGGGCGTTGGGTTGTCAAAGGGGGTGTCAAGGGGGCGCCCTAGGGTCGCACTTTTGTTTCAAGGGGGCACGCTGGGTGTCCATGGGTGTCAACGGGGGGCGCTGGGGTGTCAAGGGGTGCGCGGGGGTGTCCCGGGTTGTCAAGGGGGCGCTATGGTGGTGTTAAGGGGTGTGTCGGGGGCGTGATGGGGTCGCGCTGGGGTGTCTCGGGTGTGTCAATAAGGTGTCAAGGGGGCGCTGGGGTGGTGTCAAGTAGGTATGTCGGGGGCGCGCTGGGGTCGCGCGGGGGTGTCCCGAGTGTGTCAAGGTGGGAAGCTAGGGTGTCCAACGGGGCACTGGTGTCGCGCTGGGGTGTCAAGGGGCGTGCGGGGGTGTCCCGAGTTGTCAAGGGGGGCGTTGGGGTGTCCAGGGGTGCACTGGTGTCGCGCAGGGGTGTCAAGGTGGTGCGCTGGGGTGGTGTCAAATGGGTGTATCGGGGGCGCGATGGGGTTGTGCGGGGGGTGTCCCTGGAGTGTTGAGGTGGGGCATTGGGGTGGTGTCAAATGGGTGTGTCGGGGGCGCTTTGGGGTCGTGCGGGGGTGTCCCGGGTGTGTCAAGGGGGCGCGGGGGTTTCTCGGGGTGCGCTGGTGTCGCGCTGGGGTGTCAAGGGGTGCGCGAGGGTGTCTTGGGGTGTCAAGGGGGCACGCTGGGTCTCCATGGGTGTCAACAGGGGTGTTGGGATGCCCTGGGGTCGGGTGGGGGTGTCCCGGGTTGTCAAGGGGGCACTAGGGTGGTGTCAAGGGGTGTGTCAAAGGGGGCACTGGTTTGTCAAAGGGGGTGTCAAGGGGGCGCCCTGGGGCCACGCTTTTATGTCAAGGGGGCGCACTGGGTGACCATGGGTGTCAACAGGGGGCACTGCGGTGTCAAGGGGCACGTAGGGGTGTCCCGGGTTGTCAAGGGGGCGCTAGGGTGGTGTCAAGGGGTGTGTCGGGGGCACGCTGGGGTCGCGCTGGGGTGTCTCGGGTGTGTCAATAGGGTTTCAAGGGGGGCACTGGGTTGGTGTCAAGTGGGTGTGTTGGGGCGTGATGGGGTCGCGCGGGGGTGTCTCGAGTGTGTCAAGGTGGGGCGCTGGGGTGTCCAGGGGGCGCTGGTGTCGCACTGGGGTGTCAAGGGGCACGCGGGGGTATCCCGGGTTGTCAAGGGGGGTGATGGGGTGTCCAGGGGTGCGCTGGTGTCACGCGGGGGTGTCAAGGTGGGGCACTGGGGTGTCCCAGTGTGTCAAGGGGCTAGGGGAGTTTGTCTGAAAACCGCCTCTAATTCCCAAAATGAAATCACCATTAGGGGCGGTTCAATAGGGTGTCAAGGGGGTGTAGGGTGGTGTCAAGTGGGTGCGTCGGGGGCGCACTGGGGTCGTGTAGGGGTGTCCCATGGTGTGTCAAGGTGGGGCATTGGGGTGTCCAGGGGGGGCGCTGGTGTCACGTTGGGGTGTCAAGGGGTGCGCAGGGGTGTCCTGGTTTGTCAAGGGGGCGCTGGGGTGTCCAGGGGTGCGCTGGTGTCACGCGGGGGTGTCAAGGTGGGCCGTTGGGGTGTCCCAGCGTGTCAAGGGGCTAGGGGCGGTTGTCTGAAAACTGCCTCTAATGCCCAAAATGCAATCACCATTAGGGCCGGTTAAAACCGCCCCTAAATCCATATATTAGAGGAGGTTTTTGTTATAACTGCCTCTAATGGGGTAAATTTCGAGCAACATTAGAGGGGGTTTAAACCCCCTCTAATGTAACTGCCGCTAACTTCACTATGAACTTAGCAGCACTTTCTCACAACCGCCTCTACTAACAGTAGGCGGGCACATTAGCAGTGGTTTCCCACAACCGCCGCTAATGTCTTTATAAGGGGTTATAACCCCTTCTAAAGTGGTCGTTTTTTGTAGTGCCTTAGTGAAATGGTTGAATATAAAATGATTAAAGGTACATAGATCTTCAAATAATTATACATCATGATATCGGTCATCATGATCCTTGAAAAAATAGATTAAGATGAGGTTAGAAATGAGGTAGAAGATAGAACATGCAATAAGACAATGTTTAGGAAATTATTTAAAGAAGTGTAGAGCCATGTTTGAAAATATTTATACATAGATAACATATAGAAATAACTATATATGGGATTTATGATATATATGAATCCATGTATTTGAATCTTCCAGTACTTATAAAAATGTTCACATAGGAGAAACTACATACGTGATTGTCCACATGGTTGAATGGTCCACATATGAGGATTAACTATATATGGGGATTGTATTTGATTGATATGCAGGATTGAAACACAATGTAAGGATTTGTAAAAGATATCATTTTGTATCAAAATCCATGTAGATCGGTCCACATATGGTATTTTCAAATGGAGTTATACATAAATGTAATATGGATTTTATGTGAATGTGAAGAAGAAGGAGATGAAGAATAGATCTAGAATTCCAAATATTCTAGGTATACTTATATTTAGTGTATAAAATATCACAATAATAATCATCAAAATTCAAAAATAAAAATTGATAAAGAAAGAAGGAATTCATGAAGAGATTTACACCATGAATTATTGAATTAGGTGATTCCAGATTTGTTATACTTGAAAGGAAATATATATCATGAGTTGTGATATCATAATACAAGTTTTTTAATGAAGGTAGAGGAATAAAGAATCGCAAGATAAGTGTTGTAAATAAAGGTATCCATGACTATAAATAATGCATATTTAATAAGAATACAATAATATAGTTTGAATATGTTGATTATGTAGAGTGATGAGTGTGTGATATTTCCATATATCTTGTAAATAAAAGAAAATGGAAAAACCAAGTCTTTTTCAAAGTCTTAGGGGAATGTATGAATAATATCAAAAGACTAGAAAAATATAGAGGCTAATTAATGTGGATCTGGATAAAAGTGGTTACTAAATATTCAGGAGGATTTTAATTACCACAAAGCTTCGTAATTGAAATAATGTGTTCATGTGGTGTTGTAAATATAAAAGAATGATAAAAATGGGAAGGTAACTAACATTTCATGTTTTATTATATATATATATATATATAGTATGTCAATTAAGTATGGTGTGAAAATATTGATATGAGTTCTGATATTATCATTCAAGAAAGAATATTTTTGTGTCAAGAAGAATGAGATTTGACTCAATTATAATCCTCATACACTCTGTTTGTTGAGACTAGTAAAAATAGAACCAATGAAGATAATATTCACTGTATAAGAATAAGAGAAGAGAAGATGGGGGAAAGTATTATAAGAGAAGGGAGTGTTATTATTATCTTTTTAAATAGGAGGAAGAAGAAGAAGAATATAGAATAGGAGAAGAGTGTTGTGTATTTCTGCTATATGGAAAGAAGAAACAGAAAAATTGGTTAAGTTGGTTATGAAGTTCATAAGAAGAATAAGGCTATGTGTAGTCTAGTTTCAATGGATAAATAAGATTCTTTCAGTTATAAGAGTAAAATAATATGGTAAGTAATAATTTGTTTTCATTTTTTTGTGAAAGTAAGAGAGGAAGAATAAGAATGCATGGCAACACACCTATAATCATCATAATGTGTAGGAGGTACCTATATGTGAGGATAACTAATTCACTATCAAGAGACTATATTACAATTCAAGTGATGGATATACCCGTCTTACTATAACTCATTGATTGTTTCTAGTGGGTCATGTGATCAAGGATTATTTCCCAAATTCACTAAGGATTATCCTTTCTTATTGATAGGTTAGCCTTGTAAATATCATGTCTAATTTTTATGTGTGTGTGATTAAGAATGAAATATAGGTAACATAATTAGAGAATAAAGATCTTAACTAAGAAAATATGTAAAGGGGTGAAAAGGTTAAAATTAATATAAAATGAAACCAACACTAATTCACCGCCACCTGCCCCCTCTCAGTGTTGAGTATACACCAAATTGATCCTAACAATATCTTTTATAAAGACTTGATCCATTGTTCTTCCACTAATAAATTAGTGGTTCTATTGAAATCTAGGGTTTGATTCTACATGAAGTGATCAAGTGTTTTCACACCATAATGAGGTGCAATAGATTTTTCCATACATGAAAGCTTATTTTTCATAACCTAAGTTAAATTAATAATGTATTCATAATATTCTCATCTCAAACACCAATATCATTGATTTTTTTATTAGGTTAATCTCTACACTAATTATTAGTTTTGAAATGATTTTTATTCCTTCCATTAGGTGAAATTTCTAGAAAAGGGAATATATTTAATTAATCTATTAATAACACTAGGAATTATAAATCATAGTACAAAATGATTATGAATTTATTATAAATGAATCTCATGTAATTTTTAAATATTTCTAAATTATCCTAAGGGTTTTTTAAAAAGTTATATTCTCTAACTATGATCTTATTAATATAGTTCCCAAGTATTCTACTAAACATGCTTTCATACAAACTTTAATAACCAAAAAATTCAATGATTATTTTATTAAAATGGTACAAAATACATAGATCATAATTCACATGATCCAATAGTTTAGAATTCTTAGTATAAATATACATAAATTAACATTACATAACATTAAAGATTAAATTGAACCAATTAAATACAAGGTAACTTTATTATTTTCCCTTGAAATTATTTATATCACATACAAAAATCTTTATGGTTTTCTAAGGAAATGGGAAACAATATAAAGGGGGTAATCTTGAACACTCTGTAATGGGTAGAATACAATAGAATCTATCATAGTATAATCACAGAATAAATATTATTATAGGAATAAATGGATATAATAATTCAATAAAAAAAGAAACTATGAGAATAATATATCCATGAAAAACATAATAATAAATAAACCCAAGGATAATAATAACCAGTCTTGGAGTGATGGAATTCATAATGTCAAACATCATAAACATGCCATACAGGAATCATGTTAACACATCATACACAAATGGGTAAATACATACCAAATACCCTACTATTTTCTCTCATGAGACCTACTGATACATCATGGTGTTATATAATTATGGCCTCTCCTATCACATAATAAGTCCAATGCATCAAACATATAAATATAATAGTTAAATAATACATATCATGATGTTCCTTAAGGTACTACTTAAATAATATTGTCTATTTAATCAATAGTTTTCCATGTTTAAATAATGTATATCAAAAATATCAATATTTCCCCATTGAATAGAACAATATGGTTATCTAGGTGAATATCCCTCAGTCAACTTAGAATCAATAGGGTATTCACATTGTAATAGAAATTACCATTATTAAATTATTTATAATAAGGTGGTAGTTTAGGGTACTTTCATAGTGTAGGGATATAAATAGGATATAATCTTTTATTATGGTTTGTAAATATCTCATGAATCGTCCAAAGCATATCCCCCAAGATTGTCAAAGCAGGTGTCCAGTTAGGCACCTTAGTTGCGCACCAAGTAAAGGTTGAGTTAATACCCAACCAACTTCTTCCAAGTTTATTACCCCTAAGTGAATATAATATAGATCATACATCCATATTATACTATCCAATTAATTATTTCATTACTAGGAAACCACAAACACTTTACCTTACCCAAATTTTAGGATGTTTTGTGGTTACGAGAGTGTTTAATCATTGTAAGATCATAAAAATCTAGTATAATAATGGTAATGGTGATATATCATTGATAATATGATAATGAATTTATATAAATGAATTATAATAATATTTCTCATTAAAAGTAAAATAAAATGTAATTATTACAAGAATAATGAAAGAGAATAGGTTAGGAACCCTTACATTGTAAAGTGGATTATTAAAGATTGATAAGAACCCAGTAGAACCTTATAAACTTCTTAGAGAGACTATTGAGAGGGTAAATTAGAGGGAATTAATTCTCAATGGCTTTAGAATGAAAAGGAATGGGAGAATGGGTGCGTATTTATATCAAAAGAAGGATAAATATTTATTAAAATCTAAACATGGGCCTTGGAAATATATGTTGTAGAAAATGAAAACCCAATGGGTTACCCATTGTTTTATTTAATTATTTTTGACATTTAAGAAATTTTTTATAATATTTTAATGTTTTTGAACCGAACTACATCATTTTATATTACTTTAGACGTGTAAATACAATTTTTCCACAAAATATTATTTTTAGTTTATTAATTTCCACTTTAGACTTTGGAAAGTTATTCATAGGTTTGGAAAATAATTTCAATTCATTTAAATATATTATATTGAAAAATAACATATTTTTGGTTTTGGATTAACTTATATTAATTATTACACCATATTATGTCATAATACTTATCGTATATGCTTACTATATTATACCGTGTATTGAAAAAAAAATTGTCTCAAAAAAATTTAAAAACATTAGATAATTTTGATGTGATAATTTCAAATCCAAATTATTTTTCATGAAAATAGTTTTATAGGTATTATAATTTTAAATTTTAAATAAAACTCTTATTTTATTTAAAAATCATGTGTTTGACACCAAAAATTTAGAAATAATTTATTCTAGTAAATATTATTTTTTTCTTAGTCATATGTGTATAATAATATTTCTATCAATTGATTAATATAATTTTTTTAATAATTATTAATTATATTATTATCAAGTTATTTTATTTATTTTATTAGACACTTTTATGAATAATTATTGCATTACTATTACTATTTTTAGATTCCAATGGTTATATTACCCCTTGTATATACACTTCATTATAATATACTAAGATCATTAATATCCTTATCTTAATTCTTATACCATGTCTATTCCATTGATTATTGTTTTCTTGATAATAGTAATGTATCTTACATATTTTTTATTCATCTTAGATTAAGATCTTCCAGACATCAAGATTTTGGTTGTGGATTATATTTCTTTGGGTTATGTATCTCTAATTGTGGATATTATTATGAATGTAATTTTGTTGTTTTGTGTGGTAATATGTGTTATATAATTATGATGAAATAATATAATGTTCATTTTGAATTATTTATTTACTATAGTATAATATCATGTCTTATATCCCATAAGACTTATAATGTCTTATGAGAATATCAATGATTCTTAAAATTTTGACAAAGGAAGGATCTCACCACGGAATTTTTTATACTTCTGATTTCTTATAAGAAAATAAATTTATTGAGAAAAATATTTTAGAATTCTAGAATAAAACTTTTCTAAAGGAAATTAAATTTTGATGACACAAAATAGTTTTTCTTACTGGATTTTAATATCATAATTAATTTGAATAATTGTGATTCAAGATGGAATATTAAAAGATCTATGCTGCAAGAAAAAGTGTCATATCAGATTATATACACTCGTGGAAGGAGTTAAAATGAATTAAAATCTATTGATTTCGTGGAGTTTTTAAGAGGAAGTAATCTCGAGTTTGATAAGAGTTAAAAGGAAATTCCTTGACTCAGATTAAATGATATTCAAACTGAAAATATTTTAATTTTTAAAAAAGGATATTGATGTCAAAGAGTGAAGTTTACATACTTAAAAAGGTAAATAATATTAATAATATGTTTTTGAATATAAAAGTATGAAAATAAAGGAAGAATATAGTGATAGAACCTAATACCTGATTCCAAAAGGAGAAATCTATTTGTGTATCAAAGAAAAAGAAGCAAGATGATTGTATTTAGGAAGATCAACCTGTTCATTAAAGGAAAGAAATATAAGGAATATGATACATCTTTTTGGTAGATAAATATTGAGAGGAGAAGGATCCAACAGTGTTGTTATATTGGAAAATCTATAGAGAAGTTGAGTAGTGTAAACATCATCATATAACATGTGATATCATCATATCATCAAGAGATCTAGTGAGAAAGATCAATTGATACTATATATCATTTGTATAAGAGGAATTAATCACTACTATAAAACTATGTTTATCCAGCACTAGGGATTTAACAGCACTATCTAAAAGTGATGTTAAATACCCCCTTTGTCAGCACTAAAAAAACATTGTTAAAGGGGGTTTTTAATAGCGCTTTTTTATAGTACTGCCAAAGTGGGTATTTAACAATGCTAAAAAAGTAATTGTTAAAGGGTTACTTTTATCATCACTTTTAAAAAATCATTGATAAATGGGGTCATTTATCAGCACTTGTAAAAAAGCGTTTAGAAAGGGGGGTTTATCAGTGCTTTTTTAGAAGTGTTGATAAAGACCCCACTTTATCAGTTCTTTTTTAGTAGTGATGATAATGGTATACATAAAAAAATAATTTCATTAAAAATAATATATAAATATTTTTATATTGATATAAATAAAATATATTTTTTTAAAATATGTTTTAGATAAGGTAAATAGGAATTTACACTTAATATATATGATATTTAGTGAAGATGGATTATAAAATAATTAAAAAATATTTTTTATTAATAATTTTCTTATTATTACTGACTAATAGTCATTTAATATAAATTTGAAGATAACAAGAATCAAAAATAATAATAAAAGATCTAAAATAAGTTGAAAATGTAACTCTAACTTCAAACGGCCATATATTTTGATTTGGGTGTCTGTTTGAGCTCTAACACATATCAAATCAAATCCTACGATGAACTATATACACTTAGTGACATAGTTAAACATATGTCACATTTTTTTAGGCCAAAAAAGACCCATAAGGCCTCTAAAACTAAGTTTTTAGTTGGGATACCCCTAATTTTTTAACATTCTATGGATTTCTAGCCTCATTTAAGGGGGTATTGTTAACTTTTTGGGTGGAGACTTAATTTATTCCAAGGTATTACATTCATATTGATATTATGGTTTTAAAATTTTATCATTTTTCACAACATAATTTTATTTATAATTATATATATTCATGTTTTCTCATATTTACTTATAATAAATCACTTGTATAAAAACATATATCAACATATTTACATAAAGTGTATATTCTAATATATGTAAATCAATACATATTCAAAAATTGTATTTAAAATGATATCTAGCCATTTTCACATTATAAAAATATATTGATAATATTTATATATACATATATGTGTGTATTAATAAACAGATATATATTTATATTATATTCTAGTATATGTAAATGAATATAATATACGATATATTTAAATAAATACAAGTATATATATCACACACATACACATATATTGTATAAATGTATTTTAAAATAACTATATAAATATATGAATAAAAATATATATATATGTAAATATATATATAAATAAACATAAATATCATTAAATAGATAAAAATAAAACATGGTATAGTGGTAATAGAATTCCATCATTGAAGGAGAGGTGAAGGGTTTGAATCCAGGTAGGTGTACATGAGGCGAGAAATTTTAAAACCACTAATAAAAGGGTTGTTGGGGTGAAAAGCACTAATAAATGTGGAAGAGAATTGTTAAAGGTGTCATGTAAGAACTAATAAAGGGTTCAGGCTCATGGAAATCTGAAAAAACAAAATTTTACCCCCTTTAATAGTGATTCATTTATCAGCACTAAAAAGCATTATTAAAGGGACCCTTTTATAGTGCTAAAAACACTCTTAAATGACCCTTTTAACAGTGTTTTTTTGGTGCTGTTAAAGGGGGTCTTTAACAACTCTTTTTTATCATTGATAAAATCTTAATGATTTTAACTAATATCTTGTTATAAATTCTTTTTAAGAACTAATAAAGTCTTATTATAGCATTGTTAAAGGCCTATTTTGTAGTAGTGAAAGGAGAATAAGGCCAAAACACATACTACAACATCAATATATAAGATTGGTTTAAGACCTCTTCAAGGAATGTTTATAGGACCATTGAAGAACTATTAGGAGGTAGTATAAAGACCTCATATGGAGATGAACAGAATATTTTCAAATGATAACTTAAAATAGTGGGATATAGTATAAATAACCCTTTAGGAGTTGTCCCCTATAATCACTATAGACTAGTAATTTCAGTATATTATTTGAAAATATTTTTATAGGAAAACTTCTATTTATAATCAAGTGATTTATAGTGGAAAATATAGATCATAGAACTTGACCCAAACATATAAAGTAGTAGGTAATCACATTGAGGCTGAACCTTGTAAACCATTGTGTATTATGCCAATATTTATTACATTATTCATGTAAGACCAAGAGATAAAAATATGAGAGGATTTAGGTCTTAACTAAGTACAGAGGTGGAATTAAAAAGGAAAATTTAAGGGAACAATAATTCACCCCCTCCCCTCTTAGTGATCTTGACCAAACCTAAGTATTTCAACTTTCATCATTACAAAAAACCCCAAATAAAAATATTGTAAGAGAAGGAAAAAATAATTTAGGGTATTTCACATGAATCTATTATTCAAGTTCCCAAGTTTTTTCTTCTACTAATCATGCTTCCAATGAACTCACACTAAAGGAATAACTCATCTATATAGTATTTTCTCTCTATGATCCTAAATTTCCACTAAATACTTTATGAAATCCATATCCTCCTTGATACCAATATCATCCAAATGAATCACATGAAAAGGATCATAATAATAATTTTAAATTTGGGACAGATGGAACACACCATGAATCCATTCTAACCGTGGAGGTATAAACAACTGATAAGATACCTCTTCAACTGGATTTAATAAATAAAAAGATACAGTAAATAATGGTAATAAATTTATTCCCTTATAAAACCTTAAATTTATATTGCAATGAGAAACTCATAATAATACATGATCTCAATCCAAAAACATCAATTTCCTCCTCCTCCAGTCTACATAGGATTTATGTCTACTCTAAGTATTTTTATTGAAATCCTGAATAACTTAGACGCTTTACATTATATCTTACACCATATTAGAGATAACTATATGCATTTATATAACCTCAACCCAACCTATTGGTGATTGACACCATCACCCATAAAAAGACTTATAAGTTGTCTCACTAATAGAGTAATAATTTTTATTATTTTATTATTATAAGAAAATTTCACCAATATAAAATGACTCATCCATGATCCTCTAAAATCTATAATATATTACCATAATATATACTCAAATTACTAGATCATATGCTCAGTTTGACCACCAATATATGGGTGGAATTTAGTGTTAAGGTACATATAGGTACTAACAGCAAGCTACAATCCCCTCTGTATTTGTAGTGTAAACTGAATATCATGATCAAATACTATAGTCTGAAAAACACTCGGAAACATTATAACCTCCATTATATAAATATTATCCAAATTATCCACTATTATTGATTACTTAATTGGTAACAAAATCAGTCAAATTCATCAATCAATCCATTTTAGTCAATATAGCATCAAATAATTTGAGAGTGTAGGGTAGTCTTATAACAAAATACATAGATATATACTATCACTTCTATTGATGGATATATAAGGGGTGAAAAAAACTCAATGATATATGATGTTTACCTTTCACTTACTATTATAGAAGGCACTGAGAAAAATATACAATTGTTGAAGTCTTTATTCCATGACACCAAAACTGCCTCTTCAAATCATGAAACATCTTTATAGTTTATGGATTCGCTATTAAATATGAACAATGTAAATTAGGTAAAACTTATTCCCGTAAACTCTAATGAATAAATAACTTCCTAATAAATAACACTTTATTATAATGAAATTTAGTTTCACCATCAAAAAAATCTTTATTCACTATTTAATAACTTCACATATCTACCTCAAGGTCTCCCAATTAGGACTCCACTACCTGATAAACCAATGAAGATGTCACCATCATCTAGTAAATACATGATCCCTCATCAATATCATCAAAATAAAGGTAACTAGATGCCAAAAACTCAATAAATTTATATTTTTTTCTTTTCTTATAATTCTTATTACCATAATACTTCTAACTCCAATTTTTAGCCACCACATTACACTTTCTAGGTGTATATGTGATCTCAAAGTCATAATATTTGATAAATTCCACCATATTCTCTACCATAAATTCAAATAATTATAGTAAATGATATATCTTAGATTATTATGATTTTTAAAAATTATAATACATTCACCAAGAAAATAATTCTAAAATAACTTATGTGAAAACACCACTTTCACAATCACAAAATTATAGGTAGCATAATTACTTTTATTAGTATGTAACAATCAAGAACCATAAATAATTACTTTCATATCTTTAATAAAAACACGTCCATAACCCTGATAAGATTCATCACAATATACTTTATATGGAATAATATCTTCAGGTAATCAAAGAACTAAAGAAATCAATAATTTCTCCTTTAAGCATTTAAAAGTAACTCCACACTCTTCTATCCAAGTAAAAGAATTTCCTTTATTAACCAAAAAAGATAATGGATTATTAATACAAGAAAACCCAATAATGAACCACCTATAATAACCATTCAATCCTAGAAACTCTTTATTTTATAAATAGTATTCATTTTAAATAAATGCCTAAATCTCCACTAGGTCCAATACTACATCATTCTCTAAAATAACAAAACCCATAAAATACACTTCAGGTGTATAGAATCAACACATAGATATATTACCATATAATTAATGTTCCCAAGTAAATCCAACACCATACAAAGATACTCTACATTATCTTACTTAATGAAATATGATATCATTAAAGAATATTTCCATAAAATCATCAAGATAGGGTTGAAATACCCTATTCACAAGCCCCAAAAATAGAATTGTTTCATTTATAACTCCAAATGACATTACTATAAATTCAAAATGACAATATGGGAAATAAAAAATCTATATTATGGAGGTATTCATCCTTATCCCTCATATGGTGATATCTATATTATAAATAAATCATATAAAACCAACTTGATTATTTTAATTAGTAAAAGAAATCATTTATCCTAGGAAGAGTATACGGATTCTTCATGATCAACTAGTTTAACAATTTATGGTCTATATATAATATCAATATTTTATCTTCTTTTTTGTGAACAACATCAATGTGACTCATTGAGAGACATTATAATGAAATAATTCTCACTACAACAACTCTTCAATTTTAATCCTCAACTAATGAAGCTCCAATATCTCCATACAATAATTTAGAATGGAAATAAAGAAAACACCTAGATATATATCAATCCAAAACATAATCTCCCAAATCCATAGTATGATTATGAACTCATCTAGAAAAATATCATTATAATCCCCCATAACTATATCTCTTATGTCTTGAAATAGATTACAAAAAACATCAAACTCATAGATTGAGATCTAATAGCTTGTAGCTAAATTCATTATTTCCTCAAACCAAAATCTATTTCTCTAATAAACACTAAAAAATCACTTTTAAAGTTATATAAAATCATATTCATTGATAATAATAATATTAATATGATTGTATATAGTGGAACTAATACATCCCAAGGAAAACATCATATTATCACATCCATAATAAGACTTGGATCCAAGAGAATCCATCTCACCCTAAAAACATCTCACAAAGATACACCCGAAGAAACCTCATCTGAAAACCCATAGGATTAATAAACTCTAGTGGCCTCTGAAGCCTCTTTACTAAGAGTTATAATAAATAAACTATGTAAGGGGTGATAAATGAATAAAAATCACCAGTATCAATTAAAGTAGAAGTTATTGTAGAGTATTTACAAATCATAACTTGAACCACCTATGGTCCCTCTACTTATTTAACTTATATAGACTGAATTTTTCCTCTACTAACTCCTCCTCCTCTCCCTTAATGCTTTCATATTCCCCCTCTCTGGATAAATCTTTTCCCTTAAGAATATTTATCTCCTCCATATTTTTCTGTTGTAACACCACCCTATGTTGGTGGTCCCAATTTTCATTTATCATATTATTGCTATATAAATTTCTATTGAGGAGGTTAGTGGGGTGGTCTATCAATAGTTACACTCATCCCATGTCTCCTTTAAATACCCTAAAATTTTTTGCATACACCCTGGTTATGGTCCATTATTTCATAAGTGAAATAAAAAATGAAATCATCAAAAATATCCCCAATTGCCTATGGATCTCAAGCCTCAAATATCTATAAAAATAAAAAAATCACAGGTTCTCATAAATTATAAAATTTTAAGAATAATGAGTGAACTCCCTAAACCTCACAAAAAACTCCTAAATATAATAATTAAACTAATATATAACTAATATAATTTTTTTAGCTTGAGTCTAAGAGTCTCTAATCAGAAATCTTGTCTGAAAAACTCCTAAAACCGAGTTCATAAGATCTTATAAACATCACAATCTCTCAAGTATATAGTCTTCCACTAATATTTCAAACATCATAATAATATCACCATTAAAGGAACTTTATTCTTATCTCCCATAGAAATAAATCCATCATACTTTGTTATATTCTACTTCTGGAACTCACTCAAGGTTTTTTTACAAGACTTTATGTCTTCTAGGTTTATCCTCTGATACACATACTTAGGATTTTATTCAATCTACACATGTTTAACCTCATAATTGATTTATATAAATATAATAGATATAAATAGATAAATTAACCTCATTTGAAAGATATGTACATAAATAATTTATAATAATACTACCACGTTATTTTACTCTACATGAACTTGATGGGAATTATGGGATCATCCCATGATCCTACGAAGCATAAGAAATCCCAAACATAAGTCATAACACCCTTGAAATAATCAATGAGAAAAGAAAAACAAATAACATAAGAAAACATATCATACCCAAAGTGCTACAACAGTTTCATCTATCTTAATTTCTGATGGTGTGTGGTTTGATAGTGATCAACAAAGCTGTAGACATATATCTCCTACCTCTAAGGATGGGACACTAGCTGAAGGGATCCACAAATGATTTTTGAGGATTCTCCCACACACAAGGGGTTCTAGTATAGTCATTATGTGATAAACTATGTAATAATAAGGAAGAGAGTCTTTAATACTTTGCATGAAACTAACATTATACCAAAAATGTCATTTAGAACCTTTTTTTTGGAATTTAGTGATGGTTTTTCAAAACCTTTCCGTTTAACAGTGTCACTAATAATCTCATGAAGTTTTTTCCACAACAGTTTTTTATTTTTTGGTGTTTTTTTAGTAGAAATTTTTATTTTAATACTTTATTTTGAAAAAATAAATTTTTTATTAACCACTCAAACTGATATGACTCACTTACTCACTTCCCAACTAACCCAGCCCGATCTCCCCACCTGGTCTGAGCTGCCCAACCTACCCGACTCACCTAAACTAACCTCCATGCCTCGACACACCCTACAAAATTCACTATAAATATTATTGGAGTAGAATTTGAATCTCTTATCTCTTGGTTATTCTAAAAAACCTTTACAACTCCACCAATTCCTTCATCTATTAATTAATCATACTTTAATATTCTTATATATATATATTCAGTTAAATACATGAAAATAAATATATATGCTTACATATAATTATAATTATGTATAAATAAACATAAATAAATATACATATATATATATTAATATATATAGAAATACATATAATTATAAATATATATAAATATATATAATTGTATATAAATATATATAAAGATACATAAATATATAGAAATACATTTAATTATAAGAATATATACCTAAATATATAAACATACATAAATATATAAAAATATATACCTGTATGTATGTATGTATGTATGTATGTATGTATGTATGTATGTATGTATGTATGTATGTATGTATGTATGTATGTATGTATGTATGTATGTATGTATGTATGTATGTATGTATGTATGTATGTATGTATGTATGTATGTATGTATGTATGTATGTATGTATGTATGTATGTATGTATGTATGTATGTATGTGTGTGTGTGTGTATGTATGTGTGTGTGTGTGTGTATGTATGTATGTATGTATGTATGTATGTATGTATGTATGTATGTATGTATGTATGTATGTATGTGTGTATGTATGTGTGTATGTATGTATGTATGTATGTATGTATGTATGTATGGATTGATGGACGGATGCATGCATGCATGCATGTATGTATATGTAAATATTTATGGTTATATATTTATATACATACATGAATATATATAATTATATATAAATATCTATATATATATATATAATTATAAATACATATAAATATGTATAAATATATACAATATATGTATCAATATACATAAATATATATAAATACATGTAATTGTATAAAAATATAGATAAATATACCTACTCATATATAATTATATATTTATATATATATATATACATTATTCTATTTACATATATTTACATATATACAGTAACATATATAATCACATATGTATTTTTTATATAATTATATAATTAAAAAATTATAAAATTATAAAATTATATATATCTATATATATTTATATAAATTTGTATATTTAAATATATATGTACTCATTTATGTATTTATATGATCATATATTTTTTTTATAGTTGTATATTTTGAGGTATTTGTATCTATCTATATATTTAAAAAGATTTATAAGTTTGTATTCTATATTTATATGTCTATTTTTATATATTTATATTTTATTTATATATTATATATTATTAGTATTAATTGTTAAATAAAAAATACTATATTATGAATTTATAATTAATTATTTTCAATCATATGTATAAACTAATTAATAAGATATATTTAGTAGTTAATAATGAATACTTATTAATCAAAAAATATAAATAATATTTCAATTTATAAAAAATAATTAAATATTAAATAATTAAAAAAATTATTACTAATTATTAATTATCTATAGTATATATATATATTCATATATAAATTATTTATTATTTATTATTTATTATTTATTATTATAATAAATTTAGTGACTCAGGTCAGTCGGGCGGGCTGAGTAATAAAAAATAAAAAATGTATTAAAAATTAAATAAATTAAAATATAAATATTTAAATAAGAACCTTCTGCAAATATTAAAAAAATAAAAATATTTTCACCATTTAGGGGTGATTTTCTAAAATCAACATTCAAATTTAAAATGAAACATTTAGCGATGGTTTTCAAAAACTCTATTAAATTCTATTTTTCTTATAGCATGATTATCATCTACAGCATCAAATGAATGAATAATCGATCCACACACAATGAAAATGAGAGAAATGCCTATATATATGTGATACCCAATGCTCCTCTATAAAAACATAACATGTCTGGTGTATTAGGTGTCATATAATGGTACCCTTGATTTACATCTCATTGATGAAGGCATTGAACTCTTTCCATGATCATATGAAAAGCCTTTAATCCATTCATGATGGATTAAAAAAATTGATGAAAACCATGTTTTTCAGGAGTAATATGGAAGTTCCAGGAATATGCATGGATTGCATCACATGAAACAATATATCATATGCAACTCAGGCTCATGTAGGAACACCATGCATAGGTTGTATACATGCATCATATGTAAGTATATCACATATATTACATGAAATTGTATAAATATACATTCATTGCATGTGTGTATACCATATTCATCACATGCGTGTAAGTGTGATTACAGCATGCGAATATATATTATATACAACCCATGAAAGTATTCTATATGAATCTCATGCACATATTCTACATGAATTATATGCATGTATTTTACATGCATTTTGTGTTAATGTCATCACATACCTATCATACAGGCAACATACAATATCCAATATTGTATCATAATATCAACATGATGGATCCTATAACATACATCATATGAATTTCATAGGATGAATATTTTAGTGCACATCCAATAATCTCCCACTTGTACTAAAATCTTGTAAGGACTATATGAAAAAATTTCACAAAACTCTATGAATCCATCTAAACTATTTTGGATATGGTTTTCAAATATCTATTTATTTTGGAAAAAACATTTTAACCAAAACTTAATCCTTAATTGAAGGTCTAAATGTATGACCTTGTCTAACTCCCCTACCCTAGTATCCCATATTCGATGCAGTAATTTATTACATCAGCATAAATACAATTAAATCACATCACAATGGATATATCATTTTAGTAGTATTGGTAAACCAAATACATACACGAGTCTTGTATTACAAATTAATACACTAATTACAACATAATTTTTTCTTTCAAGGATAACTTTATTCCATCTAGTGTATCCTTGAATATATTTCCTAGTGCACTTCTTGGATCCTTTGGGAGGGAAAAAATAAGGTTGATCTCAAATACTCAGAAAGGTTATGTTCAGTGGAAGTAATAATGAATTAATAAGAACAAATCTATATGGAAATATCAATAACTAAAAACACTTTCAATTCAAATAACTAGATAAGGAATAATTAATATGGAAAAGTAATAAACTGAAACACATGTTGTCTAAATCAATTAAATTAGAATATAATTCATCCATAGACATGTCAACACAAAATATCTTGGATATATAATAACAGAGACCAAATTTGGTAGATCCTTAATTATTGGATTCCATGTTTCCTAGGTACATATAACATTTACCATCGAGACATTTCACAAGACGGTTAAGCATATCGGGTAAAAACAAATATATTTTGGCCAACTATTTCATCTCATGAGACTACTAATGCATCGTGGAGATTTTATTTACTAGATCCCAACTTTTTTATTACATGTCCAAATCATTCCCATATATGGAATAATAGATTTAAAAAGATATATTAAAATCAAAGTGTCCAATACCACTTTAAAATATTTAAATCATAAGACCAATAAAAGTAAATAATTATCAAAAGAAACAATTAATACCATGAAGATAAAGAGATTCTTCATATGATATATCAAAATGTTAAGTAGATACACCACACAAAATAAGTAAGTGATGAATATGAAATTTATCTCATAGATGTAAAAAGTGAGATGAAAATACCTTACCTATCACACCCCGATCTCACTAATGCGTGACTTGCACACAAGTTATAAAACTGTGCGCACGAGTTATAAAACTGCATGGAAATCACACATATTAACCCTTTATTCGATCAGTGCCAGGTGGTATAGTTCGAGCGTGGTTCGCCCAACTGCGCGCACAGCGGCACGTGAGTCATGCAGTTGAGTGATGTTTAAAATAAATAAATTTTTTTCTTATTAGGGTTTTTTAATTGTTATTATTTTTATTTTTATTATTATTATTCTTATTATTATTTTTATTGTTAATAAATTTTATTAATATTATCTTTATTATTGATATTTTTATTATTATTAATTGTATCATTATTATTATTATAATTCTAGTTTTATTATTATTATTATTATTATTATTACTAATTCTATTTTTATTAATGTAATGGAATGAAAAAAAATATACTGAACCTAACCCTAATACTCGCCCCCCCCCCCCCTATTTCCTGTTGTGCGCCGCGAGCAGCACCTCTCCTTTCCTTCTCCTGCGCGCAGCGCCGCAGCCGCGACCCCCCCTGGTTCTCCTGCTCGCGCCCTGGCCTCCACTCCCAGCACCGCTCGCCGCCTCCTCTCACCGTCGCCGCTCTCGCCGCCCACCTTCTTCTATCCACCCCTCGCATGGCCGCAACCCCCCCCCCCCCCTCCCCTGGTTCATCCTAACCTCACCCTATAACCCCAATACCGCCTCACCGCTCCTATCTACCGCCCTAAAAACCTGACCTCACCTTTTAATCCCAATATCGCCTACACGCTCCGACCCTCCGCGCCCTGGCCCTCTGATTTTTGGACTCCAGCTTCCAGCCCTCCACGCTCCGACAAGGCCACCCCCATCCTCTAGCCATCCACACCCCTATCTAATCCATGCTCTAGCCTCCCGCGCACTGGCTACGCTACCTCTGACCTCCCACGCTCCAGCCGGTCATTCTTTCCGACCGTGAAAACCTCCATCAATGTGTTTCATTCAATCTTTGGCGGTTTTCATTCGATTTACCCGAACCCTATTGTCTTTTTTTTTATTCAAACTTTTGACTTGTTGTTTTAGGAGTCTGATAGGTGAACAACAGGTTCTTCTTCCTTTTGCTGAAGTGGTGTCGTGGTCGCATGACATTGAGGTGCGAGTGCGGTGTGAACGAGGGTTCGCACCATTTTCGTGTGGTCTGTCAATGTCAGAGGTAGGTGTTTCCATGTATAACTTTTGTTTGACACTTTGAATTGTGTGTTTAATTATTTTATCATGTTTATTAATTAGTTTCCATGCTGCGAATCTGGTTTTGTTTGATATTTAATATGCATTTGATTTGTTAAGTATCATGTTTATGCGTTATGTGTTTAGCAATTGTTTTGTGAATTAATTTTCTTCTTAAATTATTTTAGCATATATAATAATTAGTTTGTTTGATGCAGATCAAGTTTTTAATTGAAGTTGATATGTATATATGGTATGTGCATGTTTTATGTGAACAACCATGCAGAATTGTTTATTTTCATTTCACAAACTTTGTAGTTTGTGTTTTGGTTTAGCGTCGATGTGCAGAGAGTCATAAAAGATATTTTTGAGCAGGTTTTGGTGTGTGTAAACTGAAAAGTGGTTTTTTATAAAAAGTGGTGATGTTTTGTGTGTGAAAATGGATGCGTTGTTTTATAAAATGTTTTATGGGTTGGTTGTTAGGTGTTGAGTCGTGTTTTGGTGTGATGATGTTGTGTGTTTTATTTTAAAGTGTTTTCTTATGTGAAACTGAGAATGTTTTGATGTGAACCTTGGTTTCACCATCTGTGGATGTTTTATAAATTATTCAAATGGTTTATTGCTTAAATCATGTGGTGTGTATGATGTTTGAAAAGTGGTTAGTGTGTCTAAAGGTCGTGATTAGATTCAAATTTAGAGTTTGGTTGTGTTTTGATACGTGTTTTGGATGTGATATTTTCAAAACATGTCGCGCTGGTTATTTTACGTTGTTTGTTCGTTTGAATCGTTTAAAGTCCATGTTTATGTGTTTTTATTTGTTTATGCGGTTGTTGCAGCATGTTGGTGAGGAAACCGCGATACTATGATCATCGGCTTGTTCATGCTTGCATGCCTTTGCGAGGCATGTCGCGTCGTCGCTTTTGAGCTACAAATTGAGGTAGGCTTTCGAGCTACAAATTGAGGTAGGTCCCCCACTGCACTCACCTTTAAATTTAGAATTTATTAATTTCTTGATGTTTTATTAATTTTAATGAATGAGAAATAATATTAGATAATAAAACATTAAATGATTATTTAGTGTGAAAAGAGTTGTTTATTTTATACCGAACAATTGGTACATTTTCTTGATGAGAGGATACCCAGTATTGAAAGAATGCATGTTTGGCCTTTAAACATAATTCACGGAATCTCAAATGTACTTCTTGTTTTAAAGATATATGATTTCTTCTGAACAAGGGTTTTTAGATTTCTCAAGAAATGAGGTTTTGCTTTAAAATTTTTGAAGGCCCATTTGGCACTTTATTAAAATAAATTATTTTGGAAAACCCATTTAGGTGTGATATTTGGTGTGCGTTGATTGCGTGATTTATATGTTATGTTTCTGCATCGTGACTGATTGATTTAAATTGTGGACACACCCCTTTTTATTGTATGTGTTGACATAGTAACCTGGCATATTGAGTGAATCTTCTGAGAATGATTACTGCACTAGTTTAGACCACGCACTGGCAAGTGGCCACATAGTAGGGGAATACTGAGCTATTGCTGCTATGGGGATTGGGCCCCTCAGTTAGGACATGTAGGGCTATATCTGGTAGTAGTATGGTCTTTATGACATCATCGAGTTAGGGTATGCCTTCAGGATGAGTCAGATGTATAGTATGTTCTAGATTTTTCACGATCTCCTAGGTTTGACCCATGTTTCTTTTAGTGTTTATTTATATGTGGCGGATGATTGCGAGGTCGAGTTCGGTTGCTGACCCCTGTGTGCCACTTTTTTTCATTTCCCTAAGTCTGTGTTGTGTGTTGTGTGTGATTTTCCTTTTGAATAACATCTAAAGTTTGGATTTTCTAAATTGTTCGCCAAATGTTTTAAAATTCAATGCACTTGTTTCTTTCAACATTAAACTTGTTCTAAATTACAAAGGGAAATGGACTGTTACTTGTTTTAAAAATGAAAGTGTGTGTGGAAACTAATATTTTATATAATTTAGTTCAAACCTGGAATTGATAAATTCTTTATTTATTGGTATGTGCATTGGGAAAATAATTAGTCGGGCCTACCTACTGAGTTTTAATACTCACGCCTATAGTGTTTTCTTATTTTTAGTTCTATTGAAGGTTACAGCTTCAGTTTTTCGCCTTGAGCGATGTTGGATGTGGTATTGGAGAGTGACCCACAGGGTCACATGGAGTTTTGGTCGTGGTCAGGTTAGTAGCGTTGATGGTTGTTCATTATTTATTTGTTTTTGTTCTATTTTTTTCCGCTGCTTAGTTTATTTTCTTTTGGGCCAAATCATTACCACCTGTTTAATTTTGATGCCCGACACTAGTTGCCAGCCCGTGGGGATCAGGAACACCCCTCAGGCCATGTCACGGGCCAACTCAGGTGACCAGTTTAGGGTTAACCCGGGTTGGTTCGTGACATTACCACTTTATAATCATTTATTTAAAAGTTCATGCATATATAAAAGAAAATATTTTATTTGAAAGTAACCTTTTAAACTTGTAAAGTAAGCTTCAAAACATTAGGAAATCATTATGTATGGAAATTTCTTTCATTCCTTAAAAGTTAAAAGACATTCCTTTTACTTTTGTAAAAAAAGTCATAAAGTACCTTCTTTTAGAAAATGATATAAACATTCCTTTTAAGGAATTTTTTAAAAATTTAAAAATGAGTAAAATGAGTTTAAACAATAATTTTATAATATTAAAAAAAAATTGAAAACATTTTTAGAAAACACTAACAAGGAAGAGAAATATTCCCCAGTGGAGACTTAAACACAAACAATCTCGAATAATGATGAGATTGTAAAATAACACCTTACCGCTTTATAATCAGTAGATTCATATTCCCATGAAATAAATAAAATTATTTGGATCAGAAAATACCATAATATTCAGAATAATACTCATTAAATACATTCATGGGTGGTATATGCACCACACAAAAGAATTAAGTAGTGTATAAGGCATATGTCCCACAGAAATAAGAGTGAGACAACGATCCCTTACATTGTGTTTCCTTTTGGGTGAAAATACCTTAACCTACTGTATAATGGTTTTAAGAGTGTTACTAACTTATTAAAAAACCATATTAATATTTATTATATCATATATTATCATATTATAATATATTATTACCCATTTGGTAACATTATTTCTTTATTTTCACTATTTCTAGTGTTAGTTGGATAGTTTCTCAAGTAAGTTTTGACTTGTTATTTGTTGTTACTATTGATTAGATCATGGTTTCATAATATATATAATGTAAAATATGATTTAAATATTATATAAATTAATTATATATGTATTTATAATAATCCATAAAATTTTGAGATGAGAAATGAAATGCACCGTTCATGGAGATGGTAGGTCGTACATATGAATGAACGCTACTTTCATTTATTTTTCATATTAAAATAATGAAATTTAAATGATATGTATGTATATTATAATTAAATTTTCATATTTATGTAATATTTTTCACATATTATTATTAAAATCATCCTTTATACATTCCATGTATAGTGTGAATGAATCATGTCACTTTGAGGAGGCGGTAGTCCACACTTCCACAAATGATGTTATCGTATTTATAAAAATGGAAATTATAGGGGTATGTGTTCTAAAATAATTAAATAAGTATAAATACATAATAAATATAATATATAACATATATAAATATTGTTTCCATCATAATTCCCATCCATTAAATGTGGTAATGTAAAAATGAACAATCATTATTTTGTGAGGTGGTAGTTCGTCATACACATAAACAATATGTTCATTACTAATTAGATAGAATTATGTGTAAGTGTATGTTGAAAATTTTATATAACAACATATAATTATATTTATTATACTTAGGTTATTATATATACATGAAAAAATATTAAATTAAATAGTGGTAAAGGAAATAAAACTAAAGAAATCATTGAAGAACGTTACATAATTTTCAAGTAAATCCTTTTGGTTTCTACCAAAAGACTTCCTTGGTTGGATTTATTTCAATAAGGAGGATTCTATAATTATGGTAGTGAAGTTATAAGGATATTTTTAAAAGTTTTTTCGAACTAAATAGGTTATGAAGTGTGAATAATATAGAAGAAGAGGTTTCCTTTTATAAGAGAGGGGAGGAGAACTCTTAGAAATCCTCAAAATATTAAACTAATAAAAATTAATTTTATAAACCAAAATGCTCCAAACGTATTAATTTATAATATAGGATTCTTTTGGGTCTAAATAACTTCATAAAATAAAAATTAGATAAGTTTTGACTATTTTTTTAATTCTTACTTTTTTGCTTTAACCCTTATTTAACCTGTTTAATTTTACCATGATATCATTTAATTTACACTTTGAGGGTTAATATAATTACTATAAAATAACAAAATACCATTAAATTAGTAATTCATGATATTTTAGTACTTATCCCAATAATTTTTATTCATTTTTTATTTTTATGAATTTTATATCATTTAATAAAATGTTATTTATTTTAAAATATCAATAATGTTTGTTTTGACACTATTCATTATTTTAATTTTTTAAAATATCATAACAGAAAGATAAGTTCAAAAAAATACTTCTAAAACATCACTAACATGTCAAATTATTCTATAAAATTATCTTATTACCTAAATCATCTCAAATTATATTTATTTTAGTATTTTTAATATCATTTATTTGATATTTACTTTAATTAATCAAGTATTACATCATCATTTTAAAAGCCTTTAATTAAATTATTTCTTCTATAAAAATTAAAATTAAATTCTCATGATAAATATAAAATATTTATATTTCCAAGGAATATTTATATTCAAATATTTTTTCTTAATAACCATAAAAAATGTAAAACTTATTAAAAACAAGAGTGTTACATATTGGACTTCCCTTAGAATAAAATACTATAAAAGCATTAAAGTCATCCAAGTGGCTCCAAGAATCCATAAAATAGGTCCAAGGGTACTTTTGGTCTAATCACACTCATCAAATTAAATTACTATAAGTGTTAGGGTAATTTTATAATCTTTATAATATTATTTTTACCCATTATTACCTAATTTACCCATAACCATGGTAATTAAAATATTACTAAATTTACTATTCATATCCTCCCAAAAAACTATGTACATAATTTGGATCCAATGATTATAGATATATAATAAATATTTAAAAATTAAAAACATAGAATTTTCATTAATTAATTTAAAATTCATCTCATTGATAGAAAGAGAAAATGGGGTTTTAAAGTGGAACGTTTAAAAGATTGAAATGTTTTTATATAAAATTTCAATGTAAAATTGATTACAATGACCTAAATTGGATTAAATGATAAAAAATAATCTAATTATAATTTAAAACCAATTAAAAATATAATTTAACACTATATTTTATTTAGACGAAAAAGCTATTTTCATTTAAAATGCAATATTTCATTTAAAATTTCTTTCAGAAAAATATAGCCTTTTAATGCATAAAATTGGATTCATTCATATCTCATGCCTATAAAATAATTTATATTAATATAAAACAATTGATTAAATATATAACATATAAATTTCATAATTTGGTTAATAATATTCATTCTTGTTGATTTAACGTTTAGGTTATAATTCGATTTTAAATAATAATATTAATTATGGTTCGTTTAAGCTTGGTGTTCTGTGCAACATAATCTATCAAAGAAATTTTATTTATTTATGAAGATATATACTATAAAATTTTAGGGTTTTATATTCTCCCCTCCTTCAATAAATTTCATCAGTACAATTTGATCTTCATATTGTAAACTAGGGGTTTGACTTTTCAAAATATCATTATTGAAATCCCACATCAGAAAATGGATTAATGTGATCTCCACTTTAAAATAAATAAAGGAAAGTATGAAGGTCACTAAAGATAAAAAATACTAGGGTTCTATGTATGAAAACATGGACGTGGAATAAAAAACTAACCATAAAATTCTGATGGAGAGTGATAGAGAACACGGTCATGAGAAAGTTTACAATAACAAAGCTATAAATCTACGATGATCTAAGGGATCATTTGATTCATCAAAAAAAATAAGGTACTAGGGATACATTTTTATTTTCAATATATTTTCCCTAAATTTGAAGACTTCATTTACTTAATAGACTAATAACAAAGTAAAAATACATACTTGATAAGTAGAGTTTCATCCTTTAATCAATTTCCACCCCAAACTCATCTTTTTCTCCAAGAAAAGAGAATTTGAGATGAATTTTTTTTCATTCCTGAAGATTTATAATCAACTTATATAGATCAAAAAATCCAAAAAATTATAACTATATATTCCTTGTGCCTTTATACACAAACTAGAACCAAAATGGTTAGGATAGGATAAGATAAATCCCTAAAAATAACCTCTAAAACTCAATTGTAAAACCCCAAAGTTCAACATAGATCATATCTCAAAAATATTTTAGAGTAAAATTGAAACCCAAAAAGAATAAGGATTGGATCAAATAGTATTATAAATAACATAAATCACTCTTAATTTCTTATACCAAAAAATTAATTTCCAATATCTCATAAACACTAAAGTTTTCTAATCATTTCCATAAATAACCCGATTCACCATAATTCCACAATAAAACCATTATAACTCCAAAATAAAAATCATTTTGTTTACCTTAATCTTAAAGGATTTTCAAAATAGAAAAAATCTTCTGAAATGATATTAATTACTTAATAACCAAATCATTTTTCAATCCCAATGTTATCTATTTGATAAAACAAATGTCCCTAAAATCAAAATAACCTTTATCCATTAGATATTTTACCTATCTAAGAAATTCATGCTAACCAAAACTTTTCTTAGTCTATTGGTAGGAATTTCACCCTTATCACCCTTTGGTTATGGGTTCAAACCCCATGGCCTTACCGAACATGATGGTTTTTCACCCGACCTGTAGGTTGTCCTTTTTCTAAAACCATATTAATATAAATTCCAAAATAAATATTATGGACATCTTTGAAATAAGTTTAATCATTAAATAGTATTTAAACTAAGTTTTTTAATACAACCCCAATACATAAACATTTCATCCATTTATTTCCACATTTTTACTTCCTTGATCTAGATTTTATCCTTTAAAAGATGTAATTTCCTCAAACTAAAAACCATAGTGTAAGAATCTATTATCATATGGGAAAAACCATATAATAATTTTTAGGATGTCTAATTCTTGAAACATTATTTTCAATCTAAGACACCTCGGGTTTAACCTAGGTTATTCATTTCAATTATCTATTCAAATCCCTTATAATTGTTTATGAAGAAAATGTGAATTATCCTAAGAATATCCCCTAGGAGTGTCAAACAAGGTGTGCAGTAAGGCCCATTATCGTGTATCAGGTTATTCTAATCTAGGCCTAATGAACCTTTTCAGAGTTGTTATCCCTATGTAAATATATGTCAGAACCATGTCCACGTGTATTATCCAGAGACGAGTGTATTTCTAGGAAGACCTATGTAATCTCTAACTTAATAAATTTATAGGATTTTCTTATATGTTTATCCCCAAATTATATCTTAGTATTATGTTCCCTAATCTATTTTTTCCTAATCTAGTTTCCAAGGTTTAACTTGCTCTGATACCAACATTAACATCCAAGCCCTTGTAGCCCGAAATCAGTACAGCACTTAATTACATTGGTATAGATACAAGTAAATAACATCCCAAAGGACCGATCAGTTTAGTATTCTTGGTAAAATAGATACATACATGAGTATTTTATTAAAAATGAATATAGTAATTACAACATATTTTTTTTCTTTGGAGGATAACTTTATTCCATCTAAAATATCCTTGAATATCGTTCCTAGTACACTTATTGAATTACTATGGAATGAAAAAAATAATGTTGATCTCAAATTATCAATAAGGTTAAGTACATAAAAACCAATAATTAATCAATGAGAAAAAATCTATATGGAAATATCAATAACAGAAAACACTTTCCGTTCAAATAACTGTATAAGGTGTAATTAATATGACAAGGTAAGAAACTAAAACACATTCCATCTAAATCAATAAACTAAGAATATAATGCATACATAGATATGTTAATGAAAAATCTCATGGTTAAATAATAACTAATTCTAAATGAGATAGATGCTTAATTATTGGATTCCATGTTTCTTAGGTACATGGAATCTTTACCATTGAGACCTTTCACAAGATAGTTTAGAATATCGGGTAAAAACCATCTATTTTAGCCAACTATTATATCTCATAATACTATTGATTCATTTATTGGATTTCATTAACTATTCCTCAACCCATGTCTTACATGTCCAATGCATTCCTCATATATTCAATAATCGATTTAAAAAGATATTTTTAAATCAAATTATTGCATACCACTTTGAAATATTTGAATCATAAGACTCATAAAAGTAAATAATTATCAATATAAATAATGAATATCATGAAGATAAATAGATTAATGATATTATATATAAAAAGGGGTGGTACATACACCACACAAAATAAGTAAGTGGTGAATATTACATTTATCTCATAGATGTAATAAGTGAGAATAAAATCCCTTACCACTTTGTAATCAATTATTTAAAAGGTTGTGAATTTATAAAAGAAAATATTTTCATTGAAAATAACTTTTTAAACTTGTAAATTAATCTTAAAAACATTAGGGTATCATTATTTTGGTAAATTTAATTCATGTTGTATAATTTAAAAAACAATCCTTTTACTTTTGTAAGAAAATTCAAAAAGTACCTTGTTTTAGAAAATGGACGAAATATTCCTTTTAAAGAAATTTTTTTAGAATTCAATAAATGGGTAAAATGAATTTAAAAAATATTTGGATAATATTAAAAAAATTGAAAACATTTTTATGAAACACTAACATTGAAGATAAATATTCCTTAGTGGAGATTTAAACACAAACAATCCCAAATAATGATGAGATTGTGAAATAACACCTCACCACTTTATAATCAGTAGAATCATATGACCATGAGAGAAATAAAATTATTTGGATATTAAAATACCAGAATATTCATAATAATACTCATAAAATACATTCATGGGTGGTATATACACCACACAAAAGAAGTAATTAGTGTATAAGGCATGTGTCCCACAGAAATAAGAGTGATACAAAGATCTCTTACCTTGTATTTCCTTTTAGGTGAACATCATTTAAACTCTTGAATAATGGTTTTAATAGAGTTAATAAATTTTTAATGAACCATATTAATATTTATGATATCATATATGATCATTTTATAATATCTTATTACCTATTTGTTAACATTCTTTACTATTTTGGGTGTTAATTGCCTAGCTTCTCAAGTAAGTTTTGATTTTTTATTTGTTGTTCCTATTAATTAGATCATAGTTTCATAATTTATAGGATTTAAACCAAGATTTAAATATTATATATATTCATTATATTTGTATTTATAATAATTCATAAAATTTGGAGATAAGAAATGAAATGCACTGTTCATAGAGACGTTAGGTCGTACGTACGCATTAATGCTACTTTCATTCCTTTTTCGTATTGAAATAATAAAAATTAAATTATATATATGTATATTATTATTACATGATCATATTTATGTCATATAAATTACATATTATTAATAAAATAATCTTTTATACATTCCTGGTATATCGTGAATGGATCTTGTCGCTTTGAGGAGGCGGTAGTCCACACTTCCACAAATGATTTTATCGTATTTATACAAAATGGAAATCATAAGGGCATGTGTTATAAAAGAATTAAAAAAAGTATAAATAAATAATAAATATTATATATAACATATATAAATATATTTTCCATCATAATTACCAACCATGAAAGATGGTAAAGGAAGAACAGACAATCATTGTTTTGTGAGGCGGTAGTTCGTCATACACATAAACAGTATGCTCTCTATCCATTAGATGGAATTATATATAATTTTAAGTATAAAAATTAATATAAAAAATATAATTATATTTATGATACTGATGATATAACATAAACATTAAATTATAAGAAATGAAGTAGTTTGGAAAGAAATAAATCTAAAGTGATTGTTGAAGAACGTTACCTCGTTTTCAGGTAACTCCTTTTGATTTATATCAAAAGACTTCCTTGGTTGGATTTATTCCAAAATTTAATATTCTAGGATGATGGTAGGAAATTTAGGAGGATATTTTTATAGGTTTTTTATAAACCAAATAGGTTTTTAAGTGTGAATAAATTGATGAAGAAGTTCCCTTTTATAAGAGAGGGGAGGGGCACTCTTGGAAATCTTAAAAATATTAAAATAAAATAAATTAATTGTATAATACAAATTGATAAAAACTTATTAATTTATAATATAGGATTATTTTGGGTCTAAATACCTTCATCTAATAAAAATTAGATAAATTTTTACTATTTTTTTAATCCTTATATTTTTCCTTTAACCCTTATTTAACCTTTTTAATTTTACTCTGATATCATGTAATTTACACTTTTAGGCTTAATATAATCACTATAAAATTAAAAATAAAGATTAAATGTGTCATTGATGAAATATTAGGACTTATCCTAATAATATTTATAAATTTTAGATTTTTATGATTTTTATATTATTTAATAATTTATTGTTTATTTTAAAATATCAATAATGTCAATTTTCACCCTATTCACTATTTGGTTTTTTAAAAATATCATAAAAGTAAGATAATTTTGAAAAAAAATACTTCTAAAAAATCACTAACATGTCAAAGTATTCTAAGAAATTCATTTATGACATTAATCATCAAAAATTATATTTATTTTAGTATTTTTTTATATCATTTATTTGATATTTCCTTTAATTGAACAATTATTGCATCATCATTATGAAATACTTTAATTAAATTATTACTTCTATAAAAATTAAAAATAAATTATAATGATAAATATAAACATTTTATATTTATAATTTTTATTTATAGTTGAAGATATCTCCTTAATAACCTTAAAAAATGTAATACTTATTAAAAAACAAGTGTGTGGAATATTGGACTTCCCTAAGAATAAAATATTATAAAAGCCTCAAAGTCATACAAGTGGCTCCAAGACTCCATAAAATTGACCCAATTATGATTTGGGTCAAAACACAATCATCCAATGAAATTAGTACAAGTGTTATGATAATTTTATAATCTTTATAATATTATTTTTACCTATAATTACCTAATTTACCTTTAACCGTGGTAATTAAAATATTACTAAATTTACTATTAATATGACCAAAAATAAAAGAAACATATTTAAATAATTTGGAACCACTTATTCAAAATATTTAATTTATTTTTTAAAATTCAAAACGCATAAGTTTTATTAATTAAATTAAAGTTAATCTTGTTGACGGAATGAGAAAATGGGTTTTCAAAGTGAAATATTCAAAAGATTGAAATATTTTTATATCCAATTTCAATGTAAAATTTATTCCAATGACCTAAATAATATTAATTATAGAAAAATAATCTAATTATAATTTAAAACCTATTAAAAATATAATTTAACACTATAAACTATTTAGATGAAAAATTTGTTTTCAATTAAAATGAAATATTTTATCATTATTCAACAAAACATGAAGCTTATCAAAAAATACCAAATATTAAAGAAATTAAATTTTTATATTATGAAATAAAATAATAAATTTATTTTTCAAATAAAATGTATCAAATTTTCAAAAATTAGATTTTAAATATGTTCGGCATTAAAAGGCGATACAACTGCTTTTAGAAAAATAGTCTTTTAATGTATAAAATTTGATTAATTCTTATATTATGACTATAAAATCATTTGGATGAATGTAAAAACATTGGATTAAATATGTAATATATAAATTTCATAATTTGGGTAATACTATTTATTCTCTCTAATTTAAAAACTAGGTTATAATTCTATTTTAAATAATATTATTAATAGTGGTTAGTTTAAGCATCGTATTGCATGAAACATAAGATATCAAAGAAATTGAATTAATTTAAGAAGAGACATGCTATAAAATCTTGGGGTGTTACACCCTACAGGCATTTGTATCATTGAAAAAAGATATGAAATTTATTGTGACCATGTTTTTAGTAGTATTTTTTTAGTAAGAGTTGTTAATTTTTTGTGGAAAAACATTTCAATATGTGTTAGTGTGATTTGAAGAGTGAATATGATAGATTTAATTCTTGGAGATCATATGTAAATAGATTCAAGTAGTCCCTCACATTATACAATTATTTAGTTATTAATCAATCAAGACAAGTATTTAATGTTGAAAGTGTCGTCTATAATAGTTGGTAAGTGTGTTGGAAGAATCCATCTAGTGGGGAGATCCTAAGATAATTAAAGTAGTAGAGAAACTATCCTTGGAGTACATGTCATTTTTGTTTCATTGTTAAGTGTCTATTCACTCTTGGATGAATGTTGGAGATGGTTTGAGTTACTTTAAAGAGTCTCTAAACTAATTTGAAGGAAAAAATGAAAACTGGATAAGTCACTATGCTACTTAAGCATCATTCATTATTTGTGTAAGAATTATCTCTTTCCCTCCTTAACTATCATCTAGTGTAGAAATAGAAAATTCTTTTCCTACATAAGCATCATCCAGGATTTCATAACCATAATCTAGACTATTTATAAACATGATCCTCAGGTGTTTAAGAATGTTCCCAATTTTCTATACATAATCATCTTATATGTACAAATAATCTATGTAGACATGATCTATGTAAAAATCATCTACATTATGTAGACATCAACGTTCTACATAAGCATCAATGTGAAAACTGAAACATAGAGTTTCAAAATTTTATAATCTGAAGTGAAATTTAAATAATTTGATAAAAAATCCATTCTTCATGGATAAAAACATCACAAAATTAGTTTTTATTCAATCAAAAATTGAGAGGAAATTTTATTGTAAAATTTCATGAATAGTGAGTGATTTCTTAAGCTGAAAAAGTGAATTTATTTTTGGAATATATCTGAAAATTATTGTGATTATGTTTGAACAATTATCTTATATTCTTAAAAATCTCTAAAACTCAAGGTTTATGAGATTAAAACTGATTATTAATAAGAATTGTATTGTGAATGATAAAAAATTTCTTGGATTTTTAAGAATAATGAATTCATAAATGAATCAATGATTATGTTATTCTTTAGAGCTTATATATCTAAAAATCATTTTTATTCTTATTAAGTTATCAAAGACAAATTGTTTTCTAAGAAAATTAAGACTAGTTAATATAAAAGTTGAAGCTAAGGTGACCAATGTATCTTTATGAACCAAAATAGTCACACCATGACTGTATATTTTATTGGGTAAATGTTTTTACAAAAATTAATACTATTTATGTTGATTTAATAAAAGAAGAAAAAGATTTTCATTTTTTGAGTTAATCTAGGAAGCTAAAAGAAACTAGTTTGAGGAGAAATATAATCAGGGTATTTTTGGAAATCAATGTAGTGATCAGTTCTATTTGAGATCATTTTGTTAAGAACACCAAAAGATCATGGAAACCAAAAATAGTTATTCATAGTTCTTTTGTTTGGAGGTTAAAAAGTATTCATAGTATTCCATTTATGGAGACTGATATTGATGGTGGTCATTTAATTTTTTCAGTTGTACGTTATGGTTGTATAGTTATTGATGAAAGAGAAAAATAAAAATGAGCAGAAGGATAAAATATTATGAAGCAGAAAAAAAGATAATGCACTAAAGAGTTGAGTTGAAGGATAAAAACTTAGTGAGAAAAATATATAACTATAAGCTATTGATAAGGAACAAGTATGAGTAAATACTTGCTTGAAAATTATTGAAGAGAATAAAAATAAGAGACTAGATCAGGGAGTTCACTTATAAGAAGATAATACATGCATGCCCAACTACTCAGTATAGTGAAAAAGATCTAGAAATTTAACGATCAAAAGAGAGTTTGATGACCAGAATATCTAATCATGAGTATCAACTATTGAAGTTCATGAATTAAGGCACACAAGAAGATCAGTGATCTAATATATTTGGGTAGGAATATCATATTTAATTGATACAAAAGAAACTAAGAGCTGATAGTGGTCTTTCTTATTGTGGATCCCAAAATCCAATGGTATACAGTGTGAAGTTTCATTCTCCTGTGGGACTCTAGATATGAAACACTGTGTGACTCGGTGTTGGTGTGTGTTAAACTATGGGAAAGTATAAAAACTAAACACCTCCATTATGAATTAATAACAATATTTTTATTAGAGAATACATCAGTTGGGTTGAGTAACCAACCATATCAAGGAGTTGGATTTTACAACCAAACCTTGTAAATCTTTATGATTTTTCTTATTTCATTTCTATTTAGTATGAGGTGAGAATGATATATTATATTTTGAGTGTATTGTGGTAATAACAAACCAAATAGGTTTATTTTGAGAAATGAAATTATAAAAATAAAAGGGGACAATTGATTCACCCCCCCCCCCCACCTCTCAGTGATCTCATCATTCTAAGATAACTTCAATTGTTATAAGATAAAGGTTACCTCTAAAATAACTAATAATTTTATGAGTTATGGTGAACCTAATTTTTTTAATTATAAATGGAATTCCATCAGTTTATGGTAGTAATTATTACAAATTGAAGAGTATTATTCTTCCCTACCTTATGTCTCTTGGTATGGAAGTGAGATATTATGAAATGGTGGGATTTACACCCATAGATAAAGATGCTTTAATGACCTTCACAAATAAGAGAAATATGGAAGTGGGTATAAAATAAAATAATTCCATATTTAAATCCCTATAAAAATTTTATATACAAAATTCTTGGGACTTTAAACTACAAAAATAAATTTAGTAAAAGCTAAGAAGTTATTATAAAGGGTTCATCAAAGTGAAGGAATCCAAATTACATGTAAAGAGGAGTAGTTTTGAAGATATTAAAATAACTGATGAAGAAACTATCAATGACTATTTTACTATAGTTAATTATATAATTATAAATATTTTATTATTTTGTGAGAATCTCAATAATTATATCATTTAAAATAATATAATGAGAAATTTTGTGAATAAATTTGATCCCAAGGTTTTGACTTTAGAGGATATAGAGGATCCATCCCTAAATTAAATTCACAATATTATCATATCATATGAGATGATAAAATCCCCAAATCTTAAAAATAATTAAAAGGATGATATGGATTGTAAATCCATGAGAAAGCATATTCTCATAGACGAAGATATCATAGAATCAAGTGATTCTAAAAGTAGGGAAGGTAATAAATCCTTTAATAAAATTATTAAACTTCTATAAAGGAACATCAAACAATGAAAGAAAAAAATAATAGATAAAGAAACTACCAAGGTTCTATAATTTTAATGGGTTGGACACTTCACAAAAATATTCAAAATAATAAGGATTTAGAATCATAAATTGTTGATGAGTGTGAAAAATGTAAAAAAATAAGGTAAAATAAAAAAAGACATATATAAGTTGATAGAAAATGAGTTTGATGAGAAAAAAGGAATAATATATTTTAATAAATCAATAAAATGATGAATTTATCTTACTTGGTCATGTTGAGAGATGATTTGATACCTCAAGTAGTGATAATAAAGATGTGAGAACCAAACTTGAGTATATGCTAAAAGAAAATTTGGAATCTAGTATTAAATAGAATACATAGCTTAAGGAGAAAATAAAATTGGTGGAAGATAATATCATGGTTTTTGTTGAAAAGTAATATTATGATAATAAGGAATTGGGTCTTCTCAATTAGATCAAGAAGTATGGATTTAAAGTGTCTAATAAAAACATATGTTTAAAAGTTTAAAAGAAAATTCAACTGAAAAGGTAGAGGAGTTGTATAAGACACAAAATATATATCTCATAGATCAAAATGAGAGGAAGAAATATATAAAATACTTCATTAAGTTAATAGATATTAAGTTCTAGTCCTCTAAATTTGGTGATATGAAGGATCCAAACTTACATATGAAAACTGCATCTAATCAATTTCAAAGTGAATTTTTTCCTTAATAGTGTAGGTACTAAAAATAATTATAAAGAGGTTTAGAATAAGAAAACAATTTGGAAATTCTCTACTAATTCAAATAAATGGAGAAAAATTTCAAGAATACTAATACTCATTAATAAAAATAAGGCATGACTGGTGGGAGGATAAAAAAATTCAAAATTTGGATAGGTTCAATATCAAAATGAAATATCCAAGTTTAGATGTTATTATTGGTGTTATGTAAGGTAAGGACACATTATTCATACTGGTATAATAGGCCTTTACTATGAATTATACATGAACCCAGGGGGATTAACATTGAGTAAGAAAGAGCGGGTTTTCAAGGGAAATAAGGCATGTCTCAAAATCTATCAAGTCTTCTTGTGAAAAATATATTTGAGTATTTGAATGTGATTTATAGTAGGTATAATCATAAATTTCATAGCACTGAGGAGTGAAAGAGTATATTACTAGGAGGTATATGGTTTGAAAGGTAATGGAATTGAAAAACATCTTAATCAGTCAAGAAGGCTGAGTATACCAAGAATGAATTATTAATATTTAGACATACCAACTAGAGAATGCTAAAACTCAAATAGATGTTGCATCTAAAAGAAAGAAATTTTCTTCAGAATAGAAGGATAAGTTGTTGAATGTTTTCCTAAAATTGGTAATCTAAAAATTAAAGAAAATATTTATGATATATGTGGATAGATTGAGATTGAAGAAAAAGATTATATAACTATATTACCATCCTAAGAATAATTTTTGAGGAATTAAATTCAAGCATCAAACTAGAATTTTTTCTTACTAACATAGTTTGAGAAGATTACTATACAAAAATAATTGGTTCAAGGGAAGAAGGAAGTATAGAAACTTATTGAGGCCTATTATAGTAAAATAAGTATGAATAATTATTCCTATACTAAGAATAGAAGGAATGAAAAGTTTTGGTTGAGAGGAAACTCTCATCTTTTTTGTTATTACTGAAAAGAAAAGAGGTAAATCATTATTCCCTTGTCTTTTAATGATTTTTTTCTAACTTATTGTAAGTCAAAGGGGATGATTTAGGTATGTACACACTATATAGAAAATAAGATATTCGTCATGGGGTTTACTGACTACCATGAATAGGATGAAAATAGTGTATCCTTTGAGGTAGATTTTACTTGATAAGGAGGTTCTCAAAATAATCATTCCATGAAAATCTATAATTTATAAACATCTTTGAAAAGTGGAAAATTTGGTATTTCAATCTCACTTACAACCCTTTTTTATTATATAAAACATTATATTAATAGGGTGGGTTGGTTAACCAAAATATTAGGTAAAAAGGGAAATTTTATGTGTAATGAACTTGAAATTTTTAATTAGTTTACTGATTTGTGTGTAGGTTTCATTTATTTTGATAAATATATTATGAATAGCACCAATGTTATAATTTTATATTGGATCACATGTACATTTATTTATGGAAAATGTTTATAACATTGGTTAAATCAATCTTGTTTTTTACACTGGTTTAGCCCGTGTAGGTTTGGAGTTTATTAACTAAATACTCTTTGATAAGAAAATAAATTGGTGTCATCCTTCTCTAAAAAGTTGATCAATAAGTGATTTATATTTGAAAACATAGGAGAAGATATTTTAAATAAGTGAGATAAATATGCATCTACTAGGTCCCTACACTTCCTTTTTATTTCTTGAAAATAAGAGAGAGAATAAATTGAGATCCATTACATGTATTGATATTTAAGGTTTTATGGTATTTACAATATACAGAGGGGAAATTATCATGCCCATATTTTAGTTGTATTTTTTTCAATGATAGTTACTAATATTTCATAGAAAATTCTTCCACTATGTTTTGGTGTAATGTTAAGAGTAAAGAGGATAGGGCTGATTCTTGAAGACCATGTTTCAATAGATTCAAGAATCCCCTCACATCAAGAGATTTTTTATCCAATCAACAAGTCAATATCAGTATTAAATTTTAAAATTATCATCTAAAATATTTGGTAAGTGTGTTATAACAATTAAACTAATGTGTAGATCATAATCTATTTTAATTAATAGAGAAACCATCCATAGAGTAAATAGCATGTTGGCTATTGTGTTTAGTGTATATTCACTCTTGGATGATGGATAGATATGGATGGAGTTTCTTTAAAGAGGCCCTAAAATAATTTTAAATGAATTTGAAAATTGGATAAGTCCATATACTTAATAATAATCATTAATTCTCTACATAAGCATCATCCCTTATCCTATGCAACCATCATCCAGTGTATAAATTGAAAAGTCTTATCCTAATTAAGCATTATCTAGGATTGTATAGCCATCATCTATTCTCTATATAAACATGATCTTAACCTTAATAATAATGATATTTGTCTATGTATCCATCATTTTCTATATTTAAGAACATCTAAATACTCATAATCTATGAAGGCATGAGTTTTGTAAACATCATCTACACTACGTAAACATCAATGTGCCATGTAAGAATCAACGTGAATACTAAAACAAGGATTTTATAGATTTTATAATCTAAATAGAAATTTAAATAAATCAAGTATAAATCCATTATTCATGGATAAAAACATAAAAAAATTACTTGTCATTCAAGAAAAAATTGGGAGGATAATGTATGATTAAATTTTATGGACAGTGGGTGATTTCCTAATCTTGAAAGTGAATTTATTTTTATAAATAAATATGAAAAGTTATTGTGATGATGCTAGAACTATTTTATTATGTTCTTAAATATCTGAAACACTCAAGATTTATGATATTAAATTTTATTATCAAGAATAAGTTTATTTTGAGTGATAAAATTTATTTTATGTATTTCCAAGAATATTTCAAGCTTAAATGGGTCAAAGCTCGTACTTTTCTTAAGAGATTATATATCAAAAAATCATTTTTGATTCCTATTGGGTTATAAAAGACTAATTATATTATAATAAAATAAATATTGGTTGAGACATATGTTTAATATAAGTTGATAATATTTGTTATAACATCCTGATATTTTGAAATAACACAATGTTCTATAGCATATATAACATATAACCAAGATTAAATGAACCACAAAATATTATTATTTAAATATGAACATTATAAACTACCAATTGAATTTAAGGATATGAATAGGATTAACCAAATTATGAAATATATATATAATTTCCCTAATTAATATAAATTTATTTATTAATTATTATAAAATAACAACTCAGTTTTTAGTAAAGTGGTTTTATTCTTCAAAAATATGTTTTCTTCAAAATTAGTTTTTATTGCTTCTTATGAGAAAATATTATAATTAATTTATAAAAATTTTAGAAATAGTATTTGATAAAAAGGATATCATTATTTAAATTATAATATCAAAATTATCTTAGGATGATATTTTGGTATTTTTATGAAAAGATTGATTTTTTAGTAAATAGTGAAAAATATCAAATTTTGTAAAACTGTCATTTATTTTCATTAAATAAAGAAATTTTAAAGTTACATTTTATTTTAAAGATAAATAAGTCTCCATTAATTTTATATAATATAATTAGTTACATATTAATCAGAATTATACTTGATTTTAGTAGAAGTTGATCATGGGCATAAAAAACATTTTTCTAAAAATTGTTTTTCTTTGTATTTTATACATTTATATTAAAATTGACTTCTTCCACTTTTAGAAATTGAATCTTAAAAATTTATTCAATATTTTTAATAATAAGGTTCAAATTTGGTAAATAGTTTTCTTTTATTTTTGTTCATTATGAATAGTAACCATATTAAATATTTGTCACCCCGATAAGGGTAAAATGGGTAAAAAAGTGTTAAAACTATGGGATATGGCCAAA
Organism: Viscum album; assembly: GCA_963277665.1. Classification (NCBI taxonomy): domain Eukaryota; kingdom Viridiplantae; phylum Streptophyta; class Magnoliopsida; order Santalales; family Viscaceae; genus Viscum; species Viscum album. The sequence continues at coordinate 1,881,324,856 of OY728132.1, forward strand.
AATCTCCATAAAACTTGTATTAATTTTATTACATGAGTTTTTTCAACCACTAAAATCTAATATTCTAAAAAAATTCAATTTATTTCCACTTTCCTTTGATTATAAAATTTATATTATTTTAAGTAAAGGATAAAGTCAAAAAATATCACTTTATTTCTTTTAATATTTATAATATTTTTATTGGGATAAAAAAAAATTTAAATATTAATGAATTTTTTTTCTTAGTTATTTATTTTAAATTTTTAGTGATGAAATAAATACCTTAAATGCTTACGCAATGCTAACACAGTGCTTGTGAAAGTAGTAGAAAAATCAAGTAAATTATTTTTAAAACTCTACAATTAAAATTTAAAAATTCCATTAATATCTTGATTTCATTAAAGTAAAAAAATTAATAGTCCCAAAGATGACTATAATGGTATATTATGTTAAATAATGTCTTATTTTATGATTTAAAATTAATAAAATACTATCTTTAGACAAGTGAATGGGATATGGTATATAATATCAAACATAGTGCACTTATGGTTCACTTTTCCTATTATAGTAATTTTCTTTACCCCTAAAGAGTAAAAAACATTGATATCATGGTCATCAAAAAAGGAATTAATGAAGGGTTAAAACTTAGAGATAAGGGTGAAAACATCGCTTAAACTTATAAATAAATGTATGAGAGGATTTAGACTCATAATAATCCTATATTCTAAGTTATCAATTTGGTTCCACTTTTTCATGAAAATTAATTTATATTAATTTAAAACTTTAAGTAATTCTAAGAGTCCATATCCCCTCACTTATAAAAGGGAACCACCTCTCCTCTCTTCCTCACACATTTTAATCACTCTAGTTGGGCCAATCCCTACTAATGTCTCTCCCAAATATTCTTCTCCCTAACCTTTAGGATTTTTTTCTCATCAAAAGACCAACCTATAAGTCTTAATGTGTAATCCAAAGGTATTTTTTTGAATATTAGGTATAACTGTTAATTGTAATTTTTCATTTTACTTGTTATTTTACCTCCATAAAATCTTTTTAAACCATGAGGATATAATAACATTCAAATATATTATATATTTAAATGTTATTATAACTATGTTACAGATCTTTTTCATCTCTTTTTCCATCAAATGTAGAATGAAAACATCATTTATGTGTATGTTTTGACAATCACCTCCACGAAGCGATGTGTTTCATTTTCCATCACCTCCTATCATGTTTATTTATAATGATCAATTTAACGTATATATATAATATTAATGACATGATTATCATTTTTTATATATAATATATCACATATTTTCTTAGAATTCTATCTATAGGAAAATGGTAACGTTGTTCATGCATATGTGTGGATTACCACCTCCATGGAGAGATGTTTATTGTTTTTTATGTACACATTTCATTGATAGTCATAAAATTATATTTAATGAATAAAAATGATAATTATTTTATTATTATAATATATATATTATGTAAGGCTTATGTTTTTTACCACGGTTAACATACCAAATCTATTTTGCAACTATGAACCGAACATCCTCAAAACCCATGATGTGGATTTAACCGATTAAGTAATTAAATATGTTATGGAATTAAATGAATTAAATGGTTTAATTATAAAATAATAAAACTTAAAATGTTCTTAGAAAATTAAGTAATTAATATAATTTTATTATATAAGAGTTAAATAACATATGTTGTGAATTTGAACTCAAGTTATGGGTTTTCTTAACTCAATTTCCATTCATTAGGTTATACTTATACTTAATTGACTATATTATGCCAAGATTATGTCTGAAATAACTTATGATTTTATTATTTTGTATTTAAAAATGTTTTTTTGGTTTTAAAATTGTCACACATAATCACTTTATTTATTAAATTCTAACTTTCATGATATAATATTTTTAGGGATTATTCATCTCAGAATTGTTTTGTTGAGACGTGTATTATATTATTCACCTAATTAATTTTATAAGGTTTATATTATACATATTGAGATATTTTATCATTAATGAATATTTAATAATGATATTTAAATTTCCTTTAAATCTCCCACTTTCATTATATTTGTAATAAAATGTTATAAATGTTACAAGAGTTTTCATGGTCTCACTTTCAATTATTTGACACACAATTCATGTTATGTACCATGATTTATATTATATGATACATTTAATTCCCCATAAATATTTTTTAACATATTCATTCATAGAAATTATGGGTTTTTCATAATCATTTTATGTTCCCTCATTCGATGGATTTTTTATTCAAGAACTACCTAGGTTGCAAGGGTTTTCTCATCTTAAACTTTCTTCTTCAAGACATGTTATGATTTATGAAAATTTATTCATTTATATGGTGTATAAACTGACTCTTGAAATATAATATAATGACTCTTTTTTTACTCATTTAATTTTATGTTTCTTCATATATTCTTTCATTAAGATGTTTTTATTTTTAAAATTTCATAAATGTGTTTCTTTAAAAAATTTGTTTTAAACGTTTTAAATAATTTTAAACAAACTATTACTATTTGTTATTTATATTATTTAAATAAAATTATTTTCTAAAAATAAATGATTTAATAATGTTATTTTCCATTATCTATTACCTCATTTTTAAAGGTTTTAATATGAAATTTCTTAATGTTTTCTGTATGGGTCATTTTTTACTCTATTTAATAAAATTGAGAAGAATGTTTATTTCTAATATTTAAAACATGAATAGATTTTCCCACCAATATAAACAAAATTTTATTTGAAGCTTAATTTTTATGTTTGTATAGTTATTTTTGAAGAAAATTATTTTCACAATATTTTGTGAATTTTTAGTTTTTAAAGGTACCGAAGGAAAATTTTATTTCCCCATATTCTCCAAGAAAAATTTTAAATTTTATATTAATTTTATTTTAATTTATGTAAAAATAAAATAATTATTCTTATGCTTCACTGGGAATATGATCTTATGATACCATTCACTTAATTTCTCTGAATGGTTTATGATGATGTTTTAAATAGATTTTTAGGAAACCTATTTATTTTTCATGAGTAAATAAAGATATGATAGTTTTGATGAAATGAAAGCATACATGTGTTTTATTTAATGATATGGTACTTGGAAAATATTAGTGAAAGTATAATTGGATAGTTAACACAAATGAGTATGGGAATTTTTCTGATATGTTATGGGTGTTTCTGTTATAGACCTTCAATGTATTGGGTAAATATGTGGTGTTAACTGGATAGAAGTTATGCCTAAGAGATGGAAGAGTTATATTAAACCTATGAGAAGATAGAGTTAACTAATTGTAAGTTAGTCCTAATAGATGATGGAGTTTATTGGTTATAGTTTAGTCCTAAGAGATATGGGGATTATTAGGTCAGGTGATTCCATGATGAATGTTTGATTTTCCAAGATATCCATATAGTTTTTCAATGATTACTATGATTTATCCTTTGCTCAAGAATTATTTACTCATGTCTCATAATTTTTTACTTATATGAATCTTGTATTATGTTAATCATTATTTCATATCTCATGATTTATGATATATGTTTGTATGGGTATTACTTCTCTTATTCTATTCTCATGAACATTGATTATGCCATCATTTACAATAAATCATCTTATTATCACTGATGAAATTCAATTTTTAGTGATTATGTTTACCCCTACTGAGTTTTTTAGTTCACCCTTATATTTTTTCCATATCCCCATGTTATGAAGATTGATGTTAAATAAATTATGTCTAGAAAGGTTTCATGTGTGAAAAATTTTATGATGGTTTTTTAAGACTTTTTATGAAATAAGAAAAGTTGGGCATATTAGGAAAAGTTATCAATAGAATAAATGGATATTATTATGTAAGATTTTTTACTATTTCTCTAAAACTCTAAACCTAAAAGGTCCTTGGGTATGTAAGTGAAAATATATATTTGTTTAATTTTATATGTTTTGGATGGATAAAAATGGGTCATGTTTATTGGTATTAATTCAAGAAATATAAAGATTATATTTTTCACACTGGATCTAGGAGTGAAGTTGTGGGGTACTTATAGTTGGTATCAAAGTAGGGTTTAGATAAATTTATAGATGAGGATGTTTTCATGTGAGATTAACTTTAGAGTTATGGATACTATCAGGGGTTTATAATTTTATGGTTGATTATAAGTTAAAATAATTTACATGCCTTTTTAGGTTTTAAGTGATGATATATTAAGGTGATTAATGATTTTGGGATATTTTTTATTGGTTTGAGGTATATTTAACCCTCAGGTTTAACTTGAAGGATTATTTTATAAAAAAATTATTACATTTTTGGGGATGGAATCTAAAAAGTATGAAAAAACCTTTGAGGTTAAAACATTCTCTAATGTTGAGGTTATTGTTTTTAATTAGTATATGGGGTTACTAATTTATGGAATGATCTATATTGAACCTTTGTTATTACTAGTAAAATTTGGATATTAATGTATTATTTATTCATATAAAGGTTTCTTAATTTTGGGTATTTTATTATAATGTTCCAACCATTTTGGTTTTAGTAAATATAGGAAGTAAATATTTTCACCCTTTTTATACCTCATGGTCAATCATAATTTGATTATATTTATACAGGCATTAAATATTCATACTCATTATTTTGATCAAAAGATGAGATAAAGTTGAAAACTGATTGAAACATGAAACCAAAGGATGAAATTGTGTTTATGGATTTGAATAAAATAAAGTAAGTACATTTCCTTTATTTTTTAGTCTAGATGGTAAAGTAATTCCTCAAATCTAGGAAAAAGATCTTGAAACAAAAATGTTATCCTATTACCATCATTTGTGATGAACTGGTGATCTTTTTTACACCTTATTGTCGTATGGTTTTGTGGTCATTGACTTTATCATGATCATTCACTTTCTTATGATAAATATTCTCTATCACTCTCTATCATTATTTGAACATTAATTTTTTCCTATATATATATTTTTTTACTTCCCAATAATGTTATCCCATTTGAAAACCTTGTTATGTGTTATTACATATGACCTTCATATTTCACTTTCCCTATTTTTAAAAGGAAGTTTTATTAGCCATTTTTACAATGTGGGTTCTCAACAAATATATTTTAAAATTTTAAACCTTTGATTATTGAGATCAAGATAAAATTATGAGGATGAAATTTATTAAAATGGGGGAGAATTTACCTCCCTGGGATTTTAAAAGAATATTATGTTCGAGATCATATACGACACATAATACTAAGATTAAACGAACAAAAAAATATTATTATTTAAATATGACCATTATAACCTAGCCATTAAATTTAAATATATGGATAGAAGTAAATGAATGATGAAATATATATAATGGTATTATTGAATACAAAATTATTGATCAATGATAAGTAAATAAGCACTCAATTTTTAGTAAAGTTGTTTTATTCTTAAAAAAATATGTTTTCTTCAAAAGTGATTTTTATTGCTTTTTGTGAGAGAATAATATAATTAATTTCTAAAAAATTTATAAATAGTATTTTATGAAAATGATATCATTTTTTAAATCATCATATCAAAATTATATTATAATGATAGTTTAGTATTTTTTGAAAAGGTTATTTTTCAGTAAATAGTGAAAAATATCAATTTTTTTAAAACTGTCATTTATTTTTATTAAATAAATTAATTTAAAAGTAGTATTTGATCTTAAAGTAACATAAGTATACTTTAATTAGATATAATATAATAAATTACATATGAATCAACATTATGCTTTATTTTTATATAAGTTTTTTTAAGCTTATAAATGTACTTATCTACAAACTATTTATCATTGTGTTTTATGTATTTATATTAAAATTGATTTATTAAACTTATAGAAATTTAATCTTAAAAAATGGATTCCATATTTTGAATTAGTAGGTTCAAATTTATTAAATAGATCCCTTTTATTTTTAACCATTATGAATAGTAACCACAGTAAATATTTATCACCTAGATAAGGGTAAAACAGGTAATACAAGATTAAAACTATGGTAAAAGGCCCAAAAATATCCATAAAACTTGTATTTATTTTATTTTATGAGTTTTATTGTACCATTACCATCCAAGATTGTAGAAGTTTTCAATTTATTTCCACTTTCCTTTTATTATAACATTTATATTATTTTAAGTAATGGATAAATTCAAAAATGACACTCTCTTTCCTATAATATCTATAATATTTTGTGATAGGGATAAAAACAAAGTATTATTGGTTATAAATAGTTATTTTAAATATTAATGAATTTTTTATCTTGGTAATTTATTTTAAATTTTTAGGTGCGAAATAATTACTTTAAATTCTTACTCAATGTTGACACAATGCTTCTTCAAGCAGTAGAAAAATCAAGTTAATGATTTTAAAAACACTAAAAGTAATATTCCTTTGGTGGGTTATATAATAGACCCAAACCCTCACTCCTAGATTCAATGCTAAAATCACAATATTTATATTTTTTTTCTTTGATACCAATGAAGGTGACCCAATTTTATCCATCCAAAACTTACAACATCAATATTGGATCAATTAAATGTTGGATCGAATATGTAGATGAATATGAATATTAGATGGAACAATACAAGAGGGGGGTGAATTGTAGGTTTAAAAAATCTTTTGAGTTTTATCACTTAAGAGATTAGTTTAAATGATCTTAAACTAATACAAATACAAACACCCACAATTGTATTGAATATAAAAGGTATGATGTAATGTAATACTAATGAAATGTAAAACAATTGTATTCAAGATGAACACAATAATCGGTTCGTCCGTCTGCCTATCCCCAGAAGCCCTCGATACGATGATCGGACTGTCCGTCTACCTATCCTCGGTATCCCTCGATACGATGATCGGACCGTCTGTCTGCCTATCCCCGGAAGCCCTCAATTTTGTAGGTAATCGGTACCTCTATCTTTCAATCACTTGAAATCCCTCTATACGATGATCGCATACAGAAAGCACAAAGCATGAGAGAAGTCACAGCATCTCTCTCTAGAACTTGATAGAAGCAAAGTATCATAATTGTATCATGCTTGTTCTTAGTTTTTTGTTGTTCTCTCAGCTTTAAATGACCTCCTATTTATAGTCCTTGGGTTCCAACGGTCACATCTCCTCCAACGGTCATATTTCTCTGAAAAACTCGGAGGGACTTGGACACCTTGAATCATAACGGTCATATTGAAATAGAAAGCACGACATCATTTTGATTAGTTTGTAACTAACTCAACGACATCGTATTGGTTAGAACAAGATATATGAATAAGATAATCATGAGTACGATTTATAATGAAGCATGTGTTTTTGACAAAGTACCATAATAAGTAAGTAATGAAAGATATGAGAAGCAGAGTCAATGCAATTTCCATATTCAGTACGATCAGCATTGTACGATTGGTATGATCAGTACGATCAGCATGATCAGTACGATCAGCATGTTCAGTACGATCAGCATGTTCAGTCCGATCAGCATGGTCAGTACGATCAGTATGTTCAGTACGATAAGCATGGTCAGTACGATCAGCATGTTCAGTACGATCAACATGGTCAGTACGATCAACATGGTCAGTACGATACGATTGACAGAGTCAGTACGATATGATTGACAGAGTCAGTACGATGCGATTAAAAAGACATTTGTGATTTCCAAAACAAAATATAGAAGTCAAAAGATAACTTTTGACTCAATAATCTCCCCCTTTTTGGAAAGCACAACACACAAAGTAAATATAACAAGAAATACTTATCTCCCCCTGAGTTATTGGAAACTCTTCTGAATATAAATTTGAATACAACTAACACCCCCTTAGGTGTACTTTTCTAAGGATTGTATTCGTAGATTTCCCTTAAGTGTTGTAAAGCATTTTCCCCCTTTATAAAACATTCTCCCCCTTTGTAAAAATTCTCCCCCTTTGTGATTTACAAAAAGAAAGGGGTAAACTTGAATTATCTGAAAGATTTAGAAAAATAATACAAGACAATGGATAAAAGAAATTTCATTACAATAACAATCAAGACCAAACTTGAAAACAAATACAAGTCACTTGTTTTCTCTTTCTTTCTTTTTTTCGATCAACTCATGAAGAAATGCCTTCATCCTTTTTATCTCCTTCTTGTCTTCAGAAATAGCATCACCCTGAGACCAGAGAAGGTCTTGTTTATTGGCAAAGATTTGATCCTGATTTCTGATTGTCTCTTCCTGAACTTTGATTACTTCTTCAAGAGTATCAATTCTGTTTTTCAAATTCTTGTTATCTTTGGATAACACAGAATTTTGTTTCTTCCACAAAACCATTTCATCCTTGAAAGATGAAACCTTCGAGAATTCAGATTGAAAAGAATTCATTCTCTCCTGCAAGTCTTTTACTGAAGGAACATCAGCTCGTTGAGAAGACAAAATATTCAACCTTTCAACCGTTTCTTTGTCAAGCTTATTGAAAGAAATTGCAAGCTCATTTGACAACCTTCTTATATCTTCAATTTCTAATTCATGATCATTGATTGAGCTCTTTTTTTTGTACGACCACTTGGTCATCTTGTTGCAGGCCTTCTTATGGGCAGCCGAACTTTCTGAAAGGACTTTCAAATCGGCTTCGACTGACAAAACTTTCTTTCTCAATTCTTTTACAGAGCCAAACTTCTTCTTATGATTGTTAGTAATAAAATCAATCTTCCCTTATAGCCTAGGGAAATATGGAATGGTATTCTCAACCCTTCTCAAAACATGTACAATGTAATCACTCTTCTTGAGAGAGATTGTGTGTTCTGAATTAGTATCTTCATCGTACGAAGCCAGTTCATTTGATTGACTTGAATATACAACTGGTTGTTTTCCTTTTGCTTTTTCTTTCTGCTTTCTTTCTTCTTCCACTTTATAACTAATGACAACAAATTTATCAGTGTGAGAGGATTGAGCACCTCGCTTTTCTTGAGACGGAGTTCTATCCGGAGTTTCTAAAGTTTCAAAAGGTTCTTGATCGGCATGAGGGATTTGTTGAACACCTTCACTCAGCTTTTGAACTGATTCCTCCTTACTCTTCTTTAAACTCTGAAGGAATTATAAAAGAAAATCTCCTTCCTCTTCCACTTATTCTATCTCTTCCATCATTTGTTTTCATTTTTCTTTCACAGGAAGGCTCTGTATGATGGGCTCTTGATGCACTTCTTCCGCCAGTTGAGCACTAGAATCCTCAACCATTTTCAAGACTTTAGTGATATCAAAGTCTTGAGCCTTTATTTTCAAAACAGTTTTCTTTTTCTTTTCAGCCTTAAGGGTTTCTTCTACCCTTATTCTTTCTTCAAAAGCCTCAGCCGGGTCAAGACCGAACTTTGGATCACCTTCCTTTCTCTGTTCCTTATCCATTCTCCATTTGGCTACACCCTCCTTGCTATACTTTGGCTTCTTATTAGGCTTTGAACTAGTTTGTGGATTAGACTTTTGAGTAATACCAGTAGATTGAATGTCTTTGGCTGGCATAGGTTCTAATTGATTCTGAGCCGATTCAGCTTCGACATCCTTAACAAAAAAATTTGAATTCTGATAAAAACAAACATTAAACTTCTTCATAGTACTTTTGCTAATCCATGATGGTTTTAGATCTATCAGGTTTCCTTTGAAAGGAATGTTGCAAAACTTTATACTCTCGAGAATAAACTTTGTAAGAATGGATAGATACATAATCAAATGAGATTTGATTGCCCCTAACTTTACATTCTTAATTGTTTCGAAAACATACCCCATGAGATTCACTTTTCTCATGTTGAAAAGATAGTACAACATAAAGATATCAGAAACTTTCAGAGTTTCTCTATCCCCTATCCTTGGGATAAGAAAACCTTGCATCCATAAAGTCACAAACCAATTGTCCAGAGAAAGATGAGCCACTTTTCTCTTCTCTTCATTTATAACAAACAAAGACTTATCAGCACTTTCTCTATTAAACGTACCAACTTCATCTGGTAGTTTATGAGATGGACAGAAATAATCCCCTTCTATTGGGACATTCAGAAAATGAGTCACTTGTTTTACAGACATAGATAACTTTCTATCGTACACAGCAAAATTGATAGTCATATTCTTGTCAAAAAATATAGTTTTATAGAACTGATAGACTTCATCAAAGAGAACTGGATCTTGAGAAACAGGCTTTTCAACACACAAATGATCCCATCCTTGAAACAAGATAATCCTCTTAATAGTAGAATCATATGAATCATAGAAGTCACGTGAAACTAACCTTTCCCTTAAACTGTCTTTTTCAGAGAAAGCCTTTGAGGACATATCAGCAGGAGTGTTGGCAGAAGACTGAGACATAAGGATGATGTCGATGAAAGATCATATGATGACTTAAAACAATGAGGCAGAGCTTTGATGTAGATCCTGAAAAAAATGATGTGGGTTTGGGGAGGGGGGGCTATTTATAGGCGATACAGGGGTGACCATTGATCTTCTACGGTCAAGATTAGAGGAAAATAGATCAATGGTTAGGATTAAAATGAAAGAGAAAAAAAATTAAAAAAAATGAAAAGTACCTACCGGAGAACGTAAGGTTATTGTTGGTTTTAGTAAAGTTCAAAATAAAATACAAACGTACGAAGTAAAAGAATACTATCAATCGTCATACCGATGGAAAACAAAGTCATTACCATTAACTAACAAGCCGATGGAAAAGAATCTTGTTACCATTAACTGACAATACGATGGAAAACAATCTTGTTACCATGAACTGACAATATGATGGAAAACAATATCGTTACCATGAACTGGAAATTAGATGGAAAAAAATCTCATTACCATGAACTGACAATATGATGGAAAACAATCTCATTACCATGAACTAACAATACGATGGGAAACAATCTTGTTACCATGAACTGACAGTACGATGGAAAACAATCTCATTACCATGAACTGATAGGCCGATGGAAAAGAAATTCATTACCATGATCGGTCGATACGATGGAAAAGAAATTCATTACCATGATCGGTTTATACGATGGAAAAGAAATTCATTACCATGATCGGTTTATTTTAGTATTTTTTTATATCATTTATTTGATATTTCCTTTAATTGAACAATTATTGCATCATTATTATGAAATACTTTAATTAAATTATTACTTCTATAAAAATTAAAAATAAATTATAATGATAAATATAAACATTTTATATTTATAATTTTTATTTATAGTTGAAGATATCTCCTTAATAACCTTAAAAAATGTAATACTTATTAAAAAACAAGTGTGTGGAATATTGGACTTCCCTTAGAATAAAATATTATAAAAGCCTCAAAGTCATACAAGTGGCTCCAAGACTCCATAAAATTGACCCAATTATGATTTGGGTCAAAACACAATCATCCAATGAAATTAGTACAAGTGTTATGATAATTTTATAATCTTTATAATATTATTTTTACCTATAATTACCTAATTTACCTTTAACCGTGGTAATTAAAATATTACTAAATTTACTATTAATATGACCAAAAATAAAAGAAACATATTTAAATAATTTGGAACCACTTATTCAAAATATTTAATTTATTTTTCAAAATTCAAAATGCATAAGTTTTATTAATTAAATTAAAGTTAATCTTGTTGACGGAATGAGAAAATGGGTTTTCAAAGTGAAATATTCAAAAGATTGAAATATTTTTATATCCAATTTCAATGTAAAATTTATTCCAATGACCTAAATAATATTAATTATAGAAAAATAATCTAATTATACTTTAAAACCTATTAAAAATATAATTTAACACTATAAACTATTTAGACGAAAAAGTTGTTTTCAATTAAAATGAAATATTTTATCATTATTCAACAAAACATGAAGCTTATCAAAAAATACCAAATATTAAAGAAATTAAATTTTTATATTATGAAATAAAATAATAAATTTATTTTTTCAAATAAAATGTATCAAATTTTCAAAAATTAGATTTTAAATATGTTCGCCATTAAAAGGTGATACAACTGCTTTTAGAAAAATAGTCTTTTAATGTATAAAATTTGATTAATTCTTATATTATGACTATAAAATCATTTGGATGAATGTAAAAACATTGGATTAAATATGTAATATATAAATTTCATAATTTGGGTAATACTATTTATTCTCTCTAATTTAAAAACTAGGTTATAATTCTATTTTAAATAATATTATTAATAGTGGTTAGTTTAAGCATCGTATTGCATGAAACATAAGATATCAAAGAAATTGAATTAATTTAAGAAGAGACGTGCTATAAAATCTTGGGGTGTTACACCCTACAGGCATTTGTATCATTGAAAAAAGATATGAAATTTATTGTGACCATGTTTTTAGTAGTATTTTTTTAGTAAGAGTTGTTAATTTTTTGTGGAAAACATTTCAATATGTGTTAGTGTGATTTGAAGAGTGAATATGATAGATTTAATTCTTGGAGATCATATGTAAATAGATTCAAGTAGTCCCTCACATTATACAATTATTTAGTTATTAATCAATCAAGACAAGTATTTAATGTTGAAAGTGTCGTCTATAATAGTTGGTAAGTGTGTTGGAAGAATCCATCTAGTGGGGAGATCCTAAGATAATTAAAGTAGTAGAGAAACTATCCTTGGAGTACATGTAATTTTGGTTTCATTGTTAAGTGTCTATTCACTCTTGGATGAATGTTGGAGATGGTTTGAGTTACTTTAAAGAGTCTCTAAACTAATTTGAAGGAAAAAATGAAAACCGGATAAGTCACTATGCTACTTAAGCATCATTCATTATTTGTGTAAGAATTATCTCTTTCCCTCCTTAACTATCATCTAGTGTAGAAATAGAAAATTCTTTTCCTACATAAGCATCATCCAGGATTTCATAACCATAATCTAGACTATTTATAAACATGATCCTCAGGTGTTTAAGAATGTTCCCAATTTTCTATACATAATCATCTTATATGTACAAATAATCTATGTAGACATGATCTATGTAAAAATCATCTACATTATGTAGACATCAACGTTCTACATAAGCATCAATGTGAAAACTGAAACATAGAGTTTCAAAATTTTATAATCTGAAGTGAAATTTAAATAATTTGATAAAAAAATCCATTCTTCATGGATAAAAACATCACAAAATTAGTTTTTATTCAATCAAAAATTGAGAGGAAATTTTATTGTAAAACTTCATGAATAGTGAGTGATTTCTTGAGCTAAAAAAGTGAATTTATTTTTTGAATATATCTGAAAATTATTGTGATGATGTTTGAACAATTATCTTATATTCTTAAAAATCTCTAAAACTCAAGGTTTATGAGATTAAAACTGATTATTAATAAGAAGTGTATTGTGAATGATAAAAAATTTCTTGGATTTTTAAGAATAATGAATTCATAAATGAATCAATGATTATGTTATTCTTTAGAGCTTATATATCTAAAAATCATTTTTATTCTTATTAAGTTATCAAAGACTAATTTTTTTCTAAGAAAATAAAGACTAGTTAATATAAAAGTTGAAGCTAAGGTGACCAATGTATCTTTATGAACCAAAATAGTCACACCATGACTGTATATTTTATTCGGTAAATTTTTTTACAAAAATTAATACTATTTATGTTGATTTAATAAAAGAAGAAAAAGATTTTCATTTTTTGAGTTAATCTAGGAAGCTAAAAGAAACTAGTTTGAGGAGAAATATAATCAGGGTATTTTTGGAAATCAATGTAGTGATCAGTTCTATTTGAGATTATTTTGATAAGAACACCAAAAGATCATGGAAACCAAAAATAGTTATTCATAGTTCTTTTGTTTGGAGGCTAAAAAGTATTCATAGTATTCCATTTATGGAGACTGATATTGATGGTGGTCATTTAATTTTTTCAGTTGTACGTTATGGTTGTATAGTTATTGATGAAAGAGAAAAATAAAAATGAGCAGAAGGATAAAATATTATGAAGCAAAAAAAAAGATAATGCACTAAAGAGTTGAGTTGAAGGATAAAAAACTAGTGAGAAAAATATATAACTATAAGCTTTTGATAAGGAACAAGTATGAGTAAATACTTGCTTGAAAATTATTGAAGAGAATAAAAATAAGAGACTAGATCTGGGAGTTCACTTATAAGAAGATAATACCTGCATGCCCAACTACTCAGTATAGTGAAAAAGATCTAGAAATTTAACGATCAAAAGAGAGTTTGATGACCAGAATATCTAATCATGAGTATCAACTATTGAAGTTCATGAATTAAGGCACACAAGAAGATCAATGATCTAATATATTTGGGGAGGAATATCATATTTAATTGATACAAAAGAAACTAAGAGCTGATAGTGGTCTTTCTTATTGTGGATCCCAAAATCCAATGGTATACAGTGTGAAGTTTCATTCTCCTGTGGGACTCTTGATATGAAACACTGTGTGACTCGGTGTTGGTGTGTGTTAAACTATGGTAAAGTATAAAAACTAAAAACCTCCATTATGAATTAATAACAATATTTTTATTAGAGAATACATCAGTTGGGTTAAGTAACCAACCATATCAAGGAGTTGGATTTTACAACCAAACCTTGTAAATACTTATGATTTTTTCTTATTTCATTTCTATTTAGTATGAGGTGAGAATGATATATTATATTTTGAGTGTATTGTGGTAATAACAAACCAAATAGGTTTATTTTGAGAAATGAAATTATAAAAATAAAAGGGGACAATTGATTCACCCCCCCCCCCCACCTCTCAGTGATCTCATCATTCTAAGATAACTTCAATTGGTATAAGATAAAGGTTACCTCTAAAATAACTAATAATTTTATGAGTTATGGTGAACCTAATTTTTTTAATTATAAATGGAATTCCATCAGTTTATGGTAGTAATTATTACAAATTGAAGAGTATTATTCTTCCCTACCTTATGTCTCTTGGTATGGAAGTGAGATATTATGAAATGGTGGGATTTACACCCATAGATAAAGATGCTTTAATGACCTTCACAAATAAGAGAAATATGGAAGTGGGTATAAAATAAAAGAATTCCATATTTAAATCCCTATAAAAATTTTATATACAAAATTCTTGGGACTTTAAACTACAAAAATAAATTTAGTAAAAGCTAAGAAGTTATTATAAAGGGTTCATCAAAGTGAAGGAATCCAAATTACATGTAAAGAGGAGTAGTTTTGAAGATATTAAAATAACTGATGAAGAAACTATCAATGACTATTTTACTATAGTTAATTATATAATTATAAATATTTTATTATTTTGTGAGAATCTCAATAATTATATCATTTAAAATAATATAATGAGAAATTTTCTGAATAAATTTGATCCCAAGGTTTTTACTTTAGAGGATATAGAGGATCCATCCCTAAATTAAATTCACAATATTATCATATCATATGAGATGATAAAATCCCCAAATCTTAAAAAGAATTAAAAGGATGATATGGATTGTAAATCCATGAGAAAACATATTCTCATAGACGCAGATATCATAGAATCAAGTGATTCTAAAAGTAGGGAAGGTAATAAATCATTTAATAAAATTATTAAACTTCTATAAAGGAACATCAAACAATGAAAGAAAAAAATAATAGATAAAGAAACTACCAAGGTTCTATAATTTTAATGGGTTGGACACTTCACAAAAATATTCAAAATAATAAGGATTTAGAATCATAAATTGTTGATGAGGGTGAAAAATGTAAAAAAATAAGGTAAAATAAAAAAAGACATATATAAGTTGATAGAAAATGAGTTTGATGAGAAAAAAGGAATAATATATTTTAATAAATCAATAAAATGATGAAATTATCTTACTTGGTCATGTTGAGAGATGATTTGATACCTCAAGTAGTGATAATAAAGATGTGAGAACCAAACTTGAGTATATGCTAAAAGAAAATTTGGAATCTAGTATTAAATAGAATACATAGCTTAAGGAGAAAATAAAATTGGTGGAAGATAATATCATGGTTTTTTTTGAAAAGTAATATTATGATAATAAGGAATTGGGTCTTCTCAATTAGATCAAGAAGTATGGATTTAAAGTGTCTAATAAAAACATATGTTTAAAAGTTTAAAAGAAAATTCAACTGAAAAGGTAGAGGAGTTGTATAAGACACAAAATATCTATCTCATAGATCAAAATGAGATGAAGAAATATATAAAATACTTCATTAAGTTAATAGATATTAAGTTCTAGTCCTCTAAATTTGGTGATATGAAGGATCCAAACTTACATATGAAAATTGCATCTAATCAATTTCAAAGTGAATTTTTTCCTTAATAGTGTAGGTACTAAAAATAATTATAAAGAGGGTTAGAATAAGAAAACAATTGGGAAATTCTCTACTAATTCAAATCAATGGAGAAAAATTTCAAGAAAACTAATACTCATTAATATAAATAAGGCATGACTGGTGGGAGGAGAAAAAAATTCAAAATTTGGATAGGTTCAATATCAAAATGAAATATCCAAGTTTAGATGTTATTATTGGTGTTATGTAAGGTAAGGACACATTATTCATACTGGTATAATAGGCCTTTACTATGAATTATACATGAACCCAGGGGGATTAACATTGAGTAAGAAAGAGCGGGTTTTCAAGGGAAATAAGGCATGTCTCAAAATCTATCAAGTCTTCTTGTGAAAAATATATTTTAGTATTTGAATGTGATTTATAGTAGGTATAATCATAAATTTCATAGCACTGAGGAGTGAAAGAGTATATTACTTGGAGGTATATGGTTTGAAAGGTAATGGAATTGAAAAAAATCTTGATCAGTCAAGAAGGCTGAGTATACCAAGAATGAATTATTAATATTTAGACATACCAACTAGAGAATGCTAAAAAATTGAGAAAACTCAAATAGATGTTGCATCTAAAAGAAAGAAATTTTCTTAAGAATATAAGGATAAGTTGTTGAAAGGTTTCCTAAAATTGGTAATCTAAAAATTCAAGAAAATATTTATGATATATGTGGATAGATTGAGATTGAAGAAAAAGATTGTATAACTATATTACCATCCTAAGAATAATTTTTGAGGAATTAAATTCAAGCATCAAACTAGAATTTTTTCTTACTAACAGAGTTTGAGAAGATTACTATACAAAAATCATTGGTTCAAGGGAAGAAGGAAGTATAGAAACTTACTGAGGCCTATTACAGTAAAATAAGTATGAATAATTATTCCTATACTAAGAATAGAAGGAATGAAAAGTTTTGGTTGAGAGGAAACTCTCATCTTTTTTGTTATTACTGAAAATAAAAGAGGTAAATCATTATTCCCTTGTCTTTTAATGATTTTTTTCTAACTTATTGTAAGTCAAAGGGGATGATTTAGGTATGTACACACTATATAGAAAATAAGATATTCGTCATGGGGTTTACTAACTACCATGAATAGGATGAAAATAGTGTATCCTTTGAGGTAGATTTTACTTGATAAGGAGGTTCTCAAAATAATCATTCCATGAAAATCTATAATTTATAAACATCTTTGAAAAGTTGAAAATTTGGTATTTCAATCTCACTTACAACCCTTTTTTATTATATAAAACATTATATTAATAGGGTGGGTTGGTTAACCAAAATATTAGGTAAAAAGGGAAATTTTATGTGTAATGAACTTGAAATTTTTAATTAGTTTCCTGATTTGTGTGTAGGTTTCATTTATTTTGATAAATATATTATGAATAGCACCAATGTTATAATTTTATATTGGATCACATGTACATTTATTTATGGAAAATGTTTATAACATTGGTTAAATCAATCTTGTTTTTTACACTGGTTTAGCCCGTGTAGGTTTGGAGTTTATTAACTAAATACTCTTTGATAAGAAAATAAATTGGTGTCATCCTTCTCTAAAAATTTGATCAATAAGTGATTTATATTTGAAAACATAGGAGAAGATATTTTAAATAAGTGAGATAAATATGCATCTACTAGGTCCCTACACTTCCTTTTTATTTCTTGAAAATAAGAGAGAGAATAAATTGAGATCCATTACATGTATTGATATTTAAGGTTTTATGGTATTTACAATATACAGAGGGGAAATTATCATGCCCATATTTTAGTTGTATTTTTTTCAATGATAGTTACTAATATTTCATAGAAAAGTCTTCCACTATGTTTTGGTGTAATGTTAAGAGTAAAGAGGATAGGGCTGATTCTTGAAGACCATGTTTCAATAGATTCTAGAATCCCCTCACATCAAGAGATTTTTTATCCAATCAACAAGTCAATATCAGTATTAAATTTTAAAATTATCATCTAAAATATTTGGTAAGTGTGTTATAACAATTAAACTAATGTGTAGATCATAATCTATTTTAATTAATAGAGAAACCATCCATAGAGTAAATAGCATGTTGGCTATTGTGTTTAGTGTATATTCACTCTTGGATGATGGATAGATATGGATGGAGTTTCTTTAAAGAGGCCCTAAAATAATTTTAAATGAATTTGAAAATTGGATAAGTCCATATACTTAATAAGAATCATTAATTCTCTACATAAGCATCATCCCTTATCCTATGCAACCATCATCCAGTGTATAAATTGAAAATTCTTATCCTAATTAAGCATTATCTAGGATTGTATAGCCATCATCTATTCTCTATATAAACATGATCTTAACCTTAATAATAATTATATTTGTCTATGTATCCATCATTTTCTCTATTTAAGAACATCTACATACTCATAATCTATGAAGGCATGAGTTTTGTAAACATCATCTACACTACGTAAACATCAATGTGCCATGTAAGAATCAACGTGAATACTAAAACAAGGATTTTATAGATTTTATAATCTAAATAGAAATTTAAATAAATCAAGTATAAATCCATTATTCATGGATAAAAACATAAAAAAATTACTTGCCATTCAAGAAAAAATTAGGAGGATAATGTATGATTAAATTTTATGGACAGTGGGTGATTTCCTAATCTTGAAAGTGAATTTATTTTTAGAAATAAATATGAAAAGTTATTGTGATGATGATAGAACTATTTTATTATGTTATTAAATATCTGAAACACTCAAGATTTATGATATTAAATTTTATTATCAAGAATAAGTTTATTTTGAGTGATAAAATTTATTTTATGTATTTCTAAGAATATTTCAAGCTTAAATGGGTCAAAGCTCGTACTTTTCTTAAGAGATTATATATCAAAAAATCATTTTTGATTCCTATTGGGTTATCAAAGACTAATTATATTATAATAAAATAAATATTGGTTGAGACATATGTTTAATATAAGTTGATAATATTTTTTATAACATCCTGATATTTTGAAATAACACAATGTTCTATAGCATATATAACATATAACCAAGATTAAATGAACCACAAAATATAGTTATTTAAATATGAACATTATAAACTACCAATTGAATTTTAGGATATGAATAGGATTAACCAAATTATGAAATATATATATAATTTCCCTAATTAATATAAATTTATTTATTAATTATTATAAAATAACAACTCAGTTTTTAGTAAAGTGGTTTTATTCTTCAAAAATATGTTTTCTTCAAAATTAGTTTTTATTTCTTCTTATGAGAAAATATTATAATTAATTTATTAAAATTTTAGAAATAGTATTTGATAAAAAGGATGTCATTATTTAAATTATAATATCAAAATTATCTTAGGATTATATTTTGGTATTTTTATGAAAAGATTGATTTTTTAGTAAATAGTGAAAAATATCAAATTTTGTAAAACTGCCATTTATTTTCATTAAATAAAGAAATTTTAAAGTTACATTTTATTTTAAAGATAAATAAGTCTCCATTAATTTTATATAATATAATTAGTTACATATTAATCAGAATTATACTTGATTTTAGTAGAAGTTCATCATGGGCTTAAAAAACATTTTTCTAAAAATTGTTTTTCTTTGTATTTTATACATTTATATTAAAATTGACTTCTTCCACTTTTAGAAATTGAATATTAAAAATTTATTCAATATTTTTAATAATAAGGTTCAAATTTGGTAAATAGTTTTCTTTTATTTTTGTTCATTATAAATAGTAACCATATTAAATATTTGTCACCCTGATAAGGGTAAAATGGGTAAAAAAGTGTTAAAACTATGGGATATGGCCAAAAATCTCCATAAAACTTATATTTATTTTATTACATGAGTTTTTTCAACCACTAAAATCTAATATTCTAAAAAAATTCAATTTATTTCCACTTTCCTTTGATTATAAAATTTATATTATTTTAAGTAAAGGATAAAGTCAAAAAATATCACTTTATTACTTTTAATATTTATAATATTTTTATTGGGATAAAAAATTATTTTAAATATTAATGAATTTTTTTTCTTAGTTATTTATTTTAAATTTTTAGTGATGAAATAATTACCTTAAATGCTTACGCAATGCTAACACAGTGCTTGTGAAAGTAGTAGAAAAATCAAGTAAATTATTTTTAAAACTCTACAATTAAAATTTAAAAATTCCATTAATATCTTGATTTCATTAAAGTAAAAAAATTAATAGTCCCAAAGATGACTATAATGGTATATTATGTTAAATAATGTCTTATTTTATGATTTAAAATTAATAAAATACTATCTTTAGACAAGTGAATGGGATATGGTATATAATATCAAACATAGTACACTTATGGTTCACTTTTCCTATTATAGTAATTTTCTTTACCCCTAAAGAGTAAAAAACATTAATATCATGGTCATCAAAAAAGGGATTAATGAAGGGTTAAAACTTAGAGATAAGGGTGAAAACATTGCTTAAACTTATAAATAAATGTATGAGAGGATTTAGACTCATAATAATCCTATATTATAAGTTAACAATTTGGTTCCACTTTTTCATGAAAATTAATTTATATTAATTTAACACTTTAAGTAATTCTAAGAGTCCATATCCCCTCACTTATAAAAGGTAACCACCTCTCCTATCTTCCTCACACATTTTAATCACTCTAGTTGGGCCAATCCCTACTAATGTCTCTCCCAAATATTCTTCTCCCTAACCTTTAGGATTTTTTTCTCATCAAAAGACCAACCTATAAGTCTTAATGTGTAATCCAAAGGTATTTTTTTGAATATTAGGTATAACTGTTAATTGTAATTTTTCATTTTACTTGTTATTTTACCTCCATAAAATCTTTTTAAACCATGAGGATATAATAACATTCAAATATATTATATATTTAAATGTTATTATAACTATGTTTAGATCTTTTTCATCTCTTTTTCCATCAAATGTAGAATGAAAACATCATTTATGTGTATGTTTTGACAATCACCTCCACGAAGCGATGTGTTTCATTTTCCATCACCGCCTATCATGTTTATTTATAATGATCAATTTAATGTATATATATAATATTAATGACATGATTATAATTTTTTATATATAATATATCACATATTTTCTTAGAATTCTATCTATAGGAAAATGGTAACGTTGTTCATGCATATGTGTGGATTACCACCTCCATGGAGAGATGTTATTTTTTTTTATGTACACATTTCATTGATAGTCATAAAATTATATTTAATGAATAAAAATGATAATTATTTTATGATTATTATTATATATATTATGTAAGGCTTATGTTTTTTACCACGGTTAACATACCAAATCCATTTTGCAACTATGAACCGAACATCCTCAAAACCCATGATGTGGATTTAACCGATTAAGTAATTAAATATGTTATGAAATTAAATGAATTAAATGGTTTAATTATAAAATAATAAAACTTAAAATGTTCTTAGAAAATTAATTAATTAATATAATTTTATTATATAAGAGTTAAATAACATATGTTGTGAATTCGAACTCAAGGTTTGGGTTTTCTTAACTCAATTTCCATTCATTAGGTTATACTTATACTTAATTGACTATATTATGCCAAGATTATGTATGAAATAACTTATGATTTTATTATTTTGTATTTAAACATGTTTTTTTGGTTTTAAAATTGTCACACATAATCACTTTATTTATTAAATTCTAACTTTCATGATATAATATTTTTAGGGATTATTCTTCTCAGTATTGTTTTGTTGAGACGTGTATTATATTATTCACCTAATTAATTTTATATGGTTTATAATATACATATTGATATATTTTATCATTAATGAATATTTAATAATGATATTTAAATTTCCTCTAAATCTCCCACTTTCATTATATTTGTAATAAAATGTTATAAATGTTACAAGAGTTTTCATGGTCTCACTTTCAATTATTTGACACACAATTCATGTTATGTACCATGATTTATATTATATGATACATTTAATTCCCCCATAAATATTTTTTAACATATTCATTCATGGAAATTATGGGTTTTTCATAATCATTTTATGTTCCCTCATTCGATGGATTTTTTATTCAAGAACTACCTAGGTTGCAAGGGTTTTCTCATCTTAAACTTTCTTCTTCAAGACATGTTATGATTTATGAAAATTTATTCATTTATATGGTGTATATACTGACTCTTGAAATATAATATAATGACTCTTTTTTTACTCATTTAATTTTATGTTTCTTCATATATTCTTTCATTAAGATGTTTTTATTTTTAAAATTTCATAAATGTGTTTCTTTAAAAATTTTGTTTAAACGTTTTAAATAATTTTAAACAAACTATTACTATTTGTTATTTATATTATTTAAATAAAATTATTTTCTAAAAATAAATGATTTAATAATGTTATTTTCCATTATCTATTACCTCATTTTTAAAGGTTTTAATATGAAATTTCTTAATGTTTTCTGTATGGGTCGTTTTTTACTCTATTTAATAAAATTGAGAAGAATGTTTATTTCTAATATTTAAAACATGAATATATTTTCCCACCAATATAAACAAAATTTTATTTGAAGCTTAATTTTTATGTTTATATAGTTATTTTTGAAGAAAATTATTTTCACAATATTTTGTGAATTTTTAGTTTTTAAAGGTACCGAAGGAAAATTTTATTTCCCCATATTTTCCAAGAAAAATTTTAAATTTTATATTAATTTTATTTTAATTTATGTAAAAATAAAATAATTATTCTTATGCTTCACTGGGAATATGATCTTATGATACCATTCACTTAATTTCTCTGAATGGTTTATGATGATGTTTTAAATAGATTTTTAGGAAACTTATTTATTTTTCATGAGTAAATAAAGATATGATAGTTTTGATGAAATGAAAGCATACATGTGTTTTATTTAATGTTATGGTACTTGGAAAATATTAGTGAAAGTATAATTGGATAGTTAACACAAATGAGTATGGGAATTTTTCCGATATGTTATGGGTGTTTCTGTTATAGCCCTTCAATGTATTGGGTAAAGATGTGGTGTCAACTGGATAGAAGTTATGCCTAAGAGATGGAAGAGTTATATTAAACCTATAAGAAGATAGAGTTAACTAATTGTAAGTTAGTCCTAATAGATGATGGAGTTTATTGGTTATAGGTTAGTCCTAAGAGATATGGGGATTATTAGGTCAGGTGATTCCATGATGAATGTTTGATTTTCCAAGATATCCATATAGTTTTTCAATGATTACTATGATTTATCCTTTGCTCAAGAATTATTTACTCATGTCTCATAATTTTTTACTTATATGACTCTTGTATTATGTTAATCATTATTTCATATCTCATGATTTATGATATATGTTTGTATGGGTATTACTTCTCTTATTCTATTCTCATGAACATTGATTATGCCATCATTTCCAATAAATCATCTTATTATCACTGATGAAATTCAATTTTTAGTGATTATGTTTACCCCTACTAAGTTTTTTAGTTCACCCTTATATTTTTTCCATATCCCCATGTTATGAATATTGATGTTAAATAAATTATGTCTAGAAAGGTTTCATGTGTGAAAAATTTTATGATGGTTTTTTAAGACTTTTTATGAAATAAGAAAAGTTGGGTATATTAGGAAAAGTTATCAATAGAATAAATGGATATTATTATGTAAGAGTTTTTACTATTTCTCTAAAACTCTAAACCTAAAAGGTCCTTGGGTATGTAAGTGAAAATATATTTTTGTTTGATTTTATATGTTTTGGATGGATAAAAATGGGTCATGTTTATTGGTATTAATTCAAGAAATATAAAGATTATATTTTTCACACTGGATCTAGGAGTGAAGGTGTGAGGTACTTATAGTTGGTATCAAAGTAGGGTTTAGATAAATTTATAGATAAGGATGTTTTCTTGTGATATTAACTTTAGATTTATGGATACTATCAGGGGTTTATAATTTTATGGTTGATTATAAGTTAAAATAATTTACATGCCTTTTTGGGTTTTAAGTGATGATATTTTAAGGTGATTAATTATTTTGGGATATTTTTTATTGGTTTGAGGTATATTTAACCCTCAGGTTTAACTTGAAGGATTATTTTATAAAAAAATTATTACATTTTTTTGGATGGAATCTAAAAAGTATGAAAAAACCTTTCAGGTTAAAACATTCTCTAATGTTGAGGTTATTGTTTTTAATTAGTATATGGGGTTACTAATTTATGGAATGATCTATATTGAACCTTTGGTATTACTAGTAAAATTTGGATATTAATGTATTATTTATTCATATAAAGGTTTCTTCATTTTGGGTATTTTATTATAATGTTCCAACCATTTTGGTTTTAGTAAATATAGGAAGTAAATATTTTCACCCTTTTTATACCTCATGGTCAATAATAATTTGATTATATTTATTCAGGCATTAAATATTCATACTCATTATTTTGATCAAAATATGAGATAAAGTTGGAAACTGATTGAAACATGAAACCAAAGGATGAAATTGTGTTTATGGATTTGAATAAAATAAAGTAAGTATATTTCCTTTATTTTTTAGTCTAGATGGTAAAGTAATTCCTCAAATCTTGGAAAAAGATCTTGAAACAAAAATGTTATCCTATTACCATCATTTGTGATGAACTGGTGATCTTTTTTACACCTTATTGTCATATGGTTTTGTGGTCATTGACTTTATCATGATCATTCACTTTCTTATGATAAATATTCTCTATCACTCTCTATCATTATTTTAACATTAATTTTTTCCTATATATATATATTTTTACTTCCCAATAATGTTATCCCATTTGAAAACCTTGTTATGTGTTATTACATATGACCTTCATATTTCACTTTCCCTATTTTTAAAAGGAAGTTTTATTAGCCATTTTTACAATGTGGGTTCTCAACAAATATATTTTAAAATTTTAAACCTTTGATTATTGAGATCAAGATAAAATTATGAGGATTAAATTTATTAAAATGGGGGAGAATTTACCTCCCTGGGATTTTAAAAGAATATTATGTTCGAGATTATATACGACACATAATACTAAGATTAAACGAACAAAAAAAGATTATTATTTAAATATGACCATTATAACCTAGCCATTAAATTTAAAGATATGGATAGAAGTAAATGAATGATGAAATATATATAATGGTATTATTGAATACAAAATTATTGATCAATGATAAGTAAATAAGCACTCAATTTTTAGTAAAGTTGTTTTATTCTTAAAAAATATGTTTTCTTCAAAAGTGATTTTTATTTCTTTTTGTGAGAGAATAATATAATTAATTTCTAAAAAATTTATAAATAGTATTTTATGAAAATGATATCATTTTTTAAATCATCATATCAAAATTATATTATAATGATAGTTTAGTATTTTTTGAAAAGGTTATTTTTCAGTAAATAGTGAAAAATATCAATTTTTTTAAAACTTTCATTTATTTTTATTAAATAAATTAATTTAAAAGTAATATTTGATCTTAAAGTAACATAAGTATACTTTAATTAGATATAATATAATAAATTACATATGAATCAACATTATGCTTTATTTTAATATAAGTTTTTTTAAGCTTATAAATGTACTTATCTACAAACTATTTTTCATTGTGTTTTATGTATTTATATTAAAATTGATTTATTAAACTTATAGAAATTGAATCTTAAAAAATGGATTCCATATTTTGAATTAGTAGGTTCAAATTTATTAAATAGATCCCTTTTATTTTTAACCATTATGAATAGTAACCACAGTAAATATTTATCACCTAGATAAGGGTAAAACAGGTAATACAAGATTAAAACTATGGTAAAAGGCCCAAAAATATCCATAACACTTGTATTTATTTTATTTTATGAGTTTTATTGTACCATTACCATCCAAGATTGTAGAATTTTTCAATTTATTTCCACTTTCCTTTTATTATAACATTTATATTATTTTAAGTAATGGATAAATTCAAAAATGACACTCTCTTTCCTATAATATCTATAATATTTTGTGATAGGGATAAAAACAAAGTATTATTGGTTATAAATAGTTATTTTAAATATTAATGAATTTTTTATCTTGGTAATTTATTTTAAATTTTTAGGTGCCAAATAATTACTTTAAATTCTTACTCAATGTTGACACAATGCTTGTTCAAGCAGTAGAAAAATCAAGTTAATGATTTTAAAAACACTAAAAGTAATATTCCTTTGGTGGGTTATATAATAGACCCAAACCCTCACTCCTAGATTCAATGCTAAAATCACAATATTTATATTTTTTTTCTTTGATACCAATGAAGGTGACCCAATTTTATCCATCCAAAACTTACAACATCAATATTGGATCAATTAAATGTTGGATCGAATATGTAGATGAATATGAATATTAGATGGAAAAATACAAGAGGGGGGTGAATTGTAGGTTTAAAAAATCTTTTGGGTTTTATCACTTAAGAGATTAGTTTAAATGATCTTAAACTAATACAAATACAAACACCCACAATTGTATTGAATATAAAAGGTATGATGTAATGTAATACTAATGAAATGTAAAACAATTGTATTCAAGATGAACACAATAATTATAGTAATATAAAGATGAATGATTCTACCTTAAAGCGTATAGAATCAATCAATACAATATGTAATAGAATGGATGTAATTGAAACAATTACAAATGTATAAGAGATAGAAAAGGAAACAAAAACAATTTCCTTTCTAATACAATTAGCAGCGGAAATGTAAAATAATTACAATTCTTTTAACCCAAAGAGAAGGGTTATCCTTTCACCTAGGATAAAAGGTCTGTCTCACCGACACCTTGGTGAGCCC
Organism: Viscum album; assembly: GCA_963277665.1. Lineage (NCBI taxonomy): Eukaryota > Viridiplantae > Streptophyta > Magnoliopsida > Santalales > Viscaceae > Viscum > Viscum album. Next base: position 1,881,352,051 of record OY728132.1, read on the forward strand.
TCGATACAATGATCGGTTCGTCCGTCTGCCTATCCCCAGCAGCCCTCGATACGATGATCGGAACGTCCGTCTACCTATCCCCGGTAGCCCTCGATACGATGATCGGACCATCTGTCTGCCTATCCCCAGAAGCCCTTGATTTTGTAGGTAATCGGTACCTCTATCTTTCAATCACTTGAAATCCCTCTATACGATGATCTCATACACAAAGCACAAAGCATGAGAGAAGTCACAGCATCTCTCTCTAGAACTTTATAGAAGCAAAGTATCATAATTGTATCATGCTTGTTCTTAGTTTTTTGTTGTTCTCTCAGCTTTAAATGACCTCCTATTTATAGTCATTGGGTTCCAACGGTCACATCTCCTCCAACGGTCATATTTCTCTGAAAAACTCGGAGGGACTTGGACACCTTGAATCATAACGTTCATATTGAAATAGAAATCACGACATAATTTTGATTAGTTTGTAACTAACTCAACAACATCGTATTGGTTAGAACAAGATATATGAATAAGATAATCATGAGTACGATTTATAATGAAGCATGTGTTTTTGACAAAGTACCAAAATAAGTAAGTAATGAAAGATATGATAAGCAGAGTCAATGCAATTTCCATATTCAGTACGATCAGCATTGTACGATTGGTATGATCAGTATGATCAGCATGATCCGTACGATCAGCATGTTCAGTACGATCAGCATGTTCAGTCCGATCAGCATGGTCAGTACGATCAGTATGTTCAGTACGATCAGCATGGTCAGTACGATCAGCATGTTTAGTACGATCAGCATGGTCAGTACGATCAACATGGTCAGTACGATACGATTGACAGAGTCAGTACGATACGATTGACAGAGTCAGTACGATACGATTAAAAAGACATTTGTGATTTCCAAAACAAAATATAGAAGTCAAAAGATAACTTTTGACTCAATAATCTCCCCCTTTTTGGAAAGCACAACACACAAAGTAAATATAACAAGAAATACTTATCTCCCCCTGAGTTATTGGAAACTCTTCTAAATATAAATTTGAATACAACTAACTCCCCCTTAGGTGTACTTTTCTAAGGATTGTATTCGTAGATTTCCCTTAAGTGTTGTAAAGCATTTTCCCCCTTTATAAAACATTCTCCCCCTTTGTAAACATTCTCCCCCTTTGTGATTTACAAAAAGAAAGGGGTAAACTTGAATTATCTGAAAGATTTAGAAAAATAATACAAGACAATGGATAAAAGAAATTTCATTACAATAACAATCAAGACCAAACTTGAAAACAAATACAAGTCACTTGTTTTCTCTTTCTTTCTTTTTTTCGATCAACTCATGAAGAAATGCCTTCATCCTTTTTATCTCCTTCTTGTCTTCAGAAATAGCATCACCCTGAGACCTGATAAGGTCTTTTTTATTGGCAAAGAGTTGATCCTGATTTCTGATTGTCTCTTCCTGAACTTTGATTACTTCTTCAAGAGTATCAATTCTATTTTTCAAATTCTTGTTATCTTTGGATAACACAGAATTTTGTTTCTTCAACAAAACCATTTCATCCTTGAAAGATGAAACCTTCGAGAATTTAGATTGAAAAGCATTCATTCTCTCCTGCAAGTCTTTTACTGAAGGAACATCAGCTCGTTGAGAAGACAAAATATTCAACCTTTCAACCGTTTCTTTGTCAAGTTTATTGAAAGAAATTGCAAGTTCATTTGACAACCTTCTTATATCTTCAATTTCTAATTCATGATCATTGACTGATCTCTTTTTTTTGTATGACCACTTGGTCATCTTGTTGCAGGCCTTCTTATGGGCAGCCGAACTTTCTGAAAGGACTTTCAAATCGGCTTCGACTGACAAAACTTTCTTTCTCAATTCTTTTACAGAGCCAAACTTCTTCTTCTGATTGTCAGTAATAAAATCAATCTTCCCTTCCAGCCTAGGGAAATATGGAATGGTCTTCTCAACCCTTCTCAAAACATGTACAATGTAATCACTCTTCTTGAGAGAGATTGTGTGTTCTGAATTAGTATCTTCATCGTACGAAGCCAGTTCATTTGATCGGCTTGAATCTACAACTGGTTGTTTTCCTTTTGCTTTTTCTTTCTGCTTTCTTTCTTCTTCCACTTTATAACTAATGACAACAAATTTATCAGTGTGAGAGGATTGAGCACCTTGCTTTTCTTGAGACGGAGTTCTATCCGGAGTTTCAAAAGTTTCAAAAGGTGCTTGATCGGCATGAGGGATTTGTTGAACACCTTCACTCAGCTTTTGAACTGATTCCTCCTTACTCTTCTTTAAACTCTGAAGGAATTCTAAAAGAAAATATCCTTCTTCTTCCACTTATTCTATCTCTTCCATCATTTGTTTTCATTTTTCTTTCACAGGAAGGCTCTGTATGATGGGATCTTGATGCACTTCTTCCATCAGTTGAGCACTAGAATCCTCAACCATTTTCAAGACTTTAGTGATATCAAAGTCTTGAGCCTTTATTTTCAAAACAGTTTTCTTTTTCTTTTCAGCCTTAAGGGTTTCTTCTACCCTTATTCTTTCTTCAAAAGCCTCAGCCGGGTCAAGACCGAACTTTGGATCACCTTCCTTTCTTTGTTCCTTATCCATTCTCCATTTGGCTACACCCTCCTTTCTATACTTTGGCTTCTTCTTAGGCTTTAAACTAGTTTGTGGATTAGACTTTTGAGTAATACCAATAGATTGAATGTCTTTGGCTGGCATAGGTGCTGATTGATTCTGAGCCGATTCAGCTTCGACATCCTTAACAAAAAAATTTGAATTCTGATCAAAACAAACATTCAACTTCTTCATAGTACTTTTGCTAATCCATGATGGTTTTAGATCTATCAGGTTTCCTTTGAAAGGAATGTTGCAAAACTTTATACTCTCGAGAATAAACTTTGTAAGAATGGCTAGATACATAATCAAATGAGATTTGATTGCCCCTAACTTTACATTCTTAATTGTTTCGAAAACATACCCCATGAGATTCACTTTTCTCATGTTGAAAAGATAGTACAACATAAAGATATCAGAAACTTTCAGAGTTTCTCTATCCCCTCTCCTTGGGATAAGAAAACCTTGCATCCATAAAGTCACAAACCGATTGTCCAGAGAAAGATGAGCCACTTTTCTCTTCTCTTCATTTATAATAAACAAAGACTTCTCAGCACTTTCTCTATTAAACGTACCAACTTTCTCTGGTAGTTTATGAGATGGACAGAAAGAATCCCCTTCTATTGGGACATTCAGAAAATGAGTCACTTGTTTTACAGACATAGATAACTTTCTATCGTACACAGCAAAATTGATAGTCATATTCTTGTCAAAAAATATAGTTTTATAGAACTGATAGACTTCATCAAAGAGAACTGGATCTTGAGAAACAGGCTTTTCAACACACAAAGGATCCCATCCTTGAAACAAGATAATCCTCTTAATAGTAGAATCATATGAATCATAGAAGTCGCGTGAAACTAACCTTTCCCTTAAAATGCCTTTTTCAGAGAAAGCCTTTGAGGACATATCGGCAGGAGTGTTGGCAGAAGACTGAGACATAAGGATGATGTCGATGAAAGATCATACGATGACTTAAAACAATGAGGCAGAGCTTTGATGTAGATCCTGAAAAAAATGATGTGGGTTTGGGGAGGGGGGGCTATTTATAGGCGATACAGGGGTGACCATTGATCTTCTACGGTCAATATTAGAGGAAAATATATCAATGGTTAGGATTAAAATGAAAGAGAAAAAAATTAAAAAAAATGAAAAGTACCTACCGGAGAACGTAAGGTTATTGTTGGTTTTAGTAAAGTTCAAAATAAAATACAAACGTACGAAGTAAAAGAATACTATCAATCGTCATACCGATGGAAAACAAAGTCATTACCATTAACTAACAAGCCGATGGAAAAGAATCTTGTTACCATTAACTGACAATACGATGGAAAACAATCTTGTTACCATGAACTGACAATATGATGGAAAACAATCTCGTTACCATGAACTGGAAATTAGATGGAAAACAATCTCATTACCATGAACTGACAATATGATGGAAAACAATCTCATTACCATGAACTGACAATATGATGGGAAACAATCTTGTTACCATGAACTGACAGTACGATGGAAAACAATCTCATTACCATGAACTGATAGGCCGATGGAAAAGAAATCCATTACCATGATCGGTCAATACGATGGAAAAGAAATTCATTACCATGATCGGTTTATACGATGGAAAAGAAATTCATTACCATGATAGGTTGATATGATGGAAAAGAAATTCATTACCATGATCGGTTGATATGATGGAAAAGAAATTCATTACCATGAACTGATAGTACGATGGACAGAAAGGTGTATATATAAAAAAAATGTCAACACGATAAACAAATAGGTATATATTATGATAAAACTGTCAATACGATAAAATAAAAAAACATAGAGAAAAGAAAGTTACTGAGTGAAATGTTCTCCCCCTTTCTAAGAGGATTTATTTAATGTTAGGAGAATTATAAAACATGAAGTAGATATAAATTATTATTTTAATGTAATCATTCCTAGCTTCTGTTTTATAAACTCAGATCTATCGGAAGGTAATGGCTTTGTAAAAATGTCAGCAATTTGTTCTTGCATTCTGATGAATTGTAAAACAATATCTCCTTTTTGTGTGTGATCCCTAAGAAAGTGATGCCTAACATCTATGTGTTTTGCACGAGAGTGGTGTGTTGGGTTCTTACTAAGAGATATGGCACTAGTATTATCACATATAATTTGAGTTTTGGAGAAAATCAATCCATAGTCAGTGAGTGTGTGTTGCATCCACAATACTTGAGCACAGCAACTTCCACCTGCTACATATTCAGCTTCAGCAGTGGATAGTGCTACTGAGTGTTGTTTCTTGTAGGACCAAGAAACTAGAGAATCTCCTAAGAAATGACATGTTCCAGATGTACTTTTTCTATCCATTCTACAACCGCCAAAGTCAGCATCTGAAAAACTTTTTAAAACAAAATCATTCCCAGAAGAGTAAAAAAAAACCTAAATCCATAGTGCCTTTTAAATACCGAAAGATTCTATTTACGGCTTTTAAATGAGACTCTTTTGGATTAGATTGGTATCTTGCACATAAGCATACAGAAAACATTAAGTCGGGTCGACTAGCTGTCAAGTATAACAAACTCCCTATCATACCTCTAAAGATTGTTTGATCCACTGGTTTCCCAGTTTCATCAAGATCAAGTGTATTTGAGGTACCAATTGGAGTGTTAATACTTTTAGTCTTTTCATAACCATACTTTTTGAGTAAATCTTTTATATACTTGTGTTGAGATATATATGTTCCTTCTGGTTTTTGAGAAATTTGACAACCTAAAAAGAATGTTAACTCACCCATCATACTCATTTCAAACTCATATTTCATTAAATTTGAAAAAGATCTGTTAAATATTTATGATTTGATCCAAATATGATGTCATCAACATAGATTTGTACAATCAAAATATTTTTGTTTTCCATTTTTATAAAAAGGTTTGGATCTACTGTACATTTTGTATAATTGTTTTGTAAATGAAATCTTGTAAGTCTATCATACCATGATCTAGGGGCTTGTTTAAGACCATATAGAGCCTTGGTAAGTTTGAAAACATGATCAGAATGTTTTGGGTCTAGAAAAACAGGAGGTTGTTCGACAAAAACTTCTTCTTGAAAAAAACCATTTAGAAAAGCACATTTTACATCCATTTGAAATAGTTTGAAATTAAAGTATGCTACAAAGGATAATAGAATACAAATTGATTCGAGTCTAGCTACAGGAGCATATGTTTCTTCATATTCTATTCCCTCTTGTTGATTATATCCCTTAGCAACAAGTCTTGCTTTATTTTTTACAATGATTCCATTTTCATCAAATTTGTTTCTGAAAACCCATTTTACACCAATTACAGTTATTTCTTTAGGTCTATCAACTAAAGTCCAGACTTTATTCCTCTCAAATTCATTTAGTTCATCTTGCATTGCTTTGATCCAATCATCATCACCTAAGGCCTCACTTGGACTTTTGGGTTCAAATTGGGAAAGAAAAGCAAGATGTTCTATTTCATTTCTTAAGGAATTTATGGTCCTTACAGGTTGATTTAAATCACCAATGATGTTATCAATGGGATGATTCCTAAGAAACAATTGATTTGGGTTTTATAAAACCTGTTCATTAACATATGGTAGAAAATCTTCCGTGGTAAATGTTTTAGGAATACTTTCTTTAACATTTTCCTTATTAGAGTGATCTTCTAATAACGGTTGATAAACATTTTTAGAAAACACATCCGAGGATGTAGGATTGGGTTGGTTGAAAACAAAAGGATCAGTTTCATCAAATTTTACATGTACTGTTTCCTCAACAGTACAAGTGTTTTTATTGAAAACTCTGTAAGCCTTAGAGTTTGTATAATATCCTAAAAAGATTCCTTCATTAGATTTTGGTGAAAACATGTGTAGATTATTTTTTTTATTCAGAATGAATATTTTGCATCCAAAAACTTTGAAGTATGAAACTTTAGGTTTTCGGCTAGTCCATAACTCATAAGGGGTTTTATTAAGAAATGGTCTAGTTAAAACACGATTTATAGTATAACAGGCAGTACTAACAGCTTCAGCCTAGAAGTTCTTAGCAATTGAGTATTCACTCAACATAGTTCGATTCATTTCATGAAGAATACGATTTCTTCTTTCAACAACACCATTTTGCTGAGGAGTTCTTGGAGCTGAGAAATTGTGAGTAATACCTTTTTTACTTCAAAAAGTTTCAAAAACTGAATTTTGAAATTCACCACCATGATCACTATGAATATTTATCAATGGTAGGTTTTTCTCATTTTTAACTTGGGCTCTAAAAGTTTTCAAATAGGAAAAGGCTTCAGATTTCTTTGTGAGAAAGTAGACCCATGTAAATCTAGTAAAGTCATCAACTAAAACAAATACATAGTATTTTCCTCCAATTCTTCCAGTTTGTGTAAGACCAAAGAGATCCATATGTACTAGTTGTAATGCATTAGAAGTTGAAACTTCATTAATTGATTTAAAGCTAGTTTTATGTTGCTTTCCAAATTGACAAGGATCACAGAATATTGAAGAATCATATCTAAGGTCCGGTAGTCCCTTCACAAGTCTTTTCTTTGAGAGTTTACTAAGGTTTCTCAGATTACAGTGTCCTAGTATTCTATGCCATAGCCATGATTGGTCTTCTATTGCACTTAATCAGGGTAAGTTTTGGATCCTAAGGTCTTCTAAGTTAATAGTGTAAACATTCTCTTGCCTATGGGCAGATAGAATGAACTCGTCCTTGGAATTGTGGACTAGACACTTATCATTTCTAAAATTCACAAGGTAACCTTCATCACATAATTGACTTATGCTGATGAGATTGTGCCTAATAACTTTAACAAACAAAACATTTGAGATAAGAACTTTTCCAAGAAAAATGATATTACCTATACCAACAATCTTTCCTTGAGCATTATCTCCGAAGGTAACTTTTCCACCTTTTGTTTTGATAACCTTTTCAAAGATATCTTTGTTTCCAGTCATGTGTCGGGAACAACCACTATCCATGTACCAAATATTCTCATTGGTACACTTCTCATTTTCCTGAAAAAGAAACAATTAGTTTTTTGTAATCCAAACTTGTTTGGATCCAGAAGGGTTAGATAAAATAATTTTAGGAATCCACATTTGTTTTTGCAAAATGATCTTTATGAAATCCTAAAGATTGAGTTCTGTTAAGAGATCAATCTCTTCTCCAGTGTCCACCACATTGACACTTAGAACAAAAAGAGGTTTTTTTAGGAACAAAATAGTTATTACTAAAAATAGGTTTGGAATGAGTATAACCAAGACCAGAACGATTTCTCAAAGGTCTAATTTGAGAATACATCTTGTCAAAGTTTTCCTTTCCATGAGTAAAGTTTGAAAAACATTTGTTCAAGGAAAAAATTTCTGATTTTAATTTTAAAACCAAATTCTAATTTTCCAAAACATTTGAATTTGAACTAGAGTTAGGCTCTAAAATATTTTTCTTTGAAAACACAGTTTCTAGGTCCTTAGAAAGTTTATCTTTTTCAGATTTGACTTTCTCAAGAGTTTTTGAAATAATTTCAAAATCAAATGTTTTTACATCAAGATCTTTAGAAATATATGATACTTATTTAGTCATGATTTAAATTCTAGAATTTGTTTTCTCAAGATTCTTCTTGAGTTTAGAATTTTCATTTTCAAGTAATTTAGAAAATCTAGATACTTCTTCAAAAGAAGGTAATGTATCATCTTTTGATGATGATGATTTATCATTTGAAGATTCATAATATCTATTATCAGTATAATTTGCATTCAAAGAGACATTTGTAATAGCTTTAGCATTGTGTACCTTAGCCAAGATACAATGATCTTTAATTGGTAATCTGTCTATAAGTACAATATTCCTCCGTCCTGAGGACTCATATTCTGAAGAATTATCTGAAGAATCACTACCACTTTCACTCCAGGTATCATTTTCCTTCAATACTTTCTTTGTCTTATAAAACCTTTTCTTGTTTCTTTGAGAGTGTTTCTCTTTTCTGTCTTTCCTCTTCAGTAAAGGACAATCAGGCCTTATATGTCCTGCTTTCTTACATTTAAGACAAGTTACATCTAAATCTTTCTTATCCTTCCAATCATTCTTTTTGAATCTATATTGGAAGAATTTCTTTCCCACAATCTTGTTCATCCTTCGAGCAAGATTGGCTAACTCATTATCCGAAAGATCACAATCACTTGAATCAGATATAACAACTTTCTTGGCTTTGGATCTTGTAAGCCTTTCAGGTGTTTTAGATTTAGATGCAAAGGCTACACTTCCACTCCCATTCTTCTTCTTGTTGAAATCATCATCTCTCTTCATTCTTGTCTCATGCTGTAGAAGAGTTCCAAAAAGTTCATCAAGGATAATCTGGGAAACTTTTCTATTTTCATCAATAGCTGTCCTTTTTGACTTCCATTCATTTGGTATTATATCTATAATCTTATCAACTAGAGATCCATCATCAAGACCTTTTTCTACCATAGATTGTAAGCTATTGACAATTGTCATAAACCTTTGTTGCACTTTATAGACTGGATCTCCATAAGGAAAAACAAAGCCATGATACTCTGCTCGAAGCATTTCTCTTCTTGTTTCTATAACCTTAGATGTACCAAAATCAGTGAATTCCAATTTATTCCAAATACAGTTGGCTGCTTCACATGAAGATATCTAACTGTATATATTCCTGGTCATAGAGCATAACAAATTATTGTGTACATTATAATTCAGTTGATATTCTTGCTTCTCTTGGTTAGTGAAAGTACTGACTTCTTTATCAGGAATTTTGTAACCTCCAGTGAGCATAATAAAATTGTCTACACCAGTATTGATCACAAAAGTCTTCATACGATATATCCAGTACTCATAATCATTCCCATAAAAGATAGGTGGTATAGAAGGATTCATATTGTCTATTGACCCAATATTCATTCCTGCCATCTAAAAACAATAAACTTTTCCACTCCACACGTTAGTGTAGTAAGTAGTTAAAAACAGAAATATGAAAGAAATAAAGCTAGTAATACAAATTAGTGGAAACCTCCTCTGATACCAATTGTTGGATCGAATATGTAGATGAATATGAATATTAGATGAAACAATATAAGAGGGGGTGAATTGTAGGTTTAAAAAATCTTTTCAGATTTAGCACTAAGAGATTAGTTTAAATGATCTTAAACTAATACAAATACAAACACCCACAATTTTATTGAATATAAAAGGTATGATGTAATGTAATACTAATGAAATGTAAAAAAATTGTATTCAAGATGAACACAATAATCAGAGTAATATAAAGATGAATGATTCTACCTTAAAGCATATAGAATCAATCAATACAATATGTAATAGAATGCATGTAATTGAAACAATTACAAATGTATAAGAGATAGAAAAGGAAACAAAAACAATTTCCTTTCTAATACAATTAGCAGTGGAAATGTAAAATAATTAAAATTATTTTAACCCAAAGAGAAGGGTTATCCTTTCACCTAGGATAAAAGGTTTGTCTCACCAACACCTTAGTGAGCCCTCGATACGATGATCGGTTCATCCGTCTGCCTATCCCCAGTAGCCCTCGATACGATGATCGGACCGTCCGTCTGCCTATCCCCGGCAACCCTCGATATGATGATCGGACCGTCTGTCTAGCTATCCCTGGCAGCCCTTGATTTTGTAGGTAATCGGCACCTCTGTCTTTCAATCACTTGAAAGCCCTCGATATGATGATCGGACGCACAAAGCACAAAGCATGAGAGAAGTCATATCATCTCTCTCTAGAACTTGATAGAAGCAAAGTATCACAGTTGTATCATGCTTGTTCTTAGTTGTCTGTTGTTCTCTCAGCTTCAAATGACATCCTATTTCTAGGTCTTGGGTTCCAATGGTCACATCTCCTCCAACAGTCATATTTCTCTGAAAAACTCGGAGGGACTTGGACACCTGGCATCATAACGGTCATATTGAAACAGAAATCACGACATCGTTTTGATTAGTTTGTAACTAACTCAACGACATCGTATTGGTTAGAAAAAGATATATGAATAAGATAACCATGAGTACGATTTATAATGAAGCATGTGTTTTTGACAAAGTACCAAAATAAGTAAGTAATGAAAGATATGAGAAGCAGAGTCAATGTAATTTCCATATTCAGTACGATCAGCATTGTACGATTGGTATGATCAGTACGATCAGCATGATCAGTATGATCAGTATGTTCAGTACGATCAGCATATTCAGTACGATCAGCATGGTCAGTACGATCAGTATGTTCAGTACGATCAGCATGGTCAGTATGATCAGCATGTTCAGTATGATCAGCATGGTCAGTACGATCAGCATGGTCAGTACGATACGATTGACAGATTCAGTATGATACGATTGACAGAGTCAGTACGATACAATTAAAAAGACATTTGTGATTTCCAAAACAAAATATAGAAGTCAAAAGATAACTTTTGACTCAACATTAAATACCTAAAGAAATTTTAGGTTTATATTTTTAGATAATTAGAAAAAAAATCTTTCATAAATAATACAAATTACTTAAAATTAATATTTTTCCACTATACCTAGATTTTCATGTTCTATATTTGATTATCATCATCATCCAAATTAAACCCTTCTATGTATAATTCATTCAAAATCATTCTAAACAACTTGGGGGAAAGGAAACATGAAGGGTTAGTTCAAATGATCATTAAGGGTAAACATAAGAATTAATAATTGAATTTCTTCAGTGAGAATAATATTATTATAAGGGTATGATTAAATAATCAAAGTGTGTGATCATATCATAAGATAACTTATACCCATCAAACATAGATCATCAAACATGAAACATGGCTTAAGGATTTAACAAAATAAATATTCATAAAACATTAATAATAATGAGCCATGTGATATCAATATTGATAAAAGGAAATATTTACAACTCATAGAAATAATAATTAAAATATGTTGGTATCTTTGAACATCATCTTTATAACCCACTTTAAACCTATTTCAGAAACAACTAGATCCCAATTAAATATATAGGAGAAACCCTCTGATAAATCCATCATTCTTCCCCATAAATACAAGGAACATTACCCCATTCATTGGATTGATATCTAGGAATATCCATTATATAATCTATATCGGTATCACCGAGCACTATATGGGCACACCCGTCGTATAAGCTATATCGGGCTCACATGATGGTGTCTCAGTGAACCCATCATATAAGTTATGTTGGGCACACTCGGTAATGTTTGGGTGCACCCATCATGTAATCTGTATTAGTTTAATACCCCAAATTTGAGGTATTTAACCCTTTTTATACCTTTTCATGTGGTTAAAGTGGTTGTGTAATGTTTGTAAGGGTTTGGGAAGGTTTTGTAATGTTTTTCAGACATTTCTAAGGGCACACAGTTTGAGAACAGTTAGGTGAAACCATGTAGAACCCCCCTGGTAACCATGCAACATGAGATAGTGGGATTTTCATAGTTTTTATAATTGTTTGAGAGGAAACCATGAAGGTCACCCATTTTAAAGTAACTGGAGCAAGGTTAGCATATGGTTTTTCTAACCCTTCAAGCTAACTGTGTGCGATTTTAAAATTGGTTTTTTTAAAACAAGTCACTCGAGATTTAACCTAAAACACCCAAAACATTCTTCCACTCAAGTATCACTCATTATTTCCTCTCCTCAAGGGTTATAATACCTCTCACACTCATTTTGAAGGTGATTTTAAGGTTTTTCAAGATGCGATGAAGGTAGTTCTTCTCCGGTAAGTCTCCTCTCTTGGATATTTCTTGGTTTTCCTTTGATCAAGTTCTCCCTCTCTCTTGGTTTTCTAGATATACAAACATATCATGTAGATGTAAGGTTTTTGTTACCTAAAATGTTTATATTTGGGCTTTTGATTTTATTAAAAGAGATCTAAGTCGGTATTGGTGGAGATTTCACTTGGATTTGTGGTGCGGTTGTGAGTTGGTTGATTCACCGAAACCCTAAGGTGGGTGGCTTCTCTCTCGACTTTGTTTTTCTATAACTATAAGTAATATCTTTAACTAGTTGGTTTCTCTTGAATTTGGTTATGATTATGATGTGCTAATCTTGATTGAAATTCATTTTGTATTTATTTTTGGATTTTGGTGGAAACTGGGTATTGCGGTGAAATGTTCTTGATGATGGATTTTAAAATATAGATTTTAAAATCGGTTTCTTGGGTAGATTTATGAAAATGGTTTGTGAAAATGGTTTTCAATAAAAAAATTTTGTTTTATTAGAAGTTAATGTGGTAGGTATAATTTCCTAAGATATTTTTTTGGTTGGAAATGGTTTTTTTCATAATGTTGTGGACTTGGTGTATTATATGCTTGTTTGTTGGTTAAGTATTTATGCATGTTATTTAAATGGATGTGAATTTGGTGGGGAGTAGAACTATAAAAAGGGGATTCATAGTGGAAGGAAGGTCCACTATTTAGGATTATTGGTCTGTAAATACCACTATATTGGAAAAGTAGAAAACAGGCTTGGATAGGAAGTTCCACCATGATTGTTACACCAGGTTGAGTGTGTCAAAATTTATGGATATGTTTTGATTATGTGTGTGGATAAGAAAGATGAAATTTTTGTGATAATATATAATGGTAAAATTTATTATATCTTGTTTTTTGGATTTACCTTTTTTTGTGTCGATTTGGGTAAAAATGGCTTGGTAAAGTTTTGTTTGGCTCGCTAGAAATTGTTTGACTATTTGATGTTTTCTATAAACTAATTTATATAAATGTGTTAATAGTTATTATCCTAGTGGTTTTTTTAGGGAATTCATTTTCAAAAAATCTAATGAGTGTTATTAATTACCCCCTTCTTTGGCACTTGGGTGCTTTTACAGATGTGGTATTCCGAGATATAGGAAAAGGTAAAGCATCTCATTTTTCTAGTAGTTCATTGTGATGCTTGGGTGGTATTGTGGTGCTTTAAGCATGGAGTTTAGTGTGGAGTTGTAGAGTGTGTCACAGTTTCCTTTGGGTCTTTTTGATGAGTATTTATCTTGGTACTCTGATTTTAGCCTTTTTTTATTTGTATTAGATTTTGTGAATTATTATGGAAGATTTTGGTTGGTTGGTTTTCTCTTGGTAATGTGTTTTCACGGTTTACTTTGTTGACATGCATCATGTAGTTGTGATTGGTTATGAATTTTTTGGTAGGATGGTTTTATTATAAGTGAAATTTGTTCCCCAATTGTTCTTGAAGTCCTCAGAATTTATTTCCAGCCTTTGGTACCTTGGGAACGTCGCCTAAGGGAAATTAGTATCTCACCACCTTCTCAAGCCAATCAGGAAGGGGCGGGATGTTACAAGTGGTATCAATTGTTCAGTCCTATGTCATTGGTTCTCAGTCTTGGTCTTGGATTTGGAATTCATTCTTAGGTCATTCCTTAAGTTGTGATGGTAGAAATAAGTAGGATTTTCAGAACATGAATTGTATAGAAGAAAAGGATATAGCTAACCCTTTTATGTTTAACTTCAAGTTTCCAGGGATTTGGGTACATAAGTGTTTTGTAGACACTTATAGGCATTGTAAATCTCATTATCATGGGTGTAGCCAATGATATGATCATGGAATTCATAGTATAAATGACTTCCCACTAGGATTAATATTTCATTGGCATAATGATTTATGTTGTGGTATGGATATATGGACATGTGAAAAAATAGGAAATTATTTTCCAATGTGTGGATTTGAAATGTAGATAGTTGTGGTATTTTGAAAATGGGTCAATTTTCAAAACAAGATGGATTTTTCAAAAATGGTGCAATATGGGAAATGTGAACTTGTGGAAATCCTGGTTGTGATGGTTTCAATGTAATTGAATTTTAATGTTTAAGTATTTTATTGTTAAGGGAGTGAGAATTATGGTTTTTTGTGTTGATAGAAATGGAACTAGGTAGGCGTTGTAGAGACCAACCAAAGAAGGCAGCTGATAATGTGGTTGCACCTAAGCCCCAGGTGAACCAACATCTAGTGAAAAGTATAGTATAAGCTTTATAATTTGTGCAAAGTAAGAATAAATAGGATGATCTAAAGCATGTAGATCATGTGGTTCAGTTTCAAAAGAAGAATCCACCCATTTTAAGTGGTGATTCGAAACCGGAAAAGGAAGAGGCATGGTTGAATAGAATAAATAGGATATTTGAATTACTTATAACACTGGTGGAGATAAAAGTGAAGTTAGCAATGTACATGTTGGAAGATATTTCCCATAAGTGGTGGGAGTTGGTGGTTCAAGATGGAATGGACCAAGGTATGACATGGGAGGGTTTTGATAAGTTTTTTAACAAAAAATTCTACCCCCATACATTCAAAATTCAGTGCACAGTGTATTTATTTCATTTAAAGCAATAAAACCTCTCTGTAATGGAATATGTGGCTAATTTTAGAAACTTAGTGTGGTTTTCACCTGAGGGGGAGAGTAGTACATAGTTGAAAGCACATATTTTTGAAGTTGGGTTGAGGTAGTAAATTATTTATAAAATAGATTTTTTATGTATAAATGATTATACAGAGATAGTGAACAGATAAATAGTGGTTGAATGGGATATTTTGGGTGTTATGGGAAAGGGAAGCATGTTGGTACCCATGGGAAAAAGTGGGAACTCTAACGTTGGGATCAATCAGAAGAGGGGCACTTATTTCCAGGGGGAGTATAGCTCAGAATCCAACATAAGGATCGGTAAATCTTCCTCTGAAGCATCAGAGTAAGCCAAGATGTTTTTAGTGTGGATTTATGGTCCACATCAAGTGGGACTATATAGAACAAACTCAATCATGTCATAAATATAAGAAAATTGGGCATCTTCAGTGTTATTGTTGTAATGCTCTGAGGTCGGGTGTTTGTGACACTCCTCATGGATCACAGGCATCCTATTCCTTGACGGGACTTGGTCAGCAGCATACCCCTCATTAGAAGAGTAAAGTTAGTTATAGTGATTCTAGGAATACCAAAACTCCTCATCAGGTAAATAAAGAGTATATTTTTGAAATAAATTAGTTGTTTGGAGATAAGTAGGTTATGATGGATGATCATTTGGGACCATCCATAGTGCAAGGTATGATTCTTTTGAATTATACCTTGATGAAATATTTGTTTGATACAGGTGCTTCACATTCTTTTATTGATTCTTGTGATATTATTTTGATGTGTATAAGTGTATAATTGATTACTTTGGTTTTAAAACTTCAAAATCCTCTAGTTCAAAGTGAGTGTCGATCCTTCCTATGTAGAACATGTTGTATAGTTGTGGGTGGGGTTGAGTTGATGTATGATTTATTAGTGCTTGAGATGGATTCTTATGATATAATCTTGGGAATGGATTGGTTGGAAATGTTTAAGTCCCACATTGACTGTTATGAACAAACGGTTAGTTTTATGATGGATGATGGAATTGAACCTATCTTTAGAGGATAGATGAATTAAAATATGGGTACAACAGGATTATTGGCACTAGTTGTTAGCATGATCTCATATCAGTTAGTGGCATTATCATTGGAATCAATGGAGGAGTTCATCATGGAATTTCTCCATCATTTGTTGAATAGTTTCTGAATGTATTTCCTAAATAATTATCAAGAATTCCACCCATGAGAGAAGTAGAGTTTAAGAATGATCTCTTTTCGGGGACAAGTCCTATCTCACTTACATTTTACCGGACGACACCAACAAAATTGAGGGAATTGAAAGTGTAGTTGGAGGGTTTAGGAACCAAAGGGTCCATCTGGCCTAGCACGTCTATGTGGGCAGTGCCGGTATTGTTTGTTAAAAAGTAGGATGGAACTTTGTAGTTGTGTGTTAATTATCGTAGGATAAATCAAGTTACAATAAAGAACCAATATCCAATTCCACACATTGATGATTTGTTTAATGAATTGATGGGATCTCAGTAGTTCTCCAAGATTGAATTGTAGTTAGGATATCATCAATTGTGGGTGCGGAAGGAGTATATTCTGAAAACATCCTTTAAAAGTAGATATAGACATTATGAGTGTGTGGTTATTCCCTTTTGTCTAACAAATATACCAACATTTTTTATGGAATTTATGAATCAGATATTTCAGAAATGTCTTGATTCTTTTGTAGTGGTATTTTTTATGATATATTAGTGTATTATAGGACAAGGGTGGAGTATGAGCAACACTTGTAGATAGTTTTGGGGATCTTGAGAGATCATCAGATATATGAAAAATTGTCAAAGTGTGATTTTGGATACAGGATGTTCGTTTCCTTGGCCATGTTATTTCTGATAAGGGTGTTTCAATTGATCTGGAAAAGATTGGGGTTTTTATTTCATGGTAACCACCAAAGAATGTTTTAGAGATATAGAGCTTCATTGGTCTAGCTGGCTATTATCAACATTTTTTCATGATTTATCATGATTAGCCTCACCAATGACATCTTTGGAAAGGAATAATTTTCCATTTCAATGGAATGAGTAGTGTCAGAAATATTTTTGAAGAGCGTAATAGTCACTTTACATCAGCACCAATCTTAGTGTTTCCAGAACTGGGAAAAGGGTACGTGGTGTATTGTGATGCATTGGGATCAGGGTTAGGGTATTTTATCATGCAAGGGGGTCATGTGGTTGTGTGTGGCTCATGGAATTTGGGGGTGAATGAGAAGAAATACCAAATGCATGATTTAGAGTTGGATGTTGTGGTTCATACATAATGTGGTGTTATTATCTCTTCGGTGATAAATTAATAGTATTTACCAATCATAAGAGATTGAATCATGATTTATCACAAATAGATTTGAACTTAAGGAAAAGGATATGGATTTAGTATCTCTAGATGTTCGATTTTGACTTGATGTACACATCTGGTAATGTAAATTTGGTGGCATATGAATTAAGTACGAAGTTGTATTCTTAGGTGGTTAAACAAGCATCGGATTAGTGTAAGTTGATGTCGGGAATAGCTGATATGCAGTTGGAATGTGAGGATCAGGGTGATAGAGCAGTTTTCTTTCTAATGTCATTGGCTCCTAACTTGTTTGGTTTGGCTAAAGAGGCATAGGTGTCTGAATTTGAGTGTATGGATATGAGGTTGAAACTCAATGGTGGGGATACAATTGAGGGTTGGGAACTAAATGGGCATTCAGTTTTGTGTTTTCAGAATCAGATGGTTTTACTGGTGGATTTTCAGGAGGAAATTCTCAGGGATTATCATCATTCCAGATGAGATTTTCATCTTATAATTCAGAAAATTTATAAAACATTGAAAGCACAATTTTGGTGGGCGGGTATGAAAAGGAAAGTGGTAGAGTCTATTTTGAGATGCTTGACTTGTTAGTGAGTCAAGGCAGAGCATCAGCAGTTGGCAGGTATGTTGTAATATTTACCTATCCCTATATGGAAGTGGGAATAGATAGTGATGGATTTTTTTATAGTTCTCCCAAGAATGGTTTGAAATTGTAATTCTATATGGGTGATAGTGGATCAACTCACAAAGTCATCCCATTTCATCCCTATTCATGAATCTAATACGGTGGAGGATCTATCCAAAATTTATATCTGTAAAGTGTTAAAGAGGCATGGTGTTCCAATTTTTATTGTATCAAATAGAGATCCAAGGTTCACATATAATTTTTATAAATCCTTGTAGAAATCCCTTGGGACTTAGTTGACGATGAGTATGACATATCATCCTCATACGGATAGGAAATACGAGAGAACAATACAAACTTTGGAAGATATGTTACAGTCTTGTGTGATGGATTTTGGTGGCTCATGGGTGGATTACTTTTTGTTATCATAATTCTCATATAATACCAGTTATTAGGCCTCGATACATATGGATTATTTTGAAGCATTGTATGGTCATTCGTGTCATTCTCTACTATGTTGGGTGGAAACATGAGAAACTTCGCCATTTGTGAAAACCTTATCCAAGAGACAATAGAGAGGATTAAGTTGATTAGGAAGAGAATGGAGATGGCTTAGAGTATTTATAAATATTATGCGGAAAATTATCAATGGCCATTATCATTAAAGGTGGGTAATCATGTGTTCTTGAGAATCTCTCCTAGCCTTAGACATCATCAGCTTGGAAAGTAGGGAAAGTTATTTACAAGGTATATTAGGCCTTTTGAGATAATTGATCAGGTTAGAGAGGTGGTTTATCATTTGGCCTTACCACTATGGTTTAGTGTGGTGTACAATGTATTCCATGTTTCTCAGTTGAGGAACTATCATCTGGATCCTGACCAAGTGATTTGATGGGATCACGTTGAGCTAAAGGTGGATGCTTCATTGGTTCATGTGTTAGTGAAGATTGTGGGTAGGTAAGATAAATTATTTCATGGTGAAATCATCAGTCTAGTTAGAATTTTTTGGAAGCATGCTCATATGCAGGAGGAGACATGGGGGCAAGAGAAAGAGATGGACGAGCAATGGCCCAAGCTCTTTCAGCAAAGCAATGGTTCTCTACTTTATGAGAATGGAAAGTCCAATGGTGGGGAGAATTTAATACCCACTATTTGAGTTAGTTAACCCTTTTTTATTCCTTTTTATGTGATTAAAGTGGTTGGGTAATGTTTGGGAGGGTTTGGGAAGGTTTTGGAATGGTTTTGTGACTTTTCTAAGGGTTCAGAGGATGAGAATGGTTAGGTGAAACCATGTAGAACCCCCAGGTAACCATGAAACATGAGTTAATGGGCTTCACACAGTTTGTTTATGGTTTGTCTAACTGTGCGAGGAAATTGTGTGGGACACCCTTTGGATAATATCAAGAGCACGGATAGATTGTGTTTTTTCTAACCGTGTGAGCTAATTATGTGCAACTTTAAAATGTGTTTTTTAAAAAATAGGTCACTTAGGATTTAACCTAAAACAACCCAAAATTACTCTGACACAACCCTCACTCAAGATTTCCTCTCCTAAATTGTTAGGTTACCTCTCTCAGTATTTTTAGAGTCAATTCAAAGGGTTTTCAAGGTGTGGTGAATACAGTTCTTCTCCATCAATCCTCATCTCTTGGATGTTTCTTGGTTTGCCTTATATATAGTTCTCCCTCTATCTTAGTTTTCTAGATATACAACCATCGCATGTATATAAAAAGTTTTTTCTGCCTAAAATGTTGATATTTGGGTTTTTTGATTTTAGGAAAAGATATCTAAGGTGGTTTTGGTGGATATTTCACATAGATTTGTGGTGTGGTTTTGAGTTGGTCGATTTCACTAAAACACTAAGGTAGGTGGATTCTCTCTTTACTACTTTTTGTTAGAACTAGAATTAATGTATTAAATTATTTGGTCTTTCTTGAATTTTTTTATTATTATGATGTGAAAATATTGTGTAAATTCATTTGGTGATGATTTATGGATTTTCGGGAAAATGGGGTATTACGGTGAAATGTTCTTGATGGTGGATTTTAAAATGTAGATTTCAAAATTTATATCTTGGGTTGATTTATGAAAATGGTTTGTGAAAATATTTTTCATAAAAAAAAATTTATTGTAAGGAAATGTGGCATGGATAATGTCCTAATGGATTTTTTGGGTTGGAAATGGTTGTTTGCATACTTTTGTGGCCTTTGTGTGCTATATTCTTATTTGTTGGTTAAGTATTTATACATGTGATTTAAATGGATGTGAATTAGGTAGGGAGTACCACTATAAAAATGGTATAGATATTTTATGGAAGGTCCTCCATCAAGGATAAGTGGGTAGAAAGTACCACTATATTTGGAAAGTAGTAAACGGGTTTGGATGGGATGTTCCACCATAATTATTACATCAGTTCGAGTGTGTGAAACTTTATGGATATGTTAATATTATGCATGTATCTAAGAAAGATTAAATTTTTGTGATAATATGTGATGGTAAAATGTATCGTGGCTTGTTTTTTGTATTTCCCTTGTATTTTCTAGATTTGGATGAAAAATGGCTTGGTAAGGGTGTGTTTGGCTTGCTGGAAATTTTTTCACTATTTTATGTTTTCTATAATATGATTTATATAAATTTGATAATGGTTCTATCCTAGTGTTGTGTGGATGGAATTAATTTGGGGAAAACTTGTTGAGTATTATTACTCACCCCCTTCTTTGGCACTTGGGTGCTTTTGTAGATGTGTTATTCTGGGATATAAGCAAAGGTAAAGAATCTCATTTTTCTAGCAGTTCATCATGATTCTTTGAGGTAATATGGTGCAGGGATCATGGAGATTTCTATGAATATATGGATTGTTTCATGTTTCCTTTGGGTCTTGTTGATGGTTCTTCCTCTTGGTACTCTAATTTAGGGATTTTAGTGATTTATTTGTATTAGTTTTTACGAATTGTTATGGAATAGTTTGGTTGTTTGGTTTTATCTTGGTAATGTGTTATCATGGTTTACTTTGTTGACATGCATCATGTATTTGTGTTTGGTTATTCCTTGTTTGGTTTGTTGTCTTTTTTATAAGGTAAAATCATTCCCCAATTGTTCTTGAAGCCCTTGGAATTTATTTCCAGCCTTTGGTGCCTTGGGAATGTCTCCTAAGTCCAAATGGCATCTCACCGCCTTCTCAAGACAATAAATTAGGGGTGGGATGTTGCAATTAGGAACACCCAAATATATATTGGAACACACATTATAATCAATAATTTCTATGCAATGTTCATTAATAAAGCATTTATAATCTTTCACTTTTCAACATAGCAATAATCATTGTTCTTTCATTGCTTGATTCATCCATGAAGAAGAAACAGGTTCCATGTAAATCTCATAATCCATACATAGGAATAATAAGGATGGTATCATTACCATATATCCCCATTGTGTTGTAAGTAACATCAAGGATTTTTTCCATTTATGAATGAAAATACCAATAAAATATCATTAAAAAAATTCTAGAGTAGAATACACTTTTTACTTTGAAAATCACTTTTAAAAAATAAAAATTTACAAAATATTGTGAAAATCCTTTTATTTGAAATTAATATTGGATAATTATAAAGGAATATTTAAAAAAATAATGGTCATGATGTCTATAAAATCCTTTCATGATTTAAATGTTAAAAATAAACATTGTTTTCAAATATTTTGTAAAGTGAATAAAAAGTTACCCATTTAGAAAATGTTAAGAAATTTTCATTTAAAACCTTTTAAAATAAGGTCAAATACCATGTAAAATAGATTTAGAAAATAATTTATTTTTATAAAAAACATTTTTGAAAACATTTTAGAAAACATGGATATTTAAGAGAAAGATACCTAATCTAAAAGAAAATAAAAGAATTGTATCACATACAAACGACTACCATGATGTTTCTTTAATCAATAAGGGAGAAAATGTAAATAAAACATGTTAAAAACATTAATAACCATTATTGAATAAATATATATGGTTAAATAAAATAATATCATATGATTTCCTCTAAATTAATAATGAACATAAAAAATCCTAAAATAAAGGAGATTGTAATATAAAGCATTTTCCACTTTGATACTCTTAAATCATAAGCCCCATGAAAGAATAATGTCAAATGATACTTTAAATATCATGAAAATAATAATTTTAATGAAATAAAATGTCAAATGGGTAGTATATACACCTTATAAAATAATATATGTGCATATCATTAAACATGTTTCCTAGAGAAAGGAAATTTGAGATGAGTACCCATACATTGATCATATCATTAAATTGAGAGTTAATCAATGAATGGATTATGTGTGTAAAATGTAAATTCACATAAAAAAATTTTAAACATAACATTATATAATAAAAATTTATTACACATATAATATTATAATATCAAACACAATTAAGAAGTAATATAACCTAATGAAAAGAAATTGAGTTATGAAATTCTTTACCACTTGGTAACATTCAAGTCAAATCCCCTTGGATAAAATAATTCAAATTTAAACTTAAAATACCATGATGTATGAATTATTCATGATATTAATTGTAAAATATTCAGTATATACAACATCTAAAATAAATTTACTACATAAAATTGAAATATTACCCGATAATGGAAAATTAAGACAAAGTCCCTTACTGCTTTAGTAATCCCTTGATAAAAACCTCATGAAATGGAGAACCTAATATGTATTTGTAAATACAAATTATTTTTGTGAAAATAATTATAAAATTCATTCATTAATATTATATATACCATTAAATAAAAATAAGTGGTGAATATGGTATATCTCTTATAGAAGTAAAAGCGAGATGAGAAACCCTTACCTCGAGTCTAGACTTTTTGTGTCTGTCCTTTAACTCATATATAATAAGATTACATCAATTATTTGATTTATTAATTTTATTTTCTAGGTTTAATACCTTATAATTAAATTATTTATTTTATTTATTTTTAATTACATATTATATACTTAATCAGTTAAGTCCATGTTAGGTGTTTTGAGGACATTTAGTTCATTGTTTCAAAATAACTTCAATGTGTTGAATGTGGTCAAAGTGGCCATTATTTCATCATATACAGAATAATAATCATTAAATAATCATAATTTTTATTCATAAATTATAATTTTAAAACTAATCATGAAATATGGTTATGAAAAATGAACTATGTTGTGATCATGGAGACGGTAGGTTGTACGTATGTAGGAGTAACATTTACATTTTTTAATGATCATTATAGAAAGAATTTAAGTAATATTTAATATTTATATAATAACAATAATATCATAAATACCATATTATTTCTTTTAAATATAATTATATATATCATTAATGTGATTTAGTGATGAAAAAAGAGTTGCAGCACTTCGTGGAGGAGGTAGTCCACACATACGCACGAATAACATTATATTTTTTTAGTTTAAGAAATAAAATGATATATTTTATTTTAAAAATGACAAATATTTCATGAATATAATAATTATTTAATTTATATCACATATATTCATTAAATTTTTCATTATTACCTTCTATGTAGAGAGTTAGTGAAAAATGAATTACATCGCTTCGCGAGGCAGTAGTTTGTCATAGACACGAGAGACGTTATTGTATCTCTATGGAATGGAAAGTAAAAAAGGTATATGTGATATAATAACTCAATAAGTATAAATATTTTAAAAATATAATATGTATATATACTTTAAATATATCATTAGAAAAAGTTTTTAGAGGCAATGATGGAAAATGAATGTCATCGGTTCATGAGGTGGTAGTTTTCCGTACACAAAAAAGATGATTTCATATCCCATTTAATGAAATAGGGGATGGATTTAGGTTATTAAATTAACATAATAACATATCATTATATTTTAGAAAATATTTTTATTATATAATCATAATTTAATAAGATTTTAATTAATTTTAACAATAAATAAAATAAAAATGTTCAATTAATCATGATGTCTCTTCTTCAAACAACCTCCTTAGGTAAGCACCAAAATCCTTCTTAGGATAGCTTTATGATCAAAATAATGGATATAGGTCATGGTTAGAGAAGTAAGGAAGATATTATTTTAGTTATTTTCATATCATAAGTTATTTTAAGGTGTGAATAGGAGGGGATAGGGGTGGCCTTTTATAAGTGAGTTGAGTGGCATAAGTATAGTGTTTGAAAACAAAAAGGGGTACCCACATTTTTCACAAGACAAAAGGATCCAAAATATAACATTATATAGAATTATAAATTATAAGGTATAAATATCTCCATAAAATATATTTTATACAATCATTTAGTTTATTTTAACCCTTATCATTTTAGTATAACCCCTAGGTAAATTCGTTTTTACCATAACCACGGTAAAATATTTTTATTTTTTCACTATTTATTAATACCAAAAAGTAAGATGAACTTATTAGATAATATAAATTATTATGATTCAAAATATATAATCCACTTTAAATATTCAATTCATATAATTGGTATAATTTAATTTAAAATTAAACTTGTAGATGCGATGAAAAAAAAGGTTTTCAAGAAGTGTATTTTTCAAGAAAAAAATGATTTTATATCAACTCTATGACCCATAAAAATCATTATATGGTTTAAATTAATATTTATTGATATATAATTTATAAATTTTATTTAAATAATTAATAATTTTGGGTTTTCTAATTAATGTAAATTGAGAAACACTATTCACTTTAAAATAGTTTTCAGAAAAATTTTGTTTTTAAGCCAAAAAAACAAACTTATGCTAAAATACAATATAAATATGATTAAAATATAATTAATTAAATTGAATATAACTAAATAATACTTAAGTTAAATTTAATAATATTAAAAACTTAATATGACTTTTAAATTACTTGATTTATTGAAAATAAATGGCATTTTTACAAAAAAATGGTATTTTTCACTATTCACGAAAGAATCAATATTTTCCAAAAAATACTAAAATTTCACCCAAGGTTAATTTTTTTGTGATGATTTAAAAAATGAATATATTTTTATAAAATTAATTTTCTAAAATATATATAAATTTATTATAATATTTTCTCATAAAAATCAATAAAATCATTTTTGAAGAAAACATATTTTTTAAGAATAAAATTACTTTACTAAAAGTGTATGGATTTTTTACAAATAATTTATCCATAAATTTATATTTAGTAATATATATATATATATGTATATATATATCATATTATTAATACCCACTAATTTAATAGCTATGTTATAATGGTTATATTTAAAATAATATTATTTAATGGTTTGTTTAAGCTCAGTGTTGCGTGTCTCGTATGCTATCAAGTATATATTCCTTTTTTAAAATCTCAGCGTGTTACATTATCCCCCATTTAATAAATTTAATCCTTAAATTTTGAACATTATATCATTAAATAAAGGTTTTAAATTTGAAAATACCTTTTTTGGAGACCTATATCATAAAAAGTTTTAATAAAATTTTTACTTAAAAAGATTAAAAGGGAAATACAAAGGTCATCACATAACTAGGTTTCCAAATAGGAAAAAATTGGTGTAAAGTAAAGATATGTAAATAGAAGAAAATCATAAATAATTATGGAGAGTTATAGAGATCATTGATCATGAAAACTGAATGATCAATAGAAAATTAAGGACCTCAAAACCATAAATTTTTGATGAGTTAAATAACCATTGATTCATTGCATATAAAGGTAATAGGAAAAAAATTGTTTTAGGATACTCTTATAAGATTTTAGGAATTACGTTACCTTATAAACTCAAAAAAATAATTAAATATACTTA
Organism: Viscum album; assembly: GCA_963277665.1. Lineage (NCBI taxonomy): Eukaryota > Viridiplantae > Streptophyta > Magnoliopsida > Santalales > Viscaceae > Viscum > Viscum album. The sequence continues at coordinate 1,881,377,860 of OY728132.1, forward strand.
CTTGATAAGTTTAATTTCATCCTCTAACCAATTTCCACCATAAACTCATCTCTTTCTCCATATAATGAGTATTCAAGATGATTTTTTATGCCTAAATCACTAAAAGAACTTTTAAAGGATATAAAAAATATATAATGGATAAAAATATATTTCACATATATTTAGACACTACCCAAAATAGTTATCACATGGCAAGATAATTTTCAAAATGATTAAAACTTCATATGATTAGATGATACATTAATATCCAAAATTCAAGAGTAATACCCAAGGTTCAAACTGAATAATTCCTAAATAACATAAACATTAAAAATTGTTTTAAAATTTAATTATTTTTCATAAATTTCATATTTCAAGTCCAAAAATATGGTGATATATTTTTTAAATAACATTAATCACTTAGTCACCAAATAACTTTTCAATCACATGTTTATATATATGATAAAACTTTTGTTCCCATAATTACCTCAATATACAAGATTATATAAACCCTAAATGATATCTATATCATAAAAAATTATTCCAAAATAATTAAATTCATTATTTAGGTTAAACCAAATCTTTACATATACTTCAACCTAATAAAACGTATCCTAAAATGAAATTAATCAGTTTAAGATATCATCACCTAAAACCTCAAAGGGGTGTCTAAGACTTTGAACTTATTATCATAATTAAGATTGTAGACCAATGATAGTATCCATAAATCCTAAATATAAATTCAAATTAAAACATAAAAAACTCCAAATTTATTTAAAACCTACCTCTAATACAAACTATAATATCCCTGAACCCACACTCCTAGATTCGGTGCTAAAATCATAAAATTTACATTTATGGATATGATACCAATTAAGGTGACCCAATTTTAAAAATCCAAAACATAAAAGATAAATATTAGATCAATTCCATGCCCAAGGACCTTTTAGATTTAGAGTTTTATAGAATTATGAAAAACACTTACATAAACAATACCCATGAATTTATGTGGGTATTTTATACACAATAACCAAATTTTAATATTTTGTATTAGTTCATCATCATCATAAAAATGAAACCATTATACACATAATTCATTCAACATCATTCTTGATAACCTAGGTAAAAGAAAATATAAGAAGGGTGAGCTCAAATTCTCATTAAGTGAAAACATAAACATTAAAAAGTGAATGTCTTCAGTGAGAATAAGATGATCATAAGGGTTTGATGACATAATAAAAGTTCATGAACATAAAATAAGATAACTCAGACCCATAAAACCTGGATCATCAAACATGAAACATGAATTAAGGATTTAATATTGGAAATATTCATAAACATTAATAATAATAAACCATGTGATATCAATCTTGATCAAAGAAAACATTTATAACCTATATCAAGCACAAAAAACATGTCGGTATCTTGGAACATCATGTTAATAATACATTTTAAACTTGTTTCATAAATAGCTGGAGCCTAGTTAAATCCATTGGAAAAACCCTCCATAAACTCCCTCCTAATTTCCTCTAAACAAAAGGAACATTACCCAATGCATTGGAGTGTTATTTGGGATCACCCATCATATAATATATATCAAGATCACCCAGTTCTATCTGGGTGTACCCATCATATGAGCTATATTGGGCTCACTTGACATTGTTTGGGAGCACCCATTGTATAAGCTATATGAGGATCACCCAGCATTGACTGGGTGAACCCATCATATAAGCTATATCGGGATCACCCAATGCTATCTTAACACACCCATTATCATAAATAATTTCCAAGTACCATTCATGAATAAAAGATTTAGAATATTTCACTTTTTGACATAATAATAATGACACAAACCAGGTCGGGTCGCCATCTGACCCAGTAGTGACCCAGTCTGCGACATGGCCCGAAGGGCGTTACCGATCCCCACGGGCTGCCACAAGTGACCGGGTATCAAAACTATCACAAGGGAACAATTTACCCAAAATAAGAGACATAAAAATAGCTATTAACTTTAATGGAAAGAAACTGATTTTATACAACCAAACAGACCCTTAAAACTGTTCATATTTAAATGTCTATAATTGGAATCAACAACCCAAGAGATACAATAATGAAGGAGAACTAAAAATATAAGAGTACTTTAATGAAAGAAAACTAACACATTTATCTACACCTTCATGCAACATGAGGAGCCACCTCCTCAAACCACCGTCTTCAGACCTGTATGGGAAAACCCTTGACAACCTGAACCACCATCACTAAGCATGATACCTCAACCTATGACACAGAAGAAAAAGGCCTACATACACCCAAAGGTGTATGTAAAGTGTGAGCCTAGATCCCAATAGGATGCCATCATGAGAAGATTCCATGCATAACCATTTAAATGAGGAATACACTTTCTAGCAAAATAAAAAAAGGGAAATAAATGCTTAAACAGTATTTAATGAAAACAATTTTTAATGACAGGTGCTTTAAATGAAAACAAATTTAAATATAACAACTCAGATCAAAAATAATTAAATACTTGAAAACTTTTAAAGAAAATAGGATTGAAGGAAACTATTTCAAATGAAACAAATTAAATTAAAACACACACATGATTACTTTTTAAAATAACCAAATTGTCACACTGATGAGTGTAAAGTAACCAATGAGCATTAATATGGGAGAGGCCTCGTGGGTGTTAGCTAACTTGGGTCCCTAGATCCTCGTGTCTCGGTGAATCATGGCTTGGAAACCACAACCCTCAGAAAACATCACTTAGAAGGCCACGACCCTCAGAAAACATGGCTTAGAAGGCCACGACCCTCGGTCATTCATATGTTTAGTTAGTGTTGGAATTGTCAGTCCTGCCAGTGAAACTGGGTTGAGTCACCTCTGGAACACTAGCCCACTAGTCCTAGTTCTCCTTCCTAGCTACCTAGGCTTCCCGCTTTGTTATCAAACAAGTTTCAAGATCATAATAGGTGCACATCACATAAACAATCCAAGGAAAATACCACGCATGACAACATACCATTTACCCCATCAATTGTACTTTTAAATTAAAGATCATGTCAAATGTTAGGTTTATGAATAAAATCCAAATGGAGTACTTACACACACCAAACCATAACATGCACACCCAAATACCATTTTGAAATATTACGCACACCCAAAATCCTTTTAGGACTTAATCTGCATCGCTTACACATTGAACTAAACCAGTAGCATAGTTTTATAAAAACACTCTTTATAATCAAGAAAACCACCAAGAGAATTTACTATGTGATTTCCAAGCATGTTGGGAAAAAAATTTAACGGAAAAATCTTTCCCAAAACATTTTTCAAGACAAACACCTTTTTAATAATACGTCAAAACATAATCTCACCATCCACACTTCCTAACACACACTGCATAGTTTTCAAAAAACCAATAAATAGTCCAAAGTAGGTTTTCACAATAAAATTCATCAACTTCACTTAAAAATAAGTCCAACCAATTAAATGCATAGAAAAACTCAGTCCAAAACACTTTCAAAGCATGTAAAATACTTAGTAATTATTCTGAATTAATTAAATTAACAAACGAATCCACCAAAAAATTTATAAAACAATTTTCATAAGATGTCACATTAATCAAAATACTAAAAATGCAATCAAAAATTCATCTATGACTTGATGAAAATTGACACTAAAGCAGAACATAGTTTGTATAATTTATAAACTACAAATAAACAGTTCAACATTAATTTCCACATAAACACACCTATATCACATATTCATGTCAACCTCAATCAAAACATTATTTGCATCAAACAAACTAATTAGACAATATTCTAAATTAATTTAAGAAGAAAATTAATTCATCAAGAAATGGTTAAACGCGAAATCACCTACCTTGAACCAATATTCCTCTGAATAAAGGTACTAAATAACCATCGCACATCAACGGAACCTCAAGAAACCTAGATAGAACCTAAAACAAGGCAAATTCACCCAAAAACAACCAAATTAAACCCTTAACCCTAACCTGGTAATCTCCCAAAGGAAGAACTAGCCAAACTGAATAAAACACACCTATGGAGGGGATATTGGGGGGCTATCTGAGCACTTTGGAGAGGTGAGGAGGCAATTCGAGCAGGGTTACACCCATAAGGAGGAGGAGACATCGGCTGCTAGGGGAAGCCACGACCAAAGGAGTGGCAGCCCGAGGTGCTGCATGAGGTGGGGAGGTCGGCGGCCAGCAGAGGTCACGGGAGCAGGGTGTGCACAGACTAGGGAGTTCCAAGGGGTGCAGCGAAAATGAACTGGGAGGTAGTAGTAGGCGGCTGGAGGGGCACCAGAGGGGAGGTATGGTTGTCCAGATAAGGGGGTGGTGTGCGCGGACCGTCAGACAGAGCAGGGTGCACTGAGGATGTGGTGCCTCGACGGACAGAGCAGGGGTGGCGGCGCGACTGGTTCCAAACCAGTAAGGGCGGAGAAAGAGGAGGAGCCGAAGGAAGAGAATTCCAGAGTGGATTGGTGAGGGGAGGTCATCGCAGGTCTGAGTGGGGAAACGAATTGTGACAGGGAGGTGTTTTCGGGGAATAAGGCAGTAGCGCGACAGGATCTCCAGTGGTGTCGTGGGCAGCAGCCTTCAACGCACAAGAAAGGGGGGAGGCCACCTAGGGTTCGAAGGGTGGGTGAGGTCATGCCTGGTTAGGGCTTCCCCCTTCTTCACTTATTTTTTTTAATCATAATAACAATATTATAACATCAATAATAAAAAAACAATATTAAAAAGTTTAATAGCTATAACACTAATAATAATAACAATAATTGTAAATGGAAAATAATAATAATAAGTTAAGACAATAGTAATAATAATAATAATAATAATAATAAGTTAATAACAAACCTAATATACTAAATAGTAAACTATAAAATAATCAATTTAATAAAATGATAATAATAAAAATAATACTCTCAATTAAATTACGGTCTAAGATAATAAAAATAACAATAATAATCTCAAGTGACATTAATATTATTATTATTATTATTATTAAAACCATTATTAATTCATTTAATTTCATTAATTTAACATCGTTAAGGTGCGCGGGGAACCAGGCGAGGTCACGCGGTGACCCAAGCGAGGCCACGCGGCTTCGACAGCGGTGCGCTGAACGCTGTCAAGGAAAAAATGTGCATTTTTTAATAAGAACTCAAAATTTTATACCATCTCCAACCCAGTTCCTGATGAAAAATTTACAAGGCCAGAAAATAATAAAATAAAATAAATTTGAAGAAGTCAGAATGTGAGAATTCTCCCCACCATAAATCTTTCCATCCCCGGAAAGCCACAACTAGGACCGAACCCCAAAGTTAAAAACAACACCCCCTTATGGTTCAAACAGGGTCCCCACAAACATCAAATAAAAAGAGGCGAACGCACCATTCTTAGAGAAAGTGATTTAAATGAAAACCTCAAGAAACTCACAAAATACTTCTTAATATGTTTTGTTCGCCCCAAAGAGCTAGAACACCTCTAGTTGACTGAGCAAGTAAAGGAACATAACCAAAAGGCCATCATGGGGAAGCTCAATGAGTCTCCCCACCATTAATATCCTTCCAATGCCCAATATGAGATTGGAAAACTGACACGGGGAGGCCCGAGCAGACTCCCAACCATTAAGAAGATGGCCAACACTGATTCATTCTAGATACATTTGAGCAAGACCTGTTGTGGGTCTCCCCACCATTAAAACTGACGAGAGATATGAGAACTTTGAAAATATTTTTTGACAGTGACCAAACACCCCACCACAAGGGGCGGGGAGGGTCGGGCCCAACTACTGGGCATCAAAACCACAACCCAAGACAACCGAACATCTCCACATCCCTAGTTGAGCAATATTAATCTTTGAGACCGATTTAACTAACATACCTCATAAGGACCGCTAAATTAATTACATCCAGTGGGACACAACCCCCCAATACTCTAAGGAAACGAGACGACCACGCCTCCACATAGTCATGGAAACCTTACACAACCAGATGGTTCGTTTGGAATGGAACAACCACAGAAAACAATTTAAACTGTCTTTACATTAAACACTAATGACAGAAATAAAGTCAAGGTCCCATACACTCCTGGGGTTCCTGACCTTGAACCAGCTTTACTCTGAGGCCTATGGCTAGAGTCCTGATGTTTGAAGCATCTCCTACCTCACAGTCAGGTATTAAAGACTCCCTAATGGAGCTTCTCCCTTTGGTGTCACAAGAAACCACACCGCAACTGAGACAACGCCGGAAAATACAACACACCATGAGATCCAACTGATCCCACACGGAACATTTACCAACACAAGAGCTAAAATGGTTCATGTGGATCACCCTTTCCCAAACTGAATGGGAACACTACACCACAATAATCACTTAACATGACCATTTCTATTGATAAAAACATTATACGAAGAAGGACTTCAAACTGAGTCTTAAACAACACGTGATTCCTACAATCGACCGTAGCATCCCTATGTGGCTGGGTCTGCCACACTAGTTTCCTAGCACAGCCACTTTATTAAACAAAACCAATGAAGGACCAATGGTCATTTAAAATAATATCCCGCACCGACAACTCCAGGTTGCTTACACCTTTTCACTTTGAAGAGAACTCACACTGCAAGTGGTCACCAAACATGACCCTTGCAGTCGATGAAAAAACTACAACCCATTCAAGACATCGGTAAGCACTGATAACTATGAATTGACTTCACCCTTCCCCACTATAATTTCTTTCACCACTTCCAAGGGAAACCATAAAATGCAACGATGTAAAATTTTATACCCGATGACTCAGACAACTCAAAGAGACCAAAATTCCATTCAACTTCCCTCGCATATGTCATCCCGCTGTGAGATGATCCGCTTAGTTGTAAAAAGGAGAGTTGGGTTCAATTTTTGAATTCAAGAAAAGAGTCCTTTGATCAACTGGAGGGTCGGCCAATGGAAAATTGCTCATGACCGCACTTCAATCACATGATAACGCTTTTTGGGGGAGTACACAAGTCAAGGAAGAAAACCATGGACTCAATAAAACTAGTCCAATGGCCAAGACATACCTAAAGATAAAACTAAATGTATAGAGGGAACCACTACAAGGGCTTCCCAAAGCACTCTTCAAAAGAAAACATTAACCACACACCTTCACACCGACTACCAATAAGAATTCAAACTCAAGACACAAATCAGTCAAAAAGGGATCCTCAGCTCAAAATGCCTCACACCCAAAATTTCCAAAACATCTTCCAAAACCAAATTATTTTTACTTAAAAACCAGATTTCCACAATTCCAAAACAAAGAAACGAGGAACAATGCAAGAGAAAACTAGTGTCAGTAGGTGATTGGAACATATGGTTGGCGGTCATACGCTAATCACACCACTGGCACGAAGAGTATTCTAGGATAGCTTCCCTGGCTCCGTATGGCTTGCTAGACCCTGCGAGCTCACTAGGACCACTCACCCTACTCCCTTTTCATTTCCTCTAAAGAAAATTAACCACAAGAACCAATGACTTAGACAAACCTCAACTTACTTTGGTAACTTCACTCCTGCCATGAGGTGTGCTGGCAAGGAACCTTGCTTGTAGGTAGAACGTAGAGTTCCAACAACATTAACTCCAGTATACTGTAACTATATCCCAAAAAACATGACACAAGAGAAAAAAACTTGGCTCTGATGCCATTTTTTCATGAACCAGGTCGGGTCTCCATACAACCCAGCGCCGACCCAGTCCGCGACATGGCCCGAAGGGCGTTCCCGATCCCCACGGGCTGGAACAAGTGCCCGAGTATCAAAAATATCACATGGGAATGATTTACCTGAAATAAGAGACATAAAAAAAACTAACAACCTTAATGGAAAGAAACTAATTTTATACAACAAAACAGAAACTTAACACAATTCATATTTAAAGGTATACAATTAGAACTAACAACCTAAGAGAGACGACAAGGAAGGAGAACTAAAACTCTAAGAAGACTGCAATGAAAGAAAAATAACACATTTATCCGCACCTTCATGCAACATGAGGAGCCACCTCCTCAAACCACCATCTTCAGAACTGCATGGGAAAACCCTTGACAACCCAAACCACTATCACTAATCATGATGCCTTAACCTGTGACACATAAGAAAAAGGCCTACATACGCCCAAAGGTGTATGTAGGGTGTGAGACAGGAGCCCAGTAAGATGCCACTGGGAGAAGATTCTACGCATAACCATTTAAATGAGGAATACACTTTCCAGCAAAATAAAAAAAGGAAAATAAATACTTAAACAGTATTTAATGAAAAAAAAATTAATGAAAGGTGCTTTAAATGAAAACAAATTTAAAGATAACAACTCAGATCAAAAATAATTAAATACTTGAACACTTTTAAAGAAAATAGGATTGAAGGAAACTATTTCAAATGAAACAAATTAAATTAAAACACACACACACTTACTTTTTAAAATAACCAAAGTGTCTCACCGATTAGTGTAAAGTAACCAACGATCACTAATATGGGAGAGGCCTCGTGGGTGTTAGCTAGCTTGGGTTCCTAGATCATTGTGTCTTGGTGAAGTGTGGATTAGAAACCACGACCCTCAGAAAAAATGGATTAGAAGGACATGGCCCTCAAAAAATGTGGCTTAGAAGGCCACGACCCTCAGTCATTCATATGTTTAGTTAGTGTTGCAGTCATCAGTCCTGTCAGGGAAACCAGGTCGAGTCACCTCCGGAACACTATCCCACTAGTCCTAGTTCACCTTCCTAGCTACCCAGGCTTCCCTCTTTGTGATCAAACAAGTTTCAAGATCATAATAGGTGCACATCACATAAACAATCCAAGAAAAACACCACACATGACAACATACCATTTACCCCATCAATTCTACTTTTAAATACAAAGTCATGTCAAATGACAGGTTTATGCATGAAATCCAAACGGAGTACTTATACACACCAAACCATCAAATGCACAACCAAATACCATTTTGAAATATTATGCACACCCAAAATCCATTTAGGAATTAATCTGCATCGCTTACACATTGAACTAAACCAGCATCATAATTTTATAAAAACACTTTTTATAATCAATAAAACCACCAAGAGAATTTACTATGCGATTTCCAAGCATGTTGGGAAAAATTTAAAGGAAAAAGCTTTCCAAAAACATTTTTCAAGACAAACACATTTTTAATAATACATCAAATCATAATTTCCCCATCCACACTTCCTAACACACACTACATAGTTTTCAAAACACTGATAAACCATCCAAAGCAGGTTTTCACAATAAAATTAATCAACTTCACTTAAACATAAGTCAAACCAATTAAATTCACAGAAAAACTCAGTCCAAAACACATTCATAGAATGTAAACTACTTAGAAATTGTGCTGAATTAAATAAATTAACAAACGAATCTACCAGACAATTTATAAAACAATTTTCAGAATATGTCGCATGAATCAAAATACTAAAAATGCAATCAAAAATTCATCTATGACTCGACAAAAATTGACACTAAACCAGAACACAGTTTCTATAATTTATAAACTAAAAATACACAGTTCAACATTAATTTCCACACAAACACACCTATATAACATATGCATGTCAACCTGAATTAAAACATTATTTGCATCAAACAAACTAATTAGACAATATGCAAAATTAATTTAAGAGGAAAATTAATTCATCAAGCAATGGTTAAATGTGAAATCACCTACCTTGAACCAAGAATCATCTGAAGAAAGGTTTGAAATCACCATAGAACATCAATGGAACCTCAAGCAACCTAGTGCGAACCCAAAACAAGTGAAATTCACCCAAAAAAACGAAATTAAACCCTTAACGCTAACCTGGTAATCTCCCAAAGGAAAAACCAACCAAACTGAATAAAACGCACCTGTAGCGAGGATATTGGGGGGCTGTCCAAGCACTTTGGAGAGGTGCGAAGTCATGTCACGCCTAGAAAATCCATTAGAACAGGGCTACACCCGTAAGGAGGAGGAGATTCCAGCTACTAGGGGGAGTCGCGGCCAAAGGAACAGCAGCCCGAGGCACTGCATGAGGCAGGGAGGTCAGCAGCCAGTGGTGGTCACGGGAGCGGGGCGTGCATGGACTAGGGAGTTCCAAGGGGTGCGGAAAAAACGAACCAGGAGGTTGTAGCAGGCAGCTGGAGGGGTGCTGAAGGGGAGTTCCGGCTGGCCAGACAAGGGGGGTGGCATGCACGGGCCATTAGACAGAGCAGGGTGTGTCGAGGATGTGGTGTGTCGCTGAATAGAGTAGGGGCAGCGGTGCGACTAGTTCCAATCCAGAAAGGGTGTGGACAGAGGAGGATCTGAAGGAAGATCAGGCTGGAGGGGATTGGTGAGGGGTGGTTGGCGTGGGTCCAAGCGGGGAAATAAGGTGCGATGGGGAGGTGTGTCCGGGGAACGAGGTAGTGGCGCGACGAGATCTCTGTTAGTGTCGCGGGCGGTGGCCTTCAGCGTGCAGGAAAGGGGGGTGGCCACCTAGGGTTCAAGGGGGGGTGAGGTCGCGCCTGGTGCGGGCTTCCCCATTATTCACTTCTTCTTTTTTAAATCATAATAATTATATTATAACATCAATAATAAAAAAACAATATTAAAATGGTTAACAGTTATAACACTAATAATAATAATAATAATTGTAAATGGAAAATAATAATAATAAGTTAATACAATTGTAATAATAATAATAATAATTTAATAACAAACTTAATATACTAAATAGTAAACTATGCAATAATCAATTTAATAAAATTATAATAATAAAAATAATACTCTTAATTAAATTATTTTCCAAGATAATAATAATAATAATAATAATCTCAAGTGACATTAATATTATTATTATTATTAAAAACATTATTAATTCATTTAATTTAATTAATTGAACATCGGAAGGACGTGCGGGGAACCAGGTGAGGCTGCGCGGTGACCCAAGCAAGGCTGTGTGGCTTTGACAGTGGCGTGTTGAATGCTGTCAAGGCCAAAATGTTTATTTTTGAATAAGCACTCAAAATTTTAAACTATCTCCAACCTGGATCCTGAAGAAAAATTTACAAGGCCGGAAGATAATAAAATAAAATAAATTTGAATAAGTCAAATTGTGATATTCATGATAGTGGGAAAATCGATTCATGATATAAATGTTAAAAATAACCATTCTTTTCAAACATTTTGAAAAGTGAGCCAAAATTGACCCATTTGGAAAACATTAAGAAATTTTCTTTTAAAACCTTTTAAAATAAGGTCAAATACCATGTAAAATATCTTTATAAAATCATTTATTTTTATAAATACAATTTTTGACAAAAAAAAATTCAAAACATTGATATGGAAGAGAAATATACCTGAATAAAAAGAAAATAAAATATTGGTATCTCATACAAATGTCTTTCTTGATGTTTCTTTAATCAATAAGGAAGGAAATGGAAATAAAACATGTTTAAAACATTCATAAACAGTGTATAAGAAATATATGTAGTTAAAGAAAATAATATCATATTATTTTCTCTAAAGTAACCTTAAACATAAACAATCTTAAAATAAAGGATATTATGACATAATGCCTTTACCACTTTAGTACTCTTCAATCGTAATCCACATGAAATAATAACTTCAAATGATATATTAAATGTCATGAAAGTAAATATTTTCATAATATAACATATCAAAGGGTAAGTATATACACATCACAAAATAAGATAGGTTCATATAATTTAACTTATGTCCCAAAGAAATGGAATTTGAGACAGATAAGCTTACATTGATCATATCATTGAATTCAGAGTTAATTAATGAATCGTATATGTGTATAAAATGTAAATACACATAAAACTATTTGAAACACAAAATTAGATAATAAAAATTTATTATACACACATTATCTTATAATATCAAATACAATGAAGAAGTAAAATAACCTAATGAAAAGAAATTGAGTTATGAAATTATTTACCACTTGGTAACTTTCAATTCAAATCCCCTTGGATGAAATAATTAAAATTAAAAGTTAAAATACCATGATTTATGAATTATTCATGATATTAAATTTAAATGGGGAATTATATACACCATATAAAATAAATTATGTATATAACATTAAAATATTCCATAATGAAGGGAAATTGAGATGAAGTCCCTTATTGATTTGTAAGTATCTGGATCCAAATCTCATAAAAGGGAGAACCTAATATGGATTTATAAATAATAATGATTTTATTGAAAATAACCTTGTTTATTTTTTACACCACATAATAAAAATACATGTATAATATGGTAGATCTCTCATAGAAGTAAAAGTGAGATGAGAAACCATTACCTTGAGTCTAGAATTTCCATGTATGTCCTTTAACTCCTGTATAATAAGATTGGATCAATTATTTTATTTATTAAGATAATTTTATAGGATTAAAACCTTATAATTAAAAAATTTATTTTATTTATTTTTAATTAAATATTGAAATACTTAATTAGTTAATCATACATCATGTGTTTTGAGGATGTTTGGTTTACTCTTTCAAAATGACTTTGATGTGTTGACCATGGTCAAAGTGGTCATTTTTCCATAATATCCAGAATAATAATCCAGAAATAATTATCATTTTTTTCAATCAATGATATTTTTAAAACCAATCATGAATTATGTCTATGAAAAATGAACTATTTTAGGATCATGGAGATGATAGGTCATATGTACGCATGAGTAATGTTTCCATTTTTCAATGATCATTGTGGAAAGAAGGTGGTAATATTTTATCTTTCCAAAATTATAATAATATAATAAATACCATATTATTTATTTAAATATATATATATATAATCCATGTGATTTAGTGATGAAAAAATAGTCACGTCACTTTGTGGAGGCGGTAGTCCACATGTACACACAACCGGCATTTTTATTTTTTAGTGTAAAAAATTATATATTATCATTTTAGAATGATAAATATTTCATGAATATAATAATTATTTAATTTATATAAAATATATTCATTAAAATTTTCTTTATTAACTTTCATGTAAATCATTAGTGAAAAAAAAATCACAGCACTTCGTGATGCGATAGTCCACCATACACACGAGCGACGTTATCGTATCCTTCACGAAATAGAAAGTAAGAATGTATATGTGATATAATAACTCAAAATGTATAAATATGTTAAAAATATCATATATATATATATATATGTTTGTGTCTATTTGTGTGTGTGTGTGTGTGTTCTTTAAGTCCATCATTATAACAATCATTGTGATGCAATTATGGAAAATGAATGGCATCAGTTAGCGAGGCGGTAGTTTTCCATACACATGAATGATGATTTCATACCCCATTTGATTGAAGGGGAGTTAAGTTTAAATTATGTAATTAAAATAATAAAATATAATTATTTAGAATATATTTGTGTTATTATATAATAATTATTAAAGAATATTTTAACTATGTGGTAGAATAAATAATATAAAAATTAATGTTTAATCATGATACTTATTCTTCAAACAATTTTCTTAGGTAAGCACCAAAATCCTTAGTAGAATGGATTTATGATAAAAATAATGGATCTAGGTTGTGGTTATAGAATTAAGTAATATATTTGGGAATGTATTTACCAATAAAATTTTATTTTAATTTGTAAAGATGGTAGAATAGGGGGTGGATTTTTATAAGTGAGGTGAGTGGTACACTTGTAATTTTTGAAAAGAAAAAGGTGTACCCACATTTTTCAAATGCAACGAGGTTAAAAATGGACCATTATAAATACTTAGACATTATAAGGTATAAATATTTATATAAGATATATTTTAGACAAGTTTTAATGTCATTTTAACCATTGTGATTTTAATTTAACCCCTGGTAAATCAATTTTTACCTTAATCGCAGTAAAATAGTTTTACTATTTTCACTATTCATTATGACCAAAAATTAAGTTTGAATTAATAAATAATATAAATTATTATGATTAAAAAAATTTAATCTATTTTTATAAATTCAATTCATATAATTGGAATAATTTAATTTAAAATTAAACCCACAGGCGCGATGAAAAAGTGGGTTTTCAAGAAGTGTATTTTTCAAGAAAATATGATTTTATATTAACTCTATGAACAATAATAATCATTATATAAATTTAAATTAATATTTATAGATATATAATCTATAAATTTAACTTAAATAATTTCTTATTAGAGGTTTTTTTAATTAATTAAAATAGATAAACATTATGCACTTTAATAAATTTTTCGGTAAAACTCTGTTTTTAAACCCAAAAAATAAAATTATACTAAAATCCAATATAAATATGGTTCAAATGTAATTAAGTGGATATAATATAAAAAATAATACTTATTTTACTTGAAATTATTTTCAAAACATAATGGGACTTTTAAATTACTTAATTTATTGAAAACAAATGATATTTTTACAAAAATCAGTATTTTTCACTATTCACTGAAAACTTTATATTTTTTAAAAAATACCAAACTTTCACCCTAAGTTAATTTTGATATTATGATTTAAAAAATGAATTTATTTTTATCAAATTTATTTTATAAAATATTCATAAATTAATTATAATATTTTCTCACAAAAAAATAAATTTTTTAAGAAAACATATTTTTTAAGAATAAAATTACTTTACTAAAAATTGATTGATTATTTAATAAGAATTTATCAATAAAATAATATATTGAGTAATGAATTTATATATATATATATATATATATCATACTATTAATACCCACCAATTTAATGGCTAGGTTATAATGGTCGTATTTAAAATAACATTATTTCATGGTCCGTTTAAGCTTGGTGTTGTGTGTCATGTAAGTTATGGAACATAGCTTCATTTTTTAAAATATCAGTGTGTTATAGGTTATAATATCCCATAAATATTTTTTATAAATATAATTTACTATGAATTTTTTAAAATTTTATATTCAAATTCCATTACTATCTTGATTTCATTAAAGTCAAACTATGTGAATAGTCTCGAAAATTACTATAATGGTATATTATCTTAAATAATAATTTATTTAATGATTAAAAATTAATAAAAATATTATCTTCAGAAAATTGAATTGGATGTGGTCTAACATGTCAACCATGGTCAACTTATGGTTCACTTGTACTTTTATATTAACTCTCTTGGCCCCTAAAGAGTAAAAAACTTTGTTGTCACGGTAATCGTTAAAAAGATTAATAGGGGTTAAAACAAAGATATAACGGTTAAAACATAATATAAAATTTTGAAAATTTTATTAAATGCTATTATTTATACTCATATTAATCCTATATTCAGAATATATCAAAAAAAATTCCACATTTTCAAAAAAAATAATTTATATTAATTTAATACTTTAAATAATTCTAAGAGTGCCCCTCCCCACACTTATAAAATTGAACCTACTATTTTCTATTCCTTACAAATTTTGAGCACTCTAGTTCAGAAAATACCTTCCTAATTCTCTACCCAATATTCATGTACTTGAACTAGAGGCTCTAGTCTCATCAAAAGAACAACCTATTAGTCTTAAGTTGTAATCCAAAGGTGATTTACCGAAAAAGAGGTATAACTATTAATTATGTGTTTTAATTTTACTTCCTATAACTACTTAAAATATTATTAAACCATAATTATAAAATAACATAAATTATAATAAATAATTAAATTTTGTATGACTATGTTACAACCCTTTTTTATCTCTTTTTCCATCAAATCGAGAACGAAAACATCATTCATGCATATGTGTGGACTATTACCCCCAAAAAACGATGTGTTTGGTTTTCCATCAACACCTATCATTATTATTTATAAAAATAGATTTAATGTATATATATGATATTAATGTAATAATAATAATTATGTAAATATAATATATCATCTATTTTCTTACCCTTACATCCATTTTAAAATTATAACATCATTCATGCGTACGTGTGGATTACTACCTCCATAAAAATTTTGATTCATTTTTCATATACGCATTTAATGTATGGTTATAAAATTTTATTTAATAAATAAAAATGATAGTTATGTCATGATTATTATTATACATATGATTTAATCATTACTGTGTTGTCTGTGGTCAACATACCGAAGTCATTTTCCAACTATGAACAGAGCATCCTTAAAACACACGATGTGGAATTAACTGATTAAGTAGTTAAATATGTAATAGAAATGAATAAATTAAATAGTTTAATTATAATTTAATAATCTTGGAAAAATATCTTAAACAATTAAATAATTAATATAAACTTATTATACATGAGTTAAAGAATGCACGTAGTGATTCGAGACTCGAGGTAAGGGGCTTCTTAACTCAATTTCAATTCATTGGGTTATAGTTCTACTTCATTGACTATGTTATTCCAAGATTATATTTCAAATTAATTGTGACTTTATTATATTTTATTTCCACTTGTTTTTTGTGGTTTTAAAATTGTTACACATAGTCACTTCATAGATTAAATTCTAACTTTGATCATACATTTAATGTCTTGTATTTTCCATGTATTATTTTTAAATATCATACGAAATTATTACAAGACCAAGAACATAGGTGGAACATCATTATGAGGCCCGGTGAGCCCAGAATGGTGGTTCAAACCTTTTGTGTTAAGTGAGTTGGTGGGTGTGCGCAGTTGTGGCAGTTTCCAAATGGATGCCCAAATTAAAAATATTAGGTCATTATTGCATCTAGGAAGATGAATTTACCTATGAATAGGTCTAACCTTGACCATCATGGGTTGAGGGAATTTGGATGTTTTTAGTAAAATAAAAAAATTCAAAAAAGTTTATTTTATTTTATTTTATTTGGAAACATTAGCTGTAGTGAAACGACGAGGTAGCTGTTTAGATAATTAATGCCACGCCATAATGACTTAGAAATATCAATGCTGACTCATTAATGTCACAGCATGATGGAATGCTGAAAAATGTTCCCTCCTTTCAATGGGTTAATCGAATGTTGGTCATTTGCAGAAAATTGAGAGGAACTCTGGATAATTCTTGGATCCTTGGAGAGAACTCTCGAAAACAAATGACGGTGAATCAAAGGCACGAATTCATGAGCCAACAGAGTTGAAGGATCGTGGTGGGGATGGCAGTGTGATTCCTTCTTCAGCAATTGATCCCTTCTTGATGTAGGGGTTATGTTTTAAAGTTGTTTTCTTCCCCGTTCTTTGAATTTAATGACTAATGTGGATCAACCCACAAACCGATTGACTCGTGCATCTTCGTTCTTGTGGGATGGGTTTTTTGGGTTCATTCCTATGATTTTGAGTGTCACGTATTTATTTTTTTAATTTTCCCCATTTAAACCTTCAAACGTGAGTGGATTAATGCTGTGACAAATGATAGTGGGGATTCGTTCCATCTTGTTGAATTTTTCTTATTCCTCTACCCTATATTCTTTGCGTTCTTCGTGGGGTGATGAACAACGGATATTTTCACTCCTATTTTGCAATGTAATGATCCAAAATTGGATATTCGACATCATGATGACCTAGTGGAGGTAAGAAGATGATGGTGGATGAAGAATCTTCTCAGATCGAGAGAGAATGTTCTTCAAGCGTTCTTCACGAGGGTGGATTTATACACATTTTCAGGGATGATCGGAGGCCCAAAAACAACAGATATGACTTTGGGACATCAGGGTGACCTTAACTTTTGAGTTTTGTGGAAAAAGGATCGTCAGATCAAAGATCGAAGCATCACTGAGGTGCGGTAGAGCAGGTTAGCGTTTCTGGAAATTTCCAGAACACATGTCGTGTATCCCAAAGAACACGTCATGTGGTACCAACGGTGGAATCTAGGGTTTGTATATTGCACATGATGAATAAAATGGCATGCCTCAAGGGAGACATGGAATGTAGGGCCCACCCAATCACAACTAGAGTTATGGGTGATGGGAGGCACTAACACAGTGTGTGACCATTTTCACACGGCGTGTAGGTTCGTACATGGACTTGGTGTGTATCTAGAAAGATACACAGACATGGGGTGGGTACACGGTCATGTACTCCACCACACAGCCAAACTAGGCTGACTGTACAATCTAACCCATGTACTGGTTACACGGGATGTCACACAAGGGTTGAAACCTTGTACGGGAACACGACCGCGTACATGGAAGGAACCCTGGTTACTCGTACAAGGCGTGTGGTCCATACTACACATTGTGTACTTACTTTTCTGCACGGCATGTTCTTCTGACCCAGGCCATTTCACACAAGTAGTTCCCAGAGTCGAGATACATGGCGTGTGACCGTTATACACGTCGTGTATATCCTAGAACATGGCTTAAACCTCTTGTCCACCATATCGTGTACAAGTTTCATTCGGGTTAGTTCCCCTTTTTCTTGTTCCCCTGAAGGTCAGGTATCATTTCCATCCATAGGAGTATGATCCCTTTAGCAGTACTTTCCGAGATAGAGTCAGGTATCCCTCTAAGAGGCCTGGAGTGAGATACTCTATTTATCCTCAACCCCAAGTAGAGTTAGGTATCAACATGACTAATACTACAGGATACTGATCCTATAATTAGCAGGTGAATTTGGATGAGTTGTGGTATCCTCCAACGCCCTAGAAATGATCCACATCTATGTATCATGATCTTTTCACACTCCGTAGTGTGTTCTCTCAGAATTATTATATTTATCTCTCATGGATTTTCCCTATGAATAAAACTTCTCAGACAAACATTGTCAGAGCTATCAGACTCATGGAGTGAGTTCTCTCGGACAAGTGCTTCGTGTAACCTTCAAACTGAATCCCTAGCATGGGTATGCGGTTGCATGACATGTCTCCAGAATATGGGTCTGTGTTTTAGTATATTTGGATGTGTTTCTCTTAGTATATTTTTAGTAGATATATACTTCATAGATCTGGCTATACCATTACTTTTTGTATTGTTTTGTGGTTTTCGGGGTCCTCTATTGGGTATTGTTATACTCACACCTACACAGTCTTTTCCCACACGTGTTGTTTCTTGTGCAGATGAGCATCCTTTTGACAGATTCTAGGGAGGACCGGAACCGGACCGAGCTTTCTGAGTTCCTTACAGGCCGATTTGTTCCTACGGTTATGAGAAGTTGTCCCAGTACCTCTTTCTTGCTTACAGGTTGGACTTTGAATTTTGCAGTCTCTCTTTTTTAGTGGGCTTGTATTCTGGCCCATTTTACTTTCTGCACTTTATTTTCCATTGTGCTCTATTGGTCGGGTTTAGTTATATACATGCATTTTGTTCCTTAGTGGTTTTTTTACATTTCATCATTTGTGGTCTTGGAGATGTGTGTGTGTGTATAGGTACTTAAGAAATGCCTCTCATGTTAGTGATATGCCTACTTGGTGTTAGTCACTAGCCCCTGTCCTATTAGAGGCGGGCTTGGGGAGTCACGACGTGGGCCACACTGGGACAGGTCGTGACAGAGTGGTATCAGAGGTGGTCGGTTCTACCTTAGGACCAAGAGTCTGTGAGATTGGTTTGGGGAAACAGTGTTTAGTGTTTCGAGCTCAGCTTTCCGTCTAGGGAATCCAGTGTTGGTGCGGGCGGCCGACGTATCCATACACCAGGACTCTGATAACTTTCTTTTCAACTCGATACATAAAATCACTAGTTGTGGGGAAATAAAAGAATGGTAAATGCGTCATATAGGAATGGGTTTTGTTTTATATATCCTTTATGTTGGCTATCCAGATATACGCATTTGGACATGGTACATCTTGTTTCTTATAGGATGCCTTCGTGATGTATACCTGCTAGGATTTAGCATCTCAATCATAAGGATGACCCCCTTAGTGACAAGGCTTCGATATAGGGACCAGTTCCCCAAGTGTTACCTCAAGGTGGTGCACCTATTATACCACCACCAACAAAGTAGCCCGTGGTACCTGTAGTACTGATGGATGAGGGGTGTAGTCTGAGTGTACTCCATGAGTTCTTGAGATAGAGGCCCCTCAGGTTCTCAAGAGATCCTGATCCTCAGGCATCTTAATACTGGCTTGAGATGGTGACTAGAGTTTTTCGTCTAGTGAGTACACTAGTAGACCATATGGTGATCCTTGGAGTGAGCCTTCTTCAGGGTTCGGCGGGATAATGGTGGAGTCTGACCACACAAACTCATGAAAAGGAGACTCTTTCATAGATGGAGTTTGAGAAACTCTTTAGGGAGGATTTCTCTCCAGTTATACTAAGATCAGTGCATATCCAGGAGCTTCTTCAGCTCCAGTAGGGTAGTTTGACAGTAGTTAACTATTCATCAAGGTTCACCAACCTCACCAGGTACTCGATGGATATGGTCAGGGACCAATAATTCAGAGCTCGGACCTTCAATCGAGGTCTATGAGAGGACATCAAATCTAGTTCCATGCCTCTATGCATTTTGACTTATTCTGGAGTGCTCGAGTGGGCCTTGGTGATTGAGAGCTTCTTGGTAGAGAAAAGATAGCCGACAATAGTTAGTAGCATAAAGATAGGTGTGGAGACCTCGGCAGCATGGAACCGACGTCAGGCACAGGGATTGGGATGTGGGAGACATCATAGGAGGACCCAAGATAGGGGATCAATAGTCCAAGGCTCTCAGGCTAGATCCAGTCAGCCTAGGGAGATGCGATGTTACTCATGTGACAGTAGGGGATATCTTTTCAGAGAGTGTCCAACCCGTCGAGCTGCTGACATAGAGGTGGTTTATGGACCACCTAGGCATAGGTATAGATTGGATTAGATATAACTTTTAGGTAGAAAATGTGGCAGAGGAGTAGGGAGATCTACAGGTGATGGAAGATGCTTTTATATACTTCCACTACCACCCCCATGAGGTTCGTACCAGGCTCAGGGAACTGGGGGACAGGGGTGGGGACAGTTACATGTGGTTGAGGCCTATGAACTAGGGACTCCAGGTATGATACGAGGTACGATATATGTCTTTTATACCTTATTTTATGTACTTATAGACACAGGTTCTAGTCATTCCTTTTTATCCACATGTCTTGTGAGAAACCTTGAGATTGTAGTAGAGTCGTTGACTCAACCCGCGCGCTTGGAGATACCTATGGTAGGAGACTCGATGATCATGAATCTTTTTAGACAGTGTGATCTTACCCTTGGAGGTGAGATTTTCAGTTGTAACCTATTATTGGTAGTGTCAAGGCCTTATGACATCATTCTCTATATGGATTGGTTGTTTTCAGTCCATGCCCAGATTGACTGCTTTAGGTGAAGAGTGTTGTATGTCCACAGCGATGGGATGAGGTTTTACTTTGTTGGTGAAAAGGAGACCCAGGAAGCATAGGATGGGATCATGCATAAGAGAGTGTAGTCGATCACTCATGAGTTGTCTATCCTTACCCTCAGAGCATTAGATGTTGTGAGCTTCCAGTTCCCAGCAATTTTAGTGGAGTACGAGGATGTATGTTGATGTTCCAGGACTACCTCCCCATTGGGAGATCGACTTCTACATCAACTTAAACTTTGGGAATACATTGATATACTCACCATAGTATTATATGTCTCCCATAGAGCTTCGTGAGCTGAGGGTGAAGTTAGAGGATTTGCAGAGAAAGGGCTTCGTAAGACTCAGTGTTTCACCCTAGGCAGCCCCAGTTTTGTTTTCCAAGAAGGCATACGGAAGTTTGAGGATTTTCATGGATTACCAGTGCCTGAATCAGGAAATAGTGAAGAAAAATTATCCACTATCGAGGATAAACAACCTCTTCAATCAGCTAAGAGGGTCATGGTGGTTCTCTAAGGTTTACCTTTGAACAGGTTACCACCAATTCTGGGTTTGGGATGAGGATATACTGAAGATGGATTTCAGATGCCGTTACGGTCACTATGAGTACTTGGTGATGCATTTTGGAGTGAAAAACACCCCAGAAGTGTTCATGGGACTTATGAACTGGATCTTATATTCATACATAGACCGATTAATGGTGGTCTTCATCGACAACATCCTTGTGTACTCAGCGTTAGAGGAGGAGCACATGAGACACCTGCGAATGGTTCTAGATGTCCTCCGAGAGCACCAGATTTATGGGAAGCTCTCGATGTTCAAGTTTTGGATTCAAGAGGTCCACTTTTTGGGACATTTCATCTCAGTAGATGAATTATTTTTGGACTTAGTCATGGTGGATGTAGTTTTAGCATGGGAGCCACCTCGGAGCATGACGTAGGTGCGGAGCTTCCTTGGGTTGGAAAGACATTACCGGAGATTCATTCCTAATTTCTCCTAGATATTAGCACTGATGAAAGCCTTTACATCAAAAGGGAACCCCTTTGTGTGTATAGAGAAGTGTAAGAAGTCTTTCAAGTAGTTGAGTCATAGTTTAACGATCACCATAATATTGAGATTGGCATAAGAGGGTGTCGAGTACGTAGTTTTCTACAACGCATTAGGGACCAGTCTTGGCTGTGTCCTGATGCAGATATAGGAATTGATTACTTATGGTTCATGCTAGTTAAGTTTGTATGAGAAGAACTAAGCAACCCATGATCTTGAGTTGGTAGTGGTAGTCTTCGCGTTGAAGATTTGGCGACACTACCTAATGGGCGAACGGTTTATCATCTACTATGGCCACAAGAGCCTCAAATACATATTCTTGCAAAAGGATTTGAATATGAGGTAAATTCAATGGATAGAGTTCCTCCAGGATTATGACTTTGAGATAGTCTATACTCTTGAGAAGGGGAACGTTGTGGTAGATGCTCTCAACAGGAGGTCGAGCTCGCAAATATTGAGTGAGGTGACGGATCAGTTGTCCTCATTACAGTTATCCTTTGTGGACAGAGAGGATGCAACTTACCTTCAGTTGATGGTTGTCACCTCTCCACTCATACAGCGAGTTAGGGAGGCATATCTTGGGGATGCCGACTATGAGGATTTACATGCTTAGTTATCCATAGGACATGCACTTGATGGATATTCACAAGGTGGGGAGCACATTATTCTTTTCATTGGATGCACTTTTGTACTGGTGGAATTATGAGAGGATGTCCTAAGGGAGTTTCATACATCCCCCTTGGAGGTACACCCTGGCGTGGAGAATATGTACTAGGATCTCCGACGACAATTTTGGTGGTTAGGAATGAAGAAGGAAGTAGCAGAGTTCATTTATCAGTGCCTTACGTACTAGAAGGTGAAGGCTGAGCACCAGGATCTATTAGGGTTAGCTTACCCCTGGAAGTGGCGGTGTGGAAGTGGGATGAATTGTCAATGGACTTCATGACAGGCTTACCATGGACATCCAAGGGGAATGATTCCATCTGGGTGATTGCTGACCAACTCACCAAGTCATCCCACTTCATAGATATCAGGGAGAAGAGTTCCATAGAGAGCATGGGACACCTCTACGTAGAGGGGATAGTTCATCTTCATGGCGTCCCTTCGATGATTGTCTCGGATTGAGATGCCCACTTCACATCCTAGTTGTGGAAGGGATTTCAGGAAGATTTTGGGACTCAAATACGCTTGATAACATCATTTCATCCCTAGATAGATGGTCAGACATAGAGGACCATTCAAGTTCTGGAGGATATGTTGTGAGCTTGTATCTTTTACTTTGGTCACAGTTGGGAGGACCACATACCACTAGTGTAGTTCTCATACAATAACAGATACCACTCCACCATTGGTATGGCACCGTTCGAGGATTTATATGGGAGACCCTGTAGGTCACCGCTTAGCTGGACCGACCCCAGAGAGTCAGCACTCATGGGTCCCGAGTTGGTTTGAGCCACCACTAGGAAGGTGAATAACATCCAGGAGCAGATGAAGACTGCACTAATCTGGCATAAGTGTTATGATGATAGGAGACAGAGACCCCTGGAGTTCGAGGAGGTATATTGTGTCTTCCTTCGGGTCTCACCTTGATGAGGATTGTGGATATTTGGCCAGGACGTCAAGCTATCTTTGAGGTTCATCAAACCTTTCTAGATACTACATAGAGTTGGTGAGGTGGAGTACCACTTATCTCTACCACTGCAGTAGCACCAAGTACATTATGTCTTCCATGTATCACAGCTGAGGAGGTATGCGCATGACACATCGCACGTCATCGACTAGGGAGAGCTGGACATCGAGGATGGAGAGACCTTTACTGAGTACCCAGTGGAGATCGAGGATCAGTAGGAGAGGATCCTTCATGGGTGATTTATTCCCTTGGTGCGCATCTAGTGGCAGTATGGGAATCTTCAAGAGAGCATGTGGGAGTGGGAAGCTTAGATCTGTGCCCAATACCCGCTTCTTTTTTTATAGCCCTTGTTTTGGCTTTTCAGGGAAGCAAATCCCCAAGTTGGGGAGAATTTAATTTCTCAGATTTTCTATGTATTATTTTTAAATATTATATGGAATTATTACGAGACCAATCATGGAGACGGCATGTCATTCCATGGATCAGTGAGCTCAGAATGGTGGTTCAAAATTTTTTTGTTAAGCGAGTCGGTGGGTGTGCGCGGTTGTGCTTGTTTCCAAATAGATTCCTAGATAAAAAATATGAGGGCACCTTTGCGTCTGGGATGACGACTTTACCTAAGAACGGTCCTAACCTCAATTGATGTTGGTTGAGGAAAAAAGTTAATTTTCGAACATTTTTTGTAAAATAAAATAAAATAATTTTAAAAGTTTATTTTATTTTATTTGGAAACATTCACTGCAGTGCAATGACGAGGTATTTGTTTCGATAATTAATGTCACTCCATAATGACTCATAAATAGAAACCCTGAATCATTAATGTCACAGTGTGACATAACACTGAAATTTGTTCCCTCCTTTTAATGGGTTAATATAATTTTGGTCATTGGCAGAAAATTGAGAGGAACTCTAGAGAATTCTTGGAGCCTTGGAGAGAACTCTCAGTAATGAACGACAAAGAATCAAAGACACGAATTGTTATACCAATGGAATTGAAAGAACACAACGGCAATGAAAGTGTGATTCATTCATCATTAATTGATCCCTTCTTGAGGTAGGGTTATGTTTTAATGTTTTTTTCTTCCTCGTTCTTTGAATTTAACGACAAACACAGATCAACCCACGAACTGGTTGACCCGCGCATCATATTTCTTGTGGGAGGGGTTTATCAGGTTCAGTTATGGGATTTTGATTATCACATCTTTATGTTTTTAATTTTCCTCATTTAAACCTTCTAATGGGAGTGGATTAAAACCGTGAAAAATGACAGTGGGGGTTCTTTCCTTCTTGTTGACCTTTTCTTCTTCCTCCACCCTATGTTCTTTTCATTCTTTGTGGGGAGACAAACAACAGATCTCTGTGCATCTGTTTCGCAACATAATGATCCCAAATTAGATATCTGACAACGTGATGACCTATTGGAGGTGCGACGACAATGGAGGATGACGAATTGGCTTGGATCGGGAGAAACCATTCTTCGAGTGTTCTTCATGCGGGTAGATTAGTACATGTTTTCAGGGCTGATCGGATGCCCTAAAACAATGGTGATGACTTCAGGATATTATGGAAACTTTAACTTTCAAGTTTCATGGAAAAAGTATCATCAAATCAAATATCATAGCATCACCGAGGTGCGGCGGAGCAGGTTCGCGTTTCTAGAAATTTCCAGAACACACGGTGTGTATCCCAAAGAACACACCATGCAGTACCGGCAGCAGCACTGGCATCTAGGGTTTGTGTGCTTCACGTGATGAAGAACACAATGTGCCTCTAGGGAGACATGGTGTGTGGGCCCCACCTAGCGGCATATGGAGTTCTGGGTGATGAGAAACACTAACATGGCGTGTGACCATTGTCACACGGAATATAGGTCCTTACACGGACTCGATGTTTATCTCGGAATATACACAAACACAGAGTGGGTACACAGTCATGTACTCTACCACACGGCCAGACCAGACCGACTGCACGGGCTAACCCGTGTACCGGTTATAGGGGATGGAACACATGAGTTGAAACCGTGTACAGGAATAGGTCTGTATACACAGAGGGAATCCCAGTTACTCAGACATAGTGTGTGGTCTTTACTACACATTGTGTACTTACTTTTCTACACTACATGTTCTTCTGACTCAGTTTGTTTCACATGGGTAGTACCTAGAGTCGATCGACACAGCATGTGACCCTTATACACGTCGTGTATATCTTGGAACATGGCTTGAACCTATTTTCCACCATATATTGGACATTTTTTGTTCAGGTTAGTGCCCCTTTTTCTCATTCCCCTAAAGGTTATGTATTGTTTTCATCCATAGGAGTATGATTCCTTCAGTAGGACTTTCCGATATAGAGTTAGGTATCCCTCCGAGAGGTCCAGAGTGAGATTTTCTATCCATCCTTGGCCCTAAGTAGAGTTAGGTATTTATGTGACTAATTCTATAGGATTCCTATCCTCTACTTATAAGGTGAATCCGGAGGAGTCGTGGTATCTTACAAGGCCCTGGCAGTGATCCTCATTTGTGTATCGTGATCTATTCCGACTCAAGAGTGTGTTCTCCCAGAATGAGTGTATCTATCTCTCATGGATTTTCCCGAAGAAAAGTACTTCTCGGATGGACATCATCAGAGTTATCAAAATTTTGGAGTGATTTCTCCCAGATGAGTGCTTCGTGGAACCTTCAAACTAAATGCCTAGCATGGGTATGCAGTTGCGTGACTTGTCTCTAGACTATGGGTTTGGGTTTGGTTATATCTAGATGTGTTTCTCTTCTTATATGTTCAGTAGACATATACTACGTAGAGCTGGTTATACCTTTACTTTAAGTATTGTTTTGTGGTTTTTGAGGTCCACTACTAAGTATTGTTATACTCACCCATGCAAGGGATTTTCCCACATGTTCTGTGTCTTTTGAAAATGAGTGGCCTTTTGACGGAGTCTAGGGAGGACCTAGACCGGACCGAGCTTTCTGTGTTCCTTAGAGTCCAAGGTGTTCTTATGGCTATGAGCAGCAATCCCAGTACCTCTTTCTTGATTACAGGTTGGACTTTGAAGTTTACAGAATCTCTTGTTTTTTGTGGGCTTGTATTCTTGCCTAGTTTAATTTCCACACTTTACTTTCTGTTGTACTCTATTAGTCAATTTTAGTTGTATGCATCCATTTTGTTCCTTAGTGGTTTTTTTTACATTTCAGCATTTTTGGACTTGGAGATGTGTGTGTGTGCAGGTACTTAGGAAATGCCTCCCATGTTAGTGATATTCCTACTCAGTTCTAGTCACCAGCCCCTGGCTTATTGGAGGCAGGTTTGGGGAGTCGCGGTGCGGGCCCCACTAGGATGGGTCGTGACAATACAGTCTTTGTAAGGATTATTCATCTCAATATTGTTTCTTTGAGACATGTCTTATATTATGCCCCTACTTTTATAATGTGTATATGATTACTATTTAGATATTATATCATAAATGTATATTTGATAATGATATTTAAATTTCCTTTTAATTTCAGTATTTCATGATATATTGATTCAAATTTTATAAAAGTTGAAAGGGTTTTCAGGGTCTCAATTTCAATTATTTGAGACAAAATTCATGTTATGAATCATGATTTATTTTATATGGTATGATTATTATCCCATGAATATATTTAATATATTATTTCATATAAATTATGGTTTTTTTAAAATCATTCTATGTTCCTTTATTCAATAGAATTTTGATTTAATCATTACCTAAGGATCAAGGGTTTCTCATCTCAAACTTCCTTATTTGAGACATGTTATGATTGATTCACCTTTATTAATTTATATGGTTAATATAATAACTATTGAAAAATAATATCATGAATCCTTTTATACTCAAGGAATTTTATATTTCTTCTTATTTTATTTCTTTTAAAGGGTTTTTGGTTTTAAAATTCCATAAATGGTTTTTCTTTAAAAATTTTGATTTAAAGTTTTTAAAGTCTTTTAACCAAAATTTTCCTCCATGTTCTTTAAATTATTTAAATAGTATTATTTTATAAACACAAATGATTTAATAATTTTATTTTCCATGATCTTTTACTTTCATTTAAAAGGTTTTAAAAGAAAAATTCTTAACGTTTTTCACATTAGTCAATTTTGACTCTCATTAGAAAAGTTTGAAAAGAATGATTATTTTTAATATTTATGAAATGAACGTATTTTCCCACCATCATGAATTTTATTTGATTTTAATCTTAATTTATAATTTTCTATAGTTATTTTAAAATTAAATTATTTTTAAACTTTTTTGTGAATTTTTAGTTTTTTAATGTACCAAAAGAAATGGGGATTTCCCCCTATTTTCCATGAAACGTTTTAAATGTTCTACTAAATATATTTTCATCTATATAAAAATAATATAATGATTTTCATGATTTACTTGGGATATGATATTATGATACCATTAACTTCCTTTATTTGAATGGTTTATGATGATGTTTTAAAGATATTTTTAGTAAACCCATTTCTTGTTCAAGGGTAAATCAAGTTATGACAATTTTAATGAAATTCAAGAATCCATGTGTTTAGTTTCATGATAGGGTACTTGGACATTGTGATTAAAGAAATATTGGTGAGTGAACCTAAATCCTAAAGGGTCTTTGTTCAATATGTAATAGGTGGGTCCACTATAGACATCAAATACATTGGGTAATGAGATATAGTTAATTAGATGGAAGTTACTCTTAATAGATGATGGAGTTATGTTACTCTAAAGAGATGATGGAGTTGAATGATTATAATTTACTTATAATAGATTTTGGAGTTTTCCGGTTATAGGTTACACCTAATATATATGTAAATCATCCAGTTAGGTGATTCCATGATGAATTTTTTATGTTCCAAGATACCTACAAAGTTTTTCAATGCTTGTTATGATTCATAATGGATAATTTTCTAAAGGATTGTTTTCACATAGATCATGATTGTTGAATTATATGTCTACTTTCTTATGTTAAATCTCAATTCCATGTATTCTAATTTAGGATCCAGTTTTTTATAAGTATGAATTCTTTTATGTTATTGTAATGATCCAGACTTTATAAATGATATTTGTTTCATGAATAATTGTTTTTACTTATAATATAATACATGTAAAAAATATTATTAAACTAATCAACATATTATGAAAATGAAAATATAACCTTAAGAGAATTTTAGTGAATTTTTATTGAAAGAATGAAATATTATTTATTAGGTATAAAGGAAAATGTGAATGTTGAGATTTGACCATTATATGACCATTGGTCAATATGACCATTGGAAACTATACCCTTAGTTGATAATTTTACCATTATAATTATTTTTTATAATTAGTAATGACATAGGATAATTGATACATAAAGGATAATTGATGGCCTCAACCAGTAGAGTTGTTTCATTTAAATCCCATTTCTCAGAACATGGGAGGGAGGTATCATTGTTGGGGTTCTCCATTGACCAATCCCAAGACGAGATTCAACAAGTGAAGATTTAAATCAATCACCTATGGTAGAAGTTCAAGTTAGTGGATATTACCACTCAGCCAATGTTAGACAAGGCATCCCATGAAATTACCACCATCGCACGCCTTACTCTTAGGTCATATGCGAGTGTAATAAGGGGTTATGTCTCTAGACCTTAGTTACGTAAGGTGTAATTTCATTTTTATAAATAATATTATTTTTCCATCAATTTATTTTATGAATAGTTTTTCTTAATAAAATACAAGTTTAATTGAGATGAATTTGATAAAATATTTTTTGGATGCAAATAAAACATAATTGTATTTATCTAGAAAATATATAAATTTTTTATAATAAACCAAAGCATTAAAAATAATATTTTTTAAAAGAAATATTTTTTTAAATAACTTTAATTTAAATAATAATTTATAAAATAATTTTATAATGCCCTAGGAAATTTTTTATAAGTGTCAAAATTTTTATTATGCCTTAAAAACTGTTATTTTTAAATAAATAAGGATTTTTATATTTAAAAGTTAAAAATCTCATATTTAGGGAATTTTTTTGATAAAATAAACATATTTATTGAAATTATAATATCAATATTTGGCTAGGTTGAATTTATGATAATTTTTTAAAATAATTTATTTTTTTCTTGAATAGTAAAAAATACTGTTTTGTGGTTTCTGTATATTTTATGACATCATATTTAGGTCATAATTATTTTATAATTAATTCAACAAAACTCACGACATAAAATATTTTATTTTATTAATATTAAGTATTTTAATAGATTTTATTCAATTTTTAAAACTATAAGTTACTTTCCAAAGTCTAAAAAGGAAAATTTGATTTTTAAAAACATTACTTTGTAGAAACTTTACTTTTCCATGCCAAAAGAATTATTTCAAAATGAAGTTCAGTTCTGGTGGATTAAATTATCATAAAATATGACCCAAATTTCCAAAACCATGATAAAAAACCATGCATAATCCAATGTTTTTTCATTTTCCACAACCTAGTTTTCCAAGACCTATATTTAGAAAATATTAAACAATTCCTCCACTTTTTCTATTAATACTCACCCATTTATCCATTTCCATTCACTTAAAATATATACTCCATGAATTTATGGTGTTTTTTCCTCCCAATGAGTTTCTCTAAGGTGTCCTAAAGCCCCCCATGTTCCAACCTCAAGCTTTAGGAACAACTCTTCAAGGTAAGGGAAATCATCACTTCTCTTTTCCATTCATGAGTCCTTTTTGAGGTATGTATTCAAATTTCCAACCAAATTCCTTTTTATAAACTTTATATTATCCCACTACTCTATTAATAGTCTTTTATGAAAGTTATACCCTTTTCCATTCTCATTTTACCATTTTCCAAAACCATGTTTTATACCTGTCAAGCTACTGAATTTTCTTCTTAGATTTTACTCTTTTACATGAGTAAGTATCCATTATTTTTTATTTTAATACCCAAAACTCTTTTCTTTTTAATGGTTATTCAACTAGAATTAAAATTTTAATTTTTAATTCTATGATTTACATATATGAAACTCACATATCCTTTCATGGGTTTAAAAATGATGTAATGATCATGACTTTAATCTCTTTTTCTTGCCAAGATTTTTGATAAAAAAAACCTATTATTTATTCTCCACAGGTTATTAATGAAATGATTTATTATGATATATGTGGCTCACATGAAATTAATACATATTATGGGTGCTCTCTGATATATATCCAATGCAATGGATAAATAATTTAATCTCTAGAGATGACATGTTTTATGATACCTTGGTGAATAACCTTGGTAATTTTCATTTACGACACCTTGGTGATAAACCTTAGTGATATGATTATGAATGTATTATTTAAATGTTGTAGCCACATTTCCATTTTATTATTCATGTTATTATTATTATGATAATCCTATTTCTCTTGCCTTATCTTCATGCCTTATGTTCTTATTATTATGTCTGAAGATCAAATGTTATATATCTCTCTTTTTTATTCCATTATTGGGCTTCATACACACCCCTTACCTTTAATGTATGTCCTCAGGTTATGATATGTAGTAAGTATAACTTAGGGAGAACCCATGAATATGTATTTCAAGTGGATTTAGAAGAATTTTTTATGCTTTCATGCATTATATACCTTTTTTCCAAGAAACTAAACTTGAAAAGTTCCTCTATTTTGTACCTAGTAATGAAAAGTTGTGTAATAAAAAGATAGGATTACATGGTTGGTACCAAAATATGGTTTAGTTATTTATGGAAATAAGGACCTGAAAATTTTATAAATAATCCTAGGTACAAATGTAAATATATGAAAACATCTTGGTATTTTGGTGAAATATTAAGTAAGTGGTTTCTGAGAAAAGAAATCTTTGTCTGGATATAAACAAATGGATGTGGCTCTGGAACAGATATATCTAGGAGAAACACCTGAAAAAAATGATTTGAGATAGACTTAAATTGAAACTGGTTCATAAAAATGGGTCGTTCTTCACTCCAAGTTTGACACTCCCAGAGGATATGTTTGGTTAATCATAAGATTTTTATAAACCATTATGAAGGATATGTATAAAATTTAATTATTATTAGAAGAGATTAATAACATAATTAAGCATTATGTTTTAAGAAATAAAATCCCATTAGAATTATAAGATTCATTAAAGTAACATGTTTATCACTAATTTTTTCTTCTTTTAGAAAAACATAGGGAAATAGGAGGAACCGCATAAATGATGAGAACAATAGACGATGCACTGATGAAGTTCTGATGGAATCTGGAATGGAAAACTTCATGAGGATGATGAATCAACTAACATGAGTTATGAACAATAACTTTAATCAAGTAAAGAGACTAGATTCCCCTCAAAGGAAAAAAAATTGATTCCTTTATGTTTAAATGACAACCTTCTCTTAGTGTATTTACTAACCCATTAATTGTTGAAAAATGGATAAGCTCTATAGAAAAGATCTTTTTTGTACTGTGTTATTCAGAATAAGAGAAAGTCACCCATACTATATACCACTTAGAAGTGGAATTTTATCCATGGTGTACATTTATTAAAAATATTTATCCAAGAAGGGAGATCGATGTTATGGAGTGGGAAGAGTTCAGGAGAATATTTTTCAATAAATACTTCCCTAATTTGATAGAACAAAAATAGAGAAGGAATTACTAGAACTGAAGTATAAGGAAAATGAATATGTGGGAGTCTATTAAACAAAATTTACATGACTTTCCTAATAAACCTATAGCTTCATTATGTATCATAAGGTAAAGGTTTATAATTCCTAAATGGATTAATACCCCATATATGGAGGAATCTAGAAAATCATGACTATGGAAGCTATAAGGAGATAGTGTAGAGTGCTATGAAGGTTAATTGAAGTTTGTATAAACATAGTGGTCACACAGGTTGAATTAAAAAATATATCAATGAATCCAAACTTAGAGAGTAACTTTGATCACGGTAGAGGGGGAAATAAAATTAAACTTCCCACATGCAACAAATGTGGGAAGAATCATCTAGGGAACTTCTTAATTGGGAGTGTAAAGTGCTACAAGTGCGAAAGAGCTGTCCATATAGCTTGAAACTTTCGTGGTGAGGGGAAGCCTCAATTTCTCATCACTAATGAAAAAATGTAAGTTGGTGTAGGCCTAGATATAATTTCAACTCTTCAAGTGTGGAAATCTTTTCACTTTTCCAATAAATGTCCAAATCAAAAGATAATCGAGGGGAAACGCCATCAACATTAGCATAAGAAAAGGAATCATGGTAAAAACCTATATTATGATGGATAAAGTGGAGGCTCTGAATGATGTGGTGGTAGGTACACTCATTGTGCTCTCAAAGCTAGCAAGTACTTTGTTTGATTCTAGTTATACACATTCCTTTATTTCATCCATGTTTGCAAAGAATATATAATCAATCCATGAACTGCAAGAAGTAGAGTTATCAGTTAAGACTCCTGGAGAAATTATCCAAGAATCAACAGTGTATAAGAACTATAGTATTAACTTTGGAGAGTAAAATATCATAAAAAATATAGTATTTATTCCCATGGTGGAATTTGAAACTATACTAGGTATGGATTAGCTCTCAAAGTATAATGCTAAGATCAACTGTAGAATCAAGAAAATTTTATTCGACTTGAATGGAAAACCTATATTCATTTTCAAAGGAGAGTTATCCCAACCTAAGATTTTTCTTGAAGTACCTACCATAGAATTCTTTATTAAGATGATTAGTGAAGAGTGAGAATGAAATGAAAGTATAAAAATATAGAATTTCGCCATCATTTAGAAATACAGTGATATATTTCCTAAAGAGTTACCTGGACCTCCCCTAGAAAGAGAGGTAGAGTTCTCCATTGAACTCATATGTAGATCCAAGAAAATATCAAAGTCCCTTTATATAATAGAAAGTATGTAGTTAGAAGAATTTAATAAAAAAATACAAGATCTTATGGATAAGGAATTTATTCAACCAATTTTGTCTCATTGGGGAGCATATATTCTATTTGTAAAGTAGAATTATGGATCAATTCAGCTCTACATTGATTATAGGGAACTTAATGAGATCACAATGAAGAAAAAGTACCCTCTCCCAATGATTCATGATTTATTTTACCCGCATTATGGGGATAAATTATTCTCTAATATTGACCTACGATATGGGTATCATCAATTGAGGGTGAATAAAGAAGATTTCATAAAGGATTCCTTCTAAAGAAGATGTGGTAATTATGATTTTGTTTTTATGCTCTTTGTCTTGACTAATGATCCTTATATATTAATGGATTTGATGAATAGATTATTTAACGACTACCTTGATAAATTCTTGGTAGTTTTTATTGATGATATTATTATATATTCCAAAATTTATAATGAGAATTAGGATTATATAAGGGTTATCTTGGGAACTCTAATGAAGGTGAGGTTGTTTGGACAATTCAGAAAATGTGAATTTTGGTTTAAATAAGTTGCATTCTTGGGGGACATTGTAGCCAATGAAGGAAACTCAATTGACCCTATGAAGACAAAGTGTCACATACATAACTTATTTTAAAGGTATTTTTAATTTAATTTCTATTATTACTTTTTTGGGGGGGTTTCCCATGCTTTTTTGAGGAATGGGTGAGGTTTCATGAATTGGGCCAAATCGTGAGCCCAATTCCATATTTAAAAATAAATTTTTTTTCTTTTATAACTCCTTAATTTTAAAAAAAAAATCATCAATTCCAATTCCTAATTGTCATCACCTGACCTATTAACACCACCATGTTAATTTGGAGACTTTAGAAGTTTATAACCAATGTGTATTTGATTTTTTATTTAATGGATTGGGCCTACCCAGAAACCCATTTCCATTTTTAAAAATGAATTGTGATTATTTAATAACTTTTTAAATTTTAAGGATTTTTTTGTGATTCATAGTCTC
Source organism: Viscum album (assembly GCA_963277665.1). NCBI lineage: Eukaryota > Viridiplantae > Streptophyta > Magnoliopsida > Santalales > Viscaceae > Viscum > Viscum album. The sequence goes on from OY728132.1 coordinate 1,881,412,721, forward strand.
ACCCAAGACCATTGAACCCATCCATTCTCCCAATATCTTCCCACCCTCTTTGGAGCTCGTATTAAGCACGATTTATTGTAGAACATCATAGGGTTTCTTAAATCTTCCAGATTTTAAGAGGTGACTTCTTTTCTTCTTAACTATATCAATTATTACTCTTTTTCCTCCATTATATTTCTTAATTTGACCCTTAAACATCATCTTAGAACCTAAAATCCATTCCATCCCTCCAAGTCTCTCAAAACCTCATTGGAACCCCATTTGAAGGGGGATTTGGTGGAGTAACTTCAAAGAATCTCAAGTAAGTGTCTCTCCTCCTTAGTTCCTCCCATTTACATGAAGTTTATTTCAATTTATTTGAAGTTACAAATGACTAGGGGGTAGGTTTTCAAACCTAGGGTTTAACCTTGGGTTTTATTGGTCAATTATTGTGGCTTTAGGTTCGATCTAAGTCCCTCTTGGTGCGGCGATGGTGCAACTTTATTTTCTTACAGTGATTCAAGGGTTTCCTTTTTTGGTAGGTGATTCCAATTTTTATGAAATATTTGTGTAGTATAATGATTTATTTATCATATTTTAAGGTTTATCTCATTTTATGATTTCTTACAAAATTAGTTTTCGTGGTGTTTTTATTGAAATTGAATTTTAAATGCCAATTTGGTCTGAAATTGGGGGTTTTACAAAGAAATGTTTTTTTGGTTTATTTAAGGATTACCTATAAATAATTAGTTGTTTTTATTGAATTTTAATGGTTCTGAAAATACTATTTTGAATTTTTATCCCTTTTTTTTGTTGCTACGAAAATGGGTTTTAATGGTATTTGTGGAAAGTGTGAACATTAAGTACCATGTTTGTGTGTAAATAGAGGTTTTACAAAGTTATCATTTCTTAGTTCACATGGGGATGCCCTAAAATTGATTTTTTGATTTAATTGAAATTTATTGGGCTTCATTTTCTGTTTTAGTAACTCACAGGTGTGCACATAGTGTATAAAGTGGGTTTTTCAAGGAGTTTTGGGTGCAAAACAACGCAATATTTTTAGAAATTGTTTCATTTAAAAATAAAGGTGTTTTGTTGTGTGTTTTAAGTGGTTTAAAATGTGTATAGATAATGTACTGATTTTATGTGACCATTAGTGGTGTTTTATATTAAAATGGATTTATTTGGAATGCTAAAATTGTTTGATCACAAAGGGGGAAGCCCGGGTACCTAGGTGGGGCGGATGTGTACTAGTACGGCTAGTGGACCGGATGGGTTTTTTCCATGTTCCACCTAGAATTTGGATAAAAAAAACTCTAAATAAACTATGTGGATGATTATTGCGGAACACTAGGTTATGTGTATGCTTCCTACTATTGGATCATGCACTAGAATTTATTTTACTATGGTTACTTTACACCGAGGTACGAGGTGCATGGGGCCCGGGACTATCTAGTGCCTAGGGGTGTTCCTGATTTTCTTACTCATTGTATTTGTGGTATTTGACCTTGTATTGGGATATTTTTGGAATTAATTTATAGTAGAGAACATTTATATTTAAATTTTTGAACATTCTGAAAATTTTAGCTTGAAAACTATTTTCAATTGAAAGTTTCATTTCTTGGAAGTTATCGCTGCTTTTCTTTGCGTATTAAAACTGCTTGATTTTTCACATTATATTGCATTCTCTTTGGAATAATTGGGTAATATCCTATTGATATTAGTATCACACTCTACTTACACCCCTTTGGTGTAATTAGACTTTATTATGCTTGAATCAGGTAAAGGGAAGGCTATGGGTGATGGAGGTTCAGGGTGTTAGTTCCCATCCTTGGTGCGGAGTTGTGGAGAGAGATTGTGGGTGTTGAACCCTTATTGTGTAGAGTCCTTGGGGATATCATAATGTTGTATTTATTTTTATTTGTACCACTTGTGTTGTCTTTAAACCAATTTATTCAGTTATGGTTTTTTCTTAAGACTTGTTTGGCTCGAAAATCTCATATTTATATTCTGGATTGTTTTTAATGTTTTATGCTTTCATACTCGGGTAAAAAATACCCAAACCTAAATTATTGATACTCGGGAACTTGTGCCGGACCATGGGGATAGGGAATTCCCTTCAGGCCTTGCCACGGTCCGGGTTTGGTGCTGGTAATAGTGGCAACCAGATTCGGTTCCTGACAAAATGGTATCAGAGGCAGGTTCGGGTTAACTCTTTGGGTCATGTTATTTTGGGAATAGTCAGGATAGTCTAAACCTAGGATTATCAATACTTTACATTCTAGTTATAGGTTTTTTTCCTAGCCAGTACACCTCATGATGGTATCCGAGTCACCAGCTAAAGTAAGGATTCATATGAGTCCTTTGGTTTTCTTGGTTTGACGATGATCTGGAGAAATGAAAAGAGAGTTGGGCTAATAGTCTCAGTGAGCTTGCAGGGCCTGGAAAGTCATGTGAAGCTGGGGATATTGCCCTAGAATACTCTCTGTAATGGTGAAGTGATTTTTATATGGCCTCCAACCATATTTCCAAGTCATCCAATGAAGCTATTTCCCCCTCACATTTTCTTGTGTCCTTTAGTTTTGAAATCTTGGAAGTTCGGTTTTAAAGAAAAAATGACATGGTTTTAAGAAGTGTAAGGTTTTTGTGAAATGATTTTCTAATAAAGATGGAAGGGATTTATTTTTTAAATGGTGGAACTAAAATTTTAGAATTTTTTGAATTGGGAAAATGGTGTGTTTACACCTCTTTCGAAACAAGGAAGTATGTTAAAGTTGGTTTTGAAAAAGTGTTTCCAATAGAGTTTTCTAAACTGTTGAAAGGTGTTTTAATGGGATGAGATTTTTTTGAAATTAATTTTTATTACTTGAAAGTTAGTTTTCATTTGAATTATTGTACCTTTCTGAAAAGTTTTTTTAGTGGTAATTTGGGTTCGATTTCGTGGTTAGCGGTCATGAGAAAAAGAAGTATTGGTTGATTGTTTTGGTTTAGAAAAGTGGAAAGAGTTTTTGTATTAACCTTTGGTATTTTTGTGAGAAACCACATGCATGGGGATATATGGGATGATGGATGGTTAATTTCATGATTGGATGAGTTTCAGGATGGATATGAGGAGGGTGCCCGTTGTGGCACAGAAAAAAGCATGTGTGGGGCCCACGGGGTACCATTGGGGGATACGCTAACCGCTAAACCGTTTGTTTTCAAAAAAAATGTTTTTAAAAGGAAAAATTGATGTATAATGAGTGGTTTGGGATGGTGTGTATGTGTTTTTGGAAATGTTGATGTTGTGGAATGTTTTGTGTCCAAGAACTCCTCTTGTTTGAATGGTGTTTTGGGTTTGTGTTTGGTCGATAATCTTTGTTGAAGGGATGGTTAGTGGTCTATTTTGGGAAAAGTTTCAGAAACCTTTATGGTGGTTCCCCTCGTATGTTTGGATCTGGTTGCGGGATGTCTTGACCAATGGACCAGGTTGGTTGGGTCCTTGGGTTCTCTCATTGGATAAGGTACACCCCCATTAAGGATTAGTGAACAACTGAAGTGAAACCCGGATTGTTTCGTCATTGGAAAAGAATCCAATTGATCAATGTAAGGAATATTTTATCGAGCTTTATAGAATGATTCTACACCCTTTACTTTTTTATCATGAGGATACTATTTTAGTGAAAGAGTGCTCATGTAAGGTTGAAAGAGGCCATAGTTTCTTAAGTTTCTTGATTAGTCGATGGTGGAAGTGGTGTGGGGTTATTAGTGTAGATGAGTGTCTATATGGTGTCTAAGAGGGACTTTGGGTCCTTCGTAGTCTCTTTGAAGTAGGAGTTCATGTTAAACCACCACTGTGGGAAATTTGGTCATGAGAGGCCATTATGGCCACCTTCTAGAATTGTGTGTTGTTTGGGGATGTTGCATAAGGTCGCTCTCCATGCATTGCTTCTATCAGTCGCAATGGTCATTATTAGTGATGCCTTGTGAAGTCATGAGTTCGTTTGACTATAAAGGAGAAGGTTATACAATCCTCTGAGGGTCTCTATTATGTTGGGAGTATGTCTCCCATGTAAAAACTTCAAATCTTATATCTTAGAGTAAGGTGTTTATATTTTTCCTTTTATTCTGTTGTTTCTCACCCGAAGAAACAAGGTGTGATGTGTGTTCATCTTCTAAGCCCTTGTTTGACTGGAATGTTAGGTTTCGGTAAAGTGAGTTCTGGAGTGTGTTATGTCTTAGTGAACCCATCTTGGATTTTAGTGTAGTTTTTTGTATCACTAGAAGGATAAGTTCTATTCAGGGGGTTTCTAAAGCCTAACAATGAGGCCAAAGATGCTTTAATCCATTGAGCTCCAGCCATAGGTCACGGAGAGAAAATGGAACGTAGTTAGGGGAAATCCCAGTGTCATTCATACCCTTGTACAAAGTCCTATCCTCAGTATGAGAGATGGTAATATTTTAAACATCTGGTGTCATCATCTTTCTTCTGTTGTTCCCATTCGGTGGGAAGAGGTGGAGGGCCTCGTGCCCATGTTATCACTCAATGTTATTCCTTCCCCCTTCGGTTTCAATTAAGATTTTGGAGAAAGGATTAAAATTTGGATAGATAGGTTTAGTGCATGATTTTCACATGGTTAGTTGTAACTATGCCCCAGAAAACCATGCAAATATAAGGATCCACATGGTTATTGCACAGTTTCCCAAACTGTATAGACTAACCATGTGGCTATCCCAACTCTTTAATTTTGGGGTCATTTCGTGTTGGCTCATGCCTGTCGGTTAAGATAGTTGGTTCTTATGGTGGGGAGACCTACCATGGGTCTCATGCATATTATTTTGGAAATTTCTAATGGATTTATACCCCTTGTACTATGGATTCCATTCGGGCCTCCCCTGTTAGTGTCCTGATTCTGTCTTGGGAAAAATTTAAGTTGTCTCTTATGGTGGGGATCCCATTTGTGTCTCCTCGTACAAGTAACTCAGATTTTTCCTTAGTTTTGGCTTGGTAGTAGGTATTCTCATTCAGAGATATCTAACTACCTACATATTCCTTGAGTAAACATTGATATTAGAGAGTTCCCAATGGTTTAGTTATAGCAGGGTAAGTGTAACCTTGTTCGATATTGTTGTTTGTTTGGTAAAATTCTTGAGTCTTGTTCAGATTGTGTTTGATGATTTTTTATTTGGGATAAAGCCTGAATGTGCTTGATTGTTTTAGGAAAGTGGTGTAAGTTTTTTCTGTGAGATCATTCCTTCCTTAATTGATCATTGGAGTTGTTTTGGCCTTTGGGAGTGAAACCTGGCAAAGGAGTACCTCTTGGTTTCTCAGTTGGGTTTGGTTGTTTCTTTGGACTTGCTGTGACTTTCCAGGGTGGAAAGTTTTTATGGTGGGTATAATTTTCATATAAATAACTTATTTTATGGGTATTTTTAATTTAATTTCCATTATTTCTTTGTTTTGGGGGTTTCTCGTACTTTTTTGGAGGAATGGGTGAGTTTTCATGAATTGGGCCAAACCATGAGTCCAATTCCATATTTAAAAATAAATTTTGTTTCTTTTATAAATCCCTCATTTTTAAACATTTTTCATCCATTACAATTCCTAATTTTCCTCCCCTAACCTATTAACACCACCATGTCAATTTTGAGCCTTTAGGAATCCATAACCAAGGTGTATTTGGGTTTTTATTTAAGGGATTAGGCCTGCTCAGAAGCCCATTGCTAATTTTAAAAATGATTTGTGTTTATTTAATAACTTATTCAATTTTAAGGATTTTTCAGTGATTCTAAGTCTCACCAAAGACCATTGAATCCATAAGTGCACCCAATCTCCTCCCACCCTCTTTGTAGCTTTTATTCATCACGATTTAGTGTAGAACATCATAGGGTTTCTCAACTCATCCAGATTTGAAGAGGTAACTTCTTTCCTTATTAACTCTCTCAATTATTATTATTTTTCCTCCATTACAGTTCCTAATTCGACCCTTCCTCATACTCTTCGAACCTAAAATCCATGGTAGCCCTCCAAGTTGCTCAAAACCTCTTTGAAACCCCATTTGAAGGGGGATTTGGTGGGGGAACTTCAAAGAATCTCAAGTAAGTGTCTCTCCTCCTTAGTTCTTCCCATTTCCATGAAGTTTATTTCAATTTATTTGAAGTTCCAAATGACCAGGTGGTAGGGTTTAAACCTAGGGTTTAACCTTGGGTTTTCTTGGTCAATTATTACGGTTTTAGGTTTGATCTAAGTCCTTCTTAGTGTGGCGGTGGTGCGACTTGATTTTCTTACAGTGATTTAAGGGTTTCCTTTTTTTTGGTAGGTGATTCCAATTTTTAGGCAATATTTGTGTAGTATCATGATGTATTTATCATATTTTAATATTTATCTCATTTTATGATTGCTAAAAAAATTATTTTTAGTGGTGTTTTTATTGAAATTAAATTTTAAATTCCAATTTGGTGTGAAATTAGGGGGTTTTCTAAAGAAATGTTTTATTATTTTATTTTGGGGTTCCCTATAAATACTTAGTTGTTTTTATTGAACTATAATAGGTTTTAAAATACTGTTTTGAATGTTTTTTCACTTTTTTGTTGCTGTAAAAATTGGTTTTAATGGTATTTGTGGAACATGTGAACATTAAGTGCCATGTTTGTGTGTAAATAGAGGTTTTACAAAGTTATCATTTCTTGGTTCACATGAGGCTGACCTAAATTGATTTTTTGGTTTCATTGAAATGTATTGGTCTTACGTTTCTGTTTTGGTAACTTACAAGTGCGCACATGTTGTACAAAGTGGGGTTTTCAAAGAGTTTTGGGTGCAAAACAACGTGGGATTTTGAGAAATTGTTTCATTTAAAAATCAAAGTGTTTTGTTGTGTGTTTTAAGTGGTTTAAAATGTGTATAGATACTATAATGATTGTATATGACGATTAGTGGTGTTTTATATGAAAATGTATTTATGTGGCATGCTGAAATTGTTTGAGCACAAAGGGGAAAGCCCGGGTACCTAGGTGGGTGGATGTGTACTAGTACGGATAGTGGACCGAATGGGTTTTGTCCATGTTCCAACTAGCATTCAGATAATAAAAACACTAACTAAACTATGTGGATGATTATTGGGGACAAATAGGTTATGTTTATGTTCCCTATTAGTGGATCGTGCATGAGAACAAATTTTACTATGGTTACTTTACACCGAGGTACGAGGTGTATAGGGCTTGAGACTATCTAATTCCTAGGGGTGTTCCCGATTTTTTTGATCATTGTATTTGTGGTATTTTCCCTTGTATTGGGATGTTTTTGGAATTAATTTATATTATATAAAATGCCTATTTAAATGTGTAAACATTCTGAAAATTTTATCTTGAAACCTGTTTTCAATTGAAATTTTCATTTCTTGGAAGTTATCGCTGCTTTTCTTTGTGTATTAAAATTACTTGATTTTTCACATTGTATTGCATGATATTTGTAATGATTGGGTGGTATCCTATTGGTATTAGGATCAAACCCTACTTACACCCCTTGGGTGTAATTAGACTTTATTATGCTTGACTCAGGTAAATGGAAGGTTATGGGTGATGGCGGTTCTAGGTGTTAATTCTCATCCTTGGTGCGGAGTTGTGGAGACGGCTTGTGGGTGATGACCCCTTGTCATGTGGAGTACTTGGTGCTATATTTCTGTTATCATTATTTGTATTTGGGACACTTGTGTTGTCTTTAAACCATTGTATTCAGTTCTAGTTTTTTCTTAAGACTTGTTTGGCTCGAAAATCTCATATTTATATTCTGGATTGTTTTTAATGTTTTATGCTTTCACACTCAGGTAAATCATTCCCAAACCTACATTACTGATACCCATAAACTTGTGTCGGCCCCTTTGGATAGGGAATGCCCTTAGGGCCTTTCCACGGACTAGGTTTGGTGCTGGTAATAGTGTCAACTAGATTCGGTTTGTGACCCAAATATTGTAGAGGAGTGGCCTCATCCAACAACAGTAACAGAGATTCATAGTTTCATTGGTTTATCATGATATTATAGGAATTTTTTGAAAATAAATTCATGACTTTCTAATCCAATAACCAAGTTAATTATAAAAGGGGTTAAGTTAATCTATATATAATAGTTTGAAGTAAGTTTCCAAAAACTAAAAAGAAGATTGGTTACTACACCTGTGTTAAGTCTACCCTTGGTCAGAGAAGGATTTATTATTTATATCAATGCATGTATAAAATGGATTTGGTATGTCCTCATGAAAAATGAAAAGTTTATTTCTTATGCATCTTAATAGTTAAATCCTCATGAGAATAATTATACTATGAATTACCTGGAGCTAGCTGTGATTATTTTTTCTCTGAAAATATAGAGGCATTGTATTTATGGGATGAAATGTGATATATACATAGACCAACAAAGTTTGAAGTATAATTTCATGCAAAAGGAATTGAACATGAGAGAAAAAATATGGTTGTAAATTCTTAAAGACTATGAATTTTTAATTCATTATCACTATAGAAGAGCAAACAAAGTCATTGATGCATTAAGTAGTAAATACCCTATTGTGCTGGCTATAATGAGGATTAAAGGATATCCTTTGATCAAGGACCTAGTAAAAATGGACATGGTAATAGTAGGGTAAGGTACATCATCAACCCTATCCCAAATGATTTCTCAACCATCATTAATATAGAAGGTCAAGAAATCTAAAATAGAATATCCTTTTTTACAGTAGAAGATAGAGGCTATGAATAATGGGAAGTTTCCCACATTCAATATTGATCAAGAAAGGTATAATAAAATTTCATACAAGGATATGTGTCGCATTTATCCTAGAGATAAATAATTAGATGATGGATGAAGATCATAGTTGTAAATTATCTATACATCTTGGAAGCACTAAAATGTAAAGGGACCTTCATGATCATTATTGGTGGGATAATATGAAAAGGGAGATTTTCGACTACACTATAAGGTGCTTGGTATGTCAGCAAGTGAAGGCAGAGTGACAAATTCCTAAAGGGGTATTGCAACCACTTCCCATACTAACATGGAAGTGGGAAAATATCACTATGGACTCCATCACTAGTCTCCCAAGAACATCCAAATAAAATAATGTGATATGGGTTATAGTGGATCATCACACAAAAACTTCCTATTTCATCTCTATTTAGGAATATTTCTCTCTTGATCAACTTTTCAAGATATATGTAAAGGAATTGGTGAGTTTTCATGGGTTTTAACTTTCTATCATTTCTGTTCATGATTCAAGGTTCACATCCAAATTCTAGATAATTCTCTAACATGCTCTGAATACTAAATTGAATTTCAACGTGGTATATCACCCCCAAACTGATGGCCAATCTAAAAGTACTATTTAGACACTTGAGGAAATGCTGAGAACATGATCAATGGAATTTAAAGGTGAATGGGTCAGCACCTCCCATTATTTGATTTATTATACAACAAAAGATTCTAATTGAACATTCAAATGGCACCACATGAAGCTCTATATGGAAATCGATGTCAAACTCCTACTTTTTTGGATGAAGTTGGTGAGAGGAAATTTCTTGGGTTTGATCTTGTGCAAGAGATGACAAGAAATATTCATACCATCTAAAAATACATAAAGGATTCTCATAGTTGGTATAAGATCTATGCTAAAAATCATCAAAGGGACTTGGATTTTAATATTGGGGAAAAATTTACTTCAGATATCACTATGGAATATATTCATTTGGTTTGGGAAGAAAGGGAATCCTATCCCTAGGTACATTAGCCCCTATGAAATTATTGATCACATAGGAGAAGTGGCTTATTAGCTAGAACTTTCACCAAAACTATTTCAATTTCATGATTTATTCAATGTATCTATATTGATAAAGTAAATTCTTGATCCCTCATATGTAATTAATTCAAAGGTGGTACAACTGAATCATGATCTCTCTTATGAGGAGAATCTGGTGGAGATATTGGACCATAGAGACAAGGTTTTACATGACAAGAGTAACCACCTCTTCAAAGTTTTTTGGAGGAACCATAAATATAAATAATTAGTATGGGAACTAGATGAAATAATTAGACATAAGTACCCTCAACTTTTCTCAACTGATAAAATGAGTTGAAATTTTGTGGATGAAATTTCTTAAGGGGGAAGAATGTAAAGACCCAGACTTTATAAATGATATTTTTTCCTGAATAAATGTTTGTTACTTATAATATCATACATGAACAAAATATTAGTAAACCAATAAACATCTTATGAAAATGAAAATATAACCTTAAAAAAATTAGTGAATTTTGAGTGAAAGAATGAAGTAATATTTATAGGGTATAAAGGGAATTGTGATCGTTGAGATTCGACAATTATATGACCATTGTTAAATATGACCATTGTAAAATATACCCTTGGTTGATAATTTTTATATTATAATTAGTGTTTATAATTAGTAATGACATAGGATAATTAATATGAAAAGGATAATTGATGGCCTCAGCCAGACGAGTCATGTTATTTGAAGCCCATTTGTCAAAACTTGTGAGGGAGGTATCATAACTAGGGTTCACCCTTGAACAAGACCAAGTCAATATTCAATAAGCGAAGCCTGAAAAAATTCACCTATAGGATAATCTCAAGTTATTGTATATAACCACTCAGTCGATGTTAGATGAGTCACCCCACGAAACTACCACCATCGCACACATTACCCTTAGGGTCTATACGGGTGTAATAAGTGGTCATGTGTTCATAACTTAGTTACATAAGGTGTAATTTCATTGGTATAAATTAAACTATCTTTCCATAAATTTATTGTAATAATATTTTTTCTTAATAAAATAGATGTTTAATTGAGATGAATTTGATAAAATGTTTTTTGGACTCAAATAAAACATAATTGTTTTTATCAAGAAAATACATATAATTTTTATAATAAACCAATGTATTCTAATTAGTATCTATTTTAATTAAATATTACTTTAAAACAATTTTATTTAAATAATAAATGATAAAAAATTATAATGGCCTATAAAATTTTTAATAAGTGTCAAAAATTTGATTGTGCCTTAAAAACTGCTATTTTTCAATAAATAAATATTTTAATATTTAAAAGTTAAAATTATCATATTTATATGATTTTTATGTTAAAATAAACTTTATTTTTTAAATCATCATTTCTAAATTAGGATAGGGTAAATTTATGATAATTTTCTAAAATATTTTATTTTTTCGTGAATACTAAAAAATAAAATTTTAGGGTTTTAATATATTTTATGACATCGTATAAATGTCATATTGATGTAATAATTAATTAAACATAATTAACTACCTAAAATGTGTCATTTTAGTATTATTAAATATTTTAATAAATTTTATTCAATTTTTAAAACTATAAGTTACTTTCCAAAATCTAAAAAAGAAAATTTGATTTTTAAAAACATTACTTTGTGGAAAATTTACTTTTCCATGCCAAAAAAAGTATTTGAAAATGAATCTCGGTTTTAGTAGATTAAATTATCATAAAATTTGGCCCAAATTTCTAAAACCATGAGCAAAAACCATGGGTAATCTAATGGTTTTTCATTTTCCACAACCTAGTTTTCCAAGACCTATATTTGGAAAATATTAAACAATTACTCTGGTTTTTCTATAAATAACCACCCATTTATCTATTTCTATTCAATAAAAATACATCCTTTAATAATTTACAATGTTTTTTACTCCCAATGAGTCCCCCAAAAGTGTCATCAATCCCCCAAGGTTCCATCCTCATGTTTTAGGAACACCTCTTCAATGTAAGGGAAATCCTCACTTCTCTTTTCCATTCAAGAGTCCATTTTGTGGTATATCTTCCAATTGCCAATAAAATTTCTTTTCTTCACTTTATATTATCCCACTACTATATTAATATTCTTTTATTAATTGGATACCCTTTTACCATCTCATTTTACCATCTTCTAAAACCATGTTTTATACCAGTTATGATGCCAAATTTTCTTCTCAAAATTTCCTCTTTTACCTGAGTAATTATCTTTTAGTTTTTATTTGAGTACCCAAACCTATTTTATTTTCAATTATTATTAAAATATATTTAAAAATGGGTTTTTAATTCTAGTATTTACATATATGAAACTCACACATCCTTTCATGGGTTTAAAAATAACGTAATGATCATGTCTTTAAGCTCTTTTTTTCCAATATTTTTTATAAGAAAATCAATCTTTATTCTCCATGAGTTATTAATGAAATGATTTATTATGATCTATGAGGATTAAATGAAATTAATGAATATAAAGGTGGTTCCCTAATAGCACTCCAATTAATTGGGTAAAGAATTTAATCTCTATAGATGACATATTTTATGATACCTTGGTGAATAACCTTGTTAATTTTCATTTACAACACCTTAATGATAAACCTTGCTGATATGATTATGAATGTCTCATTTAATTTTGTATCAAAATTTCCATTTTATGATTCATGTTCTTATTATTATTATATTCCTCTTTCTTATTCCTTATTTTTATGCCTTATGTTCTTATTGTTATGTCTCAGGATCACATATTATATCTCTCTCTTGTTTATTCCCTTACTCACTTTATTCTCACCAATTTCCTTTTATTTATATCCCTATGTTATGAGATACAATAATTATAACCTATTGTGAACCTAGGAATATGTCTTTGAAGTGAATTTATAAGAATTTTTTATGTTTTATGTATTATATACCTTTTTACAAGAAACTAAACTTGAAAATATTCTCTGTTTTGTACCATATAATGAAAATTTATGTAATAAAAAGGTATGATTCCATAGTTATTCTCATGAAATTTGATTATATCATCATACCCTTATGCTCACAGATGACATTCAATTATTAATTATTATAATTACTCTTACTAAGTGTTTGATCTCAATCTCATTATGTTTTACATCTCTTCATGTTATAAAGATTGATGTTAAATGAATTATGTCTAAAAGGTTTCATGTGTGAATAATTTTATGAGAGATATTGAAAAGTTTTTGAAAAATAGGAAAATTAGGTATGTTAAGAAAATTGATAACTAAAATACATGGGTATTATTATATAAGAGTTTTTTTTAATTTTATAAAACTTTAAACCTGAAAGTTCCTTGTCTATATAAGTAATCCAATGTTTCTATTTAATGTTGTATGTTTTAGATGGATATAAATAGATCAAGTTTATTAGTATCAAATCCATAAATGTAAATATTATGTTTTTAGCATTGGATCTATGAGTATAGGTTTGGGGATGTTATAATTGAATAATAAACCAAAAAACATTCAATGACTATATATTTTACTAGTTATTTGTTTCTAAAAAATGAATATAATTTTTATTGATTTTTTAACAAGATAAAATTCATTTCATTTACTAAGTCTTAGAAGTTCAAAACTGGTAGTTAGAGTAGAAATATCATGAGGGTATTTTTGAAAATAAATATATATATCTATTCCACCTAATATCATTTTAAGAAGTGCACCAAAATATTATAGGGAATCAAAAGTGTATATTTTATGATCATTCTTTGGATTGAGGCTAAGAAGTATTCATAGTATTATATTTATGGATAATGATATCGATGAGAGTTATTTAATTTATACAATTTCATATTATGTTTGTACAATTATTGAGTAAAGGGAAATAAAATTAGTGGGAAGATAAAATATAGTGCATTGCAACTGAGGATCAGAGTTTAAGGGTAAGAACTGAGTGAGAAAAAGATATAACTACAAGTTATCAAGAAGTAAAAAGGTTGAGAAACTAGATACCTAAAAAAATAAAGAGAATAAAAATAAAGAGACTGGATCTATGAATTCACTTATAATAATTAAATACCTATATGCCTGATTACTCAGTATATTGAGGAATATCTAGATAGTTGATGATCTAGAGAGAGTTTCAAGACTATAATATTTGATCATGAGTATTAATTATTTAATTTCTTTAATGAATGTAAATGATTAAATCAGTGATCTAGTCTGTTTTGGGGGTAATATCATATTCAGGTAATAAAAAATAAACCCAAAGTAGACAAATGTTTTTTTATCCAAGCATAAGTGGTACCTAGTGTAAAGATACAATCTCCAGGGAAACTCTGGATTCAAAATATTTTGTGACTCAGTGTTATTATGTGGATAACCCTATGAAAGGATAAAAACTACACACACCAATTTTAAATTGATAATAATATTTATAGTGGATAATTTATGGCTTGTAGAAACTAACCAAAAATATAAAAGAGTAGTCTTTTATGATAAAACCTTAAAAATCCTTATGTGTTGTGCTTATTTCATTTTTATTTCATACGAGGTGAAGGTGAGTTTTTTAATATTGAGTGGATAAAGTTATTAAGCATCCATAAATGTTGATTTTGAGGAGGGAACTTATAAAAAATAAAAAGGGATCATTGATTCACCCCTCCCCTTCTTAGTTATCTCACTGATCCAAGCAAACTTTAAAATCCATATCTCATATATATAAGAAAAGAGAAACCTCTAGAAAATAATCAATGCTACTCAAGATACTAAGGGGTCTAGTGCGATCTCCATAAAATATATTCATATATTTATACAAAATTTTACACTATAATATCTATCATATAGATCATACATATACCTACATAAACATTTTTTCTATGAAATCATGTGACAACTAGACATGGATCAGTGTCAATATAGTATAAGTTATCTCATATTTTTCTTGATTTGCTAAAAAATGCAGACTAGGTCAATGAATGCATCATATATCACTCATCTACAATATGTTAAAATCCAATGTACCTCATCAAAGTAGCTAAACATGTTATATGTGACTCAAATAAGCATGGACATGCATTTCCTTAGACTAATAAAATCAAGGGATAAATGTCTTTACTCATCATATAAGTGGACAAATCTCATCATGGTTACACATCAACTAAATAAATGATCAACAACATATCCAAGAACACCTTGATTAGCTAATTCACATAACTTTCATAAGTAGGGTATCAAAGTATGAGGGTTCTCATTATAGGTATCACATCAACCTTGGGTAATAAGGATTGATGATAATCATGATCCCCTTAGTATATCAAAGACTATATGACATTCCATTATATATACTTTGGTTGGTTAACCCAAATAAAAATTATATACATACTACCTCAGAATCGATTCTTTCTATATCATATGAAACACCTTGTAATGAGTTATTACACCCACTAAGTCACTGTTCTATCTAATTTTTAGTTTTATTTATCTTTTAATGTGTTCTTGGAGTTTTTGAGTGTCGGGGGTCAAAACTAGGAGTATTTGGGGAGATAGGCTAGGTTTCATGGTTAGCATATGGTTTTTCTAAATTATGTGGTAACTGTGTGAGAGGGGCTGTAGTTTTTGAAAGTGGGGTTTTTCACAGTTTGAGCACAATTTTTTAAACCCTTTTATACTCTATATAAAAGTATGCACACTATTTTGATTTTACATTGCTACTCGCATGGTTGGCACACAATTTTTATAACCATGCCGCCAAACTGTATATCCCTATCTAGATCATTAAAGATTGTCTTTTTACCTTTTTCCCTTATTTATTTTTAATATTTTTTACCCTTATTACTCCTCATAAATAATGTGCATCCCTTCTCCTTGTATTTTATATTCTTCCCTATCATTTTGAGTTCATTTATCTTGAATATCTTGGTGCCTTGGTTTGAGTTAAGTTTATTTCTTCATGATTTCTTCTCTTTTTCCCCTCCTCAAACTTTATTCTTCCATTTTTGTGGATATGTGGAACCCTAAGGGTGGGTTTTTCCGAATCTAGGGTTTGTAATGGGGGTTTTTTATTTCTTATTATTAGGTGTTTTATGCTTGATTTTACCTCTTCTAAGTGATCTTTATCAAGGGAGGCGAGTTTTCAATGGAATCTGAGGTAGGTGACTCTATTTAAGGATGTTTAACATGGGTTGCCTATAAATTTCTAATATTTTTTTGTTTATATTGTTTAAATTTCTATTATGATGATTTATTCTTGGTTATTATTCCATGTTATCTGTGTTTCAATAATTTTTTGGCAAATTGTGTGTTTAAAGAGGTATTTCTAAATGAGTGTGGCATGTGTGCACCAAAAGTGTTTGATAAAATAGATCAAAGAGGTTTTTTAGTCTTAATGGATTTATAAATTGGTTTTAGAAATTTTTTACCTTTTAAAATGTGTTTTTGATAAATTGGGTATGTCTTTTTATGAAATTTTTTGTGTTATGTCTTGTTTTATATGGGCACATGATTGGGATTTTTTGGCATGGAGTAGCTCATGGTTTTACTAGGGTGTGGGTGAGGGGTTTGTTCAAGGGGTCGTGTGAGCCTTCAGATGGAGGACCATGTGAGATTCCATTTTTTTCCAAGGTACCAAGAGATATTTTGGGTAGGATAATCATGTTATCTTCCATGTTGGCTTCCAAGAGACTGTGTGAGCTCTTGGAGTTGGGCCTGAGGAAGAGTGTGAGACGAGAAACCCTTACCTCGAGTCTAGACTTTCCATGTATGTCCTTTAACTCATGTATAATAAGATTACATCAATTATTTTATTTTTTAATAGAATTATATAGGTTTAATACCTTATAATTAAATCATTTATTTTATTTATTTTTAATTACATATTTAAATACTTAATAAGTTAAGTCCACATTTGGTATTTTGAGGATGTTCAATTCATTGTTTCAAAATAGCTTCAAAGTGTTGACCATGGTCAAATTAGTCATTATTCCATAATATAAAGAAAAATAATCATGAAATAATTATAATTTTTATACATAAATGATACTTTTAATACCGATAATGAAATATGGTTATGAAAAATGAACTATGTTACGATCATGGAGATGGTAGGACGTATGTATGCATGAGTAACGTTTCCATTTTTCAGCAATTGTTATGGAAAGAATTTATGTAGTATTTTATCTTTAAATAACTATAATAATATAATAAATACCATATTATTACTTTAAATATACTTAAATAAATAATCCATGTGATTTATTGATGAGAAAAGAGACATATCGCATCGTGGAGGCGGTAGTCCACACGTACGCATGAACAACATTATCATTTTTTAGTGTCAGAAAGAAAATGATATATTATTTTTTTATAATAATAAATATGTAATTAATATCATAAATATTTAATTTATATCACATATATTCATTTAATTTATCTTTATTATCTTCCATGTAAAGTGTTAGTGAAAAACAAATCACAACACTTCGTGAGGCGGTAGTCCACCATACACACGAGCAATGTTATCATATCCCCCACAAAATAAAAATTAAGAAGGTATATGTGATATAATAACTCCATAAGTATAAATATGACACAAATATCATATATATGCATTAAATCAATCAATATAACAATCCTTTAGAGGTGATTATGGAAAATTAATGGCATCGTTTCGTGAGGCGGTAGTCCAATGTATATATGAAAAGTGATTTCACATATCATTTGATGGAAGAGGAGATGGATTTAGGTTATGTAATTAATATAATAATATATTAGTATATTTTATATTATTTTTTTATTATATAAAAATTATTTAAGGTTATTTTAAGGATTTTTTATAATAAATAATATAAAAAGTCTCGATTAAGCATGATACCTCTTCTTCAGACAACCTCCTTAGGTAAGCACCAAAAGCCTTCTTAGGATTGCCTTCTGTTCTAACTAATGGATCTAGGTTGTTTTTAGGAAATTAAGGAAGATATATGGATATGTATTTTATGATATAAATGTCTTTTAATGCGTTAATATGAGAGGAGATGGGGTGGCCTTTTGTAAGTGAGGTGAGTGGCACACTTGTAATTTTTAGAAAGAAAAAGTTGTACCCACGTTTTCAAATTTTGAAATGATCAAAAATGGATCAATATCAATGATTATACACAATATGGTATAAATATGGCCATAAAATATATTTTAGAAAATTGTTTAGGTAATTTTAACCCTTATCTTTTTAGTTTGACCCCCAGTAAATCTGTTTTTACCTTAACCGTGATAAAAGATTTTATTTGTTTTCACTATTCATTGTGAAAAAAATTAAGTTGACCTTATTATATAATATAAATTATTCTAATTAAAAATATGGAATCCATTTTTACAAATTAAATTCAAATAATTAAAATAATTAAAATTAAAATTAAACCCACAAAAGAGATGAAAGAGCGAGTTTTCAAGAAGTATATTTTTCAAGAAAAAGATAATTTTATATTAACTCTATGGCCAGTAATAATCATTATATGAATTTAAATTAATATATATATATATATAATATTTAAATTTAATTTAAATCAATCCTTGTTATGTTTTTTTATTTAATTAAAATGGATAAACATTATGCACTTTAAAATAGTTTTCAGAAAAATCTCGTTTTGAAACTAAAAAATAAACTTTTACTAAATCCAATATAAAGATAATTCAAATGTAATTAATTGGATTTAATATAACTAAATAATAATTAAATTAATTTAAATAATAATAATAAAATAATGTGACTTTTAAATTACTTAATTTATTGAAAATAAATGACATTTTTACAAAAATCGGTATTTTTCACTATTTGTTGAAAAAATCAATATTTTTCAAAAAAAACAAAAATTTCACCCTAAGAAAATTTTGATATGATAATTTAAAAAATGAATTTATTTTTATAAAATTAATTTTTGAAAACCTCTATAAATTAATAATGATATTTTCTCATAAAAATCAATAAAAATCATTTTTGAAGAAAACATGTTTTTGAAGAATAAAATTACTTTACTAAAAATTGATTGACTATTTACTAAGAATTTATAAATAAATTTATATTGAGTAGGAAATATATATATATATATATATATCATACTATTATTACCCACGAATTTAACAGCTAGTTTATTACAATCATATTTAAAATAATATTATTTCATGGTTCATTTAAGCTCGGTTTTGCATGTCTTGTATGCAATCGAGCATGGATTCATTTTTTAATATTTTGGGGTGTCAAAGGTCATATTATACCATGAATTTTTAGATAAATATAAGATATTTTTTATTTTTTAAAATTTTATATTTTAATTCTATTTCTATATTGATCTCATTAATGTCAAACTATGTGAATAGTCCCAAAAATAACTATAATGGTATAATATTTTAAAAATATATTATTTCATGATTTAAAATTCATAAAAATATTATATTAATACATTTTAATTTTATATGGTATAAAATATCAACCATTTTAAACTTATGGATCACTTTCCATTTTTTAGTAACTTTCCTGACCCCTAAAGAGTAAAAAACTTTTTTATCACGGTAATTGTTAAAAAGATTAATGGGGGTTAAAATGAAGAGATAAGGGTGAAAACATCACCTAAACTTGTTTAAATTTTTTAATGAGATTATTTATAATCATAAAAATAATATATTGTAAATATATTAATTTTTTTCCACTTTTTCATGAAAATTAATTTATATTAATTTAATACTTTAAATAATTTCAAGAGTGCCCCACCCCCTCACTTATAAAAGGGAACCTACTATCCTCTCTTAATCACACATTTTAAGTGCTATAGTTCATAAAATTCCTACCCAAGTCTCTTCCCAACATTAATATACATGAACTAGAGGCTCTATTATTATCAAAAGACTAACCTATAAGGCTTAATTTGTAATCCAAAGGTCATTTACTGAAGAAGATGTCTATATTTTAGTTATGTGCTGTAATTTTATTTATTATACCTCATTAAAATATTCTTAAAACATAGTGATATATTAACATACATATCTATTCAATAATTAAATTTTATTATGACTATTTTACAACCCTTTTTAATCAACATTTCCATCAAATAGAGAATAAAAACTTTGTTTATGCATACGTGTGGGCTACCACCTCCACAAAGTGATGTGTTTTATTTTTCATCCCCGCATCTCATGACTTTTTATAATGATAGATTTAATTTATATATATAATATTAATGACATAATTATAATTATGGAAAGATAATATATCATCTATTTTATTACCCCTCTATCTGTTGGAAAATGATAACATCGTTCATGAGTACATGTTGATTACCACCTCTATGAAGAGATATGATTAATTTTTCATGTATTAATCTCATGGATGGTTCTAAAATTGTATTTAATGAATAAAAATGATAATAATTTATTGTTATTATTTTTAAAATGATGTAACAATTCCATATTTTACCATGTTCAACATACCAAAGTCATTTTTCAACTATGAACCGAACATCCTCAAACACACACGATGTGGAATTAAATGATTAAGTAAATAAATATTTAATTGAAATAAATAAATTAAATGGTTTAATTAAAAGGGAATAAAAATGTAAAATTATATTAAACAAGTAAATAATTAATATAATTTAATTATAAAGGAGTTAAAGAATGCACATAGTGAGTCGGGACTCGAGGTAAGCGGTTTCTTAACTAAATTTTCATTCATTGGGTTATAGTTCTACTTCATTGACTGTGTTATGCCAAGATTGTGTGTAAAATGAATTATTATTTTATTATATATTTTTTTTGTTTTAAAATTATTACACATAATTACTTCATTGATTAAATTCTAACTTTCATTATATTATCTTTTAAGGATTATTCGTCTCAATATTGTTTATTTAATACATGGCTTATATTATGCACTTAATTAATTTTATAAGGTGTATACTTTTAATTTTGAGATATTATATCTTTAATGTTTCTTTTATAATTATACCTAAAGTTCTATTTAATTTTTATCATTCATGATATATTTATTCAAATGTTATAAAAGTTTTAGGGGTTTTTGTGGTCTCAATTTCAATTCTTTGATACATAATTCATGTTATCCACCGTGATTTATTTTATATGGTGTACTTAATATACCATTAATATGTTTTTATTTATTATTTATTATAAATTATGGGTTTTTTAAATTCATTTTAAGTTCCTTCATTTAATGGATTTTGGATTCAATCATTACTCAAGTAGTAAGGGTTTCTCATATCAAACTTCCTTCTTTGAGACATGTTATCATCGATGCACCTTTATTAATTTATATGGTGTATATAATTAATCCTGAAATGTGATATAAAGAATATTTTTACACTCATTTAATTTTATGTTTCTTCTTATGCTCTTTCTTTCAAAGGATTTTGGGTTTTAAAAGGTCTTAAATGGTTTTTCTTTAGAAATGCTTCTTTAAAGGTTTTAAAGTCTTTTAACCAAACTCTTCCTCCATATTATTTACATTATTTGAATAATATTATTTTATAAAAATAAATTATTTTCAAAGTTATTTTCCATGATCTTTGACCTTATTTTAAATGGTTTTAAAAAGAAAGTTCTTAATATTTTCCATATGGGTCACTTTTAACTCTCTTTACAAAAGTTTAAAAAGAATGTTTATTTTTAATGTTTATGACAAGAAATAAATTTCCCACCATCATGATCAATATTAGATTTAAAGATTAATTTATTATTTTTCATGGTTATTTTCAAAGAAAAATTTTCACAAATTTTTTTCAATTTTTAGTAGTTTAAGGTACCAAAAGAAAAGGGAATTTCCCCTATTTTATAAGAAATGTTTTAAATGTTCTATTAAAGTTATTTTCATATATGTAAAAATACTATAATGATTCGTATGCTTCACTTGAGATATGATCTAATGATACCACTCATTTCCTTTATCTGAATGGTTTATGATGATATTTTAAAGATATTGTTAGAAAACCCATTTCTTTTCAATGGGTTAATCAAGATTTGACAGTTTTAATGAAATAAAAGCATTAATATATTTTGTTTCATGATATGGTACTTGGGAATTATTAATAAAATTGGTATTGGGGAGTGAACTAAAATCCTTAATGTAATTTTTATGATATGTTATATGTGGTTCTTATATATCCCTCCAATGCATTGGGTAATGAGACTGAGTTAACTGGATTGAAGTTACTATTAAGAGATGAAAGGGTTATGTTACTCCTAAGGATGGTGGAGTTAACCTATTTTAAGCTAATACTAAGAGATGATGGAGTTTACTAGTTATAGGTTACTTCTAAGAGATATAGGAATTATCTATTTAGGTGATTCCATAATGAATATTTAATGTTCCAAGATACCTACATGGTTTTACAATGCTTTCTATGATTTATAATGGATCCTTTTCTCAAGGATTATTTTCACATAGCTCATGATTGTTGACTTATATGACTCTTTTCTTGTGTTAAATCAGTATTCTATGTATCATGATTTATGATCTATGTTTTTTTTGTATTAATTCTCTTATGTTATTCTCATGCACTTTGATTATGTCATCATACCCTTATTCTCATCTTATGATCATTGATGCAATTTAATTTTTAATGATTTTTTTTACCCTTACTGAGTGTTTGAGATCACTCTTGTTATGTTTTCTATTTCCCCATGTTATGAAGATTGATTTTAAATGAATTATTTCTATAAAGTTTTCTTGTGTGAATAATTTTTTGAGAGATGTTTAAGACTTTTTTTGAAATAAGAAAAACATGGTATGGTAGGAAAAGTGATTACTATAAGACATGGGAATTGATATGTAATAGTTTTTCCAAATTATATAAAACTCTAAACTTAAAATTTCCTTGGGTATATAATTGATCAAATATTTCTATTTTATTTTGTATGTTTTAGATGGATAAAATGGGTTCATGTTTTTTTATATCAAATCCAGAAATGTAAATATTATGTTTTTAGCACTAGATCCAGAAGTGTAGGTTTGGGGCTATTATAGTTACATCATGAACCAAAAAAAATCATTTCATGACTATATATTTTGATGGGTAGTTGTTTTTATATAAATGAAGATAATTTATATTGATTCTTTTAATAAGATAAAAAAATTATTTACGAAGTTAAACTTTGAATTTCAAAGCTACTAGCTCAGGGGGAAATATCATGAGGGTATTTTTGAAAATCAATATAGAGATATATTCTACGTAATATATTTTTGAGAATCACATAAAAATATTATAGGGAATCAAAAGTATTTATTTTATGATCATTGTTTGGATAGAGGATAAAAATCTTCACAATATTATATTTATGGATAATGATATCAATGAGAGCCATATTATTTATACAATTTCACATTATGTGTATATAATTATTTAGGAAAGAGAAAAGGGAAATGAGTGAGAAGATAAAATAATGTGTAGTACAACTAAGGAGCCAAGTTTAAGGGTGAGAACTGAGTAAGAAAAAGATAAAACTACAAGATCTCAAGAAGGAACAAGGTTGAGAAACTAGATACTTAAAAAGTATTGAATAAAATAAAAAACAAGAGACTAAAGATGGGAGTTAACTTATAGGAATTAAATACCTATATTCCTAAGTACTCATTATAGTGAGGAATATATAGATAGTTGATGATCTTGATAGAGTTTAAAGATAATGATATTTGATCATGAGTATCAATTATTGAAGTTCTTAAAGGAATATACATGATTAAATCAATGATCTATTTTGTTTGTGGAGGAAGATCGTATTTAGGTAATGAAGATGAAACCAAGAGTAGAAAAGGGTATTTTTTAAATGTGGATCCAATAATAAGTGGTACTTGGTGTAAATATACACTCTCTGGTGAAACTCTGGATTCAAAACACTATGTGACTCATTTTTGGTGTGTGAATCACCCTAGGAAAGGATAAAAACTACCCAAACCCATTTTAAATTGAAAAATATATTTATATTGGAGAATCTATGTCTTGGGGAAACTAACCAACCATTTAAAATAGTATATTTTACAACAAAACCTTTTATTTACTTTTTTGTTGTGATTCTATCATATTTATTTTATATGAGGTGAGGGTGAGTTATTTCATATTGAGTGCATCAAAGTATTAACCAACCTTAAAGGTTGATTTTTAGGAGAGAGCTTCTAAAAAAGAAAAAGGGGTCGTTGATTCACCCCCTCCACTTCTCAGTGATCTCACTAATATAAGGGAACTTCAAAATCCATATTTTATAGATGTAAGAAAAGAGAAACCCATAGAAAATAATCAGTGATACTCAAGATACTAAGGGTCCTATCATGATCACTATCAAACATATTCATATTTTTATACAAAATTATACACTACATGATGTATCATATATATCATACATATACATATATAAACATTTTTTCTATAACATTAAGTGACCACTAGACATGTATAAATATCAATATAGTATATGTAATATCATTTTTTCTTGATTATCTAAAAATACTAACTAGGTTAATGAATACATAACATATCAATCATCTAGTGGATGAGAAAATCACATGTACCTCATCCAAGTAGCTGAACACATTATATGTGACTCAACTAAACGTGGACATGCATTTCCTTATACTAATAAAATCAAGGTCCAAATGACTTTACTCATCATATAAGTGGACAAATATCATCATGGTTACACATAAACTAAATAAATTATCAGTAACATAGCCAACCACACCTTGATTAGCTAATTCACTTTTGACTTGCATAAGTAAGGTGTGAAAGTATGAAGGTTCTCATTATAGGTATCACATAGACCTTGCATAATAAGGATTGATGATAAGAATTTTCCCCTGAGTATATCAATGATTTTATAACATTTAATGAGATATACTTTAGTGGTTCAACCTATGTAATAAGTCTATACTTATTACCTTATGAATATATTGTTTATATCTCAAATACAACCCTTTGTAATGAGTTTTGATACCCTTAGAGTCATTGGTACATCTAATATTGAGTTTTATTTATTTTTAAGTGCATTATTAGAGTTCTTAGGTTCCATGGGTTAAAACCAAGAGTATTTGAGGAGATGGAATAGGTCACACAATTAGTTCACTATTTGTATAAACTATGTGGTAACCATGTGAGAAGAGGCTATAGTTTTTTATAGTGGGGTTTTTCACAATTTGATCATTGATTTTCAAACCATGTGACATCCCAAAGGAAATAGTAAACCCTATTTTGGGTAGATAGTGGAAAACACATGATTGGTGCATGGTTTTCCTAACCATGTGTCCAAACTATGTGGCCCTCTCTAGATCATTAAAATTTGGATTTTTACCTTTTTTCTGACAATTTTTAAGGTTTTTTTCCCTTATTCATCCTCCACTATCATGAGAAGCCCTTCTCCTTGGCTTGGAGCTTCTTCCCACTCCTTTGATGTGCATTTATCTTGGAGATCTTGGTTTCTTGGCTTCAGGTAAGTTGATTTCATCATGATTTCTTTTTCTTTCCACCTTCTTATTCTTATTTCTTCAATTTTTGTAGATATGTGGAACCCTATGGGTGGGGTTGGAAAAATATAGGGTGTGTAATGGGGGTTTTGGTTTGATTTCTTATAGATTATGTGTGTGAATCTTGGTTATACCTCTTATAGGTGGTCTTAATCAAGGGAGATGAGATTTGGAATGAATATGAGGTACGTTTCTCTATTTAAGGGTGTTTTCATGGATTGCCTTTAAATTCTTAATCAAATTTGGTTTTTATTTTTTAAAATACCATTTTTATGATTAGTGTTTGGTGAGTATTCCATGCCTAATGTAACACCACAGGTAAATAAAGAATATGACATTTTTATATTTATCCATATTTGTGAATAAAATATTAATATTACTTTAAAAGGAACTCTATGCTTGATGGCTTACCCAATACGCAACAACGAGCTCCTTTGAAATCCTACGTTGCACTCTAATAATAAAATAATTTTATTTTAAATGGTAGTTAACACCTAGCCATTCTAATGACGGTAATGAATAGAACTAACTACAAAATGATTATATATGTTTGTCAAATATTGTTACTTTTTACAATAAATGTTAGAGGATTAAAAATGCAAATGAATCCAATTTTAAGCATAAATCTTCTAATATTCTTTAAAAGGTTGATGAACCGCCTTTTGATGGAGAACCCTTTTTAAATATACTTTTGACAATTTTATATGTTGTATTTGAAAAAATAAAATTCTTCTTTAGAATCGGGACATCAAAATTTACTTTGTGTAAATATTTGGTATTTTTCCAATAAAGTTCATTTTTTAATGAATAGTGAAAAATGTTATATTTTAATTCAAAACCTCTTTTTAATCTAATTTATTTATATGATTATAATATATTTTTAATTCGTTTTAAATTTAAATTAGAATATATTTTTACCATTTAATCCAATAGTGTTCATTGAAATTAATTTCACTTTGAAATTGGACTTAAACTAGTGTCAATCTTTTGATATATATTTTTTCATAAAAACACAGTATTTGTTCTGACAGCGGGAATTAATTATTAAATTAATTAATGTAAATTATATGTTTTTAATTTTGTAAAATATACATCATTTTTAATTCATAATATCAAATATATCTTAGGGTGAATTTTTGGAATTTTTCTAAAAAACTTCAATTTTTGATGAATAGTGAAACCACTAAGTGGTACTTAAAAAAACTGATTTTTCGTTTAAATGAAATTTTACCACCTAGGTGTTTTGAATTTAAAATATCGTATATAAATGGTTTTCATTAGGAATTAAAATTTGGTTCAATGGGATTAAAATAATTTTTTGGTAAATAGTAACTTTTAAGTTTTTAATCACGATTAGAGGTAATTATTGTAATTTAAGGTAAAAATGATGTTTTAATAATATGAAATGACCTTTAAACATGTCCTACCCTTATTTTATGTGTCATGTCCGACCAATACAATCCATGGGTCAACTTGGGGACCCCATGGAGCCACTTTGGTAGAAAATGACATTAAAAACTTTTTATTTAATGTTAAAATAAAAATGTCACAAACATGTGTTGTTTTACTAAAACAATTTTTAAATGGGGTTATACAAGTCGTATTTTTTACTATAAATATTCATTATAAATATAAAAATATTTCCTAAATCATGATATTTTTTTATATTTTTTAGACATTAAATAAATTAAATTATTTATGACACCATGATGATGCAGTGATTACCTCATTATTTAACGATTTAAATAAAATGAAAAGATAATGTAAAATATAAGACCTACACTTGTTAAAAACCTATTGGATGGATGGATTTCTAACTCTTATCACCCTATCCTAGAAATATATAATTTTGGGACCTTTAAAATCCGAAAACCATTTTATAATAAAGTAAAAGTTTATAACTTTCCAAGAGTGCCCCTCCTCTCCTCTTATAAAAGGCCCCCACCTCTACCACCTTACCCACACCTATAAAGCATTTGGATCGGCCAACCCCTGACCATTTCATCTCTTCACATCCCTCTATTCATCATTGAAGCCTCACCTTTGGGCAGAATTCTTTCCAAGGAAGCCTTTGAGCTCAAATCAAAAAGAGTTACCTGATTTAAAGGTAATGTCTTCACTTGTGTTCTTTTGTTTTATTTTGCTTCTCCAACCCTCTAAACTCTTTTTATTCCCTTATCTTGTAAAAACACCAGTATATTCAATATAATATGATTTTTTTATGTGAATGATTCGATCTACACTTATACACACCTTCGTCTAATGGTTAAAGAACATACTGTTTCTGTGGATGGTGAATTTTTGCCTCACGAAATGATGATTGTTCAATATTCTCTTAACACCTTTCATGGTGGCCATTATGATGTCACTATATTTTATATATGATATATATGGTATTTATGTTTTCTATATGCTTCTGAATTTTATATTTAAAATATTCCTTTATGCTTTTCATGTTGTGCAAATGCGATAATTTCATACGAGAAAGTGTGGACTACCGCCCCCTCAAGTGATGTGACTCGTTCATGCATTACATGGAATGTATAAAGAATGAAATTAATGAACATATGTGACCTATATAACATATATATTATACTGGAATTATAATATATATATCTCTCAGTTATTTTTAATTCCATTAATATGACAAAGAAATGAAAGTAGCGTTCATGCGTACGTACGGCCTACCGTCTCCATGAACGGTGAATTTCATTTATTTTTATCTCCAAATGTTATGGAGTAGTATAAAATGAATATTTACTGGATATATATGATATTTAAATCATTAATACTATTCTGGAGATGATTTACTTATAACTACATGGACAATCATTTTCAAACAAGTTCATTTTTGACTCATGTACCAAACATCGACAAAAACGTCTGATATGAACTCACATTATTAACCAATTATTATAACATTATAATATGTGATATTAACTGAATAATAGTCTTTAAAATAGGTCCTTAATAAATTATAAATTGAACAAAGTTTATTATTCAGTAATATAAAGAAACGAACAAGACAAGTCAGACTTGAGGTAAGGGATCCAACCTATCTCGTTCTTTTTAAGTACTCTATTTTATATCATTTCTTATAATCTCATCATTATTATGTCTGGGGATGTTATTTTATATTAATCATACTGTAATTTTTTTCATATTATTAGAGACCCTATTTGATCTCATAAATCCATTTTTTGAAGTTTTAAGTGGCGTCGTTAGGCTGTCGAGTTTTCATAAGGGATTTTTCATCTCACTTTTATTCCTGTGGGATTTATGCTACATTTTCCACCATTTTCCTTTGAGTGGTGTATGTACTGCCCATTATTATACTCTTGGTGTAATATAATTTCGTTTATGGGTATTTAAATCAATGTTGTATAGTCCTTCTTTAATGGGGTGTACGTTTCGGAAGTTACCCAATTCGGTAAGGGAACATTTCACCCTCCTCATTTTAAAAGAATTATTTTCTAGGTTTTTTAATCTTATTATGATGGGATATGTTCTTATATATCCTTATTTCTATAAATTTTATGTCCAAGTGATGAGATACCCCTTTTATCTCTCATCAACTCATTTTCTGAATTTTGAAGTGACGTCGTTAGGCTATCAAATTTTTGCAAGGGAACTTCTTAACCCAATTTTGATTCTTTGGGATAAACTTGTAATCCTTGAATATGTCATTCTATGAATATGTGTGAATAAAATATGATTGTTTTACACTTAATATCCACTTATATTTGGTGTATTCGTTTGTCACACATAATTATGTAATCGATTTATCCTTAATCCAAGGATATCGTCTTTATAAGGGACTTCGTCTCGATCTCCTTTCATTAAGGAATATTTTTGTTCTAATACAAGTCTTTATATTATATGGTGTATAAACCCCTTTGACTTATACTTTTATTAGAAAAGAATCTTTTCTATACGAAGCTTTTTACTAAATGATAAAAAGTATGTTTTTTTTAACGTACGTGGTGACAATGACCTTTCCGCAGCCGCGAGTATTATTTGATCTTTGGATTCCTCAATAAGCCATTATATTTTTAAAAGTAAATAAATACCATATACTCTTTTTTGGTATTTAAAATGGTTTTGATAATAGATTTGTTATGTCAATATATTTAAGTGATATATTGTGCTTGAATTGTGGAAATGTTTTCTTTCCTTTATAATTGTTTTATGTGTTATGATTTTATAATGGTACTTAGACATTTGATGGGTGGTTATGTGATAAGCCATATGACGAGTGGTGCTGTGAATACCAGGACGGGTGGTTACGTTATAACCTCCAATGCATTGGGTATGGAAGTCATCCGTATGGCTATTCCATTAAGTATGTGTGGAAGTTGACTGTATGGTTATTCCATTTAAGTATGTTTATGTCCCAAGTTACCTTTATATGTTATGCGTTCTTTATATGGGTTTTATGGTAATCTTTTGGTTACAAAAGGGTAAGTAATGGTCTTTTATTCAGTGAAGAGTTTTTACTACTTCATAAATGTGAAAAGTATTACTTTGGTAAAGTACTCATGGTTTACTTGTTGTTTTGAAAAACTAATAGTTTTCCTTCTTTGTGTATCCTTTACTGGGATTTTTATGCTCATCACAAGTTTTTGAAATATTTTCCACAGGACTTAAAGATGAATAGGGTAAATTATGGGATCAAGGAAAGACATTCTATCTAAAACATGGAACTAGACATGTTTCTTTTTAAGTGTTTTTTTTTTATTTTATGGAAACTTAGTAGAAGTGTCTACTATGTAATCTTTTGAGATGTAATAGTTATGACCTAATTCTCTAAAACTCTAAACCTGAAAAGATCCTCTATGTGAATTATTCATTTAATTCAAGATTAAGTAATTTTTAAGTCTGGGGCCTTATATTTGGTATCAAAGGTCGGTTTAGATAACTTTAGAGGTTAGGGTATTCTATAAGAATAAGTGACATTACCATAATGGTTAGGATTTCAGAAAGAGTCCTAGTTTTAGATAAAGTGAATGAGTAAGTATATCTTAGTGTTTATCTTCCTCATTAGTACATGATGGTTTTATTGATATACTCACACTGAACTTTTTGGTTTTAGTAAATGGCTGGATCTAGCAGGCACTAAAGTAATATTGGATGTGAAGGAAATTGTGACATTTTTCTGAGCGAGCAACTAAATGATATGGGAGCTGCAATGAGAACTCTTGTGTTTATCCTCAACCAACTATCTGGAGTCATGATTGACCACCTGAACCTTAGTGATTTCTATAAAGCATCATATATGTGAGAAACAAATCCCTACAGAACTACAGGTAATAATCATAAAGGTAAGTGTGTTCAAAAACCTATGTTTCAAAGATGTGGAAAGAAACACCTTGGAAAATGTTTCGAAGGGACATAAATATGCTATAGATGTGTAAATGAAGGTCATAAATCATGAACCTTCCATGGAAAAAGGAAGCATCCAGTTGACTCGAGGAAAGGGAAAGAAGTTCTTTCTGAGGGATCAATTGAATGTTTTAAATGTGGTGTGCATGGTCATTATGAAAACACATGTCCTATGAAGAAGTTTCGGGAATGGGATCACCAATATTGTACAAATATTTTTTTACCAATACCTAATGCCATTCTGATTGAGGATGAAGAAACTAACAATGACCAATCAAAGGTATGGATTATTTCTTAACATTTTCTTTCTTATTTTGGAATCTTAGGATATGATTCATGATTTTGTTTGTAGGAAAGAAGTATTTCAGAATAAGTTGGAAAGGAATGGTTAATGGATCATGAAGAATGTTGAATGAGTAAGAAGTCAACATATAAGGGCTTCAAGAGTTATGGTGAAATTCTTAAGAGTATTCAGTCTCTTTTGATGATGGGGTTACATTAGAAGACTTTTTATAGTATGTGTAACCCTGATTTTTGATATATGAAAATTTTATTCAAGGAATAGTTATCTGTTCTTATGTGTACATAGTTATAAAGAACCATTTGGGTTTATATGATCCATACTTTTGAGGTAATTATGGGTTACTA
This sequence comes from Viscum album, assembly GCA_963277665.1. NCBI lineage: Eukaryota > Viridiplantae > Streptophyta > Magnoliopsida > Santalales > Viscaceae > Viscum > Viscum album. Next base: position 1,881,443,993 of record OY728132.1, read on the forward strand.
TATGTTATGATGGAAAGTGAAGGCATGAGATAAAATTGAGGTTAAATTATGTTATGGTTATTTTTGATGATTTTATCTCTTTTTGGGGAATTATTTGAGAATTATATAGTTTGTAAAAAGGACAACACACAGACCGTGTGACAACCTGTCGCGTCGGACAAAACTACGGGAATCGAACCCACAACCAAAGTGCGACTGGTATTTATCACCTACCACTGGACTACGTGAAGTACCTGGTTAGTTTGACTAATTCTTTTTAGTTATATGATTTTATGAATTAATCGTAAGTTGATTTTTGGTTATCTATGGAAATTATTAACCTATCATGGAGGATATGTGATTAGGTTAATTACTTTTCAATATGAGACTTTAAGAGCAACTGATGTTGTTTGGAGATAAATGTTACGATTTAACTTGGAAGACTATATGATTAAGTCCTTCAAATATTTGGGTTTCAATCTTAGTTTGGTTTAATTTTGGTCTTTTTTAAACTTTGGGTCTTGTTGGACAAATTTTAGAGATTAATAATATATTTCCTTTTTATAAAGGATTATCCTTTTTGGGTATTATCTGATCTCATACTAAACTTTTTGGTTTTAGTTTTGGTTAAGGTCTAAAGACATGGGAATTATACAGTTCTCTTTTGTGGATTAAGTGATTCTCTAGAAGTTTATTATAGCTCTCTTAATGTAAACAAGTCATCCTAAATACTCATCTTTTGGAGAAAATATGAGTTTGTGTAAGAAATCTAGTAAAAGTTGAAAGTCAACATGGAAAGTAAGTATGTTTCCTTATATTTTAGTTAAGCTAAAAAATAAATTCCTCAATGAAAAGTAACTAAAAAAATGTTGTACGTTAACTTTTCCTACTGGGGAATCCAATATCTTTTAACCCATCACAAGTTTGTGATTTTTTGGTGGTTAACTTTCTCTTAAACATGTTTTCTATCACACTCCCTCACAACATGACCCTTTGTTTTTTCTTCCATATCCATGTTTTCATACATGGAATCCTAGTATGGGTTAACTCGGGTGACCTTTGTACTTCCCTTTATTTCTTTTAAAGTGATAGTTTAATTTACTCCTTTTCCGATGGGGGCTTTCAATGAAGTTTCTAAGCCCAAGTTTAAAATTGCGAGGACGCAATTCCCAAAAGGGGGGAAGGATGTAACACCCCAGGTAAATAAAGAATATGACTTTTTTATATTTATCCATATTTTTGAATAAAATATTAATATTACTTTAAATGGAACGCTATGCTTGATGGCTTACCCAATTCACAACAATGAGTTCCTTTGAAATCTTACGTTGCACTCTAATAATAAAATAATTTTATTTTAAATGGTAGTTAACACCTAGCCATTGTAATGACGGGAATGAACAGAACTAACTAAAAAATGATTATATATGTTTGTCAAATATTTTTACTTTTTACAATAAATGTTAGAGGATTAAAAATGCAAATGAATCCAATTTTAAGCATAAATCTTCTAATATTCTTTAAAAGGTCGATTAACCACCTTTTGATGGAGAACCCTTTTTAAATATACTTTTGACAATTTTATATGTTTTATTTTACAAAATAAAATTCTTCTTTAGAATCGGGACATCAAAATTTACTTTGTGTAGATTTTTGGTATTTTTCCGATAAAGTTCATTTTTTAATGAATAGTGAAAAATGTTGTATTTTAATTCAAAACCTCTTTTTAATATAATTTATTTATATTATTATATTATCTTTTGAATTGGTTTTAAAGTGAAATTAGAATATATTTTTACCATTTAATCCAATAGTGGTCATTGGAATTAATTTCACTTTGAAATTGGACTTAAACTAGTGTCAATCTTTTGATATATATTGTTTCATAAAAACACACTATTTGTTCTGATAGTAGGAATTAATTATTAAATTAATTAATGTAACTTATATGTTTTGAATTTTGTAAAATATACATAATTTTTGAATTCGGAATATCAAATATTTCTTAGGGTAAATGTTTGGTATTTTTCTGAAAAACTTCAATTTTTTATGAATAGTGAAACCACTAAGTGGTACTTAAAAAAACTGATTTTCTGTTTAAATGAAATTTTACCACCTCTGTGTTTTGAATTTCAAAAATCTGAAATACATGGTTTTCATTAGGAAGTAAAATTTGGTTCAATGGGATTAAAATAATTTTTTGGTGAATAGTAACTTTTAAGTTTTTAATCGCGGTTAGAGGTAATTAGTGTAATTTAAGGTAAAAATAATGTTTTAATAATATGAAATGACCTTTACACATGTCCTACCCTTATTGGATGTTTCATGGCCGACCCAGAAAATCCATGGGTCAACTTGGGGACCCCATGGATCCACTTTGGTAGGAAAATGACATTAAAAACGTTTTATTTAATGTTAAAATAAAAATGTCACAAACATGTGTTGTTTTACTAAAACAATTTTTAAATAGGGTTATACAAGTCATATTTTTTACTATAAATACTCATTAGAAATATAAAAATATTTCCTACATCATGATATTTTTTTTATAATTTTTAGACATTAAATAAATTAAATTATTTATGACACCATGATGATGCAGTGATTACCTCATTATTTAACGATTTAAATAAAATGAAAAGATAATGTAAAATATAAGACCTAAACTGGTAAAAATCCTATTGTATGGATATATTTAGAACTCTTATCACCTTATCCTAGAAATATATAATTTTGGGACCTTTAAAATTGGAAAAGCATTTTATAATAAAGTAAAATTTTATAACTTTCCAAGAGTGCCCCTCCTCTCCTCTTATAAAAGGCCCCCACCTCTACCACCTTACCCACACCTCTCAAGCCTTTGGATCGGCCAACCCCTTCCCATTTCATCTCTCCAAATCTCTATCTTCATCGTTTAAGCCTCACCTTTGGGCAGAATCCTTTCCATGGAAGCCTTTGAGCTCAAATCAAAAAGAGTTACCCGATTTAAAGGTAATGTCTTCCCTTGTGTTCTTTTGTTTTATTTTGATTCTCCAACCCTATAAACTCTTTTTATTACTTTATTTTGTAACAACACCAGTATATTCATTATACTAGGATGTTTTTATGTGAAGTATTGAAGCTACACTTACACACACCTTCGTCTAATGGTTAAAGAACATATTGTTTCTGTGGATGGAAAATTTCTGCCTCACGAAACGATGATTGTTCAATCTTCTCTTAACACCTTTATTGGTGGACATTCTGATGTCACTATATTTTATATATGATATATATGGTATTTATGTTTTCTATATGATTCTGAATTTTATATTTAAAACATTCCTTTATGATTTTCATGTTGTGCAAATGCGATAATTTCATATGAGAAAGTGTGGACTACTGCCCCCTCAAGTGATGTGACTCGTTCATGCAATACATGGAATGTATAAAGAATGAAATTAATGAACATATGTGACATATATAACATATTAACTATACTGTAATTATAATATATATATCTCTCAATTATTTTTAATTCCATTAATATGACAAAGAAATGAAAGTAGCGTTCATGCGTACGTACGGCCTACCGTCTCCATGAACGGTGCATTTCATTTCTTTTTATCTACAAATGTTATGGAGTAGTATAAAATGAATATGTACTCAATATATATGATATTTAAATCATTAATACTATTCTGGAGATGATTTACTTATAACTACATGGACAATCATTTTCAAACAAGTTCATTTTTGACTCATGTACTAAACAATGACAAGAACATCTGATATGAACTCACATTTTTAACCAATTATTATAACATTATAATATGTGATATGAACTGAATAATAATATTTAAAAGATGTCCTTAAACAATTATAAATTGACTAAAGTTTATTATTTATGAATATAAAGAAACGAACAAGACAAGTCAGACTTGAGGTAAGGGATCCAACCTCTCTCGTTCTTTTTAAGTACTCTCTTTTATGTCATTTCTTATAATCTCATCATTCTTATGTTTGGGGATGTTATTTTATACTCATAATACTGTAATTTTTTTGTTCATATTATGATAGACCCTATTTGATCTCATAAATCCATTTTTGGAAGTTTTAAGAGGCGTCGTTAGGCTGCCGAGTTTTCATAAGGGATTTTTCATCTCACTTTTATTCCTGTGAGATTTATGCTACATTTTCCACCATTTTACTTTGAGTGGTGTATGTACTGCCCATTATTCTAATCTAGGTGTAATATACTTTCTTTTATGGGTATTTACATCAATGTTGTATAGTCCTTCTTTAATGGGGTGTACGTTTCGGAAGTTACCCAATTCGGTAAGGTAACCTTTCACCCTCCTCATTTTAAAAGACTTCTTTTTTAGGTATTTTAATCTTATTATGATGGGATATGTTCTTATATATCCTTATTGATATGAATGTTATGTCCAAGTGATGAGATACCCCTTTTTATCTCTCATCAACTCATTTTCTGAATTTTGAAGTGACGTCATTAGGCTGTCAAATTTTTGCAAGGGAACATCTTAACCCAATTTTGATTCTTTGGGATAAACTTGTACTCCTTGAATATATCGTTCTATGAATATGTGTGAATAACCTATGATTGTTTTACACTTAATATCCACTTATATTTTGTGTATTCATTTGTCACACATAATTATGTAATTTATTTATCCTCAATCCAAGGATACCGTCTTTGTAAGGGACTTCGTCTTGATCACCTTTAATTAAGGCATATTTTTGTTCTAATTCAAGGCTTTATTTTATACATTGTATAAAACCCTTTGACTTATACTTTTATTCTAAAGGAATATTTTCTATAAGAAGTGTTTTACTAAACAACAAAAAGTATGTTTTTTTAACTTACACGGTGACAATGACCTTTCCACCGGCGCGAGTATTATTTGATCTTTGGCTTCCTCAACAAGCCATTATATTTTTAAAAGTAAATAAATACCATATACTCTTTTTTGGTATTGAAAATGGTTTTGATAATGGATTTTTTATTTCAGTATATTTAAGTGATATATTGTGCTTGAAATGTGGAAATGTTTTCTTTCCTTTATAATTGTTTTGTGTATTATGATTTTATAATGGTACTTGGACATTTGACGGGTGGTTATGTAGTAAACCATATGACGGGTGGTGTCGTGAATACCAGAATGGGTGGTTATGTTATAACCTCCAATGCATTGGGTATGGAATTCAGCCGTATGGCTATTCCATTAAGTATGTGTGGAAGTCGACCGTATGGTTATTCCATTTAAGTATGTTTATATCCCAAGTTACCTTTATATGTTATGTGTTATTTATATGGGTTTTATGGTAATATTTTGGTTACAAAAGGGTAAGTAATGGTATTTTATTCAGTGAAGAGTTTTTACTACTTCATAAAGGTGAAAAGTATTACTTTGGTAAAGTACTCATGGTTTACTTGTTGTTTTGAAAAACTAACAGTTTTCCTTCTTTGTGTATCATTTACTGGGCTTTTTATGCTCATCCCAAGTTTTTGAAATGTTTTCCACAGGACTTAAAGATGAATAGGGTCAAGTATGGGATCAAGGAAAGACATTATATCTAAAACATGGAACTATACATGTTTCTTTTTAAGTGTTTTTTTTATTTTATGGAAACTTAGTAGAAGTGTATACTATGTAATCTTTTGAGATGTAATATTTATAACCTAATTCTCTAAAACTCTAAACCTGAAAAGATCCTCTATGTGAATTATTCATTTAATTCATGATTAAGTAATGTTTAAGGTCGGGGCCTTATACCTAATGTGTTTATAACATCCTGTTATAATTTTCAAGTACTCCTAAACCCCTATTTTGATCACTCTTTGGTTGAATTTTGTTTAGGGATTATTTGGGTGGAATTTTGGAAATTGTGAAGGGATTTTGGGTTATGCATGGTTGGCACACAGTTTTCCTAAACTGTACACCCAGCTAATGAAAACTATAAAAACCTAGGAAGTGGGGGTTTTCATAGTTGGTGTGTAGTTTGGAAAATTTTGTTCCCACCTAGGAGAAACTATACAACCCCACCAGCAAGGGTTCATAGTTAGGGAACACAGTTTGAAAAATCGTGTGACCCTGCCAAGGAAACCGTGAATGTGAATTTTAATTAATCTAAAAATTGATTAAAAATTTACTAAGCCCCTATTTTGACCCCCACTTGACCCTATATTAGGGTTTAATGTTTTCCTAGGTATTTGGGGATCCCAAGATCAAATTTTGGATCCTGTAAAATCCTTACAAGGTGGATCGAAGCTAAGAAATATTTGTTCAGTCTTTTCCTGGTAATTTTCTTCTTCTTGTTCTCTATCTCTCGCTCTCTCCACTCTCCTCTTAAAGGTTTATTAAATCTACATTTTTTTGGAGGATCTAATCTAATTTTTTTAGATCTTGAATCTAGGTTTGATTCCCATATCTCCTTTATCGACATTATTCTTTGAAGTTTCCTGTTGTGGGTGTTGTGTTTCATGATCCTGTGATGCTGAGGTTGGTTGTTTAATTTGAGATTTTCCATTTAATTAACCCTAAATTGATTGATTTGAATTAAATTTATTTATTTAAATTTAACTGATTTCAATTGGTTTGTTAGAAAACCCAATTTCATTGAATTGTGGATTTGGATTGGATTTGTCATGAAATTTGTGAAAAACCCCCAATTCCATTGAATTGGGGTGTGCTTTTGATTTGATTGAATATTATTGAAATTTAAATTATAGAATTTAAATTTTGGAATTTAATTGTGAAATTTATTTTTAAAATTGATTTCAAATTTTCATTTGATAAAAATGGATTAAATTTTTTTGATAGAAATCCTTTGGTTTTATCTTGGAAAAAGGCATGATTTTATTTAAAAAACAATTTGATTTTTAAATGGAAATTGGAATATTGAAATGGGAAATGGGTTGAATTGTATTTTAAACAGTTTTAAAATAAATTTTCCATTATTTAAATGTTGTTTTATAACATTCAAGCCTAGGTAGTTAGTGATTCATTAGGGATAAAACATGCTAGGTTGGAATTTCCCTAGCACCGGATTGATTCTTAAAACTCTAACATAAAATTATAGGTGAATCTTATCCCTAGTGGGATGTTTGTTAGTCTTATTTGTCCATTGTTTGAGGGATGTGTGTGCACATTATCGTTTTTCATTATATAAGTGTGTGAGAATCCCATAACCTATAACTATCTTAACTCTTGACAAATGACCATGTTGCTTATTTGTGATTATTTGATACATATTCTATTATTTGTAAAAAAAATATACATGCCTTGTGAATTTATATAAACTTTTTTATATAAAATGTTTATTAATACATTTGTTTAAATTATTTCTATCATTTCAAATATAAAGAAATATTTTTTTAAAATATTCTTTTTGAAATTAAATTCTTATTTATTTAAAAATTGAAATATTTATTTGGTTAATAAATATGTAATATTATTATGGAATCATTGGTGAGACACTAATGGGTTATTCTCTCACACCATACCTATACCTTTGGGTGTTTGAAGATTTCCTCCTAGTTTTGAGCGAGGGGGATGCACTACGTGGAGGTGGTAGGTACTTTTGACCTTTTAGATTTGAGTCGTTGTGTCCGTTGAGACTTGGGGTGTTATTATATTTTATAGTACTTGTGGTTTTACTTTGGGTTGTTTATACTTGTTTTAATTCTATTACAGTTCTCCTTGTGGAGTTTTCTTTTGTGCATACTAACTTTTTTCTCTTTCTTCTATTGTGTTTGTGGAAAATTTGTTCCCACTTTCATATTGTATGATTTTAGGCGCTATTTGAAAACCTATGGGGATTGGGAACACCCTTCAGGCTATTTCAGGACTAGCCTAGTTATCAAGGTACTAGGTATCTAGGATGGTTCATGAAAAATTAGTATCAAAGGTACAGGTTAAAAATATTTCATTGACGTTAGTATAAAATTGAGTAATCTTATCAGGACATATGAGGTACTTGTGATTGATTACCTAACTAGATCTCACTGTAATGAGCCTTAAGTCACTAGGGGTGGTTTGGTAAAGATGTATTAAGTATTAGTTATAGTATTTTCCTTGATTTTAATTTGTATATATTGAGATCCAAATAATATTTATCTATCTGATGGGATTAATTTCCCTTTTTTCTATGTTTAAGTGTTAATATGATGTATTTAATGTTGTCTGTTGATGTTTTGTATCATTATTCCTCCAAGAATATGTGTGAATAGAATCCAGGAGGAAGCTACTGATAAACCATAGTGATAAAATCCTCTTATGGACCAGAATCTGGTTGAGGTTATCTTACATGTTGTCTAAGCTCTGGTAAAGGCACCTACACCTGTTCCCATTTAGGCTCCACCTATAGAGCCTCAAAGGGATGTTTTACATAATTTATCTCAGGTGTTTTTTTTTTAAAGACACCGGTGTTCTTAGGATCTAATAATCCCCAAATTTATGTGGAATGGTTAAGGGATATTGATCTTCTATTTGAGTTCTTAGAGACACCAGATGAAATAAAGGTGAAATGTTCCACCTCCAGGATAGATAGGCCTAGTAGGAGATGGTGGTACACAATGGTGATGGATAAGAAGCATTTTTTCTTAGAATGGTACTTTAAAGATATTTTTACCAACTATTTCTATCTAGAGAAGATGGTGTTGGAAATGGTTTTAGAGTTTTTCAAACTCAAGAAGGATGATAGGGCCATGATAGAATATGAAAATCATTTTTCTAATCTTGTATAGTTTTCACCTGAGATAGTATCAAATGAGAATATTATACTTGATGGTTCTATATGGTACTTTGATATAATATTCTCTCTTGGTTTTTATTGTTGAAGTGGAATTCTTATGTTGATATGTTGGATAGAGTATTGATGGTCTAAATAGACCCCAATGGTAAGTCAATATTGATGGGATTTCCTTTTTCTCCCAGTGGTGGTTTGAATTCCTATAAAGGTAAGAGGAATCATGATTATTCTACTAGTGTTTCTCAACATCAGGGTTTTTTTAGACCTTCTTAAGTTCTTGGAATAGGCCCTTTGATTTTTTACCAGTGTGTAAAACCTAGGCACTCAATATGGTTCTGTACAGAGGCACCCAGGATATATGGATCTTACGGACGTTCGAGTTACTTGCATAATTTATCTCATATCTTTTACACTCCTCATATTGGCATGGGATCATAAGAACCTTCTAAAACTATATCTCAATCAGATGCTTCAAAAAAAATGGGTTACATCCACATACATCTGAAATGAAGCTTCTTCACGCATTGTAAGAGTCTCCAAAGGAAATAGATACGGGTATAGTGATTTTGAGAGGTACCATCACAATATATTCGTTATTAGTGATAGATTTATTTGATAATGGTTCATCTCATTCATTTATATCAACCCATGCTTTCAATCTATTAAATCTCCATAAGTATCTTTTATCTTATGTGATGGATATTACTACACCCTTTGGAATGAAGAGAGAGTAGGGTATTCATAGTCCTACTTGTGTTTTATTGTTATCATATGTTGATATTGCTTGGGATTTTATGGTTCTTGACATGAAACCTCTTCACATTATTTTTGGTATGTGTTGGCACATTTCCAATAAATCCCGGATTGATTGTTATCTTCGATGGGTCTCTTTTACAACACTTGATGGGGTGTGTCATGTCTTTCAAAGAGAATAGGACCTGATTTTGAGTAGATCTGAACCTTCTTATCTAGATCTTGGGAAAGTAATATCCAAGTTCACTTTTGAACAAGATCTGGAATCTTTGAGTGGTGATCTCCCTCTATTTTTCATTGAGTTTCCTAACATTTTTTCTTCTAACTTCTCTAGTTTCCCATCGGTAAGGGAGGTAGATTTTTCTCTCAATTTAGTTCATAGTACTCAACCAGTATTTATTCATTATAACCACATAGAACCAACTAAAATGAAAGAGATGAATTCTCATTTGGATGATCTTCTAGAGAAAGGATTTATACACTCGAGTGTGTCACCTTGGGCAGTGTTTGTTCTCTTTTATAAGAAAGATGATGGGTTACTTTTCCTTTGTGTTGATAACTAAAAACTCAATAGAGTCGCGGTAAATAAAAAATATCTATTATCATAGATTGATGACCTTTTTTATCATTTGAAATGGGTGAAGTGGTTCTAAAATACTTACCTTTGATTCGGTTACCATCAGTTGAGAATAAAACAATCTGACATTCGGAAAATATCCTTTTAGAGAAGGTAAAACCATTATTAGGACCTTTTAATTCTATTTGGTATAACCAATTATCCTTAATTCTTTATCAATTTAATGAACAAGATTTTCCATGAGTATCTTGATACTTTTTTGGTGGTATTTTTGGATGACATCCTTGTTTACTCTAATTCTGAGGAGGATCATGTGCATCATTTGAGAGCAATTTTGGAATTTTTGAGAGGTCGCCAAATTTATACCAATCTATAGAAATGTGATTTCTGGATTCATAAAGTGAATTTATTAGGACACATGGTGTTGAAAAATAGTATATTAGTTGATCCTGAGAAGGTGAATGTTATTATGACATGGGAGCAACCATGAAATGTTTTCGAGATTTGGAGTGTCTTCAGTTTAGCTGGGCATTATCACTATTTTTTAAATGAATTCTAAAAGTTGGATTCTCTAATTATTGTTCTAACTCATAAGGGAGTAAAGTTTTCTTGGGATGAGAAATTTCAGAGTTCTTTTGTTGATCTGAAATTTCTTCTTACTACTGCTCTAGTGTTGACTTTTACAGAGGTTGGGTGGGGCTATGTAACAGCCCAAGATTTTATGAAAAATATTCTTTTTAATTTCACTAATGTCTTGTGTTGTACACTACACCAAAAGGAGCTTGCACAACACGCATCCTTGACTTGCCTTGTATTACACGCAATCGCGACCTTCCTCGATAGCGTGTGTAGTATGCAATACCGTGTTTCACTAAACAACGATATGCTATTAAAATATTATTAAAACTAGCCATTATGAATAGTAATAACCACTTTTTGAAATTTTGTAAATTTTATTTTTCAAAATGGACTTTATCTTTGGATTCGTAATATCGAAATTAGCTTAGGGTAAAATTTTGGTACTTTTCGGATAACTTTCATTTTCTGATGAATAGTGAAAATTACTAAATTTTAGTTAAAAACAACTTTTTCAATCAAAATAATTAATAGTGATAAATTATTAATTTAAGTGGTTTTAAAGTATATTTAGAATATATTTTTACAATTTAATACAATTTTGGTCATTGGATGTAATTTCACATTTAAACCAGACATAAACAAGTGTCAATCTTTTGATAGATATTGTTTCTTAAAAACACGCTATTTGTTTTAACAACGGGATTTAATTATAAAATTAATTAATGCAACTTATATGTTATGAATTTGGTAAAATAGACTTTATTTTTGAATTTGGAATATGAAATATAGCTTAGGATGAAATTTTGGCATTGTTCTGAAAAACATCAATTTTTGATGAATAGTGAAACTACTAAGTGGTAGTTAAAAAAACTGAATTTTTCATAAAACTTAATTTTACCGCTTCTGTGAATGGAATTTCAAAAATCCGAGAGACACGGTTGATGTCAGTAAGTAAAATGTGGTTCAATGAGATGAAAATAATTTTTGGTGAATAGTAACTTTTTACACGGTTAAAAGTAAATAGGGTAATTAAGGGTAAAAATGATATTAATATTACCCTAACACATGTCCTAATTCTATTGGACAAGTGTATCTCGACCAAAAACAACCTTAAGTGTAAAATATTATCATTTAGGCCCACTTGGATTAAATTAGGACATTTATTATTATTTAATTCAATGAAGAGTTAAAAGAGTTAAAACCAATGTTTATTTACTAAAACATTTTTAATATAGGGTTATACATAAGATAAATTCGACTATAAATATTAATTAGAAAGCTAAGAAGATTTCCTAAATAATGGTCTTTTATTTGTAATTTTTAGACTTTAAATAATTTAATTTATTTAGGACACAACAATGATGCAGTAATTACCTTTTTAAGAAAATATTAACATAATTGATGTTATATATGACCAAATAAATGTAATTTGATACTTTTTATGACTTACACTAATTTTATAGGTTAATATGACATGTTATTGTTGATTTAAGTAACTTGGTTCGAACTTATCATTCTGTTAGAAATTTCATAAAAATCATGTACCAAATAGTGTCAAAATTGACATAAATTAGTTTTTAAAACAAATATTATATTATTAATTGTTATTTAATTCCTAAAAATCTAAGGTTCGGCCAAATGACTTATATAAGGATAGATATATTAATAATAAACAACTTGTGTTTCTTTTGGCTTGATATAGTAAGTTTATTAACCATAGAGTGTAAGAAAACAAAAAGACATGGTAAAAGTTAAATTATTTAACTTAGAGTTAAATCTAATTGATAAGGTTAAAATAATAACCTAAACTTGTCTAAATCCTATTGGATGAGAGGATTTTTACCCGTCCCCACCTTAGCCTAGAAATAAATCAATTTTGAGCTATTTAAAACCGAACTTGACTTTATAATAAAATAATATTTTTAGTTATTCCAAAGGTTCCCCTCTCCTCCCTTATAAAAGGGCACCTCCTCCCTCTCTTCCTCACACAACTTTGAGCCTTCAAGCTCGGCCAACCCCTGCCATTTTCTACTCTCCACTTCCCTAGAGACATCCTAGAGGTCCTGGTCTTCTTCAAAGACCAATTGTAGTGCCCTAAAAGAAGGTCTCAAAGAAGCACTTCAAAAAAGAGGTAATATCCATTACCGATCTTTTTCAATTTATTTCTTCTTCAACTTCTTCTTCTTTAGTTGTTTCATGATAAAGTAATAACATCATTATTTATTATATACTGATATGTTATTATAAATATGAAACAACTCTAATTAACCTTCTATCCATCCAACGGAAAAAGGAAATCACCGCACGTGCGTACGTACGGAATACCGTCTCCACGCCGTGGTGTAATCTATTTTCCGCCACCACCTTAATTGGATGGGTATAATGGTGTAATGAGTAACTATATATGATTATTATAAAGTAATATTGATACTGAAATAGTATACATACACTTCAATACAATTCCACGACCATGGGAACGATATCATCGCTCGTGCGTACGTACGGACTACCGTCTCCACGACACGATGAGATTCATTCTCCACATTAACCATTCATGAATGATTATAAAGTATATATAATAAGTAGTAATGAAATATATGACATAATAATGATACTGGATTTATGTATATTTATATGTATGTCGTCTACTTAATTCCATTCAATTCAATAAGGAAACGAAAACAGCGTTCATGCGTACGTACGGACTACCGTCTCCATGAACGGTGTATTTCATTCCATTTATCGATATATTATATTCTGAATATATATTATATATAAATCATGTTTTAAATTATGGATATAAGTAATCATTATCCAATTAATCATATTAATAATTACAAGTTAAAAACACGAACGACGAATGAGACGATTTTACCCAAAATGTTACTTTAACATGAATTTACAAAAGAACGGGTAATATAAAGTCATAAGTGAACCATATATGATGTAATAACAATGAATATGATTCTGGAATAAGTCAATAACATGATTTAAATCATTATACAGGAGGTTCAGACACTTACAAAGCAAGTCGGACCTAAGGTAAGGGAAAATATCACAATCTCATTTTTATCCGAGATTGTTTTTACTTTGGCATTTACTGGGGTGTATTTTTATCATCCACATCCATGTTCCATCAATATGTAATATTGTTTCCATCCACTTACAATAGTTTAAATCCAATTTTACCCTTCGGTGAGTTTTTAGTAAAGAATATGAAAGGAATCTTTTGTCATTTTTTATACGAGGTACTTTTTGACTTTTCTGACAAAAGTACGAAGAATGTTTTTTTTAACTTATACGGCATGAATGGATTTTTAAAACATTATTTCCAAGAAGATTCATTTACAAGTTTTCAAGTATATTTTTAATCAACTTGTTTTAGTTTATAATTGTATGACATGTTAAGAAAAGAAAAGTGTTTTTGAAGAAGAAAGGATATTTTCCTCAAGAATGGAGTTCAAGTGTTTTATCAAAATTATTTTCCATATAAGATAATAAAGGGTTATGTTTTTATCCCTATTATTACATTGATTTGATTATGTTGTGAGGGAATTATTTTTATGAAGTCATTTACCTTATATGATTTGTTTTATGATGTCATGATGTTTCAAGAATCCCATTTTTGTTACATGTGTTATGCGATGATGTATGATTTATGATTATGTGGCACACATAATAAAGGATTCATTATAAGATGGGTGAGACCTATATCTCCCTCAAATGCATTGGGTAAAGATTTTATATCTCATGAGATAGACATGGCTAGAACGGTAGGTTATACCGGTTTAGTGAAACAGGACTGGAACGAGGGTGACTCGGTTTAGAAAGGGACTTTATCCACTAAGATAGTCTTGGCAATGAGTCTTGACTAACAAGAAATGATTCTCTATGATAATGTGTGTATGCCACAAAGTTTCATGTTTTAAGTTATGATTTTTGTGATTACATTTCACTGCCATGATTTATCCCATGTTATGAAATTATGATCTCTTTTGCAGGTTAAGATTTCCAAAAGTTATGTGCTTGTGTATACGATGTGATTGATATTTCTTTTTTTTACCCTTACTGAGCATTTGAGCTCACCCTCTTATGTTTTCTTTTCCCCTGGATATAAAGAAAGGTTTTAGGTATTAAAAAAAAGGAAGATCTTTATGGGAGATGTTGAAGATCTTTCACCAGGATTAGAAGATTATATTCCGAGTTTCCAAAGACACTAAACTATTACGATCCTTGTGTGTGTGTTTTTGTTATGTAATAAGTATTCTGCAAATGTAATGTAATGTCCATGTAATTCAGGCTTCGGGTCTCTACAGTTGGTATCAGAGGAAAGGTTTAGTCAACCTTTGGAAACTAGGATGCGAAAACGTTAGTGAGATATTTCTAAGGTATGTCTAGGGATGTCCCTAAGGTTAAGTATACGTATAGGTTATAGTACTAGAATTACGTTAACGATCATAGAATTAAACCTAAGATGTTAGATATTGAAGGTACTCCCCCTTTATTATGTTTTTTTCCCTAGCATGATTTTTGCCTCTCACACTATTCTTTTTGGGTTTTAGGCGATGGCTGGAACTCGAAGGAACTGTGTTGATCAATGAAATGGACAATGCAATGATTGTCCTCCTGAACAAACAAATGTTATGGGAGATGGAGTGAAAAATCTTATTGTTATACTTACACAAGCTATGAATCATTCTGGACTTCCAAATGAGCAGAGAAGGGAACAATATTATATTGAGTCCTTCATGAGGCAACGTCCACCTTCTTTCAGTGGGTCTTCTGATCCACTTGTTGCTAAACAATGGATCAGTACCAATGAAAAGATATTTTCAGTTCTTCAATGTTCTAAACATGATAAAGTCATCTTAGCATTATATCGTTTGGAAGGTGAAGATGATCAATGGTGGAATCTTATCAAGAATACGAGGCAAAGAGATGAAATTGAGTCCATGGAATGGGACGAGTTCAAGAACTTATTTTTCAATAAGTACTTCCCTCGTATTCTTCGAACAAAGATGGAGAAGGAGTTTCTTGAACTAAAGCAAAAGGATGATGAATCTGTTGGTATATACGAAGAGAATTTTACAAGACTTCTAAGGTATGCATCTGGCATTATCATCCAACCTGAAAGTAAAGTTGATCGATTTTTCAGTGGCTTAAAACCAAGTCTTCGAAGGGCATTAGCTATAAGAGACTTCAGTAGCTATGAAGAAATTGTGTGTTGTGCTATCAAGGTAGAAATGGAAGTTGTTGTTACATATCCATCTCATGGTTTTGACAAGAAATGAAAGATGGAGTTCAAGGAGAAATCTCAGAATAATGGTGAAAAGAAGATGAATGTTTCCTTATGCACAAAGTGTGGAAAGAAGCATGGTGGAGATTGTCTTAAAGGGACTAGAAAATGTTTTAAGTGTGGAAAAGAAGGTCATCGAGCAGCTGAGTGTCGAAGTAATGGAAAAAGGGATTCTAATGATGTGAATAAATCAAACACTGCAGAGAACGCACCACCAACACTTCAATGATTCAAATGCAAGGAAATGGGGCATTATGCTAATAAATGCCCTAATCCAAGGGTTAGTGATGATCAACATGAGCAACCACTGAAGGCAAAGGACAAAGGTAAGTCACATGCGATCACTATTGGCGATGTTGAATATGAAAACGATGTGGTGGAATGATTATGTGTTTATGTAATGGGATTCCAAAATAATGTGGTATCATAAAGTATTGGAATATTTATGTGTTGGTCTAATGTGGTATTCAAAGTGATTGAGATATTTTTTGGAAATAAGATGATATGCGCATAATGAAGGGAAAACGAGAAAATGAAATGTTTAACAGTATTCATGAGCTCATGATTGATATAAGGACTAAGTGATATCATGGTTTGAGTATATAGAATTTTGAGGATTTTGGTATGTGGATGGTGTTAACTTTTAACTGCATTCATGTTTTCACTAAGGTATTCAAGAGAATACATGATTAAGGACTTTGAATGTTTGGAATGTGACCAACAAAACATATCTTATGATATATGAGGATCAACGATGGTATTAAATCTCTGGTAATCGTTTTCATTGTGTTATGAGAGTGGACTGCAGTATTTTAGATAAGCCTAAAGATTCAAATGGATTATGTTGGACATAAGTTAGGATAAAACATTTTTCGATATTATTGATGGGATGTTAATGTAGTTTTAGAAAAAGGACAACCTGCAGGACGGGCGACAGCCCATCGCGTCGGACAAGGATGTGGGAATCGAACCCACAAACGAAGTGCGACTGGCCTTTATCGCCTACCACTGGCCTACAGGAAGTCCCTGTTTAGTAGAAACTAGTTTTATTTTATTAAGCAGTACGATATATGAATTATAAGTTCATTTTAGGAACCATATATGATTAATCTCACTATAGAATGACTTATGTATATTTAATAACTTTTGTTAACCTTTTGTTTGAGACAGATGGAATGACTAGTAATTTTATCACATGATCTGCTAACACTTCACGAATAACAAATTCAACTTCATTTATTTAAGAGATGAAGTGGAAATTGTTCAAGGCACGAACAACAGTGAGATTGTACCAAAATAAAGTAAGTATTTATTCTAATTCAAATTCTTCAACTTTAGGGAAACGATCTTGAAAACCAAAAATGTTGTCCTAGTGATCTTATATTTGATGAATCAGATGGTACCTTAGATCGTCACAAATTTATGGCTTTGTGATTGCTGGCTTTTCCATAGCCATGTTCTCTACCACTCTTCATCGGAATGTGATGGTTAGATTTTTCTTCCATATCCATATTTTCACCTATGTGGAAACCCAGTGATTAGTTTATTTGGGTAACCGTTACGTTTCATACTTTCGTTTTTTAAGATTTGTTTTGGTATTCCTTTTTACGATGTGGGTTTCTATTAAAGAAACTTTCAAATAGTAAACCATTTATAACCCCGACGAATTTCGAGGGCGAAATTCATTTTAAGGGGGGTAGAATGTAACAGCCCAAGATTTTATGAAAAATATTCTTTTTAATTTCACTAATGTCTTATGTTGTACGCTACACCAAAAGGATCTTGCACAACACGCATCCTTTACTTGCCTTGTATTACACGCAATAGCGACCTTCCTCGATAGCGTGTGTAGTACGCAATACCGAGTTTCACTAAACAACGATATGCTATTAAAATATTATTAAAACTAGCCGTTATGAATAGTAATAACCACTTTTTGAAATTTTTTAATTTTTATTTTTCAAAATGGACTTTATCTTTGGATTCGTAATATCGAAATTAGCTTAGGGTAAAATTTTGGTACTTTTCGGATAACTTTCATTTTCTGGTGAATAGTGAAAATTACTAAATTTTAGTTAAAAACAACTTTTTCAATCAAAATAATTAATAGTGATAAATTATTAATTTAAGTGGTTTTAAAGTATATTTAGAATATATTTTTACAATTTAATACAATTTTGGTCATTGGATGTAATTTCACATTTAAACCAGACATAAACAAGTGTCAATCTTTTGATAGATATTGTTTCGTAAAAACACGCTATTTGTTTTAACAGCGGGATTTAATTATAAAATTAATTAATACAACTTCTATGTTATGAATTTGGTAAAATAGACTTCATTTTTGAATTCGGAATATGAAATATAGCTTAGGATGAAATTTTGGCATTGTTCTGAAAAACATTAATTTTTGATGAATAGTGAAACTACTAAGTGGTAGTTAAAAAAACTGAATTTTTCATAAAACTTAATTTTACCGCTTCTGTGAATGGAATTTCAAAAATCAGAGAGACACAGTTGATGTCATTAAGTAAAATGTGGTTCAATGAGATGAAAATAATTTTTGTTGAATAGTAACTTTTTACTTTTATTTGCCACGGTTAAAAGTAAATAGGGTAATTAAGGGTAAAAATGATATTAATATTACCCTAACACATGTCCTAATTCTATTGTAAAAGTTTATCTCGACCAAAAACAACCTTAAGTGTAAAATATTATCATTTAGGCCCACTTGGATTAAATTAGGACATTTATTATTATTTAATTCAAAGAAGAGTTAAAAGAGTTAAAATCAAAGTTTATTTACTAAAACATTTTTAATATAAGGTTATACATAAGATAAATTCGACTATAAATATTCATTAGAAAGATAAGAAGATTTCCTACATAATGGTATTTTATTTGTAATTTTTAGACATTAAATAATTTAATTTATTTATGACACAACAATGATGCAGTAATTACCTTTTTAAGAAAATATTAACATAATTGATGTTATATATGCCCAAATAAATGTAATTTGAGACTTTTTATGACTTAAACTAATTTTCTAGGTTAATATGACATGTTATTATTTATTTAAGTAACTTTTTTAGAACTTATCGTTCTGTTAGAAATTTCATAAAAATCATGTACCAAATAGTGTCAAAATTGACATAAATTAGTTTTTAAAAAAAAATATTATATTATTAACTGTTATTTAATTCCTAAAAATCTAAGGTTCAGACAAATGACTTACATAAGGATATATATATTAATAATAAACAACTTGGGGTTCTTTTGTCTTGATATAGTAAGTTTATTAACCATATAGTGTAAGAAAACAAAAAGACACGGTAAAAGTTAAATTATTTAACTTAGAGTTAAATATAATTGATAAGGTTAAAATAATAACCTAAACTTGTCTAAATCCTATTGGATGAGAGGATTTAGACCCATACCCACCTTATCCTTGAAATAAATCAATTTGGAGCTATTTAAAACCGAACTTGACTTTATAATAAAATAATATTTTTAGTTATTCCAAAGGTGCCCCTCTCCTCCCTTATAAAAGGGCACCTCCTCCCTCTCTTCCTCACACAACTTTGAGCCTTCAATCTCGTCCAACAACTGCCATTTTCTCCTCTCCACTTCCCTAGAGACATCCTAGAGGTCCTGGTCTTCTTCAAAGACCAATTATAGTGCCCTAAAAGGAGGTCTCAAAGAATCACTTCAAAAAAGAGGTAATATCCATTACTGATCTTTCTCAATTTCTTTCTTCTTCAACTTCTTCTTCTTTAGTTGTTTCATGATAAAGTAATAACATCAGTATTTATTATATACTGATATTTTATTATAAATATGAAACAACTCTAATTAACCTTCTATCCATACAACGGAAAAAGGAAATCACAGCGCGTGCGTACGTACGGAATACCGTCTCCACGCCGTGGTGTAATCTATTTTCCGCCACCACCTTAATTGGATGGGTATAATGGTGTAATGAGTAACTATATATGATTATTATAAAGTGATATTGATACTGAAATAGTATACATACACTTAAACACAATTCCACGACCATGGGAACGATATCATCGCTCGTGCGTACGTACGGACTACCGTCTCCACGACGCGATGAGATTCATTCTCCACATTAACCATTCATGAATGATTATAAAGTATATATAATAAGTACTAATGAAATATATGACATAATAATGATACTGGATTTATGTATATTTATATGTATGTCATCTACTTAATTCCATTCAATTCAATAAGGAAACGAAAACAGCGTTCATGCGTACGTACGGACTACCGTCTCCATGAATGGTGTATTTCATTCCATTTATCGATATATTATATTCTGAATATATATTATATATAAATCATGTTTTACATTCTGGATATAAGTAATCATGATCCAAGTAATCATATTAATAATTACAAGTTAAAAACACGAACGACCAATGAGACGATTTTACCCAAAACACTACTTTAACATGAATTTACAAAAGAATGGGTAATATAAAGTCATAAGTGAACCATATATGATGTAATAAAAATTAATATGATTCTGGAATAAGTCAATAACATGATTTAAATCATTATACAGGAGGTTCGGACACTTACAATGCAAGTCGGACCTAAGGTAAGGGAAAATATCACAATCTCATTTTTATCCGAGATTGTTTTTACTTTGGCATTTACTGGGGTGTATTTTTATCATCCACATCCATGTTCCATAAATATTTAATATTGTTTCCATCCACTTACAATAGTTTAAATCCAATTTTACCCTTTGGTGAGTTTTTAGTGAAGAATATGAAAGGAATCTTTTGTCGTTTTTCATACAAGGTACTTTTTGACTTTTCCGAAAAAAGTACGAAGAATGTTTTTTTTAACTTATATGGCATGAATGGATTTTTAAAACATTATTTCCAAGAATCTTACTTTAAAAGTTTTCAAGTTTATTTTTAATCAACTTCTTTTAGTTTATAATTGTATGACATGTTAAGAAAAGAAAAGTGTTTTTGAAGAAGAAATGATATTTTCCTCAAGAATGGAGTTCAAGTGTTTTATCAAAATTATTTTCCATCTAAGATAATAAAGGGTTTTGTTTTTATCCCTATTATTACATTGATTTGATTATGTTGTGAGGGAATTATTTTTATGAAGTCATTTACCTTATATGATTTGTTTTATGTTGTCATGATGTTTCAAGAATCCCATTTTGTTACATGTGTTATGCGATGATGTATGATTATGTGGCACACATAATAAAGGATTAATTATAAGATGGGTGGGACCTATATCTCCCTCCAATTAATTGGGTAAATATTTTATATCTCATGAGATAGACATGTCTGGAACGGTAGGTTATACCGGTTCAGTGAAACAGGACTGGAATGAGGGTGACTCGGTTCAGAAAGGGACTTTGTCCACTAAGATAGTCTTGGAAATGAGTCTTGACTAACAAGAAATGATTCTCTATGATTATGTTTGTATGCCAAAAAGTTTCATGTTTTCAGTTATGATTATTGTGATTACATTTCACTGCCATGATTTATCCCATGTTATGAAATTATGATCTCTTTTGCAGGTTAAGATTTCCAAAAGTTATGTGCTTGTGTATACGATGTGATTGATATTTCTTTTTTTTACCCTTACTGAGCATTTGAGCTCACCCTCTTATGTTTTCTTTTCCCCAGGATATAAAGAAAGGTTTTAGGTATTAAAAAAAGGAAGATCTTTATGGGAGATGTTTAAGATCTTTCACCAGTATTAGAAGATTATATTCTGAGTTTCCAAAGACACTAAACTATTACGATCCTTGTGTGTGTGTTTTTGTTATGTACTAAGTATTCCGCAAATGTAATGTAATGTCCATGTAAGTCAGGCTTCGGGTCTCTACAGGCTATGTGTTCTTCTATGATGCATCATGTTCAGGTTTGGTTTTCATTCTTATTCAAGGTGATTATTTCATTTCTTATAGATCTCAATAGATTATAATACATGAGAAGAATTAGCTGACCCATGACCTTAAACTCACAAGTGTGATGCACGCACTTAAGATTTGGTGAAATTACATCTTCGAAGAAAGGATTACCATGTATTTTGACCATAAGAGCTTGAGTTATATCTTATATCATCTTATATGCTTTAAGTAGGAAAATTCCGACTCAGGAGGTGAAAGAATCATTGGGGGAGTGGAACTTGATGGATATTTTTTCAAAATTTCATATTGGAGTCTGGGAATTGGGGATGAGGTTTCCTTGGCTAGTGATCAATTGACCTCCACTCTTATTGAGTTGATTATTTAGGAATAGAAGCATTATGATGAGTTCCATATCATTAGAGACACTCTTTATGGTGGGGTGATCATTCTTGTGTGGTTATTCTCCACAAAGTTCATTATATGTTATCAAAATCATTTTTTATACCGTTATCAGTTAGGAAAGCTGTAATGGAGGATTTCCACAATTTCCAGTGGTCAGTGCACCTAGGAACCATGAAAATGTTCTATGAAATGTGGTGACAATTTTGGTGTCTAGATATGATACAATGCATTGCTGATTTTGTCTCTCATTGTTATATGTACCAATAGGTCAAGGTTGAGCACTAGAAACCTTCGAGTTTTCTTCAAAAACTTCCATTACCAACTTGGAAGTGGGATGAGATCTCTATGGACTCTGTGGTTTGGTTCTCGTGTTCCCAAAGAAAGAATAATGTGATATGGGTTCTGATCAATAAGCTAAATAAATCATCTCACTTTATACCCATTAGTGATACAACCAAATTTGAGGAGTTAGGAAATCTATATGTGAAATAAATTGTTCATTTACAAGGAGTTACATCTGTTATAGTCTCTGATAGAGATCCCTAGTTCACTTCCCATTTTTTTAGAGGACTTTAGGATACATTGGGATCTCATGTTCATTTGAGTATGGTATCCCATATATAGTCAGATTTCCAGAAAAAAAGAGCTATATAGATTCTGGTGGATATGATTTGTGCCTGCATTCTAGACTTTAGTGGCACTTGGTATGACCATCCGGGGTTTGTTTATTTTTCTAATAATAATAGTTACTATTCCACAATAAATATGGATCCTTTTGAGGCATTTTATGGTCATCCTTGTAAATCTTTTTTATGTTGGTCAGAGATTGGTGAAAGTTCCTTGGATGTACTGATCTTGGTTCAAGAGAAGATAGTAAGGATTTAGTTGATTTTTTAGAGAATGTTGACGACATAGAGATAGTATAAGTCTTATGATGATCATCGTCATAGACCATTGGAATTCTCAGTTGGTGATCATACATTCTTGAAATTTTCACCTTGATTGGGTCATCAACTACTTGGGAGGTAAGGTAAACTTACTCCTCATTTTGTGGGACCTTTTGAGGTTGTTGAGTGGGTGGGAAAACTTTCTTACCATTTAGCACTTCCACTATAGATTTTGTTGAGGCATAATGGGTTCCATGTATCTCACCTATGAAAGTATCTATCTGATCCATCTCATGTTCTGAGCTGTAGTGATCTTGATGTCGATCATGATTTATCCATGACTGAGTATCCAGTTAGGATAGTTGATTCTAAAGAAAAAAAGGTACTTCATGGAAAGATGATAAATTTGGTTTGAGTTTTATTGAAGTGCAATTTTGATACTCATGAGACATGGGAGAGGAAGGAACTGATGAGAGAGTAGTGACCCCATATTTTTGACATGGAAGCTTCTTAATAGTATTTTTAGGGATATAAAGTTTCTATGGTGGGAAGGTTATAACATATTTTTAGTATTTTTAGGTACTCTTAAACCCCTACTTTGATCATTCTTTGGTTGGGTTTTGTTTAGGTATGCTTCGGGTGAAATTTTGGAAATTTTGAAGGTATTTTGGGTTGTGCATGGTTGTAACACTCTTTTCCCAAATCATGTGCCTTGCTAGTGTAAATTGTGAAAACCTAGGCAGTGGGGGTTTTCACAGTTGGTGCATAGTTTGGAAAACTATTAACCCACATAGAAGAAACCATGAAACCCCACCATCAGGGCCACATGGTTTAAAAAACCATGTGGCCCTGCCTAGGAAATCATTTGTATGGATTTTAATTAATCTAAAAATTGATTAGAATTTTCTTGAACCCCTATTTTGACCCCTTCTTGGACTTAACTTAGGTTTGAAAGTTTTCCTTGGTATTTGGGGCTTCCAATATCTAATTTTGTCTCCTCCAAACCCCTTCCAATGTGGATCAAATCAGAGCGATCTTCGTTCAGTCAATTACTAGTAAGTTTCCTCTTCTCATTCTCTATCTACCACTCTATCCTCTCTCTCCTCCCTAGGGTTTATTAGATCTCTATGTTTTTGAAGGATATAATCTAAGTTGTTTTAGATATTGAATCTATTTTTGATTCTTGGATCACCTTTTTTTATGTTCTTCATTAGAGTTTCCCATTACAAGTGTTGTTTTTTTTGATCCCGTGATCCCAAGGTTAATGGTTTCATTTGATATTTTCCATTTGATTAACCATAAATTGATTGATTTAAATTAATATTTTTTATTTAAATTAAATTGTTTTCAATTGGTTTGTTAAAAAACCCAATTTCATTGAATTGGGGATTTAGATTGGATTTGGAATGAAATTTGGGGAACCCCCACCCCCCAATTCCATTGAATTGGGGTGTGATTTGGATTTGATGGAAAATTGTGGAAATTTAAATCGTGGAATTTAAATTTTGGAATTGAATTGTGAAATTTATTTTTGAAATTAATTTCAAATTTTGATTTGAGAAAATTTTATTCAATTATTTTGATAGAAAACCATTGGTTTTATCTTGTAAAAAGGAAGGATTTGATTAAAAACCCATTTTGGTTTTTAAATGGAAATTGGCATATTGAAATGGGAAATGGGTTTAATTGTATTTTAAAAAAATTTGAAATAAATTTTCCATTATTTAAATGTTGTTTGGGAACATATAATCCTTGGTATTTAGTGAGTTATTAGGGATAAACAAGCTAGGTTGGAATTTCCATAACACCGGTTTGATGCTTATAACTCTAAAATAAACATATAGGAAGATCTTATCCCCAGTGGTATGTGGGTTAGTCTTCTTTTTCCAGTGTTAGAGGAATGTGTGTTCATATTTCCATTATTCATTATATAAGTGTGTGAGGATCCCATAACATGGAACTATCATACCTCTTAACAGATGACTGTGTTTCTCATTTGTGATTATTTGATATATATGTCATTATTTGTAAAAAAATTACACATTCCATGGGAATTTATATAAATTGTTTTATATAAAATGTTTATTAATCCATTTGTTTAAATTATTTCCATCATTTTAAATGTAAATCATGATTTTTTTAAAATATTCTTTTTGAAATACCATGACTGTTTATTTAAAAATTGAAATCTTTATTTGGTTAATTAAATGTGAAATATTATTATTGAATCCTTAGTGATACCCTAAAATACTATTATCTCACACCCTATATGTGACTTTGGGAGTTTTTAGATTTACTCATTCTAGGTTAAAGTAAGGGAAAAGTACCAAGGGGAGGTGGTAGTTGCTATTGATATTTGGGCTTTGAGATGTTATGTCCATTGATACTTTAGGTGTTATCCTATTTTATAGTACTTCTGGTTATACTTTGGGCTGTTTATACCTATTTTAATTCTAGTACAGTTCTCCTTGTGGAGTTTTCTTTTGTGCATACTGACTTGTTTCTATTTATTCCATTTTGTTTGTGGAAAATTTGTTCTCACTTTCATATTTTATGATGGCAGGTGATAGTCACCAACCCGTGGGGATTAGAAACTCCCTTAGACCTATGTTAGGACCAGCCTAGTTATTAGGGTACAAGCATATCCAGGATAATTTTTGAAATTTTTTCATTGATTTTTTTGTAAATTTTTGTGTTTAAAGAGGGTTTCTAAATGGGGTTGTCATGTGTGCACCCAAAGTGTTTGATAAAATAATTCAAAGAGGTTTGTGAGTTTAAATGGATTTATAAATTGGTTTTAGAAATGTTTTTACCTTTTAAAATTTGTTTTGATAAATTGGTAATGTTTTTTTATGAAATTTATTGTGTTATAGTTTGTTTTATATGGACACTTGATTGGGATTATGTTGGCATGGATTAGAACATGATTTAACTCAGATGTAAGTTAGGGGTTTGTTCAAGGGACTTTGTGAGCCTTCATAGAGAGGAATTTGAGAGCATCCAGTTGTTTCCAAGGGACCAAGAGAGCATTTAGGAAGGAAGATCATGTGATCTTCCATGTTGGTTTCTAATAGACCATGTGAACTCTTGGAGTTTGGCCCGAGGAAGATCTTAAGAGCTTTCATTCTTTCTTATCTAGATACCATGCTTGTTTAGACTCACACACAATAAACCCTTGAGGTTAAATGCACATTATTTATGTCAGATTGGTTTATATTCTTTATGCATTTTATTTGGTCCATTTTGACGTGATGGTATGTGTTATTCCCACTTTTTCATGTTTCCATTTACATGGTTATGTGATGTTAATTCTTACTCTCACCTTTATTATACCTTCTTGTTCATGTTGATATGTTTATCATGTTGTTCCTTGTATCCATGTTTATTTATTTGATACATGTTTGTATTTTTTTATGGAAAACATCATTTTATTTGGAAAAGTAAAACCAAAGGGGTTTAAAAGGTTTACTTGATATTGGTTTGTTTTCAAGTGGTTTAGTTTTGAAAATATTCTTAAAATAGTTTATTAGTTTTCAAGGGTAAAATAATTAAATATATTCATGGTGGTATCCTAATAGGATTCATTCCTCACACCCTTCTTGGCCCATTTTTGGGGATTTTTAGATTTCTTTTTGTATGGCGTAGGTAAAGGCAAGGGTTGCATGTTCTAGGGTGGATCTTCTTAATTATCATCATCCAATGTTTTATGATGGAAATGTGGTATCACAGGGATGGACACATGTGGAGTTGTTTTTGGTATTTTTGTATCTTTGGGTTATACTTGAGCCTTGTTTGGAATTTTTCCCTTTCCTTTGAGTTTGTATTGTTTATTTTCAGATTCCATATATATGTTTAACTATGACATGTTTTGTTTATGATGTATGTCATTTTTTATGGTATCTATTTATCTTTTGTTGTTGACACAGATTATAGGTGTGAACATCTTATTTTATAGATGGGTTATTTTGGTTTACCATTGTTGATATCATTCTTAATTGGTATTTGGGTATGCCTAGTGCTTTTTTCCAGCCCATGGTAATTGGGAACATGCTTTAGGCTATATATCAGTCCTGATCAGGTGATGAGTTGGGTTAACTTGGGTTGGTTCATTACAAAATGGCATCAAAGGAGTTTTTTTATTTTTTATTATCTATTATTTTAGATCTAAGAATATTGGGACTTGATAGGTAGGAAGTGTAATTGCTTGGATAGCTCTTATTCATGTTGAACCTCAAGTTTCTTAGGTGTTCTGGGGTTATTGTTATGTTTTGAGACCAGTTAAGGGTTGTTTGATGATTTTTTAGGTATATAATAGTTGGTGTAAAATCCCAGTGTAAGCTCAGGGGATATTTTGAGTTTTGGGGGGGTGAAACAGGGATCTCTAGAGAAGGTGAATAGTTAGTGTATATGGATATTATAGATCATACACAACCCATGTTTTCTTGCCTCCAACTCTGGTGACACTCACAAGGTTGGCATATAGTTTTACAAACTATGCATCCAAATCATATAGTGTGGTAAATGCTTGAAATTTTCTATGTTTTGGTTACTTTCTCATTTTTAGTTTATTGATATGTTAGTTATTATTATCCATACCCATCATAAGGTTTTATTTTATCTTTTATTTGTTTTCTAAGCTTGAAGTTTTCTTGATTGAGCTTTTTTTTGTGTATTCTAGGAAATGCATCCTAGAAAGACCGCATCCAGGCATATAGAGGGTTTGGTGGAGAGTAACCCACAAGTGAACCCTCTTGTTGATCCATATTTGGTAGATTTATTGATTTGTACAATCCAACACTTGGGTCAAGTAGGTGTTCATGATAAGAAACAAACCATGGACTATTCTTAAGAGTTTTTTAGATAGAATCCACTAATTTTATATGGAGAGAAGGGAACCAATGAGCCTGAGGAGTGGTTAGACTATATTAAGTGGATATTTGAGTTTTTGAAGACCCCTAAGACCTCTAAAGTGGGATTTACCATGTATTTTATAGATGGACTGGGTAGTAAGTGTTTGGAATTGATGGTGCTTTCAGGTAATCATAAGGATTTCCCCTAGGTTTCCTTTAAGGTGGTTTTTAATCATTAGTTCTACCCAGAGACCTTGAGAGTGGAAAAGGCCCGTGAGTTTTTGAATCTAGAGTAGGTTGATAATTCAGTTATGTATTATGATTCTATATTCATTGATTTAGTCTATGTATCTTATATCTCTTCACGAATGATTATCTCAAGGCTTGGTGTTTTGAGATGGGATTGAGACCAATGATAAAATATATGATCATTATTCTATTTCTACCAACCTATCAGAGGTGGTTGAAAATTTAGTTGTGGAATAGGAAAATTTTACTAGCAATGAAGGTCTCATTGGTGTTCTTTATATAGACAGTATCTAGAGTTTTTCTTTAGTACAGAAGTGGAAGTGGATTGAGTCTAAAAGAGGCAGTGGAAAGAGTGTATGGTAGTCTATAAGATCAGATTCAATGGACCCTGTGAGGAATAGACCAGTCATCTATTATTTGTGTGGGAAGGTAGGTCACTCTAGTCTAAAGTTAATAGATACTCCAAGGACATGCCAGCAGTGTGGGCAGTCGGGGCATATCCAGCACTACTATTAGTTGGATTTTTATGGGATTGGTATAGGATACACTTTTTCTAAGGTCTCTCAAGTAAAATTGGAGGCTTAAAAGGGTGTAGGATCTCATACTCATGGTAAGTGGGATTCTAATTGGGGTAAGAATACTCATGGAAGGTCTAATACATGGTGAATCTATGCATCAGAGTTCATTCCATAGGACTCAGATTCTAGGCCATCCACTATTATAGGTATGGTGTTTATTGCTTCTTCTATGGAATCAATTTTATTTAACACTGTCACATCCCATTATTTCATTTCACTTAATTTGAGTAATGATTTTGGTATGTGATATGAGTTGATTTCATATATTATGGATTTTCTAAACCTATTGTCAGAAAGAAGGATCAAGGTTCCAGGTGCCCTGAGTGTCGTGTTGTGGTTGTTGACATGGAATTCATTTGGGACTTCTTCATTTTGGACCTGGACATTTTCAAACTTATTATCTACACTGATTGGTTAATCATCATTAATGTGTTGGTCAACTATTATCGGTATAGGGTCCATTTCCTTACTCCTGATGAGATCACTCATGTATTTCAGGGTGAGTGGGATCCACGTTTAGGGAGGGTAGGACTAATTACTTCAGAGTTGGATTTGATCTTGTGTCAGTTTTTCAGGTTGTTCCTTAAGGTTGTTGAGAAGGGTTCAGTGGTCGAACTTATTATAGTCATGACCAGGTACCCTAACATGTTTCTATATTATTTTTTAGGACTTTCATTCTAGTGAGAGATCCAGTTTACCATTAACTTACTCCCTAGGATGAGATCAATTTCCTATCCATATTACTGGATGGATCCATCAAAGCTAAATGAGCTAGAATTTTAGAAATAGGATCTTGAGGGAAAGGATATTGTACATCCTAGTGTTTCACCATTGGATTTTCTAATGCTATTTGAAAATAAGGTGGATGTAAGCCTTCGACTTTGTATATACTATCATAAGCTTAACTAGTGATAATAAAGAATAAATACTCATTGCATATAATTGATGATCTGTTTGATCATATCAGGGGATCCCATTGGTTTTTGAATATTGATCTAAGATTGAGGTATCACCAATTGAAGGTTTGGGAAGAAGATGTTACAAAGATTTCCTTTCTAAGATAGTATGGACACTTGAGTATTTGGTTATACCATTTGGGCACATCAATGATCCTGAAGTCTTTATATAACTGATGAACTTGATCTTCCATCGCTTTTTAGACTCCTTTGTGGTCAATTTTTTAGATGACATATAGGTATATTCCAAGATATAGGAGGATCATTATACCCATATGGAGGTTTTATTGGGTGTTTTGAGAGAGAATATTCTATATGAAAATTTTCCCAATTTCTAGTTTTAGATTTAGGAAGAGAATTTTATGGTCCATGTGATATTCAAGGTGGGATTTTTAATAGATCCAAAGAAAGTTTGAGCAGTCATGTCTTGGGGGAATCCTAAGAACATGTTTGATATATGATATTTTATGGGATTTTATGGGTATTATAGATTTTTTTCTAAGACTTATCCAAGATAATTTCTCCCTTGAGGGATTTGAAAAGGGGTGAAGTTTTAGTGGGATGAAAAGTTCCAAAGTGATTTTGACCAGTTGTAGAACTATTTGACATCTACACCTATTTTGATTCTTCCTAAGACTAGGAAAGATTATGTTGTATATTGATATGCTTACTGTGTGGTTTTTGGGTGTTTTTTGATGTAGGATGACTATGTGGTGGCCTATTTCTCTCAACAACTATACCCACATGGGTGTAATTATCTCACCCATGACTTGGAACTAGAAGTCGTGATTCATGTACTGAGGACGTTGTGACACTACCTCTTTGAGGAGTGTTTCATAGTGTATTCAGATCATAAGATCCTGAAGTATATTTTCACCCAGAGGGAACTAAACCTTAGGTAGATAATTTGGGTGGAAGACTTTTAGAATTTTGATTTTGATATTGTGTATATGCATGGGAAGGGAAATGTGGTCTCTTATGAGTTCAGTAGGAAGCTTCAAATGAAATTAGTTAGTAAATTAGTGAATGAGTGGGGTCTGATGTTTTTATTACTGATCTAAGGTTAGATGTGTAGGAGGATATAGGGTGGGTATTTTTTTCCAGTGTGAATATTATACCCTCTCTCATCAATCAGGATAGTATTGAGTAGGTATATGACCCCAAGTACTAGCAGATTAGCAGTGCCTTAAATGGTGGGGATACCTCATGTGATTAGTCTCGGTCTCTAGATGGTTCTCTTCTCTTCCTAAAGTGGTTGTTTCTTCCTTTGAGTCTAAGGAGGGAAGTGATGTAGGAGGTGAATTATTCTTGTTATTTCATTCACACTAGGGTGACCAAGATGTTATATGCCTTTAGAGGCTGGTATTATTGTTTCGAGATGAGACATGTTATGGTAGATTTTTTTTATAGATGTTTGACCTTCCATAGGATCAAATCTGAGCATTAGAGACCAACTAGGTTTTTTAATACACTTCTTGTTTCAATGTGTAATTGGGATGAGATCTCTATATATTTCATGATAGGTCTACCTCAAAATCTGAGTGGAAAGGATGTTATATGGGTGGTTTTTCATCGTTTGATGAAATCAACTCATTTTCTACCCATTAAGGAGTCGATGAAGGTATAGGGCCTCAAGCTTCTATATGTACAAGAGGTTATGAAGATTCATGGAGTACCCTTGGTAATAGTGTCAGACTAGGATTCCCATTTTACATATCACTTTTGTAAGGGAATCCAAGAGGCTTTGGGAACCCATTTGAAGTTGATCACCTCATATCACCCATAGAAGGATGGCTAGTCTGAGTAGACCATCTAAACTCTCGAGGATATGATGCGGGTGTGTGTTCTTGATTTGATAGGTTCATAGGAAAGGTTCCTATCATTTTATAAGTTTTAATATAATAATACATATCATCCTTTAATCATGATGGTCCCATTTGAGGTATTATACGATTGGTTGTTCCATTCCCCTTTGTGTTCAGATGAGGTGGGTGATCGTTCCTTGGTTGGACTGAGCCTCATCTAGGAGATGACCAAGATAGTTTAGATAATTCAAAAATGGATATATATAGCTCAGAGTTTCCATAATTTATATATTTACCATCATATTTATCTATTGAAGTTTTCGGTTGGTGATCAGGTGTTTCTCTAGGTGGCAGTTCAATTAGGTCACCGTTGTTTGGGAAAGTAGAGGAAGTTGGCGTCATGTTATCTTGGTTCATTTTGTGTTTTGGAGCATCTTAGGAAATTATCCTATTGGTTGGAGTTTCCACCATGTATGGCCTAGATCCATGACGTATTCCATGTTTCCCATCTGAATAGATACCATTTAGACCCATCTCATTGGTTGGAGTGGGGAGATTTGGAGTTAGAGCCCGATGCCACTATTATGGAGTAGCCTAATTGCATCATGGATGTTCATAATAAGGTAATCCATGGTAATTCAATCCCATTGGTCCATATGATATGGTATCATGGTGGGAATATACATGAGATATATGAGTGGTAAATTTTGGTTAGGGAGCAGTGGTCTCACCTATTTTCTTCTAGAAATGATTGAGGACCTTGGGGGGAGTGGCATGGTGGGGAGTTTATGATTCCCACTAGATCATTAGTATATCTAATTTTGAGTTTTATTTATCTTTTAGTGTTTTCTTGGAGTTATTTAGTAACAAGATTCAAAATTATAAGTTTTGGGGAGATGGAACAGGGCACACGATTAGCTCAAAGTTTGTCTAAACCCCGTGGTAACCATGTGATGGGGGATACAGTTTTTGATAATGGGGTTTTTCATGGTTCATGTATGGTTTTTCAAATAGTCTGACACACCTTAATAAATCATGTGCCCTATTTTGGGTGGATAGTTTTACCCGCATGGATAGTTCATGGTACACCTAACCATTGATCAAAACCATGCAGCCCTATCCAACTCATTAAAAATTGGCTTTTTACCTTTTTTACCCTATCAATTTTTTAAGGGTTTTGATCCTTATTCCTACTCCTCCATCATTCGCATCTCACCTCCTTATCTTTTAGATTCTTCCCCATCCTTTTTTTTTATTTATCTTGGATATATTTGTGTCTTGGATTGAGGAAATTTTATTTCTTCATGATTTATTCTTCTTTTACCCTCCTAAATCTTTCTTCTTCCATTTTTGTGGAGATGTGGAACCCTAGGGTGTGTGTTTGGATGAATATGGGGTATGTAATGGGGTTTTGGTTTTATTTATTATGTATTAGGTGTGTGAGTCTTATTTATACCACTTTCGGGTGGTCTTCGTCATGGGAAACAGGCTTTGGATAGAATATGAGGTAGGTGTCTCTATTTAAGGGTGTTTTCCATGGCTTATCTTTAGATTTCTAATCACATTTGGTTTATATTGTTTAAATTTAAATTATTATTATTTATTCTTGGTGCGTATTTCATTTTTTATTTGTTTCATGGATTTATTGGCAATTTGGGTGTTTAATGATGGTTTCCCAAATAGGGGCGGCATGTGTACACCCAAGGTGTTTGATAAAATGGCTCGAAGTGGTATTTGGGCTTAAATGGATTTATAAAGTGGTTTTAGAAATTTTTTTACCTTTGAAATTTTTTTTTGATAAATTGGGAATGTTTTTTATGAAATTCCTTATGTTATATATTTTTTATATAGGCACTTGATTAGGATTGTTTTGGAATGGAGTATCACATGGGTTAACCGGGGTTTGAGTGATGAGTTTTTTCAATGGATCATGTGAGCCTTCAGAAGGAGGACCATGAGAGCCTTTGTTTTTATAAGGTACCAAAATATCATTTGGGTAGTAAGACCATGTGATCTTCCATGTTAGTTTTTGAGAGACTATGTGAGCTCTTGGAGTTAGGACTGGGAAGACCATGAGAGCTTCTATTGTTTCTTAGATAGCTAGAATGATTTTTTATACTCACTCATAATATACCCTTAAGGTTAGATACCTATGTGAAAATTACTCATTCTGAATTGTTTTATATGCTTTATTAATTTTATTTGTTCCATTTTTATGTGATGATATGTGTTGTTCCCATTTGTTCATTTTTTCATTTTCATGGTTATGTTATGTTGATGCTTAAACTTACATTTATTATGCATTATTGGTCATGTTTAGTAGGTTGTTACTTTTGGAATTTTTTATTTATTTTATCCAAGTTTTCAATTTGTTTTGGAAAACAACATTTTATTTTGAAAAGGAAAAACCAAA
Organism: Viscum album; assembly: GCA_963277665.1. Taxonomy (NCBI): domain Eukaryota; kingdom Viridiplantae; phylum Streptophyta; class Magnoliopsida; order Santalales; family Viscaceae; genus Viscum; species Viscum album. The sequence continues at coordinate 1,881,477,991 of OY728132.1, forward strand.
GGGGTTTTAAATGTTTACTTGAGATTGGTTTGTTTTCAAGTGATTTAGTTTTTAAAAAAAATCAAATAAGTTTATTGGTTTTCATGTATAAAAGCCTTAAATAGATTTATAGTGGTATCCAACTGGGATTCGAACCATACACCCTACTTGGGTCCTTTTTGGAAATTTTTAGATTTCATTTTGTAGGACACGGGTAAAGAAAAGGGAACCATGTTTCAGGGTGGCTCTTCTTGATTACTGCCATCCGATGTTTTATGGTGGAGATATGGTCCCATAGGTATGGAATCATGTTGAGTCGTTTTTTTTATTATTATAACTTTTGATTATACTTAGTCCTTGTTTGGAATTCTACTCTTTCCTTTAAGTTTGATTTGTTTATTTTGAGATACCATGTATATGTTTAGCTATGACATGTTTTGTTTATGATTTACATCATTATTTATGGTATCTATTTATCTTATTATATTGAATATGATTATAGGTGTTTCCTTCCCATTTTATGGATGTTTCATGTCAGTTTATTTATTTATAAATCATTCTCAAGTGGTGGTTGGTTATGCTCGGTGCTTTTCTCCAGCTCGTGGTGATCGGGAACACACTTTGGGCCATGTAGTCGGTCGTCCTTGGTGATGAGTTGGGTCAGCCCGAGTTGGTTCATTACATGAGTAAAGGTTTCTATTCATGATAATATTATTATATTATCACAACCCATAAAACTCTATGATGATCATTTATTATGTGCTACTCAAGTTCATACTTTGAGGGTATATTATCATTCGACCATTCATGTAAATTTTACAGCACACATGAATGAATGATAAATGGATAATTCTAAAACCATTATAAATTATATTACTATTACATAAATCTTATAAGTATCTTATACCAAGAAAATTTACATGACCCTCATGGTTATGATGTGATAGTAGTTTTGTTAACTCCTTACATTTATATGTAATTCCTATCACAACTCTATGTGATCACCTGGTAAATCTTTCCCATTAAAAACTTTAGTGACTAACATATATGAATTAATCTATTTTTAATAATGATGATACATGGGAATGATATTCTTAACTCTCAATTATTTGAATATATTCAAACTCATTAACTTTATAACATAAAATGTTATGTTGTAAACATCTATTGTCTATTAAGAACTTTTTTTATGTTTAACATCGTCATCATACTTGGAACCTATACTATAAAAAAATTCCTTGAAATAAATGTAACTATTTACATTATTAATAATCAATGTATCCTAAAATCTTATAGGATAAAGTGAAATTTACTTTATAGGATAGAATAATCCTTTTATAAATAGTGATATTCACTTTCTTATAGTAACTAAATGTAACTATTTATATTTTTTTATTATCGTATATCCTAAATTTTAGGATATTATGTCAATAATCACTTAAAATAATAATGGTGAAATATTTTATTTATTAACATTGAAATTATCTAAGTTTAAACAAACTCCCACTAGCCTTAAATTCTTCTCTGAATATTTTTATGAGATTCAACACAAACTTATTTATGTTAGGAAATAACAATTATTTCCTTTTTGTATCAATATTTAACAAATAAATTATTATTTCATATCACATATGGTATTCTATGTGTTTAAACCATTTTCATGAAAATAATATTATTATTTAAAATATTTAAATTATGATTTATGGGATAAAATTCTCTCATATTTTAAAAATAATTGGATAAACACTTTTACCCTTGTCTTCTTTTCAAACAAGTTATATAATATGATGAATCATAAACCATGTGTATTTAATTAATGATATAATATTATAGATAATGATAGTTTTTTAATAAACAACATCTATTATCACATAAGAGAAATAAGATAAAGATATACAACCTTTATTTTAGATTTATCTAAGCTATATATATTTACATTAAAATTTATAATGTAGCAACTATTTGATTTATCACTTGAATGAAAATTGCACACTCTATAAATTCTTCTCTTGATATTAAACTCTTATATATTTATAACACTTATAAAATATACATTCATTATCATGTACCCTTCAAAATTGAAGAATTGTTTTTCATAACATCTATACCAAAAAAAACATTCCATGGAGTTTCTGAACTCTTCTTGGTATTCTAGATAATACCATTATATGGAATTATTACTCCCTCTTCTTCCTGATAACTCTAGGTTTCAATGAATCATTATGTTCTCCATAATCGTTTAGATTCATTTTTTGAATTAATTTAACACTTGGTCACTTAGTAATGTGTTACTCTAACAAATAGAATTTCCCTCAACTTAATAACTTTTCTTAAGTTCCCAGTCTTAGTAGTTTCCTACATTAAGTTTCTTCTACTCAAGGGTTAATATTAAAGTTAAATTTGATAATGATGTCATTTCATTTTATCTACAATGAATTTATTTATCATATGGGTATCATGTTTTATATATTTTCATCAAGGAATTTTAATTAAAGTGATCCCACTAAAATTTATTACCCTATACATAAATTCCATTTAGTGAGACAAGTTATAAATTTAATCATGACTTACACTGAGATACACATAAATAATCCATGGTTTTTTAGGTAGGGAATCATTAAAATCGTAAAATATATGAATCTTATATAGTTGAGTATGTAAATATTTACCCAATTCATTATATAGATAAAATAAAATTTATTCCAATGGTATCCTAACTGTTAGGGTTTCATAGTTAGTGTAACCAAAATAAAACATAAAAACAAGCAACTTAACTATTAGGGTCACTTCATTACTTTCTTTCCTTACACAAGATAATTCATAGGCACGTAAATGTTAGGTTCACTCATACTAAATGATCAAGGTCTTGAAAGTGTCACTTTGTAAGAAATATTATACTTATTATTTAAGGGGTTATTCATTTAAAGTCTCGAAAATTTAATATACATCATATTCATATTAAAATTATAACTATTTTATATTTATTAATCTTTATCTTCTCATGTTTTTTTGTATGCATGAGTCTAATTATTTAGTTTTTAAATATCTATTTTATCCATCAAAGTAATGTGTTCACATTATATTAATGTGTATCTCACAACACAAACCACAATATTTTCTTACTCACTTAAGAAAATAATCCAATAATATTTATAAAAATCCAAATGAATCTCAGGCATAATGTATATGAACACATCATGTAAATTCTTAGATTTATATGAAATTGAAAAACATCACATGAGTAAGCTTAGAGAAAAAGATAGTCAACCTTGTACCTTTTTAAAATAAGTAATATTCCTTCAAGCCAGTGGATATTTTGACCCTAAGTCACACTCCCTATGGAGACTTTACTCAAGAGAGAATTCAACTCATGATATCTCTAAAAGCTAATATCCAAAAACTATATTCAATAAATATTTTAAAGCTTATAACTCAAAAAAATCAAGGTCAAAGTGGATGAAAACTAAATCTTATGGAGTTGTACCTAGCATGTAATTTAGGTCATTATATCCTAGAATCAATTTAACACAAAAAATTTCATAAAAAATATTCATAATATAAACAATTTAACATACATCAATAAATTAAGGAATAAATTCTTAAATAAAATATCATTTCATGAATTTAAACATGATAATAATTTATGTACTTTTCATAAATTAAAAGATAAATATAAACATTTTATAATTTAAATAAACATTATGAATATTACACAACCTTATACATAAACACTTTTATATCTAATTTAAATATGAACTCTTTCATATTTATATTATATGGAATTTTAATTTAAACATATGATATTTTATGAATTATAAATATTTGATAATTCAATTTATATTATGTAACCCATTTACATAATCTAAATATCATTTAATTTAAATTATTTAAACCATATTTAAATATATAATCAAAACACTTTAGATGTGATCTAAATTATATCTTTAATAAGGCTTCTTTTAATTTGATTAAATAAAATTAACTAATTATAAAAAATTCATAAATCTAAGTATAAAATACATTATACTTTGGCCTTATCAATTTTATTTATAAATTATCAAAAAAATACACTCATGATTTCTAAATAAATAATTTATGTATCATGAGAAACAAATATGAATAAATATATTTAACTTAAGATTATAAAATAAATTTTTTGAAGCCTAACACATATCATCATTCATGTTGTTCATATTATATAAAACTTTTATAAACATGAATAAAATAAAAGAATAAATAATTAAATAAAAAATTTATTTAATCCTTAGCTATAAATATGAATTTCCATATTTAATTTTAGGCATATTATACACATTTATAATTAATCCCACACTTGTAATTTATTATTATATTATAAATTATAAGTTAAATATATAAAATTTTTATATTTTACATTGGATTATAAAAACATATTTTCATTAAATCCCAAAACATATCATTTATAACATATTTATAAACTATATGTTTTTTTAAATACCAAAATCATCCATCCCTTAGGCCATCCCATTCAAGTAGTCGGTTTTCACTATTTTAACTAGCCTCAAGTTGTAGGGAGGTGCGAGTCTGCATAGGTAGGCACCGGTATAAGGGAGCACAGGGTATTCAGGGTGGAATGAGGGAAGGACTTGAAGTAGGTTCATCACTATGCATGGAAGAATGAGACATAATCAATCAGTCTTCCACACATATTGAGTAATAAGGTATCCCCCATCCGAAGTGAAATCCAATGTGGAATTCACTCGGTATTGGAACCATTCATCCTCTCTCACACGCATTTCATGTTGTGAATTCTACACAAACTTATAATTCATCCTGTATTCCATACTCTCCATTATTAATTAACACAATATATCCACATAAAACACTCAACATGTGTGTAACATACCATGTTGGACATCTGTATCTCAAGCTTCGATCGCTTATGATACACATTTCACTCGGAATCTATATTTTATGTTCAAATGTTTAAAAAACACATCTGATATCATATTAAACACTTGAAATTACATTTTCACACAATATAATATAAATTCCAAACCCAATACTACATTAAAACTCAATATAGCATTATATATATCCAAATATGATGCTTTGTTTTTTCCACGGCATCCACCACAAACTCTGTTATCAAATAGCAATGTTGTTCTCACCTTTTTTATCAGGTTTATATATTAACATAATGTAATTTATATAGTAAAAACATAAATAAAAATATTATCATATGACATTATGTCAACTGAAACCAATCTAGTTGCATTTCAAAAATAGTGTCCTTCAAAACCCAATGAAATAAACGCATCAATTTAGTGAGTATAAAGGCTTTGATACAACTAATTGAAATCATGGTATCATTCTATTATCCTAGGTAGAAAAATAAATCCCAAACATAGTCTATAACACCCTCAATAGAATCAATGTGAAGGGAAAAAAAACAAAAGAAAATAAATTATACTCAAAGTTCTCTATAATCTTCCTCCTTCTTCATTTTTGATTTTGTATGGTTTGATAGTGATCAAAAAAGAATCATACATATATCTCCTATATCTGATTTGGGGGGGGGACCAGCCAAAGGGATATAAAAATTCTTTGTGAGGATTCTTACACAAAAAGGAGTGTTATCACATTTACTATGTGATTATCTTTATAACGAGAAGGAAGATATTATCTAGTACCTTTCATGAAAGTGATGATTTTATCTTGAATTAAATGAATTAATGAAAAAATCATACACAACACAATGAGATAACTACCTATATATACGTGATTCCCAATGCACCTACATAACTTCATAATGTATTTGGTTCATAGGGTGTCATCTAATGGAACCCTTGATTTATGTCTCATTTATGAAGGAATTGAAATCGTTATATGAATATATGAAATGAATTTAATCCATTCACAATGGATTAAAATAGGTGATAAAAATTGGGTTGTGTGAGAGTAATATGGTAATTCCTTACATATTTGTAGATTTCATCACATGAAACAATGAATCATAGGAAGCTTAGGATCTTATAGGAACACCATGCATGTGTTGTATGCATGAAACTGTCTGAGTATACATTCATATCATGTATGTATACTATATTCACCATATTCATGTAATTTTACATTCATAATATTCATGTACATAACATATAACTCGTGCAAGTATTCTATGTTCAGATCATGAACATAATCAATATGAATTTCATGTTAATGTTATCATATGCCTATCATATAGGAAATATACCGTATCTAATATTTTATCATAATATCATCATGATGTATCCTATAGAATGCATCATATGTATTTCATTGGATTCATACATTTAGTGCATATCCATTAGAACCATCATGCCATGCACAACACACACACACAATCATCATGAATTGAACTTAAATGATGAATGAATCCATAAGTATAAATATACCTAGCATTCATCATAATATTCCATAAATATTGATTTATAGGTTACAAATACCTAACTTAGATCATAGGTTCACTTATTCATTAAACTAGTTTATTCGGTCTACTTCACATACTAATTTTAAGTAATATTTTTGTCTTACCACCTATGAAATATTCATCAGTGACTACTCCAAATCCAACCTAAAATACTCTCCATGATACCATTATTTTATGAATCAATCTTGGTGGGATAAAAATTGAGTCAGCAATTATTTTGAGTTTGACCGTTGAATTCTACCTTTAATAATCCACAGGTTGGAAACTAACACCAAGGATATATCATTACACTTATATGGAAGAAATTTCCATTTTTAAATGAAAACTCCACTTCTCTATGAATAATATAAATCAATTTACCAAAAAAATTCATGAATAATATATATATATAATTCATGTCATGTCAAACAATTCCAATCCATAAATGTAAAAAAAACTACGAAGTTTAACATCTCTTATATACCTCTAGTGAGGAATAATTCAATCTGCCTAAAAAATCTCATATTTTTAGATCTAATCTTTTTTACAAAAGATAATCTTGAAATAAAATAGTACATAAATAATGGGTGACTGTATACATATACTTAGTAGGTTCTTCCCAAAGACTCTCATATATCCATGTGAATCAAGCATACTAATTCATTTGTGTATAATAATAAAACAATCAAACATTCATACCCAAAATCCAACTATCCAAATCAGTTTCTTCTAATTCCTCATAATCTACACACTTCCCATCACACAAAACCTTTTGATCAAGACATAATTTTCAAAAAAAAATTAGGATTTTATATAGTTTTCACATATGCTTCCCTATAAAACTAAATAAATTTCTTGAACTAAAACTTCTATTGATCTTTTTTGGTTTATTGAAAATATTATTATACTTATAGTAAATTATTGATTTATCATTTTAGAATTAGTGTAAATAAATCCTATACTGAGATTTTAATTTCCATATTTTTTAGGTAATTTACAATTATAGGCTAATAAGAAATGAAAAATCACTCTCTAAGTTCTTTATACATAATATATTTTTTGGAGGATCTAGAATGATATGTAGTATCCTAGACTTTATCAAAATTAGAGAATTTGTTACATGCGCAACATTTTTTGAAACCATTTAAGATACCTATAATTATCAACTTATAGAAATTTTATAGAATAATTATATATAGGATAATTTTCTCTAGTGAAGGAAATATGTAATATCCTATACTTGGTGAATTTAAATCATTAGTTCTTCGTATGTAACATTTTCTCACTAGAACAAGGGATATATAACATTTGATCCTTGGTAAATATGGAAAATTGAAAAAGGGGGATGATACGTAAGTTTTTTAGAGGATCCAAAATTATATATAAGTTTTTTTACATATCCAGTAGTGATAAATAAAAAATTTTATATTTTCAAATATTTGGAATCCAGTGGAGAAAGCTGATGCGTAATATGTTCTTCCCAGTGTATGCTGATACGTAATATGTAAGAGTTTTTGAAAATCTAAGAGAGATTATATATAAGATATTTTCCCCCAAGGAGATTCATATTTAAGAAGATGGAGTTTGAGAAAATATAAAGGAATATGATACATAAGATATTCCTTTTCATTTTAGGTTCATATGCAACATATTTTAATTTTTTACTTTCAAACTATATGAAATTAAAATAAAAAATTCAAAAAAATAGATAGATCATAACAGAAAATTAATTTTCATTATTCTAGTATACCTAAATCAGTGAATACCTCTCCAAATAATGAAAGTGGTGCTCATACATCAAAGTAATATGATGAATATTGTGGGAAATCAAGTAATATTTGAGAAATTATCCTTTGGAGGAATTTAAACCCTATGTCCTGTACACATGGAAGTAATCAGAGAAGATGGAGAGTTTAGTATTGAATCACATGATGATTCTAAAGGCACTAAGGGAACAAAGAATTCAAGGAATTTGTATCATCCTTTTAGGGAGATCTAGAATACCTAAGAGCATGAGTATGATCCCTATTTCAGAAGTTATTTTTGAACATTATTTTATCCTCTATAAAAGGGGATGAGACTCACTATGAATGGTTTAGTTGGGTTATCTAGTAGATATTATGAATAGGATATTTATTTTTCTTTTAATTTTTTAATTCCTATAATGATGGCATGTTATACCCATAGTAGTTAATCCAAAGCAATCTCCCCCACCCCTATTAATTAATTATTGTGTTTAATTCTTAAATTTTATTCTTCTTGATATTACTATAATTGTTTTACTACTTTATATAATATTTGGTTTCCATGCCAACGAGCCTGTACCCTAGTGGTACAGGCTCCTGCTTGGCATCTAAAAGACCCAGGATCGAATCCGGGCAGGGGCGAATTTCCCAGGTACTGTAGCAGTACTGTAGCAGGTACTGTTGCAGCGGCAGCACTGTAGTAGCGGCAGCACTTTAGCGGCGGAGGGACTGTAGCAGACACTGTAGCGGTGGTGGTACTGTAGCAGGTACTGTAGCAGCACGGTACTGTAGCAGTATTGTTCACCGAGGGGTCCTTTGGGCCAAAAATGGGCTTTCATGCCTTGTATTCAGGCCACTTGGCCTTGGGCCTTCGGGCTATGTAATGGGTCTCCCTCTACCCAGTCTAAAGAGGTATTTGCTTTCAAATAATAAATAGAGGCTTCGGCCCCAACCTTTTAAAAAAAAATAGTTGGTTTCCATTGTTCATTACACTTGAATTCTTCTTTCCTTTTTTTTGTTTTTCATGCATAGGCCCCCTGGACCTAATTTATTTCTCATATGGTGGAGAGAAGTGAGGTTTTTTAGGATTGATCGAAGTTGTTTGATCACTTTTAAAGGTGAGATCATGAAGTGGAGTGATTATTACATTTCTCTATTTAAGTTTAAATCACTAAGTGGGGGTGATTTTTTGAAGTTTTATTTGATTGGTGAGAGAGAGTATGAGTTTTAAATTTTATGGATTATGATTTAATAGGTAAATTGTGGGAATATTTTAGTTAATACAATTTTTCAAGATTTATTTCAAAACACCTTTTTCTTAAATTGAAACACTAAAAAAATTGTTCTTTTTTTACCAAACAAAACCCACACACAATACAAAAAACACACTAGGAACTCTAATACTTTTAAGATAACCTAATTGAAACATTTAATATATATTATTTTTGTTCAAAATTGTTTTATATGAGGTATATGACACCTACTACATCATCTTTTATCCAATAAATATCCAATAAATGATTGGTTATCTACCCACAAATATCACACTATAAATTACTCCATGTAGTTTTCCACCTATACGGACCTAGGTATAATATCTTTATATTTTTTTTACTTGTAAAGACTTTTATATAATATCTTTATATAGTTTTACACTAGAAATGGCCTTAATAAAATATATTTATCAATTATACACTTTTTCACCAAAAATGACTCGCATTATTTTTTGGGTGTCCACACACAGAGACACTCCCCACCACAACCTACATCGATAGGGTAGTTATCCACCTACAGTGACTCTCGTTGTATTACCAAATATCCACCCTTAATAACTCTCTCCTCATCAACCTACATCATCATCACTCCACATCCCATGTCCATTATAACTAACCACAATATCATCACCATCTTTATCATGTATCAAAAATGGATTCTGGTCCCCACCATCCATTTTATCTCCCACCTAGGGCACCACACAAAAAAAATCCTAGGGAATATAATCCCACTGCATATATATACACTCCCACATTGGTATTAGATAATCCAAATCCTATGGAGTAATTCACTATGTCACTAATCTTCCTTATATAATGGGAATAAATAATTTCCATATCCTCAACACTAGAAATCACTTATCAAAAAACTCTTCTATATAATGTTTTTAGCTGCCACACCCTTCCCATATTCACACCAAATTTTAAGCATACAAGAAGGGTTTTTCTAATAGTTTATAAGAGATTTGAATGTAGTAAATGCTATCAACTCATCCCATAAGATCCACTTTTCATATCTAGAATAATGAAAGAAAGCATCATATTTTATGACCCATATTGAATATGGAATGGCCTCATTATAAATTGGAACAACCCATGTGGAAATTACAGTACCCCTATATACCTTACTACAAAAATTATCTCTAGACTATAATGTGTTATTACCCCAAGCCTGTGTGTAACAACCACTATGTAATCCACTGCCTTATCATCCAATTCTATATCATCACTAAGGTAAAGAATTTCCATAAAGTTTCATGTCCCCCATTCTAATTTTTAATGGTTTATTTAAAGTTTTTAAAATCATTATTCATACCTCTTTAAAGATTTAAAATAATTTATATTCATAGATGAATTATAAATATATTTCATAATCTATTCATAATATCACCATATCATAATAATCCCCTTGTTTATATATTTATATAATTTATTTCCAGAATTCTATAACATGATATCAAAATATATCATAAATCCATTGAAATTATCAATAAAACAATTTATATATTCATACAATATATTTTCTCATCAATTTTCTTATTTCATTTACATAATTTACTAATTTACACCAATAATCTACCATATAAAAATTTATATTCATTTAAAATATTCACATTGAATATTTATTCCATAAATATTATATTTATCAAACTTATTTTAAATTTACAATCATAATATTTATCTTGAATTATTATGAGTCATTTGTACATCACTGGAGATAAAATCATTATAGATTCACAAGGAATATTAAAAGATAATGATTTTAAGTCACCTACAATGATTCTATGATGAAAATAAATCCTTAATGATCATAAATCATTCATATATTTTGATTCTTTATTTACCTCTATCTTGATCCATCATGACATGCGGATTTCAATGTTTCATGAAATTATTGAAAATAAGATAAATTATCTCAATAGAAAAATAGATCAAATAAGAGTTGATCCTTTATTTTCCACATCAAAACCCTAGCATAATTCTCATAAAACATTACATCATTGACTTTCTCATTAAAATATCTTATTAATTTTTTTAATGGACCATAATTCATGACATGGTATTAATAAAATATTCAAATATTTTATTCCTCTAATATTTTATGTCATCTCCACCATAAAATCAAAAATAATTTTTTTATAAAAATAATTCAAAAAAATTTAATTACTTAAATAAATAAATTCCACCAATATCCATAAATTTATTAAAAATATAACCACATTATAAAATTAATAGAATTCATACCACGAGTAACATTGACATCTTGAATCCAATTCCATGTTTAAAATTTAACTCAAATATAATTAATATTATAATTATGACTTATATAACAAAAAATAATTATAATAATAAACAATAAAACTTTAAATTTTTGGGTCTTATCATGTAATGGTTGTGGACTTACCATTAGTGAATCTCTTGGGAAAGAAAATTTGTATCATCTCATGAATTCGATGGATTCTCTCTGGAATTCTCCATCCTCTTTTATAGAGCTAATCAATCATTGTTCCATGCATAGATACCCATGATGAAGAGTATAAATACCAAGGATAAATTTTAACTATGAAAATTATCTAGCACACGCATCATTGCATGAAAAATAAGTCACACTCCTCAATCCAATTTAAAACCATGAGGTCATCCTAAATGTAACCTTCATAGTTGAGGACTATCACAAAGGTATAATTTCATCACAAGATACATGCCTAGTTACTCCATCTCACTTTATAAACACTTAAATACACCAAGGATGAAACTTACACTCCTATTTCAAGATCTCAATATCAATTGATGATCATAAAAACACTGATATTATCACTCTGAACTCAGTATTATACATCAAGAAAAACAATGATAAGACTATATCCTTAAACTTTACCTTATACATTAATCTATAAAATGTTGGGGATGTACTAAACTATGAAAAAAACTTCCCATAAGGGTGATGGTGGACTCCCTCACCCATCTCTCAATCAACATGAGGTGTCTCAAACTTTCCCAAGGTCATCCTGTGACCTAATCAGAACATGTGTGTGATCACCCATCAAAGTTCCACTGAAACCTCATGACTCAACTCAAAGTTTTCAAGGAACCTAAAGATTCCTATATTTTATCATGAATATAAAGGCTACCTCCCAATGTCCTAGAAATATACTGTCAATAAGGAACTTACTAGACATATTATCCTATAATAACTAACTCATCACACTAGGGTATGTTTCACATAGAACACATAAATTATAATATAATGGGAGATTTTATACAAGGTGGTCATAAATAAAGATATCGCACATGATTTTATAATTATGGAACTATCCACACAAGGAAAACTAGATCAAAACATTAAAAAATAATACTATATTTATTTTACTTTAAAAGACGGTCCAATTACCTCTTTTATAAATTATTTTAAAGGTATATCTTTCCAAATTTACACACCCAAGGACCTTGGTTATAATCTAGTGAAAAAGTTATTTATAAATCATCCATTTTATTTGAAATATCATTTAAAACCCAGATTTTTTAATTATATTTTCATTAGAAAATTAATTTCCAAATCATTATCCTTTAAAATAGAATTTTTAAGGCCAAACTATTTTCCTATTTTAAAACAAAGCTAAATTTCAACTCATACATACCATATAAGTTATAAGATGGTTCATCATCACTCTTTCAACTAAGTTACCTCCAAACAAACCATTTATCTAATTTATATGATATTTTAGTGACTATTAATCTAATACAAGCCTTTACCATTTTATAGGGTTATACAATGTATTGAACATAGGGTTGTGTAGTGATCCCCTTAGGTGTTTGTGACTGGGAATAACCTCCCTGCTACTTGGATATATCTATTAACATGATGTGAGTCCTACATTGGGGTGTGGGAGGTCTAGTGTGCACCTAATAATAAGGGTGTGGACCTCACCATTTTAGGAGGACTTTTCTATATGGGTGGGACTCCCAATAAAAACAAACATGTGAAGGTTGAACCTTATAGTGGATAATATCATGGATGCGAGCATTGGTGGATAGGCTCAGGTCCTATACCTAGTATTAGAGATAGGTTTTAGCTTCAAAGACACCCCAGGTAATGCTAAAGGGTTTACTTTTGGAACCAATGTTGTCTAGAACTCCCCTTGGGTGTTCACTATTAGGACTAACTTCCCTAATACTTGGTTATTCCTGTTAATATGATATAATTCCAACTATAATAGCACAATACCCACACTCTCATATTCTTTTCTAAAACATAAACTTTACATTTCCATCTATTATGGAAATATTTTTGACCAAACTATTTTCCATACAAACCTTACAACATCAAAAGGAAAATTTGGATCACTTAAATTATTAAGGACCTTTTAGGTTTAGAGCTTTAGAGAATTAAGAAAGATCCTATATAAACAATACCTCAGTTTTCAAATGAAAATTTATCCCATTTAACCCATATTTTATAATTTCACATTAGGTCATCAAAATCATCCTTATGAAATTTTTTATAGAAATAAATCATTCAAATTCATTATTTATAACCTAGTGAAAAGGAAACATAATAATGGTGAGCTCAAATGCTAAATAAGGGTAAACATAAGTATTAAAAATTTAATGTCATCAAATGATAATAAGAGTGAATAAGGGTATGATGACATAATCAAAGTGAATGAGTGGATCATAAAGGAACTCATAAACATCAATACCTAGATAATTAAAAATGAAAACATGGAAAAGGAAAGAGTCATCAAAATCAATAATCATGAGCCATTTTTTCATGAACTAGGTCGGGTCGCCATCCAACACAGTCTGCGGCATAGCCTGAAGGTCATTCCCAATCCCCACAGGCTGGCACAAGTTCCCAGGTATCAGAACATTACATGGGAACTATTAACCTGAAATAAAAGATAGAAAGACAACTAACAAGATAACAAACTGAAATTGGAAACAGACAACCAAACACACCTTTAAACTATAACAGGTTTAAAGTCTACAATTCAACTAAAAAACCAAAGTGAACAACAACAAAGATAAATAACTAAAACTCCAATACCAACCTCCAAGTGAAGATCATCATCAACCAGAACCACTATCACTAAGCACAATGCCTCAACCTAGAATACACAAAGAACAAGGTCTACATACACCCAAAGGTGTATGTAGGGTGTGAGACAAGATCCCAGTAGGATGTGACCCAATAAAAAGGTGCCACATATAAACATTAAATGATAAATAAATTTGCAGGATAAATAAAAGAAAGGACACCAAGTCTTGAACAACTTTAAATAAATAGTTTCTATAAAGAAAACACTTTCAAAGAAAACAACTTAAATAAGAATAAAACACCCTTACAGTTAAGAAAAACTCAAACCTTAAAGAAAACTCCAAGTCTACACCATATGCCAATGGTGAGTGTAAAGTAGTCCAGGAGCACCAAAAGTTAGAGAGGCCCTATAGGTACTAGCAAAAAGAATGGGACCCTAGAACATCGTGTCTCGGTGAACAATAGTATAGGAAACACAACAATATATGTTCTCATGCATGAGCCACTAGTAGGGAAACACATCCATAACCTAGTGGTCTCCAATCATCATTCAAAATTTAGTTAGTTCTTTAATTGTCAAACCAGCTAAGTGAAACCGGGCCAGAGCTGGTTTTGTATCACTAGCACACTAAATCTAGTATGCCCACCTAGTACCCAGGCCTCCCCTTTTGTTCTCAAGGTGTTCTAATTTCATATTTCATGCCAAAATCAGATGAATAGAACAAACAGAGTGTTACCTAAACCCAACGCCATACTTTCACACACACAAAAATCCATTTGAAAAATTACACACACTAAAAGACTTTACCCAACTGAATTAAAACAATTTCTACATTGTTAATAATTATTTACTAAAACATATTAAATTTTGTAAACATGTTATTTAAAAAGAGACATGGAATGACTTAACACAAAAAACCAACCCATCCCTCCTTCATGACCAAACACACCCAACTACATATCGAGAACACAACCTGCACCACTTACATCGATTAATAACCCAACTGCACAGTTAAAAGAATATTTTTTCCGATTAAAAAAGGCACTAGAAATTTTATTAAGAAATTCTAGAAGATAAAACATGACTTTAAACACCAAAAGTCCACTCAATCTCTCTTTTTGGACAAAACACATGTGAATTCTACAACAGAACAAAAACCACTCACTTTGCGCATTTTCACAAAACAAACACAAAATTTATAAAACACTAGTAGATAACTCAATAAATTTTTTCACAATAAAAACCTACTCAACCAACACAACACCTTCAATTATGACCAAGAACATGCTACACCATGTCAAAACACAATTAACACCACTTTCACAAATGAAAAGATAACTACACATAATATTAAACACTAACAATTGACTAAAGATAAGTTTTCAACCAATGAACGCACCCACACCACATAAAAATGCTACCAAACAAATCTAACACATGGAAAACTCCAAGAAAACCCAATTATCACCCAAAATAATAAATCAAGGAACATTAAAAATTACTAAGAAAGAAAATGAATTCATTAAATAATGTCTAAATGTGGAACCACCTACCTCACATAAAGATCCTTCTGAGAATTGGTGCAAAACACACCCGCACCACATTCACACCACGAAGGAGTAAGAGGAGGACTAACCAAGGATATAGAATCTAAAACAAATAGTTAAACCTCAAAACTAGTTCCATTTAAAATAAAACACCAAGGGTTTAAAGCACCAAACTTCAATTTAAATTCACACTTGAAACCTTTGAACAGTACTTGGTATTTCAAGTGCCACTTGAAAGGCCAAGTAGCACTTTTGGGAAAACACTTTAAAAGCCTCAAGGAAACCTTATAAAATTGACCATGCTTTTAAAATTCCATTTGGGCATTTTATCAACCACATGGTCAGCATGGTTTGTTAAAACACATTTAAAACTAAACTTTGAATTGGGATAACCCATCGCACACCAAGGAAATAGTGATGGAATAAAATTTAGACCTTGATAAACAATAAAAACATGTCATGCCATCATTAGAAAATCACACATCATTAAAATAGAAAGCAGACAATGGTTTTTCAAAATTAAATTAAGGGCATGGAGAGATCCAACCTAGAATCAATGGTAGATGATCTGGAAAGCATCGCCTTCGATGGAAAAGGCTCCAACAAGCATAAGAATGACCCTCCTAACCCAAGAATTGTGAGGAGATCAAAAGAAATCGCCAAGAATGAGGGTCTAGAAAGGAGGTCATCCGCGATGCAGAGGGGATCGGCTAAAGGGGGAGGTCGTGCAATGTGGGTCGGCCAGGGGATGGGTGTGACGCAATCCAGGTGGGGAGAAGGTGTGGGTGGCGAGCTGGCCATGGGGAGAGCAGGGCACTGGGTGAGAGGAGATGGAGGTGGGCGAGCAGGCTAGAGAGGGAGAAGGGGAGGTCAGGCGACACTACAGGCTAGCCAGGAGTAAGGGCAGGCTAGGCAGGAGGGGTCGGCCATGGAGGTAGGGAGGTGGTGTGATGGACACCAGGGACAAGGGGGGTGTGATTCCATGAGTCAAGGGGGAGGCTCAAACACTAAGTGAAAAGAGGGAGAAAACAAGGTAATGAAAAAAACAAAGTAATGAAATAAATAAATTAAATAAGAAAAATCAAAATAAAAAAAGTTAATAACATTAAATAATATCAACCATAATAATTTTTATCACAAAATTAATAAATTCCATATCCTTAACACTATTAATAATAGTATTATTATTATTCTCAAACAAAATTCTTATTATTTTCATTAAAATAATTTCTTAAAGTTTATTAATCTTCTTGTTTTCATTTTATTTCTATTTAATTATTCATTATTATTTTGTCATCCCATTATGTTTTAACTCATTTTGAAAGCCGGGTAGACCGCACGGTCTCAAAACCATGCCCCGCCCGTGTGTCTGGTGACACTAAACCCAAAACAATAATAATAATAATAATAATAATAATAATAATAAACTAGAATATGAATAATTATGTTAATAATAATAAAAATAAAAAAACCCAAATATTTAAGTCGGACTTCAACCCGAACTACCCGACACCAGAAAAATTAATAAAAAAATATAATGGAAAAGATGCGGGTGTGACACATTTGATTTCAATATTGATTATAAGAAACATTATAAGCACATAGAAATCATATATAAAACATATTGGTATCTTGGAACATCATCTCATAGAACCCTTATAGAACCCTTACAATTAGAATAAACATACAGTTAACTTCCAATATAAGTCTCCAGAGAACATAATAATTACCCAATGCATTAGAGCACTATCTAGGCACACCCATATTTTAAGATATAACAGGCTCATCCAATGCTATATGGGTGCACCCATCATATATAATGTCCAAGAACCACAACATGAATAAATTACATAGATATTTCATCACAAAACTCATAGAAACAATCATTATTCATTTATAACCTAATTAAACCATGGAAAATAAATGGTTTTCATATTAATATCTTTGAAACATGATTAACCCATGTAAAATTAATGGGTTCCATAATAATCTCTTTAAAACATGGTTATCTCATAGAAAAGAAATGGGTTTCATAACAATCTCATTGAAACAATCTTAATTCATCCAGAGAAAGAAAGAGGATGATATCAATAAAAAATAACCCTAGTGGGGGATAATTAAAAATAAGCGTTATTTACTTTTACGAATGTAAATACCATTAAAATATCATTAAATGCATTTTGAGGAAAATACTCTTTTCATTTTGAAAATCGATTTTTTAAAATATAATTTTGAAAATATTTTTCTTTGAAATGACATTGAAATTTTATAAAGGAAGGATTTAAAAAAACTCTTGAGGAAAATATCCTTCCTTATTTGAAAAAAACTTTTTAAAACATTTTTGAAATTATTTTTAGAAAACATGGTTTTGGAAGAAAAATAGTTATAGATTGAGAATATGATTTTTTTATAAAAACATTATTTTAAACTCTTGAGTATATAAAGAGAAGGAAATGAATGGAAAACATGCATTATCATGACATAACCAGAGGATAATAAAATTAATGATAATTATTTAGAGTTATATTATAATATTCTAACATTGGAGACTTAATCATAAACAATCCTGATAAATGAAGAGATTGTGACATGAAACTCTTATCACTTTGGTAACATTGAATCATAAGCCCCATAAAAGAGTAACATTAAATGAAACTTATAATATCATGAAAATAAATATATTAAAGATATAAAATTGAAAATTTAAAGTATATATGAACCTTATAAAATAATATAGGTGTATAACATAACAAATATCTCAGAGAAGGCAAATTGAGACAAAAATCTATTACCTCTTTGGTAACTTTGAAGCTGTAAACCCTATGAAATAGATATACTAAAAGGTATATGTAAATAAAAATAAATTCCATTATAATAATCATATAATATATTAATGGTCATTATATACACCACACAATAATAATAAGTGGTGAATATGGCATATATCTCACAGAAATAAATGTGAGACAAGAAAAACCCTTATCTCATGCTTCCTTTTCGTTGAATGTGATTTAACCACCTATATAGTGGTTTTAAACATATTATTAACTTATTATAGAACCATATTAATATTTTTAATAAAATATTTTTTTATGACCTTTTATTACCCATTTATTAATAATTCTATGTTAAAGTTATGTTTTGGGTAATAACAGCTTTGTTTTTCATATATGTTTTGACTTGATATTTTTGGTCCCCTTACTTTAATAATTGTTTAATAATTTCCAGAATGTAAACCATGATATTAATATGATATATATTCAATATATATGATTTTATATTAATCAAAAAAATTATTTATATGAAATTAAATACACCGTACATAGAGACGGTAGGTCGTACGTACGCATAAATGTTGTTTCCATTTTCTTGTTGTATTGAAAGAAAGAAAAGTAAATGATATATATATATATTCATATATTATCATTACATTATAATTTTTATTTCATATATATCACATATTTTTATTAAACCCATACTTAATACATTTTATTTAAATCATGAACGAATCACATCGCTTCACGAGGTGGTAGTCCACCGTACACACGAACGACGTTATCATATTCCCACAAAATGGAATATAAGGCCCCAGACTTAAACCCTACTTAATATTGAATTAAATGAATAATTCCCATTGAGGATATTTTCATTTTTATAGTTTTAGAGAATTAGAACATAACTATTACATCTCAAAATATTACACAGTAGACACTTCTACAAATTTTTCCTTTTTCTTTTTTTACAAAACATGAACTCTTAAAAAAAAGAGTCATGTCTAGTTCCATGTTTAAGAAAGCATGAATTTTCCTTGATCCCATCCTTGACCCTATTCCACATTATTTCCTATGAAAAACATTTCAAAAAAACTTGGTATGAGCATAAAAATCTCAGTAAGGGATACACAAAGAAGGAAAACTGTTAGTTTTTCAAAACAAAAAGTAAACCATGAATACTTTATCAAAGTAATAATTTTCACCTTTATGAAGTAGTAAATACTAATCACTAAATAAAAGATCATTACTTACCCTTTTGTAACCAAAATATTACCATAAAATCCATATAAAGAACACATAACATATAAAGGTAACTTGGGACAAAAACATACTTAAATGGAATAATCATATGGTCGACTTCCAAACATATCACTTAATGGAATAGCCATACGGCCGAATTACATACCCAATGCATTGGAGGTTATAATGTAACCACCCATCCTGGTATTCACGGCACCACCCGTCATATGGTTTATCACGTAACCACCCATCAAATTTCCAAGTACCATTATAAAATCATAATACATAAAACAAATATAACGGAAAGAAAACATTTCCACATTTCGATCACAATATATCACTTAAATATATTGACATACCAAATCCATTATAAAAACCATTTTTAATACCAAAATACATAAAATATTATATGGTATTTATTTCATTTTAAAAACATTACGGCTTGTTGAGGAAGTTAAAGACCAAATAATACTCACAACAGCGGAAAAAAGGTCGTTGTCACCGCGTACGTTAAAATAAACATTCCTTTTTTTCATTTAGTAAAACACTTTGTAGAAAAAAATTCCCTTTGAATTAAAAGAAAATTAAAAGGTGTTTTATACATCTTATAAAATAAAATCTTATATTAGAAAAAAATATGCCCCAATGAAAGGAGATTGAGATGAAGTCCCTTACCTCATGTCTGACTTGACTCAATCACTCTTTAATCTTCTGAATAATAAACTAGTGTTAATTTCTACTTGTTTAAGAACCTTTTTAAAGATTATTATTCCTTTTATATCACTTATTGCCATGTTATAAACATTATGTAATCATTTAAGTTAATAATGTTCGTTTTGTCGATATTTGGTTCTTAAGTCAAAAATAGACTTTTTACAATTACATGTTGTTCATGTGGTCAAAGGTTCATTATATCCAGAGTGATATTCCGGATTTGGATATCATATATATCATATATATCTATCATATACATGTATTTATAATAGTACATAACATTTAGAGGTAAGAAATGAAATGCACCGTTCATGGAGACGGTAAGCCGTACATACGCATGAGCGCTACTTTCATTTCTATTTCGTATTTAATGGATTGAAATCATAATGATATAAAGGTACATTATAATTCCAGTATAATATCATATATAATATCATTAACTCCATCCTTTATATGTCCCACATATGGCATTAATGAATCAAATCACTTTGAGGGGGCGGTAGTCCGCACTTCCTAAAATGAAATAATCACGTTTACCCATAATGGAAATCATAAAGGTATGCCATAAATGAAAAATACATAAGCATAAGGAAAAAATAAACATAATATATATCATATATAAATATAGTGACATATTAATGGCCACCATAAAAGGTGTTAAAAGAAAATTGAACAATCATCTTTTCGTAAGGCAGAAATTCGCCAACCACAGAAACAGTATGTTCTTTAACCATTAGACAGAGGTGTGGGTAAGTGTAAATCAAATAATTATCATAAAAAAATCATAGTATATTTAATATACTGTTTTTATTACAAAATAAATGAATAAAAAGAGTTTAGGGGGTTGGATAAGCAAAATAAAACAAAAGGATATAAGAGAAGACATTACCTTTAAATCGGGTAACTCCCTTTGGTTTGAACCAAAAGGGTTTCTTGAAGATCTTTCTGCCTAAGGTAAGGCTTCTAGGATGAGTATAGGGATGTGGAGAGATAAAATAAGCAGATCATGGCTGAGATAATGGCTTGAGAGGTGAGGGTAAGGTGGTAGAGGTGGGGGCCTTTTATAATAGGGAGGAGGGGCACTCTTGGAAAGTTATAAAATGTTACTTTATTATATAATGAGTTTCGGATTTTAAAGGTACAAAAATTATATATTTCGAGGATAAGGTGAAATAGTTATAAATCCACCCATCTAATATATTTTTGACAAGTTTAGGTCTTAGATTTTACATTATATTTTCATTTTATTTAAATCGTTAAATAATGAGGTAATCGCTGCATCATCATGGTGTCATAAATAATTTAATTTATTTAATGTCTAAAAATTATAAAAAAATATCATGATGTATGAAATCTTTTTATCTTTATAATGAATATTTATATTCAAAAATATTACTTGTATAACCCCATGTAAAAATTGTTTTAGTAAAACAACACATGTTTGTGACATTTTTATTTTAACTTTAAATAAAAAGTTATTAATGTCATTTTCTTACCCAAGTGGATCCATGGGGTCCCCAAGTTGACCCATGGATTTTCTTGGTCGGCCATGACACATAAAATAAGGTTTGGACATGTGTCAAGGTAATTTCATATTATTATAACATTATTTTTACCTTAAATTGCATTAATTACCTCTAATCGCGATTAATAAAACTTAAAAGTTACTATTCACCAAAAAATTATTTTAATCCCATTGAACCGCATTTTACATCCTAATGACAACCATGTATGTCAGATTTTTGAAATTCAATTCACAAAAGTGGTAAAGTTCCATTTAAACGAAAAATCAGTTTTTTAACTACCACTTGGTGGTTTCACTATTCATCAAAAATTGAAGTTTTTCAGAAAAATACCAAAAAATCACCCTAAGCTATAATTGATATTCTGAATTCAAAAATGATTTCTATTTTACAAAATTCAAAACATATAATTTTCATTAATTAATTTAATAATTAATTCCCGTTGTCAAAACAAATAGTGTGTTTTTATGAAACAGTATATATCAAAAGATTGACACTAGTTTAAGTCCAATTTCAAAGTGAAATTAATTCCAATGAACACCATTGGATTAAATGGTAAAAATATATTCTAATTTCACTTTAAATCCAATTCAAATAATAATCTAATTGTATAAATAAATTAGATTAAAAATTGGTTTTGAATTAAAATACAACATTTTTTACTATTCATTAAAAAATGAACTTTATCGGAAAAATACCAAAAATTTACACAAAGTAAATTTTTATGTCCCGATTCTAAAGAAGAATTTTATTTAGTCCAATAGAATGTATAAGAGTGAACAAAACTATATTTAAAAAGGGTTCGCCATCAAAAGGTGATAATTCGACCTTTTAGTGAATATTAGCGTATATATGCCTAAAATTGAATTCTTTTCTTATTTTAAGCCTTTATATTTTATTGGATAAATGTAAAAACATTTAACAAACATATATAATCATATTTTAGTAATTTCTATTCATTCCCTCCAATACAATGGCTACGTGCTAACTACTATTTAAAATAATATTCTTATATTACTAGTGTGCAACATAAGATTTCAAAGAAACTCATTATTGTGTATCGGGTACGCTATTGAACATAGAAACCCCTTTAAAGTAAAATTAATATTTAATTCACAAATATTAATAAATATGAAAATGTATTATTCTTTATTTACCTGGGATGTTACATGGAAAGTATGAATTTATGTTTTATATAATAATTAAAGAAGAATAATGACATCATAAATATCATATATAAATAATATTTCCATTATTATTCCCAACCTTTAAAGGTGGTACTGGAAAAACAAACGACATCAGTTCGTGAGGCAGTAGTTTTCCATATGCACGAACGATGATTTTATTACCCATTTGATGGAATTGTATGTGGGTGTAGGTTTTAACCTTAAAATAAAAAAAATATTATTATATTAAGTATATTGAAGTTATTATATAATAATTTTATAATAATAATTTAAGTGGTGGGTAAGGAATAAAATAGAAATTGTCATTGGAGAACATTACCTCTTCTTTGGGTATCTCCTTTTGGTTTACACCAAAGGAATTCCTTGGTTGGATATATGAAAAAATTAATGTTTATAAGATGATATGATGGAGTAGAATAAATTATTTGGGTAGGTATTTTCTGATATAAATATATTTAGTTCTATGAAGATAGTAGGATATGGGGAGGCTTTTTATAAGTGGGGTGAATGAAAAACATGTAAATTTTTGAAAGAGGGAATTCCACCCACATTTTTTCATGTCAAGTGGTTAAAATAATGAAAAAAATGGATAATATAAGTTATAAGGTATAAATATGTCCATAAAATTGGTTTTGGACTAGTTTATAGGTCATTTGGTCACTTAAGTTTAAATTGTAACCACTAAGTAAACTCATTTTTACCTTAGTCACTATAATTAATTTTAATTTTTTTCACTAATATTTTTTTTTTCAAAAACTAAATTTACACTAATATAAATTATAAATTATTATTATTACCAATATTTCATCCATTTTTACAAATTTAAATCACATAAGTGGCAAAATTTAAATTAAAATTATTCATGCAGACGTGATGTGAATACGGGTTTTTAAAGTGAAAAAGTTCAAACGTTTGAAATGTTTTTATATACAAATTAAATATGAAAATGATTCAAATGAAATAAATTTGATTAATATATGTATAATTGATCTAATTTTACTTTATAACAAATTTAAAATAAAATTTTCCATTATAAATTATTGAGGTGAAAAGTCAGCTTCCAATTAAAATTCAGTATTTTTCACTATTTATCAAAAAATGAAACTTCTCAAAAAAATAGAAAAAAACACCCTAAGATAATTTTTAAATTAATATTTAAAAAATTAAGATTTTTTAAATTAAAATTTATAAAAGTTTAAAATTTTATTTTTAAAACAAGTGCACCCTCAAAAGGCGGAAAAACTGCCTTTATAAAAATATAGCTTTTATGCATAAAATTAGGTTTGTTTTTATATCATGTCTAGAAAACAAATAGCATGAATGTAAAACATTATATTTAATATTATATATATATGTATATATATATTTCATTAATATCATTCAATAATAGTAATTAATTTAATTTATTATGATAAAACGCCTTTGGGCGCATAAAAATAGTTTTTTTATAAAAACATTTCCTTTATATTCAATTGGTTTTTATTTTAATTTGTAATTAATTAGTAACCAATTAATTCATTATATAAACATTTTTAAACCATATTTATAATTTATTTAATATTATTTATTCACTTCATTCCAATAGTTAGGTGATAACTATCATGTTAAATAATAATATTAATAGTATATTTTCGTCTGGTAAGAGTTGTTCTTGCGTGTAACATAAGGTATCGAAGAAACTTGATGTTATATGCAATGAAAGATAAACTTGGTTTTTTATATATTGAAATCTAAACTGCTCATTGTGTGTAACTCAAGCTGTAAAATAATTTAATTTAATTTTAAATAAAATATTTCATAAAATCTCAGGATGTTACATCATACCCCATTAAAATGAATTTCACCCACAAAATTCATCTTGATTATAAAAGGATTAACTTTTTTTAGAATTCATTTATTTTAAACCACATTGTAAAAATTAAATAAATAAATCATCCCTTGAAAAGGAAAAGTGGGAAACATAAAGGTCACCTGAAGTTACGTATAACTCGGATTCCGTATAGGGTGAACATTGGTGGGAAATTAAAATATGGATTTGGAAGAGAAAACTAATTCCCATGTACTAATAGAGAGTTATAGAGAACATAGTCCAAATAAAGTAAAGGACAACAAAACCACAAACCAAATAGGTGTAGAAAAGGTTATTGTTTTCATTAAAAAATATGGTAAAATAATAACATTTTATTTCAATATCCTTTTCCTAAAGTTGAAGGATTATTTCACCATATAGACTGAAAGAATAATTAAATATACTTACTTGACAAGTAAAATTCCATCCTTTAACTAATTTCCACCACAATCTCATATTTTTTCCAGACGATGAGTATTAAAGATGAATTTTTCACACCTGAATCACACAAATCAAATTTTAAAGACCACATAACAATAAAATATATAAAAATTTATTCCTAATATCTTTAAAGATTAACCAAAATTAAAATGGTTATCACATGGTAAGCTAATTCTCAAAATTAATAAACCTTAATATGATACATTAATCTTCAAAATTAATTAGTAATACCCAAAGATAAAACTAAATCATTCCATAACCCTATATCCCAAATAACCTCAATAACCTCAAAATTAAAGAGTGTTTTAACCCCAAATTTTATCTCATACCTTCTATATTTCAAGCCCAAAATAATGGTGATATTATTTTGAAGTAACATTAATCACTTAGTCACCAAATCACTTTTCAATCATGTGGTTATCTATATGATAATACTTGTGTTCCCATAATTACCACAATATCCAAGATCATATAAAGACTAAAGGTTATCAATACCTTAAAACTTATTTATACAAATATTAAATGATTAATTCACATTAAACCAAAGTTTTACATATACTTCAACCCAATAAATTGTCTCATAAAATGTCATTAATAACCTCAAAATTTTTTATTACTTAAAACCCTCAAATAAGGTGTCTAGGACTTTGAACATATGATCATCCTTAATCTTATAGGCCTATGATGTTATCTATAACTCTTAATATAACATCTCATAAAAACATCATAGTCTCCAAAGTTATATAAACCGGCCTTTAATACTAACTATAATGGCCCAGGACCTGCACTCCCAGATCATGTGTTGAAAACATGAAGTTTACATTTTTTATATGATGTATATATTTATAAGCCAAATTTTTTCATAAAAATCTTAAAACATAAAAAGGAAAATATGGATCACTTACATTCTCAAGGGCCTTTTAGGTTTATATTTTTATATAATTAGGAAAACTCCTATATAAATAATACTCAAGTCATCAAATGAACATTTATCCCATTCAACATAGATTTTATTATTTTACATTAGGTTATCAACATCATCCGTGTGAAATCCTTTATAGACATAAATTTTTCAACCTCATTATCTATAACCTAGGGAAAAATAAACATAAGAATAGTGAGCTCAAATTCTTGGGTAAGGGTAAATATAATCATTAACAATTAAATTTAATAAGTATAAGAGTGCATAAGGGTATGATGACATAATCAAAGTTCATGAGAAAATCATAAAAAAAATCATACCCATCAATACTTGGATCATCACATATGAAAACATATAAAAGTAAAGAATCATAAGAATCAATAATCATGAGCCATGTAATATCAATATTTATCATAAGAAACATTATAAACCCATAGAAATCATAGATAAAACATATCTGTATCATGGAACATCATCTCATAGAACCCTTACAGAACCCTTGTAATTGGAATAATCATAAGGCAAACTTCCAATATAATTCTCCAGAGAACATAATCATTACCCAATGCATTGGAGCACTGTCTGAGAATACCCATCATTTAAGCTATAATGGGCTTACCTAGTGCTATATTGGTGCACCCATCGTATATAATGTCCAAGAACCCAACATGAATAAATTACGTAGAGATTTCATCACAAAACTCATAAAACAATAATTATTCTGTCATAACCTAATTAACCCATGGAAAAGAAATGTATTTCATGTTAATATATTTGTAACATGATTAAACGTTGGAAAAGAAATGGGTTCTATAATAATCTCTTTAAAACATAGTTATCCCGTGGAAAAGAAATGAGTTCCATAATAATCTCATTGAAACAATATTAATCAATCTAGAGAAAGAAATAGTATGGTATTAATAAAAAATATCCCTAGTGTATAATAAGTAAAAAAAGTGTGTTGAAATTGATGAATGGAAATACTATTAAAATATTATTAAATAAATTTTGAGGAAAATACATTTTTCATTTTTAAAATTAGTTTTTTAAAACACAAAACATTTTAAAAATAATTTTCTTTGAAATAGCCTTGAAAGAATATAAAGGAAGCTTTTAAAAATAATTTAAAACATTTATTTATGAAAATAAATTTATGTATTTTAAAATAACTTATTACAATGTTTTTTGAAAATATTTTTAGAAAACATGGTTTTGAAAGAAAAATAGTTTTCGACCGAGAAGGTCATTTTTTATAAAACATTATTTTAGACTCTTGAGTATATAAAGTGAATAAAATTAAATGAAAACATGTATTATCATAACATAACTAGAGGGTAAGAAAATTCATGAGAATTATTTATAGTTATATCATAAGATTTCAACATTGGAGACTTAATCACAAACAATCTCGATAAATTGTGAGATTATAACATGAAACTCTTACCACTTTGGTAACATTGAATCATAAGCCCTATGAAAGTGTAACATTAAAATAAAATTATAATATCATGAAAATAATGATATTAATTATATAAAATTAAAAATGTTTAGTATATATACACCTCATAGAAGAATATAGGTGTATAACATAACAAATATCTCAAAGAAGGCAAATTGAAACAAAACACCATTACCGCTTTGGTAAATTTAAAACTATAAACCCAATAAAAGAGATATCATAAAATGGATATTTTAATCCCTATAAATTTTATTATAATAATGATACAATACATTCATAGTAATTATATACACCACATAATAAAAATAAGTGGTGAATATGGCATATATCTCACAAAAATAAAATAAGATAAGAAAAAACCTTTCCTCGTGCTTCCTTTTGGTCAAATGTGCTTTAAAATAATTTATAGTGGTTTTAAACATGTTATTAAATTATTAAAAAACCGTATTAATATTTTTAATATAATATTTGGTTTTATCATTACCTTTATTACCTGTTTATTAACAATTCCATGTTAAAATTATGTTTTGGGTAATAACAGTTTTGTTTTTTATATATGTTTTGACTTGTTATTTTTTATATAATTACTTAAATAATTGTTTCATAATTTAAAAAAATTAAATCATGATATTAATATCATATATATTTAGGATATATTTATTTATATAAATCTATAAAATTTAGTGATAGGAAATTAAATTCATCATTCATGGAGACGGTAGGTCGTATGTACGTATGAACGTTGTTTCCATTTTCATGTCATATTGAAATAAAGAAAAGTGAATTATATATATATTTATATATTATAATTAAAGTATCATTTTTATGTCATATATATCATATATATTTATTAAAAACATCCTTAATAAATTTTATGTAAAGCGTGAATGAATCACATCTCTTCATGAGGCGGTAGTTCGTCGTACACACAAACAACGTTATCATATTACCATAAAATGGAAATCATGAAGTTATGTGTTATATAATAATTCTATAAGAATAATAAAATCATAAATATCATATATAAATATTATTTCAAACATTATTCCCAACCTTGAAATGTGGTAATGGAAAAAATGAACGACATCAGTTCATGAGGCGATAGTCTATCGTACGCACGAATGATGATTTCATAACCCATTGATGGAAGTGTGTGATAGTGTAGGTATTAAAATTAAAATAAAAAAATCTAATTATATTTATGATACTTATGTTATTATATAATCATGGTATAATAATAATTGAATAGGGTGAAGGAAGGAATAAAATAAAAACTCTCATTGGAGAACGTTACTTCTTCTTCTGGTATCTCCTTTTGGTTTGCATCAAAGGACTTCATTGGTTGAATTTATACCCAAATTAATTAATATAGGATTATAGGATTAAATATTATAAGTGTTTTTTTATGTATTTTCCAATCCAAATGGATTTAGAGGTGTGAATAGAGGAGGAGTGGGAGAGGCCTTTTATAAGGGGGGTGAGTGGAAAATTTTTAAATTTTTAAAAGAGAAAATTACACCCATTTTTTCATGTAAATTGGATCCAATAATGCACCAAAATAGATAATATAAGTTCTAAGTTCTAAATATATCCATAAAATTTGTTTTAGACAAGTTTCTAGGTCATTTGACCCCTTAAGTTTAAAGTTTTACCACTAAGTAAACTTGTTTTTACCTTAATCATTGTAATAAATTTTAATTGATTTCACTAATATTTTTGGTAAAAAACTAAGTTAAACCAGTTATAAATTATAAATTATTATAATTCTAAATATATAATCCATTTTTTCAAATTAAAATCATATAAGTGATAAAATTTAATTTAAAATTAGTCTCACAGACGTAATGTGAAAACGGGTTTTTAAAGTGAAAAAGTTAAAAGGTTTGAAATGTTTTTATATGAAAATAATTTCAATGAAATAAATTGGATTAATAGATGTATAATTTATCTAATTTTACTTTAAAACCAATTTAAAATATAATTTAATATTATAAATTATTTAGATAAAAATTCAGTTTTCAATTAAAATTCAGTATTTTTCAATATCCATCAAAAAATGAAATTTCTTATAAAAATACCAAAAAATAACATTAAGTTAATTTTTAAATTAGGATTTAAAAAATTAAGTTCATTTTTTCAAATAAAATTTATAAAAGTTTCAAACTTTAGTTTTAAAACAAGTTCCCCATCAAATGGCGGCAAAATTGCCTTTAAAAAAATAACACTTTTATGTGTAAAATTAGATTTATTTTTATATCATGAATAGAAAACACATGGGATGAATTTTAAAAATTATATTGAATATATTATATATATAATTAATTAATATAATTAAAAAATATTAATTAATTTAATTTATTAAGATAAAACACCTTTGGGAACATGAAAATAATTTTTTTATAAAAACATTTCCTTTATACTCAATTGGTTTTTATTTTCATTTCTAATTAATTAGTAAATAATAAATTAATTATATAGACATGTTTAAACCATATTTTCATAATTTAATTAATATTATTCATTCCATCCATTCTAACATCTAGGTAATAACTATCATGTTAAATAATAATATTCAGAATATATTATTGTCTGATAAGACTCAGTCGTGTGTGTAACATAAGTTATCAAAGAAACTTGATTTTATGTGCAATGAAAGATAAACTTGGTGTTGCGTATAACATAATACAAACTTTTCATTCCATGTAACGTAATCTACCAAAGAATTTAAATTAATTTTAAAGAATATATATCATAAAATCTTAAGATGTTACACCCACATTGGGGCATGGGAGGTCCAGTGTGTGCCTGATAATAAGGGCATGGACCTCACCATTTCATAATGCCTTTTCTAGATTGGTGGGATTCCCAATAAAACAAACACATGCAGGTTAAATAAAATACCCATGTTTGATGATGATCTCCCCATTTTTAAGTGACACTAATCAATCCATTTCACCATGGTACAGTCTTCACTCCACCACAAAATTAAATGGTAGAACAAAATGTTCACCAAATATGGCTCATGGCATGGTCCATTCCATTTTGGATTACCAGAAAAAATCCATACCCGTTTTTATGTACAACCAAGGAATGTTGAAATCACCTAAAACTTCCATATCCTCTCCTCAAACTTCAATCTTATTCCATGATCTTTAAATTATTCCAAAACATTGGAATAAGCATCACAAACTTCATCCATCCTTGTTTTATATTTTTCAAAAACCTGGATAAATCTTCACATTCCTTAATCATAGAGATATATAATTCATCATTATAAATTTTCCATGGAACTTAAATCATAAATCCTTTTTTCCTTTAATATAAGTTGATCTCTTAATGATTCCAAGGAAATGACTTTAAATAACTTAAAACCAATATTCCAATATTTTTCTTCCAATCATGAAGAACCCGATATAAAGTAACACAATACTCAGGAACTTATTTTCATCTTCCACAAGATTGGGATTCTACTTAAAACTTTAAATATACTCTTATTCACTCTAATTATCCTTAAATAACAAATTTAAACCACACATCATTTTCACTTAATGTTTATTGACAACCATTGACAACAAATACAACACACACAAAGTGGGATCAACATAATGTCATGTAGTTTTGAATATAATCATAATATTGTAATAAAAGTATAAAATAACTATCAAGTAATACATAATGATCCAAATAATCAAAATAAATAATAAATAAATGCCACCTACCACAATATACATTTCATTTAGTTATGTAAAGTCATATTGGTCATCCTCAATGTTATCAAACACCTATATTATTAAAATACCCAAAATTACATAAGTTGTTCACTCTAAATTAGAAGTTCATAATAGACTTAAATAAGTTAAACCTCTCAATATAGTGTAATGACATCAAAATACCAAGTGAAAAGGTTTAGATGGGCTACAACAGATCCTTAGTCCTCTTATGAGAAAAACCCCCGATTTAAACAACATGATTAACCATTAATTTAATATAATTTCTCCTAAATTAAAAAAAATAAAAAGGTGACTTGACATTATTGAAATGAAATCTAGTGATGTGTGTTTATTACTTTTTGGGATCCTTTAGTTTCCACACATACAAAATCCCCATTAATATTATTGGATTCTACCATAATTTGGTAAATTAATAATCCAAATACCTAAGTTGGAATAATAAAATAAAAGGAAGAAGAAATAGAGATGAAATAAAATTTATTAACTCATATTGATAAAATAAAACCACTAAAATTTCATTGAAAAATATTTAAAATAATATAGGGAAGATAATAGAAATGAAAATATCTTCCCTCTTATTTGGTTTGATGGAGGAAAAATTGCTCAGGTGTTAAGAAGAAACCTTCTAAAAATTACTAATATTCCCCCACTTAAAGTCACGGTTGGTTAATACCATTAGACTCCAAATAGAACCCCATGAGAAATATATTGGGTTATTAAGGTCATGGTAGTAGGGTAAATGGTACTCCACTACTACCCATCCCATCGAAATCCCAATGTGTGTTATAACATCCCACTAAAAACCAATTTTTTCAGTCCATAATAGATTATCTTGTTAAACCCTTTTTTCAATTTTATATATCTAAAATTTATGTTTTAAATATTATAATTCACTAAAATAATCCCCTATATTTATCTGAGAATAAAAAATTAAATTTCCTTGATATTTCAATCTATCGGAATCTGACATTTTCCAATTTCACTAACACCCAATGACACGGGTTATTACAGTTCATGTAACACCCCTAAATTCTAAAGTACAAATTTGTATTCGATAGCATGCATGAAACACATCACCAAGAATTTGAGGTAATATAATATCTTTATAATCTTCTATATTTTATTATTTTAAATAAATTTAACACATAATATATATTTTAATGCACACAACACTGAGTTAGCTTGCATTACACGCAAGAGCGACCTTCCTCGATAGCTTGTGTTACATGTAAAAGCAACCTTTCTCAATAGATTTTGTTACATGAAAGTGAGACATTCCTTGATAGCTTGTATTTCACTAGAAATTGACCCACATTGATATCCTCTATTACATGCAAGAGATACCTTCCTCTATAGCTTGAGTTATATGCAAGACCCAGTTTCACCAAACCATGATATATTATTAAAATATTATTATTTAATATGATATGATATATACTAGTTGTTATGTTAGAGTTTATGAATACTATAAACTTAATTATAAAAATTTATGGTTTATATAAATATAAAATTAATTTATTGGTTACCAACTAATGAGAAATGAAAATAAGAACCAATTGGATATAAAAAGAAATATTATTATTTATATGATTCCAAAGGAGTTTTTGTATTAATAAACATAGTTAATTACAATTATTGAATGATTTTAATCAAATATATATTTTATATATTCAATAAAATATATTTTATATTCATCCATTATGTTTTATATGCATAAGATAAGAACAAACCCTATTTTACACATAAAAACTTACATTTTTATAAAGGCAATTTTACCTCCTTTTAATGGGAAACCCATTTTAAATATGAATTTTCACACTTTAATTGATTTAATATGTCTAAATAAAATTAATATTTTAAATTTAAACATAATAATTAGGTTATGGTGATTTTTTTATATTTTTCAAAAACATATCATTTTTTAATGAATAGTCAAAAATACTGCGTTTTAGTTCAAAACTGATTTTTCTTCTAATTTATTTATAATGTTAAATTATGTTTTATATTGATTTTAAAGTTTAATTATATAATATTTTTATTAATTAATACAATTTAGGTTATTATAATTAATTTTACTTTGAAATTGACTATAAAAACATAGCAAACTTTTGGATGTTTTTACTTTAGAAACTCGTGTTGTCGTCCCGCTTAAGGGGTGAATTTTAAATTAATTTCTGTCACTTCTGTGATTGGAATTTTGAAAATTTGATTCCATGTTTTTAATCATAATAATTCATAATTTATAATAATACCAACTTTTTTTACCAAAAATATTAGTGAAAGTAATTAAAATTAATTACAATTATTACGGTAAAATTAAGCTTAATAACGAACTAAACATTTAACTTAGGGAAAAAAATGACCTAGAAACTTGTTCAAAACCTATTGGATGGTCATAATTATTCTATTAACCTTCCATTATTAATTTTTTTAGTTTTTTTTTACTTTTTTAGGTAAGAACATGTGTACACCTAACTTGTTTCCAAAAATTCCAAGTGAGTCCTTTTTCTTTCCTATAAAAGGCCACCACCTATCCCTATTTCTCACACCTCTCAAACCACTTAGGATAGGATAATATCTGACCATATAGCTTCTAAACATCTCTCCCCTCCACCATTAATCCTCACTTTGTTTAGAAATCCTTCTAAGGAATCCTTTTGGTACAAACCAAATGTAGTTACCCGATTAAGAGGTAATGTCTTCTCTCAAGATTTTTCATTTTATTTCCATTATCCAACCCTGCATCTACTATTATTCCATTATTATGTAAAAAAACCAGTATCCTCAATATACTAGTGTTTTTTATTTAAATTTTTCAACCTACACTTACACTCACTTCTATGAAATGGATGAACATACTGTTTCTATGTACGGCGAACTACTACCTCATGAAACGATGATTGTTCATTTTTCTCTTACCACCTACCATGGTGGCCATTATGTTGGAAACTATATATATATGATATATATTATATTTATTATTTATTTATAATTTTTTAATCTTTTTATAAAGAATACCTATAATACTTTCCATTTTTCATTAATACGATAACATCATTTGAGGAAGTGTGGACTACCTCCCCCTCAAAGCGATATGATTCTTTCACACTAAACATAGAATGTGTATGGTTTTAATTAAAAATATTTGACATAAACAAAATATATATGATATTAATTACATAAGTAAATTTCTTTAAATATACTATATATATATATATATCATTTTCTTTATCACCCTTTCACACACTTAAAAAGTGATAATGTCATTCGTGGACGTGTGGACAACCGCCTCCTCGACATTATGTGATTCTGTTTACATCAAAATAAATATATAAATAATTATATATGATTAAATTAAATTTTATTTAGGATATACTGATCATGTTTTAAATATATTGTGTTACTTACCTTCTTTCCATAACGATCATTGAAAAATGAGAACGTTACTCATGCGTACGTATGGCCTATAGTCTTCATGATCATAATAGTGATTCATTTTTCATAAAAATATTTAATGATTTATTTTAAAATTATAATTAATGTATAAATATGATAATTATTTCATGGTTATAATTCTGTATATGTTATATAATAACCCCTTTAACCATAGTTGACCTACCAAAGTCGTTTTTGACACATAAACCAAATTTTGTCAAAACACCCGACGTAAACATAATTGTTTAAGTAGTTGTATAAAACATAGTAAAAATTTAAATAAAATTAACTATAAATATTAAAAAGGTTCTAAAGAAATTATAAAATTAACATAAGTTTATTATATAGGAAATTAAATGATGTTCACCCAAAAGAAAACTCAAGTTAAGGGATTCTCACCTCACTTTTTACATCCATAAGATAAATGTCATGTTCACCACTTACATATTTTGTGTGGTTTATCTAATGCCCCTTTTGTTATATTATATAATTAATCCTTTTATCTTCATGGTATTTTAAAATTTCATTTAATATTATTCTTTCATGGGGTTTATGATTTAAAATGTTTCAAAGTGGTATGGGACACTTTGTAATGTTTAAAGATTATTTTCCTCCTGAATAATCCTAATGATCTTTCAATGTAATTCCCATTCGAGGAAATTATATTAACATTGTTCAATAAACCCTTTAATTTTACTCTCCTCTATTAATTCATGACCTTTTTCAAGTATTATTTCTATTTTCCACTCTTTGGTACTCAAAGTGTTTTAAAAATGTTTTTAAGAAAACCCGACTTCATTTCTCTCTTTAGTTGGAGAACCTATTTTCTTTTAAAAACCATGTTTTATTAAAATATTTTCAAAAATGATTTTAAAATGATTTGGTAAAGAAATTTTTACCCTTTTTATTTTTACCAATTTTTTCAAAGTAATATTCTTATCACTTTCTCGATAATGAATTTTTCAAACCCATTTACCATACAGAAGGAATGTTATTTTACCTCGTATGGTAAGTACGGATTTACTCACTGTAATTTCCTTGAATCTTCCTTTTCATGTCTAAAAGGTTAATTTTTAAATAAAATGTTATCAAAATTTATTTTAAAAGAAAAGTTTTTTCAAAAAAATGATATTTTACTCAATATTTTTTTTATGATATTTTTATAATATCTCCATTCATCAACAAAAACAACCCATTATTTTACACCATTGGGGATATGTTGTATTGATACTATCCTTAATATTCCTATGTATGGTTTATGATTGACTTAGACAAGGATAGTATTCACATTCACTTCCTTGATTTATTTTTTAGTCACCTTGAGATATTCAATCTCCTATGATCATTGAACATTGAATTTCCCTAAATTACCCATTTCATTTATCATGGATATTACTATTTCCTAAACTATATAACATTTTACATATAGTTTCTAATTTGAAAGTTATTTGATTATTTTGGGATATATTGATAATTCTGTATGATTTATTCAAAATGGATATTTAATAAGGTATATTATTTATTTTGATATAAGGATTTTTTTTGGACTGGAAATGATGGGTGGATCCCGGACTTTATATAGCTCCTTGATGCATCGATAGGTTCTCATGAAAAAAAATAGTTGTGAAAATTAAATAGGTTTCTAGTTTTAAACCATCTTATGAAAAGTATTCATGGTATAGGTTTTTATGTGAATCATACATCACATCCATTAAGAAATAATTTCCATTATTTAGTTTTAGTTATTTTTAAACCATGAAATTTTTCATCAACATATCTATGGATACATTTCATTTCATTTCATTGATTAAATGGAATGTGTTTCAGTTTCTTACCTTGCTATATTGATTTTTCCATATCTAGTTATTTTAATGGAATGTGTTTCTAGTTATTACCTTGTCATATTGTTTATGTTGTTCCTTATTAATATATTGATTATATGGCATGTGTTTTCAGTTATTTACCATTTCATAACTATTATTCTCATTGATTCATTATTTCTTTCTCTATACTTTACCCTTACTGAGCATCTAATCTCTCCATTATTATGTTTCTTTCTCAAGGTATCCAAAAAGTGTACTATTAAATATTTGTAGGGATTTATTAGTTAGAATAAAGTTATCCTTGAAGTTTTTTATTTATAACGAATAAAAAATTTATGTTGTAATTAGTGTATTATTTTGTAATACAAGACTCATTTATATATCTGGTTTACCAAGACTATTAAGTTTATCAGTACTTCAGGGCTTTATTCCTTGTAATCATGTTAATATAACTAGTAGCAGACACTAGCTTCATGCTTATAGGGATGGGTCACTATAGTTGGTATCAGGTGAAGTTTAGTAGAAACCTTGGGAACTAGATTTAGAAAAAAAAGGTTATAGGACATAACCCTAAGGTATAATTTGAAGATAATTATAGAAGAATGCCATAGAAATTTGATAAAGTATAGATTATGTGGGTCTTCCTAGCAATACATCCTTTTATAGATACTACAAGTGGATGTGGTTATATCTTAGATATACCTAGGAGTAATAACTCTGACGAGGTGTTCCGAGCCTGACTCGGGGTAACCTGGTATAAGAAAATAGTCCTTACCACGCACCTGGTTTGACACTCCCAAGTGATATGCTTAATATAATTCATATTTTATTCACAAACATTTTGAGGGATTGGAATAGATGAGGAAAATTAATAGCCTAGGCTAAACCTAATGTGTTTTAGATTGAGATAAGGTATTGTGGTTTAGAAATAAAACTAATGATATTATGGATAAACCCTATACCAAGGAAGGACCTATGTGAAATAAATGGATGAAGCATTTATGTATTAGAGTTGTATTGAAACCATAGTTAAAAGGATATTTAGTGATTAAACTTATTTCAAGGATTTCCATCATATTTATTTTAAAAATTATAGTAATTTGGTTTTAGAATAAGGACAACCTATAATTCGAGTGATAACCAATCAAATTTGGTAAGGTCATGGGTCTTGAACCCATGACTAAATAACAATAAGGTTTTCATGCCAACCACTAACCTATGTAATGTCCGGGTTAATTTTTCATTATTTTTAGTTGAATAATTTGATGAATAAAAGTTAATGATTAACTAGTAATGTCACTTTTAAGGATTAGAGATTAATCTATTAACCATATTGGTTTTGGAATATAGTTAGAGACAAATAATTAGACTTGTCACTCCTTTTATATGCCTTATGATCCTTTAAGAGTTTATTTTAGTGGTTTAGGAATAAAAAATCATTATTGGTAATTAATTTCTGGGAGTAAAGGGATGAATTAGAATTTGATCAAAGCGTAACCAAAATTTATGATTTTTTATATGAAATTTAAACCTATCAAGTAATAATATTTCCTTATATTCTTGGTCAGTAAAATAATTACCCAAAATTAGGAAAATGACTTCAAAATAAAATGTTGTCCTAATACCTTAATTTACATTAAACCAATGGTTTTTTAAATAATCATAAATTTATGGATTTATGGACCTAAAATTTATATTGATCATTCAATTATTAATGGTTGATTACCTCATTCACTCCCTATAAATATTTACACTTTTCCTCTAAGTACATATCTCTAATTTCCACTGATATTCTTCTACTTAGAGACCTAGTTACATGGTAGTCCATGTGATATTTATACTTCTCATTATCTCTTATCAAGAGGATGTTTTACAAGCCTTTATAATGATTTTGGACTTTCAAAAAAATATAAAACCAAAATTGAGTTAAAATTTCAAGGATTCAATTTAATTAAGGTGGGGAGAATGTAACACCCTGAAATTATAAAGTACAAATTTTTATTTAATAGCGTGTATAAAACACATCACCAAGAGCATAAGGGAATATAATATCCTAATACTCTATTATATATTTACTATTTAAACTAAATTCAACAAAAGATATAGCTTGTAATGCATGTAACACTGAGTTAGTTTACGTTACATGTAAGAGAACCTTCCTCGATAGCTTGTATTACACACAAAAGCAACTTTTCTCGATAGCTTGTGTTAAAAGTAAGAGAGACCTTCCTTGATAGCTTGTGTTACACATAAAAGCAATCTTCCTTGATATCTTGTTCTATACACAAGAGCGACCTTTCTCGATATCTTGCGTTATACGCAAGACTGAGTTTCACTAAACAACGATATATTATTAAAATATTATTATTTAATATAATAGGATATATCCTAGCTGTTATGTTAGCGGTTATGAATAGTATTAACTAAAATTTGAAAATTTATGGTTTATAGAAATATAAAATTAATTAATTGGTTACAAACTAATTAGAAATGAAAATAATAAACAATTGGATATAAAAAAGAAATATTATTATTTATATGCTTCCAAAGGAGTTTTTGTCTTAATAAACATAGTTAATTACAATTAGTGAATGATTTTAATGAAATGTATATTTTATATATTCAATAAAATAATTTTTATTTTCATCCATTATGTTTGTTGTGCATAATATAATAACAAACCATATTTTACACATAAAAACCTATATCTTTATAAATGCAATTTTACCACCTTTTAAGGGAGAACTCATTTTAAATATAAATTTTGAAAATTTAACTGATTTAATATGTAAAAATAAACTTAATGTTTATATATAAGCATAATAATTATTTTATGGTGCATTTTTTATATTTTTTTGAAACATATCATTTTTTAATGAATAGTTAAAAATACTGCATTTTAATTCAAAAATGAGTTTTCATCTGATTTATTTATAAGGTTAAATTATGTTTTATATTGGTTTTAAATTTTAATTAGATAATATTTTTACAAATTAATTCAATTTAGGTTATTATAATCAATTTCTCTTTGAAATTAACTATAAAAACATAGCAAACTTTTTGCAGTTTTTACTTTAGAAACTCACATTGTCGTCCCGCTTACGGGATGAATTTTAAATTAATTTTTTTCACTTATGTGATTTTAATTTGTAAAAATGGATTAAATATTTTGAATAATCCTAATTTATCATTTATAATAATACCAAATTTGTTTTTGACCAGAAATATTAGTGAAAGTAATTAAAATTAATTACAATTATTAAGGTAAAATTAAGCTTAATAAAGGACTAAACCTTTAACTTAGAGGCCCAAATGACCAAGAAACTTTTAAAAAATCTATTTTATGGTCATAATTAATCCATTAACCTCCCATTATTTAGTTGCTTTCGTTTTTTGTGACTTTTTTTAGGTAATAACGTGTGTACACCAAAACTTGTTTCTAAAAAATCCAAGTGAGTCCTTTTCCTTTCTTATAAAAGACCGCAACCTCTCCCCATTCATCAAACCTCTCAAACCACTTAGGTTCATCTAATATAAGACCATATAGATTCCCAAAATCCATAACCTTGACCAAGAAACCTCCCTTTTATCATAAATCCTTCCAAGGAATCCTTTTGGTACAAACCAAAAGTAGTTACCCGATTAAGAGGTAACGTCTTCTCACAAGATTTTTAATTTTATTTCTATTATCCAACCCCTCATATATTATTATTCAATAATTATGTAAAAAAATTATACTCAATATAATATTATTTTTTTATGTAAATTTTTCTACCTACACTTACACACACTTTCATCTAATGGGTAACGAACATACTTTTTTTGTGTACGGCGAACCATTACCTCACGAAATGATGATTGTTCATTTTTCCCTTACCGCCTATCATGGTGGACATTGTGATAGAAACTATGTATATATATGATATATATTATATTTATTATGTATTTATACATCTTAAATCATTTTATAACGCATAACTTTAATACTTTTCATTTTTCATTAATACGATAACATCTTTTGAGGAATCGTGGACGACCGCCCCCTTAAAGCGATGTAATTAGTTCACACTAAACATGGAATATATAAAGGATAGTTTTAATTAAAAATATGTGAAATAAACAACCTTTATATGATATTCACGACATAATTACCTTTCTGTAAATATACTATATATATAATTTTCTTTATTACACTTTCATACACTTAAAAAGTGATAATGTCGTTCGTAGACGTGTGGACCATCGTCTCCTCGACATGATGTGATTCCTTTTACATCACAATAATTATATATATAATTATATATGATAAAATAACATGTTATTTAGGATATAATTATAATTATAGAAATATATGGTGTTACATACCTTCTTTTCATAACGACCATTGAAAAATGAGAACGTTACTCATACATACATACGGCCTACCGTCTCCATGATCATAATGTTGATTCATTTTTCATAACCATAATTAATGATTGGTTTTAAAAGTATAATTATTGTATAAATATGATAATTATTTCATGTTTATTATTCTATAGATGTTATATAATGACCCCTTTGACTATAGTTGATCTACCAAAGTCATTTTTGACACATAAACCGAATTTGGTCAAAACACTTGACGTAAACGTAATTGTTTAAGTAGTTGTATACAAATTAGTAAAAAGTGAAATAAAACTAATTATAAACATGAAAAATGTTCTCAATAAAGTGTAAAATTATCAAAAATTTATTATATAGTAAGTTAGAGGACGTTCACCTAAAAGGAAACGCAAGGTAAGGGATTCTCATATCACATTTTACATCTGTGAGATAAATTTCATGTTCACCACTTACATATTTTGTGTGGTGTATATACTAAAAATTTTGTTATATTATATCATTAATCCTTTTATCTTCATGTTATTTTAAAATTTCATTTAATATTATTCTTTCATGGGGTTTATGATTTAAAATGTTTCAAAGTGGTATCAAACACTTTGGAATGTTTAAAGATTATTTTCATTAAGACTAATCCTAATGATATTTCAATGAAATTTTTATTCAGGGAAATTATATTAAAATTGTTTAATAAACCCTTTAAGTTTCCTCTTATATGTTAATTAATGACCTTTTTCAAGTATTATTTCCATTTTTTCACTCTTTGGTACTCAAAGTGTTTTAAAAATGTTTTTAAGAAAACCCAACTTCATTTCTATCTTTAGTTAAAGAACCTATTTTATTATAAAAAAAATATGTTTTATTAAAATGTTTTAAAAAGTGATTTTAAAATGATTTTGTAAATAATTTTTTACCCTTTTTCTTTTACTAATGTTTTTAAATGAATCTTCTTGTCTCTTTCCTGAAAGTTCATTTTTCAAACCTTTTTACCATGAAAAAGGAATGTTCTTTTATCTAGTAAGGTAAGTACATATTTAATCACTGGAATTTCCTTGAAGATTTCTTTGCATTTATAAAAGGTTAATTTTAAAATAAAATGTTTTCAAAAGTTATTTTCAAAGAAAATTTTTTTCAAAAAAAAAGGATATTTTCCTTAAGAAAGTTTTTGTGATATTTTTATAATATTTTCATTCATTAACTACAACAACCCTTTATTTTAATTCACTGGGGATATGTTGTATTGATACCATAATTATTATTCCTATAGATATTTTATGATTGATTTTTCCAAGGATAGTATTCATATTCACTTCCTTGATTTATTTGTTATTCCCCTTGAAATATTCAATCTCCTATGATCATTTAACATTGAATTTACCTAAATTATCCATTTAATTTATCATGGATATTACTATTGACTAAACTTTATACCATTTTACATATGATTTCTACTTTGACAGTTGTTTGATTATTTGTAGAAATATTGATAATTCTGTATTCTTTATTCAATACATATATTTGATAAGGCATGTTATTTATTTTGATATGAGGAGTGTTTTGGACTAGAAATGATGGGT
Organism: Viscum album; assembly: GCA_963277665.1. Classification (NCBI taxonomy): domain Eukaryota; kingdom Viridiplantae; phylum Streptophyta; class Magnoliopsida; order Santalales; family Viscaceae; genus Viscum; species Viscum album. The sequence continues at coordinate 1,881,521,056 of OY728132.1, forward strand.
GGATCCCAGACTTTATATATTTCCTTGATGCATCGACAGGTTCTCATGAGACAAATTAGTCACACAAATTAAACAAGTTTCTATCTATAGTTTTAAACCACCATGTGAAAGGTCTTGAAGGTATATTTTTTTATGTGTCTTAGACATGGAGTCCATTAAGAAATAATTTCCCTAATTTAGTTTCAGTTATTATTCATCCATGAGATTTTTCGTTGACATATCTATGGATACATTTTAGTTCAGTTCATTGATTAAATGGTATGTGTTTTAGTTTCTTACCTTGCCATATTTATTTTTCCTTATCTAGTTATTTGAATGGCATGTGTTTGTAGTTATTACCTTTCTATATTGTTTATATTGTTCCTTCTCAATATATTGATTATATGGAATGTTTTTTAAGTTATTTACCATGTCATAACTATTATTATAATTGATTAATTATTGTTTCCACTATACTTTACTCTTACTGAGCATATGATATCACCCTTATTATGTTTCTTTCCCTAGGAATCCAAGAAGTGTACTATGAAATATATGCAGGGATTTTGTAGTTGGAATAAATTTATCCTTGAAGTTGTTTATTTAGAAATAATAAAAAAAAATTATGTTTTAATTAGTGTATTATTTTGTAATAAAAAGTATAAGAACTCGGATCTTCATTTCAAGTATGGGTTTTCCTTTTTTGGTGTTTTTGAGAAAAAGAGGAGAATCTGTAAATTTTAGGAGTACATGATGTGTACTTATAAGTACATGTTGTGTACCCGGTTGTTGCGGGTAGCCATGTGTTGGCTGTGTAATGGTCGAGCACATGGTCGTGTAGGGTGATCTGGAGACTACCTAAAGCAGAGGCCGGTTAAGACAAGTACACACTGTGTAACTTTAAATTACATGTTGTGTAATTTCTTTTTATTTCATTAAACAGACTAGGGTCATTTCTAATCGATATAACCCTCTTCTTCTAGGTCTGTCTCATCCAGGAGTGATGGATACTGACAAATCTTCTTTGGGCCTCCGACTCATCATCTGTTCTCTGATTTTACCGTCGTCTATTGCATTGGAATCACCATGGTGATTTCTTCCTTATTATAAATCCTTGTTCCTTGATTTATTCTCTTTCACGAGATATCCTTGGTTGAACTTTTTTAGAATTCTTGTAGATCTATGGCGTTCTAGGGTGATTCAAGGTCTGAGGTTCGCGTATATCGTTCGTACAACATTGAGGTAGGTGGTTTGTGACTTTTAGTAGTTAGTCTTTGAGTTATATGTGAAAAATTTCCCAATACCCTCATTCGGGCTATTGCGTGTTTAGGGATTTTAACCCTGTTAATTCATGTTATGCCTTGTATGTTTGAATACAGGTTATTTGGTTGTGAATAGGGTTAATTGCCATGCGATGGATGTGTTTTCCCATGCTTGTTTGATTTTGTCCATTTAGTCTAGCTATTCCTATTAGGCTATTGTTTTCTATTCCTAGTGTTGTTAGGATGGAGTGATTATTTTATCTGATATATTATTCCATGCTTTGTAGCTATTTATCTAATTATTAATTTGAGGTTTACTTTGGCTGTTGATTATCATTTGTGCCTGAATGCTTTACACAGGGTTGTAGGAACCTAGTGTAGTGAGACCATAGGGGAAATTGATGTTGAGGGCTTTCCCAGAGTGTCTGTTATGTTTTTCATGCTGCGAGACCATAGGGGGGATTTACATTGAGTGATCCCTCAGAGGTTTTATAGATATGTTATGAGACCACGGGAGGAATTGACATTGAGTGCTTCCTCAGATTGTATGTAGTTTATCGTTAAATTCTATAGGGGTAATTGACAGTGAGTGATTCCTCGAATAGTCTTTATTGCATGTGACCAAAGGGGTTAGACCATGTGAGATACCCAGGAGGTCATTATATCCTTGTATAAATTGAACCATAGGAGATAGGCTGTGAGAACTTTCCCAGAGGGTTGGTTGTGAATGTTTGGTTGATTAATAAATAAATGTAAATGAATATAATTGAAACTGTATGACTATTTACTTTTGAGTACTTCCTTGTTTATTACTTCTTTTTCATATTACATGTCATATATATTCACTAACTATTAGTCACAGATCTTTGGGTGGTTGCCTACTGGGATTCGTCTCACACCCTATTTGGGTCTTTCTTTTGGGCCCAAATAGATTATATTGTTGCAATTCTAGATAAGTTAAAGTGCCCTTCTACTTCAGGTACTTGATTACTGTGGAGATGGAGAGCAATGGACTAAGCTGATGCTTGCGATGCTGAGGAGTTGTTTACCTGCTTTCTTTTGTACTTGGTTTAGTACTATATTTCCAGCATTGTGATGTGTTTGGACGCTTTCCAAGACATATGTGACATGCATCATTTATATATGTACTCACATTTGTTTATTACTTTCAGTATTTCATTGTTTACTGTTGTATGGTATTATTAATGCTTCCTCTATTGTTATCTATTTATTCTGCTATGTTACTTTTCCAATGAGTTCATAGTTTCCCCACTATCACACTCAAGGCCATCGCTGCTAGTCGGAAGCCTCTGGAGTTTAGGTAAATGCACTTGAGGCCATGTGACCAAATGGGTACGGGGCACCTCTTGGTGGCACCCGGAATCGAGAAGTTACAAAGTGGTATTAGAGGCAGGAGAGGCAGCTATGCTAGGACCTCATCTTGTCCAAGAGACTACAGAGCATATAGAGTTGATTCGGAAGAGGATGGATACTGCACAGTCATGACAGAAGTCTTATGATGATCGACGGAGATGACCTATAGAGTTCGAGGTAGGAGATCAGGTTTTTCTTCATGTCACATCGAGGTTGGGACACAAAAGGATTAGGAGACAGGGAAAGCTTTCACTAAGATATGTTGGATCATTTGATATTTGGAGAGAGTCGGACCGGTTTCCTATCAGTTGTAGTTACCTCAGAGGTACCAAGCTATGCATGACATGTTCCACATTTCTCAGCTACGATGTTACTTCTTAGATTCATTTCATGATTTTAAACCAGAGTAGGTTGAGTTAAAAGTGGATGCATCCTTTGATTAGCATCCTATCCGGATTTTTGATCGCAGTGTAAAGGTTCTCCATGGTCGTTCTATTCCTTTGGTACGAGTGCTATGGCAGAACAGGCGAGTACAGGACGAGACTTGGGAGAGGGAGTCCAACGTACGATCATAGTGGTCAGAGCTGTTCGAGGAACCTTCTTCTACATATCCTTGCTAGGGAAATTCAGGGATGAATTTCTTTAAGGGGAAAATTTTGTAAGAACTTGGATCTTCGTTTCAGGTATGGGTTTTCCTTTTTTGGTGTTTTTGAGAAAAATAGGAGAATATTTAAATTTTAGGAGTACACACTGTGTACTTATCAGTACACGGCATGTACTCCTAAAATTTACATATTCTATTATTTTTCTCAAAAACACAAAAAAAGGAAAACCCATACCTGAAATGAAAATCCAGGTAACATACCAAAAAATGAAAACCCATACCTGAAATGAACCATGCATGTTACGTTAGTGTATTATTTTATAATAAAAAGACTCATTTATGTATATGGTTTACTAATACTACTAAACCAACCATGCATATTACATTAGTGTATTATTTTGTAATAAAAAGACTAATTTATGTATTTGGTTTACTAATACTACTAAACCAATAGGTCCTTCAGGGATTGATTCCTTGTAATCATGCCAATGTAATCAGTAGCAGACACTAGCTCAAGGCTTCTGGGTTCAGTTTTCTATAGTTCATGTATTTCTATTTATATTAAATATAAAATTAGATATTATATGGATTGATATGTGGTAATCATAATAAAAAAATATAAATCACAATTTATAATATCTATAATAATCACATGTGGTAATTTCTGGAAATAGTATCATGTAAATTGATATTCTTAACCTTAAAATGTGATATATCATAAATTTATATTTCTTTCAATGATTCACTTATATCTTTAATCATAAATGACTCTCAGAATTCTATTTTTATGTTTCACATTCTAGCGATAAATTTTTAATAATCAATTTTCAAAAATATATTTTAATATAATTACATAGAGTTTTATCTAAAATTGAAACAAGATGTATATGTGTTTTGGTGATTAACTCGGCCTGAATCCCATTGAGTTTTTTATTTATTTTTTAATAATCCCCTTTAAAATTGGGTTGAGAGGGAACCCTTACATGACATGTGTTCCCAGAGGTGAAAGGCCCAATACATGACTCAAAGTCCCAAAAACCTGACTACACTAGAACTGCCCCTCCCCGGTATTAGCTTCATTGATGGTGCATAGCTTCCCACCTCACATGTATGATCAGCTAGAATTATCTCATGCATGGATGCACAATACCCGGTACCAATGGTGTTTTTCATACCCTCTTATTCTTCCTATCTGATTAGCTATGTTCTGATGGCTTTTACTTGCTTTGATTCCTCTTCGGGGCCATTCTCTCGTGTGGTCAGACCTAACTACTTCATAGCCCAAAGGCCCTATGGACTGAAATACATTTGGCTCGAAGGATTATTGTGGACTAGAGGCCATGTGGCTCAAAGTCCTATGGTGGAATGAAGGCCCAAATCCATGGCTTGTAGTCACGAATCATATGAATAGTTTTTTAGCTACATTAGATTCTACATTATCCTCTACAATAACTGTTACAGTGACTTAGAGATTCACTCCCACTGGGATTTGATCCCAGACTTTGTGTAGGATTACAGGGTGTGTTAACCACTTGTATACCACCCCAACTGCATATATATGAATTTTATTGATCAAACAAAACAATAAAGATTTAACCCTTAAGAAATTATCCCAAAATATATAGTTTTGAAATCCCTAGGTAGTAAGAAAAATATTGTAACAAATGATATATATATATATATATATCACTACACCAAAAATGTCATTTGGTGGTGGTTTATTTGGAATTTAAAGGCAGTTTAAACCGTTGTGAAATGAGGCATCGTGAAATATTTCACTACGCTTTAAAAAACTGTTGTGAAGTGGTTTCACAATGGTTTTTAATTTCTTTTAAATTTTTCAATTTACTTTTTTTTTATTTTTTTATTTTTTTTTTATTTTTTTATTTTTTTATTTTTTTTATTACTTATTACTTATTACTCCCACTATTCTTTAGCCCACCCACACTCACCATGCAAACCTTTACCACTCCACCAATCTATCATGTGGAAACTAAATAGACTTTAATATACTTATATGTGTGTGTATGTGTGTCTATGTGTGCATACATATATTTATTCATAATTTATAAATACATACATATAAAAATATAATTACATGTAAATATGTGTATGTTTCTATATATATATATACGGGCATATTATATATAAATGTATATAAATATACATAAATATTTATAAATATTTATAAATATAAATTAATTTACATAAATATATATAAGCACATATAAATAAATATAAATACAAATATATATATAATTAAATATAATTTTATGTATATATATACAAACATAATATATATAAATGTATATAAATATAAATAAATTTACATAAATTTATATAAATAAATTTAATACATATATGTATATATATAATTAAATATAATTATGTATATATATATATGTGGACATAATATATATGGATACAAAGAAAGATAAAGATATATAAATATAAATGATTACATATAAATATCTATAAATATAAATAAATTTATATAAATATATATATATATAATCATATATAATTGTTTATATATATATATACAAACTTAATATGTATAAATATATATAAATTCAAATTAATATAAATATATATGTGTGTGTATTAATAAATACATAAAAATATATAAATATAAATATAAATATAAATAAATTTACATAAATACACACACATATATATATCCACATCAAATAGATATATAAAAACATATAAACATTTATAAGTATCTATAAATATATATAAATATAAATACATATAATTATAAATAAATACACATAATTATACATAAATATAAATAAACATCAATAAATATATAAATATATATATATATAAATACATAAATATATATATATATATATCTAATTTCATATTTTTTATTTCCCAATAAACTCTCTTTTTAATTGGGTTGAGGGAGAACTCTTAAATGACCCAAAGGACCATAGGCACAAAGGCTTGAATTACATGGCCTGAGGGAATAAAAACCTTACATGTTTTTTTGAACTGACTATACCAGAACAACCCCACCCCATCACCTCTTTGATTATGTGTCTATCTTCCCACTTGATGTTCCTAATGGCATGAAGTGCCCTGAGTATTGCTACATAGGTTGAGGGCATGTCCATTGTATCCCTCATTTAATATTGGGTCAGGTTCGCTCCACATAGTGGTTGATACTACTCTGATTCATCATCCTGGGGTTTCTCCAATATGAAGGACTCGGTCTGCTCCATTTCCTGGTGGCCTTGTGTCCTAAAGGCCCTTGATGGCCCGAAATCCTTGTGGCTTAAAGGCCTAATTGTGCCCCAACAGCCATGTAGCCCAAAGACCATTGATGACTCAAAATCCTTATGTCCCATAGGCCCAATATTGTATCCTGAAATCCTAATTCAGGTGAATGTAATCCTGGGGAATAAATTTCATCTTCACTGAAAAAAGACAAGAAGACCCTCTTAAACGAAATTGAAATTTCATTGAATGTTCAAAAATTAGGGTTTTTTGAAGTTCAATTCATGTTTTCTACTTATATTAATATATTAATTAATATATTAATTTTTTATATCACCAAATTGTTATTAAATGTCTATTACACAGTACTAATTAGTAAATTTTTAATTAATATTAATTTATAATTATTTTATAAAACATTTTTCAATAAATCTATTATATATTAAGTGTAAATACATATTTAGTATTATAAAAAACATATTTAATATAATATATTATATCTATATCAATATAAATATATTTATATACTAAAATATGATATTTAATAGTATATAAAGTATTTTTTATGAAGTATGCCTTTTATCAGCGTAAAATATAGATTAATATAAATATTTTTTTATAAATATATATATAATTAAATAAAATTATATAAAAGTTAAAATAATATATTGTATTTATATGTAAATATATAAAGATATAAATAATTACTAATTAATAATTTATAATTAGTAAATAATTCAAAATTCAAAATTCAAAATTATTACAAATTTTAAATAAAAAATTATAATTATTAATTATTAATTAATAACATGTAAATAAAATTTTAATTAATTTAAAAAATAATGAACTATTATTAATTTCACAGTGGTTTTTTAAAAACTACTGCTAAAATTTAAAATTAAATTCAAATTTAGAGGTCATTTAAACATTCGCTAATTCATTGTGATTTTTTAATAAACCCCATGAATTAGCAGTGGTTTTCTAAAATTGCTACTAAAACAATAAAATGAAACATTTTTCAATATTTTTTAAAACCTCCACTAAAAAAATGCCATAAAATACCATTTTTCTTATAGTGTATCTTATATTTCATGAAAAGAAATATTAAATAAATTTTCATCTCTTTCATGATGTATCTAATTGTAAAGACCATAACCTTCCAAATTTAGTATTTTCCTTATATTTCAGTGTTTTAATTCCTTTTTGGTGTAATTTTAAGTTTGGAGAAAATTAAGGGAGTTTGGCAGAGGCTGGAAGAATAGGCGAGAGGGGTCCTAGGTGCTAAGAAAACATCAGGTACCTAATTGGATGGAACTAGGTACTTAGTGGAATCCCAACTACTTTTGGGATAATTTCAACACCACTGGGTACTTGATAGACCTGGATCGGGTACCTAGTGGCACTATAGGTGGTTTTTTATTGGGGGGAAATCATCCTTCCACCTCTAAAATTTCAACCTTAAATCTAAGGAGGCTTAGGATTTTACTCCCATTTTCATATCATATGGATGATTTGGATCTCTCAACCTCCTTTGTTACACCCCAACCCTGGTATATTAAATTTTTTTATTTATTTAATTATTTAATTATTTTTAACCTCACTTTTGAGTTTTGTATTGTAACGGGTTTAAATTTTAAAAAAAATTATTTTTAGTATAGGCGAGCGGTTGGTGTACGGTTAGTATAAATTATGCGCAACCTGTACGAGTTGTCTTTATTTTTTGGAAGATCCAATCACACTACTAGTGCATGGTTTTATTAATCGTGTACCTTGCCTATGCGGATTGTCTAGAGGCCCAAAAAGGGGTGCACGGTTAGTATACAGTTTATCCAACCATGTGGTCAAACCGTATGCAGTGTCTAGCCTTTAAAAAAAGAAATAAATTGGGGCTCCCTCACACACCACGGCCTCCTATCCTCCTTTGGTTTATGGATTTTTTACTCCTAATCTTGGGTGTGATCAACTCTTCTAATATTTTCCTCTTCTCCTCTTCCTTTCTTCCTCTTTTATTTTTGGTTTCCCTTCCCTCTAGTGTGATGCCCAGGCCATGGGAGAACCCTAACCTGAAATGGGTCTTTATTTTGGTTGTTTCTTGATGTTTAGGACTCTTGAGTCATGTTTTGGATAGTTTTAACCACCATCATCAAAGACAGTTGGTTCACCATGGGTTTCAGGTAGGTTTTCTTTCATTATTCGGTTTTTCACAATTTTTAATTAGGGATTTTATAATTTTTATTCTTCCTTTTATTATTTAGGGTGCCTCACGACACTTTGAACGTGAATTTCACATGTATACTTAGGTAAGAACACACACACACATATTATATATATATATATATATATATCCTCCTTGTACATATTCCCTCATGGAAAGGGGAATATGTATATTGGGTCAAAGGGTGAATATATATATAAGTGTGTGTGAAGGTGTATATATGTGTAATCATGAAGCGGGTTTGGATTACCAGCATCAAAAGAAGTGTGTTTTGAGGTAGGTTCCATATGTATAAGCCTCTAACTTGGAAAATATAATTTATTTATTGTCTTATTGGGTGTTTTTATTATATTTTAAAGTAATTATAATATGAAAAATGATTGTGATGGTTGAAATTTGACCCTTTTGTTTTTCCATGTTTTGTTATGATTTGGCTACGGGTTTTTTATGATGAAACATGTTTCAAAGAAATGTGTTTTGAAATTTGAATCACACAAGTGCTTGATTTAACTTTTAAAATATTGTATTTATGAAAATTATAAATTTTCAAGGTTGTTTTATCCCTTTGGATGGTGTTTTACTTAAAATTTTAATGACATTTTAACTTTCCAAAAACTTTCAAAAATGTTTTTAAAATGGTAAAGGTTGTTTTAAAATTATGAGGCTCAGTTGGTACCTTTGAATTTTTTAATGAAAAGAGGGAACCTATATGGATACTCTCCATTCTAGGGAAATTCTCATAGATGGTTTTGGGAGGTGGGCCTTATCATGTATGGTGTTTTTTCTTGTGTTCATGTTTACTTCCTCACATCCTGCATTTTCTATAGCCATGGGATCATAGGAGTATGATTGATAGTTGAGAGATGATTTCTATTTAGTCTCAATTAGATGGAATAGATCCCCATGGAGTATCCAGGCAAATTGTGCCACCGGTGAGGCTAGTTAAGAGAATCTAGGTTGGTTATTGACTTTGGATCACATCGATAGGCTAATAAATGAATTCTGAACTAATTGAATCTAGGGTCTCTTCACTTGGTGTCTAGGTATATCTCATTTTAACTGTTTCACATGTATTCTACCTTCCCTTTTTTTGATGTTTTAATAAAATCATTTCAACTGTTATGTTTCCCCAAGAAATTCTTATATCAGCACTTATTTACATGTACTCTGTTTTCAAATGATTTTTTCACTGAAATATTTTATTTCACTACATGTTTCTACTTTGTAAAACAATTTATTGGAAAATATTTCATTATTTGGAAACCATTTTGGAAAATTGATAGGAAAATGGTTATTTTTAAAATTATTATATCGTTATGTGTTTTAAGTAAACTAGAGCCTTATTTTAAATATATTTATTTTAAAATAACATGACTTGGTTTTCCCTTTAAAGGATAGGCATAGGGAGTAGTTTATTCAGACACACTTACTGAGTTTTAATACTCATGCCTATATCTCTATCTTTGTTTTTAGCTTCTAGTGTAGCTTTCAGGTTGGTCTTAGTCACTAGAGAGTAATGTTGGTTAAGTGGTTAGTGGTGACTCGTAGGGTCACATAGAGGTTTGTCCAATTTTTATCTTCTTTCCATTGTTAGTGTTTATTTTTATTGTTTAGTTTATATTTATTTATTTGTCTATTTTTCATGTGTTAAATCTTTTCCAATTGAGTTATTCTTAATGCCCAACACTAGTTTCCAGTCTGGGAGGATCGGGAATGTCTCTCGAGCCTTGTTGTAGGCCATCTCAGGTGACCAGTTCAGGGTCAACCCAGGTTGGTTCATGAAAAAATGATATCAAAGTAATTATCCCTTTTATTTTGGGATGTCTAATAGTTTTGAGCTTGGATTATCATAATTCAAGTGGTCATCCATGGGTAGGTGCTTGATCAACACCTATTCATATGGACACTTTAATTTCTATGGTGGTCTGTGATGGTAGTGACTCAAAATATGATCTTGGTTCTCAGATTTTTTCAAGGTTTTTTATTTTTGTTTGGGTATTTCTGGTTGGTTTTTAGATTTAGTGGATTGTTTTGAGAAACTCCAAATGTTAGAGTGTATTTTTTTAGAGGGACTTAGATGGTGCATCGTTATTTTTCATGGTTTGGAAAACCATGTAAAGACCATGCAACCACCTCTATTGAACTCTAGTGTGCTCACATAAATGGCACACAGTCCGCCAAATTGTGCATCCAAGCCATGTGTAGCTAATGTTTTTTTAATTTTTGGGATTTTTGACCTGTTGAGTGTTGATTTTATTTTGTTTATTATTGGTGTGATTATGAATTTGTTTTTGGGTGTTTCCCCAAGGTTTGAAGTTATGTTTGGTATTTCAAAAACTGTATTTATAAAATGAAATCTTTGAGTTCATAGAAAATGAAATTGGAATTGTTTTGAAAATGGCAGGAAATTTTTTTTAGGGTTTTGAAAGGTTTTGGAAAATTTTGAATGAAAAGTGAATTGGGAATTTGAGAATGTTTTTATTTGATGATTAAATTTGGTTTTAAATTGGCTGGGATATTTTAAGTAATTATTTGTAAATTTATTTTACCATTGGTATTCCTTATGAATGCCCGCATATATAAATGTATGTGTGTAGTATCATTAGTATGAATGGGAATGTGCATAAGTGGATGAAGGTTGATATATCTTTATATATATATATATGATTCTTCATAGGATACCATTGTTAAGTTCCCAACCTTTTTGGTTTATTCTTTTTTTCTAAAGGTGTTTTTATAAGGAGGGTTTCAACTTTGGATGGGTGAGGGTTGTTTGGAATTTCTTTTTGAGTTTTTAGATTTTATTTTTGTAATTTTTGGTTTGGTTTCACTAAAAGTGTTGTTGTATTGGTGATTTAAGATTGAGTTATTGATTTATGTTTGATACCTGCAGTTTTGATTTATGGGATTTTTTAATTTGGTTTTGTGTTTCTTATTTTTATAATATGCCCCCACTAAGATCTATGAAATTCTAAAAGAATTTGAAGGTGGATCTTATATTTCATGTATATAGTTGATCAATTATTTCCTTAGTCATTTGGATTGTTCTGAATATGGATCCTGGTGGTCCTTAGTATTAGGAATTAGTTTAGAAGTTCTAGGAGTTGAACCCTCCTCATTTCCTCAGGCAATGGGATACTAGGAAATCTGAAGAATGGTTGTGAAGCATTAAGGATATTTTCATTCATCCTGAGATTATTGAGCCTATTAAGCTCAATTTTTTTACCTTTATGTTGTAATGCCAAGTATAGAATTGGTGGAAGTCCATTTACCAGTCCAAACCACAGAAGGGACATCCATGGCAAAGCTTCAAGGCCTTGTTCATCTAGCAGTATTTCTCTGAAGCTATGAAAGTACTGAAGGAGATGGAGTTGTACCATCTCATGAAAGAATATTCAACAATTTTGGAGAATGATAAGAGTTTTGATGATTTGGTGTTGTATCTCCTAGAAATTTTAGAATATGAATCCTTGAAAGATCAATTCTTTGAAAATGGCCGCCAATCATAACTATTTAAAGTAGTCTCATAATTTCCCAAGACTTATGAATAAGTAGTGAGGTAGGATGTTCAAACTGAGGATAGTTTGTCTAGATATCCAAAGATTTTTGATGTCTCACCTATCCCTGGGATAAGTGGTGGTGAATACAAGAAATGGAAAGGTAAGGGAGTTGTGTATGGCCTATTGGGAAGTTATATAAAGTGTTTGTGGTGTTTCTTCTAACCAGAATCATCCAGAAGTAAGCTCTTGGTGTTCCATCAATGTGGAAAGATGGGGAATACGAAGATATAGTGTCCAAAAGAACCAAATACCTGACATACTTATGTATTCTTGGGTCATATGCAACATTTTTTTGGGTTATTTCTAGGAATCAACATAGATATAGATCCACCCCTTCGAAGGACCCCCTAGCCCATTTGGAGAATCATGGTGCTGATGCGGACTCTGTTTAGAGTTTATTTTGTTGTAAATGTTTTCTTGTTTTTTGATGTTGATCATGGTGGTGTAGTATTTTTTTGGGAATGGGGGAAGATATTGTATGTATTTTGGAAAGTAATATTATTAATGGAGATGCCTCTTGGAGATTTTTAATCTGTTGGTTGTGCAATAGAAACTTTTCTTATTTTGTGTCTCTTCTCTTGTAACTTTTTATTTTTTTGAATTTGTGATCTTGTTCTAATTTGAGAAACTAATGTTTAACTAGGGTTCTAAAATAGGTGGGAGACCACCCTCAGTGAGCTCGGGGTGATCCTAGCTCTCTAGTCCTTGTTCTTTTATTCTTGGGAATTTTAAATTCTAGTTGCTTATGGGATTCTTTGATTCTACCTCACCCAACCCTTGACTATAGTAGTTTATTTGGATTTGATGACAAGTCGTGTGAAAGATTCTCGTGGAGATCCTGAACAGACCGTGATGGGTTCCCTTGGTGATTTCTATGTTAGGAGTTGGTGTGTTCCATATTTTGAGATTGTGATTAGAGGTTTGATTCTCGTATGTTGGGTCTCTTGTTGGATGGTTCAAGTTCTTTATTATTTCTTGTTTTCTTCTAAAATGTAGGTTTTTTATTTAAATATAACCTCTTTAGTATCTTTTAGGGCTCAACATTTCATAATATGGGTGAGTGTTAACCCTTATTCTTCGAGTTTTGGGAACCTCGTCTCGTATAGTGGTTTGCTTTCATCTAATATTGTGACCAACTAAATCTTTAGGGATTTCTATGGGAATAAAGTGTTATGGTGGGGATAATTTTCACACCTCAACCATATAATATTAATTATTTTTAATTATTTAATTATTTTTATCCTCACATTTGAATTTTGGGTCGAATCGAGTTTAAATTTTTAAAATTTTGTGTTTTAAGTATAGGCGCATGGTTATTACATGGTTAGTAGAAACTGTGTGCCACCCATGCGATTCATATACAGTTTTTGGTAGAGTCGATCTCATGTATTTCTTAACTATGCACCTTTCCCATGAAGGTTGTCCAGAGGCCTAGAGAGGATTGCATGGTCAGCACACAGTTTGGTCAACCATGAGGCCAAACCATACACAATTTATAACCTTTAAAAAAGGAAAAGGAAATAAATAAATTGTTTAAATAATAATAATAATGTTATTATTAGTATTAGTATTATGTTATTATTATTTTTCCTTACCCACCCCTTACCCCTATTGATGCACGGTCTCCCCCCCCCCTCCCCCTTTCTTTTATGTGTCGTGTGACACCCCTCTTCTAGGAGGGCTCCCTCACACACAATGGCCTCCTATCCTCCTCCAGTTTGTGGATTCTTTCCTCCCAATCTTGGGTGTGATCAACTCTGGTTAGCTTCTCCTATTCTCCTCTTCCTTTCTACCTATTTTATTTTTGGTTTCCCTTCCCTCCGGTGTGGAATGCACTCCATGGGAAAACCCTAACCTTAAATGGGTTTTTTTGTTGTTTCTTGATGTTTAAGGCTCTTGAGTCCCATTTTGGTCATTTCTATCCACTCCATTGAAGTAAGTTGGTTCTTTATGGGTTTTGGGTAGGTTTTCTTTTATTCTTCAGTTTTATGCAATTTTTAATTAGGGATTTTATAATTTTTATTATTCTTTTTATTACTTAGGGTACCTCATGGAACTTTGAAAGAGACTTGCATGTGTATAATTAGGTAAGAACATATATATATATATATATATATATCCTCATTGTACATATTACCTCATTTAGAGGGTAATATGTACATTGGTTTGAATGGTACATATATATATATATGTGAAGGTGTATATGTGTGTAAGCGTGAAGTGGTTTCGGGTTTCTAACATCAAAATCAACATGTTTTGAGGTAGTTTCTCTATGTACAATCCTTTAATTTGTAAAATACTATTTATTTCTTGTTTTATTGGGTGTTTTTATTATATTATGAAGTAATTATAGTATGAAAAATGATTATGATGGATGAAATTGGCCCCTTTTGTGTTTCCTTGTATTGTTATGTTTTGAATATGGGTTTTCTATGATAAATATTGTTTCAAATAAATTTGTTTTGAAATATGAATCACACTAGTGATTTATTTAACTTCTAAAATATTTTATTTATGAAAATTAAAAATTATCAAGGTTGTTTTGGCCCTTCAGCCATTTTTTTCTTTAAAAGTTTAATAACATGTTAATTTTCCCCAAAAAAATCAAAAATGTTTTTCAAAGGGTAAAAGGTTGTTTTAAAATGATGAGTCCTAGTTGGTACCTTTGAATGTTTACTTGAAAATAGGGTGTATCCATGGATACTCTCTATTCTAGGTGGAATTTTCATGGGTGGTGTTGGGAGGTGGGACTAAGCATGTATGGTGTTTTTCCTTGTGTTCATGATTGCTTCCTCACCCCCCATGTTTTCTATATCCATGAGATCCCTGCTGTCATAGTGAGATTCAAGATATGGTTTCTATTTAGTCTTGAATATATGGACTAGATCCCCCTAGAGTATCCATGTGGGTTGTGCCACTAGTGAGTCTAGTTGAGAGCGGTTGGGTTGGTTATTGACTTTGGATCGCATCGATAGGTCGGCAGATGGATTCCAAACTTAATAAGTCTAGGATCTCTTCACTTTGTGTCTAGGTATATCCCATGGTAATTGTTTCACATATATTCTACCTTACCTCATTTTTTTATTTTTTAATAAAAGTTTTGGGTCAAATAGGTTTTAAATTTTTAAAATTTTGGGTTTTTAGTATAGGTGTATAGTTCTCACATGGTTAGTAGAAACTGTGTTCCACCCGTGTGAGTCATATATATTTTTAGGTAAAGTCGATTGCATGGATTTCTTAATTATGTGCCTTTCCCATGCATGTTGTCTAGAGGCCAAGAGAGGAGCACATGGTCAGCACACAGTTTGGTCAACTATGAGTCCAAACCATACACAATGTCTAGCCTTTAAAAAAGGAAAAATAAAGAAATAAATTATTTAAATAATAATAATAATGTTATTATTATTATTATTATTTTTTTATTATTTTCCCTTACCCACCCCTTATCCCCTATTGTCGCACGGTCCCCCCTACCCCTTTCTTTTATGTGTCATGTGACACCCCTTGCCTAGGAGGGCTCCCTCACACACCATGACCTCCTATCCTCCTCTAGTTTGTGGCTTTTTTTCATGCCAATCTTTGGTATAATAAACTCCAGTTAGCTTCTCATATTCTCCTCTTCCTTTCTACCTCTTTTATTTTTGGTTTCCCTTCCCTCTGGTGTAGAGTGCACTCCATGGGAAAACCCTAACCGGAAATGGGTTTTTTTGTTGTTTCTTGATGTTTAGGGATCTTGAGTCCCATTTTTGTCAGTTCTATCCACCTCCATTGAAGAAAGTTGGTTCTTTATGGGTTTCGTGTAGGTTTTCTTTTATTCTTCAGTTTTATGCAATTTTTAATTAGGGGTTTTATAATTTTTATTATTCTTTTTATTACTTAGGGTACCTTATGGAACTTTGAAAGAGAATTTCATGTGTATAATTAGGTAAGAACATATATATATATATATATATATATCCTCATCTTACATATTACCTCATATAGAGGGTAATATGTACATTGGTTCGAATAGAACATATATATATGTGAAGGTGTATATGTTTGTAAGCGTGAAGTGGTTTTGGGTTTCCAGCATCAAAATAAACATGTTTTGAGGTAGGATCCCTATGTAAAATCCTTTAATTAGGAAAACATAATTGATTTATTGTTTTATTAGGTGTTTTTATTATATTATGAAGTAATTATAGTATGAAAAATTATTGTGATGGATGAAATTGGACCCTTTTGTGTTTCCATGTATTGTTATGCTTTGGCTATGGGTTTTCTATGATGAAGAGCATTTCAAAGAAATGTGTTTTGAAATATGAATCACACAAGTGATTTATTTAACTTCTAAAATATTTTATTTATGAAAATTGGAAATTATCAAGGTTGTTTTGGACCTTCAGCTGGTGTTTTCCTTAAAAGTTTAATAACATGTTATTTTTCCAAAAAAAATCAATTGGTTAAAGGTTGTTTTAAAATGATGAGGCCCAATTGGTACCTTTGAATGTTTTCTTGAAAAGAGGGTGTCTCCATTGATACTCTCCATTCTAGGTAGACTTTTAATGGGTGGTGTTGGGAGGTGGGATTTTCATGTATGGTTTTTTTCTTAGGTTCATGATTGCTTCCTCACCCCCCATGTTTTCTATATACATGAGATCCCTATTGTCATAGTGAGATTAAAGATATGGTTTCTATTTAGTCTTGATTATATGGACTATATCCCCCTAGAGTATCCATGTGGGTTGTGCCACTAGTGAGTCTAGTTGAGAGCGGTTAGGTTGGTTATTGACTTTGGATCGCATCGATAGGTCAGAAGATGGATTCTGAACTTAGTACATCTAGGATCTCTTCACTTTGTGTCTAGGTATATCCCATTGTAATTGTTTCACATATATTCTACCTTCCCTAATTTTTTTATTTTTTAATAAAATCATTTCAATTGTTATGTTTCCACTGGGAATTATTATATCAGCACTTATTTACATGTAGTTTATTTTCCACTCCTTGTTTTTCACTGAAATATTTTCTTTCATTGTATGTTTCTACTTTGTAAAATGATTTATTGGAAAATATTTCATTATTTGGAAACCATTTTAGAAAATGTATGGGAAAATGATTATTTTGAAAATTATTAGCTTGTTACTTGTTTTTAAGGAAATGAGAACCATATTTTAAATATATATATTTTAAACTAGCATGACTTGGTTTTCCATTTAAAGGCTAGGTATATGGAGTAGTTTATTTAGTAATGCCTAAATATTTTTAATACTCATGCCTATATCTCTATATTTTTTTAGATTTTAGTGTATCTTCCATCTCGGTTGTAGTCACCATGGAGCAATGTTGGTTCAGTGGTTGGTGGTGACACGTAGGGTCATATAGAGGTATGTCTAGTTTTTTTATGCTACTAGTATTTATTTTTATTGTTTAGTTTATATTTATTTATTTTTTGATTTTTCATGGGATAAATCATTCTCAATTTAGTTATGTTTGATGTTCATCACTATTTTCTAGTCTAGGAGGATCGGGAATGCCTCTTGGGCCTTATCGCAGTCCAAATCGGGTGACCGGTTCGAGGTTGACCTAGGTTGGTTCATGAAATCCTATCATGCATCCCATGTGAATCCTCTATCAACATTATTTTAGGAAACCTATGATTGTTCATTGAATATTTTAATAAATAAGTTAAGGGTGTGGACACCCTCTTATCTTCCTCTTTCTCATGTTTCTTTTTGGCAGTGGCCTTCAATCTATGCTTTCATGATCTATGGATTTTGAAATTTATCAGTTCCTTAAGTTGTTATTCCACCTAACTATCATGGAGTTCTACCAAGGTGATTCAAAGGTAACAATATTGTTTTTTTACCTGATTTATTATTATAAAAAAGAAATGATTGAATCCCTAAATCCCCTTTATGCTAGGTTGGTTCTTTCACCCTAGTGGAAGCATATTCTTACTTGTTGGACTTTAAAAAATATTTTTCATCTATTTTTTATAGTTAATTCTCTTATTCCTCTAATATTAATTAAATTTTAGACTAGACATGGTTTGTAGCTGAGTGAAATCAATTAAAACGAAATATTTCCAATTAATAAATTCTTTTACAGATTATTTTACAAAGATATTAAGTTGTTCTCTTGCCATGGTTTATGCTTATCATGTTGGCATGACTAGACTAAAAATTTATTATCATTATTTTCATTCATTTGTTTCTTTAACATGTTATATGAGTCATTAATATTGATAAATAAATGAAATTTGGGTATTATCTATTTTTTGGTGATGCCATCTATAATTTGGATTAATTTTCAGGTTGTAACATGTGTTATGCCCCTACTTGTTTGCTTACCTAGAATGTATAAATTATTATACATGTTGTGTCTATTGCTACACTTTATATTGGTAGTATGTGAAGAATAATTGAAAGGGGTATTATATTATCGTAAAGTAAGGGAACTCATTTACATCCATTTTTATAGATAGTTTGATAGTATGGGATGGGTTAACAACACCCTGGCTCTAGTATACCCCTTCATATATTCCTAAAGATACAAACTATAAGATACCCCAGAATCTATCATAAAAGATTCTTTTTACCCTAAATGGTATGAGTATTTCACCTTGACCCTTGTATATTGATCCTCGCATATTCTTAGTTAATCTTGAAGTAGGTATGATATGTATGGATCCCCCATAGTATTAGGAATTCATTGTTATATTTTTTATCCATGTTAGAAAGTTCTGATTAAAGAATGTTGTATATTGTATTAAATATTCCCCTATCCCTGTACTTTTGTCACATATAGCTTATGAAAGGTGGTTAATGGGTGGGGTTACATCCACCTAAAAATTATTTTCATAGTCACACCCTATATGTTCCCCTATAGGACATATGAAAATTCTTTTGTTCATGATCTAGATAAGGGAAAATCCCCTGAGCATGGGATCTAGTCATACATGGAGCATTGATTTTGGTTGATTTATTTTTAGGATTTTTATGGATCAATAGGGAAATTAAATAGGGTTTGTACTCATCATTCTCTATGGGACATTCCACTTAGGGGGCTTACTTTTTTTCGTTCTAAGGGTGTTTTTTGATCCTTTATTGTATATATAACTATTTTTACTCACTCTTTGGACAAAATGTTCTCATATTTTGGACCATGTTTATATCATATTCATTTTTATATAGTTTCTTTATTTTTAGTTATCTAGGTAAACTAAAGAACAGGTGGATTCTCTGTGATCAGATTCATCTTGGTTCTTATGACCAATGTTCCTAATGGTCATGAAAAAATTTCATCATGGCTTTTTAATTATTTATTTTTATTTATAGAATAGGAAAACCACCTTCCACTTTCATTTCAACTACCCTCCCCACCCCCACCCTTGACATTTACACTAACCTCTAATGATAAAGAGGTGCACCTAAGGTGTTGTGATGGTGTAAACTAGGTATTGTTTGGGTAGTCAAGTCACGGTCATTATAAAATGGTATCAAATCATACTAAGGGATCTAGGGTATTGGACTGGTAGTAGTTATAATATAGGACTATTAAGACTCATGAAGTGATCCATAAATATTCTTGGTCATCATAATTATTTTAGAATCTTAATTTTCCATGGGAATTTTGTGGTCAGTTTTTTTATTTCTTTCTTTGGGTTTGTCTAAAATATTTGAGTCTAATAAATCATGTTAGGAATAAATAGATACAAAATGGTAGGGTATAATTCCATACTATATGCCTACATGTTTTTTATTATTTAATACATTACTAGAACCAATTGACGATTCATATTAACAAAAACATTATCAATAAATAAATAGTGTTTTCTAATATGTTTATTATTGATGATTGGATTAATATGAGTCCATAATTGATTTCTTTAGTTGAAAAAAATCATATATACTGTTGATAGTTAATTTTTTCCATGAATTACTTTAATAATTCTCTAATTTTTCCTAAATTATATCTTAAACTTGTGAAAACTGTTTTAAATGGTTATAAATAGTGTTTTTAAACTGAAAATTATTTGATAAATAGAAATAAAAGTAAGGGAGTTAGGAATGGTGTTAAACCTAACCTTATTAGTGAAGCTTCAATGTTTAGTTTTTCCTTTTGGGAAGGTAGATTTAATATATCTATCTATATTATTGTGGATTATTCCACATGAACAACCATTTTTAACTATGGAGGAAAAGAAGAATGAGCGTGCACTTCCAGATTAGCCTATAGTTGATCCTTGGGTTTTGGAAGGACTTGCATGGCTATTTTAAACTACTAGTTAGGGATCTCCTCAGAAATATCCCATGGACTCTAATACCATAATGGATTTCCAATTTCATCATCCTCTAACATTTTAGGGTGATGCATCTACTCAAGAGGCTAAGGAGTGGATTTATCATCTCCATCATATTTTTTAGAGAATAGAGACACTAAAGCAATATCGAGTCAGGATAATTACCTTCACATTGTAAAGGGAATCTCATCGATGGTGGGATGTCATGCTCAAGGCTTAGAAGGACTAAGGATTTACCTAGGATATATTTTTTGAGAAATTCTACCATAACACTCTATATGAGGTTAAGTCTTGGGAGCTCATCGATATCAGATAGGGATCTATGTCCATTATAGAATATACCACTAAATTTTTTGATTTACTCTGCTTCACTCCATATATAAGATATGGTGAAGAATTGAAGGTGAGGAAATTTTATATGAGATTGAAAGAGCCATTGTAGACTTAGGTGATTCTTTTCAATCTACTAACCTCATCTAAGGTAGTGAAGAAATCCATCTTCACTGAGATAGGATATAAGGGAGGATTAGAAGAAGGTATCTCACTACCTATGTAATATCCCAACCCAGGTTCCATGCACCGGTGACCTGATATGGACTGCCACATGACCTCAATCATGCCTCCCCATATGCCAGAGGCTACCGACTAGCAGCGAGGGTCTAATATCAATCATGAGGATACTATACCCTCTTTTATTAGAGTAATACATCAGTGGATAATAAGAAAAAATACCATAAACATAATAGTTTCAAGATCACAATATAACCAAAAATGGATATACAATATCAAAACTGAACTATAAATATTCCATGATAAAGTAAGTTCCAAGTTTCAAAATGAAAACCTAAAATTAAAGACATTGAAAACTACCAAATGGGTTCCAAACCACATCTGGTTCCCTTATACATGCTCCGTCCCAAATCATCCATCTAACATAGGGCCTTTTCCCATATCATATCATGAAAACATGAAATCTATTCGGTTACCAATCAGGCAGCCTGAATAGTGTGTGAATACAACTCAGTAGGCCCACACCAATGGTGTCTAAAATAATATCCAGTCAATAACAGTGTATGAAGTTGTATAAATAAATAATTACAATTCATAAGTAAATAGTTATCACATTACCATTTATTATTTATTTAAACACATAAACCACCAGGTTCCCAAGGACACTCATACCTCAATACCTACTTTGGACCACACTAGGTCTGAACCATGTCACATATTCAATTTATATTTCATTATAACACATGGGATTACATTATCCATGTAATTTTAATTAATTATTATGTACACTTGGAACCATATTCTAATTATAATTTTTTGTGTGTAGAACATCATGTTTATCACCCTATGAGTATTTGGAGCACCAGTCCTTGTCTCACACCTCATGGATATTTGGAGAATCAGTCCTTGTCCCATACAATTTAGCATGCATGTTTTAGGTGTAGAACACCATGTCTAGCACCCCATGATTATTTGAAGCATCATTCCATGTCTCAAACCCTATTTATCAATCATTCACATATATCACAACATATCACATTATCACATTCATCTCAATATCACATGTTTTCACATTATCACATCAACCATGACTAATCAACATTAATCCTCTTATCACAATTAACCACCAAAATATTTCATTAATTAATTCATAAATTAATTAATCTAAGTCCATTAATTAATTAAAAAATTAATAAATAAAATAAATTTCCTTTAATTAATTCAATGATTAATTAATCACCTTTATCCTATTAATTAATTAAATAATTAATTAATTCCCAAAATCCAAAATTTCAACATTTCGGTAATTAATTCAATAATTAATTATTACCAATTCACAATCACAATATCTCAATAATTAATTCATCAATTAATTATCCCAATTTCACAATCCCAATAACTCAATGATTAATTTAACAATTAATTATCCCTATTCGAAAATTACATTATTCAATCAAATTCCCAATCCCTTAATTAATTAATTGACCACATTAATTAATTCAATTTAGGAGTTTCTAATTGATAAACAAACCCTATAAATTATAAAATTGAATACATGTAATTGAAATCATGACTATGAGATGTTAATAATAGACCACCTACCTCTATTCGTTGATGAGCGATCGCCAAATAGAAATCCCCAATTTCAGCAGAGTAATGAAGTGGAATGAGATATAAATCTAAAACATAAATTAAGATCAAACAAAATCAATATCTATTAAATATAGATATATATAAAAAATCCTAGATCTAGATCCACAAAACAAGATCTAGATCTAATAAAAATAAGAAGAACAAAACCTCTCCAAAATAGGAGAAGAAAGGATGAGGAATTGGAAACCAAGCAGGATAGGATTTACTTATCGGGAGGGGTACGGATCTTTGATCTGGACTTAGAATAACCAAGAATAGAGGTTGGTGGGGATTGGAATCCATCCGGGGGGCTCTGAAATCATGAAATGATGTCAGGGGTAGAATGTTCAGCATCTTCCACTCAGAACTAGACTCCTGAACTACTTGAGTCTGAGTTTTCCTATTCAATGCATCAGCCACACTATTTCCCTTCCCGGGTGTATGTTCTAGATCAAAATAAAATTACTACATATACACAACCCATCTACTCTTATGAATATTCAAATCTCTTTGCTAAAATATATACTTTAGACTCTTGTAATCTATATACATATTAAACTTTTCTCCCAATAGATAATGTCGCCAACACTTCAAATTATAAACCATTACTGCTAACTTGAGGTTGTGTGTAGGGTAGTTCCATTCATGTGGCCTCAACTTCCTATTCCCATATATCACAACATGATCTCCCTATATCAACACATCTCAAAGTCTTATCCCAGAAGCATCACAATACACCGTATACTCCTCACCTAGCTCGAGTAGGATCAATATTGGTGCTGATTTCAAGCACTTCTTCAACTCCTGGAAGGAATTTTCACATGATTACAACCATTCAAACCTTATCCCCTTTTTGTTAAATCTCGTAAACAGTTTTTTCAGTCAAGAAAAGTCATGGATTATTATCAAATAATATCCATCCAACCCCAGAAATCTACAGATGTCGAAAACATTCTTAATCTGATCCCAAGATATAACTGCCTAAACTTTCTTTGGGTCCACTAATGCACCTTTCTCTGAGATGATGTGACCTAATAATTATACCTAGTCAATCCAAAACTAAAACTTAGATACTTTGGAATATATCTAATTCTCTCTCAGTGTACTCAGGACTATGTTAAGATTTTTGGAATGGTCATCATGAGTCTTGGAGTAAACTAAGATGTTATCCACAAACACTACCACAATTGATCCAGGTATGGATGGAATATTCTCTTCATCAAGACTATAAACACTATTGGTATGTTCGTCAACCTAAAAAGCATTACGATAAACTCATAAAGGCCATACATTCTCTTAAAAGTAGTCCTCAGTATATCAAAAGTTTGAACTCTCAGCTAATGATACCCTGATCTCAATTTAATCTTTAAGAATGCACAATATCCTCGCAACTAGTCAAATAGATCTTTGATATGCAGAAGAGGATAACATTTCTTCATAGTAATCTGATTCAAATTTTGGTAATCAATACACAAGCATAGAGTCTTGTCATCCTTATTTGCAAACAACACCGGTAAACCCCAATCCGTTGTATTCAAGAAGACAAATCCCTTATCCTATAACTCCTCTAGTTGATTCTTGAGATCTTGAGGATCTGTAGGTGTCATTCTATATAGTAGAATAGAAACCAGCTCATCCCCAGGCATGATCTCAATTGTAAATTTCACATCTCTCTCAGGTTTCATCCCTGATAAGTCTTCAGGAAATACAACCTAAAACTAATCCAATATCAGTGGAAAGATATCATGATTTATACCTCTATAATTCAATAATAGACTTGAAACTTGGGTTGTGAGCTCTCCTAATTTCTGATTAATTAGTCCTACTCAGCTTGCCTAGATATCCCACTCTCTATGATGAATATAGTTGTCATCCTTAGGAGATATAAAATTCACTCTCCTGTGGAAACAGTCTATGTGGGATCAATATGCAACTAGCCAGTCCATACCCAAAAATCAAGTCAAAGCCTGACATGTTAAGGATATAAAGATCCCACAGAAAACAATACTCCCTGATCTTGAGAGATAATCCCTTGCACAAGCAAATGTCTCTAGATCGTACTCCCAATGATGTATCTATCATCAACACTCCATTAATGAACTCCAACACTAGGCTCAAACCATTCACAAGTTATGTAGAAATAAAGGAATGAGAGGAACCAGTATCAAATAAGGAACTATCTAATGTAAAATCTATAAGAATAGTACCTCTCAGTGTCGATGGTCCAACCTTTCTATCCACAAGTGTAGGTTTCACCACATAAAACTTTGCTTCTCTTATCCCCTATGATGTAGTTTGTCTCCTATGATCTAAACCACCCTACTGATACGAGAGCTCTTTCCTAGAAGCACCATATCCCCCTCCTCAACTTCCATGGCTAGTAAAACTCCAACTGCCAGACTGATATAGTGTAGAAGATCCCATCCATGTACCCTAGTTCTATCTAGCTCCTCTATCACTACCTGTCTATCGATGGTTCCTGTAGAACCTCTATAGATTACCCATCTTGCTTCAGGTTTGGCACTCCACTAGTGGTTGGGGACAATGTTTATGAAAGTTCCTCATCCTACCATATTGGTGGCAAAGAACTTGGGTAAGATCCTGTGTATCTGTCTGGTCACTATTCTTCCCATTGATTTAGCAAAAGTTATCATAACAATGCATCCTACTCTCAAAAGTCGCACCTCCTAATCATCAAGTATAAACCACATATCCACCACTGGATGCATCCTTTAGGTTCTAATCAGTAATGACATCCTAATTCACTACATTTAAAAACTTCCTCACCTTGAAGATATTCACCTATGACTTAATTTCACACTTAAGTCCATCCTGAAGTCATTTTGATGAAGTAGCCACATCAGCTACCAAAGCTAGAGAAAAGCTCTGTAAATCTATAAAGAGTCGTAAATAGTCCACCATGGAAATTCTCCCCTGAGTAAATCTCATGAACTTAGTGTCTCTCTCATGTCCGAGTGTTTTTGGATAAAAGTTCTCTAGGAACTACTCTTGAAATTCCTTCCATTCCATAGCTTCTAGTTGTCTATACCAAGTATGGATATCCCACCAATGCTTCGCCTGAACACATAACATATAGGTATCCAATTTTACTATCTTCTCAGCATGAGTCTCTAAGTGGTCAAGTATATTCTGGATAGACTCAATCCATAACTCAACTCCCTCAGGTATACCCTCTCTAGTAAAAGTCAGAGGGTGTTGCAACTAGAAATCTCTTGTCAGATCAGACATTATTTTTATAACCCTCCCTACGTCTCTTTAAATAAATTTCATGAAGCGAACAAAGTTCTCTCAGAACTACTCTTCATCTTCCTCACCCGGCACTATCGGTTCCTCAGGTTCCACCACTGGAGGATCATCCCTAGCCATGTCCTTTTTTCGTCCTCTCAAAAATAATCAGCATGGAGGCATAAATATCGATGTAAAACACACACCTTAGGACACAGTTCAAAGAATTAATATGTTTACATAAGAGGGAAACACAATAAGGCACAATAATTAATTCCCCCAAACCTCACCACATGGTCAAAACTTAGGTGTTGTCACTACCCTTAACCATCCTACACCTAGGTCCTAGTTAACAAGGGTAAACACATTCTCATTAATCAAGTTTCTCATTTAGACACCTAATTATTCATATTTTTTACACCATTTTTACCATTCCCAGTTTCATATTAGGCACCATTTTCAACTCAATTTCATCATAAAGGAAAATAGTTCAGGTTCAACAAATCACCCAAAACCCATTTTCCTATGCATTCCTAAAATGATGCATTTATAATCATCTCTCATGACTTACTGGGCCACAAGATAAATCTCAACAAATATCTGAAACAATAATCAAATCACACCACAAGTGCATCACCCAATGTGAAATAATATTCAACTGTAACAACAAACAATAATAATAATCCCACCCTCGGTACTTGGGTTTTCCCCCATACATGAGTTTGCAACTCCCATATATGATCTCATGTCCAAGTCCTGACTCTCCCTAATCTTCTATATACCTTCCCTAAATAGTAATAAAAAAGAAAATAAAATAAAATTGGGCTTTGATACCAATTTATAACATCCCGACCCAGGTTTCACACATCGGTGCCCCGAGCTAGACCACCACATGACCTCAAGCGCGCCTCCCCATATTCTAGAGGCTACTGACTAGCAGTGATGGTCTAATATCGATCATGGGGAGACTATACCCTATTTTATCAGAGTAATACACCAGAGGAAAATAAAAAATAATAGTTGAATAACATATAACCATAAATAGAACAGTTCCAATATCATAAGATAAGAAAAACTAGAGATACAATATCAAAATTGAACTGTAAATATGTAATGCTAAAGTACACGTCAAGTATCAAAATTAAAACCTAAAAGTAAAGACAACGACAACTCCCAAGTGGGTAGCAAACCACATATGGTTCCCTCATCCATGATCCATACCAAATCATCCATCTAACACAGGTCAGTTTCCCTTATATTGTCCTACAAACATGAAATCTATTCAGGTGCCGATCAGGCGGCCTGATTAGGGTGTGAGTACAACTCATTATGTCACCACCAATGGTGTCTAAAATAATATCTAGGCAATAACAGTGTATTTATTTTAATAAATAATTAATTACAATGCATAAGTAAATAGTTATCACATTACCATTTATTTTTTATTTGACCATATAAACCACCGAGTTCCTGAGGACACATGTACCTCAATATCTTCTTTAGCCCATTTTAGGTCTGTACCATGTCACATATTCAATTAATATTTCATTATAACATATGGGATTACATTATCCATGTCATTTCAATTCATTATTATGACTGCTTTTAACCATAGTCCAATGATAATGTTTTGGATGTAGAATGACATGTCTAGCACCCCATGAGTATTTGGAGCATCAGTCCTTGTCTCACACCACATGGGTATTTGGAGAATCAGTCCCTATCTCATAAAATTTAGCATGCATGTTTTGGGTGTAGAACATCATGTCTAGAACCACATGATTATTTAGAGCATCATTCCTTGTCTCACACCTCATTTATCAATCATTCACACTTATCACAACATATCACATTATCACATGAATCTTAATATAACATGTTTCCACATTATCACATCAACCAATATTAATCAACATTAATCCTCTTATCACAATTAACCACCAAAATATTTCATTAATTAATTCATAAATTAATTAATCCAAGTCCATTAATTAATTCAAAAAATCACTAATCACATCAATTTCCTTTAATTAATTCAAAAATTAATTAATCACATTTATCCCATTAATTAATTTTATAATTAATTAATTCCTAAAATCAATAATTTCAACATTCCAATAATTAATTCAATAATGAATTATTCCTAATTTATAATCATAATATCTCAATAATTAATTCATAAATTAATTATCATAATTTCAAAATCCCAATTGATCAATAATTAATTTAATAATTAATTATCCCTATTCCAAAATCATGTTATTCAATAAAATTACCAATCCCTTAATTAATTAATTTACCATGTTAATTAATTCAATTTAAGATTTTCTAATTTCTAAACCAACCCTAGAAATTCTAAAATTATATACACATAGTTGAAATAATGACTATGGTATTTTAATAATATACCACCTACCTCAATTCGTTGATGAGTGATCACCAAACAGAAATCCCCATTTTTAGCAGAGTAATGACATAGAATGAGATCTAGATCTCAAACCTAAATCAAGATCGAAAAAATCAAGATCTCTTAAATCTAGATCTAGATCCAAAATCCTAGATCTATATCCAAAAAAAATAAGATCTATATCTAATCAAAATAGGAATAATAAAACCTTTCTATAATGGGAGAATAAAGGATGAGGAATGGGAAACCAAGTGGGATAGGATTCACTTACTAGGAGGGGTGCTGATCTTCAATCTGGACTTCAAATCACTAATAAATGAGGTTGGGAGGGCTTAGAATCCATTTAGGAGGCTCTGAAATTGTGAAAGGATGTCAGGGGTCGAAAAGGGTTTGATTTGGGTGAGTTTTGGGGGTTTGGGTAATTTTAAAACTAATTTTCGGGTGAATTAAAAATTTGTACATGGTTTGCTGGGGCAGTGGCGCACGATTTCCCCTAACCATTCACCTTAACCATGCACCTCTTTTAGGGTGTTTCATGGTTTATCATTTTAGGGTGCACAACTTTAAAAGTCGTGCACTAGCTATGCAAAACCTCTCTATCCAGAGTTTCACGGTTTGTTGTGCTAAGGCGCACGGTTAGGGAAAACTGTGCGCCAACTATGCATTGTCCTCTTTCATCCATTTTTCTAAAAATTTTACCCAAACACACCCAAAGTTAAAACCCAAATGAAAAGTACCCAACACAAATCAAAAGAGTACCTGTAAATGAGCCTGAGACATCTCCAGAAAAAGTTGGGATCTTACAATCTAACTGTACTATATGTGATATCTCATCTAGTGGACAAAAGAAGTGGTGGGAGGAGGTGATAAAATGTGGATATCATCAGGGAAGCTAGAGCAGTGGAGTGTATTCTTCCCCTCATTTAATACTCCCTCATATTTAGTGTCACCAATATGAATGATTTGGCCACATGAAGCTCGATTATACCTTTAAAGTGAATCAATGTTATTCATGTGGTCAATATGACCATCTATAGAGGTTATTATAACAAATTGCATCATAAAGTTTCATGAAATAACCTTATATAACCTAGGAATCACATGCTTAGTCAGTGGTGTAGTCTACCAGAGGCAGTCAACCACACTTTGGGAGGTCAGGTCGAGGAGGCCAACATGGCATTCATGGCCGGTTAGCTTTTTAAAAATCAATTGAGTGGATATTTTCACCTCAAGATGGATTAGGCTGATCATATTTCATATAGAGCAATCCACTACTGATACTAAAGTGGGGTCTTTTACTGTTAGGGGTATTATTCCAATATCTTCTACTTTAGCATGTACTTTATTTGAGACAGGTGCTCTACATTCATTTAACTTGGAGTTATTAGCATCACTCCACAAACTCAAAGTGGATGTATTATCTATATTTATGAATTTGGATATCCTTCTAAGGAAGATAATATAACCAGTGAGGATGTGTTTATCATGGGCCTTGGTTATTGATTCATATGGAAATTTTTTGGATCTGGGGGTCCTTATTATGAAATACTTTGATATTATTTTTTTTAATGGACCGGTTAACCCATTTATGATCATATATTGAAATATATCATATAATGTTACCTTTTTTCTTTTTTAGTGGTATTCAATACACTCTCTGTGGAGAGTGGGAGTTTTAGGATAGTCGAGTTGGTCCTAAACAGGGGAAAGTGGGAGAAATCACTATTGAATTGGATACTCTAATACTTAGAGTGGTTAATTATAAATATATATAGACCTTACCTCCTATGGTTGATTTTTATCTTGATGTGTTTTATGAAGATTTCTCAAGATTGCCTCCTAAGTGGGAAGTGCAATTTACTATTGATCTTTTATTTTGAACTAACTCATACCAATTCCTCCATATTGTATGAAACCAATTGATTTGAAGGAGGTAAAGGAAAAATAATTTATTATAATGTTCACTTCTCTATAGGATTCTCCGGTACTATTAGAAAATATGGCCTATGTGGAAGTTAAATTAAGTAACGATCAATAATCATTACTATTTTCCTAGAATTGATTATCTATTTTATCATTTAAATAGAGAAAAGTGGTTTTCCAAGATTGATCATTATTTAAGATATCATCAACTTTGATTAAATACTAAAAACATACCAAATACCACTTTTTGGAGTTTTTATGGTCATTTTGAATATCTAGTGATTCCTTTTGGTTTGACATTATCCAAAAGTGTTTATATAATTTATGAATAGAATTTTTCATCCATTCTTAGACTATTTTATCATAGATTATATCCTTTTCTATTCAAAGTTTATGGATGAGAATGGTTGGAATATTCTCATTATTTTAGAAAATTATTTAGATAATCAGTTGCAAGACATGTTATCCAAATACTAACTTTGGAATCATGAAGTTAATTTCCATGGGTGTGTAATTTCTAAAGCTATCATCTTAGTGCATCCTATGAATATGAAGTTAGTGATGTCCTAGAAAGTTCCTTTGAACATGTTTGAAATAAGGAGTTACTTCTAATTAGTGGGATATTACCATCGGTTTATTGAGGATTTCTCAAAGATCACTACTCCTATGACATATTTAATAAAGGATAAAATTTCATATGGTCTCTTCAATGTGAATTAGCTTTTCAAAGTACAAATAAAAGGTTGACGAAGACTCTAGTTCTTATTTTACCTCATCCAAGTGAAGAATTTGATGTATATTATAATACATAATTAGTTAACCTTAATTATGTTCTTATAAAAGAAAATAAAGTAGCAGTTTATGGTTCCAACCAACTATATCCTCATGAGATGATTTTCCTATGATTTAGAGTTGGTTGCATCCATTCATGCTTTGAAGTGTATGTGACATTATCTATTTGGTGAATTCTTTCTGGTGTTCATGAACCATAAAATCCTTAAATAAATAATTTATCAAATAGATTTGAATCTAAGGTGGTGTAATTGGGTTGATTATCTCCAATCATTTGATTCTGATATCTAGTATGATCCTAGTAAAGGTAATGTAGTTATATATGCTCTTAGTATAATGTTTCACCCTCAGAGGGTGAAGAAGGCAAAGGATGAATAGTGGTTTATGTCGTTGTTAACTAAACTCCATATAGAGTTAGTGAAAGATCAATGTGGGATTCATTTATACCACCCCAACCTTACATCATCTATCATAGAGCATGTTATAGACTCCCAGATCTCTGATCATGATTGTATCATTATTTGAGAGAGACTCAATCTAAGGAGGTCCTTAATGCTTGAATCCAAGATCTTTCATTATTCTTATACATCCATTTAACGTTAGTAGTACCTAATGGTATGATATAGGAATTAATGAATGAGTTTCATGCTTCTATATGGGTTATACATCTTGGAATCAAGAAGATGTATCAGAATGTTCATTGCTTATTCCAGTGGCCTGGTATGAAAAAAAGATATTGCAGGGTTCGCTATCAGATGATTTACTTGTAAACAAGTAAAATAAAATCATCAAATACCTATAAGTTTTCTTCATCCTATCTCTCTACCGATGTAGAAATAGGATGAGGTCATTGTGGACTGTTTGACCAATCTTCCTAGATCTTCTAAAGGTTGAGATATGGTTTGGGTGATAGTGGATCTTCTAACCAAGATGGATCATTGTTTACCTATAAAATAATATTCTTTTGATGAGTTAAATAAGTTATATGGAAAAGATATCATCAAATTTATTTGTGTATAAACCATTATCATCTCTGATAGAGATTTGAGGTTCATGTATCGCTTTTGGAAAGGGATTCAATAAGCATTGGGTTCTCAAGTGAAACTGAGTACCACTTTCCACCCCCAAATTGGTGTTCATATTGATTAAACCATTCAAATTCTTAAATATATGCTTCGGGAATATATTCTTAACTTCGATGGATCATGGGAAGATCACCTCTCTTTAGTGGAATTCTTATATAACAACATTTATCAATAATCAATTAGAATGGCTCTATTCAAATCTCTTAATGGAAGACTTTGTCGCACTTCTAACTATTGGAACAAAATAGGCGAATCATCTATGATTGAATCTAGTGTCATTTAATAGATGAGAAAGTATGTGAAATTGATTTAGAAGTGTCTTGTGACTTCTTAAAGACAACAATAGCCCTATGTTAACCATTGAAGGCTTCCCTTGGAATTCAAAATTGGTGATCACGTATTTCTCTATGTTACATCAAGATTGGATCACTAAATAATCTATAAACAATGGAAAGTTGACCCCAAGGTTTTTTGGGAATTTCAAAATTTTGGGAAGGGATAAGGAGGCATATTATCAGCTAGCCTTACCCTTGAAATTCATTTCCATTCACAACACCTTCCATTTTTCTCAACTAAGTAAAGAAGTATATACCTAACCTTAAGCAAATAATTTTTTATGACAACATTGAGTTTAAATTTTATGCTTACTATGTGGAGTATCCTATATGTATTGTTGATTAAAGTAAGATGTTTTTACAAGGTATAGTGATTCCTCTTATTTGGGTTAGTTGGTATTATGAAAAGATCCAAGATAAAACTTGGATGTGGGAACCTAAGGTGACGGTTCAGTGGATGGACTTGTTTCCTCAAGAAGATATTTAATGCTTCTTGAGGAAAAAAAGCCTGATGGTGGGGAGGTTATAAAGAAATTAACCTTCATAGGTTAGTATTTCCATTAAATTATAGTGTTTTAATTCCTTTTTAAGTGTAATTTTAAGTTGAGAGGAAATTAAATGGGTTTGAATGTGGTTTAAAGAATATTGGAGAAGGGACCTATAGGCTAGGGATAGCATCGAGTACCCAATTGGGTGGCATTGGGTACCCAGTGGCATCCTAGTGGCTATAGGTCCACTATTAGCACCAATGGGTCCCAATAGATCTGGTTTGGGTATCTGATGACACTACAGATGGGCTTTTTTACAGTGAGGAAAAAATAATCATTACACCTCTAAAATTTCACCCCTAAATCTAAGGGGGTCAGGATTTTACTCCCATTTACAAATCACAGGGGCCCTTTGAATCCTTTAACCTCCTCCCACACATCCCATGTGAAGGCTCCATCAAGTTTCATTCAATAATCCTTTTATTGATAAATAAATATTTTCATGAGAAAGGAAAAGGCGTAAAACTTCTCTTATCTTCTTCTTTATTTTATTTCTTCATGAAAGTGACATTGAATCACTGCTTTCTTAATCTAGGGTATTTTAAATTCATCAGTTCCTTCGGTATTTCTTCCCTCTAATTGTTTTAAGGGTTATGACTAAGTGAATCAAAGGTAATGCTCAAGTTTTTCTTACTAAATTGATTCTCCTACAATTTCAATGATTGAATCCCAAAGTCCCCTTATTTTTGGTTGGTTTTTTCACCCTATTAGAAGCATATTATAACTATTTGAGCCTTAGAGAATATTTTGTATCTAGTTTTGGTAAGATAAACCCTTTTTCCTCTCATATTTATAAAGGGTTAGACTAGCAACAATTTGGGTTTGCATGAAATCAATTGAAATAGAACATTTATAATTAATAAATACTTTTACAATTTGTTTTACAAAGATTGTAATTTGTTCTATTACCGTGGTTTATGCTTATCATATTAGCACTTACAGAAAACAAATCTATTGAATTCATTTTCATTCAGTTATTTCCCCATCATGTTAAATGAATCATTCATGTTGATAAATATAAATAATTGAGGGTATTCTCTATGTTTTTCTACATCCCTCCATGGTTTTTATTAATTTTCAGGTTGTAACATGTGGTATTCCCCTTCTTGTTTTCTTACCTATCATGTATAAATGATTATACATGTTGTACCTATTAAATTTGGCATGCCATTATTACAAATTAAAATGTATTTGTTTCTGATTTTTTGATTTCATGAATAATATTTTATTTCATGTTATTTCATATTTGTTTAAATTTTATTTTTCTTGGAATTGGTTTGGAAGCATTCTAGCTTGTTTTTCTTTACCCTTATGTAAGGATTTTTACCCTTACATATGTTTTTTATTACCCTTACTTGAGGTGGTCTTACCCTAATGTGAGGTTATGTTATCCTTATAGGATTTTGAGTTTGTAGGGTTACCTTTACATGGGTTGGTCATTACCTTTACGTGGGGATCAACTTACCTTTACATGGCCTATTAATGAAGCGGATTACCCTTATGTGAGGATTGGGATACCCTTATATGAGCTAGGTTTCTACAAGATTACCTTTACATAAGGCTTGTGAAGACCCTTACATAGCATAACATGACCTTTACATAGTGGGTGCTACCCTTATGTAGTGGGTGTGCTACCCTTACGCAGTGGGTGTGCTACCCTTACACAATGGGTGATTGACCCTTACATAACTCATTGAAGGCCCCTAATGTGGAAACCAATTTTACCATTATATGGAGTTTTTTTCTAGTTGTGGGTTTTGTTGCAATGGCTTCTTTAGAACACTCCTCGACCGAACACTTATCCTCAGTTTGTTGAAGTATTTTCAAGAGTGTTGTTACTCTGGATTTAAGTGCCCGAGGTCCTGCTTGTACAAAAAGAGATAGATCGAATCTTAGAGAGGTAGAATCTGAGAGAAATCGAAGGGGGAGGAGATGATCCATAGAGGGAGTGATTGTTGGTGTCTCTAATTAGTGATGTCATATGCATCTAGTTTTGAGAGTACTGTTCTGACGGAGATCTCATGATTTTTGAGTTCTTATGGTGGATCAATCAGATGCAACGCATCTTGGAGGGTTCTTCTACTTGTGAGGTCGACCCTGGTAAGGGGGTTTGGGCCTAGTTTTTCAATTTCATGATTGAATTCCTCCCTTTTTTTATTACTTCTTGTTTCTTCATGTGCGCGTGAGAGTTGGTCATTCCTCTAGTTTTAGTCTATTCTTGATGTATTTCCCTTTTTTCAAATTCATGTTGTATGCTACCATTTATTCTTTACTTAATAAATGGTGTTAGGTGGTGTTCTTTCCATAGAGTAGGACCAAAACGGTCTGAAAAACATATATTATTGTGTTCTTTTCTTTCCTATTTTTTATCTTGAAATCATTTTTTGGTTTTTCTCCTACCTTCATCAATTGCTTCTATTTTATTGTGTATCTCTTTATTTTCAAATTTCATTTTAGACTCAATCCTTGTTTTTTTTTTCTTATTGTGGGTGGGTTTGTGTGAAACTATTTCCTGCTTTTGGAGTTTTATGTGTTTTACTGGATACCTCTCCATAAAATATTTGTATGAGAGGGTTCTTATCGAGCCTAAAGATGTCTTCGACTAAGCTAGAGATTGAGAAGTTTGATGGAGAGAATGATTTCAATTTGTAGAGAGTTAAAATTCATGCTTATCTTGTCCATAATGTACTTGATGAAGCTTTGGTGGGATCTAAGAGGGATATCACCATTGTCTATACTACAGGGGAGAACTTGAAATCTTATGAGTATGTTAACCCTACTATTTTGAAAAAGAATTATTCCCAGTTGTTGTTGACCCTAGGTAACAAGGTTTTGTAAGAAGTGTTCTATAAAACTTTAGCCAATACAATCTAGTTGAATCTTGGGCATCTTTACATGACTAGGTCCCTTTTAGGAAGATTACAAAATAAAATGCATCTTTATAATTTCAAAATGGTCCCTACCACCTCTATGCTGACTCATTTAGATAGTTTTAATAAGATGGTATTAGATTTAGCCAATGTGGGTGCTGAAATAAAGGATGGGGACCATACTTAATTATTATTTAATTCCTTGGATAAATCATTCAATCCAGTTAGATATTCCATGATGTATGGAAGGTATTCCATCACTTTGGAGAAAGTGAAATCAATTGGTTAGTCTAGGGATCTTCAAATTCATGTTTTGAAGATGGAGGGTAGTGAGGTGAAGTCTGGGCCTGAGTTGCTCAGTGTGAAGGGTCAGCCTAAATGTTAAAGCAAATAAAGTAGGGATGGTAGTTGGCTTAGGAATTTTAAGTTCTATCAGTTTGGAAAGACTAGCCACATTATAAGATACTTCCCTGAGGATATGTCTGGCGATAGTATGGCCTAGAATAATGTGGTATATCCAGTTATGATAGTTTCAAGGTTTTATGAGTTTTTCTAGCATCTCTTAGTATAGACTAGGTGTTGCTATAGGTTGTATTTCTTCTGAGATCCTAGGATTGGCTCTGCAAGTGATTTGCAGTGGATCCAGTTGGAAGAGAGGGAGTGGGTAGGGTGGTTTTTCTAAGTTGTTTGGACTTAGGTGGAGACTTATCTCCTGTTAGCTTGTTGTGTTTTCTTTTTGTTTGTTTTTTTCTTCTTTTATTTCTTGCATTAGAATTGTTTCACTTTTGATCTTGTTTATACTCTACATTTCAGTTTTTCTATGTTTCTTGTTGTTTGATGAATTGGGTACTACTATGGTTTATTTGGGTGTCATGCAGGCACAGGAGAGCTGACCGAGACCTCTAATGGCATGTGTTTAGCTGGTTGTAGGTATGTGATGAGGAGGAGCTCAGGCAAGTGAAGGTGTGAGTTCTGTTAATGTTGTTTCTTATATTATTTTCTTTTCTAATCATGTGTTAGTAGTTGATGGTAGTAGATGTGTTGGTATGGGAAGACATGTGTCAATGAGGTGCATGCTAAGTGAAGATCATATCAGGATGATCATGTTTAGTTCATAGGATTTTCCTGTTAGTGAGAACTGTTCAAGAAAAACAGATAAGTTGTGCTAGTGTAGGTCTACAAGAACATCGCCCCTATGTGCTTTACATTTTATTTTGTAAGGTGGAGATTTGTTAAATTTGGCATGTTATTGTTACAAATTAAAATTTATTTGTATTTGATTTATTGATGTCATGAATAAATCAATTGTTTCATGTTATTTTATGTTTTTTAAAATTTTATTTTGGTGGCATTTTCAATTGTTTTGTTTTACCCTTATGTAAGGATGTTTACCCTTACGTAAGTTTTATGTTACCCTTACGTGAGGTGGTTTTACCCTTATGTGAGGTTATGCTACTCTTATGAGTTTCTAAGTTTATAGGGTTACCTTTATATGGGTTGGTCGTTATACGTGTGATCAACTTAACCTTACATAGCTTGTTGATGAAGTGGTGTACCCTTATGTGAGGACTGTGATACCCTTACATGAGCCAAGGTGTTGGAGTCTTACCTTTATGCAAGGCTTGTGAAGACCCTTACACAACTTAGTGGGACCTTTACGCAGTGGGTGTGCCACCCTTACACAGCAAGTGTGCTACCCTTACACAGCAGGTGTGAGACTCTTTCGTAACAAGTGATCAACCCTTACATAGCGTGCTGAAGGATCCTTACACAACGGCATGCTCCTTGACTAAACATCTACCCTCGGGTTGTTGAAGTTTGTTTGAGAGTGTTGTTGCTCCAGATTTAAGTGTCAGAGGTCCCTGCTTGTGCAAAAAGAGACAGATTGAAGCTCAGAGAGGTAGAATCCGAGACAAATCAAAGGAGAAGGAGACAATCTGAAGAGGGAGAGCTCGTTAGTGGCTCTGATCGGTGACACCATATGTGACTGGTTCTAGGAGTGTCGTTCCGGTGTAGAGCTCATGATTTTTGAGTTCTTGTGGTGGATCAATCAGCTGTAATGAATTTTGGAGGGTTCTTCTACAGGTGAGGTCGGCCCTAGTAAGGGTTTTCGGGCCTGGTTTCTAGAGTTCCTGATTGAAGTCTTCCTACTTTTTGTTTGTTGCTACTTGTTTGTTCCTATGCACATGAGAGTGGGTCGTTCCTCTGGTTTTAGTTGGTTCTTGATGTATTTCCCTTCTCTTGAATTTCTATTGTATGCTACCATTTATTCTTTTCTTAATAAATGGTGTCAGGTGGTGTTCTTGCCATGGAGTAAGACCAAAGTGGTTTGAACCATGTAAATTCTTGTGTTCTTTTCTTTCTAGATTTTTTTCTTTTGAAATCGTTGTTTGATTTTGCACCTATCTGCATTAATTTCTTTTGACTTATTGTGTATCTCTTTCTTTTCAAATTTCATCCAGGATCGATCCTCGTTTGTTTTTCTTATTGTGGGTGGGTTTGTACGACACTGCCACCTGCTTTGGGAGTTTTGTGTGTTTCATCGGATACCAACCCATAACATTACCTATTGTTACACTTGATATTAGTAGTAGGTGAAGCATAATTAAAAGGGGTATTATATGATTGTATAGGAAGAGTGTTCAAGTACACCCATTGTCAACGAATAGGTTGATGGTAAGGAATAGGCTCACAACACCTTGAATCTAGTATACCCCTCCCCTTATTCCTGAAGGGACATCCCATAATATTTCCCTAACACTGGTATACATAATCCCCTTTCCCTCAAATAGGACGGGTATTGCACCTTAACTCTTGTATATCAATCATCTCAGATTATGGGTTAGGCCCAGAGCAGGTGTGTCGGGTATGTATCATCTCGGTATAGGGAGTTCACTACTATAGTTGTTATCCATGTTAGATAGTTCTGATAAAAGCATGTTGTTTATTGTGTTACATGTTCTCTAACCATGTATTGTTTCCCCATGTGCTTTAGCTTATGATAGGTGGTTAAGGGGTGAGGTGGGAATAGTCTAGTGGGTATTGTCATACTCACACCTTTTATGTGTCCTTATGGGACATGTGCAGGTGTTTTTGTACATGATCCAGGTAAGGGAACGGACCTCGAGCATTGGAGCTAGTCGCACATGGAGCGTGGAGTTCATGTGATCGCTTCTTAACCTTTTGATGGGTGGTTGGGGTGACAACATGGGGATTATCCATTCTCCGTGGGAGATTCCACTTAGGGGAGTTCCTTCTTTTAGTCAGAAGGGCACATTTGGAACCATTAGTATGTGTATAACTGCTTAAATTGATTTTACTCACTCTTTGAACA
The DNA here is from genome assembly GCA_963277665.1 of Viscum album. NCBI lineage: Eukaryota > Viridiplantae > Streptophyta > Magnoliopsida > Santalales > Viscaceae > Viscum > Viscum album. Next base: position 1,881,560,244 of record OY728132.1, read on the forward strand.
TTACGGGCTTATCTTTTGGACCTTGTTTGTATCATAAACATGTACATATATTCTCTACATTTTTAGTTTTCTAAATAACCCAAAGAATAGGTGGCTTCTCAATAATTAGCTGCATCTTGTTTCCTATGTCTGGTGTTCCTAGTGGTCATGTTGAAATTTCAGCATGACTTACAATATTTTTTTAGTTTATATAAGGGGGAAAACCATCTCCCACTTTCATGTCATTTACCCCTCTACGTTTATGCCAACCTTTGGTGATCAGTAGATGCGCTTAACCTTATGTTGTTTTAGTAGATATAACAAGAAATGCAATATGATATATAAAATAGTTAAAATCATTAATAAAAACATATCAAAACGGAATTATCATTCAGATTATTCTGAACAAAACTAAGATTATACGAACCCAAATTCTAACAATCTCTCCCTTGTTTATAAGTATGATCTAATGCATATTTAAAACAATCGTTTCTTTTTCTTATAAGCACCCCACCCCCTTAACTTATACATTGAATTATTACAAATTCCTCTAAAACATAATATTCTAAAATCTCTCCCCTTTGTGATTCTAAAAGAAATCCAATAAACATGACAACATTGAAATAGGAAGAAAAAAATGATTGTAAAAAATAGTGGAATAACATGTCTAAAAACAGTTAAAGAACCACATTATATAAAAAGCACATCCCAAAAACAGTAAGTGTGTTGTTGCTTCTTCAACCTTTTCAACTTCATTTTTAGTTTCTAACTCCATGATCTTATTGTCACCTTCACGCGACATTTCAACTTGTTTGGATTCTTCTTCCACATAGATTATATGTACTTCAAACATTCATTTAATGTGTCAACAAATGAGATTATAAGAATTCCACTAGACACAATCTCAATCAACATCGGAATGAGCTAACAAGACTTAACATTCTTCAAGATAAGCATTAGGAAATATGGAAAATTTTACAATCAAAAGAGAAAAAAAAATTGTAATAGTTGGAAGCACTGACTGGAGTTCTTACGGTTTCACTCTTAGGAAATATTCCTGTAGCATTGCGCACTTCCTCAACAGGTGTTTTCTAAGTCATCGGGAGATTCATTTTACACTTTCTTTCTCCCCTCCTTTCTAACAGAAAGTTGTACCCTTGGTTCAGTTCTCTTATCACCAAATTTTTGTTGCAGTTCTCTTATCACCTAATTTTTGTTGCAGGGTCTAAGAACTCAATATTTTTCTTTTTTCCTTTATTTTTGAAACTTTTCTCTTTCACTTTAAGCCAATTCATCCATAGGAGTAGTGCTTGTTCCATATTCCTTTATAATAAAAATATCCTCATTTTCTTTATCTTTCGGAGATTCTATGGCTTTTGCTTTGGAAAATATTAATGCTTTCGATTTTGTTGGGAAAGGAGGAAATATAATCATTATCACCTCTAAACTCTTGTTTTGAACTTCCTTTCTTGATTTGTTCATCAATGTAAGAATCCATCTCTCATCTCCATCTCTTTCCTTAGAAAGCTCTCGGTCTCTTCTATTTTCTTATCAAATTTGTCAAGATATCAGCCATAGAAAGTGATATTTTTTATTAATAAAAAAATAGTTAGATATTACAAAGTATAATTTGCAAATAAGCTGGATTGGGTGATAAAATTTTAAAACAAAAAATATAGTAATAAGTACTGCTGCTGCTCCGTGTGAAGAACATAGAAAATCAAAAAAAACTGGCCTAACAGAAGCAACCATCAGGAGACTCCCATTATGAAGCTTTCATGTCATCCATGCCAACACTAGCCTGTACACAAACAAATGATTAAATTCAATCCAAACACATCCCAAATCAACATGCTTCCGAAGCCCACAAGAAGGCCTGCACATGGGTCAGAGGACTTGCCTGGTCCAATAAACCATAATCAAAAAATTGTATTATCAGGACTTAATTTTTTTGACCCAAATGATAAATGGGCCAGTTCTAAAAGCCTGATGTCTTCAAACCAGACCCGCACTACCCAAAGATAATATAATATAATGTCATTTTTAAGAGAAATAAATAAAATGTATTTTAAATTTTAAAACATTTTCAAAAAATAAATGAGCAGCCCATGAGTTTATGCATATTTCTAAGATAAAATCTGACCCAAACCCGATAGGTCTGCTATGCATGCAGATACTCACAAGTTGTCCTTTGAATTTTACACCAACTACGGATTACACAATATATGGGTATCCCTTCATAAGAGCATCCAGTCCTTCAATGCCACCAACATAATCCACATCATACAATCCAAACGGGATTGAACTATTTGCCCTGGGCGGAGTGGTCTATCGGGCCTTGACTCGTGTATGCGAAAGAGCGGGGAGAGAGAGAGATCATACCAGGAACTTGTGGTTCTCTTCAAGAAGAGGAGAAAATGTGGTGCAGAATTTCTCAATGTCAACATTAATGTCACTTGTGCCCCCTATAACCTCCATGAACTTCTTCCTATCTGGTGCAAGCTTCATGGCAACCTGTGCACACATCAATTCAACAGAAAAAAACGGAGCCCAATTGAGGTTTTACGATATGTAAAGACCATCTCCTATCGAGTTTTACTAGAATCAAGGTGTTTTTGGAGAGAGAGAGATGGATTACAGTGAAGCTGGAACTGGCGAACCAGCCATGCCATTTCTTAAGCGTCTTTGCATAGGAGTCGCTACATGCTTGCGGCATTGCCCAATCTGGATGATCAAGCAAGTTGCGGAATAGCTGCACCAAGAAATCCATGGCCCTGAAATTTACAGTACCTTATAAATCTACACAGATCACAGCCGCAAGGCAGATTCAGAAATAGAATTTTACAACATGAACCTCTTGCTAGATCAATATAAACATCATATAAACTAAGGTTGTGTTTGGTTTAGGAAAACACTTTATGTTTTCATTTTAAAAATCTGTTTTCGAAAATGGAGTGAAAATAAGAGCATATGAGTTACTTATTTCTTGTTTTCTCTTACAATCCAAATATTTTCTAACACTTTTTCTAATACATTTTTTTTTTAAATAAAAACATAAAATGTTTTGTTTTCCAAAAAATCAACCATTTTCAGTCTTATTTTCTGAAAAATGTTTTCCTTTAACATGATCCAACAAATGTTCTGATGCATTTTTAGAAATTGAAAATAGAAATGTTTTCCAAAACCAAACGCAGCCTAAATATGAAGGCAGATAATACCTTGTCAACCATAAAAGACAACCGGAAGATTCTTTTGCCGTTTTATTGTCAATCTCTACTTGTACCAAGCTATACAAGAAATTGTATTTTGATGGATTTGAGGAATATTTTGCTTCCAACCTCTACAGGTCAAAATCAACAAAAAAAAAACACACACACAGTTAGATCAGCACCAGAGACAGAGGGTCATTGCAAGCCAGACAAGCTACATACAAATACAAAAAAAAATATTAATAAAAAAACATATTGATACCAGAAAATTGAAAGAAAAATATTTTTATTTGAGTAATTACTGATCAAAACAACTTTGGAAGGCACATCTTACCGCTATGTTTCCGCCAACATCATTTTTGACAAGAACCATAGACGCTCCAAACTTCTCTGGCATTGAAAAGAAAAAGGAACATGAATAAAAAGCCCATAACTTGTTACCAAAAAATAGGTAAAAACTAGAAATATCAATATTTCATGTATAAAAAAAAACTCCATATCTTAGGTGTACCTAGACAACTGGCTACTTTTTATAAGCACCGTAGCATAAAACCTTGTCATACAAACAAAAACCAACCATGGAGATGCTTGGGATCTTAAATAACCAACTCAATAAGTAATAATAGTAACATAAACGATGCAAACAAAACCACCAGCATATAATGAAACAGTGAAAAGCAAAAAAAGTGGTGAAGTTTAATTCAACTGGCCTCCAGCTAAATATCCAAAAGAATGTACCTATAACAGGCAATATATTTCTGCACACATCCAGAAAAGGCTTAGTCAGCATTTTCCCGTCAGAGATCACCTCTTTCATTCCTTTCAGTGAAGCTGTGAAAACGGTTCCTTCCATTTCGAATCTTTTCTGCACAATTATAAAAAATCACATAAAATGTGAGAATTGGCTTGCACTGTGTTTTGAGGAATGGAACAAATTCTTTAAAAGGGTCCATATAATACACACATTTGGATTTTTTGCAAAGACATAAGCTGACAAAAACACATGAAATTTTGAATTATGGATCCCTAAGTAATGAAAAGGTTGAAATTTGCATCTGTATGATTTCATTGAAAACTAATTTGATTCACCTTCTTGTCAAACTCAACATGTAGCCAACGAAGGCAATCTTTCCTACATGGTTTGGGAATAATCTCTACGTCTACGGAGAGGCAGAATCACTTGACTAAAATCGGGAGCATAATTACACGGAGGTTTCAAAGTTTCATATCTTAATTATTGTTAAACCCTCTTTTTATTATTATGGGTATTTCCGAGTCCCACATTGGAATACTCCTTTGTATCTTTCGCCGTATCATTCTATAAAAGTAGGCCCCCTCCTTACCTTGAGAGTAAGGGGGTCTCCTCATTCTACATGGTATCAGAGGGATCTTAAACCCGACCCTCCCTCCCGGCGGATTCCCGGTTCTGTCCGACCCCGCCTCTCTCTTCCCCCTCTGCCCTAATCTCCCGGTGGCCCTCTCTCCCGGTCCTCCCTCCCGGCGGCTCTTCCTCCAGGCGGCTCTCCCTCCCGGCGGCTCTCCCCACCGGCGCGGCTCCCCTCACCCAGCGACGGATCGCCCTCAGCCTCGCCCCGGAGGATCGCCCTCAGCCTCGCCCCGGCGCCCTCACCCTCGACCCAGCGGCGCCCCTCCCGGCCAGCCCCGCCGTGCGCGCGCCTCCTGCGCGGATCGCCCCTCCGCCGTGCGCACGCTTCCTGCCTGGCGTCTCTCCCCGGCGGCCCTCTTGCCTGGCGTCTCTCCCGGCTCCCGGCTCCCGCGTCGCCCTCCTGCCTGGCGAGGCTCCCCGGCGGCCCTTCTGCCTGGCGCGGCTCCCGGCTCCCCAGCGGCCCTCCTGCCTGACGCGGCTCCCGGCTCCCCGGCGTCCAGGCTCCCCGCGTCGCCCTCCCGCGGCTCCCCGCACCCCGCCTCCCGCTGCTCCCGCGCCTCCGGCGCCTCCCGGCCACCCTCGCCCGGCGCCTCCCGCTACTCCTGCGCCTCCCACGCGCTCCAGCTGCTCTCGCCCCGCGGCTCCCCTCACCCAGCGGCCCTCTCTCCCGGCGTTATTTCCCTCTCGCAGCCCTCTGTCTAGGTGCGGTTCACCACTTCCCGCCAGCGCGCCCTCGTCCCGGCACCCTAGTCCCGGCGCCCCCAGTTTCGCCTCGGCAGCCTCTCCCGACAGCGCGCCCTCGTCCCGGTAGCGCGCCCTCGTTCCGGCGGCCCTTCCTGCACGCGCACGTCCTGCGCAAGATCATCCCACCAGCCCGCTGCATCAGCTACCCGTCGCTTCCATGGCAGAATCATCGGGACGTGGTCGTGCTTCAAGTCGTCCACGTCCCTTCTGTCAACATTGTGGCAAGTTTGGCCACCTGATCGCCCGATGTTGGGTCTTGCATGGACGGTCATCTCAGCACCCGCGGCAGGGACCGCCCGCGGTCCAGGCCGTGTCCTCAACTGTCGCCTCTCTTTCCCCGTCTTTGGCCCTTTCTATGGCCAACCTCAGGCGGCCTCACGCTCTTCCGGCCTCTGTCTGACCCAGTTCCTCCTCGGCTTCTCTGGCCCGTACTGTTCGCCCCACTTCCCTTTTCAGCCATTGCTCCCCAGCATGCTGGACTCAGGTGCCTCCGACCACCTCACCGGTGATGCTGGAATGCTGACGTCTTACTGCACATATGCCGGTTCTTCAGCCATCACCGTCGTTGATGGGTCCACTATCCCCATAGCGGGCTTCGGCGCATGCTCCCTGACTCCATCGATACACCTACCCTCTGTGGCACATGTGTCCCGCAGTCCCTTTAATCTGCTTTCCATCAGTAAACTGACGAAGGATTATAACTGTGCGGCCATATTTACCTCTTCTGGAGTTGTGTTTCAGGAGCAGACTACGAACCGGGAACTTGGTCGAGGCCGGCTTCGAGACGGGTTCTACATGTTCGCGGGACCAGCATCCATTGCTTGCACGTCTACCTCTTCTCGGGCTCTTGATCTTCATTCCCGATTAGGACACCCGCCTGCATCCACCATTCATCAGATGTTTCCAGACTTCAGTCGAACTCCTACTTTTCATTGTGAGTCTTGTTCTTTTGCAAAACATCATCGTTCTTCCTACATTCCTCGCACGGATACACGGGCCTCCCACCCCTTTGATCTGGTTCATTCCGATGTTTGGGGTCCGTGTACCATTCCGAGTCACTTGGGATATAAATACTATATATCCTTCATTGATGACTATTCGCGAATGACGTGGCTTTACCTTCTTCGAGAACGCTCCGAAGTGTTTTCCACCTTCCAAACCTTTTTTAATGAAATTAAGAATCGTTTTTCTATCTCTGTCAAATGTCTCCACTCGGATAATGGGCGCGAGTATATCTCCACTTCCTTTCGGCAGTTTCTCCGGACGAATGGCATCCTTCATCAGACCTCCTGTCCTGATACACCCCAGCAGAACGGCATGGTCGTGCGGAAACACAGACATATTCTGGAGACTGCTCGTGCCCTCATCTTCCACCGACAGGTGCCTCTGCTCTTTTGGGGAGATGTCATTCTCACTGCTACCTACCTCATCAATCGCCTTCCTTCTTCTATCCTTAAGGGGGAGACTCCCTTTCAGGCTCTTTTCCCCACTCTCCCTCTTCATTCCCTCCCTCTTCGAGTGTTTGACTGCTTGTGTTATGTTCGTGACACTCGCCCTGGCCGCACCAAACTCTCTCCCAAATCTCTCCGCTGTATATTCCTTGGTTATTCCCGCACTCAGCGCGGATACCGCTGCTTCTCCCCGGACCTTCGCCGATATGTCATCTCCGCGGATGTCTCCTTTGTTGAGAGTTCTCCATTCTCCTTTCCCTCTCCTCCTCCTGACTCTGTCATTGATGACTGTCTTCCCCTCATCATCCATCCTCTTCCGGATTTTCCTCCTCCTACCTCTCCTCCTCCTGACCCTGCCTTCGATGATTGTCCTCCTCTCCTCATCCATCCTCCACCGGCGTCAACCCCTGTTGACACCCATTTTGGTCAGGTCTACTCCCGCCGTCCTTCGACTGTATCCCCCGTTCCGGCCAGTGACACTGCTGCTCCCGCTTCGTCCGCTGCTCCTACTCCGCCACCCGAGGACTTGCCCATTGCCCTACGGAAAGGTACTCACTCCTGCCAGAGTACTCTTTTTGTATCTTCATACAGGGGTCTATCCGCTCTGGAGACGGTTTCTATACCTCGCACGGTTGGTGAAGCCAAATCTCAACCCGGGTGGCTCGCAGCAATGCGGGATGAGTTGCAGGCTCTGGATGAAAACCATACTTGGGATCTAGTCCCCCTTCCAGCGGGCAAACAGGCAGTGGACAGCAAATGGATTTACACGGTCAGGCTGAATCCCGATGGCACTCTCCATCACCTCAAAGCCCGCCTTGTGGCCAAAGGCTTTGCTCAGACATACGGTGTTGACTACTTTGATACCTTCTCACCGGTTGCCAAGATGGCCTCTGTCCGGCTATTCATCTCTCTCACCGCCCATCATCAGTGGCCTCTTCATCAATTGGATATCAAAAATGCATTCCTCCATGGCTTCCTTGAGGAAGAAATCTATCTACAGCAGCCCCCCCAGATTTTGTGCCGCCGGCGTTGAATCTCGTGTCTGTCGTCTATGTCGCTCTCTTTACGGCCTCAAGCAGTCTCCCCGTGCTTGGTTCGGCCGCTTTAGCACGGTCGTCAGCGACTTTGGGCTTTCCCGCAGTATGAAGGAACACACTGACTTCTACAGGACGACTCCATATGGCTGCATCTTATTGGTCGTCTATGTGGATGATATCGTCATCACCGGCAGCGACTCCCATCTCAAGGCCCATCTTCACCAGCACTTCCACACTAAGGATCTTGGTCCTCTCACATACTTCCTCGGCATCGAGGTTTCCTACTCCTCGGACACCATCTCCCTCTGCCAACGGAAGTATGCATTGGATATATTGCAGGATGCTGGGCTGACTCAGGCCACTGCGGTCGATACTCCTCTCGAGCCTGGCGAACGGTCTCTTTATGCCTCCTCGGCACAATACCCACATCCCGAGCGGTACCGTCGATTGGTGGGCAAACGCAATTATCTCACCATGACTCGACCCGACATTTCCTGTGCGGTAGCCAAAGTGAGTCAATTTATGGAGCATCCGACCACATCTCAGTGGGATGCTGTCATCCGCATCGCCAAGTACATCAAACGGGATCCTGCCCGTGGTCTTCACTACCCCCAGCATCCTAATCAGCATATTGAGGCCTTTTGCGATGCTGATTACGCTGGCTGCCTTGCCACTCGGAAATCTACCTCTGGGTGTGCCATTTTCTTGGCAGGCAACCTCATTTCTTGGCGCAGCAAGAAACAAACGGTTGTCTCTCGCTCCAGTGCCGAGTCTGAGTACCGTGCCATGGTCACCGTCACTACCGAGATCCTTTGGCTTCGGCAACTCCTCCAGGAGCTTGGCTTTCCCCAGCAGACTTCTGCTCACATATGGTGTGACAATCAGGCAGCCACTAAAATTGCTTCGAACCCCGTCTTCCATGAACGCACGAAGCATATTGAGGTGGACTGTCACTTTCTTCGCCACCACCTGGAGCACAAACATGTCAGCTTTAGCCACATTCCGACGGCAGACCAGCTTGCTGACATCTTCACCAAAGGCCTCCCTGGTGCTCGTCTTGCCTCGCTCAGTTCCAAGCTGGGGATCCACCACATCTGACACCCAACTTGAGGGGGAGTATGTCTTGATCTTGTGTGGTGTCATCTTATTCTTTTTTGTGGGACTCGTTGTCCAAGCTGGGTCTGTCCAGCTTGAAGGGGAGTGTTAAACCCTCTTTTTATTATTATGGGTATTTCCGAGTCCCACATCGGAATACTCCTTTGTATCTTTCGCCGTATCATTCTATAAAAGTAGGCCCCCTCCTTACCTTGAGAGTAAGGGGGTTTCCTCATTCTACAATTATAAAGTGTTTATAATTTATTTATGAATTGTTCATAAATTGTTTATTTCAAGCTTAAATATGTGAACTGTTAATTTATTTATCTATTCCTTGCTATATTCATAGATATAAAGTGTTATATCGTGAATTGTGATGTATACTTTAGTTTAAAGTGTTAAACCACCTCTAAATTAACATCATGATGTTTTCTTTCGGTTTCGGAAGTGTTGGGGACCTTCTATGCTCTTTAGAAACCTTTTTGGTTTTATTTAATAAAGTGGAAGTTAAATAATTTTTACCAATAAAGATGAAATTCTATACGCTAAGGGTAGAATGCCTCTTATATTGGGTTGTGTAAGGATGAAGCGTCGTTTATATGCGTTGCACAAGGGTAAGACCCTGATTATATGCATTGTGTAAGGGTCATTCCAACGCTGCGTAATTTCCTTAGTCACGTAATCATTTCCATAAATAACCTGAATTTACCATAAATCATATATGTTTCCAAAAGATAATTTTTTTTTATTTCTCAAATAAAATCTCATAATATTCTGTTTACCTTAATCATATAAGGATCCAAAATAGTAAACGTCTTCCGAAATAACATTGATCACTTAATCCCCAAATCAATTTACAATCTCATGGATATGAATCAAAATGAACTTAACCTTTATCCATCGGATAGTTTAAATAAAGAAAATGAATTTCATACTAATCAGGACATCACATAGGCCAGTAGTAAGCGATACATCTTTGTCACCTTTCGGTTGTGGGTTCAATCCCCGTGGCCTTATTGGATGTGACTAGTTGTCACTAATCCTGCAGTTTATCCTTTTTCTAAACTATATTAATATAATCCTATAAAATTTCAAAAATGTGAGAAAAATACTAAAATTAACCTTAATATATTTAACCTCAAAGGTAATCTCATACCTTTCATTTTTCATCCCAAAAAGTAAGAACTCGTGATTACCTCAAATTCAAATATCATATAAACCAAAAATGCTACCAAAAATACTGCATACTTTGAACATAAGAAAATAATTTATTCCTTAAATCCAAACATTAGGATTTCTTTGATATCCCATTTATCACTAGACATGATGCCCAACTTCTAGAAAGTAAATAGTCATGTCCTTTGTGGAATTTCCACTTTCGAGGGAGTTGGTAAAGTTAAGATTTTGAAATAAAATGAAAAAGATACCATGACCAATAAAAATTTTCAGACAAAAGAAAAGGTGCAATTAAGTCAAATAGTTACTTGCAGGTGATTTGAATAATAAAAAAGGTGTAAAAAACAAGATTTTGCAATAATAGTGATAATCAAATCATCTCAAAGGGATAAGAAGGTTGTGTGTTAGGGATTTTGTGTGTGTGTGTGATCCAACAGGAGAAACACAAGCAAAAGTAGAACAAGGAATGGTATTAACGGATCATAGTATTACAATTGAGAAGGAAAAGAAGATACAATAGTTGGATAATATGGAGAGTCTGCCTCCAAGCCGCCCGCGCTGCACTGAAAGCGGAAGAAGAAATAGAGCCAGGCCGCTGCCTCCCACCTAGTCTGTTCCAACAGAATACACGTGAGCTAACAGATGCCCCTCCCACTAGTAATGCGTAACGGGCGGGGCGGGGCGGTCCAAGCCCGCACAGGTTTGAGCCCGCGCGGGTTTGTCCGTAAAAGCCTGAATATAATGCGAACAAAAAAATTCAAGCCCGCCCCATTCCGCATAAGCCCGCGGGCTGCCCGCATTAAAAAAAATACTATTTATAATCATTTAAATATTGTATTTTTTTCTTTCTTAATTTTAGTTGTTGGGAGAAGTATGGATTTACAATAGCTAGAGTTCTAAGAGATGTGATGGAACATTTTTCTATGGGTTAATGGTGTCATGTGTCGACGCCGATGAGGTGGTGAACTGTTGAAATGCAAAGTAGGTGAGTGATCAATGAGGGACGAAAAATGATGATATTGATTATGTGGCGATACGAATGGCTAGACCTATGAATAAACGACGACACTTCAAGCAATGATTGGTTTCAAAGGAGGCAATTAGGGTCTCATGAGGTCCTTTTATGTTTTATTAATAACAAAATAAAATTAAGTAATAACAAGATTAAATCGGTCTAAAAAAATATTATAATTATAATAACTCTTATAATTGAAACCAAGTGCAAGAGAGAGAGTTCCATTTTTCGAGAGGTGGAATGACACACCATGTGAATATGGTTAATAATTACTATATAAATATTATAATATCATATTAATACAATAAATATATACCTATTTAAAATTCACATGTAAATGAATGGTGAATTAGTATGACCATTACGGTGAGAAATCATATTTCATGGTTTAATCATGTTTTTTTTTTAAAAAACTAAAATACCAAAGAAGCATATCTTGTAAAAAAATTAAATTAGGCCTGCGGGTCAACCCGCACCCGTGTGGGCTCAACCCGCTTTGGCCCGCACCCACGCAGGCTCAACCCTCATTGGCCCGCGCTCTTAGCGGTCAAATTTTTTAGGTCCGCCCCGCCCAGCATCCGCCCCATACCCGCAAAGCCCGCGGGCCCGCTTTGCATCACTACCTCCCACTAACTGGCCTAAACAATTAATACCAGCCAAATTGAACGTTGGACCCCACCAGGATCATATTCCACTAACTTACCTCTTTCCCACTTTTACCCCTTCACTGGTAAGTATGCAATATGGGCGGGGGTGGGCTCACGTGGGAAATATTCCCTGGACCAGAACCCGAACCCGGATGGCTAACATTGTGAAAGATCTTTTTTCTTTCATCTTGATAAACGATCTTTAATCTGTAGAAAAGAACATCATTTAAACATGAAATGAATCATTACATGTAATTTATACCTAAATCGATTATCTTAATAAATCCAATCTCCAAAAATATCATTAATCTCCTAGAAATCCATCACTTTAAACCATTAAAGGGGTGTCTCAGACTTTAAACTTTAATCATCCTTAAACTTGTAAACCCATGACGATATCTATAACACTCAAAAAAACCTTACAAGGAAACATCTTAATCTCCAAAGCTGTCTAAACCCTGCTCTAATACCAATTGTAAGGGTCTAGCCTTAAACATTACATATTCTAGTCATTTTAAAACAAGAAATCGCTTTATTTTCGCAAAGATCTTTTAGGTTTAGAGTTTTAGAGAATTAGGAGAAACTCATGCATATCAAACTTGTAATTAGAGATCCCTCTTACCCTCAAGGTAAGGAGAGGGCCTGTATTTATAAAAAACTGTAAGTGGAAGTTACAAGGGAGGTTACAAAAGAAGTGGGGCTGGAAGTTACCCGTACTCCAACACTCCCCCTCAAGCTAGGTGTACCTAGCTTGGACACATAAAAAAAAAAAAAAAAGACTGTAACTCCCCCTCAAGCTGGGCGGCAGATGTTTTGGATCCCCAGCTTGGAACTAAGAGAGGCGAGGCGAGCACCGGGGAGGCCTTTGGTGAAGATGTCAGCAAGCTGGTCCGCCGTGGAAATGTGGCTAAAGCTGACATGTTTGTTCTCCAGGTGGTGGCGAAGAAAGTGACAGTCCACCTCGATATGTTTCGTGCGTTCATGGTAAACGGGATTCGAAGCAATTTTAGTGGCGGCCTGGTTGTCACACCATATGTGAGCAGAAGTCTGCTGAGGAAAGCCAAGCTCCTGGAGGAGGTGTTGAAGCCATAGGATCTCGGTAGTGACGGTGGCCGTGGCACGGTACTCAGACTCGGCACTGGAGCGAGAGACGACCGTCTGTTTCTTGCTTCGCCAAGAAATGAGATTGCCTGCTAAGAATATGGCAAACCCAGATGTAGATTTCCGAGTAGCAAGGCAGCCAGCATAATCAGCATCACAGAAGGCCTCAATATTCTGATGAGGATGCTGGGAGTAATGAAGACCACGGGTAGGATCTCTCTTGATGTATTTGGCGATGCGGATGACCGCATCCCATTGGGAGGTGGTTGGATGCTCCATAAATTGACTGACCTTGGCAACCGCACAGGAGATGTCGGGTCGAGTCATGGTGAGATAATTGAGTTGGCCCACCAACCGACGGTACCGCTCGGGATGTGGGTATAGTGCTGAGGAGGCATAAAGAGACCGCTCCCCAGGCTCGAGAGGAGTATCGACCGCAGTGGCCTGAGTCAGCCCAGCATCCTGTAATATATCCAATGCATACTTCCGTTGGCAGAGGGAGATGGTGTCCGAGGAATAGGAAACCTCGATGCCGAGAAAGTAGGTGAGAGGACCAAGATCCTTCGTGTTGAAGTGGTGGTGTAGATGGGCCTTGAGGTGGGTAATACCCACAGAGTCGTTGCCAGTGATGACGATGTCATCCACATATACGACCAATAAGATGCAGCCACGTGCACTCGTCCGGTAGAAGACAGTGTGATCCTTCATACTGCGAGAAAGCCCAAAATCGCCAATGACCGTGCTAAAGCGGCCGAACCAAGCACGGGGTGACTGCTTGAGGCCGTAGAGAGAGCGGCGGAGACGGCAGACTCGAGATTCAGCGCCGAAGGCACAAAATCCGGGGGGCTGCTGCAGATAAATTTCTTCCTCAAGGAAGCCATGGAGGAAGGCATTCTTGACATCCAACTGATGAAGAGGCCACTGATGATAGGCGGCAAGAGAGATGAATAATCGGACAGAGGCCATCTTGGCAACCGGTGAGAAGGTATCAAAGTAGTCAACACCGTACGTCTGTGCAAAGCCTTTGGCAACAAGGCGGGCTTTGAGGCGGCGGAGAGTGCCATCGGGATTGAGCCTGACGGTGTAAATCCACTTGCTGCCCACGGCCTGTTTGCCTGCTGGAAGAGGTACAAGATCCCAAGTATGGTTATCCTCTAGAGCCTGCAATTCATCCCGCATTGCAGCTAGCCACCCGGGTTGAGATTTGGCTTCACCAACCGTGCGAGGTACAGAGACTGTCTCCAGAGCTGACAAACCCCTGTATGAAGATACAAATAGAGGAGTACTCTGGCAGGAGCGAGTACCTTTCCGAAGGGCAATGGGCAAGTCCTCGGGTGGCGGAGCAGGAGCAGCGGACGAAGCGGGAGCGTCAGTGGCATTGGCCAGGACGGGGAATACAGTCGAAGGACGCCGGGAGTAGACCTGACCAAAATGTGTGTCAACAGGGGTTGACGGCGGTGGAGGATGGATGATGAGAGGAAGACAATCATCGATGGCAGGGTCAGGATGAGGAGAGGGAAGGAGGAATGGAGAACTTTCAACAAAGGCAACGTCGGCCGAGATGACATATCGCCGTAGGTCGGGGGAAAAACAGCGATAGCCGCGTTGAGTGTGGGAATAGCCTAAAAAGAGGCAGCGGAGGGATTTGGGAGCGAGTTTGGAGAGACCTGGACGGGTGTCGCGAACGTAACAGAGGCACCCAAACACGCGAATGGGTAGGGAGTGAAGATGGAGAGAGGAGAACAAAGTCTGAAAAGGAGTTTCCCCTCGAAGGATAGTGGAAGGAAGACGGTTTATCAGGTAGGTGGCGGTGAGTATGGCATCGCCCCAAAACTGCAGAGGCACCTGTCGGTGAAAGAGGAGGGCACGAGCAGTCTCCAGAATATGTCTGTGTTTCCGCTCGGCCACGCCATTCTGCTGGGGTGTATCAGGGCAGGAGGTCTGATGAAGGATGCCTTTCGTCTGGAAAAACTGCCGAAAGGAATTGGAGAGATACTCACGCCCATTGTCGGAGCGGAGACATTTGACCGAGAGGGAAAATTGATTCTGAATCTCAGCATAAAATGTTTGGAAGGTGGAAAACACGTCGGAGCGTTCTCGAAGGAGGTAAAGCCAAGTCATTCGCGAATAATCATCGATGAAAGAGATATAGTACTTGTAGCCCAAATGACTCGAAATGGTACAAGGACCCCAAACATCTGAATGAACGAGATCAAAAGGGTTTGAGGCCCGTGTATCCACCCGAGGGAGGTATGTAGATCGATGATGCGTTGCAAAGGTACAAGACTCACAATGAAATGAAATATTCCGACGAAACTCTGGAAAAAGTTGATGAATGGTGGATGCCGGCGGATGTCCTAACCGGGAATGAAGATCCAAAGCTGGAGAAGAGGTAGATGAGCAAGCGATGGGTGCTGGTGCATCGAACAGGTAGACCCCGTCCTGAAGTCGGCCTCTACCAAGTTCCCGGTTCGTTGTCTGCTCCTGAAAAACAACACCAGAGGAGGAAAATATGGCAGCGCAGTTAGATTCATTTGTCAGTTTACTGATGGAAAGAAGATTAAATGGACTGCGGGGTACATGTGCCACAAAGGGTAGGTGAATCGTTGGAGTCAGAGAGCAGGTGCCGAAGCCCACAATCGGGATAGTGGAGCCATCAGCGACCGTGATGGCTGAGGGACCGGTGTAAGGGCAGTAAGAGGTCAACATACCAGCATCACCGGTGAGGTGGTCGGAGGCTCCTGAGTCCAACATCCAAGCAGGGGAGCGACGGCCGACAAAGGCAGTGGAGTGAGCAGAATGGGCTATAGAAGCTGCTGATGGGCCGGGTTCGGCAGATTCCCGAGGTTCATGAGTCAGCCGGATGTCGGCCATCGAAAGGTCCAGAGAGTGAGGAAGAGTTGCAACTGCCGATGGTGCTTCCTGGACCGCCGTCTGTCCCTGCCGCGGGCGCTGAGATGGACGTCCATGCAGGACCCAACATCGGTCAATCGTGTGGCCAACCTTGCCACAGTGTTGACAGAGGGGACGTGGTCGACTGTCCACACGACCACGTCCACGAGGACCAGATGAACGGCCACCGCCGTGACCGACGAGAGCTGAGTGGTCGATAATGGGGGCGGGAGGAGGAAGAGCCTGCTGGGCCTTGCTGAGTCGGTGATACACCTGTGGGATCTCCAGCGTCGACGAGCTAGCGAGCAATTCGGTTGCCGTGGTGGCAAATTCTGGAGCGAGGCCGTTGAGAAGAGTGAAGAGACAGAGCTGGTCCCGCTGGGTCTGAGCTTCGGCCGGTGTTTGTGGAATGGGCCACAATTCCTGCAATTCATCACGCAGCCCTTTCCATTCCAGGAAGTAGGTTGTAAAGGTTTGGGCCTGCTGGCGAACATGGGACAGTCGCTGAAGGATTTCGGACACCCGAGCGAGGTTATTGGTTTCAGAGTACATGATATTCAAGGAGTCCCAGAGCTCCTTGACGGTATTGGCGGTGCGGGTGACATCTTTGACCGATCGTTCCATGGAATTGACCAGCAGAGCGAAGATCTTGCTGTCAGCAAGTTTCCAGGAACGATATTTGGGATCAGCCGTGGCTGGGGGAGGATTCTCAAGATGGTGGTCGAGGTCCATGCCGGTGAGGGACATCACAACAGTCTTCCGCCAGATGGAGAAATTTGTGGAGTCCAATCGGTCATCCACAAGGCGGGTAGAAGCGGTGATCAGCGGCGGCAGTGGGGAAGAGTCTGCCATGGAAGCGGAGCGGTGATACCGAAGATGCAGCGGAGGGATGAGCCGGATATGGAGCGGCGCGGTGCGGAGAACACCCGATCTGGAGTTGAGCGGTCAGAAACCTTCAATCTTGAGCTGCTGCAGCCGGAAACCACGGATCTGTTTCTAGTTGAACAAATCGCTGCGGAGGGAATTATGGTCCAGCGGCGATACCAGCGCCAATCGAACCCTTCCAGCGTCGAGATCCAGCGGCGCGAGGGGATGTCTCCAACGGCTTCAGCCGCAAGGGCAGCGTCGAAAATCAGATCTGCCGTCTACCCTTCGAATGAATCCGTCTGCCAGGAGATTAAGAACCAGATCTCTATATGATGCCGCCTGGAGGGGGGATGAGAAACAGAACAAACCCTAAAACGGCACAACTGCTCGGGGAAGGGAGCGCTGCCACGAAGGGGGTGAGCGCGACAAAGGGGGTGAGCGCGACGGATCGGCGCGGGTGAAGGCCCGCTGGGACGAGGGCTTACGCGGGAGGACGGCGGACGCCGGGGTCGGGAGCCGAGCCACCGGGGAAGGGCGCTGGGCGGTGTGTCGCGCCTGAGGGAGGCCCGTCGGGAGGTGGAGCCACACCGGGAGGGAGAGGCAGGCGCCGCGATGCAGTAGGGGCCGCGGGATTGGAGCCGCTGGCCGGTTTAGCGCTGCCTGGAGGGAGGGTTCGCCAGGAGGGTGAGCCGCCGGGAGGGAGGGCCACCAGAAATGGCTATGGCAGTGGATAGTGAGGCGGGGCCAGGAGGTTGCCGGGAATCCGCAGAGGAGGGAGGGTTTGGGATAAAAATCCCTCTGATACCATGTAATTAGAGATCCCTCTTACCCTCAAGGTAAGGAGAGGGCCTGTATTTATAAAAAACTGTAAGTGGAAGTTACAAGGGAGGTTACAAAAGAAGTGGGGCTGGAAGTTACAAAGTTAGTGGGGCTGGAAGTTACCCATACTCCAACAAAACTCATACATTACAAGTGGACACTTATACTCGATAATCTTTTTTTTCCACCAAAGGAAACCCTTTTAAAATAAAACATAGTTTCTTTTTATGATATATCTTCACAATTTTCCGCTTGATTTCATCATTGTCTCTATTCTCCCATAAATCCTGTGGAAAACATTTTAAAACCTAAGATAGCAAAAAAAAATGTCAGTAAGGAACATAAAAAAGAAAGAATGATATCCTTAATCCATAAATACAAAAAAAAAACCTTTGAACATAAACTTAATAACTTGCCTTGTGAAAACATGAGATTTCTACGTAAACATTTCAAATGTAAATAAAACATATTTGTTACTGGAGGAATCATTTTCTTATTTATGATGTAACTCTCACAGCCACCTTATGATATAACCCTCAGGGTTACCCTATGACGTAACCATTGCAGTTACACTTAGAATAACCATTACAGTCAATTTCCAACATACCCATTGCATTGGAGGGATATCAAAGACCCACCCATATTTGGTTTATAACAGAACCACTCGTCATCATAAACAATGCCCAAGAACCATAACATAATCATAATACATGAATGCTTCTATCATAAAAACATTCCTTGAGGAAATTCACTTATTTTTAAAGAAATACTGCAAACATACAAAGAAAAACATTTTTTCTTTGAAAATAACCATTTAAACAATAAGGCGTCATGAAAGCGGGAAAATCCGTTCATGTCGTATAAGTTAAAAAAACATTCCTTTTGACTGTGTAAAAAAAAGCATTAAAAGAAGATTTTTAAAAATCGTTCATAGAACCTTAAAAGGATTCCTTTTTTAAAACATTTAAGAGAAATTCGAAAATTACCTTTTTAAAACATTCATGTTCATATAAATAAATTTATAAAAATCATTTTAAAAACATTGACATGACAGAAAAAGATTTAGAAAATAAATCTTTAAAACATTTAAACGAGGTTTTTAGTTAAGAGTCCCTTGCAAATATCATATCATTGAAGTGAGCATTAATCAATGAATCGATTGGGTATCTGCTGTAAATCCACATAAAACAAGTGGAAATACAACATATAAGGTAATCAAAAGTCATTTCTCACATAATCTTAGGATGACAAAATTCAATAAAGTAGAAATTTAACTCAATAAATAGAAATTGAGTTAAGAAATCTATTACCACTTTATAATCGATTGAACCATATGCCCCATAAAAATAATAATTATCAAATGAAACATTTGATATCATTAAGATAATGAGATTAATGATATGATATATCAAAAGGCGGTATATACATCACCCAAAAAAAATAAGTGATGAATAAGACATATATCTCACAAAAGTAAAAGTAAACGAGAAACTCTTACCTCACGCTTACCTTTAGTTTTGCGCACTTTAAACTCTTGTATAAAGGTTTAAAAAATATTGTTAATTCATTCCATAACTATACTCATATTTATAATACATTATCTGATACTTTTATAACATCTTACCACTCATTAATTAATAATATTTCATTACTTTCATTGTTTAGGGTGCGTTGGTTTTATAGTTTCATGATTGGTTCATTTGTGTATAATTATGGATTTTCTTGTCAAATGGAAATAAAACTCCATAAGTGAAATGAAATGGTGTTTATGTACTTCTAAAAGTTTAAATGGTCTTATATATCATATTTATTTCTGACATGAGGAAGATTCATTTGATAAAATGTTAATAATAAATGTTTAGTTTATTTTGGCAGTTTTTCCGACCATGGAGAACTAGTTTAATTTTATTGAATTTTATGTATATATATTAGTTACAGAACATGAAAATGGTCCTAATATACCTTTTGCAATCTGATTTAACCAAAATAATACTTTTATGACCAACCTTGAAGGCGGTAATGGAAAACGAAAAAACATTATTCACAGAGATGATTAACCGCCATAATTCGGACAATGGTTTCGTTTCTTTGAATAAGAGGTAATAAAAAAATGAAATTAAAATATTCCATTAGCAGCATAACATTCCAGTATATACATGATAATATTATGCCTTCATTGATGAAAGAGGTGAGAAGGTAGAAAAAAAAAAGAAATTAGGAGAGATTGTTTGAGAAAATTACCTCTTGAATATCACCTCATTGAAAGATTCCTTAAAGACCTTTAAATTGATCTTTGAGTGAGACTGGATGTGGGGAGTGGGGAGAGGGTTTGGCAGAGATTTAAGGAGTTTCAAGGTTTATGAGGAGAATGGGTGGTGAGGAATAGTATTTATACTTGAGGAGGGGTGGTTTTAAGTGATCAAATTATTATTATTTTATATTTAAAGCCAACCACATTTGGGTGGCATTGATTCCAACAAATTAGATTGATAATTAATGTTGTAAAGGATGGTTATGATCGAGAAACACATCAACCACCCATTGAAAGTTGTAGTTAGGTATTTTAAGCTTTTAACTTTTAACTTTAACCCGTTTCGTAATTTTACCTATATTGCGGTAAATCTTTTTTTTTACCATGGTAACTTTTTGACACCTAAAAATGAAAATGACCCTACTATCTAATTTGAACCTTCTGATTCCAAATATGGAATCCATTCTACCAAATCCAATTCGCAGAATTGGCAAAATTAAAAACAACTCACAGACGCGACGAAAAAGAGGATTTTCAAGAAGTGTATTTTTCAAGCAAAAGATGATTTTATAAACTCTATGACTAATAATAATCATTGTATGAAACTCAATTAATATTTAATGATATATAATCAATACACTTCATTTAAAACATTCTCATTAGAGATTATTTTAATTAATTAAAAAGGACAAACATTATGTACTTAAAAACAGTTTTCTGAAAAATCTCATTTTTAAACCCAAAAATAAACTCATTCTAAAATACAATATAAAGTTGAATCAAAAGCATTTAAGTGGATGAAATATAACTAAATAATTCTTATGTTACTTGAAATCAAATTCAAAACATAATGGGACGTAAATTGTTTAATTTATTGAAAAGAAATGTTATTTTTACAAAAAAAACAGTATTTTCCATTATTCAATGAAAATCCAATATTTTCTAAAAAAAATCAAAATTTCACCCAAAGTAAAACTTGATATTCTGATTTCAAAAATGAAGTTTATTTTACGAAATTCATTTTCTAAAAGTTCCAAAAATTAATTATAATATTCACTCACAAAATGCAAGAGAAATCATTTTTTTTAAGAAAATGTATTTTTGAAGAATAAAATAACTTTCTAAAAATCTAGTAATTATTTAAAAAGAATAATTAATACATTATCAATGAGTATGATAATTTTATATTTCATAAAGTCATTAATATCATTCATTCCTGCCAATTTAATGGCTAGGTTATAACGGTCACATTTAAATAATAATATTTAGTCGTTTGTTTAAGCTCAATGTGGCATAACTTGTATGATTTTGAAAACGGTGTTTTGTTTTATGAAGATTGTTACGCCTCTCAGAACGAAGAGAGGGCAGGGTCTCTAATGCCCTTCTTGTACTTTCTCCTTATCGGAAGTCGAGCTTGCTTGGGACTTTTTGTTCTGGATATGAAACCTCCTGATGTCATTCTCAAGATGGATTGGCTCATCGTTCATAAAGCTCGTATCGACTATTACCTTCAACGGGTTTCCTTTACTGGCCCTGATGGGGTGTGTCGTATCTTTCAGGGAGAATGGGACCCAAGGTCGATCCGAGTCGAACCTCTTCCGAAGTTGAGTTGGATGACATCCATGTTTAACTTTAAACTGGAACGGGTATCTTCAGGAAGTGATCTTCCTCCAGTAGCTGTCGAGTTTCTCGATGTGTTTCCGTTAGACTTTTCGGGGTTACCGCCAGTAAGGGAGGTTAGAGTTTTCCGTCGACTTGGTACAAGGTACCCAGCCCAAATCTATTCCATCTTACGGTATGACACTAGTTGAACTAAAGGAGTTGAAAGCCCAATTGGATGACCTGTTGTCCAAAGGCTTCATCTGAATCAGTGTGTCGCCTTGGGCATTACCTGTGCCATTTGCCAAGAAAGCTGATGAAACCCTTTGCCTTTGAGTTGACTATAGAAAAATCAATCGAGTCACGGTCAAGAACAAATATCATTTGCCCCGAATTGATGATTTGTTTAACCAGTTGAAAGGGACGAAGTGGTTTTCAAAGATTGATCTCTGGTCTGGTTATCACCAGCTTAGGATCAAAGAATCTGATATTCATAAGATTGCCTTCAAGGGCAGATATGGCTATTATGATAACATTGTTATGCTTTTTGGTCAAACTAATGCTCTTGCACTGTTCATGGCATTGATGAATAGGATTTTCCATGAGTACCTCGATTCTTTTGTGTTGGTATTTGTAAACGACATCATGGTTTTCTCTCAAAGAGATTTGAACCATCGGCAAAGACGATGAGTGAAGTACCTGGAATCTTTTGATTTCAACACTGCCTACACTTCTGACAAGGGAAATGTCGTTGCTGATGCTTTGAACAGAAAACTTTCATCCCAGGCCATAAAAGAATCTTCTGAGTGGAAGTTGATGCCCTTTTTGCTCGTATGCATTTGGGAGTCCGGGAGGATGAGATCGGGATTGCTTTGGCGAGTATTCAATTGACACCCTCACTTCTCGAGATAATTCTTTAGGAACAGCAGCTCAATGACGAGTTATGGGGCATTAAAGATTTTTTATATGGTGGGGAGACCATCAGCGAGTGGTCTCTGTCTTCAAAGGGTATCCTATGCTTCCGGAGCAGGTTTGACATTTCTATACCTTTCAGGAAGGTTGTGATGGGAGGTTGCCATAATTCAAAGTGGGCGCTACGCCCTGGGCACCAAGAATATGTTTTATGATATGAGGTGACGATTCTGGTGGCCAGGTTTGAAAGAGGACATTGTTGATTTTGTTTCCCGTTATACTTGTCAAAAGGTCAAGGTCGAGCACCAGAAGCCTTCAAGTTTGCTCCAGCCCCTCCAGTGCCAACTTGGGAGTGGGACAAGATATCGATGGACTTTGTGGTCGGGTTGCTACGTACACCTAGAAGAAAGAATGCAATATGGGTGGTGATTTACCGATTAACAAAATCAACTAACTTTATTCTCAAGCGTGATACGACCAAAGTTGAAGACTTGGAAAATCCGTATGTTCAAAAGATCGTCGAATTGCATGGAGTTTCGTCTACTATTGTTTCCGATGGGGATCCCCGATTTACTTCTCGTTTTTTGAGAGGCCTCCAAGTGGCGACGGGATCCTAGATAATGTTGAGCACGGCATTCGATCCTCAAACGGATGGTCAGACGAAACAGGCGATTCAAATTCTTGAGGATATGCTACGTACTTGTATCCTTGACTTTAGAGGAGCTTGGGATAGTCATTTGGGACGCGTTGAGTTTTCCTATAATAACAGCTATAGGTCGCCCATCAAGATAGCACCCTTTGAGGCCTTGTATGGTCGATCGTGTAAATCTCTGTTTTGTTGGTCAGAGGTTGGTGAAGCTTCCCTGGTGGGACATAGTTTGGTCTAGGAAATGATGACAAAGACACAGTTAATACGTCAGAGAATGGTTAGGGCACAGAGCCGGTATAAATCCTATGTTGATTACTGTCGACGCCCTTTGGAGTTTGGAGTTGGTGACCTGTTGTTTTTTAGAGTTTCGCCTCGGTTAGGACATCAACAGCTCAGAAAACATGGAAAGTTAGCACCAAGGTACGTGAGATCGTTTGAGGTTGTTGAGTAGATTAGCAAGGTGGCTTGCCGTTTGGCTTTGCCACCAGAGATGTCATCAATCCACAACGTGTTCCATGTGTCAGCTCATAAAGTATCTCTCGATTCATCTTATGTCTTGAGCTAAGAGGATTTTGATGTGGAACCTAATTTATATGTGACTAAGCAACCGGTTCGGATTGTTGATTCTCGAATAAAGGTTCTTCATGAGAAATCCATACCCTTGGTTCAGGTGTTATGGAAACACGGTTCTGATTCACACGAGACTTGGGAGTGTGACGCAGTGATAAGAGAACAGTGGTCCCATCTCTTTGACATGGAGTCTTCTTGAAAGGCTTTCTGGAAGCAGAAAGCGTGCTTTTAGGTATGTTCCATGGTTCATAATGTTTTCTTTCAGTTTTGGATGTGTTGGGGACCTTCAATGCTCTTTAGAAACCCTTTTGGTTTTATTTAATAAAGTGCTTTAAGTGGGAATTAAATAATTTTTAATTCAATTTTTACTCTTACGCATGCATGGCATGGGGACTGCATAAGGGTAAAGGACATGGGGTTTGTGTAAAAGTAAAGACTTCCTACCTTTACACAGGTGGATTTTGGGGTGTTGTGTAAAGGTAAACCCTAGGTTAGGGTTACGTAAGGGTAAAACACCCGTTGCGTAAGGGTGAAATCCTATACACTGTAGAGGTAGAGCGCCTCTTATATGGGCTACGTAAGAGTAGAGCGCCTTTTATATGCGTTGAGTAAGGGTAAAGCCCTGATTATATGTACCGCGTAAGAGTCATTCCAACGCTGCGTAAATGTAAATAGTGTTGCATGAGGGTACCTCATGAGCTGCATAAGGGTCTTCCCAACTCTGTGTAAGGGTCACCGAGATTTCTACAGGCTAAAACCAGTTCGCATAAGGGTGAGTTGGAATTTACTATGTTCGCGTAAAGGAAAATCAGTGTATGCGTAACGGTGGTCCGCATAAGGGTAGCCTGCATAAAGGTAAAGCCATGTTACCCGTACACAGCGCCCTTTTTGGGAAAATTATGTTTTTAAACCCTGTTTTCGTTTCTTCTTCCCCAACTCGCGTATGTAACTCGCTTTTGACATTTTTGTTAAACCCTCTTTTATTCTTTTTATTATTATGGGTATTTCCGAGTCCCACATCGGAATACTCCTTTGTATATTCTTCTTTCTCAATGTATAAAAGAAGTCCTCCGCCTCACCTTGAAGGTAAGGGGGTTTCCCATTCTACATGCTATCAGAGGAAATATAATCCTGGGCCCTCCCTCTATCAATTTTTTTCTCTCCTCTCGGGTCTGACGTGGCCACCCTCCTCCCCTCCGGCTCTGCCCTACGCGGCCTCCCTTCCCCAGCGGCTCCCTTCCCCGGCGGCTCCCTTCTGCGCTCTCGCTCGGCAGCCCTCCTCCTGTGCGCGCGGCGCTACCCGGCGGCCCTCCTCCTATGCGCGCGGCGCTACCCAAGCGGCCCTCCTCCTGTGCGCCCGGCGCCCCCCCCCCCCCCCGGGCGGCCCTCCTCCTGTGCGCCCGGCACCCCCCCCCCGGCGGCCCTCCTCTTGTGCGCCTGGAGCCTCCCCCCCCCCCCCCCGGCCCTCCTGTGCGCCCAGCGCCTCCCCCCCCCCCCGGCGGCCCTCCATCGCAACGGTCCCAGCCCTCCCCACGCGACGGCCCCACCCTCCCAGCACGGTCAGTCCAGTTGCTCCCTTCCCGGCGGATCCCTCCCGATGCCCTCTCGTCCGGCCTCGTCCGGTTTCTTCCATTCTAGCCGTCGCTCCCTCCAGGCGAACCGGTCCAGGTGGCTCCCTCCAGGCGAACCGGCTCCCTCTAGACGAACCGGCATCCTCCCGGCTCTTCCTGCGCACGGCTTGCACCGACTCCCGGCGCCTCTCCCGCTGTTCGCTGCATCTTGCGGCTCCACGCGGCTTCCCAGCATGCCCGACCCCCCGCTAATTTCAGTGCTGCCCACAATTGCGTCCTAGAGCGCTACCCGACGCTTCAATGACAGACTCCTCCCCACTGCCTCAGATGATCACTGCTTCCACCAGCCTCGTCGATGACAGGATGGACTCCACAAATTTCTCCGTCTGGCGGAAGATGGTGGTGATGTCCCTGACCGAGATGGACCTTGATCATCACCTTGAAGATCCTCCCCCGGCTTCGACTGACCCCAAATACTGTTCCTGAAAGCTTGCTGATAGCAAGATCTTCGCTCTTCTGGTCAATTCAATAGACCGATCAGTCAAGGATGTCACCCGAATGACGAATACAGTCAAGGAGCTCTGGGAATCCTTGAACATCATGTATTCTAAGACCAACAACCAGGATCAGGTTTCAGATATCCTCTAGCGCTTGTCCCATATTTGATAGCCGGACTAGTCCTTCAGCGCATATTTCATGGAATGGAAAGGGCTTCGTGATGAGTGACAGGAGTAGTGGCTCATTCACAAACACCGGTAGAGGCTTAGACCCAACGGGACCAACTCTGCATCTTCACTCTTCTCAGCGGCCTCAATCTGGAGTTTGCTACCATGGCAACCGAGCTGCTCTCCAGCCCTTCATCGCAGGAAATCCCATAGGTTTATCATCGGCTGAGCAAGGCCCAACAGGCTCTTCCCCCTCCCGCTCCGGTTATTGACCACTCCACTCTCTTCGGTCATAGTGGTGGATGCTTCTCGGGCCCTCGTGGACGTGGCCGTGTGGAAGGTTGTCCATGTCATCTCTGTCAACATTGTGGCAAGCTTGGCCACCTGATCAACTGATGTTGGGTTCTGCATGGACGTCCATCTCAGCGTCCGAGGCAGGGACAAACAGCGGTCCAGGAGGCTTCATCGGCGGTCACCACTCTTCCACCATCTCTGGACCTGTCTATGGCCGACATCCGGCTGATTCATGATCCTCGAGACCCCGTCGGACCCGGTCCATCCTCGACTTCTCTGGTCCATTCTGTTCGCTCCGCTGCCTTTGTCGGTCGTCGCTCCCTTGCATGGATGCTCGACTCAGGTGCCTCCGACCACCTCACCGGTGATGCTGGTATGTTGACCTCCTACTGCCCTTATACCAGTTCATCAGCCATCACCGTCGTTGATGGCTCCACGATCCCCATTGTGGGCTTCGACGCATGCTCCCTGACTTCATCGATTCACCTACCATCCGTTGCACATGTGTCCCGCAGTCCATTTAATCTTCTTTCCATCAGAAAGCTGACACGAGATTATAATTGTGTTGCCATATTTACCTCCTCTGGTGTTGTATTTCAGGAGCGGACTACAAACTAGGAACTTGGTAGAGGCCAGCTTCGGGACGGGGTCTACATGTTCGATGGACCGGCACCCATCACTTGCACGTCTGCCTCAGCTCAAGCATTGGATCTTCATTCCCGGTTGGGACACCCACCTGCTTCCACCATTCATCAGCTTTTTCCAGACTTTAGTCAGCATAATTCTTTTCATTTAGAGTCATGTACATTTGTGAAACATCATCGCACTACATACATTCCTCGAGAGAATACAAGGGCTTCAAACCCTTTTGATCTGGTTCATTCAAAGGTGTGGGGTCATTGTACCATTTCGAGTCATTTGGGGTACAAATATTATATTTCATTGATGATTTTTCCCGAATGACTTGGCTTTACCTCCTTCGCGAATGCTCCGAAGTGTTCTCCACATTCCAAACCTTTTACAATGAAATTCAAAATCAATTTTTCATCTCTGTAAAATGTCTCCGCTCGGATAATGGGCGTGAGTATCTCTCCACTCCCTTTCAGCAGTTTCTCCAAACAAAAAGCATCCTTCATCAGACATCCTGTCCTGATACACCCCAACAGAATGGCGTGGCCGAGCGGAAACACAGACACATTCTGGAGACTGCTTGTGCCCTCCTCTTCCACCGACAGGTGCCTCTGCATTTTTCGGGAGATGCAACTCTCACTGCCACCTACCTTATAAACCGTCTTCCGTACTCTATCCTTCAGGGGGAGACTCCTTTTCGGACTTTGTCCTCTTCTCACCCTCTACACTCCCTTCCCCTTCGAGTGTTTGGATGTCTCTGTTACGTTCGCGACACACGTCATGGCCTCTCCAAACTCTCTCCCAAATCACTCCGGTGCATTTTTCTTGGCTACTCCCGCACTCAGCGTGGGTATCGCTGCTTCTCACCCGACCTACGGCGGTATGTCATCTCAGCCTACGTCGCATTTGTTGAGAGCTCTCCGTCCTCCCTTCCCTCTCCTCATCCTGACCCCGCCATCTATGATTGTCTTCCTCTCCTCATCCGCCCTCCACCAGTGCCAACCCCTGTGGACACCCATTTTGGTCAGGTCTACTCCTGTCGTCCATCAGCTGTACCCCCTGTCCCGACCAATGACACCGTCGTCCCCGCTTCGTCTGTTGCTCCTGCTCCGCCGCCCGAGGACGTGCCCATTGCCTTGCGGAAAGGTACTCGCTCCGGCCAGAATACTCCTCTATTTGTATCTTCATACAGGGGTCTGTCCACTCTGGAGACAGTTTCTAGTCCTCGCACAGTTCGTGAAGTCAAATCTCACCGCGGGTGGCAAGCAGCAATGCGGGATGAATTGCAGGCTCTGGAAGAAAACCATACTTGGGATCTTGTCACCCTTCCAGCAAGGAAACAGGCGGTCGACAGCAAATGGATTTACACAGTCAGGCTGAATCCCGATGGCACTCTTCATCGCCTCAGAGCTCGCCTGGTGGCCAAGGGCTTCGGACAGACTTACAGTATTGACTACTTTGATACCTTATCACCAGTTGCCAAGATGGCCTCTGTACGGTTATTCATCTCTCTGGCCGCCCATCATCATTGGCCTCTTCATCAACTGAATGTCAAGAATGTCTTCCTACATGGCTTTCTTGAGTAAGAGGTTTATCTGCAGCAAGCCCCCGAATTTTCTGCTTCCGGCACCGAGTCTCAAGTCTGCCGACTCCGCCGCTCTCTTTACATCCTCAAGCAGTCTCCACGTGCTTGGTTCGGCCGCTTTAGTACGGTCGCCACCGACTTTGGGCTCTCTCGCAGCATGAAGGACCACACTGTGTTCTACAGAATGACCTCTGTTGGCTGCATCCTACTGGTCGTTTATGTAAGGGTTGGTTTCCTGAGAACCAACTGTTTTGTAATTTGATTACATGAATGTTCACTTATTACATATTGTTCATTGTTCTGCATGACTATAATATAATAATGTCCTGAAATATTTGTTGCATTGATAAGGTCATGGCAGATCCCCGCTATGATGAGAACCTTGAAATGCTATAACAATATTCTTAAATATAGTTCTATGGTTGGATGACATACTATGATAGAACACATAGCATGCAGACCGTCATGTGCGAGTACTCGTAAGAAGACGACTCTCTCTCATGGAGTTCGCACTTGGTAATCTCCAAGATGGGGGATTACGAGAACAGACCCACCGGTAGCAATTCTGCATGTCTTGGTGTCATCGGACATTGCTATCTACGAGCGTGTGTAATGGTCCTTAGACTGGAAGATTATCATTAACTCGTGTCATGACTCGCGCACTTAGATTTACTGACGAAAACCGCCACGCAGAAAGTTGGCGGGAAGTAGGATACGTTGGGTGCGTCACGAGTGACATGTTGTTAATGGATAAGTCGAGGAAGGATTTGTCCCTTCCATTTATGGAAGTTGATATCTCGGCCCTTTGATTGAAATAGAATCGTCGCATTAAATTCCATGGTCATGGTGTGAACGACGAGTTTATTTCAGGTAGTCAAAGAACGACGGATCAAGCATATAGCTTTATGACACTGTCATGAAACCTGATTGATGAGATATCGAGACAAAGGGATTAAATTACACAGTAAGCGTTCGTATGAGGTGATACGTCAATGCGGCGTCAACTTCTTTCTCTTGGGTGCCTTAACCCGTTGCTAGACAGTAATCTTGGACTTTAGGCAAGTCCGCCTAATGCCAATGATAAAAAGAGGCCTAGAGGGTCACACACTAAGTGTATTCAAGTATCTCAAGTAGAATAAAGAATATTCTCGTACATGGTTTAATAATTATTCAAGGAAGCCTAGATCGTTTTAATGATTGGAGGAAGAAGGAAATGAAAAACAAGATATACACGCCGTGTATTAAAGATTACACGTCGTGTAGTTTTTCATGGAAAACAAGTACACGCCGTGTATTAATTATTACACGCCGTGTAGTTTTTTTATGGAAAGGAAATGAATAAATGAAAACAAGATATACACGCTGTGTACATTGAATGTACACGCCGTGTAGTTTTCAATGAAAAACAAGTACACGCCGTGTATTTATTAATACACGCCGTGTAGTTTTTCCAGTCGGGATTTTGAGAATATAATATTGTTTTAAATGATATTTATTATAATCAACGTGGGCGCATGTCAAGTAATTAATTATTCGACATGGGGTTTTAAATAAGAGTCAATGAAATAAATAAAACGTGTAACGCGTTTATATATTGTCATAACTCTACAACCTCAAACCTGATTATAAATATCCTCACAACCCCAACTCTTTTCTAACACACAAAAGAATCGTTGTGCACAACAACTCTGGAAAATTCTTTCAAGGCCGAAAGAACCTCTTCCTCCAAGAACGCTCTCAAGACCGAGAGAGATCCTCTTCCATCGGATCAAGACGATCTAAGGCGGACAACGCAAGCAAAGGTTTCTCCACACTAGCACCCGAAGACTCCTTTGGCGACGTCCCGAGATACGAGGTACACGTGTGGATCACCACTAGAGGAAGTCTACACTTGGCTTCTGCGACGCAACGACGAATCACATCGGAACGTGATCAAGAACATCAACGAAGAAAGAACACCCAAAATGTATTTCTTTTCAATTAATTAAATTAATTATAATCAACCTGTAACGATCCTACTTTGTGGTTCCGGGACATTCATTTTCTTCGTCCATTTCTGTGATTTGATCCGTGGAGACTGGCGTTTATCCGTGGAGACTGGCGTTTATCATCGCCTCAGAGCCCGCCTGGTGGCCAAGGGCTTCGGACAGACTTACAGTATTGACTACTTTGATACCTTATCACCAGTTGCCAAGATGGCCTCTGTACGGTTATTCATCTCTCTAACTGCCCATCATCATTGGCCTCTTCATCAACTGAATGTCAAGAATGTCTTCCTACATGGCTTTCTTGAGTAAGAGGTTTATCTGCAGCAGCCCCCCGAATTTTGTGCTTCTGGCGCCGAGTCTCAAGTCTTCCGACTCCGCCGCTCTCTTTACATCCTCAAGCAGTCTCCACGTGCTTGGTTCGGCCTCTTTAGTACGGTCGCCACCGACTTTGGGCTCTCTCGCAGCATTAAGGACCACACTGTGTTCTACAGAATGACCTTCGTTGGCTGCATCCTACTGGTCGTTTATGTGGATGATATCATCACTGGCAGCGACTCTGCGGGTATCACTCATCTCAAGGGGCATCTTCACCAGCACTTCCACACTGAGGATCTCCGTCCTCTCACATACTTCCTCGGCATCGAGGTCTCCTATTCTTCGGACACCATCTCCCTCTGCCAACGGAAGTATGCGTTGGATATTCTGCATGAAGCTGGGCTGACACAGACCACTGCTGTCGACACTCCTCTGGAGCCTGGGGAACGGTCTCTTTATGCCTCCTCAGCACTGTATTCACATCCAGAGCGGTACCGTCGACTAGTAAGTAAACTCAATTATCTTACCATGACTCGTCCCGTCATTGTCGGTGGTGTTGGCAAAGTAAGTCAGTTTATGGAGCATCCGACCACCTCATTCGCATCGCCAAAAACATCAAGCGAGATCCTGCCCGTGGTTTTCGCTACTCCCAGCATCCTCATCTGCATATTGAGGCATTTTGTGATGCTGATTATGCTGGTTGTCTTGCTAGTCGGAGATCTACTTCTGGGTTTGCCATATTCTTGACAGGCAACCTCATCTCTTGGCGCAGCAAAAACAGACTGTTGTCTCCCGATCCAGTGCAGAGTCTGAGTATCGTGCCATTGCCACCGTCACTACGGAGATCCTTTGGCTTCGCCAACTCCTCCAGAAGCTTGGATTTCCTCAGCAGACATCTGCTCACATCTGGTGTGACAATTAGTCAGCCACCAAAATTGCTTCAAATCCCGTCTTCCATGAACGCGCAAAGCATATTGAGGTGGACTGCCACTTTCTTAGACACCACCTGGAGCACAATCATGTCAGCTTTAGCCACATTCCGACGGCGGACCAGCTTGCTGACATCTTCACCAAAGGCCTCCCAGGGGCTCGCCTAGGCTCGCTCAGTTCCAAGCTGGGCATCCACCGCATCTGCCGCCCAGCTTGAGGGGTAGTGTGTCTGGTCTTGTATGATGTCATTTTTTGTGGGACTCGTTGTCCAAGCTGGGCATGTCCAGCTTGAGGGGGAGTGTTAAACCCTCTTTTTTATTCTTTTTATTATTATGGGTATTTCTGAGTCCCACATCGTAATACTCCTTTGTGTATTCCTCTTTCTCAATCTATAAAATAAGTCATCCGCCTCACCTTGAAGGTAAGGGGGTTTCCCATTCTACAGTTTTAAAAGGCCAAAAATGGTGGGAATTAATTCCCTCGACTCATTTAGGATTAAAACGCCTTTATGGAATGAAATTAAACCTTCCGCATTCAAGATTCAGTTGAAAACGAAAAATTAAAGTGTTAATTTGAGGTTTTCTTTTTGCGAACCAGAATGCCTGTGGTATTCTTAAAAATACGCGAACCTATGTTCCTTCGATTTTGGTTATCCTCTTGAGCGAGGTTTAGGGCGTCCGGTTGCTGGGTGATCGACAGAAGGGTGTTTTTGTTGTTTTCCTTAGATCGTGGGGACGTGGACCATCTCCTGTTTCTTCTTGCGGATCCCACGTTAGAGTTTTGCGATATTGTAATTAAGGTAGGTGATTTCTGGAGGCAATTCCTGTCTCTTTAAACCCTCACTTGCTTAAACTGTAATGGATTTTCGATTTTTTTTCAAGGTAGGATTTGAGTCTTTAAAAAATAGTCCCTACTTGAAATGAAAGATTTGGAGCTTGATTTTGATGAAATAAAAAGGCATGAAATGTTTTAGGATATAAAGTGAGATGAATTGAATTGAAAGACATGAGTTTTTGATAAAAACCTTTTGATGTTGGCTTTTTGAAACCCAGACTTGGGGTCGGTTGAAACGATTATTTGAAATGATTAAGATTGACTGGATTTAACGATAGCCCCATAAATGTTTGATTTATCTTGAAGCATATGGGAGTTTGGGTAGTTAGGAGGGAAGAACACACACTAAGCATGTAATAGACTCTACCTGACAATGGATTGAAAATGACAACACAAACTAAACTACTAGAAGACATGGAGATTAGTCCTTAGGGATCTTCTCCTATTTCCCCAGTCATAGGACAATTTTCCATGGCTTAAGTCTAGGAACATGTGCACACCCATAGTCGTACTTCACTAAGATGTGTGAGAATCCCTATATAAACCTACCCCTGGGTCTCTTAACCATGGTGTTACAATTGATTTATTGATTATTGAAAATGGTTTAAACATGTCAATGTTATGAAATGCTTTACTCGTGTTTGTTTTGATAGAAATGTTTAATTCATGTTTGTTTTGACAAATTTGTTTATATCTGTTTGACTTGATGGAAATGCACTTTTGAAACATATTTTATAATTAGCCATTAAAATGTTTCTTCCAACATGTTTGGATATGAACTATGAAAATATTTTCATGTCATGTTTTATTTAAAATTAAGCATAATTGGTATATTTGGTATGGAAATGCTTATTAAATGTTTGGTGAAATCCTACTGGGCTTTGTTGTTCACACCCTACCCTTTGTCTTCGGACGTTTCTAGACTTTGTTTTGTCAGGTCCAGGAATGGGAAAAGCACCACTTGGAGGCGGTGGGTGTTCTTGACAAAGGGGCCTTAGGAGTTAACGATGACAAGCAGAGGTATGTGTTCCACGTATTACGAAGGTCCATCTGTCAAGAACACCCACCGCCTCCAACCGGTGCTTTTCCCATTCCCGGACCTGACATAAGAAAGTCTACAAACATCTGATGGAAAAGGTAGAGTGTGAGCAACAAAGCCCAATAGGATTTCACCAAACATTTCATAAGCAATTCCATATCAAATAAACCAATTATGCTTAATTTTAAATAAAGCATTACATGAAAATATTTTCACAATTCATATCCAAACATACTAGAAGAAACATTTTAATGCCTACTAATAAAACAGATTTCAAAAGTGCATTTCCATCCAAGAGATACAAACAAATTTGTCAAAACATGCATGAATTAAACATTTCTATCAAAACAAAAATGAGTAAAGCATTTCATAACATTGACATGTTTAAATCATTTTTAATAATCAATAAATCAATTGTAGCGTCGTGGTTAAGAGACCTAGGGGTAGGTTTATATAGGGATTCTCACACATCTTAGTAAAGTACTGCTCCCAGTGTGCACATGTTCCCAAACCTAAGCCATGGGAAATAGTCCTAAGACTAAGGAAATAGAAGATAATGGATTAAATACACATGATTTATGATTCATTAGATTGTATCACATGGTTTGAAAGGAAGATGGTGATGAAATGAGTTTTATCCAGGATAAAAGTGTTAATCCAATATGCTTGTTAAAATATGAGGAATATGATTCCACCACCAATCAGTGGCATATTTTAAAGAATAAAATCTTCTTTTCAAAACACTGCTCTAAACACATAGAATATCATATATCATATGGATATAATATTTCATTTTTTAAATATTCTCACTAAAAGAAATAAGTGTTATTTCTTAAACACAAAGTAGATTGTGTTTCTTAGCATGATATTCTAAAGAGAATATAAGTATCTAAGAGGCTAGTGGAAGTATGTTTTGGACTTAAAGAAGTTCAAAGTTGTTAGGATCCAAAGGTTGTCCAAATGTATCTGTTGTGAGGAGTTTGTTGTGCTGGCTAAGTTGTAGGGGGATATTAAATAGGGGCAATATTGTCTTTAATACCTTTAAGTCTGTTGTGAAAATCGTGTTGTCAGTTGTAGTGGTTGGGGGGTGGTAATAGCAGGTTGGGCGGTACGTTGCTTGGGGAGGTACTAAATAAGAGGGGGGTAGATATATATTTGCATACTACTCAGCTTGGGAGTTGCTGTAAGGGTCGGTCCTTGGGAGGACTCAGCAGTCTCCACCGAAAGTGGTCTTCCAGGGAGTTACCTCTCTTCTTCCTCTTCTCCTTCTACCCACCCACACAATAATTCTCTCTCTCTGTCTGTTTTGCTAGTTATGATACATAATATATAGTTGTATTCTCCTCGTTTCTCCCTCAATATTTTTACCTGACAATTGGCAACTCTAGTGGGGAACAATCGCCGGAGAAGAGACGATTTTGAGGGAACAGACGATCGCTTGGGAACGCGGCCGCAGTTGGACTCAATCAACACATAGAATATTCAAGTGTGGAACCGGATCACGATCAGAGCTTGTCGATCAAACAGCGGAAGTCGGGACGTCTTCTTGTTCGCGGGTAGCTGAGTGTCACGGTCGCGGGAGGGAGTCGTTTGTGATTGTGCAACGCAATCACGGGAGGGAAACGCGTGAGATGTGAAGTCATAATGAGCTGGCCGAACACAATGATGTTGTCGAAAGTCCCTTGCGTGCAATAGAGGATGATTGTCGCTAGGAAAAGCAACTCCCGACGACAGAGAGGGCAATCATAGTGGGTTGAACGTCATGTACGATCACAACGAAGAGTACTCAGTCGACGAAGGCAATCACTGGGAAGAGGGGGGGAAACGATCACGACAAAGATGTGATCGATGGAAGACACCACCGCCGCTAGGACGTGCGCGCTGCGGAATGCGATTGTAGATGGAGAACGCGGTGGATGTTATGGAAGACACGAACGGAGCTGGTCGAGCGTTAAGAGGTAGTTGTGTTAATTTTACAGCAGTTGTGTTGTGCGTCGCGATTGTCGTGGGACGATCGTTGCAAGGTTGGAAGGAGGCGAGAACGATCGCAACATACTGTTGTAAGAAAAGCAAACACTAGGAGGACTCGCGGATTGAGAGAGGAGTCAACAAGGCTGAAAGGCTGTTTGGTGCGAACTGTTGTTTCCGAGGAAAATAATAATAATAATAATAATAATAAACAAATTAAAAGATGATGCGGGAGCCTCAAATATTTTCTGAAGGCTTTTCTAGGAGACAGGCGGGGATTGAGAAGTTTTGTGAGCTACAACTCAACCCGAAGGAACGAAAGAAGATTTTCCCATCCCATGCAGGGCATCCGATTTATTCAGGACGGTTTACACGTGAGCAGAGGGAGTGGGAGCAATTACCGTTGCAGTCAAATGAGAAGAAAACTTCTCGAAGGATTCAAAGTTCGAAGGAACTATCGGTGGAGCAAACAAAGGAGTTACAGTCACAAGAGGAACAATGATCAGTGTCCGGAAAATAGAGTCTGTCAGCTGCAGCATGCTCTGTTGGAAGTGGCGACAAAAATGAGTTTTGGAGGAAAAAAGAGGTCAGTCCTACGCTTGATGACTTGGCTTCAGTCAACGGAGCGAAGAGTATAGCAAAACGAGTCGAACTGCCTTCATTTGCTAGGAACAATCCTTTTGGTTGGACCACCAAAGTCGAAGCTTACTAGAAAATCGAGCATGAGGACATGAAGCTTCACTATGCACAAATATGTATGGAGACTACGAATTTATATTGGTTCTTGTCTTGGCTGAATAAAAATTTGTGCTCAACAAGGGAGTAACTAAAGCCAGCACTAGAAAGATATAGGAAGCATGGGGCAAATGGATATTTTTCGATGGCGGAATGAGGTGCAGCATGGGTTCACACTAGAGCAACCTGAAGAGATAAGGAAGCCAATGAAGTGGAGCGGGGAGGTGATGTTAGTGTGTAGTCCCCAATGAGAACTGGCGATGCAGTTCAGGAGTCTCAAATTATTTTTGATTGTCAACCCAAACCTCTTGCTAGAGAAGTGTCACTAGTTGCGCAAGTTTGGCGTGGACAGGGAAATCACCTCACCTAAGGGAAATCACCTCACCTATCTTAGCTCATGTCAAGTTGAATTTAGAGAGATTCAGTCACCAATAGTTCATGGCGAGGTGAAGGCGGTGAGGGATGCATCACAAGTGGTAGAGCTGGCGATTACAGGTTAGAGCTAGCAAGGTGTTAAAGCGTCCCAAGCCAGCTTGGGTTAACGTAAGGTCTTCTTCCAAAAGCTAGGTAAGCATTAGATGATTAGCCTTTGGATGTTGGGATGTGGGGAATGGCGACAATGAGGGAACTGTTGCTGTCGGGGGGCCAAGGCTAGGTGGGTGACCTGCTTAATTCGTGTTCAACACGCGTAGTCGTTGTAGTGACTCTACATACAAGGAAGCGCCTTTTCCCAGACCAACTCGACAACCCCAAGTTGTTTGAAGGCAAATTGACAGTTTGACGCAAGAAATGATTGTCTAGTTTCTGTTGGGTGTGGTTCTATCTCAGCAAATGCAAAAACGGGTTGGCAATCAATGGAAGAGGATACCATTGGCTTCTGTCGTAGACGGGTGCGAAATAGTGGAAACCGTAGTGCACTGGTTACAATATTTTGTTGGAACGGATTTTCTGCAACAATTCAATCTGATGGAAGTCATTGGCACGCGGATCATCATTTACCGTCTCTAGGTGGATTAAGAACAACCGTTGGAACTTGATTTGATTTTTATGTTGTTGAACATGACATTCAAATTAGAGGGGCGTGTCTGCAAGGATTAACGGAATATTCAGAAGGGTGTAAAAGATGCTCTGGAATCTGGTTGGGACGTTCCAATGATGGTTGTACCGGTGCATGAATTGTCAAACGAGTTAGTTTTTTTATCCGATCTGCCTGAGTTAAGGACAGCATGCCCTCCGCCATTGGTCCTTGTTGCTTTGGAAGTTCGAGGAGGTGTCATGTGGCTCAACGTTAGGGATGGTCGAGCTGGGATAGTGGCACCAACACTAGTTGGGTGCATAGCCGAATAGCCCCGAAGGAAACTCTATTTTTTGGGCGCCGTATGCCATTGGTCCTAAATCCGGGTTGTTGATACCTAAGGTGGTGTTTGAAGTTTTTGTTTGTAGGCTGGAAGCCCAATATATGTACCAAGCTATCAACATGCAGGGATTGTGCATGAAGGAATAATGAAGATACGCTGTCATTGTAAGGCCAGTGATCCACATCAGTTCCCT
The DNA here is from genome assembly GCA_963277665.1 of Viscum album. Taxonomy (NCBI): domain Eukaryota; kingdom Viridiplantae; phylum Streptophyta; class Magnoliopsida; order Santalales; family Viscaceae; genus Viscum; species Viscum album. Next base: position 1,881,597,749 of record OY728132.1, read on the forward strand.
GCTCAAGGAAATGCCTGGAAAAAGTTGCATTTATGCTTAGACTGCCGCCAAAGCCGCCACCAAGGGTTGTCGTTCCAGTGATTAAGAAGAGATTGCCGTGCAAGTACTTAGCATACGGACAAAGCTATTGGAAGTCCACCTTGAGAACAAGAAAGGTTTTCAAGGCGAGGGTAATATTAGGATCTAGGGGCTGTCCAAATGTATCTGCTGGGGGGGGGGGTGCTGGCTATGTTGTGGGGGAATATTAAATAGGGGCAATATTGTCTTTAATACCTTTAAGTCTGTTGTGAAAATTGTGTTGCCTGCAGTGGTTGGGGGTTGAAAATAGCGGGCTGGGGAGTACGCTGCTTGGGGAGGTATTAAACAGGAGGGGGGTTGCATGTGGGGGTATGAAGATATTCATTTGCATACTGCTCAGCTTGGAGGCTGTTGTAAGGGTGGGTCCTTGGGAGGACTCGGCAGTCTCCACTAGAAGTGGTCATTCACAGAGTTACCTCTCTTCTTCCTCTTGTCCTTCTACCCACCCACACAGTAATTTTCTCTCTGTCTGTTCTGCTGGTTACGATACATAATATACAGTTGTATTCTCCTCGTTTCTCCCTTGCAGTATTTTTACCTAACAAAAGTTAACAAATAAAAGATTATACCAATTAAAATTCAAAGTGAATTTCAATCGATATCCTAAAAGAGTTTAGGGTATAATAATATTGAGAAATGTAAAAAGTTGTATTTAATTATAGCAACAAAGCTAATGTCCCCTTATATCCTAAAAGAACTCAGGATGTGTTGGTAAAGAAAAATATAGAGTTACATTTGTTACCAAAATGATCTCAAAAGAAAAGTTTGATGGAATTATTCTAAGAATGATGATGATTATGTACTTCAAGAGTTCTAAGTAGACAAAAAAATGTTATAAAGATGATAACATTTGATGTTGTGAAATAAAGGGGCTTGAATACCCTTTCAAGGAGTTGAACATTAGGAATATGATTTCTAAGTCTCAACATTATTCAAATTTTCTTTTTTTATAAATGTTACTCAATAAAGGAGTTTAGTGGGAGGGTTTATGAGATGGCCACATAAGGATGTGACAGGAATTACATGGAGATTATAGCAAACATAAGTCTGATCTGGCTATCTAACATATGTGATATGGTCATGTATGGTTTTGTCATATATTCTTAAAAGAATTTAAAATATAAAATATATCATGCATACAAAAAAGCAGACTCCATAATATCATTTTTTCCATGTTGGCTCCATATCTTACCTGCAGTAAAATAATAATTAACCTCACAAAAATTGAGTTATCCTTAACTGATGTTCGTCATGGAGTATTGTAGGTTGTGATGAAATGTTAAGGTTAGCGCGAGTAGAATTTTGTATAGAGATACAGAATACTCCCATGTGGCAGGTTCTATACAATAGAGGACCCCCCAAGAATATAGCACATGGAGTGTCATGCACTATGACTTTGGTGTGCTAAGGGTGCATATTTCATATTGAATTTCTATAGTTGAGGTGAGATACCTAGCATGAAAACCTTCATAGTTTGCTACCTTATGTAATCCTTGAGGCCCGGCTAATCAAGGGGTGGTTCAGTATGTTCCTGATCATGTCGTCTATTAGAGCTTAACCCAGATGGGATTTGTCCACTCGTATGATGTGTATGACATCACGTCCCAAAATTGATATAGATTAAGAAGTATATGACCATACTAAGATACTCATTATGATGTGTTTATCTATTTGGATGAGGGACATGTGATGTGTTCATTCACTTAAGATGAATAACATGTGATGTGTTCATGGACCTGGTCAGTCTATACACATATAAGTAGTTATACAGGATGAACATACTTCATGTCCTATGGTTACTTAATATCTTGGAGAAAACGATTATATGAAAATGCATGCTTGCATATGATATAACTGGTGGACATAGGTATAGAGATACATGTGTTTGATGGAGATCACGTCAAATTCCTTTGTAGTTTGAGTAGTATTGACGCTTTGCTAAAGGCCGCTCTATTCTTACATTAATGGATTGAAGAATTTATAATTTTTATCAATGTTACAAAGGCGCATGGGGTCACACTTTGAGAGCTACCACAAGTGTTTTGAGGGAGATATCTAAAAGAAAATCTGGATGGATTTTCACCGGTTGTTACATATGATGTACCATGTGATGAAAATGAAGGACAGTTGTTAAAATGGAGGAGTAAGCAACCTAATACCAAAGATGCCTCTGTAAGGGAGCACTGTTTTCAAATCGCGTTGTCGCGGCCACGATCGCGCCGTCGCGGTGCGGAATGGCGCCCAGCCGCTACAGGCAAGCTGATTGCGGGAGGAACGCGGTCGGCGCGGCCGTGACTTATTCTGGCGTCGGTTTTTTTTTTTTTTTGCTCCGTAACCAGTCCAACCCAGCTTGCCTAATGAAACCCTTCTTGTTTCCTCCTCCCGGTGCAGTGACGCCGCCCCCCTTTGTTGTACACCGCTTGTTTCCTCCAAGTGCAGCGACGCCGCCCCCCTTGCTGTACACACCCGTTTTTTTTCCAGGCCCTGTCACTGTTGTGCGGCTCCTTCACTGCTCCTCTTCCAGGCGGGGCTCCTCTTCCATGCACGACTCTTCCTCCTGTCACTGTTGTGTGCAACAGCAGCCACCTTTTTTTCCAAGCGCGGCTCCTCTTCCAGGCACTGCTCCTCTTCCTTCCTCCTGTCACTGCTACTCACTCAGCAGCCTTTTTTTTCGGTGATCCAAACATCTGTTTTTTATTTGTTATTTGTGTCAAACAAGTATCTTAAACCCTTCTTTTTACTATTTCGGCCTTGCCTTCTCTACAGCTACTATGGCTTTATCTATTGCACCAACTGATGCTACAACGGTACAATCTTTTCCACCATTGGCTAAGCCTCAAGGAAAAAATTTAGATATTGCTTGGCAGTAGAATTCTTTAAGAGACATCAACAATAAAAAGAAAGTCACATGTGACTTTTGCATGATGGTGACCAATGGTGGCATTACTCGAGCCAAAGAACATCAAATGGGATTGCCGGGAAACGTTCAGAAGTGTAGGAAGACTCCTCAAGAAGTGAAAGACAAGCTTCTTGCAGCGCAAACAAAGAAAAAAAACTGACAAAGCAGCATATATGAATGATATTCATGATATTGATGAGGATATGGAGGAAGAGCTTGAAGAAATCCATGATGTTGAGAGAGGAACAAAAAGAAGCTATGCATCAAGTGCATCATCATGTCCCAACAAAGTGAAAAATGTGAAAGGGTCACTTGATGCAATGTTCATAGAAAATTTGGCAAAAGTAGTCAAGGATGCAAAGCAAACAAGCATTAAAGATGCTTAGGGCAACTCCAACCCAAAACTTCATTTTGAAGTAAGGTTACTCTAAAATGGAGTATGAACAGTGAAATTAACTTCAACCCATTCACTTCATTTCCCACTCTAAAAAGAATATTCTTTGGATATCCCTAAATTTTATAAATTAAAATAAATATAAATCATTGATTATGTTGATAAAATGACCGGAAAGTAAAAAAAAAAAACGGATAGTGCATGAACAGTGCAGCGCCAAATTTGGCGATGCACTGTAGCAAAACTTCAATTTGACGCAGAAAATGGCGGTGGGTTGGAGGGGTTTTTTACGCTAAAATAGCGTGTATGTCGCTGCGTTGGAGATGGTCTTATAGCAAGCAATTAAGAGATTGAACGGTGCAATACATAGAGCGATTCCTTTGCACAAATGGAATTGATTTTAATGTTGTTCGATCAAGAAGCTTTAAGATGATGGTGGAAGCAATTGGACAATATGGACCACACTTGAAAGTTTCAAGCTATCATGAGTGTCGAGTTCCTCTTCTTAAAAAGGAGTTAGAGTATACAAAAGAATTGTTAAATGGCCATGAAATTGAACGAGAAAATTATGGTTGCTCAATCATGTCTGATGGTTGGACGGACAAGGAAGAACCTTGATCAATTTCTTGGTAAATTGCCCAACTAGTTCAATGTTTGTAAAAAGTGTTGATGCATCAAGTTAAATGAAAACGGGAGAAGCGATTTTTAAATTATTGGATGATTTTGTGGATGAGATTGGAGAATCAAAGGTTGTGCAAGTAATTACGGACAATGGAAGCAATTTCAAGTTACCCGGTAATAAAAAACTTTTGTTTTTTTAATTTTTAAAAGTGCTTCCATTTCATTTTAATATTATCAATTCAGTTAACAGCTTAAACATTTAATTGTTTGTTATTGATTTTGTATGATTTTAGGCAAGTTGTTGATGGCTAAGAGGCAACACTTATTTTGGACTCTATGCACCGCACATTGTCTTGATTTAATTTTGGAAAACATTGGCAAGCTTAGTAGGGTGAAGAGGGTTATAGAAAGAGACATTAAGCTTGTGGCTTTTATCTACAACCACTCATTGACATTGAACATTATGAGGAGGTTCACCAACAAAACTGAGTTTGTGAGATATGGAGTTACTCGGTTTGCTACAACCTTTTTAACTTTACAAAGGTTGTATTTGCAAAAAAATAATCTTAGAAAGATGTTCACTTCTGAAGTGTGGTTGAGTTCCAAAAATTCAAAAGAAACAAAAGGAAAGCATGCTGCCGACACTGTATTGATGCCATCATTTTAGAATGATGTTGTTTATAGCCTCAAGGCTATGGAACCTCTTGTAGAAGTTCTTAGATTGGTTGATAATGAGAAGAAACCCGCAATGGGTTTCATTTATAAGGCTATGGACAGGGAAAAAGAGACAATTGCATCATCCATTGCATGAAACCAAGAATGATGAAACCAAGTTTAAGGATATATTTGAGATAATTGATGAAAGATGGAATTCTCAATTGCATCATCCATTGCATGCGGTGGGTTATTATTTGAATCCTCAATTTATCTATGGAAATCCAAGTATTGAAAGAGATGAAGAGGTGATGAAAGGCTTATATGATTGTATAGAGAGATTGTCTCCTAGCCCTGATGAGGAAGACAAGGCTTGTTTAGAATTGGCAACATATAAAAGTGCACAAGACCTCTTTGGTGGGAAAGGTTGCATGCGACAACGGAGTACAATAGCTCCTAGTAAGAGTTTATTTTTATTTTGATTATTTAATTACATTAAATGATCCTTAATTTTAGATCATTACAAAAAAATGCTAATAAATAATAATTGTTGCTGAATGGTGGAAGAATTATGGAGGAGGAACACCATCTTTGATGACAATTGTCATCAAAGTTTTGAACTTGACATGTAGCTCATCGGGATGCGAGAGGAATTGGAGTGCCTTTGAGCATGTAAGTAACTTAGTATCAATCGCTTTCGAGTTTCATTTAAGTTTAAACTTCATTAGTGATACCAATATTTTTTTAATTTTCATAAAACAGGTTCATTCTAAAAAGAGAAGTCGGCTAGAGCATCAAAAGTTGCAAGACTTGGTGCTCAACAAATACAACCAAACTTTGAAGAACCGGTTTGACTCCAGAGATGTCACTGATCCCATTGTCCTAAAAAGTGTTGATGATGATAGTAGTGAGCGGTTTTTAGGGAAAATGAATGGTGATGAAGATAGTGGTAAAGATGAATTGGTGTTTGAGGATGACAACACCATGACTTGGAGATTAGTTGAGGAAGCTACAGGAGTCAGTGAACCTTTTCATTATACAAGGGGGAAAACAAAAGGAGGAGGAGCTACCCATGCTTCAAGTTCAAGCTCTAAAGGAAAAACAAGAATGGTTATTGAAGAAAAAGAAGACGATGAACATGAATCATATAATGATGATGATGATGATGGGGAATCAAATGAAGAGGAGATTTATAAAAGTGATGATAGTGAAAGTGAAGGTGAAGAAAAAAATGGAAGATCTTGAAAATGAAGAAGATGATTGAATTGAACTTTGGATGTTCTCATGGTTGTTTATGAATAATTGGATGGGACATGTGTTTGATGTATTATGATGAATTTATGAATGTTTTCAAGTATGAATTTGAATGTGTTTTTAGTTTTTATGTTTTGTGTTTAATTTTTCAACATATATGTTTGTAAAATTCTATAATTTAACTGTCCCGCAATTGGATAAAAAAGTGGCCGCAACGCGATCCGCGTTGCCGCTAGCCCGCTATGGGACCCCGTTGCGTCGCGCCGCGATCCGAGATTGAAAACTATGTAAGGGAGGACTTAGTGTTTATTTATAATGAATGGTAAAGATAACATGATACCTCAACTTCGATGTGGGACTCACATCCTCTAACACTCCCCCTCAAACTAGGTGTACCTAGCTTGGATACACAAGAAAATAAAAAAAAAAACATTCTCACACTCCTACTCCCCCTCAAGCTGGACATGCCCAGTTTGAATGCATAAAAAAGACTAAAAAGAATATTATCCCCAACTAGCGGACCCAAAAGGCCAAGTGATACGGCATCCGACTAGCAGATCATAAATTGCCGAGGTGAAACGGCGTCCGACTTTGCGGACCCAAATTGCTGAGGTGAAACAGCATCGGACTAGCGGAAACAAATTGTCGAGGTGAACCGGCATCCGGCTTTGCGGACCCAAATTGCCGAGGTGAAACGGCGTCCGACTAACAGACCCAAATTGTCGAGATGAACTGGCGTCCGACTAACGAACCCAAATTGTCGAGGTGAACCGGCGTCCGACTTTGCGGACCCAAATTGCCGAAGTGAAACAGCATCCGACTATCAGACCCAAATTGTCGAGGTGAACCGGCATCCGACTTTGCGGACCCAATGATTCTAGTTGACACCAAAGGTGGAACACCAGGGAGCAGCGGGAAACCTAATAGAGGCAAAGAATTCATTTTGTGGTAGGTTGTGTGCGAGCAAGAAGCAGATCTGGAGAATCCGATCAGGGAGGGGTGACGCTTGGGTCATGCGCGACTGGATCACGAAGGGGGCATGAGATCGGACGGTAGGGTGTCATGCATGGAAGATCGGACGAACAAGGAGGGTTGTCGCACTGGGAGGGAGATGCACAGGGAGGGACGACGGAGAGGTTGAGAGGTGGGAGTGTCGTCAATCTGGGTGGAGGGGCGGCGAGTCGTAGAGGGTTGTTGCGTGGGAGGGGAGCCATGCCTGGAGGTGACGAAGGGAGTCACCGTGGGTGGGGGGCGGTCGGCGGCCCATCGTAGCTAGAGATGGGAATGTCACACAGGGAGAGCCGATGCGAAGGTCGTCGCATTGGAGGTGTAGACGCGTACGGGGCGGTCGGGGAAGTCCGTCGCGCAAGAGGGGCAACATTAGGAGGGGGCGTTGGGGGTTGTCACGGTCGACAGAGGGGCGTCAGGGGGTGTCACGACCAACAGGAGGGGTCGCACCGGGAGATGGCAAGGGGCGGGGTTGTTGTGACGGTGGCCAAAGGCCTAGGGCTGCCACCGTCCCCAACAGGGGAAATACATAGGTGTCCTCCAAAAAAAAGAGGGGGGAGGGCTAGGATTAGATAAGTGCCTCCGGTACCATGTTAAAATGGAGAGCAAGTAACTCAATATCCAAGATGTCTTTCTAAGAGAGCTCTTGGTGCTTATTTATAATGAATGGTAAAATAACATGATACCTTTGATGTGGGCCTCACATCCTCTCTTAACACTCTCCCCCTCAAGCTGGGTGCACCTAGTTTCGATACACAAGAAAACAAAAAGGAAACATTCTCACCTCCTCTAACACTCCCCCCCTCAAGCTGGGGGTACCTGGCTTCGATACACAAGAAAACAAAAAGGAAACATTCTCACACTCCTAATAATGGCATTTCCAAAAAGGAGTTTTGGATATGGTTTCACAAGTTGCTAGATGTGATGTGACATAAGGTGAAAGTGCACCAAGTCTATGAGGAATTAGTACAAGTGGAAGATGGATGGATTTGTGGTCTAAAGAAACCACCACGAAGTAGTGGTTTAGACTATGTCACTGTCTGTTCTTGAGTGCACTATGACATTGTGTGAGAAGATCATGTCATGGTGGTTTTTGCGTAGGATTATCACATTTTGTGATATCGCATGGGAATCAATCTGAATCATCTCCAAATGTCATCGCAGTGTTGTCAAAGGCGCGCGGCGCAATAAGGCGCAAATGCCGCTTGGGGATGCGGCGCGAGGCGCGGCGCGAGGCGCAATTAAGGCGCATGCGCACATAATTAAATATGTAAAGTTTTCAACAATATTTTAAATTAAAAAAAACTTAATTCAATCAAAATAATACAAATTAAAATACATACCGACAATTTTTAACCAAATCATAATCAATCATTGAGAACCTAAACATAAAAATCATCATCAATGGAAGTTTCATCATTAATGAAAAGCTTCATCATCACCGCGTGTCGTCGGATGCCTACTGTTACGCGTCGTCGGATGCCTGCTGTTACGCGTTGTCGGATGCCTGCTGGTGTTGCAGCGTGATTTGTATTTTAGACACTGTATTTTGGACGTGATGATTTTAATTTTATAGAGTTTGGTTCAATTATTTTATTAATATATTAAATAATATATTTAACCCTATATTATACCTGCTCATTTTTCAGAAAAAAATATACCCGATTTCGAGTATACTTACGATTTCCGCTAGCGTTCTCATCACTGCACCCTAATTTCGATCCTTCCTACCCATGATTTCCACGATCGCCCTCTGCTACACCCCTGATTTCCATCCTTCCCTCCTACGCATGATTTTCGTGATCTCCCTCACCGTTGCACTGCACCCCAAATTTCCCTCGCCACCCCGATTTCCACAGCCACCCCGATTTCCATTCGCCCACGATTTTCGCCCCACGATTTCCCTATTTTTCCCTCGATTTCTGCAGCAGCAACAATTGGTTTCCCCCGATTTCCGCAACAAAAGCAACCGGTGCGCCTCTATGGCGCCTTGCGCTTCACCGCCTCATGGGTTGGCGCATGAGGCGCGCGCCTTTGGCGCGCCTCAGTGAGGTCGCCTCGCCTCACCGATGGTGAGGCGCCCTGGGTGCGCCTCGCCTCGCCTCACGCCAAGGCGCGCTGAGGCGCGCGCCTTTGACAACACTGTGTCATCGTAGTCGGCTTGTCATCATAGAATGATTATTGTGAGGAGTTTAAAAGCATAAAATGAATGTTTAAATGTAACATTCATTATTGGGATTAAACTGAATGTTTCAAGGGAGTTGAAATGTTGGAAAATTTGGTGAAACATATAATCAATATATGGCTGAACGTTTGGTTCCCGGAGGCCTATTTAAATCAGTTCAATCCTCTTTCATGGGGCTGGCAATCATTGGAACTTTTCAAGCTAATACTCTCCTTTCTCTCACAAGGACAGAAACGAGAAACGAAAGGAAAATGCAGAAGGGAAAACAATGAGAACACAGCGATTTACGTGGTTCGGGAATAATCCCTACGTCCACGGGAGAGGCAGAATTTCACTATATCAGGAGCACAAATTACAGAGGTTTTTCCAAACCCTAACCCGAAATGGGCTACATATGAAGAAGACGGTCCACTGTTCCGAATAGTAAGTCCGCGTTGCTACAGTGATCGACGGCCACCTTTGTCAAAAGTGCTACAGTGTATGTCGGCTGGAAGTCAAAAGAGGAACAGTGGGCAATAGTAGACCATAGTGTTGAGTGAGGCCCTACCCGAGCGTGGGCAATAGTGTTGAGTGAGGCCCTACCCGAGCGTGGGCAATCATTAGAAGTTATCATTATTAATGCATGTCTTGAATCATGTACTTTGATCCATTAATTAAGACCATGATGAAATATACCCACGGTGATGCAACATATGTTTTTTATGTAATAAGTGATGATATTAATTGAATAGTCAAGAAAAGATTTGTCCCTTTCGATTTAATGGAAGAAGATATCTCTAACTCTTTGATAGAATGAAAGGTTCTGAATAAATTCCGATCATAGTGATATTAGAAAACTTATTTATGAAAGTCGAAGAAAGTTAGATCAAACATATAGGATGATGACATGTGTATGCATCGTATTTGATGAGATATTTGCTGAGAAAGGAATTGTATTATATAGTTGCATTCATAAGATGTTATCGTTGCGAAGACTCGTCTTTTCTGTATAGGGTCTATGATGTCTTGCTAAATACTGTTCTTGGTCAGTGTGTTGGACCTACTACCATTAAGAAAAAATTCTAGAGGATCACACACTAAATGTATCCATAAGCTCATTAAATTTAATTGAATCTAAGCTTAAGAATAAATTTATTCTCAGTTTGCCCTCAGGGTGAGGCTCAATGGTAGTTGCCCCTGTGGGTCTCGACAAGGTCTCATGTTCGAGTCTCGCCGAGTACATTCCTGCATTGTATGTTGGATGTTTTTTCATATATTGTAGCCTCTTTCCCCGAATAAACTAAGACTTCGACCTTAACTTTTAATAAATTTATTCTCGATTTGTGGAATAATATTTATTTAAGCTATATCAATTGTAAATTCAATCACAAAATTATTCAAGTCAAGAATAAGTTATTTAAATCTATATTTATTCATAAAATAAATAAATATAATATTTATTTGAATAAATAATTATTCACAGGTTTAATAAAAATGATATTTATTTTATCGAGCAAACATAATTTTATTGTTCAAGGTTCAATAATATTTATGGGAGGATTTGGATGGATTTAATGATTAAATAAATATATTTTAATATCATTTAGATAAATATTTATTTATTTTATTTAACAAATGATGTTAGAATAATACATATCACCAAAAATCATAATAGTTTTATTATTATTTCGATGGAGGTGACAGGGTTTTTATGAGTATTTTAAAAGAAAACTCGAGCAATTTTTCCAATTTTAACCTATGTATAAAAACTCAAACGTGTCATGTCATTTGTTTGATATGCAATTCTTATTCTATTTAATTCTCCCCTCAAAACCTAGAGAGAGAATTAAAGATAATTTTTCTCACTTCAAGATAGAGAATGTAAGAGATTTTTAAGTACGATAAAGAAAGGATAAATTGAAACACTTGATTCCCTCGAGCTAGCACCCAAGATATCAAGAACGAGTTTAGAGCTTCCCAGAACACATGTCAATGTCGTTAGAGGAATTCACATTCGGATCTTTCAAGCAGCGACAATGTTAACACAAACGATGATCAAGTTGATGATTTCAACCACATGCAGAAATCAAACCAATAATAAAATAATCCAAGTATTTATTTTTATTTAAATAATTAATTATAAATTATGTGTGATGATTCTATTAAGACACAATTCAATTTTGTCTAGTTCAGGCAAAACTATATTAAATGGGCATTGCATCCCGCCGATTCTAAGTGGCATCCAAACAATCACACTAATTTATAATTATTATTGTGTTTTGATTTATTAAAATTCATCTTAAGGGTCCAGTTCTGATTTTAATGATCGAGCCCATTTGTGAATTGGGGTTTATAATAGTAAATAATTGACAAGAACATAGATTATTTATTTATTTTATTAATTTTAAATGAAATAATAAAATAATATAAATAAGGGTGTTTGATCGGGCCTTATCATGAGGCTTTATTTTTGTATATTTTTTGTTAAAGCAAATATATGTGTGTGACATATAATATTAATATGTGTATATATAGTAATATATGTGTGTAATAGTCTTAACAATATTTATATTATAAAAAAAATAAAAACTTAAGGGGCAACCGCCCCCGAATATGGAAGCTTTATCCGACAAGGAGACGAAGGGCTAAAAGTAAAGGGTTGGTCATCAAAGGCAATCTGGTTCATTAATTTAAAAAATATTATTCTTTTTCCACTAGAATTGCATGGCAAATAAAAGGCATGTGCTTGTAGTGAAGATATCTAGCATACCTATATTAGGTTTTCAATTTCTAGGCCTATTTTGCATGAGTGATTTTTAATAGAATATAACAATGAATGAATTGAATGAAGGAATAGAATAAAAACATCAGTAATTTGATTACGTTTACTAGTTCTATGATTAGTAATTTCAAGTGTTACCTATATGTCATAAGCAATTTTTCAAAAACGTGATTAAAACATTCCTCCAAATTATAAATGATCAAGTATTCATAACTTTGCAATTCAATTAATTTCTTTATTATCCATAGATTCTTAATTCTACCACTTATTTTTCTAAAGATTGTATTTGGTTTCATCTAATAATTCATACTCATCCATTAAGAGATCCATAATTGTTGGTTGGAATTATAATTATCTTTCAAAATCATTTAATGTCTTAAAAACTGAAGGTTCTAAGGACAACGGAAGCTAGACAGTGACCAACTCAATTTTTTGATGTAATCAATGAATAATTTGAAATGTACATGACGAAGAACATCATGACCGATAAAATAAATTCAAAGATTAATTGATATGAACATTGGGACACAGAATGCATATCATCACATATTATTTATAATTAATTTATATAGATTAGGAATCACCTCGCGTTGGAATTCTTTCTTCATTGATGAATTAGTTGACCGCTTCTGGGTATACCGTCATTGTCAAAAGAAGATTCAAGGGTAGAATCTATTTAGCGGTGATACACACATGCTCCGCAAACCTCCAAACATCATCGTAAAAATTTTCGAGTGCTAGCACAGAAGATTCTAATGCTTGCATCATTTGTGGTTGATCACAATATAATCCTTCGGGGTGAGAAGGAATTGCTCTAGGTTCTCTCTGGACTTGAGAGGGTGGTAAAGAAGAATCGCTCTTCATTTTTGAGAGATTTCTAGAAGAAGGCTTCTTTAGGGCTAGAGATGATTATCTAGAATTTCGTTGTGCACAATAATTAGAATGACACAACTAAGCTTGTCTAGGGTTAGAGTCACACCCCGTGTCACTATAAGGATACTTATTTTATATTATTTCAATTAATTTTGGGGTCTATTTGAATTTTTCTATGCTTTGGATTTGAATTTCAATTTTCAGGTTGTTGGGCACTCTTAGGCATGTGGGGTGTGAGATGGCAATGATAGAAATAAGTGAGGGCGAGAGAAGGGGTGTCCAAGTGTCGAGGCAGCAAATTCTTTTATTCTTTTTTGGAGTGGGTGTAACTGCTAAGGGGCAGTGTTGTACTTTTACTATATTAGTTTGTTGGGGTGGTTAATTGGCTGACTGGGCTAATAAATAGGGGAGCCAGTGTATGAAGGGGGGACACAAATCATTTTGTATTATCTTGGCAACAGGTTTGCCGATGGTCTTGGTTGGGCTCTCGGGAGGGTGGTCTTGTCCCGCGGGTTACTTCTTCCTCTTTCTCTATCTCCTCTTTCTCCTACCATTGCAACTCCACTATTGGTTCTGTTTAAAGCTAATACACAGAGTCTACGGTTGTTTTGGCTCTCTCTCTCTCACATGCTCTCTTGTATCCTAACAATTTGGCGACTCTGTTGGAGAGTATCGTGCTAGAAAGACGAACAATTGTTGGGGAACTATTCGCTAGAGAAGAAAATCGGAGGCAAAGACGTCTTGCATTCGGAGTAGCGAGTTGCATACGACGTACCCGAACAGACGTTTCCGAATTGTTTAGAAGAGAACAACATAGGGTTGATTTTTCTTTTCACGTGAGCAGGAAGAGAAAAAAAACGAAGAAACTGACTCTGACCCAATGGAGTAGAGAGGCGCACTATTGCATCGCGTCTCCGTTTGCGACGTGTTGTGCCAGGTTCTAACCTGCCGCTAGTTCGCATCGCATCTGAGGCGAGGCGAGAATCGTTTGCAGTAGAGAAACGAACGCAACTGCTGAGTCGGCTGTGGAAGTGGGACGCTTACACTGGGAAGACGTTGATGATTGTGTGGCGCGATAGCAAGAGGGAGTGGAACGCACCTTTAGGAGAGGCGAACCTTTGTTGTGTCGTTCAGAGCTGGACATAAGCGGTGTACAGAAGTGCCGCAATTACTGGAGGAAAATCTGAAGCAGTTTCATTGCAGAAGAAGTCACGGAGCAGAGAGAAATTTTTTAAAAAAAACGCGATTGCTGAGACACGTTAGGCAAACCGTGCGACAAGCATGTGATATGGCTCCGCAATTTGACAATGTCGTTTGGCATGGTTGGTGCACGATTAGTCAAACCGTGCGGGGACTCTAGAAAGAACCGTGTGAACGGATTTTTCTTAGGCAGTGTCAACTACACAGTTGATGCACGGTTTACCAAATCGTGCGGCGTAACCGTGAGAGCTGCCTAGAATCACTTAAAAACGATTTTTCGAAAATGCCCCTTCAATTTTAAAAGCACTAGGGCTTCCCTTTATCTCCATCTCATTTGGCCAAGATAGGCACGCATTAAGGGTGCTTCTCCCTTATCCTTGCTCCTAAAGCCTTCATTCTTTCGATTTTAGGTGATTCTCCCAAGGTAAAGTCTTCATTTCCTTCTCCTTCCCTCCCCTCTCCCCTTCTACTTTGATTTCTACCTCTCCCGCAAAACCAAGGGGGTTGGGGTTCAGATTTAGAGTTCGAGATGGATTATTAGTGGGGTTTTGTTGTATAGGGCTTGCTTGGGACCTCGAGGCATGTTGGAGTGTTCGCCATCATAGGAGACGACTTCTCTGTTGATTTCCGTTGAACCAAGGTGGATATTTTTGGGCATTTTCTTAAAATGACATGACGTTTTATGCTTGATGTTTCTGGATGATTTATCTATATAATTATACCCATGTATGATAACTATTCATGAAGGTTTGAATGGGTTTTCAATTGGCATAAAGCTTTTACTTGGCACTTCAAGTGGTGCTTGAAAGCTTGTAGGAAGCGGGCGCAGCGAAAGCGCAAGTAGGGCATGCCCAACTCGGTTTTTTGTCTTAATTGATAAAAGAACCTCAAACCAAAATGCAAGATTATCACATATGATTTATAATTAATTTAAGTAGTTTTGTCCCACCGTTGGTGGGGTGGGGTGGTGAGGCTTTGGGGAGGGTGAGGAGCAGGTCGCGGGGCCCCGGGCCTGCAAGTTTACTACGATTTTCTTTATTGTGTTTTGTTCCGCGATGGCGGATGTCATTGACCTATTATTATTTCAAGCAGTTAAAGAATCACCGTGCGATGAATTTTTTCTTCGTTGATGAATTTGTCAACGTCTTCATCGTACCGTCGTTGCGTCATAGAAATGTAGATTCTCTCTAGCGGTGATCCACACATGCACCATAAACCTCTAGGCGATGTCATGGGAATCTCTAAGTGCTAGCACGAAAAATCCCAACGCTTGCGTAGTTCGTCTTTGATCGTCATGAGAATCCCTTTAAAGAAGGACTCTCCTTGTTCGCTCTAGAATCGAGAGAGATGATGGATGGTGATCTCTCTCCGTTCTTGAGAGCATTCTTAGAGAAGAGCTCTCCGGGGCTTGAGAGGATGCTCAAGATGTTATGCACAACCAAACAAATGGCTAGCATTATGATTGGAAATAATATAATTGGATTTAAATAGTGTTAAAAGTTAAAAAATAATAATTGCGCATAGACCCTTATTATTTTCTTAATCCCCAACAAAACAGATGTCCAAATAATAATATGATTATTATTATTTGGCTTAGACATTCGCAAAACAAGCGGATTAATTAAACATTATTTCTTTAAATAGCCTAAAATTTATTCAAATAATACTTAATATATATTATTTTTCATGGACCTATTAAACTCAATCTTTCATTCCTCCACAATATTTATCAGTCCTTGAATAATGATTATTTATTGAATAAATAAATATCATTGCATTATTCGCCAATAAATAAATAAATATTATATTTACTAAATAGAAAATAAATATTTATTAAATATCATGCTCACAAGTATTCTCGCGAATAATTAGTGGCTCAATATATGTGACCAAATAAACATGAATAATTATTAAATCATGTACGAGAATAAAATTTATTCAACATATTAAATAATAATATTTAACTGAAGGTTCTGGATACACTTAGTGTGTGACCCTCTATGCCTCTTTCTCAGTAGCATTAGGTGAAACCGTCCAAAGTCCAAAGTTGGCATTTAGCAACATGTCCAAGCACTCATAAAGAAAGAAGTTAATGTCACAACGACATACAGCCTCATATGAACGCTTAATGTATAATATAATCTCTTATCACAATATCTCTAATCAAGCAAATTGCGTGTTGGTGTCATCAACCTAAGTGTTCGATGCTTCTTTCTTTGACTTTCTGAAAATGAACATGCCTACAGATCACTATGGTCATGGATTTATTTAGGTTGTTTCATTCCCATCAAAGGGTCTAAAATATCAACTTTCGTTAAATAACATAAGGAACAAATCTTTTCTTGAGTTATTCATTAATGCAATATCACTCATTACGCACTCAATGTATCCTACTTCGCCGCGAACATATATCTTCACGGTTTTCATCAATACATCAAAGTACGCAACTAATAATATTCAATAATATTAATCTTAAAAAGTCTTACGGATCAATACACGTCCGTAGATAGGAACATCTAATGACATATAAATGTGGATTTCCTACTGACGGACCGTGTTCTCATAATCTCACATGAAATTACCGAAGGCATACACCATGAGAAAGTGTCGAAAACTCTTACGAGTCTCCACCCCTGATAGCCTATATCATTTGTGTCTCATCAAAATATCATCCAACTATATAACATACATATTTTAAGAATATTGTTGTGGCACTTCTAGGTTATCATTATAGCAGGGAAACTCTATGACCTTTCAGTGTGACAGTGACTCTTAGGACATTATCACATCCTAAAATCTTTTCTCAAGTTATTCATTAATGCAATATCACTCATTACACACTCAATGTATCCTACTTCGCCGCAAACATATATCTTCACGGTTTTCATCAATACATCAAAGTATGCAACTAATAATATTCAATAATAATAATCTTATAAGGTCTTAAGGATCAATACACGTCCGTAGATAGGAACATCTAATGACATATAAATGTGGATTTCCTACTGACGGACCGTGTTCTCATAATCTCATTGGAAA
This sequence comes from Viscum album, assembly GCA_963277665.1. Lineage (NCBI taxonomy): Eukaryota > Viridiplantae > Streptophyta > Magnoliopsida > Santalales > Viscaceae > Viscum > Viscum album. The sequence continues at coordinate 1,881,614,715 of OY728132.1, forward strand.
TTACCGAAAGCATACACCATGAGAAAGTGTCACAAACTCTTATGAATCTCCACCCCTGATAGCCTATATCATTTGTGTCTCATCAAATGATATCATCCAACTATATAACATACATATTTTAAGAATATTGTTGTGGCGCTTCTAGATTATCATTATAGCAGAAAAACTCTGACCTTTTAGTGCGACAATGACTCTTAGGACATTATCACATCCTATTTCACGCAAAAGAACAAAGATGATGTGATAAAAAGTTTATTAATATTCAAAATAATGAATACATATAATCATAAAGTATATAGAGGTTGGTTCTAAAGCATAAACTCCAACATACTCCCACTTGCACTGGAACAAACTGCTAACAACCTTTAGTCTGCTAACTCACATGATACTCATGTTTCTGCTGAGATAAGGCTTTAGTCAAGAGGGTCACCACATCCTCTTCCATGGAAATTCTACTCACCGCAACTTCACCTCTATAAGAAAAAATCTTGAAGAGGTGATACTTCCAGAGTGTATTTTGTCCGTTGGTGTGACCTTGGCTCCTTTGTGAGAACCACAACTGCAATATTATCACAATATAATATGATAAAGTCTTTACTGTTAAGCACCACATCAAACTCTTGGACGAAGTTGCATATCCAAATAACTTCTTTGGATGCTTCAAAAACCGCTATATACTCAGACTGCGCTGTAGAATCGACTACTAACTAGTTGCTTTGAACTCTTTTAGCTCACATTAATATAACCCCTAATGACTAGCTCCTCGTTTCCTCCATACATCAGGAACACATCCTTGGTACGCCTTAAATACTTAAGGATAGCCTTAACAACAACCTGGATAAACTCTTTCAACTCATAGCTCGAGACTGAAGACATAACCTAACTGCGACATTTGTGGCATCATCCAAATGTTTCATTTAAAGAGAATTCTTCCTCACTAGACTCTTGGTCAGGCGCTTCGGGAATGGGGTTTTCCAACACATATAATTTCTTTGCATGGTGTAGAATAGCACGCAAGCACCTTTGTCGTTCTTCCTGGAAATTAGTGTCAGTGAGAAGGTTATCCTTCTCAAGTATAGATCGCAATGACATAGCTGAATTCATGTGGGTTTTCGTTTCTACAGTTAAGATCAGAATTTTAGTACTTTATCTAATTTATAAAATGAGATAATAAATATTAAATTTATTAATCTCCCACTATTTTATCAAAACTCAATAGCCCTCACTATTTGTTTTGAAATATCATGTTGTGTACATATTCTAGTGGCAAGGACTCATATTCCCCATCTCGTAACACAGACTTTAGCTTCGAAAAGTTATTTGAAGGGTTTTAAGGTGGATATAATTTTGTCAACATCATTAACTCGCAGTTCCTTGATCTGTTGAGTGAACTCCCCAATCCAGAAATCCTCTATTTGAATTTCCTCAACCCTTGTCTCCCAGTTACGTCAAGTTCTTTTTTGACTGTTAACCCTATGTGAACTAAGTTAAGTCAACCCAAAAATCATGTTATAATTCTCCGATAATTGAAAGCACCTGAACTTTGGTCAGCAAAACACTTGAACTATAATTCGATTTTAAACTTAAGTAGTGGGAGGCTATATAAACTTAATATATATACTTGAGAGAATTTTCATCTTTATGCATAAATTGCCAATTTTATCTTTATTACATGATTGTTAATATTAAGTGGGTTTACTTAGGTGATTAATCATGTCTTAGATAATATTTATGTATGATCCAACTTATTTTAATTTCATATCGCATACTAGTTAATTCATTAATTTATGTGATCGCGACAAAACATCTATAATGAAATTAACCATACAATTTGATAAAAATAAAATGACAGTACGTGGTAGGATCATGAGTCTTTTAATGGTTTGTCTATCTAGCAAATGATAAACTAAGCCTAACCCTGAGGAAAAACACCCTGATCCATTATTTGGTTTGTGTTGCAGTTTCCACCTGTCTTCTCATGTACCTCATGGGTTAGTTTCGTCTCGACTCCAAAATCCAAACTGCCTCCACTCACATGAGAGCTCCATCCATTACATTAACTTTTAGTCACATGCGGGTGAGGGGAACCAAAGGATTGGTTTAGGGGTTTTACATAAAAGGAAACTGTGGGCACACAGACCCTTACATAATGAGAGGGATGATGCAGAGGCCATGAATTGAATTTAACAATAATAATAAATTAAAAGGAAACCAATAGATATGGTCTATGCACATGATCAACAACATACATGCAACGAATTATGCATTTAATAAACCAGCATTCAATTCAAATCGTTCTTATTTGAGATCTCATTTGAATGTTCTTGATCATTATTTTAAACAAATTAAATAATTTATTTAAAATTGACTAAGTACAAAAAAAATGTACCTTTAGAGGCAACACAATGAGTACCCATCCGAACAACCCGACGTATATGATGGTCGTATATTGTTTACTAATATGGCATGTAGCATACATGTCTTATCATGTAATTTCATGACGTGTACTATCAAATAAATGACACACAAACACATGTTATTTACGTTGCGTGTTATGATTTTAATGTGCAGAGTAATCGGTGTATTATGGTTTATACATGATATGTAGTTTCAAATATTTTACAGAAATTCATCAGACATTTAATATATATATATATATATATGTATATATATAACTCATCACATGGTGTGTACGAGTCAAATAAACGACACACAAAACACATGTTAATAAGGTTTAAGTAGTATGATAAATTAATTTTAAATTCTTTAAACAGATAATATACAGTGCGTACTATTCAACTACTCGTTGTGTATCTTCACCGTCTATCCACATCACACGCCTAGGGACTAGGCGTGTTGGTCTGCGCAAACATTAGCGGAGTACACAGTGTGTACCTGGAGTACACAGTGTGTACCTGGGCTACACGTCATGTTGTCTCCGAGTTACACAATTGTCAGTCACACGTGCCCTGTAATAAACGCATGGCGCATCTTTGACTAATCGACTATATATAGTGTACTCAAGTTACACATTGTGTAGTCCGGCTAACTGGGCGCGAGTAATCAAAGGCACAAAGATAAATTACAACACGAATAATGATATACAAATATAACAAGAGAAAAATAAATATAAATAAACATATTTTTCATATATAATAAAACTGGAATATAAAAGTGTGTACTATACAACAACACGTCGTGTATAGTTCATCATCTATCCACAGACACGCTTAGAGACTAGGCGTGTTGGCCTGCCACAAACATTAGTGGAGTACACGACTTGTACCTAAGCTACAAGTCATGTTGTCTCTGAGTTACCCAGTTACGAATCACACGTGTCGTGTAATAAACAGAGCTCATCTTTGACTAAACGATTATATGTCACGAACCAACTCGGGTCGACCCTGAACCGATCACCCAAGTCGATCCACGACAAGACCCGAGAGGCGTTCTCGATCCTCCCGGGCTGGCGACAAGCGCTAGGGCATCAACAGAGACGATGGGAACAATTTCGCCCAATACAAATAAATAAAAGCAGAGGAAATAATAAAGAGTGGCGTAGAATAAAACGACTCAACAGGAACTGAAGAAGATAAAACTAACCAAACTCGACGTCCGAACTAACTCCGTGTGACCCCACAGGTCACTCTCCGACTTAACGATCAAACGTCGCCGAAGGCGAACACACCCAAGCTGGAATCTGCGCACGAACTAAAAACAGAAAAGAACTATAGGCGTGAGTATTAAAACTCAGTAGGCTAGCCCGATAAACTATTTCCCAATGCATTACCTTTAAAAAAATAAGAAAAACATCAATTCTAAGTTTGAACTACAATATATTAAAGTATGCATTTCTACAATTTTTGCTTAAAAACAAAGTACAAACCATTGCCTAAATCATTTTCAAAATTGGATTCTTTTCATTAGTGTCAATAGCATTTTAAAAAGGAAAGTGGTTTTTTATATTTACAGATTTGTACAGAGAATAAACCATTTTCAGAAAACTGCTTAAAACCAGCTCACCGCTTTCCAAGAAAAACAATACACAAAAATGCACAATAGTAAGTACACAACAATGGCAATGTAGATAGGTATGCAAATATCTCAACAATAGTTCAAACAACTAAAAACCACTAGACATAGGCGAACCCGAGAGATCGAGAATAATCCAGACGACACTAATACATGCGACCCCATCTACAATAGCATGCCACATACGATGAAATCTAACACTCCAAAACGCTCAGTCATCCTTTCTCAGGCAGGCCGAGGGCAAATCCCATAGCAATAAACCCAAACATATCTGCCTACTATGGGCCACTGGTTAGTACCATAACCTACCAGTGCAGTACTAGTGTCAGACAATTCTCTCAATATGTCAGGTTTGTATGTCGCAAGTATAAAAGGGGGTGAGCCATCAAATGTCGTCGAGTATCAAATCACAACCTATATTTGTAATAATAATCATAGCAGACCACACCCCGAGTCTCCTAAAGGACTACTCTCATGCCTTAAAATAAATAGATCACAAAGGGTTCCCAACCGAGAAACCCACATAATAGAACTCAGGAATTCCATCTCGAGGACATCCCAACCATTCCATAGTGGCAAGACATGAGGAGCAACCAACGGAGGTTTTCAAAATAAGAACGTCCCCTAATTTTCACAAAGTGGCCAAACGAACACTTAACGTTCCATAGAATCATTCTGTACCAAAAATGCAAACCAACTTCCTAAAGAGGTGCAAGACACACCGTTTACCATATAAAAGCATTTGTAAAACCTCTTTAAAATATTTCTGGCACGCTTTCAAACAAAAATCAACCTTTATGGAAATGCTAACCAAGCTACAATTCTTTGTCGCAAACAAAACAATTTTTAAAAAAAAAACTAACTTCACACTTCACTTAGATTAAAACATTTAAAACCTTTTCAAAAACCCAAAAATCTATTATTTCACATAAACACATTTATTATCAAAGCCAAACCACTTTAGACATCCATAAAAGACCCCAAAACATTATTTCACATACTGCCAACACTTTAACAAAAACAAACAAAACATTTTATATCGCTTTTAACACATAAAAGCCAACTGGGCACCATTCCGAAGACCAAACATGCAGTGCTTAGAAAACAATTTCAGTTGACACTCACAAAATTACAAAACACCAATTTGCATGTCAAGAACTTATTTAAAATACTAAACCAATCAGGTGAGAAACAAGAAAACATTTAATTAAACACCCAGCGTGTACAACTAAAACCGAACAATACCATTTTCATAAAACAAGGACTGAACTACCAATTTTTCAAACCAAATAAATCATCCAAATGTTGCCCAATAATAATTAAATCCAAGCGCAATAGAACCCTACATTCAGTGAGCGCTATTTCACAAAACAAAGTCAAATATCACCGAACAAGCTTAGTGCAATGTTTGCGCACAAAATCAATTTAAATAAAAGCTTGAAATTAGCACATATTAACCATAAAAGGTGCGAAAAGTGTAAAATTGATGATTCTTAAATTAAAAAGGACAAGTGCATGGGAATCCTACCTCGGAACCAAGGCGCAACGAAACAACGCGCGTCCGAAACCACATGGTAAGGTCCAACGCCCTACATATTAAATATCAAGGACTCAAAACACACCAAGGGGACCCCCCTTTATCTTCGCCTCAATTATTAGCACTTTTTTAGCGTTGTAAATGTACTTTTCTAGCATTGATAAAGGCCATATTTGCAGTAGTGGTGGGTGTTTTTTTCCATATAAATGTTCAAAACCTAATCCTTGATTCATTATCTATCGAACCATCACAAGTTTTTGATGTGTTCATCTATGATTTAGGGAATCACTAATGCTGCTTTTTAGGGAACATTTGGATGTATGGATTAAGAATTAATGCCTATAATTTAATCAAAATTTAATGTGATATGATCAAATTAATTCAGAGGGATAAGTGTAAAACAAAATTAAATTTCCCCTATATTTAAACCGTTCAAATTTAAAGATGATTTTCAAGGGAAGTAAATAAATCATATCTGAGATCATACAAGATGGTATTGCTTCTTAAGAACAAGGTTGAGATCACATAACCTTATTGTATATTTGAGGCCTCTAAGTGTGAATCACTCGATTTCCATGGTGAGACAATCCTCTAAGGTCTATACACAATTATTCTAGAGAAAATTATAATGATTAGAGAATTTAAGCATGATTATATAAATGTTTAGTAGTGTTGTGGGTTTGAACCCACTTATCTACGCAAAATCATACCATCTCAAGTTAGCTCAAAATTGAGGCTTTTAAGAAAATCTATAACTTTAAAATCAAAGTTACGATTAAATTTTTATTTAAGATTCATCTCACAATTCACAATGAATATTTTTCCCTCCACGTCTAAAATGATAATTTTGTGCATATAATTTTGTAAATTATTATTAGTAAAAATCAAGACTATATATTTTTAATCTTATGGATTTTTACCCTTGAAAGGAAACAAATGCAATTAAGAAGAAAAAAAAATCAATTGATGAAAAAAGAAGCATTTATAAAATTTATAAAACCATAATCATGGGAGGATCCACTTAGATATTATCCACGATAATAAGTAAACATGGGAATAAGGAAGATATATAAAAACTGGGGTATTGCACCTTGATTTTGGACTCTCTTTCATAGGTTCTCCATTATGAAACTCGTCCCACCCCGACCATTATTTTCTCCATAATTTTATTTATTTATTTTCATTTTTTGTGTTTGTGGTCCAAGTCTTTTATTTTGAAATTATTTGAAATTTTAGAATTTCTTCTTGTCGCACGGTTGGTGCACGATTAATATTAACGTGTGACAATCACACAGTAGGAGTATGCACTGAAGTATAACAATTTTTCATGATTGACATTTGGGGTATAAATATTATATATCTTTCATTGATGATTTTTCACGAATGACTTGGCTTTACCTCCTTCGAAATCGTTCCAAAGTGTTTTCCACATTCCAAACCTTTTACAATGAAATTCAAAACCAATTTTCCATCTCTGTAAAATGTCTCCGCTCGGATAATGGGCGTGAGTATCTCTCCACTCTCTTTCGGCAGTTTATCCAGACAGAAGGCATCCTTCATCAGATCTCTTGTCCTGATACACCCCAACAGAATGGCGTGGCCGAGCGGAAACACAGACATATTCTGGAGACTGCTCGTGCCCTCCTCTTCCACCGACAGGTGCCTCTTCAGTTTTGGGGAGATGCAATTCTCACCGCCACTTACCTTATAAACCGTCTTCCTTCCTCTATCCTTCAAAGGGAGACTCCTTTTCGGGGTTTGTTCTCCTCTCTCCCTCTCCTCTCCCTTCCCCTTCGCGTGTTTGGATGCCTCTGTTACGTTCGCGACACACGTCCTGACCTCTCCAAACTCTCCCAAATCTCTCTGGTGCATTTTTCTTGGCAACTCCTGCACTCAACGCGAATATCGCTGCTTCTCACCCAACCTACGGCGGTATGTCGGTATGTCATCTCGGCCGACGTGGCATTTGTTGAGAGCTCTTTGTTCTCTCTTCCCTCTTCTCATCCTGACCCCGCCATCGATGATTGTCTTCCTCTCATCATCCACCCTCCACCGGTGTCAACCCCTGTTGACACCCATTTTGGTCAAGTCTACTCCCGTCGTCCATCAACTGCATCCCCCGTCCCGGCCAATGACATCGTCGTCCCCGCTTCGTCCGATACTCCAACCCTGCCACCTGAGGACTTGCCCATTACCCTACGGAAAGGTACTCGCTCCTGCCAAAGTACTCTATTTGTATATTTCATACAGGGGTCTGTCCGCTCTGGAAACAGTTTCTATTCCTCGCACAGTTGGTGATGCCAAATATCACCCCGGGTGGCTAGCAGCAATGCGGGATGAATTGCAGGCTCTGGAAGAAAATCATACTTGGGATCTTGTCCCCCTTCCAGCAGTGGTAGGCAGCAAATGGATTTACACAGTCAGGCTGAATCCCGATGGCACTCTTCATCGCCTCAAAGCTCGCCTTGTGGCCAAGGGTTTCGAGCAGACTTACGGTATTGACTACTTTGATACCTTCTCACCAATGGTCAAGATGGCCTTCGTTCGATTATTCATCTCTCTGGTCGCCCATCATCATTGGCCTCTTCATCAACTGGATGTCAAGAATGTCTTCCTACATTGATTCCTTGATAAAGAGGTTTATCTGCAGCACCCCCCCGGATTTTGTGCCTTCGGCGCCGAGTCTCAAGTCTGTCAACTCCGCCGCTCTCTTTACGGCCTCAAGCAGTCTCCCCGTGCTTGGTTCGGCCGCTCTAGCATGGTTATCACCGACTTTGGGCTCTCTCGCAGCATGAAGGACCACATTGTGTTCTACAGGACGACCTTCGCTGGCTGCATCCTATTGGTCGTTTATGTGGATGATATCATCATCACCGGCAGCAACTCTGCGGGTATCACCAATCTCAAGGGGCATCTTCACCAGCACTTCCACGCTAAGGATCTCGGTCCTCTCACATACTTCCTAGGCATCGAGGTATCCTATTCTTCGGACAACATCTCCCTCTACCAACGGAAGTATGCGTTGGATATTCTGCAGGATGTTGGGCTTACACAGACCACTGCTGTCGACACTCCTCTAGAGCCTGGAGAACGGTCTTTTTATGCCTCCTCGGCACTGCATCCACATCCAGAGCGGTACCGTCGACTGGTGGGCAAACTCGATTATCTCACCGTGACTCGTCCCGACATTGCCTGCGCTGTTGGCAAAGTAAGTCAATTTATGGAGCATCCGACCACCTCTCATTGGGATGTTGTCATCCGCATCGCCAAATACATCAAGCGCGATCTTTCTCGTGGTCTTCCCTACTCCCAGCATCCTCATTTACATATTGAGGCCTTTTGTGATGTTGATTATGCTGGTTGTCTTGCTACTCGGAGATCTACTTCTGGGTTTGCCATATTCTTGGCAGGCAACCTCATCTCTTGGCGCAGCAAGAAACATACTGTCGTCTCCCGATCCAGTGCGGAGTCTGAATATTGTGTCATGGTCACCGTCACTACGGAGATCATTTGGCTTCGACAACTCCTCCAGGAGCTTGGCTTTCCTCAGCAGACATCTGCTCACATCTGGTGTGACAATCAGGCAGCCACCAAGATTGCTTCGAATCTCGTCTTCTATGAACGCACGAAGCATATTGAGGTGGATTGCCCACTTTCTTCGACACCACCTGGAGCACAATCATGTCAACTTTAGCCACATTCCGACGGCAGACCAGCTTGCTGACATCTTCACCAAAGGCCTCTCAGGGGCTCGCCTCGCCTCGCTCAGTTCCAAGCTGGGCATCCACAGCATCTGCAGCCCAGTTTGAGGGGGAGTGTGTCTGGTCTTGTATGATGTCATCTTTATTTTTTGTGGGACTCGTTGTCCAAGTTGGGCATGTAGGGGGGTGTTAAACACTCTTTTTATTATTGTGGGTATTTCCGAGTCCCACATCAGAATACTCCTATGTGTATTCCTCTTTCTCAAAATATAAAAGGTCTCCACCTCACCTTGAAGGTAAAGGGGTTTTCCCATTCTACAAGTATTATATGGGAATTAAATGTTTATGAATTATTAGTTTAGTTTAAAAAGTGGGCTCCCATAATTTTCTATTAATTCCCGTTGAGATTGGGTGGTATGGGTTTTACATGTCACATTAAATGCTCAAAAGGTTTTCTTTGATGGTTTTGGATATTTTAAAGGGTGTTTAGGCCATTAGATAATTTTATACAAAGTTTGATTTTGAGTCGAGGTATGATGTAATCTGAGATTGTGGGTGCTTATAAATTTTAAGAGTCCTTCTTGACGGGTTTCCTTGTTATATTTACGTATAAATTATGTTCATGATCCCTCATATACTATTTCTAGAGGCTTTACCCATATGTGTTCCCAAAGGGAATGGTTTTAAATCTATAATGGCATTGTACAATTTCAAATTTGCTATTGAAACAAATATTCAGTTTCATAAAAAAGGATTTCAAATATTGATTTCCAAATCTAATTTTAAGGCTCGTCAGACACTTTGAAAAGGGAGTTATGTATGATATTATTTTTAAAATGTCTCCTAAATGAGTTTTATAGGAAATCATTATTTGTATTAAACCTTAAGGCCTGTTTGGTACCTTCGTTAAATGAATTCTCTTTCAATAAGTATGTTGCACCCTTACACTCAACCCATGTGATTGGATAATTAGTTATTTACATATATATGGATATGGTTGATGATGTATGTTACGTGAAATATTGAGAGGGAGAGAAAAAGAGAAGTTAAACTAAGAAAAAGAGAAGTTAAATTAAATTATATTGTTGAATACAGCAGAAAACACAGCAGAATTACAACAATTACAGTAGGGAGGGAGAGAGAATTCAGGTAGGAGAAGAAAAAGAGAGAGAGAAAACTCGTGGAAGACCACTACTCTGAGCCCTCCCCTTGCTGGACGTCCCAACGTTCAAACCCACACAGCAGCCTGTTGTGGAAATTCACCCAGAAATGAGTTCGTCCCTTACACACACTGGCCCCCTCTATTTAAAGGCCCTCCGAGCCAGCTAACCACCCAAACAACTAGCAAACTCTAACCTACTAACAGTTGTCTCCAACCCCTAACCAACTAACAAACACTAACAAACAACCAAAAGACATCACTGCCCCTTGGGAGTTGTACACAGACAGCCCCCACGCCCCTTAACAGACTTGGCAACCACTACTGCTTCTCCCCCTTACACGGGCAACCCACTCAAGTCAATTAATACACAGTCCTAACATTTGCCCCTCCTTAAAAACCACCTTGTCCCAAAGGTGGACCGCAAAAAACACAGCTCGACCTCTTCAACATTGGTACTATAAGCCCCCTTTGAAGTCAGCAGCACATCTGATCCAGCACCTGCGAGTAGAAGGGCTGCGGATGATTTCTACAAGGAGAAGGGGTATCATATCTGGTAGAAACAGCTGCAGTTTCTACCAACAGAATTGCTGCATGCGGAGGTGTGAAACCATGGTCAAAACTATTTCCCAATGCACTACCTTTAAAAAAATAAAAAATAAACATCAATTCTAAGTTTGAACTACAATATATTAAAGTATGCATTTCTACAATTTTTACTTAAAAACAAAGTACAAATCATTGCCATTAATCATTTTCAAAACTGAATTCTTTTCATTAGTGTCAATATCATTTTAAAAAGGAAAGTGGTTTTTTACATTTTCAGATTTGTACAGAGAGAATAAAACACTTTCATTTGAAAACCATTTTCAGAAAACTGCTTAAAACCAGCTCACCGCTTTCCAAGAAAAACAATACACAAAAAAGCACAATAATAAGTACACAACAAGGGCAATGTAGATAGGTATGCAAGTATCTCAACAGTTCAAACAGCTAAAAACCACTAGACATAGGCGAACCCGAGAGATCAAGAATAATCCAGACGATACTAATACCTGCGACCCCATCTACAGTAGCATGCCACATACGATGAAATCTAACGCTCCAAAATGCTCGGTCATCCTTTCTAAGGCAGGCTAAGGGCAAATCGCATAGCAATAAACTCAAACATATCCGCCTACTATGGGCCACTGGTCAGTACCATAACCTACCAGTGCAGTACTCGTCTCAGACAATTCTCTCAATATGTCAGGTTCGTACGTCGCAAGTATAAAAGGGGGTGAGCCATCAGATGCCGCCGAGCATCAAATCACAACCTATATTTGTAATAATAATCACAGCAGGCCACACCCCGAGTCTCCCCAAGGTCTACTCTCGTGCCTTAAAATAAATAGATGACAAAGGGTTCCCAACCGAGAAACCCACATAATAGAACCCAAGAATTCCATCCTAAGGACATCTCAACCATTCTATAGTGGCAAGGCATGAGGAGCAACCAACCGAGTCTCCCCGAGGTCTACTCTCATGCCTTAAAATAAATAGATTACAAAGGGTTCCCAACCGAGAAACCCACATAATAGAACCCAGGAATTCCATCCTCAGGACATCCCAACCATTCCATAGTGGAAAGGCATGAGGAGCAACCAACGGAGGTTTTCATAATAAGAACTTCCCCTAATTTTCACAAAGTGGCCAAACGGACCCTTAAACATTCCATATAATCATTCTGTACCAAAAATGCAAACCAATTTCCTAAAGAGGTGCAAAACACACCGTTTACCATATAAAAACATTTGTAAAACCCCTTTAAAACATTTCTAGCACACTTTCAAACAAAAACCAACCTTTATGGAAATGCTAAACGAGGTACAATTCCTTGTCACAAACAAACCAATTTTAAAAAAAAAACTAACTTCAGACTTCACTTAGCTTAAAACATTTAAAACCTTTTCAAGAACCCAAAAATCCATTATTTCACACAAACAAATTTATTATCAAAGCCAAACCACTTTGAACATCCATAAAAGACCCCAAAACATCATTTCGAATACTGCCAACACTTTAACAAAAACAAACAAAACATTTTATATCGCTTTTAACACATAAAAGCCAATCGGGCACCATTCCGAAGACCAAACATGCAGTGCTTAGAAAACAATTTCAGTTGACACTCACAAAATTACAAAACACCAATTTGCATGTCAGGAACTTATTTAAAAGACTAAACCAGGTTCTAAATATCACAAATCAGGTGCGAAACAACAATACATTTAATTAAACACCCAACGTGTACAACTAAAACCGGACAATACCATTTTCATAAAACAAGGACAGAACTCCCAATTTTTCAAACCAAATAAATCATCCAAATATTGCCCAATAATAATTAACACCTAGGTAAAGGGCGAACAAGAAAAAAAAATAGATGAAACTCAAATTATAAATCCAAGCGCAATAGAACTCTACATTCAGTGTGCGCTATTTCACAGAACAAAGTCAAATATCACCAAACAAGCTTAGTGCAACGTTTGCGCACAAAATCAATTTAAACCAAAGCTTGAAATTAACACATTAATCATAGAAGGTGTGAAAAGTGTAAAATTGATGATTCTTAAATTAAAAAGATAAGTGCATAGGAATCCTACCTCAGAACCAAGGCGCAACAAAACAACGCGCTTCCGAAACCAAGTGGTAAGGTCCAACGCCCTACATATTAAATATCAAGGACTCAAAACACACTAATATCCATAATTCGAGTATGCGAAACCAAATGACGGGAAGAAAATGCACCGGCGAAGGGTCGCAACGGTTGCGCGCGCCAAGCGGGAAGGTCGCGGCGCCGGCTGGACTTGCAGGAAGAGGGGGGGAGGCGCGCTGTCCGGACAATTCGCAGGCAGGGAAGGCGAGCTGGTAGGACCGGTCTCCGGCAAGGGAGAGGGCAGCTGCGCCGCTGAGCAGGAGGGGAGACGGGGGTCGCGCCGCTGGGAGCAGGAGGCCGGAGGGGTCGGTCGGCCGGAGCGGGGCGGAGGCGTCGGGAAGCAGGGGGTCCGAGGGGGTGTTGGGGCGTGCTGTAAGGGAGGCCGAGGGGTGCGGCTAGCCGGGAAAGGGGGGCGGCGACCTGCCGCACTGGGAGAAACAGGAGCGGCCCGAGGGGGCTGCGGCGCCGGCTGCGCGCTGAGAAGGAGGGCCGAGGGGGGTTCGGTCGGTGTTGGGCGAGCCGACAGGGAGAGGAGGTCCGAGGGCCGGGGGCTGCAAGGGAGGATCCGGCTGGGTCGCGCTGCAAGGGGCAAGGGGGAGACCGAGATAGGGGTAGCGGCGCCGGAACAGGGAAGGAGGCGCCGGGCTGGTGCGCGCCGAGAAGAAGGCGACGGGGAGGTCGGTCGGGGAAGAGCTGATGGGGCGCGCCGCACACACAAAGGGAAGAATGGGGGCTGATTGGAGAGAAGGTGAGACTTGGAAAACCCTAAAAAAAAAAATAAGACCAACTTGTAAAGAAAAATCTAATAGAAATTTGTAATGGCTTAATAAAAATAATAATAATGATAATAATGGTAAAAGGAATAATATTATTATTATTATTATTATTATTATTATTATTATTATTAAGAATAATAAGAATAATAATATCATGATGGTAAAAATAAAAATAATAAAAGTATTTATTTCATTTTAATGATAATAAAATTAACAATTTTAGTTTTCATCTAAAGTAAAAAATATTAAAATTCTTAATAACCATAAAAATTTTAAATGACATAAAAAATTAAAATGTATTTATTCATTTTAATTCTTCAAAGACGAAGAGGTCACGCAGTTGTCTGGGCGAAGTCGCGCGGCATCGCGCTCCGCTCGTGCGTCCAACGACGTCGAACCCAAAACGTACACTTAAACTCAGAAATTTCATCCAAAACTCACCTCGGACCCTAGCAAAAATATTTAAATGCGGAAAAATAATTAAATAAATTAAACACATGGGTCGGGGTGTGACACTATACATTGTGTACGCAAGTTACATGTCGTGTAGTCCGGCTAATCGGGCACCAGTAATCAAAGGCACAAAGATAAATTACAACATGAATAATGATATGCAAATATAACAAGAGAAAAATAAATATAAATAAACATATTTGTCATCAAGAATAAAACTAGAATGTAAAAGCGGAGGATAAAGTATCTTAAGAAAATAAATAGATAATCATGGGAAGCTCCTAAGCATCCAGTGAGACGATCCTAGATGTACGCTGGTTGGAACCATATGTCGGTCTATCGATGAAGTTCCGAAGTCCATAACAAATCGGCTTACCCTCAACTAGACTCACCGGCGGCACGCCCAAGGAATAGGCCCATGCCATACCAAGGGGGATCTAATCAGTCTCATCGTAACTAGATAGTAGTTGTCTCTCATCCCTCACTAAGATTCCAAGGATCTCCATGATAATAGTCACAATAGGTGAGGAAACATTTATCATATAGTCGTATATCCACATCTCACCTCCCGACACCCCCTTATGCAACCCCCCTTTAAAAATACACATAGCAAACATCATCAACTATATCCATACACATGTATGTAAATCACTAATTATTCAATCACATGGTATGTGCATAATGTTGGAACTGAGCATGCAGCGGAAGCCCCAAACAGGTGGGTTTTTAAAAAAATTCCATCGACGATCGACGTAAACTTGTCGACGTCGGTGAACAACAGTCTGGTATTAGCCGAGAACCATGCGTGAAGGATTTTAAGCACACACTGCCACAAAACTGGGCAAGGTCAGCGCCACCCATTTATCAGCGTTTTTTTTAGCGCTGATAAAGGGTCGACTTCAAAAAAAAATTTATAAAAATATATTAATATATAAATATAGTTATATAGTTATATTGATATAAATATAATATATAATTTTTAAATATATTTTAGATAAGTTTAAATGTACATTTACACTTATTATACTTAATATATAAGATATTTAGTGAAAATGACTTATAAAAAAATTTTAAAAAATATTTTTAATTAATAATTTTCTAATTATTATGGAATAATAGTCATTTAATAACAATTTGAAGACTAAAAAATAAAAAAAATATCCAAAATATGTTGAAAACGCAACTCGAACTTCAAACGGCCATAAGTTTTGATCCGGGTGTCCGTTTGAGCTCTACCACGTATCAAATCGAAGCCTGCGATGAGCTCTACGTCGCTATGATTAGGACAATCCCGATCAAGCATTTTTCGAGGCCAAAAGAGGCCCAGAAGGCCTCCAAAACTGAGTTTTTAGTTGGGGTACCCAGATTTTTTAACATTTTGGGGATTTTCAGCCTCGTTTAAGGGGGTATTATTGACTTTTTCTGGTGGGGACTGAATTTATTCCAAGGTATTACATTCATATTGATATTATGTCTTTGAAATTTCATCCTTTTTTTAATGCACTGCTATTTATAATCAAATATATAACTATATGTACATATTTTTTATATATTCACACCTAAAAATTAATTTTTTTAAATAAATAATTAAACATATCTACATATAAAATATATTACCTTTATCTAAATAATAACTAATATCCATTTTATTTAAAATACCAATATATTAATATTTATATAACCACTATATATTAATATAACTATACATATATTAATATAACTATATATATATATTAATATAACTATATGTATATATTAATATAACTATATGTATATATTAATATAACTATATATATATATATATTAATATAACTATATATATTAATATAAATATATTTTACTATACGAATAAATATAACTAAATATATATATCATGAATAAGAGAACAAATCAATATAGGGTAGTGACAAAGGTTTTAGGTGCATAGGGGGAGGTCTCGAGATCAAATCCGGGTGGAGGCACGGGTGCGCGCGCAAGGGTGATTTAAAGGGCTAGCGTTGATAAAGGGTGTAGGCGGTGCGGGTGGGCGCTGGAGGTGCGGGGAAGCGCTGATAAAGGGGGGCTCAAGCACTGTAAAAAGCCCCCCGAAGATTGGCAATATTTTTTTATTTTTTTTTATTTTTATCAGCGCTAAAAAAGCGCTGATAAAAGTGGTATTTTATCAGCGATAAAAAGAAAGCGCTCATAAAAGACCCTTTTATCAGCGCTTTTTGGAGCGCTGATAAAGGGGACCCCCCCTTTATCTTCGCCGGTATTAATAGCGCTTTTTCTAGCGCTGTTAATGGTCATTTTTAGCGTTGATAAAAACCATATTTGTAGTAGTGACAAAATAAACCGTAAAAATACCTGGTTTAGATCCGAAGCCTCGCACGACGTCTGCTCGTCGTTGGTGATTGCTGCTTGAAGAATCTGAAGTCGGATTCCTCTAGATCGTCCACACACGCTTCAAGGAATCTGCAGGAGCGTCGTTCGTCATAATCCGGGTGCTAGCGCGAAATTGCGACGATGCCTTCAACACTCCAACGACCACCGCATCGCTTCGCTAGCGATGCCTGAGAGAGAGCTCGATCTGAGCTCCTTGGATCGAGAGCATCTATCCCTAACTCATGGGAGAGAGGAGAGGAGAGAGAAGTGTCATGAATAGTCCTTGGCAAAATCCCCTCTTCTTCTATTTACAGTGCTTAATTAAAATACCCGGTAGAGCCTCGCCGACCCTGGATACTTAACGCACTATCAACGACATTTTATGACTACTTATCTGAGTCATAAATATTATCATCACTCACTTGTAATTTATTAAAATATATTACACAATAATAATTGAGTCATTAACTTGACTCGTCACTCCCATAAATATTAATTGAACCTTGAATAATTTAATATTTGTCAATTAATATTTTTCATGCATTTACTTAAAACTTGTAAATACATTTGATAAATAAATTCAATACTCATTATTCTAAACTCGAATAATATGAATTTATTTATTGCATTGGTGATCCTTTTTCCTTGGACAAATCCCGAACCCCAGTAGTGAGGCCCACAATGTCCAAAACTCCTATTCAACTAAATAGGGCAAATTCTTGAATACGCTATTGTGTGTGACCATCTAGGCCCTTATCTCCACAGTAGTGAATAGTATTCACAGACCAAGAGTAGGATCTAGCAACCCATCATGGCCCCTGAAAAGACAAGGATTGTCACAACATCGACAACCAACCTACGAACACGCACTGTGTAACATAATCTCTCTGTCTATAATATCTCTTAAAGTAGGACGCACTCATGTGTCATCGCCCTTTTCTCGCTTTATTGTTTGTTGATGTAACTGGACAGATTTACCATCGAATTTACCATCCATATCAACATGGCCTGAGATATATTAATTCCATAACTCAGAAGTGACAAATCATTTCTTGACCATTCAACCAATGTCATGCCACTAATGATGCACCCAACACAAACTACTTCACCACGACTTCATTGCCATGGTTTTCATTTTGCATCAAAGTATGCAATCAAATGACATACATTGGTAATGATTTCAAGTCAGGAGACCATTACACATGATCGTAGATAGGAACGACCAATGAAACCCAAAACATGTGGTGTTCCTATTGGCGGGTCAGTCCTCATGATCTCACTACTAGATATCACCAAGTGCAAACTTCATGAGAAGAAGTCTCAATGCTTATGAGCCCCCAGCACCTGATAGTCAAACATCTACTATGTCAAACCAGTAAGATTTATCTAGACCATAGAACACATATTTAAGATTAATTTCATAGTATCTCGAGGTTCTCATTATAGCTTGGGAATTGCTATAACCTTTCGATGCGACAATTAATCTTTGGACATTACCATTTAAATAGTGGATGCAAAAAGTCTACACTATAATGGTAAGACGACATCATGTATAGCTAACTGTATACACGATATGGTAATCAAAATTATTGAATAGTTGGGTCTAGGGCACCCACTATTTCAACACATAAGCATTCAGCTTCCTAAAAAGAATATTCATTTAACGACGGTTCCAAACGGGCCTTGCCATTTAATAAAAATAATGATATCCTATAAAACTCCTTTAGGAGACATTTTAAAAATAATATCATACATAACTCCCTTTTCAAAGTATAAACGAACCTTTAAATTAGATTTGGAAATCAACATTTGAAATCCCCTTTTTATAAACCCCCTTTTAAAACTGGACATTTGTTTTCAAAAGCCTCTTTGAAGTCATACAATGCCATTATTGATTTAAAATCATGCCCTTTGGGAACACATATAGGTAACGCCTCTTGAAATGGCATACAAGGGATCATAAACATAATGTATACACAAATAAAAAGGCACTACTGGAAACTACCCCTTTCCCAACGCTTCTTTACCAACGGTTTAAATAAACTGTTGGTAAAGAAGCCCTTTCCCAACGGTTTTAAAAAACCGTTGGGAAAGATTTTCCCCAAATACAGAATCGGCCACTCTCTCCCCCATTCGCGACAGAACCCTAATTTGTCCACGGCTCCGCTGCTCTCGCGACTTCCCCCATCCGAACCTGTCAAACTACATCCAAATCGTCTCAAATCAGGTGTTCTATTCTTCATACACATAAAATATTTAAGTTCTACCTTGTTTTTATTGTTTTTCATCTCATATTTTAGTTTTAAGTTTTGATTTTGATGTGTATATCATTTTTTTGTGTTTTGATTTAATCCAGACTTTATCCATTCCAATCCATTTAATTAATTAAATCCTTAACCCTCCATCGAAGAAGAAGCATCTCAAATTCATTGCCGTTGGATTCTAGATTTTCTAAGTATGTGTTTTTATGCTTTTTTTTCCATCTTGTAATTAATTGTTACTTGGAAATTTATTTATATGTGTTTAATAATTTTTAGCAATGTTTTTATGAATGTTTTCCTTAAAATTCCTTGAGGAAAGTGTTTTATTAAAATGAATTTTTTTAATAAGGCTTGTGTAATGTAATTTTTTATAGTACACTATGTGACTATGTTTGGTATTTAGTAACACATGAGATAACTGGTATGTGAGAATGTGTTGTGAAAGAGATTCCATGGTTGGTTCAAGATTATATTTACGTTTAGAGCCTATTAATGAGTTGTTTTAAAGATATTTTTAGATATTTACCTTATATTTATTGGTGAAAACTGGGAGCTGTAGAGGTGGTTCATGATTAAGACATATAATTACTGCTAAAAATGTGGCTAAACCTTGCATAGTAGTGAATTCTTGAAATTTTTGATGTTTTTAGTCCTTTTTTATTTGGAGTTTCTTTTGATGGTGATGTTTCTTATTGTTACCTATGATGGGAATTTATTTTAGTTTCTAAATCGGTTGAGACTCCCCCACCATGCACAATGTATGCAACCTCTACCCTTATTTAATCATTCTGTTTACACAGCGTTGCAACCTCTACCCTCATTTAATCAGTGAACTCAAGTCATTAATTTAAGCCTTCATTCTCACTATCATGTAAGAAATTGAATGATGTAAACCCATCCTCACATGATTTCTTACCTTAGATAGTGTCCAACATATGGAATACGAGCTTTTGAATTCATCAGTTAACCAGGATCATTTATTCCATTTCCCCCAAGATGACTGTACTAATATAACTTTAGGGTCAACTAAATATGGTTCTCATTGTACGTTTTATATTATGTGTCATTCTTGGCCAATACTCACTTTTATGAGGGTGAGGTGCTTTTCACTACCCATTCTGGCATGTGTAGACAGCCATAAAAATGTTAGATAATTCACAAGTTTAATTCAGTAATGTTGTTATCATTGACATACTTTATTAAGAATTTCAAATTAAAAAATAAATGTTTTTGTCTATACTTAATGAAATTAAATCTTTTTACAAGACATGAACAACCTATTAGTGTAGAAGCCTAAAATTTATTCACCCATGGGGTGCGCTTGACTTGGGGAAGTAATTGGGTAATGAAAGGTATGGACATAGAGGTGTCAATAATGAGTTATTGAACATGAGTGAATGATTTGGGATGCCTATAACACATGATGGGACCTAAGGTATGTGCCTCTTCTAGACCTAATGAAAATGAATATAAATAAATTTTAATTTAATTTATGAGTACTTGTTCTTTACATTATTTTAATAGTTCACTACATCGACTAGAAACTTCTTCCTTTATTGTTTAATTAAATGTATTTTCTATTAAAGTTCAATCCTATTGAATTGTTTATGACAAAATGACTTATATAAATTATTTTTACAGAATGGACAGAAGTTGGATGTATGAAACTGATTGGATCTCAAGCAATTTTCAAAACAATTTGGAGAGCTTTATAGATTTTGCATTTCACAATGCTTCAGATAGTGTTCGCATACACTGCCCATGTTCCAATTGTGTTGGTAGACCTTGGTTGAGTCGTGAAGAAGTCAACTACCACATAACCAAAAATGGTTTTCAAGCAAACTACTTTGTGTGGTATCACAATGGGGAGAAAATGAAATCTCAAATTGGTGATGATCAAAATGAAAGGACCGGAATGGAGAATTTGTTAGATGATCGGTTTCCGTTTATTCGTTATCATGAAAAAGAAAGGATTTCGACTCAATAAGACTTCGATATGAGCACAACTGATGCATCTATTGAAAATGATGATATTGATAGGGTGAAAAAATTGAATGATGCTGCCACGACTCCAGTATATCGACAATGCGATAAAATGAAAAAGCTGGAATTTTTAATCCGATTGTTTCATGGGAAAACTATGTATGAGATTTCTAATACAGCAATTGATTACATTCTTACCCTCTTGAAGGATTTACTTCAAGATGATGCAGATATTCTCTCAAACCACTATATGGCATGGAAGTTAGTTGAGGAACTTGGATTTTCAAGAAACAAAATTCATGATTGTCTGAAAGATTGCAGTTTATTCTGGGAGGAAACCATTGAATGAAGTGATTGTATAAAATGTGGCACATCCCGCTGGAAGTCAAAATCTAATGGAACACCATCCCGCATTCCACAGAAAGTAATGTGACACTTTCCATTGATCCCCAGACTCCAGAATCTTTTTATGTCTGATGACATATCAATAAAAATGAGATGGCATGATACCGAGAGAAAGAAGACTAGTGATGAGTTGGTTCATCCTGCAGATGGAGTTGCATGGCAGAGATTTGATTCTCGACATCCTGATTTTGCAACTGACGTGTGTAATGTGAGGCTGGGTCTTTTATGCGACGATTTTAATCTTTTTGGGCAGATGCTTACTTCGCACAACACATGACCAGTTTTTATACACATTTATAATATTCCCTCATGGTTGTGTATGAAAAAACCTTTCACTTTCATGAGTATACTCATATCTGGTCCTTCTGATCCTGACATTGATATTGATGTATACATGCAACCTTTAATAAAAGATTTGAAACTTCTTTGGGATGTGGGTGTGCACACATATGATGCATGTTCGAAAGACATATTTCAGATGCGTGCTACGCTTATGTGGACTATTAATGATTTTCCAGCTTATGCAATGATGTCTGGATGGAGCATGAAGTGAAAACTATCATGTCCAGTTTGTATGAAGAATACATGATCTAGAAGACTGAAACATCGCTGTAGTTTTAGTTTTATGGGACATCGACGATTCTTGCCAAAGGATCATCCATATAGAATGAATCGTCGAAGATTTGATAATACCATAGAGACTGATGATCCACCTCATCATATGTCTGGAACTGACGTGCTTAATGAATTGAAAGATTTCAGTTTTTCATTCGGAAATGGTCAAATGAAATCTGGAAAGAGAAAGAATGTTTCCACTGAAACCTGTTACAATTGGAGGAAGAGGAGTATCTTTTTTTATTTGCCTTATTGGTCAACCAATTTGTTACGTCATTGCTTAGACGTAATGCATATTGAAAAGAATATATACAAAATGCTGCTTTCGGTTCTTCTAAATGTCAAGGGGAAAACAAAAGATGATTTACGATCTCGGCGTGACTTGGTGGATTGGGGCATCAGACCAGAATTGCATCCTGTACATATCAGTGAAAATAAATGGAAACTTCCATGTGCTTCTTATGTGATGACACCTACAAAGAAAAAACAATTTCTGGAAGTATTAGAGACTATTAGAGTTCCTGATGGCTATTCAAGCAACATATCTAAACGGGTCAACAAAAGAGAGTTGAAGCTAAAATCTTTGAAGACTTATGATTATCACATTCTACTGCATGAGTTGCTTCCAATAACAATCTGTCATCTTCTGTCCAATAATGTAAGGGTGGTTGTTATTCGGTTGTGCCATTTGTTTATAAATCTTTGTGCTAAGAAGTTGTCTAAGTCTTTCTTGCAAAAAATGTTGACAGATTCCCCATTAATTTTGTGTGAGTTGGAGAAAATATTTCCTCCATCATTTTTCACATGCATGTTGCATCTGACTGTCCATATTCCCATTGAAATACTTCTCGGAGGACCTGTTTCTTTTCGTTGGATGTATCCAACTGAAAGAAATATGTTCACATTAAAGTCTTATGTCCGAAATAGAAATCATCCCGAAGGTTCTATCATGAACGGTTACCTGGCTCAAGAATGTATGGATTTCTGCTCGATGTATTTGTCTGATCTTAGTACAAGATTGAACAGACCAATGAGAAATGAAGAAGAACAGTATGAGAAAATTTAACCCAATTTTCCATCACTTCCTCAAACAGGAGGAATTCCTAGATCATATATATTGAAGACATTAAGCCATGAAGAGCGGGAAATGGACATCGCACAGTTTTGTTCAGCTGTGATTTGTTCGATGACTATATCAGGTAACTAAATTGATTATGTATATATTACATATATATCTATTAAACTATTCATATTTTTTATCTACAGGGAACATAAAACAATGATAAATAGGAAGCATCGTTCTTTATCTTTGAGAAGGAGAGAGACTTTGCATAGAAAATAGTTTTCTGCTTGGTTAAAATTGAAGGTAAAAATATTAATGTTTAAAATAATTATATCAATATTTAATTAAGTCTAATAGTCATTTATATTGCAGGTATTGAGTTTGTCTGCTGACTCTGTCTCTGAGGAAATAAGAGCTTTGGCTTTTGGTCCTAATACCGTGGTTCGTGACTGTAAATCAATTATTATCAATGGGTACAAATTTATTGTCACTGAACGAGCAAAGAACATGAGAACACAACATGATGGTGTTATGGTTACTGCCACAATAGATTGTTATGCCAGTGCATCAGATAGTAGAATGCGATTTGAAAATGTGGGTTATTATGGAGTTGTTGAGAAAATAATAATATTGGATTATTACTCTCATGGACGAGTCACAATGATGAAATGTCATTGGTTTGATTCGATGACGAGACATGGCACATTTATTGATGATTGTGGATTTCATGTAATTAATATGACTCGTACTCTTACTACCGAAGAACCATATGTGTTGGCATCAATGGCTAAACAATTTTTTTATGTCAAAGACCAACTTCGACCTGAATTTGGTGTCATAGTTGAAGTAATTCCAAGACACATTTTTGATGATGGTGATGATGGAATTGACACTATCCCTAGTGCCATTGGAACCAATCCATTTATTTATTTTGATGACTCCAATATCTCAATTGTCAGAGTTGATTGCGAACCTGAAGTTGTGGTTGAAAATATATAGAATCATTCATCCATGTTCTCAATTATTTTGGTTTACCTCGAGTTGGGTTGTTAAGGTTGGTAATATTCAAATTGATTTAGTATTGATCACAAATATGTTTTAGCTGACTTGACCGTTATGTGAATTTTCAATGTTTATTGGTTGCAGTTTTATTTGAATTGAATTTTCTAATTTGGAATTGAACTGTATTCAAACCTAGTAAAACAATATTTCTAACTTGGTGAACATTACAAATTGTATGATTTATTAAATCCATTCAAGCTCTTCTAAAACAATTGATAGATGACTTGACCATTATGTGAATTTTCAATGTTTATTGGTTGCAGTTTTATTTGAATTGCATTTTCTAATTTGGAATTGAACTGTATTCAAACATAGTCAAACAATATTTCTAACTTAGTGAACATTACAACTTGTATGATTTATTAAATCCATTCAAGCTCTTCTAAAACAATTGATAGCTAACTTGACCATTATGTGAATTTTCAATTTTTATTGGTTGTAGTTTTATTTGAATTGCATTTTCTAATTTGGAATTGAATTGTATTCAAACATAGTCAAACAGTATTTCTAACTTGGTGAACATTACAACTTGTATGATTTATTAAATCCATTCAAGCTCTTCTAAAACAATTGATAGCTAAATTACCAATGAATCCCCCTATTCCCTCATATATTTAGTTTTTTGGGTTACACATTAGTTTCCTTTTTCTAATTAATTTCATATTTGTTTTCAAAAGCAGGAAATGAAGCCAATTGAAGAGAGACGAAGGAAAAAAATGATGGAGAACAATCGTTGAATGACGGAGTTTGGAATTCCATCATTAGTGCATGTAGTGAGTACTTTATTTCAAATTGATATATTTAAATAATATATAATGTCATGTGATTATTTTTTTTGTAAACATTTTTGTAGTATCCACCTATACGTCGACAGTTATTCGACGAGGATCCTAGTACTGGTCCTAGTACTCAGGACGGTGGTACGAGGAGGGTTCGTACCAGAGGTGGACGAGCAACTGAGCGTACCCGACTATACTCTGCCCCTCCCACTGACATGTCATCCTTCCCACATTCTGATCCCGGTGCGTTGTTAGGGACACACGAGATATTTAGGCCTCCCATGTTTTCGCTACCTTCTGCATCTTCTGGCCCATCATTTTCACATCCCATGATGATTCCCACTCCCCAGTCAACATTCGGTCAGACAGTTGTCCCATCTTCTTTTTCTTCTACTTCTGTCTCTCTAAGCTTCTATATTCCATCGTCTTAGACTCCTGTTCCACCATAGGGTGTTCCATCAGTTTCTGTGGATCCATCAGTGCTCAACGATCAGACCGACACAGGTATATTTATAGTACCCTAACAAATTTTTATAGCAATATTTATTTTCATTATAACATGTTTTGATAAAATATTTGTTTTTATTTCATGACAGATACATCTACTGACAGGAGGCGTGGGCGGCGACATACACGCATGCGTTCGGTGTGGAACCGCCGCACACAGGTTATGGTGGATTATAATGAATACAACCAAATGGTTGAGAAAACAGGGCAACAATGTCGGAGTTTTTTGGCGACGCTTGCCAAATACTCCGACATCATTCCTGTCAGCCCGCTATCATGGAGACATTTGCCACATGAGGTCAAGGATAGAGCTTAGGTAGAGATATGGGTAAAAAATCTGTTTTATTTAATTCCATGAATTATTTTTTGTATTTATATGAATTAGTATTTTGATTTCAGCTTCGATTTAATTTTCCCTATGGTGAGGGTGCACGACCAGAACGTCTAAAGGATTTAGGCGAGCTTTGGAGAGACTACAAGCATGAGTTGTATATTGGTTGGGTTGCTAGAGTTGGAACTGAGTTAGAGGCGGTACCAGTGGTGGATGATTTTCCTATAGAGCAGTATCGTCAGATGATTACTCATTGGACGAGTACCCAGTTTAAGGTATTAATAATATTTGAGGTATTTAAATAATAACTTTCATGTTTTTCATTAATACCATCTGTTGAATTTTCGAATTTTATTTAGGAATCATCTAGAAAAAATAAAAAGAACATTGATGCAAAAAAATAAATCCACGTACTGGGACGCACTACGATGCCTGATCATGAGAGGAAGCATGTATGGCAATTGTTTATAAGTTTTCTTTACGACTTACACTTTCTTTTGTTTCCTCAATTATTTAATAGTTTGATAAAGTTTTCATATAACTTTAGTTTTAAATGTCATTTTAGAGGCAAATAAAGAATATTGAAGGACGTGTGCCTTGAGAAAAACTGTTTTGCTCGAGTAGATGGAAAAAGGATGGAAGTTCCGTCAAAGAAGCGACTCAGCAGCAAATTGTAAGTTTTAATCTGTTGAATTTATATTTTAATATCTATTTTGTAACTTAATGATATATTTATATTTATAACAGGCTACTTTATAGGCCCTCGATACCAAAGAACCTGACAATTTTGGGCCAACAGATCACTTACATCAGGTGTTGGGAGAGGAGAATTCTGGCAAAGTACGTTGCCGACCTAGGATAGCCCCGACGAAGTATTGACCCTCCTTAGGTACGACCTGTAGTGCCACCGAGCTGTAGCAAGTTAGGGCATAGGCAGAACATGTTGAGAAAAGGGCCACAGAGACGGAAGAACAGTCTTCTAGGGCAAACAGTGCATTTATAAAATTTATTGAAGTTCTATATCCAACACTTCCAGCAGAGGCCAACCCTACTTTTGATGAATATATGTCGTCGACACGTTCTATATATGGTGCACTGGGTGGAAGTTCTAGTGGTGGTCAGGACGATGTCCAGCTTGATGATGATGATGGCGAGGAGTCTGATGTGGAAGAGGAGGGAGAGGAGGAGGGCGAGGCGGGTGGCGAGGGCAAGGAGCAGGGCGAGGGCGAGGAGGAGGGTGCTGAGGAGGGCGAGGATGATGATGAGGATGAGGACGAGGGTGATGATGATGGTGATGATGATGATGGTGATGTGGGAAAAATTGATCCATTACATTTTTGACTAATATTACTGAGATTTGATATTTAATCTATTCTAGTTGTTGGTTTTATCTAGACTCGTAATATAGTATTTGAGTTGAGTTATTTTTATATATTATCTATTTTTATAGATGTTGTTGTCTTTTAATGGTTGTGTGTTTGGGAACCCCCCTCCTTCCTGGACCCTGGACAACCCCCCCACCATCCTCCTTGGACCCCAGACACCCCACCGGACAGCCCCCGGACAGCCCCCCGAACAGCCCCCCCACCCTCCTCCCTGGACCCCAGACAGCCCCCTGGATAGCCCCCCCCCCCCCCGACAGCCCCCACCCTCTTCCTTGGACCCCGAACAACCCCCTGAACACCCCCGGACAGCCCCCGGACAGCCCCCCAGACAACCCCCCACCCTCCTCCCTGGACCCCGGACAACCCCCCAGACAGCCCTCCAGACAGCCCCCCGGAAAGCCCCCCCACCCACTTCCTTGGACCCCGGACAACACCCTGAACACCCCCCGGACAGCCCCCAGACATCCCCCCGAAAAACATCAACTGACATATGGAAAACTGACCAAACGCATTCGGATTGTGTCGATACTTTAGAACAATGATCCATGGGTCATATGTGACATGTACGAGTCAACCCTGCCTCAATCCGAGGCACGGTGTGCCGCCACCATTCAAAGTGTCTGCCTTTTGTTTAAAAAAGACGCCATTTTAATTGAAAAACATCAACTAGCATACGGAAAACCAACCAAATGCATTCAGATTGTGTCAATACTTTAGCACAATGATCCATGCGTCATATGTGACGTGTACAAGTCAACCCTGCCTCAATCCGAGGCGCGGTGTAGCCGCCACCACTCAAAGTGTCTGTCATTTGTTTCAAAAGGACGTCATTTTAAGTGAAAAGCATCAACTCGCATACGAAAAACTAACCAAACGCATTCGGATTGTGTCGATACTTTATAAAAATGATCCATGGGTAATATGTGACATGTACGAGTCAACCCCTCCTTAATCTGAGGCACGATGTGGCCGAAATCACTCTAAGTGGTTCTCTTTTGTTTAAAATGGACAATATTTTAAGTACATACAGAAAACCGACCAAACACATTCAGTTTCTATTGAAACTTTAGGAGAACGATTAATGGGTCATATGTGACATGTAAAAATCAACCCCGACTCAATCTGAGATGCGGTGTGGCCGACACCACTCAAAGTGTCTACCTTTTATTTCAAAAGGACATCATTTTAATTGAAAAACATCAACTGGCATAAAGAAAACCGACCAAACATATTCGGATTGTGTCGATACTTTAGAAAAACGATCCATGGGTCATATGTGACGTGTACGAGTCAACCCCGCCTCAATCCGAGGCACGGTGTGGCCGCCACCACTCAAAGTGTCTGTCTTTTGTTTCAAAAGGACGTCATTTTAAGTGAAAAACATCAATTGGCATACAGAAAACTGACCAAATACATTCAGATTGTGTCAATACTTTAGCACAACATTCCATGGGTTATATGTGAAGTGTACAAGTCAACCCCACCTTAATCTGAGGCATGGTGTGGCCAGAATCACTCTAAGTGGCTCTCTTTTGTTTAAAATGGACAACATTTTAAGTACATACGGAAAATCGACCAAACGCATTCGGTTTCCATTGAAACTTTAGGAGAACGATTCATGGGTCATATGTGATGTGTAAAAATCAACCCCGCTTCAATCTGAGATGTGGTGTGTCCGGCACCACTCAAAGTGTCTACCTTTTGTTTCAAAAGGACATCATTTTAATTGAAAAACATCAACTGACATACGGAAAACTGACCAAACGCATTCAGATTGTGTCGATACTTTAGAACAACAATCCATGGGTCATATTTGACGTGTATAAGTCACCCCTGCCTCAATTCAAGGCGCGGTGTGGCCTCCACCACTCAAAGTGTCTGTCTTTTGTTTTAAAAGGACATCATTTTAAGTGAAAAACATCAACTGGCATACGAAAAACCGACCAAACTCATTCGGATTGTGTCGATACTTTAGAAAAATGATCCATGGGTCATATGTGACGTTTACAAGTCAACCCCTCCTTAATCTTAGGCACGGTGTGTCCTGAATCTCTCTAAGTGGCTCTCTTTTGTTTAAAATGGACAACATTATAAGTACATACGAAAAACCAAACAACGCATTTGGTTTCCATTGAAACTTTAGGAGAATGATTCATGGGTAATATGTGACATGTACGAATCAACCACGCCTCAATCTGAGACGCGGTGTGGCCAGCACCACTCAAAGTGTCTGCCTTTTGTTTCAAAAGTACGTCATTTTAATTGAAAAACATCAACTGGCATACGGAAAACCGACAAAACGCATTCGGATTGTGTGGATACTTTAGAAAAATGATCCATGGGTCATATGTGACGTGTACGAGTCAACCCCTCCTCAATACTAGGCGTGGTGTGGCCGCCATCACTCAAAGTGTCTTCCTTTTGTTTCAAAAGGACGTCATTTTAATTGAAAAACATCGACTGATATACGAAAAACCGACCAAACGCATTCGTATTGTATTGATACTTTAGCACAATGATTCATGGGTAATATCTGATTTGTAAGAGTCAACCTCGCCTCAATACGAGGTGCGGTGTGGCCGCCACCACTCAAAGTGTCTGTCTTTTGTTTCAAAAGGACGTCATTTTAAGTGAAAAACATCAACTGGCATACAGAAAACCGACCAAACGCATTCAGATTGTGTCAATACTTTAGAACAACAATCCATGGGTCATATGTGACGTATACGAGTCAACCCCGACTTAATTTGAGGCACGGTGTGGCCGAAATCACTCTAAGTGGCTCTCTTTTGTTTAAAATGGACAACATTTTAAGTACATACGGAAAACCGACCAAACGCATTCGGTTTCTATTGAAACTTTAGGAGAACGATTCATGGGACATATATAACGTGTAAAAATCAACCCCACCTCAATCTGAGATGTGGTGTGGCCGGAACCACTCAAAGTGTCTGCCTTTTGTTTCAAAAGGACGTCATTTTAATTGAAAAACATCAACTGACATATGAAAAACCGACCAAACGCATTCAAATTGTGTCAATACTTTAGAAAAATTATCCATGGGTCATATGTGACGTGTAAGAGTCAACCCCGCCTCAATCCGAGGCTCGGTGTGGCCTCCAACACTCAAAGTGTATGTCTTTTGTTTCAAAAGGATGTAATTTTAAGTGAAAAAACATCAACTGGCATACGGAAAACTGACCAAACGCATTCGGATTGTGTCGATAATTTAAAAAAACAATCCATGGGTCATATGTGACATGTACGAGTCAACCCTGCCTTAATATGAGGCACGGTGTGGCCGGAATCACTCTAAGTGGCTCTCTTTTGTTTAAAATGGACAACATGTTAAGTACATAAGGAAAACCGACCAAACGCATTCAGTTTTTATTGAAACTTTAGGAGAACGATTCATGGGTAATATGTGATGTGTACGAATCAACCCCACCTCAATCTGAGATGCGGTGTGGCTGGCACCACTCAAAGTGTCTGCCTTTTGTTTCAAAAGGACGTCATTTTAATTGAAAAACATCAACTGACATACGGAAAACCGACCAAACGCATTCTAATTGTATAGATACTTTAGAACAATGATCCATGGGTCATATGTGATGTGTACGAGTCAACCCCGCCTCAATTAGAGTCACGGTGTGGCCACCACCACTCAAAGTGTCTGTCTTTTGTTTCAAAAGGACGTCATTTTAAGTGAAAAACATCAACTGACATACGGAAAACTGATCAAATGCATTCGGATTGTGTCGATACTTTAGAAAAACGATCCATTGGTCATATGTGATGTGTAAGAGTCAACCCCTATTTAATATGAGGCACGGTGTGGCCGTAATCACTCTAAGTGGCTCTCTTTTGTTTAAAATGGACAACATTTTAAGTACGTACGGAAAACCGACCAAACACATTTGGTTTCCATTGAAACTTTAGGAGAACGATTCATGGGTCATATGTGACGTGTAATAATCAAACCTGCCTCAATATGAGACTCTTTGTGGCCGACACCACTCAAAGTGTCTGCCTTTTCTTTTAAATGGACGTCATTTTAATTGAAAAACATCAACTGGCATACGGAAAACCAACCAAACGCATTCGTATTGTGTCGATACTTTATCACAACGATCCATGGG
The DNA here is from genome assembly GCA_963277665.1 of Viscum album. Lineage (NCBI taxonomy): Eukaryota > Viridiplantae > Streptophyta > Magnoliopsida > Santalales > Viscaceae > Viscum > Viscum album. The sequence continues at coordinate 1,881,645,965 of OY728132.1, forward strand.
TCATATATGATGTGTACGAGTCAACCCTGCCTCAATCCGAGGTGTGGTGTGGCCTACACTACTCAAAGTGTATGTCTTTTGTTTCAAAAGGACGTCATTTTAAGTGAAAAACATCAACTGACATACGAAAAACTGACCAAAATCATTCAAATTGTGTCGATACTTTAGCAAAAAAATCCATGGGTCATATGTGACGTGTACGAGTAAACCCCACCTTAATAGGAGGCATAGTGTGGCCAGAATCACTCTAAGTGGCACTCTTTTGTTTAAAATGGACAACATTTTAAGTACATACAGAAAACCGACCAAACACATTCAATTTCTGTTGAAACTTTAGGAGAACGATCCATGGGTCATATGTGACATGTATGAATCAAACAAGCCTCAATCTGAGACATGGTGTGGCCGATACCACTCAAAGTGTCAGCCTATTTTTTCAAAAGGACGTCATTTTAATTGAAAAACATCAACTGGCATACGGAAAACTGACCAAACGCATTTAGATTGTGTCGATACTTTAGCACAATGATCCATGGGTCATATGTGACGTGTACGAGTCAACCCTGCCTCAATATGAGGCACGGTGTGGCCGGTATCACTCCGGGTGTATGTATTTTTTTTAAAATGGATATCATTTCAGGTAAAAATATATGGTATACAAAAAACCGATCAAATTATGAATTGACTTCCAGATTCCACATATAATTGTCATCTAAATTTTAAATTGAATTCTAAATGAATCATGTATGTTTATAATTACGTTATGAATTCTAATTTAATTATGGATGTGTATAGTTCCAGGATGCATTATATGTTAAATGTGTATGAATTTGTTCTCTATATGTATGTGTTAGTTGGTTATTGCAGGTACAATAATTGTATATGTATGTGTTAGTTTATTGCAGGTACAATAATTGGATTGAAAATGGGAGGGCACAAAATGAGGCATGCTGTGCAAATTACAGACCTGCTGTGAAAATTGCAGGTTGCTCTGCAATTTGCACAGCATAGGCTATGCCAACGGTTCAAAACCGTTGGCATAACATCTTGGTTCCTTTTTTTACCAACAGTTCATTGAACCATTGGTAAAAATACTTTCCAAACGGTTCAATGAACCATTGGGAAAGAGGGGAAACCTTGGGATTTCCCAACGGTTCAAGCCAAACCATTGGGAAAAACTATCTCAATGGTTTGGCACAACCGTTGGGATAGGTGAGGCTTTCCCCACCCTATCCCAACGGTTCACAGTAAACTGTTGGGAAAAACTTTCCCAACGGCTTACTTCCCTATGATTTGCAGAACCATTGGGAAAATCTATATTTCCAGTAGTGAGGAAACCCATCAGGAAGGATTATTAAAATTTATAAGCATCCAAAATATCAAATTATACCATACCTCAACTCAAAACCAAACTTAAAGGGACAAAGGGAGAGTTCATACGCCCTATAAATCGAAACCACAAATATTTAGAACCAAATACCCACCTAGGGTTTTCCAACACAACCTCACAATGAGGGAGAAGGGAAGAAACGAGGAGAGGGAGACAGAGGAGAGAAAATAGATATGTACCTTAGAAACCCACTCAGGATCAAAATATGAAGGCTCGACTTCATGGAGGGGGAAAGGGGGCGTTGCACTTCGGTCTCCCTGGGATGTGTCGAATGAGAGGTATGAGAGAGGTGTGGGGAGTTAAATAGGTGGAGGGTATAATTGGAAATTCAAAAAAAAATCAAAATCTAGGTACATCGCACGGTTGAAAGTTTACCAAACTGTGCACCAACCATGTATCTTTCACTAGGTACACTTAGGCACCTGCACAATTGGTCAAATTGTGCACTAATCATGTAAAATTGCTCTGCTAAAATGCAAAGCCCTACCGCATGGATTCCTCAAGATGAGCACTAAATATGCGCTAACCGTGTGACAAGAAGAAATTCTAAAATTTCAACGAATTCCAAAATTAAATATCTGGACCTCAAGAATAAAATGAAAATAAATAAATAAATAAAATTATAGAGAAAATTATGGTCGAGGTGTGATAATTCTCCCCACCATAATACATTTTCCCCTATAAAGTCAATGAATTCAAAAAAGAAGCTGCATCAAGAGAAATTAAATTGGAAAGAATTCACTCGAGCAACTAACTCCAAAGCACTCCACCTTTGAAGCGAACCAATGTATATACAAACATCTCTAAATTCATAAGTCACACTCAATAGTCCTCAGGAGAGATCACACAACTGAGACCCGTGGTAAGTCACCCCACCATATAAGAACTACTCAACATGAGGAGTCAAATGACAAAGTAATCTAAGGAAACCACTATGAAAATCCAACCAACCAATAACCAAGAGGGTCCCAAAGAAACATCCATCTAGTGGCATGTCTATAATTCCACAGAAAGAATAACTCATTCTACAAACAGACACAAGATAAGAAATTTCCAAAACACAATGCCAATCAATATAATGAGGAAATAAGAAGGGAAAGAAAAGAGAGTGAGAGAGATGGAAGAAAAGGTTTAACTTTGAACTCTGTGGAATCGTACTAGAAACAAATAAGCAATTACTTCCTCTATAGAGAAGTGACACCCAAACAAGAAGACTCCTCCTGGGCATATTCTCCAAAACCTAACTTATCACAACCCATGAACCTCCATCAGTACCAAAAGAGACAAATTTCACCATCATGGCCTCACCGACCAAAACATTAAATTAGATTTGTCCAAATAAGGGTGCTCTGGGCCAAAGATTTAGACAAGGACATTTCACAAGGAGATACTCTTAACGAATTACTCAACACAATATCATAGGAACAAAAAACTTCCACTAGCCTCCCTAAGCAACTCCACATCGTCTAGAGAATCTAGATCATCCCAAAAAGTGGGATGAAAGGGATCCAACTCTACCACTCCACATGGAGTCTTGGTAGGGTCAAAAATTGAAAGATCTACACTCAAATTCCTAGGAACACCTACCCAAGGGACACTCCATGAAACAAATTACAATTATTTCTTATAACTCTTCTGAGGGAGAATACTCTAAATGACAAGATAAAATAAGAACCTCAATCAATAACAAACCAAAACCAAAACAACCAAACCATAATTAAACCATTCCCAAAATAATAGCATAAGAAAGCACACCACAATTTCAAGACATAATTGAATTTTTTTCATTTTAAATCATTTTAAAAGCCCCACCCAAATTTCAAAATTTCAAAATTTTACCTAAAAACCAATTTAAAAATATACACTTAAATTCCCAAGCCTTAAATGATCATCTTAAATCATATCATTGTAAAAACTTCTTATTGAAATCACTTCATGAGTCTCAAAACACCTGGTCCATTTCAATTTATTTTTGGAAATCTTCATTATTCATTCCAAAAACCCACTTTCATCCTTTAAAACCACATTCCCTTTTCAAAACCTCAATGAAATTAAATTAAATCACATCAATACCTCACCAAAATCCTCTTCAATTCATCCCAAATAACACTGGACTGATCCCAAAATCAATTCCAAACCCAACAAAATAAAAAATAACACTTTGGAGGGCTATTGGTTGTGCATGGTTAGGCCACATGGTTTGATGGACCATGTTCCAACCATTCCACTACCACTGAAAGTTTCTCAAAACCATACACGTGGATTCCACATGGTTTTTCAGGCCATGTGATCTACTGGTGCCTCTAATTCCACTCCCTTCTCACTCAAATAATGAAAACCCCAAAAAACTCATAAAACACCTAGAAGGATCAAGAAATCATCAATTCAAATCAAAATCCATCAAGAAGAATCAAAAGAAAAGCTCAGAATCAAAACTCAAATCCCAACATCCCATGGTAACTCAGGCTTTGTCACAAGTAGTGGTAATTCGACACTCACCCATGATATACCTTCTGAGCATTGATTATCATATCTATCATCTACCTAGATTCCCAAATAAAGGGTTCTTTAAGAATCTAGGTCATCTTAATAACCTAGTTTCTAATACCATTCCTATGAGGGCTTGATGCAGCTTCATGACCTCGTCTAAGGATATTGTCCCCTCTATATCTTCTTAATGATCAGGGTAGTATTGGTGAGTTCCATTGTTCTTGATTGAGTTTAGTCCACTAGGATAAGGTAGAGATTAGTTTGGGATACACAGACTGAGGTGTATACCAATGGTGAATTAACATCTATCCCCTCCTTCTATGTAGGTCATACATTATTTTCCATTTTTTGGTTGGATTATATTTCGACTCTTTTTATTAAATTCATTAATTTATGTTGTTCAATTCATAGACTTAACTCTAGTGGTTTGGTGGAATTCAACATGTAATACTAAGCTTTTTATGGCTATATTAGTGTTCTATTATTATTCCTATGGTTTGAGTTCATATCATAATATTTTAAGGTAGTGATCTTCTGGGATGTAGGGTTAGCATCACCCACCCACAATAGGTGTGTGATGCAAGTATCATCTCAGGAGGTACTGTCATTCATAGGTACCTCAATTATATCCCATCACTCCAAGGAATTTAATATTATTATGATGTGTATAGACATATCACATTTCATTTTCTTAACATTCATGCTACAGTCAGAGAGGCAGTTGACGAATAGCCTAGGCAGAGGAAGGAACTAGAGAAAGGAGGTCTGTACAGCACTAAAGTGATGGAGGAGATTGGGGAGCAGCATGAGGTGGATAGAACTTTGGTTTGATTCTACTAATACTACCCCTAAGTAGACCACTCCTATATTGGGAAGTTAATGGTTAGAATCTTGGATAGTTGTAGCCACTAGAGTCTTTTTATCAGGAGGCTCCAGGAGTGTTTAGAGGTACGATCTATGTTCGTTATACTTTTCTTGTAGTACTATTATAAATAGGTACAAGAAACAATTTTTTCTAATTTTTTAAATTATTTTATTGGTATATGGTAGGTTTTGGTAGAGCCCCATGTTAGTGATGTTTGGTATGAATTTGGACTTGCAAGGGATATGAACAATTCCCCTATCGAGATGTGTTCTTGAGAGGCAATCCAAAAACATGTGGGAAAGTCAGTGACTCCTAAAGTGGTTACTATATAGGTTTTGTATATGGGTTCCTTTTAATTGTGTGTTTGAGGCCCTTTTTGTGTGCTAAGGTGTCATAGAAATCCCTATTTTAGTGAACTAGTGTGAAATGAAAAGGGCGTGTTCCAAGCAATAGGACCTCACATAGGCTTCGAGTGCAGTTCTAGGTACGAGTTTGGGGAATGTGAGAGAGAGTTATTGCATATAATTTAGATGTTCATGATAGAATTTATGTTCACTAACCTTAATTTTCTATTTCTTATGTTAATTTGGGTAACAAAACCTATGATATTCTATAGTAATTTTGGATAAACCCAGGTTATTTGTCTCCCCCACGAACCCCTTTGTGTTTGGAAATGTATCTACTATATTAGTTTTCTCATCAAAATTATATCCTTGTTTTCATTTTATTTGAGTTTGGTCACTAGTTTTGGGCTATTTAATATGATTATTTTATTATGAATGAGGTGGGTGTTAGGGGTGGTTAAAAGTATGTTTAATGTTTTACTGCAAGGGTGGTGGGTGCTAGAACTATTGGTAAGGGGGCTGGAAAGTGTGTTGATTTTGATGGGGGGTCTATCCTAGTTCTGTTGATTTCCAAATATTTATTGGAAATTGATGTTATTAATATTTTAATGACTTATTATATACCCCCTTTACTGATTTTATATGAATTGTGCATAATTTTTGTGAAATATAAATGTTTTAATACTAAGTATAATTTTTGAGCATTTTTAGAAGTAGTACAATTGAGTCAGTTTACTATTTTATTAATAACTATCACCCTAATGATAAAAATTGTGTGGTTCTTATTTTTTATAATTCCTTATTCAATGTCTCACATATCATTAGAAGTAATCATGGGCCAATTCTTCCGTTTGAAGGCTCATATAAACCACACAAGATGACCCAAAGAAGTTATGAAGAAACTGGACCAGTCATGATGATTGAGTTACTGGTCTCACTCCAGAAGCCCATATTTTGTGAAACTCCACTATGTGTTCTTGATTATCCAAAAAAATAATGGGTAAAAATTTTAGGGCCCAACTCTAAGAAAAAGGGGCCCAAATGAAGCTTTGAAGTCCAGCCCACCATTCTGGCTGGGAATTAAAATCAGTATAGTATTAATGACATATCATCTGATATAATCATAAAATAGAGATGAAATTTTGCAGTGTGAAAGAGGAGATATAGGCGGAAGACTTTGTTAAATAAAGAATTCGGATTTGAAGGCAGATTACTATTCCAAAATCCATTCACATTTTGGACATCAAAAAAGCATGAATTGAAATGGACAATTTAACTTTGTTTAATAAACCAGACATAACTTTGGCTCCATAGGTCCAAATGCCTCCAAATTTTGAGAGTAGTTGGAAAAAATTATTATATACAACTTTTAAGAAGGAGATATCTCGAGATTCGACTTTCTGGATGTCCAAATCATCGAGCCAAGTGGAGGGACAAATTGGGAATGCAAACAGTCCACTTCCTTGGGCTATAAATACACCCCCCTCCACTTCTTCAAAGGGGTTGTAATTTCAGAAGATAAGAGCATCAGTTAGCACGACCAAAGCCTTTCCAAAGGATTGGTAGGGCCTTCCATACTCAAGTTTTCACTTGAGATACCCTTCCTTCTCTCTTTGTTTCCTTTCACTTTTGTGTTGTTCTTCGTTTATAATCTTGTAAGTTTGTGTTTTTTAATTATGTTTTAATGAAAGTTTCTTATTCAATTTATCTTATTATCATCAACATTCTGTAGATTACTATTAATGTTCTTAAAATAGTTTAAATAAACTTGAATCCCCTTCCCTTCTTTTTCTTCCTCATTCAATCGAAAGTCCGTTTTTTTAATTATCATCATTGTTCGTGTGTGTGTGTTCGACGCACCACTCTTTTCTTATCCCTTTCTTTTTATTCTCTTCTTAAATTATAATCATAATCATTATAACCAGATTATTAAACACCCAAATTTCTGAGTAAATCTCTCATTGGTGTGAGTTATCATTTAGGTATGTTAAGTGATTGAGAGCTTTTGGTCGATGAATATTCTTTGAATTAACATTGTGTATGTTGGACTTAACATGTCATGGATTAATGGCTTGTTTCGTTTAACATGTGGCTTCCATGGATTATTGGAACCATAAATACACCACCATCGATATTTTCTGATTGATATTATAACATTAAGTTAAGTTAATGCTTGGATTGAAGCCTTAACACTTATGAATTCTAATCAACGTCATCTTGTGACATGAGTGTTAATTTAATGCAATATAAAGCAAAGCTCAAGGATATCACAAGCTTAACTAACTAATGATGAACTCACCCAAATATTTATCAATTTCTTAAATCAAATATCATCCATAAATTATTTCATAAGATCTACAAACAAACCCCTCAATCAGAATACAATTAACTAAAAACAAACGACTATTACAAAGTATCATCGCCGAGGATTTGACCCGAGTGCTGCTATACACATTAGCAGCGTACCGGAACCTTGACCAGTCGATATGCGACAATTGGAAGTGCGTTTCAAATGGTTCCGTTGGCAATTATGATGCTTTAAGTAGTCATTAGTTTCTGGTTATTGTAAGAAAAGAAAAAAAAACAAAATTTGAAAAAAAATTAAAAAAAAACGCAAAGAAAAACCCGCCTTCTCATAAAAATCATAAACTGAAAAAATACAAAGAAAAACCCATCTTCTCTTTCTTCCAAATCTCTCTGAATTCCCCGTAGCCTCCCAAACAATACCTCAGACTTTTTTTACCCTGAAATTGAGCAAACTCTTCACCAACTTAGGAGGAACTTAAGAGATAATCAACTCATTCAAGAACCAGTCCTTGTCCAACCAGTTGAATTAGATATAGCCAATCCTAGGGAACAAACACTTAAAAAACTCGCTACCCCTGATATGAATTACCAACCTATTGGTATTTAATATCCAAACATAGAGGCTGAATTTGAACTCAAATCGGGTTTGATTCATCTTCTTCCTCATTTCCACGGGCTAGCCGGTGAGGATCCACATCACCACCTTAAAGAGTTTCAAATAGTGTGCTCTACCATGAAGCCTCAAGGGGTTTCTGAGGAACAAATCAAACTCCAAGCATTTCCTTTATCCCTAGATGACATTGCTAAGTCATGGCTCTACTACCTTCCTCCTGGTTCCATAACCACATGGAATGATATGAAGAGACTTTTCTTAGAGAAATTTTTTCCTGCTTCTCATACTGCTTCTATCCAAAAGGAAATAAGTGGTATCCGTCTGTTCCCAAGTGAATCACTCCATGAGTACTAGGAGAGGTTCAAAAAGCTTGTTTCAACCTACCCACATAACCAAATTCCTGACCAACTCTTGATCCAATACTTCTATGAGGGTTTATTGGCTATGGAGAGAACTCTCATTGATGCCTCAAGTGGCGGTGCTCTTGTTGATAAAACTCCTGCAGTAGTAAGAGATCTCATAAGTAACATGGATGTAAACACACAACAATTCCATACTCGAGCATATGCTCAAGTCAAATAAGCCCAAGATAATCAATCAATTGAGCCGAACAAGATGACCGAGTGGATGAGTGAACTTACAGGTCTTGTGCGACAACTAGTTGTGGCTACCAAATCCCCAACCTCATCTTCTTCACAATCAATGTTTCATAGACCTGTCAAAAACTGTGGAATCTGCAAATCTTCATCTCATCCAACAGACACATGTCCACAACTTCAAGAGGATCAATCTGATTCATCTGGACCAATGGAGCTCAATGTAGCATATGCTCAGTGGAACACCAACCCTCAACTATCAGGTTAGAAACTTCAACCAACCTCACTCTAAGCCCTTCTCTTCTTCCTATAACCAAGGCCTAAGGTATGGTAATCCCATCTCTCATCCCCCTCAATTCCCTCCTCAAAACCCAAACCAGTTTCAATATGGTCATGGTGTTGGTAATTTCCAACAACCTTATCCTTTTATTCCTCAACCTCAAAGGAACAGTCCTCCTCTTGGATTCCATTATCCTAGTGAGCCTTCCCAATTCCAAAACCAATACAACCGCTTTCCCAAGAACCAAAATCTAGGTAATCCCAATCTGGGACAAGCCACTTCTTCCAAGAAGCCATGGGAAAGTGCAGTGGAAGATATTGCCTCCTTCACCTGTTCAAGCCTCAAGAACATTGAAACCCAAATTGGTCAACTTGCATCCCACCTTAGTCAGCAGCAACCATCCAATTCTTCCCAACTCCCAGCTCAACCATTACCCAACCCCAAGGGTAATGTAAGTGAAATTGCACTTAGATCGGGAAAGCAAATTTATATGCCTCAATATAAGTCCTCCAACCCTCCTTTGAATGTTAACCTAGAAAATGAAAAGAAAAAGAAACTTGAAAAGGAACCCGAATCCATTCCCTCACCTCATTCCATTACACTTAGGAATCTAATTCCTTTTCATCAAGCTATTTCTAAACTAAGAAATTCCTTTGAACCTGATCCTGAAATGCTTGACATGTTTATACATTTTGAAGTCAACATTCCCCTCTTAGATGCCATAAAACAAATTCTTAAGTATGCCAAGTTTCTCAAGGAGTTGTGTACCCACAAGAGGAAACTTAGGACCTTCAAAAATGTTTCCACCCAACAGTTTATTCCCATAAAGTGCAAGGATCTGAGGAACTTTACAGTCCCATGAAAAATTGAAAGTTCCAACTTTGATGATGTACTCATAGACCTAGGATCCTCAATTAATGTCATGCCCAAATCCATATTCTCCAACCTCGGTCTAGGTCCCTTACATCCAATGGGTGTTGTCATTCAGTTAGCCAATCGAAGCACAACCAGTCCTAAGGGAATAATTGAGGATGTCCTTGTCCGAGCCAATGATCTTATCTTCCCTACTGATTTCTATGTCCTTGACATGGAAGGTGAGACGACCTCTTCTTGTTCTCCCCTAATTCTAGGAAGACCATTCCTCATGACTACGAGAACCAAGATTGGTGTCCATTCAGGAATCTTATCCATAGAATTCGGTGACCAACTGGTCAAGTTCAACATTTTCCAAGCCATGCAATACCCATATGAGGATCACTCTGCATTCTCAATCTATGCTTCTAAGGACACTTCTAAGAGTCAATCGAACCCCAATCCACCATGTTCTTCATGTTCTAATGAAAAAGGATCTTGTGAAATCTTCACCATGATTAACAAAGTCATAAATGGTGAAGTTTATGTAGACCTTTCATTCACAGACTCTATCAATCTAGAGGATCTTGAAAACTCTCTTGAATCCCACATCAACTCTGATCTCCACTGCTCCACCTTGGATAGTATTAAGAATAATGAATCTGAAGCAACTGAAGTCCCTTCTTCCATTCATGAGTTGTTTAACCCAAAAATGAAAGATGAGAATGATCTAAAACCTCTTCCTAAACACCCGAAATATGCATTCCTTTTCCATGATCACTCATATCCTATCATTATCTCTGCTTCACTTACTGAAATCGAAGAGTCCAAACTTGTTCAGGTGTTAGAGAAAAACAAAAAGGCCATAGGTTGGACCCTAGATGACATACTGGGAATCAACACTGCCCTTTACATGCATCACATCCATCTTGAGGAGTCATCCAAACCAATTAGACAACTACAAAGAAGACTCAATCCACTCATACTTGAGGTAGTTAGGGAATAGATCACCAATCTTCTTCAAGTTGGTATTATTTAACCAATTTATGATAGTGAATGGGTTAGTCCAATTCAAGTTGTACCTAACAAGGGTGGGATAACTGTTTTCACAAATGAACATGGAGAGGTAGCCACAACTCGAGTGAAGAACAAATGGCATGTGTGCATCGACTATAGGAAATTGAATGTTGAAACAAGAAAATATCACCACCCTCTTCCATTCCTCGATCAAATGCTGGAACGATTAGCCAGAAAGTCACACTATTGCTTTCCTAATGGATACACCAGTTACTTCCAAATCCTAATCGCACCTCAGGACCAAGAAAAGACTACTTTCACATGCCCCTTTGGAACAGATGCATATAGAAGAATGCCTTTTGGCCTTTTCAATGCTCCTGCAACATTCCAGAGGTGTATGATGAGTATCTTTTCTGAATTCATTGAACACTGCATGGAATTATTCATGGATGACTTCACCATTTATGGTGAGTCATTTTAATCTTGTTTGAATTCACTCTCTCTAGTCCTTTAAAAGTGTGTCAAGTGTAACCTTGTGTTAAATTTTGAAAAATGTCACTTCATGGTTACAAATGGGATTGTTCTAGGGAACATAGTTTCAAAAGATGGTATTGAAGCTGAATCTTCCAAAATTGAAGTGATTCAATCACTTCCTCAACCTAAATATGTTCGAGACATCCATTCATTTCTTGGTCATGCCAGTTTCTATCAGAGATTCATCTATAACTTCAGTAAAATTTCCCTCCCACTCACTCAGTTGCTCCAAAATGACGTCACTTTCCATTTAGATGAGGTTTGCAAGAGATACTTCATTGAACTTAAAACTGGTCTTACATCTTCCCTAATAATCCAACCCCCAGATTGGTCCTTACCCTTTGAGTTGATGTGTGATGCTTCTGATAGATCTGTTGGGGTTGTTCTTGGTCAAAGAAGAGAAAAACATCCTCATGACATCTGTTATGCCTAAAAAAAATTGGATGAAACTCAATCTCACTACACTGTCATTGAAAAAGAACTTTTAGCAGTTGTTTTTCCTTAGATAAATTCTGGCCCTATCTCTTAGGTGCCAAAATCATCATCTTCACAGACCATTCTGCTATAAAGTTCTTACTCAAGAAAAATGATTCCAAACCGATGCTAATAAGATGTATCCTAATGCTCCAAGAGTTTGACCTTGAAATAAAAGATAGACCAGGAAAAGAAAACCCTAAGGCTGATCACCTGAGTAGAATTTATAATTCTTATCATTCTGAAATCATCGATTTTAAATTCCCCACTGAGCACCTTTCATCTCTCACTCCAAAAATACCATGGTATTCCCCAATTATAAATTACTTGGTTTCTGGTGTTTTTCCTAATTTTTTTTCAAAAGAACAAAAAATGAAGTTTAAAAGTGATTCAAAATACTATTTTTGGGAAGAAAATAAACTTTGGAAAACTAGGGATGACATGGTAATTAGAATATGTGTTGATGAAGATGAACATTCCTTCATCTTAGAATTCTATCACTCACTTCCCAAAGGTGGCCACTTTGGACCACAAAGGACCTCCCAAAAGGTCCTAGACTCTAGATTCTTATAGCCTTCACTCTTCAAGGACTCACATGAGTTTTTTCAATCATGTCCCACTTGCCAAAATTTTGGCACAATTTCAAATAGAAATGAAATTCCCCCAAAACCATTAATTTTCTATGAGATCTTCGATTTTTGGGGAATTGATTTCATGGGACTATTTCCCCCTTCCAATGGATTCTCATACATCCTTGTTACGGTTGATTATGTTTCTAGGTGGGTCGAGGCCAAACCCACTAGAAAGGATGATTCAAATACTGTTAGTGAGTTCCTAAAGACACACATCTTCCACAGATTTGGCACGCCTCGTGCCTTGATCAGTGACTTAGGAAGCCATTTTTGTAATAGAACCATGGAATCTCTTTTGAAAAATAATGGGGCTATACATAAAACTTCAACTGCATATCACCCGCAAAAAAATTTAATGTCTGAACTTTCTAATAGAGAAGTGAAAAGAGTTCTTGAGAGAGTTGTAAAACCCATCAGAAAAGACTGGACTGAAAGACTTGGTGAAGCACTTTGGGCTTATCGAACTGACTATAAAACACCCATTGGGATGTCTCCTTTTAGGCTAGTTTTTGGTAAAGCATGTCATTTTCCAGTTGAAATACAACATAAGTCATTTTGGGTAGTGAAAACTTGTAATTTTGATCTTGAAAAATCTGCTGAAGAAAGATTGTTGCAATTGGATGAACTGGAGGAGCTTCGACTTGATTCTTATGAGAATTCTAATCTCTACAAAGAAAAATCCAAGGCACTCCATGATAAACACATCCTAAGAAAGGTATTCCATGAAGGTGAAAATGTAATTCTCTTCAATTCTTGATTTCAGCTTCACCCAGGTAAGCTTAATTCTCATTGGGAAGGTCCTTTTGTTATTACAAATGTTTACCCATTTGGTGCAGTGAAAGTCCAAGACCCCTCTTCCAAAAGGACATTCATGGTTAATGGACATCGGTTAAAGCATCACCATGAGAGGACACACAATCCTGGATCAACATCAACTTCCACTGGATCCCCAACTTCTCCAGTTGACCTACCACTATATGGAGATGGAAACCAGCCAAATCCAATCTAGGGGGCACCTCTTTCCCTTTAACTCTCTCTCTATCTCTTCCTCTATCTACCTCTTTCTTCTTCTTCCTCTCTCTTTCATTTTTTTACCACTTTATTTTTCAAAAACCTTTCTTTTTTACTTTCTCTTTTGTGTGGGTGTATCTTTATAAAAAACAAAAATAAAAACCTAAAAAAAAATCACTTAAAAAAATACAAAAAAAATCAAGAGTCATGCTTACTCACCATCAAGTTTTGAAATTTTGTCCAACCACTTTGGGGAGTTAACAGACATGTTTTCATCTCAATTTTTTTTTTATTTTCATCATGACTTTGGATAAAGAATTTTGTGTCAAAATTAACAAATTTTGAATGCTCAATTTTTGATTTGGATAATGATTTTCCCAAACCATGAGGAACAACATTTGATTTCATGCCAAGGCCACCTATGGCCATCTTTTCAAAATGTGTGTTTTCACCCCCATTTTCGAGTCTTGAGTTTCTAGACCTTCGAGCTGAATTTCCTACCTTAGTGTGCATTAATATGATAGAGGTATTTTCTGAACCACATGAGAATCACAATAGCCAAATAGCCTCCCATTTCCCTTACATTAATCCTCCTTTTGAAAGCCCCTTAGAGCCTATGGAAACCTTTTCTTTGATAGCCACATTACAAGCCCAATACCTTTTCCCACTCAATATCAACATGGATTTTTCATTGCATTTTTTTTTTGAAATTTAAGTGTGGGGGGAACGGATTTTATTATGGGTACCCTTTGTTGATTTCACCATGTTATCATATGCTTGAGGGAAAACATCCATTTCAGTGTGGGGGAGAGGTTTTCATTCAGTGTGCTTTGGGGAATGTAATGTACTTTCATTTATGTAATTTTGTAAATGTTATTGCAAGTGTTCAAAAAAAAAAATCAAAAAAAAAAAAAATCAAAAAAAGAAAAAGAAAAAAATTGGGTTATTTCTTGGGTAGGTCAAAAATCACTCTTCCTCAACATTTGATCTTGTTATAACTATTACAATTACTATCGTGAGAAGATCAATCATGGGTTGAGATATGAGTATGAGATCTTTTCCAAGTTCAACTTTCAAAAAAAGAAAAAAAAAGAAAAAAAATAATATTTGCATTATATTATTATGTCATTTAGAGAATTTTTGTGGTTTGTAAATATTTCATCTTCTCATCCCCTTCAAATTTTCATCCTCTATTGTGTATTTCTTCACACAATAATTCCCCTTTAAATATGTGTTTTCATTTCCTTCCATGTTTTATTTCAAAAAAAAATGTGCATTGCTTTTTCTATGTTGGTATTTTACCCCTCTTCTTATCTCTCTTGTACATTATATTACTACCGTCCCATAGACACAGAAAAACCCCTTAAAAATACCTCTTGATTCTTGTGCACTTTGGATAGGGATTGGAAGCTGAGAGATCTTTCAAACTCTAAGATTTTCACTTTTGGTTGGTGAAAGAGTGAACCTCCACAAATGAATTTTTTCATCTTGAGAGGTGTGAGTTTTGAGTGTCCACATTTTCCATTTCTAAATTTGAGCATGAAAAAAATGAATTAGTTTTGGAACATTGTTTCTGTAACAACTTGTGGTGGAATTCAAAATGGATGAGTGAAATAGTCTAAACCTCCCCTGATTGGAGAAAACAAAATTTTAATATCTGTTGGTGAGTGAAAATGATTTTGTTATGTTTTTATTTGTTGCACATGAGGAAATGAACAAGACTAAGTGTGGGGGAGTTGATGTTATTAATATTTTCATGACTTATTATATACCCCTTTACTGATTTTATATGAAATGTGCATAATTTGTGTGAAATATTAATGTTTTAATACTAAGTATAATTTTTGAGCATTTTTAGAAGAAGTCCAATTGAGTAAGTTTACTATTTTATTAATAACTCTCACCCTACTGATTTAAATTGTGTGGTTCTTGTTTTTTTAGGATTCCTTATTCAATTTCTCACATATCATTAGAAGGAATCATGGGCCAATTCTTCCATTTGAAGGCTCATATGGACCACACAAGATGACCCAAAGAAGTTGTGAAGAAACTGGACCAGCCATGATGATTGAGTTACTGGTCTCACTCCCGAAGACCATATTTTTTGAAAATATACCATTTGTTCTTGACTATCCAAAAGAATCATGGGTAAAAATTTCAGGGCCCAACTCTAAGAACAAGGGGCCCAAATGAAGCTTTTAAGTCCAGCCCACCATTCTGGACGAGAATTAAAATCAGTATAGTATTAATGACATATCTTCTGATCTAGTCATCAAATCAAGATGAAATTTTTCAGTGTGAAATAGGATATATAGGCGGCCTACTTTGTTGAATAAATAATTCATATTTGAAGATATCTTACTATTCCAAAATCCATTCACATTTTGGCCATCGAAAAAGCATGGATTGAAATTGACAGTTTCACTTTGTTTAATAAACCGGCCATAACTTTGGCTAAATAGGTCAAAATGCCTCAAAATTTTGAGAGTAGTCGGAAAACATTATTATCTACAACTTTTAAGAATGATATATCTCAATATTCGGCTGTCTGGATGTCCAAATCATCGATCCAATTAAAGGGACAAATTGGGAATGCAAACAGTCCACTTCCTTGGGCTATAAATACATCCCCTTACACTCCTTCAAAGGGGTTGGTATTTCAGAAGATAGGAACATCAATTATCACGACCAAAGCCTTGAAAAAGTTTTGGGAGGACCTTCCATACTCAAGTTTTCATTTGAGATACTCTTCCTCCTCTCTTTTTTCCTTTCACTTTTGTGTTGTTTTTCGTTTATAATCTTGTAAGTTTATGTTTTGTAATTCTGTTTTAATGTAAGTTTCTTCTTCAATTTCTCTTATTATCATACAAATTCTATAGATTAATATTAATGTTATTAAAATAGTTTAAATAAAGTTGAATCCCCTTCCCTTATTTTACTTCCTCATTCAATCAAAAGTCTTTTTTTTAATTATCATCATTGTACGTGCGTGTGTGTTTGACGCACCACTCTTTTCTTATCCCTTTATTTTTATTCTCTTCTTAAATTATAATCATAATCATTATAACCATATTATTAAACACCCAAATGTCTGAGTAAATCTCTCATTGGGGTGAGTTATAATTTAGGCATGTTAAGTGATTGAGAGCTTTTGCTCGATGAATATTCTTTGAATTAAAATTGTGTATGTTGGACTTAACATGTCATGGATTAATGACTTGTTTCGTTTAACATGTGGTTTCCATGGATTATTGGAACCATATATACACCACCATCAATAGGATATGATTTAGATTAGAACCTTAAGTTAAGTTAAGGCTTAGATTAAAGCCTTAACACTTAGGAATTCTAATCAACGTCATCTTGTGACATGAGTGTTAATTTAATGCAATATAAAGTAAATCTCAAGGATATCACAAGCTTAACTACCTAATGATGAACTCACCCCAATATTATCAGTTTGTTAAATCAAACATCATCCATAAATTATTTCATAAGCTCTGCAAACAAACTCCCCAATCAGAATACAATTAACTAAAAACAAACAACTATTAAAAAGTATCATCGTCGATGATTCGACCTGAGTGCTGCTATACACATTAGAAGAGCACTGAAACCTTGACCGGTCGATAGACGATAATAGGCTGCGCATTTCAGAAATGGTTAGGCTCTATTAATCTCTATTTTTATATGGAATTGGTTCTCTTCTACTGTATTTGGATGTCTTTTTTTTTGTGTATTTGAATCATAAATACTAATATTTGAGATTCAAATGGGATGAAGATGGATAAAGATTGGATGGATGTTAATCGTTTGACAATAGAGTATGCGAAAAGATTGAAAGATTTCATCAAGTTTGAAAAGGATCACACAAAGGATCTTTCTCAAATCCTTTGTTCGTGTTTATGTTGTTGTTATTCTAGACTAATTACTCCAAAGGAGTTAGAAGAACATTTCATATGTCACTAAATAGATCAGAGTTATAAATGTTGGAATAAACACGGAGAAAAAGAGAATGTAGCTACTGGATGGGATAAAACTACATTTTATGGATCATCAATGATTACAAATATGGATAATGAAGAAGACCATATGGAGGATGTGATTACAGATGTCAATGATGATGAAGATCGTATTGAGGAAATGAAAAGGAAAATTGAAGATGAACTCCGTGATTGCCCAAAATTGTTTGAGAAGTTAAAGAGTTATGCAAAGACATCATTGTAAGCTGGTTGCACTTAATATAAAGCATTGTCATCTGTACTGAAGTTGTATAAATTGAAACAGAAAATAGATGGAGTGATGTTAGTTTTACAGAACTACTTACTCTCTTGAATGAAATGCCCCCGGAATATAATGAGCTTCCAATCTGGACATATGAAGCTAAACGAATGTTATTCTTGATGGGTATGATTTTTGAAAGAATACATACCTGCCTGAAAGACTGTATATTATTTCTCAAGGAGAAAAAATCACTTATATAATGCCCAAAGTGTGGTGCTTCTTGATACAAGAAAGATGAATCCATTCCTAAAAAAGTTTTATGATACTTTCCAACCGTTCCAAGGTTTAAGCGTCTATATGGAATTGAAGAAACTGCAAGACAATTGTCTTGGAATGCATAGAAAAGAAATAAAGATGGGAAATTACATCACCCGACCGACTCTCCTCAATGAAATAGAATTGATTATGAGTATCCTGAATTTGAAAATGAGCTGAGAAACCTTCGTCTTGCGTTATCTATAGATGGCGTGAATCTTTTTGGTTTTCAAACCAGCACTCATAGTACATGGCATGTTATATTGGTAAATTATAACTTTCCATCCTGGTTATGCATGAAATAGAAATTCATCATGTTATCTATGCTTATATTAGGACCAAAACAACCAGGTAACGATATTGATGTTTATTTGGCTCCTTTGATTGAGGATTTGAAGTTATTGTGGGATTTAGGTGTTTTGTTGTATGATGCTTATAAAAGTGAATACTTCATATTGAGAGTGATGTTGTATGGGATGGTAAATGATTTCCCTGCTTATGGAAATTTTTCAGGCTATAGCATTAAAGGAACTCAAGGGTGTCCCATGTGAGAAGAAGGTACAAAATCAATTAGGTTGAAACATTCATCAAAATCTATGTTTCTAGGACATCATAGATTTATACGTCATCGACATAAGTACCAATCTTGGATGACATCATTCAATGGAGGTTCAGAACAACCCAGAACACTGACTCCACTAACAAGTGATCAACTGTTTGAGAAAGAAAAATATGTGAACACTATTTTTGGTAAAACATTTTGGAAAAACCTTACAAAAATCGGTTGGAAAAAGAGATCAGTTTTTTTTGAATTACCATACTAAAACTGTCTGTATGTCATACATTTTCTTGATGTGATGCATGTAGAAAAAAATGTATGTGATAGTGTTATCAGAACGTTGCTAAATGCCCCTGAAAAAACAAATGATGGAATTAAGGAAAGGTTGGATATGGTTGACATGGGAATATGAGAAGAGTTGACTCCTGTGAAGGGTGAAAATCGAATATTTCTTCCTCCAGCTACTTACACTCTTTCCAGAGCGGAGAGATATTAGTTTTGCAACTTCTTCAATGATGTAAAGGTTACAGAGGGGTATTCATCAAATATCAAGAACATTGTTTCAATGAATGATTTTAAGTTAAAAGGTTTTAAATCACACGACTGCCATGTTTTGATTCAAGATTTAATTCTTATAGATTTACGTTGCATTTTTCCCAAGAATGTTCTCCATACATTAACCAAACTTCGTTTCTTTTTCAAAGCTATATGCAACAAAGTTTTAGACCCAGAAAAATTGCCAGCTATGGAAAGATAAATTTTCATCATATTATGTGAATTAGAAATGTTCTTCCCCCCATAATTCTTTGATATGATGGTTCACTTGGTGAGAGAGATTCAACTTTGTGATCCTATTCACTATAGATGGATGTACCTCGTTGAAAGGTATATGAAGATTTTGAAAGGGTATGTCAAAAATCAAAGTCAGCCAGAGGGTTGTATTGTAGAGTGATATATTATTGAGGAAGCCATTGAATTCTGTACTAAATACTTATCTGATGTGAAAAGCATTGGTCTCCCGAAATCTTGTCACACTGGACGCATCGAGGGAGAGAGAATTTCTAAAAGAGATGTTGTGACAATCAATATTATAGATCAGGAGCAGGCCCACCTTTATGTTTTTTATAATAGTTAGGAGGTTGCTCTGTATATTGAAACCCACAAAGAAATTCTTAGGCAGTTGAATCCATCAAGGGATGAAAAATGGACATCAAATACACATAATAACTAGTTTATATGATGGTTTCAGGACCATATTTTTAAGGAGTTAGCTGAAAATATAAATTCAATTTCAGAACAACTTTGATGGCTAGCCACCGGACCAAGTGTATATGTATTATTTTACAATGGTTATGTAATTAATGGTTATACATTCTATACAGATGAACATGATGAAGATAGTACCATGAAAAATAGTGGAGTTACACTTGTGACTGAAGCGATGCATGTTTCTGGTAGTAAGGACATAAATCCAATTTATGTGAATATGTCATACTTTGGTATTATCAAACAAATACGGTAGTTGGATTATACAACATTCTAATTTCTGATTTTTCAATGCAAATGGGTTGATAACAACAATGGTGTTAAAATAGACAAATTGGGATTTGTGAAAGTTGATTTTAGTAAAGAAGGGTACACAGACAAACAATTTATAATGGCATCACAAGCGGTACAAGTATTTTATGTTCCAAATCCCACAAACTGAAAGTGGTTGATTGTTCTGTTATTGTCCAAAACCACTGAAAGGTCTGATGAAAATTTAGTTGAGGACATCCTTTCAGTGGTACATCACAATCATTTCACAGCGGTCCCAATGTAGATGACGTTTTGTATGTTATATGAGACCACAATGAAGGGATTTGGATAATTGATAGAGGTGTCAAATCCCTTCAACCTTTGAAAAAAAGAAAGAGAGTTCAATAAACAAGTTATATTTTGTTTGTAATATGGATCTTGTTATCTCATGTTATTATCTTATCATTAATGAATTTATTTAATCTAAATTATTTATTCAACCACTTTTATAGATAATGACTTATGCATATTCTGGTGCTCCTAACCCCGAGGCTGAACAAGTCTCTCAAGCCGCCGCTGCTACTGCTCATAGTGGAGAGAAACAATAAGTTTCTGAACTTGTTGCTACTCCTAGTGTTGAGGTCCAACAACATTCCATCATCACATGTCATTGCTACCATTTCAGATGAACATATAAATGATGTTGATATTGATAAAATAGTCGAGAATGAAGGACCAACATCCCAGAAAATACAGGTGTGCCGTAGTTTGATGGTGTTAGCCAAAGTTCTTAAGGCAAAAAGAAAAGGAATCAAATTTGATGTCAGATGGAATGCACGAGGCCAATATGTGAATCCCAACAAGCCTATGTTTAGTAGTTACATTGGAATTTTTACTCAGAAACGCGTGCCGATTGATATAGATTCATGGAACCATGCTGTGTCTGGGATGAAGGTTGTGATCTAGGAAGAAATTATGGTAACATTATGATATTATTTCTTTAATTTACTAGAAAATAAAATAATGAAACACTTTCTTACTCTTCTTAATCCCTTGTAGAGTACATTTATAGTAGATGATTCACACAAGAATTATGTACTAAGGCTTGCAGGAATGATTCATCAAGGTTATCGCACTATTTTAACAAAATGTCGCCTAAAAGATTACAAAGGTAAAATAAACCCACACCCACCCCTTTTCTACGCTCACCGGATATCCCAAGAAGCATGGGATGCATTTATTGGTTGTCGTGGGGATGAGAAGTTTCAGGTACATTGTGGCTGATAATACGTTGTTTGAGGATACGTGTATTCATCACTTTGACTGTCAATATTTCATTTATGAAACAACAAATTAGTACTGAAAATAAGGAATGTGCATCAAAACCAACATACCCCTATCATAAAGCAAGGATGGGGTACGCTTCTCTAGAAAAGAAAATGGTACGTATTTTAAATTTACAGTAATATTTTTATGTGCCAAGAAATAAAATCATAATTATCTTTCTATATTTATATGTAGATTAAGGAGTCTAAAGCCAAAGACACTTCCATCCCACGTCATGTGCTATGGAAGGAGGCACGTGTGAATAATAAAGGGAATCTAGTAGATGAAAACACACAAAAAGTATGGGAAATATGTGTAAGTATGACACGATAAAAAGTTTTGTGTTAAATTTATATTAAATAATAATAATTAATTATTTTCCTATATCTGACAGTCACAGGAATCAGCTACTCCTATAGCGGATGTAGACCTATTATCGAGGGCTTTGAAGTGGTCAGAACAATTTGGTCGTGTCAGAGGTGCGGGGTTTGGGGTGACACTCCGAATATATTTTGAGAAAAAACAAACAAACAGATGATAGATATGAAGTAATAAAACAAATGATAGAAAGACTAGCAACTCTTGAAGAATGATTTCAATGGAAGGGAAAGTTTCTAGAAACTTTTATGGGCAAGAAGAAAGGATAAGACATAACTCTGGAACAATCAATGTGTGAAGATCTCACCCCACCCCCACCAGCTTTGAGGTGATCCATTCCCCTCAAAGAGCTGTCTTAGCCGTGGTAATCAATATTCTCATAATTGTTCCCATGAAATGTGAATCAGACAAACACTGATACTTTTCCTGTACTGATCTTTTACAGGGTGATAATGACTGTGATTTATATCTATCAACACCCACATATCACCTTGTAGAGAGGGCTATGATGTTCAACATCCTAGAGGACAAGCTGCATAATAGACCACTTCCAAAAGATCATATGAAAGTGACGATTACTGTAGCTCATGAGCCAAATGAAGAGCTACCCATTCCACTTGATGATGGTGATATTCATACGGTCGAAAAGGATATTGGTACATTCATTACATGGCTGTCACAACTTGTAAGAGTACATGTGGACAAAGAGGTATTTATTTCTATTTTTTTAAAGCTAAACCTTTAACAAATAATGAAAAATGGTCTGAACTAATGAATGTTATTATAGAAGAAGAAATGGAAGGGGGTGATAAGAAACATGGGCTCAAAAGCATCTAAAGGTTCGGCCAACTGATCCAAAATATCTACTGAAATCACAATAACACTGCATGTTCTATATCCACATTTACTAGTATTGAAGACTCATGTGGATACAAAGCTAAAAAGTGGTAGTATTCATATAGTTGTTTTTGAAAATAATATATACATAGAGGAAATTCAAGATTTCATTGCTGTTGAAAATGTAAATGAGATCCTTGAATATGGTTGGCTAGGCGTCATAGCTGTAAATTTATATATGAGGTATGTTTTCATGAATTGATTTTCTAAAAGCTGATATAATGTGCTAATTATGACTAAATGCATTTTATATTATTGGTAGGCGTATATATGAAAAATAGTTGAAGGGATTTCCCCATGAGCCAAAATTCAGACTCTTTAGTCCTCATACCACATCAACACAACTAATGAAATTAGAGCCATTAAAAAGGGATGAAATAGTGAATGGCTTGCTGAAAACATTTGAAAGCAAGATTACGAATGATAGACTCTTCCTAATACTAACCATACAGGGGTAAAAATCTACGATTAAAGAATATCACTATATTTTCACTTCTTTCATTACTTATTCCTTTTTGTATTTTTAGGCAGCATTAGGTGCTAATTGCAGCAAACTTGGATACTCTAAAGATTTATTTTCTGGATTCAATGCAAGGATATCCAACAAACTGACCACACATGATGGAGTTTGTGAATCTATAAGACACTACATCCTACATTTTAGGTCTAAAAATCAACTTATATAAATTATATTATCTTTTACCAAGGATTCTGTTATGATATAGCGGTGTATCATTATCATCTAAAAAAGGAATGAGGACAGGGGCCAAGCATAAGTAGGCCAACAAGTACTATGTCTGGACAAGTATTAGAGTATATATAATAAAATTTCACTATCCAAACACATATCAAAACAAGTTACTTATTCTCCTAATAATCAAAGTTTTTGAAATTTCCAAAACAAAAAAATGATAATGATTGCAGTTATTATATTTGTAAATTTATGAGAGAGATCATTTTCCATCAACAAACTAGCATCCCTAAAGAGGTATTTTCAAAATCAAATACTATTTCATTTAAATTATTTATTAATTAATTATTTATATATTTTGTAGTAATACTCTGACTGTATACAATCCTCATATTCACAAGACGATATAGATTTGTTCAGAAACAAGTGGGCCACATACCTGATGGAAGATTGTACACAAATAGCATGAAGATCTGACTTGGGGATGTGTACAATTGGCGGACATTTTTGAGAGGGGTTAAGGAGATCAAAAGATGAAACATTTTTGTATGTAAATATTCATTGAAAAATTGTAATTTTTATTAAATAAAACATCCTTTCTCCAATGAGTCATTTTTCCATTTTAACAGATGAAATGTACCAGCAACATGCAAGAATGATGAACCACTTTTCTTTGGGCTTTGGATAAGAAAAACTAGTAAAATCTCCCAAATACCTTCATATCTGACCAAACTCATTCTGATTGTGTTGATACTTTAGGAGAATGGTACATGGGTCATTTTTTACATGTACGAATCAATCTCACCTCAATATGAGGCACATTTTGTCCGGTATCACTCAAAGTATCTTTTTTTAAATGGACAGAACTTTAAGTGAAAACAACAACTGACGTACGGAAAGCCGACCAAATGCATTTAGATTGTGTTTATACTTTGGGAGAATAGTCCATGGGTCATTTTTGATGTGTACGAGTCAACCCATTCTCAATCCGAGGCATGTTGTAGCCGATATCACTCAAAATATATCTCTTTTGTTTAAAATGGATAGAATTTTAAGTGAAAACAACAAATGACATACAAAAAACCGACCAAACGCATTCGGATTGTGTTGATACTTTAGGATAATAGTCCATGGGTCATTTTTTATGTGTAGGAGTCAACCTTTACTCAATCCAAGGCACAGTGTGGCCGGTATCACTCAAAATGCCTCTCTTTTGTTTAAAATGGACAAAATTTTAGACTTACAGAAAACCGACCAAACGCATTCAGATTGTGTTAATACTTTAGAAGAATGGTAAATGGGTCATTTTTTATGTGTATTAGTCAAACCCACCTCAATCCGAGGCACGGTGTGGCCGGTATCACTCAAAGTGTCTCTATTTTGTTTAAAATGGACAGAATTTTAAGTGAAAACAACAAACGACGTATAGAAAACCGACCAAATGCATTCAGATTGCGTTGATACTTTAGGAGAACGGTCCATGGGTCATTTTTGACGTGTAAGAGTCAACCCCTCCTCAATTAAAGACATGGCGTGGTTGGTCCATGGGTCATTTTTGACTTTTAAGAGTCACCCCCTCCTCAATCCAAGGCATGGTGTGGTCGACCTAAATGTTAAATCAAATAAAGGAGGGATGGTAGTCGGCTTAGGAATTTTAAGTTCTATCAGTTTGGAAAGACTATCCACATTATAAGATACTTACCTAAGGATATTTCTAGGGATAGTATGGCCTATAATAATGTGGTATATCCAGTTATGATAGTTTCAAGGTTTTATGAGTTTGTCTAGCATCTCTTAGTATATATTAGGTGTCGTTATAGGTTGTATTTCTTCTGAGATCCTAGGATTGGCTCTGCATGTGATTTTCAGTGGAGCTAGTAGGAAGAGAGGGAGTGGGTAGGTCAAGTTTTCTAAGCTGTTTGGACTTAGGTGGAGACTTATCTCCTATTATCTTACTCTGTTTTCTTTTTGTTTGTTTTCTGCTTCTTTTATTGCTTGCATTAGAATTGTTTCACTTTCGATCTTGTTTATAGTCTACATTTCAGTTTTTCTATGTTTCTTTTTGTTTAATGAATTGGGTACTGCTATGGTTTATTTGGGTGTCATGTAGGCATAGGAGAGCTGACCGAGACCTCTAATGGCACGTGTTTAGCTGGTTGTAGGTATGTGATGAGGAGGAGCTTAGGTAAGTAAAGGTGTGAGTTCTATTAATGTTGTTTCTTAGATTATTTTCTTTTCTAAGAATGTGTTAGTAGTTTATGGCAGTAGATGTGTTGGTATGGGAAGACATGTGTCACTGAGGTGCATGCTAAGTGATGATCATATCGGGATGATCATGTTTAGTTCTTAGGATTTTCCTGTTAGTGAGAACTATTCGAAAAAAAAACAGATAAGTTGTGCTAGAGTAGGTCTGCAAGAACATCACCCCTATGTGCTTTACATTTTATTTTGTAAGGTAAAGATTTGTTAAATTTGGAATGTTATTGTTACAAATTATTATTTTTTGATTTATTGATGTTATGAATAAATCAATTGTTTTATGTTATTTTATGTTTTTTAAAATTTTATTTTGGCGACATTTTTGATTGCTTTGTTTTACCCTTACGTAAGGATGTTTACCCTTACGTAAGTTTTATGTTACCCTTACGTGAGGTGGTTTTACCCTTATGTGAGGTTATTCTACTCTTATGAGTTTCTAAGTTTATAGGGTTACCTTTACATGGGTTGGTCATTATATGTGGGATCAACTTACCCTTACATAGCTTATTGATGAAGTGGTGTACCCTTATGTGAGGACTGTGATACCCTTACATGAGCCAGTGTGTTAGAGTCTTACCTTTATGCAAGGCTTGTGAAGACCCTTACACAACTTAGTGGGACCTTTACGCAGTGGGTGCTCAACCCTTACGCAGCAAGTGTGCTACCCTTACACTGCAGGTGTGAGACTCTTTCGCAACAGGTGATCGACCCTTACATAGCGTGCTGAAGGATCCTTACACAACGACATGCTACTTGACTAAACATCTACCCTCGGGTTGTTGAAGTTTGTTCGAGAGTGTTGTTGCTCCAGATTTAAGTGTCGGAGGTCCCTACTTGTGCAAAAAGAGACAAATTGAAGCTCAGAGAGGTAGAATCCGAGACAAATCAAAGGAGAAGGAGACAATCTGAAGAGGGAGAGCTCGTTAGTGGCTCTGATCGGTGACACCATATGCGACTGGTTCTAGGAGTAGAGTTATGGTGTAGAGCTCATGATTTTTGAGTTCTTGTGGTGGATTAATCAGCTATAATGAATTTTGGAGGGTTCTTATACAGGTGAGGTCAGCCCTAGTAAGGGTTTTCGGGCTTGGTTTCTAGAGTTCCCGATTGAATTATTCCTAGTTTTTGTTTGTTGCTACTTGTTTGTTCCTATGCACATGAGAGTGGGTCATTCCTATGGTTTTAGTTGGTTCTTGATGTATTTCCCTTCTCTTGAATTTCTATTCTATGCTACCATTTATTCTTTGCTTAATAAATGGTGTCAGGTGGTGTTCTTTCCATGGAGTAAGACCAAAGTGGTTTGAACCATGTAAATTCTTATGTTCTTTTCTTTCTAGATTTTTTTCTTTTGAAATCGTTGTTTGGTTTTGCACCTATCTTCATCAACTGATTTTGACTTATTGTGTATCTCTTTCTTTTCAAATTTCATCTAGGATCGATCCTTGTTTGTTTTTCTTATTGTGGGTGGGTTTGTATGACACTACCTCCTGCTTTGGGAGTTTTATGTGTTTCATAAGATACCAACCCATAACATTACCTATTGTTACACTTGATATTATTAGTAGGTGAAGAATAATTAAAAGGGGTATTATATGATTGTATAGTAAGAGTGTTCAAGTACACCCATTGTCAATGAACAGGTTGATGGTAAGGAATAGGCTCACAACACCTTGAATCTAGTATACCCCTCCCCTTATTCCATAAGGGACATCCCATAATATTTCCCTAACACTGGTATACATAATCCCCTTTCCCTCAAATAGGATGGGTATTGCACCTTAACTCTTGTATATCAATCATCTCAGATTATGGTTTAGGCCAAGAGCAGGTGTGTCGGGTATGTATCATCTCGGTATAGGGAGTTCACTACTATAGTTGTTATCTATGTTAGATAATTATGATAAAAGCATGTTGTTTATTGTGTTACATGTTCTCTAGCCCTGTATTGTTTCCCCATGTTCTTTAGCTTATGATAGGTGGTTAAGGGGTGAGGTGGGAATAGTCTACTGGGTATTGTCATACTCACACCTTGTATGTGTCCTTATGGGACATGTGCAAGTGTTTTTGTACATGATCCAGGTAAGGGAACGGACCCCGAGCATTGGAGCTAGTCGCACATGGAGCGTGGAGTTCATATGATCGCTTCTTAACCTTTTGATGGGTGGTTGGGGTGACAACATGGGGATTATCCATTCTCTGTGGGAGATTCCACTTAGGGGAGTTCCTTCTTTTAGTCTGAAGGGCGCATTTGGAACCATTAGTATGTGTATAACTGCTTAAATTGATTTTACTCACTCTTTGGACACTATGGGATTATCTATTGGACCTTGTTTGTATCATAAACATGTACATATATTCTCTACATTTTTACTTTTCTAAATAACCCAAAGAATAGGTGGATTCTCGATAATTAGCTGCATCTTGTTTCCTATGTCTGGTGTTCCTAGTGGTCATGTTGAAATTTCAGCATGACTTAAAATATTTTTTTAGTTTATATAAGGGGGAAAACCATCTCCCACTTTCATGTCATTTACCCCTCTACGTTTATGTCAACCTTTGGTGATCAGTAGATGGGATTAACCTTATGTTGTTTTAGTAGATATAACAAGAAATGAAATATGATATATAAGATAGTTAAAATCATTAATAAAAACATATCAAAACAGAATTATCATTCTGATTATTCTGAACAAAACTAAGATTATACGAACCTAAATTCTAACAATCTCTCCCTTTTTTATAAGTATGATCTAATGCATATTTAAAACAATCGTTTCTTTTTCTTATAAAAACCCCATCCCCTTAACTTATACATTGAATTATTAGAAATTCCTCTAAAACATAATATTCTAAAATCTCTCCCCTTTGTGATTCTAAAAAATATTCAATAAACATGAAAACATTAAAATAGGAAGAAAAAAATGATTGTAAAAAATAGTGGAATAACATGTCTAAAAATAGTTAAAGAACCACATTATATAAAAAAGCACATCCCAAAAATAGTAATATCACAATGTTTTACATAGAAAATTTAGGCTTCCAAGTGTGTTGTTACTTCTTCAACCTTTTCAACTTCATTTTTAGTTTCTAACTCCATGATCTTATTGCCAGCTTCACTTGTCATTTCAACTTGTTTGGATTATTCTTCCACATATATTATATGTACTTCAAACATTCATTTAATGTGTCAACAAATGAAAGTATAAGAATTCCACTAGATGCAATCTCAATCAACATGGGAATGACCTAACAAGACTTAACATTCTTCAAGATAAGCACTGACAGCTTTAATGGGAAAAATTTTACAATCAAAAGAGATACAAAAATTTCTAGTTGAACCACTGACTAGAGTAATTATGGTTTCAATTAGGAAATATGGAAAATTTTACAATCAAAAGAGAAAAAAAAATTCAATAGCTGAAGCACTGACTGGAGTTCTTACGGTTTCACTCTTAGGAAATATTCCTGTAGCATTGCTCACTTCCACAACAGGTGTTTTCTACACTGAGTCATTGGGAGATTCATTTTACACTTTCTTTCTTCCCTCCTTTATAACAAAAATTCATACCCTTGGTTCAATTCTCTTATCACCTAATTTTTGTTGCGCACTACCACAAAAACAGTTTTTCCGAGCGCCACCCCTTTATCAGCGCTAACGAAAAAGCGCTGATAAAGGGTCGACTTTAAAAAAAAAATTAAAAAATTAAAATATAAATATATTTATATTGATATAAATATAATGTATAATTTTTAAATATATCTTAGATAAGTATAAATGTACATTTACACTTAATATGCTTAATATATAAGATATTTAGTGAAAATGACTTCTTAAAAAATTAAAAAAATATTTTTAATTAATAATTTGCTAATTATTATCGATTAAAAATCATTTAATAACAATTTTAAGACACAAAAAATAAAAACAACTAATAAAAGATCTAAAATAAGTTGGAAATGGAACTCAAACTTCAAACAACCATAACTTTTGATCCGGGTGTCTGTTTGAGCTCTGCATCATATCAAATCGAAGCCTGCGACAAGATCTGTACACTAATGAACTAGGCAAAGCCTCTGTCACATTTTTCAAGGCCAAAAAAGGCCCAGAAGGCCTCCAAAACTGAGTTTTTAGTCAGGGTACCCCGATTTTTTTAACATTTTGTGGATTTTCAGCCTCGTTTAAGGGGGTATTGTTGGATTTTATTGGCGGGGACTGAATTTATTCCAAGGTATTACATTCATATTGATATTATGTCTTTAAAATTTTATCATTTTTTATAATTCATTGCTATTTATAATCAAATATATAACAATATATACATATTTTTTTATATATTCACACATAAAAATTAATTATAAATATAAATAATAAAATATATTTACATATAAAATATATTAGCTTTATCTAAATAATAACTAATATCCATTTTATTTAAAATAAAAATATATGAATATTTATATACCTATATATTAATCTAACAATATATATATATATATATATATTAATCTAGCTATATATATATATATTAATATAACTACATATATATTAATATTACTATAAATATATATATTAATATTAATATAAATATATATATTAATATCACTATAAATATATATATTCATATAACTATATATATATATATTAATATTAATATATATATATATATATATTACTATACGAATAAATATAACTATATATATATATATATAAATAGAGATATATATTTATATAACTATATATATATATATTAATATAAATATATATTACTATACGAATAAATATAACTAAATATATATATATATATAAATAGATATATATATTAATATAACTATATATATATATTAATATAACTATATATATTAATATAACTATATATATATATATTAATATAACTATATATATATATATATTAATATAACTATATATATATTAATATAACTATATATATATATATTAATATAACTATATATATATATATTAATATAACTATATATATATATATATTAATATAACTATATATATATATTAATATAACTATATATATATATTAATATAAATATATATTACTATACGAATAAATATAACTATATATATATATATAAATAGAGATATCATGGAATGGTAAACAAATCAAAATAGAGTAGTGGTAAGGGCTTAGGCGCGCAGGGGGGAGGTCTCGAGTTCAAAACCTGGTGGAGGTAGAGGCGTGCGCATGGGGGGTGGATGCGGGGGGCTAGTGCTGATAAAGGGTGGAGGAGGTGTGTGTGGGGCGCTTGAGGGGGTGGAAAGTGTTGTTAAAAGGGGGGATCAAGCGCTATAAAAGCCCCCCCATATTGGCAGGATTTTTTTTTAATTTTTTGTAATTTTTGTAATTTTTTTTTAACTTTAATCAGCGCTAAAATGAAAGCGCTGATAAAGGAAGCGCTGATAAAGGGGACCCCTCCTTTATCTTCACTGGCTTTAACAGCGCTTTTATAGCGCTGTTAAAGGGCATTTTTAGCGCTGATAAAAGGCGTATTTGTAGTAGTGGTGGTTCTCTTATCACCTAATTTTTGTTGCAGGGTCTAAGAACTCGATATTTTTCTTTTTTTCCTTTATTTTTGAAACTTTTCTCTTTCACTTTAAGCCAATTAATCCATAGGAGTAGTGCTTGTTCCATATTCCTTTATAATAAAAATATCCTCATTTTCTTTATCTTTTTGAGATTCTATGGCTTTTGCTTTGGAAAATATTGATGCTTTGGATTTTGTTGGGATAGGAGGAAATATAATCATTATCACCTCTAAACTCTTGTTTTGAACTTTTTTTCTTGATTTGATCATCAATGTAAGAATCTATCTCTCATATCCATCTCTTTCCTTAGAAAGCTCTCGGTCTCTTCTATTTTCTTATCAAATTTGTCAAGATATCATCCACAGAAAGTGATATTTTTTATTAATAAAAAAATAGTTTGATATTAAAAAGTATAATTTGCAAATAAGCTATGTTTGGTTTAGGAAAACATAGCCGCAAGGCAAATTACAACATGAACCTCTTGCTAGATCAATATAAACATCATATAACTAAGGTTGTGTTTGGTTTAGGAAAACATTTTATGTTTTCATTTTAAAAATATGTTTTCGAAAATGGAGTGAAAATAAGAGCATATGAGTTACTTATTTCTTGTTTTCTCTTACAATCTAAATATTTTCTAACACTTTTTCTAATACATTTTTTTTAAATGAAAACACAAAATGTTTTGTTTTCCAAAAAATCAACCATTTTTAGTCGTATTTTCTGAAAAATGTTTTCCTTTAACATGATCCAACAAATGTTCTGATGCATTTTTAGAAATTGAAAATAGAAATGTTTTCCAAAACCAAACGCAGCCTAAATATGAAGGCAGATAATACCTTGGTAACCATAAAAGACAACCGGAAGATCCTTTTGTCGTTTTATTGTCAAGCTCTACTTGTACCAAGCTATACAAGAAATTGTATTTTGATGGATTTGAGGAATATTTTGCTTCTAACCTCTATAGGTCAAAACCAACAAAAAAAACACACACACACATAGTTAGATCAGCACCAGAGACTGAGGGTCATTGCAAGCCAGACAAGCTACATACAAATACAAAAAAATATTAATAAAAAAACATATTGATACCATAAAATTGAAAGAAAAATATTTTTATTTGAGTAATTACTGATAAAAAACAACTTTGGAAGGCACATCTTACCACTATGTTTCCGCCAACATCATTTTTGACAAGAACCATTGACGCTCCAAACTTCTCTGGCATTGAAAAGAAAAAGGAACATGAATAAAAATTCCATAACTTGTTACAAAAAAATAGGTAAAAACTAGAAATATCAATATTTCATGTATAAAAAATACTCCATATCTTAGGTGCATCCTACAAGATGAAAAATCGGGGGGAAGAAGAATAAACTCACATGTTTTCTTAATCATCATTATAATAACATTTATTGAACCATTTTTTTACTCAAGTGACGTTTTAGCTTAGTTTTTTGTACCTAGACAACTAGCTACTTTTTATAAGCACCGTAGCATAAAACCTTGTCATACAAACAAAAACCAACCATGGAGATTCTTGGGATCTTAAATATACAACTCAATAAGTAATAATAGAAACATAAATGATTCAAACAAAATCACTAGCATATAATGAAAAAATGAAAAGAAAAAAAGTGGTGAAGTTTAATTCAATTGGCCTCCAGCTAAATATCCAAAATAATGTACCTATAACAAGCAATATATTTCTGCACACGTCTAGAAAAGGCTTAGTCAGCATTTTCCCGTCAAATATCACCTCTTTCATTCCTTCCAGTGAAGCTGTGAAAACGGTTCCTTCCATTTAGAATCTTTTTTGCACAATTATAAAAAATCACATAAAATGTGAGAATTGTCTTGCACTGTGTTTTGAGGAATGGAACAAATTCTTTAAAAGGGTCCATATAATACACACATTTGGATCTTTTGCAAAGACATAAGCTGACAAAAACACATGAAATTTTGAATTATGGATCCCTAAGTATCGAAAATTTTGAAATTTACATCTGTATGATTTCATTGAAAACTAATTTGATTCACCTTCTTGTCAAACTCAACATGTATCCAATGAAGGAAATATTTCCTACGTGGTTTGGGAGTAATCTCTACATCTATGGAGAGGCAAAATCACTTGACTAAAATCAGGAGGAGAATTACACAGAGGTTTCAAAGTTTCATATCTTAATTATAAAGTGTTTATAATTTATTTATGAATTGTTCATAAATTGTTTATTTCATGATTAAATATGCTAATTGTTAATTTATTTATCTATTTCTTTCTATTTTCATAGATATAAAGTGTTATATCGTGAATTGTGATGTATGATTTAGTTTAAAGTGATAAACCACCTCTAAATTAACATCATGATGTTTTCTTTTGGTTTTGGAAGTGTTGGGGACCTTCTATGCTCTTTAGAAACCTTTTTGGTTTTATTTAATAAAGTGTAAGTTAAATTATTTTTACCAATAAGGACAAAATTCTATACGCTAAGGGTAGAATGCCTCTTATATTGGGTTGTGTAAGGATGAAGTGCCTTTTATATGTGCTGCACAAGGGTAAGAACCTGATTATATACACCACGTAAGGGCCATTCCAACGCTTCCTAATTTCCATAGTCACGTAAATCATTTCCATAAATAACCTGAATTTACCATAAATCATATATGTTTCCAAAAGATAATTTTTTTATTTCTCAAATAAAATATCTTAATATTATGTTTACCTTAATCATATAAGGATCCAAAAATAGTGAACGTATTCTGAAATAACATTGATCACTTAATCCCCAAATCAATTTACAATCTCATGGATATGAATAAAAATGAACTTAACCTTTATCCATCGGATAGTTTAAATAAAGAAAATGAATTTCATACTAATCATAACATCACGTAGTCTAGTGGTAAGCGATACATCTTTGTCACCTTTCAGTTGTTGGTTCAATTCCCGTGGCCTTATTGGACGTGACTAGTTGTCACTAATCCTGCAGTTTATCCCTTTTCTAAACTATATTAATATAATCCTATAAAATTTCAAAAATGTGAGAAAAATATTAAAAATAACCTTAATATATTAACCTCAAAGGTTATCTCATACCTTTCATTTTTCATCCCAAAAAGTAAAAACTTGTGATTACCTCAAATTCAAATATCATATAAACCAAAAAGGCTACCAAAAATAATGCATACTTTGAACATAAGAAAATAATTTATTCCTTAAATCCAAACATTAGGATTTATTTGATATCCCATTTATCTCCAGACATGATTCACAACTTCTAGAAAGTAAATATTCATGTCCTTTGTGGAATTTACACTTTCGAGAGAGTTGGTAAAGTTAAGATTTTGAAATAAAATGAAAAAGATACCATAACGCATAAAAATTTTCAGACAAAAGAAAAGGTGTAGTTAAGTCAAATAGTTACTTGCAGGTGATTTGAATACTCAAAAAGGTGTAAAAAACAAAATTTTGCAATAATAGTGATAATCAAATCATCCGAAAGGGATAATAAGGTTGTGTGTTAGGGATTCCGTGTGTGTGTGTGATCCAACAGGAGAAACACAAGCAAAAGTAGAACAAGGAATGGCATTAACGGATCATAGTATTACAATTGAGAAGGAAAAGAAGATACAACAGTTGGATAATATGGAGAGTCTTCCTCCAAGCCGTTCGCACTGCACTGAAAGCGGAAGAAGAAATAGAGCCAGGCCCCTGCCTCCCACCTAGTCTGTTCCAATAGAATACCCACGAGCTAACAGATGCCCCTCCCTCTAGTAATGCGTAACGGGCGGGGCGGGGCGGTCAAAGCCCGCACAGGTTTGAGCCCGCACGGGTTTGTCCGTAAAAGCCTGAATATAATGCGAACAAAAAAATTCAAGCCTTCCCCATTCCGTATAAGCCTGCGGGCTGCCCACATTAAAAAAAATACTATTTATAATCATTTAAATATTGTATTTTTTTCTTTCTTAATTTTAGTTGTTGGGAGAAGTATGGATTTACAATAGCTAGAGTTCTAAGAGATGTGATGGAACATTTTTCTGTGGGTTAATGGTGTCATGTGTCGACGCCGATGAGGTGGTGAACTGTTGAAATGAAAAGTAGGTGAGTGATCAATGAGGGACAAAAAATGATGATATTGATTGTGTGGCAATACGAATGGCTAGACCTATGAATAAACGATGACACTTCAAGCAATGATTGGTTTCAAAGGAGGATATTATGGTCTCATGAGGTCCTTTTATGTTTTATTAATAACAAAATAAAATTAAGTAATAACAAAATTAAATCGGTCCAAAAAAAATATTATAATTATAATAACTCTTATAATTGAAACCAAGTGCAAGAGAGATGAGTTCCATTTTTCGAGAGGTGGAATGACACACCATATGAATATGGTTAATAATTACTATATAAATATTATAATATCATATTAATACAATAAATATAGACCTATTTAAAATTCACATGTAAATGAATGGTGAATTAGTATGACCATTACAGTGAGAAATCATATTTCATGGTTTAATCATGTTAAAAAAAAAACTAAAATACCAAAGAAGCATATCTTGTAAAAAAATTAAATTAGGCCTGCAGGTCAACCCACACCCATGTGGGCTCAACCCTCTTTGGCCCGCACCCATGTGGGCTTACCCCTCATTAGCTTGCGCTCTTAGCGGTCAAAATTTTTAGGCCCGCCCCACCCCGCATCAGCCTCATACCCGCAAAGCCCGCGGGCCCGCTTTGCATCACTACCTCCCACTAACTGGCCTAAACAATTAATAACAACCAAATTGAATGCTGGACCCCACCATGATCATATTCCACTAACTTACCTCTTTCCCACTTTTACCCCTTCTTGGGTAAGTATGCAATATGGGCGGGCGTGGGCTCACGTGGGAAATATTCCCTGGACCAGAACCTGAACCCAGATGGCTAACATTGTGAAAGATTGTTTTTCTTTCATCTTGATAAATGATCTTTAATCTGTAGAAAATAACATCATTTAAACATTAAATGAATCATTACATGTAATTTATACCTCAATCGATTATCTTTATAAATCCAATCTCCAAAAATATCATTAATCTCCTAAAAATCCATCACTTTAAACCATTAAAGGGGCATCTCAGACTTTAAACTTTAATCATCCTTAAACTTGTAAACCCATGATGATATCTATAACACTAAAGAAAACCTTAAAAGGAAACATCTTAATCTCCAAATCTGTCTAAACCCTAATCTAATACCAATTGTAAGGGTCTAGCCTTAAACATTACATATTCTAGTAATTTTAAAACAAGAAATCTCTTTATTTTCCCAAAGATCTTTTAGGTTTAGAGTTTAAGAGAATTAGGAGAAACTCATGTATATCAAACTCATACATTACAAGTGGACACTTATACTCAATAATCTTTTTTTCCCACCAAAAGAAACCCTTTTAAAATAAAACATAGTTTCTTTTCATGATAGATCTTCACAATTTTCCACTTGATTTCATCATTGTCTCTATTCTCCCATAAATCATGTGGAAATTTTTTTAAAACTTAATATGAGCAAAAAAATGTTAGAAAGGAACATAAAAAAGAAATAATGAAATCCTCAATCCATAAATACAAAAAAAAAATCCTTTGAACATAAAATTAATAACTTACCTTGTGAAAACATGAGATTTCTACGTAAACATTTCAAATGTAAATAAAACATATTTGTTACTGGAGGAATCATTTTCTTATTTATGATGTAACTCTCACAGCCACCTTATGATATAACCCTCAGGGTTACCCTATGACGTAACCATTGCAGTTACACTTAGAATAACCATTATAGTCAATTTCCAACATACCCATTGCATTGGAGGGATATCAAAGACCCACCCATATTTGGTTTATAACAGAACCACTCGTCATCATAAACAATGCCCAAGAACCATAACATAATCATAATACATGAATGCTTCTATCATAAAAACATTCCTTGAGGAAATTCACTTATTTTTAAAGAAATATTGTACACTTACAAAGAAAAAAAAAATTTCTTTCAAAATAACCATTTAAACAATAAGGCATCATGAAAGAGGTAAAATCCATTCATGTCGTATATGTTAAAAAAACATTCCTTTTGACTGTGTAAAAAAAGCATTAAAAGAAGATTTTTTTAAAACTCGTTCATAGAACCTTAAAAGGATTCCTTTATTAAAATATTTAAGAGAAATTCAAAAATTACCTTTTTAAAACATTCATGTTCATATAAATAAATTTATAAAAATCATTTTAAAAATATTGACATGACAGAAAAAGATTTAGAAAATAAATCTTTAAAACATTTAATGGAGGTTTTGAGTTAAGAGTCCCTTGCAAATATCATATCATTGAAGTGAGCATTAATCAATGAATCAATTGTGTATCTGCTGTAAATACACATAAAAAAAGTGGAAATACAACATATAAGGTAATCAAAAGTCATTTCTCACATAATCTTAGGATGAAAAAAATCAATAAAGTAGAAGTTTAACTCAATAAATAGAAATTGAGTTAAGAAATCTATTACCACTTTGTAATCGGTCGAATCATATGCCTCATAAAAATAATAATTATCAAATGAAACATTTGATATCATTAATATAATGATATTAATGATATGATATATCAAAATGCGGTATATACATCACCCAAAAAATATAAGTGATGAATAAGACATATATCTCACAAAAGTAAAAGTAAACGAGAAACTCTTACCTCACACTTACCTTCAGTTTTGCGCACTTTAAACTCTTGTATAAAGGTTTAAAGAATATTTTTAATTCATTCCATAACTATAATCATATTTATAATACATTATCTGATACTTTTATAACATCTTACCACTCATTAATTAATAATATTTCATTATTTTCATTGTTTAGGGTGTGTTGGTTTTATGGTTTCATGATTGGTTCATTTGTGTATAATTATGGTTTTTCTTGTCAAATGGAAATAAAACTTCATAAGTGAAATGAAATGGTGTTTATGTACTTCTAAAAGTTTAAATGGTCTTATATATCATTTTTATTTCTGACATGAGGAAGATGCATTTGATAAAATGTTAATAATAAATGTTTAGTTTATTTTGGCAGTTCTTCCGACCATGGAGAACTAGTTTTATTTTATTGAATTTTATGTATATATATTAGTTACAGAACATGAAAATGGTCATAATATACCTTTTTCAATCTGATTTAACCAAAATAATACTTTTATGACCAACCTTGAAGTCGGTAAAGGAAAATAAAAATTTATTAATCACAGAGATGATTAACCGCCATAATTCGGACAATGGTTTTGTTTCTTTGAATAAGAGGTAATAAAAAAATGAAATTAAAATATTCCATTAGCAACATAAAATTCCAGTATATACATGATAATATTATGCCTTCATTTATGAAAGAGGTGAGAAGGTAGAAAATAAATAAATTAAGAGAGATTGTTTGAGAAAATTACCTCTTGACTATCACCTCCTTGAAAGATTCCTTAAAGACCATTAAATTGGTCTTTGAGTGAGACCAGCATCACTTGGATGTGGAGAGATTGGGGAGATTGGGGAGAGGTTTTGACATAGATTTAATGAGTTTCAAGGTTTATGAGGAGAATGGGTGGTGAGGAATAGTATTTATACTTGAGGAGGGGTGTTTTTAAGTGATTAAATAATAATTATTTTATATTTAAAGTCAACCACATTTGAGTGGCATTGATTACAAAAATTTAGATTGATAATTAATGTTTTAAAGGATGGTTATTATTGAGAAACACATCAACCACTCATTGAAAGTTGTAGTTGTTAGGTATTTTAAGCTTTTAACTTTTAACTTTAACTCGTTTCGTAATTTTACCTATATTGTGGTAAATCTTTTTTTACCATGGTAAATTTTTGACACCTAAAAATGAAAATGACCCAACTATCTAATTTGAACCTTATGATTCCAAATATTGAATCCATTCTACCAAATTTAATTCTCGGAATTGGAAAAATTAAAAACAAAACTCACAGACGTGATGAAAAAGAGGGTTTTCAAGAAGTGTATTTTTCAAGAAAAAGATGATTTTATATAAACTCTATGACTAATAATAATCATTGTATAAAACTCAATTAATATTTAATGATATATAGTAAATAAAATTCATTTAAAACATTATCATTAGAGATTATTTTAATTAATTAAAAAGGACAACATTATGTACTTAAAAACAGATTTCAGAAAAATATCATTTTTAAACCCAAAAATAAACTCATTCTAAAATACAATATAAAGTTGAATAAAAAGCATTTAAGAAGATGAAATATAACTAAATAATTATTATGTTACTTGAAATCAAATTCAAAACATAATGGGACCTAAATTTTTTAATTTATGGAAAAGAAATTTTATTTTTACAAAAAAACAGAATTTTCCATTATTCATTGAAAATCCAATATTTTCTAAAAAAATAAAAATTTCTCCTAAAGTAAAACTTGATATTCTGATTTCAAAAATGAATTTTATTTTAAGAAATTCATTTTATAAAAGTTCCAAAAATTAATTATAATATTCACTCATAAAATTCAAGAGAAATCATTTTTTTAAGAAAATGTATTTTTGAAGAATAAAATAACTTTATAAAAATCTTGTAATTATTTAAAAATAATAATTAATACATTATCAATGAGTATGATAATTTTATATTTCATAAAGTCATTAATATCATTCATTACTGCCAATTTAATGGCTAGGTTATAATGGTCACATTTAAATAATAGTATTTAGTCGTTTGTTTAAGCTCAATGTGGCATAACTTGTATGATTTTGAAAACGGTGTTTCGTTTTATAATCTTGGAATGTTACATTATTTGATATTTTTTCCTCTCATTTCTTCATATCTATCCATATTGTGGAATTGTTGAATCTTACAATAGAACTCCTACCTTATGTTATGAAGATTGTTATGCCTCTCAGAATGAAGAGAGAGCAGGGTCTCTAATGCCCTTCTTGTACTTTCTCCTTATTGAAAGTCGAGCTTGCTTGGGACTTTTTGTTCTGGATATGAAACCTCCTGATGTCATTCTTGAGATGTATTGGCTCATCATTCATAAAGCTCATATTTACTATTACCTTCAACGGGTTTCCTTTACTGGACCCGATGGGGTGTGTCGTATCTTTTAGGGAGAATGGGAGCCAAGGTCGAGCCAAGCCGGACCTCTTATAGAGTTGAGTTGGATGATATCCATGTTTAACTTTAAACTGGAATGAGTATTTTCAGGAAGTGATCTTCTTACAGTAGCTATTGAGTTTCTCGATGTGTTTCCGTTAGACTTTTCGAGGTTACCTCCAGTAAGGGAGGTAGAGTTTTCCATCGACTTGGTACAAGGTACCTAGCCCAAATCTATTCCATCTTACAGTATGACACTAGCTGAACTAAAGGAGTTGAAAGCCTAATTGGATGACCTGTTTTCCAAAGGCTTCATCTGAATCAGTGTGTCGCCTTGGGAAGGACCCGTACCATTTTCCAAGAAAGCTGATGAAACCCTTTGCCTTTGAGTTGACTATAGAAAACTCAATCGAGTCATGATCAAGAACAAATATCATTTTCCCAGAATTGATGATTTGTTTAACCAGTTGAAAGGGATGAAGTGGTTTTCAAAGATTGATCTTCAGTCTGGTTATCACCAGATTAGGATCAAAGAATCTGATATTCATAAGATTTCCTTCAAGAGTAGATATGGCTATTATGATAACATTGTTATGCTTTTTGGTCAAACCAATGCTCTTGAACTGTTCATGGAATTGATGAATAGGATTTTCCATGAGTACCTCGATTCTTTTGTGGTGGTATTTGTAAATGACATCCTAGTTATCGAGGAGTACCATGTATGTCATTTGAGAGCAGTGCTTGACATCTTGAGAATCATAAACTTTATGCGAAGCTTTCTAAATGAAATTTCTAGATGATGGAAGTAAAGTTTTAGGCATACATGGTTGTCGAACATGGTATTTCAGTCGATCCTAAGAAAGTGAAAATTGTTCCGACTTGGGAGGAGTCACAAAATGTCTTTAAGATTCAGATCTTCTTAGGTTTGGTGGGACATCGTTGTCGTTTTGTGAAGTATTTTTATAAGTTGGTTTCTCTGATGGACAATCTTACTCAGAAATGAGTAAAGTTTGTTCATGATTCGAAGTGTGAGGCTTCCTTTTATAAGTTGAAGTGACAGTTGACTCCAGCTACTATTTTTACTCTTCCTAAAGTCAGGTAGGGCTATGTGGTTTTCTGCGATGCATTAGGAATGGGGTTGGGTTGCGTTCTTATGAAAGGTGATCATGTTGTGGATTATTGTTGTGGGTGAATCACACTTACCTCAATGAGAGGTGGAGACATTCTTTTATAGATGAGTAAAACAAATTACAAGGAGGGTAAGTCCGATGTGGGACTCAGAAATACCCATTAAACTAAAATGGGATCCAACACTGCCCCTCAAGATGAACATTCCTAGATTGTATTGAGTCCCAAAAAGAAAAAAAGAAGACAAGACACAAAGATAATCGCATAATCCCCCTCAAGCTGGGCCATGGAGGCTGTGAATACCCAGCCTGGTAGTGAGAGAGTCAAGGCGATCTCTCAGGAGGCCTTTGGTGAAGAGGTCAACAAGCTGATCCGCTGTCAGAATATGGCCAAAGCTGATATGGTTTTGCTCCAGATGTTGTCGAAGAAAGTGTCAGTCCACCTCAATATGCTTCATCCGTTCATGGAAGAGGGGATTCGAGGAAATATTTGTGGCTACCTGATTGTCACACCAGATATGTGCAGAATTCTGTGCTGGGAAGCCGAGCTCTTGGAAGAGGTGACGAAGCCAGAGGATCTCAGTGGTGACCGTGGCCATGGCGTGATATTCAGCCTCGACACTCGATCTGGAGACGACAGTATGCTTATTACTATGCCAGGAGATTATGTTACCGACAAATCCCGAAGTAGACTTGCGGGTAGCAAGGCAACCGACATAGTCTGCATCACAGAAGGCCTCAACATCAATATGAGCATGATGTGAGTATCGAAGGCCACGTGCAGGGTCTTTCTTGATGTATTTGGAAATGCAAAGGACAACATCCCATTGAGATCTGGTTGGATGCTCCATGAACTGGCTGACTTTGCCAACGGTGCAGGCAATGTCAGGTCACATCATGGTGAGGTAGTTAAGTTTACCCACGAGACGTCAATAACTCTCGGGATGAGGAAATGGTTCCAAGTCGGTATGGAGAGATATTTCCCCAGGCTCAAAAGGAGTGTCCACTGTAGTCGCTGTGCTCAAACCTGCATCCTGCAAGATATCAAGAGAATATTTGCATTGGTAGAGAGAGATAGTGTCCTCAGAACGGGAGACCTCGATGCTAAGGAAGTAGGTGAGGGGACCCAGATATTTGGTGTGAAAGTGGTGATGGTGGTGCTCCTTGAGGTTGGCGATTCCTGTGGAGTCTCTCCCTGTGATGATGATATCATCAACATAGACCACGAGCAATATACAACCATGCGTCGTCGTACGGAAGAAGACGGTGTGATCTTTCATACTGCGAGAGAGGCCAAAGGCTATGACAACTGTGCTGAAGTGGCCAAACCAAGCCCGAGGAGACTGCTTGAGGCCATAGAGGGAGCGACGAGGGCGGAAAACATGGGAGTCGGCACTAGATGCAGAAAATCCAGGGGGCTGTCGCATGTAGACCTCTTTGTCAAGAAAGCCATGGAGAAAGGCATTCTTAACATCCAGTTGATGAAGCGGCCAGTGATGATGAGTATCCAGAGATATGAATAGGCAGACAGTGGCTATC
Organism: Viscum album; assembly: GCA_963277665.1. Classification (NCBI taxonomy): domain Eukaryota; kingdom Viridiplantae; phylum Streptophyta; class Magnoliopsida; order Santalales; family Viscaceae; genus Viscum; species Viscum album. The sequence goes on from OY728132.1 coordinate 1,881,688,913, forward strand.
TTGGATACTGGAGATAAGGTCTCAAAGTAATCGATGCCATATGTCTGAGCAAAGCCCTTCACCACAAGCCGGGATTTGAGGTGACAAAGAGATCCATCGAGATTGAGACGGATCGTATATATCCATTTGCAGCTGACTGCCTGTTTTCCTGTAGGGAGGGGGACCAGATCCCATGTATGATTGTCCTCCAGAGCCTGCAGTTCATCTCGCATAGCCTATAGCCACCCCGGGTGTGACTTGGCGTTGCCAACTTTGCAGGGAATAGAGATCACCTCTAGTTCTGACAAACCTTTGTAAGAAGATGTAAATAAAGGAGTAGTTTGACACGATCGAGTAACTTTACGAAGTGCAATTGGAAAGTCCTTGGGTGCTGTGACATGAGCATCTGACGAAGTGGGAATAATGTTTTCCTCGACCTAGATGGGGGGTACAGTTGATGGATGATGAGATTAGACCTGTCCAAAGTGATGAACTGTAGAAGGAGACACCAGAGGCTGGTGATATAGGAGAGGAAGACAATCATCAATGGTAGTGTCTGGATGAGGAGAGGGCAGAGTGAAAGAAGAGATCTCGACAAAAGATACATCGGCAGAGGTGATGTAGCGATGTAAGTCTAGAGAGAAGCACTGATAGCCACGCTGAGTGCGGGAATATCCGAGAAAAATACACCAGAGGAATTTGGGAGAATGTTTTGAGAGATTGGGGCGAGTGTCCCAGACATAGCAGAGACATCCGAAGATGCGGAGTGGAAGGGAGTGGGGGGGGGGGGGAAGAGAGGGGAATAGGGTATGAAAAGGAGTCTCCCCCTGAAGGATGGAGGAAGGAAGACAATTAAGTAGGTATGTGGCAGTGAGGATGGCATCCCCCCAAAAGTGTAGAGGCACCTGCCGATAGAAGAGGAGGGAATGAGCAGTTTCCAGAATATGTCAGTGTTTTCGCTCAACCACTCTATTTTGCTGAGGGGTATCAGGACAGGAGGTCTGATGTATGATGTCGTGTGCCTACACAAACTACTGAAAGGGAGTGGATATGTATTCCCACCCATTTTTGGAGCACAGAAATTTTACAGAGATATTAAACTATGTTTGGATCTCATGGTAAAAGGCCTAAAATGTGGAGAAAACTTCTGTCCAATCTCAAAGAAGGTAAAGCCATGTCATACGAGAAAAATCATAAATGAAAGAGATGTAATATTTATACCTGAATTGACTCGAGGTGGCACAAGGATGCCATACATCGGAATGAACCAAATCAAAGGGTTTGGTGGCCCGTGTGTCAAGTCAAGGATAATATGATGTGCGATGGTGTTTCACAAAGGTACATGACTCACAATGAAAAGATAAAAATGGACTAATATATGGATAGAGCTGATGAAGAGCGGAGACGGAGGGGTATCCCAACCGAGAATGGAGGTCTACGACACGAGCAGAGATAGACGTGCAGGCGACGGATGTCGGACCATCGAACATGTACACCCTATCTCGAAGCTGGCCTCTACCAAGTTCCTGGTTCGTCTTCCACTCCTGAAACACAACAAAAGATGAGGTAAAGATAGCATTACAATTGAGATCCTTGGTCAGCTTGCTGATGGAAAGCATGTTAAACGGACTGTGTGGTACATGATCCATTGAGGATAGGTGAAGGGAGGAGGTGAGGGAGAATATACCAAAGCTGGAAATGGGGAGAGTGGAACCATCAACAACAATGATGGCTAAGGAACCAATATAGGGATGGTAGTTGGAGAGTATACCTGCATCCCCGGTAAGATGGTTGGATGCACCTGAGTCAAGAATCCAGGCAGGGGGATGATGACTGACAAAAGAAGTGGGACCACTGGAGTGGGAAAGAGATGCTGATGAAGAGCCTAGCATGGAGGTGGTCCTATGATCGTGAATCAGTTGGATCTCAGCCATGGAGAGATCCAAAGATGATGGAAGAGCAGCAGCAGGTGATGATGCATCTCAGATCGCAGTCTGGCAATGTCGTGGGTGCAAATCAGGACGACCATAAAGGACCCAGTAATGGTCAAACAGGTGGCTGAGCTTTCCACAGTGCTGACAGAGGGGGAAAGGTCGGCCGTCTCCATAGCCGTGTCCACTAGTGCCGGTAGGACAGCCACCACCACGACCCAGGAGAGCAGTGTGATCAGGGCTAAGGACAGGTGGGGCAAGGGCCCGATGAGCTTTCCCTAGGCGATGATAAAACTATGGGATATCCAGTGTAGAAGGGATGGAAAGCATCTCGGTGGCTGTCGTGGCATAGTCCGGGGCGAGTCCATTCAAAAGATTGAAAATGCAGAGCTGGTCCCATTGAGTCTGCGCTTACGTCGGAGTCTGAGGAACGGGCCAAAGCTCTTTCAGTTCGTCCCAGAGACCTTTCTATTCCAAAAAATAGGCCGGAAAGGTCCAATCCTGTTGTTGGATGTGGTATAGACTTTGTAGAATGTCGGAGACCCGAGCCAAGTTGTTGGTCTCAGAATACATGACAGTCAACGAATCCCATAGTTCTTTGATAGTGTTGGCAGTTCGGGTAACATCTTTCACCGATCGGTCCATGGAGTTAACCAATAATGTGAATATTTTGCTATCCGCAAGTTTCCAAGAGTCGAATTTGGTGTCAGTCATGGCAGGTGGAGGATTCTTAAGATGATAATGAAGGCCCATGCTGTACAGGGACATCAATACCGTCTTCCACCAGATGAAGAAATTTGTGGCGTCCGGCCGGTCATCTACAAGCCAGGAGGAGGCGGTGATCAGGGAAGGCAGAACCAAGGAAGCTTCCATGGTGGGCGATGAGAAGCATGGGTGGTGCGGTCGTCGGGAATAGCCGGAAGGGCAGGTGGGAGCGGGAACCGCCTGTAAGAGTTGGGGAAGGTGCAACCGACACTAGGTCGCCAGGACGAGAGCGCAAGGAGGGCAGGGCTGGCGTGGGGTTTCCGGGAGCCGCGCGCTGGAAGGGAGCTTCCTGGGAGGGAGCTGCCTGAGAAGGATGCGGGCGAGGTCTCTAGTTGAGAGCGTAGGATAGGGGTGCCAAAGAGCCACCTGGGGGAGATAGGGCCGCCAGGAGGAGACGCTGGGCCACCTGGAAGGGGAGATGCCGGGAGCTGCGCTGGGAGCCGCGCCACGATCCGGGGCGAGGGGGCCGCTGGGCGTGGGTACCAGGGTGAGGGCGCCGCTGGGCGAGGGCGCCGCTGGGCGAGGGCTTCGGGGCGAGGGCGCTGCTGGGCGAGGGCGCCGGGGCGAGGGTGCCGCTGGGCGAGGGCGCCAGGAGGGGAGCCGCGCCGAGAGAGAGGGCCGCCAGGAGGGGAGCTGCATCGGGAGAGAGGGCCGTCGGGAAGGGCAAGGCCTGAGGGGACTGGCGCTGGGTGAGGGCACCGGGAGGGGAGGCGCGCAGGAGAGAGAGGCCCGCCAGGAATGGCTAGGGAAGAGGGGAGAGAGGCGGGGCTGGACAGAACCAGGAATTCGCAGGGGAGGGAAGGCTCGAGATTAATTTCCCTCTGATACCATGTTGTTGGTGAATTCCCCTTACTTCAATGAGAGGTGGATACATTCTTTTATAGATTAGTAAAACAAATTACAAGGAGGGTAAGTCTGATGTGGGACTCTGAAATACCCATTACTGAAATGGGGTCCAACACTTATGATTCTCATCAACTTAGGCATCATGAGAAGAACAATCACACACATGATATCGAACTCCCAACTACAATTAATACCCCGAAGAGTTGGCGGCATTACTTTTTCAGTGAAAGGTTTACCGTTTACTCCGACCACAAAAGCTAGAGTTATATTTTCTCTCAAATAGATTTGAACCATCGGCAAATACGATGAGTGGAGTAACTGGAATCTTTTGATTTCAACACTGCCTACACTCCTGATAAGGGAAATGTTGTTGTTGATGCTTTGAGTAGGAAACTTTCATCCTGGGCCATGAAAGAATCTTCTGAGTGGAAGTTGATTCCCTTTTTGCTCGTATGCATTTGGAAGTCTGGGAGGATGAGACCGGGATTGCTTTGGAAAGTATTCAATTGACACCCTCACTTCTCAAGATAATTATTTAGGAACAATAGCTTAATGACGAGTTATGGGGCATTAAAGATTTTTTATATGGTGGGGAGACCATCACCGAGTGGTCTCTGTCTTCAAAGGGTATCCTATTCTTCTAGAGACGTTTTTTAATTCCTATACCTTTCAGGAAGGTTGTGATGGGAGTTTTCCATAATTCTCAGTGGGCGGTACGCCCTGGGCACCAAAAATATGTTTTATAATATAAGGTGATGATTCTGGTGGCCAGGTATGAAACAAGAGATTCTTGATTTTGTTTCCCATTATACTTGTCAAAAGGTCAAGGTCGAGCACCAGAAGCCTTCAAGTTTGCTTCCGCCCCTCTAGTTCCAACTTGGGAGTGAGACAAGATATCGATGGACTTTTTGGTTGAGTTTCTACGTACACCTAGAGGAAATAATGTGACATGGGTGGTGATTTATCGATTAACCAAATCAACTCACTTTATTCTCAATCATGATACGACCAAAGTTGAAGACTTGGGAAATCCGTATGTTCAAAATATCGTCGAATTGCATGGAGTTTCGTCTACTATTGTTTCTGATGGGGATCCTCGATTTACTTCTCGTTTTTTGAGAGGCCTCCAAGTGGCGACGGGATCCTAGATAAAGTTGAGCACGACATTCCATCCTCAAACGGATGGTCAGAGGAAACATGCGATTCAAATTATTGAGGATATGATACGTGCTTGTATCCTTGACTTTAGTGGAGCTTGGGATAGTCATTTGGGACTCGTTGAGTTTGCCTATAATAACAGCTATAGGTCATCCATCAAGATAGCACCCTTTGGGGACTTGTATGGTCGATCGTGTAAATCTCTGCTTTGTTGGTCAGAGGTTGGTGAAGCTTCCCTGGTGGGACATAGTTTGGTCTAGGAAATGATGAAAAAGATACAGTTAATACTTCAGAGAATGGTTAGGGCACAAAGCTTGTATAAATCCTATGTTGATTACCATCGATGCCCTTTGGAGTTTGGAGTTGGTGACCTGGTGTTTTTGATAGTTTTGCCTCAGTTAGGACACCAACAGCTTAGAAAACATGGAAAGTTAGCCCCAAGGTACATGAGATCATTTGAGGTTGTTGAGTAGATTAGGAAGATGGCTTACCATTTGGATTTTCCACCAGAGATGTCATCAATCCACAACGTGTTCCATGTGTCAGTTGAGAAAGTATCTCTCGATTCATCTTATGTCTTGAGCTAAGAGGATATTGATGTGTAACCTAATTTATATGTGACTAAGTAACCAGTTCGGATTATTGATCATCGAATAAAGGTTCTTCATGGGAAATCCATACCCTTGGTTCAGGTGTTATGGAAACACAGTTTTGATTCACACAAGACTTGGGAGCGTGACGCAGTGATAAGAGAACAGTGGTCCCATCTCTTTGGCATGGAGTCTTCTTTAAAGGCTTTCTGGAAGCAGAAAGCATTCTTTTAAGTATGTTCCATTTTTCATAATGTTTTCTTTCAGTTTCGGATGTGTTGGGGACCTTCAATTATCTTTATAAACCCTTTTGGTTTTATTTAATAAAGTGTTTTAAGTGGAAATTAAATAATTTTTAATTTAATTTTTACTCTTACGCATGCATGGCATGGGGACTGCATAAGGGTAAAGAACATGAGGTCTGTGTAAAAGTAAAGACTTCCTACCTTTACACAGGTGGATTTTGGGGTGTTGTGTAAAGGTAAACCCTAGGTTAGGGTTATTTAAGGGTAAAAAACCTGCTGCGTAAGGTTAAGGGTGAAATCCTATACACTGTTAAGGTAGAGTGCCTCTTATATGGGCTACATAAGAGTAGAGTGCCTTTTATATGCATTGAGTAAGGGTAAAGCCCTGATTATATGTACTGTGTAAGAGTCATTCCAACACTACGTAAAGATAAATAGTGTTGCATGAGGGTACCTCATGAGCTGCATAAGGGTCTTCCCAGCTCTGTGTAAGGGTCACTGAGATTTCTACAGGCTAAAACCAGTTCGTGTAAGGGTGAGTTGGAATTTACTATGTTCACGTAAAGTAAAATCAGTGTATGTGTAACGATGGTCTGCAAAAGGGTAGCCTGCGTAAAGGTAAAACCATGTTACCCATACACAGTGTCCTTTTTGGGAAAATTATGTTTTTAAACCCTATTTTCGTTTCTTCTTCCCCAACTCGCGTATGTAACTCACTTTTGACATTTTTGTTAAACCCAATTTTTTATTCTTTTTATTATTATGGGTATTTATGAGTCCGACATCGGAATACTCCTTTTTGTATTCCTCTTTCTCAATTTATAAAAGAATTCCTCCGCATCACCTTGAAGGTAAGGGGGTTTCCCATTCTACATGGTATCAGAGGAAATATAATCCTGAGCCCTCCCTCTATCAATTTTTTCTCTCCTATCGGGTCTGCCCTATGTGGCCACCCTCCTCCCATCTAGATCTACCCTACGCAGCCTCCCTTCCCCGGTAGCTCCCTTCCCCGATGGCTCCCTTCTGCGCTCTCGCCTGGAGGCCCTCCTCCTGTGCGCGCGACGCTACCCGGCGGCCTTCCTCCTATGCGCGCGACACTACCCAGCGACCTTCCTCCTATATGTGTGATGCTACCCAGGCGGCCCTCCTCATGTGCGCCTGACGCCTCCCCTCCAGCGGACCTCCACCACGATGGTCCCATCCATCCCCGCAAGATGGCCCCAGCCCTCCCCGCGCGATGACCCCACCCTCCCAACACGGTCAGTCTGGTTTCTCCCTTCCTGACGGATCCCTTCCGGCGCCCTCTCATCCAGCCTCATCTGGTTTCTTACATTCTAGCCGCGACTCCCTCCAAGTGAACCAGTCAATGAGGCTCCCTCTAGGAGAACTGGCTCCCTCTAGAAGAACTGGCATCCTCTCGGCTCTTCCTGCACATGGCTTGCACCGACTCCTGGTGCCTCTCCCGCTGTCCGCTGCATCTCACGACTCTACATGGATTCCCGGCACACCCGACCCCCCTACTAATTTTGAAACTACCCACAACTGTGTCCTAGAGCGCTACCCGATGATTTGATGACAGAATCCTCCCCACTGCCTCAGATGATCACTGCTTCCACCAGCCTCGTCGATGACAGGATGGACTCCACAAATTTCTCCGTCTGGCAAAAGATGGTGGTGATGTCCCTGACCGGGATGGACCTTGATCATCACCTTGAAGATCCTCCCCCAGCTTCGACTGACCCCAAATATTGTTCCTGAAAGCTTGCTGATAGCAAGATCTTCGCTCTTCTGGTCAATTCAATGGACCGACCAGTCAAGGATGTCACCCAAACGACGAATACAATCAAGGAGCTCTGGGAATCCTTGAACATCATGTATTCTAAGACCAACAACCAGGATCAGGTTTCAGATATCCTCTAGTGCTTGTCCCATATTTGATAGCTGGACTAGTCCTTCAACACATATTTCATGGAATAGAAAGGGATTCGTGATGAGTGACAGGAGTAGTGGCTCATTCCCCAAACACCGGTAGAGGCTCAGACCCAGCGGGACCAACTCTGCATCTTCACTCTTCTCAGCGGCCTCAATCTGGAGTTTTCTACCATGGAAACCGAGCTGCTCTCCATCCCTTCATCGCAGGAAATCCCATAGGTTTATCATTGGCTGAGCAAGGCCCAACAGGCTCTTCCCCCTCCCGCTCCAGTTATTGACCACTCCACTCTCATCGGTCATAGTGGTGGATGCTTCTCGGGCCCTCGTGGACGTGGCCATGTGGAAGGCTGTCCATGTCATCTCTGTCAACATTGTGGAAAGCTTGGCCACCTGATCAACTGATGTTGGGTTTTGCATGGATGTCCATCTCAGCATCCAAGGCATTGACAGACAACAGTCCAGGAGGCTTCATCGGCGATCACCACTCTTCCACCATCTATGGACCTGTCTATGGCTGACATCCGGCTGATTCATGATCCTCGGAACCCCACTGGACCTGGTCCATCCTTGACTTCTCTGGTCCATTCTGTTCGCTCTGCTACCTTTGTCGGTCGTCGCTCCTCTGCATGGATGCTCGACTCAGGTGCCTCCGACCACCTCACTGGTGATGCTGGTATGCTGACCTCCTACTTCCCTTATACTGGTTCATCATCCATCACCGTCGCTGATGGATCCACAATCCCCATTGCGGGCTTCGACGCATGCTCCCTGAATCCATCGATTCACCTACCATCCATAGCACATGTTCCCGTAGTCCATTTAATCTTCTTTACATCAGTAATCTGACACGAGATTATAATTGTGCTACCATATTTACCTCCTCTAGTATTTTATTTTAGGAGCGGACTACGAACCAGGAACTTGGTAGAGGCTAGCTTTGGGACGGGGTCTACATGTTCGATGGACCGGCACCCATCGCTTGCACGTCTGCCTGAGCTCGAGCATTGGATCTTCATTCCCGATTGGGACACCCACCTACTTCCACCATTCATCAGATTTTTCCAGAATTTAGTTGGCATAATTATTTTCATTTTGATTCATGTACATTTGCGAAACATCATCGCACTACCCACATTACTTGAGAGAATACAAGGGCTTCAAACCCTTTTGATCTGGTTCATTCAAAGTTGTGGGGTCCTTGTACCATTTCGAGTCATTTGGGGTACAAATATTATATATCTTTCATTGATGATTTTTCCCAAATGACTTCGCTTTACCTCCTTCGAGAATGCTCCGAAGTGTTCTACACATTCTAAACCTTTTACAATGAAATTCAAAATCAATTTTCCATCTTTGTAAAATTCCTCTGCTCAGATAATGGGCATGAGTATCTCTCCACTCCCTTTCGACAGTTTCTCCAAACAAAGGGCATCCTTCATCAGACCTCCTGTCCTGATACACCCTGGGAGAATGGTGTGGCCAAGCAGAAACACAGACACATTCTGGAGACTTCTTGTGCCCTCCTCTTCCACCGACAGGTGCCTGTGCATTTTTTGGGAGATGCAACTCTCACTACCACCTACCTTATAAACCATCTTCTATCCTCTATCCTTCAGGGGGAGACTCCTTTTCGGGCTTTGTTCTCCTCTATCCCTCTGAACTCCCTCCCCCTTTGAGTGTTTGGATGCCTCTGTTACGTTCGCGACACACGTCCTGGCCTCTCCAAACTCTCTCCCAAATCCCTCTGGTGCATTTTTCTTGGCTACTCCCGCACTCGTCATGGGTATCGCTGCTTATCACCCGACCTACAACGGTATGTCATCTCAACTGATGTCGCATTTATTGAGAGATATCCATTCTCCCTTCCCTATCCTCATCCTGACCCCACCATCTATGATTGTCTTCCTCTCCTCATCCACCCTCCACCAGTGTCAACCCCTATTGACACCCATTTTGGTCAGGTCTACTCCCATTTTCCATCAGCTGTATCCCCTGTCCCGACCAATGACACCGTCGTCCCCACTTCATCTGATGCTCCTACTCCGCCGCCCGAGGACGTGCCCATTGCCTTGCAGAAAGGTAATCACTCCTGCCATAATAATCCTCTATTTGTATCTTCATACAGGGGTCTATCCTCTCTAGAGACAGTTTCTATTCCTCGAACAGTTGGTGAAGACGAATCTCACTGCGGGTGGCTAACATCAATGAGGGATGAATTGCAGGCTCTGGAAGAAAACCATACTTGGGATCTTGTCACCCTTCCAGCAAGGAAAGAGGTGGTCGACAACAAATGGATTTACACAGTCAAGCTGAATCCCGATGACACTCTCCATCACCTCAGAACCCGCCTGGTGGCCAAGGGCTTCGCACAGACTTACAGTATTGACTACTTTGGTACCTTATCACCAGTTTCCAAGATGGCCTTTGTACAGTTATTCATATCTCTGTCCACCCATCATCATTGTACTCTTCATCAAGTGAATGTCAATAATGCCTTTCTACATAGCTTTCTTGAGGAAGAGGTTTATCTGCAGCAGCCCCCCAGATTTTGTGCTTCCGATGCCGAGTCTTAAGTCTGCCGACTCTGCCACTCTCTTTATGTCCTCAAGCAGTCTCCATGTGCTTGGTTTGGACACTTTAGTAAGGTCATCACCAACTTTGGGCTCTCTTGCAACATGAATGACCACACTATGTTCTATAGAACGACCTCCGCTGGCTTCATCCTACTGGTCGTTTATGTGGATGATATCATCACTGGCAGCGACTTTGCAGGTATCACTCATCTCAAGGGAAATCTTCACCAAAACTTCCATACTAAGTATCTTGGTCCTCTCACATACTTCCTCGACATCAAGGTCTCCTATTCTTCAGACACCATCTCCCTCTGCCAATGTAAGTATGCGTTGGATATTCTACAGGATGCTGGGCTGACACAGGCCACTACTGTCGACACTCCTCTAGAGCCTGGGGAACAGTCTCTTTATGCCTCTTCAGCACTCTATTCACATCCAGAGCAGTACCGTCAACTAGTGGGTAAACTCAATTATATTATCATGACTCGTCCCTACATTGCCTGTGTTGTTGGCAAAGTGAGTCAGTTTATGGAGCATCTGACCACCTCACATTGAGATGCTATCATTCGCATCACCAAATACATCAAGAGAGATCCTGCCCGTGGTCTTCGATACTCCCAGCATCCTCATCTTCATATTGAGGCCTTTTGTGATGATAATTATGCTGGTTGTCTTGCTACTTGGAGATCTACTTTTGGGTTTTCCATATTCTTAGCAGACAACCTCATCTCTTGGCGCAACAAAAACAGACTGTTGTCTCTCGATCCAGCATGGAGTCTAAGTACCGTTCCATAGCCACCATCACTACAGAGATCCTTTGGCTTCGCCAACTCCTCTAGGAGCTTGTATTTCCTCATCAGACATCTTCTCACATCTGGTGTGACAATTAGGCAGCCACCAAGATTTCTTCGAATCACGTCTTCCATGAATGCACAAAGCATATTGAGGTGGACTGCCAATTTCTTAGACACCACCTAGAGCACAATCATTTCAACTTTAGCCACATTCCAAAGGTGGACCATCTTGCTGACATCTTCACCAAAGGCCTCCCAGGGGCTCACCTAGCCTCGCTCAGTTCCAAGTTGGGCATCCACCGCATCTGCCGCCCAGCTTGAGGGGGAGTGTGTCTGGTCTTGTATGATGTCATTTTTTGTGGGACTCGTTGTCCAAGATGGGCATGTCCAGCTTGAGGGGGAGTGTTAAACCCTCTTTTTTATTCTTTTTATTATTATGGGTATTTCTGAGTCCCACATCGTAATACTCCTTTGTGTATTCCTCTTTCTCAATCTATAAAAGAATTCCTCGCACTCACCTTGAAGGTAAGGGGGTTTCCCATTCTACAGTTTTAAAAGGCCAAAAATGGTGGGAATTAATTCCCTTGACTCATTTAGGATTTAAATGCCTTTATAGAATGAATTTAAACCTTCTGCATTCAAGATTCAGTTGAAAATAAAAAATTAAAGTGTTAATTTGAGGTTTTCTTTTTGCGAACCAGAATGCCTGTGGTATTCTTAAAAATACAAAAACCTATGTTCCTTCGATTTTGGTTATCCTATTGAGTGAGGTTTAGGGCGTCCGACTGCTGGGTGATCTAAAAAGGGTGTTTTTATTGTTTTCCTTAGATCGTGGGGCTTAGACCATCTCCTGTTTGTTCTTGCGGATCCCACGTTAGGGTTTTGTGATATTGTAATTAAGGTAGGTGATTTCCGGAGGTGATTCCTGTCTCTTTAAACCCTCACTGCTTGCTTAAACTATAATGGATTTCCGATTTTTTTTCAAGGTAGGATTTGGGTCTTAAAAAAATAGTCCCTACTTGAAATGAAAGATTTGGAGCTTGATTTTGATGAAATAAAAAGGCATGAAATGTTTTAGGATATTAAGTGAGATGAATTGAATTTAAAGGCATGAGTTTTTGATAAAAACCTTTTGATGTTGGCTTTTTGAAACCCGAACTTGGGGTCGGTTGAAACAATTATTTGAAATGATTAAGATTGACTTGATTTAACGATAGCCCCATAAATGTTTGATTTATCTTGAAGCATATGGGAGTTTGGGTATTTAGGAGGGAAGAACACACACTAAGCATGTATTAGACTCTACCTAACAATGGATTGAAAATGACAACACAAACTAAACTACTAGAAGACATGGAGATTAGTCCTTAGGGATCTTCTCCTATTTCCCCAGTCATAGGACAATTTTCCATGGCTTAAGTCCAGGAACATGTGCACACCTGGAGCCGTACTTCACTAAGATGTGTGAGAATCCCTATATAAATCTACCCCTAGGTATCTTAACCATGGTGCTACAATTGATTTATTGATTATTGAAAATGGTTTAAACATGTCAATGTTATGAAACGCTTTACTCGTGTTTGTTTTGATAGAAATGTTTAATTCATGTTTGTTTTGAAAAATTTGTTTATATCTGTTGGACTAGATGGAAATGAACTTTTGAAACATATTTTATAATTAGCCATTAAAATGTTTCTTCCAGCATGTTTGGATATGAACTATGAAAATATTTTCATGTCATGTTTTATTTAAAATTAAGCATAATTGGTTTATTTGGTATGGAAATTCTTATGAAATGTATGGTGAAATCCTACTGGGCTTTGTTTTTCACACCCTACCCTTTGTCTTTGGACATTTCTATACCTTCTTTTGTCAGGTACAGGAATGGGAAAAGCACCGCTTCGAGGCGGTGGGTGTTCTTGACAAAGAGGAATTGGGAGTTAGCGATGACAAGCAGAGGTATGTGTTCCACATATTATGAAGGTCCATCTGTCAAGAAAACCCATCGCCTCCAAGCAGTGCTTTTCCCATTCCCAGACCTGACATAAGAAAGTCTATAAACATCTGATGGAAAAGGTAGGCTGTGAGAAACAAAGCCCAATAGGATTTCACCAAACATTTCATAAGCAATTCCATATCAAATAAAACAATTATGCTTAATTTTAAATAAAGCATGACATGAAAATATTTTCACAATTCATATCCAAACATACTAGAAGAAAAGCGAACACTAGGAGGACTCATGGATTGAGAGAGGAGTCAACAAGGCTGAAAGGCTGTTTGGTGCGAATTGCTATTTTTGAGGAAAATAATAATAATAATAATAATAATAATAATAATAATAATAATAATAATAATAATAATAATAATAAAAAGTTGCATTTATGCATAGAATTCCTCCAAAGCCGCCACCAAGGGTCGTCGTTCCAGTGATTAAGAAGAGTTTGTCATGCGAGTACTTAGCATACAAACAAAGCTATTGGAAGTCCACCTTGAGAACAAGAATGGTTTTCAAGGGGAGGGTAATTTTAGGATCTAGGGGCTATTCAAATGTATTTGCTGGGGGGGGGGGAGTTGTGCTGGCTAAGTTGTATCTTTAATTCTGTTGTGAAAATTGTGTTACCTGCAGTGGTTGGGGGTTGGAAATAGCGGCCTGGGGAGTACGCTGCTTGGGGAGGTATTAAACAGGAGGGGGGTTGCATCTGGGGGTATGAAGATATTCATTTGCATACTGCTTAGATTGGGGGATATTGTAAGGGTGGGTCCTTGGGGGGACTCGAAAGTCTCCACTAGAAGTGGTCATCCATAGAGTTACCTCTCTTCTTCCTCTGGTCCTTCTACCCACCCACACAATAATTTTCTCTCTGTCTGTTTTGCTGGTTACGATACATAATATACAAATGTATTCTCCTTATTTCCCCCACACAGTATTTTTACCTAACAAAAGTTAACAAATAAAATATTATACCAATTAAAATTCAAAGTGAATTTCAATCGATATCCTAAAATATTTTAGGGTATAAAAATATTGAGAAATGTAAAAAGTTGTATTTAATTATTGCAATAAAGATAATGTCCCCTTATATCCAAGAAGAACTTAGGATGTGTTGGTAAAGAAAAATATAGAGTTACATTTGTTACCAAAATGATCTCAAAAGAAATGTTTGATGGAATTATTCTAAGAATGATGATGATTATGCACTTCAAGAGTTATAAGTAGACAAAAAAATGTTATAAAGATGATAACATTTGATGTTGTGAAATAAAGGGACTTGAATACCCTTTTAAGGAGTTGAACATTAGGAATATGATTTCTAAGTCTCATCATTATTCAAATTTTCCTTTTTTATAAATGTTACTCAATAAAGGAGTTTAGTGGGAGGGTTTATGAGATGGACACATAGGGATGTGACAGGAATTACATGGAGATGTAATGAGTTTAACAAAACCTAAAAATTGTAGCAAACATAAGTCTGATCTGTCTATCTATCATATGTGATATGGTCATGTATGGTTTTGTCATATATTCTTAAAATAATTCAAAATATAAAATATATCATGAATACAAAAAAAATAGACTCCATAATATCATTTTTTTCCATGTTGGATCCATATCTTACCTGTAGTAAAATAATAATTAACCTCACAAAAATTGAGTTATCCTTAAATGATGTTCGTCATGGAGTATTGTAGGTTTCAATGAAATGTTAAGGTTAGCGCGAGTAGAATTTTGTATAGATATACAGAATACTCCCATGTGGCAGGTTCTATACAATAAAGGACCCCCCTAGAATATAGAACATGGAGTATCATACACTATGACTTTGGTGTGATAAGGGTTCATATTTCATATTGAATTTCTATAGTTGAGGTGAGATACCTAGAATGAAAACCTTCATAGTTTTCTACCTTATGTAATCCTTGAGGCTCGGCTAATCAAGGGGTGGTTCGGTATGTTGCTGATCATGTCATCTATTAGTGCTTAACCCAGATGGGATTTGTCCACTCATATGATGAGTATGAAATCACGTCCCAAAATTTATTTAGATTAAGAATTATGTGACCATACTAAGATACTCATTATGATGTGTTTATATATTTGGATGAGGGGAATGTGATGTGTTCATTCACTTAAGATGAATAACACGTGATGTGTTCATGGACCTGGTCAGTCTATACACATATAAGTAGTTATACAGGATGAACATACTTCATGTTCTATGGTTACTTAATGTCTTGGAGAAAATGATTATATGAAAATTCATGCTTTCATATGATATAAATGGTGGACATAGGTATAGAGATACATGTGTTTGATGGAGATCACGTCAAATTCCTTTGTAGTTTGAGTAGTATTGACACTTTGCTAAAGGCCGCTCTATTCTTACATTTATGGATTCAAGAATTTATAATTTTTATCAATGTTACAAAGGCACATGGGGTCACACTTTGATAGATACCACAAGTGTTTTGAGGGAGATATCTAAAAGAAGTTCTAGATGGATTTTCACAAGTTGTTACATATGATGTACCATGTGACGAAAATGAAGGACATTTGTTAAAATGGAGGAGTAAGCAACCTAATACCCAAGATGCCTCCGTAAGGGAGCACCATTTTCATATCGCACTGTCGTGGCTGCGATCACGCCGTTGTGGTGCGGAGCGACACCCAACCACTTCAGGCGGGTTGATCACGGGTAGAACGCAATGCACCGCGCCACCCGCTATCGTGGTCGGCGTGCCCGCGACTTATTCTGGCGTTAGTTTTTGTTGCTCCGTAACCGGTCCAACCCAGCTCACCTAATGAAAACCTTCTTATTTCCTCCTCCCAGTGCAGCGATGCCTCCCCCCTTTGTTGTACACTGCTTGTTTCCTCCTCCCAGTGCAGTGATGTCTCCCCCCTTGCTGTACACACCCGTTTTTTTCAGGCCCTGTCACTGCTGTGTGGATCCTTCACTGCTCCTCTTCCAGGTGGGGCTCCTCTTCCAGGAATGACTCCTCTTCCTTCTGTCACTATTGTGCACAACAACAACCAACTTTTTTTTCCAAGAGCAGCTCCTCTTCCAGGCACTGCTCCTCTTCCTCCCTCCTGTCACTACTACTCACTCAGAAGCCTTTTTTTTTCGGTGATCCAAACATCTATTTTTTATTTTTTATTTGTGTCAAACAAGTATCTTAAACCCTTATTTTTACTATTTCCGCCTTGCCTTATCTACAGCTACTATGGATTCATCTCTTGCACCAACTGAGGCTACAACGGTACAATCTTTTCCACCATTGGCTAAGCCTCAAGGAAAAAATTTAGATATTGCTTGGTAGTAGAATTCTTTAAGAGACATCAACAATAAAAATAAATTCACATGTGACTTTTTCATGATGGTGACCAATGGTGGAATTCATCAAGCCAAAGAAAATCAAATGGGATTGCTGATAAATGTTCAGAAGTGTAGGAAGACTCCTCAAGAAGTTAAAGACAAGCTTCTTGCAGCACAAACAAAGAAAAAAACTGACAAATCAGCATATATGAATGATATTAATGATATTGATGAGGATATGGAGAAAGATCTTGAATAAATCCATGATGTTAAGAGAGGAACAAAAAAAAGCTATGCATCAAGTGCCTCATCATGTCCCAACAAAGTGAAAAATGTGAAAGGGTCACTTGATGCAATGTTCATGGATGATCCGGCAAGAGTAGTCAAGGATGCAAAGCAAACAAGCATAAAAGATGATTATAACAAGTAATTAAGAGATCAAACAGTGCAATATATAGAGTGATTCCTTTGTAAAAATAGAATTGCTTTTAATGTTTTTCGATCAAGAAGCTTTAAGATGACGGTGGAAGCAATTGGACAATATGGACCACACTTGAAAGTTTCAAGCTAACATGAGTGTCGAGTTCATCTTCTTAAAAAGGAGTTAGAGTATACAATAGAATTTTTTAAGGGCCATGAAATTGAACGAGAAAATTATGGTTGCTCAATCATGTCTGATGGTTGGATGAACAAGAAAGGAAGAACCTTGATCAATTTCTTGGTAAATTTCCCAACTTTTTCAATGTTTGTAAAAAGTGTTGATGCAATAAGTTAAATGAAAACGAGAGAAGAAGTTTTTAAATTATTGGATGATTTTGTGGATGATATCAGAGAATCAAAGGTTGTGCAAGTAGTTACAAACAATGTAAGAAATTTCAAGTTAGCCGGTAATAATTTTTTTTTGTTTTTTTAATTTTTAAAAGTGCTTACATTTCATTTTAATATTATCAATTCGTTTAACATCTTAAACATTTAATTATTTGTTATTGATTTTGTATGATTTTAGGCAAGTTTTTGATGGCTAAGAGGAAACACTTATTTTGGACTCCATGCGCCACAAATAGTCTTGATTTAATTTTGGAAAACATTGGCAAGCCTAGTAGGGTGAAGAGGGTTATAGAAAGAGGAATTAATCTTGTGGCATTTATCTACAACCACTCATTGACATTGAACATTATGAGGAGGTTCACCAACGAAACTGAGTTTGTGAGATATGGAGTTACTCAGTTTGCTACAACCTTTTTAACTTTACAAAGGCTGTATTTGAAAAAAAAATAATCTCAGAAAAATGTTCACTTCTGAAGAGTGGATGAGTTCCAAAAATTCAAAAGAAACAAAAGGAAAGCATGCTGCTGACTCTATATTGATGCCATCATTTTGGAATGATGTTTTTTATAGCCTCAAGGATATGGAACCTCTTGTAGAAGTTCTTAGATTGGTTGATAATGAGAAGAAACCTGCAATGGGTTTCATTTATAAAGCTATGGATAGGGAAAAAGAGACAATTAAGAAGCTTTTCAAGAACTATGAAACCAAGTTTAAGGATATATTTGAGATAATTGATGAAAGATGGAATTCTCAATTGCATCATCCATTACATGCAGCGGGTTATTATTTGAATCCTCAATTTTTCTATGGAAATCCAAGTATTTAAAGAGATGTAGAGGTGATGAAAGGCTTATATGATTGTATAGAGAGATTTTCTCCTATCCCTAATGAGGAAGACAAGGCTTGTTTAGAATTGGAAACATATAGAAGTGCACAAGACCTGTTTGGTGGGAAAGGTTGCATGAAACAACATAGTACAATAGCTCCTAGTAAGAGTTTATTTTTATCTTGATTATTTAATTACATTACATGATCCTTAATTTTAGATCATTACAAAACAATTATAATAAATAATAATTGTTACTGAATGGTGGAAGAATTATGGAGGAGGAACACCATCTTTGATGATATTTGCCACAAAAGTTTTGAGCTTGACATGTAGCTCATTGGGATGCGAGATGAATTGGAGTGCCTTTGAGCATGTAAGTAACTTAGTATCAATTCTAAACTCACTTTCTAATTTCATTTAAGTTTAACCTTCATTAGTGATACCAATATTTTTTTTAATTTTCATAAAACAGGTTCATTCTATAAAGAGAAGTCGTCTAGAGCATCAAAGGTTGCAAGACTTGGTGTTCATCAAATACAACCAAAATTTGAAGGACCGGTTTGACTCCAGAGATGTCACTGATTCCATTGTCCTAAAAAGTGTTGATGATGATAGTAGTGAGCGGTTTTTAGGGAAAATGAATGGTGATGGAGATAGTGGTGAAGATTAATTGGTGTTTGAGGATGACAACACCATGACTTGGAGATTAGTTGAGGAAGCTACAGGGGTCAGTGAACCTTTTCATTATACAAGGAGGAAAAAAAAGGAGGAGGAGCTACCCATGCTTCAAGTTCAAGCTCTAAAGGAAAAACAAGAATGGTTATTTAAGAAGAAGAAGATGATGAACATGAATCATATGATGATGATGATGATGACGGGGAAGCAAATAAAGAGGAGATTTATAAAAGTGATGATAGTGAAAGTGAAGGTGAAGAAAAAATGTAAGATCTTGAAAATGAAGAATATGATTGAATTGAACTTTGGAGGTTCTCATGGTTGTTTATGAATAATTGTACATGACATGTGTTTGATGTATTATGGTGAATTTATGAATGTTTTTAAGTATGAATTTGAATGTGTTTTTAGTTTTTATGTTTTGTGTTTAATTTTTCAACATATATGTTTGTAAAATTCTATAATTTAACTATCCTTCAATTGGATAAAAAAGTGGCCGCGACGCGATCTGCATTGCCGCTATCCCACTATGGGACCCCACCGCGTCGCGCCACGATATGATGCTGAAAAATATGTAAGGGAGGACTTAATGTTTATTTATAATGAATGGTAAAGATAATGTGATACCTCAACTTTGATGTGGGACTCACATCCTCACACTCCCCCTCAAGCTAGGTGTACCTAGCTTGGATACACAAGAAAACAAAAAAGAAACATTCTCACACTCCTACTACTCCCCCTCAAGCTGGACATGCCCAGTTTGAATGCATAAAAAAAGACTAAAAAGAATAGTATCCCCGACTAGCGGAGCCAAAAGGCCAAGTGATACGACATCTGATTAACAGATCATAAATTGTCGAGGTGAAACGGTGTCCGAATTTGTGGACCCAATTTGCTGAGGTGAAACGACATCTGACTGGCAGAAACAAATTTTCGAGGTGAACCAGCATCTAAATTTGTGGACCCAAATTGCCGAGGTGAAACGGCGTCTGACTAGCAGACCCAAATTGTTGAGATGAACTGGCGTCTGACTAGCGAACCTAAATTGTCGAGGTGAACCGACATCTGACTTTGAGGACCCAAATTTATGAAGTGAAACAACTTCCAACTAGCGGACCCAAATTGTCGAGGTGAACCGGAGTCCGACTTTGCGGACCCAATGATTCTAGTTGATAGCAAAGTTGGAACACCAGGGAGCATCGGGGAACCTAATAGAGGCAAATAATTTATTTTGTGGCAGGTTGTGTGTGAGTAAGAAGTAAATCTAGAGAATCCAATTAGGGAGGGGGGACTCTTGGGTCGTGCATGACTGGATTACGAATGGGGCATGGGATTGGGAGGTAGGGTGTCATGCATGGAAGATCGGACGCACAAGGGGGGTTGTCGCACTAGGAGGAAGATGCACAGGGAGGGACGAAGGAGAGGTTGAGAGGTGGGAGTGTCGTTAATCTGGGTGGAGGGGAGGCGAGTCGTAGAGGGTTGTTGCGTGGGAGGGGAGCCATGCCTGGAGGTGATGAAGGGAGTCACCGTGGGTGGGGGGCGGTCAGTGGCCCATCGTAGCTGGAGATGGGAATGTCGCACAGGGAGAGCCGATGTGAAGGAAGTGGTCGTCACATTGGAGGTGTAGACGCGTACGGGGCGGTCGGGGAAGTCCATCTCTCAAGAGGGGAAACATTAAGAGGGGGAATTGGGGGTTGTCGCGGTTGACAGAGGGGAGTTGGGGGGTGTCATGACCAACAGGAGGGTTCACACTGGGAGATGGAAAGGGGCGGCGTTGTTGTGACAGTGGCCAAAGGCCTAGGGCCGCCACCACCCCCAAAAGGGGAAATACGTAGGTGTCCTCTAAAAAAAGAGGGGGGAGATCTAGGATTAGATAAGTGCCTCTAGTACCATGTTAAAATGGAGAGAAAGTAACTCAATATCCAAGATGTCTTTCTAAGAGAGATCTTGGTGTTTATTTATAATGAATGGTAAAGATAACATGATACCTTTGATGTGGGCCTCACATCCTCTCTAACACTCCCCCCCTCAAGCTGGGTGTACCTAGCTTCGATACACAAGAAAACAAAAAGGAAACATTCTCACATCCTCTAACACTCCCCCCCTCAAGCAGGGGGTACCTAGCTTTGATACACAAGAAAAAAAAGGAAACATTCTCACACTCCTAATAATGGCATTTCCAAAAATGAGTTTTGGATATGGTTTCACAAGTTTATAGATGTGATGTGACATAAGGTGAAAGTGCACCAAGTCTATGAGGAATTAGTAAAAGTGGAAGATGGATGGATTTGTTCTCTAAAGAAACCACCACGAAGTAGTGGTTTAGACTATGTCATTGTCTGTTCTTGAGTGCACTATGACATCGTGTGAGAAGACCATGTCATGGTGGTTCTTACGTAGGATTATCACATTTTGTGATGTCGTATGGGAATCAATCTGAATCATCTCCAAATGTCATTATAGTAGGCTTGTCATCATATAATGATTATTGTGGGGAGTTTAAAAGCATAAAATGAATGTTTAAATGTAACATTCATTATTGGGATTAAACTGAAATTTTCAAGGGAGTTGAAATGTTGGAAAATTTGGTGAAACATATAATCAATATATGGCTGAACGTTTGGTTCCTGGAGGCCTATTTAAATCAGTTCAATCCACTTTCATGGGGCTAGAAATCATTGGAACTTCTCAAGATAATAATCTCTTTTCTCTTATTCTTTTCAACCTTTAACTAAGGATCTAGTAGACCATAGTGTTGATGTTGAGAGAGGTGTTGCGGAATCATTGGGAGTCACAAGGACAGAAATGAGAAACGAAAGGAAAATGCAAAAGAAGGGAAAACAATGAGAACATAGCGATTTACGTGGTTCGGGAATAATCCCTATGTCCACGGGAGAGGAATAATTTCACTATATCAGGAGCACAAAGTAGAGAGGTTTTTCCAATATAAACCCTAGCACAAATTGGGCTACATATGAAGAAGACGGTCCACTATTCCTAATAGTAAGTCCGAATCACTACAGTGATCGGTGACCACCTTTGTCAAATGTGCTATAGTGCTGCCGACTAGAAGTCAAAAGAGGAACAATGGGCAATAGTAGACCATAGTGTTGAGTGAGTCCCTACCCGAGAATGGGAAATAATGTTTAGTGAGGCCCTACCTGAGCGTGGGAAATAGTAGACCATAGTATTGAGTGAGGCCTTACCCGAGCATGGGTAATCATTAGAAGTTATCATTATTAATGCATGTCTTGAATCATGTACTTTGATCCATTGATTAAGACCATGATGAAATATACCCACGGTGATGCAACATATGTTTTTTATGTAATAAGTGATATGATATTAATTGAATATTCAAGAAAATATTTGTCCCTTTCGATTTAATAGAAGAAAATATCTCTAACTCTTTGATGGAATGAAAGGTTTTGAATAAATTCAGGTCATAGTGATATTAGAAAACTTATTTATGAAAGTCGAAGAAAGTTAGATCAAACATATAGGATGATGACATGTGTATGCATCGTATTTGATGAGAAATTTGCTGAGAAGGGAATTATATTATATAGTTGCATTCATAAGATGTTATCATTGTGAAGACTCGTCTTTTCTATATAGGGTCCATGATGTCTTTCTAAATACTGTTCTTGGTCAGTGGGTTGGACCTACTACCATTAAGAAAAAAGTCTAGAGGATCACACACTAAATGTATCCATAAGCTCATTAAATTTAATTGAATCTAATCTTAAGAATAAATTAATTCTCAGTTTTCCCTCAGGGTGAAGCTCAATGGTAGCTGCCCCTGTGGGTCTCGATGAGGTATCATGTTTGAGTCTCACCAAGTACATTCCTACATTGTATGTTGCCTGCTTTTCCATATATTGTAGCCTCTTTCCCCGAATAAACTAAGACTTCGACCTTAACTTTTAATAAATTTATTCTCGGTTTGTGGAATAAGATTTATTTAAGCTATATTAATTGTAAATTCAATCACAAAATTATTCAAGTCAAGAATAAGTTATTTGAATATCTATTTATTCATAAAATAAATAAATAAAATATTTATTTGAATAAATAATTATTCACCGGTTTAATGAAAATGATATTTATTTTATGGAACAAACATAAATTTATTGTTCAAGGTTCAATAATATTTATGGGAGGATTTGGATGGATTTAATGATTAAATAAATATATTTTAATATCATTTAAATAAATAAATATTTATTTTATTTAACAAATGATGTTAGAATAATACATATCACCAAAAATCATAATAGTTTTATTATTATTTCGATGGAGGTGACAGGGTTTTTATGAGAGTAATTTAAAATAAAACTCGAGCAATTTTTTCAATTTTAACCTACGTATAAAAACTCAAATGTGTCATGTCATTTGTTTGATATGAAATTCTTATTCTATTTAATTATCCCCTCAAGAACTAGAGAGATAATTAATGATCATTTTTCTCACTCTATGTTTCAAGATATAGAATGTAAGGGATTTTTGAGTACGATAAAGAAAGGATAAATTGAAACACTTGATTCCCTCAGGCTAGCACCCAAGATATCAAGAATGAGTTTAGAGCTTCCCAGAACACATGTGGATGTCTTTAGAGGAATTCACATTCGGATCTTTGAAGCAGCGACAATGTTAACACAAACAATGATCAAGTCGATGATTTCAACCACAAGCAGAAATAAAACCAATAATAAAATAATCCAAGTATTTATTTTTATTTAAATAATTAATTATAAATTATGTGTGATGATTATATTAAGACACAATTCAATTTTGTCTAGTTCAGGAAAAACTATAATAAATGGGCTTTGCATCCCGCCGATTCCAAGTGGCATCCAAACAATCACACTAATTTATAATTATTATTGTGTTTTGATTTATTAAAATTCATCTTAAGGGTCCAGTTCTGATTTTAATGATCGAGCCCATTTGTGAAATGGGGTTTATAATAGTAAATAATTGACAAGAACATAGATTAATTAATTATTTTATTAATTTTAAATGAAATAAATAAAATAATATAAATAAGGGTGTTTGATCGGGCCTTATCATGAGGTTTTATTTTTGTATATTTTTTGTTAATGAAAATATATATGTGTGTGACATGTAATATTAATATGTGTATATATAGTAATATATATGTGTGTAATAGTTTTTACAATATTTATATTATAAAAAAAATAAAAACTTAAGGGGAAACCGCCCCCAAATATGGAAGCTTTATCCGACAAGGAGCCGAAGGGATAAAAGTAAAGGGTTGGTCATAAAAGGAAAACCGGTTCATTAATTTAAAAATTATTATTCTTTTTCCACTAGAATTGCATGGAAAATAAAAGGAATGTTCTTGTAGTGAAGATATCTAGCATACCTATATTAGGTTTTCAATTTCTTGGCCTATTTCACATGAGTGATTTTTAATAGAATATAACAATGAATGAATTTAATGAAGGAATAAAATAAAAACATCAGTAATTTGGTTACGTTTACTAGTTCTATGATTATTAATTTCAAGTGTTACCTATCTGTCATAAGTAATTTTTCAAAAACGTGATTAAAATCATTCCTCCAAATTATAAATGATCAAGTATTCGTAACTTTTCAATTCAATTAATTTCTTTATTATCCATAGATTCTTAATTCTACCCCTTATTTCTCTAAAGATTTTATTTGGTTTCATCTAATAATTCATACTCATCCATTAAGAGATCCATAATTGTTGGTTGGAATTATAATTATCTTTCAAAATTATTTAATGTATTAAAAACTGAAGGTTCTGAGGACAGCGGAAGCTAGACAGTGACCAACTCAATTTTTTGATGTAATCAATGAATAATTTGAAATGTACATGATGAATAACATCATGACCGATAAAATAAATCCAAAGATTAATTGATATGAACATTAGGACCAAGAATTCATATTATCACATATTATTTACAATTAATTTATATAGATTAGGAATCACCTCGCGTTGGAATTATTTCTTCATTGATGAATTAGTTGACCGCTTCTGGGTATACCGTCATTTTCAAAAGAAGATTCAAGGGTAGAATTTATTTAGCGGTGATCCACACATGCTCTGAAAAACCTTTAAACATCATCATAAAAATTTTGGAGTGCTATCACAGAAGATTATAATGCTTGCATCATTTGTGGTTGATCACAATATAATCCTTTAGGGTGAGAAGGAATTGATCTAGGTTATCTCTGGACTTAAGAGGGTGGTAAAGGAGAATCCATCTTCATTTTTGAGAGATTTCTAGAAGAAGGTTTCTTTAGGTCTAGATATGATTATCTAGAATTTCGTTGTGCACAATAATTAGAATGACACAACTAAGCTTGGCTAGGGTTAGAGTCACACCCCGTGTCACTATAGGGATACTTATTTTATATTATTTCAATTAATTTTGGGGGATATTTTAATTTTTCTATGATTTAGATTTGAATTTCAATTTTTAGGTCGTTGGGAACTGTTAGGCATGTGGGGTGTGAGATGGAAATGATAGGAATAAGTGAGGGTGAGAGAAGGGGTGTCCAAGTGTCGAGGCAGTAGGGGCAGAAAATTATTTTATTCTTTTTTGGAGTGGGTGTAACTGCCAAGGGGCAGTGTTGTACTTTTACTATATTAGTTTGTTGGGGTGGTTTATTGGCTGAGTGGGATAATAAATAGGGGATCCAGATTATGAAGGTGGTACACAAATCATTTTGTATTATCTTGGAAACAGGTTTTCTGATGGTCTTGGTTGGGCTCTCGGGAGGGTGGTCTTGTCCCGCAGATTTCTTCTTCCTCTTTCTCTATCTCCTATTTCTCCTACCATTTTAACTCCACTATTGGTTCTATTTAAAGCTAATACACAGAGTCTATGGTTGTTTTGGCTCTCTCTCTCTCTCTCTCACATGCTCTCTTGTATCTTAACAATTTGGCGACTCTGTTGGAGAGTATCGTGCGAGAGAGATGAACAATTGTTGGGGAACTATTCGCTAGAGAAGAAAATTAGAGGCAAAGACGTCTTGCATTCGGAGTAGTGAGTTGCATACGACATACCCTAATAGACATTTCTGAATTGTTTAGAAGAGAATGACATAGGGTTGACTTTTCTTTTCGCATGAGCAGTAAGAAAAAAACACGAAGAAACTGACCCTGACCCAATGGAGTAGAGAGGTGCACTATTGCATCGCGTCTCCATCTGCGACTTGTTGTGCCAGGTTCTAACCTGCCGCTAGTTCACATCGCATCCGAGGCAAGGCAAGAATCGTTTTTAGTAGAGAAACGAATGCAACTGCTGAGTCGACTCTAGAAGTGGGACACTTACACTGCGAAGACATTGATGATTGTGTAGCATCATAGCAAGAGGGAGTGGAACACACCTTTAGGAGAGGCGAACCTTCGTTGTGTCATTCAGAGCTGGATGTAAGCGATGTACAGAAGTGCTGCAATTACTGAAGGAAAATCTAAAGCAGTTTCATTGCGGTAGACGCCATGGAGTAGAGATAAATTAAAAAAAGCACAATTGCTGAGACATGTTAGGCAAACCGTGCGACAAGCATGCGATATGGATCTGCAATTTGACAATGTCGTTTGGCATGGTTGGTGCACAATTAGTCAAACCGTGTGGGGACTCTAGAAGGAACTATGTGAACGGATTTTTCTTAGGCAGTGTCAACTACACAATTGATGCACGGTTTACCAAATCGTGCGGTGTAACCATGCGAGCTTCCTAGAATCACTTAAAAACGATTTTTCAAAAATGCCCCTTTGATTTTGAAAGCGCTGGGGATTCCCTTTATCTCTATCTCATTTGGACAAGATAGGCACGCATTAAGGGTGATCCTCCCTTATCCTTGCTCCTAAAGCCTTCATTCTTTCAATTTTAGGTGATTCTACCAAGGTAAAGTCCTCATTTCCTTCTCCTTCCCTCCCCTCTCCCCTTATACTTTGATTTCTACCTCTCCCACAAAACCTAGGGGGTTGGGGTTCAGATTTAGAGTTCGAGATGGATTATTAGTGGGGTTTTGTTGTATAGGGCTTTCTTGGGACCTTGAGGCATGTTGGAGTGTTCGCCATCATAGGAGACGACTTCTCAGTTGATTTCTGTTGAACCAAGGTGGATATTTTTGGGCATTTTCTTAAAATGACATGACATTTTATGCTTAATGTTTCTAGATGATTTATCTATATAATTATACCCATGTATGATAACTAAAATGAATTTCATGAAGGTTTGAATGGGTTTTCAATTGGCATAAAGCTTTGACTTGGCACTTCAAGTGGTGCTTGAAAGCTTGTAGGAAGCGAGCGTAACAAAAGCGCAAGCAGGGCATGCCCAACTCTATTTTTTGTCTTAATTGATAAAATAACCTCAAACCAAAAAGCAAGATTATCACATACGATTTATAATTAATTTAAGTAGTTTTGTCCCACCGTTGGTGGGGTGGGGTGGTAAGGATTTGGGGAGGGTGAGGAGCAGGTCACGGGGCCCCGGGCCTGCAAGTTTACTACGATTTTCTTTATTACGTTTTGTTCCGGGATGGCGGTTGTCATTGACATATTATTCTTTTAAGCAGTTAAAGAATCACCTTGAGATGAATTCATTCTTCGTTGATGAATTTTTCAACCTCTTCATCGTACCATAGTTATGTCACAGAAATGTAGACTCTCTCTAGCAGTGATCCACACGTGCACCATAAACCTCTAGACGATGTCATGGGAATCTCTGAGTGCTAGCATGGAAAATCCCAACGTTTGCGTTGTTTGTCTTTGATGGTCATGAGAATCTCTTTAAAGAAGGACTCTCCTTGTTCACTATAGAATAAAGAGAGATGATGGATGGTGATCTCTCTCCATTCTTGAGAGCATTCTTAAAGAGGAGCTCTCTAGGTCTTGAGAGGATGCTCAAGATGTTATGCACAACCAAAAAAATGGCTAGCATTATGATTGGAAATAATATAATTGGATTTAAATAGTTTTAAGAGTTAAAAAATAATAATTGCACATAGACCCTTATTATTTTCTTAATCCCCAACAAAACACATGTCCAAATAATAATAATAATAATATTATTTGGCTTAGACATTCACAAAATAAGCAGATTAATTAAACATTATTTCTTTAAATAGCCTAAAATTTATTCAAATAATACTTAATATATATTATTTTTCATGGACCTATTAAACTCAATCCTTCATTCCTCCAAAATATTTATCAGTCTTTGAATAATGATTATTTATTTAATAAATAAATATCATTGCATTATTCTCCAATAAATAAATAAATATTATATTTACTAAATAACAAATAAATATTTATTAAATATCATGCTCACAAGTATTCTCGTGAATAATTAGTGGCTCAATATATGTGACCAAATAAACATGAATAATTATTAAATCATGTACGAGAATACAATTTATTCAACATATTAAATAATAATATTTAACTGAAGGTTTTGAATACACTTAGTGTGTGACCCTCTATGCCTCTTTCTCAGTAGCATTAGGCGAAACCACCCAAAGTCCAAAGTTGGAATTTAGCAACATGTCCAAGCACTCATAGAGAAAGAAGTTAATGTCTTAATGACATAAAAACTCATATGAATGCTTAATTTATAATATAATCTCTTATCACAATATCTCTAATCAAGCAAATTGCGTGTTGGTGTCATCAACCTAAGTGTTCGATGCTTGTTTCTTTAACTTTCTAAAAATGAACATGCCTACAGATCACCATGGTCATGGATTTATTTAGGTTGTTTCATTCCCATAAAAGGGTCTAAAATATAAACTTTAGTTAAATAACATAAGGGACAAATCTTTTCTCGAGTTATTCATTAATGAAATATCACTCATTACGCACTCAATGTATCCTACTTCACTGCGAACATATATCTTCACAATTTTCATCAATACATCAAAGTACACAAATAATAATACTCAATAATATTAATCTTAAAAAGTCTTAAGGATCAATACACTTCTGTAGATAGGAAAATCTAATGACATATAAATGTGGATTTCCTACTGACGGATCGTGTTCTCATAATATCACAGGAAATTACCGAAGGCATACACCATGAGAAAGTGTCGCAAACTCTTATGAGTCTCCACCCCCGATAGCCTATATCATTTTTGTCCCATTAAATGATATCATCCAACTATATAACACACATATTTTAAGAATATTGTTGTGACACTTCTAGGTTATCATTATAGCAAGGAAACTCTATGACCTTTCAGTGAGATAGTGTCTATTAGGACATTATCACATACTAAAATATTTTCTCAAGTTATTCATTAATGCAATATCAATCATTACACACTCAATGTATCCTACTTCACTGTGAACATATATCTTCACAGTTTTCATCAATACATTAAATTACACAACTAATAATATTCAATAATAATAATCTTAAAAGGTCTTAAGGATCAATACACATCTGTAGATAGGAACATCTAATGACATATAAATGTGGATTTCCTACAGATGGACCGTATTCTCATAATATCATTAGAAATTAATGAAGGAATACACCATGAGAAAGTGTCAAAAACTCTTATGAATCTCTACCATTGATAGCCTATATCATTTTTATCTCATGAAATGATATCATCCAACTATATAACATACATATTTTAAGAATATTTTTGTGGCACTTCTAGATTATCATTATAGTAGAAAAAATCTATGACCTTTTAGTGCGATAGTGACTCTTAGGACATTATCACATCCTATTTCACACAAAAGAAAAAATATGGTGTGATAAAAAGTTTATTAATATTCAAAATAATTAATACATATAATCATAAAGTATATAGATGTTGGTTCTAAAGCATAAACTCCAACATACTCTCACTTTCACTGGAACAGACTGCTAACAACCTTTAGTATGCTAAATCACATGATACTCATGTTTCTGCTGAGATAAGGCTTTATTCAAGAGGGTCACCACATCCTCTTCCATGGAAATTATACTCACCTCAACTTCACCTCTATAAGAAAAAATCTTGAAGAGGTGATACTTCCAGAGTATGTGTTTTGTTCATTGGTGTGACCTTGGCTCCTTTGTGAGAACCACAACTATAATTTTATCACAATATAATATGATAAAGTATTTACTGTTAAGCACCACATAAAACTCTTAGAAGAAGTTTCATATCCAAATAACTTCTTTGGATGCTTCAAAAACCACTATATACTCAGACTGTGCTGTAGAATCGACTACTGACTAGTCGCTTTGAACTCTTTCAGCTCACATTAATATAACCCCTAATGAATAGCTCCTCGTTTCCTCCATACATCAGTAAAACATCCTTGATATGCCTTAAATACTTAAGGATAGCCTTATCAACAACTTGGATAAACTCTTTCAACTCATAGCTCCTCTGTTGAGACTGAAGACATAACCTGACTACGAAATTTGTGGCATCATCCAAATGTTTCATTTAAAGAGAATTATTCCTCACTAGACTCTTAGTCAGGCACTTCGAGAATGGGGTTTTCCAACACATATAATTTCTTTTCATGGTGTAGAATAGCACGCAAGCACCTTTTTCGTTCTTCTTGGAAATTAGTGTTAGTGAGAAGGTTATCTTTCTCAAGTATAGATCGCAATGATATAGCTGAATTCATGTGGGTTTTCGTTTCTACAGTTAAGATCATAATTTTAGTACTTTATCTAATTTATAAAATTAGATAATAAATATTAAATTTATTAATCTCCCACTATTTTATCAAAACTCAATAGCCCTCACTATTTGTTTTGAAATATCATGTTGTGTACATATTATAGTGTCAAGGACTCATATTCCCCATCTCATAACACAAACTTTAGCTTCAAAAAGTTATTTGAAGGGTTTTAATGTGGGTATAATTTTGTAAACATCATTAAATCGTAGTTCCTTGATCTGTTGAGTGAACTCCCCAATCCAGAAATCCTCTATTTGAATTTCCTCAACCCTTGTCTCCCAGTTACATAAAGTTCTTTTTTGACTGTCAACCCTATGTGAACTAAGTTTAGTCAACCCAAAAATCATGTTATAATTCTCCGATAATTGAAATCACATGAACTTTGGTCAGTAAAACACTTAAACTATAATTTGATTTTAAACTTAAGTACTGGGAGGCTATATAAACTTAATATATATACTTGAGGGAATTTTTATCTTTATGCATAAATTTCTAATTTTATCTTTATTAAATGATTGTTAATATTAATTGGGTTTACTTAAGTGATTAATCATGTCTTAGATAATGTTTATGTATGATCCAACTTATTTTAATTTCATATCGCATACTAGTTAATTCATTTATTTATGTGATCATGACAAAACATATATAATGAAATTAACCATACAATTTGATAAAAATAAAATGACAGTAGGTGGTAGGATCATGAGTCTTTTAATGGTTAGTCTATCTAGAAAATGATAAACTAAGCCCAATCCAGAGGAAAAACACCTTGATCCATTATTTGTTTTATGTTGCAGTTTTCCACCTATCTTCTCAGGTACCTCATGGATTAGTTTCTTCTCGGCTCCAAAATTCAA
Source organism: Viscum album (assembly GCA_963277665.1). Classification (NCBI taxonomy): domain Eukaryota; kingdom Viridiplantae; phylum Streptophyta; class Magnoliopsida; order Santalales; family Viscaceae; genus Viscum; species Viscum album. The sequence continues at coordinate 1,881,719,940 of OY728132.1, forward strand.
ACAGCCTCCACTCACATGAGAGCTTAATCCATTACATTAACTTTTAGTCACATGCAGGTGAGGGGAACCAAAGGATTTGTTTAGGGGTTTTTCATAATAGGAAACTGTGGGCATACATACCCTTACATAATGAGAGGGATAATGCAGATGCCATCAATTTAATTTAACAATAATAATAAATTAAAAAGAAACCAATAGATATGGTCTATGCTCATGATCATCAACATACATGCAACAAATTATGCATTTAATAAACCAGCATTCAATTCAAATCGTTCTTATTTGAGATCTCATTTGAATGTTATTGATCATTATTTTAAACAAATTAAATAATTTATTTAAAATTGACTAAGTACAAAAAAATGTACCTTTGGAGACAACACAATGAGTACCCATCCAAACAACCCGACGTATATGATGGTAATATATTGTTTACTAATATGGCATGTATCATACATGTATTATCATGTAATTTCATGACATGTACTATCAAATAAATGACACACAAACACATGTTATTTACGTTGCGTGTTATGATTTTAATGTGCAAAGTAATCAGTGTATTATGGCTTATACATGATATATAGTTCCAAATATTTTACAGAAATTCATCAGACATTTAATTTATATATATATATATATATAACTCATCACATGGTGTGTACGAGTCAAATAAACGACACAGAAAACAAATGTTAATAAGGTTTAAGTAGTATGATAAATTAATTTTAAATTCTTTAAACAGATAATATACAGTGCATACTATCCAACTACTCAATGTGTATAATTATTCACCCTCTATCCACATCACATGCCTAGGGACTAGGCGTGTTGGTCCAACGAAAACATTAGCGGAGTACACAGTGTGTACTTGGGCTACATGTCATGTTGTCTCCGAGTTACACAATTGTCAGTCACACGTGCTCTGTAATAAACGCATAGCGCATCTTTGACTAATCGACTATATATATTGTACGCAAGTTACACATTGTGTAGTCCGGCTAACTGGGCACGAGTAATCAAAGGCACAATGATAAATTACAACACAAATAATTATATACAAATATAACAAGAGAAAAATAAAAATAAATAAACATATTTTTCATATAGAATAAAACTGGAATATAAAAGTGTGTACTATACAACTAAACGTTGTGTATAGTTCTTCATTATCTATCCACAGACATGCTTAGGGACTAGGTGTGTTGACCTACCTCAAACATTATTGGAGTACACGGCTTGTACCTGAGCTACACATCATGTTGTCTTTGAGTTACCGAGTTACCAGTCACACATGTCATGTAATAAACAAATATCATCTTTGAATAATCGATTATATTTCAGGAACCAACCCGGGTCGACCCTGAACCGGTCACCCAAGCCGATCCGCGACAAGACCCGAGAGGCGTTCTCGATCCTCCCGGGCTGGTGACAAGCGCTATAGCATCAACTGAGATGATGGGAACAATTTCTCCCAATACAAATAAATAAATGCAGAGAAAATAATAAAGAGTAGCATAGAATAAAACGACTCAACAGGAACTGAAGAAGATAAAACTAACCAAACTCGACGTCCGAACTAACTCCATGTGACCCCGCAGGTCACTCTCTGACTTAACGATCAAACGTCACCCAAGGCGAACACACCCAAGCTGGAATCTTCTCAAGAACTAAAAACAGAAAATAACTATAGACGTGAGTATTAAAACTTAGTAGTCTAGCCCGATAAACTACTTCCCAATGCATTACCTTTAAAAAAATAAGAAAAACATTAATTCTAAGTTTTAACTACAATATATTAAAGTATGCATTTCTACAATTTTTTCTTAAAAACTAAGTACAAACCATTACCCTGAATCATTTTCAAAATTGGATTCTTTTCATTAGTGTCAATAGCATTTGAAAAAGGAAAGTGGTTTTTTACATTTTCAAATTTGTACAAAGAGAATAAACCATTTTAAGAAAACTGCTTAAAACCAGATCACCACTTTCTAAGAGAAACAATACACAAAAATGCACAATAGTAAGTACAAAACAATGGAAATGTAGATAGGTATGCAAGTATCTCAACAACAGTTCAAACAGCTAAAAACCACTAGACATAAGCGAACATGAGAGATCGAGAATAATCCAGACGACACTAATACCTACGACCCCATCTACAATAGCATGCCACATAAGATGAAATCTAATGCTCCAAAATGCTTAGTAATCCTTTATCAGGAAGTCCGAGGGAAAATCCCATAGAAATAAACCCAAACATATCTGCCTACTATGGGCCACTGGTCAGTACCATAACCTACCAGTGCAGTACTCATCTCAGACAATTCTCTCAAAATGTCAGGTTAGTATGTCACAAGTATAAAAGGGGATCCATTAGATGTCGTCGAGTATCAAATCACAACCTATATTTGTAATAATAATCATAGCAGGCTACACCCCGAGTCTCCTAAATGACTACTATCATGCCTTAAAATAAATAGATTACAAAGGTTTCCCAACCGAGAAACCCACATAATAGAACCCAGGAATTCCATCTCGAGGACATCCCAACCATTCCATAGTGTCAAGGCATGAGGAGCAACCAACATAGGTTTTTATAATAAGAACTTCTCATAATTTTCACAAAGTGGCCAAACATACACTTAAACATTCCGTAGATTCATTATGTACCAAAAATGCAAACCAACTTCCTAAAGAGGTGCAAGACACACCGTTTACCATATAAAAGCATTTTTAAATCCCCTTTAAAATATTTCTGGCACACTTTCAAACAAAAACCAACCTTTATGGAAATGCTAACTGAGCTACAATTCTTTGTCACAAACAAACCAATTTTTTTTTAAAAACCAACTTCACACTTCACTTAGATTAAAACATTTAAAACCTTTTCAAAAACCCAAAAATATATTATTTCATATAAAAACATTTATTATCAAAGCCAAACCCCTTTGGACATCCATAAAAGACCCCAAAACATCATTTCACATACTTCCAACACTTTAACAAAAACAAAAAAAAACATTTTATATCGCTTTTAACACATAAAAGCCAACTGGGAACTATTTCGAAGACCAAACATGAAGTGCTTAGAAAACAATTTCAGTTGACACTCACAAAATTATAAAACACCAATTTTCATGTCAAGAACTTATTTAAAATACTAAACCAATCTGGTGCAAAACAACAAAACATTTAATTAAACACCCAGCGTGTACAACTAAAACCGAACAATACCATTTTCATAAAACAAGGACTGAACTACCAGTTTTTCAAACCAAATAAATCATCCAAATGTTGACCAATAATAATTAAATCCAAGCACAATAGAACCCTACATTCAGTGTGCGCTATTTCACAAAATAAAGTCAAATATCACCAAACAAGCTTAGTGTAATGTTTTCGCCCAAAATAAATTTAAATAAAAGATTGAAATTAGCACATATTAACCATAAAAGGTGTGAAAAGTGTAAAATTGATGATTCTTAAATTAAAAATAACAAGTGCATGGGAATCCTACCTCAGAACCAAGGCGCAACGAAACAACACACGTCCGAAACCACGTGGTAAAGTCCAACGCCCTACATATTAATTATCAAGGACTCACAACACATGAGGGGACCCCCTTTATCTTCTCCTAAATTATTAGTTCTTTTTAGAACTATAAATGTACTTTTCTAGCACTGATAAAGGCCATATTTGCAGTAGTGGTGAGTGTTTTTTCCATATAAATTTTCAAAACCTAATCCTTGATTTATTATCTATCGAATCATCACAAGTTTTCGATGTGTTCATCTATGATTTAGGGATTCACTAATGATTATTTTTAGAGAACATTTGGATGTATGGATTAAGAATTAATGCCTATAATTTAATCAAAATTTAATGTGATATGATCAAATTAATTCAGAGGGATATGTGTATAACAAAATTAAATTTCCTCTATATTTAAATCGTTAAAATTTAAAGATGATTTTCAAGGGAAGTAAATAAATCATATCTGAGATCATACAAGATGGTATTTCTTCTTAAGAATAAGGTTGAGATAACATAACCTTACTGTATATTTGAGCCCTCTAAGTGTGAATCACTCGATTTCCATGGTGAGACAATCCTCTAAGGTCGATACAGAATTATTCTAGAGAAAATTATAATGATTAGATAATTTAAGCATGATTATATAAATGTTTAGTAGTGTTGTGGGTTTGAACCCACTTATCTACAAAAAATCATACCATCTCAAGTTAGCTCAAGATTGAGGCTTTTAAGGAAATCTATAACTTTAAAATCAAAGTTATGATTAAATTTTTATTTAAGATTCATCTCATAATTCACAATGAATATTTTTCCCTCCACGTCTAAAATGATAATTTTGTGCATATAATTTTTTAAATTATTATTAGTAAAAAACAAGACTATATATTTTTAATCTTATGGATTTTTACCCTTGAAAGGAAACAAATGCAATTAGGAAGAAAAAAAATCAATTGATGAAGAAAGAAGCATTTATAAAATTTATAAAACCGTAATCATAGGAGGATCCACTTAGATATTATCCACGATAATAAGTAAACATGGGAATAAGGAAGATATATAAAAACTGGGGTATTGCACCTTGATTTTGGACACTCTTTTATAGGTTATCCATTATGAAACTCGTCCCACCCCAACCATTATTTTCTCCACAATTTTATTTATTTATTTATTTTCATTTTTTATGTTTGTTGTCCAAGTCTTTTATTTTGAAATTATTTGAAATTTTATAATTTATTCTTTTCGTAGGGTTCGTACACGATTAATATTAACATGCGACAATCACACAATAGGATTATGCACTGAAGTATAACAAATTTTCATGATTGACATATGGTTTTACTAATCATAAGCACACAAGTTTTATAAATAGTGTGCTATTACCCATTTTTTTAGGAATTTCTAATTATACCCTCCCTTAATTTAACTCTGCACGCCTATCCGATCACTCTTCTTACTCGACGCATCCCAGGGAGGCCGAATTATAGATCCCCCTTTTCTCCATCTATGAAATCGATCCCTACTCTTTCGATCCTAAGTGGGTTTATTAAGGTACAAATCTCTTTCCTCTCTATCTCCCTCTCCTTGTTTCTACTCTCCTCCCTCGTGTGGGGTTTTATCGACCAAACCCTAGGTGGGTGTTTGGTTCTAAATATTTGTGGTTTTAATTTCTAGGGCATGCATACTCTTCCTTGGTCCCTTATCTCTAAGAATTAGAATGTTTCGCTTCAACGACGTTCGTTTGAGGTAGGTGTTTCCATGATCTCTCCTTTACTTGATATGCCTCAAGATCTCGCATTTTCTATCACTGCTTTCTCGGAAAATTATGTGTATTTTGTGAGTATTAGTTGAGTATTGTCAAACCCTCTTTTTATTATTGTGGGTATTTCTGAGTCCCGCATAAGAATACTCCTATGTGAATTCCTATTTCTCAATCTATAAAAGAAGGTATTTGCCTCACCTTGAAGGTAAGAGGGTTTTCCCATTCTACATGGTATCATAGGGAACCTATTCCCGAGATCTCCCTCTATTTTTTTCCTCCTGGCTCTGCCCTAAGTGGCACCCCTCCCTCCTGGGTCTGCCCTACGCGGAACCCCCTCCATCCTAGGTCTACCCTATGTGCCCCCTCCCTCCTCGGTCTTACCTACGTGCCCCCTCCCATCCCTACAGTGCTCTCGCCCAGCAACCTGTGCCTCCCTGCGTCGTCCGGCCCCGACCTCCAGTGGCCCTCCTCTACTCGTGACATCTCCTGCGCCCTCCAGGAAGCCCTCCTCCTCTACGCGCGATGCCTCTAGAGACCCTCTGCCTCTGCGCGCGACACCTCCAGTGTCCCCCCCAGTGACCCTCCTCTGCGCGTGATGCCTCCCGTGGTCCACCGGTGACCCTCCTTCCTCTACGTGCATCAGAACCCTCCGTCCTCTCCTTGAGGCGCACTCAACATCTTATCCCTGTCTCCCTCCCGATGATCTAGCTGGCTCACCTCCTACGGATCCCTCTCTACCCGTCACCTCTGCTGCACAAGGCCATTCACGGCTTCCCGGCACGCCCGACCCCCGTTGATTATGGCACTGCCCACAACTGCGTCTTAGACCGCTACCCAATGCCTTCATGGTAGACTCCTCCCCTCTGGCTCAGATGATCACCTCCTCCACCCGCCTCATCGATGACCGGTTGGAATCCAAAAATTTCCCCATGTGGTGGAAGAATGTGGTGATGTCCCTGACCAGGATGGACCTTGATCATCACCTTGAGGATCCTCCCCCATCTTTGACTGACCCCAAATACCATCCGTGGAAACTTGCTGATAGTAAGATCTTTGCTCTTCTGGTTAATTCAATGGATCGATCGGTCAAGGATGTTACCCACATGGTGAATACAGTCAAGGAACTCTAGGACTCCTTGAACATCATGTATTCCAAGACCAATAACCTGGCTTGGGTTTCTAATATCCTCCAGCGCCTGTCCCATATTCGACAGCAGGACCAGTCCTTCACTGCATATTTCATAGAATGGAAAGGGATTCATGATGAATTGCAGGAGTTTTGGCCCATTCCCCAGACATCGGTAGAGGCTCATACCCAGTGGGGCCAACTCTGCATCTTCACTCTTCTCAGTGACCTCGCTCCGGAGTTTGCCACCATGGTGACCGAGCTGCTCGCCATCCCTTCGACGCTGGAGATCCCACAGGTTTATCATCGGCTGAGCAAGGCCTAGCTGGCTCTTCTCCCTCCCGCACCCATTATTGACCACTCATCTCTCATCAGTCATGGCGGTGGATGCTCCTCAGGACCTTGTGGACGTGCCTGTATGGAAGGTCGTCCACGTCCCCTCTGTCAACATTGTGGCCAGCTTGGTCACCGGATCGACCGATGTTGGGTTCTGCATAGATGTCCATCTCAGCACCCAAGGCAGGGACAAACAACAGTCTAGGAGGCTTCCTCGATAGTCACCACTCTTCCACTATCTCTGGACCTATCAATGGCCGACATCTAGCTGACTCATAATCCTCAGGACCCCACAGGACCCGATCCATCCTCGACTTCTCTGGCCCGTTCTGTTCACTTCACTGCCTTTTTCAGTCTTCGCTCCCCTGCATGGATGCTCAACTCAAGTGCCTCTGACCACCTCACCGGTGATGCTGGTATATTGACCTCCTACTGCCCTTATACCGGTTCATCAGTCATCACCATCGATGATGGCTCCACTATCCCCATTGTGGGATTCAACACATGCTCTCTAACTCCATCGATTCACCTACCCTCTGTGGAACATGTGCCCCGCGGTCCATTTAATCTTCTTTCCATCAGTAAGATGACAAAATATTATGACTGTGCTGCAATATTTACCTCCTCTGGTGTTGTATTCCAGGAGCAGACTACGAACTAGGAACTTGGTAGAGGCCAGCTTCGGGATGAGTTCTACATGTTCGATGGACCGACACCCATCACTTGCATGTCTATCTCTGCTCGAGCATTGGATCTTCATTCCCGGTTGGTACACCCACATGCCTCCACCATTCATCAACTTTTTCCAGACTTTAGTCAACATAATTATTTTCATTGTGAGTCATGTACATTTGCAAAACATCATCACACTACATACATTCCTCGAGTGGATACAAGGGCCTCAAACCCTTTTGATCTGGTTCATTTAGACGTGTGGGTTCTTTGTACCATTTTGAGTCATTTGGGGTATAAATATTATATATCTTTCATTGATGATTTTTTGCAAATGACTTGGATTTACCTCCAAAAATTCTCCAAAGTGTTTTCCACATTCCAAACCTTTTAGAATGAAATTCAAAACCAATTTTCCATCTTTGTAAAATGTCTCCGCTCAGATAATTGGTGTGAGTATCTCTCCACTCCCTTTCGCCAGTTTATCTAGAAAAAAGGCATCCTTCATCAGACCTCTTATCCTGATACACCCCAATAGAATGGCGTGGCCGAGCGGAAACATAGACATATTTTGGAGACTACTTGTTCCCTCCTCTTCCACCAACAGGTGCCTCTGCAGTTTTGGGGAGATGAAATTCTCACCGCCACTTACCTTATAAACTGTCTTTCTTCCTCTATCCTTCAGGGGGAGACTCCTTTTAGGGATTTTTTATCCCCTCTCCCTCTACACTCCCTTCCCCTTAGTGTGTTTGGATGACTCTGTTACATTCATGACACATGTCCTGGCCTCTCCAAACTCTCCCAAATCTCTCCGGTGCATTTTTCTTGGCTACTCCTGCACTCAGTGCAAATATCGCTGCTTCTCACCCGACCTATGATGGTATGTCATCTCAGATGACATCAAATTTGTTGATAGCTCTTTGTTCTCTTCCCTCTTCTCATCCTGACCCCACCATCGATGATTGTCTTCCTCTTATCATCCACCCTCCACTGGTGTCAACCCTTATTGACACCCATTTTGGTCAGGTCTACTCTCGTCATCCATTAACAACATCCCCTGTCCCGGTCAATGACACCGTTGTCCCTGATTCAACTGGTACTCCAACCCCACTGCCTGAGGACTTTACCATTTCCCTACAGAAAGGTACTCGCTCCTGCCAGAGTACTCCTCTATTTGTATCTTTCATACAGGGGTATGTCCGCTCTGGAAACAGTTTCTATTCCTCACACAGTTGGTGATGCCAAATATCACCCAGGTGGCTAGCAGCTATACGAGATGAATTTTAGGCTTTGAAAAAAAACATACTTGAGATCTTGTCCCCCTTCCAGCAATCAAACATGCGGTAGGCAACAAATGGATTTACACAGTCAGGTTGAATCCCGATGGCACTCTCCATCGCCTCAAAGCTCACCTTGTGGCCAAGGGTTTCGCGCAGACTTACGGTATTGACTACTTTGATACCTTCTCACCAGTTGTCAAGATGACCTCAGTTCTATTATTCATCTCTCTGGCCGCCCATCATCATTGGCCACTTCATCAACTGGATGTCAATAATTCCTTCCTACATTGATTCCTTGAGGAAGAGGTTTATCTACAACAGCCCCTGGATTTTGTGCCTCCGACACCAAGTCTCAAGTCTGTCGACTCCGCCGCCCTCTTTATGGCCTCAAGAAGTCTCCCCGTGCTTGATTAGGCCGCTTCAGCATGGTCATCACTGACTTTGGGCACTCTCACAGCATTAAGGACCACACTGTGTTCTACAAGATGACCTTCCCTGGCTGCATCCTATTGGACATTTATGTGGATGATATCATCATCACCGGCAGCAACTCTGCATGTATCACCCATCTCAAGGGGCATCTTCACCAGCACTTCCACGCTAAGGATCTCATTCCTCTCACATACTTCCTAGGCATCGAGGTATCCTATTCTTTGGACACCATCTCCCTCTACCAACGGAAGTATGCATTGGATATTCTATAGGATCTTGGGCTGACACAGACCACTACTGTCGACACTCCTCTGGAGCATGGGGAACAGTCTTTTTATGCCTCCTAAGGCCTGTTTTGCACCTTAGTTAAATGAATTCTCTTTCTATAAGTATGTCACACCCTTACACTCAACCCATGTGATTGGATAATTAGTTATTTAAATATATAAGGATATGGTTGATGATGTATTTTACATGAAATATTGAGAGGGGGAGAAAATGAGAAGTTAAAATGAATTATGTTGTTGAATACAATAGAAAAAACAACAGAATTACAAAAATTACAGTAGGGAGGGAGAGAGAGTTCAGGCAGGAGAAGAAAAAGAGAGAGAGAGAAAACTCATGGAAGACCACTCCTCTGAGCCCTCCCCTTGTTGGAGGTCCTAATGTTCAAACCCACATAGTAGCCTGTTGTAGAAATTCACCCAAAAATGAGTTCGTCCCTTACACACACTGGCCCCCACTATTTAAAGGCCCTCCGAGCCAGCTAACCACCCAAACTACTAACAAAATCTAACCTACTGTCAGTTGTCTCCAACCCCTAACCAACTAACAAACACTAACAGACAACCAAAAGACATCACTGCCCCTTGGGAGTTGTACACAGATAGCCCCCATGCCCCTTAACAGACTTGGAAACCACTACTGCTTCTCCCCTTACACGGGCAACCCACTCAAGTCAATTAATACATAGTCCTAACATTTTACCCTCCTTAAAAACCACATTGTCCCAAAGGTGGACCAAAAAAACACAGATTAACCTCTTCAACATTGGTACTATAATCCCCCTTTGAAGTCGGTATCACATCTGATCCAGTACCTACGAGTAGAAGGGTTACAGATGATTTCTGCAAGGAGAAGGGGTATCATATCTGGTAGAAATAGCTGTAGTTTCTACCAATGGAATTTATGCATGTGGAGGTGTGAAACTATGGTCAAAACTATTTCCCAATGCACTACCTTTAAAAAAATAAGAAAAACATCAATTCTTAGTTTGAACTACAATATATTAAAGTTTACATTTATACAATTTTTACTTAAAAAACAAATTAAAAACCATTACCATTAATCATTTTCAAAACTGAATTCTTTTCATTAGTGTCAATATCATTTTAAAAAGGAAAGTGGTTTTTTAAATTTTTAGATTTGTACAGAGAAAATAAAACACTTTCATTTGAAAACAATTTTCAGAAAACTGTTTAAAACTAGCTCACCACTTTCCAAGAAAAACAATACACAAAAAAGCACAATAATAAGTACACAACAAGGGAAATGTAGATAGGTATGCAAGTATCTTAACAGTTCAAACAGCTAAAAACCACTAGACATAGGCGAACCCGAGAGATCAAGAATAATCTAGGCGATACTAATACCTGTGACCCCATCTACAGTAGCATGCCATATACGATGAAATCTAACGCTCCAAAATGCTCGACCATCCTTTATTAGGAAGGCTAAGGGAAAATCTCATAGCAATAAACCCAAACATATCTGCCTACTATGGGCCACTGGTCAGTACCATAACCTACCAGTGCAGTACTCGTCTTAGAAAATTCTCTCAATATGTCAGTTTCATATGTTGTAAGTATAAAAGGGGGTGAGCCATCAGATGCCTCCGATCATCAAATCACAACCTATATTTTTAATAATAATCAAAGCAGGCCACACCCCGAGTCTCCCCAATGTCTACTCTCATGCCTTAAAATAAATATATAACAAAGGGTTCCCAACCGAGAAACCCACATAATAGAACCTGATAATTCCATCCTAAGGACATATCAACCATTCCATAGTGGCAAGGCATGAGGAGCAACCAAATGAGTCTCCCCAAGGTCTACTCTCATACCTTAAAATAAATAGATTACAAAGGGTTCCCAACCGAGAAACCCACATAATAGAACCCGAGAATTCCATCCTGAGGACATCCCAACCATTCCATAGTGGCAAGGCATGAAGAGCAACCAACAAAGGTTTTCATAATAAGAACTTCCCCTAATTTTCACAAAGTGTCCAAACGGACCCTTAAACATTCCATATAATCATTCTGTACCAAAAATGCAAACCAATTTCCTAAAGAGGTGCAAAACACACAGTTTACCATATAAAAGCATTTGTAAAACCCCTTTAAAATATTTTTGGCACACTTTCAAACAAAAACCAACCTTTATAGAAATGCTAACCGAGCTACAATTCCTTTTCACAAACAAACCAATTTAAAAAAAAACTAACTTCAGACTTCACTTAGCTTAAAACATTTACAACCTTTTCAAGAACCCAAAAATCCATTATTTCAGACAAAAAAATTTATTATCAAATCCAAACCACTTTGGACATCCATAAAAGACCCCAAAACATCATTTTGAATACTGCCAACACTTTAACAAAAACAAACAAAACATTTTATATCACTTTTAACACATAAAAGCCAACCGGGCACCATTCCGAAGACCAAACATGCAGTGCTTAGAAAAAAATTTCAGTTGACACTCGCAAAATTAAAAAACACCAATTTGCATGTCAGGAACTTATTTATAATACTAAACCAGGTTCTAAATATCACAAATCAGGTGCGAAACAACAAAACATTTAATTAAACACCCAGCGTGTACAACTAAAACCGGACAATACCATTTTCATAAAACTAGGACTGAACTCCCAATTTTTCAAACAAAATAAATCATCCAAATATTTCCCAATAATAATTAACACCTAGGTAAAGTGAGAACAAGAAAAAAAAAGATGAAACTCAAATTATAAATCCAAGCGCAATAGAAATCTACATTCAGTGTGCGCTATTTCACAAAACAAAGTCAAATATCACCAAACAAGTTTAGTGCAATGTTTGCGCACAAAATCAATTTAAACCAAAGCTTGAAATTAACACATTAATCACAGAAGGTGTGAAAAGTGTAAAATTGATGATTCTTAAATTAAAAAAGATAAGTGCATAGGAATCCTACCTCAGAACCAAGGAGCGACAAAACAACGCGCGTTCGAAACCAAGTGGTAAGGTCCAACACCCTACATATTAAATATCAAGGACTAAAAACACACTAATATCCATAATTCGAGTATATAAAACCAAATGGCGAGAAGAAAATGCACCGGTGAAGGGTCACAACGGTTGCGTGCGCCAAGCGGGAAGGTCGCGACACTGACTGGACTTGCCGAAAGAGCGGGGAGGTGCGCTGTCCAGACAATTCGCAGGCAGGGAAGGCAAGCTGGTCGGACCGGTCTCCAGCAAGGGGTAGGGTAGCTGCGCTGCTGAGTAGGAGGGGAGATGAGGGTTGCGCCACTAAGAGAAAGAGGCCAGAGGGGTCGGTCGACCGGAGCGGGGTGAAGGCGTCGGGAAGCAGGGGGTCTGAGGGGGTGTTGGGGCGTACTGTAAGGGAGGCTGAGGGATGTGGCTAGCTGGGAAAGGGGGGCGATGTCCTGCCGAGAACCACGCATGAAGGATTTTAAGCACAAAATAAACCGTAAAAATACCTGGTTTGGATCTGAAGCTGTGCACAACGTCTGCCCGTCATTGGCGATCACTGCTCCAAGAATATGAAGCCGGATTCCTCTAGATCGTCCACACACGCTTCAAGGAATCTACGGGAGCACCGTTCGTCATAATCTGGGTGCTAGTGCGGAATTGCGATGATGTCTTCGACGCTCTAACGACCATCGCATCGCTTCGCTAGCGATGCCTGAGAGAGAGCTCGATCTGAGATCCTTGGATGGAGATCATCTATATCTAACTCATGGGAGATAGGAGAGTAGAGATAAGCTCCATGAATAGTCCTTGAAAAAATCCCCTCCTCTTCTATTTATAGTGCTTAATTAAAATACCCGGTATAGCCTCACCGACCCCGGATAATTAATGCACTATCAACGACATTTAATGACTAATTATCTGAGTCATAAATATTATCATCACTCACTTGTAATATATTAAAATATATTACACAATAATAACTGAGTCATTAACTTGACTCGTCGCTCCCATAAATATTAATTGAACCTTGAATAATTTAATATTTTTCAATTAATATTTTTCATGCATTTACTTAAAACTTGTAAATACATTTAACAAATAAATTCAATACTCATTATTCTAAACTCAAATAATATGAATTTATTTATTGAATTGGTGATCGTTTTTCCTTGGACAAATCCTGGACCCCAGTGGTGAGGCCCACAATGTCCAAAACTCTTATTCAACTGAATAGGGCAGATTCTTGAATACGCTATTGTGTGTGACCCTCTAGGACCTTATCTCCATAGTAGTGAATAATATTCACAGACCAAGAGTGGGATCTAGCAACCCATCATGGCCCCTGAAGAGACAAGGATTGTCACAACATCGACAACCAACCTACAAACATGCACTGTGTAACATAATCTCTTTGTCTGTAATATCTCTTAAAGCAGGACGCACTCATGTGTCATCGACCTTTTATCACTTTATTGTTTGTTGATGTAACTGGAAATATTTACCATCGATTTCATGGACATGGTATTATAAATGTACTACCATACATATCAACATGTTCTAAGATATATTAATTCCATAACTCAGAAGTGAAAAATCCTTTCTTGACTATTCAACCAATGTCATGCCACCAATGATGCACCCAACACAAACTACCTCACCACAACTTCATTGCCATGGTTTTTATTTTTCATCAAAGTATGCAATCGAATAACATACATTGGTAATGATTTCAAGTTAGGAGACCATTACACATGATCATATATAGGAACGACCAATGACACCCAAAACATGTGGTGTTCCTATTGACAGGTCAATCCTCATGATCTCACTACTAGAGATCACCAAGTGCGAACTTAATGAGAAGAAGTCTCAATTATTTTGAGACCCCAACACCTGATAGTAAAACATCTACTATGTAAAACCAATAAGATTTATCTAGACCATAAAACACATATTTAAGATTAATTTCATAGCATCTCGAGGTTCTCATTATATCTTGGGAACTGCTATAACCTTTCGATGCGACAATTAATCTTTGGACATTACCATTTCAATAGTGGACGCAAAAAAGTCAACACTATAATGGTAAGATGAAATCATGTATAGCTAACTATATAAATGATATGGTAATCAAAATTACTGAATAGTTGGGTCTAGGGCACCCACTATTTCAACACATAAGCATTCATCTTTCTTATAGAAAGAATATTCATTTAACGATGGTTCCAAATGGTCCTTGGCATTTAATAAAAATAATGATATCCTATAAAACTCCTTTAAGAGAAATTTAAAAAATAATATCATATATAACTCCCTTTTCAAAGTATAAACAAACCTTTAAATTAGATTTGGAAATCAATATTTGAAATCCCCTTTTTATAAACCCCTTTTTGAAACTGGACATTTGTTTTCAAAAGCCTCTTTGAAGTCATACAATGCCATTATTGATTTAAAATAATTCCCTTTGGGAACACATATAGGTAAATCCTCTTGAAATGGAATATAAGGGATCATAAACATAATGTATACACAAATAAAAAAGAAACCCATCAGAAAGGATTCTTAAAATTTATAAGCATCCAAAATATCAAATTATACCATACCTCAACTCATAACCAAACTTAAAGGGACAAAGGGAGAGTTCATACGACCGATAAATCAAAACCACAAATATTTAGAACCAAATCCCCACCTAGGGTTTGCCAGCACAACCCCACAATGAGCGAGAAGGGAAGAAATGAGGAGAGGGAGACAGAGGAGTGAAAATAGATATGTAACTTAGAAACCCACTCAAGATCAAAATAGGAAGGCTCGAATTCATGGAGGGGGAAAGGGGGATCTGCACTTCAGCCTCCCTAGGATGTGTTGAATGAGAGGTATGAGATAGGTGTGGGTAGTTAAATAGGTGGAGGTTATAATTGGAAATTCAAAAAAAATCAAAATCTAGGTACATCTCACAGTTGAAAGTTTACCAAACTGTGCACCAACCATGTATCTTTCACTAGGAACACTTAGGCACCTGAACAATTGAAAAAATTGTGCACCAATCATGTAAAATAGATCTGCTAAACTAAAGAGCCCTACCGTATGGCTTCCTCAATATTAACACTAACTATGCGCTAACCGTGTGACAAGAATAAATTCTAAAATTTCAAAGAATTCCAAAATTAAATATCTGGACCTCAAGAATAAAAATGAAAATAAATAAATAAATAAAATTATAGAGAAAATGATGTTTGGGGTGTGATAATTCTCCCCACCATAATACCTTTTCCCCCTAGAAAGTCACTGAATTAAAAAAAGAATCTACATCAAGAGAAATTAAATTGGAAAGAAGTCACTAGAGCAACTAACTCCAAATCACTTCACCTTTGAAGCGAACCAATGCATATAAAAACATCTCCAAATTCATAAGTCGCACTCAATAGTCCTCAGGAGAGATCACACAACTGAGACCCATGGTAATTCACCCCACCATATAAGAACTACTCAACAAGAGGAGTCAAATGACAAAGGAATCTAAGGAAACCACTATGAAAATCCGACCAAACAATAACCAAGAGGGTCCCAAAGAAACATCCATCTAGTGGCATGTCTATAATTCCATAGAAAGAATAACTCATTCTACAAATAGAAAAAAGAGAAGAAATTTCCAAAACACAATGCCAATAAATATAATGAGGAAAAGAGAAGGTAAAGAAAAGAGAGTGAGAGAGATGGAAGAAAAGGTTTAACTTTGAACTCTGTGGAATCGTACTAGAAACAAATAAGCAATTACTTCCTCTCTAGATAAGTGAAACCTAAACAAAAAGACTCCTCCTGGACATATTATCCAAAACTTAACCTGTCACAACCCATGAACCTCCATCAGTACCAAAGGAGACAAATTCAAACATCATGGCCTCTTTGACCAAAACATTAAATTAGAGTTGTCCAAATAAGGGTGATCTAGGCCAAATATTTAGACAAGGACCTTTCACAAGGAGATACTCTTAGAGAATTACTCAACACAATATCATAGGAACAAAAAACTTCCAATATACTCCTCGAACCACTCCACACCGTCTAGATAATCTAGATCATCCCAACAAGTGGGATGAAAGGGATCCAACTCTACTGCTCCACATGGAGTCTTGGTAGGGTCGACAATTGAAAGATCTACACTCAAAGTCCTAGGGACACCTACCAAAGGGACACTCCATGAAACAACTTACAATGATTTCTTAGAACTCTTCTAAGGTAGAATACTCTAAATGGAAAGAGAAAATAAGAACCTCAATCAATAACAAACCAAAAACAAAATAACCCAACCAGAATTAAACCATTCCCAAAATAATAGCCTAAGAAAGCACACCCCAATTGAAAGACATAATTGATTTTTTTTTCATTTTAAATCATTTTCAAAGCCCCACCCAAATCTCAAAATTTCAGAATTTTACCTGAAATCCAATTTAAAAATATGCACTTAAATTCCAAAGCCTTAAATGATCGTCTTAAATCATATCATTGTAAAACCTCCTTATTGAAATCACTTCATGAGTCTCAAAACACCTGGTCTATTTCAATTTATTTTGGGAAATCTTCATTATTCATTCCAAAAAATCACTTTCATCCTTTAAAACCACATTCCCTTTGCAAAACCTCAATGAAATCAAATTAAATCACATCAATAATTCACTAAAATCCTCTTCAATATGTCCCAAATAACACTGTACCGATCCCAAAATCAATTCCAAATCCAACAAAATCAAAATCAACACTTTGGAGGGCTAGTGGTTGTGTATAGTTAGGCCACATGGTTTGATGGACCATGTTCCAACCATTCCACTACCATTGAGAGTTTATCAAAACCATACACATGGATTCCACATGGGTTTTCAGGCCATATGAGCTACTGGTGCCTCTAATTCCACTCCCTTATTACTCAAATAATGAAAACCCCAAAACAACTCATAAAACACCCAGAAAGATCAATAAATCATCAATTCAAATCAAAATCCATCAAGAAGAATCAAAAGAAAAACTCATAATCAAAACTCAAATCCCAACATCCCATGGTAACTTAGGCTTTGTCACAAGTAGTGGTAATTCGACACTCACCCATGATATACCTTCTGAGAATTGATGATCCTATCTTTCATCTACCAAGCTTAACAAATAAAGAGTTTTTTAAGAACTTAGGTCATATTAATAACCTATGTTCTAATACCATTCCTATGAGGGCTTGATGGAGCTTCATGACCTCGTCTGAGGATGTTGTCCCCTCCATATCTTCTTAATGATCAGGGTAGTGTTGGTGAGTTCCATTGTTCTTGATTGAGTTTAGTCCACTAGGATAAGGTAGATATTAGTTTGGGATACACAGACTGAGGTGTATACCAATGGTGAATTAACATCTGTCCCCTCCTTCTATGTAGGACATACAATATTTTCCATTTTTTGGTTGGATTGTATTTCAGCTCTTTTTATTAAATCCATTAATTTATGTTGTTCAATTCATAGACCGACCTCTAGTGGTTTGGGGTAATTCAAAATGTAATACTAAGCTTTTTATGTCTATATAATTGTTCTATGATTATGCCTATGGTTTGAGTTTATATCATAATCTTTTAAGGTAGTGATCTTCTGGGATGTAGGGTTAGCAACACCCACCCACAATAGGTGTGTGATGCAAGTCTAATCTTAGGAGGTACTGTAATTCATAGGTACCTCAAGTATATCCCATTAATCTAAGGAATTTAATATTATTATGATGGGTATAGACATATCACATTGAATTTTCTTAACATTCATGCTACAGTCAGAGAGGCAGTCGACGAATAGCCTAGGCAGAGGAAGGAACTAGAGAAAGGAGGTCTGTACAACACTAAAGTGATGGAGGAGATCGAGGAGCAGCATGAGGTGGACATAACTTTGGTTTTATTCTACTAATATTACCCCTAAGTAGACCAATACTATATTGGGAAGTTAGTGGTTATAATCTTGGATAGTTGTAGGCACTAGAGTCTTTTTATCAGGAGGCTCCAGGAGTGTTTGGAGGTACGATCTATGTTCGTTATACTTTTCTTATAGTACAATTATAAATAGGTACAAGAAAATATTTTTTCTAATATTTTCAATTATTTTCTAGGTATATGGTAGGTGTTGGTAGAGCCCCATGTTAGTGATGTTTGGTATGAATTTGGACTTGCAAGGAAGAAGAACAATTCCCCCATCGAGATGTGTTATTGAGAGGCAATCCAAAAACATGTGGGAAAGTCAGTGACTCCTAAAGTGGTTACTATATAGGTGTTGTAGATGGGGTCCTTTTAATTTCACGTTTGAGGCCCTTTTTTTGTGCTAAGGTGTCATAGAAATCCCTATTTTTAGTGAACTAGTGTAAAATGAAAAGGGTGTGTTCTAAGAAATAGGATCTCACAGAGGCTTTGAGTGCGGTTCTAGGTACGAGTTTGGGGAATGTGAGAGAGAGTTATTGCATATCCTTTAGATGTTCATGATAGAATTTATGTTCACTAACCTTAATTTTCTATTTCTTATGTTAATTTGGGTAAAAAAACCTATGATATTTCATAGTAATTTTGGATAAACCCAGGTTATTTGTCTCCCTCACGAACCCCTTTGTGTTTGGAAATGTATCTACTATATTAGTTTTCTCATCAAAATTGTATCCTTGTTTTCATTTTATTTGAGTTTGGTCACTAGTTTTGGGATATTTAATGTGATTATTTTATTATGAATGAGGTGGGTGGTTGGGGTGGTTAAAAGGATGTTTAATGTTTTGCTGCATGGGTGGTGGGTGCTAGAACTATTGGTAAGGGGGCTGGAAAGTGTGTTGATTTTGATGGGGGGTCTATCCTGGTTCTGTTGATTTCTAAATCTTTATTAGAAATGGTTAGGCTCTATTAATCTCTATTTTTATATGGAATTGGTTCTATTCTACTTTATTTTGAAGTCTTGTTTTGTGTATTTGAATCATAAATACTAATATTTGAGATTCAAATGGGATGAAGATGAATAAAGATTGGATGGATGCTAATCATTTGACAATAGAGTATGAGAACGGATTGAAAGAGTTCGTCAAGTTTGAAAAGGATCACGCAAAGGATCCTTCTCAAATCCTTTGTCCATGTTTATGTTATTTTTATTCTAGAATAATTACTCCAAAGGATTTGGAAGAACATTTCATATGTCACTAAATAGATCAGAGTTATAAATGTTGGAATAAACACGGAGAAAAGGAAAATATAGCTACTGGCTGGGAAAAAACTGCATTTTATGGATCATCAATGATTACAAATAGGGATAATGAAGAAGACTATATGGAGGATGTGATTACAGATGTTAATGATGATGAATATCGTATTGACGAAATGACAAGGAAAGTTAAAGATGATCTCCGTGATTTCACAAAATTGCTTGAGAAGTTACAGAGTTGTACAAAGACACCATTGTATACTGGTTGCACTAAATATACAACATTTTCAGCTCTACTAAAGTTGTATAAATTGAAACAAACAACAGATGGAGTGATTTTAGTTTTACGGAACTACTTACTCTCTTGAATGACATGCTCCTAGAAAATAACGAGCTTCCAAGCCGAACATATGAAGCTAAACGAATGTTACACTTGATGGGTATGATTTCTGAAAGAATACATGCCTGCCCGAAAGACTGTATATTATTTCTCAAGGAGAACTAATCACTTACAGAATTCCCAAAGTGTGGTGCTTCCTGATACAAGAAATATGAATCCAATCCTATGAAATTTGTATGGTACTTTCCAATCATTCCAAGGTTTAGGCGTCTATATGGAAGTGAAGAAACTATAAGACAATTGTCCTGGCATGCAGAGAAAAGAAATAAAGATGGGAAATTATGTCACTTGGCTGACTCTCTTCAATGGAAGAGAATTGATCATGAGTATCCTGAATTTGGAAATGAGCCGAGAAACCTTCGTCTTGCGTTATCTATAGATGGCATGAATCCTTTTGGTTTTCAAACCAGCACTCATAATACATGGCCTGTTATGTTGGTAAATTATAAATTTCCATCCTGGTTATGCATGAAACGGAAATTCATCATGTTATCTATGCTTATATTAGGACCAAAACAACCAGGTAACGATATTGATGTTTATTTGGATCCTTTTATCGAGGATTTGAAGTTATTTTGGTATTCATGTGTTATATTGTATGATGCTTATAAAAGTGAATACTTCATATTGAGAGTGATGTTGTATGGGACAGTAAATTATTTCTCTTCTTATGGAAAATTTTCAGGATATAGCATTAAAGGAACTCAAGGATGTCCCATGTGAGAAGAATATACAAAATAAATTAGGTTGAAACATTCATTGAAATCTATGTTTCTAGGACATTATAGATTTATACCTCATCAGCATAAGTGCCAATCTTGGACGACATCATTCAATGGAAGTTCAGAACAACCCAGAACACTATATCCACTAACAGGTGATCAACTGTTTGAGAAAGTAAAATATGTGAACACTGTTTTTGGTAAACCATTTTTGAAAAACCTTATGAAAATCGATTGGAAAAAGAGATCAGTTTTTTCTTGAATCACCATACTGGAATTGTGATGCATGTGGAAAAAATGTATGTGATAGTGTTATCATAATGTTTCTAAATGCCCCTGAAAAAACAAAGGATGGAATTAAGGCAAGGTTGGATATGGTTGACATGGGAATATGAGAAGAGTTGGCTCCCGTGAAGGGTGAAAATCTAATATTTCTTCCTCCAGCTGCTTACACTCTTTCTAGAGAGGAGAGATATCAGTTTTGAAAATTCTTCAATGATGTAAAGGTTTCAGAGGGGTATTCATCAAATATCAAAAACATTTTTTCAATGAATTATTTGAAGTTAAAAGGTTTTGAATCACATGACTACCATGTTTTGATGCAATATTTAATTCTTATAGATTTACGTTTCATTTTTCCCAATAATGTTCACCATACGTTAACCAAACTTTGTTTCTTTTTCAAAGCTATATGAAAAAAAGTTTCAGACCCAGAAAAATTGCCAACTATGGAAAGAGAAATTGTCATCATATTATGTGAATTATAAATGTTCTTCCCTCCATCATTCTTTGATATGATGGTTCATTTGATGGTTCACTTGGTGAGAGAGATTCGACTTTGTGTTCCTATGAACTATTGATGGATGTACCTCGTTGAACGGTATATGAAGATTTTGAAAGGGTATGTCAAAAATCGAAGTCGTCCAGAGGGTTGTATTGTGGAGCGATATATTGTTGAGGAATCCATTAAATTCTGTACCGAATACTTATCTGATGTTGAAAGTATTGGTATCCCAAAATCTCGTCACACTGGATGCATTGAGGGAGATATAATTTCTGGAAGAGATGTTGTGACAATCAATATTATAGATCAGGAGCAGGCCCACCTTTATGTTTTGTATAACAGTTGGGAGGATGATCCATATATTGAAACCCACAAAGAAATTCTTAGGTAGTTGAATCCATCAATGGATGAAAAATGGATATCAAATACACATAATCACCAGTTAATATGATTTCAGGACCATATTTTTAAGGAGTTAGATGAAAATCCAAATTCAATTTCAGAACAACTTCGATGGCTAGCCACCGGACCAAGTGTGTATGTATTATTTTACAATGATTATGTAATTAATGGTTATACATTCTATACAGATGAACATGATGAAGATAGTACCATGCAAAATAGTGGAGTTACACTTGTGGATGAAGCGATGAATGTTTCTGGTAGTAAGGAAATAAATTCAATTTATGTGAATATGTTATACGTTGGTATTATCAAACAAATATGGTAGTTGGATTATACGGCATTCTAATTGCCGATTTTTCAATGCAAATGGGTTGATAACAACAATGGTGTTAAAATAGATGAATTGGGATTTGTAAAAGTTGATTTTAGTAAAGAAGGGTACAAAGACGAACAATTTATAATGGCATCACAAGCTGTACAAGTATTTTATGTTCCATATCCCACAAACCGAAAGTGGTCGATTGTTCTGTTATCGTCCAAAACCACTGATGGGTCCGATGAAAATTTAGTTGAGGATGGCCTTTCAGTGGTACGTAGCAATCATTTCGTAGCGGTCCCAATGTAGATGATATTTTGTATGTTATATGAGACCGCAATGAAGGGATTTGGATAATTGATAGAGGTGTCAAATCCCTTAAGGCTAAGAAAAAAAGAAATAGAGTTCAATAAACATGTTATATTTTGTTTGTAATATGAATCTTGTTATATCATGTTATTATATTATCATTACTGAATTTATGTAATCTAAATAAATTATTCAACTACTTTTGTAGATAATGACTTATGCATGTTCTGGTGCTCCTAACCCCGAGGCTGAACAAGTCTCTCAATCTTCCGCTACTGCTGCTCACAGTGCAGAGCAACAACAAGTTTATAAACTTGTTGTTACTACTAGTGTTGAGGTCCAACAACATTCCATCAGCACATGTCATTACTACCATTTCAGATGAACATATAGATGATGTTGATATCAATAAAATAGTCGGGGATGAAGGACTAACATCCTAGAAAACACAGGTGTGTTGTAGTTTGATAGTGTTATACAAAGTTCTTAAGGAAAAAATCAAAGACATCAAATTTGATGTTGGATGGAATGCATGAGGCCAACATGTGAATCCCAACAAGGCTATGTTTAGTAGTTACATTGGAATTTTCACTCGAAAACGCGTGCCGATTGACATAGATTCATGGAACCATATTGTGTCCGAGATGAAGGTTGTGATCTAGGAAGAAATTACAGTAACATTATGATATTATTTCTTTAATTTACTAGAAAATAAAATAATGAAACAATATATTACTCTTCTCAATCCCTTGTAGAGTACATTTATAGTAGATGATTCACACAAGAATTATGTACTAAGGCTTGCAGGAAAGATTCATCAAGGTTTTCACACTATTTTAACAAAATGTCACCTAAAAGATTCTAAAGGTAAAATAAACCCACACCCCCCCTTGTCTACGCTCACCTGATATCCCAAGAATCATGGGATGCATTTATTGGCTGCCGTGGGGATGAGAAGTTTCAGGTACATTGTGGCTGATAATACGTTGTTTGAGGATACGTGTATTCATCACTTTGATTGTCAATATTTCATTTATGAAACAATAACTCAGTACTGAAAATAAGGAATGTGCATCAAAACCAACATACCCCTATCGTAAAGAAAGGATGGGGTATGCTTCACTAGAAAAGAAAATGGTACGTATTTTAAATTTATAGTAATATTGTTATGTGACAAGAAATAACATCATAATTATCTTTCTATATTTATATGTAGATTGATAAGTCTAAAGCCAAAGACACTTCTATCCCACGTCATGTGCTATGGAAGGAGGTATGTGTGAATAAGGAAGGAAGACTAGTAGATGAAAACACACAAAAAGTGTGGGAAATATGTGTAAGTATGACACGATAAAAAGTTTTGTTTTAAATTACTATTACATAATAATAATTACTTATTTTCCTATATCCAATAGTCACAGGAATCAGCTACTCCTATAGCAGATGTAGACCTATTATTGATGGATTTGAAGTGTCCAGAACAATTTGGTCATGTCAGAGGTGCGGGGTTTGGGGTGACACCCCAAATATATTTTGAGAAAAAAAAACAGATGATAGATATGAAGTAATAAAACAAATGAGCGAAAGACTAGAAACTCTTGAAGAATGATTTAAATGGCAGGGAGAGTTGCTAGAAAATTTTATGGGTGGGAAGAAAGGATAAGACATAACTCAGTAATAACCAGTGTGTGAAGATCTCACCCCACCCCCACCAGCTTTTAGGTGATCCATTCCCCTCAAAGAGCTATCTTAGCCGTGGTAATCAATATTCTAATAATTGTTCCCATGAAATGAAAATCAGAAAAACACTGATACTTTTCCTATACTGATCTTTTACAGGGTCATAATGACTGTGATTTATATCTATCAACACCCACATATCACCTTGTAGAGAGGGCTATGATGTTTAACATCCCAGAGGACAAGCTGCATAATAGACTAGTTCCAAAAGATCATCTGAAAATGACGATTACTGTAGCTCATGAGCCAAATGCAGAGCTACCCATTCCACTTGATGATGATGATATTTATATGGTCAAAAAGGATATTGGGACATTCATTACATGGCTGTCACAAATTGTAAGAATACATGTGGACAAAGAGGTATTTATTTCTATTTTTTTTCAAGATAAACCTTTAACAAATAATGAAAAAGGTCTGAATCAATGAATGTTATTATAGACGGATAAAGGGAAGGGGGTTACAAGAAACATAGGCTCAAAATCATCTAAATGTTCGGCCAACTGATCCAAAAGATCTACTAAAAGCACAATAACACCGCTTGTTCTATATACACATTTTCTAGCATTGAAGACTCATGTGGATACAAAGCTAAAAAGTGGTAGTAGTCATATAGTTGTTTTTGAAAAGAATATATATGGAGAGGAAATTAAAGATTTTGTTACTCTTGAAAATGTAAATTAGATCCTTGAATACGGTTGGCTAGGTTTCATAGTTGTAAATTTATATATGAGGTATGTTTTCATGAATTGATTTTCTAAAAGCTGATATAATGTGCTAATTATAACTAAATGCATTTTATATTATTGGTATGTGTATATTTAAAAAATTTTGAAGGGATTTCACCATGATCCAAAATTGAGACTCACTAGTCCTCATACCACATCAACACAACTAAAGAAATTAGATCCATTAAAAAGGGATGAAATAGTGAAAGGCTTACTGAAAACATTTTAAAGCAAGATTACAGATGACAGACTCTTCCTAATACTAACCATGTAGGGGTAAAAATATATAATTAAAGCATACAATTATATTTTCACTTCTTTCATTACTTATTCCTTTTTGTGTTTTTAGGTAGCATTGGCTGCTAATTTTAGTGAACTTGGATACTCTAAAGATTTATTTTCCGGATTCAATTCAAGGATATCCAACAAACTGACCACACATGATAGAGTTTGTGAATCTATAAGATACTACATCCTACATTTTAGGTCTAAACATCAACTTATATAATTTATATTATCTTTTACCGAGGATTCTATTATGATAGAGAGGTGTATCATTATCATCTAAAAAAGGAATGAGGACAGGGGCCAAGCATAAGGAGGCGAGCAAGTACTATGTCTGGACAAGTATTAGGGTATATATAATAAAATTTAATTATCCAAACACATATCAAAACAAGTTACTTATTCTCCTAATAATCAATTTTTTTGCAGTGTACAAAACAAAAAAAAAGATAATGATTGCAGTTATTATGTTTGTAAATTTATGAGAGAGATCATTTTCTGTCAACAAACTAGCATCCCTAAAGAGGTATTTTAAAAAACAACTACTATTTCATTTAAATTATTTATTAATTATTTATTTATATATTTTTTAGTAATACTCTGATTGTAGAAAAGCCTCATATTCACAAGACAATATATATTTGTTCAGAAACAAGTGGTCCACATACCTGATGGAAGATTGTACAAAAATAGCATGAAGATCTGACTTGGGGACGTGTAAAATTGGCGGACATTTTTGAGAGGGGTTAAGGAGATCAAAAGATGAAACATTATTGTATGTAAATGTTAATAGGAAAATTTTAATTTTTATTAAATAAAACATCCTTTCTATAATGATTAATTTTTCCATTTTAACATATGAAATGCACCAACAACATGCAATAATGATGAGCCACTTTTCTTTGGTCTTTGGATAAGAAAAACCAGTAAAATCTCCAAAATACCTTCATATCTGACCAAACACATTCTTATTGTGTTGATACTTTAGGAGAATGGTCCATGGGTCATTTTTGATGTGTAAAAGTCAATCCCACCTCAATCTGAGGCACGGTGTGGCCACTATCACTCAAAGTGTCTTTTTTTTTAAATGGACAAAACTTTAAGTGAAAACAAAAAATGACGTACGGAAAACTGACTAAACGCATTCAGATTGTATTGATACTTTAGGAGAATGGTCCATGGGTCATTTTTGACATGTAAGAGTCAACCCATCCTCAATCAGAGGCATGGTGTGGCCGATATCACTCAAAATGTCTCTCTTTTGTTTAAAATGGACAGAATTTTAAGTGAAAACAACAAATGACATACATAAAATTGACCAAACGCTTTCAGATTGTGTTTATACTTTAGAATAATGGTCCATGGGTCATTTTTTATGTGTAAGAGTCAAACTTGCCTTAATAAAAAGAACAGTGTGGCCGGTATCACTCAAAGTTCCTCTCTTTTGTTTAAAATGGACAAAATTTTAGACGTATAGAAAAATGACCAAAAACATTCATATTGCGTTGATACTTTAGGAGAATGGTCAATGGGTCATTTGTGACGTGTATGAGTCAACCCTGCATCAATCCGAGGCACGGTGTGGCCAATATCACTCAAAGTGTCTCTCTTTTTTTTAAAATGGACAGGATTTTTAGTGAAAACAACAAATGACGTATGGAAAACCGACCAAACGCATTCAGATTGTGTTGATACTTTAGTAGAATGGTCCATGGTTCATTTTTGATGTGTAAGACCCCACCTCAATCCAAGGTATGGTGTGTTCGGTATCACTCAAAGTGTCTCTCTTTTGTTTAAAATGGACAAAATTTTAAGTGAAAACACCAACTGACGTACGAAAAACTGACCAAATGCTTTTGGATTGTGTTGATACTTTAGGAGAATAGTACATGGGTAATTTTTGATGTGTACGAGTCAACCTTTCCTCAATATTAGGAATGATATGGCCAGTATTACTCAAAGTTTCTCTCTTTTGTTTAAAATGGACAGAATTTTAAGTGAAAACAACAACTGATGTATGGAAAATCGACCAAACACATTCAGATTGTGTTGATACTTTAAGAGAATGGTCCATGGGTCATTTTTGACGTGTAAAATTTAACCTCGACTCAATACTAGGAATGGTGTGGCTGGTATCAATCAAAGTGTCTTTCTTTTGTTTAAAATGGACATAATTTTTAGTGAAAACAACAACTGACGTACGGAAATCCCCCTTCCTACCATACATTCCCAAAACATTCATTTTTTACAAATAAAAACATACTATTGAAATAAAAACTATTCCAAAAACATTTTAAAAATACCAATGATCTTAAAATGCATGAAATTCATTCCATTAAAACCATTAAAGCCCCCCACCCTCTGGACACCACCCCACCCCCCTGGACACCACCCCACCCCCTAGATACCCCCATGGACAGCCCCCCCCCCCCCACCGCCCTGGACAACCCCCAACCCCCTGGACACCCCAACCCCCTTGACAACCCACCACCCCCTGGACGCCCCCACCCCTCCTAGACACCACCCCACCACCTAGACACCCCACCCCCTGGACACTCCCACCCCCATGGACAGCCACCCCCACCCCCCTAGACACCACTCCACCCCCCTTGAACAACCCTCAAACCCCTATACTGCCCCACCCCCCTGGACACCACCCCATCCCCTGGACACCCCCACCCCTGGACACCCCACCCACTAGAAAGCCCCCCCCCCCAAACCCCTGGACACCCCAATGGACACCCCCCACCCTGATAGCCCCCCACCCCCTTGAACACCCCAACCCCCTAGATGGACCCCACCCCCTAGACGACCCCCACCCCCTGGACGGCCCCCACCCCTCTTAGACACCACCCCACCACCTGGACACCCCCACTACCCCTGAACACCCCCACCCCCATGGACAACCACCCCACCCCCCTGGACACCACCCCACCCCCCTTGGACAGCCCCCCACCCCCTGGACCCCCACCCCCTGGACACCACCCCACCACCTAGACACCCCCAACACCCCTAAATTAGTTTTGAATTGATGTCAAACTTGTGAAAATGGATTAAAATGTTTTGATAGAAACTCAATGGTTTTATCTTGTTAAAGAGGCATGTTTTTTTTATTAAAAACCAATTTTGGGTTTTAAATGAAAAATTAGCACTTGAAATGGTAGGAATGATATTTAATTATATTTTAAGCAGTCTTAAAATAAATTTCCCTTCATTGATTGTGTAAGAGAAGATGAAAACCATAGGTAATTTGTGAGTTATTTGGGCACACTCTATACTTATACAACATTCTAAAATATAAATGTAGTAGGTCACAACCTTGATGGGATGGCGATGAGTCTTCTTTGGACATTTTCATAGGGATGTGTGTATACACATATTTTCATGATCACTTAGAGAGTGTGGAGTCCTATATCCTAGAAATTTCGTACCTATTTGGAATATGACCATGTTGCTCGCTTACTATTTTTATTTGAGATATAAATGCATGTTAATGTTGTAAAACTACTTTACACACCTTCTAAATTTACATAAAATATTTTATGTAACTGTTTTATTTAAGCTATTGTTTTAGATATATTCCATAACTTGTAAAAACTTTAATTAAAGTATTTTCCATCATTTGAATTGTACAACATGATTTGTTTAAATATGCTTTAAAATTACAAACCTATTTATTCTAAAATTTAAATCATTCCTTTAGTTAATCTATTATTGGCATCTGATATGGAATCCTTGGTGAGACCCTATTGGGATTTTTAGATCACAACCTACTTGTGCCTTCAGGTGTTTGTAGATTATCTCCTTTTAGGTTCAAGTAGAGGGAAAGTATATTTTGGAGGTGGATTGAGATGTTGAATCTTGGAAGTGGTGAGTTGTGTCCTTAGGGACTTGGGTTGTTTTTCCCTATTTTAGTTTTTGGGTTGTATTACTTTGGTCTTTAATTCCATATTGACTTCTAGTATATTACTCTCAATGGAGTTTCTTTTGTATGAATATTGACTTTCTTGTCTTGCTTCAGCTATGCTTTGTGGAAAATTCATTCCCATTTGCATGTTGTATGATGCTAAGTGCTAGTCTCCGACCCGGGATTGAGAATGCCCTTCGGTCTATGTTAGGGCATACTCAGTTATCAAGTTACTAGGGTACCTGAGATAGTTTGTGACAAAGTAATATCAAAGGAGGTTGTTGAGATTCTTATCTTGAAGTTAGTATGCATTGTGAAAACTTGTCGGGACTTAGGAGGTAGTTGTAATTGAGTTCTTAGATATCTATCACTGCAATGAACCTTAAGTCACCAGGGGTGGTTAGGGAAAGATATCTTGTGAATTAGTTCTAGTCTTTTCCTTATTTTGATTTGGATAGAGTATAATTCAAATCTCATTATTCCATCTATTATGAATAATTTCCCTTGTTGCTTAATTTGAGTGTTAATATAATGTATTCTTTGTTGCCTATTGATGTTGTATTGCATCATGACTTCGAGAAGACATGAGAATCAGATCCAGGAGGAAGCTGTTGTTAAACCGTAGTGACCGAATCCTCTAGGGGACCCAAATCTAGTTGAGGTGATTGTGTGCACAATCTAAGCTTTGGGACAAGCACCACCTCTAGTTCCCGTTCAGGCTCTAACTGTGGATCCTCAGGGGGATTTTCTTTGAAATCATTCTCAATAGTTCCTTCACTAGAATCCACCAGATTTCAAAGGCTCAACTGATCCTCAACATGCTAAGGAATGGTTGGTCATGATAGAACGTCTGTTTGAGTTCTTGGAGATGACCAAAGGAAATCAAGGTAAAGTGTGCCACCTTCATACTGAAAGGACCAAGCAGAAGATGGTGATACATGATAGTGATGACAAAGAAACATGAGGGTTTAGCATAGAAAAAATTCAAGGTTCTTTTCACTAACAAGTTCTATTTAGAGTCAATGGTGTTAGCCAAGGCTGTGGAGTTTTTCAATCTTGAGAAGACTAACAGAACTGTGACTGAGTATTCAAATTACTTTATTGATCTTTTGTAGTTTTTACCTAAGATTTTATCTAATGAGAGGATAAAGGATCAATAGTTTGAGTTGGGAATTCAATCAGATATCTATTATCAGGTATTCTTGTTGAAGTTTCCCACTTATGATGATGTGATGGATAGGGTGATGATGATTGATATGGACATAGATGGAAATTCAGGGTTAATAGGAGTTCCTTTTTTTCCTAGTGGAAACATTAGTTCTTTTAAGGGAAAGCATAAGTATGATTATTCTTGTGGAATTTCTCAACACTAGGGTCATTCCAGACCTCCTATAGCACTAGGAGGAAGTCCTTTGATTTAAAATTAGTGTGGAAAAATAAAACATTCTAAGAAGGATTGCACTGATATTCCAAAAAACTGTAGCTCCTCCAAACATACAAGACACTTACAAATATTATTCAAAAACTTTTACACTATGCGTAGTGGAACAAGATCATTAGATCCTCCTAAAACAGTGAGGTAATCAGATGCTTCATGTATAAAAGGGTTCTGGCCATAGGCATTTGGAACGAAGCTACTTTATACAGTGGAAGAGTCTCCAAAGGAATAGGATACATGTCTAACAATTGTGAGAGGTATCATTACCATAGATTCATCATTAGTGATCGCTCTATTTGATACTAGTGCATCTCACTCATTTATTTCAACTCGTATTGTTAATCTGCTAAATCTTTCTATAGAGTTTTTACCTTGTGCAATATATATCACTACACCCCTTGGTATGAAGAGAGAGCAGGGTTTTCATAGTCCCACTTTTTTCTTATCTCTATCAGATGTTGAGTTGGATTGGAGTTTTTTGGCCCTCAACATGAAACCTCCTGACATCATTTTCGGAATGGATTGGCTCATTTCCAATAAATCCTGGATTGATTTTTATCTTTGGTGGGTCTATCTTACTATATCTAGTGGTGTATCTCTTGTATTTAAAGTAGATTGTGACCCAAGGTTGATCATATTTGAACCTTCTTATCCAGAGTTGGAAAAAGTAATATCAATGTTTTCTTTTGATCTGGAGTGGGAATCATTGAGTGGTGATCTCCCTCTAGTTTTTGTTGAGTTTCCCGATGTGTTTCCTTCTGATTTCTATAGTTTTCCACCATTAAGGGAGGTCAAAATTTCCATTGACCTAATGACTATCACTCAACCAGTTTCTATTCCCTCTTACCACATGGATCAAAAAAATGAAAGAGCTAAAGTCCCAGTTGGGCGATCTTCTTGAGAAAGGTTTTATATGACCGAGTGTGTCACCTTGGGCGACATCGCTTCTCTTCGCTAAGAAGGTTTATGGTTCTCTTAACTTATGTATTGATTACCTAAAGCTCAATCGAGTTACGATAAAGACTAAGTACCTATTGCCACAAATTTATTATCTTTTTTATCAGTTAAAAGGGGGTAAGTGGTTTTCAAAGACTGGACTTCTATCTAGTTACCGTCAGTTGAGGATAAAATAACCTGACATTTAGAAAACTGCATTTCAAAGATGGTACAACCATAGTTGGATATTATCATCAGTTCACTTCTTCAATGACTGTTCTAACTCATAAGGGGGTGAAATTTTCTTGGAATGATAAATTTCAGAGTTATTTTTTTGAGATGGAACATATTTTGACTACTACATTGATGTTGACTCTTCCAGAAGCCCGAAAAAGCTATGTGGTATTTTGTGATGCATCGAGTTCAGTCTTGGGATGTGTTTTTAGGTAAGGTGATCATGTAGTTTCTTATGGATCTCGTCAACTTAGGCCACATGAGAAGAACTATCCTATCGATGACCTTGAACTTATAGTTGTGATACATGCACTTAAGAGTTGGCGACACTACATTTTCATAGAAAGGTTCAATGTGTATTCAGACCACAAAAGTTTGAGTTATATCTTCTCTAAAAAAGTTTTGAATCTCCACCAGAGGCATTGGGTGGAATACCTAAAATCTTTCGACTTTTACATTGCTTACACCCTGGGGAAATAGAATGTCATTGAAGATGGGTTGATCCAGAAACTTCCAACCCAAATAGTGAAAGAATATTTTTAATAGTGGAACTTGATGAATCTTTTTGCACAGTTGCATATTGGAGTTAAGGAGAAAGGGGTTGAAGTTTCTTTAACCAGCATTCAGTTGACATCCACTCTTCTCAAGATGATTATTCAGGACCATGAGTTTGATGATGAATTCATTAGCATTAGAGACTCTCTTTATGGTGGGGATATAGTTTCCCAGTGGTCGTTCTCCAAAGAGGGTGTTCTATGCCATCAGAATCACTTCATTGTGTCGTTAGTAGCAAGAAAGACTATGATGGGGGTTTTTATAATTCTTAATGGGTTGTGCACCCAGGAACCACTAATGAGTTATATGACATGCAGTGGTAGTTATGGTAGCCATGTATGAAACATGGAATTGCTGAGTTTGTTTCCCACTATTATACATGCCAATAGGTTAAGGCCGAGCATCATAAACCTTTAGGTTTAATTCGAATACTTTTAGTCCCTAATTAAAAGTGGGATGAAATATCTACAGACTTTGTGGTTAGGTTACCTCATACCCAGAGAAAGAAGAATGTGACATGGGTTGTGATTGATAGGTTAACCAATTCGGCTCACTTTATACCCATTCACGATTCAACCAAAGTTGAGAAGTTGGGAAATCTCTACATGAAAGAGATTTTTCATTTTCATGGAGTTCCATCTACTATAGTCTTTGATAGGGATCCTCAGTTCACTTCTCACTTTTGGAGAGGCCTTTAGGAGGAACTAGGATCTCAGGTTCTTTTGAACACAACCTACTATCCATATTCGGATGTCCAGATAGAGATAGATATGAAGATTCTTGAGGATGTGCTTCATGCCTGTATCCTAGAATTTGATGGGGATTGGAATGATCACTTGAGGCTGGTTGATTTTTATTATAACAATAGTTACCAGTCAGTAATCAAGATGACTCCTTTTTGAGTCCTTGTATGGATGACCTTGTAAATATTAATTGTGTTGGTCATAGATTGTTCAAAGTTCCTTGGTTAGACCAAGTTTAGTGCAAGAAATGACAACAAAGATTCAGTTAATTCGTTAGAGAATGTTGAAAGCACATAGATGATATAAGTCTTCTGTTGATCATCATTGTAGACCTTTGAAGGTTTTAGTTGGTGATCAAGTGTTCTTAAAAGTTTCACCCCATTTGGGTCATCGACGATTTGGGAGGCAAGAGAAGCTTTCTCCTCATTTTGTGGGACCTTTCGAGGTTGTTGAGCAGGCAGGGAAAGTTGCATAATATTTATCACTTCCACCATGGATGGAATCAATACATAATGTGTTCTATGTATCACAACTGAGAGAGTATCTCTATGATTTATATCATGTTTTTATTTGGAGTGATATTGAGATTGAGCCTAATTTATCTTTGACTGAGCGATCAGTCATGATAGTTGATTCTGAGACCAAGGTACTTCATGGGAGGATGATACCTTTGGTTCATGTTCTATAGTAGCATGGTTCTGATAAGCATGATATGTGGGAACATAAGGCACTAATGAGAGAGCAGTGGCCTCATCTTTTTGTCATGGAAGCTTCTTCATAGGCTTTATGGGGATATAATGTTTTTATGGTGGGGAGGTTGTAACATCCCATTACCAATCTCACAGATACATCTTTAACCTTGTCATGTTTTTTCATTTTATTTTACCAGTTAGGGTTGATAATGAATTAGGAGGATACCTATAATAGTGAATTTAGATATTTGTTGGACTCTTAGATTTAACCGACCGTTTCTATAGGTTGTAGGAGGGTTACACACCGTGTAACTAGGTTACATGATGTGTAATAGTGCTAGATGCAAGTCATGAAAGGCTTCACACTACAAGGGTAAATGAAGTGATGAGTATTTACACATTGTGAATTAATTAAATATAGATTTTTAATTTAGAGATTTGGTTTTTAATTCAAGGCGAAGTGTTTTTTTTGCGGTTATGGAAATTAATTATTTCACAACGTGTATTGGGATTACACGTCATGTAATACCCCAACTACGGTTTTAAAACATGCAGCACGATCGATCTCTCCCTTTTGTATCCTTTCTAATTTCACTCCTCTCGACCCAAAGCCTTCCCCAGGTGATCTGAAAGCTCTACAACCCTTCAGAATCTTCTTATTCGGGGTTCGATCATCGTTGTGTTGGCGGTGTGATTCCCAAATAAGCTTTCTCCCCCATTCTTCATCTTTCTCTCTTTCTCCTCCTTTGGTATTTCAATAGATCATCCTAAAATTGATAGATGTATGCTCTGTGATGTTGGATCTTGTCTCTATGTTTTGTTTTGATATCTTCTACACCTTCTTTCTCGTTGACGGGTGTCGTTGCGAGTATTGAGTTTTGGGGAAAATGTAGGTGGTTCCATATCATTTAGCCAAATTGATTAACCTTGAATTTCTTAATTTATTTCAATTATTAATTTAAATTAAATTACTCAAACTTGATTTCAATTAATTTGATAAAAGCCAATTCCAGTGAATTGGGAGTTTTGAAATGGGTTTGGCATGAAAATTGGGAAAACCCCCAATTATATTGAATTGGGGAGAGTTTGTGGGAATTTGTTGATTTAAATTGTTTAATTTAAATTGTAAATTTTATGGAATCTATTTCAATTAAAATTTTGAATTTAATTATGGAAATGGATTTTAAAATTGATGGAATTAGTTTTGAATTGATTTCAAAACTTTTGAAAATGGATTAAAATGTTTTGATAAAGCCCAGTGGGTTTATCTTGTTAAAGAGGCATGTTTTTTTTATTATCAAAAACCCATTTTGGTTTTTCAAATGGAAAATTAGCACTTTAAATGGGAGTAATTATATTTAATTTTATTTTAATTAGTCTTAAAATAAATTTCCCATCATTGATTGTGTAAGAGTACATGCAAGCCTTAAGTAGTTTGTGAGTTATTTGGACACACTCTACGCTTATACAATGTTCTAAAACATAAATTAAGTAGGTAACATCCCCGATGGGGTGGTGATGAGTCACCTTTGGACAGTGTCAGAGGTATGTGTATATACACATATTGTTATGATCACTTATAGAGTGCAGAGTCCTATCTCCTAGAACTTTCGTACCTATTTGTAAGATGACCATGTTGTTGGCTTATTATTTATATTTGAGATATAAATGTATGTCAATGTTGTAAAACTGTTTTACATGCATTTTAAATTTACATAAACTATTTTATGTAACTGTTTTATTTAAACCATTGTTTTAGAAATATTCCATCACTTGTAAAGCCTTTTCTTAAAGTATTTTTCATCATTTTAAAGGATGATTTGTTTAAATATGCTTTAAAATACCATACTTATTTATTCTAAAATTGAAAGCATTAATTTGGTTGAACTATTATTGGAATATGATATGGAATCCTTGGTGAGACCCTAATGGTCTTTTTAGCTCACACCATACTTATACCTTTAGGTGTTTTTAGATTATCTCCTTCCAGGTTTGATCAAGGGGAAAGAATCTTTTAGAGGTGGATCCAACTGTTGAACCTTGGACATGGTGAGTTGTATCCTTAGATACTTTAGTTTTTTTCCTATTTTGGTTTTTGGGTTTTAGTACTTTGGGATTTAATGCCTTATTGAATTCTTCTACATTACTCCCAGTGGAGTTTATTTTGTATTAATATTAACTTTATTGTCTTGTTTCCACTCTGTTTTGTGGAAAATTCATTCCCACTTGCATGTTCTATGATTCTAGGTTCTAGTGGAAGACCTATGGGGATCAAGAATTCCCTTAGGATATGTCAAGGCTAGTTCATTTATCAGGCTACCAAGGCACCCTGGCTAGTTCGTGATAGTGATATTGTAATTGTTCGAGATTGATAACCCGCTACAAATTATGGTTGTTGGTGGATTTTTTTGTGATGGATACATCTAATTTGGTTGTTTCCTTGTTTGAATATTTGTTTGGTATCACCCTAAAATGAAAATCGACTAACCATGTATACTTGGTTGATGAATTGGTTTCCTTGGGATTTGTTTTGTGTGATAATGTCCCAAATAAAAGTAGTGGAATGTGGTAAATGTTCATGTAAACCTGTAAAATGTTTTGTTGTGGTTTGTATGTGTGGAGAAGTGGATGGAATGTGGTTGTATAGTGGGGTTGTGATAGGTGTGTTATGATTATACAACAGGTCTATGAAACTTGTTGTGCTATGTTATGTTGTTGGGTGTAGTTATGAGTTGGGGGTCTGTTTTGGCTGGAATGGTGGTTTGGGTAGGATGACTTTGAAGAAGGGTGGTAGTGATTGGTATAGGTAATTCGCCCAGAGTTTCTCCATGAGTAATATGAAGAAAGCTTCACCCCGTACCAATAAATCGTGGTGCGGTGTGTCTTTAATGTAACGCCCCAACCCCAGCTACCCAGAGTCGGTGCATTATTGCGTAACATTGGCATGATCACAAATGATCAAGTCTCGAAAGGCCGATTAGTTTAGTAGCCTTGGAAACACTAGATACATTCATAAATGTTACATTACATCATAAAGTGAAAACTACAATAACAAAGTCTCCATTTTCCACACTCATATCCTCTTATGACTATCCCTGCAGGTCATTCATAAAATACTTCTTCACATTCTGGAAAATATTAAAACATTGAAAGGGGTGAGCTCAGATGCTCAGTAAGGATAACAATATTGCGGAAGCTTTCATAAATAAACATTAACATTTAAGGAAATGTATAACTAAAACAAAAGCCTTTTTAAACTTTAACTTCAGCATAATATGGCAAAAATAAAATTAAATAATGTCATTTACTTACTCACATGGATATTCTACTAGTCTAATAATCACATGCAATATCAATAACCACTTTCATAATGATGGAATGAATAATGCCATACTATCATAACCACATAGCCAAGGCCTCGTGCCAAGACTACAAATAAGATTTTGTCAAGGCCTCATGCCAAGACACTAGTTTGTCTCATGAGACCTTCCGATGCATCAAGGAGCTATAGCGGGCTCCACCCGTCACTTATTAAGTCCAATGCATTCCTCATATGAATAGGTTTAAGCATATCATAAACCATAACATAATCGTATCACATAAAACATGCATAAAGGAAACATAAAATTTCCACATTTCAATCACAATACAACACATTGATATAATAAAACATTTTCAAATCCATTTTCAATACCGAAATAAAATAGATTTAAAACTTGGTATTTATTTTTCATTTAAAAAAAAGTTATGGCTTGTAGAGGAAGCCGAAACACAAATAATGGTCACGACGGCGGAGAAGTCGTTGTCGCCGCATACGTAAGACAAAAACATTCCTTTTGTCGTTTAGTAAAACACTTTGTAAAAAAGATTCCTTTTGAATAAAAGTAAAAGTCAAAGGGGTTTATACACCGTATAAAAGAAAGTTGTGTATAAAACAAAATATGCCTCAATGAAAGGGAATTGAGACGAAGACCC
Source organism: Viscum album (assembly GCA_963277665.1). Taxonomy (NCBI): domain Eukaryota; kingdom Viridiplantae; phylum Streptophyta; class Magnoliopsida; order Santalales; family Viscaceae; genus Viscum; species Viscum album. The sequence goes on from OY728132.1 coordinate 1,881,757,704, forward strand.
TTACAAAGATCATTTTTTAAATAAAGTAGATCTATTATGTTTATTCACTATATGTACACATAAATAAAGTACAAATACAAGATAGGACATAATAATATCATGACATAATTTGAAAGTAGGAGATTAACCCAAAGAATGGAAATTGGGTTAAGAAGTTCCCTTACCTCGAGTCCGACTTGACTCGACCGTTCTTTAATCTCCTGAATAATAAACTAGAGTTAATTTATACTTTCTTAAGAACCATTTTTCAATTTCATTATTCCTTTTATATCACTTATTACCATGTTATGAACATTATGTAATTATTTAAGTTAATAACGGTCGTTTTGTCGATCTTTGGTACTTGAGTCAAAAATAAACTTCTTATAATTACAAGTTGTTTATGTGGTAGAATATCCATTATCTCCAGAATTATATTAATGATTTAGATATCATATATATCCTATATATCCAGTATATATATGCATTTATAATATTACATAACATTTAGAGGTAAGAAATGAAATGCACCGTTCATGGAGACGGTAAGCCGTACGTACGCATGAACGCTACTTTCATTTATATTTTGTATTTAATGGAATGAATTTATAATTATATAAAGGTATAATATAATTCCAGTATAATATAATGTATAATACCATTTACTCCATCCTTTATACATCCCACATATGGAATTAACGATTCAAATCACTTTGAGGGGGCGGTAGTCCACACTTCCTAAAATGAAAATATTGCGTTTAACCATAATGGAAACCATAAAGGTATGCCATAAATGAGAAATAAAAAAGCATAAGGAAAAAATAAACATAATATATATATCATATATAAAAATAGTGTCATCATAATGGCCACCATGAGAGGTGTTAAAATAATATTGAACAATCATCGTTTCGTGAGGCAGAAATTCACCAACCACAGAAACAATATGTTCTTTAACCATTAGATGAAGGTTTGTGTAAGTGTAAATCAAATAATTCTCATAAAAAAATCCTAGTATATTGAAGATACTTGTTTTTTTACAAAATAAAGGAATAAAAAGAGTTTATGGTGTTGGAGAAGCAAAATAAAACAAAAGGACATTAGAGAAGACATTACCTTAAAATCGGGTAAATCTTTTTTGATTTGAGCCAAAGGCTTCCTTGGGAAGAATTCTGCCCAAATTGAGGCTTCTAGGAGTAATAGAGGGATGCTTAGAGAGTATTTGAGTAGAGTTTGGCCGAGCCAAATGGATTAGAAGGTGTGAATAATGTGGTAGTGGTGGGGGCCTTTTATAAGAGGAGAGGAGGGGCACTCTTGGAAAGATTGAAATGTTACATTATTATGAAATGATTTTCGGATTCTAAAGGTCCCATGATGATATATTTCTAGGATAAGGTGATAAGGGTTCTAAATATGCTCATAAAATAGGTTTTTGACAAGTTTATGCCTTATATTTTACATTATCTTTTCATTTTATTTAAATCGTTAATTAATGAGGTAATTGCTGTATCATCATTGTGTCATAATTTTTTTAATTTATTTAATGTCTAAAAATTATAAAAAAAATATCATGATGTAGGAAATCTTTTTATCTTTATAATTAATATTTATAGTAAAAAATATGACTTGTATAACCCCATTTAATAATTGTTTTAGTAAAACAACTCATGTTTGTGACATTTTTATTTTAACATTAAATAAAAAGTTTTTAATGTCATTTTCCTACCAAAGTGGCCCCATGGGGTCCTCAAGTTGACCCATGGATTGTCTTGGTTGGAAGTGACTCATCCAATAGGGGTAGGATAAGTTTAAAGGTCATTTGCATATTTTTATAATGTCATTTTTACATTAAATTTCACTAATTACCTTTAATCGCGATTAATTAAACTTAAAAGTTACTATTCACCAAAAAATTATTTTAATCCCATTGAACCACATTTTACATCCTAATGACAACCATGTATGTCATATTTTTGAAAATCAAATCACAGAAGTGGTAATGTTTCATTTAAATGAAAAATCAGTTTTTTAACTACCACTTAGTGGTTTCACTATTCATCAAAAATTGAAGCTTTTCAGAACAATGCCAAAATTTCACCCAAAGCTATAATTGATATTCTGAATTCAAAAATGATGTCTATTTTACAAAATTCTAAACATATAAGTTTCATTAATTAATTTTATAATTAATTCCCGCTGTCACAACAAATAGCATGTTTTTAAGAAATAATATATATCAAAAGATTGACAATTGTTTATGTATAATTTCAAAGTGAAATTAATTCTAATGAACAACATTGGATAAAATGGTAAAAATATATTCTAATTATACTTTAAAACCACTCAATAGTATAATTTATCACTATAAATTATTTTGATTAAAAAAGTTGTTTTTAAGTATTTTTCACTATTCATAAAAAATTGGAAGTTCTCAGAAAATTACAAAAAATTCAAATTAGGATAATTTTGATATTATGAATACAAAAAGGAAGTCCATTTGGAAATATAAAATTTATAAAATTTCAAAAATTAGGTATTACTATTCATAACGGCTACTTTGATTGGTTGTGGTGTGTGTTAGAACTCGAACTTGCATACAATGCAAGCTATTGCATTATTGAAAGAGAAGCATATCATGGAAGATCGGGGTGTTACATTTAATGTGAAGTCGCCTCCATTTATTAGGGATCTTCACTTTCTAAAGTGACTGTTTTTGTGTTGCTTGTTGTGTGTTGTGCTTAGTGGTTGCCCAAGTAGTGATGGAATGAATAAATAATTGATTATTAAAGCTTGTAATGGATTGGGTTGTATTAGTTAACGGAATAGAAATGGTTAGATAAAATTGTTTAGGAATGTGAAATGGGTTTTTTGGATTGATGTGTGGTGTTGTGCATTTAGAGGCGGTGAAAAAAGTGACGGTGTTGTGAGATGGTTTGTTTGTTTGAGAACCCTTAGGTTGGGATTGAGTGTTTGGTATCATATATGAACACACTTGTATTTTCCTTGTGATTTCTATACGCACCCCACCCTAGTTGATCACTATGTGACAAACACCCCCATTATCACGGGGGAAGGTTTTTTTCTCAAAATCCCGGTGGGAGGATGGATGACTGACCATCTGCTCTTCCCTGATCCCTATTCCAGGCAATGATGGCCCAAGTTTCTTTGGGCAGGGTGTAGTGAGATTTGGTAGCCCGAGTGTTTGCGGGTGAGGTGGTTTGTTTCCCAGGTGTCATTGGGATGAGTTGTGATGTGATTTTCTGGGTATCTTTGGGATGAGATGTGATGTGTTGTAAGGCCCAATTGTGTGTGGGTGGGATGTGTTGTGAGGCCCGGGTGTGTGTGGGTGAGATATGATGTGGTATAATCAGATGAGGTGGGAGCACTAGGACGTTTTCCATTGGGGTGTGAGGGTGGATAATTAGTAGGAAAGTGGTGTGGGGTACCATATCATCGATGTGCCTTATATTATATTATTTTAATTTCATTAATTAGTGAGCGTGCCTTCATGAGGTTGTGTGGTTAGTATACCTGCTTAGGTACTTTTTGGTTCTGTTGTTTTCTCATGGGTGCATTAGTATGCCTCTTTCACATGTGCACGAGAGACTTTTGTTTTCCTATTGAGTATACCTGTATGATCACCCTATATATATAACCATTTTTAGGCTTCCATAAGGATTTTAGAGACCATGCTAGACCTTACTAGCTCAGATCTTGAAAGTTGTTGTGTCACTGCCTAGCTTTACTTTTGGTATTTACTTTGGAGACTTTTGTATTTGTATCAGTTCTATTTTACAAATGCATGTGGGATACTTTTAGATTTATTTATATTATGTATTGTAGTTTCATTATGGGCGATTAATCTTATCTCCCAATCTCATTTTATTATAAAGGGTAATGCCTCCCATATTGTGAGATTTGTGCACCCTTGGTGCTATTCGCTAACCTAGGGCCTAATGGAGGCGGGACTCAGGGGTCATTATCTGCATTTCTTTATTGCCAGCCCATAAGGGGTATCTTTGGAGGGAGGGGGTCATGATAGAGTGATATCAGTGGCTGATGGTTGAGAGATAAGATAAATTTTGGAGTTAGGAATAGTGAGGATTTCATGTGATGGTATGGAAACAGTTCCAGTTGACCTTGGTGTGTGACATAATCTAGGGAGACTGTCTAAGAAATGGGATTTAGGACCCCTTGATCTAGTATATGGACTTTGATATTATTTAATGACCAAGTAAGATAGACCTTCTTATGGGGTAAAGACCTAGGAGAGGTACATGCATCATAATGACTTGTTTTATTATTTTAATTGGGTTGTTTTGGGAAGTTTAAAATGGATAAAATGAGTAAAATGAATTAAAATAAATTTTAATAAAATTCCATACTACTAGATCTTAGGAAATATTTGTTTTCCATTCAGCTATGGATCCTGGTCATTTTCCGCATGTGGCTCAAGCAGTAGAGGTTCAACAGCCTGATCTGGTTGATCATCATAGGGTTGATCTGGTTGAGGAGGATAATCAGTGGCAAAGGAAATTGCGTGATTTCTAGTGGAAGACTTGGGGAAAGTACGAGAGATGTGTTTCTGATGTGGAGACAGAAGTTTGGCTAGAGGATATGGAGTCTACCTTTGGTATGATCTGGGCCCCAACAAAGTACATGGTCCCTTTGGTAGTTATTTAAATGTGGTGAGTTTCACGTCAGTGGTGGATGATGTATCTGGGAGAGTGGAAGGAGGTAGAAATTTTTTGGGTTGAATTTTAGAAGGATTTTCAAGCATAGTTCCTTTTTTCGAACATGAAGGCTGAGAATACACAGGAGATACTCTCCCTTCAGTAGGGGAGTATGTTGGTACAAGAGCTTGGAATCAAGTTCAAGGACCTTTTGAACTTTTCCCCAGACCTTTTTCTGGATGAGGAGTCTCATGAGAGACATCTTGAGGAGGCACTCCACCCTTCCATCCAGTATTAAGTTACTCCTTTTACATTTATGATGTATTTATTGGTTCAGAAAAAGAAGAGGTGATTGAGTGGATGCAATTGTGAGGAGGTATACCATGATAGGGGAGCCAACGAAGTTCTTTGAGAGGTAGAGTTTTCATTGACAAATCTTAGGCACTATGACCTTCAAGGTTTCGACCGATGGGAAGATGAATTCAATAAATTATTTTATGGCCTTATGGTGCTAGTGGTCTCAGTACATTTCCTGTGGGATTGGGGATAATGTGATTCTTCTATGGGGTTCATGGAAAACTTTAGAATCAGTTCCCAATGGATACCCGAGCTTAGTTTGGTGAAGGTGGATAGGCTCATCGTCAGTCTCAACAGTAGTTTCCAGTGAGATAGTTTCAGCAGTAGGGATAAAAGGATTTTTCTTCACTAAGAGGAGATGGAGTAGGTAGATTCTAACCTCATTATGTCCCTCATGCTTAGGGAATATTACTCAAGCATGGAAGTGGGGGTGGTCATTATCAGATAGGCATAGGATCTGGGTGTGTTCAGTTGCATGAAGTGGAGGCAATAGTTCCAGGGAGTCCAAATATTGTCAGAGGTATGATAAATTTGTTTAGTACCCTTGCTTGTGCTTTGTTTGATTCAAGAGATCCACACTCCTTTGTTTCACCTTCTCTATCCCATGCTCTGGGACTAGGTGTAGAGAGTCTTCCCATGCCCCTGGTGTTGAGTACGCCAGGCAGAGGCCAAACTAGCTTGTTTGATGTGTGTAGGGGTGTAGACTAATGATGATACTGTATCAATCCCGTGGAGATCTCTTCTTACTACAGATGCAGCCATACAATGTCATCCTTAGAATCGATTGGTTGTATTACATATGTACTACTATCAATTTCCTCTAGAGGAGAGTCGTGTTTTCAGATGTGGATGGTCAATGTGTGGTTTTTGTTGACAAGCAGGGGTTTTCAGGTGGGAAATCGACGTGTGGAGCCCCTTCTTTCCTTATTATATGAGTTGTCAGTGGAATCAGTGAATACTGAAATGGTAGAGGTTACCAGGGTCGTTGGGGAGTTCTTAGATGTTTTCCCCAAGGTGATTATGACACTACCTCCTCGACGTGATGTTGAGTTCAGGATAGACTTTCAGCTTAGTGATTCTCAAATTTCGATGGATCCTTATCAGATGAAACCTTATAAGTTATGGTAGTTGAGGATTTAGATAGATGATATGATAAAGAAGGGTTTTATCCATCCCATCGTGTCACTGTGGGGTGATCCAGTGTTGTTCACAAAGAAGGCGGATGCTGGTCTAAGGTTTTTCATAGACTACTGGAGGTTGAATCAGGCGATGGACAAGAATATTTACCCTCTTCTGAGGATAGGTGATATTTTTGACTAGTTGAGTGGGGTGATTTGGTTTTATAAGATTGATCTACGATCTGGATATCACCATTTGAGGGTGCATGAGAGTGGTATCCTGAAAACTGCCTTTAGATGCAGGTATGGGCACTTAGAGTTTGTAGTCATGCTATTTGGTGTTACGAACGCATCGATCATGTTCATGGGGCTTATGAAATCTGTGTTCCATGAGTTCTTGGATGATTTTTTCATTTTATTCATTGATGATATCTTAATCTACTCGAATCCAAATGAGGATCATTCCAAGTATCTTAGAACTATCTTTTAGGTTCTTCAACACCACCAGATCTATGGAAAGTTTCCCAATTGTAAGTTATAGACACAAGAGGTGCACTTCCTCGGGCATGTGGTGTCTCATCATGGTGTTTAAGTAGACCTGTCAAAGGTTGAAGCAGTTGTTTCTTGGGAAGAACCTAAGAACTTGGCAGAGGTTCGTAGTTTCCTTGGTATCACATGCTATTATCAGAGGTTTGTACCTGATTTCTCTCGAGTTGTAGCCTTGTTGAGATCTTTTACTAGAAAATACCAAGCTTTCATGTGGAGTGATCAGTTCCAAGAAGAATTTAGTTACCTGAAGGGTAATTTGGTTAGTGTTATAGTTCTATGGTTTCCTAAGGATGGGGTGACGTTTGAGGTGTTTTGTGATGCTTCCCATATGGGTTTGGGATGCATGTTGATGAAACAGTGGGAAATGATCTCTTATAGATCCAAGTAATTATGTCCCCATGAATGTAACTATGCCACCCATGAATAGGAGTAGGAAGACTTGCACTTTGACACAAGAGTGGATGGTGGTAAAGGCTATTTGTTTCAGGTTATGGTGTAATCTTCTCTGATATAATAGGTGGATGAGTCTCAATGGGGAGACTCAGAGACATAGGTGTTGTACAATCTCATTGGCCATGGTGATACTCCAGAGGGGTGGTCAAAGGATGGTCGAAACTGGATGTTGTTTCATGAAAAGTTTTTTTTCTAGTAGTAATGTATAGTAGAGTCCTTCGTGAGTTTCATATCCCACCCTTGGTAGTACATCTAGGAGTTTCCAAGATGTATCATGGATTAAAGATATAGTTTTGGTGGCCCGAGATGAAATGAGAAATGACAAAGTTTGTGGAGAAGTGCTTGGTTTGCCCATAGGTAAAGGTCAAGCATCGTGTTACTGTTGGTTTGTTACAGCTCTTGGATGTTCTCAAGTGGAAATGAGATGAAATATCAATAGATTTTATCACAGGGTTACCCAAATCTCAAGGAGGTTATGATGCTATCTGGGTGATAGTGGATTGGTTGATGAAATCTGCCCACTTCTTAGTGATCAAGGAATTTGGCATAGTGGATGCCTTGGCTAAGAGGTATGTGGATGAGGTGGTGAAGTTTCATAGAGTTTTGAGATACATTATCTCAAATTGGGATTCATAGTTTACCTCATGATCCTAGAGGAGATTGTAGAATTCTTTTGGCACCCAGTTATGAATCAACACTGCTTTCCACCCTCAGACATATGGGCAGATGGAACATACTATCCAGACGTTAGAGAATATGTTACGGGCATGCGTCTTGGACTTTGGTAGATCTTGGGTATGACACATACCCTTGGTAAAGTTTGCTTATAATAATAGTTATCACTCTTCCATTTTCATGTCTCTATTTGAGGCTTTGTATAAAAGACTGTTTCATTCTCTGTTGTGCTGGATAGTGGTTGGGGAGATAACTGTTTTTGGTCCTAATGTGGTGCAGAGCATGGCAGAAAAGGTTCAACTTGTTTTTGAGAGGGTGAAAGCATAATAAGACCGGAATAAGTCATATTACAATCAAAGAAGGAGGCCCTTGGAGTTTGAGGTTATGGATCTCATTTTCTAGAAGGTTTCCCCATGATGTGGATAGTAGAGGTTTGGTAGAGGGAGTAAGCCTTATCCTAGGTTCTTTGGACCCTTTGAGGTGTTGGGACGAGTTGCCCAGGTGGCGTATCATTTGAAATTCCCACCGTGGTTAGAGAGTATCCACAACATCTTCCACGTATCTTAGCTTTGTCAGTATCTACACGATGAATCCCATGTTATTGACTGGGGAGAGTTGGATATTGAGGACGACACAATGTTTGTGGAGCAACCAGTGGAGATCCAAGATTGTTGGGAGAAGGTGTTGTATGGACAGACCATTCCTTTGGTTCATGTGTTGTGGAGGCATGGTGTCCAAGAGGAGAGTACTTGGGATCAAAAAATGTAGATATATGCCCAGTACTTGGTGTTGTTTTGAGTTTTGTTTTGCTCTGTTTTTCTTTGAAATGTGATGTTCAGATCCTTTTTTTATGAAATGAGATGTTTTCTGGGTTTATGACTGTTTGTGGTGTGTTGTATGATAATGTAATGACATATGAAAAGTGTAGTACCATATTACTAATTGAGATACATTAATTGTGATGTGATTAAACCTACATGGGGGAGTCAGTGTCACCTAGAGTGGTTAATATCTTGACATGGAAGATGAAATTCTCTGATTCTTGTGTTCAGGATGGTGCAGTTTGTTGGTTGTAGTGGTTGTTGGATTGGGCTACATGGAGGTTGATATGACTATGTAGCGGTCATGTGGTTGTGTGGTTGTGTTATAGGAGGCATCTTATGGTTTTGGTCATTTGGTTTGGTGTGTTTATCCAGTGGTAGTGTTTGAGGTATGATGAGATCCTTGAGAGATATCTCACAGGGTGGTTGTTTGGACCCCTTTTTTCCTCTGGGCTTGGTTTTGGATTCTTGAAGGCAAGAATTGTTTTATAGGTATCTAATGTAACAATATGTGCCTTCTTGATCCGTTACTTTGTGGGGTTTGGTTGTTGGAAGTGTTGAAGGATGCTTGAAGGGAGTATAGAGAATTCCAGCTATTAAAGGCTAGAAGTAGGGAGATTACACATCGTGTAAGTGGATTACATGATGTGAAAGTCAGTTTCACATCTTATCTAGAGGGTTTCATGATTTGTACACATTTTACATTCCTTGAAAGAGGGTTTCAAGATGTGTAATATTTTGGGGTTATAAAAATAAAATAAGATGAAGTGTCGATGCATTTTTCATAGAAAAACGAACCCCAGGTATTACATGATGTGAAAGGGGATTACATGTCATGTAATACCCCAATCATGTGTAGTTTTAAAATTCATTTTTGGAAAAACCCTTATTTATTTTTCTATTCTCCCTTTTTCCTCTCATTTTGGGTGAACCCTAGGTTCCCTGGAGTTTCCTTCAAGCATTCTTCACCCCTCTTCGATATTTTAATCCCGATGGATGTTCGTTGGTGATCCATGGTCGATACATGGTGAGTTCTCTTCTATTTATCATTCATTTTCTTCCATTATTCTCCTGAGGATCCATTTTAATGGTGTTTCTTTGGTTTAGTGGTGCATTGGGTTGTGTTTTGATGGATCCTTAGTGTGATATAGGTTGATCTATAGTTTTCATGGTGCAGTTGTGGTTTGTGAGCATTATTCTTCTCCTTATGGTGCGTAGCAATTGAAAAGATCCCTTGAGGTAGGATTCCCTCCATTTGTCTATATTGTGCATCATGAGAGATGGGTTTTACTTCTATTTATATATGAATCATGGTTGTTCTAACCTAATTTAAGATAAAGAATTGGTTAATTGAAATTGATGGGAAAATAGGGTTTGATTCGCATGATTTTTATAGCTTTGATACTTATTATGATATTGTGGTTATTCAAGTTTGATGCCCTTCTAAAAATTGTGGTCTTTGGTGGATTTGTTTGTGATGGATATATCTACTATGGTTGTTTCCTTGTTTGAATATTTGTTTGGTATTACCCTAAAATAAAATTAGCTAACCACATATACTTGGCTAATGAATTAGTTGCCCCAGTATTTAGTTTGTGTGATAACACCCCAAAGAAAAGTAGTGGAATGTGGTAAATGTTCACATGAACTTGTACAATTTTTTGTTGTGGTTTGTATGTGTGGATAATTGGATGGAATGTGGTTGTATGGTGGGGTTGTTATGGGTGTGGTGTGATTATATAATAGGGCTTTAGAACTGGTTGCGCTATGTTATGTTGTTGGGTGTGGTTGTGAGTTGGGAGTTTGTTTTGGATGTGATGGTGGTTTGGATAGAAATAATTTGAATAAATATGGTAGTGATTGGTATAGGTAATTCACCTAGAGTTTCTCCATGAGTAACATGCAGAAATATTCACCCTGTACCGAGAAATCGTGGTATGATGTGTATTTAATGTGAAGCTACCTTCATTTATCAGGGCTCTTCACTTTATGAAATGGCTGTTTTTGTGTTACTTGTTGTGTGTTGTGATTATTGGTTTCCCTAGTAGTGATGTAATTAATAAATAATTTATTATTAAATCTTAGAATGGCTTGGGTTTCTTGGTTAACAGAATGAAAATAGTTATATGAAATTGGTTGGGAATGTAAAATGGGGTTTTTAGCCTGATGTGTGGTGTTTTACATTTAGAGGTGGTAGCGAAAGTGATGGTGTTGTGATATAGTTTGTTTGTATGAGAACCCTTAGGTTGGGTTTGAGTGTTTTTTATAATATATGTATATACTTGTATTTTACTTGTGATCTCTATACGCACCCCACCTTAGTTGAGCACTATGTGCCGAACACCCCCATTGTCATGGAGGAGGGTGTCTTTCCCAACATCCTAGTGGAATGATGGATGGTTGGATACCCTCTCTTCCCTGATCCCTCTTCCAAGTGATTAATACCCAAGTTTCTTTGGGCATGATGTTTTGAGATGTGGTAGCCCGTGTGTTTGTGGGTGAGGTGGTTTGTTTCCCAGGTGTCTTTGGGATGAGTTATGATGTGCTTTCCTAGATATCTTTGGGATGAGATGTGATGTGTTTTGAGGCCCAAGTGTCTGCAAGCGGGATGTTTTGTGAGTCCTAGGTGTGTTCGAGTGGGATGTGTTGTGGTATATTCAGAAGAGTTTGGAGCGCCATGATGTTTTTCATTGGGGTGTGAGAGTGAATAATCAGTAGGAAAGTGGTGTGGGGTAACCTATCATCGATGTGACTTATATTATATTACTTAACTTTCTTTACTTAGTGAGTGTGCCTTGGTGAGGTTGGGTGGTTAGTATACCTGCTTGGGTGTTGTTTGGTTCTATTGTTTTCTCATAGGTTCATTATTATTCCTCTTTCACATGTGCACGAGAGACTTTGGTTTTCCTACTGAGTATACATGTATACTCATCCTATGTATATAGAACTGTTTTCAGGTTTCTAAGAGGATTTTAAGGATTGTGATGGACCTTACTAGATTAGATCTTGATAGTTGTTGTGTCTCCCCCTATCTTTACTTTTGGTATTTACTTTGAATACTTTTGTATTTATATCAGTTATATTTTACTCATGCATGTGGGATGGTTTTGGATTTCTTTATATTATGTCTTGGAGTTACATTGTGGATGATTCATCTTATCTCCCTATCTTGTTTCCTTATAAAGGTTAATACCTCCCATATTATGATATTTGTACATCCTTGGTTCTAGTCACCAACCCAGGGCCTACTGGAGGTGGGAATTGGGGGTCATTATCTCCCTTTATTCATTACTAGCCCATGAGGGGTATCTTTGGAGGGAGGGGGTTGTGACATATCACATGACATATAGGAAAGTTATATTTCTTTACACAACTTGTATTAAAATTTGTCTATGATTTGGGATAGGGTCTGCATAAGGGTAAAGGACATGGGGTCTATGTAAAAGTAAAGACTTCATACCTTTACATAGGTGGATTTTGGGGTGTTGTGTAAAGGTAAACCCTGGGTTAGGGTTATGTAAGGGTAAAACACCTACTGGATAAGGGTAAGGGTGAATTTCTATACACTGTAAAGGTAGAGCACCTCTTATATGGGATACTTAAGAGTAGCGTGCCTTTTATATGCATTGAGTAAGGGTAAAACCCTGGTTATATGTACCACATAAGATTCATTCCAACCCTGCGTAAAGGTAAATAGTGTTGCGTGAGGGTACCTCATGAGCTCCATAAGGGTCTTCCCAGCTCTGTGTAAGGGTCACCGAGATTTCTACAGGCTAAAACCAGTTCACATAAGGGTGAGTTGGAATTTACTATGTTCGCGTAAAGGAAAATCAGTGTATTCATAAGGGTGGTCTGCATAAGGGTAGCCTACGTAAAGGTAAAACCATGTTACCCATACACAATGTCCTTTTTGGAAAAATTATGTTTTTAAACCCTATTTTCATTTATTCTTCCCCAACTTACATATGTAACTCTCTTTTTACATTTTAAAAGGCCCAAAATGGTGGGAATTAATTCCCTTGCCTTGTTTAGGATTAAAACGCCTATATAGAATGAAATTAAACCTTCCACATTCAAGATTTAGTTGAAAAAAGAAAATTAAAGTGTTAATTTGATATTTTCTTTTTTCAAACTAGAATGACTATGTTATTCTTAAAAATACGCGAACCTATGTTACTTTGATTTTGGTTATCCTCTTGAGCGAGTTTTAGGGAATCCAACTACTGGGTGATCGACAAAAGGGTGATTTTGTTGTTTTCCTTAGATCATGGGGCATGTACCATCTCCTATTTCTTCTTTAGGATCCCACGTTAGGGTTTTTTGATATTGTAATTAAGGTAGGTGATTTATGGAGGCAATTCCTATCTATTTAAACCCTCACTACTTGCTTAAACTGTAATGGATTTCTGATTTTTTTTCAAGGAAGGATTTGAGTCTTTTTGAAAAATATTCCCTACTTGAAATGAATGATTTGGAGCTTGATTTTGATGAAATAAAAAGGCATGAAATGTTTTAGGATTTTAAGTGAGATGAATTGAATTAAAAGGCATGAGTTTTTGATAAAAACCTTTTGATGTTGGATTTTTGAAACCTGAACTTGGGGTTAGTTGAAACGATTATTTAAAACAATTAAGATTGACCGGATTTAATGATAGCCCCATAAATTTTTGATTTATCTTGAAGCATATGGGAGTTTAGGTAGTTAGGCAGGAAGAACACACACTAGGAATGTATTATACTCTACCTGATAATGGATTGATGATGAAAACACAAACTAAACTATTAGAAGATATAAAGATTAGTCCTTAGGGATATTCTCCTATTTCCCCAGTCATAGGACTATTTTCCATGGATTAAGTCTAGGAACATGTGCACAGCTAGAGCCGTACTTCACTAAGATGTGTGAGAATCCTTATATAAACCTACCCCTGACTCTCTTAACCATGGTGCTATAATTGATTTATTGATTATTGAAAATGGTTTAAACATGTCAATGTTATGAAATGCTTTATTCGTGTTTGTTTTTATGTAAATGTTTAATTCATGTCTGTTTTGAAAAATTTGTTTATATCTGTTGGACTTGATGGAAATGCACTTTTGAAACCTATTTTATTTTTATCCATTAAAATGTTTCTTCTAGTATGTTTGGATATGAACTATGAAAATATTTTCATATCATATTTTATTTAAAATTAAGAATAATTAGTTTATTTGGTATAGAAATGCTTATGAAATGTTTGGTGAAATACTACTGGGCTTTGTTGTTCACACCATACCCTTTTTCTTCATATGTTTGTAGACTTTATTTTGTCAGGCCTAGGAATTAGAAAAGCACCACTTGGAGGCGGTGGGTGTTCTTGAAAAATGGACCTTGGGTGTCAGCGATGACAGGAAGAGGTATGTGTTCCACGTATTGTGAAGGTCCCTTTGTCAAGAACAACCACCACCACCAAGTGGTGCTTTTCCCATTCTTGGACCTAACATAAGAAAGTTTAAAAACATATGATAGAAAAGGTAGGGTGTGAGCAACAAATCCCAATAGGATTTCACCAAACATTTCATAAGCAATTATATATCAAATAAACAAATTATGCTTAATTTTAAATAAATCATGACATGAAAATATTTTCACAATTCATATCCAAACATACTGGAAAAAACATTTTAATGGATAATAATAAAACATGTTTCAAAAGTGCATTTCCATCAAGTCCAACAAATATAAAGAAATTTGTCAAAACATGCATGAATTAAACATTTCTATCAAAACAGAAATGAGTAAATCATTTCATAACATTGACATGTTTAAATAATTTTTAATAATCAAAAAATCAATTGTAGCATCATTATTAAGAGACCTAGGGGTAGGTTTATATAGGGATTCCCACACATCTTAGTGAAATACAACTCCCAGTGTGCACATGTTCCCAAATCTAAGCCATGGGAAATAGTCTTAAGATTGAGGAAATATGAGATAATGGATTAAATACACATGATTTATGATTCATCAGATTGTATAACATGGTTTTAAATGAAGATGATGATAAAATGAGTTTTATCCAGGATAAAAGCATTTATCCAATATGCTTGTTAAAATATGAGGAATATGATTCCACCACCAATCAATGGCATATTTTAAAGAATAAAATCTTCATTTCAAAATATTACTTTAAACACATAGAATATCATATATGATATGGATATAATATTTCATTTTTTAAATATTCTCACAAAAGGAAATAAGTGTTATTTCTTAAACACAAAGTAGATTTTGTTTCTTAGCATGATATTCTAAAGAGAATATAATATCTAAGAGGCTAGTGGAAGTACGTTTTAGACATAAATAATTTCAAAGTTGTTATGATGAAAAGGTTGTACAAATGTATCTGTTGGGAGGAGTTTGTTGTGCTGGATAAGTTGTGGGGGGATATTAAATAAGGGCAATATTTTCTTTAATACCTTTAAGTCTGTTGTGAAAATCGTGTTGTCAGTTATAGTGGTTGGGGGTTGGTAATAGCAGGTTGGGCGGTACGTTTCTTGGGGATGTACTAAATAAGAGAGGGGTTTCATGTGGAGGTATGAAGATATATATTTTCATATTACTCATATTGGGAGTTGCTGCAAGGGCCGGTCCTTGGGAGGACTCGACAGTCTCCACCGAAAGTGGTCTTCCAGGGAGTTACCTCTCTTCTTCCTCTTCTCCTTCTACCCACCCACACAATAATTCTGTCTCCCTGCCTATTTTTCTAGTTATGATACATAATATAGAGTTGTATTATCCTCGTTTCTCACTCAATATTTTTACCTAACAATTGGAAACTATGTTGTGGAACAATCATTAAAGAAGAGATGATTTTGAGGGAGCAGACGATCGCTTAGGAATACAGTCATAGTTGGACTCAGTCAACACAAGGAATATTCAAGTGTGGAACTGGATCATGATCAGAGCTTGTCGATCAAACAGTGGAGTTTAGGACGTCTGCTTTTTCACAGGTAGCTGAGTGTCACAGTCGTGGGAGGGAGTCGTTTGTGGTTGTGCAGTGTAGTCATAGGAGGGAAACATGCGATATGTGCAGTCATAATGAGCTGGCCGAACACAGTGAAGTTTTCAAAAGTCCCTTTCGCGCATGTGAGGATGATTATCACTAGGGAAAGAAACTCCTGACGATAGAGAGGGTAATCATAGTGGGTTGAACATCATGTATGATCACAACGAAGAGTACTCAGTCGATGAAGGCAATCACTGGGAAGAGGGGGGGGGATATCATGACAAAGATGTGATCTATGGTAGACACCATCGCCATTAGGACGTGCGCGCTGGGGAACATGATTGTAGTTGGAGAATGCAGTGGATGTTATGGAAGACACGAATGGAGCTGGCTGAGCATTAATAGGTAGTTGTGTTAATTTTACAGTAGTTGTGTTGTGTGTCACGACTGTCATGGGACAATCGTTGCAAGGTTGGAAAGAGGTGAGGACGATCACAATATACTCTTGTAATAAAAGTAAACACTAAGAGGACTTATGGATTGAGAGAGGAGTTAACGAGGTTGAAAGGATGTTTGGTGCGAACTGCTGTTTTCGAGGAAAAGAATAATAATAATAATAATAATAATAATAATAATAATAATAATAATAATAATAATAATAAAATTAAAAGATGATGTGGGAGCTTCAAATATTTTCTGAAGGATTTTCTAGGAGACATGCAGGGATTGGGAAGTTTTGTGTGCTAAAACTCAACCCGAAGGAACGAAAGAAGATTTTCCCATCCCATGTAGGGGATCCGATTTATTCAGGATAATTTATACGTGATTAGAGGGAGTGGGATCAATTACTATTGCATTCAAATGAGAAAAAAACTTCTCGAAGGATTCAAGGTTCGGAGGAACTAGCGGTGGAGCAGACAAAGGAGTTACAGTCACAAGAGGAACAATTATCAGTGTCAGGAAAAAAGAGTCTGTCAGCTGTAGCATGATCTATTGTAAGTGGTAACAAAAATAAGGAGTTCGGGAGGAAAAAAGAGTTCAGTCCTATGCTTGATGACTTGGATCCAGTCAATGGAGCAAAGAGTATAGAAAAATGAATCGAACTGCCTTCATTTTCTAGGAACAATCCTTTTGACTGGACCACCAAAGTTGAATCTTACTACCTGGAAAATTGAGTATGAGGACATGAAGCTTCACTATGAAGAAATGTGTATGGAGACTACGCATTTATATTGGTTCTTGTCTTGGTTGAATAAAAAATTGTGCTCAACATGGGAGTAACTGAAGCCGACATTGGACAGATATGGGAAGCATGGGGAAAATAGATATTTTCTGATGGAGGAATGAGGTAAAACATGGGTTTAGACTAGAGAAACCTAAAGATATTTTATTAGATATGCATTCTACTGATGTGCGGGAAAATATTTTCAGTGAGTAGCTTATTCCTAGTCCGTTCCCTCTTACTACGGAGATATAGTCTGAGAGCCTCACCGACTATTCAGGAGTGGCAAGGTATGAAAAATATCACTTTCCTTTCTTTCCTCTGAGATAAAAAAGTCAATAAAGTGGAGCAGGGAGGTGATGTTAACGTGTAGTCCCCAATGAGAACAGGCGATTCTGTTCTGGAGTCTCAAATTGTTTTTTATTGTCCACCCAAACCTATTACTAGAGAAGTGCCACTAGTTGTGTAAGTTTGGCATGGAGAGGGAAATAACCTCACCTATCTTAGCTCAAGTCAAGTTGAATTTAGAGAGAATCGGTTTCCAACAGTTCATCGCGAGGTGAAGGCGGTGAGTGATGCATCACAAGTGGTAGATATGTCGATTACAGTTTGGAGCTAGCAAGGTGTTAAAGCATCCCAATCCAGCTTGGGTGACGCAAGGTATTCTTCCAAAAGCTAGGTGAGCATTAGATGAGCAGTCTTTGGATGCTGGGATACTGGGGAATGGTGATAATGAGGGAATTGTTGCTGTCTGGGGGCCAAGGATAGGTGGGTTACCTACTTAATTTGTGTTCAACACGTGTAGTCGTTGTAGTGACTCTACAAACAATGAAGCTCCTTTTCCCAGACCAACTCGACAACCCCAAGTTGTTTGAAGTCAAATTGAAATTTTGATGCAAAAAATGATTGTCTAGTTTCTGTTGGGTGTGGTTCTATCCCAGCAAATGAAAAAAGGGTTGTAAATCAATGGAAGAAGATACCACTATCTTCTATCGTAGATGGGTGTGAAATAGTGGAAACTGTAGTGCATTGGTTACCATATTTTTTGGGAACAAATCTTCCGCAACAATTCAATTTGATGGAAGTTCTTGGCACGCAGATCGTCATTTACCATCTCTGGGTGGATTAATAATAACCGTTGGAACTTGATTTTATTTTTATGTTGTTGAACATGACATTAAAATTAGAGGGGTGTGTCTTTAAGGATGAACAAAATATTCATAAGGGTGTAAAATATGCTCTGGAATCTAGTTGGGACGTTCCAATGATGGTTGTACCCATGCATGAATCGTCAAATGAGTCAGTTTTTTTATTTGATCTATGTGAGTTAAGGACATCATGCCCTCCGCCATTGGTCCTTGTTGCTTTGGAAGTTCGAGGAGGTGTCATGTGGCTCAACGGTAGGGATGGTCGAGCTGGGATAGTGGCACCAACACTAGTTGTTGGGTGCATAGCCGAATAGCCTAAAGGAAACTCTATTTTTTGGGCACCCTATGCCATTGGTCCTAAATATGGGTTGTTGATACCTAAGGTAGTGTTTGAAGTTTTTGTTTTTTGGCTAGAAGCCCAATATATGTACCAATCTATCAACATGTAGGGATTGTGAATGAAGGAATAATGAAGATACACTTTCATTGTAAGGCTAGTGATCCACATCCATTCCCTGCTCTAAGGAAATGCCTTGAAAAAGTTTCATTTATGCTTAGACCACCGCCAAAGCTGCCAAAAAGGGTTGTCATTCCAGTGATTAATAAGAGGTTGTCATGCGAGTACTTAGAATACAGACAAAGCTATTGGAAGTCCACATTGAGAACAAGGTAGGTTTTCAAGGGGAGGGTAATTTTAGGATGTAGGGGTTGTCCAAATGTATTTTTTTTTGGGGGGGGGGGGTTGTACTGGCTAAGTTGTGGGGGAATATTAAACAAGGCCAATATTGTCTTTAATACCTTTAAGTCTATTGTGAAAATTGTGTTTTCTGATGTAGTGGTTGGGGGTTGGAAATAGCGAGCTGCGCAGTACGCTGCTTGGGGAGGTATTAAATAGGAGGGGGAGGGGGTTGCATGTGGGGGTATGAAGATATTCATTTGCATACTACTCAGCTTGGGATCTGTTACAAGGGTGGGTCCTTGGGAGGATTGGGAAGTCTCCACCGAAAGTGGTCATCTATGGAGTTACCTATCTTCTTCCTCTTCTCCTTCTACCCACCCACATAGTAATTTTCTCTCTGTCTGTTTTTCTGGTTAATATACATAATATACAGTTGTATTTTCCCCGTTTCACCCTCATAGTATTTTTACCTAACAAAAGTTAACAAAAAAAATATTATACCAATTAAAATTCAAAGTGAATTTCAATCGATATCCTAAAAGAGTTTAGGGTATAATAATATTGAGAAATGTAAAGAGTTGTATTTAATTATAGCAAAAAAGCTAATGTCTCTTTATATTCTAAAAGAACTCATGATGTGTTGGTAAAGAAAACTATAGAGTTACATTTCTTACCAAAATGATCTTAAAAGAAAAGTTTAATGGAATTATTCTAATAATTATGATGATTATGTACTTCAAGTTTCTAAGCAGACAAAAAAATGTTATAAAGATGATAACATTTGATGTTGTGAAATAAAGGGGTTTGAATACCCTTTCAAGGATTTGAACATTAGTAATATGATTTCTAAGTCTCACAATTATTCAAATTTTATTTTTTTATAAATGTTACTCAATAAAGGAGTTTAGTGGGAGGGTTTATGAGATGTCCACATAGGGATGTGACAGGAATTACATGGAGATGTAATGAGTTTAACAAAACCTAAAAATTGTTGCAAACATAAGTCTGATCTAGATATCTATCATATGTGATATGGTTATGTATGGTTTTGTCATATATTCTTAAAATAATTTAAAATATAAAATATATCATGCATACAAAAAAACAGACTCCAAAATATCATTTTTTTTCCGTGTTGGATCCATATCTTTCCTGAAGTAAAATAATAATTAACCTCAAAAAAATTGAGTTATCATTAATTAATGTTCTTCATGGAGTATTGTAGGTTGTAATAAAATTTTAAGGTTAGAGTGAGTAGAATTTTGTATAGATATATAGAATACTCCCATGTGGTAGGTTCTATACAATAGAGGACCCCCCAAGAATATAGCACATGGAGTGTCATGCACTATGACTGGTGTGATAAGGGTACATATTTCATATTGAATTTATATAGTTGAGGTGAGATACCTATCATGAAAACCTTCATAGTTTTCTACCTTATGTAATCCTTGAGGCTCGGATAATCAAGGGGTGGTTCAGTATGTTTTCGATCATGTCATCTATTAGAGCTTAACCCAGATGGGATTTGTCCACTCATATTATGAGTATTAAATCACATCCCAAAATTGATATAGACTAAGAAGTATATGGACATAATAAGATACTCATTATGATGTGTTTATCTATTTGGGTGAGGGGCATGTGATGTGTTCATTCACTTAAGATGAATAACATGTGACGTATTCATGGACCTGGTCAGTCTATACACATATAAGTAGTTATAGAGGGTGGACATACTTCATGTCCTATGGTTACTTAATATCTTGGAGAAAACGATTATATGAAAATGCATGCTTGCATATGATATAACTAGTGGAAATAGGTATAGAGATAAATGTGTTTGATGGAGATCACATCAAATTCCTTTATAGTTTGAGTAGTTTTGATGCTTTGCTAAAGGCTGCTCTATTATTACTTTTATGGATTTGAGAATTTATAATTTTTATCAATGTTACAAAGGCACACGGGATCACACTTTCAGAGCTACCACAAGTGTTTTGAGGGAGATATATGAAATAAGTTATGGATGGATTTTCACAAGTTGTTACATATGATGTACCATGTGATGAAAATGAAGGACAATTGTTAAAATGGTGGAGTAAGAAACCTAATACCCAAGATGCCTCTATAAGGGAGGACTTAGTGTTTATTTATAATGAATGGTAAAGATAACAAGATACCTCAACTTCGATGTGGAACTCACATCCTCTAACACTCCCCCTCAAGCTAGGTGTACCTAGCTTGGATACACAAGAAAACAAAAAAGAAACATTCTCAGACTCCTAATACTCCCCCTCAAGCTGGACATGCCCAGTTTGAATGCATAAAAAAATACTAAACAGAATATGATCCTCGTATGCATTTCCCACTGGTTTTTCTCCACCTGCCGCACTCTCGCCCATAGGTGTTAAAGAAAATATGACCATTGTAGAAATCTCATGCTCTCATACTAAGGATGACCCTTTCTTGAAGATGTAGGATGAAACAGTGATAAAAAAACGGCCTCAAAATGGCCGGGTGAAACGACACTCAACTAGTGGACCCAGAAGGCCAAGTGATATGGTATCCGACTAGTGGACCCTAAATTGTTGAGGTGAAACAAAGTCTGACTTCGCGGAACCAAATTGCTGAGGTGAAATGACATCTGACTAATAGACAAAAATTCTCAAGGTGAACCGACGTCTGACCTTGCAGACCCAAATTGTCGAGGTGAAACGACGTCTGACTAGGAGACCCAAATTGTGGAGATGAACCAGTGTCTAACTAGTGGACCTAAATTGTCTAGGTGAACCAACGTTTGACTTTGTGGACCCAAATTGCTGAAGTGAAACGGTGTCCGACTAGCGGACCCAAATTGTTGAGGTGAACCAACGTCCGAATTTGGGGACCCAAATTTCCGAAGTGAAACGGTGTCTGACTAGCGGACCCAAATTGTTGAGGTGAACCACCACCTGACTTTACAGACCCAATGATTGTAGTTTACAAAAAATATAGAACACCAGCGAGCAACGAAGAACCTAATAGAGGCAAATAATTCATTTTGTGGCAGGTTGTGTGCGAGCAATAAGAAGATCTGGAGAATCCAATCAGGGAGGGGTGATGCTTGGGTCGTGCATGACTGGATCACGAAGGGGGCATGATATCGAGATGTAGGGTGTCATGCATGGAAGATCGGATGTGCAAGGGGGGTTGTCGCACTGGGAGGGAGATGCACAGGGAGGGATGATGGAGCGGTTGGGAGGTGGGAGTGTTGTCAATCTGGGTGGAGGGGTGACGAGTCGTAGAGGGTTGTTTCGTGGAAGGGGAGCCATGCCAGGAGGTAAATAATGGAGTCATCGTTGGTGGGGGCAGTCGGCGGCCTATCATAGTTAGAGATGGGAATTTCTCACAAGGAGAGTCGATACGTAGGGAGTGGTCATCACATTGGAGGTGTAGACACGTACGGGGTGGTCGGGGAAGTCTATCGCGCAAGAGGGGAAACATTAAGAGGGGGCGTTGGGGGTTTTCGCAGTTGACAGAGGAGGGGCGTCGGGGGGTGTCATGAAAAATAGGATGGGTCGCACCGGGAGATGGTAGGGGGCGACATTATTGTGATGGTGGCCAAAGGCCTAGGGCCGCCCCCGCCCCCAATAGGGGAAATACATAGGTTTCCTCCAAGAAAAAAAGAGGGGGGAGGTCTAGGATTAGATAAGTGCCTTTGGTACCATGTTAAAATTGAGGATCAAGTAACTCAATATCAAATATGTCTTTCTAAGGGAGGTCTTGGTGTTTATTTATAATGAATGGTAAAGATAACATGATACCATTGATGTGGGCCTCACATCCTCTAACACCCCCCTAAAAATGGATGTACCTAGCTTCGATACACAATAAAAAAAAGGAAACATTCCCACACTTCTAATAAGGTAATTTCCAAAAAGTAGTTTTGGATATGGCTTCACAAGTTGGTAGATGTGATGTGACATGAGGTGAAAGTGCACCAAGTCTATGAGGAATTAGTACAAGTGTAATATGGATGGATTTTTTCTCTAAATAAACCACCATGAAGTAGTGGTTTATACTATGTTATTGTCTGTTCTTGAGTGCACTATGACATTGTGTGAGAATACCATGTCATGGTGGTTCTTGTGTAGGATTATCACATTTTGTGATGTCACATGGGAATCAACCTGAATCATCTTGAAATGCCATCATAGTTGGCTTGTCATTATAGAATGATTATTGTGGGGAGTTTAAAAGCATAAAATGAATGTTTAAATGTAACATTAATTATTGGGATTAAACTGAATGTTTCAAGGGAGTTGAAATTTTGGAAAATTTGGTGAAACATATAATCAATATATGGATGAATGTTTGGTTCCTGGAGGCCTATTTAAATCGGTTCAATCCTATTTCATGGGGTTGGAAATCATTACAACTTCTCAAGCTAATACTCTCCTTTCTCTCATTATTTTCAACCTTTAACTAAGGATCTAGTAGACCATAGTTTTAAGAGAGGCCCTACCCGAGCGTGGGAAATAGTGTTGAGTGAGGCCCTACCCGAGCGTGGGAAATAGTAGACCATAGTGTTGAGTGAGGCCCTACCTGATCATGGGAAATCATTAGAAGTTATCATTATTAATGCATGTATTGAATCATGTACTTTGATCCATTGATTAAGACCATGATTAAATATACCCATAGTGATGTAACATATGTTTTTTATACAATAAGTGATATAATATTAATTGAGTAGTCAAGAAAAGATTTTTACGTTTTGATTTAATGGAAGAATATATCTCTAACTATTTGATGGAATGAAAGGTTCTGAATAAATTCCAGTCATGGTGATATTATAAAACTTATTTATGAAATTAGAGGAAAGTTAGATCAAACATATAGGATAATGAAATGTGTATGCATCATATTTGATGAGATATTTTCTGAGAAAGGAATTGTATTATATAGTTTCATTCAAAAGATGTTATCATTGCGAAGAATCGTCTTTTCTTTATAGGGTCCACAATGTCTTTATAAATATCATTCTTGGTCAGTGGGTTTGACATACTACCATTAAGAAAAAGGTATAGAGGATCACACACTAAATGCATCAATAATATCATTAAATTTAATTGAATGTAAGTTTAAGAATAAATTTATTCTTAGTTTTCCCTTAGGTTTTACCTCAGTGGTAGTTTCCCCTATGGGTCTCAGTGAGGTCTCATGTTCGAGTCTCTCTGAGTACATTCCTGCATTATATCTTTCTTGATTTTTTATATATTGTATCCTCTTTCCCCGAATAAATTGAGGCTTCAACCTTAAATTTTTATAAATTTATTCTCAGTTTGTGGAATAATATTTTTTAATCTATATTAATTGTAAATTCAATCACAAAATTATTCAAGTCAAGAATAAGTTATTTGAATATCTATTTATTAATAAAATAAATAAATATAATATTTATTTGAATAAATAATTATTCATAGGTTTAATGAAAATGATATTTATTTTATCGAAAAAACATAATTTTATTGTTCAAGGTTTGATAATATTTATGGGAGGATTTGGATGGATTTAATGATTAAATAAATATATTTTAATATCATTTAAATAAATATTTATTTATTTTATTTAACAAATGGTGTTAGAATAATACATATCACCAAAAATCATAATAGTTTTATTATTATTTCGATGGAGGTGATTGGGTTTTTATGAGAGTAATTTAAAAGAAAACTCGAGCAATTTTTTCAATTTTAACCTACGTATAAAAACTCAAACGTGTCATGTCATTTGTTTGATATGAAATTCTTATTCTATTTAATTCTCCCCTCAAGACCTAGAGAGATAATTAAAGATAATTTTTTCCACTCTAAGTTTCAAGATAGAGAATGTAAGAGATTTCTGAGTACGATAAAGAAAGGATAAATTGAAGCATTTGATTCCCTCGTGCTAGCACCTGAGATATGAAGAACGAGTTCAGAGCTTCCCAGAACACATGTGGATGTCATTAGAGGAATTCACATTTAGATATTTGAAGCAGCGATAATGTTAACACAAACAATGATCAAGTCGATGATTTCAACCACAAGTAGAAATCAAACCAATAATAAAATAATCTAAGTATTTATATTTATTTAAATAATTAATTATAAATTATGTGTGATGATTATATTAAGACACAATTCAATTTTTTATAGTTTAGGAAAAACTATATCAAATGGGCATTGCTTCCCACCGATTCCAAGTGGAATCCAAACAATCACACTAATTTATAATTATTATTGTGCTTTTCTTTATTAAAATTCATCTTAAGGGTCCAGTTCTGATTTTAATGATCAAGACCATTTATGAATTGGGGTTTATAATAGTAAATAATTGACAAAAACATATATTATTTATTTATTTTATTAAGTTTAAATGAAATAAATAAAATAATATAAATAAGGGTGTTTGATCGGGCCTTATCATGAGGTATTATTTTTATATATTTTTTGTTAATGCAAATATATATGTGTGTGACATATAATATTAATATTTTTATATATAGTAATATATATGTGTGTAATAGTTTTAACAATATTTATATTATAAAAAAATAAAAACTTAGGGGGAAAGGCTCGCACCGCCAAATATGGAAGCTTTATTTGGAAAGGAGCCTAAGGGATAAAAGTAAAGGGTTGGTCATCAAAGGAAAACTAGTTCATTAATTTAAAAAATATTATTCTTTTTTCACTATAATTACATAGCAAATAAAAGGCATGTGTTTGTAGTGAAGATATCTAGCATACCTATATTAGGTTTTCAATTTCTAGGCCTATTTCACATGATTTATTTTTAATGGAATATAACAATGAATGAATTTAATGAAGTTATAGAATAAAAAAATCAGTAATTTGGTTATGTTTACCAGTTCCATGATTATTAATTTCAAGTGTTACCTATCCATCATAAGCAATTTTTTTGAAAACATGATTAAAAACATTCCTCCAAATTATAAATGATCAAGTATTCATAACTTTGAAATTCAATTAATTTTTTTATTATCCATAGATTCTTAATTATAACCCTTATTTCTCTAAAGATTTTATTTGGTTTCATCTAATAATTCATACTCATCCATTAATAGATCCATAATTGTTGGTTGGAATTATAATTATCTTTAAAAATCATTTAATGTCTTAAAAACCGAAGGTTATGAGGATAGCGGAAGCTGGACAGTGATCAACTCAATTTTTTGACGTAATCAATGAATAATTTGAATTGTACATGACAAAGAACATCATGACTGATAAAATAAATTCAAATATTAATTGATATGAACATCGGGACCAAGAATGTATATAATAACATATTATTTATAATATATATATATATATATATATATATATATATTTGGAATCACCTCACGTTGGAATTATTTCTTCATTGATGAATTGGTTGGTCGCTTCTTGGTATACCATCATTACCGAAAGAAGATTCAAGGGTAGAATCTATTTAGCATTGATCCAAACATGATCTAAAAACCTCCAAACATCATCAATTTTTTTTTCGAGTTCTAGCACAGTAGATTCTAACGCTTGCATCATTTTTGATTGATCACAATAAAATCCTTCGGGGTGAGAAGGAATTGATCTAAGTTGACTCTGGACTTGAGAGTGTGGTAAAGGAGAATCACTCTTTATTTTTGAGATATTTATAGAAGAATACTTATTTAGGGATATAGATGATTATCTAGAATTTTATTGTGCACAATAATTAGAATGACACAACTAAGCTTGGCTAGGGTTAGAGTCACACCTTGTGTCACTATAGGGATACTTATTTTATATTATTTCAATTAATTTTGGGCAATATTTGAATTTTTATATGATTTGGATTTGAATTTTAATTTTCAGGTTGTTGGGCACTATTAGGCATGTGGGGTGTGTGGTGGAAATGATAGGAATAAGTGAGGGATAGAGAAGGGGTGTATAAGTGTTGAGGCAGTAGGGGCAGCAAATTCTTTTATTCTTTTTTAGAGTGGGTGAAACTTCCATGGGGAAGTGTTGTACTTTTACTATATTAGTTTGTTGGAGTGGTTAGTTGGATGAGTGGTCTAATAAATAGGAGAGCCTGTGTATGAAGGGAGGACACAAATCATTTTGTATTATCTTGGCAACAAGTTCACCGATGGTCTTGGTTGGGCTCTTGGGAGGGTGGTCTTGTCCCGCGGGTTTCTTCTTCCTCTTTCTCTATCTCCTCTTTCTCCTACCATTGTAACTCTACTATTGGTTCTATTTAGCAGCTAATACATAGATTCCATGGTTGTTTTGGCTCTATCTCTCTCACATGATCTATTGTATCCTAAGAATTTGGTGAATCCATTGGGGAGTATCATGTGAGAGAGACAAACAATTGTTGGGGAACTATTCATTGGAGAGGAAAATCAAAGGCAAAGACATATTGCATTCAGATTAGCGAGTTGCATACAACATACCTGAATAGACGTTTACAAATTGATTAGAAGATAAGGAAAGAAAGTTCATTTTTATTTTCATGTGAGCAGGAAGAGAAAAAGAACGAAGAAACCGACTCTGACCTAGTGGAGTAGAGAGGCGCACTATAGTATCGCGTCTCCGTCTACGACATGTTGTGCCATATTCTAACCTGCTACTAGTTCACATCACATCTGAGGCAAGGTGAGAATTGTTTTCAGTATAGAAACTAACGCAACTGCTGAGTCAGCTATGGAAGTGGGACGCTTACACTGGGAAGATGTTGGTGATTGTGTAGCGTGATAGAAAGAGGGAGTGGAACACACCTTTAGGAGAGGCAAACCTTTGTTTTTTCATTCATAGCTAGACGTAAGCGGTGTACAGAAGTGTGGTAATTACTGGAGGAAAATCTAAAGCAGTTTCAATGCGTTAGAATTCACGGAGCAGAGAGAAATTAAAAAAAAATGCAATTGCTGAGACACGTTAGGAAATTCGTGTGAAAAGCATGCGATATGGATCTGAAATTTGACAATGTCATTTGGAATGGTTGGTGCATGATTAGTCAAAGCACGCAGGGAATGTATAAGGAATTGTGTGAACAGATTTTTCTTAGGCAGTGTCAACTACACAGTTGATGCACGGTTTACCAAATCGTGCAGTGTAATCGTGCGAGTTGCATAGAATCACTTAAAAATGATTTTTTGAAAATGCCCCTTCGATTTTGAAAGAATTAGGGCTTACCTTTATCTCCCTCTCATTTGAACAAGATAGGAATGCATTAAGGGTGTTCCTCCCTTATTCTTACTCCTCAAGCCTTCATTCTTTCGATTTTGGGTGATTCTCCCAAGGTAAAGTCCTCATTTCCTTCTCCTCCCCTCCCCTCTCCCCTTCTATATTGATTTCTACCTCTCCTACAAAACCTAGTGGGTTGGGGTTCAGATTTAGATTTCAAGATGGATTATTAGTGGGGTTTTGTTGTATAGGGCTTGCTTGGGACCTCAAGTTATGTTGGAGTGTTCTTCATCATAGGAGACGAATTCTCAGTTGATTTCTATTGTACCAAGGTGGATATTTTTGGATATTTTCTTAAAATGACATGACATTTTATGCTTGATGTTTCTAGATGATTTATCTATATAATTATACCTATGTATGATAACTAAAATGAATTTCATAAAGGTTTGAATGGGTTTTCAATTGGGATAAATCTTTTACTTAGTACTTCAAGTGGTTCTTGAAATCTTCTAGGAAGAGGGCGCAACGAAAGCACAGGTAGGGCATGCCCAACTCGGTTTTTTTGTCTCAATCAATGATTATTTCAAGATGTACATGATGTAGAATGTCATGACTAACAAAATTAATTCAAGGATTAATTGATAAAAGAACCTCAAACCAAAATGCAAGATTATCACATATGATTTATAATTAATTTACGTATTTTTGTCCCACTATTGGTGGGGTGGGGTGGTAAGGCTTTGGGGAGGGAGAGGAGCACGTCACGGGGCTCCAAGCCTGTAAGTTTACTATGATTTTTTTATTGTGTTTTGTTCCATGATGGAAGATGTCATTGAACTATTATTAATTTAAGTAGTTAAAGAATCACCTTGCGATGAATTCTTTTTTCATTGATGAATTTTTCAACATCTTCATTGTATCATCATTGCATCACATAAGTGCAGATTCTCTCTAGAGGTGATCCACACGTGCACCATAAACCTCTAGGAGATATCATAGGAATCTCTGAGTGCTAGCACAGAAAATCCTAATGCTTGCGTTGTTCATCTTTGATCGTCATGAGAATCCCTTCAAATAAGGACTCTCCTTGTACTCTCTAGAATCGAGAGAGATGATGGATGATGATATCTCTCTTTTCTTGAGATAATTCTTAGAGAGGATCTCTCCAGGGATTGAGAGGATTTTCTAGATATTATTCCCAACTAAACAGATGGCTAACGTTAAGATTGGAAATAATATAATTGGATTTAAATAGCGTTAAGAGTTAAAAAATAATAATTTCACATATACCCTTATTATTTTCTTAATACCCAAAAAACACATGTCCAAATAATAATAATAATATCATTATTTGGCTTATACATGCTCAAAACAAGAGGATTAATTAAACATTATTTCTTTAAATAGACTAAAATTTATTCAAATAATTCTTAATATATATTATTTTTCATAGACCCATTAAACTCAATACTTCATTCCTCCAAAATATTTATCAGTACTTTAATAATGATTATTTATTTAATAAATAAATACCATTGCATTATTTGCCAATAAATAAATAAATATTATATTTACTAAATAGAAAATAAATATTTATTAAATATCATGCTCACAAGTATTCTCGCGAATAATTAGTGGATCAATATATGTGACCAAATAAACACGAATAATTATTAAAGCATGTATGAGAATAAAATTTATTCAACATATTAAATAATAATATTTAACTGAAGGTTCTGGATACATTTAGTGTGTGACCCTCTATGCCTCTTTCTCAATGGCATTAGGCGAAACCGCCCAAAGTCCAAAGTTGGAATTTAGCAACATTTCAAGGCACTCATAGAGAAAGAAGTTAATGTCATAATGACATAAAACATCATATAAAATCTTAATGTATAATATAATCTCTTATCACAATATCTCTAATCAAGCAAATTGCATGCCGGTGTAATCAACCTAAGTGTTCGATGCTTCTTTCTTTAACTTTCTAAAAACGAACATGCCTATAGAACACCATGGTAATGGATTTATTTAGGTTGTTTCATTCCCATAAAAGGGTATAAAATATCAACTTTCGTTAAATAACACAAGGGAAAAATCTTTTCTCGAGCTATTCATTAATGCAATATCACTCATTACGCACTCAATGTATCCTAATTTGCTACGAACATATATATTCATGGTTTCCATCAATACATAAAAGTATGAAACTTATAATATTAAATAATAATAATCTTAAAAAGTCTTAAGGATCAATAACATTCATATATAGGAATATCTAATGACATATAAATGTGGATTTCCTATTGACGGACCGTGTTCTCATAATCTCGTTGGAAATTACCGAAGGCATACACCATGAGAAAGTGTTGAAAAATCTTATGAATCTCTACCCCTGATATCCTATATCATTTTTTCCTCATCAAATGATATCATCCAACTATATAACATACATATTTTAATAATATTATTGTGGCACTTCTAGGTTATCATTATAGTAGGGAAACTCTATGACCTTTCAATGTGACAGTGAATCTTAGGACATTATCACATCCTAAAATCTTTTCTCATGTTATTCATTAGTGAAATATCACTCATTATGCACTCAATGTATCCTACTTCTCCGGAAACATATATCTTCACGATTTTTATCAATACATCAAAGTATGCAACTAATAATATTCAATAATAATAATCTTAAAAACTATTAAGGATCAATACACGTCCATATATATAATCATATAATGACATATAAATGTGGATTTCTTACTGACAGATTGTGTTCTCATAATCTCACTAGAAATTACCGAAGGCATATGTAAGAACCCGGTTCTTATTCTTGAGGTACAGGTTTCTTCCTTTCCTTTTTACTTAAGTGTTTTCGAGAAAATAAGGAAAATGGGGAAAAATCCCAAATTTGGTGACTACATGCCATGTAATTTTCCACACGTTGTGTACTTTGTCCATGTGGGATGGGTACACAGGGTGTGTAGGCCTATCGGTGATGAAGGATGTAAAAACTGACCACACGCCGTGTACTTGGTATTTAAACGCCATGTATTTAGTCGGCAAGTGAACAGTAAGGTTGTGGAGGCAGCCACCAATGGATCGAAAGTACATGCTGTGTAATCAGGAATACACACCATGTACTCATGTCGACAAGTGAACAGTTCGGCGGTGAAAAAGTAGCTGCTAGAGTAACAGTTAAAAAAAATGAAAAGTACATGTCGTGTACTTGAGAGTACACGCCATGTAGTTTGTTTTTTTCTCTTAAAACGGGTAGTAGCCTCCTATATTCATAGAGGAATCTTAGAACGCCAAAGGAGAGTGGGAGAGATGGACATAGCTTAGATAATCACCCAACTACACACCGGGAACCCGATTTCTACGTCGTCGATCTCCTTGGAACCGCACAGGTAAGATCTTCCTCCTCCTTGTGTGTTTCTTACCAATTCTTTCCCGAGGGAAAGTTATTTTAGTTTTAACTGGATTATGTTCATCTCATATATTCTCCATTCTCGTTTGTTTCTGGAGGCATCGTTCACGTATACCGATCAGAGACGATCGGGGTAGGTGGTCTGATGTTTAAATTCCAACTGCTGTGTGTTTTTGTGTACCGTTGTTCTACGAACCCATGTTTGGGGTGTTGTATGGATGAGGAATTTACTGAAAAGATATATAGAATTGTATAGATAATCTGATGATAAGTTTAAACTACTATTTGGGATAACTGCTTGGATCCAAGACCACCCTGGGGGTGCGTTCCTCTGTTTAGCCATTTGGCCAGGATACCCGAGGGTATGCCATGATTATATTGTGAATTAATTTTTCTTGAGAGAAAGTTTATATAAATTTTTGGTTGATGCTTTGGGCTCGGCCCAGTTCCTTTAGCCTGTGGGAGGTGTTTATTAGCCTGTGGGCAGTATTTTTCTTAGCCTGAGGGCAGTGTTTCGTTTAGCCTGTGGGCAACCTTTTTTGTGCCCGTGGGTAGTAGATTCTGTGCCTATGGGTGACACTTCATACACCTACGGGAAATATCCATTATTCCTATGGGTAAACACCTATGGGTTTCGATTCTGGTTACCTGAGGGTAAGGATGGTATGTCTGAGGACAGTGTTATCATAAATATTCACCGTGGTGATTTTTATATGTTATACATTCCAAGTTAAAGCAAAGGCTTGGCATAGTTAAATGAATATTAAAATGAAAATATTACTGGTAAAGTTAGTTACTTTCGAGTACTGCTTAGTTTATTGCATTTACTACTGCACACTACTGTTGCACATTTTCACTGACAGTTGGGCATGAGCCTTTGGTGGGTGCCTACTGGGATTTATTTCTCACACCCTATTTGGGTCATGTCTTTGGCTCAAATAAAATATATTGCTATAGGTGTTGATAGGGGAAATGGTCCCCATATAGGTACATGATTGTAACAGAGGAGTTGGAGAGCATGGGACCGATCTTAGGCTTACGATGCTGCTGCATTCTGTTTACTCTGCTTTGTTTTGATTGGTTGTACCTTGTACATTGAGTTGTATTGTATTGTATTGCAGTGTATCCGATTCTTGTTGTTTTCATAGAATTAGTGACATGCTAAATCATTATATATATAACTGTTGGTTATCTTTTACTGTAGTTGTTCATTTCTAGTTCATATTGTTTACTGCTTCCACTGTTGTATGTTATTTATCTTCTTTTCTGCTGTGCTACACTATGAAAAATGAGGGCATAGTTTTCCCACTATCAGACTTGGGCCCTAACTGCTAGTCGGAAGCCTCTGGAGTTTGGGGAAATGTGCTTGAGGTCATGTGACCAACCGAGTTTGGGGCACCCGTTGAGTGGCACCCAGAACCGGGATGTTACAAAGTGGTATCAGATGGGTTCTTTTCTTTGACTTACTATTTGGATCCTATAGTCAGGGATAGGACAAAAATGGTAGTTGGTAATAAGTTGTGCCCAGTAGTAGCTAACCCTTGTATAGGGAAAATCCAGTCTACCTCGTTTATTGCAATTTTTCTGATTTTTCACTTTTACAGTTGCTTTGATTTTCACCATTGGGTGGCGCACTTGTGATGTGCTGTTTATATGTTATACTCGGGTTCTATTTAGTTGAAACCCGATGAGATGAGGGTATGACTTCTCAAACATCATTTAGGCACATGCTAGAAATAACATGTCATGCATTCTTTCCATGCCATGTAGGTGAATTAGAAATTTCATGTTGTTGTGGTAGTTGTTATGCTAGAAAATCATACTGTTGTGATAGCTTATTTGATAAATACCTTCTATTTGATAGGGTATTTTTGTGTTATGTTTTGATAGAATGAATGATAAACTTTGGTTTTTGAGGAGTATGAGCCCTCATTAACCGTAATTTGGTGGATCATCAACTTTTTATAACATGTATAAGGCGCCAATCTTTGATTTGCGGGGAGTATGGGCCCTCACAGATCAGAATTTGGCACTTAGATGTTGGTTTCAATGTTTTTCTGGGTTCCGGAGTAGTATTTGAGGCTTACTGTCTAGAAAACCCAGGATACATGCCGTGTAGTTCCTTGGAAAAATGCCGTGTGTTCTTCTGTTCGGGAATAAATGAAAAAATTTTAAGTACACACCGTGAACCCTACGTACAAGCCCTATAGTCTCTTCCCGTGTCATATACCGTGTGGGCGGGGACACGTGGTAGGGAATGGCTTGGGGAAACATGCCGTGTACTGGTTGTACATGCCATGTAGTGTTGAACAGTGTCCGCTCATGTAACTAACAAAATAGACGAAGAAAACCTTAATACATACACACCGTGTCTACCTTGAACATGCCATGTAGTCTGACCCAGGTACCCTACTGTGTCATGAACAACAGGGGTCGATGTTATCTTTCCTAGTACAGGCCGTGTCCACTTGGAACATGCCATGTAGTGTCAGCCGTGTAGCTAGCCGTGTAGCGAGCAACACGGGTCGGTCTGGGGCTTCTTTTAACACGCCGTGTCTTTTTGAAACACACCGTGTAATGTGACCTGGGTACACGGGCTGTGTCGCAAACAACATGGGCCGGTGAAAGCTTATCGAGTACACACCATGTGCCTATGGGACACACCGTGTAGTCCTGTTTTGGGAGAGTCGTGTGGCTTATCTGTGTAGAAGGACTCAGGTAGTGAAAGGAGATTCAAGTACACGTCGTGTAGTTAAGAGACACGCCATGTGTTTGGGGTGTTACACGACCAGTTTTAGCTGGAGTACACGCCCATGTGAATGGCTTGTGAGAACATGCTGTGTAGTATTTATACATGCCGTGTAGTCAAGTTTTTTAAATATTGAATGCTTTATTTCTCTTGTTCTCTTATTGGTCTCCTTGTTTTTGGTCTTTGATAATCTTGATCTAAGGTGTGTGTTTGACTTTGTAGAGTCATGCCACCGAGACGACCACTAGTTGTTCACCAAGAGAGAGGAAGTGATTATACTCCTGAGATGGTGGGACATTGGCTACCAATGAATCATCCAGAAGATCCAGATGTGGTGCCAGCCATTATACTGGACATAGGAGCTGATGCACAGTTCTGTGAAGGCTTTATGCGGTTTATGAAGACCTTCCAGGGAGCACCACAGGCTGCCACATCTATGGCAGAGCTCACTCGTATATTCTAGCAGCAACATCCACCTACGTTTTCAGGGGATGGAGGACCATAGGCTACAGAGTCTTTTCTAGGTTCGATGTAGATGATATTCGAGCATCTGAAGATGCCTCAAGGGCGGAGGGTCAATCTCGCTACATACATACTACGTGAATCCGTTAATAGGTGGTGGGATGTTACCACCCAATCTGAGCATCACCGAGACATGGCGTGAGAACATTTTCAAGAAGCCTTCTATGAATTCTTCTTCCCGGAGGCACTGAGGGTAGATCGAGCTTGAGAGTTCATGAATCTATAGAAAGGCACTATGTCAGTGATGGATTATTCTTCTCTCTTCATTGATCTTCAACATTTTTTGCCCGTTCTGGTAGGCAATGAGGCGTAGAGGGCTCGACGCTATGAGGATGGTCTTTAGTATGACATATGAGCATTGGTGAACATTTTTAGGTTTCCTACAGTGCATTCTATTGTGAACCAGACACTGATTACTGAGCAGAACCTATGGGAAGCTAGTGGTGTGGGGCAGGGTGGTTTGACACCAGTTTATGGTACTATTTCTACTAGTAAGAGGAATAGAAAGATGGATTTCTCTCACGATGTCAGTACTAGCCAGATGATTACTTCAGGTGGCCAGGTCATGTTCTACCAGTGTGTTAGAGGGGCACAAGATACCACAGTGTCCACGTGACCCAGTGGAGTGCCGAACTTGTGGCAAGATGGGTCATCTGTAACACTTTTGTAGGGCATTTCCACTAGTGGATAGTGAGAGGGGTTCTGTGCAGACACCACGTGCGGGAGCAAGACCAGTAGCTTCTTACCAGTCGGAAAACTAGAATACTTCAGGGCATGCAAGCAGAGATGGTGGTCGTGGTCATAGTAGACAAACACTAGGATCTTAGAGGAAGCAGGGCGGGTCAACTCAGGGTAGCCAGGATGTGTCACAGGGCTGCGACACTAGGCAAGCATATGCAGTGCAACAGACCTAACAGGAGAAGGATCCTGGACCTTCTACTGTCAGAGGTACAATTCTAGTAGATTCTGTTTTATCTTCAGTGCTTTTCGATACTGGTGCTACACATAGCTTTATATCTGTGCTCATTGTGGAGAGCCTTGGGCTCTGTGTTTCTTCTTCTTCTAATGTTATGTTGCTAGACACTCTTTTGGGGACTAGAACAACTGGTGTGCGTCAGTGCAGGGAGTGCCCCTAGAGGTTGGTGGGTGTCAATTTCTATGGGACCTCTATGTCCTATAGATGACAGCTTATGATGTCATTCTTGGGTTTGACCGGTTGGTACCCTTTCGATCCTTTGTGTATTTCTATCATCACAGGGTGAGTTTCACGTCACCAGAGGGTAGATAGTTTCTATACAAGGGCGAGTGGGATGTCCAGGCGAGCCGAGATGGACCCGAGGATCGTGGGTGAGGTGGTGTGGTATCCCAAATTGTGAGTTTATATCTAGATGATCAGAGGACTGGTCAGAAGTATTTCCCTCTAGTAGTTGATCGTTTCAGGGATGTCTTCCTGGATGACTTTTCAGGTCTACCTCCGGATCAAGAGGTGGATTTTTCCATTGAACTTGTTCCAGGAGCAGCACCGGTGTCCATTCCTCCTTATAGGATGGCCACACCAGAGTTACAAGAGCTTAAGAGGTAGTTATAGGAGTTACAAGATAAGAGTTTCATCCAACCCAGTACTTCTCCTTGGGGTTCGCCTGTCCTGTTTTCTAAGAAGGTGGACGGTACCCTCAGAATTTATGTGGATTATCAGAAGTTGAACCAACTGACAGTCAAGAACTGATATCCCATGCCAAGGATCAATGATCTTTTTGATCAACTTAGTGGACCACGAGTGTTCTAGAAGATTGACTTGAGATCTGGATATCATCAGTTATTCGTTAGACCATCGAAAATACCGCTTACAGATTTTTGGATCAAATATGGTCTATACAAGTACTTGGTTATGCCATTCGGACTCACAAATGCACCAGAAGTTTTCATGGATCTAATGAATCGTGTGTTCCACCCTTATCTGGATTCTTTTATGGTAGTATTCATGGATGATATCTTGGAGTACTCTCACACTCAACACGACCATGCCACCCATCTTGAGATCATATTGAGTACACTGAGAGAGCATCAACTATATGATAAGATCTCAAAGTGCCACTTTTGGATGGACCAGATTCACTTCCTGGGTCATATCATCTCAGAGGTAGGAGTTGCTATGGACCCAAAGAAAGTGAAAGCAGTAGTTTACTGGGAGCATCCTATGAACGTGTTTGAGATACAGAGTTTCTTGGGGCTAGATGGTTACTACAGGTGCTTTATACATGACTTCTCCCACTTAGCAGCACTGTTGACAGGTTTGACTAAGAAGGGTGTGAAGTTCCTTTGGTCAGAAGCTTGCGAGACAGCCTTTCAGGAGCTGAAGGGAAGGTTGACATCAGCACCAGTCATGATACTTATAGAGAAAGGGAAGATCTATACAGTATACTGTGATGCATCAGGGATTGGGCTGGGAGAAGTATTGATGCAGGGTGATCGAGTTGTTGTGTATGGGTCTTGGCAGTTAAGGCCACATGAGAGGAATTACCCGACGCATGAAATTGAGTTGGCTACAGTTGTTCATGCATTATGCTGTTAGAGACATTATCTATTGGGAGTGTATTTTGTGTTTTTCACTGACCACAAAAGTCTCAAGTACATCTTTACTCAACGTGACTTGAATTTGAGACAGTGAAGGTGGGTTTAGTACCTTCAGTCCTTTGACTTTGAGCTTGCCTATACACCTGGTAAGGGTAACACAATTGTTGATGCACTGAGTAGGAAGACTCAGATACAGGTAGTTCATGAGGCTAGTAGTGAGTGGCAGCTTATGGATTTGTTCTCTAAGATGCATTTGGAGGTGCACGAGAGTCATGGGAAAACCTATCTTTCATCCTTAGCTATGACTTCTACCCACCTGGATAGAGTGAGGATGAGACAACTATTAGATTCAGAAGGCCTAGTTCTACGGGAGTCGGTGGCAAGTGAGGAACCTCCTCCTAGATGGACAGTAGGTGAGGATGAGATCTTGCATTTCCAAGGGCATGTATGGGTGCCAAAATATATACGTGAGTAGATGATGTGGGATTATCATTCCTCTATTTGGGCAGTTCATCCTGGTGTTACCAAGATGTATCGTGATTTTCACCACCAGTATTGGTGGCCAGGAATGAAGAGAGATTTTTCTGGTTTTGTCATGAGATGTTCTACTTGTTAGTAGGTGAAGGCGTAACATCAGCAACCAGTAGGTCTTTTACATCAGTTACCCATTCCTGAGTGGAAATGGGATTATTTTGCGATAGATTTCATGACTGGTTTGCTGAGTTCACCTTGAGGTAATGATGCCATGTGGGTTGTTGTGGATAGACTCACAAAGGTAGATCACTTTTTGCCGATCAAGGAGACCTTCGGTGTTGACGATATCAGGAATTTGTATATCTGATAGGTCATACGTATTCATGGGGTTCCTCATTCTATCATTTCAGATAGGTACACCAGCTTTACGTCTCGTTTCTGGCAGAGTTTTTAGAGGGCACTGGGTACACAGGTGCTTCTGAGTACAGCTTACCACCCTTAAACCGATGGCCAGTCAGAGCGTAAGATACAGGTGCTTGAGGACATGCTGCATGCATGCGTCCTGGACTTTGGGGGCTCTTGGGAGAAGCACATACCCCTAGTCGAGTTTGCCTACAATAACAGTTTTCATGATACTATTAAGATGACACCTTACGAGGCTTTATATGGTAGGCCATGCCGATAGTCCTTGTGTTGGTTAGAGGCAGGTGAGGCAGCTTTACTGGGACCACGTCTCATGCAAGAGACTTCTGAGTAGGTCCAGTTGATATAGAAGCGAATGGCTACTGCACAGTCTCATCATAAATCTTATGTTGATCGCCGCAGACGACCCTTAGAGTTCATGGTCGGGGATCATGTTTTCTTGTGTGTTTCGCTGAGTTTGGGACACAGGTGAATCATAAGATAGGGTAAACTTTCATCAAGGTATGTGGGGCCATTTTATATTCTAGAGAGATTCAGGTCGGTTGCCTATCGGTTGCAGTTAGCACAGAGGTACCGGGCCATGCACGATGACTTCCATGTATCTCAACTATGCCGTTATCACTCAAACCCGTCTCACATTTTTCAGCCCGATGAGGTTGAGCTTTAGGTTGATGCATCCTTTAAGGAACATCTGATTCGTATTGTTGATAGGAGCACGAAGGTTCTTTGAGGATAGTCAGTTCGTCTCATACGGGTGCTATGGAAGCAAGGCCGAGTGCAGGACGAAACTTGGGAGTGGGAGACTGACGTACATGCTCAGTGGCCAGAGTTGTTCACAACTTTATCTTCAACACCCTTGGAAGGGAAATTCGGAGATGAATTGATTTAAGGGGGGAAGTTTGTAAAAACCCAGTTTTTATTTTTGAGGTACGGATTTCTTCCTTTCCTTTTTCCTTAAGTGTTTTTGAGAAAATAAGGAAAATGGAAAAAAATCTCAAATTTGGTGACTACACGCCATGTACTTTTCCACACCCCATGTAATTTGGCCATGTGGGATGGGTACATAGGGAGTGTAGGCCTGTCAGTGATGAATGTTATAAAAACTGACTACACGCCGTGTACTTGGTATTTACACACCGTGTATTCAATCAGCATGTGAATAGTAAGGTGGTGGGGGCAACCGCCAGTGGAGTGACAGTACACACCGTGTAGTTTGTTTTTTTTCTTAAAATAGGTAGTAGCCTCCTCTGTTCACAGAGGAAACTTAGAACTCCAGAGGAGAGTGGGAGAGATGGCCGGAGCTTGGAGGATCTCCTAACCGCACACCAGGAACCCGATTCCTACGCCGTTGATCTCCTTGGAACCGCACGAGTAAAATATTGCTCCTCCTTGTGTGTTTCTTACGAATTCTTTATTGAGGGAAGGTTATTTGAGTTTGAACGGGATTATGTTCATCTCATATCTGCTCTATTTTCGTTTGTTTTGGGAGGCGTCGTTCATGTATATAGATCAGAGACGATCGAGGTAGGAGGTCTGGTGTTTAAATTCTAACTGTTGTGTGTGTTTTTGTGTATTGTTATGTTGAGAACCCGTGTTTGGGGTGTCATATGGCTGATGAATTTAATAAAAAGATATCTAGAATTGTATAGATAATATGATGATAAGTTTAAACTACTATTTGGAATCATTTCTTGGATCCAAGACTACCCTGAGGGTGTGTTCCTTTGTTTAGCCATTTGGCCAGGATACCCGAGGGTATGCCATGATTATATTGTGCATTGATTTTTCTTGAGATAAAGTGTATATAAATTTTTGGTTTATGCTTTGGGCTCGAACAGGTTTCTTTAGCCTGTGGGCGGTGTTTATTAGCCTGTGGGCAGTGTTTTTCTTAGCCTGAGGGCAGTGTTTTGTTTAGCCTATGGAAAAACTTTTCTGTGCCCGTGGGTAGTAGATTCTGTTCCTGTGGGAGAAACTTCATATGCCTGTGGGAAATATCCGTTATTCCTGTGGGCAGACACCTGTGGGTTTCGATTCTGGTTACCTAAGGGTAAGAATGGTATGTCTGTGGACAGTGTTATCATAAATATTCACCATGGTGATTTTTATATGTTATAACTGCCAAGTTAAACCACATGCTTGGCATGGTTAAATGAATATTAAAATGACAATATGACTGGAAAAGTTAGTTACTCTCGAGTACTTAGTTTATTGCATTTACTACTACACACTACTGTTGCACATTTTCAGTTACAGTTGGGCACAGGCCTTTGATGGGTGCCTACTGGGATTTATTTCTCACACCATTTTTGGGTCATGTCTTTGGCCCAAACAGACTATATTGTTGCAGGTGTCGATAGGGGAAAGGGTCCCCATACAGGTACATGATTGTAGCAGAGGAGTTAGAGAGCATGTGACCGAGCTTAGGCTTGCGATGCTGCTGCGTTATGTTTACTCTGCTTTGTTTTGTTTGGTTGTAACTTGTACTTTGAGTTGTATTGTATTGTATTGCAGTGTATCCTGTTTTGGTTGATTTCATAGAATTAGTGACATGCTACATCATTATATATATAACTGTTGGTTATCTTTTACTGCAGTTGTTCATTTTTAGTTCATATTTTTTTACTGATTCAGCTATTGTATGTTATTTATCTTGTTTTCCGCTACGCTACACTTTGAAAAATTAGGGTATAGTTTCCCCACTATCAGACCTGGGCCCTCGCTGCTAGTCGGTAGCCTCTGGCGTTTGGTAAAATGTTCTTGAGGTTATGTGACTAACTAGGTTCGGGGCACCTGTTGAGTGGCACCCGAAACCGAGATGTTACAGCATACACCATGAGAAAGTGTCACAAAATCTTATGAGTCTGCACCCCTAATAGTCTATATCATTTGTGTCTCATAAAATGATATCATCCAACTATATAACATACATATTTTAAGAATATTGTTGTGAAACTTCAAGTTTATCATTATAACAGGGAAACTCTATGACCTTTTAGTGCGATAGTGACTCTTAGAACATTATCACATCCTATTTTACGCAAAAGAACAATCATGATGTGATAAAAAGTTTATTAATATTAAAAATAATGAATATATATAATCATAAAGTATATAGAGGTTGGTTCTAAAACATAAAATCCAACATAATACCACTTTCACTGGAATAAACTGCTAACAACCTTTAGTCTGCTAACTCACATGATACTCATGTTTCTGCTGAGATAAGTATTTAGTTAAGAGGGTCACCACATCCTCTTCCATGTAAATTCTACCCACTACAGCTTCACCTCTATAAGAAAAAATCTTGAAGAGGTGATACTTCCAAAGTACGTATTTTGTCCGTTGGTGTGAACTTGGCTCCTTTGCGAGAACCACAACTGCAATATTATCACAATATAATATGATAAAGTCTTTACTATTAAGAACCGCATCAAACTCTTGGACGAAGTTTCATACCAAATAACTTCTTTGGATGCTTCAAAAACCGCTATATACTCAGACTTCACTTTAGAATCGAATACTAACTAGTTGCTTTGAACTCTTTCGGCTCACATAAATATAACCCCTAATGACTAGCTCCTCATTTCCTCCATACACCAGGAACACATCCTTGTTACACCTTAGATACTTAAGGATAGCCTTAGCAATAACCTCTATAAACTCTTTCAACTCATAGCTCCTCTATTGAGACTGAAGACATAACCTGACTGCGACATTTGTGGAATCATCCAAATGTTTCATTTAAAGAGAATTATTCCTCACTAGACTCTTGGTTAGGAGCTTCAAGAATGGGGTTTTCTAACACATAGAATTTCTTTGCATGGTTTAGAATATCACGCAAGAACCTTTTTTGTTCTTCTTGGAAATTAGTGTTAGTGATAAGGTTATCCTTCTCAAGTATAGATCGCAATGATATAGGTGAATTCACGTGGGTTTTCATTTATATAATTAAGATCAGAATTTTAGTACATTATATAATTTATAAAATTAGATAATAAATATTACATTTATTAATATCCCACTATTTTATCAAATATCAATATCCCTCACTATTGGTTTTTGAATATCATGTTGCGT
The DNA here is from genome assembly GCA_963277665.1 of Viscum album. Taxonomy (NCBI): domain Eukaryota; kingdom Viridiplantae; phylum Streptophyta; class Magnoliopsida; order Santalales; family Viscaceae; genus Viscum; species Viscum album. The sequence goes on from OY728132.1 coordinate 1,881,799,816, forward strand.
ACATTTTCTAGTGGAAAGGACTCATATTCCCCATCTTGTAACACAAAATTTAGCTTTAAAAAGTTATTTGAAGGGTTTTAAGGTGGGTATAATTTTGTCAACAACATTAACTCGTAGTTCCTTGATCTTTTGAGTGAACTCCCCAATCCTGAAATCCTCTATTTAAATTTCCTCAACACTTGTCTCTCAGTTACGTCAAGTTTTTTTTGACATTCAAACCTATGTGAACGAAGTTAATTCAACCCAAAAATCATGTTATAATTCTCTGATAATTGAAAGCACCTCAACTTTGGTCAGTAAAAATCTTGAACTATAATTGGATTTTAAACTTAAGTAGTGGGCAGCTATATAAATTTAATATATATACTTGAGGGAATTTTTATCTTTATGCATAAATTTCCAATTTTATCTTTATTACATGATTGTTAATATTAAGTGGGTTTAATTAAGTGATTAACTACTTCTTAGATAATATTTACATATGATCCAATTTATTTTAATTTCATATCGCATACTAGTTAATTCATTAATTTATGTGATCGTGATAAAACATATATAATGAAATTAACCATATAATTTGATAAAAATAAAATGATATTAGGTGTAGGATTATGAGTCTTTTATTAGTTAGTCTATCTATCAAATGATAAAATAAGCCTCAACCCAGAGGAAAAACACATTGAACCATTATTTGGTTTGTGTTGCAGCTTTCCACCTGTCTTCTCATGTACCTCATGGATTAGTTTCGTCTCGGCTCCAAAGTTCAAACCACCTCCACTCACATGAGAGATTCATCCATTACATTAACTTTTAGTCACATGCGTGTGATGGGAATCAAAGGATTGGTTTAGGGGTTTTACATAAAAGGAAATTATGGGCACACAGACCCTTACATAATGAGAGGAGGTATGATGCACATGCCATCAATTGAATTTAACAATAATAATAAATTAAAAGGAAACCAATAGATATAGTCTATGCTCATGATAATCAACATACATGAAACAAATTGTACATTTAATAAACCAGCATTCAATTCAAATAATTCTTATTTGAGATCTCGTTTTATGTTATTGATCATTATTTTAAACAAATTAAATAATTTATTTTAAATTGACTAAGTACAAAAAAATGTACCTTTGGAGGCAACACAATGAGTACCCATCCAAACAAATCGACGTATATGATGGTCGTATATTGTTTACTAATATGGAATGTAGAATACATATCTTATCATGTAATTTCATGGAATGTACTATCAAATAAATGACACACAAACACGTGTTATTTACATTGCATGCTATGATTTTAATGTGCAGAGTAATCGGTGTATTATAGATTATACATGATATGTAGTTCCAAATATTTTACAGAAATTCATGAGACATTTAATATATATATATAACTCATCACATGGTGTGTACAAGTCAAATAAATGACACATATAAAACATGTTAATAAGGTTTAAGAAGTATGATAAATTAATTTTAAATTATTTAAACAAGTAATATATAGTGCGTACTATCAAACCACTCATCGTGTATAGTTCTTCACCGTCTATCCACATCACAAGCATAGGGACTAGGCATGTTGGTCTGCCACAAACATTAGTGGAGTACACAGCATGTACCTGGGCTACACATCATGTTGTCTGTGAGTTACACAATTTTCAGTCACATGTGCCATGTAATAAACACATGGCGCATCTTTGACTAATCAACTATATATAGTGTACGCAAGTTACATGTTGTGTAGTCCATATAACTGGGCACGAATAATCAAAGGTACAAAGATAAATTACAACCTGAATAATGATATAAAAATATAACAAGAGAAAAATAAATATAAATAAACATATTTTTCATAAAGAATAAAACTAGAATATAAAAGTGTGTACTATACAACTACACGTCCTGTATAGTTCTTCATCATCTATCAATAGACACTCTTAGGGACTAAACGTGTTGGCCTGCCACAAATATTAGTGGAGTACCCAGCTTGTACCTGAGCTACACATCATGTTGTCTCTAAGTTACCCAGTTATCAGTCACATGTGCCTTGTAATAAACACAGATCATATTTGACTAACCGACTATATGTCACGAACTAACTCGAATCGACCCTGAACCGGTCACCCAAGCTGATCTGCAGCAAGACCCGAGAGGCATTCTCAATCCTCCTGGGCTGGCGACAAGAGCCAGGGAATCAAAAAACACGATGAGAACGATTTCTCCCAATACAAATAAATAAAATTAGAGGAAATTATAAAGAGTAGGACAGAATAGAATGACTCAACAGGAACTGAAGAAGATAAAACTAACCAAACTCGACGTCCCGACTAACTCCATGTTACCCCTTGGGCCACTCTCCGACTTAACGGTCAAACGTCACCCAATGCGAACACACCCAAGTTGGAATCTGCACAAGGACTAAAAACAAAAAATAACTATAGGCGTGTGTATTAAAACTCAGTATGCTATCCCGATAAACTATTTTCCAATGCACTACCTTTAAAAAAATAAAAAAACATCAATTCTAAGTTTGAACTACAATATATTAAAGTATGTTTTCAACAATTTTTTCTTAAAAACAAAGTACAAACCATTTCCCTTAATCATTTTAAAAACAAAATTCTTTTCATTAGTGTCAATATCATTTTAAAAATAAAAGTTATTTTTTACATTTTCAGATTTGTACAGAGAGAATAAAACACTTTCATTTGAAAACCATTTTCAGAAAACTTCTTAAAACCAGCTCACTGCTTTCCAATAAAAAATACACAAAAATGAACAATAGTAAGTACATAACAAGGGAAATGTAGATAGGTATACAAGTATCTAAAAAATAGTTTAAATAGGTAAAAACCACTAGACATAGGTGAACCCAAGAGATAGAGAATAATCCAGACGACACTAATACCTACGACCCCATCTACAATAGCATTACACATACGATGAAATCTAACGCTCCAAAATGCTCAACCATCCTTTATTAGGAAGGCTTAGGGAAAATTCCATAGATATAAACCCAAACATATCTACCTACTATGGGCCATTGGTCGGTACCATAACCTACCAGTGCAGTACTCGTCTCAGAAAATTCTCTTAATATGCCAGGTTCGTATGTTTCAAGTATAAAATGGGGTGACCCATCAGATGTCGATGAGCATCAAATCACAACCTATATTTGTAATAATAATCATATCATTCCATACCAAAGTCTCCTCAAGGTCTACTCTCATGCCTTAAAATAAATAGATTACAAAGGGTTCCCAACTGAGAAACCCACATAATAGAACCCAAGAATTCCATCTTGAGGACATACCAACCATTCCATAGTGGCAAGGCATGAGGAGCCCCCAAAAAAGGTTTTTATAATAATGACTTCCCCTAATTTTCACAAAGTGGAAAAACAGACACTTAAACATTCCATAGAATCATTCTATACCAAAAATGCAAACCAACTTCCTAAAGAGGTGCAAGACACACTGTTTACCATATAAAAGAATTTGTAAAACCCCTTTAAAACATTTATGGCACACTTTCAAACAAAAACCAACCTTTATGGAAATTCTAACCGAGCTACAATTCCTTGTAAAAAACAAAACATTTAAAAAAACTAACTTCACACTTCACTTAGATTAAAACATTTAAAACCTTTTCAAAAACCCAAAAATCCATTATTTCACACATACAAATTTATTATCAAATCCAAACCACTTTTTACATCCATAAAAGACCCCAAAAAATCATTTCACATACTAGAAATACTTTAACAAAAACAAACAAAACATTTTATATCACTTTTAACACATAAAAGCCATCTGGGCACCATTTTGAAGCCCAAACACACAATGCTTAGAAAACAATTTCAGTTGACACACAAAAAATTACAAAAAACCAATTTTTATTTCATGAACTTATTTAAAATACAAAACCAATCAGGTGTGAAACAACAAAACATTTAATTAAACACCCATCATGTACAACTAAAACCAGACAATACCATTTTCATAAAACAATGACCGAACTACCAATTTTTCAAACCAAATAAATCATCCAAATGTTTCCAATAATAATTAACACCTAGGTAAAGAGATAAAATGAAAAAAATATGAAACTCCAATTATAAATCCAAGCACAATAGAACCCTAAATTCAGTGTGTGCTATTTCACAAAACAAAGTCAAATATCACCAAATAAGCTTAGTGAAACATTTTTGTGCAAAATCAATTTAAACCAGAACCTGAAATTAACACATATTAATCATAGAATGTGTGAAAAGTATAAAATTGATTATTCTTAAATTAAAAAGGACAAGTGCATGGGAATCTTACCTAGGAACCAAGGCGCGATGAAACAACGCGCATCCAAAACCACGTGGTAATGTCCAACGCCCTAAATATTAAATATCAAGGACTCAAAACACACCAAGGGACCCTCCTTTTTCTTCACCTTGATTATTAGCGCTTTTTTAGGGCTGTAAATGCACTTTTATAGCACTAATAAAGGTCATATTTGCAGTATTAGTGGGTGTTTTTTTCCATATAAATGTTCAAAACCTAATCCTTGATTCATTATCTATCGAATCATCACAAGTTTTGGATATGTTCATCTATGATTTAGGGATTAACTAATGATGTTTTTTGGGGAATATTTGGATGTATGGATTAAGAATTAATGCCTATAATTTAATCAAAATTTAATGTGATATGATCAAATTAATTCAGAGGGATAAGTGTAAAACAAAATTAAATTTCCCCTATATTTAAATCATTCAAATTTAAAGACGATTTTCAAGAGAAGTAAATAAATCATATCCAAGATCATACAAGATGGTATTGCTTATTAAGAACAAGGTTGAGATCACACAACCTTACTATATATTAGATCCCTCTAAGTGTGAATCGCTCGATTTCCATGGTGAGATAATCCTCTAAGGTCTATACACAATTATTATAGAGAAAAATATAATGATTAGAGAATTTAAGAATGATTATATAATTGTTTAGTAGTTTTTTGGGTTTCAGCCCACTTATCTACACAAAATCATACCATCTCAAGTTAGCTCAAGATTGAGGCTTTTAAGGAAATCTATAACATTAAAATCAAAGTTACGATTAATTTTTTATTTAAGATTCATCTCACAGTTCACAATGAATATTTTTCCCTCCATATCTAAAATGATAATTTTGTGAAAATAATTTTGTAAATTTTTATTATTAAAAATCAATACTATGTATTTCTAATCTGATGGATTTTTACCCTTGAAAGGAAACAAATTCCATTAAGAAGAAAAAAAATCAATTGATGAAAAAAAAAGAATTTATAAAATTTATAAAACCATAATCATGGGAGGAACCACTTAGATATTATCCACGATAATAAGTAAACATGGGAATAAGAAAGATATATAAAAACTGGGGTATTGAACCTTAATTTTGGACTATCTTTCATAGGTTCTCCATTATGAAACTTGTCCCACCCGACCATTATTTTCTCTATAATTTTATTTATTTATTTATTTTAATTTTTTATTTTTGTGGTCCAAGTATTTTATTTTGAAATTATTTGAAATTTTAGAATGTATTCTTGTCGCATGGTTAGTGAACGATTAATATTAATGTGAAACAATCACACAATAGGAGTATGCACTTAAGTATAACAATTTTTCATGATTGACATATGGTTTGACCAATCATCAGCACACAAGTTTTATAAACAGTGTGCTAGTACCCATTTTTTATGAATTTACAATTATAACCTCCCTTAATTTAACTCTGCACACCTATCCGATCACCCTTCTTACCCGTCGCATCCCTGGGAGGCTGAAGAATGGATCCCCCCTTTCTCCCTCCATGAAATCGAGCCCTCCTCTTTTGATCCTAAGTGGGTTTATTAAGGTACAAATCTCTTTCCTCTCCTTTGTCTCCATCTCCTTGTTTCTATGCTCCTCCCTCGTTGTGGGGTTGTATCGACTGAACTGTAGGTGGGGGTTTGGTTATAAATATTTTTGGTTTTAATCTCTAGGGTGTGCAGACTCTTCCTTGGTCCCTTCTCTCTAAGCAGTAGAAGGTTTCGCTTCAATGATGTCCATTTGAGGTAGGTGTTTCCATGATTTCTCCTTTACTTGATATGCCTCAGGATCTCAAATTTTTTATCACTGCTTTCTCGGAAAATTATGTGTATTTTGTGAGTATTAATGGAGTATTATATGGGAATTAAATATTTATGAATTATTAGTTTAGTTTAAAAAGTGGGCTCCAATAATTTTCTATTAATTCCAATTGAGATTGGGTGGTATGTGTTTTACGTGTCAGATTAAATGCTAAAAAGGTTTTGTTTGATGGTTTTCGATATTTTAAAGGGTTTTTAGGCCATTAGATAATTTTATAAAAAGTTTGGTTTTGAGTTGAGGTGTGATGTAATATGAGATTATGGGTGATTATAAATTTTAAGAGTCCTTAGAGACGGGTTTCCTTTCTATTTACGTATAAATTATGTTCATGATCCCTCATATAATATTTCTAGAGGATTTACCCATATGTGTTACCAAAGTGAATGGTTTTAAATCTATAATGGCATTGTATAATTTCAAATTGGCTATTGAAAACAAATATTCAATTTCATAAAAAAGGGATTTCAAATATTGATTTCCAAATCCAATTTTTAAGGCTCTTTTGACACTTTGAAAAGGGAGTTATATATGATATTATTTTTAAAATGTATCCTAAATGAGTTTTATAGTAAATCGTTATTTGTATTAAACCCTATGGATTTTTTGGTACTTTTGTTAAATGAATTCTCTTTCTATAAGTATGTTTCACCCTTACACTCAACCCATGTGATTGGATAATTAGTTATTTACATATATATGGATATGGTTGATGATGTATGTTACGTGAAATATTGAGAGGTACAAAAAGATAAGTTAAACTAAATTATATTGTTGAATATAGCAGGAAACACAACAGATTTACAACAATTATAGTAGGAAGGGAGAGAGAGTTTAGGTAGGAGAAGAAATCGAGAGAGAGAGAGAGAAAACCCATGGAAGACCACTCCTATGAGTCCTCCCCTTGCTGGACGTCCCAACATTCCAACCCACATAGCATCCTGCTATGAAAATTCACCTAGAAATGAGTTCATCCCTTACACACACTAGCTCCATTTATTTAAAGGCCCTCCGAGCCAGCTAACCACCCAAACTACTAAAAAACTCTAAAAACCTACTTCCAACTGTCTCCAACCCCTAAAAAACTAAAAAAAACTAACAAACAACCAAAATACATCACTTCCACTTGGGAGTTGTACACAGATAGCTTCCATGCCCCTTAACAGACTTGGAAACCACTACTGATTCTCCCCCCTACATAGAGAGAAACCCACTCAAGTTAATTAATATATACTCCTAAAATTTTCCCCTCCTTAAAAAACACCTTGCCCCAAAGGTGGACCAAAAAAAAAAGATCTTCCTCTTCAACATTGGTACTATAATCCCCCTTTGAAGCTGAAAACACATCTGATCTAGCACCTAAGAGTAGAAGGGCTGTAGATGATTTCTACAAGGAGAAGGGGTATCATATCTGGTAGAAACAGATGCAGTTTCTAACAACGGAATTGCTGCATGTGGAGGTGTGAAACCATGGTCAAAACTATTTACCAATGCACTACCTTTAAAAAAATAAGAAAAACATCAATTCTAAGTTTGAACTACAATATATTAAAGTATGCATTTCTATAATTTTTACTTAAAAACAAAGTACAAAACATTGCCCTTAATCATTTTAAAAACTAAATTCTTTTCATTAGTGTCAATATCATTTTAAAATGGAAAGTGGTTATTTACATTTTCAGATTTGTACAGAGAGAATAAAACACTTTCATTTGAAAACCATTTTCAGAAAACTGTTTAAAACCAGCTCACCGCTTTCCAAGAAAAACAATACACAAAAATAAACAATAGTAAGTACACAATAAGGGAAATGTAGATAGGTATGAAAGTATCTCAACAACAGTTCAAACAAATAAAAACCACTAGACATAGGCGAACCCAAGAGATCGAGAATAATCCAAACGACACAAATACCTACAACCCCATCTACAATAGCATGCCACATACGATGAAATCTAATGATCCAAAATGCTTGGATATCCTTTCTTAGGAAGTCTGAGGGAAAATATCATAGTAATAAACCCAAACATATCCACCTACTATGGGACACTAGTCAGTACCATAACCTACGAGTGCAGTACTCATCTCAGACAATTCTCTGAATATGCCAGGTTCGTATGTCAGAAGTATAAAAAGGGGTGATCCATCAGATGTCATCGAGAATCAAATAACAACCTATATTTGTAATAATAATCATAGAAGGTCACACCCTGAGTCTCCCTAAGGTCTACTCTCATGCCTTAAAATAAATAGATTGCAAAGGGTTCCCAATTGAGAAACCCACATAGTAGAACCCAAAAATTCCATCCCAAGGAAATCCCAACCATTCCATAGTGGAAAGGCATGAGGAGAAACCAACAAAGGTTTTCATAATCAGAACTTCCCATAATTTTCACAAAGTATCCAAACGGACCCTTAAACATTCCATAGAATCATTTTGTACCAAAAATGAAAACCAATTTCCAAAAGAGGTGCAAAACACACCGTTTACCATATAAAAGCATTTGTAAAATCCCTTTAAAACATTTCTGGCACACTTTAAAACAAAAAATAACCTTCATAGAAATGCTAACTAAGCTATAATTTTTTGTCACAAACAAACCAATTAAAAAAAACTAACTTCACAATTCACTTAGATTCAAACATTTAAAACCTTTTCAAGAACCAAAAAATCCATTATTTCACACAAAAAAATTTATTATCAAAGCCAAACCACTTTGAAAATCCATAAAAGACCCCAAAACATCATTTAGAATACTTTTAACACTTTGAAAAAAACAAAAAAAACATTTTATATCGCTTTTAACACATAAAAGCCAATCAGACACCATTCTGAAGGCCAAACATGCAGTGTTTAGAAAACAATTTCAGTTGACAATCACAAAATTACAAAACACCAATTTGCATGTCAGGAACTTATTTAAAATACTAAACTAGGTTCTAAATATCCCAAATTAGGTGTGAAACAAAAAAAACATTTAATTAAACACCCAGCGTGTATAACTAAAATTGGACAATACCATTTTCATAAAACAAGGACTGGACTGCAAATTTTTCAAACCAAATAAATCATCCAAATATTGCCCAATAATAATTAACACCTAGGTAAAAGGAGAACAAGAAAAAAATAGATGAAACTCAAATTATAAATCCAAGTGCAATAGAACACTACATTCAGTGTGTTCTATTTCACAAAACAAAGTCAAATAACACCAAACAAGATTAGTGCAACGTTTGCGCACAAAATCAATTTAAACCAAAGCTTTAAATTAACACATATTAATCATAGAAGGTGTGAAAAGTGTAAAATTGGTGATTATTAAATTAAAAAGGATAAGTGCATGGGAATCCTACCTCAGAACCAAGTCGCGGCGAAACAACGCGCGTTTGAAACCTAGTGGAAAGGTACAACACCCTACATATTAAATATCAAGGACTCAAAACACACTAAGATCCTTAATTCGAGTATGTGAAACCAAATGGTTGGAAGAAAATGCACTGGCGAAGGGTCTAAATGGTTGTGCACGCCAAGCGGGAAGGCACGCTGTCTGGAAAATTCACAGGTAGGGAAGGCGAGTTGGTCGGACCGGTCACCAACAAGGGGGAGGGAAGTTGCGCCACTGAGCAGGAGGGGAGATGGGGGTCGCACTACTGGGAGAAGGAGGCTAGAGGGGTCGTTTGGTCGGAGAGGGGCAGAGGCATCGAGAAGCATGGGGTCCGAGGGGGTGTTGGGGCGTGTTGTAAGGGAGGCCGAGGGCTGCAGCTAGCTGGGAAAGGGGGTGGCGACCTACCGCATTGGGAGAAACCGAAGCGGCCCGAGGGGGATGCAGTGTCAGCTGCGTGCTGAGAAGGAGGGATGAGGGGGGTTCAGCCAGTGTTGGGCGAGCCAGTAGGGAGAGGAGGTCCGAGGGCCGGGGGCTACAAGGGAGGAGCCGGCTAGGTCGCACTGCAAGGGGAAAGGGGGAGACCGAGATAGGGGTAGTGGTGCCAGAACATTGAAGGAGGTGTCGGACTGCTGCGTGCTGAGAAGAAGGCGACGGGGAGGTTGGTTGGTGAAGTGCTGATGGGGTGCACTACACACACAAAGGGAAGAATGAGGGGCTGATTGGAGAGAGAAGGTGGGCGTTTGGAAACCCTAAAAAAAATAAGACCAACCTATAAAGAAAAATCTAATTGAAATTTGTAATGGAATAATAATAATAATAATAATAATAATAATAATGGTAAAAGGAATAATAATAATAATATTATTATTATTAATAAGAATAATAAGAATAATAATATCATGATGGTAAAAATAAAAATAATAAAATTATTTATTTCATTTTAATGATAATAAAATTAACAATTTTAGTTTTCATCTAAATTAAAAATATTAAAATTCTTAATAACCATAAAAATTTTAAATGAAATAATAAATTAACATTTATTTATTCATTTTAATTCTTAAAATATGAAAAGGACATGCAATTTCTTGGAAGAAGCCGTGAGGCATCGGGCTCTGCTCGTGCGTCCAACGACGTCAAACCCAAAACATGCAATTTTTAACATAAACTCAGAAATTTCATCCGGGACTCACCCAAGACCCCAGAAAAAATATTTAAAGGGAGAAAAATAATTAAATAAATTAAACACATGGGTCGAGGTGTGAAACTATACATTTTATATGCAAGTTATATGCCTTGTAGTCCAGCTAATCACGTGCCAGTAATCAAAGGAACAAAGATAAATTACAACATGAATAATGATATGCAAATATAAAAAGATAAAAATACATATAAATAAACATATTTTTAATCAAGAATAAAACTAGAAAGTAAGAGAAAAGGATAGAGTATCTTAAGAAAATAAATAGATAATTATGGGTAGCTCCTAAGCATCCAGTGAGACGATCCTAGATGTACACTGGTTGGAACCATATGTCGGTCTATCTATGAAGTTACTAAGTCTATAACAAATCATCTTACCCTCAACTATACTCACTGACAGCATGCCCAAGGAATAGGCCCATGCCATACCAAGGGGGATATAATCATTCTCATCGTAACTAGATAGTATTTGTCTCTCATCCCACACTAAGATTCCAAGGATATCCATGATAATAGTCACAAGAGGTGAGGAAACATTTATCATATAGTCATATCTCCGCATCTCACCTCCTAACACCCCCTTATGAAATCCCCATTTAAAAATACACATAGAAAACATCATCAACCATATCCATACACATGTATGTAAATCACTAATTATCCAATCACATGGTATGTGCATAATGTTGGAACTGAGCATGCAGCAGAAGCCCCAGACAGGTGGGTTTTTTAAAAAATTCTATCAATGATCGACGTAAACTTGTCGACGTCAGTGAAAACTAGACCGATATTAGCCGAGGACCATGTGTGAAGGATTTTAAGCACAAAATAAACCATAAAAAAATCCTGGTTTAGATATGAAGCTGTGCACAATGTCCGCTCGTCGTTGGTGATCACTGCTCGAAGAATCTGAAGTCGAATTCCTCTAGATCATCCACACATGCTTCAAGGAATCCACGGTAGCGCCATTTGTTGTAATCTGGGTTCTAGCAAGAAATTTCGACGATACCTTTGATGCTCCAATGACCACCGCATCGCTTCCTTAGCGATGCCTGAGAGAGAGCTCGATCCGAGCTCCTTGGATCCATAGAATCTCTCTCTAACTCATGGGAGAGAGGAGAGAAGAGAGAAGAACCATGAACAGTCCTTGGAAAAATCCCCTCCTCTTTTATTTATAGTGCTTAATTAAAGTACCCGGTATAGCCTCACCAACCCCGGATACTTAACGCACTATCAACGACATTTTATGACTACTTATCTGAGTCATAAATATTATTATCACTCACTTGTAATATATTAAAATATATTACACAATAATAATTGAGTCATTAACTTGACTCATTGCTCCCATAAATATTAATTGAACCTTGAATAATTTAATATTTGTTAATTAATATTTTCATGTATTTACTTAAAACTCATAAATACATTGAATATATAAATTCAATACTTATTATTCTAAACTCAAATAATATGAATTTATTTATTACATTGGTGATCATTTTTCCTTGGAAAAATCCTGGACCCCAGTGGTGGGGCCCACAATGTCCAAAACTCCTATTCAACTAAATACGACAGATTATTGAATATGCTATTATGTGTGACCCTCTAGGCCCTTATCTCGATAGTAGTGAATAGTATTCATAGAACAAGAGTGGGATATAGCAACCCATAATAGCCCCTGAAGAGACAAGGATTGTCATAATAGTGACAACTAATCTACGAACATGCACTGTGTAATATAATCTCTTTGTCTGTAATATATCTTAAAGCAGGACACACTCATGTGTCATCACCCTTTTCTCACTTTATTATTTTTTGATGTAACTAGATAGGTTTACCCTCGACTACCATGTCCATGGTCTTATAAAGGTACTACCATCCATATCAACATGGTCTGAGATATATTACTTCCATAACTTATAATTGAAAAATCCTTTCTTGGTCATTCAACCAATGTCATGTCACCAATGACGCACCCAACACAAACTACATCGCCACGACTTCATTGCGATGATTTTATTATTGCATCAAATTACAAAATCAAATGACATAAATTGGTAATGATCTAAAGTCAGTAGACCATTACACATGATTGTAGATAGGAATGGCCAATGACACCCAAAACATGTGGTGTTCTTATTGGCAGGACAATCCTCATGATCTCACTACTAGAGATCACCTAGTGCAAACTTCATGAGAAGAAGTCTCAATTATTATAAACCCCCAACACCTGATAGTCAAATATATACCATGTCCAATCATTAAGATTTATCTAGACCATAGAACATATATTTTAGATTAATGTCATAGTATCTCGAGGTTCTCATTATAGCCTGGGAACTGCTATAACCTTTCGATACGACAATTAATCTTTGGACATTACCATTTCAATAGTGGACACAGAAAAGTCTACACTATAATGGTAAGACAACATCATGTATAGATAACTGTATACATGATATGGTAATCAATATTACTTAATATTTGGGTCTAGGGAACCCACTATTTCAACACATAATCATTCAACTTCCTTATAGAAAGAATATTCATTTAATGATGGTTCCAAACATGCCTTGACATTTAATAAAAATAATGATATCCTATAAAACTCCTTTAGGAGATATTTTAAAAATAATATCATACATAACTCCCTTTTCAAAGTATAAATGAACCTTTAAATTTGATTTGGAAATCAACATTTGAAATCCCCTTTTTATAAACCGCTTTTTGAAACTGAACATTTCTTTTTCAAAAGCCTCTTTGAAATCATACAATGACATTATTGATCTAAAACGATGCCCTTTGGGAACAGATATGGGTAAAGCCTCTTGAAATGAAATATAAGGGATCATAAAAATAATATATACACAAATAAAAAGGGAACCCATCAGGAAGGATTCTTAAAATTTATAAGCCTCCAAAATATCAAATTATATCATACCTCAACTCAAAACCAAACTTAAAGGGACAAAGGAAGAGTTCATATACCCTATAAATCAAAACGACAAAGATTTATAACCAAATCCCCACCTAGGGTTTTCTAACAAAACCCCAAAATAAGGGAGAAGGGGAGAAATGAGGAGAGGTATACAGAGGAGAGAAAATAGATATGTACCTTAGAAACCCACTCAGGATCAAAATAGGAAGGCTCAACTTCATGGAGGGGGCAAGGGGGAGTTGCAATTTGGCCTTCCTAGGATGTGTCAAATGAGAGGTATGAGAGAGGCTTGGGGAGTTAAATAGTTTGAAGGTATAATTGGAAATTCAAAAAAAATTAAAATCTAGGTACATGGAATGGTTGAGAGTTTACCAAACTGTGCGCCAACCATGTATATTTCACTAGGAACACTTAGGCACCTGCATAGTTGGAAAAATTGTGCACCAATCATGTAAAATAACTCTACTAAACTGCATATCCCTACTTCATGGATTTCTCAAGATGAGAACTAACTATGTGCTAACCGCGTGACAAGCATAAATTCTAAAATTTCAAATAATTCCAAAATTAAATATTTAGACCTCAAGAATAAAAATGAAAATAAATAAATAAATAAGATTATAGAGAAAATGATGGCCAGGGTGTGATAATTCTCCCCAAAATAATAATTTCCCCCTATAAAGTCACTAAATTCAAAAAAGAAGCCACATCAAGAGAAATTAAATTGGAAATAAGTCACTCGAGCAACTAACTCCAAAGCACTCCACCTCTGAAGTGAACCAATTCATATACAAACATCTCCAAATTCATAAGTCGCACTCAACATTCCTCAGAGAGATCACACAACTGAGACCCATGGTAAGTCACCACACCATATAAGAACTACTCAATATGAGAATTCAAATGACAAAGAAATATAAGGAAACCACTATGAAAATCCAACCAACCAATAACCAAGAGGGTCCCAAAGAAACGTCCATCTAGTGGCATATCCATAATTCCATGGAAAGAATAACTCATTCTATAAATAGACACAAGATAAGAAATTTTCAAAACACAATGCCAATCAATATAACGAGGTAAAAAGAAGGGAAATAAAAGAGAGGGAGAGAGGTGGAAGAAAAGGTTTAAATTTGAACTCTGTAGAATTGTACTAGAAATAAATGAGCAAATGCTTCCTCTCTAGAGAAGTGACCCCCAAACAAGAAGACTCCTCTTAGACATATTCCCCAAAACCTGACTTGTCACAACCCAAAAACCTTCATCAGTACCAAAGGAGACAAATTCCACCATCATGGCCTCACTGACCAAAACATTAAATTAGAGTTGGCCAAATAAGGGCGCTCTAGGCCAAATATTTAGACAAGGACCTTTTACAAGGAGACACTATTAATGAATTACTCAACACAATCTCAGAGGAACAAAAACATTCCACTAGCCTCCTCGAGCCACTCCACATCATCTAGAGAATCTAGATCATCCCAAAAAGTGGTATGAAAGGGATATGACTCTACCACTCCACATGGAGTTTGGGTAGGGTCAAAAATTGAAAGATCTACACTCAAAGTCCTAGGAACACCTACCTGAGGAACACTCCATGAAACAACTTACAATGATTTATTAAAACTCTTATGAGGGAGAATACTCTAAATGATAAGATAAAATAAGAACCCCAATCAATAACAAACCAAAACCAAAACCAAAACAACCCAAAAAGAATTAAACCATTCCCAAAATAATATCCTAAGAAAGCACACCAGATCTGCAATATAGAATTGAAATTTTTTCATTTTAAATCATTTTCAAAGCCCCAACCAAATTTCAAAATTTCAAAATTTTACCTGAAAACCAATTTAAAAATCTACACTTAAATCCCAAAGCCGTAAATGATCATCTTAAATCATATCATTTCAAATCCTCCTTATTGAAATCACTTCACAAGTCTCAAAACACCTGGTCCATTTCAAATTATTTTGAGAAATATTCATTATTCATTCCAAAAACTCACTTTCATCCTTTGAAACCACATTCCCTTTTCAAAACCTCAATGAAATAAAATTAAATCATGTTAATACCTTACTAAAATCCTCTTTAATCTGTCCCAAATAACATTAAACCGATCCCAAAATCAATTCCAAATCCAAAAAGAATAAAAAATAACACTTTAGAGGTCTAGTGGTTGTGCATGGTTAGGCCACATGGTTTGACGAACCATGTTCCAACCATTCCACTACCACTGAGAGTTTCTCAAAACCATACATGTGGATTCTGCACGTGGTTTTAGGGAATGTGGGCTATGTGTTTCTCTAATTACAGTCCCTTCTCACTCAAATAATTAAAACCCCAAAACAACTCATAAAACACCCAGAAGGATCAATAAATCATCAATTCAAATCAAAATCCATCAAGAAGAATCAAAAGAAAAACCCAGAATCAAAACTCAAATCCCAACATCCCATGGTAACTCAGGCTTTGTCACAAGTAGTGGTAATTCAACACTCACCCATGATATACCTTCTAAGAATTGATGATCCTATCTCTCATCTACAGAGCTTCCCAAATAAAGGGTGCTTTAAGAACCTATGTTAACCTAGGATCTAATACCAATATTGCACGAACCAGCCCAAGCCACCCCTAAACTGGGCACCCGATCTGGCCCACAACAAGACCCGAGGGGTGTTCCTGATCCCCACGGGCTAGAGAAAAGTTAAGATTTACTCAATTGGAGCAATTTATCTTGAAGGAATTAAATTAAACTAACGATGTAATTTTACCGAAATTATGACATGATGCGTCCATATGTTGGATGCCCATACCAAAAATAAAATAAACAGATTAAAGTAAAATGAAAAAACAACCATAATAAAAAAGGATACAAAAAAACCCCAAAGCTAAAATGATATGGAAACCAACTTGGCTAAAAATTCTAAGGCATAAAATAAAACTAACATACCTGAACAAGATCTCCATGCGACCTAAGTTGACACTCCATCTACTGAGTCGATACTTTCTCCAAGAGAAGTCTAAGGAGTCCATGAAACTGAACTCCTCTAAATCAAATCCTAAACTTGTAAATGTCTCTTGATCTATAGACATTGAGTGGTGTAGGTAGAGTGTGATCAGAAAATCCTATTAAGATTTCACTGAAGAATCTATGTAGCCCCTTTAACTAAACAAACCAAGAACGCTAGTTTTAACTAAGCTATTCTAATTTTTTTTATCATTTTAGAGGAAAACAAATTCAAAGGCTTTTCTAAAAGTTCTAGTTCAAAATTTGATCATGTCTTTTAAAACATTAAAACTTTTCAAATATACTTTAAAACCCCATTTATGAAACCCAATTCTAAAAATCAGATTTAGTATCACATTGGAAAACACCTAAACATGCATAAATAATTCCGCTAACTAATCATATGGGCATAAAAAATTTGTGCAAAACATTGAACAACAAAGCAAATCCAGAATTACAACCACAATAAATACAAGAGAAAGCAGTAATCAAAGGTGAAAAGATAAATTACACCATGAACATTGATATACTAATATAGCAAGAGAAATATAAATATAAATAAAGTAACATATGTGTAATAAATAATAAAACCAAAATATAAAATTGGAGGATAAAGTATCTCATGAAAATACATAGATAATCATGGGAAGCTCCAAAGCATCCATTGAGACGATCCTAAACGTGCTTGGGTTGGAACCATCTGTTGAACTATTGATGAAGTTCTCAAGTCTATAACCAGTCAGATTAACCTTAACTCGCCTCAATGGTGGCACCCCCAAAAGAATAGTCCCATGTCATACCAAGGGGGATCTAGTGAGTCTCATCATGACTAGATACTGTCTCTCATTACCCACTAAGATGCCTAGGATCCCCATGATAATAGTGACAAGAGGCGAGGAAACATTTATCATATAGTGGTATCTACTCACCTCACCTCTTTATACCACCTTATACGATACCCATTTAAAATACACATAGCATGCATTGTTAGGAATATGTGTTAATTGACCTGAGTGGGATTCTGCCTGTGTAGGGGGTAGAAGCAGTAGTGGTTGCCAAGTCTGTTAAGGGGTGTGGGGGTTATATATGTACAACTACCAAGGGGAAGTGATGTCTATTGGTTGTTTGTTAGTGTTTGTTAGTTGGTTAGGGGTTGGTGAGAGATGTTAGTAAGTTGTTAGAGTTTTTTAGTAGTTTGGGTGGTTAGTTGGATGGGAGGGCCATTAAATAGAGGGGGTGAGTGTGTGTAAGGGATGAACTCATTTCTGGGTGAATTTCCACAACAAGTTACTGTGTGGGTGAGAAGTTATAATCAATAAAACCTATGTGCTAAGAAACTTCTATAAGACCCACTAGAAGCATGAATTAAAGTGTGAGTCATGGTTTGAAACTATAGTTTATGTCACCCTGTGCAGACGAACTATCTTCTAAACGTACAAATATCCTAGATACTCTACTGATAAGGTCTCCCATGTAGGCAATAAATGCACTACCTTTTTCAAATGGTCCAGAACCACCCAAATAGTGTCATTCTTATGAGGTGTTCTCATAATCCCCATCGAAGATCCCATAGTCACATAATCCCACTTCCACTTCGGGAGGGGAAACAACTGTAGAAAACCTTCAGGTCATTGATGCTCAGCCTTCACCTGTTGACATGTGTAGCATCATGTCACAAACCCTATTATCTTCTTTTTCATGCCTACCCACCAAAACTATCTTAGATGTTCAGGGTATATTTTGTTCACACCTAGATATAACACCCACTTCGACGCATGAAATTTCCACATCAAATCCTCTTACATGATCATAGGAACAACAACTCAATTTTTTACATAGATGATCTCGTCCTCATCTATGCTCCAATATGAAGGTGACTCCCTACCTTCAAGGATTTCCCTCAAGGTCAAACTCTCCAGATCGTCATATTTTTTTCTTTAATCCATCTTAAAAGTGTATACTACACTGAAACTAATATGAGGGTCATCTAATCCTAAATCTCCTAAACCATCACATGCATTTCATCTAGAATGTTCATCATCTTCCACTCAGAACTAGACTCCTGAACTACTTGAGTCTGAGTTTTCCTATTCAATGCATCAACCATACTATTTCCCTTCTTGGGTGTATGTTCTAGATTAAAATAAAATGACTACATATACTCAACCCATCTCTGCTGATGGAGATTCAAATCTCATTGCGAAAAGATATACTTTAGACTCTTGTAATCCTTATACACAGTAAACTTTTCTCCCAACAGATAATGCCACCAACACTTCAAAGCATAAACCATTGCTGCTAACTTGAGTTTGTGTGTAGGGTAGTTCCATTCATGTGGCCTAAAAT
Organism: Viscum album; assembly: GCA_963277665.1. Classification (NCBI taxonomy): domain Eukaryota; kingdom Viridiplantae; phylum Streptophyta; class Magnoliopsida; order Santalales; family Viscaceae; genus Viscum; species Viscum album. The sequence continues at coordinate 1,881,818,876 of OY728132.1, forward strand.
TCCTATTCCCATATATCACAACTCAATCTCCCTATACGAACACATCTCAAAGTATTATCCCAGAAGCATCACAATACACTGTATACTTCTCACCTAGCTTGGGTAGGATCAAGATCAGTGCTGATTTCAAGTGCTTCTTCAACTCCTGGAAGGAATTTTCACATGATTCCAACCATTCAAACCTTATCACCTTTTTGTTAAAGCACATAAATGGTGTTTCTAATCAAGAAAAGTCATGGATGAATCTCCAAAAATATCCATACAACCCTAGAAATCTACGGATGCCGAAAGCATTCTTGATCTGATCCCAAGATACAAATGCCTAAACTTTCTATGGGTCCACTAATGCACCTTTCTCTGAGATTATGTGACCTAATAATTGAACCTAGTCAATCCAAAACTAAAACTTAGATACTTTGGAATATAGCTAATTCTCTCTCAGCGTACTCAGGATGATTTCAAGATGTTTGGAATGGTCATCATGAGTCTTGGAGTACACTAAGATGTTATCTACAAACACTACCAAAAATTGATCCAGGTATGGATGGGATATTCTATTAATAAAGACTATAAACACTACTAATGTTCTCATCAACCCAAAAAATATTACAATAAACTCATAAAGGCTATACATTATCCTAAAAGTAGTCATCAGTATATCAAAAGTTTGAACTCTCAACTAATGATACCCTAATCTCAATTCAATCTTTAAGAATACACAAGATCCTCTAAACTAGTCAAATAGATCTTTGATATATGGAAGAGGATACCAGTTTTTCATAATCATCCAGTTCAACTTTTGGTAATCAATACAAAAGCATAGAGTCTTATCATCCTTCTTTGAAAACGACACTGGTAAACCCCAATGTGACGTACTCGGGCAGACAAATACCTTGTCCTCTAACTCCTATAGTTGATTCTTGAGATCTTTAGGATCTATAGGTGTCATTCTGTATGGTGGAATAGAAATTTTCTCAGCCCCATGCATGAGATCAATTGTAAATTCCACATCTCTCTCAGGTTTCATCCCTGAGAAGTCTTCAGGAAATACAACCTGAAACTAATACACTACTGGTAGAAAGACATCATGATTTACACCTCCATAATTCAATAATAGACTTGAAACCTGGGCTCTGATCTTTTCTAGTTGCTGAGTATATATTCCCTCTCAACCTTCCAAGATATCCCACTCTCTATGATGAATATAGTTATCACCCTTAGGAGATGTAAAAGTCACTATCTTGTGGAAACGGTCTATGTGGGCTCAGTATACAACTAGCCAGTCCATGCCCAAAAATCAAGTCAAATCATGATATGTTAAGGATATAAATATCCCACAGAAAACAATACTCCTTGATCTTGAGAGATAATCCCTTGCACGAGCAGATGTCTCTAGATCATACTCCCAACGATGTAGCTATCATCAACACTCTATTAATGAACTCCACCACTAGGATCAAACCATTCAAAATTTATGTAAAAATAAAGGAATGAGAGGAACTAGTATCAAATAAGGAACTAGATAATATAAAATCTATAAGAATGGTACCTCTCAGTGTCAATGGTCCAACCTTTCTATCCAAAAGTGTAGGTTGAACCACATAAAACTTTCCTTCTCCTATCCCCTATGATGCAGTCTGTCTCCCCTGATTGACACCACCCTACTGATATGTGAGCTCTTTCTTAGAAGCACCATGTCCCCTCCTCAATTTCCATGGCTAGTAAAAATCCAACTTCCAGACTGATATAGTGTAGAAGATCCCATCCTTGTACCCTAGTTTTATCTAACTCCTTTGTCACTACCTGTCTATCGATGGTTCTTGTAGAATATCTATAGATTAACCATCTTACTTTAGGTTTGGAACTCCACTAATGGTCATGGACAATGTTTACGAAAGTACCTCACCCTACCACATTGGTGGAAATGAACTTGGGTAATATCCCATGTAACTGATCCATCTATCTGGGCACTATGCTTCCCATAGATTTTGATAGAGTTCTCATAATGATGCTTCCTAATCTAAGAAGTCTCACCTCATAATCATCAAGTACAAACCTCCTATCCACCACTGGATTCCTCCTTTAGGTTCCAATCAGCAATGAGAGCCTAATTGACTACATTTGAAAACTTCCTCAACTTGAAAATATTCACCTGTGACTTAATTTCACACTTAATTCCATCCCGAAGTCATTTTTATGAAGTAGCCTCATCTGTTGCCAATGCTAGAGAAAAGTGTTGTAAATCTATGAAGAGTCATGAATAATCCATCATGGAAATTCTCCCCTGATTCAATCTTATAAACTTAGTGTCTCTCTCATATCTGAGTGTTTCGGGATAAAATTTCTCTAGGAACTACTCTTGAAATTCCTTCCATTCCATAGATTCCAGTTGTCTATCCCAAGTTTGGATATACCACCAATGCTTTGCCTGACTACATAACATATAGGAATCCAATTTGACTCTCTTCTCAGCATGAGTATCCAAGTGGTCAAGTGTTGTCTGGATAGAATCAATCCAGAACTCAACTCCCTCAAGTCCGCCCTCTCTAGTAAAAGTCATAGGGTGTTGAAACTGGAAATATCTTGTCATATCAGACATGATTTTCACAAATAACCCTAGGAATCTTTACATAAATTTCATGAAGTGAGCAAAGTTCTCTCGAAACTACTCTTAGACTTCCTCACTCGGCACTATCGGTTCCTCAGGTTGCACCACTGGAGGATCATCCCGAGCCCTTGTAAGAACCCGGTTCTTCGTTTTGAGGTACGAGTTTCTTCTTTTCTCTTTTCCTTAAGTGTTTTTCAGAAAATAAGGAAAATGGGAAAAAATCCTAAATTTTAGAAGTACATACCGTGTACTTTTCCACACGCCGTGTACTTTTGGCCGTGTGGGATGAGTACACGGGGCGTGTGGCTATGTCAGTGATGAAGGGTGTAGAAACCGACTACACACCGTGTAGTGGTCCTTTACATGCCGTGTAGTCAGTAGATAGGAAAATAGTAAGGCGATGGCCAGCTGTGCGACAGAACATGCCATGTACTTAAGAAGACATGCCGTGTAGTCATGTCAGCAGATGAAAAATGCCACGCTGGTGGGAAATCGCCAGAGGAACAGTTAAAAAAATGGGAAGTACACGCCGTGTACTTGGAAATACATGCCGTGTACTTTGTTTTTTCACTTAAAATGGGAATTAGCCTCCCCTATTCATAGGGAAGGCTTAGAATGGGAAGAAGAAGTAGAAGAGGGAGGTCGGAGCTTTGGATATCCACTGAGTGCATGTCAGGAATCCGTTTTCTGCACTGTCGATCTCCCTAGAACCACATGGGTGAGTTCTCCCTTCTCCTAGAGTAGTTCTTACCAATTCTTTCCCGTAGGGAAGTTATTTAAGTTTGAACGAGGTTTTATTTCACCTCAGATCTATGTCGTTCTAGGACGAATCGAGGATCATCGTTCGCATATATCATTCGTGGGTGTTTAAGGTAGGTGGATTGGTGTTAATTTTCCAACTATTGTGTGTTTGTGTGAATTATTGTGCCACGAACCCATGTTGGGGTGTCGTGTGGATGAGGCCATGGCTATTTTAAATACCTATAATTGAATAGGTAATTAATTGTGATAATAAATTACTGTTTGGGATCGTTGCTTGGATCCAGGACCATCCTGAGGGGTGCGTTCCTCTGTTTAGCCATTTGGCCAGGATAACCGAGGGTATTCCATGTTTAATTATGTATTACTTTTGCCTTTATAGGAATTGTATGTAAATTTCATGTTTATATGTTGGGAATTACCCAGTTACTTATGCCTGAGGGTAGTGTTTTACTTATGCGTGAGGGTGTTGTTTTACTATAGCCTAAGGGCATGACAGTATTATCCTGAGGGAAACATCCTATTTTGCCTGAGGGAAACCTTTCGTGCCTGATGGCTGTGACTTCTGTGCCTGAGGGTGACAATTCCTACACCTGAGGGCAATTTTTGTTACGCCTGAGGGCAACACCTGCGGGTTGGATTCTGATTACCTGAGGGTAAGCTTTTTCTTGTCAGAGGATGCTGACTGCTTACTTAGAAATTCACTATTGTGTTTTCTTAATATTAAATGGTTAAATGAATAATTAAAATGGAAATATAACTGGTTATGTTATTTACTTTTGAGTACTTCTTAGTTTATTGCATTTACTACTTTACACTTTTGTTGCATGTTAACACACAGTTGAGCACGGGCCTTTGGTGGGTGCCTACTGGGAATTATTTCTCACACCCTGTTTGGATCATGCTTTTTGGCCCAAACAAATTATACTGTTGTAGGTGTTGATAGGGGCAGGAGTCCCTATATAGGTACTTGATTGCTACAGAGGAGTAGGGGAGCATGGGACCGGGCTGAGGCTCGCGATGCTACCGACTATTTTGTTCTGTTTTTCTTTTCTGTACTTTTACTGTACTGTATTTTTGTGTAACATGTTCTGGATGATTTCTTAGAATTTGAGGAATGTTGCACCATTATTTATATACTGGTTGGTTATTTCTACTGCAGTTGTTTAACTCAGTTGTGTATGGTTTACTGCTTTCGCTGTTGCTGTATGTTTTATTTAATTCCATTGCTCTACACTTTGACAAACAAGGGAATAGTTTCCCCACTATCAGACCTAGGCCCTCGATGCTAGTCTTAAGCCATTGGAATTTGGGGAAATGTGCTTGAGGTCATGTGGCTAACTGGGTTCGGGGCACCCATTGAGTGGCACCCGGAATAGGGACGTTACAACCCTATCCTTCTGTTATCCTCTCAAAAAGAATCATAGTGGAGGCATAACTATCGATGCAAAACACACACCTTAGGACATAGTTCAAAAAATTAATACGTTTACATAAGAGAGAAATACAATAAGGCACAATAATTCATTCCCCAAAATCTCACCACATGGTCAAAACTGAGTCTCTATCACTACCCTTAACCATCCTACACCTAGGTCCTAGTTAACAAGGGTAAACGAATTATCATTAATCAAGTTTCTCATTTAGACACCTAATTATTCATATTTTTTTACATCATTTTTACAACTCCCAGTTTCATATTAGGAACCATTTTCAACTCAATTTCATGAGAATGGAAAATAGTTCAGGTTTAATAAATCACCCAAAACCCATTTTCCTGTGCGTTCTTAAAATGATGCATGTATACTCAACTCTCATGACTTACTAGGACACAAGTCAAATATCAAAAAATATCTAAAACAATAATCACATAACACCACAAGTGTATCACCCAAGGTGAAATAATATTCAATTGTAACAACAAACAATAATAATAATCCCACCCTCGGTACTTGGGTTTTCCCCAACACATGGGTTTGTAACTCCCATATACGATCTCATGTACAAGTCCCAACTCTCCCTAATATCTTATTTACCTTCCCTAAATAGTAATATGAAAGCAAAGAAAATAAAATTGGGCTCTAATACCACTTTATAACATCCCGACCCGGGTTTCACACATCGGTGCCCCGAGCTAGACCGCCACACGACCTCAAACGCACCTCCCCATAAGCTAGAGGTTGTAGACAAGAACTAGGGTCTAATATTGATCATGAGGAGACTATACCCTATTTTATTAGAGTAATACACCAGTAGAAAATAAGGAAAAATAATTGAATAACATATAACCATAAATAGAAAAGTTCCAAGATCACAAGATGAGCAAAACTGGATATACAATATCAAAACTGAACTGTAAATATGTCATGATAAAGTATGTGTCAAGTATCAAAATAAAAAACTAAAAGTAAAGATACTAAAAACTCCCAAGAAGGTATCAAATCACATATGGTTCCCTCATCCATGCTCCATACCAAATCATCCATCTAACACATGTCATTTTCCCTTATCTTGTCTTGCAAACATGAAATCTATTCAGGCACCGATCAGGCAGCCTAAGTAGGGTGTGAGTAAAACTCAGAAGGTCACCACCAATGATATCTAAAACAATATTCAAATAATAACTGTGTATGTAGTTGTATAAAGAAATAATTACAATGCATAAGTAAACAGTTATCACATTACCATTTATTCTTTATTTAACCACATAAACCACCGGGTTCTTGAGGACACATGTACCTCAATATCTGCTTCAACCCGCATCAGGTATGAACCATTTCACATATTCAATTCAGATTTCATTATAACATATGGGATTACATTATCCATGTCATTTCAATTAATTATTACAACCAATTTTAACCATAGTCCAATGAAAATGTTTTGGATGTAGAATGCCATGTCTATAACCCCATGAGTATTTAGAGCATTAGTCCTTGTCTCACACCACATGGGTATTTGGAGCATCAATCCCTATCTCATACAATTTAGCATGCATGTTTTGGGTGTAGAACTCTGTGTATAGTACCCCATGATTATTTAGAACACCATTCCCTATCTCACACCCCATTTATCAATCATTCACATATATCACAACATATCATATTATCACATGAATCTCAATATAACATGTTTACACATTATCACATCAACCATGATTAATCAACATTAATCCACTTATCACAATTAACCACCAAAATATTCCATTAATTAATTCATAAATTAATTAATCCAATTCCATTAATTAATTCAACAATTATTTAATCACATCAATTTACTTTAATTAATTCAAAAATTAATTAATCACATTTATCCCATTAATTAATTATATAATTAATTAATTAGATAATTAATTAATTCCTAAAATCCAAAATTTCAACATTCTGATAATTAATTCAACAATTAATTATTCCCAATTTATAATCACAATATCTCAATAATTAAATCATAAATTAATTATCCCAATTTCAAAATCCCAATTACTCAATAATAAATTTAACAATTAATTATCCCTATTCCAAAATCGCGTTATTCAATAAAATCCACAATCCCTTAATTAATTAATTGACTACATTAATTAATTCAATTTAAGAGTTTATAATTGCTAAACCAACCCTATAAATTCTATAATTATATACACATAATTAAAATAATGACTATGGGATTTTAATAATAGACCAACTACCTCAATTCATTGATGAGTGATCACCAAATAGAAATCCCCAATTTTAGCGGAGTAACGATATAGAATGAGATACAGATCTGAAACCTAAATCAAGAATAAAAAAAATAAAGATCTCTTAAATCTAGATCTAGATCCAAAATCCTTGATCTAGATCCAAAAAACTAGAATTATATCTAATCAAAACAGGAAAAATAAAACCTTTCTATAATGGGAGAAGAAAGGATGAGGAATGGGAAACCATGCGGGATAGGATTCACTTACTGGGAGGGGTGATGATCTTCGATCTGGACTTCAAATCACTAATAACTGAGGTTGGGAGGGATTGAAATCCATTTAGGAGTCTCTGAAATTGTGAAAGTATGTTAGGGGTTGAATGGGGTTCGATTTGGGTGAGTTTTGGGGGTTTGGGTTATTTTAAAACTAATTTTTGGGTGAATTAAAAATTTATGCATGGTTTTATAGGAAGATGCGCATGGTTTCCCCTAACCATTCAGCTTAACCATGTGACACTTTTAGGGTGTTGCACGGTTTATCCTTTGAGGGTGCACGATTTTAAAAACCGTGCACTAGCCATGCAAAACCTCTCTATCTAGGGTTGCACAGTTTGCTACACTAAGGCGCACGGTTAGGGAAAACTGTGTGCCAACTATGCATTTTCCTCTTTCATCCATTTTTCACAAAATTTTACCCAAACACACCCAAAGGGAAAACCCAAATTAAAAGTACCCAACACAAAGCAAAAGAGTACTTGTAAATGAGCATGCGACATCTCTAGAAAAGGTTAGGATCTTACAACCTGAAAAGTAAATGATATATATATTTATATATTATCATTAAAGTATCATTTTTTATGTCATATATATCACATATATTTATTAAAAACATCCTTAATAAATTTTATGTAAATCATGAATGAATCACATCTCTTCATGAGGCGGTAGTCCGTCGTACACACAAACAACTTTATCATATTCCCATAAAATGGAAATCATGAAGTTATGTGTTATATAATAATTTTATAAGAATAATAAAATCATAAATATCATATATAAATAGTATTTCCATCATTATTCCCAACCTTGAAAGGTGGTAATGGAAAAAACGAACGACATCAGTTCATGAGGCGGTAGTCTATCGTACGCATGAATGATGATTTCATAACCCATTGATGGAAGTATGTGAGATTGTAGGTATTAAAATAAAAATAAAATAATCTAATTATATTTATGATACTTATGTTATTATATAATTAGGGTATAATAATAATTGAATGGGGTGAAGGAAGGAATAAAATAGAAACTCTCATTGGAGAACGTTACTTCTTCTTCTAGTACCTCCTTTTGGTTTGCATCAAAGGACTTAATTGGTTGAATTTCTACCAAAATTAAGGATTATAGGATTATAGGAGGGAATATTATAAGTTTTTTATGGATTTTCCAATCCAAAGGGATTTAGAGGTGTGAAGAGAGGAGGAGCGGGGGAGGCCTTTTATAAGTGGGGTGAGTGGAAAAATTGTAAATTTTTAAAAGAAGAAATTACACTCATTTTTTCATGTAAATTGGATCCAATAATGCACAAAAATCGATAATATAAGGTATAAGTTCTAAATATTTCCATCTAATGTGTTTTAGACAAGTTTCTAGGTCATTTGACCCCATAAGTTTAAAGTTTTACCACTAAGTAAACTTATTTTTACCTTAATCATTGTAATTAATTTTAATTGATTTCACTAATATTTTTGGTCTAAAACTAAGTTAAACCTATTATAAATTATAAATTATTATAATTCAAAATATATAATTCATTTTTTTAAATTCAAATCATAGAAGTAGTAAAATTTAATTTAAAATTAGTCTCTCAGACATGATGTGAAAACGGTTTTTTAAAGTGAAAAAGTTAAAAGGTTTGAAATGTTTTTATATGAAAATAATTTCAATGACATAAATTGGATTAATATATTTATAATTGATTTATTTTTACTTTAAAACCAATTTAAAATATAATTTAACATTATAAATTATTTAGATAAAAATTCAGTTTTCAATTAAAATTCAGTATTCTTCACTATCCATCAAAAAATGAAATTTCTTAAAAAAACACCAAAAAATAACCCTAAGTTAAATTTGAAATTAGGATTTATAAAATTAAGTTAATTTTTTCAAATAAAATTTATAAAATTTTCAAACTTTAGTTTTAAAACAAGTTCCCCATTAAATGGCGACAAAATCACCTTTAGAAAAATAACGCTTTTATGTGTAAAATTAGATTTATTTTTATATCATGAATAGAAAACACATGGGATGAATTTTAAACATTATATTGAATATATTATATATATAATTAATTAATATAATTCAACAATATTAATTAATTTAATTTATTAAGATAAAATGGCTTTGGGCACATAAAAATAATTTTTTTATAAAAACATTTCCTTTATACTCAATTGGTTTTTATTTTCATTTCTAATTAATTGGTAAACAATGAATTAATTATATAGACATGTTTAAACCATATTTTCATAATTTAATTAATATTATTTATTACCTCCATTCTAATAGCTAGGTAGTAACTATCATGTTGAATAATAATATTAATAATATATTGTTGTCTGATAAGACTCAGTCGTGCATGTAACACAAATTATCAAAGAAACTTGATTTTATGTGCAATGCAAGATAAACTCGGTGTTGTGTATCACACAATACAAACTTTTCATTGCATGTAATGTATTCTACAAAAGAATTTAAATTAATTTTATAGAATATATTTCATAAAATCTCAAGATGTTACACCCACATTGGGGCATGGGAGGTCCAGTGTGTGCCTAATAATAAGGGCATGGAACTCCCCATTTCACAATGCATTTTCTAGATTGGTGGGATTCCCAAGAAAAAAAAACACATGAAGGTTAAATAAAATACCCATGTTTTATGATGATATCCCCATTTTTGAGTGACACTAATCATTCCAGCTCACCATGGTATAGTCTTCACTCCACTACAAAATTGAATGGTATAACAAAATGTTCACCAAAGATGGCTCATGGCATGGTCCATTCCATTTTGGATTACCAGATAAATTCCATACCCATTTTTATGTACAACCAAGGCATGTTAAAATCACCTACAACTTCCAAATCCTCTCGTCAAACTTCAATCTTCTTCCATGATCTTTAAATTATTCCAAAACATTGGAATAAATATCACAAACTTCATCCATCCTTGTTTTATATTTTTCAAAAACCTGGATAAATCTTCAAATTCCTTAATCATAGAGATATAGAATTCATCATTATAAATTTTCCATGGAACATAAATCTTCAATCATTTTTTCCTTTAATATGAGTTGATCTCCTAATGCTTCCAAGTAAACTAATTTAAATAACTTAAAACCAATATTCCAATATGTTTTTTTCCAATCATGAAGAACCCAATTTAAAGTAACACAATACTCAGGAACTTATTTTCATCATACACAAGATTTGGATTCTACTTCCAACTTTTAATACAATCTTATTCACTCTAATTATCCTTAAATAAAAAATTGACACCACACATCATTTTCACTTAATGTTCATTGGCAACCATTGACAACAAATACAACACACACAAAGTGGGATCAACATAATGTCATATAGTTTTGAATATAATCATAATATTGTAATAAAAGTATAAAATAACTATCAAGTAATACATAATGATCCAAATAATAAAAATAAACAATAAATAAATTCCCCCTACCACAATATACATTTCATTTAGTTATGTAAACTCATATTGGTCATCCTCAATGTTATCAAACACCTATATCATTAAAATACCCATAATTACATAAGTTTTTCACTCTAAATTAGAAGTTCATAATAGACTTAAATAAGTGAAAACTCTCAATATAGTGTACTGACATAAAAATACTAAGTGAAAAGGTGTAGATGGGTTACAATAGATCCTCAGTCCTCTTATGAGAAAAACCCCCAATTTAAAAAACCTGAATAACCATTAATTTAATTTAATTTCTCCTAAATTAAAAAATAATTTCAAAAGGTGACTTGACTTCATTGAAATGACATATAGTTATGTATGTTTCTTACTTTTTGGGATCCTTTAATTTCCACACATAAAAAATCTCCATTAATATTATTGGATTCTACCATAATTTGGTAAATTAATAATCCAAATACCTAAGTTGGAATAAGAAAATAAAAGGAAGAAGAAATAGAGATGAAATAAAATTTATTAAATCATATTGATGAAATAAAACCACTAAAATTTCCTTGAACCATATTTAAAATAATATAGGGAAGATAAGGGAAATGGAAATATCTTCCCTCTTATTTGGTTTGATGGAAGAAAAATTGCTCAGGTGTTAAGAAGAAACCTTCTAAAAATTACGAGTATTCCCCCACTTAAAGTTAGGGTTGGGTAATACCATTAGACTCCAAATATAACCCCACTAGAAATATATTGGGTTATTAAGGTCATGGTAGTAGGGTAAATGGTACTCCACTACTACCCAGACCATCGAACTCCCAATGGGTGTTATAAAAGCCCACTAAAAACCAATTTTTTCAGTCTATAATGGATTATCTTGTTAAACCCTTTTTTCAATTTTATATATCTAAAATTTATATTTTAAATCTTATAATTCACTAAAATAATCCCCTATATTTATATAAGAATAAAAAATTAAATTTCCTTGATATTTAAATCTATCGGAATCTGACATTTTCCAATTTCACTAACACTGAATGACATGGGTTATTACAGTTCATGTAACACCCCTAAATTCTAAAGTACAAATTTGTATTAGATAGCATGCATGAAACACATCACCAAGAATTTAAGGGAATATAATATCTCGATACTTTTCAATATTTTACTATTTTAAATAAATTCAACACATAATATAGATTTTAATGCACACAACACTGAGTTAGCTTGCGTTACACGCAAGAGCGACCTTCCTCGATAGCTTGTGTTACATGTAAAAGCAACCTTTCTCGATAGCTTTTGTTACATGCAAGTGAGACATTAATTTATAGCTTGTATTTCACTCAAAAGTCACCTACCTTTATATCCTCTATTACATGCAAGATATACATTCCTCGATATCTTTCGTTATACGCAAGACCCAGTTTCACCAAACCATGATATATTATTAAAATATTATTATTTAATATAATATGATATATCCTAGATATTATGTTAGAGGTTATGAATATTATTAACTGAATTATGAAAATTTATGGTTTATATAAATATAAAATTAATTTATTAGTTACCAACTAAAGAAAAATGAAAATAAGAACCAATTGGATATAAAAATAAATATTATTATTTATATGATTCCAAAAGAGTCTTTGTATTAATAAACATAGTTAATTAAAATTATTGAATGATTTTAATCAAATATATATTTTATATATTCAATCAAATATATTTTATATTCATCCATTATTTTTGATATGCATAAGATAAGAACAAACCCTATTTTACACATAAAAACTTATATTTTTATAAAGGCAATTTTACCTCCTTTTAATGGGAAACCCATTTTAAATATGAATTTTCACACTTTAATTGATTTAATATGTCAAAATAAAATTAATATTTGAAATTGAAACATAATAATTAGGTTATTTTGATTTTTTTTATATTTTTCAGAAATATATCATTTTTAATGAATAGTTAAAAATACTGTGTTTTAGTTCAAAACTGATTTTTCTTTTAATTTATTTATAAGGTTAAATTATGTTTTATATTGGTTTTGAAGTTTAATTATATAATATTTTTATTAATTAATACAATTTAGGTTATTATAATCAATTTTACTTTGAAATTGACTATAAAACATAACAAACTTTTGGATGTTTTTACTTTAGAAACTCGTGTTGTCGTGCCGCTTAAGGGGTGAATTTTAAATTAATTTCTGCCACTTCTGTGATTGGAATTTTGAAAAATTTATTCCATATCTTTAATCATAATAATTTATAATGTATAATAATACCAATTTTTTTTACCAAAAATATTAGTGACAGTAATTAAAATTAATTACAATTATTACGGTAAAATTAAGCTTAATAACGGACTAAACATTTAAATTAGGGAAAAAATGACCTATAAACTTGTCCAAAACCTATTTGATGGTCATAATTATTTTATTAACCTTATATTATTTAGTTTTTTTTTATTTTTTTTACTTTTTTAGGTAAGAATGTGTGTACACCTAACTTGTTTCCAAAAATTCCAAGTGAGTCCTTTTCCTTTCCTATAAAAGGCCACCACCTCTCCCCATTCCTCACACCTCTCAAACAACTTAGGATAGGATAATATCTGACCATATAGATTCAAAAAATCTCTACCCTCTACCAAGAATCCTAACTTTGGTTAGAAATCCTTCTAATGAATCCTTTTGGTAAAAACCAAATGTTGTTACCCGATTAAGAGGTAATGTCTTCTCTCAAGCCTTTTAATTTTATTTCCATTATCCAAACCCGCATCTACTATTATTCCATTATTATGTAAAAAAAACAAGTATAATCAATATACAAGTATTTTTTATTTAAAATTTTCAAACTACACATACACACACTTCTATTAAAAGGACGAACATACTGTTTCTATGTACGGAGAACTACTGCCTCATGAAATGATGATTGTTAATTTTTCTCTTACCACCTAACATGGTGGCCATTATGATGGAAACTATGTTTATATATAATATATATTATATTTATTATGTATTTATAATTCTATAATCCTTTTATAAAAAATACCTTTAATACTTTCCATTTTGCATTAATATGATAACATCGGTTGAGGAAGTGTGGACTACCGCCCCCTCAAAGCGATATGATTATTTCACACTAAACATAGAATGTGTATGGTTTTAATTAAAAATATGCGACATAAACAAAATATATATTATATTAATGACATAAGTAACTTTATTTAAATATACTATATATATATATATTATTTTCTTTATCACCCTTTCACACACTTAAAAAGTGATAATGTCATTCGTGGACGTGTGGACAACCGCCTCCTTGACATAATGTGATTCTGTTTACATCAAAATAATTATACAAATAATTATATATGATTAAATGAAATTTTATTTAGGATATAATTATTAGTTTGGAAAGATATGGTGTTACTTACCTTCTTTCCATAACGATCATTGAAAAATGAGAATGTTACTCATGCATACGTATGGCCTACAGTCTTCATGATCTTAACGGTGATTCATTTTTCATAAAAATATTTAATGATTTATTTTAAAAGTATAATTAATGTATAAATATGATAATTATTTCATTTTTATCATTCTGTATATGTTATATAATAACCCCTTATTTGACCTACCAAAGTCGTTTTTGACACATAAACCGAATTTGGTCAAAACACCCGACGTAAACATAATTGTTTAAGTAGTTGTATACGACATAGTAAAAATTAAAATAAAATTAATTATAAACATGAAAAAGGTTCTAAATAAATTATAAAATTAACATAAGTTTATTATATAGGAAATTAAATGATGTTCACCCGAAAGAAAACTCAAGGTAAGGGATTCTCATCTCACTTTTTACATTCGTGAGATAAATGTCATGTTCACCACTTACATATTTTGTATGGTTTATATAATTCCCCTTTGTTATATTATATAATTAATCCTTTTATCTTCATGGTATTTTAATATTCATTTAATATTATTCTTTCATGGGGTTATTATATAAAATGTTTCAAAGTGGTATGGGACACCTTGGAATGTTTAAAGATTATTTTCCTCCAGACTAATCCTAATGATCTTTCAATGGAATTCACATTTGAGGAAATTATATTAACATTGTTCAATAAACCCTTTAATTTTACTCTCCTCTATTAATTCATGACCTTTTTCAAGTACTAGTTCTATTTTCTACTCTTTGGTACTCAAAGTTTTTTAAAAATGTTTTTAAGAAAACCCGACTTCATTTCTCTCTTTAGTTGGAGAAACTATTTTCTTTTAAAACCCATGTTTTATTAAAATGTTTTCAAAAATGATTTTAAAATGATTTGGTAAAGAAATTTTTACCCTTTTTTTCTTTTACCAATTATTTCAAAGTAATCTTCTTATCACTTTCCTGATAATTCATTTTTCAAACCTTTTTACCATGCATAAGGAATGTTCTTTTACCTCGTACGGTAAGTAAGGATTTACTCATCATCATTTCCTTGAAACTTCCTTTACATTTCTAAAAGTTTAATTTTTAAATAAAATTTTATCAAAAGTTATTTTAAAAGAAAAGGTTTTTCAAAAAAATGATATTTTACTCAATAATTTTTTATGATCTTTTTATAATATCACCATTCATCAACAACAACAACCCTTTATTTTACACCATTGGGGATATGTTGTATTGATACTATCCTTAATATTCATATAGATGGTTTATTATTTATTTAGACAAGGATCATATTCACATTCACTTGCTTGATTTATTTGTAAGTCACTTTGATATATTTAATCTCCTATGATCATTGAACATTGAATTTCCCTAAATTACCCATTTCATTTATCATTGATATTACTATTTCCTAAACCATATACCATTTTACATATAGTTTCTAATTTGAAAGTTATTTGATTATTTGGGGAAATATTGATAATTATGTATTATTTAATCAGTATGGATATTTAATAAGGTATATTATTTATTTTGATATGAGGATTTTTTTGGACTGGAAATGATGGGTGGATCCCTAACTTTATATAGCTCCTTGACGCATCGATAGGTTCTCATGAAAAAAATTAGTTGTGAAAATTAAATGGGTTTCTATCAGTAGTTTTAAACCATCTTATGAAAAGTCTTCATGGTATAGGTTTTCATGTGCCTCATACATCACATCCATTAAGAAATAATTTCCATTATTTAGTTTCAGTTATTATTAAACCATGAATTTTTTATCGACATATCTATGGATACATTTCATTTCATTTCATTGATTAAATGGAATGTGTTTCAGTTTCTTAATTGCTATATTGATTTTTCCATATCTAGTTATTTGAATGGAATGTGTTTATAGTTATTTCCTTGACATATTTTTTATGTTTTTCCTTCTTAATATATTGATTATATGGAATGTGTTTTCAGTTATTTACCATGTTATAACTATTATTCTCATTGATTCATTATTTATTTCTCTATAATTTACCCTTACTGAGCATCTGAGCTCTCCATTATTATGTTTCTTTCTCCAGGGATCCAAAAAGTGTACTATGAAAGATATAAATGGATTTATTAATTGTAATAAAGTTATCCTTGAAGTTTTTTATTTAGAACGAATAAAAAAATATGTTGTAATTAGTGTATTATTTTGTAATACAAGACTCATTTATGTATCTAGTTTACCAAGAATATTAAGTCGATCAGTCCTTCAGGGATTGATTCCTTGTAATCATGCCAATGTAATTAGTATCAGACACTAGCTTCATGCTCATAGGGTTGGGTCACTAAAGTTGGTATAAGATAAAGTTTATTAGAAACCTTGGGAACTAGATTTCGAAAAAAAATAGGTTAGAGAACATAACCCTAAGGTATAATTTGAATATAATTATAGAAGAACACCATAGAATTTTGATCAAGTATAGATTATATGGGTATTCCTAGAAATACATCTCTATATAGATAATACAAGTGGATGTGGTTTTAGCTTAGATATACCTAGGAGTAATAACTCTGACGAGGTGTTCCGAGCCTGACTCAGGGTAACCTGATATAAGAAAACGGGTCTTACCACACACCTGGTTTGACACTCCCAAGGTATATGCTTAGGATAATTCACATTTTATTCACAAACATTTTGAGGGATTGGAATAGATAATGAAAATTAATAACCTAGGTTAAACCTAATGTGTTTTAGATTGAGATAAGGTATCATGATTTAGAAATAAAACTAATGATATTATGGATAAAACCTAGACCAAGGAAGGACCTATGTGGAATAAATGGATGAAGCATTTATGTATTAGGGTTGTATTGAAAACCATAGTTAAAAGGATATTTAGTGATTAAAATTATTTCAAGTATTTCCATCATATTTATTTTGTAAATTATAGTAATTTTGTTTTAGATAAAGGACAACCTGTAATCTGAGTGACAACCAATAAAATTTGGTAAGGTCATGGGTCTTGAACCCATGACTGAATAACAATAAGAGTTTCATGCCAACCACTAACCTATGTAATGTCCTGGTTAATTTTTCATTATTTTTAGTTGAAAAATTTGACGAATAAATGTTAATGATTGACTAGTAATATCACTTTTAAGGATTAGAGATTAATCTATTAACCATATTGGTTTTGGAATATAGTTAGAGATAAATAATTAGACTTTTCACTCCTTTTATAGTCCTTACAATCCTTTAAGAGTTTATTTTAGTGGTTTAGGCATAAAAATCATTATTGGTAATTAATTTCTGGGAGTAAATGGATGAATTATAATTTTATCAAATCATAACCAAAATTTATTATTTTTTATATGAAATTGAAACCTATCAAGTAATAATATTTCCTTATATTCTTGGTTAGTAAAATAATTACCCAAAATTAGGAAAATGAATTCAAAATAAAATGTTTTCCTAATACCTTAATTTCTATTGAACCAATGGTCTTCTAAATCATAATATATTTATTGATTTATGGCCCTCAACTTTATATTTATCATTCAATTATTTATGATTGATGAACTCATTTACTCCCTACAAATATTTACACTTTTCCTCTAAGTACATATATCTAATTGCCGCTGATATTCTTCTACTTAGAGACCTGGTTACATGGTAGTCTATGTGATCTTTGTACTTCTCATTATCTATTATCTAGAGTATGTTTTAAAAACCTTTATAATGAATTCATACTTTCAAAAATATATATAACCAAAATCAATTTTAAATTGAAAGGATGCAATTTAATTTAGGTGGGGAGAATGTAACACCCTGAAATTATAAAGTACAAATTTGTATTTGATAGCGTGTATGAAACACATCACCAAGAGCGTAAGGTAATATAATATCCTAATAATCTATTATATATTTACTATTTAAAATAAATTAAACACAAGATATAGCTTGTAATGCATGTAACACTGAGTTAGTTTGTGTTACATGTAAGAGAACCTCCCTTGATAGCTTGTATTACACACAAAAGAGACTTTTCTCGATAACTTGTGTTAAACGCAAGAGATAACTTCCTTGATAGCTTGTGTTACAAATAAAAGCAACCTTCCTTGATATCTTATTCTACACACAAGAGTGACCTTTCTCAATATATTGCGTTATACGCAAGACTGAGTTTCACCAAACAACGATATATTATTTAAATATTATTATTTAATATAATATGATATATCCTAGCCGTTATGTCAGAGTTTATGAATAGTATTAATTGAAATTTTAAAATTTATGGTTTATAGAAATATAAAATTAATTCATTGGTTACTAACTAATTAGAAATGAAAATAATAAACAATTGGATATAAAAAAAAGTATTATTATTTATATACTTCCAAAGGAGTTTTTGTCTTAATAGTCATAGTTAATTACAATTAGTGAATGATTTTAATGAAATTTATATTTTATATATTCAATAAAATAATTTTTATTTTCATCCATTATGTTTGATATGCATAATATAAGAACAAACCCTATTTTACAAATAAAACCTATATCTTTATGAATGCAATTTTACCGCCTTTTAATGGCGAACCCATTTTAAATATAAATTTTGACAATTTAATTTATTTAATATGTGAAAATAAACTTAATGTTTATATAGAAACATAATAATTAGGTTATGGTGAATTTTTGATATTTTTTTGAAACATATCATTTTTTAATGAATAGTTAAAAATACTGCATTTTAATTCAAAAATGATTTTTCATATGATTTATTTATAAGGTTAAATTATGTTTTATATTGGTTTTAAAGTTTAATTAGATAATATTTTTACCAATTAATTCAATTTAGGTTATTATAATAAATTTCACTTTGAAATTAACTATAAAAACATAGCAAACTTTTGGCAGTTTTTACTTTAGAAACCCGCGTTGTCGTCCCGCTTACGGGATGAATTTTAAATAAAATTTTGTCACTTATGTAATTTTAATTTGAGAAAATGGATTAAATATTTGGAATAATACTAATTTATCATTTATAATAATACCAAATTTGTTTTTGACCAAAAATATTAGTAAATTTAATTAAAATTAATTGCAATTATTAAGGTAAAATTAAGCTTAATAAAGGAATAAACCTTTAACTTAGGGGCCCAAATGACCAAGAAACTTTTCCAAAACCTATTTTATGGTCATAATTAATCCATTAAACTTCCATTATTTAGTTTTTTTTGTTTTTTGTGACTTTTTTAGGTAATAACGTGTGTACACCAAAACTTGTTTCTAAAAATTCCAAGTGAGTCCATTTCCTTTCCTATAAAAGACCGCCACATCTCCCCATTCCTCACACATCTAAAACCACTTAGGTTTATCTAATATTGGACCATATAGATTCCCAAAATCCATAAACTGGACCAATAAACCTCCCTTTTGGCATAAATCCTTCCAAGGAATCCTTTTGGTACAAACCAAAAGTAGTTACCAGATTATGAGGTAACATCTTCTCACAAAATTTTTAATTTTATTTACATTATCCAACCCCTCATATATTATTATTCCATAATTATGTAAAAAACCAGTATAATAAATATAATATTATGTTTTTATGTAAATATTTCCGCCTACACTTACACACACTTTCATCTAATGGGAAAAAAACATACTGTTTCTGTGTACGGCGAACTACTACCTCACGAAACGATGATTGTTCATTTTTCCCTTACCACCTATCATGGTGGCCATTGTGATGGAAAATATATATATATATGATATATATTGTATATATTATGTATTTATACATCTTAAATCCTTTTATAACACATACCTTTAATACTTTCCATTTTGCGTTAATACGATAACATCGTTTGAGGAAGCGTGGACTACCACCCCCTCAAAACAATGTAATTCGTTCACACTGAACATGGAATGTATAAAGGATAGTTTTAATTAAAAATATGTGAAATAAAAAACCCCTACATGATATTCATTACATAATTAACTTTCTATAAATATACTATATATATCATTTTCTTTATTACTCTTTCACACACTTAAAAAGTGATAACGTCGTTCGTGGACGTGTGGACCACCGCCTCCTCAACAGGATGTGATTCCTTTTACATCACAAAAATTATATATATATAATTATATATGATTAAATAACATGGTATTTAGGATATAATTATAATTATAGAAATATATTGTGTTACATACCTTCTTTCCATAACGACCATTGAAAAATTAGAATGTTACTCATGCGTATATACGGCCTACCGTCTCTATGATCATAACGTTGATTCATTTTTCATAACCATAATTAATGATTGATTTTAAAAGTATAATTAATGTATAAATATGATAATTATTTCATGTTTATTATTATGTAGATGTTATATAATGACCCCTTTGACTATAGTTGACCTACCAAAGTTGTTTTTGACACATAACCCGAATTTGGTCAAAACACTTAACGTAAACATAATTGTTTAAGTAGTTGTATACAAAATAGTAAAAAGTGAAATAAAATTAATGATAAACATTAAAAAGTTTCTCAAGAAAGTAGAAAATTATCATAATTTTATTACATATTAAGTTAAAGGATGTTCACCTGAAAGGAAACGCAAGGTAAGGGATTCTCATATCACATTTTACATCTGTGAGATAAATTTCATGTTCACCACTTACATATTTTGTGTGGTGTATATACTACACATTTTGTTATATTATATAATTAATCCTTTTATCTTCATGGTATTTTAAAATTTTATTTATTATTATTCTTTCATGGGGTTTCTGATTTAAAATGTTTCAAAGTGGTATCATACACTTTGGAATGTTTAAAGATTGTTTTCATTAAGAATAATCCTAATAATATTTAAATGAATTTTTTATTTGGGGAAATTATATTAAAATTTTTCAATAAACCCTTTAATTTTCCTCTCATATGTTAATTAATGACCTTTTTCAAGTATTAGTTCCATTTTTTCACTTGTACTCAAAGTTTTTTAAAAATGTTTTTAAGAAAATCCAAATTCACTATCTCTTTAGTTAAAGAACCTGTTTTATTATAAAAAATATGTTTTATTAAAATGTTTTCAAAAGTAATTTTAAAATTATTTGGTAAATACTTTTTTACCCTTTTTATTTTACTAATGTTTTTAAAGGAATCTTCTTGTCTCTTTCCTGACAATTCATTTTTCAAACCTTTTTACCATGAAAAAGGAATGTTTTTTTACCTAGTAAGGTAAGTACAAATTTACTCACTGGTATTTCCTTGAAGATTCCTTTGCATGTATAAAATGTTACTTTTTAAATAAAATGTTTTTAAAAGTTATTTTCAAATAAATTTTTTTTCAAAACAAAAGGATATTTTCCTCAAGAAAGTTTTTTGATCTTTTTATAATATTTTTGTTCATAAACTACAATAACCCTTTATTTTACTCCACTGGGGATATGTTGTATTAATACGATCATTATTATTCCTATAGATGGTTTATGATTGATTTTTACAAGGATAGTATTCATATTCACTTCTTTGATTTATTTGTTATTCCCCTTGAAATATTCAATCTCCTATGGTCATTGAACATTGAATTTACCTAAATTATCCATTTAATTTATCATGGATATTATTATTGACTAAACTATATACCATTTTACATAGGATTTCTACTATGACAGTTGTTTGATTATTTGGGGAAATATTGATAATTCTGTATTCTTTATTCAATATGGATATTTGATAAGGCATGTTATTTATTTTAATATGAGGACTGTTTTGGACTGAAAATAATGGGTGGAGCCCAGAATTTATATATTTCCTCGATGCATCTACAGGTTCTCATGAGACAAATTAGTCGTACAAATTAAACAGGTTTCTATCTGTAGTTTTAAACCACCTTTTGAAAGGTCTTGAAGGTATAGGTTTTTATGTGTCTTAGATATGGAGTCCATTAAGAAACAATTTCCCTCATTTAGTTTCAGTTATTATTCATCCATGAGATTTTGCATTGACATATCTATGGATATATTTTAGTTCAGTTAATTGATTAAATGGTATTTTTTTAGTGTCTTACCTTGCCATATTGATTTTTCCTTATCTAGTTATTTGAATGGAATGTGTTTCTAGTTATTACCTTTCCATATTGTTTATGTTGTTCCTTCTCAATATATTGATTATATGGAATGTTTTTTAAGTTATTTACCATGTCATAACTATTATTATAATTGATTAATTATTTCTTCCACTATACTTTACTCTTACTGAGCATCTGATCTCACCCTTATTATATTTCTTTCCCTAGGAATCCAAGAAGTGTAATATGAAATATATGCAGGGATTTTCTAGTTGGAATAAAGTTATCCTTGAAGTTTTTTATTTAGAAAGAATAAAAAAAATATTGTAATTAGTGTATTATTTTGTAATAAAAAGTGTAAGAACACGGATCTTCATTTCGGGTATGGGTTTTCATTTTTTGGTGTTTTTGAGAAAAAGAGGAAAATTTGGAAATTTTAGGAGTACATGTTGTGTACTTATAAGTACACATTGTGTACCCAGTTGCCAC
The DNA here is from genome assembly GCA_963277665.1 of Viscum album. Lineage (NCBI taxonomy): Eukaryota > Viridiplantae > Streptophyta > Magnoliopsida > Santalales > Viscaceae > Viscum > Viscum album. The sequence goes on from OY728132.1 coordinate 1,881,841,655, forward strand.
AGGTAGCCATGTGCTAGTCGTGTAATAGCCAAGCACATGGCCGTATGGGGTGATCTGGAGACCGCCTAAAGCGGAGACCGATTAAGGAAAGTACACGTTGTGTAACTTTAAATTACATGCCATGTACTTTATTTTTATTTCATTAAACAGACCGAGGTCGCGTCTAATCGGTAGAACCCTATTCTTCTAGGTCTGTCTCATCCAGGAGCAACGGATACTGAAGAATCTTCTTCAGGCCTCTGACTCATCATCCGTTCTCTGATTCAACCATCATCAATTGCATTGGAATCACCTTGGTGAGTTCTTCCTTATTCTAGAGCCTTGTTCCTTGATTTCTTCACTTTCACGAGATATCCTCAGTTGAATTTTTTTATCATTTTTGTAGATCTATGGCGTTCTAGGGAAATTTAAGGCCTGAGGTTCATGTATATCACCCATACAACATCGAGGTAGGTGGTTTGTGCCTTTTCGTAGTTTTTCTTTGAGTTATATGTGCAAAAGTGCCCAATACCCTCATTCGGGGTATTTCATGTTTAGGGATTTTAACCCTGTTAATGCCTGTTATGCCTTGTATGTTTGAATAGAGGTTGTTTGGTTGTGAATAGGGTTAATTGACATGCTATGGATGTGTTTTACTATGCTTGTTTGATTTTGGCCGTTTGGTCTAGCTATGCATGTTAGGATATTGTTTTCCATTCATAGTGATGTTAGGATGGAGTGATTATTTTATCTGATATGTTGTTCCATGCCTTTTAGCTATTTATCTAAGTAGTACTTTGACGTTTACTTTGGCTGCTGATTATCGTTTATGCCCGAATGCTTTACACGAGGCCGTGAGGACCTGGTGTAGTGAGACCATAGGGGAAATTGACATTGAGGGCTTTCCTAGAGTGTCTGTTATGTTTTTAATGCTGTGAGATCATAGGGAGGATTTACATTGAGTGCTCCCTCAGAGGGTCTATAGATACGTTATGAGACCATGGGAGGAATTGACATTGAGTGCTTCCTCAGAGTGTTTGTAGTTTATCGTTAAAGTCTATAGGGGGAATTGACGGTGAGTGATTCCTCAGAGAGTATTTATTACATGTGACCAAAGGGGTTAGACCATGTGAGCTACCGAGGAGGTCGTTATATCCTTATATAAATTGAACTATAGGGGATAGGCTATGAGAACTTTCCCAGAGGGTTGCTTGTGAATGTTTGGTTGATTAATAAATAAATGTAAATGAATATAATTGAAACTTTATGACTATTTACTTTTGAGTACTTCCTTTTTTATTACTTCTTTTGCATATTACCTTTCATATATATTCACTAATTGTTAAGTACAGATCTTTGGGTGGTTTCCTACTAGGATTTGTCTCACACCCTTTTTGGGTCATGATTTTGGGCCCAAAGAGATTATATTGTTGCAGTTCTAGATAAGGGAAAGCACCCTTATACTTCAGGTACTTGATTACTGTGGAGCTGGAGAGCATGGGACTAAGCTGAGGCATGTGATGATGAGGAGTTTTTTACCTTATTTATTTTGTACTTGGTTTAGTACTGTATTTACATCATTGTGATGTGTTTGGATTCTTTACAAGAAATATGTGAAATAAATCATTTATATATGTGCTCTATTTGTTTATTACTTTCAGTCTTTTGTTATTTACTATTGTATGGTATTATTACTGCTTCCACTATTGTTATCTATTTATTCTACTATGTTACTTTTCCAATAAGGGCATAGTTTCCCCACTATCACACTCAAGGCCCTTGCTGCTAGTCGGAAGCCTCTGAAATTCAGGGAAATGCGCTTGAGGCCATGTGAATAACCAGGTATGGTGCACCTCTGGGTGGAACCAGAATCAGAAAGTTACAAAGTGGTATTAGAGGTAGGAGAGGTAGCTATGCTGGGACCTCATCTTGTCCAAGAGACTACAGAGCAGATAGAGTTGATTCAGAAGAGGATGGATACTACACAGTCATGAAAAAAGTCTTATGCTGATCGGTGGAGATGACCTCTAGAGTTTGAGGTAGGAGATCAGGTTTTTCTTTGTGTCACACAAAGGTTGGGACACAAGAGGATTAGGAAACATGGAAATATTTCACCAAGATATGTTGGACTATTTGATGTTTTGGAGAGAGTCAGACCGGTTGCCTATCAGTTGTAGTTACCTCAGAGGTACCAGGCTATGCATGACGTCTTCCACATTTCTCAACTATGATGTTACTTCTCAAACCCATCTCATGTTTTTAAACCCGAGGAGGTTGAGCTAGAAGTGGAAGCATACTTCGAGTAGCATCCTATCCAGATTTTTGATCGCAGTGCAAAGGTTCTCCATGGCTAGTCAGTTCCTCTGGTATGAGTGCTATGGCAGAATAGGTAAGTACAAGACGAGACTTGGGAGAGGGAGGCTGATCTATGATCGCTGTGGTCAGAGCTGTTCTAGGACCCTTATTCTACGTCACCTTGCTAGGGAAATTCAGTGACAAATTTCTTTAAGGGGGGAAGTTTGTAAGAACCAGGATCTTCGTTTTAGGTATGGGTTTTCCTTTTTTGGTGTTTTTGAGAAAAAGAGGAGAATTTAGAAATTTTAGGAGCAAACACCGTGTACTTATAAGTACATGGCATGTACTCCTAAAATTTACATATTCTCCTATTTTTCTCAAAAACACCAAAAAAGGAAAACCCATACCTGAAACGAAGATCTGAGTAACATACCAAAAAAGGAAAACCCATACCTAAAACGAAGATCTGGGTACCATACCAAAAAAGGAAAACCCATACTTGAAATGAACCATGCATGTTATGTTCGTGTATTATTTTGCAATAAAAAGACTCAATTATGTATCTATTTTACCAATACTACTAAACCAACCATGCATGTCACACTAGTGTATTATTTTGTAATAAAAAGACTAATTTATGTATCTGTTTTACCAATACTACCAAACCAATCGGTCCTTCGGGGCTTGATTCCTTGTAATCATGCCAATGTAATTAGTAGCAAACACTGGATCAAGGCTTCTGGGTTTGGGTTGCTACAATTCATGTATTTCTATTTATATTAAATATAAAATTAGATATTATATGGATTGATATGTGGTAATCATAGTAAAAAAAATATAAATCACACTCTATAATATCTATAATAATCACATGTGGTAATTACTGGAAATAGTATCATGTAAATTGATATTCTTAGCCTTAAAATGTGATATATCATAACTATATATTTCTTTAAATTATTCACTTATATATTTAATCATAAACGACTCTCAAAATTCTATTTTGATGTTTCACATTCTAGCGATAAATTTTTAATAATGAATTTTCAAAAATATATTTTAATATAATTACATAGAGTTTTATCTAAAATTGAAATAAGATGTATATGTGTTTTGGTGATCAACTCGACCCGAATCCCATTGATTTATTTATTTATTTTTGGATAATCCCATTTAAAATTGGGTTGATAGGGAACCCTTATATGAAATGTGGTACCAGAGGTGAAAGGCCCAATACATAACTCAAAGTCCCAAAAACTTGACTACACTAGAACTGCCCCCCCCCAATATCAACTTCATTTATGGTGCGTAGCTCCCTACCTCGCATGGCTGGTCAGCTAGAATTATCTCATGCATAGATGCACAGTACCTGGTAAAAATGGTGTTTTTCATACCCTCTTATTATTCATATCTGATTAGCTATGTTCTAACGAATTCTACTTGCTTTGATTCCTCTTCGAGGCCATTCTCTCGTGTGGTCAGACCTAACTGCTTCATGTCCCAAAGGCCCTATGGATTGAAATACATTTGGCTCGAAGGATTAATGTGGCATAGAGTCCATGTGGCTTGAAGTCCTATGGTGGAATGAAGGCCAAAATATGTGGCTCGCAGTTCGGAATCATATGAATAGTTCTTTAGCTACATTAGCTTTTACAGTATCCTCTAAAATAACTGTTATAGTGACTTAGAGATTCACCCCCATTGGGATTTGATCCTAGACTTTGTGCAGGATTATAGATTGTGTTAACCACTTGTATACCACCCCAACTGCATATATATGAATTTTATTAATAAAAAAAAACAATTAATATTTAAACCTTAAGAAATTATCCCAAAAATATAGTTTTGAAATCCCTAGGTAGTAAGAAAAATATTGTAACAAATGATATATATATATATATATAACAATATCACTACACCAAAAATGTCATTTGGCAGTGTTTTTTTTGGAATTTAAAGGCAGTTTAAACAATCGTGAAATGAGGCATCGTGAAATATTTCACTACGCTTTAAAAAAATGGTGTGAAGTGGTTTCACAACGGTTTTTAATTTCTTTTAAAATTTTCAATTTACTTGTTATTTATTTTTTATTTTATTTTATTTTATTTTTTATTTTTTATTAATTATTACTCCAACTATTCTTTAGCCCACCCACACTCACCTTGCAAACCTTTACCACTCCATCAATATCTCATGTGGAAACTAAATAGACTTTAATATACTTATATATATATATGTGTGTGTGTGTGTGTGTGTGTGTGTCTATGTGTGCATACATATATTTATTCATAATTTATAAATATATACATATAAAAATATGATTACATGTAAATATTTGTATGTGTCTATATATATACGGGCATAATATATATAAATGTATATAAATATACATAAATATATATAAATATTTATAAATATAAATATACATAAATATATATAAATATTTATAAATATAAATAAATATTTATAAATATAAATGAATTTACATACATATATATAAGTACATATAAATACATATAAATAAATAAATAAACAAATATATATATAATTAAATATAATTGTATGTATATATATACAGACATAATATATATAAATGTATATAAATATAAATAAATTTATATAAATTTATATAAATAAATATAATACATATATGTATATATATATATAATTAAATATAATTGTGTATATATATGTGGACATAATATATATGGATACAAAGAAATATAAAGAAATATAAATATGAATAATTACATATAAATATCTATAAATATAAATAAATTTATATAAATATATATAGACATATATATATATACATATAAATATATATTTATATAATTAGATATAATTGTTTATATATATATACAAACTTAATATGTATAAATATATATATATATATATATTCAAATTAATATAAATATATATGTGTGTGTATTAATAAATACATATAAATATATAAAAATAAAAATAAAAATAAATAAATTTACATAAATACACACACACACAGATATATATCCACATCAAATATATATATATAAATACATATAAACATTTATAAGTATCGATAAATATATATAAATATAAATACATACAATTATAAATAAATACACATAATTATACATAAATATATATAAACATCAATAAATATATAGATATAAATATATATAAATACATATATATATATAGCTCTAATTTCATATTTTTTATTTCCTAAGAATCTCTCTTTTTAATTGGGTTGAGGGAGAACTCTTAAATGACCCAAAGGCCCATAGGCACAAAGGCTTGAATTACATGGCCTGAGGGAATAAAAACCTTACATATTTTTTTGAACCGACTATACTGGAACAACCCCACACCATCATCTCTTTGATTACGTGTCTATCTCCCCACTTGATGTTCCTAATGGCATGTAGTGCCCCGAGTATTATTACACAGGTTAAGGGCATGTCCACTGTATCCCTCCTTTAATATTGGGTCAGGTTCACTCCACATGGTGGTTGATACTACTCTGATTCATCATCCTGGGGTTTCTCTGATATGAAGGAGTTGGTCTGCTCCATGTCCTAGAGACCTTGTGGCCCAAAGGCCCTTAATGGCCTGAAAGCCTTATGGACTAAAGGCCTAATTATGCCCCAACGACCATGTAGAACAAAGACCATTGATGACTCAAAATCCTTATGTCCCATAGGCCCAATATTGTAGCCCGAAATCCCAATTCAGGTGAATGTAATCCTGGGGAATAAATTTTATCTTCAGTGAAAAAAGACAAGAAGACCCACTTAAACAAAATTGAAATTTCATTTAATGTTCAAAAATTTGGGTTGTTTGAAGTTCAAGTCATGCTTTCTACTTATATTAAGATATTAATTAATTAATTAATTTTTTATATCACCAAATTGTTATTAAATGTCTATTACACAATACTAATTAGTAAATTTTTAATTAATATTAATTTATAATTATTTTATAAAACATTTTTCACTAAATCTATTATATATTAAGTTTAAATACATATTTAGTATTATAAAAAACATATTTAATATAATATATTATATCTATATCAATATAAATATATTTATATACTAAAATATGATATTTAATAGTATATAAAGTATTTTTTATGAATTATACCTTTTATCATCATAAAATATAGATTAATATAAATATATATATATATATATAATTAAATAAAATTATATAAAGGTTAAAATAATATAAAGTATTTATATGTAAATATATAAATATATAAATAATTTCTAATTAATAATTTATAATTAGTAAATAATTAATAATTAACAATTCTAAATTATTGAAAATTTTAAATAAAAAATTATAATTTATAATTATTAATTATTAACATGTAAATAAAATTTTAATTAATTAAAAAAAAATTATGAACTATTATTAATTTCATAGTGGTTTTTTAAAAACTACCGCTAAAATTTAAAATTAAATTAAAATTTAGAGGTCATTTAAGCATTCTCTAATTCACTGTGATTTTTTAATAAACCCCGTGAATTAGCAGCGGTTTTCTAAAATTTCTACTAAAACAATAAAATGAAACATCTAGCAATATTTTTTAAAACCACCACTAAAAAACTGCCATAAAATACAATTTTTCTTACTGTGTATCTTATATTTCATGAAAAAAATATTATATAAATTTGCATTTCTTTCATAATGTATCCAATTGTAAAGACCATAACATTCATATTTTAGTATTTTCATTATATTTCGGTGTTTTAATTCATTTTTGGTGTAATTTTAAGTTTGGAGAAAATTAAGGGAGTTTTGCAGAGGCTGGAAGAATAGGCGAGAGGGGTCCTAGGTGCTAAGACAACACCGGGTACCTAATTGGATGGAACTAGGTACTTGGTGGCATCCCAATGACTTTTGGGATAATTTCAACCCCATTAGGTACTTGATAGACCTGGATCGGGTACCCAGTGGCACTATAGGTGGTTTTTTTATTGGGGGGAAATCATCCTTCCACCTCTAAAATTTCAACCTTAAATCTTAGGAGGCTTAGAATTTTACTCCCATTTGCATATCATAGTTATTATTTGGATCTCTCAACCTCCTTTGTCACACCCCAACCCTAGTATATTAATTTTTTTTAATTATTTTATTATTTTTAACCTCACTTTTGAGTTTTTGATTGGAATGGGTTTAGATTTTTAAAAAAATGGATTTTTAGTATAGGAATTCAGTTGGCGTATTGTTAGTAGAAATTATGCGCAACTCGTACGAGTTGTCTTCATTTTTTGGCAGAGCTAATCACACTACTGGTGCATGGTTTTATTAACCATGTACCTTGCCTATGTGGATTGTCTAGAGGCCCAGAAAGGGGTGCATGGTTAGTATACAGTTTATCCAACCATGTGGCCAAACTGTGGGCAGTGTCCAACCTTTAAAAAAAAGAAATAAATTGGGGCTCCCTCACACACCACGACCTCCTCTCCTCCTTTGGTTGATGTATTTTTTACTCCCAATCTTGGGTGTGATCAACTCTTCTAATCTTTTCCTCTTCTCCTCTTCCTTTCTTCCTCTTTTATTTTTGGTTTCCCTTCCCTCTAGTGTGATGCCCACTCCATGGGAGAACCCTAACCTGAAATGGGCCTTTATTTTGGTTGTTTCTTGATGTTTAGGACTATTGAGTCCTTTTTTGGATAGTTTTAACCACCATCGTCAAAGACAGTTGGTTCACCATGGGTTTTAGGTAGGTTTTCTTTCATTATTCTGTTTTTCACAATTTTTAATTAGGGATTTTCTAATTTTTAGTCTTACTTTTATTATTTAGGGTGCCTCATGACACTTTGAAGGTGAATTTCACATGTATACTTAGGTAAGAACACACACACACACACATATTATATATATATATATATCCTCCTTGTACATATTACCTCATGGTAAGGGGAATATTTATATTGGGTCAAAGGGTATATATATATATAAGTGTGTGTGAAGGTGTATATATGTGTAATAATGAAGCGGGTTTGGATTACCAGCATCAAAAGTAGTGTGTTTTGAGGTAGGTTTCCTATGTATAAGCTTCTAACTTGGAAAATATAATTTATTTCTTGTCTTATTGGGAGTTTTTATTATATTATAAATTAATTATAATATGAGAAATGGTTTTGATGGTTGAAATTGGACCCTTTTGTTTTTTCCATGTTTTGTTATGATTTGGCTATGGGTTTTCTATGATGAAACATGTTTCAAAGAAATGTTTTTGGAAAGGTGAATCACACAAGTGCTTGATTTAACTTCTAAAATATTGTATTTATGAAAATTAGAAATTTTCAAGGTTTTTTTATCCCTTTGGATGGTGTTTTACTTAAAATTTTAATGACATTTTAACTTTCCAAAAACTTTCAAAATTATTTTTAAAATGGTAAAGGTTGTTTTAAAATGATGAGGCTCAGTTGTTACCTTTTAATGTTTTAATGAAAAGAGGGAACCTCCATGGATACACTCTATTCTACGGGGAATTATCATAGATGGTGTTGGGGGTGGGCCTTATCATGTATGGTGGATTTTCTTGTGTTCATGCTTACTTCCTCACATCCCACATTTTCTTTATCCATGGGATCATAAGAGTCTAAGTGATAGTCGAGAGACGGTTTATATTTAGTCTCGATTATATTGAATATATCCCCATGGAGTATTCATGCAGACTTTTCTACCGGTGTGGCTAGTTGAGAGAATCTAGGTTGGTTATTGACTTTAGATCACATCGATAGGCTGGAAAATGAATTCTGAACTGATTGCATCTAGGGTCTCTTCACTTGGCATCTAGGTATATCTAATTTTAAATGTTTCAAATTTATTCTACCTTCCCTTGTTTTTTGATGTTTTAATAAAATAATTTCAACTATTATGTTTCCCCAAGAATATATTATATCAGTACTTATTTACATGTACTCTATTTTCAAATTCTATTTTCTTCACTGAAATATTTTATTTCACTGCATGATTCTACTTTGTAAAACAATTTATTGTAAAATATTTCATTATTTGGAAACCATTTTGGAAAATGGATAGGAAAATGGTTATTTTTAAAATTATTATATTGTTACTTGTTTTAAGTAAATTAAATCCTTATTTTAAATGTATTTATTTTAAACTATCATGACTTAGTTTTCCCTTTAAAGGATAGGCATAGGGAGTAGTTTATTCAGGCACACTTACTGAGTTTTAATACTGATGCATATATCTATATCTTTGTTTTTATCTTATGGTATAGATTTTAGGCTGGTCTTAGTCACCATAGAGTAATGTTGGTTCAATGGTTGGTGGTGACCCATAGGGTCACATAGAGGTTTGTCCAATTTTATCTTCTTTCTATTGTTAGTTTTTATTTTTATTGTTCAGTTTATATTTATTTATTTGTATATTTTTTATGTGTTAAATCTTTTCCAATTGAGTTATTATTAATGCCCAACACTAGTTGCCAGCCTGGGAGGATCAGGAATGCCCCTCGAGCCTTGTTGTAGGCCATCTCAGGTGACGGGTTCGGGGTCGACCCAGGTTAGTTCATGATAAAAAGATATCAATGTAGTTATCCCTTTTTATTTTGGGATGTCTAATAGTTTGGATCTTGGATTATCATAATTCAAGTGGTCAGGCATGTGTAGGTGCTTGATCACCACCTATTCATATGGACACTTGAATTTCTATGGTGGTTTTTGATGGTTGTGACTCAAAATACGAGCTTGGTTCTCATATGTTTTCAAGGTTTTTTATTTTTGTTTGGGTGTTTCTGATTGGCTTTTAGATTTAGTGGATTGTTTTGAGAAACACCAAATGTTGGAGTGGATTTTTTTAGAGGGACTTAGATGGTTCATGGTTTGGAAAACCATGTAAAGACCACGCAACCACCTCTATTGAACTCCAGTGTGCTCACACAAATGGCATGCAATCCTCAAAATTGTGCATCCAAGCCATGTGCAGTTGATGTTTTTTTAATTTTTGGGATTTTGACCTATTGATTATTGAGTTTATTTTGTTTATTATTGGTGTGGGTATGAGTTTGTTTTTTGGTGTTTCCCCTAGGTTTGAAATTATGTTTGGTATTTCAAAAATTGGATTTATAAAATGAAAGCTTTGAGTTCTTTGAAAATGAAATTGGAATTATTTTGAAAATAGAAGGAAATTTTTTAGGGTTTTGAAAGGTTTTGGAAAATTTTGAATGAAAAGTGATTTGGGAATTTGAGAATGTTTTTCTTTGATGATTAAATTTGGTTTTAAATTGGTTGGGATATTTTAAGTAATTATTTGTAAATTTATTTTACCATTGGTATTCCTTATGAATTCCCGCATATATGAATGAATGTGTGTAGGATCATTAGTATTCATGGGAAGGTGCATAAGTGGATGAAGGTTGATATATGTTTATATATATATATATATGATTCTTCATATGATACCATTGTTAAGTTCCCAACCTTTTTGGTTTATTCTTTTTTTCTAAAGGTGTTTTTATAAGGAGGGTTTCAACTTTGGATGGGTGAGGGTTGTTTGTCATTTCTTTTTGAGTTTTTATATTTCCATTTTGTAATTTTTGGTTTGGTTTAACTAAAAGTGTTGTTGGATTGGTGATTTAAGCTTGATTTATTGATTTATTCTTGATACATGGAGTTTTGATTTATGGGATTTCCTGATTTGGTTTTGTGTTTATTATTTTTATAATATTCCCCCACTAAGATCTATGAAATTCTAAAAGGATTTTCAAGTGGATATTATACTACATGTATATGGTTGATCAAGTCTTTCCTTAGTCATTTGTATTGTTCTAGATATAGATCCTGGTGGTCCTTAGTATCAGGAATTCGTTTAGAAGTTCTAGGAGTTGAACCCTCCTCATTTCCTCAGGTAATGGGATACTAAGAAATCTGAAGAATGGTTGTGAAGAATTAAGGATATTTTCATTCATCCTGATATTACTGAGCCTCTTAAGATAAATTTTTCCACCTTTATATTGTAAGTCCAAGTATAGAATTGGTGGAAGTCCATTTACCAGTCCAAACCATAGAAGGGACATTCATGGGAAAGCTTCAAGGCCTTGTTCATCTAGTAGTATTTCTCTAAATCTATGAAGGTACTAAAGGAGATGGATTTGTAACATCTCATGAAAGGATATTCAATAGTTTTTGAGTATGATAAGAGTTTTGATGAGTTTGTGTTGTATCTCCTAGAACTTTTTTAATATGAATCCTTGAAAGATCGATTCTTTGAAAATGGCCTCCAATCAGAACTATTTAAAGTAGTCTCATAATTTCCCAAGACTTATGAATAAGTAGTAAGGTAGGATGTTCAGACCAAGGCCAGTTTGTCCAGAGAGCCAAAGATGTTTGATATCTCACCTATCCCTAGGATCAGTGGTGGTGAATACAAGAAATGGAGAGGGAAGGAAGCTATGTTTGGCCCACTCGGAAGTTATATAAAGTGTTTACGGTGTTTCTTCTAACTAGAATCATCGAGATGTAAGCTCTGGGTGTTCCATCAATGTGGAAAGATGGGGCACAAGAAGCTGTCATGTCCAAAATAACCAAAGACCTTCCAAACTTATGGATGCTTGGGTCATATGCAACATTTTTTTGGGTTATTTCTAGGAAGAAACTTAGATATAGATCCACCCCTTCGAAGGACCCCCTAGCCCATTTGGAGAAGCACAGTGCTGATGTAGACTCTGTTTAGAGTTTATTTTGTTGTAAATTTTTTCTTGTTTTTTTATGTTGATCATGGTGGTGTAGTATTTTTTTTGGGAATGGGGGAAGATATTGTATGTATTTTGGAAAGTCATATTATTAATAAAGATGCCTTTTGGAAATTTTTAATCTTTTGGTTGTGCAATAGCAACTTTTCTTATTTTGTGTCTCATCTCCTATAACTTTGTTTTTTTGTTTGAATTTGTGATCTTGTTATAGTTTGAGCAACCTATATTTAACTAGGGTTCTAAAATAGGTGGGAGAGAACCCTCATTGAGCTCGGGGTGACCCTAGCTCTCCAGTCCTTGTTTTTTTATTCTTGGGAATTTTGAATTCTAGTTGATTATGGGATACTTTGATTCTACCTCACCCAACCCCTGACTATAGTAGTTCAGTTGGATTCGATGATAGGTCATGTGAAAGATGCTTGTGTAGATCCCGAATAGACCGTGATGGGTTTCCTTGGTGATTTCTATGTTAGGAGTTGGGGTGTTCCATATTTTGAGATTGTGTTTGGAGGTTTGATTCTCTTACATTGGGTCCAATGTTGGATGGTTCAAGTTCTTTATTCTTTCTTGTTTTCTCCTCCAATATAGGTTTTTTTATTTAAATATAACCTCCTTAGTCTCTTTTAGGGCTCAAAATTTGATAATACGGGTGAGTGTTAACCCTTATTCTTCAGGTTTTGGGAACCTCATCTCGTATAGTGGTTTGATTTCATCTAATGTTGTGACCAACTAAATCTTTAGGGATTTATATGGAAAGAAAGTGTTATGGTGTGGATAATTGTCACACCTAAACCATAGAATATTAATTATTTTTATCCTCACATTTGAGTTTTGGGTCGAATCGGGTTTTAATTTTTAAAATTTTGGGTTTTTAGTATAGACGCATGGTTCTAACATGGTTAGTAGAAACTGTGTACCAACCATGCGAGTCGTATACAATTTTTGGTAGAGTTGATCTCATGGATTTCTTAACTATGTGCCTTTCCCATGTAGGTTGTCCAGAGGCCTAGAGAGGAGTACATGGTCAACATAAAGTTTGGTCAACCATGAGGCCAAACCATACACAATTTATAACCTTTAAAAAAGGAAAAATAAATAAATAAATTTCTTAAATAGTAATAATAATGTTATTATTAGTATTAGTATTATGTTATTATTATTTTTCCTTACCCACCCCTTACCCCTATTGATGCATGATCCCCCCCTTCCCACTTTCTTTTATGTGTCGTGTGACACGCCTCACCTAAGAGGGATCCCTCAAACACCATGGCCTCCTATCCTCCTCTAGTTTGTGTTTTTTTTCCTCCCAATATTGGGCATGATAAACTCTGGTTAGATTCTCATATTCTCCTCTTCCTTTCTTCCTCTTTTATTTTTGGTTTCCCTTCCCTTCAGTGTGGAACACACTCCCTGGGAAAACCCTAACCTGAAATGGGTATTTGTTTTGGTTGTTTCTTGATGTTTAAGGCTCTTGAGTCCTGTTTTGGTCAGTTCTATCCACCTCCATTGAAGGAAGTTGGTTCTTTATGGGTTTTTGGAAGGTTTTCTTTTATTCTACAGTTTTATGCAAATTTTAAATAGGGGTTTTATAATTTTTATTATTCTTTTTATTACTTAGGGTACCTGATGGAACTTTGAAGGAGACATGCATGTGTATAATTAGGTAAGAACACACACACACACACATATCCTTATTGTACATATTACCTCATGTAGAGGGTAATATGTACATTGGTTTGAATGGTGCATATATATGTGTGAAGGTGTATATGTGTGTAAGCGTGAAGTGGTTTCGGGTTTCTAGCATCAAAAGCAACATGTTTTGAGGTAGTTTCCCTATTTACAATCCTTTAATTTGTAAAATACTATTTATTTATTATTTTATTGGGTGTTTTTATTATATTATGAAGTAATTATAGTATGAAAAATGATTATGATGGATGAAATTGGCCCCTTTTGTGTTTCCATGTATTGTTATGTTTTGGCTATGGGTTTTCTATGATGAAGAGTTTTTCAAATAAATGTGTTTTGAAAGATGAATCACACAATTAATTTATTTAACTTCTAAAATATTTTATTTATGTAAATTGGAAATTATCAAGGTTGTTTTGGCCCTTCGACCAGTGTTTTCCTTAAAAGTTTAATAACATGTTAATTTTCAAAAAAAATTATTTTTTTTTCAAATGGTAAAATGGTTTTAAAATTATGAGTCCTAGTTGGTACCTTTGAATGTTTTCTTGAAAAGAGGGTGTCTCCATGGATACTCTCCATTCTAGGTGGAATTTTCATGGGTGGTGTTTCGAGGTGGGACTAAGCATATATGGTGTTTTTCCTTGTGTTCATGATTGCTTCCTCACCCCCATATTTTCTATATCCATGAGATCCCTGGTGTCATAGTGAGATTCAATATATGGTTTCTATTTAGTCTTTATTATATAGACTAGATCCCCCTAGAGTATCCATGTGGGTTGTGCCACTAGTGAGTCTAGTTGAGAGCAGTTGGGTTGGTTATTGACTTTGGATCGCATCAATAGGTCGACAGATGGATTCTAAACTTATTAAGTCTAGGCTCTCTTCACTTTGTGTCTAGGTATATCCCATGGTAATTGTTTCAAATATATTCTACCTTACCTCATTTTGTTATTTTTTAATAAAAGTTTTGGGTCGAATCGGTTTTAAATTTTTTAAATTTTGTGTTTTTAGTATAGGCACATGGTTCTCACATGGTTAGTAGAAACTATGTTCCACCAGTGTGATTAATATATAGTTTTAGGTAGAGTAGATTACATGGATTTATTAACTATGTGCCTTTCCCGTGCAGGTTGTCCAGCGGCCTAGAGAGGAACGCATATTCGGCACACGACTTGGTCAACTATGAGGCCAAACTATACACAATGTCTAGCCTTTAAAAATGGAAAAAGAAAGAAATAAATTTTTTAAATAATAATAATAATGTTATTATTAGTATTAGTATTATTTTATTATTGTTTTCCCTTACCCACCCCTTATCCCCTATTTTCACACGGTCCCCCTACCCCTTTCTTTTATGTGTCATGTGACACCCCTTGCCTAGGAGGGATCCCTCACACACCATGGCATCCTATCCTCCTACAGTTTGTGGCTTTTTTCCTACCAATATTAGGTGTGATCAACTTTAGTTAGCTTCTCATATTCTCCTCTTCCTTTATTCCTCTTTTATTTTTGGTTTCCCTTCCCATCGATGTAGAGTGCACTCCATGGGAAAACCCTAACCTGAAATGGGTATTTTTTGGTTGTTTCTTGATGTTTAGGGATCTTGAGTCCCATTTTGGTCAGTTCTATCCACCTCCGTTGAATAAAGATGGTTCTTTATGGGTTTCGTGTAGGTTTTATTTTATTCTTTATTTTTATGCAATTTTTAATTAGGGGTTTTATAATTTTTATTATTATTTTTATTACTTAGGGTACCTCATGGAACTTTGAAGGAGAATTTCATGTGTATAATTAGGTAAGAACATTCATACATACATACATATATATATATATCCTCATTGTACATATTACCTCATGTAGAGGGTAATATGTACATTGGTTCGAATGGTACATATATATATGTGAAGGTGTATATGTTTGTAAGCATTAAGTGGTTTTAGGTTTCCAGCATCAAAAGAAACATGTTTTGAGGTAGGATCCCTATGTAAAATCCTTTAATTTGGAAAATATAATTGATTTATTATTTTATTGAGTGTTTTTATTATATTATGAAGTAATTAAATTATGAAAAATTATTTTGATGGATGAAATTGGCCCCTTTTGTGTTTCCATGTATTGTTATGCTTTGGCTATGGGTTTTCTATGATGAAGAGTGTTTCAAATAAATGTGTTTTGAAATCTGAAGCACACAAGTGATTTATTTAACTTATAAAATATTTTATTTATGAAAATTGGAAATTATCAAGGTTGTTTTGGCCCTTCGCCCGGTGTTTTCCTTAAAAGTTTAGTAACATATTATTTTTTCAAAAAAATCAAAAAAAAAAAATCAAATGGTAAAAGGTTATTTTAAAATGATGAATACTAGTTGGTACCTTTGAATTTTTTCTTGAAAAGAGGGTGTCTACATGGATACTCTCCATTCTAGGTAGACTTCTCATGGGTGGTGCTGGGAGGTGGGACTTCGCAAGTATGGTTTTTTTATGTTAATGATTGCTTCCTCACCCCCATGTTTTATATATACATGAGATCCCTAGTGTCATAGTGAGATTCAAGATATGGTTTCTATTTAGTATTGATTAGATGAACTAGATCACCCTAGAGTATCCATGTGGGTTGCGCCACTAGTGAGTCTAGTTGAGAGTGGTCGAGTTGGTTATTGACTTTGGATCGCATCGATAGGTTAGTAGATGAATTATAAACTTAGTACATCTAGGATCTCTTTACTTTATGTCTAGGTATATCCCATGGTAATTGTTTCACATATATTCTACCTTCCCTCATTTTTTGATTTTTTAATAAAATAATTTCAATTGTTATGTTTCCACTGGGAATTATTATATCAGCACTTATTTACATGTAGTCTATTTTCCACTCCTTGTTTTTCACTTAAATATTTTCTTTCATTGTATGTTTCTACTTTGCAAAATGATTTATTGGAAAATATTTCATTATTTGGAAACAATTTTATAAAATGGATGGGAAAATGATTCTTTTGAAAATTATTATCTTGTTACTTGTTTTTAAGGAAATGAAAACCATATTTTAAATATATGTATTTTAAACTAGCATGACTTGGTTTTCCATTTAAAGGATAGGTATATGGAGTAGTTTATTTAGTGATTCCTAAATATTTTTAATACTTATGCCTATATCTCTATATTTTTTTAGATTTTGGTGTATCTTCCATCTCAGTCGCAGTCACCATGGAGCAATGTTGGTTCAGTGGTTGGTGGTGACATACAGGGTCATGTAGAGGTATGTTTAGTTTTTTTATGCTACTAGTATTTATTTTTATTATTTAGTTTATATTTATTTATTTTTCTATTTTTCATGTTCCAAATAATTCTCAATTTAGTTATGTTTGATTCTCATCACTAGTTGCTAGTACAGGAGGATCAGGAACGCCTCTCGGGCCTTATCGCAGTCCAAATCGGGTGATCGGTTCGAGGTTGACCTGGGTTGGTTCATGAAATCCTATCACGCATCCAATGTGAATCCTCCATCAATATTATTTTAGGAAACCTATGATTGGTCATTGAATATTTTAATAAATAAGTTAAGGGTTTATAAAACCTCTTATCTTCCTCTTTCTCATGTTTCTTTGTGGCAGTGGCCTTCAATCTATGCTTTCATGATCTATGGATTTTGAAATTTATCAGTTCCTTAAGTTGTTATTCCACCTAACTATCATGTAGTTCTACCAAGGCGAGTCAAAGGCAACAATATTGTTTTTTACCTGATTTATTATTATAAAAAAAATTTATTGAATCCCTAAATCCCCTTTATGCTAGGTTGGTTCTTTCACCCTAGTGGAAGCATATTCTTACTCGTTGGACCTTAAAAAATATTTTTCATCTATTTTTTATAGTTAAATCCCTTATTCCTATAATATTAATTAAATTTTAGACTATAAACGGTTTGGAGATGAGTGAAATCAATTAAAACAAAATATTTCCAATTAATAAATTCTTTTACAAATTCTTTTACAAAGATATTAAGTTGTTCTCTTTCCATGGTTTATGCTTATCATATTGGCATGACTAGACTGCAAATTTATTACCATTATTTTTATTCAATTGATTCTTTAACATTTTAGATGAGTCATTAATATTGATAAATAAATGAAATTTGGATATTATCTATTTTTGGTGATACCATCTATAATTTGGATTAAGTTTCAGGTTGTAACATGTGTTATTCCCCTACTTGTTTGCTTACCTAGAATATATAAATTATTATACATGTTGTGTCTATTTCTGCACTTTATATTGGTAGTATGTGAAGTGTAATTGAAAGGGTTATTATATTATTTTAAAGTAAGGGAACTCATTTACACCCATTTGTATAGATAGTTTGATAGTATGGGACAGGTTAACAACACCTTGGATCTAGTATACCCCTTCCTATATTTCTAAATATACAAACTATAAGATATCCCATACTATATCATAAAAGATTCTTTTTAACCTAAATGGTATGATTATTTCACCTTGACCCTTGTATATTGATCCTCACATATTCTTAGTTAATCCTGAAGTAGGTATGATATGTATGGATCCCCCATAGTATTAGGAATTCACTGTTATATTTGTTATCCATGTTAGAAAGTTCTGATTAAAGAATGTTGTATATTGTATTAACTATTCCTCTATCCCTGTACTTTTGTCACATGTAGCATATAAAAGGTGGTTAATGAGTGGGGTGGCATCCACCTAAAAATTATTTTCATAGTCACACCCTATATGTTCCCCTATAGGACATATGAAAATTCTTTTGTTCATGGTCTAGATAAGGGAAAATCCCCTGAGCATGGGATCTAGTCATACATGAAGTGTTGATTTTGTTTGATTTATTTTTAGGATTTTGATGGATCAATAGAGAAATGAAATAGGGGTTGTACTCATAATTCTCTACGAGACATTCCACTTGGGGGGCTTACTTTTTTTGGCTCTAAGGGTGTTTTTAGACCCTTTATTGTATATATAACTATTTTTACTCACTCTTTGGACACAATGTTCTCATATTTTGGACCATGTTTAGATCATATTCATGTTCATATAGTTTCTTTACTTTTAGTTATCTAGGTAAACTAAAGAACAAGTGGATTCTCTATGATCAGATTCATCTTGGTTCCTATGACCAATGTTCCTAATGGTCATGAAAAAATTTCATCATGAATTTTTAATTATTTATTTTTATTTATAGAATAGGAAAACCACCTTACACTTTCATTTCAACTACCCTACCCAACCCCACCCCTGATGTTTACACTAACCTCTAATGATCAGGAGGTGCACCTAAGGTGTTGTGATGGTGTTATCTAGGTATTGTTTGGGTAGTCAAGTCATGATCATTATAAAATGGTATCAAAGAATACTAAGGGATCTAGGGTATTGGAATGATATTAGTTATAATATAGGACTATTAAGACTCATGAAGTGATCCATAAATAATCTTGGTCATCATAATTATTTTAGAATCTTAAGTTTCCATGGGAATTTTGGGATCAATTTTTTTATTTATTTCTTTGGGTTTATCTAAAATCTTTGAGTCTAATAAATCATGTTAGGAATAAATGGATACAAAATGGTAGGGTATAATTCCATACTATATCCCTACATGTTTTTGATTATTTACTACATTACTAGAACCAATTGACGATTCATATTAACAAAAACATTATCAATAAATAAATAGTGTTTTATAATATGTTTATTATTGATGATTGGATTAATATGAGTCCATAATTGATTTCTTTAGTTGAAAAAATCATATATACTGTTGATAGTTAATTTTTTCCATGAATTACTTTAATAATTCTATACTTGTTTATAAAGGATATCTTAAACTTGTGAAAAATATTTTAAATGGCTATGAATAGTGTTTTTAAAATGAAAATTATTTGATAAATAGAAATAAAAGTAAGGGAGTTAGAAATGGTGTTAAACCTAGCCTTAGTAGTGAAGCTTCAATTTTTAGTTTTTCCTTTTGGGAAGTTAGTTTTAATGTATTTATCTACTTTATTGTAGATTATTCCACATAGACAACCATTGTCAACCATGGAGTAAAGGTAGAATGAGCGTGCACTTCTAGATTAGCCTGCAGTTGATCCTTGGGTTTTGGAAGGACTTGCTTGGCTATTTTAAACTACTTGTCAGGGATCTCCTTAGAAATATCCCATGGACTCTAATACCATAATGGTTTTACAATTTCATCATCCTTTGACATTTTAGGGTGATGCATCTCCTCAAGAGGCTAAGGAGTGGATTAATCATCTCCATCATATTTTTTAGAGAATAGAGACACCAAAGAAATATCAAGTCAGGCTAATTACCTCCACATTGTAAAGGGAATCTCATTGATTGTGGGATGTCATGCTCAAGGCTTAGAAGGAGTAAGGATTTACCTAGGAGATATTTTTTTGAGAAATTCTACCATTACACTCTATATCAGGTTAAGTCTTGGGAGCTCATGGATATCAGATAGGGATCTATGTCCATTATGGAATATACCACTAATTTTTTTGATTTACTCTGCTTCACTCCATATATAATAGATAATGAAGAATTGAAGGTGAGGCACTTTTATATAAGATTTTAAGAGCCATTGCAGACTTAGGCGATGCTTTTCAATATACTAACCTCATCAATATACTAACCTCATCTAAGGTATTGAAGAAATTCATCTTCACTGAGATAGGATCTAAGGGAGGCTTAAAAGAAGGTATCTCACTACCTATGTAATATCCCAACCCAGGTTCCATGCACTGGTGACTGGATATGGACTTCCATATGACCTCAATCGTGCTTCCCCATATTCCAGAGGCTACCGACTAGCAGTAAGGGTATAATACCAATCATGAGGAGACTATACCCTATTTTATCAGAGTAATACATCAGTGGATAACAAGAAAAAATACCATAAAAATAATAGTTTCAAGATCACAAGATTACCAAAAATGGATATACAATATCAAAACTGAACTATAAATATGCCATGATAAAGTAAGTGCCAAGTTTCAAAATGAAAACCTAAAAGTAAAGACATTGAAAACTCCCAAATGGGTTCCAAACCACGTCTGGTTCCCTTATCCATGATCCATTATAAATAATCCATCTAACACAGGGAATGTTCCCATATCTTATCATAAAAACATGAAATCTATTCGGGTACCAATCAGGCAGCCTGAGTAGGGTGTGAATATAACTCAGTAAACCAACACCAATGGCATATAAAACAATATCCAGTCAATAATAGTGTATGAAGTTGTATAAATAAATATGTACAATGCATAAGTAAATAGTTACACATTTCCATTTATTCTTTATTTAACCACATAAACCACCGGGTTCCCCAGGACACTCGTACCTCAATACCTACTTTGGCATGCACCAGGTCTGAACTATGTCACATATTCAATTTACATTTCATTATAACACATGGGATTACATTATCCATGTCATTTTAATTAATTATTATATCCACTTGGAACCATAGTCCAATTCCAATGTTTTGGGTGTAGAACATCATGTCTAGCACCCTATGAGTATTTGGAGCATCAGTCCCTATCTCACACCTCATGGATATTTGGAGAATCAGTCCTTGTCCCATACAATTTAGCATGCATGTTTTAGGTGTAGAACACCATGTATAGCACCCCATGAGTATTTAAAGCATCATTCCATGTCTCAAAACCTATTTATCAATCATTCACATATATCACAACATATCACATTATCACATGCATCTCAATATCACATGTTTTCACATTATCACATCAACCAAGACGAATCAACATTAATCTGCTTATCACAATTAACCACCAAAATCTTCCATTAATTAGTTCATAAATTAATTAATATAAGTCCATTAATTAATTAAACAATTAATTAATCAAATAAATTTCCTTTAATTAATTCAATAATTAATTAATCACCTTTATCTCATTAATTAATTCAATAATTAATTAATTCCCAAAATCCAAAATTTCAATATTCCGGTAATTAATTCAATAATTAATTATTCCCAATTCATAATCACAATATCTCAATAATTAATTCATTAATTAATTATCCCAATTTCACAATCCCAATAAATCAATGATTAATTTAACAATTAATTACCCCTATTCCAAAATTACACTATTCAATCAAATACCAAATCCCTTAATTAATTAATTGACCACATTAATTAATTCAATTTAGGAGTTTCTAATTGCTAAACAAACCCTATAAATTCTAAAATTGAATACAGGTAATTGAAATCATGACTATGGGATGTTAATTATAGACCAACTACCTCTATTCATTGATGAGCGATCGCCAAATAGAAATCCCCAATTTCAGCGAAGTAATGAAGTGGAATGAGATCTGAATCTAAAACCTAAATTAAGATCAAACAAAATAAAGATATCTTAAATATAGATATATATAAAAAATACCAGATCTAGATCCAAAAAACAAGATATATATCTAATGAAAACAAGAAGAACTAAACCTCTCCAAAATAGTAGAAGAAAGGATGAGGAATGGGAAACCAAGCGGGATAGGATTTAATTATCAAGAGGGGTGTGTATCTTTGATCCAGACTTATAATAACCAAGAACAGAGGTTGTTAGGGATTGGAATCCATCAAGGGGGGCTCTGAAATCATGAAATGATGTCAGGGGTTAAATGGGGTTCGATTTGGGTGATTTTCGGGGGTTTGGGTAATTTTGAAACTAATTTTCAGGTGAATTAAGAATTTGTTCATGATTTGCTGGGTAGAGGTGCACAGTTTCCCCTAACCGTGCACCTTAACCATGTGATTCTTTTAAGGAGGTGTATGTTTTATCCTTTTTAGGTACACAGTTTGAAAAACCTTGGTCCATCTATGAAAAACCTCTCTATCCATGGTTACATAGTTTTCTGGGCTATGGAGCATGGTTAGGGAAAATCGTGTTCCAACCATGAACTTCCCTCTTTCATCCATTTTTATCAAAAATTCACCCAAACTCTCCCCAAGGTAAAACCCAAATGAAAAGTACCCAACACATAGTAAAAGAGTAACTATAAATGAGACCAAGGCATCTCTTGAAAGGGTCGGGATCTTACTGTCTCCCCACCTTATAAAAACTCATCCCCGAGTTTTACTCTCAATCATTTCTAAGACTCTGAGTCAAAAAGATCAGGCCACTAAGCCTACATATCTGCTTATATTTCCCATGTATCCTCTTACACATACCCATGTGTCCACAACACCTGAACTCTCAGTATGGTCTTTCCCCAAAACACTCTCTCACTATGATCCAACACATGTATCAAATTCTCCTTAAAGTAAGCATCATTCTCAAGCTCAACATAATCCATATCAATTAAATGAGAAGGGTCTAGGTGATACAGTCGTAGTTGTGATACATGGAAAACATCATGCATTAAACTGTATCTATGTGGAAGAGTCAATCAGTACACCAACAACCTGATTCTCTCTACAACCTCAAACGGTCCAACAAACCTAGGTGTCAGATTTCCCTCTCTCTATATCTTGTAGTGACCCAACCTAGGCGACACCAAAAGGAATACATGATAACCCTCTGTAAAATCTAGGGGTTATCTACATCTATTTTCATGCAACTTTTATCTACTCTGATCTATAGCTATATGTTTCCGAATCAATTGAACTTACTCCAACATCTCTTGCATGAGACTCGGTCTCAACAACTCTAACTCACCTTCCTCCATCTAGAATAGATTTGATCTTCCATTCCTACCATAAAGAGCCCCATATGGTTTCATCTGTATCTTTTCTTGATAATTGTTTTTATAGGTAAACTGCACCAAATCTAGGTGCTTCTCCCAATACCCACTGAAGTCAAGAACACATGCTCGTAGCATATCCTCTATCACCTGTATAGTATGTTATGAATTACTATATGTATGTGGGAGAGAATTTATACTCAATAAAACCTATGTACCAATAAACTTCTATATGACCCACTAGAAGTGAGAAGTAAAGTGTGAGTCATGGTTTGAAACTATAGTTTATGTCACCCTGTGCAGACAGAATATCTCATGAATGTACAAATATCCCAGCTGCTCTACTGATAAGTTCTCCCATATAGGCAATAAATGCACTACCTTTTTCAAATGGTCCACAACCACCCAAATAGTGTCATTCTTATGAGGTGTTCTCATAAAGCCCATCAAAAATTACATAGTCACATAATCTCACTTCCACTTTAGGATGGGAAACAACTGTAGAAAACCTACAGGTCATTGATGCTCAGCCTTCACCTGCTGACATGTGTAGCATCATGTCACAAACCCTGTTATCTCTTTTTTCATGCCTAGCCACCAAAAAATATTGTAGAAATTCATGGTATATTTTTTTCACACCAAGATTTACTACCCACTTCTAGGAATGAAATTTCCGCATCAACTCCTCTTGCATGCTCGTAGGCACAACAACTTGATTTTTTACATAGATGATCTCATCCTCATTTATGCTCTGATATGAAGGTGACTCCCTACCTTAAAGGATTTACCTCAAGGTCAAACACTCCATATCCTCATATTTTTGTCTCTAATCAATCTCATAAGTGTAGACTCCACTTAAACTAATATGAGGGTCATATACTCCTAACTCTCTTGAACCATCACATGCATTTCATCTAGAATTTTCATCATCTTCCACTCAGAACTAGACTCCTGAACTACTTGAGTCTGAGTTTTCCTATTCAATGCATCAGCCACATTATTTCCCTTCCCGAGTGTATGTTATAGATCAAAATAAAATGACTACATATACTCAACCCATCTCCTCTAATGGATATTCAAATCTCATTGTGAAAAGATATACTTTAGACTCTTGTAATCTGTATACACAGTAAACTTTTCTCCCAACAGATAATGCCGCCAACACTTCGAAGTATAAACCATTTATGCTAACTTGAGGTTGTGTGTAGGGTAGTTCCATTCATGTGGATTCAACTTCCTATTCCCATATATCACAACTCGATCTCCCTATATCAACACATCTTAAAGTCTAATCCCAGAAGCATCACAATACACTGTATTCTCCTCACCTAGCTTGGGTAGGATTAAGATCGGTGCCAATTTCAAGAACTTCTTTAATCCCTAGAAGGAATTTTCACATGATTACAACCATTCAAACCTTATACCCTTTTTGTTAAATCCCATAAATGGTTTTTCCAATCAAGAAAAGTCATGGATGATTCTAAAATAATATCCATCCAACCCCAAAAAGTGATGGATGTCGAAAACATTCTTGATCTGATCCCAAGAGACAACTGCCTAAAATTTCTCTAGGTCCACTAATGCACCTTTCTCTGAGATGATGTGACCTAATAATTGTACCTATTCAATCCAAAACTGAAACTTATATACTTTGGCATATATCTAATTCTCTCTCAGCATACTTAGGATGATGTCAATATGTTTGGAATGGTCATCATGAGTCTTGGAGTACACTAAGATGTTATCCACTAACACTACCACAAATTGATCCAGGTATGGATAGAATATTCTATTCATCAAGACTATAAACACTATTGGTGTGTTCTTCAACCCAAACATCATTACAATAAACTCATAAAGTCCATGCATTCTCTTAAAAGTAGTCCTCGGTATATCAAAAGTTTGAACTCTCAACTAATGATACCCTAATCTCCATTCAATATTTAAGAATACACAAGATCCTCTCAAATAGTCAAATAGATCTTTTATATACGGAAGAGGATACCAGTTCTTCATAGTCATCCGATTCAACTTTCGGTAATCAATACACAAGCATAGAGTCTCGTCAGCCTTCTTTGCAAATAACACTGGTAAACCCCAATGCGATGTACTCGGGAATACAAATCACTTATCCCCTAACTCCTCTAGTTGATTCTTGAGATCTTGAGTATCTTTAGGTGTCATTATGTATGGTGTAATAGAAACCGGCTCAGCCCTAGGCATGATCACAATTGTAAATTTCACATCTCTCTCAGGTTTCATCCCTGAGAAGTATTCAGGAAATACAAATTGAAACTAATCCACTATCGGTGGAAAGATATCATGATTTACACCTCCATAATTTAATAATAGACTTGAAACTTGGGCTGTGATATCTCCTAATTGTGGAGTAATTATTCCTACTCAGCCTTCCTAGATATCCCACTCTCTATGATGAATATAGTTTTCACCCTTAGGAGATGTAAAATTTACTCTCCTGTGGAAACAGTCTATGTGGGATCAATATGCAACTAGCCAGTCCATACCCAAAAATCAAGTCAAATCCTAACATGTTAAGGATATAAAGATCCTATAGAAAACAATACTCTCTGATCTTGAGAGATAATCCCTTGCATAAGCAAATGTCTCTAGACCGTACTCCCAATGATATATCTATCATCAACACTCCATTAATGAACTCCACCACTAGGCTCAAACCATTCACAAGTTATGTATAAATAAAGTAATGAGAGGACCCAGTATCAAATAAGGAACTATATAATGTAAAATCTACAAGAATAGTACCTCTCAGTGTCAATGATCCAACCTTTCTATCCACAAGTGTAGGTTTCACCACATGAAACTTTCCTTCTCCTATCCCTTGTGATGTAGTCTCTCTCCCATGATCTACACCACCCTACTGATATGGGAGCTCTTTCCTAGAAGCACCATGTCCCCCTCCTCAACTTCCATGGCTAGTAAAACTCCAACTGCCAGACTGATATGGTGTAGAAGATCCCATCCCTGTACCCTAGTTCTATCTAGCTCCTCCATCACTACCTGTCTATCGATGGTTCCTGTAGAACCTCTATAGATTAACCATCTTGCTTCAGGTTTGGAACTCCACTAGTGGTCGGGGACAATGTTTACAAAAGTACCTCATCCTACCACATTGGTGGCAAAGAACTTGGGTAAGATCCCATGTAACTGATCCATCTGTATGGGTACTATTATTTCCATAGATTTGGTGAAAGTTATCATAACGATGCTTCCTACTCTCAGAAGTCGCACATCCTAATCATCAAGTATAAACCACCTATCCACCACTGGATGCATCCTTTAGGTTCCACTCAGCAATGACATCCTAATTCACTACATTTGAAAACTTCCTCATCCTGAATATATTCACCTGTGACTTAATTTCACACTTAAGTCCATCCTGAAGTCATTTTGATGAAGTATCCACATAAACTACTAATGCTAGAGAAAATCACTATAAATCTATGAAGAGTCATGAATAGTCCATCATGGAAATGCTCCCCTGAGTAAATCTCCAGAACTTAGTGGCTCTCTCCTATCTGAGTGTTCCTGGATAAAAGTGCTATAGGAACTACTCTTGAAATTCCTTCCATTCCATAGCTTCCAGTTGTCTATACCAAGTCTGGATATCCCACCAATGCTTCACCTGACCAATAACATATAGGCATCCAATTTGACTCTCTTCTCAACATGAGTCTCCATGTGGTCAATTATAGTCTGGATATACTCAATCCAGAACTCAACTCCCTTAGATCTTCCCTCTCTAGTAAAAGTATGAGGGTGTTGCAACTAGAAATATCTTGTCAGATCAGACATGATTTTCACAACCCGCCCTGCGTCTCTTTACATAAATTTCATGAAGTGAAAAAAGTTCTCTCAGAACTAATATTCGACTTCCTCACCCAGCACTATCGGTTCCTCAGGTTCCACCACTGAAGGATCATCCCTAGACATGTCCTTCTGTCGTCCTCTCAAAAAGAATCATCGTGGCGGCGTAACTATCGATGAAAAACACACACCTTAGGACACAGTTAAAAGAATTAATATATTTACATAAGAGGGAAACACAATAAGGCACAATAATTCATTCCCCCAAACCTCACCACATGGTCAAAACTTAGGTGTTGTCACTACCCTTAACCATTCTACACCTAGGTGCTAGTTAACAAGGGTAAACACATTCTCATTAATCAAGTTTTTCATTTAGACACCAGATTATTCATATTTTTTACACCATTTTTACCATTCCCAGTTTCATATTAGGCACCATTTTCAACTCAATTTCATCAGAAAGGAAAATAGTTCAGGTTCAAAAAATCACCCAAAACCCATTTTCCAGTGCATTCCTAAAATGATGCATGTATACTCAACTCTCATGACTTAACGGGCCACAAGTAAAATATCAACAAATTTCTGAAACAATAATTACATCACACCACAAGTGTATCACCCAATGTGAAATAATATTCAACTATAACAACAAACAATAATAATAATCCCACCCTCGGTACTTGGGTTTTCCCCCATATATGGGTTTAAAACTCCCATATACGATCTCATGTCCAAGTCCTGACTCTCCCTAATCTTCTATCTACCTTCCCTAAATAGTAAGACAAAAGAGAAGAAAAAGAAAATTGGGCTCTGATACCAATTTTTAACATCCCGACCCAGGTTTCACACATCGGTGCCCCGAGCTAGACCACCACACGACCTCAAGCGTGCCTCCCCATATTCTAGAGGCTACTGACTAGCAGAGAGGGTCTAATATCGATCATGGGGAGACTATACCCTATTTTATTAGAGTAATAAACAAAAGGAAAATAAAAAACAATAGTTTAATAACATATAACCATAAATATAACAGTTCCAAGATCATAAGATGATCAAAATTGGAGATAAAATATCAAAATTGAACTGTAAATATGTCATGCTAAATTATGTGTCAAGTATCAAAATGAAAACCTAAAAGTAAAGACACTGAAAACACCTAAGCGGGTCTCTAAAAACATATGGTTCCCTCATCCATGATCCATACCAAATCAACCATCTAACAGAGGTCATTTTCTCTTATATTGTCCTGAAAACATGAAATCTATTCAGGTGCTGATCAGGAGGCCTGAGTGGGGTGTGCGTACAACTCAGTAGGTCTCCACCAAAAACGTCTAAAACAATATCTAGATAATAACAGTGTATGTAGTTTAATAAATAAATAATTACAACACATAAGTAAATAGTTATCACATTACCATTTATTCTTTATTTAACTATATAAACCATCAGGTTCCTGAGGACACATATACCTCAATATCTTCTTCAGACCATGTCAGGTATGTACCATGTCACATATTCAATTCATATTTCATTATAACATATGGGATTACATTATCCATTTCATTTCAATTCATTATTATGACCACTTTTAACAATAGTCCAATGATAATGTTTTGGATGTAGAATGCCATGTCTAGCACCCCATGAGTATTTGGAGCATCAATCCTTATCTCACACCACATGGGTATTTAGAGCATCAGTCCTTATCTCATAAAATTTAGCATGCATGTTTTGGATGTAGAACGTCGTGTCTAGAACCACATGATTATTTAGAGCACTAGTCCCTATCTCACACCCCATTTATCAAGCATTCACACGTATCACAACATATCACATTATCACATGAATCTAAATATAACATGTTTCCACATTATCACATAAACCAAGATTAATCAACATTAATCCTCTTATCATAATTAACCACCAAAATATTTCATTAATTAATTCATAAATTAATTAATCCAAGCCCATTAATTAATTCAAAAATTAATTAATCACATCAATTTCCTTTAATTAATTAAAAAATTAATTAATAACTTTTATCCCATTAATTAATTCGATAAATAATTAATTCCTAAAATCCATACTTTCAACATTCTGATAATTAATTCAATAATGAATTATTCTCAATTTACAATCACAATATCTAAATAATTAATTCATAAATTAGTTATAACAATTTCAAAATCCCAAGTTCTCAATAATTAATTTAATAATTAATTATCCCTATTCCAAAATCATGTTATTCAATAAAATTCCCAATCCCTTAATTAATTAATTGACCACATTAATTAATTCAATTTAAGAGTTTCTAATTGCTAAACCAACCCTATACATTCTATAATTATATACACATAGTTGAAATAATGACTATATGATTTTAATAATAGAACACCTACCTCAATTCGTTGATGAGTGATCACCAAACAGAAATCCCCAATTTCAGCAGAGTAACGACATAGAATGAGATCCGAATATCAAACCTAAATCAAGATCAAACAAATCAAGATCTCTTAAATCTGGATCTAGATCCAAAATCCTAGATCTAGATTCAAAAAAACTAGATCTATATCTAATCAAAATTGGAATAATAAAACCTTTTTATAACGAGAGAAGAAAGGATGAGGAACATGAGACCAAGTGGGATAAGATTCACTCACTAGGAGGGGTGCTGATCTTCGATCTAGACTTCAAATCACCTATAACTGAGGTTGGGAGGGCTTGGAATCCATTTGTGAGGCTCTAAAATTGTGAAAGGATTTCAGGGGTTGAATGGGGTTTTATTTTGGCGATTTTTGGGGGTTTGGGTAATTTTAAAACTAATTTTCGGGTGAATTAAATTTTTTTGCATGGTTTTCTGGGGTAGAGGCGCACGATTTCCCCTAACCATTCGCCTTAACCATGTGACTCTTTTAGGGTGTTTCATAGTATATCATTTTAGGGTGCACAGTTTTAAAAACCATGCATTATCCATGCAAAACCTCTCTATCTAGGGTTGCACGGTTTGTCCATGCAAAACCTCTATATTAGCCATGCATTAGCCAACTATGAATTGTCCTCTTTCATCCATTTTTCTCAAAATATTACCCAAAGAAACCCAAAGGTAAAACCCAAATTAAAAGTACCCAACAAAAATCAAAAGAGTACCTGTAAATGAGACCGAAACATCTCCAGAAAAAGTTGGGATCTTACAACCTAACTGTACTATATGTGATATCTCATCTAGTGGACAAAAGAAGTGGTGGGAGGAGGTGATAAAATAAAGATATCATCAGGGAATATAGAGAAGAAGAGTGTATTATTCCCCCATTCAATACGACCTCATATTTAGTGTCACCAATATGAATGATTTGGCCATATGAAGCTTGATTATACCTTTTAAGTGAATCAATGTTATTCATGTGGTCAATATGACCATCTATAGAGGTTATTATAAAATATTGCATCATAAAGTTTCAAGAAATAACCTTATGTAACCTAGGAATCACATGCTTAGTCAGTGGTGTAATATACCAGAGGCAGTCAACCACACTTTGGGAGGTCAGGTCGAGGAGGCCGACATGGCAGTCATGGCCGGTTAGCTTTTTAAAAACCAATTGAGTGGAAATTTTCACCTCAAGGTTAGTATGAGGGATTAGGCTGATCATATTTCATATATATAAATACACTATTGATATTAAAGAGGGGTCTTTTACTGTTAGGGGTATTATTCCAGTATCTTCTACTTTAGCATGTACTTTATTTGAGACAGGTGCTCTATATTCATTTAACTTGGAGTTATTAGCATCACTCCTCAAACTCAAAGTGGATGTATTATCTATATTTATGAATTTGTATATCCTTCAAATGAAGATAATATAACCAGTGAGGATGTGTTTATCATGTGCCTTGGTTATTGATTCATATGGATTTTTTTTGGATCTGGGAGTCCTTATTATGAAATAATTTGATATTATTTTTGGGAATGGACCGATTAACCCATTTATGATCATATATTGAAATATATAATAGAATGTTACCTTTTTTACTTTCCTAGTGGTATTCAATACACTCTCTATGGAAAGTGGGAGTTTTAGGATAATCGAGTTGGTCCTAATCGGGGGAAAGTGGGAGAAATCACTATTTAATTGTATACTATTATACTTAGAGTGGTTAATTATAAATATATATAGACCTTACCTCCTATGTTTGATTTTTATCTTGATGTGTTTTATGAATATTTCTCAAGATTGCCTCCTAATTGGGAAGTGCAATTTACTATTGATCTTTTATTTCGAACTAACTCATATCAATTCCTCCATATTGTACGGAACCAACTGATTTGAAGGAGGTAAATGAAAAATAATTTATTATAATGTGCACTTCTCTATAGTATTCTACGGTACTATTAGGAAATAAGGCCTATGTGGAAGCTAAATTAAGTAACGATCAATAATCATTACTATTTTCCTAGATTTGATGATCTATTTTATCATTTAAATATAGAAAAGTGGTTTTCCAAGATAAACCATTATTTAAGATATCATCAACTTTGATTAAATACTAAAAACATACCAAATACCACTTTTTGGAGTTTTTATGGTCATTTTTAATATCTTGTGA
The DNA here is from genome assembly GCA_963277665.1 of Viscum album. Classification (NCBI taxonomy): domain Eukaryota; kingdom Viridiplantae; phylum Streptophyta; class Magnoliopsida; order Santalales; family Viscaceae; genus Viscum; species Viscum album. The sequence continues at coordinate 1,881,873,524 of OY728132.1, forward strand.
TTCCTTTTGGTTTGACCAATTCTCTAAAAGTGTTTATGGAATTTATGAATATAATTTTTCATCAATTCTTAGACTATTTTATCATATATGATATCTTTTTCTATTAAAAGTTTATGGATGAGAATGGTTGGAATCTTCTCATTGTTTTAGAAAATTATTTAGATAATCAATTGCAAGACATGTTATCCAAATACTAACTTTGGAATCATGAAGTTAATTTCCATGGGCGTGTAATTTCTAAAGCTAGCATCTTAGTGCATCCTATGAATTTGAAGTTAGTGTTGTCCTAGAAAGTTCCTTTGAACATATTTTAAATAAGGAGTTTTTTCTAATTAGTGGGATATTACCATCATTTTATTGAGGATTTCTCAAAGATCACTACTCCTATGGAAACTTTAATAAAGGAGAAAATTTTATATGGTGTTGTCAATGTGAAGTAGCTTTTCAAAATACAAAGAAAAGGTTGACCAGGACTCTAATTCTTATTTTACCTCATCCAAGTAAAGAATTTGATGCATATTACAATACATAATCAGTTAACCTTAATTATGTTCTTATAAAGGAACATAAAGTAGTGGTATATGGTTCCAACCAACTACATCCTCATGAAATAAATTTCCTATGATTTAGAGTTGGTTTCAGCCATTCATGCTTTGAAGTGTATGTGACGTTATCTATTTGGTGAATGCTTTTTGGTGTTCATGAACCATAAAATCCTTAAATACATACTTTATCAAAGATATTTGAATATAAGGTGGTGTAATTGGGTTGATTATCTCCAATCACTTGATTCTGATATCTAGTATGATCCTAGTAAAGGTAATGTAGTTATATATGCTCTTAGTATAATGTTTCACCCTCAGAGGGTGAAGAAGGAAAATGATGGATAGTGGTTTATGTCGTTGTTAACTGAACTCCATATAGAGTTAGTGGAAGATCAATTTGGGATGCATTTATACCACCCCAACCTTACATCATCTATCATAGAGCATGTTATAGACTCTGAGATCTCTGATCATGATTATATCATTATTTGAGAGAGACTCAATCTAAGGAGGTCCCTAATGCTTGAATCCAAGATCTTTCATTATTCTTATACATCCATTTAACATTAGTAGTCTCTAATGGTATGAGATAGGAATTTATGAATGAGTTTCATGCTTCTATATGGGTTATACATCTTGGAATCAAGAAGATGTATCAGAATGTTCATTGCTTATTCCAGTGGCCTGGTATGAAAAAAGACATTGTAGGGTTCGCTATCAGATGATTTACTTGTAAAAAAGTAAATGAAAATCATCAAATACCTACAAGTTTTCTTCATCCACTCTCTCTACTAATGTAGAAATAGGATGAGGTCATTTTGGACTGTTTGACCAATCCACCTAGATCTTCTAAAGGTTGAGATATGGTTTGGGTGATAATGGATCTTCTAACCCTATTTACCTATAAAATAATATTCTTTTGATGAGTTAGATAAGTTATATGGAAAATATATCAACAAATTTCATGGTGTATAATACATTATCATCTATAATAGGGATTTGAGTTTCATGTATCGCTTTTGTAAAGGGATTCAATAAGCATTGGGTTCTCAAGTGAAACTGAGTACCACTTTCCACCCCCAAATTGATGTTCATATTGAATAAACCATTCAAATTCTTAAATATATGCTTTAGGAATATATTATTGACTTCTATGTATCATGGTAAGATCACCTCTCTTTAGTGGAATTCTTATATAACAACATTTATCAATGATCAATTAGAATGGCTCTATTCAAATATCTTAATGGAAGACTTTTTCACACTTCAATCTATTGGACCAAAATAGGAGAATCAACTATGATTGGATATAGTGTCATTTAATAGATGAAAAAATATGTGAAATTGATTCAGAAGTGTCTTGTGACTTCTTAAAGACAACAATATACCTATGTTAACCATTGAAGGCTTCCCTAGGAATTCAAAATTGGTGATCATGTATTTCTCTATGTTGTATCAAGATTGGATCACTACATAATCTATAAAAAATGGAAAGTTGACCCCAAGGTTTTTTGGGAATTTCAAAATTTTGGGAAGGGATAAGGAGGCATATTATTAGCTAGCCTTACCCTTGAAATTCATTTCTATTCAAAACACCTTCCATTTTTCTCAACTAAGGAAAGAAGTATGTACCTAACCTTAAGAAAATAATTTTTTATGACACCATTGAGTTTATAGTTTATGCTTCCTATGTGGAGTATCCTATATGTATCGTTGATTAAAGTAAGATATTTTTACAAGGTATAGTAATTCTTCTTATTTGGGTTGGTTGGTATTATGAAAAGATCCAAGATAAAACTTGGGTGTGGGAAGCTAAGGTGGCGGTTCAGTGGATGTACTTGTTTCATCAAAAAGATATTTAATGCTTCTTGAGGAAAAGAAGCCTGATGGTGGGGAGGTTGTAAAGACATTAACCTTCACAGGTCAGTATTTCCATTAAATTATAGTGTTTTAATTCCTTTTTAAGTGTAATTTTATGTTGATAAGAAATTAAAGGGGATTGAATGTGGTTTGAATAATATTGGAGAAGGGACCCATGAGCTAGGATATAATCAGGTACCCGATTGGGTGGCATTGGGTACTCGATGGCATCCTAGTGGCTATAGGTCCACTATCAACACCAATGGGTACCCAATAGATCTGGTTTGGGTATCTGATGACACTAAAGATGGTTTTTTTTTACAGTGAGGAGAAAATAATCATTACACCTCTAAAATTTCACCCCTAAATCTAAGGGGAGTTAGGATTTTATTCCCATTTACAAATCACAGGGTCTCTTTGAATCCTTTAACCTCCTCCCACACATCCCATGTGAAGGCTCCATCAAGTTTCATTCAATAAGCCTCTGATTGATAAATAAATATTTTCATGAGAAATTAAAAGGCATAAAACTTCTCTTATCTTCTTATTTCTTATATTTATTCATGAAAGTGACATTGAATCATAGCTTTATTAATCTAGGGTATTTTAAATTCATCAGTTCTATCGGTCTTTCTTCACTCTAATTATCGTAAGGGTTATTCCTAAGTGAATCAAAGGTAATGCTCAAGTTTTTCTTACTAAATTGATTCTCCTATAATTTCAGTGATTGAATCCCAAAATTCCCTTATTTTTGGTTGATTTTTTCACCCTATTAGAAGCATATTATAACTCTTTGAGCCTCAAAGAAGCTTTTGTATCTACTTTTGATAAGATAAACCCTTCTTCCTCTCATATTTATAAAGGGTTAGACTAGAAAAAATTTGGGTTTGCATGAAATCAATTGAAGTAGAACATTTATAATTAATAATTACTTTTACAAATTGTTTTACAAAGATTGTAAGTTGTTATATTACCATGGTTTATGCTTATCATATTGGCACTTACAGAAAACAAAGCTATTGAATTCCTTTTCATTCAGTTATTTCCCCATCATGTTAAATAAATCATTCATGTTGATAAATATAAATAATTGAGGGTATTCTCTATGTTTTTCTACATCCCTCCATGGTTTTTATTAATTTTCAGGTTGTAACATGTGGTATTCCCATTCTTGTTTTCTTACCTATAATGTATAAATGATTATACATGTTGTACCTATTAAATTTGGCATGTCATTATTACAAATTAAAATGTATTTGTTTCTGATTTTTTGATTTCATGAATAATATCTTGTTGCATGTTATTTCATATTTGTTTAAATTTTATTTTTCTTGGAATTGGTTTGGAAGAATTATAGCTTGTTTTTCTTTACCCTTATGTAAGGATGTTTACCCTTAAATATGTTTTTTATTACCCTTACGTGAGGTGGTCTTACCCTAATGTGAGGTTATTTTATCCTTACGGGATTTTGAGTTTGTAGGGTTACCTTTACATGGGTTGGTCATTACCTTTACGTGGGGATCAACTTACCTTTACATGGCCTATTTATGAAGAGAATTACCCTTATGAGAGGGTTGGGATACCCTTATATAATCTAGGGTTCTAAAATATTACATTTACATAAGGCTTGTGAAGACCCTTACACAACACAACATGACCTTTACACAGTGGGTGCTACCCTTATGTAGTGGGTGTGCTACCCTTACGCAGTGGGTGTGCTACCCTTACGCAATGGGTGATTGACCCTTACATAACTCATTGAAGGCCCCTAATATGGCAACAAAACTTACCGTTATATGGAGTTTTTTTTTCTAGTTGTGGGTTTTGTTGCAATGGATTCTTTAGAACACTCCTTGACCGAACACCTAACCTTAGGTTGTTGAAGTTTTTTCAAGATTGTTGTTACTTTGGATTTAAGTGCCTGAGGTCCTGCTTGTGCAAAAAGAGATAGATTGAATCTTAGAGAGGTAGAATCTGAGAGAAATCGAAGGGGGAGGATATGATCCTAGAGGGAGTGCTTGTTGGTGTCTCTAATTGGTGATGTCATATTCATCTAGTTCTGAGAGTACTGTTCTGGTAGAGATCTCATGATGTTTGAGTTCTTATGGTGGATCAATCGGATGCAATACATCTTGGAGGGTTCTTCTACTTGTGAGGTCGACCCTGGTAAGGGGGTTCGGGCCTGGTTTTTCAATTTCATGATTGAATTCCACCCTTTTTTTATTACTTCTTGTTTCTTCACATGCGCGTGAGAGTGGGTCATTCCTATATTTTTAGTCTATTCTTGATGTATTTCCCTTATTTCAAATTCTTGTTGTATGCTACCATTTATTCTTTACTTAATAAATGGTGTTAGGTGGTGTTCTTTCCACAGAGTAGGACCAAAACGGTCTGAAAAACATATATTATTCTGTTCTTTTCTTTCCTACTTTTTATCTTGAAATCATTTTTTGGTTTTTCTCCTGCCTTCATCAATTGATTATATTTTATTGTGTACCTCTTTATTTTAAAATTTCATTTTAGACTCAATCCTTGTTTGTTTTTCTTATTGTGGGTGGGTTTGTGTGAAACTATTTCCTATTTTGGGAGTTTTATGTGTTTTACTGGACACCTCTCCATAACAGATTTTTATCAGAGGGTTCTTATTGAGCCTAAAGATGTATTCGACTAAGCTAGAGATTGAGAAGTTTGATGGAGAGAATGATTTCAATTTTTAGAGGGTTAAAATGCATGCTTATCTTGTCCATAATGTACTTGATGAAGCTTTGGTGGGATCTGAGAGGGATATCACCATTGTCTATACTACAGGAGAGAACTTGACCTCTTATTAGTATGTTAACCATATTATTTTGAAAAATAATTATTCCCAGTTGTTTTTGACCCTAGGTTACAAGGTTTTGTAATAAGTGGTCCATGAAACTTCAGTCAATACAATCTAGTTGAATCTTGGGCATCTTTACATGACTAGGTCCCTTTTAGGAAGATTACAAAATAAAATGAATCTTTATAATTTCAAAATGGTCCCTTCCACCTCTGTACGGACTCATTTAGATAGTTTTAATAATATGGTATTAGATTTAGCCAATGTGGGTGCTGAAATAAAGGATGAGGACCAGACTTGATTATTATTGAATTCCTTGAATGAATCATTCAATACAGTTAGATATACCATGATGTATGGAAGGTATTCCATCACTTTGGAGGAAGTGAAATCAATTGTTTTGTCTAGGGATATTCAAATTCATGTTTTGAAGATGGAGGGTATTGATGTGAAGTCTGGGCCTTAGTTTCTCATTGTGAAGGGTCATCCTAAATGTTAAAGTAAATAAAGGAGGGATGGTAGTTGGATTTGGAATTTTAAGTTCTATCAGTTTGGAAAGACTAGCCACATTATAAGATACTTCCCTGGGGATATGTCTAGGGATATTATGGCCTAGAATAATGTGGTATATCTAGTTATGATAGATTCAAGGTTTTATGAGTTTTTCTAGCATCTCTTAGTATAGATTAGGTGTCACTATAGGTTGTATTTCTTCTGAGATCCTAGGATTGGATCTACATGTGATTTGCAGTGGAGCTAGTTGGAAGATAGGGAGTGGGTAGGGAAGGTTTTCTAAGCTGTTTGGACTTAGGTGAAGACTTATCTCCTTTTATCTTGTTGTGTTTTGTTTTGTTTGTTTTCTGCTTCTTTTATTGCTTTCATTATAATTGTTTCACTTTTGATCTTGTTTATACTTTACATTTCAGTTTTTCTATATTTATTTTTGTTTGATGAATTGGGTACTGCTATGGTTTATTTGGGTGTCATGTAGGTATAGGAGAGCTGACCGAGACCTCTAATGGCAGGTGTTTAGCTGGTTGTAGGTATGCGATGAGGAGGAGCTCAAGTAAGTGAAGGTGTGAGTTCTGTTAATGTTGTTTCTTAGATTGTTTTCTTTTCTAAGCATGTGTTAGTAGTTGATGGTAGTAGATTTGTTGGTATGGAAAGACATGTGTCACTGAGGTGCATGCTAAGTGATGATCATATTGGGATGATCGTGTTTATTTCTTAGGATTTTCATATTAGTGAGAACTATTTGAAAAAAAATAGATAAGTTATGCTAGTGTAGGTATGCAAGAACGTTGCCCCTATGTGCTTTAAATTTTATTTTGTAAGGTGGATATTTGTTAAATTTGGCATGTTATTGTTACAAATTAAAATTTATTTGTTTTTGATATATTGATGTCATGAATAAATCAATTTTTTCATGTTATTTTATGTTTTTTAAAATTTTATTTTGGTGACATTTTTGATTGAACTGTTTTACCCTTACGTAAGGCTGTTTACCCTTACATAAGTTTTATGTTACCCTTATGTGAGGTGGTTTTACCCTTATGTGAGGTTATGCTACTCTTATGAGATTCTAAGTTTATAGGGTTACCTTTACATGGGTTGGTCATTACCTTTACGTGAGATCAAATTACCCTTACATAGCTTGTTGATGAAGTAGTGTACCCTTATGTGAGGACTGTGATACCCTTACATGAGCCAGGGTGTTGGAGTCTTACCTTTATGCAAGGCTTGTGAATACCTTTACACAACTTAGTGGGACATTTACGCAACGGGTGCACTACCCTTACACAACAAGTGTGCTACCCTTACACAACAGGTGTGAGACTCTTTCGCAATAGGCGATCGACCCTTACATAGCATGCTAAAGGACCCTTATACAGCGACATGATCCTTGACTAAACAACTACCCCTGGGTTGTTAAAGTTTGTTCAAGATTGTTGTTGCCCCATATTTAAGTGTCGGAGGTCCCTGCTTGTGCAAAAAGAGACATATTGGAGCTTAGAGTGGTAGAATTCAAGACAAATCAAAGGAGAAGGAGACAATATGAATAGGGAGAGCTCGTTAGTGGCTTTGATTAGTGACACCATATACGGCTGGTTCTAGGAGTACTGTTCCAGTGTAGAGCTCATGATCTTTGAGTTCTTGTGGTGGATCAATCAGCTGTAATGAATTTTGGAGGGTTCTTCTACAGGTGAGGTCATCCCTAATAAGGGTTTTTTGACCTAGTTTTTAGAGTTCCCGATTGAAGTCTTCCTATTTTTTGTTTGTTTATACTTGTTTGTTTTTATGCACATGAGAGTGGGTCATTCCTCTAGTTTTAGTTGGTTCTTGATGTATTTTCCTTCTCTTGAATTTTTATTGTATGATACCATTTATTCTTTGCTTAATAAATGGTGTCAGGTGGTGTTATTTCCATGGAGTAAGACCAAAGTGGTTTGAACCACGTAAATTCTTGTGTTCTTTTCTTTATAGATTTTTTTCTTTTGAAATTGTTGTTTGGTTTTTCACCTATCTTCATCAGTTTCTTTTGACTTATTGTGCATCTCTTTCTTTTCAAATTTCATCTAGGATCGATCTTTGTTATTTTTCTTATTGTGGGTGGGTTTGTATGGCACTGCCTCCTGCTTTGGGAGTTTTGTGTGTTTCATCGGATACCAACCCATAACATTACCTATTGTTACACTTGATATTATTAGTAGGTGAAGCATAATTAAAAGGGGTATTATATGATTGTATAGTAAGAGTGTTCAAGTACACCCATTGTTAATGAACGGGTTGATGGTAAGGAATAGGCTCACAACACCTTGACTCTAGTATACCCCTCCCCTTATTCCTGAAGAGACATCCCATAATATTTACCTAACACTGGTATACATAATCCCCTTTCCCTCAAATAGGACGGGTATTTCACCCTAACTATTTTATATCAATCATCTCAGATTATGGGTTAGTCCCAGAGAAGGTGTGTTGGGTATGTATCATCTCGGTATAGGGAGTTCACTACTATAGTTGTTATCCCTATTATATAGTTCTGATAAAAGCATGTTGTTTATTGTGTTACATGTTCTCTAGCCCTGTATTGTTTCCCCATGTGCTTTAGCTTATGATATGTGGTTAAGTGGTGAGGTTGGAATATTCTAATTGGTATTGTCATACTCACACCTTGTATGTGTCCTTATGGGACATGTGTAGGTGTTTTTGTACATGATCCAGGTAAGGTAACAGACCCCGAGCATTGGAGCTAGTCGCACATGGATCGTGGAGTTCGTGTGATCACTTCTTAAACTTTTTATGGGTGGTTGGGGTGACAACATGGGGATTATCCTTTCTCCATGGGAGATTCCACTTAGGGGAGTTCCTTCTTTTAGTCCAAAGGGCACATTTGCAACCATTAGTATGTGTATAACTTCTTAAATTGATTTTACTCACTCTTTGACACTATGATATTATCTTTTGGACATTTTTTGTATCATAAACATGTACATATATTATCTACATTTTTAGTTTTCTAAATAACCCAAAGAATATGTGGATTATCAATAGTTAGTTGTATCTTGTTTCCTATGTCTGATGTTCCTAGTGGTCATGTTAAAATTTCAGCTTGACTTATACTATTTTTTTAGTTTATATAAGGGGGAAAACCATCTCCCACTTTCATGTCATTTACCTCTCCACGTTTATGTCAACCTTTGGTGATTAGTAGATTTTCTTAAACTCATGTTGTTTTAGTATATTCAACAAGAAATGCAATATGATATATAAAATAGTTAAAATCATTAATAAAAACATATCAAAACGGAATTATCATTCTGATTATTCTAAACAAAACTAAGATTAAATAAACCCAAATTCTAACAATCTCTCCCTTTTTTATAAGTATGATTTAATGCATATTTAAAACAATCATTTCTTTTTCTTATAAACACCCCACCCCCTTAACTTATACATTGAATTATTAAAAATTCCTCTAAAACATAATATTCTAAAATCTCTCCCCTTGTGTGATTCTAAAAAAAATCCAATAAACATGACAACATTAAAATAGGAAGAAAAAAATGATTGTAAAAAATAGTGGAATAACATTTCTAAAAACAGTTAAAGAGCCACATTATATAAAAAGCACATCCCAAAAATAGTAATATCACAACGTTTTACAAAGAAAATTTAGGCTTCTAAGTTTGTTGTTGCTTCTTCAACCTTTTCAACTTCATTTTTAGTTTCTAACTCCATGATCTTATTTCCCGATTCACTTGTCATTTCAACTTGTTTGGATTCTTCTTCCACATAGATTATATGTACTTCAAACATTCATTTAATGTGTCAACAAATGAAAGTATAAGAATTCCACTAGATGCAATCTCAATCAACATGGGAACAAGCTAACAACACTTAACATTCTTCAAGATAAGCATTGATAGATTTAATGGGGAAAATTTTACAATCAAAAGAGATACAAAAATTTCTTGTTGAACCACTTACTGGAGTTCTTATGGTTTCACTTAGGAAATATGGAAAATTTTACAATCAAAAGAGATAAAAAAATTGCAATAGTTGAAGCACTGACTGGAGTTCTTACGGTTTCACTCTTGGGAAATATTCCTGTAGCATAGCTCACTTCCACAACAGGTGTTTTCTACACTGAGTCATCAGGAGATTAATTTTGCACTTTCTTTCTTCCCTCCTTTCTAACAGAAAGTTGTACCCTTGGTTCAGTTATCTTATCACCTAATTTTTTTTACAGTTCTCTTATCACCTAATTTTTGTGCCAGGGTTTTAGAACTCGATATTTTTATTTTTATTATTTTTGAAACTTTTATCTTTCACTTTTAGCCAATTCATCCATAGGAGTAGTGCTTGTTCCATATTACTTTATAATAAAAATATCCTCATTTTCTTTATCTTTTGGAGATTCTATGGCTTTTTCTTTGGAAAATATTGATGCTTTGGATTTTGTTGGGATAGGAGGAAATATAATCATTATCACCTATAAACTCTTATTTTGAACTTCCTTTCTTGATTTGTTCATCAATGAATGAATCTATCTCTCATCTCCATCTCTTTTCTTATAAAGCTCTCGGTCACTTCTATTTTCTCATCAAACTTGTCAAGATATCATCCATAAAAAGTGATATTTTTTATTAATAAAAAAAATAGATAGATATTACAAAGTATAATTTGAAAATAATCTGGATTGGGTGATAAAAATTTAAAACAAAAAATATAGTAATAAGTATTTTTGCTGCTCTGTGTGAAGAACAGAGAAAATCAACAAAAACTGGCCTAACAGAAGTAACCATCAGGAGACTTCCATTATGAAAATTTCATGTCATCCATGCCAACACTAGCCTGTACACCGAAAAATGATTAAATTCAATCCAAACACATCCCAAATTAACATACTTCTGAATCCCACAAGAAGGCCTACACATGGGTCAGAGGACTTGCCTGGCCCAATAAACCATAATCAAAAAAATTTATTACCAGGACTTAATTTTTTTTGACCCAAATGATAAATGGGACACTTCTAAAAGCCTGATGTCTTCAAACCAGACCCTAACTACCGAAAGATAATATAATATAATATCACTTTTAATAGATATAAATAAAATGCATTTTAAATTTTAAATTTTTTTCAAAAAATAAATGAGCAGCCCATGAGTTTATGCATATTTATAAGATAAAATCTGACCCAAACCTGATAGGTCTGCTGTGCATGACAATACTCACAAGTTTTCCTTTGAATTTTACACCAAATACGGATTACATAGTATATGGGTATCCCTTCATAAGAGTATCTAGTCCCTCAATGCCACCAACATAATCCACATCATACAATCCAAACGGTATTGAACTATTTGCCCCGGGCAGAGTGGTCTATCAGGCCTTGACTCATGTATGCGAAAGAGGGGGGGGGGGAGAGATCATACCAGGAACTTGTGGTTCTCTTCAAGAATAGGAGAAAATGTAGTGCATAATTTATCAATGTCAACATTAATGTCACTTGTTCCCCCTATAACCTCTATGAACTTCTTCCTATCTGGTGCAAGCTTCATGGAAACCTGTGCACACATCAATTCAATAGAAAAAAAGAGCCCAATTGAGGTTTTACGATATGTAAAGACCATATCCTATCGAGTTTTACTAGAATCAAGGTGTTTTTGGAGAGACAGAGAGAGATAGATTATAGTGAAGTTGGAACTGGCTAACCAGCCATGCCATTTCTTAAGCGTCTTTACATAGGAGTCACCACATGATTGCGGCATTGCCCAATCTGGATGATCAAGAAAGTTGCGGAATAGCTGCACCAAGAAATCCCTGGCCCTGAAATTTACAGTAATGTACCTTATAAATCTACACAGATCACAGCCGCAATGTAGATTCAGAAATAGAATTTTACAACATGAACCTCTTGCTAGATCAATATAAACATCATATAAACTAATGTTGTGTTTGGTTTAGGAAAACATTTTTTGTTTTCATTTTAAAAATCTGTTTTCAAAAATGGAGTGAAAATAAGAGCCTATGAGTTACTTATTTCTTGTTTTCTCCTACAGTCCAAATATTTTCTAACACTTTTCTAATACATTTTTTTAAATGAAAACACAAAATGTTTTGTTTTCAAAAAAATCAACCATTTTTCAGTATTATTTTCTGAAATTTGTTTTCCTTTAACATGATCCAACAAATGTTCAGATGCATTTTTAGAAATTGAAAATAGAAATATTTTCCAAAACCGAACGCAACCTAAATATGAAGGCAGATAATACCTTGTCAACCATAAAAGACAACCAGAATATCCTTTTTTCATTTTTCTATCAATCTCTACTTGTACCAAGATATACAATAAATTGTATTTTGATGGATTTTAGGAATATTTTGCTTCCAACCTCTACAGGTCAAAATCAATAAAAAAAACACACAGTTATATCAGCACCAGAGACAAAGGGTAATTGCAATCCGGACAAGCTACATACAAATACAAAAAAAGAATATTAATAAAAAAACATATTGATACTAGAAAATTGAAAGAAAAATATTTTTATTTGAGTAATTACTATTCAAAAACAACTTTGGAAGGCACATCTTAACGCTATGTTTCCGCCAACATCATTTTTGACAATAACCATAGACGCTCCAAACTTCTCTGGCATTGAAAAGAAAAAGAAACATGAATAAAAGCCCAAAACTTGTTACCAAAAAATAGGTAAAAACTAGAAATATCAATATTTCATGTATAAAAAAACCCCCATATCTAGGTGCATCCTATAAGATGAAAAATCGGAGGGAAGAAGAATAAACTCACATGTTTTCTTAATCATCATTATGATAACATTTCTTGAACCATTTTTTTAATCAAGTGACGTTTTAGCTTAGTTTTTTGTACTTAGACAATTGGATACTTTTTATGAGAACCGTATCATAAAACATTGTCATACAAAAAAAACCAACCATGGAGATACTTGGGATCTTAAATAACCAACTCAATAAGTAATAATAGTAACATAAACGATGCAAACAAAACCACCAGCAGATAATGAAACAGTGAAAATCCAAAAAAGTGGTGAAGTTTAATTCAACTGGCCTCCAGCTAAATATCCAAAAGAAGGTACCTATAATAGGAAATATATTTATACACACATCCAAAAAAGGATTTGTCAGAATTTTCCCGTCAAAGATCACCTCTTTCATTCCTTCAAGTGAAGCTGTGAAAACAGTTCCTTCCATTTCAAATCTTTTCTGCACAATTATAAAAAATCACATAAAATGTGAGAATTGGATTGCATTGTGTTTTGAGGAATGGAACAAATTCTTTAAAAGTGTCCATATAATACACAAATTTGTATCTTTTTCAAAGACATAAGCTGACAAAAACACATGAAATTTTTAATTATGGATCCCTAAGTATCAAAAAGGTTGAAATTTTCATCTGTATGATTTCATTGAAAACTAATTTGATTCACCTTATTGTCAAACTCAACATGCAGCCAATGAAGGAAATATTTCCTACGTGGTTTGGGAATAATCTATATGTCTACGGGGAGGCAGAATCACTTGACTAAAATCAAGAGCATAATTACACGGAGGTTTCAAAGTTTCATATCTTAATTATAAAGTGTTTATAATTTATTTATGAATTGTTCATAAATTGTTTATTTCATGATTAAATATGTGAACTGTTAATTTATTTATCTATTCGTTGATATATTCATAGATAAAAAGTATTATATCATGAATTGTGATGTATGCTTTAGTTTAAAGTGTTAAACCGCCTCTAAATTAACATCATGATGTTTTCTTTCAGTTTCAGAAGTGTTGGGGACCTTCTATGCTCTTTAGAAACCTTTTTGGTTTTATTTAATAAAGTGGAAGTTAAATAATTTTTACCAATAAGGATGAAATTCTATACGCAAAGGGTAGAATGCCTCTTATATTGGGTTGTGTAAGGATGAAGCACCTTTTATATGCATCGCAAAAGGGAAAGACCCTGATTATATGCACTGCATAAGGGTTATTCCAACGCTGCGTAATTTCCTTAGTAACGTAATCATTTCCATAAATAACCTGAATTTACCATAAATCATATATGTTTCCAAAAGATAATTTTTTTTATTTCTCAAATAAAATCTCATAATATTCTGTTTACCTTAATCATATAAGGATCCGAAAATATTTAACGTCTTTCAAAATAATATTGATCACTTAATCCCCAAATCAATTTACAATCTCATGGATATGAATCAAAATGAACTTAACCTTTATCCATCAGATAGTTTAAATAAAGAAAATTAATTTCATACTAATCAGGACATGCCAGTGGTAAGCGATACATCTTTGTCACCTTTCGGTTGTGGGTTCAATCCCCGTGGCCTTATTGGACGTGACTAGTTGCCACTCATCCTGCAGTTGATCTTTTTTCTAAACTATATTAATATAATCCTATAAAATTTCAGAAATGTGAGAAAAATACTAAAAATAACTTTAATATATTTAACCTCAAAGGTTATCTCATACCTTTCATTTTTCATCCCCAAAAGTAAGAAATCGTGATTACCTAAAATTCAAATATCATATAAACCAAAAATGCTACCAAAAACACTGCATACTTTGAACATAAGAAAATAATCTATTCCTTAAATCCAAACATTAGGATTTCTTTGATATCCCATTTATCTCCAGACATGATTCCCAACTTTTAGAAAGTAAATAGTCATGTCCTTTGTGGAATTTCCACTTTCTAGAGAGTTGGTAAAGTTAAGATTTTGAAAAAAAATGAAAAAGATACTATGACCCATAAAAATTTTCAGACAAAAGAAAAGGTGTAGTTAAGTCAAATAGTTACTAGCAGGTGATTTGAATACTAAAAAAGGTGTAAAAAACAAGATTTTTCAATAATAGTGATAATCAAATCATCTGAAAGGGAAGAGAAGGTTGTGTGTTAGGGATTCCGTGTGTGTGTGTGTGATCCAACAGGAGAAACACAAGAAAAATTAGAATAAGGAATGGTATTACCGGATCATAGTATTACAATTGAGAAGGAAAAGAAGATAAAATAGTTGGATAATATGGAGAGTCTGCCTCCAAGCCGTCTGTGTTTCACTGAAAGCGGAAGAAGAAATAGAGCCAGGCCACTGCCTCCCACCCAGTCTGTTCCAACAGAATACCCGTGAGCTAACTGATGCCCCTCCCACTAGTAATGCGTAACAGGTGGGGCGGGGCGGGCCAAGACCGCAGGGGTTTGAGCCCGCGCAGGTTTTTCCGTAAAAGCCCGCATATAATGCGAAAAAAAAATTCAAGCCCGCCCACCCCGCGTAAGCCCGTGGGCTGCCTGCATTTTTTAAAAAAAAACACTATTTATAATCATTTAAATATTGTATTTTTTTATTTATTAATTTTAGTTGTTGGGAGAATATGGATTTACAATAGATAGAGTTCTAAGAGATGTTATGGAACATTTTCTATGGGTTAATGGTGTCATGTGTAGACGCCGATGAGGTGGTGAACTGTTGCAATGAAAAGTAGGTGAGTGATCAATGAGGGATGAAAAATGATTATATTGATTGTGTGGTGATGCGAATGGCTAGACCTATGAATGAACAACGAAACTTCAAGAAATTACTAGTTTCAAAGGAGGCTATTAGGGTCTCATGAGGTCATTCTATGTTTTATTAATAAAAAAATAAAATTAAGTAATAAAAAATTTAAATCGGTCCAAAAAAAATATTATAATTATAATAATTCTAAGAATTGAAACCAAGTGCAAGAGAGATGAGTTCCATTTTTCAAGAGGTGGGATGACACACCATGTGAATATGGTTAATAATTACTATATAAATATTATAATATCATATTAATATAATAAATATAGACCTATTTAAAATTCACATGTAAATGAATGGTGAATTAGTATGACCATTACAATGAGAAATCATATTTCATGGTTTAATCATGTTTTTTTAAAAAAAATACAATGAAGAATATCTTGTAAAAAAATTAAATTAGGCCTGTAGGTCAGCTCACACCCATGTGGGATCAACCCACTTTGGCCCGCACCCACACGGGCTCAACCCGCTTTTTCCATGGTAATTGAAATTTCATTCAAAAGAGTCAACCCCTGTAGCGAGACTTTGTCGATGACTTCCAGGCTAAAATACATTAGGGCACCAAGTCAAGCCCACATACTCGGGAATCATCTCGAGTTAACTTAGTCAAAAACAAATTCAAATTACCCAAAATAGAGATAAAATTACTAACTCTGGGCCGGACAACTATGGAGTCATGATCCCCAAGTGCCGAAAGACACGCATTAGGTTATTTCATTGCTCTACGCGCAAATTTATTATTTTTTTAATTTTTTATTGAATACTCATATTAAAACTAAAATGATCACCAAACCGATGATATTTATTTGGGGGACCCCATGAACTCAAACTAATACCCCACTATCCAAAGGACGTGCATTATGATCTTTTTTTATATGGATGGAAATATAAATGATGAAATATCACATTGGACAGTCACACTTTCCAAAATCTATGCTCAAGAAATTATACAAGGATTAAAATCAGAATCGGGGCATGCTAAATTATTTGATATTCAATTTCAAGGTGTGCAATGTGTATTACCATGTCCGAAGTTAAATGAATTTTTCCTTCCATTAACACACTTTTTTTTTCAAATCATTCATTTTTTTTACACAAAAGAATTTTTTATTTTATCTTCCCCCAACTTAAAATAACACTACCCCCAGTGTTTAAAGAAATGAAAATTTAGAAGGATTAGAGGCAGATAAGGGAAGTTTAAAAAGGAAATTGAAATATGAGGATCATGAAATGAAGTCACCTAGTGGTTGAAGTTGAAGTTCTTGATACTCCAATTTAGTCCCTTGATCTCAATGTCACTATGAGAATTCCCTAGTGAAAAAAACTATATATATATATATAATAAATAAATTAAAATATAAATATATATATAAAAATTATAGAATGAGGAAGCACAAAAAAACCGTAGGTCAGTGGTAAGCGCGCGCCCCTGTCTCCCTTCGGTCCCGGGTTGAATTCCCGCGGCTTCGCCGGTTGTGACAGGGTTTGACCCACGACCCACGACGTGTCCCTTATTATTATTATTATATTATTATTTATTTTTTGTATGTTTATTTTAACCTATAGACACATAAAATAGAATAAACTGATGATACATTGTCTTCTTTTTAAATTTCTGGGTAAGGTATTACTCAAGGATCATATCACGCGACACAGATGAATATGGTGCTCCCCTTTCGTACCCATCCATACTCATAATAGAAGAACAGGTCAAAAATATATATATTTTTTAAAATATCAAAATTATTCATTAATCCTATTTAAAAAAATTGATTCTCAAAGATGAAAATCACGGGTTGCCTCCCGCGCAGCGCTTTGTTTAACGTCGTTAGCCTGACACGAACCTCTTAACTTACCCAATACCAACTTTAAACATTTTAAGGACCACATGTTTCTCCACATATACTAGATTGAGATTCATTATTTGTTTATAATTTTTTTCAAGAACAAACCTATGTTCTATAATGAGTGGAAAAATCCAAGGAATATCAAAAATGGTTGATCCAGTTTCCTCTGTAGTCTTGCCTAAGACATCAATGATCATTACAATTTTTTTGGTTTTAATGGAAGAATTAATTCCAATTGAAAGGTTAGGGTTATACCCTATGAAGTGATACTTGAGTGTGGAAGGAAGGATAATAATCTTGAGCTCGGGTTGGACAATACATTTAGACACAGGTTGAGATTTTGGATCCAACTCAGTTTATTTTTCCAAATTTATCAAAAAAATTGGTTCATTTTGAATAGAAGATTCAACCAAAAAATTGGAAAGATTAGTGTCAAGGATGGGTATGGACTTAATATTTTCGATTCCTCTCAATGTTTCAATGATTGGTGTTTCTTAAAAATCATCAATGGAGCTATAATAGGGGAAATCAATCCATGATGTCAAATTTTCCTCTTTTGAATCCAAAAAATCAATTTCATCTTTATTTAAAGACCCTTCAATAATTAATTTATCAACTTCATTTATCTAAAATCCAGAGGTTGGTTCTTCAATAAATACATGAGAGGTTTGTGGGGGAAAAGAGTCTTCTATCAATGACAGGGAAGGGATAACATGAGTGGGAATGGGTTCCATAAACGTCTCAAAGTTTTGTAGTTCTAATCTCAATGATGAAACCTCAAAATTCATTATCTCCATTTTTTGACATAGTTTTTCAAGTAATGGATTTGGATTAGGATGGATAAGAGGCTGATCCAAATGGTCAATTCCAGGTGGATAATTATGTTGTTGGAATTGCACAGGAGGGTGTTCAGATTGGCCTTGTTGGGATTGAAAATCATTATAGGAATGGATGTTTTCTGGAGCATAGGAGTTAACACATTGTGGCTCAATAGGTTGTTGATTATACCAAAAATATAAACCAGGATGGTCATTTTACAACACACTTGGTGCGGGGTATTCAAAGTAGAGAGAGGTTCCCCATATTTGGATTTTTTCAAAAGGGATTTCCATAGGAGTGAAATTAGGGATGAGAAAAGATATATGGGGTGAGAAAAAGAAGGTAGTGTCTAAAAAAACTTACTTAGGTCCTCGGAAACGACACCAAAATTTTAATCACGCTCAAATTTACCCAAGAGATGAAGGTAGAACGGTCCTTATAGTTTATCTTGGGTTAATGAATCCTCAGAGACCTAAGAAGTAACCTACAGACACGTACTTAATATAGACTATTTTTGGCTATGAAGTAGCCAACTTGGGTTGAGTTTAGATGGGTTTAAAGGATAACTAATAGTTTTGAGTAAATTCAATTTAAAAATATGAGTTGATCCTAGGTTATCTCTCGGGGTGGATTGGATGAAATTATTTTTCAACTATTTCAATTTCTTATATTTGAGATGGTTTCATTTAAGAAGATCAAACAACATCTTCACTTACTATTTTAATACCTAAACACTTTAATACTAATCACCTATACACTTAAAGGATCAAAGTTTTGAGCACTTCAAGGTAAAGGTTCGTATTAGCACTTTAAGTGTGTGACCTTAAATTCAACAAGGACGATGGAGTTTACAAATCATAAAATAAAAATCTCAATTAAAAGAAGTGATTAGACATTAATGGGGTGATAAATAACATCCAATGTATCCCCTTTATACTCCCTTGGATCAACCCATAAGTGGGTTATCCCTCCATTGATTCTATGTTTTCAATGGAAGCGAAAAGTGGACTCATGAGGGAGGAAATAGAGAAGTAAAAAATAATGAAATAACAATCACTCCACCGTTGTGTGATAATTTCAGAAGGTTTGGTGTGAATAAATTCACACCTTGAACCAATGGTATCAATGTGATATGAATAATAGAATAAGAGGAGAAGAAAAACTTTTATTAAGAAACTAAAGTGAATTGAACAACTTACATGTGAAAGACAAACTTGAGACAACAAAATCAAAACATAACATTACAATTGAACAAAGCATCAAAGATGATCAACTACTCCACCAACACTGCCTTAAATAGTCATTTTTTATTCCTTGGGTCAAGAATCCAATAGTCTATGTCTTCTCAATTAATTGTGATAGGCCATAGTTGGGTGGAAAGTTGAGGGAAAGTTGATTTTTCCACCCTTGACCCGAGGTGGCATCCAACTTGCTTCCACCGAACATATGCTTCTGGAAGACCTTATAGATGGTCTAATTAGAGTGGGACATAGAATACAAACATGAATCTATAGATGTCCCCTAATCTTATGTAAACTGTTAGCCCAAAATAGTTTATTATTAATGATATATGTGTAAAATGGTGGGTTGTTTTTCTGGGCCGCAGAATCTGGCCCAAAATTTTATCTTCAACATGACCCACCTGAATAACCATAATGGAGGCCGAATTAGAACTGTCTCTTGAAGAATTATTTGTTTCCTTATATTTCTTATATCATACCACGAAATTTGGGCTTCATTGGGCCTGTATGTTGGGCCCCACATTCTCATCAGTGGGATGGTGTCCAATCTGACTTCTTCGGAATTGTTTGCATGAAATCCCATTTTGGTGGTCTTCCAATGTGAATCTTCCAACACTACACAAATATGAATTGTTCCCAATATAATTATAAACCTGAGAATTAAATATGAAAATAAAATCAAGATCATTGGGTACTTTAAATGATGTTAAAAAATGTACCACATAATAGCGCATTTTAAGAAGGAATTACAATCATAATGTGAAATGATGTTCAAATTGTAAAATGAACTAAAATGGTGTTTATGAATAATAAAGAAAATGAATATTATATATATTAACAATGAATATTGTCCTCATTTAGTGGCTAATCACACCCCCAACTTGAGTTTTTCTAGTCCCGAGCAATATATATCTCAACAATATGAAATTCTAATTCCCTTTTCCAAAATTTTTTTAATACACAATGATCACCAAAAACCTTATACCAAACAATCATGAAACCCATAAAAATATTTTAATGCAAAATAGTTTCATAAGAAGATCCCAATCCCAAGTCCATTCCTTTGTTCAAATTCATTGCCATATTTCATCCAATATCAATTAAGTAGGAGGATGTGTTGTGTATCACAATAGACATGGGGGTTCATCTTTATTCAAGGGGGAAATGACAGAAGCGCTATGTGGAATCACATTTCAGTATTAAGATGAATATTCAATTTTTTTATTGTATTTTTTTTTGTTTTTGCAATTTTCCATGGAAATTGAAATTACGCTCAAAAGAGTCAACCCCTGTAGCAAGACTTTGCCGATGACTCCCAAGCTCAAAGTCCTTAGGGCACCAAGTGAATCCCACATACTCGGGCATCATATTGAGTTAACTCAGTCAAAAAAAATTTCAAATTACCATAAATAGAGATAAAATTACTAACTCTGGCCCGGACAACTATGGATTCATGATTCCCAAGTGCCGAAAGCCACGCATTAGGTCATTTCATTGCTCTACGTGCAAATTTATTGTATTTTTAATTTTTTTATTGAATAATCATATTAAAACTAAAATGATCAACAAACCGATGCTATTTATTTGGGTGACCCCATGAACTCAAACTAATACCCCACTATCCAAAGGACGTGCATTGTGATCTTTTTTTTATTTGGATGAAAATATAAATGAAAAAATATCACATTGGACAACCACAATTTCCAAAATCTATGCTCATGAAACTATACAAGGATTAAAATCAGAATCAGGGCATGCTAAATTATTTGATATTTAGTTTCAAAGTGTTCAATTTGTATTACCACGTTCAAAGTTAAAGGAATTTTCCCTTCCATTTACACACTTTTTTTTCAAATCATTCATTTTTTTGACACAAAAGAATTTTTTATTTTATCTCCCCCCCAACTTAAAATAACATTGCCCCCAGTGTTTGAAGAAATGAAAATTTAGGAGTAGAGGTAGATAAGGGAAGTTCAAAGAGGAAATTGAAATATGAGGATCATGGAATAAAGTCACCTGATGGTTGAAGTTGAAGTTCTTGCTGCTCCAGTTCAGTCCCTTGATCTCACTGTCACTCTGAGAATTCCCTAGTGGAATATATATATATATATATATATATAATAAGGAAAGTAAAATATAATTATATATATAAAACTTATAGAATGAGGAAGCCCGAAAAAAACCCGTAGGTCAGTGGTAAGCACGCGCCCCTGTCTCCCTTCGGTCCTGGGTTCGAATCCCCGCGGCTTTGCAAGTTGTGACGGGGTTTGATCCACGACCCACGACGTGTCCCTTATTATTATTATTATATTTTTTTTTGTATTTTTATTTTTATTTTAACCTAAAAACACAAAAAATAAAAAAAACTGATGATACATTGTCTTCTTTTTAAATTTCTGGGTAAGGTATTACTCAAGGATCACATCAAGTGACACAGATGAATATGGTGCTCCCATTTCATACTCATCCTTACTCATAATATAAGAATAGGTCAACAATATATATTTTTTTAAATATCAAAATTATTCATTAATCCTTTTTAAAAAAATTATTCGCAAAGATGAAAATCACGGGTTGCCTCCCGTGCAACGCTTTGTTTAACGTCGTTAGCCCGACATGAACCTATTAACTTACCCAATATCAACTTTAAAAGTTTTAAGGACCACATGTTTCTACACATCTACTAGTTTGAGATCCATTCTATGTTTACAATTTGTTTCATGAACAAATCTATGTTCTATAATGAGTGGAAAAATCCAAGGAATATAAAAATGGTTGATCTAGTTTCCTCTATAGTCTTCCCTAAGACATCAATGATCAATAATTTTTTTTGGGTTTAAAGTAAGAATGAATTCCAATTTAAAGGTCATGGTTATAACCTATGAAGTGATACTTGAGTGTGTAAAGAAGGACAATAATTTTGAGCTCGGTTTGGATAGTACATTTAGACACAGGTTGAGATTTTGAATCCAACTCGGTTTCTTTTTCCAATTTTATCAAAAAAAATGGTTCATTTTGAATAGAAGATTCAACCACAAAATTGGAAAGATTAGTGTCAAGGATGGGTATGGACTCAATTTTTGTGATTCCTCCCGATGTTTCAATGATTAGTGTTTCTAAAAAATCATCAATGGAGTTATAATAGGGGAACTCAATCCACGATGTCAAATTTTTCTCTTTTGAATCCAAAAAAATCAATTTCCTCTTGATTTAAAGACCCTTCAATAATTCCTTTATCAAAATCATCTATCCCAAATCCAAAGGTTGGTTCTTCAATAAATACATGAGAGGTTTTTGGGGTAAATGAGTCTTTTATTAATGATGGGGAAGGGATAACATGAGTGGGAATGGGTTCCATAACCGTCTCAAAGTTTTGTAGTTCTAATCTTATTGATGAAACATCAAAATTCATTATCTCCATTTTTTGACACAGTTTTTCAAGTAATGGATTTGAATTAGGATGGATAAGGGGTTGAACCAAATGGTCAATTCCAGGTAGATAATTATGTTGTTGGAATTGCACAGGTGGGTGTTCAGATTGGCCTTGTTGGGATTGTAACTCATTATAGGAAGGAATGTTTTGTGGAGCACAGGAGTTAAAACATTGTGCCTAAATAGGTGGTTTATTATCCCATAAATATAAACTAGGATGGTCATCGTACAAAACACTTGGTGTGGGGTATTCAAAATAGGGAGAGGTTCCCCATATTTGGATTTTTTCAAAATGGATTTTCATAGGAGTGAAATTAGGGATGGGAAAAGATATGTGGGGTGAGAAAAGGTAGGTAGTGTCTAAAAAAACTTACTTAGGTCCCCAAAAATGGTGCTAAAATTTGATTCACACTCAAATTTACCTAAGAGATGAAGGTATAATGGTCCTTGTAGTTTAGCTTGTGTTATCGAATCCTTAGAGACCTAAGAAGTAAACTATAGACACGTACATTCTATGGACTATTTTTGGCTATGAAGTGGCCAAATTGGGTTGATTTTATACGGGTTTAAAGGATAACTAACAGATTTGGGTAAATTCAATTTAAAAGAATGTGTTGATCCTAGGTTATCGCTCGATGTGGATTGGATGAAATTATTTTTCAACTATTTAAATTTCTTATATTTGAGATGGGTTCATTTAAGAAGATCAAACAATATTTTAACTTACTAGTTTAATACCTAAACACTTTAATAATATTCACCTATACACTTTAAGGATCAAATTTTTGAGCACTTCAAGGTAAAAGGTTCGTATTAGCACTTGAAGTGTGTGGCCTTAAATTCAACAAGGACAATGGAGTTTAAAAATCATCAAATAAAAATCTCAATTAAAAGAAGTGATTATAAATTAATGGTGTGATAAATAACATCCAATATAGCCCCTTTATACTCCCTTGGATCAAACATTAAGTGGGTTATCCCACCATTTATTCTATGGTTTCAATGGAAGCGGAAAGAAGACTCATGAGGGAGGAAATGGAGAAGTAAAAAAAACAATGAAATAATGATCACTCCACCGTTGTGTGATAATTTCACAAGGTTTGGTGTGAATAAATTCACACATTGAACTAACGGTATCAAATTGATCTTAAAAACAACATAATAAGAGGAGGAGAACTTTTATTAAAAAACTAAAGTGAATTGAACAACTTACATGTGAAAGACAAACTTGAGACAACAAAATCATAGCATAACATTACAATTGAACAAAGCATCAAAGATGATCAACTCCTCCACCAACACTGCCTAAAATAGGCATTTTTTAATCCTTGGGTCAAGTCTACAATAGTCCAAGTCTTCTCAATTAATTGTGGTAGGCCATAGGTGAGTGGAAAGTTGAGGGAGAGTTGATTTTTCCACCCTTGACCCTAGGTGGCAGCCAGCTTTCTTCCACCGAACAGATGCGCCTGGAAGACCTTATAGAAGGCCGAATTAGAGGGGGCCATAGAAGAAAAACATGAATATCCTGATGTCCCATAACCTTCTGTAATGTTTCAGCCCAAAATAGTTTATGGTTAACGAGATATGTTTAAAATGGTAGTTGTTTTCCTGGGCCGTAGAATCTGGCCCAGAATTTTATCTTCAACATGGGCTGCCTAAATAACCATAATGGAGGACTAATTAGCACTATCTCCAGAAGAATTATTTGTTTATCTAGATGTATTATATAATTAAAAGAAATTTTGGCTTCATTAGGCCCATATGTTGGGCCCCACATTCTCATCAGTGGGCTGGTGTCCAATCTGACTTCTCCAGAATTGTTTGCATGAAATCCCATTTTAGTGGTCTTCCAATGTGGATATTCCAACACTCCACAAATATGAATTATTTCCAATATAATTAAAAACCTTAAAATTAAATATGAAAATAAAATCAAGATCATTGGGTACTTTAAAT
This sequence comes from Viscum album, assembly GCA_963277665.1. Classification (NCBI taxonomy): domain Eukaryota; kingdom Viridiplantae; phylum Streptophyta; class Magnoliopsida; order Santalales; family Viscaceae; genus Viscum; species Viscum album. Next base: position 1,881,898,157 of record OY728132.1, read on the forward strand.
TATGTTAAAAAATGTACCACATAATACTGCATTTTAAGAAGGAATTACAATCACAATATGAAATGATGTTCAAAGTGTAAAATGCACTAAAATTGTGTTTATGAATAATAAAGAACATGAATATTATACATATTAACAATGAATATTATCCTCATTTAGTGTATAATCACACCCCCAACTTGAGTTTTGTTATTCCCGAACAAAATATATCTCAACAATATGAAATTCTAATTCTCTTTTCCAAAAACATTTTAATACACAATGATCACCAAAACCCTTATACCAAACAATCATGAAAACCATCAAAATATTTTTATACAAGATAGTTTCATAAGCATATTTCAATCCCAATCTCATTCCTTTGTTCAAATTCATTTCCATATTTCATCCAATATCAATTAAGTATGAGGATGGGTTGTGTATCACAATAGACATGGGGGTTCATCTTTATTCAAGGGGGAAATCATAGAAGCGCTAGGTGGAATCACATTTCAATATTAAGATGAGTATTAAATTTTTTTTATTGTATTATTTTTTTATTTTTTCAATTTTTACATGGTAATTGAAATTGCAGTCAAAAGAGTCAACCCCTGTAGCAAGACTTTTCTGATGACCCCCAGGCTCAAAGACCTTAGGGAACCAAGTGAAGCCCACATAATCGGGCATCATATCGAGTTAATTCAGTCAAAAACAAATTCAAATTACCAAAAATAGAGATAAAATTACTAACTATGAGCTGAAAAACTATGGAATCATGATCCCCAAGTGCCAAAATCCACGCATGAGGTCATTTCATTGCTCTACGCGCAAATTTATTATTTTTTTTAAATTTTTTATTAAATAATCATATTAAAACTAAAATGATCACCAAACCGATGCTATTTATTTGGGGGACCCCATGAACTCAAACTAATACCTTACTATCCAAAGGACGTGCATTGTAATCTTTTTTTTATTTGGATGAAAATATAAATGATGAAATATCACAATGGACAACCACACTTTCCAAAATCTATGCTCATGAAATTATACAAGGATTAAAATCAGAATCAAGGCATACTAAATTATTTGATATTCAGTTTCAAAGTGTGCAGTGTGTATTACCATGTTCAAAGTTAAAGGAAATTTTCCTTCCATTTACACACTTTTTTTTTCAAATCATTCATTTTTTTGAAACAAAAGAATTTTTTATTTTATCTCCCCACCAACTTAAAATAACACTGTCCCTAGTGTTTGAAGAAATGAAAATTTATAAGGATTAGAGATAGATAAGGGAAGTTCAAAAAGGAAATTGAAATATGAGGATCGTGGAATGAAGTCACCTGGTGGTTGAAGTTGAAGTTCTTGATGCTCCAATTTAGACCCTTAATCTCGATGTCACTCTGAGAATTCCCTAGTGGGAAAAAACTATATATATATATATATATATATATAAAATAAAGAAAGTAAAATATAAGTATATATATAAAAATTATAGAATTAGGAACCACAAAAAAACCGTAGGTCAGTGGTAACCGCATGCCCCTATCTCCCTTCGGTCTCGGGTTCAAATCCCCGCGGCTTCGCCGGTTGTGACGGGGTTTGACCCACAACCCACAACGTGTCCCTTTTTATTATTATTTATTTATTTTTGTATTTTTATTTTAACCTACAAACACATAAAATAATATAAACTGATGATACATTATCTTCTTTTTAAATTTCTGGGTAAGGTATTACTCAAGGATCATATCATGTGACACAGATGAATATGGTGCTCCCCTATAATACCCATCCATACTCATAATAGAATAATAGGTCAAAAATATATATTTTCTTAAATATCAGAATGATTTATTAATCCTATTTAAAAAAATGATTCGCAAATATGAAAATCACGGGTTGCCTCCCGTGCAACGCTTTGTTTAACGTCGTTAGCCCGACATGAACCTCTTAACTTACCCAATACCAACTTCAAACATTTTAAGGACCACATGTTTCTCTACATATACTAGGTTTATATTCATTCTATGTTCTATAATGAGTGGAAAAATCCAAGGAATATCAAAAATGGTTGATCCAGTTTCCTCTGTAGTCTTGCCTAAGACATCAATGATCCTTACAAATTTTTTGATTTTAATGGAAGAATGAATTCAAATTGAAAGGCCATGGTTATACCCTATGAAGTGATACTTGATTGTGGAAGGAAGGAAAATATTTTTGAGCATGGTTTGGATAGTAAATTTAGACACATGTTGAGATTTTGAATCCAACTTGGTTTCTTTTTCCAAATTTATCAAAAAAATTGGTTCATTTTGAATAGAATATTCAACCACCAAATTGGAAAGATTAGTGCTAGGTATGGTTATGGACTCAATTTTTGTGATTCCTCCTGATGTTTCAATGATTGGTGTTTCTGAAAAATCATCAATGGAGCTATAATAGGGGCACTCAATCCATGATGTCAAATTTTCCTATTTTGAATCCAAAAAATAAATTTCCTCCTGATTTAAAGACCCTCCAATAATTCATTTATCAACTTCATCTATCCAAAATCCAAATGTTGGTTCTTCAATAAATACATGAGAGATTTTTGGGGGAAAAGAGTCTTATATCAATGATGGGGAAGGGATAACATGAGTGGGAATGGGTTCCATAACCGTCTCAAAGTTTTATAGTTCTAATCTCAATGATGAAACCCCAAAATTCATTATCTCCATTTGTTGACACAGTTTTTCAAGTAATGGATTTAGATTAGGATGTATAAGGGGTTGAGCCAAATAGTAAATTCCAAGTGGATAATTATGTTGTTGGAATTGCACAGGAGGGTGTTTAGATCTGCCTTGTTGGGATTGGAACTCATTATAAGAAGGAATGTTTTGTGGAGTATAGGAGTAAAAACATTGTGGCTCAATAGGTTGTTGATTATCCCACAAATATAAACTAGGATGGTCAATGTACAACACACTTGGTTCAGGGTATTCAAATTAGGGAGAGGTTCCCCATATTTGGATTTTTTCAAAAGGGATTTCCATAGGAGTGAAATTAGGTATGAGAAAAGATATGTGGGGTGAGAAAAGGAAGGTAGTGTCTAAAACAACTTACTTAGGTCCCTGGAAATGGTGCCAAAATTTGATTCACACTCAAATTTATCCAAGATATGAAGGTAGAATGGTCCTTGTAGTTTAACTTGGGTTATCGAATCCTCAGAGACCTAAGAAGTAACCTATAGACACGTACATTCTATGGACTATTTTTGTATATGAAGTGTCCAACATGGGTTAATTTTAGATGGGTTTAAAGGATAACTAACAGATTTGAGTAAATTCAATTTAAAAGAATGAGTTTATCCTAGGCTATCACTCAGGGTGGATTAGATGAAATTCTTTTTCAACTATTTCAATTTCTTATATTTGAGATGGGTTCATTTAAGAAGATCAAACAAAATATTCACTTACTAGTTTAATACCTAAACAATTTAATACTAATCACCTATACATCTGAAGGATAAATGTTTTGATCTCTTCAAGGTAAAGGTTAGTATTAGCACTTGAAGTGTGTGGCTTTAAATTCAACAAGGATGATGGAGTTTAAAAATCATCAAATAAAAATCTCAATTAAAATAAGTGATTAGACATTAATGGGGTGATAAATAACATCCAATATAGACCCTTTATACTCCCTTGGATCAACCCATAAGTGGGTTAGCCCTCTATTGATTCTATGGTTTCAATGGAAGCGGAAAGTAGACTCATGAGGGAGGAAATGGAGAAGCAAAAAAAAAACAATGAAATAACGATCACTCCACCGTTGTGTGATAATTTCACAAGGTTTGGTGTGAATAAATTAACAACTTTAACCAAAGGTATCAAAGTGATATTAATAACAATAGAATAAGAGGAGAAGAAGAAATTTTATTAAGAAACTAAAGTGAATTGAGCAACTTACATGTGAAATACAAACCCGAAACAACAAAATCGCAGCATAACATTACAATTGAACAAAGTATCAAAGATGATCAACTACTCCACCAACACTACCTTAAATAGGAATTTTTTAATACTTGGGTAAAACCTCCAATATTCCAAGTCTTCTCAATTAATTTTGGTAGGCCATAGGTGGGTGGAAAGTTGAGGGAGAGTTGATTTTTCCACCCTTGACCCGAGGTGGCAGCCAGCTTGCTTCCACCAAACAGATTTGCTTGGAAGACCTTTGAGATGGCCGAATTGGAGTGGGACATAGAATAAAAACATGAAGCTACTGATGTCCCCTAACCGTATGTAACGTTTCAGCACAAAATAGTTTATTATTAACTAGATGTGTGTAAAATGGTGGGATGTTATTCTAGGCCGCAGAATCTGGCCCAAAATTTTATCTTCAACTTGGGCCGCCTGAATAACCATAATGGAAGCCGAATTAGCACTGGATCCTGAAGAATTATTTGTTAATTTAGATGTCTTATGTCATCCCAAGAAATTTGGGCTTCATTGGGCCCATATACTGGGCCCCACATTCTCATCAGTGGGCTGATGTCCAATCTGACTTCTCCAGAATTGTTTGCATGAAATCCCATTTTGGTGGTCTTCTAATATAGATCTTCCAAAACTCCACAAATATGAATTATTACCAATATAATTATAAACCTGAAAATTAAATATGAAAATAAAATTAAGATCATTGGGTACTTTAAATGATGTTAAAAAATGTACCACATAATAGTGCATTTTAAGAAGGAATTACAATCATAATGTGAAATGATGTTTAAAGTGTAAAATGCACTAAAATGGTGTTTATGAATAATAAAGCATATGAATATTATATATATTAACAATGAATATTATCCTCATTTAGTGGATAATCAGTTCACTTTAAAATACTATATAAAGGTTTAAAGAATATTTTTAATTTATTACATAACTATACTCATATTTATAATAAATTATCTGATACTTTTATAACATCTTACCACTAATTAATTAATAATATTTCATTATTTTCATTGTTTTGGGTGTGTTGGTTTTATGGTTTCATGATTGGTTCATTTGTGTATAATTATGAATTTTCTTGTAAAATGGAAATAAAACTCCATAAGTGAAATTAAATGGTATTTATGCACTTCCAAAAGTTTAAATGGTCCTATATATTATTTTCATTTCTGATATGAGGAAGATTCATTTGATAAAATATTAATGATAAATGTTAGTTTATTTTGGAAGTTTTTCCGACCATGGAGAACTAGTTTCGTTTTGTTGAATTTTATGTATATATATTAGTTACAGAACATGAAAATGGTCATAATATACCTTTTTCAATATTATTTAACCATAATAATACTTTTATGACCAAAATTGAAGGTGGTAATGGAAAAAAAAATCATTATTCACAGAGATGATTAACCACCATAATTCAGACAATGGTTTTGTTTCTTTGAATAAGATGTAATAAAAGAAATGAAATCAAAATATTCTATTAGAAATATAGAATTCCAATATTCACATGATATTATTATTTCTTTATGGATGAAAGAGGTGAGAATGTAGGAAAAATAAGAGAGATTGTTTGATAAAATCACCTCCTTTGAAATATTCCTTAAAGACCTTTAAATTGGTCTTTGGGTGAGACCAGATTCACTTGGATGTGGGGAGTGGGGAAGATGGGGTTTTTAAGATATTTAAGAAGTTTAAAGGTTTTTGAGGAGAATGGGTGGTGAGGAATGGTATTTATACTTGAGGAGGGGTGGTTTTAAGTGATTAAATAATAATTATTTTATATTTAAAGCCAACCAAATTTGGGTGGAATTTATTCCAAAAAATTAGATTGATAATTAATGTTTTAAAGTATGGTTATGATCGTGAAACACATCAACCAACCATTGAAATTTGCAGTTTTTAGGTATTTTAAGCTTTTAACTTTTAACTTCAACCCGTTTCGTAAAATTTTACCTATATTGTGGTAAATATTTTTTTTTCACGGCAAATTTTTGATGTCTAAAAATGAAAATGAACCTAAAATATAATTTGAACCTTATGATTCCAAATATGTAATCTATTATACCAAATTCAATTCAAAGAATTGGAAAAATTAAAAACAAAACTCGTAGACGCGATGAAAAAGCGGGTCTTCAAGAAGTGTATTTTTCAAGAAAAAGATGATTTTATATCTAACTCTATGACTAATAATAATCATTGTATGAAAATAAATTAATATTTAATGATATATCATCAATAAATTTCATTTAAAAAATTCTCATTATAGATTATTTTTATTAATTAAAAAGGACATACATTATGTACTTAAAAACATTTTTTAGAAAAATCTCATTTTTAAACCCAAAAAAAACTCATTCTAAAATAAAATATAATGTTGAATCAAAAGAATTTAAGTGGATGAAATATAAATAAATAATTATTATGTTACTTGAAATAAAATTCAAAACATAATGGGACCTAAATTGTTTAATTTATTGAAAAGAAATGTTATTTTTACAAAAATGGTATTTTTCATTATTCACTGAAAATCCAATATTTTCCAAAAAAAAATAAAATTTTCACCCAAAGTAAAACTTGATATTCTGATTTAAAAAATGAATTTTATTTTATGAAATTAATTTTCTAAAAGTTCCAAAAACTAATTATAATATTCACTCACAAAATGCAAGAGAAATCATTTTTTTAAGAAAATGTTTTTTTGAAGAATAAAATAACTTTCTAAAAATCTAGTAATTATTTAAAAATAATTAATTAATACATTATAAATGAGTATGAAAATTATATATTTTATAATTTCATTACTACCATTCATTATTTCCAATTTAAGGGCTAGGTTATAATAGTCACATTTAAATAATAATATTTAGTCGTTTGTTTAAGCCCGATGTGGTGCAACTTGTATGATTTTGAACATGGTGTTTCATTTTAAAAACTTGGAATGTTACATTATTTGATATTGATGCCTCTCATTTCTTCATATATATCCATATTATGGAATTGTTGAATCTTACAATAGAACTCCTACCTTATGTTATGAAGATTATTACACATCTCGGGACGAAGAGAGAGCACGGTCTCTAATGACCTTCTTATACTTTCTCCTTATTGAAAGTCGATCTTGCTTGGGACTTTTTGTTATGTATATGAAACCTCTCGATTTCATTCTCAGGATGGATTGGCTCATTGTTCATAAAGATCGTATCGACTGTTACCTTAGATGAGTTTCCTTTAATGGCCCTGATGGGGTGTGTCGTATCTTTCAGGGAGAATAAGACCCAAGGTCGAGCTGAGTTGGAACTCTTTCAAAGTTGAGTTGGTTGATATCCATGTTTATCTTTAAAATGGAATAGGTATCTTTAGTAAGTTATCTTCCTCCAGTATCTGTTGATTTTCTAGATGTTTTTCCATTAGACTTGTCAGGGTTACCACTAGTAAGGGAGGTAGACTTTTTCGTAGACTTAGTACAAGGTACCCATCCAAAATCTATTCCATATTATGGTATGACACTATCTGAACTAAAGGAGTTAGAAAACCAATTGGATGACCTGTTTTCCAAAGGCTACATCTGAATCAGTGTGTCACCTTGGGCAGGACCTATTACATTTTCCAAGAAAGCTGATGAAACCCTTTTCCCTTGAGTTGACTATAGAAAACTCAATCGAGTCATGGTCAAGAACAAATATCGTTTGCCCCTAATTTGATGATTTGTTAAACCAGTTGAAAGGGATGAAGTGGTTTTCAAATATTGATCTCCGATCTGGTTATCACCAGCTTAGGATCAAAGAATCTGATATTTATAAGATTTCCTTCAAGAGAAGATATGGATATTATGATAACATTTTTATGCTTTTTGTTCTAACCAATGCTCTTGCACTGTTCATGGAATTGATGAACAAGATTTTCCATGAGTACCGTGATTATTTTGTGGTGGTATTTGTAAACTACATCATGGTTTACTCTATGATCTAAGAGGACCATATACTTCATTTGAGATCAGTGATTGGCATCTTAAGAAATCATAAACTTTATGAGAATATTTCTAAATGAAAATTATGGATACTGAAAGTAAAGTTTTAGGGATACATGGTTTTTGAACATGGTATTTCATTCGATCCAGAGAAATTGAAAGTTGTTCCAACTTGGGAGGAGTCACAAAATGTCTTTAAGATTTGGAGCTTCTTAGGTTTGGTGGCATATCGTCACCATTTTGTGAAGGATTTCTATAAGTTTTTTTCTATGATGACCACTCTTACTCAGAAATAAGTAAAGTTTGTTTAGGATTTGAAGTGTGAGGCTTCCTTTTATGATTTTAAGTGACAGTTGATTCCAGCTACTGTTTTGACTTTTCCTAAAGTCTGGTAGGGCTATGTGTTTTTCTGTGATGTATCAAGATCAGGGTTGGGTTGTGTTATTATGAAAGGTGATCATGTTGTGGCTTATGATTCTCATCAACTTAGGCATAATGAGAAGAACAATCACACACATGATCTTGAACTCCTAGCTACGATGCATGCCCTGAAGAGTTGGCGGAATTACCTTTTTCAGCAAAAGGTTTACCGTTTACTCCGACCACAAAATCTAGAGTTATGTTTTCTCTCAAAGTTATTTGAACCATCGGAAAATATGATGGGTGGAGTACCTAGAATATTTTGATTTCAACTTTTTCTAAACTCCTAAAAGGGAAATTCCATTGATGATGCTTTGAGAAGGAAACTTTCATCTCGGGCCGTGAAAGAATCTTCTGAGTGGAAGTGGATTGACCTTTTTTCTCGTATGAATTTGGGAGTCCGGGAGGATGAGACCGAGATTGATTTAGTGAGTATTCAATTGACACCCTAACTTCTCAAGATAATTCTTTAGGAACAGTAGCTCAATGAAAAGTTCTGGGTCATTAAAGATTCTTTATATGGCGGGGAGACCATCAGCGAGTGGTCTCTATCTTCAAAGGGTATCCTATGCTTCCAGAGCCAGTTTTTCATTCCTATACCTTTCAGGAAGGCTGTGATGGGAGGTTTCCCTAATTCTCAGTGGGTTGTACGCCCTGGGCACCAAAAATATGTTTTATGACATGAGGTGATGATTTTGGTGGCCAGGTATGAAACATGACATTGTTGATTTTGTTTCCTGTTGTTATACTTGTCAAAAGGTCAAGGTTGAGAACTAGAAGCCTTCAAGTTTGCTTCAGCCCCTCCAGTGCCAACTTGGGAGTAGGAGAAGATATCAATGGACTTTGTGGTAAGGTTTCTATATACACCTAGAGAAAATAATGCGATATGGATGGTGATTGACCGATTAACCAAATCAACTCACTCTATTCTCAATCGTGATATGACCAAAGTTGAAGACTTGGGAAATCCGTATGTTCAAAAGATCGTCAGATTGCATGGAGTTTCATCTACTATCGTTTCCAATGGGGATCCCCAATTTACTTCTCATTTTTAGAGAGACCTCCAAGAGGCGACGAAATCATAGATAATGTTGAGCATGACATTCCATCCTCAAAAGGATTGTCAGATGAAACAGGAAATTTAGATTCTTGAGGATATGCTATATACTTGTACCCTTGACTTTAGAGGAGCTTGGTATAGTCATTTGGGACTCGTTGAGTTTGCGTAAAATAACAGCTATAGGTCATCCATCAAGATAGCACTTTTGAGGTTTTGTATGGTCGACCGTGTAAATCTCTGCTTTGTTGGTCAGAGGTTGGTGAAGCATCCCTGGTGGGACATAGTTTGGTACAGGAAATGATGAAAAATATATAGTTAATACGTTAGAAAATGGTTACGACACAAAGCCGTTATAAATCCTATGTTGTTTATCGTCGATGCCCTTTGGAGTTTGGACTTGGAGACCTGGTGTTTTTGAGAGTTTCGCCTCAGTTATGACACCAAAAGCTCAGGAAACATGGAAAGTTATCACCAAGGTACGTGAGACCATTTGAGGTTGTTGAGTATATTAGAAAGGTGGATTACCATTTGGATTTTCCACTAGAGACATCATCAATCCATGACATGTTCCATGTGTCATCTCAAAAAGTATCTCTCGATCCATCTCATGTCTTGAGCTAATAGGATCTTGATGTGGTGCCTAATTTATATGTGACTAAGAAACTGGTTCGGATTGTTGATTCTTAGATAAAGTTTTTTTTGTGGGAAATCCATACCCTTGGTCCAGGTGTTATGGAGGAAACACAATTCTAATTCACACGAGACTTGGGAGCATGACACAATGATAAGAGAACAGTGGTCCCAACTCTTACACATACATGACATGGGGTTTGCATAAGGGTAAAGTACATGGGGTCTATGTAAAAGTAAAGACTTCCTACCTTTACACAGGTGGATTTTGGGATTTTGTGTAAAGGTAAACCCTAGGTTAGGGTTATGTAAGGGTAAAACACCCACTGCATAAGGGTAAGGGTGAAATTCTATACACTGTAAAGGTAGAGAGCCTCTTATATGGGCTATGTAAGAGTAGAGCACCTTTTATATGCCGAAAATCGTGGGAATTATTTCCCTTGACTCATTTAGGATTAAAACTTCTTTATGGAATGAAATTAAACCTTCCGCATTCAAGATTCAGTTGAAAATGGAAAATTAAAGTGTTAATTTGAGGTTTTATTTTTTCAAACCAGAATGCTTGTGGTATTCTTAAAAATACGTGAGCCTATGTTACTTCGATTTTAGTTATCCTCTTGAGTGAGGTTTAGGGCGTCCGACTGCTGGGTTATTGACATAAGGGTGTTTTTGTTGTTTTCCTTAGATTGTGGGGCATGGACCGTCTCTTGTTTCTTCTTGCGGATCCCACGTTAGGGTTTTGCGATATTGTAATTAAGGTAGGTTATTTCCAGAGGAAATTCTTATATCTTTAAACCATCACTGCTTGCTTAAACTGTACTGGATTTCTGATTTTTTTCAAGGTGGGATTTGAGTCTTTTCTAAAAATGTTCCCTACTTTAAATGAATGATTTGATGCTTGATTTTGATGAAATAAAAAGTCATTAAATTTTTTAGGATTTGAAGTGAGATGAATTGAATTGAAAGGCATGAGTTTTTGATAAAAACCTTTTGATGTTGGATTTTTGAAACCCGAACTTGGGGTTAGTTGAAACGATTATTTGAAATGATTAAGATTGACTGGATTTAATGATAGCCCCATAAATGTTTGATTTATCTTGAATCATATGGGAGTTTTGGTAGTTCATCTAGAAGAACACACACTAGGCATGTATTAGACTCTACCTGACAATGGATTGATGATGGAAACACAAACTAAGCTACTAGAAGAAATAGAGATTAGTCCTTAGGGATCTTATCCTATTTCCCCAGTCATAGGACTATTTTCCATGACTTAAGTCCAGGAACATGTGCACACCTGAAGTCGTACTTCACTAAGATGTGTGAGAATCCCTATATAAACCTACCTTGGGGGTCTCTTAACCATGGTGCTAAAATTGATTTATTGTTTATTGAAAATGGTTTAAACAAGTCAATGTTGTGAAATTATTTACTCATGTTTATTTTGATAGAAATGTTTAATTCATGCTTATTTTGAAAAATTTGTTTATATCTGTTGGACTTGATGGAAATGCACTTTTGAAACCTATTTTATTATTAGCCATTAAAATGATTCTTCCAGCATGTTTGGATATGAAATATGAAAATATTTTCTTATCATGTTTTATTTAAAATTAAACATAATTGGTTTATTTGGTATATAATTTCTTATGAAATGTTTGGTGAAATCCTACTGGGATTCTCACACATCTTAGTGAAGTACTGCTCCCAGTGTGTACATGTTCCCAAACCTAAGCCATGGGAAATAGTCCTAAGACTAGGGGAATATGAGATAATGGATTAAATACACATGATTTATGATTCATCAGATTGTATAACATGGTTTGAAAGGAATATGATGATGAAATGAGTTTTATCTAGGATAAAAGTGTTTATCCAATATTCTTGTTAAAATATGAGGAATATGATTCCACCACCAATCAGTGGCATATTTTAAAGAATAAAATATTCTTTTCAAAACATTTCTCTAAACACATATAATATCATATATGATATGGATATAATATTTCATTTTTTAAATATTCTCACTAAAGGAAATAAGTGTAATTTCTTAAACACAATGTAGATTGTGTTTCTTAGAATGATATTCTAAAGAGAATATAGTATCTAAGAGTCTAGTGGGAGTATGTTTTGGACTTAAAGAAGTTCAAAGTTGTTAGGATGAAAAGGTTTTCCAAATGTATCTATTGAGAGGAGTTTGTTATGCTAGATAAGTTGTGGGGGGATATTAAATAGGGGCAATATTGTCTTTAATACCTTTAAGACTGTTGTGAAAATTGTGTTGTAAGTTGTAGTGCTTGGGGGTTGGTAATAACAGGTTGGGAGGTATGTTGCTTGGGGAGGTACTAAATAAGAGGTGGGTTGCTTGTGGAGGTATGAAGATATATATTTGCATACTACTCATCTTGAGAGTTGCTGCAAGCGTTGATCCTTGGGAGGACTCAGCAGTCTCCAATGAAAGTGGTCTTTCAGGGAGTTACCTCTCTTCTTCCTCTTCTCCTTCTACCCACCCACACAATAATTCTCTCTCCCTAACTGTTTTTCTAGTTATGATACGTAATATATAGTTGTATTCTCCTCTTTTCTCCCTCAATATTTTTACTAACAATTGGAAACTCTGCTGGGGAACAATCACCGGAGAAGAGACGATTTTGAGGGAACAGACGATCGCTTGGGAACGTGGTCGTGTTTGGACTCAGTCAACACATGGAATATTCAAGTGTGTAACTAGATCACGACTAGAGATTGTCGATCAAACAGTAGAGGTCGCGACGTCTTCTTGTTCGCAGGTAAATGAGTGTCATGATTGCGAGAGTCATTTGTGGTTGTGTAGTTTAGTCACAGGGGAGAAACACACGATATGTGAAGTCATAATGAAGCTAGACGAACATAGTGAAGTTGTCGAAAGTCCCTTGCATGCAAGAGAGGATGATCATCACTAGGGAAAGCAAATCCTGATGATAGAGAGGGAAATCATAGTGGGTTTAACATCATGTACGATCACAATGAAGAGTACTCAGTCGGTGATGGAAATCACTAGGAAGATGGGGGAAACTATCACAACAAATATGTGATCGGTGGTAGACACCACCGCCACTAGGACGTGCATGCTGGGGAACACGATTGTAGCTGGAGAACGCGGTGGCTGTTATGGAAGACACGAATAGAGCTGGATGAGCGTTATGTTGAAGTTGTGTTAATTTTACTGCAGTTGTGTTGTGCGTCGTGACCATCGTGGGAAAATCATTGCAAGGTTGGAAAGAGGCATGGACGATTGCAACATACTTTTTTAAGAAAAGCAAACACTGGGAGGACTCATAGATTAAGAGAAGAGTCAACGAGGATGAAAGGATATTTGGTGAGAACTATTGTTTATGAGGATAATAATAATAATAATAATAATAATAATAATAATAATAATTATAATAATAATAATAATAATAATAATAAACAAATTAAAATATGATGCGGGAGATTCAAATATTTTCTGAAGGCTTTTCTAAGAGTCATGTGGGGATTGAGAAGTTTCGTGAGCTACAACTCAACTCGGATGAACGAAATAAGATTTTCCCATCCCATGCAGGGCATCTGACTTATTCAGGACAGTTTACACGTGAGTAGAGGGAGTGGGAGCAATTACTGTTGCAGTCAAATGAGAAGAAAAATTCTCGAAGGATTCAGGGGTTCGGAGGAACTAGAGGTAGAGCAGACAAAGGAGTTACAGTCACAAGAAGAACAATAATCAGTGTCTAGAAAATAGAGTTTGTCATTTGCAGCATGCTCTGTTAGAAGTGACAAAAAAAATGAAGAGTTCGAGAAGAAAAAAGAGGTTAGTCCTATGCTTGATGACTTGGATCCAGTCAATGGATCAAAGAGTATAGAAAAATGAGTCGAACTTCCTTCGTTTTCTAAGAAAAATCCTTTTGGATGGACCACCAAAGTCAAAGCTTACTGCCTAGAAAATCGAGCATCAGAGGACATGAAGCTTCACTATGCACAGATATGTTTGGAGACTACAAATTTATATTGCTTCTTATCTTGGATGAATAAAAATTTGTGCTCAATATGGGAGTAGCTTAAGCCGGCACTGGACAGATATGTGAAGCATGGGGAAGATTGATATTTTCTGATGGTTGAATGAGGTGCAACATGGGATCAGACTAGAGCAACCTGAAGAGAGTTTATTATATTTTCATTCTACTAATGTGCGGGAAAAGATTTTCAGTGAGCATCTTATTTCCGGTCTGTTCCCTCTTACTATAGAGATATAGTCTGAGAGCCTCACCAGCTATTCAGGAGTGGAAAGGCATGAAAAATATCACTTTCCTTTCTTTCCTCTGAGATAAGGAAGCCAATGAAGTGGAGCAGGGAGGTGATGTTAGCCTGTAGTCCCCAATGATAAATAGAGACGCAGTTCTGGAGTCTCAAATTGTTTTTTATAGTCAACCCAAACCTCTTTCTAGAGAAGTGACACTAGTTGCACAAGTTTGGCATGGAGAGGGAAATCACCTCACCTATCTTAGCTCACGTCAAGTTTAATTTAGAGTTAGTTGCCAATAGTTCATGGCAAGGTAAAGGCGGTGAGTGATGCATCACAAGTGGTAGAGCTGTCAATTACAAATTGGATCTAGAAAGGTGTTAAAGCATCCCAAGCTAGCTTGGGTGACACAAGGTATTCTTCCAAATGCTAGGTGATAATTATATGAGAAGCCTTTGGATACTAGGATGTTGGGGAATGGAAAAAATGAGAGAACTATTGCTATTTTGGGGCCAAGGCTAGGTGGGTTACCTGCTTAATTTTTGTTCAACATGCGCAGTCATTGTAGTGACTCTACATACAAGGAAGCACCTTTTCCCAGACCAACTTGACAACCCCAAGTTGTTTGAAGGAAAATTGACAGTTTGATGCAATAAATTATTGTCTAGTTTATGTTGGGTGTGGTTCTATACCAGTAAATGAAAAAAAGGGTTGGCAATCAATGAAAGAGGATACCTCAGGCTTCTATCGTATATGAGTGTGAAATAGTGGAAACCGTAGTGCACTGGTAACCATATTTTGTTGGAAGGGATCTTCTACAACAATTAAATCTGATGGAAGTTCTTGGCATACAGATCATCATTTACCATATCTGGGTGGATTAAGAACAACTGTTGGAACTTGATTTGATTTTTATGTTATTGAACATGACATTAAAATTAGAGGGGTGTGTCTCCAAGGACAAATAGAATATTCATAAGGGTGTAAAGGATGCTCTGGAATCTGGTTGGGAGGTTCCAATGATAGCTGAACCAGTGCATGAATTGTCAAATGGGTTAGTTTTTTATTCGATATGCCTGAGTTAAGGACAACATGCCCTCCGCCATTGGTCCTTTTTGCTTTGGAATTTTGAGGAGGTGTCATGTGGCTCAATGTTAGGGATGGTCGAGCTGGGATAGTGGCACCAACACTAGTTGTTGGGTGCATAGCTAAATAGCCCGAAGGAAACTCTATTTTTTGGGTGTCGTATGCCATTGGTCCTAAATCCAGGTTGTTGATACCTAAGGTGGTGTTTGAAGTTTTTGTTTGTAGGATGGAAGCCCAATATATGTACCAATATATCAACATGCAAGGATTGTGCATGAAGGAATAATGAAGATATGCTGTCATTGTAAGGCCATTGATCCACATCAGTTCCCTTCTCTAAGGACATACTTGGAAAAAATTGCATTTATGCTTAGACTGCCGCCAAATATTCCACCAAGGGTTTTCGTTCCAGTGATTAAGAAGAAGTTTCCATGCGAGTACTTAGTATACAAATAAAGCTATTGGAATTCCACCTTGAGAACAAGGTAGGTTTTCAAGGGGGGGGGGTAATTTTAGGAGATAGGGGATGTCCAAATGTATCTGCTGGGGGGGGGGGTTGTGATGGATAAGTTGTGGGGGAATATTAAGTAGGGGAAATATTGTTTTTAATACCTTTAAGTCTGTTGTGAAAATTGTGTTTCCAACTGCAGTGGTTGGGGGTTGGAAGTAACAGGTTGGGAAGTACACTACTTGGGGAGGTATTAAACAGGAGGGGAGGTTGCATGTGAGGGTATGAAGATATTCATTTTCATACTGCTCGGCTTGGGAGATATTTCAAGGGTGGGTCCTTGGGAGGACTCAACACTCTCCACCGGAAGTGGTCATCCTTGGAGTTACCTCTATTATTCCTCTTCTCCTTCTACCCACCCACACAGTAATTTTCTCTCAGTCCATTTTTCTGGTTACGATACATAATATATAGTTTTATTCTCCTTATTTCACACTCACAGTATTTTTACCTAACAAAATTTAACAAATAAAAGATTATAGTAATTAAAATTCAAAGTGAATTTCAATTGATATCCTAAAAGAGTTTAGGGTATAATAATATTGAGAAATGTAAAGAGTTTTATTTAATTATAGAAACAAAGCTAATGTCTCTTTATATCCTAAAAGAACTCAGGATGTGTTGGTAAAGAAAAATATAGAGTTACATTTGATACCAAAATGATCTCAAAAGAAAATTTTGATGGAATTATTCTAAGAATGATGATGATTATGTACTTCAAGAGTTCTAAGTAGACAAAAAATGTTATAAAGATGATAACATTTGATTTTGTGAAATAAAGGGGTTTGAATACCCTTTCAAGGAG
Organism: Viscum album; assembly: GCA_963277665.1. Classification (NCBI taxonomy): domain Eukaryota; kingdom Viridiplantae; phylum Streptophyta; class Magnoliopsida; order Santalales; family Viscaceae; genus Viscum; species Viscum album. The sequence goes on from OY728132.1 coordinate 1,881,914,859, forward strand.
TTTAACATTAGGATTATGACATCTAAGTCTCACCATTATTCAAATTTTCATTTTTTATAAATGTTAATCAATAAAGGAGTTTAGTGGGAGGGTTTATGAGATGGCCACATAAAGATGTGACAGGAATTACATGGATATGTAATGTGTTTAAGAAAACCAAAAAATTGTAGCAAACACAAGTATGATTTGGCTATCTATAATATGTGATATGGTAATTTACAGTTTTGTCATATATCCTTAAAATAATTTAAAATATAAAATATATCATGCAGACAAAAAATCAGACTCCATAATATCATTTTTTTCCATGTTATCTCCATATCTTACCTAAAGTAAAATAATAATTAACCTCACAAAAATTGAGTTAACCTTAACTGATATTCTTTATGGAGTATTGTAGGTTGTAATGAAATGTTAAGGTTAGAATGAGTAGAATTTTGTATAGAGATATAAAATATTCCCATGTGGTGGGTTCTATACAAAAGAGGACCCCCCCAAGAATATATCACATGGAGTGTCATGCATTATGACTTTGGTGTGCTAAGGGTGCATATTTCATATTGAATTTCTATAGTTGAGGTGAGATACCTAGCATGAAAACATTCATACTTTTCTACTGTTTGTTATCCTTGAGGCTCGGCTAATCAAGGGGTGGTTCGGTATGTTTTCGATCATGTTGTCTATTAGAGCTTAACCCATATGGTATTTTTTCACTCATATGATGAGTATGACATCACATCCCAAAATTGATATAGACCAGGAAGTATATGACCATACTAAGATTCTCATTATGAGGTGTTTATCTATTTGGGTGAGGGGCATGTGATGTGTTCATTCACTTAAGACGAATAACATGTGATGTATTCATGGAATTGGTCATTCTATACACATATAAGTAGTTATATAGGATGAACATACTTCATTTACTATGGTTACTTAATGTCTTGGAGAAAATTATTATATGAAAATGAATTCTTGATTATGATATAACTGGTGGACATAGGTATAGAGATACATGTGTTGGTGGAGATCACATCAAATTCCTTTGTAGTTTGAGTAGTATTGGAGATTTGATAAAGGCCACTCCATTCCTACATTTATGGATTCAAGAATTTATAATTTTTATCAATATTACAAAGGTGCATGGGGTCACACTTTGAGAGCTACCATATGTGTTTTGGGGGAGATATCTGAAAGAAGTTCTTGATGGATTTTCACAAGTTGTTACATATGGTGTACCATGTGATGAAAATGAAGGATGGTTGTTAAAATGGAGGAGTAAGAAACCTAATACCCAATATTCCTCTGTAAGGGATGACTTAATGTTTATTTATAATGAATGGTAAAGATAACATGATACCTCAACTTCGATGTGGGACTCACATTCTCTAACGCTCCCCCTGAAACTAGGTTTACCTAACTTGGATACACAAGAAAACAAAAAAGAAGCATTCTCACACTCCTAATACTCTCCCTCAAGCTGGACATGCCCAGTTTGAATGCATAAAATAATACTAAAAAGAATAGTATCCCCGTATGCATTTCCCACTGGTTTTTCTCCACTAGCTGCACTCTCACCCATAGCTGCTAAAGAAAATATGAGCATTGTAGAACACTCATGATCCCATACTGAGGAAGAACCTTTCTTAAATATGTTGGATGAAACTATGATCGATAGACGACCTCAAAACGACAGGGTGAAATGATGCTCAACTAGCAGACCCCAAAGGCCAAGTGATACTACATCCGACTAGCGGACCCTAAATTGCCGAGGCGAAACAATGTCTGACTTTGTAGACCCAAATTCCTGAGGTGAAACCACATCCAACTAGCAGACCAAAATTATCTAGGTAAACTAGTGTCCAACTTTTCGGACCCAAATTGCCGAGGTGAAATGGCATCTAACTAGCGGATCCAAATTTTCGAGATGAATCAGCATCCGGCTAGCAGAATCAAATTGTTGAGGTGAATCGGAGTCCAACTTTACGGACCCAAATTTCCAAAGTGAAATGTCATCTAACTAGAGGAACCAAATTATTGGTAGGAATCTATATCCGACTTTACGGACCCAATGATTCTAGTTTACATTAAAGGTGGAAAACTAGGGAGCAGCTAAGAACCTAATAGAGGAAAAGAATTACTTTTATGGCAGGTTGTGTGCGATCTAGAAGCATATCTGGAGAATATGATCAGGGAGGGGTGATTCTTGGGTCGTGCATGACTGGATCATGAAGGGGGAATGAGATTGGAAGGTAGGGTGTCATGAATGGAAGATCGGATGCGTAAGGGGGGTTGTCACACTGGGAGGGAGGTGCACAGCGAGGGATGACAAAGCAGTTGGGAGATGGGAGTGTCATCAATCTGGGTGGAGGGGCAGCGAGTCGTAGAGGGTTGTTTCATGGTAGGGGAGCCACACATGAAGGTGACGAAGGGATTCACCATGGGTGGGGGTGTTTGGCAGCCCATCGTAGCTAGAGACGGGAATGTCTCATAGGGATAGACAATGTGTAGGGATCGATTGTCACATTGGAGGTGCAGATATGTATGAGGCGGTTGGGGAAGTACGTCGTGCAAGAGGGGAAACATTAGGAGGGGCATTGGGGGTTTTCATGGTTGATAGAGGAGGGGCATTGGGGGTGTCACAACCAATAGGAGGGGTCACACCAGGAGATGGAAGGGGGAAGAATTGTTGTGATGGTGGCCAAAGTCCTAGGGTCGCTGCTGACCCCAACAGGGGAAATACATAGGTGTCCTCCAAGAAAAAAAGAGGGTGGAGGGATAGGATTAGATAAGTGCCTCTGGTACCATGTTAAAATGGAGGATCAAGTAACTCAATATCCAGGATGTATTTCTAAGGGAGGTCTTGGTGTTTATTTATAATGAATGGTAAAGATAACATGATACCTTTGATGTGGGACTCATATCCTCTAACACTCCCCCCCTCAAGATGGGTGTACCTAGATTCAATACACAAGAAAAAAAGGAAACATTACCACACTCCTAATAATAGAATTTCCAAAAAGGAGTTTTGGATATGGTTTCACAAGTTTCTAGATGTGATGTGGCATAAGGGGAAAGTGCACTAAGTCTATGAGGAATTAGTACAAGTGGAAGATGGATGGTTTTTTTCTCTAAAGAAACCACCACGAAGTAGTGGTTTAGACTATATCATTGTCTGTTCTTGAGTGCATGAGGACATTTTGTGAGAATACCATGTCTTGGTGGTTCTTGCGTAGGATTATCACATTTTGTGATGTCGTATTGGAATCAATTTGAATAATCTCCAAATGCCATCGTAGTCGGCTTATCATCAAAAAATTATTATTGTGGGGAGTTTAAAAGCATAAAATGAATGTTTAAATGTAACATTAATTATTGGGATTAAATTGAATGTTTCAAAAGAGTTGAAATGTTGGAAAATTTGGTGAAACATATAATCAATTTATGGCTGAACGTTTGGTTCCTGGAGGCCTATTTAAATCACTTCAATCCTCTTTCATGGGGCTGGCAATCATTGGAACTTCTCAAGCTAATAATCTTCTTTCTCTCATTATTTTAAACCTTTAACTAAGGATCTAGTAGACCATAGTGTTGAGAGAGGCCCTACCCTAGCATTGAGTGAGGCCCTACCCGAGCATGGGCAATCATTAGAAGTTATCATTATCAATGCATGTCTTGAATCATGTACTTTGATCTATTGATTAAGACTATGATGAAATATACCCATAGTGATGTAACATATTTTTTATGTAATAATTGATATGATATTAATTGAATAGTCAAGAAAAGATTTGTCCCTTTTGATTTAATGGAAGAAGATATCTCTAACTCTTTGATGGAATAAAAGGTTCTGAATAAATTTCGGTCAATATTAGAAAACTTATTTATGAAAGTCAAAGAAAGTTAAATCAAACGTATAGGATGATAACATGTGTATGAATCATATTTGATGACATATTTGATGATAAATGAATTGTAATATATATTTCCATTCATAAGATGTTATCATTATGAAGACTCATCTTTTCTTTATAGGGTCCATGATGACTTTCTAAATATCATTCTTGGTTAGTGGGTTGAACCTACTACCATTAAGAAAAAATTATAGAGAATCACACACTAAATGAATCCATAATATCATTAAATTTAATTTAATCTAATCTTAAGAATAAATTTATTCTCAGTTTTCCCTTAGGGTGCAGCTCAGTGGTAGATACCTCTATGGGTCTCAGCGAGGTGTCGTGTTCGAGTCTCACTGAGTACATTCCTGCATTTTATGTTTCTTTATTTTATATATATTGTATCCCCTTTCCCCAAATAAACTAAGGCTAATACCTTAACTTTTAATAAATTTACTCTCGATTTGTGGTATAATATTTATTTAAGCTATATTAATTGTAAATTCAATCACAAAAATATTCAAGTCAAGAGTATGTTATTTAAATATCTATTTATTCATAAAATAAATAAATATAATATTTATTTGAGTAAATAATTATTCACAAATTTAATGAAAATGATATTTATTTTATCAAGCAAACATAATTTTATTGTTCAAGGTTTGATAATATTTATGGGAGGATTTGGATGGATTTAATGATTAAATAATTTTTTTTAATATCAGTTGAATAAATATTTATTTATTTTATTTAAAAAATGATGTTAGAATAATACATATCACCAAAAATCATAATAGTTTTATTATTATTTCGATGGACGTGACATAGGGTTTTTATGAGTGTAATTTAAAAGAAAACTCGAGTAATTATTTAAATTTTAACCTATGTATATAAACTCAAATGTTTCATGTAATTTGTTTGACATGCAATTCTTATTCTATTTAATTCTCCCATCAATACCTAGAGAGAGAATTAAAGATAATTTTTCCCACTGCAAGTTTCAAGATATAGAATGTAAGAGATTTCTGAGTACGATAAAAAAAGGATAAATTGAAACACTTAATTCCCTCCTGCTAGCACCTGAGATATCACGAACGAGTTCAGAGCTTCTCAGAACACATGTGGATGTCGTTAGAGGAATTCACATTTGGATCTTTGAATTAGCGACAATTTTAACACAAACGATGATCAAGTCGATGATTTCAACGACAAGCAGAAATCAAACCAATAATAAAATAATCTAAGTATTTATTTTTATTAAAATAATTAATTATAAATTATGCGTGATGATTCTATTAAGATAATTCAATTTTTTCTAGTTTAGGATAAAATATATTAAATGGGCATTGCATCCTGCCAATTCCATGTGGCATCCAAACAATCACACTAATTTATAATTATTATTGTGGTTCGATTTATTAAAGTTCATCTTAAGAGTCTACTTATAATTTTAATGATCAATCCCATTTGTGAATTGGGGTTTATAATAATAAATAATTGACAAGAACATATATTATTTAATTATTTTATTAATTTTAAATGAAATAATATAAATAAGGGTGTTTGATCGGGCCTTATCATGAGGTTTTATTCTTATATATTTTTGGTTAATGAAATTATGTATGTGTGTGACATATAATATTAATATGTGTATATATTGTAATATATATGTGTGTATTAGTTTTAACAATATTTATATTATAAAAAAAATAAAAACCTAGGGGGAAAAGCTCGCACCCCCGAATATGGAAGCTTTATCCGACAAGGAGTCGAAGGTCTAAAAGTAAAGGGTTGGTAATAAAAGGCAAACCAGTTCATTAATTTAAAAATTATTATTATTTTTCCACTATAATTTTATAGAAAATAAAGGGCATGCTCTTGTAGTGAAGATATCTAGCATACCTATATTAGGTTTTCAATTTCTAGGCATATTTCGCATGAGTGATTTTTGATGGAATATAACAATGAATGAATTGAATAAAGGAATAGAATAAAAACATCAATAATTTGGTTATGTTTACTAGTTCTATGATTAGTAATTTCAAGTGTTACCTATCCGTCATAAGCAATTTTTCGAAAACATGGTTAAAAACATTCCTGTAAATCATAAATGATCAAGTATTCATAACTTTGCAATTCCATTAATTTCTTTATTATCCATATATTCTTAATTTTACCCCTTATTTCTAAAAATATTGTATTTGGTTTCATCAAATAATTTATACTGATCCATTAAGAGATCCATAACTATTGGTTGGAATTATAATTATCTTTCAAAATCATTTAATGTCTTAAAAACTGATGGTTCTGAGGACAACTGAAGCTGGACAGTGACCAACCCAATTTTTTTGACATAATCAATGAATAATATAAAATGTACATGACAAAGAACATCACGAACAATAAAATAAATTTTAATATTAATTAATATGAATATAGGGACCAAGAATGTATATCATCAGATATTATTTATAATTAATTTATATAGATTAAGAATCACCTCACGTTGGAATTCTTTCTTCATCGATTAATTAGTTGACTGATTCTTGGTATATCATCATTTACACAAGAATATTCAAGGGTGGAATCTATTTATCAGTGATCCACACATGCTCCACAAACTTCCAAACATCATGGTAAAAAATTTCGAGTTCTAGAATAGAAGATTCTAACATTTGTATCATTTGTGGTTGATCACAATATAATCCTTCAGGGTGAGAAGGAATTGCTCTAGGTTCTCTCTGGATTTGAGAGGGTGGTAAGAGAGAATCGCTCTTCATTTTTGAGAGATTTCTAGAAGAATACTTATTTAGGGATAGAGATGATTATCTAGAATTTTTTTGTTCACAATAATTAGAATGACAGAACTATGATTGGAAAGGGTTAGAGTACACCCCGTGTCACTATAGGGATACTTATTTTATATTATTTCAATTAATTTTGGGGTCTATTTGAATTTTTCTATGTTTTGGATTTTAATTTCAATTTTCAGGTTGTTGGGAACTATTAGGCATTTGGGGTGTGTGATGGAAATGATATGAATAAGTGAGGGCTAGAGAAGGGGTGTCCAAGTGTTGAGGTAATAGGGGCATCAAAGTATTTTATTCTTTTTTAGAGTGGGTGTAACTGCCAAGGGGCAGTGTTGTACTTTTACTATATTAGTTTGTTGGGGTGGTTAGTTGGATGAGTGGGCTCATAAATAGGGGAGCTAGTGTATAAAGTGGTGACACAAATCATTTTGTATTAGCTTGGTAGCAGGTTTGTCAGTGGTCTTGGTTGGGATCTCGGGAGGGCGGTCTTCTCCCGTGGGTTTCTTCATCATTTTTTCCTATATCCTCTTTCTCCTTCAATTGTAACTCCACTATTGGTTCTGTTTAGAAGCTAATAAATAGTCTACAGTTTTTTGGCTCTCTCTCTCTCTCACATACACACACACGATCTCTTGTATCCTAACAATTTTGTGACTCCGTTGGGGAGTATCATGTGAGAGAGACGGACAATTGTTGGGGGAACTATTTATTGGAGAGGAAAATCAGAGGCAAAGACTTCTTGCATTCGGAGTAGAGATTTTCATATGACATACCTGAACAGACGTTTTCAAATTTTTTAGAAGAAAATGACAGAGATTTTATTTTTCTTTTCATGTGAGTAGGAAGAGAAAAAAAATGAAGAAACTGACTCTAACCCAGTGGAGTAGAGAGGAACACTATTTCATCACGTCTTTATCTAAAACGTGTTGTGCCAGGTTCTAACCTGCCTCTAGTTCGCATCGCATCTAAGGCGAGGTGAGAATCATTTACAGTAGAGAAACAAACGCAACTGCTAAGTCAACTGTGGAAGTGGGATGCTTACACTGAGAAGACGTTGGTGATTGTGTAGCGTGATTTAAAGAGGGGGTGGAACGTGCCTTTAGGAGAGGAGAACCTTTTTTTATCATTTAGAGCTAGACATAAGTGGTGTATAGAAGTGCCGCAATTACTCGAGGAAAACATGAAGTAGTTTCATTGTGGTAGAAGTCACAGAGCAGAGAGAAATTAAAAAAAATTCAATTGCTGAGACACGTTAGGCAAACCGTGGGACAAACATGCGATATGGCTCTGCAATTTGACAATGTCGTTTGGCATGGTTGGTGTAAAATTAGTCAAACCGTGCGAGGACTCTAGAAGGAACCATGTGAATGGATTTTTCTTAGGTAGTGTCAACTACACAGTTGATTCTCAGTTTACCAAATCATGCGGTGTAACCGTGCGAGTAGCCTAGAATCACTTAAAAATGATTTTTCAAAAATTCCCCTTAGATTTAGAAATCATTAGGGAATCCCTTTATCTCCCTCTCATTTTTCCAAGATAGGCACACATTAAGTGTGTTCCTCCCTTATCCTTTCTCCTCAAGCCTTCATTCTTTCGATTTTAGGTGACTCTCCCAAGGTGAAGTCCTCATTTCCTTCTCCTTACCTCCCCTCTCCCCTTCTACTTTGATTTCTACCTCTCCTGCAAAACCTAGGGGGTAGAGGTTCAGATTTAGAGTTTGAGGTGGATTATTAGTGGGGTTTTTTTGTAGGTTCAGATTTAGAGTTTGAGGTGGATTATTAGTGGGATTTTTTTTGTATAGGGATTTCTTGGGACCTCGAGGCATGTTGGAGCATTCTTCATCGTAAGAGACAACTTCTCGGTTGATTTTCATTGAACCAAGGTGGGTATTTTTGGGCATTTTCTTAAAATGACATGATGTTTTATGCTTGATGTTTCTAGATGATTTATCTATATAATTATACCCATGTATGATGACTAAAATGAATTTCATGAATGTTTGAATGGGTTTTCAATTGGCATAAAGCTTTTACTTGGCACTTCAAGTGGTTCTTAAAAGCTTGTAGGAACTGGGCGCAGCGAAAGCATGGGTAGGGCATGCCCAACTCGTTTTTTTCTTAATCGATGATTATTTCAAGATGTACATGACATATAATGTCATGAAAAATAGAATTAATTCAAGGATTAATTGATAAAAGAACCTCAAACCAAAATGAAAGATTATCACATATGATTTATAATTAATTTAAATAGTTTTGTCCCACCATTGGTGGGGTGGGATGGTAAGGCTTTGGGGAGAGTGAGGAGTAGGTCACGGGTCCCCGGGACTGCAAGTTTACTTCAATTTTCTTTATTGTATTTTGTTCCACGATGGAAGATGTCATTGACCTATTATTAATTTAAGCAGTTAAAGAATCACCTTACGATTTATTATTTCTTCATTGATGAATTTGTCAACTTCTTCATCATACCATCGTTGCATCACAGAAGTGTAGATTCTATCAAGTGGTTTGCCACACATGCACCATAAACCTCTAGGAAATGTCATAGGAATATCTTAGTGCTAGCATGTAAAATCCTAACACTTGCGTCGTTCATCTTTGATTGCCATGAGAATCCCTTGAAAGAAGGACTCTCCCTGTTCTCTCTAGAATTGATAGAGATGATGGATGATGATATCTCTACATTATTGAAAGCATTCTTAGAGGGGAGATCTCCAAGGCTTGAGAGGATGCTCTAGATGTTATGCACAACCAAAAAAATGGCTAGCGTTAGGATTGGAAGTAATATAATTGGATTTAAATAGTGTTAAGAGTTAAAAAATAATAATTGCACATAGACCCTTATTATTTTCTTAATCCCCAACAAATAACTTGTCCAAATAATAATAATAATATTATTATTTGGCTTAGAAATATTCAAAACAAGTGGATTAATTAGACAATATTTCTTTAAATAGCCTAAAATCTATTCAAATAATACTTAATATATATTATTTCTTCATGGACCTACTAAACACAGTCTTTCATTCCTCCATAATATTTATCAGTCCTTTAATAATGATTATTTATTTAATAAATAAATATCATTTCATTATTCGCCGATAAATAAATACATATTTTATTTACTAAATAGAAAATAAATATTTATTAAATATCATGCTCACAAGTATTAGGGTGAATAATTAGTGACTCAATATATGTGACCAAATAAACATGAATAATTATTAAATTATGTATGAGAATAAAATTTATTCAACATTTTAAATAATAATATTTAACTGAAGGTTCTGGATACACTTAGTGTGTGACCCTCTATGCCTCTTTCTCAGTGGCATTAGGCGAAACCACCCAAATTCCAAAGTTGGCATTTAGCAACATGTAAAGGAACTCATAGAGAAAGAAGTTAATGTCTCAACAACATATAGCCTCATATGAATGCTTAATGTATAATATAATATCTTATCACAATATCTATAATCAAGAAAATTGCATGCTGGTGTCATCAACCTAAGTGTTTGATGCTTCTTTATTTGACTTTCTGAAAATGAACATGCCTACAGAACATCATGATCATGGATTTATTAAGGTTGTTTCATTCCCATAAAAGGGTTTAAAATATCAACTTTCGTTAAATAAAATAAGGGACAAATCTTTTCTCGAGTTATTCATTAATGCAATATCACTCATCACGCACTCGATGTATCCTACTTCACTACGAACATATATCTTCACATTTTTCTTTAATACATCAAAGTACACAACTAATAATATTCAATAATAATAATCTTAAAAATTCTTAAGGATCAATACATGTCCGTAGATCAGAACATTTAATGACATATAAATGTGGATTTCCTACTGACTAACCATGTTCTCATAATCTCACTAGAAATTACCTAAGGCATACACCATGATAAAGTTTCACAAACTCTTATGAGTCACCACCCCCGATAGCCTGTATCATTTGTGTCTAATCAAATGATATCGTCCAACTATATAACATACATATTTTAAGTATATTGTTGTGTCACTTCTAGGTTTTCATTATAGTAGGGAAACTCTATGACCTTTCAGTGAGAAAGTGACTCTTAGGACATTATCACATCCTATTTCACTCAAAAGAAAAATAATTATGTGATAAAAATTTTATTAATATTCAAAATAATGAATACATATAATCATAAAGTATATAGAGTTTGGTTCTAAAGCATAAAATCCAACATACTCCCACTTTCACAGGTACAAACTACTAACAACCTTTAGTATGCTAACTCACATGATACTCATGTTTCTACTGAGATAAGGCTTTAGTCAAGAGGATCACCACATTATATTCTATATAAATTTTACTCACCGCAAATTCACATCTATAAGAAAAAATCATGAAGAGGTGATACTTCCAGAGTATATGTTTTGTCCATTGGTGTGACCTTGGATCCTTTGCGAGAACCACAACTGCAAAATTATCACAATATAATATGATAAATTATTTACTGTTAATAACCACATCAAACTCTTGGAAGAAGTTGCATATCCAAATAACTTCTTTGGATGCTTAAAAAACTGCTATATACTCAGAATCCACTGTAGAATCGACTACTAACTAGTTTCTTTGACCTCTTTCAACTCACATCAATATAACCCCTAATTACTAGCTCCTTTTTTACTCCATACACCAGGAACACATCCTTGGTACGCCTTAGATACTTAAACACAGCCTTAGCAACAACCTGGATAAACTCTTTCAACTCATAGCTCCTCTATTGAGATTGAAGACATAACCTGACAACGACATTTGTGGTATCATCCAAATGTTTCATTTAAAAGATAATTCTTCCTCACTAGACTCTTGGTCAGGAGCTTCCAGAATGGTGTTTTCCAACACATATAATTTCCTTGCATGGTATAAAATAGTACACAAGCACCTTTGTCATTCTTCTTGGAAATTAGTATTAGTGAGAAGGTTATCCTTCTCAAGTATTGATCACAATGATATAGATGAATTCATGTGGGTTTTCATTTCTAAAATTAAGATCACAATTTTAGTACTTTATCTAATTTATAAAATTAGATAATAAATATTAAATTTATTAATCTTACACTATTTTATCAAAACTCAATAGCCCTCACTATTGGTTTTCGAATATCATGTTGTGTAGATATTCTAGTGTAAGGGACTCATATTCCTCATCTTGTAACACATACTTTAGCTTCAAAAAGTTATTTTAATGGTTTTAAGGTGGGTATAATTTTTTCAAAACCATTAAATAGTGGTTCCTTGATCTGTTGAGTAAACTCCCCAATCTTGAAATCCTAAATTTGAATTTCCTCAATCCTTGTCTCTCAGTTACATCAAGTTATTTTTTGATAGTCAACCCTATGTGAACTAGGTTAAGTCAACCCAAAAATCATGTTATAATTCTCCGATAATTGAAAGAACCTAAAATTTGGTCAGTAAAACACTTTGAAATATAATTCAATTTTAAACTTAAGTAGTGGGAGGCTATATAAACTTAATATATATACTTGAGGAAATTTTTATCTTTATGCGTAAATTTACAATTTTATCTTTATTACATGATTTTTAATATTAAGTGGGTTTACTTAAGTGATTAATCATGTCTTAGATAATGTTTATGTATGATCCAATTTATTTTAATTTCATATTGCATAATAGTTAATTCATTAATTTATGTGATCATGACAAAACATCTATAATGAAATTAACCATACAATTTGATAAAAATAAAATAACAGTAGGTGGTAGGATAATGAGTCTTTTAATGGTTATACTATCTATCAAATGATAAACTATGTCTCAACCTAGAGGAAAAAAACCTTGAACCATTATTTTGTTTGTGTTGTAGCTTTCCACATGACTTCTCATGTACATCATGGATTAGTTTCGTCTCAACTCCAAAATTCAAACCACCTCCACTCACATGAGGGATTCATACATTACATTAACTTTTAGTCACATACGGGTGAGGGGAACCAAAGGATTGGTTTAGGGGTTTTACATAAAAAGAAATTGTGGGCACACATACCCTTACATAATGAGAGGAAGGATGATGAACAAGCCATCAATTGAATTTAACAATAATAATAAATTAAAAGGGAACCAATAGATATGGTCTATGATCATGATCATCAACATACATGCAACGAATTATGAATTTAATAAACCAGCATTCAATTAAAATCATTCTTATTTGAGATATAATTTGAATGTTCTTGATTATTATTTTTAACAAATTAAATAATTTATTTAAAATTTACTAAGTACAAAAAAAATTTACCTTTGGAGGCAACACAATGAGTACCCATCCGAACAACCTGATGTATATGATGGTCGTATATTGTTTACTAATATGACATGTAGAATACACATCTTATATGTAATTTCATGGTGTGTACTATCAAATAAATGACACACAAACACATGTTATTTACGTTGCATGTTATGATTTTAATGTGGAGAGTAATCAGTGTATTATGGATTACACATGATATGTAGTTACAGATATTTTATAGAAATTAATCATACATTTAATCTATATATATATATATATATATATATATATTTATAAAACTCATCACATGGTGTGTACGAGTCAAATAAATGACACAAAAAACATGTTAATAAGGTTCAAGTAGTATGATAAATTAATTTTAAATTCTTTAAACATGTAATATATAGTGTATACTATCCATCTACCCATCGTGGACATCCATAAAAGATCCCAAAACATCATTTCGCATACTTCCAATACTTTAACAAAAAAAAACATTTTATATCACTTTTAACACATAAAATCCAACTGGGCACCATTCCAAAGACCAAACATGCAGTGCTTAGAAAACAATTTCAGTCGACACTCACAAAATTACAAAACACCAATTTTAATGTCAGGAACATATTTAAAATACTAAACCAGATTCTAAATATCACACATCAGGTGTGAAACAACAAAACATTTAATTAAACACCCAGTGTGTACAACTAAAATCGGCCAATGCCATTTTCATAAAACAAGAAATGAACTACCAATTTTTCAAACCAAATAAATCATAAAAATGTTTCCCAATAATAATTAACACCTAGGTAAAGTGTAAAAAAGAAAAGAAATAGATGAAACTCAAATTATAAATCCAAGCGAAATAGAACCCTACATTCAGTGTGCTATTTCACAAAACAAAGTGAAATATCACAAAACAAGGTTAGTGCAACATTTTCGCACAAAATAAATTTATATAAAAGATTGAAATTATCACATATTAATCATGGAAGGTGAGAAAAGTGTAAAATTGATGATTCTAAAATTAAAAAGGACAATTACATGGGAATCCTACCTCGGAATGAAGGCGCGGTGAAACAACACGCATCTGAAACCACGTGGTGAGGTCCAACACCCTACATATTAAATATCAAGGATTCAAAACACACTAAGATACTTAATTCAAGTATGTGAAACCAAATTTCAGGAAGAAAACGCACTAGTGAAGGGTTGGAATGGCTGCGCGCACCAAGCGGGAAGGTCGCTGCGCCGACTGGACTCACCGGAAGAGGAGGGAGGCGCGCTGACCAGACAATTCACAGGCAGGGAAGGTGAGTTGTTCGGACCAGTCACCGACAAGTGGGAGGGAAACTGCGCTGCTGGGAAAGAGGGGGGACGGGGGTCGTGTTGCTGGGAGCAGGAGGCTAGGGGGGGCGATTGGGAAAGGGGGGCGACGACCTGCCACACTGGGAGAAACAAGAGATGCCTAAGGGGGCTGTGGTGCTGGCTGTGCGCTGAGCAGGAGGGCTAAGGGGGGTTCAACCAGTGTTGGGTGAGCCGGAAGGGAGAGGAGGTCTGAGGACCGATGGCTGTAAGGGAGGATCCGGCTGGGTTGCGCTGAAAGGGGCAAGGGGGAGACTGAGATAGGGGTAGCGGTGCTGGAACAGAGAAGGTGGCGTCGGGCTACTGCGCACTGTGAATAAGGTGACGGGGAGGTCGGTTGGGGATGAGCTGCTAGGGCACGCCACACACAAAAAGGGAAGAATGGGGGTCTGATTGGAGAGAGAAGGTGTGCCTTCAAAAAACCTAAAAAAAATAATACCAAATGTTTCGAATCTATTTGAATATCACCCGCAGCTCTCGATTTTATCTTCTAAGTTTACCTATGCTTTTTCCCTTCTGAATTTGACCTTGGTCGCTCAGTTCAAGCATCACCGACCTTTAGTGGAATTATTCAACATGATTGTTTTTGACGCTTGGGTTTTATCTGATCGAGATATAGTAGGGCTTCTCGACAACAGGAATATTATGGTTCGTTTTTCTTTAGAGTCAGATTTAATCAAAGCCTAGTCCAAAGAACCCCATGTCTATAATGGATCTCGCTTCTTTATTTTTCGGTGGTCCTATGATTTCCACATGAAGAGTGATTCTCCAACAACAACGATTTGGGTTTGTTTTCTAGATCTTCCTCTTCTGTTCCAGAACCCTTCGATATTCTGGACGCTAGGTAATATGATAGGTCATTTTCTTTGTTCAGATAGTAGAACTAACACAATATGTCACCTGATTGATCCTCGTATATGTGTGGAAATTTATGTTTCAAGGATTCCTATTTTTTTTTGGATTGAGGCTGAAAAATAATTCCGGTATAAGCAAGCAGTTATCTTCAAATATTGGGTGGATTTCTGTTCAGTTTTTGAGAAAATGGGTCATCGGCTGTTAACATGCCATTGTGGGCTCATGGTCAGTCATTAGAGGGAGGAAGCGGTTCTGGAGATGGGTACTAGTGTGGTCAGGGATAATGTTCTGGAAGGGCAGGCCCTTTGTGGTGCATCCTCAGTAGTTGATCCGAAGGTGATGGTTCTAGGTGGAGCATCCACCGAAACTCTTTCTCTGGATAATGTTTTCCCAGTGATTCTTAATCCAAATTTTGCATGTCTTTGGATGACTATGGTGTGACCTTAATCTTGAGGACAAAGGTATTCCTCATTCTATAGTGCCTGATAGGGTGTTCATTTCAGGAACTTTTGAGTATAATACCACTGCTCCCAAGGCTGCATCTTATGTGGAGGATATGCACTCTAGAAGCGAGGGGTCTCGGGAGATGACGCCAGGGCGACTTGGTCATGAAAATGTTTCTTATGAGGCAAGGGAGGGTGAAGTAACTTGGTGCAATGGTCAGTAATTACAGACAGTAGGGGGTGGGGTGCACATCATGCTAAAGAAAGTGCCAGATATCAATCTTGTTAACCGATTTGAAGGTTTAGCCAGCAAAAGGCCAGATAAGGATCATGATACAACTTGGGAAGATAACCTTAGTGAAGAGAAGAGACTCCAAATGGAAGAGTATAGTGATGGATCTTTTATTTTTTTAGAAGATAGTGCTATTGAAATCCAGTGCAGAGGGCTACCCTGTCCAAGGAGAAGGAAGGGCCAAAGAGGGAATCGAGACTCAGGGAGGTGTATCCCGATTAAAGGACACAATTTGAAGGGGTTCAAGGACTACTCATACTTACCCCAACCTATGGAGACCAAATATTCCAAAAAGGAGAAGTCCAAGGTGATTGATTTTGATCCCAAGGTTATTAGTAATAAATTTCATGTTTTAGGTGACCATAAGGAACATGAGAAGGAAAGAGTTATCTCGGAGGATTTAAAGAAAATGCAGGAAGTATTAGTGGTGCTGAACACACCTCCTAGTGAGGACTCTGGCTGGCCTGAAGCTATTGGAAATGGGGAGATATGGGAAATTATTATTCAATCCGAAGAAGAAATGTTGGAGGATTCGTTTATTATTAATTCCTTGAAAGAGGATGCGACTAATATGTCCGAGATAATACTTCGAGTGGACACTAATAAGGAGTGGTCAGAGTGGATTGAAAATCAAGATGGAACCCTAATAAGAGGTTTCAATGCAGAGAAGATTATATTGGAGGAGTACATTCAGACATGTGGTAAGATGGCCTATTAGTTTGAAGGACTTATCAAGGATGATCCAGCCTTAGAGGTAAATGGTTTCCATTGGAAGTTATTTAGGAATGGAGTGTCTAATAGAATTAAATTATATTTCAATGGAACGGTTATCTCTTACAGAATTTGAAGTTTTGTATTTTTTACTACATGGTTTCTCACTTTTCCATAAAAGTGTTTGCAAAATAAAAAGATAATTTTATGTCAAAGATAATAAAATTAACAATTTTAGTTTTCATCTAAAATAAAAATATTAAAATTCTTAATAACCATAAAAAATTTAAATGACATAATAATATAACATTTATTTATTCATTTTAATTCTTCAAAGATGAAAAGGTCACACAATTGCCTGGGAGAAGCTGCGCGGCATCACGCTCCACTCATGCGTCCAACGACGTCAAACCCAAAACGTGCACTTTTTAACATAAACTCAAAAATTTCATCTAAGAATCACCCCATACCCCAGAAAAAATATTTAAAGGCAAAAAAATAATTAAATAAATTAAACACATGGGTTGGGGTGTGACACTATACATTGTGTATGCAACTTACATGCCGTGTAGTCCGGCTAATCGGGCTCTAGTAATCAAAGGCACAAAGATAAATTACAACATAAATAATGATATGAAAATATAACAAGAGAAAAATAAATATAAATAAACATATATGTCATCAAGAATAAAACTAGAATGTAAAAGAAGAGGATTAAGTATATTAGGAAAATAAATAGTTAATCATGGGCATCTCCTAAGCATCCAATGAGATGATCCTATATGTACACTGGTTGGAACCATCGGTCGGTCTATCGATGAAGTTCCTAAGTCTATAACAAATCAGATTACCCTCAACTAGACTCACCCGAGGCATGCCCAAGGAATAAGCCCATGTCATACCAAGGGGGGTCTAATCAGTCTCATCGTAACTAGATAGTATTTGTCTCTCATCCCTCACTAAGATTCCAAGGATCTGCATGATAATAGTCACAAGAGGTGAGGAAACATTTATCATATAGTCGTATCTCCATATCTCACCTCCTGACAGCCCCTTATGCAATCCCCATTTAAAAATACACATAGAAAACATCATTAACCATATCCATACACATGTAAATCACTAATTATCCAATCACATGGTATGTGCATAGGAATTCAGCTTCCTTATAGAAAGAATATTCATTTAATGATGGTTTAAATAGGCCTTGTAATTTGATAAAAATAATGATATCCTATAAAACTACTTTAAGAGACATTTTAAATATAATATCATACATAACTCCCTTTTCAATGTATAAACGAACCTTTAAATTAGATTTAGAAATCAAGAGTTGAAATCCCTTTTTTATAAACCCCTTATTGAAACTGAACATTTGTTTTCAAAAGCCTCTTTGAAGTCATAAAATGCCATTATTGATTTAAAACCATGCCCTTTGGGAACACATATGGGTAAAGCCTCTTGAAATGGCATATAAGGTATCATAAACATAATTTATACACAAATAAAAAGGAAACCCATCAGGAAGGATTCTTAAAATTTATAAGCATCCAAAATATCAAATTAAATCATACCTCAACTCAAAACCAAACTTAAAGGGACAAAGGAAGTGTTCATATGCCCTATAAATCGAAACCACAAATATTTATAACCAAAGCCCCACCTAGGGGTTTCCAACACAACCCCACAATGATAGAGAAGGGGAGAAATGAGGAGCGGGAGACATAGGATAGAAAAGTGATATGTACCTTAGAAACCCACTCAGGATCAAAATAGGAAGGCTCAACTTCATGGAGGGGGTAAGGGGGAGTTTCACTTCAGCCTCCTTGGGATGTGTCGAATGAGATGGATGAGAGAGGTGTGGGGAGTTAAATAGGTGGAGGGTATAATGGAAAATTCAAAAAAATTAAAATCTAGGTACATCTTATGGTTGATAGTTTACCAAAATTTGTGCCAACCATGTATCTTTCACTAGGCACACATAGGATCCTCCACGGTTAGACAAACTATGCACCAATCATCTAAAATAGCTCTTCTAAACAGAAGATCCCTACTGCATGGATTTCTCAAGACGAGCACTAACTATGCGCTAGCTGTTTGACAAGAAGAAATTCTAAAATTACAAAGAATTCCAAAATTAAATATTTTGACCTCAAGAATAAAAATAAAAATAAAAAAATAAATAAAATTATAGTTAAAGTGATGGTCATGGTGTGATAATTATCCCCATCATAATACTTTTCCCCCTAGAAAGTCACTAAATTCAAAAAAGAAGCCACATCAAGAGAACTTAAATTGGAAATAAGTAACTCGAGCAACTAAATCCAAAGCACTACACCTATGAAGTGAACCAATGCATATATCAACATCTCCTAATTCATAAGTCACACCCAACGGTCCTTAGGAGAGATCCCACAACTAAGACCCATGGTAAGTCACCCCACCATATAATAACTACTCAACATGAGGAGTCAAATAACACAGGAATATAAGAAAACAACTATGAAATTTCGACCAAACAATAACCAAGAGGGTCCCAAAGAAACATCCATCTAGTGGCATTTCCATAATTCCACAGAAAGAATAACTCATTCTAAAAATAGACACAAGATAAAAAATTCCCAAAACACAATGCCAATAAATATAACAAGGAAAAAGAAGGGAAAGAAAAGAGAGGGAGAGAGATGGAAAAAAAGGTTTAACTCTGAACTATGTGGAATCATACTAGAAACAAATGAGCAATTGCTTCCTCTCTAGAGAAGTGACACCCAAACAAGAAGACTCCTCCTGGACATATTCCCCAAAATCAGACCTGTCACAACCCACGAACCTCCATCAGTACCAAAGGAGACAAATTCCACCATCATGGAATCACCTACCAAAAAATTAAATGATATTTGTCCAAATAAGGGCGCTTTAGGCCAAAGATTTAGACAAAGACCTTTCACAAGGATACACTCTTAACGAATTACTCAACACAATCTCAGAGGAACAAAAACCTTCCACTAGCCTCCTCGAGCCACTCTACATCATCTAGAGAATCTAGATCATCCAAACAAGTGGGATGAAAGGGACATTACTCTACCACTCCACATGGAGTTTGGGTAGGGTCAGCAATTTAAAGATCTACACTAAAAGTTCTAGGAACACCTACCCAAGGGAAACTCCATGAAACAACTTACAATGATTTCTTAGAACTCTTTTAAGGGAGAATACTCTAAATGACATGAGAAAATAAGAAACCCAAACAATAACAAACCAAAACCAAAACAACCCAACCAGAATTAAAACATTCCCAAAATAATAGCCTAAGAAAGCACACCAAAACTTCAAGACCAAATTGAAATTTTTTCATTTTACATCATTTTCAAAGCCCCGCCCAAATTTTAAAATTTTAAAATTTTACCTGAAAAGAAATTTAAAAATGTACACTTAAATTACAAATCCTTAAATGATCATCTTAAATCATATCATTGTAAAACCTCACATGTTCCTTATTGAAACCACTTCATGAGTCTCAAAACACCTGGTCCATTTCAATTTATTTTGGGAAATCTTCATTATTCATTCAAAAAACTCACTTTCATCCTTTAAAACCACATTCCATTTTCAAAACCTCAATGAAATCTAATTAAATCACATCAATACCTCACCAAAATCCTCTTTAATCCGTCCCAAATAACATTGAACCGATCCCAAAATCAATTCCAAATCCAAAAAAATAAAAAATATCACTTTGGAGGGCTAGTGGTTGTGCATGGTGAGGCCACATGGTTTAACAGACCATGTTCCAACCATTCCACTACCAATGAGAGTTTCTCGAAACCATACACATGGGTTTCACATGGATTTTTAGTCCATGTGAGCTACTGGTGCCTATAATTACACCCCCTTCTCACTCAAATAATGAAAACCCCAAAAACAACATATAAAACACTCAGAAGGATCAAGAAATAATTAATTAAAATCAAAATCCATAAAAAAGAATCAATAGAAAAACTCAGAATCAAAACTCAAATCCTAACATCCTATGGTAACTCAGGCTTTGTCACAAGTAGTGGTAATTTGACAATCACCCATGATATACCTTATGGGAATTGATGATCCTATCTCTCATCTACCGAGATTCCCAAATAAAGGCTTCTTTAAGAACATAGGTCATCTTAAGAACCTAGGTTATAATATCATAATTGTACGAAACATCTTGGGCCACCCCTAAATCGGGCACCTGAGCTAGCCCACAATAAGACTCGAGGGGTGTTCCTGATCCCCACAGGCTAGAAACAAGTTCAGATTTACTCAATTTGAACAATTTATCTTGAAGGAATTAAATTAAAATAACAATTAAATTTTACTGAAATTCCGACATGATACGTCCATATGTTGGATGCCCATACAAAAAATCAAATAAAACAATTAAAGTAAAATGAAAAAACAAGAATAATAAAAAAAGGATACAAAATAATCCTAAAGCTAAAATGATATGGAAACTAACTTGGATAAAACTTCTAAGGAATAAAATGAAACAAACATACCTGAACAAGATCTCCATTTGACCTGAGTTGACACTCCATCTATAGAGTCGATACTTTCTACAAGAAATGTCTAAGGAGTACATGAAATTTAACTCCTCTAAATCAAATCCTAAACTTGTAAATGTCTCTTGATCTATATAAATTGAGCAGTGTAGGTAGAGTGTGAGCAGAAAATCCTATTAGGATTTCACTGAAGAATCCATGCATCCCATTTAACTAAACAAACCAAGAATTCTGCTTTAAACTAATCTATTCTAAAATAATGTTTTTATCATTTCATAGGAATAAATTTCAAATGACTTTTCTAAAATTTCTACTTAAAAATTTGAACATGTCCTTTAAAACATTATAAATTTTCAAATAGACTTTAAAACCCCATTTATGAAACAAAGTTCTAAAAATTAGATTTAGTATCACATTGGAAAACACCTAAAAATGCATAAATAAAACTGCTAACTAATCTTATGGGAAGAAAAATTGGTGAAAAACATTAAACAAAAAAGTAAATCTAGAATTACAACCACACTAAATACAAGAGAAAGCAATAATCATAGGTGAAAATATAAATTACACCATGAACATTGATATACTAATATAACAAGAGAAATAATAGAAAATATGTGTCATTAAGAATAAAACTAGAATGTTAAATTGGAGGATAAAGTTTCTCAAGAAAATACATAGATGATCATGGGTAGCTCCAAAGAATCCAGTGAGATGATCCTAGACATGCTTGGGTTGGAACCACCTATAGGACTATCAATGAAGTTCTCAAGTCTATAACCAGACAGATTATCCTTAACTAGCATCAATGGTGGCACCCCCAAAAGAATAGGCCCATGTCATACCAAGGGCGATCTAGTCAATCTCATCATGACTAGATAATGTCTCTCATACCTCACTAGGATACCTAGGATCCCCATGATAACAGTGACAAGAGTTGAGGAATCATTTATCATATAGTGGTATCTCCTCACCTCACCTCTTGACTCCACCTTATTTGATGCATGGATTTTTAGGAATATGTGTTAATTGACTTGAGTGGGCTCCTACTCGTGTAGGGGGGAGAAGCAGTAGTGGATTCCAAGTCTATTAAGAGGCATGGGGGTTGTTTGTGCACAATTGATAAGAGGAAGTGATGTATTTTGGCTATTTGTTAGTGTTTGTTAGTTGGTTAGGGTTTGGTGAGAGCTGGTAGTATGTTGTGAGATTTTTTTAGTAGTTTGGGTGTTTAACTGGATGGGAGGGCCTTTAAATAGAGGGGGATGGTGCGTGTAAGGGAAAAACTCATTTCTGGGTGAATTTACATGGCAGGATGCTGTGTGGGCTTGAATGTTGGGATGTCCAGTAAGGGGGGGCTTGGAGGAGTGATCTTCCACAAGGTTTCTCTCTCTCACTCTCTTTTTCTTCTCCTCCCTGAAATCTCTCACCTTTCCTACTATAATTACTGTAATTTTGATGTGTTTCCTTTTGTTTTAAACAATATAATCCAGTTTAACTTATCTTTTTATCCCTCTCAATATTTCACGTAAAAATTGGAGACTCTACTGAGGAACTGTCTGAGAGGGATCTGAATGCTGGAGAAGTTTTCAGCTAGCAGATTTTGTTGGAGCAGACTGAGTAGGTGCAACAGTTGAGGAAGAAACGCACAAAGCCAGGGAAGTGCTTCATAGTAGGAGACGCGTATGAGTCTAGAGAGATTACATGAAGTAGATGATGATAACATATAGAAGTGGATAATCACGACTAGGAGTAGTGAGGCACACGATGTAGGGGAAGAGATGCACACAATACACAATGAAATTTTCCATCTCAACATAAAAGAAAAGAAAGAAATATTTAAAAAAAGATAATTCAGTTGGCACAATATTTTTCTCTCTTCCACCTATGAAAAAATATGATATAAAAATCATATTGGGAAATATTATATAGGCTATTGTTGGAGCTGGAGATGTGCTTGGAGCGGTTTTGGTGGAAAGTTATTTCTCCGCTGACTATTTGTTTCTGTGAAAACATACAATTGCATCTATTATTTTTTTCCTTTTGAAAGAAAAATGTTAGGTAGAAGGCAAGATAAAAGAGTTTGAAACATATTTCAAATATTTTTCTAGCAGACAAGCTGAAATTGATAGACAACAATGAGAGATAGATATTTCACTGTAATAGATGGAGGCTTACATTAGATTATCAAGACAACAAGAATGTGTTGGATGAATGTCTGGAGTTGAGAAACTACCAAAAGAAGAGAACTAGGGGCTTGTGTTACAAGTGTATGGTGGTTTAGAATAAAAAAAGTGGAATAAAGACATTGGAGAGATTCTAGGCAGCAATGATTATTCTATTTTCCCAGGAAAACAACAAGGTGAAGAGCAGAATGATTCCAGTTTTTCACAGTCTGAAGAAGAAATTTCAGGTTCTAGTTCCATCATTGAGGAGCAGGAAGGGGTTGACATTAAGGAACAACATGTACCTAAGCCATAATTGATTCCACTTGATGAATAAGTGATAATTCAGAATGTGCTTCCGAGTACAATTGATTGTTGCGGATTGGAAAAGTTTGTCATACATTCTGATCTTGATGGAAAATCCATACGAACACTCTCAATGGGGTTTGAGATTGGGAATAAGTCTTCAATAGATCCTAGATATGTTTCTAAGATTTGGGAATTTGTGGTGCTAGAGTTAAAAGGAATGGAGATGATTAAGAGGATGAGTATGGAGATGGATGAGGAAAACCTGTTTTATCTACAGTGAATAGTCCAGCAGTGTGCCTTATAAGTTTCCAGATTGGTTCTTTTACTTGGTTAGTAGTTTCATGAAAATTATACAGAGATTATGGTCACTACTTGGTACCCGGATGGGTGACAATGTTACAATAGGACGATCAGGTTGTGTAGGCCATGAGTAATTTGTTTGAGCAGCCATTGGATGTCAAAATGCAGGTGGTAGGCTTTAGTTTGGACACTAAAGTAACCAGATTACTAAGGAAGAGCAGATTTCCAAGAGGTTCAGTGTGTAACAAGCTCAAACGATGTTTTGTTAGTTTGGTTCTTGATCACTTCACGAATAAGATTACAACAATAGTTTTCAAGTATGGTGTTGTGAAATTTGAAGCATCTGGAATTGCTGCAGCGTGTTTTCCACCCTTGGTTTTTATTGGTTTGGAAGATCAAGGTGGCTGTACTCTTTATTTGGGAACTAAACAATGGTGGATAGTAAGTGCTTGTTCAGTTCAGCAAGTGAAGGGATTTTTTAATGTTTCAAACTTGATAATCATAAATAAAGAAACTCACTATTTCCCAAGTTACCAATCAAATAGACTTTGTTCCAATGCTTCTGAAATTGAATGGAAAAAGGTTCAAATAGCTATGTGTGGTGCCTATTTGCTCATAATGAGAACTGCGGTTAATTTGTTAGAAATTATGGTATTATAATCAAAATCAAGGATTGAGAAACAAGTATTTTTAAGGTTAATCCTCCTGTTCGGTTTCAAATTTTCAAGGTTGATCAATCAAAATTGGTTGTAGCTGCTCTTGGGAAGAAAAATTCAGTGGAGGAATCAGATTCCAAATATGAGAAACTAAAGAATTACATATTTGGGATTCAAGAGTTTTTGACTGAAGCCCAAAGGCATGGTTATCATTTTAATGTAATCCACGGAAAGCTAAGAAAAATTCTGTCAGTTCTTGGGATGACCACCATGATTTGTATGTACTGTTTCTAAGGAAAAAATATTGTTTCTCTATTTCCAGAGCCACTATTGCTACCAAAACTTACAATAACCACTAAGGGTCGTGGGACAACCTTTGTTTTGGTTTATAACCATGGTTTCACACCTACACATGAAACAATTCCATTGGTAAAAACTACAGCTGTTTATACCATATATGATACCCCTTCTCCTTGCAGAAATCATCTACAACCCTTCTACTCCCAGGTGTTGGATCAGATGTGCTGCCAACTTCAAAGGGGGATTACAGTACCAATATTGAAGAGGTCGAGATGTGTTTTTTTGGTCCACCTTTGGGACAAGGTGGTTATTAAGGAGGGGAGAATGTTAGTAATATGTATTAATTGACTTGAGTGGGTTGCTGCCTGTGTAGAGGGAGAAGCAGTAGTGGTTTCCAAGTCTGTTAAGGGGTGTGGGGGCTGTCTGTGTACAAGTACCAAGGGTTAGTGATGTATTTTGGTTTTTTTTTCAGTGTTTGTTAGTTGGTTAGGGGTTGGAGACAGCTGGCAGTAGGTTGTTATAGTTTTTTAGTAGTTTGGGTGGTTAGCTGGCTTAGAGTGCCTTTAAATAGAGGGGGCCAATGTGTGTAAGGGAAAAACTCATTTATGGGTGAATTTCCATAGCAGGTTGTTGTGTGGGATGGAACGTTGGGACGTCCAAAAAGGGGAGGGCTCTGAGGAGTGGTCTTCTATGAGTTTTTTCTCTCTCTCTCTCTCTCTTTTTCTTCTCCTACACGAACTCTCTCTCCCTCCCTACTATAATTGTTGTTATTCTGCTGTGTTTCCTGTTGTATTCAACAATATAATTCAGTTTAACTTCTCTTTTTATCCCTCCCAATATTTCATGTAAAAATTGGAGACACTGCTGAGGAACTGTCTGAGAGGAATCTGAACATCTGGAGAAGTTTTCAGCTTGCAGATTTTGTTGGAGTAGACTGAGTAGGTGCGACAGTTGAGGAAGAAACATATGAAGCTGGGGAAATTCTTCATAGCAGGAGATGCATATGAGTCGAGAGAGATTTCCTAAATTAGATGATGATAACAGATATAAGTGGACAATCATGACTAGGAGCAGTGAGGCACATGACGTAGGGGAAGATATGCACATAAGACACAATGAAATTTTCCATCGCAATAGAAAAGAAAAGAAAGAAATATTAAAAAAAAGAGAATTCAGTTGGCACAATATTTATCTCTCTTCCACCTATGAAAAACTGTGATACATAAATCATATTGGGAAATATTATATAGTCTATTGTTGGAGCTGCAGACATGCTTGGAGCGGTTTTGGAGGAAAGTTCTTTCTCCCCTAACTATTTGTTTCTGTGCAAACTTATAGGTGCATCTATTATTTTTTTCCTTTTGAAGGGGAAAAGGTTAGGTAGAAGGAAAGATTCAGGAGTTTGAAACATATTTCAAATATTTTTCTAGGAGACAAGATGAGATTTATAGACAACAATGAGATCTAGATATTTCACTGGAAAAGATGGAGGCTTACATTAGATTATGAAGACAACAAGAAAGTGTTGGACGAATGTATGGAGTTGAGAAACTAACAAAAGAATAGGAACTAGGGGCTCATGTTAAAAGTTTATGGTGGTTCAGAATAAAAAAATGGAATATAGACATTGGAGAGCTTTTAGGAAGCAGTGATTATTCTATTTTCCCAGGAAAAACACAAGGTGAAGAGCAGAATGATTCCAATTTAGCATAGTCTGAAGAAGAAATTTCAGGTTCTAGTTCCATCATTGAGGAGCAGGAAAGGGTTGATGTGAAGGAACACCATGTCCCTAGGACATAATTGATTCCACTTGTTGAATAAGTGACAATTCAGAACGTGCTTCCAGGTACAATTGATTGTCGTGGATTGGAGAAGTTTGTCATACATTCTTCTCTAGATGGAAAATCCATACGAATACTCTCGATGGGGTTTGAGATTGGGAATAAGTCTTCACTAGTCCTAGACATGTGTCTAATATTTAGGAAGTTGTGGTGCTAGAGTTGAAGGGAGAGGAGACGATTAAGAGGCAGAGTATGAAGATGGATGAGGAAAACCTGTTTTATCTGCAGTGAATACTCCAGCAGTGTGCCTTAGAAGTTTCCAGATTGGTTCTTTTCCTTAGCAGTTGCATGAAAATTCTACAGAGATGATGGTTACTACTTGGTACCTGGATGGGTGACAATGTTACAATAGGATGAACAGGTTGTTTAAGCCATGAGTAATTTATTTGAACAACCATTTAATGTTAAAATGAAAGTGATAGGCTTTAGTTTGGACACTAAAGTAACCAGATTACTAAGGAAGAGCATCTTTCCAAGAGGCTCAGTGTGTAACACGCTCAAATGAAGTTTTGTTAGTTTGGTTCTTGATCACTTCGTGAATCAGATTACAAAAATAGTTTGCAAGTATGGTGTTGTGAAATATGAAGCATCTGGAATTGTTGCAGTATGTTTTCCACCCTTGGTTTTTGTTGGTTTGGAAGTTCTAGGTGGTTGTACTCTTTATTTGGGAACTAAACAAGTGTTGATGGTAAGTGATTTTTCAGTTCAACAAGTAAAGGGAGTTTTCAATGTTTCAAACTTGATAATCATAAATAAAGAAACTCACTATTTCCCAAGTTACCAATCAAATAGAATTTGTTCCATTGCTTCTTAAATTGAATGGAAAAAGGTTCAAATAGCTATGTGTGGTTCCTATTTGCTCATAATGGTAACTGCGGTTAATGTGTTGGAAATTATGGTATTACGAGAAAAATCAAGGATTCAGGAAACACGTATTTATAAGGTTAATCCTCCTATTAGGTTTCAAATTTTCAAGGTTGATCAATCAAAATTGGTTGTAGCTGCTCTTGGGAAGAAAAATTCAATGGAGGTATCAAATTTCGAATATGAGTGATTCACGCTCAAATTTACCCAAGAGAAGAAGGTAGAATGAGCTTTGTAGTTTAGCTTGGGTTGTCGAATCCTCAGAGACCTAAGAAGTAACCTATGGACACATACATTCTATGGACTATTTTTGGCTATTGAGTGGCCAACTTTGGGTTGATTTTAGATGGGTTTAAGTGAACACTAAAGGTATTAAGTGAATTAAAATTATGAGAAGGGTTGATCCTAGGTTATTATAAGGGGTGGATTGGATGCATTCTTTTTATTGTAAAAAATTTTCAATTTCTTATATTTGATATGGGATCATTTAAAGAGATAAAAAAAATCATCACTTACTGGTTTAATGCCTACACACCCTAATACTAATCACCTATACACTTGAAGGATCAAAGTTTTGAGCACTCCAAGGTAAAGGTTCTTATTATCACTTGAAATGTGTGACCTTAAATTCAATAAGGATGAAGAAGTTTTGGAGTAATCAAATAAAAATCTCATTTAAAAGAAGTGATTATCCATTAATGGAGTGAGAAATAACATCCAATACATCCCCTTGATACTCCCTTGAATCAACCCATAATTGGTTTATCCCTCCATTGATCACATGGTTTCAATGGAAGAGGAAGGTAGACTCATGAGGGAGGAATTGGAGAAGTAAAAAAAACAATGAAAAAAAACAATCACTCCATTGTTGTGTGATAATATCACAAGGTTTGGTATGAAAAAGTTCACACCTTGAGGCAATGGTATCAAAGTGATAATAAGAAGAATATAAAAATATAATATGATGAACTTTTATATAGAAACTAAGGTAATTCAAGGAACTTACAATTGAAGGAATGCGATTACAACATCAAATTGGAAGCATAACATTAAAACGAAACAAAGCTCCAAGATCCAAAAATCCTCCACAAAAACTGCCATAAATAGGCCTTTTTTAAGCCTTGGGTATATTATTAAGTATTCCAAGTCTCCTCAATTAATTTTGGTAGGCCATAGGTGGTTGGAAAGTTGAGGGAGAGTTGATTTTTCCACCTTTGACCCGAGGTGGCATCCAGCTTTCATCCACCGAACATAAGCGCTTGTAAGACCTTATATATGGACAAATTAGAGTGGGACATAGAAGAAAACAATGGATCTATGAATTTATACTAACATACTGTAAAATTTGGGCCCATTTGGATTTGTGGATTCAGAGATATGATTAGATTAGTGGGCTGTTTTTCTGGGCCGCAGAATCTGGCCTAGAATTTTATCTCTAACTTAGGCCGCCTAAATATCCACAATGGAGTCCTAATTAGCACTGGATCCTGAAGAATTATTTGTTCCTATATATGTCTTCTATAATACCACGAAATTTGGGCTTCATTGGGTTTGTAATGTGGGTCCCACATTCTCATTAGTGGGCTGGTGTCCAATCTGCCTTCTCTAGAATTGCTTCCATTCATCTCCAAATATCTCCATCATCCTTTATGAATCCTCCCTTGATCCATGAATAAAACATGTTCATATTGAAGTGTAGATCAATTTCCCAAAATATAAAATTAAAATAGGTATAATTACATTCCTTAAAATCATATGAATCATTGGGTACTTTAAATGATGTTAAAAAATGTACCACATAATAGTGCATTTTAAGATGGAATTACAATCATAATGTGAAATGATGTTCAAAGTGTAAAATGAACTAAAATGGTGTTTATTAATAATAAATAACATTAATATTATATATATTAACAATGAATATTAGCCTCATTTAGTGGCTAATCACACCCCTAATTTTTTTTTGCTAGTCCCAAGCAAAATGTATCTCAACAATATGAAATTCGAATTCCCTTTTCCAAAAAACATTTTAATACACAATGATCACCAAAAACCCTTATGCCAAAAAATCATGAAACCCATTAAAATGTTTTAATACAAGATAGTTTCATAATCAGATCTCAATCCCAATCTCATTCCTTTGTTCAAATTCATTGCCATATTTCATCCAATATCAATTAAGTATGAAGATGTGTTGTGTATCACAATAGACATATTGGTTCATCTTTATTCAAGGAGAAAATGATGGAAGTGCTAGGTGGAATCACATTTCAATATTAAGATTAGTATTCAAAAAAAATTTATATTGTATTTATATTGTATTTTTTTTGTTTTTTTTTTGCAATTTTTTCATGGTAATTGAAATTGCACTCAAAAGAGTCAACCCTTGTAGCGAGACTTTGCCGATGAATCTCAGGCTCAAAGACCTTAGGGAACCAAGTGAAGCCCACATACTCAGGCATCATCTCAAGTTAACTCAGTCAAAAACAAATTCAAATTACAAAAAATAGAGATAAAATTACTAACTCTGGGCCAGACAACTATGAAGTCACAATCCCCAAGTGCCGAAAGCCACGCATTAGGTCATTTCATTGCTCTACGCACAGATTTGTTGTTTTTTTTATTTTTTTGAATACACATATTAAAACTAAAATCATTACCAAAACTATCATTTTTATTTTGGGGACCCCATGAACTCAAACTAATACCCCACTAGCCAAAGGATGTGTGTTGTGATTTTATTTTATTTGGATGAAAATATAAACTATGGAATATCACATTAGATAGCCACACTTTCGAAAATCTATGCTCATGAAATTATACATGGATTAAAATCAAAATCAGGGAATGCTAAATTATTTGATATTAAATTTTAAAGTGTGCAATGTGTATTACCATGTTCAAAGTTAAAGGAATTTTTCCTTCCATTTACACACATTTTTTTTCAAATCATTCATTTTTTTAACACAAAAGCATTTTTTAATTTATCTCCCCCCAACATAAAATAACACTATCCCCATTGTTTGAAGAAATGAAAATTTATGAGTAGAGGTAGGTAAGGGAATTTCAAAAAGGAAATTGAAATATGAGGATCATGGAATAAATTCACTTAGTGGTTGAAGTTGAAGTCCTTGTTGCTCCAATTTAGTCCTTTGATATCCATATCACTTGCAGAGTTCCCTAGTAGAAAAAGGAAAAAAGAAAGAAAAAGAAACAAAAAAACAAAACAATATATATATATATATAAAATAAATAAAGTAAAATAAAAGTATATATATAAAAATTATATAATAAGGAAGCACAAAAAGCCGTAGGTCAGTGGTAAGCGCGCGCCCCTGTTTCCCTTCAGTCCCGGGTTTGAATCCCCGCGGCTTCACCGGTTGTGATGGGGTTTCTCCCACGACCTACGATGTGGCCTTTTTTTATTAGTATATATTTTTTTAACCTACAAACACATAAAAATAAAATAAAATAAACTGATGATACATTGTCTTCTTTTTAAATTTCTGGCTAAGGTATTACTCAAGGATCACACCACGTGACACAGATGAATTTAGCGCTCCCCTTTCCTACCCATCCATACTCATAATAGAAGAACAGGTCAATAGTTTATTTTTTTTATTAAATATCAAAATTATTAATTAATCCTATTTAAAATATAAAGTTGATTAAAACAACAAAATGATAGGAAACTTGAAAACCATGGGTTGCCTCCCATGCAGCGCTTTGTTTAACATTATTAGCTTAACTTGGACCCCTAATTGATTAATTATTTTCATCATCTAAGGTGGGTTCACATAATTCTTCATCAACTTCATGTTTTTGGAATGGTTCAATGAATGGTTTGACTCTATGACCATTAACTTTAAAGGTTTGACCATTGGTGGGATCTTGAATTTCTACAACCCCATGGGGGTACACCTTATGCACTATGTATGGACCTGACCATATAGACCTTAACTTTCCTGGGTGTAAATGAAGTTTTGAACTATACAAGAGCACAAATTTTCTTGGTTCAAAATGTTTGACTTTGATATTCCTAGATTGGTGGCTTGAACCCTAGCTTTATTGATCCTTGAATTTTCATAAGCCTCCATCCTTAGTTCCTCTAGTTTATTGAGATCTAATTTCCTTTTTGTTCCGGCAAATGAGAGGTCACAATCCATTTTCTTAATTGCCCAAAAGGCCTTATGCTCAATTTCAATAGGTAAATGACATGATTTTCCATAAAACAACCTATATGGTGAAATTCCTAGGATGGTTTTGTATGCTGTATGATATGCCCAAAGAGCATCCAAGAGTTTCTCAGACCAATCTTTCCTAGAAGGATTGACAGTTTTCTCAAGAATTTGTTTGATTTCTCGATTGGCTAACTTAGCTTGACCATTGGTCTATGGGTGGTAAGCAGTGGATACTTTGTGAGAAATTCCATAATTTTCCATGAGTTATGAGAATGGACGATTTCAAAAATGAGTTCCACAATCACTAATGATAGCTCTAGGAATTCCAAATCTAGAGAATATGTTTTCTTTTAGGAATATAATCACAGTTTTATGATCATTGGATTTTGTGGGAATGACCTCAACCCATTTTGAGACATAATCAATAGCTAAGATAATGTAGAGGTATCCCCTAGAGTTTGGGAAAGGACACATGAAATTTATTCCCTAGCAGTCAAAGATTTCAATCACTAAGATGGGAGTGAGTGGCATTTGATTTATTTTTGTGATGGAACCTACTTGTTGACACCTAGGACAACTTTGACGAAATGTGTAGAAGTCCCTTGAGAGAGTGGGCCAGAAGATACCACACTGAAGAATCTTAGCAGATGTTTTCTTAGAGGAAAAGTGACATCCACATGCCTCACTATGACAGAATTTAAGGATGGACTCTTGTTCAGATTCTGGGACACACCTCCTAATGACTTGGTCAGAGAAGAACTTATAGAGTTATGGATTATCAAACAAATAGTGCCTAACATCAGAAAGAAATTTCCTTCGAGCTTGAGTCCCTAAGAATTTTGGGATGACTCCTTTAACTAAGAAATTGGCTATATCGGCATACCAAGGGCAGTCACTCACAGAGTATAGGTGTTCATCAGGGAATGAATCAGACACAGAAAAGTGATTTGATTTGTCTTTTAATTCCATCATAGAGAGGTTATCTGCTACAACATTTTCAACGCCCTTTTTATCCTTGATTGTAAGGACAAATTCTTGTAAGAGAAGGACCCACCTAATCTGTCTAGCCTTAGAATCTTGTTTTTGGAAGAGGTATTTTAGTGCAGAATGGTCAGTGAACACAGTGATGGGGGATCCTAAGAGGTAGGAAATAAACTTCTCTAAGGAAAACACAATAGCAAGTAACTCATTTTTAGTGGTGGTGTAGTTGATTTGGGCATCATTTAAGTATTTTATTGCATAAGCAATGACATAAGGAGTTTTATCACAATGTTGTCCTAACACAGCTCCAACAACAAAGTCACTGGAATCACACATAAGTTCGAAAGGAAGGTTCTAATTTGGAAATTTCATAATGGGAGGAGAGGTGAGAGAGGATTTGAGGGTTGATAATGAACCCTCACATCTTTCTGTCTAAACAAATGGAGCATCCTTTACTAGTAGAGCACAAAGGGGACAAGATATTGAACTAAAATCCTTGATGAATCTTCTATAGAAACCAGCATGTCCTAAGAAAGACCTCACTTCCTTGACAGTTTTGGATGATGGAAGGTGACGAATGATGTCAACCTTGGCTTTATCAACTTCAATCCCCCTACTTGAGACTAGATGACCTAGAACTAGTCCCTCTTTAACCATGAAATGGCATTTTTCCTAGTTTATGACTAGATTATTTTCTTCACATCTTGACAAGACTCTCTCAACAATCCTCAGACATCCATCAAATGTATCCCCAAACATAGAGAAGTCATCCATGAAGAACTCTTGAAAATCCCCTACCATGTCTAAGAATATTCTCATCATGCACCGCTGGAAGGTTCTAGGGGCATTGCATAACCCGAAGGGCATGCGTTTGAAAGAAAAGGTGCGAAATGGACATGTGAATGTAGTCTTCCATTAATCCTCTAGGGAGACCTCAATTTGATTATACCCCGAGTACCCATCTAAGAAATAGTAGAAGGCATGACCTGCCACTCTCTCAAGGACTTGGTCAGTGAATGGTAAGGGGAAATGGTCCTTCTTGGTGAATGAGTTTAGCTTCCTATAGTCAATTCAGACCCTCCATCCACTACTCACCCTGGAAGAATCTATCCATCCTTATTGGTTATCACTGTGATTCCTGCATTCTTGGGAACCACTTGGATTGGGCTGACCCACTCACTCTCAGCTATGGGATATATGATACCAGCTTTTAACAATTTCATAAGTTCCTTCCTTACTACCTCCATGAGATTAGGATTGAGTCACCATCGAGGTTGATGACATGGCTTTGAATCGGATTCTAGAATAATCCCATGAGTCCCGATAAGTGGGCTAATCCCAAGAATATCAGACAGGGTCCAACCAATGGCTTTATTATGTTTCCTAAGTACATATAGAAGCATCCTCTCATGATTGGATTCAAGAGAAGAATAAATGAAAATAGGATGTGTTTTATTATCCCCTAGGAATGCATACTTGAGTGCAGTAGGAAGTTCCTTCAATTCAAGATCAGGGTGGTTCGGAATTTCAGAAAAATATTGGTACATTGGATCAATATCAATTTTGTTTCCTAGAGTTTTATATAGGATTGATTCCCCACATATAGAAGTTTTAGCTACTAGATTAGCTTGATCAGATTTAGGGAAGGAAGTTTGATTGTTCTCCATGAAATTGGTTTCCTAAAAGGTTTTAATGATTGTTGGACCTAAGACTTCATCATAAGAGTAATTTGAAGATGATTCAATCCAAGGAGATAGACTTCCTTCATGTGAACAAAGTAAATCAATCTCATCCCAACTTAAACATTCATCAAATATTCCTTGATGATCTATGGATTCATTATCAATGATTCCTATCATGTTTACTTCATCAATGTACTCGTCATCCCTTATTTGTGAGCTTGCATTATAGATGTTCAAGTCTAGACTCATGTTCCCAAAGGTGATGTTCATGTTCCCATTTCTAACTCGGATAACAGAGTTGATTGTTGCAAGGGACGACCAAGGATAATTGGGGTTTGTTCCTTATTTCCTAAGTTTGGATGGTTTTCAAGGACAATGAAGTCAGTAGGGTAGATAAAGTTTTCAACCTTTACCAGAATGTCTTTTAAAACACCCTTTGGAACCCTAATACTATGATCAATAAGTTGAAGTGTGATAGATGTGGGTTGGAGTTATTCTAGGCCCAACTGGTAGTACACAGTATAGGGAATGAGATTGACACTAGCACCTAGGTCACACAAGGCCTTGCCAACTTTGCTCTCTCCTAGTTAAACATTGATTTAAGGGAAACCCAGGTCTTTCAACTTAGGAAGAATGGTCCCTTGAATGGTGGTACTCACATTAGCAGCCAAAAGGACATGATTTTTATGTGAAAATTTTCTTTTAAAAGTGCACAAGTCATTAAGGTACTTTGAGTAGGTAGGTATGGTTTGGATTTCATCAAGAATGGGAATGTTCAACTTGACTTGTGAGAAGATTTCCCTCAATGTTTCACTCAATTCAGGCTTGGTTTTTCCCCTCATGAGTTGAAGAAATAGTGCAGGTTGTGGGGTTGTTTTTTGAAGAGTTGTTTCTTTGACAATTTTATCATGTTTTTTAGTTTGATCATTTCGTTCATTTGAATTTACATCTAAGTTTGAATCTTCAGGTGGGTTCTGAATTAGTTGTTCAGGTTTCTCAATTTATTTCTCACTTCTTAAAATAGTCACAAACTTTAGTTGTTCATGAGTTGTTTGAGTGAAACTTGACTCTTACCTTGAAGTTGAGGATGGTACCGCCTGAGTAGGCATGGGTGCCTTTCCAGTTTTGATGGTTTGAAGTTCTTGTTTTAGGGAAGAGACTTTTTAGTTCATCCTCTCCATTTGTTTGCACATTTGTTCTAGTTGGCTTTGTGGAACAGTTTGGATTGGTGCTTGAGAAGATTGGTTTATCCAAGGGGGATATTTTGAAAGTGAGATGGTTTGTTGAAAATTGAATAGTGGCTATTGGTATTGGATAGGTTGGGTTTGGAACTGGTTATGGGTTTGATAGTTCTGTTGGGGGTAAGGATTTTGTCCCTGTGGTTCGCTAGGTTGTTGGTTATCTTTCCAGCGGAAGCCTGTGTGGTCATTATACTTTGGGTTGAAGTTGTTTTGGTATTGAGGCTTTTGAAAGTTCAAGGCATTTAATTCCGCTAGGGGTCCTCCTAAATGAACATCCTTGATGGATGGGATGGTTGGGAAGTTGTCTTTATTATGGTCATGTTTGTCACAAATTGTGCAAACAAGGTCTACAGTTTGGATTTCATGGACTTTCCTAAGGTCTATCTCTTCAACCTTCCTAGAGAGTGCTGCGAGTTTAGCCCTAAGGATTTCCTCTTCTCTAAGTGTATGAATTACAGTAGTTCTTTGTGTCTTTTCAAAATAAGGTGAAGTTCCCCATGTTTGGTTTTGTTCATAAAGGATTTCTAGATACTCGTAAGCATCATTTGGGGATTTGTTTTTAAAGGTTCCATTACACATCATGTCAATGAATTGTTTGTTCCCCGGACCCAAAACTTTATAGAAAATTATCACTTGTTCTAGAATAGAAAAACCCTGATGTGGAACCATGTTTAGAGTGCCCTTGAACCTCTCCCATGTTTCATATAATGACTCTCCCTCTTTTTCAAAAATGTTTTGGATGCTCTTTTTAAGTGCAATTGTTTTGTGGTGAGGAAAGTATTTTTTGTAGAATTCTCTTTGTAGTTGGTCCCAAGAGTTGATGGATGATGGTCTCAAATTGTTTAGCTAATTTTTAGCTCGATCCTTTAAAGAAAAATTAAATAGCCTCATCTTAGCTGATTCTAGTTGATGCGGGGGACACATGGTTTCTACAATGTCATTGAACTCCTTAATGTGAAGGTAGGGCATCTCGGACTCCATCCCATAGAATCTAGGAAGGTGGTTTAGGACATGGGGTTTAAAGATGTAGTTGGAATATCCTAGAGAATTGTGTCTAATTAATTAGGGGGCATTGGTCCAGGAAGGTGTGAGGTAGTCATTCATTGTTTGATCAATTGCATTCCCCAAGTTTGGGGCTGCCTCATTTGGGTTTCCATTTTGGTTCCCACCCGAGTTTATGAGTTGGTTTATTTGAAGACCTTCCATTGAAATAGGCTCAATTTTTGACTCTAGAGTATTAGGAAGATTAGGATCTAATGTAAAGAGTTACCTTGGTGTACTTGACTCCCCAACCCCAGGACTATCTACCCTAACTGGACGGTTTGATTGATCACGGGTGTAGGCAGACATGCGCCAAAAGAAAAAAAAATGAGAAAGGAAAGAGATAAGAGAATTTGGATGAGAAAAGAAGAAATGGGGGAGAATATAATGGGTGTTTAGATGACTTACTTGGGTCCCCATAAATGTCACCAAAATTTTATTCACACTCAAATTTACCCAAGAGAAGAAGGTAGAACGGTCTTTGTAGTTTAGTTTGGGTTGTTGAATCCTCAGAGACCTAAGAAGTAACCTATGGACACGTACATTCTATGGACTATTTTTGGCTATTGTGTGGCCAAATTTGGGTTTATTTTAGATGGTTTTAAGTGAACACTAAAAGTATTAAGTGAATTCAAATTATGAGAAGGGTTGATCCTAGGTTATTACAAGGGGTGGATTGGATGCATTATTTTTCTTGTAAAAAAAATTCAATTTCTTATATTTGAGATGGGTTCATTACAGGAGATAAAACAAAATCATCACTTACTGGTTTAATTCCTACAAAACCTAATACTAATCACCTATACACATTAAGGATCAAATTTTTGAGCACTCCAAGGTAAAGGTTCTTATTAGCACTTGAAATGTGTGACCTTAAATTCAATAATGATGAAGAAGTTTTAAAGTCATCAAATAAAAATCTCATTTAAAAGAAGTGATTATCCATTAATGGAGTGAGAAATAACATCCAATAAAAACCCTTTATACTCCATTACATTAACCCATAAGTGGGTTATCCCTCCATTGATCCCATGGTTTCAATGGAAGCAGAAAGTAGACTCATGAGGGAGGAATTGGAGAAGTAAAAAAAATCAATGAAAAAAAAAACAATCACTCCACCGTTGTGTGGTAATCTCACAAGGTTTGGTATGAAAAAGTTCACACCTTGAGGAAAAGGTATCAAAGTGATAAGAAGAAGAATATAAAGAGAATATGAAGAACTTTTATAAAGAAACTAAGGTAATTCGAGGAACTTACAATTGAAGGAATGTGATTACAACATCAAATTGGCAGCATAACATTAAAACAAAACAAAGCTCCAAGATCCTCAAATACTCCACCAAAACTGCCTTAAATATGAATTTTTGAAGCCTTGGGTAAATCCTGAAATAGTACAAGTATCCTAAATTAATTTTGGTAGGCCATAGGTGGGTGGAAAGTTGAGGGAGAGTTGATTTTCCACCCTTGACCCGAGGTGGAATCCAGTTTTCATCCACCGAACATATGCACTTTGAAGGACTTATAGATTTCCAAATTAGAGTGGGCTATAGAATAAGAAAATGGATCCCCAGATGTCTCCTAATTTCATGTAAAATTTGGGCCCATTTGGAGTTGTGTATTCGGAGATATGATTATATTAGTGGGCTATTTTTCTGGGCCTCAGAATATGGCCCAGAATTTTATCTCTAACTTGGGCCATCTAAATAACCACAATGGAGGCCGAATTAGCACTGGATCCTGAATAATGACTTGTTACTATTTATGTTTTCTATAATAAAAATAAATTTTGGATTTATTGGGTTTGTAATGTGGGTCCCACATTTTCATTAGTGGGTTGATGTCCAATCTGCCTTCTCTAGAATTGCTTCCATTTATCTCCAAATATCTCCATAATCCTTTAAGACTCCTCCATTGATCACTGAATGAAACATGTTCATATTTAAGTGTAGATAAATTTCCCAAAATATCAAATTAAAATATAGATAATTACATTACTTTAAATCATATGAATCATTGGGTACTTTAAATGATGTTAAAAAATGTAGCACATAATAGTGCAATTTAAGAAGGAATTACAATCATAATGTGAAATGATGTTCAAAGTGTAAAATGCACTAAAATGGTGATTTTGAATAATAAAGCACATTAATATTATATATATTAACAATGAATATTAGCCTCATTTAGTGGATAATCAATGAGAAACTAAAGTATTACATATTTGTGCTTGAAGAGTGTTTGGATAAAGCCCAGAGGAATGCTTATCATTTGAATATATGCCACAGAAAGCTAAGACAAATTCTATCAGTTGTTGGGATGACCACCATGATTTTTATGTACTATTTATAAGGAAAAAAATATAGTTTCTCTATTTTCAGATCCACTACTGCTACCAAAACTTACAGTAACCACTAAGGGTCATGGGACAACCTTTGTTTTGGTTTCTAACCATGGTTTCACACCTCCACATGAAAAAATTACATTGGTAAAAACTATAGCTCTTTTTACCAGATATGATACCCCTTCTCCTTATAGAAATCATTTGTAACCCTTCTACTCGTAGGTGCTGGATTAGATGTGCTACCGACTTCAAAGTGGAATTATAGTACCAATGTTGAAGAGGTCGAGATGTGTTTTTTTGGTCCACCTTTGGGACAAGGTGGTTCTTAAGTAGGGGAGAATGTTAGGAATATGTATTAATTGACTTGAGTGGGTTGTTACCCATGTAGGGGGGAGAAGTAGTAGTGGTTTCCAAGTCGGTTAAGGGGTGTGGGGGCTGTCTATGTACTACTACCAAGGGTTAGGGATGTCTTTTGGTTCTTTGTTAGTGTTTGTTAGTTGGTTAGGGGTTGGAGATAGCTGGTAGTAGGTTGTTATAGTTTTTTAGTAGTTTGGGTGGTTAGCTAGGTCAGAGGGCTTTTAAATAGAGGGGGCCAATGTGTGTAAGGGACAAACTCATTTCTGGGTTAATTTCTATAGCAGGTTACTGTGTGGGATGGAACGTTGGGACGTCCAGCAAGGGGAGGGCTCAGAGGAGTGGTCTTCCACGGGTTTTCTCTCTATCACTATCTTTTTCTTCTCCTACATGAACTCTCTCTCCCTCCCTACTATAATTGTTGTAATTATACTGTGTTTCCTGCTGTATTCAACAATATAATTCAATTTAACTTCTTTTTCTCTCTCTCTCAATATTTCATGTAACATACATCATCAAACATATCCATATATATGTAATTAAATAATTATCCAATCACATGGGTTGAGTGTAAGGGTGCAACATACTTATAGAAAGAGGATTTATTTAATGAAGGTACCAAGCATGCCTTAGGGTTTAATAAAAATAATGATTTCCTATAAAACTCATTTAGTAGACATTTTAAAAATAATATCATACATAAATCCCTTTTCAAAGTGTTAGATAGAAAGAGGATTCATTTAACGAAGGTACCAAGAATGCCTTAGGGTTTAATACAAACAATGATTTCCTATAAAACTCATTTAGTAGACATTTTAAAAATAATATCATACATAAATCCATTTTCAAAGTGTTAGATAGACCTTAAAATTAGATTTGGAAATCAATATTTGAAATCCCTTTTTTATAAACCCCTTTTTGAAACTGAATATTTGTTTTCAATAACCAATTTGAAATTTTACAATTCCATTATAGATTTAAAACCATTCCCTTTTGGAACACATATGGTTAAAGCCTCTAGAAATAGTATATGAGGGATCATGAACATAATTTATACATAAATATCAAGTAAACATGTCAAGAAGGACTCTTAAAATTTATAAGCACCCACAATCTCAAATTACATCATACCTCGACTCAAAACCAAACTTTTTATAAAATTATATAATGTCCTAAAAACCCTTTAAAATATAAAAAACTATCAAAGAAAACCTTTTTAGCATTTAATCTGACATGTAAAAGACATACCACCCAATCTCAACTTTAATTAATAGAAAATTTTGGGATCCCACTTTTTAAACTAAACTAATAATTTATAAACATTTAATTCTCATATAATACTCAACTAATACTCACAAAATACACATTATTTTCAGAGAAAGAAGTGATAGAAAATTTGAGCATCCAAAGGCATATCAAGTAAAGGATAAATCATGGAAACACCTACCTCAAATAGACGTCATTGAAGTGAAACCATCTAATTCCCAGAGAGAAGGGACCAAGGAAGAGTCTGCACACCCTAGAAATTAAAACCATAAAGATTTAGAACCAAACCCTCACCTAGGGTTTAGTTAATACAACCCCACAACAAGGGAGGAGCGTAGAAACAAGTAGGAGAGGGAGATGGAATAGAGGAAAGAGATATGGACCTTAATAAACCCACTTAGGATCGAAAGAGGAGGGATCAATTTCATGGAGGGAGAAAGGGGGGATCCATGCTTCAGCCTCCCTAGGATGCGGTGAGTAATAAGGGTGATCAGAGAGGCATGTAGAGTTAAATTAGGGGAGGGTATAATTATAAATTCTTACAAAATGGGCACTAGAACACTATTTATAAAACATGGGTGCCTATAATTGGTCAAACCATATGTAAATCATGAGAATTTTTTATACTTAACTGCATACTCATACTGTGTGATTGTCGCATGGTTAATATTAATCACACACTAACTGTGCGACAAGAAAAAATTAAACAGTGTGCTAGTACCCATTTTTTAGGAATTTATAGTTATACCCTCCCCTAATTTAACTCTGCATACCTCTCCTATCACCCTTCTTACTCGCTGCAACCCAGGGAGGCCGAAGCATAGATCCCCCTTTCTCCCTCTGTGAAATTGAGCCCTCCTATTTTGTTTCAACGTGGGTTTATTAATGTAGAGATCTCTTTCCTCTCCTTTATCTCCCTCTCCTCCTTGTTTCTATGCTCCTCCCTCGTTGTGGAGTTATCTCGACTGAACCCTAGGTGGGGGTTTGGTTCTAAATATTTGTGGTTTTTATTTCTAGGGTGTGAAGACTCTTCCTTAGTCCCTTTTCTCTAGGCATTAGAAGGTTTCACTTCAATGACGTCCATTTAATGAAGGTGTTTCCATGATTTTTCCTTTACTTGATATTCCTCACAATCTCAAATTTTCTATCACTACTTTATCTGAAAATTATGTGTATTTTTTGAGTATTAGTTGAGTATTAGTTGAGTATTATATGGGAATTAAATGTTTATGAATTATTAGTTTAGTTTAAAAAGTGGGATCCCATAATTTCCTATTAATTCCAATTGATATTGGGTGGTATGTGTTTTACATGTCAAATTAAATGATCAAAATATTTTCTTTGATGGTTTTGGATATTTTAAAGGGTGTTTAGGCCATTAGATAATTTTATACAAAGTTTGGTTTTGAGTCAAGGTATGATATAATCTGATATTGTGGGTGCTTATAAATTTTAAGAGTCCTTCTTGAAGAGTTTCCTTGTTATTTATGTATAAATTATGTTCATGATCTCTCATATACTATTTCTATAGTCTTTACCCATATGTATTCCAAAAAATAATGGTTTTAAATCTATAATGGCATTGTAAATTTTTAAATTGTCTATTGAAAACAAATATTCAATTTCAAAAAGGGATTTATAAAAAAATGGATTTCAAATATTGATTTCCAAATCTAATTTTAAGGTCTATCCAACACTTTGAAAATATAGTTATGTATGATATTATTTTTAAAATTTATCCTAAATGAGTTTTATAGGAAATCATTATTTTTACTAAACCATAAGGCCTATTTGGTACCTTCGTTAACTGAATCCTCTTTCTATAAGTATGTTTCACCCTTACACTCAACCCATGTGATTGGATAATTAGTTATTTACATATATATGGATATATTTGATGATGTAAGTTACGTGAAATATCGAGAGAGGGATAAAAAGAGAAGTTAAACTAAATCATATTGTTGAATAAAATAGGAAACACATCAGAATTACAACAATTACAGTAGGGGGAGAGAGGGTTTAGGTAGGAGAAGAAAGAGAGTGAGAGAGAAAAAAATTGTAGAAGGCCACTCCTCTGATCCCTCCCCTTGCTGGACGTCCCAACGTTCTAGTCCACACAACATCCTACTATGGAAATTCACCCAGAAATGAGTTCTTCTCTTACACACACTGGCCCCCTCTATTTAAAGGCCCTCCGAACCAGCTAACCACCCAAACTAAAAAAAATCTCTAACAAACTACTTCCAGTTGTCTCCAACCCCTAAATAACTAAAAAAAACTAACAAAAAACCAAAATACATCACTTCCCCTTTGGATTTGTACACAGAAAGCCCCCACACCCCTTAACAGACTTAGAAACCACTACTGTTTCTCCCCCCTACACGGGCAACAACCCAATCAAGTCAATTATTACATATTACTATCATTCTCCCCTCTTTAGAAACCACCTTGTCCCAAAGGTGGACCAAAAAAA
Organism: Viscum album; assembly: GCA_963277665.1. NCBI lineage: Eukaryota > Viridiplantae > Streptophyta > Magnoliopsida > Santalales > Viscaceae > Viscum > Viscum album. The sequence goes on from OY728132.1 coordinate 1,881,958,062, forward strand.
ACATAGCTCTACCTTTTCAACATTGGTACCATAATCCCCCTTTAAAGTTGGAAACACATCTGATCCAGCACTTTGTGAGTAGAAGGGTTGTAGATGATTTTTGCAAGGAGAAGGGGTATAATATCTGGTAGAAATAGCTATAGTTTCTACCAATATAATTACTTCATGTGGAGGTGTGAAACAATGGTCAAAATTATTTACTAATGCACTACTTTTAAAAAAATAAGAAAAAATTCAATTCTAAGTTTGAACTACAATATAATAAAGTATGCATTTCTATAATTTTTACTTAAAAATAAAGTACAAACCATTGCCCTTAGTCATTTTCAAAACTGAATTCTTTTCATTAGTGTCAATAGAATTTTAAAACGGAAAGTGGTTTTTTACATTTTCATATTTTTATAGAGAGAATAAAACACTTTCATTTGAAGACCATTTTCAGAAAACTACTTAAAACGATCTCACTGCTTTCCAAGAAAAAAATACAATAAAATGAACAATAATAAGTACACAACAAGGTAAATGTATATAGGCATACAAGTATCTCAACAACAATTAAAACAACTAAAAACCACTATACATAGACGAACCCAAGAGATCGAGAATCATCTATATGACACTAATACCTGCGACCCCATCTAGAGTAGCATGCCACATATGATGAAATCTAATGCTCCAAAACGCTCAACCATCCTTTTTCAGGTAGGCTGAGGGAAAATACCATAACAATAAACCCAAACATATCCGCCTACTATGGTCCATTGGTCAGTACCATAACCTACCATTGCAGTACTTGTCCTAGACAATTCTCTCAATATTCCAGGTTCGTATGTCGCAAGTATAAAAAGGGGTGAGCCATCAGATGACACCGAACATCAAATCACAACATATATTTGTAATAATGATCATAGAAGGCCACAACCCAAGTCTCCCCAAGTTCTACTCTCATGAATTAACATAAATAGATTACAAAGGGTTCCCAACCAAGGATCCCACATAATAAAACCCAAAAATTCCATCCTGAGGACATATCAACCATTCCATAGTGGAAAGGCATGAGGAGAAACCAACATAGGTTTTCATAATAAGAACATCCCCTAAATTTTAGTGGCCAAACAGACCCTTAAAAATTCCATAAAATCATTCTGTACCAAAAATGAAAACCAATTTTCTAAAGAGGTGTAAGACACACCATTTACCATATAAAAGCAATTGTAAAACCCCTTTAAAACATTTTTGGCACACATTGAAACAAAAACCAACCTTTATGGAAATGCTAACCAAGCTACAATTCCATGTTTAAAAAAAATAACTTCACACTTCACTTAGATTAAAACATTTAAAACCTTTTTATTAGGACCAAAAGGGGACTAGATACCCTAAGAGGGGGGTGAATCAGGGTATGAATATTCTTTTTCAAAATCCTCCTACCCTATTGGATCTTGACCTCTTTATTATGAGGGTCACTTTGTTTTCACTTTCATGTTTATTATGATTACTTATTTTTGTCTTTATCTGATGATGATGCTTTAAATGCTATGCAGGGAAGCAATCAGGCAGACACATATATTTTTACTTGGTTCACCCTCACTGGGCTACGTCCAAGGAGCATACAATGACAATGTGACATTATACCAAATATACTAAAGCTTAATGCCAATAATGTTCAGGCTAGATCACTTCTATGCCCAGGCACACTGCTTTTACAATGTTTAGGGTCAACTCACTACTTTCCCAAGGGTCACTCCCTGTTTCTCTCTCTCACTGGACCACTGCCTGTAGAAAGGATTACCTTCTTCCTCTTCCTTTGCTCACTCTTCCTCTTCCTTTGCTCCCTGCACTTGGAAGGGATCCACTCACAGTTTATAGACATGTAGGTCTCTTCATTATCACAAATTAATGCATATTCCTCTATATGTAGATGCTCTATTGAATTACAGCTTTCACCCATAGATTAATATCACTTTTCAATAGATGTACTAGGAAATATTCCAACATTCACGCAGCCCTAGAATACTCGACGTGCTTCTCTATGCTTGGTGCGCTTCTCTATGCTTTGGCGTACTTCTTTATGCTTTGGCACATTTCTACAAACCAGGCGCACAAGTGTCACCAAACCACTTATGCGACACCCCCTTCTTTAACTCTTAACTTGGGCGACTCACACTCTTTTATGCCCTAACCAATATTGGTGCACAACTATCAATTGGTGCGTAACTTCTGAGTATCTTTATACTTGCGCGACCAAACCACTACTTGCGTGGCCGAACCACCTGCGTGACTGGAGATATAATTTTCTATAAGTGTTGAACTCTATCTGTAGTGAGGAGGGGTGGAACTCTATTTATAGGAATTTTGGACACCCTGAGTGCCGGCGCACAAGTCTCCTCTTAGCGCGCAAGTCTAGCCTCCCTAGTCTCTGTTTCCCTAGTCACTTGCGCGCCCAAACAAAAACTTGGGAGCCCATATTTCCTTTTCCATATTTTGATGTTTTGATCTTGAAAAACATAAGGCATGCAACTTTACAAGCCTCCAAGACACTGGTGCGCAAGTCCCTTTTCCAGAAACACTTTTCTCCATTTGTCTATTTTGAGGCCCAAAAATTTGAAAAACACTGGAAAACAACACCACCTTGTATCAGCTCTTTTTGTACTACCTCCAGATCGCTCATTCCTTTTTTGAGGTTCTTTAATCAATCATGTATTGTTAACATCCCTTGAACTCAGCATTCCACCATGAAAACCCCTTTGTCAATAAATTTTTACTTCACGGTCTGCTTTGTTAACAAACACAACACAGATAGCCTCTTTATCAACAAACACAATCACCTCAAAAATGTTTCAATAATACATTGAGGGATTTTGGACCAACAATATCCCCCTTTGGGTTTGTTGACAACTCTTCACATAAGGATTCTATACACTTTTATACCACATTAAATATCCTTCCAACCGCTACCACCATTCACATCTTGTGATTCTGATAGCATTGAAGAATTCACTTAGCACGTACTCTAAGTCCACATGAGCAATTCCCACAATGAGAAACAAGAGTAAATGAAAATATCATCAATTAATAACTTCATTTATAACACCAATTTTTGATACCTAACTGATACTAATTTGCAAACTGATACCAATTATGGATCGCTGGAAACTTTCTCAGACTATTCCAACATCACTCTTCTGCTTTTATCACAATCCACAACTGTCGTGATATATATTCTTTGATCTATCACTTCTAGCATTATCAGATTTTGAAAACTATCCCCCTATATCGTTTCTCTACCTATCAGCATCCCCGTGTCTTTGACTAAGACATTTTCTCCCTTCCTTAGCCATAGTTTGTCCTCAATTTCTCACATTTGAGGAGTCACTATTTCTCCCACTTTTTCAACGAACCCAAAGGACACTCCTTTGTGATCTGCAACATTGGAAAGAACAAAAATTAACAAATTAGAGAAAAAAATACCATACCTCAGGGAGGGGGGGGGGGATTTCCCCAACCACATTGTTTCATGTGCGGGGAGTCGAATGAACTTCAAGAACCAGTCGATGCCTCTCAAAAGCTTCCTTCGGTAAGGCCTTTGTTAGAATGTCTGTAAACTATAGCTCTATAGACACATACTCTAACTTCACGATTCTCTACTCAACCTTATCCTTAAAAAAATTATACTTTATCTCAATGTTCTTTGTCCTTAAGTGATTGACAGAATTTTTGCAGAGATATATAGCACTTGAGTAATTGCACTGGATTCCGATCGGAGACTTCACTTAAACACCCATATCATCAAGATGATGCTTCATCCACAATAACTGTGTGTAAGATTGAGTGTCGAAAATATACTCAGATTCTACAGTGATCAATGAAATGCAATATTTCTTCTTTCTTAGCCAAGAAATGAACAATCTGCCAAGATATAAATCACCTCCCGATGTTGATTTCCTATCATCCGCTGAACCGGCCCAATCTGCATCAGTATATCCCAATAACTCTGACTGGGATTTGTCACTATATATCAAACCGAAATCCACCATTCCCTTGATATACCTATGTATTCTTTTCACTGTAAGCATGTGGATTTCCTTGGGATTACTCTGATATCTCACTGCTTGGCATGTGGTGAAAACAATATCAGGTCTCATTGTTGTTAGGTACATCAAACTCCCAATTATTTGCCTATATCCTTTGATATTAACTGCCTTTCCATTATAATCTTTCAATAATTCCATCCAGGTAGCAACCAAAGTCTTCATATCCTTGGAATCTTCCATTAAAAATCTTCTCAAAACCTTCTTGGAAAACTAAGAAAAAAAGGTCATCTAACCAATCATAGACATTTCGAACTCATGTTTCATGAATTCGGAAAACTGTATGCATTATGCTTCATCTGAACCACTAAATATTATGTCATCTACATAAACCAACACCATCATACTTTGATTACTATTGTTGTTGAAATAGAGATTGTAATCAACTCAACCATGCTGGGAACCTAGCTTCTTTAAATACCGATCAAGCCTTGAGTACTATGCTCTCGGTGCTTGTTTCAGCCCATATAACATCTTCTTCATCTGAAAAACCTTGTTCTCTTCCTCATGAATGAGAAAACCATATGACTACTTGATATAAACTTATTCCTCCTGAATCCCATTTAAGAATGAATATTTGAAATCCATCTGGAACACCTTGAACTTTCGTTGCACAATAATGGCTAGGAATAATCTGATTGTATCCAGCCTTGTAATCAGTGCAATTGTCTCATAGACATCAATTCCTTCTATGTGGGATTATCCTTTGCACACTATTCGTGCTTTGTCTCGGATCATTGTGACATCTTCATTCATCTTGTCGTGATAGACCCATTTAGTCTCGATGACTTTTTTATCTACTGGCCTCGAAACAATATACCACTGAGTCTCTTACCACTTCATCACTTTCAACAAAAAACTTTTCATTGTGTCATTGTTCAATGATGTCATTTATGTCAACTAATTTTTTTATATTCTTGTTGAAACATTGTTGATATTCTATCACAACATCTTGGTATCCTGAAAAAAGTCAACTGACACCACATTGTTAGATCAAAATAGATAATCATGTAATGAATGATTATTGATGCTTCTCCCACAACATGTCTTCCCTCGATAGACAACACCTGAGCCTAGTCATCCAATTATTGCTTTGATGGATCTTTCATTTAATTTTTTTATTGAATTCTCCCCCTATGTTATGCAACACTTCCTAGGGTTAGGCCCACTGTTTAGACCCATAAACATTCTTCTTCTCCTGCATCATTTATTCTCATCTTCCACTCAGAATTGATCCATTAACAAAATCTCTAAGCCTAATGAGTTGGAACTCGGTGTAGGAAACAAGAGATAAAGTTAATAACACAATCATATCCTATTGTGCTATGTTTCTCCCTTTCTTCTTCAACTTTGGTACCTGATTTGAGTTAATTGAAACTATGAAGCATATAACTTATCCACTTTTCATATTTAGATGCCAATTCCACTTAGATCATATCTTCCTAAAACTGAAAACATTTGAATCATCAGTTAACTGCATTTATATACAAATAGAGAGGGGTTATTCTGGAATCCTCAAGGTGAGGATTGTGGTTGACCCTGATGTGTCAACCCTTTGATTATTTCTTGCAGAGCACCACACTCCTTTATTGCTTCTTCTAGATGCCTAGACAACTTTAATTTCTCTAGCCATATGACTAAGCATTCATTACGCACATGCTGAGTCTTTCTATGATATGTAGATTCTGCCGGCCTGGACTTTCTCACCATTTGGGGTTTTAACCAACTATTACACGTTTCCTTCTTTAATGTTCCACCAAAATTCTATTTCCCTTGATTCCTTCTCAAGGTAATAATCTCTCTACTTGTCACCTTCCCTTTCCTCTTCCACCATTATAGGGGTCTTTCTCTTTCCTCCACTTCTCGCTTCAGAATACGACATGCAATTTTTTTAATGCATTCTTTGTTCGTCTTTCTTTTATCAGATATCTCAGTCGCCACACTATTTTTTATTTGGGGTGAATCCTCCACTGAACGTGAATTCTTCTTTCTCATAGCTGGAATAGATCTCCCCTTAATCTTCTAGGTTTGTTCACATTCTCTCCTCAAGAGTTATTGTGAGTGTGATAGATAAGGTGATTGATACACCTTTCATTTATCTCCTTGTGATTAACCTAAGGTATTAAAACTTTTTTCAACCTACCACATTATCTTCCAGTGTAGGATTTCTCATTATACACCACTGGAGTCGAGAATTTACTTTCGAGTTCCTTTTCCTTTCCAGCTTTCTTCTCACTGCAATGTCTTTCCGAATTCACATAATTAGAACATATAAAACATTTTCTATCAAAGGCATACCTCATTTCATCATTTCTCTTTTGATATGTTGATGCAGCTTGATTTCTTCTTCTAACATTGATCTCCTGAGCTTCCTGACACATACTAATGGTGTGCTCCATTCTTCCACAATAGAAGCACTTTATGGATACTTTCTTCTTAGATACTCTTCTTTAAAACTTCTCATGATGATTCTTCTTATTCTCAGATTTAAAAATGTTTCTATCTTCATAGAACAAAATATATTCCAAATCCTCTAAACAAAAGCTTGATGTATGGCCATAAATCTCACAAAAATAGTACATGTCATCACTACTTCTTGTAACTATCCTCTTAGGCCTATCTCCAACACCTACAAGATTTTCTTCACATGCATAGGAGGGGATTCATCAAATCCAATTCTAGTTTTCCCAAAATATATGGTCTCTGATTTGAGAAAATATTCTATTGTTTCTCCTTAGAAATAACATATTTTTTCTTCAGTTTATCATCACTTGTTAAAGGATAATTAAATAGTATGTTCAAGGCATCCTTAATTTTAGACTTTCCTTTGGCATTGGATTTTTCTACTTCCTTCTTTAATGATTATATCTATTCTTCCAACTTTTTAATATTCATATCCCTTGATTCAAGTTGGGCATCAATTACTCTCTTAATAAGATTCCCTCTACTCATATAATCTTCCAATTCACATGTCATCTTATCCACCATGTCACTTTGATCCTTTACTTTCAATTTTTCCTGAGCAATAGATTCAAAGATAGATTCATTCTCTTATCATAGGCTTTGATTCTTCTGAACTTGTTCAGATAACTGTGTAGCAAGATCATCATTTCTAACTTTCAGATTCTGAACTTCATCTGACTTCTGATTCTCATCATATTCATCAGGCTTTTGTTTTCTTCCATTCTAGCCATCTTTTGTAGTTCTTCACCTTGAGAATCATTCTTCTCCCTTAGGTCAGTAGCCACATCAATAAGATTTTGATTGAAGCCTCTATGTTTTTTTACCTCCATTTACAGCACTTGGATCCAGATATATTTAGATTTAATTTCTTCATCCAATTTGCGATCCAATTTCTTTTCCATATTGACAACATCTACTGGTGGCCTCCTTCTTGAAACTTATTCATCATCAGTTGTTTATGTATTAATTTGAAGCTAAAGTACTTCACTCATTCCTACATCATGATTGAGTGAATCAATCTTTTCCCTATCAGATTCATCCAAGCCTTACTTCAGTAATCTATTCGATTCTTTTAGTTAAATCACACTTTTTCCATAAACACTTCCACATTGAGGAATACCATCTGACTTCTGACTCTTCTTTGATGTTTTTCCCTTTTCCATGGCACACCAAGATAAGATCAGAATGAATATTTACCTTGAGAAATTGACTAAACGAAGTCAGAGAAAACAAATATGATAAAAGAAACCTTCCCTCTGATACCAATTGTTAGGACCAAAAGGGGCCTAGATACCCTGATGGGGGGGGGGGGGGGTGAATTAGGGCATGGATGTTCTTTTTTAAATCCTCCTACCCCACTGGATCTTGACCTCTTTATTATGAGGTTCACTTTGTTTGAACTTGTGTGTTTATGATGATTACTTCTATTTGACTTTATCTGATGATGATACTTTAAATGTGATGAAGGGAAGCAATTAGGGAGACACCAAGATTTTTACTTGGTTCACCCTCACTAGGCTACGTCCAAGGAGCATACAACGTCAATGTGCCTATGTACCAAATCCACTAAAGTTCACTGCCAATAATGTTTGGGCTAGATCGCTTTTATGCCCATGCACACTACCTTTACAATGTTTAGGGTCAACTCACTGCTTTCCCAAGGATCACTCCCCATTTCTATCTCTCTCACTATCCCACTACTGGTAGAAAGGATTGCCTTCTTCCACTTCCTTTGCTCACTACACTTGGAAGGGATCCACTAACAGTTTATAGACCTGTAGGTATCTTCATTATCATAAATGAATGCATCTTCCTCTGTATATAGATGCTATGTTGAAGTCCAACTTTTACTCGCAGATAAATCTCATTATGCACTGGATATACTGGGCAATATTCCAACTTTCATGCAGCCCTAGAATACCTGGTGTACTTCTCTATGCTTCGTGTGCTTCTCTATTCTTTGGCATGCTACTCTATGATTTGGTGCTCCTCTCCAAACCGGACGCATAAGTGTCAGGAAACCACTTGCGCGACACCCCTTTCTTCATCTTTGAACTTGGACAACTCACACTCTTTTACGCCTAAACCAATATTGGTTCTCAACTATCAACTAGCGCGCAACTTCTGAGTATCTTTATACTTGCACGACCAAACCACCACTTGCACGACCGAACCACCTGAGCGAATGGAGCTCTTAGTTTCTCTAAGTGTTGAAATCTATCTGTAATGAGGAGAGGTGGACCTCTATTTATAGGCATTTTGGACACCCTGAGTACTGGAATGAAAGTCTCCTCTTGGCGCACAAGTCCCGCCGCCCTAGTCTCTGTCGCCCTAGTCACTTGCGTGCCCAAACCAAAACTTGGGTACCCATATTTCCTTTTCCATATTTTGATGTTCTGATCTTGAAAAACATATGGCACGCAAATTTCCAATCCTCCAAGACATCGGCGATCAAGTCCCTTTTCTAGAAACACTTTTCTACATTTGTCGATTTTGAGGCCCAAAAATTTGGCAGACACTGGAAAACGATGCCACCTTGTATCTGCTCTTTTTGTACTGCCTCCAGATCGCTCATTCCTTTGTTGAGGTTATTTAATCAATCATGTATTGTTAACAACATCCCTTGAACTCAACATGCCACTATGAAAACCCCTTTTGTTAACAAATTTGTACATCATGGTCTGTTTTGTCAACAAACACAACATGGAGGTGCTCTCTGTCAACAAACACAATCACCTAAAAAATGCTTCAATGATACATTGAGGGATTTTTTCCAAACACTTTTCAAGAACCCAAAAATCCATTATTTCACACAAATAAATTTATTATCAAGGAAAAACCACTTTGGACATCCATAAAAGACCCCAAAACAAAATTTCGCATACTGTCGACACTTTAACAAAAACAAAAAAACATTTTATATCACTTTTAACACCCAAAATCCAACCAGGCACCATTCTGAAGACCAAACTTGAAGTTCTTAGAAAACAATTTCAGTTGACACTCAAAAAATTACAAAACACCAATTTTCATGTTAGTAACTTATTTAAAATACTAAAATGGGTTCTAAATATCACAAATCATGTAAGAAACAAAACAACATTTAATTAAACACCCAGTGTGTACAACTAAAACAAAACAATACCATTTTCATAAAACAAGAAGTGAACTACCAATTATTCAAACCAAATAAATCATCCAAATATTGCCCAATAATAATTAACACATAGGTAAAGGGAAAACAAGAAAAAAATAGACGAAACTAAAATTATAATTAAAATTATAATTAAAATTATAATTAATTATAATAATAATAATGGTAAAAGGAATAATAATAATAATATTATTAATAAGAATAATAAGAATGATAATATCATAATTGTAAAAATAAAAATAATAAAAGTGTTTATTTCATTTTAATGATAATAAAATTAACAATTTTAGTTTTCATCTAAAATAAAAAATTTAAAATCCTTAATAACCATAAAATTTTTAAATGACATAATAAATTAACATTTATTTATTCATTTTAATTCTTCAAAGATGAAAATTCTAGGAAGTTCCATGGGTGAAGCTGTGTGGCATCACGCTGCGCTTGTGCATCCAACAACGTCGAACCCAAAACATACAATTTTTAATATAAACTCTGAAATTTCATCAGGGACTCACCCCTGAACCCAACAAAAATATTTATAGGTAGAAAAATAATTAAATAAATTAAACACCTGGGTTGGGGTGTGACACTATACATTGTGTATACAAGTTACATGCTGTGTAGTCCGGTTAATCGGGTTCCAGTAATCAAAGGCACAAAGATAAATTACAACATGAGTAATTATATGAAAATATAACAAGATAAAAATAAATATAAATAAACATATATTTTCATCAAGAATAAAACTAGAATTTAAAAGCAAAGGATAAAGTATCTTACGAAAATAAATAGAAAATCATGCGCAGCTCCTAAGAATCTACTGAGACGATCCTAGATGTACACTGGTTGGAACCATCTATCGGTCTATTGATGAATTTCCTAAGTCTATAACAAATCATCTTACCCTCAACCTAACTCACTGATGGAACACCCAAAGAATAGGCCCATTCCATACCAAGGGGGATCTAATCAGTCTCATCATAACTAGATAGTATTTTTCTCTCATCCCTCACTAAGATTCCAAGGATCTCCATGATAATAGTCATAAGAGGTGAGGAAACATTTATCATATAGTCGTATCTCCACATCTCACCTCCTAACACCCCTTATAAAACCCCCTTTAAAAATACTCGTAGAAAACATCATCAACCATAACCATACACATGTATCTAAACCACTAATTATCCAATCACATGGTATGCGCATAAGCATTTAACTTCGTTATAGAAATAATATTCATTTAACAATGGTTCCAAATGGGACTTGGCATTTAATAATAATATTGATATCATATAAAACTCCTTTAAGAGACATTTTAAAAATAATATCATACATAACTCCCTTTTCAAAGTATAAATGAACCTTTAAATTAGATTTGGAAATCAACATTTGAAATCCCCTTTTTATAAACCCCCTTTTGAAACTAAACATTTATTTTCAAAAGCCTCTTTGAAGTTGTACAATGCCATTATTGATTTAAAACCATGCCCTTTGGCAACACATATGGGTAAAGACTCTTGAATTGGAATATAATGTATCATAAACATAATGTATACACAAAAAAAGGAAACCCATCAGGAAGGATTCTTTAAATTTACAAGCATCCAAAATATCAAATTATATCATACCTCAACTCAAAACCAAACTTAAAGGGACAAAGGAAGAGTTCATACACCCTATAAATCGAAACCACAAAGATTTAGAACCAAGGACCCACCTAGGGTTTTCCAACAGAACCCCACAATGAGGGAGAAGGGGATAAACGAGGAGAGGGAGACACAGGAGAGAGAAGAGATATGTACCTTAGAAACCCACTCAGGATCAAAATAGGAAGGATCAACTTCATGGAGGGGGCAAGGGGGAGTTTCACTTTGGCTTCCCTAGGATGTGTTGAATGAGAGGGATGAGAGATTCATGGGGAGTTAAATAGGTGGAGGGTATAATTGGAAATTTAAAAAAAACTAGGTGCATCACATAGTTGAAAGTTTACAAAACTGTGTGCCAACCATGTATCTTTCACTCGGCACAATTAGGCACCTGCACAATTGGACAAACTATGCACCAATCATGTAAAATAGCTATGATAAACTGCAGATCCCTACCACATGGATTTCTCACGACGATCACTGATTATGCACTAACCGTGTGACAAACATAAATTCTAAAATTTCAAATAATTCCAAAATTAAATATTCAGACCTCAAGATAAAAATGAAAATAAATAAATAAATAAAATTATAGAGAAAATTATGGTTGGGGTGTGATAATTCTCCCCACCATAATACTTTCCCCCCTATAAATTCACTGAATTCCAAAAAGAAGCCACTTCAAGAGAACTTAAATTGAAAAGAAGTCACTCAAGCAACTAACTCCAAATAACTCAACCTATGAAGCAAAACAATTCATATAAAAACATATCCAAATTCATAAGTCACACTCAATGGTCCTTAGGAGAGATCACACAACTGAGACTCGTGGTAAGTCACCCCACCATTAATAACTACTCAACATGATGAGTCAAATGAAAAAGGAGTCTAATGAAACCACTATGAAATTCCAACCAACCAATAACCAACAGGGTTCAAAAGAAACATCCATCTAGTGGAATATCCATAATTCCACGGAAAGAATAAATAATTCTACAAATAGACACAAGATAATAAATTTTCAAAACACAATTCCAATCAATATAACGAGGAAAAAATAAGGGCAACAAAAGAGAGGGAGGGATATGGAAGAAAAGGTTTAACTCTGAACTCTGTGGAATCATACTAGAAACAAACGAGAAATTTCTTCCTCTCTAGAGAAGTGACACCCAAACAAGAATATTCCCCCTAGACATATTCCCCAAAACCTAACTTATCACAACCCACAAACCTCTATCAGTACCAAAGGAGACAAATTCTACCATCATGGCCTCACCAACCAAAACATTAAATGAGAGTTGTCCAAATAAGGGCACTCTAGGCCAAATATTTAGACAAGGACATTTCATAAGGATACACTCTTAATGAATTACTCATCGCAATCTCAGAGGAGAAAAAACCTTCCACTGGACTCCCCGAGCCACTCCAAATCACCTAGAGAATCTAGATTATCCCAACAAGTGGGATGCAAGGGATCCAACTCTACCACTCCAAATGGAGTCTGGGTAGGGTCGGAAATTGAAATATCTACACTCAATGTCCTAGGAACACCTACCCAAGGGATACTCCAGGAAACAACTTACAATGATTTCTTAAAACTCTTCTCAAGGAGAATACCCTAAATGACAAGAGAAAATAAGAACACTAATCAATAACAAAACAAAACCAAAACAACCCAACCAGAATTAAACTATTTCCAAAATAATAGCCTAAGAAATCACATCCCAGCTGTAAGAGAGAATTGAATTTTTTTTATGTTAAATCATTTTCAAATCCCCACCCAAATTTCAAAATTTTAAAATTTTACCTGAAAACCAATTTAAAAATATACACTTAAATTACAAATCCTTAAATGATCATCTTAAATCATATCATGGTAAAACCTCACATGTTCCTTATTGAAATTGTTTCATGAGTCTTAAAACATCCGATCCATTTCAATTTATTTTGGGAAATCTTCACCATTCATTCCAAAAACCCTCTTTCATCCTTTAAAACCACATTCCATTTTCAAAACCTCAATGAAATAAAATAAAATCACATCAATACCTCACCAAAAGCCTCTTTAATCTATCCCAAATAACATTGAACTGATCCCAAAATAAATTATAAATCCAAAAAAATCAAAAATAACACTTTGGAGGGCTAGTGGTTGTACATGGTTAGGCCACATGTTTGATAGACCATGTTCCAACCATTTTACTACCACTGAGAGTTTCTAGAAACCATACACGTGGGTCCCACATGATTTTTAGGCCATGTGAGCTACTGGTGCCTCTAATTCCACTCCCTTCTCACTAAAATAATGAAAACCCCAAAACAACTCATAAAACACCCATAAAAATCAAGTAATCATCAATTCAAATCAAAATACATCAAGAATAATCAAAATAAAAAATTAGAATCAAAACTCAAATCCCAACATCCCATGGTAACTAAGGCTTTGTCCCAAGTAGTGGCAATTCAGCACTCACCCATGATATACCTTATGAGTATTGATGATCCTCTCTCTCATCTACTGAGCTTCCCAAATAAAGGGTTCTTTAAGAACCTAGGTCGTCTTAAAAACCTAGGTTCTAATACCATTATTGCACGAACCAGCCCAAGCCACACCTAAACCGGGCACTCGAGCTGGCCCACAAAAGACCTGAGGGGTGTTCTTGATCCCCATAGGATAATGACAAGTTTATATTTACTCAATTGGAACAATTTATCTTGAAATAATTAAATTAAACTAACAAAGGAATTTTACCGAAATTCTGACATGATGCGTCCATATGTTGGACACCCACACAAAAATCAAATAAATAGATTAAAGTAAAATAAAAAAACAAGCATAATAAAAAAGGATACAAAACAATCATAAAGCTAAAATGCTATGGAAACCAACTTGGCTAAAACTTCTAAGGCATAAAATAAAACCAATATACCTGAAAAAGATCTCCATGTGACATGAGTTGACACTCCATCTATTGAGTCAATACTTTCTCCAAGAGAATTATAAAGAGTCCATGAAATTGAACTCCTCTAAATCAAAGTCTAAACTTGTAAATGTCTCTTGATCTATAGACATTGAGAAGTGTTGGTAGAGTGTGAGCAGAAAATCCTATTAGGATTTTAGCGAAGAATCCATGCAGCCCCTTTAACTAAACAAACTAATAATTCTAGTTTGAACTAATCTATTCTAAAATAAGGTTTGTATTATTTCAGAGGAAAACAAATTCAAAGTCATTTTCTAAAATTTCTACTTCAAAATTTGAACATATCCTTTAAAACATTAAAACATTTGAAATAGACTTTAAAACCTAGTTTATGAAACCCAATTCTAAAAATAATATTTAATATCACATTGGAAAACACCTAAACATGCATAAAGAAAACCGCTAACTAATCATATGGGAAAAAATTAGTGAAAACATTAAACAACAAAGCAAATCTAGAATTAAAACCACACTAAATACAAGAGAAAGAAGTAATCAATGGTGAAAAGCTAAATTACACCATGAACATTGATATAATAATATAAAAAAAGAAATATAAATATAAATAAAGGAACATATGTGTCATCAAGAATAAAACCAGAATCTTAAAGTGGAGGATAAAGTATCTCAGGAAAATACATAGATAATCATGGGCAGCTCCAAAGCATCTAGTGAGACGATCCTAGACGTGATTGGGTTGGAACCATCTGTCGGACTGTCGATGAAGTTCTCAAGTCTATAACCAGTCTACTTAACCTTAACTATCCTCAATGGTGCCACGCCCAAAAGAATAGTCCCATTTCATACCAAGTGGGATCTAGTCAGTCTCATCATGACTAGATACTCTCTCTCATCCCTCACCAAGACACCTAGGATCCCCATGATAATAGTGACAAGAGGTGAGGAAACATTTATCATATAATGGTATCTCCTTACCTCACCTCTTAACACCACCTTATGCGAGCCCCATTGAAAATACACTTAGCATAAATTTTTAGGAATATGTGTTAATTGACTTGAGTGGGCTATTGCCCGTGTAGGGGGGAGAAGCAGTAGTGGATTCTAAGTCTGTTAAGGGGCGTGAGGGTTGTTTGTGTACAACTACTAAAGGGAAGTGATTTCTTTTGGATATTTGTTAGTGTTTGTTAGTTGGTTAGGGTTTAGTGATAGATGGTAGTAGGTTTTTAGTGTTTGTTAGTAGCTTGGGTTTTTGGATAGATGGGAGGGAATTTAAATAGAGGGGGATGGTGTGAGTAAGGGACGAACCCATTTCTGGGTGAATTTTTGCAGCAGGATGCTGTGTGGGCTAGAACATTGGGACGTTTATCAGGGGGAGGGGGCTCAGAGGAGTGGTCTTCCACAAGTTTTCTCTCTCGCACTCTCTTTTTCTTCTCCTACCTAAACTCTCTATCCTTCCCTATTGCAATTTCTGTAATTTTGTTGTGTTTCCTGCTATATTAAACTATATAATTCAGTTTAACTTCTCCTTTTCTCCCTATCAATTTTTCATGTAACAATTTGTGAATCTAGTGAGGAACGGTTTGAGAGGGTGCTGAACGTTGGAGAAATTTTCAGCTAGTAGATTCTGTTGGAGCAGACTGAGCAGGTGAGACAGTTGAGGAAGCAATGCACGAAGCTGGGGAAACATGTCATAGTAGGAGACACGTATGATTCGAGAGTGATCACCTAAAGAAGATGATGCTAATATATAGAAGTGTATGATCACGACTGGGATCAGTGAGGCGTGCAATGCAGGGGAATAGACACACATAAGACAGAACAAAATTTTCCATTGCAGAAGAAAAGAAAAGAAATAAATATGTTAAAAAATAGAATTCAGTTGGTGTGATATTTCTCTCTCTTCCACCTGTGAATAGTTGTGATACAAGAATCATATTGGGGAATATTATGCAGGCTATTATGGGAGATTGAGATGTGCTTGTAGTAGTTTTGGAGGAAAGTTCATTCTCCCTTGACTATTTGTTTCTGTGTAAACTTACAGTTGAATCTATTTTTTTCCTTTTTAAGGGGAAAAGGTTAGGTAGAAGGCAAGATTCGAGAGTTTTAAATATTTTTCAAAGCCTTTTCTAGGAGACAAGATGAGATTGATAGACAACAACAAGAGATAAAGATTTAACTGGAATAGATGGAGGCTTCCATTAGATTATCAAGACAACATGAAAGTGTAGGACATATGTCTGGAGTTGAGAAACTAACAACATAAGAGAACTAGGTGATCCTGTTGCAAGTGGATGGTGGTTCAGAATCAAAAAAGTGGAATAAAGACATTGGAGAGCTCCTAGGTAGAAGAGATTCTTCTATTTTTCAAGGAAAAAAACAAGGCAAAGAGCAGAATTTTTCCAGTTTTGCACAGTCTGAAGAAGAAATTTCTGGTCCTAGTTCCAGTATTGAGAAGCAGGAGAGGGTTGAAGTGAAGGAACAACATGTCCCTGGTCCACAATTGATTCTACTTGATAAATAAGTGACAATTCTTAACATGCTTCCATGTAGAATTTATTATCCTAGATTGAAGAATTTTGTCGTATATTATGCTCTCAATGGCCAAGCTATACGAACACTATCGATGGGGTTTGAGCCTAAAAATAAGTTGTCACTAGAGCCTAGACATGTGTCTAAGTTTCATGAATTTGTGGTGATAGAGTTCAAAGGAGTGGAGATGATTCAGATGATGAGTATGGAGACGGATGAGGAAAACCTGTTTTATCTGTAGGAAACAGTCCATAAGTGTTCCTTAGAAGTTTCCAGATTGGTTATTTTCTGTGGTTAACAGTTTCATGGAAATTCTACAAATCTACTATTCACTACTTGGTACTTGGCTAGGTGAAAATGTAACAACATGATTCTCAGGTTGTGTAGGCCATGAGTAATTTGTTTGAGTAGCCATTGGATAATAAAATGAAGGTGATAAGATTTAGTTTGGACACTAAAGTAACCAAATTAATAAGGAAGAGAAGCTTGTCAAGAGGTTCAGTGTGTAACACGCGCAAAAAATGTTTTGTTAGTTTAGTTCTTGAGAACTTCATGAATTAGATTATAAAAATAGTTTTCAAGTATGATGTTGTGAAATCTGGAGCATTTAGAATTTATAGAGCATGTTTTCCACCCTTGGTTTTTGTTTCTTTGGAAGTTCGAGGTGCATGTCGTCATTATTTCGGAACCAGACAAGTTTTTATGGTAAGTTATTGTTCAAGTTAGAAAGTGGAGGGAGTTTTGAATGTTTCAAACTTGATAATCATAAATAAAGAAGATCACCATTTCCCAAGTTTCCAATCAAATATAATTTGTTACAGTGTTTCTGAAATTGAATGAAAAAAGTTTCAAATAGCTATGTGTGGTGCCTATTTTATCAAAATGGGAAATATGGTTAATGTATTAGAAATCATGGAAGTACAAGAAAATCCAAGGATTTAGGAAACATGAATTATTAAGTTTATGCCTTCTATTCAGTTTCAAATTTTCAGGGTTGTCCAATCAAAATTGGTTTTAGCTTCTCTTGGGAAGAAAAATTCAGTGGAGGTATCAAACTCTGAATATGGGAAAATAAATAATTACATATTTGGGATTGAAGAGTGTTTTTATGAATCCCAGAGGCATGGTTATCATTTGAATGTAAGACACGGAAAGCTGAGACAAATTCTATCAGTTCATGGGATGACTACCAAGATTTTTATGTACTCTTTCCAAGGAAAAAATAAAGTTTCTCTATTTCCAGACCATTACTACTACAAAAACTGACAATAACCACTAAGGGTTGTGGGACAACCTTTGTTTTGGTTTTTAACCATGGTTTAACACCTCCACATTCAGAAATTACATTGGTAGAAACTGTAGCTGTTTCTACCAGATATGATACCCCTTATCCTTGCAGAAATCATCTGCATCCCTTCTACTCGGAGGTGCTGGATCAGATGTGATGCTGACTTCAAAGGGGGAAAATAGTACCAATGTTGAAGAGGTTGAGCTACATTTTTTGTGGTCAACCTTTGGGAAAAGATGGTTTTTAAATAGGGAAGAATGTTTGGAATATGTATTAATTAACTTGAGTGGGCTACTGCCCGTGTAGGGGGGAGAAGCAGTAATGGTTTCCAAGTCTGTTAAGGGGTGTGGGGGATGTCTGTGTATAACTCCCAAGGGTAATTTATGTATTTTGGTTGTTTTTAGTGTTTATTAATTGGTTAGGGGTTAGAGATATATGGTAGTATGTTTTTAGAGTTTGTTAGTAGTTTTGGTGGTTAGCTGGCTTGGAGGGCCTTTAAATAGAGGTGGCCAGTGTGTGTAAGGGGTGAACTCATTTATGGGTGAATTTCCACAGTAGGTTGATGTGTGGACTGGAATATTGGGACGTCCAACCAGAGGAGGGCTTGGAGGAGTGGTATTCTATGGGTTTTCTCTCTCTCTCTCTCTCTCTCGTTTTCTTTTCCTACTAGAACTCCCTTTCCCTCCCTATTGTAATTGTTGCAATTCTGATGTGTTTGCTACTATATTATACAATATAATTCAGTTTAAATTATTTTTTCCATCTCTAAATATTTCACATAACATACATCATCAACCATATCCATATATATGTAAATAACTAATTATCCAATCACATGGGTTGAGTGTAAGGGTGTAACATAATTATAGAAAGATGATTCATTTAACGAACATACCAAACATGACTTAGGGTTTAATAAAAATATTTATTTACTATAAAACTCATTTAAGAGACATTTTAAAAATCATATCATACATAAATCCCTTTTCAAAGTGTGAGATGATCCTTAAAATTAGATTTGAAAATCAATATTCGAAATCTCTTTTTCATAAGCCCCTTTTTAAAACTGAATATTTGTTTTCAATAACCAATTTGAAATTTTACAATGCCGTTATAGATTTATATCTCATGAGATAGACATGTCTGTAACGGTAAGTTAATCCATTTCAGTGTTATAGGAATGAAACAGAGAGTGAACTCGATTCAGAAAGGGACTTTGTCCACTAAGATGGTATTGGCAGCAATGCCTTGGCTACTATAGAAATCATAACATGTGCTGAATGGTTTCCACAATTACATGTTTTATTCCCATTATATTTTATTATGGTTGATGTTCCATTATGATATATTCCTTACGTACTTCCATGATTTATGTCTTTGCTCAAGATTTTGATGTTCAAATTTCATGTTCAAGTTTTTGCTTTCAAATGTTTATGGATTGTTTTATGTATGTTTTCCCTTACTAAGCATTTGAGCTCATCCTTTTTATGTTTTATTTTCCCCAGGAAATAAAGAAATGTTTTAGGTAAAAAAACAAAAAGGGGAAGATCATTATGGGAGTTGTTGAAGATCTTTCAACATGATTAGAAGTTTATATTCCAAGTTTCCAAAGACACTAAACTATTACGATCCTTGTGTGTCTGTTTTTTTATGTATTAAGTATTTCGCAAATTTAATCTAATGTCCATGTACGTCAAGCTTTGATTCTCTACAGTTGGTATTAGAGGAAAGGTTTAGTCATCCTTTGGAAACTAAGATGCGAAAACGTTAGTGAGATCCCTATAGATATTTCTAATGTATGTCTAGGGATGTCCCTAAAGATAAGTATATATATAGGATATAGTCCTAGAACTACGGTGAAGATCTTAGAATTTAACCTAAGATGTTAGATATTGAGGGTACTCCCCATTTATTATGTTGTTTTCCCTAGCATGATTTTTTCCTCTCACACTATTCTTTTTGGGTTTTAGAAAATGGCTGGAAACATGAGGATTCACGATAATGGAGGATATGACGGACAATGGAATGATATTCTTCATGAGAAACCAAATGAAATGGGATTTGGAAGTCCAAACATCATTATTATGCCTAATCATCAATCTCATAATATGATCAATAATATCAACTTTGGTAAGTTTCCCGACTCAGATAATAAGAGAAATATGGAGTTTCATGATGATCATAGAGGAAAGAAAGTTCAATTTCCCTCATGTAAATCATGTGGGAAGAGGCATCGGGGAGATTGTTTCAATGGAACTAGAAGATGCTTTGGGTGTGGAATTGAAGGACACAAAGCCAGTAAGTGAAAAGGAAAAGGTTCAGTTAACACCATGGACAAGGATAATGGTATTTCTACGACATCAAAAATGATTAGATGTTTTAAATGTGGAATGTACAGGCATTATGCAAACCAATGCCCTAAGGGAAAATCTCATGAAGAGAATCAGCATGGTCATATGGGTAGTATTTATGTGGATGATGATGAGGATACTACAAATGATATATGAGCTGAAATTAGTGTTGAAGCTCAGTCAGTTGTTTAAGAAGGTAGTGGAATGATTGTATGTTTTCAAGAGTTATGTCGTATAGTTAATGGTACTATGGAATAAATAATCAACTAAGGATTGTTACACTATTGTTTTTCCTAAAGTATTTGAAAGTATATGTTGAATGGTACCGGTAACCATGGAAGGTTATTCAGATGTTTTTGGAAAGTAGATGATATGCGCATAATGAAGGGATAAAAATATAATGAGATGTTTGATTGTATTCATGAGCTCATGATTGATATAAGGACTAAGTGATATCATGGTTTGAGTATATAGAATTTTGAGGATTTTGGTATGTGGAAAGTTTTAACTTTTAACTGCATTCATGTTTTCACTAAGGTTCAATGGGTATTCATTTTTTTCAAGAGAATACATGATTAAGGCCTTCGAATGTTTGGAATGTGACCAAGAAGACGTATCTTATGATATATGGGGATCAATGATGGTATTAACATGCTTGTTATATGAAATCTTTGGTAATTGTTTTCACTATAATATGAGATTGGAAAGCAGTGTTTTGGATAAGGCTAAAGATTGGAATGGATTATGTTGGACATAAGTTAGTATTGTTTAAGTCTAGAAGTTTTTCGATATTATTGATGGAAAGTTATAATAATGTATTTTTGAAAAAAAAGGATAACCTGCAGGACGGACGACAACCCGTCGCGTTGGACAAGGCTGTGGGAATCGAACCCACAACCGAAGTGCGACTAGCCTTTATCACCAACCACTGGCCTACAGGAAGTCCCTGGTTAGTAGAAACTAGTTTTATTTTATTAAGCAGTATGATATATGAAGTATAAGTTCATTTTTTTGAATCATATATGATTAACCTCACCATAGATGGACTTATGTATATTTGATAACTTTTGCTAACCTTTTGTTTGAAACAGATGGAATGACCTATCAATCTATCACATGACCTGTTAACACTTCACGAATAAAAAATTCAACTTCATTTCTTTAAGAGATTAAGTGGAAATTGTTCAAAGCACTAAAAACAGTGAGATTGTACCAAAATCAAGCAAGCATTTCTTCTAATTCAAAATTTTCAACTTTAGGGAAATGATATTGAAAACCAAAAATGTTGCCCTAGTGCTCTTATATCCGATGAATCAGATGGTACCTTAGATCATCACAAATCTATGGCTTTGTGATTTTTGGATTTTTCATAGTCATATTCTCTACCACTCTCCATCAGAACATGAAGGTTAGATTTCTCTTCCATATCCATATTTTCACATTTGTTCTCCTACGTGGAAACCCAATGATGAGTTAATTTGGGTAACCGTTACGTTTCATACTTTAGTTTTTTAAAGTTAAGTTTTGCTATTTCATTTTACGATGTGGGTTTCAATTAAAGAAACTTTCAAGTAGCAAACCATGTATAACCCTGACGAATTTCGAGGGAAAAATTCTCTTTAAGGGGGGTAGAATGTAACAACCCAATATTTTATGATAAGTATTCTTTTTAATTTATTTGATGTCATGTGTTTTATGCTACAATAAGATTATCTTGTGATATACGCAACATCGTATTAGCTTTCAGTATACGAAACACTATTCTTAGATTGTGTTACACACAATTTCAAGTTCATTTGATAATAGTCATTCTATGCAACATTGAGTATATATATATATTCAATGTATAAATGAAAAATGGTTGGATTCTGTTATAACGAAACAACAAAGGAGTCTTTCACAACACGCAACCCTGACTCGGCTTGCATTACACACAATCGCGATCTTCCTCGATAGCGTGTGTTGTACGCAATACCGAGTTTTACTAAACAATGATATATTATTAAAATATTATTAGAACTAGCCCTTATGAATAGTAATACCCACTTTTTGAAATTTTCTAAATTTTATCTTTCAAAATGGACGTCATTTTTGGATTCGGAATATAGAAATTAACCTAGGGTGAAATTTTGGAATTTTTCTGAAAACTTTCAATTTTTGATGAATAATGAAAACACTGGATTACTATTTAAAAACCGACTTTTTATTTAAATAATTATTTAATTTATTTAATTTCATTTTAGTTAAAAATTGATACATAATACCTATATAAGTTCAAAGTAATTAATTGGAGTCATTTTATAATAATTTTAGATATATAAAAATTTTATTGAACTTTTCACCGTCTTTTACCCACCTCCTAGGAGAATTTGCAAATTTACATAAAACTTAATTTTACCACTTATGTGAATGGAATTTCAAAAATCCAAGATAAATGGTTGATTTTAGTAAGTTAAATTTTAGTTCAATGAGATGAAAATAATTTTTGGTGAATAATAACTTTTTACTTTTTTTTACTACGGTTAAAAGTAAATAGGGTAATTAAGGGTAAAAATGATATTATTATTACCCTAAAACATGTCCTAATTCTATTGGATAAGTTTAATTCGACCAAAAACAACCTTAGGAATAAAATATGACCATTTAGGACCACTTGGATTAGATTAGGACATTTAATATTAATTTATTTAAAGAAGGGTTAAAATAGTTAAAATCAATGTTTAATAACTAAATAATTTTTAATATAGGGTTATACATAAGATAAATTAGACTATAAATATTAATTAGAAAGATAAAAATATTTCCTACATAATGGTATTTTAGTTTTAATTTTTATAATTTAAATAATTTAATTTATTTATGACACAACGATGATGCATTAATTATATTATTAATGCAATATTGACATAATTGATGTTATAAATACCCAAGTAAATGTAATTTGAGCCTTTTTATGAATTCCAATAATTTTATATGTTAATATGACATTTTAGTATTGATTTAATTAACTGTTTTCGAACTAATATTTCTGTTATGATTTTCACAAAAATCAATTACTAAATAGTGTCAAAATTGACATAAAATAGTTTTTAAAACAAATATTATATTATTAATTGTTATTTTATTCCTAAAAATCTAAGGTTCAGAAAAATGACTTATATAAGATTATATATATTAATAATAAAAAACTTGGGGTTCTTTTGGCTTGTTATAGTAAGTTTATTAACCTTATAGTGTAAGAAAACAAGAAGACACGGTAAAAGTTAAATTATTTAATTTAATGTTAAATCTAAATGATAAGGTTAAAATAATTATCTAAACTAGTAAAAATTATATTTTATGAGAGTAATTCGACCCATACCCACCTTATATTATAAATAAATCAATTTGGAGCTATTAAGAACCGAATATGACTTTATAATAAAATAATATTTTTAGTTTTTCCAACAGTGCCCCTCTCCTCCCTTATAAAAGGGAACCTCCTCCCTCTCTTCCTCACACCACTTTTAGTATTCAAGCTCAGACAAACCCTGCCAAATTCTCTTCTCCAATTCCCTATAATCATCCTAGAGGTCCTGGTATTCTTGAAAGACCAATTTTAATGCCCTAAGAGGAGGTCTCAAAGAGGCGCTTCAAAGAAGAGGTAATGTCTGTTACTGATTATTTCAACTTTTTTTCTTCTTCCACTTCTTCCAATTTAGTTGTTTAATTATGAAGTAATAACATCAGTATCACTAATATACTGATATGTTATTATAAGTATGAAACAATCCCATTTCACCTTCTATCCATTCTATGGAAAACGAAATCACCGCGCGCGCGTACGTATGGAATACCGTCTCCACGTCGTGGTGTAATCTATTTTTCCAACACCACCTTACTTGGATGGGTATAATGGTGTGAAGAATAACTATACATAGTTATTATAAAATCATACTGATTCTTATATATTGTATTATCCACTCCAATTCAATTCAATAATTATGGAAATGATATCATCGCTCGTGCGTACATACAGACTACCATCTCCACGATGCGATGAGATTCATTCTCCATGTTAACCATTAAAGACTGATTATAAAGTATATATAAGAAATAATAATGAAATATATGAAATTATAAAACTACTATATTTATGTATATATATATATATGTATGTCATCTACTTAATTCCATTCAACTCAATAAGGAAACAAAAACAGCGTTCATGCGTACGTACGACCTACCGTCTCCATGAATGATGTATTTCTTTCCATTTATCGATCTATTATATATATGTATATTATGAATATATATTATATATAAATCATTTTTTATATTCTGGAATTAAGTAATCATGATCTAAGTAAAGATATGAATAATTACAAGTCAAATCACAGACCATAAATGAAATGATTTTACCCAAAACGCTACATTAACATGAATTTACGAAAGAACGGGTAATATAAAGTCATGAATGAACCATATATGATATCATAACAATTAATATGATTATGTTATAATTCAATGACATTATTTAAATCATTATATAGGAGTTTCAGATATGTACGAAGCATATCAGACCTAAGGTAAGGGATAATTTTGCAAATCTCATTTTATCCGAGATTGTTTATTCGTAATTATTTAATGGGGTTATTTCTATCATCCATGTAAATGTTTTATAAAAGTGTATTCATGTATGTTTAAAGTACTTTTTACCCAT
The DNA here is from genome assembly GCA_963277665.1 of Viscum album. NCBI lineage: Eukaryota > Viridiplantae > Streptophyta > Magnoliopsida > Santalales > Viscaceae > Viscum > Viscum album. The sequence goes on from OY728132.1 coordinate 1,881,983,228, forward strand.
TTTGACTTTTACTACATGGTATGTAAGGAATCTTTCTTTTGTTTACTTTACGAGGTACTTTTTTTAACTTTTCCGGAAAAAGTACGAGAAGAATGTTTTTTTTAACTTATACGACACAAATGGATTTTTACGGTTTTATAAAGCATTATTTTCATGAATCTTCCTCCAAAATATTTCCTGACTATTTTCAAAAAAATCCTTTTCTTTTAAAATTTCATGACGTTTTGTGAAAAGAAATTGATTTTGAAGAAGAAAAGAAATTTTCCCCAAGAATTCATTTCAAGTGTTTTATCGAAACCATTTTCCATCTAAGATGACATTATTTCATATGTGTATGTTCCAAGTATAATGTCTCTATGATTTACATGGTTTTAATTCTCTTATGATGAAATTATATCCATTCATTTTATATGGATTATTTTATGATGGGATGATGTTTATGAAACCCATTTTATTCTTTGGGTTATGATGAATGTTTTAAGTTTATTTTGTGGCACAAATAAGAATAATTTCATTATGATATGGGTGAGACCTATATCTCCCTCCAATGCATTGGGTAAATATTTATATCTCAAGAAATAAACATGGATGGAACGGTAATTTAATCTGGTTCAGTGTTACAGGACTGAAACGAGGAGTGAACTCAATTCTTAAAGGAAATTTGTCCACTAAGATGGTCTTGGCAGCAATGCCTTGTCTACTATAGAAATCATAACATGTACTGAATGGTTTCCACAATTACATGTTTTATTCCCATTATATTTTATCATGGTTTATGTTCCATTATGATATATTCCTTACGTACTTCCATGATTTATGTCTTTTCTCAAGATTTTGATGTTTAAATTTCATGTTCAAGTTTTTGCTTTCAAATATTTATGGATTGTTTTATATTCTCTATGTTTTCCCTTACTGAGCATTTGATCTCACCCTTTTTATGTTTTATTTTTCCTAGGAAATAAATAAAGGTTTTAGGTAAGGAAACAAAAAGGGGAAGATCGTTATGGGAGTTATTGAAGATTTTTCAACATGATTAGAAGTTTATATTCCAAGTTTCCAAAGACACTAAACTATTACGATCCTTGTGTGTCTGTTTTTTTATGTATTAAGTATTCTGAAAAAGTAATGTAATGTGCATGTACGTCAAGATTCGGGTCTCTACAATTATGAAATATAAATTTGAATTTTAATCATAGTCATAATCTAATTAAATTGATTATTTCTTTTCCAAACTCAAGGCATAACTTAATGTGGAAGTATTTTTTTGATGAGTAACTATAGAGAATACATGTTATTCCAATACTCCTATACCCATGGGTTTATTGTAACAATGGGTATAAGTAATTATATACCTACAGTTTGTAAAAAATATTTGTATAGACTTTAAAATGATACTATATACCAATGGTTTGAAAACAAAATTTGTATAGAGTGACTATACCTATGGTTTCTTAAAATCATTGGAGCATGATTACCCTTAAATCCTAGTCGTGTCCCCCCAATCCCTAATTATTTCCTTCTCTAGTCACAACCTCCTATCCTTCTCCCTCGACTGACCCATGAAATCTTCCACCCCTACATTCATCCATTTTTTATTTGATTCCTTTTTGAGATCAAATCAAAGAGATCCAAATCCACCATCCATTCTATCGAGTGTTAGTTTAATTTTCTTTATAGGTATCAAACAATAACAAATATCTCTTTAGTTAAAGTTTATTTATGATTCATCGAACTGGGGTTCATTTTGATTTTAATTATTATAGTAATGCATCATAAATTTGATCACAGTCCATGTATTTTTTGATTAATTCATTTTTTTATTAATGTATTAGGGGATTATTAATTTATTCATTTAATTTATTAATTTTAATTAATTAATAATAAGAAAATTGTATAATTAATTTGAAATTAATATGGTATTTAATATTTTAATAATCAAATTGGTAATTATAAAAATATTATATGAAAGTAAGTTGAATTCAAAATGACAATATTTTTGTATTGTTTCAGCATTTATTGACCATAATTTACTTTTGTTAAGCATGATGATAATGAGTTTAATGGTTTGAATGATTGTTTTAGTAAGTATGATTAAATAGAAAACTGAGCATGAGTAAGGGGTATAATGAAATATTATGGATTGTGTTTAAATATTAACTTACAATGATACATTTTCAATTGTTTTTATATGCATAGTGATGTAAAATTAAGTGATTATTTTTGTTAAAAATCCATGTAGAAGTGAATATTATCTTTGTAGGGTTTATAAATGTAATTTTTTATTGGAATGTTAACAGAGTGATTTGAAAATTTTGTATCATCATATATGTATATTTTTTTATTTATAGTTTGCACTACTGGAAAATGGGGTTATCCCCATGGATCTATACCCATAGTTTACAAGAACTGTGGGTATATATTGGCTTGAATTTTTCTATACCCGCGGTTTTTATAAATCATGGGTATAGATAGGATATTCCAATGTTTTTTTTAAAATCATTGGGGTAAATTACCTCATATTTCCCCCGACCTCCCACCCTCCTCCCACTTTACTCAATACTTATCTCCCCTTCAGTCAATCCTTATTATCCCCTCACCTGAGCAATGATGGGAAACTCTCCTCCTTTATTGTTCTCCCTAATTTAGTTCTTTTTTATTCTGATATTCTTCAACATCATATTAGTGATTTCCAAATCCTTATTCTATTACGATTATTATTGTTTTCATTTTTATCTATGTATGAAATCCTAACCAATATACAATTAGATCACTATTCTTATAGATTATTTGAAATAAGGTTCTTTATGGGTTCTATTTTATTTTTGGGATTTTGGTTTAATGATTGTAATTTTAATGAGCCTTTAGTATTATGTTATTATATATTTTAGATATAGTTGATGGTTATATTATGGGAAGCCATGAGTCTTGTTTTTGGTTTTCCTCATTGGTTGGGAGTAAATCCTCTATTATGTGTGGGTTTTTAGCTGTTGGTTGTGTTTAGGTATGAGGTCCTGATGGTCGCAAATGAGTGAGGTCCTTGTGTATATATCTAGGTAACTAGGGTAGATGACCCTTATGTAGATTTTTCAATGGACTGCTCCTACCCTTACACATCCTCTATGCCATTCTTTAAGTACCTTTACGTAGGTATCCAATGAGTCTTAAATAGTATGTATAAACATCATCAAGAATCATTCATGCAATTCATGACACATATTGACAAGATAAATCATCACCTCATCATATTTACATATCTAGAGATTTAAATCCTCCCTTAATACCTGTAAGCATATTACATTTTACTTTACTTGACAAATATCATTTTGAAATAATTTAATTTAACTTCCATTGAAACTTTAACTACTAGAACACTTTCATATATTATATGAATTCAACCTTTTAGATTCTAAAGAGTGAATTCAGCACTTTTAAATGACATGTCCAAAAAAACTCTAAGACTACTGAGTTGGAGATCAGTGTAGTAAACAATGGTCAAGTTAACAATGTCAATATTTTCCATATTTTACTCTAAATCTATAAAAAATATTGAAAATTGAGTAGTTAAATATTCCTATGAACTTAAATAACTTCTCATAAAAATTATTAATACATAAACTTTAATGAACATGGGTGAGAAACGTACCAATTGAAGTTCTAGTTAACACTAATAACAATACATTTCTTCCAATTTATCTATAATGAATTATTCTTCCAAATGAGGGAAGTAGATTTTATAATCCAATATTTATCTCCCCTGGATTTTTTTAACCTATATACACCACTTGTTGAAACCACTTTATTGGTAGAATTGTTTTTCCAAGTATCTTTTGAGTATCCTAAAAAACACTCAGATGATACCAATATGTTAGTTTAAAATCAATAACTTGAAAGGCTTTCCAAATAGCCTAACTTTATTAGTTAAACTAAAACTTGGATTTGAAACCTAATTCAATCCAAAATAGGATTGAAATCCATTGTATCTTTAATATTTCGGTAGATTCATATATATTCCATCATTTATGGTCAAATTAATAATGTTCTAAGCTTAAATCATAATTTTTGAAATTTCATAATTATCTAGAAATTTCATTTCATCATGCACGATTGTATTTGTAATAATCATTTTAATACACACATGGTGAATACCCCCCATGGATTTTATATACCCCTTCACCCCACATAAATCAATTTATCATATTTAATAATAAATTAAAAGAGATAGGGGTACCTATGACATCCTCATATTAATGATTGTATTTTTTCTTAATGAATTGAATCTTTTCTTCTACTCTTCCTCCAAGCCTTACTAGTGGCTATTTTTTTTAAAAAAAACTTGTGGTGATTTAATTTCATATGTTATCTATGAGATTATTTATCCTTCTTAGCATGTGTTCCTTCACTATTTTAGACTAATCCCACTAATACTCATCTCTTCTTTTGATACATTTCTCTTGCACCCTTAGACATGTTTCCTCTACCAATGGAGGGATCTTCAGATAATTTTGACCTCTTAATTGTGAAGTGATATGATAGATTATTAAGGAATAATTTGTATTTTACTCTTATTTTATATCCATAAGAGTTACTTTAGACTTATTCTTCCTTAGTGAATCCTTATTTAAAGGAACTTCCTTTATAATTTATGCACACTCTATGTGTATTTAGACCCAATTTACATTGATTTTGGTAGTTTAAAGTTATTGTTTGAGTTAGTGGATGATCATTGGATATTATTTAGGATTATGGAAGTATAAAAGTGATATATTTTTCCTTTCCAATTATAGATGAGTGATTTTTACTAACAATTTTTTTATTGTATTTCATAAATCATACAACTTCGTGCTTCCATACCCTTTATTAAATTTTGGATATATTTTTGTTATTTTATAAATCTTAGTTTCTATGATATTAAGATTGGATGATTATTTATATCTATATCAATTATGGTAAAATTTCCATGATATTATATACCATGTTTTTTTGGTTTTGATGTTGGGTGACACATTTTTGTTATTCTTGAGTAAACGGTTTCCATCATAAATGTAAGTGTATTTAATTGGATTACTGTCATATTCAAAACATGGATATTTTAGAAATAATTATTTCATATAGAAATATATATTTAATTGTATTTTGTAATAGTTATTTCCCATTCTATGTCTTATACTTCACCTGGTTCATTATTTATAGGCATTACTTATAACATATGTTGTTTCTATTATTCTTTTTTTCTAGATACTAGTATTATTTGATGAATTTCATATTGAATTTGGCTGTAATGATTTTTGTAATTATTTTTTATATTATTTATTTTAATATATTTTTTTTTCAAATAATAGAATGTATAGAAGTTGGATGTATCATACCATTTAAATTTCAACTGAGTTTTAAGAGAATTTGGTTATTTTTTTATATTTTTTTATTTGATAATGATTCAGATGGAGGTAGTATACAGTTTCCATGTTATAATTGTGCTGTAAGACCATGGTTAATTTAGGAAGAAGTCAGCTACCATATAAAAAAAGTTTTATTTAAAACAAACTATTATGTTTCGTATCACAATGGAGAGATGAGACAATCTTCCACTGTTCGTGAATGGAAATAAAGAAGTGGTATAAATAATTTGATATTTTATCAGTTTTCATTTATGAATCATCATGAGAGAGATAGTATTTCCTTTCAAGAATACAATGATATCGATATACATGAGGAAGATAATTAAGATGATGGTGTTGAGAGAGTGAAAAAATTAACGGATGATACCAGAACTCCTGTATATCATGAATGTAGTAAAAAGAAAAATTTAGAATTTTTAATGTGGTTATATCATGGAAAAACCATCTATGGAATTTCTAATACCGCTGTTGATTATATTCTTACCTTTTGAAGTAATTTCTTCTTTATGGTGTAGATATTTCCTCAAATCATTATAAGGCATGGATGTTAATTAAGCAATATGGATTTTCTACTAATAAAATTCATGCTTGTCTAAAAGATTGAATTTTATTTTAGGGGGAAACAATAGACCTTAAATACTATAAAGAACATATCACATATCGATGGAAGACAAATTTAGATGGAACACCATATCGTTTGCCACATAAAGTCATGCAAATCTTTCCATCGATTCCTAGGCTTCAAAATCTATTCATGTCTATAGAAATATCAACCAATATTTAATGACATGATGCTGACATAATTAAAGATAATGATGAGTTAGTTTATCCTATATATGTAACACCCGAGACTTTTATGTTATATAAATCATCAAAGGAATCTTTTTCTACACAAAAACTTGCTTGGCTTGCTTTACACGCAATCGTGACCTTCCTCGATAGCTTGCGTCGTACGCAATACCGAGTTTCACTAAACAACAATATGCTATTAAAACTAGCCGTTATGAATAGTAATAACCACTTTTTGAAATTTTATAAATTCTATTTTTCAAAATGGACTTCATTTTTGGACTCAGAATATCGAAATTAGCCTAGGGTGAAATTTTGGTATTTTTCTGAGAACTTTCAATTTTTCATGAATAGTGAAACCACTAAGTGGTAGGTTAAAAACTGAATTTTGCATAAAACTTAATTTTACCGCTTCTGTGAATGGAATTTCGAAAATCCGACAGACACGGTTGATATCAGTAAGTAAAATGTAGTTCAATGAGATAAAAATAATTTTTTTGGTGAATAGTAACTTTTTACTTTTTTTACCGCGGTTAATAGTAAATAGGGTAACTAAGGGTAAATATGATATTAATATTACCCTAACACATGTCCTAATTATATTGGACAAGTGTAATTCGACCAAAAACAAACTTAGGAATAAAATATGACCATTTAGGCCCACTTGGATTAGATTAGGACATTTATTATTAATTTATTTAAAGAAGGGTTAAAATAGTTAAAATCAAAGTTTAATAAGTAAATCATTTTTAATATGGGGTTATACATAAGATAAATTCATTTGTAAATATTCATTAGAAATCTAAAAGGATTTCCTACATGATGATATTTTATTTGTAATTTTTAGACATCAAATAATTTAATTTATTTATGACACAAAGATGATGCAGTAATTATCTTATTAATGAAATATTGACATAATTGATAATATAAATACCAAAATAAATGTAATTTAAGACTTTTTATGAATTATACAAATTTTATAGGTTACTATGATATATTAGTGTTGATTTAATCAACTTGGTTCGAACATATAATTCTGTTATGACTTTCACAAAAATCATATATCAAATAGTGTCAAAATTTACACAAAATAGTTTTTAAATCAAATATTATATTATTAATTGTTATTTTATTCCTAAAAATATAAGGTTCGGCCAAATGAATTATATAAGGATATATATATTAATAATAAACAATTTGGGGTTCGTTTGGAATGTTATAGTCAGTGTATTAACCATATAGTGAAAGAAAACAAAAAGACACGGTAAAAGTTAAATTAATTAACTTAGAGTTAAATCTAATTGATATGGTTAAAATAATACACTAAACTTGTCTAAATCCTATTGGTTGATAGGATTTCGACCCATCCCCACTTTAGCTTCGAAATAAGACCCTTTGGAACCATTATAAACCGATTTTGACTTTAATATAAAATAATATTTTGAGATATTCCTAAGGTGCCCCTCTCCTCCCTTATAAAAGGGAACCTCCTCCCCCTCCTCCTCACACCAATTTGAGCACTCAAGCTCGGCCAACCCCTGCCATTTTCTCCTATCCACTTCCCTAGAATAATCCTAGAGGTACTGGTCTTCTCCAAAGACCAATATTAGTTCCTTAAGTGGAGGATTCAAAGAGGCGTTCTAAAGAAGAGGTAATATCCATTACTGATCTTTTCAATTTCTTTCTTCTTCAACTTCTTCTTCTTTAGTTGTTTCATGATAAAGTAATAACATCAGTATTACTTACATACTGATATGTTATTATAAATATGAAACAACCCTAATTCACTTTCTATCCATCCTGCGGAAAAATGAAATCACCGCGCTTGCGTACGTACGGAATACCGTCTCCACGCCGTGGTGTAATCTATTTTCCACCATCACCTTAAAAGGATGGGTATAATGGTGTAATGAGTAACTATATATGATTATTATGAAGTAATATTGATACTGAAATAATATATATATACTCCAATACAATTCCACGATCATAGGAACGATATCATCACTCGTGCGTACGTACGGAATACCGTCTCCACGATGTGATGCGACTCGTTCTACATGATCTTCATTTCATAATGATTATATAAATGAATTGAATGAATGAATATGGTATATACTACACTAATACCATTCTGTAAATGAATTATCTATAACCTAAAGATAAGAATAAGAATTTATTCGACAAAACACGCATAAGAACAAAAAGTTATAAAGACCCGAGTAACAAGTAACAATGAAATATTACTAACAAGAAGCTAATAATATGACAATATATGATATCATATCAATATGTATGATTCTGGAATAATTCAATAACATTATTTAAACCATTATACAGGAGCTTCGGACACGAACAAAGCAAATCGGACCTAAGGTAAGGGAAATATCACAATCCCATTTTTATCCGAGATTGTTTGTACTTTGAAATTTACTGGGGTGTATTTTATTATCCACATCCATGTTTCCTCAATATGTAATATTATTTCCATCCACCTACAATTGTTTAAATCCAATTTTACCCTTTGATGAGTTTTTAGTAAAGGATATGAAAGGAATCTTTTGTCGTTTTTCATACGAGGTGCTTTTTGACTTTTCCGACAAAAGTACGAAGAATGTTTTTTTTAACTTATACGGCATGAATGGATTTTTAAAACATTATTTCCAAGAAACTTCCTTTACAAGTTTTCATGTTTATTTTTAATCAACTTCTTTTATTTTAAAGTCATATGACATGTTATGAAAGGAAAAATGTTTTTGAAGAAGAAATGATATTTTCGTCAAGAATGGAGTTCAAGTGTTTTATCAAAATTTTTTCCATCTAAGATAATAATGGGTTCTGTTTTTATCCCTATTATTACATGTATTTGATTATGTTGTGATGGAAATATTTTTATGAATTCCTTTATCTTATATGAATTTTTTTATGATGTCATGTTGTTTAAGAATCCCATTTTTATTACATGGGTTACGCTATGATATATGGTTTATGATTATGTGGCACACATAAGAAAGGATTCATTATATGATGGGTGGGACCTATATCTCCCTCCAATGCATTGGGTAAAGATTTTATATCTCATGAGATAGACATGGCTGGAACGGAAGGTTATTTCGGTTCAGTGATACAGGACTGAAACGAGGAGTGAACTCAGTTCAGAAAGGGACTTTGTCCACTAAGATAGTCTTGGCAATGAGTCATGACTAACAAGAAATGATTTTCCATGATTATGTGTGCATGCCACAAAGTTTCAAGTTTTATGTTATGATTATGGGGATCTCATTTTCACTTCTATGATTTATTCCATGTTAAGATATTATGATCTCTTTTGCAGGTTTTTATTTTCAAAAAGATATGATATGATTTTTATTTCCTTTATTTTCCCTTGCTGAGCATTTGAGCTCACCCTTTTATGTTTTCTTTTCCCCAGGTCAGGAAGATGGATATTAAGTAGAATATGCTAAAAGGGACCCTAGATATGATGAAATAAATGGGAGACACTGTAGAAGATTTATGAACCAGTTGTTTATGTTTCCCAGTTTCTAAAGACACTATACCTATATGGTCCTTTGTGGTTTTGTCATATGTTGTAATAAGTGTGCTTCAATTTCGAAGTATTAACAATGTATGTAAAGTATGGTTCGTTATAATAGATGTATTATCATGGCAGGAATTTGATACACAACATCCTGATTTTTCATTTGAGGTGTGTAATGTTAGTTTTGGTCTATCCTGTGATGATTTTAATCCATATGGTTAGATGCTTACTACACACAACACATGGTCGGTTTTTATTCATGTTTATAATATTCCTCCATGGATGTGTTTCAAAAATCTTTTAATTTACTAAGTATCCTAATATATGAATTTTTTGATCCTTGCAATGATATAACATCTACTTACAACCTTTAATAAGGGATTTTAAGCAGCCTTAGGATATGGGTGTGAACACATTCAATGCTTCTTCAAAAAAAATATTTCATATGTGTTCCACCATTTTATAGACTAAAAATGATTTCACTTCTTATGAAATGATGTATGGTTGGAGCATGAAGGTAAAACTATCATGTGTTATTTGTATGAAGAATACACAACCTAGAAGACTTAAATATCGTTATAGTTTCATTTTCATGGGGAATCAACAATTCTTGCCAATCAATAAAAGAAGAACTGCTAGAGGTTTGATAATAATATTGAAACTGAACAACCACCTTAATTTATGTCAGGAACTAATATTCTTAATGAATTGAAAGATTTCAGTTTTTCATTAGGGAAAGGTTAGGTAAAATCTACAAAGTGGAATAATGTTGACACTAAGGCCACTTAAAATTAGAAAAATAAAAATATCTTTTTTAAGTTTTTATATTGGTCTACCAATTCGTTATGTCATTGTTTAGATGTAATTCTCATTGAGAAAAATATATTTGAAATGTTGCTTTTAATTCTTCTAAATATCAGGGGGAACACTAAATATGACTTATGATCTCACCGAGGCTTGTTGGATTGGGGTATTCAACCAGAACTGCATTCACTATGTATCGGTGAAAACATATGGATAGTTCCTTGTACTTCTTATGAAATGAAACCTTTAGAGAAAAATCAATTTCCCTATGTATTGTATAATATCAAAGTTCTTGATGGATATTCTATCAAAATATCTAAATGAGTAAATAGAAGGGATTTGAAACTAAAATCCCTAAAAAAACTCATGATTATCGCATCCTTTTTCATGAATTGATTCCAATAGCAATATAACATTTACTATTCAATAATGTAAGGGTGACGGTGATTCTATTGTTCCATTTTTTAGAGAACTTTATTAAAAAAGGTTATCCAATTCTTTCTTGATAAAAATTAAATAAGAGTAATCATTAATTTTGTGTGAGTTGAAAAAAAAATCCTTCACCATTTTCACTTTCACAATTCATTTAACAGTTAATCTTCCAACAAAAACACTTCTTGGGGGACCCATTTCCTTTTTGGTGGATGTATACTACTAAAATAAATATGTCCACAATGAAATATTATGTCTTAAATAAGATTCATACAAAATATTTCATTGTGATAGGTTATATGGTTCAAGAATGTATGTATTTTTTTTCAATGTATTTATCTGATGTGAGAACAAGACATAACCAACCAATGAGAAATGAAGATGATAAGTATGGGGAAATTGAGCCATAATTTTCACATCTTCCAAAAATTAGAGTAATTCTTATGTTATATACATTGGCTACATTGAGCCTTGAAGAGTGGGATACAACACATCACACAGTCTTATTTAATTGTGTTTTGTTTGATGACTATATCAAGTAAGTAATTTGAATATTTATATGTTATATCATACTATGTCATTTCACATATACCTTAAACTTTTATTATCATTATATGTAGGGAACACAAACAAATTATAATTAGAGTTCATCTAAATTTTTCTTTTAGAATGAGAGTGGACTTTCATGGAAAAGAGTTTCTTACTTGGTTGAAATCGAAGGTATGACCATTACTCTAATTAACATAAAATATAGAATTTCATTTAATTTTATTATTTTTATATATTTCTAATATTGATTTTACATGTTTAATCCATCTATCAAGAATTAATATCATTGGATTTTGGTCCCAATTATTTGGTTCGTGAATGAAAATATTTAATAATCAATGGGTATAAATTTTTTACAATTGATCGAGTGGTGAAAATGAGAAAGCAACATGATGGCGTTATGTTAACTGTTATGATAGTGCATCATATAGTAGGCCTCAATATGAAAATGAATCTTATTATGGATTTGTTAAGAAAATATTGTTATTGGATTGTTGCTCTCATGGTCGAGTCACTATGATGAAATGTAAATGGTTTGATTCAATGGAACACCATGATACATTTATTGATGATGGTTGATTCAGAGTTATTGAATTGACTCAATTCTTGGATACCGATGAACCATATATTTTGGTGTCAATGAGAAAACAAGTGTTTTATGAGAAATCTCTTCTGAGACATGATTACAGTTTCATTATTGAAGTAATACCAAGACATATTTGTCATGATGGTGGGGAAGAAACTGACACCATTGACACCCCCATTGGTGTTGAACAAAATATTTTATTTGATGACTCAAATTGTTCCATTGTGATAATTTATGTTGAATCTGAAGTAATGGTGGGTAATATATAGAAACAACCATATATGTTCAAAGTTTATTCAATTTTCCTTGATGTGAGTTACTTTGGTTGGTACTACTATAATTACTTTAATTTAGTTTTAGTTTGTAATGATATGTTTGTTTTAGTATTGTTTTCTTGTTGCATTCAATTATATTTTTTTCAAGGTAGAAAATTGGATTTAAAATTAGTTTTTAAAAAATGTATAACTTGGTTTGAAATTATTTTTTCTAAAACATGTTATGACATTGTTTATAACATCTTTGACTTCCAAGTTGTATGAAGAATTTTTAAAAATTGTTTCTAAAAAATGTACATTTCATTATAATACATAATATGAAAGATTTTGAATTTTAATGAAGATATTATTTGATAATAATCGATGGATGTGTGATCTAGGGTTTCCTTCTTCGGTTCCCTCAGCGAGTATAATAATTGTAATATTTTTATTCTGTATTATATTTAATGTCATGTTCTTATTCTTTATCAAAAAAATTAGGTACATTTATCTGAACCAGAGTTGACTTCTCATCATCCTACCAGTATGGGTCCAATCAGGTGTTATCCTAGAGATACACATATCACCAGTCATACTAGTTCACACCCTGACTAACCAACAAACACCCTGTTTACCACACCTTTTCATCTTCCACTTAAGCCTCTAGGGATGTTCCCATCGATGCCTTCATCACCACCTTATTTATCCCCTTCTTCTCATACCACTTATATACCACCTCCAGGGATGTTATCACCTATACCATATACATATCCTATGATGTATCACCAGTCATTATATCCTTATCCTACCATGTATACCCCACCTTTATTTCCTACCATCCATCCAGGATTTAATGATTATCTTCCTTCATATTCCACTCCAGTGCATGCAGATGACTTGATGAATACATTGGAGAATGCAAATATTTTAGAGGCCAATGATCAAGGATTGTCCATAGATCCATTATAGCTTAATGAAAAGCCTACATCATGTTTTTTATTATAACAATTTCAAATTATATAACATCATTTTTTTCCTATTGTACTGTGAATTAATTCTTTTTTCCTTTTATATTATTCAGTGGGATCTTCTAATAGGAAAGGGGGAACACCCACATGAATGAATACTATAATATTTAAACACAAATAATGGTGGATTATAATTATGACAATCAAATGATAAGTAAAAATTTCATGAAATGTAGAAGTTTTATGGGTACTTTAGCTAAGTAAAATGATATCATTCCAGTGCAACTAGTCTCATAGAGCCATATCGGTAATGAAATCAAGGAAAAAGCATGGGAAAAGATATGGGTAAGAAAATTTGTTAAATTAATATCTATATTATTGTTGTATTTATATGAATTAACATGTTAGTTGCAGGATTGGTTTCACTTTCCCAATAATGAAGCTGCTAAGGATGCATAGTTGATGGAACTTGGGGAGTTATGTTGCTCATATAAGAACAACTTATATATTGAATGAAAGAGTAGAGTTAGTTTGATTTGGAGGGTGTACCAATATTTCCCTAATTTTAAACAACACAATATCAAGAAGTTATCACATATTGGAAGAGTAACGAGTTTAAGTTATTTTTAATCTTTAATGGGTTGCATTTAAAATTTAATTCTTATTAATTTTGTTGAATTTTTATTTTTAGGATGTGTCATATAAAAACAAAAGGAAAAATGATGTTATGATGTATTTGAACACTTTGGGTCACACTATAATGCCTGATCATGAGAGTCACCAGGTACTTTAATATGAATAGAAATAATATCTATATTTATATTGTTACTAAAGTTTTCATTTCATTTTATTTGGATTTTCATGAAGTATAAAAATATAAAAAGTTAGATTTGTATGCTAAAATTTAATACAGATTGTCTTAAATTCCCTATTAAGTTATATTTTCATGTTGAAATTTATGTTTTGGACCACATTATATGCAAAAAGACTATTTTCAATGAAAAAAAATGAGAAATAATCATTTTACCAATAAAAACCAAATTACATGATAAAAAATGTATAACAACCCTCAATAAATCAATTCAAGTGTAAAATAATCGAGAAAATAAAGGAGAATATCGAGAATATAGATTTAGCAATGGAAAAAATCCAAATATTTAAAGACACATAACTCAAAAGTGATAGAACGTCATCCCCTTCACAAAATATAAAAAAGAGGGAAGAAGAGGGATATAGACCAACCTAAACATCCATGAAACTCATCAAAACACCAACCTAAATGCCAGGTTCATACATTAATGTTTTTTAGGGTTTGAGGATTAGAAAATGATGGAAGGACATAAAGTTATTGAAAGAATAAATGACGAATTAAGTAAAAACATGAGTTACCTAAAGGGAAACCACATAAATATTGATAGAATCAATAATAAAATGTAGAGGAAGGAAACATCATTCCTAGTGAGATATTTGGGTTGCGTGAGGGATGGGTATTAAGGAGAAATGAGTGTATAATTTGACAGTAAAATAGATGTAACTTCAAAATATTATGTGTCATGGTAAGGCCATATTATTTGATTTAAATTGAATATAATAGATCAAAACCTAGTAGAATTGAACTAAATCAAATAAAATATTACATACACAATTAAAATGAAATTAAATCAAAATAAACTAAATAATACTAAATATAAACATATAGAGATGGTTAAAATTAATTGAATAGGACTTACTGAAACTAAACTGAACCAAATACAATGAAATAGAGAATAAATAATGTTATGAAAAGTAATTCAATCCTATACAAACTAAACAATATTGTTTTGAAAAATAGAAAAAAACCTATTCTAATTAAATGAATCTAAAAAAATAAATTATCATGTACGAAAATTAAGGAAACTAATCTAACACAAAATGATTTTATATGAACCCCATAGAACTGAATTGAATTGAGATAAACCCAATTGAACTAAATGAATCAAACCAAATTGAATAAAAAATATAAAAAAATCAAAATGAACTAACCTTAACTGAATTATCTTATCTACCCCAAATAAATTGAGAATATTTGACAAAAAAATCATAAAAAATCTAAACTTAACCCAACTAAATAGAAATAACTGATCCAAATCGAACTAAACCAATCAATAAAAATGAATCAAATTAAACTATAATAAATCAAAATTATTTTATATGAATTTAATTGAATTAAAATAAATCGAATCAAATTGAATCAAACACCATAGAACCTATATGAACTAAAACCAATAGAGTTGAACTAAATTGAATTGAATTTATCTTAGTTGGATATATTTCAACATAAATAAGCACTATCTAAACTAAATAAATATAAAACAATAATAACTGAATTATAATGAATATACATGATAAGACCTAATTTTAATTAGATAAAAATAATACTAGTTGACCTTTACAAAAAAGGGAAATAACTAAACCAAACTGTTTTTAATTGAATCTAACCAAACTGAACTGAACCAAATCAAACTACTAAGATATTACTATAATTGAAAGAGACAAAACATAAATGGATTGAATAAAATAGAACTAAATAGAACAAACTTGCTAAAATGAAACTAGCATAATGATAATTTAACTAAATATAATCATGTTAAAAAAATTAATGAACCAAGTAAAACCCAATTGAACCAAATTAAATGATACAAAAAAATTAATTAAAACACATTAAAAAACTAGATCAAAATAATTGAAGCTGTAGGAACCCAAAAATTACATCACAAAAATGGAAAAAACTATATCATGTTAAATCACACTGAATAATGATAATCAATTTTTTTAATTGAATAGAACCAATATAAACTATACTGAATAGAAATGAAGTTAAATATTACAAATTGAAGCAAACATGACACTACTAAACCAGATAAAAAAATTCCAAACTAATTAAATTGAACAAATCCTCAAAAGATGGAAAGGAAAGAAATATGATAAAAAAATATGAAATTTATTTAAACATAATAAAACCGAATAATTTGAATCAAATGAATATTTACTAAAAATGACTGAACTAAATTGAAGGGATCTAAACCAAACTTAGTGGACATTAATTTAATAAAAAAATTAACCAAAAATATCACACCAAGACCAAACTAACTTGAATCAATCTATACCCAATTTAATATACCCAAATTCTACTAAAATAAAAAAATAGAATTGAATTGAAAATACATGAACCAAACTCAACAAAATAAAAAATGCACACTAAATAAAATAATCTGCAATTTAAATGAACTAAATTAAATAAAAATAAATCAAACTGACCAACACCAATCCAACATGAAACAAAATAAACTCAAACTAAACTAAATTAACTTGAACTAAAATAAAATTAATTGAAAAACCCAAAATGAACCATACATTCAAAATACATAAATAAAATATAACATAATTGAATTTAATTAAACACAATGAATTGGAATTAGAATGAAATAAATAAAAAAAATTTAAGTGTATCAAACTAAAGTAATGTGAACTAAACCAAAAAAATAAACATTATCAACAAAATTAAACTCTACATAACATAACCAAGAAAAATGAGACTAACCGAAAAAAACCAAAAAAATAGATGGAACCACATCCTCTTTAACTAATCTAATATGTATTGAACCCAACTATAATAAAATCAATTATGATGAAATGAACCGATATAACCAAAATTGAATTAAATGAAATTTAACCTATTAAATTTTTACCGAATTGTTCCTGAAAATACCAAAGATAAACAAAACAACACAAAGTTAAATACCATAGAACTGAAGAAAAAGTGACCCCACTAAATAGAACTAAAATAAAATGACCAGACCTTGGATAAATAAAACCAAAATTCATAAAAATATACATATTTTAATAGAACAAAATTGAACTAAACCAAATTAATCTAAACTGACTATAAGTAAATATAACCAAAACAAATTGAATTGACCCAAACTTTATGTTACCAATACAAAATGAATAAAATGAAACAAAAAATAATAATAATAAGTTATAAAATATGAACCAAACCACCAAGATAAAAACACAAAATTAATCAAATTTAATTGAATCGACTAAACATAACATGAATTTAAAGGATTTAAAATGGAATAAACTAAACAACACTAGTACAATCTGACCAGAATTGTCCTAAAATATAGGAAAATGAATAAAATGAAAAAATAAAAAAAATATGAAAAATACTCTAACCGATTGACCAAATGACTAAATGACCAAATAGTCAAATGACCAAATTACCAAAACACATAACCAAAAAATGAACCTAATGACCAAATGATCAAAACTACCAAGTGACCAAATAACAAAATAATGTAACACAAATAGAATTAGATCAACATGAACATATACTATGAATCCATATCATACCCATCTATAGCATGCTACTTAGTATGTATTAATTATGTTATGTCACTAGCATTAAATTTCTAATTAAATGTATATTTAAATTCTTTATTTTATAGGTTTCTTCAGTAGATCAAATTTTAATTAATTATAGGATTATCAATTTCATATTATTAAATAATGTACTATTATACTAATCAATGTAATTTTCATCAAGAAACATCGGGTATCGAAGGCTGTGTTCCTTCAAAAAAATTATTTTTCTCGAGTAGGAAGAAAAAGGATGGAAGTGTTGTAAATGCACAAACATAAGAAATTATTTTAAGTTTTTTATTGATATTTAAAATTTTTATATGTAATTAATAATTAAATATCTTGTTTATATTTTCAATATTGTTCCTTGGAGGCCCTCGATGAGAAAGAAGATGACAGCTTCAGTTAAAATGATCATTTGAGATAGGAATTAGGTGAGTATCACCAGGGGAGAGTGCAACATTGGCCCATGAAAAACATCATCCCCACTAGGTATTGTCCCTCATCAGGAACCTCTAAAACCTCTCACACCACTGATCTACAAAATTCTCATTCATAAGTAGTTGAGGCAAAAAAATAGCTATACAAGAGCATGAAAGAGGTAAAATGGTCACCAAACAGTCCTGAAATCTATGTCAGTTATATGTGCATTACTTATATCAAAAGCTGCTAATGTTTATGATTCATGTATGAAAAAATGTTCTCTATATATGATGCATTGAGTAATTCCAATGAGGTTCCCAATGGTAGTTAAGGTGATGTTACTGTTGGTGGTGGCGATGGTGATGATGCTGGTGATCTAGATGATGAAGTTGGTGATGGTGGTGATGAGGATGTTGGTGATGATGATGAGGATGAGGATGTTGGTGATGATGGATATATTGATCCCATCCATTTTTTGAGTTAGCAGTAAAGAGATGTGTGGATGTTGTTTAATGGCTTTAATTGATCAATTGTATGGATGGATATGTATGTTATAGTATTTTAAATGGTTTGAATACTATAAGTAGTTAGTTGAATGATAAATATAAAATATATGTATTTCATTGAATGTATACCTTGGTTTTTATTTTTTTACAAGTTCTGGTATTGTTTGTGCGGTAGGGATGGATGGGAAACAACTAGTTTTTTGGTACAGGTAGCTATACCAATGGTTCAATGAAGCGTTGGTATATCCTGTTTGGGGGAAAGGATATACCCACAGTTCTCCAAACCATGGGCGTAGATATATATCCATAGTTTTCATTAAACCATGGGTATTATACATACCTCATAGTCTATACCCATAGTTTCTATAGAAATTATGGGTATATCCCTATACCAATGACTTAAGCATCCATGGTTCTATAAAATATGGGTATAGCCTATACCCATTGTTCTAAGCTGTGGGTATATGGTAAGATTCCAGTAGTGTTGTTGTTAGGTGTGATGTGGATATCTTATTTAAATGCATGTTGAAGTAAATTTGAAATGTGAATTGAACATGTTAGATTTTTATATTCATATAATGATAATGTTAGAATATATATGATGTTGACTATGGTTAAAGTTTTGAGAGATTTAAAATGATGGATTAAATTAGTTATGTTGTTTTTTATACATGTTGGGTGTTAATTATGTTTAAAATGGGTGTTATTACTTTTATATCATGTTGACATGAATGATTTTTTTATATAATGAAACTTATATTTTGGACTCTTATACTTATTTTTATCACCATTGACTATTTTTGATAAATATAAATATTTTTTATGATTATTTGAGATATAAATTGGTTGTAAAATTATTATAATTGAAATTTTCCCTCTTTCAAAGTAATTGAAAATAATAATAATAATCAAACATACTAAATATTTTGTTATACTTTTTTATATTCCAAAGATTCATTATTATCATGAATTTTATAATTATAGTCTACTATATTGAATTTAATAATAAATTTCTTTTTGATTTGAATGGATAGATGTTTGATGTATAATGTTGATCATGCCTCAATTGGGTTTCAAAATGAGTTAATTTTTTTAGATGTTGAATTTAATAATTCTTTAGATGTAATTATTATTCACTGTCCTTATCATGATTATGTCGGAAGTTCATGGTTAAGTCAGGAAGAAGTGAGTTACCATATAAAAAAATATTTCTTTCAACCAAACTATTATGTCTAGTTTCAGAATGGAGATAAAAATCAATAGTAAATTGTTAATGATATAAATTAAAGGAGTGGAATGAAAAATTTGTTATTTTTTAAGTTTCCATTTATTCATCATCACAAGAATAAAAGTAATCCAATGTAAGAAGATAATTATATGAGTACACATTATAAAACTAATGATAATGATAATGTTGAGAGAGTGAGAAAATTGGAGGAGGATTTAAGAACTCTAGTATATCGGACATGTGGTAAAATGAAAAGGATTGAATTTTTAATGAAGCCATTTCATGGGAAAACCATATATAAAATTTATAATATTGGGATTTATTATCTTCTTATATTTTTAAAGGACTTACTTCACAATTATGTAGATATTTCTGAAAATCATTATATGACATCAAAGATACTTTATTAGATTATATTTTCAACTAATAAAATTCATTATTGTATAAAAGATTACAACTTATTTTAGGAGGAAACTACAGGTCTGAATTAGTGAAAAAATGTGGTACATCTTGATGGAATCCCAATGAAAATGGAACACTATCTCATGTACCATGAAAAATAATGCGTCACTTTCAATTTATTCCTAGGATTCAAAATATTTTCATGTTTGATGAAATTCCAAAAAATATACAATGACATAATGCTATTATAAATGGGGATATTGATTAATTGGTACATCTTTCTAATTTATTTGCATGGAAAACATTTTATTCATGATATTTTAATTTTTTAGATAAATTACATAGTGTAAGGATGGGTCTATTATGTGTTGGTTTTAATTCATTTGGTCATATGAATACTTGAAACAATATGTGGCCATATTTCATTTATATTTATAAACTTAATTCATGGATGTGTATGAAAATACCATTTTCTTTTAGGAAAATACTCATATCTAGACCTTCTAATACTATAAATGATACCAACATGTACTTTCAACCATTAATAAAATAGTTGAAGTAGTTTTGGAATGTGGGTGTGTGAATATATGAAGATTCATTGAAAGATACATTTTAGATGCATGTTATGATTATGTAGATGAAAATTATTTTCTTATTTATGGAATGATTAATGGTTATAATAAGAAGGGTAAACTATCTTTTTTTATTTGTATTAATAAAAAATGATATATAAGTCTTAAATTTCATCATAGTTTTAATTTCATGGTACACTAAAGATTATTGTTGATGAAACACCCTTATGGGAAAAATCATTAAAATATTGGAAATACAATTATGTTTAAGAAGACACATTAGCATATGTTAGGAACTTATGTACTTAATTAATTTAAAGATATCATTTTTTGTGGAATGTTCTACTAGAATATAAAAAGAGGATGAATGTTTATATTAAATCCTATTAAAATGGGTGGATGAAAAGTATATTCTTTGATTTTCTATATTAGTCAACCAATTTTTTATGTCATTGTTTATATGTAATGTAAATTGGAAAAAATATATGTTAAATGTTGGTTTTAGTAATTCTAAATTTCTTGGGGGACCAAAGATGATTTAGGATATTGAAATGACTTGATGGATTAGGGTATCAAACTTGAACTATATCGAGAGTTCATTAGTTATAATAACTGGAAAATTCCCCATTCTTCATATGTGATGATAAATTCAGAGAAAAAATAATTCATGGAAGTATTAAAGACTGCAAAGTTTCTATATGGTTATTTAATAAACATATTAAAGTGGTTCAATATAAGAAATGTGAAACTAAAATCTATAAAAACTAATTATTATCACTTCTTTCTATATAAGTTGATTCAAATAGTAATTTGATAATTATTATCAAATAATATTATATTGATATTGATTCAATTATTAAAATTTTATTGAGGTCCTTGTACTAAAAGTTTGAGTAATATTTTATGGGAAAAAATGAAGTAAGGGGAACCATTAATTCTATGTGAGTTAAAGACCCCCATATTTTAAATTGAATTTTATATCTAATTTCCCCCTTCCTAATGAAATTATTTTGGTGGCCCCATTTATTTTCTTGATGTATCCAACCAAAATAAATATGTCCAAAATGAAGTTTTCTATTAGTAACATGAATCTTACTAAAGGTTCCATTATCAAAGGTTATTTATCTCAAGAATATATGTATTTTTGTAAATGTATTTGGGTGATGTGATCATGATATGTTACTAGTTAATGAGAAATAAATATGATAAAATTGTTAAAATTGAGTCCACTTTTCCATCAATTTTCTAAATAGGGGTAATTCCTAGATCATATAGATTGGTTAATTTGAGCCTCAAAGAGCGGGAGATGACACATCACATGATCTTGTATAACTATGATTTGTTTAATCACTACAACAAAGAAATAATTTTAATATTTATATATTATCTCATCCAAAGTAATTATATGTATATCTTAAAGTTTTATTATCATATTATTTAGGGAAAAAATAAATTATATGTAAAATTCATTATTCATTACCGTTGATAAGGATAAATACTTTTCATAGTAAAGAGTTTCCCACTTGATTGAAATTGAAGGTAAGACCATTAATTTTATTTAATAAATAGTTAATAATAATTATTAATTTTAATATTATTATATATTTTAGGTATTGAGTATATCATCTAATGTTGTCTCTCCAAAAATAAGATCATTGTATTTTAGTCCCAATAATGTGGTTCCTAATCAATGGGTATACATTTTTTATAACTAGTTGAGTAGTGAACATATGAATACAAAATGATGATATTATGTTAACTATAATGATATATTGTTACAATAGTATAGTAGATAACTAACCTCGATATGAAAATGTGTCTTATTATGGAGTTGTAGACAAAATACTAATATTGAATTATCACACTCACAGTTGAGTCGCTGTGATGAAGTCCAAGTGGTTTGATTAAATGTCTCAAAATGATATATTTATATATAATTTTGGTTTTATAGTTATTGATATAAATAATTTCCTTAATATTAATCAACAATATATTATATAATCAATGGGAAAACAAGTGTTTTATTTAAAAGATATTTTAAAATATTAATTAAGTGTCACTATTGATATAATCCCAATATATATTTTTGATTATGGTGGGGATGAAATTGACACTGTCAGTGCAACCATTGGTTTTGAAAAAAATGTTTTATATGAATATTTAAATACTTTAAGTGTCAGAGTTAATTGAGAACTTATAATAGTGGTATAAAATTTATAAAAACAATGGCATGTGATCTCAACTCATCATTATCTTTTTAATCAGGTTATGCTCATATGGTGTTTACTAATATTTTCCACCACTTTACTAAAGGTTAAACAATATATATTATGAAGGTATTTTTTAATTGATTAATTTTATTACATAATAAAAATATTATTTTCCAAGTAAAATTGCATAAACTTTCATAATTTTTTTCATTATGTAATTAGTGTTATACCAATTATGATTTTATTATATGGATCTACAATAGCTTTAAAATATTGAGTCTTTGTTTCCTTAAATATAGTATTTAATATATTCTTATGATCATGGTTTATGTTAAGGAGATATCAATTGGAATTGGTGTTACACCATTATGAATATGTATATGTTATGTATAGATGTTTTAAGCTATACTATAGCTTTTAAAAAATTTATTTAATTTTTTTAAAAGTTTTGATTAAAAAATGATCTTTAAAATAAAATTTGATTCAGAAAATATTAGTAGTATTTGTGTAATAATTCCATGACTATTGTTCCCAGTGGGATAAAAATAAGGGGAGAATTATTTTAAAAAAGTTAAATACAAAAAACATAAACTTAAACTAGATCAAAAAAGAAATTAAAACTTAAAATAGAGTATGCACACCAAAAAATAAATAATATAAGACAATTTTTTAGCAGTAAATTAGTAGAAATTTTAGGATACCATTTGATATGAAAATGTCCAAACCTTAATTTTCTCTAGTTATGATAATTTTAAACTTTTAATTAATTTCCAAATCCATTAAAACTGAAATCATATTTGAACAACTCAAGATATCATCAAAAAATATAAGTAAACCAACCTAAAAAACCACTTTTGATAGAAATATTATAGTGATTTTGGTAAATTTTTTTAATATCTAGATGGTTGAACTAGGTTTTGGTGTTTTTGAATTATTTTTAGATAATTTATTTATATTTCCAATGTAATGAGAATCACTCAATTATAGTATCTATAAATCTAGATATAGTCAAAAAATATAAGTTTACACAATAGGAAATTTGTATAATATAATAGAACAACTTATAATATTTTATGTTCTTAACATAATATGTCGATACAACATTTTATCCTATAACTAAACATGATATAGAAGTTATATAATGATTAAAACAAATAATAAGACAACAATTTTAGTAGTGGTCACCATTAAAAAACATTTAATATCAAACTAACCTTTTAAGTTCATAAATACAATAAATATATGTTTTCATACATTGTTTGGTATGAATATGGAATTCAAATTAAACATTAAATTTATTAAATTATACTTGAAAAATATTATATTTTTATTTGGTTATTCCAAATTTTATACCTTTTTTAGCACACTAGTTAGTGTGCCTTGATTATATTATACCACATTTTTTGCCTTGTTTTCCTTTCTAATTAGTATGCATTTATTATGTTATTTCATCTCTTATTCCTTGTTTGGATTTATAATTAATATGAAGTAATTATCTCATTCCACCTATTATATATTTTTTGGATTGACCATTAGTATTGGATTTGAAATAAAATGTATATTTTATTTGTCTATGAAGAGTACGAAAAATATTAAAGAGATACACATGAAGAGATTGTATGATAATAATTTATGAATGCGAGAGATGGGATTTCATCTTATAGTTCCTACTATGAGTATAAAATTTCAAATATATATATTTATATATATGTATATCAATTACATAAAATAAAATTTCATTTTATTAATCATTTATAAATTTCAATTAGGAACCACCATCTAGGTGGAATAAGTTCTTTAGTCATGCTAATGATAATGGTGATCAACATGATCAATCAAGGAGGGACATGGAAGTACTCAGAGAACTAAATATACTCAATCACACCTAAACCATTCACCACATATCTCATATACAACACTTTCTTATCCAATAGTCACACTAGAGGCACCAAATATCTTCAAACCACCTATGTTTTTTCCATTATTTAATTCAATACCTACTTCTCATATACATTTTCATTATCTAATGATGGATACCCATCCCCACTATATTTTTCCACCTACTTCTATGTCGCCTCCATTTCCTAAATCCCCCATATCTTTGGGGTGTTATGATTATGATCCTATGGATTCTACTCCAGAGCCTTTTGATCATCTAGATCATACTAATTATCTTGAGTATAAACTATATCCTACTAACAATTTATAGGCTACTGTTCCTTCATAGATTATGGATCCATCAAATCCCACTAATCATCTTATATCGTGTATATATTTACAACTCTATGAAATTTTTTCTCAATAATTTTATTTAAGTTTTAATGAAGATTAATTTTATGTTTTTATTTTATATCTAAAAGTTGGATCTAATATTAAGTGATATGGGAATAATCACATGTGTTATATATAAAACTGTCATACACAAGTAATGGTAGAGTATAAAAATGATAATAAAATGATTGGTAAACATGGTAGAGATTGTAAAAGTTTTATAGCGATTCTTGCAAAATATAATGATATCATTATTGTGAAACCAATCACTTAGAAACACTTTGGTGATCAAATAAAGGATAACACATGATTTGAGTTATGGGTACGAAATTTAAATATATTAAAATGAAAAATTTTAATATATTTATATAAATTAATATTTTGGTTGTAGATTTACTTTAATTTTTATGATGGTCGAGCTATGAAGGATAGATGATTAATGGGAAGAGGGGAACTATATAGAGAATATACGCATGACTTATATGTTGGTTAAACTGGTAGAGTTCACAAAGAGTTAGAGGGTATACCAACCCTCAATAATTATATAGCTACATAGTATTGAGAGATTATTTCCCATTTAAAGAAAGATGAGTTTAAAGTATTATCAAAATTTATTGGTTTTGATTGAAAATTATCAGGATTTTTATAAAAACTTTGATTCTTATTATTTAATTTTCATTATTAAGATACTTTATAGAGAAACAAAAAAACAAGGGTACTTGTGCATACTTTAGGATGAATGACTATACAATATCATGAGAGAAACCAAGTATTTTTCAAGTAAAATTGAGTTTGATCACATTATATAAGACATAAATTATAAAGAATAAAAAACATAATATTACAGTTTTAGTTGATTTTGATTATGTTTTAATCATTAATAAAGTATTTATTAATTTTGTTTTCTTATATCCATTGTTATTTATAATGGGAAGTTGTAAGATCTTGACCTTTTCTGGAGATGTTCCAAGCTTGTTTTTAGGTATTATTTTTTTATTGGTTTGATCATAATTTGATTGTGTTTTACCTTGGGGTGTTTTTGGATGAAAATTAGAGTTTTTTTGAAGGAAAGAGGGCAGTGCATGGTTGGCACACAGTTTTCCCAAACCGTGAACCCTAACCCAGTAAACTATGCAACCCTAGATAGAGAGGTATTTCCCGGCTGGAATATGGTTTGTCAAACCATTTTCCCTGAAAGAAGAAACTGTACAACCACACCAAAAAATAGGCACACAAATAAGGAACATGATTGGGGGAAAATGTGTGCCTTTGCTCTGTAAACTGCACATGAGATTTAAGTTAACCTGAAAATTATATTTTTAATTAACCGAACCCCCATATTAACCCAAATAGACCCCACTCAACTCTTAATATATTTTCATGATTTCCGAGCCTCCCATACATATTCCAAGCCATTCCAACCTCTATTATTCATGATCCAAATCCCAAATTGAAGATCTGTACCCCTCCTGGTAAGAGGATCTCATCCCATGTGGCTTCCTTTCTCTTCCCCATTCATCTTCCATATGTTGAAGGATTGTTCTTACCTATTTTTGGTTGGATCTAGATCTATGATTAGGAATCTAGATCTATAATTACGGGATCATGATTCATATGATATTGAATTTAGGTTTAAGATATATATCTCGTTCTATATAGTTATTCCGTTCAAATTGGGTATATCCAATGGCAACCTTTCATCATCAAACTTGAGTTAGGTGGTCTAATATTCAAATTCCATAGTCATGATTTCAATTTTGTGTATGTAATTATAGAATTTATAGGGTTCATTTAGCAATTGGGTTTCTTAATTGAAATAATTAATTAGTTGAATTAATTAATTAAGGAATTTAAATCAAGAATAATTAATTTGTTGAATTAATTATTTAAATATTTTAATTGTGGGATTTGAGGAATAATTAATTACTTAATTAATTATGAGATATTGATATTGTTGATTTTTATTAATTAACTGTTGGATTAATTAATGAGATTTATTGAGATTATTCAATTATTGAATTGAGATAATTAATTATGGAATTAATTATTAAGATACCATGATTATGAAATTGGGATAACTAATTGTTGGATTAATTATTTGAAATATAGAAATTTTGAATTGGATTAATTAATTGGTGAATTAATTAATGAGAATTGTGATAGAAAAATGTGGTATAGTGCTTAATTCTGATTAATCATGTTTGATGTGACATAGTGATATATGTAGATTTTGATACATGTGATTGTGTGATATTCATGTGTGGGCCAAGGCCTACTGTGTCAAAAGCCCATAGTGATTAAATTGATATTCATATGTGGGAAAAGGCCTACTACATAAAAATCCCATAATGATAAATTTATATTCATGTATGGGGTAAGGTATGATGCATCAAAAGCCCATGCGGTCCAAGGATTGATGACCTAAACCCAAATTGATGGTATTGGACCATGGTTCCAATTATCCATGACATTGAATTTAAATGAATAGATAATGAAAACTCAATTAATTATAATTAATTATTAACTAAATATGTGATATGGATCAGACTCCAACAAAGGATTAAGTAGGTATTGGGAGTTTGGGTGTCTTCGGAAACCTAGGTGTTATGGGGTTAAATAAAGAGTAATTGAATAAGTGAAAACTATTTACTTTATTGATTTTATTTATTCTTTATACAACTATGTACACTATTTCACTGGATATTGTTTTAGACGTCATTGATGGTGGCCTACTGAGTTGTACTCACACCCTACTCGAGCTACTAGATCGGTACCCGAATAGACTTCATGTTTTTCGAATAGAATAAAGGAAAAGACCTTGTGTTAGATGGATGAATTGGGATGAAGCATGGATGAGGGAACCTGACATGGTTTTTGACCCACTTGGGAGTCTTCAGTGTGTTTAATTTTTGGTTTTCATTTTTACATTTGGAACACACATTAGCATGGCATATTTATGGTTCAGTTTTGGTATTGTATTTCCTACTTTGGTAATAATGTGATATTGGTGCTATTATGGTTATAGTTATATATCATTTGGTTATTATTTATTATTTATTTTACACTGGTGTATTACTATGATAAAGATGTTATAGTCTCCCATTGATTGATATTAAACCCTATGTCACAAACCAATATGGGATTCCATCCAACCCGACACCTGTCTTGATCCAAGACATGGACCAAAGGGCATTCCCAATCCCCAAAAGCTAACGAATGGTGTCAGGAATCAAATTAAACACAATGGGAATGATTTTTTTCCAAAAAAACTAGGATCAAATAAATAAATTGGGTGTATAGATAAGAAACAATAACTGAATATCCATAAATATACAAAACTAATCCAGATACAATAATTACTGAACAAACAAAACTGAATAATAAGCTAATAATCAACCATGAAACATGATATCCATGTGACATCTTGGCCACCATCAACCACAAGACTGACCAAAACCAAAGGCATACACCAGAACTAGAAATCTGCACCTGCAAAATAGCTCGGGTATACCAACGTTGAGTGGAACATATAGGGTGTGATCTTAAACAACACAGTAGGTAATCACCATAGAGTCCATGCATTTCCTTTCCCTAAATAGTCCTAAAAAATTGGTTTGAAGTACATTTAGAAAATAATATTTTAAAACATTTCTAGAAAGTAAATGTAGCTTTCAACAAAATCCCTTTTTAAAACCACACACACAAAATATATTTTCAGAAATGGTTTCACTTTCCACAACATGGTTCAAAACCAAAACCCAAATACAAACCAAACCATATAACATAATAGGGGGTTGCGCAAAAAGTGAAGGAAACCAAAAATCATGCACAACTAGAAAATCCAATATCCAAGTGTGAAATAGAAATAAACAAAATATATAAATAGTAACTCATGATCATTTTCTGAACATCCCTAGAGGCAATCCCTATACGCACTCACTTCAGACTCACTTGTCAGTATGTGGTGTAGCTCCCTAGTCAATAATCAACTGGCCTCTCTAAACTATCCAATCTAGTGGAACGTTCCACCTAGCCCCATCAATTCTAGGGGGTACCAACCCATTTAATCAAGGTCAAAATCAACCATCACTCAAACCTCTAGATGATTCCCATGAATCCCATGATAATAATAATAATAATAATACTAGGACAAACATGGTATAACACCCATAACCCACAAAGTTCTTGTGCAAAAGACACTAGAGGGAAACACATCCCAAGTTCTAGTGGACTCGATACCAAAAATTTTCTCATACATGATCCACTAGAGGGGATCCCATCCCAAGTTCTAATAGTTACCAAACATATTCCAAATCTTCAAAAACATTCATGAAAATTCATTTCTTTCACAAGAATTCTCATCTAAAAAATAAATCTTACATGGAAACCACCATGTTTCCATATTCAAAACCATTTTTGAAAACCATTTTAAAATACCAACCGGGCCTTCATGCTACCCAGGTTTTTAACCCTTTCTCCAAAACATGCAAACATTCCCACATGGCCCACACATTACATGAGTTCCAAAACTAATTCCCATTAAATTACGATGTGGTAATTGGGCCTTCAAATATCATCACATCAAAAAAATATTTTCAAAGACAATACAATGTGACAACTAGGCCTTTAATATTCCCAATACAAATATATTTAAAATGAAATTTACACACCATTTACAAAGTCAAGATAAACAACACTTTCAAATGCACAATTCGAAATGGGACTTTAAACCAATACTTCACCAAAACATATCTAAAAATGATTTATGGGCCCAGATTTCAAGAACATATATGAAACCACATTTAGATTCAATAAAATCACCAAGGAAATTATAAATCACATTTCACACCACTTGCACAACACATGAAACCCATTTGGAAAAAAAAATAAAAAAAACATACATAAAACCCAACCATTTCCATAGGCAAAGTCTTTTTTAAATCACACTCACACAAAAAACAATTTTTAAATATGATTCACACCCTTTACAAAATTCATATCACATATTTAAGAAAAAACAAAGAATCTACCTTGAAATAAACCCCATCTATTTTAAAAATCCCACTGTATACACATACACACTTCACAAAACTTTTACAACATATTTTTAAAGAAGTATCACTTATTTTTAAACCAATACAACAACCCACACATAAGTGTCACACCATAAAAGTTGCTAATTTATAAATATATTAGAAAAATCACAACCCGAAAATATATTCAAAATATAAACAAAGGAAAAAACCACCCCAAATCACCTAATTTCACTTTAAAAGATCAATTGTCATTTTATCATACAACTTGCATGCATTTAAATCTAGGAATAATTAAAGAAACCCTTGAAAAACCATTTTAACCCATTTATCATCCTCAAAACACCAAATAAATTCACAATAACACTTTACAAGAAAGGGAAACACATTTATAAATCATTTAGGAAAGATCAAGAATCAAATAGAATTTTATAGAAAGGAAATGGACAGAAAAACTACCTCAATGATATAAAAATGAAACCAAACTTCAAGAGAAGAAATAACCGAACATGAGAGAAAATTAACACACCCTGACATGAAATAAATAAAACCACACATCAACTCTAACACTTAGGGTTTGTCCAATATGAAACCTCACTAAGGGGAACCAATAACTCAAGAGATAAGGAACAAGAGAATAGAAAATAGAACAAAAACCTAAAGAAACTCACTTAGAATCCTCCAAGGAGCTTCAATGGGGGAAGGGGGAAAGGGATGAGGGTCTCCTAGAGCCCCGTGGTGCACCTAGGTTAGACAAGGGAAGGAAAACCTGAAATAGAGTTAAAATAATGGAGAGAAAAAATTGGAACTTCGCATTTTTTAGGATCTAGGTAACTTACATGGTTTGGCCACACGGTTTGGTAAAACATGAACCCTTTACTGGAAAAAGGGGCACCCCACACAGTTTGGACGCACAATTTCACAAACCATGTGACAATAGTGCCAAACACCACTGCCCAAATCATAGAATAACCCACACACTTGCCACACAGTTTCCTTAACCGTGACTAGGCCATGAACCATTCCCTAGACACTAAACCACAAGCCTCATGGTTTCTTGAGAGAGGGTACAAAATTTTCTCTAACCATGTTCCAACTGTACGCTACTGGATATCAAGACCAAGATCACCATTTATTAATAAAAACTCACATGAAAACTTCCAAAACTAAAAAATTAAAATTGGGACTCAAACTGAATCAAAGGATCAAAATCCAAGAAAATAATAGAATAAATTAATTTTCAAGGTTAGGGCATGACAATTATCCCCAACAAAAACACTTTATACCCCTATAAAGTCATCCAATCAAAAGATAAATAAAACTCAATCCCAAAAACAAAACTAGTCGAAAAAACCATGAACCTTAGGGTGGAATTTCACTTCACAAGTGACACTTGAACAATTATATAGTAAGCCACAAAATGAAGAAAAATGGGATAACCTAAGAGGGTAATACCCACTAAAAGAACCTGACTATCACCCTTGCATGACTTTGGATTGGCCCAACATGGAACACCAACATAGGAACTCCTAACCCAAGCTAATCCTAACTCCTTCAGATAAGCTAACAAACACCACCACTAAAACCAAAAAATTCCCACATAACCTAAACCCCCAACATAATAGAAAAACACATGAAAGAAACTCAACCCAAATAGTGAATCTGAACACAAATGCAATCATTGATTTCCACAAGCATAAATATATATAAATAAGCACAATAGAGAACTAAAAATGATTCATAAAAGGCTAAATATTTAAAGATTCACAAAAATAGGACTATAAGAAAATAGGGCCACCCAGTCTCTTAAAAATATAAGAGAGACTCACAAAAAACAAGAACTGTAAAAGGAAAAGTAACTGCCTCCTCTCCAACACGGGAGACAAGAACTGGGCCAAGGTTTACCACACCCTCGACAATTCTTGACTATGTGAAAAGATTCAGTTTGAGGCCTATGGATGGAGCCTTGATGTCTAAATTATCTATTTCCCCACAGACAGGAGATGAAATCCTATGATTAAAACTTTTTCTATGGAAATTTCTTCTTACAAAACTTATCCAGGTGACCTAAACAGTCACAACAATGATAGGTATTTTTAGGATTACGACCAGATGTCTTTGAATTCCCTAACCGACCTGACTGAAAGCACACGAATGAAAAATATGATGATAAAGAAGACAAAATAAATGAAGGAGAATCCCCAATATCAGGTTCCTCTGGGTCACACTTTTCACTAGGTGGGAAACCTTCATGAGCCCTATTAGCTGCCCCAAAAATCACTCAGAGAACCAATTCAGATAAGAACACCTCATGCACCAAATTCCCAAATAGAACTTCATTGGATAAGAGAAATTGATCCTTAATCTCTAGTTGAAGACCCAAAAGGAAGGTATTAACTTTAAAAAAGTCCTTTTACGCTATCTTCGAAGAGAAAGAAACCAGCTCCTTGAAGTTCTCAACATAAGCCTTCACCGACTAGTGACCTTACTAAATACTCAAGAGCTCTTCCAATTTCCTCACCTTCACCTCTTTAGGTATAAACCCTCGAATGAATGTAATCTTAAACACTTCCCACATCATCCCTACTTGTCTTGATGCAGATAAATCACCTTCCACTGATCCAAATCTAGACTCTCAAACAAACCCATAACAGCATGCACACTTACAACTTCAGAAATTATCAATGATCTAAATATAAAATCAACTTCTTCAATCCATTCCACTACCTCAAATGGACCCCGATCACCACAAAAGACAGGAAACAACTGAGAAGAACCAGAAACTAGACAAAACCCACTAGAAACTTTGGGGACCTTTCTAGGTGGCATATTCTGAATAACATAAGGGAACACAAAACCAAAATCAAAATCAACTCAAAACACTATATAAAGGAACATATCAAACTTAAACAATAATATCACAATCCAAAAAATATTATCACAACAATAAATTCTATTTTCAAAAACCTCCATTACCTTTCAATTTCCAAAATTTCCTTATTCTAAGGCTTCTTTCCAAATCCAAAAGCCATGTTTTATAAACAAAACACACTTTTCAAATCAAAACCAAAATTTTGAAATTATTTTCCATTCCAAAAACCATTTTTGAAAAACCAAGCCAAAACATTGTTTTAAAATACTCACCCATGGAATTCTATGAACCATCATATATGTGTTCAACCACTTCCATTTACACCATCCATGCACACATTCCAACATGCACTTTCCATACACACCCACACATATGTGAATGTTCATAAGAAACACCAAGGGTCACACATACTGTTTCATCATCAAATACAAGAATTTACCAAATTCTAAATTCACTTTTTCCTCCACATTCTCTCAAACTTTAAAAATTCCAATCCAACTCAAACATCAAATTATGTCTTTATAACAAAACCCATGATCAAAAATAATTTCCCATTTTGAAAACTTCTTTTCCCAAAACCATTTTCCTCTTGAAAAATAATTTTTTTCAAAAACAATTTTACTTTTGAGAATCCACTCACACCAACAAAAACCAATCCAAACAAAAAACTCACATCAAATACCAAGGAGGAGAAACTAGTATCCATGCACAACCCAAATACATGGTCATTAGACTATACACCAAGTAAGCATCAACAACTAATAGGACCTTGAACAGTTCACTCAGACTCCACATGGGCCAATACTCCATTTGAGGTCACAACATGACACTGAACCACGTCTATTGTCATTCCTCAATCCAAAACAAAGACAAATGACCCAAATTCCAGAAAACCCTTAGAAACTAGAGGATCAGAATGAGAAAGGGTTCATGATTTATTTTGTATACCTACATCCCGAGTCCCGAAAATCATAATGTCCAATCTACCAGACACCCCCACATAACAAGGGCCAACTCTGATACCATTTTGTCACAACCCAATCTAGGATTCCATCCAACTTGACATCTGACCCAGCCCAAGACATGGACCGAAGGGTGTTCCAAACTTAACCACATAACATGATCTCCACGTGACCTATTATCCACCACCAACCATAAGACTGACCAAAACCAATGGCATACACTAGAATCAGAAACCTGCACTTACAAAATAGCTTGGGTTTACCGATGCCGAGTGACATAAGTAGGGTGTGAGCTTAAATGGATCAATAGATAATCAACACAGATTCCATGAATTTCCTTTTCTGAAACAATCCACAAACATTGGTTCTAAATAAATTTAGAAAATAAGATTTTAAAAACTTTTCATCAAGTAAACATAGCTTTCCATGAGATCCCTTTTTAAAACCACACATGTAGATTTTCTTTTTATAAATGATTTCAATTTCCACAACCTGGTTCAAAACAAAACCCCAAATACAAACCAAACTAGATGAAAAAAGTGGGGTTGTGCAAAAATTAAAGGAAACCAACAAGCAGACACAACTAGCAAAACCAATATCCAAACAAGAAAAATAAATAAATAGAACATATAGATAGTAAGTTCTGAGCATTTCCTGAACATCACTAGAGGAAATCCCTGGACATACTTCATTCAAAATCACCTATCAACATATGGTGTAACTCCCTAGTCAATAACCAACTAGATTCACTGAACTAGCCAATCCAGTTCCAGGTCCCACCTAGCCCCATCAAGTCTAGGGGTTACCAGATCCTCTAATCAAGGTCAAAAATCAACCATCAATCGACCCTCTAGATGATTTCTATGAATCCCATGATAATAATAATAATAAAAATACTTGTCTAAACATGATATAACACCCATAATCCATAACATCCCCATGCATGAGCCACCGGAGTGGAACATATCCCAAGTTCTAGTGAACTTAATATCAATAACATTCTCATGGATGAACCACTAGAGGGGATACCATCCCAAATTATAGTGGTTTCCAAACATAATCCAAGTCATCATGAACATTCATGAAAATCCATTTCTTTCACAAGCATGATCATACAAAAAATAAAGCTTACTCAAAAAGCACCACTTTTCTATAATCATTTTTTTTAAAAAAACCATTTTAAAATACCAACCAAGACGTCACACTACCCATGTTTTCAATATGTTTTCCAAAACATGCCAACATGACCACTAGTCCAACAAATTACATGAGTTCCAAAACCAATTCCCATTACATTATAAGGTGCCAATCAGGACTTAAAATCTCATCACATAAAAACAATATTTTCAAAGACAAAATAATGTTCCAACCAAGCCTTTAATATTCCAAATCCAAATACATTTAAAAATCCATTTACACACCATTTACAAAGTCAATATAAACACCACTTTCACATGCACAATACTAAACAAGTCTTTAAACCAATACTTCACCAAAGAATATCTAAAAATTCCAAACTGTCACAACTTTTAGAAACACATTTGAAACCACATTTAAATTCAATAAAATCACTAAGGCCATTTTGAAACACATTTCATGACACTTGCACAATTCATGAAACCCATTTGAAAAATAAAATAATAAATTCACTCATAAAATCCAAACATTTCCATAAGAAAATTATCTTTTAAATACACACTAACACCCAACCCATTTTTAAATATGCTTCGCACCATTTAAACAGATCATAGAACAAATTTAAGAACATAACAAAGAAGATCACTTGAAACAAAACCCATATCTTTTGAAAAACCCAATTTTAACACATACACACATCACAACACTTTGAAAAATTCTTTTTAAAGAAGCATCACTTCTTTTTAAACCTGTACAACAAAACACACGTAAGTTTCAATCCATAAATGTAATATATTTCCACATATATTACCCAACTCACAACCAAACAATATTTATAAAACATAACCAAGGGAAAAAACCATCTGAAATCACCCAATTTTACTTTAAAAGATCAATTTGAATTTTATCAAACACCTTGAATGCATTAAAATCTAGTCATAATTAAAGAAACCCTTGAAAAACCATTTCACACCAATTTTCTTTCCTCAAAATGCCAAATCAATTTAGACTAACACTTCAAAAGTAAGGGAAAAAAATTTATAAATCATTTAGGAAATATCAAGCATTAAATGGAATGTTCCAAAAGGAAATGGATAGAATAACCTACTCAATGATGTCGAAACTCGTCCCTTGGGGCCCGTAACGTGACATACCCGAAACCCACATCCTAAAGGCCAGGGGTTGGAGACTACCACGGAATGCGTCAATATGAAAGTGGGAGGAATTTTCCTAAGTACATGTATGAACACACATGCCCACCCACGCTCCACAAACTAAAAGGGAAAAACAAGTATACTAAAATAAGTGATGAATACAAGTAAAACTGAAAATAAGTGGTCCAGAATAAAAAATCAACAAAAGAACTGAAAACAGAAAATAACAAGGGACTCAAGTATCCATCCTCTAAAAACCACACCAGATGTTAAGAGTAGTGTAGCTACTGGAAACTGAAGTAGTATGTCTTGTTTGCCTGATTCTACTAGGCCCTGCCTGCTCCTAGGACACCAAGTCCTTCATTAAAAAAACTGTCGTCTGTACAAGAAACTTCATATGCGGGCGAAGCCCATGCAAGGGTGAGTAACATAGTACTCAGTAGGGGACCCCAGTCCACTAAGGAGAAATACCACAAAGAATCCACAAATCGAATCCACAAAGAAATAAAAACTCACAAAAGGTATATTCTAGAGTTGGAAAGGTTTATCGGTTATAGTGAATAACATTTCATACTATTGAGGGACTAATCCATGATGAGTTGTTGAAGTCTATTGGTCCAATGAGATCCACACGGATGCTGCTCGTCTGTCAGGTCATTAAGGTCCACATGGCTCTGCCAGGCCACTGAAGTATACATGGCTGCTGGTCTATTGGGCCACTGAGGTCCACGCGGCTGCTCCTCTGTCAGGCCATTGAGGTCCACACAGTTTCTGCTCATCTGTGCGCTTTATCCTAGGAGAAATGCTCCACCAAGCTGTAAATTGAAAATCAACTTCCTAGGAAGTCTCCTTAGAGCATACTAAGAGATCCACCTCATCAAGAGGGTCCCAAAAATTCAAACAACTCATCAATAGGACACATGATTAGCA
Organism: Viscum album; assembly: GCA_963277665.1. Lineage (NCBI taxonomy): Eukaryota > Viridiplantae > Streptophyta > Magnoliopsida > Santalales > Viscaceae > Viscum > Viscum album. The sequence continues at coordinate 1,882,020,651 of OY728132.1, forward strand.
AGTTATTAGCATTTTAGTAATCATGGGTTGGTTGCGTCTGGGTATAGTTCGAACCAGTTGGACCGACCAACCAACCCCTCCTAGGGGTTCCACATACCCAAGTTTAATTTGACTTGCCTAAACTGACCTGGTTTCGGTCAGGGTAGGTCCGGTCTAGCCTGGACAGTGGACCAAGACCAATGGGCCTCGCTGGGCCAGACCCAGTTTGGCTAGAAGTCCAACCCGCTGGGTCACCCGACGACCCAATATCATCTGGATCGGCCCGAAAGGTGAGGTTTCGGCCCGACCCACTGGATGGGGGTGCATGTATAACCCGTCATCATGGGTCTGGCCTAACCCGTTGGTTGGGGGTGCGACGCACCAATTGGAGCCTGATCCGCTAGGGGTGGACCGATGGTGTGCGCCTAGGACGCGGCGACAACCGACGCCCCATACCCTCCCTATCTGAATGTGTCCTACAAGAAGCGGTACACTCTTCCCAAGTGGTTACCACTTGGAACCGTGTCCAGCGCCTTTTGTGGCCGATGGGACATGACATCCCCTCTACCGCGGTCGAGCGACCCCAGCTCACCATGCTGCCCATGAAGCCCGAATGCAGGCTACCGCCGCTCCTCCATGTCTCCACAGTGCATCGACGGAAGTGATACCTCCCTCCCCCTACGAAAACCACCGTATGCCACCACTGGAGCACCGGAAGTTCCTTCTACGGGCCACTAGAGTTACTCTAGTGGTCAGTTTCTTGATCTTCCTACGCCTACAGGCCTCTAAGGTCGCCACCATCCCTGCCTTGGCCCCAAATTCATCTTTCCACCAAATTGAGGATATGAACATGAAGAATGAACGTTTGGAGGGACCCAGACCTTATTCATGTTGGCCCAAACCATCTGTGTTAAAGGTTTCAAATAGAAGAAGGTTCAGGGATTACCATTCTATGAACAATAAAATTAATCCTGAATATAAAACCCAAGAACGACACCCTCCTGCAAGAATTCAAAAACTATGGATTAAATTGTTTGTGGGTTAATCCTCATTAATTATTTAGAAAATTAATGGGGAAATCATAAAACCAAAATCAAACCCATACCTTGTTGATGTTTGTTGTCGTAGTGCTTCATCCTCAAGGGTCTAAGAGGTCAATGGAGTTCATTGTTCTTTAAGATACATTGAAGTCAATGACATCCATCAGTGTTATAAATTATTCATTAGGGAGGAAATATATTGGAGGTTCATTATCAAATCTTTACAGTTTAATCTTCATTCCACAAATGCATTAAAATATTAAAAATAAAACACCTCACAATGTTTATGTTACTTTGCGACGTCGTGTCGTTATGTTATTTCATTTATGAAACAACTTTGCTGTTACATGTCATTAAATCATAGTTATTCTATGTGTTAACCATCCATTAATGATCTCTATTAATGCATCTTATCACTACATCATTGTTGCACCATAGCATCACCATGTCTTCACTCGTTGGTGAGAAAAGAAAAAAAATGACTTTTTAAGTTATTTTATTATTATTCTCGAAAAGTATGAAAATTAACTTTTTTGTTCGGCCCTTGCTGACTGAAGTAAAGTTCTTTCTAAGAAAATACTGAAATTTTAAGTTCAACGATTCCCTCAGATTTTTGATCTGGGCACTGGTTCAAAAGTTAGAAAAACCCAATCGCATGTTTACTGAACGTACCTTTAAAAAATTTCAAAATTCCATTATGGACTCACTGGGAATCATAATCATGTGTCGTCCGAGCATGTAGTCTCAAAATAATTCCATATAATTTTAAAAAACATTGCATATAAATTTAGAGATATCAAATTCTCCCCACCTTAGGGATTTATGTCCCTAAAATCCAAAACAAATTCTAATAAAAAAATGGGGGTACTGATCACGATTCTGAGCCCCCCTCTCCCATGTGATCTCTTAGAGATTCATGTACTGCCACCAAACCCGAACCAAAGGAATCGACTACCCATGAATGACCCACTCCTGTCGATCTTCTATCTCCACTGGGAACTCTGCAAATGTCACCCCATCATCAATGTCTAGATCACCACAGTCAATAACGTGCAATGGATCATGCACGTATCTCCTCAGCTGCGACACATGGAAAACATTGTGCACCCGATTCATCTGTGGGGGGAGATCTAGGTGGTACTCCACCTCTCCAACTCTACTTAGGATCTAAAAAGGTTCAATGAACCTTAGATATAGCTTAATTCCCTAACTATATCTCTGCAATCCTTGTCGTGGTGAGACCTGAAGGAACACATGGTCTCCATCCTCAAACTCCAAGGGTCTCCATCTCCTGTCAGCAAAAGACTTCTGTTTGCCTTGTGCAGACCTCATCCAATCCTGGATGACCTGAACCTTCTCAGTGGTAGATTGTACCAAATCTAGACCCATGAGTGTTGACTCCCCAAGGTTTTTACAGCATAGAGGTGATCTGCAAGGATGCCTATACAAGGACTCAAATGGTGCCATTCTAATGGTGGAGTGATAGTTATTGTTGTATGAAAACTCCACCAGTGGAAGGTGGTCCTCCCAACTACAAACAAAATCTAGTATTCAAGCATGAATCATTTCCTCCATGGTCTACATGGTTCGTTCTGTCTAACCATCTGTCTGGGGACGAAAAGTTGTGATCAAGAATAGCTAAGTCTTGAATGCCTCCTGTAATCCCTTCCAAAACTGGGATGTAAAGCATGCATCGCGGTCTAAGATGATCATCAAAGGCACCCTGTGAAGCTGCACTATCTCTTTGATGTAGAGGCGTCCCAAGCCCTCTACCAGTCCCTACTACCAGATGGGTTAGTAGTGAGCCGACTTGGTAAGTCATTCAATGATCACCCAGATAGAATCATGGCCTCTGGATGTATGTGGTAAACCCTTCACAAAGTCCATCGAGATATAGTGAAATTTCCACTATGGTACCTCAAGTGGATAAGACAATCCTATTATAACTTGATGCTCAACCTTCACTTGCTAAAAAATGAGTCATCATGAGAGGAACTCGGTTGCTGCTTTATTCATTCTTGGCCACCAATACTAACATCGGAGGTCCTGATGCATCTTCACCACTCCAAGATGTACTTCCAAAGGGGATGTATGGAACTACATCAACAACTCCTCTCTCAACGTCACTAGTACTATAGTGCATCCTATGAAAATGATGGCGTGCTCCCCACCTATAAAAAATTCATCAGTAGTATATCCTGAGGATAACTGAGCATGTCGGGCCTCGCAGTCAACATCCACCCACTACGCCTCCCTGAATTGCTGTAAGAGTGGGGGAGTAACATTCATTGACTCAAGGTAAGATTATCCATCATCATCCATGAAGGATATCTGCATCATGGCTAGCTGCTCTATCACCTCACTCAGCAGCTGCAAACCAGTCCACCTACTAAGTACATCTTCTACCACATTCCCCTTACTAGGAGTATAGACTATCTCAAAGTTATAGTCCTATAGGAACTCTATCCATCACTATTGTATCAAGTTCAGGTCCTTCTGGGAGAATATATACCTGAGACTCTTGTGGTCAGAGTAGATAGTAAATTTTTCACCCATCAAGTAGTTCCACCACAACTTCAAGGAAAATACCACTACTGCTAACTCTAGGTCATGGGTCACGTAGTTCTACTCACGCTATCTCAACTGGATTGAGCTATAGGTGATTACTTCTCGCTCCTATATTAGGAAACAACCTAGTTCAGTTCTTGATGCTTCATAGAAGACTATATACCCAATTCCCTCTTATGGTAGTCTTAAGATGGGGGCACTCATCAGTCTCCATCTCATCTCCTGGAAACTCTGAAGGAATTTCTCCGTCCACATGAAGGGTTGTCCCTTCCATGTCAAAGCCGATAAGGGTGATGCCACTTTGGAAAATTTGAGCATGAACCTTTGATAGTATCCAGCCAACCCCAAGAAACTCCTCACCTCAGTCACACTTCTGGGTGGCTCCCAAGGAATAACTACCTATATCTTCCACATATCCACTGCAAATCCATCCTCTGAGATGACATGTCTCAAAAAGTGGACCTCCTGAATCCAAAACTAGCACTTAGAGAGATTACTATAAATATGGTGCACTCAGAGTGTATCTAGGACTATCCATAGGTGTGTAGCATGCTCCTCCTCCAATGCTGAGTACCCCAAGATGTCATCAATTAAGACCCCGACAAAACGGTCAAGGTAAGGCTGGAAAATCCTATTCATGAGTCCCATGAACAATACTGGGGCGTTGGTCATGTCAAAAGGCGTAACCATGAACTTATAGTTTCCATAACAACACCTAAAGGATTTCTTCCATACATCTTCATCTTGTATCGGAAGCTGATGATAACCTGATCTGAGATCTATCTTTCAGAACCACCTCACTCCCTTCAGCTGATCGAAGAGTTCATCAATTCTCGGCAGTGGATACTTGTTCTTCACGGTCACCTGGTTCAGGCTCAGGAAGTCCACACATGTCCTCAAGATCATATTTTTCTTATTTAAAAACACTATAACACACCAAGATTCCATGGTACACTTCTCTTTGAATAATACAGTAGCTTGCGTTGTACGCAACTTTGAGTTCTAACACACCACGACCAATCAAACTAGCCATTATGAATAGTAATACCCACTTTTGGAAATTTTATAAATTTTATTTTTCAAAATGGAATTCATTTTTGGATTTGGAATATCAAAATAAGTTTAGGGTAAATTTTTGGTATTTTTCTGAACACTTTCAATTTTTGATGAATAGTGAAAAATACTGCGTTATTGTTAAAAACCAAGATTTTATTTAAATAATTATTTATTTTATTTAAATTTATTTTAAGTAAAAATATATACATAATACCCATATAAGTTCAATGTAATTAATTGGAATCATTTTATAATATGTTTAGATATATAAAATTTTATTAAACTTTTTACCGTCTTTTACCCACCTTCTAGGGAATTTGTAAATTTGCATAAAACATAATTTACTACTTCTGTGAGTTGAATTTAAAAAATCCGAGAGACATAGTTGATATCAATAAGTAAAATTTTGTTCAATAAGATGAAAATAATTTTTGGTGAATAGTAACTTTTGACTTTTATTTACCACGATTAAAAGTAAATTAGGTAATTAAAGGTAAAAATGATATTATAATTACCCTAAAACATGTCCTAATTTTATTGAATAAGTATATTTCGACCAAAATAAACCTTAGGAATAAAATATGATCCTTTTGACCTACTTGGATTAGATTAGGACATTTATGATTATTTTATTAAAAGTAGAGTTACAAGTGTTAAATTCAAATTTTAATAACTAAACCTTTTTTAATATAGGGTTATACATAAGATAAATTCGACTATAAATATTCATTATAAAGATAGAAATATTTCCTACATAATGGTATTTTATTTATAAATTTTATACATTAAATAAGTAAATTTATTTATGACACAATGATGATGCAGTAATTACTCTATTAACGAAAGATTACAAAAATTAATATTATAAATATTAAAATAAATGTAATTTGATAATTTTAATGAATTAAAAGAATTTTTTAAGTTAATATGACATGTTAGGTCTTATTAAATAAACTTTATTAGAATTAATCATGATGTTATGACTTTCACAAAAAACAAATACTAAATAGTGTCAAAGTTGACATAAATGAGTTTTTAAAACAAATACTATATTATTAATTGATATATTACTTCTAAGAATATAAGGTTTTGAAAAAGGACTTAGATAAGGTTATATATATCCATAATGAATCATTTTTTGTTCTCTTGGCAGTTTATAGTATGTTTATGAACCATGTAATATAAAAATACAAGGAGACATGGTAAATGTCAAACTATTTAACTAAGAGTTAAATCTAAAAGATAAGGTTAATATAGTGACCTAAAACTGTATAAAACCTATTGGTTTAGAGGTTTTAGACACATCCTCACCTTATCCTATAAATAAATCCTTTTGTATCCATTAGAAACCGATACTTATTTAATTATAAAATAATATTTCAAGGTTTTCCTAAAGTGACCCTCACCTCTCTTATAAAAAGGCACATACCCTTATCTGAAAATCACACCTCCAAAGCTATTTGGCTCAGCCAAACCCTTCCCAAATATCCTCCCATATACCATAAATTCATCCTATAAGCCTTAATTTTATCATAATCCAATATAAGGAGCCCTTTTGATCAAATCAAAAGGAAGAACCCAAAGAAGAGGTAATTATTTCACCACCTCTTTCAAGTTCTTTTCTTCTTCCACTTCCTCTTTATTTGTTTTTACCATACGAAAATAATAACTACAGTACCTTATTCATACTGTTATTTTATTATAAGTATGGTTTGACCATATTCCTTATTCTATCCATCCTATGAATGACAAAGTCACCATACGTGCGTACGTACGACTTATCATCTCCACGTCATGGTGTAGTTGTTATTCAACACTTTATTATTTGGATGAGTATAATAATGATTTATAATTGATGTAAATAATAAATATAACATTTTAATTATTCTTTATATATTATAAAACATTCAATTATAAACTATTTCACCTTTAATTGAATGATATTGTCACTCGTGATTACACATGGATTACCATCTCCACGAACGCGATGAGATTTATTCCCCATCGTAACCATTAAAGAATAATTTTCATTTTATGATTAAATATAATTACTAAAAACGTAATATAATTCTGGATATGAATCAAATACATCCTATCCATAACAAACATGACTTATGTAACAAGACACATAAAGGAAAATGAACCAGTTAACACCCGAAACAATGATACTACTGAAATATTATTTAGAAAGAAATATTAGAAGATCATGTATGATATCATTTTTATGTATGTGGTTATTATACAATAAAAATTATTTAAATATCATATAGGAGGTTAAAATACCATCGAATAAGGAAAGAGTATAAGGTAAGGGTTATTTTCACAATCTCTTTATTATCTAAAGTTGTTTTTACCTAAGTATCTACCAGGACTTCTTTATCATCCACATATGTGTTTCATAAAAATATATTTTAAAACATTTTTACTATTTCCTAGAATATGGGTTAATTTCATTTATAACCTTGTTTTAATTTTTATAAATATTTGAAAGGAATCTTTCTGTCATTTTCCAAACAAGGTACTTTATGACCTTTTCAAAAAATTAAGGTAAGAACATTTTTAACGTATACGGCGGGTGCGGCTATTTTCTGCCATTATAAAATATTTTAAGCTTCCCATAAAATATTATAAGAATATTTTCATAATAAATGTTTTCATTTATAATTACATGACTATTAAATGATTTCAAAATATAAATATTCATTTCTCATAAATAGTTTTTATTTCATCTATGTCAAAATCCTTTAATGGATTTTATACTTGTTTGAAGTTGATTTATTATGATAAAAATATTCCAAATTGTATTGAAGGTATTGTGATATGTTTGACTTTGGATGTGTTATTTTTATACCATTCATGGTTTATGATTAATGTATTAACATTTTGTATGATAGTTTTAATATGAATATTTATGTTATGTTTCAACCTTTTCATATGTGGAATGTATTCGACTTAGTAAGTGACAGGTGGAGTTCACTATAGCTCCTCGATGCATCGATAGGTCTCCTGAGACAAACTAGTGTCTTGTCACAAGGCATTGACAAAATCTTACTTTTAGTCTTGGAATGAGGCCTTGACTATGTAGTTATGATGTCCTACATTACACATTCCATCATTATGAAATTGGATATTGATATTGCATGTGATTATTTGAGTAGTAGAATATACATGTGAATAAGTAAATGGTATTATTTGATTTATATTTTACATATTATGATGAATTTTAAGTTTAAAAGGCTTTTCTTAGTCTTATACATTGCCTTAAATGTTTATGATTATTTATGAAAGTTTTCGTTATATTGTTATCCTTAATGAGAACCTGATCTCACCCCTTTCTATGTTTTATTTTTCCCAGGATGCGAAGAAGTATATTATGACTGACCTGCAAATATAGTCTAAGGGATATGAATGTTGTCAAAGGAGATAATGTTGTTGTTGTTATTCATTTTATAATGTAATGTAAAACTTATGTATGTATCTAGTACTTACAAGGATACTAAATTGATTGGTATTTCTTGATTTGATCCATTGTGATCATGCCAATATTATGTAATAATGCACCGACTCTAGGAAAATAAGGTCGAGGCGTTACAGTTGGTATTAGAGTAAGTTTAACAAAAACCTTGGAAACTATATTTAGAAAAACTTTGATTAAAGAACATTACCCTAAGATAGACTTTGAAGATTATTATATAAGAACTTCCTAGAATTTTGGTAATGTAGATACTTTGTGTATTTTCAAGAAATACATCCCTATCTAGATACAAGAAGGTAGAGGTGACTTTGACACAAATATACCTAAGAGTGAAAACTCCGACAAGGAGTTTCAGGCTTAACCCGGGGTATCTTGGTACATGACAATGAGCCTTACTGCACTCTTGGTTACGACACTCCCAGGGGATAAGCTTAGGATAATTCAAAATTTCATTACAAGACATTATGAAGGATTTATGAGTATAGAATTTCTAAAAGAAAACATTTTTATGATTATGGATTATATCTATAAACTTTTCAATTTATGTTAAGTGTTTTATAAGTTTGGAATTATGTATTACGATTCATAAACTAATCTATTTTATTCTATTGTTTAGAAATGAATCCTAGTGTAAGGAATGGAAACCATATCAATGAATGTAATCCATGTATGGATTTCTCTTTTACTCAGGATAATTGTAGTGGATTTGGTGATACAACCGGTGCTGAAAAAATTATAACCATTCTTGGACAACTCACCCATGTTATGAATAATAACCTTACCCATATGGGGCACCCCAATCCACAACTTGGAGGATCAATGTTAGACCTACTCATAGGGAAACAACCACCAAAATTCAATGGGACTAAAAGTCCATTTGTAGCTGAGAAATAGATAGGTTCCTTAGAGAAAATATTTCATGCTTTGGGGAGTAGCGAAAGGGAAAAAGTTGTCATGGCAGTTTATCGCCTCACAGGAGATGCAGATCATTGGTGGTCATTGATTTAAAACACAAAATAAGATGATGAATTATCAAATATGTAATGGATGGAGTTTATAGAGATTTTCTTAGAAAAATAGTTTCTTCATGACCATAAAGTGGATATAGAAATACAATTTCTGAGACTGAGGAAAAATGAGGATGAAAATTTCACTAAGTATGAGTCTAACATTACAAGGTTATCATGGAATGAAACATATTATATATGTAACACAAGGAGTAATATTGATCAATTCCTTGATGGTTTAAAACCATTTCTCCGTCGAGCATTAGTCTCAAAATCCTTCTCGTCATACGAAGATATAGTCTCATGTGATATCAAGATAGAAAAATAATTCTCTAAGTCTTACAACTTTAAAGAAAATAAAGAGAAGAAGAGATCTACTAAGAACTCTAGAAATGGAAATAAGGGGAATAAGGGAAAAGTTGAATATCCATCCTATAGTAAATGTGGGAAGAAACACCTTGGTACTTTCTTGAAGGGAATGAGAGTCTGTTATAAGTGTGGTGAAAAAGGCCACCAAGCTCGTGATTGAAAAGGAAAGAAAGAGGCTATCAATGTTGAATGCTAAAATTTTAGATAAAGGGGGAATTATACAAATGAATGTTATAAGCACCAAGGAAACTTACCTCAAAAAAGGACAAGGGAGCAGGGCCAAGCTTATGCGATCACTACTGCTAATGTTGAAGCTCAAAATAATGTGATGGTAGGTAATTTAATGTTTTCCTCAAATTTAGCCAATGATTTATTTGATTCTAGATCATCACATTGTTTCATATATTCCTAGTTTTCTATGAAAATTATATATTTTCAGTTCGATTTAATAAGGTAGTTGTCAGTCAAAACTTCTAAGGGAAGTATCGTTGCAACAAAGTTTTGTCAATCAGTTCCCATTAGGGCATATAAACATTATTTATCTACAGATATCATATTTATACCCATGATTTAATTTGATATAATCCTAGGTATGGATTGGATTTCAGACCATGATGCAAAAATTTATTGTATGAAGAAGGAGGTTACAATTTTTTATGATGATGATAAAGAATACCTTATCTTTAGAGCAGAAACATCACCATCTAATTCTTATCTAGATCCACCCCTATAGATCTACCAAATTCAATTATTGGGGAGGAAGAGAGTGAAATAACTATGGGTGAGGAAAGGAATGTTCAAATAGAAGATGTACCTATTATACAATAATATGTTGATGTATTTCCAGAGGATTTAACTAGACATCCTCCAGAACGAGAAATTGAGTTTTCCATTGATTTAATTCCTGGTTCAAGGCCCATATCGATGACCCCTTATAGAATGGAAACTCTAGAATTAGTGGATTGAAATGAAAAACTAGTGGAGTTGAGTAATAAAGGATTTATTCACCCTAGTGTTTTTCCATGGGAATCCCTTCTTCTTTTTATTATGAAGAAAGATAGATCTATGAGGTTGTGCATTGACTACATGCAGATCAATGATATGATAATAAAGAACAAGTATCCCCTACCTTGCATTGATGATTTATTTGATCAACTTCAGGGAGCTCAATATTTTTCAAAGATTGACCTTCGATCTGAATATCATCAGTTGTGTGTGAAGGAGGAAGACATTCCAAAGACAACATTTTGAACCAGGTATGGGCATTATGAGTTTACATTAATGCCTTTCGGACCAACTAATGCACCGTCTGTTTTCATGGATCTAATGAATAGAGTTTTCATGGAATATCTTGATTATTTTTTAGTAGTATTTATTGATGATATGTTGGTTTACTCCAAAAACTACAAATATCATGAAAGTCACATGCACACTATTCTGGAAACTCTTAGAAGAAATGAATTATATGGGAAGTTTAGAAAGTGTGAATTATGGAATCAGGAGATTTATTTTCTTGGAAATATTGTCTCTAAGGATGGAATCCCTGTTGATCCTTTAAAGAAAAGAGAAATACAATAATGGCTAGCACCGACGAGTATAACTGAGGTACACAGTTTTATTGGTTTAGCAGGTTATTATCGAAATTTCATCCAAATTTTTTCCCAATTGGCTAACCCATTAACCAAGCTCATGTGTAAATGGGTTAAATATGTTTGGACAAAAGAGTGTGAAGAATGTTTTGAATAATTAAAGATAAGATTAGTCAATGATCCTATATTGACTCTACCATTGGGGAATAATGGGTTTGTTATTTATTGTGATGCTTCAAAGAAAGGACTTGGTTGTGTCCTTATACACAATGATAGGGTTATTGCCTATGCATCAAGACAAATAAAAATTTATGAAAAAAACTATCCCACTCATGATCTTGAGTTAGCAGCTATAATATTTGCTTTTAAGATATGGAGACACTATATCTATGGTGAAAAATGTTTGATTTATACTGATCACAAGAGCTTGAAGTATATTTTCTCAGAAAAAGAACTCCACATGAGGCAAATGAGATAGCTCTAACTACTCAAGGATTATTATTTCACCATGCACTACCACCTGAGGAGGGAAAATAAGGGGGAAGATGCTTTGAGTAGAAAAGATCATGGATTTCTGAACAAGATGAGAGTTGAAAAGGATCCTATATACATGGATCTAGTAAAGATGGACATGGGAATAACCATGGAAGGTGAAACATTAATACTTTTTCAAATGGTTTCTAAACCATATTTACTAGAAAGGATAAAATATTCTTAGAATGATGATGAGGAGTTTCAAAGGAAAATTAAAGCTATTAATGATGGGAGATTGATCGAATTCATATATAAAGATCGAATTTTGAAATTTGGGAAGAGACTTTGTGTTCCCAATATACCTGATCTAAAAAGGGAATTGTTTGATGATGCTCATAGCTCCAATTTTTCTATACACCCTGGTATCACTAAGATGTATAGATATTTTAAGGAACATTTTCGGTGGGACAAAATGAAGAGGGAGATTGCTGATTATGTGTCAAGATGTATGATTTTTCAATAGGTGAAGGTTGTAAGACAACATCCTAGAGGAGTCATGCAATCTCTTCCCATACCTAAGTGGAAATGGGATGATATTACGATGGAATTTGTCATTGGGATACCAAAGACTCCTAGAAGAAATGATGCAATATGGGTCATTGTTGACTGTCTTACCAAGTCAGCACATTTTCATGCAATAAGAGAAGATTTACCACTTGAACATTTAGAAAGACTATATATTAAGGATGTTGTAATACTTGATGGTGTACCCCTTTCCATTGTTTCTGATCGTGAAACCCATTTTACATCAAGATTCTAGAAAAGTCTTTAGAAATCTATAGATACTGAACTTCATTTGAGCACTTCCTACCACCCTCAAACTGATGGAAAATCAGAACAGACTATTCAAACCTTAGAAGATATGTTGAGATCTTTCTCACTTGACTTTCAAGGTATGGGGGATCAGTATTTACCTTTGGTAGAATTTTCCTATAATAATAGCTTCCTTTCAAGTTTTCAAATGGCACTATATGAAGAGTTATATGGAAAGACATGTTGAACACCAACTTGTTGGGATGATATTGGTGAAAGAAAACTCATAGGACTAGAACTTGTTGAGGAAAAAATGTAAAATGTAAATATTATCAAAAACCACATCAAATCTACTCAAAATAGGCAAAAGATCTATGCCAATAACTGAAGGAAGGATTTGGAATTTTAGGTAGGAGATCATGTTTTCTTGAAGGTATCTCCCTAGAATGGATTTATACAGTTTGGTAAGAAGGGTAAATTATGTCCCAGGTATATCAGGCCTTTCGAAATTCTAGAATGAATTAGGGTTTTAGCTTACCGTTTGGCAATTCCTCCAAGTATCTCTAAAGTTCATGATGTGTTCCACATATCATTATTGAGAAAATAAATGCAAGACCCAACACATGTACTCACCTATGAAGAAATAGAACTGGAACCCAATCTGTATTATTGTAAAGATCCTATCAAGATTCCTGATACCAGGGAAAAATTGTTGAGAAACCAGAAGACTCATCTGGTAAAAGTTCTATGGAGAAATCATAAGATGGAAGAGGCAACATGGGAACCCAATGAACTTATGATGAAGAACCACTTGAGTAATTTTATGCAGTGATATTCTAGAAATTTTGAGAACGAAATTATTTGAAGGAGGGAATAATATAACACCCCAAGCCTCCATGGTACCCTTCTCTTTGAATAATATAATATATTGTGTTGTACGCAACTTCAAGTTCTAACACAACATGACCAATCAAACTAAACGTTATGAATTGTAATACCCACTTTTTGAAATTTTATAAATTTTATTTTTCAAATTGTACTTCATTCTTGGATTCGTAATATTAAAATTAGCTTGGGGTAAATTTTTGGTATTTTCCTAAAAAGTTTTCAATTTTCGATGAATAGTGAAAAATACTACGTTATTGTTTAAAATTGAGTTTTTATTTAAATAATTATTTATTTCATTTAAATTTATTTTAAGTCAAAATAAATACATAATACCCATATAAGTTCAATGTAATTCATTGGAGTCATTTTATAATATTTTTAAATATATACAATTTTATTAAACTTTTTACCGTCTTTTACCCACTTTCTAGGCGCATTTGAAAATTTGCATAAAACATAATTTTACCGCTTCTGTGAGTTGAATTTAAAAAATCTAAGAGACATGGTTGTCATCAGTAAGTAAAATTTGGTTCAATAAGATGAAAATATTTTATGGTGAATAGTAACGTTTGACTTTTATTTACCATGGTTAAAAGTAAATTGGGTAATTAAAGGTAAAATTGTTATTATAATTACCCTAAAACATGTCCTAATTCTATTGGATAAGTTTATTTAGACCAAAATAAACCTTAGGAATAATATATGATCCTTTTTATCCACTTTTATAAGATTAGAACATTTATTATTATTTTATTTAAAGAAGAGTTAAAAGTGTTAAATGTAAAGTTTAATAACTAAATAATTTTTAATATAAGGGTATAGATAATATAAATTCGAATATAAATATTCATTATAAATCTATAAGTATTTTATAAATAATTTTATTTTATTTATAATTTTTATACATTAAATAATTAAATTTATTTATGATACAATGATGATACAGTAATTACCCTATTAATGAAATATTACCAAAGTTGATATTATAAATATTTAAATAAATGTAACTTGGAAATTTTCATGCATTCCATGAATTTTTTAGGTTAATATGACATTTCAGGGTTGATTAAATAAATTTTATTCGAAGTAATCATGCTGTTATGACTTTCAAAAAAACCAAATACTAAATAGTGTCAAAATTGAAATAAATGAGTTTTTAAAACAAATAATATATTATTAATTGATATAATATTACTAAAAAGATAAGGTTCAGAAAAAGGACTTAGAAAAGGTTAGATGTATCCATTATTAACCACTTGGGGTTCTCTTTGATGTTTATAGTACATTTATTAACCATATAATATAAAAACACAAGGAGACATGGTAAATGTGAAACTATTTGACTAAGAGTTAAATCTAAAAGATAAGGTTAATATAGTGACCTAAACCTATCTAAAACCTATTGGTTGAGAGGTTTTTGACCAATACCCACCTTAGAATCTAAATAAATCCTTTTGGATCCATTATAAACCGAAAATTATTTTATTATAAAATAATATTTCAAGCTTTTCCTAAAGTGACACTCACCTGTCTTATAAAATGGCACTTACCCTTCTCTCAAAATCACACCACCAAAGCCATTTGGCTCAGAAAAAACCTACCAAAATATCCTACTAAATAATCTTAATTCATACCAGAGGCATTAATTTTATCAGAAGCCAACCAAAGGAGCCCTTTTGATCAAATCTAAAGGAATCACCCGAAGAAGAGGTAATTATTTCACCACCTCTTTCAAGTTCTTTTTTTCTTCCACTTACTATTTCTATGTTTTTACCATACCAAAATAATAACTCAAGTACCTTATTCATACTATTATTTTATTATAAATATGGTATGACCATATTCATTATTCTATCCATCCTATGAATGAGAACACCAAACACGCATAGGTATGGCTTACGATCTCCACGTCGTGGTGTAGTTTTTATTAAGAACTTCATTATTTGGATGGGTATAATAATGATGTATAATTTATATAAATAATAAATATAACATGTTAATGATTCTGTATATATGATATAACATTCAATTATATACTATTTGACCTTTAATTTAATGATATTCTCACTTGTGCGTCCGTACAAATTACCGTCTCCATGAACGTGATGAGATTCATTCCCCATCGTAAACATTCAAGAATAATTTTAATTTTATGATTAAAAATAATTTTTAAGAATGTAATATCATTTTGGATATGAATCAAATACATCCTATCCATAACAAACATGACTTATGTAACAAGACATATAAATGAAAATGAATCAGTTAACACCCGAAACAATGATACTACTGAAATATTATTAACAAAGAAATATTTGAAGATCATGTACGATATAATTTTTAAGTATGTGGTTCTTGTATAATAACAATGATTTAACTATTATATAGGATTTTAACATATGCTCGACTAAGGAAAGAGTATAAGGTAAGGGTTAATTTCACAATCTCTTTATTATCCGAGGTTGTTTTTACCTAAGAATATACTGGGTCTTCTTTATCATCCACATCCGTGTTTCTTAAAAATGTATTTCAAAACATTTTTACTATTTCCTAGAATATGGTTTAATGTAATTATACCCTTTTCTGATTTTTTATAAATATTTTAAACTAATTTTTAGTCATTTTCCAAACAAGGTACTTTATGACCTTTTTGACCAATTAAGGTAAGAATGTTTTTAACATATATGGCGGGTGCGAATATTTTCTACCTTTATAACATCTTTTAAGATTACCTTACAATATTATAAGAATATTTTCAAAGTAAATGTTTTCTTTTATAATTACATGACTTTTAAATGATTTCAAAATATAAAGAGATATTTCTCTAATATAGTTTTGATTTCATGTATGTCAAAATACTTTAATGGATTTTATACTTGTTTGATGTTAATTTATTATGATACAAATCTTCCATATTTTATTGAAGGTTTTGTGATATGTTTGACTATGGAAGTGTTATTTTTATATCATTCATGGTTTATGATTAATGTATTAACATTTCGTATGCTAGTTTTAATATGAATTTTTATGTTATGTTTCAAACTTTTCATACAAGTAATGCATTGTACTTAGTAAGTGATGGGTGGATCCTGCTATAGCTCCTCGATGCATTGGTAGGTCTCACGAGACAAACTAGTGTCTTGGAACAAGGCCTTGAAAAAATATAATTTTTAGTCTTGGAACGAGGCCTTGACTATGTGGTTATGATGTCCGAAACTATAAATTCCCTCATTATGAAATTGGCTATTGATATTGCATGTGATTATTCGACTAGTAGAATATTCATTTGAATAATTTAATGGAATTATTTTATTTATATTTTCTATATTATATTGAAGTTTTTGTTTAGAAGTATTTTGTTTTAGTCTTATACATTGCCTTAAATATTTATGCTTATTTATGAAATTTTCTGTTATATTGTTATCCTTATTGAGAACCTGAGATCACCACTTTATATTTTTTATTTTTCCAAGGATGAAAATAATTATATTATGACTGATCTGTAGGGATAGTCTAAGGGATATGAATGTGGTCAAAGGAGACAATGTTGTTGTTGTTTTGTTTCAATTTATAATGTAATGTAAAACTTATTTATGTATCTATTACTTCCAAGGCTACTAAACTGACTGGTATTTCAGGATTTTACCCCTTGTGATCATGAAAATATTATGTAATAATGCACCGAATCTGGGTAACTAGGTTGGGGCATTACAAACAATACCGGGGATTCCCATGGGGAAACATTGGGCTTTACAAACCCCTTCTCCTAACAGTCCTCTAGATTTACTCTCAGCTCAAAAAGCTCTGTGAGAGACATCTGATATGCTGGTGTGGATATTGGTGTCTTCATAGGGTTTAGGTTGATGAAAAAGTATACCTCTCTATAAGGAGGTAGTCCTAGAACATCCTTAGGAAAAACATACCCATACTCATCCACCACTATAGGAATGCTTGGCCTCCTCTCTTCCACCGTAATGAGGGTGAGGCTAGAAAAATGATGAGTGATCGACTGCACCCTCCTCTAAGAAAGTGAATAATTTGGTGCAAAGTTTCCCTTCTCACTGGTGAAGGAAAACCTGGTCCCATCCTCATGGATAGACCACACTTTTTAATTAAAACAGTTGATCTGAGCATGGACTGTAGATAACCATTCCATACCCAGGATGAGATCGTAAGGCCTCAACGCTGCTACTATGAGATCCCAGCTGAAGCTCTCACCTCCTACAGTAGGCTCACATTGCTAGAACTAGTGCATAATCATCGAATCCCCTCCCATAAAAGTCTCTATCTACAAGGATTGAGCCAATAGATCTACAAAAATCTCTAAGATCTGAATGAGAGTCGTGTAAAGGAAAGAATTACCGGCACCTGTGTCTTTAAGAATTGTATCTTGGGTGGAGAAGACACATATCATACCTTGGAGAAACTCTAGATCACTGTGGTCATAATCCTCTAATACCTAAATATGTGCTCTCCCATGTCCACCAACTCCCTGAGGTTGGGTTATACCACCTAGAGGTGGTGGTGGTAGTACCTCGAACCATCACCCACCACCTACTACTCAGCCTGCTATCCTACCACATCCTCCGCCTTGAGACCCTCCTGGGTTGAACCTATGCCTCTATCTCGGCAGTCCCTCGACTTTATGTTGATTATCTGCAGGACGGATTGGGTAGTCATGAGCCATGTTTCCCTACCCATCACATAAGTAGTACACCATGTTCTTATGCTATCTCCTGCTATCCTGGTGGCCTTGAACCACCGATCCTGAGTCCTGGGGTCATCCACTAGATGATCTGGCCCATTTGGACCACTATGCCATCTGTTGGCTGCCTTCCACAGATGGTTCAGCTACCTATCACTCAATGGTGGCACCCACTATCGGTGTATGCTCTTTGAGGAATCTCTCTACTAGTAAATATTACTCTAGCACTCCATCCTACGTGGGGATGCTGAGAGACAACACAGATGACCTAATGTCCCAACGTAGCCCCTGCTCAAAGGCTCGATCCCTAAATAAAGGATCTCTCACTATGTCTATAGAATAGTGGTAAAGCTCGGTGAACCTCGTTGAGTACTCAAATAACGTCATACTACCCTGCTGAAGGCGAAGCAGCTCCTGAATGTGCACCGAGAGCAAATTCACAGGGAAGAACTCCTCTTGAAAAAGCTGATCAAAGTCCGTCTAGTTGAGGGTCACCTCATCATGCGTCTGGATAGTCAAGCTCCACCATCTCCCTACCGAGCCCTACATAAGGATTGTGTCTAGAACCACCAATTGGTCAAGTGGTATCCTCACTAAGCGGAAGATCCACGTCACCACCTCCATCCAATCCTTAGCAGCCCGAGGATCCATCTCTACCCTTAACCTGGGAGGTCTTTGTCATTGAAACTCATGCAAAGTAATAATTCTACACACATCCTCTACTAGTACCGCCGGTAGTAGATGTTGACCAACAGGTGGTGGTATCACCGGTGCACCACCTGGTGGGGCCATCTCAATAATTGATCCCTGAATGGACACCTCGTAACTATGAGGGCTATCCTCCCAACTACGTATCAGAATATTGGCTGGTCATCCTCATGGAGGTATCCTAAAATAGATCAAGATAGGCCATAATCAATAGATTATACCTGGTGAAATGTCTCTTATACGAAAGAACATAAGGAGCAAATTTTGCAACTAGTGTTTTATGCATTGGGCCGGAAAGTAGAATTCAAGTTCCTCATGTGTGGATACGTCGACCGCTGCCCCAACACTGGACACCCCAAATCTAAAATTCGTACTCCCAACATTTAACACTGTTTCCCAAAAAAAACAACAGACTCTCGGTCTCTAAGGTAGAACTGACCACCTCTAATACCACTTTGTCACGAACCATCCCCTGGGGCCTATGCCGTGACATACCCCAATACCACCTCCCAAAGCATATGGGTTGAAAAGTAATGCCGAAGGAATCAACATGCAAGTGGGTGGCATTTTCCTGAGTACCTGTACAAACACACACACCCAACCACATCCCACAAACTGAAATGGGAAAACAAGTATACTGAAAGAAGTGCTGAGTACAAGTACATCTGAAAATAAGTGGGACAAAATAAAAACTGATCAAAAGAACTAAAAATAGTAAAGTAAAAGGGACTCAGGTATCCATCCCTTTAGAACCCTACCTGATGTTAAGAGTAGTGTAGCTACTGGAATCTAAAGTAGTACTTATTATCCACATAATCCTAATGGGTACCACATGCTCTTAGACCACTAAGTCCTTCATCGAAACGTTCATCATCTACACAAGAAACATCATGAGTGGGAGAAGCCTATATAGTGGTGAGAAACATAGTACTCAGTAGGTGACCCTAGTCCACTAAGGATAAATACCACAAAGAAACCACAAAGCAAAGCCACCAAGTAAGGACAACTCACACGAGGTATATTCTAGAGTAGGAAAGGTTCATCGATTATAGTGAATAAAATTTCTTACTATTGAGGGACTCATCCCTAATGATTTACTGAAGTCTGCCGATACAATAAGGTCCACACAGCTACTGATCATCTAAAGGGCCACAAAGGTCCACATGGCTCTGTCAGGCCATTGAGGTCCACACAACTGCTGCTCGTCTATGCACTTGATCATGGGATAAATGTTCCCCAAGCTATAAATTGAAAAAAAACTTCCTTGTAAGTCTTCTTAGATCATACTAAGAGATCTGCCTCATCGATATGGTCACAACGCTACAAACATCTCATCAATATGACACCTAGTTTGCAAGTTATTTTCATTTTAGTAATGTGGGGCCGATTGAATCTCGGCCCAGTCCAACCTGGTCGGACTGACCCGACCAACATAGCCTAGGGGTCCCACATACCTCAGTTTAATTTTATTGTCCCGACCTGACCTGGTTCAGGTCAGGGTAGGTCTGGTCTGTCCTGGCCAGTGGACCAGGCCCAATGGGCCTCGCTGGGCCCGACCCGCTGGCCCGGGACACGACACACCAGCTGGAGCCCGGTCCACCCAGGGTGGAATGGTGGTGTGTGCTCGGGACGAGATTTCCATCACCACATCCCCTCCTTGTCTGAACACATCCCACAAGGAGCAGGCCACTCCTTCCACACGGTGCCCGCCTGGCACCACATCCAACATGTGTCGCGTCCAATGGGCTGTGGCCTCCCCTCCGTCGCGGTCGAGCGACTACAACTCTCGAGGTTGACCGTGCAGCCTGGATGTGGGCTTTTACCTCCACACAACACTGGTCATCACCACTCCTCCATGCCACCATGATGCTCCAATGGGTGCGCCGCCTCCCTCTACTCGCGGCCACCGTTGGTCGCTGCCGGTGCACCAACATTTCCTTCTACAGGCCACCAAAGTTGCTTTAGTGGTCCGTTTCTCAATCCACATGTGCCTACGAGACTCTCGGGTCACCTTCATCCCTACCTTGGCCCCAAATTCATCTTGAAACTGATTTGAGGATACGTCCATGATGAAATCACGTGCGGAGGGACCCGAGCCTTGTTCATGTCAGCCCGCACCCTTCACATTATGGGTTTAAAACATGGGAAGGTCTGGGGATTACCATTCTATCAATAATAAAATTTATACCAAATAGAAAACCCAAGAACAAAACCCTCTTACAAGAATTCTCGATCAAAAGATTAACCTGTTCATGGGTTAATCCACATTCTTCGTTTATAAAAACACTGGGGAAATCATAAAACCAAAATCAAACCCCTACCTTATTGACGTTTATTGTCGTAATGCTTCATCCTTGAGGGTCCAAGAGGTTGATGACGTTCATCATTCTTTAAGGTATGTTGAAGTTGATGATGTCTTCCGGCGTTCATCATTCTTCATTGGGGGAGGAAATCCATTAGAGGTTTGTCAGAGAATCCTCACAGTTTAATCATCATTCCACTAACGCGTCAAACTATTAAAAAGAAAACACGCTACAATGTTTATGTTACACTATTTCATTTATAAAAGAGTGTTGCCATTATGTGTCATTAAAGCATCATTAAATTGCTTTTTAACAATCCATTAATGATATCCATTAATGCATCTTGTCATTTCATCATCGCCACACCACATCATCATCGTGTCATCACTCGTTGGTGAGAAAATAAATAAAATAAAATTTTAAGTAATTTTATTATTTTTCTCAACAAGTCTAAAATTTAACTTTTCCTTTTTTCTCTTACTGGTCGAAGTTAAGTCCTTTATAGGATAATCCTAGCATTCTTAGTTCAACGATTACCTCATATTTTTGATCTGAGAACCATTTCAAAAGTTATAAAAACCCGCTCTCACTTTTACTGAACGTACCTTAAAAAAAGTTCAAAATTCCGTTCTAGGCTCACTGGGCCTCAGAATCATGTTCCATTTGAGCACGTAGTCTCGAAATAATTCCATATAATTTGAAAAAAATTACATAAAAATTCTAATACATTAAAAATGATGTGTGAATGCAACCAAACTTTGGGAGAAGTAATAATTGAGCCCAAGAGACAATCCACACACCCTAACATCAAGGAAATAAAGCTACACATCAACTCTAAACCTTAGGGTTTTTCCAAGATGAAACCCCACCAAAGGAAACCAATAACTCAAGAGATAAGGAATAAGAGAAGAGGAAATATACCAAAAACCTAAATGAAGTCACCTAGGAACCCTTAAGGAGCTTCAATGGTGGAAGGAAATCAAGGAAGGAGGGTCTCATAGAGCCCCCTGGTGTGCTTATGTCGGAAAAGTGGAGAAAAACTAAAATAGCGTTAAAATAATAGAAGAAAAAAAATTAGAACTTCACATTTTTAAGGATCTTGGAAACTAGCATGGTTTGACTACATTATTTCCCAAACCATTCCAAACACCAATTCCCAAATCACAGAACAACCTAAATGCATGCCGCATGGTTTCCCTAACTGTGCGTATGCCATATTCCATACCCTAGAAATCAAACCACGAGCCACACAATTTCCTAGGAGAGGGAACATAGTTTCCCCTAATCATGTGCCAATTGTGAACTACCTAATGTCAATCCCAAGATCACCATTTCTCAATAAAAACTCACCTGAAAACTTCCAAAACTCAAAAATTTGAAAAGGGACTCAACCTGAACCCCAAACAAAGGGTCAAAAGATAATAAAAGAATAAAATAAAATAATTTCCAAGGTTGGGGTGTGATAATTCTCCCCACCAAAAACACTTTCCACCCCCATAAAGTCATCTAAATAAAATATAAATAAAACTAGATCCCAAAACAGAAAGAAGATGAACAAAACCATGAACCTCAGAGTGAAATTTCAATTCATAAGTCACACCTAACCAATTCTAGAGGAATCCACAACATGAATAATAATAGAATAACATGATAGGGTTATCCCCTCCACAATAACCTGAATATCAACCTAGCATGACTTCAGACCGATCCAACATGATACACCGACATGGGAACTCCCAACCCGAGCTGATCCCAAATCCTCTAGATATTCTAAGCAACCCCGCAACCAGAACTAGAAATTTACCACATAACTTGAAACCCCCCTAAAAAAATGGGGGAACCCACAAAATAAACTCAAACCAAATAGAAAATCTGAACATAACTACAATCATAAATTTCTACAAGCATAAATATCTCCAAAAAGCACAATAGAGAACTAAAACTGATTCACAAAAGGCAAACTATTTAAATATTTTAAAAAATAGGACTATAAGGAAACAATTCCATTGAGTCTCTTAAAATGATAAGATAAAATGACAATAAGAAATATCTATAACAAGAAACTTAACCTCCACCACACTAACACGGGAGACAAGAACCGAGTCATTGTTTCCAAAACCCTTAGTAATTCCTGACTACATGAGAAACTTCACTCTAGGGAATTTGGATGGAGCCCTAATGTATGAAGCATTTTATTCCCCACAAATAGGAGCTTACATACTCAAATCAAGACTTTTTCTTCAGGAAACACTTCTTACAAAACTTCTCCAGGTGACCCAAATGGCCACAACAATGATAGGTCCTTGGAGGATTGTGACAAGATAGCTTCAAATGCCCAAACCGACCACACTAAAAACACCCGAGTGAACGATCTGATGAGAGGGAGGTTGGAATCAATGAAGGAGATTCCTCAAGATAAATTTCTTCTAGATCACACCTATCAATAGATGGGGAACCTTCATGAGGACTAAGAGACAACAGTTCTTCAAATGCCACATACTATACTCTGAGAACCAATTTGGATAAGAATGCCTCATACACCAACTTCCTAAAATAAACATCATCAGATGAGAGAACTCAATCCTTAATCTCTAGTCAAATAACCCGAAGGAAGGGAGGAACATTCAATAGGTCTTGTGATGATATCTCTAAATAGAAAGAAATTATCTTCTTCAAGTGCTCAATATAAGCCTTCACCGACCACTGTACTTTCTAAATACTCAAGAGCTCTTCCACTTTCCTCACCTTCACCTCCTCAGGTATGAACCATCAGATTAAAGTGGTCTTAAAACCTTCCCACATCATCCCTAATTACATTGATGATAGAGAAATTACCTTCCACTGATCCAGAGTTGGAACCTCAAATAAACCCAGAACAACATGAACCCTCACAATTTTGGGAGTTCCTAATGATCTGAAGACACCCTCAACATCCTCAAGACATTATACTACCTCAAAAAGATCTCAATCAACATGAAATACATGAAACAAACAAGAATAACCAGAAATTTTAAAATAACCACTAGAAACTTTGGTGACATTTTTGGGTGGTATATTATGAACAACACAAGGAACACAAAACCAAAATCAACATCAACCCAAAACAATCTCTAAAGAAACATCTCAAATCGAAATATCAAGATCATAAGACAAACACTAAAAGAACAACCAAAAATATTCTTTTTAAAAACCACCATTCTATTTAAATTTCCAAAAATTCCTTCTTTCAAGGCCACTTTACAAAGCCAAAATCCACGTTTCACAAATGAAACCCACTTTTCAAAGAAAAACCAGTTTTCTGAAATTATTTTCCCTTCCAAAAACCATTTGAAAAAACCAATCCAAAAATTTGTTTTCAAATACTCACCCATGGAATCCTATGAATAATCACATATGTGTTCATCCACTTCCCCTTACACTATTCATTCACACATGCCAACATTCACTTTCTATACATACCCACACATATGTGAATGTTCACAAGAAGCACCAAAGGCCACATATACCATTCCATCATTAAATCCAAGCATTTACTAAATTCTCAACTCACTTTTCCCTCCACATTATCCTGAACTTTAAAAGTTACAATCCAACTAAAACATCAAATTATGTCTTTATAAATAAACCCACACTCAAAAATAATTTCCCTTTTTGAAAATTGATTTTCCCAAAACTATTTTCCTCTTAAAAACTTTTTTTCTAAAAACAATTTTCCTTTTGAGAATCTAATGACACAAAAAAAACCAATCCAAATGAACAAATCACATAAAATTCCCAGGAGGAGGAACTAGTGGCCATGCATAACCCAACGACATTCTTAGTGGACCATGCCCCAAGTAAGCATCAACAACTAAGAGGACCTTGAGCCATGCACTCAAACTCCACATGGGCCACTACTCTATGTGAGGTCACAACATGACACCGACCCACCTTTGTTGTCATTACTCAATCTAAAACAATAGAAAATAAACCAAATTCCAGACTACCCCTGGAGACTTGAGGATCATAATGACCAAGGGTTCATGATGACCTTCCCATACCTACCTCCAGAGTCCCAACATTTCTAATCTCCAATCTACTAGATACCCCCAAATAACAAGGTCATGATTTGATAGCATTTTTTCATGAATCAATCTGGGATTCCATCCAAGCTAATATACGACCTGATATGAGACATGGCCCAAAGAGAATTCCAAACTCAACTACGAAATAAAATCTCCATGTGCACTCTTGGCTACCACAAACCACAAGACTGACCAACACCAAAGGCACACTTGAACCAGCCTGCACCTGCAAAAATAGCATGGGTATACCAATGCTAAGTGGAACAAGTAGGGTGTGATCTTAAAAATCTTAGTAAGTAATCACCATAGAGTCCATGCATTTCCTTTCCTAAAATAGTCCACAAATACTAGTTTGAAATACATTTAGAATATAATCTTTTAAAACATTTCCAGCAATTAAAGATAGCTTTCCATGAAATCTCTTTTAAAAACCACACACACAACTTTTATTTTAAGAAACAGTTTCAATTTATACAAATTGGTTCAAAACCAAAACCAAAATACAAACCAAACTAGATAACCAAAAAGGGGGTTATACTGAAAAAAACCAACAAGCAGGCACAACCAGCAAAGCCAATATCCCAACATGCAATATAAATAAACATAACATATAGATAGTAACTGATGAAAATTTCCTTAACATCACTAGAATAAATCCCTATACATTATTTGTTTGGAATCACACAATGGCATATGGTTCCCATCCCTAGTTAATAACCAACTAAACGCTCAAAACTATCCAATCTAGTATCATGTCCCACCTAGCCCCATCAAGTCTAGGGGATACCAACCCATCTAATTTGGTAAAAAATCAACCATCACTCGATCCTATAGATGATTCATAGAAATACCATGATAGTAATAATAATAATAATACTTGGCCAAACATGGTATAACACCCATAACCCATAACGTTCTCATGCACAATCTACTAGAGAGGAACACATCCCAAGTTCTAGTCGACTCAATACCAACAACATTCTCATACATGAGCCACTAGAGGGGATCCCATCTCAAGTTCCAGTGGTTTTTAAACATAATCTAAATCATCATGAAAATTCATGAAAATACATTTCTTTCACAACCATGCTCATCCAAAAAATAAAGCTTACATGTAAACCACTATTTTTCCATAATAAAAATCATTTTCCCAACCATTTTAAAATACCAACCAGGAATTCATGCTACCCAAGTTTTCAATCCATTTTACAAAACATGACAACATTACCACTAGGACTACACATTACTTGAGTTCCAAAACCAATTAATATTACTTTATAAGGTGCCAATTGGGCCTTCAAATATCATCACATCAAAACAAGATTTTAAAATACAAGAAAATGTGCCAACCGAGCCTTTACTATTCCAAAGACAAATAAATTTATAAATCCATTTCCACACCATTTACAAATTTAAGATAAACACTACTTTCACATGAACAATTACAAATGGTACTTTAAATCAATACTTCTCCAAACCATATCTCAAAATTCCAAACAGGACCAGATTTTGGAAACACATTTGAAACCAAATTTAGATTCAATAAAAGCACCAAGTCTATTTACAAACACATTTCATGCCACTTTCACAAAACATGAAACCAATTTAGAAAACACAATAATAAAAGCACACATAAAACCCAACTATTTCCATAGGAAAAGTCTCTTTTAAATGAACACTCACACAAAACCCTTTTTTAAATATGATTAACACCCTTGAAAAAATTCATATCACATATTTAAGAACATAATAAAGAATCTCACTTGAAAAAAACCCAATATATTTTTAAAAACACACTTTCAACATATAAACACTTCACAACAGTTTGAAAAAATATTTTTAAAGCAGCATTACTTGTTTTTAAACCAATACAACCAACCACACATAAATGTCACACCATAAAAGTTTCCAATCTCCACATATATTACCCAAATACCAAACCAAAAATATTTACAAAAAATAAACAAGGGAAAACACCACCAAAAATAACCCAATTTCACTTTAAAATATCAAATGGGATTTTATAAAACACCTTGCATGCATTCAAATCAAGTAATAATTAAAGAAACCATTGAAAAACCATTTCACTCCAATTTACCACCATCAAAACACCGAATAAATTCATAATAACACTTCAAAAGTAAGGGAAACACATTTATAAATCATTTAGGAATCATCAAGCATCTAACAGAATTTTTTGGAAAGGAAATTGATAGAAACACCTACCTCAATGATGTGCGAATGCAACCAAAATTCATGATAAGGAATAACTAATTCATAGAGACAATTTGAACACCCTAACATCAAAGAATCAAACCACACATCAACTCTAACCCTTAGGGTTCATCCAAGATGAAACCCCAAAAAGGGAAACCAAGAACTCAAGAGAGAAGAAAAAAATAGAAGAGTAAATTGACCAAAAACCCAAAGGAACTTAGCTAGGAACATTCAAGGTGCTTCAATGGATGAAGATGAGAAAGGGAGGAGGGTCTCCTAGAGCCCCCCTGGTGCACCTAGAAAGTACAAGGGGAAGAAAACCTGAAATTGGGTTATAATAATGGAGGGACAAACTTATAAATTCACATTTTTAAATATCTAGGTAACTTGAATAGTTTGGACACACAGTTTGGTAAATTGTGCACCCTCTATTAGAGAAAGGGGCACCCCACATGGTTTCCCAAACTATGCACCAACTGTTCCAAATGCCATTGCCCAAATCACAGAACCACCCACACACTTTTCACATGGTTTAATTAACCATGAGTAGGCTGTGTTTCATGCACCAAACACCAAAACATGAGCTGCATGATTTCATTGGAGAGGGAACACAGTTTAACCTAACCATTTGATACCTATTGTCAATCCCAATATCACCATTTCTCAATAAAAACTCACAAAAAAATTTCCAAAACTCAAAAATTCCAATTGAGACTCAACTTAATCCTCAACCAAAGGGTCCAAATCCCATAAAAGAATAAAATAAAAATAATTTTCAAGGTTGGATGTGACACTCATGCTGCTAGTTAGAAGCCTATGGTTTATAGGGAGGCGTGATTGAGGCCATGTGAAGAACTAGCTCAGGGCATCAGTGTGCGACACTCAGGTTGAGACATTACAAAGTTCTGTCAGAGCCCAATTTTATTTTATTTTATTTTTTCTTTCTATTTGAAAAAAGGTAGAAAATATACTAAGAAGAGTCAGAACTTAGTTATGAGATCATCAATGGGAGTATCCACCCCATGTATAGGGGAAGACCCAAGTACTTAGGATGGGATGATTGTTATTATTGTTTTCTATTATAGTTGAATATTATTTCACTTTGGGTGACATACTTGTTGTGCTCTGTAATTATTGAAGTTGATATTTTATAATATTTGACTTTTGACTTGGTATGGAATGAGAGTTGAGTTTTCATGCATCATTATAGGAACTCATGATTATTTTGTGACATGAATCATCTTAGGAATGCATGGAAAAATTGGTTTTGGGTAAGTTGTTGAAATTGAAATGTTTTTACCTTACTTGTGTAATTGAAATGAAATAGGGCCTAACATGAAATTGAGAGTTATAAAATTATGAAAGATATGAATAAATGGGTGTCTAATGTGAAACTTGAAAATTTTAACATGCTTACCCAATATTAACCATGACCTATGTGTAGGATGGTTAAGGGTAGATATAGTGCCTTAGTTTTGAACATGTTGTAGGGTTTGGGGAAAAGACTTGTTATGTCATTTTGTGATTTTACTATTATATAAATGTGTTAAAGTGGTGTTACGTGTCCTGATAATTTTTTTAGTGTATAGATATGCCTCTATGAATATTCTTGTTGAGAGGATGATAGGAGGACATGGCTGGAGATGCCCCTCTATTATTGGAACCTAAGGCACTAGTAGTGTTGGGTGAGGAAATCAGAGAGTAGTTTCAAGAGAAATTTTATTGCTTCATTAAATTTATGGAAAGGGACCCAGGGTAGTTGTGAAAAGAATTTCTGATTTGATGCGGGAGTTTCGGTTACAACACCCTCTAACTTTTACTCGAGAGGGTGGACCTGAGGGAGATGAGTTCTGGATTGAGTCCATTAAGATGATACTTTACCATTTGGAGACTTAGAATTAGAATAGGGCTAAGTTGGATGATTACATGTTTCAATGATCGATAAATCATTGGTGGGACGTTCAGTCTCAGGCTGGATGGGATGATGGTATTTTATGAAAGGAATTTCTGGAGAAGTTATTAGAGAACTTTTATCAAAGGAAGACGAGGCATGAGAGAGCAGATGAGTTCATGATGTTGAATCAAGGGAGTATTTCTATGATGGACTATGTTAAACACTTTACAATTTTGTAATGATTTTCTCTAACATTGGTAGGGGATGAGAAAACTATGGAAAAGTGGTTCCAGGATGTGATTGGATGCGAGATTAAGTCCCATGTTAGTATATTTCGGTTAAATTAGTTTTATGAGGTGGTGTATCAGGTTCTCATAGCTGAGGGAAACCTTAAGAAGGATTATAGTACAGGATAGGTGGTTGATGTTGGATGATCAAAAGGTATGACTTCTGAGAGTAGGAAGCGTTGCTATGAGAATCTCAACTAGGGTAGTGGGAAGAAAAGTGTCCAGTCAGAGGGATCTATTACACAAGACCTTTCTCGAGTGATATGTCACCGATGTTGTAGGTTGATACACTTATAGAGATAGTTCCCTCGACCATTGTTAGAGTGTCGATCTTATATTGAGATGGTTCATCTGTAGAAGTTCTGTAGGAACTCGTGATAGGTAGGAAATGAATAATTAGATAGACAGAACCAAAGTGCGGGAAGGGCATATTCTACACCATATCAGTATATAAGATGGAGTTCTACTAGCTGTAGTGGTAGAGGCAGTTGACGTGGTGCTTCTGGGAAAGAGCATCTGTATTAGTAGAGTGGTGCAGCACAGGGGACTCAGGCCACAACACAGGAAAAAGGGGTAGGATAGTTTCATGTAGTGAAACCTACACTTATGGATAACAAGGCTAGACCATTGATGGTTATAGGTACTATTCTTAGATATTCTATAATAGTTAGTGAATTATTTGATATGAAGCCTCTCATTCCTTTATATCTTCAATTTTTTTAATGGTTCGAGTCTGGAGGTGGAGCTTGCAAGTGGGGTGTTGATGATAGATACACCATTGGGAGTATGGTTTAAGGTCATATGTATGGCAAAGGGATGTTCTCTCAAGGTTGAGTAGTATCATTTTATATGGTATATTTACATCCTAGACATGTCAAGACTCAACCTAATTTTGGGTATGGATTGGTTAGTATCATACTAATCCCACATTGATTTTTACAACAATAAAGTGACTTTTACCTCTCCTAAGGGTGAAAATTAAATTCACCATGAAGAATGGGATATATAGGAGGGAAAATAAAGTCCAATTACTCAATGAATGGGAGATATAACATCCCAGTCTTCTAGTAAATTTCTAGATGATGGGGGTGTGAAACAGGATGTATTTCAACCTATAGTAGACTGATTTTAGGATTTCTCTCTTGAATAATTCTCAGGGCTTCCACCTGAGAGATATGTGAAATTTTTTATTGATCTCATGAAGAGGCCTAATCCAGTTTCTATTCCACTAGAAATAATGGCACCAAAAGAGCTTAAAGATCTCAATAATCAGCTATAGGAGTTAAAGGATAAGGGATTTATCCACCCAAGTATGTCTCCTTGGGGTTCACCCATATTGTTTGCAAATAAGGATAATAGAAATATATGATCGTGAGTTAATTATTGGAAGTTAAAATAGATGGATGTTAAGAACTTGTATCCTCTTATGCATATCGATGATCTATTTAACCATTTTAGATTATCTTGTGTTTTATCAAAGATCGATTTGAGATCACGGTATCATCAATAGATAGTTTGAACTTCTGATATACCAAAGATGACTTTTAGATGTAGGTGTGGCCTATATGAGTTTTTCGTAATACTGTTTATGTTAATGAACAGACCATCAATGTTTATATACTTGATTAATATAAATTTTCATCCATACCTAGATCAGTTTGTGGTAGTTTTTGTGGGTTAAATATTGGTGCACTCCAAGACTCATGATGATCATGCCCAACACCTTGAAATCATTCTTGAGTATACTGAGAGAGCACTGACTATACACCAAGATATCTAAGTGTTAGTTTTGGATTGACCAAGTACACTTATTGAGTCACATCTTCGTGGAATAAAGTGTACTAGTGGACCTAAAGAAGGTTGCAACAATTGTATATTAGGAGAAACCCAAGAATGTTTTTGATATCTGTAGCTTTATGGGGTTAGATGGATATTTACAGAGGTTCTTTCATGACTTTTTATATTTAAAACCACCATTTTCAGGCCTAACCAAGAAGGTTATAATGTTTTAATAGTAATATTCAAGTGATAATTATTTCCAAGAGTAGAATAATTGATTGAAATTAGCACCAATCTTGATCCTACTCAATCCAGGTGAGGAGTATACGGTGTATTGTAACGCTCTTGGGATAGGGATTAGAGAAGTGTTGTTTTAAGGAGATCGATTTGTGGTGTATGGGTCTCAGTAGTTGAGTCCACACGAACCGAAATATGCTATGCATGACCTCAAGTTAGTTGTAGTGGTTTATGATTTGAAGTGTTGGAGTCATTATCTGTTGAGAAAAATTTTTACTATGTACATAGATCACAAGAGCTTGAATTACATATTTTCATAGAGATATTGGAATATCCAGTAGTGTAGGTGGGTTGAGTCTATGAATTAATTTTATTTTGATCTAGTATATACACTTGTGAAGGGAAATAATGTTGTTGATGCTTTGAGATGGAAAAATCAGACTCACATAGTTCAAGAGTCTAGTGATCAGTGAAATACGATGACTTTACTGGATGAGATGCATGTTTCGGTTTAGGAGAGTCAAGAGCAGATGAATCTAGTATCAATTTTAGTGGAGTATATGATTTTGAACTAGTTTATAGATAGGCAGTATGAGGATCCAGAATGTTTGGCCTTGAGGGAAAGCCTTAAAAGTGGGGATTCACCTTTAGATTGAAGCATAGATGAAGATGAGATCATTTATGTCAAGAATTGGGTTGTTGTACCTATAAGTATACATGAGGATCTAATGAGTTAATTGCATGACTCAAAGTGGGTAGTACATCCAAGAGTGACAAAAATGTACTGTGACCTAGGATGATAACTTTGGTGGCTAAGAATGAAAAATGAGATAGAAGGGTTTATGAAATGATGCTACAATTTTCAATAGGTGAAGACTAAGAATCAATGACCTTGTGGTTTACAACAACCACTTACCATTCCAGAATGGAAGTGGGATTATGTGATTATGGACTTTTTGGTGAGTCTCCCAAGGACTCCTCAGAATAATGATGCTATTTGGGTGATTGTGGACATTTTGAAAAAGGTAGTGCATTTCTTTAATACACGAGAGACTTTATTAGTATATTAGTTGGGAGAAATATATGTTTGGGAGATATTCCATATGAACAGGGTGACAAAAACTATAATTTCATAAAGTGACTTGTGTTCTACTTCATGATTCTGGAAGGTCTTATAGAAGGCACTTGGTACACAGGCTTTTTTGAGTACAAATTTCCACCCATAGATAGATGGGTAGTCAAAAAATACTATTTAGGTGCTTGAGGATATTCTATGAGCATGTGTACTTGATTTTGGTGGATCTTGGGAGAAAAACATAGCTTTGGTGGAGTTCTCCTATAAAAAAAATATCAGGATATGATATATATGGAATTATATAAGGCTATTTATGGAAGGCCGTGAAAATTAACTCTATACTAGATGGAGGTAGGTGAGTCAGAGTTGTTGTGGTTGAGTCTCATGCAGGAGATGCTGGAGAAGGATCATCTAATTCAAAAGTATATGGATATGAATTAGATTAGAAATAAGTCATATATATTGATAAACATAAAATACCTCTAGAGTTACAGATGGTGATCATGTATTCCTCCAGGTGTTGCTTAGGTTGGGTCACCATAAGATATGAAGACAGGGAAAGCTGGCACCCAAGTTTGTTGGAAAGTTTAACGTCATGGATATAATCAGGCAGGTGGGATACCAATTATCTCTTCCACATAGATATAGTGATATGAACTATGTTTTTCATGTGTAACAAATTCAGTGGTACCACTCCAACCATTCTCATGTGATCGATGTGAATGATGTTGAGATAGAGATATATGCATCCTTTGAGGAGCACCCGATACGTGTGTTGGATCGTAGTGAGAAAGTGTTGTGGGGAACACCATGCTAATAGTTTGTGTATTATAATAACATTGTCATGTTCAGGAGGAAACTTGGGAGATGGAATTGGATATGTAGGCTCAGTGGCCCGAATATTTTGACTTGGAGTCTTAGAGATGCTTGAGATCATAGCTCGAGGACAAGATTTTATAAGGTGGGGAGATTGTAAGATCCCAACCTTTTCGATAGATTTTTTGGGCTTTTTTTAGGTATTATTTTTTCTTTGTTTGAGAATACTTTAATTTTGTTTTATGTTGTGGTTTTTTTGGGTGAAAATTGGAAAATTTTGGAAGGAAAGAGGGAAGTGCATGGTTGGTGCATGGTTTGCCTAAACCATATGCCCTGACCCATCAAACTATACAACCCTAAACAGAGAGGGATTGCATGGATAGCGCACGGTTTTTCAAACCGTTCACCCTAAAAGGAGAAACCATGTACCCCCTAAAAGTGTCACATGACTAAGGAACATAGTTAGAAAAAACCACACGCCTCTTCACAACAAACTGTGCACGAGATTTAAGTTAACCTAAAAATTAGATTTTTAATTACTCAAACCCACATATTAACCCAAAATCGACCCCCACTCAACCCCTAACATATTTTCACAATTTTAGAGCCTTATGGATGAATTCCAAGCCATTACAACCACTGTTCATCATGATATGAAGTCCAAATTGAGGATGTGCACCCCTATGGGTAAGAGGATCTCATCCCATATGGTTTATTTTTTCTTTACCGTTCTTCTTCCATCTATTGAAGTATTTTTATTCCTTGTTTTTGGTTATATCTAGATATTGGATTGTGGATCTAGATCCATAATTTTGGGATCTTGATTTATATGATCTTGAATTTAGGTTTAATATCTCTATCTCATTCTATATCCTTATTCCGGTCAAATTGGGTATATCCATTGGTGACCGCTAATCACCAAACTTGAGGTAGGTGGTCTAATATTCAAATCCCATAATCATTATTTCAATTAGGTGTATATAATTGTATAATTTCTAGGGTTTGTTTAGAAATTGGGATCCTAATTTAATTAATTAATTTGGTTAATTTATTAATTAAGGGATTGAAATCATGAATATTTAATTATTGAACTAATTATTTAAATGTTGCAATTATGTGATTTGAGGAATAATTAATTACTGAATTAATTATGATATATTGAGATTTTTCATTTGTATTAATCAATTGTTGGATTAATTAATGAGATTTGTTGAGATTATGAAATTATTTAATTGGGATAATTAATTATTGAATTAATTATTGATATATTGTGATTATGAAATTGGGATAATTAATTATTGAATTAGTTATTTGAAATATTGAAATTGTTAATTGGATTAATTAATTGGTGAATTAATTAATGGGAATTATGATGGTAAAATGTGGTAATATGATTAATGTTTATTAATTGTGTTTGATGTGACATTGTGATATATGTAAATTGTGATACATGTGATTATATGATATTCATGTGTGGGAAAAGGCTTGATACATCAAAATACCATGATGATAAAATTAATATTCATGTGTCGGACAAGGCCTACTACATCAAAATCCCATATTGATAAATTGATATTCATGTGTGGGATAAGTTCTGGTGCATCAAAAGCCCATGAGGTCCTAGGTATAACTACCTAGACCCAAATTTATGGTATTAGACCATAGTTCCAATTATCCATGATATTAAATTTAAATTAATGGATAATGAAATCTCATTTCATTATAGTGAATTGAGAATTAAATATGTGATATGGATCAAAATCTAGTATGGGATGAAGTAGGTATTGGGATTTCAGGTTTCCTTGGGAAACCGAGTGTTATGTGGTTAAATAAAGAGAAATTTAACAAGTGTAAACATTTTACTTTATTTATTTTATTTATTATTTAGACAATTTCATACACTTTTTGACTGGATATTTTTCTAGACACCGTTGGTGGTGGTCTACTGAGTTGTGATCAAACCCTACTCGGGATGCCTGATTGATACCCGAATAGACTTCATGTTTGTAGTATAGGATAAGGGAAAATTCCCCATATTAAATGGATGAGTTGGGATGGAGTATGAATGATGGAGTCAAACATGGTTCAGGACCCGCTTGGGAGTTATCAGTGTCTTTACTTTTGGGTTTTCATTTTGACACTTGGAACATACTTTAGCCTGGCATATTTACTATTCAATTTTGGTATTATATTCCCTACTTTGGTAATCATGTGATTTTGGTACTATTCTTGTTATGGTTATATATCATTTGGTTATTATTTTTTATTCATTTTCTACTGGTGTATTACTCTGATAAAGAGATTATAGTCTCCCCATGATCAATGTTAGACCCTCACTGCTAGTCAGAAGCCTCTAGAATATAGGGAGGTGTGCTTGAGGTCAGGTGGAGAACCGGATCAAGGCACTGGTGTGCAGCACCTAGGTCGGAATGTTACATAAGTATTGAACATTGAAGGGTGCGTACCTCGATTAAAATTATTTTTCTCAAGTATAAATAATAAATATGGAAGTTTTGTTAATAATGAGATGTAAGAAAACATTTTATGAATTATTTTGATGATTTAAAATGTTAATGTCTCTTTCTTAAATATATATCTAATTTATATTGTAAATAATGTGATCTATATGTTCTTAATGAGAAAAAAGATTACCTAATTTGTGTAAATGATCATTTTCATTATGTATTAGGTGAGGAGCACTAGATGAGGGTATAATATAGAACCAAAAATACTATCATATTTATTGGTTATTTTCCAACATTAAGAAATAAAAAAACCTCTACTAGTACTGAGAAATAGTTTCTATAATCCCATTTAGAAGTAGTCGAGGAAAACAATTAGCAGTCTAAGAGCATTAAATCAGTTACAAGATCACCAAAATATTCATGAAAGCTATTATGGATATTTTTTCATCAATTCAACTACATACTATTGTGGTTTTTGATACATGTATGTTGATGATGATGGTCTTAGTGGTGATTAGGGTGTTGAACTTCTTGGTGTTAATGATGATAAATATATTGGAGATGATGATCCTAGTGACGAGGTTAATGATAAGGCTAATGATAGTAATGACCATGATGGTAGTGGTGATCATGAAAACGACTATTTAGAGTGAGATATTGATCAAATCCATTTCTGACTTCATTTTTATGACACTTTGGTTCTTATGGTCGATGTAATCTTACTTACTCTAACTCATTGTATATGTATGTTATCATTTTATTTTAAATTTTAAATTTTTTAATGTAATATATATATATATATATATATATTTGAAATTCCATTTATGAAGGAAGTATAACATTGGTTAAATTATACTCTAGTTATTTTAAGAATATTTGTAGGAGGTTTTGGTGCCAAATGTGTGTAGGTTGGCTATTTTTTGAAGCCTATTTGGAGGCCTATACCAAAAACTAACTTCATGGGGGTATATATCTATAATAATGGTTGTGAAACCATTATTATAGGCTATTTCCAATGGCTATAATATCTTCAGTTATCCAACCATTAGTATAGGTTGTACAAATGGTTTATAGGGTTATACCCATGATTTTAAATAATGGGTATAATGTTTCTTTACAGTAGTGAGTAGAGACACAACTAGACCATCTTCCTTTTGGAAGGAGGAACAACCAATATAATTTAATTTCTTTTTATAGTGAAATCATAAACTATAAAAATACATTGTAATGGAATTATAATATAATTATTTAAATAGAAATAATAGAAGTAGAGATTGTTTAGTATACAAGAGAACTTTATGAGATTTGAGTATATGTTATATTTCTATTTCTCTACATTATATCACTTTTATATACTTCACATAATAATATCCATCATCCTTATTAATCCTCATTTTGTTTTATATTTTATTCTACTTTTAAAATGCATATTGATTTTTTCTAAAAGATTCACAATAATACTCACAGGAAGTTTCCATAATCTATATCACACTAAAAAATATCTCTAATCATATTAATAAATAATGATATATACTTATATCATGATTAGTGAATTATTTTATATCATAACATGTGGTAGATTATCTTCAATATTATATCATATCATAATCGGTGGAAAACTGGACTTTGGTACGATTTTAATGTAGGATGGGTGGGTAGTTACTTATGTGTCACAATAGATATGGATACACAAGAAAAACTATATAACACATGATTTGTATCTAGTGGATGTGAACTATGAACTAAATTGTTGGTGCCATTATCTTCTATATGAGAGGTTTGTGGTATATACCAATCATAAAATCCTTATATATATATATATATTCTCTCAATACAACTTAAAACTTCCATGGAGGAGATGGTTCTAGTACATATACTCATTTAAATTTGAGATGGTATACAACCATGGGATGGGGAATGTAATGGAATACATTTTTGAGAATTAAGACATAGGTGTAGGTGGTGTGTGAGGCCAGTAGAAAGTGGAAGTTTATGAGTATTTTCAATGATACATGTCATATAACAACCCTGCTCTTTATTACACACTTAAACATGATTTATTACATAAACTTCACTTGATATAACATATAAGATCAAGATGTCTAGTGTATTTGGAGAATAGGAACATTACATAACAACATATAACATAAAACAGACAACATCTTTATTGAAAACTTCATTTACATGACCACTACATTCCCTCGTACTTAACATTGTATGGGATAACCTGAGGACATGCATAAGAATAGGTTGAGCTATAAATCCCAGTAAGGGAGTAAAAAAGGTATAACATGAAGATTAAACATGTTAGGAAATAGGAATATCAATGCAGTGAAAGGGAAAAATGAACATAAAGGCATGATATAGCATGACTATCATAACATGGAAATGTGGAAACAACACTTAATAAGGAATTAGCATGAACCAAGCCTCATTGCACATGGAGCATGAGTAAAACCTCAATGAACTTGAATTTTCATGATAATATACTCATTGAAATTGAATTATCATGAGTAAACCCTCAATTCACTTGACATATCATGATACTAATCTTTACCCAATGCATTATATCACTATTTGGGTGCACCCTTCTTAAACATTTTATTTCATGCATAAGTGTGCCACAAGATCATAAAACATGGATTTATAAAACACAATAATTTATTACACGATTAAGGAATGTTGAATTCATACATGAAACTCTTCCATAAATAATTAGATGTGCATAAAGGTGAATACCCTTGATAGAGAAATGGGCATGGTATTCAATACACAATGATTTTGGATTGGAAAATTGCGGTGCAATTTCGGCAGCATAACAGCGTGACATAAGACTTCATAAAAATGGTTGATGAGAGAGGAAGGAGTGTCTTATCATATGTACATGAAATGTAAAGTAATGGTGTCATATAGATAAATTTCCCAATATAGATACTAGAATTTGGATTCATAATTCAAAAGAATTGCTTGAATGTAAATGAGGAGAGAGAGATTCCTTACGGAATTTCGGCATCGTCATGGGTGTACATGGGAGCACCGATGAGAGATAAAGGGATATATCATAATTTAAAAATAAAGGGGACAATATAGGGGAGGTGATAAATCATACCCCAACATTTATAATTGAAAATAAAAGGTCATAACAATATTAAGAAACTTGGATAAAATGAGAAAGGAAGGAATCCCTTACTCGGAAGTGTGATGCCCAAGGCTTGAGAGGGGCTTGAGAGAGGATTATTGGGAGCTTTGGGAACCTTGAGAGGATTCTAGATAGAGGAGGGTAGATATTGGACGAACTCCAAAGGCTTTGAGTGACAATTAAGTGGGATCTTGGGTGGGTTTATATAGGAAAGGAGAAGACATTCTTTATTATTTAGGTTTGGGACACCTCACATTAAACTAATCAAAATAAAAAACCAGACCATGGTTTTTACCAAATAGGAGTGAAAAAAAATATTTTATAAGGAAAATTTCTGAACTTCTTAAAATAATAGGGTTGCCTATGTGGAGGTGAGTCACACTCTCAAGAAAAACAATTTAAAAAGCTGAAATGTTTTATAAGTCTTGAAGGGTCCACTAAGGATTTTTAAAATAAATAAAAAAACCTAAAATAACATTATTTTAATGGTAAAACATATATTGGCCGAATATAATTTTTAGATTATTTTATTACATCACTATTAGGTCATTATGATGTCATAAAACACATTATATATTTAAACGTTATTTAATTTTTACCCAAAAATTCGATTATCTCAGAAAATTATGAAAAATTCACCATTGGATAATTTTGACATCCTGATTCCGAAAATAATATGAATTTTAACTAAATAATTTTCTAAATATGTGAATTTTCAATTTTAAAATAAAAACTGACATTTATTGAAAATTCATGGGTTTTGACAAAGACAACTTTAAAACCTTAATAAAAATTACAATTGTTAAAATTATACAATAATTTATAATTAATAAAAATTAATTTAATAATAATAATTATTTTATTAAAATATTATTTAATTAAAAAATACATTGATTTATCAAAATATATTCCTTATTTGAATATTAACTAAAAGTACTATTTGTGCTTTAAAAACTATTTACAAAGTAACAATAATAAAATTAATGTATATTATTTATTATTTACAAATATAATGCATATAATAATAGTGCTAAGGTCTTATTAAATAACCCCTTATAACACCCGCATATGACTGAAGGGTAAGGTGTGCAATGGTGACAAACTCTTGAGGTGGATCAGATAACATTGCTTAGGTGGTAATCTCTATCATCTTCCACTTCTCCTGTAGGTGGTCCCACTTGAGCTTAACATATTGAAGCTTAGCTTGGGATTGGTCAAGAGAGAAGCCCAATGACGCCACCTCCTTTAGAGCTCTGAAAAATGGGCTTTGTATAGAGAAAGTCTACTTGATGAGGCCATCTCTTCCTTTGTCAGAGTAAATTGGATTTTTTTAAGACCTATATTTATAATAATCATGTGATCACTATTCAACAATGTTATTAGAAATAGTCATAATTCCTA
The DNA here is from genome assembly GCA_963277665.1 of Viscum album. Taxonomy (NCBI): domain Eukaryota; kingdom Viridiplantae; phylum Streptophyta; class Magnoliopsida; order Santalales; family Viscaceae; genus Viscum; species Viscum album. The sequence goes on from OY728132.1 coordinate 1,882,060,999, forward strand.
ATGGTATTCTAAAATCCAAAAACATAAAACCAAGTAAGTGAATATTTTATATAACCAGTTTTCATAATAAGTCATTTAATTAGATGAAGATGAATTTTCATTGATAGATGTTTGGGTCGTTACCATCTTCCCCCCTTAAGAAATTTCACCCTTGAAATTTCCTTTTCCCACCTTAAAACATATGTGTGTAACTCTACTTCATCACTTCCTCTGATTCCCACGCTTCTTCTTCAAACTTTTGGTTTTTCCATAACACCTTGATGAGTGGCATTGTCTTATTTCATAGAACGTTTTCTCTACAATATAAGATCTTCACTAGTTTCTCATTGTAAGAAATATCATCCTAAAACTGTAATACCTCTGAAGAGAGTACATGTGAAGGGTCTGGTATGTACTTCCTTTAGAGAGATACAAGAAAGACATCATGTACTTTGGCCATGGTAGGTGGAAGTTCCAGTCGATAAGCCACAACCCTAACACGATCAAGAATCTCGAAGGGGCTGATGTACATGGGACTTAACTTCCCTTTATTTCCAAACCTCATGAACTTATTCCATGAAGATATTCATAGAAAAACCATGTCTCCCACTTTGAACTCAAGGTCTCACCAATGGTTATATTCATAACTCTTCTGTTGACTTTGGGATTCCTTGATATGCTTCTAAATTGGTTTCACCTTCTCCACCATTCCTTCAACGATTTAGGGTCCTAGTAGCTTACGCTCACTGACTTCATCCCAAAATGCCGGTATTCTGCACCTTTTCCCATAAAGGGATTTATATGGTTCCATTAGGATACTCGAGTGGAAATTGTTATTATAGGAGAATTAAACCAGTGGAAGATATTGGCCCCGTCCTCCTTTGAAGTCTATAGAACATGATCTTAACATATCTTCCAGTGTCTGAATAGTTTTCTCATATTGAACATCAGTTTGAGGATGATAAGACATAATGAAGTTCATTTCAGTTCTTAGAGCATGTTGGAGACTTTTCCCGAACTTCGAGGTGAATCTAGGATCACGATCAGATACAATAGATAGTGGTACTCCATGAAACCTTAATAATTATTTGATGTAAATATGTGTAAGTTGATCCAATTGTAAGTCCTCTCAAATCTCTATAATGTGAGCTGTCTTCGTAAGATGATCCACAATGACCCATATAACATTGCTTTTTTTTTCTGGATGTCCATGGAATTCTAGTGACAAAGTCCATAGTAATGTTCTCCCACTTCCATGTTGGTATGGGTAGTGGTTGCAGAATCCCCTTAGACTTTTTCCTCTCATCCTTCACTTACTGACATACCATGAACTTTGATGTATATTCAGAAATCTATTTCTTCATATTTTCTGAACAAGACTTTTCTTGGAGATCTCAATACATCTTTGTACTCCCTAGATGAATAGAGAAGGTTGAGCTATGTGCATCATTTATAAATTCATTCTTTTTCTCTGGATCGGATGGTACACATTATCGTGACCCTAATCTCACAAATAAATCCTTTTCAACCACGGACTCTAAGGGTTTTTCCATCTCTGATAGCTTCCACCCTTTTCATAATTTCCACATCCTTTCTTTGAACATCCTTTATTTTCTACATAAGGGATGGTTGAGCAATCATTTGAGAAAGGATTGATGATGTTCCTCACCTAATGATTCTCATGTCCATCCTCTAAAAATATAATAAGATTGGATATTTTTCAATTATCATCATTGATAAAGATGTAGGATCCTTTCTACTTAGAGCATCTGCCACCTTTTTTGCCTTACCGAGATGGTAGTGGATTGAGTAGTCATAATCCTTGATGAGTTTTATCCATCTTCATTGGCTCATATTAAGCTCTTTTTCTGTGAATATATATTTGAGGCTCTTGTGATCAGTATATATCTCACACTTCTCCACATAGAGATAATTCTACCAGATTTTCAATGCAAAGATCAAAACCGCCAACTCCATATCATGCGTGGGATAATATTTCTCCTATATTTTTAGTTTCTTTGAGGACTAGGATATCACTTTATCATTCTGCATCAACACACAACCCATTCCCTTCTTCTAAGAATAACTAAATACTACAAAAAGTTCTCCACTTGTGGGTAATGTGAGCACGAGCACAGTGATAATCCTTCTTTTTAACTCCTTGAATCTCTCTTCACATTCGTCACTCCAAGAAAACTTTACTCCCTTTCGAGTTTGATTGGTAAGAGGGTTTGAAAATCGTGTGAAATTTATCACAAATCAGAGATAATATCCAGCTAACCCCAAGAAGCTACGGATATTTGTTACTGATGTTATCCTCATCCATCCCTCAATTGCCGCTGTTTTGGAGGGATCCACAGATATACCATTGCTTGTGATGATATGACGTAAGAATGAGACTTTCTTCAACCATAACTCACAATTTATGTACTTTTTCTAGAGATTCTATTTTCGCAATGTCTATAATATAATTCTTAGATGATCCACATGATCCTCCTTGGTTTTAGAGTATATTATAATATCATCTATAAATACTACCAAAAATTTGTCAAGGTAATATCTAAAGACTCTACTCATCAAGTCGATAAATATTTCTGGAGAATTGGTGAGTCCGAAGGCATTACTATGAATACATTGTGCCCGTATCTTGTACGAAAAGTAGTCTTGGTGATATCTTCCTTCTAAACCCTTACTTAATAATATCCTGACCACAAATCCACCTTGGAGAAGTATTCTACTCCATGAAACTGATCGAACAAGTCATCAATTCATGGAATATGATAATTGTTCTTTATCGTGATTTTGTTGAGATCATGATAATCAATGCAAAGGAACATTGACCCATCCTTCTTCTTGATGAAGAGTACTGGTGCACCCCAAGGTGAAGCACTTGGGCATATAAAACCTTTATCCAGATTCTTCTGTAGTTGTTTCTTCATCTACTCAAGCTCCACAACATCCATTCTATATGGAGTCTTGTATATTGTCAATGCCCCAGGTATAAGGTCAATTGAGAATTCAAAATCTATTCTAGAAGGAAGACCATGAAATTCCTCAGGAAACACTTCAGCGAATTACCTCAAAATAGGCATGTCTTCAAGGATGGTTTCCTCCTTATACTTAATCATCTGAGCTAGATACACATTCTCGTAGGGCAATAATACCAATGCTTGAGATGATGGTGATAAAGAAGATTCATCTTCCTCCTTGAACTTGTATATAATCAGGGGTCTATTCTCTCTATAGAGAGTGATTTCCCTCTCACAGCAATTTATGTTTGATCTATATAGAGAAATCCAATCCATGGAAAGATTTGTGTCAAATTCAACTAGAGAGAGTATGACGAGGTTCGCCGGGAAGTTCAATCCATTGATTATGATATGGGATGAGTTATATTCATGGGATGCAATGATTTCCCCATTTTCCATACTCACAAACATCTTTACTTCCATGATTTATGGTGGTGTTGGAATTGTTCTACTAAACTTTTGGGATACAAAATAATGCATAGAACCAAAATCAAAAAATATGTTCACTTTTATTGAATGATTAACTATCATACCTATCACCAATTCGTTGTCGAGGTTCAGTTTGGTAGTAGTGATGTCAAAAGACTACCCTTGCTGCCTTGTAGGATGTTGGTTGCCTCCGAAAACCCTTAGCTTAGGGAACTGATTTTAAAGGTTCCCTGATTATTTGCAGTTGAAGCAATAAATGATTCATTGAGATTTGAACAGACCATTCCTCTCCTCTATCGCAACCACGAGTTTTTTTTTCCAATAGTTAATAGCCAGGTTCCCTTCTCTTCCACACCTAAATCATTTCATTATCCCCTTTAGGATATTTCTGGTGGTTCTTCTTTCCACACCTTTGGCAAGTGGGGTGATGGATTTTCTTAGCACTGTTGGATTTATCCATCAGACTACTATAATTGAAGTCCAACTTGTGCTTCTTATCCCCACGATACCCCTGAGATTATCTGATCTCCATTTTGACCTTGAGGGAACATCCAACAATTTTCTCATTGCTATCGAAATCACGGATCACCAGGGCTTTCCGTAGGCTAGGTTTCATCCCACCAAAGAATCCACCAACCATTCATTTTGGGGTAATGAAAAAGCAGAAAGTGTATCATGAATGCCTTGTGAATTTTTCCTCGTATGCTCTGATGGATTCGTCATCTTTTTTCTTGAGGTAAATGAAGTCCCTTTCCATCTTAAGCTAGAGGGTGTGAGGAAAATATTTATCGAAATTTTTTTTCTGGAAATCTTTCCACTCCAACACCTCGATATCCTCCTCAGGCTTAGTATTTTTGATCAATTACCACCATTGATCAGGTTCACCCTCCATATGATAAGCAACCATAAGAACCTTCTATTTTTCAGAACATTGAAGGATGGAGAAGATATTTTCAATGGATTTGATCCATTGTTTAGTAATTGAGGGATCAGATGATCCATTAAAATTAGGAGGGATTTTTCTCATGAATCTATCAATAATGACTTATTATTTCTTGGGGGGGGGGTGAATATTCCTATTTACCCATGTTTATATTCAAAGATTGAATTAACTAAGAGAGTATCGTGACAAAGTTCACGATTACCACTCCCATTGGATTGGGAATCTCATTAGAGCAGTCATCGCATTGATCCTTACATCATCTATTAGCCTAAGTCCTCCAATTACCATCCATTGGCTAGAATAAAAGGAAAGATAGGGGTAATACATAAAGGTTAATCCAAATACAAAAAACTAATGAATTAAAAATAAATTTTATTTCCTTAACTTATGAATCTGTGGGCTTCAATCTATGTTATCCATGATCTATATTCTAACATATATTCTTAGGGGAATTTTTTTAATTCCCTTAATAATGGTTCACACTAAGCTTTTTAATTACCAAAGAATATACCCCGAGAGTGTCATAACCAATAGTGCATCAAGGACCATTATTGTGTACTAGGAATCCCTAGGTCAAGCCCGAAACTCCTTGTCAGAGTTTTCACTCCTAGGTACATCTGTGCCAGAGCCACCTCTACCTCCTCATATCCAGATAAGAGTTTATTTTATTGATAAAACACTTGATAAATACTCATTAAAACATAGGGATGTTTTTATTATACTTAGTATTATACCTAAAGATTTCACTAGTGTTTTCTAATCCCAATCCCAACAATAAGTAAACCTATCCTCTGATACCAACTATAACAACCCTGCTCTTTATTACACACTTAAACATGATTTATTACATAAACTTAACTTTATAAAACACAGAAGATCAAGTGGTATAGTGTATTTTGGGCTTATGAACATTACATAACAACATAGAACATAAAACAAACAACATCTTTATTGAAAACTTTCTTTACATGACGACTACATTCCCTCGTACTTAGCATTTCATGGGATAACCTAAGGATATGCATAAGAAAAGGGTGAGCTATAAAGATCAGTAAGGGGATAAACAAGGTATAACATGAAGATAACAATATATGTTTCGAAATAGGCATACAAATGGAGTGCAATAGAAACATGAACATAAAGGCATGACATAGAATGATTATCATAACATGGAAATGTGACAACAACACATAACATGGAATTAGCATGAGCCAAGGCTCATTGCACAAGGAGCACGAGTAAAACCTCATTACTCTTGAATTAGAATGGGAAAATCCTCATTTCACTTGAATTAAAATGAGTAAACCCTCATTGAACTTGATGTATCATGATACTAATCTTTACCCAATGCATTGGAGCACCATCAGGGCACACCCTTCTTAAACATTTCATTTCATGCATAAGTGTTCCACAAGATCATACGACATAGATTCAAAAAACATCATAATTTATTCCATGATTATGGAATGTGGAATTTATACATGAAACTATTCCATAAATAAGTAAATATGAATAAAGGTGAATACCCTTGATAGAGAAATGGGTATGGTATTCACTATACAATGATTTTGGCTTGAAAAATTCCAGTGCAATTTCGGCAGCATAACAGCGTGACATAAGACTTCATAAAAATGGTTGATGAGAGATAAAAGGGTGTATCATCATATTTACATGAACTTTACAGTAATGGATTCATATATATAAATGTCCCAACATAGGTACTGAAACTTAGATTCATAATACAAAATAATTTCTTGAATGTAAATGAGGAGTGAGAGATTCCTTACGGAATTTTGGCATGGTAACAGGTGTACATGGGAGGCACCGATGAGAGATAACAGGGTCTATCATTATTAAAACATAAAGGATATAGTATATGGGAGGTGAAAAATCATACCCCAACATTTATAATTTAAAATAAAAGTGCATAACAATATTAAGAAACTTGGATAAAATGAGAAAGGAAGGAATCCCTTACTTGGAAGTGTGTTCCCAAAGGCTTGGGAGGGGCTTGAGAGAGACTTATTGGGAGATTGGGGTGCCTTGGGAGGATTCTAGAGAGATTAGGGAATGGGTTGGACAAACTCAAAAGGCTTTGAGTGAGGTGGATGTGGGAGCTTGGGTGGGTTTATATCGGAAAGGAGAAGGAATTCTTTATTATTTAGGTTTAAGACACCTCACATTAAACTAATCAAAACCACATTCCAGATGATCGTTTTTGCCCATGGTTTTTCCCAAAAGGGAGTGGAAAATAATATTTTATAAGGAAAATGGCCAAAATTCTTAAAATAATATGGTTGCCTATGTGTAGGTGAGTCACACTCTTAAGGGAAACAATTTAAAAAGCTAAAATGTTTTACAAGTCTTGAAGGGTCCACTAAGGATTTGTAAAATAAATAAAAAACCTAAAATCAGATTATTTTGATGGTAAAACATATATTTTCCGAACATAATGTTTATAGTATTTTATTAAATCACTATTGGGTCATTATGATGTCATAAAACATATTATATATTTAAACGTTATTTAATTTTTACCCAAAAATTCAACTGTCTCAGAAAATTATAAAAAATTAACCATTGGATAATTTTGACTTCCTGATTCTAAAAATAATATTCATTTTATATAAATAATTTTCTAAATATGTGAATTTTCACTTTTAAAATAAAAACCGACATTTATCAAAAATTCACGGGGTTTGACAAAGACAACTTTCAAACTTTAATAAAAATTACAATTATAAAAATTATACAATCATTTATACTTAATAAAAAGTATTTTAATAATAATAATTATTGTATTAAAATATTACTTAATTTAAAAATTCATTAATTTATCAAAATAGATTCTTTAGTTGAATATTAACTAAAAATACTATTTGTGCTTTAAAAACTAGCTGTAAAGTAAAAATAATAAAATGAATGTTCATTCTTTATTATATACAAAAATAATGCACATAATCATAGTGCTAAGGTATTATTACATAACCCTTTATAACACCCACATATGACCGAAGGGTAAGGTATGCGATGGTGAAAGACTCTTGGGGTGGGTCGAATAACATCACTCATGTGGTAATCTCTATCAACTTCCACTTCTCCCGTAGGAGGTTTCACTCGATCTTAATGTGTTGAAGCTTGGCTTAGGATTGGTCAAGAGTGAAGACCAATTATTCCACCTCTTTTCCAAGATCTGACAAATGGGCTTCATATGGATAAATTATTCTGGATGAGGCCATCGCTTCCTTTGTCTGAGTAAATTGGATTTGTTAAAGCCCTATATTTATACGAATCATGTGATCACTATTCAAAGACTATATTAGCAATGATCACAATTTATAATAGTATTCTAAAATCCAAAAACCTTAAACCAAGGAAGTTCATATTTTATATTACCATTTTTCATAATAAGACATTTAATTTGATCCCGGGGAATTTTCATTGATAGAAGTTTGGGTCGTTACACATCAAGTTTCTTAGAATTACCAAGGGATGAATTAATTAAATAATTTGGAAATTATCAAATCAATTTTCGATAGGGTGAAGGATAATAAATTATCAGACTTGGATTTATAGCTAACGAGGAAAAACTTATATAGTGGGGTTCCATCCCTAGATTAGAATCGAGGAAATGATGTAGTCTTATATGTTCATGGTAGGGAGATGCTCCATACCATCATACAATTGTATCTAATGTATAATTCGTACACCTAAAAATGGATGTATCACTTGGTATTAACCAAGATATATCATAATATACACTAATATTTTTGGTGTCCTAGGATAATGGACATAACAAAATTTATACATAACGCCTCACCTGTTAGCAGGTGAAGGGTGAGAACCAGAATCACTATGGTCTAATTTATCCACATGTCAGTCCTACTTGGAAATTGTATGAGGTTACTATTTACTTTTTGATTGGGTTACCTAGATCTCTTAAAAATTATATAGTGTGGTTTATTATTGATCAGTTGACCAAGGTTTCACACTTTCTTTCAATTCAAGAGATGTAATCTATTAATGATCTAGTCAAGTTATATATATAGGACATGTTGTATCTTTATGGAGTACCATTAAGTATAATATCATATTGGGATATCAAATTAACTTCTCCTTTCTAGTGGGGGATAAATATTTCATTGGTCACTCAAGTGAAACCCAACACAATGAACCATCCTCAAAATGATAGGAAGTAAGAGTGCACTATACAGGTTTTGGAGGACATGATTCAGAAGTGCCTTATATTTTGGTAGATCTTGAGAGAGTCATCATTCACTTGAAAAGTTCACATATAATAATATTTTTCAAGTTTTTATTTATATAGAACCTTTAAATGAATCTTATCATAGATCTTATTGATATTATCCACATTGGTTAGAGGTGGGATAATTATTCATGATAGGTTTAAGTTTCATCTAGGAGACTTTAGTGTATATTTAGGTGACGTGGAAGTGGTTGGAAACTACTTTTAAAGTGTCACCTACATTGGGGAACTGATAGTTATAGATATGGGGGAATTTATTACCCCATTTCATTGGATTATTTGATATTATAGAGAGGATTGATACAACATCACACCAAATAGTGTTTCCTGAAAGATACAATGTTATTCGTGATGTATTCTAGATATCTCATCTTCAAATATATGATATGTATTCCTTTAATGTGATTAGTTTAAATGACATGAAGTTAAAGTAAAACACATCACTTGAGGAGTGGCACATATACAGAGTAGATCAGAGTGAGAAAATACTTTGTGGGAAGACACTACCCATGGTGATTGTGCGATGTAACATAGACCTATCATGGAGGATAATTGAAAGTGAGAAGTGGATGTGCAAGCTCATTGGCTGAAACTTTTTACTAATGAGGCTAAATAACACATATTAAAGATGAGAAATGATATAGTGGAGAGTTTCTAATAACCTATTGGGGGTGGTTTCATAGAACCAATTTTCTTAGTACTTGATTATTATTTTTTAATTAAATAATTTTTCTTATCACATCTTGATTATTCTTTTTCCTGATATTTGTATGTGATAACATCCTTAGAATATGTATGTCATGTTGAAAGGTCATAGTAGTTACCCACTATAATGAGAACCTAGAGGTTCAATGACATTAATTTTTAACCTTATTCCATGGAAAGATGATATTGTCTAATATTTCATAGAAAATATAGGTTATAAAGGGTAGGATGCTCATAAGACATTGAGACAACTTATCATGGTGTTCTCTCTTGGTAATCTCTAAGATAGGATGTTATGAGAACATTCCCGTCAATTATAAATCCACATTTCCATGTGTCATTGGATGTTTCTTTTTGTATACACATGTATTGATCCTTAGACTTTAATATTACCATTAATGGATATCATGACTCTTATAATTTTATGTATTAAAAAAAACTATAAAATATGTTTGTGATGAAGTAAGATATTTTGGGTGCATCACGAATGATATAACATTAATGAATAATTTGAGAAATGATTTATCCATTTTTTATATTGAAAAAAGTTAATATCTCAAGGCCTTTTATGGGAATGGAACCACCTTAATAAATCCATGGAAATAGTGTTCATTGAGAGAGTTCATTTCCACGAGGTCAAATAAAAAGACATCAAGAATATAGATTTATGGTAGTGTCATGAAACCTGGTTGATTTGAGATATTATGATAAAATGATTATATTACACAAAAAACCTTTGGAGGAGGTTGGAAGATATCATGGTGTTAACTTATTTCTCTACATAATTCTTAATGTATTACTAGATTATAACCTTGTACTTTAGTTAGTTATTCCTAATTCCACTGAGAAAGATGCCTAATTGGTCACACACTAAGTTTATCCACAATCTCAGTTAAATTCTAGTATTGAATTTAGAAAGTTGGAATAAATAATATTTATTTGGGTTTGGTTGATCGTCATAATTTAATCACAAGTTATTTGAAAGAATAAGTGAGTTAAATAATAATAATAAACATTAGTTTAAAATTTGAAAAATATAATATTTATTATATTTATCTTATAATAATGCAATGACATTTATTTAATTAAATAACTATTATTTTAGTATCAGTAAATATCAACTAGGGAAAGTGGATCGAGTGTAATGGTTTGAATTGTAGAAATGACATTTATTTATATTCTTAATGCATTTCACACACCAATCAATTATTATTATTATTATTATTATTATTATTATTATTATGGGACATGGGGTCATTTAATAATATTAAGATAGTTAGGGGTTTGTGTGTGATTTTCCAACCCTAAACCAGATATAATAAATATCTAATTATATCAATTTCATAATTAACTTTTTCCATGTGAAATGGATAGGGGGAGACTCTCTCAAGACCAAGGTAGAGATATAGAGATCTATAGCACTATATATTTCTTCTCTCGCAAGCATTTTAGAGAAAACCAAGGATTCTTAATCCTTCTTGAAGAATACTGCTATGATAAACCACAAACAACGTATGTAATCAAGATCGACCATGATAACAACTAACGTTTCTATGATGTTGATCAAATATTATGCTGCACGTGGGGATCATCGCTATAGGGATTCAATACTTGAATCCTGCAATGCAATGATGGTATGATAAATTTTATTCCATTAGATAATCAATGAAAGAGGAATTACAAGTTGGGGTAATTCTATATCTGCTCATAAATTAATTATAAATTACATGTGAGGATCCTCTACCAATAGTTTTGGCATATTAATATAGTCCATTAATCTACTATTTTTCATTGGACATGATCTCATGATAATAAAAATAAACAATAAAACATGATTTAAGACTAAAATAAGAGTTTGTCATACCTTCAAAGGGTTCTTCTGCTGCGCCTGGAGCCTATAAGTGATTTCAGAGAAGTCACATGTTTATTTTATAATTATTTATTATTCAATAAATAATTGCATTAATTTTCATTTTATTTTACATAAAATGATTCATTTTTATATCTAAATGTCATTGTATCTTCTTTTCTTCATTCTTGTTAACATAACCAATAATCTACTAATGATTAAAAATAAAAAATCATATAGAAAATACCATCTGGAGGTGCTAAAGGTTTTTCCTAGAGAAAAACAAAGTACATTCCAGGTACTTCATGAGTACACTTTATGTAGTTTTTCTTCACAAGAACAGATCTCATTATAAATTTGGATATATTGAATCTAATCAGATCTAAGATTCGATAAAAACTAATTTTCATGTATATTCAGATAGGTTGGCATATGGCTTGAATAACTACACACTGTGTAACCATTGTACATGACTTGTAGCACCTTGTGTATCATGGTTGAACAGATGATGTGTCCCAAGAAATCCATGTATGAGATACATGGCATGGGGACTTCCAAGTCTTACAATCCATGGTTACATGCCACGTATTCCCAGTGCACGTTGTATTCCTCAAACACTACTATGAAATGAAACACTACCCGACCAAAGGTGTTTTCTACAGAAATGAAAATAGGAAAATTACACGCCATATAGTATGCTACCTATAGTGTTTTCAAATTTTCATAAAAATAATAATTAAATGTAAAACTGAAACTTTGTTATTATACATTTTATTTATCATTCATTAGACAGTACACACCATGTCATAATATTGACAATAATATATTAAATTAATTTCAATTTTAAAATTTTGAAGAATGCGCGAGGTTTCTTCTAAGTAAACTTGTGCACTTCATTAATTTTAAATGAAATTAATTTTGGTTAAAATTATATATGACAGTGAGTTAAGGATGGTTGGATGGAATTAAGATAAATTGAATTAATTGGATTATTTTGTCATGTATTATCTTAATTAAAGAACGAATCAAAGTAATTGATGACAAGATTGAAAATGTATGCTTGTTTATTGATGCATGGATGATCATGAGATTAGACCAACCTTTGTGTGTGATTATTGTATTTTAATTTAACATAGTTAAATTATTATTGACGGAATGTGTTTCATACCATCCTCTTTATTATACAAGGGTTGGTGTGTCAACGGTTTATTTTATATAAACTCCCTTTATCCAAAACCATTGGATCCCCTAACCTGCATGTGAATAAAATTTTATGTAAGGATGGGGCTACCAAGAGAGTGGAGGCAGTTAGAGTCAAGGATCTGAGATGAAACCAATTGAGGCGATACATAGAATCCAAAGATGAATACTGAAACATGAACCAAGATACAGTTCAAGGTGTTTTCCCCTAGGGTTTAGGGTTAGTTTATCATCCTCTAGATAAAATAACCACTAGAAAAATCTCATGACCATGACACTTAAATTTTATTTATGTTAGTTTCATGGTTGATTATTTATGTTTATTAATGCTACATGATCACCTAAATAAATGAATTAAAAAGCATGTAATATGGAATAAAATATAATCAGATTATGCATAAATGTTTTATTATACATGGTTAATCACTTAAGTAAAATCCACCTAATACTAATAAGGAATGTAAAAAAGATAAATTAGATTTATAAATAAGGATAAAATCCCCCAAATAAAATCTTAAATCGCGTTATCCATCCACTAATTAAGTTATAATCGACCTCGTATTTAAAATAATTGACCAACCCAAGTTGGGGTGATTTCAATTATCATGGAAATTTTAAATTGAAGTTTGGGTTGACTTAAATTAGTTTACATAAAGGGTTTAATTCCTAAGAAATAATTAGTTTAACTAAGAGGAAAAGTTCAGGAAATCTTAACATATGATTTTAGGATCAAGGATTCTACTCAACATATCAAGGAACTAAAAGAAAATATAGTTAGCAAGTTACACTAACCTAAAACATTTCAAATAGATTTTTAGGCACAAGTTTGGGTTATGATAATAAAATATGGATATTTGTAACTTGAATATCTAAGTAAAAATATATTCAGAAACTTATGGTGAGGGATATTAGGCTTCGAAAAATAGTGAGATATTAATAATAATTTAATTAACTTTAAATTTATTAATATATTTTGTAATAAAAATAAGTACTAATTTTCTTCTCTTAAATTGAAAAATTGTAAAATCAAACACCATTGACAATATCATTGTGATACATACTAGATAAGGATACTACTCTCACTAGCATGAATTTTCAGGTATAGTTTAGGTGCATGCAGATTATACAAGTCGATGGATGGAAATTATACATGTTGTAAGACCCACTTCATATGTTAATTTCCAAAGAGGCTAATGAGGAAGAAGTATCTCTCTATATGAAGCATGTTGACGATGTTATGTATGTATAATTTTTCAAGTTATACTCTATATCCAATAAAATTCTCAATCAATATGAGGATATGGATGCGTATAACACCATTTCTAACCTTAAGGATCTCTATCTAGAGAAGGCGAGGTCAGTGAGATGTGAGATCTCTAATGCACTGTTCATGTGAAAGTTGGGAGAGTCGGTGCTAGTTGGGATGCATGTAGTCAATATGATTAGCTATATTCAGTTCCAGAATATCTTAGTTTTTATTAAATTTTATGATCTTCCCAAAGATATCATTATGTACACATTACCCAAAAACATCTCTAGTTTTATTTTGAATTATTATATGAGAAATAATGATAAGAAACTATTGTAAATTCTTACGCTTATTCTTCAAGTTAATGAAGACATGGGGTGTGAGAAACCCATTGTACATATGGTAAATAATAAGACTAAGAAAAAGACAAAGAAGATGAAGACTTATTCCAAGTCTAAGGCTCCAGAGCACCATCCTTCCAAGAAGAAGAAGATCCAGAGGTAAGGAAAGGAACATAATGCAGTATGTTTTCCATGTGGAAAGCAGGGACACTAGAAGATGAATTTCACGCAACTAAATTACCAAGGATAAGATTTAGGTGCATTCATTACCAAGTGTAATCTTTCTATATCTATATATTAGCTATTTGATAATTCATGTGGTGCTCACATTTGTATCCAAATATACGAACCTTGTATATTTTGGAAGGTTGAAAGTGGTGAGGTGGATCTATGAGCTTTCAATGGAGTGAGTCTGTCTACTCTATCTATTAGAGACTACCATATCACATTACTGAAAATATTTATTCTAGTTTTAAAGAATTTTTTATTATATGACAAGTGTTACCAAGATCATTATTTTTGTTTCTTACATAGATATGGATGGATTTATTTTCATATTCATAAATAAAGGTTGCTAATTTTATAAAGATAAAACATGTTATGGAAAAAAATAGCTAAATAATTATCTTTGTGTATTAAATTATGAAAAAAATATTAATTTTTTTTAATGAAACTAATACGTGACTCATATGACACCCGGTTGTGGCATCACTATCTTGGTCACAAAAATGAGAAGTTTTTGACAAAGCTCTCTCAAGATGTCAATTTAGACTTTTTTAAGCTAATGCCACTAGAAATATGTCATGCTTATTTATAAGGAAAAATTACCAAACCAACATTCTATGGTAAAGGTGAAAGGGCCACAAATCTTCTATAATATGTACACACTATTGTTTATAGACCTTTTCAAATATATTGTAGAGGTGGATGTTCATTATTTATTAATTTTACCGATGACTTGACCAGGTATGGTTAAATATACTTGATGAGGTATAATTTTGAACCCTTTTGAAAAGTTCAAAGAGTTAAAGAATGAAGTTGATAATTAGATTGTTAATAAGACAAATAAAATATGATCAGATCAAGGTGGTGAATATCTTAACCAAGAAATTATTGAATTTCTATGGGATTATAATATTTTATCTCAAATCACTCCACCATACACACCATAGTGGAATGGTGTTAGTGAAAGGAGGAACAATACCTTGTTGGACATTGAATCCCCCACACTCATATTTGAAATCTCATGGGCTGAGATCAGATTAGAATTTATTATCCCAAACTACCCTTACTACTAGGGCATAGTAAATGGGTAGTTTGAGGTCGATCTTATGAAGAATTAATAGCCAATCTAATAAAACCATTGGAAGGATTCCTAAACTTTCACTCTTCAGGTTTGGTGTTTACTAAGACTATGTAGTTTTGTGTTTACATCAGATAAATAATTAAGGGATCAGGGTCAATTTTAGGGATCTTGACAAAATATAATTCTATATTTAACTCAGAATGGTCTTATGGATTAGGTTGAGAAGCAGTGAAAAAGTCACCAATTTGTTTTGGTCAAACCAATTGGATCCACCTATACAGAAAATATATTATGGTTCGGGTATAACTGAATACCTAATTTCATTAACCTTGGATTATATACAGAAATCATCACAGGATAATGGTAAAATTCATGCTCAATGATAATTAGGCTAGGTTCATTCAATTACACTTCCCATAGTCAAGGTTGTATGAAATAATGTGATGAAAAATTATTATTAACCTAATTACTTGCCATAGGGTTACCAAGGTTTAATCTAAAGATTCATTAGGTTTGGAAACACCCCCACTCTCAACCCATAACCCTAGATGGATTATCCACACATGGATATGATGATCAAAAACAAGGAAGTATTAATCATGTTGTGCATACTCATAAAAAAGTTGAAAAAGAGACAATATAGGATCAAACATGAAAGAATCAATATCAAACAATTGGAAATAATTAAAACCCAACTAAGAGTTGACTTTTCATGAAGAAATATTAAAGAACGAGCAATTTGGAATCAAAACAATTAAGAAGCAATCAAAAACTTACTATGGATGAAGAATATATAAACAATGATGCAAACATCAGTGAAGAACGATATGTGGTGATAGAAACAAGCATCAGAAATGGTAACGAGATTAGACAAGGATGGATGTTGAAGGATTAAAAAATCATAAAGATTTGATAAAATAATTAAAGGAATGAAATGAATTTAGTCTAGGAATAATATGAATGAAAATAAGAGAAGAAAAATGGGAGAAAACTGAAAGTGTGAATCTCTCAGTTGCGTGCGGAGTAATGTAAATACAAATAGGCCCAAAAATTACACGACCTGCAAGTCATGAATGTTGTGTACTAGATTAAATAACTTAGTTATCAACCTCTAAATATCATGTAAGTTGGTTATAAACTATGTAATTTATATCCAATTTCTGACCAACAAATCTATTTGTATCATTGACCTAACGTGGCCTTGAAACTTTCAAGTCGTACAATCGCTACATGTTGTGTATGAAATTCACTTTTGGTGGGATTTTAATTTTTGAATGATGTAAATAATGTAATGGTTTTACACACTATGTATTACCTTCATGTCATGAAGAAGCTTTATGAGTTGGTCTTCCATCCTGCAGGCATGTTGTGAATGAATCCTACATGTCGTGTATGTGATACATGATGTGTAAAGGCTATTTTGTCACTTTTTCATAATTTATTCCATTAAGTATAGAATTACTGATTCCTATAAAAATAAACTAAGACCTAATTCATTATAAAATATTTCATGAATAAATATTAAATAAATGTATCCAAAAATATATATACAATTTCAGATAATCAAATTCACCACACATGAACAATTAATTATCCTCAAGAAAAAAAATCTGAATAAGGATTAAAAAAGAAACAAATTTTAAAATAGAAAACATGAATTACAACAAGGAAAATACAACTAAGTTTAAGTAGAAAAAGTAAATCCTATGGAATCATTCTTACAGAGAAAATCATTCATACCACATAGTTTAGTTCTTTATTCATATTCTTATTCTTTTATTTACAACTTCATAAGTGTTTCTTAACTTCAATACCCATTTTGAAATTTACCTCTGAATAAATTTATTCTCATCACTTAGGATAAAATGTAACTAGATTTATGCTCATACTTGGAGTGCATGTTCCTAACAATATGCTTGAATTTGTTTTATCATCCCCACTCTGTAAATAAAAATACAAAATCAATCATAAGGGATTCAAAAAAAAGGGTTTAGTTGACTCTCAGGCTGAGGGAAGGTGGTTAGAAAGTTAAAATCAATCTCAAAAGGAGGGTAATATCTAAAGTATAATGCATGATAAATGTAAACAGTGCAATGAATTAGCTCCTCTAAGATAAAAAGTTGTTCATGCTCTAAGCAACTCAAGTAGGTCCATGATTACATCAAGTGCGTATCAAAAATTTACCATGTTCCTTTATTTTTATTCTTATTTTATTTATTTTTTGAAATTCATGTTTAGGACAGATCTTACATACATCCCCTAATCACATATGATCTTTAAAAGGATTCATCGGTATTGAAATGGTGATTTTTGACCTTCCTAAAATACAACCCAAAATCTTTTTTCTTTCTTTTTTCCATTAATATTTTTAAAAAAAAACAAGGTAGGTGTAAAATTTCAAGAGTAAACATGTATCACATCATATTAGTAGTGGAAATTCCATAGTACATCTCATCAAAAATATCAACCTATATCTATCAGGAGTGAAATCCCCCCCCCCACTTTTTCAAAGGATAATCATGCATAATACCAAGACTAGGGTAGGAAGGGATAATCAACTTGAAATCGATTAATCCTAAAAAGGTTATTCATCGAAACTATAGGCTAAATAAGGGAATATGTAAGGTGAATATTAGGAAATAGTGGCTCAATAAATATTTCCTCAATCATATTAAAATTGTATTTGTTCATCCATATCCTCAATAAGATCCCAATGCATGTTCTGACAGGTTTACATGCCCCAGGTGTCTCTCAAGAATTTTTTTTAGAAAAGAATATGAGAAAATGTGTCTATAATCCTATTAGGAATGGGAGTGTGAAAAAATAACTATCAATAAATCATGGTATAAGACTCAATAATAAACTAATTAAAAGCAATTTATTTTTTTTGAATTTTGAATTAATTTACTAAACTCACCAATCATTATAAAAATTTAAACATGATTAAAACATGGATTTTTACAATTTCTAACCTAACATTGTCTTTTATTTAAATGTGTGTAAAGATTTTTCAGGTTTAAATAGTTATTTTAGTTTAAAATGTCACCCAAATAGGTGAGAAAAGAAATAATCCAAGTGTATCGACTGAAAATCTCAAGGAAGACTCTCCCACACATAAAATTAGATAGTGTCCACACTATCTTAGAAAGCGTCGTGGGAGAGATATCACATATATAGTATAAGGAAAATTAAATGGAAACTTTGAAATTGAATTTAGGGAATCAATAGATCCCTATAATGAGTGTTATTCAATGGAGAAAATTTGGTGGATAATGATGTATAATTGGGATACCTATATAATTTTTAGAAAGAAAAAACCTGTACTAGATAAAAGATTTGTCCATAAGGTTTAAAAAATATGAAAGTAGTGAAATGAGAAAGTGCACATTGTTAATAGTAATTAAAAGAAGCTCAGATACATGCATATATGTGGGTACAATGAAGTTAAAACTGACCAATGAACATGCATTATAATAAAAATAAAAAATCTATGTACATGAGTGAAAGTAAAGAAAACAAATAAAATATGGGTTACCTTCCATAAAGCACTAATAATGACATTTTCATCCATAATTTTTTTTCTAGTGAATTTGAGAGTGAAAAAACAACCTTCTTGGAAGGGTTCTAAGTATATTTTTATCCTTTGATGATTAACCTTGAATGATTTTTATTCACCTTTCTGAATCTCGATAGTTCCATAAGGGAAAACTGTAATGACTTAGAAAGGACCTACCTATCAAGATTTTAGCTTTACAAGAAATAATTTTAATCAAGAATTTAATAACATGACTTTATACCCATGAGTGAATATTTGACGTTTGATTCGGTTATCATGCAATATCATTGTCTTTTCTTAAATAATTCTGACATTTTCATTATAATCCTTCCCGGTTTCTTCTAGATCATCTATTTGAAGTATTTATATATCTTTAGATTTCTAATAATCCATGTTCAACTTTTTATTTTCCCAAAAAGATATGTACTCTAATTCCACTGGAAGGTGGCATGGATTTCCATACACCAGTCAGAATGGGGTAGTTCCAATGGCTGTTTTGTAGGCTATGTGATATGACCAAAGTGAATCATCTAGTTTGACACTAAAATACTTTCTAATAGTGTTCAACTTATTCATAAGTATTTTTTTAATTTCCTTGTTTTGCACTTCAACTTTACTGATTATTTTTAGGTGGTAGGGAGTATCAATTTTATATAAAATGACATACATTTCAAGCAATACTTTCACAAAAGTATTAGTGAAATTAGTTCCTTGATAAATAATGAGTAAATTGGGAAATCTGAATTTATAGAAGATAGTTTTCTTTGGATACAACTCATTTAGAGACCTAGTCAACTCTAACTAGGATGTGAAACTTACCATAAGAATTAGGTAATGGTACCATGAAATTAATTCCCTATACATCAAAGAGTTTGACTTACAGGATGGTATTTTGGGGCATTTTGTTTATTTTTTCTATGGTCCCTATCTACTAGCATTAATCACAAGTTTAATCAAATTTACTTACATATTGATAAAGCATGGGACAAAATAGCCCTCTTTTAATGATTTTAGTCATGGAATGTTTAGGTCCATGATCCCTCATATTGGTGATGTATGACACATGTTAAGAACACTTTGTTATTTGCCTTCTAGAATGCAGTGCCACATTGAGACCTCAAAACAATGCTTAAAAAGTAGTGATTCATCCCAATAATAATGCGAGTATTTAGATAAAAATAAATTCCTATATTGAAAGGTAAAGTCAGGGTAGAGTGATCCCAAGGAGAGATAATTTGAAATATATAAGAACCACAGTCAAGATTTTTTATTTATCATGAGAATTGTTTCATCAGGGAAGTCATCCTAAATGTCAATATTATCATCATCTTTGATGTTGGTTAGTAGAGGTCTGGATAAATTATTTACGATGGTGTTATCAGTTCCTTTTGTGTCCTTGATTATGATGTCAAACTCTTTCAATAGTAGGACCTATCATATCAGATGTGGTTTGACATTATTTTTGTTTAGTAGATATTTAAGTGCTATATGATTAGTGTAGACCACTAATTTTGATAATTAAAGGTATAAGAGAAACTTTTTAGAAGAAAAAACAACTGCCAGAGGATTCTTTTTGGTAGTTTTATAATTTATCCAAGTGTCATTAAGTGTATGACTGGAATAATAAATAGGAAAAAATATATTTCAGAATCTATACCCTAAGAGAGTGATAATAGTGATGTCACATGCATCACACAACAATTTGATGTCGTTGGTCTAATCTGATGAAATTATGACTCGAGCGACCACCTAAATATTCTTTAGGATATGGAAGGCCCATAGAAACTCTTCAGTGAACTCAAAAATAGTTTCTTTTGACAATAAGTGTGTTAAGGGGTGGTCTACATCCATAAAGTTTTTAAAAAATCAACAGTAGAATTCTACATGGCCCAAAGAGATCCTTTTTCATTTCACTGTTGTAGGATCAGGTAAGTATTTTATAAATTTTATTTTAGTTGGGTCAACTTCCATGGCTTTATTGGAGATTTTATATTTGAGGACTATTCCACCTTGGACCATCAAGTGATAGTTTTCCTAGTTTAATACCATGATTTTTTCTTCACAGCATTACAAGACTTTCTCCAAATTGCTCAAGCACACCTTAAAGGATCTACTCTAAACTAAAAAATCATCCATAAAGATTTACAGGAATTTTTATGCCATATCATGGAATATATGTGTCATGAAAAATTGAAAATTTATTAGTGTGTTACACATAACAAATGACATATGAAGATAGACGAAGGTTCCAAAGGGACAAGTGAACATAGTTTTTTAATGGTCATCTGGATTGACTGAAATTTTATTGTATCCTAAATATCCATCCAGGAAGCAATAAAACTTGTACACTAATAGTATGTCTAGAATTTGATCCATAAAGGGTAGTGGAAAATGTTATTTTTAGGTTTATATATTGAGATTCCTATAATTGATGCATACCTTCCATATTGTTATAGTTTATGTAGAGATCGAATCATCTTCATCATTTTTCAAAATAGTTAGGTTGCCCTTATTTGGAATGACTTACAACAAACATACACATTCACTGTCAGATATTGAAAATATGATCCCATCATCTAGAAGTTTAAGTACTTGTTTCTTGAAAACCTCTTTCATTGGTGGCGTGAGTTGCCTATGGGGTTGGAATTTAGGTTTAACACCTTCTTATAACAAAATTTTGTGGGTGAAGATTTTGGGGATAACCCCTTTAAGGCCATCCACTCCCCACGCTATTAAGTTTTTATGAATTTTTAAGGATTAAATCAACTTTTCCTCATATTATTGGGTTAAATATGTGATGATAATGAATGGAAGTATTTCCATAGTCTCATGGAATGAGTACTTGAGTTTCCTTAGAAAATTTTTTAATTCCAATGTTGGTGGCGTAATGATAAAAGGTATGAATGATGGAATAGTGTTCCTCATCAATGGTTAAAATTATTTGTCATTCTTATGATTGTTTTCCTCATATTAATATGGGGAAAGGGTCTCCCTATCATCCTCAATGGTCATAAAATCATCTCCTTCATCATTACGAAAGATGTCTTGACAATCAAAAGAATCATTACATTTCTTGGAAGCCTTTACTAAGTTGAAAACAACATTTTCATCACTAAATTTAAATATGCGTATCCCTTGGTTAATGTATATTAAAGACTTTATTATTTCTAGAAATGTTATTTCAACAATAATTTGAACATATCCTTTTTATTTAATGTCTAGAATTAGGAAATATGTATAAAATATAAACTTCATAACCTTAACTAAGATATATTGAATAAGTCCTTAAGGGTGCTTGACTGAGTAGTTAGCTAGTTAAATTACCACTCTTGTTGGTTTTAATTCTTTGATCTCTATATTCTTGAGAACACTCATAGACATGATATTTATGCTTGTTTCTAGGTCACATAATTCCCTTTTTATGTTGCATTCTATTATGGTTCAAGGGATTAAGAAACTATTAAGGTCTCACATCTTTGGGGGAATATTCTATTGAATGACTATGGAGCATTACTCATTTAGGTAGATAACTCCCAAGTCTCTCATCTTCCTCGTTTTTGAGAGAGGTTTCTTTATGAATTTCTCATATGCCTACATTTGGGAAATGGATTCAGAAAACAAAATGTTGATATGAAATCACATGAACATTTATAGAAACTTTTTATTTTGTTCCTCAATCTTTCATTACCATATTTTTTTGGAAATGGTATATGAGGTTTATATTATAGTGGTCTTATATAAACCTATTTCTTATTAGGATGTTATTTTTTGGGGTTTTTTTTCTTCAGTTTTTTAGATTCTAGAATAGTTTATTTAACCGCTTTCTTTGTGTTATAATTTTCATATTCACTAATGTTAGTTGCCCATTTATTAGGTACCTATACATTTTCATCCTTATCTTTTCATGTTTTTTTAATTTTTAATAATTTACCACTCTTAAGAACCACTCCCTTTGAATATTCTATTGGGAACATTATAATGTTACCAAGTATTGTACCTGGTAGTTGTTATGATAATGTTTATAAAATTTGAACCATTTGGTGCTCGAGGTTTCTCATGGATGTTCTTTAGTTTTTTATTTTTTCCTATTGGGTTGTCATCCTTTGATATTATTTATTTATGAAAGCGATGAGCATGTTTTCAAGATTATTTTGGAGAGGTTGGGTATTGTGGTGGTGGTCTTGGTAGAGAATATTGGAATTGCTATTATTGTGTGGGTGGGTACTACTGAGCTCTAGGAAAAGGTTATTGGAATGGTTGATGTAGTCAAGGAGATGGAAATTGTGGTGGGTAGCCAGGTGGTCCTTGGTTTATTTGTGGCATATATCCAATCCTCTATCATGGTATAGGATATGGACCTTGTAGTGGGTACCTAGGTGGTTCATGGTTTCTCTACAGCACATGTCCACTCCTCATCTAAAATTACTTGAATGAATCATGACATCTTGAGAATGAGTCCACCATAAGAAGAAGCATCTACCATAGTTCAGTAATCAGGATAAATTCCTTGATAAAATGTTTAAACCTGAAGCCAAACGTTTAGTCTATAATGTGGGAATTTCTAGGTCATCTCCTTGAATCTACCTCATGTATCCCACGATGATTCTCCATTCTCTTGGGTGAAGTTTTGAATTTCATTTAGAAGCTTCCAAGTCCATATTGGAAGGAAGTACTTGTCTAGGAACTTATTTTCTAATTCATCCCAAGTCATGATTGACTTGAGAGCATGAATTTTTAGCTAGTCCTTGGCTTTATCATGCAAGGAAAAATGGAATGGTGTTTAATGATATTCCTTGGTTGCAGAAGGTGTCATAAGCCTCAAGAAAGTATGAAATGTGCTTGTGGGGGTCTTTAATTTAAATCCCACTAAACTTACCCATATTATAGATCATATGAATGAGTCTAGGTTTGATATAAAAAGTGTTCCCTAAATTGTATGTTGAACAATACTGGGTGAAACACCACTAACATATGATAAATCATAGTACATAATGGTGTGCTCTTCAAGCACTAGTCCCTCATCCTAATTTGTAGGCAACACATACTAGGGGTATTGACGGGGTATGATGCAAGATTGTTATTATCTTCTATTATGAAGAGACAATGTTCCATAATAGTTCTATTTATCTCAGCATTGAATATAAGTTATTCTTGTGCATCTAGGATTCTTGAGTGAGTAAAGGGCCCCTAGAGCATGCATTATCCATAGGAAAAGAGAGAAATAAAGAGAGAGGTAGAGATAAAAATAGAGAGAGAGAGATAGATAGAGAGAAAGAGAGAGAAAAAATAAAAGGGGAAGGAAAATAAGAAAGGGGGTAGGGGTGAGGTAATCTTAGTTTCGATTCTAAGTTCACTATTACTAAGAAACAATTTTCCCTAACAATGGATCCAAAATTTTACTCAACTACACATGTCATTAAAATCACACAAGATGAGATCAGATTAGAATTTATTGTCCCAAAATACATTTACTACTATGGCATAGTAAAGTGGAAGTGCAAGGTTTATCCCATGAAGAATACTGGAATACCAACAACCAATCGAACAAAACCCTTGGAAGGATTCCTCAATTTCCACTATTTAGATTTGGTGTTTACTGAGACTATGTAGTTTGGTGTTTACTTTATATTAATAAATAAGGGATAAAGAACAATTTCAGGGATCTTGATGAAAGATAATCTTAGATTTAACTTTGAATAGTCCTATGGATTAGGTTGCAAATCAGTGAAAAAGGAACCAATTAGTTTTTGTAAAATCAATTAGATCTACCTATGTTGAAACTATCCCATGGTCATGGTATAACAAAAATCTTAAGTGAATTATGCTTGAATTCTATGTAGAAAGTGTCATAGGATAAGGTTCATAGTACTTATCAACTAGAATTAGGTTAGTTTCATTCAATTTTGCTTCCCTTGGTCAAGGTTGTGTGAAAGAATATGAGTAACAATTATTATTAACCTAATTACTAGCCATGGGGTTTCCAAGGTTTAATCTAAAGATTCATTAGGTTTGAAAACACCCCTACTCTAAACCCCTAACCCTATGTGGATTATCCATGCATGGAGGTTATGCTCAAAATCAAGAAAGTATTAAGCATGCTGTGCATAATCATAAAATAGTTGAAAAAGAGACAATCTAGGATTAAACATGTAAGAATCAATATAAAACAATTAGAAATGATAAAAAACCAACTAGGAAATGACTTTTCATGATGAAACAACAAATAATGATAAATATTTAATCAAAACATTTAAGAAAAAATCACAAAATTATTGTGTATGAAGAACATATGAATAATGATGCAAGTGTCGATGAATAATGGTAGGTGGTGATGGAAATGAGCATCAGAAATGGTAGAAGGATTTCAATGACCAAGTATGGATATAAAATTATTAAAAATTCACAAATCTTTGATAAAACAATGAAAGTAATGAAAGGAATATAGTTTAGGAAGAGAATGAATGAAAATAGAGGAAGAAAAATTAGATAAAACTAAAAGTTCAGAGCTCTCTATTGTGCGTAGAGCACTAAAAATATTAATAGGTCCGAAAATTATACAGCATGCAAGTACTACACTTTGTGTATTGGATTAAATGACTTGGTTCCAAACATATGCATGTCATGTAAGTTGGTTTCATTCTACGTAATTCAGACCCACTTTTTCATCCAATGAATCTGTTTGTATCTTTGACTGGGT
The DNA here is from genome assembly GCA_963277665.1 of Viscum album. NCBI lineage: Eukaryota > Viridiplantae > Streptophyta > Magnoliopsida > Santalales > Viscaceae > Viscum > Viscum album. Next base: position 1,882,086,549 of record OY728132.1, read on the forward strand.
GAGGCCTTAAAACTTGCACATCGTGTATGAAATTCACTTTTGGTAGGATTTTGATTTTTGAAATTTTCACATAATGTAATGGTTTTACACATGGTGTATTGTCTTCATGTTATTCATAATCTTCATAGGTTGGTATTCCATCCTGCAGGCATACTGTGAATGAATCTTACATGTCATGTATGTGATACACGACGTGCAAAGTCTATTTTTGGAACTTTTTCATCATTTATTCCTTTAAGTATAGACTTCCAAATTAATATGAAAATAACCTAGTGCATTATCTAATATTTAATATATAAAAATTAAATAAATTTATCCACAATTTATATACAATTTTCGCTAATCATACATAGTATGGTTGATAATGAGTCACACAAGTCTTCCGTTCTCATTTTAGAGATATTCATTATAGAAAACATTATACTTACTAAACTGAGAACCTAATAAAGTGGAAAACGGTATTCCCTTTAAGTTATAGAATGAAAATAAACACATTTTTCACATGTTCTTGTATGTGGTTGTGAGGAATTTGTTAAGGCTAGATCAAGTAAAAAACTAGTACGTAGAGGCATGAAGTGTATATTTAGAGGGTATCCCAAGGATATAAGTGGATGAAATGTATACAAATATTCATATAAGAAAGTAAATATCATAATACAAACCATATTTCTTGAAATGGAGTACATCCTCATGGATGATAGTGGGATCAATATTTACTTTGATGAAGTTAATGATTAAGATACATAAGAGTTTCTATCAAAATCGATTACACAGGTCCCCATGGAATATGTTATACCTAAAACACATATATCACATAGTATCATAAGATAGGTAAGAGAACTATAGAGATATTTATTTTTGTTCACTGATGATGGTGACCCGTTATTGGTTGTAAATAATGATCCTATCACCTATAAAGAGGCAATATAGGGATTACTGGCTACAAGATTTGTAAAATATATTAGGTGTAAATGAGTATTCAATAGAAAGATGGACATTGAAGGTAAAGTGAATACCTATAAAGCACAACTAATGGATAAGGGTTTAGACAATGTCAAGGCATTGAATATGATAAAACCTTTTCTATAGTTTCCATGTTTAAATCCATTATAATAGTTCTTTTCATAACAAATTACCATGACAATGAAATTTGGACAATAGATGTAAAAAATATATTCCTTAATGGGAACCTTCAAGAGGATGTTTATATAAAACAACGAAAAGGTCTTGCGACTCCAAAAAATGATAAAAAGGTATAAAATTCATAAAGAGCCATTTATAGATTAAAGAAAGCATCCTAGTCATGGAATATTCAATTCGATGAATCCATGAAAGAATTTGGTTTCATTAATAATGAATTTGATCCATGTGTTTTCAAGAGGTTTAGTTGGAGCATATTTATTTACATTTTATTATATGTTCATGATATATTACTAATTAGAAATGATATAACAACCTTACAAGATGTTATAACATGACTGAGAAAGTGATTCTATATAAAGGACTTAGGTGAAGTAACCTACATTATAGGGATCAAGATATGTGTGATAGATCTAAGAGGCTAATCAAACTACGCTAAAGAATATATATTTACCAAATACTGAAGAGGTTTAGTAAGGAAAAATACAATATGGTATTGGTTCTAGTGTCACATGGTATACATCTTTCAAATAAATTGTCTTCTCAGACACAAGAAGAAAGAGAGAGAATGGGTAATATCTCATATGATTCTACAATAGAATCTATCATGTATATTATGTTATGTAAGAGGATTGATATTTAATTTTCTTTGAAAATGGTAGGCAGATTTCAATAAGATCCCGGTGAACATAATTGTATTGTTGTTAAGATTGTCCTTAAGTATCTAAGGAAAACTAAGGATATGTTCTTGGAGCATGGAAAAGATGAAGAGCTATTAATCTGCAGTTATACAAATTATAGATTTTAGAAAGATCATAATGATCATAAGTCATAATCTAGATATACCCTTTATCTCAATAAAAGAGTTGTGAGATGGAAGAGTTCAATGAAACTAGTTGTTATTGATTTTATAGTAGAGTCTGAGTATATTATGGATTCTGATGTAGCCATGGAAGTAGTTTGGATTCAAAAAATTCCCTAATATCTTGACATGGTACCTAAAAATAAATATATTATCATATTTTACTATGATAACACTACAATGATGGCTCTCTAGAAGTTCCAAGGTCACACCAAAGGATAAATCACATACTTCATAAGTTTCATCTCTTGATGGATTTTTTACAATAAGGTGAAGTTACACTAAGCAGAGTATTCATAGAGGAAAATATGGTAGCCCCCTTAATGAATTTTTTATCTTAGCAGAAGCATGAGTATCATGTGAGATCTAGTGGATTGAAAACTATTATTAGTTGGCTCTAGTGAAAGTGGGATTCTATTAGAGTTGGTTCCCTATTACCAAATTTTTTAGTACTTGATTAATTTTTTTATTAAATAATTTTTCTTATCACATATTTTTTATTATTTTCCATTATATTTGTTTGTGATAATGTCCTTAGAATATATATATCACACTAAAAGGTCATATAATTTCCCTACTATGATGAGAATCTAGAGGTTCCACAACATTATTCTTGAACCCTATTCTACGACTATATGATATTTTCTAATGAGACATAGAAAATATAGGATATTGGTGGTAGGAAGATTATCATGGCGTTTTTCCTTGGTAATCTCCAAGATAAGAGGTTATGAGAACATGATTGTTAATAGGAAATCCACATTTTTATGTGTCATTGGATGTTCCTATATAGGAACATGTGTATTTATTTTTAGACTTTAAGGTTATAATTAATGTATATCCTGACTTGTATACTTCAATGCATTGATAAAAATTGTGATGAACTATGTTCATGGTGAAGTAGGATATATTGGGTGTGTCATAAATGATATAACATTAATTGATAATGCAAGAAAAGATTTTCCCCATTTGTATCTTGAAAACAGTTAATATCTTAGGCCCTTTGATGGGAATGGAACTATCTGAATAAATCCATATCTATAGTGTTTTATGGAAAAGTTCATTTTCAGAAATTCAAACAATGAAACATCGAGCATATAGGTTAATGGAATTGTAATGAAACTTTCTTTATTTTATATATTGTGATAAAAGGATTATATTACACGACAAACACTCAAAGTTGGTTGGATGTCATTACGACATTTAATTACTTCTATATGTAATCCTTGACATGTTTCTTGATGTTAACCTTTGACTTTAGGAATTTATTACTAATATTACTAAAAAAGAGACCAAGAGACTCACATAATAAGTGTATCTTCAATATTAGTTAAATTCTATCATTAAATTTAATAAGTTTTAATAAATAATATTTATTTAGGTTTGGTTGATTTCCATAATTTATCACAAGTTATTGAAAAGAATAATTGAGTTAAATAATAATAATAAATATGAGTTTTCATGTTTGGAAAATAAAATATTTATTATATTTATCATAGAAAATACAGTGACATTTATTTAATTAAATAGTCATTATTCAAGGATCGGTAAATGTCGATGAGGGAAAGAAGACCAAGTTTAATGGTTTGGATAATATAAATGATATTTATTTATATAATTGATGTTTCTCACTTATCAAGAAATTAATAATAATAATAATAATATTGGATATGGGGTCATTTAAGAATATTAAAGATGGTTTGGGGCTTGTGTGCGATTTTCAACCCTAAACCAAATATAACGAATATCTAACTATATAAATTTCTTAATTCACTTTTGGTGTGCACAAAAGATAGAGAGGGACTCACTCAAGACCTAGAGAGAGATCTAGAGATCTAGAGTTCCCTCTCTTCCTCCAATTTCAAGCCTTTGAGATAACACCAAGGGTTCTTCATCCTTCGTGAAGAATACGACTGTGATCAACCATGGACAACACAAGCGATCAGGAACATACATTCTAGAACTTTATGTTTCAATGAATTTGATCAGAGATTGTGGTGCATTTGTGGATTACCAATAGAGGGATTTTTCACATGAATCCTACATCACAATAATAGTGCGATGAATTATATTCCATAGGATCATCAATGAAAATATAATTACAAGTTGAGGTAATTCTATATCTACTCATAAATTAATTATAAATTACATGTAAATATCTTCTCCCTATTGTTCTGGCATATTAATGTAGTATATTAATCTACTGTTTTTTCATTGGACCTGATCTCATGATTATGTAAAGAAAAAATAATACATGATTTAAGACTAAAATTCATGTTGGTCATAACTTCAAAGGACACTTCCACTATGCCAAGAACCTATAAAAACCAAATACATTGAGGGATGAATTTGATTTATATTTATCCATTCCATGTGTATTTTTATGATAATAAAAAAATGAATTTTTATTCATGTATATTTTTATGGATTTTGAATGAAAGAAAGGTTAGTAAAGTTTGGAAGTTAGAGTTACTGGAAATAGGATTGATGGAAGGAATTTCTCAAAAATGACAGACACCATCCTATACCCAGTGGCTTGGTACTGGGTACTCGATGACAAGGAACATGCAGGGAAATGTGTTTGGGTACAATGCCAGATGGTCAATGGACCCTAGTCGAGTATCCATATAGTGTATATTGGGAACTCAGTGGGGGTGCACTTTTTTATTCGTTGGCCTTCAGTTTATTTTTTAATTTATACTAAATTTTATGATAAAAATGTTATAAACATATTTCCCACCTACTTGGTAGTCTGTAAAACCCTAACTCACATTTACATTCATTTTCTTCCTCCCATGGGTGAGATCTTCTCCATTATTTTTCTAATTCAAGCATCATCTATATCATTAGATCAAATGAAATAATTCCCTCCTTTTCCATTTTTCTATTCAATATTTCTCTCATTGTTCTGTTATTATTCATTTAATATTTGTAATTTGTGGGTTTATGTTTTTTTGTGATTTATTTTTATTTAGACCAAATTACTCAATGATTTCATATAATAGGGCTTCTAATTGAATGAGTTTGGTGGTCCCTAAATTTTAATTTTGTTTTATATTAGTTTCATGCATCATTTGATATGTAGGTGTTGGTGAAAAAGTGTGAGTGACCAAAAATGAGACTATATTGGGTATGTTTGTAAATTTTTTGGTGAGTAAGTTATATCAAACCCATGATAGAACCTTATAGTCTTATACTTTGATCTTATAATTACTGATATACATGCTACTTGGGGTAAGTGTTGAGACACCATGAAATTGAAACCCACATGGGGTATCCTTTCATATGACTTGTGTTCAAGGACATTGAGAGGTGTCATCAAGAGTCACTTAATGATGTAAATCTTGTGTGTGGAGTATTGGTAGTGCTAGGTTAGTCTTGTTATGTGGTTTTAGAGAAATTAGTGACTGATATGGATTGAACATTGTGATATGGGTGTTAATATAGTATTTAAATCCTTTCCAAGTGTTTCCAAGCTAGATATTATTATCTCTAAGTGTGAGGAATGAAGTGAAAAGATATCCTAGAAGTTATTTGGGGTGTATGGGTGTAAGATGAATGAGAGTTGTGATGGTATCCCAAGAATGATGTATATAGACAAGTTAGTCGAAGGAAACCTAGTATCTCAAGCATGATAAGAATGGATGGTGTTAGTGCCAATGAATCACATGGATACACTAAGAGGTGGGTGGGGTGAATCAATGAAGAATTTATTTTTTACTATTTTATATTTCATAGTAAATAAATCCCTATGACCGGTTAAAATATAATTCTCTCACTAATATATTTTACTCTCGACCTTACATGAAAATATAGAAAATAAAGAGAACAAGGAACATAATATTTTCTATATGGTTCAATCACAATTTTTAATCCCACTCCATGAAACATCCAACTATTATCATGGATATATATTTTCCAATATAAGTCAATCAAAAATTTATAATGGGTAGGGAGGAATAAACCATCACCTAAAGTATAACAGTATCCCCTTTCTAAAATTACATAGTATCCCATTAGTCATACTCAGTATCCCTCTATTTACAATGAGTGAAAACAAATGATAAAGATCACTCAAAGCTCAAAGTTTCTTAAAAAAATGACGAAGATCCTACTATTGAGCCAAATGTAGATACAAAACAGAATATTATCACTTTATTAAAGAAAGATAACTACTAATAATAAGACTGATATTTCTAGTTGATTCCTACTCACTACATATGAACCCTTCAAGGGGTTTTATTCTACTTATTATCTCAACACTGTAACACCCCGAGCTTTCACGATACGCCTCTCTTTCAATAATGCAATAGCTTGTATTGTACACAACTTCGAGTTCTAAAACACTGCGACTAATCATAGTAGCCGTTATGAATAGTAATAACCACTTTTTAAAATTATAGAAATTTTATATTTCAAAATGGACTTCATTTTTGGATTCGGAATATCGAAATTAGCCTATGTTGAATTTTTGGTATTTTTCTGAGAACTTCTACTTTTTTATGAATAGTGAAAAATACTTAAAAACAACTTTTTTAATCAAAATAGTTTATAGTGATAAATTATAATATTTATTGGTTTTAAATTATAATTAGAATATATTTTTACCATTTTATCCAATGGTGGTCATTAGAATTAATTTAACATTGAAATTGGACATAAACAATTGCCAATCTTTTGATATAAATTGTTTCTTAAAAACACGCTATTTGTTGTGAAAGCGGGAATTAATTATAAAATTAATTAATGCAACTTATATGTTTGGAATTTTGTAAAATAGACATCATTTTTGAATTCGGAATATCAATTATAGCTTAGGGTGAAATTTTGGCATTGTTCTGAAAAACTTCAATTTTTGATGAATAGTGAAACCACTAAGTGGTAGTTAAATAACTGATTTTTTGTTTAAATGAAATATTACCACCTCTGTGATTTGATTTTCAAAAATCCGAAATACATGGTTGTAATTAAGAAGTAAAATGTGGTTCAATGAGATTAAAATAATTTTTGGTGAATAGTAACTTTTAAGTTCTTAATTGCGATTAGAGGTAATTAGTATAGTTTAAGGTAAAAACAATGTTTTAATAATATGATATGAGCTTGAAACTTGTCCTACTCCTATTTTATGAGTCATGGCCGACCAAGACAACCCATGAGTCAACTTGGGGACCCCATGGAGCCACTTTGGTTGGAAAATGACATTAATATATATTTATTTAATGTTAAAATTAAATTGACACAAACATGAGTTGTTTTACTAAAATAGTTTTTAAGTGGGTTTACACAAGTCCAAATTTTTATTATAAATATTCATTATAAATCTAAAAAGATTCCTTACATCATAGTATTTTTTTTATAATTTTTAGACATTAAATAAATTAAATTATTTATGACATCATGATGATGCAGCGATGACCTCATCATTTAACAATTTAAATAAAATGAGAAGATAATGTAAAATTCAAGGCTTAGACTTGTCCAAAGACTATTGGATGAGGATATTTTGAACCCTTATCACCTTAGCCTAGAATTATACAAGTTTGGGACCTTTAGAATCCGAAAATCATTGTATAATAGAATAACATTTCATTACTTTCCAAAAGTGCCCCTCCTCTCCACTTATAAAAGGCCCCCACCTCTCCCACCTTATTCACACCTTCAAGCCATTTTGCTCAGCCAACCTCTGCCCAAATACTCTCCCAACTTCTCCCTCTTACTCATAGAAGCCTCACTTTGGGCATAACTCTTCCCAAGGAAGCCTTTGGCTCAAATCAAAAAGAGTTACCCGATTTTGAGGTAATGTCTTCTCTAATGTTGTTTTGTTTTATTTTTCTTCTCCAACCCCCTAAACTATTTTTATTCATTTCTTTTGTAACAACACCAGTATCCTCAATATACTAGGATTTTGTTATAAGAAGTATTCGAGCTACACTTACACACACCTACATTCAATGGTTAAAGAACATACGGTTTCTGTGGATGGAGAATTTCTGCCTCACGAAACGATGATTGTTCAACACTCATATAACACCTTCAAAGGTGGAAATTAAGATGTCACTATTTTTATATATGATATATAATATGTTTATGTTTTACTTATGCTTCTGTATTTCTCATTTATGGCATACTTTATGATTTCCATTATGGGTAAAACGCAATAATTTCATTTTAGGAAGTGCGGACTACCGCCCCCTCAAAGTGATTTGAATCGTTAATGCCATATGTGGGATGTATAAAGGATGGAGTAAATAGTATTATAAACGATATTATACTGGAATTATATTATACATCTATATCATTTTGATTTCGTTCCATTAAATATGAAATTGAAATGAAAGTAGCGTTCATACGTACGTACGGCTTACCGTCTCCATAAACGGTGCATTTCATTTCTTACCTCTAAATGTTATGTAATATTATAAATGAATGTATATACTGGATATATAAGATATATATGAAATCTAAATCATGAATATAATTATGGAGATAATGGATATTCTACCACATAAACAACTTGTAATTATAAGAAGTTTATTGTTGACTCAAATACCAAAGATCGACAAAACGACCGTTATTAACTTAAATAATTACATAATGTTCATATCATTGTAATAAGTGATATAATAAGGATAATGAAATTGAAAATGGTTCTTAATAAGTTATATATTAACTCTAGTTTATTATTCAGGAGGTTAAAGAACGGTTGAGTCAAGTCAGACACGAGGTAAGGGAACTTCTTAACCCAATTACCATTCTTTGGGTTAATCTCCTACTTTCAAATTATGTCATGATATTATTATGTATTATTTTGTATTTTTACTTTATTTATGTGTACCTATAGTGAATACACATAATAGATCTATTTTATTTTAAAAATGATCTTTTTAAGGACTTCATCTCAATCTCCTTTCATTGAGGCATATTTGGATTTATACACAACTTTCTTTTATACGGTGTATAAACCCCTTTGACTTTTATGTTTATTCAAAAGGAATCTTTTTTATATGAAGCATTTTACTAAACGACAAAAAGGGAATGTTTTTCTTTCCGTACTTATGCGACGACAACGACTTCTTCGCCGCCGTGACCATTATTTGAGTTTCGGCTTCCTCTACAAGCCATCATTTTTTTAATGAAAAATAAATACAAAGTTTTAACTTTCTTTTATTTTGGTATTGAAAATGGTTTTGAAAGCGTTTTTATTATATCAATGTGTTGTAATGTGGAAATGTTATGTTTCCTTTATGCATGTTTTATGTGATACGATTATGTTATGGTTTATGATTTGTTTAAACCTATTCATATGATAAATTCATTGGACTTAATAAGTGACAGGTGGAGCCCGCTATAGCTCCTCGATGCATCGGCAGGTCTCATGAGACAAACTAGTGTCTTGACACGAGGACTTGACAAAATCTAATTTGTGGACTTGGCACGAGGACTTGGCTACGTGGTTATGATAGTCTGGCATTATGCATTCCATCATTATGAAAGTGGTTATTTATATTGCATGTGATTATTCGACCAGTAGAATATCCATGTGAATAAGTAAATGGCATTATCTCATTTTAATTTTTCCATATTATGTTGAAGTTCATGTTTAAAAGGCTTTTGTTTTAGTTATACATTGCCTTAAATGTTAATGTTTATTTATGAAAGCTTCCGCATTATTGTTATCCTTACTGAGCATCTGAGCTCACCCCTTTCAATGTTTTAATATTTTCCAGGATGTGAAGAAGTATTTTATGAATGACCTACAGAGATAGTTAGAAGAGGATATGAGTGTGGACTATGGAGACTTTGTTATTGTAGTTTTTCACTTTATGATGTAATGTAACGTTTACGAATGTATCTAGTGTTTCCAAGGCTACTAAACTAATCGGTCTTTCGAGACTTGATCTTTTGTGATCATGCCAATGTTACGAAGTAACGCATCGACTCTGGGTAGCTGGGGTCGGGGCGTTACAGTTGGTATCAGAGGCAGTTTAGTACTAACCTTGGAAGCTAGATTTAGATAAACTCTGATTAGAGCAAATAGCCCAAAGATAGACTTTGAGGATTAGTATAGAAGAACTTCCTAGAATTTTGGTATTATAGAGATGTTATGAGTTTTCCGAGCAATACATCCCTGTCTGGATACGAGCAGGTAGAGGCAGCTCTGGCACAGATGTACCTAGGGGTAAAACCCGAAAACACCGCTTTGAGCTAGACTCGAACGGGAACTGGTGCACGACAACGGGCCTTGCTGCACTCTTGGTTACGACACTCCCGGGGGATATGCTTAGGATAATTCTCATTTTCTTTACAAACCACTATGAACAGTTATGAGTATATACTTCCTCAATGAAAACCTTTTTATGATTATGGATTATATCCATAAATAGTTCAATTTATGTTAAGTATTTTATAAGAATGGAATTATGTATTTTGATTCATAAACTAATCTAGTTTATGCCATTGTATAGAAATGGCGCCTAGTGGAAGGAATGGAAACCGTATCAATGCACGAACTCCGTGTAGGGATTGCCTTCCTACTCAAGATAATTATTGTGGATCTGGAGATACAACTGGTGCTGATCAACTTATTACCATACTGGGACAACTCACTCAGGTTATGAATAATAACCTTACTCGTATGGAGCACCCTGATCCGCAACGTGGAGGATCAATGTTAGACCGCTTCATGAGGCAACAACCACCAACATTTAATGGGGGTACAAATTCATTAGTAGCTGAGCAATGGATAAACTCCTTAGAGAAAATATTCCATGCCTTGGGGAGTAGCAAAAGGGAGAAGGTTGTCATGGCAGTTTACCGCCTCACTGGAGATGCCGATCAGTGGTGGTCACTGATTCAAAACACAAAGGAAGATGATGACGTATCGAATATGGAATGGAGGGAGTTCAAAGAGCTTTTCTTAGAAAAATACTTTCCTCGTGACAATCGAGCAGATATGTAAAGGCAATTTCTGATTTTGAGGCAGAAGGAGGATGATAATGTCACAAAGTATGAGGCTAACTTTACAAGGTTAGAGAGGCATGCTGCCGATTATATACGTAACCCAAGGAGTAATATTGATCATTTATTTGATGGGTTAAAACCATTTCTCCGTCGAGCTTTAGTATCACAATCCTTCTCATCATACGAAGATATTGTATCGTGTGCTATCAAGACAGAAAAGGAATTCTCTAAGTCTTATGACAACAAAGTAAAGCAAGAGAAGAAGAGAACGGGGGAACAAGAGATAGATAAAGGGAAAAAGGGAAAGAAGTATTTTTCATTATGTGATAATTGTGGGAAGAATCACCCTGGTACGTGCCTAAAAGGAATAGGAGTTTGTTATAAATGTGGAGAAAAGGGTCACCAGACTCGTGATTGCAAGAGAAAGAAAGAGGCTGTCAAAGTTGAATGCTACAATTGTAGGGAAATGGGGCATTATGAAAAAAAAAAATTTTGGTCAAAGGACCAAAGGAAATTTATTAGCAAAAAGAAAACAAGGATTACAAGAGTCTAAAAGACAGGATCAAATTACAATCTTTAAGTTACAAAGGCATCAGATTATCTGGGAGCTCCTCCAGCCATGTTAAAGTCTAATCAATGCCTTTATTAGCGAGAGCATCCGCAACCATATTAGCTTCACGGTAAGTATGTGTTGCAATGAAACTGACGTCATGGAGAGATTGAAGACAATTCATCCAGTGCATAGTAATCGGCCAAGCAAGATGAATATCTCCCTTCCAAATGGCTTGAACAACAGTAGTAGAATCACTTTAAATCCATAAGTTGTTCCACCCATGTTGAAGAGCAAAATCAGTGGCATGAATAACACTTAGCATCTCCGCTTCCAGAGAGGTTGCAGTACCGCAACCTCCAAAAAATCACCCCATAATATTACCATGATGATTTCTGAAGACGGCTCCACAACCCGCAGGACCTGGATTTCCTTTAAAGGCTCCATCCACATTGATTTTGATCCAACCTGGAAAGGGAGGTCTCCATAAAACCTCAAAAGTGAGAAAAGGTTTCGAGAAAATGGCCTCAACTCGAAGACATCTAAGGATCATAAAATCAACCACTGAATTGTTGCAGGAACCATTCTGAATCAGCGCAGCTTCCCGAATAGCAATAAGAATACGCGTTTTACCTGCATTAATGTTGTGTGAGCAATTATTGTGAAGAATCGAGTTTCTATCATACCATATCACATGTATCAGCTCTGAGACCCCAGCAAGGAACAATTTTATGATTTGTTGAGAGTTATCCTTAGCAACACAACACTTAAGCTGTTCATCAATTGAGTTCTGAACCAACCATCTGCATTCAAAAGTGTCAAAAATATAGTTCCAAAGAACGGTGGCAGTAGCACAAGATAGAAATAAGTGGTTAGTATCTTCTCCATGCTGATTGCAAAGGTGACATTTTGAACAAAGTTGGATACCAAAACTTTGAAGACAAACATCAGTGGGAACCCTATTGTGGGCAAGACGCCAAATAAGAGTGAATCTAGAAGGTTTGATCCAAGGTTTGTCAAAAAATTTTATCCATTTCATATCATTATCAGCGTTATGTAAGGAGTGATTATAAAAGTTTTTGGAATTAAGGATCCCATTATGAGAAGGCTCCCAAATCAAGAAATCACATGAGGTAGAAAAATGGTAGGAATCAATAATTTGAGTAATGTTGTCGGGAAGGGAATCAATGTGAGAATTAATCGCATTATTGACAGTGGAGTTGATGTCAACAGGGATATGGTCAAGGGGAGTCATAGAGATAAGAGGAGCACCAGTCCAATTGTCCAACCAGAATCTCATGGAAGAGTTTCTCGAAACCATCCATCTAGCATTGTGCATAATATTGTCATATGTGTCTCTAATAGAGGGCCAAATGGAAGAGGTCATGAAACTTCTATTAGATCTTTTCAATCTATCAATGAACCTGTTTTTGATAAAAGCAATAGGAGGGGTGTCATTGTGAATCAGGTTCCAAGTTAATCTGTCTTGAAGAGATTCATTGATGAACTTAATGTTTTTAATACCAAGACCACCCATGAAGCGGAATAATAATGTATTGGTGCTTTTGGACTCATGAATTATATTATGGTTATTAGAATAATGTGATATATATATAAGGATTGTACTGCAGTACTTGTTGATTTCATTAAGGTTTTAATATGATGAAGGTAATTATATTTTTAGTATGTGACAATAAGAGAAACTTTACTTTGTTTGGGGAATTTGATAAATTGATTTTGGAATTAAGAGACCTTTTAGAGAAAGTCTGGACAGAGGTATTTTGGATAACTATAAAGGTTGGAGTGGATTAAGTTGATCTTTGGATAGTATTGTTTAAGGTTAAAAAATTTATGAAGATTATTTTTGAATATTATAATACTATAGTTTTAGGAAAAGGAAAACCTGCAGGGTGGGGCATAACCTGTCGCGTCGGACAAAGCTGTAGGAATCGAACCCACAATCATAGTGCGACAGGACTTTATTTCCTACCACTAGCCTACAGGAAGTCCCTGGTTTCTACAAAATAATTTTACTAATCTAAATGGTATGTGTTAACATTTGGAACCTTATACAATTATGATAAGTATAATATTTTTGAGTTCTATTATCTTTTGAGTGAAAGATGAGTTGAAGGTTGAAACTCTAATTGTCCAGCATAAATATATATATACCTATCTCTTATTCAATGAATGAATTAATTCTTAAACATTAGTAAAGGGATATTAAAACAAAAAATGTGTTATCCTAATACATTATGTCTTGTTGAACTGATGATATTTTAAATCAACATAGATTGAAGGCTTTGAGGCCCTCAATTTGACAGTTGATTGTGATTGATGACCTCAATAACTCCCTACAAATATTTACATTTTTCCTCCAATTATATGTCTCTAATTTCCACCAATGTTCTCTTAATCGAGATCATAATTGGGTGGTGACTTTTTCATTTCCTTTTCCCTCTTATTAAGGCTAAATTTTATTAACCTTATTTTCGATGTGGGTTTTCCACAAAAGTATTTTCTATTTTCAACCATTTATTTTCAAAGAAAAATTTTAAATTGCGAGGACGCAATTTATTGATGGAGGGTAGAATGTAACACCCCGAGCTTTCACGATACGCCTCTCTTTCAATAATGCAATAGCTTCCATTGTACGCAACTTCGAGTTCTAAAACACCGCGACTAATCATAGTAGCCGTTATGAATAGTAATAACCACTTTTTAAAATTATAGAAATTTTATATTTCAAAATGGACTTCATTTTTGGATTCGGAATATCGAAATTAGCCTATGTTGAATTTTTGGTATTTTTCTGAGAACTTCTACTTTTTTATGAACAGTGAAAAATACTTAAAAACAACTTTTTTAATCAAAATAGTTTATAGTGATAAATTATAATATTTAGTGGTTTTAAAGTATAATTAGAATATATTTTTACCATTTTATCCAATGGTTGTCATTATAATTAATTTAACATTGAAATTGGACATAAACAATTGTCAATCTTTTGATATAAATTGTTTCTTAAAAACACGCTATTTGTTGTGACAATGGGAATTAATTATAAAATTAATTAATGCAACTTATATGTTTGGAATTTTTTAAAATAGACATCATTTTTTAATTCGGAATATCAATTATAGATTAGGGTGAAATTTTGGCATTGTTCTGAAAAACTTCAATTTTTGATGAATAGTGAAACCACTAAGTGGTAGTTAAATAACTGATTTTTCGTTTAAATGAAATATTACCACCTCTGTGATTTGATTTTCAAAAATCTGACATACATGGTTGCCATTAAGAAGTAAAATGTGGTTCAATGAGATTAAAATAATTTTTGGTGAATAGTAACTTTTAAGTTCTTAATCGCGATTAGAGGTAATTAGTGTAGTTTAAGGTAAAAACAATGTTTTAATAATATGATATGAGCTTGACACTTATCCTACTCCTATTGGATGAGTCATGGAAGACCAATACAACCAATGGGTCAACTTGGGGACCCCATGGAGCCACTTTGGTTGGAAAATGACATTAATATATATTTATTTAATGTTAAAATTAAATTGACACAAACATGAGTTGTTTTACTAAAACAGTTTTTAAGTGGGGTTACACAAGTCCAAATTTTGATTATAAATATTCATTAGAAATCTAAAACGATTTCCTACATCATAGTATTTTTATTATAATTTTTAGACATTAAATAAATTAAATTATTTATGACATCATGATGATGCAGCGATGACCTCATTATTTAATGATTTAAATAAAATGAGAAGATAATGTAAAATACAAGGCTTACACTTGTACAAAGCCTATTGGATGAGGAGATTTCGAACCCTTATCACCTTAGCCTCTAATTATACAAGTGTGGGACCTTTAGAATCCGAAAAGCATTGTATAATAGAATAACATTTCATTACTTTCCAAAAGTGCCCCTCCTCTCAACTTATAAAAGGCACCCACCTCTCCCACCTTATTCACACCTTCAAGACATTTGGCTCGGACAACCTCTACCCAAATACTCTCCCATCTTCTCCCTATTACTCCTAGAAGCCTCACTTTGGGCAGAACTCTTCTCAAAGAAGCCTTTGGCTCAAATCAAAAAGAGTTACCCGATTTTGAGGTAATGTCTTCTCTAATGTTGTTTTGTTTTATTTTTCTTCTCCAACCCCCTAAACTCTTTTTATTCATTTCTTTTGTAACAAAACCAGTATCCTCAATATTCTAGTATGTTGTTATAAGAAGAATTCGAGCTACACTTACACACACCTACATCTAATGGTTAAAGAACATACAGTTTCTGTGGATGGCGAATTTCTGCCTCACGAAACGATGATTGTTCAACACTCATATAACACCTTCAAAGGTGGCCATTAAGATGTCACTATTTTTATATATGATATATAATATGTTTATGTTTTACTTATGCTTCTGTATTTCTCATTTATGGCATACTTTATGATTTCCATTATGGGTAAAACGCGATAATTTCATTTTAGGAAGTGCGGACTACCGCCCCCTCAAAGTGATTTGAATCGTTAATGCCATATGTGGGATGTATAAAGGATGGAGTAAATGGTATTATACACTATATTATACTGGAATTATATTATACATTTATATCATTATGATTTAGTTCCATTAAATATGAAATTGAAATGAAAGTAGCGTTCATGCGTACGTACGACTTACCGTCTCCATGAACGGTGCATTTCATTTCTTACCTCTAAATGTTATGTAATATTATAAATGAATGTATATACTGGATATATAAGATATATATGACATTAAAATCATGAATATAATTCTGGAGATAATGGATATTCTACCACATAAACAACTTGTAATTATAATAAGTTTATTGTTGACTCAAATACCAAAGATCGACAAAACGACCGTTATTAACTTAAATAATTACATAATGTTCATATCATTGTAATAAGTGATATAATAAGGATAATGAAATTGAAAATGGTTCTTAATAAGGTATATATTAACTCTAGTTTATTATTCAGGAGGTTAAAGAACGGTTGAGTCAAGTCAGACACGAGGTAAGGGAACTTCTTAACCCAATTACCATTCTTTGGGTTAATCTCCTACTTTCAAATTATGTCATGATATTATTATGTATTATTATTTTTTTACTTTATTTATGTGTACCTATAGTGAATACACATAATAGATCTATTTTATTTTAAAAATGATCTTTTTAAGGACTTCGTCTCAATCTCCTTTCATTGAGGCATATTTGGCTTTATACAAAACTTTCTTTTATACGGTGTATAAACCCCTTTGAATTTTATGTTTATTCAAAATGAATCTTTTTTATATGAAGCGTTTTACTAAACGAAAAAAAGGGAATGTTTTTCTTTCCGTACTTATGCGGCGACAACGACTTCTCCGCTGCCGTGACCATTATTTGAGTTTTGGCTTCCTCTACAAGCCATCATTTTTTTTAATGAAAAATAAATACAAAGTTTTAACTTTATTTTATTTTGGTATTGAAAATGGTTTTGAAAGCGTTTTTATTATATCAATGTGTTGTAATGTGGAAATGTTATGTTTCCTTTATGCATGTTTTATGTGATACGATTATGTTATGGTTTATGATATGTTTAAACCTATTCATATGAGGAATGAATTGGACTTAATAAGTGACGGGTGGAGCCCACTATAGCTCCTCGATGCATCGGCAGGTCTCATGAGACAAACTAGTGTCTTGGCACGAGGCCTTGACAAAATCTAATTTGTAGACTTGGCACGAGGCCTTGGCTACGTGGTTATGATAGTCTGGCATTATGCATTCCATCATTATGAAAGTGGTTATTGATATTGCATGTGATTATTCGACCAATAGAATATCCATGTGAATAAGTAAATGGCATTATCTCATTTTACTTTTGCCATATTATGTTGAAGTTCATGTTTAAAAGGCTTTTGTTTTAGTTATACATTGCCTTAAATGTTAATGTTTATTTATGAAAGCTTCCGCATTATTGTTATCCTTACTGAGCATCTGAGATCACCCCTTTCAATGTTTTAATATTTTCCAGGATGTGAAGAAGTATTTTATGAATGACCTGCAGGGATAGTCAGAAGAGGATATGAGTGTGGACTATGGAGACTTTGTTATTGTAGTTTTTCACTTTATGATGTAATGTAACGTTTACGAATGTATCTAGTGTTTCCAAGGCTACTAAACTAATCGGTCTTTTGAGACTTGATCTTTTGTGATCATGACAATGTTACGAAGTAACGCACCGGCTCTGGGTAGCTGGGGTCGGGGCGTTACAAACACTGTAAGGTTAGGTGAAGATAGATTTTTAGTTGGACAAAAACTTCAATTCAACTTCTCTATTTCGAGTTCACATTTTCTCGATGTATTTTATTACACGTTTCTTAGCTGGAAATTATATTTCTTTGAGAAACCCACTTTTCATGTACCAATGGTATATTATTTTTTCATGTCCTTCTCGTATACTTCAATTTGTATATAATAAGATGTCTCAAACATACCAAAATAAAACATCATGAGAATAAAACTATTATTATATTACAATATATTGCTTTTAGTGACTCATTAAAAACTATCACATGGGTCTGATCCCATTTATTCTCATGTAAATACAAAACCTACCATCTTTTTCTTCCCTGGGTAGACAACAATATAGAAAACTATTTTGAAAATACTCAAAAATATATATTTGTTAATATCATAAACAACCAATATTTTTTTTCATAATTTAACTATTTTAACTCAATTAATAGATTATTTAACCTACTTACAATGTGAAGGAAACATTTATGTCCCTATACACCTCAAAACTATGTAAAATAAAATATCTTAGACATTCGAAACAAACTCAGCTTAAATAACTGCACTATTTGCATGTGATTTCAGGAAATTTTAAAAAACAAATAATCAACATAATTGTATCTACATTATTCTTGAAAATATAATAAATTCAATTTAGATTCATTGAGATCACTATAATTCATATGTTCTCATGGTTAATCTTGTTTTTCATGACATGAAGATCATGGAATCATCATTTTTCTTGAATAACAATTTAATTGTGATGTTTTAGACATTGGGGATCAACATAAGCATCATATAGTTTTATTATATTTAAAATTAAAATTATAGAAACCTTATTTTTTCATAAAAGAAAATATCATTTTTGAGTTCCTCAAATATCATAAGGATGACTCAAATGTCTTACGTCATATGAATTTTTCCTTTGACAAATTTTGGAACAACTAAAATATCATACTAGATCTTAAATGTCTTATGTCATATGAATTTTATCTCAAAATGAATTATGTGTATGAAAAATCTCTTACAAATAGTTGAAATGTCTTTCCCCATATGATAATTTCCTTGTCCATTTTTCTCAGCTCAACACATAGCTCAACTTTATTACACATTCTAGAATTACCAATGCAAGGATACAATTTATTACATGAAAATAAAATATCCTACATGATACATAAGTATCTTATGAATAGATCAAATCTATTACACACAACTCAAATCACATATGCAATGGATAAAATATCTTCTGTGAGGCCTATAAGATAATTTACTTAGCCAAATATTCAATATCCAACACAGGAATTCCAGAACACTACAAACACAAACAAATCTATTAAATTCTTCTCAAATAATCATAAAACATCTCAAAAACATTTTTCATATCTTCAAATAGTTCCCAAAAAACCTCAAATTATTCTCAATAAATATTGAAAAAATCATACCAACAATAACTCCAAGGTCGCTTAAATCTCCCCCTTTTGGATTTGTTGGCAACATCACTCGACTATTCATTAAAATATTTAAAAAACTCAAATATATTTCAAAACTCACAAAATACCTTGAGAATCATTAAAACATAGACTTCCTCATATAATAAGTTTCTTTCAATATACTATCATATAAGGTAATCTTTTTTTTATGAATTTCATCCATCAGGGACAAGTAATAGTGGCCAAGTGACTTAAATAACCCCCATTAGAGCATTATATATGCTCCCCGTTTTTTCAATGACCATTTCCCCCATTTCAAACATAAGTAATATTTTTTCCACTATCCTTATCCCTCTTTGGAAAGAGAATCCAAATCCTTTGGATGATGGGGAAGATTAGAAATAGAGTTTCAAACTCAAGTAATGAAACTTATCCTATGGTAATGATTTAGTAAAATTGTATACAACTTGTTCCTTGGTACTAATGAACTTATGTATCACACCATCATTTACACCTTTTATTCAATGAAATTATATCTAAAACCAATATTCTTGGATATAGAATGTTGAACTATATTTTTGGAAAGATCTGTAACACTTTGATTGTCATAGGAAATGTATAGTGGATTCTCAACTTCAACTCTCAACTTTTATAATTTTACTTTCATCTAAATCATTTGTGTGAAATAATGAGTAGATGAAATGAAACCAACTTCATCTGTACTCAATTAAATTGATATTTACTTCTTACTATTCCATGTAAAACTTATTTCACCTTGAAATAATTTTCTATATGAAGTTGATTTTCTATCAACACAATATCTATCCCAATTAGGATTTTTAAACCTTTATTGAGTCAGATATCAAATGATTTTATGCAGGAAGTTTAAAATCAACATGTTCTTGATATATATCCATATTATCCTAGATTCCAAAATATGTTATTCCATGGGATCACTTTGAAATCTAGCACATAATATTAAAAAAATAATAATGTTAGGTCTGGATGATATTAAATAAACTATCCTTCTAATCAGTTTTTTATTCCTTTTGATTCATAGAAGTTTAATTCTCATTCATTATTAGTTTGTTAAAAACCTTTAAAAGAGAAGAGATCCCTTTTAATTCCACTATACCAAACTTCTTCAATAATTCCCCAGAGTACTTTTCTTGAGATAGAAAGATATAATCATCCCCTTAAATTAATTCTAACCCCAAAAAATATGACATCTCACCCAATATTGACATTTCAAAATGGATTTTTATTTCCTCAAGAAATTACTCATGAATAGAATCTTTATCACTTGAAAAAATGTTTTCACCAATATATTCTATGATAATAAAAGTATATGTGGAAAAATCTTTCACATAAATATTACAATCAACGTTTCCCTTCGAAAAATCCATTCTCTTAAATAATCCATCAAGCTTAGAATACAAAGTTCTTGGGACCTAATTCAACCCATACAAATATTTTTAAATACCACACACCATTATTATATATTTTTCAATAATAAATCCCTTAGGATGTTTAATAAAAAACTCTTATTCAGGACCACTGTTAAGGAAAATATACTTCACATGCATTTTATAGATTTTATAATTTTTGTGAGTTCCACAACCAAGAACTTATGGATTATATAAATCCTTATCACTAGTAAAAAAGTTTCTTAAAATTAACCTCATTTTATATTAGAATAACACTTGAAAACTAGTCTTGCTTTATTTATTTTTCACTTTTACTCATTCATTTAGCTTGTTTCTGAAAACCCACTTGATACCAATGAAATTTATATTTTTAGTATTTGGAATAAGTTACCAAATGTATTTAATCCACATTTAATCAATATCTTCATTAAATTTATTAATTCAATCATCATGATTAATTTCCTCAGAAAAAGTATGAGGTTAAACCTATGAAATAATTTTAATTTGATTTTATAACCTTGAACTTCTCCGAGTTTGGACAAGTTGATCATATTGGCCAATAATATTATTAGAGTAAACATGATTCTTCAACATTTTATTCTTATACAAATATCTCCCAGTCTATCCTTTATCACTGGTTATATTTGAATCAATATTAACTATAATATACTTGATTACTGCTTTCTAACGAATCTAATTTTTAGAATAATCCATGTTTACAACTCTAGAAGATTCATATTAAGGTTCAAAAAACACATTTATTTTGTGATAATTTTCAATTATTTTGAAATATGAACATTACACCACCTTATGTTAATTTTTAATCCATTTTTTGTAACTATAACCATTAGAAAGATACACAAAAATGTGTTATCTTTGGAATTTTCTTCAAAATTTTCTAGATTTTGTTCCTAATATTCATGTAATAGGGACTTCTAAATAAATTGAAGTATTTAATAGTTGGTTTTTTGTTATTCCACATATCATATTTATTCTTATGAGTTTAACGTCTTAGTAATAATATTTTTTTGTATATTCACAACTGTGCAAACCACTTCTCACCAAAAGAACATTGGAAGCTTGTGCTTAGCTAGCTTAGTTCTTCCCATTTCCATAATACTTTTATTTTTCCTTTTAGCCACACCATTTTATTGAGGAGTATATTGAAAGATACTAATTTTTTTAGGTATATATCCTTTGAATTTTAGTTTAAATATCTTATTTTATCTATATGAGAATACCTAAAGGACTAAGAAAGGGTTCAGAATTGTCTAAGACCTGTTTGGGGCCCAGAGCTCTAGTTTTTGGAAAAATATAAATTAGTGTAAAAGTATACTTCCATGTTGTTGTTTTTTAGTTTTAACGTTGATTTTAACCAAATTTTACAAAGGATATGTTATAAAATATAACTTTGATGTCAATTTTCATAAAACCGATGTCTAAAAATTAATAAAAAATGAACTTATAGGTTCTTTCAACATTGGGTTATATAAAAAAATGATGTATAAAATTGTTTCAACCTTAGTTTTACTCAAAAAATAATGTGAAAACTTTCAAATCTAAATTTCAACATCATTTTTATAAAAAATTGACATTGAAAGATATTTTATTTTGAACTTGGGAAAACAGATTCAATCTTTAAATGCTAGTTTTCATAGAAAACCGATGTTAAAATCCCATTTAAAAATTGGGTTTTCTTAAAAAATGTCATTGAAAGTCACTTTAAGATCGACTTTCAATGTTTATTATGTATAAATAATCAACATTGATTTGTTTCCATATATATTTTTTAATAAAACCAATGTGGAAAGTTGGATAATTTTTTAAAAAATTAGATGGATTTTATGACCCCAAATTTTAAAAATGATAAACAAAAGATATAAAAGTGAAAATAAAACTAACTAAAAGTTTTTTTAAAACATTTTTCATCTTATTTGGGATTAATTTCCATTACCTCTGTGAATAATCATAAACTCATTCATTCTACCATACCAAGACCCCCCTACAATCAGAAAATAAGGTATCAGCCATAGTGTGGAGACTGGTTGTGAGTTTTTGATCTTATTTCAGCCTTGCAACAATGTTTATTGAATGGGAGAACAAAATATTCATGCCATGTATACCCTAAGAGAATTTCCATGGAATAAAGAATTAAAACTTTAGACACATTTTCCAAAATCAAAACTTTTAAGAATGGAAAATATTACTTGATCATTGAGGGAAAAATAGAAAAATCTAAATTATAGATCTAACCAAATAATGAAAACTAAAGAAACCATTGAAAACTTCCCCCAAACAAAGGAATTCTTCTCATATTATTGTGAACTTGCATTAAAAAAAGTCTCATGATTAATTAGGATATACTACATAATATATTATGTTGAATTAATTTGTTAAGTTTACTTCCTAATCAAATCACTGAACATTGAACATTGTTGGTTGGATAAAATAAACAAAAAAATTAACACTATTAAAAAACATGACCATCTATGTTTTTTCATAATATGGAAAAGTACATCATAATCACTTATATTACAATACAATATTGATAATTATATTAAAAACACTAAAAATTCATTCTATATTTGAGAAATACCAAACACATTTTTTAGATAAAAAATTATAAAAACATAATTTTCATAGAATAAACATATTATAATCCAAACAAACATGTTTTCTGTGCATTAAAATATGTAATATTGTAAAATGATATATAAAACATAAATATCTATTATAAAAAAAGAATTAGTTTTTGAACAATTTTTTTTGGAAAATGTAATATTAAACATAAACATTAAAAAATCAACACCCATCAAGAAACATATTAACATTTAAAAGTAAATAAAAAACAAGATATTTACACAAATACATTCATTCTAGTGGGTTTTAGAATGAATAAATGAAAAAACTATTTATATTTTACAAAACCAATTTAACAAAAACAAAAAATGACTATATAGTAAGAAAACTATTTCATAAATTCTTATAAAATCAATTCTATTTGGATATTATAGTCTACATATTTGGTAAATTTATTTATAAAATGTAATATCTAAGAAAATTTTATGTTTTTCATCTTGAAATTCATAAATTTTAGCAAGATAAACATGAATAGAATTTAATAGTTTTTGGCCTTTAAATAAAAATTTAAACCATAAAAACTCTAATATAAATCACTAACGTGAAAAATAAAAACCAACATTCACACATATATAAATAATAAAAAACATATATTATCTAATATTTTATATATTTACCAATAATTTCATGTAGTTGACTTTATTTGGCTTTTATATCAACAATAGATCATTGTTAAACCTATTACATGAAATTTATTTTAATATATCAATTACCAAAACATGTATAAACAATAATAATTAAGAATAAAGAACTTATAAAAGTTAATAAAACTTAATTTAATAATATTCTAAAGATTTACATACTCAACCTAATACACTAGCTTAAATTAAAGAACAAACCTATAAAATCAAACATAATATACCAAATAAAATTATAAAACAATATGTCTAAAAACTAATTTATTTAACTTTAATTAAAATAGACATACCTATAACATTTGAAATCAATAAAAACAAAAAAATATAAAACCTTAAGCCAGAAAATATTGTATAACTACTAATTTTTTAAACATAAATTAAAATATAGATGAATAATAATTTAAAAATTAACCAAACATAAAAAATTGTTTACAAACAAGAAACCTATAAAAAAATATAATATACCAACATTAAGAAATTTGTTTCTAGTTACTAATATTTTAAAATTTAAATAAAATATACATAACTTATAATTAAAATGTTAACCATGCTTAAAAAATAGATTGAGAGTCAAATTAGAAGATGGATAAGTTCTTCATTTGTATATGACTTGACTTTATTGAAAATATAAAATAATAATGAATGATATAATATTAAAAAATAGAATATTATGATATAAAACCTAAAATAATTAATATAACCAACCATTATCAAATTCAGTCATCATCTCATATGTAATTATCTGAAACATGAATATTAAAAAAAATAATTGTATTCCACCCTTCCTTTTTGATGATGACATTATGGTTATGAAACATTAATTTGAAAATAAACACACACACAGATATATATATATATATATATATATATGATAGATCCTATATTATCTTATATAAAATATATTTACCGATTATTTCATTCACATAGTTGAATTTATATTTCTCCTATATCGACAATTGATCATTGTTGAAGATTTTTCCATGACCTGTATTTTAATATATCAATTATCCACACATGTATAAACAATAATAATCAAGAATAAAAACTTATAGAAAAGAAGAAAACTTACTTTAACAATTTTATAAATATTTACATACTCTACCTAATGCACTAACTTAAAGAAAATAACAACCCTATAAAACCAAACATAATATACTAAATAAATATAGAAAAAAATATGTATAAATACTTATTTATTTAAATTTAATTAAAAGAGACATATCTATGAAATCTAAAATCCATAAAAACAAACAAAATTTATAAACTTTAATCCAAAAATATTATATAATTACATATTTTTTAAAATTAAATTAAAATATACATACCTAATTATTTAAAATTTAACCAAACTTAAAAAATAGTGTCAAAACAAGAAAAATTTAGAAACAAACATAATATAACAACATTAATCAAAAAAATATTGTATAGTTACTAATATTTTCAACTTTAAATAAAATATACACACCTTATAATTTAAATTTTAACCATTCTTAAAATATATCTTACAAAAAAATTTCAAAGATGGGTAAGTTCTTTATTTATATACGACTCGACCTTATTGAAAATATACAATAATAATGAATTTTATAAGATTAAAAAATATAAATTATGATATAAAACCTAAATTAATTAATATAACTAACCAATAAAAAAACTATGTTTAGCATAGGTTTATTATTAGAGGTTCTAGTAACTGATTTGAATTAAATCTGGTTAAAAAAATATCATATAGTGGTAGTTTGATCAAACTACTGCTATATTTTTATTATTTTGGCAATTAGAGATGGTTTTTATTAAACCTTTTCTAAATGTTTAAAAAAAATCTTAATTGCTTCCCTTCCCCTGCTCCCTCTATGTGACCCCAACCCCTTTCCTCCCCTTCCTCCCTGGCCTCCTCCTCTCCCTTCCCTGACAGCGACCTCGACCCCATGACCCCCATTCCCCACCCCTCTGACCTACCTCTTCCCTTCACACCAAAGACCAAAACTAATGCAAACCCCCCCTATGACCCTAAACCGCATGACCCCCTCTGACCACCCTCTCCCTGGCTTAGTTCCCCTCCTCAGCGGCGATACAGACCCCCTTCTGACCTCCCTCCCCCGGCTCAGATCCCCTCCTCAGTGGCAATGCATACCCCCTTAAAGGTTTCATTATCCTCACCCTAAATATATTTTTGAGTAGAATTATATGGACAATCATGGGTGATAAAAAGAGTATAGTATTTGTTTTTCATTTATTCGATAGTAATTTTTATATGTAATTTTGGTTTATAATGTGTTATTTAAATTTTGTAGTTATTTTTTTGTAGTTATAATAATAATTAATTTTGGTTATGTTGTATTAAATTTTATAAAAATTTATTTATGATATAATTTTGTTATGGAATCAAGATCATTCATAATTTCATGGTTTTTATTTTATATTAATGAATGCCACATTACTCTATATATGTTAATACCTCCAATTTTTGACTAATATATAATTGTGACTATTTTCCAACTCATGACCAATTGGTGGTAGGGTTTGGGGTCACACATGGTTTCATCACCAATCCATACAAGGTATCTAAGGATAAAGTCCATGAAAATGAGATATTACACCCTTTTTAAATTTATCAAAATGCTTCAGGATTTATACATATTTGAGGAATCATTTAGTTTAATAAAATCTATAAAATAATGATAGAGTAGTTAGGGTTAAGTTTTTCATTCATGATAATCAATTATTTGTTATGGTAACTAGAACAACCAACATAATTTCATTGATTTTATGTTAAATAACATGTTTTTTAAGTGAAATTATTATAGCGTTTAGTTTGTTTATTTTTTTGATTCAAAAGAAATTTTTTTATCATTTTATTTGAAAATCACAATACACATTATTCCAATTTATGTTAACATAATGTTTTTTATGTTTAACTCAAATTGAAGGAACATCTGATTCGATGTTATGTAAATAGAGTTGATTTATATAACTCATGGAACAACATGAAGTCACACTAAACCAATTAAATATAATATAGACATAAATAGTTGAATATTTTGGGTATGAATGACATATTTTGATATGAAAGTAATGTATACATTTCATTCATATTTTTAAAGGGGTGATCTTGGTCTTAGTTAGATCATGGGAAAGGGTTCATATATTGCTCAATGTAGATAATTTTTCAAAGGAATGAACCATCCTTAGTTAAAAAACTTGGGTAAAATACACCATTATATTTTTCTCCCATAAAAATAATATCATCTACATATAAAATATCAAAAATTTATACAACTTTATCATCTTTAATGTTGAGGTTGTTTTCCAAACGTCCATAATTAAATATTAATTATTTCAAGAATATATCTAACTTCATATACCATGATATGGAGTCTTATCCTAACCCATATATATCCTTCTTTAACATAAAAAATAATAATTTTATCTTTACTAAGAAAGACACTTCATCTTCTAAATATCACTTTAGGAAGATATATTTGGCATCTTTTAGAACATTCATGGGTTTACTTTGTGCTAAAATGTGATGGTCATCTAATTTATGTAATTATTAATCTATGTTTTTGAGAAATAATAATTTAATTGATTTATATTTTTTACATTATATGTTTAGTAAGAAAAGGTTCATTATTTGATTCATCCCATTTTCCTTTATAGTTGTCATGAAAGAGTCAATGGCGAAGTTGGGTGATATTTAATTTTGATTATACCTATTTAATTAAAAATTTATATATTTGTATTTGAATGTACAGGGAGAATAAAATAAAATACCTATGGATAAAATTTGAATTAAATTACCTTGAGACACAAATTGATATTCCGAGGGTTTGGAATATTTTTTAGATTAGGTTATTGAAAACTGATCAGTGGATGGTAGAATAAAATGTTCATGTACTGATTATAAATTCACATGATGGTTGAATAGAAATGATGTATATGGGAATTTGATATTGAATCAATTTCCTGATTGATATGTATATTGTATTTTTCATGGTGAATCAAATATTATGGAAAGTCAAAATAATGAAAATACTATAAAAAAATACAAAGTGAAATGGTAGAAGAGAATTTAGTTCGAAATTTGTTAAATGAAGCATTTGGTTTTATAGAATACAATTTACAAGATTTTAATAGATCAATAGAAAATTTATTTGATCTTTAGAAGGTTAATCTTGGTCATAACTTTAGTGACCAAAAAAATTATTTTTATGCATTAGTTGAAGACATACAATAATAAATATATGAAGGGTGTGCCAAGTATTTGAATTTGTTTTTCTACTTAAGTTATATAACATCAAGCGCCTTTGTAGAATTACTAAAAAAGAAATGGACATGATTTTAGAGTTTCTTCATGATGTATTTAGTGAAGCTAATATCCCTTTATCATTCTATGAGATGAATAAAGTCACCAATAAACTTGGAATTGATTATAAAAAGATACATGCATTCCCAAATGATTGCATTGTTTATTTAGGAGAGGAGTCTGAAAAAGAAGAATGCACAATATGTCATACAAGTAGATGGAATTCAATGAATAACAATGACAATATTAATAAATGAAAACCCAAGAATAAACTGAAGAAGAAAACTTCTATATAGGTATTGTGTTACTTTCCTCTAAAACCATGCTTGCAAATATTATTATTCTCATCTAAGACTGCATACAACATGAAGTGGCTTGATCATGATAGTAGTGATGTCTTGATGAGACATCCAAAAGATTAAAAATCAAATAATATGTTTGATTTTATAAATCCATATTTTTCTTCAGATCCTAGGAATGTATGTTTGGGATATGATTTTGATGGTTTTAACCCTTTTAGTACTTTAAGTAGTAATTATAGGATTTGACTAGTTTTTTTGATCCCCTATAATATAACTCCATGGTTGTGTATGAAGAAGAATTCATTAATTATTTAGATTATTATTCCTATAAATAAAATGTCTGGAAATGAAATGGATTTATACCTTAAAACTCTAATCAAAGAATTGTGAGAATTATGGGATGATGGAATGGAAACATATGATGCTTCATTGAAATAACTATTCAAAATGAATACTGCTTTAATGTGTAAAAATGTTGACTTTCCTAGAATAGAAAATTTATTTGGTTGGAACACTCATACTGGTTTGTATTTTCCAATTTGTAATTTATAATTTGATCTTCAATGATTACCTCATAGTAGAAAATGGTGTTTTATGTGTCATCATCATTTTATTGATGATTATCATAAATTCAAGTTTAACAAGACATGATTCAATGTAGATATTGAAATGAGAACATCACTGAAGGTGTTATATGGTTCAAAAATCATAGGAAAATTAATGAATATCACTAGAGAATTTAGAAAATGTAGTTAATTTAAAGAGGGGGGGGGGAGGTATAGGGTACAATATCTGAAGAATCTAGAACAAAAAATGGAATAAAAATAGTATGTCTTTCAAACTTCTTTATTGTGAGTTTAATTTGATACACCATATTCTTTACATAATTCATATTAAGAATAACACATGTGAAAATGTAATTTTTCCAGTTCTTAATGAGCAGGGTAAATCGAAGGATCACCATAATGCTCAAAAGGATTTTGTGTCAATGAATATAAACCATGGTTTTTGGTAATGTTATTTACCCCTTCATTATTTATATTCATGATTCATTTGACTATTAATTTTGTTTAATAATCTAAAATTGGTGGACCAGAAAACTATAAATGGATGTATCCAATTGAGAGGTACGTTGATATTTTTTTCATTGGTGAATTCGATTTTATCAAATTATTATGTAATTTTTTCAATTTTTTTTTTCATCAGGTACTTAGGTCATTTGAAATCATATGTGAGGAATAAAGCTCATCCAGAAGGCTTTATTAAGGAAGGTTACCTAGAAAAAGAATGATTGAACTTATTTTCTAGGTATTTGGATGGGATTGAGACTAGATTCAATCATGTTGGATGTGATGACAACATCTCCACCAATTATCATTCTGAAAAATAATCATCATTATTTCCAACTATTGGACTACTAATTGGAATGGGGTTAAATTTTACACTGACTGAATTATATTTGTTACAAGTACATATATATGTGCTACTCAATAATGTTATTTTAATTCCATTTATTGAAGAATTTCAATTGGAAACAAAGAGGTGACTAAGGGGTTGATCTCGAAATGAGTTGGAAGTAACAAAATATATTAATAAGGATCTTGTTAAATGGTCCTACCATTGTGTAAGTATATACTCATATTCATATTATTGATGTGTAGTTATTTTTTATATGTTAAAAGTATCATATTATATCTTTTTTTCTAGATAATAAATGTTGAAAATTGAGCTTAAATATCGAATGATTGTAAATTTTTGGCTTGTGTTCCTCTAAGGCATGTTAAGAGATTCGATGCGTACAATATTCATGGATTCAGGTTTTGTACAATTTATCTTGAAGAAGACTTGATAACACAGAACAGTTGTGTATTTACAATATCAGAGGTGGTATACTATGTGAATTTTAATGATATAATTGAATTAAACTATCATGGATAATTTTTAGATGTCTTATTCAAATGTAAGTGGGTCAACATTGCTAGGGATATAATGAAAGATTCATTACATTTTACTTTTATAAAATTATCTCATTGATGGATACTAATTAACATGAAGAATATAATCCATTTATATTGGATTTATAGGAGACGATGGTTTATTATGTGGATTATAAAATACATTAAGATTAAAGTGTTTTTGTATACTTAAAGTTGAGAGGCTTATATGATATGGGTGAGGAATATCAATTGGTTCTTTGTGACATTGAACCTGATCAACCAAAAAAACGTTGAATAGTTTTTTACTGCAAATATCAAAATTATAGAACTTGCAAGAGAGGGTGAAAATAAGGGACTCGTCACAATGGAGGTTGATAATAATGAATATAATTAAGATTTAGATAATTTAATTTATAAATTTTTAATGAAAATATATTACAATTTCTCATTGATAAGTGTTTTGTAAATATATACAATGTTCTATTTTTTATTTTTTTTGTAAAAAACTTATAGTTTTTAATTTTTTATATAATTAATATACCTTCACAATTTGAAATGTAGGAATTCTGAAAATAAAAAAATTTCAGGATCTAAGATGACTAGTATCTCGGAGCACGACATCACTATCATCGTCTTCTATGGATCATTGTGATTCCATTGTACCCAAGACTACTAGGGAACCATCCATTTTCCCAAATGTCGTTATTATCTCACTACTCGATTCATATCTAATGACGGAGTAATTCATCACCCCTCCATCTAGGGGATATTAGCGAGTTACCATTACTAGTACGTATGAAATTTTTCAAGAAAATATTTTATTAATCGTTTAATGAATTTTTCAAATAGATAAGGACAACCATGAAATGGATACAAATATGAACATAGAAGATGTTTGAGACCTGAAGGAATGCAAAATTATCATTCCATTTGATGAGTTCATGGTGCCTACCAGTGACGCTACTGAAATCTATGGGAATATTCTTGGGAAGCTTTCTTATGAGATGGCGATCTTTCCCATTAATTATAATGATCAAAGGAATATTCATAAATCTTGGAAAATGAGGTCTTTGATACTCATGTAAAGGTAATATTAATTTAATATTCCTTGGTAAATAATTTAAAATACATGAGTAAATTTTTTTTGTAAAGACCCGTAAATTTCAAGGAAATTTTTTCTTAATTTTCTTTGGAATTTTACAAGAACGCAGTTTCTGACGACACCTGATTCTGAGGCCCGGTGTGCCCGGAATCATTTTCCGAAGTTTGGATCGGGTACGTTTAGTGAACGGACGAGCGGGTTTTTCTAACTTTTGAACCGGTGCTCGGAATCAAATTCCGAGGGCACCGATGAAATCGCAGCGCCGATATTTGCTTAGAAACGCCTCTTCCGGAGTTGCGTTTGCTCGGTGGTGGTTTTTAATTTTCGGGATTAAAGTTAAGAAATAAAATAATTGTACGACAAACTTTATTTTATTTGACTTAAGCCACATGAAATCCACTTGAAAGCCACTTGAACTGAGTTGAAACAGATAGGGTACTATCCAAAAACATCCTACCCTCTTGGTAGGATATTTGTGAGGTGGGACCCGCACGAGCCCACCGTTTCTTTTCCGCTAAGTAACGCACCCGCGAAAACCCATCATTATGAAAGTCAACTGACGCGTTTTTTTAATTTCTTAATGCACCAATTAATTGGGCAGTTTTCTTCGTGAATTAATTGGGCAGTTTCTTTCGTTGAATTAATTCTACGAATTAATGGGTCGTTACTTACCTCTTTTTTGTTTGTTGGCGTAATAATAAAATAAGACCAACACCGACTTTTGGAGGATTACACGTTGAGAGGCTTTTGACAAAAGTTCTTGTGACTTCACCCTTCTTCGCGAAGAACGCGAAGAACGCGAAGAAAGCCGTCCCCCGACAAAGAACTTCGAACCCGCGGAAATCGACGACGCGACCCCGTGTTCCGCAACGCCGACGTTTCCTCTCCCGTGACGTTCTTCTGCGGCGTTCCTTCCTCCGCGACGAAATCTTCGATCTTCTGTTTGAGGTAAGAGATCTCGGTTTTCTTTTTAAACTTCTTTGTGGTTTATAAGAACACACATATTTAATTATTTATAATTAAATCTATTGTTTCTTGGACCTCGGAGTTCGTCGGCGCAAAGCCGGATACCGCGACGACACGACGATCCCCTCCTTCCGCGACGATCAAATCCGCGAAGAACCCGCGTGCGACGACTTGAGGAGGTAGGGTTTGTTGTGAATATTTTATATTCCCGTGAATGTTTCTTTAAAATTAAAGAACCGGATTCATATGAACAATTTTAATTTATTAAAAATGTTGTTTCATGTGTTGAATAATTCTCCCGTTGTTTTTATCTAACGCGGAGGGTGCGGGCCAAACGAACACGGCATGACAACCCTCCGCCGTTATTCGTGGTTGTGCGGACTTGGCGGGTGATGAAAAAACGTGACGCAGGGGCAGTTTGATGATCCTGCAGTGAAGAACGGAACCCGGGAGGGGCAACGGCGCAGACGGGAAGGAAAACGGACCACCAGAGCAACTCCGGTGGCCCGCAGAAGCTGCCGGCAACGTGGGTCGCCGGCGCACCGCCGGACAGGGCCGCGGCGGCGGTGGTCAGAGGACCCACGGCCATGCGGGTCCAGCTCGCCCGCACAGGACGCGACAGAAGCCGCGTCCGCTTGTCCAGCGCGGCCCTTCGAGGGCCGCAGCTTCCTTAACCCACGGGGGCGGCGCCCCGCGGCTACCGCTGCTCGGCCGTTCGGCCGAGCCGAGCCAGGCCGGTCCGACCGGCCGGGCCGCGCCCTGGCTGGACCGGACCGGGTCCAGCCGGGTCGGTTCGACCCGGTTCGGCCGACCCAGGGGGGGTCGGGCCGGGTCGGCCAGGGCCCGGACCCCCCGTCTTCGGACCGTTTCGGTCTCTGACCCGTAACTTGAGCTACGGGCCTCCGAACGACGCGCCATCAGCGGCAACGCAATACTTGGATCAAGACGGTCATTTCGGTATATTGCACTCAAAGTTTTAGAATACTTTGGTTTTGGCCGGGTTGGTTCGTACACGAAACCAACCGGGCCCTCAGAGCGAAAACGCTCATATCTTGAGTTACCAACGTCCGATTGACATGCCGTCAGCTTTGGTGGATTCCTATAAGTGAGACGGATCTTTTGGTATACTCCGCCCGAGGTTTGGACGCAGGTAGAGTACGGTCGGGTTGGTTTTGCCTTAAAAACCAACCGGGCCCCAGGGACGAAAAAGCCAATAACTCTCAGACCGGGCGTCCGATTGACGCGCCGTCTGCGACGTTGAGTTCCTGTTGACGATACAGAACTTTTGGATACATCAACTTTGGACTTTGTGTCAGTTGATGTATCAGCCTCTCGGCTCGTGGAGCGGACCCTCCCGAACGAGTTTGCTGTGTGCGGGAACCCTAGAGCTAGCTGCGACTGCTACTTCGACAGCGACGACTGTGCAGAGATCCTCAGTGGACTACGACAATGACTGTGCAGAGATCCTCAGTGGACTGCGATGACTAATGCACTCGGCGATCCTACATGGATCAGTGCTACAGATCCTGTGTGGATCTGATCCTGTGTGGGTCAGCGCTCAGCGGTTCTATGTGAGCCAGCGCCTACAGGTCCTGTGTGGGTCTTTGCGGGGGTTAGTTACCTATCGATCATATGTGGGTCATTGCGGGGGTTAGTACCTATCGATCCTTTGTGGGTCTGACGACTTAGATGGATCAGTGATCATCTTTATCGTCATCCGAAGAAGTATACCTGTGTGAGCTGAATCTTGTGTTACTCTCCTTTGTGGATTGTGTTGAGCTATCCTGTGTGGATTTACTGTTTACTCTCCTTTGTGGATTGTGTTGAGCTATCCTGTGTGGATTTACTATTTTACTCTCCTTTGTGGATTGTGTTGAGATATCCTGTGTGGGTATACATTTTTCTTTCCTGTGTGGACTGGGTTGTGCTTGAGCTCGGACGTTGGAGCCGAGCGGGAATTGATGACTTAGGTATATGTATGGGCATATACCTAAGTAGTGTCGGATGTTACTTCGTGATTGTATCTTTCCTTGTGGTTTATCCTTTGTGGATTTCAGGAGACCTCCGGGGTCTCAAGGTCCCTACTAAGTAGCTTATACTCACCCCTGCACGGGCTATGCCCGCACTTCGTTGTGTTGGTTGCAGACGACGGATAGCGCTGATCGTGGTGGAGGTGTGCGGAGCAGGAAGATACCTGGAGGTGGAACACTAGGCGGGACATACTCGGAGCGGACGACTGGACCGAGGAGCTATGGAGGCTATCTGTACCCACCCTTCAGGTGGGACTTCCAGACGACGGCTCGACGTTGCGGCTTTTCTTTTCAGTTGATTTTTTCCCTTTTATTTGTACTTTACAGTTGGGCATGTATTTCCGGCCCCTTTTACTTTCAGCACAGCTTGTTACAGTTTTCACTTAGTGTTTACTTTTCTGCTTGCTTACTCTATGGTGCTTGTTTACTTTTCAAAGGAAATGCCTTCCCTTTTTCCGGGATTTACGCCTTGGTGCTAGTCGCCAGCCCCTGGCCTATGGAAGGCGGGCTTGGGGTAGTCACAGCATGGGCCCCGAGGACGGGTCGTGCCAAATTGGTATCAGAGCGGGTCGGTTCTACCGCAAACTCTGATCTTTCTTCTATGTGAAGCAATAGTGTTTAGTGTATTGAGTGTGGTTATCAGTCCAGGGAGTCCAGTGTTGGTGCGGTGGCCGACGTATCCGTACACCAGGCCCCTGACTTCTGATTTCCGACTTAATGCACAAAAACATTGATTGCATGTGTGTTTCATGTTTTCTTTGTGATTACTTGTGTCAGCTCACCAGGTATACTGTTCTGACCGTGGTGAACTTGTTTCCTTTTCAGGATGGCCCCACGACGGCATCCAGCTAGGGTTCCGAGAGTAGAGTGCAACAACAGCCCGCCGAGCGATGAGGCCTCGGTACAGGGCCCATTGATAGCAGAGGCACCGACGATACCATTACCCGCTGAGCCCCTGATGCTTCCAGCACCGACCGCTGACGATGCACGTCGCCTCAGAGCTCTGCATGAGTTCCAGCACCAACGACCACCTAGGTTTCATGGGGAGACGGACCCCTAGGCAGCCGAGGACTGGCTGGAGGTGGTCGTTCGAGTTTTCAGGCTAGTGAGGACACCAGTAGACTTCATGGTGATCCTCGCGGCGAGCCTACTGCACGCAGCAGCGGGACGATGGTGGAGCTTGATGCTCCAGGTACACGATGAGGCATCTCTTCTCTGGACGGACTTCGAGAGCCTCTTCTGCTCAGAGTTCGTCCTGGACACCCTCCGTGCGGTGTGCATTCAAAAGCTTCTTCAGCTGCGGTAGGGCAGCTTGACGGTCGCCCAGTACGCGGCGAGGTTCACCGATCTTTCTCGCTACTCGACTGACATGGTACGAGACCCCTTCTTCCGAGCCCGGACCTTTGATCAGGGATTGAGACACGAGATCAGGGCATCACTGATCTCCCTCAGCATCCCGACCCAGGCAGGAGTACTGGAGCGAGCCCTTATGATCGAGAGCTTTCTGGCTGAGTCCACAACGAGACCTACCGCAGGGCAGCAGGTAGTGGAGTCTTCAGTAGCAGGTAGCTGACGGATGACTCAGGGTTCCAGGAAGACCAAACCTTCTGGTAGATGACCTCAGGACACTGGCTCAGCAGTGCGGGGCACACAGCGCGGAGCCAGTCTTCCGAGAGGCAGGTAGTGCTACGCCTGCAGTTGGTAGGGCCACATGGCTCGTGACTGCCTGACCCGTCGTACCGAGAAGCAGCAGACGGTGGAGGGGCCACCCAGGCAGAGGTAGAGGGTCGACCATGGCAGTCCACAGGGAGGAGGCAGACGAGGCAGAGGAGTTGGCCGAGTAGCGGGTGGTGGGCGACGCTTTGAGGCTCTACCCCCACCACCACTAGGAGGTCCGTACCGACTACAGGGAGCTGGCGGGCAGAGACAGGCACATCTCCAGGAAGAGGAGGACTACGACCACGGCGCACTAGAGATGATTCGAGGTACGATCTGTGTCTATTCCACCCTTGCTGCAGTTCTTATAGACACAGGAACGAGTCACTTTTTCATAGCCACTTCCCTTGTTCGGAGCTTGGAGATTCCGACAGAGCCGTTGGCTCGATCCTTACGGCTAGAGACCCCTATGGGAGCAGACTCGACGATTACGCACTGGTGCCGGCAGTATGAGCTTACTCTAGGAGGCGAGAGCTTCGGCTGGGATCTTTTTGTAGCGGTGTCGAGGCCTTACGACGTCATCTTGGGCATGTATTGGTTATCTACAGTCCATGCTCAGATTGACTGTTTTAGGCGCAAGGTGCGATGTGTGTGCACCGACGGGAGCAGGTTCACCTTCACCGGTGAGAAGAGAGCCTTAGAAGCACAAGATGGACTTACGCAGAGGAGAGGACAGCCCATCACTCATCAGTTGGCTAGTCTCATCCTAGAAGCAGTGGACGTGCGGAGTCCTAGTTTTCCTGCAGTGGTGGATCAGTATGCGGACGTCTTCCCCGACGATGTTCCAGGACTACCTCCTCGCAGAGAGGTAGACTTTTATATTGACCTGTACCCCAAGACAGCCCCGATATCTACTCCATCATATCGGATGGCCCCCGTTGAGCTCCAAGAGCTGCGGGTACTGTTGGAGGACTTGCAGGGCAAGGGGTTCATCCGACCCAGTGTTTCACCCTGGGCTTCCCCGATATTGTTCGCCAAGAAGGCGGACGAGAGCTTGAGACTGTGTGTCGACTATCGTCACCTGAACCAGGTGAACGTGAGGAAAAAGTATCTGCTACCGAGGATTGATGGCCTCTTCGATCAGCTCAAGGGAGCACGGTGTTTCTTGAAGATAGACCTCAGGTCAGGCTATCATCAGCTCAGAGTTCGAGATGAGGACATGCAGAAGATGGCCTTCAGGTGTCAGTATGGCCACTATGAGTTCTTGGTTATGCCTTTCGGTGTAACCAATGCTCTATCAGTGTTCATGAGCCTTATGAACAGGATATTCCAGCCATACCTCGATCGATTTGTCATGGTCTTCATCGACGACATTTTGGTGTACTCGACCACCGAGGAGGAGCACGCCTACCACTTACAGGTTGTACTAGACACACTCCGAGAGCACCAGATTTATGGCAAGCTCTCGAAGTGCGGGTTCTGGTTATGTGAGGTCCACTTCTTGGGTCACGTCATTTCTAAGGTGGGAGTTGCAGTGGATCCCGCGAAGATTGAGGCAGTGCTAGCTTGGGAGCCACCCAGGAGTGTGACGGAGGTGCGAAGTTTCTTGGGTCCAGCCGGATACTATCAGAGATTTGTGCCGGACTTCTCTAGAGTTGCGGTGCCACTCTCAGCTTTGACGAAGAAGGGGAAACCCTTTGTGTGGTCAGACATATGTCAACAGAGCTTTCAGGAGCTGAGATAGAGATTGACCAACGCACCTATCTTGAGGTTGCCTGAGGAGGGAGTTGGATACGTAGTCTACTGCGATGCATCAGGGACCGGACTCGGATGTGTACTGATGCAGGAGCGGGCCGTGATTTCCTATGGATCACGTCAGTTGAGGCCGCATGAGCAGAACTACACTACCCATGACCTAGAGTTAGCAGCAGTGGTCTTCACACTGAAGACATGGTGGCACTATCTGATGGGTGAGTGCTTTACAGTCTTTTCTGACCACCAGAGTCTTAGGTACATCTTCTCAAAGAAGGACCTGAACCTGAGACAGCAGCGATGGCTCGAGTTCCTCCAGGACTATGACTTTGAGATAGTCTATACTCCTAGATGATGCCCTCAGCAGGAGGACGGGCATTCAGCTACTTGAGGAGGTGACAGAGCAGCTAGCCGCCTTGTAGATATCCTTCGTGGATAGAGATAGAGCAGCCTTCCTTCAGTCTCTCACAGTCACCACTCCACTACTGCAGCGGGTCAGAGAGGCACAGCGTGGGGACGCTGACTGTGAGACACAGTGTGCACAGATATCCTTGGGACAGGCACCTGATGGTTTCTCCCTTGGAACAGAGCACGACGTCCTTTTCAGAGGACGTACCTTAGTACCAGTCGCTTTACGAGAGGAGGTGCTAAGAGAGTTTCACACTTCTCATTTGGAGGTACATCCTGGAGTGGAAAAGATGTACCAGGACCTCAGATGACAGCACTGGTGGCCAGGCATGAAGAAGGTTGTGGCAGAGTTCGTTTCACGATGCCTCACCGGCCAGCAGGTGAAGGCAGAGCATCAGGTACCAGCAGGCTTGGTACAACCCTTGGAGGTCCCGGAGTGGAAGTGGGACGGGATATCTATGGACTTCGTGACTGGACTTCCACGCACTTCCAAAGGTCACAACTCCATTTGGGTGATTGTTGACCGACTCACCAAGTCGGCACACTTCTTACCCATTAGAGAGCAGGGCTTAGTGGAAATATTGGGGCGTCTCTACGTTCAGAATATTGTACGGCTTCACGGTGTTTCATCGTCTATCGTCTCCGATCAAGACGCTCGCTTTACTTCCCGGCTTTGGAAGGGGTTGCAGGAGGCGTTCGGGATGCGGCTACGTCTAAGCACCTCCTTTCACCCTCAGACGGATGGTCAGATAGAGAGGAAAATTCAGACTCTCGAGGACATGCTCCGCGCATGTGTCCTCGACTTTGGTCGCAGCTGGGAGGACCACCTACCCTTGGTGGAGTTCGCGTACAACAACAGCTACCACTCCACCATCGGGATGGCACCATACGAGGCATTGTACGACAGACCTTGCAGATCTCCTTTGTGCTGGACAGACCCTAGGGAGTCAGCACTTGTGGGACCAGAGATGGTTCGGACCACGACAGAGAAGGTCCAGTTCATCCAGGAACGGATGAAGACAGCTCAGAGCCGACAGAAGTCTTATGCTGACAGGAGGCGGAGGCCACTAGAGTTCGAGGATGGCGACCACGTCTTCTTGCGTGTCTCACCTCGACGTGGTTTGCGGAGATTTGGCCGATGTGGCAAGTTGTCTCCATGCTTCATCGAACCCTTCCGAGTCCTCAGCAGGATTGGCGAGGTGGATTATCGCCTGGCTCTACCACCTCAGTTGCACCGGGTGCACGACATCTTCCACGTATCTCAGCTGAGGAGATACGTGCACGACCCGACACACATCATTGACCATGTGGAGCTAGATGTGGATGATGGGGCGACTTTTGCAGAGGTCCCGGTGGACATCGAGGATCGACAGGAGTGGGTCCTACGTGGGCGATCGATTCCCCTTGTGCGAATCAGATGGCGGCACGGGAACCTCCAGGAGAGCACATGGGAGCGGGAGGCTCAGATGCGTGCTCAGTACCCACATTTGTTTCCCTAGTTTATGATGTATCTTTATGGGGACGTAAAGCCCTGAGGTGGGAGTAATGTAAAGACCCGTAAGTTTCAAGGAAATTTTTTTCTTAATTTTCTTTGGAATTTTACAAGAACGCAGTTTCTGACGGCACCTGATTCCGAGGCCCGGTGTTCCTGGAATCATTTTCCGAAGTTTGGCTCAGGTACGTTCAATGAACGAATGAGTGGGTTTTTCTAACTTTTGAATCGGTGCTCGGAATCAAATTCTCAGGGAAACAACGAAATTGCAGCGCCGGTATTTTCTTAGAAACGCCTCTTCCGGAGTTGCGTTTTCTCGGTGGTGGTTTTTAATTTTCGGGCTTAAAGTTAATAAATAAAATAATTGTACGACAAACTTTATTTTATTTCACTTAAGCCACCTGAAAGCCACTTGAAAGCCACTTAAACTGAGTTGAAATGGATAGGGTACTATCCAAAAATATCCTACCCTCTTGGTAGGATATTTGTGAGGTGGGACCCGCACGATCCCACCGTTTCTTTTACGCTAAGTAATGCACTCGTGAAAACCCGTCATTATGAAAGTCAACTGACGCATTTTCTTAATTTCTTAATGCACCAATTAATTGGGCGGTTTTCTTCATGAATTAATTGGGCAGTTTCTTTCGTTGAATTAATTCTACGAATTAATGGGTCGTTACTTACCTCTTTTTTTTTTGTTGGCGTAATAATAAAATAAGACCAACGCCGACTTTTGGCGGATTACACGTTGAGAGGCTTTTGACAGAAGTTCTTCTGCTTCACCCTTCTTCACGAAGAACGCGAAGAACGCGAAGAACGTCGGCCCCCGACGAAGAACGCCGAACCCGCGGAAATTGACGACGTGACGCCGTGTGCCACAACCCCGACGTTTCCTCTCCCGCGACGTTCTTCTGCGGTGTTCCTTCCTCCGCGACGAAATCTCCGATCTTCTGTTTGAGGTAAGAGATCTCAGTTTTCTTTTTAAACTTCTTTGTGGTTTATAACAACACACGGATTTAATTATTTATAATTAAATCTGTTGTTTCTTGGACCTCGGAGTTCGTCGACGCAATGCCGGATACCGCGATGAAGCGACGATCCCCTCTTTCCGTGATGATCAAATCCGCGAAGAACCCACGTGCGACGACTTGAGGAGGTAGGGGTTGTTGTGAATATTTTATATTCCCGTGAACATTTCTTTAAAATTAAAGAACCAAATTCATATGAATAATTTTAATTTATTAAAATTGTTGTTTCATGTGTTGAATAATTCTCCCGTTGGTTTTATCTAACGAGGAGGGTGCGGGCCAAACGAACATGGCCCGACAACCCTCCGCCGTTCTTCGTGGTTGTGCGGACTTGGAGGGTGACGACAAAACGTGACGCAAAGGCAGTTTGATGATCCCGCAGTGAAGAACGGAATCCGGGAGGGGCAACGGCGCAGACAAGAAGGAAAACGGACCACCGGAGCAACTCCGGTGGCCCGCAGAAGCTGCCGGCGGCCGGAGGCGGCGGCGGTGGCCAGAGAACCCGCGACCGCGCGGGTCCAGCTCGCCCGCACGAGACGCGGCAGAAGCCATGTCCGCTTGTCCAGTGCGGCCCTTCGAGGGCCGCGACTTCCTCAACCCACGGGGGCGGCGCCCCGCGGCTACCGCTGCTTGGCCGCTCGGCCGAGCCGAGCCAGGCCGCGCCCTAGACGGACCGGACCTGGTCCAGCCGGGTTGGGTCTACCAGGTTTGGGTCGAACCGGTTCGGCCGACCCAGGGGGGGTCGGCCCGGGTCGGCCAGGGCCCGGACCCCCCGTCTTTGGACCATTTTCGGTCTCTGACTCGTAACTTGAGCTATGGGCCTCTGAACAACGCGCCGTCAGTGGAAAAGCGATCCTTGGATCGAGACGGTCATTTCGGTATATCACACTCAAGGTTTCAGAATACTTTGGGTTCATCCAGGTTGGTTCGTACATGAAACCAACCGGGCCCTCGGAGCGGAAACGCTCATATCTTGAGCTACGGACGTCCGATTGACGTGCCTTCAGCTTTGGTGGATTGCTCTAAGTGAGACGGATCTTTTGGAATACTCCGCCCGAGGTTTGGACGCAGGTGGAGTACGGTCGGGTTGGTTTTGCCTTAAAAACCAACCGGGCCCCTGGGACGAAAAAGCCAATAACTCTCAGACCGGGCGTCCGCTTGACGCACCGTCTACGACGTTGAGTTTCTGTTGACGATACAAAACTTTTGGATACATCAACTTCGGACTTTGTGTTAGTTGTTGTATCAGCCTCTCAACTCGTGGAGCGGACCCTCTCGAACGAGCTTGCTGTGTGCTGGAACCCTAGAGCTGGCTGCGACTGCTACTTCGACAGTGACGACTGTGCAGAGATCCTCAGTGGACTGCGACGACGACTGTGCAGAGATCCTCAGTGGACTGCGACGACTATTACACTTAGCGATCCTATGTGGATCAGTGCTATAGATCCTGTGTGGATCTGATCCTGTGTGGGTCAGTGCTCAGCGGTTCTGTGTGAGCCAGCGCCTACAGGTCCTGTGTGGGCCCGATCCTGTGTGGGTCTTTGCGGGGGTTAGTTACCTATCGATCCTGTGTGGGTCATTGCGGGGGTTAGTACCTATCGATCCTTTGTGGGTCCGACGACTTAGATGGATCAGTGATCATATTTATCGTCATCCGAAGAAGTATACCTGTGTGAGATGAATCTTGTGTTACTCTCCTTTGTGGATTGTGTTGAGCTATCCTGTGTGGATTTACTGTTTACTCTCCTTTGTGGATTGTGTTGAGCTATCCTATGTGGATTTACTGTTTTACTATCCTTTGTGGATTGTGTTGAGCTATCCTGTGTGGGTATACATTTTT
Source organism: Viscum album (assembly GCA_963277665.1). NCBI lineage: Eukaryota > Viridiplantae > Streptophyta > Magnoliopsida > Santalales > Viscaceae > Viscum > Viscum album. The sequence continues at coordinate 1,882,129,335 of OY728132.1, forward strand.
CTTTCCTGTGTGGACTGGGTTGTGCTTGAGCTCGGACATTGGAGCCGAGCAGGAATTGATGACTTAGGTATATGTTTGGGCATATACCTAAGCAGTGTCGGATGTTACTTCGTGATTGTATCTTTCCTTATGGTTTATCCTTTATGGATTTCGGGAGACCTCCAGGGTCTCGGGGTCCCTACTGATTAGCTTATACTCACCCCTGCATGGGCTATGCCCGCACTTCGTTGTGTTGGTTGCAGACGACGAACAACGCTGATCGTGGTGGGGGCGTGCGAAGCAGGACGATACCTGGAGGTGGACCACTGGGCGGGACATACTCGGAGCAGATGGCTAGACCAAGGAGCTGTGGAGGCTATCTGTACCCACCCTTCAGGTGGGAATTCCATATGACAGCTCGACGCTGCGGCTTTTCTTTTCAGTTGTTGTTTTTCGCTTTCAGTTGTACTTTACAGTTGGTCTTGTATTTCCGGCCCCTTTTACTTTCAGCACAGCTTGTTACAGTTTTCACTTAGTGCTTACTTTGCCGCTTGCTTACTCTGTGGTGCTTGTTTACTTTTCAAAGGCAATGCCTTCCCTTTTTCCAGGATTTACGCCTTGGTGCTAGTCGCCAGCCCCTGGCCTATTGAAGGCGGGCTTGGGGTAGTCACAGCACAGGCCCCGAGGACGGGTCGTGACATTTTTAATATACTAATAAAGTCTTATTTTTTTTATTTCTAGATGTTTTTTCATTTTGATGTCCCTGAATCTGTTTCATGCCCATGGACTTTGAAAAATTTGTGCAAGAAATGGAGATATTTTAAATGGATATTATTGAATGAGTTTAATGAAACTTATATGATCTCACAACAAATTTATGATAAAGTTCCTAAAGGAATTTCTCATGATCAATGAAAGCTATTTTTGAGTATCAATAATGATTCATCTCATGAGGTAATTGCATATTTTACTGTATCTTAATAACATAAACACAATAAAATTATATTTTTTATTAAAATTTATATTTTTTTAGGAATTATCTAAAAAAATCCATGAATTTTAAGAAGAAAGTCGTTCCTCACATTGTAGGGTCTTAGAGTTTTTGAGAAAAAGAACAATTTTGGTTTGTATTTTATTTATTATTATTTATATCATTTTATTATATATCAAGTTTTTTTTATAACTTGTTTAATTTTTTATCAAGGATAATGAATTAGGTCACTTTGTTGGATGAATATAGATTTGGTTTAAAGTGAATAGGAAACCTAATAGTAGTTTTGTAAACGACCCTACCAAAGATGTTGGAGTAAGTACTTTTCATTACCATTTCATATTATTTCGTTACCATAAAAATTTAATAATGAAAAATATATTATAACAACTAATAAGAATTTAAACCAATTAAATGGGGCCAACTGCATGGATCATACGACACCAATTTTGTTTCATTTGATATATCTAGTCGGGCCTAATTAATTGGGTTTAAGGATTATTTATTGTTATAATATAATTTTCAATATTATGTTTTTATATTTTTGAAATAATAAAAAATACTGATGAAAAATTTATTAATTAGATAACATTATGAATTTAAAATATTTTAAAAAATCACTTTTAATATTTTGTATTAACAGATCAAAATTCAAGAAGTCTAGGAAGCGAACCTTTCACAATCAGCATTGGTTTCCCAAAATGATGTAGTTTGAATAGTTTTAGGTAAGAAGCATCCCGAACATGTATGGGTTATAGGTTATGGGCCTACTCCATCAGTTGTCTTTGTTAGGGTAGTGTCGTCCATTATTGCTACACCTGATGGGGGTTTGAGTAGTGCTGTTGATCATGAATCAAAAATAGAAATTATAATATTGAATGAAAAAGTGAAACAATAAGACTATTATAAGAAAACATAGGATTGGTGGAGATCACAAATATAAAATGCTTTAGTTTATATATTTCAGAAGATGATTGACACAGCCCCTGAGGAAATTTCCAACCTTATAACTCATCCCACCATGGTAAATTCTAAATTCCATAGATCATTCACATATTTGAGAAGAACACATACAACATCCATAAATAAAACTAAAATGACACTTTTATATAGAAAACACACATTTTGAGTTATAAAAACCACATCTTATGCCATATTGATGTGTGGTTGATTCTTACAAGTAAAAAATGAATTATATATTATTATCTATAAGTTTAAAAACAATCCAAGCTTATTTTCTTAGTTTGACTTGGTATACACTTCTGAAAGATACAAAAATATTTAAAAAAAAGTGTTAGGGGGTCAAAACTAGGCAAACAACATTAGATTTCATGAAAATCACAGGAAAATGACTGTATATTTAATTATGAAATATAGGAACCAATGACACATCATTCCTAATTACAAATTTCCTATTATGACCATAAAAATGTTTTTAATGTAATAAAAAACTAAAACATGTGTGTAATAATCATAACCATAGAAAAAAATTTAGATTGATGTTCAAACATAGTTTTTTTTTGATGTGTATGCAGAGAAAACATGTCAGTCCGATATGCAATGTGGTCAGAATTACTCAGTATACACTTCTGGAAGGTTCAAAATCCATTAAAAACTAGTTTTAGGGGGTCAAAACTAGGGGAAAATGTCGGATTTCCCTGAAATCACAGGACAATGACCATATATTTAATTGTAAAATATAGGAACAAAAAACCCATCATTCTAAATTATGGTTTCCCCATTATGGATGTAAATGAACTTTTATTGTTATAAAACACTAAAATGTGTGTGTAATGGTCAAAATCATATTAAAAAACCTCATATTGATTTTAAGTCATGGTAAAATTAGTACTAAATTGTTTTTGACTTGTACGTGCAAACAACGTGTCAATCTAACATGCGATGTGGTCATAATTACTCGGTATACACTATTGAAAGGTATAAAATCCTTCAAAAATAAGTATCAGGGTGGATATAAAATTGATAATATATTTCCTTAAAATCATAGGAAAATGTTCATAGATTTATTTTTGAAATATAGGAATAGGAAACACGTCATTTCGAATTATGGTTTTCCCATTATGACTGGAAACACATTTTTAGTGTTTTAAAACTTTAAAAAGTGCATAGAATAGTTAAAACCATAGAAAAAACCTCATATTGATATGAAATAATGGTAAAACTACTATTGAGTTGTTTTTTATGTGTATTCATAGACAACATGTCAATATGACTTGCGATGCAGTCATAATTACTCGCTATACCCTTCTAAAAGGTACAAGTATTTAAAAACAAGTGTCAGAGGTTAAAAATTGGAAAATAATGTTAGAATTACCTAAAATCATGGAATAAAGACTTTAATTTTAATTTTAGAATTTAGGAATAAATAAAAAATCACTCCAAATTAAGGTTTTCTTTTTATGGTGGAAAACACGTTTTTAGTGCTTTAAAACACTAAAACAAGCATGGAATAGTCAAAACCATAGAAAAAGACCATAGATTGATGTTAAATCATGGAAAACCACCTATAGTTTTTTTTTGTGTATGCATAGACAACACATCAATCTGAAATTTAGTGTGGTTGGAATTACTCGGTTTATACTTTTGAAAGGTATAAAAGCCTTTAAAAACAAGTGTCAGGGGGTCAAAACTAGAAAAACAATACCGGATTACCCTGAAATCATGGGACAATGATTGTAGATTTAATTTTGAAATAGAGAAACCTAAGGCATGTCATTATGAATTATGGTTTTATTTTTATGGTTGTAAACAAATTTTAGTGTTTTAAAACACAAAAAGGTACATAGAACAATCAAAACCATAGAAAACAACCTCAGATTGATGTGAAATCATGGTAAAATCACCGCTGATTTGTTTTTAATGTGTATGTGTAGACAAAAAATAAATCCAGAATGCGATGTTGTTGGAATTACTTGGTATAAACTTTTAAAAGTTAAAAAACCTTTCAAAAACAAGTACTGGGGGGTAAAAACTAAGAAAATGATGACAGGTTTCCCTGAAATCATGGGAAAATGACTGTAGATTTAATTGTTGAATGTAGAAACTGATGACACGTTATTATGAAATATGGTTTTTCCATTATGGATGTAAATTTATTTTTAGTGTCTTAAAACATTAAAACATGAGTGGAATTGTCAAAACAAAAGAAAACGACCTCATATTGATTTGAATTCACAGTAAAACCACTACTGATTTTTTTATGTGTACACACATACAACACGTCAATCTGATATGCGGTGTGGTAAGAAGTACACAATATACAATTATAAAATGTACAAATGTAACACCCCAAGGATTTATAAATAAAATGTGTGAAACATTGAGTCTCCAAAAAACACCACTTTGTTATAACCTAGCTAGTAAAAATAATTTTACCACCTCTCTGATTTAAATTTCAAAAAATTGACATACATGGTTGCATTTAGTAAGATATTTAGAGTCTGATAGGCTCAATTAACATTTTTGGTGAATATTAACTTGAACCTTATGAATATTAACATACCCTTATTAATAGTAACATAACCCTTATGAATATTAACCTTACCCATGAATGTATAAATAAAATTTAGATGCCTTATAAATGAAATAGATTATTTTAGAAATTAATAATTAAGTGTTGGTATTTTTGTGAGTAATAAATATTTAATTATAATTTTACATTAATAAATTGATTTAAAATAAAATTCATAAAATTTATTCCTAAATAAATATTTTGTTTTCCTATAATTTTAGGATAATTTAATAAGACCTTAGTTAATTTTTGAAAGTATTATAAAATCAGTTTTAAATATAAATATGTATTTTTCATGTAAATAATGATTTTATTTAAAAATTAAATTTCCCTTATTTAGAAATTTATTTTGATAAAATTGAGTCCATATTTTAATTATAAACATTGAAAAATGTTTAGGATGATTTTTTGGGATTTTTCAGAAATACTTGAATTTTTGGTGAATTGTGAAATTTGATAATTTACAAAATATGCTAAATAAGTGAATTTTTCCATTAGGATTGAGTAATGGATTATTTAAATGACCATTGGTTAGAACTCCAATGCACTTATTACTATTTTTCGTCACAATCATCAAAACTATTGGTCATCTTTGGCAAAATAATAAAATAATGAGTATAATAATGGGGAAAACCCTCCTCTCCTCCACTATAAACCCCCTCAGTCCCTCTTCTCTTCACTCCTCTCAAGACTTGTTCCTTGTATAAATTCTACCCAAATATCCTCCCAATATCTTCCCCCACTTTTTTAATCCCTTGGTCTCATAAAAAGACCAAAACCTCTCCCCTAAAGAGGCCCTCAAGGAAGATTACTTCAAGAGGTAAATTTCTCTTTTCATTTGTTTTATTTCAAGATCCTTTCTTTTATTTTTATTTCCTAAAATCCTTTCATCCTAACGTTGTGATGACTTTAGTACCTTAAATTTACCATAATGTTTTTATTATAAAGGGATAATTCTTCACCATCTCTCCTTTTCCCTTCTTTTATACTAGAAATGAAAACACCATCCAAGATGTGTTAATTTATCACATTCAAGGACGATGAGTTTTCAATTTCTATTACCATATTCAATTCTTGTCATGAAACCATTTTTATGGTTGAAACAAACTATAATATATTTATTATAACTTATTTAAGGTTCTGTAATCCTTTTTTACACATGATATTAATTTATAAATCAAAATGAATTCATTGTGATAAAAACCTGCCAATTAACCCAAACAATTTTCATTAAAGTTTTATATAATGATTCATCTTCACTACCAATAACCAATTTTTTTTTATTACCATGTAATATTATTATTTTTAACTAGTAAAATTAAACATAAAATCTGGAAAACCATTCTCATTCCATATGTTTATCCATACATGAATATAAGTAATCCGATCATGAAAACCAAGGATGAAAATGCTCCCAAACAATGAAATTGAATCTATTAAACCATCAAAAATCAATGAATCAACCTAATAGGGTTATAATAAATCAATTAAATGTATAGTATTTTATATAATAATTAATTTATGAACCTAAATTTTATTATTCAGGTCATTAAAATCAAGTGAGGAACACCTTTCGACTTAAGGTAAGGGTTTTCCACCTGAACCACCATTTTCATTCAGGTTAATTTTATTATCTACTTACCTCAATTAAATTCTTATTCATTTATATGTACTCCTCATAATTTTTTTGTGAATGTTCTATATATTTTTACCAACTTGAATCATTATTTCATTTATGGGTATTTATATGTTTTAAAATTATCTTTCAAAAAATATTCTGGAAATACAATCCCTTTTCAAAGGAATTTACAGAATTTTTACAAATTTTAAAGGGAACTATATAATATATTTTAATCAAAAATTTCTTTTATAAAAAAATAATTTTATTATGAAAAAACTATATTATTTCCATTCTGGTTTAATACAAATATTTTTCCAAAATAACTATTCGTTTCAAAGTTAAAGAGTATTTATCTTAAGAATTACTCGATGATTTTATAAGAGTATTTTAATTTGTTTCAACAAACTTATTGATTATTATGTATAAATGTGACTAATATTTTATGATATTATATAACATATTTTTTTGGATGTTTTAGGATTAGTTTGACAATGGATGTTCTATCTTGAAACCATTTACCATAGTACTCTGAATGGTTTGTGTTTATGTTTAATGATTGGGGAATGTTTTTTACATTTTATATGTTAGTTTAAATATGAATGTATATGTTGTTTATATTTATACCCATTAATAATAAGAATGGATTTTACTTATTAAGTGTCATTTTGGGCCTGTTATAGCCCCTCGGTGCATCAGTGGGTCTCATGAGGCAAACTAGGTCTTGACACGAGGCCTTGAAAAAATGGTTATTTGTGGTCTTGGAATGAGGCCTTGACGGTATGGTTATGATGTCCCACATTATGCATTCCCTCATTTTGAAACTAGTAATTAATAGTTCATGTGTTTATTTGACTAGTAGAATACCCCTGATTATGTTTTATTTTGGCATTATTTATTTAGCTCTCATTCCTTCTATATTATGTTCAAGTTTATTATTTTTAAAGGCATGTGTTTTTAGTTATTTACCATGCCTAATTTTTATGTTTATGGTATCTTTCACTATATTGATTACTCTTACTAATCATTGTAGATCACCCCTTTCTTATGTTTCATTTTTTCAAGACATGAAGATGTTTATTATGAATGACCTACATGGATAGACTTATAGCTATGGATGTTCGAAATAAAACTTATATGTTGTATTTCATTTCAAGTTGTAATATTGAACCTATGTATATATATGGATTTCAAAATATACTAAACTATTAGTTCCTTTAGGATATGAATTTTTTATAATCATTCCAATGTAATGTAATAAGATACCATCTCCAGGAAACTAGGGTAGGGTATTTATAGTTGGTGTGAGAGAATGTTTAGTAGAAAACATGGAAATAAGATTTATAAAATGTAGATTAGGGAACAAACCCCCAAGATAGTATGTGAGGATAAAAATACAAGAAAATCCTGGAATTTTGGTAACGAATATATTATGTGGATATTTCTAGAAAATACATCCATTTCTAGATATTACAAGTGGATGTGATTCTGGAACATATGTACCTAGGAGTGAAAACTTCGACAAGGAGTTTTGGGATTAACCTAGGGTATCTTTGTACACGACAACGTGCCTTACTAAGCACCTGGTTTGACACTCACAGGGGATATACTTCGGATAATTTATATTTTTCTTTACAATCTATTATGAAGGATTAAAATGTAATTTTTTCATCAAAGAAACCAGGTTTACAATAATGGGATTACCCATGCATAGTATTTAAATTTATGCTAAGTATTTTGATAAGTTTATATTATACATTATGATTCATAAACTAATCTAGTGTATGATATCATTTAGAAATGGTTCCTTGTTGAAGGAATGGAAACCACATGAATGCACATATCATATGTAGGGACTCCCTCATATGTAAGATAATGATGTTGGAAATGGAGCTATGACTGGTGCTAAGGAACTTATAACTATACTGTGACAACTGAATTAGGTTATGAACAATAACCTTACCCATATAGAGCATCCTAATCCACAAAGTGGAGGACCTATATTAGATATCATTATGCTACAAAAGACTCCATAATTCAATGGGATTACAAATCCATTTTTAGCTGATTAGTGGATAATTTCCCTAGAGAAGATATTTCTCCCTTTGGGATGTAACAATAGAGAGAAGGTTGTCATGGTAGTTTATCATCTATTAGGCTATGTGGATCAGTGGTGGTATTCAAACCAAAACAAAAAGGAGGAGGAATAAATAGAAGATATGGAATTAAGGGATTTTAAGGAAATTTTCCTAGAAAAATACTTCCCTTGTGAACAATTAGTAGATATGGAAATTAAGTTTTTGAATCTGAATAAAAAAGAAGATGAGAATATTAAAAAGTATGAAGCCAACTTCACAAGGTTAGAAAGGTATGATCCGAACTACATATGTAATCTAAGGATCAATATTAATAAATTCATTGATAGTTTAAAACCATTCCTCCGAATGGAACTAGTCTCCCTAAATTTCTCATCATATGAAGATATAGCCTCATGTGCTATCAAGTTAGAAAAATAATTTTCTATATCTTATGAATTTAAAGGAAAGAAAGAGAAGAAGAGGGATACTAAAAACTCTAGAAAAGGAAATAAGGACATGTGGAAGAAGGGAAGAGTTTACCTTCCACCCTATAGTAATTGTGGGAAGAAACACCCTAGTACATGCCTGAAGGGAATGGGTGTCTGTTACAAGTGTAAAGAAAAGGTCCATCAATCTTGTTATTATAAGGGGAAGAAAAAAACAACCAATGTTCAATGATATAGTTGTAAATATATGGGACATCATGCACATGAATATACCAAGCGTCAGGGAAACATTCTCCAAAGAAGGCCAAGGGAGCAAGGCTAAGCATATGTGGTCAGAACTGCTGAGGTTGAAGTTCCTAATGATGTAGTGGAAGGTACTTTAATAATTTTCTCTAACATATCCAATGATTTATTTGATTCTATATCATCATATTATTTTATATCTTCCCATTTTTACAAGAAAATTAGAAATGTTCAATTTTATTTAATATAGGATTTGTCAGTAAAAACTCCTAGGGGATGTATCATTACAAAAAATATGTGTCGATCAGTCCCCCTCTTGACACATAAACATGCTTTAGTTGCTAAACTTACTATCATAACTATGATTGAATTTTATATAATCCATGGTATGATTTCGATTTTACATTATGGTTTGAAGATATTTTTAAAGCATAGGGAAGTTATGATTTTTGTGAATGGTGTTGAATCCCTTATCTTTAGAGAAGAAACCTTTCCGGCAGATTCTTATCTAGATCCACCATGAGTAGCTATACTAAATTTAATTATTGGGGAGGAAGGGAATACAATATCTATGGGTGAGGAAAGGAATGTTCAAATAGAGGAATTACATATTTTTCAAGAATATATTGATGTGTTTCTAGAGGACTTACTTGGACATCCTCCAGAGTGGGAAATTGATTTTTCCATTGATTTAATTTCTAGTTCAAGGCCTACATCAAAGACTCCTTATATAATGGCCACTATGGAATTAGTAGAATTGAAGAAACAAGTAGATGAGTTGAGTGATAAAATATTTATTCACCCTAGTTTCTCTCCATGGGGAGACCTTATTCTTTTTGTTAAGAAGAAAGATGGATCTATGAGGTTGTGCATTTACTATAAGGAGATCAATGCTATAACAATAAAGGAAAAGTATCCCCTACCTCGTATTGATGGTTTATTTGATCAAATTCATAGAGTCCAATATTTTTCTAAGATTGACCTTCAATCTGGATATCATTAGTTGCGATAAAGGAAGGAATATATTCCAAATACAACATTTCGAATCAGGTATGAGAATTAAAAGTTTACAATAATGCCTTTTGGACTGACTAATGACCTATGTCTTTATAGATCTATTGAATAAGTTTTTAAAGGAATATCTTGATGAATTTGAGGTAGTATTTATTAATGATATCTTGGTATACTAAAAAATCTATGAATATCATGAAAATCAATTGCGCACTATTTTTAAGACTCTTAGAAGAAATGAATTATATGGGAATTTTAGCAAGTATGAAATTTGGCTTCAATCAGTTTCCTTTCTTGGCCACATTGTCTCTAAGGATAGAATATCTATTGATCCTATGAAGACAAAGGCTATTGAATAATGTCCTAATCCAATGGAAATAATAGAGGTACATAGTTTTATTGGTTATGAAGGTTATTATTGGTGTTTTGTTCAGAACTTCTCCCTTTTAACCAACCCAATGACCAAGATTACACATAAAGGGGTTAAGTTCATATGAAAAAATGAATGTGAGGATTGTTTCAATGAATTGAAGAGGAGATTAGTGAATGATATAATTGTAAATCTACCACCAGGGAATGATGGGTTTGTGATTCATAGTGTTGCATCAAAGAAAGGACGTGGTTGTGTACATATGTTTAATGATAGAGTGATTGCCTATAAATCAAGGAAATTAAAAATTAATGAACAATACTATCTTACTCATGATCTTGAGTTAGCTTCTATGATCTTTACTGTAAAAATATGGATAGAATATATCTATGGTGAAAGATGTGAGATATATATGGATAACAAGAGTTTGAAGTATATACTCTCATAGAAATAACTCTACACGAGGTAAAAGAGATGGCTCTAACTACTCAAGGATTATGATTTTTCCATACACTACCACCCAGGAAAAGAAAATAAGGTAGTTTATGCATTGAACGAAAAGGATCATGGAGTTTTAATCAAAATGAGGAATGAAAGGGATCCTATATTCATAGATCTAATAAGAATGGACATAGGAATTGTCAAAGAAGGTGAAACATCATTACTATTTCAATTGGTTTCCAAACCATATTTATTAGAAATGATTAATTCTCTCAGACTCATGATGAGAACCTTCAACAGAAAATTAATGATGTTGAAGATGGGAAGTTGGGTTACTTCATATGTGAAGATAGAATTCTGAAATTTGGAAAGAGGCTATGTGTTCCCTCAATACCCAATATGGAAAGGGAGTTATTGGATGATTCCCATAGCTTGAATTTATCTATAAACCCTGGTAACACTAAAACATATAGATATTTGAAGGAACATTTCTGGTGGGACAACATGAAGAGGGAAATTGCTGATTATGCATCAAGATATTTAGCATGTCAATAAGTGAAGGCCGAACAACAACATCTTAGAGGAGTCATGAAACCTATACCTATTATTATATGGAAATGGGATGACATCACAATGGATTTTGTCACTGGATTACCCAAAAATCCAAGAAAGAATAATGTAATATGGGTAATTATTGATTGAATTACAAAATCTGCACATTTTCTCGCTATAAGGGAGGGTTTTCCAGTGGATTGGATTGCACGAATCTATATCAAAGAAGTTGTAAGACTTCATGGATCACCTATTTCAATAGTATCTAATCACGATCCTTGATTTACATTGAAATTATAGAAAAGTATTCAAAAATATTTGGATACTGAGCTTTATTTGAGTACTTTTTATCATCCTCAATCTAATGGGAAATCATAAAAGATGATATAAACTTTAGAAAACATGTTGAGATCATGATCTTTCTCCTTTCAAGTTATGTGGGATAAGTATTTACCCTTGGAGGATTTTTTATACAATAATAGTTTCCATTCTAGTATTCAAATTGCACCATATGAAGCATTGTATGGAAAAAGATGTCATATACTAACATGTTGGGATAAAGTTGGTGGGAGGAAGCTAGTGGGCCCAAATATTGTAGAGGAAACAACAGAAAAGTTAAAGACTATTCAAACCCATATCAAAGAAACTCAAAGAAAGAAAATGATCTATGCTAATAATTTAAGGAGGGATTTGTAATTTCAAGTGCGAGATCATGTTTTCTTGAAAGTATCTCCATGGAAGTACATTATAATATTTCAGAAGAAAGGGAAAATTATCCCTAGGTACATAGGCCCAGTTAAAATTATGGATAGAATTAGAGCTATTGCATATTGTTTGGCTATTCTGTCTAGCCTGTCTAAAGTACACAATACGTTCCATGTCTCATTTTCAAGGAAGTACATGCCATACCCAACACAATTCATCACTTCTTAAGGTATAGAATTGAAACATGACCTATCTTACTATAAAGTGCCTATCCAGATTCTGTACACTAAAGAACAGGTGTTGAGGAATCAGAAAACTTTACTTATAAAGATACTTTGGAAAAATCATAAAATCAAAGAGGTGACATGAGAGACTGAGGAGATTATGATGAAGAACTACCCAGATCTTTTTTTGAGGTAACATTCCTGTAATTTCAAGGTTGAAATTTTTCTAATGAGGGAAGAATGTAACACCCCAAAGATTTATAAATAAAATGCATGAAACACTGAGTCTCCACAAAACACCATTTTTTTATAAACAAGTTAGTAAACATAATTTTACCACCTCTATGATTTGAATTTCGAAAAACTAACATACAAAGTTGTGTTCATTAAGATATTTAGAGTCTGATAGGATTAACTTAAATTTTTGGTGAATAGTAACTTGACACTTATGAATAGTAATAGACCCTTATGAATAGTAATATAACCCTTATGAATAATAACCACACCCATGAAGGAATTAATAAAATTTAGACACCTTATAAATAAAATAAAGTATTCTAGAAATTAATAATTAAGTGTTGGTATTTTTGTGAGTAATAAATATTTAATGAAAATTTTTAATTAATAAATTGATTTAAAATAAAATTCATAAAATTTATTCATAAATAATTTTTTTACTTATAATTTTAGGATAATTTAAAAATACCTTAGTTAATTTTTGAAAGTATTATAATATTAGTTTTAAATTTAAATATAAATTTTTCAAGTAACAATGATTTTATTTAAAATTTAAATTTCTCTTATTTAGAAAATTATTTTTATAAAATAGAGTACATATTTGAATTATACATGTCTAAAAAATTTTTAGGGTGAATGTTCTGGATTTTTCTGAAATATTTGAATTTTCAATGAATAGTGAAATTTGATAATTTAAAAAAATATGCTAAATAAGTGAATTTCTGCATCATGATTGAGTAATGGATGATGTAAATGACCATTTGTTAGAACTCTCATGAAATTATTACTATTTTTGGTCACAAGAATCAACACTATTGGTTGTCTTTGGCAAAATAATAAAATAATGAGTAAAATAATTGGAAAACCCTCCTCTCCTCTACTAGAACACCCCTCACTCCCTCATCTCTTCACTCCTGTCAAACCTTGTGACTTGTTTAAATTATATCCAAATATCCTCCAAATCTCCTCCCACACATCCTAAATTCCTAGGTATCATAAAAGACCAAAACCTCTCCCCTAAAGAGGCCCTCAAGGAAGATTACTTCAAGAGGTAAATTCAACTTTTCATTTCTTTTATTTCAAGTTCCTTTCTTTTCTTTTTCTATCCTCACATAATTTTATACAAATGTTGTGATGAATACAGTAACTTACATATACTATAAATTTTTTATGATAGAGTAATAATTATTCATCATATCTCCTTTCCCCTTCTTTAATACTAGAAATAAAAACACCATATGAGATGTGTTAATTTGTTACATTCAAGGGTGACAGGTTTTTAATTTCTATTGACATCTTAAATTCTGGTCACGAAACAATTTTGATGGTCAAACTAGACTATAATATATGTATTATTACTTATTTAATGTTATATAATCCTTTTTCACACATGATTTTAATTTATAAATCAAAATGAGTTTGTTGTGATAAAAAACTACCAATTAATCCAAACAATTGTCATTAAAGTTTTATATAATGATTCATCTTCACTCCCAATAACCAAACGAATTTTATAACTATTTAATATTTTGGTTTTTCACTAATAACATTAAACTTCTATTTTTTACAACCATTCTCATTCTACATGTTTATCCTTACATGAATATAAGTAAAACGATCATGAAAACCAAGGAAGAAAACGCCCCTGAACAATGAAATTGAATATGTTAACCAATCAAAAGGCCATAAATGAAACAAATAAGGTTATAAAATTTAAATTAAAAGTATAGGATATTATATAATAATTAATTTATGAACCTAAATTTTATTATTCAGGTCATTAAGATCAAGCGAGGAACACTTTTGGACTTAAGGTAAGGGTTTCCCCTCCAAACACCTATTTTTATTCAGGTTACTTTTATTATCTACTTAGCATGGTTAAATACTTATTCATTCATATATACTTATCATAATTTATGTGTTAATGTTATATATATGCGTACCAACCATAATCATACCTTCATTTATGGGTATTTATATGTTTTAAAATATCTTCCAAAAATTCTTTCTGAAATACAAGCCCGTTTCAAAGGAATTTCTCAAATTATTACCTATTTTCAAGGGAACTATATGATCTATTTTAAGAAAATATTATTTTTATAAAAAAAAATTATTATAAAAAAATATATTATTTCACTTTTAGATTTAGAATTTTTTTTTCCAAAATAACTCTTATTTTCAAAGTAAAAGAGTATTTATCTCAAGAATTACCCAATGATTTTTAAGATTATTTTCATTTGTTTCAATAATCTTATTGATTATTATGTATAAATGATAATAATATTTTATGATATCATATACCATATTTTTTGATTTTTTTATGATTAATTTGACTATAGATGTGCTATCTTGAAACCATTCACCATTCTACTCTGAATGGTTAGTGTTTATGTTTTAAGGATTGGGGAAAGTTATTTACATTTCATATGTTAGTTTTAATATGAATGTATATGTTGTTTATATTTATCCACACCAATATGAGTAATGAATTGGAATTAGTAAGTGTTGGTTGGGGCCTGCTATAGTGCCTCAATGCATCGATAGGTCTCATGAGACAAACTAAGTCTTGCCACAAGGCCATGACACAATTGTTATTTATAGTCTTGGCATGAGGCCTTGTCAGTATGATTATGATGTCTTGCATTTTCCATTCCCTAATTTTGGAACTAGTAATTGATAGTTCATGTTGTTATTTGACTAGTATAATACCCATGATTATGTTTTATTATGGAATTATTTATTTAGCTCTTATTCCTACCATATTATATTAAAGTTTATTATTTTTAAAGGCATGTGTTTTTAGTTATTCACCAGGACTAATATTTATTTTTATGATATCTTCTACTATATTTCTTACCTTTACTGAGCATTTGATCTCACCAATTTCTTATGTTTCATTTTCTCGGGACATGAGGAAGTTTATTATGAATGATCCATAGAGATAAACTTATAGTTGTCGATGTTACCAAAAAAACATATATGTTTTATTTCATTTAAAGTTATAATGTTGAACTTATTTATGTATCTATATTTACAAATATACTAAAATAATAATTCCTTTGGGATAAAAATTTATTGTAATAATTCCAATTTAATGTAATAAGACACTGGCTCCAAGCAATTGGGGTCAGGTCTTTACAACAAAAGCCTTTAAAAACAAGTGTCAGGGGTCAAAACTAGGAAAAATAGTCATATTGATGTGAAATTATGGGATAATGACCATAGATTTAATTTTAAAATATAGGAACCTACGACATGTCATTCTGAATTACATTTTTCCTGTTATGGCCATAAATTCATTTTTAGTGTTTTAAAACTTATGCGGAATGGTCAAAACCATATAAAATAACCTTATATTGACGTGAAATAATGGTAAAATCATTTTTGAGTTGTTTTTTACATGAACATGTAGACAACATGTCAATATGACATGTGGTGTGATAAAAATTACTTGGTATACACTTTTTTAAAGGTACAAAATCATTTAAAAATATGTTTTAGGGGATCAAAACTAGGAGAAAAATATTGGATTTCCCTTAAATAATGGTACAACTTCCATACATTTAATTTTAAAATTTCTGAACTAATGGAACATTATTACCAATTATGGTTTTCCCATTATGGTATTAATGATGTTTTAGTGTTTTAAAACACTAAAAGGTGGGTGTAAATTTCAAAAAAATAGAAAATAGACTCAGATTGATGTGAAATCATCGTAAAACCATTAATTATTTTTTATGTGTATACACAGAAAACACATTAATCTAAGGTGCAGTGTGGTCAGAATTAATCAGTATACACTTCTGAAAGGTAAAAAGGCCTTTAAAAACAAGTATTGGGGGGTTATAACTAAGAAAAAAACATTGAATTACCATGAAATATAATGAGAATTTCTGTATATTTAATTTTAAAATTTAGGAATTGAAGACACATCATTTGGAATTACAGGTTTCTTGGTATGGCCATAAACACATTTTTAGTGTTTTAAAACACTAAAACATGCATGTAATGGTCAAAACCATAAACAATTACCTCATATGGATGTGAAATTTGAAAAAAAATGATTCAGTTGTTTTTGAAATATTGGACATGTTTTGATATCAAAATCTTTTAAAAAAAATTATTAAGTAAATTTCAAGCACACCGCACGTCGCATTAAAAGTAAATTAGAATATTTACTCATCCCTTTTCTGTTTCAACTATTGAATATTATCTTAAATAGGTATGTTTATGTTTTAAAAGTGTTTTTAATTATATATTATTTTTTTATGTTAAAATATATTCTAATTTATTAAGAAAATAACAAATTTTATGTGCATCATTATGAATAAATTCTGTGTCTTTTGTCTTTCACATTTATTTTATTAAAAGCTTTGTTTTTCATTTTAAGTGATATATGTGAGTAGTCAGTAGAAGGTTTACCATTATTATCCATGAAATTAGTTAGAAGGAAGTCATTATGGTTCTTAGTTTCCATGGTATGTTAAAATTTTATCAAATATTCTACTGTAATTATGATTTATTATCTATAGTTTTATTTTTTGTTTTCTTTTTTTGTTACAGTTGGTGAGATGATGTGGTCGGTTTTAGTTGATGACATGATGTGGAGAAAGACAGATAAAGTGGAGATCATGACATGAATGTATATTAGTCATGGGTTGTTGTTGGACATATTCTATATATATAATGACAAATGTATGAGTTGACATAGATTGAGGTTATGATGGATGGGTGTTTGTATATGACCATGGATGTATGATATATATATGATGGGTTTATTATATATTTATGCTTTAGTTTATTATATCTTAGTTTTTTTATATTTATAGATTTTAATAATTTTTTTAAAAAAATAAATCTGATTTAGCCACGGTTTTAAGTAACTGCTGCTAAATAAATTTTATATAAAATGTTTAGCGATAGTTACTCTTAGCCACTGCTAATATTTTACATAGAGATTCCTTTTATTTTATTTATATTTCCCCTAAATATTTTAAAAAAAATGTCACTAAATGAACAAGTAACCTCCAATAAATTCTCTAAAAATGAAACTTAAAAAAATTGTTGCTGAATTAAAAGAACTACCGTTAAATGACTAGAGACCTTGCAATATGTAGAGGTTTTAATAACCGCCACTATTCTATTAGGAGGTGGTTTAAACCACTACTAGTTCATGAAAAAACCACCACTACTGATCCTTTTTTTGTAGTGAACCCTTATCAAATTCAATCTTCATCCTAGTTATGATTATCTCAAACATGAATATTAAAACAAAATAACTGTATTCCACCCTAACTTTTTGATGAATGCATTGTGGTTAGGAAACATTAATTAGAAAATAAAACACACACACACACACATATTTATATAATACAAAAGATATATTTTCTAATAGAAAATATATTTACCAATAATTTCACATTGTTATATTTATTTTTCTTCTGTAGCATGAATTGATCATTATTGAACCTTTTCCCATGAACTGTATTTTAATATATCCATTATAAAAACACATATAAAAAATAATAATGAAGAATAAATAACTAATAAAAAATAATAATACTTACTTGTTTAATTATTTTCTACAATATTTACAGACTTCACCTAATACACTAACTTAAGGAAAAGAACAACCTTGTAAAATCAAACACGATATAAGAACTTAAAGCAGAAAATATTTTGTACAAATACTAATTTATATTACTTTAATTAAAAGATACATACCTAAAAAATTTGAAACCTATAAAAATAACAATATAAAAACTGTAAGAAAAAATGATTGTATAATAACTCCTTTTTAAACTTTATCTAAAAGATACATACCTGACAATTTAAAGGCTTGTGTGGTGTGGAGATTTTTTTATAAATCCACAACCCTTTATACAGCTGATAAAAACCATATAAAAATAAATATAATATACCCACTTAAATAAGAAAATGATTATATAAATACTTAGTTTCTTAACTTTAATTAAAAGAGACATACCTTATAATTTTGATCATAATAATAATTAATAAATAGTCTTTAAACAAACTATGATGATGGGTTCATTATTTGTATACGACTCAGTATCATTGAAAAGGTACAATAAAAATGAATACTATAAGATTAAAAAATATAATATTTTGGTATAAATCATAAAATAATTAATATAGCTAACCTTATTAAATGCATTCCTTGACCCAGTTGTGATTATCTCACACATGAATTTTAAAACATAATAACCACATTCCACCCTTCATTTTTATGATGACACTGTGGTTATTAAACATTAAATTGAAAATAAAAAATGATATATATATATATATATATAACAAAAACCAAGTATTATATAATATAAAACATAGTTATCATTATATCCACATATTGAATTGTATTTGGCTCATTTATCGATAAGTGATTTTGGTAAAAAAATTCCATGACATGCATTTTTATATATATCAACTGAAAATAGATATATAAACAATAAGAATTAAAAATAAATAACCTGTAAGAAATATTAAAACTTACTTATATAATAAGTTTCTAATTTTTTTATCAACACCACCTGATAAATAAAAAAACCAATATAATATGCATTCAGTTGGCATAATACATGTAACATCCAATAACCTCTGCAGTATAAAAAGTTCAAAATTAATGAAATTATAATGAATATCACTTAATATTTATATTAATGTTATTACCCATCAATGAATTGAAAAAACTATCACCCATTCTCCATATTTGATAATCTATCAGATATATATATATGCAACTCTATTAGGAGTTATCAGATATTAAATAACTGTTGAAATGAATTATGGATCTATAAGGACATAAACACAAATGGTCCCATTTTAAATAAGTAGTGTGTGTAGATACCTATTTAAATATATAATATTTTTTTAGTAAATTGAAATCATATTTATTTAAAGAAATAAAAACAGAAATATAAATGTAATTACATAGAAAACTATTGCAACAAAAGCACACTGAGTTCATCAAAATTAACCAGATCCATGATATCTTTTCTAAATATTCTCAAAGTGTATTCTATTACACCCATATTAGATGTAATTTGAAACTCATAAATGTAACACCCCAAGATTACATAGTACATTATCTCTTAAAAGTAATTCAATAGCTTGCGCTACACGCAACACCGAGTTTGAGCACACCACAACTTACCAAACTAGCCGTTAAAAAAGTGGTTAGGAATAGTATTAACCCAATTTTTAATTTTATATATAGCCTATATAATTTTAACATTACACTTTTTTTCTTATATATAATATAAGTACAAATTCAATTTTTTAGATAAAAAAAGTATTTTTTAAAAAATGCAGTTTTTACGCCTTTTAATGGAAAACCCTTTTTAAATACAATATTTGACGCTTTTATATATTAAATTCAGTGAAACTAAATTCTTCTTCATAATAAGTACATAATAATTTAGTTTGGATAATTTTTTGGTACTTTTCTGATAACTTTCATATTTTGATGAATAGTAAAAAATACTAAATTTTAATTGAATTTTTTTTTAATAAAAATATTTTATAGTGTTAAATTATTAATTTGAGTGGTTTTTAAGTATAATTAGATTATATTTTTATCATTTAATCAAATTTTGGTCATTTTAAGTAATTTCACATTTAAATTGGATATAAACACATATCAATCTTTTGATAGTTTTTACTTCTCAAAAACCTGCTTCGTGGTTTTGACAATGGGAATTAATTTAATATTAATTAATGGAAATTCTATGTTTTTAATTTGGTAAAATAGACACCATTTTTTAATTTTTAATATCAAAAATATCTTTGGGTAAATTTTTGGTAGTTTTCTGAAAACATTCAATTCTTAATGAATAGTGAAAAACACTACACTATTGTTTAAAACTAAATTTTATTTGAATAATTATTATTTATATTTAAATTTATTTTAATGTCAAAATAGATACATAATACCTATATTAGTTCAATTTAATTCATTGGAGTCATTTTATAATAAGATTATATGTATAAAATTTTATTGAACTTTTTGATGTCTTTTACCCACCCTTTAGGCACGTTAGTAAATTTCTATAAAATGTAATTTTACCTCTTCTATGAATTGAATTTTAAAAATCCGAGAGACACGTTTGAAATCAATAAGTAAAATTTGGTTCAATAGGATGAAAATAATTTTTGGTGAATAGTAACTTTTGAATTTTATTTACCACAGTTAAAAGTAAATAGGGAAATTAAATGTAAAAATGATGTTATAATTACCCTAACACATGTCCTAATTCTATTGGATTAGTATATTTCAACCAAAGTCAACCTTAAGAATAAAATATGATCCTTTTTCATCTACTTGGATTAGATTAGGACATTTATTATTATTATTTTTAAATAAGAGTTAAAATTGTTAAATTCAAAATTAATAACTAAACCATTTTTAATATAGGGTTATATATAAGATAAATTCGACTATAAATATTCATTATAAATATAAAAGATTTAATACATCATGCTATTTTATTTATAATTTTCATACATTAAATAATTAAATTTATTTATGACATAATGATGATGTAATGATTACATTATTAATGAAAGATTAAAATAATTGATATTATAAATATCCAAATAAAAGTAAATTGAGACTTTTTATGCATTACACTAACTTTATAGGTTAATATGACATGTTAGGGTTTATTTAATGTATGTTTTTTTGAATTAATCATGTTTTTTTTGACTTTCAGAAAAACCAAAAACTAAATAGTGTCAAAATAGATATAAATGAGTTTTTAAAACAAATTCTATATTATTAAATGATATAATAATCCAAAAAATATAAGGTTTGGAAAAAGGAATTATATATTGATATATATGTCATTAATGAACCACTTTAGGTTCTCTTGTAATTTTATAGTAAGTTTATTAACTATGTAATATAAAAATACAAGAAGACATGGTAAAAGTTAAACTATTTAACTAAGAGTTAAATCTAAAATATAAGGTTAATATGGTGACCTAAACTTGTCTAAAACCTATTGGTTGAGGGTATTTTGACCCATACCAACCTTATCCTCAAAATAAATCTATTTTGAGCCATTATAAAACCAAAATGATTTTATAATAAAATAATATTTCATGTTTTCCTAAAGTGACTGTCACCTCTCTTACAAAAGGGTACTTCCCCTTATCTCAAAATAACACCTCCAAATCCATTTTTTCTCAGCCAAAACCTATTAAAATATCCTCCCAAATACCATCAGTTCAACTTAGAGGCCTAAATTTTAGTAGAAATCCAACCTAAGGATCCCTTTTGACCAAATCAAAAGGAAGCACCCGATGAAGATGTAATTATTTCATCACCTCTTTCAAAGTTCTTTTCTTCTTACAATTCCACTTTATTTGTTGTTTCCATAACAGAATAATAACTCCATTACCATCTACATATTGTGATGTTATTATAAATATGATACAACCATATTCATTATTCTATCCATCTTATTAAAAACAAAGTCACCATACGTGCGTACGTATGGCTTACCGTCTCCATGTCATGGTGAAGTTTGTTATTCAATACATCATTATTTGGATGGGTATAATAATGAGTATAGTTAAAATAACAAGTTAATTATTCTTTATATATAACATACCATCCAATTAAATATGATTTCACCATCAATAGAATGTTATTGTCTCTCGGTCGTACGTATGACTTACTGTCTCCATGACGCGATGAGATTTATCTTCAACGATCACCATTCAAGAATTATATATATATATATATTGATTAAGTATGATATATGAAATAATATTTATACTTGAATAATATATATTTATGTTGATAAATATATTTCATTTACTTACTTTCATACTATAAGATAAGAGAACAGAAACAACGTTCATGCATACGTACAGGATACCATCTCCATGAACGATGCTTCCGTTTCATATATCTATCTATTATACATATTTATATTCTGAATATATATTATATATAAATCATGTTTTATATTTTGGAAGTATTTAAATCATTATCTAAGTGATACGATCAAGAAAAACAAGTTAAACACATACGATAAAGAAAGCGACTATTACCCTAAATGTTACTTTAACATGGAAATTATTATTAAATGGGAAGTATAAAGTAATAAATGAATCATATATGATATCATAAATTTTAATATGGTTATTTTATAATTTAATAACATACTATGTCCATTATATATGAGGTTAAATGTACCCTCGACTAAAGTAAAGACCAAGGTAAGGGTTAATTTCTGAATATCATTATTATACGAGATTGTTTATGTGTAAGTATTTTTTGGGAAATATTTGTCCTCCATGTCCATGTATCATAAAAATGTTTTCAAAAGGAATATTTTAAGTTTCATGGAAGGTAATATTTAACTATATCTTCATTTAAAATGTTTTAAAGATTTATTTTTCTAAATATTTTTAATTAATGTTTATGTTTTCAAAATGATTTTAAGGATTTATTTATATGGACATGAATGTTTTAAAATGTTAATTAACTTCAAAATATTCAATGTGGTATGTAATTTGATTCAATAATATATTTTAAATGACTTCCTTTATAAATGTTTGACTTTTAAATGATTCACAAAAAATGGATATTTATCTCAAAGAGTTTTACTGATCTTTTTTAACTATGTCAACATCCTTTACTAGATATTATTATTGATTGAGTTTGATTTATTATAATACAATTTTCTATGTTGTATTGATTGAGTTATAATATGTTTAACTATGGATGTTCTATTTTTATACCATTCATGGTTTATGGTTAAAGTATTGACATTTTATATGCTAGTTTTAATATGAAGGTTTATGTTATGTTTCAACATTTTCATATGAGGAATGCATTGGACTTAGTAGGTGATAGGTGGGTCCCACTATAGACCCTCGATTCATCAGTAGGTCTCATAAGAGAAATTAGTGTCTTGGAGAAAGGTCTTGACAAAAATTTTATTTGTATTCTTGGCACGAGGCATTGACTATGTGGTAACGATGTCTGACATTATGCATTTCCTCATCATGAAATTAGTTATTACATGTGATTATTCAACTAGTAGAATATCCATGTGTATGTTTATATGATAATTTTTGATTTAATTTTTTTATACTAGGATCAAGTTTATGTTTAAAAGGCTGTTGTTTTTACTACACGTATTACCTTAAAATTTTATAGCTTCTACTAAATTATTTACCCTTTCTAAGCATCTAATATCACCCCTTTCTTATATTTTATTTTCCATGGATTCCAAGAAGTGTAATATGATTGATAGATGGGGTTATGCTAAGGGAATAATTGTTTTATAAAAGGATTATTTATTCTATGTTTAATGTTATAAAGTGTAATATAACATTCATGTATGTAATATATTTTCCAAGACTGCTGAACTAATCGGTCCTTCAGGACTTAATAAATTATAATCATGCCAATGTATTATAATAATGCACCAATTCTGAGCTTCTATAGTTTAGGCATTACAGTTGGTATCAGAGGAAGTTTAGTACAAACCTTAGAAACTATATTTAGATAAAATCTGATTATTGAACATTACCCTAAGATAGAATTTGAGGATTAATATAGAATAACATCCAAATTTTTTTGTAGTGTAAATATTATTTGTGTTTTCTAAGAAAATACATACCTATCTGGATAAAAATAGGTAAAGGTTGCTCTAGTATAGATGTACCTAGGAGTGAAAACTCTGACAAGGAGTTTCATGCTTGACCTAGGGTATCTTGGTACATGAAAACATGCCATGTTACACTCTTGGTATTGACACTCATACAAGATAGGTTGAAGATAATTCACATTTTATTTACAAATGATTATAAAGGATTTATGAGTAAATATTTCACCAAGGAAACCATTTTTATGATTATGAGACTAGATGTGTGAAAATATTAAATTGATTTTGATAATTTTTCTAGTTTTTTGTATTATAAATTATCATATGATCTAAAATAGTGTATGTCGTCATTTAGAAATGGCGCCTAGTAGAAGGAATGAGAATTCCAGTAATACACATATCCCAAAGAGTAAGAATGATCAAATATTTCATGGTATTAAGGAAACATTTAGAAGGTAAATAACCTCCCATGTATTCTTATCATATGAGGAAATAATATCACGAGTTAATGAGATAAGTAATGAATTATCTGAGTCCTATAGATTTTAAGGGAATCCATATAAGAATAGGATGATTGAGAGAAATATGGATAAAGGGAAGAAGGGAAAGAAGGATTTTACCATATGTGATAACTGTGGAAATAATCACATTAGGAAGTGGTTGAAAGGACCGGGTGTTTGCCATAAGTGTGGAGAAAAGGGTTATCAAAATCAATAATGTAAAGGGAACGAAGAAAAGACTAATATTATGTGTTTTAACTTTAGTGAAATGGGGCAATACACAAATAAATTTCCTAACAATCAAGGAAATATAGCTCAAAAGAATAAATGGGATCAAGGTCAAGAATAAGGTGTTACTATGGTCGACATGGAATAATTAATGTATTTGTGTTTTTGGATTTAATAATTATGTCATTTGAGTGTTGAATCAATGATTTACTGGTTATATGAATTATAGAAATAAATAAGGATTGTACTACAATACTATTTCATTAAGGATTTGAGATTGTGTGGTACAAATAAAAGTGACTCAATAGTAGGTTAATTTTATTGAAAAATATATGGTTGATATAATGATAAACATTAAAATATTCTTGAGGTTGAGGTAATGATTTATGAATAATAGATAATTGAGTTGGATAATGTATATTGGATATTATTGACTACCTTAGAAGTAATTAATGGTTTATTTATTCCATCATTGTTGGAGATTAAAACATTTTTGGATTTAAGGATTATATCGAGTATTCTATGTTTTATAGAATAAATAAGAAAGAATGAACATATTCAATATTGTTTTAAGATAATTTAGGTTGTTACCATGTTTTAATAGAATAAATTATGAAGGTATTCAAATATTGTTATGTGATAAAAGAGATCTTCATTATGTTATGTTTACCTTCCTTATAAATTTTGGACTGTGAGTTTGGACAGAAGTATTTTAGATAAAACTAAAGGTTGTAATGGATTAAGTTGAAAATTGGATAGCATTTTCTAAGATTATTTTTGGATTGTTATAAAAAGGACAATTCAGAGGTCAGGTGACAACCTGTCGTGTCTGACAAAGCCATGAGACTTGAACCCACAACCAAAGGGTGACAAGGGTTAATCACCTACCACTGTCCTACGTGATGTCCTGGTTTGCAAAATGTAGTTTTTTAAAGGTATGATAGATGAACTATAAATTCGTTTTTTTGGAACCCTATATAATTAGGATAAAAGGAATATTTTTGAGTTCTATTATCTTTTGGAGTGAAAGATGAGTTTGTGGTAGAAATTAGTTAAAGGATGGAACTCTACTTATCAATTATTATTTTTTTCTCTTCTTATTATATGAAGAAATTAATTCTCAAAAATTAGGGAATGTATCTCAAGACAAAAATGTGTTATCCTAATACCTTTTGTTTTGTTGAACCGATGATATTTTAAATCATCATAGATTTATGTCTTTGAGGCCCTCAATTTTCCATTTATTGTTCACTTGGTTGTGATTGATGTCCTCAATAACTCCCTATAAATATTTACATTTTTACTCTAATTATGTGTCTATAATTTCCACCAATGTTATCCTATTTAAAACCCTAATTTTTTTGTGACTTTTTCATTTCATTTTCCCTCTTATTAAGAATAAATTTTATTAACCCTATTTCTGATGTGGGTTTTCTACAAAGGTTTTTTCTATTTTGAACCTTTTATTTTCGAAGAACAATTTCAGATTGCAAGGAAAAAATTTATTGAAGGATAGAATAATGTAAAACCCCAAGATTTCATAGTACATTATCTCATTAAAGTAATTCAATAGCTTGCGCTACACGCAACATCGAGTTCGATCACACCACAACTTACCAAAATAGCCATTCAAAAAGCGGTTATGAATAGTATTAAACAAAATTTTAATTTTATATATATCCTATATAATTTTAACATTAAATTTTTTTGTTTATTAGACATAATATAAGGAGAAATTCAATTTTTCTGATAAAAGAAGTATTTTTCAAAAAATGTAGTTTTTCTGCATTTTAATTGCAAACCCTTTTTAAATCCAATATTTGAAACTTTTATATATTAAATTTAGTGAAATTAAATTCTTCTTTAGAACCGGTAGATAATAATTTAGTTCGGATAAATTTTTGGTACTTTTCTGATAAATTTCATATTTTGATGAATAGTGAAAAATACTAAATTTTAATTGAAAAAAACTTTTTTAATAGACATAATTTATTGTGTTAAATTATATATTTCGGTGGTTTTGAAGTATAATTATATTATATTTTAATCATTTAATCCAATTTTTGTCATTATAAGTAATTTCACATTTAAATTGGACATAAATACATATCAATCTTTTGAAAGTTTTTACCTCTCAAAAACCCCCTTCGTGGTTTTGACAACAGGGATTAATTTTAATTTAATTAATGAAACTTCTATGTTTTGAATTTGGTAAAATATACCTCATTTTTTAATTTGGAATATCAATATTATAATTGGGTGAATTTTTTGTTTTTTTATGAAAACATTCAATTTTTGATAATTAGTGAAAAACAATGCGTTATTGTTTAAAACCGACTTTTATTTAAATATTTATTATTTTTATTTAAATTTATTTTAAAGTAAAAGTAGATACATAGTACCTATATTAGTTCAATTTAATTCATTGGAGTCATTTTATAATAATATTAGATGAATAAAATTTTATTGAAATTTTTAACGTCTTTTACCCACCTTCTAGGCACGATAGAAAATTTGCATAAAACGTAATTTTACCGCTTCTGTGAATTGAATTTCAAAAATCCAAGAGATATAGTTGATATCATTAAGTAAAATGTGGTTTAATAGGATGAAAATATTTTTTTTGTGAATAGTAACTTTTGAATTTTATTTACCATGGTTAAAAGTAAATAGGGTAATTAAAGGTAAAAATGATATTATAATCACCCTAACACATGTCCTAATTCGATTGGATAAATGTATTTCGACCAAAATCCACCTTAGGAATAAAATATGATCCTTTTTTATCCACTTGGATTAGATTATGAAATTTATTATTATTTTATATAAATAAGAGTTAAAAGTGTTAAATTCAAATTTTAATAATTCAACCATTTTTAATATAGGGTTATACATAAGATACCAGAAATCTTAGTTAGAGGAAAATTCCCTAACCATTTATTAAAATAAAGGAAAAGTTCAGTAAACAAGCTCTACATGAAAAAAATAGAAACTATATACCATCAAAATCCAACCTATCATCACCTCCATGAACAAAAACATCATCCACAGTCACCGAGTCCCTTTACGAGTATTCACAGTGCTTGAGAACCTTGACAAAATTTCTCCTAAGATTCATCCATTCTAATGAGAGGAGTTCATTAGAAGTTTTCATGACTTTATTAAAAGACCTAGTGGACATCAGCTTTGGTAGAGAAGAGTAATCCTTCCTTGACCTTCTTCATGGAAAAGAAAGCATATCCTTCTGAATCCTAGACACCACCTTCTTCCCTCTCTGAACAACGTCACTATATGAGGGTTTGACCATGCCACATTAATTTTCCTTGTCACTATTGGACAAATCCCCCCATTTACTAGGGATCCACATACCCTGATAAATCTATAATCATTTATGATGAAGATGATGATTAGTGTCAATTACACCTAATCATTGTGGGTTTCCCACCAATCCTTTTCCTTCGCAAATCTCTTTTTCTATGATCCCATTCGCTGCAACATCCTGTTGAAAAGTTTACTGGGTCTTCATCCTAACACCATCCTCCATAAACCCCTCCACATCCTCTTGCTCTAGCCCTTGAAACCGGTTTCCCATGGAGACAACAACCAGCAAACCTTCATTACCATCAGCCCGACCTTTAAACCCAGCAGCACAGACCTCAGAAATCCCTATAGATAACCGATCTTCACATCCAACAGACTCAAAGTTACCCACTTCCCTAAGCCTCTTCCCCTCAGTCAAAATGACATCCTTAATGTTTCCAATCCACCGAACTTTAGAACCATGATCACACTTACCATAGGTACTACTATTAGCAACCTTCTTCGCACCATCCCCAACCCTAAGATCAGTTTTAAGCCTATCAAAGACTATAGAGACCCTCAGATTGGAAGAGGCCACTACCTTTTTTCCCACTCCCACTGCACCTCGATTCTCCATACCAGACTCCTAGCCAATAACCATATCAGGAAACTGTCTCGGCCCCTCACCTGTCCCCACCTTCAGAACAGAACTCCTACGCCTACCTTCAACATGACACTACGACTCCATATTCCCCAGACGACAACATTTAAAGCAGTAGATAACCCAAGACTCAAAAACTATAGCATGTTTACATCTAAATTCAATTACAACAACAATCCAGACCCAATACACTTGGGGATTCGACACACCCACCTCAACACAGATGCGCAGATTAATGGGGTGACTCACGGTAGATGTGTGAACATCAGAACAGTGGAATTAGCCCACCATATTTCCAATCATATGGATAATTGAAAGATTTTTAAAGGGTAAAAGAAGGTGTGGAAATATTACCCATGTCGTGAAGGAGGGTGGGTCGCGATTCATGCACTAATCGAATGACCATCGAAGAAGAAAGAACTTACATCCATTGCAATGAAAGGGAACATTAGACCAGGCCCAGATTAGATCATCCTCCGAGGCAAACCAAATCATGATATGCCACTTATCAAGTAGACCAAAAACCTAACAGTCTTTTAGGTCCCATTTTCTAAACACAATCTGATCAAACTCATCAACTGAAGGCCAACGATGGTTGAATCGGGCTACCAAAGTCAGATCCACAAGGCTCGATCCATCATAGAACTTTGATAGCGCAATCGCAAGCTGAGGACCACCAATATGCTGGTAAGGGACCTTAGGGATTAGCGATATCATCAGTAAGTCAGGGAGGAATCTTGGGTTAGAAAAATTAGTAAATGGTTTCCTCAAACGTGAAGGCAGATGATCGATTTCATCCTCCCCCTCCCGCCGCTGGGAGGGTGGGGGGGTGGAACTCCATTGCGATCATCTAGGGATGCATCGCCATGAATCACCAATTCAAAATAATTAAAAATATTTCCTATATCATGTTATTTTATTTATAATTTTTAGACATTAAATAATTAAATTTATTCATGACACAATGATGATGCCACAATTACCTTATTAATGAAAGATTAAAATAATTGATATTATAAATATCCAAATAAATGTAAATTGAAAATTTTGATGCATTAAAATAATTTCCTAGTTTATTATGAAATGTTAGAGTTGATTTTATTTATTTTCTTCTAAGTAATAATTTTTTTTGACTTTCACAAAAACCAACAACTAAATAGTGTCAAAATTGACAAAAATGAGTGTTTAAAAAAAAATACTATACTATTAAATGATATAATAATCCTAAAAATATAAGGTTTGGCCAAAGGACTTAAATAATGATATATATGTCATTAATGAACCACTTTAGGTTCTCTTGGAATTTTAAAGTAAGTTTATTAACCATGTAATATTAAAATACAAGAAGACGTTTTAAAAGTTAAACTATTTAACTATGAGATAAATATAAAAGATAAGGTTAATATGGTGACCTATACTTTTCTAAAACCTATTGGTTGAGAGGATTTAGACCCATCCTTACCTTAGTTTAAAAATAAATCCATTTGGAGCCATTATAAACCAAAAATTATTTTATATAAAATAATATTTCATGTTTTTTCTAAAGTGACCCTCACCTCTCTTATAAAAGGATACTTCCCATTATCTCACAATCACACCTACAAATCCATTTGGCTCATCCAAACCCTGATCAAATATCCACCCAACTACCCTTAATTCAACCTAGAGGTCTTAATTTGATCTGAAATCCAACCTAAGGAGCCCTTTTGATCAAATCAAAAGGAAGCACCCAAAGAAGAGGTAATTATTTCATCACCTCTTTCAAAGATCTTTTCTTCTTCGACTTCCTATTTATTTGTTGTTTACATACCAGAATAATAAATATAGTACCTTATACATTAATGTTTGTTATTATAAATATGGTACAACCATATTCATTATTCTATCTATCCTATTGATAACAAATTCACTATATGTGTGTATGTATGGCCTACCATCTCCACGCCGTGGTGAAGTTTGTTATTCAATACTTCATTATTTGGATGGGTATAATAATGATTATAATTTACATAACATGTCAATGATTCTATATATAAATATAACATCCAATTACAAATTATTTCACTGTCAATATAATGATATTCTCGCTCGTGCGTATGTACGACTTACTCTCTCAACGACGAGATGAGATTCATCTTCAACGATCACCATTCAATAATATATATATATATATATATTGATTAAGTATGAGATATATGAAATAATATTTCTACTGGAATAATATATATGTATGTAGATAAATATATGTCATTTACTTACTTTCATACTATAAGATATGAGAACAGAAACAATGTTCATGCGTACGTACAGACTATCGCCTCCATGAACAGAGCTTCCATTTCATATATCTATATATTGTACATATTTATATTATGAATATATATGATATATAAATCATGTTTTATATTATGGAAGTATTTAAATCATGATATAAGTGATATGATCAAGAATAACAAGTTAAAACACATACGATAAAGAAACCGATTATTACCGGAAATGTTACTTTAACATGGAAATTATTATTAAATGGGTAGTATAAAGTCAAAAATGAATCATATATGAAATAATAAATTTCAATATGGTTCTATTATAATTTAATAATATACTATGGTCATTATATAGGAGGTTAAACATAACCTCAACTAAATGAAAGAACTAGGTAAGAGTTAATTCCTGAATCTCATTATTATCCAAGATTGTTTATGTGTAAGTATTTTCTGGGACATATTTATCATCCATAACAATATATCATAACTTTTTTTTTTCAAAAGTAATATTTTAATTTTTATGGAAGGTATTATTTAACTAGATCATCATTTTAAATGTTTTAATGATTTAGTTCTCTAATTCTTTTTAATTAATGTCCATGTTTTCAAAATAATTTTAAATATTTATTTATATAGACATGATTATTTTAAAATGTTAATTAATTTCAAAAGTTTAAAATTAGTATGGGAAAATTTTATTTAAAAATATATTTTAAATTACTTCCTTTATAAATGTGTGACTTTTAAATGATTTTACAAAAAATGGATATTTCTCTCAAGTAGTTCAACTAATAATTTTTAACTATGTCAAAATCCTTTACTGGATATTATTCTTGATTGAGGTTGATTTATTATAATACAATATTCTATGTTGTATTGAATAAGTTATGATATTTTTGACTATGGATGTGATATTTTTATATGATTCATGGTTTATGGTTAAAGTATTGACATTTTGTATGCTATTTTTAATACAAATGTTTATGTTATGCTTGAAAATTTTCATATGAGGAATGTATTGAACATAGTAAGTGACATCCAGGGCCTGCTATAGCCCCTCAATGCATCATTAGGTCTCATGAGAAAAATTAGTGTCTTGGAACAAGGCCTCAAAAAAAAATTGTAGTCTTGGCACGAGGCCTTGACTATGTGGTACAAATGTCCAGCATTATGCATTCCCTCATTATGAAATTAGTTATTACATGTGATTATTTGACTAATAGAATATCCATGTGCATGTTTATATTGTAATGTTTTATTTTTTTTCTTATTATGGTCAAGTTTAAGTTTAAAAGGCTATTTTATTTATTACACATCTTGCCTTAAATGTTTATAGCTTCCACTAAATTATTTACCCTTACTGAGCATCTTAGATTACCCCTTTCTTATGATTTATTTTCCCAGGATTCCAAGAAGTGTATTATGATTGGTATGAAGGGTTATTATAACAGAATAGTGTAATTCTAAATGGATTATTTATTCTGTGTTGTATGTTATATAGTGTAATGTAACATTCAAGTATGTAATCTATTTTCCAAGACTGGTAAACTAATCGGTCCTTCAGGACTTGATCCTATGTAATCATGCCAATTTATTAAAATAATGCACCAACTCTGGGCTTCTGGGGTCAGGGTGTTACAATAAATATTATCCAAGGTTAAAGAAACCTATAATAATCTTGTTATCCCATTAGAAATCTCAAGAGTGTCTAAAATTTTTGGTGCTGAACCTTTTGTTTATTTTGTACTAATTATTTTGATTTTAGATACTACTATATAAATTAAATGTCAAAAAATTTATAAGTAAATTTTAATCAAATATAAATAATATTTAAAAAATAGTGCATACATCTTATGATAAAAAATGAATAAGGTTAGAAGAAGAAAGTAAAAAATGACCCATATAATCTCGAACTCTGATAATCTCCTTGGTAGTAAATGATAGTAGACTAGTTTGATCAATAATATCATGAACTGATATTCTTACCTAACCAAATTATATAGGATGGTGATGTACACAATCCCTAAAAAATATATATGACTCTGTATGCTACAATAGGTATAGAGGGATCTCCATCATAAAAATCAAAGTACATGTTTGGGTATAAACAAGGAGGTCAAGGATCTAAGTAGGCAAGTTGGGTAGGCTGGGAAGGCTGGGTAGGTTGTCCAAGGTGGGTAGGCTAGGTAGTTTGGGTAGGCCACACATGTTGTGATTGTCTCATAAATTGTTCAAAAATAGTCTATAAAAATAATTGAATTTTATCATCCATGGATTATTTCAGGTCTTTTAGTTCAAATTTTAAGGAATATATTTTTAAGTTTCTTGATTTATTACTTTGATGACCAAAAACTCTTCAAACATGAACAGCCACCTCATAACCTCTTAGGTGTCCGAGGTGTTCTATATTTCCTAATGAGGTATCTAGGATGTTCATCCTACCCTCAGGGATAAAATTACCTTATGTTTCTTATTCTTAATGATTATCCTGAAATGAAAAATTAAAATGGTATATTTGTGTTGTTAATTTAAAAAATAAAAACATTAATGGAAAATAAAATTAATTTCTCACAAAATTTTTAGATAATTCCTTAGACTTCTTTGTAAGATACTTTTCATTTTTTTATTATCAATATTTTCCATTCTCTATGGTGATTGGGGGAATATGGAACTGTACTTCTTCTAAATCACTAGTAAATTGAGCTATTAATGCATCAAACTTTTTTGAATCACTTTCTTCTCCAATAAACGATACCCTCCATGTGATAGTGTAAGAGGGTATATGATATACAAATAGATCACTTGAAGAGATCTCATGGAGGCCTCTTACATAAATATAAACTAATAAGTAATCAGGTAATATATAAGAATTTTTTTAATATAAAATAATTATCATACCATAAATGCTTCATCATATCGGCTCATGACAATTTTTTTTCATGTATCTGCATCTAAAAACCCATACTAGTGGTATAAATTTTCATTTTTAACATCCCAAAAACATAATTTTTATCAATTTTTTTTAAATATCTCCATTGAACTGTAGATAAAGATAAATTATTTTTATTAATTTCTTTCATTTCTTAAAAATTGAATGTCATCTGTAAAAGAATAAATTAAATATTAGTTTTTTAAAATATAAAATATTCCAAAAATAAGATAAAAATAAAACAATTGATATATTGTACCATTATAGACTCCCAAAACTTTTCTTTAACCATCTTTTAGATGGAATTCATATCTGGATATGAAATGATAATCTCCAACAAATTCGTATGGTGATAAAACTCATAAATTGTGTTTCATTTGGTCTAGTTGGGATATTATAATCATAAAAATTAATTTTTATTCTATAATATCCATGGGAAAGTAATAGTTTTGGTAAATGTGTAATCCCACATTTAACAACTCTAGAAATCAGTTTCTCTATACAAGGAGGAGAAGACTCTTCTATAATAGGTGCATTAGTAGGTGGTGCATTAATAGTCCTGCAATTATTTTTTGTAAATTAAAAGTTTTATTTCATGAAATAATTATATTACTAAATATTTAATAATATAAAAAAATACATATACCTCAGTAAATGTTCCTCTCCCTATGTGTCCATCATTAAAATAGGAAAATGTAATGAAGTTATGTGTAACTTCATATTATTAGAGAAGTGAATATTTAAAAATAATGATTATAAAAATATGTAAGTAAAAAAACAGTGTCACACATTTGTAAGATTCAAAAATAATAATAATTTCATGATTCTTAACCAAAAAATATGAATGTTAAAATATTATATATAAACATAAAGTAGACAATGATATAAAAATTTATAAATTTAAACACCATAGTAAAAATACTGTGTTTTTATATGCTTCAGTTTAACCAATACATAATTATGAACATCAGGTTTTCAAAAAAAAATATTTATCCATATATATTGAATATGAATTTTAACAAAAAAAATCATATAAATAGTCAAATTTATATAAATAATAATCCAATAATTGATAAAAAATAGATTTTACACATGTAAATTTTAAAAAATAAATATAATATAAAAATTTACCAGAATAATTATGATAGTAATTTATTAGTTTCCCATATCCATTCAGCATGAACATTTCATATATCATGGGATATATATTCATTATAGTCATTATTATCATCCAAAAATCATGTATTAGATGAAAAATCCTCATATAAATCCATAAAATAATCATCATCCTAATCCTGATCACCCAAATGATTTCTTTTTCATTGAAAAAATGACCGACTAATAATCATTATATGAATCAATGGAAAAATATATTTTCTTTACATGTGTCTCTATGAAAAATGGTATCTCTTTACAGCTAAACCTTTTCAAATCAACCAATTTAAACCCATAATCGTCATGTTTCACACCACTATTACTATCAATCCAGTTACACTTAAACATTTTGACTCAAAATTTAGTATAATAAATTTCCCATATATCTTCAAGAACTCCAAAATATGTTGTTGATGTAGAAGTTGGGTTTTTATCTTTTTCACTAAAAAAATGTAGTGATTCAATGATAACTATTTCCCCATTATTTTGAATGGTACTCTTATCATCCTAATTTTTTGTGTAAAATGTATACCCATTAATATCAAAACTAGACCATGTGACTACAATAAGAGATGGCCCCCCTTTAAACCATTTCAATGTTTCTAATGTAAATACATCTATGATGAATTTTTATTTAAACCATGAAAAATATGTATTTTTATGAAAAAAAATGAACTTCTTTTTATTTTATTTTTATATATCATACCTATAATTCAGTAATATACTATGATATATATGGTTTAACCTCATCTATGTTGTTTAAAATATATAAATGTGCCTTTATCACATCATCACGTGAAATGAACTTTACCTTTAATCCTGAAATACCATTAACTTCACTATCAACTATCGTATGTTGAGATATAGGAAGACTAATATGCTCCACTTCATATAAAAAATCAGTATAGAACTCAATAACCTCTTATAATATAGGTTTTTGAATAATAGAGGCCTCCAATTGATGATATTTTTTACATGTCTTTTAAATTTTCATATATCTTCTAAAAGAATACATCCAACATAGATAAATAGGCCCACAAATTCTTATCACATGCACCAGATGAATCACAAGATGGAATATTATATCAAAATAAATAGCTAGGAAATACATTTCCAGATGACAAAGTATAAGATCAGATTCATTGTTCGACACATCTAAAAAATATGGATCAATTTCTTTTCTATAAATTGATTTAAAAAAATTACATGACCTAATGATAGTATTTCTGATAGGTGTCGACAATATACCATGTAGTGCGATCAGTATCATTTGTTGCATCAACACATGAACATCATGCGACTTTATACCTATT
Source organism: Viscum album (assembly GCA_963277665.1). Taxonomy (NCBI): domain Eukaryota; kingdom Viridiplantae; phylum Streptophyta; class Magnoliopsida; order Santalales; family Viscaceae; genus Viscum; species Viscum album. The sequence goes on from OY728132.1 coordinate 1,882,165,757, forward strand.
AATTTACAATACTTAAATGAAAAAAAATTATTCACATTTGAAGAATATCCCTTAGGTACTTTAATACCAAGAAGACACTGATAAAAATTCATCTTCTCACTTTTTCTTAATGTGTGATTACCAGAGGTAAATATGTTCTATTTTCTTTCATTGTGGGAGATAACTAAAAACGTATTCCCATTGATATCAAGTCTAATCTAGTATTCAATCCATTTTTTTATTGCCTTTTATATCAAAAAAGTCCCAATCATATTATCACATATGTTTTTCTCAACATTCATGACACTTATGTTATGTTTTATCTCTGAAAAGATCTAATAAGGTAGTTTAAAAAAGATAGCCTCTTTCTTTTAAATATTTTTTTGATGACCATAACTTTCTTTCTTTATTAATGTTAAATAAATATTTTTCACTGTTTCATAATATTATTCAATTGAAAATGGTTGTGGAGTAAAATCAAATTCCTATAAACCATTAAATTCATTTTTCAATTTATGATAAGGATGATCAATACAATAAAACCATTGATGTCCTATGCAAACTATCTTTATTCTATTATGAAACTAATAATATGAAGTCTCTTCTTTAGAAATTGGACATGCATTATGTCTCTTAACACTATATCCAAATAAGTTCCCATATGTAGAAAATTATTTTATAGTGAACATTATCATAGAAAAAATACTCTTTCTTTTATGAAAAAACTATAACACCTTTCTCCCATAGAAGATTCAAAACATCAATCAATGGTGAAAGATACACATCAATATCATTTCTTAGTTGTTTTGGTTTATAACTCATCAATCTCATCATTACATATTTTTTCTTTATACATATATATGGGGATAAGTTGTAATCTACCAACAAAATAGGTAAAAAACTATGTTGGATACTTAGGATCTGATATAGGTTCATTCCATCTGTGCACAGTCCCATTATGATATTTCTAACTCCACTTCCAAAATCAATAAAATTTTTATCAAATCTCTGCCATTGTGGTGAGTCAGTAGGGTAAGTAGGTCTGTATCACAACCTTTCCCACTAGGTCTCAAGAAATGACTCCTCAATCCCACCTCCATAGGTCATGGGCTGATGTATAACACTGAGTAGGCATATAAAACATATGGTAGGACTTATCCTATCACACCAATATGAATGAACCCACATATATCTCTAAGAAATAGTGCATAGATAATGAAAATGAAAATAAAAATGCATGCATACATCTATCCAACTACTAGAGTACAATAGACGCAAAAAAAGTTCAAAATAAAATTTCACTAAAAGAAAAACTATAAAAGAGTTCAACCTTCCTAGATGGAGGCAATTTGTTTTTCAAATAAAACTACCAGTAAGCTCCTTGGCCAAGATCTTATAAACACCCTGATCAGTCAAGCTCACTAAGATATGCCTGCTCTGGGTCATCTTGTGACTCCGTCAAAAGTCCTATGGTCTGTATAAGGCACATCAAATGCAAGAAAACATCCTTTAGGGGTGAGTATAAAAATACCCAATTGGTGACCCAAATAACCAAAATAAAAGGGATTAACTAAATGGAAATAGTTCACTTGACCTAACCAGAGGGAACCCAAATGAGAGATAATCTCTATATCAAAAATCACCAACAATACAGAACTAGATAGCTTTATCCACTTAGTGTTTCAACCAAGAAATGTGAAAAAAACTCAAGGGAACCCAGAATACACCAAGATATACTCATCTCAGACTCTAAGTCTCATGACGTTTTGACCTCATAGCCAGTAAGCTGATTCTACTTGAGGCTTTAAAGAAACACTCGACTAGGAGAACATACTCCACAAGATATTAAATCATATATGGAAGTCTTCTAAGAGATATACTCCATTAGGTATAAATATTCCATCCCTAATGAAAAATCTAAGAGATACCACTCCATCGAGTATCATGAGGCTGATGGAACATCCCCTCCATCCCACGTGACATACATTTGAGATAACATTCTCATCAAATATTTACACAAAGAAAGTTATTATGGAACCTAACATATCTCGATAATCAGATAGGGGATCTCACCTATCCATGATGGGGGATGTTAATAACCCTAATAGAACCATTAATGATCTTATCACTTAGAAAGGGGATCACTCCCATGATCCACTAACCTAGTTTGGAAAAATAAAAACCATATCTCCTCAGATAGGGGATCACTCCCAAGATCTAATGAGGGACACCATGAAACCAATCCAGTAACCCAAATATCTCACTCATAAAGGGGATCACTCCGAGGATCTATTGGGAGACACCAAAAACCTGATCTGACACCCTGAAGATCATATTGATCAGATAGGGGATCAACCCCCATGTATTTTTTCACACAATGATTCCACAAACCCTACATGGTAAAACCTATGAATTAGGGGATCATACTCCCAAAGACCCCACAAACCCCACCAAAAATATCATCTAAGTAAGGGATCAAATACCTGACAATTCTACAACACTATTGAAAACCATCTATTGAGTAGGAAATTATATAACCAATGATTCAAAAAACCCTACTAAACCTACTAGACATGTAGTGGATCATATAACCAATGATGAAAAAAACCCCAGTAGGATATCCTAATATATAGGGGATCTCCATCCAAGTATTTTTGGTCACAAAAATTTCCAAAACTCTATCTATGGAAAATAATATGATAGAGTATCTTGAACTAGTATACCCAGAGGGACACCAAAACTCTAAAGATATGACAGAGGATCCCGCCCTAGAAATCTCGAAGGGATGAAAAAACTCTATCAAAACTCATCCTATTGAGGGGATTACAATCCTATAATAAGGACATAATGACACACTATACCCTCATAGGGATAGAATAAGAAAACTCACTCAACCACATCTGGTCCAAATATCGCAAACCCAAGCGACCCAAATTATTGCCTCACATCATAATTCCAGGACCCAAACTATGGCCATTGCCATGTTCTATACAGAAAACTGATCAATATAGGCTACTTTTAGGCTTGAATCTGAGATCCAAAGAGGGAGATGTGAGAGATGGAAGAATATCCAAGAGAAGACTACACAGTGTGTGACCCCACCTTAACACCTGGATGTATCCTCCAATGCACATATTTGCTATCCATGTGAACTTTCACAATGTGTACAATCAAAACACATAATGTATTACCCCACCTAGGTCCCTATCTGTGTTTCTTACCCACACGACTCAGCTAGCCATGTATACCACATGATGTGTACCCCTGGTACATGGATGTACCAGCTAAATGGACACTTGGACGTGTCATTATCCCATGCCCATTTTTGGAACCCTATTTCCATATACACTGGCCATGTACTTTCAAATGGTCATGTACGTTCACACAGATTACCAAGCTATGCCCTGTGGATACATGACCTATGGTCACTACACGATGTGTAACCCCAGTACATGACATGCAGTCCCCAAAAATAATATTCCCGGAATGGGAAGAACCCCCAACCTGTAACCCTACCCCAAATTCTTTGTGATAGGGAATTATGATGGGAATTACCCTATGAGCTGCCTGAATCACCCCGATTTTCCTTGAAACACACAAATCAACCCTCAAGGGGTCCCTAACAAGAATATAAGGGATCTACAAACATAAAAGGATGCATAAAAGGATGAATAAAAGGGGTATTGAGACTTAAAACTCAAACATTCCTACTTCTTGGAGAACCACCAAATATTTCTGGTTGAATAGATACTCGTGAGTCACTATAGCATGATCTGAGACTGATCATCATTAAGATCGAAGATCAGCGGTGACTATTTTCCATGGATTTTCCTTGATTCCATTAATTTATCCAAGTGGGGGATGTCTTTGTCTTCTAAATATCATGGACATAAAGGGGGAGAATTAAGGGATATTGATTTAATTTCATTATATCAATATCCTATATTTAGTACCCTATCTATGACTTGCCTCCGACCAGACATCAGACACTGAAAAATTTTATGTCAGGCCTAGGAAAAACACCAAGTTCTGAACTCTACCACAATATCAGAATTTAGATCCAAGACTCATCTCAAGATTTATTCTATGTTTCCAAACAAACTATGAATATGTGATAAAATATATTTAATATTTTCAAAATAATTGTGTCAAGGATCTTCAGGCCCTGGAATCCCGCACCGACTCAATGCCTAGCTTCATAAATATTCTTAGAAATATTCTAAAGTATTATAAGTGAAAACCCGATTCACTAAATCATTCCCACCTTAAGGATTTTCATCCTAGAAAAGAGAAAGCCTAAGAAGATGGAGAAAAACTGATCTCTCCACTAGGACTCCCATAACAGAGATCTCACCAAGGGTTCCTGTGCTGCCTAAAAAATACACACTCAGGGGAACCACAAAGGCCAAAACACACCCGATATATCTGTAGTCATAGGGTCTAGCAGTACACCACCTCAATAACAAAAAAAAACACCGACGTAACCTCACATCAAATACACAAATCAAAGGAACTCATACACCACACCTTGAAACTATCCTCTTTGGGTAGTACTGACTTTCTCGCATAGTTTTATATCGCATATCAAGAATGTGTCTTAGTGGGAGAAGCATCCCTCATTCTTGTAAATCTAAATTCATGTAAAAACAAACCACGTACTCCTAAAGTGTCTCATGTAAAATGATGACACTGATCACATGATAGTACCAATGAAAAACATAGGGCTGACCATGTGAACACAATGGGTATTACCAGGACCTCAGTTTACAAACCGCTAATACACAACCCCACCCCGAACATAAGAGTCAAAGGAAATAATTCACCAAACCTCAACACTATATTATTTTTCTGATGCTGAATCACCCTCAATGTTTTACTCATGTGAAAAAACACATCTTGGTGGCTGATGCATCCCTCTTCCTCATGCGTCTGAAGCTACATCAAACAACACAAACACATAGTTCTATTGATTCCTCACATCACCCTAGAAAAATATCAAACTATAAGTGGATAAAAAATAGTACCTCAAAACATTTTCTACCAATAATACTGTATAATGTGGAAAGGACACAAAAGTACCTCTATTCGCCCTCAGAGCCTCTGGGTTATAGGCCTATGTGGATTCCAACAGTCCTCTTCCCCGTACTCCAACTCCCTAAGCATAGCGTGGAACACCTAGTGGTGGTGGGGGAAAATCAAACCATCTGCCACCAACTTCTGCTCTCCCTATTCCTCTTCCATGTCTACTATTATGTGGAACTCCATGATCCAAATGATACCTATTCCAGGGAAGTCTATCTTCCCCCTCCCTCTCAGCAGCTCTAAGGGTTGCACAATGTTGATCAAGATGTCCCTAACCATCGTAAGTGTAACAGTGCTTCTCCTGCGGTTGACCAAAATCGGCCTGAAATCCATGAGCCTCAGACCCTCCATCCTAGGATAGTACCCTAAATCATCTCACATACCTAGATCCCTAATCCTACCATTGGATAGAAATTTCTAGGGTCTCAGATCACATGTTACCAACACAAATAGTCAGAGTTTTGTCATCCAGGAATCTATCCACCACCACGAACCTATTAAGAACCCCTACATAGGTGGGAATGCATATTGGTACCACCGACGCCCTAATATCCCATCATAAGACTTGATCAAAGGTTAATTTTCTAAAATATAGATCCCAAAACATATCTAGGGAGTATCATGATAGTCCTTTAAACCTTTCTGAATACTCTACCAAAATCCTATTTTCCTTACAGTGATATAATATCTTAGATATGAACTGATCTCAGTGTGGATGGATAGAAATATTCCCTAAAGATCCACTCATACTATGTCCAAGTGAGCATCACCTCATTATGGGTCTACATCACCAGACTCCACCATATCCTAGATGAATCCTTTAGAAGGCTCACCACTAGGACCACTATCTGATTGGGAGGTTTCGTCACAAGGTGGAAGACACATCTGGCTGCCTCAAGTCAATCATCAGCTACCTGGGGGTTTGGATCACCATGATACCATAGAGTTCATTTCCTCTAGAACTCATGAAGCACACTCATCCTATACACATCCTCAACTGACACTACCTATACAACCTACTTCTCAATAGGTGGTGGATCAACTGGAGGACCACCTAGAGGTCCATCCTCAGAACTAGTACCCTTCACTAAAGTCTCATCTTAGGGTGGATCTTCATCACAATCCTATCGTGTAACCCTATTTGTCTATCATTTAGGATGCATACTAAAATATAATCAATATGTTCCATGGTAAAAGAGTATATCTAGGTAGATGAATCAAGAAGGATAGGAAAACCAAAGCCCAGTCATATATGATGCATGAACCAAAATTCCTTGAGACCAGTGTTCTAATGTATTGACTCAAAAATCAGTTTATTAGAGTCTTGGTAAATGGATATGTCAGCCGCCGCACCACCAATGGAGTCCCTGGCCTAAAATTAAAACTCAAAAACACCTTAACCATATCACTATTCAACCCAAACCAAGCTCATGGAACTGTGGTCCCAAAGGTGGAACCTTTTTTGATTTGACTTTGTTATGAAATGTTCCACTAAGACCCAAGATGCAACTCCCCATGCCCACCTCCATAGGCCAAGGACTGATGTCTAGTGCTAATTAGTCATATCACACACATAGTAGGCCTTATCCTATCATACCTGTATGTACACACCCACATACATCTCCATGAAATAGTGTTGAGATAGTAAAATTGAAAGTAATGAATGTGTACATACATCTATCCCACAACCAAAGTACAATAGAAGCACAAAAGGGAAAAAATACAGGCCCAACAAAAGAAATTTTTTAAAAGTGTACAACCCCCTCAGATGGAGGAGATCCCTATCAAATGAAAATACAAGTAAGATCCTTGATCAATCTCTGGTAAACAACTCGATTGGTCCATCTCACTAAGCTCTTCCCGCTTCCGGTCCTCCTAGGACTCCATCGAAATGCCTATGGTCTACACAAGACACATTATGTGTGGGTAAATCCAATGAAGGGGTAAGTATAACAATACCTATTAGGTGCCTCAAATACCCAAAAGAAAAGGGAGAAACTAAAAGGAAATAGTCTTCTCAGCCCAACCATAGAAAACCCAAATGAGAGAGAATCTCCATCTCAAACATCCTTGGATATACATGACTAGTCAGCTATATCCACTTGGTGTTTCAACCAATAAATGTGAAAACACTACAAGGGAACCCATAATACACCCAAATATACTCATATCAGAATCCAAGTATCACGAGGTTCCAAACTCATAGCCAAAGATAGGATTCTACTTGAGGCTCTAAAGAAACACTCAACCAAGATCACACACTCCACGAGCTCTTTCATCCTAGATAGAACTCATTTGATAGATACAATCCATCAAGTAAAACTCTGCCATCCATGATGACACATTTTAGAGATACCACTCCTTCATCAATCATGAAGCTGAGGGTACATCCCTACCATCCTAGAGAGAATATATCTGAGAGAATGTTCTTGTCAGATCTTACCACAACGAAAGTCATGCTGGAACCCATCATATCTTGATACTCAGATAGGGAACCTCACCCATCCCATATGGGGGTGTTACTAACCCTACAAGAACCATGAAAGTACCATTAATTAGAAAGGGGATCACTCCTAGGATCTACTGGGGGATACTACGAACCCAATCTAGAAACTAAAAACCACACCTCCTCAGATAGGGGATCACTCCCAGGATCTTTTGGGGGAAACCATAAACCCAATCGAGTAACCCAAATATCTCAATCATAAACGGGATCACTCCCAAGAATCATTGGGGGACACCAAAAACCTGATTTGACACCCCAAATATCATATCACTCAGATAGGGGATCACCACTTTTGTAGTGTTGGGTATAAAGATCCCACAAACCCTACCTAGTAAAACCCATTTTGTAGGGGATCATACTTCATATGATACCACAAAAGCTACCCAAACCACCCACTGAGTTGGGGATCATATACCTAATGATGTCAAAACCCCACTAAAAACTATTTTTTGAGTAGGGGATCATATACCCAATGATTCCACAAACCATACTAAAACTGTTCGCCAAATAGGTGATCATATAACTGATGTTTCTATAAAACCTACCAGGCTATCCTACTCAATAGGTAATATTTTCCCATATAGTGTTGTTCACAATGATTTCAAGAACCCGATCCAAGGAAAATGATATGATAGAGGATCCCTCCTTAACCTTCTTGGTGGGATACAACAACTCTAAAAATATGATAGAGGATCCCATCCTGACCTTCCCAGAGGGATGAAACAACTCTATCCAAGATAATCCTATTTAGGGGATCATAATTCTATAATGAGGATGTAATTCCATACCGTACCCTCATAGGGATAAACCAAGGGAACTCACTCGACCACTGTTGGTCTTCATGAAACCCACATCATCAAATTTCTTCATAACGATAGGTTCCAAACCGTGTCCACCATCACATTATACGTAGAAAAAATCTCAGGATAGACTACCTGTGGCCCTGAATCTAAGCTCTAATAAGGGAGGTACAAGAGGTAGAAGAATATCCAAGAGAAGACTACATGACATGTAAGGGAGTATACACGTCGCGTGACCCTACCTCAACATCTAGCCGTGTCCTCATTTACATGACTTGGATGGCCATGTGAGATTACATGGTGTGTAGAATTGGTATATGGTGTGTCTCGCTACACCTAGGCCCCCGACCGTGTCTCTTAACCACACATCTTGGCCAACCATGTATGCCACACAATGTATACCCCTAATACATGGCTGATGAAGCTCATATTTGCACCTATTTTATTTTGTAATTCAATTTTTATGAACCCATAATAGTGTTATTTAACGGGTATTTATCACATTTTAAGGATTTTTTCTTATTTTGATATCAAATGAAAAAATGTCATAATTCTATGATTTTAACAGATTTTCACGACTTTGGTATTTTAAAAATATCTTTAAAAATATTGATCCAAATGGAGTGATTATTTTTTTGTAGGATACCTTAAATTTTGTGATAAATATATGTCAACTGTACTAGATCATTAATAAAAAATATAAGGCCCCTAATAAATCATTCTTTTTGTAAAATTTTTCTGGAAAACATGGTGGAACCCATATTAGTAATGGAGCCATAAATCTGGGGAAAAATTTCCAAATTCATTGATTATACTTGGAGATGAAAGAAAACTTAGAAAAACTAACCCATGATAAATTTAATCGAAAAATTCATCCATTAATGAGTTCTTTGAATGAGTCAAACATGGAGAAAAATGTGGAAACAAACAGGGAGAAAAATTTGTGTTTGATAATTGGATCACAACAATATAACCATTATTCCAAATTCACTAAAATTTTCAAGGTCATTAGTAAATTAAATTTGGAATAAATTTAATAAGACTACATAGGAACATTATTTCTAAAAATGGGTGTACATGATGTGAAGTTCTAGTACACATCATGTACTTGGTCAAAAAGTCAAAGCAGCATCCGTGAATTCAACATGGTGCGGAGGAGAAAATAGATATTAAGTACATGAAATGTACCCCTGTACATGTCATGATGACGTTAGGATTCTGAAAAATTAATGTGATGTTGTATGTTCCCCATGGGTTTGGGCCTATAAATTGATCCTTTAGCAGCCCTTGCAAATCATTCTGAGGATGCTTGGACTAAAGCGAGTCATGCTGGTGGAGATCTGCCCAAGAGGAGGAGAATTACATGAATTAACCAAGCCAAGATGGGATAAAACTCCATGTAGTAGGTGGAATAAAAGATCTAAGGGCATTTCCTTTTTCAGTTTGGGAAATTAATTGTAAAATATTTTCTTTGAAATTATCATGGAGATTGTTTACTTGATTGAAGGAGGAATCATTCATTCATGATTTCATTTTCTCATAAATTGATATGGATTTCTTTTCATCTTATTAAATTAATGTGGTTTATCTCATTGTTTAAATTTCTTTTGAGAGGTATCACCTTTGAGTATGATGAGTTATATATATTTTGATTGTTTGAAGGTTTTCAAATAATCAGATCACATTCGTAAGAGGTTTTTCACCCATATTTGAAGTTTCAATATGGATTCTAGTTAATTTAGGTGTCTAATTTGAGGTCTTAAATTATAAATTGGACAATTTAATTGGAATAAATTCATAAAAAATGATAAAGGGAGTGTCCAAATATCAATGTTTGTCCACCGCTGTCATCTTTTTCATGTTCTTTCCAGTTCTGCCTGCTTTGGATTTTCAATCACTAACGTAAATTTAATATTAAATTTTGATTTCATTTTCATAATCACTTAAAAATGACCCAATATATATTAGATAAGTTATTTTTATTTTAGTTAGATAATAATAGTGGAAATAGGAAAACAATGCGTGTGAGTGGCCTCCTTGAGATTAACCCTAGGTTTTGTCACTATGGTACACTGTTAGGAAAATAAGAATTTAATTGAAGAGAAGTCCACAAAAAATTGCTGTTATAAATGGATTGTACCAGATAAATGGATCCTTGGACATGTTGTTTTCCCATTCCCATGTATGACACCCTGTATCTGTGTACCCTGGTCATGTACTTTCACACGACCATGTATGTTCACACGACTTCCCTAACCATGCCTTATGGCCACATGACCCGGGGTCACTACACGATGTGTAAGCCCAGTATATGGCATGTAGTCCAAAAAAATCATCTTCCTAGAATAGGAATGACACATGACATGTGACCTTGAACTACACACTGCATGATTGGGAATTATGATAGGAATTCACCTACGAGCCACTAGAATCACCTTGGATTTTCCCGAAACACACAGTGTGACCCTCGAGGGTTCCCTAAAAAGAATCTAAAAGATATAAAACCATAAAATGATTTATAAAAAGGGGACCATGAATTAAAACTAAAACCCACCTACCTTTTGGAGAAGCATCAAATCTTAAAGGTATAATCAGTGCTCAAGAGTTGTTGCAAAATGATTCAGGAGTGATCACCATCAAGATTGGAGATTGGCGGTGCCTCTTCTCCTTGGATTTTCCTTGGTTCTATTCATCACCCCAAAGGGGGGGATTCAGATCCTCTTTGTTGTGCATACCAAGGGGGATGTAGTTAAGGGATATTGATTTAATTTCATTAAATCAATATCCTCTATTTAAGACCCCAATCCTGACATGCCTCTGACCCAACACATGATGTTGCCAAATTTTATGTTGTGACTAGGGTAAACATCACATTCTAAAAACAACTGAAGTCTTAGAATTATTATTTGAGACATTGATCCAGATTTATTCAATGTTTCCAAAGAATATGTGTCCACATGATAAAATATATTTAATATTATTAAAATCACTACATCGATTCTCTTTGGCCCCTTAAATCCTATACTAACTTAGTGATTGGATTTTTAAATATTATTAGAAATATTTGAAAGTCCTACAGGTCAAAAATCAAGACACTATAGTTACCATCAGATATGTTCTTTGCAATATTACATCTTAACCATTTTTCATCAATTGAATTTGAAAATGGATGCTTTAAATGAGTAATTATTGGAAGGTATCAAATTTATTTAGTAGGAGATTCAATTATGATTCCTAATAATGAATAAGAGTATAATTATTTGAATTATTGGAATGAATTATTGAAATATACGAAATTGATTTAGTTGGAGGTTTGATGTCAGAACCTGAGAATTAATAAGAGTTTAATTTTCTATCCACCTTATAGCGTGATGTCCCACACTTATGAAATTGTGATTAACATTCATATTCTCTCTTATAAAACACACAATCATTGGAGTAATCATGCATCTTTTCACACACAAATACCATTGGGAATAAAATTTTATTTTACTCATGATTAGAATCTAGAATCCCATTTCCTTATGTAAGTACCTCTTTTTAAAAGAGAATGCAACTCAAAGAAACATTTATAACCCCACCCATTTATTAATTTCAGGTTAACTAATCTCAGAAATGTTGATAACATTATATATTTAGTGAAACCTGAGAATAATTATTTCTCAAAATTACCATACAATCATTCAATAGTTTCTATTTTTTAATGAAGGTTTCAACACCTAAATCATGAATCAATTCTTCAATACAATCCTCTATCTCATTCTAAATATTTTCATCACCATTAGATGTTGAATTTTATGTTCATTCACCATGCTAGATCCAACGTGTATAATTATGTATAAAACTAAATAAAATTAGAGGATCCTTGATTTATCTAGAATTTAGCTTTCTCATATTCAAACAATTCATGCATGGACATAAAATTAAATAATTATTTTAAATATTTCATTTAGAAAATTCCAAGAAATCATCAACTCATTTTTCATATTCATTAGTGGTTTTTTGTAAATTTATCCAATTATGATCCATTAAATATATAATATCACAATATAAATGATGAATATATTAAAACATATAAAAATTTATAAATATATAAAAAATATATAAAATTTAAACATAAAAACATATAATAAAAGCCATAAATTATTGATATCCATTTTATCACAACAAATAATTATACATAATGATAAAAACATATTATAAAAAATTAATCTTCAAAAATAACAAACAAATATACTTAATTTATCTTCAAAATATTATATATAATTTGTCTTCAAAATTTAAAAATAACTGACAAAAAATTATCTTAACGAACAATTATAAAAACAAACAATTATCATAACAAAAAATTATACACAATTTATCTTGCAAACAATTATCATAAAAAATAACTAAACATAAAAAAATAACTTACAAATAATTATGTAAAATAGATCCAGAATTCCAAAAAATTATACAAACAATTATACAAACAGTTATACAAAATATTATACAAACAATTATACAAAAATAACTTACAAAAAATTATCATAACAATAATAATTATATTATATGAACAATTATACAAAAATTTATACATAAATAATTTACAAACAAATATAAAAATAGTTATACAAAATATTTTTCAAATAATTACTATAACAAAAAATTATCATAACAAATATTAACATAAAAACATATAATAAATTAAAAACAATTATGATAACAAAAAATTATACATAATTTATTTTCATGAAAAAAAAGAACTTACAAATTTTGGATCATGATAATGAAAAATGACTTCATAATTATAATAAAATCAATTTATGTCTGTGGAAATAGATAGAATGCTACAAGACTAAATGAGTACAAAAATGATGTAAAAAAACTAATGAAAACTTCAAATTATGGTTTCGGTTCAACCGTAATAGGTCTAGGATCACCGAATAAGTATAAAGAATCAAAGATCAAAGATAAATAAGGTGAAAAGTTGATGAAAATTGACTTTAACATAAAATCAAAGGTGATCAAGGTCCATGAAGCTGCCAGTGCCGTCATCGGGTGAGATTTGGTCAAGAGTCGGTAAATAGAAGGTTTCGAGTGAAATAAGAATGTGAAAAGTGGATGAAAATTGATTTCAATAGAGAATCTAAGGTCATCAAAGATTTATAATCCTTCATTGGATGATAATCAAGTGATAGAGAGGGTTTTGAGAAAAAGAAAAATAAGTTTTTGAACTAGCAGTATAATTTTTCAAAGGGTTTTAACATCGATTATTAAGAAATCCAATGTTAAAAAAGTTTTAAAAATAACCATTTAATGTTGTTTTTTAAGAAAAACAATGTTAATGAGTTAAAATTATTATTCTTAATGTTGGTTTTTATAATAATCTATGATAAAAGTAAATTAAAAATATTTTAATGTCAGTTAAAAAAATGTTGTTAAAAGCTAAAGGGAGGGAATTTTAATGTTGGTTTTAATAAAAGGTTACATTAAAATTAAAACCCATAATATTTAATTTTAAATTATAAAAATATAATGTTAAAAACAAGATGATGAATCCTCTAATTATATTAATGAGAGTGAGGTTCATGGTTAGTGCATAGTTAGTTGTAACTGTGTGACTCAACCGTGTTGTTCAAAATAGAGTACAGTTTGTTTCAACATGTGAGGGAGGCCATGTGTCCTTGAAAAACATACAATAAATTGCTAGTGTATGTCACATGGTTTCTCCAAACTATTTTCATATCCATGTAAGGGGTGGAGGCTTTGGATAGTGAGCACACATGGGTTGTTTATGGTTTGTCTAACTGTGTGTCAGGCCATGTGAGATCCAGATTGGTATATTGATCACTTTTGTATAGAAAGTAATATTTATGTCTTCTTCCCTATTTCCTTTACTCCTATATTTTATAGAATCATGGAATCATCATTATTTTATATGATACAAGATGTTGATTATTTACGATTTCATTTATCATGATGGGTTTCTTCTATAATTACATTGTTTTTTAACTATTTATCTATTACTATCACCATTTTGATCTACCCTAATAAAGAGTGAATATTATCCTCACTATACCATTGTAGATACTTGCTACTAATCAGAATCATCTGAAATATGGGGAGGAATGCTTGAGGCTATGTGGCTAACTAGGACATGTTAATTATGAGTGAACTAGGATAGGGAATTCACAAAGTGGTATGAAATATTTTTCTTTCTCTTGTCTTACTATTTGGGATGGTTAGATGAGAGATTAGGAAGTTTTATAATTTGGTAATGATTCTATTCTTGGGATTAATTAACCCACACACTGGAAAAATACAAGTTTCCAAGGATGGGACTTGTTGTTCGGGTTTTTTCCTATTACAGTAATACTAATTTCACCACTGTGTGGAATACATGACTTATGAAATTTAATATCATTATGAATTTTATTCTTACCCTTGGATTGATATGATGATAATTGTTCATTCATCATGATAGACACATGAGGATTCAAATGACATGAATATGTTATTCCATGTAGATTATATTTCTTTCATTTCTTGTGAATCTGTTTCTTATCATGTGTATTCCTGGACTGATATATCTAAAATTTTACTAACATTTGATACAGGGATAAGGAAAAATAATTGGTTACTTAAAGTGTTTGAATCAACCTAAACAATGTTTTCCTACACATATTTATTGCGGAACCTTAACTAATAAATTATAGCATGTTTGAGCCATGGAACATTGGTCACATGGACTGAAATATTAGTGGTTAAAATTAAATGGATTCCAACTGAAATATTTAAAGTGTAAATATATCTATAAATTGGGAATGGTGATCCATATAATTAAATCATCATAAAAGGATGGTTTTAGTTACATAAAATGTTAATTGTAACTTATAAAGAACATGAATTTATATCTTGGGAATGGTAAATGAATCTAACTTAACCATGATATATATATGTTGAATTATAATTATTAAATTAAAGGGTTTCTATTAAATGAGGATTCTAATTACATCTTAAAGTATGTCTTCCTCTATAACTTGAAATTAAAACTCCATATATCAGAACCTCTACTATGAAATAGAGAACTTGACACTGAACTGACCTTAGTAGTGGATAGTTGGGAGTGTCTCTCACATTCCTGTATAATATTCTAAGTTACTTAGATATGGCTTTATGAGTAGGTAGATGGGTATTTAATCTTATATAGGAAGAATTTATACCTATCCTATTCTTTAATCTAAGATCTTTTTCTATTATTGAAACTTATTTTGAGGTGTTCATTTGGCATTATAGATATATTCCTCCATAATAACCTTTGGTTGAATACTAGGAATGTGGTGATGATCATGCTCTAGAGGTGGCGGGACATTAACCACTAGTATTACCTCATGTTATACCAAATTTGGGCACCGATGATCATTTTCGAGAGGGTTTCCTATATTTCATGAAGACCATAAAGGGAGCCCCATAAACTGCCCCTACAATGAAAGAGTTGATGTGAGAGTTTCAAAAGCATCATCCACCTAATTTATTAGGGGATGATGGATCCCAAAATACTGATTCATGGCTATATTCCACCTTGTTTATATTCAAGATTCTAGAGATGCCTCTTAAGAGGAGGTTCAAAATTGTAGTTTATATTCTTCGGTGATTTTAAAAGTGTTGGTGGGATATCTTAAATATGGTAGGTCAATATAGGGAGATGAACTAAATGGATTTTCATTATATTTTTTCTGATTAATTCTACCTGAATATGTTGTGAGCTTAGCGAGCGAGGGAATTAATGCATTTGGAGCAAGGTACTATTTCCGTTATGGACTACTCACCTCATTTCATAAATATCCAAAATTTTATTCCTACTATTTTTAGTGATGAATTTATTAGAGATAGGTAGATTGAGGATGGTCTTAGGTGGGCCATCTATTCTTAGGTGAATATCTTTCATTTGACCACCATATCTGAAATAGTGAACTAGACGCTCAACTTCAAGAAAAACATGAATGGTATTTAATATGTGGGGAATGGTAGTTTAGTGATGAGGTAGGATGATAGTTCATATGGTGGTAGAAATAATAATTTTGAGCTTTTTATAGGATGGATAGTAGTCTGTGTGTGTCTTCCCATGTGATGAAGAAACAAAGAATCAGTGTGAGAAGTCAAGACACATGAATCCCCATTGTAGTAAAGACCCAATGGAATTCTGGTCCTATAGAAGGATGGGTCATATTAAGTGGTTTTGCATGAACTTTCTTCTAGTGGTTAGTGAGAGAGGGTCTACACCAGATGCAGGTTCTGGAGTGGGATTAGAAGCTCCATGTATAGAAAGGTGTTGGAGTACTTTATGCCGTTTTGGCCGGGGAGGCATATGTATGTGAGGAATCTATACTCTAGTTCTTATTTTACCACATCCAGGTGAAAGATTTTATTTATATTTCAATTCATAATTAATCATCCTTGGTCACATTATTATAAGGGAGAATCATGTAGTGGTATATGGTTCCAGAAAGCTACATCCTCATGAAAGTAATTTCCCATGATTTATAATTTGTTGTAGTCGTTCAATATTTAAAGTTTATATGACATTATCTATTTAGTGAATGATTTATGGTGTCCATGAACTATAAAATCCTTAAACACAAACTTTATCAAATTTATTTGAATCTAAGGAATCATCACTAGGTTGAGTATATCCAATAATTTTATTTTGATATATTGTACAATATTAGTAATTTTAATATAGGGTGTAGAAGGAAAAGGAATGATAATAGTTTATTTCATTGTTAACTAAACTCTACTTAGATATAATGGAAGATCAGTGTGGGGTGAATTTATACCACCATAACCTTAGATGATCTATCAAGTAGCATGTTATAGAATACCAAATCTATGATCATGATTGTATCATTATTTGAGAGCGACTCAATATATGATATCATTAATGGTTGGTTCCGAGATCTTTTATCATTCTTATACATTCATCAAACATTGTTATCCCATAATGGTATGAGATAGGAAGTAATGAATGAGTGTTATGATTCTCAAAGGGTTTTACATCTTATAATCAAGAATATGTATATGAATGATTATTTCTAATTCTAGTTTCCAAGTATGAAAAAGGATATTCTAGGGTTTATTGTTATATGATTTACTTGTAAATAGGTAAAAGAAAATTAGAAAATACGTATAGGTTTTCTTCAGTAGCTCTCACTACCAATGTGGAAATGGTATGAGATCATTATTAACTTTGTTTCCAATCCATAAAGATATTATAAAGGCTACGATATGGTTTGGGTGATCATGGATCTTCTAACCAAGATGGATCACTTTTTACCTATCAAATAATCTTCTTTTTTTGACGAGTCATATATGTTATATAGAAAATTGATCATTAAATTTCATGGTGTATAAGTTAGTATCATATTTAATAGGGATTTTAGGTTCATGCATAACTTTTGGAAATGGATTCTACAATATTTGTGATCTCAAGTGAAATTGAATATGACATTCCACCCTAAAACTGATGGCTATTTTGAATAGACTATTTACATTCTTAAAGATACTCTTCAGGCCTATATTTTGGACTTTAGTGGTTCATGGGAGGAACACCTCTATTTAGTGGAATTATCATATAACAACATATATCAGTGATATATTTGAATGGTTATATTCAAATATCTTAATAAATTAATTTTTCACTCTCCTCTATATTGGATCAAAATAGGTGAATCATCTATGATTGGACCTATTATCATTAATAAGATTATAAAGTTGATTAAATTGAATCATAAGTGTCTTGTGACTACTCAAAGATGGAAAAAGTCATATATTGAACATTGAAAGATGCACTTGGAATTCAAAATTGTAGATCATGTAAATCTTTAGGTTTCATCAGGATTGGTTCACTAAATAATTTGTAAACAATGGAAGTTTAACCCAAGGTTTTTTAGGAATTTAAAAATTTTGGGTAAGGTTTGGGAGGAAACTTATAATCTATCCTTTCCCTTGAAATTCATTATCATGAAAAACAAATTCCATGTTTCTAAATTGTGAAAAGAAGTATGTACCTAACCTCAAGAACATAATATGTTATGACAACATTGATATTGAAGATGATGTATCATATACAGAGGATCTTATATGTATCATTGATCAGAATAAGATAGTGTTACAAGGTAGAGTAATCTGTCTTGTTTGGGTTTGGTGGTAGTATGAAAATATACAATATAAAACTTGGGTATATGAAGATAAAAATATTGTTCAGTGGATAGAATTATTTTCTTCAAGAAGATATTTAATTTTTCTTGAGGAGAAGAAACATTATGATGGGGAGGTTACAATGAACCCTACCTTCACAAGTTAGTATTTCCATTAAATTCTAGTGTTTTAATTCCTTTTTAGCTATAATTTTTAATTTTGGGGAAATTAAAGGAGTTTGTTTGAGGTTTAAAGAATATGGTGGAAGGGACCTAGAATTTAGGTCAATACTATGTACCCAATTGGGTGTAATTGAGTACCTGGTGGAATCATAGTGGCTATAGGACCACTGTCTAAACCTCCTGGTACCTAATGGATCTAAACCGGGTACCTGATGGCACTATAGGTAGTTTTTTTAGATTATGCAAAAAATATTCCTTCCACCCCTAAATCTAAGGGGTATTGGGATTTACTACCATTTATAAATCATAGGTACCCTTTGAGTCCTTAAATCTCATCCAAAACATCCTATGTGAAGGCTCCATCATGATTGGAATGAGAAGCCTTTGATCAGTTTATGGAGCTTTTCATGGGAAAGGTAAAGGTGTAAAAATTATCTTATATTATTCTTTATCATATTTATTCTTTAAAGAAACCTTGAATCTCTATTTTATTAATCTATGGAAATTGAAATTCATTGGTTCATTTGGTATTTATTCTCTCTAACCGTTACATAGTTTCATTATAATTAAATCACAGGAAACACCCAATTCTTTCTTACTGAATTGATTCTCCTATGATTTTAGTGATTGAATCCCAAAATCACCTTGTTCTTGGTTTCCACCCTAGTGGAATCATATTCATTATCTTTGGTCCTTAAAGAGTCTATTGTATATTATTTTTGTAGGTTAACCCATTCTTCCTCTCATATTCATAAAGGGGTAGACTAGAAAATATTTGGGTCTGGGGGAAATCAATTAAAATAGAACATTTTCAATTTATAAAGTCTTTTGAATTTTTTTTACAAAGATTGTAAGTTATTATCTTACCATGTTTTATGCTTATCATGTTGGAATGTATGAACAACAAATCAATTTAATTTATTTTGGTTTAGTTCTTACTGTATATTGTTAAATAAATCATTCATGTTGATAAATAAATACAATTGGAGGTATTATATATGTTTTTTTACTACCCACCATGATTTGAATTAATTTTCAAGTTGTAACATATGGTATTCCCTAGATTATTTTCATACCTAGAATGTCTAAATGATTATACATATTGAACCTATTTTTAAACATGATATTAGTAGTATGTGAAGCATAATTAAAAGGGGTATTATATGATTACATAGTAAGAGTTCTCAATTGCATCCATTGTTGATAGACATGATGATGGTAAGGAACTTACTCAGAATACCTTGACTCTAGTATAACCATCCCCCTATTCCTAAAGAGAAGGGATACAATATTCCTATAAAACCAGTTTATATAATTCCATTTCCCAAAAATGGAATTGTTATTTCACCTTGGATCTTATATATCGATCAACTTATATTCTGGGTTAGGTCTAAAACATTTATGTCAAGTATGTATCATCAAGATATAGGGATATCACTACTATAGTTGTTATCCATGTTAGATAGTTACAATAATAGCATGTTTTAATGTATCACATGTTCCTCTATCCATGTATTTTTTCCAAATGTTATTTAGATTATGATAGGTGGTTAAGGAGTGATGTAGAAATCGACTAATGTGTATTGTCATACTCAGACCTTGTAAATTACCTCATGAGACACGTTTGAATGGTTTTATACATTATCTAGGTAACATAATGACCCTCAAACATGGGATCTAGTATAACATGGAGTGTGGAGTTTAGGTGATCACTTTTTAGCTATTTGACGGGTAGTTCGGGTGAAAATATGGGGATTTTACTTGGCATTCTCCATGGGAGAATACACTTAGGAGAATCGATTCTTTTGGTCCTAAGATTTCATTTTGAACCTTTATTATGTGTGTAACTACTTAAATTTATTTTAGTCACTCTTTAGAAACTGTGGGATCATATTTTGGATTTTTGTGTCATAAACATGTACATATATTCTCTATATTTTTAGTTTTCTAGATAACCAAAAGAATTAGTGGCTTCTTCATAATCAGTTACACCGTGTTTCCCATGTAAGATGTTCCTAGAGGTCAAGTTGAAATTTTAACCTGACTTTTATACTATTTTTGGTTTATAAAGGGGAAAAAATCTCCCAATTACATTTCATTTTCCCTTGACATTTATTTTAGTCTTTAGTGATCAGGAGGGGTGCTTATGGTTTTGTGACGATGTGATATAAGTACTTTTTATGTAATCATATCACAATTGCTACAAAATCTATAATTATATATCATAGTTTATACATTTAATACATTATCTTAACCTAATGTTTCTTTAAGATATATTACAGGAAATTTAATATGATACATAGAATCGTTAAAATTATGAATAAAAATAAATCAAAATGGAATTATCATTCTAACTGATCTTAACAAAATTAATATTTTTTTTGAAATATGATAACTTGATCAAAAGAGATAGACTATTTTATTAATAAAAAGAAATGAAATTAAAATATTCTAAAAAAAGGAAAGTTTAATTTACCCCTCTTAAGAAGGGGAATGAGATCATCAGGAACCCGAAAAGACCACATAAAGTAATTAACACTTGAACTTTGTTGAAAAGACTATATTAAAGAGAATTAGCCTCCCTGTAGGTATGTGTGACAATTTAGTCAATGGATAAAATAAAATATACAAATAATTGACCCATATATTAGTTAAATTCCAAAAAAAAATGAGAAAATCCTACCTTGATGGATTAAACAATGATGGTGGAGTCAGATTATAACCTGATATTATTCCAACCCCATTATTTATCTTTCTTAGATGCAATAATGACACCATAAATTTTAGATTCAAGTAAATAAGAAATACCACATGATCAATAAAGACATCCTAAGATATCCCCATGATAATCCCTGAAGATATCCCATAACCTAATGAACCCGGATTACCCTTGAAGACCCAACAATGTTAACTTTAATCCAACTTATAAAAGGAAGTTTTCAGAAGAATTCAATTATTCAAAATGGATTAAAAAAATTATCTTTAACATTATTCCTTACAAGTATGGATAGATCATAAAATTAATTGTGACAAAAATCTCTTTGAGATATACTAGATTCCCTAACTGCCGCTAGGAATTGATCCAAATAGGCATAAAGTCTAAAACAAGTGTGATCATGTATCCATTTGTTACAAGCCTACCAAATGATAAAAACCATCTCCATTAAATCAACTTGAAAGATATTAAACGTTCAAGAAGAGATCTAAATGTTTAAACATTCTTTGAGGAATTCCTTAATAGATGTTGTTCAAGGCAGATGAATTTAAAATATTTTAGAGGGATCATTTCGCATAGCTGATGTCATGACATAGTTCATAAATAAATGATCAATGTCCTTATGATTATGATAACAAAGAACACATGAATAGAAAATATAAATACCAATGTTATATAAGTAATCATTTGTTGGATGTTTCCTTTGTGGCATCCTCCAAATGCGGATGAACCTCACATGAATTATGAGACTCATATTCATTCTTATACACCATTTAAGATCAATATATAGAGAAATGGAATGACGTTAAAAAATATTAGAAGTAATGATACCATTCACGATAGGTTCCCACACCCATAAATCACCCCTTTGTGAAAAACTGTAAATAAAAACATCAGTTTTGAAACATAATATTCTAAAATCACCCCCTTATACTTCTCAAAAAAATAAAATAAGCCTAAAAAAATTTAAATAGGAAGAAAAAAATGAATATAAAAAAAAAGAAATATCATATCTAAAAATACATAAACAACCAAATTATATTAAAAATAAATCCTCAAAATAGTAATATCACAACATTTAACATAGAAAATCTAGTATTACAAGTGTTTTGTTGCATCTTCAAACTTTTCAACTTCATTTTCTGTTTCTATATCCTTGATCCTATTGCCAACTTTATTTTTCATTTCAATTTTTTTGTCTTATTATTACATATAGGTTATATGAAATTTATACATTCATTTAAGTATTAACAAAATATGGTATAAGAATTCCACTAAGCGTAATCTCAATCGACATGGGAACCAATCTAACAACATACTTAAAAACATTCTTCAAAATAAGAATCAAAATCTTTAATAGGGAAAAATTTTACAATCAACATAGATAATAAAAATTAATTTCTTGAAGCATTGATTTAAAGTTAAACTCTTGTTTAATTATCTTATTACCTATTTTCTTATAGTATAAGAACTCAATATTTTCCTTCCCTTTATTTTTGAAACTTTTATTTTTCACTTTCCTCTAATTCATTCATTGGAGTAGTGGTTGTTCCATATTTACTTTATTATAAAATATCATAATTTTCCTTATATTTTATAGATTTTATCGCTTTTACTTTTGAAAATATTGATGCTTTGGATTTTTTTGGGATAAGAGAAAATATAATCAATATCACCATGTTAAAACATCTAAACTCTTATTTTGAATTTCCTTTCTTGATTTTTCATCAATGTAAGAACCTATATCTGAAATTAATTTTTAATTAATATAAATTGTCTCTCTTGAGAATTTTCTTCCCAATATTGTTAAAATTTAATGACTTTGTTAAATTTTTCACTTATCCCCTTCATTTATTCCCTTAGAAAGCTCTCTGTAGATTCTATTTTCTTATCAAACTTGTCAAGATTTCAACCATAGAAAGTAATAATTTTTGTTAGTAAACAATTTGTTAAATATTAAAAAGTATAATTTTAAAATAATATAGATTGGGGGATAAAAAATAAAAAAGATACATTAACATGTATTGGTGCTGCACAGTGCGAAGAAAAAAAAAATCAACAAAAACTAGATAAATAGAAGACACAATAAATAGACTCCCATTATGAATCTTTCATGTCATCCACACCAACACTATCCTATAAACAAAAAATGATTAAATTAAATTTAAACACATAAATAATCAATATAATACCAAATCCCACAACTAGACCTATACATATGGGTCAGAGGACTTGTTTGACCCAATAAACCGTACTAAAAAAATTATATTATTAGGACATAATTTTTTTGACCCAAATGATAAATGGGCCACTTTTAAATGCCTGATATGTCTTCAAACGAAACCCAAACTAGAAACGGTGACCCAAACCACCAAAAGATAATATAATATATTATCACTTTAATAGAAATAATTATATAATAAATTTTATATTTTAAATCTTAATCTAAAAATAAATGAACATTCTATGAGTTTATGCATATTTTTAAGATAAAATATGAACCAAGACTGATAGTTTTTTTTGTGCATGCCTCTAATACTAAAATTTTTTCCTTTGAATTTTACACCAACTATGAATTACAAAATATTTGGGTATCCCTTCATCAGAGCATCATGTCCCTAAATGCCACAAACATAGTCAATCATACAATTTACATAGGATTTAACTATTTTCCCTCGATGAGTGGTCTATTGGTCCTTGAGATTTCTAGTCATCATATTGCGTATGTGATAGTAGGGGAAGATATCATACCAATAACTTATGTTCCTCTTAAAGAAGTGGAGAAAATGTGGTGAATATTTTCTCAATGACAACATTAATGTCACTTGTGCCCCATATAACATCCATAAACGTCTTCCCATCTAGTGTAAGCTTCATGGAAACCTATGAACAAATGAATTTAAGGGATGGAATAGAGTCCAATTGAGGTTTTATGATATTTAATGAACCTATACTTTAAAATATTATTAGAAGCAAGGTGTTTTTAGATAGAGAGAGAGATGGATTACAATGAAGCTAGAACTGTCTAACTAGCCATGCCATTTCTTAAGAGTCTTTACATATGAGTCTCCACATGCTTACATCAATGTACAATCGAGATAATCAAGAATGTTTTAGAATATATTCATCAATAAATCTATGAAACTCTTTCTAAATAACTATAAACATCATAAACTAAGGTTGTGTTTAGTTTAGGAAAACATTTCCTATTTTTAGTTTTGAAATATGTTTTAGAATATTGAGTGAAAATTAGTGTATATGAGACACTTATCCAAGAATTACCGTATCATGAAAATATAAAAATAATGTTTTTTACTATGTATTGGAATATATAAATGGAAAACATTTTTTAGAAAATTAAAATAGAAATGAGAGATTTTTGGAAAAGAAAAACAATTCCCATTACATGAAAAATAAAAAATGAAAGAAGGGGTGAATCACATATTTTCTTGTTTTATATTTCCATACAAATATTTTATGACACTTTTTCTAATAAATTTTTTAAATGAAAACAAAAGAAATTTATTTTTTAAAAATAAACCATTTTCAGTATTATTTCCACAAAAAAGTTTTCCTTTAACACAACTCAACAAATGTTATTAGGTGCATCTTACAAGATAAAAAATCAAGGGGAAGAAGAATAAACTCACATGTTTTCTTAATAATCGTTACGGTAACCTATCTTGAACCATTTTTATAATCAAGTGATGTTTCATCTTAGTTTTTGGTACCTAGAAAACTGAAAACTTTTTATAAGAACCATAGTACAAAACCTTGTCATACAAAAAAACCATCCATGTCAATTATTGTAATATAAAATAAATAAATTCGTATTTAAAAATAGTAACATAAATTATGAAAAAAAACCACTAAAATATTATGAAATAGTGAAAAGTGAAAAAATTGGTTATGTTTAATTCAATTGGACTCTAACAGAATATTCGAGATAATGTACCTATAATAGGAAATATATTTCTACACACATCCAGAAAAGGACTAGTCACTATTTTTCGATTATAGATCACATCATTCATTCCATCTTGTGAAGGTGTGAAAATGGTTCCCTCCATTTTGAATATTTTCTACACAATTATAAAAAATCACATAAAATGTGAGGATTGGCCTTGAACTATGTTTGGAGGGTTGTAAAAAAATGGAACAAATTATTTAAAAGGGACCATATAATAATATAATTTAGATCTTTTTTAAATATGAAAAAACACAAGAAATTTTGAATTATAGATCCCTAAGTATCAAAAAGGTTAAATTTTTCATCTATATAATTTTATTAAAAACTAATTTGATTCACCTTCTTGTAAAACATAACATGAAATCAATGAATAAAATACTTCTTAGTTATTAATATAAAGAAACAAATAATTTATTCATTATGTTATTAAATAGGTAAATGAAGCATTTCCAATGTTTCTATAGAAATTATACTATTCATCCAAGATCATAAAAACTGACCACCATACCAACTTTATATGGAAAAAAACAAGAATTTCAATTATATTTATCTCCAATGAAAAAAATAAACATTTATATAATAAATTTCTATGATGAGAAAGAAAATATTTAGAGATAAAAAAATTCCACCCTGCATTTTACCCTATGTTGGGATCAGAAAGATCAACATACTAGGTTTAAAAATCATGAAAAACATAGAATCACAGTGTGATGATCCAAGATATGATGAACCAGTATTTGTGTCATGGTGGCCTAAAAAATGAGGACCACCATGACATATTAAAAAATGAAAAGTCATTTTACAAAATGGCTCTATTCACCATAATTCCACCCATAAATAGCATAACCAGGGGAAATGACATCTCAAAACACTATGCTTGAAACTCCTTGTCCAACCAAAATAATCACAGTAGTCCCTCAAAAAAATTCACTACAGGGAAGAACATGTCATAGTTCATGGAGTTTTTTGTGTAATTTTTAAGAAAATAGTATTTTTGCTAAAATTCTAAAAAAAAATCACTGACATGGGGCCTCTGTTGTGTTAATATAGGGAGTCATAGTGAGTGAGGTCTATAGATGAAGAAAAGATAGAAATAAAAGAAGAAGAAGATAATGATGGACACATACATAGTGATTTATACAGTTTGAGAATAATCCCTGCATCCATGGAGAGGTAGAATCACTTCCCTAAAATTGGGACCGGAATTATAGAGTGGTTTCAAAGTTTCATACCTTAATTATAATGTGTTTATAATTTATTTATGAATTGTTGATAAATTGTTTATTCCATTTCTAAACATTTGAACTGTTCATTTATTTATGTATTCCTTACTTTATTCATAGATATATAGTGTTATATCATGTGTTGTGATGTATTCTTTAGTTTAAAGTGTTAAACTGACTTTTAGTTAACATACATATATTTAAGAAGTTATATTCTAGGTATGATAATTGATTTAGTTCTCCTTTATATTTATATTTACTTTTACTATTGGGATTTAAAGACTTATTCAATCCATCAAAATTTCAGAGCATCATAAGTTTAAAGCATTGAATGTTTAGATCATCAAAAGTTCAAGTATTAGATTTATGATTCATCAAATATTCAATCAATGGTAGGTGGTTGGGATCAATGTGAAGGTGGTGGTATTTTATCTCTTCCAATTATAGAAATAATGGTCTATAATGTTGGTGAATTATCTAGAAGTAATTCTCTAAGAAAAAGAATCAAGAAGTTTTTACTATGGCAAGTGGATGAGGTCAATAATGTTACATGCAATCAACAAGGACACTCCATTTGGAGACTTCTCGATAAATATGGGAAGGAGGTATGACCTGAACAGGGGCCTAAGTTTCCTATAAAATTAAGGGGGTACAACTTAGAATGGTGTATCCAGGTGTAGAGAATTTTTTTGACACTTTCATAGTGGGTTTACAATGCATCATTGTTTTACAGAGTGTTAATGATCCTTTAATTAAATATTACTATAAAATCACGATCTTTGCTTTCAGGTATGTCCCTTTGTTCATGATTTTTTCTTTTGGTTAGAAATGTGTTGGTAACCTTCTATACTCTTTACAAAACCTTTTTAGTTTTATTTAATAAAGTGTAAATTAAATAATTTTTACTTTAATTTATACCCTTACTTTGGTGGATTTGGGGTGTTGCGTAAATGTAAAACCTGTTTTCAATGAATTATGTAAGGGTAAAACACCCGCTACCTAAGGGTAAGGATAAAATTATATATGATAAGGGTAGATTACCTCTTATATTGGGTTGTGTAAGGACGGAGTTCCTTTTATATGTGATGCATAAGGGTGATACCCTAATTATATGTTCCACACAAGGGTCATTCTAGTGTTACATAAAAGTACCTAATAAGCTATGTAAGGTTCATTCCAACACTACATAAGGGTAAAGAGTGTCTTATAAGGGTACCTCATGAGTATTATAAGGATATTATCAATGTTGTTTATGGGTCACCCAAGATTTATACAGCCCGTGTAAGGGTAAAACTAGTTCGTGTAAGGGGAAGTTTGAATTTACTCTATTCAGGTAAGGGTAAATAAGGGTGTGTGTAATGGTGGAACACATAAGGGTCATCTATGTAAGGGTCATCTATGTAAGTGTAAAACCATGTTACCCTTTTTCATCATCCTTTTTGGGAAAATTATGTTTCTAAACACAGTTTTAATTTATTCTTCCAGAGCTCATTTATGTAACTCCCTTTTTATATTTTTAAAGAAAAAAATCATGAGAATTATTTTTCATGAATTGTTTAGGATTAATTTTTTTATGGGATGAAATTAATGCTTTCACATTCAATATTTAGTTAAAAATGAGAAATTGAATAGTGTTTTACTTTGGTATTTTCTTTCTACAAACTAGAATGCCTATGAAATTCTAAAAAATACCCAAACCTATGTTAACTTGATTTTAGTTATCCTATTTAGGGGGTTTTAGGGCGTTTGATGACTCGGTGATCAATAGAAGGGTTTTTTTCATTTTCTTTTGATCATGGGGTATGTAACTTATCTTTTTTATTCTTGTACACCCCTTATTAGGGTTTGGGGGATATTTTAATTAAGGTAGGTGATTTACTAATGAAATTAATATATCTTTAAACCCTTTTTAATTGTTTTAAGTGTAATGGATTATCAATTTTTTTTTTCAAGGCTAGATTTGAGTCTTTCATAAATGATTTGAAATAACATGGTGTGTGTGGTGAAATCCCTTTGAAGATAGATTTTTAAATAAAGTGTAATTTTTTGAAAATTTTCTCTTCTTGAAATTAAAAAGGCACAAAATGTTTTATGATTTTAAGTGAGATGGATTGAATTTAAAGGAATGAGTTTTTCATGAAAACCTTATAATTTTTTTTAAAAAAAATTAAAAGAAGGTTTTTGAAAGTCGAACTCCAGTCCAACTGAAATGATTATTTGAAATGACTGAGATTGACTAAATTTAACAGTAGCCCTATAAATTTTTTATTTATCCTAAACCACATGGAATCATGGGAATTTAGGTGGTATGAACACACACTATGAATGTATTATCTCTCTCTAGAAATGGAAAGATGATGAAAAAAATAAACTAATAGAATACATGGTGATTATTCCTTAGGGATCTTATTCTATCTCTCCAATCTTAATACTATTTCTCATGGATTAGGCTTGGGAACATGTGAACACCGGGAGCCATACTTCACTAAGATGTGTGAGAGTCCCTATATAAACCTACCCATGGGTCTCTTAATAATGGTGATATAATTTATTTATTGATTATTGAAAATTATTTAAACATATCAAGGTTATGAAATGATTTACTCATGTATGTTTTGATATAAATTTATAATTGATTCCAATTTTGACAAAGTTTATATCTGTTGGACTTAATGGAAATGAACTTTTGAATCCTATTTTGTTTTTATCCATTGAAATATATCTTCCATCATGTTTGGATAATTACAGTGAAAATATTTTCATGTCATGGTTTATTTAAAATTAAGCATAATTGATTTATTTAATATGTAATTTCTTATGAATTTTTTTGGTGAAATCCTACTAGGATTTGTTTCTCACACATTAACTTTGCCTTTAGGAATATGTATAATTCCTTATGCTAGGTCCATGAATGGGAAAAGTTCTACTAGGAGGTGATGGGTGTTCTTGATAAAGGGTCCTTGAGATTTCTTTATGACCGACGAAGTATGAGTTCCATTTATTTTGAGAAGATTATGTAGTGTTGTATTCATTGAATCAAGATATTTGGTTTGATGTTTTTTCTATATTTTGGAGTTTTACTCTTGATAATTGAATTGGCATACCGATAATTTTTTGTATCTTTCTACTATTTTTGTTTTTTTGTTTATTCCTGTGGGTGAAATCATACCCTATTTATGTTTCCAATTTTCCAGGTGCTAGTTTCAAACCCATGGGGACTAGGAACTCCCATTGGTCTATATACATATTTATTTGAGTACCATTTAGGTGTTTTATTTGGATCTATTCATGAAAAATTAGTATCAAATGTGGTTGAGCCTCTTCTTTTATGTATTTATACATTTTGGGATGTCCTGGTAGGCATAAGATAAGAATGTAAATGCTTGAAGTGTAATGACAAAAAATGTACTTCTTTTATTAATAGATTTATTATCTCCCAAATTTTTTTATCATTTTTATAATATATTCACATAAAAATAATTTTTAGACTTCATAAGAACATTAAAAATTATGCATAAATATATACTAGCACATTGTCGAATAATAACAATATATAAACATGGAAGAATAATACATTTACAGAAAAAAACTCCATAGGCTTTAAATCCCCCAAGAAGACCACCCTTGAAATGAAGATCGTAAAAAGGAAAAGAAACGTTAGGAAAATAATAAACATCATCAAAGGATTTGTAAGAATAATTATAATTATAGTGTATAATGAAGAGAGAATTATGGTGTATTTATAGGGAATTATGATCATCAACCTTTATGTTTTTCAACTAATACAATTGATTGAATTTATGACCATTCATAAAAAAATAGCTGGTCATTATTATTTTTGGTTATGTAGATGAATTTAAATGATCATTGATATTATTTAATGATATAATCAAATTTGTATTATTTTTGGATTCTATAATATATTAAATTATTTTTTATTTGAATGTATCAAATAAAAATTTATTTCATGAAATAATCTTATAAAATTATTTTTAAATGATAAAATATTTTAATTAAGCCCTAGGTATTTTTTTATGTTGAACAAAATGTTTATTTTTCTATTAAATGATTAATTTTAATTAAAATAATGAATTATTTCAAAGTTAAAATTCTCATAATTATAGAATTATTTTCATTAAATAAACATTTTTTTTGAATCATCACATCAAAATTAGCTTAGGATGATTATTTGTGAATTTTATAATAAAATTGAATTATTAGTGAAAAAGTAAAAAATACCTCTTTCAAAATCACTATGATTTTATGACATCATTACTATATCTGCATGACTAAAAAATTATGAAACAGATTATTTAATAAAAATTTAATTTAATAATTATAAAAAAATATTTCAATAATATTAATTTTAATTTAGGAATTTGTACATTGCATTTTGGAAAAAAAATTAATTTTAAATATAAAATTAATTTTTTGATTTGTGTTCATTAATTGGGGGATTTTGTAATGCCCTGACCCCAGTTACTTGTAGTCAGTGCATTATGTTAATACATTGGAATGATTACAAGGAATGAAGTCACGAAGAACTGATCAATTTAGCAGTCTTAGAAAATAGATTACATACATGAACATTACATTACAATTTCTAACATACAATACAACATAAATAATCATTTGATAATTCCATTGTTCCCTTAGCTTAAACCTGCATATCAATCATAAAAAACTTCTTGGGATCTTGGGAGAATAAAAAATTATAAATGGGTGAGCTCAGACGCTCAGTAAAGGTAAATAATTTAGCAGAAGCTATAAACTTTTAAGGAAAGATGTGTAATAAAAACAACAACTTTTTTAAACATAAACATGAACATAATATGGAAAAAATAAATCAAAAATTACCATACAAACATGCACATGGATATTCTACTAGTCCAATAATCACATGTAATAACTAAATTCATAATGAGGGAATTCAAAATGCCAGGCATCATAACCACATAGTCAAGGCCTTATGACAAGACTATAATTTTTTTTCCAAGGCCTTGTGCCAAGACACTAATTTGTGTCATGGGACCTACCGATGCATCGAGGAGCAATAGAGGGATCCACCCATCACTTACTATGTCTAATGCATTCCTCATATGAAAAGGTTGAAACATAACATAAACATTCATATTAAAACTAGCATACGAAATGTTAATACAATAACCATAAACTATGAATGGTATAAACATAACACATCCACTATCAAACAAATCACAAAAACTTCAATACATTATGGATTATTTGTATCATAATAAATCAACTTCAAACAAGTATAAAATCTATTAAAGGATGTTGACATAGTTGAAAATGATCAGTAAAACTTTTTGAGAGAAATATCCCTTTTTGTGAAATCATTTAAAAGTCAAAAATTTATAAAGGAAATATTTTAAAAGAGATTTCTGAATTAATGTCTCCCATACAACTTGGAAACTGTTTAAAGGAATTAACATTTTAAAACAATCATGTCCATATAAATAAATCCTTAAAACCATTTGGAAATCATGGACATTAAGGAGAAATATTTAGATGAATAAATATTTAAAACATTTAAAATGGTGTTTTAGTTAAAGTGTACATTAAAAGAATCATTTTGAAAAGTATTTTATGACACATGTTCATGGATAATAAATATGTCCCAGAAAATACTTACACATAAAAAATCTCAGATAATAATGAGATTGAGAAATAACCCTTGCCTTGCACTTTCCTTTGTTTAAGGGTAAGTTTAACCTTCTGTATAATGACTATAGTATGTTATTAAATTATAAATTAACCATATCTATATTTATTATATCATACATGATTCATTTATGACTTTATACTACCCATTTAATAAGGATTTCAATGTTAAATTAACATTTTGGGTAATAATTGCTTTCTTTATCGTATGTGTTTTAACTTGTTATTCTTGATTGTATCACTTAGATCATGATTTAAATACTTAAAGATTAGAAAACATGATTAATATGTAAGATATTTTAATAATATACATATGTATAATAGATAGATATATGAAATGGAAAACACTATTTATGGAGATGGTTTGCCGTACGTACAAATAATCGCTGCTTCCGTTTTCATATCGTATTTTACAGAAGTAAGTGATTAATATATATTTAAGTACATACATACATACATATATATATCCAGTATCATTATTATTTCATATAATACATACTTACTAATAAAATATATTTTTATAATCATCGTTGAATGATGAACATGGAAATGAATCTCATTGCGTCATGGAGACGGTATTCCGTACGTACGCACGAGTGAAAATATCATTATATTGATGGTGAACTCATATTTAATTGTATGGTATATCATATATAAAGAATAATTAACATGTTTTATTTATTATTTAAATCAATTATACTCATTATTAAACCCATCCAAATAAAGAAGTGTTTGAATAACAAACAACACCACGACGTGGAGACGATAAGTCGTACGTACGCACGTGTGGTGACATATCAATAATCGGTTGGATAGAATAATTAATATGATTGTAATATATTTATAATAACATCACAGTATGTATAAGGTACAATATTTATTAATTTTTTATGTGAATAAAAAATAATGAGTAAGTGGAAGAAGATAATTTTTTTGGAAAAAAGTGGTGAAATTATTACCTCTTCATCGGGTGTTTCCTTTTGAGTTGATCAAAAGGGCTCCATAGGGTTGTTTTTATGGTCAATGTAAGGCCTATAGGATTATGTGAGAGAAGTTGGTAGGATATTTGGGTAGGTTTTGGCCAATCCAAATGGTTTTGTAGGTGTGATTTTGGAAGGAGGGAAAGTGCCCTTTTATAAGAGAGGTGAGGTGCACTTTAGGAAAAGATTGGAATATTATTTTATAATAAAATAATTTTTGATTCCTAATGGCTCCAAATGAATTTATTTCTAGAATTAGGTGGTTATGGGTATAAATCCTCTCAACCAATAGGTTTTAGATAAGTTTAGGTTACCTTATTAACCTTATCTTTTAGATTTAACTCAAGGTTAAATAGTTTAACATTTACCATGTCTCGTTGTATTTTTATAATAAAAGTGGTTCATTAATGACATTTATATCATTATTTATGTCCTTTGTCCAAACCTTATATTTATAGGAATATCATATCATTTAATAATATAATATTTGTTTTAAAAACTAATTTATGTCAATTTTGACACTATTTAGTATTTGGTTTTTGTGAAAGTCATCAAAACATGATTACTTCTAACCAAATACATTTAATCAACCCTAACATGTCATATTCACCTATAAAATTCGTGGATGGAATCAAAACTTTTAAATTATTTTTATTTTAATATTTATAATATCAATTATTTTAGTATTTCATTAAGAAGGTAATTACTACAACATCATTGTGACATAAATAAATTTAATTATTTAATGTAGAAAAATTATAAATAAAATTAAATTATGTAGGAAATAGTTTTAGATTTATAATTAATATTAATAGTCGAATTGATCTTTTGTATAACCCTATATTTAAAATAGTTTAGTTATTAAACTTTGAATTTTACACTTTTAACTCTTCTTTAAATAAAATAATAATAAATGTCCTCATATAATACAAGTGGACTAAAGGATCATAGTTTTGTTCTAAGGTTGATTTTCATGGAAATATACTTATCCAATAGAATTAGGACATGTGTTAGGGTAATAATAATATCATTTTTACCTTCAATTACCCTATTTACTTTTAACTGTGGTAAATAAAAGTCAAAAGTTACCATTCACCAAAAAATATTTTCATCTTATTGAACCACATTTTACTTACTAATATTAACCATGTCACTCAGATTCTTAAAATTCAACTCCCAGAAGCAGTAAAATTATGTTTTATACAAATTTGAAAACGTGCCGTGAAGGTGGGTAAAAGACGGTAAAAAGTTAAATAAAATTTTATACATATAATCTTTTTATAAAATAGATCCAATGAATTACAATGAAATTATATAGGAATTATGTATCTATTTTGACTTAAAATAAATTTAAATAAAATAAATAATTATTTAAATAAAAATTCGGTTTTAAATAATGACGCACTGTTTTTCACCATTCATAAAAATTTGAAAGTTTTTAGAAAAATACCAAAAATTCACCCTAAGATAATTTTGATATTCAGAATTCAAAAATGAAGTCTATTTTACTAAATTCAAAACATATAAGTTTCATTTATTAATTTAAAATTAATTCCTGTTTTCAAAACCAAAAGGTGGATTTTTTTTAAAAAAAAACTATCAAAAGATTGACATTTTTTATGTCCAATTTATATGTGAAATTACTAATAATGACCTAAATTGTATTAAATGATAAAAATTTAATATAATTATACTTTAAAAATATTAAAATGTATAATTTAACACTATAAATTATTTCAATTAAAAAAGTTGTTTTCAATTAAAATTTAGTATTTTCACTATTCACCAAAATATGAAAGTTATCAGAAAAGTACAAAAAATGTATCCATACTAAATTTTCACTACAAGAAAACAGAATATTTGTGAAGGGTGATTTGCGACAGGATCTCGTCGTAAAAGACCTTTTACGATGGGGCTCCGTCGCAAATCGCCCGTTGCCAAAAACGGCGTCGCAAATAGGTGTTTTTGCGGCGGTTCCGTCGCAAAAATAGTATTTGCGATGGTATTTTTCCACCATCGCAAATTGGTTTTCGTTTATATATAAAAAAGGTATTTGTGACGGGCCGTCGCAGATATATTAGTTGCGATGGGTTTCTGAGCCGTCGCAAATGGGAAATTTAAAAAATATTTGTGATGTAGGTATTTGTGACGGACCGTCGCAGAAATAGTTTTTACAACAGATATTCTTCCCATCGCAAATGAGATAGTAAAAAAAAATTTACGACGAGACACCCCATCGTAAATACTCCCGTCGCAAATACTAAAAAAAATAAAAAAATAAAATATTTAATACAAATCGTATAATATTATATAAAAATAAAAATAATATTAATAATATAAAAAAATTCTATTATTATAATATAAATAAAAAAATATAAAATATAATTATTAAATATTAATATAAAATAATAATAATATGAATAATAATAATATAATATTATATAATAATACTAATATTAATAATATTATTAAATTATGTATATAATAATAATAATAATATTAATATTAATAATATAAAGAAATTATATTATTATAATATTAATAATAATAAATTTATATAATATAATTATGAAATATTAATATAAAAAATAATAATAATATGAATATAAATAATATTATATTATATAATAATAATACTAATATTAATAATATAAAAAATTTGTATAATATTATTATTATTAAAATAAACATACATATTTATGAAAAAATAATATTAATATTATTAATATTAATAAAATTATGAAATTATAAACTTCTCAATATTAATAATAAATATAAAATATTAAAAGTAATATTACTAAAATAAACAGACATTAAAAATAATACTAATAAGTAATAAAATATTAAAAAAATAATTTTTTAATTATTTCCTAATTATTTTCAATTGTTTCTTAATTATTTTTAATCGTTTCCTAATTATTTTTAATTGTTTCCTAATTATTTTTAATTGTTTCATAATTATTTTTAATTATTTCCTAATTATTTTAATTATTTCCTAATTATTTTAATTATTTCCTAATTTTTTTAATTTTTAATTTTTAATTATTTCCTAATTATTTTTAATTGTTTTCTAATTAATTTTAATTATTTCATAATTATTTTTAATTGTTTCATAATTATTTTTAATTGTTTCCTAATTATTTTTAATTGTTTCCTAATTATTTTTAATGGTTTCCTAATTATTTTTAATTATTTCCTAATTATTTGATAATTATTCTAATTATTTCTATTTAAATCTAATTATTTATTAATTATTTGATAATTATATAATTATTTCAAATTAAATATAACTATTTCTAATTATTTCTAATTAAATATATTTATTTCTAATTATTACCAAAACATCATCTAGGAGTGTCGAACTAAGAATGCAGTAAGACCCGTTGTCGTGTACCAGGTTACCCCGAGTGAAGCTCAAAACACCTTGTCAGTGTTTTCACTCCTAGGTACATCTGTGCCAGAGCCACCGCTACTTGTTCGTATTCAGACAAGGATTATTTGGTACAACCACTTAATCTAATTATACTATATAACTACAAAACATTCTATTAAAAAAATTAAAATTAACAATTAAAAATAATTTAATGATAAAAAATATTTTAAAAAATAAAAAAATATAAATACCTTCGATATTTTGAAGCAATTTGTGCCTCCTAACTCCTTCTCTTCTCTTCTCGTAAGAAAAAATTAAAATGAAAGAAATTTTCTAATTAGGACTGGAAGTTAAACAAAGAGAGGAAGAGAGATCTGAATGATTTGAAAAAAAACGGGTGGGGGGTATATATAGGTTAGATTATTTCTGACAGTCTTATTTGGGACGGGATCCCATCACAAATACCTTCGCCCGCATTAATTACGGGCAGCGGTTAAAAGGGTTTTTGCGATGGGCCCGTCGCAAATAGCTGTCTGCCGACATACCATTAGCGACGGGTGGATATCCCCGTCGCAAATTCCTATTTATCACCGCTGGTATTGGCAATGAGCCCCGTCTTAAATACCTTCGCCCGCATTCATTACGGGCGGCGGTTAAAAGGGTTTTTGCGATGGGCCCATCACAAATAACTGCCTACTGACAAACCATTAGCGACAGGCAAATATTCCCGTCATAAAATCCTATTTACCACCGCCAATATTGGCGACGAGACCCATCGCAAATAACACCATCTGAATATTTTTTTGCAACGGGACAATTACCCATCGCAAATAGTATTTACCACCGCTGGGTAGTTGCGATGGGTAGAAGGCGACCGTCACAAATAGGCTTCCCGTGTTTTGGCTTGCAAACCGCGCCATATCTATTGCGACGAGTCCTGTATTACTGTCGCAAATAACTGACCATTTGTGATGGGGATATATTCCCGTCACAAATACGCTTTTCATCGGAGTTTTTGCGACAGGAATAAAGCCTATCGCAAATAACCCCTCGCAATAATAAAGTTTTCTCATAGTGTTTTATGTCCCAATTCTAAAAATGAATTTATGTTCATTAAAATTAATATATAAAAGTTTCAAATATTTTTTTTCAAAAGTGTCCTCCATTAAAATGCGGTAAAATTTCATTTTTTGGAAAAATACTTCTTTTATCTGAAAAAATGAATTTTTTCTTATATTATTTCTAAGAAACACATAATATGGATTCTAAAATTATATTTAGCATATAAAATTCAAAATTCAGTTAATACTATTCATAACTGCTTTTTGAACAGCTAGTTTGGTAAGTCGTGGTGTGCTTGAACTCAGTGTTGCGTGTAGCGTAAGCTATTGAATTACTTTAAAGAGATAACATACTATGAAATCTTGGGGTGTTACATTCTCCCCTCCTTCAATAAATTGTGTCCTCACAATTTAAAATTGTTCTTCGAAAATAAAAGGTTTAAAATACCAAATACCCTTTGTGGAAAACCCACATCGGGAATTGGGTAAATAAAATTTAGTCTTAATAATAGGGAAAGAAATGAAAATGTCACCACCAAATTATAATCTCTATTAGAAGAACATTGGTGGCAATTAGATAAACATGATGGAGG
Organism: Viscum album; assembly: GCA_963277665.1. Lineage (NCBI taxonomy): Eukaryota > Viridiplantae > Streptophyta > Magnoliopsida > Santalales > Viscaceae > Viscum > Viscum album. The sequence goes on from OY728132.1 coordinate 1,882,204,083, forward strand.
AAATACACAAATATTTATAGGAAGTGATTGAGGTCATAAATCACAAAAAAGTGTAAAATTGAGGGCCTCAAAGCCATAAATCTATGATGATTTAAAATATCATTGATTAAACAAAACATAAGGTTTTAGGATAACACATTTTTGGTTTTAAGATCCCTTACCTAAATTTTAAGAGTTAATTTATTCATATAATAAGATAGAAAAAAATATACTTGACAAGTAGAGTTGTATCCATCATCTAATTCCTACCACAAACTCATATTTCACTCCAAAAGATAATAGAATTCAGAAATAATCTATTTATCCTAATCATATAGGCTTCCAAAAATAATTAATTTATAATTAATTTTTCAGACTATTTAGAAAAACTACATTATACAAACCAGGACATCACATAAGATAGTGGTAGGTGATGCACCCTTGTTGCCCTTTGGTTGCGGGTTCAAGTCTCGTAGCCTTGCTGGATGGGACGAGTTGTCGCTTGACCTCTAAGTTGTCCTTTTAATAACAATCCAAAAATAACCTTAAGAAATGTTTTAACTTTATAAAATAGTATCCAATGTCCAATTTAATCCATTACATCCTTTAGACTTTTCGAAAATACTTCTGTACAAACTCACAATCCAAAATTTATAAAGAAGGTCAACATAAAGTAATAAAGATATCTTTTTACACATAATAACATGTGAATACCTTCATCATGTATACTCTTAAAACATGTTAACACCCTAAATTACTATAAAACCTTAATAATTACATTCATGATCCCTTATTCATTATAGAATACTAGATATACTTCTAATATCCAAAAATGTTGTAAACCTCAACAATGATGGAATAAATAAACAATTAATTAGTTTCAATGTAGTCCATAATATCTAAGATATTTTTTCCAAATAAATCATATCTTATTCCAAAATCATTACCTAAATTTTAGAAACATATTAAGGGTTATATTTACCCCAACCATATATTTTCCAAAATGTTTAACTTGAAACATTGTCAATTTACTTGGTACCATAAAATCTCAAATCCTTAATGAAAACGTACTACAATACAATCCTTATATACTTTATAATTATTATAACTTGGACATCATTAATGAAATACTCAATTGACACAATTATATAAAAAAACTTAATAACACTAATCATTCCTATTTATTTTTGGTAGTATCATAGCTTTATTATTATCCAATAGCATCATTTGGGGTATACTCTGATGATTTGGACATTGATTCGCATAGTGTCCCAACTCCTTGAAGATGAAACATTGTACATTTGAAACCATTTTCTTACCATTTCAATCACGTAATTGGTGTCCTTTTTCTCCACACGTATAACAAACACCCATTCCCTTTAATCATTACCAAGGTGATTCTTTCCACAGTTACCACATATGGGAAAATCCTTCTTTCCCCTCTTCCATTTATCCATCTTTCTCTCTACCATCCTCTTATCTGGATTCTCTTCAAAGCCATATGACTTAGATAATTCTTTACATATCTTATTAACACATGATACTATTTATTCATATGATGAGAATATGTGGGAGATAACTTACCTTCTAAATGTTGTCTTAAGACCATGAAAGATATGATCCTTCTTACTCTTTGGATCATACGTATTATTGGAGTTCACATTCATTCTAATAGGAACCATTTCTAAACAACGACATACAGTAGGTTAGTTTATGAATCCCAATGCATAATTCAAAACTTTTAAAATACCTGATGTAAATTTAAAGGTTTATGCATATAATGCATAACCATAAAAAAAATTCTTTGATGAAGTATTTACTCATAAATCCTTCATAATGGTTTGTAAATAAAATGTGAATTATCCTAAGCATATCTCCCAGGAGTGTCATAACCAATAGTGAAACAAGGCCCGTTGTCGTGTATCGGGATACCCTGGGTCAATCCCGAAACTCCTTGTGGGAGTTATGAATCCAAGGTACATTTATGCTAGATCCTCCTCTACCTGCTCATATCCATAAAAGGATTTATTTCTTGTAAAATACAAAAAATCTCTACATTTACAAAATTATAGGATGTTATTCTATAATAATCCTCAAAGTATATCTTAGGGTAATGTTCTCTAATCAGAGTTGTTCAAAATCTAGTTTACTAGGCTTGTACTAAACTTCCTCTGATACCAACTGTAATGCCCCAACCCCAGTTACCCAGATTCAGTGCATTATTTTAATACATTGGCATGATTACAAGGAATCAAGACCCAAAGGACCGATCAGTTTATCAGTCTTGGAAAATATATTACATACATGAACGTTACATTACACTTTATAACACACAACACAACATAAATAATACTTTTATAATTCCATTGTTCCCTTAGATTAACTCTGAATATCAATCATAAAACACTTCTTGGGATCTTGGGAGAATAAAACATAAGAAAGGGGTGATCTCAGATGCTCATTAAGGGTAAATAATTTAGTGGAAGCTATAAAATTTTAAAGAGAAATGTGTAATAAAAGCAACAACCTTTTTAAACATAAACTTGAACATAATAAAGAAAAAATAAATAAAAAATTACCATATAAACATGCACGTTTATATTTTACTAGTCGAATAATCACATGTAATAACTAAATTCATAATGAGGGAATGCATAATGTCAGACATCATAACCACATAGTCAAGGCCTTGTGCCAAGAGTACACATTTTTTCCAAGGCCTTATTCCAAGACACTTGTGTATCTCATGATACCTATCGATGCATCGAGGGGCTATAGCGGTCTTCATCCGTCACTTACAAAGTACAATTTATTCCTTATAAGAAAAGGTTGAAACATAACATAAACATTCATATTAAAACTAGCATATGAAATCTTAATACATTAACGATAAACCATAAATGGTATAAACATAACACATCCACAGTCAAATATATCACAAAACCTTCAATATAATATGGAAGATTTGTGTCATAATAAATCAACTTCAAACAAGTATAAAATCCATTAAAGGATGTTTACATAGTTGAAAATGATCGGTAAATTTTTTTGAGAGAAATATCCCTTTTTGTGAAATCATTTAAAGTCACACATTTGTAAAGAAAATATTTCAAAAGATATTTCTAAATCAAAGTGTCCCATACCAATTTGAATCTTTTTAAAGTAATTAACATTTTAAAACAATCATTTTCATATAAATAAATCCTTAAAACCATTTTGAAAACATGGAAATTATTGAGAATGATTTAGATGAATAAATATTTAAAACAAATAAAATGATGTTTTAGTTAATTTTTACCTTAACAGAATAATTTTGAAATGTCTTTTATGAAACATGGTCATGTATAATAAATATGTCCCAGAAAATACTTACACATAAACAATCTCAGATAATAATGAGATTGAGGAATTAACCCATACCTTGCACTTTCCTTTGGTCGAGGGTACGTTTAACCACTGTATATTGACCATAGTATGTTATTAAATTATACCAGAACCATATTCATATTTATTATATCATACATGATTTTTTTATGATTTTATACTACCCATTTAATAGTGACTTCAATTTTAAATTAATATTTTGGGTAATAATTGCTTTTTTATCGTACGTGTTTTAACTTGTTATTTTTTATCGTATCACTTAGATCATGATTTAAATACATAAAGATTATAAAACATGATTTATATATCACATATATTTAGAATATAAATATGTATAATAGATAGATATATGAAATGGAAAACAACATTTATGGAGACGGTATGCCGTACGTACACATAAATGATGTTTCCGTTTTCATATCGTATTGAACAGAAGTAAGTGAATAAGATATATGTAAGCACAAACACACACACACACACACACACAAATCTCTAGTATCATTATTATTTCATATAATAAAAATTTATTAATAAGATATATATTTATAATTATCGTTGAATGGTGAACGTGGAAATGAATCTCATCGCATCGTGGAGACGATAATTCGTATGTACGCACGAGTGACAATATAATTATATTGATGGTGAAATCATATGTAATTGGATGGTATATAATATATACATAATCATTAAAATGTTATATTTATTATTTAAAGCAGTTATACTAATTATTAAACCCATCCAAATAACAAAGTGTTTGAATAACAAACTACACCACGGCGTGGAGACAGTAAGTCGTACGTACATATGTATGGTGACATGTCATTCATAGGATGCATAGAATAATGAATATGATTTTAATATATTTATATTAACATCACATTATGTATAAGGTATTGTATTTTTTATGGGAATAACAAATAGAGAGGATGTGGAAGAAGAAAAGAACTTTGAAAAAAGGTGGTGAAATTATTACCTCTTCTCCGGGTGTTTCCTATTGAGTTGATCAAAAGGGATCCATAGGTTGTCTTTATGATAAATGTAAGGAATCTAGGATTAATTTAGGGAAGTTGGTAGGATATTTGGTCAGGGGTTGGCCTAGACAAATGGCGCTGGAGGTGTGATTTTGAGAGAAGGGGAAGTGCTCTTTTATGAGAGAGGTGAGAGGCACCTTAGGAAAAGATTGAAATATTATTTTATAATAAAATAATTTTCAGTTTCTAATGGCTCCAAATTAATTTATTTTTATCTATAGGTGGTTATGGGTCAAAATCCTCTCAACCAATAGGTTTTATACAACTTTATTTTACCATATTAAAATTATCTTTTAGATTTAACTCTTTGTTAAATAGTTTAACATTTACCATGTCTCCTTGTATTTTTATAATATACAGTTAGTAAACATACTATAAAATGACCTGATAACCCAAATGGGTTAATTAATTACATATATATCATTATGTAAGTCGTTTGGATGAACTATAGATTTTTAGGAATATTATATCATTTAATAATATAATATTTGTTTTGAAAACTAATTTATGTCAATTTTGACACTATTTAGTATTTTCTTTTTGTGAAAGTAATAAAAACTTTATTAATTAAAAAAAATACATTTAATCAACCCTAACATTTCCTATTAACCTATAAAATTCATTTATGGCATCAAAACTTTGAAATTATATTTTTTTAATATTTATAATATCAATTATTTTAATATTTTATTAAGAAGGTAATTATTGAATCTTCATTGTGACATAAATAAATTTAATTATATAATGTCTAAAAATTATAAATAAATTTCTATTATGTAGGAAATAGTCTTATATTTCTAATTAATATTTACAGTCTAATTTATATTATGTATAATCCTATATTAAAAATAGTTTAGTTATTAAATTTTAATTTTACACTTTTAGCTCTTCTTTAAATAAAATACTAATAAATGTCCAAATCCAATCCAAGCGGACCTAAAGGATCATATTTTTGTTCTGAGGTTGATTTTTGTCTAAATACACTTATCCAATAGAATTAGGACATGTGTTAGGGTAATAATAATATCAGTTTTACATTTAATTACCCCATTTACTTTTAACCGTGGTAAATAGAAGTCAAAAGTAACTATTCAAAAAAAAATTATTTTTATCTTATTGAACCAAATTTTACTTACTTATATTAACCATTTCACTCATATTTTTTAAATTCAACTCACATAAGTGGTAAAATTATGTTTTATACAAATTTGCAAATGTGTCTAAAAGGTGGGTAAAAGAGGGTAAAATGTTCAATAAAATATTATACATCTAATCTTATTATAAAATGGATCTAATGAATTAAATTGAACTTATATATATAGTATTTATCTATTTTTAATTAAAATAAATTTAAATAAAATAGATAATTATTTAAATAAAAAGTCGGTTTTAAATAATAACGCAGTGTTTTTTATTATTCATCAAAAATTGAATGTTTTCAGAAAAATACCAAAAATTCACCCTAAGATAATTTTGATATTAAGAATTCAAAAATGAAGTCTATTTTACCAAATTAAAAACATATAATTTGAATTTATTAATTTAAAATTAATTCCCATTGTAGAAACACAGAAGTGGATTTTAAATAAAAAAGTAAAAACTATCAAAAGATAGACATTTGTTTATGTCCAATTTATATGTGAAAATACTTATAATGATCTCAATTGTATTAAATTATAAAAATATAATATAATTATACTTAAAAACTATTCAAATGTATAATTTAACACTATAAATTATTTCAATTAAAAAAAAATTCCATTAAAATTTAGTATTTTTCACTATTCCTCAAAATATGAAAGTTATCAGAAAAGTACCAAAAATTTATCCAAACTAAATTTTCATGTCCCAGTTATAAAAGAGAATTTATCTTTATTAAACTGAATATATAAAAGTTTCAAATATTTGTTTTAAAAAGGGTTCTCCATTAAATGGTTGTAAAATTGATTTTTTGAAAAATTCTTCTTTTATCTAAAAAAATGAATTTGTTCTTATATTATGTATAATAAACAGATAATATGGATTATAAAATTATATTTAGTATATAAAATTCAAAATTTAGTTAATACTATTCATAACCACTTTTTGAACGGCTTGTTTGGAAAGTTGTGGTGCATTTGAACTCGGTGTTGCGTGTAGCGTAATCTATTGAATTAATTTAAAGAGATAATGTTCTATGAAATAGTGGGGTGTTACATTCTCCCCTCCTTCAATAAATTTCATCATCACAATTTAAAATTGTTCTTCGAAAATAAAAGGTTTAAAATAGCAAATACCTTTTGTGGAAGACCCACATCGAAAATTGAGTTAATAAAATTGATTCTTAATAAGAGGGAAAGGGAAATGAAAAAGTCAACACCAAATTACAATCTCAATTGGGAGAACATTGATTAAAATTAGATACACATAATTTTAGGCAAAACATAAATATTTATAGGATGTGATTGAGGTCATCAATCACAAACAAGTGTAGAATTGAGGGCCTCAAAGTCATCAATCTATGATGATTTAAAATATCATCGGTTCAACAAATCATAAGGTATTATGATAACAAATTTTGGGATTTAATATACATTCTTTAATGTTTAAGAATTAATTTATTCATAGAATAAGAAATAAAAAAATACTTGACAATTATAGTTCCATCCTTCAACTAATTCCTACCACAAACTCATCGTTTCCTCCAAAAGATAATAGAATTCAGAAATACTCTATTTATCTAATCTTATAGGGTTCCAAAAATAATTAATTTATAATTCATTTGTTATACTGTTAAAAAAACTACATTATAAAAACTAGGACATCACGTAGGCCAGTGGTAGGTGATTCACCCGTGTCACCCTTTAGCCGCGGGTTTAAGTCTCGCAGCCTTGCCAGACAGGATGGGTTGTCTCCTGACCTCTGAGTTGTCCTTTTAATAACAATCCAAAATATTCTAAATAAATGTTTTAACTTTAGAAAATATTATCCAATGTCCAACTTAATCTATTCCATCCTTTAGACTTATCCAAAATACTTTTGTCCAAACTCACCGTCTAAAATTTATAAGGAAGGTCAACATAACATAATAAAGATCTCTTTTTACACGTAATAACACATGAATACCTTCATCTTGTATACTGTTAAAATATGGTAACACCCTGAATTAACATAAAACCTTACTAATTACATTCATGCTCCCTTATTAATTATAGAATATTGGATATACTTATAATATCAAAAAATGTTATAAACTTCAACAATGATGGAATAAACAAACAATTAATTAGTTTCAATGTAGTAAAAAATATCTAAGATATTTTTTCCAAATCAATTATATCTTATTCCAAAATCATTATCTAAATTTCATAAACTTATTAAGGGTTATATTTCCCCCAACCATATATTATCCAAAATGTTTAACTTGAAACTTTGTCACTTTACTTGGTACCATAAAATCTCAAATCCTTAATGAAAACATACTGCAGTACAATCCTTATATACTTTATAATTATTATAATTTGTACATCATTAATAAAATACTCAAATGACACAATTATATAATAACAAATTAAGATTACTAATCATTCCTCTTCATTTTCATTAGTATCATAACTTGATTATTATCTAATATTACCATTTGGGGTATACTCTGATGATTTGGGCATTGATTCACATAGTGTCCCGACTCCTTGCAGATGAAACATTGTACATTTGAAATATTTTTATTACCCTTGCAATAACTTACTTGGTTTCCTTTTTCTCCCCAAATATAACAAACTCCCATTGCTTTCAAGAATTTACCACAGTGATTATTTCCATAGTTATCACATATGGGAAAATCCTTATTTACCCTCTTCCCTTTATCCATCATTCTCTCTACCATCCTCTTCTCTGGCTTCCCTTCAAAGCCATATGACTTAGAGAATTCTTTACTTATCTTATTAACACATGATACTATTTCTTCATATGATGAGAATACATGGGAGAAAATTTCCATTCTAAATGTTTTCTTAATACCATGGAAATTATGATCCTTCTTACTCTTTGGATCATACGTATCGTTGGAGTTCAGATTCCTTCTATTGGGCACCATTTCTAAATAATGGAATACACTAGGTTAGTTTATGAACCAAAATGCATAATTCAAAACTTGTAAAATACCTAAAGTAAATTGAAAATTTTATGAATATAATGAATAATTATAAAAATGTTTTATTTGAGGAAGTATTTACTCATAAATCATTCATAATGGTTTACAAAGTAAATGTGAATTATCCTAAGCATATCCCATGGGAGTGTCGTAACCAAGAGTGTAGAGAGGCCCATTATCATGTACCAGGATACCCTGGGTCAAGACCGAAACTCCTTTTTAGAGTTCTAAATCCTAGATACATCTGTGCCAGAGCTGCCTCTACCTACTTGTATCCAGATAGGGATGTATTACTTGGAAAATACACAAAATCTCTATATTACCAAAATTCTTGGAAGTTCTCCAATAATAATCATCAAAGTATATCTTAGGGTAATGTTCTCTAATATGACTTTTTCTAATTCTAGTTTACAAGTTTTGTACTAAACTTCCTATGATACCAACTGTAATGTCCCAACCCCAGTTACCTAGAGTCAGTGCATTATTTTAATACATTGGTATAATTACAAGGAATCAATTCTCAAAGGACTGATTAGTTTAGCATTCTTAGAAAACAGATTACATAATGAATGTTACATTACAATTTCTAACATACAACAAAACATAAATAATCCTTTGAGAATTCCATTGTTCCCTTAACTTAATCCTTAATATCAATCAAAAAACACTTCTTGGGATTCTAGGAGAATAAAACATAAGAAAAGGGGTGAGCTCAGATGCTCAGTAAGGGTAAATAATTTAGTGGAAGCTATAAACTTTTAAGGAGAGATTTTTAATAACAAAACAACCTTTTTAAACATAAACTTTAACATAATACAGCCAAAATAAATCAAAAATTACCATATAAACATGCACATGGATATTCTACTAGTCAAAAAATCACATGTAATAACTAAATTCATAACAGGGGAATGCATAATGTCGGACATCATAACCACATAGTCAAGGACTTTTTCCAAGAATACACAATTTGTTTTGCCAAGGCCCTGTTCCAAGACACTAGTTTGTCTCATGATACTTATCGATGCATCGAGGAGCTATACCGGGCTCCACCCATCACTTAAAAAGTCCAATGCATTCCTCATATGAAAAGGTTCAAACATAACATAAACATTCGTATGAAAACTAGCATATGAAACATTAATACATTAATGATAAACGATTAATGGTATAAAAATAATACATCCACATTCAAACATATCAAAAAACCATCAATATAATATGGATGATTTGAATCATAATAAATCAACTTCAAACAAGTATAAAACTCTTTAAAGGATGTTGACATAGTTGAAAATGATCATTAAAACTTTTTGAGAGAAATATCCCTTTTGGTGAAATCATTTAAAAGTCAAAAATTTATAAAGGAAATATTTCAAAAGAGATTTCTGAATCAAAGTGTCCCATACCACTTTTAATCTTTTGAATGGAATTAACATTTTAAAACAATCATGTCCATATAAATAAATCCTTAAAACCATTTTGAAAACATGGACATTAATGAGAACGATTTAGATGAATAAATATTTAAAACATTTAAAATGATGAATTAGTTGAAGTCTACCATAAAAGAATCATTTTGAAATGCCTTTTATGAAACATGGTCATGGATAATAAATATTTCCCAGAAAATACTTACACATAAACAATCTCGGATAATAAAGAGATTAAGGAATTTACCCTTACCTTGCACTTTCCTTTAGTCGAGGGTACATTTAACCACCTGTATAATGACCATTATAGGTTATTAAATTCTAAAATAACCATATTAAAATTTATTATATCATACATGATTCATTTATGACTTTATACTTCCCATTTAATAATGATTTCCATGTTAAATTAATTTTTGGGTAATAATTGCTTTCTTTATCATACATGGTTTAACATGTTATTCTTGATCATATCAATTACATCATGACTTAAATACTTACATATTATAAAACATGATTTATATATCATATATATTTAGAATATAAATATGTATAATAGATAGATATATGAAATGGAAAACACCGTTTATGGAGACGGTATGCCGTACGTACACATAAACACTGTTTCCATTTTCATATCGTATTGAACGGAAGTAAGTAATAAGACATATGTAAGTACACACACACACACACACACATATTACTCCAGTAGCCTTATTATTTCATATATTACATACTTATTATGAATATATATTTTTATAATCATTATTTAATGGTGAATGTGGAAATGAATCTCCCCGCGTTGTGAAGACGGTAATCCGTAAGTACGCACGAGCGACAATATCATTATATTGATGATGAAATAGTATGTAAATTGATGTTATATCATATATACAGGATCATTAACGTCTTATATTTATTATTTAAATCAGTTATACTCATTATTATACCCATCCAAATAACGAAGTGTTTGAATAACAAACTACACCATGACGTGGAGATGGTAAGTCATACGTACACACGTATAGTGACATGTCATTAATAGGATGGATAGAATAATGAATATTATTGTAATATATTTATAATAACATCACAGTATGTATAAGGCACTAGATTTATTATTTTTTATGGTAATAACAAGTAAAGAGTAATTGGAAGATAAAAAGAACTTTAAAAAAAGGTGGCGAAATTATTACCTCTTCTACGGATGTTTCCTTTTGAGTTGATAAAAATGGATTCATAGGTTGTATTTATGATCAATTTAAGGAATCTAGGCTAAAGTGAGGGATGTTGGGAGGATATTTGGGTAGGGTTTGTGTAACGACCCAAAATTTCATTAATGAAAACTTCTCTTGATCTAATTAAATGTCTCGTTATGTAAAATGTGAACTTCTCTGGTTTTGTGTTTTTGGATTTTAAAATACCATTAAGATTTTGACCATTACTAATATTTTCGTTAAACAATGATCACAAGATTAGTATAAATATACGTCTTTAACAAATCAAATTTACTCAAACAAAGGAAGCGATGACCTCATCCAGTTGACTTTCCCCATTTGAAGCCCATTTGTTAGATCTCAGAAAGGAGGTGCTATCATTGGGATTCACTCTTGACCAAGCCCAAGCCAAGATTGTATATGTTAAGCTTGAGCAGAACCTCCTACGATAGAAGTGGAAGTTGATAGAGATTACCACCTAAACAATGTTATCCGAGCCACCCCAAGAGTCGATCACCATCACATGCCTTACCCTTCGGTCTTATGCGGGTGTTATAAGGGGTTATGTAACAAGAAATTATCACTATTAATACTTACATTATTTTTTTATATAATAATGAATATAAATTCATTTTATTATTGTTACTTTGTAAATAGTTTTTAAAGAAAAAATAGTATTTTTGGTTAATAATCAACTAAGAAATCTATTTTGATGAATTAATGGATTTTTGAATTAAATAATATTTTAATAAATTATTATTATTATTATTAAATTACTTTTTATTAAATATAAATTATCATATAATTTTATGAATGCAATTGTAATTTTTATTAAGGTTTGAAAGTTTTTTTATCAAATCCCATGAATTTTCGATAAATGTTGATTTTTTTAAAAGTAAAAATTCACATATTTAGAAAAATATTTAGATAAAATTAATATTATTTTTGTAATCAGGACATTGAAATTATCCAACGGTGAATTTTTCATAATTTTCTGAGACCATCGATTTTTTGGGTAAAAAATTAAATACTGTTTAAATATATATTGTGTGTTATGACATCACGATGACCCAATAGTGATGTAAAAAATACAATAAATGATATGTTCGGAAAATATATTTTTAACCTTAAAATAATGTGTTTTATATTAGTTTTTTTATTTTTAGAAAGCTTTAGTGGACCCATCAAGACTTATAAAACATTTTGTCTTTTTAAATTGTTTTCCTTGAGAGTATGACTCACCTCCACATAATCCACCCAATTATTTTAAGAAGTTCAGACATTTCCCTTATAAAATATTTTTTTACACACCCCTTTAGAAAAAACCATGGTAAAAACCATGGGCAGGTTTGTGGTTTTGATAAGTTTAATGTGAGGTGTCCCAAACCTAAATAATAAAGAATTCCTTCTCCTTTCCAATATAAACCCACCAAAGCTCCTAATTTATCTTCACTCAAAGACTTTGGAGTTCATCCAACCCCTGCCCTACTCTCTCTATAATCCTCCCAAAGTGCACTAAGCTCCCAAGAATCCTCTCTCAAGCCTCTCCCAAGCCTTTGGGATCACACTTCCAAGTAATGTATTTCTTCTATTTCATTTTTGTCTCAATTTCATTATGTTATTATACCATTTTAAATTCAATTAAGAATGATAGGGTATGATTTCACACCCCCATACTTCCCTCTTTATTTTTTACTGGTGGGAGACCGCTTTCTCTCTCATTAATCATTTCCATGTACACCCGTTACTATACCGAAATTCCGTAAGGAATTTCTCTCTCCTTAATTACATTCAAGCTATTCTTTTGAACAATGAATCTAAATTCCATTACATATGATGGGAAATGTATCTATATTACCCCCTTACTGTATATTTCATGTATATATTATGAGACACCCCTTTCTCTCTCATTAACCATTTTTTTTAATTCTTTCGTCACGTCATTACACTGCCGAAATTGCACCACGTTCTTCCAAGCCAAAGTCATTGTGTAGTGATTACCATGCCCATTTATCTATCAAGGTTATTCACCTTTATGCACATTTACTTATTTATTATATATTTTCATGTATGAATTACAAATTCCTTTATCGTGGAATAAATTATTATGTTTAATGAATCCTTGTTTTATGATCCATGTGGCACACTTATGCATGAAATGAAATGTTTAAGAAGGGTGCGCCCTAACAGTGCTTCAATGCATTGGGTAAAGTATAGTATCATGATACATCATGTGAAATGGTTGTTTAATCATTATAATTTAATTGAAATGAGGTTTCTAATCTTTCTTCATGTGCAATGAGGGTTTTACTCATGCTCCATGTGCAATGAGCCTTGGATCAAGCTAATTATTTGTAAGTGTTGTTGTCACATTTCCATGTTATGTTAATCATGTTATATAATGACTTTATGTTTATGTTTCAATTTTGCTCCATTGATATGTCTATTTTCTAACATGTACTTTTTTCCTCATGTTATTCCATGTTTATTCCCTTACTGGGCTTTATAACTCACCCTTTTTTATGCATGTCCATAGGATATCTTATGCAAGGCTATGTACGAGGGAAAGTAGTGGTCATGTAAAGGAAGTTTTCCATAAAGATGTTTTATTTCATGTTTTAAGTTGTTATATAATGGTCCTAATCCCCAAAGAAACTAGACCTCTCGATCTTCTTTATTGTATCAAGTGATGTTTATTTAATAAATCATGTTTAAGTGTGTAATAAAGAGCAGGGTTGTCATAGTTGGTATTAGATGATAGGTTTAGTTATTTTTTGGATTAGGATTATAAAACCCTAGTAAAGCCTTAGAGAAAAGACTAAGTATAATAAAAACATCCCTATGTTTTGGTGAGTATTGAGTAAGTGGTTTATCAAGAAAATACATCCCTGTCAGGATATGAGTATGTAGAGGCGGCTCTGGCACAGATGTACCTAGGGGTGAAAATCCCGATAAGGAGTTTTGGGCTTGACTTGGGGTATCCTAGTACATGACAATGGGCCTTGATACACTCTTGGTTATGACACTCCCAGGAGATATTCTTTGATAAATTCACAAGCTTAGTATGAATCTTTATTAAGTTAATTAAAAAAAATTTCCCTAGGAATATATGTTAGAAAGTAGATCATGAATAGCATAGATTGAAGCCTATGGATTCAAAAGTTAAGTAAATAAAAGTTATTTATAAGTCATCCATTTATGTCTTTGTATTCACCTTTATGTGTTAATACTTTAAGATACTCATCCCTATGTATATATCAGATAGAGTATAACCAGAATCAAATAGTGAAAGGTAGTGTTATCTTCCATGGTTCTACACATTCTTTTATATCCCGAATGTTTAGTAGAAAAATACCAACACCACCGAAAATCATGGAAGTAAAGATGTCGGTGAGTATGGAAAATGGGGAAATCATTGAATCCCATGAATATAACTCCTCCCCTATCATAATATGTGGACTGAACTTCTTGGAGAACCTTGTCATACTCCCTCTGGTGAAATTTGATGTAATTCTCGGCATGGATTGGATTTCCTTATATAGGGCCAACATAAATTTCCGTTAGAGGAAAATCACTCTCCATATAGAGAATCAACCCCCAATTCTATACAAGTGCAAGGAGGAAGATGAATCTTCTTTAGCTCCATCATCTCAAGCATGGATATTATTTCGCTATGATAATGCGTATCTAGCTCATATGATTGAGTCCAAGGAAGCAACCATCCTTGAAGACATTCCTATTGCGAGGGAATTCACTGAAGTGTTTCCCGAGTAATTGTCTAGTCTTCCTCTTAGAAGAGATGTTGAATTATCAATTGACCTTATACCTAGGGAATCAACAATATCCAAGACTCCGTATAGAATGGATATTGTGGAACTTGAGGGGCTGAAGAAAAAACTACAGGAGAATCTGTATAATGGGGTTATACGCCCATGTACTTCACCATGGGGTGCACTAGTCCCCTTCGTCAAGAAGAAGGATGGGTCAATGCGCCTTTGCATCGATTATCATGATCATAACAAAATCACGATAAAGAAAAAGTATCCACTCCCTCGAATTGATGAATTTTTCGATCAGCTGTGTGGAGCACAATACATCTCCAAGGTGGATTTGCAGTTAGGATATTATCAATTAAGGTTGAAGAAGGAAGATATCCCAAAGACTACTTTTCGTACCAGATACGGGCACTATGAATTCAAAGTAATTCCTTTTTGACTCACTAATTCTCTAGAAATATTCATGGACTTGATGAATAGAGTCTTTATAGATTACTTATAAAAAATTTTGGTTGTCTTTATAGATGATATTTTGATATACTCCAAAACCAAGATGGATCATGAGGAGCATCTAAGAACTGTACTAGAGACCTTGTGAAAGGAGAAGATCTAACAAAGTACCAAAAGTGTGAGTTCTGGTTGATGGAGGTCTCATTCTTGGGTCATATTATCATAAGAAATGGGATATCTATGGATCCTTCCAAGAAAGATTCAATAAAGGGGTGGCTGAGGCCAACATCGATAACAGATATCCGTAGATTTTTCGGGTTAGCTGGATATTATCGACAATTTGTGAGAAATTTCTCATGATTTTCCAACCCTCTTACCAAGATAACTCGGAAGGGAGTAAAGTTTTCATAGAGTGATGAATGTGAAGAATTCTTCAAGGAGTTGAAAAGAAGGCTTATCACTGTGCCCATGCTCAATTTACCCATAAGTGGAGAACTTTTAATGGTATTCAGTGATGCTTCAAAGAAGGGTATGGGCTGTGTGTTGATGAAAAATGACAAAGTCATTGCCTATGCTTCAAGGAAATTAAAATTTCATGAGCAGAATTATCCAAAACATGATCTCATGTTGGTTGTGGTGATCTTTTCTTTAAAATTTTAGTGGCATTATCTCTTTGGGGAGAAGTGTGAAATATATACGGACCAAAAAATCCTCAAGTATATATTCACACAGAAAGATTTGAACATGCTCTAATGAAGATAGTTACACTACTAGAAAATTAGGCTATAGACATGGTTTGGAACCGTGGCTATAAGCCCAAAAACCGTGGCTATAGGTTATAGCCATAGTTCAATGAATCGTGGATGGTATTTTTGTGGCTATAGGGCCAAACCTATAACCACAGTTTCGAACCATGGCTATAGGCCTATAGCCACGGTTCCAAATCTGCCTATAGACCTATACCCACGGTTTCAAACCATGGCTATAGGGCTATATCCACAGTTTGAAACTATGGCTATAAGTTTGGCCCTATATCCATGAAAATACCAGCCATGATTCAATGAACCGTGGCTATATGGTTTTATCCACAGTTTGAAACCATGGCTAAAACCCTTCCCCTTTCATAAAAAAACCAGCCCCCTGGATAGTAGCCACCCCCCCCACATCCCTTGCACCCATCACAACCCTACTGGACCCCCTTGGACAACATCCCTCCACCCCCTGCTAGACCCCCTTGGACAACAACCCCCACCCCTTGTTGGACTCCTTGCAAAGCAGCCCCCCTACTAGACCCCCCTGGACAGCAGAATCCCCCTGCTAGACCCCCCTGGACATCAGCCCCCCTGCTGGACCCCCTGGACAGAATCCCCCCCATTGCTAGACCCCTTGGAAAGAATCCCCCCACTACTAGACCCCCTGGATAACAGCCCCCCTACTAGACCCCCTTGCACCACCCCTGTTGGGAACTCCCCCTTGCACCCCTACTGGACCCCCTTGCACCCCCTGTATAGCAGCCACCCCCCATCCCTTTCACCCCTTCCACACACCCCTTGCACCCCCTTGAACACCCCTTTCCCCCTGCTGGACCCCGCTGGATAGCAGCCGCCACCCCCAGCTGGACCACCTTGGATAGCAGCCCCAACCCCCCTAGACAACAGCCCCCCCCACTGGACCCCCCTGGACAGCCCCCCCTGCTGGACCCCCTGGACAGCAGGCCCCCCTACTGGACCCCCCTGGACAGCAACCCCCCTGCTGGACCCCCTGGAAAGCAGCCCCCTATGCTGGACCCCCCTGGACAGTAGCCTTTGGAGAGAATCCCCCCTGGACAACCCCCCTGCTAGACATCATCCCCCTTACACATCCCTTGCACATATCCTAAGGGATCCTTAGTTAAGCAGATTGACTAAGCAGGAGAGCTTCAGGCTTTTACCTTAGATGTACCTAACAAATCATAACCTGTAGAGGTTTTCTTACCTAATGTTGAGAGAGTTGTTTCCCCAGTGCCTTCAGATTTTGTATCCATAGTATATTTATAATATTTCAAAGAAAGACTTCTTTTAGATTTTAGTGGAATTTTGACTTTTCAAGAACCTCTTATTATTGTATTTAAATCTAGTGCTCCACCTCCCTTAGCTTTAGATGATGCTGATTCAATCTAGTCTATAGTCAAATAGTATATCCATGTTGTTATAGGTGATGTGCATTCATCTCATCAGGATTAATTGAGGCAGATTTTGTAGAATGGGTTTTCAAGGAATAGGTTGACCAGCTGAAAGTGATGAAAACTCTACTCAAGCTATTCATGGAGGAGAGGATTTCTTTATTAGTATGGAGAGATGAGGAAATATTATCATAGACCTTTTCAATCTTATGAAGCCTTTCCTATATGTATCCAATACTCTAGTGGCTGCTGGCTAGATGTCAAAAGTGCGACAGTAAAGTGGACACCAATCCAACAATCTCCCTTATTGCATCCCTTGATGAGAAGAAGGTTAAGAGTGCCCTTTTTTCTATAAATCTTGAGAGTGTGGCTGGTCCTGATAGGTTCACAAATTAATTCTATATGTTCTACTGGGATATAGTTTGTGATGAGATCCTTAACGCTTTGAGGGAGTTCTTTAACCATGCCTCAATTCCCTATGGAATCAACTCCAATTTTATTACCTTGATCCCAAATAAGGAAAATGATGTGGATGTAAAGGATTTCAAACCTATTTCTATTGGGAATACCTTTCCAAAAATCATTAGCAAAATTATTTCTATGAGGATAGGTCCCATTACTCATGGGTTTATCTCTTTAAATCAGCCCCTGGATAGCCCTGGGACACCCCCCTGGACAGCCCCCCTAGACACCCCACCTGCACCCTGCCCCTGCCCTACAGACCCCCATAACCCCCTAGACAGCCCTTGGACACCCCCTGGATAGTCCCTCCTAAACACCCAACCTGCACCCTCCCCCTACCCTGTAGACACCCCGACACCCCCCGAACATCCCTTGGACACCCCACTTGCACCCTGCTCTGCAGACCCCCCCAGACAGCCCCCAGACACCCCCTAGATAGCCCCTCCAAGACACCCCACCTACACCCTCCCCTGCTCTACAGACACCCCCCCGCACCCCCAGAAAACCCTTGTACACCACACATGGACATCCCCTCCTAGAAAATTCTATAGCCATCGGTACCTTCACTTCATTATGAAAGAATGCTAAATGAACAATTACTTGAAACTTTTCCAAGAATAGTCTTTGTCTGGCTTAGTCTGAATAATATACTTCCACCACTTATAACTCGGACCCTCTAATAGGATGGTTACAAAAATAACCTTAAGAGACTCATAAATCTAAAGCTGGATAAAAATATCCTCAACCTTCAGTACCAAAACCAATTCATCCTAAGAATATTATTACCCAGGAACTATTGTGGGGCTACCATCTTGATTCTAGGGTTCCTAGGTGTGCCTTAAATATTGATTTATCCAAGTATTTTGATTCGTTTAGGTGGGACTTCTTGTGGGATGCTTTGGATTTGCTCGTCTTTCCGACTAGGTTCTCATCTTGGGTTAAAATATGCGTCTCTACCCCAATGTTCTCGGTGAACATTAATGGCAGTTTACATGGCTACTTTTTTAGGAAAAGATGGCTCAATAAAGGGTATCCACTTTCTCCTTTCCGTTTTGTGATTTGCATGGTTTTTTTCTCACGCATCCTAGAATTCAGTAGGCTGGGGGCTGGTGCGATGGCTAGTGCAGGCTAGAGTGGATAGTGTGGGTGGGAAGGCATGCGGCAGGGGGATGGAAGTGGGATGGTGAAGGCTGGAATAGGTGGCAGGGGGCTGGTGTGGGATGGATTGCAGGTGGCTAGGGGCTATTGGGCATGTGGAATGGGCTGGTGTGGGCTGGGATGTAGGAGATTGGGGGTTGGTGGGGGCTGGAACTGGTGGCTGGGGCTATTTTTTAGGTGGCAGATGGCTGACATGAGTGTTTTGCAAGAGGCTAGGGGGTGGTGGATAGTGTGGTGGCTGGTGTAGGCTGGATTGTAGGTGGTTGGGGGCTGGTGTTGGATCGAATGCAGGTGGAAGGGGGCTGGAATGCAGGTGGAAGGGGGCTGGTTGCAGGTGTGGGGGGGGGGTGCAGGCTGATTCGAAGGTGGCAGGGGGGCTATTGCGGGGTGGAATGCTAGTGGCAATGGGCTGAAATTAAGGTGGAAGGGGCTCGTGTGGGCTAGATGTGGTTGGATCTGGGCCAAATCATGGCATTTCCATGGAGTGACCGTGACATGTTGGCCCAGTCCAGCCACATCCTCGGGGTAGCATCTTACGGCCAGGAGCGAAGTGACCAGGAGGAGGTGGGACAACATTCTGACCATCACCCCACTGGCAGAAATTGTGATTAGTCAGTCTTAGCATTGATCAAAAGACTCATGGAATACTATCACTGTGAACCACCACGGGGTGTTGTCCTGGAGCAGGGCCAAATCACAGCATTACCGCGGTGTGACCACGGCATGTTGGCCCGGTCCAATAACATCTACGGGGCAACATCTTCCGGCCAGGAGTGAAGGAAGTGGTAGGAGGCTGGGAAACATTCCGGTCATCTCCCCGTGGACAGAAATTGCAATTAGTCAGTCTCAACATTGATCACAAGACTTATAGAATACTATCACTGCGAACTGCCGTGGGGTTTTGTCCTAGATCAAGACTAAATCACAGTGTGACTACGACGTGACCACGGCGTAAACACGGAGTGACTGCGGTGTGACCGCGGCGTGACTGCAGCATGACTGCAGTGTGACCGTGGCATGTTGGCCCAGTCTAGCAACATATGCGGGGAAAAATATTTTGTCTAGGAGTGAAGGGAGAGGGAGGAGGTGGGGAAACATTCTGGTAGTCTCCTCACCAGCAGAAATTGTGATTAGTCAGTCTCAACATTGATCAAAAGACTCATGGAATACTATCACTGCGAACCGCCACTGAGTGTCATCCTAGAGTAGGGCCAAATCATGACATTACCACAGCGTGACCGTGGTGTGACTACGGCGTGACTGTAGTGTGACCGCGGCGTGACCGCGGCGTGACCGCAGCATGACCACGGCGTGACCGTGGCATGACCTCGGCATGTGGGCTCGGTCCAGTGACATCCCCGGGGCATCATCTTCTATCCCGGAGCGAAGGGATCGATAGGAGTTAGGGCAACATTTTGACCATCACCCTGCCAACAAATGATAAAACAGATTAACTATTTAATATGTTATAACAATGGATTGCCAGAGAAGGTTGTAGAGAGTGGCAAAATGACACAACGTCTAAAGAAAAAAAAAATGACGGAAAATAATCCTAAACCCTACACAAACCATTTACAAATTCATTCACTTTTCCTAAACATGGAAATTTTATTTATAATATTCAAATCTTGAAAAGGAAAGTGTCACGGTCATGACGTATGCCTAATTGGGAAATGTCATTTGAGTTAAACGAGTATAATAAGATAATTTATATTATTCAAAGAAAACAAAAACTAACTAGCCACAAAACAAACACCAACAAGAGGCATATGAAAGACTCAAACCCAATCTAAACACGATAAAAATAACTATCACTACTCTTTGGTTTAGAAGACAGTGCACATATGTTGGAGGGGTTTTAATATCAAATAACGGAATTTCTTTATCACACAATTCATTTATTTATATTTAACATTTATTCTAATACTCATTCAGCACAAATCAAATGCGATAATTTAAGTAACTGGATCAACATAACTATCACTTTGAGTTTTTGTAGACAGCGCACCTCCGTTGGAGGGGTTTTATTATAAAAATGTTACTTTATTTATCAAATTAAACAATTATATCAAAGAAAACTTATTCAAGATATGCAATTCAATATAATTAAGCAGAATTAAGAAAGAAGCTAAATTCAATTTAAAGTATTCTTGAATTAAAGAGGGTAGAAGAGGGATCCTACCTGAAGGTGGAACCAAGCCATCCACTTTGGCTCTTGGAGCTTTCTAACTACAAGTTTTTGCTCCCCCACTGGGTATACGCACCTTCACACACATGTAAGGACACCTAGCCCCTATGCACACACCTAGATGGTCATGAGCATGTGCAAGGGGATCCTTGCACATATTCTTATATGCATATACTAGTCTCGACTCACCTATGTATGCATTTATATATATATATATATACATATATATAAATACACATGGGCACACATATCCCCATACGTGCATAATTACTACCATGGTTGACCATACACATAACGGGGGAACCCACATACATATACTTTCTTACCTATGCACACGCAGGTGAGTCACCCTTAACTTGGATACTCGAAACCAACGAGCAGGGATCAACACACTACACAAAGGATATTAGGAACATTAAAACACATAAAGGATGCTACATAACTAGTGAGAAACCAATCAACTACATTAAATCCTTACCTCGATTGGGAGAACCAAATCCACTAGAACCGACACGAAATGATCCAACGCCCTACTAAAAACATAACATGGTGTCAAAAACATTGAAATCCCCAAATACATGAGGTGAAAGAACATATTAAAATAGTATTCATTAGATAACACTTTATAATTTAATAAAACATGGTTACCCATTCAACTGTATGTGAATCCAAAAAGAAAAATACATTTATCCATAAACCAATTTCCCTTCACATGCATTATGAACATATTAAAACAGTATGCATTAGATAACATTTTCATTTGAAAATTATAACACTCCATTCACATGAAAACTGCATCCACAAAGCATCAATGGTATTAATAATTCTACAAATAAAATATTCGTAAAATTTTTATGATCTCCAAATGATTTCACATAGAATATGATATTCTTTATGAAACTAGAATCACATCATATATTGTTCACCTAAATCACAAAGAAATAATGTTCTCATGGTATCTTCTATGTGAACTTCCAATGATTTTTATCTACAAACACTACAATTATAACTATTTTTATGTTTTGAGAAAATAAAAATCAATCATTTATCATAGTATGATATTTATTTTCATGAATTATTATTGGGGGGGGAGTTCCCTACAGTTTCTATAAACCGAAGGAAAATATTGTCTAATGTAACCTATTCCCAATGGTTTAATGAAACCGTTGGGAAAACACGTCAAATTATTACTTAAAAAAATGGGTTTTTCAAACCATTGGTATGCAGGTGTTGGTATAAGTGGGATTTCCACCAGTGAATGTAAATTAAAATATCATATTGAATCTAGCTATGTATAGGTAAATTCATACAATGTGTTTGTGGAATTAACCCACCAAAAGGAGGACAAATTTCATGATCCAAATCTATCTTTATAAGCTATAATTAAAAAAAGTGGACACAGTGGCCTGGATTTTTAAAAGAAAACGTGTTAAAGCCATACCAATAAGAGGCATGGTCAAGTCCTTACCACCCTATTCCTACTTATCTTAAGGATTTATATCCATCTCATCCCATTCTTGTACAACATAAATAGATATTTTATCAGCTGGAATTAAAATGCTTCAGACCTTACCCTTTTCTTTTTGATCCTCCTTGATAATTTTATCAAGGATACTCAGTGATTCTACTCTTGGTAACAAGTCTGAAATTTCCATATTCTTAGTAGTGTTGAAACTCACTATTTATTTTACATTATGTTTTGAAGCAACATATGTGTCGGTGCTTAGCACAAATTTATCCTCTATAGAAACAGGAATAATATATTTAGCAGCAAACTTGAAGTTACTTATAGCCTTCTACATAGTTTTTTTAGTGTCCACCAGATATATTTATATGTTGTAAAAAACACTTTATGAATCTAACGTAGAGAAGAAATTGCCTCCCACTGGTGTCATCTCTAACTGAGGGTTACCACCAAACCCTTTACCACTGCTTTGATTAGCCTCATCAATTAGAGTAGCCAAGGTTTCTTGACTCTCTTTATTTCTCCTTATATCTAGCTTATCACTCAAAAAAGAAGTAGATTTATATTTCCCTTTAGAAGCATATTCCTAAACATCATCTAAAATAGAATTTTCTGCACTAGCTAAGGTTGACTGCTTCTCCCAATTACCTATTTTCTTACCATCCACCGGTGTTATTACATCAGAGTTTGCATGACTAGGTTCCACTACCTCATTGGGAACTTTACATGTATTTATCTCAGTTCTCGGTGAGCACATGTTGAAACATGATCCTATTCTGTATCCATCGGGGAAGCAGATTCAACTTTACCTCTAATTGAAACACCATTTTTCTTCTGTTTCCTTTGTAATGAGGAATAAACACCAACCATAGCAGTGTTCTTATTACCTTTAATATCTCTAGAATTCATAAAATATTCCTCTTGGAGATACGATATATCCACCTCAGTTTCATTATCTGAGAACCATGGATCTTGAGTCCTAAGCTCTCCAACATCTTGGGTAGTATCATTACCTGATTTTCTCTTTGAAATCGGATCCTCCCAACCTACCAAAAATGATTTAACTATAGTTTCCTTATCCATAAAAAATTGCATTGGTTTATTAACAACCACCGTAGCAGGATACTAGATTCCATAACCTTTACCCTGTTTGTCTCCCCCCATAACATTCCCAACCTAATGAATTTCATGCTCTTTATCTAGGATTTCCCCATTCTTGGCAGAAACATCATTCAAAGGTAGTTTAAAATTACATTGACCAATCATATGACCAATATTCTTATAATTAAAAAATATTATATTTATACAACACTTCTCACTCTAGTTCCCAATGCAGTTAAACTTATTGAAAAATTCAGGTAACCTTTCAAACTCAGATAATAATTCAATCTTATAACAATTAACAACAAGGAAAAGAGTTTCAATGAGAGAAAAATAGAAATCAACCTCAACAAAAAAACTTACAAAATTGCCATATCAAGAATACTTAGTCTCCCCATTGAATTTGATAGGAATCCCCACAATTGGTTCACTACCCCAAAGGATTTGAGAATTCCAAAAAAAAAAACCAACTTAAGCCCTGAAAGGGAATCTGAGTTTGAATAATTAAATTATTAACTGAAGCTAGATCAAAGAGAGGATACCAATATTAAAACCTCAAGATTCTAGGTTTGAGGGATAAAAAACTAAAGCCGTATGTTCTTGATTTTAATTTATCCATTGGGGAGAAAAGTGGAAAAAATCCCCTACCAATCGACACCATGCACCATCGTCCGAAGCCCCAAATCTGATGGAACCGCTTTAGGAGATCTTCATTTTTCCATTGGTTATTATTCTACTGCAACATTAAACATACACAAATTAAATGTTGCATTCTTCTAAAATCTCTTTAATAATTTTAACGTTCATCTCAATAAAATCTAAAGTACCATTTCTCATAATTATTTTATTCTATTAATCAGAACTAGCTCTAAGGTTAAAAAAATATCTATCCAAGTGTAAGAGAGATGGTTATCCTTCAAATAATCTCAAAAATTCACATTTCAGGGATCCTTAACATCATGATTCACTGGACTATCCTCATCCAAACCCAAAGGCACTTGAATCACGCCATGTCTAGCAGCAAACTTCCTTAAAATCTCTAATGAAATCCTCCTCTGGATTGAAGTATCACTCTAATGAGAAAGCCATAAATCGATGGAATGGGTGAGCATGGAGAGCGATAGTGTGGGTGATCATAGGGATAGTGTGGCCATGCATGGGGTTTGGCATGAATGAGGAATAAGAGGGGGACATTGTTGAGGGCAACAAAGGTACCTGACAGGCCCACTACGGGTTACTCGACCTAGGCCCTGATTTCATGGGTAGGGGCACATAATTTGACCCCCATGGAAGCTTGAGATAAGAAATATATAAATTATGGCCTTTGTGCCATAAGGACTTCTAGAAATCTCATCTAGGGGCCTTTTGTAAGCCATCATCTAAGCCTTTGAGACATTTCTAATTATTATAAATAGTTCCAGCTGGATTGACAATTATAATTTGGAGGGATGAGGCTTGATCCAGTAATGTACCTGAGTGTTTGTGTGTACTTGTGTTTATAATTACCCCAATTGAGGAGGATTTCTTTGGCCTATTATGAGATTACATCAGGCAAGATGTCTTCCGGATTTCTTTGGCCAGTTATTTAGACCATTCTCAAGATGTAATGAAATTTCTATGTCAGAATCCACATGCATCATCATCAGCCACATTTCATAAAGGAAAAATGGGTTATATTACCTCTAAATATTGATTATAGGTAAAGATGTAAGCTGTTTTAAATGACCAAATTATCATGAGAACCTATAAGGATCAAAAGGATATAAAATGGTTACTCCATCTATAAAATCATCCAAAATCCCATATCACAACAAGATAATGTATGAAATTTATTCTGAATTCCCTTTTTCATTATCTACCACTACACCAAAATGTGTTGAATAAGGAATGAACCCAAAATGGGAAACATCCTTTAACAAATAAATAGGACCATCGAGTCATTAATTGAAAAAGAACAAGACCATCTACAATAGCTATGTAGTTCACTCCACAACTAGTATTAGTTTTAGATTCAAGAAAGAATAGAACAAATAAAAGAAATTTTCAAATACCTTAATGATATGGTGTGGGGGGTGTTCACCTCAGAGTCTGGGGTGTTGAGGGTTTTTGGGGAGAACCGTCGGGAAGGAAGGGAGGAGGTGGGGAGGCCGCTCGGAGTAGCTTTGCTGGAGGAGGAGGATTGTGGGGAGGAGGGTCACGGTGAGGAGGCGTCGTGGGTATTGAGGGATGTTGGCAAGGAGTCATTGGGGAGGCATAGGAAAGGAAGAGAGGAGGTTGTGAGGCCACTTAGAGAAACTTTTCTGGATGAGGAGGGTCACAGTGAGGAGACGTCGGGCTATTGAGGGGTTTTGTGGAGGATGGATCAAGTGGAAGGAAGAAGAAATGAATGGATCGTGGGTATTCATCCATGGAGCCATGGCTAATTGTGGGGGGTGCAACCACATATTTTTTAATCCGTGGATTTATAAGCATGGATATAGCTCAATTTCCTAGTGGTGTTAGATCTAATCAAAGACTATGACTGCTCAATCCATTACCACCTTGGGAAAGTGAACAAGGTGGCAGATGCTCTAAGTAGAAATGACCCAGTGATTATATCACTGAGGAGAATTGAGAAGGATACAATCTTCTTAGATTTGATGAATATGGACATGAGAATCATAAATAAAGGAACATCATCGATCCTTTCACAAATTATTTCTCAACCTTATCTTTTGTAAAGGTTAAAGGATGATCAAAAGGATGATGTGGGAATTAAAAACAAGGTGGAAACTACTAGAAGAGGGAAATCATCATAGTTCAATGTTAATAAAGAAGGAATTCTGAGATTTTTGAAAAGACTATGTGTTCCATCAAGTTCAGAGATGAAGAAGGAACTTTTGGATAATGCACATAGTTCAAATTTCTCTATTCACCCAAGAAACACAATGATGTATCGAGATCTCTAAGATCACTTTTTGTGGGATAATATGAAGAAGGAGATCGCTGAATTTACATCAAAGTGCCTGGTGTGTCAGCAAGTCAAGGCTGAGAGACAGAAGTCTAAGGGGATGATGAAACCATTACCCATACCATCATGGAAATGGTAGAACATCACCATGGACTTTTTCACTGGACTTCCAAAGACATCCGAAGGAAACAATGCAATATGGGTTGTTGTGGATCGTCTTACAAAGTCTGCACACTTTATTGAAATTCAGGATGATTTCTCATTGGATCAACTGGCACAGATATATATCAGGGAAGTGGTAAGGCTGCATGGAGTACCATTATCTATTGTATCTGATTGAGATCCAAGATCCACCTCTATGTTTTGGAAGATTCTTCAATATGCTCGGGATACTGAGCTGAACTTCAGTACAACTTATCATCCTCAAAGTAATGGACAATATGAGTGGACTATCCAAACACTTGAGGTCATGTTGAGATCATGCTCAATGGACTTTAAAGGAGGATGGGATCAACATTTTTCCCTGGTTGAATTCCCCTATAATAACAGTTTCCACTCAAGCATCCAAATGGCACCATATGAATCCCTTTATAGGAAAAGGTGCATAACACCAGCATGTTGGGATGAAGTCGGTGAGCATAAGATGCTAGGACCAGAAATAGTCAAAGAAATGGTGTAGAAGGTGAAAACCATTCTTCACCATATCAAGGCATCCCAGAGTCGACTGAAGAGTTATGCTAATAACCGATGATGAGACCTTGAGTTTAATGTTCGAGACATGGTATTTCTATGCATATCTCCATTAAAAAAGGTTATGAGGTTTGGAAAGATAGGGAAGTTAAGTCCTAGGTATATCAGAGCCTTCAATATTCTTCATCATGTCAGGGCTCTGGCCTATCAACTAGAACTTCCACTTACTATTGCCAAAGTACATGATGTCTTTCATGTATCCCTCTTAAAGAAGAACATAGCAGACCCTTCACATGTACTCTCTTTATAGGCAGTATAGTTAGAGGATGATATTTCTTATGAGGAGCAACCGGTGAAGATATTAGATCATAGGGAAAAGTTCTACGAAATAAGACAATGCCCCTCATCAAGGGGTTGTGGCGAAACCACAAGTTTGAAGAAGCAACTTGGGAATCAGAGGAAATGATGAAGCAAAGTTACCCACATCTATTTTAGTTTGAGTAAAGGAAATTTCGAGGGAAAAATTTCATAAGGGGGGAATATTGTAATGACCAAATATTTCAATAATGAAAACTCCTATTGATCTAATTAAATGTCTCATTATGTAAAATGTGAACTTATTTGGTTTTGTATTTTTGGATTTTAAAATACCCTTAAGAATTGTGACCATTGCTAATATAGTCATTGAACAATGATTACATGATTAGTATAAATATAGGGATTTAAAAAATCCAATTTACTCAGACAAAGGAAGCGATGGACTTATCTGGTAGACTTTCCCCATACGAAGCCCATTTGTCGGAGGTCAGAAAGGATCTGGCGTCATTGGGCTTCGCTATTGACCAAGCCCAAGATGATCTTGAATACATTAAGCTCGAGCGGAACCACCTACTAGAGAAGTGTAAGTAGATAGAGATTACCACCCGATCAATTCTATTCGAGCCACCCCAAGAGTCGGTCACCATCGAACACCTTACCCTTCGGTCTTATGCGGGTGTTATAAGGGGTTATGTAACAAGACATTAGCACTATTAATATGTTCATTATTTTTTGTATATAATAATGAATATATATTCAATTTATTATTGTTACTTCGTAAATAGTTTTTAAAGCACAAATATTATTTTTAGTTAATAATAAACTAAGAAATATATTTTGATGAATTAATGGATTTTTGAATTAAGTAATATTTTAAAAAAATATTATTAATATTATTAAATTAATTTTTATTAAATATAAATTATCATATAATTTTATGAATGCAATTGTAATTTTTATTATGGTTTGAAAGCTGTTTTTGTCAAAACCCATGAATTTTCAATAAATGTCAGTTTTTATTTTAAAAGTAAAAATTCACATATTTAGAAAATTATTTAGATAAAATGAATATTATTTTTGGAATCAGGATTTTAAAATTATCCAATGGTGATTTGTTCATAATTTTCTGAGACCATTGAATTTTTGGGTAAAAATTAAATACCATTTGAATATATATTGTGTTTTATGACATCATAATGACAAAATAGTGATGTAATAAAATTATATAAATGATATTTTTGGCCAATATATGTTTAACATTAAAATAATTTGATTTTTTATTTGTTTGTTTTATTTTTATGAAGTATTAGCGGACCCTTCAAGACTTATAAAACATTTTGTCTTTTTAAATTGTTTTCCTTTAGAGTATGACTCACCTCCACATAATCCCCACCCTATTATTTTAATAATTTCGGCCAATGGGATTATAAAATATTTTTTTACACTCCCCTTTGGAAAAAACCATGGGAAAAAACTATGAGCTGGTTTGTGGTTTTGATTAGTTTAATGTGAGGTGTCCCAAACATAAATAATAAATAATTCCTTCTCCTTTCCTATATAAACCCACCCAGGCTCTCACTTCCTCTTCACTCAAAGCCTTTGGAGTTCATCCAACCCCTGCCCTCCTCTCTCTAGAATCCTCCCAAGGCTCCTCAAGCTCCCAAGAAGCCTCTCTCAAGCCTCTCCCGAGCCTTTGTGATCACACTTCCATGTAAGGCATTTCTTCCTTTTCATTTTTTTCTCAATTTTATTATGTTATTATACCCTTTTACTTTCAATTAAAAATGTTGGGGTATGATTTTTCACCTCCCCCATACTTCCCTCTTTACGTTTGAATAATGGGAGACCCCTTTCTCTCTCATTAATCCCTTCCATGTACACCGATTACTATGCCAAAATTCCGTAAGGAATTTCTCTCTCCTCATTTACGTTCAAGCTATTCTATTGAATTATGAATCTAAATTCCATTACATATATTGGGAAATGTATCTATATTACCCCCTTACTGTCCATTTCATGTATATATGATTATACACCCCTTTCCCTCTCATCAACCATTTTTTTATGAATTCTTTCGCCACATCGTTACGCTGCCGAAATTGCACCACATTTTTCCAAGACAAAGTCATTGTGTAGTGAATACCATGTCTATTTCTCTATCATGGGTATTCAACTATATGCACATTTACTTATTGATTATATAGTTTCATGTATTAATTCAACATTCATTTATCATGGAATGAATAATGATGTTTAATTTATCCATGTGGCACACTTATGCACGAAATGAAATGTTTAAGAATGGTGTTCCCTAATAGCACTCCAATGAATTGGGTAAAGTATAGTATCACAATACGTCATGTGCAATGGGTGTCGACTCATGCTAATTCAAGTGACACAAGGGTTTTACTCATGCTTCATGTGTAATGAGGGTTTTACTCATGCTCCATGTGAGATGATCATTGGATCATGCTAATTCCAGGTTAAGTGTTGTTGCCACATTTCCATGTTATGTTAATCATGTTATATCATGCCTTTATGTTTATGTTTCTCTTGTGCTCCATTGATATGACTATTGTCTAACATGTACTGTATTCCTCATTTAATTCCATGTTTATTACCTTAACAGCCTTTATAGATCCTTATTTTCTTATGCATGTCCTTAGGATATCCTATTCAAGGCTAAGTACGAGGGAAAGTAGTGGTCATGTAAAGGAAGTTTTCAATAAAGATGTTGTATTTCATGTTTTAAGTTGTTATGTAATGGTCATAAGCCCCAAAGACACTAGACTTGTCGATCTTTTTTGTTGTATCAATTGAAATTTTTGTAATAAATCATGTTTAAGTGTGTAATAAAGAGTATGGTTTTCATAGTTTGGCCATGGAAAATGGATTTTTAGGTTTGATTTTGAGAGAAGGGGAAGTGCCCTTTTATAAGAGAGGTGAGGGGCACCTTAAAAAATGATTGAAATATTATTTTATAATAAAATAATTTTCGGTTTATGATGGCTCTAAATGAATTTATTGAGAGCCTTAGGTGGTTATGGGTAAAAATCCTCTCATCCAATAGGTTTTAGATAAGTTTTGGTTACCATATTAACCTTATCTTTTAGATTTAACTCTTAGTTAAATAGTTTATCATTTAACATGTCTCCTTATATTTTTATATTATATGGTTAATAAACTTACTATAAAATGCCAAGAGAACCACAAGTGGTTCATTAATGACATATATATCATTATATATGTCCTTTGGACATACCTTAGATTTTTAGGAATATTATATCATTTAATAATATAATATTTGATTTAAAGAGCAATTTATGCCAATTTTGACACTATTTAGTATTTGGTTTTTGTGAAAGTCATCAAATCTTGATTAATTTGAACCAAATACATTTAATCAACCCAAAAATGTCATATTCACTTATAAAATTCTTGGATGGCATCAAAAAATTCAAATTATATTTATTTAATATTTATAATATCAATTATTTTAATATTTCATTAAGAAGGTAATTACTACATCATCATTGTGACATAAATAAATTTAATTATTTAATGTATAAAAATTATAACTAAAATTAAATTATGTAGGAAATAATTTTATATTCCTAATGAATATGTATATTCGAATTTATCTTATGTATAACCCTATATTAAAAATGTTTTAGTTATTAAAATTTGAATTTTACACTTTTAACTCTTCTTTAAATAAAACAATAATAAATGTCCTAATTGAATCTAAGTGGACCTAAAAGATCATATTTTTGTTCTAAGGTTGATTTTGGTCGAAATAAACTTATCCAATAGAATTAGGACATGTGTTAGGGTAATAGTAATATCATTTTTACCTTTCATAACCCTATTTATTTTTAACCATGGTAAATAAAAGCCAAAAGTTACTATTCACCAAAAATTATTTTCATCTTATTAAAACACATTTTACTTACTGATATTAACTATGTCTCTCATATTTCTGAAATTTAATTAATAGATGCGGTAAAATTAAGTTTCATACAAATTCACAAACGTGCCTAGAAGGTGGGTAAAAGATGGTAAAAAGTTTAATAAAATTTTACACATATAATCTTATTATAAAATTGATCCAATGAATTATATTGAAATAATATAGGTAATATGTATCTATTTCAACTTAAAATAAATTTATATAAAATAAATAATTATTTAAAGAAAAAGTCAGTTTTAAATAATAATGTAGTGTTTTTCACTATTCATCAAAAATTGAAAGTTTTCAGAAACATACCAAAAATTCACTCTAAGATAATTTTGATATTCAGAATTAAATAATTAAGTCTATTTTACCAAATTAAAAACATATAAGTTGCATTTATTAATTTAAAATTAATTCCCGTTGTTAAAACAAAAAAGTGGATTTAAAAAAAAGTAAAAACTATCAAAATATTGACATTTGTTTATATACAATTTATATGTGAAATTACTTATAATATCATAAATTGTATTAAATGAAAAAAATATAATATAATTATACTTAAAAACCATTCAAATGTATAATTTTACACTATAAATTATTTCAATTAAAAAAGTTGTTTTCAATTAAAATTTAGTATTTTTCACTATTCGTCAATATATGAAAGTTATCAAAAAAGTACCAAAAAATTATCCAAACTAAATTTTCATGTACTGATTATAAAGAAGAATTTAATTTCATTAAATTTAATATATAAAAGTTTCAAATATTGGTTTATAAAAGGGTTCTCCATTAAAAGGTGGTAAAATTGCATTTTTTGAAAAATACTTCTTTTATTTGAAAAAATGAATTCATTCTTATATTTTGTCTAAGAAACACAAAATATGAATTGTAAAATTATATGTAGTATATAAAATTCAAAATTCAGTTAATACTCTTCATAACAATTTTTTGAACCTCTAGTTTGGTAAGTCGTGGTGCGCTTGAACTCAGTGTTGCTTGTAGCGTAACCTATTGAATTACGTTAAAGAGATAACATACTATGAAATCATGGGGTGTTACAAGTTTGGAAGGTATATATTGGTTTATTGAGGGATTGAATAGATACCCACACTCTCCAACTCTTAAATATTCTAGAAATATGGTTATAATTGTTTTGTCTCACATGTGGTTGACTTATATTGTAAAATAACAAATATTTAATCACTCAAAACCCACCCCTCATAATGTATAAATACCAACCATTCCCCCACTCCTCTCTTCCCCAATTTAATAATCAATGAATTTCTTCCCATTTAACATCTCTAAATTT
Organism: Viscum album; assembly: GCA_963277665.1. Lineage (NCBI taxonomy): Eukaryota > Viridiplantae > Streptophyta > Magnoliopsida > Santalales > Viscaceae > Viscum > Viscum album. The sequence goes on from OY728132.1 coordinate 1,882,237,245, forward strand.
CTTCCAAGGTGACCACATAGAGGTCTCACATCCATTCAACCCAAGATCTAGCCCCTTAGAAACATAGTCATTGGGGGATCCTAAACTACCCAAGATGATAAAGAGCGCTTGATCTCATCTCAAAAGGCTCAATGCCACCCTGTCATCTTACTTAAGTAATATACCAGTCCTTGTACCCAATTAATGAATTTATATAGTTATGACAGAATTCACACTCATAAATAGACAAGCATATTAATTTGTATCAGAGGTTCCACCTACTTGGAACATGGAGTTAAACCCTCACCAATCTCTGATAATCCTTGAACAAGCTAACAAAGCCCCATCCACACTATCTAGAACCTTACTATCACTATAAAACATAAAAAGTTAATTATAATACATTATAATAAATTATTGAATAAATTCAAAATAGAAATAATTTCCTAAACTCTCACTGGGTGTTCCTATCACACCAAAATCATGACCAACCTCCAATAGAAGGTTGTGTCACATCCCCAACACCATCTCAGCTGAAATACCTATTAGATAAAGTATATATAATCAAAAAATTATTTTAATTTAATAAAAACATTAGATAAATCCATTGGGTGATATACCCCCACTAAAACAACATGTGACAGTGTATAGATACCATCTCAAGATATCCTATTTACAAGCTGAGAAAAGGACCCATTGATTGAGATGATTTCTATCACTATTTGGTAGAAATAATTAATAAAAATTACCTAAAATCATACCTAAATAAGAATCCATTGAATATAAAGAATAATGGAGGAAGGAATAGACACTCTACCTTGGATCCACCATATAATCTTAATCAAAATCATCCTATCTCATGGGAGGAAAAGGAGATGAAAAGAGTGGGAGGCACCAGCCAAATGTCCCTCATCGAGTGATCTTCCCCATTTGAAATTAAATGGGGGAAAACATAGGAAAAATAGATTTTCCCCTAACCAAAATACAATCCCTGACACATTTCAAGACTTGAAAAATAGTTCAAACCATGAAATAAATAAGGCCCTCCTCAACCAGTCCCCTTTTATGGCCCAAAAACCCTTGTTGAAATACATTCACAAATTACATGACCTTTAACACTATGAATAGCCTACAACTGATATTTTCAGTAGCCTGACCACCCATCCACCACTGCGATGATTTTTAAAACCCCCAAGGCATCCATCAAGCCCCAAACTATGTCCAAAAACATAATCTTGGGACATCTAAAAATTCAAATTCATGATTTGGATCTCAATTTCCAAAATGAACTACTCAACTAATCAAAATTAAATCTTCCACAAAAACCTTAATACCGAAAAATCCATAGGGAATTAAAAACTCCCCAATACAACACTACTTATCCTTGAGAACCCATCATAATCCACAAAATACATCTCTAAATCTATTTTTATCACTAATTCACTCACAATGTTCTTCTATAGAATGCCAGACATGCTTTTACTATGAAACTCCAAACACTAAGCACACTATTCACCAAAAGTTATGTTAAACAATCATTATTAATACCAACACTGAGATGGAACTCACTACACCGATCTCACACCAACACACTTCGGTGTCACCAACCAATTCATCCAGAGTATTACAAATCTCCTCACTATAAGGCTTCATTCAAAAAGTCCAATTTAAATCCATGGTGCTCCAAATAATAGGAATGTACTACCAAAAATTCTCTTTTGGTGGTCCATAAACCCACCAACCACATTCCAAACAATTTCTTTAATGTGGTTTCCTCCTCACCGAATCCAATTCTACAACAAAATTCCATTCTAAACTCCTTTAGTAGACTTTTCATAGAAAAATTCAGTTTTACCCATTTACAAAATACTAATTACTCAATCATAATTTCTCAACCCTTGATGGAATATTATAATCATCCAAATCCACTGTAGTCTAAACCCAACTCTTAATGTAATTCCATGACTAGATAACCAATATTCCCATTCCAGACATCATGATCTCACCCTGATAACTAGTGCACCACCGATATGACTCTCTCTCCTATCATAACAAAACCTCCATGACCCCAATTTCAATACACCGTCTTTAAATTATACCACATTTTAACTTCAAATATGGTATTACCCAAGGAACTAGATATTAGTGAATTTTATCACACACTAGTACCACAATGCTACCTTGAACATCCATTGACTATTTTCACTGCATCCATGTCCTATTCTAACATGAACAACATTCACCCATCAAAAATACAGTGCTCCCCACTATAGGAGTATCAATATCATCACCCACCAAACATAAACACCCAAATTTTTTAGTTCATGATTTTCTCATTATCAAATGAAATTGTTGGGTGTGGTCATCCCACTCTAGCCTAAGATACAACATCACACACTAACGTTACAATCCAAAGATAACTAGGAACATCATTATCCAATATCCGATGGTGTGATCACCATCATATGGATTCTCTTACCCTAATCCTCAAGTGATAAAACCAACAAGTCCCAAAAACACACCCACCTAAAAATTAATTCAATGGAAAACATTCAGGCAAACCATACCATAATACCCCGATCCATTGCTGATGTCATCACTCACTACCGAGCGACATCTCCGAGATCAACCAACCTCAAGCCACAATACTCGTGAGTTTCTCACCACACACCACTACTATATCACTACTCATATTCATACACATCCCAAACCATTCTAAAAAATCCCACACATAGTTCATACATCAATACATAACTCAACTAGGTACCATGCATAACCAGTTTATACCATCCTCACACATTGATAAATTTCCAAAAAATCCTCACCAATGCTCACATTATGCCTCAGGAAGAGTGATTCACTAATAATCCTCTCATAGGTCCTTTCACATTATCCTAATCATACTCAACTAAATACAATAGTTTCACACTCGGGTACAACCCAATCATACATTTTGAATCACACTCGCATAAGACACATCCCATATAATCTAGGATCATGTTCCTAACCCACTAACCATTACCTATTGTATGATATCCTATCCAATAACCCAAGGTATCTATCATGCCAGTGAGAACCCTAATACCAATTTCCACATGGGTGCCATCCCAAAACAATGAGAATCTACACACACTCTTACCGCACTACCAGAAGTGTATCCCAATAACTACAGGCTTAGTAATCCCATCAATACTACCATCTAAACCCAACCTTGATTATAAAAAATGTTATTAGAACTTCACATCCCAAAAGACCAAGGAATCTCACATGTATTTCCTCAACAAACTTAGGGTATTTGTATAACTGACCAGGTCAGTTAACTAGAATGACATCAAGAAGCTATATGGGAAAACGTCATATATTTTTTTGTTGAAACTGTATGTTACCAAAAACATATCCTTAATGAAACTCATTCTCATCCTTGGATCACCTAATAGGTATACCATGCCTTGTTGAGTCATTTACTAGGAATCATTGCTCAAAATGACACATGAGGGGTCTTTATACATCCTTTGATAAAGGGTATATATTACCATCACTAGAGAAAGTCATGTTATTAGAACCACATTACCTTCCATTGAAAGGAACTATATCATGGTCTAACTAAGTATAATTTCACCAACAATATATATAGTAAAACACCATATAAGTTATTGTTAAAACATTAAACAACTAAACCTCTCATTAAAAAATAACCACAAGTAAGAACATGTATGTAATGTGAATTTGATGTTCCAAATATGATGTATGTATATGGGACTATTTCCAATGGGAAAAGAGCCGAAAATCATAAATCACAACCCTAAAAAACCCAAGTCTGTCACTCAAGGTGAAATAAAAAAATTGTAACATTAAATAAAAAAATATCAATCCCATTCCATATTAACCAGGACTTACTATTGGAAATGGTGTTCTCGATGCATCGATTGAATATCCATCATAGGATTTGAAACATTCATAGACCACCTATCTACCATATCACCAAATCATAAAATAAAAAAAAGCTCTGATACAACTTTATGATGCACCAACCCTGGGCCACTCACCAGTGATTGGGCTGAGGTCTCCACATGGCCTCAAGTGTATCTCCCTATATTCTAGAAGATATCGACTAAAAATGATGGCCTAATATATATAATGGGGATACTATTCTCTTGAATACGATTCATATAATTAGAGGAAAATAATCAAGCATCGTACATATCTGTAAACATAAAAGTATGGAAAATAACTAATAAAAAACAATTTTATATCAAAAATATGTTTTCATACAACACATACACTAATTTCACATTAGGATAATCCAATATACAAAGTAAACAAAAATACCACACACACACACACACTAGATCTACTTCCATCCATGGGACTCCTCCTAATAAAAAGTATCCATTGAGCTATTCTATCTTGACTTACTAAACATCCCATACTCTAATATCAAAGAAAAAATAAATTCAATACAAGTATAGAGATGCCCATGCAGGGTGTATGTATATAACTGAGTAGGTTCTTGCCAACCACCCCTAATATCTGTTGTTATATGTGTGTGTGTATTTATAGGAAAAATAATAAATAAATATACATGATCACTGGGTCATTTTTCACAAACTTGGAAATCATGGAACTCATTGAGGTATACATGACTATTAGGTCATTGGGTGCTAACCAGGGCACCATGGCCATGACTATACCAACTTCAATGATATGATACAATCCAATCAGAGCCTCATGCCATTATAACTGATGTCCATCCTGTACCCAAAGACTCAAGGTTGGGTAAAATCCAAACCTTGACCTACTACTAAAAGGAATAGGGCATGGTCATTCATCCATATCTAATCATATTTATTAATCACTCAAAGTTGGCCCTATCAATGAAGTTTCACATCACATCACAATCTAGCCCTCTCACAGCGGCCCATGAACTAAGAATACTAATTGAAAGGTCACTCATACAAGTCATGCTTCATACCACAACCCAACCCCTAGGAATGTCCTCAACCCAATATTTCTCAAGACAAGGTCTCATCTCATCACACATATCATAAGCTCATCACCCAGAAAACTAGTCGCTTTTTACCTAGCCCCTCATCACAACACATATAAACTATATCACCAAGGCACCCACTGGGTCCTCAAGACCCATTACTGTATATGTTTGTTGATTCCACCTCACACCCATAACCCATTGGTGAAAATATATCCTATAGTCTCCTCCAACCCATACCAAAATGTAAATCATAAACTCATCAAAACCCCTCAATAATTTTATTCCCTCTACCTAGTTATTATTCCATGCCACTACATTCTTCCCAAACCTAGCCTCAATAGGTAGGGTCTAAATCCTATCCAAAAACCCCCTTGGAATCCCAATGATAAGTCCTAAACAACTCCCATGACCCTCACCTAGCTATCTTCACAAATATCCTAAGGGATATCCCTTATAACTTCATCAAGAGAAAACCCTTTGTTGTACCTCTCGTATCCCCTCATGGTTTAATTTTCATGATCACAATCACTTTCTTATTTATCTAACATTGTTTTAAGTGTTTTTTTATAGGCAAAAGATTGCCAAGGAAATGGGCCATGAAGCACATCAAGTGGACTGAAATTCAGTCCACCGGCCAACCGGTGTGATAGCACCGGCCAGCCGGTGGACCTGGCAGAGGCATTGCCCACTGCCAGGTTCCACCGGTCAGCCGGTGGCTCTGTCACCGGCCAGCCGGTGGCAACCTGATAGAACAGTGATGGCTACTGCCTCACCACCGGCCAGCCGGTGGCTCTGTCACCGGTCAGCCGGTGCTGCCTGGGCAGAAGGGCTTCTCAACATCCAAGGCACCGGCCAGCCGGTGGCCCTGTACCGGCCAGCCGGTAGCCCAGTCAAACTAGCCATTGGCTTTGACCAGTCAACCCTCTTTTGGCCTCCAATGGCTCCGAGGACTTCTCCAACGGCTCTGAAGGCCCCCAAAGGGTTCCATGCCTATAAATAAAGGCCAAGGAAGCCCCGGACAACCACCGGATCATATACCAAGCGCTCAGACATATTATTGAACATTTGGCGTACCTCCGGCGGACTTCCTTCAAGGAACCCACCTTGCTCCAACAACTTCCACATCCAAGGAGCTCCTTTAAAGAAGCTTGGAAGCGTCCTTCAACATCATCAATCAATCAAAGGCGCCCAAGGCTTCTCCCAATTACGGTTTTTAGTGTTTTATTTATTTTGAGCTTAAAATTGGGTTTGTGCCTACAAACCCCAAACTCTTTCTTCATCCCTCCTTCTTTTGGGTTTCACATCACCATTAAGGTGTGAAGAGGTTTCTTCAAGCCTTTCCTTTTAAAAGGCTTGTGTCATAGGTGAGCTAGCCTTCACCTGTAAGAAGGCTAGTGGGTACTTTCTCAACCATTAAAAGCAAGTGGGTTCTTGCTTAACCAATTCAAAAGCAAGCTGTAATAGGTCCTAGTGCTACCTCAAAGCCTAGTGGGTTTCTTGCTAAAACCATTGAAAAGAAAGCGGTAGGAATCTCTCAACGGTTGAGTTGGGAGCGGAGACGTAGGCCAGGTTTTGGCCGAACTCCGTTATCAATTCTTGTGTCTTGCCTCATTTATTTCCGCTGCACTTTTTAACTTTGATTTTAAATTGTTAATAATTTTTTAAAAGGCAATTCACCCCCCCTCTTGCCATCATTCTCGTTTTTCTCCGACCCAACAATTGGTATCAGAGCAAGTATTTGAATAATTCCCTAACCGGTTTCAAATTAAAGATCCTTTTTGAGGGCTTCTACCGCTTCAACCTCTTACGCCCCCGAAGGCTTTTCTTTGGATCGTGCTCCATTCTTTGATGGAACCGATTATAGTTTTTGGAAAACCCGCATGACCACATTTCTTAAAAGTATTGGCTATCCTATTTTTAGAATTTTTATGCATGGTTTTACCCTCACTTCTTCCGATGAGTCTAAGTGGACCACCATAGATATTAAGAATTTCGAGCTTGATGGCAAAGCCATGAATGCTCTACATTGTAGGCTAGACCGAAATGTATTTAATTGTATTTCTACTTGCTCTACTTCTTACAATCTTTGGAAATTTTTAGAACTAACCTATGAAGGTACTAGCGAGGCTCCAAAGCAAGAATCCGATCAAAAGAAAGAACCCGACGAAAAGATCAAGCCCGTTTTCCCACCTCACAAGAAAAGGGCCAAGAAGAAGAAGAAGAAGGCTTTAAAGAAAACTTGGAGTGATAGCTCCTCCTTCTCTTCTTTCTCCTCGAGCGACAATGGTAATAATTGCCTAATGGAAAAACATGAGGTATCTTCCTCCTCTTCCTCCTCTTCCTCCTCTAGTTCTTCTAATTCATTTAATCATCTATCTTATGAAGAACTCTCACATGCTAGAGACCAACTAGAAAAAGGTTTTCATGAATTATCGTCAAAATTTGTTGCTTTAAAAAAGAATTTCAAAAAGCTTTCCTCCGAAAAAGACCAACTTCTCAAAGAGAAGGAGGAACTCTCCCTAAAAATCCAAAATTTTCCCAATGTTGATTCTTTGGAATCAACCATTAAGGACCTTAGGGAATCCCTAGCTAAGTTCACCCAAGGGGAACAAAATTTGACCAAATTATTGGGTTCTCAAAGGGTTTCTAGAACCACCAATGGACTTGGCTATACCAACCAAGCCTCTTCCTCCCATGCACCCACTGTTTTTTTAAGGGGGAGCTCTAGTTATAAATTTTGTAATTATTGTAAGAAACCCGGGCACCTCATTTATGAGTGTGATTGCAAAAATGCCTGGTACGGTCAACCCAAATCTATTTTTTATTCGGACGAATTTTATAGGAGAAGACCCGCCATGAAACAAATTTGGATTGAAAAATCCATTTTGGTGAGTCTCTCCGGGCCAAAAATAGTTTCGTTTCCCCGATGATCTTTTGTTTTATTTAGGGGGAGAAATTTTCTTAAACTCAAAAATCTCTTTTGATTCTTTTTTCAATTTAAATTTTCAATTCATTTTTGTTTCAAAACTCTCAATTTCAAAAATTTCATTTGGTTTCAAATTTCAAATTTCAATTGGTTTTTAATTCAAAACTTTCAATTCAAACTGTTATTCAATCTTTCAATTTCCAAAATTTCAATTGATTTTCAAATCTCAAATCTTGTTTTTCATATCTCTTTTCCCTCAATCAAGTTTTATGCCCCGTGCTATTTTGGTAATCACAAAGGGGGAGAAATTCTTGATTGATTGGGGGAGAATCCTTTTGATCATGCTTAGCATTTACTTTCTTTATCCTTTAAGCATGTCTTTCTTTTATGTATTTTACATTGATTGTTTCGGTGATTGTGATCATCAAAATAGGGGGAGATTGTTGTACCTCTCGTATCCCCTCGTGGTTTAATTTTCATGATCACAATCACTTTCTTATTTATCTAACATTGTTTTAAGTGTTTTTTTATAGGCAAAAGATTGCCAAGGAAATGGGCCATGAATCACATCAAGTGGACTGAAATTCAGTCCACCGGCCAACCGGTGTGATAGCACCGGCCAGCCGGTGGACCTGGCAGAGGCATTGCCCACTGCCAGGTTCCACCGGTCAGCCGGTGGCTCTGTCACCGGCCAGCCGGTGGCAACCTGATAGAACAGTGATGGCTACTGCCTCACCACCGGCCAGCCGGTGGCTCTGTCACCGGTCAGCCGGTGCTGCCTAGGCAGAAGTGCTTCTCAACATCCAAGGCACCGGCCAGCCAGTGGCCCTGTACCGGCCAGCCGGTAGCCCAGTCAAACTAGACGTTGGCTTTGACCAGTCAACCCTCTTTTGGCCTCCAACGGCTCCGAGGACTTCTCCAACGGCTCCGAAGGCCCCCAAAGGGTTCCATGCCTATAAATAAAGGCCAAGGAAGCCCCGGACAACCACCAGATCATATACCAAGCGCTCGGACATATTATTGAACATTTGGCGTACCTCCGGCGGACTTCCTTCAAGGAACCCACCTTGCTCCAACAACTTCCACATCTAAGGAGATCCTTCAAAGAAGCTTGTAAGCGTCCTTCAACATCATCAATCAATCAAAGGCTCCCAAGGCTTCTCCCAATTACGGTTTTTAGTGTTTTATTTATTTTGAGCTTAAAATTGGGTTTGTGCCTATAAACCCCAAACTCTTTCTTCATCCCTCCTTCTTTTGGGTTTCACATCACCATTAAGGTGTGAAGAGGTTTCTTCAAGCCTTTCCTTTTAAAAGGCTTGTGTCATAGATGAGCTAGCCTTCACCTGTAAGAAGGCTAGTGGGTTCTTGCTCAACCATTAAAAGCAAGTGGGTTCTTGCTTAACCAATTCAAAAGCAAGCTGTAATAGGTCCTAGTGCTACCTCAAAGCCTAGTGGGTTTCTTGCTAAAACCATTGAAAAGAAAGCGGTAGGAATCTCTCAACGGTTGAGTTGGGAGCGGAGACGTAGGTCGGGTTTTGGCCGAACTCCGTTATCAATTCTTGTGTCTTGCCTCATTTATTTCCGCTGCACTTTTTAACTTTGATTTTAAATTGTTAATCATTTTTTAAAAGGCAATTCACCCCCCCCCCCTCTTTCCATCATTCTCGTTTTTCTCCGACCCAACACCCTTATCTATCACATAACTCAAGTATCAGAGAACTTTATATTCTTTCCTAACTCAAAAATACTCTCCTATGGACTCATGAGGGATTTGTTAGTCACTCATGAGACGTACATCCATCTATTCCATCATCACTTGGCCCTAAGCCTCCCATGCATGCACACTATCCCTAGGAACCCAACCTAGGACATCCTACATTCCTAATCACACCCCATTACCTTCTAGAGATAACTCTTTTGTTCAACCCAAGCCCTCACCCCAAAATACATAGTCACCATGTGATCCAAAACTACCCATGTTGTTAAAGATCACTTGGTATCATCCCAAGAGGATCAAATCCACCCCATCATATCACCTAAGGACTCTACCATCCTTATACCCTATTCCAAAACCCATTTAGTTTTTATGGAATGCACACTCATACATAGACATGCATAACAATTTTTATCATAGGGGTAACCAAACTGGAACATGAATTTAACCCCTCACCAAGATTCATCGAGCCTCGGCCAAGCCAACCAAGACTCTTCCATGCTAGTACCATCCTAACTAAAATCCTTATTATGCAAAGCCTATTTAATCCCATAATTTATTTAATTTAACAAAAAACTTTAAATAAATTCATCATGTGGCATAAACCTAATAATAAAATATGAAATAGTGTTAAAATACCATCATAGGACATCCTAAAAACAATCTAATAAAAATATCCATCGATCGAGATGATTTACACTATGATTTGGTGGAAATCATCACAAAACACTATCCAGAATCTGACAAAAATCAATGGTCATACAAGATAAAAAAGAACACATGGAGGGATGAAAAAACTACCACATATCTTCTATAGAATCATGAATAAAATCCTCCCCTATAATGGGGGTCTAAAGGAGGATAATAATGGGATAGGTTCTGGAAAAATGTCCCTATACATGTGCCCATACCCTTTGAAATAAAAGGGGAAATAACTTGGGAAAATAGATCGTTTTTCTCAACAAAAAAAATCCCCAAGAAACATTTAATGGTGTAAAGAATGGTTCACCCCAAGAAATTCCAAAGTACCTATTTAGTTGAAACGCTTTGACCTAGATTCCACTAAACTGGTGTCCTAATATAGTTTATTACAAAGCCTCAAGAATGCATCTCCATACACTAGAGGATTTTGACTAGCATAGAGGTACTAGGGTGTGTCTGTGGAGGGACTATACCCTCATATTAGTGTAAAGAGAAAAAAACAACAACTAGATATCATCTAAAGTAGTAAATAAATAGAGTGTGGAAGTATTAAATAACCAAAATAGAAGTATACTATAATCATAAATGAAATTAAATAAAATCCCTAATATCCATGTCAAGTATGAAACATCATTCACCCACTGGGCCGACCATACATAAAAAATTATATAAAAAATTTAAATAAAAGTATAAGGTTATACAACTAACTTTGAGCCATAAAACAAGATCAGACTCTAAGGCACTGTAGAACTGAATCAGCCTGATCATAATAATCCACATAAGCGGCTCCACTCGAACATGCAATTATAGGCCTCATCCCTATCCACGTGAAATTTATTCTCAACCTAAAAAGTGGACATTAGGTCTTCACACACACCAAGGTGGATATACATGGGTGGGAAACAATCTCATTAGGCTACCTCAATGATGAACCTATAAATATGATGTCATAAGTGAATGATAATCCAATATGATTAGCCTAACCAAGACATAACTAAATTATAAAAGCAAGAGATATAAATAACAAAAAAAATCCCACAACTGATTCTTGGGTATGTAACCCCTATTATCTGGACACAATTACATCTTATATGAGTATGTCTATGCATATATATATATATCCCCATATATATTTATATATATTCCTGTGCTCATATACATATGTATATAATGAATTCATAAAAGCATAAACAACTCAATCTACAATAGATCCTTGGACCCATGATCCAATAAACTAGACATCCTATGACTAGGGATCTGAGATGGATTCCATACTACTCAAGCCATATATAATTTAGTAGATCATCTCATATATACTTTTTGTTGAAAATAACTACATTTGCTGACATAAAAAATTTATCTAATCAAGAAAAGTCACTATATGGGGATACTTGTCCTCGCCTTGGGTTCATATGTACTCACCTCCAATTACTATAATAAAGGATATTGTAAACTGATGAACAATCCTATAAATGATAAAATATATAAAATATGAACTATTTTATATAAGGCCCGACCTTAAACATTACTTAATATTTAATTAAATGAATAATTTCTATTGAGGATCTTTTTAGGTTTAGAGTTTTAGAGAATTAGGACATAACTATTACATCTCAAAAGATTACAAAGTAGAAACTTCTACTAAGTTTCCATAAAATAAAAACTCTTAAAAAACATGTCTAGTTCCATGTTTTAGATAGCATGTCTATTCCTTGATCCCATCCTGGACCATATTCCACATTATGTCCTGTGAAAAACATTTCAAAAAAAACTTGGGGTGAGCAAAAAAAGCCCAGTAAGGGATACACAAATATGGAAAACAAGTAAACCATGAATACTTTATCAAAGTAATACTTTTCACCTCTATGGAGTAGTAATTACTCTTCAATGAATAAAATATCATTACTTACCCTTTTGTAACCAAAATATTACCATAAAACGCATATAAAGAACACATAACATATAAAGGTAACTTGGGATATAAACATACCTAAGTGGAATAACCATCCGGTCGACTTCCACACATATCACTTAATGGAATAGCCATACGGCCTACTTCCATACCCAATGAATTGGAGGTTATAAAGTAACCACCCATCCTGGTATTCACGGCACCACCCGTCATATGGTTTATCACGTAACCACCCGTCAAATGTCCAAGTACCATCATAAAATCATAAGACATAAAAAAAAATGGAAAGAAAACATTTCCACATTTCAAACACAATATATCACTTAAATATATAGACATAACAAATCCATTATAAAAACCATTTTCAATACCAAAATACATAAAAGAGTATATGGTATTTATTTCATTTTAAAAAACATCACGGCTTGTTGAGGAAGCCAAAGACCAAATAATACTCGCGGTGGCGTAAAAGGTCATTGTCACCACGTACGTTAAAAGAAACATTCATTTTTTTCGTTTTGTAAAATTCTTAGTAGATAATAATTCCTTTTGTATAAAATTAAAATTCAAAGGGGTTTATACACTTTATAAAATAAATCCTTGTATTAGAACAAAATATGCCTCAATGAGAGGAGATTGAGATGAAGTCCCTTACCTCATGTCCGACGTGACTCGATTGCACTTTAATCTCCTGAATAATAAACTAAAGTTAATTTATAATTTTTTAAGAACATTTTTCAAGTTTATTATTCCTTTAATATAACTTATTGCCATGTTATAAACGTTATGTAATCAATTCATTTAATAATGTTCGTTTGGTCGATATTTGGTACTTAAGTCAAAAATGGACTTCTTACAATTACATGTTGTTTATGTGGTCAAAGGTTCATTATATCCAGAATGATATTCATTATTTGGATATCATATATATCATATATATCATATATATCCATGATATACATTTATTTATAATAGTACATAACATTTAGAGGTAAGAAATGAAATGCACCGTTCATGGAGATGGTAAGTCGTACGTATGCATGAACGCTACTTTCATTTCTATTTCGTATTTAATGGAGTTAAATAATAATGATATAAAGGTATATTATAATTCCAGTATAACATCACATATAATAACATTAAATCCATCCTTTATATATCCTGCATATGTCATTAACGAATCAAATCACTTTGTGGGGGCGGTAGTCCGCACTTCTTAAAATGAAATTTTCTTGTTTAACCACAATGGAAACCATAAAGGTATAGCACAAATGAAAAACACAGAATCATAAAGAAAATATAAAAATAATATATATCATATATAAATATAGTGACATATTAATGGCCACTATGAAAGGTGTTAAAAGAATATTCAACAATCATCATTTTGTGAGGCAGAAAATCGCCAACCACAAAAATAGTATGTTATTTAACCCTTAGAAGAAGGTGTGTGTAGGTGTAGCTATAATAATTCTCATAAAAACATCCTATTATATTTAAGATACTGGTTTTGTTACAAAAGAAAGGAATAAAAAGGGTTTAGGGGGTTGGAGAATCAAACTAAAACATAAGAGCACAAGAGAAGACACTACCTTTAAATCGGGTAACTCTTTTTGATTTGAGATCAAAGGATACCTTGGAAAGACTTATTCCTAAAGTGAGGATTCTAGGGGTAATATAGGGATATGGAGAGAAAAAATGGGAAGGGTGTTTTTGAGCCAAAGGCTTGAGAGGTGTGGGTAAGGTGGTAGAGGTGGGGGCCTTTTATAAGAGGAGAGGAGTGGCACTCTTGGAAAGTTATAAAAGGTTACTTTATTATAAAATGTTTTTCAGATTTTAAAGGTCCCAAAATTATATATTTTAAGGATAAGGTGATAAGAGTTATAAATACACCCATCCAATAGGTTTTTGACAAGTTTAGGTCTTTGATTTTACATTATCTTTTCATTTTATTTAAATCATTAAATAATGAGGTAATCACTGCATCATCATGGTGTCATAAATAATTTAATTTATTTAATGTCTAAAAATTATAAAAAAAACTATCATGATGTAGGAAATACTTTTATCTTTCTAATGAATATTTATAATAAAAAATATGAGTTGTATAACTTTATTTAAAATTTTTTTTAGTAAAACAACTCATGTTTGTGACATTTTTATTTTAACATTAAATAAAAAGTTATTAATGTCATTTTCCTACCAAAGTGGCTCCATGGGGTCCCCAAGTTGACACATGGATTTTCTTGGTCGGCCATGACACATCCAATAAGGGTAGGACATGTGTCAAGGTTATTTCATATTATTAAAACATTATTTTTACCATAAATTACACTAATTACCTCTAATCGCGATTAAAAACTTAAAAGTTACTATTCACCAAAAATTATTTTAATCTCATTGAACCACATTTTACTTCTTAATGAAAAACATGTATGTAGGATTTTTTTTATTCAAAACACAGAGGTGGTAAAATTTCATTTAAATGAAAAATTAGTTTTTTTAAGTACCACTTAGTGGTTTCATTATTCATCAAAAATTGAAGTTTTCCAGAAAAATACCAAAACTTCACCCTAAGCTATATTTAATATTCCGAATTCAAAAATGATGTATATTTTAAAAAATTAAAAACATATAAGTTACAGTAATTAATTTAATTATTAATTCCCACTGTTAGAACAAATAGCGTGTTTTTATGAAACAATATATATCAAAAGATTGACACTAGTTTAAGTCCAATTTCAAAGTGAAATTAATTCAAATGATCACTATTGGGTTAAATGGTAAAAATATATTATAATTTCACTTTAAAACCAATTCAAAAGATAATCTAATCATATAAATAAATTATATTAAAAAAAGGTTTTGAATTAAAATACAACATTTTTCACTATTCATTAAAAAGATGAATTTTATCGGAAAAATACCAAAAATTTACACAAATTAAATTTTTATGTCCCAATTCAAAAGAATAATTTTATTTGGTCCAATAGAATGTATAAGATTTACCAAAACTATATTTAAAGAGGGTTTACCATCAAAAGGTGATAGTTCGACCTTTTAGTGAATATTAGAGTATCTATGCCTAAAATTGAATTCTTTTCTTATTTTAAGCCTTAATATTTTATTGGATAAATGTAAAACCATTTAACAAACATATATAATCATATTTTAGTTGTTTCTATTCATTCCCTCCAATACAAAAGCTACGTGTTAACTACGATTTAAAATAATATTATTTTATTACTAGTGTGCAACGTAAGATTTCAAAGAAACTCTTTGTTATGTATCGAGTACACTATTGAACATAACAACAAATTTAAAGTAAAATTAATATTTAATTCATAAATATTAATAAATATGAGAATGTATTATTCTTTATTTACCTGGAATGTTACATTTTATATGTATCAAGTATGAGATCAACATGGCTAGGATCTATGGAGTAAAAATGTCCATGGCATCATAGTATGCTGAGTAGCCAAATCCAAGAATTAAAAATGTCCAAGGCATCCCAATAAGTCATATCCATGTATTAGAAATGTTCAAGGAATCCTAACATGTTAAATAGACCAGATATAAGGATTATAAATTACCAAGGCATCCTAATGAGTTAAATAAACCCGATCCAAGGAGTATAAATTTCCAATTCATCCAAATGAGATAAATAAATTGGAACCAAGATGTAGAAATGTCCAATGAATCCAAAGAGGTTGTCAGTTCCATACCATAAACCCTTCCTTATCATCAAAACCAATTCATGATTCCCAAAATTAGTGTCATACTATGTCCTCATCATTGGTACCATACCATGATCTCATATAAAATATCATCAAAGCTCAGTGTTTAGATATCAGGAATTACCTCTTGGAATATCGATCAAGAATCGTATCATGTTTAGAAAATTATCCTAAAACCAGGATGAACCTATATCCATCAAAACTTGATCATAAATACATGAGGGTTTAGACAAATGAATGAGGATATAAAAAAATCAAAACTACCCATCATCACTACACCCCATTGGGATTCCAAGTTTGGTATGGGTTTTAAGGTGACACCTGCTACCATCTCTACCTAAACTTAACACACTTGCTCATGGTTAGTCAAACATAGGGGAACCCACTAGGTTCTCTAGATCATTCACCAAGATAGGAATACTACTCAGGATCCTTAAGGGAAACATAGGAAAGGTCATCCCTCTTAGTATCCTCAAAAGCAAATAGAGAGTGGGGGAATCATATATGGGATCCTCCAAGTCAGATCATAAGCGAAGGCATCCAACTCGGGATCCTCAACTGTGAAGGTAAAAGGAGGAATACCACATGGGTTCCTTTTATGATAACTAAATAGAGGAATCCTAAACTGGATCCTTAAATTGTATATAGGAAAAGGAATCCAACATGGGTCCCTCGATAATAGTCAGAAGATAGAGGCGTCCTATATGGTATCCTCTAGGTTAAAATGTAAGTAGATGCATCCTACCGGGGATGATTGGAAACAACTAATATCATGGAACTATATTCTATAAGGGAAAATATCACATGGGATATATAATAAAGGAGAAACCTACACAAGAATTGGTTATGAGATATGGCTCATGGACCATCTCAGATCAAAGTCTCACTCTCAGGATACAACTGGATTTGATAACTAGAGGAATAACCTCTCTGTTTGGTAAAAATCCCACAACACCACCAAGGAGTCCTAAAATCACCTCAAGGGTTTCACCATCACAAAATTTAATAAAGTATTCTAAAAAATGGACTTCTTGTGTGTCCAATTATGACTCTTGGGCATAAAGATATGAAAACCCCTCAAAAGGGTAGCAAGGGGTTGTACACGGTGTGTACACTGAGTACATGACGTGTTGTCCCAACACTCCACCTATGTACTCTATCTAGGATTGGCATGTAAAAGCCCAAGTACACAATGTTTTTATCATGTACATGATGTGTACCCTACATGGGGTACCTTTCCATGTACCTCACATGGTTTTTCCATGTACATCACCTGGTCATGTAACATGGTGTGCAACCCACATGGGGTCTAGTGGTGTACTCTACTCAACCATGTTCCCATACAAGAGCTTTCTGGATGGGTACTCATCTACATGGAGAGTCCTAGTGAATTTAGTGTATACCCAATATAAAATATGTACTTCTAAAAAGGATAAATTCCATGAATGGGAAGAATGCACGATGTATGTTTTTGAACTACAGGTTGTGTGATTAGGATTTATGAAAGGGAGACCCCTCAAATAACCTAAAACCCCCATTTTATCTTTAAAATGTATAAATTGAGCCCCATGTGATACTTAAAAATTATAATAAGGCATTAAAACATGAAAATGGTAAATATATTGGGATTTATATAAAAACATAAAAATAGCCTACCTTTGGGTATAATCTTCCGAAACATTGCCTGTTTTCACGATCCATGACCATCACATGATGATCCAGCTCCTCCTGGGCTCACAATAGTATATATCTTCCCCTCTACCTTACTGATCTATCTCTATATTCATATCATATCTCTATCTTAATGAATTAAAACCACTAAGTTGTTACTTGAAAATATAGGGGATAAAATAAGAAAAGAAAATATAAAAGAAAAGGAAGAAAAAGAAAAGAAAAAAAGGGATCATCCCTGGCCATAGTGCCTGACCTATGTTTATGCCTTTACTAGGAAAAAATCTCCATTATATAATCAATGATAAATATTGAATCAAAATACTATGATCTGTTCAAAAATGTATGGTTGAATGAACCTGCACGATTAAATTAATATTTAATTTATTAAATATTAAATATTAATTGTTCCTCTAAAATTCTAATGGCTCGGGATTCCAAAAAACTCATATCCTAGGGTTAAAACCTATTCTAGGACCAATGAAGTGTTTATAAGAATTATCCAAAGATATATTCTAGGAGAACATTACTATTTGACCCCTTACAAGCATGTGATAGAAAAAAATTTAATTTCTACTCAAAATTCAATTTCAGAAAAACATGGGTCCTTAAAATCTACCCACCACAATCCTTATCATCTCTGAGAATACTTGGTGGTAAAACTAGTAGCCCTGCTCTTATCCTGATCATATATGAAACAATTATATCTTGACTGTGCAACAACCTGTCTCACAGCATAAACAACTCTCCTATATATAATACATTTAACTACAACTGATCTGATACTACCCACCGTAGGAGTATCCTTATTTTCACCTCACAATATCATATGTTCCTACTTATAGATAATGGTTTCCACATAAAACAACATATTTCAGCTGAAAACAAGGGTCACCAACCCCAAATGGATAATGGTGAACTCCCCACCATATATTTTACCTTATAATACTCCTCGAGTGAAAACTCAACAGGTTCCTTCATCAAACCATGAAGGAAATTTAAAAGAAAAGAAACATGGCATAGAGTTAACACTATCTCAGAATACTCGATATGATTTCAAGATAGAGAATGACCATATATAACTAGGGGTAAACTAATATTCCATCAAAAGGCATGTATAGATCTCTATCTAAGCCACACTCACATCAAGAATGGTTGTACTTTCCTTTAACCAACACCAAACACCATGTCTCCGGAAAATGCATATCCTAGTTTAAATATGAGTCAACCATACCATGGTACCTTATTTATTTTCAATGTTTCCTCTACCAAAGGGACACTTTTCATTAAAAAATGACTTATGGTAAACCATTCCAACTGAATGTCTTGAAAAATTCAGTCATCAACTCGTATATGGACACTCGCTGATTTACGATTTAAACAATACCATAAACAACTAGTGTGTGCCTTATCACTTGAATCATACCCCAATGAGTCATCCATTGTAAGGATAATCTAACCATTTCACATGACATGTTAGTCTCAATAAGCTAGAAGATCCATTGGAACTCATCTTAGAAATTGAGCACCTCACATGTTCTATGATTTATTCCATAACCACCTGTCACCTGTGAGCATTTTAGTCATGAGTGCATACCTATGCTTTGAATATATTAGAAATAGTGAAAACACTAGTCAATATGTCTAGGCACTCAAACAATCATACCTGTAAAATCTATTATTGATACCAAAGCACCCTAGGTGCATATTTAAAAGACAAATACATCAACATGCATATATCACAAAACCCGAGAAATAAATTTGAATCAATCTCAGAACGAGCACACAAACAATCTCACAAACTAAAGAGGAATCCATAAACCTGGGATTACTTTACTCATAGGTTACCCTTGATCAAAACTAAACATTGATTTATAAGGGCCCATGTAAAAATAAGGGCCTCTAGGTCACCCAACCAGCCCTACTGAACAAGTCTCCCAATATGGTATCTATGTCTAACCACCTAGACCAAAGATAAAACCTATCCAAGTTAGTTAAAGAAAAAAACAACCTATGAGGGTCAAGACTTCCCAAATCAGCCTACAAGGGACCTGATTCTCTTTGATAATCCTCATAAGGAATTTACCCTATAGGTCATGATACCAACACAGAAGAGATAATAAACTGACACTCATTGGGAATATGTATATGGTAATACCCCCTCGAGGTCTGGTTCACTAGAAACATCCTGGTACCTATTGATATTGTACTCAGTGATTTAACTAGATAAAGTATAATGTCATTCCAAGATATACAGAAAAACACTATATAGATATTTACTGACACTTTAAATAACCAAAAATTAGAAACAACATCCTACAAGTGGTATAAAACATGGTCATCATGTGCCTTATAGACCTATTATGGTCACTGCACCTCCTATATAGGAGGAATAAGTCATTATCCTCATCACTAAACATATCAAAATATATCCACATAACCTACCATCGTTAAGGAATATATATAAAAATTGGACCAATTGAGTTGAATTCCACCAAAAAACAATTTGGTAAAACACAATTTATGTTTTCATTTACACTTCTGACAATTGTAATCTATCGTCAGTAGTAATCACACACTAGTAGGCCTATAACATGTGGATCCTATGTTCCAAATATGATGCATGGGATTCCTCTTACCTTTTTCATCTAAGAGTCAAAATCAATCAATGACATATTTCCAAAGGAACAAGAGCCGTAAATCCATAATAAATCATCACATACACACAACTTGCGCATTTCTAAAATAGAAAGTAATATACAATTGTAACACCCCATATCAAAAAAAATCCCATAACCCCCCTTAATATTTTTTATTTATTTTCTGAATAAAACAAATTTTATGGTTTAGTGGGAACCTCACAACTTCCACCGTACTAAAGTCACTTACACCATACAAAAATAAAAAAGAGAAAAACATCCTAGTATAAAACCAACAGATTCATATTCAAAAAACAAATTCAAAATCAACACACATCATCATCATCACAGACTATGATCCACCTCGAGTTACACACCCTATACACTAGTCACCATTATCATCATCCCTACCCCATCACCAGTGAGGTCCCGACAAAATCTTAACGACATCATTATTTTGAATAAAAACACACTGAAATGCTTCCTCCAGAAACCACCATCACTATTTTGAACAAAAAATACACCATTAGAGAACCCCTCCCATCAAGAATCACCAACATCAAGCATCAATCATGAAAACTGGAACAAAATTCAAAAACTAGATACTCCAATCCATGATAAAAAAACACCACATCATAGGTAACACCTCATGAAATTACAACCATAGCTCAAACCACATCATCCCAAAACCTCACCAAGATCTATCACACAATTCCAACCTGGATTGGAAAGAAGGAACATGAGGCAAGAGAAGAGTTTGGAGAGGGAAGACCAAAACAGGGAGAGGCGACCTTTGTCTAAACCATGAACCACTTTATTTAGAACCCCAATAGGAAGATAGCGACCATCAGTTAAAAATATTAGAAATGGGAAAGATGGATTGATGAACCACTGAAAATTACCACTTATCAATAGAAAATGTCTTCAAAGAGGATGGAACACCAAACCACCACCGTGCCATTTGATTCAACCAGAAACTGTAGTGATGGACGACACTAGCCATAATGAACCCTCAACATTGAACAAATCCCCAAAAATCATCTCAATCCACTGAAAACACCATCATATGGACCCAAGAAGTGGTCCATCACAATGAAATGGGTAATTTTATTAGAGGAGGTCAAACAATCTTGCAAGAAAAATTTGTTGGGAAAAGCTACCACCAAAAACCCAAACCACCAATGCTTCTTGTGGAGATACAAGATAAGATTTTATCATAAGTATTCAGGTGATAAGAGATGTGGTATCAATGGTTAGAGGGCACAAAATGGTAGGGATAGTATAGTCTATAGGTAACAAGAAAAAAAACTGCAAGAACCAAAAAACATAGTGGAAAAGCAACAACGACTCTGATGGAGGTGAAGGAAACTAATAGAAGGAGAGGACCTAAAAAACTGTTCTCAATGCACCAGTCCAATACCCATCACTAATTCTGAAAAATTTATAATAATATTGTCTAACATATCCCAAATAGTAATATAATAGGAAAGTAAAAACTATGATGCCAATTTATAACATCCCAAACATGATATCACTAAACTAGTGCCCCGATCTGGTCTATTATGGGGCCTCAAACATGCCTCTTTGTACACTAGAAGCTACTGACTAACATCGATGTCCTATGGTGTATCCATGAAGAGACTATTCTCTTATATTAGACTAAAAATTAGCAATAAATAGATATCATCCAAATTAGTAAATAAATACAGTGTGAAAGCAGTAAATGACTAAAATAAAAGCATGTTGTAATAGTAAATGAAATGCTATAAAAGCCCGAACAACCAAGTCTTACATATAACACTGGTCACCCACTGGGCTGACCATACATGAAGGAGTAAATAAAATACTTTAAAATAAAAGTATAAGGATCCACTACTAACATCGAGCTAGACCACATACCCATTATCCAAGACACTATAAAATAGCATTATCCCAATCATAAGAATCCACATGATCAACTGTGCTCAAACATGAAACTCTCGGCTGCGGACATATCCATCATGAAATCCATTCTCAATCTAAAAAGCAGACATAAATCATGCACACACACCAATTTTCATGTACAAGGGTGAGAAATAATCTTAGTAGGCCACCCCAATGATGAACCTATAAATATTTTGTCATAAGCTCATACTTATATAACATTCTCATCCTAACTGAGACATAACTTAAATGATAAAAGAAATAGATATAAATAATAGAATCAAGTCCACAACTGATTCTTGGGTTTATGAATCCTATTTTATGGACACAACTCCATATTATATGAGTATATATATGCATGTATATGTATATATACACATATATATATATATATTCTAATATACATATTTATATAATAAAGTTAGAAAATAATAAACAACTCAATCCAAAGTAGATCCTTCGATGCATGATCTGATAAACTGGGAATCCTATGACCAGGGATTTGAGCTAGATGTCATAATACTCAATACATATATTATTAATTAAATCCTCAGGTTTGTAATCTTGATCTAAAGTACCTACTTTATCAAATTCTTGTAATGTCTGAGAGCAATCCACATAACCACAGGGGGATACTCATTGTAGCTCTGGGTTCACCCACACTAACCTCTAATCACAATAATAAAGGATACCATATAATGAAGAATAATCCTATAAATGTGACATTTCATCAACAATACCCTATTATAGTTGTATCAAGTATCAAACCAACATGTCTAGGATCCAAGGATTAGAAATGTACAAGGTTTCCAAATAATCTAAATTTACTTGATCAAAGGAGTAGAAATGTCCATGGAATCCTAGTATGCTGAGTAAATGGACCCAAGGAGTCGAAACGTACAAGGAATCGTAATAATTTAGATACTTTGAGTATAAATTTCTATTTTTTTAAAGGTTGAGGATCGCAACCTCTTTATTGAAATCATAAATAAACAAAAGAGTTTAGGGAGTGTTGATACAAAATCCAAAGATCATTAAAAGACACTAACCGGTTTTAGAACGGGTACTCATACTGTGGTAGGGGAGCTGCCCACCTCTACCTCTAGGATGTCTTCCTCTCTTCCCATATGTGACTTGAGTCCAGCCACCATCAACATCATTTGTAGGGTCGGCCACAATTTGGGTGCATGGAGTAAACAGTCCAGCCTCAGAACTGGTAGCCAGTAGATTGAAATAGTTATGTATGCTTATATTGCTGAGAGATTCCCTTTCTTTGTTATCAGTCATCGACATCACCTACATGGGTAGATAAGTTTCCTCCTCCTTGGAAGAATTCACATTTAAGAAAGAAGGGGGATGATCATTCACTGACCTTGTATGCTGTAACACCGATTCTATAGCGAGTCAGTCACTTATAGTAACCTACATATCCCAGGGTCCATTACCATCAATATATAAAGCAGAAGAACATGACATACCTCCAGAATTAGAGATATTGGAAGTTGAAATTATTTTATAATTTTCCAGAGGAGACCTCTTATTTGAACCATTCATCAGAGGGTCCTTCTTCTTAAGCATATCTCGCGTAATAGAATCAAATTTTTTCTTACCTTTTCTTGACTTAGTAGTAAGGATATCCTGTCTGAATTTCTCATCAGCCTCTATTTGAGCAGATATTTCCTTCCCTACTTGACTATCATCTATTTTAGAATCTGGTCTTTCCTCATCCATGCCCTTTATCAAAACCTCCTTAATGGAAAACATATTATAAACTTGATCACATTCCTCTGCCAAGTCTGCCCAGGTCTTTTTGTAGTCTAGTTGCAGATTTATAGCAGGCCTCTACTGTTGGTCCTATGTTTGAGCAACAATTTTACTTCTGTTATGATCCATCCCTTCTGTAGCAATAACTTCATGTGGGGGTGCTTTTTAAAAAAAAATCTCTGATTCTTCCTAGAGTCTTCCTTGATGTTTTGATCAGCAATTAGCTTTTCCTTCCTCCTACAGTGAGCTGCATCATGTCCTTTCAACAATAACCACATGATGGTGTAAAAAAAGAGTAAAGATACTCAAATTCCTAAACCCTCCATCACCACTATATACCATTAAACTATAAAGTTCTTTATGGGTTCTAAAGTGAAAACTTCTACCATCTTTACCCAAACCTAACACACTAGTTCTAAGTCAGTCAAATATGGGGTCACCCACTAGGTCCCCTAATAATTCCTCAAGAGAGTCATCCTACTGATTATACTTAAGGGAAAAATAAGAAATGACATCAATCTTTAGATCCTTAGAAGAAAAGAGTGAGTGGGGTCATAATATATGGGACCCTTTAGGTTATATCATAAGAAAATCCATCCTATGCCGGATCCTCAGCTACAAATTTAAAAGGAGGAATCCCACATCAGATCCTCTAACAATAACTAAATAAAGGAATCCTATATGGGATCCTCATAGATTAAATAGGAAAATATACCCTACAAGAGACCCTTAAAAATAGTTATAATATTGATGCATCCTTCAAAATATCCTCTAAGATGACATGTAAGCAGATGCATCCTACATGGGATACTTAGAAACAACCAATCTCATGGAATAATAGGAAATAAAGGAACATATCACATGGGGTAAAAACTCATGGAAAGAAATAAATAATAATTTCTTATAATATATGCTTATGGCCCATATAATATAACATTTTCACTCTTAGGAGACAAATGGATTTTATCACTAGAGGAAGAACCTCTTAGTTTGATAAAAAGACCAAAATTATACCTAAGATTCCTCAAATAAACTCAAGGGTTTCACCTTTTCAATATAAACTAAAATATACTCAAAATGGACTACCTATGTGTATAATTTATACTATTGTGTGTAAAGATATAAAAAACCAAAAAAGGGTAGCAAGGGGTAGTACACAGTGTGTATACCCAGTAAAAAAC
This sequence comes from Viscum album, assembly GCA_963277665.1. Lineage (NCBI taxonomy): Eukaryota > Viridiplantae > Streptophyta > Magnoliopsida > Santalales > Viscaceae > Viscum > Viscum album. Next base: position 1,882,262,386 of record OY728132.1, read on the forward strand.
GTTTTCTCCCAGTGCTCCACCTAGGCGTGTACTACATCTAGACTTGGTGTGTAAAATCCAAAGTACACAATGTGTTGATCACGTACATGGTGTGTACCATAAAAGAGGTACCTTCCCATGTAGCGCACATGGACTAGCCATGTATGTTTCCTAGTCATGTACCTCCACACAATATGTAACCCACACAGGGTTTGGCTATATGGTCATGTGCCCCTACATAGACTACACAGATGAGTACTAGTACATGGTGTGTATAACTCATACACAAAGTATACTTCATAAAAATATAATCTTTCCCTTATATAAAGAACATGTGGAATGTGTTCCAAAATTACACACCATGTGATTGGGATTTCCTAATGCGAAACTCCTCAAATTGCAAGTAACCATCGTTTTCTCCTTAAAAGGTATGAATAACATACTACCACCTCGTGAGATGATGTAATTCATCTTCCATAATATCTTATTATGAATGTTTTTATTGATGTATTTAATATATATATATATATGTATGATATTCATGAAATATTTACCATTATTAAAACATAAAGCATTATTTATTTTCTTTCGTTTCAATTCAATGAAAAATGATATTTTTGTTCATGCGTACCTTTGGACTACTGCCTCCACGAAGCATTGTGTTTCGTTTTACTAAACCAAATTACATGTATTCTAAATATAAGTATATATAATGAAAGAATATGTTATTTATGATTATGTTATCATTATATAATGATAAAATAATTCTTACATTCTTTCCATAATGATCATTGAAATATGGAAACATTAGTCATTCATATGTACAATATACCATCTCCATGACTATCACTCAGATCATTTTTAATAAAAATATTTAATGGTTAATTATAAAAGTATAATTCATGTATAAATATGATAAATATTTTATGATTATTATTATATAAAATATAAAATAATTACCTATTTTACTATAGTGAGACTACTGATGTAATTTTGGAGAAATTAACATAATATCCTCAAAACATTTTAAGTGATCATAATTGATTAAGTAAAAAAATATATCAAGTTAATAAATAAAATAAAAGAAATAATATATTTGAAAAATTTTATCAATAAAATTTATAGTTATCATATGTGAATTATTCCTGAATCTAAAGAAGGTCCATTATGAGTCAGACCTAATGTAAGGGATTTCGTATCAATTTCCATTTATTGAGGCATATTTTATTATTATACAACTAATTTATTTTATATGGTTAATATACTATCACATTTACTTGTTATATAATTAATACTTCATAATTCAAGTTATTATATATTTAATTTCAAATTACTTCATCCTAGGGGATTTGACATTGATGTTACTGAGTCATAAGGGGTTTCATAGCTTAATTTTATTCATTGGGTTATATTACTTATTCATAGTATTTGATATTATATGATTATGTGTTCCATGACTTCTAATTATTTTATATTTTATATAAATTGTTATTATGTAGATTAAAATTTTATATACATAATAAATTAATTGATTAATTCACCCATGAAAGGTATGATATTTTTAAGGGATTTTATATCAGTTCACAAACCATTGAGACCTATATGATTTTATGAAACTATTTATTTTTTAAAGTGTATCTACTACCCCTTTGATATTATATATCACAAATCTAATTATAATAACTTTATTTGATAATCTATTTTATTTTATTTCATTCATTTATGTTTTGATTCAGAAGCCACAAAATCAATAATTGTTTATCTAAAAAATCATCATTATTCAGGCTTGTTTATGTTTAAGTAGATTTTAGGGAATTATGGGATATTTCTATAATAAACCCAATATTTTTATTCCCCATTGGTTAGTTTTTAAATTTAAATGTTTTTCTATCATGTCCCAGTTTAATTTACTCAATAGATCAAAAAAATATTTTAAAAGAAAATTGAATTCATTATCAATTAAATTGGTAATATTTATCTTCTATAACCTTATTTAACTTAAAATTATTCTAAAATTATTTTAATATTTACCATTAATTTATCAAAGATATTTCTACAGATGTTTGAAATTTAGTATTTTTTAAAATAGGATCTTCTTGTTGTTTTCTGAACAAGGTACTTTTTTAATTTTTATAAAAAATGTTGAAGGAATCATTGCTTTAATATAAATATCATGAATATAATTTCATCTAGTCATGAACATTCAATGATATGATGTTTTCTTATATGTTTTACAATTCCTTTCAGAGAATTCTTTTCCTAATATTCAGTATATTTTTTGTAAATGTTATTTTAAAAGTGGAAATTTTGTTCTGTTCAAGATTATTTAAGAATATTACTGTGGAATTTATATTCATCAATGAAAATAACCCTTTATTTTACATACTCTACAAAAGGGATGTATTTTAATGATTGAATCCATATTCATTTTTAGACTAATTATGATATATCCAACTGAGAAAATATTAATATTTTATATTCTAGTTTATCAATATGAGTTTATTTGTTTATTATATATTGAATTTTTATTCTAACCATTCATATAATGAGTATTATAGGATTATTATGTGATGGTATGGGACCTCTATGGTCCTCGATACACTGATAGGTCTCATGAGACAAACCAATTTGGTTATTTGGCTGATCCCTTACCAATTTATGTAAGATGTTTATGTAAGATATCTTGGAACAATATTTAGATGTCATCTTTAGGATTTTTGGAATTATTAATTCCATGATTATGATATTATTTATTGATGTACATGTTATTATTTGAATAGTTTTCATATATTATGGTAAGTTTTAAGCTCATGTGATTATTTATATGGAAATATTTTAACATCATTTATTTGTGCCATATTATTATGTGTTTTCAAGTTACTAATTAATTGAAAACCGTTTTTGATTATTTACTGTGTCGTATTATGTATAATTTGTTTACTCATGATATATTCCACAATACATAAAACTTACTATGTAATTGATCTCAAAACTTATTTTTTTTCATTACCTAGTATATGAATAAGGAATCATTTAATGGTTTCAATAAGGTAAAATATTTAATTTCACTTTGTTTTATTTTTTTATATAAAAATGTAATTTTATATTTGTGTATGTAACCGGTTTACCAATACTAGTAAAATATTTAGTCCATTTGGATGTGATCGATTATATCTTGCTAAAATGTAAAAATGTATCAACCGAAAATAGTCTACTAGGGTAAAAGTATTTATATTTCCCAAGAAAACTATGTATTATGATAAAAGTGGTTGGTCAATTAATTTTAATAATAACTTCCATATATGAAGGATCCACTGTTATACCCTCACATCATATTATATAACTAAATAATGAACCATTCTACAACCAAAATTTAATCTTCATAAATTCTGTATACAATTCATTATTCCATAGGGTCTTCAAAAAAATTCTCAAATGATCTTGATGATACTATTTTATCAATAATTATATATGAATATCATCTATAAAGGCTACCATTAAATTATAATAGTAACTTATAAGGACTCTCTAAATAAAATCAATTAATATAGTAGAGAAAATTTTAATTCCCAACATCATCAATGTAAATTCATAATGCCCAAAACTTCTAAGGATGGTTGTCTTGGATATATCCTCCATATTAAATCCAAATTGATCATATAATTAATTATGTTCAATCCTAAGAATTTATTTATATAAAATTAATTGATGAAAAAATTATAATATGGGGTATAAGATACTTATTCTTGACAATAATCTTTTTAAGTTTCTAATCATCAATGAAAATACACATTGAACTATATTTCTTCATAACAAAAAAAAATTGTGCACCTCATGGTGACAAACTAAGGAATATGAATTCTTTATCAATTTTATTATATATTTGGTTTATATATTACTAAAACTAAATTGAGTCCATTTTAAAAAGATCTGTTGAGATAGGTGTAACACCAGGTAAGAGTTCAACTAAAAACTTATCATCATGATTAAAATGAAAGATAAAAAACCTTTATATAAAGACATTAACAAACATGTGTACAATAGGAATATCCTAAATATTTAGTTTCTCCAAAACTGTTTGAGGTAAATACATATCATGTAAAGGAAATATGCCCCATGATATAAATTAATTTCCATTGGATTTTCATATTCATGATCTCACTTATAAACAATCATAGGTTCTTTCATAAAATGAAATGTGAATTACCTTCCATAAAAATGGATACAGGTACCATATAAAGAAAACCAATTCATGAGTATATTCTAAAAAATTGAACAAAATAGACATTCAAAATATTTTTATGAATATAATTCCCATAAAATTCAACCAGAGAGAAACTATTGATATGATATGTGAAGATCATACCATGAAGAGTTTTCATCCATAACATAATATCTAACAATTAAGGGGGTAGTTAAATACCCATTGGTAATTACTTAAATAAAAATGAGTGGGAAGAGCTACAATCATATATGACAATAAATTCTCTAGATTGGATAATATTTATACATTTAACCATTCCATTCTCATAATCCACTTCTGTAGTTTTATTATAATATATTTCCCTTTATAATTAAGTTTAAGAGGACGTTAATACCATTCATCATCATTATCATTTGGATTTTTTAACTATTTTTTATAATTACCTAAGATGACATATTTGATGTAATGGGTTTTGGGTGGTTCATTATTTGAAATATCCTTTTCATTAATTGAATTATCTAGAATATTTACTTCCATTAAATATTCATTGGATTAATGAATAACCATTACATATATAAATCAACTCTTATGTTCATTAAACCAATTACCTTAGTATTTTATTCCACATATAGGGTGTGTATATTGATGTAATTTCATTCAAACATGTGTTTTATTTGAATTTTCATTATTCTCCATCTTTATTTTTTATCAAACCCACGAGAATGATAGAATTATCCAACTTATTTTTGTATTGTGACATAACATCAAAAGATTTATTCATAGCTACGAAATTCACATATAAATAATTCATTTTTGTTACTTGGTTTTTATACACCAAAGAATCAGTTATTTTTTTATTTAGAGTTTATGATTAAAATAGAATTATACCTTATAAGTATTGGTAAAATTTCCACATAGTTACCAATGTATTTATAATTATTATTCTAATTATTATGGAATACCTTCTATATTTTTTTATATAATATAGAGGAATTTATCATTGAAAAATAGTATCTTAATCTCATCCCACTCTAAGGAGTCAATTTTTTACACTTACGCAATATTTATAATATAATTCCTCAATTTATGTTCTTTTCCTTCCAAATTATATATTTATAGGATAAAATTTTCATTTTTTGAGCACTAGTGAATAGAATAAATTTTCTCACTATTGTTGGTTTTTAACTGGACCACTAGTGGATTAAAATACAAACTAAATGAATTTGGATGTTTCCACCTAAAAGATTCAATAGTATTTTATCCCTCCACTGATCATTTGGAATCTCAACATGATTCATGGAATGAGAAATTTTTTTGATCATATAAATAATATATTTCATTCCACCTCCCATAGAATTTGGTTTTAGGTGGAAATTCATTATGTTTTTAAGAAAATTTGTTGTTAGAATAATGTATTTAGGTTCAATCCATTAGCTAAAACAAAAAATAAATGTGTATGAATCATGAAATAAAAATCAAAGTGAGATATCATATAATCAATAAATATTATTATTATTATTACTAATTTTTGATGATTTCTTCTAAAACTGTGGAACCTTATGTTTAACTTCTTTTATTTATGATAATTAATAAAACTTTAGGATTCTATCCTCTATATAGACATATCCCCTGGGGTTTCATAAAATTTTAATAACCCTAATATCTATTTATTATCTAAACCCTTCATTGATAACACCTATGGTAAACCAATCTTTTTCGTACATAAATATTTCATTTTTTAGATTAATATTCAATACATACTATTATTATCTAATATAGAACAACATATTTTAGTTTCTTTGGATACTAGATACATTAAAATCATATTTAGGTATATAAGACATTATCTCTCATAATTTTATTCCTATTTTATACCATTTCTAACATACCATACTTCAATTTTTTTTTTCAGGAAATATATAAAGGAAACATAATAATGATTGAGATCAGATACATAGTATGTATAAACATGGGAGATATCAAATGATCATCCTATAAAAGCATAAGATAATCATAAAGGTAAAATACCATGACTATAAAATAAAAAGTTCATATATAATTATCCACAAATAATAACCATGATTCATGTAATATATATTTTTTATTTAAAATGAAATGAATCCTAAGATTGAGGAAGAATCAAAAATCAATCTTGAACTATATGTTCAATACATAAATATAAAAAATTCCATGTGAGTTGAAACTATAATATGTATAGAAACCATTTCATATATCAGTATTAACCAATGATACCACCAAATCATAATGGATATGATATCAAAATGTTTTACCATATCATAATTGATCAATAATATACACTTGGTTCCTATACTTGATCAGGAATCCCTACATTTTTCTTAGAGAAGATTAAGCATATAATCTCACATCCCAGGATTATATCCTAAGATATAAGTCTTTACCCAATGTATTTTGGTGAAATATAATTTTTTTTAACATCTATAAAATAATAAAGATCATAAATTTGGGTTCCACAAAGTCATCAATCATTTAAAATATCTTAATAACACAATGCATGGTAGGAAAACAAGTTTCATAAATATTTACTTATTTCATCACAGTATTACCCATTGAAAATGAATGGGTTTCATAAAAATATCATCATCATAAAAATAACTATATAGAGAACGAATAATTATGGAATCATTGGATAATATCTTAAATAATAATAATTATCATCAAAGGATATTAGCAAAGGTGAGAATACTATTAAAAGGTTACATGAATAATTTTTTAAGAAAATTACCTTTTAAGTTCAAAATAAAATTTTATAATATAATACTTTAGAAATTATTATGGAAAAATTTATCTTTGAAAATAAACATTGAAACTTGTAAGGAATGTTTAAAATAATTGATTCTTCATGATGTCAGGAAATTCCCTTCTTGATGAGTATGATAATATAATGATTCCAATCACATATTTGGTAAAAATTCAAATGTTCCTCATTTAGAAAATGAAAAAACGATTATTTTTAAACCATTTAAAAAAAACAAAGCATGGGAAAAAACTACAAAAAAATATATTTTTATAATTTCCCCAAACATTCTAAAAAATGTGTAGAAAACACGAATATAGATGAAAATGGATTTCTGACCAAAATAAGATGAATATGGCCAACTTTTGATAAAATCACTTTCAAAAGAATATTTTATACTAATGTGATGAAAATTTTAATAAAAATAATAATTTAAAAAATAAACATGGGTTATTAAAATTAAATATATTTATCATATAGGTATCATATAAATTCTTCATTGTAAATTTAAGTAAAACAATCTCTATTAGAAAGTGATTAAAACATAAATACGATACCGATTTGGTATATATAAAATAAAAAAATCATGAAATAGAGGACCATATATGGATTTTTATATCATATAATCTTCATGATAATTTTCATAAAATAATTTTATGGGAATAATATGCACCACATAAAAGAATAGAGTGGTCAATATGGCTTTTGTCTCAGAGAAATAAAAGTGATGAAAAAATAACATACCTCAATACTTATATTTCTTGGTACATAATCAAACACCCTTTAAAATTAATATTTATTTAAATTAAATGTATCCTAGAACCATAATTATATATATAATATATCATATATAATTTACATACAACAATCTTTCACAAATTTCATACAATTTTTTGTTAAAATAATTGTTCCATATGATAACATATTCATTTCTCAGGAATGTTTCGGTTCAGCAAACTATGTCATTATACCTTGATCATGCTGCCATCATATACATAATGTTAATAATGATATATATATATATATAATATTTATTATATATATATATAGAAATATAAAAAATGTATATATAAAAAAATGAATCATATTATTCATTGAGACAATATATCATACAAGCGCAAGACGTTTTTTTTTTCAATTTTCAATAGATGGGATGTAAGAAATGTAAATAATAATTAAAATTTATAGATTAATTTTTATATCATATATATTAATTAAATATATCCTAATTTATATAAATTTATTACCTAAATGAAAATTATATCAAAATGCTTAATATATGTGGAAATCCAAAACTATGCAACAATGACATTATCGTCTTCCAATAGTTGGGACAATAAGATGATAGATATGAAATATTAATTCCAGAAAAAAGTATATATGTGATATGATATATAAAAATTAAACGCATCAAAATTACTATGCATGAAATATGTACATGTATAATGAATTTTATCTCAATGTGGAGGTGGTATTGTATACGTATGGATGGGAAATACTTTCACTTTTCATTTAATTGAGTGGATGGTGGAAAATATAAATTCCATATTAATAATATAATTTCAGTAATTTTAGTATTATAAATTTATTATTTTATGATGAATAATAAATATATAAAGGATGTATAAGATAAAATAATTTGAAAGAGGTAAGGTATGTCAATTACCTTTTCTTCAGTAGGAATCCTTTAGATCCCTTCTTAAGGACCATTATATTTGAATTTCAAGACAAATTTAAATAGTAAATCATGTCTATGGGTATTTATATGATAAATGGGAAGGTCTTTGGTGGAGATATATAGCCCAAGGAGGTGTATATAAATCAAAGAAGGGTGTCCTCTTTTTAGGGACCGAAAGGACAAACTTGGAATTACTTAAAATATTAATATATAATTAATAAATTTCACATTTATAATTCATAAAATTAGTAATTAATTTAAATAAAAGAGTTTATTATTGAAATTTCATTATAAAAGTAAATTTATATTTGTTTTTGTTCCATTTTAAACGATGTATTTTTATTTAACTTCTTTGTTAACAAATTTTACCCTTTACTAGGACAATAACTTTTTGATTCTTAAAGGGTAATATTTTACTTATAAACTAATAATTAGAATGAAAATATCCAAGGGATAACATTTTTGGCTATTCAAATTCATAATTTTCCTTTTGAATTAGCTTTATGATTTTTAAATAATTTAATATGATATCACATTTCATAAAAGATCATTGATGTCAATTTTTACTATTTACTTAATTTTAATATTATGTCATAAATATATTGATTTAAATATAATAAAAAAATAGAACATCCATAATAGGTCTCATTATTCAATAAAATTCATGGGTAATAGTAAATCATCTGAAAGATATAACTTTTCTATTTTAAAATAATTTATAGGATTTATTTCTACGACTAGAACCTGCATTTTATATTCATTGGGTAAAAAGTTTAAGTAATTATTCTATCAAAAAAATAATAAATTTTTCAGAAAAAAATTATTTAATATTTTAAATAATCATTTAAAATGAAATTTATCCACTATTTAGACTTATGTTGCACAATTTAGATATATCACACTCATGAGTGTGAAATGTTTTGAATTTTATTTATATATAATAATATAAATGACATTGACATGAAAAAATGGAACCAAAATGACATTCATGTTAATTAATGATGGATATGACCAAATGTATCCTATAAAATTAAATAAAGTAATGTGTGGGATTTTTTATGACATTATATCTTGGTTTTAACCCAATTTTACTCATATTAACATTGCTAAGATGACAATAAATTACCACAGTTACTATTCCTAATAACCAAAACTAAAATTTGAGTATTTAAAAAATATGATCCTTATAATTCCAAATTTAAATTCAAATATTCAATATTCTATTCATTGATTTTTTATAAGATAATTACAATTGAACCCACAAAACATGATAAAATTGAGTTGTCTAGAAAAACTCTTTCGAAGTATAAAATTATATAATACTATACACCAATGATATATTAATTCCAAAAAATTAAATTGGATTATTAATATTAATAATTAATTAATATTACTTTTAAAACAATTTAGAACAAACTATATCTTTAAAAAATCATGATAATAAATGATTTTTTTAATAAAAATAAATATTTTCACTATTCATTGAAAAATAATTATTTTTAGAAAATTATAAAATATTCACTCTTTTCTAATATTAATAGGAAGATTTGAAAAATGAAGATAAATTTGTAAAATTAAATTTTTGGATGGGTAAGGAATGAATTATATTATTTTCTCCAAAAAAATAAATAAAAAAATTATGAGGAATAAAAATATTTTAAGCATATAATAAATTTTCATAAAATATTTTTCATTATATAAATCCTTTATAATTAAATTTTTTAAAAAATTATTCATGTTCGATGAAAAAAAATTTAATGAATAGTTTAAAATGGTATAATGAATTTAAGTTCATTTAGAATTGGTTTTTTATTTATCATAAATTATTAATCATATTAAATACATTTTAAGATAAATATATCTTAAAATTATAGGGTGTTAAAGGAAAATACCATTTAAGGGGGAGTATTTAAATTCCTAGTAGGAGAGAATATATTATAATAGGATCATATATTCATAGAAACCCAATTGGAGAGAGATAAGGGATCTCAATCTTCATGGTATGTGTCCAAGTCAAGTCGGTATTCAACTCTATGTGTTTGTAAACAAATGAATCTAGTAAGACTCGTGAAAACCTCACAAGATCCTTCGGGGGGACTGCTATGATGATGATACTTCACAAAGTGGGGGTGTTAACCAGAGAATGGTAGAGGACTGAATCCCCATCTAGTGATCGATAAAAAGTGGGTACTAAAATAAAGATATGAGACTCACACTCTAAGATGTGTATGGAGGGGTTCCATTCTACATATATCAGGAAATGAAGGACCCACTCCCAACCCATGGGTTCACTCAAGTGGTAGATTGATCTGAAGTCACAACAGAGCTCACACTTGAGTCCCAACCTCCCCTATCTAGGCTAGAAGATTATAATTACTTATTCCACTAGATATTGTAACTATATTGTTGCGTAAAATGTTACAATTGAGTCATAAATGGAGTTTTAATCATAATAAAGTACTCATAGGTCCAAATATTAGTCCTAATTATGGATATTTGGGAGGTAGAATCTACTGGAAATCTTACAAGGTGTTTCTTGATGAGGTAAATGAGGTGTATATTTAATACTAATCACGATCTGGTCTCATAGCTACACTCATCATGTGAATGTATATATGCAATGAGTCACATAATGTGGGAAACAACATCTGAGCCCACCTACAGTTTAGGTATTCTTCTTCCTTTTACATAGATTAAATAATTGAGCACTATAAATTGAGTGTTTCCATGATACATAGTATATAAGAAACATGGATTGACTATATATCCAAGGTCACATTGTGTGTAAGGACCTATGTTTAAAAATTAAATATCCTTGTGTTTTTAACTAGAATTCACATTCGATGATATTTTAAATTTAGTGTTTTACATAATTAGGAAAAACTTTTACAAATTTAACCCATACATTACAAGTGGAAACTTATACTCTATATACAATTTTTCAACAATATAAAACTCATTAAAATAAAATAATATTTCAATTTATGATAAATCTTCACAATTATCACATTGATTTCATCCCTTTCTATACTCCCCCTTAAACCCTGTGAAAGTCATTTCAAAAACTCCGGATGGTAATAAAAATTTAGTAAGGGATAAAAAAATAAAAGAAATAGTTAGTTAAGTAAAAAATAAAAAATCATACAATGTTTACCTTTATATTCAATTTAATTTGATAATAATTAATAAAAAATTTCACATGAAAAACCACCACACATTTTTCTCAAAGAAAATCATTAAAACTCGTAACAAGAAATTAAAAACCCTTTAGGTTACTAAGATCATCATATTAATAATACCCCTTTAAATCCCTTTGAAACACCTTTTAATTGGAGTAAACATATGGCTAACATACAATTAAGATATTACAGGATTACCCAAAACTATCTAGGCTACCCCATGTTAAGATGTATTGGTCTTACCTAGAAATATCTAGGACACCACATGTTAAGCTATAGTGGGATATCCTGGTACTGTCTTAGAAAACCTGTGATAAGATAAAGAGGGATTTTATGGCCTTATCTGGGGTATCATGGAACTATCTCTGAAACCTTTTGATAACCTAAAGAGATATTTAATAGATCTATCAAGGATACCCCATGTATAATCTATATTGGGCTCATCCATTTCATATAATTCTAAAGTACCATATCATTAAAAAAATACTTTAATAAAAAAACCCTTTAAAAAACACTTTTAATATAACAAGAAGAAAACATTCTTATAAACATAAAAGTTTCTTTGAAAAATCATTTTCAATACCAAAAATCACAAAAATAAGGGATGATGGGTTTTAAATAAATAATATTTAATTTTATAATTGAATATATGGATTAAATAATATCCACGATAGTGGAAATGTTATTTTCACTATGTACATTAATAACAGAATATTACATTTGTCATTTGTTAAATTTTCCCATATACAACATGTAAAAATATTCCTTTGGAAAATCTTTGAAATAAATTATATATAGAAATAATATTTCCTTTATAATAATTTTACATCCATAAAAATAAATATGTTCATATCATGAATATTAACATGGAGAAAAATATTTTGAAATTAAATATTTAAACATTAAATGTGTCCCATACCACTTTGAACATTTAAATCATAAGACACATGAAAGAATAAAATTTAACAAATCATTAAATAACATGAAAATAAATATATTCAAGATATGTTAAGTCAATGGTGGTTGTATATACACCTCATAAAATAATATGGGTGTATAAAATCATAATATGCCTTAATGAATGGAGATTGAGATGACATCCATTACCTTGAATCTGACTAATCACATATAATATTTATATTCCTGGATAAAAAAAATGTTAACTATTGAATATATTAAGAAAATTTTAAAATTTTATTATTCCCTTTATATCACTTATTACCATGTTCTAATAATTAATTGATTATTTCTCATCAAAACGAATGTTCTGATGATATTTGGTACATGAGTCCAAAATGAAATTGGTACAATTTCTATAGTTGTAAAGACTCTTAAATTTCAAGGAAATTTTTTTTTCTTAATTTTCTTTGGAATTTTACAAGAACGCAGTTTCTGACGGCACCTGATTCTGAGGCCCGGTGTGCCCGGAATCAATTTCCGAAGTTTGGCTCGGGTACGTTCAGTGAACGGATGAGCGGGTTTTTCTATCTTTTTGAACCGGTGCCCGGAATCAAATTCTGAGGGCACCGATGAAATCGCAGCGCCGGTATTCGCCTAGAAACGCCTCTTCCGGAGTTGCGTTTGCTCGGGTGTGGTTTTTAATTTTCAGGCTTAAAGTTAAGAAATACAATAATTTTACGAAAACTTTATTTTATTTCACTTAAGCCACTTGGAAGCCACTTGAAGCCACTTAAAGACGACTTAAACTAAGTTGATCTGGATAGGATGTTATCCAGAAATATCCTACCCCCTTTGTAGGATATTTGTGAGGTGGGGCCCGCACGAGCCCTGCCGTTTCTTACCGCTAAGTAACGCACCCGCGAAAACCCGTCATTATGAAAGTCAACTGAAGGGTTTCTTAAATTCTTAACAGACCATTTAATTGGGCGGTTTATTTCGTAAATTAAATGAGCTATTTCTTTCATTGAATTAATTCAAAAAATAGATGGGTCGTTACTTACCCGTTTTCGTGTGTTGGCATAATAGTAAAATAAGACCAACCAAAATCTTTTGGAGGATTACTCGTTGAGATAGAATCCTTGTATCATCTTCCTCCTTCGTGAAGAACGCGAAGAACACGAAGAACGCGAAGAATGCCGAACCCGAAAATCAACGACGCGACGCCGTGATCCGTGACGCCGACAACGTTCTTCTGCGACGTCTCTTCCTCCGCGACGGATCTTCGATCGGCTGCTTGAGTTCGCCGACTCAACGCCGTGTTCCGCGACGACGCGACGCCCTTCCGCGACGATGCGACGATCTCCACCTTCCGCGACGAGCAATTCCGCGAAGAACGCTCACGCACGACGGCCAATGAGGTAGGGATTTTATAATTTTGGAATACCCCTCTTTATATTCCTGTGAACATTCTTTAAAAATTAAAGAACCGGTTTCAAATGAACAATTTTATTTTATTAAAATTGTCGGTTCATGCGTTGAACAATTTCTCCCGTAGTTTTTATCTAACGCGGAGGGTGCGGGTCAAACGAACACGGCCCGACAACCCTCCGCCGTTCTTCGTGTTTTGAGGATTTGGCGGGCGACGACAGAACGTGCCGCAACGGATGTTTGATGATCCCGCAGTGAAGAACGGAACACGGGAGGAACAACGGCGCAGACGAGAAGAGAAACGGGACACCGGAGCGACTCCGGCGGCCCGCGGGTCGCCGGCGCGGCGGCGCTGGCGGTCGGAGGCGGCGGCGCCCGTGGACCCGCGGCCGCGCGGGTCCGGCGCACCCGGGTGTCCAGGGCGGCACCCCGCGGGTGCCGCTGGGTTGTCACGCGGTGCCCCCGGGTGTCCAGGGAGGCACCCCGCGGGTGCCGCGAGGTTGTCACGTGCCACCCCCCGGGTGTCCAGGGCGGCACCCCGCGGGTGCCGCGGGGTTGTCACGTGCCACCCCCCGAGTGTCCAGGGCGGCACCCCGCGGGTGCCGCGGGGTTGTCACGCGACACCCCCCGGGTGTCCAGGGCGGCACCCCGCGGGTGCCGCGGGGTTGTCACGCGGCGCCCCCGGGTGTCCAGGGCGGCACCCCGCAGGTGCCGCGGGGTTGTCACGCGGCGCCCCCGGGTGTCAAGGGTGGCACCCCGCGGGTGCCACGGGGTTGTCACGCGACACCCCCCGGGTGTCCAGGGGGGCACCCCGCGGGTGCCGCGGGGTTGGCACGGGACACCCCCCGGGTGTCCAGGGCGGCACCCCACAGGTGCCGCGGGGTTGTCACGCGACACCCCCGGGTGTCCAGGGCGGCACCCCGCGGGTGCCGCGGGGTTGTCACGCGACACCCCCCGGGTGTCCAGGGCGGCACCCTGCGGGTGCCGCGGGGTTGTCACGCGGCGCCCCCAGGGTGTCCCGCGGGTGTCCCGCGGGTGTCCAGCGGGTGTCCCGCGGGTGTCCTGCGGGTGTCCAGCGGGCGTCCCGCGTGTGTCCCATGGGTGTCAAGCGGGAGCGGCGGCTCCCCCCTGCGTCGGCTGCTCGGTCGCTCGGCCGGGTCAGCCCGGGCCCGGACCCCCGTCTTCGGACGGTTTTCGTTCAAACGCCCGTAACTTGAGCTACGGGCCTCCAAACGACTCGCTGTCAGTGGTGACACGATCCTTGGATCGAGACAGTAATTTTGGTCTATCACACTCAAGGTTTCGGAATACTTTGAGTTCGGCCGGGTTGGTTCGTACACGAATCCAATCGGGCCCTCGGAGCGGAAACACTCATATCTTGAGCTACGGACGTCCGATTGACGTGCCGTCAGTTTTGGTGGATTCCTCTATGTGAGACGGATCTTTTGGCATACTCCACCCAAGGTTCGGATGCAGGTGGAGTACGGTCGGGTTGGTTTTGTCTTAAAAGCCAACCGTGCCCCTGGGACGAAAATGCCAATAACTCTCAGACCGGGCGTCCGAATGACGCGCCGTCTACGACGCTGAGTTCCTGTTGACGGTACGGAACTTTTGGATACATCAACTTCGGACTTTGTGACAGTTGATGTATCGGACTCTCGGCTCATGGAGCAGACCCTCCCGAACGAGCTTGCTGTGTGCGGGAACCCTAGTGCTGGCTGCGACTGCTATTTCGACAGCGATGACCGTACAGAGATCCTTAGTGGACTGCGACGACGACCGTGCAGAGATCCTAAGTGGACTGCGACGACGGCCGTGTAGAGATCCTCAGTGGACTATGGCGACGACTGTGCAGAGATCCTCAGTGGACTGCGACGATGAAGACGGCTGGTCTTGTATCCTATGTGGGTCCTAGCTGTACTGGTCTTGTATCCTATGTGGGTCCCAACTTAGATGATTAAATACTGGTCTTGTATCCTATGTGGGTCCCAGTATAGTTGAATCAATGATGACAGCTGGTCTTGTAACTTATGTGGGTCCTAGCTGTGCTGGTCTTGTATCCTATGTGGGTCCCAGCTTAGATGATTCAATACTGGTCTTGTATCCTATGTGGGTCCCAGTATAGTTGAATCAATGAAGACAGCTGGTCTTGTATCCTATGTGGGTCCTAGCTGTGCTGGTCTTGTATCCTATGTGGGTCCTAGCTTAGATGATTCAATACTGGTCTTGTATCCTATGTGGGTCCCAGTATAGTTGAATCAATGAAGACAGCTGTTATTGTATCCTATGTGGGTCCTACCTGTGCTGGTCTTGTATCCTATGTGGGTCCCAGCTTAGATGATTCAATACTGGTCTTGTATCCTATGTGGGTACCAGTATAGTTGAATCAATGAAGACAGCTGGTCTTGTATCCTATGTGGGTCCTAGTTGTGCTGGTCTTGTATCCTATGTGGGTCCCAGCTTAGATGACTCCGTGCTGGTCTTGTATCCTATGTGGGTCCCAGCATAAATGAAACGATGAGGACGGCTGGTCTTGTATCCTATGTGGGTCCCAGCTTAGATGATTCAGTATCTATGTCTGATCATCTCTTTCACCCCTTTTCGATGATGTATACATGTGTGAGCTGAATCTTTTGTTTACTCTCCTTTGTGGATTGTGTTGAGCTATCATGTGTGGATTTACAGTTTACTCTCCTTTGTGGATTGTGTTGTGCTATCCTGTGTGGGTATACGTTTTGCTTTCCTGTGTGGACTGGGTTGTGCTTGGGCTCGGACGCTGGAGCCGAATGGGAATTGATGACTTAGGTATATGTATGGGCATATACCTAAGCCGTGTCATATGTTACTTTGTGATTTTATCTTTCCTTTGTGGATTATCCTTCGTGGATTTCGGGAGACCTTCGGGGGTCTTGGGGTCCCTACTGAGTAGCTTATACTCACCCCTGCATGGGCTATGCCCGCACTTCGTGGTGTTGGTTGCAGACGACGGACAACACTAACCGTGGTGGAGGTGTGCGGAGCATGACGATTCCTGGAAGTGGACCACTGGGCGGGACGTGCTCGGAGCGGACGGTTGGACCGAGGAGCTGTGGAGGCTATCTGTACCCACCCTACAGGTGGGACCTTTAGAGGACGGCTTGACGCTGCGGCTTTTCTTTACAGTTGTTGTTTTCCCATTTCAGTTGTACTTTACAGTTGGGCTTGTATTTCTGGCCCTTTTACTTCCAGCACAGCTTGTTACAGTTTTACTTAGTGTTTACTTTTCCGCTTGCTTACTCTATGGTGATTGTTTACTTTTCAAAGGCAATGCCTTCCCTTTTGTTGGAATTTACGCCTTGGTGCTAGTTGCCAGCCCCTGGCCTATGGAAGGCGAGCTTGGGGTAGTCACGACACGGGCCCCGAGGACAGGTTGTGACAATAGTCAAAATGTGTTATTAGTACATCATCTACCAAATAATGTTAATTATATAATAATAAATTTTGTAAATCAATTTACAATAATAGAGATGGTAGATCGTACATACACAGATGTAACATTTTAATTTATCATTGATCATTAAGAAAATAAGTTAAGTATCATATTAACTTAAAGAAGGATAATAATAATAATAATATCATATTAATAATTAAAATATACTTATATATATCATCCATGTGATGCGGTGATGAAAAATGAATCACATCGCTTCGTAGAGGTGATATTTTACATGTATGCATGAAAAAAATTGTCATTTTTATGTTCATGGTAAGGTAATAAAAAATGTTATAATATTATTTCATAATTATAATAATTAATTCCACCATTGTAACTACTCTTGAGATACATTTATGTAAAATGAATTATATCAATTTTTGAGTTTGTAGTTTCCTCACACAAGAACGATTAATTCTTTTCTCATTTGATTGAATTGGAGATGAAGTTAGGTGATGATATTGACATAATAAAATTTAAGTATATTTAGGATAATATATATATTATTTCAACATGTTTTAATAATATTTGAATGAAGTTTATTTAGAAATTAAACAAAAATAATTGACTAAAACAATACATTTTCTTCAAAACATCTCTTTTACATAACACATTAAGACCACTAAGGATTGTGTTCTACTTAAAATAAGTGATCTAGAATGTGTGTAGGAATTATAATATGGGATTTGGTTAGAGATTTTATGAACCAAATAGGGTTATAATTTTAAGGAAAATATAAGAATATGTTCCCTTTAATAAAGGAGGGAAGGGGAACTTTTGGAATTCTTCTGTATATTAAATTCATATAAATTGATTTTCTATTCCAAATTATTCTAAAATGATTTATTGAAAATAAAGTATTATTATGGATTGAAATTAAATTATCAAATGAAAATTATAAATGTTTTTACTATTTTTTAATCATCATATTTTGTTTTAACAATTATTTAACATCTTTAATTGTTATTGTGAAAACATGTGTTTTTATTATTTATGGGATAACATAGTTACAATAAAATGAAAAAATAACCATAAATAGATCATTTATGAAATTTTAAAACATAACATAATAATTTTTCCAATTTTTTTATTTTATATTACATTAACATCATTTAATAAAATATTATATAATTTAAAATATCATTAATTTCAATTTTTACACTATTCTTTATATAACTTTTAAAAAATATCCCAAAAAAACTAGATATATAATAAAACATTTTTATAAAAAATCACTAAAATGTAAAATTCATCTATGAAATTATTGGATGAAATTAATTGCCTCTACTTATATTTATTTTAATATTTTTAATATCATTTATTTGATATTTTGATTATTTAACAATTACTACATCATCATTGTGTAATCCTTTAAGGTAATTCCATATTTCCTAAATATTAAAAAACAAAATAACATGATATATATAAATATTTTTTATTTTAAAATAATATTTATAGTCAAATTAATCTTCTAAATGAAGCAATATTATAAACGTTATAGTAATTAAAACATATGTATTAAATCATTTACTTTTCTTTAATATAAAATTAAATATAGGTATTAAACACATAAAATTGGATCCAAGATGTCATAAATTATTCCAAAGTGTGGTTTTTTATAAAATAAACCGTACAATAAAATTAGTATATTTTTAGGGTAATTTTATAATATTTATTTAAATATTTTTACCAATAATTTCCTTATTTTCCCTTAACTGCAAAAATAGAAAATTACTAATGTTAAAATTTATTTTTTAAAACAATTAAAGGGAAATATTTCATAAATTTTTGAACATTTGATTCCAAATATGGAATCCATTTTTAAAAATTCAATTCACAAAATGTTCATAAATCAATTTAAAATTAATCACACATATATGACAAAACAAGAAGTTTTTAAATTGAAAACGGTCTAAAGATTGAAATGTTTTTATATCCAAATTAAATTTAAAATTGATTAAAATATAACATATTGGATTAATTGATATAAAATTTATCTAAATAAACTTTAAAACCAAATAAAATTTTAATTTAACATGATAAATTATTTACTTGAAAAATATATTTTCAACTAAAATTTAATATTTTTCACAATTCATCAAAACATGAAACTTATCAGAAAAATACCAAAAAAATAATCCATAGTAAAAAATGATATTAAAATACAAAATATGATGATAATTTTTTCAATTATAATTTATAAATGTTTCAAATACTAGATTTAAAATAAGAGCTCCATTAATTGGGGGAAATTTTCCATTTTAGAAAAATTCAACTTTTATGAGTAAAATTGGATTAGATCTTATATCATGTATAGAAAAAACATATAGTGAATAGTAAAAATTAGATTGAATATATTATAAATATCTATTATATAATCAAACAAACAAAAATTATTAGTATAAAACACAATTGTGCATATTTAAATAGTTTTTCCTAAAAAATTCCTAAAATATTAAAAAGGGTTTTATTTTATTTTATAATTAATTTTTAACAAATGAATTAATTATATATACATGAGTAAACCAAATTTTCATAATTTAGTTAATTCTTCCCATAACATCCATTCTAACATATATGCGATAACCACCATATTAAATAATAATATTTAGTTATTCGTTTAAGCTCGATGTGGGATATCATGTACGCTATCAAACAAAATAGTTCCTTTAAAAAATATTTGATTTCACATTCTCTCCCCGTTAATAAATTTAATCCCCGTAATTTGAACTCAGACGTGGTATCTAAGGTTTTACCCTTCAATGTACCTTTATTAAAATCCACAATTGGAATAGGGGAAAATAAATAATCCACTTTTAAAGAATGAAATTAAATTATAAATGTTATCTAATATAACATATAATAGGGTTACATGTTGGAAAAAATGGACATGGAAGGTAAAAATAGCTATAAAGTTCTAATAGAGAGTTATAGAGAACATGGTATTTATAATTTTAACCATCATAAAACCATAAATCACTAATGGGTTAAAAGGTTTTTGATTTCTTAGTAAGAAAAGTAAATGAATAAAAATTTTCATTCAGAATATGTTTACTAGAGTTAAATAATTCTTTTACTATCTAAGAACATTAGGAAATATACTTACTTAATGTATTTATATTTTATAAACATAATTTCATCCTTATAAAATTCCCAAAATTATGATGTAATTCCATTGAAATATGTTTAATCATCAAAGATCATATAATCCTTAAAGTTTATCAAAACATGAAAACTCATATTCAAAAGTAATGACATAATTCCCATTATAGAAAATCCTTACATAACCATAATTCCAAAAAATAATATCCCAAAAAGGTCCTTAATCACTTATGATCACATCACTAAAAACCTAAGATGGTGTGTCTATAATGATGTACTTGTGGTCAACCTTTAAAAAATACAAGTATCCCTAGAGCTTGTCACGACCCACCTTCACCAATATGAGGGAAGGTCCAACAAACTACCAGAACCTTCCTTCTTCAAGTTGAAGGAGAGATAATGACCCCCAAGTCCTGCTTTCAACAGGCCTTGGAGTGGAGACTATAAACAAGGGTATAAGATCACATAAAATATGGAAGGAATTAAAATTTTTATAGAAAAATATCATGATATAAGATTGTAAATCTCAAAAAAATCCAAATAAAAAAAGTAATAGTAAAGATGAAAACCCTTTTTCCACAAGCATGTTCAAAATAATGTGCTATAAGATAGAAGAAAAATCCAAAGGGAAAATACCAAAAAGGAAAGAAAATAGAAAAAAAATTTGTCCCCAAGTTTGAGATAGTATGATCCCACATGGTTCTCAAAATCCTCTTAGAAACCTGAAATTAGTTTTATATACATAGGGTGAGTATTTAGGTATACTCAGTAGGTAAAACCAAAAGTTTTTGTGCACAAGTGGGGAGGCATTCTAATGCCCCGTGAGAACAAAGAGGCAACCAAGGAACCTAGTATAGAAACTATCCACCCAGCCTCACCAAGGGACACTCCCAAAATAACACAAGTTAGGTAAAGTAATAGTAATAGAAGACCGATATTTGGGTACCCCACACCACTTTCCCACTAGTTATTTAAGACATCCTACTCATCAGACCTCCCCTGCCATCTTCACTACAGTCTCACTACTGCTCCAAAAAACAACCTTTTGGGCCACCACAACCACACAACCCACTCGTAGAAACCTGGTTCATTACAACCATATATAACCACACCCGTAGACACCGGGGCCAGAACAACCACCGCTATGCCCGCAGACACCTGGGCCTCATCTAGAAGACACTTAGGAAATAAACCTTCTTGCACACACCTGGAAAAACCACCAAAACTTACACTCCTTGAAGATTTTTGGGAAATAATGGACCTCAGGACATCACAACCTTCCCATAGAGTCTTTGGATACCCAGAAGAGGGAGTAGAAAATGAGTTAATAACTAGACACTCATAGGAATGTTGGAAAAAACCCCATCCCCCATGAAATGGGCTTGTTCGGAATGAAGTGATCAATGTGGGTGGGGTTCATATAAAAAAATAATTTATACGTATCGTTTAACAAGCACTCATCCCAACCAAAGCGTTCCAAAACTGGCCTATACACAAAAAACCACATTATTATTCATTTATTCACAAATATACAACAAACACAACCCGAGTACAACCTATTTCTCAAAAACAATCCCCCATTTTACCTGTTCTGGTTGTCACTTCCAAGTGATTCTATTTAAATATTATTTCACTACCGGTAAACTAATAGGCATATCCACAAGTCAAAACAACAACTAAATTTAAATATCCAAATAGTAATTTAATAATTCACATCTGGTTCTCTTGTAAAGTCACAACAACAAAATGGATCTGTGAGTCCCTCAAAGTACTGGAACCAAACCAATCCCCAACATACGGGCACATATCTGCAATCCAACAACTGAACAACAGGATATCCCATTCCTTTCCACAACAAATTATAGGAGTCAATTATAGAAACCACACATATTACCAAAACATATAAGGGATGTTTCCAGATTTATCCACACCATTCATTATGTTCCTTTCTCCAATCTGGTTAACTGGGGTGATCACACAAGGGTTATTGTTCATTGTGTATCCATTTTATCAACCCAATTTATATGATTAACCAGTTTTCGTATTACAACCATTCAATCACAAGTTTATAAAGAAAAACATAGGTTCATTAGTATTCATGAAAGGACCACCAACAATCACTATTTTTAGTGGGCATAAGTCCATACAATCCATAACATATAAGCGAAGATGGAATAATAAAATAACATCAACATCAAACACACCCCTTCATTCTTTAAAGTCACTTTATTATATTTTTTAAGGTTTTGTTTCATACTAACTCCTGAGGGAAACATTTCCATGCCCACTCCGCATGATACATAGTAAGGAGAGACTAAGGAAGAATCCCTACTTGGATGATCACAGATCGAAATTTCCTCATCGTTCCAAAAATTAGGATGATAGACTTGCAGAATAAGGACTCCAAGGACTCTAAGGGTGAGTAGGAAGGTCTTCGGCATGGGTTCATGATTTGTCTATGGGATAGGGACTCCAAACTCACCAAGGAAAGGAAAGAGACCAGAGAAGAATAAGATCTCGAGTGATAAAAGATCATATCCTAGAGTTATGGGATATTAAATTTCAAGGTCGTGGCTTGATCATGTTGGTGGGTGGTTTCACATGTTATAATTTATTGGGATTTAATAATTATCCTTGGAGATAGTGGAGACAAGGTCTATAAGCTAACAGACATCTTTAAATGGAGAAAAACATGTAATAGGGGAAAAACTGTAAAAAATAAAAAAGATGTGAAACAGAGGAAAAAGGCCACACATTTTGGTAACACAAGGGTCATTAAAATATTGGGGGTTTAAAATACCTTTTATTGGATTTAAATTGATTGAAAATGGGTATTAAAACACTTTAACGTCAAATGATATGTTAGGAGAGAGGAACTATAAAAACTCAAGAAACTGGAAAAAAGGAAAAGGGTGGGAGACACGGTGCCACTGTAACAATTCCACTAGTTTGGAGAGACACCATAAGAGGTGCCACCATTTCATTTTGTGATAATTAAGGTGATACTATGATTTTTACCCCATCACAGTGCCACCATAACAGTGGAACCGTTTGGTGGAAACGAGTTTTCGGAAAACTCCCGGGAAAGAAGCACCCCTAAGAACACTACCAACACTTGGTTTTCACAAGGTAATGGCTCGGAAAAATGGGTTATTACATTAGATACCTATAAAACTATTCTTTTCATTGAAAATTTAAAACTAACTACAAAGAGAGGTCCAAGAAACCATCCTTAAGATACCTCTCAGGAGTAACCCTCCATGATATTTATCTCCTGCACAACCACATATACACTAAGTCTTCACAAGGACACCTACTCAACATCAATGAACACCTCTGCTTTATACCAATCAACTGTATAAGCACTACTTCTCCTCCCCCCAAGAAACCACACAAACATATAAAGGCCTCACTATCCAAAAATATGGATTAGGGGTCCCTTCCCCCATTTCAAGATATTATCCACTTTGGGTGGCACTGACTCACCTGCACGGGCTTAATCACATACACATTAATGTGTCTCGATTAGGGATTGGGTCCTCCCCTATCCATGGTCAGGAAAATTCACACACACTTAGAGAACAAGGGAAACATCCCATCTCATAGTTAACAATGTTGAGAACTACATCATAGTCAAGTATAAAAAAAACACACAAAAAAACTAAAAACAACTCTGAGTTTTGGGAAAGAATATGTGACTCCCATTCCTAGGTACTCTTCTCAAGGCCACCATGCATCCACAACACATGAACCAAAGGAATGGTTCATCCATGAAGTACCTTCTCCACACGATCCTCAATTGTTACTGGTCGCTCCATGAATGTCGCATCATCCTCGATATCCAGCTCTTCCTAGTCAAGGACATGTGAATCATCGTGTAGATAGCAATGGAGATGAGATACATAATAGATGTCATGGACCCTCAATAGCGGCGGTTGTAATTCCAGCTAATAAGCCACTTTTCCGACCCATCGCAACACCTTGAAGGGTCCAACAAACATGGGAGAAAGCATACTCTCCCTGCCGAACCTCTATTTCCCATTTTAATGGGAGACCTTTAAGAACAAATAGTCCCCAAACCCGAAATACAAGAGTCTCCTAATATGATAAGAGTATGAATTATTTCGGTCCTGAGAAGCCTTCATCCTCTCACTCACAAAATGGACCTTCTCCGTCGTGATCTGCACCACCTCCGAGCCAAGAACACCTGCCTCCCCAACCTCTGTCTAGAACATAGGTGAATGACATGGTTTTCTGTAAAAATCTTAGAATAGAGACATGAAAATGGTAGAGTGATAGATATTGTTGTAGGAAAACTGTACCAATTGGAAGTGTCACACCCATGATCCTTAGAAGTCTAGAACACATGTCCGCAACATTTCCTCCAATGTTAGGATGGTCCTCTCTATCCGCCCATCCGTCTTAGGGTGGAAAGTAGTGCTAAGGCATAGTTGGGTGAAAAAGGCATGCTATAATACCCTCCCAAATTGGGAAGTAAAGAGTGTATCTTGATATGAAATGATGGTTTTGGGAACTCCATGAAACTGAACCACCTAATCCACGTACCTCTGTGTTACGGCATCCACCACACTCAACTCCTTGATTTCTAGGAGGTGAGATAATTTCATCAGCCGGTCTACCACCACACAGATATAATCGCATCACCTTTGAACCCTGGTTAGTCCCATGAATAAATCTATTTTGATGTCATCCCACTTCCACTCTGGGATGTCTAAAGGCTGCAACAGACCTCCCGAAACACTATGCTCAACCTTCACCTATTGTCACACAAGGAACATTTCCACAAACTCTGCCACTGTCCGCTTCACCCTAGGCCAAAAAAAAATTACCCATCAAGCTGTGGTACAAATTGTAAACTCTTGGGTGTACCTCCAAGGGTGAGTTATGGAACTCATCAAGAACTCTCTCATTCATCGTCTATGGGACAAGAAACTTCTTACAGAAAAGCATCTGATTCTGACCATCCTTTGGGAGCATTGCCCTGGATAACATGATATCTCAAAAATTTAACCTCTAAGTTCCCCCCACTGAGACTCCACCACCTGTTGTTCCATTTAAGACCACACTATCATCTAGAACAGGTAGACCCTACCATCCTTAACCCTTTCATTTAGGTGAAAGGCAACCAACTCCTCCATCACCAGTCAAGAATCTGCTGATTCTCCAACCACATCCTTCTAGGACTTCCTAATCAAGGAATCAGCCACCACTTTCCCCTTCCATGAGGTGTAGGAAATCTCGAATTCGAAGTCCTGAAGAAACTCCATCCACCTCTGCTACCGCAATTTCAGGTCACACTGAGAGAAGATACACCTCAAGCTCTTGTGATCCGTGAAGACCATTGTGCATTACCCAGTGATGTAATGCCACCGCAACATCAATCTAAACACAACCACTATAAGCTCCAGGTTTTGGGTGGTATAGTTACGTTCATGAGGTTTTAAATGGCTAGACCCATAAGATATCACTCCCCACTACTGCATCAGTACACACCCCAAGCCTAGGATGTAAGCATCCCAAAACACTTAAAATGTTTACCCTTCCTCTGGAAACCTCAACACTGGGGAACTAACCAGCTTTCCATTTAGATAAGTGAAGGATTAATTTCACTTATCAGTACAAATGAAATATTGGTCTTTCTTGGTCAAGGATTTCAATGGTGCCACAAATTAAGATAAATAAGGAACAAAACTCCAATAGTATTTTAACAGACCTAGGAAACTACAAATCTCTACTACGTTCTTAGGTTCTGCCCAAGAAAAAACTTCTTTGAACTTTGACGGGTCCACTTATATTCCCTGATAGGACACCACATTTCCAAGGTATTGCACCTCTGGTGTCCATAACATGTGATTGGACAATGTTCTGTAGAGTTGGTGGTGTCAGAGGACTTCCAAAACTATCCTCAGATTCTCAGCCTGACCCCACTATGACCTTGAGTATATCAGGATGTCATCAATAAACATGACCATGAAACAGTACAGATACTCATGGAAGATTGTGTTCCTAAGTCCCATGAACTTGCCTGGTGCATTCGTAATTCCATACAGTATGACCACAAAATCAAAGTGACCATATCTGCACTTGAAATAAGTCTTCAATATGTCACCCTCATTCACCCTTAACTGGTTATATCTCGACCATAAGTCGATCTTATAGAACCATACACAGCCTGGGACCACTGTCTGCCTTCTATTTGAATAAGACTGGATCACCCCATGGTGAAACACTCAATCAGATAAAACCCTTCCTCATCAGGTCATTAACCTGGATTTTCAACTCCTGAAACTAAAAAGGCACCATATGATAGAGTGCCATCAAAATCAGATGGGCACCGAGTTTCAAGTCTATCCCGAAATCAACATCACGTTGAGGGGGTAGAGTCACCACCTCTCTAGGGAAGATGTTCAGGAACTCACTAATGATAACTAGGACTTCCGCCATATATGTATCTTCTAACTCCAATGGCAGTTCAACTAATAAAGAAAGAAGGGGCTCCACTCGCTGGCTGCCCTCCTGGAACCCCTCTATCCCAACAAAGTTACATGCTGGCCGCCCATATCTGAAAACACAACCCTTCTCCGGAAGTAGTCGATAACAGCATACATTGAGAACAACCCATGGATTCCATAAATGACATCATATGGATTCATATGTAGCAAAATATTTTCCCCACTTGACTGATGAGGCCCCAACATTAGTCTACATCCCCAACAATCATAAGACAAACTGGTCTGATATTTAACTGGCGTACTCAATACCCAAGGAAAAGGGAGTATATTTGTGTATATACCTAGAGAATGGGATAGAAGGTGTTCAATAAAGGACTGAGAACCTTCTGAATCAAACAAGGGACAAGTAAGAATACTGAACAAGATGATCGTACCTTGAACAACCTCTGGACCTGCTAGAACTACTGCCTCTATGGCCTGCAAATGCCCACGCCCGGTTCCTCTTCCCCTTGGCTGTCGATAGCCTCCCCAACCATGTCCTAGTCTAGGTACCTAAGGAGAACCCTGAGGCTAGCCTCCTCATGCAACATCTACTCTTGGAGGAGCGGGATCTTGCTGTCCCTACTGCAGCTACTGAGAAAGCCTGGCTGGAAACTGCTTCTGTTGAGGTGGGTGCTGAACCTACCCACCTCCATTGTACTGCACTCAGTATGGGAACTGATTCCAGATGTGACCATGGATTCCATAGATAATTCACCTTGGTCTTGGGCCCGTAAGGAAAGGGAAAGGACCTAAAGATCGAAACTGTAACTTCTGGAGCCTGCTCCCCATCAGCTGAAACCAGAAAGGCCCTAAGGATGGAGGCTTATTTCGAATGGCATTCCCCTTTGATGAACCCAACTGAATCCTCTCTCATTGCACACCTCCCATAATGTGAATCCTCTTCGCCACTCCATCTTTCTTATGGACCTTAAAGTACATCGGTAGAGTGAAGGGAGTAACATCATACTAAAGAGAAGGTTAGATTGCCTCCTTTAAATGTCTCACCTAAGACTCCTCATCCAGAAAGAGGTCCCGAAAAAAAATGAAGGAGGTACATGAACTTGATCGTGAAATCCCTGACTGACGTACCCCCTGTGGAAGGGAGAGTAACTCCTACCACTTCTCGGCCTTCATCGTAGAATAAATGAATTCCACCTAGAACTCCCTCTCGAAGTCAGTCCACAAAATCTCAGATTCCCTCTTCTCCTTTAGGTAGATAATCCACTACTAAATTTCCACTCCCAACATCTAGCTCACATCCATAAGAACCCAGTACTTATCCAGATCCCAGATCAACCTGAAATATATCACTAACTCCTCGAGCCAACTTTATATCCCCATTTTTGAGACGCTTACCTCGTACTTATTGAGGGTGTTCCAATAAAATTAATGAATCATATTATGCCACTAGTCATCCTCCCCCTCTTGATCAGTCCTCCGTTGATTATCCAGATTATCCTCCTGGGCCTCGATCTCCTGTACTACTTGTGGGCGTCGTCTGGTTTCCATATCTACAAGGTAAACAAGGAATTCCTATGCCTAAGTAGTTTAGAATATTTTTTAAAAGTTTTTTAAACATTTTATTCATTTTAATTTCCCAAAAAAATCCATAAAAAACAAGACAATAAGTCATTATGATTCATGCACCATTCCTAGGGTCTCAACCCAGCAATCAGTGTAGCCTTACTTTGTCGTTCAGTAGGTCCAGAGTCCTTGCATCAGATCACAGGGGCCCCTAAAATCCTGTGTCCTAGATGGTCTTCCCAGGCCTATTTCATGCACCATGATTTCCTAACACTACTACCCTACCATCCTATGAAATCCTCACTGTGCGTATCCTCTAGCTCAATCTTATCTCTCAACCACTCCTTTGAAACCATTTTGTCACAACCCACCTTCACCAAGATGAGGGAAGGGACAACAAGCTGTTAGACCCTTCCTTAATCAAGTTGAAGGATAGATAATGACCCCATTAGTCCCTCCTCAAATAGGCCCCGGAGTGGAAACTAGGACCATTGGCATATAATCACACGTAATATGGAAGGCATTACTCTTTTTATAGAAAAATATTGAGAGATAAGATGATAAACCTCAAAAAACTCCCAATACAGAAAGTAAAAGTAAATCCAAAAATAATTTTTCCACATGCATATTAAAAATAAAGTGCTACAAGGTACAAGAAAACTCTAAAGAAAAGTACCAAAAGGAATAAAACAAAAAGAACAACTGTCCCAATGTCCGAGCTAGTACGGTTCTGCATGGTACTCGAAATCCTCATGAAAACCCAAATGAAGTTTTACATACACAGGGTGAGTATGAAGGTATAATCAGTAAGGAAAACCAAAATCTCTTATGCACAAGAGGGGAGGCATTCTAATGCCCCATGAGAAAAAGAGGTAACCAAAGAAACTAGCAAGGAAACAATCCATCCGGCTTCACCATGGAACACTGCCCAAATAATGCAAGTTAGGTAAACTAATAGTAATAGTACATCGATATATGGGTACCCCGAACTTCATTCCCACTGGTTATTGAAGACATCATACACGTCAAACCTCCTTCACCATCTTCACTATAGTCCCACTGCTGCCCCAACAACAACCTTTTGGGCCACCAAAGCCAATCATCCCACTCACAGACAACTGGGCCACCACAACCATATGTAACCATGCCTGCAGACACATGGTCCAGAACAACCACTGCTTGGACCGTAGAAACCTGGGCCTCATCCCAAATACACTTGCGAAACAAACCTGCCCACACGAACTTGGGAAAACCACAACAACATACCCTGTCGGAAGAGTCTTGGGATATAATAAACCATAGGCCATCACATCCAACCCGAAGAGTCTTGGGATACCTGGGAGAGGGATCAGAAAAGGTTTTTATAACTAGACACTCATAGGAATGTTGGAAAAACCCCCACCCCCACATGAAATGGGGTTGTTCAGCATGAAGTGATAAACATTTTTTGGGTTCATATAATAAGCACAAAAACTAATTTATACATATAATTGAACAATCAATTATCCCAACCTAAGGTTTATGAAACTATCCTATACACAAACAAGCTCATTACTATTTATTCATGAAAAAATACACAACAACCACAACCCAAGAACAACCTATTTCTGAAAAAAAAAATCCCCCAATGTACATGTTTTAGTTGTCACCTTCAATTGATTCCATTAAATGTTCCTTCACTATTGGGAAACTAACAGGCATAACCAAATGTCAAAACAATAACTGATGAAAAAAACAAGTAACAATTTAAGCATTCACACCCGGTTCTCTTGCAATATCACAAGAAAAACTGGATCCATGAGATCCCTTAAAGTACTGGAACAAATACAAGCCCCAACATACGAGCATAGATCCAAAATCAAAAAACTAGACAATAAGAGATCTCATCCCCATCCCCATCACCCTATAAACATCAACGGGAGAAACCACACATATTACCAGAACATATCAATGAGGTTTCCATATTTATCCACATCATTCATGAAGTTCTTTCCTACTATTTGGTTAGATGGGGTGATCAGACAAGGGTTCATGTTCATTGCACATCCATTTTACCAACTAACTTTACATGATTAACTAGTTATCATATTACCTTCACTCAATCACAAGATTATATAGAGAAATAGAGGTTTATTAGTGAGCAAGAAAGGACCCCCAATGGTCACTATTTTTATTGGGAATAATCCCATACAATCCACAACATATAAGAAAAGATGAAAGAGTACAATACTATCACCATCAAACACACCCCTTCATTATTTAAAGTCCTTTTATTATCTTTGTTAAGGTTTGGTTTCATCCTATCTCATGAGGGATACATTTTCATACCCTCCCTGAATGATACACAGTAAGGAGAGATGAAGGAAGAATCCCTACTTGGATGATCAAGGATCACAATTTTCCTCCTCGTGTCAAGAATTAGTGATGCATGACTTTTAGAAGAAGGAAACCAAGGACTCCAAGTGTGAGTAGGAAAGGCTCTAGCATGGGCACATGATTAGTCTCTGGGATAGGGACTGCAAAATCACCAAGGACAAGAAAGAGACCGGAGAATAAGAAGATCGAGGGTGATAAAAGGTATGATCCTAGAGTTATGGGATATTCCGTTTCAAGGTCGTGGCTTGACCATGCAGGTGGGTGGTTTCATAGTTAGAATTTATTGGGATTTAATGATTATCCTTGGATATGGTGGAGATACAGGCTGTGAGTTAATGGATTTCCTTTAAATGGAGAAAAATGTATAACATGGGTGAAACTATAAAATGTAATAGAGGTGTGAAACCGAGGAAAAAGGATAGACATTTTGGTAACTAAATGGTCACCCAACTCTTGGGGGTTAAAAACATCTTTTACTATATTCAAATGGCTTTGAAATGGGTATTAAAACACTTTTACGTCAAAATATACATTATGAGATCGGAACTGGAAAAACTAAGGAAATTGGGAATAAGGAAAAGGGTGGAGGACACAGTGCCACCATAATGGTGCCACCATAACAGTTCCACTGGTTCAGTGAGACACCCTATGCGGTTACACTATTTTGGTGTGTGATCATGATGGTGAAACCGTGACAATGCCACCATAATGGTGACATTATAACGGTGGAATTGTTTGGTGGAAATGAGTTTTCGGAAAACTCTCGGGCAAGAAGAACCCCTAAGAACACTACCAACACTGGATTTTCACAAGGGATGGGCTTGAAAAAAATAGGTTATTACTGAGATACCATCACTTGACTAGATGTAACAACTTGAAAAGTAGTATCTGCAAAAATATTTTCCTATTTCATTATATTTTCGATCATAAATATCCCCATCCTTTGTAACTAAATTCAAACAAACATAAACATAATTACCCAACTCATTGCAAATAAAAAACCTCCACATTTTATGGCTATTGTTTTTCCCATTCTTCGGCTATTTATGGATATTATATATAAAATCATGGATCATATGAAAAAACTTAAAACAATGAATTCACATCCCTCATCTAGTCAAAATTTTGTTGAATTTTTTTCAACATTTTGAACATTTTGGGGGATTACCTCCAGATTTATTAGTTGGATGATCCTCTATTTACTTCCACATTGACCACTTCTTACTTTAGTTTGATTATGGAACTTAAGTGAAGGAAAAATCCATCTAAACTTTTTCAGCACGATGAACCATTTTTTAATTAATTTTAAATTTTTGTGAGGCCAAAGCTCATTGTAGACTTGGTTACAATCCTAATTAAAATATATTAATTTTAAAAAAATATCCTAACTAAAAGTAGGAACATATGTTTCTAGTCATGTTATGTTTTCTTCATAGGTATCTACTGAATCATTATCTTTTTTATTCTATTATAATAATTGTTTTTCCATAATATGTCTTTAGACCTTAGGGAAACATTTATCAAGGAAGATATTCATAAATTTATCTCATTCCATGGAATCAATATAATATTTTTATACAGTATTATTAACAAAATACCACCATCAGTCAACTTCACATTCTAAAAAATAAAAATGCAAGAGTTAACTTTTGACGTTATGAGAATCACATGAACTCAAATATATTCTCTGGTGCATTAATCCATACTTTAGATACCACTAGGTCAGATGATCCATTGAATAATGGGGGATGTTGACTCGTGAAATGATCCACTATAGACATGTTCCTTTATGGTAGATCATGTTTATCTCTACCTATAAATATAACGCGTGTCAACTAATGTATCACAACAAAATAATATTCTATTAAAATTACAACAATATTTGGATAATTATTTAGAAGGATATTTTCCTCTCAGTTCCATCCGAGTATAACTTCCTTCATTCTACTACAAAAAAAACTATGAACATTACTCTTTAGATGAATCAACATGTCCATCATACAATTTTACATTATTTAAACTTAACAATATCTTAAAATATTATAAGGGCCTGATATTCATGAAATCATAACCTATAAAGTTTTATAAACCATCCTTTGATATTAACTATAATGAGCCAGCTTTACATAATACATATCCATGGGTTTTGAAATATAATTCAAATTTGAGCATCTATTTAGTTTATGGTATTAAATAATTAATAAATACCATTACAAAGTGAAACCATATATTACAAGTGGACACTTATGCACAATATCCATTTTTAGACAATATAAAATAGTTTAAAATAAAACATGATTTATATTTAAGTAAAATCTTCAAAATTATATTCTTTATATCATCCTTGTCTCTATTCTCCCATAAACTACGTAAAAGAAATTTTAAAAACATGGGATGAGAAGAAAAGATTATAAGGGTATATAAAAAGAAAGGAAACCATTAGTTTAGTAAAAACATGAAAAACTGTATAATGTTTAACATTATCTTTAAATTTATGTAAGAATAAGAAATAATAAATTTCACATGAAAACACACACATTTTTCTCAAATAAAATCATTGAAACCCATAAAAGATATTAAAACTACATTAGGTGATATAGAGCATCATAAATATATAACCCTTTCTAATACCATCTATAACCCTTTCAATTCGAATAACCATTTGGATTACTTCAAATTAATATATTATTGGATAACTAGGAATTATCTGAGCCACCATATGTTAAGTGGTAATGGGGTTAGCTGGTGCTATCTGGGCCATGCCATTTTAAGTTGTAATGAGTTTTCTTGAAACTTTGTAGGATGCCCCATGTTAAGCTATAGTGGGAATTCCCAGTGCTATATAGGAAAACCCATGTATAATCTATATCGGGCTGACCCATCTCATAATATTATCAATTATAATATCATTTATAAAATACTTTCATCATTAAACCATTTGAAAAACTCTTTTAATCCCATCCAAAAGACAATTTCATAAAAAATACCATTTTATTTAATACCCCATTTTCTATACTAATAATCACTAAAATGAAATAGGGTTTCCATATTAAAAAATATGTATTCTTTAAAAGGATTATAGAATTTAAATACTATTCAAGGTGGATGAAAATTAGTTGTCATTGTTTATGTTAAAAATAGTACAATCTATTTTTCCTTTTTTAAAAAGATCCATATAAAACAAGTAAAATGATTACTTTTTCAAAAATGTGAATGAAATTAAAAATATAAATAAATTTAATTTTAAAATACTTTTAAATATATATATATATATATTTATTTAAATATCATGAACATTTACATGGATATTTTTTTGAAATTAAATTATTAAACTTTCAAAGTGTCTCATACAACTTTGAAAATTTAAATCACAATCCCCATAAAATATTAACATTTAAAAAAACATTAAATAATAAGATAATAAATTAATTAATTATATTATGTATCAAAGGTTATGTATATACAACTCATTAAATAAGTTTGGTGTATAACATCAAAATATATATCAATGATAGTGGATTGAGATGAAGTCCCTTACCTTGTGTCTGACTCATCACGTACAATCTTTATATTCCTGAAAAATAAAAATAGGACAATAATTTAATATAATGAGAACCTTTTCAAATATTATTATATCTTTTATATCACATATTTCCATGTTACTACAATTATTTGATTATTTATGTTCAAGTTAGGCGTTGTGATGATATTTGGTACATGATTCCAAAAATGACTTTGGTATTATGTGTATGGTCAAAAGTGGTCATTATTCCATCATATAGAGGACAATATTCATGAAATTATAATAAATTTTATAATTAAATTATAATTTTAAATCCATAAATTAAAAATACATATAAAAAATGAACTACGTTATAATCATGAAGACGGTAATCCATACGTACACATGAGTAATAATTTTATTATTCAATGGTAATTATGGAAACATAGTAAGCATAATTTTATCTTTTAATAATGATATTAATATCATTAATATCATATTAATAATTTAATTATACTTATATATATCATCTATGTGATGTGGTGGTAAAAATTTAATCACATCACTTTGTGGAGGTTATAGTTTACACATACGCATGAACGACATTATCGATTTCATGTACATAGAAAGGTTAAAAAAGATATATTATTATTAAAAAATAGAAAATATTTCAATTATATCATATATAAACATTTATAACATCTTTATAACTAGTATTGAGAGGCGGTGATGGAAAACCAATTATATCTATGTGCAAGGTGGTATTCCTTCATACACACAAATGATTAATTTTGTTCTCATTTGATTGAAGTGGATATTGACCTAGGTTATGAAATTAACATAATAAATCTTAGTATATTTAATATACTGTAGTTTTTTTTATCATTTTTGAATATGAGGGAGTGGAAGAAGAAATAAAATAGAAAAAATTGATTAAATCAATACACTTTCTTCATACAATCTCTTTTTCTTAACACCTTAATACCACTAAGGATGGTGTCATTCCTAAAATAAGATTACTTGAATGTGGGTAGGGATTCTTGGATGTAATTTTGGCTGATATTAGATGATCTAAATTGGTTTTTATGTTTGAATAATAGATAATAAGCGGTTACCTTTTATAAGAGAGTGAAGGGTAACTCTTTAAATTCTTCAATATATTAAATTAATAAAAATTAATTGTAAAATAAAAAATGATTCTTGAAAATTAATTTCAAATATTAGACGATTATATGTCTAAATAAATTTATAAAATTAACATTTTATATTTTTTTATATTTTTTTATCCTTATTGTTTGGATTTAACCCATATTTAGCCTCTAACTCTGACTGTGATAACATGTGTTTTTACTCTTTAAGGGCTAATATATTTAGAATAAAATGCCAAACTGACAATAAATAGATCATTGATGAAATTATAAACCTTATCCAAATCAATTGGCATAATTTTATATTTTAATTAATTTTATTTCAATTAAAAAATATTATTTATCTTAAAATATAATTATTATCAATTTTGACACTATTCATTACATGGATTTTTATAAATGTAATAATAATAAGATTAATCCAAAAAATATTAATAATAAATCAATAAAATGTAAAATTCATGTATAAAATTTTTGAATGACATTTATTATCTCAATTTATTTTTATTATAATATTTTTAATATGATTTACTTGATAATTCTATTAACTAGCCAATTACTCCATCATTATTATGTAAGATGTTAATATAATTATTTATTTTATAAAAATTGAAAATAAAATTCCTTTATGATTAAATATATATTATAATTTAGAATAATATTTATAGTGGAATACATCATCGAAATAATCGTATATTAAAAATGTTATAGTTATTATAATATAAATATGACACCATTGATTATTACATTAAATAAAATAATTTAAAGGGGTTAAAGTTATCTAAGTGGCTCTAAGAGATAAAATTGGCCTAATGATAATTTTTAGACTTAACTCATACAATAAAATTAGTTCATGTGTCAGGTTAGTTTTTTAATATTTATATTATTATTTTTACCCTTAATTACCTGATATACCCTTAACTGTGGTAATAAAAAATTAATAAAGGTAATATTCATATATTCCAAAAAATAAAAGGGAAATATTTACAAAATTTGTAACATATGATTAAAAATATGGAATACATTTTTTAAAGTTAAATTCATATAAGTTTATGACATTAATTTAAAATTAATCTCATAGACGGTACAAAATAGACGGTTTTAAAGTAGAAACTATCAAAAGATTCAAATGTTTTTATATCTAAATTCAATGTGAAATTTATTAAAATGACAAAATTTGATTAAATGATTTAAAATTTATGTAATTATACTTTTAAACCAAGGTAAATATAATTTATCAATATAAATTATTTAAATGAAAAATTTTCTTTCAATTAAAATTCAGTATTTTTCACGATTCATCAAAACATTAAACTTATTATAAAAATACTAAAAATGAATCAAAAGTAAATTTTATATTCCTATTTAAAATAATAATTAAATTTTTTCAAATAAAATTTAATAAATTTTAAACTAATTATTTTTAAAACAAGTGCTCTATCAAAAGGCAGCAAAACTGAATTTTTAGATAAATAGATATTTAATGATTAAAAATGGTCTTGTTATTATATCATATATATAAGATAAACATGATTAATGTTAAAAATTATATTGACTATATTATAAATATCTTTTATATAATCCAACTCAAGTGATTTGTTTATTTATTAGTATAAAATGAACATGTTCATATTTAAATATTTTTTCATAAAAACACGTGCACATATTTTTAAAAGGTGTTTCTTTTCATTTATATTTAATTAGCCACAATAGAATTAATTCTAGATAACTTTTTAAAACGAATTTTCATAATTCTATTAATCTTGTTCATACCTATCATTCTAATTACTATATGTTAAATTTAGATATTAAATAATAATATCTAGTTGTATGTTTATGCTTGATGTGGCATATCATGTACACTATCAATCATAATGTTCAGTTTTAAAAACTAGGGATATGACATGATGTGTGGATATACTACACTGAATTTGATATTTAAGTCATGCTAAAACCCTATACACCAATAAAACCATGAATCATGGTGTGTGTTTCTAAAAAACATATGGTTTTTTCTATATTTTCATAGAAATTGTATCTTCTACAAATGAAAGATTGTGTCTATCTATTAAACTACAAATACCAGTGTTATCCTCATCAAATATACTAATCTAAAAGGGAAACATCTCATGTCCTTGATTCTTGGACCCTAATAGCCATAAATATTTATTTATATCACTTATGTAAGATCTTGCATGCCACCCACCATCAAATGGGGCTCCGATCCTAAAAAAAGCATCCTTAATACATAATTACTCCTTGATCCACTAATATTCAGGTGATCCCAACATAGTTCACATAATTACCCCAATTCTATATTTATGATCATCCCTATAATGGTCCACCAATTTCAAATCATTGACCCTATTATGGTTCCCTCATACTTTCTTCATTAATCCCATAAATCTTCTTCATTGTTTTATATTTATCTACTATACTGTTCTTGTCTAAAATTTACAGTGAATGTTATATCCTCCACTATAATCTCCCATGATTATGATTCTAAACTTAGGTAATTTACATTAAAAAACTTACAGGTGATTTGATAGATTCATAAATTTAAAAAATAAAATAAAATAATTATTTAATTAATTTAACGGACCTATATATGAATTCCCTAAAAGAATATCTAACTTTTACAAAAGTTATGCCTTGCCTAGGGTAAAGTCCATGTTATGAATTCTAGAAAGGAATTTTATTTTCCATCTAAGGTTTCAATAGATGGTAATTACATTTAATATTATATGTCACACATTCATGATAAAAAAAATAAGAAATATTTTTATTACATTTATTTCAGGGTCCTATAACACCTCAAACACCCTACCGACTCAAAAACAATTCTAGGATAATTGGTAGTTTTTTTATAAAGAGTTCATTCTTAAAAGATAGGTTGTTAATCTATCCCAAACAAATAGTATTTTCACATTGAAAATCAAAAGCCTACTTGATAAGGATAGGGTATTTTCCCTCACCTAACTTTCACAATCCCATGATCACTCTATGATGTTCCCATGACACCCAATAACTTGCACTGGTGGGATTGGTCACCCACGGAGGATCATATCCTACCAATCCTCAAATTATATGTGGTAATTAATAAGGTTGTATCTATCCTTAATGTCCATCTCACTCTAGTCAATATGATGTGATGGGTCATGAACACATCCACGTAGTTGTGAAAGATAGAAGATTCCATGAAACTTGTTCATATATAAGGTTATGGATAGGTACTAGGAAACCACGCCAACCCAAATCAGAATCTAGAATGGGCTTATGAAGAATGGATCTACATTAATAGTTTTTATATGAAATAAATAATCACTATGTGATTATCATATGTTACTAGATCATATAAACATTCCATTTTCATCAATAAGTCTTATTCTAACACTATCAGTGGTGAATTTCGCATCACTTCTCAATATAATGGCGACCTGTCATGTACTAAATATAAGGACTTTAATGGAGCCATACAGGTAGTTGAGTGTCGAAAATTATTATTTTAAAACTATACCAAGGAAAATTGAACCTTCCCACTCTGACTAATATCCAACATTATGTTGTCCTACATCCATTCTAGGACCTCTTGAGGTTGATTCAAGAATACCAAAACATGGTTTTCTTCTTTACCAGGATGAAAATTAAGGCATTATGAAATGAACTTGGAAACATTCCATTACATTCTAAGCCAACAAAACTTCCTCCAATGATCCATATAAATCTTCTCCACTGAAAGGTTAACTACCAAATAGAGGTATGGAATTCCATCATCACCCCCTCACATTGTGCAACTAGAACAACCATAATACCTTATAATTAGACGATTTTATCCCCATATAATTAAATTTATCAAGCTTTTATCTTATGGATAACTTGTGTCCTAGAACATCACAACGAATTTCTCCAAACTAATCCTCTAACATCATCGTAGAAGTACTGGATTCACTACTATCAATTGAAGGAATGTTAATCCTCTATCCTCTTCTAAAGTTGGCTATAAAGATCCCAACTACTATCTAACCTCCTCCACAAAACAAGACAATGATATCCTTCTAACACAATCATCCACCATATTTTTCTTTTCATAACATTAGAGTATTTAAATGTAATATTATTACTATAATACCAACCAACGACTCCATATTTTCTCCTAAAATGATTTTTGGAACCCCTCTATCCATGATAATTCCATCCTATTATAAATAAAATAATTTAATTACCTGATATATTAGATAATTTATCCTAAATAATATAGTATTCATATGTAAAGGAATAATAAGTAACACTTAATTCCCCTAATGGTAACAAAATCTTTCCATTGGAACATCATCCTTATGAACCTGAAATTGGTGGTAGCCGGCCCTATGATCAAACATCAAGAACTTACTTGTACCATTCAGATGATTGATTTAATCATCAATTCAGATAATAGGGGTCATTATTCTGGATCATCACTAGATTAATAAAATGATAGGAAACACCAAAACTCTATATCACTTTAGCTTTTTTGGAAAACAACAACGTAGTTGTCTTGTGGGATACACTAGGTTAGAATAAACTGTTATCCTAATGGCCCTCCAACTGCACCATCAGTTCCCAAATCTCTGTAGCAGTCATCTTATATTCTAAAAATGATATTTTAGTGTTCTATGGGTGTATAATTATGAAATAGTTGATCCCCTTTTATTTATATAATCATTATATACAGGTTCTATAGAACCAACTAATGTATATACATAGATTGAAATTTCATATGTAAATTTTGATATATATACATGTGCTTCTATTACCATTATACTATTTATACTTCTAGATCCACCATTTTTGTGGAGATTTACAATGATTAAATGTCATATGAGAAGGTTGTAATAGATCCAATGCAATAATTAGAACATTGAGATACCAAAACTATAATCTTAAATATATATCCTATGTTATAGATACATATTGATGATATAAAATAGATATTCTTTAACTATCATGAAATATGGGCTCATAAGAAATGATACTATTTATCAAGATGATTTAACTTTACGATATAATGTATATGAGATTTTGAGGACTATCTTGCCAATAGTAACAAAACATGATTCATTTAACATTGTATGTTCCCATATAAGGGTATGTGTATTAGTCTCTTGACATGAAATAATTTTTAATTTATAGCATTTCATTAAATAATATGATTTATGATGAAAATACTCGAATTGATTTTATGTTGAAATATCTTGTGATTTCTGTGTCATTAGTGATATGTAATTGGTTTAAGGATCAAGATATAATTTGTTACTTCTATGTGAATTATGAGATATATCAGGCTCAGATGATCATCATGGTAGTACCTTTTTTTCAATCCCTGAGAAGATTTGATGAATATATATTCTTCTAGAAAGGTTATAAAAATAATTATTTATAATTTTAGAATTATGAAACATGTTATTCATAATGTTTTTTGAGATATCATATAACAAAGAGATTATATTAAATGAAATGTTTCTAGTATAGCTTTTAATTTATTTGAGTTTTCATTTTTTCCTCAGGGTCCTTGATGAGTTTATAGGCACAACTCTAGGTCTATGATTTCCAATCACTCTTATTGAGATAAGGGACTCGAGGGTCAAGAACATAGCATATTAAAAATTTTGTCCTATAATGAAGAATATGAGTTTGAACATGGAGGGACCCACCATGGTCTTTAGTTAATGTCATAGTTTGTATGATCACCATAAAAAAAATCAATTCATAATATACATGTTTAGAATATTGGTATTTATTTTATTTTTTAATCCTATTCTAAATTTATTTACTGAATACAAAAAAATATATTTTTCAAAAAAATATCATTTTAATATTGATTTTTTTTAATAATTTATGGATTTATAATTCTGGTTAATGAATCATATTTTATCACATAATATATTAATTATATATCGTGTAAGAAATAAAAATATTATTGATGTTTATGATAATACTAATAGGTCATAAGAATTCATTGATAGTTAATTTAGTAGGTAATATATATCTAGGGAAATTGTTTTCATTTAAAAATAATTGAACCTATATATTCAATCTAAAACAATATCACATTTTGGATACTGTTCATCCACTATAAATTGAGAGCTCCTCTCTCATTCTCCCTTATAATAGAGAGATAATGTTTTTCCCCCAGTAATCGATCAATGTTTTCCTATAAAGATATAAGCTATTTTATTTTGGTGAGCATCAAGAGGTGGAAAAATTCATTAGTAATCTGAGATAGAACCTATAATCTTATTTTCAACACTCTCACAAAATCTAGAATAATTCATGGTTGATCTAGATGCCCAATCCTTAGTTTCATCACACAACAGTCAAAATAAATGAGTGAAACATCCTACAATAAACAAATATAACCATATAATGGTTCTATTTAATATCATTTATTATAGAATTTCATGTGGGATCCTATGGTTTTTTATTAGGCTACTCATCATCAGATATAATGTTATGATATAGAACAGATAATATAAATTTTAAAACCACCGTATATCAACTTCCACTACATATTACATTACCAATAATTGGTATTAAATGGAATGATTTAATTAATAGTACGTTTGATATTTTATATTATAATATATTAATGTAGAGGGTGTTTTATAAGTCCCATAATAAAAAACATCAAGTAAATCCTACTGGAATTGGCCAAGCTATGTCCATTAAAAATGTCAAATCAAATCAAAAACCTACTTATGGGGGTATAAAATAAAATAACACATGTTTTTTTGATATAATATTTTGGTAGCGGCAGTTTAAATCATTTTTTTCAGTGTAATATGGTCATAATAGTACCTAGTGAGTGTGACATTTCTTCATATTTTTGGAATTTCAATTTTTTTTTAAAACTTAAATTATTACAATTTAGAAAATAATTTATAAAAGTAAAAAAGTAGATAAATGGTGTATCCCATACTGATTTTTTTTCTAAAAAACAAAAATAGAAATGTTATATATATATATATGTGTGTGTGTGTGTGTGTGTGTGTGTGTATGTGTGAGAGAGAGAAAGAGAGAGAGTCATTATCTTCCCTACTTGAAAACCTTTTACCCCATAATGTGTGATACGATTGGAAAAAACTCGTTCTAACTAGAATGTGATAAATTTAATAAAAATTTCCTTATTAAAATATGAAATGGATTTTGTGGGTGATACCACCCACTCCACCAACATACCCACATACAGAATCATGGGGCACCGCCTTTCAATCATTCAAGTAGCTTTAAGGGATTGCCCTAACTCAGGAAGGGTCAGTTCTATCCTCTTTGACCCTGTAGGAACAAGTTTTTAGGTTTTCTAGAAAAACCACGGGCCTAGAAAATTTTTAAAACAACTATAAAAATTATTTAAATTTATGTTATTGTATTAAATTCTTTTACTTAGACTGCACTATTTTTTCTTTATGAATTGAAAATAAAATAAATTATTTTAATTCATTTAAAATTCCATGGAGTAGTGTTTATAGAGAATTTAATTTTATATAAATTGTGTTACACCTATCGATAAATGTAGAGCATTATTGGACCAATGTATGTCTTTAATTTAAAATTTTGATTTTATTGTTAAATTTTTGAGTGGTAAACATAATAATTAGTTTATTTTTTGATGGTCTTCATATCATCTTTCCCTAATTTATATATATAATAGCATATGTGTCCAATAGTGTTTCCATGTATGTGAGTTACACATCCCAAAGACCCACTTATTAGAATAAGATTTATTATGTATAATTTAATTTATAAATAAAGATAAAGGTCATCCCAAGATGAGGTGACATTCTAGAGATGATGCTGGTACATTTTATGGGGTATGAACTCCAACATGAGTAAGAAGCGTCAATGGTTTTTACCCTTAGGTTCTAGATCGTTCCATTATTTGATTAATAGATAAACTAACAGTATATTATCATGAAAAATAATTTTTATTTATTAAATTTATTTGTGGTTTTTTTATTTTTTTGTGAATATACCTTTTTACTCGATCATATAAAATAATAAACATGTGTGAAAAGATTAAAAAATATTAATATGTGACGAATGATTTTCTATTTCTGTAAATGTTATATTGTAAACAAAATCATATGTTATGATCATGTAAAAAATTAAATTATTTAGTTAATAGGTATCTAATAAAATCCATCCAATATATATTGAGTCACAATGCCTTCCTTCTCTTAAATTTGAAAAAAAAACCGAGAGTAGGAGGTTCACATCAGTGCTAGTAAGGGGTGTCTACTACAACATGGGATATAATATTAGAGTGATGGGTTAAAATAACAAATGTTCTCATAAATACATATAAATATCTATATTGCTGCATCTCTATAGGCAAAATGTTTCATAAATCAAGGTTATGATTCCAGAAATCTAGGGCATCACTCAAAAGTTTTGAAGAGTTGCAAGTCTGTATGGTTAGCCAATAAAAATCTTACTCTATTATATGAGTAGTTTAATATCCACATAATACACTATGGGGTGGTATTTTATGGGTTTTTACCACTTGAATACTCAAGAGTTAGGTATTACATATATAGTAGTGATGAGTCATTTTATTTTATAAAATAGTGGGATATATTTATTGATTAGTTAATTTGGAATGGATTTTTATAATCAAGGAAATGTACTAACTACCACTTTTATTTTTTGTAGATAAAATGGATAAAAACACCATCAATTCAATATCACTATGATTAATACATGATAAATAGATTATCCAGACTAGAAATGACATCATGTAGTGGTACATGTGCATTCACATATTACAATTCTAATAGAGGAATATTTATTTTTTAGAAACTGAACATATTATTTCCCCCATGAGTAAGAAAATATGATAATGAAAACTACAAGAATAATTTTATTGATGAATTAGATTTAAAATTCATAATGTTTTCATATAAGACTAATGAATTGAAAAAATTTATTGAGGATGAAAATGCCTATAAAATGATTCCTCATCTTAATGATCAATATCCAGGGAGTGATACACAACAATGATATGAGATATCCACTGCTCTTTATAGGTTCTAAAAAGAAAAATGGAATCTATTTGCACCTTATACACTCAATATGATTCAGTATAATGATAGATTAATGTTTGTTTTGTTCAAGTTAAATCAATTACTTGCGATT
Organism: Viscum album; assembly: GCA_963277665.1. Taxonomy (NCBI): domain Eukaryota; kingdom Viridiplantae; phylum Streptophyta; class Magnoliopsida; order Santalales; family Viscaceae; genus Viscum; species Viscum album. The sequence continues at coordinate 1,882,307,340 of OY728132.1, forward strand.
GATCTCATTATGGGGCCCTTAACATCATTATTCTAAACATTTATTGTTTATTATAACATGAATAATATGAAAAATTATATAAAAAATGTATTGGATTTAGTTTTTAAAACTGATAATAATATTAAATTCTCCAACTCTTTAGTCCTTATGGGATGAAAATGGTGGAAGATCAAGGATATGGTATCAAATAAAAAACAGAGTAAAGAGACACCGATACACCACTCTTATATAATTAATAAGACTCAGGTCAATAGAAATAAGTATAAAGAAATATAATTTGTATGATTCAAGAAATGAGATTGAAGAAGAATGAAAATAATGTTAAAAATTAGATTGGAGAAACATCTTATTTATGTATATTATTCACTAAAAGTTATTTGTCTATTTTTATAATTTTGATATTGGAGAAAAAATATGTCTCACACTTACGTATTGAAATTTGGAAGATAACTATATTAAAGACAATTGTAAATGATGAGGTTTATTTCAATGAAAAAAATTGTGCAAGACTATAAACATTAGCTATAGGATATTATCATCTCACATTTCCAAGTGGTTTGGTTCAAATATTAAATTCTTTGTATTATGTAACTTCAATTAATGGGAACATAATCATAGTGTAGATCCTAGAAATTATGGCTTTTTATATCAAGTTTATACAAAAATGTTCATTAATTTATAAGGACAATTTATTTTGTTGTAAGAGACATCTTGAAAATTTATTTTATATAATTAAACTAGAATATACTATTTTGAAAATCAATTAAAGATCTATAGAGAATGAATTATATCTTACCTACCAAATAATTTGAAACTAGTTCATGTAAATGAATAAAATTTAAGAAAAATATACCAATATTGTCATTTAGAAACTATTATGTGATAAATTTTGGATGTGTTTCGTGTTTTTATATAAGTAAAATTTACAAAATACCCTTTTATTTAGAAAGGAGAAAGATCCTCAAAACTACTAAAGTTGATTCATAAAAATGTATGTGGTCTATTTACAGAAGGGAAAGGTGTATATTCTATTACTTCATTACATTTACCAAATAATTTAGAAGTAATTATAATATATAATTGATTAGGTATAATATAGATTAAACTCAAGTGTTTAGGGAATACCAAAATCATGTCAAGAATCATATTTATAAAAATAATAATGCACTCCAATCAGACTTAGGTGGATAATATCTTAACTAATCTTTCATCAATCATTTGAAGGAGTGTTTGATGATATCCAAACCCCTCCATCCTTACACACCTTAGTGGAATGGTTTTATTAAATAGAGGGGTAAAAAATTTCTTTACATGGTAAGATCAATGATGAGTCATTTAACACTACCATTATAATTTTGTGGAGATGCATTGTACCCTATGGAATATACACTAAACTATGTACCGATTAATGTAGAAGATGTAATTCCATAAGAATCATATAATGGAAAGACAAATTCTATATAAAATACATATTTATTAGATGTTAAGTGTTTTTGAAAGCAATAAAAAATTAAAATCTACCATCATGAATAAAAAATTTAATGTTTTTACGTTCTTCTAAAGAAACAAAATGTTCTTACTCACATAACACTTCATAATGAAATTTTATTGTGGATAGAAAAACAATATTTTTTAGAAATGGAATACATATCAATTTTAAATCACATGAGAATGATCAATTTCTTTAATGTTTATGCTCTAGATGCATAAAAGTTGTCATGATAACAATATCCATAAGGGAAAATAAGAGAACAAGTTATTCCCAAGACATAAGTATTACATAGATCTATATGAATTGTTAGATAACCAAATATATATATTTATTTTCTTTTCACCAGGTCAGATGATATATGACTTATAAAGAATTATTAACCTCTTTCCTATAATGAGTGAGTAGATAGAGAGGATACTATTAAAAATAGAGAATCCTTACATTTTGAAATTGTCTCTATATACCAAAATAATATGTGGATTCTAGTTAACCATCCAAATGATGTACTACATAATTGATTTCAACTAGTATTCAAGAAGAATATGGGCATGGATTATAACATAAATACCAATGAATAATTTTTGGTTATGTAGGGTTTCATGAATCATAATGTTACTAATTATGAAGAAACCATCTCACCTATAAAGGCGTTTAAATCTATCATAGTATTACATTGAATAACAGAAATTCATTATTATTAAATTTGGTTAATGGATGTCAGAATTTCCTCTATAAATAGAAATTCTATGTATGAAGTCTATAAGAATCAACCTGAACATTTCATTTGGTCAAAGAGATGAAATAAAGTTTATAATATATAGAGATTTATTTATTGACTGAAGTATGAATAAAGATTAAGAAATAATTTATTTGACGAGGTTGTGAAAATGAAATTATATAACAAGTAATATGCTCATTGAAGATATTGTCATTTATACGACTATAGCGTACCAATTTATGGGCCTTGATGGGTTATTTGAAATCACTTCCGGTCTTTATGTATAACTCTCTTTTATTGATATAATGTCTTAGAGGATCACAGACATAGGGTATCTAAAAGAATGTCATTTCCTTAAAGAATATTATTTTATGACTTGGTGGGCCCCACTATAGGGGTTTAAAGTAAAGTTCTAGTTTGTAGGATCTTCAAAAAATAATAAATTCACATTATTAATTTTTATAATAAATGGTATTGAATTTATTTATTAATAGTATTACCAATTTACATTCTAAATATATTAAAAAATATTTTATGAAAAAAATATTATTTTAATATTCAAGGTTTGTTTAATATTTTATGGATTAATGATATAGCTCAATGACACATATTTTATCACATAATATATTGACTATAAAAAATAAAGTGATAAATTTTTTTATGAAATTAATTACACAATTAATAGGTCATAAGATGTCATTGATGGCCTCTTTAGTAGTTAATATTTATTTTGGGACCTTATTGTAATATTTTAATGTTTTAATCTATATATATAACCTGAATAAAGTTAATATTTTGAGTATTATTAATCCACTCTATTTTTAGAGATCATAGAAAAGTATTTATTCTAATAAATTGATCTTTTTTCTTCTATATTGATCAACGTGACATTGTTGTGATTATTTTCAAGAGTTTTATAGATTCATTAGTTGTCCATGGTAGGACCTATAAAATACCGTTTTATGAAATTATGGACACAAAAATCTTGTGTGGGTGATCTAGAGTGATTTGAAGTTGGGTTCTTCAAACAATGGTCATAGAAAAATAATGAACCATTCTCGCATAAACAATTGTCAGGACGCAATGTTTTGATTTACATTAAGTTCATAGAAGTTTTCAATAAGTGTGATTAGGTTATAAATGTTGACATCAATTCCAATTTATGATGATATGATATTAAATAAATGATAAAAAATGTACTACCCCATTAAATTTGATTTTGTAGTGTTCCTTGGTTCTGACAATAGTGTGAGGACATCTTATAAAAAGGCATCCACATATACCTCCACCAATATTGGAATCTAGTTTATTGAATATTCTCCCAATGTCACAACCCCCTCCCCACAAAGTTATACCCCTCCTTGGCCGATAATGTGAGAAGGGAGATAATGTGACCCTGAGTCCTGCCTCTAGTAGGCCCTGAGTTGGAAACTAGCACTGAGTGTATAGTAAACACACAAATGAGAGGCATTACCCTCTATGATAACACATGCAGAAGAGAGAGATAAGACAGACACCAACATACTCCAACTTAAAAAAAATACCAAGTACACATATGTAATGTCTTGCAAAACTACTACAATTGAAAGGGAAAAACCGAAAATACACAAAATAAAGTAAGAACAACAACAACCAAAAATCCCAAAAACCTCATACAACCCCAAGCTAGTAGAAACCAGCATGATCTAAAACATTCTCCAATTGACATGAAAAATAGTTTATATAGACATAGGGTGAGTATAACAGTATACTCAGTAGGATCCTCCCCAAAGCCTCTCGTGCAAAAGTAAAGAAATCATGCTAAAGCACAATGAACAACAAGTGAAAATAACTCATCACCTAAATAGGTATACTAAGTTCCAAGCCTCATAATGGCTACTCTCACCAAGTATCACAAACAATAGTATATAATATAATAATGAATATCAAGGGCACCCCAATACTACTTCTCTACTGGTTTTCCACTTTTCTCCAATGTCGCATGTCCTAAGACATCTCTCTCCAAAATGGATTGCCTACAGAAACATGGGAGAAGCACCACAACATGCACCTAATGAAACAAAACCACCACATCCATGTAAGAAAAGTAACTAGATAGTTATTAGGAACCACAACAACTCGCATAACGTGTATCATACATCAGGAATTATACCTCAAGCCATCACATCCCACACATTGAGTAAGAATCCTCAAGCCATCACAACTAATACATGTTACACCTATAGTAGTCCATAGGAAACTATATCTAGAATATATGTGTGTGAATAACCACAAGACTTTATAGCCCTCTATACACATATATGGGGAAAACTAACCGTTGTGCCTACCATCACAAGTAACTACCAAGAGGAGAGAGTAGGGTAAAAGGGGGTAGTTGACCATCTATCCTCCCACCAGAATGTTGGGGAAAACACCCCCATGGCTTAGAATCCTAGGAGTGGAAGTTTCCCTAACTGACAGGGTGGAGTAGCGTATACAAACACAAAAGGTACATAATATACTTTATCTCACAACCACACTATGGGCATAACCTTGTCATAGAATCAACTACATCTAACTTCTCTCAGACTCCTGACTACCACTTATAAAACTATGTATCATATAAGCACACAACCATTAAAAGAGCATTATTACATTCCTTCATTCCCTATTTATCATTTTCACTTAATGTTCATTCATTCTTTAAAAATTAATTTACTGTTAACAAATTATACATTATATTTCATTATAATCACACCCAAAGTCCATTATTCCTTTAAAATTGCAACCTTAGCATTGCGTCCCAACAAACTCTAATCCCATTGGTTAATGTCATTTATTTTATCCTTTATTAATAGAATTAATTTCCCATATTCCCAGGAATTCTAGAAAAACATTCTAAGATACAAAATAGATGGGGCCCAACATAGTGAGTATGTGAACTACTCATCGAGTATTTTCCACATATAGAAAGAGCGTAGACTCATCCTCCCTCAAGAAGCTAAACCCGGAAAGAACGTGGCATACCCTGCGCGTCATTGTCCCTTTTGGAAATAGGGTAAGAAAACTAGCTGCCTTGAGCAGTGGGGAAAGTAAAGAAGATAAAAAACCAACAGGAATCAGAAAGAATCCAAACATTCACATATAACCCCTTTCATCATACCTTATGTCCTCCCCGACTCCCACATGCATAAACTGATACATCTCACCACTCTAGGCATCAACTCCTACCACAACCAATAGGCCTCCCGTGAAAAACCCGAGACTTTTATGCGAAATATTTTGTTTTATGTTATATTAATCATCAAATGAATCTTTTACTACACACAACACTAGCTTGGCTTGATTTACACGCAACTGCAACCTTCCTCGATAGCTTGCGTTGTACGTAATACCGAGTTTCACTAAACAACGATATGCTATTAAAATATTATTAAAACTAGACATTATGAATAGTAATACCGACTTTTTAAAATTTTATAAATTTTATCCTTCAAAATGGACTTCATTTTTGGATTTGGAATATCGAAATTAGCCTAGTATGAAATTTTGGTATTTTTCTGAAAACTTTCAATTTTTGATGAATAGTGAAAACACTGGGTTACTATTTAAAAACCGACTTTTTATTTAAATAATTATTTATGTTATTTAAATTTATTTTAGGTCAAAATTGATATATAATACCTATATAAGTTCAATGCAATTCATTCGAGTCATTTTATAATAATTTTAGATATATAAAAATTTTATTGAACTTTTCACCGTCTTTTACCCACCTCCTAGGAGAATTTGGAAATTCACATAAAACTTAATTTTACCGCTTCTGTGAGTGGAATTTCGAAAATCTGAGAGACACGGTTAATATAAAGGACTAAAATGTGGTTCAATGAGATGAAAATAATTTTTGGTGAATAGTAACTTTTTACTTTTTTTTACCACGATTAAAAGTAAATAGGGTAATTAAGGGTAAAAATGATATTATTATTACCCTAACACAAATACTAATTCTAATGGATAAGTGTAATTTGACCAAAATCAACATTAGGAATAAATTATGACCATTTAGGCTCACATGGATTAGATTAGGACATTTATTATTAATTTATTTAAAGAAGGGTTAAAATAGTTAAAATCAATGTTTAATTACTAAATCATTTTTAAAGTAGGGTTATACATAAGATAAATTCAACTATAAATATTCATTAGAAAGATAAAAAAATTTCATAAATAATTATATTTTATTTGTAATTTTTATACACTAAATAATTTAATTTATTTATGACACAATGATGATGTAGTAATTATCTTATTAATTAAATATTGACATAATTGATGTTATAAATACCCAAATATATGTAATTTGAGACTGTTTATGAATTAAAATAATTTTCTAGGTTAATATTACATGTTAGTATTGATTTAATTAACTTTTTTCGAACTAATCTTTCTGTTATGATTTTCAAAAAAATAAATTACCAAATAGTGTCAAAATTGACATAAAATAGTTTTCAAAACAAATATTATATTATTAATTGTTATTTTATTCTTAAAAATCTAAGTTTCTTCCAAATGACTTAGATAAGGTTATATATATTAATAATAAACAACTTGGTGTTCGTTTTACTTGTTATAGTAATTTTATTAACCTTATAGTGTAAGAAAACCAGAAGACACGGTAAAAGTAAAATTATTTAACTTTAAGTTAAATCTAAATGATAAGGTTAAAATAGTAACCTAAACTAGTCCAAATTTTATTGGATGATATTATTTAGACCCATCCCCACCTTAGAATCTAAATAAATCAATTTTGATCTATTAAAAACCGAATATGGCTTTATAATAAAATAATATTTTTAGTTTTTTCAAAGTTGCCCCTCTCCTCCCTTATAAAAGGGCACCTCCTCCCTCTCTTCCTCACACCACTTTGAGCCTTCAATCTTGGAAAAAACCTAAAAAATTATCTTTTAAACTTCCCTAGAAACATCTTAGAGGTCTTGATATTCTTCAAAGACCAATTTTAGTTCCCTAAGAGGAGGTCTCAAAGAGGCGCTTCAAAGAAGAGGTATTGTCCATTACCGATTCTTTCAACTTTATTTCTTATTCCACTTCTTCTTCTTTAGTTGTTTCATTATGAAGTAATAACATCAGTATCAATCATATACTGATATGTTATTATAAGTATGAAACAACCCTATTTCACCATCTATCCATCCTACGGAAAACAAAATCACCCCATGTGCGTACGTACGGAATACCGTCTCCACGCTGTGGTGTAATCTATTTTCCACCACCACCTTACTTGGATGGGTATAATGATGTAAATAATGACTATATATGATTATTTTAAATTTATATTGATTCTTAAATATTATACATACACTCCAATACAATTCCACGATCATGGGAACAATATCATTGCTCGTGCGTACGTACGGAATACCGTCTCCACGATGTGATGCGACTCGTTCTACATGATCTTCATTGCATAATGATTATAACAAGTAGCAATGAAATATTTCTAATAAGAAGCTAAGAATATGAAAATATATGATATGATAACAATGAGTATGATTCTGGAATAATTCATTGACATTATTTAAATCATTATACAGGAGGTTCAGACACTTACGAAGAAAATTGAACTTAAGGTAAGGGAAAATCTCACAATATCATTTTTATCTGAGATTGTTTATACTTCAGAATTTACTGGGGAATATTTATCATGCACATACATGTTTCCTCAATATGTAATATTATTTACATACCCCTATAATTGTTTAAATCCAATTTTACCCTTCGGTGAGTTTTTAGTAAAAAGATATGAAAGGAATCTTTTGTCGTTATTCGTACGAGGTACTTTTTGACTTTTCCAACATAAGTACGAGAAGAATGTTTTTTTAACTTATATGACATGAATGGATTTTTAAAACATTATTTTCATGAAGCTTCCTTTACAAGTTTTCAAGTTTATTTTTAATCAACTTATTTTAGTTTAAAATTGTATGACATGTTATGAAAAGAAAAATGTTTTTGAAGTAGAAAGGATATTTTCTTAAAGAATGGAGTTCAAGTGTTTTATCAAAATTATTTTCCATCTAAGATAATATAGGGTTCTGTTTCTATCCCTATTTTTTACATTGATTTGATTATATTATGATGTAATTATTTTTATGATGTCCTTTTATCTTATATGGATTATGTTATGATGGCATGATGTTTAAGATTCCCATTTTTATTACATGGGTTATGCTATGATGTATGGTTTATGATTTTTTTGGCACACATAAGAATGGTATCATTATGAGATGGTGGGACCTATATCTCCATCCAATGCATTGGGTGAAGATTTATATCTAATGAGATAGATATGGCTAGAACGACAGGTTAATCCGGTTCAGTGAAACAGGACTGAAACGAGGAGTGAACTCGGTTCATAAGTGGACTTTGTCCACTAAGATAGTATTAGCTATGAGCCTTGACTAATAAGAAATGATTCTCTATGATTATGTGTGTATGACACAAAGTTTCATGTTTTATGTTATGATTATTGGGATTACATTTCACTACTATGATTTATCCCATGTTATGAAATTATGATCTCTTTTGCAGGTTAAGATTTCCAAAATGTTATGTTCTTATGAATATGATGTGATTGATATTTCTTTTGTTTACCCTTACTGATCATTTGAGATCACCCTTTTGTATGTTTTATTTCCCCAGGTCAGGAAGAAGGTTATTAAGTAGGATATTCCAAAATAGACTCTAGATATGATGAAATAAATGGGAGACAATGTAGATGATTTATGAACCAGTTGTTTATGTTTCCCAGTTTCTAAAGACTCTATACCTATACGGTTCTTTCCTGGTTTTTTTATATGTTGTAATAAGTGTGCTTCAATTCTGATGTAATAACAATGTATTTAAAGTATGGGTCGTTATAGTTGATATCAGTGGAAAGGTATAGTCAACCTTTGGAAACTAGGATGTGAAAGCCTTAGTAAGAACCCTAAGGATAAGTCTAAGCATATAACACAATCTTAGTGTTTCAAAAATTTCCATGAACAACCTATGATAAGACCATAAGTGTGAAATCTTATTCTTCATTATGTGGTTTTACTATTATAATTAGTGTTTCTCACACTATTCTACTTGGTTTTAGTCAATGGCTAGAACCCGAAGAAACTGTGTTAATGCGGAATGCGACGGGCAATGCAATGATTGTCCTCCTGAGAAACCAAACGTTATAGGAGATGGAATGAATAATATTGTAGCCATGCTCACACAACTTTCTCAAGCTATGAATAATGCAGGACTTCCAAACGAGCAAAGGAAGGAGCAACATTCTGTTGAATCCTTCACGAGGTAGCGTCCACCCTCATTCAGTGGGTCTACTGATCCATTAGTGGCTGAACAATGGATCAGTACCACTGAAAAGATATTTTCAGTTTTTCAATGTTCTGAACATGATAAAGTCATCTTAGCAGTTTATCCCTTGGAAGGTGAAGCTGATCAATAGTGGAATCTTATCAAGAATATGAGGCCAAGATATGAAATTGATTCCATGGAATGAGACTAGTTCAAGAACTTATTTTTCAATAAGTACTTCCCTCGTATTCTTTGAACAAAGATGGAGAAGGATTTTCTTGAACTAAAGCAAAAGGATGATGAATCTGTTGGTACCTACAAAGAAAATTTTACAAGACTTACAAGGTACGCTTCTGGTATTATTATCCAACCTGAGAGTAAGATCGATTGATTGTTTAGTGGCTTAAAAGCAAGTCTTCGAAGGGCGTTATCCATAAGGGACTTCAATAGCTATGAGGAAATCTTTCGATGTGCTCTCAATGTTGAGATGGAGATTGGATTAACCCATCAGTCATATGGGTTTAATAAGAAGAGGAAAATGGAATTGAAAGGAAAATCTATAGAGCTCACTGAAAAGAATATGAGTTTTCCCTTATGCTCAATGTGTGGAAAGAAAAATGGATGGAGTTGTCTTAAAGGGACAAGTAAATGTTCCAAATGTGGAAAATAAGGTCATCGGGCATTTTAATGCCGCAATGATGGGAAGAAGATGTCTAGTGATGCGAACAAAGAAAAGGCTACACAAAGTGCACCTCATACACTTAAATGTTACAAGTGAAAGGAAATGGGGCATTATGAAAATCAATGCCCTAATCCAAGGGTTTTTGATGATGATTGACGTCAAAAAAATCATAAGGCTAAATACAATGGAAAGTCACATGCAATTTCTATCAGCGATGTGGAGTATGATAACGAAGTGGTGAAAGGTACACATACCATCCACTCTAAAGTAGAAAATGTTTTATTTGATTCTGGATCCACCCACTCTTTTATTTATAAAGAATTTTCTAAGGGTATCTCCGTATTACCTCAACAATTAGATGTTGAGTTCGCTGTGACAACCCCTAATGGCACAACAGTCGCATCAAAAGTTTATAATTCTTCTCCGATTGAAGTTTGTGGGAAAGTGCTTCTTGCAAATCTTGTGATCCTTCCTATAGTGGAATTTGATGTGATTCTTGGCATGGATTGGCTTTCTCTATATGGAGCTCTTATGAATTGCCAAAGAAGGGAAGTCACATTTAATATTCCAGATCAATCTATGATCGTCTATCGATGCAAGGATAAAAATAACCTTCCAGTGGAAATTTCTTCCATATTATGGGTCTTAATTCCACTAAATGAAGGTTATTTATCTCAAATGGTTGGTGAGAAACTCACGAATAAGAATATTTCCATTTTATGGGAGTTTCATGATGTCTTTCCGGAGGAATTACCGGGTCTTCCAACAAATCGTGAAGTTGAGTTTTCAATAGAACTCGTACCGGGTGCTTTACCTATTTCAAAGACACCTTATAGAATGGCCCCAATTGAGTTGCAGGAATTGAATAAGCAACTCCAAGAGTATCTTGATAATTGATTCATATTCCCTAGTGCGTCACCTTGGGGAGAACCTGTTCTGTTTGTTAAGAAGAAATATGGATCAATGAGACTCTGTATTGATTATCGAGAACTTAACAATATCACTATCAAGAAAAAATATCCTCTCCCACGCATTGATGGTGTATTTGACCAACTACGTGGAGCTCAATACTTTTCCAAGATTGATCTTCATTCAGAGTATCATCAATTAAGGGTCAAAAGGGAAGATAAACCAAATACGACTTTCCGTACAAGGTATGGACACTATGAATTTATAGTGATGCCATTTGGTCTTACTAATTCCCCTTCTATCTTCATGGATCTGATGAATAGAGTCTTTAGAGACTATCTTGATCAGTTTGTGGTAGTCTTTATAGACGATATTCATGTATATTCAAAGATAAAAGAAGAACATGAAGATCACTTGATAATTATATTGAAGACCCTGAGGAAGGAGAAGCTTTATTTCAAATTTACCAAGTGTGAATTTTGGCTTCAAAAAGTTGCATTTTTGGATCACATAATCTCAAAAGAGGGGATATCTGTGGATCCAGCAAAAATAGAGGTTATTGAAAGATGTTTGGGACCAACAAAAGTAACTGAGATCCAAAGTTTTCTTGGATTGGCTGGCTATTATCGACGTTTTGTGAAATATTTTTTACGATTATCTAATCCACTCACCAGGTTGACTCGGAAAGGAGTAAAGTTTGTTTGGATAGAGGAATGTGAAGAGAATTTCAAGGAGTTAAAAAGAAGGTTATCCAGTGTACCTGTACTCACACTGCCTTGTAGTGGAGAAAGGTTTGTGATCTACAGTGATGCATCCAAGAAGGGATTGGGGTGTGTTCTCAAGAAAAACGATATGGTGATAGCTTATACCTCATGACAGTTGAAAATCCATGAGTAAAATTACCCAACTCGTGATTTCGAGTTAGCTGCGGTAATATTTGCATTAAAGATTTGTAGGCATTATCTTTATAGAGAAAGGTGTGATATTTATACTGATCATAATAGTTTAAAGTATTTTTTCACACAAAAGAAGCTGAATATGAACCAAAGAAGATGGTTGGAGCTGATTAAGGATTACGACTACTCAATTCATTACCAACCTGGGAAAGCAAACAAGGTGGTAGATGCATTAAGTCGACAAGACCATGCCAATTTATCCATGACGAGGATCACAAATGATCCAATATTTATGGATTTACAAAGGATGGATCTTGGAATTATAATGGAAGGGGAAAAATCATATCTTTCTCAAATGAATTTTCAACTATCTATACATGTGAGGATTAAAGAGGCACAGAAAGAAGATGTAGAGTTACAAAAGAAAGTGAGAAATGTTCATGAATTCAACCATGATTGTGATGGAATAATAAGATTCAGGAATCGGCTTTGTGTTCCTCCCATACCAGAATTAAAGAAGGAGCTGCTAGATGACGCTCATAGTTATTCATTATCTATTTATCCTAGAAGCACAAAGATGTATAGGGACCTGAAAGAGTACTTCTGGTGGGATTTCATGAAAAGAGATGTTGCTAAATATGTCTCTCGATGATTGGTTTGTCATCAAGTTAAAGCTGAGAGACAGAAGTCTAAGGGGATGTTACAACCATTACCCATACCCGAATGGAAATGGGAAAACATCACTATAGACTTTGTCACTGGACTTCCTAAAACATCCAAAGGCAATAATGCTATCGGGGTCATAGTTGATCATCTTACAAAATCTTCACACTTCATTGATATTAGAGAAGATTTCTCTCTGGACCAGCTTTCCAGGATATATGTAAAGGATGTGGTAAGATTGCATGGAGTACCACTTTATATTATATCTGATCGGGATCCGAGGTTTACCTCAAAGTTCTGGAGAATTCTTCATCATACTCTGGATACAGAGTTGAGTTTCAGCACTGCTTATCATCCTCAGACAGATGGTCAGTCGGAGAGGATAATTCAAACTCTAGAAGATATGTTGAGAGCTTTCTCTATGGATTTAAAAGGTGGTTGGGATCAACACCTACCTTTGGTGGAATTTTCTTATAATAATAGCTTTCAATCCAGTATTCAGATGGCTCCTTATGAAGCTCTCTATGGAAATAAATGCAGGACTCCAACTTGCTGGGATGAAGTTGGGGAAAGAAAGCTATTAGGACCAGATCTTGTTGATGAGATGGTAGAAGATGTCAGATCTATTCAACAACACATAAGAGCAGCCCAGAGTCGAAAAAAAGTTATGCCGACAACTGAAGGAAAGACTTAGAGTTTGAAGTGGGTGATAAAGTGTTCTTACGAATATCTCCTTGGAAGAGAGTAATGAGATTTGGAAAGAAGGGAAAGCTGAGCCCTAGATATATCGGTCCTTTCGAAATATTGGATCGTGTTGGGAAGGTATCTTACCGATTGGCGCTTCCACCGAATCTCTCTCAAGTTCATGATGTGTTCCATGTATCTCTCCTGAGAAAGTACATACCTGATCCTTTACATGTACTCATCTCAGAAGTTGTACCGCTGGAGAAAAAACTTTCTTATGAAGAACATCCAATAGAGATTCTGGATCATAGCGAAAAAGTACTACGGAACAAGACCACTCACTTGGTGAAAGTTTCATGGAGGAAACACCAATTATAAGAAGCTACATGGGAACTTGAGGATATGATGAGGGAGAGGTATCCTCATCTATTTGTTACAATGTGATGAATATCGAGGGCGAAATTCATTTTAAGGGGGGTAGAATGTAACACCCGAGACTTTTATGAGAAATATTTTGTTTTTATGTTATATAAATCCTCAAAGAAATCTTTCACTATACACAACACTAGCTTGGCTTGCATTACACGCAACCACGACCTTCCTCGATAGCTTGCGTTGTACACAATACCGAGTTTCACTAAACAACGATATGCTATTAAAATATTATTAAAACTAGACGTTATGAATAGTAATACCCACTTTTTGAAATTTAATAAATTTTAACTTTAAAAATGGTCTTCATTTTTGGATTCGGAATATCGAAATTAGCCTAGGGTGAAATTTTGGTATTTTTCTGAAAACTTTCAATTTTTGATGAATAGTGAAAACACTGGGTTACTATTTAAAAACCAACTTTTTATTTAAATAATTATTTATTTTATTTAAATTTATTTTAGGTAAAAATTGATACATAATACCTATATATGTTCAATTCAATTCATTGGAGTCATTTTATAATAATTTTAGATATATAAAAATTTTATTGAACTTTTCACTGTCTTTTACCCACATCCTAGGGGAATTTGGAAATTCACATAAAACATAATTTTACCGCTTTTGTGAGTGGAATTTCTAAAATCCTATAGACACGGTTAATATCAAGGACTAAAATGTGGTTCGATGAGATGAAAATAATTTTTGGTGAATAGTAACTTTTTACTTTTTTTTACCACGGTTAAAAGTAAATAGGGTAATTAAGGGTAAAAATGATATTATTATTACCCTAACACATGTCCTAATTCTATTGGATAAGTGTAATTCGACCAAAAACAACCTTAGGAATAAAATATGACCATTTAGGCCCACATGGATTAGATTAGGACATTTATTATTAATTTATTTAAAGAAGGGTTAAAATAGTTAAAATCAAAGTCTAATAACTAAATCATTTTTAAAATAGGGTTATACGTAAGATAAATTAGACTATAAATATTAATTAGAAAGATAAAAATATTTCCTACATAATGATATTTTATTTTTAATTTTTAGACTTTAAATAATTTAATTTATTTACGACACAATGATGATGCAGTAATTATCATATTAATGAAATATTGACATAATTGATGTTATAAATACCTAAATAAATGTAATTTTAGACTTTTTAGGAATTAAAATAATTTTATAGGTTAATATGACATGTTAGTATTGATTTAATTAACTTTTTTTGAACTAATATTTCTGTTATGACTTTCAAAAAATTCAATTACCAAATAGTGTCAAAATTGACATAAAATAGTTTTTAAAAGAAATATTATATTATTAACTGTTATTTTATTCATAAAAATCTAAGGTTCGGCCAAATGGATTAGATAAGGTTTTATATATTAATAATAAACTACTTGGGGTTCGTTTTTCTTGTTATAGTAAGTTTATTAACCTTATAGTGTAAGAAAACAAGAAGACACGGTAAAAGTAAAATTATTTAACTTAAAGATAAATCTAAATGATAAGGTTAAAATAGTAACCTAAACTTGTCCAAATTCTATTGGATGAGAGGATTTAGACCCATCCCCACCTTAGCTTCTAAATAAATCAATTTTGAGATATTAAAAACCGAATATGGATTTATAATAAAATAATATTTTTAGTGTTTCCAAAGGTGCCCCTCTCCTCCATTATAAAAGGGCACCTACTCCCTCTCTTCCTCACACCACTTTGAGCCTTAAAGCTCGGCCAAAACCTGCCAAATTCTCTTATCCACTTCCCTAGAAACATACTAGAGGTCCTGGTATTCTTCAAAGACCAATTTTAGTGCCCTAAGAGGAGGTCTCAAAGAGGCGCTACAAAGAAGAGGTAATGTCCGTTACCGATTCTTTCAACTTTATTTCTTCTTCCACTTCTTCTTATTTAGTTTTTTCATTATGAAGTAATAAAATAAGTATCACTAATATACTGATATGTTATTATAAGTATTAAACAACCCTATTTCTCCACCTATCCATCCTACGGAAAACAAAATCACTGCGCGTGCGTACGTACGGAATACCGTCTCCATGCAGTGGTGTAACCTATTTTCCACCACCACCTTACTTGGATGGGTATAATGGTGTAAATAATGACTATATATTATTATTGTAAATTTATATTTATTATGAAATAGTATACATATGCTACAATACAATTTCACAATAATGGGAACGATATCATCGCTCGTACGTACGCACAGAATACCGTCACCACGATGTGATTGACTCGTTCTACATGATCTTCATTGAATAATGATTATATAAATGAAATGAATGAATAAATATGATATATATTACAATATTACCATTCTTTAAATGAGGTATCTATAACCTAAAAATAAGAATGAGAATTATTTCGACAAAACATGCATAAGAACAAAAAGTAATAAACACCCGAATAACAAGTAGCAATGAAATATTACTAATAAGAAGCTAAGAATATGACCATATATGATATCATAACAATGAGTATGATTCTGGAATAAGTCAATGACATTATTTAAATCATTATAAAAGAGGTTCGGACACTTACGAAGAAAATCAGACCTGAGGTAAGGGAAAATCTCACAATCTCATTTTTATCTGAGATTGTTTATACTTCAGAATTTACTGGGGAATATTTATCATACACATCCATGTTTCCTTAAATCCAATTTTACCCTTCGGTGAGTTTTTAGTAAAATATATGAAAGGAATCTGTTGTCATTATTCGTTATGAGGTACTTTTTGACTTTTCCGACATAAGTACGAGAAGAATGTTTTTTTAACTTATTCGGCATGAATGGTTTTTTAAAACATTATTTCCAAGAAGCATCCTTTAAAAGTTTTCATGTTTATTTTTAAGCAACTTCTTTTATTTTAAAATTGTATGACATGTTTTGAAAGTAAAAATGTTTTTCAAGTAAAAAGGTTATTTTCCTCAAGAATGGAGTTCAAGTGTTTTATCAAAATTATTTTCCATCTAATTTAATATAGGGTTCTGTTTCTATCCCTATTTTTCTACATTGATTTGATTATATTATGATGGAATTATTTTTTTGATGTCCTTTTATCTTATATGGATTATGTTATGATGGCATGATGTTTAAGATTCCCATTTTTATTACATGGGTTATGCTATGATGTATGGTTTATGATTTTGTGACACACATAATAATGGTATCCTTATGAGATGGGTGGGACCTATATCTCCCTCCAATGCATTGGGTAAAGATTTATATCTCAGGAGATAGACATGGATGGAATGACAGGTTAATCCGATTCAGTGAAACAAGACTGAAACGAGGAGTGAACTCGATTCAGAAATGGACTTTGTCCGCTAAGATAGTCTTGGCTATTAGTCTTGACTAATAAAAAATGATTCTCCATGATTATGTGTGTATGCCACAATGTTTCATGTTTTAAGTTATGATTATTCGGATTACATTTCACTACTATGATTTATCCCATGCTATGAAATTATGATCTCTTTTGCAGGTTAAGATTTCCAAAATGTTATGTTCTTATGAATATGATGTGATTGATATTTCTTTTGTTTACCCTTACTGAGCATTTGAGCTCACCCTTTTGTATGTTTTCTTTACCCAGGCCAGGAAGAAGGTTATTATGTAGGATATGCCCAAAGGGGCTCTAGATATGATGAAATAAATGGGAGACAATGTAGATGCTTTATGAACCAGTTGTTTATGTTTCCCAGTTTCTAAAGACTCCATACATATGCAGTCCTTTACTGGTTTTGTTAAATGTTGTAATAAGTGTGATTCAATTCTGAAGTAATAATAATGTATGTAAAGTATGGGTTGTTATATCCCAGCCCAACATATCACAACAGTCTTCCAAGATCACATCACAACACAATCATCAAGAAAAATAACATTATATCAATTTGTCTCTTATCCCTTAAACGAGGCATCCAACCTTCAAACACAATGATCTCTCACAACTCCAAGCATAATGCTCTTGGCCTTTATAAGGAGGATAAATCCGAACCCTGAAAGTAAATAAATTTTTATCTAACAATAATTTCTTTAATCTATCTAGAGTTAAAAAAATTATTATTTTTAGGTTCCAACTATGAGCAACCTAAATAGTAAGATTTCACAAATTGATTAAACATTCTTGCTACATCAATTTTTTTAACAAAAAATTTCAAAAACAACTCAATTAATTTTCATGCATCTTTTACTTTTTTCAAATAATTATCAATTAATTATGGGTTTAAATTGTTTACCAATTTCCATCAATAACAAAATGATAAACAATGAAAGTATAAATATCACATTATCTAGAAAAACAAGAGGCAATAACATATGATCGATATCAATTTATTTATCTGGTTAAAATATTTAATATGCAAATTATATTGTGATCCAGTGGGATAAAATATACTAACTCTACATTTTCATGTAAAAGAATAGAGAAGAAATGAATCCCCTACCTCAAACTGTTCTTGGAGTTCTTTATACGATAACAAGCCATACAACGAATTACAATCTCCTCCCCCTATGACAACTGTATCTTGCAGAGGATGCGGATACACCACCACACCAGTCAACACCAAAGAAAATTAAATTAGGAACATTGAGATAACATTACATAAAAGGTAAAGGAGAAACAAAAGGATATGAACCCAAAAGAATGATGATAGATCATGCCTTATATCGAAGATTGATCGATACTGCTTAGTTGCATCAAAAATAGAGGGAAACCAATCCAAGGTGGAAGGTTTGATCACACAACTCTGATGGGAAGGAATGAAAGGTTCGATCATCTCACACTAGAGAACAAGGAGGAGGAACTAGGGAGGAAGATATCCTGTACCTTTAGAAGATTTAATGAAGAAACGGTTTAAGATACACTAGATTTTACATTAAAAGAGGATCAAATTAAACCATGTGGTTTGAACAAGTAAAAGCATACTGAGATTTAGTAAAATTAAAATAGGAGTTATTGACTTTGAATCAGTCTTATAGTCCATAAAAAAAGATTTAAATGAATTTTACATCAAAGGAAACGTCAAAGGGGTGAAACTGTAGGAAGCTGGAAACACTGTTCACCAAACTAGAAATTAGGAAAAGGATAAAAAGGCTACCATTAGAACCTCACTGGTCTGGAAACACTATTCATGAAATTGAAATTTGGAAAAAGAAATAGAGGTTGCGGTTGGAACCTCACCGTTCGAGAAACACTATTCATGAACTTGAAATTTGGAAAAGGAAATAGAGGCAGCTATTAGAACCTCACCATTCTGGAAACACTGTTCATGAACTCAAAAATTAGAAAAGGAAATAAAGGCGGCAGTTAGAACCTCATCGTTCTGGAAACAGTATTCATGAACTTGAAATTTGGAAAAGGAAATAAAGGCTGTTGTAGGAACCTCACCGTTTTGGAAACATTGTTCATGATCTTCAAATTTAGAAAAGAAAATAGAGGATGTAGTTGGCACATCACTATTTTGGAAACACTATTCATGAACTCAAAAATTGGTAAAGGAAATAGAGGATGCAGTTTGAACCTCACCATTCTGGAAACACTGTTCATGAAATCGGAAATTGGCAAGAGAAATAGAGGTTGTAGTTGGAACCTCACCATTCTGGAAGCACTATTCATGAACTCAAAAATTATAAAAGGAAATAGAGGCTGTATTTGGAACCTGACCATTCTAGAAACACATTTCATGACCTTGAAATTTGGAAAAGTAAATAGAGGCTGCTGTTGGAACCTCACCATTCTGGAAACACTATTCCTAAACTTGAAATTTAGAAAAGGAAATAGAGGCTGCTGTTGGAAGCTCATTGTTCTGGAAACACTATTCACATAATGTATCACCGATGGGAAACACTGTTCACATCAGTCTGCAATTGGAACTGTTCACATCGGTCTACCATTAGAACTATTCACAATGGTCTCACTGGTGGAACTATTCACACCGGTCTACCAGTGGACCTATTCACAGCATTCTCACCAATGGAACTGTTCACATTGGTCTCACTGGTATAACTATTCACACCGGTCTACTGATGGAATTGTTCACAGTGATCTCACTGGTGGAACTGTTCACCGAATTGGAAATTTGGAAAAGTGTTGGGGATAAGTCACATTGACCACCAGAAAACCTCAAACACTAGATTTTCGCAGAGGAATGGACCATAGAGGTCTGTGACATTACATCAGATACATCTCAAAACATTCTCATCCTTGAGAATTAAAAATCCACCTAAAGGGAAATAGAAACGGGGTCTGAACAACCACCCATAGAGATACCTCTCAGAAGAGATAAAGCCACAAGAATCAACCAAATAAAGCCATATCATAAACACAAAATGTCTACAACCACAAAGAGAACATATTTTTTTAACATGAAAAGAGTTAAACAGCAAACAACTAGGGATACTGAGCACATATCTGTGACTCAAATTCCCAGGTACTCTCCTACATGCCACCATGTCGCCACAATACACAAACCAAGGGGATAGAATGCCCACAAAACACCTTCTCTTTGCGGTCTTGGATCTCCACAAGCTGATCCTCGAAGTCCGCATCATCCTCATCATCATCAATATAACCCCAATCGATGATGTGTGAGTCATCATGAAGATAATGAAAGAGCTGTGATACATGGAAAACATCAGGTATCCAGCTTATTTGTGGGGAAGTTCTATATAATATGCCACAGCTCTAAACAAGCCAAAACCACAAAAGTACCAAAAAACTAGAGAGAAAACTTACTCCTGTAACCGAGCCTTCACTTCCCATGATAGAGAGTCACCTTTAGAAACATTTGATCCCCAACATAAAACTCCAAAGGTCTCCTCCTTTGATCAACATATGATTTCTGATGATCTTGCACTATCTTCACCCTCTCACAAATCACCTGAACCATCTCTATTGTGTTCTGCAGTAGTTCCGGTCTGAGAATTGCTGACTCCCTAATCCCAGTCCAACACAATGGAGAATGTCAAGGTTGGTTATACAAGGTTTCAAATGGAGCCATACCGATGGTGGAGTGAAAACTATTGTTGTAAGAGAACTCCACCAAGGGTAAGTGTCTCATCCACAAACCTCTAAAATCTAGGATACAAGAGTGTAAAATTTCTTGAAGAGTCTTTATAGTCCACTATAAACTAGTAACAATGTCCATTGAGATGTCCTCCCACTTACATTGAGGAAAATCTAATGGCTAGAGCAGACAACTAGGAACACGGTGTTCAACTTCACCTTCTGGAAGACCAAACATCGAGACACAAACTCCACAATTGAACTCTTTAACCTAGGCCACCAAAACCGACTCATCAAGTCTCGGAACATATTTTTCATTCCAGGATGCACTACTAAAGGAGAACTATGGAACTCTTTTAGAACCATCTTGCACATGGACAAAGGAAATAATAGCCTTCCATGATACAAAACTCAATGTTATTAATCCTCAAAACAACCATCTAGGGCCTCACCACAGACAACTCGGTCTCTCCATACCTCCACCTCAAGATCCCCCAACTGGGACTCTTCCACTTATTGTACCAGATATGACTGCACCTTCATTTGAAAAAGAAAACCTATGCCCCCAACTTCTCCCATATCAAGATGTAATACTGAAAGTTCTTCTATAAATCTCTTGGAATCAATAGATTCACGCAGTTCATCACTATATGACTTCCTACTTAGCGCATCAGCTATAGAATTCCCCTTTTGAGGGGTATATAATATTTCAAAGTCCTATTCCTATAAGAAATTCATCCACCAATGTTGTCACAAGTTTAAGTTGCCCTAAGAGAAAACATACCTCGGGCTCTTATGATCGATGAAAACCACAAAGTGCTCACCAATGAGGTAATGTCTCCACAAATTCAGAGAAAACACCATGATTGCCTACTCATGATCATGGGTGGTATAGTTACATTAATGGGGACACAAATGTCGAGACCCATAAGAAACAATTGATCTCTGCTACATCAGAACACAACCTAACCCCAAATGCGAAGCCTCGAAGAAAACATCAAACTGTACTCCATCTACTGGAAGAAAAATAACTAGAGAACTTACTAACATCTATTTTAGATAATTGAAAGATGACTAACACTAATTAGTATATATGAACACCTGATCCTTCCTGGTCAATTCTGTCAGAGGAGTTGCAACCCATGAGAAATCATCTATGAACCTCTTGTAGTTTCCTCAAAGGCCAAGTAAACTTCATACCTCTACCAATGTATTAGGGGCTTCCCAAGACAAAACTTCTTCTATATTAGATGGATCCACAACTACTCCCCGCTGGGACACAACATTACCCAATAAATGGACTTCTGAAGCCCAAAACTCACACTTTGACAACTTCCCAAATAACTGATGTTGACGAAGAACTCCCAAAATGGTGTGTAGATGCTCTTCATGCTCCTCCCTAGACATGGAGTACACACAGATGTCATCAATGAAAATCACCACAAACTTATACAGGAACTCATAGAACACCGCATTCTTCAATACCATCAACATAGATGGAGAATTCGTCACACCAAGAGACATTAAAATGAACTTGTAATGCCCATGACGACAACGAAAATAAGTCTTCAGGATATCCTCATCCTTCACATGCATTTGATGATATCCTGACTGCAAGTTGATCTTTAAAAACCAACTTTCACCCTTCAGTTGATCAAATAAACAATCAATCCATAGAAGAGGATAGTGATTCGTCCCTGTCTCTTTGTTTATGTGACGGTAATCGATACACAACTACAAACTAGTGTCAGCCTTCATCACAAAATAAACCAGTGCACCCCACAGTTACACACTCGTTAGAAAAAAACAAGACTTTAACAAAACACCGTGTTGTATATATAGTTCTCTTAACTTTGAAGGGGTCATCCTATATGGAGACATATAGATAAGAGATTATCATAGTTGTAGATCAATCCCAAACTCGATCTCTAGTCGAGGGGGTAATGCTACAACCTCTTCTAGAAATAAACCAGGTTACTCTTATATGACCCTAAGAAATGCCAACTACTAAACTTCAGAAGAACTCAACATCAGCTCAGCCATCAAGGATGATAAGTACGGAACATGCTTTTGACCCATATGAGGGTGTCTCTCTCCAAAAAACACCATTAGCTCTCCATCCTAATCGAAGAACACAACCTGCCTCCTCAAGATATCCACAATAGCCTACACTGAATACAACCAATCTATTACAAGGATGATATCATTTGGTTATATACATAAACATTGGAAATATACCCAAGACAGGTGCCTCCCCAACACTAGCTCATAGTCTCTACATACATCAAACAAGTCAGCTCGACCTCTAAATGGCATAGTAAAAGACAAGGGAAATATAAGACTCTCTAACTCAAGTCCCAAAGCATGGAAAAGGGAAGGTGATATGAATGAGTGTATCACTATTGAATCAAACAAGGCATACAACAAAGTAGAAAACAAGAAAAGGGTACCTCAAACGTCATCTGGCTCGCCAAGTGATGGTAACTCTAAAGCATGAAGCTGACCATGACCTCCTCCACAGCCTCTCTGACCCTGATGAAGTCCACCACCATGGTTGTGCTATGCTCTTTAAGGATGGGAAGCATCAAAGGGTTTCCCTATGCCTTCCCCATCTACCCTTTATTGATCCAAAGATGGTGCAACCTACTGCTGCTGCCTTAGCTAGAACTGCCTCAACGGAGGAACCTGGAGTGGAACACCTGCTGCATGATGACAACTCTGAAAGACCGAGCACTCTCACTAATTATGACCTCGACCAGCACATGAAAAACAAGATCCAGAACCATGGGAATAGGCTTGAGTTCCGCTCCCCCCAGATAAATGAGATGCTGGGGGCTGGGACTTACCCCCAACCAAACAGAAACTCTTTTGCCCTAAAAACCAAGAACCCCAGACCATAGCTCTTGTTCATGAGGAATCATGATGAATCCCCTCTCGTGACGATATGGTTCTGGACAATGTCTTCTCGATGTCCTCTTCCCTAGATGACACCTAAAAATAAGTATTCAACATAAATGGGGTGACCTAGAATTGGGTCTCTGGATGCAAAGCCTCCCCTAAATGCCTTTTCTTGGCCTCCTTGTCTAGAAACAGGTCAGAAGCATATCGTAAAAGGCTCTTGAAATGGATTCCAATCTCTCACACACTGGAGCTCCCCTGTTGAAGGGTAAGAATCTCTTGGCGACTAGACGCCTTCACATCCAAATAAAGAAACTCGACTCCAAACTTGTCTCTGAATTCCTCCCATGAGATTTCCGACTCCTCGTGATCCCTGAGGAACAAGAACCACCACTACCTGGCTGATTTATGTAGCATCTTCACAACTAAGGACACCTAGTGCTCTTTCCGAGCATAGATCAAACTGAAGCCTATATCACCTCCTCCAAACAATCTTCCATGACTATATCTAAAATACATCCCTCGTACATTTGTAGACTCTGGTTATTAAACTATTGGAGTATCCTCCTCCATGTTTCATCATCTTCAATCTCTATCGTATTGCGATCTTCTAGCACAGACTATTGGAAATATTCTGCATGATCATAACAAGGATGTCGACCTAGAAAAATACCTTCAAAATAAAAAATATATAGAGCTCCTAAACATGGAATATAGAAGACTCATCATTTACTAATTAATTGTTTTCTTTTATTCATTTTAGGTTATCCTATAACAATTTATACAAATTCAAACACAGGAACAAATAAAAATGATACACGATCTATTACTAGGTATCTACCATGAAACTAGTATCAGCTTGTTTAGTAGACATTGTAAACTTAACAGTTTGTGAATCAGATCACAGGGGGCCCTAAATGTCTATGTATCATCCAGTATCCAGTGTTTACATCACTTGCTAAAATGGACTAACACTATTTCCCTACCAACCCATGCAACATCAACTATTCCTAACACCAAACTCTATCCTATCCATCAACCAAACCACTGAAACTACTCTTTCACGACCCCCTCTCCACAATGTGTATGCCTATTGTGATGAAAATGTGAGAAGGGAGATAATGAACCCCTAGTCTCGCATCCTGTAGGCCCTGGGCTAGCGACTAGCACTGAGGGTATAGTAAACACACAAATAGGAGGCATTAACCTCTAAGATAACACATGCGATAGAGAGAGAAAATACAGTCACTAACCAACTCCAACTCAGAAAACAATATAAAATAAATCCCAAGTACACAAATGTAATGTCATGAAAACTACTACAACTAAAAGGGAGAAAACGAAAACACCTAAAAGAAAGTAAAAATAGCAGCAACCACAAATCCCCAATAGATCCTGCATCCCCAAGATAGTAGAAACCAGACCAATCTACAACTAGCTCTAAGTGACATGAAAACTAGTTTATATAGACATAGGGTGAGTATAAAAGTATACTTAGTAGGATCCACTTTGCAGCCTATCATGCAAAAGTAAAGAAAGAATGCTAAAGCACAGTGAACAATAGGTGAAACTAACTCATCACCTAAACAAGTATACTAATTTTCGAACCTCACCATGGATACTATCACCAAGTTTCACATACAAGAGTATATAATATGATAAATAATATCAAGGGTACTCTGCTAGTACTTCCCCACTGGTTTTCCAATTTTCCCCAACATCGCACATACTAATCCATCTATCTCCAAAAATTCTTGCTCACAGACACCTAGGAAAGCACCACAACATGTACCTTGTGAAACAAAACCACAAAATACACATATGTAAAGTAACCAGGTAGTTTCTAGGATCCACCACAACTCGCATAATATGTATTATACATCAAGCATTATACCTCAAGCCATTACAACTGAAACACTGAGTAAGGATCCTCAAGCCTTCACAGCCAATACAATTTACACCTGTAATAGTCCATATGAAACTATATCCATAATATATGTGTGTGAATAACAACAAGCCATTATAGCCATAAACAAACATATATGGGGAAAACTAACCGCTGTGCGTACCAGTACATGTAACTACCAAGAGAAGAGATTATGGCCAAAGGGGGTAGTCATCCATCCATCATCCCACCGGAATGTTGGAAAAAACCATACCTAGGGTTCAAAATCCTTAGAATGTTAGTTTCCCTAACTTATAGGGTGGATTAGAATATAGAAACAAAAAAAAAACTAAATATACTATAGCTAAAAACCACACTATGGGCAAAAACTAGTCTTAGACTCAACTCCAGCTAAAGTATCCTAGACCCCCATCTGGAACTTATAAGACTAGGTATCCTATAAACACACAACCATTTAAAGAGAATTATTACATTCCTTCATTCCCTTTTTATCAGTTTCACTTTACGTTCATTAATTATTTAAACATTAATTAACTATTAACACATTCCAAATTATATTTCATTATCATCACACCCAAATTCCACTATTCCTTTAAAATTGAAACCTCAGCATTGAGTCCCAACAAGCTCCAACCCCATGGGATAATATCATTTATTTAATAATTTATTAATAGCATTAATTTTTCATATTCTAAGGAATTATAGAAAAACATTCTAAGATACTAAACACAAGAGGCTCAACACGGTGAGTAGGTGAACTACCTGATGGGTATTTTCCACCTATAGAAAGAGAATAGACCCATCCTCTCTCAAGAAACTAGAAATGGAAAGGTCGTGGCACACACCATGCATCTTCACCCGTTTTGGAAGTAGGGTAAGCAAACTACCTTCCTTGATAAGTGGAGAAAGTAAAGAAGAAAAACAACAAATAGGAATCAACAAGCATCCAAACATTCACATCTAACCCGTTTCATCATACCTGATTTCCTCCCAACACCCACATGCATAAAACTATGCATCTTGCCACTCTAGGCATCAAATGCGGCGAAAACCAATAGGCCTCCTTAACCACATATCACAATAGCCTTCCGGGATCACATCACAAGACAAGAAGTAGGAAAACAAACATCATATCAATTGGTCTCTTGGCCCTCAAATGAGGCATCCAACCTTTATACACAAAGATCTCTCATAGCTCCAAGTATAACGCTCCTGGCCTTTACAAGGAAGAGGGTAACTCAGAACCCTACGAGTCATTATCTTTTTATCAAAAAGTCAGTTCTTTAATCCATCTATAATTAACTGATTTATTATTTTTAGGTTCCAACTACAGGAAACCTAAATAGAAAGCTATCACAAATTAAATAAACATGCTTACTGCATCAATTTGATTAACATAAAATTAAAAAAAAACTAGATTCATTTTCATGCCTCTTTATCTTTAGACAAATAATTATAAACTAATTTCGGGTTTACATTCTTTACCAATTTCTATAAAGAACTAAAAGCTAAAAAATGAAACCATAAATATCACACTATCTTTAAAAACAAAAGACTATAATATACGATCGATATCAATTTATTTATCCAGTTAAAATATTTAATATGTCAATTCCATTGGGATCAAGTGGGATAAAACATGATAACTCTACATTTTAATATAAAAGAATAGAGATGTAATGAATCCCCTACATCAAATGGTTATTGACGTTATTTATATGATAATGATCCAAACAATAGATTATGATCTCCTCCTCCCATGAAAACTATATCCACCCAAGGATGCAAAGACACCACCACACCGGTCAACACCCAAGAAAAGTCCATTAGGAACATGTAGATAGCATTACATATTAGGTAAAGGAGATACAAAATGCGATTAACCCAAAAGAATGACAATAAATCATACCTTATATCAAAGATTGATCGATACTGCTTGGTTGCATTACAAATAGAAGGAAACCAATCCAAGGAGAAAATTTTGATCACACAACTCCTAAAGTAATGAATGAAAGGTTTGAGCATCTCACAATAGAGAACAAATAGGAAGAACTATGGAGGAAGATATGTTGTACCTTTATAATATTTAACGAAACATCGGTTTAAGATACGTTGGATTTTCCACTAAAATAGAATCACATTAAACCACATGGTTTGAATAAGTAAAAGCATCCTGAGCCTTAGGAAAATTAATATAAGAGTTATGGATTTTGAATTGGCCTTAAAGTCCTTAAAATGAGGCTTTAAATGGATTTTACGTCAATGGAAATGTCAAAGTTGTGAAATTTTAGGAATCTGGAAACACTGTACACCTGACTAGTAATTTGGAAAAGGAAAAAAAGGCTACCATTAGAACCACACTGGTCATGAAAAACAGTTAATGAACTCAAAATTTGGAAAAATAAATAGAGTCTGCGGTTGGAACCTCACAGTTCTGGAAACACTATTTATGAATTTGATATTTGGAAAAGGAAATAGATGCTACAGTTAGAACCTCACCATTCAGGAAACACTATTCATGAACTAAAAAATTGGCAAAGGAAATAGAGGCTACAGTTCGAACCTCACTGTTCTGGAAACACAGTTCATGAACTTGAAATTTGGAAAAGGAAATGGAGGCTACTGTTTGAACCTCACTATTCTAGAAACACTATTCATAGAATGTCTTGCCGATGGGAAACACTGTTCACATCAGTCTACCATTGGAACTATTCACAACAGTCTAATGTTGGAACTCTCCACATCTGTCTACCATTGGAACTTTTCACAGTTGTCTCACTAGTGGAACTGTTCACGCCAGTCTACTAGTGGAACTATTCACAATAGTCTCACTGGTGGAACTGTTCATCGAATTGGAAATTTGGAAATGTTTTGGGGATAAGTCACCTTGACCACGAAAACACCTCAAACATTAGATTTTTACAGAGGAATGGACCAGAGAGTTCCAGGCCATTACATCCACACAAAGGAACCTACACACAAACTAAATAGAAACATGTTTTATTTTATTGTATAGGATCCCCATTAATCTTCTAAAACAATCTTTTCCATTGTGAATGAGAATCTCATCCTATACATCTATAAAAAATCACTTTTCCAATTACATTAATATATCTGGGAACATATTATGGTTAACTAATACATAAAAAGGATAAAATCGTATGTTTTAATTATATCAATAATGAGACCGATTAGAAAACACTCTCCACTATGTTCATGCTCACACTATTGGTTGATGTGGAAGATAGTGGAATCTACACCAGTAGGAGTTCTTAGTGACATGGTTCAATTAAAGAGATCTGATAGAATATAATGCTCATGCACTAGGGATAATGACATGAAGGAATATATGTCATATATATCTATCAGTATTGGTACTAAGGTATATAAAATTATAAACATATCTCAAATAATATCTGATGCCTCCTAATTATACACCTATGTAATAAAAGTTTGAAATTTAACTTATCCTAAATCTCTATATTCCCGGTATGGTCTTCCTAGTGGTGGTGGTGGATGTGACACATAAAGTATCCATCCAATAGGTACTTCTCCTCTCATGGATTACCCAATACTATTTCAAACTCTACATCCTTATGGTACACTATAATCTCCCCTAAAAGATCCCTAATCACAGTGATACCTCTATCGCGGTGTTATATCCACTATCATCCTATCGTTAAAATCATGCTATGTTAAGAAATCATGCACCGTGAATCAATAAACATGACCAGAATAACATTGATCATCAATAAAATATCTAAGTTCATGATATTATCCCTATATTACTGATCATTAATATCAAGTACACTACCTTCGATATTATCTCTAGGTCTAGGTACTCGAACCTTGGTGTTTACCAGCTGCATCTAGAAACATATCCCTACAGTGCTGAAAATATATCTTAGCTACATATAATAACACTCCATGAAAGTAAACTATCATAAAATACATTTATATCACCCCAAAGTATGTGGGAAGGAATAGTAGAACCACTATAACTTAGATGTCTCAATAAACTCCCCTCTTAATCTTTCTTTCGTAGAAGTATCATTCAAACTCTATATCAAGGGAGTGTCATGTAATTTTAGTAAACATTGATGTGTTCTCATTAACATGAATATCATTCTATTACATCTCCAAATTATATAATATATGAATCAAGTGAATGTTTTATGGGTAGTAATCCTCATATAAAAAGAGTTCGAACTCATTCTATGTGAGCATCACCTTATCATGGGCCTAGGTAACTAGACACCACCAATATCAAGCCTCCATGTGAATAAGGATATAAGAATGTTCTTCCATATAATCAGTCAATGTCTGCACAATTAGGAATATATGAACAACAAATAATATTTAATCGTCAACTACCTGATGATCCAACACACAAAAAAAAAAAGTAAACATTTATCCTAGAAATCTTTTAGGGTGGTTGGCTAATATACATTTCTATCCTGACCATTATGAACTAAAAATGACTTAATATGAAGAGATCAACTGTCTTTGTCTACAAAATATGTGTTTAATCATTTATTGAAAATAGAGGTAACTACGCATAGCCTCATGGAGGGTTTAAATCATGGGATATCGCTTAAATATAGTCCTCATCATCGAGTTAGTCATACACATTATTCTATCACAGTAATCCTACTAGATATCGTTTTCATGATACCAAAAAAAATAAATATATATCATAGTTAGATGATCACATCTTCTTAGATAAATCATGAAGGAAACAGAATTCAAGGACCCATCCCTATATGATTCTTGTGCCATTTATTCTTGAAAATTGTTACCTTACCATATTGAGTCAACAAGCATATAATAAAATTTTAGGTGAATAGATACATCATCCATCACACCATTACTAGGTTCGAATCCCCAATAGATGAACTCGATACACTTTAGTATATCTTACCTATGTTCCCAACAAAATCCTTATTCCCCATCTATGCCCCAAAATAATTCATTAGATATAAATAAAAAAGATTCCACTCATTCATGAATAAATTAACAGAGGCCCTTAATAGTTCAAAGGTATACCAAGAGTGACACACTTACCCCTCATCTTATAGCATTGGGATTGGCTTCTAGATCCATGTAGGCATATCACACATATATGAAACCTCAACCTAAGATACCTATACACCCATACACCACTAATTCCATGTAAATATATAGAGTAAATAATTATAAATTAATTTGAATATGTAAAATCATGGAAAAAATATAGGAATACATCAGAGTACCACATGCATGAAAAGCAGAATAAAAATGTGAAAAATTGACAACCAAACATAAAAAGAATTCCATTATAGAAAGAATTGAAAAGGGAAAAAATAAAATATATCTTCACATAATATCTAGAAATTGAAAACCAAAATGGTCAGTACCATGTGGTATGACTATTATATTTCAATATAGGGTCTTCCAAATCCATCGTCTAACAAACTATCATCTACATAAAAAATGACACTTGGGAGAAAAGACCATGAAAATTTTATTATATACATATCTAGTAGGAATACCTAAAAAATATAAGGGGATTGTAAAATATAAGGTAATATAATTCCATGAGTCAAATGGGGGAATTGAAATATATTGCTAGATATTCACAATGAAACATGACCAAAGTGAGATATAGGGTCACCATATTTGCAGCTTACCTCAAAGCCATGTTTACCCAAAACAAAAATCAGATCAACTTTCTGGATTCTAGTTATCCAAACATATATCTCTTTGAATCCATTGTATACCCACACTATTTCATTAGTAAATCATATTACAAGTTTACTAGCCCTATAATACAAGAATATGCACAAATCATATACCAAAAATTATAGGGAGGTTCTACTCAGTAGATCTGAGATCCATGGTACGAGTTAAATGCATATGGGTCCGAACATACCAATATAAAGAAATGGGGGGCTCATTCCCTGACCACTAAGTGTCATCATGAGGTTCAATAACCCCAATTCACTCTATATTTTTCACTCAAGTCTTAAACATAACTATCCAAGATAAAAAAAGAGATATACTCATGCCAACCCACATTTTTCTATGATATTTATGTCATTTTATTTATCATTTCATTTGTAGAATTATTATTATAATTTAACACTCATGTGTCTAAATCTAAGTTCCAATGCAAGAGATACATGAATTATATATTATTAGAAAAAAAACCTAAGGTTTCCTAGTGATGTACATGAGGTGTACTATGAATTATATTCATGGTCTTGTATCAATCATAATCTTGGAATCTATAAAGAAACAAACAAAAAAATTCATAAGGATGACATGAGTTATGAGACCACTAGTCTTTAAATGTGTGTACTTCCCTATACTCTGATTCACTACCCGACTAGTGTTCATGATTATGTCAAGGATACATAACATGTACACAATAGGGAATGACATAGTTTTTATTTCCTATACAGGGATTGGATACATAGAAAAGGTAACATGGATTATGGGTCCACAACATGTAATATGATAATTAAGTCTATAAAAACCCCAAATTCCATTTGAAACAGAGAATTGTGGCATGTGTTCCTCCATATGACACTATATATATTATATAAGTTTATATAAATAGAATCTTCCTCATGAAACATCCCTACAATAGATAATTCCTTTATAATTATTACTTTTATCCTTATCTATGCAACTAAAACTATGCAATAACATATCTGTTCATGAATTCAAAGTTTTCAGTGGAAAAAAATAGAGATTTATGTTTTCTATGAAAGATCTATCATACCTCCATTCATAAAACAGAGTCCCAATCCACATAACAACCATATTCAATCCATTATTATTCCTCGCTTCATATTCAATTAATCAATCCCAAAGTCATTTGAGTAAATATATTGAATTCAGATGATCTGTCATGCTCAAACTGGTTGGAAAAGTTTGAATCATTGACCCAATGGATAACATTAATGAACTAAAAGGATAGTGTGGGGAGAATAACAATAAAAAATATGTATTATCATTTGTCATTTTGAACCTAATAAATGATGTTAATAGTATAAATGAAAAGTGGTGAAGAAAAACTTATGTAATTAAGAGATTATCTGGGTATTACAACATGGTAAAGGAAATTATAAATGCATAGAAGTTAAATTGTATCAATTAACAAAATCTATTAACATGGAATAATCCATAAAATTGATCCCTACCTAGAGAATGGATCTATTCTTGATCAATAACATATTTTATAGAGATGTTTTTGTACTTCCCACTGAATTACTAATTGTTCCCAAAAATCTCCTTGATAGTAGGATGCATATTTATTCTCTAAAGCTCATCCATCAACCACAATTAAGGCTATATCCTTCTATATATTCTCCCAATGTTATGTGGATAAACCTAGGGATTTTACATAACACATTACATATATATGAGAGGCTCGTTTTAGATATTTAATATTTAAAATAAATAAATTGTTTAATTATTTAATAGTATGGACAAAAACTTCACAACAATAGAATTTAAAATACTAAAAAAAGTTATGTCACTGATAGAGTAAACTCCTTGATAAAAATTCAACTATTATCTCATATTTTCTATTAGTGGTTTTTATTAATAGGAGTTACATTATCGTGAAATGACACATGATCATGATATTGAAGTTTATAATTTTTTTTAATTGATAATATAAGTACCCATGTTTATAGGATATATATATTTTTTATAATAAAAATATATATAATATTGTTTTATATTTTTAAAAGGTATATAAATTATTTATGAAACACTTCATACAAGATATAAATGAAAATAATAACACATAATTTACTCATTAAGAGGTATATTACAATAAAAACAATTAAATATATGGTGTTCACATAATTGGTTGTTACTCACTATGGATGAAATAAACATCAAATGAAAAAAAATCTGGGAAAATAGAAAAAATAATATAATCATAATGATTAGTACATCACCTATATCATAATAAACTTTTAGGATAAAAAATAGATGAACAAAACCTATAATAGGAAAGATCACCATGGAAGGAGAAATAATTAACAAATGTCTATAATAAGAATTAAGAACTACACCTTTTGAAGTGATAATGGAATTTAAATTGATTGATTAAGTACACATATATAAATAAAATTTAGTTTTTTTCATATATTTTCATTACAGATATGGTTATTGGTCCTATATATAATTGGAATACTAAAGAAATGTATTGATAATTAGTAAATTGAAAACTCAAAAAAAAAATAAAAACTTGATATTAGCATATTATAAATTTGTTTATTTATTTATGAATTACAAACTAATATTAATAATAAAATTATTAAAATATGTCACAAGGTATGTATAAAAATAAAATAAATATTTTAATATCAATCGAGTAGTAAAAATAAACTTTAAAATCTAAATAATTATTTTCAACGATATTTGATAAATATAATTTAGTGTAGAAGATTTTTCTTTCAAGAACCATTGCGTCAAGTATGATATATTTTTAACTAATATAGAAATATTTTAAATTTTAAAAAATATTAATAGAACATAAATAATATATTAACATATTTTAAATTAGAAATTGATTTAAAATAACAATAATAACACATAATTTTTAAGAATGACATTTTTAAATGAATGTTTTTTGTTTATAGTTAGTATTTTAATTTATACAATAAATAAAAAAATATTTTTATATTATAGAGATAAATCATACATAATTTTTTGTTTAAAGGTATCAAAATTTACATTTATATATTTTTTTAATTTTTTTTATTAAAACCTGATGTTTTTGAAAAATAAGTTTTTTTGAAAATTATAATTTTATCATCTTGTAAGAATATACCTGAATTTTTGAAAAAAAATTATTTAATAATACATGATTCTATGGAATAAAATTATTAATTGAAATATATTCATAAATCTTAAATATTCTAAATCATGGTTCAATAATTTTTAGAACTAAATTAAAATTTTCATTTAATAAGAACCATTTTCTATGTTATCTTTGAATCACATATTTTCAATGTGAGATTCAGTTTTAGATTCCTTGAAAGTTTGATACCTTTTATTTAAGTTACAATTAATCAATTTATGACATGTTAATTTAAAATTTTAATAAATATAGAATAAACTTGAATTTTATATTGAATAACACACATTGATTATAAACTATTTATACATGATTAATTGTTGTTATTTTGAAATTAACCTTACAAACCATTAATGATTGTATATAAAAATTTGATATTAAAATTTTAAATTAGAAGGATCAAATTAGTCAAAAGGGTAAACATTATTTTTCCGTATAATTTGTTTCTAATGTTGAAAATTACTTACCATGGTATAAGGAAATTGTCATAAAAGATAAAATGTTAAAAAGAAATAATTCCTAGAGACTCATCATTGTCTCAGATATGAGTTTTTGAGGTGATTTTATATCCAAAATCATATTACACTCCCATTTTTCTATTTCTTTCCCATTAAATCTTTAATAGTAAAATTAAAATTTTGGAAATGTATGTGTTATATCCAAAACTACCATTATATCAACTTATAAAAATACAACACTTACACCCCTTCAAGACTCAATATACTTTACAATTTCCCCACTAATATCTACAAAATTTCTAATCCTATGTAAAAGAAATCCTCTTGTTTATTTTAATAATTATATTTCGTTTATTCCAACGGATACTAACTAATAAAAATTCAGGTCTTTAGTATCAGTTTATAAATATTCTTACAAACCTTCTCTAAACTAATAAAAATATTGAAATCAGAATAATTAGTATAACTAAATTTAATTACTTTTTTAGGTAAAATAATATTCTATTATTTCCATCCAATAAGAAAATAAAATAAAATCGATTGTCTGTACATCTAGATTAGTGCCTCTACGAATTGATGTTGTTTTTTTCATTACTGCCTAAAAATAATGGTATAAAGTAAATATTTTATGAACAAATAATCACTATATGTCCCAAATAAAATTCTAAAATCATTATTTTTTTAGGTAAAATAATTTTTCTAATTCATTGGGAAATGGGATCAGAAATTAAGTGTGTGGCAGTTTACCACCTCCATGAACAATGAATTTCATTTTTCATCCCCACCCATAATGAATTATTAAAATAATTGATTTTATATGGATATATTATAATTAATAAATTTTTATTCATCTTAAAATTTTATATTATCATTATCTATTGTCTTTTCCATAATCACGAAATCATTGAAAAATGTTATCGTTTTCTCATTTTTACCACCTATGTAAACAATGTTATAATGATCATGTCATAAATTTATTCCTAGGAAGTCATATAATTGTAATATCATGTAATAAAGATATATTTAGTTTCATTTATTTATTCTGTATTTGAGTTGTTCATATCTAAAATATTTGTTAACATATCATCTTTTTATCCCTATACAAAATAGTAACTAGTTCATCATGATTTCAATTTTTCCAATATGTATTCATGTATTTCTCTTAATTAAAATGAGAATCAAAAAATCATTGAAAAATTTATTCTTATCTATTGCATGATCTTATAATTAAGAACTTGTAATAACTATGTTAAAATCTATCCCACCTTCATAAAGTATACATGAATCAAATAACTAAAAGATCTGGCACTAGATAATGAAAAAAATGAATGGGTTAATAAATTTGTGATATAAGGATACAAACAAAAAATAATAATTACTATATTATAATATAAAGGTCTTTTGATTTTTTATTAATGTATTTTTTATTTATGTGGTTACATCATAGTCAATAAAGCTGGAATACAATATAGGGTTTCTTCTGAAAATTTACTTCTTTGAAAAAGTTTTTCTTATATATTCTAATTTAATTTAAACGGTATATATAATTAAAATTATATATATTATCATGAATTATTTTTATTTAGTGAATTTAAAATTAAAATTCAATCTATCACACCTCTAAGGGTGTTTAATAAGAAATTTTCTTAAAATATAAGTATTTTTATCTCAAATTCCATTACTTAGAATTATAGCTAACCCCATTATTATGTACATATCTAGGTTATCGTATGTTGTTTTAAAATATAAATAGAATTTGAGGGAATTTTATGGTTCTTTATTTTACATCATTATATTTATGTTTCATGTTGTTATTCTTTATACCAAATTACTAAAAGACAATTGGCCTTATGATATTTTAGGGTTTTATTAAGTGTATTTATATGTAATAAATCATGAAATAATGTGTAATAAAAATATATTTTATTGTAATTGATATGAGAGAAAAATATAGTATTTTTTGAGATTATGATTAAAAACTCTAGTAAAAGCCTTAGGGGTCGGTCTAACCAAAGTAGAAGATCTCTAATTTTTTTTGTAAAGTATTGAGTAAGTAGATTCCAAGAAGATACACCCATATTCGGATACAACAAGTGTTTGTGGATCTAGAATAGTTATACTTGTGGGTTATAACCCCTAAAATGGAACATTGATATTGAAACGATCATCACATGGTTTATGAAAATAGTCCTTGATGCGCACATGGTTAGACACTCTCAAGGGGTTAGTTTTTTCAAATTTGTAAGATCATTACAAATTTTTATTAAAATGAAAAAATTATGATAAAACATTATTATAGGAAATAAATCACGGAAAACATAGATTTAAACCTAAAAATTCAAAGGTTATGGAATATATGTAAATTATGAGTTATCAATTTATAGTTCATGTTTCTCAATCTATTGGTTTAATAGTTTAAAAGTATAATCGCTAAGTCCATTTTGGATAAAGTCAATGATTAAAACTATAATTTAATATTTTAAGGGTTATTGACCATTTATTAATATTAAATATCCTATGTGACTATGGTTTTATTCATTTTTTTATATAACCCATGTTTAGTATAACTATTAAAACATCCACACAAAACATGGAATTTGATTTTTCAGTTAAGATGAAAAATGGGTCATTTGTTGCATATTAAGAATATATCTCCTCCCACATAAAAATTTTTGTGATGAATTTCCCCAATAATATTTTAATAATATATTCATTTTAATTTTATGTTATTAAAGAAAAAATTTTATTTTCTTTTATGAAGCTAACATAAATCTTCAAGAGAAGGAAATCAGCCTTCTTAATAAAAATCAATCCTAGATTCTATATAAGTGTAAAGATGAGGATGAATCTCTTTTGATATAATCATATAAATTATGGATATTATTGCATTATTATCAATAATATCTTGGTAAAATGATTGATACTAAGGAAAATATCATCCTTGATGACATTCTAATATTATGGGGATTCGCTGAGGTGCTTCCAAATGAATTTAAATGTATTCCCACTAGCAGTGAGTTTGAGTTATTAATCCAACTTATATATACATATTTTAAAACATCCAAGAATATATATATATAACTAACCCTTATTATCTTGGTGAGATAAAGAAGCAGCTATAGGATAATCTCAATAAATGGTTAATACACCCATGTGCTTCACTATGTGGTGCACTAATCTTGTTCATAATGAAAAAATTTGGTCTATCCACCACTTCATTGATTATCATGAACTAAGAAAAATAATGATTAGGAAAAAGTATTCTTTTACACATATTGATGAATTTTTTGATATATTATGTGTAGCATGGTACAATATCAAGGTGTATCTTCAGTTGGAATATTATCATGTAAAGGTGAATAATGTATATATCCTGAAGAATAATTTTCATACAATGTAAAGGAAGAAAGAGTTCATAGTGTTTATATTAAGACTCATTAATGATCTAGAAAATTTCATGGACATGATTTATATTGTCTTTATGGTTTACCTCAATAACTTTTTATATTTATTTGTTGATAATATTATTATATGCTACAAAAAAAATGTAGAACATGAGGAGAAACTGAATGTCGTAGTGAAGAATACCATAATTGAAATGTTATTTTAGATGTACAATAAATGTGAGTTCTAAATGGAGATAATATATTTAATGGGGAATATTATCATAATAAAAATTGATATATGAAGATCATTCAATAATATAGGAAATTGAATGATGTCCCAAACCAAACACTATAACCGTAATATGTAGTTTCCTTAGATTTTCTAGTTACAATCAACTATTTTTGAGAAACTTATAAAATAGGTTTATCCCACTAATGAACCTAAATGAAAAGGGGGTGATGTTTTTTTTTGAATAATGAATGTGTATAAAACATTAATGATATTAATAAGAGGATAATCAATGCACGTATTCTCACATTACCCAATAGTGTAGAAGGATTTTGGATCTATAGTGATGTATCTCAAAAAGTATTGGGTTGTTTACTCATGTAACAGGAAATAGTGACTACCTATGCCTCATCACAGTAAAACATCCTTGTGTAGGACTGCCTAGAAAATTATAGGTAATTGGCTATTGTAATCTACACCTTAATGACTTGGAGTCTTTAGTTATATGTATAAATGTGTGTTGTAAATACATTAAATAAAAACCTCAAGTATATATTCACAAAAGGTTCTTAATATATCCCAATGTATGA
The DNA here is from genome assembly GCA_963277665.1 of Viscum album. Lineage (NCBI taxonomy): Eukaryota > Viridiplantae > Streptophyta > Magnoliopsida > Santalales > Viscaceae > Viscum > Viscum album. The sequence goes on from OY728132.1 coordinate 1,882,346,521, forward strand.
GGTTAAATATGATCATGGATTATGATTTTTGAATCCCTTAACATCCTTGGAAGGTGAAAAAAAGTGGAAAATAGTCTATATATAAAGAATCTTGAACCCCAAACTATGATGAAAATTGAAAGGGATCCATTCTTCTTGGACATACAGATGATGTGCATGGGAATAATTAATAGATAGTTATCATACCTTCATCAATTGTTTTCTGAATCTTGTATTAATGAGAGGATCAAGGATATATAAAAATATATTGACGTGCAACAAAAAAATTTACTAAATATTATGGAGTTCGGTTTTTCTAAATAAGAAGTTATATGGTTTGGATCATAGATATGTGTCCCATCAAAAATAGATATGAAGAGGGAACTTCTTGATGGTGTAAATAGATCAACCATATCTAATCATATAGGAATCACTATGATGTATATATATATTTGAATCAAAACATTTTGTGGGATAACATGAATAATGAGATTCATTAATTTGAATCATGAGGATTGGTATTCCAACATGTCAGGGCCAAATGATGGGAGTATAGGGGTGTGATTGAACCATTGAAAAATATTGTATGGATATGGGAAAATAGAAATGTGGATTTCTTCATAGTACCCCTTGGACCCCTAAGGTAAAAATTACATTGGGGTGGTAGTTTATATCCTTATAAAGTCTTTATATTTAATTTCTATTAGGGATGATTTGTCACATGAACAACTCTCCATGATATATATAATCAATTTGGAAAGACTCTATAGAGTCCCACTCTATATTATATATGATTAGGATCATTAGTTAACTTAATGGATTAGTATAATACTTTACATATAATAGGATAAATAACTAAGCATCAATTCTTTTTATCACCCTCATATGGAAATTTAGTCTAAGAGAACCATTCAAACATAAGAGACTATCATGTGAACATTTTCAATAAATTTCCAAGAAATTTGGATAAAAAACATCCCCTAGTGGAGTTGTCATATATTAATAATTTCCATTCAAGATTTAAAATAGAACCTTATGAGGATATATATGGGATAATGTGTTGGAATCTGATATTCTAGGAAGAATATGGAGTGTGGAATCATATGATACTTGATCATGTCTAAGAGATGACTGAAAATGTTCAAACCATTCAAAAAATATTAAATCTTTACAAAGTCAATAGAATATATATGTGTGTGTGTGCATTCACTGTTAATACCTGGAGTTCATGGTAAATGATACATTTTTTCCATTGTATAATGTCATGGAACAAAGTAATGATGTTTGTGAAGAAGGGAATGTTTATTCCAATATACATTGGCACCATAGAGATCTATGATGAAATTATTGACATGTCATTTAAACTAGCACTCCAAAATATCCTATCTTAAGTACATGATGTGTTCCATGTGTCCCTCATAATAAAGTACATACTTGACATCTCACATTTGATAAATACATTGGTGGTACCATTGGAGAGTGACCGGTCCTAGCAGGAGTAGCCGGTAAAGATCTTTGATTATAGAGACAATGTTATATGAAACAACACAACTGCCATAGTCAATGTGTTTTGGAGAAATCACATGTTTGAAGAAAAAATGAGAACTGAATGAGGTGATGAAAAAATAATGCTTTCATCTATTTTAGTTTATGAATTGAACTTTTTTGAAGTGAAATATCTGAATGGGTGAATAATATAACACCCCATAATTTTATTCTTTTTTTAATGAAAAAATTACTTATCAAGTAATGTAGCTATATAAATAACATACACTAAATTGGATATTTTGTATAGTTTAGTCTGTTGGATTGAAAAAGTTATTAAGCTTCATATCCATTAAAAATATAGAAATTATATAGTGACCATTATCTTTATTTTATTAATGGTTAAAATAATGTCCATCTAACATATTTAGAATGAGTGATGGCCTTGAACAGTAGGATCATACTATATAAAGCTCATTTATCATAGCTTCTTAGAGGGATATCATCATTAGGATTTCCCATTAGCCAAGACTAATATAAGATTCAATAGATAAATCATCATAATAACAATTAATAGGATATGTTCAATGTCATCAGGATCACTGTGCAGACCCAGTTCCATGGACCACTCCAAAAAGTATCACCATAGTACACATTACTATTATGGGATATTCTAGTTCAGTATAGGGTTATATATCTTTAAAATAATAGTATGAATTTTTAAATATTATATTTTTAATAAAATAATGACTATATATATCCTTTTTATTATTCATTATAAGGATTAAATAATATGTTTGATGAAAATTAATTTTTGATATTATAAAAAAATTGTATTTTTTGTAAATATAAAATTTCAATTATGACATCATTTTTGATGATTTCAAGAATTTTTGAAATAAGTAATTTTTTTTCAAAATATTATTATTAAATGACATTTATTATATATAAATTATATTATAATTTGATGTTGTAAAAGGTAATTTTGATATGGGTCGTAATACTGTCATTATCATAAAAAATAAAAGTTTTTAATAAATATAAATTTTTGATTTAAAAGATTAAATTTTAATATTTATTTAATTATGTTGTTAAAATTAATATTATTTATAAAATAAGAACATCACAACTAACTAATGCTTAATTTTTCATAAGTCTCTGTGAAATTTTATTTTTTGGGTAAAAAATTAATAATATATAATTAAATAGTGTGTATTATAACATCATATAAGGCCAATAGTGATGTAATAATCACTATGAAGATTATCCACGACTCAAATTATAGTTAAACATTAAAATAATGTGTTTTTATTGTTATTTTTTTATTTCTATAAACTCTTAACGAATCCTAAAAAATATATAATATATTTTATGGTTTTAGAATCAATTATTTATAAACACGACTCACTTACACATCCCCATGTGTATTATATTAACGAGTTAGGTTATTGAACTTATAAAATAATGAAAGAAGATATTATTTTTTAGAACCATTAGGATATATACATGGGGAAATTTTCGAATTAGATTAATTTGACATATATTGTCCAAAACCATTGTGTAAAAAATGAATAAATAATTCTCTACTACTTTTCCAAAAAATCCCACCCATCCTCCAATTAAAAATCACTCAAAACCATATAACATGAACTTACTTTTAACATATCTTTATATATCCCATACAACTTACCCATAGGTTCTTAATAAGTACATCACATTCATGTATAATCTCTCTCTCAAGGAAAGAGATAATTTCACTCTTTAATTTATTCATGCACTTTCATTATTTAATGCCTTTTAATTCGAATTTATTAATTTTTGGTTATGTTTTTACAGATACCTATTAATTTTATTTTTATGTACATGTGATGATAGAATCCATTGACTCTCATTAAACCCATCCATGAATCATTATGCACCCCCTTTATGTGGCCAAAATTATCGAGGAATTTTTCTATGAAAAACATTTGTATACTAAATACTCATATCCATTTAAAATAAAGGGTAATCACCTAGATATATATATATATATATCCTTAATTTATAGATAAATTATATTTATTTTAGCAAAAAACCATAATCATAGGATTAAAAGTGATTAAATACATCCTTATGTTTTATGATATATGTGGAACACATATGAACAGACATGTTATGAATGTGACAGCTGAGACCAGAATTATAAAGCCTTATGATTTTGTACCATAATACATTATTTATTGAATTAAGGGAAAAAATAATCCATTATGAGACATTTTCCACAATTTGAGGTTTTATTGGAGGTATTCCTTGACCCATTCTTATGTCATATATTCCATTTTAGCCTTATTCCAATGTTTCTTTGATTTTATCATTTTATTTCATGCCTCATTGGTCAATATTATGATTATCAATCATTTTATATCTCATTTATATTACTATTGTCTCACATGTGTTGTATTCATCATGTTATCATTTTATTATTATCTTGTTGGGCTTTACAACTCACCAATTTCTTATGTACTTCCCTAGGATATCCAGTGTAGTTTTAATAGATCATGGAAATTTATAGGAATATTATTGAATTTTAGTTTAGATCATCATATTTAAATTTCAATTAGTTATTATATGTATGTAATTACCTAAATAAACCATGAATCGTCATTTTATATGGTTATATTAAGTTTATCCATATGTAATAAATCATGAAATAGAATGTATTAAAGATATGTCTAGTTAAACTAGGGATGTGTGCACAAATACATGAGGCATGATTGATGATTGAGTAGTATAAGGATTCAAGATCTTGTAAGTAACATAACTTGAGGTATATGACCATGGTGATTTGTTTTGTTTTACTTTATTATATATGGAATTGTTCATAGAATGTTTTTAATTATGAATATATATATATATAATAGTTTCATATAAAATGCTCATTTAAGTAATTTTTTGATTCAACTTCCATTTACTACATCTTAATTATTTTTTGGGATTAGTATATATAAATGATGGTCTAATAATTTTTTATTCAAATTGAAATCATTTATGGTTTAATTATGTTTTAGTTGATTATAGAACCCTTGGTGAGACTCTACTGATCTATTTATCTCACAAAATTCACTTTCCTTGGGTTGTTTGTAGATTTATTTATAAAGGTTAAAGGTATAGGTAAATATCCACTTAGAGGCGGAAGATATTCTTGATTGGTGGGACCTAGGGTGATAAAGGAGACTAGTGGAGATGTGATCCAAATTTTACATGGGTTTTTGCGGACACGACCATGAATGATGTTGTGTATCAATTAATGATGTACCTTATTTTTTCCTTATCTAAATACTTATGGCAATTTTCTCCTTGAGGAGTGTATTTCATATCATGTGCTTTCTATTTATCTTACTTTTTCATGCATCATTATTTTATCTTGTGTAGAAAATAATTCCCATTGATTTCATGCTGATTCTAGGTGATACATGGTAACTTTCTTTGATTAGGATCACAAATTTTTCAATTTTCAGACATGTACAGGTATCCAAACAACTAGGGTATCCCTAAAGGTTCACGAGTAAATGGAATCAAAGGATAAGATGATCATCTTTTATTAACGACATTATGAATTCCAAGATGTCATGATAGATAAGAGGTAAGATTATTTGGACATGGGAGGTAGTTATGAGTGAATTCTTATCTTTCACTCATCGTAACAAACCTTACCCATCTATTGTTGTTTTGGAAAAGTGTATTTGATGAATGATCTTATCCAATTATAGTAATTTTCTTAACTTTATTAATGTATTTTCAAATCCAAAAGAAAATATTATCTAAATTGAATGAATTACATGAGTATCCTTACATATTTTTTCTTATTTCTTGTTAATTTTTTTCATCATCATTCATCTAATGGGACATTTTAATAGGCCTTAGGATGATTTTTATAGTGAAACACTACAATAAAATTCTTCAGTTGACATGGATCTGGTTGAGATAGTGGGGCACATTGTCCATGCTATATGATAGGTTATTGAATCTATTCCCCTTGATTCTCTATAAGTGGAACCTCAAAGGGATGAAATTAAATACTATTATCAAAATTTTCATTAGTAGAATCTATAAAAGTTCTAGGGAATTTGCGATAATCATGTATTAGATGATTGGTGGAAAATTATTGAGTGTTTTTGAGTTCATATAAATGACTAAATCGAAAAAGGAGAAGTTTTATGCCTTCAAGGTGTAAGCCCCTAACAAGATATGGTGGTATTAAATGGAAAAAATGAAGAAAAACTTGGTAATTAGGTGGAAATATATTATAGTTATTTTCAAAAAGAAGTTATATCTAGAATCCATGATAATTTAAAATTTTATGAAGTTTTTCATCTTCTATATGGGTGATTGGACCATGAATCCATAAGAAAAATGATTTACTAAACATGTTTTTTTCTCCTGTGGTAGGGTGAAATGATAATATGAAGGATTAATGATTTTATATGGTTATTTAATCTGGTATATAATCTCAAGTTTCCATTATGAAGCTCCATTCATATACTGATTTTCTTGGTAGAGCATTGGTTGATGATCTTGAACTAGATGGAAGATTATGATTGAAATGAGTTCCGCTTTCTCCATGTTTTAGTTATATTGGTTCAATTTATGGAAAAAGAAAGTGTGATGAGTCTCATGTAATTTTTTGATATTAAACTTGTGTTGGACCTCATGTAGTGTTAGGAAGAGGCTCGTTGACTTTCTTCCAATGTAGTGAGGTTAGAAAATTATAAGCAAGTTTGTATATAGTTGACCAATAAAAGAGGTATGTGTGGTTATTCAAGAAAATTTTCAATTTTTTCATGAATTTTCATCCCCGACTATTGGAATTATATCTTTATTATAAAAATTTAATGTGTTGTAATCAATTGAATAATAAACTAAGTTGTTCCAGTTAGAGGAATCTTGAACAAAGCTTACTCATGTAGTGGAATAGTCCCCAGAGGAAGATGATATTGGTCTAGTGACAATGTAACATCCCCAACCTAGAATCTAGTTACCAGTTCCCCGAGATGGGCCACCACATGACCTCAAGTGCACCTCCTCAGACACTAGAGGTTGCTAACTAGTGGCGATCATCTAATGTAACACATGGAAAGACTATAGACTCTTTATCATAGTAAGACACAACGGGAAACATAATAAATAATAGAAGAAATAATAAGTAAACATATACATGCATAACCAACTATCTCCCAAATAGTTCAAAACATAACCAAATAGTAAATATTTCATTTTAATTTAAAAGTGAACATGTGAAAAAAAGTCCAAAATAAAAGAGAAAAAATGAATCTAAAAAATTGGTCTTTACTCAAAGTCTGGATCCCCATCCATGCACATCCAGAGCCTGGATAAACTCTCCAATATAGTTCTATTACCCTTATTCTGAACAAAAATCATGAAATCATCTTGGGTACACAATGACGGCCCGAGCCGGGTGGGAGTAAAACTCAGTAGGACACTGCCAACAATTTCAAAAAAAATATCCTATTTAAATAGGCATGCATTAAAAGAGTAGATAAATGAAAAGGTGAGTGAAATAAAACTAGTGTTCCATTATGTAAAGATATTCACTTAGTCCAATTACCTTATTATTTCCATTTACCTCCCTTATATAATCTTCATTACAAAATTAATTTTCATTACATGATCTACAGGTTAAGAAATTACATTATTTACACAATGGCCTAACATGGTCACATATCATGTATAAGGGGAATAAACCAAAGTTCCCATCTCACTTGGGTTACCAATTCAAAATCAAATACATCAAAATTTCCTTGGAGCCTCAGTCCAGGTAGTTTCATCAATTGCATCTGTTAGAGTTATAGAGCCTCAATTACCTTTTCTAACCCTTGCATTATGGGTTGGGGTTTGGAACCTCACTCTAACCAAACTGGTGGGTATAGATCCTCAAGTAAAATACCCAACGACAACCAAATCCATGTGTATATGATTATTTATTTATTTACCACATATAACATATCATAAACCAATCATAATCCAAAACACATACAATCAAATTTCACATTTCATTTGACACATAAATTACCTTATGCCTTAACCCATTAACAAAATTACCATTTAATTAGCATTTCACATATAACACATTTATAAAATCATAGTTATTTACCCATTTAACATGTTCACCATTTCATAAGTAATAACCCACTTACAAATTTAAAGTACATTTCTTAAATCACTGATCACTATTTTCTTTATTACTAACAACTCAATTCTTTTTAAGCCAAACAATCCTACATTTCCACACCAAAGGTTGAGAACAACTATTTATATTCACCTTTTAATTCAATCTAATGTACCAAAATTTTATTCATGGGATCTACCTCAACACACAATAATTTCAAGCATAACATTTACATTCCCTTTGTTCGGAATATTTAGATAACCCCATGGGAGGCCCTTAATTTGTCTACTAGACCTCCTCACTCCCCACGAGAATTATGAGGCGCTCAAATCCCCAATTAGGAAACCATTTTTAAAAAAATCATACTAACGATATTATATGTACAATAATCAGAAATAAAATGAACAACCATACCAGATAAAATCAACATAAAGACAATGGGATATATCTTTTAGAACTTCTACCTAGAATCCAAAGATGAAATCACCCTTAAACATAGCCTTAGATCTAGATTCAAGTTCCCCTGGAAGCAATAACCTAGAATCGATAAGAAAAGTAGGGTTTTTGGATGTATAATCAGATATCCAAAGCTAAAAACCCTAATCAGGAATAGATAATAAATATGGAGATTAGAATAACCCAGAGCTTCGATCCACAACCAATAGTCCTAAAAATATCCTAGAATAGAAGGAGAATGATCCCTTGGAAGATTGGGGGAGTTTGGTCTATCACTATGGTTGATAGGAGGATAAATAGTGGAAAATTAGGAATGTAAATTAAACTCACAAAGGGTAGTTTGGTAAATTTCCCCCTTTTAAATAAATGTGGGGTTTGGCTGAACAATTTTCAAAACCATGAACAAACTATGAAACAACCTATGTTGGAGGGGGATGAATGACATTGTTTATTGGAGAGGCATGTACAGTTTGAAAAACTATGAACCGACCACGTGGAATGCCTCTATACCTTCTCGCATGGTTTTTCCTTCCTCCATGCATGGTTTCCTCTAACCACACACAAATAGAGAATCATTCCAAAAAATTCATGATTTGATTTTCTTTCATGTTCCAGACCCTTACAACACCCAAAACATCCTCATAAACCCAACATACATTTTTATCCAAATTTTAAGGGATTAAAACAAAAATTTAAACAAGGTCCTGCCTCTACGAAGCCCAATATCTTACAACCTCCCCACCTTATAATGGATCATCCTCAAGCCACACATACAAGCATCACTGAGCTTTTGAATAAAAGAGTTCAGGTGACTGGGCCTACTTATGCATCTCTCTTTACCATGTTTCTTCCAAAACATTAACATGATTTAATTATACTTCAAAAAATGGAAAAATATTACCCCTCAATACTTTCTCACTACAATATTCAATATGAACCAGATTCTTTTTAGAGGATGCATCAACTTCAATCTCTACATTCTCAACATCAATCACTTGAGATGAGTCAGGTTGATATTTACAAAGTTATGAAACATGAAAAAAATAATTCATACTGCCATACCATCATGGAGAACCCAATCAGTATACTGCTGGTCTAATCCTCTCTACAATCTCAAATTTCCCCACTTACTTAGGCACAAAATTTCCTTGTTTTCGAATTAAAAAGTTCCCCAACCCTAGAAAACCCTTTAGAAACACACTATCACCTATACTAAACTAAAGAGGTCTATTGTGCCAATATTCATATGACTTATTCTAACGTTGATCCATTTTCATACTCTTTTGAATCAACTAAATCTTTTATGATGTCTCCTCCATGAGGCTCGGCCCTAATGAATCTGATTCCCCCACCTTTATCTAACACAAGGGAGATCTATATGGTCTTCTATAGAGAATCTCAAATGGTTCAATCTGAATCATATCCTGGAAACTATTTTTGTATATTAACTCAACAAGAAACAAGTGCTTCTCCCATGATCCACCAAAGTATAGGTAATAATTCCTCAACATGTCCTCTCTTACTTGAATGGTATGCTCAGATTTCATGTCCTTCTGTGGGTGAAGATTCATGCTAAAAAACACCTTGCTACCCAAAACCTTCTCTAATCCATTCTAGAATAGTGATCTAAAAAACATATCTCGATCTCAAAATAATGTTAATAATACTCCTTGTAAGTGAAATATATCTTGAACATACAACTCCCCAAATTGATCCTTGGTGAAGGTATCTTTAATCGGTATGAAATGTATAAGGACCCAGCCTTAAACATTACTTATTATTGAATTAAATGAATAATTCACATTGAGGATCTTTTCAGGTTTAGAGTTTTAGAAAATTAGGACATAACTATTACATATCAAAGATTACGAAGTAGACACATATACTCAGCTTCCATTTTTTTCACAAAATAAAAACTTGTGAACAAAAGAGTCATGTCTAGTTCCTTGTTTTAGACAGCCTGACATTTACTTGATCCCATCCTTGACCCTATTCAACTTTATTTCCTATGAAAAAAGATTTCAAAAAAACTTCGAATGGGCATAAAAATCTCAGTAAGGGTTATAACAATACTGAAATAAAACATTAGTCCATATATACATAATAATCAATGAAATCATACTTTACTCATAAAACATAAGCAAATGTAACATACCTCATAAAATCATAGGATTTACGAATAAGTCATACAAATCATAAGACATAAAGGTAACTTGAGGCATTCATAACAATCTTATGTAGGGATTAACCCTCATGGTTACGTTTGGAATACCCATCACAGTATATTCCCTAAATCTATTCAGAGAAACCTTAAAGTTTAACTCCTTCACATTACCCAATGCATTGGAGAGCTATCATGGGCTCACCTGCCCTTAATTTACCACGAAACCACCCGTCTTCATAAACAATGCACAAGAACAATAACATAATCATATCACATAACTAAATCATAATGGAAAGATAACATTCCCACATAACAATATAACATTTTATGATATTGAAATAATGAATCCATTCTAAAAACCATTTTCAAAACCATTTAAAACATTTAATTAAGAGATTTTTGAATCAAAGTGTCCCATACCACTTTGAATATTTTAACATTTTAAACCATTAATATCCATATAAATAAATACATAAAACCATTTTGAAAACATGGATATTAATGAGACATATTTATTAAAACATTTAAAATGATATTTTAGTTAACGGGTTTTTAACAAAATGAGAGACACTTGAATACAATAATTGAGAACTTTAAAATATAATGAGAATAAAATGATTCATGATATAATATTCCAAAGGATAGTATATACACCATATAAGAGAGAATTGGTGCATAACAATAATGAAGACTCAATAGAAATGTAGAATGAGATGAAATCCCTTATAAAGAAGGTATCCTTAAATTAAGGATAAATCAATCTCATAAGTATGTGTGAAAAATATAAATACACCCAATATAAGTGGATATTATTTATAAAACAATAAAAGGTCATTCACACATATTCAAAGGATTACATATTCAATAACTACATGTTGAACCCAAAGAAATCATAATTGGGTTAAGAAGTTCCCTTTGTAAAATTCGATAGCCTAACCGCGTCACTTTAAAATTAATAAAATTATTTGATGAGAGATAAAATGGTATCTAATCACTTGGACATAAAATTTACATCAATAAGGATATATAAGAACATATCCCAACATAAAAATATGAAAATTAAAAGACATAACAAAATAATTCTTTTTAAAAGAGGAGTATGAAAGGTTCCCTTACCGATTTGGGCAAATTTCAAAACGTACACCCCATGAAAGAAGGGTCATACAATAAAGATGTAAATACCCATAAATGAGAGTGTATTACAAAAATAGTAAGACAATGGGAAGTACATACACCACACAAAACGAAATAGTGGCCAATGTAGCATGAATCTCATGGGAATAAAAGTGAGATGAAAATCCCCTTATAAAAATTCGACAGCCTAACGACGCCACATAAAACTTCCAAAAATGGATTTATGAGATAAAATAGGGTCTCTCATCATATTAAAATAAAATTTAAAACAATAGTAATATAAAATAACATCCCCCAACATAAGAAAGAGGAGATTAAAGTAAATTACATAAAAAGAGTACTTAAAAATAAAGAGAGAGGTAGGATCCCTTACCTCAAGCCCGACATGTCTTGTTTGTTTCTTTATATTCTTGAATAATAAACTTTTGTCAATTTATAATTTCTTAAGGAACTACTTTATAGTTTATTATTAAATTCATATCACATATTATAATGTTATAACAATTAGTTAATTATGTGAGTTCATATCAAATGTTTTTGTCGTTGTTAGGTACATGAGTCAAAAATGAACTTGTTTGAAAAGAATCGTCCATATAGTTATAAGTACATCATCTCCCAAATATTATTAATGATTTAAATATCCTATATATCAATTTAATATTAATTTTATACTATTCCATAACATTTGGATATAAAAAGAAATGAAATGAACCGTTCATGGAGATGGTAGGTCGTACGTACGCATGAACACTAATTTCATTTTTTTGTCATATTAATGGAATTAAAAATAATTGAGATATATATATATATTATAATTAATGTATAATATATATGTTATATAGGTCACATAAGTTCATTAATTTCATTCTTTATACATTCCATGTATTGCATGAACGAGTCACATCACTTGAGGTGGCGGTAGTCCGCACTTCCTCATATGAAATTATCGCATTTGCACAACATGAAAAGCATAAAGGTATGTTTTAAATATAAAATACAGAATCATATGGAAAACCTAAATACCATATATATCATATATAAAATATAGTGACATCATAATGGCCATCATGAAAGGTGTTAAGAGAAGTTTGAACAATCATCATTTTGTGAGGCAGTAATTCGCCATCCACAGAAACAGTATGTTCTTTAACCATTAGACAGAGTCGTGTGTAAGTTTAGCTCGAATACTTCACATAAAAACATCCTAGTATATTGAAGATACTGGTGTTGTTACAAAATAAAGTAATAAAAAGAGTTAAGGGGTATGGAGAAGAAAAATAAAACAAATGAACACAAGTGAAGACATTACCTTTAAATCGGGTAACTCCTATTGGTTTGAACCAAAAGGGTTTATTGAATAGCATTCTGCCAATGGTGAGGCTTCAATGATGAATATAGTGATGTGGAGAGATGAAATGGGTAGGGGTTGGCTAAGCCAAAGGCTTGAGGGGTGTGGGTATGGAGGTATAGGTGGGGGCCTTTTATAAGAGGAAAGAGGGGCACTCATGGAATGTCAAGAAATGTTACTTTATTTTAAAAAGAGTTTCGGATTTTAAAGGTCCCACATTGATATATTTTGTGGATAAGGTGATAAGGGTTCGAAATATACTCATCCAATAGATTTTTTTCCAAGTTTAAGTCTTAGATTTTACATTATCTTTTCGTTTTATTTAAAGCGTTCATTAATGAGGTAATTACTGCATCATCATGGTGTCATAAATAATTTAATTTATTTAATGTCTAGAAATTATAAAAAAAATACTTTGATGTATGAAATATTTTTAGATTTATAATGACAATTTATAGTCTAAGATATAGTTTATTTAGACAAAATTAAAAGTATTTTACTTGGGTGTTACATACTTTGCTTACATTTTCCTTTCTTTAAAAAATATGATAAAAGGTCACTATCACACTAAAGTGATTCCATGGGGTCCCAAGGTTGGAACAAGGAATCCCATGGTAGGCCATGACACCACCAATATCATTAGGACACATTTTGAAGTCATTTTATATTTTTATGATATTATTTTCTTACCCTTAATTACCCGATTACTAATTAATCACGATAATTAAAGATAATTACCGTCGTTACTATTCATAATGTCCCAAAAAAAAGTCTTAATTAAATAATTTGTACCTTATGATTCCAAATAAGGAATCCATTTTATCAAATTCAAAACATATAAGTTTCATTAATAAATCTTATAGTTAATTCCCGCTCTCAAAACAAATAGCGGGTTTTTTTGGAAGCAATATCTATGAAAAGTTTGGCACTTGTTTATGTCCATTTTCAAAGTGAAATTAATTCTAATCACCACAAATTTATTAAATTGTAAAAATATATTCTAATTAAAGTTTAAAACCAATTAAAAATATAATCTAACCGTATATTTAAGTTAGATGAAAAAGAAGTTTTGATGAAAAATGCAATATTTTTCACTATTCATTAAAAAAATGAACATTGTCAGAAACATACCAAAAATTAAACCAAATTAAATTTCAATATCCCATTCATAAAGAATAAGTTTATTTTGACAAATAGAGCTTATAAAATTGTCAAAATTTAGATTAAAAAATGGTTCTCCATCAAAAGGCGGTAAAACAATCTTTTAAAAATATTAGAGTATTTATTCTTAAAATTGGATTCATTTGGATTTTAAGCCTCTAAAATTTATTGCATAAATGTAAAAATATTTAACAAAAATATGTAATCATTTTGTAGTTATTTCTGTTCATTCCCTCCATTACAATGGCTAGGCGTTAACTATTATAATATTATTATATTATTAGTGTGCAATGTGAGATTTCAAAGAAACTCGTTGTTGCGTATTAGGTACACTATCGAGCATAGCGTTTTATTTAAAGTAGTATTAATACTTTATTCACAAATATGGATAAATATTAAAATGTCATATTCTTTATTTACCCGGGGTGTTACATCCTTCCCCCCTTTTGGGAATTGCGTCCTCGCAATTTTAAAATTGGGCTTGGAAACTTCATTGAAAATCCCAAATCGGAACAAGAGTCAGTAAAACTATCACTTTAAAATAAAGAAAGAGAAGTACAAAGGTCAAATGAGTTAACCAATACTAGGATTCCATGTAGGAAAACATGGACATGGAGGAGAAAACAAAGGGTCATGTTATGATGGAGAGTGATAGAAAACATGTTTAGGAGAAAGTTAACAACAAGAAAATCACAAACTTGTGATGGGTTAAACGGTATTTGATTCCCCAGTAGGAAAAATTAACAGACAACATTTTTGTTTTAAGTTACTTTTCACTGAGGAATTTATTTATGAGATTAAATAAAACATAATGAAACATACTTACTTGTCATGTTGACTTTCAACTTTTACTAGATTTCTTACAAAAACTCATATTTTCTCCAAAATACTGGCATTTAGGATGACTTGTTCACATTAAGAGATCTATAATCAACTTCTAGAGAGTCACATAATCCACAAAAGAGAACTATATACTTCCCATGTCTTTAGACCTTAACCAAAACTAAAACAAAAAAGGTTAGTATGAGATCAGATAATACCCAAAAAGGATAATCTTTTATAAAAAAAATCTATTCTTAATCTCCAGAATTTTTCAAACAATACCCAAAGTTCAACAAAGACCATTCAACAAACATCTATCCATAAAATTATTCAAAGTAATCAAAACTAAGACTAAAACCCAAATCTATGAAGTATTTAATCACATAGTCTTCCAAGATAAACCTTAACATTTATCTCCAAATAACATCAGTTACTCTTAAAGTTTCATACTGAAAAGTAATTAACCTAATCACAAATCATCTATGATAGGTTAATAGTTTCCATAGATAACCCAAAATCTACTTATTCTAGATTCACAAGATCATCTGACTAAAAGGAATTAGTCAAACTAACCAGGGGATTCACGTAGTCTAGTGGTAGGCGATAAATACTGGTCGCACTTTGGTTATGGGTTCGATTCACATAGCTTCGCTAGATGCGACAGGTTGTCACACGGTCTACGTGTTGTCCTTTTTCCAAAACTACATTATTCTTATAAAATTCTCCAAAAAGAGATAAAATCTTCAAAAATAACCATAACATAATTTTACCTCAAGTTTATCTCATGTCGTTCATATTCCATCATAACGTATAGTAACCCATAATTACCTCAAAAGTAAGGATCATATAAACCCTAATGGTTACCTTTATAATTATTACCTGAACTTCCATGTCGAGTTGGTTCTCTCGTACATGATGCATTAGGGAACTCACCAAGGTTCAAGTGGTTGATCATGACTCCTGATATTTGGTTTAGAATAACCATGACATTTCTCATTGAATCCCCAATTTCATCGAGTCTCTTAATCAGAGAACCACCACAGTTTCCTTCAAACCCATTGTCACTTTGGTTCCTGTTAGATCTATCCATTTACTAAACCCAGAAATGTCAGTGTGAGTATATCAACAAAATCATTATGAACTAATGATAAAGATAAACACTAAGATATAATTACTCATTCACATTATCTAAAAACGATGACTCTTTCTGAAATCCTAGCCATTATGGTAATGTCACTTATGCTTAAAGAATACCCAATCCTCTAAAGTTATCTAAACTGGCCTTTGATACCAACTATAAGGAATCGACCTTAATCGTTACTTACTATTGAATTAAATGAATAATTCACATTGAGGATCTTTTCAGGTTTAGAGTTTTAGAAAATTAAAACATAACTATTACATCTCAAAGATTACAAAGTAGACACATCTACTCAGCTTCCATTTTTTTCACAAAATAAAAACTTGTGAACAAAAGAGTCATGTCTAGTTCCTTGTTTTAGACAGACTGACATTTCCTTGATCCCATCCTTGACCCTATTAAACTTTATTTCCTGTGAAAAACATTTCAAAAAAACATGGGATGAGCATAAAAAGCTCAGTAAGGGTTATAACAATACGGAAAGAAAACATTAGTCCCTGTATACATAAGAACCAATGAAATCATACTTTACTCATAAAACATAATCAATTTAACACACCTCATGAAATCATAGGATTTACGAATAACTCATACAAATAATAAGACATAAAGGTAAATTGAGGCATTCATAACATTCTTACGTAGGGAGTAACCCTCATGGTTACGTTTGGAATACCCATCACAGTATATTCCTTAATCTTCTTCGGAGAAACCTTAACATTTAACTCCTTCACATTACCCAATGCATTGGAGATCTATCACGGGCTCACCCGCCCTTAGTTTATAACAGAACCACCCGTCTTCATAAACAATGCCCAAGAACCATAACATAATCATAACACATAACTTAAGCATAAAAGAAAGATAACAGTACCACATAACAATATAACATTTTAAGATATTGAAATAATGAATCCATTCTAAAAACCATTTTCAAAACCATTTAAAACATATAATAAAGAGATTTTTGAATCAAAGTGCCCCATACCACTTTGAAGCTTTTAACATTTTAAACCATTAATATCCATATAAATAAATCCTTAAAACCATTTTGAAAACATGGATATTAATGATAAATATTTATTAAAACATTTAAAAAGATATTTTAGTTAAAGTGTTTTTAACAAAATGAGAGACACTTGAATACAATAATTGAGAACGTTAAAATATAATGAGAATAAAGGTATTCATGATATAATATTTCAAAGGACAGTATATACACCATATAAGAGTTAATTGGTGCATAACAACAATGAAGTCTCAAAAGAAATGTAAAATGAGATGAAATCCCTTATAAAGAAGGTATCCTTAAATTAAAGAAAAATCAATCTCATAATTATGTGTGACAAATATAAATACACCCAATATAGATGGATATTATTTTTAAAATAATAAAAGTTCATTCACACATATTAAAAGGATTACATATTCAATAACTAAATGTTGAACCCAAAGAAATCAAAATTGGGTTAAGAAGTTCCCTTGGTAAAATTCGACAGCCTAACGACGTCACTTAAAAATTCATAAAATTAGTTGATGAGAGATAAAATGGTATCTCATCACTTGGACATAAAATTTAAATCAATAAGGATATAAAAGAACATATCCCAACATAAAAAGATGCAAATTAAAAGACATAACAAAATAAGTCTTTTTAAAAGAAGAGTGTGAAAGGTTCCCTTACCGATTTGGGAAACTTTCGAAACGTACACCCCATGAAAGAAGGGTCATACAATGAAGATGTAAATACCCATAAATGAGAGTGTATTACATAAATAGTAAGATAATGGGAAGTACATACACCACACAAAACGAAATAGTGGCCAATGTATCATGAATCTCACGGGAATAAAAAGTCAGATGAAAATCCCCTTATGAAAATTCGGCAGCCTAACAGCGCCACATAAAACGTCCAAAAATGGATTGATGAGATAAAATAGGGTCTCTCATCATATTAAAAAAATTACAGCAATAGTAATATAAAAGGAAAGTTTCCAACATAAGAAATAGGAGCTTAAATTAAGTTACATAAAAAGAGTACTTAAAAATAAAGAGAGAGGTAGGATCCCTTACCTCAAGCCCGATTTGTCTTGTTCGTTTCTTTATATTCCTGAATAATAAAATTTTGTCAATCTATAATTTCTTAAGGACCCACTTTAAAGTTTATTATTCAATTAATATCACATATTATAATGTTATAATAATTAGTTAATTTCATGAGTTCATATCAAATGTTTTTGTCGATGTTTGGTACATGAGTCAAAAATGAACTTGTTTGAAAAGAATCATCCATGTAGTTATAAGTACATCATATCCAGAATAGTATTAATGATTTAAATATCATATATATCCATTAAATATTAATTTAATACTATTCCATAACATTTGGAGATAAAAATAAATGAAATGCACCGTTCATGGAGACGGTAGGCCGTACGTACGCATGAATGCTACTTTCATTTCTTTGTCATATTAATGGAATTAAAAATAATTGAGAGATATATATATATTATAATTCTAGTATAATATATATGTTATATATTTCACATAAGTTCATTAATTTTATTCTTTATACATTCCATATATTGCGTGAACGAGTCATATAACTTGAGGGGGCGGTCGTCCGCACTTCCTCATATGAAATTATCACATTTGCACAACATGGAAAACATAAAGGTATGTTTTAAATATAAAATAAATAAGAATATGGAAAAAATAAATACCATATATATAATATATAAAACACAGTGACATAATAATGGCCACCGTGAAAGGTGTTAAGAGAAGTTTGAACAATCATCATTTCGTGAGGCAGTAATTCACCATCCACAGAAACAGTATGTTCTTTAACCATTAGACGGAGGTGTGTGTAAGTGTATCTAGAATACTTCACATAAAAAAATCCCAGTATATTGAAGATAATATTTTTGTTACAAAATAAAGGAATAAAAAGAGTTTAGGGGTTTGGAGAAGAAAAATAAATCAAAAGAACACAGGTGAAGACATTACCTTTGAATCGGGTAACTCCTCTTGGTTTGAACCTAAAGGGTTTCTTGAAGAGAATTCTGCCAAAGGTGAGGCTTCAATGATGAATAGAGGGATGTGGAGAGATGAAATGGGAAGGGTTTGTCCGAGCCAAAGGCTTGAGGGGTGTGGGTATGTAGGTAGAGGTGGGGGCCTTTTATTAGAGGAGAGGAGGGGCACTCATGGAATGTCAAGAAATGTTACTTTATTTTAAAAAGAGATTCGGATTTTAAATGTCCCAAATTGATATATTTAGAGGGTAATGTGATAAGGGTTCGAAATATACTCACCCAATAGGTTTTTTCCAAGTGTAAGTCTTATATTTTACATTATCTTTTCATTTTATTTAAATCGTTCATTAATGAGGTAATTGCTGCATCATCATGGTGTCATAAATAATTTAATTTATTTAATGTCTAAAAATTATAAAAAAATACTATGATGTACGAAATATTTTTTCAATTTCCAATTAATATTTATAGTCTAATAGATCATTTATTTAGACAATATTAAAATTATTTTACTTGGGTGTTACATACTTTGGTTACATTTTCTTTTCTTTAAAAAAATGATAAAAGGTCACTATCAAACTAAAGTGATTCCATGGGGTCCCAAGGATGGCACAAGGAATCTCATGGTCGTCCATGACACCAAAAATAGCATTAGGACACATGTTGGGGTCATTTTATATTTTTATGATATTATTTTCTTACACTTAATTACCAGATTACTAATTAAACGCGATAATTAAAGATAATTACCGTCGTTACTATCCATAATGTCCAAAAACAAAAGAGTATTAATTACAAAATTTGGACCTTCTGATTCCAAATATTGAATCCATTTTTTCAAATTCAAAACATAGAAGTTTCATTAATAAATCATATTGTTAATTCCCGCTATCAAAACAAATAGCGGGTTTTTTGGAAGCAATATCTATGAAAAGTTTGGCACTTGTTTATGTCCATTTTCATAGTGAAATTAAGTATAATGACCACAAATGAATTAAATTGTAAAAATATATTCTAATTAAACTTTAAAACCAATTAAAAAAATAATCTAACCATATATTTGAATTAGATGAAAAATCAGTTTTGATGTAAAATGCAATATTTTTCACTATTCATTAAAAAATGAACATTGCCAGAAACATACCAAAAATTTATCCACAGTAATTTTAAATATCCCAATCAT
Source organism: Viscum album (assembly GCA_963277665.1). Classification (NCBI taxonomy): domain Eukaryota; kingdom Viridiplantae; phylum Streptophyta; class Magnoliopsida; order Santalales; family Viscaceae; genus Viscum; species Viscum album. The sequence goes on from OY728132.1 coordinate 1,882,366,595, forward strand.
AAATAATCATTTTATTTTGAAAGATAGAGCTTATAAAATTGTCAAAAGTTAGATTTAAAAAGGTTCTCCATCAAAAGGCGGTGAAACAATCTTTTAAAAACATTAGAGTATTTATTCTTAAAATTGGATTCATTTGGATTTTAAGCCTCTAACATTTATTGAATAAATGTAAAAATATTTAACAAACATATGTAATCATTTTTTAGTTATTTATGTTCATTCAATCCATTACAACGGCTAGGCGTTAACTACTATAATATTATTATATTATTAGTGTGCAACGTGAGATTTCAAAGAAACTCGTTGTTGCGTATTGGGTACGCCATCGAGCATATTGTTCCCTTTAAAGTAGTATTAATAATTTATTCACAAATATAAAAAAATATGAAAATTTCATATTCTTTATTTACCTGGGGTGTTACAAAATGAGCCACTTTAGTCAACTGATCCACAACTTTCCATATCACATCATTCTTTTATGGAGTCCTCAGAAGACCCACAACAAAATCCATTGTCAATTCATCCCATTTCCTCTCTATAATGGGTAATGGCTGCAAAAAACTACCCATTAATTGATTTTAATCTTTTACCTATAAGAATTTAAGTCATCGGTTGATGATTCTTATATCCACTATCTTTTTCTAGGTCCACCAATACTAACTATGAAGGTAATTAAATATGTTGTTCAAACTAGGATACACTGCCCACATAGATGCATGAAACACTTGAATAATCTATTGTTGCAGACACATTGGCAGAACTAGATGGCCTTGAACACAAAATACTCAATCACATTACATGGTCTAACTAGAAGGTGATTCCACACCTTTAAAACATTCCCTTAAATCCACACATTCAGAATACTTATAATGTGTCTCCATAACATGACTCATAATTGTGGACTCAACATCCAAGGATTTTAGAGTTATCTACCCTTGTCCATCCTGCACCTCAAGATGAATCTCAGAAAAAAATTCCATCATATTTAACTCCAAACATGATTCTTGAACCACCTAATTATGAGTATTATAACTAAAATCATTTGCAACACTTTTCCCTTTCTCGTTGTGTAAACTATCTCAAAGTAAAGGGATTTAATGTATTTAACATACGTTCATTGAAGAAGTTTCAAATCATGTGGAGGGAAAATGTACTTCACACTTTTATGATAAGTATACAATGTAAATCATTTCCCCAATATGTAATTCCACCATAATTATAAGGAAATAATGATCCTAGCCAATTCAAGATCATGTGTCAAGTAATTCGTTTCATGATGTCTCAATTTTTATTACTCATATTCCATAACTCAGTCAACCTACATCAAGATCACCCCAATCCCAATACTAGACACATCAAAAAACAAGCTATATTTATTACCTGGCTCTGGTAAGATCTGAATCGGTGAGGTTTTCATCCACTTATTTAACTCTTGGAATGAATTTTCACTTACTTCATACCATTAAAACATGATTTCATTCTTAGTCAAACCCAAAAGTGGTGCATCCAAATGAGAAAAGTACTTAACAAACATTGAATAATGTAACACCCCAAGGTTTTGAAAATAAATATAGAATGAAATTTAATAATCTATCCCTTAAACATAATTTTTCCCCTTATATGTTTTGAATTTTGAAAAACGGTCATTTAGAGTTGTGTTCATTAAGTCATTCGGAGTCTGATAGAACAAACTTGATTTTTGGTGAATAGTAACATACCCTCATGAATAGTAATATGAATATTAATATGACCCTTTAGAATAGAAAATAATTATATTACATTATTTTTTTAAGATAATATGATAATTATATCATAATTAATTTTTCAATGTGATATAAAATTAATTACACCTTAAAATTGTTATGTTTCGTATTTACTGTGACCTTATTTAAAAATTAAATTAATAATATTTAGAAAAATAATTTTGTAAAATGGAGTTAATTTTTGAATTCTACACATCAAAAAATATTAGGGGTAAATTTTTGGGATTTTTCTAAAATTCTAGAATTTTTTATGAATAGTGAATTAAGATAAAATACCGTATATACAAATTATCAGTTAAATACACTATTTATGACATTATAAGGGATGTAAGACCACTTAGTTCAAACTCAAATTCACTTATTACTATTTTGGGTCACATGAAACAACACTATTGGTTGTCTTGAGAGAAATAATAAAATAATGAATTAAATATTCAAAATTTACTCCTCTCCTCAACTATAAAAACCCCTCACCACTCCCTATTCTCTTCACTACTCTAAGCCTTGAATCTCCCCAATGTTTAGACCAATTACCCTTCCCTAGTCTCTCCCCTGATCCAAGAATCTTATGGTCTTTCCAAAACACCAAAACCCCTTCCCTTAAAGAGATTCTCAAGGTGGTTATTTCAAGAGGTAAAGCACCCTTCTTTTTCATTTGGTTTCATTTCAATTTATATTCTTTTTCTATCCTCTCCTCACATCCTCTATCCAAATGATCATTATAACTCCATTATAATCTATATACTAGAATTATATAATGTGAATTTAAGAACAATCATAAATATTCTTACTCCCTCCCTTTTATTTTTATAAATGAAATCAACGTTCATGGGGTTCCAATTTATAGCCTTCGTGGACGACGAAGTTTAGTTATTCAATTTCTTCATCATTCCTGGTCATGAAACCATATTTATGATTGAGATAGACTATAATATATGTATTATAAACAAATTAATATTCAATAACCATAATATGTACATATAATTAAGATATATGACAAAACTAGTTCATAATAATCCAAATACTGCCAAATAATCGAAGTAGTTGTCATCTAATGATTCATCCTCATTCCATGTAACCAAATGAAATAAATGACCATCATCAATTCTGTATGTTCATAAATAATATATATTTTCAATTCTAGATATTTACATCCATTTTACTTCATTACTTACAAGCAAGTGAACCGAATTTTAAAATAAAGGAAACGAACACCCCAGAACAAAGAAATTCAATACAATAACTTATCAATAAGGATGTAAATGAAATAAAAATAATTATGATAAGATAAATACATGTATAATAGGTGATGAAATAATTTATTAATAATTATAATTTCATATTCTAGGATCTTAAGTTCATGAGAGAACACGTTTGGAGTTAAGGTAAGGATTTTTCTACCCGAACTTCCGTTTTCATTCTGGTTAATTGCATTGTCTAAATACCTCATAGAAATTCTTATGTATTGTTATGTACTCCTCATAAATTCGTTTTGAGTATTATACATATGTTTACCAACCAGAACCCTTCCTTATTTTATGTATAGTTACACGTTTTAAAATGAACATTCAAAACTATTTCCAAAATACAATCCCGATTCAAGGGAATTCCTCAAATTCTTATCTATTTTAAAGGGAACTCTATAAAATGTTTTTGGGAACCATTATCCTTATAAAATCACTCATTTTATTATGAAAATGAAATCTTAATTCACTTCTAGTTTTATACAAAGTTTTTTCCAAAATAACTCTTCTTTTCAAAATAAAAGAGTATTTATCTCAAAAATTGCTTAATGATTTCATAAGAGTATTCTCATTTGACTCAACACACTTGTTGATTATTATGTATTTCCGGGGATAATAATTTATGATGTCATATACCTTATTTTATTGAATGGTTTATGACTAACTTTATTTTGTATGATCTATCCTAAAACTATTCACCATATTACTTGGAATGGTTGGAGTTTTATGTTTAATGATTGGGGAAAGTTAGTTACATTTCATATGATAGTTTCAATATGAATGTATATATTGTTTATGTTTATCCCCACTAATATGAGGAATGTATTGAACTTGTTATGTGATGGGTGGGTCCCTCTATATCCCCTCAATTCATCAGTAGGTCTCATGAGACAAATAGACATGGAATTGGCCGAGGCCATTCCCAATGTGATATATGGATTTTGGCCAAGGCCTTAATCATTAGACATCTTGGCCAAGGCCTTGACAAAATGATTCAGATTTTCTGGCATTATTAATCCCATCATTATGATTTTATCTATTGATATTTCATGTGGTTATTCGATAAGTAGAATTCCGATGATTATGTTTTATTATGACGTTATTTACTCATCTCACTTTCCTGGCATAATGTGTTCATGTTTATTATTAAAGGCATGTGTTTTAAATTATTCAAAATGTTTAATGTTTAACTTATCTTTCGATGTATTGATTACTCTTTCAGAGTGTTTGAGCTCACCCCTTTCTTATGTTTCTTTTTCTCAGGACAGGAAGAAGTAATTTATGAGTGACTTTCAAGCATAATCTAAGAGACATGATGTTTCTAGTGGAATAAATTAGCGTTGTATTTTCCCTTCATGTTATAATGTTAAACTTATTTATGTATCTTGTTTCCAATAATACTAAACTACTCGGTCCTTCAGGATGATTATTCCTTGTTTGTATTCTAATGCAGTCAAATAAGTCACTGACTCCGGGAAACTAGGGTTGGGTCCTTATTGTTGGTATTAGAAGAAGTTTAGTAGAAAACTTGGAAACTAGATTTAGAAAACGTAGATTAGGGAAGAGTCCCTAAGATAGTCTTTGAATATAAACATACAAGAACTTCCTGGTATTTTAGTAAGTATTAGATTATGTGGATCTTTCAAGAAATACATCCCTGTCTGGATATGAGCAGGTAGAGGTGGCTCTGATACAGATATACCTAGGAGTGGAAGCTCTGACAAGGAGTTTCGGGCTTGACCTAAGGTATCCTGGTATATGACTACGGGCCTTACTGCACTCTTGGTTACGACACTCCCAGGAGATATTCTTTGGATAATTCATGTTTTCTTTACAAGCCGTTATGAAGGATTTAAATGTAGATTTTTCCTCAAAGATACCGTGTTTATGATTAATAGATTAGCTATGCATAAATTTATTCTTAGTATTTTTTCTACATTGATATTATTAATTATGATACATACCTTAATATAGTGTATGCCCTTTTTTAGAAATAGATCCTATTGGAAGGAATGGAAACCGCACGAATACGCGTAGGGATTTCCCTCTGATGCAAGATAATGATGTTGGATATGGTGTTGTGACTGGTGCTGAGAAACTCATAACTATACTGGGAAAACTTACTCAGGTTATGAATAATAACCTTACCCACATGGAGCATCCAGATCCACCACGTGGAGGAGCTATGTTAGATCTCTTTATGCGACAACAACCTCCAACATTCAACAAGACTATAAACCCTTTTTTAGCAGAGCAGTGGATATGTTCCCTTGATAAGATATTTATTTCCTTGGGATGTAATGAAAGAGAGAAGGTTGTCATGGAAGTCTATCGTCTATCAGGAGATGCATATCGGTGGTGGTAATTAATCTAGAACACAAAGAAGGAGGAAGAAATAGAGGAGATGGAATGGAGAGACTTTAAGGAAATCTTCCTAGAGAAATACTTTCCTCGTGAACAAAGAGCGGATATGGAGAGAAAATTCTTGAATCTGAGGCAGAAGAAAGATGATAATGTTCCAAAGTACAAAGCTAACTTCACATGGTTAGCAAGACATGTTGTGGTCTACATATGAAATCCAAGTAGAAAAATTGATCGATTCTTTGATGGCCTTAATCCATTACTCCGGTGGGCACTGGTCTCTCAAAGTTTTTCATCATATGAGGATATTGTTTTATGTGATATCAAGAGAGAAGCATAATTCTCAAAGTCTTATGACTTTAAGGGAATGCAAGAAAATAATAGGGCTGTTGAAAACCTTGGGAAAGGAAATAAGGATATAGGGAAGAAGGGAAAAGTTGAAGTTCCACCATGTGACAATTGTGGAAGGAAACACCCTGGTGAGTGCTTAAAAAGAAAAAGGAGAATGCTAAAAATGTGGTCAGAAAGGCTATCTTGCTGGTGATTACAAGGGGAAGAAGGAATCCAATGATGTTCGATGCTATAATTATCAGGAGATGGGATACTATGCTAATGATTTTCCAAAGCGTCAAGGAAATATGCAACAGAAAAGGACAAGGGATCAGGGAAAAGCTTATGTAATCACAACTGAAGAGGTTGAAGTTCTGAATGATGTGGTTGAAGGTACTTTGATCATTTCATCAAACTTATCCAATGATTTATTTGATTCTGGATCATCACATTGTTTCATATCTTCCTGGTTTTCTAAGAAAATTAGATATTTCCAATTTGATTTTACAAAGGAGTTGTCAGTCAAAAAACTTAAGGGATGTATCATTACAAAAATGATTTTTGAATCAGTTCCCATTAGGGCATATAAATATTCTTTATCTGCTGATCTCATTGTTATACCCATTATTGAATTTGATATAATCCTTGGTATGGAATGGCTTTCAGACCATGATGCAAAAATTTATTGTTAGAAGAAGGAGGTTACAATTTTTGATGATGATAAGAAACACCTTATCTTTAGAGTAGAAACGTCACCACCTGATTCTTATTTAGATCCACCCCCAGTAGGTCAACTAAATTCAATTATCAGTGAGGAAGAGAATGAAGTATCAATGGGTGAGGAAAAGAATGTTCAAATAGAATATGTACCTATTGTGCAAGAATATATTGATGTCTTTCCATTGGATTTACCCGAACATCCACCAGAGCATGAAATTGAGTTTTCCATTTACTTAATTTTTGGTTCAAGGCCTATATCAAATACCCCTTATAGAATGGCCACTACGGAGTTAGCGAATCTAAAGAAACAACTAGAGGAATTGAGTGATAAAGGATCTATTCTCCCTAGTGTTTCTCCATGGGGAGCCCCTGTTCTTTTCATTAATAAGAAAGACGAGTCTCTAAGGTTGTTCATTGATTATTGGGAAATCAATGCTATTACAATAATGAATAAGTATCCTTTGCCAAGAATTGATGATTTATTCAATCAACTTCATGGAGCCCAATATTTTTCGAAGATTGATCTTCGATCTGGATGTCATCAGTTTCTTGTAAGAAAGGAAGACATTTCAAAAACAGCATTTTGAACAAGGTATAGGCATTATGAGTTTACATTAATGCCTTTTGAACTAACCATTTCACCATTCATTTTCATGGATCTCATAAATAGAGTCTTCAAGGAGTATATTGATGACTTTGTAGAGGTGTTTATCGATGATATCCTGGTTTACTCTAAGAGCTATAAAGATCATGAAAATCACTTTCACACCATTCTTAATACTCTGAGAAGAAATGAATTATATGGGAATTTTAGCAAGTGCGAATTCTGGATCCAATGAGTTTCCTTTCTAGGCCACATTGTCTCTAAGGATGGAATATCTGTAGTTCCTGTGATGATAAAGGTTGTGCAAGAATGGACTACTCCAATGAACGTAACTAATGTACGCAATTTTATTATTTTAGCAGGTTATTATCAGCGTTTCATTCAGAACTTTTCCCATTTAGCCAACCCAATGACCAAGATCACACGAAAAGGGGTTAAGTTTGTATGGACCAAGGAATGTGAAGAGTGATTTGAAGAATTGAAGAGGAGGTTAGTGAATGAAATGATACTTAACCTACCATCAGGGAATGATGGGTTTGTTATCTATAGTGATGTGTCAAAGAAAGGACTTGGTTGTTTCCTTGTGCAGAATGATCGAGTGATTGCCTATCCGTTTGGGTAGCTAAAAATTCATGAACAAAACTACCCAAATCATGATCTTAAGTTAGCAGTGGTAATCTTTACTCCAAATATTTGGAGAAATTACCTCTATGGTGAGAAATGTGAGATATATACAGATCATAAGAGTTTGAAATATATATTCTCACAAAAATAACTCAACATGAGACAAAGAAGATGGATTGGGATACTCAAAGACTAAGATTTCACAATACACTACCACCCCAGAAAGGAAAATAAGGTAGCAGACGCTTTGAGTAGAAAGGACCATAGAATTCTGAACAAGATGAGAGTTGAAAGGGATCCTCTATTCATGGATCTAGTAAAGATAGATATGGGGATTATAAAGGAAGGTAACATATCACTACTTTTTCATATGGTTTCCAAAACCTATTTACTGGAAAAGACAAAATGTTATTGGGATGATGATGAAGAGTTTCAAAAGAAAATTAAAGCTGTAAATGATGGGAGATTGACTGAATTCGCATATGAAGGTGGCATTTTTAAATATGGAAAAAGGCTTTGTGTTCCTACTATTCTTGAGTTTAAGAGGTAACTACCAGATGATGCTCATAGCTCTAATTTATCTATTTACCCTGGTAGGAAAAAGCTGTTCAGAGATATAAAGGAACATTTTTGGTGGGAAAACATGAGGAGGGAGATTGTAGATTACGTGTCGAGATGTTTGGTTTTTCAATAGGTGAAGGCAAGAAGACAACATCCTGGTGGAGTCATGAAACCCCTTCCTATACCTATGTGTAAATGGGATGATATTATGATGGACTTTGTCATGGGGCTACCAAAGACTCCAAGAAATAATGATACGATATGGGTCATTATTGAACGTCTTACAAAATCTAAACATTTTCTTTCTATGAGGGAAGATTTACCACTTAGGCGTTTAGCAAGAATATATATTAATGAAGATGTAAGACTTCATGGTCTACCCACATCAATTCTTTCTGATCATGATACCCGTTTTACATCACGATTCTGGAAGAGTCTTCAGAAGGCCCTAGATACTGATCTTTGTTTGAGCACTGACTACCACCCACAAAATGATGGACAATCAGAACAGACTATTCAAACATTGGAAGACATGTTGAGGTCTTGTACACTTTATTTTCAAGGCATGCGGGATCATTATTTACCCCTCGTGGAATTTTCCTACAATAATAGCTTCCATTCAAGTATTCATATGGCACCTATGAAGCATTATATGGGAGGAGATTCCATACATCAACTTGCTGGGATGAAGATGGTAAAAGAAATCTTGTGGGCCCAGAACTGGTAGAAGAAACAATGGAAAATGTGAAGATTATCCAGAACCATATCAAAACAGCTCAAAGTAGGCAAAAGATCTATGCTGATAACCGAAGGAAGGATTTGGATTTTTAAGAAGGTGATCATTTTTTCTTAAAGGAATATCCATGGAAGGGTATTATATGGTTCGGTAAGAAGGGAAAATTAAGTCCCAGGTACATTGAACCTTTGGAAATTCTAGACTGAATTGGAGCCGCATCTTACCATTTGGCAATGTCACCAAGTCTCTCCAAGGTTTACAAAGTGTTTCACGTGTCAATGTTAAGAAAATACATGCCGACCCAAAACAAGTACTCACATGTGAAGAAGTAGAACTTGAGCCCGATCTATCTTATTGTGAAGATCCTATTAAGATTATTGATACTAGAGAACAAGTATTGAGAAATTGGATGACTCGTCTGGTAAAGATTCTATGGAGGAACCACAAGATGGAGGAAGAAACATGGGATCCTGAGGAGCTTATGTTAAAGGCATACCCAAATATTTTTATGTAATATTTTTTGAATTTCATGGATGAAATTTTTGTAAGGAGGGGAGAAAGAAACACCCCAAGGTTTTGAAAATAAATATAGAATGAAATTTTATAATCTATATATTAAACATAACTTTGCCTCTTCTATGTTTTGAATTTTGAAAAATGGTCATCTAGAGTTATGTTCAGTAAGTCATGAGGAGTCTGATAGAACAAACCTGATTTTTTTTGAATAGTAAAATGCCCTTAAGAATATTAATATGAATAATAATATGACACTTATGAATAGTAAATAATGATATTAATTTATTTTCTTAATGTAATAAGATAATGAAATCATAATTAATTTTTCAATGTGATATAAAATTAATTTCTCCTTAAAATTGTAATGTTTTGAATTTACTATGACCTTATTTAAAAATTAAATTAATAATACTTAGAAAATTAATTTCGGAAAATGGAGTTCATTTTTTAATTCTACACATTGAAAAATAGTTGGGGTAAATTTTTGGGGTTTTTCTGAAATTATAGAATTTTTTATGAATAGTGAAATATGATAAAATACTGTATATACAAATTATCAGTTAAATACACTATTTTTGACATCATAAGTGATGTAAGTCCACTTGGTTCGAACTCACATGCACTTATTACTATTAGGGGTCATATCAAACAACACTATTGGTTGTCTTGGGGGAAATAATAAAACAATGAATTAAATATTCAAAATTTACTCTTCTCCTCCACTATAAAAACCCCTCACCACTCCCTCTACTCTTCACTACTATAAGCCTTGAAGAGCTTCAAAGTTCATCCCAATTACCCTTACCTAGCCTCTCCCCTCGTCCAAGAATTTTCTTGTCTTTCCAAAATACTAAAACACCTTCCCTTAAGGATATTCTCAAGGAGGTTATTTCAAGAGGAAAAGCACCCTTCTTTTTCATTTGGTTTCATTTCAATTTATATTCTTTTACGATCCTCTCCTCACATACTCTATCCAAATTATCATGATAACTATAGTATCATCTATATAATAGAATTATATCATGTGAATGTAAGAACCATCATAAATATTCTTACTCCCTCCTTTTTATTTTTATAAATGAAATCAATGTCCATGGGGTTCCAATTTATAGCCTTCGTGGACGACAAAGTTTTGTTCTTAAATTTATTCTTCATTATTGTCCATGAAACCATATTTATGGTTGAACCAGACTATAATATATGTATTATAACTTAATTAATATTCAGAAACCAGAATATGTACATATAATTAAGTTATACGACAAAACTAGGTCATAATAATCCTAATACCGCCAAATAATCGAATAGTTTTCATCTAATGATTCATCCTAATTCCATGTAAACAAATGAAAGGAATGACCATTATAAATTATTTATGTTCATAAATAATATATAATTTCAATTCTGTAGATTTACATCCATTCCACTTCAATAATTAAAATCAAGTGAACCGAATATGAAAATAAAGGAAACGAACACCCCAGATCAACGAAATTCAATATAATAACTTATCAATTAGGATGTAAATAAACTAAAAAGAATTATGAAAAACTATATACATGTCTAATAGGTTCTGAAAAAATTTATTAATAATTATAATTTCATATTCCCCGGAGCTTAAGTTCAAGATCGGATCACGTTTGGAGTTAAGGTAAGGGGTTTTCCACCCGAACATCTGTTTTCATTCGGGTTAATTTCATTGTCTAAATACCTTAGAGAAATTATTATGTATTGTTATTTACTCATCATAAATTAATTTTGAGTATTATACATATGTTTACCGACCAGAACCCCTCCTTATTTTATGTATAGTTACATGTTTTAAAAGGAACTTTCAAAATTATTTCCAAAATACCAGTCAGATTCAAGGGAATTCCTCAAATTATTATCTATTTTCCAGGGAACTCTATAATCTGTTTTTGGGAACCATTATCCTTATAAAATAACTCATTTTGTTATGAAAATAATAACTTAATTTACTTCTAGTTTTATACAAAGATTTTTCCAAGAGAACTCTTCTTTTCAAAATAAAAGAGTATTTATCTCAAGAATTGCTTAATAATTTTTAAGGATATTCTCATTTGTTTCAACACACTTGTTGATTATTATGTATTGTTGGGGTTAATATTTTATGATTTCATATACCATAATTTATTTAATGGTTTATAAATAAATTTATTCTGTATGATCTATCCTAAAACCATTCACCATATTACTTGGAACGGTTGGAGTTTTATGTTTAATGATTGGGGAAAGTTAGTTACATTTCAAATGATAGTTTCAATATGAATGTATATTTTGTTTATGTTTATCCCTGCTCATATGAGGAATGCATTGGACTTTTTATGTGATGGGTGGGGCCTGCTATAGCCCCTCTATGCATCGGTAGGTCTACGGATACAAATAGACGTGGAATTGGCCGAGGCCATTCCCAATGTGATATATAGATTTTGGCCAAGGACTTAATCATTAGAAGTCTTGGCCAAGGTCTTGAAAAAATTCTTCAAAATGTCCAACATTATGAATTCCATAATTATGAGTTTAGCTATTGATATTTAATGTAGTTATTTGATTAGTATAATACCCATGATAATGTTTTATTATGGCGTTATTTACTCAACTCATTTTCCTGCCATAATGTGTTCAAGTTTATTATTAAAGGCATGTGTTTTCAATTATTCACCATGTCTAATGTTTATATTATCTTTTTCAGTATTGCTTACTCTTACTGAGCATTTGAGATCACCCCTTTCTTATGTTTCATTTTCTCTGGACATAAATAAGTAATTTATGAGTGACTTTCAAGCATAATCTAAGAGACATGATGTTTTTAGTGGAATAAATTAGTTTTGTATTTTCCCTTCATGCTGTAATGTTAAACTTATTTATGTATATTTTATCGAATAACACTAAACTAATCGGTCCTTCGGGATGATTATTCCTTGTTTGTATGCCAATTTAATTAAATAAGGCACCGGATCTGGGCAACTGGGGTCGGGTCCTTAAAAATAATATCCAATCAATCCCAGAAAACTTTGGAAATCAAAAATGTTCTTCGAATACATCAAAGAAAAAAATGTATTCACTTTCTCCAGATCCACAGACACACCTTCATCTGAGATGAGGTTCCCCAATGAATGGACCTTATCAATCTTGAAATTACATTTTGATATATTTCAATATAGTCTATGTTCTCTTATTATACTCAATATAAAGAAAATATGTTTGGCATGATCTTCATGAGATTTGAAGTACACTATGATGTCATAAAAATATGGCTACAAATTAATCCATGTATGGGTGAAATATCCAGTTCATTAGGTCTATAAACATTATCTATACATTGGAAAACTTAAACAGCCTGATAAAAAACTTATACATTCCATACCTACAGAAAAAGGGATTATGTGGTATGTCACAACCCTCCTTCACGAAGATGAGGGAAGGGACAACAGATTTCTAGACCCTTCCATCCTTAAGTTGAAGGAGAGATAATGACCCTTGAAACCTGCCTTCAATAGGCCCCGGAGTGGAGACTAGAACCAAGGTTATAGAATCACACCCAAAATGGAAGTAATTACCCTTTTTATTTAGTAGGATCAGGAGATAAGATGGTACATCCCTAATCAAACCAAAAATTGAAGTAAAAGTTAGGAAAAAACAAAGCATTCCCACATGCATGTTATAAAATTAAGTGCTACAAAAGTAAAAGAAAACTCCAAGGAAGGTACCAAAGAAAAGAAAACATAGCAACATGAATAGAAACTATCCTAAAGTCTAAACTAGTATGGTCCCACACGATCCTTGAAGTCCTCCTAGAAACCTAAAAGCAGTTTTATATATGTAGGTTGAGTATACAAGTATACTTTGTAGGGAAAACCAAAATCTCTCGTGCACAAGTGGGGATGCATTTTAATACCCCGTGAAAAAGGAGATGACTGAAACACCTAGCACATATTCTATCCACCCAACCCCACCAAGGAACCCTCCTCAAATAACACAAGTCAAGTAAGGTAGTAGTAATAGCACATCAATATTTGGGTACCCCACACCACTTTCCCACTAGTTATTGAAGACATAATACATGTCAGACCTTTCCCTCCATTCTCACAGTAGTCCCACTACCATAACTCACCTGAAAACACCTGTGATACCACAACTACACATCCTTCCCACAAACACCTAGGCCAAAACCGTACGTAACCACTCCCATAGACACCTGGGCCATAACAACCACCGCCACGCCTGCAGACACCTATTCCTCATCCCAAAGACACTTGGGAACCAACCTTCCCGCACACACCTAGACCAACAACCACAACTACCATGCGCAATGAATCTTGTGTTATAATGGACCTGAGGCCTTCAAAGCCTACCCAAAGAGTCTTGGGATACTTGAGAAGGGGACTATAAAAGGAGCTTATAACCAGCTACTCAAATGAGTGTTTGGAAAAACACCATCCCCCATAAAATGGGGGTGTTCAGCACAAAGCACTCTTCTTGGGTGGGGCATGAAAAAGAAACATAAAAACTAAATAATACATATAGTTAAAAAGTCACTCTTCCCAACCAAGGGGTTCTAAAACCATCCCACATACAAACACTCTCATTACTATTCATTCATAAGAAACACCACAATCGCAAACATGTCACAACTCATTCCTGGAAAACAAATCCCAATTTAACCCATTCTTGTCTTCATATTCGAGTGACTCCATTTAGATGAATTATCCACTACCAGGAAAGTAACACGAATAGCCACAAGCCAAGGAAAGAAAAATACCCAAATATTAATTTAAGTATTCACCCCCAGTTCTCTTGTCAAGTCACAACAAAAAAAGGACCAGTGAGATCCCTTGAAGTACTGGAATCGAAACAAACCCCAAAACATGGGCATAGATCCACAAACCAAAAACTGCACAACAATAGGGGATTCCATCCCCATCCACATCATCCCATAAGCATCAACCATAAACATTACCATAATAGAGCAAGGGAGTTTTCAATTTTGAATATGCCATGCATTTAGTTCTGTCTTTCTATTAGGTTAACTAGGGTGATCATACAAGGATTCTTATTCATTAGGAATCCATTTAATCAACCATGTTTACATGATTTACCAGTTTCCATGTTACATCCACTCAATCCCATAAATATCCAGAAAAATAAGAGTTCATTAGTTCGGAAGAAAGGACCACCAATAGCCACGATTTTGAATGGACATAAACCCATTCAATTCACAACATATATAGAAAGTAAAAGAGTATAACACCATTACCAAACACACCACTTCATTCTTTAAATCCATTTATTATCTTCATTGCGGTTTGGTTTCATCCATCCCCACATAAACATTGACACACCCAACCTGCATGATGCACAGTAAAGAGAGACAATGAAAAACCCAACTTGGATGATCAACGATCAAAGTTTTTCTCTTGGCACCAACAACTGGGGATGCACGACTTGTCGGGGTCCAAGAATGAGCAAGTAAGGCTCTAGCATAGGCATACCACTAGCCTCAAGAAATGGGACTCCAAACTCACCAAGGAAAGAAATAAACCATCCATGAAGAAGAAAGAAGGAATTCCTATGCAATAAAAAGGGAGAGATGTTGGAGTTACAGGATATGAAAATCTTGAACAGCTTTAAAGGCGGATCATGGTTTCACCATGCGAATGGATGGTTACCCACAATGGGATTAATTTTTATTTAATAATTCCCATCAGGGGTGGACATAATAGCTGTTGGATTAAGGATTTCATTTAAATAGAGGGAAAATAGGTATGTTGAGGGTCATCCCACATTTATAGAGTTTGAAACATAGTTTATGGGGCTAAAAACGGATTTGAGCCACTTAAAAAAATTAAAAGACTTAAATGTGGTGTCAGGGGAATAATGGGGAAGGAAACCCCACACCCCTCTATGGCCAAAAGGTGACCCACCGATCGGTGTCACACCCATCGGTGACCCAAAAATACGTGACACAATGATCAGTGACCCACCGATCAGTGACACACCGATTCAATGGCACACTGATCGGTTCCACACTTATTCGGTGTCCCACTGATTGGTGACCCACGTATTCGGTGTCACACCGATCGGTGTCACCGATGGGTGACACCACCGTGATATCCTACCACCCACACACTGCCCCATTGGATCTGGACTTATTGGGTCTAGGGCATCCCAAACTCTAAAAAATTGGCAAAGTAAAGGACCAGCAGGGTTCAGGACATTACATCAGACACCTCTACAACTATTCTTGTCCCCGAGAATAAAAGATAAACCCAATCCATAGGGAGGGGTCCAAACAACCACCTCCAAAGATACCTCTCTTGACCAAACGACTCTAGACATCTCAGAACACCTTTCCCCTAACCGATCACAAAACATATAAGTTTACGCCATCTAGTCACATGGATTAGGGAGTCTCTTCCCCATGTTAAGATACTATCTACTTTGGGTGGCACAGACTCGCCCGCAAGTGTTCAATCACATACACTTTAATTCATCTTGATTAGGGATCATGTCCTCTCCTTCTCCATAGTCAAGAATCTTCACACACATTTAGAGAAAAATGAAAACAACACATTTCATAGTTAACAAGATAAACCACTACATCACAAACAAAACATGAACAAGTATTGGGACAACAACTCAAAATAGCTCTGGGTACTGGGTGCGTATTTGAGCTTCTCGTTCCTAAGTACTCTCCTCAAGGTCACCGGGCCTCCACAACACATGAACAAAAGGAATGGTTCATCCACGAAGTACTTTCTCCATTCGATCCTCGATCCTCACTGGTCACTCCAAGAATGTTGCTCCATCCCCTATATCCAACTCTCCCCAATCAATGGAATATGAGTCATCGTGTCAATATCGACGAGGGTGGGAGATGTGAAAAATGTCGTGGATCCTTTCCAACTAAGGTGGAAATGCCAGATGATATTCCACCTCACCGTCTCACCCCAGCACTTCAAAAGGCCCGTGGACCTAGGAGAGGGCTTACTCCCCTTGCTGAAACTTTGCTTCCCACGTCGAGGGGAAACCTTAAAGAACACATGGTCTCTAACCTCAAACTCCATGGGACTCATCCTACGATCGACGTATGACATCTGCTGGTCCTAGGATGCCTTCATCCTCTCACGCACCAGATGAAACTTCTACATTTTTCTCTAAACTACCCTTGGGCCAATAACCTACCTCCCCAACCTCGGTCCAACACACGAGCGAATGACACGACCTCCCGTACAAGGCTTGAAATGGTGAGATTCCAATTGTAGATTGATATCTATTATTGTAGGAAAACTCTTCTAAGGGAAAATATTGTTCCCACGATCCCCCGAAGTCTAAAACACATACCCATAGCATATCCTACAATGTATGGATGGTTTTCTCTATTTTCCCATCTGTTTGGGGGTGGAAAGCAGTGCTAAGATGCAGTTGGGTGCCAAAAGCATGCTGTAATCCCTGCCTGAATCATGAGGTAAACCATGCATCCATACTCGAGACTATGGACCTCAAAACTCCATGAAACCACACCACCTAATCCACATATCTCTGGGCAAAGTCATCCACCGCACATGACTTCTTGATCACCAAGAAGTGAGCTGATTTCATCCGCTAGTCTACCACTACTCAGATAGCCTCACAACCTCCTTGAAACCTGGGTAGTCCTGTAACGAAATCCATCAAGATGTCATCCCAATTCCACTCGGGGAATTCTAAGGGACGAAAAAACCCTCATGGGACACGATGTTCATCCTTCACCTGCTAACACACCATTCACCTTGCCACAAACTCAACCACCACCCATTTCACCCCAGGACACCAAAATTGTTCCCTCAAGCCTCAGTACATCCTGGAAACTCCAGGGTGTACTATTATGAGTTAGTAATGGAACTCACAGAGAACTCCCTCATGCATTGACTCTGGGACAAACAACTTACCTCAAAAAAGAATTTGATTCTGACCATCCTTCAACCACCCTTCCATAGCGTTGCCTTGGTTAACCCGATCACGCATCAATTCACTCTCTATGTCTCCCCACTGAGACTCCTCCACCTGCTGCAATAGAGAGGACTAAACTATCATCTACAACATATAACCTATACCATTATATGGACTTTTATATAGGTGTAGGGAATCCAACTCCTCCACTGCCTTCCAATAATCCACAGATTCCTGAACAGCTTCCCTCTGTGACTTCCTACTAAAGGCATTAGCCACGATGTTTCCCTTACCGTGAGTGTAAGAGATCTCAAATTTGTAGCCCTGAAGAAACTCCACCCATCTTAATTGTCGCAAGTTCAGTTCCCGCTGGGTAAAGATATGACTCAAACTCTTGTGATCTGTGAATACCACAAAGTGCTCCCCGATGAGGTAATTCCACCACAACTTCGACACAAACACTACCACTGCAAGCTTTAGGTCATGGGTAGCATAGTTACAATCATAAAGACATAACTTCCTAGACCCATAAGACATCACTCCCCACTGATGCATCAGAACACACCCTAGGACATGACCAGAAGCATCACAAAATAACTCATACAACACCCCTTCTTATGGAAACTTGAGCACTGGAGCACTGACCAACCTTTCCTTCAGATAGCTGAACGCTACCTAACACTGCTCACTCGATAAGAAGGCCTGGTCCTTTATGGTCAAATTTATAAAAGGAGATGAAACTCAAAAGAATTTGGGTACAAACCTCTGATAATAGCCTACCAGACCTAGAAAAATATGAACCTCCATCACATTCTTGAGTGCTTCCCACGAAACAACCACTTCAACCTTTGACGGATAAACAATTACCCCTTGCTGAGACACCACATGTCCAAGGAAATGTATTCTTGTGTCATGAACATACAGTTGGACAATTTCCCATAGAGCTGGTGACGTGGAAGGATTTCACAGACCATCCTAAGGTTCTTATTATGTTACTCCTATGATCCTGAGTAGATCAACATTTCATCGACGACCCAAATGATGAATTGGTCAAGAAACTCACAGAAAACAGAGTTCATGATCCCCATAAACACAACAGGTGCATTAGTAACACCAAATGTCATGACTAAGAACTAAAAGTGCCCATACCTACACCTGAAAGCAGTCTTTAGGATATCACTGTTCTTCACCCTTTACTGGTGATACCCTGACCGCAAATCGATCTTAGAGAACCAAACTCCTCCCCTCAGCTGGTCAAAGAGATTGTCTATCGTTGAGAGAGGGTAACGGTTCTTGAGAGTTACCTAATTCAGTCTATAGTAGTCTATTCATAGCTTGAGATATCCATTTTCTTTCTTTGCAAACAAGACCAGAGCACCCCATGGTGACATGCTAGTTCAAACAAAAACCTTCTTCATCAGATCATAAATCTGAATCCGAAACTCCCACAACTCAGAAGGCGCCATCCGATAAGGATCAATCTAAATCAGATGGGCACCAACCTATAAGTATATCCTGAACTCAATGTCACGTCGAGGGGGTAGAGTCACTACCTCCTCAGGAAAAATGTGCAAGAACTCTCTAAAATCTCCCAGAACATCCATCATCTCCACACCCACTAATTCTACTAAAATCTTGGCCAACTTAGAAAAAAGAGTCTTCACACACCATATCCCCCATCTAAGAACCCTGTTCGCCATCAAAAGCCACACGCTGGCCACCTTATCAGTGAACATGACTCTTTTTTGGAAGTAGTCGATAATGACACACACAGATAACCACTAGTAGATGCCTAGGATGAAATCATATGGATGAATTTGCAGTAGAAGGAGACCCCCACTAGACTGATGCAGCCATAACATTAGTCTGCATCCTTAACAAACATGAGACAAGCTGACCTAACCCCTAACTAGAATACTCAAATGTAGGGGCATGGAATGTCTCTCTACATCTAGACCCAGATCATGGGATAGACTGGGTGAATCAAAGGAGTGAGAAGATCCTGAATCAAACAAGGTATAAGAAATAGTTCTAAACAAGATGATCGTATGTCGAACGACTTCCGAGCCTCCTGGAAATGCTACCTCTATGGTGTGTAACTTCCCATGCCCAGCTTCTCTGCCTCTCGAGTGTCAGACGCATCCCCAACCACGCCTTGTTTGAGGTCATTGAAGAGCACCCCGAGGCTTGCCTCCTCCTTCCACGTATACTCTCATAGGAGAGAAAGATCATCGTCCCTATTATTGCTGCTGAAAGGGCCTAACTGGAAACAACTATTGTCGATGTGAGAATCGAACCTGTCCAACCCCACTATATTTCATTCTATCCAAGAACTGATTACAAAGGCGACCACGACTCCCACATATGATGCACCTTGTTCTTGGGCCTGCCTGGAAATGGCGAGGATTGGGAGATTGAAACTGGAACTGTTGGGGCATACTCCCCACTGGTCAAAACCCAGAAGTCCTTGATGATAGAGGCCTGCTGCTGATGGCCTTCCCCTTTGATGAGACCAAATGGTTCCCTCTTGCGGCATACCTCACAGCGTGTTCATACTTTTTACCACTTCAGCCTTATTCTGGACCTCCAAATATGTCGGTAGGGTGATGAGAGTAACAGCACACTGAAGATAAGGATATAGTGCCTCCTCTAAACATCTATCCTGAGACTCCTCTTCTTGAAAAAGGTCCAGAGAAAAACGAAGGAGATCCTTGAACTTGATTCCCAGCTCCCTTACTGACATGCTCCCCTGCTAAAGGGAGAGTAACTCTAGACTCTTTTCTTCCTTCATCGTGGAAGAGAGAAATTCCTCCTGGAATTCCCTCTCAATGTCAATCCAAAAAACATCAGCCTCCCTCTTCTCCCCAAGATAGAGATTTTTCCATTTACGTGCCACTCCACGCATATGGATTATAGCCACAGGAACCTAGTACTTAGTCGATGCTCGGATCAAGCTGAAATCTATCACCATCTCCTCGGTCCAGCTCTCGGTCTCCATGTTGGAGGCGCCGCCCTCATACTTCTTGAGGATCTATCGCTAAAAGGAATGAAGCGTCCTATACCACTAGTCATCTTTCTCACCTCGGTCATCCCTCTGATAATCAGGAAAATCATCCTCTTGGGTCTCGATTTCCTGTACTACTCATGGTCGTCGTTCGGGTTCTATAGCAGCAAAGTAAACACGAAATGCCAAAGCCTGAGTAGTGTAGAGGATTTCTATAAATTTTTGATTAAACCTATTATTTATTTATTTAAATTCCTAGAACACTCAGAACACATAAGACCACAAGTCATTATGATGCATGTACCTTTCCTAGGGTCTCTACTATGCAACCAGCGTAACCTCACTTGGCATTCAGTAGGTCCAAAGTTCTGCACTGGATCATGGGGGCCCTAAAATCCCGTGTCCTAGTCGGTCTTCTCTGGCCTATTTCACGCACCATGATTGCATAAAATTGTATCCCTACCATCCCATGTAATCCCCATTATACCTAACCCCAGGCTCCATCCAATCTCTCAATGATCTCCTCTAATACTATTCTATCCCGATCCACCTTCACCAAGATGAGGGAAGGGACAACAGATTTCCAGACCCTTCCTTCCTCAAGTTGAAAGAGAGATAATCACACCTGAAACCCACCTTCAATAGGTCTTGGAGTGGCGACTAGCACCAATGGTATAGAATCACACACAAAATGGAAGACATTAACATTTTTATTTAGTTGGATCATGAGATAAGATGGTACATCCCTAATCAACACCAAAACCGGAAGTAAAGGTAAGGAAAAAACAAACCATTCCCATATGCATGTTCCAAATGTATGTGATACAAAAGTTAAAGAAAACTCCAAGGAAGGTACCAAATAAAAGAATAACAACAACAAAAACTGCAACCATCCCAAAGTCCAAACAAGTACAAACCTACACGATCCTCAAATTCCTCTTGGAAACCTGAAAGCAATTTTATATACGTAGGGTGAGTATATAGGTATACTCATTAGGGGAAAACAAAATCTCTCGTACACAATTGGGGAGGAATTTTAATACCCCATGAGAAAAGGAGACAAATGAAACACCCAACAAGGATTCTATCCACCCAAACTCACCAAGGAACACTCCCCCAATAACCAAAGTCAAGTAAGTAGTATAAATAGCACATCAATATTTGGGTACCCCACACTAATTTCCAACTGGTTATTGAAGGCATCTTACACTTCAGACCATTACCGCCATTCTCAGCGTAGTCCCACTGCCATACCCCGCCCACACACACATGGGCTACCACAAATACACATCCTACCTGCAAACACCAAGGCCACAACCATACGTAACCATGCCCGTAGACACCTAGGCCAAAAAAAAACCGTTTCCACACCCGAAGACACCTGGGCCTCATCCCGAAGACACTTGGGAACCAGCCTTCCTACACACACCTTGGCCAACCACCACAACTACCCTGCCTAATGAATCATGGGCTATAATAGACCTCATGCCATCACAACCTATACAAATAGTCTTGGGCTACTCGGGAAAGGGATTATAAAAGGAGCTAATAACCATCCACTCATAGGAGTGTTGGAAAAAACACCCTCCCCCATGAAATGGGGGTGTTTGGCACAAAGTGCTCAACTTGGGTGGGGTGTGAAAAAGAAACATAAAAAATAAATTATATATATAGGAAAAAAATAATTAATCTCAAACTAGGGGTTCTAAAATGACCCCACATACAAACACCCACATTTCTATTCATTCATAAGAAGCACCACAGTCGAAAACATATTACAACTCATTCCTGGAAAACAAATAGCCATTTAACCCATTCTTTTTTTCATATTCAAATGACTCCATTTACATGAATTATCCACTACTAGGAAACTAACATGCATAGCCCCAAGCCAAGGAAGAGAAAATAGCCAAACATTAACTTAATCATTCACACTCAATTCTCTTGTCAAGTCACAACAAAAAAAGGGATCCATGAGATCCCTCTAAGTACTAGAACTGAAACAAACCCCATAACATGAGCATAGATCGAAAAACCAACAACTGTACAACAATAGGGGATTTCATCACCATCCACGTCGTCCCACAAGAATCTAATGTAAACATTACCAGAACAGAGAAAAGGAGTTTTCAATTTTGAATATTCCATTCATTTAGTTCTGTCTTTCTATTTGGTTAACCAGGGTTATCACACAAGGATTATTATTCATTAGGAATCCATTTAATCAACTGAGTTTACGTGATTTACTAGTTTCCATGTTACAACCATTCAATCGTATAAATATCTAGAAAACATGGGTTCATTAGTGCGCAAGAAAGGACAACCAACGACCATGATTTCTAGTGGACATAAACCAATTCACTTCACAACATATATAGAATGTAAAAGAGTACAACACCAATACCAAAACACCCATACATTATTTAAATCCATTTATTATCTTCATTACGGTTTGGTTTCATCCATCCCCGTAGAAACATTGACACACCCACCCCTCATGAAGAATAGTAAATAGAGATGACGAAAAACCCTTCTTGGATGATCAATGATCGAATTGTTTCTCCTGGCTCCAACAACTGGGGATGCGTGACTTGTAGGGGTCCAAGAATGAGTAGGAAAGGATCCGACACAGGCGCACCACTAGTCTCAAGAAAGGGGACTCGAAACGAACCAAGGAAAGAAAGAAACCATCCAAGAAGAATAAATAAAGAAATTCCATGTGATAAAAGGGGTGAGATCTTGGAGATACATGATATGAAAATCTTGAACGACTTTAAAGGTGGATCATGGTTTCACTACACGGATGGACGGTTACCCACGATAAGATAAATTGTTATTTAATAATTCACATTTAGGGGGTGGCCATAACAGCTGTTGGCTAAATGATTTCATTTAAAGAGAAGAAAAACAGGTATGTTGAGGGTCTTCCCACACTTACGGGGTTTGAAACGTAGTTTTTAGGGATAAAAATGGCCTTGAACCACTTAAAAAAGTTAAAACACTTAAAAGTGTCATTACATGAAAAATGGGGAAGGAAACCCTTACACCCCTCTATGGCAAAAATGTGACACACCGATTCAGTAACACACGGATCAGGGACACACCGATTCAGTGTCACACCGATTAGGGACACACTGATCAGAGACACTCCGATCGGTGACACACCGATTAGTGAGACACCAATCAGTGACACAGAGATCGGTGACACAAGTATTTGGTGTCGCACTAATTGGTGATGAACTGATTCGGTGTCACACTGATCAATGACCCACCGATTGGTGAAACACAGATTCAGTGTCACACCAATCGGTAACGCACCAATTTAGTTCCACACCGATCACTGACCCACCAATCGGTGACCCTCCGATTGGTGACAAACGGATCGGTGACACACCGATCAGTGACAATCCGATTAGTGACACTCTGATCGGAGACACACTGATCGGTGACACACCGATTCAGTGTCACACTGATCGATGATGCACTGATTCAATGTCGCACCAATCAATGTCCCACCAATTCCCGGGCACACCGATCGGTGGGGCACCGATCAGTGTCACAGCGATTGGTGACCAACCGATTCAGTGTACCACTGATCGGTGTCACGGATGGGCGACACCATGGCAACATCCTCCCACCCACCTGTTGGCCCCCCTCATATCTGGACTTACTGGGTCCAGGGCGTTCCAAACTCTGGAAAATTGGAAAAGGACCAAGAGGGTTCGGGCCATTACATGGTATATCATATGACCTAAACATTATCTGATGATATCCTGACCTAAATCAAATTTTCAAATCCATGAGGTACCTCTCATCTATCAAAAAATATTATCGATATGAGGAAGAGGGTATCAATTCTTAATTGTCATCTGGTTCACCCTCCTATAATCAATTCATAATAAAAGAACTCTATAAAATTTATAGAAATATGAAATATGAGATCCACAAGGTGATGTATTAGGATGGATAATCCCTTTATTCTCTAACTCTTCCAACTAAGTCTTATGTTCTTGATGTTATACTGGTTCCATTCTATGTGGCCGAATGGGAATTCATTATTCCCCTGACAACAACTCTATCATGATCTCGACAGCCCTATAGGATGGATTCCCCAAGAAATCCTAATGAAAACCATCATTATATTGATAAAACATGGTATGAAATATATAATTCTCTACTTCCCCATCATCAAGAATAATAAAATCCCATTGGGATATGATTTCACCAAACTATGGAAAGACTTACCCTACACGACCTACCCGAACATCCCATTCACCACGATGGACAAACATGTCTCCCTTAAGATATGTAAAAGTTACCATACCATAGTAACTATCACCGTGGACTTTCTATGTTAGTAGCTAGACCATCAGAAAATTTAGATCAAAACATGACATTTCAAGAAAAAACAAATCCCATATTAAAAGGTACACACCATTGTTGAGCGTACACCCCTTACACTGTCTAATATTCTCTTCTTACACACCTAATGGTGTATCAATTTCTATAAACCCACACAAAACATCCACCAGTCGACCCAACACAACCAAAAACTGAGTCAAAATAAAATAATATGAGGAAGTTGTATAAAATAAAGAAATGGAATGTAAGGATGATAGATATAAGGCCCCAACCTTAAACATTAAATAATCTTTAATTAAATGGGTAATTCACATTGGGGATATTTCAGGTTTATATTATTAGAGAATTAGGCCATAAATATTACATTAAATTTCAAAAATTATAAAGTAGACACTTCTACTTAGTTTCCATTTTTTTCACAAAATAAAAACTCAAGAAAATTAGAGTCATGTCTAGTTCCATGTTTTAGACAACATGAATTTTCTATGATACCATCCTTGACCCTATTCATCTTTAAGTCCTATGAAAAATATTTCAAAACTTGGTATGAGAATAAAAAGATCATTAAGGGTTACAAAATAAGGAAAGGAAACATTAACCCATCAATAAATACATTTCAATTAAACAATACTTTTCCATCATAACATACCTCATGAAATCATAAGATTTATGAGTAACACATAGAAAATCATAAATCATAAAGTTAACTTGTGGAATCCATATCAAACTTACAATATAGATATCATAGATACATAGGGAGTTACACTTGTAATACCCATCATAGTATATTCCATAAATATCTTAGGAAAAACATTCATGTTTACCTCTGTCATGTTACCCAATGCATTAGAGAGCTATCTCAGGCTCACCTACCCTAGGTTTATCACAGAACCACCCACATACATAAACAATGCCCAATAAACATAACATAATAATAAAACATAAATCAATCCTAAAGGAAAGATAAAATTTCCACATTGCAATCACAATACATCTTTTCATGATATTGACATAATCAATGCTTTATCAAACCATTTTCAAAACCATTTAAAATATTTGATAAAGAGATTTTTGAATCAAAGTGTCCCATACAACTTTGAAGCTTTTGAAAGAAATTTTAATTTTCAAAAAATTAATTTCCATATAAATAAATCCTTAAAACCAATTTTAAAACATGGAAATTAATGAGAAAGGATTATAATAATAAATCTTTAGAACATTTAAATCGATATTTTAGTTAAATAGTTCCTAACCAAATGAGAGATGCTTGAATACAAATAATTGAGGAATAACATTAATCAAAAAATTATCATACCATGAGAATAAAGGTATTCATGATATAATATTCAAAATGACAGTATATACAACATATAAATGTGAATTTTCACATAACAACAATGAAGTGTCAATGGAAAGTAAATTGAGACGAAATCCCTTATAACGACGGTATCCTTAGATTAAGGATAAATCAATGAACTAATTATTTGTGACAAATATAAATACACCCAATATAATTGGATATTAATTGTAAAACAATCATAGGTTATTCACACATATTCATAGAACAACATAATCAATAAGTAGATGTTCAACACAAAGAATTAAAATTGGGTGAAAAGTTCACTTACAGAAATTCGACAGCCTAACGACTCACTTTAAAATTCAGAAAATGAGTTGATGAGATAGAAAAGGGTATCTCATCACTTGGACATAAGATTTACATCAATAAGGATATATAATAATATATCCCAACATAATAAGATGTAAATTAAAAGACATAACCAAAAGAAGTCTTTTTTTTAAAACAGAGGAGGGAGAATGGTTCCCTTACCGATTTGGTAACTTACAAAACATACACCCCATGAAGGAAGGATCATAAAATGAAGATGTAAATACTCATAAATTAAAAAATATTACAGAATTAATACAATCATGGGGAGTACATATTCCACACAAAAAGAAAATCGTGGAAAATATTAAATGAATCTCACGGGAATAAAAGTGTGATGAAAACCCCTTACCACATTGTAATCAATCGAGTCATATGAAAAAAATATAATAAACAACAAATGATTCATATAATATCATTAATATAAAGATAATAATGATAATATATTTAAAATTTAATTATGAAATACACCACATGCAATAAATAAGTGGCGAATAATGGAAATCTCACAGAATAAAAAGTGAGATTAGAAACCACTTACCTCTTGTACAACTTGACTCGTATGTTCTGGGTTCTTCATGAATAATAAACTTATGTAAATTTATAATTTATTAAGTACATTTTTCAAGTCTATTATTTATTTTATATTACTTATTACCCTTCTATAAAAATTAGTTAATTATTTGAGTTCATATTGGACATTTTGTCGATGTTCAGAATTTGAGTTAAAAATGAACTTGTTATAATTACAAATTATCCATGTGGTAAAAAGTAAATTATCTCCAGAATTATATTCATGATTTAGATATAATATATATAATATATATCTAGTTTATATATGTATTTATAACAGTAAATATCATTTGGAGATAAGAAATGAAATGCACCGTTCATGGAGATGGTAAGCCGTACGTACGCATGGACGCTACTTTCATTTCTATTTCGTATATTAATGGAATGAAAACATAATGATACATAGTTATATTATCATTACAATATTATATCATATATAATTTCATTATATCAATCTTTTATACATCCCACGTATGGAATGAACGTGTCATATCACTCTAAGGGGCGGTAGTCCGCACTTCCTCAAATGAAATTATTGCATTTACCCATTATGGAAACCATAAAGGTATGATATAAATGAAAAATACAGAATCATAAAGAAAAAAATATAAATAATTTATATCATATATAAATATAGTTTCATCATAATGTCCACCATCATAGGTGGTAGGAGATATTTGAACAAACATCGTTTCATGAGGCGTTAGTTTTCCATCCACAGAAACAGTATGTTCTTCACCCATTAGATGGAGGCATGTGAAAGTTTAGTTAGAATACTTATAAACACAACATAATATTATATTTAATATAGTAGTTTTGTTATAAAATAAAGGAATAAAAATATTTTAGGGTTTGGAGAAGTAAAATAAAATAAAAGAATTTAAGAGAAACAGTTACCTTTAATTCGGGTAACTCCCTATGGTTTGAACCAAAAGGACTTCTTGAAGTGGCTTATGCATAAGGTAATGATTATAGGTGGAATAAAGGGATCTTTATAGATTTTTTGGGCATGGGTTGGATGATCCAAGGGTCTTGAGAGGAGTGAGAAATTTGTTAGAAGTGGTGTCCTTTTATATGGGGGAGGAGGGGCTCTTTTGGAAAGTTTGAAAATGTTATTTTATTATAAACTTATATTTAGTTTATAAAAGTATAAAAATCATTAATGTAGAATATATGAGGAATAATTTTCTAAATAAAATCATCCAATAATAATTGGACAGGTTTTGGATATTTTTTTAATATTTATAATCTTATTTATTTAAATCATTTATTAATGATGTAAATACTACATCATTATTGTGTCATAAATAATGTTATTTATTTGATGTATAATTTTTTTTTAAAAATACCATGATGTAAGAAATATTTTTATATTTCCAAATAATATTTTAAGTCAAAAAGATATCTTAGAAAACCCAATGTAAAAATTAATTTACTAAAAGATATTTTTATGTCATATTTGTCATTACTTTAAATAAATCAATATAATGTGTCATTATCACTCTTAAGTGGCTCCATGGCATCCCAAAATCAATAAAAAGCTTCCCATGGTCGTAAATGACTCAAAAAATAAGGTTAGTACAAGTTTTAATGTAATTATAAATTATCATAAAATTCTTTTTACCTTGAAATACCCTATTTACCTTTAACTGTGGTAAATAAGTCAATAGTTACTATTCACCAAAAATTATTGTCATCTTATTGAACCAAATTTTACTTATTAACAACAACCATGTATTTATGATTTTCAAAATTCAATTCACAAAATTGGTAAAATTTCATTTAAATGAAAAGTCAATTTTTAACTACTACTAAGTGGTTTAACTATTCATCAAAAATTAATGTGTTTTTAGAAAAATATCAAAAATTCATCATAATATATATTTGATATTACGAATTCCAAAATTATGTCTATTTTACCAAATTAAAAACATATATGTTTCCTTATTTAATTTAAAATTAATTCACATTGTCAAAACAAATAGCGTGTTTTTAAGAAATAATAACTATCAAAAGATTGACACTTGTTTATGTCAAATTTCAAAGTGAAATAAATTCAATGACCAAAATTGGATTAAATGGTTAAAATATAATATAATTTAACTTTAAAACAAACTAAAAATATAATCTAAACATATCAATAAATTATATTAAAAGGAGGTTTTTAATTAAAATACCGTATTTTTTCACTATTCATTAAAAAAATAATTTTATCAGAAAAATACCAAAATTTTACCGAAGGTAAATTTTAATATCCCAATTCTAAATAAGAATATTATTTTTTCAAATAGAACACATAAAAGTGAACAAAACTAAATTTAAAGAGGGTTCTCCATCAAAAGGCAGTAAATCGGCCTTTTAAATAATATTAGAGTATTTATGCTTAAAATTAGATTCATTCACATTTATTCCTCTAAATTTTATTAGATAAATGAAAAAAATTTAAAAAACATGTATAATCATATTTTAGTTAGTTTTTTTATTCCAACCATTAAAAGGGCTATCCGTTAACTACCATTTAAAATAATAATATTATATTATTAGTGTGCAACGTAAGATTTCAAAGAAACCCATTGTTGCATATCAGGTACGCCATCGAACATAGAATCTCTTTTAAATTAAAATTAACTTTTATTTCACAAATATTAATAAATATTAAAATGTATTATTCTTTATTTACTTGGGATGTTTCGTCCTCCACCCTTTTGGAAATTACATCCTCGCAATTTTAAAAATGGACTCAGAAACATCATTTAAAGTCCCACTTTGGAAAAAGAGTCAATAAAACTGTCACTTTAAAATAAATAAAAAGAAATAAAAAGTTTACCCAAGATAACCCATACTTGGATTCCATGTAGCGAAAACATGGATATGGAAGAAAAACAAAAAATCAAGTTCTGATGGATAGTGATAGAAGACATGATTAAGAGAAAAATCAGAAAATTGTGATTTGTTAAACAGTCTTTGATTACCCAGTAGGAAATGTAAACTGACAAAGTTTTTGTTTTGAGTTACATTTCAAAATTTTGAGTAATTCATTTACAACATAGAATAAGAATTTTAGGAAAATATAATTACCTTCATGTAGAGTTTCATCATTTAATAAGTTTCTACCAAAAACTATTCTTTTCTCTAAACAATGAGTATAGACGATGTCATGGTCACTCTTGAAGCACTATAATCATTCATCTAGAGAATCACATAATACAAAAAAGAAGAACTATGTATTTCCCTTTTCTTTAGACATTAACCAAAACCAAAATGGTTAGTATAAGATTAGATAATCCCCAAAAAGTATAATCCTTTATAAAAATAAATACTACTCTTAATCCCAAATGTTCAACAAAAATTACCAAAAGTTCAAGAAATACCATTCAATACAAAATTTTCCTTAAAATTATTCAAAATAATCCAATCTAAAATTGAAACTCAAAACTCATAATGATTCAATCACATAGTCTTCCATAGTAAATCTTAACATATATCTCCAAAATCAATGACTACTATTAAAGTCTCATACTGATGTGTAATTAACCTAATCACATATTCTCTATGATAGGTTATTCATTTCAGAAATATCCCAATTCACCAAAATTAAAACATAGATTCTTCCAAAATAAAATTTCAACCATTACTCCACAAATGAGATTCCATAGTTTTCTATTTTCTTTAAGCATATAGTGTTCCCAAAAGAGAGAACATCTTACAAAATAACTTTTATCACTTAATCACCAAATCATTTTCCTATACTAAGAATATCCATTTGATAAAACATAATAACCCAAATAAACTTATTCTTGATCAATAAAACCATTTAACTAAAAAGAAAAAGTAATACTTACCGGGGAAATCATGTAGTCTAGTGGTAGTCGATAAATCCCAATCACACATTGGTTGTGGGTTCGATTCCCATAGCTTTTTCTGACACGATGGGTTGTCACATGGTCTTTATGTTGTCCTTTTTATAAAACTCAAAAATAACCCTAACATGTTTTAACCTCAATGGTTTTATAATACCTTTCATTTTCATCCCAACTCATTATGACCACAAAATATTAACTCTTGAAGTCTTATATATGTTGTCATTTTTTATTTCACCACCATATGATAAAATAAAACTATCCCCAAAAGAAAGAACATCATACCTTGATCATGGTGTCCACTTGGTTTCATCGTTATCTAGTACACATAGGTAGAGGGTCCATGCATTGCAACAATTATTTTGAGATCCTTCAAAATCATTTGGTTCCATCATCTAAATACTCCTTGTACAACTTGGTTTATATGGGTTTTCACAAAAATGAAGTTTTGGAAAAAAATCTTGTATGACATATAATTTCAAAACATATGATAAGACATGATTTTTATAAAATAGTCATACTGAGATTGAGTTCAAACTTTCAATCAATGGTCATTTTAAAATTCCATAAGTATGTGTTAAGAGACTATATTTTAAAAGAAAATAGAAATAGGTTGCACAAGGGTCTCTTTCTTCAGAACCTTTTTAAAAAACATAATATGCCTCAAAATCTTTTGATAAGGTAAAATATTTGAAAATTACTTGAAAATATTTAACTTTATTGAAAATATGAGAATATTGTGAAAATAGGATTTGATTAAATGCAACCAATGATCTATGATGACATTGGGGTATAGTGGAGGTGTTTTATATCTCACAAAATTTCTTGAAAGTGAGTTGTATGTTAGAAATAGTTTCACAATCATCCGAACATGACATTGTAATAATGTTTGCAATAAAGTTATCAGGAAGAGATAGGAATGTCATTTGAGATCCTCCTCCTTCAATTTGTAACAGACTTTCCATGATCTAAAAAAGTTATAAAAAATGATTTAACAGAAATATTTACATAGGGACTAACCATGTGTTTAGAGAAAACTCCAAATCCCTAAAGTTGTCTAAACCGACCTCTGATACCAACTATAAGGTGACATACTTAAATATTTCATAATATTGAATTAAATGGATAATTAACATTGATGATCTTTTCAGGATTAGATATTTAGAGAATTAGTCCATAAATATTACATTACATTTCAAAAATTACAAAGTAGACACTTCTTCTCAGTTTCCATTTTTTCACAAAATAAAAACTCTTGAAAAAAAGAGTCATGTCTGGATCCATGTTTTAGACAATATGAATTTTCCTTGATCTCATCCATGGCCCTATTCATATTTAAGTCCTGTGAAAAATATTCCAAAACATGGGATTAGCATAAAAATCTCAGTAAGGGTTACAGAATAAGGAAAGGAAACATTAACCCATCAGTAAATACAAATCAATTAAACCATACTTTTAAATCATAACATACCTCATTAAATCATAAGATTTATGAATAACACACAAAAAATCATAAATCATAAAGGTAACTTGTGGAATCCATATCAAAATTACATTTTAGCTATCACAACTACGTAGGGATTTAAACTTGGAATAACCATCATTATATATTCCATAAATCTCCTAGGATAAACATTCATATTTACCTCCGTCATGCTACCCAATGCATTGGAGAGGTATCTCGGGCTCACCCGCCCTAGGTTAATCACGGAACCACCCGTATATGTAAATGATTCCCAATAACCACAAAATATTCATAACACATAAATCAAGCATAAAGGAAATATAAAATTTCCACATTGTAATCAAAATATATCTTTTCAAGATATTTCATAATCAATGCTTTATCAAACCATTTTCAAAACCATTTAAAACATTTGATAAAGATATTTTTTGAATCAAAGTGTCCCATACCAATTTCAAGATTTTGAAAGAAATTTAAATTTTCAAAAAATTCATGTCCATATAAATAAATCCTTTAAACCATTTTTAAAACATGGAAATTAATGGGAAATATTTATAAGAATAAATCTTTAAAACATTTAAATTGATATTTTAGTTAAATAGTTCCTAACCAAAGAGAGATTCTTGAATAAAAATAATTGAGGAATAACATGAATCAAAATATTATAATACCATGAGAATAAATGTATCAATGATATAATATTCCAAATTACAGTATATACACCATATAAATGTGAATTAGCGCATAACAATAATGAAGTCTCAATGGAATGTAAATTGAGAAGAAATCCCTTATAAAGACAATATCCTTAGATTAAGGATAAATAAATGACATAATTATGTGTGAAAAATATAAATACACCCAATATAAGTGTATATTATGTGTAATAAAATCATAGGTTATTAACAAATATTCATATAGAAACATAATAAATAAGTATAAGTTTAATCCAAATTATTGAAAATGGGTGAAGAAGTTCCCTTACAAAAATTTGACAGCCTAACAACTTCACTTTAAAATTTAGAAAATGAGTTAATGAGAGGGAAAAGGGTATATAAGAACTTGGAAAGAATATTTACATAAATAAGGTTATATAATAATATATCCCAACATAAGAAAATGTAAATTAAAAGAAATAACAAAAATTAGTCTTTTTTAAAAAAGAGGAGGGTGAAAGGTTCCCTTACTGATTTGGAAACTTAGGAAACATACACCCCATGAAGGAAGGATCATACAATGAAGATTTAAATTCCCATAAATTAAATCTTATTTAAGAAAGATTACAATCATGGTCAGTACATATTCCACACAAAATGAAAATAGTGGCAAATATTGCATGAATCTCACGGGAATAAAAGTGGGATGAAAACCCCTTACCACGTTGTAATCAATCGAGTCATATAATAAAAAGTTAATAACAATAAAATGATTCACATAATATCATGAATATAAATATAATCATGATAATATATTTAAAATTTAAGTACACAATACACCACATGCAAGAAATAAGTGGCGAATAATGGAAATCTCATAGAATAAAAAGTGAGATAAGAAACCCCTTACCTCGTTTCCAACTTGACTCGTACGTTCCGGGTTCTTCCTAAAAAATAAAATTATGATAATTTCTAATTACAATATAAAAATTTTCAAGTTTCTTATTCCATTTATATCTCTAATTACCTTGAGATAAAAATTAGTTAATTATTTAAGTTCATATTGGACATTTTGTCGATGTTCAGAATTTGAGTTAAAAATGAACTTGTTATAATTACAAATTATCCATGCAGTCAAAAGTAATTTATCTCCTAAATTATATTCATGATTTAGTTATAATATATATAATATATATCTAGTTTATATATGTATTTATAACAACACATATCATTTGGATATAAGAACTGAATTGCACCGTTCATGGAGATCGTAAACCGTACGTACGCATGAACACTACTTTAATTTATAGTTCATATTTTAATTGAATGAAAACATAATTATACATAGTTATATTATATTTACACTATAATATAATATATAATTTCATTAAATTCATCCTTTATGCATCCCACATATGGCATGAACGAGTCATATCACTTTGAGGGGGTGGTAGTCCGCACTTCCTCAAATGAAATTATTGCATTTACCCATTATGGAAACCATAAAAGTATGATATAAATGAAAACTACAGAAGCATAAAGAAAACATAAACAAAATATATATCATACATAAATACATCATCATAATAATGGCCACCATGAGAGGTGGTAGGAGATATTTGAACAATCATCGTTTCGTGAGACGTTAGTTTTCCATCCACAGAAACGGTAAGTTATTCACCCATTAGATGGGGGCGTGTGTAAGTGTAGTTAGAATAATTATCATAAAAACATCCTAGTATATTGAGAATAGTTTTTTTGTTATAAAATATTGTAATAGAAATATTTTAGGGGTTGGAGAAGTAAAATAAAAGAAAATATTTTAAGAGAAACTATTACCTTTAATTTGGGAAACTCCCTTTTGTTTGAACCAAAAGGAATTATTGAAGTGACTTATGAATAAGGTAAGGATTCTAGGTGGAATATAGGGATATTTATAGATTATTTGGGTAGGTTTTGGATGGACCAAGGGGCTTGAGAGGTGTGGGGAATGAGTTAGAAATGGTGTCCTTTTATAAGGGGTAGGAGGGGCTCTTTAGGAAAGTTTGATAATGTTATATTATAAACTTATCATCAGTTTCAAAATGTAAAAAACACATTAAAGTATAATATAATATGAATAATTTTTTAAATAAAATCATACAATAATAATTGGATAGGCTTTTCATATTGTCTTAATATTTATAATCTTATTTATTTAAATCATTTATTAATGAGGTAATCACTACATCATTATTGTGTCATAAATAATTTAATTTATTTGATGTCTAAAAATTGTAAAAAAAATACCATGATTTAGGAAATATTTATAGCTTTACAAATAATATTTTTAGTCAAAAAGATAACTTATATAACCCTATGTAAAAAATTGATTTACTAAAAGATATTTTTTTATGTCATTTTTGTCATTACTTTAAATTAATTAATATAAAGTGTCATTATCACTCCTAAGTGGCTCCATGGGGTCCCAAAATCGATCTGAAGATGACGATGGTCGTAAATGACTCAAAAAATAAGGTAGGACAAGTGTTAAGGTAACTATATATTATTATAAAATTCTTTTTACCTTGAATTACCCTATTTACCTTTAAATGCGGTAAATAAGTCAAAAGTTACTATTCACAAAAATATTCATCTTATTAAACCACATTTTACTTAATAATAACAACCATGTATGTCAGATTTTTGAAATTAAATTCACAAAAGTGGTAAAATTTCATTTAAATAAAAAAGTTAGTTTTTAAACTACTAGTAAGTGGTTTGACTATTCACCAAAAATTGAAGTTTTTCAGAAAAATACCAAAAATTCAGCCTAAGATATATTTGATATTCTGAATTAAAAAATAATGTATATTTTTTCAAATTAAGAACATATAAGTACCATTAATTAATTGAAAATTAATTCCCGTTTTCAAAACAAATAGCATGCTTTTATGAAACCATAACTATCAAAAGATTGACACTTTTTTATGTCCAATTTCAAAGTGAAATTAATTACAATGACCAAAATTGGAATAAATGGTAGAAATATTATCTAATTAAAATTTAAAACAAATTAAAAAGATAATATAACCATATAAATAAATTAGATTAAAAGGCAGTTTTGAATTAAAATACAGTATTTTTCACTATTCATTAAAAAAATGAAATTTATCAGAAAAATACCAAAATTTAAACCAAGGTAAATTTTAATGTCCCTATTCTAAAGAATAAATTTATTTTTTCAAATAGAATGTATAAAAGTGACCAAACTATATTTAATGAGGGTTCTCCATCAAAATGCGGAAAATCAACATTTTAAAGAATGTTAAAGTATTTATGCTTAAAATCAGATTCATTCACATTTTAAGACTCTAACTTTTCATGGATAAATGAAAAAAAATTTAAAAAACTTGTATAATCATATTTTAATTAGTTCTATTTATTCCCGCCGTTACAACGGTTAGGCATTATGTACTTTTTAAAATAATAATATTATATTATTAGTGTGCAACGTAAGATTTTCAAGAAACCTGTTGTTGCATTTCAGGTACGCCATAGAAAATAGTATCCCTTCTAAAGTAAAAATAAAATTTAATTCAAAAATATTAATAAATATTCAAATTTATTATTATTTATTTACTTGGGATGTTACACTAGATGGATCATACCCCAAACAGTCGATGAACCCACCTTACCACTCCAGGTGTATGATAAACTTCATGAAGATATCCCACCCCTCTAACATGGGCCCCATTATTATTTATTAATTCTATAATTACCTCTTGATATGGATGCTCCCGCCCTGTAGTACCATGTACTATATCTCTACAGGTTCGAACCATTGAACACCGACTACCTACCTGATAAGGGTAACTGAGTCCCTACCTGTAGTCTGAATTGGATTTGATTATCTATCGATTAACACCTATTGAGTTTTACTAAAGAACCAATGAGAATTTTCCATTATTCCTTAATGTAGTAAGTCAATAGGTGGTTTGGGTAATGGACAAATCATGTGCCCTAGCCAACCACACTGGTACCAAAACACAATATCACCACTCTTAGAGGTTGTCCTTATCTTATAACCACTATATGGATTTCCATCTTAATGAGGATTCCTGAACTAATGAGTCCTACCTTTGTAAGTCACACCACTAGTTCATCTAACTAGAACCATAAACCTAATGAATGAATCATCATTCATGTTCCCTTCTAAAATAAGAGCTTGATCCACCACTTCAAAAACAACACTTTAGATGGAAAATGTTTATTTGAGAATTGATCTCATTTCTGAGTCCATCCTATAAATGTCTTACGGTTTGGCCATGTCTCCTTCCAAAGATAGAATGAATCTTTGAAATTCCATGAGACATCCAAAATAATCTATCACTAACATAATTCAGCAGTTCAAACTCATAAAATTTGTAGCATGTTCCTATCTCAAGGTCTCTGGATTTATTTTTTCTAGAAAATTATCCTGAAATTTCTTACACAACATAAAATGTGTCAGCTGGGTTTGTACCAAGATATCCCAAAATCAATTCACCATTCCCCATAATATATATGTTTTTAACTCAACTATCATTTCCTCAGGGGTCTCCAAGTGATCCCAAAACTTCTAGATGGACTCAATCTAGAAATATGTAGACTTAGGTATACCACTCCGACAAACATTGGAGGGTGTTACAACTGATACTATCTGGTAAAACCAAAAATAACTGGTACTTACCTCCTAGGGTCCCATCCCATCATATTCATAAAATGATAAAAGTTCACTTGGAACAAGTCATATCCTTGATTACCCAGAGATACCATAATTTCATTCCCCACTTTTGGAGGAGCATGCTCAACGACATCCTCTTGTGTCTTAAATGGAACATATTGACATGGAGGCATCTTCCTATAATAAAAAACATTATCCCTATATCAGAAAGAATAATACTTTCACAATTTACATATAATAAGTATCTTCACTATCTATAACAACTAATTTCCCATACACTACTCAAACAGACATTCCCACATCTAGAACACTACCCTCAACCATCCCTACCATGGGTCATGTTTAACATGGGTAAACAGATATACAGAGTCAAATTTATTTCATTAGACACCTTTTTAAAACTGTTCCCACACTCAAAATGTATATTTTTCTTTCTAATATAACTTACCATTTCACAATTTGTCACTACCAATCATTTTAACTCATTAATAACCATTTCTGAAGAATAATTTTCCAACCATTCATTAATATTATACCTTTTTACCCATTTTACTCAACATTATTTGCCACTATTTTCTTAAAATTATCCATAATTTAAAATGCATACTACCCTCTAGTTCACACACACACATTCCATGTGTTCCTATCATGGTGCATGCCACCTATAGCCCTAGATTTTAATATTGATGCATGGATTCACAACCTTGGGGAATTTCAGTCAAAATAAAAATATCATAAAATATTCACATCACATGATAAGTGCATCACCCGATGATGAGATATCATCAAATGTAACAAGACACACCAAGAACAATAATTTCCTACTCTATACACTTGGTTTTTTCCTAATACATGGGTTAGCTAATCCTAAGGATGAGATCAATTCCAAGTACTAAAAGTTCCTAATCTCTTGTCTACTATACCAAATAGTAATAACATAGGAAAAATCCTCTTTAATACCACTTTTCCACATCATCGACCTATAATCTACTAACTTCTACCCTAATCCGGGTCACCGTATGAGCTAACGCGCATCTCCTAATACACTAGAGGTTTTCAACCAGTGGTGATGGTCTAATGTAACATATGGGGAGACTATACCCTCTTTATCAGATCAATCCATAATGGATTCCCATAATAAATTCTATAAGAAATGAAAAATAAATATGAACATTAATTACAACTATCACCAAAATATGGTATAACACAACCAAATAGTAAATATGTCATGTCATTTTAATAATTCAAAAGTGAAGAAAACCGAAAAATAAAATGGAAACAACTGATTCCCAAAAATGGGGCAGGGATCCATATTTGGATCCCTAACTAGACACATCCTGAGCCCAACCCAACTCCCCAAAAAATTCCCCTTTCCCTTTTTATGACCTGTAATCATGAAATTTTCACAGGTACCCAACGATGGCCCGAGTAGGGTTTGAGTAAAATATAGTAGGCCACCACCAATGGTGGATAAAAAATGTTCAGTCTAAATAGTTGTGTAAAAATAGTAGATAAATTATAAGGTGAGAAAAATAGTTATAGGGTTCCATTATGTAAAGATATTCACTTAGACCATATTTCTTATTATTTACATTTTCTACACATATACCATCTTCATTAGACAATTCATTTTTATTACATGATCTACGGGTTAAGAAATTACATCAAATACACAATGGCATAAGATGATAACTTATCATGCATAAGGGTAATAAACCAAAGTCCCAATCTCACTATGGTTAATGATTCTTAATAAAATACATAAAACTTACCTTGGAGCCTCAGTCTGGGTACTTTCATCGCATGAATCCATTGGAGTTATGGAGCCTTG
The DNA here is from genome assembly GCA_963277665.1 of Viscum album. Lineage (NCBI taxonomy): Eukaryota > Viridiplantae > Streptophyta > Magnoliopsida > Santalales > Viscaceae > Viscum > Viscum album. The sequence continues at coordinate 1,882,406,132 of OY728132.1, forward strand.
TTCCTGTACTCTAACACATGCATTATGGGGTGGGGTTAAGGCACAAATCTAACCCAACCCATGGGAATAGATCCTCAAGTCCAATACCCCAAAACAACCAAGACATTCTCACATGCTTATTTATTAATTGACCATATATACTATATCATAAAACAAACATAATCCAAAAAACATAACAATCACATTTCATATTTTATTTAACTCATAAATCACCATTATTACTTAACCCATTAACACAATTACCATTTACTTAACCTAGAACATTTAACAAACTTATCAATTATGAAGAATTTAAGTATTTAACATGTCCACCACATCATATGAATTAACCCATGTATGAATTTCATGTACATTTTATAAATCACTCAGCACCATTTCCTTTATTACTACCAACTCAAATCACGTTAAGCCAAACAATCTCAAATTACACTACCAAAGGCTAGGCATAATTATTCATATTCCATTTGTAATTAAGTCTAGTGCATAGAAATGTTTGTAATGTTATCTACCTGAACAAAAATTAATTTCTGGCTTAGCCTTACCATTCCCTATGTTAGGAATTATAATGACCTAAACATTTTGAATAATATTTCTTGCCTGAATTTTCTTATGTTATTTTGTACTAAAAAAACTATATACAATTACTAATGAAGTGATTATAATTGAAATGTGACCATTGGGTTTAGACCATTGGAAACTGTACTTTTAATTTTATGATTATTAACTATAAATAGAAATGATAATGTTTATTTACTATAGAAAGAAAATTTGATGGCCTCATCCAGTAGAATTGGGCTATATAAATCCCATTTTTCAGAACTTGGGAAGGAGGTCGCACCAATAGAAATCACTTTTGACCAAACCCAAAATGAGCTTCAATATTTTATGCTTCAATGAAATTGACTATGAGAGAAGTTCAAGTTAGTTGAGATTACCACTCAGGCGATGTTATCTGAACTATCCCAAGATTCTATCACCATTGCACAGATTACCCTTAGGTCATATGATGATGTTTTATGGGGTTATGTTTCAAGAACCTAGTTTCTTAATATGTAATTCCTTTGATTAAATAGAATTATTATTCCATTATTTCTATTTCAAGAATTGTTTTGCATACAAATTGAGATAGAATAACATAAATTTATTTTTCAGGTAAAAATTGTACCTTTTATAAAGATATAAATTTTCATATTAAAAAAATTATTTATTAATAATTATTAATATAAATAAATATTTTTATAAAAAATATCATTTTTAATTATAAATGATAAAATATTTTTTTTTAATTTTCAAAATTTTTACTATGCATGTTCCTATGCATTTTTTGTCTGCAGTTATTTTTAATAATTATGTTTTTTAAAGTTAAAAGTTAAATTTAACATATATATAGATTTATTAAGATAAAATGAATTTCATTTTTTTATTCATAATGTCTATATTTTGTTACCATGAATTTATTAGAATTTTATAAAATACTTTGTTTTTCATGGAATAGTAAAAGTAAAGTTTTCAGGTTTTGTTAGGTTTAATGAAAATGTTAGTGATGTAATAATGATTTCATAATTATTTTTTACCCTTTAATAATAAAATATGATATTAGGTGTCCCATTTGGCCAATAAAATGTGAAAATACCATGGTCAAGCCCCTGGTTTTGTAAATACAACTAATGAGGTGTTCTCGAAAAATAATAAAAAACTCCCTCTTTTTTTCTACAAATACCACCCATCCTCCCAAGGTATCCTTGATACTAAAAGTTTCCAATCATTGAGTTTTAGGAGTCACTCTTCAAGGTTAGGGAATTCTCAACTTCTTGTTTCTTTTCAAGTTCCCTTTTAACTGGTATTCCTTTTAAATTCCCATAACACAATCTTATATAAATTTAATTGTTTCCATATACTATATTATGAGTATTTTATGAATGTTTTACTCTTTTACCATCTATTTTAAATGTTTTATAAAACCATTTTTTCATACTCGTTATGCTGCATAATTTTTGTCTCAAAATCCAATTCTTTTTCTCAAGAAATTAATTTATTTTCATTATGTGAATTAAAAAACCTATTTCATTTATATTTGTATTTATAAAGTTATAAAATGATTTATTTTATTATTTAATTGAAATATATTAAACCATCATTCCCTTTACGTGGGATAAAAATGACATAATGATTATGTTTTTAAGCTATTTTTAGAAGCCATGATTTTGATATGAAACCCATTTAATTTATTCTATATGGGTTATTTATTAAATGTTTTATTATGATATTTTTAGATCACATGAAAATAATTAAATATTAAGGGTTCACCCTGATAGTGATCCAATTAATTGTGTAATGAATTTAATCACATGAGATGACATGTTTTATGATACCTTGGTGAATAACCATTGTAATTTTTATGACACCTTGGAGATATAACTTAGTGATATGATCATTAATGTCTAAATTAAAATTTTTAGCCTTATTTACAAGTTATAATCAATGTTATTATATTTATGATATTCCTCATGTTCTCTTTTTCATTCCATATTTTTATTCATCAAGTTCCTATCAATATTTCTCAAGATCACATGCAAACTATTTCACTTGTTTTCCCTTACTGGGCATTTTTCTCACCATTTACATTGGTTTATGTTCCCAGGCTATGAGATGAAATAAATATACATAGGATGAACATTTAATAATCCTTTTACATGTAATAGAAGAATATTTTAATTTTTTAGGTATTATGTACCTTTTTTTTCAAGACACTAAGCCTTAAAAGATCCTCTATTTGTAAAAGTTATTTAAAGTTATGTAATAAAAGTGAGGGATGAAATAGTTGGTTTCAAAGGATAGTTTTTTTATTTTTCGAAATTATGATTTTAAATATTTTGTAATAGCTCTATAGAAAATTTTAAATATCATAAAATATCTTGGTATTTTGGTGAAATATTAAGTAAGTGGTTTCTGAACAAATAAATATTTTCATGGATAAGAAAAAGTGGATGTGACTCTAGAAAATATGTATCTAGGGGTAAAACCCCAAAACCTTGTTTTGAGATAGACTTGAATGAGAACTTGTGCAGAAAAATAGGCCTTGTTGCACCTCTTGTTTGACACTCCCATGGGATATGTTTTACTAATAAAAATATTTTTATTAACTATTATGATGGATTTCTATTAAATTTAATTGTTCTTAAAGAATAAGATATTTATGATTACTATTTTAAGACACTAAATTCATTTATGTTTATAATATTATTAAATGAATTTTTTTTCTTAGTATGTTTATCTTCTTTCAGAGAATGGTAGAAAATAGGAGGAATTGTGTAAATGGTTACTGTAATACACCATGTATTGACGGACCTCTGATGGAAGCCGAAATGTAAACATTAATGGGAATGATGAATCAACCAACTCATGTTATAGACAATAACATAAATCAAGCAGAGAGGCCGATTTCACCATGAATAGAACAAGTTTCCCTCAAGTGATTTATTTGTCAATGACCCCCAATGTTTAGTGTATCTACCAACCAATTGATTTATAAATAGTATATAAGCTCAATAAAATAGCTAATTTCTATACTTCATTGTTCAGAATAAGATATTGTCACACTAGATGTATACCATTTAGAGGGAGAAGCTAATTAGTGGTGGTAACTGATTAAAAACATGAGGTCGAGAGGGGAGATTAAAGCTTTGGGGTTGGATGATTTTAGTGTAATATTCATCAATAAGTATTTCCCTCATTTGATGAGAACAAAATTGGATAAGAAATTACTCAAGACAGAGTAAAAGGATAAAGAATATTTAGGCAACTATGAGATGAAAATCACAAGAATTTATATTTAAACATATATTTTTATCATGGATCATTATGGGAAGGATGATAGATTATTCAGTGGACTAATACCTATTTTACAGATGAAGTTATCCAAATGATAATATAAAAGCTATGAGGAAATCGTACAGAGTTATATGAAGTTTGAACTAGAGCATGGTGAGAATTAGTGGCCTCACAAATGAAATGAAAAGAATAGATCAGTTGAGCCATGATGTGGGAGGATATTTGATTAGGGAAGAGGTGGAAAGAAAGTGTAACATTCCACATGAAATAAATGTGGGAATAATCATTCTGATAATTGATTTCTCAAGAGTAGCAAATGATACAAGTGTGGAATATATGGAAATATCACTAAAAATTTTCATAGTGTGGTGAAGCCTCAACTTCGCACCATTAAAAATAAAGGGAATATGGTGTAGTCCCTTCCTAAAGTACAATGTTTCAACTGGGGAAAACTAGAGAACTTTTCCAATCACTATCCAAATATGAGGGAAGTGGAGGGTAATCACCATAAACCTCAATACCGGTCAAGGTAGAAAGGTCGTGCCTTTTCTATCACAACAACTAAATTTGAAGCTCAAAATGATGTGGTGGAAGGTATTCTTATTATTCTCTAAAAGATAACATGTAGATTATTTGATTCTAGTTCTATGCATTCCTTTATTTCCTCCATGTTTGCAAAGAAATTAGAATCAACCCATGAATTTCAGAAAGTTGATTTATCAGTCAAGACTCCTAGTGGGATTATCCAAGCATCAAAAGTGTTTAGAATCTATAGTATTTACATTGGTGAGTATAATATACTCACAAATATAGTGGTCATTCCAATGATAGAGTTCAACATTTTACTAGGGATCAACTGGATCTCAATATATATTTCTAAAATCAACTACAGAAGTATGTATATTTAGTAGTCTTGAAAAAGAAAATGTATGATTTTTTTTAAAGGCGAGATATCTCAACCCAAGATTTTTCTAAAATAACCAACTTTAGTATTCTTTATGTAGTTAATCAGTGAAGATGAAGAAGGAAATGAATGTATATGTATAGATAATGTCACCATCATTAAAGAATACATTGACGTATTTCCTAAGGACTTACCTGGAACTCTCTCAGAAAGATAGGTAGAGTTCTCCATTGAACTCTTGCATAGTTCCAAGCGAATTTTGAAACCCCCATATAAAATAGCGAATGTGGATCAAGAAGAAATAAAGAAGAAACTCCAAGATCTTTTGGAGAATGGATTTATCCAACCAATTTTCTCTCCTTGGGGGGAACATTTCCTATTTTTGGAGAATAATGATAGATTTATGCAATTATGAATTGATTATAGAGAACCGATTTCGATCACAATGAAGAACAAGTACCCTATTCCAAAAATTTATGATTTACTTGACCAACATTTTGTGGTTTAGTTATAATACAAGATTGATCTTAAATCTTGTTATCATTGATTGAGGCTGAAGAGAGAATACAATCCAAATTCCTCCTTCCGATCAAGATATGGGAATTATGAGTTTGTTGTTATTCCCTTTAAATTTACTAATCCTCCTGCTATTTTTATGGATTAAATGGATAGAGTCTTTAAGTACAACCTTGATAAATTTGTGGTAGTTTTTATTGATGATATTTTGATATATTCTAAATTTATGGAGGATTATGAAGATCATCTAACAGTTATTTTTAAAAACATGAAGGAGTAATTATTTGGAAAGTTTAGCAAGTGTGGGTTTTGGTTAAAAAACGTTTCTTTCATAGGTAACCTTATAACCAGTGAAGGAATATCAGTTGAAACTATAAAGAATTTTTTTTGGAGGAGTGGCCTCATCCTATAATAGTATCTGAGATTCATAGTTTCCTTGGTTTAGAATGATATTATAGGACCTTTGTGAAAAAAATTGCATGAATTTCTAAGCCACTAACAAAGATATATCGAAAAGGGTTCAAGTTCATCTAGAAAATGGAGTGTGAATAAAGTTTCCAAGAGATAATGAAGAGATTTGTTACTATACCAATGTTAACTCTACCATCTATCAGATAAATGTTTATTATTTTTAGTGATTCATCCCTGAAAAGGATTGGGTGAGTCCTCTTAAAACATTACAAGGTGATTTCTTATGCATCTCAGTAGTATAATCTTCATGAGAAGAACTATATTACAAATGACCTAGAGATGAATTCGGTTGTTTTTTTCTCTAAATATATGGATACACTATAATCATAGGGAGAAATATGATATATACATAGAGCATCAAATTTTGAAGTATATTTTCACACAATAGAATTGAACTTGACATTGAGGATATGGTTGGAACTTCTCAAAAACTATGATTATTCAATTCATAATTATCCTAAAAGTGAAAAAGTAACTGATACATTAATTAGGAAAGTCCTTGTTGTGCTGTCAATGATGAGGATTCAAATAAATCCTTTGATCAAAGACTTATTAAAAGTGTACATGGGAATTTTAAGGTAAGGGGCATCATTAAACCTATCCCAAATTATTTCTCAATCATCATTACTATAAAAGATCAAGAAATTTCCAAGAGAGTATCCCTTGTTACCGAAGAAGATAGAGGCTGTTGAGAATGGGATGTTTTCTGAGTTCAAAATTGATCTAGAAGGTTTATTGAATTTTTGTAAAAGGATATGCGTTCCATATATTCTAGAAATAAAGAAGGATGATGTATAAATATTAATGATCAACTTTATCTATACTTACTAGAGGCATGAAAATGTATTAGGAAATCTATGATATTTATTGGTGTGATAACATGAAAAGGGAGATTGTTGACTACACTATAAGGTTCCTAGTGTGTCAAAATGTGAAGGCAGATAGACAAATTCTTAAAGGGGGTATTACAACCACTACCCATACCAGCATGGAAGTTGAATAATATCACAATGGGCTTTATAACTGGTCTTTCAAGAACTTTCAAAGTAAACAATGCGTTATGGGTTATAGTGGACTATCTCACCAAGACTACCCATTTTATATCCATTCGAGAAGATTTCAATCTTGACCAACTTTCCACGATTTACATGAAGTAAGTGTCAAGGATGCATGGGGTACCACATTATATCATATATGATCATGATCCAAGGTTCACATCAGAATTCTAAAGAAGTATTAACCATGATATGAGTACCAAATTTAATTTCAGTACGACCTATCATCCCCAAAATGTTGGCTAATATGAATGGAATGTTCAAAAACATGAGGACATGCTATGTACATGATTAATGGAATTTTAATTTGGATAGTATCAACATCTACCATTAGTTGAGTTATTTTATAGCAAAATCTTACATTTGAGTATTCAAATGGCTCCCTACAATGCTCTATATGAGAAGCGGTGTAGAACTCAAACTTATTGGGATGAAGATAGTGAGAGAAAGCTTATTGGGCCCAATATTGTGTATGAGATGAAAAAAGATGTTCATGTAATCCAACAACACATTAAGGATAATCAGAGTTGGAGAAAGATTTGTGTTTACAATCATCAAAGAGACATAGAGTTCAATGTTGGAAACAAATTATTCCTTTGAATTTTTCCATGGAAGAGGTTCATGCAATTTTTGAAGAAAGGGAATCTTATCCCTGAATATACTGGATCCTATGAAATCCTTGATCGCATAGGAGAAGTGTTCTATCATCTATCACTTCCAAAAAATCTATCTAATGTTCATGAATTTTTCAATGTATGTCTCTTAAATAAGTACAAACATGACCCTTATCAAGTACTAAATCAAGGCATGGTAAAACTAGAACATGATATCTCTTTTGATGAGTAGCTAATAGAGATCATGGACTGCATGGATAATGTTCTATTCAACATGACTACCCACCTTATTAAAATTTTATGGAGGAACCATATATATTTAGAATAAATGTGGGAACTAGAGGAAAAAATAAGGAAGAAGTACCCTCATATTTTCTAAACTAAGAGAATGATATGAAATTTTAGGGATGAAATTTCTTTAGGGGGAAAAATTTAACGACCTTAATTATTTGAATAATATTTATTTCTTGAAAATGTGGGTTTTATTGTTTTCTATGAATCAAATATATATCCCTTTATTAATTAAGTTTTTATAATTGAAATTTGACCATTGGATTTTGATCATTATTTGACCCTTGGTCAATTATGATCGTTATCCAATATGATTATTGGAATCTATACTCTTATCTTTATGCTTATTATCAATAAATAGATATGATAATGGTTAATTAAGGCATAAAGAAGAGTAGATGTCCTCATATAGTAGAATTTGTCCATAGGAATCCCATTTGTTAGAGTTTGGGAAGGTGGTAGAATCATGGGATTTTTCTCTTAACCGATCCCATGTCGATCTTGGACATGTTAATCTTGAAGAAAATCTCCTACAAAATAAGTTCAAGTTAGTTGATATTACCACTCAGGAGAGGTTATCCAAGCCTCTCCCAAAAGAGTCCATCACCATTTCACACCTTACCCTTAAGTCGTATGCATGTGTTTTAAGGGGATATGTTTCAAGTCCCTAGTCACTTAAAATTTATTCCCTTTGTTGAAATAAAATTCTTATTCCATCATTTCTATTTCAAGAATTATTTTGCATAAAAATTAGTATAGAATTTGGAAAATTGATTTTTCAAGTAAAAAATTTTCTTTTCAAAAAGACATATATTTACATATTAAAATTATTATTTATTAAAATATTTTTATTATAATGAAATATTATTATTAAAAAACTCTTTTTTTACTTAAAAATGATAAAATAAATTTATTTTATTCATGAGTGGAAGATTTTACAATGCATGTTACTATGTATTTTATGTCAATTATTATTTTTAATAATTATATATTTTTATATTTAAAAGTAAAATTTATCATATTTACATATTTATTATGGAAAAATAATTTTCATTTTTGAATTAAAGAGGACTATATTCGGTCATAGTGAAATTATGATAATTTTATAAAATAATTGGTTTTTATTGAATAATAAAAATTATAGTTTTGAATTTTCTCTATGTTTAATGACATAACAAGTGACTTAATAATGATTTTATAATGAAGTTAATATATTGAAGAAAAATATATTATATGATGTGTCCCATGTGGACAATACCATGGTTAATCCCTTGGTTTTTCAAATACCACTAATGAGGTGTCCTCACAAATAAATAAAAACCCTCTCTATTTTCTATAAATACCTCCATTAAATCATTTAAATTCATTAAAAAATCATCCCCCTAGAATATATGATAGTATTACCTCCCATGGAGTCATACCAAGGTGTCATAAATCCCCCAAGGTCCCAATATTTGAGTTTTTGAGTCACTCTTCATGGTATGTGAATCCTCAAATTCTCTTGTTCTTTAATGTTCTATTTTATGCGGGTATTTAAAATTTCCATACAATGTTATTATTTACATTTTATTAAATACATATTTTTTTATTATGTGTATTTTTTTAATGGGTGTCCCTTATACCCACTATTTTAAATATTTTTTAAAACCATTTTTCATACCTATTATGGTGCATAATTTTCATCTCAAAATATCTTTCTTTTTCTAAAAAAATTATTTTATTTTTTTATGTGAATTATGAAACCTCTTTAATTTCTATTTGTATTAAAAAAGATATAAGATATATTCATTTAATTCTATAATTTGAATACATAAAACCCTCATTCACTTTCTATGGATTATAAATGATATAATGATCTTGTTTTAAGCACTTTTTAATATGCCATGATTTTGAAATAAAACCCGTTTCATTAATTCTCTATAGGTTATTTATTAAATGTTTCATTATGATCCATTTGAATCACATGAAAATAAATGAATATTAAGGGTACTCCCTTATTGTTTTATAATTCATTGTGTAATGATTTTAATCTCTAGAGATGACATGTTTTCTAATTCCTTGGTGAATAACCTTGGTAATTTTTATGACCCCTTGGGGATGGTCCTTGGTGACATTCTTATGAATGTAAAAATTAAATGTTTTAGACACATTTAAAATTTATGATTACTATTATTAAATTTATAATATGACTCATGTTCTATTTTTCATTCCATATTGATATTCTTTATGTTGTTTTCAATATTTCTGAAGATCACTTTTAAGCTATTTCACTTGTTTTCCTCTATTGGGCCTTTTAACCCCCCTTTCCATTTATGTATGTTCCTAGATTATGAGATGAAATAAATATACATAGGATAAACCTTGAATAATTATTTCATGTGTAACATAAGTTTTTTTTATTTTTTCATCTATTTTGTACCTTTTTTCCAAGACACTAAGCCTTAAAGGAACCTCATTTTGAAAATGATATGTAAAGTTATGAAATAAAAAGGTGGGATTCCATATGGATCATTATAAAACCTAATGGGTGGCCCTAAATTTAATTATAAAACCTCATCTCACCCCAAGGGGGTTGTGATTGATTAAAATCCTCAGTAGAACAAAAATATTTACCAAATATCACCAAGGATATTAAACACACAATAAGAGGAATGAAAACACACAACCATGAAATCACAAATCAATATAAAGACAACAAGATATACATTATATACTATATACCAAAAATAAACATATGCAAAAACCCTTGACTATAGACTTATCCCTAGATTCAATATCCCCATGAATCCTAAACCTAGAATCCATAGTAAAAAAGTTGGTTTGAGGGCTTCAGAAGGAGATATCCAAAGATGCAAGCCCTAATCTATAAAAGTGAATCATGAGGAATATTATACTTACCTGAGGCACTAATCCATAACCAAAGTCAATAAAAAATTACTATAATCATAGGATAATAATCCCTTGGAAGATTGAGAGATTTTTCTTGTCACTAGGGTTGAGTGGATTAGGAAGGTTGGGAAAATCCGGTGAATAACATAAAATAACCCGGGTGAAGTTTGGTAGATTTATAATTTTAAAAGGGTTTCATGGTTTTGCCACACAGTTTTCTAGATAATTCGAAAACCGCACACCAGCCTCTACCCTAGGCGGGGGGGGGGGGGGGGGGGAGGGGTTGAGATTCATGGTTTATTTGGATGCGTTCATTGTTTGAATAAACATTTTCCAATAGTGTGGAATGCCTCTGTCAAAACCTACATGTTTGTTTCCTTCCGGCTTACACAGTTTCCTCTAACCATGCGAAAATCATGAATGATTCCCAAAAAGGACCAATTTATTTCTCTTTCATGCTTTGATCCCCCAAAACACCCCCAAAAAACCTCATTCACCTGAATTTTTTTTATCCAACATATAGTGTATTAAATCTAAAATTTAAACATGTTCAAACCTCCATGAAATCTACGTCTTATAGACAGTGAGAGGTACCATAACTATAGATTCATATTTAGTGACTAATTTATTTGTTATTGGTTCATATCACACTTTCCTATCATGATTTATTATTAATTTTTCAATCCTTTATATGGAGATGATTTATTCTATGATGGATTTAACTATTCCCCTTAGAACAAAGAGTGAACATGGTCTCTAATTTCCCTCTTTCATTTCCTTAATATTAGAGTTTGTTTTCACTTTTAATATTAAGGTTATCAATATGAAAACTATTTATACAATTTTCAATATAGATATGATTATTTATGATAGGGATTGTATTTACTATAATCTTATGTGGGTCTACTTTACAATTGTTGATGGAGGCTGATGTGTTTTTAGGGAGAATGAGACTTGTGATCGATTAGAGTTACACCATATTTTCCATAGTTATGTAGCATAATATAATTGTTTTAAAATTGATTAAACATTAATAATGATAATAATTGATATTTTATAATAATTCCCACATATATTTTAGTCATAATGAATAGTAAAAAAATAAAAAATAATTACTGGGGCCACGGTTGAAATGGGTTTAATAATGGTTAAACTAAAAGGATAAGTGTTAATTTTACATAAAAACATTCCCAAATTATATTTGCAAAAAATATTTATACCTTTCCTCATATAATAAATTATAATTAAACTTTTTCCCTTTGCGGTATGTGAAATTCATTTGTATAAATTTTTATTTTAAAAAATTTCAAGTGTGCCTTCTCCTGCAATTATAAAAGGGAACCCCAATACTCTACTATTCATACTTCCAAATCCTTTTTATTTATCCAATTTATACCATAATACATTCCTTTCTTCCCTAAACACATAAAAAATTTATTATTATCATTATTAAACCCTCCTATAAATACTTTTTTTAAACCTAAATAGGTTTACAAAATATTTGGTATCTTACTTAACTGAAATTTATTTGGTTCTTCTTCCACCTTAATAAAATATTCATTGAATATTATAAAATAATAACATAATTATACCACATATTCTTATATGTTATTATTTTAAATATTGATCTCATCCTCTATAAATTTTAAAACAAAAATGTAGATCGTGTTTACGAGATACTACCACCTCAAGAACTGATCTAATTTGATTTTTATCACAACCTCACACGACTTGATATAATAATGGATTTAAAAAATATATAAAATTATATGGAATTTATAGAATATTAATACATTTGAAATTATTATATCACATCTACATTCATACCTCCTAGTATGTTAAAAATTTATAGTTACTCATGTGTACGTGTGGACTACCGCCTCCACAAAGCGTTATGACACATTTTTCATTTTATTGACATGGATGGTTAAAAGGGTAGATTTAATGAATAAATTATATATATATGATATAAAAATTATTCTAGAAAGGTGAATTTAAATTTTCAATTATTTTGTTCCATCCATTGAGAGAAATGAAAACATCATTCATAAAGATGATCTCCGCCTTGGCGGAGAGCTCTAGGGTTCTTTAGGGTTTAAAAACTTATTGGTGTGATGGTTGTGATGAGAAGAGGAGAAACTCCCCTCGGTGATGGAAGTGCAATAAAATGTGAATATGTGTGGATTTGGATACAACGGTTATGGTGCCGTCAGATCTTGGCATGAAAGGATGATATCTTTCTTCGACGGTGTGGCGTGATAGCTTTAGGTGCAGATCTAGCTTTGGCAGCGAGATCCTGGTCTTATGTGACGACAGTGAAATAGAGATGATGGAAACGTCATGCGTTGGCTTTTATAGTCTGTGTGGAGGGGATTTCTAGAGTCGTGAATGAGCTAGGTGGGTGCGGAGGGTGCAAGATCCCCATAGTCGGGTAGCTGGGCTTCATTGGCTCCATAGTCAAGGAACTCGATGGTGGCAAGGATCTACTCCTGAATGTGATGTTACGGGACCCACTTCAGTGGGACATCTGGTGAATGGTCGAGGAAGGATTCGGGTGTGGGAGTGGGCGATTCGTGGGGCAGAGGCACTTTGGTCCTGACTGTGGTAGTTTTGTTAACAGTAGAAGATCTTGTAGGAGTCAGAACAGTGCAATCTACCCCGATGCGGCAGGTGGCATCTTCGGTCAACAGGTGGTTTGGATGGAAGTGGTGGAATGGCCTGACTTCTATTTGTCATGGTTTGGACTTGATGAGTTAGTTTTGTAATGGTTTTTTCCCACTAGGCCTTCAGGACATTTTAAGGCTATATTCCACTATTCATATGCACCAGGTTTGTTTTGAGGCCACCCTTACCAAATTTAAAATGGTACATATTTTATTTTTATTAATTAAGGGGCTTTCCACCAATATTTTTGGTAAAAAATTGAAATCATAGTTCAAGTGTACATAGGACCTATAATTTACTTAAACTATGTCATGTATTTTCTATCTATGAATTTTATTGATTTTTATAAATACATTTATAATGAATATATATAATATTAAAATAAAAATTATTATACTTTATTTTATTTAACAATTATTAGTGGAAAATGACCAAAACAACAAAATAAAAAGATACATTAATAACATAGAAGTTACTAGATGAAACATTGAATTTAAAAAATATTTTCCAACAAATAGGTTATAAAAGGTTATAATTAAATCATATATGGTATGATATATATGATTATGGCTCAAGATATATATTTATAGAAAAAACCCATTATTTATTATATTGGTGGTTTTAATTTGTATGATTAATGTCAGAAATATAAGTAAAGGATTTCCATCTGACATTCATTTTAGTGGGACAAATGCCATATTTTATAACTTTGTTCTTTATTGTGGTGTATATAATTCCCATGAATATCTTTTATGTTTCATATCATAGAAATTATTGGATATAAATATCCATTAATTATTCATTCCTTTATTGGGCTTCTGATTAAATAGTAAATAAAGGGGAAAATGATTTATGTCACAATCCCATTGTTTGTCAGGATTGTTGATGATTAAGTTTCCAATAATGAAATCTTATGATATATATCTCAAAAAACTTAATTAATTTTCTCATAATCTAGCTATTTCTCTATATCAAATTTTCTCCTTTCATTTTTCTATTTTATATACTCAAGAGTTCAAAATTAAATTTTAAGGAAAATTGGGATTATTTTTCTCTTCAGACAAAAAATAATTTCTCCTCTAGGTCCATGTATCTAGAAATGTTTCAAATATGTTTTTACTAATATAATTTTTTAAGGTATTTGTTAAAAGTGGTTAATTTTTTATAGAATGTATCAAAATTCATATTATTTTCACTATCTGAAACTGTACTTCTGACTTTTACCAATAATGGGAAATTAGTATTTAGTTTAACAGGTATGGAATTAAAGTTTTTTTTTGTTTTTATGAACTCTCAATGATTTAAAGCTTCCATTACATGATTCAAATATTATTTTAAAACCAAAATTTTATTTAATGTTTGTGATATTTTAATGTTTAAAAAATTATTTTCCAATTTGAATTTATATTTTCCTCAATAATGTTTTAAGGATATTTTGATTGTATTTTTATTCACCAATGAAAACAAACCATGATTCTAATTATTCTATACTATAGATTTAAACAGATGATTACACTTATATTAATTATCATTATAATTTATAATTATTATGAAAATAATTTTATAAAACACCTTTATTTTCCACAGGTGATTTAATGATTAATTTATTAAATGAAAATAAAACACATTTCTTTTTCATAGGTCATTAAATTATCCAATGTTAAAGAAAATATATTAATTTTTATTAGTTATTCTTTGATGAAATTATTATGAAATCCATTTAATTTTCATTGGTTATGTTATGATTAATGATATATTATTTTATTTCACACATACATATGATTTTCAATATGTGATTAGTTGACCTATAATTATAAATTCATCTAATGAATTCAATAAAGATGATATCTCATGAGATAAATAAGAGTTAAACCAGTTCAAAAAGTGATTTTTTCGCATATAACAGTCATGGAGTGGAACTTGACTAATATGAAGGTTTGGGGAGTAAGCACATTATATAATTATAGTATTATAAAATACTCTTTAATACTTAGGAAATTATTTTATGTTCAAATGGTTATGTAAATATAGTTTGTATGATATTTCTAAGAAGGAATCTATTTATAAAGATGTTAGTTGTAGATGATGTGGTTCACTTATGAACTAGTTTCTTATCTGTCCATGTTTCCAAAGCACTATAACTATATTATTTTTTCATAGATTATTATTTTTCGTAACAAATATTCATATATTTTTTTATGATATCTATTTATGAATGTAATGGGTCAATATTGTTGGTATCAAATAAAGGTTTATATAACCTTTTGAAAATAGGATGAGAAATATTTAGTGAGAAAAATTATGGTAATATTGAGAAAAGGACAACATCATATGTAATGATAAAGAAGGTATTTTTATTTTCATAGAAAATATATACATGTCCGTATTCTATATGTTGATTTGGATTTGACATAGTTTTACCTTGGGTTAATAACCCCAAAAATGTTTTCATTCTGAATTGACACAATCATCACCTTGTGCATGAAAATGAGTCCTTCTTTCACATATGGTTTTAATCTCCCATGGGATATTATTTAGTTAATTCACATTTTCTTTACAACCCATTATGAATGATTTGAATAGATGTTATCTATGAATTCCTTAGGTTAAACCAAAGCAATTGAAAATTGAAAATAAGGTATCGTGTTTTGGACGTAGTATGAATGATTGATCACTAATATCAATGATACTTAAAGGTTATGAAAATATTTTTTTACAAAGGGATTGAATATAGAATAATGAAATTTGGGTGGTGAAAAGTATGCATAAATATTAAAGAATATTTTTTGAGAAAAGTTATATAAATTCATTTATATCAAGAAAATTATATGGGAATATTAATTCTCATCACCCTTAGTTAGATGTTTAATGAGAAATGAAAATAAATAATTGTATGATAATAACATTTTATGTCTATAAATCTTCTCAAGTTAATTATTTGGATAATAGGATACCTATAAATCTTGTTATTATTTCTCTGACTTATCTTAATGTTTACTTAGGTAAGGATTTACCTTATCTAAATAAGTCACACATCAATTTCTGAGGAAGGGAATTCTCATAAGATAATTTAAACAAACCTAAGGTTATATATCACTATGATGATAATTATTAACATCTAATGGAAATCACATCCATTGAATGGGTCATGATTCCTATTCAAAGGGATCTTATCTCATATGGGTGGTAGAAACTCAAAAATGATTATATTCCTATTATGTGGGAGTTTATTGATTTCTTTTTAGAATAGTTTCTCATTCTTCCACCAAATATTCATGTTGAGTTATCAATAGTACCTATATATGGTGTTACTCTTATTTTAAGGACTCCATATAGAAAGGACCCAATTGAATTTCAGGAATTAAAGAATAAACTCTATGAGAATATTGAAAAGGGATTCATTCAGCCATGTGTGTAACCAAGGGGTGAGCCTATCCTTTTTTCTGAATAAATATGTATTTATTTGAAACTTAATTGATTATCGATAATTGAACAATATAAAAATAAATAAAAAGTATCATCTATCCCATATTGACGACTTTTTTACCCAACTATGTAGAGTTAAATACATTTCCAAGACTTATCTTCATCCTGGATATCAAATATTTATGGTTATAAGGGAGGATATAATGAAGAAAAAATTCTATACAAGTTATGGATTATATGAATTTATAGTGATTGAATTTGGTCTTACTAATTCTCATGCTATATTCATGGAATTAATTAATATATTCATTAAATATTACATTGATTAGTTTATAGTAATATTTATAGATGGTAAAATTATCAATTCAAAGAGAAAGTAAGTTCATAAAAATCACATGAGGATTGGGAATAATAAACTTATTAAGGATAATTTTTATGAAAAAAATACCAAGTATGAAATTTGGAAACAAATAATTTCATTTTTGGTTTATCTAATATCAATAGATGGTATATATATTCATTTGTTAATGAAAAAAGTTATTTAACATTTTACTAGACCAACCACCACGACTCATGTTTAGATGTTTTTCATTTTGGATACATATTATTGATTTTTATTGGAATTTACCATGACTATAAAATAAAATCACCATTTTAACATAGAAGGAAACTATGTTCCTCTAGATAGATGAACGTGAAGAAAATTTCAAGAAACTGAAAGAAGGGTAGTCTCCACAATAGTGATTATATTACCCCAAAATGATGAATGGTTTGAATTATATTATGGTTATTTGAAAAGTATATTGGGAGTCATTATCATGGATTATAACATGGTGATATATTACACCCATTACACGTTACGTTTTATGATCAAAATTTCCAAACTATGGATTTGAAGTTAGGTGTGGTAAATTTTTCATTAAATACACAGAGGCATTAAGATTACAATGAATATTTTGATATATATAGTGATAATAAAATATTAAAGAATTTATTCACATATAAATAGAGGAACAAGAACTATTCAATTTTTTTGGAGATGAAAAATGATTATGAAAACTTCATACAATACCACCCTAGGAATGTGTACATGGTGTTCAATGCCTCAAGTAAATAGGATTATTATGGATTTTATATATTGAGTATATATATAGATCCAATAACACACAATTTTAAAAGGATGTATAATGAAATATTTAAGGATTGTGAGAGATATTGTATTTCTAGTATAAGTGTTCATCCATCTATCCATGTAAATATTAAAGACATACCAAATGAAGACATTGATCTCCAGAAAAATGTGATAAATTTTTTTTGAGTTTAGTCATTATTATAATGGAATTTTAATGTTTAGGAATTGTGTATGTGTTCCTCCAATACCATATTTGAAAAAGGTGGTATTAGAGGAGGATCATAGTTTATCATTATCTATTCATCCTGAAATTATGAGGATGTATATTGATAATATAGAGTATTTCTCATGGGATGGAATGAAGATTGGTATTTTAGAGTTTATATCTCAATACATGGTTATTCAGAAAGTTAAGGCTGATAGAAAAAAATATAGAGGGATTTTATAACCATTTCCTATACCAAAATGGAAATAAGAAAAAATCACAATGTGTATTATTATCAGACTCCCCATGAAATATATATAGAACTATTATATCTAGGTTTTAGTTGATTTCCTATGAAATTTAAAACATTTAATCACTATCATATAATATTTTTCTCAGGATAATTATTCAAGGATATACATTAAAGAAGTAGTGTGGTTTCATGGAGCACCACATTAAATTTTATTTAAACAGGACTTGAAGTTTAATATAGTGTTTAGGATAAGTGTTAAGTAGGCGGTAGATATTGAGTTGAGTTTTAGAACTATGTTTCATACTCAAAATGATGTTCAATATGATATAAACATTCAATAACTATAGGATATACTGAGATCTTGTTCTATGGATTTCATATCTGGTTTTGGTCAACACATTCCTCTATACAAGATTTCATACAAAAAAAACTTTCCTGAATGCATTTTGATTTATCTCAATGATGATTTATTTGAATATAATAGTAGAACTCCAATATGTTTGGATGATGTTTGTGAAACAATGCTTTTGTGAACTAAGCGAGATGACGAAATGTAAGAGAATGATACATCAATTCAGAAACACAAAACTTATAACACAAATTCAAAAGAAAATTTTTTTGATAATTTTTTGTGTGAAATGGAATTTAAAAATTCTAAGAACGAATTTTTTTGAATTTATCTATGGATGATGATTATCAGATTTTTAATTAATAGAATGTAGAGAACATTTAATACTGCACCTTTATAGATTCATGAATGAGTATGGATGGTTTCTTATGGGTAAGTACTTTCACCGAACCTCTCTTATATTCATGATGAATTCCATGCATCATTCATAAGAAAGTACATACAATTCCATTAATAAGTAATAAATTAAAATATCCTACAACTGGAATAATAACATTCTTATACAAATGAACCGATGGTGATTCTAATCATAAAGAAAACGTTCTATGAAAAAATACTACTCACATGGTCAATGTATTGTACTGAAACCACCAATTTGAGAAAGATATATTAGAACTGAAAGTTATGATGAGGTAGAAGTACCCTATGTTATTTTTATTAGTGAGACATAATTTCAAAAGAAAAATTCATTTTAAGGGGATTAAAATGTTACACCCTAATATTTTATAAAATATATTTTTCAAATAACATTAATTTTTCTAATATATTTTGTACCAAACAACACCAATTATAAATGAACCGTGGTATACTTTTAATATGTTATTATTTAAGGTGATATTATAATATAACCATTAAACATTTTAGGTATTAATAATACTATATAAATTATAAAAATTTCATGGTTTTTACATGAATAGAAACATACATTAGTTATCAATTGATTAGAATTGAAAAGAAAAATCATAAGTAAAAGAAATATTTTTATGAAAAACTATATTTATGAACACAATATATTTTTCATTAATATATTATATTAATCACTATTATAGAATTATTCTACTAAAATTTGTATATTATTAAATCAATCATATTTTATATCATTCATCGAATATTTTTTAGGCATGGGATAAGAAGAATTCCATTTTTGTGCATAAAAACTATATTTTTCTAACATGTTATTTCATTCCATTTTAGAAACATATTTTATTTTTTATTTCTTATTTTAGTATTTTTACAAAAAAATAAAATCTTTTTTGAGATCTTCTTCTAAAATATATAAATAAGTAATTTTTTTAGAATTTACTAAAAATATTATTTTCAAAATAAATAGTGAAAATTTTGATTTTTATTGAATACTGCATTTTCTTTTCAATAAAGTAATTTTTTTTTGTATTTTTCAAATTGTTTTAAAATTTAAATTAGTATAATTATATATTTCTTAATACAATTTATTAAATTGGAGTCTATTTAATATTTATTTTTTGTTAAAACTTCTTATAACTGTGAAGAGGTTTTCATCAAAAAAATATTTATCAATCATATTTGCATGTATAATATTAACTTAAATTAATCTAATTATATAAATTGAATTTATTAAATGAATTATTAATTTAGAATCAGAATATTTAATATTATATAATAATGACATGTAATTTTTTTCATAATTAAAAGTAAAAAATTAATTATTGTGGTTATTATTAAAATAATTTTACTCGGGGTTAGCCTAAAAAATGTATGGGTTAAGATGACCTAAAACAAACCCAATTCATATTTTTTAGAAATATATAGAACTAATATATACTATTTATCTAGGATGAAACATTTTAGATTTTTTTTAGACGTAAAATAAGGTTATATATTTTTTCATTTTAGGAATTCAAATTATGTCATCTCCCCCTCTTATAAAAGAGAATCCTTTCTCCCCTCTACTTCATATATACAAAGTCTTTTTTTAAAACATACATTCCAAAATCTATTCAATACATTATTATCCACATTCTATAGGCCTTATTATGATTAGGAAACCCTCTTAAGATATATTGTTTTGGAAAGCCTCAAAAGATTTTCTGAAGAAGAGGTCTTATTCTTAAATGAGTGATGTTGTATTATTTCATCACGAACCTATTTAATAACTAATTATAATATTATGAAATAAAAAAATGAGTATCTTCCATATACTAATTTTTATTAAATTTAATATCATATATTAATATGGTCTTCCATAAAATGGTAAATGAAAATTTCAATCGTGTGTACAATAGACAACCACCATCCATACTGATGTAATTCATTATCTATCACCACCCCTCATGGATGGATATAAAGATAGATTTAATATATATTGAATAAAATTATGAAATAATTATTCTTATGAAATTATATTATCAAATCTTTCTTATAAACTCATAATCCATTGAAAACTGATAATGTCGCTCATGTGTATGTTTAGACTACCGCCTCCACCAAGTGATGCAATACGTTTTTCATTTTTTTTATAGATTATAATAAAGGTATATTTAATGAATATATATGATATATATGAAAATAAAACTTATCATATAAATCTGAATAAATCATTATATTTGATTCGTTTTATCCATCTAAAATATTTAAAAAAGTGTTCAAGCTTGTGTACAACCTACAATCTCTATGAATGGTGTTATTTATTTGTTATATATATGTGTTATGGATGGTTATAAATAAATATATACTGAATATATATGATAATTATTTCATTATTAACATAATATAGATGATTCAACTATGATCAAATTACAAGGACCAATATACCAAACAAATTCATACATGAAAAAAGAGGTTATTACACGAAACATTTATTTTAAAAAATATTTGCTTTTAGAAAGGTAGTAAAATGATATAAGTAAATCATATATGGTATGATATATATTATTATTTTTATAGTATATATTTAAAATAAAAACATATTTGTTATTCAATATTTTTATACTTGTATGCATATAGTTGAAACACGTGGTAATTGATTTTAATCTCACTATCATTTTTGTTGAACACAAGTAATATTCACCACTTGTTTTTTGTGTGTTGTATATACTTACCATGAATGAATTTTATTATAAACGGAATGAATTTTTTTGGATATACATATATATATATATATAGGAATATTTATTTCATATGGATTATGCTTCAAAATCAACCAATGTGGTGATGGTTTTCTGTTACAATACCATTATATATTGTTATTGTTTATGATTTAGTTTTTAATGATGAAATATTATCATATATATCTATATAAAATAATGAATTATAAAATCCTCATGTAATTTTAATAAATTGGTTGTTTTCATTTCATTTCACCCTCTTTATATACTGAAGATTTCCAAAGATTTTTTTAAGGAACCCCAAATTTATTTCTCTCTTCGACTGAAAATCCTTTATCTTAAATGTTGAGGTTTTATAAAGTTGATTTAAAAAATTTCTTTACTATTATCCAATGATTTTTAATGAAATTTTGAAAATATATTTACTTATTATAAAATTTGTAAGTAACCAGATATTCTTTTCAAGTATGGATCTTTTTTTCTGGTGTTTTTTTTAAAAAAAGGGAGTTTTTTGAATTTTAATGAGTACACTCCATGTACTTAAGAGTGCATGCCATATACCCGGTTGACATGGGTAGACATCTACGGGCTATGTAATGGTCGATTACATGGCTCTGTAAGGTGACCTAGAGACCTTCTAAAGTTGTGGTCAGTTAAGGCATGTACATGATGTGCGTGCTAAATAAAAACACCGTGTACATTTCTTTTTAGTTGTTAAATCGGACCAAGGACATGACTAATTTCCAGAAACACCTTCTTTTATCTTCCTATCATACAGGGGAAAAATATCAGTAATTAATCTCCGAGCCCCGACCCTCCATCATTTCTCCTAATCAACCACCATCGATCACATTGGAATCACCTCAGTGAGTTCTTCCTTCTTTTAACGCTTAATCTCTTAATTTCTCTTCTTTTGTGAGATATCATTGGTTGAACAATTTAGATGTTTTTGAAGATCTATGAAATTATATGTCTATTAAAAGTATAAGGTTAAACTATATCTATTGTACAATGTTGAGGTAGTTGTGTTGTTCCTTTCCGTAGATTATCTTTGAATTATATGTGCAAAAAGTCCCCAATACCCTAGTTTAGGTTATTGTGTGTTTAGGTAATTTAACCATGTTATTTCCTGTTATTCATTGTTTCTTGATCAGGGTTTTTTTTATTATAAATAGGGGTTTTCCCTTTCTATGGATGTGTTTTCCCATGCTTTATTATTTTGGTCATTGGGTTTAGAACTACCTATTAGGATGTTAGGTTTTCCATGCCTAATGTTGATAGCATGGAGTTGATTATATGACATGCTGGTGATATGAATTGTAGTTGTTTAACCATGTAGTATTTGAGTTTTACTTTGGTTATTGGATATCGTTTGTGCACAATTGTGTTACACAGGGTTGGGGTAACCTTGTGTATTTAAAACACAGGGGGAGTGGACATCGAGGGATTCACCTGAGTGTATGTTATTCTTTCACGCTAGAGACCGTAGGGGGGATGGACGTGAGTGCTCCCTTATAGTATCTATAGTTCCATGTTCTGATACCATTGGAGGAATTGGATGTTGAGTTCTTCCCCAGAGTGTTTGTTTACTATTATGAGACCACATGGGGAATTGATGGTGAGTGCTTCCTCAGAGAGTCGTTGTTAAGCTGAACCAGAGGGGTTAGACTATGAGAACTTCCCATAGGGTTTCTTGAGATATTTTGGTTATTTACATAACAAATATAAATAAATGTAGTTGATACAATTGGATTGTATAATTTTGAGTACCTCTTTGTTTTTTACATCATTTTTCATCTTTCCTACCATATATATTCACTGATAGTTACACATAGATCATTTGAGGGTTGCCTATTGGGATTTTTCTCACACCTTATTTGGGTCATGATTTTGGGAAAAAAGATCATATTGTTATATGTATAGATAAGGGAAATTTCTCTTCTACTTTAAGTATCTTATTGCAGTGGAGTTAGAGAGTATGGGACCATGCTGAGGCTTGCAATGCTACTAGAGTTGTTTACTTGTTTTCCTTTGTAATTTGATTTATTACTGTATTCCAACATTGTGACTTGTTTGAATGCTTTATTAGATACCTATGGCATGCATCATAATATATATATATGTATATATATATATACTGTAATGTTTATTTACTTTTATTCTTTCTCTATTTACTTACTGTATATTATTACCGCTTTTGCTGTTGTTATCTAATTCCTATTCCACAATGTTACTCTGCCAGTGAGGGCATAGTTTCTCCACAATCACACCTAAGGTCCTCAATACTAGTCGGTAGCCTCTGGCGTTCTTGGAAAATTTTATGAGGCCATGTGACTAAAGTGGTACGATGCACCTTTAGGAGGCACTCAGAACCAAGATGTTACAATGTTGTATCCAAGGGATTCTTTTCTTCTTGACTTACTATTTGGAGCCTATAGACATGGATAGGGAGGAATAGGTAGTTGGTAATAAGATATGCCTGGGAGTAGCTAAACCATGGATTGGAAATAGCCATTTTACCACTTATATTTCCAATTTTCTAGTTTTGAAATTATTATTGTTGATTTTATTTCATAGTTGGGTGATTCACATGTTTTGTATAGTTATTTTTGATAATATTGAGGTTCTATTTCTGGTTCAACCCAATGAGATGAGGCTATTCCATCTCATGCATCACATACGCTCTTGCTAGAGATCACATGTAACATATTATTTCCATGCCATTTAGGGTGAATTACTGATTGACTACTATTTTGATAGATGTTGTCCTATATATGCATGCTTTCTTGATAAATGCTTTGATACAATGCCTGCTATTTTGATAGGGTATTGATAATATGTAATGTTTCATTTGAATGAATGCCAAACTTTGGTCTAGAGGTGTTATGGGACCTCATGGATCAGAAATTGGTGGATCATGTAACTAATTACACTATTATACCTTGTAATGTACATAAACATGATGTCAAGCTATGATTCTTGGGGAGTATGGACTCCATGGATCTGAATTTGGAACTTCATTGTTTGTTTTAGTGTTTTTATGGGGTTTCAGAGTATTTTGTGAGGCTTACTATCCCAAAAAACCAGAATACATGGTGTGTATTGATGAATACATGCCATGTAACCATCTGTTCGGGAGGGAACAACTTTTCATAAGTATCTGCTGTGTACTGTATACACATGACGTGTACTATATGTACACGCCATGTAATCCCTAAACGTGCGACTGGTAGTTCAGGCAGATACACGGGGTTGGGAAATTTTTTGTGGCACATGCCGTGTACTTGGAGTACACATCATGTTGTGTGGATCATGTATCCACCGTGTGAATAAAAACACAGATGGATGAAACATAGGTAGTACACGTTGTGTCTAGCTAAAACACACTGTGTAGAGTCGACTAAGTAACCAATTGTGTGACTAATGACACAAGTCGGTGAAATATTTCTATTACACGCCATGTATGGAATGAACACATTATGTAGTTTTGTTCTTGGTGAGCAGTGTGTATTATCCGTGTAGAGGAACTCGGATAGGGGGAATCGATTCAAGTACACGTCGTGTCCTTGGAAGGAACATGCCATGTGTAGGGGTGTTAAATGACAAGTTTTGGTAGATGTACACGGCCATATAAAGACTTAAGGGAACACGCCATGTAGTTTCCAAACATGCCATGTATCAATGATTTGTAAAACATGATTAGTTCCTTCTATTGTTCCTTTCATTTGTTTCTACGTTTAAATTCCTAACAATCTGGAACTGAGGTGTACTGTTGACCTTACAGAGTAATGCCACCGAGAGTTCCTCTAGTTGTTCTTCAGTTACAGGGCAGTGATCAGGCATCTGACATGGCTGATCAGGGACTACCAGTAGATCCTCCTATCATGTCTGTCTTGTCACTAGCCATCATTTCAGATATAGGTGTCTATGAAAAGTTCCTAGAAGGATTCATGAGGATTATGCATACCTTTAGGGGAGCACCAAATATTTCCCCGTCTATGGAAGAGTTGACTTAGGACTTTCAACAACATCATCCTCCCATTTTCTCAGAGGATGGAGGACCTCAGGCTGTAGAGTCATGGTGGGAATCAATGCAGTCTATTTCTGAGCATCTGAAGACTCCTCCAGATAGGAGGTTGAATCTCTCTACTTATATACATAGGAATTCATCTAAGAGATGGTTGGATGTGATCTCACAGGCGGGACACTAGCAGGTTATTTCGTGGGATGAGTTCCAGTGTGCCTTCTTTGACTATTTCTACCAAGAGACTTCAAGGTCTTACTGAGCCCAAGAGTTCATGAGTTTGGAGAAGGGTACTCTCTCAGTCATGGTGTATTATTCTCACTTCACAGTGCTACAGTGCTTCACACCCATTCTAGAGGGTGATGAGTCATTCCTAGTGAGGAAGCTTGAGGATGGAATTTGTCATGACATCTGATCTCTGGTGAACATCATTAGCTTGACTTCCAACACTTCTATATTCAACCAATAGATAATCACAAAGCATAATCTAAGGGATTATGGGGATGTGAGCTAGGGTGGATTGACATCCAAGGTTGGTACCCCTTCAACTGAAAGTAGGAAGCACCCTAGGGAGTCTACACATGGAGGTCCGAGTAGGCAGAATACTTCTTATAGTGGACATGCGGTGTGCTACTAGTGTGGGAAGAGTGGGCATAAGAGGACACATTGCCTGAGAGACACAATGGAGTGATGATCTGTGTTAAGATGGGTCATCTTTAGCATTTCTGTCAGATTTTCTCACCAGAAATTGGTGACAGGGGTACTGCTATGACTCCACATTCAAAAGCAGGACCACCCGTTTCTCATCAGTCAGGGAACTGGAGTTCGACTGGCCATTCAAGATGAGGTATATATTGTGGATGCAGTGTTCAGACATGGGTTTTCAATATCCATAGCATGGATCATCTCAGGGATCACAAGAATCGTTACAGGGCTATAATGTAGGTCAAGCTTATGCTCTAGAGTAGACCCAACTAGATCAGGATCCCAGACACTCTACGGTTAGAGGTATTATTCTAGTTGCATCAGTTTCAGCTTCTAAACTTTTTGATATAGGGGATTCTCATAGTTTCATATATTTTCTTATTGTGGAGAGCCTTGGGATATGTATCTTTACTTGTGTTGATATCTTGACTCTGGACACACCGTTGGGAACTAGAACGGCTAGTGTACGTCAGTACAAGGAGTTCACTCTTGACGTTAGCGGGTGTCATTTCTTATGGGACCTCTATGTATTAGAGATGACAAGATATGATGGTGTACATGGAATAGACAAGTCGGTTCCATACTAGGTTTTTGTCGACTGCTATCATCATAGGGTGAGTTTCACATCACGATAAAGTGATTTGTTTCTGCATAAGGGTGAATGGGACGTCCATGCAAGAAGAGTGGGACCCAAGCATCATGGGTTAGGAGGAGTTATAGCCCAGATTGCTAGTCTATATTTAGATAACTAGGGAATGTCATAGATGAAATTCCATCCAATGGTGGATTGTTTCAGGAATGTATTTCCAGAGGAATTTTTAAGTTTTCCTCCGAATCCAGAGGTATAATTTTCTATTGATCTTGTTCTAGGAGAAGCACCAGCGTCCATTCCTCCTTATAGGATGACTACACTAGAGTTTTTGGAGCTCAAGAAGCTGTTAGAGGAGTTACAGGAAAAGTGTTTCATTCAAACAATTTCTTCTCTTTGGGGTTCTCTTGTCCTATTTGCAAAAAAGGGAGATGAAACCCTCAGGCTTTTTTGGGATTATCAGAAGCTAAACCAGTTGATGATCAAGAACCGATATCCCTTGCAAAGCATTGATGTTCTCTTTGATAAGCTTCAAGGAGTTTGAGTGTTGTAGAAGATTGAATTGAGATTAGGTTATCATCAGTTGCGTGTTCGACCATCAGATATACCTTTTACAGCCTTTCAAAGTAGGTATGGTCTATATGAGTATGTGGTTATTCTATTTGGTATCACGAATGCACCTATAGTTTTTATGGAACTGATGAACTGAGTGTTCCATAAAAACATGGATTTCTTTATGGTGTTTTTTTGGATGATATCTTGGTGAACTATCACACTCGACACGACCATGATACACATCTTGATATCCTTTTGAGTACATTGAGAGAGCATTATTTATATGCTAAGCTTTCAAAATGACACTTTTGGATGGACTATATTCACTTCTTGGGTCGTTTTATCTCATAGGTAGGAGTATCAGTAGACCTAGAGAAAGTGAGAGCAGTAGTTTCTTGGGAGAATCCAAAGAACTTATTTGAGGTACAATGTTTTCTAGGGATGGATGGATACTATAAACGTTTTATATAGAACTTTTCATGCTTATTAGCTCCACTGACAGGCTTGATTAAGAAGGGTGTGAAGTACCTGTGGACCGATTCCTATGATTCGGCCATTCAGGAGATGAAAGGGAGATTGAATTCAGCACCGATACTAGTTTTTTCCAGAGCAGGGAAAGGGTTATATAGTTTATTGTGATGCATCAGGTATCGATATGGGAGAAGTGATTATGTAGGGGAAAGGTTTCATTGTGTACAAATCTCAGAAGTTGAGTCCATATGATATGAATTACCAGACGCACGATCTTGAGTTGGCTGTAGTTGTTTAGGTTTTACGCAGTTGTGGAAAATATCTATTCAGATATTATTTTTTGGTTTTCACCGACCAAAAATGTCTCAAGTACATATTCACTCAGTGTGATATGAATTTGAGACAGTGAAGGTGGGTTTAGTACGTTTAGTAATTTGACATTGAACTTGCCTACATGATTAAGAAAGGGAATGTAGTGGATGATGCTTTGAGCAAGAGGACTCAAATACATGTAGTTCATGAGGCCAGTAGTGAGTGGTAGATTATGGATCTGTTCTCTAAGATTCATTTGAAGGTGCGTGATAGAAGAGGGTAGACGTTTCTTTCTCCTTTAACTATTTCCTATACTCTTCTTGATCTAGTGAGAATTAGGCATCAATCAGATTCTAAAGTCTTAGTTCTATAGGAGAGCGTGATGGGAGAGGAACCTATTCCTGGATAGACTGTAGGAAAGGATGAGATCATTCGTTTTTATTGGATCATATGGGTGTTAGAAGACATACACATAGAGATGATGTGGGATTTTCATTCCTCAGTTTGGTAAGTTCATCCTGGTGTCATTAAGATGTAAAGAGATAAACACCATCAGTATTGGTTTCCAGGAATGAAGAGAGATGTATCTAGTTTTTTCATGAGATGTTCCACCTGTCAGCAGGTGAAGGCGGAGCATCAGTGACCGAAAGGGAATTTGCAGAAGTTACCCATTCCTGAGTGGAAGTGGAATGATGTCCTGATGGATTTTGTGAAAGGATTACTGAGGTCACCTTGTGGGAACGATGTAGTTTGGGTTGTCATTGACAGACTAACAAAGGATTCAATCTTCTTACCGATCAAGGAAACCTTCACTTTCAATTATCAGGAAAGGTTGTAAATTCATGATATTGTACTTCTACATTAGGTTCTGCACTCCATTATTTTAGACAGGGATTCCCATTTTAATTCTCAGATTTGGTAGGGACTATAGAAAGATTTTGGTATACAGGTACATCTAAGTACAACTTACCATCCCTAAATAGATTGAAAGTCTGAGCATACGATTTAGGTTATGGAGGACATTCATTGAGCATGCATCCTAGATCTTGGAGGTTCTTGGGAGAATAACATACCTCTGGTGGAGTTTTCATAGAATAATAGTTTTCAATAAAACTGTTCATATGGAACCCTATGAGGCTTTTTATGGTAGGCCATGCCAATCACCCCAATATTGGATAGAAGCAGGAGAGGAAGCTATGCTGGGACCTCATCTTGTCCAGGTGACCATGGTGCATATATAGTTGATTCAGAAAACGATGGCTACTGCATATTAGCTATATAAGTATTATGATGATTGAAGGAGATGAAATCTAGAGTTCGTGGTTAGAGATCAAGTTTTTCTATGTGTCAAACCGAGGTTGGGACATAGGTGGATTAAGAGACAGGGAAATATCTCACTGAGATATGTCAGACTGTTTGAGGTTTTGGAGAGAGTTGAGCCAGTTTACTATCGATTGTAGTTACCACAGGGGTACTGGGATATGAACAAAATCATCCATGTTTCTAAGGTATGATGATACTTCTCAGACCTGTATCATGTTTTTTAACCTGAGGAGGTTTAGTTGGATGTATATGACTCATTCAAAGAGAATCCTATCAAGATTTTTGATCACTGCAAGAAGGTTATCCATGGCCGGTATGTTCCTCTCGTATGGGTGATGCAATAGTACAAGAGAGTACATGATGAGACTTAGGAGAGGGAGGCTGATGTGCGGTCAGAGTAGCCAGAGTTGTTCGAGGATCTTCTTCTCCACCTCCTGAGGGAAATTCGGGGATGAATTTCATTAAGGGGGGATGCTTGTAAAAACTCATATCTTCTTTTTCAGATATGGATCTTCTTTTATGGAATTTTTGAGAAAAAGGGGTTTTTTTTTGTAATTTTATGGAGTATACACCATGTACATAGGAGTACATGTTGTGTACTTAGGAGTACATGTTCTGTACCTGATTTATGTGGGTAGTTGTGTGCCGGCCATGTAACGGCTGAGTACATGGTCGTGTGAGGTGACCTAGAGACCACCTAAAGTAGAGGTCGGTTAAGGAATGTACATGGCATGTAAATTAAATGAAAAATCTATCTAATTTAATTTTTATATGTTAAATAGGACCAACGTTGCATCTAATTTCTAAAAACACCTTCTTCTGTCTTCGTCTCATCAAGGAGTGATGAATATTGCCGATTCATCTCCAAGTCTCCAACCCGCTATCTGTGCTCTAAATCAACCATCGTTGATTGCATTTGAATCACCTAGGTGAGTTATTTCTTCTACTAGAGCTTCACCTCTTGATTCTTCCTCTTTCACGGGATATCATTGGTTGAACGTTTTAGGTGTTTTTAAAGATCTACAATATTCTATGTCAATCCAAAGGATGAGGTTCAACTATATTGATCGTACAATGTCGAGGTCAGTGGTTTGAGACTTTACCTATATTTTCTTTTAATTATATGTGGAAAAAGTGCCCAATACCCTAGTTTAGGGTATTTCATGTTTAGGGAATTTAATGATGTTAATGACTGCTATGACTTGTTGCTTGATTATTGGTTTTTGATTGTAAATAGGGGTTTTAACTTACTATGGGTGTGTTTTCCCATGTTTGATTGTTTTGGCTGTTGGGTCTAGAACTACTTATTAGGTTGTTATTTTTTTTCCATGCCTAGTGCTAATAAGATGGAGTTGATTATATTGAATTCTTATGATATGCATTGTAGTTGTTTATCCATGTAGTATTTGAGTTTTACTTTGGATGTTAGATGTCATTTGTGCGTGATTGTAATACATAGGGCTGTTGGAACCTAGTGTAGATAGAACATAGAGAGAATGGATGCTGAGGGCTTCTCTAGAGTGCCTGTTATACTTTTACATTGTGAGACCATAGGGGGGATAGACAAGAGTGCTCCCTTATAGTGTATGCAGTTCCATATTGTGAGACCACAGGGGGGAAATGGACATTGAGTTCTTCCCCAGAGTGTCTGTAGTTTACCGTTACAAGACTACAAGGTAAATTGATAGTGAGTGCTTCCTCAAAGAGTCTTTGTTAAGTTTAACCATAGGGGTTAGACTGTGAGAAGAACCTAGAAAGTTTCTTGAGATTTGTTTGGTAGTTTATTTAATAAATTTAAATGAGTGTAGTTGAGACTGTAGTATTGTTTACTTTTGTCTAATTCCTTGTTTATTACTTTATTTTTCTTCTTGCCTGCCATATATATTCACTGATAGTTAGAAACATATCTTTGGATGATTTCTTATTGGGATTCGTCTCACACCCTGCTTGGGTCATGATTTTGGGCCCAAACAGATTATATTATTGTAGGTATAGATAAGGGAAAGTGCCATTCTACTTTAGGTACCTGATTGTAGTGGAGATGTAGAGAATGGGACCAAACCGAGGCTTGTGATGCTGCTGGAGTTGTTTACTTATTTTCCTTTGTACTTTATTTTAGTTCTTTATTCCATCAATGTGACTTTTTGGGCTACTTTCCAAGATACCTCTGACATGAATCATGATTTATATATATATACTTCAGTTTTTATATACTTTCAGTCTTCTTATATTTACTTATTGTATAGTATTACTGCTTCTGATGTTGTTATCTGACTGCTATTTTGATGTGTTACTATTTCAATAAGGGTATAGTTTCCCCACTATCACACCCAAGGCCCTCGCTTCTACTCAGTAGCCTCTGACGTTTGGGGAAATGTGCTTGAGGCCATGTGACCAACCGAGTACAGGTAACCTTTGGGCGACACCCAGAACCGAGATGTTAAAAAATGTTATAGAATTAATCCTCTTGTCTTTTTCATAATGATTTATAATTGAATTTATCAAAAATGTTAACTGAAAATTTGTTTCAACTTGTACAACATGGCTGATATTTCCCACCATAATGAATAATCAATGATATAATTCTTACTTCATAAGTTTCCAATGTTACTTTAAAAGGAAATTATTTCTTTTATTTTTTTAAATATTTAGACTTTAAAAAGTTATTTTCAATGTTTGAACGGTATTTTCCTCAAGAATATTTTTGCTATATATTAATGGTATTTCTATTCATCAGTGAAAACAACACATTATTATAATTATTCTATATAGAGGATATTATATAATGATACGATATATATTCTTTCAATGGATAGATTATTATTATGAAGATATTATTTTTTTGAATCTCATCAATTTCCATGGATTAATATATGCTGAATATATGAAATTATTTTGAATCATGTTTCATCTCCATGGGTTATGCCATGAGGAAATTTTTATGAAATGAGTTTATTTTCCATGGGTTATTCTATGATGAAATGATTATGATACCCATTTGATTTTCATGGTTTATAATAGGATTGATGAATTATGATCTTATGGTACACATTTGTATTATTTTCCTTATGTTATGGTTTTGACTGAAATTATATTACCCATTATTTCATTTTGTAAATATTTATATCTCATGAGATAAACATGACTGGAATGAGTGGGGATCCAAATCTAGAAAAGTACATTATCCACTATGACTGACTTTTGAGTGAACTATGAATACTACAATGTATTAGTGAGTGAAGCCATTCCACTATGATAGTCGTTGGAATATTTTTTTGACTACTATGGAAAATAATCATATGCCTATTTTATGACACAATTCCATGTCTTCTTACAATGTTACGATTCAATGGATCATTTTCTTTCTTTACATAATGATTCACGCCTTATGAACTGCCATTATTTTTTCTATGAGTCACTTAAAAAAAATTATATATAGGATATGGTTTTGAAATTTTATTTTCATTTTCACATTACCTTATGATCATGATATGATGATATCTACATTTATACCCCTACGGATCATCTGAGCATACCCTTTCCTATGTTTCTATTCCCTTGATTATAAAGATTTATTTTATGGATGATATGTCTAAGAGGGGTTCTATTTATGAATAACTTAATGTGATATAATGCGGCCCACTTATGGTCATGTTTTTTATGTATCCATGATTATAATAGAATTATAACTATTTTATTATAGCATGGATCATTATGTTATATAATGAATAGTAATATTTAAAGATGTGATATCTATGTCTGAAAATTTTGGATCACTTATGTTTTCTACCTCATATTTTCAACAAGTTTCCCAACATTTTTCCATTTATTTTTTGGATTTCAATTGGTAAGGGATGTAGAGTTTTCTATTTATTTAGCACATGGTACTCCACCAACAGCTCTAATAGAAATGAAAGAGTTGAAATATAAAGTGGTTGAATTTATGGAAAAAGGATTTATTCTCTTAAGTGTGTCATATCAGGATAGAAATAATCTTTTTATAATGTCTAATGATGTAAAACATTTCCTTTGGTTTATTATTAAATAGAAATTCAAATTATGGTAAAGAAAATGTAACTATTTTTTGAATAAATTATTTATTTGATTGACTAAATTGGGTGATGTGGTTTTTTAATAGTGATCAACAATTCCGTTTCCACTATATTTGAATTAAATAATATGACCTCATGAATACCACCTTCAAGTGTAGGTTTGTCCATTATGAATATGTTTTTATGCCTTTTGGTCTAACCAATTCTCCTCCTATTTTATTTATATTTTGAATATGATATTTCATGATTACCTCAACATGTTTGAATTAGTCTTTGTTGATTCCATTTTGGTTGAATGAAGAACCATGGAGGATTATGATAATCATTTTACAGTAGTTCATAAATACTTGAGAGATCAATGAATATAATCGAAGCTATCAAAATTAAATTTATATATTTAGGAAGTGATTTTATTGGGAAATTTGGTCTCATAACATAGTGTTTCAGTTGATATAGAGAAGGTGAACGATTTTTTTGATCTAAGAAGAACAATTTAATGTATTTAATATTTATATTTTAGGATTTGTTGGGTATTACTTCTAGTTTGCCAATGTTTTCTAAAATTTGGGTTCTCTAACGACTGCACTAACTCATAAACAAGTAATGTTCTATTATGATTATAAATGTTAGATTTAATTAGATGATTAGAAACATATTTTTATGTATATTCAAATTTTAACTCATTCAAATAATAGTCATGAATACATGGTATTTTTTTATGCATCAAGTTATGGTTTGGGATGCATTCTTATATCGAGTGACCATGGAATATCCCATTGTTCTAGACATCTTAGGCTATATGAGAAAAAAATATCCAACCCATGACTTCATACTGTATCCATGATGCATCCTATTAAGAGTTGGAGGAATTTTCATTATGGATGAATGTTCACCATTTATTCCTACCAAAAAAGACTGAGTTATATATTCGTACAAAAATATTTGATCCTTCAGAAGACATTATGGGTGGAGTACCTTAAATATTTTGATTTCAAACTTTCATAACCCATGGTTAGGGTATTTTAATGGATAAAGAATTGAGCAGGATAATAATGACTCATTATATAAATGAATTATTAGAAGAGTCAAATCTAATTCATCTATTTACTTTGTTGAATTTGGGAGTTTGGGGGTATGAGTCAGAGAATGTTCAGACAAATGTTTTAGTAACCTCAAATCTTCTTGATATGATATTTTAGAATAAATAAATTGATGACAAATTTAGTGTAATTATGGAATCTATTTGGAGTGCGAAGAACAATGGTGAGAGTTTGGTCTCCCATTATGGAGTCTTATGTTTCTGAAATTAGTAAATTTTACCTTTTCTAGTGAGAAATGTTTTTATTTGAGATTGATATATTTATTAGTGGGTGGTTCACCCTATAACCTAGAAGATGTTCTATGATATTTAGTGATAATTAAAATCTATAGTTATGATGTGAAATGTCACTCTTTATGGTTATCATTATTATACCTACCATTGGGTTATGGGAGAGCACTAGAAACCTTTAGGTTTTCTCTATTGCCTTCATGTGCCAACCTGGTTGTGGGATGGTATATCTATGGATTTTATGGTTGGGTTTCCATATACCCCTCGAGGGATGAATGTGATTTGGGTTTTGATTGATCCGATGAAAAAATAGGATCACTTTATTCTCCTTATTGACACATCCATTGTGTAGGGTTTGGGATGTCTCTATGGGAAAGAGTTTCTTAATTTACATGGATTCCCATTAATTATAATCTTTGAAAGGGATCATCCATTCAATTATCATTTTGAAGAAACCTCAAATAAGTTATGGGATCATAAGATAAATTGATAATTAAATATCATCCATAGTAGGATGGAAAATATATCATGCTATAAAGGTTCTTATGGATAAACTATGAGCTTGAATACTAGACATTAGGGGGGGGTCATAGGATGTCCATTTCAGGTAGTTTGATTTTTCCTACTATAACGATTTCTAATTAGCTGTCAAAATGACTTTTTTTTGAGGTCATGTATGGAAGTCCTATTAGACTAAAATTTTTTTGGTAATAGATTAGTGAATAGTCCCTATTTAGACCTATAATTATCCAAGATATGACATAAATATTCAGTTGACATATAATAGAATAGTAATGTAATAGAGATTATTAAACTATTATGATGCCTATCATACACTCCCTTTATAGTTTTTAGTAGGTGAGCATGATTTTTATAGAATTTTTTCTTTATTTGGGTAACCAATAACTTCCGAAATGGTGAAAGCATTCAATAATATTTTCGGGTCATTTTGAGATTATTGAGTGAGTTAGAAATGTGGCTTATAGTTTATCATATCTAACACAGTTGACATAAATCTATAATATGTTTAATGTATTATATATAATGAAATATTTTACATCCTATATCATGTATTGAGATTGGAAGATTGTGATGTGTTATCAAATTTATTAATGATCGAGCAACCGTTTAATATTTTTAATTTAGATAAAAGTTTCTACTTGGAAATTATATCCCTTTGATTTATGTTATGTAGAATAATGTTTATGGTTTTCACGAGGCTTTTAAGTGTGAAGAAATTATTAGAGATAAGTGGCCTTACATTTTTTATGAGGACTCTTCATGATAATATATATGGAGAGAAAATATATTTATGGTGGGGAGGTTGTAATTTACTGTTACCACTTTTCATGTTTTTTGACCCATTTTTTATCATCCAACATTCTACCCCATGCTTGGGGTTATTTCATGATTTTTTTGAAATTTTTTGAATCCCTTGGGGATATTTATGGTTATGATATTGTTAAGGAAACTGTTATTATATGGAACAATAACTCATACACTCTATTGTGAGAAACTAGATGAGGGGAATGGTATGTTTCAAACAATGTGGTCATCCCCGAAACCATGTGTAATTAGGTAGTGGGGGGGGGGGTTCATGGTTGGTTCATGGTTAAACATAACATGATGTTAAACTATACAACCTTTACACATGACTTGTAAGGGATCATTGGTACTACTAAATATGATTCTCTATCATGAGACATTGTGTGTCGGTTTTAAATACCCATAAAAGCTTCATTAAAAACATTGGACCATTATTTTATCCAATTATCACCCAAAGTTAAACAAAAATTTATTATCATTATGTTTGGTGGCTCTATAGATGTTTTCATGTCTCCTATAACATTTTACCTTGGGAATTTAGTTTCTGATATAAGATCTCAACACCTCTACAAAAAAAATTTCTATATTGATTTGGTCTTTCATTCTTCTATCTTTATATAACTTTTGTTACTAGTGAATTCTCAAGTTATTGATGTATTATACCTCATCTTTGATGAATATTATTTTCTTTGGTTTGTAATTCTATGGATTATTCCTAGATCCATATCATCTTCATCTATTTATTGTTGTTTCCCATTGTGGGAGTTGATTTTTCAATCATGTGATTAATGTTAGGTTGTTAAATAAGTCTTTCCCCTACTATTGGACACCTAAATTTTATTTTTTAATTGAAATGAGTTTTTGATTGTTTTTTAAAATATTAATATTAGATGATATTATATTGAATTTGAAAAGGGGGTAGAAATTCTTGTGGAAGACAATATTAATTTCATAGAATTTTTTTGATAGAGTTTGAGAAAAAAGATGTCATGAAATGAAAAATGTTTTGATGAAATGTAATGAGCTTACCTGGGTCAACTAAAAAGGTTAGCAAAGGTGGTCCTACATGTGGCGATGTATGGATGAATAGAAGAGAAATGTCTCTTGTAAAACATGACTAAATAAAACCAACATAATTAAATTAATAATTAATAGAGAATATTCATGTTACATACAAAGTCAATAAAAATAGGCCAAACTAAAAATATTTAACAATAAATCAATAAATAAGTCCCTAGGTAACTATCTATCACCACCAAACCATCCCATTATGAACACAAAAAAGGAATAGCAAATCACATGTTACAAAATTTACTTCCCTTTACCTATGTATTATGAAACAACATTTACAACTTCCTAGAATCAAAATAATGGAGAGTGAATGAATCACAATAGGATACCACAAAAGGATATATATATCTATTGATATCATGAATGGATTATCTCTATATTGAAAACACTACTATATTTAAATTAATTTTCATAAATTAAAAATTATTTTTTAAAAAATTAATTAGGATTTCATAAAATCATACCATATTCATCAAATCAAAGAATATGTCAACTATTTATGAAAATAGGAAAGAAACCATGGATACACTATAATATAATCATTTTTGAAAATAAAAATGAAATAAACCATCAAGTGATAAAAATTTGTAACTATAAATCACACCATTTTGGATATAACATATGGTTAAAAGTGATAGACAAGAATAAAATCCCCAGTTTAAACCTATGGTGGATCCATCCAATTTATCCTCTAGTATAATTATATACATTAAAATTTCATAAAACATCTCATCAAATTACACACACAAAGTGTGGCTATTTTATTCTTGACGAATCCAAGGATACCCAATGAGGTATATTATTCCAAATAATTTTAAAAACCATAAAAAATATATAATATAAAATCTTAAAAAAAATAAATTCTGATCTCTAGATTAATAACCGATTTAAAAACTAAGGGCACAATATAAATTATTTAATGAAACACTTATTGTGGATAAATATTTTTTAAGGAAGCCTACTTTAAATCCCAAAATCCCATCTGTCAAAAAAAATTCAATTTCAATTTAAACGTTCCCATTGAATAACCATAAATAATTAACAATAATATATATTAATTAAAATATTAACCCCTTGTATAGAGACACCTACCTCAATAATAGAGGAAACCTAATCACCTTTGACAATAGATATTGAAAAAACAAACAAAAATAGACCTCCCAAAGATAAGACTCGAGGGAAAACTAAAAAGTATTTTTAAAAATATAAAAAATATTAAAATCCAAAACATAAACTCAACCAACACTACAGTCTCTATCAATGGCAATGAAGAAGAAGAAATAACACTCCCTAGGGAGAAGTGATAGAACATCCATGGGGATCAAATGATGAACTAAGTGAATCAAAATGATGGAGATCACCCAAAATCACTCACATTAACCTTAAGATTGAGAAGTAGTCCAATACATTGAATATAGGAAGGGTTTGGTATGGAGTGTAATATGAACCATTTGAATAAAAAATAATGTCATCAATCCCTTTCACATCGTGAATTCCATAAATTATAAATAAAACAAAAAAGGATTTATGTAATGATAAATTATCACTCATAAACATTTTAATAATGTGTAATAAATTTAAATATTTTATTTTTCAAACTCTAATATTTTTTCATAGAAACTTCCTAGTGATAGATTCACATGGTGATTAACCTTCACTACATGAATTGGGATGAAATCCATCGCCCATAATAAATTCTACATAATATAACAAATAGTATCAAACTTAACTCAATCCCAAAGGAAACCCTCTAAATAATTTGAAACATTTATACACTAAGTTTATTAATTAAAAAAATTCATCTGTAAACATTAGATCAAATCAATGGTTAAGAGATACAAAAAGGGTAAAAGGATGGTATAATTCTCCCTACGAATCAAAAATTCAGTCCCCAAAATTCCATCATTATCGTAGAATTATAAATAGTGAAATCCACTTCCCCATAATAAACAATTCCTACTCCCACATCTAGTAGTTATAACTTCCACATTTCCACAGTACATAGATAAATTGAATTGTTTTATAGTATAGTGACTTATCTCATTGATCCATAATCTAAACATGTTCCTCAACCACCGTGGTGTCTAACACAAGATCTATATATTCCCACTCAATCAATTAAGAAGGATCTAGTAAATACTTCCTATTTTTTAAATAATGAAACACATCAAGGATTGGAGAAAAACAAGAAGTTAATTCGAAACAATACGCCACCTTTCAAAGATGCTCAACAACATCAAAGTGGCCAAAAACCTTGGGGTCATCTTACCTTATTAACCTTACTGACGATATGCAAAGTTAGGTGAAACTTTGATAAAAACCTAATCTCCCACATAAAAAACTAGTAGATGATAATGATAGATCTCAAAGGATTTAAAATGACTATATTAAAAGATCAATCACTTTTCATATCAATAGTACCTTTTATTTTATCTCATAAAAAAGACTCAACCCCCCCAAGGATCTCTCTCCCAAATCATTCCAGAACATGGAAGATCTACATGGTAGCCAATAAAATTATTTAAAGAGGGAAATTTTAATCATGAGATGATAAATGATTCTATAAAAAAAATTAACCATAGGAAAATTCATTTCCCAATAACCAATGAAATAAAACATATATTTCCAAAGAATATCCTCCGAAAACATGGATAGATCTCTCAATCTATATATTTGTTTGAAAATGAAAGGTTATGCTCAATTTTAATTTTGATAAATCACCTATTAAAAATATTTCCAAATCCTAGATGTGAAATATGGTTCCCTATAAGAAACAATTACATATAGAACCCCATGAAGCCTCACAACCTCACAGACATACACATATCTAAGCTACACCAATTTTTTCCATCTTCATGATATAGAGGAAATGTAGTGATTTTGTGAGTTGATCAATGATCACCCAAATAAATTCATTCCCACTAAGAGAATTAGGTTAACTAATAATTATGTATATAGAAATCCCATACAGCATTAATATTGGATTAGGTTAGGGATATAACAAACTAGCCAGTCTCTGGTGCTCCACCTTAATTCTTTAACATGTAGGACAACATGATATAAAATCTACAATCAAATACCTCATACCCAACCATCAACATCATTGTATCATGTCATGATAAATATTTTTATCCCTTGGGGCATGTACCATTATTAATGGTGTCCAATATCCATCAAATAATTCCTTAATGAAAAAAGTATGATTAATATTCCAATAAAACCCAATGCTCCATTGGGGGAACGAGACCACTCAACTGAGGTCTCCCCACAATTTAGGATTTTACTATATTGTAATAACTCAATTATAAAACATTATCTATATGAAGAAGGTAAAAAAAATGAAGATTTGTCCTTTATAAAGACCAAATACTCCCTAAAAAAATCTTCAACTCCCAATATCTTTTCAACAAAGAAAATCATTAGTGACCACTAATAAATTGATTCCTTCAAGGATTGGGTTGTTAGTTTCTACATCTACACATTGGAAACCACATTCAAATTCTTGGGAGTATAATAAATATGAAAATTAAATGTATAGAGATTCCCAACCCAGTGTTTATATCATAACATAAGAGCCATCTGGTTGAAAATATATATGATAATTTTATTATCAAAATATATCATAATGTTCTCCAAAAATTGGTAGTAATTCCATGATTTTAGTGCTTATATAACCACTCCAAACTCAAGATCATGTGTCAGGTTGTTCTTATCATATGTAC
The DNA here is from genome assembly GCA_963277665.1 of Viscum album. Taxonomy (NCBI): domain Eukaryota; kingdom Viridiplantae; phylum Streptophyta; class Magnoliopsida; order Santalales; family Viscaceae; genus Viscum; species Viscum album. The sequence continues at coordinate 1,882,447,355 of OY728132.1, forward strand.
GTAAATGGTGAGATCCACATCCCACCACATGTCTCCCCTGCAACATGACACACCCCAAAATCATACCAAAAGCGTCATAGAAAACATGATAACCTAAACCTGGTACCGAAATAATAAAAAATAGAGACGAATAAAACATATTCTTTACTTCCATAGTAGATATAGAAAATTTACTATTCCAATCAAACAATTCACACTTACGGGTAAAATTTTCATCAGATATGTGATCTTGGAGAAATCCTGAATGGACCGCCCATAACAACGAAACAAACCTAAGAATCTTATGAAGACAAACAAATTTCAAGGATGATCCGATGTCATAATTATATGTATCTATTTGAGATACATTTATGAATACCTCTCATAGATAAAATTTCATAGAAACTTTAATTCTTAATTTAAGAACTCACATTATGATGCTTAATAAAACAGATATTATGAATCAATGATATAATAATGTTATATAAATTGTATATGTTATCCAACTATAATTTGATTTACTCCAAAATATCTTCCTTGAACACCAAAACAAAAGATTACAAGAACATATTAAATAACCTATTCATCAAATTCATTAATACTATAATTTTATTAATGATATTTAATGGAAAAACTAAAAACATGAAATGAACATACAAACTCATAAACAATGAATTAGGTATATTTTTATATCAAACTCAAAATTGGGGTAACCCTAACCAAAGTTCAATTTTTAAAAACCAACACAACCCTCTTAGATGGTCCAAAATATCATCAATATTAAGATATGGTTATTTTTACTTGATGGTAACTAGGATTAACTTTTGATAATACATCCAATATCTGAGGGTCATGTATTTATCTTTGTCAAGGTTAGTAGGATAATACCATTTTGACATGGTAGGATGAATAAATCTAATAAAATCATTGTCTGTAAGATGAAACTTATGTTCCTGTAACACATCAGGATACATATGATATTATAACACATAAATGGTCATCCAACCGTGAATAATGTCAAGCATAAAATCTACCTCTCTCTATATTTGTAAACACAAAATATCACCTGGAAAGACAGTGGGGTATGAAAATACAACTATATGAATTGGACTGGTCAAATAAAGATAAACAAATAAAGGAACATGTATAACAATTGATGGGATATCACCCCAAAATATGGAACACTTGACCCCTCTCTCCCAAAACATGAATCACACTTACCTTGAAAGACTTGATTTACTCCACGAGAAGATAAAGACTAAACAAAATGATGATAACAGTCAAAATAGGACTTTATAGTAATCATAAAATCATTGATAATAATTAGGTCAATGAAATAAAGATCAAGAACAAATAAATCCTACAGAACTTTGATGTTGATTTTCATCACTTGATACATGGGTCATTTGAAACCTTTTTGGAACAAATTTTCAAAATATGTGAAAATATAATACAATAAATATAAATGTTCTAAATTAATTACAAAAAAATAAAATTAATTTGATGATATAATGTATGAGTTTTACTTATATCAAATAACATCTTGCACCATAGAAGATGAAATAAACATTGTATCTTTAATAGTACCCCAACCTTCTTTAAAATCCTCTGGTGTATACATCACCACATAAAGGCATCTAAAATCACCTCCTACCTAAAACTTCATATAAACATAAACACGCCCTAATCATGAGGATAATATCCACCAACATTGGAAGAATAAAAAATAACCTATGATGCCTTTGTGAGAGAAGATCTAGCCTAACCACCTTGGGTCATCCATCAATAAAAATGCTTTGTAAGGGTATATTGTCCCAAATAATGACACGTCCTGGTAGCCTGTGTAAAATTTGTCTTGGTGTCAACAGGACCTATAAACTAATAGATTTTTTTTGTTTTCCTAATTAATCCCTAAATTTTTTTTCCAAATAAAACTAGATACTTTTATACTTATTTTTTCTATAAGAAATACAATGACCAATAATCACATAAACCAAAGCTCAACCCAAGTCTATTCCCCCAAGAATGTCTACCTCTTCCATAAATTCATATTTAACCACCTCCATCAAATTTTTAAGTAACATGAATACCAATATCAGTTGAATATTGTCCTTGAGACCCATATTAATCCTCTGAGCATTCTTCAACTAATTAGTAAAAAAATATGGTTCCAAGTTCAAAAACTCAAAAAATAATAAGTTAAATAATCTATAAAGGAATGGCCACCATGATATAAGGTTGGAAATTCCTGGGTTTCTCTCATATGTAATGTCTTATTATAATAATAATGGATTTACATTTTCTTTATGGAAGCTAAGGTGACATACTCATAAATTCATTGATAACACAATATATTCTCACCATATATTTTTTGTACCTTAATATTATACATAGAAAAACCACTATATATGATTTAAGAGTCATAAAAAATTTGAATATATTCTCAATATGATCAATAATCTCTTCAAATTTAGGGGTTTATTGATAAGAAAAAAGATGGGTGGATTTTGCATAGTATATTCAGATAAATGATCCATCGCTCATCTCAGGTTCTCAACACATATGTATCCCAATGTCTAAATAGTTAATATTTTAACTTCCACCAAATAAGGTTATACTAGTGGATTTAATTTTGGATCCTATCTCATAGATCCCTCTCTCATATTATTAGGAGTTCTTCTTGGAAGAATTTTCTTAAAAAATTAAAAAAACCCTCATCATTCATGAGAAAATTATCAATTCATAAGACCAATGTAATGTATCCAAAATTATTTTAAATTATAATTATTTAAACATATTATGTATTTTATGAACATAAGAATAAAAAATGGTCAAAAAGGATAATCTAATTGAAAATAATATCTCGTTAAATCAAATCACCTCAAAAACCTAGTCTCTTGTGTGGAAAAATTTACTAACAACCCCTGGTAACACTGATTTATCACAAAAGTGATCTAGTCCAACATCTTTTTATTACATAAGATCTTAATTCCAATGGTAATAAATTCTCTGTAACAATATAGTAAAACAACCCTAGACAATGTCACACCACTTTATCTTAGTAAATGGATCTAAAAACAATTTTTAACAATCCAAACCGAGTCCACTAAAAAAGTCACCTATATTGGTCTACCACATTGTGATGTAAAACAAAAAAGAATAAAAAATTTTCATGTAATGACTGAAAAAGGAAAAGAAACAAGTTACAGACCATAATTAGGAAAAAGATATCCATGAGAATTACCAAGTCAAGATAAACTGGAAAAACCAAAAATATAAAACATGAAAAGACATAAATAGTCCTACAATGAAAATATGTCACCACAAAAACTATAACACTATAAATAATATAGTAGTAAAGGAAACATACATTATATACAATAATATTACTTTTAAATGATTCCTTCATAACAAAATCTAGAACCATCAAATGGAAAATGTAGGGTGTGATAAACAATGCTAATAGGATGCCACTAAATAATCTTTACAAGTTATAATATTAAGAATGAATTTTCTCTATATTTAAAATAAAACTATCTTAAAAATAAATTTCAAAAAATAAAACGTTCTTATAAAAAATTACATTGGTTTTCATAAAATAATACCATATTCACCAAATACAGGAGAATTATTTTATGAAACAAAAAATTTAAGCATGTAGGGATACACCATTAGATATACATGTGAAAAAATACTATAAAATATATCATCATAAGATAATCCAATCATAATTAAAAGAGAAAACCATTTGGGATCTATCCTATGGGTATATGAGCAAAAAATGAAATAAAATCTATAATATAGGACTATACTCTATCGATCTAATATAATCTATAGTGGAATTAAACACACTAATGTGGCATAAATACTCTTAATGCATCACATATAGAATGTCTGAAAAGTCTATTACCAATGAACCCAATGTTACACAATGTTTTATGTTTTTAAAAATCCATTTTAAAACCATGCACATATTTATTAAAATAATATCATCAATTAATTTCCACATCTAATAATGAAGGCTCATTTCATAAACCCAACCAACCTTTAAACTATTTATTCAAACACTTGGTGTGTGCAATTTCATTTGTAAAAAACCCCATTTAAAACCAAAATCTTTTCTAAAAAACCCATTCCAATGTAAAATCATGAATTTTTGTTGAATTACCCAATGTAGTTGAAAATAAAATATGGTAATAAAAGAATTAATCTCCCTTATAGAGACACCTACTCCAAGAATTGAGGAGACCAAATCATATTCAACAAAGAATATTGGAAACAAGAATATCCACATCTGAAAGTCCATACATGAGGGAAAAATATAAATTATCAATTTGAAAACCAAAAAAATAACAACATAATGTATAAATTCTACCAACACCAATACTAAAATCAACGGAAACAAAGTATATAAATGTTCACTTACTAGAGAGAGGTAATGCAACTACCATGAGGATTGAATGTCAAAATGAGTGACTTAAATGAAGAGAGTTATCCAAAAATCACAAAAAATAGCTTAGTATTCAAGAGGGAGGAATCCAAATCAAATTAAGGATGATTCAACCATTAATTATAATAAAAACTAATGGAATAAAACAATTCACATTAAGAATCTATTTCATGTTGTGAATTACATTAGTTTATATTAGGCTGAAAAATTGATCACCAATAACAAAATACCATTGATCAACATTTCATGAAATGTGATAATTTTATGGAATATATTTTTTCATGACATATACTATTTTCATGGTGTATTCCTAGTTAAATATTCATTTTTTGAGTCATATTTGTAGCAAAAATTAGTCCTACAACTAGAACCAAGAATAGATTCGGTAGAAATCACCCAAAATACTCCAACTAAAGAAAGACCCAAAGCGAAATATAAAAAACCATTGACACATTTATATGAGGACTCCATAAATTCATAAAAACACACATCCCCAAACATTATATTTAAAAAATGGTTAATAATTACTTTGAATAAGGTAATATTATGATACATGAAATAATTTGATATTGATTCTTGGGAACACTAGATTTAAATGAAATATTATTTTAAAAGTCCTGAAATTGATGAAAACCAATTGTCTCATTTTGAAATAGAAATGGAATATTGAGACAAAAAACATGGAATTTGAACTATAAATGATTAATTGGTGATTATCCAATGATTGATCAATTGATTGAATCACATTTCATCCCGAGTTTTTAGTGGGTGATTCTGCTAATAATGCTTGGTATCTAACTCACTAGAAATGTATTGATGACGAAAACACTAACTAAAAAAGTTATACATGATTTTACCAAAAGGGATGCTGACTGTTTAGCCGAGTTGGTCTGACCATAGGGACATTAGCAAATATACAAGATCAATGATTTATGATTGAGTTGTGTGAAGATATGAGATCCTAGACCAAACATAACTCATGGAATATGTCGGTAGTACATTTTTGAGATTGAATTTATTATATATGAAATAAATTATAGAAATATTTTCTTAATTATAATTTTTTATATAATATTGTTACTAAATGTTCATTTAATCATATTTGTGACATATATTAAATCAATTTTGTTTGAATTCATGTTTTGGAATAAAATATATAAATGAAATTCCATGTTTTTTATTTAATTTTTAAACATTGATAGTTTAATTTTAATTATGTTGATTAAAGAATGCATTGAGATCTAAACTGGGACATTTAAGCCACACTATACCATTTTACATAGGAATTTTAATACATAGATAGGAGGTATGGTTAATGGTAAGGTTCCACTATGAGGTTATAGGAGTACTTGATTTGTGGGGAAGAGAGTAATTGAGGCAACCAATGGAGTTATGATATATTACATAGGATTTATAAGAGTTGTTCTATACATATGTTGTGTCTCTTTTAAATATGTTCTATATTTTTTGGTTTTTTCATATAAAACTACATGTGGTTATTTTCTCCTCATGTAGTGTATATTATTCCAACTACATTAAAAATATATTTCTATGTTATTCATCTTGATTTGATCTAGTTGAATAAATCATTCTCTTTGATTTCCTATTGATTCCATATTCTAGTCCCTAACCTATGGGGACTGAGAACGCCCTTCATCCTATATTAGGACTACTTAGGGCATCAATATTTAAGGGTATCTAGGAGTGTTCATGAAGTTTTTTATATTTTTTATATTTATTAAAATATTATCTTTCTAACTTTGACAATATTAAAAAAAATTCATCATTATTTCCATTTTGACATGATATAGTAATCTGTTTCACTTAATGTTGTCTGGGATTGCAAAATAACCTAAAATAGTGATTATTATATATTTAATGATCTAGAAATTATGAACTTGGTACCCCTTTGTGATGATTGATCACATCTATGTGATGTCTCTAGAAAAATACTAATTGTTTTAACATTCGATAATTAATGAAAACAATAACCAATTAACATATTTATAAAATATAGTTATAAAATATTTACAAAAATGGAATTATGATTATTTTAATTTTACAATATATATCATTAAGATAGTAGGGTTTATTATAAATAAGGCATGAGGGTGGTCAATTAAGCGAGAGTGAAAGTTAAGGGTTTTGTCTTAAAATTTACGCCTTTGGGGAACATTATCTTTTATTCACATAATTTATTTTAAAATAGTCTATGTTCTACCAATTAGATATATAATATCATGAATTATCTTTTTTTATTTATTATTAACTTCATATTAAAGGGGTATCTCTTTAAAGGGGTTTTTCATTTAAAATTTTCTTATGTTGTACAGGTTTTAATATGAAATTCCACTCTTAGATACATGTTTTCAATTACACACCTAAATTAATTTATGATGTGTATACGATTAAAATTAAAGGTATAATATCAGGAATTAATTTTTATTCATGTTAATTTTAGTTCAATTTGATTCCATATCTTTTATGGGGACTTGATTTAATTTCTCCTCTTATTGTATGGGGTTTTCAAGACTCAAAATATTTCCTTCAGTAAAAATCCAATACCTTTGTTTAAAACCCTCCATGTTTGATCTTATCTAACCTAAGATGATGTAATAATTTTATTTCCACCCAATTTTATATGTAAATTATATTCATACCAAATTATTCTTCATTTATGAAACCATTATTTGGGAATATTAAATTTTTATAGAAGTTTCTCATATCTTTTAATGGATTTTCTTCAATAATAATGTTTTTACATTATATTGAATTTCATATTTACCTATTAAAAAATAAATTTTTATATCCAGTGATCATTTAATTAAAAATAATTTATTTTAAAAATAATCATTACCCATTTAAGGATGTCAATTTCAAATATAGTTTTTTGAAAATATTTAAAAGGATTACATCACTATGATATTTTATTCTTTACATCAACTCCAAATTTTTTACATATGTTGTTTCTTATTATCAAGGTATCATTATTGAAAATTTTTATTTAATATTTTACAAAGTTATCAATTTATCATAAAAAATATGTTTTGGAATGAGACATGAAAATCACATAATTTTATGGTAAATATTATAAAAAAATACTTAAAAAAACAAGATTGTGACGTATATTTCAATATTAAAATACTATACTATAATAAATATTTGTCTCTTAAATAATACTATACGTTTTTTATTATATATTACCTTTCAATAATAGTTTCTTTGGTATCAAATGATCATGTTTTTATATGATACCATTCGTAAAGGTTTTAAAACCCATTTTCTTAGAAAGTATTATTTATTAAAATATGAATGATTTTTTTATATAAAATTTATATGCATTTATAGTGATGGGTGGGGTATTATATCACCCACCAATTCATTAGTGTAGTTTTTTATATCATGATCTAACTATAGTAATCAAGCAAGGATTGGTCACTTCAATATTGGAGTCTCCCTTGGAATGATTACTCCAATATGGAAATAAGGTAGTGGTGTATTCTCCACTATGGTAATTAAATATTGATCACTTGCCCCACTATGGGAATTAGGAAGTATATCCTACTCCACTATGGTAATGTTGTAGGGATTCATTCTCTACTATGTTATTTGAATAAAGTGGTGAAACCATCTCTACTATGTTACGATTATATATTCATATGTTTGGGCCACTTATTTTTTCAATTTTATGATTTATATACATGATATTCCAAATGATTATAATTTTCCATGACTGAGTAATATTATATATTATTATGAGTTTATCTTTTGTTTGATTCCCATTATAGTATATTAATCTATGTTTTGATGTTCATACTTTTTTATTGTAATTCTATTCCATGGTATATGATTCTTAATGAAATTTTATGATTATAAAATATAATCCAATGATTTTTTCATCTCATATAGCCCAATTTTTATTTTCCCCATCTTTATGATATAAAATTAATGAATAATTTCAAAATTTTTCTTACAAATTATTCAGGTCCACCCTTTTCTTATATTTCACTTTTATATGATAATAAGATGATTATATCATATGATATGTTAGTAATATGATCTAGAAAATCATAGTTATAGAAAAATATATAAAAGTGTGGTAAAATAATATTTTTTATGTACCCAATATCTATTAAACTAAACTAATTGGGACTATATTTGTGTGACTGTTTGAGTGATGTATTGTATAAAACCATGAATAAATGTTATATATATATATTTATCTTATTCCAACATTTATAATGGGTTCCTACAACACTTGAAACTATACAAAAACACCTAAACAAATTTCTAGATAATGCATATATATTTCCAAAGGTATTGGACATGTAAACATGGGTTATTACATGACCTCTTAGACATCTTTCCATTTATAGATGAATATAGAATAATAGAAAAGAGATGTATATAATTAGGTAGATAATATTCTTAAGTTAATTTTTATAGAGAAATATTTATAATATTCATGAAATAAAATACTTCTATAAGTATAGTAATTAATGGAGGAGTAGTTGATGATTCTCAAATATCATGAATATATATCCATCGTAGAAGAAAAACACACACACACATATAAATATAAATAATCAATTATGGTGCGAAAATATAAATATTTAGATTTATGAGAATCTATCACCATGATTAATATTCCAACAAGTTATGATTGAATTATTGAAGTATAAGGGGATTTTTAATGTATTACCCACAAATGTTTTAGAATGGTTGAAAATCACAACGGAGTTCATATTATTTATTCTTAAGACCTATAAAGGCCATAATTCCATTGGGGTTATATTTGATCACCTCAAAAATTAATCCAATTTCATTTTTATTTGAGAATATATTTATTTGATCAGCATTCCAGGGTATACATAATATAAGTTTTTTAATTTAATAGAGTACCTCCCTCAAACACATCAAATTTATATCTATGGTTTCCCTCAATTTTCAGGAGAAGTATTCATTAAGCATTGGATGCATATTTGGGTTTCCTAAATTCTTATCATCCTCAAAGTGATGGTTAATCTAAAAATACCACTCAAACTCCAAATGATATATGGAGATCTTATTCAATTGATTATAATAGTTATTGGTTTCAAACCCTTCCCACATTACAGTTATCATACAAAAATGGTTTCCGTTCTAGAATTAAAATTTTACCATTTGAGTGTATTTATAGGAGGATAAGTACAACTTCAACATATTAGGATAATGTTGGAGAGTAGAAAGTACATGGATTGTATCTTCCACAAGAAATTTAAGAGAAGATTCAAACATTTTAGTTTCACATTAGAACTATACAATGTTGAAAATCGAGATATGTTGAAAATCATTACAGAGATTTATAGTTTATAATTGAAGAAAATTTACCCAAATTAATATCACCATAGAAGAGGTTTATGATATTTTGGAAAAATGTAATGTTGTTCCCTAGATACAATGGCCACTTTAAAATACTCAATTTTGTGTTGATGGAAGCTAATCAACATAAAAATCCAATGAAACTCTCTATAGTTCCTGATCAATTACACAAATCAATGTTTATGTATTGATTTTCAAAACAATACATATACTAAACTTAAAGGTTTTTGTTCTCTAATGTGATCTTTCATACACGGAGAAACTTGTAGAAATCATGGATCACAATGTTAAATCACTAAAAAATAATTCTAGAGATATTATTATTGTTTTATGTAGGAATAATGATTTTATTGAATTGAAATGATAATTCAATGATGTTATGCAGAAGAACTACCCTCATTTGTTTTCCAAAGAGTTATTAAATATCAATGGTGATATTAATATAAGTGGAAAAAATTTAATACACCATGATTTTATAATATATTTATTTCAATTAAATAAAAATTGTATTCAATAGATAATTTCACATGAAACAAAAAACTAAAATTAACCACACCACCATTTATTCTGATAAAACATTATAATTCAAGATAAATAATGATATATTATTATAATTCAATATAAAACATAAATAAGAAAATTAAATTATGAAAAAAAATTATAAGATAATAAAAATTCAACATCCATAAAATATATTTTCTCATGGTTCTCCATAGAGAACATTAAATGAATTGTAATTATTAAAATGAGGAATATAAACAAAAATATGATTGATATATTGGGAAACTAGTGAATTATTATAATAAATGGTTTTATTAAAACTATATATTGGAATGAAATCCAACAGCTATGTTTTTTAATCATTGGAAATATGGTCATTGAATATATAAATTTTTTCAATACTATATTTGGAAATACAATCATTGGATATACAAATGGGTAAAATATTTGACAGAAAATAATATAATTCAATAATAATAATAAAATAATTCTATAATGAAATTAAAATAAAATATTTAATTAATTTATATTAAAAATATATTCTTATGTGTTATTATAATTTTTATAGAAAATATAATTGATTTTTAATGCCCTGACCCCAGAATCCTAGAGTCGGTGTGTTATTTTAATACATTGGCATGATTACAAGGAATCAAGTCCCGAATGACTGATCAGTTTAGCAATCATGGAAAATAGATTATATACATGAACATTACATTACAAATTAGAAAATGAAACAGAACATAAATTATCCATTGAGACCACCATTAATCTCCTAGCATAACCCTGCTTATCAATCATAATACACTTCTTGGAATCCTGGAAAAAATAAAACATAGAAAGGGGTGAGCTCAGATGCTTAGTAACGATAACAATATAGTGGAAACTTTCATAAATAAGCATAAACATTTTTGGAAATGTATAAGACTAACACAAAAGCCTTTTAAAATTAAAATTCATCATAATATGGAAAATATAAATCAAAATAATTCCATTTAATTTTTCACATGGATATTCTACAAGTCGAATAATCACATGCAATATCAATAGCCAAATTCATAATGATGGAATGTATAATGCCAGACTTCATAACCACATAGTCAAGGCATTGTGACAAGACTAAAAATAAGATTTTTTCAAGGCTTTGTTACAAAACAATAGTTTGTCTCATGAGACCTACCGATGCATAGAGGATCTATAGCAGGCTCCACCCGTCATTTCCTAAGTCCAATGCATTCTTCATATGAGAAGGTTTAGACATAACATAAACATTTTTATTAAAACTTGCATACAAAATGTCAATAATTTATCCATAAACCATGAATGGTATAAAAAACATCCACATTCAAAAATATTACAAAACCTTCAATAAAATATGGATGATTTGTATCATAATAAATCAACTTAAAACAAGTTTAAAATATATCAAAGGATGTTGGCATAGATGAAAATTATTTGTAAAACTCTTTAATAGAAATATCATTTTTGAATGAAAACATTTAAAAGTTACAAAATTTAGAAAGGAAGAAATTTAAATACATTTTTGAATAAAGTGTTCCATACCACTTTGAAACTTTTGAATGGAATTAACATTTTTAAAAAATTTATATACATGTAAATAAATTCTTAAAAATTATTTTGAAAACATGGACATTAATGAGATTGATTTAGAAGAATAAATATTTAAACCATTTAAAATGATGATCTAGTTAAAGATCCCCTTAAATAAAACCATAAAAGATTACTTTTGAAAACTTTTTTATGAAATATAGACATTGATGATAAATATGCACCAGTAAATATTTACCCATAAACAATCTCAGATAATAATGAGATTGAGGAATTAACCCTTACCTTGCACTTTCCTTTGGTCGAGGGTATGATTAACCTCCTGTATAATGAACATATTATGTTATTAAATTTTACCAGAACCATATTAATATTTATCATATGATACCTGATTCATTTATGACTTTATACTACACATTTATTATTGATTTAGATGTTAAATTAACATTTCGGGTAATAATCACTTTCTTTATCGTTTGTGTTTTGACTTGTTATTATTGATCGTATCATTTAGATAATTATTTACATACTTAAAGTATATGACGTATGATTTAAATATTATATATATAATTATAATATAAATATGTATAGTAGATAGATATATGAAATGGAAAACACTATTTATAGAGACGGTAGATTGCACGTACGTATAAACGTTGTTTCCATTTTCATATCATATTGAATGGAAGTAAGTGAATAAGATATATGTAAGTACATACATATATATATGTATATATCTATTCAGTATAATTATTATGTCATCTATTACATAATTATTAGTAATATATATATATTTATAATCATCATTGAATAGTGAATGTGTAAATTAATCTGATCACGTCATGGATACGGTAATCCGTATGTACGCACGAGTGACAATATCATTATTTTGATATTAAAATATTAATTAAATGGATGATATATAATTTATACAGAATCATTAAAATGTTATATTTATTATTTAGATCAATTATATTTCATTATTATACTAATCCAAATAATAATGTATTGAATAACAACTACACCACGATGTGGAGATGGTAAGATGTACGTACACACGTATGGTGACATGTCATTCATAGGATGGATAGAGTAATAAAAATGGTTGTAACATTTTTATAATAACATCATAGTATATGGAATATACTGGAGTTATTATTTTAGAATAGAAACTACAAATAAAGAGGATGTAGAAGAAGAAAATAACTTGAAAGAGGTGATGAAATATTATATCTTCTACGGGTTCTTCCTTTTGATTTGATCAAAAGGGATTTTTAGGTTGGTTTCATGATCAAACTATAGCCTCTAGGTTTATGTTAGGGAAGTTGGGGGGATATATGTGTAGGGTTTGGCAGATCCAAATGGGGTTGGATGTGTGAATTTGAGAGAAGGGGAAGTGACCTTTTATAAGAGGGGTGAGGGGCACCGTAGGAAAAACTTGAAATATTATTTTATTATACCATCATATTTGGTTTAGAATGGATCAAAATGAATTTATTTATAGAATTAGGTGTTTATGGGTAGTATTATTCTCAACCAATAGGTTTTGGAGATGTTTAGGTTACCATATTAACCATATCATTTAGATTTTACTCTTGGTTAAATAGTTTAACATTTACCAGGTCTCCTTGTATTTTTACATTATATGGTTAATACACATAAAATAAAATTCCAAAAGAAACCCAAGGTGTTCATTAATGACATATATATCATTATTTAAGTCTTTTGTCTGACCCTTTGATTTTTAGGAATATTATAACATTTAATAATATAATATTTGTTTTGAAAACTCATTTATGTCAATTTTGTCACTATTTAGTAATTGATTTTTTTGGAAGTCATAAAAACATGATTACTTCAAAAAAAATTCATTTAATAAATCCTAACATGTCATATTAAACTATTAATTTTTTTTAATTCATCAAAAGTCTCAAATTACATTTATTTGGATATTTATAATATAAATTACTTTAATTTTTCATTAATAAGGTCATTACTGCATCATCATTGTGTCATAAATAATTTTAATTATTTAATGCTTTAACTTTTTAAATAAAATACCATTATGTGTGATATATTTTTATCCTTCTAAAAAATATTTATAGTGGAATTTATCTTATGTATAACCCTATATTAAAAATGTTTTAGTTATGAAAACATGAATTTAACACTTTTAACTCTTCTTTAAATAAAATAATAATAAATTTCCTAATATAATATAAGTGGACCAAAAGGATTATATATTATTACTAAGGTTGTTTGTGGTCGAATTAAACTTATACAATAGAATTAGGACATGTGTTAGTTTAATTATAATATCATTTTTACCTTTAATTTCCCTATTTACATTTAATCGTGCTAAATGAAAGTAAAAAGTTACTATTCACCAAATATTATTTTCTTTTTATTGAACCACATTTTATTTACTAATGTAAACCGTGTCTCTCAGATTTTTGAAATTCAACTCACAGAAGTGGTAAGATTATGTTTTATTCAATTTTTCAAATGCTCCTTGAAGGTTGGTAAAAGACGGTAAAAAGTTAAATAAAAAATTATATATCTAAACTTATTATAAAATGACTACAATAAATTTGATTGAACTTATATAGGTATTAAGTATCTATTTTTACCTAAAATAAAATTAAATAAACTAAATAATTATTTAAATAACAGGACGGTTTTAAACAATAACGTAGTGTTTTTCACTATTCATAAAAAATAGAAAGTTTTCTGAAAAATACCAAAAATTCACCCTAAGATAATTTTGATATTCTAAATTAAAAAATGATGTCTATTTTAGAAAATTAAAATCATAAAAGTTGAATTAATAAATTTAAAATGAATTCCCATTGTCAAAACTAAAAGTGCGTTTTTAAGAAATAATAACTATCAAAAGATTGACACTTGTTTACGTCCAATTTCAAAGTGAAGTTACTTCTAATGTCCAAAATTGTATTAAATGTTAAAAATATAATATAATTAAACTTTAAAACCAATTAAAAAGATAATATAACAATATAAATAATTTATATTAAATGGTTGTTTTGAATTAAAATACAGTATGTTTCACTATTCATAAAAATGAATTTTATCAGAAAAATACCAAAAAATTACCCAAAGTTAATTTTGATGTCCTGATTCTAAAAAAGAATTTTATTTTGTAAAATAGAACATATAAAAGTAACCAAAACTAGATTTAATGTGGTTTCTCCATCAAAAGGTGTTAAATTGACCTTCTAATGAATATTAGAGTATTTATGCTTAAAATCATATTCTTTCTTATTTTATGCCTCTAAATTTTTATTGGATAAATGTAGAAACATCTAAAAACATGTATAATTATATTTTAGTTTGTTTTGTTCATTACCGCCATTAAAATGACTAGGTGTTAACTATCATTTAAAATAATATTTTATTATTATTTTTCAGTATGACTCAAAATTGTGTGTAACATAAGATTTCAATGAAACCCGTTGTTGCATATCAGAGACGCCATCCAACATAGAATCCCCTTTAAAGTAAAATTAACATTTAATTCAAAAATTAAAATGTCTTACTCTCTATTTACATGGAATATTACAGAAATATTTGGGTGTTATATTCTCCCATCCTTTAATAAATTCCATCCCTACAATTTGAATTTTTTTTGAAAATAAAAGGATTAAAAATAGAAAATAACTTTGTGGAAAATCCACAATGGAAATTGGGTTAATAAAATTTAGTCTTAATAATAGGGAAATTGAAATGAAAATGTCACTGCCAAATTAAGATCTTGATTAGGGGAACATTTGTGGTAATTATATTTAGATAATTGAAAGAAAAATGTAGATATTTATATGGAGTGGTTGAGGTAATCAATAAAAAAAGTGTAAAATTGAGGGCCTGAAAGCCATCAATCTATGATGACTTAAAATATCACCAGTTTAAAAAAAATAGGTATTAGGATAAAAAACTTTTGGGTTTAAGATCCCTTCCCTAAAGATTAAGAATTAATTTATTCATAAAATAAGAGGAAAAATATATAATTGACAAGTAGAGTTTAATCCTTCAACTAATTCATGCTAAAAAATAATCTTTCACTCCAAAATATAATAGAATTTAAAAATATTCTATTTATCATAATTATATAGTGTTCCTAAAATAATGAATTTATAATTCATTTTTATACTATTTAAGAAAAATACATTATACAAACTAGGAAATCACATATGCCAGTGGTAAGTGATCCACCGTTGTCGCCCTTTAGTTGCGGGTTCAAGTCTCACAACCTTGCCGGACGTGATGGGTTGTCGCCCGACCTCTGGGTTATCCTTTTTATAACAATCCAAAAATAATCTTAAGAGATCCTTTAACCTTAAAAATAGTATCCAATGTCCAACTTAATCCATTCCAACCTTTAGTATTATCCAAAATACTTTTGTCCGAACTCACATTACAAAATTTATAAGGAAGGAAAACACAATGACAATTTTTTTCCATGTAATAACATGTGAATACCTTCATCAGGTTCTCATTTAAAACACGGTAACACTTGGAATTTCAATAAAACCTTATTGATCAAATTCATACTTTTTTATTCCTTATATAATAATAGATATATTACTCATATCCGAAAATATTGTAAACTCCAACAATGATGGAATATACAAATAATTATTCAGTTTGAAGGTTGTAAAGAATATATAATATAATTTATCGAAATCAATAATATATTATTACAAAATAACTACCTCTATATCAGAACCATATTATGGTTTATCTTTCTATAAACCATATATTTTCCAAAAAAACCATTCTATTATGTTACTTTTCTTGGTTCCACATAATCTCGAATCCTTAATGAAATAGTACTATAGTACAAGTCCTTATATATTGAATAATTCTCATAACATGCACATCATTAATACAATAATCAAATGACACAATACTTTAATAACAACATAATAACTCTAATCATTTCTCTTTATCTTTGGTAGTATCATAACATGACTTTTATCCAATAGCAACATTTGGGTTATACTCTTATGATTTGGACATTGATTCACGTAGTGTCCCAACTCCTTTAAGATGAAGGATTTTATATTTTAAACCTTTTTCTTACCCTTGAAATCATGCACATGGAGTCCTTATTCTCCACAATTATAACAAACACTCATTCCTTTTAAGAATTCTCCATGGTGAATCTTTCAACAGTTATCACATATGGGAAAAAATCCTTTTTCGCCTCTTCTCATTATCCATCTTTCTCTCTTCCATCATTTTCTTCTCTTTCTTCCCTTCAAATCCATAGGACTCAGAGAATTCTTTACTTATCTTATTAACAAATGATACTATTTCTTCATATGATGAGAATATGTGGGAGACTAAATCATGGCTTAATACCATGAGATATAAGATCCTTCTTACTCTTTTGATCATGCGTATTGTTGGAGTTCTCAGTCCTTCTATTAGGTGCCATTTCTAAACAATGGAATGCACTAGATTAGTTAATGAATCACAATAAATAATTTCTAACTTATAACATACTTAACATAAATTAAACAGTTTATGGATATAATTCATAATCATAAAAATGTTTTCTTTGAGTAAATATATACTCATAAATCCTTCAGAATGTCCTGTAAAGAAAATGTGAATTATCCTAAGCTTATCCCCTGGGAGTGTCGTAACGAAGAATGAAAGAAGGCCCGTTGTTGTGTACCAGGATACCCTAGGTCAAGCCTGAAACTCCTTTTTAGAGTTTTGACTCTTAATTACATCTGGGCCAAAGCCGCCTCGACCAGCTCGTATCTAGACAGGGATGTATTTCATGGAAAATACAAAAAATCTCTACATTACCAAAATTCTAAGAAGTTCTTATATACTAATCCTCAAAGTATATCTCAGGGTAATGTTCTCTAATCAGTGTTTTTCTAAATCTAGTTTCCAAGGTTGGTACTAAAATTCATATGATACCAACTATAACTCCCCAACCCCAAAATCCCAAAATCGGTGCATTATTTTTATACATTTTCATGATTACAAGGAATCAAGTCCCGAAAGACCAATCAGTTTAGCAGTCTTGGAAAATAGATTACATACATGAATGTTACATTGTAAATTAGAAAATTAAATTCCACATAAATTATCCATTTAGAACACCATTAATCCACTATCTGAGCCCATCTTATCAATCATAATACACTTCTTGGAATCTTAGGAAAAATAAAACATATAAAGGGGTGAGATCATATTCTCATTAAAGATAACAATATTGTATAAACATTCATAAATAATCATATACATTTAAGACAATTTATAAGACTAAAAAAATCCTTTTAGACATAAAATTAATCATAATATCGAAAATATAGATCAAAATAGATTCATTTAATTATTCACATGGATATTCTACTAGTCGAATAATCACATGAAATATCAATAGACAAATTCATAATGATGGAATGTATAATTCCAGACTTCATAACCACATAATCAAGGCCATGTTCCAAGAATACAAATAATATTTTGTCAAGGACTTGTGCCAAGACAAGTTTGTATCATGAGACCTACCAATTCATCGAGGAGTTATAGTGGGCTCCACCCGTCATTTACTATGTCCAATGCATTCCCCATATGAAAAATTTTAAACATAATATAAATATTTATATTAAAACTAACATATGAAATTTCAATACTTTATCCATAAACCATGAATGGTATAAAAGTAACACATCCATAGTCAAACACATCAAGAAAACATCAATACAATATGGAAGATTTGTAGCAAAATAAATCAATTCAAATAAGTTTAAAATCTATCAATGGATGTTTACATAAATGAAAATGTTTTGTAAAACTCTTTGAGAGAAATATACCTTTTCAATTAAAACATTTAAAAGTTACACAATTTAGAAAGTAATAAATTTAATGACATTTTTGAATAAAAGTGTCCCATACCACTTTGAAACTTTTGAAAATAATTAACATTTTAAAAACATTCATGTCCATATAAATAAATCCTTAAACCCCATTTTGAAAACATAGACATTAATGAAAATGATTTAGAAGAATAAATATTTAAACCATTTTAAATGATGAAATAGATAAAGAGTCCCTTCCATAAAACCAAAAAGATCCCCTTTTAAAATATTTCTATGAAATATAGACATAGATGATAAATATGTCTTAGTAAATACTTACTCATAAACAATCTTAGATAATAATGAGATTGAAGAATTAACCCTTACCGTGCACTTTCCTTTGGTTGAGGGTACATATAACCTCTTTTATAATGACCATAATAAGTTTTTAAATTATTCCAAAACCATATTCATATTTATTATATCATAACTGATTCATTTATGACTTTATACTACCCATTTAATAATTATTTCCATGTTAAATTAACATTTTGGGTAATAATCGCTTTCTTTATCGTACGTGTTTTAACCTGTTATTCTTGATCGTATTTTTTAGATCATGATTTAAATGTTTCCCAAATATGACATATGATTTATATATCATATATATTTAGAATATAAATATGTATAGTCGATAGATATTTGAAATGTAAAATACCGTTTATGGAGACGGTAGGCCGTACATACTCATAAACGTTGTTTCTGTTTTCATATATTATTGAATAGATGCAAGTGAATAAGATATATGTAAGTACATACATATATCTGTATATATAAATTCAGTAGAATTATTATGTCATATATTAAATACATATTAATAATATATATATTTTATAATCATGGTCGAATGGTGAATGTGGAAATGAATCTCATCGCGTCGTGGAGATGATAATCCGTACGTATGCACGAGCGACACTATCATTATTTTGATATTAAAATATTAAGTAAGTGGATGGTATATCATATATAAAGAATCATTAACATGTTATATTTATTATTTACATCAATTATACATCATTATTATACCCATCCAAATAATAATGTATTGAATAACAACTACACCAAGACGTGGAGACGGTAATCCGTACGTATGCACATATGGTGACATGTCATTCATAGGGTGGATAGAGTAATGAATATGGTTTTAAAATTTTTATAATAAAATAATAGTATATAGAAGATACTAGAATTATTATTTTATAATGAAAACAACAAATAAAGATGAAGGGGAATTAGAAAAGAACTTCAAAGAGGTGATGAAATATTTACCTCTTCTCAGGTTCTTTATTCTGATTTCTCAAAATGGCTCCATAGGTTGGCTGTCTGATAAAACCAAGGCCTCTAGGTTAAAGTGAGGGAAGTTGGTAGGATATTTTAGAAGGGGATGGGAGAGACAAATGGCTTTGGAGATGTGAATTTGAGAGAAGGGGAAGTGATCTTTTATAAGAGGGGTGAGGGGAACCTTAGGGAAAACATGACATATTATTTTTTCATACAATAATTTTAGGTTTATAATGTATCCAATTGAATTTATTTAGATCATTAAGTGGTTATGGGTCTAATTCCTCTCAACTAATAGGTTTTATACAAGTTTATGTTACCATATTAACCTTATCGTTTAGATTTTACTCTTGGTTAAATCTTTTAACATTTACCATGTCTCCTTGTATTTTTATATTATATGGTTAATAAACATACTATAAAATTCCAAAAAAACACCAAGTGATTCATTAATGACATATTTATCATTATTAAATTCCTTTGTTTGAACCTTAGATTTTTAGTAATATTATAATATTTAATAATATAATATTTTTTTTAAAAACTCATTGATGTAAATTTTTTCACTATTTAGTAATTAATTTTTGTGGAAGTCATAATAGAATGATTACTAAGAAAAAAATTCATTAAATCAAACCTAACCTGTCATATTAACCATGAAAATTATTTTAATTCATCAAAAGTCTCAAACTACATTTATTTGGATATTTATAATATCAAAAACTTTAATTTTTCAATAATAAGGTAATTACTGCATCATCACTATGTCATAAATAAATTTAATTATTTAATGTCTAAAAATTACAAATTAAATACTATTAAGTGTGAAATATTTATAGTTTTTAATGAATATTTATATCCAAATTTAACTTATGTATAACCCTATATTAAATTTTTTTTAGTTATAAAAACTTAAATTTAAAAATTTTAACTCTTTTTTAAATAAAATAATAATAAGTGTCCTAATCTAATCCAAGTGGACCAAAAGGATATTATTTTATTCCTAAGATTTTTTTTGGTCAAATTAAACTTATCCAATAGAATTAAGACATGTTTTAGGGTAATTATAATATTATTTTTACCTTAAATTACCCTATTTACTTTTAATCGTGGTAAATAAAAGTCAAAAGTTACTATTCACCAGAAATTATTTTCATCTTATTGAACCAGATTTTACTTACTAATGTCAATTGTGTCTCTCAAATTTTTGAAATTCCACTCAAAGAAGTGGTAAAATTATGTTTTATGAAAATTTTCAAATGCTCCTAGAAGATGGGTAAAAGATGGTAAAATGTTCAATTAAATATTATATATATAAACTTTTATAAAATTACTCCAATGAATTAAATTGAAATTATATAGTTATTATGTATATATTTTTACCTCATAAAATTTAAATAAAATAAATAATTATTTAAATAAAAAGTCGGTTTTAAACAATAACACAGTGTTTTTCAAAATTCATCACAAAACGAAAGTTTTCAGAAAAATACAAAAAATTCACCCTAAGATAATTTTAATATTATGAATTACAAAATGATTTCTATTTTACCAAAATAAAAACATAGAAGTTTAATTAATTAATTTAAAATTAATTTCCATTGTCAAAACAAAAAGTGCGTTTTTAAGAAATAATAACTATCAAAAGATTGACACGTGTTTATGTCTAATTTCAAAGTGAAGTTACATCCAATGACCAACATTGGATAAATGGTAAAAATATAATATAATTAAAATTTAAAACCAATTAAAAATATAGTATAATAATATAAATAATTTAGATTAGATGGCAGTTTTGAATTAAAATACAGTATTTTTCACTATTCATAAAAAATGAATTTTATCAGAAAAACACAAAAAATTTACCCAAAGTAAACATTGATTTACCGATTCTAAAGAAGAATTTTATTTTTTCAAATCGAACATATAAAAGTAACCAAAACTATATTTAAAGAGGGTTCTCCATCAAAAGGCGGTAAATCAACCTTTTAATGAATTTTAGAGTATTTATGCTTAAAATCAGATTCATTCTTATTTTAAGCCTCTAAATTTTTATCGGATAAATGTAGAAACATTTAAAAAAATGTATAATCATATTGTAGTTAGTTCTCTTCATTACCACCAATACAACAACTAGTTATTAACTACCATTTAAAATAATAATATATTATTATTTTTCACTGTGACTCAACATTGGGCGTAACATAATATTTAAGTGAAATGATTTGTTTTGTATAGGGTACGCCATCAAACACAGAATCCAATTTAAAGTAAAATTAATATTTAATTCACAAATGAAAATTTCTTACTCTTTATTTACCTAGGATGTTACATGATGAATTTATAAAATTTAAAAAAGTATTTTCATAGAATTATATGGTATATTTTTTTTGAAGTATAAAAATTATATTTAAATGGGATTATATATAAAGATTTAATGTTAAAAAATTCTATTTTATAAAGAAATTTTTTTCATAAGTATCATAAATATTAATTTAAATAATGTATAGTAAATAGTTTTTTAGGAAAACTATAATATATATATATATATAAGTATATTAAAATATATTATTTTTTAATTATAGAAAATAAAAATGTATAGAAATTATGTTTTAAATGTCATATTTTGTAAAAAAATGTTTATATATATATATATTATTTTTTCACATAATATTTAAATTTATCATTCTAGAATTGATTAATATGGTTTATTCTATACATTTAGTTAAAAATACTATCATAAAAAAATAAGCAAGGTAAAATTTTGTAAAATGAGGAAAACTAACATGGCACAAAATTTTGATAATGAAAATGATATTTATAAATTATATAATTCATTTTTTTATTTTGGGAGTAAAACATATAGTTTTTATGTATTTCTCTCACCTAAAAAACCTAAAACACGTATTATTCCAGTATTTCCTTTCACCTAATAGAAGCATTCAATTAATTATCCCTTTTTCACCTATAAAGTAATATCCCCTATTACCCTTCCGAAAAAATTATTTTTACCAAAATCTATAGAATAACTCCTGGTTTTACATATATTAAATATTTTAATGATTTTTAGTATCTTCTCATTCCAGGAAAGAATAAAAAATCATTTATTCTGATAGAACTCATGTCAAGAAGAAGAAAATTTGACAGTTGTATATGATCTCTTACTTTCTCAGTTAAATTCTCATATCATCCTTTTCTAGACCTTATAATCTATTATAATGATATTATATTAACATAATTTTGATAATTTTAATATTATACTATTATTTTATAACTATATACGAGAAATCATATTTTAGTATGTCATGTATTTTTTTGTGTCTGTTCAATCACCTATGTGAATGATGTTATAATATGGTCACTATTTACAATAAAAATATGTATCAATACATTAATACTAGAAATATATGATATGATAGATTTATATATGTCATGAATATAATTTTTAAATTTTGAAAAAATAAATTATAATTATACACTAACTCTTAGTTATCAATGAATTAGATTAAAAATGTTCATCTTAGATTCATTTCTCACACACCATACAAGAAATTACCATCAAATTAACTTGGTAATATTTAAATAATTTTTTTAAAAAATTATTCTAATATATTTAATAATTTATGAAGTATGAAATTGGCATCCAATAACATTGATAAACAAAATATGAAACAATAAAAATAATTTTCATCTAAAGATAAGAGTAAACATTATCTAACTAAAATATGTGTAATAAAATATTAAAAATGAATATTATAAAAGGAAATATAGTTTAATTAGTTTATTAAATAGGTTATTAATTTGTTTGTGACTATTAGAAATAATGTTAAATTAGTTTCTTGAAATAAGAGAGTAAAAAATTTATGGTTTTCATTCCAATCACAAATTGATTTTGAGATTTTAATTACTACGTTTCCATCTAGGAAAAAATATGTAATATTTATCTCTTAAATAACATTAATTTTATTCTCCCTATGTATTTTACTATTTTTACCACTCTTATTACCATTTCACCCCCACATTTTGTTCATATTTATAAATGATAGTTCATGTAAGAGAAAGTTACAATATATCCTATTTTTTGTCATGATTTTTTATCCATGTCAATATTATATATTTAATTTCATGGATGTATTTATCTATAATTATATTAATAATTAATTCATTTTTCAGTGTATGATACTTTATTTAAAAAATAAATATTCTTCTAATATTTTTGGCATAGTCATTTTTTGAAAACCATGTCCTTTTTACACAATGTAAAATGAATCATGTCTTAAATGTATTATATTAAAATTAATTTTACATATATCTTCATTGGTTTTATTTAAAATTATATGAATTTGTTTATTTTTTTTATAATGAAATTTATATTCCTTTTGTTTTATTAAATACTTTTCGTTTTATATCAAAGGTGTCGTACCCTCAGGGTCATGTATGTAACCCTTTCTTTATTATTTTTAAGTATGTAATATATATTGGTGATTTTTGGGAGAGTTTGGATAACTTTTAGATTATTTATTGTTATTTTATATAGTTTCATGGTCGTTTAATGTTTCATAAATCCATGGGACACCTATAGGAAACCATGCACAATAAAACATGGGATAAAGGGAAGGTGCATTGGCCGAGTACAGTTTTCCAAAACCATGTGAAGGCCTTGGATAAAATATGTTGTATTGAGAATATGTCAGAAAATGTGATTTGGAAAGTTTGGTTCACTATTTGGTAACTATGCGAGAGAACTATGCAAGGTATCCCTTAAGTCAGAGGTAATAGTTTGGTTAGCACATGGTTTTCCTAACGTGCAACTAAACCATGCACATGTCAAAAGTTATATCAATAAATTATTGATATACAATGTTTTCACCTCTAGTTGATTCTAGTTTTCCCTTGGATTGACTTCACTAGATATTTTTCCATCTCAATGGTTGGATAACCTCTCCACATCAAATTAGAAGTCATCTGGAGCCATTCTTTGGGGTTTTGATGCTAGATCATCATGGTATATGTTCATTCTTGGTTGCTATTATTGGGTTCTCCTAGAACATCATATATATCCCTCTTTTTTCTTATATCTAAATCAATTATGGTTATATTTAAGATTTTTAATGCCAAATATGAGTATATTTGTATTGGTTTTTGATTATGGAAATTTATCTAAGGCATGTTTGGGGAAATTTAACCTTGTTTCATTTAATTTCCTTGTGTCGTTTATTGCTTTTTTGTAAAACCTGAGGTAGGTGGATCCACTATTGAATCATATATTTATAAATAAAAGTATTGGTTTAATATATCATAAATTTAATTGATTATTTAGAAATTTCTGTGAAAATCATAGTGGAAACCTTTTTTAGTGGTGGTTTGTCGATTTGTGTGAAATTGTGAAATTGTTGTGCATAGAGCTTTAGTAAATTATTTTAAATGTTGATTTTAAAATATTTTCTTGGTTATATTCATGCAAAAAGGCTTTTTAAATTGAATTTTAATTTAAATATAGTTTTATTGAAATGGTTTTGGAATTGTAATGTTTTTGGTTGTTAAATGGCTTTGACATTGGAATGGTTTTTGTTATGATTGTATTATAATAGGTTTTTGAAATAATGAATGTGTGTGTTTATGTGAATTTAGGATATATCAGGGTATGTTGTCTCAACCATAATTTTTGGGATGTATAAGGGTTATATATTTCCCCATCAAACATTCATGCGCATTTGGGTACGATAAGGGTAAGAAGTATCCCCCATCATTTCTGGGATGGATAAGGGTTATGAATTTATAGCGATCTAGCCTTTTCTTACATTACTATTAGATCATTTCAAAGATAAAAAACATAATAGTATTACACATAGAGGATCAAAAGGTTTATTGTATTGGGAAAACTAGGACCACACATAACAAATACAAGATCTATCAATAACATTTATTTAATTTCTTATTCTCTAGCTTCTTATTGGAACTTGTCCTCTCCTTAGTACGTATAGCCACCTGAGGATATACATAAAAAGGTGTGAGCTAGAATCCTAGTAAGAGGATAGATAAGAACAATATATAATGGGGTGAGCATAATCATAACATAGTCAAAATATCATGAACATGAGAGGAGCATAAATAAAAGACTTGAAATTTGGCAATGCATAAAAATGAAACATCATGTCTTAGTGGTTAACAACCACACATACTTGTGAACCAAGATAGAATATTGTTCACACATAATTTCACATTTACTCATGAGATTCATCACTTTACCAAATGCATTGGAGCGCTATATAATTCTGGTCGCACCCGTCACATTGAAACATTCATATCGTGCTATATAATTCTGGGCACACCCGTTACATCGTAACATTTTCATCATCATTCTGGCCAAATAGAACACATATAAAATATGCACATCACTAACCCATGGAATGGAATGGGTTTGATCTCATAATAACACATTCATAAGCTTTGGTTTCCCAAAATAAAGAGGGAATAACATACATGTTACAAGAACCGTCCACTTTGAGTGAGAATTAAAAGGGGTGTTCTTAAAAGGAGAGTTGTTTTGGAAAAAAATTTGTTTGACATAAAAAAACAGTGAAAAACATGTATATCCCAAGAAAGGTGAAGACAATGATGAAAAAATTATCATTAAGGTGTAACCATATCAAAAATGGAGTGAAAGAGGGAGAACCCGAAGGAAGAAAATTGGGTTCAATATTTCCCGTTACCTTGTACCCGAATGATTCCTTCTGTTTAATGTCCTCTAGAATCCTCCTCTTGAGAACCTCCTTAAGGGACTATGATTGGGCTTTTGATGAGACCAGAAGCACTTGGACATGGGGGAGGGGCTAGGGAAGGTGTTTAGGCAGAGTTTAGAGAAGACTTGGAGCTTGAGAGGTGTGAGGAAATGAGGGTGTGAAGGGTGGCTTTTATAGTGGATGGGAGAGGGGTTTCCTTAATATAAAATTCATTAGTTTATTAATTTACCCTAAGACAAGGAATAGTGAGTCTTGAATGACCAAGAATAGTAATTTTATAATGTAATCCCGAACCAAGTGGGCTTACATCAGAAGAACATCACACAAGACCATATAATTAGCTTATTTAGCATAATTTTTAAATTATGGTATTTCACTATTCATCAAAAAATATTTTTGTTTCATTAGACTCCAAAAATCATCTTGAACACAACTGTGTATGTCAAATTTTTAAAATTCCTAACATATAAGTGGAAAACTTATGTTTAATGGTCACTTATCACTTATTAGTTCATTATGTTGTGATTTCATGTTATTTTATGACATAAATAAAATAAGGGAATTTCCATTGAAAAACTTTGGGTGGTTACCTTCTTCCCCCCTTAAGAAATTTCGCCCCTGAAAATTCACTTTACACAAACAGGTGTGGGTACTTCTCCTTCATTGCCCCTTTTGGTTCGCATGTTTCTTCCTCAAACTTATGGTTCCTCCAAAACACTTTGACAAGATGGGTTGTCTTGTTTCTTAGAACCTTATCTCTCCGATCTAGAATCTTTACTGGCTGCTCTTCATGGGAGAGATCATCTTCCAGCTGCATCACCATTGCGTTTAGTACATGTGAGTGGTGTGGTATGTACTTCCTCAGTAGTGATACATGAAAACATCATGAACATGAGCCATATTAGGTGAAAGTTCAAGATAATAGGTCACGAATCCTATACGGTCAAGGATCTCAAAGGGGCCAATATACCTTGGGCTTATCTTCCCTTTCTTCCCGAATCGCATGACTCTCTTCCATGGAGATATTTGAAGGAAGACTTTATCTCTAACATTGAACTCCAAGTCCCTTTGACGGTTGTCAGTATAGCTCTTTTGTCGACTTTGATAAGATTTGATGTGTTTCTAGATGACTTGAACCTTCTCTATCATCTCTTGAACAAGACCGGGCACAAGTATCTTTATTTCTCCAACTTCATCCCAACAGGTTGGAGTTCTACATCACTTCCCATATAGAGAATCATATGGAGCCATCTGAATAATCTAGTGGAAGCTATTGTTTTATGAGAACTCCACCAATGGGAGATTCTGATCCCAACCACCTTTGAATTCAAGAGAGCAGGATCTTAGCATATCTTCAAGTGTATGAATAGTCCTTTCAGACTGGCCATCAGTTTGGGGGTGATAGGCCATGCTGAAATTTAATTCAGTACTCAAATGTTGTTGAATTCTTTTACAGAACATAGATGTGAACCTTGGATCATGGTCAGAGACAATTGAGAGTGGAACACTATGCAATCTCACCACTCCCTTCACATATATCTTTGAATTTGATCAAGCGAGAGATATTCCCGAATACCGATAAAATGGGCAGTCTTGGCGAGTCAATCAACCACAACCCATATCGAATTATTTCCCTTTGACATCTTCATGAGACCCATGACAAAGTCCATAGTAACATTTTCCCATTTCCACATAGGTATAGGAAATGACTACATCATGCCTTTGTATTTTTGTCACTCAACTTTAACTTCCTGAAATACCAAACACCTTTATATATATTCTGCAATCTCCTTATTCATGTTATCCCACCAGAAGTCTTCTCAGAGATCACGGTATATCATGGTATTCCCATGATGGATAGAGAAAGTTGAGCTATTTGCATTATCCAATAACTCATTCTTTATCTCGGGTGATGAAGGCACACAAATCCACGTTCCAAACTAAATTACACCATCATCGTCGATATGGAACTCTTACACCATCCCTTTCTTTACTACATTCACCCTCTTTTGTATCTCCACATCATCCCTTTGTGCTTCCTTAATCTTCTCTTGGATGGATGTTTGCGCAATAATTTGGGCAAGGTAGGATGTATCCCCTACCCTTATGATTTTGAAATCGATTATTTGCATATCCAAGAAGATAGGATCTTTCTCAATCCGCAACAGTGATAGAGCAGGAGGTTATTTTCTGCTTAGAGCATCAGCTACATTGTTTTCCTTTCCAAGATGATAGTGAATAGAGCAATCGTAATCCTTGCTTATCTCTAACCATCTCCTTTTATGCATGTTGAGCTCCTTTTGTGTGAATATATACTTTAGGATCTTGTGGTCAGTGTATAGTCACACTTATTGCCATAAAGGTAGTGCCTCCAGATTTTCAAGGCAAAAATCAGGGCTGCCAGTTCTAGATCATGCGTCGGGTAGTTCTGCTCAAGGATCTTCAACTGTCGTGAGGCGTAGGCTCTCACATTATCATTTTCATGAGTACACAACCCAAGCCTTTCTTTGAAACATCACTGTATATCACAAAACATTCTCCACTTTTTGGTAGTGTGATTTCAGGTGCAGTGATCAGCCTTCTCTTTAGCTCCTTGAAGCTTCCTTCACATTCTTCCATCCAGCCATACTTTACCCCTTTCCTTGTTAACTTAGTTAGCGGGCTTGACAATCGTGAGAAGTTTCTCACAAAACGTCAGTAGTACCCAGGTAATCCAAGAAAACTACAGATTTATGTGACACTAGAGGGCCTGGGCCATTCCTCAATCGCCTTTGTCTTTGAAGGATCCATAGAAATTCCCTCACTTGTGATCACATGTCCCAAGAAGGTAACTTGATTCATCCAAAAGGCACACTTTATGAACTTCGAGTAAAACTTCTCCTTTATTAATGTTTCCAACACAAGTTTTAGATGTTCTTCATGGTCCTCATTTCTCTTGGAGTAGATGAGAATATCATCGAAAAACATTACCACAAATTTGTTGAGGTAATGTCTAAAGACTCTATTCATCAAATCCATGAAGATTGCAGGGGAATTAGTAAGTCCAAAGGGAATCACCAAAAACTCATAGTGTCCATACCATGTTCGGAAGGCAGTCTTTTGAACATATTCCTTCTTCACCTTTACCTGATGATATCCAGAAGGAAGATCCACATTTTAGAAGTATTGAGCTCTTCTTAACTGGTCGAACAAGTCATCAATCATTGGCAAAGGATACTTGTTCTTTATGGTGATCTTGTTGAGTTCCTGATAATCGATACACATCCGCATTATTCCATCCTTCTTCTTCACAAAGAGCATTGGCGCACCCCAAGGTGATGCACTAGGGAATATGAACCCTTTGTCCAGATGCTCTTGTAGCTGCTTCTTTAACTCCTCCAGTTCTATAGGATCCATCCTATAGGGTCACTTTGAGATAGGTGTAACTCCAGGTATGAGTTCAATTGAGAAATCTACCTCACGATCTGGGGGAATTCTGTGTAACTCTTTGGGAAATACATCAACATATTCCATCATGATGGGCATTTCCTAGAGGTTGGAACTTTCCTTTGACTCAACCATTTGGGTGACGTATGCTTCTTCATAGGGAATCAACACCCACACCATTGAAGGATTTTTCAAAGGAGATTCATGATATTCCATGAATTTTTAGAGGATCATAGGATGGTTCAGAATATGAAAAGATATTTCCTTTTCCTGATAGTTAATATGCGCTCTTTAAAACGAGAGCCACTCCATTCCCATTATAGCGTCGAATTCCACCAAAGGAAGTTTTACGAGATTCACTAGAAGAATCTTCCCACATACGCCAATTGGAGAAGAGTCAAACACTTGGGTTGCAATGATTGCACCACTTGGTGTTTTTACAGATATATCTACTTCAAGGTTTTGGGGCATCAATTCTATAGCTCTAGAAAACTTGCAAGATATAAAGGAATGTGTAGAACCAGAATCAAATAAGACTTTTTCCATTCTTGAGTGAATAGGAAGTGTACCTTGTATGACTTCATTATCATGCTCCACCTCTATAGTAGTGATGGAATAAGCCTTCCCTTGTTCCTTTGGCTTTGGTGGCTGATGACGCTGATTACCCTCCAGAACTCGAAGTTTAGTGCACTGGTTTTCATAGTGCCCTAGCTCCCTACAGTTGTAGCATTGAACCATGAGTGGTTCTCTCCTTTCATCAGCTACATTATCCTTTCTTTTCGTGTCTTTTCGACACTCTTGATCATGGTGTCCTTCTTTCCCCCACTTGAATCATTTCCCCATCCCTTTGATCTAGTTCCCATTGGGCAACTTCCCACATTCTTGGCATGTGAGTTGTTGATTTTTCTTCCCACCCTTATTATTAAATCTACCAGCTTGAAACTCCATCTTTCTTTTATTATCACCATAGCCATGGGACCATTCTCAAAACTCCATATTCAGTTTGATAGAACACCGAACAAATTCCTAATAAATCCCAAAGTCCCGAAGTGCAAGATCCTTTCAAAGGTGTGGTTTTAATCCACTAAAGAATCTATCAATTTTTCTATCATTGTTGATAAAAAAACCCGAAGCCTACCTTGCAAGCCTTGTGAAATTCACTTCATAGGTTGTGATAGATTCTACTTCTTTTTTCTTGAGCTCCACAAATTCTCTCTCCATCTTCGTGCGAAGAGTTCGCGGGAAATACTTATTAAGAAAAATTATCTTAAAGTCTTCCCATTCCATCTCTTCAATTTCCTCCCTTGGCTTGGTGTTCTTAATCAAAGCCCACCATTGATCATATTATCCATCTAGATGATAAATGTATAGAGTCTCCTTATCCATCTCAGAACATTTATGCCCAGAAAAGATCTTCTCCATAGAGTTGACCCATTGTTGCGCAACTAGTGGATCGGAAGATCCACTAAACATTGGTGGTCGTTGCCGCCTAAAACATTCAATATCTAGTTGATCACTCTTTAGTGAAGGAAGAAATTCCCCATTCTTATGGTTTTTGTTCATAAACTGAGATAATTAGGTAAGCATCTCCATGAATTTTTGAACTCCACCTCCCAAATCATTGGGGATGTCATTTGGGCAATCGTTGCATTGGCCCTCGCAAGAGTTGTTGGCCTGATCTCTCCTGGTTCCCACAATTTTATAAAATAGAAAAGGTTAGAACAAAACATAAGTAAACAAGTCATGAATAAATTATTCATTTAAAAAATTTATACCAAAAACATAACATATGGGATCCCTAGGTAAATATTCTTGTGGGCATATTTGTACTTAGTCTCATGCTGTAGGTTTTCCCTAGGGTTCACTAATCCTAATTCCCAAATTAACTAAACCTTGCCTCTGATACCAACTATAGCGACCCAACCTTTTCTTACATTACTATTACATCATTTCAAAGATAAAAAACATAATAGTATTACACATAGAGGATCCAAAGGTTTAGTGTCTTGGGAAAACTAGGACCACACATAACAAATAAAACATCAAGCATTAACATTTATTTTATTTCTTCTTCTCTAGCTTCTTATTGGAACTTGTCCTCTCCTTAGTACATGTATCCACCTGGGGATATACATCAAAAGGGGTGAGCTAGTAGCCCAGTAAGAGGATAGATAAGAAAAATATATCATGGGGTGAGCATAATCATAACATATGCAAAATATCATGAACATGAGAGGAGCATAAATAAAAGACTTCAAATGTGGCAATACATAAAATTGAGACATCATGTCTTAGTGGTTAACAACCACACATACTTGTGAACCAAGATAGCATCTTTTCCACATATCATTTCACATTTACTCATGAGATTCATCACTTTAACCAATGTATTGGAGCACTATATAATTCCGGGCGCACCCATCACATTGAAACATTCATATCGCGCTATATAATTACAGGCGCACCAGTCACATCATAACATTATCATCATCATGCTTTCCACATAGAACACATAAAAAATTTACATAACTAACCCATGGAATGGAATGGGTTTCATCTCATAATAACACATTCATATGCATTGGGTTCCCAAAAGAAATAGGGACTAATATACATGCTACAAGAACCGTCCACTTTGAGTGTGAAGTAAAAGGGGTGTTCTTAAAAGGAGAGTTCTTTTGGAAAACATTTTGTTTGACATAAAAACCAGTTAAAAACATGTATATCCCAGAAAATTAAAGACAATAATGAACAAATGATCTCTTGGAGTAACCATATGAAAAATGGAGTGAAAGAGGGAGAACCCAAAGTAAGAAAATTGGGTTCGATATTTCCCCTTACCTTGTACCCGAATGATTCCTTCTCTTTAATGTCCTCTAGAATCCTCCTCTTGAGAACCTCCTTAAGGGCCTAAGCATGGCCTTTTTATGAGACTAGCATCTCTTGGATGTGGGGGATGGGCTAGGGAATGTGTTTCTGCAGAGTTTAGAGAAGGCTTGGAGCTTGAGAGGTGTGAGGAAATGAGGGTGTGAAGGGTGACTTCTATAGTGGAGGGGAGAGGGGTTTCCTTAATATAAAATTCATTAGTTTATTAATTTCACCTAAGATAAGGAATAATGAGTCTTGAACGACCATGAATAGTAATTTTAAAATGTAATACCAAACCAAGTGGGCTTATATCAGCAGAACATCACACATGACCCTATAATTAGCTTATTTAACTTATTTTTTTAAATTATGGTATTTCACTATTAATAAAAAATTATTTTTGTTTCATTAGACTCTAAAAATCATCTTGAACACAACCGTGTATGTCAAATTTTCAAAATTCCTAACACAGAAGGGACAAACTTATGTTTAATGGTCACTTATCACTTAGTATTTCATTATGTTGTGATTTCATGTTATTTTATGACATAAATAAAATAAGTGAATTTCCATTGAAATACTTTGGGTTGTTACAAGCTTTCCCTTATTCTGGGTTTCATTCATGGTTGGTTATGTGGATATGTGGAATGAATTTTTTATGATAAAATTGGAATTTATGAAATGGTTTTCAAGTAATGTTTTCTTGTTTTCATTATAACTTGTTATTTTTTTGTGAATTTTTTTATATGGAAAATTTGTACATTATCATATAAACTATTTTATATAATGTCTAAAATTTTCTATCCCCATGGAATGAGTAGGGAATTCATTGGGGAAAATATACTGAATTTTAGTAGTTACCACTACTTTAGAAAATTGGTGTTGCTGTAGAAGTAGTTTGTCAAGACATGGGAAAAGGTGAAGTATCACACATCTTTAGTAGTACATTGTCACACATTGTCTATTTTGTGTCATGGAGAATGGATCATGGTTTGATCTTTTGAGTTATGATTGTATTTTAGTTTTTTAGTTCTTATAGTCTTCTACCTTGAACTTGGTTGTTTCGTGGTTTTCCCTTGTGGTAATGTTTGGTGTTTGTTTTGATATAAATAATTTAGTTTAGTTTTATTTCATTTTTATCTTCCATCATTTATTAGTTTATTTCGTTATGGATTTTTTTGTCGATTGTTCTATTTCATAGGGAAAATTTTATCCCAAAAATAAATGAATTCGTTGGAATTTATTTTCAGCCTTTATCATCTTAGGGATATCACGTAAGGCCAAGTAACATTACTCTTCCTTATCAAAATAATGTTAAGTATAGGGATGTCACATGTGGTGTCCGCTTGTTCATTTGTTGACTTGAAATTGAAGAAACCATTATTCTATCCATGAATCACAATGTGTATCAGTTGTGTTGGTCATGGTGTTAATATTCATTATATTATGTTTCTCATGTGTGGATGTTAAAAAGGAGTAGGATTGTCAGGACATGAAAAGTAGATCATAAAGATACATAACTAATATTTTATGATAAACATCATGTTACCATGGAGTTAGGTAAATATGTTTTTTGGAGACACTTATAGGATTTACAATATCATTGTCATGGGATTAGCCAATGAGAAGATCAAGACATGAATTAGAGGAATCATATCCCACTAAGAGTGCATATTTCATTTTGAGAAATAATTCAATTCAATTTTTTGAAATTTTAAAAATGATAGGGATGTTTAAAATGAATTATTTTGGAAAAGTTCATATTTGAATATTTTGAAAATGGATTGATTTTCAAATGAGACAATATATTTTTCAAAAAGGTTGAATATCAAAAAATTTAGATTCTAGATAGAACTATTATAAAGTTTTGATGTGGTAAAATTTAAAATTTTTAAGCCTTTAGTAAATAGATAGTGAAACATATGGCTTTTCCTATCTGAAAATAAAATGGAACCTAGTAGAAGTTTTCTGAATGAATCAGAAGAGGTCATTGAGAATAGAGTTTCACCTAAGACATTGGTGAACAAACAGTTTCAGTAAAGCATCATTTAAGATTTTAAAATAATAGAATGAGGATTGCACCCAAATTACACTTTTATGAGATTTGTCAATAATCAGGATCCAAGTGGAGGAAGTACAATTTTATTCAAAATAGGATGTGAGAAATCTAATTCAAAGAGAAATAGGAATATAGCAACCTTTTCTCAAGGAGGTGGAACAAATCAGAATCAGACAATAAGATCAAGTATACTTCCTCTAAGAACCAGGACCAAGCCTGGATGTTTTCAGTGTGGTTCACTAAGTCACATAAAGAGGGGGTGTAAGAAACCACAAAGAGAATGTCATAATTGAAACAAAATAAGAATCTCCAAAACAATTTTTGTAGTTCTTTGAGGTTGGGTATTCGAGACACTTCATTGCTTTCCTAGTTTTCATATGCTTTGATGGGATGGGGACAGAAGAATTAGTCTCATTTGTAGAACAAAACTTTCCATGATGATTCAAAGAACACCATGAGTCCTTAGTAAGGCCAGTATCAATATAGAATGAGGGAACAAATCAAAATGACAATGAAATTATATTGATCTGAATAGAATATTGTGGATGATCATCCATCACTATATATTTTGAGAGGTACTATCCTTTGGAATTATACCTTCATGATTGCTTTGTTTGAGATGGGTGAATCTCATTATAATATTTTTCCTAATGCAATTTATTTGATGAGTTTAAAACATGATATTCTTCCCTCTATTATAAGACCTCAAACTACTCTTGGTAAAATAAAATATGGGGAATTATTGTGTAAATCAGGTTTTATATTAGTTGATGGAGTTGAGCTGAAATTACATGTATCTATATTGGAGATAGATGTCGAAAACGTAATCCTTGATATGGGTTGTTTGAAAATTTATAAGGAGAACACAAAATATTATAGAATAATATGTAGTTTCATGATTTGGGATAGAATCACACATCTCGTTATAGGAGAAAGGAACATAAAGATAGGTACAATGAGCATGTTGGAACCATAAGTTGGAATGATATAGTACTAGTTGGTAATGCTTCCTTTAGCATCAATGGATGGGATTGAGAAGTACAGTTTTCTAGTATTGGTAGATACATTCTAAATGGGTATCTTAATTATTTATTAGGGTTTTCACTAATGAGTTAAGTGGAGTTTAGGATTAATCTCCTTATGGGGACCATTACTATTTATATTCCATCTTAAAGAATGGAACCAACATAATTAAGGTGTCTAAAATGCAGTTATAAGAGATATAATGAAAACGTTTCTTGCTTATAGTTACTTATTTTAGCTCTTGTCCCTCTTTTGTGATGTATCCCCCCTTTTAATAAAAAATTTACTGATGGATGGATAGATAGATTAGGAGGATATAAGTGGTTCTCTAATATTGACTTGAGATCACGATATCACCAATTGTGGGATAGGAAGGAGAATATTTTGAAGATATATTTCAGAAGTAGATATAGACATTATGATAATGTGGTAATAAATTTTGGCCTTACAAATTCACCAACAGTAATTATGGAATTAAGTAATCTAATATTTAAAATATATCTATATTCTCTTATGGTGGTGTTGTGGATGGCATATTATTTTATTCTAGGACAAGGGACGAGCATAAGAAACACTTGGAGACAATGTTAGGAATATGAATGGATCACTGATTCCATACATAATGTAAATAATATGAATGACAAACCTCTAAATGTTCTAATTTAACATGATATAACAAATGAGTAAGGGAAAATAAGTGGATGATGCATTATACAAAAAGATTTATTCTCATTAGTAAAATAAGATTTAAATGAGTGGAAATTGATGTTGGTCCTAGATGACTTGCACGTGGAATGTAAAGACTGAGGTGAAGCTTTGGTTTTCTTTACAGTTTTTTGTTCTTAATTTTCAACAGATGGTTAAAGAGGCACATACGATCGACTTAGAATTTGTTGATATGAGGTCAAAACTCAATGTTGGGGAGGCTACTAAAGTGGGTAATACTAGATGATAATTCTGTGTTATGGATCAGAAATCAGATAGTTATAATTATAGATTATCAGGAACAACTTCTTAATGCTTTCCACTATTCAATATGACTTTTTCATATTGTAATAAAGAAAATTTATAAAGAGGTAAAAGAATATTTTTGGTGAGTGGGAATGAAATGTATAATGGCCGAGTTTGTTTTAAGATTATTAACTTGTTAGTATGTTAAGTTAGAGAATTAATTAACCGAAGGTATGTTGCAATATTTACCTATTATAGTTTGAAAATGGGAGCACATAGATAAGTATTCTATAATAGGTCTTCCAATAATGGTTTAGAAACATGATTCTATATGGGGGATTGAATATAAGAAAAAAAATTCAGATCATTTCATCCCTATTTGTGAAACTCAAACAATGGAGTAATAATATATAGTTTATATTTGGGAAGTGGTAAGGAGACCTGGAATATGAGTTTCAAAAGTTTCAGTAGAGATCATTGGTTTACTTATCTTTTTCTAGAAATAGTTATAGTATTCCCTTGGGACTCAGTTAACTATGATTATGAAAAATCATCCTTAGATGGACATGAAATCTAAAAGGAAGATACATACATTGGAATAAAAGTTATAGGATTATGTAATGGATTTTCATGTGTCATGGAATTAGAACATGATAGTAGTGGAGTACTAAAATGACAACAACTATGAGGCCTAGATATATTTGTATCATTTTGAATCATTTTATGTGAATGATTTTCATTCGTCACTTTATTTGGAAGAAAATGGTGTGATTTCATTGGTTGGGCCAATCCTTGTTCAAGAAATAAGGAGAATATTCAAATGATTAGGAAATAGATGGAGGAGGAAGAAAGTCATCCAAAATCATATAAAAATTATCATTGATGACAATTTTCATTATAAGTGAGTCATCATGTATTCTTGGGGATCTCTCAATAGATGGACATCATCATTTTGTGAAATAAGTAATGATATATCCTTGATACATATTACCTTTTGAGATACTGGATTGAGTTGGAGAGGGGGAACAATGGTTTGAATTTACAGTATAGTTCAGTGCGATTCACATTATGTTTCACATATCTTAGTTACAAAAGTTTTATCCTAGTCCTGAACTTGTGATTCGATGGGATCATGTTGAACGAGATCTAGATTCTTTATTGGTACATAACCATTTATAGATTGTCTATAGAAAATAGAATGTATATTGTGGAAAATGAATCGGTCAAGTGTAGGTTTTGTGGAAACAAGGTTAAAGTAGGGAAGAAACGTGGAACAAGGAGAATGAAATGAAAGAGAAATGGACATAACTCTTTCACAGGAAGGATGTTTTCCTACTTTCTAGGGATGGAAAGGCCAATGGTGGGGATAATTTAGTACCCCCAATTTCACGTATATAATCCTTTCATTATGCTTTTAAACTATGTAAAGTATATGGTTTTTTTGGTAGATTAAGGAGAACTTATAGACTATTTGGGGAAAAATTATAGAGGTTCATGGTTGGTTTATGGTTTGGGAAAACTATGAAACACTTACAGTAAATCATTCACAATGAAACATGTGATAGAGAGAAGTTTCTTGGGCAGTTTATGGTTTTACAAAACCAATTAAAGGCATAGGAGAAAGGGTATTATGTTGATAATATGTTGTATAGTGATCTTGGTAATCATTGCAAGTCCTTTTGGTAATTATTCATGATAGACTTGTGAGGTCTCCTTTATGGAAGATTCATGAGCACAGTTAGCCCATGGTTTTCCTAACCCTTTGAATAAACTATGTGTGGGTCAACATTAGATCCTTAAATTATGGATCTAAAACGTTTTCACTTATAAATTATTTTTCCTAAAAAATGGACTTAATTCAATATTTTTCCCACTCATGGTTTTGATATCCTCTCCCCATCAAATTAGAGGCGATTTGAAGCCATTTCTTGGTGTTTTGAAGCCAAATCTTCATGGTAATTGATCATCCTTTGTTTTCCTTGATGGGTTTTATTAGATCCACTTATCAATCCATTTATTTTTCTTATATATAAATCCATTTTGGTAAGATATAATATATTTTATAACAAATATGATTATATTTTGATTTTTTTGATAGGTTAGAGATCTAAGGCCGATTCATGGATATTTAACCTAGTTTTGTTAATGCTCTTTGTACTATTTTTCATTTTTCTCAAAAATCCAAATGTAGGTGGATTCTCTCTCAACTCTATTTATAAAATAAAATATTTATTTAAAATTGGTAAAATTTATTGGATGATTTTGAAATTAGTGTGAAAATCATGGTAGAATCACTTTCAGTGACGGTTTGTGGATTCGTGTGAAATTGTGGAATTTATTGTGAAAATTGCATTAATAAATGATTTAAAAATTTTGATTTTAAAATATTTTCTTGGATTTATTCATGGAAAACGGCTTTAAAAAAGGGTTTTCAAATAAAATATTCTTTTATTGAAATGTTTTTGTAATTGAAAATATTTTTAATTAAATTGCATTGGAATTTGAATTGTTTAGGCATGATTGTATTGGAATATGTTTTGGGCATAATGGTTGTGTGTATTAACGTTTATTTGGGATAGATATTGGTTAGAAGTCTCCCCCATCATTGTTGGGATGGATAAAGTCAGGGATTTACTTTATCAAACATTCATGTGAATTTTCATCGGATAAGGGCATAAATTATGCTCCATCATTTCTTAGATGAATAGGGTTCAGGGATTTCCCTATCTTCGAAGTTTCATGCTCAGTTGGGTTTTTGGATGTGTGGAATGAAATGGTTATTCTAAAATTTTAATATGTGAAATGGTTTTAAATTATTTTTGGTTTCTTTCCTTGGAACATGCTATTATTTCATGAAAACTTTTTAACAATAGAACTTGTTTATATTTAGATATAACCTGTTTTATAATTTTTTTATATTAACTATTTAATAAAAGTACTAACATGTTATATCCTAGTTCCATGAGTAGGGAAGTCATTAGAAAAAATCTACTATTTTTAGTACTCACCTCTACTTTTTCAGTTTGGTGCTTTTTTCAGATTTGTTTTATCAATACATGGGAAAAGGTGAAGTATCACACATATTTAGCAGTACTTCATGATACTTTGGTTGTTTTTTTTGTATTGGATCATAGATAATTGTTGTAGCTTTTGAGTAATGATTTTATTTTTGTGTTTTTTGGTCTTATTGTCTTCTGTTGTGTATTTATTTGTTTCATGGTTTTCTATTATGGGACTCTTTAGAGTTGGTTTCAATATAAATGATGTCGTTCAGTTGTATTTCTTTTTTATCATGCATCATGTAGTAGTTTATATGGTTATATATTTTTTGGTTGATTTTTTATTTCATGGGGAAAATTTTCCCCCAGTCATAAATGGATCCCTAAAAAATTTATTACTAGCCTTTCACATCTTGGTGATTTTGGTTATGGCCAAGTAACATTCCACCACCTTCTCGAGCCAATGAGAAGTAGAGGTATGTTACAAACGTATAAGTTTTATAGGATATTTTTTCATCTTTAAAAAATTAAATTTTGATTCTCTTATAAATTTTTCATCTATGTCAACATCCTTCAACATTTCTATGCTCTACTAGGAATGTTATAAAATAACACCTAACACCTTCTTTATTTGGGTTCCATTTAATAATTCATTATGAATTTTTCATAAAGCTCATTTATTTTTAGGGTATAACTAATCAATGATGGAATTAATAATATTTTAATGTTCATGTTTAATGAATATATATGATTCTTCATTATGTGATAATTACACGGAATTATATATCTCTCCAATTCATTGGGTAAAATAATATTTTTCATGATAGGATTAGTAAGGGTGAGTAAATGAAAACACATAAGGGAATTCTTCTACTATGTGATTTTTGGTAAATGAATTATTCATCCCTTTAATTCATTAGGTGAAGATTTATATCATAGGATATAATGTGTAAGTAATTACATAGAAAACATAGTCCAAAAGGGAATCTATCAATTATTTTATTATGTTATTAGAAGTGATCCTTTCCATAAGGAATTATTTTTGATGCTTATGTATATATCACATTATTCTTCATATATTCTGTTCTAATTACTCTGTATTATTAACTCATGTTTCACCACTCCTATTATTCATGTGTTTTTTATTCTAAAATACATATTTAATTCCCTATGTTTTATTAATTTTTTCTTTATTATACATGATTATATTATAAGTTGTTGATGAAACTTGATTATTACCCCATACTCAACTGACCCTAACTATACTCATTTAAGATTTTTGAATGTAATCACTTATGTTTACCCTTAGTAAGAGTCATATATCACCCATTTCATATATTTATATTCCTCATGTTATAATGAGAAATATTATTTATGATATGTACAAATGTCTATCATGTTAGAAGACTATATATGGGATATTTTAAATATGATGTTAATTTTTTTTACTATGTATCTAGTTTCCAAATAAAGTAAAACTATATGTTCAATGGTGTTATTTATTATGAGATGTAATAAATATTCATAAAAAATTAATTAATATTTATATTTATTATTCTTATGCTACCTCAATAAACTGGGGTTTATAGTGCATCATAGAGAGACTATTCCCCGTAGTATAAATAACCATGAGAAATAAAAATGAAAGAATATAAAATAAATCATAATGAGTAACATAACATGAACATTATAAAAATAGGAAAACCTTGAATAAATAATAAAAAATTAATAAAAAATACTATTATGTAATTTCAAAAGAGCATATATAAAAAGAAATGTCACCAGTAGGTCGATTATATATAGTATGTCTAAATAGTTTTTAAAAAGGAGACTACTGTAATATATAGTATTAAATCACTATATGGTTCCACATTATAACTCCAACCATATTTAACATACTTATCTATATAATTTAGTCCCTTTACCTTTAACTATTCTTAATTCCAATATGTTTTCTTTAGAACTAGGGTTCCTGAGAAAGGTGTGAGTATAACTCAATATTCCACCACTATTTGTGTATATAATAAAATCCCATCATAAAAATATCATGATCAATATGGAGTGAACATAATCTTAGTAAATAATATAACCCATGTCCTCATAAAAGACCACTAAAAAAATGTTTTAGAGAATACATTCTTTGTATAAGGTTAGAATGGTATTATAAAATTATGGTCTAAACTCATTAGGGGTGAATGATCTACTACCCCTGAACTTATATAATACTGTTATCAAGTTTTCACATTAGATATTATTCTTTGTTGAATGATATATAAAAACTAAAATGACTCATTGAATGATGAATAACCACAATAACATATTAGTTGATGATATACACACTTTACTTACTGAAGGTGAATAAATTTTCACTATAAAAAAGTGGTGAATTGTTTTTCATGGTTCTAAATAAATCACCACTAAAAAAACTAGGGAATAATATATCACCAAATAAAATCTTTTAGTAGTAAAATATCCTAAAATTATAATTATCTAATGTAAATTATTTATTGATGAATCAAATATTCGTGTTTTTGGAGACCGTCGCTACCCGGGTGGATTAAAATCAATGAGGACAATGCCTCAAAAGAAAATCCAGGATCGGAAGGGTGTGACGCCATCTACAAAAATAATTTTGGTCAAATAATTGGGTGCTTTTATGGAGGTTGTGGTAATGAAACCTCCTAGGAAGATGAAATGCAAAGTGTGATTCTTGCAGTCTCCTTTTCTATACACCACAGCTAGAACAACTTGTGGATTGAAAGTGACTCTACGACTGTGGTGCAAGCCATTCGGAATGGTATGAATCACCCAACTTGGCCACTTACTACAGGTTGGATGAATTGTCTATGTTCTCTTCAAGGCACCAATTTAATTACAACCCATACCTACTGTGAGGTGAATATGGTTTCTGATGGTCTCACCAATAAAGGAGTCACACAGGGCATAACACTACTGGAAAGG
The DNA here is from genome assembly GCA_963277665.1 of Viscum album. Lineage (NCBI taxonomy): Eukaryota > Viridiplantae > Streptophyta > Magnoliopsida > Santalales > Viscaceae > Viscum > Viscum album. Next base: position 1,882,490,428 of record OY728132.1, read on the forward strand.
GAGGTTTTCCCATCCCCTATATACCAAATCTTTTCTTAAACCGTTGCTGTAGAGTAACTTTACCAACAATTTAAGGAAATCGTTGGTAAAAGCTGGTTAAAATCATCTTTTCCCAATGGTTTTGAAAAACTATTGGGAGAAGTATACTCTATACAAATGGTTTTCTTAAACCGTTGGAATAGAGAGGTGTAAATCATCATATACCAATATTTTTTAAAAATAGTTGGTAAAGTATTTCTTTCCCAATGGTTTTTACAAACCGTTGGGAATGTTTTTCCCCAAATTCACAAAACCTCAGACTCCCCCATTTTGCACAACTGCAGCCCTAAACAGAAGGTAGAATTGGGGTTTTCTTTCCCCTACGACCGAAATCCTTCGATTTTTATGATTTATTAGTTCTTCTCTTGTAATCTATATGTGATACTATATCTATTATTTTGGTTTTATGTTTTCATTTGGGTTAAGTCGAGAAGTGGGATTCTATTTACCCTACTGTGGAAATCCATTGTTCCGATCCATCTTCAAAATTTCTTAGTTCTATACTTCTAATTTGTAAGTGATACTTTCATTTTAATGTTCTTCATCTACTATTTAGGTTTTTTGTTTTAATTTGAGTGTCTATTACTTTTGTTTTCTATTTTATTTGGGTGTGTGTGGTGGGCATTGACAGTGAATCAAATTTGATTCCAAATAAATTATGTGTTAATATCATCCATAAATTTTATGTTCTTAGAAGGCTTGGTATTGCTTGAAATTTTGTGTTAATATCATCCATATTCCACATGATTCACATCATGGTAAGAATGTGTGATGATGTTGTTGAGATCAGAGAGAAAACTCATACACTCTAGGTTGGTTATAGTGGCATGGTTATTCATGAGTGATAATTGGCTTCCAAATATGAGTATACTAATATAACTTTAGGGTCAATTAAATTGGGTTCTCACTGTACATTATATATTATGCCTCTTTCTTGTCCAATACTCACTTTTATTATGGGGGGGGTTGCTTTTCACTAGCCCTTCGGGCAAGTTTATACATACATAACAATTTTAGATAAGTCACAAGTTTAATTCAATAATTTTGTTATCATTTACATACTTTATTATTAATATCAAATTAAAAAATAAATGTTTTTGTCCATACTTTATGAAATTAAACCTTTTTACAAGCCATTAAAAAACTATTAGTGCAGAAGCCTAAACATTGTCGACCCATGGGGTGCGCTTGACTTTGGGAACTAATTGGGTAATGAAATGTATGAGCATAGAGGTGCCAAGAATGATTTATTGAACATGAGTGAATGATTTCGGATTCCTATAACACATAATGGGACCTCAGGCATGTGCCTCTATTTGGGATGCCTATAAATGGGCCTTGAAGTCATCTTTTTTTTATCAGAATGGTTTTTCTATATTATGTTTTTTGGGTAACACATTAGTTATCTGTTTCTAATTACTTCCATATTTATTTTCAATATAGGAAATGACACCCATTGAAGAGATGCAGCAGAAAAGGATGACAGAAAATAATCTTTTCATGACACTGATGGGTGTTCCTCCACTCATCCCTACTGTGAGTATTTTATTTCAAATATATATATTTCAATAACTTATAATATCATGTGTTTACTTTTGTGAAAAACTTTTTTTCAATATCCACCCGCTAGAAAAGAGATATCTGACGAGGAGCCTAATATTGCTCCCATTACAAAGGCTGGTTGTAGGTGGGGGGTGGTGTCAGAGTTATACAATCATATGGAGGTCCTGGTACTGAGTCCAGTGGTATGAGGGTGCATGGTGCGAGAGTTAGATGATCTACTAATCATACCCGATTGGACTCTGCCCCTACCACAGACGTATCTTCTACACCCCATTTTGATCTTGGTTTGTCTTTAGGGACACACAAGATATTTAGGCTTCCGATTTTTACACTACCAGTTGGCCAGATGTCCGTGCCATCATATTTTGCTTTTGGTTCATTATCTCCGAGCTATTATATTCCACCTACTTCGACTCCTGCTCTGACATAGTATGTGGATGAGGAGTGTATACTGAGAGACACTCCACCTGTACAGGATATTCCTTTAGCTTCTGCACATCCAGTGATGCCCATTGATCAGACTACCATACGTATATTTATATAACTCTAACAAAAATTTACTCCAAAATATATTTTTATTAGAACATATACTGATATTTTTTATTTAATAACAGATTTATCTACTGATAGGAGGTGGGGGAGGGGGAGTACTCACTTGTGTGGGGTATAGAACCGCCGGAAATAGTTGATGGTTGAATAAAATGATGATGGATAGATGATTGATAAATCTTGGCAGAAATGTTGGGGTTTTTCTGGAGACGCTAGCCAAATAACCCGACATCATTACGGTCAGCCCTCTCTCTTGGAGACATCTGCCACACGTAGTCAAGGATAATGCATGGACACAAATATGGGTAAAAAAACTATTGGATTTAATGTAGTATTTTTTTTATATTTATATGAATTAAACTATTGGGTGTCATCTTCAGTTTAACTTCCCTGATGGTGAATTTGAATGACCAACACATTTAAAGGTACTAGGAGAGATTTGGAGAGCTTATAAGCATGAGTTGTATGTTGGTTGATGTGATAGAGTGGGAACAGAGTTAGAGACAATACCTATCATGGATGACTGCCCGATAGAGTAATATTTCCAAATGATTACCAATTGGGAGACTAATAAATTTATGGTATTAATCCAATTTGATGTATTTAAATGATAGTTTTCATATTTTTCATTAATATTATTTTATTTATTATTAATCATTATTTAGGAATATTCTGAAAATAAAAATTGATTCAAAGAAATACCTCCACACTTTGGGGCACACTACTATGTCAGATCATGAGAGGCAGCTGGTACGATATAGTTGTTTATAATTTTTCTTTAGTACTTTCACTTTTTATTGTTTCCTACTTAAATTATGTGATTTATTTATTGAATATATGATTATACTTTCACATTGTATTGTTTCAATGTCATTACAGAAGCACAAATTGATTATTGAAGGATGTCTACCTTGAGAAAAATTGTTTTTCTTGAGTAGAAGGAAAAAAGATGGAACTACAGTTATTGAACCGACACAGGAAAAGATTGTAAGTTTTAATTTGGTTATTTCAAATTTTAATATCTATTTTGAAATTTAATAATCTATTAATATTTTTAACAGGATGATTTAGAGGCCCTTGATTCCCAGGATCCTAACAATTTAGGGCCACATGATCATTTATAACACGTTTTGGGAGATGAGCACTCTGGTTGAGTACGCTGTTGACCTGGTAAGAATATAGTCCCAACGAGGTATTGGTCTTCTCTAGGTATCCATTCCAGTACCACCGAGTTGGAACAAGACAAAGAGAATGCAAGACAGTCTGATGAAAGGGTCACAGAGTTAGAAGAACATGTTCAAATGAGGGAGAAAGAATTTATGAAAATGATCAAAGCATTATCTTCATCAATTCCACCAGAGACCAGTGTGGCTTGTTTGACATATATGTCGTCGATGGGTGCATTATCCAACGCACCAGGTGGTAGTTCTAGTGGCGGTCAAGATGATGACATTCCTGGTGATGATGAGGATGCTGAAGAGGATGAGGGCGAGGATGGGGATGAGGAATAGGGAAAGGACGAGGCTGAGGGCGAGGATAGGGCCAAGGATGAGCATGGGGATGATGATGAGGATGACGACGAGGTCAGAGATGGTGGTGAGGATGAGGCTGATGATGACAGTGGTAATGGTGATGGTGATCAGGGGTAGATTGATCCATTTCATTTTTGAATTCTGTATAACTCTTTATTTTTTAACCTGATTTTTCACTCTGGTATGGATATTTTTTAGTTCAGTATAACTCTTTATTTTTGACCAAATATAGAATCTTAATGATGTTATAATGGTTTATAGGGCTTCTAGGGCTTGTTCGAAGCTCGACACCCCGGTCAGCGTAGAAAAACACTATGCCTCACGGTTAGAAAATAATTTAAGTCTATCCCACAAGGTATCTACCTACCATATAGGGATATATATTAGATGAAATGTGCATGATTTTCCCTAACCATGCACCAGGGGATTCACATCATGCACAATGTTTATAGTTTTAGTATAATATATTATCACTATTGTTGCACGATTCCCCTAACTAGCATACGGAAAACCGACCAAACTTATACGAATTGTGTTGATACTTCAGGAAAACAATCCATGAGTCATATTTGATGTGTACATGTCAACCTCGCCTCAATACGAGGCATGGTGTGGCTGGTATCACTCAAATTGTCTCTCTTTTGTTTTAAATGGACATCCTTTTCAGTAAAAACAACTAGCATATGGAAAACTGACCAAACATATTTTTATTGTGTTTATACTTTAGGAAAATGATACATGGGTCATATGTGACGTGTAAGACTCAACCCCACCTCAATCCGAGGCACAGTGTGGCCGGTACCACTCAAAGTGTCTCACTTTTATTTGAAATGGAAAACATTTTAAGTGAAAATAATAGCTGACATACAGAAAATAGACCAAATTTATTTGGATTATGTTGATACTTTAACACAACGATCCTTGGGACATTTGTGATGCTTAAGAGTAAACCTCGCATCAATCTGAGGTACAGTGTGGCTGGTACCACTCAAAGTGTCTCGCATTTATTTGAAATGGATCAGATTTTAGGTGAAAACAACAACTGAAAAACGAAAAACCAATCAAACACATTCAGATTGTGTTGATTCATTAGGACAATGATACATTGTTCATTTGTGATGGGTAAGAGTCAACTCCTCCAAAACTGAGACACGATGTGGCCCATATCACTCAAAGTGTCTCACTTTTATTTGAAATGGACAAAATTTTAAATGAAAACAACAACTGACATATGAAAAATAGACCAAGCATTTTTGGATTGTGTTGATAATTTAGGAAAATGATCCAATGGTCATTTGAGACGTGTACAAGACAACCCCACCTCAATCCAAGGCATAGTGTGGCCAGTATCACTTTAATGACTCTCTTTTGTTTAAAATGGAGACCATTTTATATAAAAAAACTGGCATACAGAAAAATGACCAAGCATATTTGGATTGTCTTGATACTTTATCACAATGATCCATGGGTCATTAATGAGGTGTACGAGGAGAGGACACATCATTCAAACGCACGGCCAGCATGACATAGCTAAATATGTGTTTTTAGGTGTTTGGTGCCCTTGAAAAGCATGCGTGGGGTGGTCAAAATTGGCCATATGACCTCATAATGCCATGAAATCATACGAAAACAAAGGGTGGGTAAATTATGAAATGTTCGTCTAGACTTCATGTCAATCAGAGGAGTTGTGTGACCGCTGTGGCTAAAAAAGCACTCTGCGTGTCGTAAATGGCCAAAACATGTGTTTAACGATCAAATGCATAACGAACGACATCAGAATGACTTGAAATCACACAAAAACACCCTAATTATTATTATTGAGGTGTAAGAGGAGACAGAACGTCATTTGGACATGCAGTTTTTGCGACACGGCTGAATATGTGGTTTTTAGGTGTTTGGTGCTCTTGAAAAGCATGTGTGGGGTGGTCAAAATTGGCCGAATGACCTCAGAAAGCCATGAAATCAGACAACAATAAAGGGTTAGTGAATTTTAAAATGTTCATCCATACGACATGTAAATCGGAGGTGTTATGTGACCGCGGTGGCTGAAAACACACTCTGTGTGTCGTAAATGGCCAAAATAAGCATTTAACGGTCAAATGCATACCGAACGACATCGAAATGACTTGAAATAATATGAAAAAACCCTAATTATTATTATTGAGGTGTATGAGGAGGTGACATGTCATTCGAATGCATGGTTTGTGCGACATGGCTGAATATGTGTTTTTAGGTGTTTGGTGCTCTTGAAAAGCGTGTGTGGGGTGGTCAAAACTAGCCAAACGACCTCAGAATGCCATGAAATCAGACAACAACAAAAGTATGGTGAATTGTGAAATGTTTTGCAAGACGTCACATCAATTAGAGGTGTTGTGTGACCACAGTGTCCAAAAACGCACTATGCATGTTACAAATGGCCAAAACATTTGTTTTACAGTCAAATACATACCCAAAGTCATCGGAATGACTTGAAATCACACGAAAACACCCTAATTATTATTCGTGAGGCATACAAAAAGATGACACAACATTCGAATGCATGGTTTGCACAGAATGATTGAATATGTGTTTTATAGGTGTTTGGTGCTCTTGAAAAGCATGCCTGGGGTGGCCAAAACCAGCCGAACGACATCAAAATGCCATGAAATCGGACGATAACAAAGGGTGGCTGAATTGTAAAATGGTCGGCCAAACGTCACATCAATCAGAGGTTTTGTGTGACCGCAATGGCTGAAAACATACTATGTGTGTCGTAAATGGCCAAAATATGCATTGAATGGTCAAATGCATACCGAACAACATCAGAATGACTTGAAATCACACAAAAACACCCTAATTTTTATTCGTGAGGTGTATGAGGAGACGACACGTCATTCGAACATGCGGTTTGCACGACACGACTGAATATGTGGTTTTTAGGTGTTTAGTGCAATGAAAAGCATGCGTGGGGTGGTCAAAACCGGCCAAATGACCTCAGAATACCATTAAATTAGACGAAAACAAAGGATAGGTGAATTGTGAAATGGTCAGCTATGCAGCACGTCAATCGGAGGTGTTGTGTGACCGCGGTGGCCAAAAACGCACTCTGCGTGTCGTAAATGGCCAAAACATGTGTTTTATGGTCAAATACAAACCCAACGACACTATAATTACTTTAAATCACATGAAAACACCCTAGTTATTATTCGTGACATGTATAAAAAGACTAAACGTCATTCAGATGCGCTGTTTGCACAGCACAACTGAATATGTGTTTTTTAGGTGTTTGGCGCGCTTGAAAAACATGAGTGGGGTGGTCAAAACCAGCCGAACGACCTCAGAATGCCATGAAATCGAATGAAAACAAATTGTGGTTGAACTGTGAATGGACAAAACATGCGTTTAACGGTAAAATGCATATCACACAACATCAGAATGATGTGAAATCACAAAAAAACACCCTAATATTTATTTTGAGGTGTAAGAAGAGATGACATGTCATTTGGACGTGCGGTTTGCACGGCGCGACTGAATATGAGTTTTTTAGGTGTTTGGCGCATTTGAAAAGCGTGTGTGTGGTGGTCAAAATCGGCCGAATGACCTCAGAATGCTATGAAATCTGATGACAATAAAGGGTGGGTGAATTGTGAAATGGTTGGCCATACTAAACATTAATCAAAGGTGTCGTGTGACTGTAGTGGCTGAAAATGTACTCTTTGTGTCGTAAATGGTCAAAACACGCGTTTAACAGTCAAATGCATACCAAACGACATAGGAATGACTTGAAATCACATGAAAAGACCCTAAATATTATTCATGAGGTGTATGAGTAGACAAAAAATCATTCAGATGTGCGATTTTTGAGTCACACCTGAATACATGTTTTGGAGGTGTTTGGTGCGCTTGAAAAGCATGTGTGGGGTGGTCAATACCAGCCGAACGACCTCAGAATGCCATGAAATCAGATGACAAGAAAGGGTGGGTGAATTGAAAAATGGTTGGGCAGACATCATGTCAATCAGATGTGTCATGTGACCGCGGTGGCCGAAAACACACTCCACGTGTCGTAAATGACCAAAAAAAGCCTTTTACGGTCAAATACATAACGAACGATATCGGAATGACTTGAAATCACACAGAAACACCCAAATTATTATTCGTGTGGTGTACAAAAAGAAAACACATCATTCATATGTGCGGTTTTCATGGCATGGTAGAATATGTGTTTTTTTGGTTTTTGGCGCGCTTGAAAAGTGTGCATGGGGTGGTCAAAACCAGTCGAACACCCTCTGAATAACATGAAATCAAACAACAACAAATAGTTGGTTAATTGTGAAATGGTCGGCAAGAAGACACATCAATCAGAGGTGTTGTGTGACCGCGGTGGCTGAAAATGCATTCCGCGTGTCATAAATGGACAAAATATACATTTAACGGTCAAATGCATACCGAACGACATCAAAATGACTTGAAATCACACAAAACAACCTAATTTTTATTTTTGAGGTGTACGAGGAGACGAACCATTATTTAGACACGCGGTTTGCACGGAACGACTGAATATGTGTTTTTTAGGTGTTTGACGTGCTTGAACAGCATGTGTGGGGTTTTCAAAATCAGTTGAACTACCTCGTAATGCCATGAAATCAAGAAGACAACAAAGGGTGGGTTAATTGTGAAATGGTCGGCCAGACGACACATCAATCGGAGGTGTCGTGTGACTGTGGTGGCCAAAAACGTACTTTGCATGTTGTAAGTGGTCAAACATGTGTTTTATGGTCAAAGACATACCCAACGACATCAGAATGACTTGAAATCACACAAAAACACCCCAATTATTATTCATGAAAAGTAATAAAAGATGACACATCATTCAGATATGCAGTTTGCGCGGCACGACTAAATATGTATTTTTTAGGTGTTTGGTGCACTTGAAAAGAGTGCATGGGGTGTTCAAAACAAGATGAATGACCTCGAAATTCCATGAAATCAGACGAAAACAAAGGGCAGGTGAATAGTGAAATGGTCGGTTAGACGATACGTCAATCATAGGGGTCATGTGACCGCAATGGCCGAAAACGCACTCTGTGTGTCATAAATGGCCAAAACATGCATTTAACGGTCAAATGCATATCGAACGGCATTAGAAGGACTTGAAATCACAAATAACACCCTAATTTTTATTTATTAGGTGTAAGAGGAGACGACACGTCATTCAGACACATGGTTTGTGGGACATGACTGAATATGTGTTTTTAGGTGTTTGGCGCGCTTGAAAAGCGTGCATGGGGTGGTCAAAACCGGCCGAATGACCCCAGAATTCCATGAAATCAGACGACAATAAAGGGTGGGTGAATTTTGAATTGGTTATCCATAAGACATGTCAATCAGAGGTTTCATGTGACTACGGTGGCCAAAAATGCACTCAGGGTGTCGTAAATGGCCAAAACACGCGTTTAACGATCAAATGCATACCGAACCACATCAGAATGACATGAAATAACAATAAAACATCCTAATTATTATTTTTGAGGTTTATGAGTAGACAACATGTCATTAAGACGTGTAGTTTTCACAACACGGCTGAATATGTGTTTTTAGGTGTTTGGTGCACTTTGAAAAATGTGCATTGGGTGGTCAAAACCGGCCGAATGACCTTGGAATGCCATGAAATCGGACAACAACAAAGGGTGGGTGAATTGTGAAATGGTCAGGAAGACAACACATTAATCAGAGGTGTCGTGTAATCTTGGTGGCTGAAAACACACTCTGGAAATCCCCCCCCCCCATTCAGATTGTGTTGATACTTTAGCACAATGATCAGTGGATCATTTGTGACAGGTACGAGTAAACCCCACCACAATCTGAGGCACAATGTGACTAGTATCACTCAAAGTGTCTCACTTTTGTTTGAAATGGACAACATTTTAAGTGAAAACAACAACTAGAATATGGAAAATCTTCACAAGGCTACACATAGATTCTTGAAATTAAGGGATAAAAAATAAAATATGGTCTATTGGTTATACATTATTAGAAGAAAATATTCACAAGGCATATATTGAAACACAATGGGTCATAATATATATAGAAAAACATGAATTATAATAAGAATGAGTCTCGACATCCCATCATGAACATGCACCAACACTCAAGTTCTAATTCTCAATCACGGGTCGTTCATTCTATACAATAGCATACCACAAATAAATATCATATTGTGATTTCATATGAAACCTATTAACACTCAAGAATACCATATAACAAATTGTTCAACAAGGATATACATATATTATTGAAAAATAAGTTTCATATTCTCATAAAAATACCCCAATAGTGAGGAATACATATGGTGACACCATAGCCCCATGCATCACCTCAATCCCATCCTCAAACAATGGGTTCTAGGACCAAACCAAAGTCCCTTTGGGAACAAAATACCAAATAATTAATTGAATATTCACACCCACCACCCAAGATGTGGATTCATCTCACATCACTCCCAAGAGGGAAAATTACAATTAGCCACATACCCCCTTATTCTAATTGAAAAGTCTTTGAAAAACATGTAGGCTATTCTGGTAACCGATATCATATGTCGAGATTGGCCAATGATTCCCACTAACACATCAGGAACCATTTGTACATGTATACATAATCATTAGGGGAATATAAACATCCCATGTGCTTCCTATAACTCATCCTAGCTCTAAGCACATGACCACTACCATTGTCTATCTTATGGGTATCATGATCCTTGTCCACTCTACCCAAGTTTTTCTATTGGTTATAAGATACTCAACCCAAGACCATGACTAAACATCCCAAGTGCTTCCTATAACATGTAGGTTTGTTCTCTTGTGTGTATTGTTGTTGTGGTTTGAGTGAGGAATGAATTATAAATTTTGAATACTCTTATGAGTGTTAGTGTTGTGGTTTGAGTGAGGAATTAATTCTAAATTTGGAATACTCTTATGGGACTTATTTCATTTCCTATAACATGTAGGTTTTTTTCTCTTATTTTTGTTATTGCATTTGAATTTCTAAATTTCAAAATTTCAAAATTCTGGAATGAATTCAAAATTATGAATACTTTGGATGGGGATTTTGTAGTGGTGTTGTTGTAGTTCTGGATAGGGGGAGGTGAGTTACTGTCTGTGATGTTCCAGGTCTGGAGAGGGGAGAGGGGTTGTCTGCTATAGAGTTAAGAAAATGAATACCAACAGTTTTCAAAACCGTTGGTATATATTCTATAATATAACTATACCAATGGTTTTGTTATAACCATTGGTATAGGTTTATATCAACGATTATAACAAAACTGTTGGTATAGCCTTATGGATTTCCATATCCCCTATATACCAACAATTGTAAACCATTGGTATAAGTGTGACACACATATACCAATGGTTTCAAAAACCATTGGTATATGTTATACTTTAACACACATATACTAATGGTTTGTAGAAAACCATTGGCATACCTTCTATATTGACACCTTTACCAATGGTTTTCATAGAACCGTAGGTATAGGCCAATTGTCACGGCTTACTTGGCCATGGTTGAGGGAACTGTTGGTATACAATATACTAATAGTTTCCAGGCCTTTACCAATGGTTTTGAACCATAGGAAAAGTGTAAAATTCTAGTAGTGTAACCTAGCTAGAGGATCTTCAAGAATTCATATTCATACCCTAGGGAAAGGAAACAAAATAACAGTGCTCTCAAATGCTCAGTAAGGGTAAAGTATAGAATAAGATATCATGAATTAATAACGAATAACCAATATTGAAATAATAAAAGACGAGTAAATAATTACATATAAATAATAACATGAGATTAAAACTTAACCATAGATATTATAACTAATCAAATAATAACATGGAATAATAAAAATAATGTAATGCTAATTGTTGGATGTTAGTACTATCAAGATCTATCCTCAGGATAGTTACTGGTAGGATCAATCCTAATGGTAGTTTATGTATGTGCGTTTAAATTCATATTATTAGGGTCGTGATATATCCTACTAAAAATTTAAAAATATATTAGAAAGAAACGTGAAGGGTTTTTCACCAAATGATTTAATCCCATGAGACTACTGATGCATCGAGTAGATTTCACTAACCTCTCCCCAACCAATATAATTTATTTCTAGAATATTCTTCATATATTGAATAATAAATTTTAATCATAAAAAATATTCCTTATCAAATATCTATATTTTTTAAAGGATACATATTTATCAACATTTCACGAATAAATCATATAGCATTCAAAGTGAACACCATATGTAAAAATGATACATGGTTTAGGAAATAATCCATTCCAACATACATTAATATAGATATTAAATTACATACAATTTTCATAAAAAAGGATTAATGTAATGTGATATTATCAATATAATGTTAAAAATCTCAAAATAAATTGTTATTTCAATGATAACTTTTACCACTTGAAAATTTTCAAATTAACTCTTTAAATGAGATAATTAAAACTAAAACATAGAATACCGTGAATTATGAGGGAATCATGATATTAAATGACAAAGGGGTATAACATATACCACAAAAAAGGAATATTTTGTGAAAATGGTGTATTCATCAAAGGAGAAAATGTTCTACAAGAACCCCATACCTTGAGTCCGACTTGTCACGTGTATCTTTATATTCATCTTTTTTGAGTAACTATTTTTTTTTCAACAACGGAATTTATTATATTTCTTTCTCCCAATATGAGGTTTCTAGAATGAGTTCAGGGATTTTTGTTGGATATTTGTGAAGGTTTTGGATGATCCAAATGTCCTGAGAGGTGTGAATAAATAGGAGGGGTGAGTGAATTTTTATAGTGGAGGGGAAGTTGCATTCTTATAAATATAAAAAGATTAACACTATTGGGATGTCTCACTTAACTCATGTGCCTAAAAAATTTACAAAAAAATTAGTGAAGTGAAATTATTTTCGATCCCAAATTCCACCATAGAAATTTTTTTGATTATTTATAATTTTGTTGCTTGACTTCTATGTTTACCAAATTTTACCATCTTGGTTTTTATTAAAGAAACTTGTTTTATAAACTATGTAATTTTCAAATTAAGATAAAATAAAACATAGGTTTATTATAAAATATAGAACCACATAATTCTATGTTTTCTATCTAATTTCAAAAAAAATCCCTTGTATGTTGGAAATTAATTTTATAATAAGCGCATATAACGTACAAAAACACTGTTTTAACATGAATAATGATAACCATGTTTTAACTATTTAGGGGTCAATATGTTCATTATAAATGATCAATTGTAAAAAAAAATAAACCATATTTTATATTTATTATAATTTAAAAATATATGGATAGAATATTTTATTTTTTTTATATATTAAATCTTTTAAAACTTATCAATTATTATAAATATAAGGCCCCAGAGTTAAACATTACTTAATCTTTAGATATTTCAAGAATACACCTTGAAGATATTTTCAGGTTTAGAGTTTTAGAGAATTAGATCATAAAACATGTATTACATTCCACATTTAAGGAAAGTGGTTACATAAAGGATAATATTCATTTTTCCCATCAACGGAAACATATATAAAATAAAACATGGATTCTTTCTTGACACTTCCTTTACACTATCATCATATCATGTACCTTTCCCTTGTCCTGTGAAAAACATTTCAAAAAACTTGGGATGAGCATAAAATGCTCAGTAAGGGTTATAAAAATATGGAAAGGAAACATGAGTTCATATATACATAAGAATGAAATCAGACTTTACCCATAAAACATAGGCACGTTAACATACCTCATCAAATCATGATTAAATCATAGAAATCATAAGACATAAAGGTAACTTAAGGCATTCATGATATTCTTATGTAGGGAGTAACCCTCTTGGTTACGTTTGGAATACCCATCGTAGTATATTCCCTAAATCTCTTCAGAGAAACGTTAACGTTTCACTCCTTCGTATTTCCCAATGCATTAAAGAGCTTTATTGGGCTCACCCACCCTTAGTTTATCACGGAACCACCCGTCTTCATAATAATGCCCAAGAACCTCAACATAATCGTATCACATAAAACATGCGTAAAGGAAACATAACATTTCCACCTTTCAATCACAAGATATCAATACAACACATTGATATAAAAACATTATGAAAACCATTTTCAATACCAAAAGAAAAGAAAAGTAAAACATGGTATTTATTTTTCTTTTAAAAAAAAGTATGGCTTGTAGAGGAAGCCGAAACTCAAATAATGGTCATGGCGGCGAAGAAGTCATTGTCGCCGCATACGTACGACAAAAAAAATTCCCTTTTTCTGTTTAGTAAACTCTTCGTATCAAAAAGATTCCTTTTGAATAAATGTAAAATTCAAAGGGGATTATACACCATATAAAATAAGGTTGTGTATAAAACAAAATATGCCTCAATGAAAGGAGATTGAGACGAAGTCCCATACCTTGGGTCCGACTTGACTCGGTCGTTCTTTAATCTCCTGAATAATAAACTTGAGTTAATTTATACTTGTTTAAGAACCTTTTTCAAGTTCATTATTCCTTTTATATCACTTATTTCCAGGTCATGAACACTATGTAATTATTTATGTTAATAACGGTCGTTTTATCGATCATTGGTACTTGAGTCAAAAATAAACCCTTTATAATTACAAGTTGTTCATGTATCCATTATATCCAGAATGGTATTAATGATGTAGATATCATATATATAATATATATCTAGTACATGCATGCATTTATAATATTATATAACATTTAGAGGTAAGAAATGAACTGCACCGTTCATGGAGACGGTAAGCCATACGTACGCATGAACGCTGCTTCCATTTATATTTTGTATTTTATGAAATGGAATAATAATGACATAAATGTATATTATAATTCCAGTGTAATATCATATATAATATCATAACTCCATACTTTATACGTCCCACATATGATATTAACGAATCAAATCACTTTGAGGGGGCGGTAGTCCGCACTTCCTTAAATGAAGATATCGCGTTTACCCATAATGGAAACCACAAAGGTATGACTAAAATGAAAAATACAGAAGCTTAAGGAAAACATAAAAATATTATATGTCATATATAAATATAGTGTCATCTTAATGGCCACCTTTGAAGGTGTTAAATGAATTTTGAACAATCATCGTTTCGGGAGGCAGAAATTCGCCATCCACGGAAACAATATGTTTTTTAACCATTAGATGTAGGTGTGTGTAAGTGTAGCTCGAATCCTTCTTATAAAAACATCCTAGTATATGGAAGATACTGGTTTTGTTACAAAATAAATGAATAAAAATAGTTTAGGGGGTTGGAGAATCAAAATAAAACAAAAGAACACAAGTGAAAACATTACCTTAAAATCGGGTAACTCCCTTTGGTTTGAGCTCAAAGACTTCCTTGGGAAGACTTCTGCCTAAATTGAGGCTTCAAGGAGTAAGAGAGGAAAGTGTAGAGACAAAATGGGCAGGGTTTGGCTGAGAAAAAGGCATTTTAATTGTGGGTAAGGAGGTAGAGTTGTGGGCCTTTTATAAGAGGAGAGGAGGGGCACTCTTGGAAAGTAAAGAAATGTTACTTTATTTTAAAATGAGTTTCAGATTCAAAAGGTCCCATATTGATATAATTCGAGGTTAAGGTGATAGGGGTTCGAAATCCACCCATCCAATAGGTTTTTGACACGTGTAGGTCATATATTTTATATAATCTATTAATTTTATTTAAATCCTTTATTAATGAGGTAATCGTTGCATCATCATGATGTCATAAATAATTTAATTTATTTAATATCTAAAAATTATAAACAAAATATCATGATGTAAGAAATATTTTTATATTTCTAATTAATATTTATATTCAAAAATCTGACTTGTATAACCCCATTTAAAAATTGTTTTAGTAAAACAACTCATGTTTGTGTCATTTTAATTTTAACATTAAATAAAAAATATTAATGTCATTTTCCAACCAAAGTGGCTACATGGGGTTCCCAAGTTGACCCATGACTTGTCTTGGACTTCCATGACACATAAAATAATGGTAGGACATGTGTATAGGTATTTTCATTTTATTATAATATCATTTTTGCCTTAAATTGCACTAATTACCTCTAATCGGGATTAAGAACTTAAAAGCTACTATTCAAAAAAATATATTTTAATCTCATTGAACCACATTTTACTTCTTAATGACAACCATGTATGTCGGATTTTTGAAAATCAAATCACATAAGTGGCAAAGTTTCATTTAAATGAAAAATCAATTTCTTTAACTATCACTTAGTGGTTTCACTATTCATCAAAAATTGAAGTTTTTCAAAAAAATACCAAAACTTTACCCTAAGCTATATTTGATATTATGTATTCAAATATGATGTCTATATTAAAAAATTAAAATCATATATGTTACATTAATTAATTTAATAATTAATTCCCGCTGTCATGACAAATAGCGTGTTTTTATGAAACAATAAGTATCAAAAGATTGACACTAGTTTAAGTCCAATTTCAAAGTGAAATTGATTCCAATGACCACCATTGGATTAAATGGTAAAAATATATTATAATTTCACTTCAAAACCAATTCAAAATATAATCTAATCATATAAATAAATTAGATTAAAAAGAGGCTTTGAATTAAAATACAACATTTTTCACTATTCATTAAAAAATGAACTTTATCGGAAAAATACCAAAAATTCACACAAAGTAAATTTTGATGTACCAATAATAAATAATAAGTTTATTTTGACAAAAATAGCTTATAAATTTGTCAAAAGATAGATTTAAAAATGGTTTGCCATCAAAAGGTAGTAAAACAATCTTTTAAAAATATTAGTGTATTCCAGGCTTAAGATTGGATTTATTCTCATTTTAAGCCTCTAAAACACTATCCAATTCTCTAATAGACATAGATAAAAATATAAATTATTCATTACTTACTTGGGATGTTACATCCTTCCCCCCCTTTTGAAAATTGTGTCCCCGCAATTTATTTACTTATCGAATAAATGAGGGTACTTATCCCTCATTGCATTTTCAGATTCCCATTTTGCCTCTTCCATCATGTGGTTTTTCCACAAAACCATTACCTGATTAATCACCTTATTCCGTAACACTTGTTCCCTATGGTCAAGAATCTGGACTGGTTGTTCCTCATAAGATAGGTTCTCTTCCAGCTGAGCTACCTCTGGACTCAAAACATGAGATGGATCTGACATGTACTTTCTCAACATAGAAAAATGAAAAACATTGTGTACCTGAAATAAAGTCAGAGGTAAAGCCACTCGATATGCAACTGATCCAACTCTCTCCAGAATTTCAAATGGTCCAATGAACCTTGGACTCAGCTTTCCTTTCTTACCAAATTGCATCACACTTTTCCATGGTGATACTTTGAGAAAAACATGATCACCTACCTCAAAAGATAGATCCTTCCTCATATTGTTCGCATAACTCTTCCGCCTGTTCTGAGCTGTTCTCATGTGTTTCTGTATCAGTTGAACTTTTTTTGCCAACTCTTCTACCAATTCTGGTCCCATCAGTTTTCTTTCACCCACTTCATCCCAAAAATCTAGAGTTCAACACCGCTTCCCATATAACGCCTCAATTGGTGCCATCTGTATACTGGAATGAAAACTGTTATTATAAGAAAACTCAACCAAAGAAAGATATTGGTCCCAACATCCCTGATAATCCATAGAGCAAGAATGTAGCATATCCTCCAATGTCTGAATTGTTCGTTCTGACTGCCCATCTGATTGAGGATCAAAAGCTGTACTAAAATTTAATTCAGTACCCAATGACTACTGAAGGTCTTTCCAAAAGTTATAAGTGAACCTAGGATCACAGTAATATACAATAGAGAGGGGAACTCCATATAACCTTACTATATCTTTAATATACAAACGGGAATGTTGATCTAGGGAAAAAGTATCTCGTATATCAAGGAAATGAGCAGATTTAGTCAAGCGATCAACAATAACCCAGATTGCATTATTACCTCGAGGGGTCTTTGGAAATCCCACAACGAAGTCCATGGATATATTCTACCATTTCCACTCTGGCACTGGTAAAGGTTAATGCATCCCTTTTGGTAAATTCTGCTCTGCTTTAACCTATTTACATGTCAAACACTTCACAGTAAAATTAGTAATATCTCTTTTCATTCCATCCCACCAGTAATACTCCCACAGATCTCTGTACATCTTAGTACTGCTAGAATGAACTGAAAATGGAAAACTATGAGCTTCACAAAACAACTCTCCCTTCAACTGTGAATCACAAGGCACACACAATCTCTTCCCAAATCTCAAAACGCAATCATTATCAATGTTAAATTTAGGCAACTTACCTTTCTGAACCAGCTCTACCTTTTTCTGCAACTCACTGTCTTGCTTCTGTGCTTTCTTGATTCTGTCTGATTGAAAAGATTTCATTGATACCTGAAACAAAACAGAAGAACATCCTGCACCAAAAACTTCTATACCAAAGTTCATCAAATCCTTAACCAAATGATCATGTTCCAAATGCAACATTCCTAATGAAGCATTACTTTTCTAACTCAAAGCTTCAACCACTTTATTTGCTTTTCCCGGATGGTAATGAATTGTACAATCATAATCCTTGATTAATTCAAGCCATCTCCTCTGTCTCATGTTCAATTCTTTATGAGTGAATATATACTTTAAACATTTGTGATCGGTATATATTTCACACTTTACTCCATACAAATGATGCCTCCAAATTTTTAAAGCGAAAACAACATCAGCTAATTACAAATCATGTGTAGGGTAATTTACCTCATGAGTTTTCAACTGTCGTGAAGCATAATCAATTACCTGATCATTCTGCATTAGGACACAACCAAGTCCTTTCAATGAAGCATCACTGTAGATAACAAACTCCCTACTCCTGGAAGGTAGTTCCAAAACTGGAGCATTCACCAATATTCTTTTCAATTCCTAAAAATAATCATCACATTCTTTTGTCCAGATAAACTTAACACCATTCCGAGTTAGATTAGTCATTGGACTAGATATCCGTGAAAAATTTCTAACAGACCTTCGGTAATAGCCTGCCAAGCCAAGGAAACTACAAATCTCTGTTACATTTGTGGGTCTTGGCCATTCTTCAACAACCTTTGTTTTTGCAGGATCAACGGTTAACCCATCTTTAGAAACAATGTGACCAAGGAAAGAAATTTGTTGCAACCAAAACTCACACTTACTGAATTTCCCATACAATTTCTTTTCTTTTAAGGTTTGTAAAATAACCCTTAAATGTCTTTCATGCTCCTCTTTACTTTTAGAAAACACCAAAATATCATCAATGAAAACCACCACAAACTTATCCAAGAACTCATGGAAAATTCTATTCATTAAGTCCATGAATACAGCTGGTGCATTGGTTAGACCAAAAGGCTTTACTACAAATTCATAATGGACATATCTTGTACGAAACACAGTCTCGGAACATCTGCTTCCTTTACCTTCAACTGATGGTACCCCGATGTCAGGTCAATCTTGGAAAAAAAATGAGCTCCCTGGAGCTGATCAAACACATCATCGATATGAAGAAAGGATATTTGTTTTTAACAGTGATGTTATTCAAGACTCTACAATCAATGAAAAGTCTCATAAAACCATCTTTCTTTTTAAAAAATAAAATAGGATCACCCCATGGTGATGTGCTAGGTCGAATGAAACCTTTCTCTAATAAATCTTGCAATTTCTCCTTCAACTATAAAAGTTTAATTTGAGCCATTCAATAAGGGGGTTTTGAAATTGGCTTAGCATCAGGAACTAAGTCAACAGTAAATTCAACTTCCCGATCTGGTATTATTCCAGGAAACTTATCAGGAAAAACATTAGGATACTCATTTACCACTGGCACATCATTAATCTGAATAGTTCCCTTGTTTTCAAAAATATGTGCAAGGTAACATTCATTTCCATATTTTACAAGTTTCTAGACCTCTTGATAAGTTATCAACAGTAAGGGTTCATTCTTGTACACAAACTGAAAGTATTTCTGAAAATAAACTTCCTTAGGTCTACAGTAAATCTTAGCATGGTAAATAGAGAGCCAATCCATACCCAGGATAACATCAAACTCTACTAGAGGTAGAACAATAAGGTTTTCAAGTAGGTTCTTTCCACAGATAAGGATATGAAGATTCTTATAAATTATTTTTGCCTCAACATTTCCCCCAGTTGTTTTTACCACAAGTTTAGGAGTCATTTCTTGAGATGGTATTCCCATTTTACTAGAAAGGGTTTCAGAGATGAAAGAATGTGTAGACCCTGAATCAAAGAACACACTGGAATAATCTGAAAAAACAAACAAAGTACCTAATACAACTTCAGTTGATGGCTTGACATCTACTGAAGTAGTTGCAAAGGATTTCACCACCCCTTTCTGCTAGTAGTCTAACTTCTTCCCATCACTCAAGATCTTTTTCAGACACTCGTTTGCATAGTGACCCATCTCATTGCACTTAAAACATTTCACTAACTATAAATCAAATTTGGACTTACCATCACCTTGATCTTTTTCAGTGCAATCACGATCCTTATGTATCATCTTACCACATCGGTAGCACTTTCCAGAATTCATAAGACATTCCCCAGTATGCCTTTTACCGCATTTATCACAAACTGGAAACTTAGTTTTCTTACCATCAGACTTTTTTTAAGAATTCTTCTCTTTCTCCTGTCACCTCGGTCTCTTCTTCTTCTAGTTGTTATAAAACACTTGATCATCGAAAAACTCCATATCCACCTTCTCATCACATCGAACAAGCTTTTCATAAATTTTAAACTCACGAGAAGCTAATGACCTTCGATATTTTGGTTTTAATCTGGAGTAAAAATGATTGATTTTACAATCAAGGTCTGGGATAAAATTTGGAGCATACCTTGCCAATCGAGTGAACCTCTCTTCATAGGCAGCCACTGAGTCTTCCTCTTGCCTCAATTCAAAGAATTTTTTTTCCATCCTAAGTTGAACAACCAAAGGAAAATACTTCCCAAGAAACATACCATTGAATTCATCCCAGTCAAGAGCATCAATCTCATCAGCGTCCTCAATATTTTTAACCATCGACCACCACTGATCTGCCTCACCCTCTAAACGGTAAATAGCAAGACTAACCTTTTGATTGTATGAACACCCCATGACATCAAAAATCTTCTCCAGTGCTTTAATCCACCCTTCAGCTAACACAGGGTCAGATGATCCTCTGAATGATGGGTGATGTTTCCTCATGAAATGTTCCACCACTGACATGTTCCTCTGCAGTTGATCTGGCTGATCTCGTGCATGGATACCACCACCATTTATCGCTTGAGTCAACTGTGCCATTACTGTAACAAATTGTTTAGTTCCAATTCCGACCATCTCAAGATGCTGATTCGGAAGGTTATTTCCTTCTGTATGCCTTCCTAGCACTACTTCCTTGTTTCCTCTGCGGAAAACCATTCTGAACAAACATGTCTTAGATGAAGCAACATGGTAATCTTCAAATGCTATATCATTTCAAAAAAAAATTATTTTTGGATAATCATTTAATGGAATTCCAACTCCTAAAGTCATCTAAACCGACCTCTGATACCAACTATAAGGCCCTGACCTTAAACATTAATTAATCTTGAGATATTTCAAGAATACACCTTGAGAATCTTTTCAGGTTTAGAGTTTTAGAGAATTAGATCATAAAACATGTATTACATTCAACATTTATTCAAAGTGGTTACATAAAAGATAGTATTCATTTTTCCCATCAACGGAAACATATTTAAAATAAAATATAGATTTTTTCTTGACACTTCCTTGACACTATCATCATATCCTGTACCTTTCCCTTGTATTTTGAAAAACATTTCAAAAAAACATGGGATGGGCATAAAAAGCTCAGTAAGGGTTATAAAAATATCGAAAGGAAACATGAGTTCATATATAAATAAGAATGAAATCATACTTTACTCATAAAACATAGGCACATTAACATACCTCATCAAATCATGATTAAATCATATAAATCATAATACATAAAGGTAACTTGAGGCATTTATAACATTCTTATGTAGGGAGTTACCCTGTTGGTTACGTTTGGAATACCCATCACAGTATATTCCCTAAATATCTTCAGAGAGACCTTAACATTTCACTCTTTCACGTTATCCAATGCATTGGAGAGCTATATCGGGCTCACCTGCCCTTAGTTTATCATAGAACCACCCGTCTTCATAATAATGCCCAAGAACCTCAACATAATCGTATCACATAAAACATGCATAAAGGAAACATAACATTTCCACCTTTCAATCACACGATATCAACACAACAAATTGATATAAAAACATTATGAAAACCATTTTCAATACCAAAACAAAATAAAAGCAAAACATGGTATTTATTTTTCTCTTAAAAAAATTATGGCTTGTAGAGGAAGCTGAAACTCAAATAATGGTCACGGCGGTAGAGAAGTCGTTGTCGCCGCATACATATGACAAAAACATTCCCTTTTGTCGTTTAGTAAACGCTTCTTATAAAAAATATTCCTTTTGAATAAACGTAAAATTAAAAGGGGATTATACATTGTATAAAAGAAGGTTGTGTATAAAACAAAATATGCCTCAATGAAAGGAGATTGAGACAAAGTCCCATACCTCGGGTCTGACTTGACTCGGTCGTTCTTTAATCTCTTGAATAATAAATTTGAGTTAATTTATACTTGTTTAAGAACCTTTTTCAAGTTCATTATTCCTTTTATATCACTTATTTCCATGTCATGAACACTATGTAATTATTTAAGTTAATAAGGGTCGTTTTAACGATCATTGGTACTTGAGTCAAAAATAAACCTTTTATAATTACAAGTTTTTCATGTTTCCATTATATCCAGAATGGTATTCATGATGTAGATATAATATATATCATATATATCCAGTAAATGCATGCATTTATAATATTATATAACATTTAGAGGTAAGAAATGAAATGCACCGTTCATGGAGACCGTAAGCCGTATGTACGCATGAACGCTGCTTCCATTTCTATTTCGTATTTTATGAAATTGAATCCTAATTATATAAAGGTATATTATAATTCAGTGTAATATCATATATAATATCATAACTCCATCATTTATATGTCCCACATAGGGTATTAACGAATCAAATCACTTTGAGGGGGAGATAGTCCGCACTTCCATAAATGAAGATATCGCGTTTACCCATAATGGAAACCATAAAGGTATGCCCAAAATGAAAAATACAGAAGCCTAATGAAAAAATAAACATATTATATATCATATATAAATATAGTTTCATCTTAATATCCACCTTTGAAGGTGTTAAAAGAATGTTGAATAATCATTGTTTCGGGAGGCATAAATTCGCCATCCACGGAAACAGTATGTTATTTAACCATTAGATGTAGGTGTGGGTAAGTGTAGATAAAATAATTCTTATAACTACATCCTAGTATATGGAAGATACTGGTGTTGTTACAAAATAAATTAATAAAAAGAGTTAATGGGGTTGGAGAAGCAAAATATAACAAAAGAACACAAGTGAAGACATTACCTTAAAATCGGGTAACTCCCTTTGGTTTGAGCTCAAAGGCTTCCTTGAGAAGACTTCTGCCCAAAGTGAGTCTTCAAGGAGTAATATGGGGAAGTTTAGAGACAAAATGTTCAGGGTTTGGCCGAGCCAAAGGCTTTGGAAGTGTGGGTAAGGAGGTAGAGGTGGGGGCCTTTTATAAGAGGAGAGGAGGGGCACACTTGGAAAGTAAAGAAATGTTACTTTATTTTAAAATGTATTTCGGATTCAAAAGGTCCCAAATTGATATAATTCGAGGGTAAGGTGATAAGGGTTCGAAAGCCTCCCATACAATAGGTTTTGGACATTTTTAGGTTATATATTTTACATTATCTTTTCTTTTTATTTAAATCCTTTATTAATGAGGTAATCGCTGCGTCATCATGATGTCATAAATAATTTAATTTATTTAATGTCTAAAAATTATAAGAAAAATATCATGATGTGTGAAATATTATTATCTTTATAATGAATATTTATAGTAAAAAATATGACTTGTATAACCCCATTGAAAAATTGTTTTAGTAAAACAACTCATGTTTGTGTCATTTTAATTTTAACATTAAATAAAAAGATATTAATGTCATTTTCCTACCAAAGTGGCTCCATGGGGTCCCCAAGTTGACCCATGGCTTTTCTAGGTCGGCCATGACACATCCAATAAGGTTAGGACATGTGTCTAGGTATTTTCATTTTATTATAATATCATTTTTGCCTTAAATTGCACTAATTACCTCTAATCGTGATTAAGAACTTAAAAGTTACTATTCACCAAAAAATTATTTTAATCTCATAGAATCACATTTTACTTCTTATTGACAACCATGTATGTCAGATTTTTGTAAATCAAATCACAGAAGTGACAAAGTTTCATTTAAACGAAAAATCAGTTTCTTTAACTATCACTTAGTGGTTTCACTATTCATCAAAAATTGATGTTTTTCAGAAAAATACCAAAACATTACCCTAAGCTATATATGATATTCTGAATTCAAATATGATTTCTATTTTAAAAAATTCAAATCATATAAGTTAAATTTATTAATTAAATAATTAATTCCTGCTTTCATGAGAAATAGCGTGTTTTTATGAAACAATAAGTATCAAGAGATTGACACCAGTTTAAGTCCAATTTCAAAGTGAAATTGATTCCAATGACCACCATTGGATTAAATGGTAAAAATATATTCTAATTTCACTTCAAAACCAATTCAAAAGATAATATAATCATAAAAATAAATTAGATTAAAAAGAGGTTTTGAATTAAAAAACAAAAATTTTCACTATTCATTAAAAAATGATCTTTATCGGAAAAATACCAAAAATTCACACAAAGTAAATTTTGATGTCCCAATCATAAAGAATAAGTTTATTTTGACAAACATAGCTTATAAAATTGTCAAAATATAGATTTAAAAATGGTTTTCCATCAAAAGGCAGTAAAACAATCTTTTAAAAATATTAGTGTATTCCAGGATTAAGATTGGATTTATTCTCATTTTAAGCCTCCAAAACACTATATAATTCACTAATATACATAGATAAAAATATCAATTATTCATTACTTACTTGGGATGTTACAATAAAATTACATTAATGTCAATTTTAACATTATATAAGTAATTATATTTAAAAAATATCATAAAATGATGGAATTAAAATATATTATGTTCCCATATATTTAAAATAAAATATTCATCTTAAAAATATGGTAATATAATAATTCATTTAATTTTAATCAATTTTAATATATTTAGAACCATTTATTTTATTTTATTATTAAATAAATAATCATTACGTTGTCATTTCATCGAAATTTACTCTTATTATATCATCTCTAATAATTAAAGTTATATAAATTTGATATATACGACTCATTTAAATTTCAAAATAATGTTTATATTTTTAAATATGTAGCTTCTTACATACTCCAAAGCATTATTTGAATTAAAAGAAAAGAAGGTACTTTTTTTCTTTTTCATTACCTAAATTGTTATATGGGTCACTTTAATGAACATGTGTCCCAATAACTCACAAAAATATAACCAAGTGAGGATATAGTCTAAATATGGTCATGTATTTAAATTTTGAAAAGTTTCTATGTCATTTCAGTCATTATGTTTAAGGTTTATTCCCTTGTTATCCTAATTTTTCTCTTAATCATTGTAATTAACATTAATTACATCCACTAATTTTATTGGTAAAAAAATAATTTGAACATAATATAATTTATATATTATTATGATTCTAAATATGGAATCCATTTTAAAAAATTCCAATAACATAAGTCAAAGAAATTAATTTAATATAAATCCCAAAAATGGGACGACAAGGAGGGTCTTTAATGTTGAAATGTTCTGAAGTTCATTTAGTTTTTATATCCAAATTCAATTTGAAATTTATTTAACTGAATAGTTTTTAATTGATTTATAATTGATATAATGTGACATTAAAAACAATTTTTTTAATTCAAATATATAAATAAATTGGATGAAAAATTTTTTTTAATTAAAACTTAGTATTTTTCACTATTCATAAAATAACAAAACCACACAAAAAATACCAAATGTTAGCAATAATATAATTTTCAAATTATTATTCTAAAAATGAATTTTATATTTACATATAAAAGTTATAAAATCTTCAAAGTTTATTTTTAAAATAGTCCCACCATTCAAAGGTGGGAAAAATGTCTTTAGAAAAATATATCTTTTTATGCATAAACATGATTTTTTCTTATCATGTCTATCAATCAAATTGTATGAATGTAAAAAATTAGGTTGAATTTATAATATATATATATATATTCAATATTTTGTTAATATTATTCATATATTATAATTTATCAACTAAGACGTAACTGTTAAATTAATAATATTAATGGTAAAACTTTTTCTTTCATGTAACGCAAGCTATCTTAGTGTTTTGTGTAGCATAAACACAACAAGGTATTTTTTATAAATATATATAGACAAAAAAATTAAAATTATTATAAAATTAAAATAGTGTAATGTATTGTTGTGTTATATTCTTCCCACCTTAATTGAATTGTGTCCTCACAATTTAATATTCATCTTGGTAATCGAGGCATTGGTATTTGAAAATACAATTGTCAAAAAACCCACATTGTAAATAGGTTTCATAAAACATCTTCATAATAGAAGGGAAAATTAATGTGAAACAATCTTATAGAATAACATATAACTAGGTTTATACATAGAATTACATTAGTGGAAAGTGAAAATATGCACTTGGAGGAAAATTGTAAAATATTATAGAGGGTGATAGGGGTTATTAATCACAAAAAAGATAATGATCAATGGAATGTTAAGGTCCTCAAATCCCTAAATATATGTTGATTTAATAGGATATAAGTACAATGAAAATTAAGGTATTATGATAATTTATATTTTAAAATCACTTTCTTAATGTTGAATAATTATTTTACAAAATAATCATATTTGGAAATATACATACATTATAAGTTTTAATTACAAAAGAAAATTTTAATATTTCTTTTGTGCATAGATAAACTTAAAATTTATCCCTTTACACAGAAAAATTACTTTTTTTATGTCTGAATAACTGAAAATCATTTTTAATGGATTGTGATTTCCATAATGAGTAAAAATTTTCCTTATTATGTAAAAACAACATTGTTAATACATTAACATCTATGAAAAAAAGTGATACCAATTGTTTGTTATTAATATTTATTAACGATATTTTTTAAATAAAAATAATTTCACCTTATCAATGACATCATATAGGATCTTGGTAGGCATGAACCCCTTATCATCCTTCAGTAATGGGTTGAATACCCACTGCATTATAGGTTGCAGTTTTTCTAAAACCATATAACTTCCAAAATAACTAAGATAGAAATACATAGAATTTTCTAATTAAGTAGCATTTTCTAAATGGTTTTTACTACTAAATATTTTTACGTTTTAAGGACTAATAATCTATTTTGACAATTTATACGATGTCATTACTGATCATATATACACAAAAGGTTATATATACCTTTAAAAGTACATCTATTAAATGTAAAGGCATTATAATTTGTCCACTAAAACATGTAACAATCTAAGGAGTTCCATTTCAGTAAATTTACCCCAAAATTTCCTTAATCTTGGTAGATTATCATTAGCATAAATATAAATGAATATGTTTATAACTTAGAACTTATGATTGACCTTAATATCAGAATTACATGATTGTTTCTATAACTTGTTAGTTGATGAAGACATATGTGCTTAAATGAAAATCCTCAAAGACTATATTTGGGTTGTGTTATATAATCTATTTTTTACTAAATCCTGTTTCTATAGTTTCTAATAAACTTCCTTTGATACCAATTATAATACCCAGATAGAAAAATCCTGGTGCCAGTGACTTACTTTATTACATTTTTAGGATTATAATGAATAAAATTTTTAAGGACTAATCAGTATATTGATTTCAAGAAACTATATTAAAAACATGGAAACCATTATAAATTGGGAATAAAAAATAAAACATAACAAAATAATGTAATAATAATCAATTAATCTCATTCAAATAATTCATCTTCATGCCATAGGGAATGGAATCAAAATGAGGGTTTTCTCAAATGCGTAGATAGTGTAAATTATAGTCATATCCATAATGAATTAATAATGTATAATCAATATGGAAAGAATTAATTATGATCAAATAATTCCATATAAAAATCAAATGAGATTAAAAGATTACCAAGGATATTCTAACTAATCAAAAATGCATATAGAATTATAATAATAATGCAATGAATAGTGATATATGCCTACACTATTATGATATGTCTTCAATATTATCACTATAAATATCTTTTATAAACATATTTTATCTATGTGGGTATAAACCTTTCTAATTTGGGTCAATGTCTATCCACCTAATAATTTAAAACTTCTTGGAAGAAATGCGATGTTTTTGTCGATAACTAATTTCATCATATGAGACTACAAATGAATCGAGGGAATTGTATTGAATGGTCCCCAACCAATATAATTAATATCCAAAACATTCATCATATACTGATAAATTAATTTACATCATATAAAATATGCCATATCAAATATAAATATTGAGTAAGGGATATAGATTTATCCATACTTCTCCAATAAATGATAGAACTTTCAAAATGAAAACTATATCTAAAAATTGTATATGGTATAGAAAATAATAATATCCATGATAGAAGATTATGGATAATGAGATAAATATAATTTAAAATGAAAAAATTATTAAAATAAATTGATTTTTTATGATAATTTTAACAATAAAAATAAGTTAGATTTCAAATATAACTATTTCCACTTGAAAATTTTCAAATCAAACCCTTGGAAGATATAATTCAAATAGAGACATAGAATGTAATGAAATATGATTGAATCATGATATTAAATGAAAAATTTGATGAATATATACCACAAAACAGAAGTAAGTGGTAAAAAATATGTATACCTCATGGAAGAAAAAGTGAGACAAGAATCTCTTACCCTGATTATGACTTGTCACATGTGTCTTTATCTTCCTACTTTTTAGGAAACTCCTTTTTGTTTTAACCAAAGTACTCTTATGTATTATTTTTTTCCAAAATTTGATTATTCTTGAATAAGGGTAGGGATTTCTGTAGATTATTTGTGTCGGGTTTAATGACCCAAATGGCTTGAGAGGTGTGAATAAATTGGAGGGGTGAGTGCTATTTTATATTGAAGGGGAATTTTTATTCATCTAAATATAAACATGTTCAAAATATTGGGAGTGATCCCTTACGTCATGAACCCAAAATATAAAAAAATAATGGATTAAATTGAATTATTCTCAATCCAAACATCCACCATCCAAAATAATGATCATTTTTTTTTTATAATTTTGTTTCTTAAAATTTATGTTCCACTATTTTTACCATTTTGATTTTTAGTAAGGTAAATAGTTATATAACATTAGTAATTTTTCCATTAATAATAATTTAAAGTGAGATTTAGTAGTCTATATAGACCCAAAGTATTTGGAATATGGTATCTAATTTATAAAATCAATGTACCATTTTTGTTGGAAATTAATATTAGAAGAATTTCATGTAATGCACAAAAACACTACTTTAACCAAAACCGTGGTAATAATTTTATAACTATTTATGGGTTAATATGTTTATTATAAAAGTTAAATTGGTCCATAAATACACAATATTTCATATTTATTAATATTTTAAAATCAATTCTAATAATATATGAATTTTAGTAAATCTAAAATATTTAAATAAAATATCTTTTATTATAAAATGACATAAATTCCCATTTAGAAATTATTTAAGTAATTTAAATTAAATAGTATCAAGAAAATGATTAAATTAAAATATATTAAGTTAAAAGATATGTAATATTACATAATTATTATAACAACCCATGATTTTATAGTACATTATGTCTTTAATGTAATTAAATAGCTTGCACTCCACACAACACTGAGTTCGAGCACACCCTGACTTACCAAACTAGCCGTTCAACAAGCATTTATGAATAGTATTAACCAAATTTTGAATTTTATATATATCCTATAAAATTTTAACATTCAACATTTGGGTTTCATAGACATAATATAAGGACAAATTCAATTTTTTATATAAAAGAAGTATTTTTCAAAAAAATGCAGTTCTTCCACCTTTTAATGGAGAAATATTTTTAAATATAATATTTGACACTTTTAAATATTAAATATAGTGAAATTAAATTATTCATTAGAAGTAGGAAATTAAAATTTATTTCGGATAATTTTTTGGTACTTTTCTGATAACTTTGATATTTTGATGTATAGTAAAAATACTAAATTTTAATTAAAAACTTTTTTAAATTGAAATAATTTATAGTGTTAAATTATAAATTTTATTGGATTAAAAGTATCTATATATTATATTTTTATAATTTATTATAATTTAGGTCATTGGAAGTAATTTTAAATTTAAATTGGACATAAACACATATCAATCTTTTGATAGTTTTTACTTCTCAAAAACCCTCTTTTTGGTTTTGATTGTGGGAATTAATTTTAAATTATTTAATGTAACTTCTATGTTTTGAATTTGGTAAAATATAATTCATTTTTTATTTTGGAATATTAAAATTATCTTAGGGTGAATTTTTGGTATTTTCCTAAAAACATTCAAATTTTGATGAATAGCCAAAAACACCGCATTATTGTTTAAAACCGACTTTTAATTTATATAATTATTTTAAATAAAAATATATTTTAAAGTCAAAATATATACATAATACCTATATTTGTCCAATTTAATTAATTAGAGCCATTTTATAATAAGATTAGACATATAAAAATTTATTGAACTTTTTTACATCTTTTACCTACATTCTTGGGACATTTTCAAATATGCTTAAAAAATTTATTTACTTCTGTGAATTGAATTTAAAAAATTCATGAGACACACTTTACATCATTAAGTAATATTTGGTTCCATAGGATGAAAATAATTTTTGGTGAATAGTAACTTTTGAATTTTATTTACCACGGTTAAAAGTAAATATGGAAATTAAAAGAGAAATTATATTATAATTACCCTAGAGCATGTCCAAAATATATTGGAAAAGTTATTTTACAATAAAAATAAACTTTAGGAATAAAATATGATCTTTTTTATCCACTTGGATTAGATTAATAAATTTATTATTATTTTATTTAAATTAGAGTTAACAGTGTTAAATTCAAAATTTAATAACTAAAACTTTTTTAATATTGGGTTATACATTAGATATTTTAGACTATAAATATTAATTATAAAGATACATATATTTCATATATCATGTTATTTTATTTAAAATTTTTATTCATTAAATAATTAATTTTCTTTATGACACAATGATGATGTGGTATTACCTTATTAATGAAATATTAAAATAATTGATATTATAAATATCCAAATAAATGTAAATTGAGGATTTTGATGTATTAAAAAAAATTTATGGGTTAATATGACATTTTAAGGTTTATTTAATGTATTTTTTTAAGTAATAATGTTTTTTTGACTTTCATAAAAACAAAATACTAAATTTATTCAAAACTGACCGAAATGAGTTTTTTAAACAAATACTATTTTATTAAATAATATAATATTCCTAAAAATATAAGGATAAGACAAAGGAATTATATAATTATATATATGTCATTAATGAATCACTTTAGGTTATATTGAAATTTTATAGTACGTTTACTAACCATGTAATATAAAAATAAAAGAAGACACGGTAAAAGATATACTATTTAACTAAGTGTTAAATCTAATATATGAGGTTAATATGGTGCCCTAAACTTGTCTAAAATCTATTTTATGAGAACCTTTAGACCCAAAACTACCTTATCCTCGAAATAAATCCATTTTTATCCACTATAAATCGAAAATGGATTTATAATAAAATAATATTTCAAGAATTTCCTAAAGTGACCCTCACCTCTCTCATAAAAGGGTACTTCCCATTCTCTCAAAATCACACCTCCAAAGCCATTTTGATCAGCCAAAACCTAATCTAATATCATCCCAATAACCGTAACTAAAACCTAGAGGCCTTAATTTTGTCATAAATCCAACCAAAGGAGCCCTTTTGATCAAATAAAAAGAAAGCACCCGATAAAGAGGTAATTATTTAATCACCTCTTTCAATGTTCTTTTCTTCTTCCACTTCCACTTTCTTTGTTATTTACATACCAAAATAATAACTCCAGTAAATTATACATACTTTGGTTTTATGATAAATATGGTATTACAATATTCATTATTCTATCCATCCTATGAATAGAAAAGTCACCATACGTGCGTACATCTGGCTTACCGTCTCGACGTCGTAGTGTATTTTGTTATTAAACACTTCATTATTTGGATGGTTATAATAATTATTATAATTTATTTAAATAATAAATATAACTTGTTAATGTTTATATAAAATTAATATACCATCAAATTCCATACCATTTTTCATTAAGTAAATGATATTGTTGCTCGTGCGTACGTACGTCTTACCGTCTCCACAACGCGATGAGATTAATTTCCACATTCACCATTAAACGATGATTATAAAAATATATATTATTAATAAGTATGTAATATATGACATAATAATTATACATTATATATATATATTTATTTACATATATTTCATTCACTTACTTCCATTCAATACGATAAGAAAACGGGAACAATGTCCATGCGTACATACAAACAACTGTCTCCATGTATGGTGTTTTCATTTCATATATATATATCTATTATATATATTTGTATTCTGAATATATAAGATATATAAATCATGTTTTATATTTTTTAAGTATGTAAATGATGATCTATGTGATAGGATCCAGAATAAAAAGTTAAAAAACATACGATAAAGAAAGCGATTATTACCCGAATGTTAATTTAACATGGAAATTATTATTAATGGGAAGTATAAAGTCATAAATGAATCATGTATGATATAATAAATATTAATATGGTTTTGGTATAATTTAATAACATACTATGGTCATTATAAAGAATGGTAAACATAACCTCAACTAAAGGAAAGTACAAGGTAAGGCTTAATTACTCAATCTCATTATTATCTGAGACTGTTTGTGTGTAAGTATTTTATGGGAAATATTTATCATCCATGTCCATGTATCATAATTTTTTTTTCCAAAGAAACCTTTTATGTCTTATTTAAGTTACTGTTTAACTATATTATCATTTATTTTTTAAAATATATCTTTTTCTAAATATTTTTAATTAATATCCATGTTTGAAAAATGATTTTAAGTATTTATTTATATGGTCATAAATTTTTTAAAATGTTAATTCCATTCAAATGTTTCATTATGGTATTGGAAGAATTGATTAAAAAATATATTTTAAATTACATCCTTTATAAATGTGTTACTCTTAAATGATTTCCCAAAAAGTGATATTTCTATCAAAGAGATTTACTGATTATTTTAAACTATATCAACATCCTTTAGTGGATATTATTCTAGACTGAGGTTTACTTATTATAAATAAAATATTTAATATTTTATTGAATGAGGTATGATATGTTTGAATGTAAATGTGATATTTTTATACCATTCATGATTTATGGTTAATTTATTGACATTTCGTATGCTTTTTTAATACAAATGTTTATGTTATGTTTCATGCTTTTCATATGAGGAATGCATTAGACATAGTAAGTGATGGGAGAAGACAACTATAGCTCCTCGATGCATTAGTAGGACTCATGAGACAAAATAGTTTCTTGGGACAAGTCCTAGAAAAAATATTTATTTTTAGTATTGGCACGAGGCCTTGACTATGTGGTTATGATGTCCAGAATTATGCATTCCCTCATTATGAAATTAGTTATTAAATGTGATTATTTAACTAATAGAATATACATGTGCATGTTTATATGGTAATGTGTGATTTATTTTTTCCATATTATGTTAAATATTATTATTTAAAGTTTTTTGTTTTTATTACATATTTTGGCTTAAATGTTTATAGTTTTCAATATATTTTTTACCGTTACTGAGCATCTAAGATCACCACTTTCTTATGTTTTATTTTCCGAGAATTTCAAGAAGTTTATTAGGATTTATATGAAGGTTTAATCTATAAGAATAATGTAATTATCAATGTATTATTTATTTTTTGTTTTAATATTTAAGGTAACATTCATGTATACAATCTATTTTCCAAGACCACTATACTGATCAGTCATTTGGGACATGATTCCTTGTAATCATGCCAATGTATTAAAATAATGCATAGTATCTGAGCTTCTGGGGTCAGTACACTATAGTTGGTATCAGAGGAAGTTTAGTATAATCCTTGGAAACTAGATTTTGATAAACTCTAATTAGAAAGAATTACCCTAAGATAGACTTTTTGGATTAGCATAGATGAACATCCCAAAATTTCAGTAGTGTAAATATTATGTGGGTTTTACTAGAAAATAAATCCATGTCTAGATACAAATAGGTAGAGGTGTCTCTGGTACAAATGTACCTAGGAGTTAAAACTATGACAAGGAGTTTTGAGCTTGATTCGGGGTATCCGGGTACACAACAATGGGCATTGTTGCACTATTGGTATTGAAACTCCTAGAGGATATGCTTATGATAATTCACATTTTCATTAAAAACCATTATGAATGATTTAAGCGTAAATACTTCCTCAAAGAAAACATTTTAATGGTTTTGGATTATATGCAGGAACATTTCAATTTACATAAGGTATTTTACAAGTTTGAAATTATGCATTACGATTCATAAACTAACTTAGTGTATTCCATTGTTTATAAATGGAACCCAATATAAGGAATGATAACTCCAACAATACGCATGATTGAAAGAGTAAGAATAACCATATCATTCATGGTATTAATCCAAAATTTAGAAAGTAAATAATCTCACATGAATTCTCATCATATGAATAAATAGTATCATGTGTTAATAAGATAAGTAAAGAATTCTCTAAGTCCTATGGCTTTTGAGGGAAGCAACATAAGAAAAGGATGATCGAGAGAAATATGGATAAAAAGAAGAAGGGAAAAAAGGATTTTCCCATATATGATAGTAGTGGAAATAACCAACTTGGTAAATGCTTAAAGGGAATGGGAGTTTATTATAAGTGTGGGTAAAAGGACACCATGTACGTGATTACAAGGGTAAAGAAAAGGATTCAAATTTAAAATGCTTCATCTGTAATGAGTTGGGACACCATGTGAATCAATTTCCCAATAATTAGAATATACCCCAAATGATGTTAATGGTAATAATCATGTTATGATACTATCGTAGATGAAGAGAAAAATTAGTGTTATTATGTTGTTATTAAAGAATAACATAATTTGAGTATTGTATTAATGATGTACAAGTAATAATAATTAAAGAGTATATACGGATTGTACTATAGTACTATTTTATTATGGATTTGAGATTGTGTGGAACCAAGAAAAGTGACTCAATAACAGGTTAAACGTTTTGGAAAATATATGGTTGATAAAAAGTTAAACATTAAAATAGTCATGGGGCTGAGGTAATGATTTTATAAAAATAGATAATTGAGTTGGATAAATTATATTGGATATTATAGACTACCTTTGAACAAATTAATGGTTTTTTATTCCATCATTGTTGGAGATTACAACATTTTTGGATTAAAGGATTATATCTAGAATTATATGTTTTATAGATGAAATAAAGAAGTATATCCTTTTCAAATATTGTTTTCTATTAATTCAGTTTATTACCATGTCCTTTTAGAATACACGATGAATGTATTCACATATATGTTATGTGACCTTCCTTATTAATTTTGGACTGTGAGTTTGGAAAAAAGTATTTTGGATAATTATAATGGTTGGAATGGATTAAGTTGAACATTGGATACTATCGTTTAATGTTAAAACACTTCTTTTGATTATTTTTGTATTGTTATAAAAAGGACATCTGTGAGGCCAGGAGACAACCCATCACGTTCGGTAAGGCCAAAAGACTTGACCCTGCAACTGAAGGGAAACAAGGTTACATCACCTACCACTGGCCTATGTGATGTTCTAGTTTGTATAATGTAGTTTTTTTAAATGGTACAACATATTAATTATAAATTCATTTTTTGGAAATCCTATACGATTTGGTTTAATAAAATATTTTCGAGTTCTATTATCCTTTGGAAAGAAAAATGAGTTTGTGGTAGAAATTAGTTAATGGATGGAACTCTAGTTGTCAAGTGTTATAATTTTTATTATTCTATGAATAAATTAATTCCTAAATATTAGATAAAGGACTCAATACCAAAAAGGTTTTATCCTAATACCTTATGTTTTTTGAACCGATGATATTTTGAATCATCATAAATTGATGGATTTGAGGCAGTAAATTTTACATTTATTGTTCACCTGTTTGTGATTGATGACCTCAATAAATACTTATAAATATTTAGATTATGTTTCCCATTATTTTTCTATAATTTTCCCCAATTATATTTTATTCAAAACCATAATTTTGTGGTGACTTTTTCATTTCCATTTCCCTCTTATTAAGACTAAATTTTATTAACCCTATTTCTGATGTGGGTTTTACACAAAGGTATTTTCTATTATCACCATTTTATTTTTGATAGAAAATTTCAAATTGTGAGGATGAAATTTATTGAAGGAGGGTAGAATGTAACACCCCATGATTTCATAGTACGCTATCTCTATAAAGTAATTAAATAACTTGCGCTACACACAACACAGAGTTTGAGTGCACCACGACTTACAAAACTAGTCGTTCAACTAGCATTTATGAATAGTATTAACCAAATTTTGAAATATATATATATACTATATAATTTTAACATTAATATTTTTTTTTCTTAGATATAATATAAGGACAAATTCAATTTTTTATATAAAAGAAGTATTTTTCAAAAAATGCAGTTTTTCCGCGTTTTAATGGAGAACCCTTTTTAAATCCAATATTTGACTATTTAAATATTCAATTTAGTGAAATTAAATTCTTATTTAGAATATGAACATAAAAAATTTAGTTTGGATAAATTTTTGGTACTTTTCTGATAATTTTCATATTTTGTTGAATAGTGAAAAATACTAAATTTTAATTAGAAACAATTTTTTTAATCGAAATAATTTATAGTGTTATATTAAATTTTTAATGTATCATTATATTATTTTTATATAATTTAATATAATTTAGGTCATTGGACATAATTTTACATTTATATTAGTCATAAGCATATATCAATCTTTTGGTAGTTGTTACTTCTAAAAAACCAGCCTTTGGGTTTTGACAACATGAATTAATTTTATTTTATTTAATTTAACTTCTATGTTTTGAATTTGGTAAAATATAATTCCATTTTTAATTTGTTATTTTAAAATTATCTTAGGATGAATTTTTGGTATTTATCTGAAAACTTTCAAATTTTGATGAATAGTGAAAAACACTATGTTAGTGTTTAAAGTCGAGTGTTTATCTAAATAATTATTTTTTATTAAAATTTAATTTAATTAAAAAATTGATAAATAATACCTATATTAGTACAATTTAATTAAATTTAGTCATTTAATAATATGATTAGACATATAAAACTTGATTGAACTTTTTAACGCCTTTTACCAACCTTCCAGGAACATTTGCAAATTTGAATAAAACATAATTTTGCCGCTTCTATGAATTGAATTTAAAAAATCCAAGAGTCATAGTAAATATAACTAATTAAAATGTGGTTAAATAGGATGAAAATAATTTTTAGTGAATATTACCTTTTGAAATTTATTTACCACAGTTGAAAATAAATATGTCAATTAAAGCTAAAAATGATATTATAATTACCCTAAAACATGTCCTAATTCTATTGGATAAGTTTTTTGTCGACCAAAATTAATCTTAGGAAAAAAATATTATCTTTTTTATCTAGTTAGATAAGATTAGTACAATTATTATTATTTTATTTAAAGAAGATTTAAAAGTGTAAAATTTAAATTTTAATAACTGATACATTTTTAATAAACTGTTATAGAAAATATAATTTAGACTATAATTATTAATTAGAAATCTAAAAATATTTCCTACATCATGGTAATTTATTTATAATTTTTATATTTTAAATAAATAATTTTTTAGGACAGAATGATGATGTAGTAATTACCTTATTAATGAAAGATTAAAATAATTGATATTATAAATTTCTCAATAAATTTAAATTGAGTATTTTGATGAATTAAAATAATTTTATAGGTTAATATGACATGTTAGGTTTCATTTAATGTATTTTTTTCTTGAAATAAATTTTTGTGGACTTTCAGAAAAACAAAATACTAAATAGTGTCAAAATTGACAAAAATGCGTTTTTTAAGAAAATACTATTTTATTAAATGATATAATCTTCCTAATTATTTATTATCAGACAAAGGACTTATGTAATGATAGATATGTAATTAATTAATCACTTAAGTATTGATTTGAATTTTATAGTATGTTTATTAACCATGTAATATAAAAATAAAAGTAGACACGATAAAAGTTAAACTATTTAACTAAGAGTTAAACATAAAAGATATGGTTAATATGGTGAACTAAACTTGTATAAAAATTATTTTTTGAGATTATTTCGACCCATACCCACCATATCTTATAAATAAATCCATTTGGAGTCATTATAAACTGAAAATAAAATTATAATAAAATAAAAGTTCAAGCTTTTCAGAAAGGGGCCCTCACCTCTCTTATAAAAGGGTGCCTCCCCTTCTCTCAAAATCACAACTCCAAATACATTTTTCTCTGCCAAACCCTGATCCAATATCCTCCCAAATACCCTAAATTATACCTAGAGTCCTTAATTTGATCATAAATCCGACTTAAATACCCCCTTTGATCAAATCAAAAGGAAACACCAGAAGAAGGGGTATTTATTTCATCACCTCTTTCAAAGTTCTTTTCTTCTTCCACTTCCTATTTCTTTGTTGATTCCATAAAAAAATAATAAATCCAGTAACTTATAATTACTGTTGTGTTATTATTAATATGGTATAACAATAGTCATTTTTCTACGCACCCTATGAATGACAAAGTCACCATATGTGCGTTCGTACGTCTTACTGTCTCCACGTCGTGGTGTAGTTTGTTATTCAACACATAATTATTTAAAAGGGTATAATATTGAGTATAATTAATGTAAATAATAAATATAACATTTTAATTTTATGTATAAATAATATACCATCAAATTCCATACCATTTTATTGTTAAGGATATGATATCGTTGCTCGTGCATACGTACGACTTACCGTCTCCACGACATCCTGAGATTCATTTCCACATTCACCATTAAAAGATAATTATAAAAATATATATTTATTAATAAGTATGTAATATATGACATAATAGTCCTACAGAAGATATATATATATGTATGTATTTACATATATCTCATTCACTTACTTCTATTCAATAAGATAAGAAAACAGAAACACAGTCCATGCGTACGTACGGACTACCATCTCCATGAATGGTGTTTCAATTTCATATATCTATCTGTTATACATATTTATATTCTGAATATATATGATATATCAATAATTTTTTATATTATGGAAGTATTTAAATCATGATCTATGTGATACGATCAAGAATAACATGTTAAAACACGTATGAAAAAGAAAGTGATTATTACCCAAAATATTACTTTAACATTGCAATTATTATTAATGGGAAGTATAAAGTAATAAATGATTCATGTATGATATAATAAACTTGAATATGGTTCTGGTATAATTTAATAACATACTATAGTCATCATACATGAGGTTAAACTTACCCTCCACAAAAGAAAAGTACATGGAAAAGGGTTAATTCCTTAATATCATTATTATCCAAGATTTTTTTTGTGTAAGTATTTTATGGGAAATATTTAACATCCATGTTCATGTATCATAAAAATGATTTCAAAAGTAATTTTTTATGTTCTCTTGAAGGTACTATTTATCTAGATCATCATTTAAATGTTTTGAAGATAAATTTTTCTAAATCTTTTAAATTAATGTTCAGGTTTTCAAAATGATTTCAAGGACTTATATATTTGATCATGATTGTTTTAAAATTATAGTTCCTTTTAAAAGTTTGGAAGTGGTATGGGACATTTTTATTTAAAAATATCTTTTAAATTAATTCCTTTAAAAATGTGTTACTTTTTCACAAAAAGCGATATTTCTCTAAAAGAGTTATACTGATAATTTTCAACTATGTCAACATCCTTTACTGGATATTATTATTGATTTAGGATGATTTATTATAAATAAAATATTAAATATTGAATTGAATGAGTTATGATATGTTTGACTATGAATGTTCCATTTTTATACCATTCATGATTTATAGTTAAAGTATTGACACTTCTTATGCTAGTTTAATACAGATTTTTATGTTATGTTTCAACATTTTCATATGATGAATGCATTGGACTTAGTAAGTGATAGGCAGAGCCCACTATATATCCTAGATGCATCAGTTGGTCTCATAATAGAAACTAATGTCTTGGAACAAGGCCTTGATAAAATATTTATTTTTAGCCTTGGCATAAAACATTGACTATATGGTTATGATGCCCGACATTATGCATTCCCTCATTATAAAATTAGTTATTAAATGTGATTATTAGACTAGTAGAATATCCATGGGTATGTTTATATGGTAATTCTTAATTTATTTTTTCAATATTATGTTCAAGATTATGCTTAAAACGTTGTTATTTTTCTTACACATCTTGGCTTAAAAGTTTATAGTTTCTACTATATTATTTACCCTTACTGAGCATCTGAGCTCACTTCCTTCTTATGTTTTATTTTACTAGGATTACAAGAAGTGTATTATTATTTATATGAAGGTCTATGCTAGAATAATAATCTAATTATAAAAGTATTATTCATGTTGTGTGTGAATGTGTAATGAAATTTTCATGTATGTAATATTTCTTCCCAGACTGCTAAACTGACCAGTCCTTCAAGACATGATTCCTTATTATCGTTCCAATTTATTAAAATAATGCACCAAATCCACGCTTCTGGGGTCTGGTCATTACATTTATCCAAAAATATTAGGTAACATAATAATTTATTTAATTTTCTTCAATTATGATTTTTTGTATCATTTATTTTATTTCATTATTTACTAAATAATAACTTAATTGGAATTTCTTAAGAGTTTAATGTAACTATATACTCTAGAAATAATATATTTTATCTAAAATGATAAAAAAACATTTACCTTTAAAATTAATGTCTATAAACAAAACTATATAGCTTCTTCCATTCTCCCAAGCTCTATAGGAATTAAAAGCAAGGAATGCACATTTTTTTGACTTTTTATTTGTAAAACTTATTATATGGGTCACTTTAATGATAATTTTCCCACTAAATCATAAAATTAGAACCCAAGGGGGGGGGGTTATGGTTGAAATATTTTCATAAAATATATTTTGACATGTGTATTGGTCATTCTGGTCTTTAAGATTTAGGATTAGTCCCCTATTAAGCTAACTTCTTTCTTTAATAACTATTTTTAATTTTAATTACATTCAATGCTATTTTTACTATAAAAACCCCAGTTTAACTTATTAGACATTATAAATAATTCTGATTACAAATATGGAATATTTTTTTTTCAATATTCCAATATCAAAAGTGGATGAAATTAAATTAAAATTCATTCTATAGACATAAAGACAATGCGGGTTTTTAAAGTTGAAATATTCAAATGTTCATTAGGTTTTTATATCTTATTCTATGGTGAAATTGATTCCATAGACATAAATTGAAGTAATTTTTGTCTAATTGAGAAAATTTTACTTTAATAGCAATTTAAATTATAATATAATTATAAAAATTGATTACATGAAAAAGCAGTATTCAATTAAAACCCAATATGTTTCTCTATTCCTTAGAAAATGTAACATCATTGAAAAATAAAAAATTCACCCTAAGATAATATTGAAGTTCCGAATTAAAAAATTAATTTTATATTAATATAAATAATTTGTAAAATATTAAAAATTTATTTTTAAAATAGACTCTCCATTAAAAGGTAGTAAATCAGCTTTTAAAAAAATTCATGTTTTTATACATAAACTGAATTTTTTCTTATCATAATCCTAAAAAACATATTATATGAATTTATAAAGATTAGATTGAATATATAATATACATATTTTCATATGTTATTTAGTAATATTCATAAACACTAATGTAAATTCTTGGAGGGAAATATTAAATTAATCTTATTAATGCTAACATTAGGTCTAGTGTGTAACACAAGCTAACTCAATTTTGTGTGTAGATTAAGAATAACAGGATGGTTTGTACAAAGAAATCCAAAAATAAAATAAAATTTATTATAACATAAAAAATATTTTAAAGTAATTGGGTGTTACATATACTTCCCTTTTGATATATTTAACATCACAAACTATTTTTTAATAATGATTAATGTTTTAACTCATGTTTATTAATTAATGGGGTAATAATTTACAAGTTAAAAATGAGGTAAGATTTTGTTTTTCTATATCATTTTTGTGATTTCCTCAATTTTCAATGATGTAATTTTATAATACACCCATTAAAAAATCCATATATTTTTTATTATCTGGATATTTAAGATGATTCTATATGTTCCACCAACTCTTCCTCTCTTTGGTACTTTTTCATGGAATAATATTTTTCAAATAAAAAGTAACATTATTGATCTGTTTGATCATGCATATTCTTATTACATCTTCATATTTTTAAAAATGATTTTAAAATTCCTTTTACTTTTTCAAATGTTTTATTACAGATATTTTAATTTTTCCTTGAATTTTATAAATGATTTAAATGAATATTTGAAATTATTTTTTAAAATTTTGTTTTATACTATCATAAGAAAAATTTAAAAATGTATTATTTTTAAAATATATGGTGTTACAAAATTTACCACTTTCATAACTATTTTCTACTATGAAGCTTCTTCTATAAGTTTTCAATGGTTTTAAAAATTTAAATTTCTAATTAAATATCCATTTAGATTTTTCTCTTCGACATTATTCTATACCCAATAACACTTGATTTTTACTATACAATATACTTAATTATTGGTCATAAATTATCTATTGATTAATGTTTTTTAAATTAACATTCTATTAAATAAATCACATTCATGTAATAATTTATTATTAGAATTGTATTTCATTTAAATATTTGAATTATAAGAATCTTGGATATTATTATTGATGAAACTATTTATTATTTCTACCTATGGTGTTTTAATTTTAATGTTATCTAATCGAATAGGGAAAAAGATAATAAATCAATAAATTAAACTATCATAGAGAAAATTTATGAGTACATAAAAATCCTGGTTTATGTGATCATGGAATCCAACATTAATCACTTCCTTCATTGATAATTTAGTTATAATCATCTATGTGATTATTACATTGATATTTACAATGGACATATTTCATGCTCATGTTTTTAATTAAATTGAATGTGTTTTTAGTAATTTACATTTACATTTTTATTATTCTTTATTTACTAATAATATCTTACCCTACACATAACACTTTCTATGTATTTTATATTACTATTATTTTTATTCCTTTCCACAGGTTATGAAGATTATATATTTGAATGAGTTTTCAAGGATGCATAACATTTACTTTTTATATTTATTTTTTATTACTAGTGTAAATGTGTATCATTTATGTATCTTAATCTCCAATACTACTTAAAAATCAGTCCATTAAGAGTATTTACCTTATATCTATTTCAATGTAATAATGTATACACTAATGTTTTTTACTAGATTTAGATAGTTATTGTTGGGGTCGAAAAATGTTTAATTTAATCTTTGGGAACTAGATTTTGGAAAACATATATAAGTGATCATAACCCTATGAATGATATTGATGATATATCTGATTTTATAATAATTTCATAAAAGTTTTTATAATTTAAAGATTATGTGGGTTTTCTTAGAAATAAATCCTTATATATATTCTACAAGTGAATATGGTATTGTACGAGATTTATGTAAGAGTAATATCATCTAAAAGAGATATTTGATTATATCCCATCCATCAGTATAGTGAATAGTGATTATTCCAATACTTTGCAATTGGTTTGGAAGTCCATGGGGATATTCACGAGTTAATTCATGTATTCTTTACAATCCATTTTTAAATAATTTAAAATATTATTATGATAAAATGATATTTCTGAAGAAAATAGTTTTTAATTATGAGTTAAAAATTATGAAATCTTCAATTTAATATTTCTATTACATACTATTTAGAATTATATATCATGATTTAAAATCATAATTATATAATATAATAGAGTATATTCAATGGATTTTAAATTAATCCATGCATAAATAATTATATCAATACTCGTGGCTAGTGTATATAATTTCTTATTGAGAAGGCCAATAAAAATAAGGTTGGAGATGATAAAATCAATTAATTATTAGGGTATCTGACCCATGTTGTGACTAATAACCTTTCATATATAAAAAAATGATCTTCCATGTCATGAAATGCCTATATTAGACCATTTCAAGTGACATAATCCCTAAACTTTTTTTGGATATAAAAATCTAGTGCTAGATGAGAAATGTATTATGTCTGCTGAAAATATATTTTTAA
Source organism: Viscum album (assembly GCA_963277665.1). Classification (NCBI taxonomy): domain Eukaryota; kingdom Viridiplantae; phylum Streptophyta; class Magnoliopsida; order Santalales; family Viscaceae; genus Viscum; species Viscum album. The sequence goes on from OY728132.1 coordinate 1,882,534,948, forward strand.
GAATGAGTTACGATGAAATTTAAAGGGTTATAATGGTCATATATTATCTCAAGGTCAATGCTGATTAATGGTAGTCATTGATCCCAAATATACAATAGTAATAGGGGATGTTTTACATGGAATTAGGAGCTTTTAGAATAAAATATTTGACAAATATTTAGTTCATGAGAATCAAATTGAAATAAAGAGAAATTTTCCAACCATAATGAAAAATGAAGAAGTAAGTATTTTGGATTATAAAGAAACATTTACTGGACTAGTCAGGTATTTTATGGACAACATATGTAATACAGAAATCAAGAAAACCCATTTCTGTAACATCTTGGGATTTTAAGGTATTGACCCTTTAAAATCTAGTTCAAACCATTATTGTTGATTTTATTGAATGTTCATAAGAATCTAAGGAATGGTTTAAAATTGTCTAGCCTTATTTCTGAGCCTAGAGATGTGGTTTTTATTAAAGAAGGTACAATTTCATGGTTGATACATGGTTAGTAGTTACTATGTGATTCGTCCATGGGACTAACATATAGTGATATACTATTTGAAAAACCATATGAGGGAGGCCGCTAGGCTATGTGAAATGGTACAGGTTTGTTGTAGTGATGAAATTCATTGTTAGTGTATAGTTTTTTTAATGGTGTTCCTAGATTTCCAAGGGGTTGAAATCCATGGACAGTATTCATGCACGGGCTGCATGAGGTTTTCATAACCATATTCCTAGTCGTAAAAAGTGGTTACACCCTTGACAGTGAGTGCACAGGGTTGGAACATGGTTTATCCAATCATGGGGAAAACTATGAACCCATTAATTATGGGTAAAATTGTCATTATACCCTGATATATTTAACATAGTATTGATTTTTTCAGTTTCTAAATTACACATGAGATTATCATCTACTATTTAGATCTCCCCTTCTCCACAAGCTAGTCGTTGGGCCTATCCCTCTATTAAATTTATGTTTCTATTACTGTTCAAAATGTTAGATTTCCACTGGTATGATATTTAATCATTTTACTTCCATTCTTTATTTTATTCTCTATATAGAATGCTAAATCCATGCTAGATAATATGTGCCATTTTTTGGGAATTAATATTTTCTTATTATTTATTCCATTATATATTATATTAGATTCTAATAATAGATGATTTTCCATCTACCACTATAATGTAGTTTCTATGGTAATTTTCCATAATGTGTAGTTTTATATCAATCATTGTTATGATTCATGCTGAACCTTCTAGGAATAACCTTAAAAATGATTTAATTTCTTTTTTATGATTATTTTTTAGATATAATACCTTGATCCTTGTTGTTGTTGAAGTATGTACACCATGAAAAGTACAACATCACTGAGCATGTTTATTGAACTCCATGACTTTATAACTACTTTTGTAACAAAGCCTCAAACTCAATAGATTTGTCTTAATTCCCAATTGTAATTAATCAATTGAATTGAAAGATATTCGAGTGATATGGAAATATCAAGTGACTCTTATATAAACATGGTAATATTTCTTTAAATCAATGAAATTTATAATTTTTGGAAACCATATCTTAGAATATTTCAATTTAGTATAATAAATTTTATTATTATTCATATTTATCCATGTTTGTTGGTCATTTTGAAATTATAACGGAATGTGTTGGACTTGGTGTTTTACTCTACCCTAACATGTAATGTTAGATGCAAAGATTCAAAATATTTATGGGATATTGGACATGAAATTTCCCATCATTTATCCAAAAATTAAATATGATTCTTCACAAACTCCTATATTTGATATTGTCCACGGTTAATCATGTCGTTGATCTAGAGTGATTGGCATGAGGTTTCAAACCCCTAGTTGAATGTCAAGCTGATTCCCCTTTTCATATTATTAGACTCTTATCTGCATAGATCCCTTAGTGTTACGCCTCAAGTCATGGATAATAATACTTGTATATATATATCTATATATGTTTCGACATATATAGTATATATATAAAAATATATTTTTATAAAAAAATGATATTTATTTATACATTGTGGCATATGTTTAATGATATTATATTGTAGGGTAAAGAAGGTAGAGTCACATGGGTATCCTTTTAGAACCCCAGCGAACTTTTGTTATAGCTTCCAACATTACTTATTAATCATTCAACTTGTACACTAATTATTTTATATTCCTTGAATGGATTGTACTAGAAATATTTGGTGGTGGCCTACTAAGATTTACTCAAACCCCATTTGGGACATTGATTGACACCTGAATATATCTTATAGATACAGGTACTGATAAAGAGTTGTATCCATCATTGGATACATAATTTTCTATATTGGGGTGCATTATAAGAGTATAGGGTCATGATTATTCTCATAATGCTATTCATGATAATTTTTTGTCCTTTTATATTTTCATTACAGATTATTTTATGCATGTTTCTCTATCTCCTATATATTACCATTTTTTTATATAATACATATATGTCCAAATTTTTCTATTTGAATATGGTTATTATTATATGCTTTTTATTTATTTATTTGGATGATTATTTCTTTATCTTTTATGTATTATGATATATTTATTATTTTTATTTATTTATTATACCATTTTCTCCACTGTTATCAGGAGGTTATAGTCCCCCCACTATACCACCACAAATCATAATACTATTTGGAAATATCTGGCATATGATGAGGAATACTTGAGGTGATGTGACAAGCCAGGTTAAGTTACTATTTAGTTAACTATGTCCAATATGTTAAAATTTTATTGAATTTATAAATCCAAGTCTCCCAAATATATTGGTTTCTGAAAATTTTTCATGATATGACAAAATAAGTTTATGTTCCGCCAATTAATACAAGTAATTTTCTATATTCTAAACATTCTAGAGGAATTAAGAGAACAAGAGGTAAAATTTATGAAATTAAAATGGACCACATCTAAGACTAATAAGAAAACTGATAAATTTCTACCATGTGAAAATTATTGAATGAAGGATCATAGAAAATAATATACGATCATGGGATATTTCTACATGTTTGTAAAAAACGTTCATATGGATAATAAATTTAAGGGATATAAAGAGACCACTACTACTTATTGATTAAAATATAAAAAAATTTGGAGCTATTAAAAATAATTCTTTAAGTGTCATAAGAGTCTATAATAGAATAGTCTAATGGGATAAGAGAAAGATTATTTCATCACTAGAGTTGAGGTCAAACTTTTAGAAGATGTGGTGGAAGGTATTGTAACAGCCCTAAACCCTCACTCATAGATCCAGTACTAAATACATAAAAATAATATTTATCGCTTTGATATTGATAAATTTTACCCAAACATTCTAAAATTTATCCATACAAAACCTACAACTAAATATGGAAAAATTATATCACTTTCTTAATGAATGGCCTTTATGGTTTAGAGTTTTAGATAATGAGGAAAACTATTATAAAAACAATACTCATTAAATCATGGGGTTTTTTACAACTATAAGTAGTTTTTAATATTCCATATTATATTTTCTAAATCTCTATTAAAATTTTTACATATGAAACCATTATATTTAGAAGTAGTTTAAAATTATGATTCATAACCTAGGGAATTATGAAATATAATTTGGGTGATCTCAAATTATAAGTAATGGTAAACATAAGAATTAAAAATTAAGTTTTTTCAATAATAAAAATATAGGAATATGTGTATTCTAAAATACTCAATATTAATGATCTAAACATAACAAAATTAATACCCTTCAGTACCTAGATCATCAATAATGAAACATGATATAATGATTTTACAAAGGAAAGAGTCATTGGAATGATAATCATATACAGTGGGATGTCATTATAAATCAATGAAATAATTAAAACCCTATATAATGAAAATAAAACCCCTTCCCATAAATATAATGAATCAAATTCATAACTCATTTTAAACCTGAGTTAGAAATGAATGGATCCAAGTTAAATTTATAAGAGAACCGATAATGTTTTTGTCTATCTTTCCAGCATTTTATGACAAGGAACACAACTTTGTGAATTAAAATTATTTAATGGGGATCACCAGTTGTCTGATATATATTGAGTTCACTAGTTTTTCATAAGTAAAATAGGGCTTAAACTATCAATATGGAAAACACATTTGAATATGGAAACACCCCTTCCATTAAAACCCACATTTAATAAAATAAATCACCACGAATAAAGGATTAGGGGATTTATTTGAATAAAAATGATATATTGTAAAGAAATAAAATTATTAAATTAATTTTATGGTTGAAGGAAAATTCATTTTGTATATATATGTTAAAGTATAATACTACTTTAATAACATTATTAACCTGTGGAAAATAAACATGTTCCATGAAACTAATTTTGAAATAATAACAATTCATCTGAAAAAAATATGGATGGTATCATTAAAAAATATCCCCATTAAACTATAACTAACATCAATGTTTTTTGGTTTTTATAGTTGGAAATACCATAAAAAGTTCATGCAAAATAGTCCTAAGGAAAATAACCATTTTATATTGAAAATAAATTTTAATTACAAAATATTCATAAAATATAGTGAAACCCATTTTCATTGAAAATAACAATGAAAAAATTTAATTAATTATTCAAATAAAATAATGTTCATGAATATTGGAATATATGATCATTTATTAATCATTAAAAATATACATTCATTTGAAACATTTTGTCTAAAGAGTCTAATGTTACCCATTTGGAAATTATAAACAAATTTACATTTCAAAAACAATTGAAATAATGTCAAATATCATTTGAGATATCTTTAGTAAATAATTTAAGTTTATAAAAGAACATTTTATAAATCATTTTACAATTTATGGATATGGAATAGAAATACTCCCAATCTAAAAGACATACAAGATTAATATCACTAAAAAATAACTTTCTGGATGTTTCTTTAATCAATAAGGGAAGAAGAAAAAATTGAGCATTTAAACCACATTAATAACCATAGAAGAATAAAATGGATGTGGTGCACGAATATAAAATTATATGATTTCCCCCGATGAAACCTTAAACATAAACAATCATGAAAAGAAATGATATTGTAAATAAATTCTTTGCCACTTCAGTAATTAATTAATCATAAGCCCAATTAAATAATAATGTGAAATGAAACATTAAATATAATTAATATATGGATATTCATGAAATAACATGAAAAACTAGAAGTATATATACCTCTTAAAAAATATATGGTAATATTATAAACAAATGTCCCAAACAATTAGAATTTGAGATGAATTAAACTTATAAATATTATAAAATTGATTTAATAATTCTTAAATTGAAATATTATATATAAAAAATACGAATAAAAATATTTTTAGATAAATAATAAAATAATTATTATATTTATTCACACATAATAATCAAATAACACTATCAATTTCAAAGAATTATAACCCATCAAAAGATAATTTATTTAAGAATCATTTTATGATTTAGTATCGTTAATATAAAAAAACATTTAAGAAATAATTAAATTTTATCATAACATATATTTAATTATGTGGGATTAATCATATGACATGTAAAAAATGTATAATATACACCCTAAAATATAGGTTCATAACAATATAATATGTCTCCATTAAAAAGAAAATGAGACAAAATATCATACCTTGTAAAAAACATTCCATGTTTGTCCAATAAATCATATACAATTAAAATATTTAACATATTTACATATTTTGGAACCATTACTAGTTTTATAAATTTACCATTAAACCATTTCTTCATTAACTAAAATGATATTTTTAACTACTTAATCACTAAAGTCCATGAAGGCTGTTTTGAGGTCGTTCTGTTCATAATTTCAAAATATATTTCGTGTGATGACCATTTTCAAAAGGAGTCATTATTCCTTGATCTTTAGATTAATAATAATGAAATAATTATTATTTTTATATGTAAATTTTACTTATATAAACAATCATGAATGATGGATAGGGAAAAATGAACTATGATACAATCATTTAGACGGTAGGCTGTATATATTGGTGAGTAACATTTAAATTTTCTAATAATCATTATTTAAGGAAGGTGAGTATTATTTTAACTTTAAATAATTATAATAGTATAATAAATATCATAATATTTATTTAAATATAATTATTTAGATAATCCATGTGATGTGGTTATGAAAAAAGAATCACATCGCTACGTAGAGATGATAGTCCAGACATACACATGAAAGACATTATAAATTTTTTTATGAACAATAATGTGAGTTAGTTGATTATATATTATATTTTTGTAATTATAAATATTTAATTAATGTAATATATAAAATTAATTCCATCACTATAACATGTTTTTAGAGAAGGTGATGGAAAAAATTTGTATCAGTTTGTTAGGTGGTAGTCCACCGTACATAAGAACAACGATTATATTTCCCTTTTAATGGAAGATGAGAAAGATATAGGTTATTATAAAAACATAATAACATCATATGATATTGATGATATTAATTTTATTATGTAATCATGGTTGGATAAAATTTAATGTTCTTTTAAGGTGAAATAAAATGAAAACACTCAATTAAGAACTATTCCTCTTCTTTAGACAACATTCTTTAGTTTAAACATTAACCCATATAAGGAGAGTGTTATGAACAAAATAAAATATCTATAATGTGTGTAAGGATTATAATAAGTTATTTGTGTAGATATTGGTTGAACCAAGTGGTTATTATTGTGTTAATAAATGAGAGGAATATGTTTCCATTTAAAAGATAGGGGAGGGGAATATTTGGAATTTCATAAAATAATAAATTTAAATAAATAAATTTTTATGATAAAAAGATAAAAATTTGATAATATTATGTTATAATATTATTACTGATCCAAATAATTTCATAAAACATTTTTTACACATTTTAAATTATTTTTCGTTTATAATTTGGATTTAACCCTCATTAACCATTTCCACACTCATTATGATATAACATTTTTCTATATTATATTGGTCATCATTACTACTATAAATGGAATAACATAACATCAATATACCATGGATTATATGTTAACATATAATCTAATCACATGGCTAAATATTATGTTTTTAGAAAATTTAAATCATCTAAATAAATATATCTTTTTATAAAATATCATTAATTTTAATTTGAATATTATTAATTTACTTTTCCTTTAATAACATCATGAAAAATATGGGAAAATATTATAATCAATTAAAAATTCACTAAAATTTTATATTATTCTTAAAAAAATTTTGTATCACATAATATCTTTAAAATTACATTATATTTAGTAAGTTTAATATCATTTTCTCTATTTTTCAATTGAGTGAATAATGAATGCATCAGCATTGTGTAATCATTTAATGTCCTTATTTCATCACTAGAAATTAAAAATAAAGTAACATTATAATTTAAAATAATGAATAATTAAAATTTCTATTTATAATAGAAATATATTCTATTTAAGTTGATTTAAAAAATATTAGTGTTAATAAAATCAATACTCTGAAACTTTTGAGTTAACACTCTCGTAAATATTATTATGTTAAAAATAATGGAAAAATGGAAAAATACATCAAATATTTGAAATTATGAAATTTGTTATACTATATATACTCATAAAATAATTATAATTCTTGTTTTAGGGTACTTTTGGAGTCCCTATCATATAATTTTATCCAAAATTTTCCAATGTACCCTTACTGAGGTGACATAATTTTATTATGGTTTCCTTTTATACTGATCAAAAATAAAAGGGTAATCATTACCAAAATTGGAACTCTTAATTAAAATATGGAATCCATTTTTTGTTATTCAAAAGATATAAATTGTACAGTTTAGTTTATAATTAAACCGTCTATATGCTATGAAAAATGGGTTTTTAGAAAATTGTTTTTTTAAGTATAATAAAATTTATACCAAATCAAAACATAAAATTCAACCAAAATATCAAAATTTTATTATGTTTAGTTATTATAAACTAAATAAATTTAAAATCTTTTCAAAAAATATTATTTTAATTTGTAAATACTTTAAAATAAATTATAGTTTTCAATAAAAATGTGAATTTTCACTATTCATTAAAAATTAAAACTTTTTAAATTTAACAATAGTATAGTTTTTTTATGATGATTTCAAAAAATATATATATTTTATAAAATAAAATTTCATGGCTTTTTAATCTAATTATATTCTTCTACAAATAATTATTAAAACTCATTATTAAGGAAAACATTCATTAATGAATAAATATTTATTTAAATAATTTAGTGCATATTTCAAAAGAGTTAATCAATAAATTTGTATTCATAAAAAATTTATATACATTTAATAAATTATTTTACCCAATTAGTACCCTAATATTTAAAATATTGGTTATAAATATTGTTTTTATATAATCATATTTTTTTAATTAGTATTAGTGTGGTGTATGTTTTACATTACTGATCATAGCCTTGTTTAAAAATATAAGGATATATGATCATCACAACATTAATAAATTCCATCCTTTGAATTTTAGATTAGGCTTGATTTCCATAGGTTTTTATTTTGAAAATATCATTGTTGTAGTAACACATTATAAAAAGGCTTCAAAAAACTTATTCTTGAAAGGATGGAGAGGGAAATATGAGGATCTTTTGAAATAAATTACACTACATCTCCAAATAAGAAAAAATTTGTGGAAGGCGATGTTATATAAATGGAAGAAAAATATAATTTATAAATAATAATGGAGAGTGATATAGATCATTGATCAAAAGATAGTGAATGATCATGAAAAACTTATACAACAAAAATACATATTAAAATTTATGTGAAAATGACCATTAATTCATTGTAAAATAAGTTTAAATTATAAATTATATTTTATGATCCATTTCATAGTTTTTAAGAACTATTTTTACAATCTATAAATAGAATATAATGGAATATAATTAGTTGACAATTATAATTCTTTCATCTAAACAGTTTCCACAATAATCACACATATCTCAAAATAATGATTATTCAAGAGATTTTTTACATAACTAATGTATTGGGAAAAAATTATAATGATTCATATAATTTAAAAATGATAACAAATAATTGCTAATATCTTTAGATATTAACAAAAACTGTAATGGTTTACACAAGGTAATAAAATTCCCAAAATGAATAAACCTTAATTTTAAGAACTAATTAATTAATATCTGAAATTAAATAGTTAATTAAAATATCGAAACTAAATTATTACATGAATAAATTTCCATAAAATTAATCAAAATAGTATTAACAGTGAATGAAATAAAATATCATAAGGATTTGGTCACACATTCTTCAAGGATAAAATTAATATTTGTCAGAAAATAAAATTTTTCACTCATAATGTCCTATACCAAAAAGATATATTCCATAGTCATATAATCTATAAAATATCATAAAACTTCATTAAATAACCAAAATCACCATAATTATATTTTGAGAGTAGATATTATTTAAAAAAAATTCTACATTGAACCCTCATATAATACATCATTTGACACCTATCCATTATGTATAACCCAAACAAATAAAATAGATCATAAGATAACATTAATCAATTTAAAAATTAATTACATAAGTTATATAACAGTGTCCAAGACATTGAAATTAGGATCAAACGATATATTTATAAACACATCACGGTATCCATAAGTCCTAAGATAACCTTAAATGAAAATATTCTAATCCCAAAATATTTATAAACCCTTATATGTTACTAACTATAATAGACCTAAACCTGTAATCCAATATCTGTTATGTAAAACATAAAAAATAAATTTTGGAGTTTGTTACTAATAAATGTGACTCTATTTTTTCCAAATATTTCTATAAAGACCCTTAAAAAACAAAAATGAAAAATTGGATCACATACACACTGAATGAAACTTATGTTTTAAATTTTCATTGAAATTAGAAAAACTCATATATATATAAAACACTCTTGACCTCAAGTGAATATTTATCTCATCACAGAAATGTTATGATATTCCATATTAGGCCATTAATATATTACATTAAACTATTCACATATAAAACATTTATAGATACAAAAAAATTAAATATCATTCTTCATACCATGGGTTATTTGGAAACATATGAAGGTAGAGTTAAAATGCTTAGTAAAAGAAAACATATGAATTTAAAATATCATGTACTCAATGAGAATAATATGGGGATAACTATATGTTCAAAAAAAATAAAAATTTATGATAATAGCATAATAGAATTTATAAAAATTAATATAAGGATTATCATTTGTGAAATATTGAATAAACTATTAATAAGGGAAAGAGTCATTGAAAAAAATTTAATCCAAGTGATGTCGATCATGATCAAAGAAATCATTAAAACACAAATAATAAAATAAAACCCCTTTATTGAAATATAAATCATTAAATTCATTAACTATTTGAACTTCGTTTTACAAATAAATGGTCTTCTATTAAATTAATAGTAGAAACCAAACTATTTAACTCACTTCATCATGCCCTTGATGATTAGGAAGAAAACCTAATATGTTGAGGATCTATATCATGGCTCACTCTTAATATAAGAAATATTGGACTGACCCATTTTTCATGATGTATAAAAGATATAAACCAATAATATATCTTATATCGGGATTATCAGTTTCTATTATATAATTCTCTTGTACTATATCATGAAAAAATCATAAAACCCCTGAAAAACTATATTGAACCGATATCAAAAACCCTTCCTGAGATCAAAATACACCTTCCATTTAAAAACAAATTTTCAATAAATAAACCTCATAGAAAAATGGAAGATGATTTTTTTCATTAAATAATACATGAAGTATTATTAAGGATGTGAATCATCAAATAATGGTCACATCAGCATAAATAGTCATTTTTTTGTGTATGTTAAAATAAACATTCCTTTCATAACATGATTAAGAAATACAAAATAAATAGGTTTTATGGGAATATTTTTGAAATAATAATAATCGATAATGAGAAATAATTATTTTTTAATCATTAGAAATTATCCCCAATGGTTAATAATTAATATCAACAGTTTTCATGTAGATGAGTGGAAATAACCTTAAAATCATTTCAATTTTATTAGGGAAAATTCTCTATTTTTCATTAAAATCACTTTAAAAAACTAATAAAATCATAAAATATTGTAAAAACCCTTTTAATTGAATATATCCATGAAATAATATAGATAAATATATTGAGAAAATAATGGTCATGATGATGGGGAAATCGATTCATGTTGTAAACGTTAAAAATAACCATTCTTTCCAAACATTTTCAAAAAGAAGTTTATAATGACCCATTTCAAAAATGTTATGAAATTTAATTTTAAAACCATTTAAAATAATTTGATAAGACATTTGAAAATTTTTTTATGTAATAATTTAGGTATATAAAATAACATTTTTGAAAACATTTTCGAATAGATGGATATGGCAGAGAATACATCCTGATATAAAAGAAGATACATGATCGATATCCCTAACATAAGAAATTATTGACATTTATATAATAAATATGGGGGGAAATATAAATAAATCATATAAATAAAATACCTAACCATCCTAGAATAGAATATATATTTTTCAAGAAAATAATATCATATGATTTCTACTAAAGTAAAATTAGAGAGAAACAATCAAAAAATTGAAAGGATATTTTAACATAAATATTTTTCCACATTTGTAACTTTTAAATAATAATCACCATAAAATAATAAAATCAAATAAAACATTAAATTCTATAAAAATTAGTATATTCATGATATAACATTTCAAAGTGGAATTACACACAGATAATAAAATAAGATATGTGCATATCTTTATTGTATGTCCAACAAAAAGAGATTTTGAGATGAATTTCCATAACCAAGATCATATAATTTAATTGATAATTAATTAATGTATATATTATGTGTAAAAAATATAAATATTTTCAAAAAGTTAAATAAAATAATAAAAATTGATATTTAGATTTAATCATAATAATGGAATAATAAATTGAATAAAGAAGAGTTTTAACCCCATGAATGGAAATGGTGTTAAGAAACCTTTCACCACTTGGTAACATTCATGTAAAATTACCTCATATATTATAAATAAAATTTTAACCTAAAATACCTTGATTTATGTGGTATGGATGATATAACATTTAAAATTTTTAGTATATGCATCATAAAAAAAGTCTTATAATAATACAATAAGCCTAAATGAATGTAAATTGTGACGAAATAACTTACCTCAAGTCCAGACATTCAATTTATTTCAAATAACCCCTATATAATACAATTATATCAAATATATAATTATTTAATAAACTCTTATAGTTTTATTACATTATTATTACACTATTTTTTTCATTTATTAGAATGAAATATTTAATTACTTAACAAGTTAAGTCCATGTTAGGTTTTTTTTGGTCATTCAGTTCATAATTTCCAAATAGCTTGGTTGTATTTCCCATGGTCCAAATAGGTCATAGAAATCTCATATCAATAATTATAAAAATTACATTATTTTAAACTATATACATTTATTATACTTTTAATACTAATCATGAAATATGGTTATGAAAAATGAACTATGTCACAATCATGGATATGTTACGTCCTATATATGCATGAGTAGAATTTCCATTTTAAAATGACCATTATAAAAAGAATTTATGTAATATTTTATCTTATCATAATGATAATAAAATCATAAATATGATATTAGTTGTTTAATTAATCTTATATATTAAATCTATATGATATGGTGATGAGAAAAATAATCACATCACCTCATGGAGGCAGTAGTCCACTCATATGCTCCAATGATTCCATCCTTTTTTAGTGAATCAAAATGTTAGATATTATATGATATAATCTATTTTTAGAAATATAAATACGTCATTAATATCCTATATAACAATTAATTAATCATTGTAAAAATCTGTAAGAGGTGATGATTGAGAACAAATAAGATTGATTCACGAGGTGGTAGTCTAACCTGCACATGAATGATAATTTTGTTCCCCATTTGATGGAAGAGGAGATGGATATTGGTTATTGAAAATAAATAAAAACATCATAATATATTTATTATTATTATTATTATTATATTATATACTAATATTTGGACAGGATTTAAGGGATGTGTAATTATAAATATAACAAAAAACACAAGGATATGATCTATACTTCTTCTTTAGACAACCTCCATTTTTTACGCCTTTCACCCCATAAGTTTGGTATTCTAAATATAAAATTCCCATAGAATAAATGGATTAATATTTTAAATATTATTTTGTAGGCATTAGTTAATTTAAAATACTTATGAGGAGTGAACAAATGAGAATAAGATCCCCCCTGTGTAAGTGTAGGGTTGGGCACTTTTGGAATTTCATAAAATTTTAAATTAATATAAATTATTTTTGTTGTTAAAAGCGATCTAAAATGATAAAATTAAATTAATACATTATAATGAGTCTAAATAATATTATCCACAAAAATTTAAACATGTTTAGAGTATTTCTACACCATTCTCATTTGGTTTTAACCGCCATTAACACCTTTCACACATACTCTAATAACATATTTTTACAGATTGATGGAGAATATAGTAAATATAAATAGATAAATGTACTATAAATCTACAATACATGTACCATGTATTATATATTAAATCATATACTAATAAAAGTGATGAATATGGTGGTTTTCAAATTTAAAATTATTTAGTAAAATATTATTTCTTTATAAAATATCATTAATGTTAATTGTATAAATATTCATTTATATTGACAATAATAGCATAAAGAAAACAAATAAAATAGATTATAATCTATAAAAACTTCCATAAAATTATATATTTATCAATAAAACCATTTAAAATTATATCACTTTTAGTATTTTTATGTCATTTATTTTCTTTTTCTATCAATTGATGAATTACCTCGTCAGTTTTGTGTAATATTTTAACATAATTATTTCATCATTAAAAATAAAATGAAAATTAAAAAGATTAAATAAAATAATTTATTTTTTATTTTTGTTTTTATAACCAAACATAACCTATTTTGTCACTATTTAAAAAAAATTACATTCATTAAAATCAATACTGTGACATTATTGTCTTTATATTTACTGAGATTTTATAAAGGTAAAATTAGTGTAAATTTTGGATCAAAATGTCATATATTCAAAATATTTATTTTTATGTATGATAAATATTCATATAATAAAATTAATTAAAGTGTTATGATCATTTTTTTATTATAGTATAATTTTTAAGCTAAATTTCATGATTTACCCGTACTAAGGTGACATAAATTTACTAAGGTTACTATTCTAAATATCTAAAAATAAAAGGTTAATATTTACCAAATATGGAAATCTATATTAAAAATATGAAATCATATGTTTATGATTCAAAATCTAAATGGATGGATTTAATTTAAAATTCAACTGTCAATACAAAAGGAATTTGTTTTAGAAAACTATCTTATAATAATAATAATATTTTTTAACCAAATTTAAGAATTTAATTAATTTAGAAGAACATAATTGGATTATTTTTATTCAAATTAAAAAAAATAAATTGAAAATAATCCTATAATATAGTTTTAATTTATACATACTTTACATAAAAATACAATTCTTAATAAAAATCTGTATTTTCCACTATTCATATTGAAATCAAACTTTTCAAATAACATTAAAATTTTCCCGTTGAATAATTTTTATTTAATTATTTCAAAAATTATCATTATGTTATATATTAATATTTGTAATATTTTTAATAATTATGTTTATTATTCCCTTATAAAAGTATATAAAATATATTATTGAAGAAAGTATATCTTAAAAGAAAAAACGATTTAACAAAAATTGATCACTTATTTCTGATAACTTAATCCATAAATTAGTATTTATTAGAAACCCCATATATATTTCATAAATTATTTATCCAAATTCATACCATATATTTTAATGGCTAGGGTATAATAATTATATTTAAATAATAATATTTCATGGTTCATTTAGGCTTAGTGGTGCGTATATGTTTTACGTTAAAGAAAAAAATAATTATTTCTAAAATATCGATATATTACAGGTACTTTAATAATATCATAACATTGAACTAATTATTTATTTTATTTTTTATCCTCACTATATTTTAAATCTTCCATGTTTTATAATAAATTATTATATTTTAGTATCATTATAAGAAGGGTTTCAAAATTCAAAAATCTTGTTGAAAAAAATATTTGTAATAAGGTTATGTTAGGAAATTTCCAATATGAAACTAAAATGTTCCATAATTTCAAACAATTTTATTATTACCATTATTGAATTTGATATAATCCTTTTTATGTGATGGATTTCAAAATATGAAGTAGAATTTTATATTATATATAAATAAATTATAATTTTATATGATAATATGAAATTACTTATCTTTATTGGGGAGACTTTATCAACTATGTTAGGACTATATCCACCCCCAATAGATCTTCTAAATGTTATTATTAGGGAATGAGATATTAAAAAATCTATATATGTAAAATTTAATATTGAAATTGATGATATATCTATTGTACATAAATATAATGATCTGTTTCTAGAGGAATTACCTAGGCATCCCCTAGAGCATGAATTTGGGATATCAGATGATTTTATCCCTAATGGAAGACCGATAATAAGGACCCCATATAGAATAATCACTATGGAATTTGTAGTTCAGATGAAACAATTATAGTAGTTTTGTGATGAGGGATTTATATCCAATGTTTTTCACCTTAGGGAACCTCTATTCATTCCATTAATAAGAAATAAGTATCAATGAATATCTATATTGATTAAAGGTAAGTAAATTATACTATAATGATGAGAAGGTATCCTATACCCCTCATTGATAACTTATTCAATTAAAATCATGGAGATAAATATTATTAAAAGATTTACCATTATTTTGGGTATCATAAATTGACAGTAAATAAGGAAAATAATCTGAAGACAATATTTCAAAAGAGATTTGGATATTAAGAGTTTATACTAATTCCATTTGGTTTGACTAATTCTCTTTCTATTTTATTGATATAATGAATAGATTATTCAATTTATTTCTTGATGGTTTGGGTGTGGTTTTTATTGATGATATATTTTTTCATTTCTTAAATTTTATGAGGAACATGAGAATCACTTCTATATAATTATTGAGACTATTAGAACATAATGGTTACATGGTAAAATTAGAAAGTGTGGATATTATCTTTACAAGGATTATGTTCTTGGCCATATTGCCTCAAAGATGGAAATCCTAGATGATCTTATGAAGTAAAATGTACTTAAAGGCTGGTCTACACTAACTAATATGATTAAGGGACATAATTTCATTATTTTCATAGGTTACCAAATGGTGATTTGTCAAAAAAAATCGAATTTTTTATGTTGGTTACCAATATTCCATATATATTGGAAATTTTTGTAAATAAAAATTAATGTGAATAATATTTTTGAATAATTGAATTAGATATTACTTAATGCTTCTATATTTTCACTACCATCATAAAATAATGGATTTTTTATATATAGTAATGAATAAAGAAGGTAATTGGTTGTTTCCATATATATAATGATAATTTACTACCTATTCTTCAATATAGTCATGGAATCATAAATAGAACTATCCATCCCATGATCTTGAGCTGGTGATCATAATCATTTCTATAAAGATAGGGATCCATAATACCTATTCTATAATATAAGAAACATAAAATTACATTAATATCCTAAAATACATCTTATCATTGAAACAGATTAACATGAGATAAAAGATATAGCTCGATCTACACATCAATTATTATTTCTCAAAAACACTACCACGTAGGGAATAAAAAAAAATAATTGATGCATTGAGAATGATACATCATGGATTCCAAATCAAAAAGAGGATTCATAGGGATCCATTATTCATGGATCTATTAATTATGGAAATTTTAATTATTAAGTAAGATGATAGATAACTTCTTTTTCAAATGAATACTAAACCATCTTTAATGGAATAATAAAAATTTTTACAACATGATGATGAAAATTTTCCAAAGAAATATAATTCTGTGAATGATAGATAATTGGGAATATTTGTTTTCAAAGATTGATATATAAAAATTATAAATATATTATGTTTTATATATATAATTATTCTTAAAAAATAAATTCATGTATGATGATTATAGATAAAAGTTCTATATACACCCTAGTAGAACAATGATGTATAAGGATTTGAGGGAATATTTTTTTGTGATAATATGAATTGTGAAATTTCTAATTATATATCAATATGATTTTCCTTTTAATAGGTAAATGATGATATATATAATCCTAAATAACTCATGAAACCACTACCAATTCATATATAGAAATTTTATGACATTACTATGGAATTTATTAATAGATTTACAAATAATAAAATAAAGATGATGGAATGTAGGTTATGATTGATATTATAACCATATATATACATTTATTTACTATTAGAGAATATTTTACTAATGAGAACTTTTTATAAATTTATATTGGTTAATTTATAAGACTTCATGGTGTTGAAATATCTGTAATTCCTTATTATGGTCAGCAATTTTCCTTGAAATTCTAGAAAATTATTTATAAGGCTCTTGAAACTATGTATAATTTGACAATCACCTATAATCCTCAAACTGATATAAAATTAAAGTAGACTATATAAACATTATAATACATTTTGATGTTATTATAAAATAAAATTAGATATATTTAGGATCATTATTTTCTATTGTTAGTGTTTTCCTTTAACAATTACATCAATTCGTGTATTCAAATGACATAATAAGAATCATTATATGGAAAGTCATTTCATAATAAAAGTAGTTGGGATAATGATAGTGAAATAAATTTCATTGAACCAAAACACATTTAAGAAAAAATGATAGTAGTAAATAATATTTCGAAAATTATTAAAGTAACTAAAAAATCAAAATTGCGTATGCTACTAATCTGAGGAAAGATTTTGAATTCTAAGTGGGAGAACATGTTTTATTGATAGTATCTTAATGAATGGGTGTTATAATGTTTATCAATAAATGGAAACTAAGACTAAAGTACGTACATACTTTTGAAATTATATGAATAATTGGATTTTGTACTAATTATTAGAAATTCCACGAAGTCTCTAAAAATGTACATGATGTGTTCCATTTACAGCTTTTATGTACATGCTAGAACCAAAAAATATTATCACCCATAGAGAAATAGTATTAGATCATGATATATCTTATTATGAAGAGCACATCCAATATCATTACACAATAGAAAATTTGTTTGAAATCGAATGGCTCAACTAGTAATGGTATGCAACAGAAATCATAAAATATAGGAAGAAATGTGGGAACAAAAGGATTATATGAATAAAAACCATCTCATTTTTTTATAAAGAACTATACATGGATATTTTAAGGATGTAATTTTTATGGAGAGAATATAGTAGCACAGAATAACATATTATTTTAATTGAAAATTGTATTTTTTAAAAATTATTATGCAATAAATGTTTCAATATTTTATGAAACATGAATTATACATTTTAAAGAAGAACATCAATTTTAGACATTCTAGGTAAAAATAATCATAGATAGAGTAATTGAAATTTTGTATTATAAATAATATTCTATAATTTATTGAAAATTTATTATTGAACCATTCCTCATTTTAATTATAATAATGAATTATAATATTTAATCTTTATAATTTATGGACTGTTAATTTTTTTGAAATAGTGATAAGATAATTTAGAGATAAAATGGGATATTTTTCATAATATTTTTAATGAATATTTAATTTATATTTTAATTAATAAAAATAATATTTATTGAATAATTTTTTATTTATATTTTATAAATCTATCTATAAAAAATTATATCTATATAAATATTATTACCAATCAAATAAATAATGTAAGATCATCTTATTCATGAAAAATGAATTTCTTGTAAAAACCATTTTTAGCACATCTTGTGTGTTTATATTTAAATTGAATATGTTCTCATCTATCAATTCTATTTGATAAATTTTATTCAATATTTTTAATTAGAATACATAATATTTGTTGATAAGGTAAAAACAAATTTTTTATAACGAACAAAACAAATATTAAAATTTTTCTATATAGTTAATTTAAAAATGGGTTTACCAAGGGATAATCTATAATGATAAGGGTTTAAATAAGTTAGAACATTCTTAACCCACATTTATTGGAAAATTCATACCATAAACTAATAACCATAGAATATATTCTAATTTAGATTCATTATTAAATGAATGAGACTTTTCATTCTTGTAAAAAATTAAAAAAAACTTATAAGTGTGACACTCACATTAATTACAAAGGGGAACCTTATTCCCTCACCTGTTGAAACATATTAAGAATATTTTCCTAAGGGAAAAACAAAAAATTTCTCTCTAACATCATTATCCTTGTTCAATATCTACAGTTCTTACTAAATTTCTAACCCTAGGGTTCTTAAGAAGATATTCGAAGGTGGTTTTTCTAAACAAAGGTTATTATCTTAACCAACCTATTTATTTTATACATCTTCTATTACCATCTTAAATTACATATTAATTATTAAAATAAAATAATAATTATCTATTATATACAAATTAATTATTATTTTTATGTCAGAATACTTATCTGTATCCTTCTCCATCTAATAGGATATGAAAACATCACTTTCCGTACGACACACTACCGCCATTCAAACTAATGTAAATAATTTTCTATTAACATCTTACATGGGTAGTAATGATGATATAAAAAGTGAACAAATATAATAATTAGGAAATAATATTGATTATATATATTTAATATATATTGTACTACCATTCTATTTTACAGGTTAAGGAAATGATAACATCTCTCGTGCATGCAGATGACCTACCATATACATGAAGTGATGTGAGTCATTTTCCTTGTTGAAATTTCAATAATGATTGAAAATATATATTTTATTATTAAATATTATATATATAGCTTTAATATAATTATATAGATGATCTAACTCTATCATATTCCCACGAATGAAAACTTCCATTAGAAAACAATGTAATTAACAAAAAAATAGTAGAAATAACAAAATATTATTAGTTAACCTGTGATAAGTTTTCATAAGAGGATCATATATGATATTATAAATATTAATATGGTTTTTTAATAAATTAATAGAAAAATAACCAATAAACATGTGTATAAAACAAATTTGACTAATGAGAATTGTGATGTAAGGGGTTAAATAGCCCAATTTACTTTCATTGGGTTATATTAATTATTCAAAATCATTCATAATCATGGATTATATATGTAATTAATTTATATTATATTATATTTTATTCACACTTTTATTATTTTTATTAACTTTTATACACATAATTTATTCATTGAATAATTCACACATTAATGGTATGATCTTTGAAATAAATTTCATCTAAATATCCATTCTATTGAGATATATTTGATATTATACATCAATTTTATTTTATTTCATGTATATAAAACACATTTGATATATTTTTGATGAATACCTATTAATTAATAATGAGTAATGTTTCAATAAATGATTATTTTTAAAGGGGGTTACAATTTAAAAGTTACTGAAGAGGTAAATATTTTTTACAATGAAATATTTTTTAAGGTTATATTAATTTTCATTGAAAGAATAATATAATATATCTTTCCTTAAATTCATCCAATTTTTTAAATATGTATATTTAATTATTTTCCCTATTTTCTCTCAACTCTTCCATTATGTTTAACATTAATTAGGCAAGGGAATTTTTAAAATAAATTTTGATCTTATTTATCTTTTTTGTCATGTATATTTCCCATCCATGTTCATATATTTTAAATTAATTTTTGAAAATTCATTTCATTTAAAAAAATGATGTATTAATAAAATTTTTTATACATTTATTTTAAAAAGGATTTAATGGAATATTTATAATGTTTCTTAAAAGAAATATTTTCTACCTTCTTCACAAGTATTCAAAAGGAGTGTTTATAAATGTATATGGATCTAATAGATTTTCCTTCCACCATAATTGTTTTAC
The DNA here is from genome assembly GCA_963277665.1 of Viscum album. Lineage (NCBI taxonomy): Eukaryota > Viridiplantae > Streptophyta > Magnoliopsida > Santalales > Viscaceae > Viscum > Viscum album. Next base: position 1,882,556,108 of record OY728132.1, read on the forward strand.
GATATTTATATTATTCTAATTAATTTTCATTTTTTACATAGAAATACATTTAATGAAATATTATTTTAAAATTTTATCTTTTATTTTCTATAATTCTTTTTAGGACAAGATTTTACCATAAAATCTTTTTATCTGATGGTTATCTATCATCTCTCACTTAATTTTTTAGTTGTTTAGATTCTATTGAAACACTCTAATTAATCCAATCATGATTCATTATACGTTATATTTATATTTAATAATCATATTATTTGTATCATGGATGAGCATATATCTTAATCTCTATATCATTTCAATATATAGTGTTTTATAATGAAAGTTATTTTATTAATTATGGATAATTAGATAAATATGTATCCCTTAATCAATATGGTTATTTATTGATAACTCATATTGGTTATGAATTTAATATTTTTTTAATATATGTGGAATATGGTGTAATTTTAGTGAAGGGTGGGTCTAGGTTATATATAGTCCCTCGTTGAATCGACATGTCTCATGAGAAAAATCAATTGTTTAAATTAAATTTGTTTTTGGTGTGTACCTAACCAAAAAATAAAATGTCTTAGAGAAATTTCATGGTGGTATTAATATCGTGATATATGAGATCATGATGTCCAAAAATAATCCTTCAATTTATTTAAAATTTAGTTATTATTATCCCTTATATTATTTCACTGATATTATGCATGAATGTATTTCATAATCATGTTATTGATTAAATGGCATTTACTTTTAGTTATTTATATTTCCCTATTGATTATTCATTATTTACAAAATATATTTCTACTATACAAAACCTTACTATGAATTTTAGATCACACTTATTTTTTTCCATTCACATTGTTATGAAAAACAAATCTTTGAATTATTTTTCCAGGGTGCAGAATGTTTACTTTTGTAATGTTTTGTAATGTATTCACCATTTAAATGGGTATCATGTATCAATCTGGCTATCCCAGAATATTAAAACAATTATTATTACATCATTAAATCCCTTGTATATATTTAATTTTAATAATGTAGACACCTACTATGTGATATTGGATATTGGGTGGTTTCATTAAGAGGTTTTTAAAGGGACTAAAAAAGTAGTAATAAGTTCATACTAGTGTTATTAGACAATGTTTCATAACACTTTACATAAGGTCTTGGTCATATATAACCATGTTGTTAAGAAAAATATCTTAGTGGACTACTCAAATCCCTCATATATGTCAATCACAAGATAGGTTTCTAGGAAACAATTTAAAATTAGTATTAGTCACTAGAAACATGATTGATATTTCCCAAATATAAAACAACACAAAAAAGAATTTTTAATATAAAAAGTATAGATATTTTATAGTAACCTAGAACTAACTACATCCTTATTATTATATTCTACTAGATTATTTTTCTTTAAAGGATGTAAATTGAGAAAACTGCCCATACACTAAAATTAGGTATAACACAAAAATAATGATGAAACAATGAGACAAAACCCAAATAGATTTAAGAGTATGAGTATATATACCCATGGAGGCCGAAAATGATTATTTGATCATGATATATATCAATAATAAGAGATATAAGTACTTGATGGAAAACATATATAGTATCCGGGAGAATATATTCAATGGATGTTGTGTGGGGAAAATTTAATGAACACCATTTTTATTAAAATGTTTGTCATTTAATTAAATTAATTTAAGACTAAAAAAAACATTTGGTTCATGTTACCCCAAATTTCTCTAATAGGTACACATTCCCCCATTGGTTTCCCTCCCCCAGGACACTGGCCACTTAGTGATCCTCTATGGCCTACTACCCCTTAGTTTGTCACACAACATACATTGTAACAACAAACCAAGTACCCAATGACTTTATTAATCGATACAAAATTGTGAAAAGAAACTCAAATTCATTAAATGGATTCTCTGTTCCCCTAAAAAACATCCCACGTAGAAATTATTCTAAAATATATTTTATTTATTTGAAATGTTATCAAATTCTTAATTTAAATTGTGACAGAATTATAGCTGCTCATCCATTTAGTATTTCATCGCTATGTTACATCACTACACCTCATTGGTGAAAAAATACATCCAATACATTCATTTACCAACCTATAACCATATTATCTACTCCAGGATACACTCATGATTACATTTTACATGTATTAGAGGGGATAAATTTCCTTAAAATATCTTCCCACTAAAAACTTCTATAAGAAAAACACACTTCATAGATGACACATATGGATCCAACTCGAAGCCATCAATAAAATTCATGTGGGAAGGGTTAGGATGGTATCTCTAAATCTAAAAAAATAATCCATTCATGGTACCATAAATCAAAATACTTCCATAATTATATTACATGTTATAGAATATATAAATAATCTCACAAGGCCCCCAGGATACTATGTTATAGTTTCCCCTATATTAGAATACCCTAGAGTAGTAGATAATATTTCTCCTTGAATGAATTACTTGAAACTCACCTCAACTCTAAAGAGTGACCACAACAGCTATATTATGATTTTCCCACTCCATTTAGTCACTATCCACATCAAATTTAGTAAACTATTCTCTAAAGACTCATATATAATTCTTATACCCATAAAGAATGACTATATTTCCATTAACTAACATGAAGGGTATCAGAATAACCTTCCATATAGGATAATAAGGTATTATATCTAACGTTATTCTTAATAACTATTTCAAAAGATGAAATTTATATGTGTAAGATTGAACTCCCAATATCAACCAAATAAAAGAACACATACTCAAATAATATCCTATAATACATTGATCATAATATTTGATGGTAGATTAGTTTCAAGATTGAAGGTATTTCTCAAATGAACATATGTATCAAGAACCTTCTATATGTTCATTGAAAAGTGTAATATAAAATGGTCATCATATTACAATACGAATCCCCTATGTATTCATTAGAGACACACTCTCTTGTGAAAATAATGATTTCCAACCTTATTAACCAAATAAGTCTCCCTATTTGGAAATAAACATGAAACCAATATCAAATGGTCAGCAAGAACGTAGAGCATATTTTTATTTTGGGGTAACATTGGAAACCCAACAATGAAATCCATCATCATATAATCCAATTTCTACATGTCATTAGGTAGATACTAATGAATACTAGTGGGTTGTTAATATTAGTCCTACGATCATTGGTAGGAAAATAATCTCAAAATAAACCCTAATATATAATAATTTATACAGTGGAACTATTATTTATATAATATTTCATGATACATATTGCTAAAACCCATGTGAATCACCCAGATCAAGGAATCAACGTACAATATTATCTTCTAAAATATGCTTACATGGACTACCACCCAACATTGAGTATAATGGACCTAATTTACCTCTATGGATGAATATGGTGGAAGAAGACATCTATATTTATTCTACAATATAACAAGAAAATTAAAATAAAAAATGACACTCTACATTACCCCATCAAAGAGTTAGGTGGTAATAATCATGAAAACGAATATATGTCTATCCGATTTCTTCTAGATGTTATGGTGCATCTAAAAAAGAGACTACTGGACTATAAATCACAAATATCATCCTACACCATGGTAATTAGAGTCTTTTTACTCATCAAAACATATAAAAGGTTAATTTTCATTTAATTAACATGGGATGATAAAATATTAATATTGAAGGACATGAAAAACTCAACCACCTATTATTTTTTAAGGTTTAAGTTACATTGTGAGTGTAATATCCCAGGTAAATAAAGAATATGATATTTTAATATTTATTAATATTTTTGAATTAAATTTTAATTTTACGTTAAAGGGGATTCTACGTTCTATGGCATACTCGATATGCAACAATGGGTTTTTTTTTGAAATCTCATGTTGCACACAAGTTTGAGTCATACTGAAAAATAATAATATAATATTATTTTATATGGTAGTTAACACATAGACGTTTTATTGATGGGAATGAACAAAACTAACTAAAATATGATTAAACATTCTCATTAAATGTTTTTACATTTATCCAGATAAGGTAGAAAAGTTATGTGTATAACAAGAGGTTGGATCTTTCTTATGAGATATGTGATCATGTCATTCTCTAACTTTTTCCATGGAAAAGTGTGATGCATTTTGTTAAGAAGGGAAAGTTGAGTCCATGGTTCATTGGACTCTATGAAATTATAGATAATGTTGGATCAGTTTTCTACAAAGTGGCTTTACCTTCATGTTCATCCCAAGTACACAATTTTTTTCATGATTCAAAGTTGAGAAAGTATATGACAGATCCATATCATGTTTTGAGTCTAGAGGTATTTCAGTTGGAAGATAATAAATATTATGAGGACCAAGCAGTCCATATTCTTGACCATAGAGAGAAAGTGTTGCGAAATAATGTAATACATCAGCTAATGGTTTTGTGAAATACCCCCACTTATTTTATAAGTGAATTAAATTATGAGGATACAATTTCTAGAAGGGGAGAAGGATGTAACATCCCATGTAAAAAAAGAATACGATATTTTTATATTTACTTATATTTGTGAATTAAATATTAATTTTAGTTTAAATAGGATCTTTTGTTCTATGGTGTACCCGACACGCATCAATGGGCTTCTTCTAATTCTCATGTCGCACACATGGCTGATTCATACTCAAAAAAAATATAACATTATTTTAAATGGTAGTTAACGGATATAATTTGTATTGGAATGAATGAAAAATAACTAACTACAATATGATTAGACTTGTTTGTTAAAGGGTTTTTACATTTATCCAATAAATATAATAGGATTAAAATGAAAATGAATCAAATTTTAAGCATAAATACTATAGTATTTTTTTAAATGTAGTTTTACTTCCTTTTGATGGATAACCCTTTTTAAATATATTATTTTTTCAATTTTATATATACCATTTGACAAAATAAACTTAATATTTATAAGTGGGACATAAAAATATACTTTTGGTAAAAAAAATTGTATTTTTATGATAAAGTTCATTTTTTAATGAATACTGAAAAATACTGCATTTTAAGTCAAAAACTGCCATTTCATCTGATTTATTTATATACAAATTTTTTTCTTTTAATTGGGCTTAACATATAATTGGATTAAATTTTTATCATTTAATCCAATGTTTGTCATTTTAAGTAATTTAAATTTGAAATTGGGCGTAAACAAATTTCAATCATTTGATAATTATTATTTTTTAAAAACATGCTTTTTAGTTTTGACAATAGAAATTAATTTTAAATTAATTTCCAAAAATTATGTGTTTTGAATTTGGAAAAATGGATTCCACATTTGTAATAAAGAGGTAAAAATTATGTAAATTGGTAAATTTTATTTTTAGACATTTTGAATTATAACTTCAGTAAATATTTTATTTACCATGGTTAAAGGTTAAATATGACAAATATAGGAAAACAATAGTATTTTAATAATAATAAATTATCCTAACACGTGTAAAAACACTATTAGATGATACATTTCCAACCATGGGAATCCATAAGTCTATTTTGGGACCCATGGTGCATCTTGTATGTGAAAATGAAATTTTATAAAAATTAATTTCATGTTAAGGAAAATGCAACATAAACACATATCTTTTAGTAAAAAAAATTTTATAAGGGGTTATATAAGTGATATTTTAGACTATAATTAGTAATTAAAAAGATAATAATATTTCATACATCATATTATTTTATTAGTAATTTTTAGATATCATATAAATAAAATTACCTATGACACAATAGTGATGTAGTGATTACCTTATTAATGAATGATTTAAATAAATGTGATTATAAATATTAAAATTAATTTATTTTGGAAATTTTTAGTCCATACCATAATTATTTAGATTTTTATAACTTTTAATTAGTGAGTTAATTTAGGTTTTTCTAAATAATCATGTTTTTATAGATTTTTTAAAAGTCATGATATGAATAGTTTATAAATTGACATAAACACGTTTTTGAAATTAATACTATTTTATTAAATGATAAAATAATCCTAAAAATATACAATTATTCCAAATGAAATATATGATGTTAATAATGTCCTTAATGACCAATGTTTTTGTCTCTCAAGAATTTTATTGTAAATATATTAACTATATAGTATAAATATACAAGAGAACATGGTAAAAGTTAAATTAGTTAACTAAAGGTTAAAGCTAAAAGATATGGTTAATGTTACAACCTAAACCTATATAAAACCCATTTCCTAATAGGATTTAAAAAAATTCTCAGATTATATTTGAATTAAATGAGTTGGGGACATTTTGACATTTAAAATAGATTTATAATAAAATAATACCTTCAAACTTTCCTAAAGTGACCCTCCTACCACTTATAAAAGGACACCACCTCTAACACATTACCCACAAATCTCAAGCCTCTTGGATTGTCCAGAATCTACTACAGTAATCTACCAAAATCCTTCTATTCCACCTATAATCCTTCCACTAGGAATAAGGAAATTCAAGAATTTATTTTGGTTCAAACCAATGAGAGTTACCCAATTTAAAGGTAACATCTTCTCTCAAGTTCCTTTTCATTATTTTTTACCTTCTCTACTCTATAAAATCTTCTTATTATTTGTTTATATAAAAAAAAAATTGTTAATATACTAAGTTTTTGTTATGATAATAATTATAAGTAAACTTACAAACACCTTCGTCTAATGGGTATTGAACATACTATTTTGAGGGGCGACAAACTACTGCATTACGAAATGATGATTGTTCGATTATATCCTACTGACTCTTATGGTGGCCATTATGATGGAACTATAATTATATATGATATTTATGATATTTATTTTATATATATGCTTATTTAATTATCTTTTATAACATACCTTTATTCTTTTCATGTTGTATAAATACAATAATTTCATTTGAGGAAGTGCAGACTACCGCCCACTCAATGTGATATGACTCTTTCATTCCATCAATGGAATGTATAAAGGACGGAATACATGAAATTATGTAACGTATATAAAATATTATATTATAATTTAATTATAATATATCTATTTATCGTTAAATTTTAATTCCTTTAAAGACGAAATAGAAATGAATGTAGCGTTCATGCATACGTACGACTTACCATCTCCATGAACGATGAATTTCATTTCATATCTGTAAATGATATGGAATACTATAAATACATATTTACTGTATATATATATATATATGATATATATGATATCTAAATCATGAATATCATTCTGTATAAAATGGAATTTTTACCACATGGATAATTTAAAATTATAACAAGTTCATTTTTGACTCAAATTCCGGACATCAAAAAAATGTCTGATATGAATTAAAATAATTAACTAATTATTATAGCAAGATAATAAGTGATATAAAAGGAATAATAATCATGAATAAGGTTCTCCAACAATTATAAATTAACTTAATTTTTTTATTCAGGAAATATATAATGAATGTGTCATGTTGGGGATGAGGTAAGGGACTTCGTCTCAATCTCCTTTCATTGAGAATACTTTGATTTATAAAAAACATTACTTTATAAGTGTTTCCCTAAGAATCTGGGGATTGAATGCCTTGATGGGAGGTTCAAATATTCTGATTGGTTTCTAACAGGTTTTTTTGTAGAACTTGAAACATCCAATGATTCCACATCCATTTAGACCTACTTTCCAAAGGTAGGAGCTCATTAGTTTGTGGACTGATGAGGCTTAAGAATTTGCATTGGTCAAGAGGATGGGAGGTCGGACTCATCACACATTTTTGAGGGGAATTATTGTCTACTCCGGGACTCTCTTTATATATTTAAGTTATGTTCGTGAATCCTTATTACATTACCAAGTATTAAATGAGCTTTCCTTCAGATCTGACAATCAATGATTAAATATGTAGGAAATATAGAGAATATTTTATATGTATTCGAGGTTCTTCATTGATAGAGAATCATCTGTATTTATTAGAGATTCTTGGTCAATGGTACCCTTCGACACATTTATATAGAAGTCTCTTGGTCATTATGATGACCATGCTAGTTTTAAAGCCACTTAGTGGGGCACTTGATGTTTATTGTCATTTAGAAAGACTTGGATTATTTCAGAGTTGGGATCAAACCCGCAGATGGGCTACCTACGTATCCTTTGTTTAGAAAAGGTATCAGAACCCACGTAGTTCGAGTAAGGGAGTATGATATTTATGATTAATGGGTCAAAGAAGAATGTCATAATTAATTTTACACTCTAAGCTCACGTGAGTCATTCTCGGTGTAAGAAACAAGAGGTATTGGTAAAAATTAGACAATTGTGCCATAAAATATGCAATCATAAGAAATAATTTTGGACTTATGTATGTATGACTACCTAGATAAATTAATATTAGGATTTACTTCATAGAGGAAATCCAGGAACATTGCCCATAAAGGTATATGTGCTTCATGGGGATTTGAATACTTTAACATGGGGATTACTCCTGAAAAGGACGCCCAAATTAGGATAAGACTTGTGATTGGGTTTTACTCCTGAGAAAGAATCCCAGATCAAAGGTAAATTAGGACTAGTTAAGAAGAATTAAGACTGGGGCTTACTCTTGAAGAGGATGCCCATATTTGTGACTAGGGCTTACTTCTGAAGAGGATGCCCATATTTGAGACTGGGGCTTAATCCTAAGGAGGATGCCTATATTAGAGGATTTGGACTGGGGCTTACTCCTGAAAAGGAGGCCCAGGTTAAAGGAATTATGGTTTGGGGCTTACTCTTGATGAGGATGCCCATAAATTTTTGGAATTATGACTGGGGATTACTCCTGAAAAGGAGGCCCAGGTTAGGGGATCTGAAGCTTACTCATAAAGACGAAGCACAGATTAGAGGACTTGGGGCTTACTTATGAAGAGGATGCCCAAATTTGAGAATTATGACTGGGGATTATTCCTAAAAAGGAGACCTAGGTTAAGGATTCTCTCATCTTAAAGGTTGAGGTTGAATGAATGAAATCTCAATCTTTAGTGACATAAAGATGTGTAAATCACTAGGTTTTGAGAGATATTCCATAGAATTCCATTTTGATAAGGAATTCAAATCAAGAAATCATGCCATAAATGGATTTTAAGAGTGTCTTGAAGACTTAATCTTGAATAGGAGAGGTGGAATGGCTTAAGAGGGGTGAAATGGCAAGAAGGGCACCCAAAAAGGCAGGGGTGCGCAAGTCCTGGCAGGCGCGCAGGTACTGTGTGGGCGCGCAAGTCCTGGTCGCACAGGTATACCTGTGCGACCTATAAGTACTTGCGCGTTTGAAACTATTGCAGTAATACTTGAGAGATCCTTGACCAATTCCTTAATAATTACCATAAGGTACTTCCAGAAGAGAGGCGCACAAGTTTTGGTGAGGAAGTAGGGCAGCGCACAAGTATGTTCATTCCCCTTAAGGGTAAAACACCTTAGGCGCGCAATTGTTAGTGAATTCTAACAGTTATACCTTACTCCTCTTGTTTAGACCTTCCATTCTAGGTAAAGAATTACCTTATAAGTGTTCAGAAGACCTGGAGAAGAGACTTGGGCGTTCAGAACTTTAAATCTGAATTCTGGAAAAAATCCTACTTTTAATGAGGGGCCCATAGGGTCTATTTATAGGCTGAAGAAGACCCGGGCAGTTATCTTTTCGGTCACACAAGTCACTTGCACGACCACTAGGCGGCGCACAAGGGGACTTGCACAACAGTGATAGAACTTGCGCGGCACATGTGCTTTTGATCCCTTGTTCATGCCTTTGTTGATTTTTGTTGTTTTCTTCAAAGGATGAATCAATTTGTGCTAATTCATTTCCCTTTCCATTCTTTTAGACAATGTGATGAAAAGGAGCGTCAAAAAATGTCCCCCCTCAGAGTTGGATCTAAAGAGAAATGAGGATTTGACTCTGAGGAAAAGAATAAAACCAATGGAAAGGCGGTGTGCAAGTTAAGGAGTGCAAATGAGCTTTGGGAATGTAGGATATGGTGCATAGGGTAGGGACTTTGGTCGCTTAGGGTTACAGACTTGTCTAAAAATAGAGGGCATCACTTCCGTATAAGCACATGGATTTGAAACACTCGAGCTCTCGCCGCGCAAGTTTCATTTGCTGCGCAAGTTTCTCTGTTTCCCACTATTTCCTTGATGTCGTACTGCTGTCAAGGTATCTAGGCATGCACGGTGATACTTGTGCATCAAATACTTGCGCGACACATCCATACTTGCACGCCATGTTTTAGATTTGCATGCCTTAATTACTTTTCCATTTTTATGAATTCTTTCACAAATTTTATGAAAAATAAACCCATTTAAGAGTTAGTTTATTCAAATTTTGTGCAGATTCAATCGCTCCCAGGAGAATCAGAATGGCTGATGAACTAGCTAGTAAGAGGATTGATGACATGATGAACATTGTTGGCCATTATTACTATGATATCTATGACAACACATTCCCAGATTTGGCTAAGTACTTGAAGAAATATCATCATAATTTCCCACCGAGAACCAACCTGTCCCTGTATGGTCATGGTCATCTGCAAGGAGTCAATGTTACAAATGAAAATAACTATACACCTAAAATGCAGCTGCACTGCTACTCCTCTATTTCAGTTATGCTGTGCATTAAGAGCAACAACAATGTTGTGAAGTTTCAAATTCTCCTTCTATGCCATTTCATTACAGATATGAAAATGGAAAACCCATGGGCTGAAATGTTTTCCACTGTCGGTTGGTGGAGAGAAGACAAACATGGCATTAGAGAAATATCTAAAATTAGTACTCTCTCCAAATGGATCTTTACTTCCAATTCTCCATTCTAGAATCCATGTATCCATCTTCCAAGTCTCTTGGACAGAAACAGAGTCACTATTTGATCAACAAAATTTTTTCCTCAAACCGCACTCAAGAACATCCTTTAATAACTGTTCCGAGAAGAGCTGGTATCACAGCATCTCTTATTATAACCAGTTGAATGAATGAATTCCAGGTGATTGCTGATGAAGCTCGGGATTCCGTAAATCAAATGAAGAGTTATGTTGAAAGCCTCTTATAATTCTTGAAAATGAGAAGAGACTCCAGTCTATGGATGCCCTTCTATCTCCTATGTATCAATGAAAAACACTTTCACCTTCACTCATTTGTACCTTCATTCTCTTTTTCTACTTGCTTTAGATTTTATATAAGCCAATGGGCCTAGTAAGCATAGTTTGATTTTTACTAGGATTAATGTAAATAACCATACAAACTTCGAAACTTTTAATTGCTCAATATTACCTAAATCCTAAAAAACGTATGTTTAGTTAGCTTGGAACTTGAATTTTATTCAAAGTTCCTTTGTATTTTGTGGGTAGTTTAAAGTCATGCATGTCGGACATAAAAAGGCTAATGTTTAAGGTCGAAATAGCTTTGACCGAATGAATTAGAATTGACTCAATTCCTTGACAATTCTTCTGAAAACATAGTACCATACTCAAGTATGAGGGAAAAATATGTAAACTATGACTTAAAAATATTTGAATATGAGGAATGTTATGAAAAAGAGCTAAAAGGCATTAAAAGAAGTAGTTCCCAAGAATGAAGTTACCATTATTAAACAAACCCGTTAGGGGGTTGAATTATGCAGGGCCATCTAAGGGCACTGGCTGCATAGTCAAATAAATAGTATCTCTTGGCTAACAAGTCTGTTATGTAGACTGTTTATGCATAGCCACCTATGGGCACATGCTGCATAGTCTGGAAAAAGAACTCTCAGAAATTTACTTTCCTAGTGCTAAAAGCCAGTGAAAGTTTATGGAGATTCAAATCTTCCAAATTATAGAGATTGCGGTATTGAAAGAGGTACTTGAATATGGAGAAGATATTTTTAAACAAGATTATTGAAGAACTGGATGAATATCACTCCTACGAAGGTCTGACCCAAACTTAGGGAAGGATAATTTAAACCATAGACTTGAATACTTTCAGATCCTGAAAAAGGATATGGGACAAATATGTTAAGGATGGCTGTTTTTGCGGATCCTTACATACTGTCATTTAAGACAAATAAGGACAAAAGAGGCATTCTTCCCAAGAATGAAGTTACCACTATCTGACAAACCCGTTAGGGGGTTGAATTATGTAGGTCCACCTAAGGGAATTGGCTGCATAATCAAATAATAGTATCTTTTGGCTAACAAGTCTGTTATGTAGACTGTTTATGCAAGGCCGCCTATAGGCACATGCTGCATAGTCAGGCAAAATAATTCTTAGAAGTTTGTCATTTTTATGACCTAGAAGTCATGAAAAGGGTTTATAAAGATCTGAAAATATTTAAGGTTAGGATTATGACACATAAAGATGGGTATTGTTTAATGTATACAGAGATACACAGATCAATGCTAACCATAATCATGTTGTGGCTGGGTCCTGAATTGAAATGTTGGACTTCACTACGTATCCCATAAGGTTGGGAATCAAGCTCATACATAGTTCTTAAATTAATGTTTAACGTTGTGTGGCACAAAAGGATTAGAGATCTTAGTTTAGGGTCATATAGCTTGGACCATTGTAAGAAATACACAGTGTGTGTTTTCATGGGGACTTTTCCGCCAAGAGACTGAAAGTGGAATTTGGGGTTAGGACCAAAGACTTGGGGCTGAATTCGAGGGACACTCGAACATTCCTATGTATCCCATTAGGATAGGAATCAAGCCCACGTAGTTATAGAAATACCCTTTGTATAAATTTGGTTCGTACATGTGAAGGGTGAAAGGGGACTTTAGTACAATGATGGTTTAACCCAAGATAAATGGTTTGGGAGTTCCCATGTATGCATGTAGTCTTTGAAATGAAACATGATTGAAAAGTCAATGTAAATAATGGCTCCCTCTCAGGTGAGGGTATCAATGAATATTTCAGTTTATTGTTTTACTGGATAAAGGTGGTGTATAGTTTAACGTCATATAGCAAGGACGAAAGTGAACCAATGTAAAGATATTGATTCTAAGGGTGGTTTCACGAATTAACATCGTATGTGATGGAGATGAACTAACGTGAAGAGATTGGTTTTGGGCTTGAACCTTGGGAGGTTGCCTACATACTCATCCTAGAAGGCAAGGATCAAAGTCCGTGTAGTTCAATTAAAGAATGAATTAATGATCAAGTTTTTCTTGGGGAAAATGACATAAAAAATGATGTTGTTAGGAGTTACACATGGTTAGCGGCCCAAAGAGAGTGTTATGGTTGAGGTTTGATCTAAGATCACGTGAGTCATACTCGGTGTGAGAAACAGGAGGTAAAAACAACCTTAACAATGCATAGTTTAATGTCATGTAGGACATATAAAGGGAATATGCAGTTTAAAGTCTTGAAGTTAAGACTATTGGTGCTGCACAGTTTAGTGTCATGTAGCAGGGACAAAGTACAATTTAATGTCATGTATGATGTATCATGGACTTTCTGTACAGTTTAGCGTCATGTAGTTAGGACGATGGGGACAGTAGAGTTTAACGTCATGTTGGAGGAAAGGGGGACTGTGCAGTTTAATGTCATGCAGCGAGGACAAAAGAGTACACCATTTAACGTCATGTTTGACGAATTGGGGATTTTTTTCCACAGTTTAGCGTCATGTTGGACGAAAGTGTGAATAGTTTAAGGTTATATGCATCGACCATGGATGGTGCAGATTAGTGTCATGCTGGACAAAAGTGTAGTTTAAGGTCATACAGGACCTTTGATGATTATGTAGTTTAATGTCTTTCCGGACATAAGGGACTTCTATATAGTTTAGTGTCATGTAGTTAGGACATCACAGTTTAACGTCTTGCTGGATGTAAGGGACTTGAAAATAGTTTAGGGTCATATGCATGGACCATTGATGATGCTGTTTAAGGTCATACTGGACCATTGATGTAGTTTAAGGTTATACAGGACCTAGTTGCAGTTTAAGGTCATACTGGACCATTTAGGGAACTTTTTAACAGTTTAACGTCGCGTGGGATGAAAGTAATACAAATAGTTTAAGGTCATATGTATGGACCGTTGCTGTATAGTTTAACCTCATATAGCAAGGATGAAAGATGGACTTTGCAGTTTAATGTCATGGAGTGGGGAAAAATTAGGTAATTTTTTCCATAGTTTAACGTCATGTGGGACGAAATTAATACAAATAGTTTAAGGTTATATGTATGGACCGTTTCTGTATAGTTTAATGTCATATAACAAGGATGGAAGAGGGACTTTGTAGTTTAATGTCATCCTGTGAGGAAAAATTAGGGAATTTTTTCCCCAGTTTAACATCGTGTGGGACAAAATTAATACAAATAGTTTAAGGTCATATGTATGGACCGTTGCTGTATAGTTTAACATAATATAGCAATGATGAAAGAGGGACTTTGCAGTTTAATGTCATGCAGTGTGGAAAAATTAGGGAATTTTTTTCTCATAGTTTACCGTCGTGTGGGATGAAATTAATACAAATAGTTTAAGGTCATATATATGGACCATTGCTGTATAGTTTAAAGTCATATAGTAAGGAAAAAAGAGGGACTTTATAGTTTAATGTCATGTAGTGAGGAAAAATTAAGGAATTTTTTTCCATTGTTTAACGTCGTTTTGGAATAAATTAATACAAATAGTTTAAGGTCATATGTATGGACCGTTGGTGTATAGTTTAACGTCATATAGCAAGGAGGAAAGAGGGACTTTGCAGTTTAATGTCATGCAGTAAAGAAAAATTAGGGAAATGTTTTCCATAGTTTAACATCGTATGGGAAAACATTAATACAAATAGTTTAAGTTCATATGTATGGACCATTTCTGTATAGTTTAACCTCATATAGCAAGGACGAAAGAGGGACTTTGCAGTTTAATGTCATGCAGTGAGGACAAATCAGGGAATTTTTTTCCATAGTTTAACGTCGTGTGGGATGAAATTAATAGAAATAGTTTTAGGTCATATGTATGGACTGTTGCTATATAGTTTAATGTCATATAGCAAGGAAGAAAGAGAGACTTTGTGTTTATACAAAATACTTCTTCAAAAATATGGAATTGGTTGGAGTAGTGATGAGTTCTCCATCCATAGAGATTAATGAATAAGCTCCATTGGAGTAGACCCTGTGTATTGAATAAGGTCATTCCCATTTTGGCTCAAGAATGGGAGGTTTCTTTCCTGGTATCATTGGAGTTCTGATAACTAATACCAATTCTCCCTGAGTGAATGAACGAAGACAAACTTTTTTGTTAAAAGCTCGTGCTATTCGATTCTGATAGACTTCCAAGTGGTGCAAAGTGCACAATATTTTTTCATCTAACCATTCCAATTCATTCAATCGCTTTTGATATTGTTCATCTGTAGATGACTGAGCACAAATGGCTACTCTGAGCGAACGAAATTGAACTTCAATTAGCAAGACGGCTTATGTTCTATATACCAGTGAATATGGAGTAGACTGGGTTGCTGTGCGGGTGGTAGTCCGATAATCCCATAAAGCATGAAAGAGTTTATCAGGCCATGACCTATTATCTTTATCCACTATCTTTTGCATAATATTTGAAAGAATCTTGTTAAAGGATTCTATCTGGCCGTTGGCCGCTGCATGATACCGAGATGAATGGTTGGATTTGATGTTGTATTCTTGATACAACTTCTTCACCTCAGATGAATAGAAATTGGTGCCATTTTCAGTCAATATGGTGTGAGGGACACCAAGTCTGGTAATGATGTTAGACTTGATGAAGCTAACAACGCATTTAGAACTGACTTCCTTGAGAGGTATTGCCTCTACCCACTTGGAAAAGAAGTCAGTAGCAGTAATAATGTACTTAAACTGATTGGCTGTAGCCAAAGGATAAGGTCCCACCACATCCATTGCCCATGTGGAAAATTTCCAGGAGTATTTAGCTGTATGAAGCAACTCTGGAGGTTGATGAATGAAATTGGCATGCACTTGGCATGAATGAAACTTCTTTGTGAAATCGACACAATATTGTATCATTGAAGGCCAAAAGTATCCAAGCCTTTGAATATGATCAGACAGTCTATGTCTAGATTGGTGGGCACCATAGACTTTTGCATGCACTCCTTTCATGATAACCATTGTCTCTTCACCATCAATGCATCTAAAGAGAACTCCATCAAAACAACATTTTTAGAGAATTTTCTCTAAGTCATCTAGGCTATCATAAAGAGTAAAATTGACCAAACATTGCCGGATTTGTTCTTTCTCAGCTCTATCAGATGGAAGTGTTCCATTTTGAAGGTATTCCCTGATAGGTGACATCCATCCTGTAGTATGACCATATGGTTCCGGAATGGGACTAATTTCATTAATTTCATCTGTTCTGATTTGAACATAAGGTGAAATTTCACGACGGTGGGTAATACTGATAGTTGTCTCATCCTGATTTGGATCTGGCAGAGCTGTAGCTATATTAGCCAGTGCATCAGCTTGAGCATTTTGTGATATTGGGACATAAGAAAATGTCGGTTCCAAAGGGAATTATTCCATCAACTCTCCGACATAATCATACAAAGGGATTAGTTCTTCTTTTCTGATGGCATAATCCCCACTGACTTGTTTTATTACTAGGTCTGAATCACCTTTAACTTTTAAGTGATTCACTTGTGCTTGAAGTGCTAATTCCAAGCCTGCGATGAGAGCTTGGTATTCGGATTCATTATTGGTACCACCTTCCTAAAATAAGAAGGAATAAGGTAACACTTCCTTTTCTGGAGAAATGAGCACAATTCCTAAGCCAACTTTGTTGAATTTAGGATTTTCCATTTTCCTCCCTGTTGGACTTCTGGAAGCACTGTCAAAATACATTTCCCGTTCTTGAGGACTTTCTTAAACAGAGAAGACTTCCTCATCAGGGAGTTCAATATCTGAAGATGTGTCTCCCACTGAAGGGTGTTCAGCCAGGAAATAATCCAGAGCTTGGCCCTTTATCTCCTTTTGAAACACATACTGAATATCGAATTGCTACAAAATAACTGCCCACCTTGCCAGACGTTTTTTTTGTCAAAGGACCAAAGCAAATTTATTAGCAAAAAGAAAACAAGGATTACAAGAGTCTAAAAGACGGGATCAAATTACAATCTTTAAGTTGAAAAGGCATCAGATTATCTGGGAGCTCCTCCAGCCATGTTAAAGTCTGATCAATGCCTTTATTAGCGAGAGCATCCGCAACCATATTAGCTTCGCGGTAAGTATGTGTTGCAATGAAACTGACATCATGGAGAGATTGAAGACAATTCATCCAGCGCATAGTAATTGGCCAAGCAAGATGAATATCTCCCTTCCAAATGGCTTGAACAACAGTAGTAGAATCACTTTCAATCCATAAGTTGTTCAACCCATGTTGAAGAGCAAAAGCAGTGGCATGAATAACACTTAGAATCTCTGCTTCCAGAGAGGTTGCAGTACCGCAGCCTCCAAAAAAGCACCCCATAATATTACCATGATGATTTCTGAAGACGGCTCCACAACCTGCAGGACCTGGATTTCCTTTAGAGGCTCTATCCACATTGATTTTAATCCAACCTGTAATCATTGGATGACTAAAGATGAATTTGAGCGGGTTATTGCGAGATACCAATTAGACTTCGTGATGTTTCAGATAGTGTCTCAAATTCTGAACTGCAAAGATTAATGCCAGGCAGCACTTCTTAATACTTGAATACCGGGTTTCTGCTTCAAGCATAGTTCAAATGAGATAGTAAAGGATGTTTTAATTTCCAACATCATTCTTCTGAGCAAGAAAGGAACCCAATGATCGCTCTAAGGCTATCACGTAGAGGATAAGTGGTCTTCCTTCAATAGGTGGCATAAGTACCGGTGGACTCAAGAGGTATTCCTTGAGAATATCGAATGATTCTTGAAATTCTTCAGTCCACTAGTAAGTGACTCCCTTCTTCATCAATTTGGTGATGGGTAAACTTTTTCCTGCCAAATTAGTGATGAAACGCCGAATATAGGCTAAGTGTCCTTGAAGTCCTCTTAATTCATTCAAATTTTGAGGAGGTTACATAACAAGGATTGACTTGGTTATCTCAGGATCGACTTCAATACCACGATGGTGTACAACAAAGACGATGAATTTTCCTCAGGTTACCCCAAAAGCACATTTTAAGGGGTTCATCTTCAAATTATGTTGTTGAAGCTTACAGAATATGACTTCCAAATCAGCCAATTGATTAGAATGTTGCTAGGATTTAACCAAAAAATCATCTACATAGCATTCAACAAACTTCCCTAAGAAGGGTTTGAAGATACGATGCATGGCACGTTGATACGTTGCACATGCATTCTTTAAGCCAAAAGGCATTACTCGGTAGCAAAAGACACCATGAGGGGCTCTGAAGGCTGTAGATTCCTCATCTTCTAGGGCCATTCGGATCTGATTATATATGAAATATCCATCCATGAAGGAAAGTGCTTCATATCTAGCTGTTGCATCAATTAGATGTTCTGTAATCCGAACTGGGAAATCATCCTTAGGACAATGCCGATTAAGATCTCTAAAATCAATGAAAACTCTAATTTGTCTGTTATTCTTCTTTACAGGGACAATATTAGCCAACCAACTGGGATATTTAACTTCTCTAATGAAGTAAGATTTGATAAGCTTATCCACTTCAGCCTCAATTTTGGAAGCATAAGTTTGTTGTGTTCTTCTCGCGGCTTGCTTAAATCCTCGATGTTCTTCTGGTAAACCCAAATGATGAGTAGAAACATCAGGATCAAGCCTAGGCATTTCTGTATTTTTCCAAGCAAATATGTCTCTATTTTTCTTTAGAAAAGAAATATACATCTCTTGCTCTTCAAGAGTCATGTCCGCACTGATTAAAGTGGGTCATGGATCTTCTTTTGTACCCAGATTTATTTCTCTGAGTTCATCCACAGTGGTAGAGATACCCTCTTCAAATGTTGGAGGAGAATCTCTGAGATCTTCCTCTTCTTCTTCATCATGTGTTATTTCTTCCATTTCTACTTGCATAGTAGATGATAAAGCAGAACATTCATTATTAGAAGAGATGTCACAATTTGCACATCTTGAAGAAAAAGCTTCCATTTCCGACCTGATTGATGATGAAGGGTCTTCTTTGGGTATTAAAGAGGAGATGATGGATTGAAAATTGACATCATTGTTCACCTCCGATGTTGCTATAAATTATTCTGGCCTAATTATCGAAGTATATACTTTTTGTATTTCAGCAGATGAAATGAAGACGTCACCATTTGTGCTTTCATCACTGCTTGGTGGGTTACCAATTTCTCTCATGTTGTCTGGCTCGATTTCCGTAATTGACATTATGGATCTTTCCATAAGAGTATTTTGATTTGGGTATATCTTGTCAATTTTACTGATAGGCAACACATAATCTGGACTAACATGTGTAAATGGATTTACTGGAATCTTCTCCAAACCATATGGAGCATTAACTTTGGTAATATCCTTTGTTATGGATTTCTCCCTTCCCTTCATGTGACAGAATTCCTTCTCAATGTATTGAGACTCACATGTCTTGAACGGGGCCTTATCACCATACAATGTCCCAACTTGACCATCAAAACAATATTTGAGACATTGATGGTATGATGAAGGGATAGCTATATGCTGATGTAGCCAGGGTCTTCCAATCAAGATGTTGAAGGCTGAGTCCTGATCAACAACCATGAAATTTGAATTGGATACAAGATCTACAAACTGAGTTCTGAGTGTAACTTCGCCCAGTGGTTCTTGTTAATTTTTATCATATCCTTGTAACATCATGGTAGAAGGAGATAAAATAGATTCCGTGAGGCCCAATCGACGAAGTGTATGAATGAGTATGAGGTTGACTCCTGAACCATTGTCAATGAAATCTTTTCAAACATCTACGCCATTGACCCTTCCAGATAAGTACAAAGGTCTAGTATTCCCATGCACAACATCATATTCATTAGTAAAAGATATTATTGCATGGAATTCTGCAGGATTATTCTCTATGTGATAGACTTCAGCTGCAACAATTTCAGTTTCAAACTCTTGAGGACTTGACAAAGCCTCGATGAGTGCTTCCCGAAGATCTTTTGACAGATTTAGAGCATCCAGAATGGATTACTTGGTCGGTACTTGGGCCAAGTGTTTCAATACATCATACTTTTGATCCCGAGGTCTGTATTTCCCAACAAGAATATGTGGTTTAGCAGGTACCTTGGAAGCAGATGCTTTGGAAGTTGATGAATCTTGTATCGGAATAGAAGTTGACAATATCCCTAATTTTGGAAGATTAGACCGATTAGATCCATTTACATTCTGAGAGGAAGAGGATGGAACCTTTAACTGGTCTTCCAAAATAACTATTCCAGGACTGAATTTGCTATTGTTAGAAGAACTTGCTTGTTCTTGTTGATCTCGCTGAAGGGCTCTACCACGAGTTTCTGATGCGTACACAGTTCTAGAAGGGGTAGAATTGGTGTAGTGGATTCTGAAAGATCCAGGTCTTCCCCTGTATCCTGAGCCTTTAGAACTTCCTCTGATTCCCTTTTTTGATACAGGGAATTTAGGCTCATTGAAATTGAAACTACGACTGGCATATGGATCTGTTAATTGAATCATATTAACAGAACCTAAGATTAACTCTTCATCTGATGAAGACTCTGCCTAATTAGTCTGTTTAGGCTGTGCTGTTTGGTGGGGCAGTGCCCGTGGCTTTGAAGTAGATGACATGAAGTCTGCCAGAGTCAAATACAACTTAGGATTTGACACATAATCATCTTCTTCTGATTCTTTTTATTTCTTTGAATTATGCCGTTTCTTTGAGGACTTTCCCTATGATAAAAAGGGTTTTTCCACAACATTCATGGCCGAAGACACAATCAGTTTCTTTAATTGTGTTAGCAAAATAGCATGAGTTCGGTTGATTGTCTTTCTAACCATACAATCATCATACTTCTTTGAATTTTTGCTTTTGACTTCTTGCCATTCACTTTCCTCCTCTGGAACTGTAACAGTGACACATGCTACCTGAGCTGAGGATCCTTTCAATGTGACTTGTCCCGAGTCGACCATCTTTTGCAGGAGGTATTTGAAGACAAAACACTACTAGATGGGATGCCCCAACATTTGATGAAAGGGGCAATAATTGGGATGCTCTTCAACTCTTTCCTTATTTGGCCTCTTGGGATTTGGCAGTTGAACCAGATTATTTTCCACAGCCGAAATGATGTAACCAAGAACTTGTTCATTTCGGAAAGAGTATGTTTTGCTCTTCAAATCCTCAAATTGTTTTCTTCTTTGATCTCTTTGATCATCTGGATGAAACAGTCAGTTTTGTTGGCACTCAGAAGGTGGAGCCCTTCGATAAGATGAAGGATTTTAATTAAAAACAGGCACATGTGCTTGTTTAAGCATAACTGTAGAAGTTTATGCTTTACCCATTCTCCTTCCTGGAGCTGATGGAATTACACGAGATTTAACCTTAGCTTGTATAAGGGAATCTTCAATCTGATTAGCGATTAAAGTAAGGTCTCGAAACCCTCCTGTATATTTCACAGGGATCAATGCTGTGCATAATTCGTCACGCATATTTTCCACACAGATTGGAAACAATTACTCTTGAGGAAGTGCTAAGCTTAGTGAATATGTTAATCCCTTCCAGCGAGCAATGATATCTGAGACCCTTTCATTCTCTCTTTTCATACAGTTTTCAAGATCGAAAACTATTGTCTTTGGCAATGTTGAGATGAACTGAAGAAGGAATTTTTGTCGAAGATCCTCCTATCCGGTAATTGACCGGGATTTCAAGCTTGTATACCAGACAAAGGCTGGTCCTTGCAAAGTCCGTACGAAGCATCTGAGTTTTATTGCTTCTTGCTGCATGGGAGTTCCCATCATTGGATCACAACAAGACACATAATGCGTCAAATTCTATTCAGGGTCACCTGATCCATTGAAAATAGGGAATACAGGGTTTCCAAAACTAGATGGAGGAGAGATTGAATCTACCCATTCAGGGTAAACTTTATTTTCTGGTTGAACCTGTGCATGTTTCCCTTCCAGAGATTCTAACTGAGCTGTTAATGACTCAATGGATGTTATTAACTTTTTAGAAACATCTGGTTAAACTTGGACTTGGGTAGGTGCAATGACTGGAGCTTAGACAGATGTGGTGGCTAGTGCTTCAACTGATGGTAGCACTGCCAACTTTTTTTGCACTTGACCCATAGGATTAGGCCTGTGAGGGTGTACTAATAGATGAGGATATTCCGGATCCATCTCAGTAGGTGCAACAAATTCCCTTGGCTGACTGACTACAGCACACTCCTGAAGAAGACTACCATGAAGTAGTTCTGCACTCAACCTCCTTAATTCCTTCATTTCTTCCTCATGTTGTGCAAACCTTTGCTCTAGTGAGAGCAATTGGCCATCTCTAGAGGAAGTATATGCAACATGATTCTTTCCCCTCCCTTTGTTGGATCCTTTTCGGAGACGGGGAAGTGGGTTACTTTAAGGATTGCCTAGGTTTTGAGTAATCCTTTGATTTCGTGTACGCACACCTTCTTCATTTGTATTGGTACATACATATTATTGAGCATGACCCTCTTCATCTGAGTCCCCTGAGTGAGCCTCATCTGGTGGATCAGAAACAACGGAATTGATGACATTTATTGATGCATAACTCGTCACATCCCTTCTATCAACAATTCTATGATATTTTCCTCTTTAATGTCTTTGATGAGACATTGCCTTTTGTTGATTTGATCCCTCCGGAACTTCTTGAAAAATTGTAATTTGGAGGGAATCTCCTGATAATTTGGCTTTTCATTCCTCTTGAGGCTTCTTCCCCAATCAAGAAAAAACCAACTTTCTCTAAGGAGGGGATTGATGATTTGACAAAGTCCCCAGTCCAGTGGACTGGGGTTGTTCCTTCTCAACTCCTCGAATCTTATTTTTTGATTCTGAGGGATGGTTTAAAAGAGTCCCCAGTCTGGCGAGATGGGTTGGCTCTTGACATGTTATGTCTGAGACTTTCTTAAAATCTCTCATGATCTTGCGAACCTTAGTCTAGAAATTAGCTGGATGCATTAACCTGTATCCACTTTTATCACCTAGTTCAAAAGACTGTTGGATGATTTCTGACCCTTATATCACTTGGTGACGTGCTTGCTCCAAACGAGAGGCCTGTTCAATATTATTGTTTTCTTGAGGAAAGAGTAATTCAACAAATTGTTCTCTGTATTCTTGATTTTGAGAGGAACTAGTTGAAGCCTGTTCTTGGGCAAGCTTTTGATTACAAACAAAGACCATTTACTGTGTCCGTCCATGGGAAATAACATTGCATGATACCATTTTCGACGGGCTTTTCTGACTGGAGAGCATCGTGAAATGCTGTGTTCCATGAACACCCCATCCTCTGACACGAATACCAGATGGGGCATTTTCAATTAACTGACACAATCTTGTTAATGTGCCAAAGCATGAACATTGAAGGGCTCTCTACTGATTTTTAGCCTTCGGATATCGAGAGACTGATAGAGATGCCAAATCAATCGACGTTGTAACCCTTCTATTATCTTAAGATGATTTTAATATTTATCATAAGATAATACTTTCTTTTTCAACTGAAAAAGAGTTTTCTATATTTTGAGACGAATATCATGAATTTCATCTTCCGTAAACATTTCTGGAATGTCATAATGAGAGTCAACCAGAGGCCAAAACATGACTGGCACTTCACCTTTTGCCAGTTGTTTTCTCATGTTTATCATTTCCTCTTTAGCATTTGATGAAGATTATTCTACCTGATTTGAACAGAGTTTGTGTTTCCTTGTTGCTTCATTGGATTCAACAGGATTGGTAGTGAAATAATTGATCAAACTAGAAGATGCATGACTTAGGGGTGGTTCAGAGAATGACCTACTCCCTGGGATATCTTATGATTGAGAAATTATTTCACCTGCTAGTGATAAAGCTTTAGACATGACTGGTTTTGCATTTTCAAGTTCCTCAAGATAAGAGGGATTTCTCGGCAATACATTTTCCACTAGAGCATTTTCCGGGAAATGTGCATCACTACTGCGGAGAAGACTTTCATAGAGAAATTCATCATCATGGGGAGGACCACCATAATGGGTTATAATAAAATACGAGATCTATTTCTCTTTGGTCTTCTGACCACACAGAGGGTTCCTCTGGCTCTCATCTGAAGATGAAACTTTGAGATCGACCGAATTTTCATGAAGAAAGACTTCATGAGGAAGTGTCTGTTGAAGACCTTCAGAATTAATGTTCCCACTATTGGGAAATGAGGGAGTAGAATCTTGAATTTCAACAGATAATAGTTTGAGGGCTTCAAGAACTCCAGCATCGAGCAAGGCCTTGTTACAGATTGGATCTTGATATCTTGACTGTGATGGGTGGGTCTTTTTCTTAGATGCCTTCTTACTCGCCTTGAAAACCACTTGTTGATGATAGTGGATGCTCTGAGCAGGTGTATATGCCTAATCAGAAAATATGGCCAGGTTAGGCTGACGATCTCCACTCAAATCAGGTGTATGTGCCTGACTTGGTTGTCCGTATGATATGGGGGAGTATGCCCCACAACCCTCTTGGACTGGAACAGATGTGTGTGTCTATTCTGGAGTGAATTTTTGATGTGTCACTCCACTGGTAGGGATATATTTATGTGTCTTTCCCTGATATGCTGTTGAAGCTGTTATAATATCCTCACAAGCATCCAGAATATGAGCTGGGATTTACTTCTGCTCTTTCACCATTGATAGAATATGCTTGGTGACTTCAGCTGTCGGAACTGGGAAATACGTCCATTCCAAGATTGGAGTAGGTGTATGTGCCTGCTCCTGTCCTCCTTTTCCTGTCAGTGAATCCTGACAGTACTCAAGTATGGGGGCAGAGAGTTGAGTCTGCCTCATGTTTTTCACCGAGGCTTTCCGATTGACTTCTCCGAATGATACCAAGAGAGACAGTTGGTAGGCTTGATTAATACTAGTAGGTGTATGTGCCTTCTGATTGAACTTCACCAAACGTGGTTGACGAGATTCATCATATTTAGTCAGACGAGCCTGCTGACTAACTGATGATGTATAAACAGGTGTATGTTCCTGCCTATAGTACTCCGCTGGAATTTCCTGGTGGGATTGGCGTGATGCTTCCAGACAAGTCTGCTGGATAGTGGAATTAAAACAGGTAGGTGTATGTTCCCGCTCGTTGCTTTCCACCAAGGTAGGTTAGTGGACTTCTCCATAGATGGATGAGATGTGAACCTGCTCACTATTGACCGGATTCCTCCTCTGGTGGTTCGTCTTGCCTGCTCGGGTTCGAGGAACCTGAGTCGAACACCTGGAGTCGATACCCTCATCAAGTTGAGGGTGCACTGCCGCATGAGTCTAACGGAGATTGTTGGTGGGAACCCTTGGGAAGGACTCCTGTCTACAAGAATTAAGGACCTGAGGGACCTTCTCATTCACCTCCTCTGAATAAGGGAATGAATGGTGATTGCGTTCCGGGGATAACAACCCGAAACGGTTGGAGGTGGTAGTTAGCACCGCCTGTTTCTTGATCACTGGTCGTCGTTGTTTGGATGACCGGTGTGAGTTATTCACTTAGAGGGCTTGTCGGGCAGCCTCCAGAGTTGGGATGGTACCGTGTTGATGGTACTCCTTAACTAGCGCATTTGATACCCAGCGTTGAAGATGCTGAGTAGGTGATGTCATCCTCAAAACGGATGATGATCCAACAAGAGTAGCAGTAGTGGAATTTGCAACAGTAGCATTCACAGTTGTGAATTTGAGAGCAACCATTCTAGAAATGAATAAGATCTTGGAAAAGAGTTCCTTTTTGATATAACTGACGTAATCAAGATAAATTCAGCCACTACATCTTTTGGATGAGCACATATGTCAATGATTGTTTTTTTGGCCCTCTGATTGAGTTTTAAATAGGGGCCTGACAAATAGGTAAAACATTATTTTAACTTGGTTAAGGATTCATGTCGGGTTCACCATTTTTTGTTTCCCTCTGAATCCAGGGATTGACCACCTTGATGGGAGGTTCAGACATTCTAATCGGTTTCTAACAGGTTTTTTTGTAGAACCGGAAACATCCAATGATTCCACATCCATTTAGACCTACATTCCAAAGGTATGTGCTCATTAGTTTGTGGAATGATGAGGCTTAAGAATTTTCATTGGTTGAGAGGATGGGAGGTCGGACTCATCACACTTTTTTGAGGCGAATTATTGTCTACTCCAGGACTCTCTTTATAGATTTAAGTTATGTTCGTGAATCCTTATTACATTACCAATTATAAAATGAGATTTCCTTTAGATCTGACAATCAATGATTAAATATGTAGAAAATTTAGAGAATCTTTTATATGTATTCGAGGTTATTCATCGATAAGGAATCATCTATATTTATTAGAGATTCTTTGTCAATGGTACCCTTCTACACATTTATATAGAAGTCTCTTGGTCATTATGATGACCATGCTAGTTTTAAAGCCACTAAGTGGGGCCCTTGAAAGTTATTGTCATTCAGAAGGACATGGATTATTTCATAGTTCGGATCAAACCTGTAGATGGGCTACCTACGTATCCTTTGTTTAGAAAAGGAATAAGAACCCACATAGTTCGAGTAAGGGAGTATGATGATTATGATTGATGGCTCAAAGAAGAATTTCATAATCACTTTTACACTCTAAGCTCACGTGAGTCATGCTCGGTGTGAGAAATAAGAAGTATTGGTAAAAAATAGTCAATTGTGCCATAAAAGATGCAATAATAAGAAATAATGTGGGACTTATGTATGTATGACTGCATAGATAAATTAATATTAGGATTTACATTAGGGAAGAAATACAGGAATAGGGTCCATAAAGGTATATGTGCTTCATGGAGATTTGAATACTCTAACTTGGGGCTTATTCCTGAAATGGAGGCCCATATTAGGATACGACTTGTGATTGGGTTTTACTCCTGAGAAGGAATCCCAGATAAAAGGTAAATTAGGACTGGTTAAGAAGAATTCAGACTGGGGCTAACTCTTGAAGAGGATTCCCATATTTGTGACTGGGGCTTACTCCTGAAGAGGATTCCCATATTTGTGACTGGGGCTTACTCATAAGGAGGATGCTCAGATTAGAGGATTTGGACTGGGGATTACTCTTGAAAAGGAGGCCCAGGTTAAAGGAATTAAGGTTTGGGGCTTACTCCTGAGGAGGATGCCCATAATTTGGGGAATTATCACTGGGGATTACTCTTGAAAAGGAGGCCCAGGTAAGGGGATCTGGGGCTTACTCCTAAGGAGGGTTCCAAGATTAGAGTACTTGGGGCTTACTCCTAAAGAGGATGCCCAAATTTGAGAATTATGACTGGGGATTATTTCTGAAAAGGATACCCAGGTTAAGGATTCTCTCATATTAAAGGATGAGGTTGAATGAATGAAATATCAATCTTTAGTGACATAAAGATGTGTAAATAACTAGGTTTTGAGAGATATTCCATATATTTCCTTTCATATAAGGAAGCCAAATCAAGAAATCAGGCCATAAATGGCTTTGAAGAGTATCTTGAAGACTGAATATTGAATAGGAGAGGTGGAATGGATTAAGAGGGGTGAAATGGGCAAGAAGTGCACCCAAAAAGGCAGGGGCGCGCAAGTCCTGGCAGGCGCGTAGGTACTGCGTGGACGCGCAAGTCCTGGTCGCGCAGGTATACCTGCGAGACCTATATGTACATGCGCGTTTGTAAACCAGTGCAGTAATACTTGAGTGATCCTTGACTAATGCCTTTATAATTATCCTGAGGTACTTCTAGAATAGAGGCACGCAAGTTTTGGTGAGGAAGTAGGGCAGCGCACAAGTATATTCGTTCCCTTTAAGGTTAAAACACCTTAGGCGCACAAGTGTTAGTGAATTATAACACATAGACCTTACTCCTCTTGTTTAGACCTTCCATTCTAGGTGAAGAATTACCTTAGAAGTGTTCGAAAGACCTGGAGAAGAGACTTGGGTGTTCAGAGCTTTAAATATGAATTTTGGAAAAAATCCTCCTTTTAATGAGGGGCCCACAGGGTCTATTTATAGGCTGAAGAAGACCCGGGCAGTTATATTTTAGGTCGCGCAAGTCACTTGTGCGACCACTAGGCGGCGCGCAATGGGACTTCCGCGACAGTGATAGAACTTGCGCGACACATGTGCTTTTGATCCCGTGTTCATGACTTTGTTGATTTTTGATGTTTTCTTCAAAGGATGAATCAATTTTGTGCTAAGTCATTTCCCTTTCCATTCTTTTAGACAATGTGATGAAAAGGAGAGTCAATAATAAGGTCTATAAATCCCTTTGAATTTTACGTTCATTCAAAGGGAATATTTTTTCAACAATGTGTTTTTTACTAAATGAAAAAGGAATGTTTTTAACATTTGCGGTGACAATGGCCTCTCCGCTACCATAATAATTATTTATCTTCCTATATAATCTATAATGTTTTTAAGAGGAAAATAAATCCCTTATTTCCTTTTTGGGAGTTTTCATATTGAAAATGGTTTTTGAAATGGATGGATTATTTTAATACCATGAAATTTATTCTTGTTATTACAAATGAAATGTTATTAGTGAAATGTTGATATTTTAAATATTTTATGTGTTATTAATATATAATGGTACTTGGACATTTGATGGGTGGTTACGTGATAAACCAAATTATGGGTGGTTCTATGATAAACCAAGGATGGGTGGTTACTTTATAACCTCCAATGAAAGGGGTATAGAATTTGGTCGTATGGTTATTCCATTAAATGATATGTGTGGAAGTCGACCATATGGTTATTCCATTTAAGTATGTTTATGTCCTAAGTTACCTTTATATGTTATATGTTGTTTTATATGGGATTTATGGTAATATTTTGGTGACAAAAAGGGTAAGAAATGAGGTTATATTTAGTGATGTTTTTTTTCTACTTCCTTAAGTTGAAAATTGTTGCTTTATGATTAAGTATACGTGGTTTACATGATGTTTTGAAAACTAACTACTTTCTTTCTCTGTGTATCCCTTATTGAGATTTTTAAAATCATCCAAAGTTTCTGAAATTCTTTTCATAGGACTTAAGTTGGAATAGGGTCATGTATACAATCAAGGAGAAGTCATTCTACTTAAGACATGGAACTAAAAATGTTTCTATTCTTTTAAGAGTTTTTATTTTATGAAAAAAATGGAAACCTAGTTGAAGTGTCTATATGTAATATTAAAGATGTTATATATAAGTTATGACCTAATTATCTAATGATCGAAACCTGAAAAGATCCTAAATTTGAGTTATTAACTTAATTAAAGATTATGTAATGTTTAAGGTCGGGGTCTTATAGTGATATTACATATTTGAGGTTCTTTTAGTCTATATTGACCTTAAACTATGATCTAGGCATGTGGTGACACCAATATATAAATTATTACACTACCTTAACCCACTATAAAAAACGTTTCTGATATTTTTCCTCATAAATCATTTGTTTATTTGATCTATAATTGATGAATCACCTATATTGCATCATAATATTTCTAATCATAACTGAAAAAATAGTTCAAGAAATTTTTTTATCCTTACCTGACTCAGGTAATCTATGGATTTCCATAGAAACAAACTTCTATTTTATATCTTAAAAGATCCTATCATAAGAGACCATCCACTTAAAATTCACCACCATATTGGTTGGGTCCATCATTAGTTATTCCCACCATGAAAAGACCATAAATATTGTATATTAGTAAATTTCGTATCCCAAGAAACTATGATTCTTGACAATATTATAGGGGAAGAGTAAAAAACACATCTTTGACCTTCTTGGAGTCTCTTGATATGGCTACATTAGATATTAGAAGCCCCAATTAGTGTAACTCACTAAACAAATATTAATACATGAAAGGTTTTTATCAATACAACATGGTCTTACAGGGATCAAGATGTTTTCCAAATGGAGTGAATAGTCCTCCCTAATTTTGGTCGGTAATAAAATAACATCGATGGATAAAACCACAATGGAATCTAAATAAATATTGAAAAATATATTTATTAGGTTTATAAACACTATTCTTATAATGATCAATCTGAATGGAATCACAAGAACCTAATATAGTACATGATTACTCCGTCAATAAGTTTAAGGAATTTTATAGGGATTCATACACATCATTTAATATCAGTAAATAAAATCAATATTAAATAACCACATAAATCTAATCATCTAATAAAATATATATTCTATTTGATTAATTATATAATATTTCTTGAATATAATTTCATTTATCCTCCAGTAATCCATATACAATTTTAATGAAGCATCGAACTTCTTGTTAAAGAAGACAAGATAACATTAACATAATGCTTTATTTCTAATAAACCCCCTCCCGTAAAGGTTATTTTTTGAACATACAACTATCTATTATTTTTATGAGCCATAAAATATAATTATAGATATGGAAACTTCATCTAGTATTAGCTGAATTGTGAATCAAGTTCCACTCTTTGGTAGGGAACACCAAAATTTTTCATGGAAAATATCTTTAACATAGTCAACCCTTTATGGAAAGTATGTTTATTTCATCTCCTCAAATCCCAGAATAATATTAAAATTCTATGTTGAGATCACCCTAAATTGTCTAGTGTTAGTTAATGAATGGTATTCGACAAATTTCAACTCCCCAACATAGTTATAACATTCACCCTCTATACAATATAGTAGAACATTAACTTAACTTTTTTTTATAAATACCTTCCCCTCAAGTTCATTTTTTTGAACATCCAACTCTATATTATTTTGATGATCCATAAAATATAAATATACATATGGTAACATCACCTGGTATTAGATGATTTGTGAAATTGTTATCCCTCTTGGGTAGGAAACTCCAAATGTTTTCATGGAAAATATCTGAAACATAGTTAATCATTTAAAGAAATATTACTTATTTCATCTTATAATCTCTAAAAACAATGTTAGAATGTGTTGTTTTGAACACCCCCAAATAGAAAATTTCATTCCATGAATGGGCTTCCCCTAATTCCATATCTCAAATGTAGTTATAAAATTCACCCTATATAAATATAAAGGATAAATACCGGTGATATTAGTAAATATATTATCAATACCTAGAGAAGAAAATATAGTATTAGGAACAAATTAATATTATATATCTTAACTGTAATGAAATACAAGATTATATTATATCCTATAACCATGGAATTTCACTTTGTAAAATAATGTTTACCATCTGATTTCACCCATATGATCATATCAATAGATATCACCCCATATATATGCTCTATAGAGAGAAACATAACATTGAAAATTGATGTATATATCAATGAATGTTATGAACATGTATTGAATCAGTAAAAATCAAGGGTAGTTTCTATTATAATTATTCCACAAACATTCAATGGCCACTCACCCAAATCAGTAGGAGTTTACTTGATGGTTTGAATTTGACATAAACCATAGTCTTGATCACTATATATGTGACTCCTAAAAGGGGATTCACTCTGTTGGAAGATTTTACACCTACCCTATGAATCAAGACCTCCACCATGGTTACAATCCTAGAGGATAACATAGAGCTAGACAACTAGGGCTCTCCAAGATCTAATTTTGAATCTTGGGTTTGAAAATAATTATTCCATCTAGCCAATAACATTTCAGTACCAAAACACTTAGGTAGATGTCCCATATCTCAAAAAAATTAGAACTTATCAGTGGAATATAACAATGTCTAAGAATATGCAATGCCTCCCAACATTAATATCACTTTACTAATGATTATATTCTTAGTAGAAGTGAAAAAGATATGCCTTGGATGGTTTAGTTGTCACTACTATGTAATGAATCCACATGCCACATCTTCTATCTACATTATTTACTAAACCAAATTATAGAAAAGTAATCTAACATCATATAAGATTTAAAAAATATTTTTTTCCTCTATGAAATAAGTTCATTGTTCACCTCGATATAAAGGGAATAGAAAAAATATTCACATGGGATCAAATGAAATCCCACAAGTCATCCTCCAATTTTTTGACTATAATATATTCATCATCATAAAATATAGGAATGCCCCCTATGAGATCAATAAGACAATAAATATAGTCCATCACATTATTCACTCTATATTAAAAATATATAAAATCTCATTATTTCTCATTATTCTGATTCTTAGAGGAAAAATAACCCAAAAAATACTAAAAATTCATCCAAATTACTCCCTCATTCTGATTAAATTAAACAATAATGACCCATTAACTAATGTATTGACCACAAAACATATATGTATTTTTATTCACTTACCACTCTTGGGGTGTCTCGATCTTACCAATGATGGCCTCTATAGGAAATATCCCAAAATCTATAGTTAACATTCCACCATCAACTATGAATAGAGGTGGATGTTCCAAATGGAAATTTCAGGTTCTTTATGACATGGATGATATAACTCTTATCTCCACAAACCCCATAAACTATATATCCTAGAGTATACTATCTTAAAGATATTATTCGACAAGATACACATACAACATGGGATGGTTCGATTCCATGGTAGGTAGTGTATACTCACACCAACCTCCAAATGATAAATAGGATACCATTGTGGTAGATAATCCCTAAAATTATAACACTGTGTGAATTTAGAATAAGAACATTATGTTCTATATCATATACGACACACAACACCTAGCCTAAAAAAACCATGAAATATTATATATGACCATTTTAAACTATAATTTTTATTAGAGGGTATGAATATGAATTAACTAAATACAATATATATATATATGTCATACTCAATAAATAGTTATTTATTAATTCTTACTAAATAAGAATTCAATTTTTAACTACAGTAAAATTTTCCATAGAAATACATCTTCTTCAAATATTTTTTTTATTTTTTATTAGAAAATCTTATATTTATTCCGTGAACATTCAAAAAAATTATTTTATAAAATTAAATACATTAGGAAATCATCATATTTAAATTATATTACACTGAATTAGTAGGAATGTTCCAAAAGAATGATTTTCAAAATAATTATAAAGATAATGTTTTTTTATTAACATCAATATTTTCAATTGATCAATTCATATAGATAAATTTATTTAATTTTTCTTATCAAACTAAAATTAATTATGTTATATATTAAATAACCTAATTATGTTCATTTGAATCAATTTTATTTCTAAATTTTATATAAAAATATTCTTAAATGTAAAAAATCCATTTTTCTGATAAAATTGTTTATATGAAAGAAATGGTTTTTTATTTTAATAAATTTTATGTATCAGTATTGGTTATTTATTTTAATGATATTTATAAATTAAATATTCAATAAAATGTTTTATAATTAATCCAATATTGTTTCTAGTCATGGGCTAAAATGAAATCCATTTTATGTTAAAAAACGCTACATTTTTTAAAACGGTTTTCATTGCATTTTGAAAAATTATTTTAAATTTTACCTATAAAAAATATAGAAATTGAAACATAAAAAATGGTTCCATATTTGGAATTATTAGGTTTAAATTTGGAAAATGTGTCCCTTTATTTTTAGATATAATGAATAATAACCATAGTAAAATTTACAAACTCATTAAAGTGTATATCATCTTAATCTTGGTTAAAACTAAGATTTTAAGTCTCTATTATTCATATAAATTCATATTAGATAAAGGAAATTGGAACCATACCATCTTATTATCTAAATTTTTTTAAGAGACTCTTCTCCAAGTAAATGACCTATAAAAAATTTAAATCAATGAAAGTTAAAAAATGTCTCTATTTTCATTTTAAAAATCTGTCATTTGACTACTTAATAGAGAATATATTATTTAGATAATTTTTAATATGAATATTAAAATTAATATTGTTAATAATGAAATTATATTAATTTGAGTGATTTATTTAAAATTTTTATGGTTAAAAAAAATCTATATATTCTTGTATAAATCAAATAAAATTTTTATTTAGTTAATAAAGAAATAAAATAAATAATATTAATAATTATAAATATATTTTATTTTTATAGATTATTTTTATATAAATATAAAATATTAGTGATGTTTAGAGGGATTACATTCGAATTTCATCACTTTCGTAGTGTCTTTAGAGTCAAATTAAATTAATAGTTCCAAAATTGATATTAATGATTTTTAAAATAAATATTTTTTTTATTAAATGATATAAAATTAATAAAAAATTATTTATCTTTGTTAATGTGGTATGATTTATGGAATCATCCATGGTTCATTTATATGTATCTTTTCCATTTAGGATTATATTATTTACCCTTTATAATTAAAATAATTGTCACCCTCATTGAGGTAAAATGTAATTAACTTGTGGGTTAATAAAAAAAGATAATGTTTAAAACACAGCATAAACCATATAAATTTCATTATATGATGTTATATTAACCCTTGAAACTTATTCTTTAAATTAATGTCCATTTAAAATAATTTTTCTTGAGAGTGACTATTATATTTTAATCATTTATGAAATTCCATGTGGGACCCCTTCCTCCCTTATAAAAGGACACCCCCTCCTCTCACTCAAAACACTTTTATCCATATAGTGTGAACATACCATGAAAAAATCACACCTCAACTTACTTATCAGAATTATATAGGTTTTGGTCGTAAAAAATTAATACTAGGATCCTTAAGAATATATCTAAAGGAGTTATTTTAAAGAAGAGGTAATTGTCTTAACCAATCACATTATTTTTCTTACTTTTTAATTAAATATACTATACCATTAATATTTATCATTAAATAAAAACTTTATTATCCTATATATAATTAAGTTCAATTATTATTATTAAATCTGCATTATCCATCTTCTTTCCAATCAAATGGGATGGGAAAGTATCGACTGTAAATACGTATGGATTATTATCTCCATATAGTGATACAATTCATCTTCATCCACCATATATCATGTTATTATTATTATTATTATTATTTTTGTTGTTTTATGTATTTATATGATAATAAATTCATAATTATAATTTTATAATTATAATATCCCATCTATATTCTTACATTATAATCTATTAGAAATCCATAACGCCACTCATGCATATGTGTGGACTACCACCATAACTGAGTGATGTGATTTGTTTTTCATTACCATTGCACATATATGGTAAAAATGATATATTTAATTAATATAATAATGATTATTTTAGGGTAATTATTATTTAACATTATTTCCTCAATCCATCTAAAAGAAAAAACAATGTTCATGGGTACTTATGACCTACCGTCTCTATTAATGGTGAAATTAATTTTTCTATATCTAACTTTTATAGATGAATATAAATATATATAAAATGAAGATATATAATATTTATGTTATTATTATCAATACATATATTATATAAATGTGACATAAGTTCAACTTACAAAACTACTAAAATGAAATATTAACAATTAACGAAACAAATAACACCCTAAAACAATGCTTTTGATATCAATTTTTTGGAAAATGGGTATTGAAATGATAGAAATAGAAAATATATGTTATTCTAAGCATTAAAACTAATAATTTATTTAATTAAAATTATCATAAGTTTGTTATAAAGGAGTTTATAGTTAATTTGAAGTATGTGTAACTCGAGGTATGGTTTTATAGTCTTAGTTTATCTTCTATTGGAATGATTTTATGTCTTCCAAATTTCTTATTTTATGAGGGGTATGTAATAACATTTGGCATTATATAACATGATTACATTTATTAAAGTTATATTAACGGTTTTAAATGATTTTATTCTTTTATGAGGATTATGATTCAAATGTTACTGAAATGGTAAGAGTTTTATGTTACAATATCATTGTTTACAAATATTGTTTATGCTAAAGATTTCGATGATGAAATCAGATCATCTTAATGTCATGAAACTGGTGAATTTTCTTATTTTATTTTTATTCATTGATAATGAATTATTTCCTTTCACTATCCTCACTTTATTAACAAATGATATATAGAGATAATTTTTTTTCGAAATAGACTTTATTACTATCTTGCATTGAAAAACGTTTTTCTTAGATATCCAAGATTTCTACAAAAAATAAATAGTTTTTTCCATATAACACTATGATTTATTAAATAAATTTTTAACCAAGAATAAAATTTTACAAGATCATATTAATTGGAATATTCTTGTCCTTTTATGAAAAAGGTAGTTCTTGTAATTAAACAAAAATGTGATTGGATGGTTTTCTCTTTAAAATATACGGTATGAATGGAATTTCCTAGCTCTATAAACTCTCAATACTATAAATCATCATCCATAAGTTTCCAAGGCTATATTCAATTGAGAAAAATATCCTAATATTTTATAAATTTATAATTTTCGAAAACTAATTTTTGATTTGAAAAGAATCATAAACCCTCCTCACAAAGTGTACCCCTATTGGGATGACAATGTGAGGAGATAGATAGTGAAACATGATTCTTGACTCAAGTTAGCCCCAAGTAGACGACTAACACTAAGGGTATAGTAAAATCACAAATGAAAGGCATTTCACCCTAAGAGAACAAAAAAAATAGATAGACAATATAGTCACTAACCAAATCCTTCTCAAAATAAAATATAAAGGAAATACCAAGTACACATATTTAATTTCATGCAAGAAATATTACAACTAAAAAGGGAAAACTACATATACCAAAATAATGTAAAACAAAAATGACCACAAAATATGAACTTCTCCAATAACCCCAAGCAGGTAGTATCCATTATAATATACATCCTTCTCCAAGTGGCCTGAAATTTTTTTTTATATATATAGGGTGAGTATAATAGTATACTCATTTGTAACCTCTCTTGAGCCTCTCGTGCAAAATTAAAGAAAGAATGATAATGTACAGTTAAAAAAAAGAGAGACTAACTCATCACCTAAAAAGATATTCTAATTTCCCAGCCTCACAATAGATACTCACCCCAATTATCACATATAATAATATATAATATATTAATAAATATCAAGGATATCCCACTAACACTTCCCCACTAGTTTTCTACTTTTTACCAAAGTCACATGTCCTGATCTATCTCTCTCCAAAAACTCTTTCTCGCATACATCTAGGTGAATCACAACAACATACACCTCTTATAACACAACCACCACATCCACATAAACAATGTAACTAGGTAGTTTTATAGATCCACCATAGCTCACATAACATGTATCATATGTTAGGTATTATACCTCACGCCATTAGAGCCCATTCAGTGAGTAAAGATCCTCAAGACATCACAACCTATACACATTACACCTATTTCTTTCGACATGATACTTTATCCAGAATATATGTTTTTTAATAAGCAAAAGCCCTTAGTTCCCTCTAAACACATATATGTTTAAAACTAATCATCAAGACTACCAGAACAAGTAACTACTAAGAGAAGATAGTAGGGATAACATGTATAGTTATCCATCCATCCTCCCATCAGGATGCAGGGGAAAACCACCATGGATCAGAATCCCCAAGGTTTCATTCACCCAAACCAACAGGTTGGAGTATCATATAGAAAAAAATAATTACAGAATATATTATACCTCACAAATACACTATCAGAATAACCTAGTATTAGACTCAACTATAGCTAATATCTCTAAGACTCCTGGATTCCACCGGTAAGTATTGGTTTCTGACAAGCACAGAAACATTTAAAGTGATACATTAGATTAATTTATCCATTTTTATCAGTTTCACATTACATTAATTAATCATTAAACCACTATCATTTCCAGATTAAATTTCATTATAATTCTAGGTATGATCCATTCCCTCTAGGAATAACCAAAACAAGTCCACAATTTCATTAAAATATACCCTCAACATTTCATCCCAGTAATCTACAACCCCATGGTTTGACATCATTTTTTCAATGATTTAGTAATACAGTGATTGCTTTTCCATAATTCTAGGAATTCTAGAAAAAAACATTCTAATCTTATAAATGTAAGGGGATTAACATGGTGATTATATGAACTACCCATTGATTCTTTTCAACCTATATCTAGATCATAGGCCCATCCCCCCTTGAGAAGCTAAGCACAGAAAGAACGTGGAATACCCTATTTATATATGCATATTTTGGAAGGTGGGTAGGAAATATAATCTTCCTAAAGGAATCAGGAATGTAATGATGACAAATAAATAATAAGATTCAATAATCATTCTAACATTCACATCAAACATGTTTCATCATCTTTGGTGTCCTACCTGACACCCAGAAGCATAAACCAATGAATCTTGCTGCTATAAGCATTAAATGATACCACCAAAACCAGTGGGCCTCTCTTCCCCAACATGCAACATCATCCCTCCAAGTTTAGTTATCCTAGGATCACACCACTACATAATTAGTAGGAAATAAACAACACATAAATTGGGCTCTTGGCCCTACACAAATCATTGACACACAATGATAACTCACAGCTCCAAAGAATAAGGTGCTTAAAATCTAAAAGAAAGATGGAAACTTAGAAAACTTTGAGGAATTTTATTTATCTAAAAAATTTTCCTTTATTCTATATTGAATTAACCATTTGAATTAAACATTCACATTTACATCAATTTGATTTATCAGGAATCACAACAACAAGAACTAGATTCATTAATATGTCTCTTTGTATTTGGGAAAATAAATTTATAATTAATCTCAACTTTACATTATTGACCAATTTATGTTAGGAATGACATGATGAAAAATATATACATAGATACCACTCTATGTATAAAATCAAGAGGTAAACCATTAACATGGTATGAAGAAACAACATTCCATTGATACTATTTCATTTCTAAGAATCAATATTTATTATTTCAATTTCATTGGGGTCTAGTGGATAAATCATACTAACTATATGTCTACACATAAAAAGAATATAGAATCCATGAATACCCTAACTCCAAATATTTTCGATGATCATTTCATGAGAATGGTCCAACACAATGGTTCACGATCACCTCTCCCAAAATTACTGCGTCCAACATTGGATGAGGTGGCACAACCAAATTAACCAATAAAAAATAAAGGACCATTATAAAGATAGATAACACATTCCATAACATAGAAAGGATAA
Source organism: Viscum album (assembly GCA_963277665.1). Classification (NCBI taxonomy): domain Eukaryota; kingdom Viridiplantae; phylum Streptophyta; class Magnoliopsida; order Santalales; family Viscaceae; genus Viscum; species Viscum album. Next base: position 1,882,595,245 of record OY728132.1, read on the forward strand.
ATAGAGGGAAACATATTTAATAACCCATAAGAACAGATATTAAACATACCTTTTATTGAAGACGGGTTGACATGTCCTTCTTACACCAAAATAGGGGGTGCACATGTTGCAGGAAGAACTCTTGGGAAAACAAGACCCAAGACCCACATCACTATCAAACATATCCTCAATAAAGAAGGGTTTTGGTATTCTTATTCTAAGAAGAATTAGAATAAACCAATAAAGGTAAGGCCTTTTCTTAGAAGGTTCAGATCTGACACTCATGGAACATGAAACAGTGGAATTTCCATTAATGTCAAATCACAATAAACCACAAGGATTGACCAAGTAAAAACCTCATAAACCTAATTAATATAATTATAGGAGCTATATGCTTTGAATTAGCCTTAAATACTTCAAAATGAGGCTTTTAATGCATTTTACATTAATGAAAATTTCATGAAGAGGAAATTGTAGGATGTTGGAAACACTATAGATGACTCATCAACAGATGAAGATGACTCACTAACAGATGACTCACTGACAGATGACTCACTGACATATGAATCACTGATAGATGAATCATCGATATATGAATCACTAATAGATGAATCACCGACTGATAAAGATGACTCACCGATAGATTAATATGACTCACCAACAGATGAAGATAAATCCCTGATAGATGAAGATGACTTGACAATAGATGAATATCACTCACCGATATATGAATATGACTCACCAACAGATGAATATGACTCAGCAATTGAGGAATATGACTCACCAATTATAAGGCCTCAGCCTTAAACCTTACATAATCTTGAGTTATTACAAGATTACACATTGAGGATCTTTTTTAGGTTTAGAGTTTTAGAGAATTAGATCATGAAAATTGCATTACATTCCACATTTAGACAAAGTGGTTACATAAAAGACAGTATTCATTCTTCCCATCAACGGTAACATATTGAAAATAAAACATGGATTCTTTCTTGACACATACTTGACACTATCATCACATCATGTACCTTTCCCTTGACCTGTGAAAAACATTTCAAAACTTGGTATGAGCATAAAAAGCTCAGTAATGGTTATAAAAATATGGAAAGGAAACATGAGTTCATATATACATAAGAATGAAATCATACTTTACCCATAAAACAAAGGCACTTTAACATACCTCCTCAAACCATGAATAAATCATAGAAATCATAAGACATAAAGGTAACTTGAGGCATTCATAACATTCTTACGTAGGGAGTAACCCTCATGGTCACGTTTGGAATACCCATCACAGTATATTCCCTAAAATCTCTTCGGAGAAACCTTAACGTTTCACTCCTTCACGTTACCCAATGCATTGTAGAGCTATATCAGGCTCAACCGCCCTTAGTTTATCACGGAACCACCCGTTTTCATAACAATGCCCAAGAACCATAACATAAATGTATCACATAAAACATGAATAAAGGAAACATAACATTTCCACATTTCAATCACAATATAACATTTTAGTATATTGAAATAATGAATCCATTCAAAAAGAAACCATTTCCAAAACCATTTAAAACATTTAATAAAGATATTTTTGAATCAAAGTGTCCCATACCACCATGAAGCTTTTAAAATTTTAAACCATTAATATCCACATAAATAAATCCTTAAAACCATTTTGAAAACATGGATATTAATAAGAACAAATCATTAAAACATTTAAAGCGATATTTTGGTTAAAGGGGTTTTACCAAAATTAGATACACTTGAATACAATAATTGAGGAATAACATTTAGTCAGAACTTTATAATATCATGAGAATAAATGGATTCATGATATAATACTCCAAAGGACAGTATATACACCATATAAGAGTGAATTGGTGCATAACAACAATGAACCCTCAATAGAAATGTCAAATGTGATGAAATCCCTTATAAAGAAGGTATCCTTAAATTAAGGACAAATCAATCTCAAAAATATGTGTGAAAAATATAAATACACCCAATATAAGTGGATATTAAGTGTAAAACAATAAAAGGTCATTCACACATATTCAATGGATGACATATTAAATGACTACATGTTGAACCCAAAGAAATCGAAATTGGGTTAAAAAGTTCCCTTGACAGCCTAACGACATCTCATCAAAATGAGTTGATGAGAGATAAAAAGTGTATCTCATCACTTGGACATAAAATTTACATCAATAAGGATATATTAGAACATATCCCAACATAACAATATGTAAATTAAAATACCCAACAAAAGAAGTTTTTTAAAAAAAAGAGGAGGGTGAAAGGTTCCCTTACCGACTTGGGTATCTTTCAAAACATACACCCCATGAAAGAAGTACAATAGATAATTGATGTAAATACTCATAAACGAAAGTATATTACACAAAGAGTAGAATAATGGGCAGTACATACACCACTCAATGGAATTTGTGGCAAATGTAGTATAAATCTCATGAGAATAAAAGTGAGATGAAAAATCCCTTACGAAAACTCGGCAGCCTAACGGCGCCACATAAAACTTCCGAATATGGATTGATGAGATCAAATTGGGTATCTCATCACATTACAATAAAATTTACAGAAAGAGGAATATAAAAGAACATCCCCCAAAATTACAAAGAGGATCTTAAAAGAAGTGACATAAAGGAGAGTACTTAAAAAGAAAGAGAGAGGTTAGATCTCTTACGAAAGTTCGGCAGCCTAACGGCGCCACTCAAAACTTCCAAAATGGATTGATGAGAGAGAATAGGGTCTCTCATCACATGAACATAAAAATTACAGTAAGTGTAATATAAAAGATCATCCCAATAACAAGAAAGATGAGCTTTAAAAGGAATGACATAAAAGTGTGTACTTAAAAAGAAAGAGAGGAGTAGGATCCCTTACCTCGGGTCCGACTTGACTAGATCGTTCTTTAATCTCCTGAATAATAAACTTGAGTTAATTTCTACTTCCTTAAGAACCTTTTTATAGTTCATTATTACTTTTATTCCACTTATTACCATGTCATAAACATTATGTAATCATTTAAGTTAATAATATTTGTTTTGCCGATATTTGGTTCTTAAGTCGAAAGTGGACTTCTTACAATTACATGTTGTTCGTGTGGAAAAATGTTTATTATATCCATAATTTTATTCATTATGTAGATATTATATATTTCATATATATCAAGTACATTCATGCATTTATAACATTACATAATCATATAGAGGTAAGAAATGAAATGCACCGTTCATGGAGACGGTAAGCCGTACGTACGCATGAACGCTACTTTCACTTGTATTTCATATTTTATAGAATGGAATAATAATGATATAAAGTTATATTATAATTCTAGTATAATATCATATATAATATCATATTTCCATCCTTTATAAGTCCCACATATGGTATTTAACGAATCAAATCACTTTGAGGGGGCGGTAGTCCGCACTTCCTTAAATGAAGATATCGCGTATACCCATAATGGAAGCCATAAAGGTAAGAAAAAAATGAAAAATACAGAATCATAAGTAAAATATAAAAATATTATATATCATATATAAAAATAGTGACATCATAATGGCCACCTTTGAAGGTGTTAAATGAGTATTGAACAATCATCGTTTCGGGAGGCAGAATTTCACCATCCACGGAAACCGTATGTTCTTTAACCATTTAATGTAGTTGTGTGAGAGTGTAGCTCGAATAAATATTATAACAACATCCTAGTATATTTAATATACTGGTGTTGTTACAAAATAAGTAAATAAAAAGAGTTTAGGGGGTTGGAGAAGCAAAATAAAACAAATGAACATGAGAGAATGAATTACCTTTAAAAGTGTAACTTCTCTTGATTTGAGCCTAAAGGCTTCCTTTGAAAGTATTATGCCAAAAGGGAATACTCTAGGATGAGGAGAGGGATGTGGAGAGAGTAAATGGGCAGGGGTTGGCCGAGCAAAAGGCTTGAGGAGTGTGTTAAATGAGGTAGAGGTGGGGGCCTTTTATAAGAGGAGAGGAGGGGCACTTTTGGAAAGTAAAGAAATATTACTTTATTTGAAAATGTGTTTCGGTTTCAAAAGGTCCCACATTGATATAATTTGTGGATATGGTGATAAGGCTTCAAAATCTACTCATCCTATAAGTTTTGGACATGTGTAGTTCATAGATTTTACATTATCTTTCCATTTTATTTAAATCGTCAAATAATGATGTCATCGCTGCATCATTATTATGTCATACATAATTTAATTTATCTAATGTCTAAAAATTATAAAAAAAAATACTATGATGTAGGAAATCTTTTTATCTTTCCAATGACTATTTATAATAAAAAATATGACTTGTATAACCCCACTTAAAAATTGTTTTGGTAAAACATATCATGTTTTTGTCATTTTTACTTTTACATTAAATAAAAAGTTATTTATGTCATTTCCCAACCAAAGTGGATCCATGGGGTCCACAAGTTGACCCATGGCTTTTCTTGGTCGGCCATGACACAAAAAATGAGGGTAGGACATGTGTCAAGCTCATCTAATTTTATTAAAGCATTATTTTTACCTTAAACTACACTAATTACCACTAATCGCGATTAAAACTTAATAAGTTACTATTCACCAAAAAAAATATTTTAATCTCATTGAACCACATTTTACTTCTTAATGACAACCATTTATGTCGGATTTTTGAAATTCAAAACACAAAGATGGAAAAATTTCATTTAAACGGAAAAATCAGTTTTTATAAGTACCACTTAGTGGTTTCACTATTCATCAAAAATTGAAGTTTTTCAGAAAAATCCCAAAAATTCACCATAAGCTATATTTGATATTCCGAATTCAAAAATGAAGTCTGTTTTACAAAATTAAAAACATATTAATCAAATTAATTAATTTAATAATTAATTCCCGCTGTCAGAGCAAATAGCGTGTTTTTATAAATCAATAAGTATCAAAAGATTGACACTAGTTTAAGTCCGATTTCAAAGTGAAATTAATTCCAACGGCCACTACTGGATTTAATGGTAAAAATATTTTCTAATTTAACTTTAAAACCAATTCAAAATATAATCTAATCATATAAATAAATTATATTAAAAAGAGGTTTTGAATTAAAACACAACATTTTACACTATTCATTAAAAATGAACTTTATCGAAAAAAATACCAAAAAATTACACAAAGTAAAATTTGATGTCCCGATTCTTAATAAGAGTTTTATTTGGTCCAAAAGAATGTATAAGAGTGATCAAAACTATATTTAATGACAGTTCTCCATTAAAAGGCGATAAGTGAACCTTTAGTGAAAACTAGGGCATATACGCCTAAAATTGAATTCTTTCCGTATTTTAAGACATTAGCTTTTATTGGATAAAAGTAAAAACATTTAAAAACATATATAATCATATTTTAGTTATTTCTATCCATTCCCGCCAATACAACGGCTACATGTTAACTATCATTTAAAATAATATTATTTTATTATTAGAGTGCAACGTAAGATTCCCAAGAAACTCGTTGTTGCGTGTTGGGTACGCCATCGAGCATAGCGTCCCCTTTAAAGTCATATTAATATTTTATTCACAAATATGGATAAATATTAAAATTTCATATTCTTTATTTACCTGGGGTGTTACATCCTTCCCCCCTTTTGGGAATAGCGTCCTCGCAATTTTAAAATTGCGCTTGGAAACATCCTTGAACGTCCCACATCGAAACAAGAGTCGGTAAAACAATCACTTTAAAATAAAGAAAGATAAGCACAGAGGTCACCCGAGTTAACCCATACTAGGACTCCAAGTATGAAAATATGGACATGGAGGAGAAAACATAGGGTCATGTTCTGATGGAGAGTGATAGAAAACATGTTTAGGAGAAAGTTAACAATAAGAAAATCACAAACTTGTGATGGGTTAAACGGTCTTGGGTTCCCCAGTAGGAAAAGTTAATAGACAACATTTTTGTTTTAAGTTACTTTTTATTGAGGAATTTATTCATAAGGAAGCATAATCACTTATCATGTTGACTTTCAACTTTTACTAGATTCCTTAGTCAAACTCATATTTTTTCCAAAAGACGAGTATTTAGGGAGACTTGTTCGCATTAAGAGTACTATAATAAACTTCTATAGAATCACCTCATCCACAGAAGATAACTATATACATCCCATGTCTTTAGGCTTTAACCAAAACCAAAACCAAAAAGGTTAGTACAAGGTCAGATAATCCAGAAAAGGATAACCCATTAAAAAGAAAATCTATTTTTAATCTCCAAAATTTGTCCAATAAAACCCAAAGTTCAACGAGGACCATCCGATAAACAATTTGTCCATAAAATTCTTCAAAGTAAAACAATATAAGATTGAAATCCAAATATTTGAAGGATTTAGTCACATAGTCTTCCAAGTTAAATCGTAACATTTATCTCCAAACAACATTAGTCGCTCCTAAAGTCTCACACTGAAAAGTAATTATCATAATCACATATCCTCCAAAATAAAATTACTCTTAATTCATAAAATCATATAACTAAAAAGAATCAGTCAAACTAACCAGGGACTTCACGTAGTCCAGTGGTAGGAGATAAATACCAGTCACACTTTGGTTGTGGGTTCGATTCCTGCAGCTTTGTCCGACGCGACGGGTAGTCAAACGGTCTACGTGTTGTCCTTTTTCCAAAACTATATAATTCTCAAATCATTCCCCAAAAAGGGATAAAATCATAAAAAATAACCATAACATAATTTAAACTCAATTTTATCTCATGCCTTTCACTTCAATCATAACATATAGTAACCCATAATTACCTCAAAATTAAGGATCATATAAACCCAAATGGTTCTTTATAACTATGTCCACAAAAGAAAAGATAACTATTACTTGAATAAAATTTTCCTATATTAAACATCAGGGTTACACATAATATAAAAAGTCTTCTAATGTAACCCCATCATCAAAAGAGACTTAATACTCTTAAGAATTTCACCATAACTCTTGAAGCCCTTATATGTTGACATCTTACTCATTCAACATTCTTCATGATCCATTATCCATTCCTTTCCAACTTATTCCGAAATACCTCTTTCCTACAAACAAAATCATGAATCATATCCTAAGATTCCAAAATAGGAAAACAATAGTCATGAAATAGAACATACCTTTGATTGGTCATTGTCATTTTCTTCATCCTCAATCGGAATGGCATTAGGTATTGGTAAACGAATATTGGTACGCTCTTGGTGACCCCATTCACGAAACTTCTTCATAGGACATGTGTTTGCATAATGACCATGCACACCACATTTAAAACATTCAATTGATCCCTCAGAAAGAACTTCTTTCCCTTTCCTCGAGTCAACCGGATTCTTCCTTTTCCCATGGCAGGTTCTTGCTTTATGACCTTCATTTCCACATCTATAGCATATTTCTGTCCCTTTGAAACATTTTCCTAGGTGTTTCTTTCCACATCTTTGACACATAGGTTTTTGAACACACTTACCTTTATGATTATTACTTGTACTTCCGTAGGGATTTGTTTCTTGCATATATGATGCCTTAGAGAAATCTCCAAGGTTTAGGTGGTCAATCATGACTTCCGATAGTTGGTTGAGGATAATAAAAAGAGTTCTCATTGCAGCTCCCATATCATTCAGTTGCTTGCTCAAAAGACTGTCACAGTTTCCTTCACATCCACTGTTACTTTGGTGCCTGCTAGATCCAGCCATTTGCTAAAACCAAAAAGGTCAGTGTGAGTATATCAACAAAACCATCATGTACTAATGAGTAAGATAAACACTAAGATATACTTACTCATTCAATTTATCTAAAACTGGGACTCTTTCTGAAATCCTAACCATTATGGTAATGTCACTTATGCTTAAAGAATACCCTAACCTCTAAAGTTATCTAAACCTCTCTCTGATACCAACTATAAGGCCTCAGCATTAAACCTTACATAATCTTGAGTTATTACAAGATTACACATTGATGATCTTTTTAGGTTTAGAGTTTTAGAGAATTAGATAATGAAACTTGCATTACATTCCACATTTAGACAAAGTGGTTACATAAAAGACAGTATTCATTCTTCCCATCAATGATAACATATTGAAAATAAAACATGGATTCTTTCTTGACACATCCTTGACACTATCATCACATCAAGTACCTTTCCCTTGACCTGTGAAAAAAATTTCAAAACATGGTATGAGCATAAAAAGCTCAGTAAGGGTTATAAAAATATGGAAAGGAAATATGAGTTCATATATACATAAGAATGAAATCATACTTTACCCATAAAACAAAGGCACTTTAACATACCTCCTCAAACCATGAATAAATCATAGAAATCATAAGACATAAAGGTAACTTGAGGCATTCATAACATTCTTACATAGGGAGTAACCCTCATGGTTACGTTTGGAATACCCATCACAGTATATTCCCTAAAATCTCTTCGGAGAAACATTAACGTTTCACTCCTTCACGTTACCCAATGCATTGTAGAGCTATATCGGGCTCACCCGCCCTTAGTTTATCACGGAACCACCCGTTTTCATAACAATGCCCAAGAACCATAACATAAATGTATCACATAAAACATGCATTAAGTAAACATAACATTTCCAGATTTCAATCACAATATAACATTTTAGTATATTGAAATAATGAATCCATTCAAAAAGAAACCATTTCCAAAACCATTTAAAACATTTAATAAAGAGATTTTTGAATCAAAGTGTCCCATACCACCTTGAAGTTTTTAACATTTTAAACCATTAATATCCATATAAATAAATCCTTAAAACCATTTTGAAAACATGGATATTAATAATAACAAATCATTAAAACATTTAAAGCGATATTTTGGTAAAGGGGTTTTACCAAAATTAGAGACACTTGAATACAATAATTGAGGAATAACATTTAGTCAGAACTTTATAATATCATGAGAATAAATGGATTCATGATATAATACTCCAAAGGACAGTATATACACTATATATGAGTGAATTGGTGTATAACAACAATGAACCCTCAATAGAAATGTCAAATGTGATGAAATCCCTTATAAAGAAGGTATCCTTAAATTAAAGAAAAATCAATCTCAAAAATATGTGTGACAAATATAAATACACCCAATATAAGTGGATATTAAGTGTAAAAAAATAAAAGGTCATTCACACATATTCAATGGATGACATATTAAATGACTACATGTTGAACCCAAAGAAATCGAAATTGGGTTAAAAAGTTCCCTTGACAGCCTAACGACATCTCATCAAAATGAGTTGATGAGAGATAAAAAGTGTATCTCATCTCTCGGACATAAAATTTACATCAATAAGGATATATTAGAACATATCCCAACATAACAATATGTAAATTAAAAGACCCAACCAAAGAAGTTTTTTAAAAAAAAGAGGAGTGTGAAAGGTTCCCTTACCGACTTGGGTATCTTTCAAAACATACACCCCATGAAAGAAGTACAATAGATAATTGGTGTAAATACTCATAAACGAAATTATATTACACAAAGAGTAGAATAATGGGCAGTACATACACCACTCAATGGAATTTGTGGCAAATGTAGCATAAATCTCATGAGAATAAAAGTGAGATGAAAAATCCCTTACGAAAACTCGGCAGCCTAACGGCGCCACATAAAACTTCCGAATATGGATTGATGAGATCAAATAGGGTATCTAATCACATTACAATAAAATGTACAGAAAGAGGAATATAAAAGAACATCCCACAAAATTACAAAGAGGAGCTTAAAATAAGTGACATAAAGGAGAGTACTTAAAAAGAAAGAGAGAGGTTAGATCTCTTACGAAAGTTCGGCAGCCTAACGGCGCCACTCAAAACTTCCAAAATGGATTGATGAGATAGAATAGGGTCTCTCATCACATGAATATAAAAATTACAGTAAGTGTAATATAAAATATCATCCCAATAACAAGAAAGACTAGCTTTAAAAGGAATGACATAAAAGTGTGTACTTAAAAATAAAGAGAGGAGTAGGATCCCTTACCTCGGGTCCGACTTGACTCGATCGTTCTTTAATCTCCTGAATAATAAACTTGAGTTAATTTATACTTCCTTAAGAACCTTTTTCATGTTCATTATTACTTTTATACCGCTTATTACCATGTCATAAACATTATGTAATCATTTAAGTTAATAATATTTGTTTTGCCGATATTTGGTTCTTAAGTCGAAAGTGGACTTCTTACAATTACATGTTGTTCGTGTGGCCAAATGTTTATTATATCCAGAATTGTATTCATTATGTATATATAATATATGTCATATATATCCAGTACATGCATGCATTTATAACATTACATAATCATTTAGAGGTAAGAAATGAAATGCACCGTTCATGGAGACGGTAAGCCGTACGTATGCATGAACGCTACTTTCATTTCTATTTCATATTTTATAGAATGGAATAATAATGATATAAAAGTATATAATAATTCCAGTATAATATCATATATAATATCATATTTCCATCCTTTATATGTCCCACATATGGTATTTAACGAATCAAATCACTTTAAGGGGGCGGTAGTCCGCACTTCCTTAAATGAAGATATCGTGTATACCCATAATGGAAGCCATAAAGGTAAGACAAAAATGAAAAATACAGAAGCATAAGTAAAACAGAAAAATATTATATATCATATATAAAAATAATGACATCATAATGGCCACCTTTTAAGGTGTTAAATGAGTATTGAACAATCATCGTTTCGGGAGGCAGAATTTCACCATCCACGGAAACCGTAGGTTCTTTAACCATTTGATGTAGTTGTGTGAGAGTGTAGCTAGAATAAATCTTATAACAACATACTAGTACATTGAAGATACTGGTGTGGTTACAAAATAAGTAAATAAAAAGAGTTTAGGGGGTTGGAGAAGCAAAATAAAACAAATGAACATGAGAGAATGAATTACCTTTAAAAGTGTAACTCCTCTTGATTTGAGCCTAAAGGCTTACTTTGAAAGTATTATGCCCAAAGGGAATCCACTAGGATGAGGAGAGGGATGTGGAGAGAGAACATGGTCAGGGGTTGGCCGAGCCAAAGGCTTGAGGAGTGTGTTAAATGAGGTAGAGGTGGGGGCCTTTTATAAGAGGAGAGGAGGGGCACTTTTGGAAAGTAAAGAAATATTACTTTATTTGAAAATGTGTTTCGGTTTCAAAAGGTCCCACATTGATATAATTTGTGTATATGGTGATAAGGATTCGAAATCTACTCATCCTATAAGTTTTGGACATGTGTAGTTCATATATTTTACATTATCTTTCCATTTTATTTAAATCGTCAAATAATGATGTCATCGCTGCATCATTATTATGTCATACATAATTTAATTTATCTAATGTCTAAAAATTATAAAAAAAATACTATGATGTAGTAAATCTTTTTATCTTTCCAATTACTATTTATAATAAAAAATATGACTTGTATAACCCCACTTAAAATTTTTTTTAGTAAAACATATCATGTTTGTGTCATTTTTACTTTTACATTAAATAAAAAGTTATTTATGTCATTTCCCAACCAAAGTGGATCCATGGGGTCCACAAGTTGACCCATGGCTTGTATTGGTCGTCCATGACACAACAAATGAGGGTAGGACATGTGTCAAGCTCATCTAATTTTATTAAAGCATTATTTTTACCTTAAACTACACTGATTACCACTAATCGCGATTAAAACTTAATAAGTTACTATTCACCAAAAAAATATTTTAATCTCATTGAACCACATTTTACTTCTTAATGACAACCATGTATGTAGTATTTTTGAAATTCAAAACACAAAGATGGAAAAATTTCATTTAAACGGAAAAATCAGTTTTTATAAGTACCACTTAGTGGTTTCACTATTCATCAAAAATTGAAGTTTTTCAGAAAAATCCCAAAAATTCACCATAAGATATATTTGATATTCTGAATTAAAAAATGAAGTCTGTTTTACAAAATTCAAAACATATTAATCACATTAATTAATTTAATAATTAATTCCCGCTGTCAGAGCAAATAGCGTGTTTTTATAAATCAATAAGTATCAAAAGATTGACACTAGTTTAAGTCCGATTTCAAAGTGAAATTAATTCCAACGACCACTATTGGATTTAATGGTAAAAATATTTTCTAATTTAACTTTAAAACCAATTAAAAATATAATCTAATCAGATAAATAAATTATATTAAAAAGAGGTTTTGAATTAAAACACAACATTTTACACTATTCATTAAGAAATGAACTTTATCGAAAAAAATACCAAAAAATTACACAAAGTAAAATTTGATGTCCCGATTCTTAATAAGAGTTTTATTTGGTCCAAAAGAATGTATAAGAGTGATCAAAACTATATTTAATGACAGTTCTCCATTAAAAGGCGATAAGTGAACCTTTAGTGAAAACTAGGGCATATACGCCTAAAATTGAATTCTTTCCGTATTTTAAGCCTTTAGCTTTTATTGGATAAAAGTAAAAACATTTAAAAACATATATAATCATATTTTAGTTATTTCTATCCATTCCCGCCAATACAACGGCTACATGTTAACTATCATTTAAAATAATATTATTTTATTATTAGAGTGCAACGTAAGATTCCCAAGAAACTCGTTGTTGCGTGTTGGGTACGCCATCGAGCATAGTGTCCCCTTTAAAGTCATATTAATATTTTATTCACAAATATGGATCAATATGAAAATGTCATATTCTTTTTTTACCTGGGGTGTTACACCAATAGATGAAGATGACTCACTAATAGATGACTCACTGATAGTAGTTTTCACATAACGGGAAATTTGGTAAAGTGTTGGGAATAAGTCATCGTGACCTCCCAAAACACCTCAAAATGAATATTTTCCCAAATGAATGGACCAATGTGCTTTGGGAAATTACATTAGATAACTATTAACACATTTTAATAATCAAGAATCCAAAACCAACCTAGATTGGAAACCGATAAAGGTTATAAAGAACTATCCTTTGAGATAATTATCAAAGATCTCGCCACCAAAGGAGAACAAATACTTAATCAAAGGAACAATGTGAAACCAAAAGAAAACAACAAACAACTTCTAAATACTCTCCAAGGACAGATACCTCTAAAAAGAGAGCAAGAAATAATAACCAATAAGAGAATACATCTTATAAATAGGAAAGGTATTAGCCACAAGATGAACATCATTATAGGAAAAAAAACTAAACATAAAACAAGTTAGGGCACTGATCACGTATTTGCAACTCACGTTCCCATGTACTCTACTCCATGCCACCATATCTCCATTATAGATGAACCAAGGGGATAGAATGAATGCACAATAACTTCTCCATGTGGTTCTAGATCTCGATAGGCTGCTCATCGATGGTCTAATCATCATCAACAACAATCTCACCCAAATTAATGATATTAGAGTCTTCATGAAGATAATGATGTATCTGCGACATGTGAAAAAAATAATGTATCCTACTCATTTGTGGGGAATGTGCTAACTGATATGATATGGATCCAACATGATCCAACACATCAAAAGGATCAACTAACTATGGAGAATGCTTACACCCACAACCAATCTTTTTCTTACCATGACGAGGATTTACCTTCAGAAACACAAGATCCTCAACCTAAAACTCTAATAGTATCCTCATATGATTGGAATAGGTTTTTGATGATCACACACTACCTTCATCCTCTCAAAAATAACCTGAGCCATCTCTATTGTGTTCTATACTAGTTTCGGCCCATGAATTTGTGACTCTTCGCTCCCAGTCCAAAAAAACAGAGAATGGAAGGGTTGACCATAAAAGGATTCAAATGGTGAGATACTGATGGTGGAGTGGAAAATACTGTTGTAGGTAAGCTCTACCAAGGGTATGTGCCTCATTCTTGAATGCCCAAAATCCAGGATAGAAGATCACAACATGTATTCAAGAGTCTGGATGGTCTGCTCTGTATGGATATCCTTCATTGGATGAAAAGAAGTGACATAGAAAATTTTAGAACCATAATCACACTAGAGACCTCTCCACACCCTAGAGGTAAAACAATAATCTTGATTGGAAATGATCATCCAAGGGTCCCCGGGGAGTCTCACCACCTCCTCCATATATTGAATCGACAAAATATCAACTAACCTCAACTCCTTTATGGCTATAAAGTGGTCCAATTTCATTAAACAATCCACAACTCTCTTTATAGCATCATATCCTCCCTAAGCTTGAGGTAAACTGGTAATGAAGCCCATAGATATTTCTTCCCAATTCTAATTAGGAATACTTATTGGTTAGAGCAACCCACTGGGAACATGGTGATCGATCTTCACCCCCTGAAAGACTATGATTTGAGACATAAACTCCGCAACTTAATGCATTAACCCATCCCACAAAAACTGCATACTCAAAGATTGATACATCTGTTTCACGCCAGGATATACGACTAAAGAAGAACTGTAGAACTCTCTGAGAACCATCTCACACATCACAAAAAGAATGAAAATTATTCCCTAAAACAATACCTCGTGTTGTTCGTCCTCAGACTATTTATCAGAGGAATCTCCACCAACAACTTAGTCTCTCCAGACTTCCACCTCATAATCCCCCAAATTGGAATATTCCAACTTCTTCACCAAAAATGACTACACCATTATCTGAAAAAGACAACCTCAACCGCCAACTTCTCCCATATCAAGATTTAATGATGATGTTATTCTATTTCTATCTAAGAATAACCTGATTCAGTCACATTATCACTACATGTATTCCAACGTAGCACATCAGATACAACACAAACCATACTAGGTGTATATGATATTTTGATGTCATAATTCTATAAAAACTCTATCCACATATGATATCTCAAATTCAAGTCACGTTGTGAGAAAATATACCTCATGATTTTATGATTAGTAAAGACCAAAAAGTACCCTCAAATGAGGTAATGTCTCCACAACTTTAGGGAAAACACCACTACTGCCAACTCTAGATTATGGGTGGCATAGTTACACACATGGGGACACAATGGTCGAGAACCATAAGAAATGACAAATCTATGCTACATTATCCTAACATCAGGTGTGAAGAATATAAAACATCAAAGTAAACTCCTTATTCTAGTAGGAAAATAACTATAGCAGTAGACAACTTCTCCTTCAGATACTAGAAATATTTCTGACATTTATCAGTCCATACGAATTCTTGATCCTTTTTGGACAATGCTGTTAGAGTAGTCTCAACATGAGAGAAATAAGCTATGAACCTTTTGTAATAGCCTACAAGTCCAAGGAAACTCCAGTACTCTTCTATAGTCTTGGTATCTACCCAATAAATAATTGATTCTTTCTTATATGGATCGACAACTACTCTCGGCTACAATACAACATTCCCCGCAAAATGGATTTCTCGAGCCCCAAACTCAAACTGCGACAACATACTAAATAAAAACTATCAATGAAGAAGTATGAAAATGGAATGAATATGATATGCATAATCTTACTTAGAAACAGAGTACACAAATATTTCATCAATGAAGACCACCAAAAACTTATCTAGGAACTAATATAACACATCATTCATCAACCTTATAAACTCAACTGGAGCATTCGTCCCACCAAATTGTATCACAATGAACTCGTAATGCCCATGATGAAAATGGAAAACTATATTTAGGACATCCTCATCATTGGCATGAATTTAATGATATATTTACCGCAACTCAATCATCAATAACCAAGTCACATCCTTCTATTGATCGAATAAATCATCAATTCAAGGAAGATGATAGTGATTGTTCTCTGTCACTTTATTCAGGAAATGATATTCGATACACAACCACAAACTTTCATCAGCCTTCTTCATGAAAAAAACTAGTGATCCCCATGGTGAAACACTCAATCAAACAAAACTGCACTGTAACATACCATCGAGCTATATACATATCTTTCAAAACATATAAGGTTCCATAATATATAGAGACATCGATATATGTGATGATCTTGGATGTAGCTCGACCTAGAACACAATATCTCACCAAGGGAGTTACTTTAATACCTCTTCATCGAAGACATAATGATAATATAACATGATCCTTGGAAACGTCACCTGGTGAACCTCCGACAAACTTAGCATCCACCATGTAAACAAGGATGTTAGGGATGGAACATGCTTCTTACCCATCCTAGTGTCTCGCTCGCCAACAAACACCACTGACTCTACAACAGCATCAATGAACACCACCTTCCTCCTTAATAAATCTATGATAGCCTTCATAGAATATAACAAATCCATTACTAGTATGAAATTATATGGTTTTATTCATAAACATGGGAAATCATTCCAAGATCAGTGCTACCCCATCACTAGCTCATAGTCCCTACATACATCAAAAAAATCATCTCGAACTCCAAATTGTATAGTCAATGCCAAGGGAAATGGAATATTCTCTACCTCAAGTACAAAATAATTGAAAATCATAGGAGATTTGTAAGATTAAATTGTTGTTAAATAAAACAACTCATACACCGAAGTATAAAACAAGAAAAGGGTATATTGAACGATGTCTAGATTTCTTGGAACTTACAATGATAAATCATGAAGCTGACCACGAACTGATCCACGTCCTCTATGACCCTGCTCAGGACCTCTACTATATTTGTTCCCTTCTTTCTAAGGATGGGGAGTATCCAACAACATTCCTTCGCCTAACCCATCTTCTCTCTTTGGATCCAAATCCCATGCAACTGGCTTTTGTTGCCTCGATTGAAACTACCTCAATAGAGGAACTTGAATTAGAACACCTAGCACACAATTACTTCTCATAATGGTCATAAAATCACATTAAGGATTACCTCATCCTCCAAAAAGTAAAACAAGAACCTGATCCCCTGGTATAGTTATGAGAGCCTCTTCCCCTGGAGAAACAAGATACTGAGGGATAAGACCTTCCTTGGGATGAATAGAAACTCTTCATCTATGAAAACTACAAACCTTGGGCCCCAGATCTGTTTCTTGAGAAATCCTAATGACTCACCTCTCATTTTGATCTAGTTATGGATAACATCCTCTTGATGACTTATTCCCACACCAGTACCTCTGGATATGTATTCAACATAAATAGGGAAACTTGGCTCTAGATATCTGGAGAAAATCCTCCTTGAAATGCCTCACTCGTGGCTCCTCATCTAGAAATAGGTTCAAAGCATATCATAAGAGGTTCCTAAAATGGATTCAAAACACTATCACACCAGTTTCCCCTTATCGAAGGGTAAGAAGATACGGGCTACTAGATACCATAATGGCCAAAGAAAGAAATTCGACTCTAAACATGCCTTGGAACTCATCCCAAGAGACATAGAACTCCTCACGATCCAAGAGGAACAATAACCACCACTTCCTCACTACACCATGAAACATATTCAAGACAAATGGAATCCAGTGCTCCTACCAAGCACAGGCCAAACTGAAGGATATCTCAACATCCTTCAAATATTCTTCCGTGATGACATCGGAAATAGAGACATTTTACTTAGATAGAATATAGATATGAAACTCTCAGGGTTTCATCCTTCATGTGTCTTCTTCGTTAACCCCTACTCTTCAATGATCATCTTGCATATTATTCTGAACATCTTCTATGTGAACCTGAAGAGGGGTAGACCTAGAGCCATTAATTCAAAATAAAGAATAGTTAGATCTCCTAAACCTAGAATATGGAAGACTCAACATTAATTAATTAATTTTTTTTTACACGTTATAGGTTTATCTATCCTATGTTCAACCCATTCAAGATTAGGAGCAATGAAGAATGATGTACGATCCTTTCATATGTCTCTACTGTCTAACAAGTATCACCTCATTTAGTATCCAATGTAAACTTAATGTTTCATGAATCAGATCATAGGGGGCCCTAAATACCTTTGTCTCTACATGTCTTCTGTGTTTATAGTTCTTTCTAAAATTAGCTGACATTGTTTCCCTACCAACCCATGTAACTTTATCTATGTATAACTCCAAACACCATACTATCCCACAACATGACCTATGATACCAATCTTCCATGACACCCTCCCCATAACGTGTACACATTCTGGGATGGAAATGATATAAGAGAGATAATGACACATAATTCCGGCCTCTAGTAGGATCTCGGTTGGTGACTAACACCGATGGTATAATAAACACACAAATGGTAGGTATTACCCTCTAAGAGAACATATGAAAAAGATAGGGATAAAATAAACACAAACCAACTCTTTTTTAGACTATAATATAAAATAAATTACATGTACACATATGTAATGTCATTCAAGAACTGCTACAAATAAAAGGGAAAAAGAATGTACCAAAAGAAAGTACAACAGTTGCGACCATGAAATCTGAATAGATCCTACGACCCAAAGCTAGTAGTCACCAGCCTGATCACCAATATGCTCCATGTGACCTATAAAATAGTTTAGATATATGTAGGGAGAGTATAATAGTATACTTAGTAAGATCCTACCCAAATCCTATCATACCAATGTAAAGAATGCATGCTAAATCATAGTGAACAAGAAGTGAAACTAAATCATCACATAAATGGGTATACTATGTTTCCATCCTCACCATGGATTCTCTCACCATGCCTCTCATACAATACTATATAATATAATTAATAATATAAATGGAATCCCACTACCACTTCCCCACTAGTTGGAGGATTTTTACCCATGTCGCTCGTCCAAATCTATCTCTCCCTAAAACGGTTGATCAAAGAAACCACGGTGAAGTAGTACAACAACCACCTCATGTAACAAAAGAACCATGTCCACATTACCAAAGTAACCAGGTAGTTTCTAGGAGGCAAAATATCACTAAAATGTGTATCATACATCAGGTATTATACCACAAACCATTACATCCCATAAACCAATTAAAAATCCTCAATCCATCACAACCTATACACGCTACACCTATAGTAGTCTATAGGAAACTATATCCACAATATATGTGTGTGAATAACCACAACCCATTACAAACCTCTACACACATATATGGGGAAAACTAAACATCATGCCTACAATCACAAGTAACTAAAAAGATAAGAGTGTGAGGCCAAATGGGGTACTAATCCATCCATCCTCACATCATGATGTTGGAGAATACACCCCCCAGAGTTTTGAATCGTCGGGTGTCAGTCTCCCTAACAGAAGGGGTAGAGTATCATATAGAAACACAAAATAACTCAATATAATATAGCTCATAAACACACTATGGTCATAGCCTAGTCTTATAACCAATTGCAGCTAGCATCTCTTTGACTCCCATCTTTTACTACTAAGATTAGGTATCTTATAAGCACACAACAATTTAAAGGGATACATTAGATTACTTTATCCATTATTATCAGTTTTAGTTTTTGTTAATTAATTATTTAACAATTAATTCCATATTAACATTTAAACCTTATATTTTATTAAAAGTCTAACCAAGATCCATACACTCTAGAAAAAATGATACTAGGTCCGTAGTTCCATTAAAATGTAACCTCAACATTGCATCCTAGAAAACTCCAACCCCATGCTTTAACATCATTTATTCAATCACATATTAAATGAATTATCACTTTCACATAATTCTAGGTATTCTAGAAAAAATCTCTCTTTGAATCTAAATATAAGTGGATGAACACAATGAGTAGATGAACTATCAATCGAGTCTTGTCCACATTTAGCGGGAGAATAGGCTCTTACAATATTGGGAAGCTAAACACAGAAATCAGGTCGTATACCCCATTCATATTCACCTATTTTAGAAGGAGGGTAAGCAGGACCATATTCCTCAATAATTGGGGAAATTAAAGAATATAAACAAACAAAAATATTTAATAAGCATCCAATAATCAGATCAAACCCATTTCATCATCTATAGTGTCCTCCCCGATACTAAAATGCATAAACTGATGCATCTTAGTGCTCTAGGCGTCAAATGCTTCCCCAAAAACAATTGGGCCTCCCTACCCCAAAATACCACAAAAGACCTCCAGGATCATCTATACTAGGATCACACCACAACACAAGAAATAAGAAATAAAAATCATATCAACTATGCTTTTGTACCTAAACTAGGAATTCAGCCTTCACACACAACAATCTCTCATAGCTCCAAATAAAAATGTTCTTGGACTTTATAATGAAATTTTTAACTTAGAACTTTTAATGTAATTATATTTACCACACAACGAGCCCTTTGTTTTATATTTAATTATCCAATTCAATTAAAAATTCATAACTATATCCATTTGATTTATCACCATGCACAACAACAATAATTAGATTCATTCACATTCCTCTTTATCTTTGGCCAAATAAATTTAAAATTAATCTTATAATTATGTTATTTACCAATTTTTATCAAGAATTAAATGTTAAATAAATACATATATATCACACAATCTATTAAATAAAAAGGCAAACCATTATTATGTTATAAACCAAAAACATACCCTCGATACTAATTATTTAATCTGGTTCAATTTTTTATGTCAATTTCATTGTGGTATAGTAAATAAACCTTAATAGATGTATGAATGAATGTAAAAATAATTTAGAATATATAAATCCCCTACTGAAAAATGTTTCTATCATTATTTACATGAGAATGAGCCAACACAATAGATCATGATCACATCTCCCAGAATGACTGCATCCACCAGAGGACGCCACGACACAACATTATCAACCAACAAGTGTGAAATTTCCATTATAATGACATAATACATGTTACATAACATGGAAAGGAAAAACAGGGGGAAATAGATTGATGAACACACTAGAACAGAGATAGAACATACCTTCTTTTGATGGTAGATGGACACTTGCTGCTTGCACCAAAATAGGGGATGTGTATGCAGTATGATGAACTCTATAGAAAACATGATCTGTGGTCCAGACCACAATTACAAGTCTCCTAAGGAAAAAAATATTTTGGGTGGCTCATTGCAAGGGGAAGGATAAGAAACAATTGAAGGGAAGCCCCCCCCCCCCCCCCCCCGCTTAGAAGGATTAGATACATGACTCAAAGAACATTGAACTGTTCGATTATCATTAAAGAATGATCTTAAAAACCCACAAAGTTTGACAGAGTAAAAACCCCATGACCCTTATGGATTTAATTATAGGAGTTATGGGATTTAAATTTTCCTTAAATCCATTAAAAATATGCTTTGAATTCATTTTACATCAATGAAAATGTCAAATGGGGGAAACTATAGAAAACTAGAAACATTGTCCACCAGTTGATCTGGAAACATTGTAGAACCTACCGATAGATAACTCACTAATAGATAAAGTTGACTCACTGATAGATGACTCAAAGACAGATTACTCAATGATATATGAATCATCGATAGATGACTCAACGATAGATGAATAACTGATATATGAATCAATAAAAGATGACTCACCAACAGATGAACATGACTCACTGACAGATGAATCACTGAAAGATGACTCACCGATAGATGACTCACCGACAGCTGACTCACCAACAGATGAATCACCAATAGATGAATCACTGATAGATGGCTCACTAACAGATGAACTCGACTCACTGAAAAATTATGATTACTCACAGAATGATGAAGATTACTCACCGATAGATGAAGATGAATCACTGATAGATGAAGATGACTCACCGACTGATGGAGAGAACTCACCGATAAACGAATATCACTCACCGAAAGATGAGGATGAGTCACTGATATATGAGTCACCGATGGTACTGTTCATAGAACCAAAATTTTGGGAAAGCATTGGAAATAAGTCATCATGACCTTCCAGAACACCTTAAAAACCAAATTTTCATAATTTAATGGACTGAAGAAGTTCAGGACATTACAAAAAGGGTATTTTCCTAAATAATTATTTAATTAACTTTTTATTGTACTTCTATTCATCAGAGATAGAAACTCATTATTTCACATATGATTTACATTAGATGTGGTCAAATTGTATCATCTTTATCAATTCTATAGATGTTTTATTTTAATGATGAAAGTATTTTTATGAAACCTATTCCTTTTTCATGGGTATTGAAATGATGATATGATGAAATTTTTATGATGCCTATTTGTCTTTCGTTCTTTCTTATATATTTTTTATGGGTTCGGTTATCATCAGCTTCCATTCTTTCTTTGTATCTGTCTAATGCATTTGGTAAAGATAGATATCTAATGATATAAACATGAATGGAATGGGGAGTGAACCCAGTGAAGTAAGAGACTCTATCCATAATGATAATATTTACAATGAACCATTACTACTATGTTGGTTTGGGGAGTTAACCCAATCCACTATTATAGTATTGGAGGTGATTATTGAACACTGAATAAATGATTTTTTATAATTAGGTAAATTTCACATATATTGTATTATACCAATGTTATTCAGTCATGAATGAAGTTCTTAAATTACAATAAAATTCAAATCTTATGAACTCTCATGATATATTTGATGATTCAATATTATGATCTATAATATTATGGGTTGTATTTTCAAATGTTATTGTCATGTCATCATACCCTTATTCTCATGTTATTTTGATATCAACATTTTTTTCTTTTACTCAATAAACAAGATCACACTTTATTATACATCCATTCCCCTGGTTATAATGAAATGTATTAAATATGGTATTTATAATACGTATGTTATTTATGATGAAATATGAGGGGGAAGTTGTAGATATATACACAAGTGAGTTTCTTGAAACTCTTAAACATAATATTATTGAGTTCTATGAATACAATATAGGAAAAAAATTTATCATCCTACATGTAGAGAATGTGCAAAGAATCACTAAAATGGATTCATCGGAGAAATCAAGAGAAGTTTTTAGTGTGTAAATATGATTAATTTTTTATTTAATTTTTGAGGAAATATTATGATTTTAATGAAGGAAAATAAATCTCATCCAAAGGAACCATATATAGTTCAATGTCTCTTGTGTGGGGAATATGGGAATTATTTAGGTCAATTCCCCAATCGAAGGGTTAACTCCTAAGAAAAGGAAGTACCTATTTTGTTCCAGTGTTTAAAGTGAAAGGATTTATGTGTTTATTTTTTTGGGATAAAAAATTTATATAAATTTAATTTTGTATATACGAATCATTAAACATCTAATGATTTTTCTATAATAGTCTTCTTTTTCGATTTGAAAACATATGTGGAATAGTACTAGTAACCATTAATTTTAATAATTTCTAGTTAGGATAAGTATATGATTAACATTGATAGGATGGAATTGAATACAGTTAATTTTTTTAAATATTTTATAATAATATGATTTACATTTTTATTGATGAAGATTATTATATTACTGGATATATTTAATATAGTCAATAATATGTGATTTTATATGGGAAAAAAGATTGTGTTAATTTTTAAAGAGCAGTTCATTTTCATGTGAGGTTAACTTAAGAGTTACGAATACCATATTTTGTATATTGTTTTAAGGTTCTTCATATTTTCAATGGCTTATACACTACTTTTGAGGTGTAAAGTAATGGGATTTTGTATGGATTTGAAATATATTTGGGGTTTTAGAATGAAAACCCTATTGAGGTTTAAATATACCATTGGGTTACAATATGATTTAATTTTCTTTTAATTATTTTATATTGGATAGTAAAATATAGATAATATTTATGGTTAGAATGTGATTTATTTAAAAGGTTGTATTGTAATATATATTTGTTGTTCATTTTAATATTACTATTTAGGTTAGTATATAAATTTTATTTATTATATTTTGGATAATTGTAATACATTTCAAGGTTATATATTGATATATCAGGGTGATTAATGATATTTTGGGTGATATTTCATTGAGATGAGGTATATATAACACATAGATTTAAAAAGTGATTTAATATGGAAGATTATTTTGGAAGAATTTAATTAATGTTTTGAATATGAATGATAAAGGGTATAGCGTAGCCTCTTTGGTTAGAGAATTCTTTAATGTTTAGATTATTTAGATAATTTGGGATGTATGATTATTTATTGAGTTGAACATTGGGCTTTATTATTATGTATTTTCAAAATAATTTTATATTTATCATATTTTATTTTATTCATTTTTGGAACTATCTGACCATGTGTGAACACTTTTTGGTAATGATTATTATGTAATGTACGGTGGATATTTTTATATTATTTTTCATTCAATTATATGTTTATTTTAATGCATCGAGCATCAAATATTCTTCTTGTATACTCAACATCACATAAATAGATGGTATTATGGTGAAAACTGATTAAATGGTAGAATTATTCTTATTAAGTATGTTTGTTATTTATATTATTAGTCTAGAAGGTAGTGGTATTCCAAAATTATAGGAAAAATATATTGAAACATAAATATTTTAATATCACCTTCAAATCCAATAAATATATTGTTTTTTCACAGCACATTAATTTAGGGTTTTGTGGTCATTAAATTTCTCATGATAATTCAAATTATTCAGACTTATGCACTCTGTGACTCACTATAATTATATAGACAGTAAAGATTTATTTTATGCCCATATTTTCACATCCACATAATGTTATCAATTTTTTAAACATAGAAATATTTAATTCCAGATGACATTTTAATTTCCAAATCACAATTTTCAAAGGAAAATTTTATTAACCCTTTTTATGTTGTGGGTTTTCAATAATAGTATATTGAAATATCAAATCCATGATTACCGATTAGAATTCCAAAGTATGAGGATATAATTTATTGAAGTAGGGAGATTTAATTTTGTAGCTATTTTAACAGAATAATATTTTGTTCGGTAGTTTATAAGATACAAAACCACGAGCTCAATGAAACCAAAAAAATATTATATATGATTTTTATAATGTATAAATATGTTTTGATTGAAATAATATCAACAACCTAATTATTGAAAAAATATATTTAAATTCTCTACAACATTCAATTTTATTGATTAATTTTTATGAAATAATATTCCATTTTTATATAATGGAATATTATATATAAAAAATAGATTTCCTTCAAAAATGAATTTTATTTTTTATGAGAAAATATTATATTTAATTTTTTAAACATTTATAAAATCCATTCTATAAAACTAAGTACATTTTTTAAATCATCCTATCTAAAATATATTATGATAAATTTTTGGGATTTTTCTAAAAATAAGGTTTTTTAAAAAAAAAGTGAAGAAAACTTATTTTTATTAGAAATATTTTTCTCAACAATATACAAGGATAAATATTTTTTAAAAATATTTTCAAAGTAAATTTTTTTCAATTATATTTTTGAAGTAAATTTAATTTCATTTTAATTAGTTTTATCTTTGATTTTGGTATAAAAACATTTTTATACAGAACAAGTATTTTTTTGAAAACTATTTTTATGCGTTAAATGTGTTTTTATATTAATAAAATAAATTTATATCTTTTGAAAATAAATAATGAAATTTTTTATATATTCTATAATTTTTTAAAATTCATCGAATATTTTTCTTACGCACGTATACAAATACTATCATGTTTTTGTTTAAAATGCTATTCTTCTAAAAAGAGTTTTCATTACTTTTTGTACACTTATTTTAATTATTAATTTATCTCACTTATAGATAATGAATATTATAAATTAGGTTATTTTTATAATCAAGATTTTCATATTTTTTAAATACTTCTATTTAACTTTTATACATTATTATTAGTAATAATGGTTAAATTTAACACCTTGGTAAAGGGTATATGAAGTTAATATAGCTTAAAAATAAGTTTTATGGTAATAAATTTTCATATAAATTCATAATATATGAATTTAATTCTACCATTATCACCATAGGATTTAAATTTAATTTTTTAAGAGACAATTTCCCATGAAAATGACTCATATTATATTTAAATAAAATAAGGTTTCAAAATTTCAGTCTCTTAGTATTGGATATATCTTATGTGATTAAATATAGAAAAAGGAATGTTGTGAAGGAATACTAATTTCCATTTTTTCATAATTATATTATCCTTATCGTGGTTATTTATTTATATGTTTTAGTGATTATATAATTATGTCAAATTCTTGGTTAATGCTAATATAGTATTTATTCATCAAATATAAAAATAAAATAATTTATTTTAAAAATGTTAAATGTTATAGAATATGAGTTAGTTATATTATTACATGAATTTTTAGATAACTTTTACTCATTATATAAGTTTCAAATAATATAACATAATTTCATATTTTTCTTGGTGTCATTAAAGTAATGTTAAATGAATAGTTCCAAAACTTATTTTAATAGTGTTTTAAAATATATAATATTTTCTTAAGTGATGGGAAATTCAAAAAAAATCTTCATATATGTCAAGGTAATATGGTTTTATAAATCCTCCATGGAATTTTTATGATTCAATGTCCCATTCATGGTGATATTTTCAACACTTTATTATTAAAATAGTTGTTATCCCATTTATGAAAAATAAAATTAACAAAGGAATTAATAAAACACATATGGTTTAAAACAATACCAAAAAATATATAATTTTAATTTAATATTGTTATTTCATCCCAATATACTATTATTTAGTACTTATTCACATTTAGAATCATTTTTATGGAGAATGAGTTTATTATATTGTAATATTTTAAAAAAATTACCTATTTACACTCCCTCCATTATAAAACAACACCCACCTTTCTCATTATTATAACACATTCATCAATATAGCTCAACAATGCCACCAAAATATAACTTTTAAATTTTCTTATCCACATTATATAGGTTCTATTGTTACCAAAAGGTAAACAATCAGATTCATAAGTGGAGATCAGAAGGAGTTCTTTCAAAGATGACATAATCGCCATAAACAATTGTTTTATTTTTTAATTCATAAGTATATTGAGTTAATCAATGGTAAATTTTATTAAATAATAAGGTTATCATAATAAATATACATAAATTTTATTATGATTATTAAACCACCATTATCCACCCTCTTCCCTATCATGTGTGAATTGATAGTATCATGTGTGCGTACGTATAACTTATCCTCTCCACATACCTATACATTTTATTTTCTGTATCCAAATTTCATGAATGATTATTATGTTGGTTTTAATGTATATATGTAATAATTTTTAAATAATTATAACTATGAAATTATAACACTGGATCAACCTTCTTACCTTCCAATCCATTTGAAAATGATAATGGCTCTTGTGTGTACATGTGGACTAGCCCCTCCACGAAGTGATGTAATTTTTTAAAATAATATATGATAGGATTTTAATAATTATTTTATTAATCAATATATATTATTTATATGATATTTTAATGATTCCAAAATGGATAATTATTTTTTATTCTTCATTTACTTCATCTTTGGAAAATTTAAATCATTGTTCATGCATACACACGACCTACCATCACCATGAATGGTGTTATTCATTTTTCAAACTATAATAATTATAGATGAATATAAATATATATAAATTGAATAAATATGATATATATATATATATATATTTATTATCATTATGAAGGTGATATAAATATGATATGATTACAAGGACTCGAACTATGGAACTAAAATACTCATTTTAAATGAAACAGTTGACAGTAAAAAATACTGACGTTAATATTGAATTATTTATAAATGGGTGTTAAAATTTTATAAATAGATCATATATGATATTATAATTATTAAAATTATTCTGTTTTATAGTTATAATAAAATTAAATCTATTACATATGAGTATACTATGCTCTCAAATATAGTGGATATCTAGGTAAGTGTTTATTATCTCCAATTGTTTTCGTTGGAATATATTTTATGTCATTCACCTATCTTCATTTATAAGGTGTATATAAAAAACTTTTAAATTTTATATGATAATTTTACATACGTTAATTATTTTTAATCCTTCATATTATCTTACTTTTTAATAGTGATTATGGTTCAAATGTTACAAAATCAATAAGGGTTTTTTCTTATAATCTAATTTTTTATCTGGATTTTTTATTATCATGTTCATACTAATTAATTATTATGTTCTACATCTAAAAAAACATATGAATTTTATTATATTCTGAATTTTTGGAGAATAAGTTTTTTCCATTCATTTTTTCCACGTTGTGTACTCGAGATACAAAAAGAACATTTATATTGAAAAATAACATCATTTATCTCTTCGGATGAAAAAATATTTTATCCTATATACATGTTTTTTTTAAAAAATATAGAATGTTTTTAATATGATACTATTATTTTTCAAAATTTTTTTTCTAATTATGGAATTTTTAAATATTTTTTAAAAAATGAATCTTCGTGTAATTTATTGAATGAGCAACATTTTTACTTTTTACAAAAAATGTGAAATGAAAGGATTCGTTTGAGTTATAAATCATGAAATAAATTTATCTCCATTATGACCAATATATACTAAAAATATTACTATACTATTATCAATGGGTTTTTTAAAGAAAATATATTTCTTAATGTTTTCAAAATTTATTATTTTGGAAACACTATTTTAAATTTTGAATTTTTATGTTCCTCTAGAATGTTTTAATGATAATTTGAAAGTATTTCTATTTATCAATTATGGGAACCCATGATTTAACTTATGATTTACTAGGGGAGTGATAAAATAATACAATCCTTATTATTTCTCTTTATGGTTTCAATTTTTGATGAAATTTTATTTGTAAAACACTTTCCTTATTATTGTGTTATGTTGTGATGAAATGATGATTTATTTATGAAACTCATTTCTTTTTCATGGGTTATGCTATTATAAAATGTTTATGAAACACATTTTTACTCATGGGAACCTATATAATTAATGTTTTAGTTTCTCTTGGAACACATATGTTTTTATTATTATTTAATTAGTGGAAACATAAATATATATCCCACCAATGAATGGGGTAAATATATATATCTCATGAGATAAACAAGACTAGTATGGGCTGTGAACCGAGTTCAAGATATGACTCTTTCCACAATAATAGTCATCGGAGTTAACCTTGACAACTTCAATGTATTGGGGAGTAAACATAACCAACTATGATAGTCTTTGTAGTGAGTCATGACTACTAATGAAATGATTTTATATGATTATATGTATTTCAAAAACAGATGTCTTATACAGCAATAATTCACTAATCATTCATGTTCATTGATTCCATTATGATTAAGGTCATAAAGCTACCAATATTTATTCTATAATTCATGATTATTATATATTATATGGATGGTTGGGTCGTAAAATTTTATTATCATGTTCTCATAGATTTATGTTAATTTTATTTTGATATCTATATTTTACATTTTTAGAGCATATGAGATCACAATTTCTTATGTTCCATTTCCTCAGGTTATGAAGAGAGGTGGTATATCTAATAATGTTTTTTTCTAGGATAAAATAAGTGGGATATAATATTAATTTATTTTTATAATGTTTTTTGTTTTTTAATGTTTCAAATTGTTTTAGAACAAATTGATTTTCACATGGATCTAAATGTTATATAATGAATATTCATATAATAATATGCAATATCTATAAATTAAATTAATTTTTTTCTAGGAACATAAAAAACACATTACTCAAAACATATATAGTACCCATCAAACTATAAAAATTTAATAATACTATTAATAGAAAACATGAACTTAATCTCTATAAATAATCACCCTATTACACAATGGTCTTGAAATAACAATAATATTCTAACCTAAACAAAACCATTTTTTATGTATAATCACTCATGGGGTCTATATGGATTATAATTATATATTTCAAACAAAACTAAATATATATGGGTTTATAATGTAGTGTTACACATATAAGTAATATTGAAAAACTATTTGTATAATTTTTCACCTTTTAAATGATTAAACACTATATCCTAATGGGAATTGAAATATCAAGAAAGAATACAAAATGCATGTTTGTAAAAAAAATCACTAACATAGAGTATATTTTAACTCATTAGTAAAGGAAAATAAAATAACCAAAAAATAAAAAAACATCACACTGGGAACAAGTAAATTATTTCCAACATTATATAATAAGGTGTAAAAAATTAAAACCCCATGTAACATATACATATCATATATGTGGTTTAGATACTCCCATTAACAAGGGAAGTCCCATGTCCTTACAATATCCTCCCCATAACAACATTTCCTAATTAATTAAAAAAATTATATAATAACACTTTCAAACATCCCCATCACGGTGACCAAAAAATCCCCAAATAGGATGATTATATGTAACCTCAAGTGTGACTCCCTCTACGTTACTTGAATTCAAAATATAGTTGAACTCTATATGTTATCATAGATTTTTACCGCATGTTATATATATTTATAATAAATAAATAAATATATATATATAATCAATAGAGAAAGAAATAAAATAACATTAATCATAATTCAAAATATGTCATTGAAATTAAAACTGTATTCCAACTATTGATAAAATATCAACACATTATATACAAAATTTAATATACTTTAATTTTACATAGACATAAATAATATATTATCCATTTGTATACTACAAATATATATGATATCTAAAAAATAAATAAATGGAAAATATTGAGAACTTTTCTCTTAAGACCCATCTCGGATGTGTCCTTTAGATCTACACATGGCCAACATACTCACTCTCCTATCATATGTCCTTTTACCTTTTATGTACCATCAACAATGAAGTATTATAATGTACCATGTTTCTTAATAAGGATACAAGTAAAACCAAATAAGACCACCAATAATGGTTTAGTTAAGAATATCTAGTATTAAAAAGTACATGATCAGTGTGATGTGCTAATAAACCATGATGAAAAATTAATTCATCACCTCATAATGTGCTCTACAAAAAAAATTTTGTGGCCATAATTTCATTACAAAATTATAGAATGTGATATTTTACCCATGGTTTGAATAAATTATGAGAAAAAGTTCATTCACTACTATTCTCAAAATACATTGTGAAAGGGTCATCACCTTACACATAATAATTCATAGATGAAACATAATCATTAAAAAGTATTAGTGAATGATTTTTCACAATAATATAGTCATGGTTGATGATTTATCACATATATATAATCATTTTGAATGATGTGTCACTATTATAATAATGGTGAAGAATAATTTATTTTCTTTTGAATGAATAATCACCACTTAATAGGACATAGGGGAATAGTTTATCACAAATCATGACATCCAGGTTGATGATATAACACTACAACATATCCCTATAAAAAATTATTAATCATCAACTAAACATTTCAATTTGAATTAAATAATAATATCATGAGTATAAGGTGTTGATTCACCTAAAAAAATATCTATACCACCTATAGGTGTGGTCAACGGATCATTAAAGAGGCATAAGTAAATGAGTTATTTCCAACACACAACAATAAAGAAAGAACATAATATAATCATTTAATTCATTATAATAAATAATGGATAAATTTTAAAAAATTTATAGTGAACAATGAATAACTTTCCACACAAGGTTTTTAGACAACACTACATAGTCCTTGATCTTGGTTATGCATATTTCTTCTCTCCAATTGGGAGTAGTTTAGAGTACCTCAGAAGGATCCTAATGTGTCTCAAATGTTTTGAATAGTTTCCCAATATTGGTATTTATTTATGTTATACTAAAATTTACACACATTATTATTCTTTTATGACCATGTTTACAAATAATAGTTCATGTATGTCAACTAGAAGTACATTTTGGTCGCACTCAACCCATATGTGTCCATGAATGAATTAAAAATCACTTATTAATTATAGAAAAATGGTTTTAATTTCATATAATTCATACAACTCAAAAAATATATTTTAAATACCAATGGGAAAGAAAAGGTACACTTATTATTTGCTAAAAGGGTCTTAATCATTGATAACTACTAGTTAATTATGGTTTAATCATATTTGAGAAAACTATAGAAGACCAAAAAAATAAACCTAAGAGGATAATTATTATAATTTTTTGAGGTAAAACATGGATAGTGGGATGGGGAGGGATAAAATTACCTATGGTGAGTAAATACTATGATCAACTCATTATTTTTAAAATTTATATGAAATATTCTGCAATCAAAAATATGAGATGGGGAAAAATGGGGGAATATCACAAATAGATTATGGGAAGGAAAAATATGGGAAAAAAATTTATTATAAATTTTATGACACATTTAATTTAATTAAAAAACAACCAGTAAACCCTAGGTACCCACATTACCCCACTAGGTAACTGGTCCCCCATTCAGTACATTCCCTAGGGTCAGCAAACACCTGGGGACCCTCCAATAATTGATTCCACATTCTGGGAACAATGAATACATGGTACCAACCAAAAAAAACCTGATTAATTATGGTATCTTAAAAAATACCAAAAAATGTACACAACATACCAAAACAAATACCATGAACCATCACAATTACTTCTCGAATTTAGCAACTACTAAAATATACAAGGTTTACAAAAATAAATAAATAAAATTAACACATTAAAAAATCCATTGTTCTATATAATTTATAAATGATTTATAGAACATGGAAATGGAGGAAAAATAAATAGTTAAGGTAGATATAGAGAGTGATAGGGTGCAAAATAAAAAGTACAAACAATGATAGAGAGGAAACCCTTTAGGAAATTATTAGGTATGAACATAATAAGTGAGGTAAATAGATTATTAATTACAAAAAATTAATTATTAATTTTTATGGTATCTATTTATGAATTTTTTTATTTTAGGATTTTAAGAATGTATATTCAATAAATAAATAATATATTAAATTAACGGGAGCAAGAAAAGAACTATACCTAAAGCCCCGACACAATTTTCATGTACATTATATTTCATGATAAAAATTAATTTTACATATTTTATTAATTTAAAAAAAAATTAGTGTTTATATAATTATTATTCCTCCTATTATTTAATTAGTTTCATGTATTATTCCATTACTGGATTAATTCTTATTTTATTTGTTTTTTCGAGGTTGTTCGGTACATAGTCTAAAAAACATCAATTTAATGGAAATAGTAAAAGGACACTCATAAAAGGTTTCATAAGATAAAAAATTAAATTTAATGGGTTTCATGTTATTCTATAATTTAGGGAGT
The DNA here is from genome assembly GCA_963277665.1 of Viscum album. Taxonomy (NCBI): domain Eukaryota; kingdom Viridiplantae; phylum Streptophyta; class Magnoliopsida; order Santalales; family Viscaceae; genus Viscum; species Viscum album. The sequence goes on from OY728132.1 coordinate 1,882,628,419, forward strand.
TCACTAATTTAACATGTAGTTAAAATACCACAAAAACTTCTTTAGTAAAAATGTTATACATAGTTAAAATCATAACGATTAGTTACATTTAGTATATGATTAATACCATGGTTATTATAACATTCCATAATATTATAAATAAAATTAACTGATTCTTAATTTTATATTCAACCATGATATTAATCTAAATAATTTTTGTAAAATAAAATATCATCTTGCACTAAGGTAGTGTAAAACCATTATAGGTGAATGAATTTTATCAAATGGTTTAAAATAAATTGAAAACTGTCAAATATTTGAGTATTATAAAAACAATATATTATAAATATAATATAATTTTATTTATTCTTTATAATTTCACTCTTATTATTTAATGTTTAACAAGAAAATTAAAATAAAATGTCATGGATATGGGAAAATATATTTAATCATTATATTAACTTTTGAGAAAGGGTTCGATAAGAGGAATGTGTAATATGTCATTCATAAATCAATAAATGGAGGCTCATTCCATGGAAGAATAATATTTTTAGAAACATAATAGTATAATTTAGATGTATTTAATATTAAAAAAATAAAATAAGTATGATAGGATAGACTTGTGAACCCTTAACAGATTCTTTGTGTCACCTCTTTTCGAATGAGTCTATATCCTCTAGAGGAGGGAAAGTTTTTATAAAAGAATGATAGGATTGCGGATACTTAATGGCAATGATTCATTTAGGTATATAATTATCAAAATAATATGTTTTATATGTATAGAGATATTCAGGGTCAATGGAGTGTATATATAGGTAAATGTAAGGGGTATCATTGAATAAAATATTGATGAATTTTTATGTAAGTTTAATATTGTGAATTGTTATGATTATTAATAATTTAATTAGTATTTTATTTGGAAATATAGGTTTCTATAAAAGCGTGATACTCCAGAAAGTGAAAATCATCAGAGAGATATTGTATACAATGTGAAGAATCAATTATTTTTTATTTAAATAAAATATAACTGATGTTTCAAAAATTTATTTATGGGTTTTCCAAAGAAAAAAATCTCTCATAATAAATATTATATATTAATATATATATATTTAATATGTAACATAATGATACATGACATAATCATGTAGTCCTAATGCCTTTGGAAACCTAGATTTGTAAATAAATTTTAATTAATTGGGACATGACATATCCCTCTATGTTGTTCATAACTATCACTCTTTACTGAAATATAATATATAACACATTTAATCATAAAATGTAGAATGTAAATAAATAAAAGGGAGAAAACAGATGATTTTTAATGGTAAAAATTTTTATATCAATATATCATTATCATAAGGGTTTGAGAAAATAAGAATAACATTTAAAAATCATGCCCTGTATATCATAGATAATAATGTTGATCTATGGCATAAATCATGGTCATTAATATTACATGAATCAAAATGGAATCAAATAACACGATCCATCAGAACAAAATAATGAAATAATACATTTATTTTTGGTATAGAAAAAGGCATGGAAAATCATTTACCTTCTAGTAAAGGATCTTTTCCAAAAAATTAATTGCGGCATATTATTACTCCTCAATCCATCATAGTATTCTATACTAACTCCCAAGAAAATAATTATCGATAGAGTCCCTTATGGAACATGGTTCTGTCCCAATTCCAATATTGTTTTATCTTATGAGATATGAATCATTATTTAATTAATTATAAGGCGATATAGGTCATAACTGTCACATAATGAAAATCCTACATACATGTACCATAATACTATAAAACATTTATCATATTAGAACCAATAAAAATAAAGGGGTTTCATAAATATTTCATAATATCCTAACTTGTGGAAAATAAATAGGTTTCATTTTCATCTTATCTCTTTATCATTTAATAATCCTTGGAAAAATAAGTGGGTTTCATAATCATTTAATTATGGTATAGCCCGTGGAAGAGAAATTAGTTTCATAAATATCATTGCATCATAAAAATAAACCATCTAAAAAATAATAAGAGTTTTATCCTATGATCACAGCCCCATTAATTTATAAGTAACCTAAAAGGATGTAATCATAGATAGGAAATGATTTTAAAAGTCCATTTAATACATTTATTAAATAAAATAGCTTTTCTATCTTAAAAAACACTTCTTGAACCATAAAACATTTCTAAAATATATTGTAAAATTATAAATTTTGATTGAAAATTCCTTTAAAACATTTCATGAGGAAATTAACCTTTATTTGGAAATCAATTTTTAAGACTTCAAATTAATAAGACTATTTGGAAATAATTTTCATTGGAAAAAATCTCACAAAAATTTATAGGATACATTAAAATATTGAGAGTTCATGATAATGAGAAATCCCATACACATTAACATAATGATTCCTTCACATTTTTCAATAAATTGCATGAAAACATTGATTAGAAAATGACATGAATATACATTTAAAAAAAATTTAAAAAAATTAAAATGGGTGAAAATGCCTTGAATAAATATATTTTTGGATGTGAAAAACTTTTTTCAATTTTTTTTTTCAAAAATGGTTTTGGAAGAACAAAATGGATTTTGACTTAGGAGAGAAATAAAGTTTATTTTTCTAAAAAAATATTATATTAAAATCATGAGTACATAAATTAGAATAAAATGAATAGAAAAAAATTGTACTCATTATATATTTTTCGTATAATAATATACCTGAGTTTATTGAGTTATTTTTCATAATATTTCATTATCAGAATCATATATATAAACTGTATCGATAAATGATGAGATTGTATCATAAAGCCCTTTACACATTGTTAGATTTGAATTATAAGAACCACGAAGGAAAAAAAATTAAATGAAAAATATAATATAATGAAAATAAATATATTCATGATATCATATGTAAAATTACATTTATATAGAAAATATAAAATAAACACATGGTGAATATGGAATGAGTCTCACTAAAAAGTAATGCGAGATAAAAATCTCATATCGTAAGGCTTGAATTCCTTCATACACGTTCAAACCTCCTATATAAGAAATCTGTGTTCATTATACATCTATTAAATAACCGTACATATATATAATACAATATATGATTTACTTATTAAAATGTATTACATTTTTATGATCAATTCCATGTTAAAGTGACGTTTTAAGTAATTACTTCATTATTTTTCATGTATGTTTTGCTTTTGTATGTTGAGAACTAATACTCTGATCACGGTCACACAATATAAATAATTTTACGCATGGTAAAAATATAATATATATTAATTATATATTTAATTACATTAATCCATAAAAATAATATATATATATATATATATATAATAAAATACACCTTTCATGGAGATAATAGATCGTACGTACACATTAACATTGTTTCCATTTTCACAGAGAATGAAATGAGGTAAAGTTAAATAATATATTAACATTATTGAATAATCTCTGTGTCATATATATAAAATATATTCATTTAATTGACCCAAAATTCATTCCATGTAATGCGTTATTGAAAAGTGAATCACATCACATCACCATGATGTAGACTGTCGTACACATGAATGGTATTATTGTGTCCCAAACAGAATGGAATTTTAGAATTTATATATATTATTATAATTATATAAGTATAATAATATCATAAATATATTATATAAAAATTTTATACATCATTATTGTTGAGCCCTCTGGAAGATTGCTGATTTCATGTTTATAACTGATGTTTTAATAATCACAAATCATCACAACTCATTGATGCTTAATCTGGTTTGATGTCTCATAAACATAATTCCAATCTATGAATGAATCAGTTATCATGTCTTTTTTTTAACTATGCTTATTAACTTACAAAGTATGTTTGGAAGCCTTCTGGATCAATCAGACTCACCGATCCATCAGAGTCACTGATCAATCAGACTCACCGATCCATCTGAGTCACCGATCCATCAGACTCACCGATCCATCAGAGTCACTGATCAATCAGACTCACCGATCAATCAGACTCACCGATCCATCTGAGTCACCGATCCATCAGACTCACCGATCCATCAGAGTCACTGATCAATCAGACTCACCGATCCATCAGACTCACCGATCCATCAGACTCACTGATGCAAATGAGTCACCGATGCAAATGAGTCACCGATGCAAATGAGTCACTGATGCAAATGAGTCACCGATGCAAATGAGTCACCGATGCAAATGAGTCACTGATGCAAATGAGTCACCGATCCAAGGACTCACCGATGCTGATCAAAATGACTCACCGATCAGATGACAGACCGATGCTGATCAAAATGACTCACCGATCAGATGACAGACCAATGCTGATCTATCTGAGTCACCGATCTTTACTCTAATGCTGATGACCTACCGATCTCTTGAACAGTCATAAACAACTGTTTGAATTTCTTTATCTTTATCTTTATTTAGTCTAACCAACGGTCATATTAGTTATATTTTAATACACTGACAATTAATTAATAAAGGTTGTCGGATGTCAGGAAACCGTACCTCGTACCTGCGGAAAGGAAACCTTTTCTATCCTACGGAGCATGTGATATGAATACAAGAAGACTCTGCTGAAAAAGAAATATAGAGCTGCGAAGAAGTGTGAGACAACACACACAGAGACAAGGAAGCATACGACATACTCGAGAAGAGCTCTGTACATACAAGAAGAACCAAGCAAGACAGAATCAAATATACAATCAAGCCTACTCAAGAAGAGTGGTGTGCATACAATAGATCATTGAAGAGCTTCATCGACTACATCTCACTGCCTGTGAACCTGAAGCATACGACACTCTGCTTCTCAAACAAAATCGAGAAGAGGACTCAGAATCACTTCTGATTAATTCCAAAACGAGTCCAGTGCTACACTGAAATCACTAGAGCCATTTCTAAACTCTACATCTCTGCTCTGTGATTTATTTATTCTACATTTTGAGCAGTGTGTGTTATCTGCTGTATTAAACACACACACTGACTCCTGTACTTTCACTGGAGGATCTGTAAATCCTCAGCAAACTTTTTACACTTCACTTCCCACTGTGGATAGTGGTAGAGGTCTTGTGACCTGGACAGCTGGCTGCTGTTGTTTGTTTTCCCACGTAGAACTGTGGTAGAGGTCTTGTGACCTGGACAGTGTGCTCACTGTTGTTAACCCCGATCCAGGGTGTGGATCACTTTTATATAAACTTTTGAGAGGACTAAGTCTCGGCTTGAGACTGAACCTCTTGGTTACTTCTCTGTGTTTATAGCTATACTATATCCATACTATACATATTTATTTCATATTCCGCTGCTATTACTTTGAAATATAATCTATCTTCAAAGCTACTTTTATAATTAAATTCGCAAGTGTTTATATTTATTATAAATCAGTAAATTGGTTTCAAAAGTTAATTTAATCATAAGATTAAGTTAACTGAGAATTAATCAATCTTTGAGAAACTAATTGAACCTTTATATTCTATATAAATTCACTACAGTTTAATTTATTTTTGAAATTGGGGGATTTTATTAGAAATTGTTTTTAACAGACAATTTTGATTGGAACTCAATTCACCCCCCTCTTGAGTGTCCACTCCGACCAACACTTGGTATCAGAGGAAGTAAATACTTTCTAAAAGTGCTCTGCTTTTGAACTGTGATTTTAGTTGTATTTTAAAGTTCTTAAAATTTCTGTTATTTCTAAATTTTTATCTCTTTAAAATTCTTTTTGTAATATCATGGATAATAGACTTGAGGGTGCTGCTACCAACCGGCCACCTTTCTTCAATGGAACTAATTATGCTCAGTGGAAACTGAAAATGAAAATTCATCTAGAAAGCATAGGTTTTGATATTTGGACTGCTATTGAATCTGAATACAAAATTCCCACTACTGCTAGATCTACTTGGGATGAACCTACAAAGACTGCTTACAATAACAATTGTAAAGCTATGAATGCTCTGTACTGTGCTCTAGGAGATGAAGAGTTTAATAGAATTTCTGCATGTAAAACTGCATATGAAATTTGGGATACCTTAGCTGTTTCTCATGAAGGAACAACTAATGTTAAGGAGATGAGATTGAATACCTATACTATTAAGTATGATAATTTTAAGATGAAACCTGATGAACCCATTTCTGATATGTATCTCAGGTTCAATGAAATTGTCAACACAATGACCTCTCTGGGAAAGGATGTTCCAGCAAAGGAACAAATTATGAGAATTTTGAGATGTCTACCTGAAAGATGGAGAGGAACCTCTGTCTCCATTAGAGAATCCTGTGACATTGGTGCTCTACCTGTCAAGGAACTAATTGGCAAGCTGATGATGTATGAAGAAGAGCTTAAAGTGAACAAAGAGGAAGACAATGAACCTGCAAGAAAGTCTATTGCCTTCAAGACTACAACCTCAAAGAATAAGGATAAGGAAAAGCTTCAAGCTATCAATGAAAGTACAAGCAGTGAGGAAAGTGAGAATGATTCTGACAGCGATGATGAGATGGCTCAAATAGCCAGGAGATTCAAAAAGTTCTATAGGAAAAAGAAATTTTTTAGGAAACCAAATTACAAGGGAAAGTATGACCAACAAGGCAAATGGAAAAAGGACTGGAAGAAGAATGACAAATCAGATGATGTTGTCTGCTATGAGTGCAAGAGAAAAGGACACATTAAAGCCGACTGTCCAAAGCTGAAGTATAAAAAGAAATATGAATACAAGAATAACAAGTACAAGAAGGCCATGAAGGCTACTTGGAGTGCTTCAGAAGACAGCACAAGTGAAGCTGAATCTTCAGACTCTGAAAAGAATTGGGCCAACATGTGTTTCATGACAAACACTTCTGAGGTAACATCAGAGACTCCTGCTTTTAATTCATACTATTCTGGAGAAGATTCTGACTCAGAAAACATGTCAAAATCTGAATTGTTTGAATACTGTGACATGCTAGAAGAAACATGTAATGAGCTTAAAGATAAATATAAAGGTCTAAAGAAACAGTATGCTTTAAATGTTAAGCATAAATCTGATCTGGATATAGAAGTAGAAAAGAATGCTCAGCTGCTTAAAGAGAATACTGAACTGAAATTGTCTAATGAGCAACTCAAGAAAGATTTAGAGAAGTTCACCAATGGTAAAAATACTCTAACACAAATGCTAGGAAAGCAAGTTGCACCTAGATACACTACTGGTATAGGATACCAACCTGGACAAAGGAAAGTTGCCAAAACTAGATTCATTCCTAAATCTGGACAGAAGATAGTTAATTCTGGAACTTCTTATGCCTCATCCAGCTATATTCATAGTTATGAATCTAATAAGGTTTATCTTTCAAAGGATGTTATTTCTACAAATTATATGAGACCCATTAGACAAATATGGGTACCTAAAGTGTTATTGGCTAACCTGTCTGGACCCAAGAAGATCTGGGTACCAAAATCATCTTCCATCTAAATCTGTTTTGTAGGAGACCTGCTTGAAGAGCTGTTACAAGAAGATATGGTATTTAGACAGTGGGTGCTCAAGACACATGACTAGAGATTATTCTTGCTTCAAGAGCTTAATAAAAGTTGATGGAGGCTTTGTCACCTTTGGTGATAACTCAAAAGGGAAAATCATCGGCCTAGGCCAGATTGGTAACACTGATTCAATTTTGATTTCTAAAGTTTTATTTGTTGATGGACTTAAATATAACCTATTAAGCATTTCTCAGTTATGTGATGATGGTTTTCATGTTAAATTTGAAAATGATTCTTGCAATGTTTGTAACTCTAAAAATGTTTTAGTATTTTCTGCTTTAAGAAATGAAAATGTTTATGCTGTTGATTTAGATTCTTTAGCTAAACAGAACATTCCATGTTTAAATGCTTTTCATAAAGAGTCTTGGCTTTGGCACAGAAGATTAGGACACTGCAATGTGCACTCACTTAGAAAACTTTCTAGGAAGAACTTGGTTAGAGACTTACCCAAACTTGAATTTCCAGCAGACAAAGTTTGTAATCCCTGTCAAAAGGGAAAACAACACAAAGTTTCTTTTAAATCAAAGAAAGAAGTTTCAACTTCTCAACCACTTGAATTGGTTCACATGGATTTGTTTGGACCATCAAGAGTTTCTAGTTTAAATGGGAAGCACTATGTCTATGTTCTCGTAGATGACTTTTCTAGATATACTTGGGTATATTTTCTAGCTCACAAAAGTGAAGCTTATTCTTACTTTGTTAAATACTCCAAGTCTGTAGAAAATCTTAGTGGACTCAAGATTAAGACCCTAAGAAGTGATCATGGTCGTGAGTTTGAAAATCAAGATTTTGAATCTTACTGCTCTCACAATGGCTATTCTCATAACTTTTCTGCCCCTAGGACACCCCAACAGAATGGTGTAGTAGAAAGAAGAAACAGAACCCTGCAAGAAATTGCTAGAACCATGCTCAATGAATATGACCTTCCAATTTACTTTTGGGCTGAAGCTGTTAATACAGCTTGTTATGTCATTAATAGAGTCTTGATCAGACCTGTTCTAAAGAAAACCCCTTATGAGTTGTGGAACCATAGGAAACCTAAGGTAAACTACTTCAGAGTTTTTGGCTGCAAAGTCTTTATTCTGAATACTAAAGATAATCTGGATAAATTTGCATCCAAGAGTGATGAAGGAATTTTCCTAGGTTACTCTATCTCTAGTAAAGCCTATAGAGTTTTCAATAAGAGAACCAAATGTGTGGAAGAATCTGTTCACATCAAATTTGATGAAACTGATCCACATGAGCCTAAAACCTCTCTTGGGAATCTTGAAGAAGATTTGTCTATTCTGGACCTTAATGATAAATCTAAAGAACCTGTTATAAAGGCATCCAGTTCTGGACATTCTCCAGAATCTTCTTCTGTTGAACCTCAATCTCTAGATGAACCTGAAACTTCTAGCTCTATCTTTTCAAGACCATCTAGGACTCTAAAGAACCATCCTTTAGATGCTGTTGTAGGAAATCTAGATAGAGGAACACAAACTAGAGCTTCTCTAAGAAACCAGGTTGAACATCAAGCCTTTCTTTCACAGTCAGAACCTAAAAATATCAATGATGCTATCAATGATGAATTTTGGGTAATGGCTATGCAAGAAGAATTAAATCAGTTTGAAAGAAACAAAGTCTGGGAATTAGTTGACAGACCTAAGGACACTTTGACAATAGGCACAAAATGGGTGTTTAGAAATAAAATAGATGAATCTGGAAATATAGTTAGAAACAAAGCTAGACTAGTTGCACAAGGATATAGTCAAGAAGAAGGTATAGACTATGAGGAAACTTTTGCACCTGTAGCTAGACTAGAAGCCATTAGGATCTTACTTGCATATGCTGCACATCTGGATTTCAAATTATATCAAATGGATGTTAAAAGTGCATTTCTAAATGGTTTTATAATTGAAGATGTTTTTGTAGAACAACCACCTGGATTTACTAATCCCCATTTTCCAAATCAAGTTTTTAAACTTTCTAAAGCTTTATATGGTTTGAAACAAGCTCCAAGAGCTTGGTATGATAGACTTAGCAATTTCCTTATTTCAAAAGGTTTTACTAAAGGGATTGCTGATCCAACTCTTTTCATTAAAAGAATTTCTAAAGATGTTTTAGTTGCACAAATATATGTTGATGATATTATTTTTGGATCTTCTAAAAACTCCTTATGTACTGATTTTTCAAAGGTTATGCAAAATGAATTTGAAATGAGCTTAATGGGAGAGCTTAAGTATTTTCTTGGATTTCAAATCTTTCAAACTAAAAATGGTATTATTTTAAATCAAAGTAAATATACAAAGGATCTTTTAAAACGTTTTGGATTGGATAGTATTAAGGAAAGTAATACACCTATGAGTACTACCTGTAAATTGGATGTCGATGAAACTGGGAAACCAGTTGATCAAACCAATTACAGAGGTATGATTGGAAGCTTACTTTATCTTACTGCTAGTCGACCAGATATTATGTTTAGTGTATGTATGTGTGCTAGATTTCAAGCTAATCCTAAAGAATCACACTTATTAGCTGTTAAACGGATTTTTAAGTATCTTAAGTATACTATAAATTTAGGTTTGTTTTACCCAAAAGAACAATCCTTTGAGTTAATGAGTTATTCAGATGCTGACTTTGCTGGTTGTAAGTTAGATAGAAAAAGCACATCAGGAACATGTCATTTGCTTGGAAAATCCCTAATATCATGGTGTAGTAAGAAACAGAATTCAGTTGCATTGTCTACTGCCGAGGCAGAATACATAGCTGCTGGTAGTTGCTGTGCACAAATTTTGTGGATGAAACACACTCTATTGGATTATGGATTTGATCTTAAACATGTCTCAATTAACTGTGACAACACTAGTGCAATCAACTTATCCAAGAACCCTGTGTCTCACTCTAGAACTAAGCACATTGATGTCAGACATCACTTTCTAAGAGATCATTACCAGAAGGGTGATATTTCTCTAGAATTTGTTAGTTCTGAAAATCAATTAGCTGACATCTTCACAAAGCCCTTATGCTCTGAAAGAATGAAATTTATTAAACAAGAATTGTGTATGATTGATCTGTGAAACTGATCTGTGAAACTGATCTGTGAAACTGATCTGTGAAACTGATCTGTGAAACTGATCTGTGAAACTGATCTGTGAAACTGATCTGTGAAACTGATCTGTGAAACCGATCTGTGGAACCGATCTGTCACACTGTTCTGTCAATCCGATTTTTTTTTAAACAAAAATTATTACTTTTTAATAATTAGTAAATTACTTTTTATGGGAACCCTAAATGATAAAGTAAATGATACGCGGCTATTTATCTTCCCTAAACCTTTGACCTTTCATTTCCTGCCGAACCTCTCAACCTCTCTTCCCCTCTGCTTCGAACCTTCGAACCTTCGAACTCCTGCCTCTCCAAATCCTCGAATGGCTAAGCAAAAGAGACCAAGCAAAGGACCAGATAGCCCTGTACCTTCAAAGCATGCTCGAGGCGAGTCGAGCAGTACCTCTCAACGTTCAGTAAATCCGGACCTGGAAACTCGGATTGTAGCTGCAGAAAAAGAAGTAAACTCGGCGTGGCTTCTGTCAAGTAAGTCCCTGTTGCTACAAGTTCTTGAATCTCAAGGATGGATAGACTGGTTTTCAGACAACGCCCGAATAGATTATCCAAAGCTAGTACATGAGTTTTACATGAACCTGAAAATCACGCTGGATGGTGTGGAAGCTGCTAGGATGTCATCGGTTGTGAAAGGAAAGAAAATATCTTTCTCATCTAAGCAGTGGGCTGAATGTTTAAACGTACCTCATGAAGGTCGATATGAGGACTATGCTGGCAATATACCCCCAGTCACTGACTATTTTTCTTATGAGCTAGCTCTAGAGCTTCTAACTGGAAACAAAGAATCGAGGAGAATCATAGCGTCAGAATTAGATGGTGAAAGCAGACTCCTATTCAAGTTTATTCAGCACCAACTTTGCCCTCGAAGAGGAGATTTTGCTGCTGTTAAGTATCAAGATGTTTTTCTATTGTTTCTGCTCAAAACCCATGAAAAGATAAATCTGTGCAGATATGTGATGGTCCACATAGCTAGTATGCTGAAACCTTCCAAGAAAGCCATGGCTTTGTTTTATTCAAAAATGATATCTACTATGCTCCAGAATCTGGAATGTGTTGATGAAGATGATGAAGTTGTTGAAACAGAGCCTTCCTTCTGTCTCAACAAAGAGATCTGCAAGAGGATGAAAATCAATTGGAACCCATGGAAGAAGTGCTGGGTTGCAGATGAAGATAAGTTGTATGAAGCCTACAATCCCATAGATCATGGCAAGAGGCCAAAGGATGTGAGAGATCCTGGATTAAAACCAGATGAGGAACCAATTTATTCTGATGATGATGAGCAAGAAAAAGCTGCAACTGAAGAAGGAAGTGTGTCTTCTCCTGATGATAGGAGTGATCCAGACACTGCTAGCCCCAAGAAAAGAATAGAATTTGGACCTGCTAGTCCACCCTTAACCCTACCAGAGTCAGAACCTATTCTTGATGATGAAGAAGATTCTGATACTGAGGAATATCACAGTGAAGCCTCTGAGCAGAGTAATAATGAGCAAGGTGATGCTGAAGACAATCATGATGGTGATGATGATGATGCTGATGATGTTGAAGCTGCTGCTGATAGTATCAACAGACCGGTAGATGGTCTTGCTGAAGTTCAAGTAGAACAACCTCAGTCAGTACCAGAAATCCATATCAGTGGCAAGACTGACTCATCAAAAATCAGTGGAACAGCATGCTATGAGAAACCCAACTACACCCTGTGTGCTGCTGTGTGGGATGACTACCCTGGATATGCTGTGTTGGGCTTAGACTATTCTGAAGAAGAAGGCGAATTACCAGAATCTGCTGCAACTGTGAAAAGGAACCCTCCAAGAGAAGTAAGGTCTATTCCTACTGATGATCCTGTAACTGTGAATTTACCTGGTTCTGAAATCTCTCGAGCTGATCTTGATAAGTTTAAGACTGAATTGCTAACCACTGTGAGAGATATAGTCAGAGAAGAACTTTCCAATGCCCTTCATCAAGTATCTCTACAAGTTTCTGAAAACTCCTTGAAAGCTTTTTCAACGGCAGTCTCAGATGTTCTCAAGCCAGACTTGACTGCTACGGGTGAATTTGTTGGTAGGCACATAGCCTCTTTGAATCAAACCTTGAAGGATCTCCAAGTTAGCTTACTTTCTCTGTCAAATGAGTTCAGATCAACCATCTCTGGTATGATGGAAGTTTTAAGAAATCTGATTGAACATCTTAACAAGTCTGATCTGAGGAAGTTGAAAGCTGAACTAACTCATATAGTCGGCCAAGCAAGTACAGGCAAGGTAACCAAAATCACTACTCGTGAGATAGAAGCTCTCAGAGAAGTTGTGCATACAGAGCTAGCTGCTGTTAGAAATATTCTTGACTTAGAATCTTTGAGGAGAATGAAAGAGCTCTGTGATAATAGTCATAAGATGGCCTTAGTATATTCAGCAGATGCTAAGAATGCCCTGCAAGAGATCAAGGAAAAAGTTGATGCTTTCTTTTCCAAGATTTATACAAAACATGAGATGGCTGCAAACTTCAAAGTCCTGGCAGAGAATCTGAAATTACCTCCAGTCACTCAGGCCTTCAACACTCAAGTTAGCCAATTGCAAGATTTTGTTCCTTCCTTGGCACAGTTCATGGAAAACAAGGATGATTTTGAAAAAGCTATGAAGTATGGAGCAGAAGTCATTCAGGACTTCATTCATCTGTTGAAGCCTTACTTGGATGCACAGGCCACTGCCATTGTACTCCCTACATCTGAACCTCTAAGTGCCTCTGATGTCGCTCCAAATCAGCTGTCTGTTGCCCAAGCCCTATCTCAATTGCGGCCAGTCTCTCAGAAAGCTTCTCATCCAGCTCCTGCTCCTTCTCCACAACCTTCTGTGACACCTCCAACTGCACCTGCCAGAGTTGTCCTGCCACCACTTCAGCTCCGTGAACCACAGCCTGCCTCCAAGCCTTCTTCCTTACCTACAATTGATCCAAAGGATAAAGGGAAAGCCCCTTTGTATCCCACCAAATAGCCATGTATTATTTTTGATGGGGTGCTCTATGTATTGCTTGTCTTTTTCTGTGCCTTTATAAAATTTGTTTTTCCTTTGTGTTATGTTCTATCCTGCCTGCACCCTGCTTCTCTTTTCCCTTATCTATGTTCCCTCCTTTTTGATCATCCCAAAGGGGGAGAAAGAAGATATATAATGGGAGAAAGAAGATATATAATGGGAGAAAGATATATATAAGGAGAAAGAACTATATATCTAAGGGGGGGTACTCTATATATGAAGAGGGAGATCAATATCTCAGGGGGAGAAATCTGAATATTATATATATGGGAATGTTATCTTAAGAGGGAGATTTTTTTTTTGTTTTTTATTTTTATTATTTTTTTATTTTTATATATATATATATATGAAGATTTGTGATTATCAAAAAGGGGGAGATTGTTGAGCCCTCTGGAAGATTGCTGATTTCATGTTTATAACTGATGTTTTAATAATCACAAATCATCACAACTCATTGATGCTTAATCTGGTTTGATGTCTCATAAACATAATTCTAATCTATGAATGAATCAGTTATCATGTCTTTTTTTAACTATGCTTATTAACTTACAAAGTATGTTTGGAAGCCTTCTGGATCAATCAGACTCACCGATCCATCAGAGTCACTGATCAATCAGACTCACCGATCCATCTGAGTCACCGATCCATCAGACTCACCGATCCATCAGAGTCACTGATCAATCAGACTCACCGATCAATCAGACTCACCGATCCATCTGAGTCACCGATCCATCAGACTCACCGATCCATCAGAGTCACTGATCAATCAGACTCACCGATCCATCAGACTCACCGATCCATCAGACTCACTGATGCAAATGAGTCACCGATGCAAATGAGTCACCGATGCAAATGAGTCACTGATGCAAATGAGTCACCGATGCAAATGAGTCACCGATGCAAATGAGTCACTGATGCAAATGAGTCACCGATCCAAGGACTCACCGATGCTGATCAAAATGACTCACCGATCAGATGACAGACCGATGCTGATCAAAATGACTCACCGATCAGATGACAGACCGATGCTGATCTATCTGAGTCACCGATCTTTACTCTAATGCTGATGACCTACCGATCTCTTGAACAGTCATAAACAACTGTTTGAATTTCTTTATCTTTATCTTTATTTAGTCTAACCAACGGTCATATTAGTTATATTTTAATACACTGACAATTAATTAATAAAGGTTGTCGGATGTCAGGAAACCGTACCTCGTACCTGCGGAAAGGAAACCTTTTCTATCCTACGGAGCACGTGATATGAATACAAGAAGACTCTGCTGAAAAAGAAATATAGAGCTGCGAAGAAGTGTGAGACAACACACACAGAGACAAGGAAGCATACGACATACTCGAGAAGAGCTCTGTACATACAAGAAGAACCAAGCAAGACAGAATCAAATATACAATCAAGCCTACTCAAGAAGAGTGGTGTGCATACAATAGATCATTGAAGAGCTTCATCGACTACATCTCACTGCCTGTGAACCTGAAGCATACGACACTCTGCTTCTCAAACAAAATCGAGAAGAGGACTCAGAATCACTTCTGATTAATTCCAAAACGAGTCCAGTGCTACACTGAAATCACTAGAGCCATTTCTAAACTCTACATTTCTGCTCTGTGATTTATTTATTCTACATTTTGAGCAGTGTGTGTTATCTGCTGTATTAAACACACACACTGACTCCTGTACTTTCACTGGAGGATCTGTAAATCCTCAGCAAACTTTTTACACTTCACTTCCCACTGTGGATAGTGGTAGAGGTCTTGTGACCTGGACAGCTGGCTGCTGTTGTTTGTTTTCCCACGTAGAACTGTGGTAGAGGTCTTGTGACCTGGACAGTGTGCTCACTGTTGTTAACCCCGATCCAGGGTGTGGATCACTTTTATATAAACTTTTGAGAGGACTAAGTCTCGGCTTGAGACTGAACCTCTTGGTTACTTCTCTGTGTTTATAGCTATACTATATCCATACTATACATATTTATTTCATATTCCGCTGCTATTACTTTGAAATATAATCTATCTTCAAAGCTACTTTGATAATTAAATTCGCAAGTGTTTATATTTATTATAAATCAGTAAATTGGTTTCAAAAGTTAATTTAATCATAAGATTAAGTTAACTGAGAATTAATCAATCTTTGAGAAACTAATTGAACCTTTATATTCTATATAAATTCACTACAGTTTAATTTATTTTTGAAATTGGGGGATTTTATTAGAAATTGTTTTTAACAGACAATTTTGATTGGAACTCAATTCACCCCCCTCTTGAGTGTCCACTCCGACCAACAATTATATCCATCTTTCAGAGTTATTGATGTAAAATAAATAACATTGGTGTGCGAGTATGTAGTCCTCCATACACGAGATCAATGATTATATTTACCATTTTGATGGCGGTGGAGATGGATATAAGTTATAAAATTAGCATAATGATATATATTTATGTGCTAGGTATGTTTTTATTATATCATCATAATTGAATAATAGTTTAAGGATTTATAAGAGGAAATAAGAAAAAAGCATTTTTAATAACATTACATCATCTTCGGAAAACCTCTTTAGGTTTAACCTATAGACATTTTCTAATGGATTTGTGATATAAAAAATGCCTCTAGGATGTGTATATGGATATAAGGAATATATTCTAGTATGTATTGATAGAACAAATGGTTTTTTGAGATTTAAATAGAATATGAGAATGGATTCCATTTTATAAGTTAGGTGAGTAGCACACACCAGTAATTTTTGAAAGAAAAAATGTGTACTAGTTTTTTCACAAGTCACATGGATCCAAAACATATAATTATAGGGATTTTTTTATTATTAGTTCAACATTTTTCTATAAAAGTTATGTTGGGATTCATTTTATGTAATTTTATATAACGTTCTGACCTTGGTTCTCTGTGCTGGTGCCCCGATCTAGTTCACTACATGACCTCAACCCCCCATATTGTAGAGCATGCTGACTAGAAGAGAGGTTATAATATCAATCCCATGGAGAATATACCATATTTATCATAGTAATACTATGGTATAAATAAATAAAAAATAACCCAAATGTATATAACCATAACTAGAAAAAACTAATATCACAAGATTACTAAAACAGAAAACACATTATCAAAACCGAATATTAGATATAACATGCCAAAGTATGCATCAAGTGTCACTATAAAAAACTAAAAATTAATAGAAACTGAAAACTCCAAGAGGGTTTCAAACCATGTATGGTTCCCTTATCCATGCTCTATCCCATCTTCACCATCTAACATACGGCATTTTCCAATAACCTGTCATGCGACCATGAATTCGATTTAGGCACCGATTAGGTAGCTTGAGTTTTGTGTGAGTAGAACTCAGTATTCCACCACTAATGGTGTCTAACACAATATCATAAAAAATGAATTGATTTGTATAAATAAAAAATGAAACCAAAAATTTAATACATTACATTTATTCAATTACTCATTATTTAACATTATAACCCTTGAGTTTTTATAGCAATAGAACACCCAATACCTACTTTGACCCATGTTGATGTCTAAAATATCCTCAAGGGATATCATATACTTAAATTCTATTGTTACCATTAATCATATCAATCTATATCTAAATTTCATTTTTACCATTCATCATCTCAATTCATATCTGAATTCCATTTTTTCAATTCATTATCTCAATTCATATATGATTTTTGTGATTACCATTCATAATCTCAAATCATACATGAATTACATTATTAGCATTCATCTTCTCGATTCATATATAAATAACATTGTAACCATACATCATCTCTATTCATATCGAAATTTCATTGGTACCATTCAACATCTAAATTTTTATCTGAATGACATTGTTACCATTTATAATCTCAATTCACATACAAATTCAATTGTTTCCATTCATCATCTCAATTCATATTTAAGTTTCATTATTTCAATCACTCATTTAAATTCATACATTAATTCCATTATTAAAATTAATCTTATAAATTCATATCCTAATTCCATTTTTATAATTCATCATCTTAATTTATATCTTAGTTACATTGTTACCATTCATCAATTTAACAATATTCATCACTATAGTATTTTGATGTAGAAAACCATATCCCATACATGATTATCACATATGTAACAATTTAATAACTCTGCATTTATCGAAGCAACCCATTAATTAATTTCCAAATTAATTAATCCAATATAAAAATTTTATTCTCACATAATTCCATTAATTAATTAAACAATTAATTAATCACTACAATTACATTAATTAGTTAATCAATTAATTAATCATGTTAATTGATTTCATAAACACAACCATCTCCATCATTTAATTAAAAAATTAATTAGTCAAATTCAACAATATCAATATACTCATAATTATTCAAAAAACTATTTATTAAAATTCAATCAGTTTTATAACAAAATAATCTCCATTAATCAATTAAACAATTAATTAATCAAATTCAGAAACCACAATATCCTCAATTTCAAAAATCCATTAATTAATTAATTTACTGAATTAATTAATTCAATATATGAAACTCAATCCCTAATCATCTAATAGAAATTATACAATTATATATAGGAAATTGAAATCATGAATTTTTAATTTGAATAATATACAACATACCAAAATTCATTGATTAATGATTTCCCCATAAAATTCCCAATTTTAAACTCATATGTCAAACCCATGACAAATAGCATGATCTTGATCCGAATAAAATATGCAAGATAAAAATAATCAAGATCTAGAAATTCCAGGTCTAGATTTAGAAGAAATAGTGGATAAATATAATTCTTTTATCCACAAATATGATATAGGGGGGGATATCTGAATTTTAAGAAAACACATACCTAGGGAGGTTCCGATTTTCAATCCTCACTATGATTCACCAATAAAAGTTGTTGGGAGGGTTTGAAATCCATCTAGTATCCCTAAAAATGATAATTAATTCATAGGCTCTATCTAGGGATGATTATGGGTTAATATGGTTTTTTATAAATTTTAATACAAAATTTCAGGGTAATTGAAAATACATACACGGTTAATGGGAATGGGAGTACAGTTTTTCAAACAGTAAACCATAATTGTGATCCTCTTATGGGGGGTCATGGTTTATCTTAGTATGGTGCACAGTTCAGTAGATTGTTTTCCAGCCATACAAATCCCCTCTATGATGTATGATACATGATTATTAGTCCCAATAACTCCTATTCACTAACCTTCATACAGGATAGGTTGGATATTCATGGACTATCATAAAGAGAATCATATGGTTCTATCTAAATCGTTGTCGGATAGCTATTTTTATAGGAAAATAAAACATTTCTAGGTGATTCTCCCAATATCCAAAAATTTCCAGGACACATGATCATAAAATATCCAAATTCACCAAAATAGTATTCTATAAATTCCCATATGTCTTTGGGTGGAATTTTGCAGTTAGTAAAACATCTGTACCAAGCGCTTTCTGTATGCCCAATTAGAAGTGAAAAGTGAAGCATGATTCACAACCTGAAACTATATTCTTTTTCAACCTTTGAATGTTGAATATCATATAGAGATACAAGTCCTCCATACTATTCCACTTATAATGTATCTAATGGATTTAATAATTGTGGAACCTTTTTCAAATAGTCCATAATAACCCAAATAGTTTCATTCTTCCTATGATTGATCAGAGGAACCACCATAATGTCATTGTTAATGCCATCCCACATTCATTATAGAATGGGTAACAAATTTAGAAATACACCAGGTTTTTTATTCTTATCCTTTACCTATTAACAGGTGTATCATCATTCCACAAACCCAACACTCTTCTTTTTCATGACCTACCACCAAAACTATCATTGTAGTTTAGGGTACATTTTTATCACACTCAGGTTTTCCACCCACTTTGAGGAATGAAACTCAAGAAAAATATCATCTTGTATGATCATAGTCATGAAAAACCAATTCATTACATATATGATCTCAACTATCATCCATTCTGAAGGTGTATCCCCACCTTCAACAGTTTCCCTCAAGGATGAATATTCCAGATCCTTATACAATCTGTCTCTGATCTTACTCAAACGTCTATACTCCACTAAAAATGACATGAGAGTCATCCTATATTGACTCTCCTAAACAAAAATGTGGATCTTATTATGTAAATTCATCATAATAGACTTATAAATAGACACTTGAACTTCTTGAGTCTATGTTTTCTAATATAGAGTGTCGTCATCACTATTCCCATTTTCAGATGTATGTACTAAATAAAAGTCGAAGGAATGTATATACCCAATCGACCACCACTTTCAAATATTAAAATATCATTGTGAAAAGATATAATCTAATATATAATGATACTAATTGATAGTAAAAGTTTATCCCAAGAAATAATAATTAAAAAACATTGAATCATAATCCACTACAACCAACTTGATGTTTTGTATAGGATAGTTCCATCCATGTTGCCTCAACTATCAAGATCCATATTCCAAAACTCAGTTTCCCTAAATAAATTTTACTCCAAGACCTATCCCAGAATAATAAAAAAGAACTGTATACCCTCACCATACTTGGGTAGGATCAAGATTTTTTTCATCGTCAAAAGCATCATCAACTCTAAGAATTTATTCTATCATGCTCTATAACCTTAAAAATTTACCCCTTTTATGGATAATATCAAAATAAGTTCTTCTAATAAGGAAAATTCCCCAATGAATATCTGATAATATCCAGATAACCCTATAAATATATAGACATTGAAAACATTTTTGGGGTTCTCCCAAGACACAAATTCCAAAACATTCTCTCGACCCATAACCCACAAGTCCTAGGATCAAAACCTATCTCTGATATCACTATGTGACATCCTGAACTGGGTTCCACACTCTAGTTCTATAATCTAGTACACTATGTGACCTCATACATGGATCCTTGTATACCAGAGGATTTTGACTAATAGTGAGGGTATAATATCTATTATGGGGGACTATACCCTCTTTATCAGAGTAATACATGAGTAGAAATGAATAATAAATAACCAAAAATATATAACCATAACCAGAACAAACCAATATCACATGATAGCTTAAATATGAAATAAAATATCCAAAATGAATAGTAGATCTACCCTACCATAGTACTATTGATGTGTCAATATAAAAAAACCTAAATTAAATATAGACACTAAAACTCTCAGAGGGTCCCATTCTATGTATGGTCCCCTCATCCATGCCCCATCCCAAGTCATCCATCTTATGTTGTGTCTTTTCCCTTAATAGGTCCTGCAACCATGAAACCTATAATGGTACCAATCAAGAAGCCCCAATATGGTGTGAGTACAACTTAGTTATCCCCAACCATCGACATATAAAACAAAATCTAGTAAAGACAGTATATGTTATTTTATAAGGAATAAATAAAATAAATTATGTAATAAATTACATTTATTCAATGACTTTTTATCTAGATATATTACCCCATAGTTTATAAGGGAACCCAAACTCTCAATACCTACTTTGGACCCTTTCCATAGTATAAAGTACACATAAGGTAATATATATATATATATATATATATCTGTGTGTGTGTGTGTGAATGTCATTATTAACATTAATCATATCAATTCATATTTTAATGTCATTGTTAGCATTCATGATCTCAATTCATATCTGAATTTCATTGTTTCCATTCCCCATCTTAATTCATATCTGAATTCAATTGTTTCCATTCAAAATCTCAATTTATATTTGAATTCTATTATTACTATTCATCATATCAATTTATATCATAATGACATTGCTACCATTCATCAACTAAATTCATATCTAAATTCTATTTTTATCATTCATCATCTCAATTCAAATGTAAATTCCATTGTTACCATTCATTATCTTAATTCCCTTCTAAATTACATTGGTTCCATTCAAAATCTCAATTCATAGATGAATTCAATAATTACCATTCATCATCTCAATTAAAATTTGAATTCCCTTGTTGCCATTCATTATCTCAATTCATATCTGAATTCCATTGTTACCATTCATCAATTTGAAAATATTTCACACTATGGGATTTTGATGCATCAAATAATATCCCACACATGATTATCCCATATATCACAATGCCACAATGTCATAATTTCACATGTATCATAAAAACCCATTAATTAATTGACGAGTTATTTAATCCATTATAAAAAATTCAAATTCACATAACTCCATTAATTAATTCAACAACCAATTAATCCAATCAGTCTCATTAATTAATGAAACAATTAATTAATCATATAAATCATTTTGATAAACACAACAATCTCCATTATTTATTTAAAATATTAAGTTTTCAAATTAAAAAATCCAAATATCACCATAACTAATCAATAAATTATTTATTCAAATTCAATGAATTTCATATGAAACCAATCCCCAATAATTAATTCAACAATAAAATAATAAAATTCACCAATCCTAAAATTCCAAATTTCACAATCATTTAATTAATTATATTAAAAAATTAATTAATCCAATCTATGAAACTAAATTGTTAATCAAACAATAGAAATTATACAATTACATAAAAATAATTAAAGTAAAGACTTTAGGATGTCAATAATAGACTACCTACCTAAATTCTTAGACAAATGATCACCTATTGGAAACCCCAATTTTGAAATGGATAGGTGAAACCCACGATGAAGAAAATGATCTTGATCTGAAACCTATATCTGAAATCAAATTAATCAAGATATAATAAACCTATATTTATATCTATAACATGCAGTAGATAAACATCCATCTTTTACCTAGAAATAGGAATGAGAGATATACATATATCTAAATAGAATGAAAACACATACCTAGGGAGGTGTAGATACTCAATTAACCCTTCAATCATCCAAGAATGATGGACATGAGGGATTAGGATCCATCTGGAAGCCCCAGAAAAATATATAGAAAGATTAGGGCTAAGATAGGGACAATAAGGGGTTAATATAGGGGTTTCTAAAAATTTAAAGAAAAATTTTGGGTTAATTAAAAACCCACACATGGGTTTTTGGTTAGTGATGCACAGTCTTCCAAACCATGTGCCTTAACCCAATGCCTATTTTACGGGGGCATGTTTTCTCATAATAAGGTGAAAAATTTGGAAAACTATGAACCAACTGTACACTGCATATCCTTATTCATGATTTCTTAAATTTCACCCAGAAACCGCCCCCTAGTAAAATTCCAATAAAAAAATATTAAATATAATTCAAAAGTTTACTTGTAAATGAGCCTGAGACATCTCCTATAAATGGTTGGGATCTTACATTTCCCCTTAACTTTTTAGTTCAATTTTTCACTAGCCACATGGCACCAAAACATACCATTATAGAGCCTTATTCATGGTATTATTAATATTTTTTCATAAAAGGTTTGTTTACAAATTTATACGTCAATTTACCACTTATATTTTTATATTAACATGGGTGAACATATTTTAACCTTAACTATCATAATCTATTTTAACTATTTTTAAAATTTACTATTATTAATGATTATGTTGAACATGTTAGCTAGTAAAAATTATTAGTGTATTCCAAATATGGAATCAATCTTCCCAAATTCTATTAAAATGTGTCTAAAATTTTAGTTTAAAATTACTCTCATAGATGTGATGAAAAAGATGGTTTACAAAAAGAAATGTTTCAAAACTTTTAAATGTTATAATATGAAAATATAAATTTAAATTGATTCCAATGAACTAAATTATATTTGTTGGTATATTTTTGTTCTAATTTTAAATATAAATTCATCATAATTTTTTTTATGTTTTCAATTACTTTAAAATAAATTCAAGATCTTAATAGTAACCAATATTTCACACTATTGATCAAAAAATTTAACTTTTAAGAAAATAGCTCAAAATTCACTATAATATTATTTTGAATGGATGAATTAAAAAAATGAATTTTTTTATTCTTGTATATATTTTCATAAATAGTATGAAATAATTGTAAGATAATTGTAAAAATTTGGAAAGTCTTTTTTTTAGAAAAATACATTTTTAAACATAAAATTGAACTTATTCTTATGGATTGTATAAAAAGATCACAAGATGAATGTTAAAGTTTATTTAATATATAATATATATATTTAATTAAATTCATTAACCAAAATTTATTTGTCTAATTTATTGAGATAAAACATGTCTGTGTGCATTATAATTTTTTTTCATAAAAAGTTCCCCTTAATAAGAAAATAGTTTTAATATTATTTTAAATATATTAGTCACAAATAAATTATTTTATTTTCATTTTTATACCATATATATTCATAAAATAGTTAAATTTATTCATACTGATCATTCCAATAAAATGATGATAAATTTCATACAAAATAATAGCATTTCAATAGTTTGTCACATTTCATTTAAAATCAGTGTTGTTTGAAACCCAATCAAAAAACATTGTGGCATGTGACACAAAATATTGATAAGATTAAATTGATTTGAAAACTATTATAAAAAAATCTCTTGATGTTACATTCTATCCCACTTAAAATTTATTTGTCCACAAAAATTCATCAGTTTATTACCAAAAACTAAGGACAATTTATCCTCATTACATACTCAGGATCCCACATAACTTCCCCAATCAATTTTGTTTCCCAAATAAATTGACCACGTTAGTGTTCATATTTCATAGCATATTTAATATATGACCAAATTTCACCCATTATTTGTCCTCATTGGAGAGATTATTCTCTAATTGTATGACATTTGGTTTTAGTTCTATGTGATGTATCACGTATGTATTTCATTAGGAGAGATACATAGAACACATCATGTAATGATATAGGTTTTATGTAAGAATCCTAAATAAACCTACGATCTCTAATAGATCAAGAATCTAAAAGGTACTAAATTACCTAGTTATTAGTTTAACCTTAATTATTCCATATATAAATTCATAGAAAACCTTATTAGCAACATAAAATTATTGGTTGTTTTCATTATTATCAATATAACATTTTTCAACATTGTGTTTCCCTTATGCGATTTTAATGGATCTAACCTTCTATTGAATTTCACTATCAATATTAGGTCATAATATCACTCTTTCTGAAAATTCGTTATGTAAACTGGATTTATCAATGAATGTATATAAAGGTCCTCATTATGATCCTTCTAAATGATCGAGTGAATGGTAACATTGTATGAAAATGAATCTAGTGGAGGGTATTGATTCAAACCACATTTCAAATCCATATAAAAATATCTTAGAATATTATTTAGGGTTTTAATTGTTCTGTCAAACTGACCATTTGTATGAGGATGATACCTAATGCTCAAAACTGAAATCTGTATCAAGATATTTCAAAAGTCATCATCAAAACAACAAGGTAACCTCCAGATCCTCATAAAATAAAATTTAATGTGGTACTCTATTCAAAATTACCACTAAAACAATGTATATTCAGGAAAGTAGAGAAAAATAGTCTCAAATAAAAATAAAGTGTGTTGAAATCCTCTAATGATCAAATAAAACTCATAATTACCTCAACATAAAAGATATGAAAACCCTAAAGGTTACTAGTATGTTAAATATTATGTCCACAATGTGTAAAATAATTGATCCTAAAATAAAATTATCACACAAAAATATAAAAAAACAAGGGTTTCATTTCCATAAATGTATCTTAAAATATACTTAACATCGATAAACTCCCATAACATAAAATATCGAAGAGTTTAAATGAATTTTAGACATAGGATCAATCATAAACTCATAAAACCATGATGATATCCATAACTCTTAATTTAATATTACATAAACACATATACACTTACAAAAGATAATTCAAACATTATTCCTCATATAAGATCATACCATTCAAATAAACATTTTTATTTTAAGTATAGATTCATCATTTTAATAATAAAATATCAAATATTATTTCTTTATTACAAAAATAATGTATAGGGAGGTAACAAAATGAAAATTTACAAAATGATCAAAAATATGATTTTTATGGGGCTCATTCATAAAAAAAACATTCAATTCCAAAATAAGTAGAGGACTATAGGGTTTCCCAAATTATAGTGAATCAGTTAATCATTTTGATTTCGTAATATTTCTATTTTTTTCTTTTTCTTTATAGGTTTTTGTGTGTTATCATTCAAATTAGGCCTTGGATTGAAGAATTGATACGCATAAATCCCAAACTCCGTGAACATGAAACATTGGATTGGCGGTGTTAAATTGTACTGGGATATCTCTACATTAATTTCATTGAGTACCTCTTTACATCACTTCTCTGTTATATTTCTCAATGGATAGTATTACCACGCTTATAACACCATCTTATTCCTTTTAGTTATTCACATGTATGAATCTTCCCATATTTTTGGCATGTAGGTCAAGTTTTTCCACGATATGATTTATTCAAGTTCCCATGAGACTAGATAATCATCTTATTATAAAAAAGAATAAATTTATCATAATCTCCAATATCAATTTAGACCATCCTATTGCATTTAATTAATTCTTCATAGAAAATAAAGTATCTCATATCTAATTCCTTTAGAAGGAATGGTCTTAATCAACAAAATAATGTATCTTTTTTTTCTTTATGGACTGATTAATAAATAATATGAAAACCATTCAAGTATTATAAAATAAACATCATCATTACAAATTTATTTACAATACTTCTATTTAACCACGATAAATTCCTTCACCATCCTTTTTTATATAATATGAGGGAAGTACATTGTGAATAATTTCCACCTAAACTCATCCCATTCCATGGAGTCAATTACCTCCTCTTGAGTCATACTGTTATTAATGTTACACCATTGATATTTCTATCCTTTCAAATGATAGATAGTCAAATGTAATTTCATGCTTCATACACTATAAAATATAAAATATCTTTTCCCTAGTAATGATCAGTTACACAAAAATTAGTCGATTAATGGAAAAAATAAAATAGGTTGTATGTTTCCTAATGACAGACTCAATGTAATGTTTTTATCTTCTATTCTCATTTGGATATTTATACAAATTGATATCTTGAGAAATTTTTCTGACCAAAGAAAGAGGTTGTTTATTTCATCTCCAAAAACATTTAGTTTCACAGGAGTAAAATCATTACATTTTATATTTCATTCAGTATAAATATGGTTCATTCCGATTTTATACATTGAATAAAACCATAAATCATTGCATTCAAAAAAACTAAACATAGTAGAAAACTACATAATCGTGGTAAAATATTTATAAGATGTATAAATAATTAATTTTTTTTAAAATATATGACACTTATACTTATCCTAAGTCACATGTGGTCATTATTCAATTCATTTATAATAGTTCATAAGGAGTTTTCATATTTTGAAAACATATACCCTAGGAGTTTTAAACCATGTATACAACAAGGCATATTTTCTTGCTCCAATTAATGATCGAGTCTATCTCAATACACCCTTTTTGGAGTTATTACCCCTATGTTCCCATGTCCAGAGCCATATCCACGTGTTGTATCCAAGAAGAGATTAAATATATTTTAAACCACTAAATGCATACTTTACCAAAATTATAGGATTTTAGACTTGTCTATAGATATATACCTAGACATATGCTTAGAAACATACTAATTGATCCCATTGGTGTTTTCTCATCCTATCAAGAAGAGTTTAACTAAAACATTCTTTGATACAAACTATAATGACTCAAATATCCCATAACTAAATATTACATCTTAATAGGTGAATATTCATTACATAAAATAACTATCCATGCCAGAATCATTTATGTCTAGTGACTTGGGAGACATATACATGAAAATAATTGGTCCATATGTGAGAAATGTCATCTCCCAACATGTTCTTCATAACTAGAACCCTTCTTATAAAATTCATACATAATATATTTCATCGTAACATAGGGAGTGTAAACATAGTAAATGGTGAAAATAAATTCTCAGTCATGGTAAACAAGGGGATACATAAAAATCATTAGCACAAGTGTATGATAAAATGAGAATAATCTTTAAAAACAATTCTCTCCATATCACATATCATAAACAGAATTCATTGCATAAATAGTATCTTTTCAAAAGATATAAATCCTAATGGAGTTAAAGAACATGATACATAATAAAAATCATTGTCAAAATACATAATTTTTTGGTATACATATAAGAATAAAAAATAATTTCCTTTGTAGTCAATTATCATTTCCAAAAAAATCATAGTGTCATGGGTTTACTACCAAAACCATCAAAGTAAAAAAGTTTCACTCAGTGGACATATTCCCTTACAGAATTAGGTTCACTCACCATTCGAGTTCATATTATCTTATGATATATGAAGAATTACCCAATGAATTGGAGAGAGATATATATCCCACCCATCACATAGTAAAAATAAAACATATCTATACAATAATATCATATATCATTCATTATATTAGAACCCATTAAATGAAATGGGTTTCAAAAACATTTCATCATAGCATAACATATGGAAAAGAAATAGGTTTCATATTCATTTCATCATTTCATCATATCATAATGAATGGAAACTAGAATGGGAATAATAATAATTATTTCATGGTATAACCTATGGATGAGAAATGGGATTTATAAAAATATTTTCATCATAAAAATAATCTATCCAATGAAATAATATGAATCATATCCTCATATCGTATACCCAGAAATGAATATGTAACATTAAAGGGAATAATCATACATGAAAAATTATTTTCAAAGATAATTTAGAACATTTTTGGAGGAAAATATGATTTCCCTGTTTAAAATAATTAAAACTGAAAAAAATTTCAAAATCCTTTTATTTTAAAATATTCTTGAAAACATATAAAGAATGATTAAAAATTAATTAAAAACAGTTAATGAGGAAAATAATTGTATTTTGAAAATAATTATTTTGAAAAATATAAATTTATAAATAATTTTGGAAATCCATTTCTTTGAAAAAACAATTAATTTTATAAATTATTATTTAAATTATTTATTGGTTATGATGATAAAAAATGTTGTACAATTCAAAAAAATATTTTGTTCGCATTGTTGTTAAATGTGTAATGGTATTTACTCAAAAATATATTATATTTCAAAAACAATTATACAAAGTAAATAATTTGTAAAAATATATTTAATAAATAATTTGGCTAATGTGAAAAAATTGAAATACAAAAAATTCAATTTTTTTGGGATAACAAAAAGGATTTCGACTTATGAGAAATATAAAGAATATTTTTTATAAGAACATTAGTTTGAACTCTTAAGCACATAAATAATGTAAAACTAAGTTAAAATATGTTTTATAAAAAATAACAAGATGATAAGAAAATATATTATTTTCTGGATATATAATTCTTAATATTTTATCCTTGAAATGATAAAAATAAATAATCATAATAAATGGTGAGATTGTATCATTAAACCCTTACTTGTTTGATAACAATTAATTGTAAACTCCATGAAGGAATAAAATTAAATGAAAATTAAAATATCAGTATAATAAATATATTCAAGATTTTACTTGTCAAATGGGATGAATATGAACTATATTAAAAAATATTGGTGTATAACACAAAATATGTCTCTAAGAAGAAAAATTAAGACAAAAATATCTTATATCATTGGTAAATTTAAAATCGTAAAGCTCATGAATGAGAAATAATAAAATAGATATTCTAATTCTAATAATTTTCAGAATAATAATAAAAAAATAAATTAATGGCCAATACATACCAAACATAAAACAATCTCCTTGTAAATATGGAATGTTTCTCCCAGAAAATAAATGTGAGACAGAAATCCATTAACATATGACTCAAATTATTTTTTAGTTGTTCATAAATACTATATATTAAATATAATATTAATATACACCTTTTAAATTACCATAAACATATATATATATATGTGTCATTGAATCCGTGATTTACTCATGAAATTTTATTAATTGTTTATTAACAATTCCTTATTAAAGTCATGTTTTGTGAAATTACTACATCATTTTTCATGTTTCATTTGATTTTTTTATTATTAGACATCATCCTTTGATCATAGTAAAATAAAATCTATAATTTTATCAATTATATAAATATATTATATATTAATTAAATGTTTAATTATAATTATACATAAATTACACTGATAGAACATTATGTGCACCCTTTATGGATACAATAGGTCATATGTTCGAATGAACATTGCTTCCATTAGATCAAAAAATGAAATGAAAAAAAAATTAAATAATATATTACCATTAATTAATAATTTATGTTTCATTTATGGATAAAATATTTATTAATGTTTCCCTAATTACATAAAACGGAAAGCATTAGTAAAAAATGAATTTGATCGCTTCACAAGACTGTAGTCCATCATACAAATAGATGACATTATTGTACCCCCCACATAATGGAATGTAATAAATTATATGTAATATGAAAACTATATAATTATATAATTTCATAAATAATATAAAAATATATAAACATTTTGTACATCATTATGTCCAACCGTGAGGGGTGTTGATGAATAAACAAATAACATAGGTTTGTGAGTTGATAGTCCACCATACACAAGATCAACAACTTCGTATCCCATTTAATGGAGGTAGAGAAGGATATAGAAAATTAAATTAGCATTATAAAATATCATTATATGGGAGATATTTTTTAAAATAAACCTGATAATTGAATTATATTTCATTGAGTTAGAGAATAACTAAAATACAAACATATAGTTAAAAACATTACCACTTCCTCCGAAAACCACCTCTCGAATAACCAAAAGACCTATGATATTGGATTTATGATCTCACCAAGGCCTCAATAATGTAGATAGTGATGTATATAAAATATTTTGTCAGGTAGTTTTTTATCTAAAGAGTTTTTTATATCTGAAGAGGTGGGGATAATGGGTGTCCTTTTACAAGGGAGGTCTGTGACAAACTTGTAATTTTTTAAAATAACAAGGTGTACCCAAAATTTTCACATTACAAAAGGATAAAAAAATTAATAATTATGAATAAATTGAAATTATAAGGTCTAAATATGTTTGGAAAATATATTTGTTAAAAACTTATAGGTAATTTTACCCCTTATCATTTTAGTCTGACAATGTGTAAACCTATTTTAACCATAATCATTGTTTTTAATTGTTACTATTTTTATTAATAATTTTGATCAAAATATACCATAAACATAATAGATAATATAAATTTTTCTAATTCCAATTTTGGAATATATTTTTCCAAATTCTATTTACATATTTCGAAAAATGTAATTTGAAATTAATCATGTATATTTGAAAAAAAAGGAATTTTCCAAAGATAAAATTTTCAAAAGATTAATATCAAATTATAAAATATTTCAATATAAAACTCATACCAATGAAATAAATTGGAAAATAGATATATAATTGAAATAATATTACATTTAAAACAACATTATATGAATGTGTATTTTTTTAGGCATAAAATGAATTGACAATTCACAATAAAAACTAGGATTTTTAACTATTTATCGAAAACAATTAATTTTCATAAAATTCTCAAAAATACAATCCAATATAATTTAAAGATTATGATATAATAAATGAAGTTATTTTTTCAAAAAAAATTCTAAAATTTCAAAAAATTAATTGTAAGAAATGTTCACAAAATAAAAAAAACTACTTTTTACAGTAACACAATTTTAATTAAGAAATTGGTTTTATTCATATCTATTTCATAAAAAATGCTTATTATGAATATTAAAAATTTGGTTCAATATATGACTTATATATTTTTTGAAATAATTCAAAAAACGTTATTTTATTAATGTTTTATGTAAAACATGTTAGTGTTCAAAAAAATTGTAAGAACCCAGATCTTCTTTTCAGGTATGTTTTCCTTTTTTGGGGGTTTTTGAGAAAAAGAGGATTTTCTGGAAAAATCCTTGAGTACATTCCATGTACTTATAAGTACATGCCGTGAAATTAGTTTTTGTGGGTGACCTTGTTCTGGATGTGTAACGGCCGAGTACAAGGTCATGTTGGGTGACCTGGAGACTGCCTAAAGTGGAGGCCCGAAAGGGCTAGTACACGCAGTGTACTTTAAAAGTAAATTCCGTGTATTTTATTTTATTTCATTAAATGGACCGGGCTCACATATAATCAATAGAACACCCTCCTTCTAGGTATGTCTCATATGGGAGCTTCCATATGGCATCTAATCTTCTCTGATCCCCCGACTCACCATCCGTTCTCTGATTCGACTTTCATCGATTACGTTGGCATCAAATCATTGTGATATCCTTTCTTCTTGAACCTAATCTCTTGATTTATCCTATTTAAAGAGGTATCTTTAGTTGAACTTTTTTTACATTTTTGTAGATCTACAAAATTATAGGGCAATTTAAGGCCTTAGATTCATGTATAACGATCTCTTGACACCGAGGAAGGTGGTTTATTCCATTACATAGATAGTCACTGAGTTATATGTGAAAAATTTCCCAATACCCAAGAAAGGGGTATTGTGTTTTTATGGTTTTCAGCCCTGTTATTTCTAGCTATTCCTTGTTTGTTGGGATAGTGGTTAATTGATGAGAATGGGGTTTCCTTTTCTAAGCTATGGATTATTTTCCCATGTTTTATTATTTTTAACATTTGGTATAGCTTTTCATGTTTGGTTGCTAGTTTAGATCTTCTTTTCAGGTATTTTTTCCTTTTTCTGGTGTTTTTGAGAAAAATAGGAGTATCTGGAAAATTCTAGAGTACACAGTGTGTGCTTATAAGAACACACTGTGTACTCGATTTTTGTGGGTGACCATGTACTATCTGTGTAACATCCGAGTACATGGTCATGTGGGGTGACCTGGAGATCGCCTAAAGAAGAGGCTAGAAAAGGATTGTACACACTGTGTATTATTTTCTTTTATTTCACTAAATGGACTATGGTCCGGTCTAATTGAGAGAACACCCTCTTTCTAGGTCTGTGTCATCCGTGAGCATCTGTACGACAACAAATTTTATCTGAGCCCCCGACTCTCTGTTTGTTCTCTAATTCGACTTCTATTAGTTGCATTGAAATCACTTTGGTGAGTTCTCCTTTCTTCCTTTTCCTCAACTCTTGATTTTTCCCTTTGAAGAATTATTTTTGGTTGAACGTTTTTAATATTTTTGTAGATCTACAACATTATAGGGATATTCAAGGCCATAGATTCACATATAGAGATCTCATGACACCGAGGTAGTTGGTTTGTGCCTTTCCATAGATAGTCGTTGAGTTATATGTTCATAAGTTCCCAATACCCAAGAACGTCGTATTTTGTGTCTATGGTTTTCAGTCTTGTTATTTCCTTTTATGACTTGTTTGTTTGGACAGAGCTTAATTGATGATAAAAGGGTAGCCTTTGCTAAGTTATTTATATTTTTACCATATTTGATTGTTTTTGACCTTTGGTCTAGCATTTCCTATTAGGATGATGCTTTGCTTTCCATGCCTAGTATTTTTAAAGTGGAGTGATTATTTATCTAACATGCAATTATATGCTATAGATTGTTTATCCAAGTAGTTCTTGAGGTTTACTTTTGCTTCCATGCATCGTTTTGGAATGTTTAACTTACAAAAGTATTTGAGAACCTACTATAATAGACCATAGGGAGAATGGACGCTGAGCACTTCTCTAAAGTGTCTGCTTACTTTTATGTTGTGAGACTATAGGGGGGATGGACATAAGTGCTTACTTAGAGTGTCTACAGTTCCTAGATGTGGGCCATAGGGGGAATTGGGCATTGAGTTCTTCCTTAGTGTAACCACCTAATATTTTTTAAAGGAAATTACTATCTTATAATTATTTCATAATCACATTAACTACTAAGTGCTATGGGACCCTTAAAACATAAGTGTTTCACTTCTGTGATGTGAATTTCAAAAATCCGACATACATAGTCGAGATCAGTAAGTTATTTAGAGTCCAATAAGAAAAACATAATTTTTGGTGAATAGTAACCTGCCCTTATGAATAGTAACATAACCTTATGAATAGTGATATAACCTAATGAATAGTAACATTACCTATGATAATATTTAAATAATATTCATGTTGAAAGTACAATATACCTATATTTTAGAATAAGTTAATGAATGTTTTAAAACTGATTTTTGATAATAAATTATGATTTTAATTAAATATTAAATTAATCATATTTAGAAAATTATTTTTGAAAAATGGAATACATTTTTGGATTCTACACATTGAAAAATGGTTAGGCGGAAATTTTGGGATTTTTTTGAAATACTTGATTTTTTTTATGAATAGTAAAATACGATAATTTACCGTATATATACATTATAAGCTAAATAGACTATTCCTAGAATCATGGATGATGCCACCGCCCTTAATCTGAATTCACATGATAAAATTACTATTCTTGGTCATGGAATACTTACTATTACTTGTCTTGTGAAGAAATAATAAATTAATGAGTTTTATAGTAAGAAATCTCCTCTCTCCTCCACTATAAAACCCCCTTCTCACCCCCTCTTCCAATCACTCCTCTCAAGCCTTGGACCTTCTCCAAATTCTGCCCAAATACCCTCCAAACCTCCTCTCCGACATCCAGCAAGCTTTGGTCTCATTAAAAGACCAAAACCTCTCCCTTAAGAAGGTTATCAAGGAAGATTGGTTCAAGAGGTAAATTACTCTTTTCAATTTTGTTTCTTTCCTTTCAATTTTATTTGTTTAATTTTTCTATTACCTCTCTTTATCCAAATTTTGTGATGACTACAGTACCATATATGTACTATAATGTTGACATGATAGTGTAATAAGTTATCATCATCTCCCCCCCTTTACCTTCTTTTATACTAGTAGCAAGAACACCGATGTGTCGATTTTACACATTCAAGGACGATGGACTTTCGATTTCTTTTATCATTCTAAATTCTGTTCATGAAACCATTCTTGTTATGGTTAAACCAGATTATTATATATAATATAACCTAATTAAGATTCTATAATCCCTTTGTTCAAATGGTGTTAGGTTATAAAGAAAAATGAGTTCGTTGTAATAAAAACCCACAAATTAACCGAAACAACTATCATTAAAGTTCTATATGATAATTCATCCTCGTTCCGTGAAAACAAGTTATATAAATGAACAATAAAACCTTTTTATGTTTATAAATAATATGAAATTTTAATTCTGGAGATTTACATCCATTCCACATCATTACTTAAAAACAAGTTAACCGAATATGAAAAATAAGAGAAACGTACACTCCAGAATGACGAAAGTCAATACAATAACTAATCAATAAAGTCATAAATGAACTAACAAGAATTATGATAAAATAAATAAAAGTATAATAGGTTCTGAAATAAGTTATTAACAAGTATAATTTCATATTCCATGAGCTTAAGTACAAGAGCAGAACAGGTTTGGAGTTAAGCTTAGGGTTTCTTCATCTCACTTCCATTTTCGTGAGATTTTCCATATTCACTAGTAATACATTTGTATTGTGTTTGTATAATGACCTTTTATGTATAATATCAGGAATATATTTATCATAATGGTATTAAATCTATCATTTTTATATTAGTAATTTTGTGGCATACGAATCATTTGATTTCAAGGTGTAATGGTTTTTCCACACGAACATCCAGTTTCATTCGGGATACATTCATTGTCTAATTACCTCAATGAAATTCTTATGTATTGTTATGTAATAATCATATATTCAATGTGATTATCTTGTATATTTTTAAAAACCAGAACCCTTCTTTATTTTATGGATAGTTACACGTTTTAAAAGGAACTATCAACGTTGTATCCAAAATACAAGACCGATTCTAGGGAATTTCTCAAATTCTTTCCTATTTTCAAGGGCACTCTATGATCTATTTTTGGAAAAAATTATCTTTATAAAATCGCTCATTTTATTATGAAAATACTATCTTACATCACTTTTGGTATTATACAAACAATTTTCCAAAATAACTCTACTTTTCAAAATAAAAGAGTATTTATCTCAAGAACGGTTTAATGATTTTATAAGAGTGTTTTCGTCTAGTTCAACACTCCTGTAAATTCCACGGTATTATTGGGTTTAATAATTTATGAATTCATATACCATATTTTATTTAACGGTTTAGTACTAACTATGTTTTTTGATTATCTATCCTAAAACCATTCACCATATTATTCTGAATGGTTAGTGTTTATGTTAATTAATTGGGAAAAGTTTGTAACATTTCAAATGAAAGTTTCATTATGAATGTATATGTTGTTATGTTTATCCCCACTCATATGAGGAATGCATTGAACTTATTATGTGATAGGTGGGGCCCTCTATAGCCCCTCGATGCATCGGTAGGTCTCATGAGAAAACTAGACAAGGAATTGGTTGAGGCCTTTCCCAATGTGATATGGATTTTGGCCGAAGCCTTAATCATTAGGCATCTTGGACGAGGCCTTGAAAAAATGTTTCAGAATGTCCGACATTATGAACTCCATCATTATGAGTTCATCTATTGATATTTCATGTGGTTATTTGATTAGTAGAATACCCATGATTATGTTTTGTTATGGAATTATTTAGTCAGCTCATTTTTCTTCCATAATGTGTTGAAGTTTATTATTAAAGGATTTTTTTTTCAATTATGCACCATTTATTATGTTTATACTATCTTCCTCTGAATTGATTACTCTTAATGAGCATTTGATCTCACACCTTTCTTATGAATCATTTTTTTCAGGACATGAAGAAGTTTATTACGAATGACATGCTGAAATAACCTAGGAGTTATGGGTGTTGTCTAAGGAATTTCTATGTTGTATTTCTCTTCAAGTTGTAATATTGAACTTATGTATGTATCTTGTTTCCAATAATACTAAACTACTCGGTCCTTCGGGATTCTTATTCCTTATATGTATTCTAATGTAATCAAACAAGGCACTGACTCCGCGATATTGGGGTCGGGTCATTACAGTTGGTATCATATGATGTTTAGTAGAATACTTGGAAACTAGATTTTGAAAATGTAGAATTAGGGAAGAGTCCCTAAGTTATTATTTGAGGATATACATATAATAACATCCTAGTATTTTGGTAATGAATAGATTATGTGGATCTTTCAAGCAACACATCTCTGTCTGGATACAAGCCAGTAGAGGTGGCTCTGGAACAAATGTATCTAGGGGTAAAACCCAAAAACACTACTTTAAGATAGACTCGAACGGGAATTGGTGCATGACAATGGGCCTTGCTGCACTCTTGGTTACGACACTCCCAGGGGATATGCTTAGGATAATTCACATTTTCATTACAATCCATTATGAATGATTGAAATGTAAAATATTCCTCAAAGAAACCATATTTGTGAATATGGGATTAGCCATTCATAGGATCTAAATTTTTTTTTCTAAGTATTTTGTTATGTTATGATTATACACTATGTTTCATAACCTAATATAGTGTATTCCATTTTATAGAGATGGTTCTAAGTGGAAGGAATGGAAACCACATGAACACACATGTCCCTTGTATTGATTTTCCCCCGATGCAAGATAAGATGTTTGCTCTGGTGCTATGAATGGTACTGAGCAACTCATAAATATACTGGGAAAGCTTACTCAGGTGATAAATAAAAACATTACCCATATGGATCATCTGGATCCACCATGTGGAGGAGCTATGCTGGATCGCTTTACGCGACAATAACCTTTATCGTTCAATGGGACTACAAATCCTTTTGTAGTAGAGCAGTGGATATGTTCCCTCGAGAATATAATTATCATTTTGGGATGTAATGAAAGAGAGAAGGTTGTCATGGCAATATATTGAATATCGGGAGATGCAGATCCATTGTGGTCATTAATCCAAAACACAAATGAGGAGGAAGAAATATATGAAAAGGAATGGAGGGATTTTATGGAAATATTATTATAAAATTATTTCCCTCATGAACAAAGAGCAGATATGGAGTGGAAATTCTTGAATCTGAGGTACAAGGAGGATAAGAATGTTTCCAAGTATAAATCCAACTTTACAAGGCTGGAAAGACATGTTGTGGACCACATACGAAATCCAAGGAGCAAAATCAATCGATTCTTTGATGGCCTAAAGCCATTCCTCTGACGGGCACTGGTCTCCCAAAAATTTTCATCATATGAGGACATAGTTTCCTGTGCTATCAAGACCTAAAAATAATTCTCTAAGTCTTATGACTTTAAGGGAATGCAAGAAAA
Organism: Viscum album; assembly: GCA_963277665.1. Classification (NCBI taxonomy): domain Eukaryota; kingdom Viridiplantae; phylum Streptophyta; class Magnoliopsida; order Santalales; family Viscaceae; genus Viscum; species Viscum album. Next base: position 1,882,666,340 of record OY728132.1, read on the forward strand.
GAAGAGGGATGCTGAAAACCTTGGGAAATGAAACAAGGAAACAGGGAAGAAGGGCAGAGTTGAATTTCAACCATGTCACAATTTTTGAAAGAAACACCCCGGTGCGTGCTTAAAAGGAAAAGGCGTATGCTACAAATGTGTTCAGAAAGGCCATCTTGCTGGTGATTACAAAGGAAAGAAGGAATCCAATGATGTTCGATGATATAATTGTGAATATATAGGGCACTATTCTAATGAATGTCCAAAACGTAGAGGGAATATGTAACAACCCGAGATTTTATGAAAACTATTCTTTTTAATTTTATTAATGTCTTGTCTTGTACGCTACACCAAAAAGAGCTTGCACAACACGCATCCTTGACTTGCCTTGCACGCAATCGCAACCTTCCTCGATAGCGTGTGTAGTATGCAATACTGAGTTTCACAAAACAACGATATGCTATTAAAATATTATTAAAACTAGCCGTTATGAATAGTAATAACCACTTTTTAAAATTTTAGAAATTTTAGCTCTCAAAATGGACTTCATTTTTGGATTCGTAATATCGAAATTAGCTTAGGGTGAAATGTTGGTACTTTTCGGATAACTTTCATTTTCTAATGAATAGTGAAAATTACTAAATTTTAATTAAAAACAATTTTTTTATCGAAATAATTAATAGTGATAAATTATTAATTTGAGTGGTTTTAAAGTATATTTAGATTATATTTTTAAAATTTAATACAATTTTGGTCATTGGATGTAATTTCACATTTAAACCAGACATAAACAGGTGTCAATCTTTTGATAGATATTATTTCTTAAAAACACGCTTTTTGTTTTAACTGCGGGATTTAATTATAAAATTAATTAATGAAACTTCTATGTTATGAATTTGGTAAAATAGACTTCATTTTTGAATTTGGAATATGAAATATAGCATAGGATTAAATTTTTGCATTGTTCTGAAAAACATCAATTTTTGATGAATAGTGAAACTACAAAGTGGTAGTTAAAAAAACTGAATTTTTCATAAAACATAATTTTACCGCTTCTGTGAATGGAATTTCAAAACTCCGAGAGACACGGTTGATATCATTAAGTAAAATGTGGTTCAATGAGATAAAAATAATTTTTTTGGTGAATAGTAACTTTTTACTTTTTTTACCGCGGTTAATAGTAAATAGGGTAACTAAGGGTAAATATGATATTAATATTACCCTAACACATGTACTAATCCTATTGGACAAGTGTATCTCGACCAAAAACAACCTTAAGTGTAAAATATTATCATTTAGGCCCACTTGGATTAGATTAGGACATTTATTATTATTTAATTCAAAGAAGAGTTAAAAGAGTTAAAATCAATGTTTATTTACTAAAACATTTTTAATATTGAGTTATACATAAGATAAATTCGATTGTAAATATTCATTAGAAAGATACAAATATTTCCTACATAATGGTATTTTATTTGTAATTTTTAGACATCAAATAATTTAAGTTATTTATGACACAAAGATGATGCAGTAATTATCTTATTAATGAAATATTGACATAATTGATATTATAAATGCCTAAATAAGTATAATTTGAGACTTTTTATGAATTTTACTAATTTTCAAGGTTACTATGATATATTAGTGTTTATTTAATCAACTTGGTTCGAACATATAATTCTGTTATGACTTTCACAAAAATCATATATCAAATAGTGTCAAAATTGACACAAAATAGTTTTTAAATAAAATATTATATTATTAATTGTTATCTTATTCATAAAAATATAAGGTTCGGCCAAATGACATAGATAAGGATATATATATTAATAATAAACAATTTGGGGTTAGTTTGGCATGTTATAGTAAGTGTATTAACCATATAGTGAAAGAAACAAAAAAGACACGGTAAAAGTTAAATTATTTAACTTAGAGTTAAATCTAATTGATAAGGTTAAAATAATACCCTAAACTTGTCTAAATCCTATTGGTTGATAGGATTTCGACCCATCCCCACTTTAGATTCGAATTAAGACCCTTTGGAACCATTATAAACCGATTTTGACTTTAATATAAAATAATATTTTGAGATATTCCTAAAGTGCCCCTCTCCTCCCTTATAAAAGGGCACCTCCTCCCCCTCCTCCTCACACCAATTTGAGCACTCAAGCTCGGCCAACCCCTGAAAAAATCCCTTCTCCACTTCCCTAGAAACATCCTAGAGGTTCTGGTCTTCCTCAAAGACCAATTTTAGTGCCCTAAGAGGAGGTCTCAAAGAGGCGCTTCAAAGAAGAGGTAATTACCGTTACCAATTCTTTCATCTTTATTTCTTCTTCCACTTCTTCTTCTTAGGTTGTTTCATTATGAAGTAATAAAATAAGTATCACTCATATACTGATATGTTATTATAAGTATGAAACAACCCTATTTCACCATCTAACCATCCTACGGAAAAAGAAATCACCGCACGTGCGTACGTACGGAATACTGTCTCCACGCCGTGGTGTAATCTATTTTCCACCACCACCTTACATGGATGGGTATAATGGTGTAAAGAATAACTATAAATAGTTATTACAACATCATATTGATTATGATATATTGTATAATCCACTCCAATTCAATTAAATATTTATGGAAATGATATCATCGCTCGTGCGTACGTACGGACTACCGTCTTCACGACCCGATGAGATTCATTCTCCATGTTAACCATTTAAGAATGATTATAAAGTATATATAAGAAATAATAATGAAATATATGACATTATAAAGCTACTGGATTTATGTATATATATATATATATATGTATGTCATCTACTTACTTCCATTCAAGACAATAAGGAAAGGAAAACATCGTTTATGCGTACGTACGGACTACCGTCTCCATGAACGGTGTTTTTCATTTCATTTATCTATATATTATATATATATAAACTGAATATATATGATATATAAATCATATTTTATATTATAGAAGTAAGTAAATCATGATATAAGTAATAATAATGTCAAGAACACCAAGTCAAATCACCTACGATAAATGAAACGATTTTACCCAAAACGCTTCTTTAACATGGAATTTACAAAAGAACGGGTAATATAATGTCATAAGTGAACCATATATGATATCATAACAATGAATATGATTCTGTAATAAGTCAATGACATTATTTAAATCATTATACAGGAGGTTCGGACACATACGAAGGAAATCGGACCTATGGTAAGGGAAATATCACAATCTCATTTTTATCCGAGATTGTTTATACGTCGGTATTTACTGGGGTGTATTTTATCATCCACATCTATGTTTCCTCAATATGTAATGTTAATTCCATCCACCTACAATTGTTTAAATCCAATTTTACCCTTTGGTGAGTTTTTAGTAAAAGATATGAAAGGAATCTTTTGTCGTTTTTCGTACGAGGTACTTTTTGACTTTTCTGACAAAAGTATGAAAAATGTTTTTTTAACTTATACGGCATGAATGGATTTTTAAAACATTTTTTTTCTAAGAAGCTTCCTTTAAAAATTTTCAAGTTTATTTTTAATCAACTTCTTTTAGTTTAAAGTTGTATGACATGTTAAGAAAGGAAAAATGTTTTTGAAGCAGAAAGGATATTTTCCTCCAGAATGGTGTTCAAGTGTTTTATCAAAATTATTTTCCATCTAAGATAATAAAGGGTTCTGTTTTAATCCCTATTATTACATTGATTTGATTATGCTGTGATGGAATTATTTTTATGAATTCCTTTATATTATATGAATTGTTTTATGATGTCATGATGTTCAAGATTCCCATTTTTATTACATTGGTTATGCTATGATGTATGATTATGATTTTGTGGCACACATAAGAATGGTATCATTATGAGATGGGTGGGACCTATATCTCCCTCCAATGCATTGGGTAAATATTTTATATCTCATGAGATAGACATGGCTGAAATGGTAGGTTATACCAGTTCAGGGAAACAGGACTGAAACGAGGGTTACTCGATTCAGAAAGGGACTTTGTCCACTAAGATAGTCTTGGCAATGAGTCTTGACTAACAAGAAATGATTCTCTATGATTATGTGTGAATGCCACAAAGTTTCATGTTTTAAGTTATGATTATTGTTATTACATTTCACTTCCATGATTTATCCCATGTTATGAAATTATTCTCTCTTTTGCAGGTTAAGATTTCCAAAATGTTATGTTCTTATGAATACGATGTGATTGATATTTCTTTTTTTACCCTTACTGAGAATTTGAGCTCACCCTTTTATGTTTTCTTTTCCCCAGGATGTAAAGAAAGGTTTTAGGTAAAAAAAGGGGAAGATCTTTATAGGAGATATTGAAGATCTTTCACCACGATTATAAGATTACGTTCCGAGTTTCCAAAGACACTAAACTATTACGGTCCTTGTGTGTGTGTTTTTTGTTATGTACTAAGTATTCCGCAAATGTAATGTAATGTCCATGTACGTTAAGCTTCGGGTCTCTACAGAATATGCAACAGAAGAGGCCAAGGGAGTAAGGACAAGCATATGAGATCACAACTGTAGAGGTTGAAGTTCCACGTGACGTGGTGGCAGGTACTTAGATCATTTCATTAAGCTTATCCAATGATTTATTTGATTCTAGATCATCGCATTGTTTCATATCTTCCCAGTTTTCTAAAAAAACTAGATATTTCCAATTTGATTTATCAAGGGTGTTGTTAGTCAAAACTCCTAAGGGAAGAATCATTTCTACGAAGTTCTGTCAATATGTTCCCATTAGGGCATACAAATTTTCTTTATCTGCTGATATCATCATCATTCCCATGATTGAATTTGATATAATCCTTGATATGGATTGGATTTCGGATCATGATGAAAAAATTTATTGTATGAAGAAGTAGGTTATGATTTTTGATGATGATGATAAAGAACACCTTATCTTTAGATAAAAATCATCACCACCTGATTCTTATCTAGATCCACCCCCAGTAGCTCAACTAAATTCATTTATTAGGGAGGAAGAGAGTGAAATAACTATGGGTGGGGAAAAGAATTTTCAAATAGAAGATGTACATATTGTGAGAGAATATATTGATGTGTTTCAAGAAGATTTACCTAGACATCCTCCAGAACGAGAAATTGAGTTTTCCATTGATTTAATTCCTGGTTCAAGGCCCATATTGAAGACCCCTTATAGAATGGCCACTGTGGAATTAGTGGAACTAAAGAAACAACTAGATTAATTGAGTAATAAGGTATTTATCCTCCCTAGTGTTTCTCCATGGGGAGCCCCTTTCCTTTTCGTTAAGAAGAAAGATGGATCTATGAGGGTATGTATTGACTATAGGGAGATCAATGCTATAAAAATTAAGAACAATTATCCCCTACCTCGCATTGATGATTTATTTGACCAACTTCTTGGAGCTCAATACTTTTCAAAGATTGAACTTCGATCTGGATATCATCAGTTGAGTGTGACGAAGGAAGATATTCCGAAAACAGCGTTTTGAACCAGGTACGGGCATTACGAGTTTACAGTAATATAATGCCCCAAATACTTGTTATCGTGTAATAGTGATATTGAGGTTTAATTTTTTTATACAAACAAAATACAAACATCATAGTAAATATTACCACACTTTGTTTAAAGAATAAAAAATAACTATTATTATTAAACATAATTTATTATTACCGAGTAATTATTTAATATAATATTTTTAATAATAACTATAACAGTATACCAAATTGGGTTGTTTTCCAAAATTTGAAATATATATATATATATATATATATATATATATATATTTGTATATTGGATTTTAATGAAAATACTAAAATAAAATTATAATTTTATATTGCGGTTATACCACACATTGAGAATTGTTATTTTAAAATATTTGAATGACATTATTTTTGTGCTATTTAAACTATGCAGATAGTTACATAAACAATTATATGAAATATATATATATGGGTTTTATATATATTCAATAATAAGACAATTCTTAGATTATAAATTGGATTAAATTTTTATAAATTTGTTAACATTTTGAATATATAATAAAACTATTTTTATATAATGATTAAAATGTGCACAATTTTTTTTGTGCGGACAATTAATTAACAAATTATATATATATATATATATTGGAAATGTCGTATATACATATATATATACAAAAAATGATTTTAAATAATAATACAAAACGAATAAAAATAATATTTTCTATAAATTAATATAATTATTTGGTATATAAAAACATGATATAATATGTATATGTGTGTGTATTTATAAATATCATTATCACTTTAATTATTATATATATATATATATTTGTATTATTTCATTTTTTATTAAAAAACACACTATATATATATATTGCTTAAATGATACATAAATTAAAAATAAGAATTTAATAATATACAAAAAATGTGACAAATATTTGTTTTCTTTTAAAAAAATGATATGATTTATAGTTAAAGAAAATGTTAAATGAAAAAAAAGTAAAATTAAACCATGTATAAACAAAAAAGAAATGATATAATAATATATATATTTGTAATGACAACTTTGGAAAAAGTTAACGGGATTGAAAAAAAACTAAAAAGGTGATTGACAAAAGAAAATGCAAAAGAAAATTTTTGATTTAAAAAAAATGTTAAAATCATATGTATATATATATAAAACTAATTTGTACTTAAATAAGTTATTACACTTTTTATTTTAAATATATATTTTATTAATTATTAAAAAAATGAACTATTCATGTAGAGTTAGAAAAAAGAGTTATATATTTATATATATTAAAAAAATGCTAAAATGGATGAAAATAAAATTATGTTTTGTTGAGAAAAAAACAATGATTAATTTGATAAAAAAACATTAAAGGATAAAAGCGGTTAATATAATATTATATTAATGAAATGATGAGGTTGACTAAAAATAGGGTGCCATAATAATCTAACAAAGAAGTAAAACATGGAAAGACAAACCATGAGATAGAAAACCTAAAGTAAAATATAATATAGATAAAATTATTAAAGAAAGTCATGTTAGTATTATAAAAAAATAGATAATTGAATCACAACACACACAAAATGGTAAATAAAAACAAGAATTATAATTTATTGAAATAATAATATATTATTGTAATTGTAATGATTACCTTGACAAAAATAATTGATATGATGTGAGGTGAGTGAAAAAAAATATAAAATACTATTTGATAAAAAATAATGGAAACTATAATCTTTTAAAAAAATGAAAAAATATAAAATAATAATTTTAATGGAGCCAATATTACTCACTGGTTAATAATGGGTGTTCAAAAAAAATAAAGACAACCACTTTTTATCATGAATTCTTCACAACATTTGTAAAAATTAATAAAATATAAATATGAACTGAAAAAAAAGAAAATCATGAAAATGGATTAAATGAAAATTTTAATATCTTTTGAAAGAAGTCTTGTGTAGCTTGCAATATATAACCCTTTACGATGCACATGGTGAAAACACCTAAATTTTATTCTTCATGTCAATCCCACCTTGCTCCTTGGCTTGCCCAGCAACCTTACGCTTCCATTTTTCCAAATCAAGGAAAGGGTTATGTTTTAATATTTGTCATTAAAAGTATATTTCATAATGGTGCTTTTAATTTATAATTAATTTTTGTTATACACTTATGATCCTCCAAATTTAGTGTTTTAAAACTTATGTAGAGTTGTGAAACCCGTTTGCGTAAGGGATTTATAATTGCCTTGTTTTGTTTCTTTGAGAGTATATATGTTTATATATAAACATATATATATATATATATATACTCATGAAAGGATAACATTTTGGTTTAGTTTAAAAATTATTCTATGTTTGAATCTGGGCCTTCAGGTTTTGGGATCAGATAATATGAATGATGTAAGGGTTTCATATATTTTTTCAATCCTTTGCAAACATGAATATACACTAGTATATATATCATATATACATTTAAATAGTTTTATTGCACCCAGCTCTAAATCTGCTAAGTGATGATTTCCAATGTTGTTTTAGAATGTGATGGGTGGAAATTATTTTCAATGGTGGTGTTGGTATTCAAATTGGGAATGAGTAGAGAATTATCAAAGTTATCTTATCTCTTTGAATTTATACAAGTCATGTTTCATTTAAGGTGGTGTAAGGGTTATGTTTTAATATTCTTCGTTAAATGTATATTTATAAGGGTTTAGTTAATTTAATCAACTTTGTCATCTATTCTCAATGGTATACAAAAATATACTTGTGTATAAATGTTTATATGAACCTAAATAACAAATTATTTTCTGAACTGGGTTATGATTTTAAAATCTATGTTTTAAAAGGTTGTTAATTTTTTTCTCAAACCATGTTGTTATAAAATGTTATATGTGGTTATATATAAATACCCACATATATAACTTATTATTTTAGGTGTACATAAGTTAAGGGTCATTTTTTTATTTTCTTTACATTCGGACATGTACGCATAATTCAATCTATTTCTATTTTATGTTGTTAATTATTTTATTACAATACTTGAATGGTGACTTGGATGGGAATTATGTTTTGGGTTCTAATGGATTAGAATATTTATTACACATACACCCATAAAGTTTTAATCTACCCAGTTAATTTGCAAATGTTGTAAGGTGAATATATTTATATATATTTATACTCTCTTATTTTCTAGTTCTCGCAAAGAAGATTATTTGATTAAAATATAAATTACTTTTATGATGTTACGGTTGTAATTATTAAAAAAATTATATTTCTTATAAGGAGTTAATATACATACACATATATATACATATACATATATATATATATATATATATATATGTAATTTTTAGTTTTCAGAATTTATAAATTAAGGGTGCGACATGTAAATTATATATATATATAGTCATGTGTATAAACCTATAAGTTTTAATCATAACCTGATTAACGTGGCTAAAATAAAATTTGGTGGTTTAAGTATATTTTTTTATGTTTACTTTAATATAAGCATTATACAAAACAAATGATGTTCTGCAAATTAATTGGCCTTATATGCCATGTAACATAAGGCATGGCTATTTATTAAGATATGACCATTTATCACCGCATGCTTTGTGCACAAATGACATCTGTCTTGATTAAAAATTAATCAATTTAAACTACAAATATTCATCTCCATAAATTAAGGATTTTGAAAATTAAGGAACTATAATTTTATGTGGTAACCCCATCTATTTATTACTTACATATTTTGAATCAATATCACATGTGCAAATAACGTTTACTATATACTGAATGTCGTTGAGAAATTTATTACTTAAATAATAACTAACACATTATAATTTAGTCCAACGTCATTTCCATTTATCAGCACATGAATTGAGCATGAATAATAAGAATGTATGTTATTGCATTAAAAGTTAATTACTATAGAATAAATGTAAAGTTATTATTTTTTGTGATAATCAAACAATTTTTTATTAATAATTTATGATATAAGCATTTAATTATTCATGGTTGTATGGGACACATTGAATAATGCGAATTAATAAACAAAGTAATATGTGTACTGGGAATGATAAGTGAATTAATAATTCAAAGTGGTATGTGCACTTTGATTTAGAGATACGAGGAATGCATTGGACCCAGTATGTTCCGGGGTGGGGACCGGTAAAAGTAAGCCCTCCGGGTTGGGGTATGGTTACAGCAGACCCTCCGGGTTAGTGTCTGGTTATAGAGGCACTACATATTGGTGTCCGGTTATTATAGGAACTCTGGATTGGAGTCCGGTTATAGAGGATCTCTGGGTTGGGATTCAGTTACAGTTATCCCCCTAGATCTTGGCATGAGTCCTTGACACGGTCAAACATATGCACTTCCCTCATTATGACTGTGATTTAATTAACCAGAAAAATATTCGACCAATAGAATATTTGGTTAAAAGAGCTTATGGATTTTCGGCTGAGGCCTTAAATCATTAGACGTCTTAGCCCATGCCTTGAAAATATGTTTCAGAATTTCCTGTATATTTATGGCACGACATATGCATAGAACTTAGTGAGTTGGTATTCAGTGTATGAAATTGAAGTTATTATTTTATGTGCAACTCTGATTATTTATTACACATATCTGTTTTGTTAGTTCCTACATATATTTATGTCATACATGTTTTTAATTTCTTTTATTTAGCATTACCATATTCGAATCATTTATCCTTACAAATCTGTTGACATGTTTTTAATTGAGCACTATTATTACGTGTACATGTGTTACAAATTTTATTTAAGAAGACTATTTTATGAAATAGTTTAAAGAATGTTTTCAAATTTATATTTGTTTATTTTAATACCCCTTATTGGTCATTCGTATGCTCACCCTACATTTTTAATTAAAATTATTCAGGTAACTGTTTTTAGCAGATGAAACATTTAAGCAACTGCTGATTTCTCAGAGCCTGAACTGAATTCGATCCCTTGTATGGCACCGAATCTGAATACTCAGGAGCTGGGGCGTGACATTTGGTATTGGAGGATTCCATTTATATTACTGTGGAAAACCAAAACTGAACAAAGAAAATTTTATTTAAGCATTACTAAGTATGATATTTCTTGGAAAAAAATACCAGTCTTATGTCTCTTCAGAGACATCCGATAAAATTAGAACAATACTAAAATCATGGTTATGTGTTACTAAATGGTAGTTTCCTTAAATTTTTAGATGGTGGATGCATCACGCCTTCTGTCTCTCCCAATGGAGATAGTTGAAACTATAGTGGCAAAGTCATGTTCAGGGGACTACAAGACTTTCGAAAACCTTAGGTTGTCCTGTAAACAACTACATTGGGTGTCGAACCGCCCAAACATTCTCTATCTTTACCAAGTAAGAAATCATGTCTATTACCATATAATAATTGCACAATTTTCAATATATAGGTGAAGAAGGAAGTTTCATGATGCTCTTTTTATATGTTTCACATTGGCTGATAACTACTGAGTTGTAGGTAAATTTCTAGAAGCTGCTTTAGATGGTGACCATCGAGCAGCCTAACTATTCCAGGTTCTGAGTTTTAGTATGTACGGAGAACTCTACAACATTAATATTTTCATGAGAGAAGAGGTGCATGGGACTTTTAGGTATTTAGTCCACACTGAATTTCCGACCTCTTAACTTCTTGTGCCTCTATGGAAGGCCGAGTTCTTTGGGCACAGGTATGACCCCAACTGTCTGCAATGTGTCTGGGCCAAAGAAATCGAGCAGCTAAATACTACATTAGGAATCCACCTGAGGTCTTCATCACCCTACCATCAGTGGTGTTCCCAGTAAAGGGACTTCAGGAGTGACGTGTGTCTTGTGTTGCAGTGGTTTATGTACGAGCATTTTAGAATAGCGAGGACACAATTCTTTATAGGGGGACTAATGTTACACCCCAAAAACTTATTCTCGTGTAATAGTGATATCGAGGATTTATTTTTTTATCCAAACAAATTACACACATTAAATTAAATATTATCGCACTTTATTTAAAGAATAAAAAATATCTATTGTTGTTAAACATAATTTATTCTATCGAATAATTATTTAATAGAATATTTAAGTAATACCTATAATAATATAACTAATAGGGTTGTTTTCCAAAATGTGATATATATATATATATATTTATACAGGATTTGAATGAAAATACTAATATAAAATTATAATTTTATATTGCGATCATACCACACATTGGGAATTGTTATTTTAAAATATTTTAATGACATTATTTTTGCACTATTCAAACTATGCAGATAGTTACTTAAAAAATTATATGAAAAAAATATTTATATATGGGTTTTATATATATTAAAAAATATGACAATTATTAGATTATAAATTGGATTAGATTTTTATAACATTGTTAACATTTTGAATATATAATAAAACTATTTTAATAGAATGATAAAAATGTGCATAATTTTATTTGTGCAGAAAATTACTTAACCAATTATATATATATATACTAGAAATGACATATAAACATATATATATACAAAAAACGAATTTAAATAATAATAATATAATAATAAAAAGAATATTTTCTATAAATATATATAATTATTTGGTATATAAAAATATGATATAATATATATGTGTGTGTATTTATAAATATGTTTATCACTTTAATTATTATATATATATATATATATTTGTTTTATTTCATTTTTTATTAAAAAACACACACTATATATATATTTCTTAAATGATACATAAATTAAAAATAATAATTTAATAATATTCAAAAAATGCGATAAATATTTTTCTTCTTTTAAAAAACAAATGATATGATTTGTAGTTAAAGAAAATGTTAAATCAAAAAAAAGTCAAATTAGACCATGTAAAAACGAAAAAGCAATGATATAATAATATATATATTTGTAATATTGAGTTTGGAAAAAGTTAACGTGATTGACAAACAAAAAAAAGCTAAAAACATGACTGACAAAAGAAAATGCAAAAGTAAATTTTAGAATTAAAAAAACATTAAAATCATATATATATATATATAACGAATTTGTTTGTGCATACATATCTTTATGTCATACATGTTTTGAATTTATTTTATTCAGCATGCCTATATTCAAATCGTGTATCCTTTCAAACTTGTTAGCATATTTTTAATTGAGCACCATTATGACGTGTACATGTGTTACAACTTATATTTAAGAAGATTGTTTTATTAAATAGTTTAAAGAATGTTTTCAAAGTTATATTGGTTTATTTTAAAACCCCTTACTGGGCATTCGTATGATCAGGATATGTTTTTTTATTAAAACTTTTTAGGTAACAGTTTTTAACAGATGAACCATCTAAGCAGCAGCTGGTTTCTCAGAGCCTGAATCGAATTCGATCCTCTGTATGGCACCGACTCCGAGTACTCGGGAGCTAGGGCATGATAAGTAATGCCTTTTGGATTGACTAATTCACCCTCTGTCTTCATTGATCTAATGAAAAAAGTTTTCAAGGAATACCTCGATGATTTTGTAGTGGTATTTATTGATGATATCGTTGTATACTCCAAAAGCTATGAAGATCATGAAAATCACTTGCACATTATCCTGAAGACTCTTAGAAGACATGAATTATATTAGAATATTAGAAAGTGTGAATTCTGGCTTCAGAAGATTTCATTTCTTGGCCATATTGTCTCTAAGGATGGAATCATATTTGATCATGCAAAGACAAAGGCAATCCAAGATTGGCCCACGCCAACAAACGTAACTGAGGTCACAGATTTATTATCTTAGCAGGTTATTATCGGCATTTAGTACAGATTTTTTCCCGACTGGCTAACATGCTAACGAAGCTCACATGTAACGGGGTTAAATTTGTTTGGACAAAATATTGTGAAGAATGTTTTGAAGAACTGGAGAGAATATTATTCAATGCTCCTATATTGAATCTACCATCGGGGAATGGCATGTTTGTTATTTATAGTTATGATTTAAAGAAAGGACTTGGTTGTGTCCTTATGCACAATGACAAGGTTATTTCTTATGCATCACGACAACAAAAAATTCATGAGCAAAAGTATCCTACTCATGATGTTGAATTAGCTGCTGTAATCTTTGCTTTAAAGATATGGAGACATTATATCTATGGTGAAAAATGTGAGATTTATATTGATCACAAGAGTTTGAAGTATATTTTCTCACAGAAAGAACTCAACTTGAGATAAAGGAGGTGGATTGAGCTACTCAAAGATTACGATTGCACAATACACTACCACCTGGGGAAATAAAATAAGGTAGAAGATGTATTGAGTAGAAAATACCATGGAATTATAAACAAGATGAGAGTTTAAAGGGATCCTATGTTCGTGGATCTAGTAAATATGGATATGGGAATTATGAAGGAAGGTAGCACATCACTACTTTTTCAAATGGTTTCCCAACCATCTTTACAAGAGAGGATAAAATACTCTCAGGCTGATGATGAGGATTTTCATAAGATAATTAAAGCAATAAATGATGGGAAGGTGAATCACTTCTCATATGATGATGGCATTTTGAAATTCAGGAAGAGGCTTTGTGTTCCCATTATTCCTGAGCTAAAGAGAGAACTGTTGGATGATGCTCATAGCTGTAATTTCTCTATACATCTTGGTATCACAAAGATGTATCGAGATCTCCAAGAGAAATTTTGGTTAGACAATATGAAAAGTGAGATTGCTGAATATACGTCAAAGATCCTGGTATGTCAACAAGTGAAGGCTGAGAGGTAAAAGTCTAAGGGGATGATGTAACCACTACCCATACCATCATGGAAGTGGGAGAACATTACCATGGACTTTGTCACTAGACTCTCAAGGACATCTAGAGGAAACACTGCTATACAGGTCATTGTGGATTGTCTTACAAAGACATCTCACTTCATAGAGATTCGAGAGGACTTTTCATTAGATCAACATGCATGGATTTACATTAATGAAATGGTAAGGCTGCATGGAGTACCACTCTCTATTGTATCCAACCGTGATCCTAGATTCTCCTTGATGTTGTGGAAAAGTCTCCAACATGCTTTAAGCACCGAACTGAACTTCAGTATGGTCTATCATCCTAAAACTGATGGCTAATCCTAGAGGACTATTCATACACTAGAAGATATGTTGAGGTAATGTTCTATAGAATTCAAAGGAGGATGAGACCAACATCTACCACTGGTTGAATTCTCCTACAACAACTGTTTCCACTCGAGCATCTGTATGGAACCATATGAAACCCTTTATGGGAAAAGGTGTTGAACACCAGCGTGTTGGGATGAAGTCGGTGAGAGAAAGTTGCTAGGACTTGAATTAGTTGAGGAAATGGCGGAGAAGGTGAAAACCATTCAACAGCATATCAAGGCAGCCCAAAGTCGACATAAGAGTTATGTGGATAACAATCGATGAGACATGGAGTTCAAAGTAGGAGACCTGGTATTTCTACGCATATCTCCATGGAATAAAGTCATGTAGTTTGGGAAAAAAGGAAAGCTAAGTCCCAGGGATATTGGCCCCTTAGATATCCTTGATCGAGTCGGAGTTGTGGCATATCAACTGGAACTTCCACCAACCTTGTCCAAGTTATATGATGTCTTTCATTTTCCCTCTTAAGAAAGTACATACCAAACCCTTCACATGTACTCTCTTCAGAGGTGGTACAGTTGGAGGATGATCTTTCCTATGAGGAGCAGCCGGTTAAAATCTTGGATTGTAGAGACAATGTTCTATGCTACAAGACTACTCATCTAGTTAAGTTACTATGGAGAAACCATAATTATGAAGAGGCAACATGGGAACTGGAGGAATCAATGAAAGAGAATTACCCCCACCTGTTCTTGGCCTAGATTTTATATGAAATTTCAAGGGAGAAATTTTTGTAAGGAGGGGAGAATGTGACGACCCAATATTTTTTTATGGAAATTAGTTTCTTATAATTATTTCATAATCACATTAACTACTAAGTGCTATGGGACCCTTAAAACATAATTTTGTCACTTCTGTGATGTGAATTTCAAAAATCCGACATACACAGTCGCGATCAGTAAGTTATTTAGAGTCCAATAAGAAAAACATAATATTTTGGTGAATAATAACCTACCCTTATGAATAGTAACACACCCTTATGAATAGTGATATACCCTAATGAATAGTAACCTTACCTATGATAATATATAAATAATATTCAAGTTGAAATTATGATATACCTATATTTTAGAATACGTTAATGAATGTTTTAAAACTGATTTTTGATAATAAATTTTGATTTTAAATAAATATTAAATTAATAATATTTAGAAAATTATTTTTAAAAAATGGACTACATTTTTGGATTCTACAAATCAAAAAATGGTTAGGTTGAATATTTGGGATTTTTCTAAAATTCTTGATTTTTTGATGAATAGTAAAATACGATAATTTGCCGTATATATGCATTATAAGCTAAAAAGACTATTCCTAGCATCATGGATGATGTCACCACCCTTAATCCGAATTCAAATGATAAAATTACTATTCTTGGTCATGGAATACTTACTATTACATGTCTTGTGAAGAAATAATAAATTAATGAGTTTTATATTATGAAATCCCCTCTCTCCTCCACTACAAAACCCTCTCTCACCCCCTCTTCCAATCACTCCTCTCAGGCCTTGTGCCTTCTCCAAATTCTGGCCAAATACCCTCCCAACCTCCTCTCCCACGTCCAGCAAGCTTTGTTCTCATTAAACGACCAAATCCTCTCCCTTAAGGAGGTTCTCAAGGATGTTTGGTTCAAGAGGTAAATTCCACTTTTCAATTCTTTTTCATTCCTTTCAAGTTTATTTTTTTCTTTTACTATTACATATATTTATCCAAATTTTGTGATGACTCCAGTACCTTATATATACTGGAATGTTTTCATGATAGTGGAATAAGTTATCATCATCTCCCCCTTTTTACCTTCTTTTATACTAGTAGCAAGAACACCATCCAGGATGTGTCAATTTTACACAATCAAGGACGATGTACTTTTGATTTCTTTTATCATTATAAATTCTGGTCATGAAACCATTATTGTTATGGTTTAACCAGATTATTATATATAATATAACCTATTTAATATTCTTTAATCCCTTTGTTCAAATGGTTTTAGGTTGTAAAGAAAAATGAGTTCATTGTAATCAAAACCCAAAAATTAACCGAAACAATTATCATTAAAGTTCTATATGATAATTCATCCTTGTTCCATGTAACCAAGTTATATAAAATAAAAATAACACCTTTTTATGTTCATAAATAATATACAATTTCAATTCAAGAGATTTACATCCATTCCACTTCATTACTTAAAAACAAGTGAACCGAATATGAAAATAAGAGAAACGAACACTCTGGAACGACGAAAGTCGATACAATAACTAATCAATAAAGACATAAATGAACTAACCAGAATTATGATAAACTAAATAAAAGTATAATAGGTTATGAAATAAGTTATTAAGAAGTATAATTTCATATTCCAGGAGCTTAAGTAGAATATTGGAACACGTTTGGAGTTATGTTAAGGGTTTCTTCATCTCACTTCCATTTTCGTGAGATTTTCCATATTCACTAGTAATACTTTGGTATTGGGTTTGTATACTGACCATTGAGGTCACATATCATTAATATATTTATCTTAATGGTATTAAATCAATAATTTTTATATTAGTAATTTTGGGTCATACGAATCATTTGATTTCAAGGTGTAAGGGTTTCCCACCCGAACTTCCATTTTCATTCGGGATACTTTCATTGTCTAATTACCTCCATGAAATACTTATGTATTGTTATGTACTCATCATATATTCTCTGTGAGTATCATATATGTGTTTACAAACCATAACCCTTCCTTATTTTATGGATAGTTACATGTTTTAAAAGGAACTATCAAAGTTGTATCCAAAATACAAGCCCGATTCAGTAGAATTTCTCAAATTTTTTCCTATTTTCAAGGGAGCTCTATGATATGATTTTGGAAACATTTTTATTTATAAAATCCCTTATTTTTTATGAAAATACTATCTTACCTCACTTCTAGTTTTATACAAAGATTTTTCCAAAAGAATTCTTCTTTTAAAAATAATGGAGTATTTATCTCAAGAATTGTTTAATGATTTTTAAGAGTGTTTTCATCTAATTCAACACTCTTGTTGATTCCATGGTATTATTGGGTTTAATAATTTAGGAAGTCATCTATCATATTTTATTTAATGGTTTATTACTAACCCTATTTTGGATGACCTATCCTAAAACCATTCACCATAGTATTCCGAATGGTTAGTGTTTATGTTCAATAATTGGGGAAAGTTTGTTACATTTCATATGAAAGTTTCAATATGAATGTATATGTTGTTATGTTTATCCCCGCTCATATGAGGAATTCATTGGACTTATTATGTGACAGGTGGGGCCCGCTATATCCCCTCGGTGCATCGGTAGGTCTCATGAGACAACTAGACGAGGAATCGGCCGAGACCTTTCCCAATGTGTTATGGATTTTGGACGAGGCCTTAATCATTAGACGTCTTGGCCTAGGCCTTGAAAAAATGTTTCAGAATGTACAGTATTATTCCTTCCATCATTATGAGTTCATCTATTGATATTTCATGTGGTTATTCTATTTTTAGAATACCCATGATTATGTTTTATTATGGAATTATTTACTCAGCTGATTTTCCTACCATAATGTGTCGAAGTTTAATATTAAAGGCATGTTTTTTTCAATTATGCACCATGTCTTATATTTATACTATCTTTCACTGTATTTCTTACACTTATTGAGAATTTGAGCTCACCCCTTTCATATGTATCATTCTTTTAGGACCTGAAGAAGTTTATTATGAATGACATGCTGAAATAACCTTTGAGTTATGCGTGTTGTATAAGGAGTTTCCATGTTCTATTTCTCTTCAAGTTGTAATATTGAACTTATGTATGTATCCTATATCCAATAATACTAAACTACTCAGTCCTTCAGGATTCGTATTCCTTGTATGTATACCAATGCAATCAAACAAGGCACTGCCTCCAGGAAATTGGGGTCGGGTCATTACACTCAGTGTGCCTAGTAGGTACAAATACAAGACTATAGGGGGAATTGATGGTGAGTGCTTCCTCAAAGAGTCTATGCTAAAGATGAACTAGAGGGGTTAGTCTGTTTGTACTTAGCAAATGGTTTCTTGTGATGTTTTGTTGAACTAGAGAGATTATGATATGAGTACTTCCTAGGGGGTTACCTGTTTGTGATTAGATACTTGCTTGATATATGAAACTAAATGCATTGAAATTGTGGAATTGTTTACTTTTGAGTACTTCCTTGTTTACTGCTTATTTTTTATTATTTCCTGCCATATATATTCAATGACTATTAGGAATAGATATTTGGGTGGTTTCCTACTGGGATTATTCTCACACCATATTTGGGTAATGATTTTGGGCCCAAAAAGATTATATTATTGTAGTTATAGATAAGGGAAAGCGCCCTTCCACTTTAGGTACTTGACTGCTTTGGAGCTAGAGAGCATGGGACCAAGCTGAGGCTTACGATGATGAGGAGTTGTTTACTCGCTTTTACTTGTACTTGGTTGAGTTTTTATTCCATCATTGTGAATTTTTTGGATTCTTTCCTAGATATATATATCATGAATCATTTATATATGTTCTCTAGTTGTTTCTTACTTTCACTATTCCTCTATTTACTATTTTATGGTATTATTATTTTTCTTACTCTATTGTTATATTTTTATTTTTTGTTGTGTTACTCTGCCAATGAGGGCATAGTTTCCCCACTATCACACCCAAGGCCCTCGTTGCTAGTCGGAGACCTCCGGACTTTGGGGAAATATGCTTGAGGCCATGTGACTAACCGGGTAAAAGGCATCTCTGTGCGGATTCTAAAACAGGGATGTTACAAAGTGGTATCAGAGGAATTATTTTCATTTTGACTTACTGTTTGGAGCCTATAGCTAGGGGTAGGAAGGAATAGGAACATGTTAATAAGTTTTTCCTATGAGTTTCTAACCCATGTACAGGGAAAAACCAATTTACTTTGTTAATAAAAATTTTCAAGTTTTTCAATTTTATAGTTGATTTGATTTTCACCATTGGGTGATTCACATGTATTGTGCTATTATTTTGGATTTTATTGAGGTTCTATTTACATTACAACCCGATGAGATGAGTGTATTCAATCTTATTCTTCGTAGAGGCACTTGCTAGAAATCACATGTCATGCATTCTTGCCATGCCATTTAGGGTGCATTAGATATTATAGGTAGTTGTGATAGATGTTGGGCTAGATATGCATGTCGTTGTGATACAGGACATGATTAAATACCCTATTTTTGATAGGGTATCAAATTGCGAATTTGTTTTGAATGAATGCCAATCTTTGGTTCTTGAGGTGTTATGGGCCCTCATGGATGAGAATTTGGTTGATCATTGCCTTGTTTTTCTTGTATATGACATGTATGGGATGCAACGATTTGATTATCGGGTATTATAGGCCCTCACAGATTGGAAATTTCCACTCTAATGTTCTTTTCTATGTTTTCTGGGCATCCAGAGTAGTTTCTGAGGCTTACTATTTGGAAAAACCCAGAATACACGACGTGTGATTATGAATACACACCATGTCCTCTTCTGTTTGGGGAGGAACTGTTTTCTGAAGTACATGCCATGTCTTGTAGGTACACACCATGTAATCACTAATCGTTTCACTATCTATGTGAGAGGAGACATGGTGTTGGGAAATCATTGGGGTAATGTGTCGTGTACCAATTGTACATGTCGTGTTGTATAGACCATTTGTCCACCCGTGTGACAAACAACATAGAAGGATAAAACGTAATATATATGCATCGTGTCACAATTGAACAAGGCGTGTAGTTTAACCCAAGTATCTGTCCATGTATGAACAACATGGGTCGATGGAATCCTTCTAGTACATGCCGTGTCTGGCACAAACACGCCGTGTAGAGTCAGCCGTGTAACCGACTGTGTAACTAACATCATGGGTCGGTGAAGTTCATCTTGTCCACACCGTGCTTATCACTAACACAACATGTAGTATTTTTTCAAGGAGTATTTTGTAACTTAACTATGTAAGGGAACTCAAGAAGAGGAAAAGGATTCAAGTACACTCTTTGTTTTAGGACAACAATCGTGTGTTTTGGGATTTACACGACCTGGGATGGAAAGAGAACACACCCATGTGAAGGTTTAAGGGAACATGCTGTGTAGGCATTATACACACTCTATATCCATGTTTTGAAAAAGTTTAATTCTTTCTTTCTCATGTTCCCTTCTTACAATTCTAGTTTTCTGTCCATTATAATCATGATCTATGGTTTGTGCTTGAGCATGACGAGTCATTCCACCTAGATGTCCTCCGGTTGTACGCCAGTTGCAAAGTGGTGAGTAGAAACTAGACATGGCTGATCAAAGACTACCTATAGATCCTCCAGTTGTGCCAGTATTGGCACTAGCCATCATTCTAGACAGAGGTGCTGATGCACAGTTCTAAGAGGGCTTTATGAGGTTCATGCTGAACTTCCGAGGAGTACTACATCCTGCTCCGTCTATGGAAGAGTTGGCGCATGATTTCCAGCAACAACATATTCCCACCTTCACAGGGGAAGGAGGACCCTAGGCTATAAAGTCGCGGTTATAAGCCATGCTATCTATCTTTAAGCGTCTGGAGTTTCGTCTAGAGAGAAGGGGGAATCTCACTATGTACATGCTTCAGTACTTCTACAAGAGATGGTGGGATGTGATCTCATAGGTGGGATGATAGCAGGTCATGTCTTGGGATGAGTTCCAACATAACTTCTACAACTACTTCTATCAGGATACTTTGATGTCGGATCAAGCCTATAAGTTAATGAGTCTAGAGCAGGGTACTCTTTCTATTATGAAGTTTTCTTCTTACTTCATAGAGATGCATCACTTCACGCCCATCACAGGAGGTGTTGAGTTATTCTTGGAATGGAAGTTTGAGGATGGTCTTAGGAACAACATCCATTCTCAGGTTAACATCTTCAGGATGACTTCTATATCTTCTATAGTCAACCATGTGTTGATCACGGAGTGCAACATGATGGAATCTTGGGTTGCGGGCAAGGGTGGTCCCACATCTAGAGTTAGTGATTCTACAGATGATAGTAGGAAGCACTACAGGGATTCTCCATGTGGATATCTGAGGAGGAAAAAGATATCTTCTAGTGGCCCAGTGGTTTGCTAATAGCGTGGGCACAGCGGGCCTATGAGGCCACATTACCTGAGACACATAGTGGAGTGCTGATCATGTGGAAATATGGGTCATCTTTAGCGTTTATATCAGATCATCTCACCAAAAGTTGGTGATAGGAGTTCATCGATGACTCCTCATTCAGGAGAAGCACCACTACTTTCTCACAAGTTTGGGAACTAGAGTTCTTCCTGCCATTCATGCCAAGGTGGAGGTTGTGGTCATGGTAGCCACTCGCCAGGATTTCAGCGACAACAAAGTGGATCAACTCTTGGTGGTTAGGCAGGGTCATAAGGATGCGGTGCAGGTCATAATATTTTAGTGGAGCAGACTTAGAAGGAACAGGATACCAGACCCTCTACAGTTTGAGGTACGATTCTATTTTCCACAGTTTTATCTTCTCCTCTTTTTTGATATAGGGGCTTCCCATAGATTTATATCTATTGCGGTTGTAGAGAGACTTAGGATCTGTATGTTTTCTTCTACTCATATCGTGTCACTAGACACTCTGTTGGGGACCAGAACACTTGTGTATGATAGTGCAAGAAGTTTCCTATAGAGTTTGGTGGATGTCACTTCTTATGGGACCTCTATATCCTAGAGATGACAGGACATGACGTCATTCTCTAAATGGACTAGTTAGTTCCCTTCCAAGAATTCATCGACTGTTATCACTGTAGGGTGAGGTTCACATCCCCATAGGGGGGATATTTTCTTCATAATAGAGAATGGGAGTCCAGGTGATCAGGGTGGGACACGAGCATCATGGGTTTGGAGGAGTTATAGCCCAGTTTTCTAGTCTATATCTGAATGACCAGGTGACTTCACAATTGGACATCCCTATAGTGGTGGATCGTTTCAAGGATGTCATTCAAGAAGACTTTTTAGGTTTTCCTACGGAGCGAGAGGTGTACTTTTTTATTGATCTTGTTCCAGGAGAGGCACCGGTGTCTATTCCTCCATATAGGATGGCTACAAAAGAGTTGTAGGAGCTCAAGAAGTAGTTGGAGGAGTTTCAGGATAAGGGATTCATCTAACACAGCACTTCTACTTAGGGTTCACATGTCTTGTTTGCAAAGAAGTAAAACGGTAAATTCCGACTTTTTGTGGATTATCGGAAGTTGAACTAGTTGAAGGTCAAGAACCGATATCCCTTGTCATGAATTGATGATCTATTTGATCAGCTTTGAGGAGCCTGGGTGTTCTCGAAGATTAACTTGCAGTTCAGTTACTATCAATTATGTGTGACCATCAGATATACCTAATGTAGCCATCCAAAGTAGGTATGGACTATACGAGTATGTGGTTATTTAGTTAGGTCTCAAGAAATTGGATGTGTATTTTATTGCACTGATGAACCTAGTGTTCCATCCATACTTAGATTCATTCATGGTAGTCTTTGTGGATGATATATTGGTGTACTCTCATACTTAACACAACCATGATACCCATATTGATATTTTTTTGAGTACACTGAGAGAGCATCAGTTATATGCTAAGATCTAAAAATGACACTTTTGGACGGACCAGATTCATTTCTTGGGTTATGTTTTTTCACAGACAGAAGTATTAGTACTCTTAGAGAAAGTGAGAGCAGTAGTTTCCTGGGATAATCTGAAGAATTTATTTTAGGTAAGAAGTTTTCTATGGTTGGCTGGTTACTACAAACATTCCATGTAGGACTTTTCATGCTTAGTAGCACTACTGGTGGGTCTGAATAAGATGGGTGCGAAGTACTTGTGGTTAGATTGTTGTGATTTATCCTTCCAGGGGCTAAAATAGAGACTAAATTCATCACCGATACCAGTTTTCCCATAGCTAGGAAATAAGTATACAATTTACTATGATGCATTAGGTGTCGGGATAGGAGTAGTTCTTATGCATGGAGAAGGATTCATTAAGTACAGGTCCCAGAAGTTGAGGCCACATGAAAGGAATTACCCGATGTAAGATCTCGAGTTGGCTGCAATTTTTCATTCCTTACACTATTAGATACATTTTCTTTTGGGATAGAATTTTGTGGTTTACACCAACCACAAAAGTAAGAAGTATATATTCACTCAGTGTGACCTGAATTTGAGACTGCGAAGGTGGGATGAGTACCTTCAATCCTTTGTCTTTGAACTAGCTGATATACCTGGGAAAGGCAATGATGTGGCTGAAGCGTTGAGCCGGAGGACTTAGATACATGCAGTTCAAGAGGCCAACAGTGAGTGTAAAATTATGGCTCTATTCTCTATGATTCATTTGGTGGTGTACATAAAATAGGGGAAGTAGTTTCTTTCTTCTGTGGATGTTACCTCTTTTCTTCTTTATAAGGTGTGAATGAGGTAGCTATCATATTTAGAAGTCCTAGTCCTACGAGAAAGTATGTTAGGAGAGGACCCTATTCCTAGATTGACAGTCGGCAAGGATGAGATCTTGGATTTTCATGGGATCGAATGGGTGTCAGTAGACATATGCGTGAAGCTGATGTGGGACATTCATTCCTAATTTTGGGAAGTTCATCCTTGTTTCACCAAAATATATCATGATCTACACTGCCGGTATTGGTGGCCACAAATGAAGAGAGATGTTGCTAGTTTTGTTACGATGTGTTCCACCAGTCAGCAGGTGAAGGTGGAGAATAAATAACCAGTAAGGCTTTTGTAATAGTTTACCATTCATGAGTGGATGTGTAATTATGTCTCAATGGATTTCGTGACAAATTTTCTGAGTTCACCTAGAGGGAAGTATGTAGTATGGGTTGTCATTGATAGACTCACTAAGGTTTCTCACTTCTTTTCAATCATGGAGACCATCAGTGTTGATGAGTGGGAAGATTGAACATATGAGAGATTTTACATTTACATGGAGTTCAGCACTAAATTGTTTCAGATAGTGATGCATGCTTTACTTCTCGGGTCTGGAAGGGTTATAGAAGGATTTGGGTGCATAGGTACTTTTGAGTATAGTATACCGTTCCCAGACAGATGGCCAATCCGAGTGTACGATTCAGGTGCTTGAGGACATTCTTCGAGCCTACATCCTGGATTTTGGAGGTTCTTGGGAGAAGCATATACCTCATGTGAAGTTTTACTACAATAATAGTTTTCATGAAACTATTTATATGGACCTTATGAGGATTTGTATGGTAGGCCATGCCAATAACCCTTAGGATGGCTGGGGGTAGAAGAGGCAGCCATGCTGGGGCCTCACCTTGTCCAAGAGACCACATAAAAGATAAAGTTGATTTGGAAGAGTATGGATACTACACAGTCTTGACATAAGTATTATGTTGATCGATAAAGAAGACCTCTGAAGTTCGAGGATAGAGATTAGGTTTTCCTGCATGTCACACTGAGGATGGGACACAGTAGGATTAGGAGACAATGTATGATTTCACCAAGATACATCGGGCTGTTTAAGGGGTTGGAAAGAGTTCGGAGTGTTCCCTATCTGTTACAGTTAGCTCATAGGTACTTGGATATGCACGACGTCTTCCATGTTTATCTACTTCGATGTTACTTCTCAGACCTGTCCCATGTTTTTCAACCCGAGGAGGTTGAGATCAAAGTGGAAGAATCTATCGAGGAGCATCATATCCAGATTGTTGATCGAAGTGAGAAGTTTCTCCTTGGCAGGTCTTTTCCTCTTGTACAAGTGTTATGACAACACATGCGAGTGCAGGACGAGACTTGGGAGAGGGAGGCCGGTGTATGATCATAGTGGCTGGAGTTGTTCAAGGATTCTTCTTCTGCACTGCCTTGTTAGGGAAATTTAGGGACACATTTCCTTATTGGGGAAGTTTGTAAGAACTATGATTTTCTTCTCAGTTATGTTTTCCTTTTTCTAGTGTTTTTGATAAATATAGGTGTTTCTAAAAAATCCTAAAGTACACGCCGTGTACTTATAAGTAAACTCCATGTACTCAGTTTCCATGGGTGACTATGTTCTGGATGTGTCACGAATGAGTACTCGGAAGTGTGGGGTGACCTAGAGACCGCCTAAGGCAAAGGCCAGAAAAGGCTAGTACACACCGTGTAATTCAAATGTACATGCCTTGTATTTTCATTTATTTCATTAAATAGACCGGGGTTGCATCTAATCGGCATAACACCCTCCTTATAGGTCTTTCTCATCCAGAAGCGTTAGTATGGCGATGAATCTTCTTCGAGCCCCCGAATCGTCGTCCATTCTCCGGTTCGACTTCTGTCGGTTGCATTAGAATCACATCAGTGAGTTCTCATTTATTCTTGAACCTCGTCTATTTATTTCTATTTTTTCAAGAGTTATCTTTGGTTGATTTTTTTTGATGTTTTTTAGATCTAAAGAATTCTCAGGTGATTCAGGGCCTGATATTTACGTATAACGATCTCACAACATAGGGGTAGGTGGCTTGTGCCTTTACGTAGATAGTCATTGTGTTATATATGAAAAAGTGCCTAATACCCAAGAATGGGGTATTGCATGTCTATAATTTTTATCCCTTTTATTTCCCTGCTATGCCTTGATTGTTTGGATAGAGGTTTATTGATGAGAATAAGGTTGCCTTTTCTAAGCTATGGATGTTTTTCCCATGTTTTCTAGTTTTGGATCTTTGGTCCATATTTTCCTATTAGGCTACTGATTTGATTTCCATGCCTAGTATTGTTAGGGTGGAGTGATTATTTATATGACACACTATGATATGATTTAGATTGTTTATCCAAGTAGTTCTTGAGGTTTACTTTGGATTCGATGAATTGTTTGTGCATGTTTGAATTACCCAGGGCCGCAAGAACCTGGTGTAGTAGACCATAGGGTGAATTGACGTTGGGGGCTTCTCCAGAGTGTCTATTTACTTCTATGTTGCAAGACTATAGGGGGATGGATGTAAGTGATCCCTCAGAGTGTCTGTAGTTACTTAATGTGGGACACAAGGGGAATTTGACATTGAGTGCTTCCCTAGAGTGCCTATTAGTTACCGATATGAGACTATAAGGGGAATTGATGGTGAGTGATTCCTTAGAGAGTTTATACTAAAGCTGAACAAGATGGGTTAGTCTGTGTGTATATCACAGAGGGTTGCTTGGGTTGTTTGGTTGAACCAGAGTGGTTAGGCTATGAGTACTTACCAAAGGGTTACCTATTTGTGATTATCTGATTGCATGATATATGAAACTAAATGCATTGAAACTATGGAATTGTTTACTTTTGAGTACTTCCTTGTTTAATACTTCTTTTTTATTATTGCCTCCCATATATATTCACTCAATGTTAGGCATAGATCTTTGGGTGGTTGCCTATTGGGATTAGTCTCACACCCTATTTGGGCCATGCTTTTGGTCCCAAACAGATTATATTGTTGTAGGTCTAGATAAGGTCAAGCACCCTTCTACGTTAGGTACTTGACTGCTATGGGGCTGGAGAGCATGGGACCAAGCTGAGGCTTGCGATGCTGAGGAGTTATTTTCTGGCTTTTCCTTGTACTTGGTTTATTATGTATTCTATCATTATGACTTGTTTGGATTCATTCCTAGACATATGTATCATGTATCATTTATATATGTGGTCTAGTTGTTTCTTACATTCAGTCTTCCATTGTTTACTGTTGTACGATATTATTATTTTGCTTCCACTATTGCTATCTATTTATTTTCCACTGTGTTACTCTACCAATGAGGGCGTAGTTTCTTTAATATGACACCCAAGCCCCTCACTACTAGTTGACAACATCTGGCATTCGGGGAAATGTGCTTGAGGCAATGTGACCAATTGGGTACGGGGCACCTCTGGGATGCTTCAGTAACCGGGACGTTACAAAAAAAGTTGTTTTAGAAAAATATTTCCATTATTTTCATATATTTTTTCTTTTAAATACTAATTAATTAGTCACAACCTAATACATTTTATATTCATGTGTAAAATGTATATTTTAATTATTTATTTAATATTATACCTAACCATTATTCCAATAGCTAGGTGACATTTATAAAATTAAATAAAAATATTTTAATAGCATGTCTGATTTCACTTTAACTCGATGTTTTCAGTAATGTAAGATAAAATCATCATTGACCGTAATGTAAAATGTGAAAAAAGTTTAAATTTATATGGAACTAATTCAAAAAAATCATGGTTTACATGATTTATTATTATTTTCATTATTTTTAAACGAATTATTTTTCTAAAATTTCTTTAATAATGATTCTTAAATTTATTTTCATATTTAATTCATAATGATTCCATAAAATAAATATTATATGAATTTTTTTTAGTATTAATAAAATAATACATTTTATTGAAACAAATCTACAAACAAACTAAAAGATTATATTGAAATGAAAACTCTATTAATGAAATCTATTTTATCACATCCTTATTATAAATTTTATAAATTTGACTTTTAAATAAATTTATATTATACATATAAAACCAATTCTATCTAAATTAAATACTAATACTAGTTTTATGAGTTATTATAGTATTGATTTATATTATAAATTAATTATCTTATTATAAATGATTTACCATTTTTATTTTCTAAACATACTATTTCTAATATATAATAGATCATTTATTTTTGACACATTTATTACATATAAATATGTTTAATATAAAATTTTTAACAATATTAATATTATGATTATAATCGTTAAATATATATTAATTTTAGGAATCACATAAATAATCATAAATATAATTTTAAAACTTGATCATTTATTAATTTGTTTATTTATTCCCATTAATATTAAATTAAAATATTTAAATAATAACTATTTTTTATAGATTAAATGGTTAGTCTATGTTCCATAACAATAGTTCAATATATTAAGACATTTAATTTAATTGTACACTTTAATTTGTAAAATTAATATTGTTAAAATATTATGCTATATTTTTATATAAAAGACATAATTATGTCGGTATAGTTATACTATATTGTTAGTACATTAAAAAAATAAAACCTTAAATTAATTATGGAATACTTATTTTCAATACACATATTTTTAGTATGACATTCAAAATTAACATGAACAATTTTTTTATTCTGAATATTAATTTTAAAATTTAATAAAATAAGATAATATATATTTATTATACATAAAAGGGAGAGTTGTTTAATGTAAAAATAATTTTAGAGATTAAAATTCCCATCCTCTAGTAAAATACATCCATGTAATATTAAATTTACTCTTGTGAGTAAAAGATATGTGAAGGTATCCTTAAAATTTGGATGACTCTAAATATGAGTCCTATTATGGATAATTTGTTTTTATATAATTTAAAACCAATGAAATCAAAATTTCCCAAAAAATATTAATATATTTATATTTTCATTAGACATATGAATTTTTCTCTTGTATACATTCATATTATGATTCAATTTATTCTTGAGATGTATATATTTCTGTTTCATTTTCTATATCCGGTTTCATAACACTTTATCATCAAATCTATTGTATGAATTATTTTAATGTTATCAATTTTATTAAAAAAACACCTTGATTACATCAATGAATATTAATTGGAAAATTGAAATATATTTCTCCATAATATAATTTTTATTCAATGTTTGAATAGAAATCAAACCCTCTATCAAACAATAGATTTTTCAATGCTATCAGAAGTCCTATTGGCTATAAAAGAGTGTTTAAATCCATAGTCTAATAAGTAATATTATAAACCAGATTTTTTAGATTAAATTATAAATTATAACACAATTTTTGGATAGAACACGGACTTGATCGTATGATAATTTCATGACGTAAAAAATATTTCATTATATTACATTACAATGATATTTTATGTTTATATTAATAGAGAATTAAGACCAAATATTAATAATAAAACCGCATTTATTCTTCAATTAATTTATATTTTCAACTATATATGAAACCATGTAATCCATAACAATTATTAAATAACTCCCACAAATTCCCCATCTATGATACTCCTCTAAACATATTATGCACCTTAATTGTCTTCTTAACCTAGGATGACATAATCATTAGAGAGGGGTGAGATCAGATGCTCAAAAATGGTAAAGATAAGTGATAATAATCAAAGATCATAAGTTATAATTATATTATTATATAGGTATAACTTGGAAATATAATAATGTTATACGAAATAATGAATAGTTTTTATATCATTAAATTGGGTCATGGTATAACTTAAGAACTTATCATGGACTTATCGTATATCAAATTGGTATAACTATAAGTGCATGATGTAAATTCATAATAAAATCAACATGAATCATGATATTCTAACATAAAAGTGTATAATATCATATAAAATTGTAATAATCATGGAATGTAACATATCATGAAAATAAAAAAAAACTTATGATGGTTAAAAAAATAATAAGCATATGATTCATTGTGAGAAAACTCAATATGAACACTCTTTTGTCAAAAATCATTATGTACACACCTTAATATCTCATGAGATATTGAAAAACTAATTCATTGGATGGTATCATAATCAACATATATGATTACCACATAAAATCAATCAAAATAATCTTGTAAATAACCCATTGATTTTTATTGTTTTTATACCCTAAATATGGAATCATATAAATAATACATTCCTAATTCCATTAATAAACATAATAAAATAATGGAATATAATTTTGAATCAAATGATACTAAATAAAAATTATTGGTAGATACCATTCTTTGAATTATATAATATTTATACTATATAAATAAATGGTATAATATTTAGTCAATAGTTTCTTAATCAATCAATGTATGGAATCTATGTTAGCACCCTTACATCTAAGAGATGGAAAATATGGTTATTCTAATGTAAATGATTTAAGAGTGATGTTATGCCTATTTATAATGGATGTTTAAGAAATAAAAATATAGTGCTGGATTTCTCTTCTGATAGAAAATAAAATTTCACAAGTCATTCATATTGAAAATAATAAATACATCTCAATAAATTTAAATTGAGATAAAGAACCCATTAAATTAATTATAGACATCCAAAAATGTTCTAAAATCTATAATAAAAAAAAATTTATAACCTATTCTATATCCTTTTTGAAATATATAACCATTTATAAAAATAATTTATATTTATAATATACATCTATATTAGTTTTCTATTATCTATTTTCAATATCGGTTGTGAGTAATCTTGATTGTTTTGAAGTAGTTTCATAATAGTGGTGTTGTTAATTATTCATCTCAAACATTTATTTATCCCCAAATCATAAAATAAACACTAATTTATGCTTTGTAATTTTTTATAATGATAAAACATTATTCTATAATTTTTTGGTTATGATCCTTAAAGATGAAATATGTGATTAACATGTTTTGGTTCTTTTTAAAAAATATTGATTAATATTTTATTTAATTTATTTAATATTAATAATAAGAATTGTCTAATATTTTCATTATTTACTAATTTATATTATATATTATAAGTAAATTTCTTCTCATTTTCACTCATGATATTATTTTGTATCATTATTCATGTTGTTTTTTAGACCAAATAATAAAAAGAATGTATCATAATTATTGAATTATTTTTAACTGATTTTATTACAATATAATTATTATAGGGGAATAATGATATTTTTTTTGATTTATTGATGTTTTAATTCACAATATAAAATAATTGTAATGGGTAATGGACGAAACACTATTATATTTTATGAATAAATTAGTTTCCATCATTGTAAGCTTGCTCTAGATGGTTAAATTTACAACTAAAATTTATTTCACATATTTTTAAAAGGATGTTTAATTTATCTTCAAATAATACTAATAATTTTTATTTTTTTAATATTTATAAATTAAACATATTCTCATGGATATCCATGAAATAAAATTATGAAAATATGAACACATTGTTCTATGGAGGTGCTAATATGCACGAATGCATGGATGATGATTTAATTTTTTATATAATAGGAGGAACATATAATATTTATTTTTATGTTCAATTTAAAATTTAATTTTAATATCATAATTATTTATTAAATTCTATATTACTTCCATCCATGTAGGGTGGTGAGGTAAAGTAAAACATAATGCTTTATTAAGGGGGTGGTATGAACATATGTGGAAATGTAATCTTTGTTTTCCATATGGTAGAATGGGATAGAAGGTTAATTGTTATTGAATAAACATTAAAAAAATTAATATAATATAAATAAATAAATAATTATATAATATTTAGAAAAATAATTCTCAAATGGATTGATTAAATATAAACTACACTATTGAAATGTTAGTTTTTTCATTGACAACATTGAGATTCCCTTTTAGGTTCCTTGGAAAAGGAGTACATAAGACAAAATCAAGTGTCAAAAAATAAAACTAGGTAAAATAAAGTTAGAGAGTAAGGAAATACGTAATGTTTCTAGAGGAAATATAAATTTGGGGGATTTTTTTAAAAATGGTGGTGAAATTCCCCTTTTATAAGTTCAGATAATGACATTCTTGTTAATATTTCATGTAAATATAAATGGGTACTTTTTTCACATGTCATGAAGACTAAAAAATGTAAAATAATTTAGTGGGGATATTTATTTGTCAGTATGAACCAAACAACTAAATTAGAAACACTTTTTTACATGGTTAGCCTTTTATTATTTTGGTTTACCCATTTTACCTTTTGGGTTTTACCACGATAACTAGTTTTTACCCAAGTAATTCATTTTTTATTCCTAAAAATGGGTTTTTTTATTTTCACAATGTAGAGGTAATAATTGAAAATTGAAAACATATTTTTTTAAATTCTCTTTATGAATATTATAGAATTAATATTGAAGTAAAAAATTTATAATGTTTAAAAAATATTATCTAAAAATATTAAAACATATAATATCAAATATGAAACATATATTTATAGAATAAAATAAAATTTTTTAGTTTTAAAATATCTCATATAAATAAATATTTTTTTATAGAAAATGGTTTCACAAATTTTCCTCTCATTCTTATTTACTAAGAATTTCAAAAATGTCATAGTATTTATAAATAATATATTTTAAAATATTCAGTAGGAAAATTTTCATAGAAAAATAAGAAAAAATTCTTATGATAATATTTTTATTATAAATCCAAAAAAATAGGAAATTTATTTAAATTAAAATTCATAAATATTAAAATTATACTTATAAATAGTTATATTATATATGTATTTTTTGTCAGAAAATATCTTTTTAAAATATTAAGTATTGATATTCACATTTAATTTAAAATTTATAATATGATTGGTTTTAAAAATTATTTATATAATAAATAAATAATAACTATTATATATTTATATTCCTAAAATAAATCTCATTTGATTAATATTTTAGAATAAAAAACTCATCTTTAAGGGATAAAATTATCATGTAAACTTTATCACAATATTGGTAAATAAAAATTCCTTTTTATTAAAGGATGAAATGTGAAATATAAAAAAACAAAATTATAAATAAATTAGTTCCCTTAAAATTATAGGTTTTTATCATCCTACATTATACTTACAAATCCCTTTAGTATCTCTACATATAATCTAAACATACTTTATCATCTAGTGGAAATCGATGGTTGTGATTTTTTAAGCATTGATATTATAGACATTTCCATTATCATGAAAATCTATTGTATTAAAATTAAATCATATAATAATTCTTGGATTTTATCTTGTGATAAATCTATGGGAAACCCTTGTGAATCTATCACATTTCCGTTCTTGATAATTGATCTTTATAAGTATGACATATATTACCAAATTAAATTTTCTCCTTTTTATTTGTAGATTTAGTAATATGGTTACTTTAATTTTTACCCTCTAATTAATGAATTAGATTATAAAAAAATTATGTTATCATATCATATTTTCGTTTTAGTTAAGTGGTTTGAGTAGAAAGTGGTATTAACATAGTTTTTATTTATGAAAAATAAAAAGAAATATTTCATGTTCTTCCATCCCCCTCCCTAAATAAATTACAACCTCAAAATTTTAATTATTCATAAAAAATGTAATAGTTAATATTATACATAAGATTTAAATGAATCCAGATTTAATATCAACTTTTGTTTCATCCATAATGTCCTTGGTATCATTAGTGAACTCATTTATTCCCTCATAATATAAATATAAATAATGTTGGTAACTACCTTATCCATTTGACAAAAATACCACAATATTATGGGATATTTTTGAATATTTAATTTATAACTATGCTTATTTTAATAGGTATCCATTATTAGATTTTATAATATTATTTTCTTATCATTGAAAATATTAGGGCCTCCCTCTAAAGAAACCCAATCTATGCTCTGTATCAAATCAAATTTTACTAAAAGAAGCACAATATGATTTTAAATAAAGAACATTCTTATAAATATCAATTATAGAGTTGTAATATCTTTGGGAAATAATAATCATGGAACTGAATGTTTTTATTAGTAATTAAATATCTAGGCATCAAAGTGGTGATTTTATATTCTAAGATATAGAGGTATAAGTCTAACAAGATACAAATTCAATGATCATATTTCTTGAGTGGGTGATCAATTATCCTCATTCTATATCAACTTTAGTACCCATTTCCATATTTTTTCTTACAATATGATTTCCCTTTTCATCAATTTTACTTGTTTTTTATCCTTATTGGTTCTTGGATTAGGAAATTCATTTGGATAATGTACATTATCCCTATATTTATAGTATTAATCTATTAATGGACCCTCTAGATGAATCCTTTTTCGATTCACCATGTCTGCTGAGCTCTCCAAATTTTCTATAAAATTCGATGATTTGTGCTCCCCTTTTTCACATATAAAACTTCTCCTTTTTCCATATATATATTTTCCTTTTTGATTCAAATACTCCAATGGTCTTTTTCTATTAGCATAAAATCAATTTTAATGGATATTTGAAAACCGGAACAACATCTCCACTAGAATACTTTACCCAAGGTTAAGTGTAGAGGTCAACTAAAAATAGTATAAAAACACATAGTGATATGAAATGTAAAACCATAACCCAAGATAATTAATAAAAAACATAGCCTTCCAATGTCTACTAATTTATAATGTGAACTTCTAACAAGAAGTCATAAAACCACCAAAGCCTTTTCTAAGACAATTAGGTGCAGTATTATCAGAAAATCTGAAATGTGTATCATTCCACTTCAATATTTCCGTGTTAGAAACATGTAATCAATGAAGGATATTGGTAAAAGGAAATTTACCCAACTTTGCAGCATCATATATCATATCCTCAAATAAAGAATCCATCATATCTGAACACTTAATGAACTCCAATGTGTTGATATTATTTTCATTAAATCCATTATATAAAATTTGGGCATGTGTATTAGTCGTTATTATGTGGTTCTTCATTTCAACTTTAAAACCTCTTTAATCCCTATATATTAGGTCTTCCATGGAATATTTGATATTCAAATAACATTACAACATCTTTTTCATATAGTGCATTAGGAGGACCATTGCAAGATTTATGTAAACCATTAGATATTTCAAAGATCCAAGTGGATATCCACTTTTGGAATTATCACTCTTGTGGAATTTATCATGATGGATGCATCTAGTTTCTTGCTATTGGTATCATTGATGACCATTTTTTTCAAATAAAGATAGGTTTTTTACACAAACTCCCTTACCTTTAGATCTATTTACAGTCGGTTTCAGAAGATACAAATTGTATTTGGGAGAATTAATATTATTCATCTTAGTAATTGGGTGTTTTTTCTAACATTTTTTACGTATAGCCTTTAGTTTCATGTATGTAAGAATGAATTTATTTATTTTAATTTTTCAAATTGTATGGGAGATGTTTTGGAGGGTTTGGAGGAGTTTTGAAATATTTTTGGGGATTTTATAGAGTTGCACGGTTTGAGCATAATTAATAAAAACTATGTAACTCTTACTAGAAATTGTGAGAAGAGAGTTAAAAATATCTGGGTAGGCACATAGTCAGGTTCATGGTTTGGATGAATCATTTTTCAACCTATTAGTAACTATACATTTGGGTAAGAGTTATTTAAACATTTAGTGCATGGTTTTACTAGCCACACGACTAACCATGAACGATTAGAATATAGATCCTAAAAGTGGATCTTACTAGAATTTTTCTCTAAACCACTAATTTTACACCATTTTTAACCTAATATTTTTTTATTTCAATTAATGGTTTTGGATACTTTCCCCTTCAACATGGGAGGGCTCTATGGAAAACTATTTGTGGGTTGAAGGATTAATTTCTTGGAAAGTCTTTGTTCATAGAGGGTTTTTAGAGATCAATTCTTCTTCACACTCTTGGAATCATATATATATTATACTTTGGGTATAGATCTATGATATTTAATTCTAATCATTATGATATTTTTATTTTTGTATGTTAGGGAATAAGATGTGTGGCATTTTTTGGAGATTCAATCCTGTTCTCTTGAAGAATTTTTACCGTTCTTAATTTCTGCCTTAATTACCAATATGGGGGATCTAATATCAATTAATATTTTTAGAACATGAATTATTAGTTTCAAATTAGTTCAATTTTATAAAATTAATTTTGAAATTGTTGTGAAAACTTGGTAGAAACCATCTTTATTGATTGTTTTGGAAATTATGGAATTGTTGTGAAAAGTGATTACTTGAATGATTTTAAAATAATGATCTTAAAATAATTTTTTTAGTTTATTTTAACTAAATGTTTATTTGGAATGGTTTTTAATAAATAAAATTATTAAAATGGTTTTTACAAATTTTCACTTAGTTTTTGAATAATTTGTTGGTGTTTGATCAGTTTCATTAAAATTACCCTTTGGAAGGGATATGTGTCATTAGGGAACGGGTATATGGTTAGATTTTGATAAATGTGTAGACAGAAATGAGACTTCTCATGAGTATGGAACTGTCACCTAGGAATTAAAATGTGAATATGTGTACTGTAATGTATATTCCAAAATGGATGTTTGAGAAATAGTTTTAAAGTATTGTTTGGTTTTTTTTCCAATGAAATGTATTTAGTTTGAGAAATATATTTTGTAAATGAAAATTTTTTATATTCAGATTTAAACTATTTTAAATTGTTTTATATTAATTATCTTAAAAAAATTCCCTAAAATTTTATATCCTAGTGGTGTTGTGTGGTAATAAATTTGGGGAAATCCAACTGAGTTTCATTATTCACCCCCTACATTGGCATGTTGGTGATTTTGCAGATATCATTTATCGAGACACAGGTAAATAGAAAATATCAAAAAAAAATTCTGTTGTAACATGATACTTGGATCTTATTGTGGATTTGGATCATGTACCATGTCGGGATCTTTGGAGTTATGTTTTTGGAGTCTTTGAGTTTGGTTGGACTGTCTTCCACTTTGTAGTAGATGATGATCTTGGTTTTCTCTTGGTGCTCGGATATAGTTGGTTTCATTTTATATACATTATGTTGTATTAAATTATTTTTATGAATCATATTATGGTATTGGTTGTTTTATTTTCATGGGAAAATCATCTCCCAGCTGCATTAAAGAAACTGGCATTTATTTCCATTCATTACACCGTGGGGATGTCACATATTTCCGTGTAGTATTTCCACCTCAACTCAATCCAATAAGGATGGGTGAGATATTAAAAATGGTATTTGTATTGGCCAGTCCTTCATTAATTTTGGGACAAATTGTTGTGGTTTTTTCTATCTTGTAATTAGAAAATCATTCTAGATTAGACGTTGAGTTGTGATTTTATAAAGGTGCAGGATTGTCTAAACTTGAAATATAGAGCATAAAAATTCCTAGAAAACCTATTTAGATAGAACATAATGTTTCCATGGATTTGGTTTCATGTGTTTTGTGAAAACAATTATATTATTTTAAATCTCATTGTCATGGGTTTATCCAATGATAAGGGAATTCCATGAATTTATTTAAATAACATCCCATTAAGAGTACACGTTTCATTTTATGTAATGATTTATTATTTTGTGCAAAAAAATTTACATTTAAAATTCATTGGAAAATTTTTTCAAATGTGATTTAAAAAAACATTATAGTGGTTTTTTGGGAATAGTTTCATTATTATAATCCTGGTGAAATTTCAAAAAAATATTTGACTGTGGAAAATGTTTAATATTGGAAGGAAATTCTATTATATGTGATGTAGTCGAATTTGAAATTGATAGGATTTATGTTTCTAGAATGTGAGATCTATCACATTTTTTTGATACAAACAGATGGAACCTAGTTGGAATCATTGAAACCAACCAGAAGAGGATTCTAAGAATGTGGATTCACCTGATACATAGGTAAACCAATATAGGGTTTAATGTATTGTCTAGGATTTTCAGTCCATGGATAGAGGGAACCAAAGGGATGAACCAGGGCATATAGATCACTCTGTTTAGTTCCAAAAGCATAATCCTCCCATAATTTAGTGCGATTTCGAACAAAAGAAGGTAGAGTTGTCTATATATAAGATAAATCAAAGAATCTATTTCCTTGGCACACCCAATGAGATGAATTTTAAGTCGGTGACGTATATTATAGAGTATCTTGAATGACAATTGTGGAATTTAAAAGTTCAGTAATAATTATGCCATGTAATTCCATATGTGTTCTTTGAATTATTGTTCAAAAAAAATTATATACTTATATGTTTAGGATTTCAAGAATGACCAATTTTTTAGCATGAATATGGGGAATAGATTGATGATATGTTATTAAAAAATATGACATTATCACAATCAAAATATTGTGCTTTACATGACTCCTGAGTTTGAATCATCCTTAACCATTAATGGTGGCTCCACTCCCTCTTGTGTGGAGCTGCCCCCATACTACAATAAGAGATGTAACTCTCGGTATATTTCCCTCTCTTTGGTTCTCTAGAGTCCTCTTGGTTGATCCATTTTGGTTCATATATGGTTCCACAACCTATTCCCTACTTCAAATACGTGTTGCTTCAGTTTGGTTCCTCTACACAACTTCTGTCTCTTTTCCAGCTACTGAAAATATCAATCTTGAATTTTGGCTCTACCTTTGTAGAGGGATCTCCTTTTCACTTCTTTCTATATTTGTTCTTTTAGGACGATTCTAATCATCTCAAATGGAATATGGTTTCACATTTTAGTGTAGACAATATGGCTCTCTCAACTTTTCAGGCATTATTTGGATCTTTGGGTACAGAATCTCCAGTGTATATCTCAGTACTAAATCTCTTTTCTTTTTGTATCTTCCTCTCATATAGGGAAAATTTCATCTACTTCTAGTCTTTCAGACTAAGGTATATTGTTTGTTGGCACTTTAATCTCCACTGGTGGTCTATGGAGGACCACCTCAAACACAAATCCCCTCATGCATCTATCTTGATCCTTCTACCAATTCTTCTTATCCCTTTCTTCAAGAATTATTTTATGTGGGTGATATGAGACTATTTTTTGGGGTTCCTTTGCACCAATATGGACTCTATTCACATTCAGGTAGCTTCAGTGGCCTTGATCTATGTCTTTATAAACGTCTCATAGCCCCCTCCCTTGGATTCTCCTCTAAGTTGATGGATTAGCGGTCTGGAACCGATCCCTCATTTACTCCAATTTACCCTGCTTATGCTCTCATTGAAAATCAAGAACCATAGCCTATTAGTCTTCCATAATCATCATGCAGATCACTCCAAATCGTGTTAGTCGGCTCTATCATCCACCGCTGATCTCGCAACCCCATCATCTGCTGATCTTTCCTCAGACTGGGTCATCTCAGTTTAAATGGGTGTTCCTACTACGCATGCTAATATGTATTTATTGAATTTGTCTCATGAGATTAATTCTATTATAGTTCCTACTCAATCTTCCATCCAGATTCCATTACTATATTTGGTTCCTTTAACCCCTCTCCTTCCAATTTTTACTCTTGTTGGGGATTCTATATCCATTTTGGTGTCCTTATGTGTTCCTCTACTACATGGTAAGACCATCGCCTCCCTTATGGCCTAGACCCCATCCACGCTCCCAACCCTTCCTCTCAGTGATCCACCCCTTTGGTATGAAAGGGTATTTTATCTATGGGTGGAAACTATTTTTCATCATCTTCTTAGGAGGATGTCTTCTGGTCTTCTGTTTACTTTTTTTCAAGGGATCCTACGTCACCATTTCCCATCTCAAATCACTTCTAAGAATTGTCTATTGCCAAAAAATATTCCTCTCCTGTTCCCCCATTCATCCTATTCAAATCTATGTC
This sequence comes from Viscum album, assembly GCA_963277665.1. Lineage (NCBI taxonomy): Eukaryota > Viridiplantae > Streptophyta > Magnoliopsida > Santalales > Viscaceae > Viscum > Viscum album. The sequence goes on from OY728132.1 coordinate 1,882,706,294, forward strand.
ACATGTCTTAGAGGATGAATTCCTTCCACCTTACCTAGTCACAAAAACTAGTGTAATTTTTACAACGTCTCACTCCATGTGAGTCAAGTCCTAGCCCACTCATCAGAATACAAATCATTCCATGCATGGGACAAAATATAGGACAACAATTAATTGATGATCATGTTCATTTTTGGGAACACTCATGGCCTTGCTGATGTTGTTAAAACCAACTACTTGAATAATGAACTCTCCATTAACAAGGAATCAATAGTAGTTATTCTGAAAAAAACAACTCCCCTACAAGATTTCTAAATTTTCATTCAAGATGGGTCTACGTAGTTTCACTCATAGAGAACCAATGAATAATCACATATGGTTGTTTTTGAGGAAATCATTATCATTTGACCTGTTGTCTGTTTCTAAACAATAAATAAATGTTATGGTAGATAATGGATTTTTTTTCATGTTTTATCTCTTTCATTTATTCTAACTATGACATGAGGATAAGGGAACATATGTGGCATGACCTTGATGTTTTTGATCTAGGAATATTATCTAGCATTATTTGAGGAGACTTAAACATGATCTTATATCATTCTGAAAAAAAGGGTGGTGGGTTGTGTCCTTGGAAATATATATAGGATTTTCTTCATTATTGGATTGTAATGTCTTGATGGACTTGGAGTTCTCTAAAGAAAAGTTTACCATGTGTAATAACTATAATGTAGGGTTAAACACTTTTTATAGGCTTGATCACTATTTAGATAACCTCCATTCTATTGACTCCTCCCCTAGGGACAATGTTTATCACCTAGTGCATGCTTTTTTGTACCAATATCTTCTACTCGTAAGTATCTCTTTGAGGTATACTTTCAACACTGTGTTTTCTTCACCAAACGATGGAATGAATATCCATATTATCACTCAATGGTTCTTGCCTCATGGAATAACCCCATTCTTGAACCCTCATGGAATGGATTTCATAAAAAACTTAGGTGACTTAAGAGAGACATCTCTGATTAGATCAAGAATCTCCCTTTTAGATTCCAATACGAGGATTCTGTGAATCATTATATTGAATAAGAAGAATCCAAACAAGATGTTTGCGGGGATGATACATTATCTAGTGAGATATTAGAGAAAAATATCACTTTCTCAGTCATGCTTCTGGAACTAGAGTATAGGGAATAAGAAAATTCCAAAAAAACATGGATTAAAGAAGGTGACAACAATACTAAATATTTTTAGAATTTTATTAAAGAGTAGAAGTGGGTGGTGACTACTAGAATTATCCTAAATGATATTCCTTTAACTCAAGACATCAGTGAGGTTGCCAAATGGTGGGAAATCATTTTATGTTTCTTATGGATGGTGCTAATTTTGACATGCATGATGGTTATCAAAGGGGGAAATCCATTTTAAGGGATTCCATTACTAATGTGGTGTCAAAGTAAATAAACATGAATCTTGAGAAAATTATAGTGGAGATGGTGATTTGGGATGCATTTTACACCAATAATCCAGAATTTTCTCTTGGTCCTGATGTGTTTCCTGACTCCTTCAATGTGGCTGCTTGGAATCTTGTGAAACTTGATCTATTCAGCATCATTTATGACTTCTTTCTCAGGATAAATTTTACCTGAGTGGATTTTGATACTACATAGTTCCTTGTTACTAATGTTTAGTATCCCTCCTCAATCAAGCACTGTAGACTAATAATTATGTTCAACTTTACATACAAATTTCTTGCATGTTAGATCAATAGAAGACATGACTCCCATATATAAGTTTGGATATCTGATGAAAACCATGTCTTCATGAAGGGAATATCCACTAAGGTTTCCATCGCACATGCCCAAGAAATTATTGAAGACTTCAAAAGGAAAACAATTTTTTTTGGACGAAGCCTCATTTTATTATTTAAATCAAAGAACTATTTAGACTAGGTAGAGGGAGACCCTTTACGTAGCCCAAAGGCCCAAGGAAATGTGTCCTGAATACAAGGCTCGAAAGCCCATTTTTTGGCGCAAATCCCCCCTAGGTGAATAGCACTACTACAGTACCTGGGCTGCTACAACCCCTGCTATAGTGCCTCCGACATTATAGTGTCAACACCGCTACAATTTCTCTGCTGCTACAGTCTTGCTACAGTTCCTGCTACAGTGCTTCTGCAGTACCTCTGGAAGTTAGTCCCTACCCGGATTTGATCCTGGGTCTTTTGGATGCCAAGTAGAAGCCTATACCACTAGGGTACATGCTCTTTGGCTTAAAAAGGAAAACATTTGGGGTCTACCATTGCAAAAATAATTATCATTGATAGGGTCTTTTATTGGATCGAATGATGCTTCATTATTTGGGCATTATCCAGCATGGGTTTCTCCAGATGGGGTTTGGATTTACTTTTAAGTTTTTTCACCTCAAAATGGGTTTTGGTGAATTTCATAGGTAATAAATGTGGATTTTTCAAATCAGTTCTTGGATATAGATAGGGAGATCACTATTCTCAATGTATTTTCATTTTGGCTAAACATTCCTTTAAGAAGCTTATATCAAGCTGCATTCACAACCATATTGTTCTCCATTTTTGGTAAAGGAGTGAATTTAATTGAATATATCGCCTTATTTTTTCTAGTGACATGATCAGATTTGGTAAAGGAAATAATTAATCCCTCTAAGGCACCAAAACGATTTTATAGGAATACATAAAATGGAGTGGTCAACATTTTACCTATGAGAAGAGTTGTATATAAATTTCAAAATTCTGAACTGAGTGCTGTAAAAAACAAAATTGAAGAGATTCTAGGGTTTTAATGAAAATGTTAAACTATGGACTATCTAGGGGACCCTATTTCACCTTTCACCCTCTGCATCCATCAATACGATAAACTGGTGGCTAAAATGACCAGTCTCATTGTTAATTAGAATAACTATTTCTTTTACTATATGGGACACTTCACCCTGATTAATATTGGTATCACACCCATTATGATGTAAGTGCTCTTAGTTTTTAATGACCCTAAGATTAGGGTTTTCACCATTGATAATATTATGACTTCTTTTTCATGGGATGCTCACATGGAAGGAAATTTCCACTAGGAATCATTGGCTAAAATGGTCAAACAAGTGGAATCAGTGGGGTTTGGTCTCAAAAATATGGTTAAAACCATGCACATCCAGCAAGAAAAATTATCATGGGAGGCTTTGGAAGTAATATAATTATAGGTTTAAATTTTTTACTAGTAAACACAATTATGATTCTTCGGCTCTAAAAGAGAAAATATTCAATAAATAAAGGATGCTCCATGGAAATTTACCATATCATCAAAGTCAATACCAATTTATTTTTGGATACGGTGCCATTCATATCGAGAAGGATAATTGGGTGGGTGATATCATTCGTTTACATGGATTCCCCACCACTATATAAATTTCTCTTAGTATAGTGAGTTTACATCATTCATCCAGGCCACTCTCAAACCACACTATCGTGATATTTTTAATAGTATTCTTCTCTCATCCGAATCAAATATCTTTTATTCTTGATAGATTTGTCCATATCCACCTCACATAGGGACTACCTTCATCCCATTTAGGATTACACCAACAAAGTCATGGGAAATATTCTCTAGTGTAATGATATCTTGAACATATTTAACTTCATCTTTTGGTGCATTTGGTACTATACTATTCCTACTGATGATGTGATCTAGAGTAAGGGGATTCAGCTGGTGTCTATGTTTTTATACTATTAGGTCTATAGAAAAGAATCCTATGGTCACATGATCTTTGAACGTGAATGGGTCTAGAGTGTTTGAAAATTTATTGGAAACCTAGATGGTATTCATGTGCTATATGTGAATAGCATTTCATTTTCTCACACTTGGTTTCATGGGGCGATGTTTAAGGTTTTGGAACACAATTCTTCAGCCATTTTGATAGTGTCTGACTAGTGGTGCATTTGGAATGTGAGAAATAAGGAAAGTACAGAATGATCTCCGTGTTCATGTATAACATTGAAAATGTGTAAAAGGTGCTTAGTAGTGGATTTGGGCTCTCTCTTGAGGTACATGAAGGATTCATGTTCCTAGTGGGGGGTCAGGAAAAGTATAATCACAGTACCTCATCAAACTAAGTCTCCTCAAGCTATATATATGTTGGGAAAATGGGCCTTGTGTAAACCCCAAACAATGGTTTCAAACTCAACAGTGACAGCTCGTTCAATCTTGGGATCATGAGAGGGGGTGGTGTACTCCGTGACTCTATTGCTCTTTTATTATTGCCTTCAGTAACTTCTATGAACCTGGATATTCTCTTATAGTGGATGATAGGTCCTTGCTAAATGGGATATAAATTTTTATTTCATCTGACATTTCTCTCACTAAGATTGAAACTTATTCCACTATAATCTTTAACTATCTTCATGGGAAGTTCAGTCCCCCCTGGACCATTATCTATCTCATACAAAGATGTAAAGAACTCATTTATGGGATATAACCAAAATCATAATTGGTGTGAAGTATACTATGTCATGTACTACCTATCTTCAGAGGAAAATCAATGTAACCACATCATCATATATTCTACCCATAGTTCTATTCCCCTAGAGTGTATTAATGTTGTTTAGGCTGATGCCATTTTCTCCATTTCTTCTAGCCTCCATGAATTTGTTATTCCATTATTTATTTGATTAATGAAAATACTACTCTAACCTATGATAGATTATTAGGATAAATTTATAAATTTAGTCTATTTTGTAACAAATTTTTATTCTAGGGCATCCTAGACGTCGTATGTTTTGAATTATAGTGGAGGAAATATATTCATTTGGATATTTTCATTCATTTTATTATGGATTATATAGAGATAGTCAATAGAGAGATGGTGGAATATAGGGACCTCCCATAAGATATGGGTTGAGGAAGAATGTTGATAAAAATAGGAAATAGTGGGAACTATATTACTATGAACAAGAAAAGGAGGTATAACTATTTATTAGGTAGAGGGATGACATAGAATTAGATGGATAGATCTATGAATCTTTCTCCAAAACCCAAGAGTAAATCTGGATGTTTCTACAGTGGATTTTTTAACCACATGAATCAAGATTGAATGGAACAACATAGATCATTACCCAATTGAATATGATGGGGAATCATCAATGTTATTTCAATAGTTCAAAAGGTTTAGGTGTTTGGGACACATATCATGTTTCAGAGACATTATATACATTGATGACATGGTTGAAATAGAATAATTATCATTAGGAGAACCAAGAAAGACACAGTGATTCTAGGGATACCATGACTCCCAAAACAAGCTATTTTATTTTTTACCCCAATATAAAAATTGAGTAGATCCAACATCTACTTTATAGTATCTAACCAATGATTTATATTCTAGGAAAACCAAATAATCCATAATTAAATAAAATATAAGTATTTTACCTCATATTATTTACTTATGGTTTTTACTATTTTTTCTTATATTAGTCTCAAAAATAACTAAACCTTACTCTATTACCTATTGAACCAATCCATGTTAATCAACCATAAATATGATATTGTATGTAATGTATAATTAATATGTATCACAAATAATAAAACAACCCAATGACCTAAATTTTTAGTTTCTAGGATATGATATACTTAAAACACATATATTTTTTGATGTCAACATTTCTATATAAACTAAAATCACTCTTAGGGTTTTTGTTGGACAAAAAATAGTCAAATAATATGGATATGAAATCATAAGAATGGATTATCATAAATTCATAGTAAGGGATAAAATATAAAAGTACATAATTTTTAAATCATATATTTATCAGAATTAATTAGTATGAAAAAATATATGATTTCAAAAAACATGAATGAATATGTATTAACATAAGAATGACAGATAAAAACAACATGTAAGCTGAGAAAACTTTTAACTTGGTATGGGAAAATATATAGGAAACATATAAATTAATCAATGGAAAAAGAAATAAAGTGACATAATTGTAAAACAAAATATTTTATATTATATTTATTTTTACTTAAATTAATTTTTTTTAATATATTGAGTTACATGCAACACAATGTTTACAAAAACCACAATATAGTTTTAAAATAGTATTATTTAAATGTGATTTATGTAACATAGAAATTAATATTATTAGTAAGAATTGGAATAAGTAGATAATGAAAATATATATAATTTTTATAAATACTTCAAATATAGTAATTAATATAAAATAAATAGTCACCCATTTTTTAGTCATAATTTAATTCTTCAAAAGTAATTTTTCATAGAAAATTAATTCTATTTTTTAAGTGAATATTAAAATTTTATTGTATAAATATTAGAAATTTTATTTTATTAAAATAATATAATTTTCAAATTTATCATATAAAAGTTATCAGTGAAATGTTCATTTTTTTTTAAAATATATATTTTTTATTGAACAATTAATTATATAGATTTTTTGTAAAAGAATTACTTATTTTAATTAAACAATCCCATAATTTTTTTTCTTGGCCCTAATTTAATATAAGTATAATTTGATAATAAAAACACAATTATTTACAACGGTAAAGTCATTATACATTATCTTGGAATAATAAATTTCTTTTAGACTTAAAAATGCACTTTTTTCATTAAAATGATTTTCATTATTCTTTTGGATTATTTTTGAAAATTAATTTCTTTACCTTATAGTGATATAATTTGGTAATGTGTATTAAAATTTTCTAATCCTCATAATTAATATTATTTAAGATGTTCTACATAATTAATTATCATAATTCATAGAAAAAATAATGAGAATTTTTCACCCTCTTGAAAGTGTAAATCGTGGTAAACTTGTTTAAAACTAAGTGATAAGGCCAAAATTTTCCATCAATATTAATATTTTAGACTTTTATAAAGATATATCACATAAATCCTAATATTTCATTTTTTATGAGATAGTTTCCAATGAAAATAGATTATATAAAATTTTAGGCAATGAAAAATATAAAATTTCACTCTTTAGCCTTTAAATTTCTCTTATATATTCATATTTATAAATAAAATTAATGATTGTTAATTTTTATTTAAAAAAATGAAATTATTTTCCTAATTTTAATTTATTTATAATTATAATTGATTATATAATTAACTAACATTCTAATACAATATTGACACCATATTTATTAAATCACTATAAAAATAAAATGATTGATTTTATAATATGAAAAGAAATAAAATTAGGGAAAATAATTGTTTTCATTGATTTTTATCAAGTAATAAAACATATTAATGATGTTTTAAAGGTTTATATTCAAATAAATTAACTTTATTTCTGACTTTAATATCAATGTAATTGACGATTTCCCAAAATAACTGTAATGATATTTTATAATTAACTATATTTTATGAAATGATATTAAATTCGTAAATATACCATTTTCATATTTCTCAATGGTATATGTTTAAAAAAAACAATTATATCACATTTATTGGTTACCTTTCCTTTTATGTATGTATTAAACACCCTTTAATTGTATAAAACATTGATTTTGTGGTAATTTTTAAAACAGTTTACTGGAGGTTAAAACTAACTGATATGGATAAAAATTACCTAATAACATATTTCAATAATATTTTATATATGTTATTACAACTTATCCTTATCAAACTATTATATTATATATTTTGGATCCATCCTACCAATAATTTCACCTAATAATATTTTGAAATTGTGAGAATGTACATGTATGTCACTCACCTCAATTATAAATGGGCACTTCATTTCCTGAATTATTCACACCACATGAAAAACGTAGCATGGAAAACATAGGAAAAATATCTCCCAAACATACTTTAAATTTTTTTAGAATTTAAGGAATAACTAAAATACCAATCCTTATATTCCTAAATAATATATCCAAAAGAGGATTCTCTATGAAAAGGTAATCATTTTTACAATTCATTAAAATTTATTTATTCTTCTACATCCTAGAAATTTATTATAACCACAAAAAAACAATAAAAAAATTAGAATAAATATAGTAATATAAAATTATGAATATTTAATAACCAATTTATATCCCTTTCTAATTCTATATATAAAGGAAAACATCATTCACCCCATATATGGCATATCGTCTCCACATAGTAAGGTAATTTGTTTTTCATCGCCACTTTAATTGGATGTATGTAAATATAGAACTAGGGAATATGAATGTTATTTATTATTTAATTATTATTCATGAAATATAATATATCCTTTAAATTCATACCCTTATACTTGTTAAAAATATATAATTTCACTTGTGTGTACAAGTAGAGAACAACCTAAATGAAATGATGTGATTCATTTGTCATGTTTTCCAATTATAGATGACTATATATATATATAATAAAAATGAAATTTATACCTATTTTATATTCTGTATATTATAGAACCATGATCAATATACTATTACGAAAACAGAAGAATAAAATATCTACAAAAAATGTTTTAGTTAACTCCTCTAAGTGACAATTTTAATTAGGGATTATTAATAAATGGATATTAAATATTATAATTAGATGATATATGATATTATAAGTTTGTAAATTATTAAATAATATCAGTACAATAAATTATATTTTATTATATATTAGTTTAAAAACACAAAAAAAAATTATTTAGGCATAAGGTAAAGTATTTTGTCTTAATTTCCCTTCATTGTGGCATATTTTAGTGTTATACACATAATTTATTATATATGATGTGCATAATATATGTTATTCCTATTATATCATGAATAATCCATTCATCATGTTATTTTATGCTAAAATTTGAATTATTTCATCAAAGGGGATTTTACATGAGTGTTACGAAGTGGTAGGAGTTTCCTAACTCAATTTACATTCATTGAGTTATAATACTACTTTATTAACTATGTTATGCTTATTTTCTATGTAAAATAAAATATTTTTAACAAAATTGTAAATGATTTTATTTAATTTTTTTTCAAACATGGACTCTTTATATATTTATTCTCATATCAATGATATGACCTTTGTAACAGTTGGTTTCATAATATCAACAATATTCGGGATTGTTTATGTTTAAGCATCCATTGGGGGAAATGTATGATATTTCTTTCCTAAACCTAATCAATTTTACTCTCAACTATTTATTTATAAAAATTATAATTATGTTTTTCAAATTTAATTTTTATAAACTCTTAAATTTAAAAAAATATTTTTAATGAAAACCTGCATTATTTTATATCTGATTGAGAATTTCTTTTCTTCCACTATAATGTTTTCATTAAAATTTTTACAAGAATGTTATTTACTATTCTACTCTGAATTTTTGAATTCATTTTTTACCAATTTTTTGTTCAATAATAATTTTCAAATGAATATTATTATCATTTTATGAATGATGTACTTTATTATTTTAACAAAAAATGTGAAATTAATATTTTTTTTACATACACAACATGAAAAAAATTTCTCTGCATCATGAAAATAGAATTAATTGAATTTTTTTTCTCATGTTTTCAATGAAAATTTACATGAAAAATTATCCCGTAATAATTTGGATTGTTTTTTTATTTTGAATATGAGATTCAAAAATTAAATGGTTATTTTCATAAATAAAACATCAGGATCTCATTTTAAATTATTTCGATATATGTAAACATTCTTGGTAAAATATTAAACATTACCAAGTATTTAATATTTTGATTCCATTCACCATATAACTCTAGATTCCTTATTTTTATTATAAATATATTTATTGGTGAATATATTAATTTTTGATACTCTAAATTTACAATAGGAATGATTTTTCTGATTTTATTGCCCCGTGAATTTAAAATGTTTTCCTTTTAAAATAAATTTAATATTTTTTCTATCATTATTTATACAATACACCAAGCTACGTTGTCACATCACACAACACTGAGATTGGCATATGGATTAGGAAACACTATGCTTAATGGGGAATATAAGATATAGATACATTAAGATAAATATTAACTATTTTAAATATATTCAATAAAGATTTTTAAATTTAAATTATAGGTTCTATAGGCCTAATATAAGAGAAAAATATTCTAATTTTACAAATAAAATATTTATTTTTATAAAAGATTTTTTCCACCTATTAATTGTGAACCTATTTTAAAGTTAAATTTTGAATTTTTTTTTATTTTCATATAAAAAAATGAACTTTGATTTTGGAAGAGGAATATTAATATTAGATTAATGTGACTGTTTTTTATTTTTCTGTGATATTTTTTATCTTGAGTAATAGTGAAAATAATGTATATCAAATGAAAACATCTTTTTCTTCAAATTGGTTTCTAAGGTTAATGTATATTTTTTATTAGTTATAAAGTCAAATGACTTAAATTTCATATATATTAATCCCATTTAGGTTACTGAAATAATTTTCATAGTGAATTAAGAAATAGAAACATTATATACTTTTGAAAATTTTCACATAAAAATAGTTTTTCACATCACGTATGTGGTATTAGCTTTAAATTAATTTTCACCACTTCTATAAAATGAATTAGGAAAATTTTGTATACATATCTGGAATCAGTATAATATTTATAATCTAATAAATAAAAATTAATTTTTGACCATAATACTTTGTGAATGCATTTAAAATTAATTATATTGATTAAGGTAAGAATAAGATTACTTAAGGAATAAAAATCGAATGTATGTTGTGTAAAAGACCAAAAAATTGTCAAAAATGCATTGGCTGGACATGGTCCGACCATCACAACCATATGCTCTATTTTTATGAGTTAGTTAGATATAATTCCATGAACGTGACCTATATAGTAATTTTTAGTTGGATAAGGACACTTAAGATAGTGTGAATTGAGTTACAATTAAAATTTATCTCTAAAATAAATTTTCAAAACTTCCTTAATTTGATATGAAAAATATCCTATTTAACAAATGTATCAGATTTATAATTTTTTTGAACTTTTTAAATAATTCTCAAAGAGTGATTACTTATCATTTAAAATAATATTAATTATTATTTTAACTTTTGAAATCAATATACTAAATAAAATTAAAATATAATCCGTATATAATATTTAATATCAAAGAGAATTAACACATTCTAATTTAAATAAAACTATGAAAATAGAGCATTTAAAGACACATAAGATTTTAAAATATGAGGTTTGGTCTCAAGGTGAGAATTAGTCCTCTCCACATGGTGATCACCTACCACCAAGAAATTTATATAAATAAAATTTGATCCACACCCTAGACTGGGGTACACAATAGGGTACACAACTGTTTGAGTCAACAAGACCTATTCCACAGTTTTTTGTGGGCATGAAAATTACAACATGCCATTCATGGACCTCTTCCACTATTATCAGTTGGAGTTTAAGGTGTAAAAAGATATGGTTGTAAAGATATCAATGTTTCTTCCAGTTATGAATAGGATGTAGTATATCTTTATATAACTAAGAGACACACACCACTATTATTGTAATTAATGTACACAAGTAGAGAGAAAATATTGGTATGGGTGTTAAAACGTTCTGTATGTTTAGATCTATAGATTTGAGACTCTTTGAAGACTAGTTATAGTGAAAATGGAGAAGTCTTCTAGAAAGTGACAACAACAAAAAGTGTCATGAAGCCTTCAATAATTTTTTATTAGTGATGTAGAGGTTATATCAAAGTGTTATTCTCTACTCATCAATTGTTTCTACATTAGTTATTTGATTAGGATTCAAAATGCTTCTCTTTGTTTGTAACATTTGGTAGTTATTGTTTTGTTATATGGTGCATGAGGAGCTCAGTATATTTTCTAAGGTCATATAATTTTTCATGGTGATCTAGACATTCCAATTATAAAATTTATAAGAGAAAAAGCATGTTCTCTACTACCTCGTAATGTGTACTAGTCTCTGAAATCCATTATATGTTATCTATAAAAGATAGAAAAACTTCTCAATATAATAAGCAGTGCTAAGATTTATAAATATTACAGTTAAAAGTAATTTTGAATTTATTGGAAATGGGAGGATTGATAGGGCCTCATGATTGGTAGGTAAGTCTGTCAGTATCTCATACTATTAGTGACTGTGTTTGTCAGTGTATCATATTATAAGTACGTCGGTCTGTCGATAGATCACAAAGTCGGTAGGTACTCTATTGGTAGGTACTATTTCGGTAGGTAATGCGTCAGTAACATAGATATTGGTAGCTTATACTTCATTAAAATTCTGAGTATTGGTCGGTTCCTCTCTCTATAGGTCAAGATGTCGGTAGGTCAAGTATCTGTGACTTATCCTTATTGGTTACTTACAATTATTAGTGACGTATACTTATCCAAATTATGTTAACCTAACTTATGAAATAAACACTAGAAAAAGGTTACGATTAAATGCAAACATTTTTATGCAATATTTGACATAATAATACATAATTAAGCATAATTTGTGAGCATTAAAACTAAAGGAGGGCAACAATAAGTGAACTAAGGAAAACGACAAAAAGGGATAGTTCATTTCCATTAATACTTGAAAATCACTAAGAAAGGGTAAACACAACATATTATCTACTATATGTAATGCCCTGACCCCAGCTACCCAGAGCCGGTGCGTTACTTCGTAACATTGGCATGATCACAAAAGATCAAGTCTCGAAAGACCGATTAGTTTAGTAGCCTTGGAAACACTATATACATTCATAAGTCTTTCATTACATCAAAAAGTAAACAAACTACAATAACATGGTCTTCATAGTCCACACTCATATCCCTTTCTGACTACCCCTGCAGGTCATTCATAAAATACTTCTTCACATCCTGGAAAAATATTAAAACATTGAAAGGGGTGAGCTCAGATGCTCAGTAAGGATAACAATATTGCGGAAGCTTTCATAAATAAACATTAACATTTAAGGCAATGTACAACTAAAACAAAAGCCTTTTAAACTTGAACTTCAACATAACATGGAAAAAGTAAAATGAGATAATGCCATTCACTTCTTCACATGGATATTCTACTGGTCGAATAATCACATGAAATATCAATAACCACTTTCATAATGATGGAATGCATAATGCCAGACTATCATAACCACGTAGTCAAGGCCTCGTGCCAAGACCACAAATAAGATTTTATCAAGGCCTCGTGCCAAGACACTAGTTTGTCTCATGAGACCTGCCGATGCATCGAGGAGCTATAGCGGGCTCCACCCGTCACTTATTAAGTCCAATGCATTCCTCATATGAATAGGTTTAAACATATCATAAACCATAACATAATCATATCACATAAAACATGCATAGAGGAAACATAACATTTCCACATTTCAATCACAAGATATCAATACAACACATTGATATAATAAAAATGCTTTCAAAACCATTTTCAAAACCAAAATAAAAGAAAGTTAAAACTTTGTATTTATTTTTCATTAAAAAAATGATGGCTTGTAGAGGAAGCCGAATCTCAAATAATGGTCACGACGGCGGAGAAGTCGTTTTCGCCGCATAAGTACGGAAAGAAAAACATTCCCTTTTGTCATTTAGTAAAACGCTTCGTATAAAAAAGATTCTTTTTGAATAAACGTAAAAGTCAAAGTGGTTTATACACCGTTTAAAAGAAAGTGTGTATAAAACCAAATATGCCTCAATGAAAGGAGATTGAGACGAAGTCCTTAAGAAGAACATTTTTAAAATAAAATATATCTATTATGTGTATTCACTATAGGTACACATAAATAAAGTAAAAATACAAAATAGGACATAATAATATCATGACATAATTTGAAAGTAGGAGATTAACCCAATGAATGGAAATTGGGTTAAAAATTCTTTTACCTTGTGTCCGACATGACTCAACCATTCTTTAACCTCCTGAATAATAAACTAGAGTTAATATCTACCTTATTAAGAAACATTTTCAATTTCATTATCCTTTTTATATCACTTATTACAATGTTATGAACATTATGTAATTTTTTAAGTTAATAACGGTTGTTTTTTCGATCTTTGGTACTTGAGTCAACAATAAACTTCTTATAATTACAAGTTGTTTATGTGGTAGAATATCCATTATCTCCAGAATTATATTCATGATTTATATGTCATATATATCTTATATATCCAGTATATACATTCATTTATAATATTACGTAACATTTAGAGGTAAGAAATGAAATGCACCGTTCATGGAGACGGTAAGCCGTACGTACGCATGAACGCTACTTTCATTTCAATTTAATATTTAATGGAACAAAATCCTAATGATATAAATTTATAATATAATTCCAGTATAATATAGTGTATAGTACCATTTACTCCATCCTTTATACATCCCACATACGGTATTAACGATTCAAATCACTTTGAGGGGGCGGTAGTCCGCACTTCCTAAAATGAAATTATCACGTTTTACCCATAATGGAAATCATAAAGTATGACATAAATGATAAATACAGAAGCATAATTAAAACATAAACATATTATATATCATATATAAAAATATTGACATCTTAATGGCCACCTTTGAAGGTGTTATATGAGTGTTGAACAATCATCGTTTCGTGAGGCAAAAATTCGCCATCCATAGAAACTGTATGTTCTTTAACCATTAGATGTAGGTGTGTGTAAGTGTAGCTCTAATACTTCTTATAACAACATCCTAGTATATTGAGGATACTGTTTTTTTTTTACAAAAGAAATGAATAAAAAGAGTTTAGGGGGTTGGAGAAAAAAAATAAAACAAAACAACATTAGAGAAGACATTACCTCAAAATCGGGTAACTCTTTTTGATTTGAGCCAAAGGATTCCTTGGGAAGAGTTCTGCCCAATGTGAGGCTTCTAGTAGTAAGAGGGGGAAGTTGGGAGAGTATTTGGGCAGAGGTTGGCCGAGCCAAATGGCTTGAAAGTGTAAATGAGGTGGGAGATGTGGGGGCCTTTTATAAGTGGAGAGGAGGGGCACTTTTGGAAAGATTGAAATGTTACATTATTTCACAATGCTTTTTGGATTCTAAAGGTCCCACACTTATATAATTCGAGTCCAAGGTGATAAGGTTTCGAAATCTCCTCATCCAATAGGCTTTGGACAAGTGTAAGCCTTGGATTTTGCATTATCTTCTCATTTTATTTAAATCGTTAAATAATGAGGTCATCACTGCATCATAATGATGTCATAAATAATTTAATTTATTTAATGTCTAAAAATTATAAAAAAAATACTATGATGTAGGAAATATTTTTAGATTTCTAATGAATATTTATAGTCAAAATTTGGACTTGTGTAACCCTACTTAAAAACTGTTTTAGTAAAATAACTCATGTTTGTGTCAATTTAATTTTAACATTAAATAAATATATATTAATGTCATTTTCCAACTAAAGTGGCTCCATGGGGTCCCCAAGTTGACCCATGGGTTGTCTTGGTCGGCCATGACTCATCCAATAGGAGTAGGACAAGTGTCATGCTCATCTCATATTATAAAAACATTATTTGTACCTTAAACTACACTAATTACCTCTAATCGCGATTAAGAACTTAAAAGTTACTATTCACCAAAAAATTATTTTAATCTCATTGAACCACATTTTACTTTTTAATGACAACCATGTATGTCGGATTTTTGAAAATCAAATCACAGAAGTGGTAATATTTCATTTAAACGAAAAATCAGTTATTTAACTACCACTTAGTGGTTTCACTATTCATCAAAAAATTAGAAGTTCTCAGAAAGTTACAAAAAATTCAACTTAGGATAATTTCGATATTACGAATTCAAAAATGAAGCCCATTTTGAAATATAAAATTTCTATAATTTTAAAAAGTGGTTATTACTATTCATAACGGCTACTTTGATTAGTCACGGTGTTTTAGAACTCGAAGTTGCGTACAATGCAAGCTATTACATTATTGAATGAGAAGCGTATCGTGGAAGCTCGGGGTGTTACACTATAAATATTATTTTTAATGGTAAAAAAGTTTTTTTAACATGAAAATTTAGTTTAATTTTTTTATATATGAAAAAAATTAAATTAAACACTTTACAAACACCAATGCATGGATTATTCTGTTAATAATTTAATAAAATATATGATTTCAAGAACATACAATATAAAGAAAATTTAATGGATTTTTATGTTAAATTATTTTCATAAATGAATATAACATTTTAGAAAAATATGAAATTAATATATTCTAATTTACATTTTTTTATATTTTTCAATTAAAATAAATCAATAATGTCAAAATTGAAATTATTATTATTTTAAAATAAATCATATTTTATAAAATAATATAAATATACTAAAAAACAAATATTATTAAAATTTATTTTAATGTGTTATTAAATATAAAATATGGTCCATTCAGGGACCAATTTAACTTTTAAAAATAATATACTGACCACTAATTAGTATAATCATTTCTATAGTAATTAGGGTTAACGTTGTGTTTTTGCACGTTATGTATTCTTATATTGAATTATTTTACAAAGATATGGGTTTTTTATATTATATATTAAATTAAAAATCTTTCAATTGTTTAGTATAAATTTTATAATAAATATCTCTTTAATTTAGTCCTAATGGATGTATTACATAGGTTAGAAAACTAGATATCTAAATGAAAATCCAAAATGAAAAAAAATAAAGAAACATAGAGTTCAAAGAAATAAATGATAAAAATTCCTTAATTTTTTATGACATTACATTGGATCTAAATAATTACACTTTGATACATTATCTTTTCATTTTGGAATTAGATTAGGTTATACTGACCTCCTAGTATTTTTAACCTTTTTGTATTTAGATGAATGCCACTCCTCCTCCACTATGAAAGGGAACTCACCCCTCACATATTTATACATCTCATTCCCTTTATCTCATCAAAACCCTATGCATATTATCTCAAAAAATCAATACCATATTATCATAAGACTCACTTTAGTTATAAATCAATCCATGGAAAACTTTTAGTATAAACCAAAAACGAATTACCCAAAGCAGAGGTAACATTCATCATCAAGGTGTTTTTTTATTTACTTCTCCCAAACATAAATTATTATTATATGTTTATTGTATATTATCCTTGTTATCCTAAATATATTTATATTATTTTATATTAAGGTAAATACCTAAACCTACCCAAACTTCCATCAAATGAGATACATAATCATCATTTGGGTGTATGGAAGACTACAGCCTCGCAAACCAATGCCATTCATTATTCCATTACCACCGTTAAAGTGTGACTATAATTATTTATTTATAGTTTATATGTTATTTATAGAATATTCAGAATATCCTTATGTTTTTTAATTATTACATAACACACACCATCTTGCATTCTATCTTCTGGAAATCAGATAACATCATTTGTGTAAATGTGGACTACCACCCCCTAAAAGTTATGTGATGTGCTAATGCTTTAAATAGATTGTACTAAATAAGTTTTAAATAAACATATTTTTTTATATAACTTAAATATGATAAATTAATTATGAAATAAATATATATAATTTACATTTAAATCATTTAATACTAAAAAATAATGGAAACAATGTTAATTCATACATGTGGCCTATCATCTCTAGGAATAGTATATTTCATTTCCTATATCAATCCATTATGGATTAAAATAAATAAATAAATACTGAATATATATAATTTTTACATCATGGTTTACAATAGTTAGATCATGATGTCATGATATATGTTACAAGAACAAAAATAACAATTCAAAACAGACTCGATGAAAAAAGAAATTAACAAACAAAATGATAAAAATGATGAATGATTATTAATTAATGGGTTATGATGTGTTATTAATGGATTTAAGATGATATCAGAAAAATTAATACTATTCTATTATAAGATAATAACATGAATAAAACCATTATACAATTGGTTCAATATAATTCATTCAAAATGGTATGTGAGGTAATGGATTTTCATCTCACGTTTTACATATAAAAGATAAATTTAATATTCACCACTTAGTTATTTTTTGTGGTGTATATAATTAAACTTTGTTATTTAATATCTAAAATAACTCATTATTCTTGGTATTTTAATTCTACATTTAAATTATATCTTAAAAATTATTTTGAATTGAAATTTATCAAATGTTAAAAGTTATTTTTTACAGTCTCAAAATATATTGTGATGGTTAAATTTATCTTGAAACACTAAAATTATTGTAATAATTTTTCATTAAAAATTTCTATTCTATTAAATATAAATATTCTTGAATTATGTAAATGATTTTTTAAAACATTATTTTGTTTTTACATATAGTTTATACTATGAATGATATTTGATTAATGGGGAAAATGTTGATATATTTTTATCTTTTACTCAATATAGATATTTGATAAGGAAAATTATTTATAAATTAAATTGATTGTTTGATATAAAATTAATTCATTATAAATGCATGAAATTGGTTGGGGACCAGTTAAGGCTTCCCCTCAATGCATTGGTAGTCTTATGAGAAGAAATCAGTTCTTGAAAAAACTCTTTGAGTTTTTTTTCAATCAGAACCAGAGAAGTTTAAACCCACATACATAAACATTATTGAGAGTATGTATTGAAGAAATAATGTTTCATGTGCCAATATATTACATCCAATATTTAATAACTTCCTTAATTTTAATTATTATTATTATTATCCAGGAGATTATAATAATAATAAAATCTATGGATGCATTTCCTTCTAATATTATTAATTCAATTGATTATGTGTTCAGTTACATTTCTATTTTGGTTCATACATATCAGGTTATTTAGATGATATTAATTCTTATTTATTTACCATTACATTATTTATATGCTTATTGATTCATTATTTCTTATGTTATACTCATCTGTTATTGAGCATTTGATATCACTATTATTTTTTCCATTCCATAGATTATGATGAAGAATTATTGGAATGAGTTTCAAGAATGATGAGAGTTTACTTTTTTATGGTTTTTTAATAATTTATTATGTGTATCACATATACAATCTAGTTTTACAAAAATAATAAACTAATTATTCCTTTAGGATTTGATTCTATGGAATCATGCCACTATAATAAATTATGGAATTGGCTCTGGGCCTCTGGATTCATGCAATTATAGTTGGTGTAAATGGATGTTTAGTAGAAACCATGTAAATTAGATTTAGAATAACATATATTAGTGAACATTAAACTATGATTGATTTTTATTATAAGTATATAAGAATAACCCAAAGTAACCATGTTGACGATTATGGGGTTAGATATATATAAATTTTCCTGTTTATGATTAATTTTTCAACACATTTATGGAAAAGAAATTATGATTTATAATGTAATAATATAAAATAGTTTATGTAATTATTGAGAAATAGTAATTGTTGGATTGAATGTGAGTATTACCAATGAACATGATACAAGGAGTAAAAAGGATCATATCAATTTTGGTTGTAAGACAATATTTTTAAGGGAAATGGTTTCCAAAATATTTTCATTTTATGAAAACATAGTATCCTGTGTAAAAAATAAATATAAAGATTTATCTCTGTATTATTCATCTGTATTAAATCATGATAAGAAGAGGAAATATGGGGAAAATTGTTAATGGGGATAAGGGAAATAATTATTTTCCCACATGTAAAATTTTTTAAGGAACCCCCTAGAGAAATGATAAAATTGTATTTGATTTTTTATAAGATTGGATAAAAGGGTCACTAATAATAATAATGAAAAGGGATAAAAAAATACATCTCTTTAGTGTTTCAAATATTTTTAAATGGGGTACTATGAAAATAAACGCCCTAAGTGTTAAGTGAATAAACCTTAGAAGATGCTAGTGGATCACAATCAAGCTTATGATATTATCATGGAGGAAGGGGAATGCTTAATGTGATTATTTTTGGATTAAAGAAAAATTTTCATATGATTATTTTATTAATGATTTATTGGTTATAATAATTATGTAAGGTATGAGAAAGGTATTACCATACTTTTTCATTAAGTATTTGAAAGTGTATGATGAAGGGTACTGATTACCAAAAAAATGATTCAATGCAAATTTGAACTTCTTATAAAATAATATGAATGATAATCTTTAACCCTTAATATGTTCCTAAAATTTAGATATTTATATTGGAATAAATGGAAAATTTATTTGGATTATTTAAATGGGATATTATAGACTACCTTGAAACTGATGAATGGTTTGTTGAAAAAGTGGTCTATTCCATCATTGGTGACGTTTCCAATTTTTTTTAATTTATGGAATATATCTAATAATCAATTTACTAATTTTTTAATATGGAATATTTCATGTTCTCAATAAATTTTTATGGTAACTTGCGTTATTGAAAACATTCATTAGAATACATGATGAATGTATTCATATATTTGGTATGTGGGGATTAAAAGACACTTAATGTTGTTTGCTAAGTTCATTTTGAAATTTTTTTAACCTTATTTATAAAGTGTTATATCAAAATATTTTGGAAAATTTTAGAATTTATGAAATGGTTTAAATTTATATTTGGATGAGGATTTATATTTTAATGTATTAAATGGACATATCCTACAACCTATGATAAGATATGAAGTGGAAATTCTTCAAGTAATAACAAAAGGATAAGATAATACTAAATAAATAGAAATGTATCATGTAATAATATTTAGATATATTTTTAGAGAGTGTTAAAATTATTTAACCCTATGAAAATGATCATTAAATAAAAATTTCATTGTATTAAGTTCATATATGATGAATGAAATGGACCTTTAGATCATCAAAAATTGGTGGTTTTGAGGCCCTTAAATGTCCATTGATCACTTAATTTCTTGTGGAGAATTACTATAGTTATTGGTATATATAATAAATTTGTATGTTTAATTTTCCCACATATTTTCCACTAATTGGGATATTAGTTAAATGACATTTTTACATCGCTATCTCTCTTATTAAGAATGTATTTTATTAACACTTTTACGATAATTGTTTTTCGACAAAAGTATTTTTAAATATCAGCCCCTTGATTTACATGAAAATGTTTGAGTTATGGGGATAAAATTTATTTAATGTTAGGATAATGTAACATATAAATACATTATAATATTCTCTTTTTAGAATATATTTAATTTTTTTGTTGATTTATTTACATAAAATACCATGTGAATCATACACTACACGCAATACTGAATTTAGCATACAGAAGAGACAACACTAAGTGTAGAAGGGAATATAAGACATAAAGACATTAAATTTCATATTTAACATTTATAATATATTAAATCAACTGCTATTTCATTTATCTAACAGTATTTATAGGCATGTGATAGGAAAAAAATCTAATTTTTTACATAAAAGATTTATTCCTTTAATGGTTGTTATCCTCCTTTTAAAGTTTTACCAATTTTAAAAATAAAATTTGACAATTTTATAATTTTTTATAACAAAATAAATTTATTTTTTTGAATAATAATATCAAAATTATATTATTGTGAATTTTTGGTATTTTTCTACAACGTTTCATTTTTGATGAATAGTAAAATAATGGATTTCAATCGAAAACTAATTTTTAATAAAAATAATTTATAATGTTAAATTATATATTTAATTGGTTTTAAAGTAAAATTAGTTATATTGTACATATATTATCCCCTTTTAGTTAATTGGAATAATTTTTTACATTGAATCTAGATATAAAAACATAGTGAACTTTTGGATATTTTCACACTAAAAAACTCGCTTTCCTATCAAGTCTGCAGGATTAACTATAAATTAGTTTTACCTATTTTTGTGAATTGAATTTGGAAAAAACTACAAAAATGATGTATATAAAATAAATATTACATATTAATTTTAATATAATTATATATCATTTAATTTCTATTCTTTTAATACAATAATAAAATGCAAATAATGTTTATGTGAACATACGACCTACCTTATCCATGAAAGTTGAATTTCATTTCCTATATTAAAACATTATGGATTACACTAAAAACATATATAGTCAATAAATATAATTTTTACATAATGGTTTAAATTATGGAGATGATGAAATCATAGTCTGTGTTATAGGAATAATAACAACAAGTCAAAATATAATAAAAAACAATGCAATTAACACCCAAATCGATGAAAATGATTGATGATTATTAATGAACGGTTTATGATATGTTATAAAATAATCCTTTATGATATTATAAATATTAATATGGTTATTTTATCAGTTAATAATAGGATTAAAATAATTATACATGAAGTTAATGATCATTCAACAAAAATGGTGTACGATGTAATGAATTTTTATCTCACTTTCTACATATGTGAGATAACTTTAATATTCACCACTTCTTAATTTTATGTGGTGTATATACAAAAACTTTAAAATTAAATATCATTAGTAACTCATAAATAATATTAATTTTCTTCTCAAATTAAATTATCTCATCCAAAGGGTTTTGAATTGAAAATTACCAGGCAGTGAAAGGCATCCTGGCAATCTCACTTTATTTGGCGATTCTTAACTTTCTCTCGAAACAATCAAATTATTGCAATAATTTTTTTTGTAAATTACATTACTATTAAATATGAATAATATTTTATGATGGATATTATTATATTAAAAACAAAATTCCATTTTTATATATGGTTTTAATATTGATTTTTTTATTTAATTGTGGAAATTTTTATACATAAGTACCATTTATACAATAAATATTTTTGATTATGTAAATTAAATATGAATTGAATATACTATTTGATATATGAGGTTTTATTTTTACAAGCATAAAATAGGCATGGGACTATTTATAGAAATCCTGTCAATAAATTTATAGTCTCATGAGATGCAATTTATTTGACAACCCCTTTGAGTTCCTTTCCAAAAAGAATCCGACAGGTTTCTACCCATAGACTTAAAATATGTTGAGAATATGTCATGAAGGTATAGTTGTTCATGTTCTATATAAATGAAATCAAATTATTAATCATTTCATTCATTTCATTTATCATAATTATCCTTGATATTTTAACTATAATGAAATCTATGGATGCATGTCATTATAAAATTATGGATTAAATTGAATTTTTGTCTAGTTATTTACCTTACCATGATGTTTATGACTTATCATGTTATTTAAATGGAATAAGTTCTTAGTAATTTATCTTTCTAGATTTATTATGCTTTTTGATTCAATATTTCTTTTTTTAACATGAAACTTACTCAGAATTTGAGCTCACACTTATTTTGATTCATTTCCCCAGGATATGAAGATGAATTCTTATAATGAGTTTCAAGGATGCTAAAAAGTTAAAAATTTTTCTTTATTTAATTTTCACATAATATTACAGGAATCATGTATTTATATGGTTTTTAAACTATATTAAATTAAATTGTCCTTTAGGATTTTATTCCTTACCGTCATTCTAATGTAATAATTTAAGGCAATGACTCAGATCACATTGAGTTGGCGGCTTAAGTGGATTATGTTTCTTACCATTCACATGATGAAAGCGTTGGACATAATATGTGGTGGGAGAAGACATTTTTATCCCCTGGATACATTCATATGCCTCATTTAATAGTTTTTTTGGGGTATTTGGCATATTCCTTACCAGTTTACATATGTAGTATTAACACGATGGCTTGAAGATATGATTATGATTTTCACCATTATTAATTTAATAAGGATGAAACTAGTTAATATTATCCTCGTGAATATTTATATTTTAATTTTACCCATGGATTATTCAACCTAGTGTGGTTTTTTTATTTGGAATATTCCATTAATTTTTATATCATCCATATTATTTTATTTTTATTTATTCTAAGATATATTCTAATATATGATTACCCTTACTAAGAATATGAGCTCACCCCTTTTGTAACATCCTTACCTCCTCATTGGATTCATTTGATGTGGAAATTCTAATTGTCATTAAGAGATATCCCCATCGATAAAATGGCTGGCAATACACGGTAAGGTATTTATGAATTATTAGGGGACAATTTTCCCTTCAAAACAAAATTACCAAACCAAACAAGACATTACCAAATAAAAATACATGATTCATTTTGATAATGTATTACAATTCAGCCACCAACTAAAAACAACAATAAAAAACCATTCCCATAAAAAAATTACTTTAAAAAGTATAAGACAACATAACAAACTCATAGACACCATGACATAACTCCATAGCTCCACACCAAGCTCCATGATCCAATTACATAATAGTCCAATGAACACAATTAACCACTAATGAAATGAGATGCCTTAACTTTACCTGTACTTTTTTATACAACATCTGAAAAAGAACCAAAACTCCAAGAAGGGGTGTGTAATAAAACTCATTATCCTTTGCCAAAATAACTTCCCTACTCACACCACAATGGTAGAACATGTTATAAAATATATATAAAAAAATTTATTATGAAAACATTTAAATAGTGAATCAATTTCAAACAATCCTACACATCCTTACCAGAAACATTTACCTGAATAAAAAAAATTTTAATGAAAGATACCATGAAAAAATTAACCATTTTTCCATTTCACATTAGCATAACTAAATTCATCATGAATTGTTGTACACAAATCTTAACTATATAAACAATTAAACTATACGATCCACAAAATATTGGTGTTACTTAGACGTTGGAATGTTCATGTCCAAACCTTTGTCTTATGTGGTGTGGATCTTTCACGACCATCACCCACCCCTTAGATGTGTAAATTTAATGTCCATCAGGTTTTTGGTGTTACATTTATGGCCATAATCTCTCTCATTCAATGGACACACAACCATTTAATCTAAGAACCATAAAAATTAAATATTTACCAAAAAAACATCTCCCAAAAATTTACAAAACCAATCAAACATTCTTGACCAACAACATCTAAACCAATTATCTCAATCATCATTTTAATAAAATCAACTATTTATTTAAAACTCTCCTAATAAAACATATATTCTGAACAATATTTCAACCAACTAAGGCAATTGTAATTTCAATATAACAATTTTTTATTGAAAATAATTTTCACAACCATTTCTATAAACCAAACCAAGATACTGATTTAAAAATCATAATTTCAAAATCTGAAAACTAAACATATTTCACAAAAATGTCACATTTCCTAAAAAACCCCACAAAACATCAAAAAATAAGACTCTAAAAAGATTCAAACATCAATTTTAGAACCAATTCAGGAAAATAATTAGTAAGAAATTAAAATTTTATGATCTAGAAAGAGGTGTAGAGAGTATATCCACCCACCTCTTGGATATTGGTGAAAATTACCCATGAAACAAACACTGAACAAATATTTGTGAAAGAACCACAAATCATCCCAATATACCATCCCCTAAAATCATCAAGGCTAAAAAATAACATTATTTTCATAACCAGCCCTAGATATATGTAGGACAGAAGTAGATCTAAGAAAATTTGGAGATAAGAAGATGTAGATCTATGAAAAAACATGAAAATAATAATAAATGAGACCTAAAAGGAATAATAAACTTAAAAAATATAAAATAAAACATTTAAAAACTTCTAAAATGAGTGGGATATGATCCCTAACACTTCAAGGAAGAAATTACTAAGTTAGGGCTTCATAGGAGAAAAAATTGGGTGTTTAGGGTAAATCCTGAGAAACCCTCAAATTTTTAAAAAACATTTTTAAAATGTTCACAACTAGTTAAATGGTGGGGAAAACTGGATTTTAACTATGTGATAGCTACTGCCTCAATAAGGTTCCTCACATGGTTGGATCATACGATTAGACATACACTGTGCCTACTGTGCACAATCTCTTTTCCCATGATTCATAGTTTACCTAGGGTGGTCTTAGGGTTTTGAAAATTGTGAATCTTAACCATCTACCAACCCATAGTCCTTTAGTAAACTTTGAACGATTTTTTGTAGAATCCACATGATTTTTAATATCTGTTCTCTAACCATGAACCCTTAGAAAAGCCACCAAGCCTTCCCAAAACACTTGTGAACTCTCCCAAACATTAACAAAAAACTTTATATACATAAAAAGAATAAATAAAGGGTTACATAAAATCAATTGTTTGTGATACACCGTAATTATGGTTTATTTCCCTAGAATTTATTGATATTATTTTTGAATTATATGAAAGGACATACAATATAGAATTAAAGTAATCTCCATGAGAATAATTTTTTTGTTTTGTGAATTTAGTTGTAATTGGATATTCATGTATGTATTAAGTATCCAATGGATACTAGAATATTTTGGTCAATTAGAATGTGACTTTTTATATCTTGAATGAATTTAGTAAAACATTTACTAGCTCTTCGATACTAGAGTCGGAGCCTTTACTGTTGGTATCTGATAACATTTACTAAAAACCATGGGAACCAAATTTATGAAAACATATATTAACCCCAAACCCCTATTATATACTTTTCAGAAAGTTATAATTAGAGGATAATATCAAAAAAATTAATGAAAATATTATGTGGAATTCTTAAAAATACATCCATATCTAGACGCTATATGTTGGTGTGTTTTTTGAACAGATGCATATATAGATGACAACACTAAAAAGAGTTTTCTCAGTCTATATTTTACAATATTACGATGTATAGTGAATGTTTAATTACTATGGACCAGGTTTTAAACAATCATATGGAATTCTTGGGATAATTAACATTTTCATTATGGTCCATTATAATGAATGATAGAATATAACCTATAGAAACCTAAGATGTTCTATAGCAATATAGAATAAACCTAACGTGGCTTGGGTTGACAAGTATAAGTATAATCATATTTTAAAAGGAATATATTCTCATTTTGAGGATTTAGGATGTAACAACTAATCTTTAATTATATTAATCTTTTCATTAATGAGTCTTTTAAAAAATACACAGTCTTTTACAATAATTTTATTAGAACCTTGCCTATTAAATTTATTAAATTTAGTTTTCAAAATTTTAATTAATATTTTAAATTATTTTTACAAAATTACATTATGTATAAATTTTGGAATCTTTATGAAATAAATTAATTTACAGTAATTAGTGAAAAACACTACTTTTAATTGAAAACAATATTTTTGTTTCAAGCATTTATAATGAAATTTTTTTACATCAAAATAGTTTAAAAGTAAAATTGGATATATCATATTATTATTCAAAAATATTAACTTCATTTGAATCATTTTTATGTTTGAATTTGGTATATAATCATTATTATACTGAAAAATGAATTTTTCTAAAAAACATTTCTTTATTTCATTTTGAGTTTTAATTAAAATGTAATTTTATCTACATCTAAAAATTTAATCCAAAAAAATGGACTCTATATATGGAATATGAATTTCAATAATTAGTTTACTTTTATTTTTAGTCATTATAAAAAGTAACCATAGTAAATAATGGTCACTATAGTGAGGGTTAATCTAGTAATCAAGGTTAAAAGAAATATGATAAGGATTAAAAAATTTCTATAAAACATTCCATTATATTATTTGATGGGTTTATTTCAACCATTACCATATATATCAAGTAAAAATTTCAACTTTATGTCGTATTTATTTTATTATTAAAATTATATAAATTTATAACCAGAAAAAATTTAAAATTTCACTCTCTTGGTATTACTAACAAAAAAATTTGATTATAAAAATGGATAAGTTTGGTTATAATTATTTATTTAAAAGATAATATAATTTTCTATTATGGAAAATTATTTATAGTTTTTACTAATTAAATTATTACCATAAAATCATATGGAATGTTGATATAGTATTTATAAAATAAAAACAGAAATAAAATAATTTTTTTAAAAACCATAAATGTAATAATATTGAAGTGAATTACAATGACCCAAGAATATAATAGATATATATGACATATAATAATTTTTTTAATTTCATAAATTTAATCACACCTTTTTGTTATTGAATTTGAAGTAAAAATAAATTAATATTGTAAAAAATGATATTAATGATATTTTAAGAAAATAATATATCATAAAATTATTTATAATTAATAGAAATATTAAAATAATACATGTAGGATAATATATGGTATAAAACCCCTTCAATTGTATGTTTATGGGCCAATTTTACCTTATATTTAAATTTATAACCCTTTTTGATTAAAAAATATTTTACTGTGGTTATGGTAAAAATAGGTTAACTTAAGGGTTAAACCACAATATAAGGTTTAAAATTCTACATAAACCTGTCAAAAAAATTTAAAATTATTTCAACAATATCCTATATAATCCAATAAATTATGTAATCATTGTTCCAATGTCAAATGAAAATGATGTCGTTGTATTTATATGTTTTTGTTAATTCCATGTGTGTCATTTCATTCACTATAAATAGAAACAACCTGAAATCTCTTAAATACACAAACTCAATCATATAAGATTAACCAATCCCTTCCAAAACCTCTAATTAAAATTCATATACCTATTATAGAGTTTTATTCTTGAGTTCCCAATCTATGGTCCATTAAGAGAAGATCTGAAGCATGTCTTTCAAAGAAGAGGTAATAATATTTACAAACTCTATAAAATTTCATTCTTCCTAAAGTTCCACTAAATAATTTATAAACATACTAATTTCTTAAATAAATTTTTATAAATATTTATATATGTCTTTATGAATATTTTGTAATCAAATTCCATCTCTTTTCTATCCTCTATAAAGACAAAGAAATGCTCGTTCATACATATAGTTTGTAGTCTTCACATTATTGTGTAATTAATTTTTATTCTCCATATTAAATGGATTGTAATAATAATGAAAACTGTTATATTAAATTATATTTCTGTTATAATTAATATTTTGTAATAATAAAATTATTTCTAACTTCTCACCCTTAAATTGATTAAAAATGACAATGTCGTTTATCCGTACGTGTAGACTAGCACATATATGAAGAAATGCAATTAATTTTTTACGTCTTCCATTCAATGATGATTCACAATATGTATATATGGAATATATATATCATATTTCTTTCTATATTAAAATCTATTAGATTATTTATACAGGAGAAATAATCAGGTACCAAAATTATAGAACAAAAAATTACATGAAAAAATTAAATTGTTAATAGTAAAAAAAGAAAATATTTGGATTAATTTTTCATAAATGAGTTTGAAATGTTATAGAAGGATCATATATGAAATAATATCTATTTATATTTTAATTTTATTTTAGTAGTATAATTCTAAATTAATTATATATGATGTTAAATTAACATAGAATGCAATTCAAACTTTCGGTAAGAGTTGTTTCACAATATCATCTTCATTCAGGATTGTTATTATTTGTTTATCCATTTGGAAACTTATATAATTTTTCTATCCGGAAAAAATATATTTTCTTACACTATTTTTATTTTTTATTATTATGATTTTTCCTTTAATTTTTATCTTTAATTTACTAAAGATACCAAAACAATTTTTTAGGGAAACTTGAAATTTTTTCTATTCAGTCATGTATAATATTATTCTATACGCATATTTTCATTAAAAAACATTCATGAATGTTTTTATGTTATAATATGTTTTTAAAGTAATTTTCATTCATGTTTAAGATCCTAAAATTTTTCATGATATTATCTCACTAATTTTTAGATACTCTTTTCCCCTATTTTTTTATATCATGTTTTGATTTTATAATGGGGTGTTTTTGGGAGAAATTACATCATTTTGGAAGTAAGTGGGGCGGTGAACGGTTGGAACATGGTTTTCCATAACCATGTTCCCATGACATAAAATTGTGTGAACCCAAATATAGGGGATTTGAAATATTGGATCACAATTTATTCAAACTATGTTCCCTCTTATTAGTAAATGTGAAACCAAATTAAATGAGGTGAATAGTTAGGACAAACGGTGTGCCCCATATATGAAATAGTTCATGTGGAAATTTAATCCCCATAAATTTCATTTAAATTTTTTTCAAATCCCCATATTGTATCCCTAAACATCTCATCCTAAACGTAAACAAATTACATTTAATTTTAGAGGCTCTTGGTCGAATGTAAAGGCTTTCCAACATCAATTCTTGATGAATCAAATACCCATTAATAGATCTACACCTTTACTAATAATTGATTCTCCTACCGCATGGTTTCCTCCCACTATTACATATTTTACTACACATTTTAAAGGATGATCTCCTTTATTGGTAATGGTTTAATATATATGTTTTCATAGATCAAAACATTTGATCTTTGTTCTAGATTTTTGATCTAGATATCATTCTTCATTATAAACTTGGTCCTCCTACTTGAATTGGGGATTTCCATTGGCAATTTCTCATCAACAATATTGAGGTTGGTGGTATAATTTTTAAATCCCAGAGTATTAGTTTAATTACATTTATGTAATCTTGAAACTATTATTTTCATGACTAGGAAAATGCAGTTGAGATTCAATTAACTTTTTTTAATTTTAATGTCATAATGAATTGCGAAAAATTTTGGCGAATTAGAATTGGTAAAATTGGATTTATTATTCAATTATTTAATTAATTTAATATTTTGATTATAGAATTTGTGATATTTTTATATTATTTAATTTTTCATTTAATGTAATTATGAATTTAATTTACAATGAGAATTATTATATGGTTGGATTGATCTTCTTTGGTTAATGTGTTATATGGTTTAAATAATGTAAAAATGGTTTAATTGTGAGGTTTTTATATTAATCCATGTGATTTAGTGGGGGAACCATGTTTTTTGTGAAAAATTATATTGATATACAATGATGTGAATGAGAATAAAGGGTTAATTAAAATTTCATATAAATGGTGTTTTATATGTGATATAACTATGACTGACTGATATACGAGTGTGGTACATGGACTGATGCTCTGAATATGAATTATTAATTAAATAATAAACGAGCGTGGAGAAAAAATTGATTCTCTAAATACCCATATGTGGTTGAACAATAAGGGTGTGTGAGACATGTCCTGATTCTTGAAATACTCATGGGGTGATATACATCGCGTTCTAGGACCACAATGTTGGCTTTAGATTGTGGTTACAATTGGTCATAATATGAATTAAAATGGAATGATAATTCATAACCATTCTATTGGGATATGTTATATCCCATGGGAATAATTTAGATCTGGAAAGGCCTGAAGAAGGTATTGATAGTATGGGTATCATTTTGAACCTAAAAATTTGTGTTTTTAATTAATGAATAATTGATTATTTGATAACTGCTTACTTATACATTATAAATTATTATTTATAAAACTACATATATTGTTATATGATAGGATAATATTTCAGAAATCATTGGTGGTGGCCTACTATGTTTTACTCACACCCTAATCAGGCTCCTAGATTGTTACCTGAATAGACATCATGTTTTTTGAATGGGTTAAGGGAAACAAACCAACGTTAAATGGATTATATAGGATCGATCATGGATGAGGGAACCCGAATAGGTATCAGGACCCTCTTGGGAATTTTCAATGTCCTTATTTTGGGTTTTTATTTTACACATGGAATGTATTTTGGGATTACGTATCTATTGATTTAGTTTTGGACATCGTATTCCAGTTTTGTTCATCATGTGATATTTGTATTGTTATTTCTATGGTAATATTATTTGGATATTGATTATTTATTTCTGTTATTGTGATACTTTAACAAAGAGGTTATTGTATCCCAATGATTTATATTAGACTCTCACTTCTTGTTGGTAGCCTCTGGAATATGAGGTGGTGCACCTAAGGTCTTGTGGCCAACCAGCAAGGGGAACTCATGGGTGGAACCTAGGATGGGATTCCAGAAATTTTTGTCAAATGGATTGTTTTCTTTTCTTTTATTTTCTATTAATATTTAGGTAAGGTAGGTAAGAGACCAGTAATCTGTGGGCCTTGTAAATGATCTCACATATGAGAGTTTGAAGCCCATGTATGAGGGAAAACCCAAATACCTAGGGTGGGATTAATATTATTATTATTTGATGTTATGATTGGATGTTATTTCACCTTGAGTGATGAACATGTTGTGTGATGTGATCATTTTTTCTATGATTTTTTTGATTGACATGTGTGATGGAATGGAATGATATTTGGGTATGTAGACATAATTCTAGAAACTCTGAAATTATTGTGACATGCATAATTTTTAGACATGCATAGGAAAAATAGTTTTTAGGATTAGTTTTTTATATATAAGTGTTTTTCTTGATTGTGTAACTTTTACTGAAAAATGTTCAAAATTTTAACTTGAATGTTTTAAAATGATGTAAGATGTAAAAAATATCGCTATCTAATGATAAAATTGATTAATGAGAATGTGTTTAAACTTTTTAACCTACACCTAGTGGAGGGGTGTTTAAGGGAAGTGATAAAACCATATTTATAACTGTGTTGTGGGGTTTGGGGTAAAGAATTGCTATATATTTATGTTAATCCCTTGCACTTAAATGTGTTAATTATGTGTAATAACTCATGGAACATGTTTTTTTATTTGTAAAAATATTCCTCCATGATGATTCTTGTTGAGAGGATGACATGAGGTTATTGTTTCAAATGATCAAACAGTTGTGGAACTTAAGGATCCTATAGCGATGTGTGAGGATGTCAGAGAGGTAATATTTGAAAACATTGATCCATTCATGTATTTTATGAAAATAGATTCATTGTAGGTTTTGATGATTTTTTCATACATTGCACAAAAAATTCCATTGTAGAACCCTCTGTAGTTTACTAGAGAGGTCGGGCCAAAGGAAGATACATTCTGGATTGTTTCCATCCATACTATAATTGTCTAATTAGAGAATCCTATTAATAAGATAGTCAAACTGGATAATTAAAAGTTATATGGACAGAAAAAGCGATGTTCGGACATCCAGACTCATGAAGGAAAACTGGTCAATATAGAGTGAATTGACTTTTAGGAGAAGATCATGGATTATTTTACCTGAGACACTCATGCAGGAGAGTGCATTTGAGTTTGTAAAGTTACATTAGTGGAATATTTCTATTATGGACTATGATGGTCTCTTTACAGATTTACATTTCTTTTTTCTAGATTTGGAGGGGATGAGGCTACGACGGTGAAATGATTTTGGGATGGTATTAAATTTAAAGTTATTTATGAAGTAAATATTTTTAATAAAAAAATGTTTTCTGAAGGGTTGATTCAGACTCTCATTTATTTGGGTAACCTGAAAGAGGATTCTAGTGGAGGACATGGCTTTTCTTCTAGATAGTCAAATGGCATCACTTCCATGATTAGGAATAGTAATTATAAAAATGATAAAAAAGAAGAAGTGGAAATACAAGAGGCTATGGGGGTCAGTTACTTAGGATCATGTGTGACAGATCTGTCACCTATGTGATAGGTCGGGTCACTTTAATTGATAATTACCCAAACCACAAGTATATTTTTGAGCCTATGATAGGATGGTACATCTATATAGGTTTTGTAGGAACCCAATAAATATGGGTAATAATTGAGGATCTAGGCATAATAAGATCACTAAAAAGGGGGTCTTCAAACACATACTAGTATGGCTTCTAGATTTCTTCTCTTTATGGTGGATGATTTAGTAGACAAGGTGATTCTAGGTAAAAGAATCAATGTTACCAGAGTGGTGTAGCTCAGGCGACTTAGAGTGCCTCATAGGGAACAGGGCATGACAATTTCACGCAGTTCAGCAATCACTTGTAGATTGTGATGATAGACCATCTATAGTTAAGGTACTATTCATATAGATTCTATGCTCTCTAGCACCTTCTTTGATACTGATAACTCTAATTATTTTATATTTTCACAACAAGTTAATGGTTTGAGTATAGTTATAGAGTTATTGAGTGGAGTAATAAGGATTGATACATTATTGGGAGTATGACTAAGAGATATATATTTGTGCTATGTGTGTTCCCTCGAGGTTGTATAGTATCTTTGTTTTTGGGATCTCTACATTATTGATATGTCAGACTTCAACCTAATTTTAGGAATGTATTTTTAGAGGCGTATCGAGCCAGTATATCTTTTTATTGCAAGAGAGTGAAAATTACATCTCTATAGGGTGACAATTATATTAAAAGTTGGGAGTGGGATATCAAGGAAGGTTGTTTTGTAATAGTTCATCCGAAATGTTGGGAAATCACCACCAAGGTATTTAGTCTATTTATTGATTATATAGGTGTAAAGAAAGATTTATTTCCACCAATAGATTTCAGATTCTAGGACGTTTTTACTGAGTTTCTCTTAGGTATTCCACCTGAGAGAGATGTGGAATTTAAAATTGAGCTCATGTAGGGGGTAATCTAATTTATATTCCACATTATGTAATGAAAAAAACAATGCTCCATTATCTTAAGACTCAGCTAGATGAGTATTGGTTGAAGGGATTTTTCCATTCGAGTATGTTGCCTTGGGGTTCTATAGTTTTGTTATCCAATAAGGTAGACAAACCATATGATTGTTTATTGAATACTGGAAGTGAATCATATGACTGTGAAGAACCAATATCCATATCCATGTATCAATGGTCTATTGGACTAGTTGAGGGGAGTTTTTTCTTCATCCAAGAATAACATGTAATCAGGGTATCATTAGTTTTCAGTTTGAACTTATGATAGAAATTAAATACAATTATGAATAAGGTGCCACCTTTATGAGTTTTTCATGATATTGTTTAGGTTAATGAACATATTTGATGTGTTAATGGACTCTATGAATAGAGTCTTACATATGTACCTAGATCATTCGGTGGTGGTGTTTGTGGATGATGTCTTGGTGTACTCTAAGACTCATGAAAATCATACCCAACATCTTGACATTGTCCCAAGTGGAGATGTCATCATAAGTACAACAATATATCTAAATGTAAATTCTAAGTATGCCATGTAAATTTATTTGTTTATATCATCTTGGAGGAAGTTGTGTTAGTGGACCCATAGAAAGTTCAATAAGTTATTTCTAGGAAGCAATCCTTTTCATCTCAAAAGCATCCTTCTTGGATTCACTGGTCCATACATAAATAATGGGATGATTTGAAACATGGGAATTGTATGATTTCTTTCATTCCCTTATGACTAAAAGGTTTATACTTGGATTTACCATGAGTATTGGCTATTTTTCCATCCACATCCCAGATATTATAGCCTGATATTTTTTTCCCAGTTTATTAGCCACCTTTTTTTCCTTTCTAAGGTGGTAATGTGTTGGGATGTCATAATCATTAATTATCTATATCCATCTACTTCATCTCATGATAAACCCATATCCATTATGATATATTTTATTATCTTTTGAATATTCTACATATCACACATATCACCATAATGGAAATGACACAAAATGTTTAATGAAACGATCACACCAACAAATTCAAAATCCTAGGTAGGGTAATTTTTCTCACGGGGAATTAATTGGTGTGGTGAATAATAAATTATATTTTTATATTTAATGATTAAATTGTAAAGGAATTTTAATAATTAATTATTATAAATTGCACACCCTTCATCACTTAAGATAAATATTTGAACATTTGATGTTCCCAACCTTCCCATAAGATTTTTAAATCTTTCCTGACATTATTAAATCCAAATGAAAATGAATCTTCTCCATGGTAACACATTTATTAGATTTTGTTGACATGATAAATTTCTCACAAAGAATCAGTGATATCTAGTTAACCTAATAAATATATGGATTGAATTTATAGTGGTTAGTCTGTTCCATTTAGCATCATCATGAGTCTTTGATAGATCTATATTTTTATCATTTATTGTGATGACATGATATAATAATGATACATTTGTATCATGAATTCAGATTTTTTTGGAGTATGTTTAATCGTTTGAATTTATTTTCGACACAATTTTTAAATTGATAATCATTATCTTCCTTGATTTATATATATATATGTATATTATCTCTAAATATTAACAAAATATTGTCAGGGAAATATCTAAAAGCATTATACATATGATAATTAAAAATATATATATATATATCTGTGTGTGTGTGTGTGTGTGTGGAATTTAAAATATACAATGATTCAATGATCTATCATTATTTTTTGTAAATATGATATATTTACAACATGGTGATGATCTAGTGCATATAAATCCATTATAATTATTCTCTTATAATTTCATCAACAATTACTATAATTAAATAGAATCTTTTATATATGGAGTATTTAAGATTAGTAATAAATTATGGATAAGTAGGATTGAGAATTATACCTCACATTCCGGGAAATGAAAATGAAATTAATTTGGAAATACATCATTGTATTCCCTTATAATAGGAATGACCTCAATGTTTAATTTAGAAATGATAATATGAGTTAGTAAACCTTCATTTTTGGTATTAAGACCCATATTATAGAATTTTCTTTCATTTAAGGTCTATGATAATCCTTGTATTAATACAAGAAATGAAAGTAATTGTTGAATATTAAAAGAGGATTCCCTTTCTTAAAAAATTATGTGATATTTTTCTAAGGAAATCCAATCTATACAAAAAATTAATCCAACTTCAACAACAAACAAAAATCTATAAGTATCTCCCCATTAATCAAAATTTTAGAGGAGTTGTACAACATAGTAGAAATCATCATTTCCCTATGTATTAACATAAATTTCATGAAATTCAAAATTTTAGTTGGTGATACATAATCATAAAATAATTATAATATGAATACTCTAAAGAAGGAAAAAACATATAAGGAATACACATTTATGGTGTAGAGAGTAAGTATAAATTTAAACTATAGATTATTATTTTCTACCTCCCCATTAAGGATTTCATATAAAATATTGTTATAAATTGGTTTATGAAGAATCTAATGGATATTACAATATATAATTCTAGTGTTTAGGAATTAATTAACATAATTCCTATACTCATGGAATTTGAATCAATGAAGAGCATGTTGTGTATTTGCAGGGGCCTTACTCACTTTAGATTTTTTATTTGGCCTCTTTTCATTTCATTAACTATCATAAGCTTTTTGGGTTACTTTAACACAATTGTTACAACTTATATAACATAAAATTTAATTTTATTAGTCATTCCATGCACATATTTATCAATTTCCCAGACAATTGTAACTTCTATTACAAATATTTGTGATGTACAAAAGTGCCTCAATGAAAGGGAATGTGATTATAATTGAGTGTATCACCCCTAAAAAACAGTTTACAATCATGTGGTGGATATCCATTGAAAATATAAAAAAGGTTTCTATTAATAAAACTAACCTTTATATTCAACATATATACCTAAAAGTTACCTTACATCTCAGTTTTTATGACATCAATTCCTTGTTCTATGATCAAAACTCATTTCCTGATAAAGTGGGTTAGGTCCCATGTGGTTCTTGATTTTTACAAAATAAGATCTACCAAAATAAAGAGTCCATCATAGAAATAATTATGTTTTATATGTTGTAGAAAATATGCCCACTACACATAATTTGAGCCTCCACACCAATGTAATTACCTAGCCTATAAAAATAAATGAACCCAATAACCACCAAGCCTTTATTATCCCTAACCATCAAAGCACCTCACATCAATCCTTCATCATATAATCCCTATTTTTTTCAATACAACGAATGGGGGTGTCCAATGGATTCACTACCCTAAATACCTAGAAATCTATTTCACGATAGGTAACAGATTGCATGCATGTATCCCCCTACGATACAAATAAGAAACCCCATTTGTAAACTTAGATGTAAGTTTAGATATAT
Organism: Viscum album; assembly: GCA_963277665.1. Lineage (NCBI taxonomy): Eukaryota > Viridiplantae > Streptophyta > Magnoliopsida > Santalales > Viscaceae > Viscum > Viscum album. The sequence goes on from OY728132.1 coordinate 1,882,744,025, forward strand.
GAATCCTCACCCAAACGTGAATAAATTATAACCTGAAGCGGTAACCTTAAAATATTTTACATGTGGTTAGTTGAAATTTATTACCCCCATAAAACCATTAATTTTGTATTTGGTGATAATTCCCAATTATTTTTCCTTAAAATGAATAACATTGTTATCCATCTTCTATTATAAACATAAGACACATTGTTAAACTTCTTTATCACTTTCAAATTATTCATTATATATCTACATTTCATGAGTGGGTTTTAAGCCTCCAATGATTAGATAAAAAAATATTTTTTAAATAGATATAGTCTATTGTGTACCTTGGGAGTAATATGATGTTTTCTTCATAAGTTATAATTGACTCATCATCTAGTAGCTTCAATCCAGGGATTTGTTTGTTCTATATTTATGTGATGTGTCTAATTGGAATATTTTCTAAATGGTATTACCTTTTAATCCACACACATTATAGAATTAGAGTCATCTCCTTTAATTGTGTAGTAGATGAGATTCAACAATTGTTCATTTCCACGTTCAGTAAGAAAGAAATCTAAAACAACTTCCTCATGATAAGAGAAATAAAGAACATAAACTATCTATTCTATTTTGTTAAATTATTTATCAATAATAAATAGGTTAGAAATACCATTAATGTATAGTGGATGTTGATGTATAATTGATTCAATAACAATATAAACCCTTCTAAATATTTTTTCGATAACAATTTTATTCATTTTATAATTCATTACATGACATATCTGAGTAGTTATTTACATATGACGGCTAACTCATGTTACTGTATCATTTATACTATCACCACACATTCCATTGTATATATAATTATCTTGGTTCCAACTAGATACCTCTATATCATAGATTATATAATGTTCATGGGGATGATACTAAAATTAGTGAAAATATAAGGTGTCAAACTATGATCACAAAATTAATGACTCAAAAATAATGAAATTTTTTACTTAATAACTTCAAATGTTACAATCTTGGTCTTCCAATATTATCTCCCTAAAATATTGTTTTTACCATTATATTTAACATACTAAGAAAATATTACATAAAATTTATTAAATGGAATTTTAATAAACTTTATCATACCAATCAATTGTGTCTAGATAATTTCATTATTAGGCTTTTTATTATGTACCTATATATGGTTGGGATAATACCCAACACAACCTATTTTATTTTTTACCCAAATATAAAAATTGAGTAGATCCAACATCTACCTTCCACTATATAACTAATGAATTATATTCTAGGAAAACCAAATAATCCATAACTAAATAAAATATAAGGATTTTACCTCATATTTCTTCCTTATGGTTTTTACTATTTTTTCTTATGTTAGTCTCAAACATAACAAAACCTTGGTCTATTTCCTATTGAAGCAACCCAAGTTAATCAACCATAAATATGACATTGATTGTAATGTTTAATTAATATGTCTCATAACTAATAAAAAACCCACTGACCTAAATTTTTAGTTTCTAGGATACGATATACATAAAACACATATATTTTGTGATGTCGACACTTCTATATAAACTAAATTTACTCTTAGTATTTTTATAAGACAAAAAATAGTCAAATACTATTGATATAAATTCATAAGAATAGATTATCATAAATTCAAAGTAAGGGATAAAATATAAAAGTACATAATTTTTAAATCTTATATTTATTAGAAATAATTAATATGAATAAAATATATGATTTCAAACAACATGAATGAATACGTATTAACATAAGCATGAAAGAGAAAAACAACATGCAAGCCGAGAAAACATTTAACATGGTATGAGAAAAAAAAGAAGCATATAAATTAATCCATGGAAAAAATGAAATAAAGTGACATAATTTTAAAACAAATTATTTTATATTATATTTATTTTTACGTAAATGAAATTTCATTGATATATTGAGTTACATGCAACACCATGTTTACAAAAACCACAATATAGTATTAAAATAGTATTATTTAAATGTTATTTTTGTAACCTAGAAATTAAAATTATTAGTAAAAATTGGAATATGTAGATAATGAAAAATATATATAATTTTCATAAATACTTCCAATATAGTGATTAATATGAAATAAATCATCAATAATTTTTTAGACATAATTTAATTCTTCTAAAATAATTTTTATTAGAAAATTAATTCAATTTTTATATGAATATTAAAATATTATTGTAGAAATATTAGATATTTTATTTTATTATAATAATATAATTTTCAAAATTATGAAATAAAAATTATCTAACAGTGAAATGTTTAGATTTTGTTTGAAAACATATATTTTTTATTGAACAATGAAATATATAGTTTTTTTGTAAAAGTAATACTTATTTTAATTAAAAAATCCCCATAATTTTTTATTTTGGACCTAAATTAATATAAGTATAATTTGATAATAAATAATAAAATTATTTACAATGGGAAAGTCATTATTCATTATCTTGGAATAATAAATTACTTCAAGACTTAAAATGTGATTTTTTTCATTAAAAACAAATTACATTATTCTTTTTGGATTTTTGTAAAATTAATTTCTTTAACTTATAGAGATATAATTTGGTAAAGTGTATTAAAATTTTTTAATCATCATAATTAATATTATTTAATGTGCTCAAGATAATTAATTATCACAATTCATATTAAAAATAATGAGAATTTTTCACCCTAGTAAAAGGGTAAATCATGTTAAACTTGTTAAAAACTAAGTGATAAGGCCACCATTTTGCATCAAAATTTATATTTTAGACTTTTATAAAGATATATCACATAAATCTTAATATTTTATTTTTATGAAATAGTTTATAATGTCAATGGAATCTATAATATTTTAATCAATGAAAAATATAAAATTTGACTCTATGGATTTTAAATTTCTCTTATATATTCATATTTATAAAAAATTAATGAATATTAATTTTTATTTTAAAAAAATCAAATTATTTTCTTAATTTTAATTTATTTATAATTTTAATTGATTATATAATTACCTAAAATTCTAACACAATATAGACACTATATTTATCCAATCACTATAAAAATAAAATGATTGATTTTATAATAGGAAAATAAATAAAATTTGGGAAAATAATTGTTTCTATTGATTTTTTTCAAGTAGTATAACATATTAATAATGTTTTAAAGGTTTATATTCAAATAAAATAACTTTATTTATGACTTTAATATCAATGTAATTGAATATTTCCAAAAATAACTGTAATGATATTTTATAATTAACAATAGTTTATTAAATGATTTCAAATTCTTAAAAATACCATATTCATACTTTTAAATGGTATTTATTTAAAAAATCAATTATAGTCTATTTATCGGTTACCTTTCCTTATATGAATGTATTAAAGACCCTTTATGTGTATAAAACATTGATTTTGTGGAAATTTTCAAAATAGTTTACTTGAGGTTAAAACTAATTGATATGGGTTAAAATTACCTAATAACTTATTTAAATAAAATTTTATATATTTAATTATACCTTATCCTTATCAAACTATAATATTATATATATTGGATCCATCTTACCAATAACATCACCTAATAATATTTTGAAATTGTGAGAATGTACATGTGTTCCACTCACCTCAATTATAAATGGGCACTTCGTTTCCTAAATTATTCACACCACATGAAAAACGTAGTGTGGAAAACATGGAAAAAATATATCCCAAATATACTTTAAAAATTTATAGAATTTAAGGAATAACTAAAATACCAATACTTATATTCATTTTGAAGATATCTAAAAGAGGATTCTCTATGAAAAGATAATCATTTTTACAACTCATTAAAATTTATTTATTCTTCTACATCCTCAAAATTTATTATAACCACAGTAAAATAATAAATATATTTTCATAAATATACTAATATAATATTATGAATATTGAATAACCAATTTATATCTCGTTACAATTCTATATATAGAGGAAAACATCATTCACCCCATATATGGCATATCGTCTCCACATAGCAATGTAATTTGTTTTTCATCACAAATTTAATTGGATAGATATAAATATACAACTAGTGAATATGAATATTATTTATGCTTTAATTATTATTCGTGAAATATAATATATCCTTCAAATTAATACCCTTATACTTATTAAAAATTGATAATTTCTCTTGTGTGTACAAGTAGAATACAACATACACGAAGTGACGTGATTCATTTATCATGTTTTCCTATTATATATGACTATATATATAAAAAATAAAAGTGAAATTTATAACCTATTTTATATTCTGTATATTATGGAACCATGATCAATATACTATTACGAAAACATAAGAATACAATATCTACGAAAAAAAATTAGTTAACTCTTCTAAGTGACAATTTTAATTAGGGATTATTAATAAATGGGTATTAAATATTATAATTAGATCATATATAATATTATCAGTTTTTAAATTATTCAATAATATTAGTATAATAAATTATATTTTAATATATATTAGTTTAACATCACAAAAAAATTATGTTAGGCATATGTTAAAGTATTTTGTCTTAATTTCCCTTCATTGTGGCATATTTTAGTGGAATACACCTAATTTATTATATATGATTTGTATACTATATATTATTCCTAATACATCGTGAATCATCTATTCATCATGTTATTTTATGCTATAATTCTAATTATTTCATCAAATGGGATTTGACATGAGTGTTACGAAGTGGTAGGAGTTTCTTAACTCAATTAACATTCATTGAGTTCTAATACTACTTTATTGACTATGTTATGCCTAGGTTCTATGTTAAATGAAATATTATTAACAAAATTGTAAATGATTGTATTTAATTTTTTTCAAACATGGCCACTTTATTTATTTATTCTCACATCAATGATATGACCATTGTAACAGTTGGTTTCACAATATCAACATTATTCGGGATGGTTTATGTTTAAGAATCCATTAGGGGAAATGTATGATATTTCTTTCGTAAACCTAAACTATTTTATTTTCCACTATTTATTTATAAAAATTATAATTATGTTTTTAAAATTTCCTTTCTAGGTACTCATTAATTAGAAATAATGTTTTTAATGAAACATTAAATTATTTTATATCTGATCGAGATTTTTTTTTCTTCCACTATAGTATTTTAAATAAAATTATCACAAGAATGTTATTTACTATTCTACTATGAATTTGGGAATTCATTTTTTACCCATGTTTTTTATTCTATAATAATTTTAAAATAATTATTATTATCATTTTATGAATGAGGCACTTTATTATTTTTAACGAAAATGTGAAATGAATCAAGTTTTTTACATACACAGCATGAAAAAAATTTCTTAGCATCCTGAAAATGAAGCTAATTGAATATTTTTTTCATGTTTTCAATACACATTAACAAGAAAAATTATCCTGTAATAATTTGGATTTTTATTTTTTTGAATATGAGATTCAAAAATTAAATGGTTATTTTCATAAATAAAACATCAGGAGATCATTTTAAATTATTTAAATATATGTAAACATTCTTGGTAAAATATTATACTTTACCAATTATTTAATCTTTCTATTCCATTCACCATATTACTCTAGATGCCTTATTGTTATTATAAATATATTTATTTGCGAATATATTAATTTTTGATACTCAAAATTTATAATATGAATGATTAAGCTGATTGTAATGCCCCATGAATTTTAAATGTTTTCCTTTTAAAATAAATTTATTAATTTTTCTGTCTTTAATTATATATAACACCAAGTTACGTTGTCACATCACACAACACTAAGATAAGATTATGGAACAAAAAACACTATGCTTAGAGGGGAATATAAGATATAGATACTTTAAGATAAATATTTACTATTTTAAATATATTCAATAAATATTTTTACTTTTAAATTATAGGTTTGATAGGAATAAGATAAAAATTTTCTAATTTTACAAATAAAATATTTATTTTTATAAAGGATTTTTTCCATATTTTAATTGTGAACCTATTTTAAATATAAATTTTGAAACTTTTTTAATTTTCATATAAAAAAATGAACTTAGATTTTGGAAGAGGAATATAAATATTATATTAGTGTGATTTTTTTGTATTTTTCTGTGATATTTTCTATTTTGAGTAATAGTGAAAATACTGTAAATAAATTCAAAACACCTTTTTCTTCTAATTGGTTTCTAAGGTTAATGTATATTTTTAATTAGTTTTAAAGTCAAATGACTTAAATTTTATATCTATTAATCCAATTTAGGTTATTGAAATAATTTTCATAACAAATTAAGAAATAAAAAATTCTATTCTTTTGAAAATTTTCACTTAAAAACAATATTTCACATCATGTATGTAGTAGTAGCTTTAAATTAATTTTCACCACTTATATGAAATGAATTAAGAAAAATTTGTATACATATCTGGAATCAGTATAATATTTATAATCTAATAAATAAAAATTAAAATTTGACCATTCTATTTTGTGAATGAATTTAAAATTAATTATAGTGATTAAGGTAAGAATAAGATTACTTAAGGATTAAAAATAGAATGTATGTTGTGTAAAAGACCCAAAAATTGTCCAAAATGCATTGGATGGACATGGTCTGATGATCACAACCATATGCTCTATTTTTTTATGTTAGTTAGATATAATTCCATGAATGTGACCTATATAGTAATTTTTAGTTGGATAAGGACACTTAAAAGGTGGTGAATTGTGTTCCAAATAAAATTTATGTCTAAAATTCATTTTCAAGACTTCCCTAATTTGAAATGAAAAATATCCTAGTTAACAAAAGTATCAGATTTATAATTTTTTTGAACTTTTTAAATAATTATCAAAGGGTGATTACTTCTCATTTAAAAAAACAATGAATTATTATTTGAACTTTTGAAATAAATATACTAAATAATATTAAAATATAAACCCTATCAAATATTTACTATCATAGTGAAGTAAAACTTTCTAATTTAAATAAAACTATAAAAATAGAGCATTGAAAGACACATCAAATTTTAAAATAGGAGGTTCAGTCTCTAGGTGAGAATTTTTCCTCTCCACATGGTGATCGCCTACAACCAAGAAATTTATATAAAAAAAATTTGATCCACACCCTAGACTGGGGTACACAATAGTGTAGACAACTATCTAGGTCAACAAGACCTCTTCCACAGTTTTTTGTGGGAGTAAAAATTACAGCAGGCCATGTATGGACCTCTTCCACTATTATCAATTGGAGTTTAAGGTATAAAAAGATATTTTTGTATAGATATCAATGTATCTTCTAGTTATTAATAGGAGGTAGTCTATTTTTATATAAATAATAGAAACACACCACTCATATTGTAATTAATGTATGCAAGTAGAGATACAATATTGGTAAAGGTGTTAAAAAGCTCTGTATGTTTAGATCTATAGCTTTGAGACTCTTTAAGGACTGGTTATAGTGAAAATGGAGAAGATTTTTAGAATGTGACAACAAAAAAAGTGTCATGAAGCCTTATATCATTTTTTCTTAGTGAGGTAGTGGTTATCTAAAAGTTTTATTCTTTACTAATCAATTCTTTCTACATAAGTTCTTTGATTAGGATTCAAAATGATTTTCTTTGTTTTTAACAGTTGGTAGTTCTTGTTTTGTTCTATGGTGTATGAGGAGCTCGGTATATTTTATAAGGTCTTGACATTTTTCATGGTGATCTAGACATTACGATTATAAAATTTATCATAGAAGAAGCATGTTCTCTAATACCTCGTAATGCTTACTAGTCTCTAAAATCCATTAAATGTTGTCAATAAATGTTAAAAAACTTATTAATATAATAAGTAGTGCTATGATTTAAAAATATTATATTTAAAAGTAATTTTGAATTTAAATGGAAATAAGAGGATTGATAGGGCCTCATGATTGGTATGTAAGTCTGTCAGTGTCTCATAATATCTGTGATTGTGTCTGTCAGTGTATCATATTATTAGTACATTGGTCTGTCGATGGATCACTTTGTCGGTAGATACTCGAGTGGTAGGTACCGTTTCAGTAGGTAATGCATCGGTAACATAGATATTTGTAGCTTATAATTCATTAGAATTATGAGTATTGGTAACTTCCTCTCTATATAGGTCAAGATTTCTATAGGTCAGGTATCAGTGACTTATCCATATTGGTGACTTATAATTATTGGTGACTTATATTTATCCAAATTATGTTAACCTATCTTATGAAATAAACACTAAAAAGATTAAGATTAAATGTAAACATGTTTATGGAAGATGTTACTTAATAAAAAAAATTAAACATAATTTGTGGGAATTAAAACTAAAGGAGGACAACAATAAGTTAACAAAGGAAAAAGACAAAAAGGAATCCTTCCTTTCCTTTAACACTTGAAAATCACTAAGAAAGGTAAAACTAACATATTATCTACAATAAATATTATTTTTAATGGTAAAAGAGTTTTTTATCAAGAAAATTTAGTTTAATTTTTTTTAGATATGAGAAAATTAAATTAAACACTTAAGAAACACCAATGCATGGATTATTTTGTTAATAATTAAATAAAATAAATGATTTCAAGAACATAAAATGTAAAGAAAATTAAAAGCATTATTATGTTAAATTATTTTCATAAATGAATTTAAAATTTTAGAAAACTATGAAATTAATATATTCTAATTTCAAAATTGTTTTTATAATTTTCAATTATATGAAATCAATATTGTCAAAATTGGCATTATTATTATTTTAAAATAAATCATATTTTATTAAATCATATAAAAATATTAAAACTCATATATTATTCAAATTTATTTTAATGTGTTTTTAAATATCAAATATGGTCCATTCACGGACCAATTTAACTTTTAAAATTAATATAATGACCCCTGATTATTATAATCATTTATATAGTAATTAGGGTTAATGTTGTGTTTTTGCGCATTATGTACGCTTATATTGAATTATTTTACAATGATATGGGTTTTTTATATTATATATTAAATTAAATATATTTGAATTGTTTGGTATAAATTTTATAATAAATATTACTTTTATTTAGTCTTAATAGATGTATTACATAGGTTAGAAAACTAGATATCTAAATGAAAAACCAAAATGAAAAAAATAAAGAAACATTAAGATTAAAGAAATAAATCATAAAAAATATTTAATTTTTTTATGATGTTACTTTGGATCTAAATAATTACCCTTTGATATATTATCTTTTTTTTGGAAGTATATTATGTTATACTAACCTCCTAGAATTTTTAACCATTTTGAATTTAGATGAATGTCACTCCTCCTCCACTATAAAAGGTATATCACCCCCTCACATATTTATACATCTCATTACCTTTATCTCATCAAAACTATACGCATATAATCTCAAAAAATCAATGCCATATTCTTATAAGACTCACTTTAGATATAAATCAATCCATGTAAAACATTTAGTATAAACCAAATAGAGTTACCCAAAGAAGAGGTAACATTCATCAACGATGTGTTTTTTTATTTGTTTCTCCAGAACATAAATTATTATTTTATCTTGATTGTATATTATTCTTATTATCCAAAAAATATTTATATTATTATATGTTAATGTAAATACCTAAACCTACACACAATTCCATCAAATTAGATACATAATCATCATTTGGGTGTGTGGAAGACTACAACCTAGAAAACCAATGTCATTCATTATTCCATTACCATCGTTAAAGGGCGATTATAAGGATTTATTTATAGTTTATATGTTATTTATAGAATATTTATTCTTTCTCAAATTTACCCAAAAGAAGAAGGTAGGATGGTCCTTGTAGTCTAGCTTGGGTTGTCGAATCCTCTGAGACCTGAGAATTAACCAATAGAAACATACATTCTATGGATTGTTTTTGGATATGAAGTGTACAACATGGGTTTATTTTATATGTTTTTAAGTTATCTTTAAGAGACTTATGTGAATTCATTTTAAAAGTGTGAGTAGATCCTAGGTTATCACTTGGGGTGGATTGGACGTATTTCATTTTCAATGATTTCAATTTCTTTTATTTGAGATGAATTCATTTAGAAGATAAAACAACATCGTCACTTACTGGTTTAATAACCAAAACCTGTAATACTAATCACCTATACACTTGAAGGATCAATGTTTTGATCACTTTAAGGTAAAGGTTCGTATTAGCACATGAAGTGTGTGGCCTTAAATTCAACAAGGACGATGAAGTTTAAAAATCATAAAATAAAAATATCAATTAAAGAAGTGATTATAAATTAATGGGGTGATAAATAACATCCAATACAGACCCTTGATACTCCCTTGGATCAACCCATAATTGTTCTATCCCTTTATTAATCCCATGGTTTCAATGGAAGCGAAAAGTAGACTCATGAGGGAGGAAATGGAGAAGTAATGAAAACAATAAAAATAAAATGATCACTCTGCCGTTGTGTGAATAATTTCACAAGGTTTAGTATGAATAAATTCACACCTTGAACTAACGGTATCAAAATGATATTAAGAACAATAGAATATGTGGAAAAGAAGAGATTTTATTAAGAAACTAAATTGAATTGAACAACTTACATGTGAAAGACAAAATTGGGACAATAAAATTACAACATAACATTACAATTAAACAAAGCGTCAAAGATTATAAAACTACTCCACCAACACTGCCTTAAATAGGAATTTTGGAAGCCTTGGGTTGAGCCTCTAACATTAAAAAGTATCCCACTTGATTATGGTAGGTCTAGGGTGGTGGAATGCTTGTGGAACTTGGACATTTCCACATTTGACCCGAGGTGGAAGCTAGCTTTCATCTACCGAACAGACGTGCTTGGAAGACATTCTAGATTGCTGAATCAGAGTGGTCCATCGAAGACGAAAATGGATCCCCGGATGCCTCCTAACCTTTTGTTAATTTTTCGCCCATTTGGAGTTGTAGATTAGGAGATATAATTAGATTAGTGGGCTATTTTTCTGGGACATAGAATCTGGCACGTAATATTTTTTCTAAATTGGGTTGCCTACATGACCACCATGGAAGCCGAATTAGCATTGTGTCCTGAAGAGTGATGTGTTCCTGTATATTTCTTCTAGAATCCCAAGAAATATAGGATTAATTGGGCCTGTACAGTGGGCCCCGCATTCGAGTTAGTGGGCTGGTGTCCAATGTGACTTATCTATAATTGTTTCCTTTCATCACAAAATATCCCCATATTCTTCCATGAATTATCCATTGATCCCTGAATGTAACATGTTCATATTGATGTGTAGATCAATTTAACACAATATAAAATTGAAAAATGGATAATTAAATTCCATAAAATCAGATGAATCATTGGGTACATTAAATGATGTTCAAAAATTTACCACATAATAGTGCATTTTAAGTAAGAATTACAATCATAATGTGAAATGATGTTCAAAGTGTAAAATGCACTAAAATGATGATTATTAATAATAAATCACATGAATATTATATATATTAACAATGAATATTGGCCTCATTTAGTGGCTAATCACACCCCCCAACTTGAGTTTTTCTAGTCCCGAGGAAAATATATCTCAACAATATGAAATTCAAATTCCTTTTTCCAAACAAATTTTAATACACAATGATCACTAGAAACCCTTATACCAAACAATCATGAAACCCATTAAAATATTTTAATACATGATAGTTTTATAAGAAGATCCCAATCCCAATCCCATTCCTTTGTTCAAATTCATTTCCATATTTCATCCAATATCAATTAAGTATGAGGATATGTTGTGCATCACAATAGACATGGGGGTTACTTTTTATTCAAGGGGGAAATGACAGAAGAACTAGGTGGAATCACATTTTAATATTAATATGAGTATTCAATTTTTTTTGTATTATATTTTTTTGTTTTTTTTTTTGCAATTTTTCCATGGTAATTGAAATTGCACTCAAAAGAGTCAACCCCTATAGCGAGACTTTGCCGATGACTCCTAGGCTCAAAGACCATAGGGAACCAAGTGAAGCCCACATACTCGGGCATCATCTTGAGTTAACTCAATCAAAAACAAATTCAAATTACCAAAAATAGATATAAAATTACTGACTTTGGTCCAGAGAGTCACGATCCCCAAGTACCGAAAGCCACGCATTATGTCATTTCATTACTCAACACATAAATTTATTATTATTATTTTATTTTTTTATTGAATAATCATATTAAAACTAAAATAATCACCAAACCTATGATATTTATTTTTGGGACCCCATGAACTCAAACTACTACCCCACTATCCAAAGGATGTGCATTGTGATCTTTTTTTATTTGGATGAAAATATAAATGATGAAATATCACATTAGACAGCCACACTTTGCAAAATCTATGATCATGAAATTATACAAGGATTAAAATCAGAATCAGGGCATTCTAAATTATTTGATATTCAGTTTCAAAGTGTTCAATGTGTATTACCATGTTCAATGTTAAAGGAATTTTTCCTTCCATTTACACTTTTATTTTCAAATCATTCATTTTTTTGACACAAAAGCATTTTTTATTTTATCTCCCCCCTAAATTAAAATAAAACTATCCCCAGTGTTTAAAGAAAATAAAATTTAGAAGTGGGTAGAGGTAGGTAATTAATGTTCAAAAAGGAAATTGAAAATGAGGATCATGGAATGAAGTCACCTGGTGGTTGAAGTTGAAATTTTTGCTACTCCGTTTTAATTCATTGATATCCATGTCTCTTGCAGAGTTCCCTAGTAGAAAAAGGAAAAAAAATCAAACAAAAAAAAATAATATATATATATATATATAATAAATAAAGTAAAATATAAGTATATATATAAAAATCATAGAATAAAGAAGCACAAAAAGCCGTAGGTTAGTGGTAAGTGCGTGCCCCTGTCTCCCTTTGGTCCTGGGTTCGAATCCCCACAGCTTTACCGGTTGGGACGGGGTTTGAACCACGACTCATGATGTGTCCCTTTTTACTATTCTTATTATATTCTTATTTATTTTTTTATTTTTATTTTAACCTACAAACACATTGAAATAAAACAAACTAATGATACATTGTCTTCTTTTTAAATTTCTGGGTAAGGTATTACTCAAGGATCACACCACATGACACAGATGAATATGGTTCTCCCCTTTCATACCCATCCATACTCATAATAAAGGAACGTGTCAATAGTCTATTTTTTTAAATATAAAATTGATTAATTAAAATATAAATTTGATTAAAACAAAAAAATGATAGGAAACTTTAAAACCATGGGATGCCTCCCATTCCGCGATTTGTTTAATGTCATTAGCCCGACATTGATCCAAAATCATTCAATTTTTCCCGGTTCATAGGTTGGCTCAATTAAATCAACCTCTATTTCTTGTTTATTGAATGATTCAATGTATGGTTTTAACCTTTGACCATTAACCTTGAAAATTTAACCACTTATGTGATATTGAATCTCTACTGCCCCATGGGGGTACACATGATGCACTATGAAAGGTCCTGACAATCTAGACCTTAACTTTCTTGGGTGTAAATGGAGTTTTGAACTATACAAGAGCACAAGTTTTCCTAGTTCAAAATATTTGATCGTGATATTCCTAGATTGGTAGGCTTGAACTCTAGCTTTATTGATCCTTGAATTTTCATAAGCCTACATCCTAAGTTCCTCTAGTTCATTGAGATTTAATTTCCTTTTTGTTCTAGCCAATGAGAGGTCATAATCCATTTTCTTAATTTCCCAAAAGGCCTTATGCTCAATTTCAACAGGTAAATTCCATGATTTTCCATAAACCATCCTATATGGTGACATTACTAGGATGGTTTTGAATGCTGTAAGATTTCCAAAAGAGCATCCAATAGGTTCTCAGACTAATCTTTCCTAGAAGGATTGACAGTTTTCTCAAGAATTGGTTTGATTTCACGTTTGGCTAACTCAGCTTGACCATTGGTCTGTGGGTGGTAAGCAGTGGAAACTTTGTGAGAAATTCCATATTTTTCCATGAGTGATGATAATGGATGATTGCAAAAATGAGTTCCATTTCACTAATGATAGCCCTAAGAATTCAAAATCTAGAGAAGATGTTTTCCATGAGAAATCTAATAATTGTTTGATGATCATTCGATTTTGTAGGAATAACCTTAACCCATTTGGAGGAATAATAGATAGCTAAGAGAATGTAAAGATATCCCCTAGAGTTTGGGAAGGGACCCATGAAATCAATTCCCCAATAGTCAAATATTTCAACCACTAAGATTGAAGTGAGTGGAATTTGATTCCTTTTTGTGATGAAACCAAATTGTTGACACCTAGGACAACTTTGACAAAACGTGTAGGAGTCCCTTGAGAGGGTGGTCCAGAAGAGACCTCATTGAAGAATATTAGTAGATGTTTTCTTAGAGGAAAAGTGACCTCCACATGGCTCACTATGACATATTTTAAGGATGGACTCTTGTTCAGATTCTAGAACACACCTCCTAATGACTTGGTCAGGGAAGAACTTATAGAGGTATGGGTCATTAAACACATAGTTTCTAACATCATAAAGGAATTTCCTTCAAGCCTGAGTCCCTAAGAATTCTGGAATGACTCATGTAACTAAGAAATTGGCTATGTCAGCATACCAAGGGAAGTCACTCACAGAGTATAGGTGTTCATCAGGAAATGAATCAGACACAGAAAGGTGATTTGAGTTTTATTTGAATTCCATCCTAGATAGGTGATCAACTACAACATTTTCAATTCCCTTTTTATCCTTGATTGTGAGGTCAAATTCTTGTAGTAGAAGGACCCACCTAATCAGTCTATCCTTATCATCCTGTTTTTGGAAGAGGTATTTTAGTGCAGAATGGTCAGTGAACACTGTGATGGGGGATCCTAAGTGGTAGGACCTAAACTTCTCTAAGGCAAAAAAATATCAAGTAACTCATTTTCAGTGGCGGTGTAGTTTATTTGGGAATCATTTAAGGATTTTCTTGTATAAGAAATGACATAAGGAATTTTATCACAACGCCATCCTAACATAGCTCCTACAGAAAAGTCACCATAATCACACATAAGTTTGAAAGGAAGGTACCAATTTGGAGATTTAATAATGGTAGGAGATGTGACAGAGGATTTGAGGGTTGAGAATGAACCCTCACAGCTTTCTGTCTAAACAAATGGAGCATCCTTTACTAGGAGAGCACAAAGGGGATAGAAGATTGAACTAATGTCTTTGATGAATCTTCTATAGAAACCCGCATTTCCTATGAAAGAACTCACTTCTTTGAGTGTTTTGGGTGGTGGAAGGTGATATATGATGTCAACCTTGGCTTTATCAACTTCAATCCCCCTACCTAAGACCAGATGGCCCAGAACTAGTCCCTCTTTAACAATGAAATGGCATTTTTCCCAATTTAGGAGAAGATTTTTTTCTTCACATCTTGACAAGACTCACTCCACATTCTGCAGACATCCCACAAATGTATCCCCAAACACAGAGTAGTCATCCATGAAGACCTCTAGAAAATCCACTACCATGTCTGAGAAGATTCCTATCATGCACCGCTGGAAGGTTACAGGAGCATTGCATAAACCAAAGGGCATGCGTTTGAAGGCAAAGGTGCCGAATGGATAGGTGAATGTAGTCTTACTTTGATCCTCTAGGGAGACCTCAACTTGATTGTACCCTGAGTACCCATATAAGAAACAGTAGAAGGCATGACCTGCCACTCTCTCAAGGACTTTGTCAATGAATGGTAAGGGCAAATGGTCATTCTTGGTGAATGAGTTTAGCTTCCTATAGTCAATACAGACCCTCCATCCACTACACACCCTTATTAGAAGAATCTCTCCATCCTCACTGGTTATCACTGTGATTCCAACCTTTTTTGGAACCACTTGGATTGGGCTCACCCATTCACTCTCATCTATGGGATATATGATACCAGCTTTAAACAATTTCATAATTTCTTTCCTTACTACCTCTATGAGATTAGGATTGAATCGCCGTTGAGGTTGACAACATGGCTTGAATCAGATTCTAGAACAATCCTATGAGTCCCAATAAGTGGTCTAATCCCGAGAATATCAGAAAGGGTCCAACCATTGGATTTCTTATAATTTTTGAGGATATCTAGAAGTATCCTCTCATGATTGGCTTCAATAGAAGAAGAAATGACAATAGGATGTGTTTGATTTTCCCATAATAAATCATACTTGAGTGCAGCAGGACGTTCCTTTAATTCAAGATCAGGTTGGTTCGGAATTTCAGCAGAATATTGGGACATTGGATCGAGATCAATTTTGTTTCCTAGAGTTTTAAATAGGATTTATTCCCCACATGTATAAGTTTCATCCACTTGATTGGCTTGATCAAATTTAGGGAAGGAATTTTGAGTGGTCTCCATGAAAGTGGTTTCTTGAAAGGTTTCACTATTTATTGGACATAAGACTTCATCATAAGAACAATTTGAAAATGATTCAAGCCAAGGAGATAAAATTCCTTCATATGAAAAAAGGAAATCAATCTCATCCTTACTTAAACATTCATAAAACATTCCTTGATGTTATATGGATTCATTATCAATTCTTCCGATCATGTTTACTTCATGAATGTCCTCATCATCCTCTATTTGTGAGCTTTCATTATAGATGTTCATGTCTAGACCCATTTTTCTAAAGGTGATGGTAATGTTCCAATTTTGGACTCAGATAACTGAGTTGATTGTTTCAAGGAAGGGATGACCAAGGATGATTGATTTTTGTTCCTTATTTACTAAGTTTGGATGGTTGTCGTGGACAATGAAGTCAGAAGGGTAGATGAAGTTTTCAACCTTTACTAGAATGTCCTTTAAAATCCCCTTTGTAACCCTAATGCTACAATCAACATGTTGAAGTGTGACAGATGTGGGTTGGAGCTCTTCTAGGCCTAACTGGTATTACACAACATGAGGGATGAGATTGACACTATTACCTAGGTCACACAAGGCCTTGACAACTTTGCTCTCTCCTAGTTCAACATTGATGAAAGGGAAACCCAGGTCTTTCAACATAGGAGGAATGGTCCCTTGAATGGTGGTACTCACATTATCAGCCAAAAGGAATTGGTTTTTATGTGAAATTTTTCTTTTAAAAGTGAACAAGCCCTTAAGGTACTTTGATTAGGTAGGTATGGTTTGGATGGAATTGAGAAGGTGAATGTTCAACTTGACTTGTGAGAAGATTTCCCTCAATGTTTCACTCAATTCAAGCTTGGTTTTCCCCCTCATGCATTGAGGAAATTGTACTGGTTGTGGGGTTGTTTGTTGAAGAGTTGTCTCGTTGACAATGTTGTCGTGTTTTCCAGTTTGATCATTTGGTTCATTTGAATTTCCATCCAAGTTTGAATCTTTAGGTGGATTCTGAGTTATTTGTTCAGGTTTCTCAATTAATTTCCCACTTCTTAAAATAGTCACATCCTTTAGTTGTTCGTGAGTTGTTTGAGTACAACTTGAATCTCCCCTTGAAGTTGAGGATGGAACCGCCTATGTAGGCATGGGTTACTTTATAGTTTTTATGGTTTTAAGTTCTTGTTTAAGGGAAGATACTTCCAAGTTCATCCTTTCCATTTCTTTGCACAGTTGTTCTAGTAGGCTTTGTGGAACAGTTTGGGTTAGTGCTTGAGAAGATTGG
This sequence comes from Viscum album, assembly GCA_963277665.1. NCBI lineage: Eukaryota > Viridiplantae > Streptophyta > Magnoliopsida > Santalales > Viscaceae > Viscum > Viscum album. Next base: position 1,882,761,681 of record OY728132.1, read on the forward strand.
TTTATCTCGGTGGGGATATTTTGGAGGTGGGATGGTTTATTGAAAATGTAATTGTGGCTATTGGTATTGGATAGGTTGAGATTGGAACTAGTTATGGGTTTGGTAGTTCTGATGGGGTTAAGGATTTTGTCCCTGTGGTTGGCTAGGTTGTTGGTTATCTTTCCAGTGGAAGTCTGGGTGGTCATTATACCTTGGGTCGAAGTTGTTCTGGTATGGATGTTTTTGAAAGTTCAAGGAATTTACTTCTACTGGGGTTCCTCCAAAAAGAACATCCTTGATGGATGGAATGGTTGGGCAGTTGTCTCTCTTATGGTCATGTTTGTCACAAATTGGGCAAACAAGGTCTATATTTTGGATTTCATGGACTTTCCTAAGGTCCATTTCTTCAACCATCCTAGAGAGTGGTGCAAGTTTTTTCCTAAGTCTTTCCTCTTCTCTAAGTGTATGAATTCCAGTAGTTCTTTGTGGGTTTTCAGAATAAGGTGATGTTCCCCATGTTTGGTTTTGTTCAGAAAGGCTTTCTAGAAACTCGTAAGCATCATTTGGGGCTTTTTTAAATGTTCCTTTACACATCATGTCAATGAATTGTTTATTCCCCGGACCCAACCCTTCATAGAAAATTGTCACTTGTTCAAGAATAGAAAACCCATGGTGTTGAACCATGTTTAGAGTGTCTTTGAACCTCTCCCATGTTTCATAGAATGACTCTCCCTCTTTTTCAAAAACGTTTTGTATACTCATTTTAAGTGCAATTGTCTTGTGGTGGAGAATTGTATTTTTTTGTAGAATTCTCTTTGTAGTTGTTCCCAAGAGATTATGGATGATGGTCTCAAATTGTTTAGCCAATTTTTAGCTCTATCCATTAAAGAAAAAGGAAATATCCTCATCTTAGCTAATTCTAGTTGATGTGGGGGACACATGGTTTCTACAATGTCATTTGACTCATTAATGTGAAGGTGGGGCATCTCGGACTCCATTCCATGGAATGTGGGAAGGTGGTTTAAAACATGGGGTTTAAAGACATATTTGGAATCTCCTAGGGAATTTCTTCTAATGAATGAGGGGGCATTGGTCTAGGAAGGTGTGAGGCAGTCATTCATGGTTTGATCAACTGCATTCCCTAAATTTGGGGATACCTCATTTGGGTTTCCATTTTGGTTTCCACCAGGGTTTATGAGTTGGTTTCTTTGAAGACATTCCATTGAAATGGGATCAATTTTGGACTCAAGAGTATTAGTAAGATTAGTATCTAATGGAATGAGTTCACTTGGTGTACTCGACTCCCCAACCCCAGGACTATCCACCCTAACTATACTGTTTGATTGATCACTGGTGTAGTCAGACATGCGCCAAAAGAAAAAAAATGAAAAGGGGAAAAGATAAGAGACTTTGGATGAGAAAATAAGAAATGGGGGAGAATAGAATGGTTGTTTAGATGACTTATTTGGGTCCCCAGTAACGATGTCAAAATTTTATTCTCGCTCAAATTTACCCAAAATAAAAAGGTAGGACAGTCCTTGTAGTCTAGCTTGGGTTGTCAAATCCTCAGAGACCTAAGAAGTAACCTATAGACCCATACATTCTATGGATTTTTTTTGGATATTAAGTGGCCAAATTGGGTTGATTTTATACGGGTTTAAGTGAACTCTAAGAGACTTAAGTGAATTCAATTTAAAAGAGTGATTTGATCCTAGGTTATCACTTGGGGTGGATTGGACATATTTCGTTTTCAATGATTTCAATTTCTTATATTTGAGATGGATTCATTTAAGAAGAAAAAATAACATCGTCACTTACCAGATTTATACCTACACCCTTTAATACTAATCACCTATACACTTGAAGGATCAATGTTTTTATCACTTCAAGGTAAAGGTTCTTATTAGCACATGAAGTGTGTGGCCTTAAATTCAACAAGGACGATGAAGTTTAAAAATCATCAAATAAAAATCTCAATTAATGAAGTGATTACACATTAATGGGGTGATAAATAACATCCAATACAGACCCTTGATACTCCCTTGGATCAACCCATAAGTGGTTTATTTCTCCACTGATCCCCTGGTTTCAATGGAAGTGAAAAGTAGACTCATGAGGGAGGAAACAGAGAAGTAAAGAAAACTATAAAAATAAAATGATCACTCCACCGTTGTGTGAATAATTTCACTAGGTTTAGTGTGAATAAATTCACACCGTGAACCAACGGTATCAAAGTGATATTAGGAACAACATAATAAGAGGAAAATAAGATATTTTATTAAGAAACTAATGTGAATTGAACAACTTACATGTGAAAGACAAACGTGGGACAACAAAATCGCAACATAACATTACAATTGAACAAAGCACCAAATATTATAAAACTACTCCACCAAAACTGAATTAAATAAGCTTTTTGGAAGCCTTAGGTCGAGTTTCCAACATTACAAAGCATCCCACTTGATTATGGAAGGTTTAGGGTGGTGGAAATCTTGTGGAACTTGGACTTTTCCACATTTGACCCGAGGTGGCAGCCAACTTTCATCAACCGAACAGACGCTCTGGTAAGACCTTCTAGATGGCCAAATAAGAGTGGGACATAGGAGAATAAAATGGATCCCCGGATGTCTCCTAACCTTATGTAAAATTAGGGACCATTACGAGTTGTATATTCGGAGATATGATTAGATTTGTGGGATGTTTTTTTGGGCCGCAGAATCTAAACCAGAATTTTATCTCTAAATTGGGTGGCCTAAATGACCACAATGGAAGCCGAATTAGCATTAGATCCTGAAGAGTGATTTGTTCTATACATTTCCTCTAGAATACCAAGAAATATGGGATTCATTGGGTTTGTATGGTGGGCCCCACATTCGAATCAGTGGGATAGTGTCCAATCTGACTTCTCCCGAATTGTTTCCTTTCATCACAAAATATCCCCATCTTCTTTTATGAATTATCCATTAATCCCTGAATGAAACATGTTCATATTGAAGTTTAGATCAATTTAACAAAATATAAAATTGAAAAATAGATAATTAAATTCCATAAAATCAGATGAATCATTGGGTACTTTAAATGATGTTAAAAAATGTACCACAAAATAGTGCATTTTAAGTAAGAATTACAATCATAATGTGAAATAATGTTCAAAGTGTAAAATTCACTAAAATTATGATTATTAATAATAAATCACATGAATATTATATATATTAACAATTAATATTAGCCTCATTTAGTGGACAATCAAATATTTATAATATCTTTATGTTTTTTAATTATTATATAACACACACCATCTTGCGTTCTATTTTTTGGAAATACTATAACATCGTTTGTGTAAATTTGGACTACCAGCTCCTAAAAGCATTGTGATGTGTTCTAGCATTAAATATATTGTATTAAATACGTTTTAAATAAACATATATTTTTTATACAACTTAAATATGAAAAATTAATTATGAAAGAAATATATATAATTTACATTTCAATCATTTAATACGACAAAATAATGGAAACAACGTTCTTCCGTACATATGGCATATCATCTCCAGGAATGGTATATTTCATTTACTATATGAATCCATTATAGATTAAAATAAATACATATATACTGAATATATATAATTCTTACATCATGGTTTACAATATTTATATTATGTAGTCATGATATATGTTACAGGAACAAAAATAACAATTCAAAACACACTCGAACAAAACAAAATTAATAAACAAAAAGTGAAAAATGATGAATGATTATTAATGAATGGGTTGTGATGTGTTATTAATGGATTTTATATGATATAATAAATATTAATACTATTATATTATAAGTTATTAACATGAATAAAACCAATATACAATTGGTTCAATATAATTCATTCAAAATGGTATGTGAGGTAATGGATTTTCATCTCACGTTTTACATATACAGGATAAATTTAATATTCACCACTTAGTTATTTTTTGTGGTGTATATAATTAAACATTTTTATTTAATATCTAAAATAACTCATGATTCTTGGTAGTTTAATTCTATATTTGAGTTATATCATCAAAATTATTTTGAATTGATAATTATCAAATGTAAAAAGTTATCTTTAACAGTCTCACAATATTTTGTGATGGTTAAATTTATCTTGAAACACTAAAATTATTGTAATAATTTTTCATTAAAAATAACTTTTCTATTAAATATAAATATTCTTGAATTATGTAAATGATTTTTTTTTCAAAACATCATTTTAATTTTACATACAGTTTATACTATGAATGATATTTGATTAATGGGGAAAACGATGATAGATTTTTATCTTTTACAAAATATAGATATTTTATAAGGAACATTATTTAAAAATTAAATTGATTATTTGATATAAAATTAATTAATTTTAAAATCATGAAATTGTTTGGGGACCAGTTAAGGTATGCCCCTCCATGCATTGGAAGTCTTATGAGAAGAAATCAGTTCATGAAAAACCCTTTGAGTTTTTCTCCAAGAAGAACCAGAGAAGTTTCTACCCAAATACATAAACATTATTGAGAGTATGTATTGAAGATATAATGTTTCATGTGACAATATATTACATCCAATAATTACTAACTTTTTTAATTTTCATTATTATTATTATTATCCAGGAGATTATCATAATGATTAAATATATGGATGCATTTCCATCCATGTTTAGTAATTAAATTGATTATGTGTTTAATTACATTTCTATTTTGGTTCATACATATACAGTTATTTAGATGGTATTTATTCTTAGATATTTACCATAACATGATTAATATGCTTATTGAGTCGTTATTTTTTAAGTTATACTCATCTCTTATTGAGCATTTGATATCACCCTTATTTTTTCCATTCCATAGAATATAAAGATGAATTATTGGAATGAGTTTCAAAAATGATGAGATTTTACTTTTTTATGGTTTTTAATAATTTTTTATGAGTATCACATATTTAATCTAGTTTTAAAAAACTTCTAAACTAATCATTCCTTTAGTATTTGATTCTGTAGAATCATGCCACTATAAAAAATTAAGAAATTGACTCTGCGCATCTGGATTCAGGGAATTATAATTGGTGTAAATGGAAGTTTAGTAGAAACCATGTAAATTAGATTTAGAAAAACATATATTAGTGAACATTAAACTATGATATAATTTTATTATATGTATAGAATAATTACCCAGAGTAACCATGTTGGCGATTTTGGGGTTAAATATTAATACATTTTTCAATTTATGATTAATTATTCTACAATTTTATAGATTATAAATTATGATTTATAATGAAATAATGTAAAATAGTTTATGTAATTATTTAGAAATATTTATTGGTGGATTGAATGTGAGTATCACCAATGAATGTGATACAAGGATTAAAAAAATCATATCATTTTTTATCGTAGGAAAATATTTTGAAGGGAAATGGTATCCCAAATATTTTTATTGTATGAGGACATAATATCTTGTGCTAATAATAAATATAAATAGTTATCTATATATTATGCATCTGTATTAAATCATGATAAGAAGATTACATTTTGGGAAAATTGTTATAAGGGATAAGGGAAATAATTATTTTCCCGCATGTAAAATTATGTAGGGAACCACCAAGAGAAATGATAAAATTGTATTTAATTTTTTATAAGCATAGATATAAGGGTCACTAAGAATAATAATTAAAAGGGATGAAAAAATACTTCTATTTAGTGATTCAAATATTTTTAAATTGGTTACTATGAAAATAAAATCCCCAAGAGTTAAGGGAATCTACCTTAGAAGAAGCTAGTGGATCATAGTCAAGCTTATGATAATATCATGGAGGAAGGGGAATGATTAATGTGATTATTTTTGGATTAAATAAAAATTTCATATGATTATTTTATCAATGATGTATTGGATATAATAATTATGTATGATATGAGAAAGTTATTACAATACTTTTTCATTATGTCTTTGAAAGTTTATGATGAAGGGTACTGATTACCAAAATAAATGATTCAATGCAAATTTGAACTTCTTGTAAAATAATATAGTTGATAAACATTAACCCTTAATATGTTCCAAAAAATTAGATAATTATATTGGAATAAAGGGATAATTTATTTGGATTATTTAAATGGGATATTATAGACTACCTTGAAATTGATTAATGGTTTGTTGAAAAAGTGGTTCATTCCATCATTGATGAAGTTTACAAAATTTTTAATTTATGGAATATATCTAATAATCAATTTTTAAATTTCTTAATATGGAATAATTCATGTTATAAATAAATTTTTATGCTAACTCAAATTATTGAAAACATTCAGTAGAATACATGATGAAGGTATTCATATATTTGGTATGTGGGGATTAAGATCCACTTCATGTTGTTTGTTAAGTTCATTTTGAATATTTATTAACCTTTTTTATTAACCGTTATATCAAAATATTTTGGAAAAATTTTGCATTTATGAAATGGTTTAAGTTCATATTTGAATGAGGTTTTAGATTTTAATGTATTACTTGACCATATCCTACAACCTATGCTAAGATATGATGTGGAAATTCTTCAAGGAATAACAAAAGGATAAGTTGGTACTAAATAAATAGAAATGTATCAAGTAAGAAAATTTATATATATTATTAGAGAGTGATAAAATTATTTAACACTATGAAAATGATCATTAAATAAAAATTTCAGTGTATTAAGTTCATATCTAATGAATCAAATGATCCTTTAGATCATCAAAAATTTGTGGTTTTGAGGCCCTTAAATGTCCATTGATGACATAATTTCTTGTGGTGAATTATTATAGATATTTGTGTTTATATTGAATGTGTATTTTTTATTTTCCCACATATTTTCAATTAATTGTGATATTAGTTAAATGAAATTCATACATCCTTATATATCTTATTAAGAATATATTTTATTAGCACTTTTATGACAATGGGTTTTCGACAATAGTATTTTCAAATATCAGCCCCTTTATTTCCAAGAAAATACTTGAGTTATGGGGAAGAAATTTATTTAAATTTAAGATAATTTAACTTCTAAATACATTATAATACTCTATTTTTATATTATATTTAATTTTATTGTTTATTTATTTACATACAATACCATGTTAATCATGCACTACATGCAATACTAAATTTAGATTACATAAGAGACAACACAAAGTGTAGATGGGAATATAATACCAAAAGACATAAAATTAGATATTTAACATTTCTAATATATTAAATCAATTGATATTTTATTTATCTAGTAGTTTTTATAGGCATATGATAGGAAAATATCCATTTTTTCACATAAAAGATTTATTTCTTTAATGTCCATTTCTAACTTTTAATGTTTTACAAATTTTAAAACTAAAATTTGAAAATTTTATATTCTTTATAAAACAAATTTTATTTTTCTAATAATAATGTCAAAATTATATTATTGTGAATTTTTTTACTTCTCTACAACGTTACATTTTATGATGAATAGTGAAAATAATGGATTTTAATCGAAAACTACTTTTTAATATAACAAATTTATAATGTTAAATTATATATTTAATTGGTTTTAAAGTAAAATTAGTTTTATTGTATATATAGTAATCCATTTTCGTTAATTGGAATCATTTTTTACATTGAATCTAGATATAAAAACATAGTAAACATTTGGATATTTTCACATTAAAAAACTCGCTTTCCCTTCACATCTGCAGGATTAACTGTAAATTAGTTTTACCCATTTTTGTGAATTGAATTTGAAAAAAACTACCCAAATTATGTATTTAAAATAATTATTACATAGTAATTGTAATATAATTATATATCATTTAATTTTTATTCTTTTAATACAATAATAAAATGGAAATAGTGTTTATGTGTACATACGACCTACCTTATCCATGAACAATTCATTTCATTTCATATATTAAAACATTACAGATTACACTAAAAACAAATATAATAAATATAAATAATTTTAACATAATTATTTAAATTAATGAGATGATAACATCATAGTCTGTGTTATAGGAATAATAACAACAAGTCAAAATATACTCAAAAAACAATGCAATTAACACCCAAATCGATGAAAATGATTAATGATTATTAATGAATGGTTTATGATAATTTATAAAATAAATGTTTATGGTATCAAAAATATTAATATGGTTATTTTATTAGTAAATAATTGTCTTAAAATAATTATACATGAGGTTATAGATCATTCAACCAAAATGGAGTACAATGTAATGGATTTTTATCTCACTTTCTACATATGTGAGATAAATTTAATATTCACCACATCATTATTTTATGTGGTGTATATACAAAAATTATCATTAAATATCATGACTAACTCATATATAATATTACTTTTTTTCCACAAATTAAATTTTCTCATCCAAAGGGTTTTGAATTGAAAATTACTAGGTGGTAAAATGAATCCTGACAATCTCACTTTCTTTTGTGATACTTAACTTTCTCTCGAAACAATCAAATTATTGTAATAATTTTTATCTGTAAACTAAATTACTATTAAATATGAATATTATTTTATGATGGATATTATTATATAAAAACAGAAATCCCATTTTTATATATGGTTTTAACATTGATTATTTTATTTAATTGTGGAAATTTTGATACAAAAGTATCATTTATACAATAAATATGTTTGATAAGGTGAATTAATTATGAATTAAATATGATTTTTAATATATGAGGTTTTATTTTTACATGCATAAAATAGGATAGGGACTGTTTATAGAAATCCCATCAATGAATTTATAGTCTCATGAGATTCCATTTTTTTGACAACCCCTTTGAGATCGTTTCCAAAAAGAATTAGACAAGTTTCTACCCATAAGCTTAAACTATGTTGAGAATATGTCATGAAGGTATAGTGGTTAATGTTATATATAAATGAAATCCAATAATTAATTATTTCATTCATTTCATTTATCATTATTATCCTTGATATTTTCACTATAATGAAATCTATGGATACATGCCATTATAAATTTATTGAGTAAAGGGAATTTTTGTTTAGTTATTTAGCTTACCATGATGTTTATGACTTATCATGTTATTTAAATGGAATATTTTATTGTTACTTTACATTTCTAGGTTTATTATGCCTTTTGATTCAATATTTATTTTTTTAACATAACACTTACTGAGAATCTGAGCTCACACTAATTTTGATTCAATTCCCCAGGATATGAAGATGAATTCTTGTAATGATTTTCAAGGATTCTAAAAAGTTAATTTTTTTATCTTTATTTAATTTTTTCATAATATTACAGGAATCATTTATGTATATGTTTTTCCAAATATATTAAATTAAATGGTCCTTTAGGATTTTATTCCTCACAATCATTCCAATGCAATAAAGTAAGGCAATGAATCTGATCACATTGGGTTAGGGCCTTACATGGATTATTTTTCATCCCATTCATATGAAGAATGCATTCGACTTAGTATGTGGTGGGAGAAGACATTTTTATACCCTGGATACATTCACAGTTCTCATTTAATAATTTTATTTTGGTATTTGGCATATTCCTTACCAGTATACATATGTAGTATTAGCACGATGGCTTGAAGATATGATGATTATTTTCACCATTATCAATTTTATAAGGATGAAACTAGTTAATATTGTCCTCATTAATATTTTTATTTTTATTTTACCCATAGATTTTTCACCCTAGTGTTGTTTTTCTATTTGGAATATTCCATTATTTTTTATCTCATCCATATTATTTTATTTTTATTTATTCTACGATATATTATAATATATGATTTCCCTTACTAAGAATCTAAGCTCACCCCTTTTTTATCATCCTTAACTCTCCATTGGATTCAGTTGAGGTGGAGATTCAAATTTTCATTAAGCGATATCCCCATGGATATAATGGCTAGAAATACACAGTGAGGTATTTATGAATTATTTGTGGAAAATTTTTCCTTAGAAACAAAAATACCAAACCAAACATGACATTACAAAATAAAACTACATGATTCATGTTGATAATGTATTACAATTAAACAACAAACTAACAACAAAAATAAAAAATCATTCCAATAAAAATTTTGATTAACAAGTTAAAGACAACATAACAAACTCATAGACACCATGACATAACTCCATAGATCCACACCAAGCTCCATGATCCAATTCCATAAAAGGGCAATAATCATAATTAACCACTAATGAAATGAGATGCCTTACCTTTACCTGTATCTTGTTATACAACATCTGCAAAAGAACCCAAATTCCCAAGAAGGGGTATGTAATAAAACTTATTAGCCTTTTCCAAAATGACTTCCCTACTCACACCACAATGGTATAACATGTTATAAAATATATATAAAAAATTTATTATGAAAACATTTAAATAGTGAAATAATTTCAAACAATCCTAACACATCCCTACCAAAACAATTTACTTGAATGAACTCATTTTTAATGAAAGAGACCATGAAAAATTTAACCATTTTTCTATTTCACATTAGCATAACTAAATTCATCATGAATTGTTGTACACAAATCTTAGCTATATAAACAATTAAACTACACGAGCCACAAAATATTGGTGTTACTTTGATGTTGGAATGTTCATGTCCAAACCATTGTCTTATGTGGTGTGGATCATTTACGACCATCACTCGCCCCTTGGATGTGTAAATTTCATGTCCATCACCTTTTTTGTGTTACTTTTATGGCCATCATCTCTCCCTTTCAATGGACACACACACATTTAATCTAATAACCATAAAAATTAAATATTTACCAAAAACACATCTCCCAAGAATTTAAAAAACCAATCTAACATTCTTGACCAACAACACCTCAACCAATTATCCCAATCATTATTTTAATAAAATCAACTATTTATTTAAAACTCTTCTAACAAAACATATATTCTAAAAAATATTTTAACCAATTATTAAAAATGTCATTTCAATAAAAAAAATTTATTGAAAATCATTTTCACAACCATTTCCATAAACCTAACTAAGAAAATGATTTCAAAATCATAATTTCAAAATCCAAAAACAAAACAAATTTCACAAAAATATCACATTACCCAAAAAAACCCACAAAACATCAATAAATAGGACTTGAAAAAGATTCAAACATCAATTTTGGAACTAATTCAAGAAAATAATTAGTAAGAAATTAATATTTCGTGTTTTAGAAATATGTGTAGGGAGTGTATCCACCTACCTCTTGGATATTGGTGAAAATGACCCACAAAACAAACACTGACAAAATATTTTTGAAAGTGCCACAAATCATCCCAGTATACCATCCCCTAAAATAATCAAGGCTAAAACATAACATTATTTTCATAACCAGCCCAAGATATATGCAAGACAAAAGTAGATCTAAGAAAATTGGGAGATAAGAAGATGTAGATCTATGAAAAACCATGAAAATAATAAGAAATGAGACCTACTAAGGAATAATCAAATTCAAAAATCTAAAATAACACATTGAAACACTTCCAAAATGAGTATATTAGGAACCCTAACATTTCAAGAAAGAAATACCTTAGTTAGGGATGTATAGGAGAAAAAATTTGGTGTTTAGTGTAAATCCAGACAATCCCTCAATTTTTTTAAAAATGTTTTTAAAATTTTCACAACTAGTTTAATGGTTAGGAAAAATAGATTCTAACTATGAGATAGCTACTACCTCAATAAGGTTCCTCACATGGTTGGATCATACGATTAGACATACAGTGTGCCTACCATGCACAATATATTTTCTCATGATTCATAGTTTACCTAGGGTGGTCTCAGGGTTTAGAAAATTGTGCCTCTTAACCATCTACCAACCCATAGTACTTTAGTACACTTTGAACTATTTTATGTAGAATCCACATGATTTTACATAACAGTTATCTAACCATGAACCATTAAAAAATCCACCAAGCCTTCCTAAAACACTTGTGACTCTCCCAAACATTAACCAATGACTTTAAATACATTAAAATCATAAATAAAGGGTTACATAAAATAAATTGGCAGTGCTACACCATTATTAAGGATAATTTCCCTAGAATTTATAGATATTATTTATGAATTATATGAAAGGACATAGTAGATAGAATTAAAATAATCTCCATGAGAATAAATTTTCTTTGTTTTGTGAATTCAGTTGTAATTGATTCGTGTATGTATCTAGTATCCAATGGATACTAAAATATTTTTTCTATTGGGATGTGATTTTTTATATCTTGTATGAATGTAGTAAAATATTTACTAGCTCACGGCTACTAGAGTAAGAGCCTTTACAGCTGGTATCTGATAACATTTACTAGAAACCTTGGGAACAAAATTTATGAAAACATATATTAACACCAAAACCCTATTATATCATTTTAAGAAAGTTATAATTGTAGGATAATATCAACATCTTTAATGAAAATATTATGTGGATTTCATAAAAATACATCCATATCTTGATTTTATATGTTGGTGTGTTTTTTGAACAGATACATGTAGAGCTAACAACACTAAAAAGAGTTTCATGAGTCTATATTTTACAATATTACAGTGCATAGTGAATGTTCCATTACTAAGCACCAGGTTTTGAACACTCATATGAAATTCTTGGGATAATTCACATTTTCATTATGGACCATTAAATGAACGATAAAATATAACCTATGGAAACATAAGATGTTCAATAGCAATATAGAATAAACATAAACTAGCATGGGTTGATAAGTATAAGTATAATCATATTTTAAAAGGAATGTATTCCCATTTTGAGGTTTTATGATGTAGCAAATAATCTTAAAATATATTAATCATTTCATTAAAGAAACAATAGAAAAATATACAGTCTTTAACAAGAATATTATTAGAACCCTGCCTATAAAATTTATTAAATTTAATTTTCCAAAATTTAATTAATTTTTGAAATTATTTTTACAAAATTACATTATGGAGAATTTTTGGTATTTTTATGAAATCAATTAATTTACAGTAATTAGTGGACAATATTACTTTTAATTGAAAACTGTATTTTTTTCAAGCATTTACAACGAATTTCTTTTACATCGAAATAGTTTAAAAGTAAAATTGGATATATCATATTATTGTTAAAAAATATTATATTCAATTGAGTCAATTATATGTTTTAATTTGGTATATAATCTTTTTTATACTTAAAAATGAATTTTTCTAAAAAACATTTTTTCATTTCATTTTGAGTTTTAATTAAAAAGTAAATTTTTCCACATATAAATATTTAATTAGAAAAAATAGACTCTATATATGGAATATGAATGTCAGAAATTCATAAGTAGTTTAATTTTATTTTTTGTCATTATAAATAGTAACCATAGTAAATAATGGTCACTATAGTGAGGGTAAATCTAGTAATTAAGGTTAAAAGAAATATGATAATGACTAAAAATTTTCTGTAAAACATTCTATTATATTATTTGATGGGTTTATTTCAACCATTCCCATCTATATCATGTATATATTTTAACATTATGTCATATTTATTTTATTATTAACATTATATAAATTTATAACTAGAACAAATATAAAATTTCACTCTCTTGATATTACTAACAGAAAATTTTGATTATAAAAATGGACAAGTTTGTTTATAACTATATATTTAAAATATAATATAATTTTTCTATTACAGAAAATTATTTTTAGTTTTTTAATTATTAAATTATTTCCATAAAATCATATGGAATGTTTATATAGTATTTATATAATAAAAATAAAAAATATTTCTTTTAAAAACCATAAATGTAATACTATTGAAGTGAATTACAGTGACCCATGAATTTAATTGAAATATATGACATATAATAATATTTTTTAAAATTTCATAAATTTAATCACACGTTTTTGTTAATGAATTTGATGTAAAAATAAATAAATATATTAAAAAATAAAATTAATGATATTTTACAGAAATAATATATTATTAAATTATTTATAATTAATATAAATATTAAAATAATATATGTAAGATAATATATGGTATAAAACCCCTTAAATAGTATGTTTATGGGCCAATTTTTACATTATATTTGAAATTATAACCCTTTTTGATTAAAAAATATTTTACCTTGGTTATGGTTAAAATTGGTTAACAAAATAAGTTAAAATACAATATAAGGTTTAAAATTCTAAATCAACTTGTCAAAAAAAATTTAAAATTATTTCGACAATGTACTATATAATCTTATAAATTATGGAAACATTGGTCCAACTTGAAATGAAAATGATGTCACTGTATTTATATGTTTTTGTTAATTCCATGTGTGTCATTTCATTCACTATAGATAGAAACAACCTCAAATCACTTCAATAGACAACTTGAATCCTATAAGATCAACCAAATCCTCTAATTAAAATTACTATACCTTTTATAGAGTTTCATTTTTTCTAGAAATCCCAATCTAAGGTCCATTAAGAGAAGATCTGAGGCATGTCTTTCAAAGAAGAGGTAATAATATTTACAAAGTCTATAAAATTTCATTTTTCCTAGAGTTCCTTTAAATAATTTATAACAAAAATAATTTCTTAAATAAATTTTTATAAATATTTATATATGTTTTTATGAATATTTTTTAATCAAATTCCATCTCTTTTCCATCCTTTATAAAGATTAAGCAATGCTCGTTCATACATACAGTTTGTAGTCTTCACATTATCGTGTAATTAATTTTTCTTCTCAATATTAAATGTATTGTAATAATAATTAAAATTATCATATTAAATTATATTTTTGTTATAATTAATCTTCTATAATAATAATATCATTTCTATCTTATCACTCCTAAACTAATTAAAAATGATAATGTCTCTTATTCATACGTATAGATTAGCACATCTATGAAGAAATAAGATTAATCTTTTACATCTTCCACTCAAAAATGATTCCCAAAATGTATTTATGGAATATATATATCATATTTTTTCTAGATTAAAATCTATTATATTATTTATATATGAGAAATATTCAGGGACCAAAATTATAGAACAATAAATTACTTGGGAAAAATCAAATAGTTAACACTAAAAAAATAAAATACTGGTGATTAATTTCTGATAAATGGGTTTGAAATATTATAGAAGGATTATATATGAAATATTATCTATTTATATTTTAATTTTATTGGAGTATTATAAATTTAAATGAATTATATATGAGGTTAAATTAACATATAATGAAGTTCAAACTTTCTGTAAGAGTTGTTTCAAAATCTCATCTTTATTCAGGATTGTTAATATTTAATTATCCATTTGGAAAATTATATGATTTTCTATCTTGAAAAAATATATTTTCTTACACTATGTTAATTTTTTATGATTTTAATTTTTCCATTCATTTTTATCTTTTATTTACTAAAGATACTAAAATAATTTTTTAGGGAAATCTGACATTGTTTCTATTCAGTCATGAATAATATTATTCTATACCCATATTTTTATTAAAAAATTTCATGAATGTTTTTATGTTATAATATTTTTTTAAAGTAATTTTCATACATGTTTAAGATCCCAAACTTTTTTATGATATGATCTCACTAATTTTTAGATACTCTTTTACCCTATTTATGTATATCATGTTTTGATTTTATTCTGGGGAGTTGTTAGGAGAATTTACATCATTTTGGAAGCAAGTGGGGTAGTGAACAGTTGGAACATGGTTTTCCATAACCATGTTCCCATGATATAAAATTGTGTGAACCCAAATAGAGTGGATTTGAAATATTGGATCAAATTTTATTCAAACAATGTTCCCTCCTATTAGTAACTTTGAAACCCCATGGGATGAAGTGAATAGTTAGGAAAAACTATGTGCCCCGTATCTGAAATAGTTCATGTGGAAATTTAAACCCCATAAAATTTAATTTAATTTCTTTTAAATCCCCATATTGTATCCCTAAACATCCCATCCTGAACCTAAACCAATTACATTTAATTTTAGAGGCTCCTGGTCTAATTTCAAGTCTTTCTAACATCAATTCTTAATAAATCAAATGTCCATTAATAGATCTACACCTTTACTAATAATTGATTCTCATACCGCATGGTTTCCTCCCTCTATTAAATATTTTTATCATCATTTTAATGGATAAAATCCTCAATTGGTAATGGTTTAATATATATGTTTTCATGGATGAAATCATTTGATCGTGGTTCTTGAGTTTTGATCAAGATATCATTCATCATCATGAACTTGGTCCTTCGGCTTGAATTGGGGATTTCCATTGGCAATTTCTTATCAATGATATTGAGGTTAGTGGTATAATTTTTAAATCACATAGTATTCATTTAATTACATGTATGTAATTTTGAAATTATAATTATCATGACTAGAAAAATGCATTACAGATTCAATTAATTAAATTTAATGTTAATGTGATAATGATTTGGGAAAATTTTTGGCATATTAGAATTGGTAAAATTGGAATTATTAATTAATTATTTAATTAATTTAATATTTTGATTATGGAATTAGTGGGATTTTTATATTCTTTAATTTTTCATTTAATGTAATTGTGAATTTAATTTATAATTAGGATTATTAAATGGTTGGACTAATCTTATTTGGTTAATGTGTTATATGGTTTAAATGATGAAAAAATGGTTTAATTATTAAATTTTTATATTAATCCATGTGTTTCAGTTAGGTAACCATGTTTTTTTTGTGGAAAATTATGTTTATATACCATGATGTGAATGCGAATAAAGGGTTAATTTAAATTTCATATGAATGTTGTTGTATATGTGATATAAGTATGATTGACCCATAAACGAGTGTGGTACATGGGCTGATGCTCCAAATATGAATTATTAATTGATTAATATACGAGTGTGGCAAAAAAAATTGATTCTCCAAATACCCATATGTGGTTGAACAATAAAGGGGGTGTGATACATGGATTGATTCTTGAAATACTCACAGGGTGATAGACACAGCATTCTAGGGACAAAATATTGGCATTGGATTATGGTTAAAATTGGTCATAATATGAATTGAAATGACATGATAATTCATAACCATTGTATTGGGATATTTTATATCCCATAGGAATAATTTAGATCCAGAAAGGACTAAAGAAGGTGTTGATATTATGGGTGTCATTTTAATCCTGAGAAAATGTGTTTTTAATTAATGAAAAATTGATTATTTAATAACTATTTACTTATACATTGTACAGTATTATTTATAAAGCTACATATATTGTTATATAATAGGATAATATTTTAGAGACCATTGGTTATGTCCTACTAGGTTTTACTCACACCCTAATCAGGCTCCCTGATTGTTACCTGAATAGACATCATGTTTTTTGAATGGGATAAGGGAAACAGCCCTATGTTAAATGGATTATATAGGATCGATCAGGGATGAGGGAACCAGAATATGTATCAGGACCCTCTTGGGATTTTCAATGTCCTTATTTTGTGGTTTTTATTTTACACATGGAATATATTTTGGGATTATGTATCTACAAATTTAGTTTTGGACATTGTATTCCAGTTTTGGTCATCATGTGATATTTGTATTCTTATTTTTATGGTATTATTATTTTGATATTGATTATTTATTTCTGTTATTGTGATACTTTAAAAAAGAGGTTATTTTATACCAATTATTAATATTAGACTCTCACTTCTATTTGGTAGCCTCTGGAACATGAGGTTGTACACCTAAGGTCTTGTGGCCAACCATCATGGGAAACTGGTGGGTGGAACCTTGGTTGGGATTCCACAAAGTGTTGTCAAATGAATTGTTTTCTTTTGTTTTATTTTGTATTACATGTTAGGAAAGGTAAGTAAGAGACTAGTAATCCTCGAGCCTTGTAAGTGATCTCACATATGAGAGTTTGTTGCTTATGTATGAGGGGAAACCCAAATACCCAAAGTGGGATTATTATTATTATTATTTGATGTTACAATTGGATGTTATTTCACCTTGAGTGATGAACTTGTTCTATGATGTGATCATTTTTCTATGAATTTTTATGATTTTCATCTGTGATGGAATGGTATGATATTTGGGTATGTAAAAATCATTCTAGAAAATCACGAAATTATTGTGAAATGCATTATTTTTAGACATGCACTGGAGAAAAATGTTTTAGTATGAGTTGTTTATATATAAGTGTTTTTCTAGATTGTGTAACTTTTAATGAAAAAGGTTCCAAATTTTAACTTGAAAGTTTTAAAGTGATTTAAGATGTATTAAGATGGCTATCTAATGATAAAATTGATTAATGAGAATGTGTTTACACTTGTTAACCTAGACCTAGTGGAGTGGTGGTTAAGGGAAGTATTACAACCTTATTTTTAACCGTGTTATGGGGTTTGGGGGAATTAATTTTAATATATTTATGTTAATACCTCATACATAAATGTGTTAATTATTTTTAATGACTCATGGAAAAGGTGTTTTGAATTGTCAAAATATTCTTCCATGATGATTCTTTTTGAGAGGATGACATGAGGTTATAGTTTCGTATGATCAAAGAGTTGTGGAACTTGAGGATCATGTAGCGATGGGTGAGGAAGTTAGAGAGGAAATATTTAAAAACATTGATCCATTTATTTATTTTATAAAAAGAGATTCATTGCAGGTTTTGAAGATTTTTTAAAAATAACACAAAAATTTCCATTGTAGAACCCTTTAACGCTTACTAGAGAGGTCAGACCAAAGGCAGCTACATTCTGGATTGTGTCTATCCATACTATAATTGTTTAATTAGAGACTCCTACTGATAAGATAGTCAAATTGGACAATTAAAAGTTACATGGTCAGGAAAAGCAATGTTTGGACATCCAGACTCAGGAAGGAAAACTTGCCAATATACAGTGGATGGTCTTTTAGGAGAAGATCATGGAATAATTTTACCTGAGACGCTCATGCAGGAGAGTGCATCTATGTTCTTGAGGTTAACTTAGTGTAATATTTCTATTATGGACTATGATGGTCTCTTAATATATTTACAGTTATTTTTTCTAGATTTAGATGGGATAAGGCTACGATGGTGAAATGATTTTGGGATGGTATTAAATTTAATGTTATTTATGAAGTAAATATATTTAATATAAAAAAGTTTTTTTAAGGGTGGATTCAGGCTCTAATTTCTTTGGGGAACCTAAAGGAGGATTCTAGTGGGGGACATGGGGTATCTTATGGATAGTCAAATGGAATCATTTCCATGATCAGGAATAGTAATTATAAAAATGTTAAAAAAAATATGTGGAAATACAAGAGGACATGGGGGCAGTTACTCAGGATCATATGTGACTGATCTTTCACCTATGTGGTAGGTCGGGTCACTTTAATTGATAATTACCCAAACCACTAGTATATTTTTGAGCCTATGATAGGATAGTAAATCTATATAGGTTCTGTAGGAACCCATGATATATGGGTAATGATTGAGGATCTAGGCATAATAGAATCATTAAATGGGCGCCTTCAAAGGAATACTAGTATGGCTTTTGGATTTCTTCTCTTAATGGTGGATGATTTAGTGGACAAGGTGATTCTAGGTAAAAGAAACAATGTTACCAGAGTGGTGTAGCTTAGGGGACTCAGAGTTCCTCATATGGGAAGAGGACATGATAGTTTCACGTAGTTCAACAAACACTTTTGGATAGTTATGCTAGACCATCTATAGTTAAGGTACTATTCTTAAAGATTATTTTCTATCTATCACCTTATTTGATATAGATAACTCTAATTGTTTTATATTTTCAGAACAATTTAATGGTTTGAGTCTAGTTGTAGAGTTTTTGAGTGGAGTAATAATGATCGATACACTATAGGGAGTAGGACTAAGAGATATATATTTGTGCTAGGTGTGTTCCCTTGAGGTTTTAGAGTATCATTGATTTTGGGATCTCTACATTATTGATATGTCAGACAAAAACCTAATTGTGGGAATGTATTTTTAGTGGCGTATCGAGCCAGTATATCTTTTTACTACAAGATAGTGAAAATTACATCTCTATAGGGTGACAATTATATTTAATGCGGGGAGTGGGATATCAAAGAAGTTCATTTTGTAAGAGTTCATCCAAAATTTTGGGAACTCACCACCAAGGTAGCTAGTCTATTTATTGATTATCTAGGCGTAAAGCACGATTTTTTTTCCATCAATAGATTTCAGATTATAGGAAATTTTTATTAACTATCTCTTAGGGCTTCCACCTGAGAGAGATGTGGAATTTAAAATTGATCTCATGTAGGTGGTAATCTAATTTATATTCCACATTATAGAAAGAAAAAAACAATGCTCCATGTTCTTGAGACTTAGCTAGAAGAGTTTGGGTTGAAGGGATTTTTCCATTCGAGTATTTTGCCTTGGGGTTCTATAGTTTTGTTATCCAATAAGGAATACAAAACCATATGTTTATTTATTGAATACTAGAAGTGTATCATATGACTTAGAAGAACCTATATCCACATCCATGTATTAATGACCTATAGCACCAGTTGAGGGGAGTTTTTTCTTCCTCCAAGAATTACATGTTATCAGGGTATCATCAGTTTTCAGTTTGAACTTATTACAAAAATTAAATAGCATTATTAATAAGGTTTAACCTTTATGAGTTTTTGATGACGTTTTTCAGGTTAACGAAGATATTTGATGTGTTAATGGACTCTATGAATAGATTCTTACATCCGTATGAAGATCATTCTATGGTTGTGTTTGTGGATGATGTTTTGTTTTACTCGAAGACTGATGACAATAAATCCCCAACATCTTGACATTGTCCTGAGTACATTGAGAAAATATCATAAGTACAACAATATATCTAAATGAAAATTCTAGGTATGTAAGGTAAATTTATTAGTTTAAATCATCTTGAAGGAATGTGTGTTAGCGGACCCATAGAAAGTTCATGAAGTGATTTCTGGGAAGCAACCTAAGATTATTTTTCATATCTTTAGTTTTCAGGAATTAGAAATTTATTATCAGACTTTCATCACTAACTTTTCCATCTTAGAAGCACCACATTTATCTTAAAAAATAAGGGGAAATGTATTATTGGTATGGATCATGTGGGAATGCTTTACATTATTTAAATAAGTTCTTGAAAATTAAACCAACCTTGACCTTACCTAAGCTAGGGGGAGTATACTGTGTTTTTTAAAGCTTTAGGGATCGGTATTTGAATATCATTGATGTTGGGATGTCATGTTTTACTTTATGTGTCATGGATGTTGAGGCCAAATAAATGGAATACCCTATGCATGACCTCAATTTTGTAGTAGTGGTTTCTGATTTTACATGTTTGTAGTATTATCTATTGGGAGAATGGATTACTGTGTATATTGAATAGAAGAGAATGAAATATATCATTTCGCTATGATATTTATATCCACAGTAGTAGAGGTGGGTTAAGTATATGTAGTCAATTTATTTGAGATAGAAAATACATTCGGTATGGGAAACAATGTTGTTGATGCTCTAAATAGGAAAAATCAGATTTAGTAACCTTAGGTGTATAGTTTTAAGTACAATATGATGACAATGTTGGATGAGATGCATGTTGTGGTTCAAGAGAGACAAGAGGAGATGACTCTCATATTGGTTTTAGTGGAGTCTACTCTTTTGAGTTCAATCAGGGAAATGTATTATCAGGAGCTAGAATTTTTCCATTAGGTAAATCATTGAAGGTGGGGAGACACCATCATAATGGATCATAGATGAGGATGAAATCATATATTTCCAGAGTCATGTTCTTGTGCCTATGAGTTTTTGGGAGGAGTTTATGAATGAATTACATGACTCAATGTTGGGGGTACATATGATTATGACCAAAAGGTATCATGACCTATGTCAGCAATATTGTTGTTCATGCATGAAAAGGGAGATAGAAGGGCTCGTAACATGATGTTACACCATTGAATAGGGGAATTTTAAGCATCAATGACCTGGTGTTTTATTACTGACATTTCCCATTTTAGAATGGAAGTGGGAAACCGTTACAATGGACATTGTGTGGGTTCTCCAAATGATTCCTTAGAAGAATTTTGTTCTTTTGGTGTTTGTGGATCGAATAAAGAATGTATGAAATTTAATTCATATAATAGATCCTTTCTCAGTGGATCAACTATGATATTTGTACATTTGGGAGATAATTTGTCTGTATAGGGTTCCAGAGAGTATTGTTTAAGACTGTGAATCATGTTTTACTTGATGTTTCAAAAATGGTTTGTAGATGTTTCTTTGTACAAAGGTTTTACTGAGTACTCATTCCACTGACATAAAAAAGGTAATTCAAAACAAAATATTTAGATACATGAAGAAATTCTTTAGGACTGTATCCTATGCATTGGTTAGATTCGATAGAATCACCTAGCTTCGGTGGAGTTCACATATAAAAATAGTTATCTGAAATCTATAAATATGGAACCTTATGAGACATTTTTTACTATAGGTCATGCTGATCACATCTATATTTGATAGAGGTAGGTGAGTCAGAGTTTTTGGGACTGAGTCTCATGGAATAGAATTCAGATAAAGTTTAACTAATTCATAAATTTGTGGTTATGGCTCAGCATAGACAGATGTCATATGATTATAGAAAACATTGACCTCTTGAGTTTGTAGTGGGCGATTGTGTGTTTCTTTGGGTTTCCCCTAGGTTGGGTCACTATTGGATTTGGAGGTAAGGAATGTTGGTACCCCGGATTTATGGCCCAATTGAGGTTGTAGAGATAATTGGTTTGGTGGAATAGTAATTGGCTCTACCATCGAGGTATATTTCATTGCATTAAATTTTTCCTGAGTCAAAACTTCTCCTATATCACCCCTATCATTCTCATGTGATTTATGTGGATGATGTTCAACTTGAGATTTATGCATCCTTTGAGGAGAATCTGATACTTATGTTAGGATCATAGTGAGAATATGTTGTAGGGAAATACCAGGTTGATAGTACATGTATTGTGGCAACATGGGTGTCTTTAGAAGGAAATGCGGTAGAGAGAAGCAGATATGCGGGCTCATTATCCCGATATTTTTCACTCAAAAACTTATAGATTCTTTGGATTATAGGTTGAGAATGAGATATTTTAATATGGGGAGAACATAATATCATGATCACTTTTTGGAGATGATCGCACTCATTTTTAGGTTCTCTTTTCCCTTTTTTTGATTATATGTTATTTGGGTTTTACCTATCAGAGTTTTCGTAGAAATAAGATAATTTTGGAATGAATATGGGAAGTTCATGGTTGGCACATGGTTTTCCAAAAGTGTGCACCTAGACCAAAAAACCATGAAATCCCAAATTGAGGGGATTCACATGGTTATCAGAGGTTTTTAAAATCGTACATCCTCCTAGTAGTAATAGTGCACCCCTTAGTAGGAGGCTCATGGTTAGGAAAACAGTGTCCCTCATACAAGATATCAGGCATAAAGAAATTTAAAGCCCCAAAAATTCATTACAATTTTACCAAACCCCCGTTTTATTTCTCTAAATACTATAGGTCTACCATAAACCAATTCACTCAACTTTTGATTCCACTAAATAAATTCCAAGGCCTTATATCATCAGTTATTAATGAATCAATTGTCTTTTGATAGATATATACCTCCCCGGTAAGAGATTATAATCCCATATGGTTTCCACCTCTCCCATATTATACTCATCCATTTGATTAATGATTTTCATTAGTAGTAATTCCTATAGATCAAGGTTTTCATGGATTTTAACTATTTGATCTTGGATCTAGGTTTTGGTTCAACATCTCTTTATTCACCATGATCTTTATTTTTCCCCTTAGATTTGGGATTTCTATTGGTGAGTGTTGATCAATGATCCTATGGTAAGTGGTATAAATTGAAAATCCCATACTCTTGATTTAATAACATCTATTTATTTGAAAAATATCAATTTCTAGGATTTGGGAATCTCATTTTAGATACAGTTTATTTAATTTAATTTCCAAGTGATAATGAATTGACATAAATTTGGGGAAACTGGAATTTGTGGAATTGGATTAATTAATTGGTTAATTAATTAATGTAATATTCTAATTATGGAATTGATAGGTATTGGGATTACTTATTTGGTTAGTTAATGTAATTATGAATTCATTTGACAATGATAATTATGAGACAATTTTTTTTAACCTTAATAGGTAAATGGGGTTTATGGTTTAATTTAAAAAAAATAGTTTAATAGTGGATTTTACATATTATTAAATGTGATTAAATTAGGGGAAATTGTTTTTTTAAATAAATTTTATTGGTATTCCATGATGTTAATGGGTGATATAAAGGGTTAATGTTGATTAACCTTTGATGATGTGGTATGTCTTATATATGTGTGATTTATTAATATACAAGTTGCGGAAATAGACTAAATCTCCAAATACCCAAATGAGATTAACAGATATATGAGTGCAAGACACATACTATTGCTCTGAATACAATTCTGTGATTGACATTATACGAGATGTTATATAAGGACTGATGCTCCAAGTACTCACTGGGTTCTAGACATGGCATTCTTAGCCCAAATTCTTTCATTGGAATAAGGAACCAATTGTCTGTAATATTAATTAAAATGAGTTGATAATTAATAACCATGGTATTGTGATATTTAATATCCATTGGGGATAATTCAGACTCTGGCATGGGCTGATGTAGGTATTGATTGTATGGGTGTTATTTTATGCCTATTAAAATATGTGGTTAATTAAAGAATAATTGATAGTGTGAAAAATATTTAATTATACATTATAATTTATTCTTTATACAACTGCATGCATTATTATTTGAATGGATATTATTTTATACACCATTTGTGGTAGTCTACTATGTAATACTCACACCCTACTCAGGATTCTAGGTAGATACCCGAATATGCATCATCTATGCAGGACAGGATAATGGAAAGATCCAAGATTTAGATGGATTATATGGTATGGACCATAGTTGAGGGAACTAGAATTATTATCGCCATCCTCTTGGGAGTTGTTTATGTATTTATTTTTGGGTTTTTATTTTATAATTTGGATCGTATTTTAGCATTAAGTATCTACATGTTTATTTTTGGTAATTTTATTCCTATTTTGGCCATCATGTGATACTGATATTATTCTCGTTATTATAATATTATTTGGATATTTTTTATATATTTATACTATTGAGATTCTTTGATAAATAGGTTATATACTACCATTAATAGATATCAAACACTCACATCTATTTAGAATCCTTTAGCTTATAGAGAGTAACAAGTGATGATATGTGGCCAACCATATTGGGGAAGCGGTGTGTTGAAACCAGGTTGGGATGTCACAAAGTGGTATCAAAGGGATGGTTTTGTTTTTTTTCTATTATATTAATATATTTTAATGGTAGATAGGATACTAGGAAAATTATGTCAATGGACACGAGCACATTCATTTGAGTAGTTAACCCATACGTGGGGGGAAACCCAAGTACACATGGGTGTGATTGTTTTTATTATTATTTAATGTTATGATTTGTTTTAATTTCACCTAGTGGGATGAACATGTTGTGTGATGTGATCATTATTACAGAGATTTTATAATATTGAAACATGGATATAATTTAATGAATGTTGGTTATATATATATCATTATAGGAAATCATGAATTAATGCAACATTGATCATTTTTAGGCATACATTTGAGAACTGGGTTTTATGATGAGTTGTTATATATGAACGTTATTTTCTTGAATGTGTAAATTTTAATGAAGAATGATCCAATTGGGAACATGGGTGGTTTATAATGATGCAAGACGTAATAAAATGGGTGTATAAGGAAGAAATTGAATAATGAAAATGTGTATACCCATGTTAACATAGAACTAGATGAGGGGTGGTTAATAGTAGTGATTGCGCCATGAATTTTAATGTTTTGTGGGGTTTAGGGGAATGAATTATTATGGAGTTATGTGAATACGTCTTATGTAAATGTATTAATTCAGTTAAATGATTATATAAACTTGTTTTTTGTAATTATATAAAAATTCCTCCATGATGATTCTTTTTGAGATGATGATATGAGATTATGGCTAGAGATGACATACTAGTAGTGGAACCTGAGGCACAAATAGTGTCGATTGAGGAAGATTGAGAGAGTTTCCATGAAATATTTTCTATGTTTATGTAGTTTATGTAATGAGATCCAATGTGGGTTTTGAAGAGTATGTTAGTCCTATAATGGGAGTTTTAGTTCCAGTAACTATCAACATTTACTAGTGATAGTGGACCTGATAAAGGTGAGTTATGGATTGAGTCTATCTAAGGAATACATGGTCCCATAGATAGTCCTACTATGAAGTGTTTTAAATTGGATGCATTAATATTACATGGTCATGACAATTGTTGGTGAGACATATAGACTTAAGTATGTGTAGATGTAAAATATAAAGTTGTAGGATTTTCAAATGGAGTTCATAAAGCACTTTTACCCTGAGATGCTCAGTCAGGAGAGAGTGGATGAGTATATGTGGCTGACTTAGGGGAATATTTTTGTTATGTATTATGTTTGTTTATTTAAATATTTTTTTCTCCTTATTCCAATGTTGGCATGATATGAGGCTATGGTGGAGAAATGGTTTCACTATAGAAATTAATGGGAAATTATATCCAAGGTAAATATATTTCACTTGAAAAAGTTTCTTGATGTGGTGAATGAGGCACTCTTTTCTGAAGAGAACCTAAAAGAGTATTTTGGTGTAGGACATGTGTTTTCCATTACATGGTCATGAGGTATGAATCTTGAGAAAAGAAATCATCTTTATGATAATTTTGACAATGGTAGCGGAAATAATAGTCATCATGTGGGCGGATCAGTAACTCGGGACCATACTTGAGTGATCTTTCACTGATGTGGTAGGTTAAGTCACTTTCACAGATAGTGGCCCTGATCAATGGTATACTGTTGAGCCTACGTCAGTATGGGACACTAGAATAGGTTCTATATGATGCCATGATATATGGGTAATGATGGAGGGGAAAGGAAAACAAGAGTATTGGTTGGGGGTATTTAACCTCATATAAGTCTGGTAATTATAGTTCTACTGGCTGTGGTGGTGTAGGTATTGGATGAGGTGCTTTTGGGAAGGATCACCCATATCAGTATTTTGGTGAAACTTAGGGGACTCAAACTTTATCTCAAGGAAGTGGGGTAAGACAGTTTTCTGGATTTTATAATAAAATTTTCGATAGGAATGTTAGACCATAGATAGTTATAGGTACTATTATTGTAGCTTATAAGATTTCTAGTTTCTTATTTGAGATAGGATCCCCCCATTTTTTTATATCTGTATGTGTTGTTAATGGATTGAGTCTAACAATTGGGTTTTTGATCTGGGGAATAATGATTGATACAGCACTGGGAGTACTATTTAGAGACATCTGTTTATGAAAGGGGTGTTCCCTTGAGGTTGGGGGATTTCATTTTGTTTGGGATATCTACAATATGGATATGTTGTTCTTCTACAAAATTATGGAAATGGATAAGTTATTTTCGTATTGATCCCAAATATTTTTTTACTCTTGGAGAGTGAAGTTTATTTCGCTGGAGGGTGACAATTATATTCATTGTAAGAAGTGGCATATCACAACGATCCAACTAGGACCAGTTCATTAGAAACTATGGTAACTCACCACCTAGTTTTCTAGACTATTTTATTTGATTTAGGTGTAATGAAATATGCTTTTTCACGCATAGTGGATAGATTCAATGACCTATTTCCTGAGTACTTCTCAAGGTTTTAAACTAATATAGATGTAGAGGTCACATATGATATCGTGCTAGTGGATGATCCAATTTATATTACACCTTATAGAATGGGACCATCAAAGGTATAAGGGTTTATGAATCACCTATAAGAGTTTATGGATATGGGGTTCATCCATCCGAGTATGTCTTTTAGGGGTTTTCTTGATTTATTTGAAAAAAATGATGATGGAAAAATGTTAGTGTGAGTTGACTACCAGATATTGAACTGTGTGACTCTGATGAACTGATATCTTCTTCCTCTTATCGATGACATATTTAACGAGTTTAAGAGAGCTTGAATTATCTACAAAATCCACATGAGATCACAGAATTATTTGTTGATAGTTTGACCTTATAACATAGGTTAAACTACATTTAAAATTAAGTGCAATCTCTGTGAGTTATTCATCATGTATTAAGGGATGAAAAATGAACCAACAATGTTTATGAAATTAATAAATATAGTATTCCACATGTACCTAGATCAGTTTGTGGTTTTGTTTCTGTATGGAATCATGGTGTACACAAACACTCAATATGATCATGACCAACATCTTGACATTGTATTGAGTGCACTAAGATATCATAAGCTATATGTCGAGCTCCCTAAAGTTAAATAATGGGTCGATCATGTAACACCCCAGGTTAATAAAGAAAATGAAATTTTCTCATTTATCTATATTTGTGAATAAAATATTAATATAACTTTAAAGGGGACTCAATGCTCGATGGCGTACCCAATATGCAACAACGAGTTTCTTGGGAATCTTACGTTACACTCTAATAATAAAATAATATTATTTTAAATTGTAGTTAACGCCTAGCCGTTGTAATGGAGGGAATGAACAGAACTAACTACAAAATGATTATATATGTTTGTCAAATATTTCTACTTTTTACAATAAATGTTAGAGGATTAAAAATGCGAATGAATTCAATTTTAAGTGTAAACATTCTTATATTATTTAAAAGATCGATTAAACACCTTTTGATGGAGAACCTCTTTTAAATCCACTTTTTGACAATTTTATTTGTTTTATTTGACAAAAGTAAATTCTTCTTTAGAATCGGGAAATAAAAATTTACTTTGTGTAAATTTTTGGTATTTTTCCGATAAAGTTCATTTTTTAATGAATAGTGAAAAATGTTGTATTTTAATTCAAAACATCTTTTTAATATAATTTATTTATATGATTGGATTACCTTTTGAATTAGTTTTAAAGTAAAATTAGAATATATTTTTACCATTTAATCCAATAGTGGTCGTTGGAATTAATTTCATCTTGAAATTGGACTTAAACTAGTGTCAATCTTTTGATACTTATTGTTTCATAAAAACACTCTATTTGCTCTGACAGCGGGAATTAATTATTAAATTAATTAATTTAACATATATGCTTTTAATTTTTTAAAATAGACATCATTTTTGAATTCAGAATATCAAATATAGCTTGGGGTTAATTTTCGGTATTTTTCTGGAAAACTTCAATTTTTGATGAATAGTGAAACCACTAAGTGGTACTTAAAAAACTGATTTTTCATTTACATGGTATTTTACCACCTCTGTGTTTTGAATTTCAAAAATCCAACATACATGATTTTCATTAATAAGTAAAATTTGGTTCAATGGGATTAAAATATTTTTTTTGGTGAATAGTAACTTTTAAGTTTTAATCACGATTAGAGGTAATTAGTCTAGTTTAAGGTAAAAATAATGTTTTAATAATATTAAATGACCTAGAAACTTATCCTAGCCTCATTTGATGAGTCATGTCAGACCACGAAAATCCATGGGTCAACTTGGGGACCCCATGGAGCCACTTTGGTTGGAAAATGACATAAATACCTCTTTTTTAATGTTAAAATTAAAATTTCACAAACATGAGTTGTTTTACTAAAACAATTTTTAAATGGGGTTCTACAAGTCATATTTTTTACTATTAATATTAATTATAAATATAAAAAGATTTCCTACATCATGATATTTGTTTTATAATTTTTAGACATTAAATAAATTAAATTATTTATGACATCATGATGACGCAGCGATTACCTCATTAATAAGGGATTTAAATAAACTGAAAAGATAATGTTAAAAATATAACATAAACTTAGCACAAAACTATTGGATGGGTGGATTTCGAAACCTTATCACCTTATCCTCTAAATATGTCCTTTTGGGACCTTTAAAATCCGAAAATCGTTATATAATAAAGTAATATTTTATAACATTCCAAGAGTGCCCCTCCTTTTCTCTTATAAAAGGCCACCACCTCTACCACCTTACACACACCTCTCAAGCATTTGGCTCGGCCAAACCAGGACCATTTCATCTCTAAAAATTCCTCTCATCATCATTGAAGCCTCACCTTTGGGCAGAATCCTTTCCAGGGAAGCCTTTGAGCTCAAATCAAAATGAGTTACCCAATTTTAAGGTAATGTCTTCACTTGTGTTCTTTTGTTTTATTTTGCTTCTCCAACCATCTATACTCTTTTTATTACTTTCTTTTTTAACAAAAATAGTATCTTCAATATACTAGGATGTTGTTATGTGAAGGATTCGAGCTAAACATACACACACCTCCGTCTAATGGTTAAAGAACATACTGTTTCTGTGGATGGGGAATTACTACCTCACGAAACGATTATTGTTCAATATTATTTTAACACCTTCAAAGGGGGCCATTAAGATGTCACTATATTTATATATGATATATAATATGTTTATGTTTTACTTAAGCTTATGTATTTTTCATTTATGGCATACCTTTATGGTTTCCATTATGGGTAAACGCGATATCTTCATTTTAGGAAGTGCAAACTACCGCCCCCTCAAAGTTATTTGATTCATTAATGCCATATGTGGGACATATAAAGGATGTAATTAATGGTATTACATATGATATCCTAATGGAATTATAATATAACTTTATATCATTATTATTTATTCCATTGAATACAAAAAATAATAAATGAAAGTAGCGTTAATGCGTACGTACGGTTTACCGTCTCCATGAACGGTACATTTCATTTCTTATCTCCAAATGTTATGTACTATTATTACTACATATATATAATAGATATATATGAAATATATGACATCTAAATTAAGGATATATTTCTGGAATTATAATATATATATCTCATTTTTTAATTCCATTAATATGACAAAAAAATGAAAGTAGCGTTCATGCGTACGTACGGCCTACCGTCCCCATGAACGGTGATTTTAATTATTATCTCCAAATGCTATGGAATAGTATAAATTTAATATATACTGGATATATATGATATTTAAAACATCAATACTATTCTAGATATGATGTACCTATAACTACATGGAAAATTGTTTTCCAACAAGTACGATTTTTACTCATGTACCGAACATTGACAAAAACGTCTGATATGAACTCACTTTATTAACCAATTATTATAAAATTATAATAAGTGATATTAACTGAATAATAATCTTTAAAGTATGTACTTAAGAATTTATAAATTGACCTAATTTTATTATTCAGGAGATTAAAGAACGATCGAGTCATGTCGGACACGAGGTAAGGGATCCAACCTCTCTCTTTCTTTTTAAGTACTCTCTTTTATGTCATTTATTTTAAGCTCATATTTCTTATGTTTGGGGATGTTTTTTTATATTCTTCATACTATAATTTTTATGTTCATATTATTAGAGAACCTATTTGATCTCAAAAATCCATTTTTCGAAATTTTAAGTGATGTCTTTAGGCTGCCGAGTT
This sequence comes from Viscum album, assembly GCA_963277665.1. Classification (NCBI taxonomy): domain Eukaryota; kingdom Viridiplantae; phylum Streptophyta; class Magnoliopsida; order Santalales; family Viscaceae; genus Viscum; species Viscum album. The sequence continues at coordinate 1,882,793,208 of OY728132.1, forward strand.
TTCGTAAGGGATTTTTCACCTCACTTTTATTCTCGTGACATTTATGCTATGTTTGCCACTATTTCCTTTGAGTGGTATATGTACTGCGCATTATTATACACTTTGTTGAGTATAATTTAATTTATGGGTATTGACATCTTCATTGTATGACCCTTCTTCTTTGGGGTGTACGTTTTGAAAGTTACCCAACTCGGTAAGGGGACCTTTCACCCTCCTCTTTTTAAAATACTTCTTTTGTTATGTCTTTTAATTCACATAAAATTATGTTGGGATATGTTCCTATATAACCTTATTTATGTAAATTTTATTTCCAAGTTATGAGATACCATTTTCTCTCTCATCAAATCATTTTCTGAATTTTAATGTGACATTGTTAGGCTGTCGGATTTCTGTAAGGGAACTTCTTAACCCACTTTCAATTATTTTGGTTAAACCTCTACTTCTTGAATTTATTATGCCAAGATTATGTGTGGAATCTCTATGTTTTAATTTCCACAAACCATTGTGTGGATATAATATTTCTACACATAATCATCTCATTTATAAATTCTTACGAACTTGTATGGGAAATCATAACTCAATCTCATTTCATTGAGTTAAATATCTATGTCATTGGTTTTGTTTTCCCAAGATTATGTGTGAATGACCTATGATTGTTTCACACATAATATCCACTTATACTAGGTGTATTTATATGTCTCACACATAATTATGTGATATATTTATCCTTAATTTAAGGATACCATCTTTATAATGGATTTCATCTCAATTTACATTTCCATTGAGACTTCATTGTTGTTATGCTCCAATTCACTCTTATATGGTGTGTATACAGCCCTTTGACATATTATATCATGAATCCCTTTATTCTCATGATATTATAAAGTCCGGATTAAATGTTATTCCACAATTTTTTGTATTCAAGAGTCTCTCATTTTGTTAAAAACTCTTTAACAAAAATATCATTTTAAATGTTTTAAAGATTCATTATTCTAAATCTTTATCTTTAATGTACATGTTTTCAAAATGGTTATCAGTATTTGTTGATATGGGCATTAATGTTTTAAAGTTATAATTCCATTAAAAGCTTCAAAGTGCTATGGGACACTTTGATTCAAAAATCTCTTTTAAATGATTTTTGAAAATTGATTGATTAATTCAATATCTTGGAATTACATATTGTGATTGCAAATGAAATTTTGTTATTTAAATGTTTATATTTTCAATATTTTATGTGCAATGATGATACTTGGACATTTTACGGGTGGTTACGTGATAAACCATATGACGGGTGGTTCCGTGAATACCAGGACGGGTGGTTACGTTATAACCTCCAATGCATTGGGTATGGAAGTCGGCCGTATGGCTATTCCATTAAGTATGTGTGGAAGTCGACTGTATGGTTATTCTATTTAAGTATGTTTATTTCCCAAGTTACCTTTATATGTTATGTGTTCTTTATATGGGTTTTATGGTAATCTTTTGGTTACAAAAGGGTAAGTAATGATCTTTTATTCAGTGAAGAGTTTTTACTACTTCATAAAGGTGAAAAGTATTACTTTGGTAAAGTACTCATGGTTTACTTGTTGTTTTTGAAAAACTAACAGTTTTCCTTCTTTGTGTATCCTTTACTGGGATTTTTAGGCTCATCCCAAGTTTTTGAAATGTTTTCCGCAGGACTTAAAGAAGAATGGGGTCAAGGATGGGATCAAGGAAAGACATGCTATCTAAAACATGGAACTAGACATGTTTCTTTTTAAGTTTTTTTTATTTTAAGGAAACATAGTAGAATCGTCTACTATGTAATCTTTTGAGATGTAATCGTTATGACCTAATTCTCTAAAACTCTAAACCTGAAAAGATCCTCAATGTGAATTATTCATTTAATTCAATATTAAGTAAGGTTTAAGGCTAGGGACTTATAGATCAGGTACATTATTTGGGTCACATAATCTTAGAGGAATGTGTGTAACTGGATATAGAGAAGTTGTAGTAAATAATTTATTTGGAGAAACCCAAGAATATTTTTTATATACACAACTTTCTGGGATTGACAGGCTATTATAAAAGGTTCATCCATGAATTTTCCTCGATAGAAGAAACTATTTCAATCTTTACCAAGAAGGTTATATAGTGTTAACAGTCTCTAGTTTGTGATAATTCTTCCTAGGAGATAAATAATCCCTTGAAAATGGAACCAATATTGTTCCTACCAGATCTAGGGGAGTATAGGCTATTTTGTGACACATATAGTATCATTCATTGATTAGTATTGAATCATGAAGATTGATTTGTATTGTTTGGATCAAGAAAGTATAGTACACATAAATGAAAACACCCTATGCATGACATCAAGTTATCAGTAGTGGTTTTTTATTTGAAGTGTTTGAGGTATTAGTGGTTAGGTAAAATTATTAGTTTTTGTAGACAAAAGAAGAGAATAATTTATATATTTTCACAATGATATTTAAATATCTAGTAGTAGAGGTGCGTTGAGTCTATGAAGTCATCTAATTTTGTGAAAGCATATATGACTGGGAAGAGAAACATTATTTATAATTCTCTAAATAGGACTACTAAGCCTTGGGTAGTTTAGGAGTCTAGTTCAGAGTCGAAGATGATGACATTGTTTTTTGAGATGCATATTGAGGTTCATGAGATCTAGGTAATGTGACTGTATTATTAGTTTGTGTGGAGTATAATCTTTTTAAAAAGATTAGGGAAAAGTATTATCAGGATCCTGTTTGTTTTTCCTTGTGGTAAATCATTGAAGGTAGGGAGTAATATTTCGATTGCATCATAGATGATGTTGAGATCATTTATGTCAACAATAATGTTTTTTCTCTCTATGAGTATGTGGTAGGAGATAATGCCTGAATTCCATGCCTTAATGTTGTAGGTACATCAGGGTCTGACCAAAATGTATTGTGACCTACGTCAAAAATATGTGTGGTCAGGTGTGAAATGAGTGATAGCAGGATTCATTACATGATGTTACACCTATGATTGAAATTTAACTATTTGATTATAAAACACTTTTTAAGGTATAAGTGAGAAAAATAGTTGAAATATAACAAACACTAAATGAAACCACAAATTAATTTAATGATAGCTTAAGCCTACTGGAAGTGTTCTTCGTTCATGACTTATAGGAGATAGAGGATACATGGGTTCCTGGATAATCATTTAAAATGTCTTTAATGTGATATACCAATTTTTTCCAAAGTTTTCATGTATTAATCTTTTTGAATCATCTAATAATTAAAGACTCTCATCAACATATCATATTGATTATAAATCCACCCACATTTCTCACTATTAGTGTCAACACATAGAAATCATTTCATTATTTTTTCAGCATTATCTTATGTGGTATTAATCTCCAGAAACGCTTCCCCATATTCTTTATTGGAATTCAGGATCAAATCCAATGTAAGCCCAGTAATAAAATATTTCTCTCACTACTATCCATTTAGAACCTCCTTGAGTGGAACATTCCCATGAAATATAGCCTCATCCTGATCAGGGGAACTAAATACCTTGGGTTTGTCTTCCATCACCTTGGATTTTTTCCATTTGTCGGATCTCGTCTCCATTGGTAGGGAAAGATAGAAAAAATCCATATGACCATTCATATCACATATCAAATCCTTTATCATCCCCTTATTAATAATTTCATCAACTTAGAGATCTTATTAACTATATCCTATGTGTTGAAAAATAGATCTTCAATTGATTCTACCCCGAGGCCACCATACTCCTCATCTAGATTCACTGGTTGAGATGCTTCAAAATACAGGTCCTTATTGTCAAATTACATTCTTTAAAAGTGGTTAGAAATCATTAGGATATTAAATTCCCTTCTCAGTCTTGTCTCCCTTATAGTATTTTATTCTAATATAAGCCCCTCAAACTCATGATAACCCACAATTCCTATGAAACCATGTCTGGAATATGCTAAATCCCCATAGGAAATAGCCTTGGGATTCCTTTAACATCCATCTTCACCCAATTTAGACTCCACTTCATGGTTGGTGCCACTTATGGATATTGCATCCCCACCATGTGATCCCTCAATTGGTTTTTTGTGATAATAATCCAAAAAAATCAACCACACATACAAATTTTGTGCCTTCAGGACCTAGAGGAAGAAGTGAAGAAGACATGGGATCACCCAAGTCATTCTTTAGTTTTCTAAAGACATCAGTCACCAACCCAATTCCCCCTCGAGACTCACATTAAATATAATTTGCATTTCATGGGCCAATATAAACAGCCAACTGACGTTTCCCCATAAACCCATCCCCAACACTAGGATCCAAGCACATTCCATTACCTCCTAAAAACACAACCTATTTATGTTTTATGGATCATAGTACCTATACTACACGAAGTCATAGAGTGACACAATTTATTATAGGAACAAAAAAATATGCATTATTCATAACACATAACCTGATTTCATCGAAATTCTTCCCCCACTGTAATCTAAATATACTCTGTCGGTATTCTTGAGATATCTTCTTCAAAAAAATGTGAGGATATATAGTGTGATACACTAACTAGGTTTCACTATATAAGCATAAATATTTACCAATGAAATTACCTATCATGCATATAATCACTATATTTTGAAAAGGTAAAGGGATTTTAGGAAAATTGACCAAAATTTCTACTATAGGGATGTTTCTCTTCATATGGATGTCAAATAACCACTTGAATAGATAGAACCATACATTGTTCTAGCTACTAGGGTGATGGACCAAGCCATGACCGGGTCTTCCTTTGATGTGAACAGAATCATGATGTTACTTATATTGAGTTGACCTACTATTTATCAATCTTACAAGCCCAAGGACTCAATGATTATCCTGTTAAAGGTGTTCACAAAGGGAATTTATGAAAAAAAAATGTGTAATCAATGTCAAATTTAGAAAATATAAGGACCATTTGAACTCTAATGTCAAGATCAAAAGATGAAAAAATCCAGTGAATAGATATAGGACCTTAGGGTTATGTGATATTCGAGGGAAAGGTGGGATAAAATCAAGGATGGAAAAGGGTATAAAAATGTAGTGCCATCAAAGGATGGAAAAGTCCCCTTCCCAACCGGGGGTTATTATATCAACCATAGGTGTGATGGGAGGGGATCCTCTATCATAGAATCCATATTCTAAATTAATGATAAAATTCATGATGTTACACCTATCAATAGGTTAAGGCTAAGAATCGATTATCTAGTTGTTTTTTTAGTCATTTCCCATTCCCAAATAGAATTGGGTCAATGATTCCATGAAATTTGTGATGGGTATCCAAAGAATGCCTAAAAATAATGAAGAAATTTTGGTGGTTATGGATCAGTGGATGAAATTTGTGTATTTTATTCCTATATGAGAGAATTTATTAGTACATCAGATGGTAGAATAGTGCATTTGGGAAATATTCCTTTTTCATGGGGTTATATAGAGTACTTTTCCAACCATGACTGTTCTTTTACTTCCCAATATTGGATTTGTTTTCATAATGAACTTGTTACATAGGTATTACTGAGTATTATATTCTACCCAACGATAGATGGGAAGTTAGAATGTACTATTCTGGTGCTGGAGGATATTCATTGGGCAAGTGTCTTAGACTTTTGTGGGACTTGGGAGAAGAACCTATCATTGATTGTTTATTCCTAAAATAGTTTTTATCATGAATAAATATATATTTTACCATATCTGTCTCTTTATGGTTGAAAATGAAGATCACCTCTATGAAGGATGGAGTAAAATCGATCAGATCTATTTAGACAGAATCTAATGCAGGAGACATCAGAGAATGCTCAATTAATTGAGCAACACATGTCTATTGATTAGATTACATAGAAGACATATACTGGTAGAATATGTTGGCCACTTGAGTTTATTGTGGGTGATCATGTGTTACTTTTGGTGACTTATATGTTCGGTCACTATAGGATTGAAGGGCATGCAATGTTGGAACCCAGGTTTGATGGTCCATTTGAGGTTGTAGAGATTATTGGTCTAGTGACATACTGATTATATATTCCATATATGTATAGTTATATGCATGATTTTTTTCATGGGACACAAAATTTTTAGTATCTCCATGATCCTTACCATGTTATATATGTGGATGATGTCAATCACGAGACTGATGCATCTTTTTAGGTGCATCGAATATGTGTATTGGGTCACACTAAGAAATTGTTTTGGGGGAAAGATCATATTGATAGTAAATATATTGGGGAAACATAGGCATATTCAAAAAGAAACATGGTTGTGTGACGAGTATATGTGGGATCAGTGGCCCATTCTTTTTTACTTGGAATATTATAGATTTTTGGTAGTAAAACAAAAGGATGTGCTGTTATAAGATGAGAAGACTATAAGATCTCAAACTTTTTGTGGAGATGATCATGCCTGTTTTCATGTACTAATTTTACATTTTTTTAGTATATATTGTATGGATTTTACCTTCATGTGTTTTTAGAGAAACTAGAGATTTTGATAAGGGTGAGGGGTGGTGTACAGTTGGAACATGATTTCAAAAAATGGTTTGCACATGCCAGCAAACTGTGTGATCTGAAAAAGTGGGGGTTTTTAGAATTAGAACATAGTTTTTCAAACTATTTTTCCTCATGGTAGAAACTTTGAAACCGCCCTTGGTGGGCGTACATAGTTAGGCACATTGTCTGGAAAAAATTTATTACCCATACAAGAAACCATGCATACATAAATTTAAAACCACAAAAAATCATTAGAAATTTACCAAACCCCTTCCTTATATACCTAAACACTATAGGTTATACCCTAAAAAAATTCCTTAAAATTTTAGATTCTCCCAGAAGAATTTTATGACTTTCCAAACTCTATTCATAATAAATCAAATGTTCATTAACAGATCTGTTGTCACGTCCCGTCCTCGGGGCCCGTGTCGTGACTACCCCAATCCCGCCTTTCATAGGCCAGGGGCTGGAGACTAGCACCAAGGCGTAATTCCCGATAAAAATGGAAGGCATTGACTTTGTAAAGTAAACAAACACCACAGAGCAAGAAAGTAGTAGAAGTAAACACTAAGAAAAAAATGAGTACAACAGTAAGTGCGGAAAAGTAAGTGGTCCAGAATAAAAACTCAAACTGAAAGTAAAGTACAACTCGAAGGGAAAATGGCAACTAAAAAGTAAAGCCGCAACGTTGAGATGTCCACTGGAAATCCCACCTGATGGGTGAGTATATATAGCCTCCACAGCTCATCGGGTCCAGCCGTCCGCTCTGAGAACGTCCCACCTAGTGGTCCACCTCCAGGTATCATCCTGCTCTGCAAGCCTCAACCACGATCAGCGTTGTCCGTAGTTTGCAACCAACACAACGTAGTGCGGGCATAACTCGTGTAGGGGTGAGTATAAGCTACTCAGTATGGACCCCGAGACCCCCGAAGGTCTCCTAGAATCCACAAAGGATAATCCACAAAGGAAAGATACAATAACGAAGTAACATCCGACACTGCTTAGGTATATGCCCATACATATACCTAAGTCATCAATTCTCATTAATCTCCAACATCTGAGCCCAAGTACAACCCAGTCCACACTAGAAAGAAAAACATAAATCCACACAGGATAGAAAAATGTAAATCCACACAGGATAGCAAAACAGGATTCAGCTCACACATGTATACTTTTTCGTATGACGATAGAGATGATCAGATATATCCACTGATTCATCTAAGCCGTCGGACCCACGAATGATTGATAGGTACTAACCCCTGCAATGACCCACAAAGGATCCGACCCACATATGATCGATAGGTAACTAACCCCCGCAATGACCCACAAAGGATCTGACCCACATAGGATTGATAGGTAACTAACCCCACAAAGACCCACACAGGTTCAGACCCACAGAGGTTCTGTAGGCACTGGCCCACACAAAACCGCTGAATGCGGACCCACACAGGATCTGTAGCACTGATCCACGTAGGATCATTGAGTGTTATAGTCATCGCCGTCGAATCCACTGAGGATCTCTATACTTTCGTTGTCATCGTCGCAGTCGCAGCCAACTCTAGGGTTCCCGCACATAGCAAGCTCGTTCAGGAGGGTCCGCTCCACGAGCTGAGAGGCTGATACATCAACTGACACATAGTCCAGAGTTTATGTATCCAAAAGTTCCGTATCATCAACAGGAACTCAACGTCGCAGACGACGCCTCAATCGGACGCCCGGTCTGAGAGTTATTAGATTTTTCGTCCCAGGGGCCCGGTTGGTTTTTAAGTCAAAACCAACCCGACCGTACTCCACATGCGTCCAAACCTCGGTTGGAGTAAGACAAAAGATCAGCATCACTAAGAGGAATCCAAAAAAAATCTACGGCACGTCAATCGGACGTCCGGAGCTTAAGTTATGAGCGTTTCCACTCCGAGGGCCCCGTTGGTTTCGTGTACGAACCAACCCGGCCGAACCCAAATTATTCTGAAAGCTTGTGTGTAGTATTTCAAAATGACCGTCTCGATCCAAGGATCACATCACCGCTGACAGTGCATCGATCGGGGGTTCGTAGCCCAAGATACGGGAAAAAGACCGAAAGGGGGTAAAAAAACGGGGGGTCTGGGCCCGGACCGACCCGGCGCAACCCCCCTGGGTCGCCTCGAACCGGATGGCGCGACCCAGCCCAGCCGGCGCGGCCTGGCCCGGTCGCCAGGTGGCTTGGCCGTAATGGCCGAGCGGTGCCCAAGGGGGGCGCCGCCCCCTTGAATGATCCGCAGCCCCGCGTGGGGGGCCGTCTCTCACCAACGGATGCGGCCGAGCTGTCGCGTCCCGCCTTCGCTGGTCCCGCATGGTCGTGGAGCTTCCGGCCTGCCGTCGCGGTTTGATCCGCGGCGGTTCTCCCCGGGGTCGCACCGGGCACAATCGCCTCCCGCCACCGGTGCCACCGTGCCGGCGTGGCACGCCGGCGGGTTGCTCTGCGGACCACCGGACGAGTTCTGCTGGTCGGAATTGCGTGTCGTCTTCGCCAATGGCCCACCCGGGGTCCGTCCTTCACTGCGAGGACCTCACAATGCCCGTGCGGCCTGCTTCATCATCTCCCACCGTTCCACACACCAAGAACGAAGGGACGGTGGGTTCAGACTTGTTCGTTGGTCTGCACCCACCGTGTTAGCGGTTTTAAAAGTCTTCCGACAAAAAATTCAACAAACTGCAGATATAATCACATAGATTAAAATGAAAAAAACTCCTACCTCAACGTTGTCGTCGAACGTGAGTTCGTCACGGAATTGAACATCGCGGTAGAAGAGGATTGTTGTGTTGCAGATGGGGCATCACGGAAGAAGCTTCGTTGACATCGCGGTACACGGAGTTGCGTCGTCGATCTCCGAGGGTTTGACATTATTCGTCTCCCTTCGTCAGAGGCCGGTGTTCTTCACGTTCTTCGCGTTTTTTGCTTTCTTCCCGTTCTTCGCGAAGAAGGATGAAGATCTCCGAGACATAGAGTTTTCTCCAAAACCTCTCAACAAGCCACCCCTCAGTAAAACACTTGTTGTTCTTATTTTATTCCCAAGCCAACAATTTGAATTTCAAAGTTAAGTAACGAACAATTAATTCGAAGAATTAATTGTAACAACTTAACTGCCCAATTTAATGGGGTGTTTCTTAACCAGAAAAACGTACGGTTGACTTTCATTAAAGAGGGGGGTTGTGGGTGCGTTACATAGAGGGAAAGAAATGGTGGGGCTCGGGCGGGCCCCACCTCACAAATATCCTACAAAGTGGGTAGGATATTTTGGATTTCACCCTATCTACTTAACTTAGCTTAAGTGGCTTTAAAGTGGCTTTAAGTGAAATAAAATAATGTGTTGCACCACTTTTATTTTATTTCTTAACTTAACCCCAAAAATTAAAAACCACACCCGAGCAAACACAACTCCGGAAAAGGCGTTTCTAAGAAAATATCGGAACTCTGATTCCATCGGTGCCCTCGGAATTCGATTCCGAGCACCAGTTTAAAAATTTAGAAAAACCTGCTCGTTTGTTCACTAAACGTACCCGATCCAAACTTTGGAAAATGATTCTGGGCACACCGGGCCTCGGAATCAGGCCCCGTCAGAAACCGCGTTCTTGTAAAATTCCAAAGAAAAGTAAGAAAAAAAATCCTTGAATTTTACGGGTCTTTACATCTGTACCTCCCCATATAAGAGATCCTCATCTTGTATGGTTTCCTCGTACTATCCCATATTTCACTCATCCTTTGATGGGATGTTTTCTTCTATTGGTAGTGGATCTTGATCTTGGTTTTCATTGGTCTAATCCATTTTATCTTGGTAATATGATTCATATCATTATATCATTCTTCATCATGATATTGGTGGATATTATTCAATTTGGGATTTCTATTGCCATGCATTCGTCAATGATCATGAGGTAGGTGGTCAAAAATAAAAATCCCATAGTCTTGATTTAATTATTTATAAGTTAGTATGAAATTTAAATTTCCCTGAATATGAAATTCCATCAAAGATTAGAATTATTTAATTTAATTTATATTTGATAATGAAATTTGATAAATTTGGTGCAATTAGAATTTGTGGGATTAGATTAATTAATTAGTTAATTAAATAATTGAATGTTGTGATTATATAATTTAAGGGATATTTGGATTGTGAAATGGGTCAATTAATGTAATTATGACTTTAACTGGAAATGACTATTATGATATGGTTTGATTAATATTAATGTGAGATTAGTTTATATGGATTAAATACATAAAAATGGTATAATAGTGAATTGTTCATATTATTCCATGTAAATAAATTACGGAACCATGTTTATTATGAAAAATTGTATTGGTATACCATGATGCAAAGGGGTTATAAAAATGGATTACTATTGATTTACCATCAATTATGTGGTATAAGGTATATATGCGTGATTGATTAAAAGATGAGTGTGGGACACAGACTGATTCTCCAAATACCCTTATATAAATGACCTGTATATGAATGTGGGACATGGAACGATTCTTCAAATACCCATATGTGATTTACTAATAAACTAGGTTTGATATAGGGAATGATGCTACAAATACTCATAGGATGCATTAAATGGAATTCTAGGACCAAAAAGTAGGAATAGGGCTGTGGTTCCAATTAAATAAAATTTGACTTTAAATGAAATGATAATTTACCAATATGGTATTGTGGTATGTTAAATCCATTGGGGATAGTTTAGTCTCTAGAATGGGCTGAAGAATGTGCTGATAGTATGGGTTTCATTATGAACATGAAAAATTAGGTGTTTAAATAAATAATAATTTATAATGTGATAATTTCTTACTTAAAAACTATACTTTATTAATTTTACTACAATATACACTGTTATTTTACTGGACATTGTTTTAGATGGTGTTAGTGGTCACTTAATGAGTTATAATCACACCCTACATAGAATTTCTAATCAGTACCTGAACATACATCATTTTTTCTGTACATGTTATGTGAAATAACCCTTTTTTACATGGCTGATTCGTATTGGAGAATAGCTGAGATAACTAGAAATTGTATCAAGACACTCTTGGGATATAGCATCCCGCCTCTTTATCACATAAACTTTCATTACATTTTACAAAACTGAGGATCTTTAAGGTTTAGTGTCTTGGAAACCATGAACTTTAAACATGAAAACATAAAACATTATTCTAAAACACTTGAAAGGCTTCTCTTCATGTTCATCCTAGGTTCATTACTGTATCACAGAACCTGTGAGCATACATCAAAAGAAAGGGTGAGCAGAAAGCCCAGTAAGGAAAACAAGAGAAACATTTTACATGTGAACTTGAGATACTTCAATAAGGTCATGAAAATGAACTTTAAGGCATGAGAATGAAATAAGGAGGCATATCATAATAAATGTAACATTTTTCATAACTTGAAAATGTGGCTACATCATTTAACTTAGACAATCATGAACATATCACCAAGGTCCATCCCCAAGGTGTCATTTGAAAATTACCAAGGTTATTCACCAAGGTATCGTGAAAATTGTAATCTCTAGTGGTTACATCATTACCCAATGCATTAGAGCGCTATTAGGGTGCACCCTTAAATTTTCCTTTATTATCATGTGAGCCACATATATAATCATCAAACTTTTCATAAATAACACATATATCATAAAATAAATGGGTTTCATTTCATAATCATAACGTTTTAAAAACTGCTTTAAAGACATGAACTTTACGTCACTTTAAACCCATGGAAAGGGAAAGAGGGTCTCATGTATGTAAATCCCAGAATTAAAAATAGAACATTTTGATATATATGTGAATAACCTTGTAGAAATAAAAGCTTTGAGTATTCACTTTATAACATAAAATAATTTTTAGAAAAGAGAGATGCATTTTGAGACGAAAATTCTGCAGCATAACGGCTATGTTACAAGGTTTTAGAAAACATTGAAAAGAGAGGGGACATGGGTCACCCACTCATAAATGATCCACAAAACAGTAGGGGGACAGAATATAAGTGATTTAAGAAAATGGTAAGGAAATTTTAAAGATATACCATATGAAATGAAAAACATGGATGTGAGACAAAATAATATTTCTCTTATGAAAATTCGGCAGCCTAACGGTGTCACTTAACTTCAATGAAAATGATTTGAAAAGATCAAATAGGGTCCCCCATCATATGATCATAAGAGATCATTATGATAGATATAGAGATCATACCCCATCATAAAAAATGATCTTGAAAGACTTGGCATGAAAATCAAACTTGAAAAATGAGAAGGGTGGAAGAATCCCTTAAAAATTCGGCAGCTTAACGACGTCACTTAAACATTTATAAAACGAAATGATGAGAGTAAGAGGGGATATCTCATCATATAAACATGAAAAGGGCAGTAAGAGGAATATAAAAGAACATCCTCTCACAAAATAACATGGAGCATAAAAGGAATGACATAAAAATGATTACATGAAAAGAAAGAGAGAGGTCAGATCCCTTACCTTAAAACATAACTCTTAAAACTCAATGGTTGGGACCTTGAGGGCTTGGGGGCACCATGGGAGGACTCCTTGGGAGGTAGTGAGACCAGAACTTCGTTTGGGGAGAGTGGGAAGTTGAATTGATGAGAGGCTGGCTTGGTATTTATAGGTAATGTGAGGGGACAAGGCATTAATGGCAAAGGGACACCTCATTAGTGGTTTTGGCATAACCATGGGCTTGCCCATGGTATTTGCCCATGGTATTGGCCACTTGGGACACCTCATACCATATCTCACTATTCATAATTCGAACATATTGATTACAAACTTAATACATCATTTAATGATGTCATTAAACACCTGTAACTTAAAAACTGAATTTTCACTATTCATCGAAAATTAAACTTTCTCAGAATAATCCCAAAATTTCACCTTGACCAAATATCAACGCTCTGATTACAAATATTAACTCCATTTTATAAAAATAATTTTCTAAATATTTTTAATTTAATTTTTAAATAAAAACACTATTCACCCAAAATTCATTTTTTTCTGAAAAAACCCCAAAAATTACCATAGCATAATATCGGTGCTCTAAGTTCAAAAATGAAATCCGTTTTAGAAAAATAATTATCTAAATATTTTTAATTAAATTTTTAATTAAAAAACACTATTCACTAGAAAAAACTAATACTTGAATAATAATTTATGAAACCGTTATTTAACCATTTTATTGAATCGCATTACTTAATCAAGGTGCCTAGATTATATTAATACTTTCTTTAAGTGAGATTACTAATCCATTTGGACACATTACTAATCCTAATCATGAAATCACTATTCATAATTTACTATTCATCAAAAATTAATTTGATCTTATTAGACTCTAAATTTCGTACTGAACATAATTGTAGAAGACCATTTTTCGAAAATCATTACACATTTTTAATTATTTAAGGTTTACACAACCATTTTTAAAATTTCCTTTTTCTAAAATTCATCAAAAATATTTATACTATATTTATCCGGTCATTTGAAAATTCATAAACTTCATCATAGGAAGAAATCCCAATTTTTATTTAAAACAATGGATTACACAAGGTAGTTACAGTCTCCTTACATAGCCCCTTATCACACCAGCATAGGACCTAAGTGTAAGGTGTGCTATGGTGAGAGAACCCGAGGGAGGCTCGGCCAACATTGCACGAGTAGTAATTTCTATCAGTTTGAACTTCTCACGAAGGCGATCTCGTTCTAGCTTTATACGATGAAGTTCATCTTGGGTTTGGTCCAGAGCAAAGCCCAGTGGTGCTACCTCCTTCCCAAGTTCTGTTAGATGGGCTTCGATTGGTCCAAAACTACTGGGTGAGGCCATCGAATCTTCTTTCTATATTAATTAACCAATATTACTTGTATTTAGAGACAATAATCAAAATGATTAGTTTCCAGTGGTCATATTGACCAATGGTCATATAACAGTCAAAAACCAACAGTATCATTTTAATTATACTCATGTTATCAAATGAAACATTTTTGTTGAGTATAGAAATAAAATAACACAGAAAATTAGGAAAAAAGATTTATTCAAAATTTCGGGTTGTTACAATCTTCCCCCCTTGAGAAATTGCGTCCTTGCAATTTTTTTTAAAAATTATGTTTTGAAATTTCATTGAAAGTCCCACATCGGAAAAGGAGTCAGTAAAACTATTACTTTAAAAGAGAGAAAGGGAAGTACGAAGGTCGCCCGAGTTAGCCCATACTAGGCTTCCATGTAGGAAAACATGGACATGGAGGAGAAAACAAAGGGTCAAGTTCTGAGGGAGAGTGACAGAGAACATGATTAGGAGAAAGTTAACCATAAGAAAATCCCAAACTTATAATGTGTGTAAACGATCTTTGATTACCCAGTAGGAAAAGTAAACCAACAATGTTTTTGTTTTATGTTCCTTTTCATAATTTTGAGGAATTCATTTACAACATAGAACAAAAACATAAGGAAATATATCTACCTTCATGTAGAGTTTCACCCTTTAATAAGTTTCTACCAAAATAATATTTTCTCCCAAACGACGAGCATTCAAAACTACTTGGTCTCATCAAAACATAAGAATCGTCTTCTAGAGAATCACATAATCCACAAAAGATTAACTATCTATTTCTTCTATATTTAAACATTATCCCAAAAACAGAAAGGGTAGGGTTAAACAACTCTTCAAAAAGGAAGAATCCCATAGGAATGGAAACTAAATTTAAATCTTCAATGTTCCATGGTAATACCCAATGTTCATCATAGACCATCCCATAAATAACGGTCCTTAAAATACCTCAAAATAAACCAAACTAAGATTGAAACCCAAATACAAGAAGGGTTTGATAACATAGTCTTCCAAAATAAACTTCATTGTTCATCTCCAAACAACATCAACAACTCCTAACATCTTATAACAAAATTGTCTAAACTAAACATATTTTACCCAAGATAGGTTAATCATTACCATAAGTAACCTAAATTACTATAAGTCCACCATAAATTCATCAATTCTTCAAAATAAAAGTCAACCTTACTCCTCAATGAAAATACCGTAGTAATATATTTACCTCGATCATATAGGGTCCCTAAAATAGTGAATGTATTCCAAAATAATAATCATCTTTTAATCCCCTAATCACCTCTGTCATATTAATACGACAATCGTCGCATTTCCTATCACATTGGTTTTTGGGACATGTTCTTCCATTTCCCACCATTAACTAAGAAAAGAAACTATAATTAGGGGCTTATTTACTTATCTAATAATCATGAAAAGGAAACTTTAAGCATAAAAGGATAAACATGTAGAATAAAAGTATATCCTAACTTGTGATCCCCTAGGTTCCTATCTAGGTTATCCATGAACATATATTCTTATGTGAATCGTTATTTTTTTTATCCTTGTTCCTTTAATAATGGTTCATACTAAGCTTATTAATTTACCAAAGCATATCCCCCGGGAGTGTCGTAACCAAGAGTGCAGCAAGGCCCATTGTCGTGTACCAGTTCCCGTTCGAGTCTAGCTCAAAGCGGTGTTTTCAGGTTTTACCCCTATGTACGTCTGTGCCAGAGCCACCTCTACCTGCTCGTATCCAGACAGGGATGTATTTGCTTGGAAACCCCTTACTCAATACTAACCAAAATACCAGGAAGATTTCCTATATTTAAACTTTTATATAGGGTTCTTCCTAGATTTTTCATATCCTAATTTCCACAAATAACTAAACCATCCTTTGATACCAACTATAGCATCCCGCCTCTTTATCACATAAACATTCATTACATTTTACAAAACTGAGGATCTTTAAGGTTTAGTGTCTTGGAAACCAGGAACTTTAAACATGAAAACATAAAACATTATTCTAAAACACTTGAAAGGCTTCTCCTCATGTTCATCCTAGGTTCATTACTGCATCACATAACCTGGGAGCATACATCAAAAGAAAGGGTGAGCAAAAATCCCAGTAAGGAAAACAAGAGAAACATTTTACATGTGAACTTGAGATACTTCAATAAGGTCATGAAAATGAACTTTAAGGCATGAGAATGAAATAAGGAGGAATATCATAATAAATGTAACATTTTTCATAACCTAAAAATGTGGCTACATCATTTAACACAGACAATCATGAACATATCACCAAGGTCCATCCCCAAGGTGTAATTTGAAAATTACCAAGGTTATTCACCAAGGTATCGTGAAAATTGTAATCTCTAGTGGTTACATCATTACCCAATGCATTGGAGCGCTATCAGGGCGCACCCTTAAATTTTCCTTTATTATCATGTGAGCCACATATATCATCATCAAACATTTCATAAAGAACCCATATAGCATAAAATAAATGGGTTTCATTTTATAATCATAACGTTTTAAAAACTTCCTTAAAGACATGATCTTTGCGTCACTTTAAACCCACGGAAAGGGAAAGAGGGTCTCATGTATGTAAATCCCAGAATTTAAAATAGAACATTTTGATATATATGTGAATACACTTGTAGAAATAAGAGCTTTGAGTATTCAGTTTATAACATAAAATAATTTTGAGAAAAGAGAGAGGCATTTGGAGATGAAAATTCTACAGCATAACGGCTATGTTACAAGGTTTTAGAAAACATTGACAAGAGAGGGGACATGGGTCACCCACTCATAAATGATCCATAAAACAGTAGGAGGACAGAATATATAGGATTTAAGAACATGGTAATGAAATTTGAAAGATATACCATATGAAATGAAAAACATGGAAGTGAGACAAAACAAGATTTCTCTTATGAAAATTCGGCAGCCTAACGGCGTCACTTAACTTCAAAGAAAATGATTTGACAAGATCAAATAGGGTACCCAATCATATGATCATAATATATCAGTATGATAGATATAGAGATCATACCCCATCATAAAAAAAAGTAACTTGAAAGACTTGACATGAAAATCAAACTTGAAAAATGAGAAGGGTGAAAGAATCCCTTAAAAATTCGGCAGCCTAACGGCGTCACTTAAACATTTATAAAACGAAATGATTAGAGTAAGAGGGGATCTCTCATCATATAAACATGAAAAGCGCATTAAGAGGAATATAAAAGAACATCCTCTCACATAAGAACATGGAGCATAAAAGGAATGACATAAAAAGGATTACATTAAAAGAAAGAGAGAGGTCAGATCCCTTACCTTAAAACATAACTCTTAAAACTCCATGGTTGGGACCTTGAGGGATTGGGGGCACCATGGGAGGACTCCTTGGGAGGTAATGAGACCAGAACATCGTTGGGGGAGAGTGGGGAGTCGAATTGATGAGAGGCTGGATTGGTATTTATAGGGAAAGTGAGGGGACAAGGCATTAATGGCAAAGGGACACCTCATTAGTGGTTTTGGCAAAACCATGGGCTTGCCCATGGTATTTTCCCATGGTATTGGCCACTTGGGATACCTCATAACTTATCTCACTATTCATAATTCGAACATATTGATTACAAACTTAATACATCATTTTATGATGTCATTAAACACTCGTAACTTAAAAAATGTATTTTCACTATTCATCGAAAATTCAACTTTCTCAGAATAATCCCAAAATTTCACCTTAACCGAATATCAACGCTCTGATTACAAATATGAACTCCATTTTATAAAAATAATTTTATAAATAATTTTTAATTTAATTTTTAAAGAAAAACACTATTCACCAAAAATTCATTTTTTTCAGAAAAAACCCCAAAAATTACCATAGCATAATATCGGTGCTCTGAGTTCAAAAATGAAATCCGTTTTATAAAAATAATTATCTAAATATTTTTAATTACATTTTTAATTAAAAAAACTATTCACTCGAAAAAACTAATACTTGAATAATAATTTATGAAACCGTTATTTAACCATTTTATTGAATCACATTACTTAATCAAGGTGCCTAGATTATATTAATACTTTCTTTAAGTGAGATTACTAATACATTTGGACACATTACTAATCCTAATCATAAAATCACTATTCATAATTTACTATTCATCAAAAATTATGTTGATCTTATTAGACTCTAAATTTCGTACTGAACATAATTGTAGAAGACCATTTTTCGAAAATCATTACACATTTTTAATTATTTAAGGTTTACACAACCATTTCTAAAATTTCCTTTTTCTAAAATTCATCCAAAATATGCATACTATATTTATTCGGTCATTTGAAAATTCATAAACTTCATCATAAGAAGAAATCCCAATTTTTATTTAAAACAAAGGATTACACAAGGCAGTTACGGTCTCCTTACATAGCCCCTTATCACACCAGCATAGGACCTAAGTGTAAGGTGTACTAAGGTGAGAGAATCTGAGGGAGGCTCAGCCGACATTGCAAGAGTAGTAATTTCTATCAGTTTGAACTTCTCGCGAAGGTGATCCCGTTCTAGCTTTATATGACGAAGTTCATCTTGGGTTTGGTCCAGAGCAAAGCCCAGTGGTGCTACCTCCATCCCAAGTTCTGTTAGATGGGCTTCGATTGGTCCAAGACTACTGGTTGAGGCCATCGAATCTTCTTTCTATATTAATTAACCAAGATTACTTGTATTTAGAGACAATAATCAAAACTATTAGTTTCCAGTGGTCATATTTCCCAATGGTCATATAACAGTCAAAAACCAACAGTATCATTTTAATTATACTCATGTTATCAAATGAATCATTTTTGTTGAGTATAAAAATAAAATTAAAAATAAAATTAGGAAACAAGATTTATTCAAAATTTCGGGTTGTTACATGGTAAATGTCAGTGTCTTTGATTTTGGTTTTTTATTTGACACTTGCACCTGTTTTGGAAAGACATATCTATCGATTTAGTTTTGGATATTGTATTCTTATTTTGGTCATCAAATGATACTCGAATTGTTCTATTTATTGTTTTATTATTTGGTTATTGATTATTTAATTACATTTTTTGGTACATTAATAAAGAGGGTGTAGTCTTCCTATGATCTATTTTAGACCCTCGCTGCTAGTCATCATCCTCTGACTTATGTAAAGTCACTCCTAAGTTCATATAGCCAACTATCTCGGGGAATCACTGTGTGGTAACAGGGTTGGGATGTCACTAAATTCCATGATAGAGTTTTTTTGAAAGCCATTATATGAAAACGTTTCAATGAATTTTTTTCTTATTCAATGAGTTAATTTCTGAATTTTTACTAAAATTGTGAAAAAAAATATTTGTTATTATGTACACAGCATGATTAGAATTTTCACTATCATGACCTCACATTGTTATGAATTTTCATTTAAAAGTTTCCAAGGTTCCTTCCAAATAAAATAATTTTCTAAATATTTGGTATTTTTTTTTAGATTTCAATTAAGTGATTTTAAAATTTAAAGGGTATTATTATAAAGAAACCATAGATTTATCTTTTTATTGAATATTCATATTTTTAAACATTATTTGGTGAATTTTGTGTTATAATGGGGATGAATTAATCTTATACCATTCTCAAGATTAGTTTGGATAGATTAAGAGTTTTTTTATTTATTTGGGACATTATTAACAATTCATATGCTAGTTTTTCAATATGACTGTTTACATTGATTATGTTTCACCCTAATTATATGATGAATGAATTAAAATTAATAGCTGACCAGAAGAGCCTAATATATCCACTTGAAGTATCTATATATCTCATGAGATAAAATTATTTTGGTATTTGGAATATGCCTTACATTTTCAAATATATTTTCTTGGAATACAGACCAGATTGTTTGATTATAATGTTTGACATTATCAATTGTATCATTATGAAGTGATTTAGTATTAATCATGAGATTAATTATATTATTATTCTTTTCTTATATTTATTCCACTATTTATCATATAATTTATGTAATATTTTATATTTTTATCTTAGTAATATTATTTCTATTTTATTATGTTATAATAGATTTTCTATTATGACTTCCATTATTGAGTGTCTAAACTATTTATTTATTATAGTTTCCATTCCACATGATACTAAGAAGGAACCTATGGATGAATATAGAGATTTACTGAATGATAATAATGTTTTGACCTGAATTAATATATTATATTTAATGATTTCAAATTTAATGTGAGAATAATGTATGTACCTTGAATCCCATGAATAATAAACTATTAGGTCCTTTTATATGTGATGCATTGTATTTTATACCAATATAGTAAAATAAAAAACAAGATCTAGGATTCATGAGTGGTAACAACCCAAAATCCAATAGCTTTGAGTCTGTAATTACTTTATTACATTGGAACTAGATATAAGGAATCTCATCTTGATGAATGAATAATTGAGTTTCCTTAAGAAACTAGATACATACATGAATTTCCCATTATAGTACAACATTTTATTTTTGTTTTGTATACTATTACTTCCATTTCATATCCATCAATATTATTCATAACACACTTCCTAACAGCTTGGAGAAAGGAATCACATGGAATGGGTAGGCTCTAATGCTCTGTAAGATTATGTATATGATGTAAGTTATCATGAAAAAATAATTCCTAATAAACATGTAAATGAAAATAACTGAACATAAATACCATTTAGATAGAATTAATATCATGATAAGATAAGAAATAATCAATATGGAAGGGGTGAAAATTTAAAACACATAAAATTTAATTAAATTCATATAGTGAAAATATCATTGTGAAAATATCATTATTAATTGAAAGAAAATTCTTAATGAAGAAAATGATTAATATTGGATTCCAAGATATTAGTAATCATGGTATATAGAAAATATATAACATTAAAAATAAATTTTATTCATTATGGGTAGTCCCAATTAATTTGGGAAACTGATTTTTATCATTAGATTATTATCTTATCGAGGGGATATATAGTTTCAAGGCCCACCTATCATTTCTTTCCCAATTCATTCCAAATACATTGAAACGATCAATGTAATTATACAATCAATATGACTTATCAAGATATATATATTGAGTAAATAATATGGATTTATTAATAATTCCCCAATAAATAAAATACATTCAAAATTTTACACGGTATGTGGAAATTGAATATAGATTATGAAATAATCATATCAATGATACTTGAATATGAACATTTAAATGAAATTAAATATCCAATGTTCACAAGTCTTTAAATGATTCATGGGATTGTATCATTATGACATATACCCAATATTGAATCTGTAATAAACGGTTTTTTGATATATGAAGAAATATACAATAAAAATATTAAAAAAACATATTTGAGGAAAATATCTTATTCACATTAAATTTCACTATTAAAATAATCTTCACAAATAAAAATAAAAATATTTTCATGGAGCATAAAATTTATATCATGTCACGAAATATTTAAAAAAGTATGTTTTATTGATGGTGGTAAAATATAAGTATGTAGTATAATTAGAAAAACATTCATATTGTATCTTTTTTATAAAATAAACAATGTACCTTATTTGGAAAAAGAATAAATAATTCTTGGTAAACCATTTTGTAAAAATTAAATAATAGGTAAAATGAAATTACTCAATTTTATAATGAGAACATAATACATTTTGAAAAAACATTCATAATAAATGGAAACAGAAAAGAAATATTCCCCTGTGGGGACTGAAATATAAAAAATTTTGAATAATGAAGATATTTTGAAATAAACCATTACCCCATTGGTATCATTCATATAATAATACACATGAATTCATAACATGAAAATGAATATTAAATACCACAAAAAGATGAATATTACCAATTCAATATGTTAAAGGTTCATTATATACATATTATAAATATAAATTGGTGCCCAATGTAATAGCTTAGAACTGTTTGGTCCATTACATTGTGAAAATAAAATTTTGGAGGTGTTTTGGGGAGTTATGGTGACACATTCTGAGAGTTTTTAAATTTTTTGTTTTCCAATAGTGACTCACCAAATAGTAGTTCAGCAATTGGTGACTCACCAAATGATGACTCACTGAATGGTAGCCCATTGAATAATGACTCATAAAATGGGGAATCACCGAACAATAGCTCACCGAATGGTGACTCACTGAATGATTGCTCACTGAATAGTTCCTCATTGAATGGTTCCTCAACCAATGGCGAATAAATTCCAGTTTTTTCAATTTCTCCCATGTTAAATTTTATTTGACATAAACCTAGTTTTAAATATCATTTCAGACTTTCCAAGTGAATTTTGAATAATATTATTTATATCATAATATTCTAACATGCTTGTGACCTTGAAATAGACAATATTCATGGTCTTGACCATTACCCGACTTTAATTTCCCTTTGAATTTTTTCCTTCCATAAATATTTTATCTAGATCTTCTAAGATGACAACTTCTATTCCTAGTATGTTTCCATTTTCTCATGATGTGCCAACAACCTTTATTTCCAAAGGAGTCACACCCTTGTGATATATTATCATATTCAATTTTTCCATAGAGTCATTTCCACTGCTGGCATGACCCTTTGTTTTTTGTGCAGGGAACAATTGTTAATCACCTATTATTCCAAATAAGGATTTTCTTTTATCTCTACTTTGTTTTTGTATCATTCTCAGTGGGTATACTCATTTATCCTATTTATGGTAATTGAAACCAATTATTAATGGTGTTCTGATAAAATATGCTTTTCGACTTAGTCATAAATTGGGGATAGGGTAGGTGATTATGTTGATTGTTTATTTATGTGTTATAATTGATTTCTAGTTATAGTTTTTCCTATCTACATGCCTTCTGAAAATCATGGTCATTGGTGCTCCTTGTTTTCGCACCCTCAATTTCTTTTGAATAATCACTATAAATATTAATCTTATAAATCACATAAATTTTGTTAAATGAAAAGGATTACCTAGGATGAAACCTATTTTTTGATCACCGTTTTTTATTAAATTGAAATTAAATAACCCATGTTAGTTAAATATAAATAAACATTGCTGGTTGGTGTGGATTTGGGTTGTGTTTTGTTGAGTTTAGTGCCTTATGTTGGTTATAGGATGTAGTTTTTGTTATCATGGTTTTGAGTAGGGTGGGGTTTTTGTGTGCGTCAGGGGATGCAGTTTTGGTGGTGTTTTTTTGGTATTTTTGTATGAGGTGGTGTAGGCGGTGTGGTGGAATCTTAGGGTGATAGATTGATTGATTGTGGAATGGATGAACTTGTTTAATAGTGAGACGGTATCTGGGTTGTGTTATGGTTGATGAACAGTGTTGTGCAGTGGGACTGTAATCTAGTTTTGTTTTTGAATGTGTTGGGCATGGTTGTGGTTGGTAATTTCCAAGGTAGTGTTGGAATGAAATAAGTGAACTTATTAGTAAATAATTATATAATGTTAAATAAAAATGGTGAGTTTATGTTTTTTATATGGTTATTTTTATTTTTATGCATGTCAGGTATCAACAAGGGTAGTTTTTATGGGCTCTTTGTTTGTTTTGAAACCCATAGGTTGGGCTAAGTGTTTTTTTACATATATGTGTAAAGTTGTATTTCCTTGTGATTTTTATATGAACCTCACATTTTTAGCACTATATTCTAAACACCACAATTTTTATGGGGGAGGGTATCTTTCCCAACATTCTAGTGGGAGGATGGATGGATGGTTATTAGATCCCCTTCTCCCTATTCTAGGAATATATCACCCAAGAATCTTCAGGCTGGCTATAATGGATTGAGCTCTATTATAAGATTTACGGTACTGGTTTTGTTAGAGGTGGTTTATTCTCGAGGTGTCTTCAAGGTGAGTCCCATGTTTTTTCACGAGAGATGTGTGGTGGTTGTGTACCAGGTGTCTGCAGAAAGGTTGGGATGTGGTTTTTGTCCCACATGTGTTTGCCGGTAGGATGTGATAGTGAGGATTGTGAAAGTGTCGTAGCACAAGGACATTCTCTATTAGGGATGAGCTATTAACCAATGGGAAGTGGTGTGGGGTAACCAAATACCTATGTGCTTATATTATTAATTTTCTTGTCTCGGATTATTTGGTGAGTGTTCTTTAGTGAGACTGGGGTGGTTAGTATTCCTTGTTGTGTAATTTTAAGGACTTTTTTTTCACATGGGCAGTAGTATGGTCTTTGAATTTGGTATGAGTTACTTAGTATTTTCTTACATATTATACTTGTATGCTCACCCTACATATATAAAACTCCTTTTAATGTTTCTTGGAAGACCATCAGGACAGTGTAAGACCTTACTAGCTATGATGTTGGGGACGATTGTTGTGTTTCACCTTATATTTATTTTGGTACTTACATTGTTGTTTTCATTGTATTTGTAGAAGTTTTTTTTGAAAATAAATGGGTTGGTTTCCAATTTAATTTATATATATATAATATTAGGCGTTTTTGGGGATTTAACTTCATATATTATGATCTTGGTTACTGTAAAAGGGTAATGCCTCCAATTATTGTGATATTTCTATACTTTGGTGATGTTCACCACCCCAAGGCCTGTAGTAGGTTGGAATCGTGGGACATTATCTCTCGTTCATCTTGAAAAGTAAAGGTATCATTATCTTGTTATCCCTTCCCTCATCTTGAAAAAGGCAGGTCGTGACAGAATGGTATCATAGTTTATGGTTAAGAGGTCAGATGGAGATTGGATTTAGGTCTAGTGAGGACTAAATTAAACGGTAAGGAAAAATGTTAGCTGATCTTGGTTAATGACATAGTATAGGGAATACCAGCTAGAACATGGGATTTGAGGATCCCCCATGATCTGATGCGAGGACTCTGATCCTACCAAATGATCAAGTGAGTCTACACTGATTGTAGTCTAGAGACCCTAGGAACATTACATGCATCCTGATGTCTTCTATTCTTCTTTGTATTGGGGTTTATATGGAAATTAAAATAAAAAATGAGTTGAAATTAATTATAAATAAAACTTTATACTACTCAGGTTTGGATTTCATTGTTTAGATTTCATCTATGGCACCTGATCATTATTCGTGTGTGGTACAAGTAGTATAGGCTCAATAGAGTGATCTAGATAATTTGAAGAGGATTGATCCATTGGAGGAGGGGAACCAATAGCAGAAGATTCTTTATTCATACTAACATTAGACACTAGTAATGTACAAATGAAAAATTTTAGATATAGAGATAGAGAGTTGGATTGAGGAGCTAGTGATCACATTCATCTTGATCTGGGATCCGATAGAGTACTCGGTTCCTCTAGTGGTGAGCAAGATGAGGGAAAAAGTGAATTAGTGGTGGAAGTTTCACCTCAGGGAGAAAAAGGGGACCAATGATTCATGTGATGACTTTTAGAATGAGTTCAGAATGTAACTCCATTCTTCTATGAAGAAGGATAATAAGAAGTAGGATCTAATGTCTCTCCAATAGGGGGTATGTTAGTGAGTGAATTGGGGATCATGTTAAAGGATCTTCATTGCTTGGCTCTGGATCTCTTTTTGGATGAGGAGTCTCGGGAGAGATTCTTATAGGAGGCCCTACGTCCTTATCTTCAATATATGGATAATCCCTTCTCCCTGCCAACATAAATAGAGGTTCATAAGATGCATGAGGTAGTGGAATGTAACCAATCATGAGGAGGATTACCTAGAGAGGGAAACTAACCCTATTTTTTGAACAGAAAAGTTGTCTAAAGTAAGTCTTCTGTGTCTTGTTCTTTCAGGTTTTGTCCATTGTCCCTCACCCTTTTACCATGGTCCTAGGGTTGAGGTGTTTTACTTGAGGTGGTTTTGGTTACATTCAGAGTCAGTGCCCGGTTCAATCTCATTATGGTGGAGGTGGGAAGGTTCAGCACCCTCCTCAGTAGT
Organism: Viscum album; assembly: GCA_963277665.1. NCBI lineage: Eukaryota > Viridiplantae > Streptophyta > Magnoliopsida > Santalales > Viscaceae > Viscum > Viscum album. The sequence continues at coordinate 1,882,819,508 of OY728132.1, forward strand.
AGCTTCTAGCTAAGCCTCTCTAGTAGCATGGACAATAAGATATTACTCCACTGAGGGTAGACGGATAAAGAGAAGGTCAACCTAATGGTTTCCCTTAGAGACCTCTCCCAAGGCGTGATGGGGGAGGCCACTGACAACTGAGGGTTAGAGGAGCTAGTATTAGGCAATTTTATGCCATAGATTCTGTAGTTCAAATAGGTTTGAAGATCATTCAAGGTATGATTGTCTTGTGTAGTACACTTGTTTTCGCCTTTTTTGATTCAAGAGCTTCACACTCCTTTGTTGCACTGATCTTGGCCTATTATTTTGGACTAGACATGGAGAGACTTCTTATGCCCCTGGTGTTGGGTACACCAGTAGAGGTCATACCATCTTGTTTGATGTTTTCCAAGGATGTAGACTAATCTTGAGGCTGCATTAGTCCAATGGGGACCTCTTTCAAATATATATGTAGATGTATGATTTAATCCTTGGAATCAATTGGTTGTTTTTGATGAAATTTTTTATCAGATTTTTATGGAAGATATTCATGTTTTCTAACAAAGATAGCCAACGTGTATCTTTCTTCGGCGAATGAAGTTTTCATGTGGGTAGCTAGCATGTAAAGAATTTTATTTCAGTATTGGTCTTTCTATTAGTGGAATCAATTGATGCTGATATGGTGGGGTTTCCTAGAGTTTTTGGGGAGTTACTGGATGTCTTTACAGAGTAGGTTGTGACTCTACCTCCATGATGTCGCATTAAGATCAGGATGGACATACAAGAAAATGCGCATTTAATTTTTATGGATCTCTTTTAGATGGTGCCTTCTTTGTTGTGGAAGTGGTGGATTCAGATTGACGATCTGATGATGAAGGGATTTATCTGTCCAAGTGTGTCATTTTTTGGTGTGCTGATCTTGTTTGTGATGAAGGCATATGGTGGTCTAAGGATATGTATAGACTACCATAGGCTGAATCAAGTAATAGTTAAGAACAATTACCCCCCTCACGAGGATAGAAAATCCATTCAACTAGCTGAAAAGAGTAGATTGTTCCCCAAAGATTGAAATGTGTTCTAGGTATCACCAGTTGATGTTAAATAAGGGTGATGTCTCGAAGACCACTTTTAGGAGCTGGTATGGGCACTTAGAGTTCATGGTCATGACATTCACTATTACAAACATGCCACCAGTGTGAATGGGGCTAATGAACTATTTCATTCATGAGTTCATAGATAGGTTCATCATTCTGTTCATCGATGATATTATGATCTACTAGAAATCAGAGGAGGATAAGGCCCAGTACCTCAGTATTATGCTAGAAGTCCTTTGACACAACCATATCTACAGAATATTGTGAAAGTGAATGTTTTTGACACAGAAGGTTCACATCCATGGTCATGCGGTTTATCACCAGGGTGTAGAAGTGGACTTGTCGAAGGCCGAGTTAGTTATTTCATGGGAAGCCCCCAAACATTTTTGTAGAGGTTCTTATTTTTCTCAGTCTCACAGGATACTACTGGGGATTTGTTCGTAATTTATCATGTGTAGAGGCTTTGTTGATGGGTCTAACTTGAAAGGACCAGTACGTTTTTTGGGTAGGAAGTATTTGGAATATTTCAGCTACCTGAAGTGGATGTTAGTTAGTGATCCAGTGCCCCGGTTTCCAATGGAGGGTGTGACGTTTGAGGTGTTCTGGGACGCTTCTGGTATGGACTATGGATGATTTCTGATGTAGTAGTAAGGAGTGATCTTTTATGGGTCCACCTAGGTGTTTCCCCATGAATAAAACTATGCCACCCATGATATAGAGCACCTAACTTTCATGTTTGTGCAGAATTTGTAAAAAAGTACTCATTGGAGAGAACATTGTGGTTTTCATTGATCACAAGAGAATTATGTACATCTTCTTCTAGTGGGACCTGAACATGCAGTAGAGGAGGTGTATGGAGTTTCTCTAGGACTATAAATTCGAGATCTCTTACACCTCAGGGAAGGGGAATTTTTTGGTCTATTCCTCAAGTAGGAAGGCCCAGAGAGATGCATTTCATGAATCTGCAGATGCTTAGAGGGTGATGGAGGAGTTGGATGCCTTGGACTTGGATGTAGGGATGTATTGTGTAAGATGATATTTGTTTTAGATAATGGTGAAATATTCTCTAATACGGTAGGTGGAGGAGTCTCAATGGGGGGACTTGGTGGTGGAGGTGATGTGTGATCATATTGACCAAGGTAATGCCCCTAATGGATGGTTAGATTCAGATGTTGTTTTGTGGGAATATGTTTGTCTATGCGGCGATGCACAATGGATTTCTCCATGTGTTCCATAGGTCACCATTGGTGGTACACTCAAAAGTTTCTAAGATGTACTGAGGCTTGAGAAAATAGTTTTAGTGTCTTGTGGTGAAGCATCCAGTGGTGGAGTTTGTGGAAAATTGCATAGTGTATTACTAGTTTAAGGATAAGAACCATTTTTCCAGCAGTTTTTTAAAGCACTTATATTTCATCGAGTTTAAGTAGAAGGACATATCGATGGATTTATTCACAGGGCTATCTGGGGATCAGGGAGGCTATGATGTTATATGGGTAGTGGTGGATCAACTGACGATATCAGCTTTCTAATTAGCGATTAAGCAATCGAGCATAGTAATTTCCTTGACAAGGAGGTATGTTGCTGAGGTGGTGTTGTTATATGGGGTTCCGAGATCAATTTTCTCTGTTTAGGATGCATAGTTTAACTTATGTGTTCGGAGGGGATTACAACATGGTTTTGGCACTCAGTTACGCCTCAACATAGCTTTCCACCCTAAGAAAAATGGCCAGATAGATAGGACCATCTAGAAATTGGAGAACATATTATGAGCTTGCGTTTTGGGCTTTAGTGGGTCTTTGGTGAGACATTTTTCCTTGGTAGAGGATGATTAAAATAATAGTTTTCAATCTTTCATTTGTACGTCTATGGTTGAGGCCTTTTACTAGAGGTCATGTTGTTTGCCTCTGTGCTAGAGGGAAGTTGGAGAGGCAACTGTTCTTGGTCCTGACATGGTGTAGAGTAGTATAGATAAGGTGCATCTTGTCTGTGAGAATATGAAGGTAGCACACGACTAGAAGAAGTCATATTCTGATCGTAGGAGAAGGTCCTTGGAGTTTGAGGTTGGAAACAACATGTTCTCAAAGGTTTCCCCTTGATGTGGGAAGTGGAGATTTAGTAAGGGAAGCAAGCTCTATCATAGGTTCATCAGACCCTTCAAGGTGTTGGGATGAGTTGGTGAGGTAGAATATGAGTTTGAATTTCCACTGAATTCGAGAAGTATCCATGATGTTTTTCATGTCTCCATTATTCATTGATATCTACACAATTACTCCCACATCCTTGACTGGGGAGGGTTAGATACCAAGGATGACAGAATATTCGTGGAGTAGCCAGTAGAGATTTAGGATCATCAAGAGAAGGTGTGGTGTAGATGAACCATTCCATTGGTCCATGTATTGTGGAGGCATACTGGCCTCAAGGAGAGTACTTAAGAGATAGAGGCACAAATTATAGATAATAATTAGAGATGTTTTGAGTTTTTTCTTGTTATTTTCTTTATGATTTAATTAGTATGAACTATTTTTTTATAAGATGATTTGTTTTCACTATTCTCTAATGTGTGAAAAAGAGACTTGACTCATGGGAAGGGGGGATCTGGCCACTAATCACGACACATTATTGTGGATGTTATTGAACCCATGTGAGTGAGTCACTACCACCCAGAGTGGATAGTATCTTGATGTGGATGAGAAATTTACCTGATTGATGTGTTCAAATAGTGTATTCTTTGGTATTTATATGGTTTATTGGGGTAGTAGATTTCGGGATAGGTGTCCTGGGATAGAGATGTTTCATTACATCTTTTGAACAATACAAGGTGGCTTATCCTTGAGAGGTATCTAATGGGGTGGTTTTTTGACACCTCCATCTTCTAGGTTTTGTTTTAAATTATCCGGAGTGAAAATAGATTGAGAGGTGTCTGATTTAATGTCTTAGACGTCTTAGGTAAATCCATTTGTGAAAATTTAGTGTTGGCGCTGTTTAGGGGAGTCACAGTGACTCATTCCAAGTGTTTTCCAATTTTAGTTTTCAAATGGTGACTCACAAAATTGTAGCTCACCAAATGAAGACTCACTAAATGGTATCTCCCCAAAAGGTGACACAGTGAATAGTGACTCACTGAATAGTAGCTCACTAAATGTTGTCTCACTGAATGGTCACTCACTGAATGTTGACTCGCCAAAGGGTAGCTCAATAAATGGAGACTTGCTGAAATATAGATACCTGGATGGTGACTCACTGAATGGTTAATCATAGAAAAATGACTCGTGAAATGGTTACTACCAAAATGGTTAATCTACGAATACTAACTTGTCTAACGGTGACTCGTTTAATGGTGACTCATCAAACACTGGCTCACTGAATGGTGACTAGCTGAATGATGGCTCGTCTAATGGTGATTTGCTAAATGGTGACTCACCAAATAGTGACTCCTTCAATGGTGACTCAGAAAATTGTACCTCACTAAACAGTGACTCATCAATAGTATCTCTCTATGGTGACTCTCCCAATAGAGAGTGAATTCCATTTTTCCCAATTTTTCCCCTGTTATATATTATTTCCCATAAACCAAGTTTAAAAACTTGTTCCATCATTTAAAAGAGAGTTTCAAAGGATATTAATTATTTCTTAATATCCTAATGCTCCCAGGACCATGAAAGAGACAAGTCACATGGTCTTGACCACGATCCAACTTTAATGTCCCTTGGAACTATTTCTTTTAGTTAATATAGGTTCTGGATCTTCTATGCATAGATCATATCTTCCTAGTATGATTTATTTTTCTCTTGGGATGCCAATAACATTTATTCCCAAAGGACTCACACCACGTTTTTGTTGTAGCATGTTTAGTTTTCCCTTCGATTCCCATATGCTATCACATGACCCTCTATTTTTGGCATAAGGAAGAATCCTTTGTTTCTGGTTGTTGTTAGTAGGTATTTTCCTTTATCTCTCCATTATTTTGGTATCACTCTAGTTGGGTATACTCATGGAGATTCTTTATCAAAGTTGAAAATAATTATTAAGGGTGTTACGATATAATCATCTTTTCACCTTAGTTATAAACGGGGGAAGGAAAGTTGATGATATTGATTGTTTGATCTTGTGTTATCCTTTGACATTATTTTATGATTTATTCTTGCTGCATGCCTTCTGAAAATCATGGATGTCGGTGGTCCTTGTTTGTGCACCCTTAATATCTTGTGAATAATCACTCTAAATTTAATCTAATTAATCACATATACTCTATTAATTGAAAAGTATTCCCCAAGATAATTTTTTTTGATAACCCATGTTTCTCATAATGGAATTAATGAATTCTTCTTGGTTATATTTCAATACACTCTGCTTATTGGTGTGGCTATGTGATGTGTTTGGTTTGGTTTTTGGACTTTTTTGGTTGTATTATGTTGTTGTTGGTAGCATGTTTGCGAGTAGGGTGGGGGTATGTGAGTTAAGTGGGGTTCTAGTTTTGGTGGTGGTTGTTGTAGGGTTGGAGTATGAGGTGGTGCAGAAGGTGTGATGGAATCTCTAGTTGAGATATTGATTGATTGTGGAATGGATGAACTTTTAGAGCAGTGGGATTGCATTTCGGTTGTGTTATGGTTGATGAACAATGTTGTGTAGTGGGACTGTAATCTGGTTGTTTTTCTTAATTTTTTGGGTATGGATGTGGTTGATAGTTTCCTGGGTAGTGTTGTAATGAAATAAGTGATCTTATTAATAAATAATGACAACATGTTAAATGAAATGGGAGGGTTTTGTTTTGGTTGTGTCTTTTTGTGTGGTTTTTCTTGTAGGGGTAATAGTAAGGGTAGTTTGTGTTGGGAGGTTATTTGTTTAGAAACCCATAGGTTGGGATCAATTTTTTTTAAATATATGTATAAACTTTTAATTACATGTGATTTCTATACATACCTCACCCATGTTGAGCACTACATTCCAAACACCCCATTTTTACAAGGGAGGGTGTCTTTACCAACATCCCGGTGGGGGGTGGATAGCTATTTATTGTCTCTTATTCTCTCTCTTCTAGGTATTTTTCACCCATAACACTTCAGGTAGGATGTAATGGCTTGAGTTATATTTCCATATTTAGGTAAATTTTTGTGTGAGTGGTGGTATGCTCCCCATGTGTCTCTAGGGTGAGGCCCATGTGTTTTTAGGTGAGAAGTGTGGTGGTTGTGGCCTAGGTGTCTATGGGAAGGATTGGATATGGTTTGTGGTCCAGGTGTGTGTGCATGCAAGATGTGATAGTGGGGATTCTGGAAGAGTGGTATTACCAGGGCGTTCTTCATTAGGGATGAGTAGTCAACCAATGGTAAATAGTGTAGGGTACCCAAATATTGATGTAATTATTTTATTACTTTATTTGGCTTTAATTATTTGGTGAGTTTTCTTTGGTGAGAATAAGATTTTTAGTATTACTCATTGGGTTTTTTAGGTTCTTTTGTTTTCTCACTGAGGCATTAGTATGTTTTCCCTCTTGTGCATGAGTGACTTAGTATTTTTCTACTAACTAAACTAGTTTGATCACCATACATATATAAAACTCTTTCGGGTTTCCATGAGTAATTTAAGGACAATTCTGGACCTTATAGATTGGACATTGGAGGTAGTTGTTGTGTTTCTTCTTAGTTTTATTTTGGTAATTACTTTCGAGTTTTCTTTGTCTTTCAAAAAGTTTTATTTAAATATAAATGTGTTGGTTTTCAGGTTCTTATTTATATAAAAAAATTGGAGTTGTTTTGGATCTAACATCTTATCTCATGATCTTAGATACTATAAAAAGTGTAATTCCTCCAATTCTTATGAGATTTCGATACCCTTGGTGTGGGTCGCCACCCTGAGGCTTATTGATGGTGGGAATCAGGGGTTGTTATCTCAACTTAATCATGAGGATGAAAGGTCTCAAAATATTTCTATCCCTTCCCTCATATTAAAGAAGGCGATTCATGACACATAACATCGAATATGTCTCAATAAAACCATATTAAGATAAATAACCCTTACCACATGTTCAAATTTCTTTATAAGTGATTTTATCCTCCTGTATCATAAATATATATCTTTTATAAATATATACCCATACACATATGTATCATAATATATATTTTTTACTGATCTAATCACCCATTTATTAATAGATCATTGTTAAAATCAATCTTCTCGAAAATAACAATATTATTTTTTGTTTATGTTTTTGATTGATTGTTCCATTCATTATAAATTAATATAATTTTTATAATCTCCAAATAGATTATATTGGTATATATATATAATATATATTCATTATATATGTATTTAAATTAGTTTATAAATGTTTGAAATAGAAAATGAATTAAATCATTAATGGAGGTTGTAGCTTCTACATATGCATGAATATTCTTTTCATTTATCGACCGAACGATTGAATGAAAGGTAAATAATCAATATAATTTAAAGAAAAATAAATTTATATTATAAATTTTATATATTCATAAAATTAATATTTATTACCATCCATGTGAAAAGAAAACAAAAAATTACATCCCTTCATGGAGGTGGTCCACATGTACGCAACAACAATGTTAATATTTCTTAATAGATTGGAATGTTATAAAATAGATATGAAATTAGGATTATATAATTATAATTATAAAAACCCATGTACTTATAGAATATTTTCATTTCATTCTATAAGTAATCTAATAAATTCATTATAATTGTATTATTAAATAAGTGGTATTCATAGAAATTAAGGAATCCATACTAATGGAATAGTATCATAACCATTGGAATACTAATGTGACTATTAGGAATAGTTATTTGGAAATTAGAATATTAAAATAACCTATTATATTATAAATAAAATTTATTTTTCTTTTAAATAAAAATAGGATATATTTATATCATCAAGTGAGAAAATAAATATTTTAAGAATCGTAAATTATGTGTGGTATTTTTTTGGAAAGTATATGTTTATTTACAATTTTATATTTATTATATTGATTTAAAATTAAATCCATAAAGATAAAATAAATTCATAAATACATGTTTTTTTTATTTAAATTATAAGTTAATTTTATGGGTCCTTATATAATTTTTTAACTGGTCATAAAACCTGTTATAATATTAAAATATTATTATTTTGAATAAATGATGGTTTTGATTAAATATTAAATTTAAAATTTTTATAAATTAAAATTGAAAAATAGAGTCCAATTTTGAAATCTACACATCAAAAATGGTTCAGGTTATTTTTTTTTGTTTTTATAAAGTTGTTGAATTTTTGGGTAATATTGATATACGGTAATAGATGATATTATTACATAAATGAATTATTGAGTCATGGATGATGTATTGATGAGGTAAGCACCCATTAGTTCAAAATCACTTACACTAGGAAGTATAACTAGTAAAAATAATCAATACCATGGATAGTCTTGATCCAAAATAATAAAAAAACATTGTGTAAAATAATAAATAAAAACCCTTATCCCCTCCTTGTAAATTCCAACCATCAATACCTCTTCTCCTCACACCTCCAAATAATTTTTGAATGTACAAATCCTAAATTTCTAAATTCACATGAATCTTTCCGATGTACAATCCTACTGGAATGAAGAAAAGCCTAAAATAATGTTCCATAATGAGGTTCTTTGGTAGACAACATTCGAGGGGTAAGATCCTCTATTATTTCCCTTTTAAATTCAATTTTTCTTTATTCCTTTATACTTTAATCCCAAAAAATCTATAAAAAGTGACATTATGAATCCAATATCATATATATAATATAAATTTATTATTTTATTATAATATCCATCATCAAACCTCTCTTCTTCTCCTCCCATTCTAAAAAAAATTAAAACATGATCTTTGATGGCTTGATTCACCGCCTTCATGGATGACGTGTTTTTGTTTTCTCTTATCACCATCATAGATGGCCATAAAACCATTATTCAGGTTATATATATATATATATATATTATTACTTGTTTAATTTTATGTAACTATTTTATAGACATAGTAAGAAATTTAATGAAACTAGTTATTTATGGTTAGAAAAATCGCCAAAAACAAACCAAAATTTAATCATTAATATTTTTTATAATTACTAATTATCATATCATAAAAAATTATATATGGGATCATTTAAATTTATGAAAAAATATTAATAAAATTTCCTTCCACTTCTTTAGTTTTTCTTCTATCTGTAAAATTTCTAAAAATTATACTCAACTAAACCGACCATAAATCCATGAGTTGAACGCACTAAGTATGATGATTTTGATAATTAAAAATCATCAAATGAGAGATAAATATACTTAATAATATGGTAATTAATAATTTTTTTTGTAAAATGTTTTCGTTGATTTAATTATGTAATCTAATTTTATTATCAAAGACATTTAATACATGTGGAAAACACTTTTAGATATAAGGTAACAGATTTCTTATCCCAATTTCCATTCTTTGGGTTAAATGTTTAATTCAATAATTATGTCATGATAAGATTTTTTTTTAAAATTAGTTATGATTATACTATTTTTTATTATGTGTATTTATATTTTATACATATATTCTATTCATTTTATTAATTATCAATTCAATGATATGATATTTGTAAGAGTCCTTCAATTGAAAATAGTACTTAATGTATCTCTTTACATTATTTAAAAAGATTGTTTTTTTACTTATACTCTATAAATATAATTTCAAAAATTCATGAGTATTTATTATGTTTATGTTTATATTAAATGTTTAAATTTTTCTTTTCAAAAAAACTATTTTCATTTAGGAGTATGAAGATTATAAAAAATGTAATTTGATTTCAAAATAGAAAAGTTATTTTCATCTTGAATATTTATTTAATGTAAGATTTATTTGTTATGATTATGTTATGGTTATTGGGAATTGTTTTTATGATGAATGGTTATATAAAAAATATAGGGTGGGTGGGTCCATGATATATCTCTAATGAATTGGGTAAAGGGATTGATTTAACCGGTTAGAATTCACCTAAGAGATAATGGGAATATTTTGTAATGATTATTCCAAGAGTAAACAGGATAATTTCCCCAAATGTTTCTAGGAGAGATATATTATATTTAGTAATTATATGAAAATGATCCCACAAATTTCCTTTACTATTTATCTATTCATTCTATAGTTTTATAGGGAACTTACGATTTCATAAGTTAAGCTAGGAAGATTATGTTTTTTGTGTAAAAGTTATCACATAGTGAAAATGATTTCATTCATGGACTAATGATTTCATTATTCCATTTTATATCAATTAATGATATATTTTTTTCATAATAATTATTAAAATTAAATTTATAGGGTTCTTGGATACTTACAGGAATAGTAGAATTCATGTTTAAAGCTATGATGTTTTCTTATAGAGGGATATAATGTTTTGTTCTAAAATTTTCACAATGTTTGAAAATGGATGTTCTAATAACCAAATCTTGATGTACATGGAAATTAAATTAAATTTATGGTATAAATAATATATTACACAAGTATTCACCTGAAGATCTTATTATTTTACTATCTTTGTAAACATGGAACACATTCTTCTAGCTGGGCGAAAGATCTTCAAAATCTCTCATAATGATCATCCCCATTAATTTTCCTACCTAAAACCCTTCTTTATATCCTGGGGAAAATTAAAAATAAAAAGGGTGAGCTCAAATGATCAGTATGGGTTTACATGAAGTATATAAAACAAAACATAAGAATATGAATGCAAAAATATGACCAAAAATTTCGAATATCAAAATTATGAGTCATGAAAGAAATCATGGATGTTCAAAAAGCATAAATCATAAATAAAGAGAAAAAATGATAAAATAACATTGAAATAATAAATGGGATTATAAAAAACAAATAAACACATAATATGATTTCCATAGTATCCAAATAATTGCTTCCAAGACCATTATCGTGAACAAAGTCTATTGCTGAAATGGGTTTACTTGACGTTACAGCCATGTATTACTGAACAAGATTTACTAGTCATTCTAGCCATGTTTTACTAAACTGAATTTACATTCCATTTTATTCCTGCATTATTATATTATATTTACTTTATATTTTAGTCATGTATATCTCATGGGATAATTTTTTTTACCCAATTCATTGGAGAGAGATATAGGGGTCACCCATCTTATAATGAAATCATTCTTACATGTGCCACAAAAACATAAATCAGTCATCATAGCATAACCCATGAAAAAAATGGGTATCATAATCATCATTACATCATTAAAATAATGAAATCATAGTAATAATATGGATATAAACATAACCCCATTTAAAGAGAATCATCTTTGATGGAAAATAATTATGATAAAATACTTGAACTTAATTCCTGAGGAAAATATCCTCCCATCTTCCAAAACAATTTTCTTTCTCAATAGGTTGTGTAATTTTAAAAGAAAATAATTTAGATGCAAAGAAAAATTAAATAATATAGAGTATGATTCATGTAAATATGTAATTATGAAGATATAAAAATCAATTTATTCCCTATAAAGTAAAAAAACAATTTTCCCGTACTTTTTTTAGAAAATTCAAAAAGTACCCCATATAGAAAACAAAAGAAATATTCCATCCACACTGTTTAATAAAAATTCACCAATGGGTAAAATTGATTTTACAAATAAGAATAATAAAAAAATTATATATTTAGGAAACATGGACGTGGATGATAAATATACCCTAATAAATACTTATGAATAAATAATCTCTGATAATAATGAGATTGAAAAATTATCATTTATTATAGGTTTGATTTATTCTATATGTGTCCAAAAATACTTTATAGTTGGAATTAAAATATTTTGAACTTGTAAAAAACTATAATAATATTTATTATATCAAATATTTTTCACTTATGACTTTATATTATCCCTTTACTTATCAATTCCATGTTAAAGAAACATTTTGGGTAATAATCGTTTTACATATTGTATGTATTTTGACTTCTAATTATTGATTTTATTATATAGATCATGATTTATTTACATCTATAATATAAAACATGATTTATATATGATAAATAATCATTATAGAAATATATATAATAGATAGAGAAATGATATGGAATACATTTTTCAGAGAGACGGTAGGCAGAAAGTACGCATGAACGCTATTTCCATTTTCCTTATTAAATTGAATGAAAGAATGTAAATGAAATATATATACATAAATAATATAGAATTATTGTGTCATATATTTCATTATTATTTATAATTTATACTTTATAATAATTCTATAATGTTAAATGTGGAAATTTTATCTCATCGCATCATGGATATGGTAAGCTGTATGTACGCACAAGTGACAATATCATTCCCTTGATGCTTAAATGGTATGAAATTGAATGGTATATGAACTTTATAGAAATAATATAATTTTATAGTTATTATTTAAGTGATTTATATTCATTATTATACCCCTATAAATAGAGTATTGATGAAAAATAGTTTACATTGCGACATGGGGATAGTAAACCATACGTATGCATACATGGTGATATTTTTTCATAGGATGGGTAAAAGGAAGAATATGGTTTTACCATAATCATAAAAATATATAAAAATATATTATATTTTGGAGTTATTATTTCAGTATGGTAAAAACTTAGTAATAGGAAGTATATGAAGAAAATAACATTGAAAGAAGGGATAAGATGATAACCTCTTCTTTGGGTGTCTTCTTTTGATTTACACAAAATGACTATTTAAGATGGGTTTATTCCCAAAGGGTTTCATCTATGATGAAGTAAGGGATGTTGGGAGGATATTTGGGAAGGTTATGGATGATCCAAATGGATTTATAGGTGTGATTAAAAGATAATGAGAATATCCCTTTTATATGAGAGGTGAGGGGTACTTTAGGAAAGTCTTTAAATATTATTTTTTTCATAAAGTTATTTTCTATTTATAATGGTTAGAAACCCATTTATATAAAATATTAGATGAATATTGGTATAAACCATCTCAACCAATATGTTTAATACAAGTTCAGGTCATAGAATTGACCTTATCTTTTAGATTTAACCCTTAGATAAAAACATTAACTCTTACCATGTATTCATGTATTTTCATAATATAGGGTTACTATAGTTACTATAAAATGAACAGATAACCTAAAGTTGACAATTAAAGAAATTTTTAAAATTATCAAATTCATTAGAATAAATATTATATTTTTATTACTATGATATCAGTTAATTAAATAGTATTTTTTTCAAAACTGCATTTATTTCAATTTAGACACTATTTAGTAGTTAATTTTTTAAACTCATAACAACATGATTACTTCAAGAAAAAAACATTAAATAAAATATAATATGTCATATTAATAAAAAAAATTTATTGAATAAAAATGTTCACATTATCTTTATTTTAGTATTTATAATATAATTTATTTGAGTATTTCATTAATAAGGTAATCATTGCATCATCATTGTGTTATAAAAAAATTATTTATATAATGTGTAAAATTTATAAATAAAATACCATGATGTATGAAATATTTTTATATTTAAAATGAACTTTTATTTTAAATTATATAATTTATATAACCTTTCATTAAAAATGTTTTAGTAAAAAATACATGATTATGTTATATTTCCCTTTTCATAAAATTAAAATTATAGAAGGTCATTATCACAACCAAGTGGCTCCCTAAGGTATTAAAATTTACCAAAGGATGTTAATGGTCATAAATACCTCTTAAAATATTATTATGACATGTTTTACAGTATTTTTATATTATTTTAGTATTATTTGTTTCCCTTTTTATCCTAATTTACCCTTTAACCACGGTAAATAAAAATAATTACTGAATTTACTATTCATGATTTTCAAATATAAAATGTACCTATTTATAAAATTTGAAACTTAAAATTATAAATATGGAATAAATTTTTCTAAATTAAAAACACGGAATTGGATAAAATTAATATATAATTAATTCATGTTGCCAGAAAACATGTTTTTATGAAGTAAATACTATCAAAATATTGACACATGTTTATGTATAATTAAAATATTAAATTACTTCCAATTTAAAAATTTGGACTAAATGTAAAAAATTAATCCAATTATGTTTTACAAGTAATTAAATATACAATCTAACTATATAAATAAATTAGACAAAAATGCAGTTTTAAACTAAAAAGCAGTATTTATCACTATTTTTTAAAAATGATTTTCATCAGAAAAAATTAAAAATGTCAATAAAGGTAAATTTTTTTGTTCTAATTGAAAATAAGATTTTCATTATGTGAAATAAAACTTAAAAATTTTAAAAAACTAAATTTATAAATGGTTCAACATCAAAATGCGGTAAAATTATATTTTTTTCGAAAAATTATTCATTCATCTGAAAAGTTGTATTTGTTTTTATATCATATATAAAATATGTAATATAGACTTAAAACATTTAATCTAATATATTACCTTTAAATTACACTAATAAAATCCATAAAGGGGGAATTAGAATTTTATAAACTCACTTATTTTCATTTAAATTGTTTTTAGTGGGAATTTGAAGCTATTCATACATGCCATTATAATGACTGGGTTAAAATATTTCGTTATCCCTTATACTCGGACTTTCAGGAAATTAATTCTAACAAAATAACATGAAATTGTGTGTATCACATGGTAAGAATATTGTTGCATATACTGCAAGCTAATATGGTGTTGATTATATCACAAACCAATCACAGTGTAGCGTAAAACCCAAGACCTCAAATAAATTAAAATAATACATCTCATAAAATCTTTGGGTGTTACAGATATTGAGTAAAATTGTTTACTTTTTAATAAATTAGTTTCTATATATTAATTTATAACTTGATTTTCTAAATCTATAAAACTAAAATATCTTTGGTAATGTTTGAAAGTGATTTATAACTGAATTAAGTAGATTATGTAATGTTTATGGCCAGGTCCTTATAGTTGGTATCAAATAATGGTTTATATAACATTAGGGGTTATGATAATCTTAATAAAACACCCATAAATGATTTTTTTACATTATGGTTATGTTTAAATGGTTTAAAATTTAATGACTACCATGTTCCTTCTTCTATGATATTTCCATTCAAATTGGTTTTTCATAGAAAAAATAAGGAAGTTTAAGTAAGCATGCACCAAGTGGATGATATCCTCTTTAATCCAAAACATGGAATGGTTGGAATTAGAACCAATAAGTTTGTGATAGAAATGTCTCAGTTGAACCAGGATATAATTGGAGATAAAATCCATACACGAGATCATCTTTATTTAACAAAGAGGAATATGTTAGTGGTGAAACATTTTACAAGGAAACACTCTCAAGTACTAAGTTGTTCTTTTGACCTAGTGGTACCTGAATGGAGGATTAAATCCCTAGAAAATATATTCAATGTCATGGGGTGTTCATACCATTAAAAGGCCAGTCTTTCTATATACCGTCTTAAAGGTGAAACCGAAAAGTGTTTTTCAATGGTTAAGAATATCATCTATAGTGAGGATATTTATTCTTTCTAATGGAAAATTTCTTTTGAAAGGTGTGGCGAAATAATTTTCATCTACTTTAGAGGATGTTGTGCCATCCAATTCAGATATATAGATAATAAAATGTTTTAAATGTAATGAGATGGGTACTTATGAAAACAAGTGTCTAATGTGGAACTTAAATGATAGGAAGCAATCATACTATAAGGGGAAAGGTGTGGTGAAATCCTTTTCAAACACTTTAGAAGATTTTGTGCCATCCAATAAAGACGTATCATGTATATTGCTTGTTTACAAATATTTTTCTAATGTCTTTTTTGATTCATGTTCTATATATTAATTTTTATTTGAATAATTTTTTGGTAAATTAGAAATTTCACCTCACGAAATGAATCTAAAACATATTGTAAAAATACTTGGAGGAAATATTTAGGGAAAAATAAATTTTAAGAATCTTACAATCTATGTCTATAGAAATAAATTACTTGGAAAACTTACTATATTACCCTGATTTAATTTTATGTTATTCTTGTTCTAGATTGTATTTTTTTACAATTATAAGATTGATTTTAGAGTGAAATATTTTTTTAAGAAAGATTCTCATTTTATTGATAATAATTAAAACATAACATTGATAACATAATAAGAATATAGTAAATTTTTAAAATATGTAAATGAATGTTATCGTAGACATATTGTTGAAAAAAACGAACTATTTACTTTAATGATTTTCCCATGATAAATTTGTATCTAGATGTTTTTTGGACTAGTATTTTAGTATTATATCTGATCGAGAGGTTTATTTTACTATTGATTTAGTCTTAGATGCTATGAAAATTTAAAAACCCTTTTATTGAACGGATCTTGTAGAAGATGTAGAAATAAAAAGGTTGTTACAAGAGTTACTAGATAAAGGTTTTTTCTTTTGAGTAATTCACCTTGGGGCAAACCAATTTTTTTTATAAAAAAAGATTTTTCATTGAGGATTTGTATTCATCATAGTGCATTGAATAAAATCACTATTAATAATAAGTATCCTTTTACTTATATTGATAACTTAATTAATCAGCTCTAGGGAGCTCAGTATTTTTTATAGATTGATATAAGATTTGAGTACGATCAGATAAAGGTTATGGATGATGACATTCTGAAAACAATATTCTACATTAGATATGGTCATTTTTTTGTTTTTTGTTATTCACCATAGATTGAAAAATTACAAAGATGTGTTTATGGATCTTATAAGTAGAATTCTTTATGAATATTTAGAGATGTATCTAAATTTTTTGAATAATAATATTTTTTACACAAAAACTTACTTGTATATTGAAAAACATCGAAGGATTTTTTAAGCCTCTAAAAGAAAAAAAGTTATAATAGAAATTTAGAAAATGTGATTTTTTATTAAAAAATATTTTTTTCATTGGAACAGGTTATATAAGGATGGTATAATGTTTGAGTTAGAAAAAAAGTGGTTGATTAATGTCAAACACATTAATATGTTTTTATATTTATTGTTTCTATTATTAGTTGGATATTACTGATTTTTTGTTAAAAACTTTTTTGAGTATTTTAGCCCATTAAAAAAAATTAAGAAAAAAGGGGTTAAATATATTTAGAAATAAGAATGTGATATTTTCTTTTAAGAACTAATAAGAATACTGGTAAATGCTTATTTTTTTCGCTGACTTCTAAAAATGGATATCTTTCATGTATAGTAATACTTATTTTAAGGGACTCTGTTTTGTTTTGGTGCATAAAAATTCGGTAATTTCTTACTATTAACGAAAATTTAAACCTCATGAGATAAATTTTACCGCATATTATTTATAATTACAAGTTTTAGTTTTCATATAAAAATTTTTGAGATATAATTATTTGGAGAAAAATGTGAAATACATAATGATCATAATAGTGTGAAGTATATATTTACATAGAAGGTATTGAACATGTGGTAGAGAAGATGGATGAAACTGATGAAGAATTAGGATTTCATGACTAATTACCATCCTATAAAAGAAAAAAATTATAATATTCATTGGTTCAAAAAAAATGCTACAATAACCTTCTTATGTTTGGGAAATGACCCCTTGGTTAATGATTTGATTAAATTTGGATTGGAAGTTATTGGTATAGGAAATTACTTGGTGTTTTTGTTACAGTGAAATCGCCTCGATCAAACAGAATAAAACAAGAATAGAAGGTAGAGTGTGATTTATAGAAAAAACTTATAATTTCTTAAAAAGTGTACTTTCCGGATTTTAATAGTGATAATGTTTTTTTAGATTTGGAATGAGATTATCTATTCGTTTTCATTCCATTTTGAAGAAAGATTTATTAATTGAATTTCATAGTTCTCTATTTTTAGTTCACATTGGCC
Source organism: Viscum album (assembly GCA_963277665.1). Classification (NCBI taxonomy): domain Eukaryota; kingdom Viridiplantae; phylum Streptophyta; class Magnoliopsida; order Santalales; family Viscaceae; genus Viscum; species Viscum album. The sequence goes on from OY728132.1 coordinate 1,882,837,465, forward strand.
GCACTAAGATGTATAGAGACCTTCAGGAGTGTTACTGGTGGGATAGAATGAATGGATTTACTATTGAATTTATCATGATATTTTTTACTTTTCAATAGATAAAAAACGTAATAAAAATTAATGAAAGGGATGCTCCATGCTTTTATAGTTATATACTGGAAATAAGAAAATATATCCATCGATTTCAAATTGGTATTACCAAAAACATCTTATGGTAACAACATTATGTGGGTTATTATTGATTGAGTGACTAAATGTATATATTTTCTTTATATTAAAGACACTAGGTCTCTAGATCAACTTTGTCAGATGTATATTAAATTTAATTTTTTTATTACTTTGAGATCTACTCTTTATTGTATCTGATCATGATACCAGGTTCAATTTTGACTTTTAATAGGTCCTTTAGAAGTCATTGGGAATTCAAATAAATTTCATTACAGCTTTTCATCCTCTTTATAATGTAAAATCAATGTGAACAATTCAAACATTGGATTATATTCTTTGAGCATGTTTAATGGAATACCAGGGAAGTTGTGATCAGAATAATTCTTTACGTGAGTTTTCTTATAATACCTATTTTCATTCCAGTATAAGGAAGGTCCATTTTGAGGAATTATATATAATGTGGTGTCAAAAATTATAATTTTTGTATCAATTAAGTTAAATAATGTTTATAGGGATATAATTGGTAGAGGAAACAATAGATATAGTTCATTTGATTCCGAGAAACTTGAGGATAGCTTAGAGAAGGTAGAAAAGTTAAGTGAATGACCAGAGGAAGGATCTCTCTTTTGAGGTAGGTCATTATGACATTATCAATTTTTTTTCTAGGAAAAATTGTGACACATTATTTTAATAATGGGAAGCTGAGTACACATTTAATTGGAACCTATGAAATTCTAGATAATATCAAAAATATTTCGTATTGAGTGTATTTTTCGTAGAATTTTTCCTATGTACACAAATTTTTTATGTTTTGATGTTATGAATGTTAGTTTTAGGTTCATCTAATGTTTTGAGCCTTGAGATTTTTGCGTTTGAAGATAAATATTAATATGTGAAAAATACTATTAAAATTTTGGATGAATGAGATATATTATTTTTGAATAATGTAATTCACTGGGTTACTATATATTTTATAAACAACATAGTTGAAGAAGCGACATAGAAATATGATAATTCTATAAGGGGAAGGTATCCTAACTTTATTAATAAGTGAATAAAATTTTAGGATGTAATTTACTAATGGTGGGATGTGACAACCTATGAAATTAGATAATAATTTTATTTTATTCCATAATTAAATTTTAAAATTCAACATAAATATATAATTAAATAACTGGTATTTATTGAAATTAGTGAATCAATATTTATCAAATTTAAAAATGACCATTGAAAGAGCAATGTTCCCAATATGAATATTAACCAGGTTAATAGAACAATTACCTAACTTATAAATGTATAAAAAAATTTATGTTTATTATTAATGAAAATTTTATATTTTTTATATCATGTAATAAGTAAATAAATGTTTTAAAATGACAAATTAATTGTAAGTATTTCAACGAAATGTTGATGTTTATTTCAAATTTAATAATTAATATAATGTTTTGAAAGAAACATATATTTCATAAAATAGTTTCCTAAATTAGTATTTTCTTTTGTCATAATTAAAATATAATTTTATGAGACCATATTAAAATTTTCAATATTTTATAGAATATGTTATAACATTAAAATTGGTATTTTTTGGAATGAATGCTGAATTTAAATAAAAATTAAATTTCACATAATTAAGGAATTAAAAAAAAAACATAGTCATTTTTTAAAATCTACAGGTTCAAAAAGGTCTAGGGTGAATTTTAGGTATTTTCATAAAATATTTAATTTTTTGGTGAATAGTAAAATATGGTATCTTACGATACAATTAAATAAACGAATTAGTGATTTGTGTATTATGTATTGATTAGTTAATCAATGATTAGTTCAAACTAAAATGCACTAGTTACTATAAAAAGACACAAGAATCAACACTATAAATATTCTTGAGACAAAATAATAAAATATGAATAAAATAATAAAAAACATCTCTCTCCTCTCCTTATAAATACCACCCCTCTCTAGATCTTATAGTCACACCTCCAAATCCTAGTAGCTTGTATAAATCTTACCCAATTCCCTTCCCAAGCCTCTTATATAAATTTTTTTCCTTCATTTATCAACAAATTCCCAAAAACATGTTCCTAAAGGGGGTTCTTGAGTAGGCAATATTCAAGAGGGAAGATCCTCTGCTCTTTATCTTTTAAATGGATTCCTTATTTGTTTATTTCTACCTCATCTTCTCCTACCGTATCCAAAGTTTCATGATAATTTGATTGTAATATATATACTAGAAGGATATTATGTTAATAGGATATATATAATCAAACCTCTTATATTATCCTCTTATTCTAAAAAAATTAAAATATCGTTCGTGACTTGTCGATTCACCGCCTTCATGGAAAACAAGTTTTCATTTTCTATTACCACCGTTGAGGATGGAAAAAAACCATTATTAGGGTTAAACTAGAAATAAATATTAATATTATGATTTTTTATTATCTAACTACTTTATATACATAATATTAAATAAAATTATACTAGTTTGTGATAGTTAAAAAAACTACCAAAAAAACTAAACATTTATCATTAATATATTATGTAACATCCCGGTTCCAGATGCCACCCAGTGGCGCCCCATTCCCAGTTGATCACATGGCCTCAAGCGTATTTCCCTGAACACCAGAGGCTTCTGACTAGTAGCGAGGGACTTGGGAGTGAAAGTGGGGAAACTATGCCCTCATTGGAAGAGTACACAGCGGAAGTAAATAACATGCAATAGCGGAAGCAGTAACAATCCATACATGGTAAAAAGCGGAAGACTAAAAGAATAAACAGCTAGAGCATACATATATATAGATGATGTGTTGTACATATATGTCTAGGAATGTGGCCAAACAAACTACAATGCCGGAATACAATAGTACTAAACCAAAGTACAAAAGAAAACAATATAAATAGATCCTCAGCATCGTAAGCCTTAGCTTGGTCTCGTGCTCTCTAGATCCACAGTAATTCAAGTACCTGAAGTAGAAGTGAGTTTTCCCTTATCTCTACCAGCAAAAATATAATCAGTTTGGTCCCAAAAGCATGGCCAAAATAGGGTGTGAGACTAAATCTCAGTAGGCAACCACAATGAGATCTGTGCCTAACAGTTAGTGAAAATATGGAAGGTAAAAGTTCAGAAAGCAGTAAACAAGAGAGTACTCCACAACAACCAATCCACAGTTTGTAGCATTTAATTTACAAACAATTCAGCAGCTACTCAAGCAAGTAGAACTAACATGTAACCCTCTAGTTAGTTCTCACAGCCTAACCCCTATGGTTCAACCAACAAGTAATAGCAACCCTCTAGGAGGCACACATAGTCTCACCCTTTTGGTTCAGCTAAAGAATAGACTCTCTAGAGAATCTCTCACCATCAATTCCCCATATAGTCTCGTATCATACTAAAGGTGCTCTGGGGAAGCACTCAACGTCTTATTCCCCCTATGGAACGCGTCGAGGAACTACATACACACTGAGGAAGCACTCAACGTCAATTCCCCCTGTGGTCTCACATCATATTATAAAGACACTCTAGAGAATCCCTCATCTCCATTATACCTATGGTCTACTACAATAGGTTCTCATGGCCTTGTGTAAGTCAACAAGAGTATAGCGTGCGTATCGGCCAGAGTAACCCTCCAGAACTACTTGGCCCACATTCTACAACATCTCAACATTAAAGAAAAATAATCACACCATCCTACAATAATAGTCATGGGAAATTAAATAGTAATAAAAAAGGTATACTAGACCCAAGGGTCCAGATAGGTAAGAAAATGAATGTAAAACACTTTCAAATCCTAACAGTTAGCCCAAAACACATTCAAAATCCACTACTCTTGTATACAACAAAAGCAAGAAAACAACAGCGCTAAAACAATAATTATGTAACACCCCATTCAAGGGTATTGGGTACAATTTCACATATAACTCAAGACTTTCAATGGAAGGCACAAACCACATACCTCAAAGGTTTTGATAAAAACCCCAACAAATGAAGAACACACAAGAAAACCCGGTTGATTCTCCAAGAACCTGCCTTAGATCGCTTCTCCTAAAAAGAACATGACCAAAACACATCAAACATGACATCCACACGATTATATCTACCCATAACAAGCATAGATATATGAAAATGAGAAAAGAGGAGAAGTATATCTAATTAGATATAAGAAAACAAGCAAGAACGAAGAAGAACGATCACATTCCTTAAGAAACCAACTTTGATTCACTAAGAGAAGCCTTCGGATTGCCTCCAGAATAGTGGGAGAACCCTCTTTGACCTTAAGAGGAGAAAAATCACGAGTTATGACAAATTAGGAGGAAAAACGAGCCACTTAGAGGCTAAAACTGGTGAGATCCACAATTTTACGATCTCATTTAAATGCCAGCACAGTTTGCTCACACGGTTAGACAAACCGTGTGCTAACCGTGCGGTACCTGCAGCCTCATCAAACAGTCCCCACATGGTTTTTCCACATGGCTAGACAAACTGTGTGCTAACCACGTGTTAGACACTACCTCTTCAAACACTCCTCGCATGGTTTGGATGCTTGGTTAGACAAATCGTGCGCCGCCCGTGCGACTTCCCCTTTTAACCTCCAAAACATCACACAAAGTTTTCCCAAATCTCATATTAATCACCCTTAACCTTAAAAAACGAAGTAAAAAACATCAAACAAGGGTCACATATGTGAAAAGATTGTCCAGGTTCTTAAAAAATTCCCCCCTTAAAGAAATTTGTCCCCTAATTTCTCTAACATGATGTAGAAGAAGAAACCCTGAACAGCTCCAGCCACTAAGCTCGTACATTGGTCTCCCTCTCCCAAGTCTCATCCTATACTTGTCTATGCAGCCATAGCAATCGTGCCAGAGTAATAGACCAAAAACAGATAACCTTTGTACTGTAATCAACAATTTGGATGGGATGCTCCTTGAACGACACATCCACTTCGAGCTCAACCTTCTCTGGTTGAAAAACATGAGACAAGTTTGAAAAGTAACTTCGAAGCAGAGAAATTTGGAAAACGTTTTGCATAGCCCAATAGCTCTGAGATAACTGAAATAGATTGGCAAACATCCCAACTCTCTCCAAAACCTTAAACCGCCCGAAGTACCTCGGTAAAAAATTAACCTATCTTCCAATACTCCTATGTCCCAACCTCGGTGCGACATGTAGAAAAAACCAATCCCCAACCTTGAACTCCAATGGTCATCTCTACTGATCAGTATAAGACTTCTGATGAGACTATGCAGTAGCCATCCTCTTTCTAATCAACTCTATCTACTCTATGGTCTCCTGAATAAGACGAGGTCCCAGCAAAGATGCCTCTTCTACCTCCAGCCAACATAGGGGTGATCGGCATGGCCTACCGTACAAAGCCTCATAAGGTTCTATCTGAATAGTTGCATGAAAACTATTGTTTTAAGAAAACTCCACAAGAGGTATTTGTTTCTCCCAAGAACCTTTAAAATCCAGGATGCATACTCAGAGCATGTCCTGAAGCACCTGAATTGTATGCTCAGACTGGCCATCTATCTGAGGATGGTATGTTGTACTCAAAAGTACCTGTGTACCCAAAGCCTTCTGAATCCCCTGCCAGACCTGGGAAGTAAAACGAGCATCCATATCTAAAATGATGGAGTGTCGAACCCCATGAAGACGTACAATTCCCTGGATGTACAACTGTCCCAGCTCATCAACACTGAAGGTCTATTTGATCCGCCAGAAGTGAGAAACCTTAATAAGTCTATCAATGACAACCTATACTGCATCATTCCCTCAAGGTGATCTCAGTAACCCTTTCACGAAGTCCATCGCGACATCGTTCCACTTCCACTCAAGAATGGGTAAGTACTGAAAAAGACCTACTGGTCGGTGATGTTCCACCTTCACCTGCTGACAACTAGAACATCTAATGACTAAACTAGCAACATCCCTCTTCATACCTAGCCACCAATACTGACGGTGTAGATCCTCATACATCTTGGTGACACCATGATGAATTTCCCAAATTGAGGAATGAAAATCCCACATCAGCTCCTCGTGAATATCCTATAGTACCCATACGAGGCCCTGGAAACACAACATATTATCCTCACCTACAATCCATCCAGGAATAGGGTCATCTCCTGACACACTCTCCTACAGTACTAGGCCTTATATGTCTGATAATGACCTCATCCGCATCCGATCAAGAATGGTAGAGGTAATAGATATAAGAGATAAAATAGTCTGCCCCTCTCTGTCATAAACCTCCAAATATATCTCGGAGAATAGAACCATAAGCTGCCACTCACTACTGGCCTCATGGACTACCCGTATCTGAGTTCTCCTACTCAACATGTCAGCCAACGTGTTGCCTTTCCTAGGCGTATAGTCAAGCTCAATGTAGAAGGTCTGAAGGTCCTCAACCCACATTCTCTATCTCAAATTCAAATCATGCTAAGTGAAGATGTACTTGAGACTTTTGTGGTTGGTGAAAACCACAAAGTGCCCTCCCAGAAGATAATGTCTCCAACAACGTAGGTCAAGAACAACAGCTGCTAACTCCAGATCATGTTTCAGGTAGTTCCTCTCATGTGGCCTCAAATGCTGAGACCCGTACGCAACGACTCCATCTCCCTACATAAGCACAAATCCCATACAGATAACTAAAGCATCAAAATAAATAGCATTTCTCTTTCCTGGCTCTCGAAAGACAAATATTGGTGTTGAAGTCAACCTCTCTTTCAGCTCTTGAAAGGATGACTCATAAGATTCTGACTGCAAGAACTTCACACCCTTCTTAGTCAGACTTGTCAGCGGTGCTGCCATGCGTGAAAAATCTTGTATGAAACATCTGTAGCATCCAACCATCCCTAAACAACTTTTTACCTCAAATACGTTCTTCAGCTGCCCCCAGGAAACTACTGCTCTCACATTCTCTGGGTCTACTGACACTCCAGTGTCTGAGATAATATGAACCAAGAAGTGAATTTGATCCATCCAAAAGTGGCATTTTGAGATCTTAGAATATAACTGATGCTCCCTCAGTGTACTCAAAATGAACTCAAGATGTGTGTCATGGTCATGTTCAGTGTGAGAGTACACCAATATATCATCCACGAAAACAACCATGAAGGAATCCAAGAATGGATGGAACACTCAGTTCATCAGTGCCATGGCAATCGCTGGCGCGATCATGAGACCGAACGACATAACCAAGTACTCATATGGACCATTCCTACTCCGTAAGGCTGTTATAGGTATATCAAATGGTCTAACATGCAACTAGTGGTAATTGGGCCTCAAGTCAATATTAGAGAACACCCTGACTCCTTGAAGTTGATCTAAGAGATCGTCAATCAGTGGCAAGGGATATATGTTCTTGACTGTCAACTAGTTCAACTTCCGATAATCCATGCAATGCCTAAGAGTACCGTATGCCTTATTCACAAATAGGATAGGCGAACCCCAAGGAGAAGTACTTGGTCGGATGAAACCCCTTGCTCGTAACTATTCCAAATGCTTCTTTAGCTCCTGAACTTCTAGTGTATCCATCCTATAAGGAGGAATGGACACTAGTACCACTCCTGGAATAAGATCAATATAAAATTCTACCTCATGCTATGGAGTAAAACCTGAAAAGTCCTCTAGAAATACATCTCTAAAACGATCCCCCATTGGAAGAAAGTGTAACTGTGAAGTCCCCAGTTTATCTAGATAAACTCCAGAAATATGGGCTGTAACTGCTCCTAACCCATGATGCTTTGGTCCTGCTCTGCTGACATGGACATCCCACTAGCCGTTATGTAGAAAAGATCCACCCTTTGGTGATATAAAACTAACCCTTTGACAGTAGTAATCGACGATTGCTTGAAAGGGAACTAGCCAATCCATTCCGAGAATGACATCATAGATGATCATCTCCAGAACATAAAGATCCCAAAGGAAGTGACACCCACCAACCTCAAGAGGTAACTCCTTACACTGATGTGCACAAGTCATTCTAGTCCCCAACGGAGTGTCTAGAATAAAGATATCAGTAGAAGAAAAGATACAGAGCTCAATGATCTCCACAATAGAAATAGATATAAAGCTATGCATAGCACCGGTATCAAAAGGAGATGATGATAAAACTGAGGCTACTAGGATCATACCACGAACCGTAGAGGGGCTAGGATCCTACTCCTGATGGGTCTACTCCACTGCAAAAGCCTGGACAGCTCCCTGGCCCTGTGACCCTGCCTGAATACTCAGAGTGGATCCAACCTACTGTCGCTAGTAGCCTAGTGACTGACCACTGTCGCCAAGACCTCTACCTCAGTCTAAACGGTCGGAAGAACACCATTTCCCAGACCGGTGTGAAACTGGTGGCACTGGTCTTGATCAAGGATTCATGGATGAACCCCTGTCACTAGCTACTGGTGAGAAAACCTAACAAAAGTGTTGAAGCTGGCCCATCTTTCCGCAAGATCGGCACTCCAGTGGGTCCCTCTGGCACTGCAACCTCATATTCCCATCCCTTTCAAACTGGAAGCATACCACCTTGCTACTTGAAGATGTGTCTTGCTGCCTCGGATCACCATGTGTAGACTCCCTACGGTGCTTCCTGTTGTCAACTGGTGAATCATAAACTCTAAAAGCGGAACTGCCCGGGATCTCAACTCCAGAATCTCTCAAATTGCGCTCCTCAATCAGCGCCCAGTTGACTATGGAAGTGATGGATGTCATCCTGAAGATATTCACCTATGAGAAGATATCCCATTTGAGACCATCCTCAAACTTCTATGCCAATAACAACCCATCTCTACCCTAGAGGGGTGTGACACGTTGAAGCTCGGTTAAATGAGAGGAATAATCCATGACATAAAGAGTACCCTACTCTAGTCTCATGAACTTCTGGGCTTGGTCAGCCCTCAAAGTATCCAGATAAAAGTAGTCATAAAAGACGCGTTGAAACTCTTCCCAATCCATAACCTAATGATGACCCGCCTGTGATATCATGTTCCACCACCTCTTGGCAGAGTCTCGTAGCATGTAGGTAGCGATCTTGACCCACCTTTCTGGAGGCATCTCTAGACGCTCAAAGATCATCAGCATGGATTCTATCCATGACTCTGCAGCCTGGGGTACTCCTTCCCCAAAGAAGGATGCAGGATGCTGCTACTGGAAAACCCCCGTCAAGACTTCCATAGATGTGGATGGAGGTGGAGCTCACTGGAAGGTCAACATCATCCTCATGAAACCTTCCCGGAACTGTTTATCTGCACCTGCATCTGGTATAACTGCTGGTGCCAAGATTGGCACAACAGGAGGAACTGTCGGAAGTCCCTGATCAACCATGTACAGTGTATGATCGTCGCCTTGTAGCTGGAAGACAACCAGAGGATAAATTGATGGCATGAATCTACAAGGACAATGCACACCTTAGATAATGATTAATAAGGACTGAAACATAGGATTACACAGAGTGTACTTATGAAAGACTATTTCTTCCCGAACAGAAGAACACATGTCATGTAGTCAAAACTACATGGCGTACATTCTATGTTTTTTCCAATAGTAAGCCATAGAAACTACTCCAGAACCTAGAGAAACACTGCAACGAATATTGAAAGTGCCAAATTCCGTTCCATGAGGGCTCGTACTCCCCACGAATCAAAGCTTGGCATCTTATAAAATTTATAAACATGGTAACAAGTCAATGATTAACCACGTTTTGGTCCATGAGGGCCCATAACACCTCAAGAACCAAAAATTCGCGCTCATTCAAACAAAACCTTACACAATAAATGCTCTAACAAGAAGTAGATATTTTTATCAAGGCATCTTTCACAACAACATGCATATTCTACACAACATCTATCACAACAACAAGTAATTGCTAATGCATCCAAGATGGCATAGAAAGAATGCATGAATTGTGATTTCTAGAAAGTGTCTATGTGATGCATGAGATAACATACCCTCATCTCATCAGGTTGCGACAGAAATAGAACCACAATTACAACAACGGTAACAACACAAAGCATGTGAATCACCCAACAGTGAAATCAAATCAAATATAAAATTGAAAACTAGAAAAATTGCAATAAACGAGGTAGTATGGCTTTTCCCTATACACAGGTTAGCTACTCCCAAGAACAACTTATAACCATGTTCCTATTCCATCCTATCCCTAACTATAGGCTCCAAATAGTAAGTCAAGAGAAAAGAATTCCCTTGACACCACGTTGTAACGTCCCATATCTGGATGCCTCACAGAGGTGCCCCATATTCGGTTGTTCATATGGCCTCAAGCACATTTCCCTGAATGCTAGAGGTTTCCGACTAGCTTCTAGGGCCTTGGGTGTGATAGTGAGGAAAATATGCCCTCATTGGCAGAGTATACAGTGGAAGTAAATAACATTCAATAGCGGAAGTAGTAACAATCCATAAAAGGTAATTAGCAGAAGACTAAAAGAATAAACATTTGGAGCATACATATATATAGATGATTCATGGTACATATATGTCTAGGAAAATAGCAAAAAAAACACAATGCCAGAATCCAACAGTACTAAACCAAAGTACAAAAGAAAACAAGATAAACAGCTCCTCATCATCACAATCCTCATCTTGGTCCAATGCTATCCAGCTCCGCAAAAAGTCATGTACCTGAAGTAGAAGGGCACTTGCCCCTATCTATACCTGCAGAAATATAATCTGTTTGGTCCCAAAACCATGGCCCAAATATGGTGTGAGACTAAATCCCAGTAGGCAACCACCACGAGATCTATGCCTAACAGTCAGTTAGAATATGGCAGGTAAAAGTAAAGAAAGTAGTAAATAGGAGAGTACTCCATAACAACCAATCAACAGTTTCAAGCATTTAATTTAAAAAAAATTAAGTACCCACTCAAGCAAGTAGAACAAATAGGTAACCCTCTAGATAGTTCTAACACCATAACCCCTATGGTTCAACCAATAAGTACTAGAAAACCTCTGCGAGGCACACACAGTCTCACCCCTCTGGTTCAGTAAATGAATAAACTCTCTGGGGAAGCACTCACCATCAATTCCCCCTATAGTCTTGTATCGTACTAAAGTCGCTCTGGGGAAGCACTCAACGCCACATTCCCCCTGTGGCCTGCGTCGAAGAACTACAGACACTCTGAGGAAGCACTCAACGTCAATCCCCCCTATGGCCTCACTTAGTATTATAAAGACACTCTGGATAAGCCATTATGTCCATTCTCCCTATAGTCTACTACAACATGTCCTCATAGCCCTGTGTAAGTCAACAAGAGTATAGCATACGTATCAGCCAGAGTAAACCTCTAGAACTACTTGGATAGCATTCTATAACATCTCATCAGAAAAGAACAGTCACACCATCCTACAATACTAGGCATGGGAAAGTAAACTATAATCAGAAAGGTAAACTAGACCCAACGGCCTAGACCGGCAAGAACATGCATGGAAAAAACATCCAAATCCTTACAATTATCCCAAAACACATTCAAAATCCTCTACTCTAACATTCAAGAAAAGAAAAAAACAATAGGGAAAAAAATAGTAATTACTCAATTCCCCATTCAAGGGTATTGGGTACAATTGCACATAACTCAAGACTTTCAATGGAAGGAACAAACCACATACCTCAAAGGTTTTGACGAAAACCCCAAAAATCGTAGAACACACTAGATTCCCGAGTTGATTCTCCATGAACCCGCCTTATATATCTTCTCCTAACAAGACCAAGAACAAAAATCATAAAACATGACATCAACACACTTAGATCTACCCATAATGGGCGTAGATCTAAGAAACTGAGAAAAAAAGAGATGTAGATCTAAGTAGATCTATGAAACCAAGCGAGAATGAAGAAAAACGATCACATACCTTAAGAAACCAGCTTTGATTCACCCAGAGAAGCCTTCGGAATGCTTCCAGAATGATGGGATAACCCTTTTTGACCATAAGAGGAGAAAAATCCCATGTTATGACAACTTAAGAGAAAAAACAAGCCATGTAGAGGCTAAAACAGGTAAGATCCACAATTTTAGGATCTCAGTTTAGTGCCCACATGGTTTTCTCGCATGGTTAGAAAAGTTGTGCGCTAACCATGTGGTAGCTACTGCCACGTCAAACACTCCTAGATAATTTTGGTCGCATGGTTAGACAAACAATGCGCTAACCATGCATTATCCACTGCCTCGTCAAACACTCCTCACACGATTCGGCACACGGTTAGACAAACTGTGCACCGCACGGGAGACTTTACCTTTTCACCTCCAAATCTTCAATCAATGTTCTCCCGAATCTCCTATTCTTCACCCTTAACCATAAAACATGAAAAAAACATCAAACAAGGGTCACATACCTAAAAACAAGGTCTGAGTTCTTACATATTATATAATGAAACATCCCCAGATCCGAGAAAAATGATATATGGGATCATTTAAAATTATGGAAACATATTTATACCATTTAACTCTACTTCTATTATTTTTATTTAATTTTATATGAACTTTCATAATTATAGTCATGGTAATTTTCTATAAATCCCTAAAATGAACGATCCTAGAATGAAGATTCTAATATTTATTACCCATTAAAACATCCATAAATGAACTTAAATTTTTTTAATAATAAAATATATATGGAAAAGTTTATAAATTAAGTAAATAATTGATATAATTTTATTGTGAATGATAGTGAGTACAAGTGCAATACACTTTTTGACATATCGTAAGGGAATTCATTGCCCACATTCTATTCATTGTGCTAACCTTTTACTGCAATAATTATTTTAGGGTATAATTATTTATGAAATTACTTATGATTATATTATTTTATATTAATTTTATTTACATTTTATACACTTATTCCATTCATTTGTTTAATTCTTGTTTCAATGATATGATACATGTATGGGACTTTCTAGTAAAAATTATCATTAATTTTTATTTTTAAAATATTTAAAATTAATTTTATAACATGTACTTAATGAATGGAATTTCCATCATTAATGATGATTTAATATTTATATATTTATTTTAAATGGTTACAATTTTATTTTCAAATAAAATGTTTTCATCAAAGATTGTTCATCTTGTATGAAAATGTAATGTTATTACAAAATGGAAAAGATATTTTCCTCATGAATGTGTCTTTTATGTATGATTTATGTATTGTTATTATGTTATGATTCATTGTAATTTTTATGGTGATGGGTGGATCCGTGATAATCAAATGGTCGGTTAGCTCATTATAGTTCTCCAATGAATTGTGTAAAGGGATAATGCCAAACTATTAGGTATCTTCTAAGAGATTATGAGAGTATAGTATAATGGTTATTCCAAGCATAACCAGGATGGTTACTCTCACAATAGCTATGGTAGGTACTTTATATTTTATAGGGATACAAAAATGATTCATAAGTTACATTTTATTATTTATGTACAATTTCTAGGGTTTTACAGGAAACTAATGATTTCATAAGGTAATCTAAATAGATTTTATTTATGTGTAAAGTTATAACTTTGTGAAAATGATATCATTCATGAAGTAAAGAAATATTTCTTCCATTTTATATCCTTTAATGAGAATAATTTGATCATCCCAGGTTTTAAAAATATTTTCATAGGGATTATGGATGGGTAAATAAAGGGAAGAATTCATGTTTAATAATGTGATGTTTTTTTATTAACATAAATCAAATTATGTTCTAAATGTTTCATATTTTGGAAAAAATGGATTTTTAGTAGAATTGTCTACTTTATAATATATGCTTTTATGTGTATGATTTAATGAGCTATTACTCTAAAAATATAAACATGAAAGACCATTTGGAATGAATTATAGTGATTTTTTTGTTTAATTAAATAAATTATGTAATTTTTATGACCAATTACTTAAAATTATAATGTTTTAAAGACCATATATGAACATAAATCCCATAATAATTCCCATCCATAATATATGGAATGAAAATTGTAATCTATTCCTATACATATATGACAATTCATATGTACACATAAGTGATAATTTTGGTTTAAATTTGATGGGAAAGTAAATGGAAATTTGTTGTTTCATAATAATAAATACATTTCAGTATATTTAATATAATTATGATAATATTTTATGATAACATCAATATATTTAGAAGTGGTAAATTAGGAGATAAATTTAAGGAATTTAGGTATAATAGTGACCAATTATTCAAGGGATCCTATTTAGATCACTTCGTAAGGGACATATTGTTAGTAATTTAGTGAAATGAGAACCTCTAAAACATGGATAATAATGTTTTCAAGAGGAATGTGTTGTACTTTTTTATCCACAACGATCAATGTGTTGGGAAGAATTGGAGGAGGAGGTTTCCGTTTATAATTGTGGTGAGGTGAAATTTTGAAATGTTTCAAAAGATTAAAATATAATAAAATTATCTTTTAGATAAATGGTTAAAAATGAATTATAAATTCATAAAGGATGAAATTTTAAACCATATACTATACCCTAGGTTCTTATTTATATTAAAATTAATTTAATGAAAATATTAATCCTATAAAATGTCATTATTTACAATTTTTGTACTAATAATTACTTTTACTTTAAAAAGATCATAAATGAACGTAAAATAAAATCCATATATATTTTTATCTCATAAAAATATCAATGAAAAAAATAGAATTAATATATCACCTTAGATATCTAAAATTAAATTACTTATAAAAAATTTTATATCATATATTTTATTTTAATTTTAATTAAATGAATATTGTATCATTGTTTCCCATGTGTATAATTAGTAATATAATTTTAAAAAATTGAGAATATATATATATATCATGAATATAAGTTTATTAGGATAAAAATTTTCCTTTATATTCATTTAATATTCATATTAACTCACATCAATATCATTAAAACACATTTAATGACTTATTTGGACATTTTAGGATTTGTGTAAGCATTGAAGAAGCATTTGGATAAGGAACTTGTTAAATAACTCTAAAAATCATGTATAAACATAGAAAACCTTAATAATGAATAATATTTAATTAAAAACTATATAGAGTAGTGACGAAATCATAATGATTAATTTTTGGATACCAACTCTAACTTTTCTAGTGATGTGTAGGCTTTGCATCATCACAGAAAACGATTTTCATATTAATTATGAAAAAAATAAAATCTATTCATTATCAATTTTTTTGAATAATATTAATATTATTTTATCATACTTGATCTATTCCAATGGTTTCATAAATATTTATATTAGTTCATTGTCATAGTGATATTCTAAAAAACATTATCACTAAAAATTTACATCTATTAAAAAATCATCCTCGCATTGTTTTTATTGATGAATAAAAAATAAATCAAATTTCATTAAATTAAATTGAAATATTCTATAATTTTAAAATATGTTCACAATAATAAATTAAAGCCTTTTTTTAGAAAAAAAAATTATCTTAGAAATGCATATTTATGTTTGAAAGTAAATTTATAAAAAATATCATTATAAAATTGATTCCAATAAACCTAACTTAATTATTCATCAAAAAATAGAAATATTGTATTTTATAAATTTTTTAAAAATATTTTAACTTCACACATGGTTGACTAAAAATTCTATTTTCAATAAAAATTGATATTTTACAAAATCACTAGAAATTTAAAATTTTCAGAAAAATATGAAGTATAAAACATAATTTACTTTAAATATTATTAAATATTATATTATTTTATTTTTTTTAAATTAAATTTTTATAAGTTCTAGATATTTATTATATTATTAACTCATTAAAATTGTGAAACAAAATTTTTAAGAAAACATACTTTTGAAGAATAAAATTCTTTTTCTAAAAATAATGTTCTTATTCACAATGTATTAATTGATAAATTATAAATTATAAGAAAAATATATATTTCATAAATTCATTAATATAATACATTTAAGGAAATTTCACATATTTCTTATTATAATCACATAATAATATTTACTTGTTCTTCTAAAATTGGTTGTGTGTATCTTATATGCTATCAAACTAAATGTTCTTTTAAAATACCAAGGTTTTACATTTTCCCCTTTATAAATTAATTGTTTCCTCTTAATTTCAACATTTTATTATTAATAAATGGTTTCAAATTGGAAAATTCACTTGTATAAATTCCACATTTTAAAAACTGCTATTAAAAATTCCTCATAAAAGAGTTAAATGAAAATGAAAAGGTCACAAAAATATAAGTTTATGAATATGAGAACATTATTGGTAAGTGAAAATGTGTAAATGGAAGTGAATAATAAAACCCAACTATTAATTAATAGTGATAGATATCACGGTTATAAAAATTCTACCCCCACCAAAAAATATATATGTTATGAGTTTAAAGGTCTATTGATTTCATTATAATAAAATTAAATATATAACTTTTTAATATCAAGGTACATTTACAAATGTAAATGAATTATTTTGGTTTCTAAAATAAACACTCGAGAAAATAATCTAACTTTATTTATTTCTATTTTATAAAAAAAATCGCATCCTTTGGTTAGATTTGATCTACAACTACTTATTCTCTTAGACTAAGAACTATATTTTATATTAATTAAGACCTTTTTAATGAATAATAATATCCATAATTCATTACTTCTACCTATAAATATATACCAAAACCATAATGCTTACCATGATTTATCAAATAACACTCAAAGTTCAGGTTAATATATTCCCTAAATTTTTGACTTCAGGGATCCTATAAAGTATATCTTACAAAATTCAATGTCCAAAAATATGTTCAGTATATTTCAACATAACATTAGTTTCATAAATACAATGATGAACATATTTTTATCACATAAAAAATATATTTGTTCTTTAATTAATATAAGACTTAAGGAAGCATCTATTTTTTCAAAAAAAATCATATATTTTAGAATATATTCCCTAAATCCAAACATATATGAAACTCTATTTTATATAACATAAACAATAAAAACACTATCTATTTTCATGATCACCAATACTATCCCATAACAACATCTTTATCGATATTATCTAAACATTGAGAACATATTAGAAACTACCTTCCCTCAATCACATATTTTTTGAAACTATCAACTTTCCAGTAAATAACTTTTCTTGGTCATTAATACAATTCTACATATGCCCTAAAATACATAATAAAATATTATAGTTGTACAATCCATATACATTTTATAATTATTACAACTAATAATTAATTAATAAAAAACTTTTATGACATAATTATTATCCAAATAGAAGAATGTTAATTATCCCAATTTATTTTTAAACCATTCTCTAGGATTCATCATTTTATTCATTAATACCGCCTTCTATTATTATTTCATGTATAGTATCTTCATCATCAACAGTATAACTATTACTCTTATGAACTTTCGGATTATATTCATGAGATTTAATCCAATGACATTTATTTTTATAATTATTATAATTTACACATTTAAAACATTAAATTGTTTAAAATAATATAGAGAGACCATTATTAATTTATATTATGATAATTGAACATTACAATTTTTCTCATAAATTACCTTCTTTGTGTCCTTTATTTCCTCACCATAAAATTTTTACTCTTCCTTTTTGACACTCACATGAGTGTATCATTCCACACTTCTGACAAGAATGAAATCAAGCCTTCTTTCCAACATGGTCTATACCATTCAATATCTTAGTAGAATCTATCATTCTATTATTTAGTAATTTATAGTTTTTGTTAAGATAAAAGTTTTTAATAATATTTTTTGATAATAAATTTTATGTAATCATAGTATCTTTCACTCTAGTCATTATCCAATTTGGTTTTTCATAATCATTACATTTCCCATTACATTAAATGTTAACCTGAATCCTCTTAATTCAAACGATTAACAAAAAAAGAAATATTTTGAGAAACAAAAAACCTGGTCAGAAACCACAAAATCATTAACCAACTCATAATTATGATATTATCCTAGAATTATAATTATACTCAAATTTAGTCATAAGGTTATGTTCCATAATCTATGTTTTCTTAAATATATTTCCCATGTTTTGTACTAGACATCCTCTGATAAAATTATAACAACTGCAGCTCCAGTATCCTATACTAGGTGGTTAAATTATTACATTGTCACTATAATTCATGATACATATCATGAAGAACAAAAAATGTAGTTGAAATGATAATCTAGATACATACTTGAATTCATACTATAATAAAACATATAATTTTCATGAATACACCAATTTTCCCTTTAAAATATACATATATATTAATCACTTTATAGTTCATGGAATGATAGAGGAATGAAATATAAAAATAGGGTTTTCTATAACTCTCAGTGAGGATATGCATACATCTGAATCAATCATAGATAAAAAAAGGAAATATCAACATGTCATGGGGAATAACTAAATATAAATTACATTTAAATAACTTATATATCATGATTATATAAGGAACATATAGTTTGTAATTTTATGTAACTAAATAAATTTTCATTTAATTAAATTTATTGAGATATAATATCATGGTGAATATCTCTTTAAATATAATAAATTAATTCTTAATAAAGTAAATGATTAATATTTGAAATAATGACCTCAAAAATCAGGGTATCAATGATATAAATTCCTTTTAGATGACTTTTTAATCTTGATGTGTAAAAACCCAATCAGTTTGGCTAACTCATTTTTATTATGAGACATACCGATATATTGAGGGGCTTTATATTTTCTAACCACACCCATCATTTCCTGAAAAATTTATTCCCTAAATATTCAAATTATCAATTTAATCCATTAATCAACATGTTATATCAAAATAAATTTATATTGAGTTAATAATATGGATTTTTAAATTGTTCCCTACTTGAACAATTACATTCAATATTTTACACCATATGTAGAAATAATATTAGTCTTTGGTAATTATCATATATATGATAAAATAATAGGGGTATTTAAGATAAATAATACTACAAATGATCAGGAAAAAATTGAATGAATAAAATAAGAGTATAGTTTAATCATATACACAAAATTGAATAAGTAAACTAAAGGGATGTATTATTTTTGAATAAAATAACTATAAAAATGTTCAAAAACATTTTTTAAGAAAATATCTGATGGACATTGAAATTTACTTGTAGAGAAAAATGTGAAAATATGGAAGCAAAAAATTACTTTTAAAATAACATTATAACTTGTATATAATGATTAAAATAATTAAGACATTGTGATGGAGGGAAATTCAGACATGGAACATAAGTTAGAAAACATTCCATCTTTTTTTTTTGGAATAAGTCACAAAGTGCATCATTTGGAAAGTAGAAAACATATTAATTTCAAAATTTTTTGAAAAAATTAAATCATATGTAAAAGTGACTTTCGAAGTTGAAGAATAATAATAAATAAATTTCTAAACAAATTTTTGGAAAACATAGTCATAGAATAAAAATATTATTCAATGGTGGAATAAATATAAACAATCACAAATAATGAATATATTTTGAAATGAACCCTTACTATTTTGTTAAAAATCATATCATAAGCCTCATGAATGAACAATTTGAAAATTATTTTAGATATCATTAAAAAATAATATTTATGACTTAATGGGTTAATAATTCCTTATATAAACCTCATAATGAGAAATTGGTTCATAACATCACCTATTTATCAAAAAAATTAATATGAAGAACCCTTACCTCATATTTCACATAGAAAATGAATTATAACATTTATGGAGAAAGTAGGTTGTATGTATGCTTTTTAGTTGATTTAATTTATCGGAAGGTAGAATTAATGAAAGGTATATAATAAAATTTATTTAAAGAATAATTACCATATCCTAGAAATGACATATACTCAAAAAATCCTTCTTTATTTCCATTAAAATAAAATATGAATTGAAAATGAATCACATTGCTTTATGAAGGTGGTACTCTAAACAGACATAAGAGTGACATTATCATTTTAAAATATATTTAAAGGTAATAATAAATATATTATATTACCATTAAAAAGTATAATCATGATTTAAATTTCACATATATACATTAAACCCATAACAATTCTCATCCATAATATATGAGGATGAAAAATGAATTGCATCTCTTGGTGGAGATGATAAGTTGTACGTATACTTGTGTAATACTTTCACATTAAATTATATGGAAATGTAGGTTTATAATGATTGTTTTGTAATCATGATAAAATTTAATTATATTTATTATACTAATTTTAACATTAAATTTTAAATTCATAATATATAGATGAGTTAGGAAAATAAATATATTGAATGTGTTTGGGCTGGACACTTACCTCTTCTTCAAGAGACCTTCTTTAGATCCTTTCTCTAGAGACTTATATTTGGAGTTTTTAGGAGAAAATAACCTACATAACTTTTTACATTAATTTTTAAGAGTAATATTCAGGACTTGGTGGAGATATAAGGCCATATATTGTGTTAATAATGGTGGGAGGAGTTTCCCTTCGTAAAATTGAGGCAAGATGCACTTTTGGAATTTGTAAAATGATTTTAAATAAATAAGAATATTATATAGACAAATTATTTAAAATGTCTTATAAATTAATATTCAGTAAAATTATAGAAAATATATTAACCACTTTTTTCTTATTTAACCATATTTATTTATTTTTAAATAATTTAACAAAATATTAATCCCATTAAATTTTATTATTTTCAGTGTTAATAATATTCATTACTTTGACTTTAAGAACCTTAAGGAATGAAGTAAATTTTGAAATAACAATTTTATTATATCATGAAAATGTCATTTAAATCTATAAAATTGTTTTAAAACCTTTAATATATAAAATTATATGACATTTAATTAGTTTAATATCATTTATTTTGTTTTCATGTTAATTAAAATAATAATGTGATATCGCTTCACATGAATATAAGGTAATTATTTAATGTCTAAAAATTATAAATAAATTTATTTTAGGAAAATAATATAATTTTAATAAAAATATTCATTTATATTTGTTAAATATTTATATTAACTTACTTATATATCATGAAAACACAATTAATGTGTTATTTTTACATTTCTATCATTTGGCAAGAATTGCATACAAATTTAGATACCCTACATGTAAAATATCTATAAAACTCATGTATTACTATAAAAATAATAAATGACAGATTATATTTAATATCCAATTCTATACAAGAATTATCTCATCCAAATTTGTATTCTTAGGACACCAATTTTTACTTTTCTAATGTAGAGTAGGCTCTAACTAATCATTGAAAATGTTTTTCATAATTTTTTTGGAATAAATTTGAATCTCTATATTTTCAACTATATTTGAAATATATTAAAATTATTTTTTCACATTTATTAATTTCATAATTTTAATAAATTTTTATGTTATGTGTATGTCGTAGGGAAATAATTAATGAATCTTTTTTCATAAAACCTATATTCCTTTACTATTCAATAAAAATTTAAGTAATGTAAAAAAATAATTTTAGGTTAAATATGGTTTTTATGGTAAAATTAATTCCATTTCATTAAATTATAGTTAAATAAGTGATAAAAATTAATTTTTAAAAAATGTGATCAAAATTCATTGAAACCTACTTTTTAAAAATATTGTAATTTTTCTTAAAAATGCATATTTGGGAATAAAATTGATTTCATAAAAAACTTATTTCTAAAATAATTCCAATGAGAATAATTTAATTATTAATAATATGATAAAATTAATTTTTCTTTTAAACCATTTAACAATTAAATGAATCTTTGAAAATGGTTGAAATAAAATTAATATTTTTAATAAAAAATTGTATTTTTTACTATTCATTGGAAAATCATGTTTTTCAAAAAAAATTAATCAAATAAAACTAAGATAATTTTAATCTTATGATTTAGAAAGTACTATATTTTTATTAAATAAAATTTATTTAAGTTCCAGATATTGGTTATAATATTCAATTATAAAAATCAAGAAAACCATTTTGGGAAAAAAATATTATTTGTGTGTAAAATGATATCAATAAAAAATAGTTTCCTAAACAAAATATCACGACCTGTCCCTCAGGGCCTATTCTATGAATAACCAAAGCTCTTCTTCCATAGGCCATGGGTTGGTGACTAGCACTGAAAGGCATATCCTTGAAAAAAGGGAAGGCATTTTCTTTTAAACCTGTGATCACAATGTCCACGAATACAATGAGGACAACCCACGTAATAAAACTACTATAGTTAAAGTATGTGTACTGAAAGTAAAAAAGGGTAATTACTGTAAGTAAAGGGGTCCGAAATACAAGACCAACAGAAAAGGAATAGAAAAATAGAAAAACAACACTTTGAATCTTCTTCCAAAATTCCTACCTGAAGGGTAAGTAAATCTCACGGTCGGTCGTCACTACGGCACATTAGGTCTAAAGGTCCACCTATGAGCGCTGTTTAGTCCTAGCTCCTAAAACCTCAGTCATAGTTGTCCATCGTCTGCACAAGACCCAACAAGGTGTGGGTGAAGACCGTGTAGGGGTGAGTATAACAATACTTAGCAGCGACCCCAAGACCCCCGAAGGTCTCCCAAAGTTCCACAAATAAAAAACAACAAATAAAGGCCTCAATAAAAAATCACAAGGAAATAATAATCTCAAAATATGTATTCAACTCAGATATTAGGAATATATATGAGTAGTCTTAAGCTATATCATCTAATTCCATTTAAAATTTCCACAACTGATCCATAAGTACGTTATTTTATTCCAAATCAACTCTTGGACATAAGACGTTATTCCATGACGGGCCAATCTAATCCTAGTACTCGTCAGGTCATGCTATTGTTGATCCACTTAGGGTCACTATAATGCTAATCCAAAAAGGTTCCGTAGAATGTTGATCCACACAGGGTCACTATAATGATGATCCACACAAGGTCGCTCGATGTTGATCCCCACATGGTCACTAGAAGCTGATCCTCAATGGGCCTCTATAAAACTGGTCTTCATTGGGTATCTATGATGCTGATCTACACATAGTCTCTATGATGTTGATCCTCATAGGATCTCTATTCCAATGACAGCTTGCCACAGGGTTCCCTGCACCTGGTGCACTCGAGTTCTATAGAATCTACTCCTTGAGATATCATCCGTACCTAGACCGCCACTAAGCTCCAAAAAGGATTATCGCAAAGGAATTATAGGTCATAAGGGTTTAATGCGACAAATGTTGTGTCAATCAGATGCTTGGTCTATGTGTTATAAAAATTTTAGTACTGAGGGCCAAGTTGGATTGGTGTTTGATCCATCCCAAAAGTTTCGCAACTTTCTCCAAAATTCGAGTGGAGTACACCAAAAAGATCATCTCGCTCCAAGGATCCCAGCTTCAAAGACGGTTCATTAAAGTAAAATTGGGATTTCATCTTATGGAATTTTAATCGAAAATGGTCCCGGATGGGTCGGGGTCCCGTCTGACCTAGTCTGGGATGACCCGAAAAGGATCGTTTCCACCCAACCTAGTAAAACTTTGACATGGCCCAACCCGATGGAGGCGCGACCCGACCCGCAGTGGGGCGTGGCACGACCCATAGAGGGGCGTGGCCTGGCTTGCTGGGGGAGTGTCCCTACCCACAGGGGGTGAGGCCCAGCCTGTAGGGCATGAGGAAAGGCCCGGAGGGGGTATGTCCTGACCCGCATGGCGGGCACGTCCCGGCCTTTAGGGAGGTGAGTCCAATTCCGTAGGAGAGCACAACCCACCCCATAAGAGGGAGCAGCCCAGCCAACAGAGGGCATGGCTCTGTCCACATGAGGGCACGAGGCCCACCCTAGTTGGCATGAGGAGGGGGGGAGCGTGTCCCCCTTCGTATCGAATGGGTAAGCCATTTAGGACTCAAAGTGGTGGCACTATGTGCCACCTCCTGGTTTCTTGCAGGACCGGTAGTTAGCGGGTCCATCCTCAACTTCGGTTTTGAGCCAGGACCACCATCAGAGGTGCGCGATGTTGTGCCGCAGCACCTCCGCATCCAGCTGGTGCCAGCCACAGTCATCACCTACCAGCGCCCATCGTTGATTTCATCGTGATGGTGTCGCACCGATGGTCTCTTTTTGGCCACCAGGTGAGGTCAGGTGGTCCATTTTTTCATCTTATCACACCTACGGACTTACCAGGTCATCACCTTTACTGTTTGACCCTCATATTTAGGTTTCGTCCAACCCAAAAATAAACCCACGTAGAACGAAATGATTTAATCAGAGGCAGAGGGATCTGGCCTTTTTCGTTTGGCTTTCTCCCTGCAAGTCAGCATCATAACAAGGAAAATATAATTGATTCATAAACTCTTTAAATTTAAACAAGAAAAAACCCTACCTCATGAGTCATTAGAGAGAATTCCAAATTTTAAGATGTTTCGGTGTTCGTCGATCTTGAATCAGGCCTCCCACAATTCTGCTCAAACGACAATCTTTGATTCATGGTTGGTGGATCCATTCTTTATCAAGAGACTCCTCCAAAATCCTCCTCTTCAATATCACCACCCTTCTTCCAATGAAAAAAAACTAAAAATAAAGAGGGGAGGGGAGTTATATTCACAACCCATAATTAAGAGAGGTTCATTAATTTGTGTAATTAATAAACCTCCTTAATTTCATGTAGGATGGTTACAAATTTTTGTGTAACCAACCATTTAATGTCTTTTATTAAATTCCTGACCACACATTGTAGTCCCTGCCACCATGACCGAAAATATAGGTGGAGGATATTTATAAAAAATAAGATTTATTTTATTAATCCTCCATGAGAACTGAAAAAACAAACTTCCTCTCTCAACCTACTACGGTCGTGGTTAAGGCTCCCTTAAGCTAATATCGGCACTATGAGTTCAACAGTGCCCTCATATTTCAATTCTGAGAACCGGTTCAAAAGTTAGGATTTCCCACTCACACGTCTACTAAACAAGCCTTAAGAAACATTAAAAATTATTTTCTAAGAACACCAGGAATCTGAATCAAACACCATTAAATTTTTAATCCTTGGAATAATTCCATATAATTATCAAATATTACATGGAGAATCTGGGTCAATACATTCTCCCCACCTTATGTATTTTCTTCCTTGAAATCCACAACATAGACTAAGGAAACAAGTGGGGGTACTACGCACAAATATGAGCCTACCTCTCCCTTGTTCTCTCCTGGAGGTTCTCGTGCCTTCAGCGAACGTGCACCAAAGGTATCGATCATCTATGAATAACCCACTTCTGTCGATACTCAATCTACATTGGAACCTCCACAAACATCACCCCATCATCAATTTCTAGCTCACCCCAGTCGATAACATTTTATGGATCATGTACGTACTTACTCAGCTATGACACATGGAAAATGTCATGCACCCGATGCTTTTGTGGGAGAGGAGCTAAGAGATACACCACCTCTCTAACTCTAATGACATCCTAAAAAGGTAAGATTAACCTCATAGATAGCTTTCCTCCCCCACCAAATCTCTTCAAACCTTGTCGAGGTGAGACAGTGGGAAGACATGGTCTCCCTCCTCGAACTCCAAAGATCTCTGTATCCTATCATCATAAGACTTCTTCCTACTCTGTGTAGTCTTCATCTGCTCCTGGATGACCTAAAACTTCATATTGCTAGCCCGTAACAACTCTGGACCCATAAGTGCTGACTCCCCTAGGTCTGTCCAGCATAAAGGTGATCTACATGGTCGACCATATTGGGGCTCAAATGGTGAAATACCGATGTTGTACTAATATATTTTGTTTCATATGGACTCTACCAAGGGAAAGTGACCCTCCCAAATGAATCCAAAATCTAGGACGCAATCATGAAGCTTGTTCTCGAGTGTCAGTATGGTCCACTCTTTTCACCATCCATCAGAGGATGAAAGGCGGTACTCAAACATAGATGCTTCCCAAATTCCACATGTAATCCCTACCACAAACGGGATGTAAAACATTCTTCACGGTCATATATGATCATCGATGTCACCCCATAAATCCATACAATCTCTTGTACATAGAGGCTTTTTAGGTCCTCTACTAATCCCTGCTCTCAGATGTCTTAAACGTGGGATGACATGGTGAGTCGGTCAATGACCATCTAGATGGAATCCTAGCCCTTGGTCATACATGGTATCCTTGTCATAAAATCTAAGGAAATTCCATCCCAATTTGACTCTCGCACCTCAAGTGGTTGTGCTAATCCTGCCAGAACCTAATACTCGACCATCACTTACTGAAAAATGAGAGATCATGAAACAAACTGTGCCACTTTTTTATTCATCCCTTGCCACTAGTGATAATGCCAGAGGTCCTAGTACATCTTTTCCACACTAGGATATACATCAATATGGGACTTATGGAATTCCCTCAACACCTCCTCTCGTAGTGCCACTGATACCATGGTGCATCCTCTGATGAGGATGACATGCTCCCCACCTTCAGAAAATCCATTAGGTGTATGTCATGAGGATATCTTAGCACGTCGACCCTCACAGTTAATGTCCCCAAGCTATGCCTTCGTGACTCGCTGAAGAAGTGGGGGAGTGACTATCAAATACTAGAGGTAAGCTACTCCATCTCTATCATTGAAGGATACCTGCCATGCGACCAGATGATATGTCTCCTAACTCAACAGTTGTAGACCAGACCTCATGCTAAGTGTTTTTGCGACTACGTTCGCCTTCCTAGTAGTATAGACTATCTCAATGTCTTAGTCCTAGAGGAACTCTATCCAACATTGATGTTTCAGGTTAAGATCTTTCTATGAGATGATATACCTTAGACTCTTGTGATCAGAGTAGACTATAAAAAGTTTTCCCATCAAGTGGTTTCACCACATCTTCAAGGTGAAGACCACTGCTACTAAATTTGGGTCATGGGTAGTGTAGTTCTGCTCATGATGTCTCATCCTTCATGAAACATAAGCGATCACTGATCACTACTACATCAGGACACATCCATTTCTTGTCGCAGATACGTCATAGTAGACTACATACCCCACACCCTCTTATGCTATTCTAATGATGGGGGAACCTACCAGTCTATTCCTAAACTCTTGAAAACACTGATGGCATCTCTCCGTCCACAGGAAGGGTTGTCCCTTATTCGTCAACACAGTCAAGGGTTCTAAATCTATTGAAACTTCATGTACGGACCTACAATAGTACCTAGCCATCCCCAGGAATCTCCGCACCTCAGCCACACTCTTGGGTGGATCCCAAGAAAGAACAACCCCTATCTTCTCTGGATCCACTGAAACTCCATCCTTCAAGATAACATGCCCCAAAAAGTGGACTTCCATATCCAGAATTGGATATTCAAGAGCATACCCTAAATATAGTGCTCTCGGAGTGTAGCCAGACCTATCTATAGATGATACGAATTCTCCTCCTCCGTCACTGAGTACACCAAAATGTCATCAATGAAGACCCCCTAAAATCCATCGAGGTGTGGCTAGAAGATTCTATTCATGAGTCATGTGAACACTACATGGGCATTGGTCATGCCAAATGGAATAAACCAGAACGCATATTGGCCATACCGACATATAAAGGCCGTCTTCTAAACATCCTCATCTCATACGCTGATCTGATGATATCATTATCTGAGTTCAATCATCGAAAACTAATGAACTCCCTTCAGCTGATCAACATGATCATCAATCCTTATAAGTGGATACTTGTTCTTCACGGTCACCTAGTTCAGGCACTAATAAAACACACCGAGCCTCAAACTCCCATCTTCCTTCATGGTGAACAAAATAGGGTCTTTGCATGGGGAAACACTTGGCCTTATAAACCCTTTCCTCTACAAGTCCTCCAGCTATACCTGTAACTCACAAAGTTCCATGGGATCCATCTGATATGTTGGGGTAGATATCGGTGCCGTCCCGGGGTACAGGTCGATGTATAATTCCACCTCTCTACAAGGAGTTAGTCCCATAACACCATCAGGGAAGACATCAGCCTATTAGTCCACAACTATAGGATAACTCAAAATCATCTCCTCAACTACTCTGAGGGTGAGGCTAGCCATCTGATGAGTAATCGGCTACACCATCTTCCAAGATAGTTCATCCTGTGTTGAAAATGTTTCCTCCTCACCGGTGAAGGTAAAACTGATCCTATCATTGTGGAAAAACTTTACTTTGAGCCTAAAACATTAAATATGAGAAAGGACTATGGATAACTAGTCCACACACAAGATGATGTTGTTAGGCCTCGAAAAATCTACTAGAAGAACCTAGACAAATCTCATGCCTCCTAGAGTAATCTCACACTACCTGAACCAGTGTGTAATTGTTGAATATTCTCCCATAGGAGTCTCTAATCACAAGGATCAAACCAGTGGCTCCACCAGAATCTTGGAGATCTGAACAAGGTCCATTACAATGAAAGTGTATCTAACACATTTTCTTAAGTACAACAGGTAAGGTGGAGAAGACATAGATTGTACCTTAAATCATATTTGGAGTGTTTTGGTCATAGGCCTTAGCTTCCTGGAGCTGAGCTTATCCCTATCAACCTACTCCCTGTGGTTGGGGTGGACCTCTTGGATGTTGTGGAGGTAGAACCTCAAATCTCCACCCACTGCCTGTTGCACGACCATATCTTCATCCACATCCACCTACAGCCTGCAGACGTCCCTGCTCGAATCTCTGCCTCTGACTCGGTGGTCCCTTGATCATCTACTGGTCGTTAGTGCAGCTAGTCGGGGTAGTCACCACATGTGAAGCATAGTTTTCTCCCCTTCTGGTCTACTCTACCATGTGATCCTCTCACCTTCTGCCCTACGTCTCATGGTCGTTCAGCAGAAGGTCTTGACTGCAAGGACCTATGTGTCATCTACTTCCTACCATCCGCATATAAATCTGATATGTGTCGCATGGTGGTGGGTCTCACAGTTTGTGTATTCTCTGCAAGGAAGATCTCTACTAAGAGTGCTCTCTCCAGCACCCCAGCATGTGTCGGGATGCTGAGAGATACCATTGAATCTCTGAACTCCCATAAGAGTCCATGCTCATAGGTCTGAGCCCTGAAGAAGGGGTCTCACACCATGTTGGTAGAGTAGCATGAGAGGTCAGTGAACCTCACCGAGTACTAGGAAATGGTCAGTCTGTCATGCTGTAAGAGTAGAAACTCTTGGATAAACACATAGAGTTGATTCTCTAGAACTAAATATTCCCTGATGAGGCCCTCGAAATCTTCCAAGGTGAGGGTTACCTCGTCGTGTATCTAGAGTGTCAAGATCCACCATCTCCCTACTACTCCATAGAAAGGAATGGAAGATAGGATCACCAACTGGTCGGCTAGTGTCCCAACCAGGAAAAAAACTCTTGCCACAACCTTCAGTCAGTCCTCATCCACCTACAGTTATGTTTGACTCAGATCCGTAGAGGCCTCTTCCATTGAAACTCGTGAAATGTACTTAGTCGGTGTGCACCATCTACTGGTGGGGATGGTGGCAACGACTGCCCAGTGGTTTTTGGTGCTGCATTACACCACCCGATGGTAATATCACTACAATAGGGATGCATACTGAAGCCTCACTGCTCGGTGGGCTGTCATCATGCACTCCCTCAGGAATTCTGGCTGGCTGTCTACATTGTGGCATCCTGAAAGGAAACAAGTGATCTAGGGTCAATAAGTTATACCTGGTGAGCTAACTCAAAGAGATGAATGAAGAAACTTTTCCAACACACACACAATCAATTTATTCATGCATTGAGTCAGAAAACAGAATTTAGGGTCACGGTGTATGGATGTGTCGATCGCCACACCAATACTGGACTCCCCAAACTGAAAACCACACTGAAAACACTTAACATTGTTGCTCCATTAAAAATGATCAGGGTCCTAGTTCTTTTGTTGAACTGACTACTCTTATACCACTTTGTCATGACCCGTCCCCCGGGTCCTTTTCTTTGACCACCCAAAGGCCCACCTTCTATAGTCATGGGGATGGCGACTAGCACCAAAAGGCATATCTCTGAAAAATGGGAAGTCATTTCCTTTAAAACTGAAATCACACAATCCAAGAATAAAACATTCACAACCCACGTAGTAATGTTGAAGTACTAAAAAAATATGTTCTCAAATTAAGATGAGTGACTATTGTAAGTAATGGTGGCCGTAATACAAGATCAACTAAAACGTACAAAAAATCTCAAAAACAACTCTCAAAATCATCTTCCAAGGTTCCTACCTAAAGTGTAGGTACAACTCACAGTTTTTTTCACTAAGGCATGTCACATATAAAGGTCCACCTATGTGCACTATTTAGTCCTAGATCTCAAACCTCAGTCAAATCTATCTGTCATTTTCAAAAGAAACAACAAGGTGCGGGTGAAGCCCGTATAGGGGTTAGTATAAAAATACACAGTAGGGACCCCGAGACCCCTGATGGTCACCCAAATTTCGAAAAAGAAAAAAAACAAATCAAGGCCTCAATTACAATTCATGAAGAAATAGTTAGCTCACAGTAGGTACACAACTTAGAGATCTGGAATATAGATGATTAGTCTTCAGATATATAATATTATTCCATGTAGAAGTTCTACAACTGATCCATAAATACGTTGTTCAATTCTCGATCAACTTTGGGATATAAGATGTTGTTCTACGATGGGCCATTGTATGACTGGTCCTCGTCTGGTCATGCTACTACTGATCCACAAAGGGTCACTGGAATGCTGATCCACACAGGGTCTCTCAATGCTGATCCACACAAGGACGTTAGAAGCTGATCCTCGATGGGCTGCTCTAAAACATTTCCTCTTCAGGTAGCTATGATGTTGATCTACATAGGTTCTCTATGATGCTGATCCATATAAAATAGTTACTCCAAATACAACCATACATAGGGTTCCCTACAACCCGGTATACTCGAATTCTATAGAATATGTTCCTCGAGATATCATTTGTACCTTGACCGTAACTAAGCTCCATAAAGAAGTAACCCAAATGACCACCATATCGTAAGGGTTCTAATGTGATAGACGGCGCGTCAATCGGATTATCGATCTGGGATTTATAAGTATTTTTTTATTGAGGGCCCGGTTGGATTCGGGTTCGATCCAACCCATTTGTACTCCCACATTCTAAAAAATTTGATTGTAGTATACCAAAATTACTATATCACTCCAAGGATCCCGGTGCTACAGACAGTTTTTTAAACGAACATCTTGATTTTATGTTATGAAATTTTAAGCGAAACTCGGCCTGGATGGGTCCGGGTCCGGTCAAACCTGGTCAGACCGACCCGGCCCGACCAGGTCTGGGCTAACATGACCCGATTCAGGTCAACCCAACCCATATCTGGTTCGAACTCACCTGGACCAAAGGAGGTGCAGCCCAGCCCATGGGGGGCATGGCCCGGCCCATAAGAGGGTGCATCCTAGCCTCCATGGGGTGTGGCCCAACCCATAGGAGGGCATGGGTCCTACCCTAGCTGGCACGATGTGGAAGCATTTCCCCCCTTTCTCCCAAACAGCTACGCCATTTGGGACTCAGAGTAGTGGTGCCACGTGGCACCGCCTGGTCGCCCGTGGGACCTGCAAGGGGCGGGTCCGGCCTCCACCGTAGCTTTGAGTCATGACACACATTAGTGGTGCGTAACGGCGCAATGCCATCACCGCGGCCAGATGGTGTCGACTGCCACCATTTCCAGTCACCGGTTCCATGCTGTTGGTCTACTATGGACCCCGAGTGGCTCCGGTGGTCTGTTATTGCATAAAATCACACGTACAGACTTTCTAGGTCATCACCTTCACTACTTGACCCTCATATTTAGGTTCCATCCATCCCAAAAATTAACCTGCGTAGAACACAATGATTGAACAGGAGGCGGAGGGACTGGGCCTTATTCACTTGTCCTGCACCCTCTGCATTAGCATATTACCAAGGGAGAAGATAATTGATTCAATAACACTTGAAATTTAAACCAGAAAAAAACATACATCATGGTTCTTTTGAGAGCATCCCACATTTGAATATGGGGCAGTGTTTGTCTATCCTGAAGCAAGCCTCCAACGATGCCACTCAAACGCTGATCTTCGGTTCTTGATCGGTTGATCTATTCTTCATCAAGAGACATATCCCAAATCCTCTTCTATAATATCACCACCCTTCTGTAAATGAAAAAAAAATAAAAATAGATAGGAGAGGGTAGTTATATTCACAACACATAATTAAGAGAGGTTCATTAATTGGTGTAATTAATCAACCTCCTTAATTGCATGTAGAATGGTTACACATTTTTGTGTAACCGGGAATTTAATGTCTTGAATTAAATTCCAAAACACCCCTTGTGGTCCCCACCACCAAAACCTAAAAGAGAGGTGGAGGATATTTAAGATAAATATGATTTATTTTATTACTCCTCCATGAAAACTGTAAAAACAAACTTCCTCTCTCAACCCACTGCGGTCAAGGTTAAGGCTCCCTTACTAGAATCCCAGCACTGTAAGTTCAACAATGCCATCATATTTCAATTCCGAGCACCATTTCCATATTTTGGATTTCCCACTCTCATGTTTACTAAATATACCTTAAGAATGATTAATAATTCTGCTTTGGGCACACCTATCATCAGAATCAAACGCTGTCAAATTTCACTACCTTAGAATAGTTCCATATAATGAATAAACAATTACATGGAAAATTCTGGTCTTTACAAAAACAATTCGTTAGTTAATAAAATAAAAACATGTACTAAAATTTTATATTTCATAATTTGGTAAATATTACTAATTATGTTCAATTTAATGGCTTGGTTATAAGGATCAAAGTGTAATATTTCATTACTCATTTTAGTTGGGTGTTGTGTCTTTTTTCACTACCAAATGTATTTTTATTTTAAATTATTGGGTTCTTACATGAGCTATTGTGTTATAGTTGGTATTGGGGAATATTTAGTACAATATTTATGAACAAGATTTAGGAAAACATGAATTAGGGAACACAACCATATGAATAACTTTAAAGAAAATTGTAAGCATACAATAACATTGTAATGTTTTTGTAAGGTAGATATAATGTACTTGTTGAATAATTACATATTAATTCGTAAAATACAAGTGTATATGGGTTTTTATTTGATTCATTTTATATTTTTAACATTGATAATTTTTTTCCCAATATATATTTCCCATTATCCGAGTGTATAGTGAGTGTTCAAAAACAAAGTACCCGGTTTCACACTCTCAGGGGATATGCTTGGATTAATTCTCATTTAATTTATAAACAATTATTAATGAAATTAAAATATTTAGAATAGTCTTATTGATTCCAAGACTTTTATTTTCCCATTATCTATGAATAAATCTTCATGTCACATCAACTATTTTTTAGGTTGTAAAATTATACATTATGTTTCATAATATTATGATCTAAAATAGTGTATTTCATTATTCTAAAATGGTGCTATGTGTGATATATGGGAACTATATCAATTAACATAATATCTATAAGGATTTACCTCTTGGTAAATATAATGATGATGGACCTACATATGGATATGAAAAAATTATAAACATATTGGGGAAGCTAGCCCAGGTTATAACCAATAACCTTTCTTGTATAGAGTAGTATACTAATCTGCGTTGTGGTACAACAACGATAGAACCTTTCATGTTCTAGTAATAGAAATAATTCAATGGGACTACTAGTATATTTCTATTTATGTGATGGATATATTCCTTAGAGAATATATTTATTTCTTTGGGATGTAATAAAATTGAAAAAGCTTTTAAGGAAATTTACCATCTCATAAGGGGATTAGATCAATGATTTTCATTAATTAGTATAACTAAGGATGTTGAGGAAATATTAAACATGGAGAGGAAGGATTTTAATGTGCATATAATTTAATTTTTTTTACTCTCGTGAAATGAGTATACATGGATAGTAAATTACTATGTCTTAGAAAAAAGGATTGTGAAAATGATACTAAGTATGAATACATCATTTTAAGGATAGTAAGGCATTATGTAGACAGTAGAGAACCCAAATTATAATATTTAATTATTTATTGAGGGCATAAATTCATTACATAGAAGGGAACTAGTCTCCAAAACCTTATTTTTATAAAAGTTTGTATTCATAGGTTCTACAAAGATAGAAAAATAATTCTACAAGTTCTATGAATTAGAATGAAAGTAAGATAAGAAGAGGGTGGAAGAGAACTCTGGAAAATGATATTAGGAAATGGGGAATAGGAGAAGGGTGTAATATCAATCTTACAATCACTAGTGGTGAAGATGAAGTTTCTAAATCTATGGTGAATGATACATTAATCAAGGACACATATTTTTCTAATTAATTATTTGAATCTGGATCTTCAAACACTTTATTATCTTCCATGTTTTACAAAAAAATTTATTTTTCACTATAACCATATTAATAGTGTGTTTAGTCAAGACTCCTGGTTGAAGTCTCATTGTAAAAATGATTTTCCAGTCATTTTCTATAATATCACCTATACATTTCGTGTTAGATGATTTTATTATTATAAATTCAGTTTAATTTTATATAAACATTGGTATGGATTTGTTTCAATATATAATGAAAATAATCCAATAAAATGAAATTATAATTCAGGATGATGATATAGAATTCCTTATCATTAGAGGGGAGACTTCATCTTCTGAGTCATTCCATGATCGACCCTCTATAGATCTTCTGAGCGAGATTGTTGGGTGAAATAGTAGACAAAATATAAGGATGTAAAGGGTAATCATATAATTGTGTTTGTTTATATTATACAAGAAAACATTAATGTATATCTTGATGATTTAACATAACCACCACAAGAACTTCAACTTTATTTGTTATTTATTTAATTCCTCATGTATAACATATTTAAATGACACCCTAAAAATTACTACTACAAAATTAGTCATGTTGAAGAATAAAATTCAATATTTGTGTGAAAAGTTATTTATAAACCCCATTGGTTCACCTTGGGGATCCCTTCTTTATTTATTTATCAAAAGATGGATATATGAGGGTATTCACTGATTATCGAGAAATAAATTATATTACATTAATTAACATATATCACCTTTATCTCATTGATGGATTGTTCGATCATGTTTATAGAGATTTATATTTTTCAAACATTTAGCTTCATTCAGTGTATCATCAATTTCAACTAAATTAGAAAGATATTATAGAGAAAATATTTCATATGAGGTATGGAAGTAATGAATTTATATTAATTCCATTTGGAATGAATAATCAAACCTCATTTTTGTTGATATAATAAAGATTGAATTCATGGAATATTATGATATTTTTATTGTATTATGTTTTGATTATATCTTATTATACCCTCTGAGCTATGAGTATTGTGAAAATCAGTTGATAATCATTATAGAGACTCGTATAAAATGGATTTATATGGGAAATTTGGAAAATTTAAAATGTAGCTCCAAAAATATTAATTTATTAGGAACATTTTCTATATATATGGAATCTTAGTTGATCCTAAAAAGATAATGGAACTTAAACTACGGATTATAAAAATGAATATATCTAAGGTGTGTAGTATAATTTTATTTTAAGGTTACTTTTAGTGAGTTGTTAAAAACATTCCTTATTATCTATCCTATCAACCAAGGTTAATCATAAAGTGTTAAGTATATATGGAAAATGGAATATCAAGAATGATTTTATGAATTAAATATGAGAATGGATAATTCTCCAATTTTGACACTACCATCGAGAAATAAATGGTTTTTGAAATATAGTGACTCATCAAAGAAGGGACTTGGTAATGTCCTTATGTAGAATGATAAATTTATTTCCTATAAATCAATGTAGATAAAGACTAATGGACAAAGATATCCAACCCATTAGCGTGACATAATAGCTATAATAATTTCATTAATGATATGGATACAATATCTCTTTATTAAAAAATGTGATATATATAAGTATGAAAGGAGATAAAAATATAACTTTTCACAGAAAGATAAAACATGATTAAAAATGAGGTGGATTGAGATACTCATGGATTTTGATTTCTCATCACACTAAAACATAGGGAAATAAAATATTGTTGAAAATTAATTAATTTTGAAATATCATAGAGTTTATACGAAAGTGGAGTTTCATAATGATACTATGTACATGTATTTTGTGAAGAAGAATAATGTTTTTTTATGGAAGTTCTTACCTCACTATTTTTTGAAATAATTAGAAAACTATATTTATTGGAAATGATAAAAAGTTTTCAACCTCATTTTCAGAATCTTAAAAAGCAAATTGAAGATACAAATGATGTGAAATTTGAAAACATTATATATGAAGATGGAATTCTGAAATTTTGATATAGGATCATTGTTCTATATATAATTGTGAGGAGATAGAAATTATTATAGGTTTCTCAAAGATCAAATTTACCTATTCACCATAATGGAACCTTGATGTATAAATTTTTTAGGGAACATTTTTGGTGGTATAATATGTAGCTGTAAATTTATTATTATTGGTCAATTTGT
Organism: Viscum album; assembly: GCA_963277665.1. Taxonomy (NCBI): domain Eukaryota; kingdom Viridiplantae; phylum Streptophyta; class Magnoliopsida; order Santalales; family Viscaceae; genus Viscum; species Viscum album. Next base: position 1,882,874,123 of record OY728132.1, read on the forward strand.
TTTTTTTATCAATAGGTAAAGGCTGGGATAGAATATCCTAGATGGTTCGAGAAACCTTTAATTTTTCCTATGTGAGAATTGGATGATATTATTATAGTCTTTTCCACTATGTTATGAAATAATGATACAATATTGGTTATTATTGTTCGAATATAAATGTATACACATTTTCATTGTATAAAAATAATTATTAACTCTTAATGAACTTTCACAACTCTATAATAATTATGTTATAAGACATCATGGAGAACCATTCCCAATCATGTCTGACCATGACCAATGATTGATATTGAAATTCAAGAGAAGTATTCAACATGATCAAGAGATTATGAATCATTTGGCAACATCTTATCACCCTCAGACTAAAGGATATTGTGAATGAAAGATCTAGTCATTAGAATACATTTTTAGGTCATGATGACATTACTTTCCTGATATTTGGGACAATTATTTACCTTTGATAGATTTTTCCTATAATAATACCTTACAATAAAGTATTTAAAAGGTTCAATATGTATCATTATAAGGATATATATGTCATACCAAAACATGTGGGAATTATTTTATGAAAGCAATCTTGTATTCCAAGATTTTTCAAAGGAGAAATAAGAAAACGTAAAGACAATTCAATTAGATATTATATAATCTAAAATCCTAGAAAATAGATTTTGTGATAATAAAAAGAATCTTTTATAATATCATGTGGGGGATCATATTTTTTTGTAATAATATCCATGGAATAGTGTAGTAATATTTGGTAACAATGGTAGACTGAACCCCAGTTACACTAGACATTTTGAAATTCATGAATCAATTGGAGTTTTTCCTTACTATTTTGAAATTCTCACTAGACCAACGAATGTAAATGATGTTTCCACATATCTTTATTAAGGAAGAACTTGTAAAATCCAATGAAGGTGATAAAATTCAACAAAATATAATTGGAACAATATTTATCATACTATAAAGATCCAATATAGATAATGAACTCTAGGGAACAAGTGTTGAGGAATCAGATGAAATTTATGGTAAATGTACTTTAGGATAACAATAATATAGAAGGAGAGACATTATAGAAAGAAGAAATTATGATAAATAACTACTAAAACCGATTTGTGAGGTGATATTATGGATGGTTGAACTATGATATTTTTTTAATGTTGGAAGAATATAACACATGAGATTCAATTATACTGTGATTTTCTTTAAAGAAATAATAAAATAACACATAATGTTTTATTAAATGATTTAATTAAGAATAAAATACTAAAATATTTTAAATTTTAATGAATTAATATATTATAATTTTAAAAATAATATTTTCTATATTATCTTATTGTTAAAATTTTGAATTTTTCGAAAATAAATATTTTTTTGATGAATAGTGATAAATACTATTTTTTATTGAAATATATATTTTAGTTTGCATAATTTAAAATTATATATATTAGTTTAAAATGATTTAAATGTAACATATTTTATATTATGTTATGAATAAAATGATTACTTTTTTTAGAATCATTTTTATGGTAAAAGTTTATTATAATTTGTTTCATAGGAAATATTTTATATTGTGATTTTCATTTTAATCATAAATATCTTCAACCACTTATAGAAATAGAATTATGAAAAATTAATTTCAAAAAAGGATTCCATAGGTAAAATAATTGTAAATAGGATCTTTTATTTTTGTTCACTATAAATATTATCCATATTAAATAATTGTAATCATGGTAAGGGTAAATAATCTAATTAAAGTTAAAATAGAATGATAAAGACTAAAACATCGACCAACCACATGAACTTATTCTATTAGACAGTTTTAGTTTGCCTATTCCCATAAAATTATCAAATATATGTTCCCGTGGTGCCATATTTCATTGATTATGTCCTTTATATAAATTAATGAAGAGAATAATTACAAAATATCATTATCTTGGCTTTAATAAAAATATATTTTTGTTTAAATGATAAATGATTATTTGAAATATAAAATAATTTTTTATTACTTATTTTTTTTCAAATATTTAGTGATTAAATAATTACCTTAATTGATTAAGCAACACAAATATAGTATTTGTTCAGTTGATAGATAAAAATAATAAATTACTTTAAAATATATAAACATAGTACTTTTGAAGTGAGCTACAACAACCCAAGAATCTATAATATACATATAAGAAATTTTAGAGATATGTTAAAAGGTGATACTTGAATAATATTTTAATATTGAAGTGTTTATGGTTGATTTAAATGAATAGGGTATAAAATAAAATTAATGATATCTTATGAAAATAATATTTTATTAAATTATTTAAAAATCATAAAGAACATGAAATAAGACAAGTTTGACATGATATTGTTGAAAATATAATCATTTTCAAATTTATGCATCATTTTTAACCATTATGTAAAGTAATAACCCTTTAATATTGAAAATGGTGTGATCGCGATTAAGGTGAAAATATATTAACTAAGGGTTTAAACAAAAAAATAAGGTTTAAAATACAACACAAACATATAAAAATGTTATTATTTATTATATTTAAATAATATTCGATATTATCAACAAAATTATGGCCATATTAAACCTCTTGAACCTGAAAATTAATTTATAATATTTTATTATTTTTATTAATTATATGAGCATCCTTTAATTATTTATAAAAAGTAAACACCTATCTTATCTTATATACATAAAATGGAGACTCTTAGCTCAAAAATCCCAGAAACTGTATAAAAAACATATTTATCCATGTTCTTGTTTTTAACTCCATAAAAGTCTAACCCTTGGTGCCATAAGAGATTATTCGAAGGAGATCTTTCAAAAAAACAGATTTATCGACTCATTCGAATTTAATTATATATGATATTCCAAAAAAATATTTACCAATTCTTAAATTATACATATAGTATAAAAAATATAATTATATATTTTAGGATAATTTTACAAACATTTTGTGTCTCTTTTATATAATATGAAAATAAAAAACATTACTCATTAGTATGTAAAAATTACCATATCTGCGTCGTGGTGTTATTAATTTTTCATATGAACATTAATTGGATGGATATAATGATGAAAAAGCAAATTTTATTTGATTTATATGAATAATAAGTAATCTATATAATTATTATCATATCTACCTTCTTACTCAACAATAAGTTAAAAATTATAACACCGCTCGTGTGTACGAGTGGACTATCACCTGTGGGCTGTGATATGATTCATTTTTCATCTATTAAATTGAAGGATGATTCGAAATATGTATTAAAATAATTTATATTATCATTATATAATGATTTATACCATGTATTTTATGGGAACATCATTGATATTTTGTTACTGAAACTACCGAATCAAAATTTATAACAAAAAATGAATCAATTAACAATTTAAAATGATAAATTTAACAAATAAGTTTTTAATGGTTATTGAATTTTATTAATTTTATCATATATTTTAATATAATTATTTATATGGTAATATCATAGAATTATAGTAAACATAAATTTAATATAAATGATGATAAAATCAGTAACAATTACTGTCAGTCCTAAGGTAAAGATTATTTTATAATCTTATTATTAATTGGGATTGTTTGTGTTTAACTCTCCATTAAAGAAATAATATGATATTTATATATTAAACCATTTATATTTTTCTAGTCTTATAATTTTTATTGTGTTTTCCATTCTTTTAACTCTTTTATGTACTCAAGAGATTAAGAGATTTTTTGGAAATCTGACTTTGTTTAAAATTCTGTCAAGAATATTTTTTCATACATGTATATATTTTAATTAAATAGTTTTAAAAAATGATTTTTAAAATAGAAAAATATTGTTTAAATTTATTTTTACCAATGTTTTACTTCAAAAAAACTTTCAATTAAATATTTTTCCCATTTTTTGAACATGGTATATTTTGACTTTTTAACAAAAATGTGAAAGTAATATTTTTTTTTCAAACATGAAATGAAATAAAATTTTGTCCATAATAATAAAATATTGAATTGAGGATTATCATACAAGTTTCAGGGGATCTATTTCACAAAATATTCATTAATATTTTTGATATTATATTGTTTTGAATTTATGATTTCAAATTTAAATGTGTATTTTCCTCAAGAAATCATCTATATATTTTTTAAGTATATTCATCTATGTTAGAATTATTTGGTGAATATTATTCTTTAATGGGGTTGTACTATTTTTTACCATTACCTATATTAATCTTGTTAGATAATGATTTTTTTCATTTTTTTGTGGATATTATTATCTCTTCATATGTGTTTTTTAATGTGAATGTACATATTGATTATGAATTAACCATTTTATATGTTGCATGAATTGGACTCATTAATTTATATGTGGGGACTATTATATTCAAAAATTGTATCTATAGTTATAATGATAAAAAGTACATTGGCTAATAGTACAAACTTTACCTATTTATATAGGTTTTCTTGAAACAAGTCATTGACAGTGCAGCAATGATGTCTATCACTATGAATTCCATCATTATAAAACTACATTTCTTTATACATGTGATTATTCATGTAATTATATTATACAATAATTTAGTCTCATTTTATAGTATTATTTATTACATATTTTATTACTATTTATCTCAATCATGCTATACATGTTTTATTTACCTTATAATATATTCTGCTATATTCTTTCCAATAATAACAATTTTAACACTCCACTTATTATTTTTTTCGTATCTATGGGTTCCGTATAAAGAGTTATGAATGACATAAAGGATTTACTAAATGAAACAATAATGTTCAAACATGAATTATTAAATTATATTTAATGTTCTAAAACGCAACATGAGAGAAATTAATGTATATAATATCCCATGACTGTTAAAATATTTGTTATATAAGGATATATTCCCTTGTATATTATTACAATGTAGTAAAATAACCATAGGCTCTGAGATACTAGAGAAAGGGTGTTACATATCTGATGGCATTTTGACATTAGTAAAAATATTTTGGGATAAGTTTATTATAATACCACCCTTTGTTTTATTATATGTTTTGTTAGAAAGTTACTTGATGAATAATGCATTTATATTTTTTGTAAAACAGTTTAAAATTATTGAAATTATTTATTTATAATACGATAAATGAATCTTATATAATAATATCCAATTATGATTATTTGATTTTGTGAAAATAATAATTATATACATATAATTATTGGATAACAAGTGATTCAATAATTAATTTTAATTTTTCAGATATTCATAATATTTATAGGAATTTTATTTGATTTATATTAGTATATTTTCAGAAAATGGTCATCTCGTAGGTATGGATACAAAATTTCACATTCAGTAAGGTCATGGGGCTTGAACCCATAGATGATGTGAAACATGGGTGTTGAACATACCATTGGCCTATACAATTTCCAGGTTAGTATGAAATTTGTTAATACAAGTGATTTGGTGGAAAAATATTATGTTGATTTTTGGAATAATATTATATGATCAAATAATTTTGAGTTTTTGTGGTGATTAATGATTTTTCAAGATTTTTTTATTTAGATGATGTATATAAAATATTTTGGTTTAACATAAATGAGTTTTTTGTAATAAAGATACTATGTTTTTTGATGTCCAATATTATGGGAATGAGAGAAGCATTAAGTATTAAAAATTCATTAATATTGAGTTTGTTTAGGTTATTTGGGATATATTGTTATTTATTTATAGGATGATCAATGTTAATCCTTTGGTTTTATTGTTAAATGTTGCATATTACTGTATCATGTCTCTATGTAAATTTTATTCATTCATGGAATTATCATAAATTATTCTATCCATTTTTTATAAAAATATGATGAAAATATTGTTAATTTTTTTTGATTATGTGATATATTAGAAGTTTATTTTTATACTTTGAGAACACCCAAAAATACATCATTAGTTCCCATCATTTAGGGAAGATTATGTGATTATAGTATTAATTTATTAAATGATGAAATTATAATTTTTAAACTAAGTATATTTATTTATGTTTTTTTATAATTAGTAAAAGAATCCATATAATCTAGGAAAAGGATCTTGAAATAAAAAATATATCACATTAACTTAATTTCGGATGAATTTATGGCCTCTTAACCCATCACTAATATATGGTTTTTTATTAATCTTCCAATGAAAATGTTCTCAATTACATTATAATAGTTCTTTATAAATTAGTTTTATCCTACGTGGAAATAATTTATCTTCCCATATGAGTTATATTTATTTAGTAACACGATTTTTTTTGTATTTTAGGTACCCTTTTTTCCTTCCCACAACCCATTTATAAAATATGTTTTATTATCTTGTTTTATGTTGTCAGTTTTACAAAAAGTTAGAATAAAATAACGAAAATTTTATGGATAATATAAAAAGTATAAGGATGCAATTTGATTATGAATAGAATAATGTAACACATTTATATTTTATAATATAATTCTATTTCAATAAAATTAATTTTTTCGATATCATGTGTGACATGAAAGATCAAGTATAAACTTATTAGGATATACCATTAAAAAATGTTTATTTTAACATTGCTATTGTAACCTAGAGGTTAAAATTTGAGATTTTAGAAGGAATAAAAACATTATAAAAATATATAGAATGTTATTAAATAATTAAAATACAATGATTAGAGTAAAATTAGTTATTACTCAATTTTTATTAGTCATTTTCTTCTACAAAATATGTTTTCTACCAAAATATATCCCCTTCAAATATAATTTATATTAATTTACTGAGTGAATATTAGAATTAGTTTACGGGACAATTTTATATTTTATTTGGATAAAATAATGTAATTTTTAATGTCATCATATCAAAACAATCTTATGTTTATTTTTTAAAATTTTTCTGAAAACATTGATATTTCATTGAATAGTTAAAAAATTTGACATTTTTTTGCAGAACATTAATTTATTTTCATTTCGAAAGACCCATGATATTTTAAAGTTGCTAAAAAAATAATATGGGATATTATTAGATAAAAATAATATAACTAATTACATTTGAATCAACATTATACTTTATATTATTTTTCAAATATACCATTAGGGTTACAAATGCATTATTTTAAAACCATTTTTCATCATACATTGTAGGATTATTATAAAACATCATTATACTATATATGAATATTTAATTCTTAAAAATGGTTTATATATTTTTAATCAAAATAATTTATATTATTTATTATGTTGAACATATTTTTTTGTTATATTCAATAGAAAAATTAGTGGAAATTTATCAAAATGGTAAAAGGGTAAATCCAGATAACATAGCTAAAAACTATGTGATAATGCAATTAATTATCATAAAAATTAATATGTTTTACATTATATCAACTCATTACACATTATTATAAATATTTAATTATATATGGGATGCTTTTACCTAAAAATTTTCATGTAATATTTTAAGTAATGGAAAATAAAAAATTTCACTCTCTTGTTTTTAAATCTCTCATATATGTTCATGTAAGGACAAGAAAATTGTGAATAAATATTAATGTTTAATTTTAAAATAATGAAATTATTTTCATAATAGGTATTTTTCTATTTTTTCACTACAAAACTATATTAAATTCATAAGAAAACCCTATGCAGTATATATTAAAATAGTTAAAAATAAATAAATTCTTTGAAAAATTATAAAAAAAATCAATTATTTTGTAATAAGTTTTTTATATATGAATATAAAATATTTTATATTTTTATATGTTTTATATTCTAATTAAATTAATATATATATTCCTTTAAAGTTAATGTAAGCAAATAGCTCCAAAAATTACCCTAACGATATTTTATAGTAAAAAATATTGTATTAAACAAATTAGGATTTAAAAAAATATCACTATTGGGAGATTATTTGGTATTTGGTTAAAATTATCATCAATATTCAATTAATTGAATTTTCTATTTTTCAAAACATGTGAATCACTTAAATAGTCAAAAACATTGATTCTATAATAATTGTTAAAAGGGTTAACGAGAGGTAAAACTAAAGTAAAAGTATTAAAATTAGGTAAAACCCTTATTAAACATTATTTGATGCATTTATTTCAACATTAAATTTTTTTAATTTTTAATATAAGTAATTTATGACACATATTTTTAAGAAAATGAGTTAATAATATTTTATATTACTGATAAATTAATGGTGTGTCACTGACTTCAATTCTATAAACGCGCTTCAAAACCACACCAATTTAAACATAATTAGCCTTATAGATGGAATAAAAACATGAAAAAATATCTTATAAAAATAATTTGTTACATTAATTATAATCAATTCTTCCCAAAACACCGACCCTAAGTCATTTAGAAGAAATCCAAATGTGTTTTCTCAAATATAAGGTCATCGTTTTTCAACTATTTGAAATCCATTTTTTCTAATATTGATTATAAATAAATTTTACCAATTATAAAATAGTGAATCAAGTAAATCAAAAATATTGAGACATAATTATGATTATTAGACAAATATTTTCCATCTACTTTCCATCTTATGAAAATATAATGACATCACTCGTGTGTACATACACCTTATCGCCTCCATAAAGTGGTTTGATTCCTTTTTAATCACAAAGTTCCTACAATAGTAATAAATATTGAAAAATTGGTATAGAAGATATTTATAATATATTAATGATTATGGAAATATAATATATTATTTTCCATAATACCCTTCCACTTGTTAAAAAATGATAATGTCGCTCGTGCATAAGTGTGGACTACCACCTCTACAAAGTGATGGGACTTTTTTAGGTACTCTATTTATGTATGGAACTAAATATATATATATATATATTTATTATATATGATATTTATATCATGATTAAATTTATGTATTTGATGTGAACCTGATAAAACTTCAAGGATTCGAACAATAGAACCAAATCTTCTATAAAAAATAAAACAATTTAACACTTAAAAATATGTATTATAATAAGAAACTTTTAACAAATAGTAATTAAAATATAATAAATAGATCATATAACATATTATAATAAAATAAATGATTCTCGTATAGATGTATAATCAATTTAAATATATTATACAGGAGGTTAAATGAACATATCAATCATATCTGACATGTGACATGTGATTCCATCTAAATTTGACATCATTGTGGGATATTTAATGTTATACACATAATATATTTATATGTTTTATATAAATACTCTTTCTCATGACATAACATGAATCATTCATAATTAATTTTATTTTTTACAATTCAAATAATTTCATCAAAATGAATTTTACATGAATGTTACCAAATATTTAGTGTTTTCTTAACTCATTTTCATTCATTGGGTTGTACTTGTAATTAATTGACTTTGTTATACCATGTTTTTGTGTGAAATTAAATAAATTTATATTATTCAATATATACAATTGTTTTTTTGGATTTAAATATTACAAATATTATTACTTCATTGAATAATTCTCATATCAAAGATACATCCTTTGTAAGGGTTTGTTTCACAATCTCATAATTATATATGATTATTTATATTTAGTTCTCCATTGGGTGAATTATTTTATTCTTATATCTTAAAAATATTTTATTATCCTATATACGTATTTTAAAATAATTATTTATTCTTCATTTATGAAATCAATGGATCGAAAAAAATGTTTTTACTGAAAACAAACATTTTTTCCTATATGGTTGGGAATTAATTTATAATTTTTCCATATTTTCATTAAAAATATACAATATAGTTTTTAATATATTAATTCAATTTCATAAAATTAATTTTAGTCATTTATTTAATTTTTAAAAATTGTTCAAGTGATTGTTCTTATCGTTATCAGAAAATGTTACTTTTTGACTTTTTCCCAAAAAATGAGAAAGTAATCATAGTTTTTATATAGAAGACATAAACATAATTCCACACCTCTATAAACACTCATTTATAAAAAGATTCCATTACATGTTTTAAATATTTGTTTTTTAAAAAAAATCTTTTCCTTTATAATTTAGATATTTTTTATTTTCAGTAAGTGATTTCAAAATGCGATGGGTATTCTCCTCAAGAAATCATACATTGGTATTTTTAGAGTATTTTCCTCTATATAATAATATTTCATTAATGGTGATGTAATATTTTTATACCAATTTCTAAATAACTATATATTTATTATGATTATGTTTAATTGGTGAAAATATTAAAGGTTCATATCATAGTTTCTCAATATTAATGTTTATGTTGATTATATATCACACCATTAATATGATGAATTGATTGGGCATATTAGGTTATGGGAGTGTCCCATTATAGACCCATTATATATCTAAATGTCTCATGAGACACAATTATTTGGTTATTTTCTATACTTCTTACATGGTTATGAGTGTAGTCTTGGCATGAGGCCTTGATATTATGATTATATTGGCTGTCATTATATATCTTATCATTATGAAACTTGTTATTATTATCCCAAATATTTTTTATGTTGTTATTCATTCCATGTATTTATTTCAATTTCATGATATTTTATATATGTAATATTTTACATTTTTTTATAAAGGATTTATTATTTATTATTTATTATTTTTATGATAGCGTCTGTTGAAAAAATTCCCTTACTACGAATATGAGCTCAGTATTTTCTCACAATTTGTTTCCCTAGGATTGTCGGATATGTTATATGACCAATATTAATGTAAAATATAGTGATAATAATTATATTTACTTCAATTCTAATACTATTATTTAGGTATTCAATTATACTTTGAGATTCATGTATATATCGAGTCTCCCCAGACTAATAATCTATTTTTTCCATTGGGATATTATCACGTATATATTAATGTAAAGAATTTATATATAAACTATATTTGGTATGATGGAGTCTAAATATTTATATAAAATCCTAAATATACTATTTCATATCATTATATTCCAAGATAACTTCCATGTTGTTTACTTATGAAATTTTTTAAGGAGCTATACACCATCACACTCATCATTTTTTGAAACTAACTACCTGCTAAACTTCTCAAATGTAAAATTTTGAATAGATCAAATTAAAAATAATAATAATTTTTGAAACTATATTATAATTAGATATTTGACATATAATTTTTATCTCATCTGGTATAAGTTTTTACCAACAAATGTGGGTGGGATATTTGCCCCACCCATCTTATTATATATATATTTGTGTCAAACATGATAAATCCACCATCATATCATAAAATGTCCCATATAAAGAAAAGGTGTTTCATTTTATTTCCAAACCATCATATCATAATGAATATGTGAAATCAAAATGGTTTATGTAACAATATAAAATGGTATCTCATAAAATTACTTCAAAAATAAAATCAACTGATACAATTTTTTTAATGAAATAAAAAAACAAATAAGAGAATATATAAGGTGATTCATGAAACAAAAATCCATTGGAGTTTAATATTTTATAAATAGGTAAAAATTATATGAAAAAAATTACAATTTATTTCCTAAAAACACTTATAAATTCATTGAAAACATATTCTTAAAATCATTTCCTAGATTATTTTTATTATATTTTCAATAATACTGTTAAAAATATTTAATGAAAATAACATCAAAGAGTAATAATATTGTATATCAAAATTTTGGTGGGAAGAAAATATCAATTAATTATATTATATTAATTTTTTATTTAAAAAAATATACTTCATTCTATAATCCACATCATTTTAAAAATATATTAATGTTCAATTTAAAAATTATTAAAGTGAAACATACATTTATTAAGTGAAAAAATATATTTCCAAATAATAATGAAGAAAATTTTTATAGTGGAAAATATGGATATAGAAATGAAATATTCATTAGAAAATTCATGATTTAATTTATGAAATCACTCACATTATAAATGAAATAATCATAGAATAAGACATGGATACAAAATATAATTCCATAGAAAAAAATATATTTTATGAAATATTATCATAATAGGGAAATTTGGAACTGATATTAAATGATATAGTTATATAAGCAGAATAAAAAACCAATAAATTATAATTGACTTTTTAAAACCCCTAAAAATTTAGTAATCATTGAATCAAGTCATTAAAATGTCAAAAATAATATTTATATTTAAATACAATTTAATAAATCATGTTGTATACCAAAATTCATTATAGGGATGTATATAAATTATAGAAATTTTATATGTGTGGATGACATTAAAAAATATCTCAATTAAAATAAATTGAGATTAAAATACCCTTTACATGTTTCATATTCATTTGGGGAATGTTTTTAACATCATCGGAAGTTTGTATTTTATCTTAAACGACTCCTTGGAGATAAAGTCCATATGAAAAATAGGGACAACCAAAAGAATATAGAGTTTGGATAGGGTTATTGGAGGAAAAAATTATTAGTGATTTAATAAGAAATTTTAAGGGTTTGTGAATTTCTAAGTGGATTAAGTTTTTCCTGTTTGTAAGTGGATAGGAAGATAATATTAGAACTAACCCTTAAAATTTCAAAAATTTGAAGTTACTATTAAATAGTCAGTGTCCACAATATCAAAAAAGGAGCATAATCTGATTATGGGTTGAACTCACCTCAACCAGTTTTTTGAAAAAATTGTTTCAACATTTTTTGACTTTTCTTCTAAGTAAAAGAAACTTTACTATTTTTACTTTTTAGTATGGGTAACTATATACTAATATTAAAAATTATTTTTAGTAGAAAAAATAAAATTTTTTGAAATCACCATATCTGAAATTATTTAATTCAAATATGAAGATAATTATATCATATGAAATTTCAAAAAAAATTTAATTTTATTCTGAAAACTAAAACATTTAATTACAATAATTTTATTTAGAAAATTTTTATTTCCCAGGATTATATTTATATATAATATTAAAATATGTTTTTTAATAATTCATATGAGATAAATTAATTAATTATAAATAAAATAAATGGTATGAGACTTTAATGGAAATACACAACCAAATATCATAATAAAAATACATTATTCAATAAATTGAACAGTTTTTTTAAATAATGACAATTTAATTTATATATACAAATGTTGGACATTAGGTATATAAACTAAAATAAAATATCAAAAGGCATAATGTTATTTCTTATATAAATATTTTATTATTTGAATGGTTTTATAGTCGTCTTAGTCATTCCTACATAATAATAAAATTGTAAAAACATTATTTTTGTAAAAATATTATTTTCAAATAAAAAAAACAATTTCATAAGAAGATAAAAAAATTATGGAATGCAAATTTTTATATGTTGATTTCAAGAACAATGTTTATTTTAAAATATTCAAATTATAAAAAAAAATTCTAGTTTAAAATAATGTATATAATATAATGAAGTCATCTTTTCATGATAACCTTAAATAATTATAAAAAATATTTATTTTTTATTTCTTAAAAGTAATAGTTTTTAATTTTTTAACATATTTTTGATTATTATATCTTATTTATATTGTTCATCAAATTTGTATGTGTTTTTTTATATTGGGTTTAGGGTTTAAATAATGATATTGAACATATCATTTGTTTTAGAAAGTATATAATTTATTATCATAATAAAATCAAAATCATATATATCCATTAAACCCATTATACTGACTATGTATTAAATAAGGTCATCAAAAATTTAATAAACTATTCTATTGAGAGGGTTTATGACATGTACAAATTGATGCTAATTTTTTTTCCATTGAAGGGGAGAAACATATAATATGGTATATTATTTAAGAATATAAAACAAGTTATACATATCATACATATTTATTTAATTAAATATTAAGACCATCCAAATATGATGGTGAATGAAAAAGATGCCAGATTCTCCACAAAGATGTAATATGTACCGATGAATGAATTTAATTTTTTCGATAAAGGAAAAAATGAAAGGTGACTCATCATTATTCTGAAATAATGACAATATTATGTATAATATAAATAATATATTCATTATATAATATTTATAATAATTGGTTTGATATATATTGAAATAAAATAAATAATTTTTATGAAAATATTTAACATATATTAGAAAATTCACCTTCCCATGAAGGATTTTAGAAAAACATATGATATAGATGAATAAATTTTATTGAAATGATAATGGAATTGAAACTGGATTCGAGTTGAAGGAGTAATGGTGGAGTTTGAAGAGTAAAATTGTATTTGGGAATGGTTGATTAGGGGTGGTTAGAGACCCATTATATGAGTGGTGAGAATACAATTCTCATAAATATTTCTGCTTAATATAAAGAGAACATATAATTCACAAGTTAAAAAGACTAAAAATTGGATAAAAATGTATTGGTGATCTTTTTTAAATGATACAATCTAAAATCAGTCATCCAAACACAATTTTATAATGTGTTTAACCTTTTATATCATTTGTTAAACCAATTTCCCTTTTGGGTTTTTTGCAAAGTAACTAGTTTTAACTTAAATTAATATTTTTTGTGGATAATAATGAAATGACCCTTATTATATAATATGTATCATATAATTTAATATTTGTAATAAATTTTTCTAATACAAATTTAAATATGTAATAAACATATTTTCTAAAATAATAAATATATAATGTCTAAAAATAAATTAAAAAATATCCTAATTAGGTTCTATAATAAAAAATATAGGTTTGTAAGAAAAATATTTTAATATTTATAATATCTATTATAAAATACATATTTTATTTTATAAATTTTTTTCGTTAATTTAGAATCCATATATATATTTACAAAAAATTTCATCAATGTCACATTATTTGTAAACATTTTTTCTTGTAGTATTGACCTAAAAATAAATATTTTATGAAACATACCAAAAAGTATCATAATATAATATTTTTGTAAAATTATCCTAATATAATTATTTTATAAAATTAAAAATATGAGTAGAATTTTATGATGTCAATATTCAAAAAATTTATAATTTTCTTTTAAAATGAAGGATAATGAAAATGACTTTTATAATAATCTAATTTTTTAAAAAAATATTATTTTTTCTTATTAATATTTTTAATAAATTAAAAATTATATTTGTGTAAGTTTATTATTAAAATAAAATGTTTATCATCGTTATTAAATATTTACTATCATAAAATAAGTATCATAAAAAACAATTTTTCACAAATTTTATTTTTATGAATTAAAATGATCATTTTCATTTTATCAATATTTTTGTTAATAAGAATTCGTCTTCATCATATTTATTAAATGAAAACATATATAAATAAAATTTTAAAAAATAATATACTGATAATTAAATGCATTTATCATCCTTACTTCTATAGATCGTATTCATCATGGTCTCCACAAAAGATCTATGCACAAGAAAATCTATAGAGGATTTTTTAGGATGTAATTTTATTAGCATGGATCTTTTAGAGATTTACATGAGCCCTAAATCATCATTAATTAAATTTAAATTATGTCATAATTATTTTATTTATACTTGATCTTTGTATTGGGAAACCCCTAGTGAATATATCCCATTTTCAAGATTGAGAAAATAAGCTTTATATGGGATTCTTATAATAGACCATGACATTTCATCATGTTTTCTTCTTAGATTTCAAAATATGGTTTGTTCCCATGATACCCAATAATTAAATGGGTATATTATAATGAGAAATATTATTTAACACATATTATAGTTTCATTTTAATTTATTTTTTTTATAAAAATATATTAACCTAATACTTTTTAAGGAAACCCCATATTGGAATTTTGACTCATTATAAGTTTAGATATAGACTTCTTTAGAAGTAAATACATAATACTAACCTTAATCTCTCATATTATTATAAGGTATATTATTTTAACTCTTGGGGAAATAATTAATGTAGTTTCCCAACTTCTTAAAATTAATTCATTGGAAATTAATAGCATATTCCTTTCATTTCGACTCATTATATTGATAATCATTATACTCACACATAATACTAATGTATATTCCCATCATGAAAGTACCATGGAGTTCTTCCTATAATTATTTCATCTTTAAAATCATTACCTTACATTCTTATTATCATTTAAATTTATTTCTTTATGAAGTCATTATTCTTCTTATTCTATTTCATTCCATTAAAAATATTAGACTAAGAGAACTATTTCTAAGTCACCATTAATTTTTTATTTTCTTTTAAAATGTTGAAAAAAATTGGAAACTAATTATCATAAAATAAAGGCCTTTAAAACATTAATTAATGAATTTTTATTAAATTTTGAAATGTTTATATAATTATAACTATTTTGGAGTATTCTAAAAATGTTATCCTTATATTAAGAAATAAATTCCTCTTCATTTTCCATAAATTCATAAATTTTGTTTCCATATAAACACAATTATTTAGAGGAAAATATTTTTCAATGATTATGGATACAAAATAAATTCACTACTATCTATTGATATTATCCCCATTTATTATATTTTTAACCAATGAACACCATTAATTGGTATCCCCTATTAGATGATGTAAAACCATGATAACCTTATCCCTTTTATAGTATAATAATTTCGTAGATATGTTCTCTAGGGACTTAATGTATCATTATATAACTAATGGATTATTGTTTCCATTGAATGGTAGATATGGGTTCCCCATGAATCTGTATAAATATGTTACACCTTACTAGTAAATTGGTTGATCCATTTGGGCAATGTAATTTTCTATAACCCATGTAATATATTATAATATAGGGAAAATTCAATCGACTATAATTCTAGATTCATTTTTTTTCTTAGTATTGAAATACCGACAATAACTATGGTTATTGAAATGGAATGTATCCTTCCATTTTATTTTATTAATAAATAATTCCATATATTAATTTTTTCATGGTTTAAAATACAAATAATGTACCATAGTATGCAAGCTTTTTCATTTTTGGAATTTTTTTATCAAAAATTAAATATATTAAATAAAATTAACATAATTTTATATGGTCTTGTAAAAATATTTAATATCTTACTTTTTCAATATAAATGTAGTTCTTGATTTTTTTGTTATTCTGTACATATATAAATGATTACAACCATGACTCCATGAACCATAATTTGGTTGTCATTTATTACATTGGAAACATCAAAAATAAAATTTACTTAGTAAAAATATATATATAAATTATCATTAATTTACTCTTTAATATTAATTTAAATCATAAAAACACATAAAAAATTATTATTATTTCATTTATAATACATAAATCAAATATATCCATATTTATGGTTTTTGGGAGAAATATGGAAACTATATAAAATTGTGATAACAAATAATAAATAGGGGATGTCTTATAGTTGATGAGAAAAAAACATAGATTATATAAAAAGAATAAATAGTCAATGTTGAATATAAAATTATTAAATTGAGGATAAAATATACCGGGATGAGTTAATAATATAAATGAAATAATTACCCAACAATAATTATAATTCTCATCATAATCAAATAAAGGATGCATGATGTCATAATCATGATTTCAATTACTCATACAACGAAATGATATATAAATTTAAAGGAACACACTAAATAACTATGTTAATTTTTCTTATATGATATACAAATTCATCAAGTGGCTATTTTATTCTATTGGATATGTACCACATAATAATTCTAATACATTAACCATATGAAAGGACTTTATAAAATATAAAATAACATATAATACCAATGTAATCTCATCAAAAATAATTTAAATATAAAAAATAATTATAATTATTAAGATAATAAGTATATATATGACTAGTATTTTCTTAATAATAAAATTTAATTTCTTTTATAGTAAACATCTTTAAAAATGGGTTATAAAATACATTATATTCACACCATATTGATTATAGGGTATATAGTCATTTAAAAATTAGAAAATTAAATATATTTATAATGAATAATATATTGAATAAATCCAAGAGATTTTAAACATTGACATAGAGGATGAAACATAAATTTAAAATAAAATTTAATGTGATAGAGAACATTATCCTAAAAAAGTAAAACGTGTTAGAGGAACCCCTTACAAAAAATAAGGTGAAATGTCAAAAAGGGATGTATGGAGATATATAATACCTTGAAATGGATATAAAATATTTTTTTCCTTCACTTAAATGTTTTTATTTTATTCCTTGATGTGACTACATTCAAAAAATAAATATTTCATGAAAAAAATGAGAAATTTGAAGAATATAATCACCTAAAGACTTAAATCACTTTATATATCATTTAATTTATTGAATAATAACATTTTTTTAATTATTTACTTAAAATATATCATTTCTAGGTTTATTTCATAATTATTATTCATTATAATTATTTTATTGTCATATTTCATCCATTTAATATATAAATTGGTCTTACGGTGATGTTTTAAGGTAGTTTAGTCTATAGTTCAGAAATCACACTTTTTAAATGGTAATGATCAAATGTAATTTTCCATTGGTTTCATAAGCTCCAAAAAATTCAAGTTGTAGGTTTTATATTTATCAGTATTTTAGTAAGATGAATAGATCAATTGATAGATATAATTCATAAAATCTTCCTCAGTAACCTTGTATTTTATTATTAAAATTACTAAGACTATTTACATTCAATATTAATAAAATTAAGGTTCTTTTATCATTATATATAATAAAAATTAAATTATTTTGTTATTAATTTTATAATAAGTCTGGAAATTAATTTTTATGAATTCTTATATAAGGATTGAGTGAAATATAACACATCACAAAGGTAGAATAAAAAAAAGAATGATTTTTTAAGATGTTGAAAATTTAAAAACAAATCTTAAATAAATTTTTTTAGAAAATAATTATATTGTAAAAAAATAGTTTTGCGATTTATTTTAATGATATCAAATATTATAGACGGTGTAAGAGGATAATTAAAATTAAAATAAGTGGATTGTGAATGCTATATTTTACCAAAGTAAGGACTTTTAAAAAGGGGTTCAATGAGAAGCAATAAGTAAGATCACATATACAAATAAATAAAGGGAATACGATGAAATCGAAATATAATAACTAATAAAAATGAAGTGGGTTTTTAAAAGAGTTTTACAATTAAAAGATATAAAAAAATTTAAGGAGAGGTAGACTTGTAATCCATTACCTTTCTCTTTGTGTCACCTCTTTTGGATTGAGTCTTAGTAAATTTCATAAAGTTCATTTGGACGCACTATATCCATAAAAATGTTGACATAGATGTTTTTAGAGGAATGTAAGTATATATTTGGAAAATTAACGTGTTTTGGAAGTTAGGATAATGGGGAGGAGGAGATGGTGTACATATATATTAAAGAAGATGGGGTATATTTGAAAAAATATCGATTATTTTTTATTATTTAAGCTAAATACTTTTGATAATGTTGATTATTAAAAAAATTATTATCTATCTTCTATGAAATAGTTCATTCTTTTCTATAAATTTACTGCAAAAACTCTAAAATTTTGTAAAAAAATTATACAAAATAAAGAATCAAATATTATTATTTATTAGAATAAAATATAAGTTAGGTGTTGATAAATATTTTATAGCTATAATAATTTTGTGTTTTTATTTTTTAATTGTATTATTTTAATAATTGAAAATTTTTTATTCCTTAGTATTTTCATATTTTTTTTATGAAGTAGCTCGTTAAACAACCATATCACCTCAGTTATCCCATCAAAAGTCTTGAGGTGTCTTCCTATTCACTATGGACCGTTATACCTTGTCATGATTTTAGACTATAAATATAATGTAACAAAATCACTATCTAAACGTAGGTTTCAAATTTTAGTTTTTTAGAAGCATGGAATAACCAATTTGGAAGTATGAAATTCCATCTAAAAATTAAAAAATTTATAAATATAAACACATCCAAATAAGTAAACTAAAATAATATAACACAATTACAATTAAACATTATTCCAAACATATAAAATATCCAAGGATGGAAAACAAGAAAGAAATAAATAAAATGATAAGATGATTTTCCACAATATTAGGGGTGAGGAAAAATAATCAAAGAGAATTAGAAAGCCTTCTCTATTTCTCATTTGAAATATTCTAACATTTCATCTCTAACATACCCAAATATGAATAAAAGTAACACCTATAAAAAAATAATTTATTTATATTAATATGTATAATAAGTGTGAGAATATTTTCCCCTAGTGTTTTCAATGTTTCACCCTATATATAAACTTAAATGATTCTTCAATGAAAATTTTTTACAGATTAAATATATAAAAAAATTATTTCTATGTTGAAAAAAAACATAGAGTTTAATATAAAAAAAATAAATAGAAAAAATAGATAAAATATACATATTTAAATCATGTTATGGATGCTTTAATATGATGGAATTAGTGTGTGGTATAATGAAATATAATTAGATAATTATATTGAAATTTCAATATAATCTATCATGGTTTCAGTAAAAATTCATTGATATTTGAAAATGTGATTAATGAAAACATCAAAATTGTTAATCTTGTATTATAGAAGAAAGACAGTTCTTGTAACATGCTAGGAAAGTGTAGAAGAGAGTTCAATAAAAAATAAATTAACATCATTATAAAAATAAGTAAATAAACTAAGGAAATGACCATAAATTTAATAATTTATAAAAAATAAACTTTTATAATAATATAATAGAGAATGAAATAACAATAATGAACATTAATAAGAAAAACATTGATATAAATCATAATAATCCACAAATAGTTACTATAAATAAACTATATTGTAAAATACATAGATTCATGAATATGATCTAGGATGAAACACTGGAAAAAATAATTAAATTAGTATTCATGATTACCCAAAAAAATATACACCCATTTTTACCCTTCCTAGAAAAATCTAGAGGTAAAATCAACTAATAAAATAAAAATAAAAAGTTCGGTTCACTAACCAGAGTACAAACAAAACTAAATATCATCCACTAAACTCATGCCTTTCTAACTAGGGGTTCTCATGATACCAGTGTTGGTTAGCTATTAGTAAAATAAAAATTAATAAAACATATAATAAATAACAAATTTATATAATCTCACATCTTACCATTGAAAACAAAACATGTAGCACCCCCTAAAGAAAATATCAATTAAATGACAATATTAACCATACTATATCACCAATCCATATCATCAAAGAATAAAATAATCATAATCAACAACAAATGGGCTCAACATTAATGGAATAAAAAAATAAAAATAATAAACAAGTAAACACATAATAACTGATTCTTAGTTATGTTGAAAATATTTAACATCCATCAAACATTTCATTTAAAACAAAATAGAAACTTTTAACACATGTAAAAGAACATCAATTCAACATTCTCAACTAATAGAAAAATAATCTTTAAAATTAACTAATTATGGTACAATTCTTAAAATAATAAATAAAAAATAAATTACAATTCATTATATATAATAATGAATTACCATATACAATCAATTAAAATTTATTCTTAAAAATCCAGAAGTCTTTTTAAATAAAACACCCAATGTCCATATTTTCCATGAGATATGATTTTATGGATTTATAAATAGTAAATATAAATTGAAAACAGAATAATGTAAGGAAAAATATATGTAAATATATATTATAAAAAATGATTCACTATTTAGAAAAATTAAAAAAAACCTTTTAGAAATAAAGAAACAGGTAACAATATTAGTTTTTTTAAATAAATCAATTTGGAAATGACTACACTGGTCCTTAATCATTGAAAACATTAATGAATATGTGATGAAAAATTATTACAAATCTTAGGAAAATAGATCAAATGAAAATTGTTAAAAAATAAAAATGCATAGTTTTAATTTTGACAATCACTTTGTGTGCATGCATTTCAAGGAAACATGTATTAGATTTTTTTTTATTTTATGGGACCTAATATATTATTGTAAATTAAATTATTTAATCTAAAACACAATTTAATTTAATTAATAAATAGTATGAAATTAATTCTAATAAAAATGAGGTTTAAAAATGATGTAGATCCCACGGTTTAAAATTTTATGTGGAATGCATATAGCCACTGACCAAATTTGACGTAAATAGAATCTGAAGAAGTTATTCCACCGTAAATGAGGGAGATAAATAATACCTTATATATGATACCTAGAATTAATAAACACCACATAAAAACCAATTTGACTCATCACCCAAGTCGACATTATAAATAAAAGGTAAGAAAGAGGGGCACGAATAGTAGAAGATGAAGAATAAAAGAGAGAGGATTGACTTTATTGATAGAACTAAGGATTTCATAGAGATTCCTAATATTAAATAAAAGGAAGAGGGAGGGGTAAGGAGGTCTAAATTAGTGTTGGATGCAAGAAAATTCCATGGTATGGGGAAAATCAATATGAGTCTTCCAATGGAATAATGCATTGAAAACTATTTTTTTATTATGAAAATTAACTTGTTTCATGTGTATGGTGCAAAGGAAGGGAGAAATTATATTCTTCACATGAAATTCACATCTTCTCTAGAAAAATATCTCTAAAATTTTAAATTATTATCTAAACTCGATCCAAATGATATTAACAAAAAAATCATTAAATACTATAAAACAACATCATGGGAATGAATAATCTCCCCAACATTAAAACATTATTCCCTAGAAATTTCGATAGAAAATACATGGATAATAACACTTATATAATAAAATATAATTTCATATACCAAATAATATAACATTATTTATATTAAATCCATTATTTTATTTTTCTTGCACAAGTGAGGATCATCCCACCAATTATTCCTTTCAATACCATAAAAAATAAATATCATTAAAGTGAATAATAAAATAAAGATAAAAATAATAAAAAAGTCTATTTATATGAGAATATTTTAAATATAATTTTGTAAACATAACCCAAAAAATAATTAAAAAAATATCATCATAAAATATTAACTATATTTTAAATATAAATATTCAATAAATACATTCTTTATTTATAATTTGTAGTTTTATATAGAAAAATATAAGAATTTAATAACAATATTTTTATTGAAATATATTTATTTTTAATAAATAAATTCAAAATTATCATAGGAATAATTTTTGTTCTATTATGAAAATAAATGATTTTTAATTCAATAATTATTTTTTTTAAAAAAATATAAAAATATAAAAATATGAGAATAACTTAGATGTTTATAAGATAATTTAATTGATTAAATAATTTTTTAATGAGTCTAAATATGAATTTTACAATATTATTTTTAACATATAAACCCTATGATTATTTTTTTGAGCATAGGTATCAATTTTATCGAATAAAAAAATGGGTTTTGGTATTTTTTTTTATAGTTATTATGTTGATATTTGGTTTTTGATTAATTGGTAATCCACATAGAATTATTTTTTTACTAGAAAAAAATTTATGTGATTAAAGTAAAAAAATATTTTTATCCGATTTATAGAATATAATATAAAAATACACATTTTCTGAGAAACAATTCTTAAGTGTTATTTGAAGTAAAAAAATTATTTTTTAAAATCCTTATAAATTTTATTTGGAAAAATAATTTGAATATATGATGTTATCATATCCAAATTATGAAATAATTTTAATGTAAATATACTCAGCCTAGAAACTCGTAGCTTGTGCCTTTTTTACATTGGTACTATAAACAAGCAATCACATCCTAAAAGAAAAAATATTTTACTATCTTTTGGAAGGAATATACGAACATAATGTTTATATTAAAAATATAAATTAAATATATCATAGAATATACTTTGAAACATCTATATTCTTCTAGATTATCCCTTTATGGTTGTCATAATATACCTCCTAGGGTCCTTGTGAGAAACAAAACATAAGAAAATGGTGAGCTCATATGCTCAATAATGGTAAGCTTATTATGGAATCTATTATAAATAAATATGAAAATTAAATTAAGTTGAAAAACTAGAGACACATTCCATTAAAACATAATATTGATCATAATTTTTAATGCATAAATGCTGATCAAATAATACCATATAAATAATCGAATAAAAATGAAACATAACCATGGATATTCTACTAGACTAATAATCAAATGGATTATCATTAACTAATACCATAATGGTGGAATGAATAAGGTGAGACATAATAAACATACTATCAAGACATCTTCTATGAAATTAATATAAATGGGTAAGGATTTGTCCAAAATTAGGTCTAGTTTGTCTAATGATATCTACTTATATATCGATGGGCTATATTAAGCCACATATGAAACTTTCTATGTTTATTGTATTTCACATATAAAATTTGTAAAACAAAAAAACAAATAAATTTATATTGAAACTAAAATATTAAATACAAATAATTCCCCCAATCATTAAACATAATCCCAAAATTTCCATTTAAATATTGAAAATGGTACTAAGATTGTACAACCCCAATCAAAATAATAATAGAACATTAAAAAAAATATGGTTGATGGTAACATAAGAGATATATTTAATTTATAATAAAATTAAAATTATGGTTTTGAAATATACTAATCTAATATAAAAAATTTATTTAGATATTCTTGATATAAATATATTTTTGACATGAGAAAGAAAATTTGTTTTTGAAAATCATTTTCATTTCTCATAAAATCGTATTGTAATCAAGTATATCCTAGTAATAAAAAGGTCCCAACAAAAAAAAATTACTATAAAAATATTAAATGAATATTAATATTAAAATTTGGAATATAAAATCAAAACTTATGTCCAACTAAAATTAAAATATGTAGAAATAGAATTTAAGAAACATTAGAAATGAGAATCTTTGGTGTGTTTTAAGGGAGAAATATGAAATAATCATTGAAGAGGACAAAAAAATATTTTTTTAAAACCAGAAATAATCTAAGATAGTCTTTCTTGATCCAATGTGTGATTTTATAAATATATTGGTTTATTAAAGATATTATTTTTCATACTATAAAAATGGTACGAAACATGAAAGTTCTCTTTAATCTGACTTGATTATCGAGAAGAATTGAAAAAGAAATCAAAGAAATCATTTATTTACCCTTGTAAGAAATTAAAAGTTATCCTGGAAATTATTTTTAGAACATGGAAACAAATTTTTTTCTATTTACATATGAATAATTATGAATTAAATTAGGTTAAAGAGATATAAAGAGTAAACTAAATGAAAAAATTTGCGGTTCGAGGAAAATCTCTTCCCTCTTTGTAATCAATCGAATCGTATGACTGAAAAATCGATAATCATATAATGAAAAATTTAATACCAAGAATATAAATATATTTATTATAATATATATAAAATAAAATTATAAATACAACATATACAAAAAATAAGTGGAGAATAAGAGAAATATCACATAAATAAAACAGACGAGAAACCACTTACCTTATGTATGAAAGTGTTGTTCATTTCCATAAAATATCCTTTAAAATGAAGTTATATTTATTAATAATTTAATTAATAACCTATAAAACATGGATTTTATTAATTATAATTTTATTAAGTTCATTTATGTCCTTTTCTATCAGTTATAAGATAGAATTTTGGCATTTTGGAGTGTTTATTTCCTTGGATTTCATGATTAGTTTACTTGTATACATGTATGAAAGTTCATGTAAAACTATAATAGGTATCTAGAATTTAAATTGGATATTATTTATTAAAATTAATAATATTAAATTTTCTGATATATTATTTTATTTCTATATATGATGATGGTTCATTAGATAAAAAGTTATTGATAAGAATTTGGATTATTTTAGCATTTTTTTCAATCATCACTCACTAGTTTGTTCTATAAATTAATATTAGGTATATAAAACTATTCCAAGAAACTCAAAATGATTTAATATAAATTATAAAATAATTTTAACCATTATAGTGGTTTTATGACTGACATTTAATCTTGTATTATAAAACTAACAATTGTTGTCCATGAAGGTGGGGAATTGACACCTCCCATATGATGTTTTCATTTTTTGAACAAAACTTATAGGAGAATAGGTTTGATTAAGGATATTACACTAAAAATAACATTATATTATATATATGATACTAGATATATCATGTAAATTGGTTAAGGAGATGAGAGGAGAGGATAAGAAAAATAATTGAAAATAAATTAATAAAAAACAAAAGAGGATTTTACCTCATGAAATTATTTTTCTTTTGAGAACCTCCTTAGGGAAATTGGGTTTCTATTATTTAATAAAAAAGTATCCTAGACATGGTTCAGATACTTGGTATGATTACTAAGAATTAATTTTACAATATTAGTTGATTGGATAGAGTTATTAGAATAGTTGGTGAGGGGTGGTATTTATAGTGGTGGAGAGTAGTGTTTTTTTTATTATTTTATTGAGTAGTTTATTTTTTTGGCTCAAGACTAAAAATAGTAATTATTTAATAGAAAATTATGTAAATTAAAATTGGGAGTTTGAACCAATTTTTTCTTACCTGATCTATAAATCATCCATGACACAAATATTCATGCATTTAGCTAATACCAAAAATTATTTTATTTTTCTATTCACTAAAAAGTTATCTTTTTTAGAATACAACTAAATATCCCACCTAATGATACTTTTAATGTATATTTTTTTAAAATATAATATATTTTATTAAATAAATTCAAAATATTATAAATTTAATTTTTAATTCAAATATTAATATATTACAAAATACCAATTTTAAAATTAAAACTATTTTTATAACAATTTGAAACATTAATTAAGGTATAATAAAATTATATTATAATGAAAAGACAACAAAATATTAAATTATGAATATATTTTGTGACAATAATTTTTATTTTAAATAATTATATAAATTATAAAATTATAAAAAACCATTAACGTTTCACAAAAAATACCAATACATAATTTATCATTTTTTAAAACATTTATTTATTTTATACAATATATAGATATATCATATATTAGTATATTAGATACCTAAATTTTACTTATACCTTTATAGGTGATATAAAATTCAAATAAAAAATATATTTTTAATAAGTAAATTGATAGTTCAATAAAAATATGTGTTTTTCACTATTCACTTGAAAATAAATATTTTCATAAAAACCAAAAAAATTGACCATAATAGAATTTTTACATTCTTATAATAAAAAATGAATTTTAAATTTTTCAATAAAATATATAAACTTTAAAATTTTATTGTTAAAACAAGTGTTATATTAAAATCCGGTAAAACTGCCTCTAGTAAAATATAGTATATTATACATAAAATTGGATTTATTCTTTTTTAATGCCTATAAAAAACATTTTTATGAAGATAAAAATATTTTATTTAACATATACTATATAGATTTCATAATGATATTAATATAATTCATTCCTACCAATTCAAATTTTATGTTATAACGGTCACATTTTAAATAGTATATCGTGGGCTTGAAGTCAGTGTTGCTTATAATCTATCAAAGATGTTAAATTTAAAAGAAAATTACCTTAAAATATTAGAGTAGAACATTATACATTCATTAAATAAATTTTATCCTGACAATTTTAAATTGTACATTAGAATTCAATGATTGATATATGAAAATTACCTTGTGGGAAACCCACATCGAAAATACTGTTAATAAAATATCATCTTAATAAAAGGGAAGGTGAATTATTAATTTCATGACATTATTAGTATTTAAAATAGGTTATATTAGTGTGAATTGGAAAATTGGACATGGAAGAGAAATACAACTACCATTTTCTCATAGACTGTGATCAAGAAAATGGTCTTTAGAAAGTTAACCATCACAAAACTGTAAATTTTTTATTGGTAAAAGACCATTATTTTCTAAAAAAGAAATGTAAAATGATAATGTTTTTGTTTCATAATAATTTTTTTTATAGTTGTGGGATTGATTTAGTATATGTATAGTAATTTTAGAAAATATTCTTACTTGATTCCTTTCCATTTCATAAGCATAATCTGATTATTTGGTTGTTATTTGATCCATCTATTCGTCATTTTTTAAACAAAAAGATTGATATTCATGTTGAATTTATATTCCTGGATCACTAATACCTAATTCATTATTTGGCCTTTAAATATTTACCAATTTCAAAATTGTTTTAATATTGTATCCAATTTGATTAATCATACATTAATCTTAATCAATAATATCATTAATCCATTTCTTAAGTATTAAACCATTAGAATCATCCAAAATAAGTCTGTCCAAATTCAAAAACCAAATTTTTTTAAAAGGAATGTCACTAAATTTACAGAATTATAATACCATAATATCTACCCAAATAATTTAGTTCTTATTATCATATATTAATTATATGAGTACCATAATATCCATTAACCCTTTCTAAAATATAAATTATTTAAAGAGTAAAACATTACATTGTTGAATATATTCTTTAAATATAAACATCTAATAATTCCATCATAACATAAAAATATTTATTAATAAACATCTTGGTCACTAATAATATCTGATAAACATATATTTTTCATTATTATCTCATCATCAAGTTACCATTAAGTGTTATATTCCTTCAATCATGTGTTTTACAAATGATAAACTTTCATTTGAATCACTTTTATTAGTACCATTTAACCCACACTTTCAAATACTTAAGGAAAAACTACTATAGTACATTACATATATGTTTAATAATCATTACAACAATAATATCATTGATTAATATACTCTTATAACATAATACTATAATCTAAATTCATGAAATTTAATCTTTCCACGTCATTAGTAGAAATAAACTATTCTTAAATTTGATCCAAAATCATCTTCTATGGTATATTCTCTTGGTTCATAAATTTTTTTTGTGTAGTGACCCGTATCCTTACAATTTAAGCATTTAGCAATGGAAAATTATTTCTGTTTCTTTCAATAATGAGCATGTTGGCCATTTTTCTCCCCACATGAAAAAACCCTTTTCATTTTAATAATATACCCTGCTTTTTTCTTCCAAAATAATGACATGTTGGAAAATATATTTCCCTTTATCAATTTATCAATAATTTTCTCATCTATCCTCTTATTCTCTTGTTTCCATTTTATGCTATAAGACATGGGTGATTCATTATATATCAAGATAAAAAATTATATTATTTCCTTATATGATAATATTATTCAAGGCACTACTTCCCTTTGAAATATTGTCTTAAGCTCATAAAAGATGTTATCATTCTTACTCTTTGTATCATATTCATTATTGAGTTTCACATTATTTCCTATAGGTTTCATCTCTAAAATATGGGATACTATATATTAGATAATTATATTCTATAACATAATGTATAATCTCATAACTACATAATCAAATAATCCAAAAAAATTAGGTATAACAAATCCCTAAATCATAATCTTTGTTTCTTTGGGAATATTTTAAAATTATATTCTATGGTTTAATTCTCTATTATATGTTCCCTAAAATCTAGTTTCCAATGTTACAACTAAAATTTATCTGATACCAACTATAATGTCCCCAACCCCAGGTTCCCAATGACGGTTCTTTACTTTATTTCATTGGTACTTTGAATAAGGGATCACATCCCAAAAAAACAAATGGTTTAGTATATTGGAAGATGAGATATAAACATAATTCACACAATAAAAAATTAAATGAAATAACAAATAGAAACTAATTTGGAAAATACCTGTTGTCATAGATTATCCCAACATGATAATTATAATATATATATTAGCATCCTATAGAAAATTTAAATATAAGAAATGGGTGATCTCATATGCCTATTAATAGTAAGAATACAAAGGATTATATGATAAATAAATATAAATAATAAAGAAGGTTCAATAACTAAAAAAATCCATTAATACATAATCTAAGGAAAAATATGGAAAGAATACAATAGGATCAAGTAATAATATATAAATTATTACATGAGAATGAAAATTAACCATGTATATTCTACTAGTGGAATAATCACATGAATTATTAATAACAATTCTCATGATGGGGAAATTCATAATGTAGGTCCTAATAAACATAATATCAAGGCATTTTTGATAAATTATATACAAAAGTTTAAGGACCTTTCCCAAACCCGGTTCAGTTTTTTACATGATTCCTATTGAGGCATCAATGGGCTATAGTAGGCCATGACCAACACATACTATTTTCAATGAATTATTTATATGAAAGGGTTTAAACATAAATAATATATACATTCATATTGAAACTATAATATTAAATTCAAATAATTTCCCATGTTAATAGACATAATCATAAAAAATCTAGTATAATATGGTGAATGATATCTGTATAGTATATCCCCATTTAAAATAATCGAACAACATTTAATAAAATATGGTAGCTGGTAACATAAGAGTTAAATATCAATCCCCCATAAAATTAAACAGACTATTTTTAAGTATATTAAAATTCCCAAAAAATCAATGAGAAATTATTGACACAAATACCTTTTTGTACTTTAAAATGATGTGTTCTTCGTGAAATCCATTTGCATTTGTAAAAAAATAATATTGTAAACATGTATATCCCAGAAATGAAAAGTTAAAAGAAATGAAATTATATTTTAGGAATATTAATATAATATTAACACTAAAATTTGGCATAGATAGTGATAAATGATGTCAAAATGAATTGAAAACATGCAAAATGAGTGTTTAATAAAAATTATAAATGAGCCACTTTGGTGTGGTTTATAAGAAAATATAAAATAATCTTAAAAGAGGTAACTTTTGTAACTTTTTTCATAAAAACAATTAACTCTGATGGGATCTAAAGATAAAAATATTTAGTCTATTAAAATATTTGTGGATTAAAAAAAATGTAGTGTACTGTAAAATATGTAATAAATGTAGATGATCCCTTTAATCGGGCTTGCTTATTGGGAGGAATTGAAAAGAGAACCTTATAAAACATTTATTTCCCTATAAAAGAAATATGAGTTCATCTAGATAAATGGTTATCAAACTTATAAATAGAATTTATTAGGATTATATAATAATAATTAAGAAAACAATTGGGGTAAGAGAGAGAATCTGTAACCCGAAGGTAAAATATAGGTTTAGGAAAATCCCTTACCACTTTACAGTCAATCTCACTATATGCCACCCAAAATTAATAATCAAAAAATTAAATATTTAATAACATGAATATAAATATATAAATTATATTATATACCAAATATATTTTTAAATACACCACACATAATAAATAAGTGGTGAATAAAGGAAATCTCATAAAAATAAACGTGAGATGAGAAACCCTATATCTCATGTTTGAAAGTGTTCATCACTTGCAATTAATTTGCAAGATAATGGAATTAGTTTAGTTAATAATTTATAAAATAAACTATTAATATTGTATTCTATTTATTATTATTTTATTTGTTTTATTTATGACTTAATATATGAGTTATAATATTGAATTTGGGAATTCAGAAGTCTTAGTTTCATTGGTTTTCATGATCGATTAACTTGTACACATGTATCAATGATTATATAAAATGGAATAGTTATCTCGAATAAAAATTATATGTCATTAATGGACTGAAATCACATTAAATTTCTTTATATATCATTTTTTATAGATATGTGTATCATTAATTATATAAAACATTAATGATAACCATTTCTATTATTCAGGCATTTTTTCGGTCATCACGTAATAGTTTTGTTTTATTAATTATTATTATGTATAAATATTGATTCAAAAACAAATATTATGTTTTAATATACATTTTAAAATATTTTTTAACAAATATAATTTCTTTATTACCATACATAAATGTTGTATTATATAATTAAATAGTCACCAACCATGAAGGTGGTGAATCGATACATCATCGACAATGTATTAATTTATAGCACAAAATAGAGAGGAGGAGACGATTGATGGTAGATAAAAATTTATATAATAAAATTTTAGAGTATATAAGCTGATGTATTTATCCTGTCACTTTCATAAGTATATTTTGGAGAGTATAAGAAAATAAATTAAATTGAAAATAAATTAAAACAATATGAAAGAAGATTTTAACTCATGAACTTCTTCTCCTTGAGAATGTCCACAAGGAAATTGGGTATGTTATTTTGTTGAGACCAAAGGCTCCTAGATGTAATTAAAATAGTTTTTTTTTATTTCAATCCATATATTTTACACAATTTAATGTTTGGAATGTCTGAGGGGAATAGGTTGTAAGGGGTGCTATTTATAGGGGAGGATACGAGTATTTTTTATTATTTTATTCCACAGTTTATTATTTTGGATTAATACTATCAGTAGTGGGGATTATTAAGACTAAATATTGTGAACATATTTGGATAATTTTAACCAATTATTTCATAAATCATCCATACATCATGCATTACATAATAATTCATGTATTTAGCTAATACTGTAAATTACCATATATCACTATTCACAAAAAATCAATATTTTTTGAAAAATACCAAATATCCAACCTAACCATTTTTCAAAGTTCAATTTAATATGACTTAATTTTATTAAAATAATTTTATAAATATGAGATTTTTTATTTTTAATTAAAATCATCATTTATTCGAAAATTATAAATTTTAAAATTATAACTATTTTTATGATACATTGAAAAAATAATGAAGGCCTCATGAAATTAACTTATCATCGTAAGAAAAAAAAATTAATTTATGAATATATTTTTTAAGAATAAATTTTCTCTTAAATATTTATAGTAATTATAAAATTGTAAATAAACATTATTGTTTCACACAAAATACCAATATTTAATTTTTCATTTGAAAACACTTATTTATTTATTCAATGATATAAACATATCATGTTATAATTTATTGGAATAAAAAATATAAATTATTTTTTTATTGGTAATATCAAATTCAAATCATAAATACACTTTTAATATAATGATATTGACATTTTTAAAAAAATGCTAATTTTAACAATTAACTAGAAAAAAAATATTTTCAGTAAAACACTAAAACTTTTCCATAAACTAATCTTTTTAATTTATATGTTATAAAATAAAGTTAATTTCTTTAAATAAAAATTTTAATGGTTTCAAAAAGTTTGTTTTAAAATAACTATGCCATTAAAATTTGACATAATTTCATTTAGAAAATTAGTATTCTATGAGTAAAATTGGATTTATAATTATCATATGTCTATAAAAATGATTTGGATGAATGAAAAAAAGATTATTCAATATATTATATATACATTTTATAATCTGGTTAAAACTATTCACTACTTCTAGTATAAAGTTTATATTATATTGGTTAAATTTTGAATTTTATATCATTGTATTAAACTCAATGTTTTGAATAAGCTATCAAAATGTTAAAATTAAAAGAAACTTTCCATAAAATCATAAGGTGTGGTAGTTGATTTAAACTTTTTTCAGTTAAATATATTTTTAGGGATAAAAATTTATTATCAAAGTTCGAAGTATAATAGGGAATGTGTTAAAAAGTTTAAAAATCTGTAAATCAAAATATATTGTTAGAAAATGAATATTGGAGAAGATAATATACCCAAAAACATTTTTTTCTCCCATGTAACCATTATCCCTTTAATAGTAATATTCCATTATTTTAATGTAATGGGTAGTCTAAAAATTATTGATCTCTAAACTTACAAAATGGGATCACTTCCACCACTTCATTTCATGCATATTTCCCTAAATTTATTCCTATAAATACTCAATTTTTCTCTAAATATAATCCCCTATCATGTTGATAATACATTTTCACAAATATTTATCATAATCCCTTCGGTTCAAAGGATACTTCGAGAGAAATTTTAGGGTCCCAATGTTGGTATTAGGAAATCAATATCATTTTCCTCTTAGTATTAAACTTCAATAACTATCCTTAAAAAATTTAATAATTAAATAAATAATATTTTTTACTTACATATAATTATATTAATGTAAAATATTATTTTTTAATTCCCATTTAATTATATAAACAATAGAACAATAATAATACATTTGTGTAAACTACTACCTCTAAAAAGAAACATCTTCTATTTTTCATCACCTGTTATATTCCACATTTAAAAAGATGAAATGTAATAAAAAAAATTAAATATATCATATGATTATTATTCGGGAGAGAAAAATAAAAATCCCCCAACATTCACACTCATTTGATAGGAAATGAAAATTTCAAATATCTGTTGTGGGGACTAATGCCTCCAAAAAGTAACATTTTTTTACATTAAATTTGAAATTATAATTTATAAAATACTCAACTAATAATTATCAAAAACATTAAAACCATATAAATAAAATTATTATTATTATTCTAGTAAAATGATGTTATACCCATCTATAACCATAA
This sequence comes from Viscum album, assembly GCA_963277665.1. Taxonomy (NCBI): domain Eukaryota; kingdom Viridiplantae; phylum Streptophyta; class Magnoliopsida; order Santalales; family Viscaceae; genus Viscum; species Viscum album. Next base: position 1,882,908,469 of record OY728132.1, read on the forward strand.
TGACCCAATGATTTATAGGGTTTTCTTGTTTGGTTCGAACACTCCACTTATATTAATGAGGTTATAAAACTATACCATGTATAGATATGTGAACATAAATAAATATATAATTATAATTATATATTAAAATAATTATTGTTTTATTATTTTTAATGTTTATATTATGCATTTAACTTATTTTTAAAATATCATATTCGATTACTAAAAATACCTAAATAATTTGACACAGATTCCATTTCAACACGATATAACTGTAACACTTATGGAATTATATTGTAAATTTAAAAATACATAAAATTTATCAAATTTATCACGTTAATGTTTTTTAAAATTTATAATATTTTATCAAATAATGGGTATCAAAATTTATATCATAAAGTATTTTCCAAAAAAATTAATGTTACTAACACCTGATGGTAAAAATTGAGGTGTAACTAACTAATATATTCATAATAAATGACCATAAATAAAGAATAAAAAATGTATTGTATATTAATAATGTTTTTAATAGTAATATTAAGATATTTATATTCGATTCACTGGATCTTAGAGAACATTTTACTAATAGGGGAGGAAATGTATGGGTTTCATTGTCTCATTTTCAAATCCATGAGACATATTTAATATTTCAAACAATCATTTCTACTATATGGTTTTTTTTCATACCAATTAATTCATATATAATGAATATAAATCATTTCATGATAATTTTATTTTCATTTCATGGTATCCATATTTTGTTCTTTTATTCTAACATTACTATTACTATTATGGTTTTTATTATCTCAAATCCCTGCATTGAATTACAATTCTAATTATTGAAAATCATTCCTCCAGGATTATTTGCATACACTATATTTTTTTTATTTCTTGGAACTTTCTCTTATGATCTACTTAAAATTTCCATTTTAAATCAAATCTGTTACCTTTGAAATATTTTTTTCTCATTAATTGTATCAATATCGAGAATAATAGGCATCCCATATACTAACAGTTACCCTCCTTATATATATTTCTAATTTCCAGTAATGTTATCCATTAAATTTGGAAACCTATTTATGTGTTATCTATATTGATACTCACATTTCCATTCTTATATTTTTGGAGATAATATTTGTGGTTTTTTTTTATTTCAACAATGGTTCTTTTCCTATACTAAAAATGATTTTTTTTAAAATTATATTATATTTTCTAAGGACAATTAATTGATATCTTTTTTTTTTGAAAATTAACAGGGTCATATAAAACATTTTTCATTAATAATCTATTAAAATAAAACACTTTTAATGATTTTTAAATGAAATATTATTAATAAAATATATTTTTTCATTACCATGTGAAAATATCTCTCTACCACTTTTGCCTTTTTATATGAATCATTGAATCTGTGTTTTATATATTTCTATAAAAAGTTATTTTTATCCTCATTTTATAAATTATTTCTTTTAAATTATTTCAAAATATCAATGATATATCTTATTTCCAATGTGATTCATCAAAAAATCTTATATTGTGTTCTTACTAAAATTTATTTCCCTTTTAGATATCTTATACTTGATCGATGATATTCTTCAAATGATCTCCTCCTCTTTATTTCGTTTGTGGATTTTTGAAATTTAATTTTTTATCATAGCATAAATTAGTAACTATTGTTTCCTTTCCTAACAATCCGACTTAAATAGGAATAAATTTTCTTCTAATGCTTTCATTTTTAATACATTATTTTCCATTACATTGATTTAAAGGTGTTTAATAAGATGAAATACATCAAGTTATCGGGGAAATTATTTTCAAATCTCCATACCCTTAATCTATATAGTGAAAATAGAAAATTCTATATTATGTCCATTCAAGGTTATTTACCTAATATGTTAATTACTATTTTTCGATACCCATTAATTTACCATCATTATATAGTATTACAAATATTAATGGAATTATGAATGTTTTTATTATGTGATTCCACTTGAAAATAACATGAAATATTTATCCATCCCATGGGTTCTTTATGATATGATGGTGATTGCTTTTACGTGGAACACATATGTAATAATGATGATGGATATTATCTTATATTCCCTCCAATGTAATGGGTTGTATTGATATCTCATTAGATAGCCAGTCATGTGTATAATGAGTTCGTTGACATAGGAATGGGTATAAGGGGTCCTCTCACATTTTCAAGCATGGTAATAATGTGTCTATTGAATAAGTGTGTGGATAATAAGAATATCGAAAGGTTCTCTAATGATTATGTTTTTTCTAGATTTCTATGTTTCTTTGAATTTCATAGTTTGTTTCATTCCTTGTTGGGGACTCTGTTCTATGTTAATATGAAAATTCTTGTTACACCATGAATTATTCTATGATATTTTTTAAATGAGTTATTGGTTATAAATTTATTTTTTATCAAGATTATAGTCAAATTTATATATTTTTTCTATAGTGATATTTGATTTTAATTTTTTATGTTTACCCATATTGTGCATCAGATCTAACCACATTACTGTGTGTTCATTTCTTAAGGTTATAATTAAATAGAATATGTATATTGTGTCTTGAATAATATATATTTTACATATATCGTGGGATATAATTATCAATTTTCATAGGTTATGAATTTTTCATTATAATTAAAAATACACTTTAGTTGAAAAATACATCGGTTTTTTGGATAATGTTTTTCCATACTTAAAACTCTAAAACTAAAAGTAAATGAGAATACATTATAATTATATATTTTTTAAATTTCATGTACTTTAGAACATCATGTCTTTGCTGCATCATAGTTGGTATCATACTAGGGTTTGTATAACATTGGAGATTTGGATGTTATTGATTAAGGATAATTAATGAGTTATAAATTTCCTCAATGTCTGGTAAAATAATGTTGATCTAAATTTACAAGGTATATATGTGACATTAGGAAAGTTGATGTTATATTGACTATTTTATATTGTTTGGTGATTAGGATAAGATAAATTAATAAGTCTAATTGATATTTTTTAGAATATGAAGGAATATGGACTTTTTTGGTAAAGTTGATATTATGTGTTTTTAATAGAAATTTTCCCCTTCCTTGATATAGGAAATTTGATATGACATTAGTAGAGGTTTACATAAGGAAATTCAAGTTTAATAATTTTGTTTGAGTATTAACAGAATAAAAAATATATTCAATGATGAGAGGGACAATGACTATACACCTAGAAAGATATGACGAGGAGAAATATATTACATAATTCAAGTTTTCTTTATTAACTATTATGAAGTCCTTGAAAATATTTCAGGTAGAAATCCTAATATTTAATGATTTTGGATAACATGAATTAAAATATAGAGATTAATGAGTTAAATTACATATTAATTTAGGTGTGGTTTTTTAGATAAAGAGTACGTAAGACATTGAGGGCATGATGTTCAATGATTTTTTGGTTTAGAATACTTTATGATAAATATTTATAATTTTGGGAGATTTATTTTTTGGACTAGGCTATGAAGTAAAATAGAATATAAATTATATCCTTTTAGACTGAACTAAAAGTATCAAAGGATAAAAAACACGTAAATAGATAATTCATATTAGTATTGATATTTTATATTCATTGGTTCATTTAATCTGACATTATTGGTTAACATTTTCTTTTTTCTTAATTGGTTGAAACACAATCTCCAAAATGAAGCTATGAATTATATGTACCCAAAAACCAATTTAAATTTTGAAAAAATAATTGAAAATAATTAAATGGTTATGAATCTTAGTAAATGCATGGTTTGATGGGAAATGAACATTTGTGTATCTTTCATACAGTTTTGTTTGTGATATCATAATATAAATTGAATCCTGATAAACATAGAAATTCTCATTACTGATTGATATTTATTGATAATATTATTGTATATTTTAAATGTTATAAAAATAATGTAAAACAAATTAAGATTTTTGTTTATTACATTTTATTTAATGTGTATGATACAAACATTAAATGGTATCAATAAACTAGAAATGTGATTTTATGAAAATGTTGTATTATTAGGGGTAACAACTAAAGAACACCTGATTATGGGATAAATATTATATTCAATATATTATTGATATTGAAATTATTGTAGCACCCCATTCTTGAGGTGTATAATCATTATTTTCTATTTAATATATGGATTTTTTTTGTTGGGATGAATTACTTAAGTTGTTTGTTGGAAGAAATATAGGGGAATAAGGAATCAAGCTATAAGAAGAAGTTCAATTCGTGAATGATAATTCAAGATGAGAAATGTATCTCAAAAGATACCATGAATTTCATTTAGGGAGGGTATAGTTTTTATGGAATTTATGTTCATTCCATGGAATTTTATTCACTACATGAACTATTTTATTAGATTTCAAGCTGATGAAAAATATATTTTAGTGTATATGGCATCTTGAAGATTCATGAAGTGAATCTCCATTTTGGTCATGAATATTTCCAAATCGAAACATTTTTATAATTTTAATTATATATATAGTTCCCCTTACATTAATTTAATTCCTTTATTCATCTAGGTAGTTTTAGTTATTTTTCAGTGATCTATGAAAGCTAAACTCTAATTATGATGACCTTTTGTGTTTTTAATCATTTAATTTAATTGTAAGGATTTTGTTATTCCTTATCATCTGAGAGTGCCACATTTATTCTTTAATAGGATATCATATATGAGTTTTTATACATGGATCTATTAGACTAAATAAGTTTTAATTAGTTTCCATTAGGATTTGATTGAAAATATAAAATGAAGGGGAATGATATGTGATATTGGATAAAAGATCATCTCACCAAATGAATCCAAGGTGGATTATTTTTATTTCCTCCCATATTTAATACAAATTATAGAGTTTCAGGTTTCCGATGGGATAATTTATATTTGAATAAAAAAATTATTTCGACAGCCATATCAAATCTCTACAGGAATTTACTCTTATTTACGTTAATTATTATTTTCATGTGTGGTGGACACCACATAGGTTATAATTGTTAGTTTTAAAATTGTTATTATTTTTATAAAATAATGATTTTTTTGTTCATGACATGGATTCGGTTGTGTGTTTTAATGTTAATTAATAAATTAGATCTTTCCTAAGTCATTTAAGTGGTCCATATTATGCATTGGATTGTGTGACTGTGTGAATTGTTTCAAATGAACATTTTTTAAATGGATCATGGAATAATGTTACCATGATCACATGATTGTTTTATGAGACCCCGGTTTTCATGGTTTGTTATGTAGATGAAGGGAATTAATTTTACGATTACATGTTTATACTATTTTTAAAAGAAAAATTTATTTTAGGAAAACTATGTAAAACATATAATTTTTAGTTTAGAAATATTTACATAAAATAATAACCTGTGTTTAAATATTTATAATCTACGTTAACATTAGTTGGACATTCTAGTATATATAATAGTATGAGATAAAGTGATTTTGGTATTACTAGAATATGGGAAATGAATCTTGGGTTTTACTAATAGGTTTACATACTCACCCATGTATGTGAACATTTATGCATATGTACGTATTGTCTTCTATGATATATAAAAGTGACATGTTTCATGCTTCACTAGTGGAAAACATCATAGTGGTTATTATAATGACCTGCCCATTCTCATTGGATTTAGAAAAAAAATAAATCATTAAAAAGATATAGGTGACATCCCCAACATTCCAAAGCCTGTCAATAAATGTTGAAGGGTTTCAAATGAAAGTGTGGGATGATTTACTATTTAAGAAATAAACAACTAACCAAACAAAAATTTTACGATTCATGATCAAACAAGTAAACTCAACCAAAAAATTATAACAAAACCACACTAAATTGTACTACAGTTAAAGGAAAAGAAAATATCAAAAAAATAGTCGAACATGATACAAGAACTCCATGAAAATCACAATACTCCATTCTCCATAATATACATGCTAAAACATCACTAAATAGACCAAACATCATGATGCGGTGCTAAAAATATGTGATACTTTACCATTTCCCATGTCTTGGAAGATAAAATCTACAAAATCACCAAAGTTCCAAAGCATGGGTGAGTATAAAACTCAATAGGCTTTCCCAAATGACTTCCCTACTCATGAAACTATGACCAAAAGGATAGAAACATTTATAAATAAATCAATTTCCCAAAATGGTTTATAAATAAATATAAATAAGATTCAAAACCATTTAAAACAAAAAGTGCACAAGCTTAATTTAAATAATTTTCCAAAAAGTTAAACTTCTAGAAAACAAAAAATATATATATTAAAACCATTTATCACAAAAATTTTGTCATGACCATTCCATTCCACTTATTTACACATCAAACTATGCATTCTTTGTTATGACTTTTCCATACTCATGAGGAGTCTTGCATTGATCTACCATGTCGTGACATGATAATTATAAACCATGTTGCATTACACCATTAGAACCAAGAACAAGGGAATATTCCAACAATGCCTAATTAATTGTATCTTTATAGACACCTTTATTATCCCAAAATTATTCAAATAGTCCAATTCAAACTATTTAAATAAAATAATTATTTTATTGAAAACCATTAAACAATAAAATTCCAAAAACCAATTCCATTTAAATAAAACCATAACTTTCATTGGAAACAATTAAATAAAATAAAATCATACAAATCCCATAAAGGCCCTATTTTAAAATCAAGAACCAACTACTTTTATTGAAAAGAAACAATTTTCATGTTTTTCCAAAACCATCACCAAAGAAGGTTTATAACAATAATAATGTATCCACGTAAAAATGAATTCCACAAAAAGAAATCAATTTAAAATCATTCCATTCAGTTATACAAAGAGGATTCAAGAGTGAATCCACCTACCTTAACCATATTGATGGAAATTGAAAATGGACGAACAACGCTCAAGAAAACCGGGTTGATTCTCCACAAAACCACCATAGATCTATCCTCCTACAATAATAAAGAAAAAAATATCATCATACATGGAATCCACAATTGTAGATCTACCCATAATGGGTGTCAACTTGAGAAAACTAGAAGAGAAGAGATTTAGATCTAAGTAGATCTATGAAAACAAGACAAGAACGGTGAAGGATGACACTTACCATATGAATTCAGCTTAAAAACGTTAAGGCAAGGATATATATTGATTCAAAATACCTTGTGACAGTTTATATAACCTTTAATGGAGAATAATATTTATTTAGGGCTATGGATACGCAAAACAAGGGAGTTAGAGGAAAAACAAGGGATATCATATTTTTTAGGATCTAATGTTAACTATGGGCATGGTTAGTTTGAATGATTGGACAAACAGTGTGTTAACTTTGTGTTATCTACTACCTTATAGAAACCATTTCATGGCCTCCTCACATAGTCTCCCTAACTGGGTCCACAAATTACTAATGCTACTACTCAAACTGATACATCCCATGATTTCTCCTAGTATTTATGCATGGTTTATACAAATCATGTGTAGACAGTCCACATACCCCTTTCCCCTCAAAACCTTTTGAAAGTTCACCCAACTCTCCCTTCCTTCACCCATACACTTTATAAATATAAAAAGAATAATGTAAGGGTTACATAACAGAAACACGGGGTATTGAATTCTCCCCATCAATGGTATTTTCATCCTTAGAAATTAGAAAACCATCACTTCCCTAAAGGTGTTTCGTACATTTCTCTTTCATTTCCCTCTCATGTTCCCAAGCCTCCTTCTGAATCTGACCATGTTTCCATAAAACATACACTAGAATGACAGTTTCTCCATGAAATATATTCAATTTCTTATTAACTATCTTCACCATGAAATATACCAAGGAAGAAACCGAATCTAGGTCAACACGATCACATATTATCACATGGTCGATCTAGCTAATACATTTTTAACTGAGATGCGTGACATACATTGTGCATTGAAATGAACCATGGTGTAAATTCCAACTGATATTCCACCTCTCCAAACAATTCAAGTATCTCAAAAGAACCAATTTACCAAGAAGAAAACATTACCTTCTTCCCAAAACAACGATATCTAAGTCCTGTAGAGATCCTCAAGAACACATGATGAATCACCATGAACAAAAATGTTCTTCAGCGATTATCCACATATGATTTATAAATAATCTGATCCATATTAATCCACTTTCTGATCAACTAAACATTCCCCATCATTTCATGGAATAGGCTTTCCCCAACTAGTGATGTATCACATGTTTCTAACCAAAATATTGGAAAATTACAAGGAATCCCTTAAAATGATTCCAAGGGATCCATATGTATCGATGCATTATAACTGTTATTATATGATAACTCCACTAAGGGTATATGTTCCTCCCATGAGCCACCAAAATCCATTACACAGGCACATAGCATGTCTTCCAATGTCTGTTTCATCCTTTTATATTTCCCATCTGTCTGAGGATGATACATCATACTCATAATCATTTAATTCTTAATGGATTACTATAAGAATTTCCATCAATGAGAGGTGAACCACTAATCTATGTCTGATACTATCAAAATTGGTGCAACATGTATTTTCACCACTTCTTGGAGAGATATTTTGTAAAAATCCTCCACTTCAGGAGTTTTACAAATAGGAATGAAATGGTACAACATGGTAAGTCTATCCACTACCACACATATGTCATTATGTTTCTGGACCATTCATGGGAGTCCTGTAAAAACATACTGGCTATATTCTCCCATTTCAACACTAGGATAAGTAAATACTACAACATTCCTTCTAATAATTGATATTATACAACAACTTTTTGAAAATTTATGCACCTTGAAACAAACTCATCAACTTTTCATTTCATAATAGTAAACCAAAACTACTCTTTCAATTCCATATAAATATTATGTATTCCCAAATGAATATCTCATCTCGAATAGTGTTATGCATTGAAATTTTCCCTGAAAATCCATTAATAAAACCATCCCATATCTGAACCACAAAACCAAACTCCCATCATGTTTCCATCCCTTAATGGTCTCCCCAACATTGAGTTTTGATCCCATAACCAGGCATTCTAGGTCATATGTTTGTGCCTCTTCAACCATTTATACCAAATCAGAAACTACAGAAACTAAAATGAAAATTCCAAGACAACCTTTGTATTCACATTCCATTTGGATGTCATCTAGGAACAACATTAACTACCACTCTTCTAAGGCTTCTTTTCCTAGTCAGGCCTATGAATTTATGCTTAATGCATCCACCACCAAATTACCTTTTATGATGTATACATCAAGTCAAAGTCATAAATCTAAATATTCTCCATCCATCTCCTTTTACTTAGATTCTCATCCAATGGAGAGAAAATTTGTTTCACGATCATTTGATCTGTAAACACAGTAAATTATCACCAAACAGATAATGATGTAAATTCTTCAAGGCATGTACAATCGTAGCTGACTCCACATCTGGTGTTGAAAAATTATTCTCATGCACTCTCAAATACCTTGAACCATAAACAACCATGTGATCTCCTTACATGAGAACACGTCGTATCATAGGGCTCGATGAATCATAATACACCACATACCACTATCCTGATTTTAGAAAAATCAATACAGGTCTGAATGTAAGAAAAACCTTTACCTCTTGGAAATACTTTTGTCATTCCTCATTCCATTGTAGTGAATCATTCTTCATATTCAATGTTCTCATTGGTGAGGTAAGTCATGAGAAGTCATGAACAATGCATCTATATTAAAGACCCAAAATTTCCATGTAATTTGTTTAATTAAATATGAATTTTACGAGTCCTCGAAACATGAAAACATGTGATTCGGATGCCCGATGTTCCCAAAATTAATTTATGAAGTTTTGTTCGGGTACGTTCAGTGAAATCTCGAGTGGGTTTTTATAACTTTTGAACTGGTGCTTGGAATCAAAATCCAAGGACACTGCTGAAATCAGAGCACTAGTATTCACATAAGGATACTTTCACCTCGATGGCAGTTGGTCGAGGGTGAAAGTTATTTTTTGGGTTTTTCTTGAACGAATAAAATAAAAATATAGTTGTGTAGCTTTATTTTTATTTTTTTATTAAACATCCATGTGGAAGTTGTAAGTGGGGTCCACCGGAACTGAACCTCCAAGTGGAAGTTGGAATTGGGGACCACCAGGACTTAACCTCCCATGATAAGTTATGGTGGTGGGGACCACCTGAACCATAACCTCCCATGAGAGGTTATGGTGGTGGGGACCAACCAGGATTAAACCCCCTTGAAACCACCCTTTAATTGGGAGAAACCCTCAACCCCCTATTAAATATGGGGGAAGCCTCTTCGAATCCTCCCAATAGTTAAGCCAACACACCTCTTAATTTGCACCAATGTAAATTAATTGGCTTAAATCCTTTTTAAATTATGTATCTGCATCATTGGAATTTAGGAAGGTTCCTAAAAAATGAACCATCATAAATTTCATAATCGTTACATACCTCTCCCACTCTCTTAAATATAGGGAGATTGGGAGGAGGATTTGGGATGTCTTCACCAACCGACCAAACGCTGGTAAAGTGACATGACACCCAACGCTTGGAGGATTACACTCTCCAATGATGAATGCGTCCTCCACGAATAACTCTGATGAGGAACGTGTTTGACCTTCTTCCACGGAACCTCCTTCTACCTAGGACGTGTTCGTCTAAAATGAATCAATGATCGCCTTCTCACGCCAACATCAACGAACAACGAAAAAAAGTAGGCGTTCAATTTAATTTATGTATGATTGATACCCATTTTTTCCCAAGTTCTTCCTTTCATTTAAAATAAAGAACGAGGATGTTTTAATTTTGCGGGTTTTGATGTGATTATTATTGATGAACTTCTTTCTACACTCTAAACATGAAGGGAGCGTGCCAAAATAATATGGCCCGACTGCTCTCAGTCATTCTTCTTTGTGATGTTCTTCGGAATGGCGATGAGGCAACGTGACGACGAAGGAAATGGCGCCACCACCCGTAGCCACTGTGACCCGCATTGCCCCCGCGATACCCTGGTCGAACCACCTCTTCCACCCCGAGATGAATCGCGCCACCCGTCGTCTTCTGAGCTGCTCCGATCGCACAATCCGCCGGCTGTACCAACCACCAGCTGAACTAGACCTAGCCTTACCACGCCCCGACTGAACCGGCCCCCGGCCTCCATGTTCCCTCCACTCCGCACGGCTCCACCATCAGCGCACCCCGCACACCCCGTGGCTCTACCGTCCGTGCGCTATGCGCACCCATTGGCTCTACCGTTCATGCGCCCCATGCGCCCCGTGACGTCGTTGGCTGAACCAACCCACCGGCCTCCTACGTTGCCTCGGTCGAACCCGCATCCCATGCCCCCATGGCGCCCCGGCGGAACCGGCCTTCCTCACCCCTCACGGCGGCACGGTAGAACCGGCCTCCCGTTCCCCTCATAGTTCACCAGCCGAACCAAGTTCATGCCCTCACGATGGCTTTAGGCCGAACTGCCCTCGCGCCGACCTGTAGCAAGTCCGCGCCCTCATGGCCGGTCTACACCCTCTAGACCCTCTGAAAACCCTCACGGTCGGCTGGGCTGGGCCCAGCGGGCTAGGCCGAACTCAATGGGCTGGCCCACCTAATAGGCTAGGCGAGACCCAACGGGTCAGGCCGGTTCGACCTGAACTGGGTTGGCCTAGACTGGGTATGGCCGACTTGGTCCAACCGGGTCAGAGTGGACCTAGGTCCACTACGACCTATTTATGCTCTTTCGTCCATATCTTTGGCACTGAGCGTCTGTTTGACGAACCGTCAGCATCGCCGAAAATCTTGGAGTGAGACGGTACCTTTGAGTAAACTTCATTGAGTTTTTAATTGATATGGGAAATGGTGAAGTTGGATCAAGCGCGAATCCAATCGGACCCCTAGGACTAAAAAGCTAATAACTCACAGACCGGACATCTGATTGATGCACTGTCAGTTTTAATGAGACCCCTATGATGTGTAAAAATTTTGAGATACTTCTTCATGGGACTTTATGATATTTGGAGCATCGACCAGCAGCTCAGGGAGCGGATCTTCTAGATATGAATGAGCATTTTTGCGGGAACCTAGTAGTCGGTTGAGACTTGAAGACTACAGACCATTTTACTCAGAGTGGCTCGACTAGCCCATTGGGGAGAACCTGGTTGTGGTGGTTGACCCACGGAGGAGGAGTGCCTGGTTGTGGTGGCAGACCCAAGATACTCGACAGGAGTAGTACCTCTCTAGGATATATGGGGCAGCTCCTGGTTGTGGCAGTAGACCCACGGTGGAGAGCACCTATGTGTGACGTAGCAGACCCACAGTACTCGACAGGAGGAGTACCTTAGCATTCCAAGGTTAGTGGGATGTGCCTGGTTGTGGTGGCAGGCCCACTTTACTCGATATATGAGGTGTTCTCCAGCATCTGAGGGTTCGAAATGTTTTACCCCTAGAATAAATCCTGGTTTGAGCTAAGTCAGTAACTTTTGTATTTTTCTAATGATTGAGATGGATTACTTGATAACATATGTATATGTATGGGAATAAACATAAGTGGGGTTATCTATAGTTTTCATACTTTGTGGTTTATCCTTGTTGGGATTTGGGATACCATGAGGGTATTGGGGTCCCTACTGAGTATCTTTATACTCACCCCTCCATGGGCTATGCCCGTACCTCATTGTGTTGGATGCAGATGACAGATAACACTGAATGAGGCTGAGAGTACCAAGATTGGATGATACACAGAGGTGGAACTTATGACGAGTCAGTACCCAGAGGAGACTGATAGACTTGGTGTGCTGTAGAGGCTATATTTACCTAACCATTAGGTAGGAATCCCAGAGGATGACCTAGTAGATGTTTTTCTTTTCTTTGGTTGTATTTTTACTTCTATTTCTTTATAATTTACAGTTGGGCTTGTATTTCCGGCCATTTTAACATTTCATCACACTTTTGTTACACAGTTTACTTAGTTTTTTTTATCCATATGTGTGCACTGTTGTGAGTGTTTACAGGTTATAAAGGAAATTCCTTCACATTTTTAGGAAATTACACCTTTGGTGCAAGTCGCCAGCCCCTGGCCTATGGAAGGTGGGCATGGGGTAGTCACGGCACGGGCCCCGAGGGATGGGTCATGACAAATTAGTATCAAAGGAATCGGTTCTACCGCAGAAATTAGGAATCCGATCTGTCTCTTCTGTGAAGCAATATTATTAAGTTTAGTGGGTGTGGTTTTCAGTTCAGGGAGTCCAGTGTTGGTGTAATGGCAGACATATCCATACACCAGGACCCTGACTTCTAATTTCCGACTCAAGGTACGAAAACACGTGATTATCCACTGTAAGAGGCTAATATTCATTGCTAATATATGTAGTTTTCATGTTCCTTGCTATTCATAAATACCATTTTAGTGCATTTTACATTTTGAACACTCATTCTCATCATTTGTGCACTTCATGCCTAATGTGCACTAATTTAGGCCCAATGTTTCATCTGATTTTAAAGAATGTAACTATCCATGTTTTAATTTTACATTTTTGGAAATGGATACGAACTTAATTATGAACATTTTTTATTCAGGGATCAATGGATTATTAATAAAGTATGATGGAGATATTTGGCGATTGATGGAAACAATTCTGAAGAAGGCAGGTTGGATATCATCCCACTGATCGGACTATGGGGCCCACAATACAGGCCCAATGAAGCCAAAATTTTATAGGAGACTAGAAGACATATATGGGAACAAATAATTCTTCTGTAGATAGTGCTAATTCGTCTTCAATGGTGGTGATCAAGGCGTCCCAATTTGAAGATTTAATTTTGGGCCAGAGTCTGCGGCCCAGAAAAATAGCTAACCATTTCAATCATATCCCCGAACCACAAATTATTTTGGGCTGAAATTTTACAGGCTGTTAGGGGAAATTCGGGGCTTCATTTAATTATTCTAGGGCCCACTCAAATTCAGCCTTATTGAAGGTCCGTTAGGCACGGCTTTCCGGTGGATGCAAGCTGGCTGCAACTTCGGGGCAAGAAGTGGAAAAGTCTCTAATCATTAATGTTCCACCCACCTTTTCCCAACATAATTAATTCAAGGAACATGGGATGTTGGGGGCTCGGCCAAGGCTTCATTTTTTCCTATTTAAGGCAGTAGTGGTGATGGATTTGGGGATCTTGGGTGCTTTGTTTCATTATAATGTTATGCTGTCCATTTGATGTTGTAATCGTTCTTCATTCTCATGTAAGTTGTTTGAATCACATTAGTTATTAATAAAAGTTCTCCATTTCCTCTTTTACTTTTCTTCTTATTATCACTTTGATACCGTTGCTTTAAGGTGTGAATTTATTCACACAACGGTGGAGTGATCGTTTCATTGTTGTATTTTTCTTCTCCAATCCCGCTTCTTTAAGTCGACTTCCCGCTTCCATTTATTTAATAGCATAAATGGAGGGATAAACCCTTATGGGTTGGTCCTAGGGAGTTTCATGGGGAAGATTGGATGTTATTTAATGATCTAAAATTCTGTAATCATTTCATTATTTTATGATTTCCATTTTATGATTTATTTCCTTCTTCGTCTTTGCCAACTTTAACAATGACACATTTCGAGTGCTAGTACGATCCAATTCCTTGGAGTGATCATTAAATTGATCCTACAAGTGCATTGGTTATTAGCCTTGGAATTGTGTAGGGATTAAATTGGTGAATGATGTTGAGGAATTATATAATTTTGTGGGTACGTCTTGAATTAGTGAAATGAACGTTATAAGAAAATAAATTCATCCAATCTAACCCTAGTAACAACTTAGGATCAACTCATCTCCATTAATTATTTTAGACTAAGTAATTGCATGTGTGAATTTATTTTCTTTAGTTTAAATCAGTAGTTATTAAAATCAAATCAATCCAAATAGTTGGCCACTCCATAGCCAAAAATCCATCTCTTTTTATTGAGTGTCTAAAGGTTCTTCTTAGGTCTCTGAGGATTCGACAACCCAAGCTACACTACAAGCGACCGCTTGACCCATAAAACTTGGGTAAATTTGGGCGAGACCAAATTTTGGCGCTGTTGCCAGGGACCCAAGTAAGTTACTTTAGACACACATCTTCTATTCTCACCCCACATTCTCTATTCTCACCCCCATCTCTCTTATCTTTACCCCTTTCTGTTTGTGTGTGTCCTGAGAATCTAGAATCCAACTTTCCATCTTCTCCAATGGAGTATCTTCCAAATTATCATGTCACAAACTCATGCTGGAATGAAATGGAAAATGAATATTTGGAAGCCCCTAAATTAGAAATTTTTTTTGATCAACCCTTGAATAATTACCACACACCCGATGATATGTACAATCAATGGGATGATGATTGTTTAAAGGATGAATTCCCAGCCCTCTCAAGGATGATTGAAGAGATGAAACTTAATGAAGTTCATGATTTACAAACTCCTATCCAGCCTAATCCTCAAAAACTCTTTGAACAATTGTGTAATCAAATGGAGATAATGATTTCTTGAGGTGTCATCATTGATATTAAAACTACAATTCAATAATACTTGTGAGGAACTCATCCATACACCAATTGTACCTTCTGAAACCTTATGTGGAGTGTCTAGTTTCCCAAAAAACTCTCATGAACTTATTGAAGAACCAACCTTTGGAATTAGGGTAGGGGAATTGAATCAAGAAATTGTTGAAGGGTCTTTAAATCAAGAGGAAATTGATTTTTTGAATTCAAAAGATAATAACTTGACATCATGGATTGAGCTTCCTGAACGTGGATCCATTGGTGAATTTTTAGGGCCACCGATCACTGAAAATTTAGTAGAAATCCCAAACATTGAGCCCATACCTACTCCTAGAATTCAAATGGACACTTTTGGGGATGAATCATATTTTTACAAGGAACTAATTCATTCTAATGTCTTTGGAGAAGAAACTAAGTTTCGTTCAAATTTCCAATATTCTTTAGAAAATTTCAACCAACCCGAACTCAAAATCATTGTCCTTCCTTCCCCACTTGAGTATCCCATCATTTTTGATAAACAAGAGCTTGGGGTTTTCATTAATTCATCTCATGAAACCCACAAAGGGGGGTTGATCTTTGATTTATTAGGAAAGACTACAGAAGAAAAAAGATCAACCATTTCTGATATTCCTTGGATTTTCGGATTCATTTTAGAAAATAGGATTGTTCATGAATTAAATTCCAAAACTTCTTACCAACCACAAGGGATACACATTCTCAATCATGTTGAAGTAGAGAAAGATGAGGTCATTAAAATTTTTATAGTTGGAATTGGCTAAGTTGGGGGGGTTCAAGTCGAGCTAACGACGTTAAACAAAAGCGCTGCATGGGAGGCAACCCGTGGTCTTCATGTTTCTAATCTTTGTGAATCATTTTTTTCTTCTTCTTTATTTCCTTATTCTTCATTTTGTTATTTTAAAAAATATATATATATATATAGACTATTGACCTGTTCTTCTTTTATGAGTAAGGATGGGTACGAAAGGGGAGCACCGTATTCATCCGTGTCACGCGGTGTGATCTCTGAGTAATACCTTACCCAGAAAATATAAATAAGACAATGTATCATCAGTTTATTTTATTTTTTTTTATATTTTTGTTGGTATTTAAAAAAAATAGATTGTTGACCTGTTCTTCTTTTATGAGTAAGGATGGGTATGAAAGGGGAGCACCGTATTCATCCGTGTCACGCGGTGTGATCCCTGAGTAATATCTTACCCAGAAAATATAAAGAAGACAATGTATCATCAATTTATTTTATTTATACTTTTTTTTAGGTTAAAAAAAATACAAAAAATATATATTAAAAAAAATTAATGCATGTCATAGGTCATTGGGAAAAGCTGGTCACAACCGTCCAAGCCATTGGGAGACAAACTAGAATTGAAGGGAGACATGGGAATGCATTTTCAACATCAACCACCAGGTGACTTCATTCCATAATTTTCATTTTCAATGTCTTCATTGAACTTCTATCCTACCCCTTCTATATTTCAATTCTTTAAACACTGGGGACAGTGTTATTCTAAGTTGGGGGGTGGAGATGAAAATCCGTGGAAGGAAAAATGTCATTAACCTTGAACATGATAACACACATTCCAAACTCTGAAATTGGATATCAAATAATTTTGCATGCCTTGATTCTGATTTTAATACAAGTTTATGTTCATGTGCATAGTTATTGGAAAGTGCGGTTATCCGATGTGATTGTTCACTGTTATATTTTCATCCATTTAATAAAAAAACACAATCCACGTCCTCTAGATTGTGGGGTCTTAGTTTGAATTCTTGGGGACCCATAATAAATAGCATAGGATTGGCGATCATTTTAATTTTAACATGAGTATTCAAAAAAAAAATTGCGCGTAGAGCAATGAATTGACCTAATGTGTGGCTTTCGGCACTTGGGGATCGCGACTCCATAGTTGTCTGGCCCAGAGTTGGGCATTTTATCTCTATTTGTGGAAATTTGAATTTGTTTTTGATTGATTTAACTCGAGATGATGCCCGAGTATGTGAGCTTCACTTGGTGCCCTAAGGTCTTTGAGCCTGGGAGTCATCGGCAAAGTCTGGCTGCATGGGTTGACTCGATTGAGTTCAATTTCAATTACCATGGAAAAATTGCAAAAAAAACCCAAAAAAAAAAGAGAAAATAAAAAATTAGTGCTCATCTTATTATTAAAATTTGATTGCTCCTAGCACTTCCATCTTTTCTCTCTCGAATGAAAATGAACCCCCATGTCTATTGTGACACACAACACTTCATCATGCTTAATTGAATTTGGATGAAATATGGAAATGAATTTGAGAAAAGGAATGGGTTTGGGCTTGGGATATTCTTATGGACATAGCTTGTTTTAAATAATTTTTACGGGCTTCATAATTGTTTGGTATGTGATCTTTGGGTGAGAAATGTGTATTAAAATGTTTTTGGAAAAGGTCATTCGAATTTCATTTTTGTGAGATATTTTTTGCTCGGGACTAGCAAAACTCAAGTTGGGGGGTGTGATTAGCCACTGTAAGAGGCTAGTATTCATTGCTAATATATGTAGTTTTCATGTGTCTTGCTATTCATAAATACCATTTTAGTGCATTTTACATTTTGAACACTCATTCTCATCATTTGTGCACTTCATTCCTAATATGCACCAATTTAGGCCCAATGTTTCATCTGAATTTAAAGAATGTAACTATCCATGTTTTAATTTGAAATTTTTGGAAATGGATATGAACTTAATTATGAACATTTTTTATTCAGGGATCAATGGATTATTAATAAAGTATGATGGAGATATTTGGCGATTGAAGGAAACAATTCTGAAGAAGGCAGATTGGATATCATCCCACTGATCGGACTATGGGGCCCACAATACAGGCCCAATGAAGCCCAAATTTTATAGGAGACTAGAAGACATATATGGGAACAAATAATTCTTCTGGAGATAGTGCTAATTAGTCTTCAATGGTGGTGATCAAGGCTTCCCAATTTGAAGATTTAATTTTGGGCCAGAGTCTGCGGCCCAGAAAAACAGCTAACCATTTCAATCATATCTCCCGAACCACAAATTATTTTGGGCTGAAAGTTTACAGGCTATTAAGGGAAATTCGGGGCTTCATTTAAGTAGTCTAGGGACCACTCAAATTCGACCTTATAGAAGGTCTGTTAGGCGCGTCTTTCCGGTGGATGCAAGCTTGCTGCAACTTCGGGGCAAGAAGTGGAAAAGTCTCTAATCATTAATGTTCCACCCACCTTTTTCCAAAATAATTAATTCAAGGCACATGGGATGTTGGGGGCTCGGCCAAGGCTTCATTTTTTCCTATTTAAGGCAGTAGTGGTGATGGATTTGGGGATCTTGGGTGCTTTGTTTCATTACAATGTTCTGCTGTCCATTTGATGTTGTAATTGTTCTTCATTCTCATGTACGTTGTTTGAATCAAATTAGTTATTAATAAAAGTTCTCCATTTCCTCTTTTACATTTCTTCTTCTTATCACTTTGATACCGTTGCTTTAAGGTGTGAATTTATTCACACCAGAACTTGTGAATTTATTCACACAACGGTGGAGTGATCCTTTCATTATTGTATTTTTCTTCTCCAATCCCGCTTCTTTAAGTCGACTTCCCACTTCCATTTGTTTAATAGCATAAATGGAGGGCTAAACCCTTATTGGTTGGTCCTAGGGAGTTGCATGGGGAAGATTGGATGTTATTTTATGATCTAAAATTCTGTAATCATTTCATTATTTTATGATTTCCATTTGATGATTTATTTCCTTCTTCGTCTTTGCCAACTTTAACAATGACACATTTCGAGTGCTAGTACGTTCCAATTCCTTGGAATGACCATTAAATTGATCCTACAAGTGCATTGGTTATTATCCTTGGAATTGTGTAGGGATTAAATTGGTGAATGATGTTGAGGAATTATATCATTTTGTGGGTATGTCTTGAATTAGTGAAATGAACGTTATAAGAAAATAAATTCATCCAATCTAACCCTAGTAACAACTTAGGATCAACTCATCTCCATTAATTATTTTAGACTAAGTAATTGTATGTGTGAATTTATTTTCTTTAGTTTAAATCAGTAGTTATTAAAATCAAATCAATCCAAATAGTTGGCCACTCCATAGCCAAAAATCCATCTCTTTTTATTGAGTGTCTAAAGGTTCTTCTTAGGTCTCTGAGGATTCGACAACCCAAGCTACACTACAAGCGACCGCTTGACCCTTAAAACTTGGGTAAATTTGGGCGAGACCAACACTGATTGCATGTGTTTTTTCAAAAGTTTTTTATTAAGTCAGCTCAACCAGGTAAACTCACGAGATATAACTTTTTAATCATAGAACACTTGTTTCATTTCAATATGCCTCCACATAGATAGTCGGCTAGAGTTCCTAGAGTTTTACTCATAGATAGCCCACTGAGTGACAAGGCTTCGGTCCAGGGCCATTTTCCAGCGGAGGCACCATCGGTACCTTTCCCCATTGGGCCACAGATACCACCAGCCCCAGCAGAAGATGATACATGCCGCTTGAGCGCGTTGCACGAGTTATCGCGCTAGAGGCCACCCAGGTTTAGGGGAGAGACGGGCCCACATACGGCTGAGGATTGGCTGGAGGCTGTGGTGAGAGTTTTCTAAGTGGTAGGGACACTATCTGATCTCATGGTGATTCTTGCTTCTAGCCTTATACAAGAAGCAGTAAGAAGAGGGTGGAGAATGATTCTTTAGGTCCACGATGAGATGACACTTCTCTAGGGAGACTTCAAGAGCATGTTCCTGGTAGAGTCTGTCCCAGTTACTCTTCGCACAGTATGCATACAAGAGTTACTTCATCTGCAGCAGGGCAGCATAACTGTAGCTCAGTAATCAATGAGGTCCACTAACCTCTCAAACTAATCCCCAGATATGGTGTGGGACCCATTCATCAAGGCCCAGACCTTTGAGCAGGATCTCAGGTGGGAGATTAGAGCTTCATTGATCTCACTCAGTATCCCAACGTAGGTGGGGGTGTTAGAGAGAGCCCTCTTTGTGGAGAGTTTCATTGTTGAGTAGTCTCCAGCAGTGAGATACACCACCAGTCGACATGTAGTAGAGTCTTCTACAGCTGGAAGTAGAAAAATTTCGCAAATTTCCAAGAGGACCAGACCTAAAGGTGGATGACCGCATGACTCAAAATCAGTTGTGCGGGGCGCTCGAAGTGGAGGCAGACATTCCAGGAGTGGGCAGTGTTGCACATGCGGCGGGTAGGGTCACATGGCTCATGACTGTCTAACCCACCATACGGATGATCAACAGATGATCAAAGGATCTCCCAGGTAGAGATAAATATTTGATCGAGGCTATCCACAGGGTGCAGGCGGACGTGGAAGAGGATATTGTTGTGCAGTTAGTGGTGGGTGACGATTTGAGGTGTTACCGCCACTACCATAAGAAGATCCACCCCAACTGCATGGTGTTCGTTCACAGGGGAGATCATAGCTCCAGGTAGGTGAGGCCTATGATCATGGCGCTCTAGAGATGATATGAGGTACGATCTATGTCTACTCCTCCTTAGCTACAGTACATGTAGACATAGGTGCCAGTCACTTTTTCATTTACACGGCCCTCGTTCGGAAGTCGGAGATTCCGGCAGAGACATTAGCTCAATCCTTATGGCTAGAGACTTTTACGGGAGCAGATTCGAGGATTACAAACTCGTTCCAGCAGTGTGAGCTTACTGTAGAAGGTGAGATCTTCACCTGGGATCTTCTAGTAGTGGCGTCGAGGCCTTACGATGTCATCTTGGGTTTGGAATGGTTATCTATAGTGCATGCTCAGATAGAATTTATTTGGAAAAAAGTGTGGTGTGTCCACATGGATGGGACCATGTTTACCTTCACCGGAAAGAAAAGATCCTTTGCAGCATAGGATATACTTTCTCGGAGGAGAGTGCAGCCGATTACTCATCAGTTGATTAGCCTTACCCTTAGAACTGTTTATCTGGAGAGTCCGACTTATCCTGTAGTGCTAGAACAATACACGGATGTTTTCTCTGAGGATGTCCCAGGTCTACCTCCTCACAGAGAGGTGGACTTTTACATTGACCTGTATCCCGGGACGACACTAATATCTACACTAGCATATTAGATGGATCCCATAGCACTTCGCGAGCTATGGATATAGCGACAGGACTTGCAGGGGAATGGATTCATCCAGCCTAGTGTTTTTCATTAGGCAACCCCGATTCTATTCTCCAAGAAGGCAGATGGGAGCTTGAGGCTTTGTGTTGACTATTGGCACCTCAACCAGGTGACTGTGAAGAACAAGTAATCGCTCCTGAAGATTGAAGACCCCTTTGATCAGAGTAATGGAGAACGATGGTTCTCGAAGATAGACCATAGATTAGGCTATCACCAACTCAGAGTTCGAGATGAGGATGTGCAGAAGACGGCATTCAGATGCCGGTGTGTCCATTACAAGTTCTTGGTTATTCCATTCGGTGTATCCAATATGGGACTCATGAACAAGATCTTTCAGCCATACCTCAATCGATTTTTCATACTCTTCATCGACGACATTCATATCTACTCGACTATTGAGGAGGATCATGCCTATCATTTGCAGGTAGTACTGGACACACTCTGAGAGAACCTGATTTATGGTAATCTCTCGAAGTTCTAGTTCTGGACCTGAGAGGTTCACTTTCTAGGACATGTCATATAAAAGGAAAAAGCTTCATTAGATCTAGCGAAGATAGAGGCGGTACTTTATTGGGAGCCACCCAGGAGTGTGATAGAGGTATGGAGTTTCCTGGGTTTGGATGGATACTACCGGAGGATTGTGCCAGACTTATCTAGAGTTTCAGAACCACTATTACCATTGAAGATGAAGGGGAATTCATTCATGTGGATGGAGAAATTCCAGAAAATCTTTCAGGAGCTAAGGAAAAGACTGACTAGTTCCCCCATATTGAGGCTTCTAGAGGAAGGCATAGGGTATATAGTTTATTGTGACGCATCAGGGACATGACTCGGATGTGTCTTGATGCATGAGAGAGAAGTGATAACATATATATCTTGGAACCTGAGACGACAAGAGTAGAACTATGCTATCCACGACCTGGAGTTTGTAGTAGTGGTCTCCGCCTTAAAGATATGGAGACAATATCTGATGGGTGAAAATTTTACATTGTACTCTGATCACAAGAGTCTCAGGTATATCTTCTCTCAGAAGGACTTGAACCTGAGACAACAATGTTGGATTGAGTTCTCCATGACTATAAATTCGAGATAGTATATATTCTTGGGAAGGGGAACATTGTTACAAATGCACTCAGCATGAGATCTGGTATAAAACTGCGAGGTGAGTCCATAGAGCAGCTGGCTTCTTTACAGATATCCTATGTGGATAGAGATGGAGCAGCCCTTCTACAATCTCTTACAGTCACTCCCCCACTTCTTCAACGAGTCAGGGAGGCGCAAAAGGGGGACGTTGACTACGAGACGTGACGTTCTTTGATATCCACAAGGTAGGCACCAGATAGACTTTTTTGATGGTGGGAAACATGTCATCCTCTTCAGAGGACGTACTATGTTACTAGTGTCAATTCAGGAGGAAGTGTTAAGAGAGTTACAAACATCCCCTCTAGCAGTACAACCAGAATTGGTGAAGATGCACCAGGATCTCTGACAATAGCACTGGTGGCCTGGAATGAAGAAGGCAGTTACAGAGTTTGTCTCTTGGTGCCTCACTTGTCAGCAAGTGAAGGAGGAGCATCATGTACTAGTAGGCTTGGTTTAGCCTTTAGAGGTCCCAGAGTAAAAGTGGCATGGGATATCCTTGGACTTCGTGATGGGTTTTCCACATACATCCAGGGGACACAACTTGATTTGGGTGATCATCGACCGACTCACCAAGTCGGCCCACATCTTACAGATTAGAGAGCAGGGTTCAGTAGAGAGCTTGATATGCCTCTATATACAAGATATTGTGAGAAAACATGGAGTAACATTGATAATTATTTCCGATCGTGATGCATGATTTACATCCGGACTTTGGAAGGGGTTGCAGAAGGCTTTCAGGATGCAGCTTCTTTGAGCACTACCTTCCATCATCAGATGGATGGTCAGACTGAGAAGACCATTGAGACCCTCGAGGAAATGATCTGAACTCGTGTCCCCGACTTCGGTCACAGTTGGCAGGATGACTTACCTTTGGTGGATTTTTCATACCACAACAGCTATCACTCCACCATTGGGATGGAACCTTTAAAGGTGTTATACGGGAGACCTTTGAAATCACCATTGTGCTTGAATAACCCAGGGTAGTCAGAACTAGTGGGACCAGAGTTGGTATAGGCTACCACAGAGAAGATGCAAATCATCCAAGAGGGGATGAAGACTGCTCAGAGCTGACAGAAGTTGTATTCCGATAGGAGACGAAGACCTCTATAGTTCGTGTATGGTGACCATATCTTTCTACTGGTCTCATCTCGATGAGGTTTACGAAGATTTGGATGATGTGGAAAGTTATTTCTAAAGTTCATCGGAGCTTTTCATCTCCTCATTAGAGTTGGTGAAGTGCCTTATCACTTAGCTCTTTCACATCAGTTGCACCGGGTGCATGATGTCTTCTACGTATCCCAGCTAGGGATATATGTGCATGACCCTTCTCACATCATCGACCATAGCAAGCTGGACGTCGATGATGGGGCGAATTTTACAGAGGTTCAAGTAGATATTGAGGATCGACAGGAGCAGGTCCTTAATGGATGATTTATACCTCTGGTGCGCGTTCACTGGCATCACATGAACCTCTAGGAGAGCACATGGGAGTGGGAGGCTCAGATGCATGCTCAATATCCCCACTTGTTCCCCTACTTATGATTTGTGGCTTATGGGGACATAAAGCCCTGTGGTGGGGAGAATGTAAAGACTTAGAAACTCTATGTACTTTTTTTAATTAAATGGGAACTTTAGGAGTCCATGAAACATGATGGTGCATGATTTCGAGGTCTGGAGTTCCCAGAATCAATTTCTGAAGTTTTGTTCAGGTACGTTTAGTGAATGTTTGAGCGAGTTTTTATAACATTTGAACCAGTTATTGAAATTGAAATCTGAGGACACTGTTGAACTCACAACGCCAATATTCTATTAAGGATACTTTCACCTCGATGGTAGTTGGTTGAGCGTGAAAGTTAGTTTTTGGGTTTTTCGTGAATGAATAAAATAAAAATAAAGTTGTGGAGCTTTATTTTTATTTTGTTTATCAAACATCCATGTAGAAGTTGGAAGAGGGGTCCACCGGAACTAAACTTCCATGTGGATGTTGGAA
Organism: Viscum album; assembly: GCA_963277665.1. Classification (NCBI taxonomy): domain Eukaryota; kingdom Viridiplantae; phylum Streptophyta; class Magnoliopsida; order Santalales; family Viscaceae; genus Viscum; species Viscum album. Next base: position 1,882,933,327 of record OY728132.1, read on the forward strand.
GTGGGGACCACCAATCCTTAACCTCCCATGAGTGGTTATGGTGGTGGGGACCACCCAAACCATAACCTCTCATGAGAGGTTATGGTAGTGGGGACCACTTGGGATTTACTCCCCCTGAAACCCCCCTTTAATTGAGAGAAACCATCAACTCCCTATTAAATGTGGGGGAATCCTTTTGGAATCCACCAAATAGTTAATCCAACACACCACTTAATTTGGGCCAACGTAAATTAATCGGCTTGACACCTTTTTAAATAAAGTAACCACGTCATTGGAATTTTGGAAGGTTCCTATTAAATGAACCGTCATAAATTCCATGATCTTTACATACCTCTCCCACTTCGATATATAGGGAGATTTGAAAGAAGATTTGGGATGGCTTCACCAAGCGACGAAGCACCGGTAAAGTGATGCGACGCTCAACACTTAGAGGATTACTCTCTCAAATGAAGAATGATTCCTCCACAAAGAACACTAGTGAGGAACGTCTTCGACCATCTTCCACAGAACCTCCTTCGACGTAGGATGTGTTCGTCTACAACGAATCGACGTTCACCTTCCCGCACCATCGTTGACAAACAACGAACAAAAGTAGGGATTTAATTTTATTTAAGTATGATTGATACCCATGTTCTTCCCATGTTATTCCTTTCTTTTAAAATAAAGAATGAGGATGTTTTCCATTTGTGGGTTTTGATGTGATTATTCTTGATGAACCACTTGCTACACTCTAAACGCGGAGGGAGTAGGCCAAAATAACATGGCCTGACTCCCCTCCACCGTTATTATTTGTGATGTTCTTTGGAATGGAGACGAGGCGACGAGATGATTAAGGCGACAAAAGCAAAGGCATCGCCGCCCATGGACACCATGACCCGTGCCGCCCCCACTACACCCCAGCCGAACTAGCTCCACTGCCCTTGGCCGAACCACGCCTCCCGCAGGCTTCCGATCCGCCTCGGCTACATCACCCACCGGCCAGGCCAACCGCTGACCCAATAGGACCGAGCTGTGTCGCGCCCCAGTTGAATCGTCCCCTAGACTCCGCGCCCCCACATGCCTCGCGGCTGCACCATCCGCGTGCCCCATGTGACCCATGAACCCCACGGATCCACCGTCCACGTGCCTGGTGCACCCCGAGGCTCCGCCGTCCATGCGCCCCATGCACCCCACGACTCCATCGTCCGTGCACCCCGCGTTCCCCACACCATCGTGGGCCGAACCGGCCCGTCGGCCACCTGTAGTGCCCCGGCTGAACCGGCCTTCCGTGACCCCATGGTGGCCTATCCGAACCGGCCACCTGCATCCCTTGTGAGGCCATGGAAAAACCAGGTCCATTCCCTCACCACGCCTCTGGGCCAAACCGCCCTTGCACCGACCCGCGATCGGTCTGTGCCCTCGCGGCAGGTCCATGACCTCGCAGCCCTCAGTGAACCCTCGTGGCCTCGTGGGTTAGGCCTAGTAGGCCGAGCCAAACGCAACGGGCTAGCCCGCCCAACGGGTCAGGCTGGGTCGGACCGGGTAGGACCGGACCCGGGCCCACTACGACCCATTTACAGTCTTTCGGCCATAACTTTTACACCGGCCGTCCGTTTGACGAACCGTCAGCGGCACCAAAAATCATGGAGTGAGACGACCCCATTGAGTATACTCCACTGAGTTTTGGATTGAGATGGGAAACAGTTAGGTTGGATTGAGCACGAATCTAACTGGGCCCGTAGGACTAAAAGGATAAAACTCACAAACTGATCATCCGATAGACACACCGTCAGTTGCGTTGAGACCCATGTGACATGGAAGACCATTGGGATACTTTTTTGTGGGTCTTCATGATAGTTGAAGCACTAACTAGTAACTCGTGGAGCGGATCTTTTGGAGACGAGCGAGCATTTGTGCGGGAACCTAGTAGATGGATGAGACATGATGATTGCTGACCGTTGGACTTAGAGTGACTCAACTAGCCCAGTGGGGAGTGCCTGGTTGTGGCGACATACCCACTATAGAGGAGCACCTGGTTGTGGCGGCAGACCCGCGGTACACAACAGGAGGAGTACCTCTGCAGGATATGAGGGGGAGCTCGTGGTAGTAGTGGGAGTCCCGCGGTGGTGAGCGCCTATGTGTGACGTAGCAGACCCACGGTACTCAATAGGAGGAGTACCTCAGCAGTCCAAGGTTAGTGGGTATATCTTGGTTTTGGTGGCATGACCATTGTACTCGATAGAGGAGGAGTTCTCCAGTAGCTGAGGGCTCGAAATGTTTTACCCCTAGAATAAGTCCAACATTGAGCTGAGTTAGTATCTTTTGTGTTTTCATCATGGTGGAGATGGATTACATGATAACATAGGTATATATATGAGAATATACCTAAGTGGGGTTATCAGATGATTTCATACTTTGTAGTTTATCCATGTTGGAATTGGTGAGACCTTGAGGATCTCGGAGTCCCTACTACGTATCATTATACTCACTACTGCCCAGGATATGCCCACACCTTATTATGTTGGATGCGGATGACAGACAGCACTGACTGAGGCTAAGAGTACCAGGACTGGAAGGTACCTAGAGGTGGACCTTACGATGAGTCAGTACATAGAGAAGACTGATGGATGTGGAGTACTAAGGAGGCTATTTGTACCTACCCTTCAGGTAGGAATAACTGAGGACAACCCAATAGCTATTTTTTCTTTTCTTCAGTTGTATTTATACTTCCAGTCATGTACATTACAGTTGGTCTTGTATTTTAGGACACTTTTACTTTACAACACTATTTTGTTATACAGATTCCTTAGTGTTTTAAATCTAGTAGTGTGCACTGTTGGGTGTGTTTATAGGTTATAAAGGAAATTTCTTCACTTTTTTAGGTAATCACGCCTTTGGTGCTAGTCTCCAACCCCTTGCCTATGGAAGGCATGCTTGGGTACCCACAGAATGGGCCTGGGGGACGGGTCGTGACATCTATAATAACCATGTAGACCAATAAAGATTCATATAACAAAGACATTTTTCAGAGGTTTCCAAGAGATAACAAATTTTATCTTTATAGGATCCACTAAAATAGATTTTTCATAAATTTCATTGATTATAAAGTGTACCTATTGTATCAAAAAATCACATATTAATAGTTTAGAAGACAAAATTTGGTCTCTCAAGATTCCCACCTCTGTATCCATGTGTTTCTCATTCCCATCTTTTTTCCTTGAATACACCAATATGTGAACCAAAAACACCATAATAGAAAAATCTAGATATCATGAATGTATATATTTCATCAATTCAATAAACATAGTTTGTGCATTTGTGGGACCTAATGGCATTACAACATTATCATAGTTTCTATATCTTTTGATGAAATCTGTTTTCAAAATATCTTCAATATGAAATCAAAATTTAGTATTTCATGTTCATAAGTTGATTTAAGAGAACTATTGAGCTCCACCATATTCATAAAAAAAATCATTAATGCTTGAAAGTGGAAAACAATTCTTTTTCAAAACATGGTTATGTTTAAGATAATTGGCAGATAACCTTTGTGTTCCACCTACTTTATTTACGAACAAGATGGATGCTTTCTGGAGAGATCTGTTTGGTTGGGTGAAACCTTTCGTTTTCAACTCTTCTAATTGAACTTTCAATTCCACTAATTCAATTAGTTCCATCATATAAGACAAAATGTAAATAACACTAGTCCATGGAAGGAGATCAATCATAAACTTCTCATACCTTAAAGGCGATAACCCTAAAAAGTTATTAGGAAAGGCATCTAGAAATTTATCCATGAATACTGGAAAACATCTATCCTCACTCTATTCCATCAATTTCAAATTCAAATCCACCAAATGGTAATATATCATTCCCACTACTGGTGCTTAGAAACCAATTTAAGTGGTCTTTATAGCCTTTTTCCCTCCAATGAGATTCGTGACACCGTACTCATTTATGAAACAAATCGTTATTCTATAACAGTCTATGCAAGCCTTTAATGTTCTCAAAAAATCAATATATTGGATTACATTAAATACATCTATCTCCAAAACTATGATTTCCTACTTCATCTCATGTCCATTAATAGTTATAGAACATTCTCTTCAACTAGAGGCTCAACATCATCTTTCACTAAGTGGAGGTTGATGTGTAATCATAGAAAGAATCATCTCAAATTTTAAACACATAAAATCAACATCACAATAAGAAATAAAGGAATTTGATAAACCTATATAAAATAGATCTTTCATAAAGGTAGAATTCAATAAATTCTTACCAGTTATCATAGTTTGTCCATCCAAATCATATACAATCATCTAATCGACTCTAGACAATTTTTCCATTGATTCAATTCGCTTCTATTTTCATTTATGACATTTACCTTGTAGAATATTCTGGGTGTTCCATGAATCACCATGGATAGATCTACTTTGATGACAATTCCGATAATTATAGGATCATCCTGTTGAGGCATACGATGCTTACATCACATGAGAAGTGTCTCAAGCACCAATACATGGAGCACGGTGACAATATCTCTTACGATGTCCCATATTGTTGAAATTATGCATTGTTATAGGTGTTTTATGTACACTCTCTCAACATATGGTCAAAGGAACCACATTAGAAACATCATACATAGATATATGGTTGTGGAGGAAGGTTCACTAATCCAGTAGTCTGATTATGAATTCCAATTGTACCTTGGAAATAAGTGACTCTCTTCCACTTTCTCCCATAATTCAAGTTCCCACCATTTCCCCTAGGTATCATCATACTTCCTCCTCCCAGAGATACTGAGATATCAGGTTCATCCACAGTAGCTTTGTTCACAATCTATGCATAATTAATAATAGAGAGCAATGCAATATTTCGGAAAATCTCCCATATTATCCCCAATTTAAAGATACTTGTCTTCAATGATGCACTCACCAAAACTTCTAGCAGAAAGAACACAAAATTCATAAATTTTTATCCATATTCTACTATATATTGATTTTCCTAATTTAGGCTAAAGAAGTCTATCATTATCTAGATCCTGAATGTGTGAGGATAGAATTACATGTTAAATATTTCTTCAAGAGCCATCCAAGTACGTCCATGATTTAGTTTATCTTTCACCTCTAGATCCCACCACTGACATGCAAGATCCTCAAATATATAACTCTCCAGCATAAATTTCAAATATGATGGTGTGCTGATGAAATTGAATATATGATTCATCCTATTTAGCCACACCTAGATCATTTTGGGTTCTAAATCACCCCAAATGATGGGTGGATTCTATTTCATGAACTAGATTGAATGATCCACATGCGTTGGATCATCCCTCCAGATCCCAATGTCCATATCTTTTAATTCATGAAAAATAATCCTATCCTGGTCTTGGTTTACCTATGGTTTAGGTGAAACCACATTATCCACAACTTATTATGGATGATTTATTTGACACCTACCAAATTCCTTTCCATAAATATACAACAACCTATTTATTTATAACTCTCTAGAAACTGATAGATTAACATTTCAAATTCTATCACATAAACATTCATAGAATTCCTTTCTAGAACAACCTCTTCTGGGTTTAACTATTTTGAAGAAAATCTATTCTTTCTTTTGAAAATAAACCCTTTTTCAAAATACACAAACAATTACATTTTCAAAATAATGAATTCGAAAACTATTTCTATATTTTTTAAAAAGTTAAAACTTTTCACAAAATCAAAAATCATTTCTCAAAATGAAATATGAAATTCTAGTGTAAATTAATTCCTATACAATTCATTTGATGCATGTATCATTGGTTAAAACCCTGAGAATGTGATTTAAAAAATATAATAAGTGTCTCAAAAAACACATATGTACCAAAATACCGAGTAAAATGAAGTTCATCATTTGATTTTTAGCTTTCTCTTATTATGCTCAAAATTTCAAGTCCCACAAATCCTACTCTTTTATAATATCAAAACCCAAGGAATAGACAAGAATGACTTTCAACACCAATATCAAGAAAACTAATGACTACTTGTTAAACAAGGGGAGGAACAATCTGAAACCATTTATCTCAAAGAATCATTTGGATCAAACAAAATAATAAATTTATAATCACCCAAACATTTTCATTGGCTTGATAACAGAAAAAATCATTACTCAGACTTATGTGACATCCCCAAGATGCCAGAGGATTGAAATAAATGCTGATGGGATTCAAATTCAAGTGGGGTATGATTTCTAATTTAATAAATAAATCACTAACCAAAAAAACATTTTATGATGCAGTATAGAAACATGGTAACACAACTATCAACATTATAGAAAAACCACACCAAAGTGTACTACAGTGTAAAACAAAGAATCTATCAAAGTAAATAGCAGAATATGACTACAAAAACTCCAAGAAAACCATAATACTCAAATCTCCACAATATCCACACTCCAACATTACCAAACCTCCCAAGCTTCATTAGGTGGTGCTAAATGCATGTAATACGTTCTCAATTCCCATATCTCTAAAGATAAAATCTTCAAAACCACCGATGTTCCAAAGTATAGGTGAGTATAAAACATAGTTAGCTTTTCCCAATAACTTCCCTACTCATGCCACTAGGATAGAAATTTTAGAAAAATTTATATAATATAGTTTACATAAATAAATTTCTCAATTTTTTTTATAAATAAATATATAAAAACATCTAAACCATTTAAAATGTGAAGTCCATAAGTTTTGTTTCAACAATTTCCCATAAATTAATACTTCCAAACAAAAACCAAACAAGAAATTAAAACCATTTCTTGCTCACAATTTTTAATAAGAATTCCCTTCCACTTATTCACACATAGAACTATTCTAGATTCATTATGAAAGTTCCATATTCATGAGTGTTGTCTCATTGATCTACCATGTATTCACATGATAATTATACCCCATGTGCCATTACACCATTATCACCAAGAAATATTTCAGATTCCTACCAATCAATATAAATTTAATCTCCACACACACCACTATTATCCCAAAACTATTAAAATAAACCAATTCAAACCATTACATTAAAACAATTCTTTTATTGAAAACCATTAAACAAACCAATTACAAACACCAATTCCATTCAATAAAAACCATTCATTTCATTGAAAACGCTTAAAAGTAAAATCCAATAATCACTATTCGAGTAAGGTCCCATGTTATGATCTCTATTTTTAAATCAAGAATAAAACACTTTATTCCAAAGAACCAATTTTCAATGTTTTACACATCCCTCACCAAAGTAGGTTTCCAAAAATCATAAAGCTTCCAAATCATAGTCAAATCAACAAAAATCAATCAATTTGAAATAATGAAATTCAGTTAAGCCAAGAGGATTTTAGATTGTAGCCACCTACTTCTACCATTGTGGTGAAAACAAAAAATGGATGACAGACACTCAAGAAAACCTAAGTGATTCTCAACAAAACCACATTAGATATATTCTTATACCAATAAAAGACCAAATATCATCATATATGGCATCCATAACCTTTTATCTACACAAAATAGTTGTATATATGATAAAAAAGAGGAGATGATAAGTATATCTAAGTAGATCTATGAAAACATGACAAAAAATGTGAAGAATGATACTTACCATAAGAATAAGGCTTAAAAACATCATGGGAGGGCACTATATTGATTCCAAATCTCTTGGTAGAGGTTCTAATAACTTCATTGGTGAATAATATTGAGTTATGCCCCCCAAGGAGAAAAAAATTGGAATTAGAAGTGAAACGAGTGAGATCCTAATTTTTAGGATATAACTTTAACTCTTTGTATGGTTATTTTGCACCGCTAGAGAAAAGATGTGTTGCCTACTTCCTTCTACAACCCCTCAAATAGTAATCCTAACCATTTACAAACAATTATGATACTAGTACCTCAAAAACTAATACTCTGGATGATTTCTCCTAGGATTTCTGCACGATTTGGAAAAATTGTGCACATCCCGCGTTTATCACATTTCTCACCAAATAAATTATTTAATGTTCACCCAACACTCCCATACATCACCCTTAAACATTATACACATAAGAATAAAGATTCAAGTGTTAGATAATATATACTAGGGTTACTATAGTTGCCATATATATTCAAATATTAATCTTGGATTCATGGTTTGGTTGCGGATTTTACAGTGGTGCCACCATAGTGCTTGAGTTTTTTACCACATAGGAGTATTAGAAGTTTGGTGTGTTCTTTTTACTATCACTATGATTTTTATTTTATTATTACATTCAGTTTTAGGATATTATCTAATACATCACGTAATATTTTCACTTGAATTATTGATATATTCGTCTTAAAATGGGTATTTTTTTATAGTTGTGTGTATGTGTTTATGGGTAAATAAGTTACCTTTAGTTCATGTGTTAATTTGGTGGAATTTATTCACATAATTTAGTTCCAATGGAATATCACCTAAGGTTAGTGGAACCTATGAACCATACCATGACAATGGGTTGGGTGTGGAAGTCACAAATGATATCTATTTGTTTGGAATTTTTTTAGAAATGTTATAAAGGAGAAAAGATATATTAGGACTTGAAATTTATTGAATAATTATGTTTATATATACATTGTTTTTGAACATAAAGATACCAGGGATTTCTATGAACAAAAAGTGTTCTAATACAATTCTATGTGATCTGGAAACTAATTTTCATGGGTTTATCTGATGAATTTTAGGTATCATGCACTAGTTAAGTGACATCCCACAATGAATACATTCCACTTGGATATTTTACTATTATATATTGATATTGGGATTACTTTTCCTTGAGATTTATGCTTTAAATAGGGAAATAATAATGATAATTAAATTAATTTTAAATTTTCAGTTTGGTTTTATAAACAAAAATCCCTCAAATAGAATGAGAAACTAGAGAGAGGGTGTAGTATAGAATGTGGTTCCACATAATTCAAGGGTGATCTGGTGACTGAATTAGATCATTGTTTTGGAAATCCATGATGTTGATATGGAAACATTGGAAGAGGAGCGTCCTTAATTGAATTACACATTGGAGTTCCCTAAGAGGAACCCATTGGTATTTCTATATAATTGGGGATATGAATAAATGTTTGTTTTTGTAACTAGAATAAATATAATATTCAAATTTGTCAGAACCCTAGATGAGATTATGGTCTAGCTAGTGATATTCATAATAAAAGACATTGTAATAAAATGGAAGGATCATAATATTTAAGAAAGTATGGATGAGAAAATTTATTGGTATGGTTTTATGGAGTTATTCAATAAAAAGTTATACTAGAATATCTTATAGCTAGAAAATATAATAGATTTATTCCATCTAAACCAAGGTAATTTGGTAGTAACTGAATATTCATCCCAATACAAACTTTTTTTATGAATATATTAGAAATTTAAACACTGAAAGCCTATATATTCAGGTATGGACTATGACATGTGGTATGGGTAAAATTAGTTATATTGTTTTTGACAAATTATACTTAAATTTTTAACAAGAAATTAGTAAGACAGATAGATTGGGTATGAAATCCTAGTGGAGGGGACATGTTTTTCTATCCAAATATGGGTGGGAAATATAGTGCTAGAATCAAATGTTAGATGGAACTTTACTCCTATGGAAATAAGAAACTGTATAGCTAGTCTACTATATTGGTCTCTTCTCCACCACATCGTAGTAATGAGTTTGGATACATTGAGTATTTTCCCCTCCATCAGAAGAAGAAGGAATATAATATGCATCTAATGATGTTTCAAAATTGGGGAAATATATTGAATATTAAGAAGTATTAAAATATATTTATGAAGTCAATTTTATGAGATAGAACAACTCATCCTCCTGAGTTGAATGCATAGAAAAAGTGATATCCTCAATATAGATATCATCCAAAGAATCTGGTGAAGCAAGATAACTCTAGGAATGAATTTTTCGTCTAGTTGAATCCTCATTTAAGGAGAATGAATTATTTTATGAGGTTATATTAAAAACAATATAGAAATGAGTGGGCTATTACAACTAAACATTCCAATTCCTCCACAGTTTAGAATACCAATCAATTAAACTAGAATTGTATGCTTGTTTTGTTTGATACTAGTGTAATTTATTCCTTTATTTATTATCATGTAGTTAAAAAAATCAGGATTAAACAGAAAAATGATTCCATACATAAGGATAATTAAGAATACCCTAATATAGTGGTAGTGGAGAATATTCAATTTCACATATTTTACTATTATTATCTATGTGGTACCTTTTATGAAGGATTTTATAGTCATAAAGATTTATATTTTTAATTAATATTTGGAATTGAATACCTAGTGGGACATAATTCCCCAATTAACGACTATCCTAAAAATGTAACTTTTACATCATTTGATGGTAATTTTCATGTATTCATGGGGGATTTTATATCAACATAGGAGGATAAGGACCTTTTTTAATAGTAGATAGATCCAATTCTGGGTTGTTCACATCCCTGCCTCTATACATTGTATATGAAATTATGAATGTGGATTTTCATGTTATAATGAATAGATACCCTAAAAATATTTTTAATGGTTTCATAGAGTTACACCATTACTTGGATATTTAATTCTTTATCCACATACCCCTACGAAATAGTCCTATTTTTCTCTCATCATACAAAATGGATTCAAGAAAACTGTTCAAATTAATAGAATGTCTTTAATAATTAGAAATTAATGTCTTAATTATATCTTGAACATTTCTTGGGATGGTACTGTTATATTTATATGCAATGAATATTTTTCTCCCCCATTATATGTTTATTATTATAGAATGAACTATGGTATGAAAAAAATTTCATATCCTCTTCCATACATTGATGAATTATTTAATCAATTTAATGGGGTCAATTTTTTCTCCAATATTGATCTATGATAATGATACAATAAACATAGAGTAAATAAAGAGGATATACTTCAGATAACATTTCCTTTTTGATACAGTAAATACAAATTTTAATGTCATATCTTACAGTCTAAAGAATGGACCATCAGTTTTGATAGACCAAATGAACTATAACTTTTAAAAGTATATTGATTTTATTTATATTTCTTAATGACTATTTTGTTTATTTAAGGAACATGATGGGAAATTAGGATAATATAAATATTATGGTCATAATGTCATGAGATAAAAAATTTTACAGTAAATTTTCTTATTATAATGTTTTAAATATAGATGTTCATTTCCCTAGAAAGAAAATTTCTGAAGAATAGATATTTTTTGATATAGGGAGGATTGGAGAATTAATTTCTTATTATACAGTAAAGAGTATATTTTAGATCCAATGTTATCATGGATTGGTTGGATATTATAATTTCTTCATTTAGGATTTTATAAGGAACTATTCCATTATGACTACATTCATAATTAACGAAATTTTATTCAAATGGGATGATAACTGTAATAAATTCATTAAAGAGGTTAATAATCATCACACTTTGACACTAATCCCCACATTCCTAGATCAAAGTCATTGTTATGTTGGTTTTTGGGATTTTTTTAGATCATGTTTGGGTTGTTTAATCATGTAGGGAGATCATGTCATTTCTAATGGCTCAAGGATGTTAAGGACACATGAAATGAAATTACCCAAATCATATCCAAAAATTATTATCTATGTAGTAACAACTTCACAGTAATAAGGTTTTATAGGATTCTTAATAATATTTTTCCCAATGTTACATTAACATGGGGTCATGATAATGGATGGAGTACCTATAGATTCTAGAATTCTACATGATGTATCATCTTGGGAATCAAAATTATGTGGCAGATTCTTTTATTAAGAAGTCATATAATTATGTGGTCAAAGAGGATTCATTCAAATTATAGTTTATGAATGCTATTACTGATATGAATCTATGTTGTTCCAAATAGAATGCTAATGTTTTTTTATTAATTTGATTTTTTATTTAATACACTTATTCATAAGGGCTTAATGATAAAATAGTAATTGAATCCCCATTGGTCAACCTAAATGGTAGGGATATGTTTGATGGTTTAAATAATTTTCCCAAATCATTTTTCCAATTTTGAACTAGAATGATGACCCCTCAATCTTTTCACAAAAATATCCTTTAACATGTAACTATTTATAATGGAATATTTACATAAGCATTCATAAAATTAAAAAAGATATAAAATGTAATGTATGATGGATATGTATGGAAAATAATATTAAAAATTATGTTATGAAATGTTTTACTTATTAATATGTAGAAGATGGTAATCAATGAACATATTTTATGTCATAATCTATTCATATTACTTTTTGAAAATGGGGGCATTTTGTTATGGAATTGTTCACTTGTTTTCAATTTATGATCCAAAATCATTATTCCGTTGTTTTGTATGTGGATCAATTAACCTTGATAAAACACATTATCCTAATATGATATTCTAATATGGTAGATGGTATGGAAATTTAATATATTCGAGAGGTTTTTATGATACAAGAAGTACCACTTTTGATCATCTTCATTAGGGATCCTATATTATCTTTTCAAATTTTATACTCCTTGTAATAGAACCTGAAAATTCATTTTTATTTGATTTTCAATGAGCAGTAATCTGCAGACCACCAGGCGGGAACCATAAACCAAAGTAACCCCAATACAATACAGGATTTCAAAATTCAAAAACGTTCACAACACCCGATGAGAAGATCGGGGGATTACCCACCCTCATCATGAGTACCACTGAAGCCGTCGCCATTCATCATCATGCTGAGACTCACTGTTGACATCGCGATCCATCACCTCATCATCGTCAACATCCTACCACCGCACCAGACACCGAAGACTATCCGAGACCTCCGGTGCCCCGTCGAGAACAAACAATCAAACCATCACCGAAAAACAAAAAACCGGCGTCGAAGAGCTGCGTCTGGAACGATGGCGGTCGCCGAACCGCACCTCCCAAAACCTTGTTGGTACCACCGCTCCGGCTCCGACCAGGAGAGGAGAAGCAGAACTTAAGGTCAGAGCAGAGGTTGAGCGGCCGAGAGTTCCAAATGGCAGTAACGACGACGAGGAGAAAATTGGAAACAAACAAAAAAGAAGCAAGCGACCTAGCAGCACCTGGAGATCCGTCGACCGCCGAACCGCCTAACCCAAAACCTCCTTGAGGCACCGCTCCATATCCGACCTGGATAGGCACCGAGGAACAGGAGGTCAGAGCCGCGGAAGGGGCGACTGAAGAAATCCGCAGTAGACGACCAGCATCGTATCCCCAGGACCTCCTTGCAGTAGAAGTCGGCATCGCGAAAGAGAGGGCGTCAACATCAGATCGGAAGTGATACCTAGACCGAAAGAAAGACCTAGGCACGAACTTGCCGCGGAAGAAACACCGGGGGAATGAAGCCAAGGGAGCCCCATCATCTTGAGGGAGAAGCATCGCCGAAGGAGGAGAAGCCCTAGAAACGGGGGAGAGAGACGCGAGAGCACCGAAGAGAGCCCCATCATCTTGAGGGATAAGCATGATAATGACATATCATCCTCATATTGATGCGAAAATAGAAAGAAAAATTTTCATATTAAAGGAAATGCATTGAAAATGTTTCATTGAAATTAGTGACTCATAGTAAGATCATCTATCATTATTGGAGTACTTATATATTATCATATATAAACCAATGTTACATTTAAACTTTTTAAAGGTATTTTAATGCCATCAAATAATTTCTCTACTTTGTTATGTGAAAATAGGAGATATTTCACTGATTGGACAAATCCACGGCAATAATACTAAAAAATGATCTAAATTATCATGAAGTTGATTTATATAGATCAAAGACAATTGATAAAAATATACTAATCTTCATTTTAGGTATTTTTATTTTAATTTAAAATATAATATTTGTTTTTGGAATGTTTCAAAAATATATTGTCATCATAACTGTAAATGAAAGGGAATTTTTCTCCACTGTATGTTGGATCATAAGAGATTATAGAACAGATTGAAGATGAATCATAAAATTTAGCCTCACTACAAATAATCATGTTTCCTACAATGTATTTCATGTCTCTAGGAATAGAATTTATTAGTGTGATCCAACTCATCAGGTCGGTTGGGATCATGATACATATGATCCAAATGTGATGTTTTTAGGAATTTGTAAAAATTATTGATAAAAATGAGATGACCTTGTGGGGGTTGTCATATTATTTATATGAGTATTATGTTTTTATGTTATAATCTAATAGGTAACATGGGAAATAGAAACTCTTATTCTAGTGTAATGGCCTATGCATTTAATGATGTTGAAGACCTCCAAAATTTTGATGAGAAAATTTCTAACTATATGGTGAATGTAGAAACTCCCAATATGTTGCTCATCTTTGTTATTTAAAATCTCATTGATTTGAGTGATTTAGTTGAATATTTAGAGTATTTTTTGAGGGAAAATGGAAGGGAAGTAGGAATATCATTATGAGAACTAGTTTATGTTCGTAATTATAATTGACAACATGAATGGTTCGAGAGTAGATTCTGGGGGTTTCATTCTTGGTTTTAATTATTTTATGGGAATAATTACTCAAAACATGGAATGGTATTCATGAAATGATATGATTTCTTGGAATTTAAGTTGATGATACATAAATATCATCATATGTTGAATCTTGAATATTCATGACATAAATTATTATTTCACGTGGTGAATATTTCTAGATTGAATTAGTTTTATTATTTTCGCAATATATCCATTTCTCATTATGTAATTAATATTACTCTAAACATATAAGGTTCTTATAGATGATTTTTAGAAATATTCTATGTCCATATTATGATTTTAACTATCCTTCGATCATTTTTTCTTAGAAATTAAAGGTTATTACTATGTTCTTCCATTCCATCATGGATGTTCTCAATTATATAAAAACATAAACTTGGATTAGAGTTTTTTTAATCATTTTTATGTGATTATATATGTTTTTATCAAATTGTATTATAATTTTATAGCGAAAAATAAATGCAAGGGTAGGGTATGTGAGAACATATAGAGGATCATCATACAATACATTACTGAGGTAGGTTATTTTTCCCACATTTCATTTTTCATAGAATGTAAAAGATTTCATGATTATTATTTATTCTTATATATTGGCAAAAAATTTATTTCCAAGACATTTTTAAATCTATGTTAGAATAATCTCTTATTCTTATTCTTTTTTTAGATGATGTGGAGGACACCACATGGGATTGAAATTAATGGTTTTAAAATAAGGATTTGATTAAAAAATGATGTTTTGTGGGTGTTCATAGAATGGATTACATTTTGTGTGTTCTTTATCATCAATAAATTCAATCAATAATGGAAGGAACCGTGAACATAAGACCATTTTTTATGTTATAGGTTATTCATGGTCATATGTGTATATGTGAGTAGTTTCAAATGAACATTTAATTATTGGGCCATTGATAGAGGTAACCATAATCAAAGGAATATTTTGGAGATTTAAGTTTTTATGGGTGGATGAGTGAAATAAATAAATCAATGTTTGAATAAGATTTTAATAATAGTTTTAAAATAATTTTTTTTGAAGACTGTTTCTGATAACATGATTTCTTGTTTAGACCTGTTTTTGAAAAATATACTTATTTATTTATATTTTTTAAAACTAAATTAAAATTATATAGATAATCCTCATGATATTTTATAAGACAATTATCTAACAATATTATATTATTAGTTAAATATTGTAATGGTCTCTTGGGGTTACCTTTATAATTTTAGTGCTCACCCATTAATACACACCTCAGTGAAAATCTAGATGATATCTTCCATAATGTAGGAATAACAATATTTTTGTAATTTTATATAAGAGAACCGTGGTAGTGTATTTTATGAATGTATGGAGGTGGGTAATAGATTCTTGGTCATGTATTTGAGTTTAGGGTTTTTCAAACTTCGATTTCTAGTCTTTCACAACTTTGGAGAATTAGCTATTTGGTTCATTTATTTCCTTTGTTAATCATCTTTTACATTGTTAATTTCTTTGAGTTATTTAATTATCTCAAGAATAAATTTTAGATTTAAATATAATTATTTATATATTCATATTTTTATTGGTTCAGTTTATTTTAATTTTATTATGTTTAAGGGAAATTATGTCCCCCCCCATCTATTCTTGTGTTAATCCCTTTGCATTTATACCCAACATTTGGTGCCTGAGGATTATCACCTAAGGTTAGTCGAACCACCAAACTATCCCATTCTTATGAGACGGATAGGTATATTAAAAAATAATGGGTGTATTGATTTTTAATAGTAGGATAGATGGTATTCATAACCTTTTTTATTAATTATTGAATAAAATGTTGTTAATGATATTTTAGAGAGGATTATCTCATTTTTTTGATTATAATATATATTGACATTTATGTGACATTATGAACTAGTGGTTAATACAATTTTATGTTCTATAATAGAGTAAATGTTTTAAAATAATATATGGTTTCATTTTTGTTCATTTTATTAGAGGTTAATATGGTTTTTGGAATGACATATTTTAGATACTATATGACTAGGGTGAAAAAATACACGACTATATGATTTTATAAAAGATTAATGTTATTTTGGGAAATATATGTAACATAATATAACAAGGTAGATGTTTTATAATATTTTATATATTTAATGGTAATTATTTTAATAATATACATACCAACATTCATCATTAACTAAAAATTTAAATCATGGGGCTGTAACTTATTTAATGTTGTTGATTGTGACAAACTATTAATTTACTATATAATATTAAATTTAAATAAACACTCTTATAGTTAATTCGATATAAAAACATTGAACTAAAACGATAACATACACATGACATGATTAATATTAATATAATAAAAATAAAACAACAATTGAATAATATTATATCTAAATTTATAAGATAAATGATAAATGTGATTTAATATTGAAATGAATCGTTCTTTATCAAATAAACATTCAAACTGCTAGATTTTTTCCAAATAAATTAAATCATTCAATATAAATTATAATATATAATATTTGAATATATCAGCTAACATATTTTCATTAAATAAATTATAAATTGTTATGAAATAATGTATAAAAAATTATTTTTTAAAAATAAAATTCTTCAATAATGATAGTTTTTCAATATATTTTGAATTGTATTTAAAAAAATTATAAAATTTATTATTTGAATTTGATAAAAATAAACTAAATTTTTGATTAATTATTTAATAATTAGATTCGGCTTTTGTTTTTTAAGCCTAAAAAAATTTATTGATTTTTTAAGTGAATAGTGAAAATAAAAGTTTTTACCTAAACTAAAAATTATTTGAGATTATTTATATTTGATAAAAAACTATAAGATTATAAAACATTTTAATTGATTATATATTTATCTATTTCATGAAAAAATAAAATATATAATATTATTTTGTACTTGGAAAATCTAAATTTAATTTATAGAGCGTACAAAACATTATATTTCAAAAGAAAACAATTTTTTGTCCATTATTTTAATTAAATATTATAATGTTGATACATGGATTTGTATTTATTTATAATATTCATAAAAATTATTTATTTTTGATAAATAAATTTATTTCATTAAAATATATAACATTTTTAATAATATGTTAAACATAAAAATAAATAAAAAATAAAACTTTTCTAAAAAATGAGTTCATTGTTTTATGTGAACTAATAAAGAAATTAGTTTTTCTGACCCTTATAGATTTTATTTTATAAAATAAATTTTAAATTTTCAAATTATTATATACAAATTATGAAATATAGTTAATTTTTTATTTTTTACTTTTAAATTAATTACAATGTTTAAAATTTAATTACCATGGTAAATGTATATTATGGTAAAATGTACAAGGAAAAAAATACAAAAAAAATGAATGAGTAAATTCTCCCTCCAAACTATTTTTTTAGATAATTATATAAATAAATTCCATTTATACTCCATTATTTACCCCTATTGGATCCTTTAACCCCTCAATGTTAATATTCCACTATTGAAAAGTAATGGATACTCCAAAAATTACCCTTCTCTTTACTTATAAACTATAAAAACTTACACAATATCATGGAAACATTTTCCAATTATTATATTACTAAAAATGTTATATTTATATCATAAAATAGTCACATATCATTATCATATTTTATGGTCAGTATAATTTATCATTGTACCTTCATTAACCTGGATACTTTCATGACAATGTTTTCGATCCTGAAGAGTGTATTACTTAATCCATAACCATCAAATCATAATCATTATCACAAAAATTATACTAATAATAGTGATATAATAACCACTGAATAAATATTATCCTTTAATATTAATATATTAATGGAATACGCATTATTTATTCATTTAAATTCACATAAAAAAATAATGTTGATTGCGTGTTTGTGAGGACTACCGCCTCCACAGTGTGACATATTCTTTTCACCAATGCCATTATACAATAGTTATAAAAAAAGATATTTAATAAAATTGGGGTATATTATATTAAAATTATAATTATCAAGTGACAAATTATAATCCACCTTAATTCACTCTAGTAGCTGAGAAATAAAAAAGTAATTTGTGTGATATATTAACTACCACCTCCACAAAGTTATGTTTTTAATTTTCACCTTGATTTTTATTATATATATAACCCTCTTAAAATTTAAAACCAAAATAAAAAATCTATATAATATTATTATCCGTCATTTATAATTATAATATTAAATTTCATAAAAATACTGACTGATCAAGTTATAGTGTGTTCTTTTTTGGGTCTGTTTAGAATACAATATCAAAAATGAATAAAAACCATACCATGGATGAATATGGGAAATGAAATAAAAATATTATTATAATTAATAATAAAATTATTATGGGTTTAGATTTTTAATGGTTTTATTAATGATGTAACTTATTAATAAAATATCATATTTGACTGATAAAAATAATAAAATAATCTAACACTAATTTCATATTCATTAAACATAACTAATAAACTTATGGAATAATATAATACATTTAAAAATAAATAAAATTTATCTATTATAGTACCTTAAATGGAATAATAGTCATAAAAATGGTATAAAAAATTTTACAAAAATCGATATCATAATGCATACATCAAATAATTATTTTTTCTAGGACTTGATGGTACAAATATATATAACTAAGTAGTATATCCAAAAGAAATGATCATAAATTATATATTTAAAATATCATGTATATAAATAAGATTTTAAAATTTAATATTAGTATATTTATGTGTGTTATACAGAATCTTATAGTTTATTTGTCTAAGAGGGGAAACAAGGTAAGGGTTTCTTGGAATTATTTTAAAATAGAGAAGATATTTTTGATATTATAAAACATAATTTAATATATATAGTGTATTTAATAACAAATTTACATAAATAATTATTAATATCTTACATTTTATGTTAATTATATTTCCAGTTCATTTTATCCCTCTTATGTTGTCTCATTCTTACATTACTATTTCCTTAAGAGTTTTTATCAAATAATGTCCCTTAGTTGTGTTAAAATGATTCCTTTCAAACTTTTTCCCTCTAATATAGGTTTATTCTAAATAGTGATTTAATTTCATGGAGCATTATCATATTCTCTAGTGGAAAATTTCATTTAAATTTGATTATTTCACCATGAAAAAAATTAATTCCAAAAATGTGTATCTTTTTTATGAATAATTCCCTTCCTATATAATGATGATTTCCCCTATTTCTCCATATATTACTTTCCAAATAAGATCATAAATTATAATAGGAAACTTAATTATGTGTTGTCACATGTGACCTCATATTTCCAATATCCTTTTTTAATGGATTTTTTTATTACACTTTATATGTGGGTTTTCAATATATGTACTTTTATACAATAGAAATGAAATTATTTGTAAAATATATTTTATCATAGAATAAAATTTTTCTCATATATCTATATTTTTTCTAAATAATTAAAATTATTTTTTGGATATGTCATGGAATTTTTTTTCAAAATAATATTACATTAGTTTTTTTTATATTGTTTTTTGAATAATATTTTTCCATTTTCAAGTGAACATGTCCCTTCATCAGCATTATCTTTTCATATGAAAAATTATCTCTAAAATTTCAAGTTTAAAAAAAAATTATTTTCCTCCTAGTTTTATAAAATAATTCTTTTAAGATGAGTTACAAATATTGTGGATGTTTCTCATTTCAAATGATATTTTTATGAAATGTTCTCTTATATCAGTGGAGTCATACATCACTAACTTTGTCTTACCTAGCCATAAACATTTAATAAGCACTAAATTTTAACCAATGTATTCCATTTGTGAGTACCATATTATCCTTTCCTTGATTATATGAAATTCAACTAGATTTAATACAACAATTGATTTTAGATATTAATAATATACCCTTTATTTATTAGATGTAAATAGAATATGATATATTATATTGATTTAAGGGTATTTTCTAAGAATTACTCAAAATATATTTGGATTCATAATTATTTTTCATTGGTATATCAATTTATGATTACTGATAGAATTTTGAATGTAATCTTTACGTGATGAAACTTTAAAATGGGAGAAACAAATTTTTATTTGAAATTGGATTCTTATGAAATGATAATAATTGATTATATGTTTCTCAAATATGTAAGGATAATGATGTGTGGGGTTCAATATCTCCTTATAATGAAAGGGTTTAACTTTTTTTCCTTCTTTGATACAAATTCATAACCCAAATATTTTGTTCACATAATTTTTTTTATAATGAGATGGCACAAATTTTCTTATACGGGCATTATGAGTTAATTGGAATAGGTGTGTGAAATATGATTTTTCTCACATGGTTTTATTATTTTTATTATTTGTTCACCTTTATATGTTTCTTTTCATTTTTTTTATTCAATTTCCAAGAATATTTACTAAGATAATTTTCAAATTATTTCTTTTCGTTCCTTATTCCATGATTTAAGATCAATGAGTTATTGGTATAACATTCATATATATCATTATTATAATGATATTCTCATCTAATGCTCACTTATGAGATTTTGTTTTTATCACTTATGCTTAACCTTACCGATCATTTAAGCTCAACCAATTATTATGTTTTAATTTCCCATGGTTATGATAAAAATTATTATATATTATTTTCTTGAAGAGTATATTGATTAGAAATTTTTTAGAGATATTTAAGGAATTTTAGGGGTTAATAAGTTGATTATATAGTTGTATAATTTTCTATTAGTTGAAAAATAGATGGGTTTTTCTTATTATTTTTTCTTCCTATTTATCTAAAAATCTATTCAAAAAAATTCCTAGGAATATGTTTTAACATTTTTATTCTTTAAATTCATATAATTTTGATATTATTGTATTTTGGTTTTTATAAAAATAATAAACACCCACACAAAATCAATACACAAGATAAAAAATAACATCACATAATTAAGAGGAAAAAATATAATTTCATTTTCCTTCAAAATCTTATTAGTAAACAAACAAAAAAATATATTAGGACTTTGAGAATTTTAGAAAAAACCTTGAAGGGATAAAACTAATTTTCAATGGATAACAAATATGAACAAAAATTTATTCCAATACACAATAACTAGAAATGAAATCATATTATAGAGTCCTTAATAATATATTTCAAACCCATTTCATCAACATAACCAAAAAAATTTAAAAAACATATAAATACCAATTTAAAACACATTTTATATGGTGAAACATATAATAATTCAACAAAAACACATCACTATTGAAAAATATTATGAAAGATGAAGATAATAGATCCTAATGAACCTGAACAATATAAAATTCCATCAAAACACCATCTTGAACACTTTGTTTGTCCCTTTATTTCAATTATTGTTAGAGTTCCATAATAGAATGTGGAATCATGGAATAAGTGTAAGAATATAGAAATAAATTAGTATGAATCAAGGTTTTCCTGAAGAGAACCCACCAAATCCAAAGATGTTATAACAAAAAATCATGGGTAGTTGAACAACCATTGCTGGAGGAGACATGGGTCACATTATAAGGGTTGATAAATTAAGGTATGAGAGGGAAAATTTTGATAGGGATAAAACAAAAAACTTATATTTTTATCTAACATGGTATATCCACATGTACTAAACACATGGTTTTCAAAACAATGATTGAACCATGTGGTTCGTGTCCCCTTTATAGAACAGGTTACATAGTTTCTCTAGAGAGCCTATAAATTTTTTCAAACATTATGGAAAATAATAAAATGGATATCACACTATAAACTGTCACCCATATATTTTATAAAATGGTTACTATTAATCATGTGCTTTATGTGAGCATAATCTAGTTTACAAAAAAAATATTTTTTTGACCCACGACACTGAAAATCATCTAAATAAATAATCCCGAAATAAAAAATAAAATAATATATACTAGTTAACCGATGGGTTTGCTAATTCTCCCAACCATTCCAGTTTCTACTCAAAGGTGATCCCCAAGGTTCGAAGACTCTGAAGTGGTGATTCAGCTACTACATAACTAACGCTTCATGCTTGCAACGACCCAGAACCCTATCAAATAAATTTCCCTTATTAAGTGTATTTAATATAGTGTAAAACACATAAAATCACACATAGAACATAATAAAATCATAATTAATGAATAATCGATTAAATAAGAGGTATTTCAAGAATTTAGAAACCTATACTGATAAAATAATAACTTGACCTTAGAATTAGTAACATGACCCTTATGAATAGTACATCCAATGGATGAATAGTAACCTCCCCCATGTTTGTATATTTTTTTTTGGAATATTATAAATGAATCTATGAAATAATTTTATCACATAATAGGTAAATGAATATTTTAAATATTATTAATTAACTGTTAATAATTTTGTGGGTCCTAAATATTTAATTACAATTTTATAATTAATAAAATTATTTAAACGAAAATTAATCTTCATAAAATGTATTAATAAATCTATATTTTGTATTTTTATGATTTTTGGAGATTTTATGAAACACTAGTTAATTTTTTAAAGTGTTATAAAATAAAATATAGATATAAAATCGTTATTTTTTTAGTAAATGATGGTTTTAATTAAATATTAAATTTCTTTTATTTATTAAATTATTTTCATAAAATTGAATTTATTTTTTTACTCTTCCCATTTTAAAATGGATATGGTGAATTTTTGGGATTTTTCTAAAGTACAATTATTTTTGTTGAATAATAAAATATGATAATTTAGGACAATTGATAAATAGATGACTTATTAAGTCATAGTTGATGGTTGGATGATATAAATACCATTTGTTTGAAATCACATCCACTTATTACTATATTAAGTCACAATAATCAACAATATTTATTATATTGAGTAAAAGAAGAATATAATGAATAAAATAAATATAAATGACTCCTCTCATCCATTATAAATAGTACCCCTTACCACCCTTTATCCTCACACCTTCCTAGATTTGAGCCTTATTAGATTTCTACGCAATATTCTTCGTAAGAATTTCCCCCACATCCAAGATCTCTTCTCCTAATATAAATATTAAAACCAATCCCATTATGTAGGCTCTAAATGAGTAGTATTCAAGAGGTGAAATCCTCTTCCCTTTCCTTTTAATTTATTTTCAAGTTATTTTCTTTCTTTATTCTCTCCTCACATCCTATGTCCGAATGATCATTATAGAGACACTAATTTTTCTTGAATTAGTATTATTTACATTTAAATATAATCAACATTAAATCATTACAAAAAATAGATCCAAATTTTTATTGTCTTGGGAAAAAATGGAAGACACGTAACTGTTACAACATAAAACATAAGCATTAATTTAATTTCATCTTCTCTAACTTCTTATTGTCCCTTGAGTAATCCTTAGTACTCATAATCACCAGAGTGTATAAATATAAAAGGGGTGATATAAAATCCCAATAAGAGGATAATAACATGAGTCAATAAAACATTGGGTGATCATAATTCTTATAATCATAACATTGGCATCAGATCAATAACATGATGGGAAGAATTAATAAAAGTCTTGAAAAGTGGAAATGCTGAAAATGGAACCTTAGGTATTATTGGTTATCTATGACACATAGTTGTGAAAAAATATAGTATCATGTTCACACATATTATAGTTTAACTTATGATATTCATCACATTACCCAATCCATTGGAGACCAGTATAATTTAGGGCACAATCATCACATCATAACATCAACATTGCACTATATAATTCTGGATGCACCCATCGCATCGTAACATTAGCATTATCATGCATGCCACATAGAAAATATATTAATATTTGGAATAAATATGCCATGTAATGTTTTATTTTTTATTTCCAAATTCATTTATTCATAAACATTGGGTTCCTAAATGAAATACTGAATAACATACTTGATACAAGAATCACCAAACATGAGTGAGAAGTTAAAGTTTCTTTTTTGAAAGAAGAATTATTTTAGAAAACACAGTGTTTGACATAAAATATAGTGTAAAATATGTATAACCTACAAAAGATATGATAATGATGAAGAAATTATTTTTATGGAATAACCATATCAAAAATGTAGTAAAAAATGGAAACCCCAAAGAAAGAATGTTGGGTTCGAGAATCCCCCTTACCTTGTCTCTGAATGATATCTTCACATTATTGTCCTATATACTCACATTATATTCATTAATAAACACATATATAAACTTTTAACCTTGGAAATTATTTATTGTGGTTTTATTAAGTTCTTTTATAGTCTTTTGGATGAGTTATATCATTTAAATTCAATGTTCCGAAGTTATCTTTTTCGTAGTTTTTGTGAACGTTTCACCTGTACACATGAATGGAAGTTCATGTAAAACACACATAAAAATAAAAAATTTATATTAATTTATATTAATGATATTAAATGAGTTTAAATTATCCATTAATTAATTTTTTTATACACCATGAGGATCAATCATTAGTTAAAATTTATGGATGATCATTATAGGTTAATTTGGGTGTTTTTTTGGATCATAATAAACATATTTTATCATTTAGTATTATGTTTATAGGTTATTTAAAGAAAATAAAAGGGGATATATCATACATATTACAATATTTTTTCATGAATCTAATGGTTTTATTGAAATCATTGAAGGCATTGAATGAAAATAGAAGTGCACCTCCATGATGTAGGTAAATTAACACATCAAAAGTGAAAATTTTATTTTTATAAAAAATGAGAGAGAGAGGGAGGATTATAATGAATAACATTCCATTATCATGATATAATACTAGTATATCAATCATACTAGAGTTATCATGACATTTGGGTAAGATAATTTGAAGATAAGAGAAGAAAAGAAATAGATTTTGAATGGAATTTGAAAGAAAATAGAGAGATGAATTGCCTCTTGAATTCTCCTATTAATATCCTTGTTGATGCCGAATTTTCGATTTCTATAGGATTAGTAGGATAAAATAATAAAAATGGTATTTGGGAGGGAAGGATAAGATTCCATGACCTGAGAGGTAGGTGCACACAAGTTTCAAGAGCGGCGTGCAAAAATCCCTCAAGCGCGCAAGTTCTTACGCGCCCAATGTGACATCAAAGGCAGGATTCCATGACAACTGACACGAAACCACCAAAGGTGCTGGTGCGTAAGAGAGAAGGATTGTACTCAACATTCAACCAAGCATACAAAATATTTCATTCCGAATGCGATGTCAAAGGGGTTCCTTGCACACCAACGTTCTCACAATTCAGTTAAGGCCCGAGCGCGGAGGTACCCGGACGTGTGCAGACCCTTGGGTGCCCGATGCGAATTCAAATGGCCATTTTCATGTAGCTCCCCTTGCACTCTAACTATGAGGATTTTAGCTATAAAACCAAGAGTACACCCACCCTTCAGGGACATTGACATAAGACGAAGCGACACTATCTTGATAGAAAGACACCTCTTTTGCGACCGTGCAAAAAGAACCATGGAATCAAGGTATTGGATCTGGAACGAAAAGTACACCAAGGGTCATCCTATTGGTGGGCCCTCTGGGGAATTATCCTCATCCATATCCTTTTAAACTAAGTCATTTTCATGGAAAATATCACTATTTCATGAATGTTTCCTCTGTATCGGGCCTATTTTGCGCACACTCTTCTAGTTTGCCTATGCCCTTCAGGTTTGCGTGTAGCCGTTTCATCTTACGCACAGCCTATCATATTTCATGTATCCCTATTTGTGTGCTCCATGTTCCGTACTTACCTTATGTTGCCATGTCTGAGCCCCTCTTATGTGCAACACACTCATCCCGCGCACCTTTCCCCCGTACGACCCTCCATGTTCGTACGAAGTGACTTCAAAGTCCCTTTGGTGGTGCTTCCTGTGTCATTTAATAACATTGTGCTTCTTTATATAGGAACACTAACAACTATTTCTTCCTCTAAAAGCCACGCTAATGTGGACCCCTCAATGTATTACTCCATAACACCCACCCTGAACATGGTGTTTTTTATGCCTTCCCTTCACCAAGGGTTAAAGTGCTCCGGTTATGTATGTTATAACAGGTGTCGAGTGAACTCGCCTCATCCAAGATATAGGATTTTAAACTTCTAAGAACAATATTCCTCAGCATATTATGTTAAAATGTAGACTATCCTCATGCATCATACATGGGGTTCCCCATCTCAGACATTCTCTACACCCACTCATCTCCATGGGAGTGTGATCTTACTCACATAGAATGAGATCTTCTGTGATGGAGAAACGCCTATCTGAAGGTAAGAAAATCCTTCTTGGTGTAAGATCCTAGCCCCACATTGTGAGATAGAGCATTCATGCTCCCCTCCATTCTTTGGTGGAAATGATCCTAGAGGGGGGATGTGCACCAGAACCCTTTTCTCGTCTGTGACAAATCCCTCTCCTGTTGGGATTTTTCTCCATGGGTCCTCCATCTTGGAGTAAGTGCCAACCTCTATCTTCATAGGCTGTTAACCACACGTAGTCCCTTATTTCTTCAATGGGCCGCTAATAAAGTGTAATCCTTTCTCCACTTCCCACAGATGGACATTTTATGACGTGATTGTCATGTCTCTTCTGCCTCTTATTTCTCACACAAAGCATGACTCAAAAGGGCTTAGAGTAAGCATCGACCATGGAATCCCATCTAGGATTCTAACCATGCATATGCCCCTATTTACTCATTGGTATGATAACCAAGCATAACTCCACTCCACTTCCCATAGATGCACCTTTCATGACGTGATCGTTATATCTCTGTTGCCTCTTGTTTCTCATATCAAGCATGACTCACACGGGCTTAGAGTGAGCATTGCTTATGACATCCTCTCTGGGATGTCACAGCACGCCAGCCCCCACATCTTCCCGAACTACACGGACATTCATCCTTTCCAAGGAATTGTACGTTGGAAGCCTCCCTAAGGTTCAATCCCAACAACTACCTGATCTGACTCCCTTCACTTCGTTTCTACACATATTCCCGAACTACGTGGACTTTGATCCTTACCAAGGAAGGGTACATAAGAAGCCTCCCCGAGGTTCAAGACCAACCCCTACTTGATCTCGGACACTTCATGACAGTTCACCAAACCCATATTTCTGAACTATGTGGCCTTTTATCCTTGCTAAGGAAGGGTATGTAGGAAGCCTCCCTAAGGTTCAAGACCAACACCCAATGGTCCCGACCATCTTCGTGTCGGTTCACCCCTCCTTCCCAAACCACTCAGACTCTAATCCTTACCATGGAATGGTACGTAGGAAGCCTCCCTGATGTTCAATCCCAACACATACTTGATCTAACCCCTTTACTTTGTTTCAAAAGATCTTCCTAAACTAAGTGAAGTTTGATCCTTGACAAGACAGGGTACGTAGGAAGCCTCCCAAAGGTTCATGAACAACCCCTACTTGGTCCCAGAAACTTCATGTAGGTTCACCAAACCCATCTTTCTGAACTACATGGCCTTTGATCCTTGCTAAGGCTGGGTATATAGGAAGCCTCACTAAGGTTCAATCCCAACATCCATTGGTCCCGACCGTCTTTTCATAAGTTAAATACCCCATCCTGAACTACGTGGACTTTGACCCTTGCCAAGGTAAGGTACGTAGGAATCCTCTCTATGGTTCAGGCCCAACACCTACTTGGTCCAGACCATATTCATGTAAATTCACCAAAACACACCTGAAATAGGCGGACATTGATCCTTTCAAAGTCAATGTGTGTAGGTAGACTCCCAAAGGTTGAATACCAACACCCATTGGGTCCAACCTCTTTCACGTCAGTTCCCTCCATCCCATATGAACTAAGTGGGATTGATCCTTGCCATGTTAGGGTATATAAAAGTTTCCAAGAGGATCAACCCCATCCAATGGTAAGCCATTGTGACTCATCTAGGGGTAATCCATTGTGACCCATCCATCGGTAGGTCGTTGTGAACCAACCATTAGTAATCCATCGTGACCCATCCAGTTGTAACCCATTGTGTTCCCCAATAATAATTAATCTGTTGATGTCACCTTTTTCGGGATTCACATTTCTGGTCTTCCTTCAGGTGACAAAACAACTCTAGCTTCTAACCATGCATAATCCCCAGTATATCATCAGGTCATTGTCCACTGCGCACACCCCAATTCTATACCCCCATCTTGAACTAAGTGGAATTTGATTCTCTATCATAGGGATACATAGGATGTCTCTTGGAGGCTCAAGACCAGTATCACTACCATCCTTACAAAGGTTCCATCTCATTCTCTATCCATTTCTCTCAAACATCTGTATCAATCCTGATTCTTACCCAGACCACCACATCTTGATAAGATCATTCCTCCTACCCTCTTGCTGCTCCTAGAAAAAATTAGGTAACTAACCATGAGTTAGCCTGTAACAACCCAACCGCAGTTACCTGAAAACAATAAATTATTTTAATACATTTTCACAATTACAAGGAATCTAGTCTTGAAGGACCGATCAGTTCAGCAGTTTGTGAGAATAGATTACATACATTATCATTACAATACAATTTCAAACATAAAAGACAACATTGATTGTTCTTTGATAACACCATTATTCTTGTTAGCTTAACCCTACATATCAATCATAATACACTTCTTGGAATCTTGATAAAATTAAAACATAGAAAGGGGTGATCTCAGATGCTCAGTAACGATATAAATATATCGAAAACTTTCATAAATAAGAATAAACATTTAAGGCAATGTATAAGACTAAAACAAAATCCTTTTAAACGTAAACTTCAGAATAATATGGAAAATAAAATAATGTCATTTACTTATTCACATGGATATTCTACTAGTCGAATATTCATATGCAATATCAATATCTACTTTCATAATGATGGAATGCATTATTCCAGACTTTATAACCACATAGTCAAAGCCTTGTTCGAAGACTACAAAAAAGATTTTTTCATGGCCTTGTGCCAAGACACTAGTTATTCTCATGATACCTACCGATTCATCAAGGAGCTATAGCGGGCTCCACCCCACTTACTATGTCCAATAAATTCCTCAAATGAAAAGGATTAAACATAACATAAACATTCCTATTAAAACTAGCATACGAAATGTCAATACTTTATCCGTGAACAATGAATGGTATAAAAATAACAAATTCACATTAAAACATATCAAAATACCTTCAATACAGTACCAAAATTTGTATCATATTAAATCAACTTCAAACAAGTTTAAAATCCATCAAAGGATGTTGACATAGATAAAAATTATTTGTAAAACTCTTCGACAGAAATATCCCTTTTTAATGAAAACATTTAAAAGTCACACAATTTAAAAAAGAAGAAATTTAGAGATATTTTTGAATAAAACTGTCCCATACCACTTTGAAACTTTTGAAATTAATTAACATTTTAAAAACATTCATGTCCATATAGATAAATCCTTAAAAATCATTTTGAAAACATAGACATTAATGTGATTGATTTAGAGGAATAAATATTTAAAACATTTAAAATGATGTTTTAGTAAAAATTACCTTAAAATAATTCCTTATAAAACTCTTTATTGGAATATGGAAATGGATAATAAATACGTCCCAGTAGATACTTACATAAAAACTACCACAGATAATAAAGAGATTGTGAAATTAACCCTTACCTTGCACTCTCCTTTAGTCAAGGGTACGTTCAACCTCATTTATGAAGACCATAGTATATCATTAAATTGTACCATAACCATATTAACATTTATGATATCGTACATGATTCATTTATAAATTTATACTACCCATTTAATAGTAATTTCTATGTTAAATTAACATTTCGGGTAATAATCGCTTTCTTTATCTTACGTGTTTTAATATGTTACTCTTGATTGTATCAATTATATAAAGATTTTCATACTTCCATAATATAAAACGTGATTTATATATCATATATATTTTGAATATAAATATGTATAGTTGACATATATATGAAATGGAAAACACTGTTTATGGAGACGGTAGCTCGTCCGTATGCATAAATGTTGTTTCCATTTTCATTTCGTATTGAAAAAAAGTATGTGAATAAGATAGATGTAAGTACATATATATATATATATGGAGTAGAATTTTTATGTCATATATTACATACTTATTAATGATATATATTTTATAATCATCGTTGAATGGTGAACGTGGAAATGATTCGCATCACCTCGTGGAGATGGTAATCCGTACGTATGCACGAGCAAAAATATCCTTCTTTTGATATTAAGATAATATAAAATTGGATTGTATATCATATATACAGAATCATTATCATGTTATATTTATTATTTAAATCAATTACACATAATTATTATACCCATCCAAATAATAATTTATTGAATAACAATTACACCACGACGTGGAGACGGTAATCCATACACACGCACGTATGTTGTCATGTCATACAAAGGATGGATAGAATAATTAATATGGTTGTACCATATTTATAATAACATCAAAGTATATAGAATATACTGGAGTTATTATTTTATAATGAAAACCACAATGAAAGAGGAAGTGGAAGAAGAATGGAACTTGAAAGAGGTGATGAAATATTTACCTCTTCTTCGGGTTCTTCATTTTGATTTGATCAAAAGGGATCCATTGGTAGGCTTTATGACGAATGTAAGGCCTCTAGGATGAAGGGAGGATAGGATAGAGGGTATTTGTGAAGGTATTGGTCGAGACAAATGGCTTTGGAGGTGTGAATTTGAGAGAAGGGGAAGTGCTATTTAATAAGAGGGGTGAGGGGCACCTTAGGAAAAACATAAAATATTATTTTATAATAAATTAATTTTCTATTTATAATGGATCTAAAATAAATTATTTAAAGGATAAGGTGGGTATGGGTCTAAACCAACTCAACCAATAGGTTTTAGATAGGTTTAGTTCACCATATTGAACTTAACATTTTGATTTAACTCTTAGTTAAATAGTTTGACATTTACCATGTCTATTTGTATTTCTATATTATATTGTTAATAAAGTTAATATAAAATGACAATCAAACCTTAATTGGTTCAATAATATCATATATATTATTATATAAGTCTTTTTTCCAATCCCTATATTTTTAGGACAATTATATCAATTAATAATATAATATTTGTCCTAAATACAATTTTATGTCAATTTTGACACTATTTGTTATTTTGTTTTTTCTAAATTCATGATAGCATTTTTACTTCGCAAAAAAATTCATCTAACCAGCCCTAATATGTTATATTAACCTAGAAAATTATTGGAATTCATAAAAAGTCTCAAATTACATTTATTTGGATATTTATAATATTAATTATTTTAATATTTCATTAATACGGTAATTACTGCATCATCATTGTATTGTAAATATATTTATTTATATAATGTCTAAAAATTATATATAAAATACCATTATGTAGGAAATAGTTTTTTCATTTTAATGAATATTTATAGTCGAATTTATCTTATGTATAACCCTATATTAAAAAAAATTAGTTATTAAACATTGATTTTAACTCTTTTAACTCTTCTTCAAATTAAATAATAATAAATGTCTTCATCTAATCCAAATAGAACTAAAGGATCATATTTTATTCCTAAAGTTGTTTCTGGTAAAATTATACTTATCCAATAGAATTTGGGCATTTTTTTGAGTAATAATAATATCTTTTACCCTTAATTACTCTATTTACTTTTAACCGCGGTAAATAAAAGTAAAAAGTTATTATTCACCAAAAATTATTTTCATCTTATGGAACAAAATTTTACTTACTGATATAAATCATGTTTCTCAGATTTTATAAATTCCACTAACATAAGTGGTAAAATTATGTTTTATGTCAATTTTCAAATTCTCTTATGAGGTGGGTAAAAGACGGTAAAAAGTTCAATAAAATTTTTATATATCTCAACTTATTATAAAATGACTCCAATTAATTACATTGAAATTATATTGGTATTATGTGTCTATTTTGATCTAAAATAATTTTAAATAAAATAAATAATTATTTAAATAAAAATTTGGATTTAAACTATAACTTAGTGTTTTTCACTATTCATGAAAAATGGAATGTTATCATAAAAATATGAAAAATTCACCCTAAGCTAATTTTGATATTCCAAATTCAAAAAATGGAGTCTATTTTACAAAATTCAAAACATAGAAGTTTAATTTATTAATTTAAAATTAATTCCCATAGTCAAAACCAAATGGTGTATTTTTTAAGAAATAATAACTATCAAAAGATTGACACTTGTTTATGTCTAATTTCAAAGTGAAATTACATACAATGACCAAAATTGTATTAAATGGTAAAAATATAATCTATTTATACTTCCAAACCATTAAAACGTATAATTTAACAATCCAAATAATTTTTATTAAATAAAGATGTTTCAGTTAAAATATAGTATTTTTCACTATTCACACAAATATGAAAGTTATCATAAAAACACCAAAAATTTATTGACACTAAATTATTATGTCCCGATTCTAAAGAAAAAGTTTATTTTTCCAAATTTAATTTATAAAAGTTTCAAATATTGGATTTAACAGGGGTTCACCACTGCAAGGTGGTGAAAGTGCATTTTTTTTGAAAAATACTTCTTTTATCTGAAAAAAAGAAATAGTTCTTACAATATTTCTATGAAACTTTTAATTTGGATTCTAAAATTATAAGGATTATATATAGTTCAAAATTCAGTTAATAATATTCATAACCACTTTTGAATGACTATTTTTGTAAGTTGTGGTGCGTTTGAACTCAGCGTTGTGTGTAGTGCAAGTTATTGAATTACATTGAAGAAAGAACGTACTATTAAATATTGGGGTATTACATTATTCCATTTTTCAATAAATTGCATCCTCGCAATTTGAAACTATTCTTTGAAATTAAATGGTTGAAAATATAAAATACCTTTGTGGGAAAACCCATATAGAAAATTTGGTTAATAAAATTTAGTCTTAATAATAAGAAAAGGGGAATGAAAAAGTCACCACCAAATTATGATCTCGATTAGGAGAACATTGGTGGAAATTAGAGACACCTAATTGGAGGAAAAATGTAAATATTTATAGAGAGTTATTGCGGTCATCAGTCACAAAAAATTGTATAATTTATGGCCTCAAAGCCATCAATCTACGATGATTTAAAATATCATCGATTCAACAAAAGATAAGGTATTATGATACAACATTTTTAGTTTTAAGATCCCTTACCTAATGTTTAAGAATTTATTTCTATATAGAATAAGAGGAGAAAAAAAATATACTTGACAAGTAGAGTTCAATCCTTTATCTAATTTTTACCAGAAACTCATCTTTCACTGTAAAAGATAATAGAACATAAAAAAATATTCTATTTATACTATTCATATAGGGTTCCAAAAAAATGAATATATTATTCATCTACTAGACCTTTTAAAAAACTACATTATTTCATCCAGGACATCACGTGGGCCAGTGGTAGGTGATACACCATTTTCTCCGTTCGGTTTCAGTTTCAAGTCTCGTAACCTTGTCGGATGCGACCAGTTGCCGCCCGACCTCAGGGTTGTCCATTTTGTGTAAATCCAAAAATAATATCAAACTAGAATTATCCAAAATACTCCTGTCCAAACTCACATTCCAAAATTTATAAGGAAGGTAAACACAACAAAGATTCTTTTTTCCACGTAATAACATTTTAACACCTTCATCATGCATTATTTTAAAACATTGCAACATCTTGAATTACCATAAAACCTTATTGATTACATTAATTCTCCCATATTCTTTATAGATTACTGGATATAATCCTTATATCAAAAAATGTTGTAAACTCTAACAATGATGGAATATACAAATCAATAATCAGTGTCAAGGTAGTCAAGAATATACAAAATAATTTATCCAATTCAATCATCTCTTATTCCAAAATTAATACCTAGTATCAAGACAATATTAAAGTCTTGTCTTTATATCAACCATGTATTTTCAAAAAAAATTAACTTACCATTGATTCACTTTTCTTGGTTCCACACAATATCAAGTTCTCAATGAAATAGTACTGCAGTACAATCCTTATATACCCTATAATTCTTATAACATGTACATTATTAATACAAAACCCAAATGACACAATAATTTAATAACAATGTAGTAAATATAATCATTCCTCTTTATCTTTGGTAGTATCATAACTTTATTATTATCCAATAGAATAATATATGGTATACTCTGATGATTTGGACATTGATTCATGTAGTGTCCCAACTCCTTGCAGATGAAGCATTATATATTTGAAACTTTTTTCTTACCCTTGCAATCACATACTTTGTGTCCTTTTTCTCCACAGTGATAACAAACTCTTATTCCCTTCAAGAATTTACCAAGGTGATTCATTCCACATTTATCATATATGGGAAAATCCTTCTTTTCCCTCTTCCCTTTATCCATCTTTCTGTCTTCCATCCTTTTCTTATCTTGCTTTTCTTCAAAGCCATATGACTTAGAGAATTCTTTACTTATCTTATTAATACATGATAATATTTCTCCACATGTTGAGAATACATGGGAGAAAATTTCCCTTCTAAATTTTGTCTTAATACCATGAAATATATGATCCTACTTACTCTTTGGATCATCCATATTGATGGAGTTTACATTCGTTCTACTGGGCGCCATTTCTATACAATGACATACACTATGTCAGTTTATGAATTGAAATGAATAATTCCATACTTGTAAAATACCTAACGTAGATTGAATAGTTTATGGATATAATCCATATTCATAAAAAAATTTCTTTAAGGATGTATATACTCATAAAGCGTTCATAATTGTTTGTAAAGAAAATGAGAATTATCCTAAGCATATCCCTCGGGAGTGTCGTGACCAATAGTGCTGCAAGGCCCGTTGTCGTGAACCAGTACCCATTCGAGTCTAGCTCAAAGAGGTGTTTTTGGGTTTTACCCCTAGGTACATATGTGCTAGAGCCTCCTCTACCTACTCGTATCCATACAAGGATGTATTGCTTGGAAAATTCATAGAATCTCTTGGTACCAAAATTCTAGGAAGTTCTTCTATTCTAATCCTCAAATTCTATCTTAGGTCTATGTGCTCTAATTAGAGTATATCTAGGTCTAGATTCCAAGGATTGTACTAAACTTCCTCTGATACCAACTGTAATGCCCTGACCCTAGTTACCCAGATTCGGTGCATTATTTTAAAACATTCGCATGATTACAAGGAATCAAGTCCGGAATGGATGATCAGTTTATCAGTCTTCAAAAATAGATTACATACATAAAATTTACAATACAATTTCAAATATAAAACACAACATAGATAATTCTATGAGAACTCCATTACTCCCTTTAACTTAACCCTCCATATCAATCACAATACACTTCTTAGAAGTCTGAGAATATTAAAACATAGAAATGGGTGAGCTCAGATGCTTAGTAAGGATAACAATATAGTGGAAACTTTCATAAATAAGTATAAAAATTTAAGGCAATGTATAAGACTTAAAAAAGCCTTTTAAACATGAACTTCAACATAATATGGGAAATCAAATAATTCCATTTACTTATTCACATGGATATTCTACAAGTCGAATATTCACATGCAATATCAATAGCCACTTTCATAATGATGGAATTCATAAATCTAGACTTCATAACCACATATTCAAGGCCTTGTGCAAAGACTACAAATAAGAGTTTGTCAAAGCCTTATTCCAAAACACTATTATGTCTCACGAGACCTACCAATGCATCGAGGGGCTATTGGAGGCTCCACCTGTCATTTACTAAGTCCAATGCATTTCTCATATATAAAGGTTTAAACATAAGATAAACATTTGTATTAAAACTATCATATGAAATGTCAAAACTTCATCTATGAACCATGAATGGTATAAAAATAACACACCCATAGTCAAATATATCACAAAACCTTCAATAATGTATAGAATATTTGTATCATAATAAATCAACTTCAAAAAAGTTTAAAATCCATCAATGGATGTTGACATAGATGAAAATGATTTGTAAAACTCTTTAAGAGAAATATCCCTTTTTCATTAAAACATTTAAAAGTCAAAAATTTTTAAAAGGAAGACATTTAAAGACATTTTTTAATAAAAGTTTCCCATACCACATTGAATCTTTTTAAAGGAATTAACATTTTAAAAACATTCATGTCCATATAGATAAATCCTTAAAAACCATTTTGAAAACATGGACATTAATGAGAATGATTTAGAGGA
Source organism: Viscum album (assembly GCA_963277665.1). NCBI lineage: Eukaryota > Viridiplantae > Streptophyta > Magnoliopsida > Santalales > Viscaceae > Viscum > Viscum album. The sequence continues at coordinate 1,882,970,126 of OY728132.1, forward strand.
ATTAATATTTAAAACATTTAAAATTATGTCTTAGTAAAAATTATCTTAAAATAATCCCTATAAAAACTCTTTAATGAAACATGGAAAAGGATAATAAATATGTCCTAGTAGATACTTACGTAAAAAAAATCAGATAATAAAGAGATTGTGAAATTAACCCTTACCTTGCACTCTCCTTTAGTCGAGGTTTCATTTATCCTCCTGTATGAAGAACCTAGTATGTTATTAAATTATTCCATAACCATATTAATATTTATGATATCATACATGATTCATTTATGACTTTATACTACCCATTTAATAATAATTTACATTTTAAATTAACATTTCGGGTAATAATTGCTTTCTTTATCGTTCGTGTTTTAACTTGTTACTCTTTATTTTATCACATAGATATATATTGAAATACTTAAAAAATATAAAACATTATTTATATATCATATATATTTTGAATATAAATATGTATAATATACATATATATGAAATGGAAAACACCGTTTATGGAGACGATAGTCCGTACGTATGCATAAATTCTATTTCCGTTTTCATATCATACTGAATATAGCTAAGTGAATAAGATATAGATAAGTATATATATATATAAATAGTATAATTACTATTTCTTATATTACAGACTTATTAATGATATATATTTTTTAATCATCATTGAATGGTGAACGTGGAAATGGTTCTCATCACGTCATGGAGATGGTAATCTGTACGTACACACAAGCAGTAATATCATTATTTTTGTATTGAAATAATATATAATTGGATAGATATCAAATATACAGAATCATTATCTTGTTATATTTATTATTTACATCAATTACACATCATTATTATACCCATTTAAATAATAATTTGTTGAATAACAATTACACCACGACGTAGAGACGGTAAGCCGTACGTACGCACGTATGGTGACATGTCATTCAAATGATGGATAGAATAATGAATATTGTTGTACCATAGTTATAGTAACATAACAACATATAGAAGTTTCTGGAGTTATTATTTTATAATGGAAACAACAAAGAAAGAGTAAGTGGAAGTAGAAAGGAACTTGAAAGAGGTGATGAAATATTTACCTCTTCTTTTGATTCTTTCTTTTGATTTGACCAAAAGGGATCCATAGGTTGGATTTCAGACTAACATAAGGACTATAAGATGAATTTAGGATATTTTAGAGGGTATTTGGATAGTTTTTGGCTGAGCTAAATGGCTTTGGAGGTGTGAGTTTGAGGGAAGGGGAAGTTCCCTTTTATAACAGGGGTGAGGGGCACCATAGGAAAAACATAAAATATTATTTTATAATAAATTCAGTTTCAGTATCTAATGGATCCAAAATGAAATATTTAAAGGATAAGGTGTGTATGATTCTAAAAGCACTCAACCAACAGGTTTTAGACTGGTTTAGGTCACCATATTAACCTTATGATTTAGATTTAATTCTTAGTTAAATAGTTTGACATTTACCATGTCTTTTGGTATTTTTATATAATATGATTAATAAACTTACTATAAAAATCCAATAGAACCCCAATTGGTTCATTAATGTCATATATATTATTATATAAATCTTATGTCCGAACCATAGGTTTTTATCACTATTTTATCAATTAATAATATAATATTTGTCTTAAAAACTATTTTATGTCAATTATGACACTATTTGTTATTTTGTTTTTTCTAAATTCATAAAAAAATTATTACTTCGAATTTTTTTTCTAAGCAACCCTAATATGTCATATTAGCCAATAAAATTATTTGAATTCATAAAAAGGCTCAAATTATATTTATTTGGATATTTATAATATCAATTATTTTAATATATCATTAATATGGTAATTACTGTATCATCATTGTGTCATAATTAAATTTATCTATTTAATACCTAAAAATTATAAATAAAATATAATTATGTAGGAAATATTTTTATCTTTTTAATGAATTTTTATAGTCGGATTTATCTTATGTATAACCCTATATTAAAAATTTTTAGTTATTAAACTTTGATTTTAACTCTTTTAACTCTTCTTTGAATTAAATAATAATAAATTTCCTAATCTAATCAATGTTGACCTAAATGATCTTATTTTATTCCTAAGGTTATTTTTGGACAAATTATACTTAGCCGATATAATTAAAACTTGTGTTAGGGTAATAATAATATAATTTTTACCCTTAATTACACTATTTACTTTTAACCGTGGTAAATAAAAGTAAAATGTTAATATTCACCAAAAATTATTTTCATCTTATTGAACAAAATTTTTCTTACTGATATCAATCGTTTCTCTTGTGTTTTTGAAATTCCACTCACAAAAGTGGTAAAATTTTGTTTTATGTAAATTTTCAAATTCCCCTAGGAGGTGGGTAAATGACGGTAAAAAGTTCAATAATTTTTTTTATATATGAACTTATTAAAAAATGAATCCCATGAATTACATTGAAATTATATAGGTATTATGTTTCTATTTTGATCTTAAATAAATTAAAATAAAATAAATAATTATTTAAATAAAAATTCAGTTTTAAAATATAACTTAGTGTTTTCAACTATTCATCTAAAATTGAATATTTTTAGAAGAATACCAAAAATTCACCCTAAGATAATTTTGATATTTTGAATTCAAAAATGAAGTCTATTTTACCAAATTCAAAACATAGAAGTTGCATTTATAAATTTAAAATTAATTTCCGTTGTCAAAACCAAAAGGCGTATTTTTTAAGAAATAATAACTATCAAAATATTGACACTTGTTTATGTCTAATTTCAAAGTGAAACTAATTACAATGACCAGAATTGGATTAAATGGTAAAAATATAATCTATTTATACTTACAAAATATTAAAATGTATAATTTAACATTATAATTTATTTTGATTAAAAAAGTTGTTTTCAGTTAAAATATAGTATTTTTAACTATTCACCCAAATATTAAAGTTATCAGAAAAACCCCAAAAATTTATTGAAACTAATTTCTTATCGCTATATTCTAAAGAAGAATTTTATTTTGTCAAATTTAATATATAAAAGTTTCAGATATTGTATTTAACTAGGGTTCACCATTACAAGGCGGTAAAAGTGCATTTTTTTAAAAAAAATACTTCTTTTATCTGAAAAAACAAGAATTAGTTTTTACATTATGTCTAAGAAACTCATAGTATGGATTATAAAATTATAAGGATTATATATAGTTCAAAATTTAGTTAATACTATTGATAATCTCTTTTAAACAGCTAGTTTGGTAAGTCGTAGTGCGCTTGAACACGGTGTTGTGTGTAGTGAAAGTTATTGAATTACTTTGAAGAAATAGCGTACTATGAAATATTGGGGTGTTACATTCTTCCCTTATTCAATAAATTGTGTCCTCTCAATTTGAAATCGTTTTTCGAAAATAAAAGTTTGAAAATCGAAAATACCTTTATGGGAAAACCCACATCGGAAATTGGGTTAATAAAATTTAGTCTTAATAATAGGAAAAGGGGAATGAAAAAGTCACCACCAAATTATGATCTTTATTAGGATAAAATTGGTGTAAATTAGAGACACATAATTGGAGGAAAAATGTAAATATTTATAGGGTTGATTGAGGGCATCAGTCACAAACAATTTTTGAATTGAGTGCCTCAAAGCCATCAATCTATAATGATTTAAAATATCATCATTTAAACAAAACATAAGGTATTAGGGTAACACATTATTAGTTTTAAGATCCCTTAACTAATGTTTAAGAATTCAATTCTTCATAGAATAAGTGACAAAAAAATATATACTTTACAAGTAGAGTTACATCCTTTAACTAATTTCTACCACAGACTCATCTTTCACTCTGAAAGATAATAGAACATAAAAGAATATAATATTTATACTATTCATATAAGGTTCCAAAAAAATGAATTCATAATTAATCTACCATTCCTTTTAAAAAAACTACATTATTCAATCCAGGACATCATGTGGGCCAGTTGTAGGTAATACACCCTTATCGCCCTTCGGTTGCGGGTTCATGTCTTGCGGCCTTACCGGACGCAACGGGTTGCGGCCTGACCTCTGGGTTGTCATTTTTGTGGAAATAATGAAATAATATCAAACTAGAATTATCCAAAATACTTCTGTCCAAACTAACATTACCAAATTTATAAGGAAGTTAAACCCAATGATAATCCTTTTTTCCACGTAATAACATGTGAACACCTTCATCATGTATTCTTTTAAAACACTGCACCATTCTAAATTACCGTAAAACCTTATTGATTACATTCATTCTCCCTTATTCCTTATAGAATACTATATATACTTCTTCTATCCAAAAATGTTGTAAACTCCAACAATGATGAAATATACAAATCATTAATTAGTTTCAAGGTTGTCAAAAATATCAAATATAATTTATCCAAATCAATCATCTCTTATTCCAAAATTAATACCTCGGTATCCAAACCATATTAAAGGTTTGTATTTCCTTAAACCATGTATTTTAAAAATATTTTAACTTACTATTGAGTCACTTTTCTTGGTTCCACACAATCTCAAGTTCTTAATGAAAAAGTACTGCAGTACAATCCTTATATACCCTATAATTCTTATAACATTTACATCATTAATACAATACCCAAATGACACAATACATTAATAACAACGTAAGAAATCTAATAATTACTCTTCATATTTGGTAGTATCATAAATTTTTTATTATCTAATATCAGCATTTGGGGTGTGCTCTGAGGATTTATACATTGATTCGCGTAGTGTCCCAACTCCTTGCAGATGAAGTATTGTACATTTGAAACTTTTTTCTTACCCTTGCAATCATGTACTTGGTGTCCTTTTTCTCCACACTTATAAAAAACAATTATTCCCTTCAAGCATTTACCAAGGTGATTCTTTCCACAATTTTCACATATTGGAAAATCCTTATTTTCCATCTTCCCTTTATTTATATTTCTCTCTTCTATACTTTTCTTCTCTTACTTCCCTTCAAAGCCATAGGACTCAGAGAATTCATTACATAACTTATTAAGACATGATACTATTTCTTCATATGTTGAGAACACATGGGAGACAATTTCCCTTATAAATGTTGTCTTAATACCATGAAAGATATAATCCTTCTTACTCTTTGGATCATATGTATTTCTGGAGGTCACATTCCTTATACAGGGTACCATTTCTATACAATGGCATAAACTATGTTTTTTTATGAATTTCAATGAATAATTCCAAACTTGTAAAATACATAATGTAGATTGAAATGTTTATGGATATAATCCATAATCATAAAAATGATTTCTTTGAGAAAGTATATACTCATAAACCCCTCATAATGGTTTGTAAAGAAAATGAGAATTATCTTAAGCATATCCCCTGGGAGTGTCGTAACCCAGAGTCCAGTAAGGCCTGTTTTCATGCATCAGTTCCCATTCGAGTCTAGTTCAAAGTGGTGTTTTCGGGATATACCCCTAGGTACCTGTGCCAAAGCCGACTCTACCTGTTCGTATCTATACATGTATGTATTTCTTGGAAAACTCACAGAATCTCTATAGTACCAAAATTTTAGGAAGTTCTTCTATACTAATCCTCAAAGTCTATCTTAGGGCTATGTGCTCTAATCAGAGTTTATCTAAATCTATATTCCAAGGTTTTTACTAATATTTCTCTGATACCAACTATAATTCCCTGACCCATATTACCAGAGTCGGTGCATTATTTTTTTACATTGGAATGATTATAAGGAATCAAGTCCCGAAGGACCGATCAGTTTAGAATTGTTTGAAAATAGATTACATACATTGACTTTACAATACAATTTCAAATAAAAAACACATCATATATAGTTATTTGAGAACTCCATTATTCCCTTTAGCCTATCCATTCATATAAATCATAATACACTTCTTGGAATCCTGAGAAAATTAAAACATAGAAAGGGGTGAGATCAAATTCTCAGTAAGGATACCTATATAATAGAAACTTTCATAAATAAGCATAAACATTTTAGGAAATGTATAATAAAAAAACAAAATCCTTTTAAACTTGAACTTCAGAATAATATGGAAAATAAAATAATGCCATTTATTTATTCACATGTATATTCTACTAGTCTAATATTCACATGAAATATCAATAGCCACTTTCATAATGCTGGAATGCATAATTCCAAACTTCATAACCACATAGTCAAGGCCCAGTTCCAAGACTACAAAAATGATTTTTTCAAGTCCTTGTTCCAAAACACTAGTTAGTCTCATGAGACCTATTGATTCAATGAGGATCAATAACAGGCTCTACCCATCACTTACTAAGTCCAATGCATTCCTCAAATGAAAAGGTTTAAACATAACATAAACATTCGTATTAAAACTAGCATACAAAATGTAAATACTTTATCCATGACTCATGAATGGTATAAAAATAACACATCCATAGTCAAACATATCACAAAAGCTTCAATATAGTATATAATATTTGTATCATAATAAATCAACTTCAAACAAGTTTAAAATCCATCAAAGGATGTTGACAAAGATGAAAATGATTTGTAAAACTCTTTGAGATAAATATCATTTTTTCATGAAATCATTTAAAAGTCACACAATTTAAAAAGGAAGATATTTAAAGAAATTTTTTGAATCAAAGTGTCCCATACCACTTTGAACCTTATGAAATGAATTAACAATTTAAAAACATTCATGTCCTATAGATAAATCATTAAAACCCATTTTGAAAACATGGACATTAATGAGAATGATTTAGAGGAATAAATATTTAAAACATTTAAAATGATGTTTTTGTAAAAATTACCTTAAAATAATACCTTAGAAAACATTTTCCAGAATCATGTACATGGATAATAAATATGTCCCAGTAAATAAATACTTAAAAACAACCTCGGATAATAAAGATATTGGAAAATTAACACTTACCTTGCACTCTCTTTTAGTCGAGGGTACACTTAACCTCTTTTATGAAGACTGTAGTATGTTATTAAATTATAAAAAACCCATATTAATTTGTATGATATCATAAATTATTCATTTATTACTTTATACTACCCATTTAATAATAATTTCCATGTTAAATTAACATTTTGGGTAATAATCACATTCTTTATCGTACATGTTTTAAATTGTTAAACTTGATTGTATCACTTAGATCAAGATTTAAATACTTCCAGAATAAAAAACATGATTTATATATCATATATATTTTGAATATAAATATGTATAATAGACATATATATGTAATCGAAAACACTGTTTATGGAGACGGTAGTCCATACATACTCATAAACGCTGTTTCCATTTTCATATCGTATTGAACAGAACTAAGTGAATAAGATATATGTTAGTACATACATACACACACACACACTCACACACACACACACACACACACACACACACATATATATCCAGTAGAATTATTATGTCATATATTACAAACTTATTAATTCTATATATTTTATAATCATCGTAAATGGTTAATGTGGAAATGATTCTCATCACGTCGTGGAGACGGTAATCTGTACGTACACACGAGCGACAATATCATTATTTTGATATTAAAATAATATATAATTGTATGTTATATCATATATAAAGAATAATTATCATGTTATATTTATTATTTAAATCAATTACACATCATTATTACACCCATCCAAATAATAATGTATTGAATGAAAATTACACCATGACGTGGAGACGGTAAGCTGTACGTATGCACGTATGGTGTCATGTCATTAAAAGGATGGATAAAATAATGAAAATGGTTGTAAAATATTTATAATAACATAACACAATATTTAATATATCGGATTTATTATTTTATAATGGAAACAACAAAGAAAGTGGAAGTGGAAGAAGAAAGGAACTTGAATGAGGTGATGAAATATTTACCTCTTCTTTAGGTTCTTCTTTTTGATTTGATCAAAATGGATCCGTAGGATGGATTTATGACTAATGTAAGGCCTCTATATTTAAGGGAGGATAGATGATAGGGTATTTGGGTAGGGTTTTTCTAAGCCAAATGGCTTTGGAGGTGTGAATTTTAGAGAATGGGAAGTGACCTTTTATAAGAGGGGTGAGGGGTACCTTAGGAAAAACTTAAAATATTATTTTATAATTTTTTTTTCGGTTTCTAATTGCTCCAAAATAAATTATTTAAAGGATATGGTGGGGATGGGTCAAAAAACACTCAACCAATAGGGTTTTGACAGGTTTAGGTCACTATATTAACCGTATCCTTTATATTTAACTCTTAGTTAAATAGTTTGACATTTACCATGTCTCTTTGTATTTTTATATTATATGGTTAATAAACATATTATAAAATTCCAATATAACACCAATTGGTTCATTAATTTCATATATATTACTATATAAGTCTTTTGGCCAAGCCTTATATTTTTAGGACTATTATATCAATTAATAATATAATATTTGTCTAACAAACTATTTTATATTAATTTTGACACTATTTGGTATTTTGTTTTTACTAAATTCATAATAATATTATTACTACAAAAAAAATTCATCTAACCAACCCTAATATGTCATATTAACCTATAAAATTATTTGAATTCATAAAATGTCTCCAATTACATTTATTTGGATATTTATAATATCAATTATTTTAATATTTCATTAATATGGTAATTACTGCATCATCATTGTGTCATAAATGAATTTATTTATATAATGTATAAAAATCATAAATAAAATACCATTATGTAGGAAATATTTTTATATTTTTAATGAATATTTATAGTCGAATTTATTATATGTATAACCCTATATTCAAAATGATTTAGTTATTAAACTTTGATTTTATCTCTTTTAACTCTTCTTTGAATTAAATAATAATAAATATCATAATCTAATCCAAGTGGACCTAAATGATCATATTTTATTCCTAAGGTTTTTTTGGTAGAATTATACTTATCCAATAGAATTAGGATATGTGTTGGGCAAATAATAATATCAATTTTACCACAAATTACCCTATTTACTTTTAACCGTGGTAAATTAAAGTAAAAAGTTACTATTCACCAAAAAATATTTTCATCTTATTGAACCACATTCTACTTACTTATATCAATCACTTCTCTCATATTTTTGAAATTCCACTCACAGATGTGGTAAAATTATGTTTCATATAAATTTTCAAATTCTTCTAGGAGGTGGGTAAAAGATGGTAAAAAGTTCAATAAAATTTTTATACATCTAAACTAATTATAAAATGAATCAAATGAATTATATTGAAATTATATATGTATTATGTTTCTATTTTTACCTAAAATAAATAAAAAATAATTATTATTTAAATAAAAATTCTGTTTTAAACTATAACGCAATGTTTTTCACTATTCATCAAAAATTGAAAATTTTCAGAAAAATACCAAAAATTCACCCTAAGATAATTCAGATATTATTAATTCAAAAATGAAGTCTATTTTACCAAATTCAAAATATATAAGTTTAATTTATTTATTTAAAATTAATTCTCGTTGTCAAAACCAAACAGCGTATTTTTTAAGAAATAATAACTATCAAAAGATTGATACTTATTTATCTCTAATTTCAAAGTGAAATTACATAAAATGAACAACATTGGATTAAATGGTAAAAATATAATCTCTTTTTACTTACAAACAATTAAAAAGTATAAATTAACACTACAAATTATTTTGATTAAAAAATTTGTTTTTTGTTAAAATATAGTATTTTTCACTATTTACCCGAATATGAAAGTTATCAGAAAAACACCAAAAAATTTATTAAAACGAAATTATTATGTCCAGATTCTAAAGAAGAAGTTTATTTTGTAAAATTGAGTATATAATAGTTTAAAATATTGGATTTAACAAGGGTTCACCATTACAAGGCGGTAAGAGTTCTTTTTAAAAAAAATACTTATTTTATCTAAAAAATGAATTAGTTCTTACATTACATATAAGAAACTCATAATATGGATTCTAAAAATATAAGGATTATATATAGTAAAAAATTCAGTTAATACTATTCATAACTGCTTTTGAACGGATAGTTTGGTAAGCTATGGTGTGATTGAACTCGGTGTTGCATGTTGTGTAAGTTATTGAATTAATTTGAAGAAATAATGAGCTATGGAATATTGGGGTGTTACATAGCCCCAACATTGGTGTTATTTATGGGGATTGCACATATTTGATCCATTCCTGTCAGTATTCTCATTAGTCCGATCAGTATCTTCTAGATGTTAAACTCGTGGCATACCTAGTGTAAAACATGAGAAGCTGAGGAAAACCTCAAATACATGCCCATGGAATATAATTCCATGCACCTGACATGGGATGCCTTTGGATTCTCAGCCCTCATGAAACCCTTTCAGAAGGTGAAGAAAAAAGAGGCACCAGTCTTCCAACATCCATACACGATAGTGATGTCCAATGTGACTACTCCCCCAACTGAACGTCGCTACCCGAACATGACCCCTTATAAATTACTGACAGAAGAAGTGTAATTAACCGTCATCCATGAATACATGGCACTGGTAATAGTTTCATTAACAACGTCTTAATCATTAAGGAAGACCCAGACAAAGTGATGAGTTCTGAGGAGGAATCCATAGAAAGAAGAACCAATATTCCATCAACCAGTTTGGATCAAGGAGAAAACTCCGCTAAATAAGTGACAAGAGGCACCCACATTTGGAAAGTGAGAATGCGTGTCAACAGCTACATGTCCTTTTTGAAAGTGATGGACACGCTCCCCATCAAAAGCGTTGGAAACTGAAATGGTGAACCTGACATGAAGATGGTGTCGGTGTGTAGATTAGTAGCCTTCGAGACATCAATGGATTAGCATGTCACCAGATCCAGTTATCCAGTGCCAGGTCGCACCAAGCAAATTGTTGGACTGGCAAGGAACTTTCCAAAAGTTTGGGTAGTTTAAAAGGTGGACATCCTAATCTATGAAATTGTAAGCACGGATCCTTCTTACAATCCATGGAAGACGGAATAACACTGGGTCACTAGTCATCATTTTAATTTTCTTTTAGAAATAATGGTTTAATTTCTCTACATTCCTGGACCTATGATATTGCATCATGAAACCGATATCCACCAGCCTACTAACTTAGGGGAAGGGGAAACCTTATCACGATAGTCTCGCGTAGCCTCATTTTCCCCATGGCGGCCTCCATGCCCAAAATTGTTGGGTGACCATGCCCTATATTCGAGTTTGAATTTGTTCAGCGAAGAGTGATCAATGACCTTCTGTGCTGCTATGTGGAGGAGGGGATTTTCTCAACTCGGGATATGGAAAGCCCAGATCTAGAGGCATCTGCGCCTCATTGTCACCACCTCTCTTAAGGGACGCACATGGAGCCACTTCTCCCCACTCTGATGCACAACTGTTTTGGTATCCTCTCCCTGAAACACTTTGATGACTCCCACCTACGTCGATGAGGTGAGGTATGTCCGGGCCAACCCTAAAGGGATCCCATTACAAGGGATCCTAAGGGGTCCCCCACTATGTCGCTCCAGCGCCACCACCCAGCACCATGGGCTGATGAGAAAGTAGGCTATGTGCCTGCACCATCGGCCCTGATCCAGTTAACATGATGCCAGTGTTGGGAACAGGCCGATGAGGACGCCCTCTGAGGGGCATCAACATCAATGAATATCGTAGCCCGTACTACCACCAAAGTATATAATCAGTTCCCTATCTATTCTTAGTAGAGTCATGCAAACATCAGACGTGGAACGAGGCCCAAAACACCCCATGGGAAGACTTGGTCGACTCTCCTAGTTGCAGGCATGGGTAGTGTCCCCCGAAGGCTGACCTGTGACAACGAAACTCAGTACGGAGGTTCCCCCCGTACTGCCACCATTGACAATGTGGTTCCTCACCACTCCCAAGCTCGACGTAGAGGTCTTCCCCATTCCACCAACAATACAAAAGAGGGTCCTCTCCACGGTAGTTAAACTTAGTACAAGAGTCTCTCATAAACTCATAACATTAGGTATGGAGTTGTTCCTCCTGCCACAGGCTGCTGGTGTGGAGATGTTACACATCTGGTCAATCTCCAATGTGGGAGCCCTCTCCATGTCCTTACAACATCTGGAGATGGTCCTCCTCACCCCAGAAATCAGAGGAGTGAAGGTCATCCTCACTTCATTAGCACCCATCACAGTGTTCCTACCTGTGTTCATCTTGACAAATATAAGGACCCTCCATATGCTGACACCACTAGGGGAAAAAATCATAGAGGCCCTATGCATGCTCCCACTAGCTTTCAAAGAGGTCCTACCTTCTCCCGCACTTCCCATGGAGATCCTCTTCATGACTTAGGCAGTGGACACAAAGTCCCTCCACATTTTCCTTTTAACATCTTTCTAGGTGCTCCTCAAACTCTATCTCATTCAGGGAGAATCCCTCTCTGCCCCATCTCCAGCTCAGCCGAAGGACCTCCTTGCTCCAGGAATCTCCCACTTCTCGAAGAAACAGTCAGAGGTAGGAAGGCGGGTCATCGTTTCCATAAGAAAAATTTGGATAATATTCAGACCGATATTAAACCAATATTCTCTCATATTTTAAGATGGAATATGATTTAGTAATTGATCCCTCACATTGGTCCTTCGTGTCAAGGGATAGGGAAAGGAAAAGACGCATCAGGCTCATTATTCTAGAATGCGATGTCCACTAGATCACTGCCTACCTCCGTAGATACATCTATGAGGAAGAAGACTTGGCATATCCCCATGGAAAGACCATGAAATTTCCACCATCATTGTCAGGAGCACTATCTTCCCCAATCAGAGATCATATAGATTTATTCTGGGGACTGATGAAGGACAAGAAATAGCAGGGCCCACTGCCAGCAGCCGTAGTCCCTGTGCCAGAAACCATATTCACCAACCAGTACTATCACGATGTAGTTTCCAAGTCACTACACTCTTTGGAGGATTTCCTGTGATGGGGAAACTTGTCATCTTGCCCACTATATTCTCTGAGGTCTATCCCACTATCCCAATTTTCTGCCCTCGTACTGCTAGCTGTTCCTCACCTGGCCCCAATTGATGTGTGGGGAAACCAAGGTCCATAATCCAAGTCCAATCCAAGGAGATTTTGGGCCATTCTTGAAGCATACAATTTCCCTGAGATGTTTTGATGGGTTACATAACCAAATTTTAGTGTTCCAGAATTGCTCACCTAGGAGGAGGTTGAGTGTTTCTACCAAACCTTCTGGGAAACACATTTCCTCTTTCATTATCAGTGAGTCGGTTACCCAAAAATCCATGAGCATTTTGAAAAAATTGGCAAAAATTTATGTTTGGTTGATTTGGAAACACTCCTCGAGGCCTAGCGCCCTGAGTCACCAGGCCTCCTTAGGGCCCTCCAATAATGATGTGTTAAGTGATCTGAAAAATCATCAGGGAGGCTTCCTCCCATGGGCAGATTCATGGTTTGGGGTAGTATGTTTCCCTCCAATTCAGTGCTATTTGGCGCTAGTCGGATTGGCCGGGTGATATAATATATAGGACACCAGGTAGGGACCTGGTTAACATGGATGACCTACTAGGGGATGATAATGATATAGATCTCTTGGGAGAGGACCTACCCCCTGAGGGAGTATCACACATATTGGATCGATTGGGAAGGATCACTTTCCTGCAAAGTAATTCACTAGATCTTTCTTTACCTACCAAGACGTTAACCGTCGGTTAGAATATAAATAAAGGAAAGGATCACCTCAGTTCTTCCAAACACTCTGACTTGTCTCGCTCAATGAATAAGACTGAGGATGATCCCTAAAGGATGAGTTGTGCCAACAACTCATAGAACACAAGTATATGGTCGAAGACCTCCTTACTGAATGCACTACAGAGCGACGACCAGACTATGGTGATCCTCGACCGTGGCAGTAGGGGCAGACACAACATCCCTCTAGCGAATTGCCTCCAGGTGACTCGGACCATCATGCACATGCTGACATGGTAGAGGCTAGAACATATAGAAAGAGGGAATTCTACATGTCTCCCAATCCACCTGAGCAGCGTGGCAATACTCCTTACCCATCTCAGGTTCCCCCAGCTACTCTACAGGCTATCCCTCTAGCTTCTGGACAAGATTCCAGGCATGCTTATTGCATTGAAGAACTCGCCAATGCATTGTTCATCAGGGATCCCCATCAAGACAGGAACCCCGCCTAGATGATCTCATGGAAGCGCTCACTGCTTGACTCAAGTAAATGGAAACACGACCAGTGGAAATCCTGCTTGGTGTTAAGCTTTATCTAGCATGGGTGGATGATATTCCCAACCCATTGGGTTTGGGAAATCCCATCTTCTCACTCTTTAATGGGACGGGTGACCTGCTGCAGCATCTAGCCCAATTCAGTTCGAGGTGTGGACCCATGTTGGGAACTCCAACGTAGAAAGAGGCTTCCAAACTCATGTGTTTTTTACCAACATTGGAAGGGCCTGTGTTCAACTAGTACAACTAGTTTCCCATCGGGACAGTAGCAGGTTAGGAAAATATTCATCGAAATTTCTCTAGCAGTTTAGTTCCACCACTTAGAAAAAGAGTATCGCAGACCTCTTCAAGTGAAAGTAGATGAATGATGACCACGTTGGAGACTTTGTCACATGGTGGAAATGGATCACATACTCGCTTGACATGCCACTGACTCAGGAGCAGCTGCTAACAATGTGTGTGGGGAAATTTCAAGAAAGAACTAGTACCCTCTATGATCACCCAGAATTAACCCAGGGGATTCCAAGACTTCTCTAATAAGGCCTAGTTCCTAGATGATTCTTTGAAACATGATATGTAGGAACCTCCCCTGTATCATGCAATTCCGGTGAGAAGGGACTCTAGGGCCGAGCTCTCTATTTTGGCCTAAATAGAGGACCCCTGACGGCTATAATTATTTCTAGTGGAGACACCTCCACAGCCTCACAGAGGCCCACCACTGAAATCATTGCCTCTATCCCAGAATCTTCTACCTCTGAATCGGAAGGCATTCCCGCATAATGCCCCACCACCACCCAGGAAATATAATCAGGCTCTTCCCCCTCAATAGGCTCCTCCAACCCCTCGTTAGGTTTAGGCTCTCAGGGACCCCTACTCGGACCGAGAGAAACCTGACCTACTCATTCAACAAAGATAAGGTTCCTGGATATTTCTGATGTTTCTTGGAATAAGGGATTATACACTTTCCTAAATACAGAAGGCCAGAAGAGGCAGATCTAACTGATCGCCCCAAATACTACCCCTATCACTCAATAATGGTAAATACTCTCAAGCAGTTTTGTGTGTTTAAATACTGGATTAAAGACCATATCAAAAACAACGTAGCCAGGATGGGTATGGCTCTGAAAAAAGTGGAATGTGTATTCGTGAAGCCGAACAACAGCTGTGACAGTGATGGTTAGTGGTACTAGGTTTCCAAATGTGGATCCCAGAAGTATGATGACTGGATGGATCATAAGATAGTTTCCTATGCCCATGGAATTATCTGTTCATGCCTAAATCAACCTGATCCAATAGAAGCTGATTTCTCAGCCTTTACTACTTTTGCATCATCATCTTAGTCATCCTCTTCCCATAAGAGCAAGCATCGATGACATAAAGAAAAATAAAGTCCCCCGCCAGTGTCATAAAAATCTCATACTCTTAGTGATTTCATTCCCCCAGAGATGTATATTTCACTAGAATACATCCAGTAATGGAGGATAATTCAGCTGACATTCATGGCTTTTCCTCAGTTAACACCGTAGAGCTGGTAAATCTCTACAAGATTTACGATGATGATTAGCACCTAGATGATCCTCTCAATGATCCCAGATGTCGTTAGTGTCAACAAAACCACATAAATATGGGTCATCAGAGTGCCTTGGTTAGTATTTCTAGCCAGGCTGTGCATGCTACCAAAACCAGGAAGCAGTCTCAATGCATATATCACCATGCACATCCTTATCATCTAGTGTCATAAGGTCTAGCTTCATCCCCATTTGTGTTGCTTAATTTGGAAGATCCACCTCGACCACACCGTGATCGTCCAAGCTCTACTACGGGCCGGTCTCAGTAGTCTTACCCTCATCCGCTAGCCACTTCGCAATCTTAGACTAGTGAGCAGCAGGACATTCCCAGCACCAGCAAACCGCCGGTGCAGACATTATGGCCCACCATACCTCTTGTCACAGATCGACTCCCTATATGTAGAAGCTCGCAGCTGGCACAGATGTATGATGTCATCAAGAATCATTACCATATCATGGAGAGTATCTCCATCCTTGAGGACCTTATTCTATCAATAGATATGTGTGAATCCCTTTCCGAGGTTTTAAATGGCCCCCACCAGTTTGAGAAAGTGGTAGCTGCCGCAGAAGCCTTCCATGATGAGGTAGTCGATAACACTGAATGCGAAGCTATCATCTCGTTTTCTGGAGAAGAAGAAGGCTATCCCATACCAAGGCATATCCACCCAGTGTATATCACTATCCACTCCTATGTCATGGAGATCTATCACTGTCTTGTCGACATGGGATCATGGATCAACCTAATTCCAAATCAGTAACTGTGAAAACTATGGGTGCTCGAGGATGATATGAGTCCCTATGACCGGTAAATTCAAGGTTATGATAGGACGAAATAGACATCGGTAGACAATATCTTCCTGAATTCCCAGTTCAATGGCCTAGTTCCTAGTACTAAGTTCATGGTTGTATCTCAGTACACTTCCTAAAATGTGTTGATGGGTAGACCATGGCTCCACCTACATGTGGTGGTTCCTTTATCGTATCGCCAGTGCCTCAAGCACTCTATTAATGGTCAAGTGGGTGTACTTCAAGGTGATGCATATACCTTTTCCTCTTGTGAAGCCCACTACCTGGATTATGACTATTAAAAAAGAAAAGATAAATAGATTCAGGCAAGTGATGTTGAGCCTGTTATGGCTGTGACTCACCCGTGGAATGATCTAGACAATGACTATATCTTCACGATCCATCGGTTGGAGGATACGACCCCCAATATAGAACAATGCTTCACCTTTTTTCTAGAATGAAGGGGTACCACATTCCTAGGTCTAGGCAATGCTGGATGATCACCTCATACTCTTATATGAATTCGGATCCAGTTATCCCAAAGCTCCCTACCCTCATAAGGTATCCGGATGTATTCCCCATGGAAACATCAATATGCCATACCTGCTTGTTCTGATGGTCTGGGATAAACTAGCTCAAGCTGGCATATCACCATTTCATTGATATCATCAAGTGTAGATCCTTGGTCCGAATACTAGATGGGATTAGATTGACAGCTTTCATTTCTATGGTTTCCGCAGTGTAAGATTCCCTCAATGCAGCGTTTATTGCCGCTCAGGCTAGAACCCGTCTCCCATTGGGATCATCCGACTCAGACTCAGAAGAAACTCCTCTCACCAAATATCCCTCCTCTATAAGTTAAAAAGGGGATTTAAATAATTCTCCACCTCCTTTTAAGTGGTTTTATCTACCACTATTTATGAACTAGTGCAAGTTAATCTCAGTGGCGAGACAGATCCAAACCCCACATTGATCAGTGCTACTATGCCTCTCAAGAAGAAAAAATAGTATCTGGATTTACTGAAGCAGCACCATGATGTATTTTACAAGAGTTATAGTGAGATGATAGGACTATATCCTAAGGTTTCCATCACCACCTCGGTCTCCCAAAAAATCATTGTGTGTTCATGAATCCTCCCAGAAAGATACACCCTTACCATGGTTCCATGGTCGAGGCTGAAGTGGACAGGCTGATTAGATCCAATTTCTTTATGTAATTCCAATACCCCAGATAGCTATCCAACATTGTTCCAGTCAGGAAAAAGAATGGTCATATCAGAGTCTACATGAACTTCAATGACCTCAATGATCATTGTTCGAATGATGACTTTCCTTTTCCTATGAAGGAATTGTTGATCGATGCTACCACTGGGTTCCAGACCCTCTATTTCATGGATTGATGCTCCGGGTATAACCAGATCCAAATGGCCCCCAAATATGAGATTTCTATAGCCTTGAGGTCACCGCAAGGTACTTTCTGTTACCAAGTGATACCCTTTAGTTTAAAAAATTCAGGTGCCACCTATTAGAGAGCTATGCATCGAATATATAAGCCAATCCTCTAGACACTAGTGGGATGCTACGTGGAAAACCTGGTGGTTAAATCTTGATAGCTCCAAGACCATCTCAATGACCTTGAGAAAGTGTTCGGCCTCCATTCTCGCCACCTGGAGATGAACCCATTGAAGTTTTCCTTCGGCATCACCTCTGGAAAGTTTTTCAGCTTCTTTGTCAAATATAAAGGCATTGAGATTGACCCATAGAAGATCAATTACATTAGCTAGATGTATCCCCCGATCAATATTGATGAGATTCGAGGTTTCCATGGCCACTTAGCCTACATGCGCCGATTCATTTCACATTTTGTCAAAAAGTGTAAGCCATTTTCTCGGCTCATGAAAAAAGGCACCACCTATCAGTGAAACCTGGAATGCCAGACCGCATTCAAGGAAATCAAATAGTGTCTGCCCCAGCCTCCAGTCTTAATGCCACTGGTATCTAGAAATCCATTGGTCCTTTATGTAACTTCACTAGAATGATCTCTCGGTGCCATTCTCACATAGAAGAATAGTGGGGGAACATAGAACAATCTCTAATACCTCAGTCGCATGCTCGTTGATACAGAGACCAGATTTGATCCTATTGAGTAGATCTACCTCCTGTGGGTATTCATGGTAGATAAGTTGTGGCATTAACTTTAGCATCATGAGATACAATTGGTGTCCCAGGTGGACCCACTAATGTAAATCCTAAACTTTCACATGTTGAAAGTCCATCTATCTTGGTGGGAAGTGATTCTCCAGCAGTTCGACAACGAGTTTGTTCCTCATAAGTCTATTAAGGGAAAAGTGTTTCCAGACTTCCTTTCTTCCCATATAGCTCATGAGGACCAGTCCCCAGACATCGATTTTCTTGATGAAGAAATACTCTCAATAGACCAAGCCATCCCATGTTGGAAAATTGACTTTGATGGTGCTTCTCAGAGCCCCGCCGACATAAGGCTCATTGACCCCAGACTCAAAAGAGTAGGTCTGGGTATCGTCTTAATTATCCCAGAACATGTTGTCTTGACATATTCATTCATGCTGTCGAAGAGAATTACCAAAACTCAGGCAGAGTAAAATGATCCAATTACTAGCCTCGAGCTATACCTCGAGATTTATGTTACCAACATTAATGTGAAAGGGGAGTCCAAACTATTCATCAAAAATAACAAAGGTGACTATATAAATAGAATGACAAAGCTTGTACCATTGTTGTAATGCACTCTCCTACTAATGGATCAGTTCCCATCTCGGCCAGATGTTATCCATGTCCATCGGTCATAGAATGGTAGAGAAGATTCCTTCTCCAGCCTAGCTACATCACTTGTAGAGCCTGGATAGGATGATTTGATTATCCACGTGGCACGCTGGAGAGTCATCACCTCCATCACTTCGAACGACGATGATAGCCCATAGGAAAGTCACCTTACCAATAGCGCCTCTATGTCAGGGCCCCCAGGTCCCCTGACTTAGTGCCATAATTAACCCTTGAATGGAGGACACACTTGGATGAGAATTTTCATTTTAGAAATCTTCTAGAAAATTGGGCCGACCGTGAGCAAATCCGACGCCACATAGTACAGTTTACCCTCCAGAGTTTTCCTGGTCTTGAGAAGCATCTCTACAAGTGTGGGTTTGATGGGGTTATCCTCTGTTTCATTCAAGAAGTTGAGATTTCTTAGGTCATGTAGAAGGTTAATTCCAGTTCCTGCAAGGCTCATCAGACCGGGTTGAAACCATCTCACCAGATTTTGAGGCTGGGATATTTTTGGCCCACTATGATCTGTGATTGCATCAAGTTTCCCAGGAGGATACATGTGTGCCAAATAGATGCCAAATTTGTGAACCAGCCACAATAGCCTCTCTATATTACCATGTACTCGTGTCCTATTGTAGTCTAAGGACTCGATGTCGTGGGACCATATCCCCTAGCGACATCCCGCCAATTAAGGTTCATCCTGAACGTTATGGATTTTTTTCCAAGTGTGTAGAAGCTGGTCTACTTAAGGAGGTCAAGGATTATTCTATTGTTTACTTTGTGAGCTCCAATATCATCTACCGGTTTGGAGTCCCTCACACCATCCTCGCCAATAATGAAACTAATTTTGGGGAGGCCTAGTTGAGGAAATTGTATGCCAAGTACAACATTTGTTCTAACCATACCTCCCGCTACCACGTGCATGATAATGGACAGATTAAATCATTCCTAAAAATGCTCTCTAATATTCTATAGAAAATGGTTGGTTAGAATAAGAAGAGTTGGCCAGACAAGATCCCCAGTGCCCACTGGGCTTCTCGGATGGCGACTCGTAATTCCACAAAGGTTACCCCATACTCCCTGGTGTATGGAACAGAGGTCGTCCTTCCCATCGAGATTCAGTTTCCTTTATTACGCAAAATTTTATATGATCAGCAAGTACCAGATAATGTAGCTGAAATTCATCTGGATGAATTGGAATCACACGACGAGAACATTCTTTTTTCAATTCATAATCTAGAAATTCATAAAAACAAGATAGTGATAGATTTCAACAAGAAAGTTTGGATCCGTTCTTTCTTGCAAGGTTACTTGGTGTTGGCCTTGAGAACACCAATGATACCCAGATGAAAACCACACAAATTGGAGCCCAAATGGAAAGGGCCTTACATCATTCACATGTTTTATCCCAATGGGGCATAATCCATGGTCACCATGGATGGTGAGCATATAACTCATCCCAAAAATTCCAAGTTTCTCAAGAAATACTTTTCTAGAGAAAGGCGGGTCCTACATGACCTTAAAATGTTATGTCCCGCATTATATTAAACTGTATGTCATCCAGCAAGACATTAAACTATATATGGTCCCGCACAACCTTAAAATGTCTCATCCCGCATGACGTTAAACTGTATATGGTCCTACTTGACCTAAAAGTGTTTGGTCCTACCAGACCTAAAACTGTTATGTCCCACTTGACAATAAACAGTATGTTTTCCTACATGAAGTTAAACTTTATATGGTCCCACACAACCATAAACTATCTCATCATGAACAACGTTAAACTATAGATGGTCCTTCATGACTTTAAACTATTCGGTTCTATAGGACCTTAATTTGTTATGTCCCACATGATATTAAACTATATGTCTCCTCGTAGGATGAAAAACTGTATATGGTCCCACACAACCATAAACGGTCTAATCCCACATGACGTTAAAATTTAGACGGTCCTACATGACCTTAAACTATTTGGTCCTACATGACCTTAAACTGTTATATCCCGCATGACATTAAACATTATGTCATCCCACATGACGTTAAACTATATATGGTCCTAGTCAACCTTAAAATATCACATCCCGCTTGACGTTAAACTGTAGATGACCCTAGATGAAAATAATCTATTAGGTCCTATAGGACCTAAAACTATTATGTCCCATGTGACATTTAACTCTACATCATCCCGCAAGAAGTTAAACTGAATTTCAGGAATACATATGGCTTGATTCCCATCCTCATGGGATATGTAGGAAATAATATGTGGTTCTTCTGGATTATATCCCCAAACTCTTCTCTTTGACTATCCCCCCTTGGTGTAGTTTGCTTAGAGGACCCTACTTGGTGTAGTGTAGGATTCATTGGCCCCAATCATGTTTGGATTACTATGATCTCACCTTGTGCTTCATCCTCATTCTTATATTCTCTCATGTCCTTACCATACGACGCTAAACTAAATGGCCTTCAATGACTATGTATGGATTGATTCCCATCCTTATGGGATACGTAGGAACGCCCATACATTTTGTCTATCAGCCCAGCCCCAAACCTGAAATGGTCCAAGACCTATGACCTTAAACTAAGAGCACCATCATCCCCATATCAAGACGTTAAACTGAGAATTGGTTGGGACTTCGCATCATAGCTCCCTCAACCCTATCATCCCCTGGACGAAATTATCATCTAGGATTGTGTGGTGTGGTATAGATTATCATCTCCACTCACATCAAGATATTTTTTCCATGCCACATACATCCCCTCGAGACATCCCTCATTCTTATCTAGTGCCCATGACATTAAAATAGGCATCAATGATTAGATCTATATGACCATAAACTAATATCTATAATATTCTATCCTTATAATGGTAAACCACAAGGTGTATTTGGAATTATCTATGGAGTAATACCCATACTCATATGAAATGTAGAGAAACCTGGGTATTTAGTTCTGAGGTTCAGTCCATGTTCATTTCCATTTGGCTACCTGGTCCGAATTCTCCTAGGGAATTATGAATGGAATGTCGTACATGGGATTATGTCCTTATTCACGTCGGGTTACTCTCCATGTAGTACACATTACTTCTATCATAGTCCCTCACGATGTAAAACTGAACCCTTAGAACAATGTGTGGCTTGATCCCTATCCTTGTGGGATACGTAGGACCACCTAGACATTTAGTCTGCATGACCAACCCATCTCTTGGAAACTTTGTCATCTTCCTGGCCCCCTAGCTTGAGTTCTTCTAGGGGAGGGGTATGCAGTGTGGTATGGGCTTATGTCCCCATTCACATAAGATTTTTAACAATAATGACATAGACATATCTCCCATTAGTGACCTTCACTCCATTTTTCTTTACTAATCTTTGCAAGTCATATGCTCTTAAGTTGGGCCCCTCAACCATCTTTGGTGATTCACCAATGTGCCCATGAGTATTTTTGTTTAGGACATAGAGTATCAGATTCTTCCTAGACATGATCTCACCCATTTTTCATGCTTTTTTGTCCCCATTATTTGGGTTTTCATCTTCATTCACATCCGAAGGGACCCCCAAATGGAATGGATACTCAGCCTAAGGGTTCTACTACAATTTCGGGCCAACATCCTCGAGGGTTTCTAATGAAAAATTGATACAATTCCCACATTGCGAACATGGTCAATTTTCGATGCACATTTCATTCCTATTTCTGTTCACAGGATATGGATATTGTGTTTCAAACATGGTCAATAGTTATCCTACATCATCATGCTAACCCCATAAATCCCAAAATATCATACGAATAATTCACACCCTTATCAACTTCATCATGTCCAAGTAGGACTTTGACACTCTTGGTACTAGTCCTCTATGTGCATTCACACGTTAGGAGGAAAAAACCACACTGAGAAATCATTTAGGGCTTCATACTAATTTCCCCCCTTTTACGAGCATTCTGTGTATTGCAAATATCTCTTCTACCATTGTTTCCCACACCGAGTATGACTAACATGGACCTTGGGATCAGATCGAGGTCTGTGCTTGCTTGGAAGAGTTTCACTTCTTCATGGTCCAAGATCTAAGGCCTTAAACTAATATCTCCTTATATGTATTCTTTTTAGAACTATGTAAAGCATGATTCCCATGCTTATGTGATACGTAGGAATGACTAGATACCTCGTCTTTGGGTCCAGCTAATGTTTCACTAATTAACTCTTATGTTAAGCCTTTTAGGCCCTAACTCATATAGGATTATATGATGTGGAATGTGTGGTCTTATGTCCTTGTTCATGTCAGGTTTTTCTATAGACGCACCACGTACTCCCCTTCTAGGTGTTATTCCCTCCTACCTCATGTCTCGTATAACATTAAACTGTATGTCGTCCCACATGATGTTAAACTGTGTATAGTCCAACATGACCTTTTATTGTTACATCCCACATGACATTAAAATACACTCTAATAACTTTATATGGATTGATTACTATCCTCACGAGATACGTAGGAACTCCTTGAAGTTTCGTCCATATGTCTGTCCCCATACTTTCTAACCTTTGTTGATTCCTCGGCCCGAGGTTTCTTCTTTGAAATTGCATGTGGAGTGACATGGATCTTTCCCTCATTCATGTCAGTTACACATTATCACATCATGTGCATTCCCACTATGGTCCCACAGGAATTTGAACTATTTTATCTTTATTGCATGGCATTAAAATACACCGGTTGGTCCTATCAGACGACCCTAAACTATGGAATTATCGTAATGGCCACACGATGAAAAAAGGTACTGCATTATGGTGTCCTCACCCGAAGGGACATCATGTTGGGTAATGGTTTTCCACCAAAGCATTTGTCAATGCCTATATATGGCTTGATTCTTGTAGTGATACCAGGATTCTCTATCCTAGGTTTATCACTTCAAAAAAAAACACATCTACCCTAAATGACAAACACGATCTATCAAATGTCACTTATTTTGGTGCAAGGGCCAGACCCGCACGACCTTATTATCCATGGAAATGGTACCTTACCATGCTCAATCTAGACATACATATGGCTTGATTCCCATTCTATGTTTCCAGGTCCTCTACGCATGATGTCAAACTATGACCATACCCTAATCAAGATCAGCATTCCCCGTGACAATTATGGGACATTTCATCTTCCACACTAGTGAGGTCCTCTGTGGATGTAAGAATGATCCCTGATCAGACTGATGCACTCACACAATGCTTTTTCACAATGGTGGAGTGACTTCAAGAGTGATGGACTCCATTCGAACAACCCATAACTCCATTACACATTATTTTCATTCCCATTATTCGGACCTTCATCCCCTTTCACGTCTAAAGAAACCCCCTAACACTACGGATGATTGGCTTATGGCTTGCCTACTACCATGGGGTAACATTCCAAAAGACTAATTGATGACATTTTGAGTTAGGCCCCATGTTTTGAACATGGTCAGTGATCGACCCACATTGTTTATCCCCATATCAGGCTAATTCAATATGGATATTGTGTTTCGAACACAGTCAATAGTTATATTCCATTGTCATGATTCCCCACACAATGTTTTGAATTTTGGTAATCATGATTCACACTTTCCACTCCTCTATGTTTGGATTGATTATAATGCCCTAGACGTTACCTCAACCGTGCACTAGAGAACATTGGGGAAATGATAATTATGACGTTCTGAGGACTTTATTCACTTATCATGCCTCCCCCATTATTCTTGAATTCTCTGATGGGTTGTTTATACCCCAGATGGCTGATGTATGGTTGGCACCCCTATATTTAAACAACGTGATAGCGTGATCATCCCTTGTTTCTCACATCGGGCATGACCCATGTGAGCTTAGGGATGGATTTATAATTATTTCATGATTGTGGTTGGATTGAATTAAAATAAAAAATCAACTATTCCTCCCATGCACGCAGTTTATAATTGGAAGAAGAAAAATAAAAGTTTATGGGTTCAGCCAAAATAGGGCCCTTAAGGATTAGAATTTTGGATGGATTGCTCCAACGCCACTACCTTCTGGTTTATGGCCTCCAAGATTGCTTCTCTTCCTCTGTGATCCATCACTTCATTAGTAACCACAGAGCGTAACTCATTATCCCTAGACTGCACTCAAGCTCATTCATCATGGAGCTCAATTATTTGGTGACTCGCCTGCACCACCTGCTCCTAAGAATCTGCCAGCTGGACCCTCAACTGTTCAATGAGATTAGAGTGGGTTTCGATGAATTCATTCCTTTACTTCACTTCCTATTAGAGGCATTAGAACTCCTACTCCGCCTTCAGGAATTCTAGGGTATTCTCCGAATCTTTATGGCATCGAGAGACGTCGGAACAATGCATATTCTCTTGTATCTTCTCATCCATGTAGTCACCAATTATTACATGAATACGGTGAGAATCTACCCCTAAAACATAGAGAAAGAGTATCCAGGTGCGGACCAACCCCATACAGATTATCCATTTTGTCTGTGGATGTCTAAGAATGCATTTGATGCACTTCTATGCCTTGAACCGTGTCATATGGCTCTCCTCAGCAACATCCAATTCATAATCATCTATTTCTCAGGGTCCAAAGGCTTGTATTCGGGGAAAGTAGTGAGGAGTTTAGTGGATGGGTCCTCTTCATGAATTCCTTCTTCTTCATCGACTTCACCCTCACCGGGATGGAACTCCACCCCAGTAGCATTTCAACCCATTATCGCCAACTTTGCCTCAACATGTACCGGGGCGGGGCCACCTCGAACAGTTACTTATGCAAGAGTTGATGTGGTCCCCAACATGGCTTCTACATATGATCCAAACCTATTGGGTTTTCAATCCTCCAAAATTGAAATAATTTCATTAATGATCAGTATATTGGTTAACCAAATTTCCAAATAAAAAATAAACCCACTGAAGATAAAGGCATACGGGTACCAAGCACGGTAGTGTCTAGTGCCTATGTCATAGTGGGAACTGCCACCACAGGAGACCCTTTGGCACTTGTTAAATCAATCACTAGTATCATCTCCTCTCTGAATGTGGGGAAAAAGATAAGCTCGGAGGCTTCGTTTTCATCTCTTCCTTTAGGATCATCATCGCTTGTCCCATCCATTACCGATTACCCCCTTGTTCGGTTCCGAGGAGAGGTTCCTAATGATGTTCCCTTACACCCATAGGTGCGTCTTCATCCTCTGTAGGGAAGGATTCATGTGCGTCCTATCCAATTTTTTCCTAAATGAGATATGGTTTGGTTAATAGGATTGTATTGTTAGAAGATAAGGGACAATGGAGTTAAGAGTAAAACTCACCTCAAGATGCTCAACTAGTTCTGTGTCAGATCCTACGATTTCTCTGCTCTCCTGATAGATTCATCGGTGATCCGGAGCTTCTGAGGGTCCCCCACCACCAATACCTTTAACTTGGTACCCCTCCTCTTCTTCTCCATATCCACCTTCTTCCCCATATTCTTCTACTTCCTCTCTACCCCCTTCTTATTCTTCCTCCCCTATACTTTTATCCTTGGATGGAAGCTTCTTTGGGTCATGTTCCTAGCCAAGAATCAATTTCACTAGGAGATGTGGTTCTTTATACCACCCCCACTGGCATGCATACATATCCATAGATGTCAGTTATGGATTCCTGCATTGAATGTTTACCCAATTTGTCATTTGGATGCACCATATTTCTAAAAAATTGACCACGGAGAGTACCAAAATCCCCCACAATTCATCAATGGACATAGACTATCACAACGTTCTCCAAGTAGACCATAGTGAGGGGAAGATAAAATTGGAAGTTGTATTTATAAGTTACTTGAGTTGCTTTCCATAATGTTTCCTAGCTGGACCATGAGGCCCCACGCGGTACCACCCTCCCCCAAAAGGTGGAGGCACATTCTTGTCTTACGATGCTCCTGCCAATGAAGTACCAACTTGTGCCATTCTAGACGCCCGACCCATTCTCTGTCTCACCTCTCATGTGGCACCCCATCTGCTTCCATACTCTTCGGGATTTGCACTAGCCACGATTATTTTCCAGATGTGTTTCCAAAGAATTGCCTCGAGATATGTTTTTGTCTAGTGTTTGGAATACTCTATTGACATGCATGCGCTGGTGACGGTGGGGGGAATAATGATGATTTCACCCAAGACTGCCATCATAAACATAACCCACAATTGGTGGAGAGTACAAGGATTCCATTTTTATTGAACCTCTGTTTATACATTCTTTGGAATCCGTTGGAAGCACCCGAACTACATGGAAAACCTGGTCGGCACATACGGTTCGAAAGAAAATTTACCATCAATTCGAGCCACTAGTACGCCACCCAGGTTGGATTACAGGTATTCTTTCTCCTACAATGAACCTCACCCATCATCTACTATTTCACTAATCAGGGTACGGTATGGGTGTAAGTCAAAATGGGTATGGCTTCCGACATTGAGCTTAATCACTTTTTCTCTATGAATTAGTTGGTAGATTCTAAAAATGTTCATGAGGGATGGACGCATACTATTACCAATGGGGGAATGGAATTTGGGAAGTCATACACAAAACCATGGGCTGCGACCCAGACATGAAGGTATGGAACGGTCTGCATATCCTTCTAGGGGTACTTCCCTTGAGATATGCCCCAAAATACTGTACAACCAAGGAAACACCAGCATACACAGGTTAACCTTGTTCTTCACCACCATAATACTAGTGATCACTAGTGTCCCTAGGCAGACCCCCATCCTTGTGTCCCTCACTAGAAACAACCACTCACTAAAAAATAAAACAAGAAACCTAGAATATTTTACATTTGGGTCCCGACATTCATTTATGCCAAAGCCCCATGATTGGTACTCTCCTGCCTCCAAGACCCTCCAGTATGATCTCTCTTTTCCCCTGTGAGATTTGTTATGGAATTGTATCCCCTGGAATGGAATCTTTAAGGTGTTTCCTACATTATTAAAAGACTAAACCATCCTGAATAATATATGTCCTTCAGAATATATTTTATTTTCACCTCTTATTTAGCCAGCTCGAGTAGGTGCTATGACAGGATGGGGGAGCACGTCCTATCCCTCAAGACATTCCCCGTCGGGAGGAACTCATCATACTGGTACCTCTCCATGGGGATTCCTCTAATGTAGTGGAAGTCCCACATACTAATACCCACTTACACATGGAGGAGGTGGAAGGTGTTGTTATTGGTAAACCAAAAACCGATCAATTCTGTCACCAAGTCCTGCTGTAGATAGGTGTGAAATTGGGATGTCCAAACATCTTTGAAGAGACCTATATATTGCAGATCTGTCCCAAAATCTATTCATGTATTGTGTACCCTGTAATACAATACCCATTCACTTGTCTAGATATGAAATCACATTACATCCAACCCTTCATCTAGTCAGTAACAATGCTTCTGAATGTACTCGCATAAAGATCAGGAGATTCCTCGGTAGTAGGATCACTCCTCACAACAGTTCTGGTCTTCAGATTTAGGAGAAAGATGACTGTGTTCTATGTTTCTATATTAGGTTGGGTATTGTTTTTAATATGGAACTGTGGGATACTATCATTGCTGGTCACCCATGACTACGGTATATATGCCTCGAATCTAGGAATCAGCACCTGATCCAGAAGGATGAATTTCCATAACGGCAGGCTATAGCTCAGAACATAATCTTTTTGTTCTTTCTTAATCATGCCAAAAAGCATCTGATTATCAGACACAACCCTTATTGCAGGAATAATTTCAGGTTTCGTGATCATCTGAGTTTTCCCTATAGCCGTAGTGGCCTCTCTCTCGACATTAGTCTGTTGGGAAACAATTTTTTTGAAATCCTAAGGGATGGGCATGAATGAATGAACATTCTGCATGAAAAATTGATGGTGGTTTGAAAAGGTGTTGATCTACATGAAAAGGTCAGGCATCACGCAAAAACTAGAGTTGTCCATGGAAACTTACGCGCAGATCGAGACTGTTTTTGCACAGAAGAGAAAAGCACATGTCATATGAAAAAAATTCAATGTAGGGGCCTATGTTGGGGAACTCAGCCTATTTATAGGCTCGTCCAAGCCTTTTGCACATGAAAAGGAAGTTTGTGTGTCAAAATACCATTCTTTTGCACACCGAATAGGCACTTCCACACTTTTTAGTGTGACCCTCATAATCTGACGTTCGGGCTCCCTTTCAGCTCTGATTTTGATGAGGGTGAATTTTTTGATGCTGAATTTCAAATAGGTATAGGATTAGCAGGATATAATAAGAACGAAGGTATTTGGGGGAGAAGGATAAGATTTTGCGAGCCAAGAGAAAGGTGTGTGCATGTTTCAGAAGTTGCGTGAAAAAATACCTTAGGCGTGCAAGTTCTTGCGTGACCAATTCAACATCAAAGGCATAATTCGGTGGAACCCACCCGAAACCACCAAAGGCGCTAGCGTGCAAGAGAGAAGTGTTGTGTACAACAATCATCCTGGTGTTCAAAACAATTCACACCCAATGTGATGTTAAAGGGGGACCTTTCATGATGGCATGCTCTAAAATTAGTTAAGGCCTGATCACAAAAGTACCTGGATGCACGCAAACCCTTTCGTGCCTAATGCAATGTCAAATGGTCATTTATGCCCATCTCCCCTTGAGCACCACCTCTGAGGACTATGGCTATAAAATTAAGCATACCCCCCGCCCTTTGGGGATGGTGATAAAAGACAAAGCAACACTCTACTATGCGAGAAACACCTTTTCTGCGACCGTGCAAAAAACACTATGGCATCATGGTATTGGATCTTGAAGGACAGGTCCCCCAAGGGTCCTCCTTTGGGCAGGCCAACTTGGGCCTGATACCCATTCATATCCTTTTAACCTAATTCATTTTCATGCAAAGGATCCCTCTTTCATGCAAGTTTCCCCTATGTCGGGCCTATTTTGCATGCACCCTTCTAGTTTGCACACACCCTTTCTGTTTGTACGTAGCTGATCCATCTTGGGCGCAACCTCTAATATTGTGTATGGCCCACCATTTATTCTCCATGTTCCATCCCAAACATAAGGCACTATGTCTTACCCCCTCTTATCAAAACACACTCAAGTCACACACCTTTCCATTGTACAATCCTCCTGGTTCATATGAAGTGACTTCAAAGACACTTGGGTGGTGCTTCCCGTATTGTTGTTTAGCCTTATGCTTCTTTGCAAAAGCATGCTAATAGCTAATTCTTCTTCACACATCCATTATAACGTGGACCATCATTGGATAACTCCATAAAAACCCCCCTGAACATGGAATTACCGGTGTCATCCCTTCACCAAGGGGTAAAGCGCGCCAGATATGTAAGTCCTAGGGGGTGCCGAGTGAACTAATCTCATCTGAACTGCAGGACATTGAACTCCAAAGCACCATCATCCTTAGCAAATGATGTTAAACTGTGGCCTCATCCCATGCATCATACATATTATGCCTAATCTCTAAAATTATATATGCCCGCTTGTCTCGATAGGATTGAGATCTTCCTCACATTGAATAAGATCCTCTATACTAGAGCGGTGCCTATCCATGGGGATGGGTAACCATCTTGGTGTAAGCCATTATCCTCACTTGCGGGATGTGGTATTCTTGCTCCCCATTCTTTCATCAGTGAAAATGATCTATGAGGGAGGATGGGCACCAGAACTCTCCTCTATTCCATGCCAAATCTCTCTCCCATTGGGCTTTGTCGCCATCAGGAATCTATCCTACAGTAAGTCCCAACCTCTATCTACCTGGGAAGCTAACCACGCGTAATACCTTGTTTCTTCATTGGGCCACTAAACACTTGTAATCCTGGCTCCCCTTCCCACAAACGCAACTTTCACGATGTGATCATTAGGTATCTACTACATCTTGTTTCTCACACTGAGAATGACTCTCGTGGGCTTAGAGTAAGCATCAAACATGACATCCTCTCTAGGATTCTATCCACGGGTAAGCCCATGTTTCCTAATTGGGATGCTTACCACATGTAAGCCCCTCTCTAATTCCCATGGATGCACCTTTCACGATGTGATAAACAGGTATCTACTGCCTCCTGTTTCTCACAACATGAATGACTCACATGGGCTTAGAGTAAGAATCCACCATGAAATCCGCTTTGGGAAGCCTTAGTACACAGGCCCCCACATCTTCCCAAACTACGTGGACATTGATCCTTGGTAAGTCAGGGTATGTTGAAAGCCTCCCTGAGGTTCAATACAAACACCTACTTGATCCAAATCCCTTCATGATGATTCAATGCATCTTCCAAAACTATGTGGACTTTGATCCTTAACTAGGCAGGGTAAGAAGGAATCCACATTGAGGTTCATGCCCAACCCCTACTTGGTCCTTGCCACTTCACGTCGGTTCACCAAACCCATATTTTTGAACTATGTGGCATTTAATCCTTTCTAAGGAAAGGTACAAAAGATGCCTCTCTAAGGTTCATGCCCAATAACTATTGGTCTTGTCAATCTTCACGTTGGTTCACCACCCCTTCCCAAACTACAAGGACTTTTATCCTTGCCAAAGCAGGGTATGTAGAAATCCTCCCTATGGTCCAATCCCAACACATACTTGATCCCCCCCCCTTCTCACATCAATTCAACACATCTTCCCAAACAATGTGGACTTTAATCCTTTCCAAGGAAGGGTATAAAAGAATCCTTCCTGAGGTTCAACCCCAACCCCTACTTGGTCACATCCACTTCACGTCAGTTCACCAAACCAATCTTTTTGAACTATGCGGCCTTTGATCCTTTCTAAGGCATGGTATGCAGGAAGCCTCCCTGAGGTTCAATCCCAACATCCATTGTTTCTGAACATCTTCTCATTGGTTCACCACCCCATCCCTAACTACATGGACTTTGATCTTTGATAAGGTATGGTACATAGGAATCCTCCCTAGGGATCAATCCCAACACCTAATTGGTCCTGACCATCTTCACGTCGGTTCACCAAACCACTCCCGATCTACGTGAACATTGATCATTTCCAAGGCACGATACATATGAAGCCTCCCCGAGGTTCAAGAACAAAATCCATTAGGATAGACCTTTATCATGTCGATTCCCACCAAACCATATGAACTATCTGGGTTTGATCCCTGCCAAGGCAGGGTACATAGGAAGCCTCTATGAGGATACACCTCATCCAGCAGTAAGCCGTTATGACCCATCCAGCGGTAAGTGATTATGACCCATCCAGTAGTAAGCCATTGTAAGCCCTCAAGCGGTAATATGTCATGACCCATCCAACGGAAAGCCATCTTGACCCATCTAGTAGTAAGCTTTTGTGTTCCCCAATCCACAGTAATCCATTGATGTCCCCTTTTTTGGGACTCACATTTTTCTTCTTCCCCCCAGTGTCAGACCTACTCGAGCTGCTAAGCATGCATAAGCCCCAATATTTTTTTGGGTCATTGTCCTATACACTCACCCTGATTGCATACCCCCACATTTAACTATGTGGACGTTGATTCCCTACCACGAGGATACATAGAAAGTCTCTTTAAGGCTAAATCCCAACATCCACACCGTCTTTACAATGGTTCCATCTCATTCTCTACAAATTTCCCTCAATCATCCATATCCAAATTCCATCATTCATGGGGCTCCACATCCCAGTAAGATCATTCCACCCAACCTCTCACTATTACTGGATGTAACAGGGTAACTAACCATGAGTTAGCCTAAATATTGGTGTTCCTTCTTGGGATTTAACCAATATGATCCACTCCTGTAAGTGTTCTGATGAGTATAATCCGTCACTACTAGATGTTAAAATCACATAATACCTCGTTTCAGATATAGGAAGCTGAGTAAAACCTCAAATACATGCCCATGGAATATAATTTCCCGATCCCGATGTTGGATGCATCAGGCTTCCATTCCCTTGAGAAGCCATATCATAAGGGGAAGAAAACAGTCGCACTAGTGTTTCAGCATCCAGACACGCCCACTTATGTCCAAAATGACTACTCCCCTGACTGAAGGTTGCTGCCCTGACCTGACCCCTTGGAATGTCCTGACATAAGTAGTGTAATTAACTGGCACCCATGAAGACATGGAAATGGGAAGAGTTTCATGAACAATGTCTTAATATTAAAGGAAGAAACAGACAAGGTGACGAGTTCTAAGGAGGAATCCATGGAAAGAAGAACTGACATCCCTTCATCCTGTTTCGATCAATGAGAAAACATCACTGAATGAGTGATTGATACCACCTTCCTTTGGAAAGTGTGAATGAGGGGAAATAGTTGTGCGTCCTCTCAAAAAGCGATGGATGTGTGCCCCGATGAAATCATCGTAAGCAATCCTCCTCAACACACATTGGCTTGGTTTTGGATTAGAAAAAGAGAACTTTGAAATGGGGGAGGGTCTACTGAAGATCATTGTGCAGAATTTGGAAAAGGATTTAAGCTTGAGATATATGAGGAAATGTGGTTGTGGGGGATGGTATTTATAGTGCACGAGAGGGGTGTTTTCTCAATATTTAATTCATTGTTTTATTAATTACCCTCAAGACAAGAAATTGTGATGATTACATGACTAAATATAGTGAATAGGGCATTTGAGTTAGAAAAAATGGCCATTTACATTATCCATGTCCCAAGCATGATGCAAAAATTCATTTAATTAGCATATTTTGTAAATTATCAAATTTCACTATTCACCAAAAAATAAAGTATTTCACAAAATTCTCAAAACTCACCCTAACCTTTCTTGATGTGTATAATTATAATATAAAATCCATTTTTTAAAATAATATTCTATATATGTGAAATTTAATTTTCAATTGAAATAAAAAATTACATGAAAAATACAAATTTTAAAATAAAACACATTTTCAAAAACATTAAACAATTAATTAAGTTCTCATAAAATCATCATATAATTCTAAGTCATCAGAATAATAGTTTATGAATACATTTTTTGTGAAAATAAATTATCTTGTAAATTATTAAATTAACAATTAAATATTCATGAATTAAAAAATTACCAACACTATAATATTATTATATCATATTTTTACTTATAGGATGGATCATTGGTATGATTACTATTCACTTAGATAATATACTATTCATAAGGATCATATTAATATTAACAAGGGTAAAATAACTATTCAAAATGTTATGTTATTATTCACCAAAAAAATATTTTTTTCCTATTAGACTCCAAACATCATAATGATTGCAACCATGTATATGTCATATTTTCAAAATTCGAATTACAGAATTGGAAAAATTATGTTTAATGGTCACATAGAATTTTGTAGTTCATTTAATAATGATGTGGAATTGTGAATCCAAATTTTATTTTATGTGATTATACACTGTTATATTGCTATAAGAAGGGAGAAATTTCATTGATAAATGATTGGGCCATTAAATTCTTCCCCTATTTGGAAAATTTTTCACTAAAATTTTAGTTTACATAAATAGGTGAGGGTACTTCTCCCTCATCTCCTCCTCTGGTCCCCAATATTCTTCTTCATACTTATTGTTCCTCCACAACACATTGACAAGGTGGGTTATCTTATTGCATAGAACATTATCTCTCTTGTCTATAATATTTAATGGTTTCTCCTCATAAGAGATATCATGTTCTTGTTGTACCACCTCTGAGTTTAGTATATGTGTAGGATCTGGTATGTACTTATTTTGGAGGGATATGTGAAACTCATCCTGAACATGAACCTTATTAAAATTGATGTTCAAGAAAATATTACACTCTTTATATAAGGTAAAGTATATCAATTAGGCAAATGTACCTTGGGCTTAGCTCCCCTTTCTTTCCAAACCACATGACTCTCTTCCATTATTATATTCAACATTAGACTTTATCACCAACCTCGAACTGCAATTCCCATTAATGGTTGTCGGCATATCTCATTTTATGACTATGATCATCTTTTTTATGTTGTTGGATAGCTTTAACCATCTCGATCATCTCTTGTAAAATATTAGGTTTATGTATATTTCTTTTTTCAATTTCATTTCAATGGGTTGGAGTTCTACATTGTTTTTCATACAAAGCTTCATATAGAGCCATCTGAATACTTGAGTTAAATATATTATTATATGAGAAATAAACCAATGGGAGACATTGATCAAATATACCATTGAATTATAGTGAGTAGGCTATAAAAATATATTTGGGTTTTTGAATTGTCATTTTCGATTATCCATCAGTTTGGGGGTGATATGTCATGCTAAAATTCAATTCATCACTTAAAGAATGTTAGATACTACTCCAGAAATTAGATATGAACCTTGGATCATGATTCAAGATAAATGAGAGTGGAACCCCATGTAGTCTCACCACTTCCTTCACATATATCTTTTCATGTTTCTCAAGTGTGAGATCTTCCTGAATGGGGATAAAGTGAGAAGTATAGGTGAGCTAGTCCAACATAACCCATATAAAATTATTTCCATTGGATGTCTTATAGAAACCTATGAAAAAAACCCATAGTGACATTATCCCATTTTCAATTTGGTATTGTCAAGGGATACATCATCACTTTGTACTTTTATCACTCTTCTTTAGCTTACATACATATCAAGAACCTTTAGATATACTCAGTAACCTCATTCTTCATGATATCCAATACAATGTGTTCTCAGATATCACAGTACTTATTGGTGATACTATGATGGATAGACAAAGGTGTGATATGTGAATTATAAAATAGTTCCTCCTTTATCCCTGGTGATGAAGTCATAAAAATCCACGTTCCAAACAAAATCATACCATCATTGTTGATATGGAGCTCTTTCATCTTCCCTTCCATTACTACATTCCCATTATTTTGTAACTCCATATAATCCTTTTATGCATCGTAAACCTTATCCTAGATAGATGGTTGGGAAATCATTTGGACAAGGTAAGATTTAATCCCTATTGTTACTATTTACAAACACATCCTTTTCATATCCATGAAGACATGGTCTTTCTCAATTAACAACATGGATAGAGAAGTAGGTTCTTTTCGGCTTAGAGCATTAACTGCCTTGTTTGAAATGCCATGATGATAGTGAATAGAGATATCATTGTCTTTGATTATATATAACTATCTACTTTCAGGCATTATGAGATAAATTTTTGTGGATATATAGGTTAGGCTATTATGATCAGAATATATCGCACAATTATCACTATAGAGGTCATGCCACCCAATTTTCAAATAAAAATCACAACTGATAGCTCCAGATCATGAATCAGGTAGTTCTTTTCATGGATCTTCAACTATCACGAGGAATAGGATATCACACCATCATTTTTCATGACTATACAACCCAATAAATTCTTGGAATCATAACTTTATATCACAAAACATTCTCAACTTTTCAATCTTTTGAGTACATGTGTAGTGATCAGCCTTCCCATCATCTAATTAAAGCTTTAATCATATTCATATGTCCATATATATATTACCCCATTCCTTGTTAACTTAGTTAGAAAGTATGAAAATCATGAGAAATTTCTCACAAAACATTGGTAGAACTTCAGAAATTCAAAAAAACTATACATTTTTTTGACACTAGTGGGT
The DNA here is from genome assembly GCA_963277665.1 of Viscum album. Lineage (NCBI taxonomy): Eukaryota > Viridiplantae > Streptophyta > Magnoliopsida > Santalales > Viscaceae > Viscum > Viscum album. The sequence goes on from OY728132.1 coordinate 1,883,007,078, forward strand.
CTAGGCCATTCCTCAATCAACATTTTTTTAAGGGTCCATAGAAACTCCCTCACCTGTGGTCACATGTCCAAATAATGTGACTTTATTCATAAAAAAGTCAGAGTTTCTAAACTTAGTGTACAACTTTTCCTTTCTCAATGTCTCCAAAACAAGCCTTAGATGTCCTTCATGTTCCTCCATTCTATTAGTGAATATGAGAATATCTTTGATAAAAACTACAAAAAAGTTGTCAAGGTATTGTATAAATACTCTCATCATTAAATCCATGAATATTTTAGGGGTATTAGTAATTACAAAAGGAATCACCAAAATCTCATAGTTTCTATACCTTTTATAGAAGGAAGTCTTCGAAACATATTCCTTTTGAACCATTATATGATGATATCAAGAATAAAGATCCACCTTTGATAAGTACTGAGATCCTCATAATTGATTGAAACAGTCATCAATCCTTGGGAGAGGATACATGTTCCTTATGGTGATCTTGTTGAGTTCCCGATAATCTATACACAGGTGCATTGATCCATACTTCTTCTTCACAGACAATAATGGTGCACCCCGAGGCGATGAACTAGGGAGTAAGAACACTTTTTCCAAATGCTCTTGAACCTAATTCTTTAACTCCTATGGTTTGATATAATCCATCTAATAGGGGAACCTTGAGATAAGAGTAGCTTCATATATGAATTCAGTGGATAAATCTACCACATAGTCAGGGAGAAGTCCAAGTAACTCTTTAGGAAATGTGTCATTGTATTCCCTCACTATGCGAATTTCTCCAAGTTTTATAAATTCCTTTGACTCAATAATTTTAGAGAGGTATTCTTATTTGAATGAAATAATCTCCCAAACCATAGAAGTATTTTCAAAAAGAGATTCATGAAATTAAATTCATTTATATAGGATAACAAGATGATTTAGAATATGAAAAGTTATATCATTTTATCAACAGTTGATATGATTTCTATATAATGAAAGCTAATACATTCCCATTATAGCATAAAATTCTACCAAGGAATGTATCGTGACATTCACTAGAAGAATAATCACACATACACTATCAAGAGAGTATTTGAACACTTGGGTTATAATGAATACACCACTTGGTGTTTTTATATATATCTCTACTAAAAGATTTCGGGGCTTTAAATTGATAGTTCTAGAAAAATTGTCAGATATAAATGAATGTCTAAAAACTGGAATCATATAAGAATTATTCAATTCATAAGTGAATAAGATGTTTACCTTACCTTGTATGACATTATTTTCTTTATCCACTTCCATAGTTATGATGGCATAATCCTTCCCTTTATCCTTTATCTTTGGTGTGGGATGACTATGGTTACCCTAGAGACCTCATGGATTAGTTCACAAGCATTCATAGTGCCCTTGAACCCTACAGTTGTAGCATTGGACCATGGGAGGTGATCTCCATTAAGACACCACATTATTAATCATTTCATATATTTTCGACACTCTTGAGCTTGGTGGCCTTCTCCCCCACACTTGAATCATTTCCACAACCCTTTGAGGCAGGTTCCATGACTCTTCTTCCCAAATTTGTGATATGTGGGTGGTTGAGTTTTCTTTCCACCTTTCTCATTACATCCTCCAACATGAATATGAAACATGATTTTCTTATCACTATATCCATGGGATCATTCTCCAAACATTATCTCCACTTTGATATCACATTGAAAAAATTATTCATAAACACCAAAGTCTTGATTTTTAAGATCCTTTCAATGGTGTGGTTTTAATACCCAAAAAAATCGTTTAATTTTGATCTCATTTTTGATTAAAAATCTTTAAGCATACCAAGGAATAAATTTGATATTCATTTCATAGGAGATGATAGATTCTCTATCCATTTTATTAAGCTCTATGAGTTCTCTCTTTATATTCGTATAAAGAGTTCAAAGGAAATACTTATTAAGAAACATTATATTAAAGTCTTCCTGCTCAATGTTATCAATTATGTCTCTGTTCTTGGTGTTATTAATCAAATCCCACCATTGGTCGACCTCTCCATCGATATGAAAAATGGCTAGAGTGACATTCTCCATCAAAAAAAAAGTGAAGCACATTAAAGAGATTCTTCATCGAGTGTACCCACTATTCTCTAACTAGTGGAACAAAAGATCGACTAAATGTTGGCGGTCTTTTTTGCTTAAAAAACTCAAAAAAAGTTTTTCCCTCATAGGGGAAAGATGAAATTACACAATATTCAGCTTATTTTTCATAACTTGAGACAATTGGGTAAGAATCTCCATGAAGTACTGAACTCCACCTCCCTAAAAATTGGGGATGTAATTTAGGAAATCACTGCATTGTCCCTCACATGGTTTTTTGGCCTGGTTTCTCATAGTTCCTACTATTTTCTAAAATATAAATGTTTGAAGAAAACATAATTCAACAATTCATGAATAAATAATTTACGCCTATCTTCAATTAACACTAAATGAATATCTTTGGGGATCCTTATGTTTAGCTAAGCTTCTTGTGTGCATACATGTACTTAGTCTCATTCTAGGGTTTTTTCATTAAGGTTAAGTAATCTTAATTCCCAAATTAACTAAACTATTCCTCTATTACTAACTATAGTGACCCTACTGTTAATTATATTAATAGTAAATCATTTTAATGATAAAAAACAAAAAATAAGTACACAAAGAGTATCCAAAGGTTTGTTGACTTTGTAAAACATGGACAATAAATAACATTTACCACATATAGCATAAAAATTTATTTTATTTCTTCTTATCTAGATTCTTATTAGCCCTTGAGTTCTCCTTAGTACATGTAATAACCTGAGGATATATATCAGAATGGGGTGAGATAAAATCCCTGTAAGAGTATATGAACATGCGAAAATAAAAAATGGGGTGATTATAATAATTATCATCATAACATAGAAATTGTATCATAAAAATGATATGAATAATTAATTAATGGCTTGAAAATTGGAAATGCATAAAAATGAAACCTTATGTCTTAGTAGTTAACTGCCACACAGAGTTGTGAAAAAATATTGCATCATGTTCATGCGTATTTTACTTTAACTCTTGGGATTAATCATATTACCCATTTTATTGGTGGACCGTATAATTTTAGGTTCACCCGTCACATTATAACATCAACATTGAGCTATATAATTCTGGGCGCACCCATTACATCAAAATGTTAACATTATCATGCATGCCACATAGAATGTATACAAATTTTGAGAATAAATATCCCATATAAATTAATGGGTTTTATTTCATAAATCATACATTCATAATATTTGGGTTCCCAAATTAAAGATAAAATAACATACTTGATACAAGAATAATCAACCTTGAGTGAGAAAAAAAGTTAGTTTTTAAAAGAAGATTTATTTTAGAAAACAATAAGTTTGTCATAAACTCTATTGGAAATCATTTATATCCCAGAAAAGGTATCGTAATGATTTAAAATTTATTTTTCAGGAATAAGTATACTTAAAATGAATTTAAAAAGGGAAAACTCGAAAAATGAAAGTTGGGTTTTAGAATTCCCCTTACCTTGTGTTGGAAAGATTTATTCACATTAATGAAATGAATAATAACCATGGATTAATTAATTAATACATTAAAAACCATTGGAAAACTTAATTTATTGATTATGGTTTCATTAAGTTCCTTTATGGGCCTCTGGTTGAGTTATAGTGTTTAAATTCATTTTTCAGAAGTGTTCTTTTTCTTAATTTTCATGAACGGTTCACTTGTACACATGAATGGAGGTTTATGTAGAACATAAATAAACATCCATAATTACTATTATATGTTTTTAAAGATCTTAAACGCATTTAAATGATATTATAATAAATTTGGGTATATACAAAGAAGATGAATCAATAGTTAAAATTTATGGATGATCGTTTATGTTAATTTTGGTTTTTTTTTTGGATCACAATAAACATGTTTTTTATCATTTCATATTATGTATAATAGTTTGTCTCCAAAACATAAAAGGGGATAAAACATGAATATTAAAATCTTTTTTCAACAATTTAATGGTTTTTTCGATATACTTGAATGCATTGAAGGAAAATGGAAGTGCATCGGCCATGATGTAGGTAAATTAACACACCATGAGTGATGATTTCATTTTTATAAGAAAGAGAGAGGGTGGATTATAATAAATAATCCTCCATTAACATGTTATAATACCATTTTATCAATCATATCGAAGTTATCATGAAATTTGTATAATATAAGTTGAGGATAAGGGATGAAAAGAAACTAAATTTGAAAGGAATTTGAATGAAAAGAGAGAGAGGAATTACATCTTGAATTATCCTCTTGAGATCCTCCTCAAGGCACCTAGGCATGGTCTTTGGATGATATAGATATCTCTTGGATGTGGGGTAGGGGATATGGATGATCTTAGGGAAGAATTCGTACAAGGATATAAGCTTGAGATGTGTGAGTATATGAGGTTGTGAGGGATGGTATTTATAGTGGAGGGGAGGTGTGTTTTCTCAATATTTAATTCATTAGTTTATTAATTTCCCTAATGATTAGAAATAATGATGATTACATGAGTAGAAATAGTAAATAGGGAATTTAGGTTATAACCAATTACCATTTACATCATCCATGACTCAATAATGATGCATAAATTCATTTATTTAGCATATTTTGTAAATTATTGAATTTCACTATTCACCAAAATTTAAAGTATTTCATAAAAATTTCAAAAATTCACCCTAACCATTTTTTAGATGTATACTAACAAAATGAACTACATTTAATACAAATAATTATATCAATATGAGTAAATAATTTTTTTTTAAATCATAATTTAGAGGAAAAATACATATTTTTAAATTAAAACACTTTTTCTAACACTTTGAAAAATTAATTTTGGTCTCACAAAATTATCATATAATCAGAAGAAATCCAATTGATAAAAGTTTTGGTCATTATAATCATGGTAAATATAGTATTTTTTATATACTATAATGTTATAATTTTTGATTTAATATCCTTATTCAAACTCTAAACTCTCTCTCTTTTATTTTAAAAATGAAATCATCATCCAGGAGGTACCGATTTACAACATTTATAGACAAAGAAGTTTCATTCATAAGTTAATCCTTCAAGGATGGCAATGAAAACATTTTTAGTGTTGAAATATATTATAATATATGTATTATATATTATTTAATATTATATAACCATCATATATACATGATATTAAATAATAGAACAATACTAGTATGGTGTGTTTGAAAAATTGATAAAATTAAACTAAACGATAATCATTAACATGCTATATAATGAATCATCTTAATAAATGTAAGTAAAATAATACATTATAAAAATTTTACTTATTTTTCCATTGATAACATATAATTTCAATTATGGTGAATTATATCCATTATACATGAACTTCCATACAAATATATAAGAATATCGATTGTGAAAACCAAAGAAATGAGTGCTCATGTCCAATATAATTTTATCTTATAAGTCATAAAAAGTCCATAAAAGATCATTATAAAATTATGATAAATATAATATATATATTAATGATTTTAATTAATTAATTGATGGTATTATGTTGATTATCTAGGACATTTAGGTCATGTACATAACAAATTCGGACAAAAGGTAAAGGTTTTCTCCCCAAACCTCCCCAAACCTCGATTTTTCATTTGGGTTTGTGTTTTATTTCTCTTTACCAAAATTATATTCTTGATTATTAAAAAATTTCTACACCTAAATTACATGTTAATGTTATATATATATATATATATATATTAATCCCTCATAATATTTGTATATTTGATTGGTATCTACATATTTAAAGGATCTTTCGCAATATCATCACGATAAGCAAGCCCCATTAAAGGGAACTTTCTGATTTCATCACCCTTTTGAAGTACCATATATAATATATTTTAAGAAACCAATTTTTTTTTATAAAATCAAAATTATTTATCAATAAAAACTACCTTAGTTAAATTGTTCTTTTATAAGAATACTTTTATAAAAAACTCTTCTTTACAAAAATAGAGTATTTATTTCAAGAAAACCTGGATGATTTTTAAGAGTGTTTTAATCAATTTAAACACCTGTGTTTATTATTATTGTTAATTATTATTAATATTTTATGATTTCATCTACCATATTTTATTGGATTTTCTATTATTAGTTTGATTGTGGAAGTTATATCTTGATACCATTCACCATATCACTCTAAATGGTTAGTGATTATGTTTACTGATTGGGGAAAGTTATTTACATTTCATATGTTAGATTGAATATGAATTTATATGTTGATTATGTTTCTCCCCAATAATATGAAAAATGAATTAGACATAGAAAATGTCTGGTGGAGCCTTCTATAGAACATCGGTTCATTTATAGGTCTCATGAGACAAATTAGTTTGTGTTTTACCCATTTATGTATGGTCTTTGCATGAGGCCTTGACAGTATGGTTATGATGTCCAAGATATTTCATTCCCTCATTATGAAAAATGTAATTTATAGTCTACATGATTATTATATTAGTATAATATCAATGGTTATGTATTGTTACGGAATTATTTAATTGGTTTATATTTTTTCTCTATTATGCTTTAGTTAACCTTTAATGACCTAGATTTTTCATTACCTCATTATGAAAATAGTAATTGATAGTATACATGACTATTTATTCCCTGTAATTTATTTATGCTTATAAGGTATTACTTATCCTTCCTGAACATCTGATCTCACAACTTTCTTATGTTCCATTTTCCCCAAGATGCGAATATGTTTATTATGAACGACATGTAAGGATAATCTAGGAGTTTATGTGTGATTCAGAAGAAGATTATATGTTGTATTTAATTTCAGGTTGTTATGTAATGATCATATATATAACCTCTAATGATTTTTTTAATTTTCTAAATAGACGGTTTAAGGGTAACCGGTAACCGTACAAACAAAATGTCCAAATTCAAACTAGAACCACAGCACTGTATCTTAACCTTCAAGATTACAATTCAGATTTTCAAATTTCAAACTTTAACCGAAATCATTACAAAACCAACCCCGCACGCCACACGTACAACTTTTTTCGCACCCTTGACATCGCATGTCACCATCATCCCATCAGAGTAGGTCATCGGTGAACCGTTCACCAATGTCATCGTCGCCTACACCGTCACACCACTCATCGACACCGACCAAACACCGCCATCCTCATTGCCGAAAATCCCCATAGTAGTATGCTGGAGAATGGTGTCCACTGGATCCAAGCAATGCCTCTCTACAACAACCATGAAGAGACAAAAAAATAGGATCCAAAAGAAGAATCACCGAATCAACTATTCCAAACTCGCGGACATCTTTCCTGCATCTTTGCCCCATAAATAGACACCATAGACCAGCACGAACATCTCCCTTGTCAACCTCCTAGAAAACTATTGGCCACCCGAACACCACATCCCAAAGTTCTGAAGAAAAACTACACCAAACCAACCTGGGGAGGGGTGGTGGGACTCGAGGTCAGGGAAGAGTTAAGCAGCTTAAGCCTCCCTTGAGATTCAAGCCCTTCACCTTGGATAAGCCCAGCAAATCCATAACCAAATCAAAGCATTTATCTACACCATCCATCCAAACAGTAGCATAAAAAAAGAACAACCAACACAATAGAAACTGAAACCCATCATATGAAATAAAAACCGAATAAACAGAGAAGATAGAACAAAGCTGAGGAGAGAAGGAAGTCGATGTAGAAGAAGAACAAGATCGAGAATGCAGCCAGCCCCCCTCCAACACCATCCCAAGAGGACCTGAGACCCAAATCGAGCCCAGCCAATGAGGCGTCGAGTTTGATAGGTAGATCGTCAAGGGAAGAGGAGGAGAATAAGAGTACCGAACACCACCACCAACACAGACCCAAGCCGTCTGATGCTCCATCACAAAGACCGAAGTGGAGGTCCGATGCGCATGGGTGAGTTGGCAAGAGGGGTGATGAGAGGAGACTGTCATCCTCACCAACTGCAGATAAAATCAAGGAGGGGGAAGAGAGATGAGATTGAGAATGATGAAAACTATGCTGGGAGTGCCGTCGAGACGAATTGTGAAACCCTAGTGGGAAAAAAATTGGAGAGGTGGCGAGAGCGGCGAGATCCAGGAGAGAAGGGGTCCATCATCCAAAGCCCTGCTCATATATATAACCTGGTTTCCCAAAACCACTAATAAATTTTTTCCTTTTTGATGCATCATCCATGTTTATATGAATATTTAATTAATTGTGGCACCACCTCAAGGCTACTAGGTTCTGGGTCATTACAATTAGTATTGGATGAAGTTTACTAGAAAGCTTCTAAACCACATTTAAAATACGAATATTAGTGAAAAAATTCCAATGATATAATTTTAGGACATGAAATTAAGAATATCATAGAATTTTGTTAAGTTAGTGATTATGTTGATCTTCCGAGAAAAAAATTCATGTCAGGGTACTGCTAGTGGATGTGGTTCTGGAATAGATGTACCTAGGAGTAACAATTTTAACAAGATGTCATGTGACAGACTCGGGGTATCCTTATAGATTAAAATGGGACTTATTTCACACCAGGATTAAAGATATTTGGTGATATCCATAGGATAATCCATATTTTCTTTACAAACCATTATGAAGGAATTAAATGGAAATATTTCCAAAAGAAACCATGATTATGATAATGAGATTAGACGTGCATAAAAAATAAATTAATGTTAGATTTTGTTTCTAGTTCAACATTATACATTATGATTTATAACATAATTTAGTGTATTATATTATTTATAAATTGTGAATAATGGAAGTAATGGAAACAACTTGAACACATATATCCCATTTAGTGATTTCCCTCATGTTCATGATAAGGATATTTGTTTTGGAGCTACGACTGGTGTTGATCATGTAACGACACAAACTTCTATCAATGAAAATTCCGATTGGTCTAGTTAAATGTCATGTTATGAAAAATAGTTATATTAGATATTCACATCCTTGGTTTTATGTTTTTTGATTTTGAAAAACCATATGGAATTGTGACCATTTCTAATATATCCATTGAATAGTGATCACATGATTAGTAAAAAAAAGAGGGCTTTAAAAAATTCCATTTACTAAGACAAAGGATGTGATGGCCTCATCTAGTAGACTTGCTTTATACGAAGCCCATTTATTGAATCTTGGAAAGGATTTGGCCTTATTGGGAATCTCCCTTGACCAATCCCAAGACAAACTTCAACACATTAATCCTGAATAGATCATCCTACGGGAGAATTGGCAGTCGATGGATATTTACACTCGTGCGATGTTACCCAAGACACCCCAAGAGTCTATCACCATTGCACACCTTACCCTTCAGTCTTATGTGGGTGTTATAATGGGTTATATAAAAATACCTTAGCACAAATATTATGTTCATTATTTTTGTATATAACAATTAATACAAATAAATTTTAATATTGTAATCTTGTAAATAGTTTTTAAAGCGAAAATAGTATTTTTAGTAAATATACAACTAAGAAATATATTTTGAGAATTAATGATTTTTTGAATTAAAAAATATTTTAATAAAATATTATTATTATTATTAAAATACTTTTTATTAAATATAAATTGTTTTATAATTTTTTGAATGCAATTTTAATTTTAATTAAGGTTTGAAAGTTGTTTTTGTCAAAACCCATGAATTTTTTTATAAATGTCTGTTTTTATTTTAAAAGTAAAAATTCATAAATTTAAAATATTATTTAGATAAAATAAATATTATTTTTGGAATCAAGATGTCCAAATTATCCAACGGTAAATTTTTCAAAATTTTCTGAGATAATTGAACTGTTGGGTAAAAATTAAATACCTATTAAATATATAATCTGTTTTATGACATCATAATGATCCAATAGTGATGTAATTAAATAAAATAAATGATATTTTGGGCCAATATATGTTTTATACTTAATATAATTATATTTTATATTTGGTTTGATTAATTTTATTATGCCTTAGTGGACCCTCCATGACTTATAAGACATTTTATCTTTTTAAATTGTTTTCCATGAGAGTGTGGCAGACCTACACATAAGTAACCATATTATTTTAAGAATTTCGGCCATTGGCCTCATAAGTTATTGTTTTCACTCACCATTTTCAGAAACCATGGAAAAACCATGTGATGGTTTGTGGTTTTGATTAGTTTAATGTGAGGTGTCCCAAACATAAATAATAAATAATTAGTTCTCCTTTCCTATATAAACACACCCAATCTACCATTCCGCTTCACTCAAAGCCTTTGGAGTTAGTCCAACAACTACCATACTCCTACTAGAATCCTCCCAAAAATCCCCAAGCTCCCAAGAATCCTCCCCCAATCCCTTCCCATGCCTTTGGGATCACACTTCCAAGTAAGGGATTCCTTCCTTCCTCTTTTTATCCATGTTTGTTAACATTGTTATGACATTTTATTTGAAATTATAAATGTTGTGATATTATTTCACATATCCCCCATAATTCCCTATTTATGTTTGAATGATGAGAGACTCATTTATATCTCATTAATTCCTCCAATGTACACTCGTTACCATGCTGAAATTTAGTAAGGAATTTCTCTCCCCACATTTACATTCAAGAAATTATTTTGAATTATGAATATACATTCCATTACCTAGGGGACATGTATCTATATGAACCCATTAATTTATATTTCATGTTTATATGATGAGACACCCATTTATTTCTCATCAAAATTTTTTTATAAAGTATTATGTCGTGTTGTTATGCTACTGAAATTGCACCATAATTTTCAAATCCAAAATCATTATGTAGTGAATACAATGAAAATTTCATTATCAAGGGTATTCAACTTTATGAACATTTACTTATTGATGGAATATTTTCATGTATGAATTACACATTCTATAATTGTGGAATAAATTATGATGCTTTATGAATCCATGTTGTATGATCTTATGTCACACTTATACATGAAATGAAATGTTTAAGAAGGGTGTGCTATGATAGCACTCCAATGCATTGGGTAAAGATTAGTATCATGAAACCTCAAGTCCTATGAGAGTTTAATCATTATAATTCAAGTTAAATGAGGATTTTCTCAAGCTAATTCTAGTGAAATGAGGTTTTAATCTTTCCCCATGTTCAATGGGCATTGGCTCATGCAAATTCCATGTTAAGTGTTGTTTCCACCTTTCAATGTTATGATAATCATGATATATCATTCCATTATGTTCATGTTTCTCCTAAACTTCATTGATATGACTATTGGCTAAAATGTATTTCAATATTTATGTTATACCTTTTTTAATCCCTTACCGGGATTTATAGCTCACCTTTTTCTTATGAATGTCCTCAGGTTATCCCATGCAATGCTAAGTACGAGGGAATGTAGTGGTCATGGAAAGGAAGATTTCAATAATGATATTGGGTGTTTTATGTTCTAAGTTGTTATGTAATGTTTCTAATCCCCAAAGACACTAGACCTGTCAATCTTCTACATTGTATCAAGTGAATTTTATGTAATAAATCTTGATTAAGATTGTAATAATGAGTAGTGTTATAACAGTTGGTATCAGAGTATAGGTTTAGTTACTTTTGGGATTAGGAATAGAAAAACCAAGTGAAAGGATTAGGGATAAGACTATGTATAGAAAAAATATCCCTATGTTGAGGTGAGAATTGAGTTAGTTGTTTATCAAGAAAATAAATCCCAGTCTTGATACGAGCATGTAGAGGCGGCTCCCGCACATATGTACCTAGGAGTGAAAACTCCAAATAAGAGGTTTGGGCTTGACCCACGGTATCCTGGTACAAGAAAATGGGCTTTGATGCACTCTTGGTTATGAAACACTCAGGAGAAATTCTTTGGTAAATTCACAAGCTTGGTCTGAACCACTATTAAGGAAATTTAAAAAATGCCCATATGAATATAAGTTATAATATAGATCATGATTGAAGCCTATAGATTCATTATTTAAGGAAATAAAAGTTATTTATAAGTCATATGTTTTTGTCTTTGGATTACCCTTTATGTGTTACACCTAACTATCCTTTTATTCCAGCCAATGGCCTGTAATAAGAGTACTCAGGCTCACAACTGATGTTATGATCAAAGAGATTACTATTCTAATGATATGCCTAATCCAATGGGAGTATAAATCAAGAACTTTTTTCATGATACACTATCATTTAACACAATGTTTGAATATTTACATGGGTTAAGAGGAGTGTTCAGCCCCCCCCCCCCCCTCTAAGAAAGAACAAGTTGCTATCAAGAGATTCATGAGACAAATGCCTCCTACATTTAATGGATCATCTGATCCCTCAATCACAGAATAATGGTTCAAATCCATTGAAAAGATCATATCCATCCTTCAATAAACTGAACAATAGAAGGTTTTTATGGATTCTTATCCTAAGGAGGGTGAATCTGAACAATGGTGGACATTGTTAAAAATAAGAAGCCCAAGGAAGAGATCGAGACACAGGAATGAAAGGATTTATGAAAGATGATTTCTGATAAATATTTTACGCGCACCCTATGACTACAGTTGGAAAGGTACTTCAATTACCCCAAGAAAAAAGACAATGAATCCATCAGATAATATGAGTAAAAATTCACAAGTCTTGCAAGATATGCCTCTGGCTTTGTCGTTACCCCTGAATGCAAGGTTGACCGCTTCTTTGGTGGGCTGAAACCTAGCCTGTGGAAAGCCCTGGCGATCCGTGACTTCGAGAGCCATGAGGAAATTGTTTGATGTGCCCTCAAGGTCAAAATGGAGATTATATAATCTCATGGGTATCATAGGGATAAGAAGCATAATGTAGACATCAATTCTGGCTGTCTGATGGATAAATCCAACAGTGCTAAGAAAATCCATCACCCCACTTGCCAAAGGTGTGGAAAGAAGTACCCCGAAAATTTCCTTAAAGGGGATGAGGAAATTATTTTGTTGTGGAAGATAAGTTCAGCTATCTATTAACTATCAGAAAGAAAAACCCACATATTTTATATTAGAGAGGAACACTCCATTCAACTATCTACGCATTGTTCATTGCTTCAACTGCAAAGATCCAGGGCACCTTTCAAATTAGTTCCCTAAGCCAAGGGTTTTCAGAGGCAACCAACAACCTCCAAGGCATTAATGGAGATATTTTACCATCACTACTTCTGAAGTGAACCTTGACAATGATGTGGTGACAGGTATTCTAGTTATTCATTCAAGAATAGTGAATGTACTTTTTGTTTCTGGTTCTACGCATTCTTTTGTATCCTGGAAGTTTAGTAGAATAATCCCCACAATACCACAAATTATGGGAGTAAAGATTTCTGTGAGTACGGAAGATGGGTAAATCATTTCATCCCATGAATATAAATACTCCCCTATCATATTCTATGGATTAAAATTCCTGGTGAATCTCATCATACTCACTATAGTAGAATTTAATGCAATTCTAGGCATGGATTGGGTTTCCCTATATAGGGCCAACATAAATTTTTGCAAGAGGGAAATCACTGTACATATGGAGAATCTACCACCAGTTATATACAATTGAAATGAGGAAGATGAATCTTATTTAGCACCATAATCTCAGGTGTGGATATTACTACCCTATGAGCACACATATTTGGCTCAGATGATTGAGTCTAAGGAGACATCCATCCTTGAAAACATGCCTACTGTGATGGAATTCACTGATGTGTTTTGCAAGGAATTTTCTGGTCTTCATCCTAGAAGAGATGTTGAATTCTCAATTGACCTTATACTTGGGGAGTTTCCAATATCTAAGACTCTATATAGAATGGCAATTTTGGAGATTAATGAGAAAAAGAAACAACTACAAGAGAATCTGGATAAAGGGTTTATTCTCCCAACTGCTTCACCTTGGGGTACACAAATCCTCTTCGTCAAGAAGAAGGAAGGGTCAATGTGCCTTTGCGTCAATTATCATGAGCTTAACAAAATCACCATAAAGAAAAAGTTTCCTCTGCCCCAAATTTATGTCTTGTTTGATCAGTTTCGTGGAGTACAATACTTCTCCAACGTAGATTTTCGGTCGGGATATTATCAAGTATGGTTGAAGAAGGAAGATATCCCCAAGACTTCATTTCATATAAGATATGGGCACTATGAATTCATAGTAATGCCTTTAGGACTCACCAATGCTCCATCAATCTTAATGGACATAATGAATAGAGTCTTTAGAGATTACGTCATCAAATCTTTGGTAGTCTTTATAGATGATATTATAATATACTCCAAAACCAAGGAGGATAATGAGAAGTATCTAAGAACTATACTAGAGACCTTATGAAAGGAGAATCACTATGAAATGTAAAGAAAGTGTGAGTTCTGGTAGAAGTAAGTCTCATTATTCGGTCATATCATAATAAGAAATGAGATAATTGTGGATCCCTCCATGACAGTGGCAATTGAAGGGTGGCTGATGCCAACATCAGTATCAAATTTCGATAGCTTCTTGGGGTTATCTGGATATTATCGGTGATTTGTGAAAAATTTCTCTCGATTTTCAAACAATCTTAACAAGATAACTTAGAAGGGGGTAAATTTATCTTGGAATTATGAATGTGAAGAGAGCTTAAAGTAGTTGAAAATGAGGCTTATCACTGTGCTCGTTCTCACATTACCCACAAGTGGAGAACTATTTGTGGTATTTAGTGATGCTTTAAAGAAGGTACAAGGTTGTGTGTTGATCCAGAATGATATAGTGATATCCTACACCTCAAGGAAGCTGAAAATCCATGAGTAAAAAAATCCCATGCATGATCTGGAGTTGGTGGTTGTGATATTTTCATTTAAAATATAGTGACATTATCTCTATGGGGAGAAGTGTGAGACATTTAATGATAACAAGAGCCTCAAATATATATTCACACAAAAATAGATTAATATGAACCAACGAATATCGATAGAACTCATTAAGGACTTTGACTTTACATACACTACCATCCCGGTATGGAAAAAAAGGTCCCAGATGATTTAAGTAAAACGGATCATGCATATTTATCAATAATGTGAAATTAAAATGATCAAATATTCATAGATTTGTAGAGGATAGACATGGGAATCGTTAAGGTAGGAACATAATCAATATTTTCTCAAATGATTGCTCAACCATCCCTCATAGTGAAAATAAATTATGCTCAATTAAAAGATGTAGAAATTTTGAAATGGGTGGAAGCTACCAGAGATGAGAAATCTTTATATTTCATGTTTGAAAGGGATGGAATTGTGAAATTTGGTTCAAAATTTTGTGTACCATCCAATCTAGAGATAAAGAAGGATCCTCTTAATGATGTATATAACTCAACCTTGTCAATTCACCCAGGGAGAATAAAGATGTATCTAGATCTTCGAGAAAACATTTGGTGGGACAATATGATGAGGGAGATTACTAAATATATAACAAAGTGCTAAGAATGTCAGGAAGTGAAGGATGAGAGGAAAAAGTCTAAGGGGATAACGTAACCACAACTCATACCAAAAAGGAATTGGGAGAACATTACCATGAAATATTTTACTGTAATTCAAAAGTCATATTGAGGAAGCAATGCTATATTAGTCATTATGGATCATCTTACAAAGACAGCTCACTTTATCGTGATTCGATAGGACTTCTCAGTGGATCAACATGCAAGAATTTAAATCAGAGAAGTAGTAAGGATTTATGGATTACCACTTTCTATTTTATCCAATCATGGTCTGAGATTCACTTATAAGTTATGGAAAAGTGTTCAACATGATCTAAGAACTAAATTGAACTTCAATACAGCATATCATCCTTATATAGATGACCAATCTGAGTGAACTATTTAGACACTATAAGATATGTCAAGATCATGTTCTATGGACTTAAAAGGAGGATGGGACAACCATCTTCCACTGGTTGAATTATCTTACAATAATAGTTTCCACTCAAGAATCTGAATGTCACCATATGAAGCCCTTTATGGGAAAATGTACAGAACCCTAGAATGTTGGTATGATGTTAGTGAGTGTAAGATGATAGGACCTGAAAGGGTCAATGAAATGGTGGAGATGGTGAAAACCATTCAGTAGAATATCAAGGCTGCCCAAAGTCGACAGAACAGTTATGCAAATAACCCTCAACGAGAACATGATTTCTAATATTAATACATGGTATTTCTATACATATCTCCATGGAAAAAGGTCATGAGGCTTGGAAATAAAGGGAAGTTAATTCCAAGGTACATCATCCCCTTCCAGATTCATGATCGTGTCAGGGCTGTCGCCTATCAACAAGAATTTACACCTACCATAGACAATGTACATGATGAATTTTGTGTATCCCTCCTAAGGAAGTACATACCAGACCCTTAACATGTACTCTTTTCAGAAAAGGTATAGTTAGAGGATGATCATTATTAGGAGGATAAACTGATGAAGATCTTAGATCGTAGAGAAAAAGTTCCACAAAATAAGACAAAGCCCCTTGTCAAGGTGTTATGGAGAAACCAAAAGTTGGAAGAAAAAACATGGGAATCAAAGCAAGTGATGAAGTAGAGTTACACACATCTTTTTTAGTGTGGGAAAATAAAATTTTGAGGGGCCTTCCTAGATAAATCATCTTGATGATTAAATTACACCAAAATATCCCACCAATGCATGGTAGGTCCATTTGTATGTATACAACAAGATTAACCCTCCTATCTGTGGGTGTATATTGATTATTAAAGATAGTTCGGACTTACTCAATCTATAACACATATTCCTAGGGGCCTTACTCCCTATTTAACATTGGTGTATTCTAAAATTAGAACTCTCTCATCAGCTCATACGTCGAAGGAACATCAGGAACAACCTCCATTTCCATGTATCACATGTGCTTTGGGAAGCTATTGAGAAGCTAAACATTAATCTAATCATTTTATACTATAGGAATCACTTGTTCATCAGTTAATAGAGTGTTCTAATTTCCACTCTCCTGAAACTCAATTCAAATATGAAGTTGAGTAATTTTCTCTACATGAAAAACACACTCCTTATAACACAAACTATTACAATGGGTTCAACCTCAATAGGTGATATAACATATATCCACTAACTCCATGTCTGTCTAAATTTGGATTATATGTGTATTAGCATGACATAAAAATTAATTTCTTTCCATTGAGCATATATAACTATTATATCATAACATTGTACATATAGGAATATTTATATCACATGAAATGTATGTGTCCATACTATGAACAATTTGTATCAATATATCCTTATATCTCTATCATGATTCATGAATACTCATATCATGACATACTGGAAAATTAGTATATATCTCAATTATAAATAACATCACACAATAATAACCTCACATAACTTGTTAATAACTTAGAGCAAAACAACATCAACTGTAACATAAAAAAATTATAAATAACAGTCAACCCCTGGAAAGTTATATTTTACCATGTATATGGGTTAGCTACTCCCATGAAGAAGCTCATTACCATGTCCTAAAACATCCTACTCTATTATCTAAAATTACAAAACAGTAAATAAATAGAATAATTATTCCTTTGATACAACTTTTATCATTGTTGACACTCCTTATTATCACTTGGATGAAAATGAAAAAAGAGAAATAATTTACAAAAATGATAATAAGAAAGATGATGAAGGCCAAGGATTTCAAGGGACCCGAAATTTAGTTTTCAAAAGGTCCAATACACACTATCAGTGTGTATGGTCCCTACACATGACATTTTCACATGATACCATTTTCCTCACTTTCAAAAAATGATACACTCACAAAAGAACCCTCAATTTACTATAAATTGGGTTCTATAGTCTTTATTTTGATAGATGAAAATTCCAGGAGCCCAAATGCTAATATGATCACCCTATTTTTTCACCCAATCCCTCTAATACCTTCTAGGAATTTTTCTAACACATAAATAAGTGTAAATTTAAGGGGGATAGTGGAACTAAAGTCCCCCGATGTGTCAAATAAACTGCACCTATGTGTTTCATTTGACCAACCAATGATTAATGAAGACTAAAAGGAGGTACATGTACTCAAATAGGTAACTACATGAATTAATTTTGGGAATAGTTGTGGAGACCATCGAGCCTTGATCAAGGTCTCACCCATGTGCAGTCATCCTGGTTTTCCGTCTCTCAAGGTTTCATCAATTCACCTAGACCTGACTACGTGAAGCACCCCTTATGTGAACATCCTTGGTTCACACTACCCTCCAACCGGTGTGATCCAATCATTATTCCTTCATAAAATTAGTCCATTATATTCCTTCTCCTCCTTTGGAACCCTCTTCTGAGGGAGATTAAATATAAACCTCCACCAATACCTAAATGCTTACAAATCCATGGGGAAAGTCAAAATAGTGTGTCTCTCAATTGGATTTGAATTTCCGTGATTAGAGGTTTCCCGCACTAGTCCTAACAAAGAGTTAGGATCCTCTAAAAACATGTGGATATTTATATCTATGTTCATGAGGACCCCTACCGCAAGGACAGTGTAGGGATGTTCTCGGTCTCAGATACAAGTTTTAGGACCATTTTCTTCCCTTCTCATCTCGATGACCCGAAGCCTCTATACCATAGTTGGGAGGGTGAGGATTATGATTTATTTTCCACTCAACATGGAATTACATCCTCATACCATTGTAGAATTTAATTTAGGGAATATCCCTTGGAGTAATCCCCAATAATTTCATGCAAGTTGTTGTAGTATTTATCCTCTATACTTCTGCATATTTCACCTTCACACATTCCTCACCTCAAACAAATTTACAATGTAATCTAAATAGAGGGAAGTATCGTATCGCAAACCTCTTGCACAAGAGGATAAGGAAAATCATGTGTGTTTTTGAATCTTATGCTTCCTCTTTTTTCTCACACCAAGCATGACTCACATGGGCATTGAGGTTAGTGATAATCCTAACAACTGCACAACCCACCTGGACCATTGAACTATGAGAACATTGATTCCAACCTTAATTAGGATACATATGATGCCTATCTAAGGCCCGATCTCACGAGACATTCTCCTAATATAATAGTCCCGGTTATAACCCATAATACATCCTGGAATCCTAATTTTGAGTAATCATTATATTCAATCATATGGGCCGCCTCCTTAGGCGCAAGCCCCAAATAATCCTCTAAATCTCCATGAGATAATACGTCACCCATGGCCTCTTTTATAGGTAATCCTATTCTAGAATAATCTCCAAAAATAATTCTCTCAAAGGTACATACTACCCTATGAGATATACAAAACTATGTGGGATTTGATTACCATCCAAATAGGATACGTAGAAAGCCTCCTAGAGGTTCGAACCCAACACCCGAAACCAACCCTCTTCCATTTAGGTCGTAACCCTAAGAAGGGTCTAATTCAATTTGGAAACTCATATCCCATCCAATTTTTCTTTAGATTCATAGACATAAGTCCCATAGAAAACTTTGACTAGGTTTCCTCCACCTAGAAATACATGTCATGTGATATTAAACTATACAGGTTGTTCTTTATCACATGACCTTAAATGGAATGATTTTCCCCATTAAACGGCCCCATACTATGTGTGTTTTTATTCCTTTCACAAGGACACGTAGGACCCCATCAATAAGTCCAATTCCAGCATAAAAAACTCACATGTCACTGGATGATGATAAACTCTAGAGGGAACATTATCTCCATGGATGGAAATAAACTGTGTAGTTCCCCACTATGGGGTTTGAAAAGCATAATAATTATAATAATAAGAAAATAATATCTATGTAGTATATAAGAGGATGCTATTGATTGAAAACATAAGATACATTTAGATATATCTATTTATAAATAACCATGGATACATACATCTGATTTTGAAGTCCATACCTGCAAATAATTGATTTCTAATTTCAAGAGAAATCAATTTCAAACATGGGGATTAATGAAACATTAATGAGAATATCATAAATCTATAAGAGGGACCCATAATAGTAATCAATTCCCCAAAAAGGGTGTTATGAGCCTAACCTCCCATCCTCTCAACCAATGTGAGTTCATAGGAATCATAGGTAAAAATTCCTAATGAGATCTTACCTA
Source organism: Viscum album (assembly GCA_963277665.1). Lineage (NCBI taxonomy): Eukaryota > Viridiplantae > Streptophyta > Magnoliopsida > Santalales > Viscaceae > Viscum > Viscum album. Next base: position 1,883,027,203 of record OY728132.1, read on the forward strand.
TGGAAAGTATATCCCCATAGATATAGAACATTTTGATGTTTCTAGTTCAATGCTCAAACCCATTTGAAACCATTCAGAAATATAACACTATTATAAAGAGGAAAATATGAGGTAACAAATCGTGAACCCAATGTGAATCCATAACCATGATGATGGAATCACCTAACTGTCTGGACCCTTCTACTCTAAAAATGAAAGAATTATAGATAATGAAATTAATCATGCCTGTGTTAGTTTAAAATATGATACTTTAACAGGGTTTTCATTTTCATGTATGTCAAATATTTTGAACTTTTTTTTAACTCCCCTCAATATATTGGCATTTTTCCAGCTTCTATTAATGAATAACATAACAACTACTCAAGTCAGTTCATTATCCAAGCATAGGCTTACATCAACTACCCAATGTAGTTAACAATGATTCTATAAGGTATTGGTTTGAGAGTACTATCATCATGGTACAATCCTAGCCCTGTAGGCTTCTTGAAATTTCCTCTAACTCAATAAACACCCATGATCATTTGGTCAGCGATGACCAAGAGTTCGGAATCCGACATCATTGAACTCCATATTCAATTATTTCTAGAGTTTTTTCTAGGAACAAAACAACTGCCCCCCCCCCCCATATCATGGGGAGGTGTGTCAAGAGGTTGTGTATATCCTCATACGAAATACATATGGGTCCTTATCAAGGGAACCTATAAATAATTTTAACATCAAACGTCGCGTGGTATTGAACCCTCAACATGATAAGGTTGTCACCCTAGACTATCAATCCAGGGTCCTTCAAACATGGGAATGAGAGATGGACTACCAGGGATAAAAATCAGCCAAATATGAGTAGGGTCCTACCTTTTCCCCTTCAAAAGAAGTCTAAAAATAAAATATGGTTGAAAATTACGAGCATGAATATACACCTGAATGCCTTTACTCAACAATCCAATAGAATTTCCTAATAGAATTCAATGAATCCCACCATCCAAATATGGTCGAAACCCACTAGCAGGAATATACACTTGTATTCACCTACCAATCTTGATAACAACCTCATTTGGAAGCACCCATAGATGTTAGTCAGAAAGCCATGATGACATGTAGGGGGAAGATTCAAATCTCTACCCCCCACACATGAGTACTTTCTATATCCATAGAAAGAAAGGGAGGACAATAGAATGCACATAAAACTAAATTGCACATGGAATGGACATGTATCCCTCTTCCAGTCACAAAAATCACTAAACACATCCTAGAAACGGTGAAAGAAAAGACCAAAAACCATATCCATATCCTAGAAACATTCCAAAATATCATTACCACAATGAAAACATTACCTGAGGGATAGATATATAACTATTTCCCCACAAGTGTGCTATCTCACAAGCATGTCACACTGGATAAGATACATACCTCATCTCTCATCAAGGAGGGTCATGGGGAAAACTCCCATATATCATACGAATGATAAATTCGTGAACATAAACCCTCTCTAATTGGAGATAACAGGAATATCCTAATGACCACTCCAGGGAATGAACATACACTTTCCTATGATAACTACTTCTCTTAGAAAGTGTCCACAATCACTTCTACAAAAGAATCTAAGAAAAAGTCTCATAAAACATGATTGGATAATTAAAAGTTGATCTATTATCTATCTTCAACCGATGCTGGTGTTCTAGAATCCCCCACACATTTATATGTGACAACTCAAGATCTTACCCTCCCATTACCATATTATGGGAGTAGTAGTTGTAATTCTTATGGTCATCTCCAATCACTTCACCAAGAATTTATTCTTCAGGAAAACAAATTTTTTAATCTTAATAGCCCATATTTTGACCAGAGGCATAGAACCCCTTTATGTGGCTAGAAGAGTAAGGATAAATAGGGTATACCCCTTTCTGTAATCCACCATGATGGTCCTCTTCCTGATTGAATTCACATTGAATGTTCTCTTTATATTAGTGTCACATATTTTCAATAGATTTATCCAACTGAAAATGTAATGATGAGAAAGCCCTTCTATAACGAGGAACATTAGAAAAAGGCCAGTGATATCTCCTTCATTGTCACTAGAAGGTGAACTAATTTCTCAAGAAGAAGTCAACCGAAAGAAAAGGTTATTTTCTAAACCACTATTGGGCCACTTACCTTCCAATGCAGTAGAGTAAATCCAAACAGATCTTGCGGATTCTTATAGAATGGTACGAAAACAAAAACATTGGTATGATTGGGTATAGGAACCTCTAGAAAAATAAGAAGTGGTTATGTTAAACATGATGAAAACAACTTTCTAAACATGAAATACCAGTCATATTCTAGAATTATGACACCACAAAATACCACTTTCATGAGGTGTTGTTAGAAGATTTTTTACCGAATCTTCATAAACATATAGAAAAATCATTGTCACTTAAAAGAAAACGTATTACCCAATGACAAGTATCAAATTAATTTCAATGTAATATAAGGGTATCATTACAAAATTGACTTGGAATCTATCATTGTTTTATAACAACACAACACTTTATTACACACTTAAACATGATTTATTACATAAAGTATTCACTACATACAACATGGAAGATCGATAGGTCTAGTGTATTTAGAAATGAGAAACATTACATAAAAAACTAAAACATAAAACAAAACATCTTTATTGAAAACATCCTTTACATGACCAAAAAATTCCTTTATACTTAACATTGAATGGGATAACCTTAGGACATGCATTAGAAAAGGATGAGCCATAATGCCCATTAAGAGATAAAAAAAAGGAATAAAATGAATAATACAATACATGTTATGAAATAGGAATATCAATGGATCATAAGATAAAAATGAATAAAAATGAATTATAAATCATGATTTTCATTGCATGGAAATGTGGAAACAACACTTAACATGGAATTAGCATGAGCTAAGGCTCATTACACATAGAGCATGAGTAAACCCTCATTGCACTTGAATTAAAATGAGTAAAACATCATTTCACAAGAATTAGATTTATTAAAACCACATTTCACTTGAAATATCATGATACTGATCTTTACCCAATGCATTGGAGCGCTATCTGGGCACACCCTTCTCAAACATTTCATTTCCTGCATAAGCGTACCACATGAATCATATAATATGGAATCATTAATCATAATTTGTTCCATGATAAAGGGATGTGGAATAAATACATTAAGCATTATAATCAATATGTAAATGTGAATAATGGTGAATACCCTTGATAGAGAAATGGGCATGGTATTCAATACACAATGATATTAGCTTGGAAAATCCTGGTGCAATTTCAGGAACTTAATATTGTGACATAATAACTTATAAAAATATTTGATGAGAAATAAAGGGGTGTCTCATCATATATACATGAAATGTACAGTAAGGGGTTCATATAGATACATCTTCCAATATAAGTAATGTAATTTCTATTCATAATACAAAAGAATAGGTTGAATGAAAATGAGAAGCGAGAAATTCCATACTGAATTTCACCATGATAATAGGTGTACTTGAGAGGAATTAATGAGAAAGAAAGAGGCATCTAATCATTTAAAAAATAATAAGGGGAAAATAAGTGAGGTTATAAATCATACCATAATATTTTTAATTGAAATTAAAATGGTATTAAAATATAAAGAAACTTGGATAAAAATAATATATGATGGAATCCCTTACATGGAAGTGTGATCTCAAAGGATTGGGAGAGGATTGAGAGAGGCTTCTTGTGATGTTGGGGTGCCTTGTAAGGACTATAGATATATTGAGGAAGATTTTGGTCAAGATCAAAAGGAATTGAGATAAGAGGAAGTGGGATATTGGTTGGGTTTATATAGGAAAAGAGAGGGAATTTTTTATTATTTAGGTTGGGGAAACCACACATTATACTAATCAAAAACACAAACCTGCCCCTGGTTTTTTCCCATTTTTTCCAAAGGGGAGTGGAAAACATTAATTTCTAAGGACAATGGCATAAATTATTATAATATTAGGCTTCCTTATTTGGAGGTGAGTAACAATCTCAAGGAAATCAATTTAAAAAGATAATTTTTTTTATAACTAATCGAAGGTCCAGTAATGTTTCATAAAATAAATAAAACAAAAAACCAAATCACAATATTTTAATGGTAAAACATATATTAGCTGAAAATAATGTTTATAGTATTTTAATACATCACTATTGGGTCATTATGATGTCATAAAACACATAATAAATTTAAATGGTACTTAAATTTTACCCAACAAATCTACTATTTTAGAAAATTATGGAAAAATCACCATCGGATAATTTCTTTATCCTAATTCCCAACAATAATATTCATTTTATCTAAATAATGTTCCAAATATGTGAATTATTAATTTTAAAATAAAAACCGACATTTATTGAAAATTCATGGGTTCTGAAAAAAAAAAGCTTTCAAACCATAATATAAATTACAATTGTTTTCATAAAAATTATATGATCATTTATATTTAAAAAAAAATTATTAATAATATTTCACCAAAATATTATTTAATTAAAAAATCCATTAATTTATCATAATTTATTTTTCAATGGATTATTAATTAAAAATTCCATTTTTTCATTAAAAATAATTTATAATGTAACAATATAAAAATGAATGTATATTCTATATAAAAAATTAATGTACAAAATTATAGTGCTAGGTTCTTGTTACATAACCCCTTATAACACCCACATAACACTCAAGGGTAAGGTGTGCAATGATGAAAAACTCTTGGGGTGACTTTGATAACATCGCTCGTGTGGTAATCTCTATCAACTTCCACTTCTCTCATAGGTGGTTCTGCTCAGGCATAATGTGTTGAAGCTCGGATTGGGTTTGGTCAAGAGGGAAGCACAATGAATCCACCTCCTTTCTGAGCTCTGAAAAATGGGCTTCATATATAGAAATTCTACTAGATGAGGCCACCACTTCCTTTTTTGGATTAGATTGGATTTGTTAAAGATCTATATTTATACTAATCATGTGATCACTATTTAACAACAGTATTATCAACACCCAAATTTCCTAATGGGATTTTAAATCCAAAATCATAAAACCAAGGAAGTGAATAAATTGTTATATCTGTAACAAGGAATTTAATTATATAAAGAGGAATTTTCTTAAATTAATTTTTGGGTCATTACAATCTTCCCCCATTATGAAATATATCCCTAGATATTTTTTTACATTCTAAGACTCAAATAGGTGTGGGTACTTTTCCGTCATTGCCTCCTTCTGTTCCCATGTTGCCTCCTCATACATATGGTTTCTCTATAGTACCTTGACCAGGTGGGTAGTCTTGTTACGTAGAAATTTATCTCTATGATCCAAGATCTTCACTAGATTCTCCTTTTAAGAAATACCATCCTCTAACTGTACTACCTCTGAAGAGAGTATATATTAAGGGTATGGTATGTACTTCCTTAAGAGGGATACATGAAAGACATCATGCACTTTTTCCATAGTTGGTGGAATTTCTAGATGATAGGCCACATCCCCAACATAATCTATAATTTTGAAGGAGCTGATGTATCTAGGAATTAACTTCCCTTTCATTCAAAAAATTATGACATTTTTTCATGGAGATATTCATAGAAATACCATGTCTCAAAATTTTTACTCATGTTCTCATTGATAGTTATCTTCATAAATCATCTGTCGACTTTGGGGTGACTTGATATGCTCTAGAATGGTATGTACCTTCTCAACCATTTCTTCAACCATTTTAGAACCTAGCTTATTATGCTCACTAAATTCATCCAAACACACCAATTCTTTTCACCTTTTCCCATAAACGGCTTTATATGGTTCCATCCGGATTCTCCAGTGGAAACTATTATTGTAGGAGAATTTAGCTAGTGTAAGATGTTGGTCCATTACTCAATTTATGTCGAAAGAACATGATCTTAACATATCTTCTAGTTTTTGAATAGTTCACTCAGATTGGCCATCAGTATGAGGATGGTAGGTCGTACTGAATTTCAGTTTAGTGCATAGAGCATGTTGGAGACCTTATTATGAACTTTGAACTGAATCTCGGATCACGATCAGATACAATAGATAGTGGTACTCTATGCATCCTTACCACATATTTGATGTAAATTCATGCAAGTTTATCCAATGAGAGGTCCTCTCGAATCATGATAAAGTGATATTTTTTTGTATGATGATCCACAACGACCCATATAGCATTGTTTCCTCTGGATGTCCTTAGATGTCCAGTGAAAATGGACCTGGTATTGTTATCCCACTTATATGTTTTTATGAGTAGTGGTTGCATCAACCCATTATAATTTTTCCTCACAGCCTTTACATGCTAACATAACAGGCAATTTATGTATATTCAACAATATCACATTTCATATTTTCCCACCAAAATTTTCCTTGGAGATCCCGATACATCTTTTTGCACCATGGGTGAATAGAGAATGTTGATCTATCTCCATCATTCCGAAGCTCCATATTTATCTCATGGTCATATGGTATATATAATCGTGACCCAAATCTTAGAATTGAATTATTTTCAACCATAAACTTTGAGGATTCCCAATTTCTGATAGCTTCCATCCTTTTTAGAATTTCCACATCCTATCATTGAGCATCCTTTATTTTCTCCATGATGGATGGTTGAGAAATTAGTTGAGAAATGCTTGATGATGTTCCTTCCTTAATGATTCACTTATCAATCCTATAAAGATATATGAATATTTGATCCTTTTCAATTCTAATCATTGAATAAGATTAACGATCCTTTCTACTTAGAGCATATGCCACCTTGTTTTCCTTACCAGGATGGTAGTAGATTGAGCAGCCATAATCCTTGATGAGCTCTATCCATCTTTGTTGGTGCATATTAAGATATTTGTGTGTGAATATATATTTTAGGATCTTGTGATCAGTATATATCTTACACTTCTTCCCATAGAGATAATGCCTCTAGATTTTCAACATAAAGATCTTAGATGCCAACTCCAGATCATGCATGGGATAGTTTTGATCATGTATTTTTAGCTACCTTGAGTCCTAGGCTATCACTTTATCATTTTTCATTATCACACATCCTAAAACCATTTTTGAAGCTTCACTATACACCAGAAAGAGTTCTACACTTATTGGGAGTGTGAGTACTAGGGTAGTGATAAGCCTCTTTTTCAACTCCTTGAAGCTCTCATTGTATTCATCACTCCAACAAAACATTACTCTCTTCTGAGTTTTCTTGTTAAAAGGAATGTAAAATCATGATAAATTCCTCACAAATTAGCAATAATATCCAACTCACCCCAAGAATCTATGGATATCCGTTACCGATGTTGGCCTCATCCATCCCTCAATTGGAGCTGTCTTGGAGGGATCCACAAATATCCCATTGCTTGTGATGGTATGACCGAAGAATGAGAGTTCCTTCAAGTAGAAATCATAGTTTCTATACTTTTCATAGAGCTTATCCTTTTGTATAGTCTTTAGTACAGTGCTTAGATCCTACTCATGGTCCACCATGGTTTTGGAGTATATTATAATATCATATATATTGACTTCCAAATTTTTTTGTTGTAATCTATATGACTTTATTCATCAAGTCCATGAAGATTTATGGATCATTAGTGAGTATGAAAGGAATTACTATGAATTCATTGTTCCCATATCTTTTACAAAATGTATTCTTGCTGATATCCTCCTTCTTCACCCTTACTTGGTAATATCTTGACCGTAAATACACCTTGAAAAAGTATTGTGCTCCACGTAGCTGATCGAACAAGTCATAAATTCATGGAAGAGGATAATTGTTCTTTATCAGGATTTTGTTGAGCTCATGATAATCAATGATAATGTGCATTGACCCATCCTTCTTCTTGATGGAGTGGACTGGTGCACCCCCTGGTGATGCACTAGGGCATATAAAACCTTTATCCATATTATCCTATAGTTGTTCTTCAACTCATCATGCTCCACAACAGTAATTCTATATAGAGTCTTGGATATTTACAACACCCCATGTATAACGTCAATTGAGAATTTCACATATATTGTAGGAGGAAGACCAGGAAATTCCTTGAGAAACACTTCAGGGAATTCCCTCACAATATGCATGTCTTCAAGGATGGTTTCTTCCATAGAATCAATCATCTGAGCCAGATACACATGTTCATAGGGTAGTAATATCCATGCTTTAGATGATGGTGCTAAAGAATATTCATCTTCCTCATTTCCCTTGTATAGAATCGGTGGTCTATTCACTATATTTTGAGTGATTTCCCACTCATGAAAATTTATGTTGGATCTATATAAGGAAATCCAATCTTTGGGGAGAATTGAATCAAATTCCACCAGAGGGAGTATGTTGAGGTTCGTTGGGAATTTCAATCCACAAATTATGATAGGAGAGGAGTTATATTCATGGGATGAGATGGTTGAACCATTTTATGTACTCACTAAAATCTTTACTACCATGATTTGTGGTGGTGGTGGGATTGTTCTACTAAACATTCGGGATATAAAATAATTCATAGAAACATAATAAAAAATTAGATTTTCTACTCTTTAATAAATAACTAGAATACCTATCACCACTTCGTTATCGGGGTTCACTTCAGTGGTAGAGATGGAAAAAGCTCTACATTGCTGCCTTGGGGGTTTTTGGTTGCCTCTAAAAACCCTTCTCTTAGGGAACTAATTTTCAAGGATCCATGGTTCATTGATGTTGTTGAAATGAACAAAATATTGAGGGTCGAATGGATCATTCCTCTCATTTATCTTAACAGTGGGTTTTTCATGTCAGAATTTCATGGCTCAGTGCCCTTCCCTTCCACACCCATATAATATCCTCATCCCCTTCAAGCAATTTCTAGGGTGGTTCTTTCCACACCTTTTGCAAGTGGGGAGTTTTATTTTCATATAACCATTGGATTTATCTGTTTGAATGCTAAAATTAAAGTCCACCATAAGCTTCTTATCCCCATGATACCCTTGAGATTATCCAAACTTCATTTTGACCTTGAGGTCATATCATATAATTTCCTCATAACTACCAAAGTAATGCATCTCCAGGGCTTTACGTAGGCTAGGTTTCATCCCACCAATGAAGCAGTCAACCTTGCATTTGGGGGTAATGACAAAGCTAGAGATGTATCATGCAGGCCTTCTGAAGATTTTCTATTATGATATGATTGATTCGACATCTTTTTTCATGATGGAAAGGAAGTCCCTTTAAATCTTAATTTGGAGGGTGTTAGGAAAATATTAATTAAAAAATATTTTCTGGAAATCATTCTCTTCCAACACCTCGATCTACACCTCAGGAGTTATGATTTTGACCAATGTCCACAATTGATCGGCTTTTCCATCCTTACGTTAAAAATCCCGAAGAACCTTCTCCTATTCATAACATTGAAATATGGAGAAGATCTTTCCAATGAAGTTAATCCACTATTTTGAAATTGATGGATTAGATGATCTATTAAACGTGGGAGGACTTGGTCTCACAAAGCTCTTGATATAGACTTGTTTGTTTTTAGGGGAGTTGAACGTTTCTCTTAACCCATGTTTCTATTCAAATCATGAGTTAACTGAGAGAGTATTGTGAAAAAGGGTTTGATTCCCACTCCCATTGGATTTTCCATCTCATTATAATAGTCATCACATTGATCTTCACATCAGTTGTTAGGTCGAGTCCTCCTATTACTAGCCATTGGCTGGAATAGAAGTAAAGTTCGAGGTAACACATAAATGGCGAATCAATGAAAAAATGAATGAATTTTAAATAAATTTATTTCCTTAACTTATGAATCTGTAGGATTCAATCTATGTTATCGGTGATCTACTACACACCATTTATTCTTAGGGGCATTTTTTATTCCATTAATAATGGATCATACTAAGATTGTGAATTTACCAAAGAATATCCCCCAGGAGTTTTTAACCAAGAGTCCACCAAGAATCGTTGTCGTGTACCAGGATACCCTGGGTCAAGCCCAAACCACCTTTTCGAAGTTTTCATTTCTAGGTACATCTGTGCTAGAGCTGCCTCGACCTACTCGTATCCAGATAGGGATGCATTTTATTAATGAACCACTTATACAATACTCACCAAAATTTATGGTTTTTTTATTATACTTATTCTTAAATCTAAATTTTCAATATGGTTTTATAATGCTAATCCCAAAAATAACTAGACCTATCCTTTGATTCAACAATAAAAACCCTTCACTTCATTACACAAAAACACGATATATTACATAAACTCTTCACATGATACAACATTTATGATCTAGAGGTATTTTGTATTTGCGTCTTAGAAACATTACATAACAACTGAAAACAAAAAAACACAAAATATTTATTGAAAAATTACTTTATATGACCAAAACATTCCTTTATACCTAACATTTCCTGGGATAACCTGACGACATGCATAAGAAAAGGGTCAGATATAATGACCAGTAAGGGAGTAAGAAAGGAATAACATTAATAATACAACACATGTTAGGTAACAGTAATATTTATGGAGAACAAGAGAAATACGAACATAAATCCATGATATATCATGATTATCACAACTTGGAAATTTGGCAACAACATTTAACATAATATTAGATTTATCCAAGTATCATTGCATATAGAGCATGCGTAAACTGTCATTTCACTTTAATTATCATGATTAAACCATCATTGAACATGAATTTCTATGAGTAAACTCTCAATGCACTTGACGTATCATGATACTATTCATTACCAATTTCATTGTAGCGTTATCATGGTGTACCCTTATTAAACTTTTCATTTCATGCATAAGTGTGCCACATGGATCATACAACATGGAATCATTAATCATCATTTATTCCAAAATAAAGGGATTTAGAATATATACACGAATATTTATAATCAATATGTAAATGTGTATAATGGTTAAAACGCTTGATAGAGAAATGGGCATGGTATTCACTACACAATGACATTGGCTTTGAAAATCGTGGTACAATTCTGGCATCATAACCACGTGACATAAGAATTCATAAAAATGGTTGTTGGGAGAGAAAGGGGTGTCTCATCATATTTAAATTAAATGGATAGTAAGGATTCATATATATACATGTCCCAACATATTTAATGTTATTTATATTGAAAATACAAAAGAATTGAATGAATGTAAATGAGAAGAGTTAAATTACTTACAGAATTTTGGCATGGTAACAAGTGTACATGGGAGGAATTAATGAGAGATAAAGAGGTCTCTAATCATTTAGAAAATAAGGAGGGGAAAATAAGGTAGGTGAAAAATCATACCCCCACATTTTTAATTGAACGTAAATGGTATTACAACATTAAGAAACTTGGATAAAAATAAGAAAGGAAGGAATCCCTTTATTGGAAATGTGATCCAAAAGGATTGATAGATGCTTGAGAGATGATTCTTGGGAGATTGGGGCGCATTGGGAGGATTATAGAGAGAGTATGGAAGAGGTTGGTCAAGCTCCAAAGGCTTTGATTTAATAGGAAGTGTGATCTTAGGATGGTTTATATAGAAAAAGAGATGGAATTATTTATGATTTAGATTTCGGACACCACACATTAAACTAATCAAAACCTCAATCCATCGCATGAGTTTTGCACATAGTTTTCTCCAAAGTGGAGTGGGAAGAATTAATTTATTATTCCAATGGACAAAATTCTTAAAATATTATGCTTGCTTATGTGGATGTGAGTCACACTCTCATGGAAATCAATTTAAAAAGGTAAAATGATTTTAAACTGTTTGAGGGTCCACTAATGTTTTTTAAAATTAAATAAAACAAAACCAAAATCACATTATTTTAATGGTAAACAATATATTGCCCAAAAATAATGTTTATTTTATTTTATTACATCACTATTGGGTCATTATGATGTCATAAAACACATTATATCGTTAAACCTTACTTAATTTTTCCCCAAAAATTTGACTCCCGAGAAATTATGAAAAATTAACAATTTGATAATTTCTGCATCCTGATTCCAAAAATAATATTAATTTTATCTAAATAATTTTCTATATATGTGAATTTTTACTTTTAAAATAAATACTGACATTTATAGAAAATTCATGTGTTTTGACAAAAAAATGTTTTCAAACCAAAATAAAAAATTAAATTGTATTCAAAAAATATATATTATCATAAATATTTTAGAAAAGGTAATTTAGGAATAATATTTCATTAAAATATTATTTAATTCAAAAATAAATTAATGCATCAAAATATATTTCTTAATTTAGTATTATCTAAAAATATTATTTTTCATTTAAAAACTATTTACAAAGTAACAGTAATAAAATGAATGTATATTATCTATAAAACAATATTTTACATAATCATAGTGCTAGGGTATTGTTACATAACCCATTATAACGCTTGCATAAGACCAATGAGTAAGGTGTTCAATGGTGACAGACTCTTGGGGTGGATAAGATAACATCACTCGGGTGGTAATCTCTATCAATTTCCACTTCATCAATAGGCGGTTTTGCTCGATCTTAACCTGTTGAATCATGAAATGGGATTGGTCAAGAGCAAAGACCTATGATTTCACCTCATTTCCGAGCTCTAAAAAATGGGATTCATATTGAGAAATTTTACTAGACGAGGCCACCACTTCCTTTTTCTATGTAAATGGGATTTGTTAAAGATCAATATTTGTACTAATCATGTGATCCTTTTTTAACATCTATATTAGCATTTGTCCCAATTCCTAATGGTATTTTAAAATCCAAAAACATAAAACAAAATAAGTGAATAAGTTTTTTACATATTTAAGAAGACATTTAATGAGATCAAGAAGAATTTTCATTAATGAATGTTTGGGTCATTAAAATATTCTAGCCTTAGGAAATTTCTCCCTCAAAAATTCATTTGACATTCTAAGACACAAACAGGTGTGGGTACTTTTCCTTCATTTCCTCATCTAGTTCCCATGTTTCCTTTTTGTTCCTATGGTTTCTCTATATTACCCTGACTAGTTTGGTAGTATTGTTATGTAAAACTTAATCCTTACGGTCCTAGATCTTCACTGGATACTCCTTGTATGTCAGATCAACCTATAACTATACTAACTATGAATAGAGTACATGTGAAAAGTATAACATGTACTTCCTTAAGAGGGATACATGAAATAGATCAGGTACTTTGGCCATGGTATGTGGAAGTTCTATTTGATAGGCCAAAACCCTTACATGATCAAGAAACTCAGAGGGCCCGATGTACCAAGAACATAACTTCCCATTCATTCCAAACATCATGACCTTTTTCCATTGAGATATGCATAGAAATACCATGTCATCAACTTTGAACTCAAGGTCTCATAGATGGTTATCTAAATAACTCTTCTATTGACTTTAGGCTTCCGTGATATGCTGCTGAGTGGTTTTCACCTTCTACACCATTTCATTGGCTATTTCATGTCCTAGAAGCTTACACTCACCAACTTCATCCCAATATGTCAGTGTTCTGCACCTTTTCCCATAAATGTATTCATATGGTTCTATTCAGATGCTCTGGTGGAAAATATTATTATATGAGAATTAAACTAGTATAATATGTTAGTCACATCCTCCTTTTATGTATATAGAACATGATATTAAAATATCTTCCAATGTCTTAATTTTTTGCTCAGATTTCCCATCGGTTTGAGGATGATAGGTTGTACTGAAGTTCAATTCAGTGCATAGATCATGTTAGTGACTTTTCCAGAACATTAAGATAAATCTCAGATCACAATCGGATAAAATAGATAGTGTTAATCCTTGAAGCCTTACCACATCATTGATGTAAATCTGTGGAAGTTAATACAATGATAAGTCCTCTAGAATCACAAAAAAGTGATTTGTATTTATAAGATGATCCACAATGTCCCATATAGCATTGTTTACTCTGGATATCTTTGGAAGTCCAGTGAAAAATTACATAGTAATGTTCTCTTACTTCCATGTTGGTATGGGTAGTGCTTGTATCCTCCCCTTAGAATTTGTATTCTCATAATTCAATTGCTAACATACCAAGAACTTTGATGTTTATTTATCAATATCCCTTTTCATATTGTCCCACCAAAAGTTTTCTCAAAGATCTCAATATATCTTTGTGCACCCTAGTTGAATAGAGAAGTTTGAGCTATGTGCATCATTTATAAGCTTCTTCTTTGTTAATAGATCACATGGTATTTATAATCATGACCCAAATCTCACAATTCTACCCTTATCAAGCATGAACTCTGAAGATTTCTGATTTCTAGTAGCTTCCACACTTTTTAGAATTTCCACATCCTTTCTTTGAGAACCCTTTATTTTATCCATGAGGTATGGTTGAGAAATCATTTGAGAAAAGATTGATGATGTTACTCCCTTAATTATTACCATTTTTATCCTTTGAAAATATATGAAGATTGAATCCTTTTCAATCTCATCATTGATAAAGATGCAAGATCCTTTCTACTTAGAGCATCTGTTACCTTTTTTTCCTTTCTAGGATGGTAGTGGATTGAGCAGTCATAATACTTGATGAGATCTATACATATTTTTCAGAACATGTTATGGTCTTTTTGATAAAATATATAATTGAGGCTCTTTTAATCAGTATATATCCCAAATTTCTCCCTATAGAGATAATGTCGCAAGATTTTCAATGCAAATACCACAACCGTCCACTCCAGGTCATACATGGGATAGTTTTGATGATGGATTTTTAGCTACTTTTAGTTTAAATATTTCACATTACCATTGTTCATTAGAACATATCCTGAACCCATCATTGAAGCATCACTATACACCCCAAAGAGTTCTCCACTTATTGGGAGTGTTAGTACCGGTGCAATAATAAGCCTCCTTTTCAACTCTTTGTAGCTCTCTTCACATTCATCACTCCAATAAAACATTTCTCCCTTCCAGGTTATCTTGTTAATAGGTTTGGAAAATCATGACAAATTCCTCATAAATCAATGATAATATCCAGCTAACCCTAGGAAGATACATATATCCATTACCAATGATGGCATAGTTCATCCCTCAATTACAGCTGTCTTAGATGGATCTATAGATATCCCATTACTTGTGATGATATAACCTAAGAACGAGACATCATTTAACTAGAACTCACACTTCATTTACATTTCATAGAGATTCTCCTTTCTCAAGGTCTCTAGTACAGTACATAGATTCTCCTCATACTCCTCCTTGAGTTGGTAGTATATTAGAATATCATCTATAAATACTACCACAAATTTGTCAAGGTAATTTCTAGAGACTCAATTCAAAAAGTCAAAAAATATTTCTAGAGAATTAGTGAATCTAGAAGGAATTAATATGAATTCATAGTACCCATACCTTCTACAAAAAGCAGTGTTGGGGATCTCCTCCTCTTCACCCTTACTTGGTAATATCCTTACCACAAATACACCTTGTAAAAGTATTGTGCTCCATGTAGATGATCGAAAAATTCATCACTTCATAGAAGAGGATACATGTTCTTTAGTGTGATTATGTTGAGCTCACAATAATCAATGAAAAGGCACATTGACCAATCATTATTTTTGACAAAGTGGACTGGTTCACCCCATGGTGAAGCACTTGGGTGTATAAACCATTTATCTAGATTCTCCTATAGATGTTTTTTCAGCTTCTAATGCTCATGAATAACCATTATGTATGGATTCTTGGATATTGGAAACTCCCCAGGTATGTGGTCAATTAAGAATTCAACATATCTTCTAGGAGGAAAAAGATGAAATTTCTCGAGAAACAATTCAGCAAATTCCCTCCCAATAGGCATGTCTTCAAATAATGTTGTTTCCTTAGACTCAATCATCTGAGGCAGATACACATTCTCATTGTGCATTAATATCCATTATTAAGATGATGGTTCTAAAGAATATTCTTCTTCCTGCTTTCACTTGTATAGAATCGGGGGTCGATTCTCCATATGGAGAGTGATTTCCCTCTCACGACAATTTATTTTGGCTCTTTATGAAGAAAACCTCTTGATGATGATAAATGAATAAAATTACACTAGAGGGAGTATTACGTGGTTCACGAGGAAGTTCAATCTAAAAATTATGATAGGGTAGAAGTTATATACATGGGATACAATGATTTCCCCATTTTTTGTACTCACCGACACCTTTACTTCAATCATTTGTGGTGGTGTTGGGATTTTTCTACTAATATTTTGGGATATAAAAGAATGTGTAGAAATATAATCAAATATTGTATTATCTATTATTGAATGAATAACTAACGTACCTATCACCACTTCATTGTTGGGGTTCACTTTAACATTATAGATGAAAAAATCTCTTTCTTGATGCCTTGGAGGTCTTTGGTTGACTCCTAAAACCCTATACTTTGGGAACTGATTTTCAAGATTCCCTGGTTCATTGTTGTTGAAGCAATGAACAACACATTGAGCATTGAACATAGCATTCCTCTCCTCAGTCACAACCGCATGTTTTTGTTGTCAGAATTTCATGGCTAGGTGCCCTTACCTTCCACACATAAGGAATTTCCATGTACCCTTTAGGAAATTTCCAGGGCGCTTCCTTCCATACCAATGGCATGTTGGGTGTTGGATTTTCTTAGAACGATTTTGTTTATCTATCGGACCACCAAAGTTGAAGTTCAACATACACTTCTGACCCCCATGATACACATGAGATTCACCGATCTCAATTTCAAACTTGAAGGCAGATCAGAAAATTTTCTCATAGCTATTGAGGCCACAAATTGCCAGAGCATTCCATAGGCTAGGTTTCATCCCACCTAAGAAGCGTCCAAACATGCATTTAGGTGTGACGACAAAGATGAAGGTGTATCATGCACGCCTTGTGAAGTTTCTCTCATGTGCTCTGATGGATTCATAATCTTTTTTCCTAATGTTATGGAAGTCCCTTTCAATTTTAAATTGGAGGGTGTGAGGAAAATATTTATCAAAAAACATTTTCTTGAAATCATTCAAATCCAATGCATTGATATCCACCTCAGGATTTGTATTTTTGATAAATTTCCACCACTGATTGGATTAACCCTCCATATGATAAAAATCAAGAAGAACCTTCTCTTGTTCGGAACATTGAAGGATAGAAAAGATATTTTCAATGGAGTTAATCTACAATAAGGAAAATGAGGGATTAGAATATCCATTAAAAGTAATATACCATTGCCTCATGAAGATCTCATTTTCAAATTGTTCATTGGGGGGTAGAACATTCTGCTTGACCCATGTTTCTATTCAAATCATGAGTTAACTAAGAGAGTATTGTGAACATGGTCATGATCCCCACTCCAATTGGTTTTGGAATCTCATTAAAATAATCATCACATTGATCTTTGTATCTGTTGTTAGCATGAGTCCTCATATTACCGGCCATTGGCTGGAATAAAGGAATTTTAGGGGTAACAATTAAAGGGTAATCCAAATATAAAAATTAATGAATTATAAATAAATTTTATTTACATTACTTATGAATATGTTTGATTCAATCTATGTTATCCATGATCTACATCCCAACATTTATTCAAAGGAGGATTTTTTATTCACAGAACAATGGTTCATTCTACGATTGGGTATTTACCAAAGAATATCCCCCTAGAGTGGCATAACCAAGAGTGCAACAAGTCCCATTTTCGGGTATTAGGATACCCCAGGGCAAGCTCGAAACTCTTTGTACGAGTATTAACTCCTAGGTAAATCTGTTCCACATCCACCTCTACCCACTCATATCCAGACATGGATGCATTTTTTTGATAACCTACTTACTCAATACTTGATAAAATTTTGAGATGTTGTTTTTATACTTATTCTTACCTCTAAGGCTTTACTGTGGTTTTCTAATCTTAATCCCAAAAATAACAAAACCAATCATCTAATTACAACTGTAACAACCCTACACAATATTACACACATAAACACGATTTATTTCATAAACTCTTCACATGATAAAACATTGAATATTGAGAGTTATAGTGTATTTGTGGATTAAGAACATTAAATAACAATTTAAAACATAAAACAAAACCTCATTATTGAAAAATTCATTTACATGACCACAAAATTCATTTGTACTTAAATTTGAATGGGATAACCTGAGGACATGCATAGGAAATGTGTGAGCTACTAATCCAAATAACGGAGTAACCAAGTAATAACATGAAGAATAAAATACAATTTAGGAAATATGAATATCAATGGAGCATAATAAGAACATGAACATGAAGTCCTGATATTGCATGATTATCATAACATGGAAATGTGGAAACAACATGTAACATTGTATTAGAATTATCTAAGTCTCATTGCCCATGGGGCATGATAAAACCCTCATTGCATTAGAATTAGCATGATCAAACCCTAATTTAGCTTTAAATATCTTGAGAAAACCCTCATTTCACTTGATGTATCATGATACGAATCTTTACCCATTGCATTGGATCCCTATTATGACATTCCCTTCTTAAACATTTCATTTCATGCATAAGTGTTTCACATGGATCATACAATAAGGAATAATTCATCATCATTTAATAAAAAATAAAGGTATGTGGAATAAATACATGAATCTTTATAATCAATAAGTAAATTTGAATATCCTTGATAGAGAAATGGGCATGGTATTCACTGCACAATGACAACGGCATGGAAAATCGCTATGCGATTTCGATAGCATAATGATGTGAGATAAGAATTCATAAAAATAGTTGATGGGTGATAATGGGGTGTCTCATCACATGTAAATTAAATTTATAGTAACGTGGTCATATAGATACATTTCCCAACATAATTAATGGAATTTATAATAACAATAAAAATTAATTTCTTGAATGTAAACGAGAAGAGAGAAATTCCTTACGGAATTTCAGCATGGTAACATGTCGACATCGGAGACATTAATGAGAGAGAAAGAGGTCACTCATAAATTCAAAAATAAAGAGTGAGAAAATAAAAGAGGTGATAAATTATACCCCAATATTTTTAATTTATTGTTAAATGGAATTACTACATAAAGAAACTTGATAAAAATAATAAAGGAAGAAATCCCTTACATGGAAGTGTGATCCAAAAGGTTTGGGAGATGCTTGAGAAAGGATTATTGGGATCTTGGGGTGCCATGGGAGGATTTTAGAGAGGGGATAGTAGAGTTTGGTCAAGATAAAAAGTATTTGAGTGCAGAGGAAGTGGGATCTGTGGTGGGTTTATATAGGAAAAGAGAGGGAATTCATTATTATTTAGGATTGGGACACCACACTTCAATCTAATCAAAACCAAAAACCAACCCATGGTTTATTCCAATGTTTTTTTCCAAAGGGGAGTAGAAATTATTATTCTATAAGGAAAATGGCCCAACATCCTGAAATATTAGGTTGGATTATGTGGAAGTGAGTCAAAATCTCAAGGAAATCATTTTAAAAAGTTAAAAGGTTTTATACCTATGGGAGGGTCCACCAATGTTTTTTAAAATAATTTCAAAATACCAAAAATAAAATAATTTTAATGTTAAAACATATATTGGCTGAACTTAATGTTTATAGTATTTCATTACATCACTATTGGGTCATTATGATGTCATAAAACATATTATATATTTAAACGATACTTGATTTTTAATAGAAAATTCAACTATCTCAGAAAATTATGAAAAATTCACTGTTTGATTATTTTGATGTACTGTTTCCAAAATTAATATTCATCTTATCTAAATAATTTTCTCAATATTTTAATTTTTAATTTTAAAAAAATAAACTGACATTAATCAACGATTCCTGGGTTTTGACAAAAATATCTCTCATACGATAATGAAAATTATAATTGTATTCATAACAATAATGTGATCATTTATATTTTAAAAAAATTAGTTTAGTAAAAATATTTCATTTTTATAATATTTAATTCAAAAATACATTAATTCGTTAAAAGGGATTTATTAATTAAGTGTTAACTAAAAATAGTATTTTTTTCTTTGAAAACCATTCAAAATGTATCACCAATAAAATTAATGTATATTCCCCATAAAAAAATAATGTACATAATCACATTAATAGGGTCTTGTGACATAACACATTATAACACCTGAATAAGTCCAAAGGTTATGGTGTGCAATGGTGATAGACTCTTGGGGTGGCTCGAACAACATTGCTCGGGTTGCAATCTATATTAACTTCCACTTCTCCTGTAGGAGGTTACGCTTGAGATTAACGTGTTGATGCTCTGTTTGATCTTGGTCAAGAACAAATCCCTATGACACTACTGCCTTATCGAGCTCTGACAAATGGGATTCACGAATTCTACTAGATGAGTCCATCTCCTCCTTTTTCTGAGTAAATTGGATTTTTTAAATACCTATATTTATACTTATCATGTGATCACTATTTAACAGGTATATTAGAAATGGTCACAATGCCTTACAGTATTTTAAATTCCCAAAACATAAAACCAATAAAGTGAATATGTTTTATATATCTATAAAAATACATTAAATTATATCAAGATAAATCTTCATTAATGAATGTCTGGGTCGTTACATGTTTCATGACATCCAAATATCATGAAATAGAAAGGAGACATTCAATGTGAAATCCTCAACTCATTAATGATGGTGTGACAATTGATTTCAGATACCCTTCCTAGTGTTCATATCATAGGATGGGGTGCACATGTAGCATTGAATTTCACTACACTCCCTAACTATCAAATATTTCCATGGTTTGTAACATGTAATGTTATAGATTCAATACAAATCCAGTAAACAGAATTTACTCATGACTGAAGAAATTCTCAATAAGAATATTCCACAACCCACTCTCACCCACTTTGGACCTGAAGAGAGTATGAAGTTGAGAATATTTTTCAACAATAATCTATGAACATAGATAAATCCTCTCATTTAATGGATGATAACCATTAGATTTTGTAGTTTTCAGAAATAGAAAAATATTCCTTGGAAACAGATGGATCATGTGCATGTTGAATAATTCAATCATCCCACATTAAAAAAAAGTAAAATCAAATTGAAAACCATGGTAATATAATCACTAATAGTCCGGAAGCATCCCCAACCCATATGGTTGGAATATTTTTTAACCCAACCATCAGAACCCACAAACAAGGCCTGAATGGATGTGAAAGAAGAACTTGAATAGTTGTAGCCCTTAGGGATGAAGGATTTTTCACCTCTATAATCCCATCTTCCACGAGAATTAGTCTTATCTAGATTGGGGAAGATGCATCAAGGTGGATCCTCTTGATTTGTACCATCACATGATGTAATATATTTACATGGGACATGACTGACTAAAATATTTGGGAATTCCCTTTCAGATTAGTGTTCACCAAGATGCTTCTATGGAATCAAAAATGGACAGGAAATGGTATCATGGATGAGAAAAAATATTTTGATCTCATAGATATACTGATAGAATAAAATCAGTAAGTTTTTCATCAGTGAAATTCATCAGTGTTTTAACTAAAAATCATCCAGAACATGAGTACTATTTATAGGAGATGAGAGATGAAGTTCCAATTGATGATACATTCCACACTAAAATGAATGAAGGATATTTATATACATTAAAATAAAGGATTTCATAGAATTTTTTCACTCCCTCACAAAATTTTCCTCTACCTCCACAAAAAGAACCTAAAAGGGAAAGAGGTATCAGTAAAATTGTACCTCATCTACCTTATAAAGAGGGTATGTTCCTATATATATAGGAAATGATCACTCAGTAAGAAGATGAGATGAATGAATTTAGGAGACTCCATGCACAATTACACTATGGTACCCATCCCTCTAGATATGTTCTGAAACCAAATCCACATATTTCACTTCCATCTTTCACACCTTAACAAATAGGGGTCATTGTAGAAACTAGAGCAGATATGGAATGTCCTAAAAAAAGTGGGATATCAAACAATATATTTGGATCCTATAAAATTATATCAATAACTTCCTCCATTGGGAACATAACCATAACATGACCATGTACATCATTATAAGTATTCCCATATTGGTTATCCATGGAATGTACTATATGTACTCCCACCAATGGATTTTTTAGTTTCTTCACCCATTCAGGCTCAAGATACCACACCATTTCGCGTCCAAAATCAGCCTAATGTTTCTTGAATTCTTATAAACCCTATTCATTCATTAACATATTGGTTTGTAGATGTGGAATAATGTAGTTCACTAGTATAGTTAGAAGAGGAGGATTACCCAAATGGGTAGACCTGAATCCTCCCACAAAAAATATTTTGAAATATCAAATTTCTATCATTTATTGGATCTGGAGACCAATAGCATCACATGAAACATTTTATCTCTCATTTTGATCCAGTGATGGGTACTCTTGAACAACATGAGGCAGTAAAACTCTTATGCTTTGTGAAATAATTGTAGGTTACAGACTTTGTATGGTACATGAGTTTACTATCTCATTCAATCACCTAATGGTAAGATATCAATTATATGTTCCTCTTCCGGTTTAGCTTAATGTTTTAGAAGATAATAGACTTTGATCTCATGAAGTGAAATCAAAGGGAGAATGAAAGACTCTCTTATTTCATTTATTGGTTTAAAGGATTGATATAATCTTTTATCCTACCTCCCTATGAAGAAGTGGTGTCTCTAATATGTGTCAAAAATATCTACAATAATTTTCACAAACCTTTGATCCATTTCATCCATATATGATTGTTTTGGGACCTTGTCTAAATTGCTCATGATGTGAAAAATTCCATCTCAGAGACAAAATCTACATCCCGAGTGAGTCCATCCACTCGGGGAAGGATAGTATGAAAATCATATGCCACTAGAGTTACACTTACGATGTCCTTTATACCAGATCGTACTTCAAAGCCTGCATCATACCGTAGGTATCCACCTCCTGAGCATCAACATAAATATCCATATCATTAGGATGATTAAAGAGATTAGTGGTAGAAATAGTTTGAGGAGATGAACTACAAGGTCTATTTTTTATTCAAAATTACCAAGTCAATAGAAAATTCAACTCATATTTGAAAAAAAATATAGTATAGTTTCCATCACCCAATAAGCCTATCAAAGAAGGTGACAACTATCTCCCAAACTATCGCCCCTTCCATCAAATGCTGGGGAACCCTATCTAGGATTTTTTTTATTTTAAAATTCCTCCTAAAAAATATAGTGGACTCATGGAAAGTGAAACTAAAAAATTATCTAGGCTCTATAGGATGTGTTTCTGCTACCAATTTGGAGATGTAAGGGGAGTGGAAATAATTAAAAATCAGTTGAATGAAATATTTTTTTTACTTTATGGTCAAAAAAATAATCAACCAGACTCATGAAATTAAATGAATATAATGGAATAACCCAAAATTTTTCTCCTTCCGCTTCATCTACATAAAATCCAAATTCATCAAAATCTCATTCCTATAAAGGAAAATCCTCAAAAAAAGAAACAAAAATTGATGGATTAATAGAAAATAGAAGAATATGATCTCATTTCAAGGATATATTTATCCTTCAACTTAGATAACATTATAATGAACATCTAAAAAAATAGGAACCACTATTCCAAATGGCATACCAAGAGTTAACCCATCCTGAAGAATATTTATCTGATGAGGATTTGATCTTCAGTTTTGTTAATGGTATTCATTTAATATATCCATTATTAAATGATTAATATGATTATGAACTAGATTTCCATGTACTTGATTAGGGAACTGGGAAATAGGTTGTCAAGTTTGAGGATGCATGGTAAGAAATAGTTATGATGGGAACCACTATATTATCCAAACCCCCACTCGAACCATCTACATAATTAAAACATGTAATAAATATCACCTTCTAGATTAGTAGGAATAAAGGATTTCATCCTCCATGCATTGTAGGGGGTAACCTGATATGACCATCTTAGAATATTGGTTAGAGGATATGCCACCACCTTATCGATGGGTAGGCCCACCCAATTGGACTAATCCAATAAGAATAGAAGAACTCTCAACTCTTTTTCCAAGGGAAGGTCCATCCACACATTGAATATCAGCTCTCAAGGCACATGAAAAAGAGAATCCCCATGTATGGAAGTGTGAACCTCTGGATCAGATGTATGATGTCTTGAAACAACTAGTCCATGTACTGGACAAACGATAATTCATAGATTCTATGAGTCTATGAAAAGTACTTCAGGAAGAACTCATAGAGGCCTTTTCAATTCCATAAGGGTTTTAATTTAAGGTTGTGGAAATGGTGGTTTTCCATATTGAGAACATTCAGGAAGAATTCCAGGCAGTCATATCATTGATAGACTAGGATAAAGATGTTTTAGTATACGGAAATCTAAAGAATCTTTACATATCTAAATGAATAAATGATATTATTGTCTGAAAAGACTTTATTGACAATTTCTCAAGGGTCAAACTAATTTTGGTCAAGAAGCATCACCGACTGAGTCATAATGAATATCACATGTCTCCCTCCACTCTGATGTTACAAGGTTGTAAAAATAATGATAAAGAACCACTTGGAAATATTGCACTCAGAACTCTGTTCATGGATATTTTGATTGATTTAGAGTTCATGGTTTTCCTATAGAATACAAAATTCAATGTTTTTCTAGGAAGACCTTGGCTATATCAGCATACATCCATTCCATCATCTTACCCCCAATGTATCAAATATTTCATCAGTAGTAAAATTGGTACATTTCATTGTGATAAGTCTCTATTAAAATCTTGTTCTTCTTTGTAAATTGAAGTAGGGTTCTATCACAAGGGAGTAAAATAGTCTATGGTGGATGTGATACTAGAATTAATTCCATGAATAGTTATAATAATATATCAACCAACCCTTTCATGAAACTCAATGGAGATTACGTTCTTTCCACTAGTGAAATAGAAAGGGTGATCCAAAATCCAAGCACATGATTAGTGTATATCATAATGTTAGTCATGATAGCTGAACCTAAAGGAATTGGAGAAGTCATTAAATCTACAAGCAGTGATAGAAGCCTGGATGAATATATCTTCAATCCATCCCTGATATTCAAAAATCAATAATCTTTCAGTCAGACTAGAAGAAGTTGTCACATTAATGGAAAAAATATGGGGATGATGATTATCAACCCTTTACCTTCATTTAAGAGCTTTGAGAAGACCCTTTGTCATTAGTCGGGCCATAAATGGTTGCCTCCATTTATGGATCTCCAAATATTGACTCTTCATTTAGCTTAGAGACTTTTTTTTAATCACCTACACATTGAGAAGAAGAAGAAGAAATAAAACATGAGGAAGTGGAAGAAGAGGAAGTCCTAAGGGATGCCCCTCAAACATTTGAGGATGGAATTTCCACCACTATGGATGAACTTAGAGAGATAAATTTGGTTACATAGGAATTTCCATGGTCCACTCTGATTAGTGAAACCATGAATCATGAAGAACAAGAGGTATATACATCCTTTCTATAGAAATACTGATATGTTTTTTCTTTTAATTAATCATAGATTCCAAGGCATCACCCCCTTTTGGTCACCCACTATTTTGTTTTTCTAGAAGAGCATTAAGGATACAAGAATGCAGCAAGAAGAACACACCCGAATCATGCCTCCAAAATTGAGGTTGAAGTAAAAAATATGATCAAGAAAGACTTCAATCAAGATGTGAAATATCCAAAATGGCTACCCAATATTGTCCCAAGGAAAAATAAGAATGGTAAAATCAGTGTTTTTATTGATTTCATATATACTATTTGAAATTATCATAAATATGACATCCATGTTCCATTCATTGAACACCATATTGATGAAATGTATTGTTATTAGGCTATCTATATCCTAGATATATATTCAAGGTACAACCAATATTGTATGGGTCTAGAAGATGCAGAATCTATAGCTTTCAAATCCCCTCAGGGAGTATTCTAATTTCAAGTATTTCCATTTGGATTGAATAATCATGGTACAACATACAAACATGTTATTAATCAAATCTTCCAACCCTTCATGGGGATGTTTTTGAATACTACATTGATGATCCTGCGGTCAAGCCCCAACAATATTCTAACCACCTGGTTGACATATAGAGCATAATCAACAAGCATTGACAAAATAATCTAAATATGATCCCCTTAAAATATAATTTTGGGTAACCTTAGGAAAATATATTGTCTTCATTATACATTTTTGTGACATCTAATTTGATCTTGACAAGACTAAGTCTATCCTTGGCAGGTCACCTTTTCAAAACTTGAATGAGTTTAGAGGAATTCAAAGACACTTGGACTAAATCTAGCACTTCAGGGACAACCTCACAGGAAAGTGTTTACCCTCAACCAAATTGATGAATAAGGGAATCACATATCAATTGAACAAGGTGTATTAATAATCATTTGATACCCTTATGAAATACCTCTTAATCCCTCCAGTATTTATGCCACTTGTGGATGGAACGCTACTCATTATATACATAAAGGCCCTGGAATGATCACATGGAACCTTCCTCTAAAAAATGTTTCTTGGAATGAGAATAGCCTTTATTATCTTATTCAAAACATTCATTATGCTAGGAATCATTATTCAGATATCATGAAGAGTTTTCATGAATTAATATTTTTTGTTCATAAGAAGAGGCACTACTTGCATCCCCCTAAGATACAATTGGATTCCTACAATAACAAGATAAAATTTATTCTCAATTGTCTTATGATAACAAGAAGTCTTGAAAAATGGTAATTTATGTTGTATAATATTAATATATAGTTCTTACCTCATAAATCAGTGAAAGGTTAGACTTTAACGGATTTCATTACTGAACACTGATTTGCAGAAGACATGCCCTTAAACAATAAAATTGCTGATGAATAAATAATCATTATTAAAAGCATACCAAAAACATATGAAATGTATATTTATAGTGAATTAAGGATCCCAATAAGAATCATAATAGAAGACCATAAATCTAAGAAAGATGATTTTGGGATTGTGTTTTCTCCCTAAAGAAGGAATTGTTTCCTTACACGTTCCTACTATCTGAAGGTTCTACCAACAATGAGGTAAAACATAAAGCTCTCATTGGATGAATGGAATTGTAACTTCAAATACCGATTAACCACCAAGAAGTAAAGGGTAACTCAAAGTTGGTAATCAATAAGATCAACAATTATTACACCATCATAAAAGAGGAGTTACGACCCCTTTTTTTACTCTTTTTAAGGGTTGGTGGCATTGTTCTTCCTAGATCCAACATTGAGTTACATATCAAGATCACAGAATTCCCAAGTAGATGCATTAGAAAAATGTATCTATGGATGTGGTTGATCCAAATTGGGATGATACAACCATTAGTATTTCCCACCACATAATGGTCTCACCATTTTTTTGGAATGGAGTAGAATAGATCAATTAACCATATGGTCTTACCATGGGATTGATGAATCCATCATAGAATACCTACAATGTTGGGTAATTACATCAAATAGAGACAGAAAAGTAAAAATATGATGATGAGTGGTCAAGTTCACTCTTTATGATGGACCAAATCCTTAGACAATCCTCTATAAAGGATGATTCAATTAAATCATCATCAGATTAATCAATGTGCAGGATAATGTGACTATCATGGAATAAGTATATACAAGAGCATGTGGTGCCCACCAGTCTGGGTATATACTTTCTAAGAAAATCTAAAGGATTGGATACTTCAGGACTTTGATGATGTAGGATTGAATATAGTTCAATAAGAAGTGTCATCCCTTCCATGTGCATGCCAATTTCATCCATCAACCCTCAAAGTTTCATCATACAACTAGGTAATCCTATACATTTTCCATATAGGGAATTGATATAGTGGTGCCTTATACTCAAGCTATGACTAATTACTGCAAGTACATCATTACTACTTCTGATTTTTTCTCTGGATGTTTTGAGTCAATACCTATCAAATAAATCCAGGCCAAAATCCATGTCACCATGGTCAAAACCAATATCAATACCAGATTTTGTGTCCCACGTTCCATATTGATGTAAAACGAAATAAATTCTTGTTTTTCTATAGTAGATAATCTATATTAAGACTAAAACATCAAATAAAACCATTCATATAGATATCAAATAGTCACTAATGGAAATTATATAGGCTCTAAACAATACCCTATCAAATATACTCCAAAATATGGCACATAAAGATAATAAGTCATTTCCTAAAAAAAAATCATGCCTTATGGTTTTATCATATTATGACATGTACCACCACATGAGAAACCCCATAATCACAATTATATAAGTTATAAGTAGTATTTTCCAATGATATTTAGTTATAATCTCTTTGTTTGGCCATATGGGAGAATATATCCCCAGATGAGCAATCCTAGAAAGGACAAGATGAGTTGGAGCGATTAGATGAAAATACATTGAATAAATTTCATCACCTTGAATTCTATAAAAGTCGTAAAGCACGAGATTTCAAAAATAAATAGTTTAATTGTTCATTCTTAAATGGATAATTGGTATTATTCCTTAGGACACCAATGATACCAGGAATGAAACCTCCAAATAATGATCCAAAGTGGTAGGGACCTTACAGCATACACAAAGTCCACTCTAATGTAACTTATTACTTGATTGCAATGGATGGGGAGATCCTTACATCTCTATCAAATGGAAGGTTCCTAAAAATGTTCCTTGTGTCATCACACAGAGTTCATCTTAGCTGTAGTACATTAAACTGCATAACACCACATACATCTACCTTGTATAATTTTAATCTTTGAAGCACCATCATCATTTTATCACGACAATAAACTGAATGACATGAGTTCTTAGTCACGTGACATGAAACTCAAAAACATAATTTGACTTACCACATGACATTAAATTATATGGTTATCATATCCCTAATTTGGTGATCATAAATACTCCAAAATACCACACGTAGAATCTCCTTGTGGTCCCTCAAAAGATGGGTAGATTCTGTACACAAGCCTCATGCAAATCATTAACACCACCTAGTGCCACATGAGCCCCCTTTTATGTATATTTGTATCATACATGCAGATGGACCTTTTCAAGAACTATGTGTATCTTGATTCTCATTCTAATGCGATATATAGTGACACCATGATTTCTAATCTCAAGCCCTTCCACGACCATAGAGAAAAAACTTCTCCTTTTCTTATGTAAGAACCAAATCAATATATGGAAATATTCTATATCATATGGATTGATTCTCATACCACCTAATGTATTAAGCTTAACCATTATTATATAAAATAATAAATCCTCTTCCCCACTTAAAAAACCTATTGGTAAGGGAAATGAATGTCAGTAACTACATGTGGCTTAATTCTCACCCCTATGAGATACGTAATGACGACCAAGCCCTATACCAATCCACAACCACTTTATTTTCATCTTTTCACATCAGTTAATCTACTTCCATATCACATGATGTTAAACTAAGTTGGATTGAGAGAACTACATGTCACTTGATTCTCATCATACCAAGATATGTAGTGACGCCTAGATATCTAATCTCAGGAAAATCATAAATTTAAAATAAAACCAATTAATCCCTATGTGTATGAATTGAACCTGCATAGAGAAAAATTCAATAACTATGTGTATCTCAATTTTCAACAAAATGAGCTACGTAGTGATGAACGGATCTCAAATCCTGGTTTTAGCTGTGTTTTTTCAAAAGAAAACTCCCTTCCTTTTCCCTATGGATGTATGCAATTTTCATAATGAACCTTTCAAGGACTTATGCCTTGATTCTAATTACAAAGAGACACTTGGTGATAGCATGACATTATTCTTTAGGAACAAACATTAGTCTAGAAATTATCAAAAGTTTCTTTTTCCCAAGTCAAAGCCTTATTTATGTGGGAAAAACTCTAAAAAACAACATGTGACTTGATTCCTGCCTCAGAATGATACGTAGTGATCCCCGAGTCCTACACCCTGGATGATCCTCTAAATAATCAACATGCCCCTATCATTCAATTAGGTTTACCTTTCCCTATAAAATAAACCTTCACTATTCATTGTTTCTCGCACCAAGCATAGTACACATGGGCTTATGAGTATGGTAAAGGATTTACCTACATGAGCACGGGATATCTATTCACATTGGGGTTATCATGGTCATATATACAAGACCTTAAAATTTACACCATATACCTTTGTCACATGATGGTAAATTTTACTTTCCATTAAGAACATTATGTGTCTTCATTCTCACCCCTATGAGATACGTATTGACATCATGTTATTTAGTCTCGATCATGATTTTACACAAAATGGAAAAACCTCTACTATCCCATGTACGAGTCAGATCTACATGAGGAGAACCAATACATGTGTTTCTTTTTACGTGTAAACCAGTATTTTTTATAAATTTATGTGGATTTATTATTTCTCTAACAAGATACCTAGTGACCCTTGGAACCTATTCTCTGGTTCAGTTGTATTTTCCAATTTCTCTTCTGGTATAAACACATTTTTCTTTCCCAAATTACAATAAACTGCAATGAAAATGTCATTACCTCATGAAATTAAAAATCACAACACCTAAATAACTATATATGGAATATTTTTCATTCTATTGAGATACATATTGAAGACTGGGGCCCATATCCTAATCCCAACAATAGTGTAAAGAAAAATTTCACCTCTCATATTTCAAACACAAGATCTGTATATGAGATTTTATTTTGGGTCCTCTCATTAGAGAACCCACTAAGGAAAAAAAATATTTCCCCCTTATACATATGAGATGTATCAATGCAAGGGAATCCAAATTGAAGTTGAATATCATTCCAAACTCTTCCTTTGTGCATTTTAATGTTCCCCTTTTTCATTTCATACTCTAAATCCCAAATATATTTAGATATTCATAATATTTATTCAGCTTCTCTTTGTAGAGTTAGTGATACTCGAGAGATCCTTTTCCTAACTATGTAATATGTTACCCAGTTGGACTTCCACATGTTTCCCATATAATGGGTTTATTAGCCAATGGATTCCACTATTTGACTATGCAATATGTTCCTTATTTTAATTTTATAAAACGACTCCTATAATGGGATTGTCAAATAGTGGTAATTTATCCCTTAGGAGAAACATATTATATCCCTTTATGATTTAGTGATTGTATGAAAGAAAACATGATTTAAATTTGTGGTCATCCTTTTCATATTTATCCGATGTCCGCTCTCATGACATGAAAGTATCTAAGACCATGGTTTACATTTTCCCCCATCAGATGTTCAAAGCATTATGGAATAACCTTGGGCCATTTGACCATATATCATCCATTGATTCCATAATATTATGTTACAATTTCAATAAACTAAAACTAAAGGAAACCTAATTAATGAGTTTGGGTCAAACCATCGTAGAGTTAATATTCCCCTGATTCTTTGGAAATCCTGACTTGAAATACCCCTTCTTTATTTTAGTACTATTCTCCACAAAAATCTAGTTTCTTGGGGAGATTATAATCTCCCTAAAAAATCATCAGCTTTTAGCTATATAATTTCAGAATTCTCTAAGTGAATCATTCATTAACTATTCAGTACATGACCTATTTATTCTTGTATAAAACAACCCCCATAATGGGTCTATCCGCCAAAGGATTCCATTATTGTCTATTTTGTACATTCCCAATATATCATCACATAAAACAACCCACATAATGGGGTTTTAAAGTAGTGGTAACTTCATTGATGGGATATACCTCCTATAATTCCATAACATCTTTTTCATATACCACTCATAGAATCCATAAATCCATAGGTTATATTTTAAAACATTCCCCTCCCACACATGAATTTAGTAACATATTTAAATCTGATTACCGATAATTGGTGAACCATCAAACCTTCGGTCAAAAATAAATATCATAAATTATAGTCCCCAAATTTCATTAATTCAAGACATTGAATCGAATAACAAAGTGTGCTTATGGTATTAATTTAAACTATAGCTCATAATTTCCTCTCATTAAGATGGTAAACTACATGGTTAATGTCTTTCTCGAACAACATTAAACTACAAGATAACTTCATACTTTTTCAAAAGGGGACTTCTCACCCAAACATTGGTTATCTAAAAACATTTACCCTCCTTCAGAACTAATATTCATATAGGATTAGTTTCCTATTTATGACCTATGCTGATACAAATGATCCCATTATTCTAAGACATCTTTCATTGGAAAAACCACCAACTACTGTCTAGAGACATCCAAACCGTAAAAATATTTTCCCCATAAATAATAGAATGTATAAATTCCAGGGAACTCCTTTACCTGACTATGCAGTTCAAGCCACAACTTTCATTGCATAAATTACACACATAATGGTCTTGTCATACTAAGGATACCACTACATGACAATGAAGTATGATCCCTTGTTAGACTTGCATAAAAAATCCACCATAACGGGTTTTTCAGCTATAGGTAACTTTTTCTTTAAGAGAGACCTCCTCTATTTGTATATTTCACATATTAGATTCATAAATCATAAAAAAACCTTACTAATGTTTTCCCTTGGAAGTATCTAAATAATATCAGAAGATTCCTATAAATCAATCCTTGTATGGTTTATCACCTCAAAATTCAATGTAAAAGATGATTGACCTATAACATTTGTCTTATTAGTCTGGAATGCATGACATTAAACTTCCAACAAAAAATAGACAAATAACTCACTATTTTGAAACTACACAAAGGGTAATATGGAAAAATTTCGAGTCTCATCTCACACTACTGGAAAACTAACCTTTACCAATGGTTTGGAACCATTGGTATAGGCCTCCAAACCGTTGGTATAGCCTATACCAATGGTTTGGAGAACCGTAGCCAAGTAATCCGTTGGGATAGGTCTATACCAACGGTTTTGGAAACCGTTGGTATAGGTAATATTAAATCTATACCAACGGTAATGGAACCATTGGTATATAAATTCAAAAAATAAAACATCCGTTGGGATTTGATCCCAGGACCCCTCGTTTATAATCGAACGACTTAACCACTAAGCTAACATCACTTTTGTAAACATAATTTCATAAATATATATATATGTATTATCATAATAATTTTAAATTTTGATTTATATAATGTTCTCGGTTAGTAGATCTGGAAAAAAATTAAAGAACCTATCCCAACGGTTTTGAAAACCGTTGGGATAGGTTAGGGGTGGGTTGAGTTTTTTAGGTCGAAGGTTGGATTTTGGGGTGTGTTTTCCCAACGGTTTTGGTGAACCATTGGGAAAGGTCACTCTTTCCCAACAGTTTTGGTGAACCGTCGGGAAAGGTCACTCTTCCCCAACGGTTTTGGTGAATCGTTGGGAAAGAGGCTCAAAACACACCCTTTCCCAATGGTTTAGCATAAACCGTTGGGAAAGTTGGGGAAATCTATGGATTTCCCAATGGTTTTGGTGAACCGTTGGGAAATGTTAGCTATAACAATGGTTTTTACAAACCGTTGGTGTAGAAGTGTTGGGAAAGATCATCTTTCCAGTAGTGTCACTAGACCTAAACTCTATTCGGATTTAGGAAATATAGACTGATAAATGGTATAAAGGCACAAAACTTGGTAGGATGAAAACCTAAAAAGGGTGGTCTAATAAATATCAATTCCTCACTAGCTAAGTCTCCCCTATATTGAGATTAGGAAAGAATTAGAGTAATGAGACAATAGAGAAAATGTTTTTAGGGTTGTCTATATAACTCTAGTTACAATCAAACTATTCTCAGTAATCTATGTGGGCTAGATAAAAATAAGATCACTTCCCCATCCCATCATTGTGGTTACAACTAGTCAATATAATTTTCTATTCAAATTTGTTTCAATATTACATTATTATATGAGTAATTAATTAGGGATAATGATATAGATGATTGGAAATATAATTAATTTCCTTTATAAGAAAAAAGTCCCCCATAAGAACATCTACAAGATAGAGTCTCTCAGTATTATATTACAAGTGTCCTTTATTGTAAATCTAATTCTATTGAAACCCCTCCCGAGCCCCATTAGCTACTTCTTAAAGCTCATTAAGTCAACCAGATTCAGTCTCCTCGGCCCGAGGAAGCACTTCTATGGAAGTTACAATGGCATATGATCCTTCTATTTTGGATTCTCCAATTGAAAAATGGAGTTGTTTGAGTACCGCTTGAGTGTAATTTAATTATTTATGAATGAAGAGTGCTTGAATAGTATTGTCCATGATCTTTCTCTAGAATTAATCTAGTTTTCTATTATGATTTTCATTTGTTTGGGATAATGAAGCTTGAATGTCATCAATGTTGTTGAGTATTTTTCCTCTACAAGATATTTCCAAAGCTAAGGATCTTTCTCCCACCTACGAAATTGGATCTTTCATAGTAGTGTGGATGAGACAGTAATAAAAAATGGAATCCCAAAATTCCAAATAGAACTAAAAGTCATAGGATCCATGAAATCATTCCCGTAATGGGTCTCTCAAAGATAATATTTCATATATCTTTTCAAACCTAGAGATGTGCGATGAAGAGAGAATTTTGCAACTCCATATCTGATTCTGAGTCACTGTTATAATGATATATGTACTCTAGAATCAGTGCACTCAAATAAGTTTCCTACTCTACTCCCTCATGAATAGTTTTTATCTTGCCACTTAGTGTTGGTCAAGATAATGAAGTTGATTCACCCTCATACCTATCGAAAAATATAATAATACTAAATTATGAATTAGGTTCATGGTCATCATTAAAATAATAGCAATATTGGGTCCCAATCACCATAATTTGTGTCCTTTATTGAACAAAAAGTTAATAGTTCAAGAGATATCCCCATAGAATTCCCACCATTATCAGTTTAAACTATAACATCTTGATGAGGGGAACTCCCCTAGGTCTACATAGGATATGCCAGATGTAGTTCAAGAAAAATTCCAGTTTCAAGGTCCAACTAAGCTGGATCCAACTCTATAGTGGGGTTGAGATTGATTTTGACATCTTCTCTATGCACCATCACTCTAATAGTTTCTATGGATGGAGTTACGCATTCCTACCAGTCATTATTAGGTAATCTAGTATAAAAATTTTGATTGGATAAAAAATAATTACTCATGATTATTGGATTCTTTATATAGTGAAAAAAACTCTTCTAAAGTAGTAGTAATAATATGTTTTTCATGGATTCTATTCACATCCCAAGGCCTGTGTTAATTTCCCTCAATGTAAAAAGTGGAGAATTTTTTTCATGATCCTCCGATGATTACTTAAGAACCCAAACATCCTCCTTGGTCATAAATATAGGGGCATCATCTGTCGGTGTATAATTTTATGTTGCATGAGAAGAACCTAAAATAATAAAAAAGTGGAAATCAGTGATTAAAATGTGTAATCATATGAAATACCTTTTACATTACCAAAATCTTCCTCCTTCTCCATATTATAAGGAACTGTGATAGGAATATATTTTTTATCCTCAACACTCACCACTTTTTTAGTTGAGGTTAGTAATTCATTCATAGGGATATAAACCTGCACCAGATTTTCATCCTCATTTATTGGAGGATCTTTTGTTTGTCCCTTGAGATAAGAAATTTAAATATTTACTATAATCTAAAGAAGTTTAGAAACATGTCATTGGAAGATATGAATAATACAGAATGAATAACCACTACTAGCTAGAGGCCTAACCAATGTTTTGTTCTCTATTGGCATTTATTCTACATTGGTAGAGGAAAAGTATTGGCCTCCTCAAATAAATGTATTCTAGGTTTAAATGATAATTACACTATCATATCATCCTCCATGTCCTAATTTCATGTGGATAACCCTCCTGATTTAGGGGTGACCCAGAAACTTCAAAAAGAGTACCACTAGGGATATACCATTGAAATTGAACATCTGTTGATTTTCCCTCAACATACTAAAAATTAAGATGGTATTACCCTTAATCAATAATTATATAGATGTAATATGAAGTTATATAATAAAATTGAAAATGAGTGGATTGAAAGAGAACATACATCTTTAGGATCAACACACTCAAACCATTCTTCAAAATATGGGTGGTAAAACCCTTTATCATCCCCATAATTGATCATATCCTATACCTAGACTATGGTAGGAATATGGTAATATATTTCGTAGATTATAATCTTTAGATCATGTATATTAATACTAATCTCAACATGGTTGTTCTCAATGTGATGATTATACGAGGCTTGGACATCTCCAATCCCCAAAATTTGCAACCCCTCATGAAGGAGTGTCCATGTGATTTTGACATAAAAAGATACTCCCTTCCACAATTGGACTACCTAAAATCATACATATCCTAAATAAATTCTGTCCTATTGTGTGGATGATCCATCAGCTCTAGATTTTGTGCACTTCCCAACCCTTTCCATCATAGATGATAAATGAGAAAATGGAACATGGGACTCCACTTGGCAGTTTTGACTAGACTTCTATAGTGCTTCATCTTTTGGTGTAGACATGTTGATTCTTGTTGGTGGGTTGGACATGGAAAATTTTCATTTTGATGAGTGGGGAACCTCATAATACTCACTCTATAACATAGACGAAATAGCCTCCAAAGGAGATGAAGCACATTCTAAATAAGGGTAAACCTACCTTTTATGCCTCTTCATCACAACTGGGGGGACATCTCAAGCTGGCACCACATCAGGGTATTATGAAATCTAGGCCTTGAAATACCAGGCAGTTAACCCACTTGTTTCATTCGTAGGAGGTTGGTTTATCACTAACTCCATCATCTCTAAAGTTGTGATAAACCATTTGTGCAGATCTGCTATTTTATTCTCTTCAAATCTGATGTGCATTGGGGTGGGATGCATTTATTTTCTAAATGAAAGTGAACTATTCTGCAAATAAGAAAGTATCATAGGCCTCACATATAATATCTCCATCAATCTAGGTAACGAACACACTATCTCTAAAATCCATTAGGTATGATCTTATGTCATTACTGGACTTCGCATCATTAGGAAATCCTCCTACGAGTGGATTCCCAAGGGGAAAGAAGTGGAACTCCTTAAATAAACATAACCTTATTTAGATTTCACAGCGTTTACAAAAAAGGGGAGGAATACTGGATATAGCTTGGTAATATGGTCAGAAATCACCCCTAAGGACCTTCATTTAACTTTTCACTATGTATGTCCTAAAGTGATCCGTGATCCATTCCTGTAAAACCATGAATGGTCTCCCAATTCTAAAAAGATCATTCCCTATATAAACATGAAATATGATTCTATATATTTTTTTGAAAATGGGGGTGTCCCACCCCAGGAAATATTTTTCTAGTAGCTTGTCCACTATAATGAATGTTCCTGGCCATATTTTACATTTTTAATCATGGGTAGAAAACAAATAAATTCTAATCCACAAGGCCATAAAGTGCACATGACATGTCCTACCTGGAACATTAGTTTTGATTTAATATCCTCAATTTTCAAATACTACCTTTTCCATCATCTGTTAGAAGGTACCAGTTACACATCTCTTTACCACCTTTAGAAATATTGTTGGATGCTTGCAAGTGGACCCTTCCCCCTTCTCCTTCAATAAAATTTTTATCCACACCTCTATATCAATAACCCCTTTTAAGCATGTCTTACCTTCTTTATATCCTAATCTATTTTTTGTATCCAATGTACTAAAGATTGTGTCCTATTAGTGTTATTAAAAATTCCCCTTATAGGGATTAATTCTTCATACATATCACCAATGATAAGATCCCTGAAGATATTTTGAAAATCCCAAAAACTGATACCAACTTATCCAAGCATTATATGAAAAGAATTCATCTATGGACTCCACTGGCTATATAGCTCTAAAAAACACTTTATTCATATACACATTAGTCTACCATATCCAAATGGCCTCATAAATTATAATTTATTCTATATCATTTTTGAAATCTTAACAGACATGGTACACCCAGTATGCCCACATCCATGTAGGCATAGCACCCCCTCTTGGGCAGAAGTCCCAAAAAAATTTCCATTCCTTCAAATGATCTATCTATGAATCCATAAAGGTATATGAATATTGGTGTAGATTAAATTATAATATGTGTGATTTCATATCAATAGTACATGGGTTTTGATGCATAAAACAGGTTGTGAAATATGTCCATCATTGATTTATTACCCATTCCAAAAAGGCTGGATGTTGATAAATTCATGTGGTCCTGGAAAAAAGACATGAATAGGTAGTTCTCTAGATCCATTTTAAGGACATAATGTAAATGGCCATGACAATAAAGTGTATAATAATAAATATCCATAAAATCATGATTATATTTATTCAAATCCTACAATATCACAAAGAGTAGTACCACAGATTTCCTAATAATCGTTCTCTATGACTTTCAAAATATCCTCAATATGTTTACTATATTGTTCATCAGAAAATGAAATATTCATGGTTTCTAATGAACATAAAAAACATATTAAATTCATTTCATGTTTGGTTAAATTTTATGAAATCTACAAAAATAAAGAAATTCATCAAATACATTATTTCTCTCAAGTGGCATGATCAACTGTGCCACACATGTTCCTCACACAAGACCATCGTTCATGAAACCAGTGGAAGTCACTCACCCAAGACTATGAATAAAATATCTAGATACTTACCATGTCTACACGAACAAGATATTTAGAAAAATAACTTCAGTGGATGATCTGTATTGGATACTACCATAAAAATTCTTGGAAACTCAGAGTTAGGAGATCTATTCATGGGAATGAGGTCCCTATTTATAAAAAAGGACGCCTCACTGCGGGACCCATATATTCACTCTTCTTATGAGGTATAATTGAGTGAAAAGACCACAATGAAATACATTCATGAACCATTCATTTATTTCATCCCTTTAACTTAGGATATAACTCTCCCCTTTTAGATTAGACCCAATCTTGAGGGGGGGTGTTGACACTCTATTTTGTCACATGGATGAAAAGATTACAAATGGATTACAGAATAAAAAGGAGAATAAGGAAGGCTTTGAAGGCTAATGATCCCAGATATCCCTGAAGTCAATTTTCCTAGGGTACTCCAAGCATCATAGGAGAACATGGTCTCTAAATGAATTATTTGCGAATGACACCTGTGTGCGCCACTTGCGTGAAAATATACACTCACCCAAGACCAATTATGTTTTTATAATTAGGACCATAGGGTCTTCATTATAATGGATAAAAAATTCTAGAGGCCAACTAATGATCTAATCACCCAATTCATTCACTCAAGAACTTTGAAACCTTATAGGATGTTTTCTAACACATAAAAAAGATGTAATTAAAGGGGGATTGTAGAACTAAAGTCTTATTATGGTTTGAAAGAAACAGAACCTATGTGAGTCATTCTCCCAACACCTAATTAATTATGACTAGTGCAAGGTACCCTTCGTTATAGAGGGATGTGTGAGAATTACATCTGGGAATACCTAGGGAGACCCTTCATCGCTTGGGAAATTTCTCTCCCAAGTGTAGTCATAAAGGGTGTCTATCACCAAAGGGGTACTCGGTTCACCGAGTACTAACTATGTGAATCACCCCTTGTGTGAACATTTATGGTTCTCCTAACCCTCCAACCTATACGATCCTTTCATTAGGCCTTCTTCACATCCATCTATTGCAAGTCCTTGCCTCTTTTGGATCCCTTGATTTAGAGGGATCCGATCAAAACCACCACCAAGACCTTCAGATGTATAAATTCACAAGGAATAGTATACCAGTATGTCTCTCATTTGAATTTACATTTCTATAGTTATAGGTTTCCCAAATTGGTCCTACCAATTGGTTAGGATCCTCTGGGATATGTTTATTTGTATCTATATGGTCATGAGGTCCCCTACCACAAGGAAAATGTAGGAATTTTATGGTCTTAGATATTAGGGGTAGGACCATGTCCTTACCTTCTCATCTCAATGACCTAGAGCCTCCAAATTCAAATAGGTAGGATGATTATTTTTCTTAATTTTCCATTAAAAATTTAAATATATCCTCATCACATAACAAAATCAAATTTAGGGAATCCTTCTTAGAGTAATACTCTAGCATTTCCTAAAGGATGTTTTAACCATTCTCCTCTATAATTATGTGTCCTTTACCTTCATACATTTCTCACCATGGACTCATGTCCACTGTAATGTGAAGTGAGGGAAGTGTCATATCCCTGGTTTCTTCCACCAATAGAGAATAAAAAGTGTGTAGTTTTTTGAATCATCCACATCCTCTTATTTCTCATAACAAGAATGACTCATATTGGATTAGAGGTTCACGATGATAACAATACATGCACAATCCAACTGAACCATAGATCTATGAGAACACTAATTCCTTCCATAAAAAGGATAGGTAAAATTCTTATCTATGGACTAAGCAAAAGGGACATCCTCCTCACATGTTAGTCCCAATCATAACCCCCATTCCATCAGGAAATAATTGATAGGATTAATCCCCATAGTCCATCATATGGGCCACCTCCTTAGTTGTAATCCAAAATAAGACTCCAAATAACCATGAGATAATACATAACTCATGGAATCATGTGGTATTGCTGGTTAATGATGATAATGAAACCTGCACAATCCAACTAAACCATAGATCTATGAGAACTATGTTTCCTTCCATAAAAAGGATAGGTTAAATGATTATCTAAGGAATAAGCTCAAGGGACATCCTCCTCACATGTTAGTCCCAATCATAACCCCCATTTCATCAGGGAATCTTTGATAGGATTAAATCCTATAGTCCATCATATGGGCCACCTACTTAGTTGTAATCCCCAATAAGCCTCCAAATAACCATGAGATAATACATAACTCATGGAATCATTTATAGTTTATCCTCTTCCAGAATTACCCCTAGCTTAATTTTCTCAAAATAACATACTCCCTTATCAAAATTTTAGAACAATGTAGGATTTGATTCCCATCCAAGTGATATACATAGGAATCCTCTCTAAGGTTCAAACCCAACATGAAAATAAAATCTATTGTCTCTTTTACATAACACAACGAAGGTTATAATTCAATTTGGAAACTCATATCACATCTAGTTTCCTTGGACATCTTATACATAAGTCACACACCAAACGTTAACTCAAGATCTTCCACCTTGATGTCCATTCCAAACGACGTTAAACAAGACAGTTAGGTCCTTATCACATGACCTTAAAAGGTAAGATGTGCCCCATTAAGTATTATTGAACTATGTGGGTTATGATTCCTTTTATAAGGATTTATAGGAAGACCATCTATGGGTTCGATCCCAACACTAAAACAACAATCGTCTCCCTGGATCATGATAAACTCTAGAGTGACCTTCTTCTCCCGGGATAACAATAAACTCAATAGTTCCCCACTGTGTGGCTAGAGAACTAGAATCATTTTATTAATGAACATAGAATATCTATATAGTATATAAGAGGATTCCAATGATGGATAGCCTCATATACATACATATATCCCCATTGATGAATAACCTATAGTATATATAGTTGATTCTAAACTCCATACAAGATAATAATTGACTTATAATTTTAATGGAAACCCAAATCATATAAGGTAATTAATTAATGATTCATTATCATATATTATTAAATCTATAAGATAGTCCCACAGTAGAAAAAAATCCCCCAAAAAGGGTTTGATGAGCCCGACCACCCATTCTCTTGACCAAAGTGAGTTCTTAAATATAATATATGAAAATCCATAATGACCTCCTATCTCTATAATGATGGTAACAATGTAAAGAGAACCATTGGATGTTTCTGGTTCCACGAAAAAACCCATTGGAAACCATTTAGAAAAAGAAAACTATTATGGGGACAACAATCTAAGGGAAACAAATGTCCTCTATTCCATCTCTCTCACATATGGTAGCAATGAGTTCATTACATGATAACTTGCACGTATCCCAATATACTAGTGGATATGGACTTGCAACATGGGTGTGATAAGTATAGTGGATATACTATACCACCTATATATAAAGTTAAAACACAATTTAATAATTATATAATTTTAAATATTAGAGATTTTTGAATAATAAAAAATAATATTGATGAAAATCCAATAAAAAGAACAATTGAATAATTCAATAAAAAATAAATGAATAATGTAATGATATGATTAAATGTAACCAAATATAATTCTATATTTAATTAAAATAAAAGACTAAAACACTCAAATATAAACTCAAATGTCTCTTGTCCCAAGCCACATGTCATTCTAATA
Organism: Viscum album; assembly: GCA_963277665.1. Lineage (NCBI taxonomy): Eukaryota > Viridiplantae > Streptophyta > Magnoliopsida > Santalales > Viscaceae > Viscum > Viscum album. Next base: position 1,883,069,477 of record OY728132.1, read on the forward strand.
TCCATACTCTAGACTATATGTTTGAAAATAATAAACAATAATTACCATTTCTATTTTCAAATCATGCATCCAAGAAATATTATCTGGAACAAAATGGAATCTTGAATAGGGTGTGATTAAGACCTAGTTGGTTTTCACACCCATGTCTAAACATAACCATTTCAATAATAAGTTCATACAATAATTAAACGAATAAGTGAGTTAATTAATTAAAAAATAAAAGTATTACGACATTAAACAGCTTCAACACCATGCTCTTATATATATGAGAATATATCATGACCATTCCATCCATAACCATATATCCATGGTCAAACATAACATTCTTTGAAACCATTATGGAATTTCATTGAGCATGTCTCGAAACCATGCCAACCATAACTATATACTGAAGGAATGAATCAAAAAAATCTTTTTTCACATGGGATATATAATAATTTCAATAAAAATTAGGGCCATGCCCAGTGCTCATACAATATAGCATGTATCAGGGTAGATTATGATGTATATTAATCAAACCCATTATCCAGGTGAAGACTAATATATAATTAGTATATCATGTATCAGGGCCACATCGAGTGTATAATAATTATAGCATGTATCAGGGTCAATCCTGATGTATAAGTATTACAACATTTATTAGGGCCAATCATAGTGTAGAATACTTATATTATCTTTTAGGTCCAAGATGAGTATATAAGAATTTCACCATGTGTCATAGGGAATAGCCTTCTATATATGAATTACAAAATTAATCACTCGGCATAAAATCTAGGATATCACATTATCAAATGATAAGCCTTAATGGTTAATTATGATAATTACATTTTATCCATAAATTAAACATTTTTTTATCATTTGGTAATAAACCATTAACATGTTAGTTATTTCAATAATCAATCAAGGAAAAGGTCAATAAATACCAAGTAATAAACGTAAATTCATTTCATGGTAAAATCACTTCAAAAAATTAATCAATTCATTTTACATAAAGTGTTCGCTCACCCAAAAAGTAGCCATATGAAATTTGAATAAAAATTGAATTGAAATGGTTTCCAAAAAATAATTTAATTAATCATTTAATTATTTTACACACACACTATATTGACCCAATTGAAATATTACACATACTATAAATTAAATAGGCCATTAGGTTATGTCTTATACCCCCTTATTTTATCTAGTAATAAAAGAAACCCCGAGAACGATACCACTAGTGGAAATAAAGAGAAAATGATTTTGAGATGAAACTTATATCCACATAGATAATGATTAAAACCTTAACCAATATGGTAAAAGCTTCCACTATCCTAACAAAGACAAAAATAAGAGGAAGAGAAAACCAATTCTAAATACATAATAGAGATCAATCAAATAAGTTGGACTTCTAAAAGAGAGGATGGGGATAAAAAATCACATATTAGACACCCTAGAGTTGAGAGGAGGAAGGATGTTAGTGATCAATAGAAAAATAAGACACAAAAAACATTTAAATTTAAATCTCTATATATTGACTAGTGTCTAACTATTTTATGTGCTGAATATTTTTTTTAGATAGATAAACAAAAAAATCAACCACCTCAGTTTAATATTTATTCAAATCAATTTATTAGACATTATAAATATTTTACATGAAATGTACCCAATTCACACCCTATGATGGTCCATGATATCTATATACCAAAATTTACACATTATGTAATCGGTACATAGAGTGTAATCACCCACTAGGAATCTTTTATCCATGTTTCAATAAAAAGAAAAAATCCACCTCCAAAGCCTTATAAACATGAAAACCCCTCACAAACCCCTTTAAAACGTTTAAATATAGATGTAATTAATCTAGAAAAATATATATCAGTGATAATTATGTTATTATCCTTAACCAAGGCTCTTGTTCTCTAAATAAGACATGATTATAAAGGAAACAAATACTCAAAGAGGAATGTATTTTTAAAAAAAATCATAAATTCATGTGGTGAACAATTCAATGAATTTCCACACTTCATTTTCCCATGTGTTATAAAAGATTATCCAATGCATTGTAAGGATATAAAACACCCCACCTATCATTATCCATACATATGGGTGCCATAAAATATAAATCGATTATCATATCCTAAAAACCCATCACACAAAAAAAATCACTCTTAACACTATTAATAACCCATGGAAATTAAAAAAGGGCTCCCAACATTTTGAAATGGTATAAAAAAATGGCCTCATGATTGTAAATAGTTGATAAAATAAATTTAATCACACAAAAATAGTTTTCATAAGAAAATGTAGAGGTTAATTCAGTAAAATTAATTTCCATGTTAAAAAATACACCTATGATAAAGTTGTTAATGGTGTAGAAAATTTTCATATAGATTTTAGAAAATGTTTTCATTTATTTTTTAAAATAATATTCACATATCACATTTAAAAGTCAGTTTATAAATCAATTTAAAAATTTAGAAAAAATTTATATTAAAAGAATTCAAATATATGCCTCAATGAGGAAAGATAATAAAAAATGTAATATGGGGTGTAAAATATAACAATTGATTATCAAATGATGGAAAATACTGTTTAGATTTTTTAATAACTATGTTGAAACAAAAATTGTGAAAAGTTATAAAAAAAATAATTTTGAAAATAAAAGCATTTAATATTAAAGGTGACCTGAGATAACATGAAAAAGGTCATCTACATATAAAGGATAACATTGGTAGGAAAGGAAATGATGGAAAAAGAGGGTAAAATATTGTAAAAGTGGATGGGTTTTATTCTCATGAATGATTTAATTTTTGGGAGTAAAAAGCATAGTGGTAGAAAAGTTGAATTAAAAATAAATTTGAACTAATATTGGAAGATTATTCATCATGAAATAAATTCATATGCTGGTTTAAACTAATATTGGAAGAATGATGTTCATGAAGAATCACCATAACTAAATGAATGGGGATGTGTTAATGAGAATACTTATTATAGTGGTAACGTAATACTAAAAATAATATAAGATGGGTACCGTTAAACGGAAGTTAAAATATCATGAAATTAGTCATATGTATAATAATTGAATGCTTTAGGATAGTGAAAACATCTTATACAATAAAAGGTGATACACAATATCAAACATGTCCCATTGAATTTAAAATCGTGAAAAATAACCCTTACATCCATAGTGTAATCTGAATTATAATAAATGTATATATAGAAAATGTCATGACTACTAAAAACCCATGAATTACAGAAATATGGCAAAAAATCAGTTGGTAGTAATCTCACTATATAAAAATATATCACGACATATAAAATTAAATGTGTCCCAATAAATTAAATTTGTAAAAAAACATTAAATACCACTTAGTATAATGTTTTAAATCCTCACATATAATGAATATAAATAACATAATCAATAATTTAATATAGTTATTAAAAATAAATATCCTTTTATAGAATTTTTTATAACCATCTATTAAAACTATATTACCCAGTTATATTATATTTTCATCATCTGAGTTATGATTTTTTGATTGTTTATTTCATAAAAGTTTCATGACGACATGGAATATTCCCATTTATTTGTTCAAATTACATCATTATCAACTTATTTAAGATACAATAACCACTTTTTTCAATGATATCTTTTTTCCATTTCATTTAGTGAAATACATGAATCTGTTTTATAAATAATGAAATTGTCTTAAACTAGTATATGCATGTTTAATAATCAAAAGGATGTATATTAATAATTATAATAAATATTAATAAAACCATTATTTAATATTTAAAAAATATTATATACCTTATTATAATAGGATATTATATTTATTTAATATTTCTTAATAATTCATGACATAAACACCATAAAATTAATCACTATAGTGGTAAAAAATGCAAATGAGTTCTTGTTATAATGTATTAACAAGCACAGAAATGGTTTTATATAATTTAAATTTTTCTTTTACAATATAATAAAAAATAAAAAAATATAATTTACAATCATTAAATTATTTTTTAGGACCATCCGTGTTGGATGGTGTTGAAAAATTAAATTCATTCTTCATGGGGGAAGTTGTCGAGACATATGCATGATGGATGATTGTTTTTTTTAAAATAGGATATCAGGGGGGTATTCAAAAAATTATCATTTATGAATTATTATTTTAAAATATTATTTATATTAATTCATGAAATCAATAATTTTCACAAAAAATTATACAAAATGATAAAAAAAACAAATCACGTCGCTTTGTGGTGGTTGTAGTCTGCATGTACGCATAATTGATGTTATTTTTTTCATTATAGATGTAAAGTATTGAAACATTGTTATCCCATTTATATAATAAAATTATTATATATTAACAATAATTACTTATTTATGTTATGATTACTATAAATTTATTTTATGAAGAATATTTTAAACAAAACTAAGAGTACAAAGTACTCACATTGAGAAACAGATATTTCTTCTGGAAGTATTCTTAGAAATAGTTTTCACATACTGGATAACTAAGGAAATTGGCTTTTAAAAATGATATATACATTGAATTTGAGAATTTTTGTAGATATTTTAATGTTTTTGGAAAAAATTAAAAGATATATGTGTATCTTGGAGTGGTATAAGTGAATCCCATTTGTAAGTGGGGAGAAGGAAAGTTTTTGAACTAAATAGTACATTTCAATAATGGTATGTCACTATTAAAGTTAACAACGATCCAAAAAGTGTAAAATAATGGAATGTATTTGTTTTTTATAAGACAAACTTCATCCACAATCTTGGAGAATTTGTTTATATGTTTTTAGGCCTTTTACTCTTACTATAACTCCTTTTACCCCTTTAACTTTTATGATGAAATCAAATGTTTCTATCACAATAATGAATACTAATGAACAAAATTACAATTGAACTTCTTTTATAATTTTTAAATTATGATATAAAATGTTAAAATAATTTTATCTATTTACATATATAATTTTTATAAAATTAAATTACACAATTAAGTCACATTTAATGTAAAAATAATTTTTAGATTTTTTTTTCAAGCATCAAATTTATTTTACATTATAATTATCAATATAATTAATTTACCTTTTATAAATTGATTTATTATAAGAATAATTTTTTTGGATTTAAAACTAATCCAAAATATAATTTCTCAATAAAAAATTGTAATTAAAAGAAAAGTCCAAATTGTTTTTATAAATTTAATTAAAATATTACCTAATCTATAAATATTAAATATATGTTTTATAAGTTCAAAAAAATATTTAAAATTTATAAAATTATCCCTAATTAAATATTTGATAAATTATTATTTTTAATAAATTTATATGTCTTCTTTATATGATGATAAAACCATAATATTAATATCTTTAGTCAAAAATATAATTTTTAATATTCCCAAAATATAAACTATTTTAAAAAAAATCTAAAAAATTCATCATAATATAATATTAACCTGATTAATAAAAAATAATATTTAATTTTTAAAATTAAAATTTTAAAATTTGAAAATAAAAATATAAAAATATGGTTAAATCTATTTCTATATAAATGTAACAGTTATTTATTTTATATCTTATAAATTTCTAATTATATTTTTGTTGGTATAATATTCATAACAAAAATATATTTGTTCTAAAATATTTTAAGTTCCATTGAATAGTTTTAATAAGAATCTAGTTGGAAAACATTTATTTTCCAGAATAGAATTATCTTGTTAATTTTATATAAGTATTAATTAATATATATTATTTATCTATAAAATTAATTTAAAAAATTAATAGTTTCATGGTTATAACATCTTATTTTCCATTTAAATATCCCTTCAATATAATCTCTTAAGATCTAATAAAAATGAAATCTCTAATGGTTTTCATGGGTGGTGACACAATTAGCATGGATCTTGTTTAAATTTCGACGATCACGAATTTATCTAACACAAATTACCCTCAAACTATAATTTTTTGGCATTCATATTGTGATTGGATAGGGAAAACCATACTAGAGAAACTACAATCCACATATTTTTAAAACTAGACCCATAATGTATGTTTACCCAACCTAATTTCATTTCATTCCATTATGTTCATTGATTTCATAACATGATTACTCAATTTTATACCCACTAATTTAATAACTAAATTGTAATATATTACTTGAATAATTTTATTAGTATCACTATTTTGTTTTAGATAAAAACATTTATGGGATAAAATCCATTATATATAGTTTTTATTTAGGAAAAAATACATAAACCAAAATCTCAAGGTGTTACTGTAAGAGTATCTCATCATCCTTCTTTTTAAAGAGAACTAGGGTTTTTCTTGAGTCAATAAGGTTTTCCTTACGACTTTTCCATTCCTTCTTGTTTTTAAAATCACAAACACCTTATCTTTAATGAAAATAACTTTTATAAGGAAAATCGCTTTTATAAGGAAAATTTATTTTATAAGGAAAATTGATTTTATAAGGAAATTTGCTTTTATAAGGAAAATCACTTTTGTAAGGAAAATTATCCTTATCATATTTTCATTATCTATATCCATATATTTCTTAATTATAAGAATCAGATTCATTTCTATATTATCGGAATCATTTAAAACCTTGATATGAAGCATTCTGTTTTAGGCTCCGAATTCTGGATAAGAACTGTAATGAAGTTCCACTCCGAATTCTAGATACGAACTCTGATAAAGTTCTACTCAAAATTCTGGATATGAACTCTCATGAAGTTTGGCATTGAAATCTAATGACGAATCATGATTACGCATTCTCATTACGAATTCTGATGACGAATTCTCATTCTGAATTCTCATTCCGAATTCTCATTTTGAATTCTTATTCTGAAATCACCTATTAAACAAAATCTGATCATCTTTGCTTTATACACTCTGAATATTATTTTTGGTTAGACTTCGAACTTTCATTTTTCTTACCCTTTTATAATTTGTCTACTCTTTGACATTTAGTTTACACTCTGAACATTCACTCCTAACTTTTGAGTTAGACTTAAAATGATGTCATATATTATGTTACACTTATTTTGTTATAAAACGATGTCGTCTATTCCATTATAAACTAACTGTTGGTTAAGTGACACGTGTATAGGTCCCTCTTAATTTTAAGGAAGATATGATCGTTGGAAAGGAGGCCGACCTTGCCTATAAATAGGAGCTCGTTTGAAAGAGATAAACACAACTTCTTCGACATTGTTCACACATGCTGTTGAAGTGATTTCTAGGGAGAGAGGCTCTTGTTAACTCTCAACTTCGTGCAGAAATATTGAATAGCTTGTACAAACTTTTCCTTGTGCATATTGGCTTTGTGCGACTCCGAATGTTGGGGATTACATTCTAGGACTTCTAGGGATTGGAAGACAGAGGTGCTGACTATCTTGAAGTTCAAGTTCTTCCTTGCTAAGGAAGACAGAGGTTCCAACTACCTTGAAGTTGAGGGCTTGCGAGGATAGCAAGATAGAGATTCCGATATTCGTATCGAGGGCTTACCCTGGTGTGGGTAAGACAGACTTGCTTGAAAGTATAAATCAAGGGACCTTTATCCAAGGTTGTTGGATACCCTTATATTTGGGTTAAAAGACTTATAACTTGTTACTTGTAGTTTTACTACTTGTTTGTTTCCGCTGCATTTTGTATTGTAAGGAAATTATAACTTTCTTATACATCCTTACATGTAATTTGATAAATTTAGATTCTATATGATTTAAGGTAGAATCTCATATTGTGATCTTTAGTTAAGTTTCAATTTTTGAATCCATATTTCCAGAACCTACTTTCAGAATCTCTTTCCTGTTTTAAGCAAGTACATAGAACTTGAAGTTTATGACATCATTCATTATTCCAATTTTTAATTGGTGTTAGAGGTGTTGTAAATTTTCTTAGTTTAATTTTGATAAATTTAGCTATTTCCTTTGATTAAGGAAAATTTTAAAGTATAAAATTCACCCCCCTCTTGTATATTGAGCATCTATATCATTATTTCGATCCTACAATTCGTATCAGAGGAGGTCTCTAAAATACTTATACTCACGCATAAGTTTTTCTTTCTCATTTTACTTTATTCTTCATACTTGATTAGAAAGTTACTTGTCATTCTGAAACTTTTTCATTCCGAACTTTGTCATTCCGAACTTTTTCATTCTGAACATTGTCATTCCGAACATTGTGATTACGAATTTTTTCCACTAACAAGTTTGTGTGCCGATGGTTATTTTAAGTTTGGAAGGAGTCAATGTTGGTTCCGTTGATAATATAAATCCTACAAGACCACCAATCTTTGATGGTAATGACTATGAGTACTGGATAGATCGAATGAAGACTTTTGTTATCAATACTGGAGTGGACAACTTTGTTATGCTTACTGGTGATTATAAAATTCCTGATAAGGAAGTTAAAACTTTCACTAACCAGGAAAAGCAAGTGTATAAACTCAACTATAAGGTACACAATACTTTACTATGTTCAATGAATAGAAATATATATTTCCAAATTTCTTCTTTTAAAGAAGCTAATTGTATCTGGAAGAAGTTAGAGGTTACACACTTTGTAACTTCTAAAGTGATTGAGACTAGGAGAGTTATGCTTAGAGCTGAATACCATGGATTAAATTATCCTTATGGTGAACCAATCTGTGAAGTTCAATAGAGATTTATGTATATAGTTAACAGTTTACGGTCTATGGGAGAAAAAGGTTTAGATGATGAAGCACTTGTGGATAAGATAATTGATATTATGCCCAATGAGTGGGAATCTAAGAGAACTGTTACAGATGAGAATAGAATGGTCACTCAAATTTCTCTTGATGTGCTATTCAGAACTCTTCTTCAACAAGAAACAAGAATTAAGAGAGATGCTGACAACATCAAGAAGAAAAATGGAAATGGTACTGTTGCTTTTACAACAACATCAAATCAGATGAAAGCTAAGACTCTTGAGAGAGTAACCAAATCCAAGTCTAAGAAAGTTATTATCCAATCAGATTCTAGTGAAAGTGAAATCTCATAAAATGAGTTAGAAAATCTTGCTCGAAGGATGAACAAGATAGCTAGCCAAAGAAGTTTCCAATCCAAGTATAAGAAAAAGGAAAGGAAAGATAGAAAATATGGAGAAGTCACATGTTATGAATGCAAGAGAGCTGGACATATATGACCAGATAGTCCTCTACTCAAAAATAATGAAAGGAAAGAAAGACATTCAGAGAGGAACAGAAAGAAGTATTATAAAGCCAAAGCTAAAAAGGTTCTGAAAGCTAGTGATACCTGGAGTGCCAGTAGTGGTGACTCTTTAGATGAATCTTCTAATTATGAATCTTCGGGACAGAAGAATCTTGGTCTTATACCCAGAATACCTATGGAAAATAATTGTTTTATGGTTAAGGTACAAAATGAAGAATCATTGACCAATGTATCTTTAAATTCTAATAATTGTAAGTATTATAACTCTTCTGATTAATAATCCTCTTCTAATGAAGAAAATATTTCACCTACCTATGAAGAAGTTTCTAGGTTTTCTGAACTTCTTGAGATTGATAAGTCTAAACTCAATAAGAAACATGATAAGGAAAAATCTAGGAATTATATTCTTATGAAAGAGATATCAGATCTTTCTAAAGATCTTGATAGGAAAAATTCTAATTTTGAAATTATTTCAAAAAATCTTGAGGAAGTAAATTCTTAGAAGAAGAAACTTTCTAAGGAGTTAGAAAATGTAATTTCTAAGAAAAATGTTTTCGAGCCTAGATCTAGTTCTAAATCTAATGATTTTGAAAATAAAAACATGGTTCTAAAAACCAAGTCCGAAATTTTTTCCTTAAATAAGTGTTTATCAAACATTACCCATGGTAAAGAAAATTTTGATAAAATGTATTCCCAAATACGACCTTTAGGAAATAAATCCAGATTTTGTTATATCCATGCAAAACCTATTTTCAGTAAATATTATTTTGTTCCTCAAAGTGCCCCATTTTGTACCAAGTGTCAATGTGGTGGTCACTGGGCAAAGAATTGTTCCTTAAACAAAACCCAATCTCTAGGATTTCACAAATATTATTTCTCTAAGAAGATGTGGGTTCCTAAAAGTTTGTTGTTTGGAAATCTCGGATCCAAACAAGTTTGGATTCCGAAAGTCTAATTTTCTTCTTGATTTCAGGAAAATAAAGAGAGTACCAATAGCAACACATGGTACATGGATAGTGGTTGTTCCCGACACATGACTGTTAACAAAAGCTATTTTGAAAAGATTATCAAAACAAAAGGAGGAAAGGTAACTTTCATAGATAATGCTAAGGGAGAAATTGTTGGTATGGGTAATATTGTTCTTCTTGGTAAAACTTTGATTTCAAATGTTCTTTTTGTTAAGGGTCTTAAGCACAACCTCATTAGCATAAGTCAGTTATGTGATGAAGGTTATCTTGTGAATTTTAGGAATGATAAGTGCTTAGTACACAATTCCAAGGAAGAATTTATTCTCTCAGCCAATAGGCAAGAGATGGTTTACACATTGAACCTAGATGAACTCAGGAGTAAAGATTTACCTTGCCTAAGTGCAATAGAAGATCATTCCTGGTTATGGAATAGAAGACTAGGTCACTGTAACCCTAGGAACTTATGAAAACACTCTAAGAAGAAACTAGGTAAGGACCTACCGGATCTTAGATTTGATTCTTCTAAAGTTTGTGATCCTTGTCAATATGGAAAGCAACATAAATCTAGTTTTAAATCAATTAGTTAAGTCTCAACAACCGATGAATTACAGTTAGTGAACATGGATCTTTTTGGTCCAACACAAACTGGAAGTATTGGAGGAAAATACTATGTGTTTGTTCTAGTTAATGATTACACTAGATTTACTTGGGTTTATTTTCTAGCAAAGAAGTCTGAATCTTTTTATTATATCAAAAGTTTTAGAGCTCAAGTTAAAAATGAGAAAAACCGTCAATTGAAGACTATTCATAGTGATCATAGAGTTGAATTTCAAAATTCTGATTTTGAAACTTTTTATAGTAGAAAAGGTATTACTCACAATTTTTCAGCACCTAGAACTCCTCAACAGAATGGTGTAGTTGAAAGAAGAAATAGAATTCTTCAAGAGATAACTAGAACCATGTTGAGTGAATATTCTATAGTGAGATATTTCTGTGCTGAAGATGTAAGTACTGCTTGTTATACTATAAATCGTGTTTTGATTAGACCATTTCTTAATAAAACACCTTATGAGTTATGGAATGGTAGAAAACCAAGAATATCCCACTTCAAGGTTTTTGGTTGCAAAGTATTCATTCAGAAGACTAAAGATAATCTACATAAATTCACACCAAAATCTGATAAAGGAATTTTATTAGGCTACTCCACAACCTCTAAGGCATATAGAGTTTTCAATAAAAATAATTGTACTGTTGAAGAAACAATACATGTAAAAATTGATGAGTCTGATCCTTTTCTTTTTAAACCATCCCAATCCTCATCCTCAGATGTGTTTTCAAAAACTGATTGTCAACCTTTGATAGAAGATCATTCTGATAAGGAAAATGTTCAAGAAGATAATTCTGAAACATTTACCCCAGAATACTTTCTACCCTATGTTGATGAACAGGTTTTTCAAAACCCAAATCAGTTGTTTCTTAAGAATCATCCTAGTGATAGTATCATTAGTGATGTAAATCAACCTGTAAGAACTAGAAGTTCCTTAAGAAATGAAATAGAACATCTAGCATTTCTTTCCCAATTAGAACCAAAAAGCACTGATGAAGCTTTAGGTGATGATGATTGGATCAAATCTATGCAAGATAAACTAAATGAATTTGAAAGGAACAAAGTCTGGATCTTGGTTGAAAGAACTAAGGAAACTTCTGTTATTGGAGTGAAGTGGGTCTTCAGAAACAAATGTGATGAAAATGGAGTCATAGTAAAAAATAAAGCTAGACTTGTTGCTAAAGGTTATAATCATCAATAGGGAATAGACTATGAAGAAACCTATGCCCCAGTAGCTAGACTTGAATCTATCAGCATTCTACTAGCCTTTGCAGCATTCTTTAATTTCTAACTTTTTCAAATGGATGTGAAATGTGATTTTCTTAATGGTTATGTCCAAGAGGAAGTTTATGTTGAACAAACTCATGGCTTTAAAGATAAAAAACATCCTGATCATGTTTTTAGACTTACCAATGCTCTGTATGGTCTTCAACAAGCCCCACGAGCATGTTATGATAGACTCACTGGATTTTTGCTTCAAAATAACTATGTTAAGGGAAACGGAGATCCAACCCTTTTTATAAACAATGATAAGAAAAATGTTTTGATTGTTCAAATTTATGTTGATGACATAAAATTTGGTTCAACTCAGCAATCTTTAATAGACTCTTTTGCAAGTCTAATGAAATCTGAGTTTGAAATGAGTATGATGGGTGAGTTAACTTTTTTCCTGGTTTTCAAATTTCTCAAAAACTAGAAGGAACCTACATATCTCAACATAATTATATTAAAGATCTTCTCAAAAAGTACGGTTATGACAACACTAAGAGTATAAGTACTCCCATTGGTACCTCAAACTGTTTATATCTTGATGAAGCTGGGAAACCAGTAGATCAAACATCTTTTAGAGGTATGATAGAAGTTTACTTTACTTAACAGCTAGTCGACTAGACTTAATGTTCTCAGTATGATTATGTGCAAGATATCAATCCAATCCTAAGGAATCTCACTTAAAGGAAGTAAAAAGAATTTTTTGCTACCTTAAGGGAACCATGGATCTAGGATTATTTTATACTTCTGGAAATGATTTTGTTCTAAAAAACTTTTCTGATGCTGACTTTGGTGGGTGTAGAATGGATAGAAAATGTACATCCGGAACTTGTCATTTCTTAGGAGATTCACTAGTTTCTTGGTCTTTCAAGAAGAAACATTCTGTAGCACTTTCCACTGCTGAAGCCGAATATACAGTAGCTAGAATTTGTTGTGCTCAAGTGTTGTGGATGAAACACACACTCACAGACTATGGCTTGAGTTTTACTAAAACTCAAATTTTTTGTGATAACACAAGTGCCATTTCCCTAAGTAAGAATCTTGCACATCACTCTCGTGCAAAACACATAGATATTAGGCATCACTTTCTTAGGGATCACACACTAAAAGGAGATATTATTCTTCAGTTTATCGGAATGAAAGATCAACTTGCTGATATTTTTACAAAATCTTTACTCTCCAATAGATTTAAATATATTAAACAAATGTTAGGAATGATAACTGTATGGTAATAAGCTAGTAATAAAATAAAAAAATCCCTATCTAACAATATTACTTACAATATTGTGGTTTTGGTCCCTATGAAAACCATTGTTCAAAGTTTTAATCCTTTTTTCAAAACGTGGTTGTCAAGAAGTAAGGTAATGAGATTAATTACCTCTTTTCTAATTCAATTTTTTAGTTGTTATTATACATATATATGATATATTTTTTCAATTATTTTAGAATGAAATTTTAATTATTAATATAATTAATAATTTTTTAATATTATGTAATAATTATTAACCACTCTTTAGGTATTTATTTTAAGAATGAAAATGTCGTTATGCATACGTGTGGACTACTACCTCTATGAATGAAACATTTAACTTTTCTTCACCACTATGGATTTTTGGATAAAATAGTGGTATTTATTTTATTAAAATTATATTTATAAATTTATTTAGATTCTGAAAATATAATTTTTTTCTTAAATTATCCTTATAAAGAAAAATGAATACTTCACTTGTGTATACCTATATAATACTACCTCTACGAATGTGTTGTTCTCGGGTTTTAACTTCAGAAATTTATCATATATAATATTATTCTTAAATTTGATTAATCAATTTAAACACATCTAAATAATATATTTATACTTCCTTGATAAATATATTATTCAAAATGTATAAGTTTACTTTACATAATCACCAAAATATTTCAATATGTCCTTGATTTGGTCAGTTTAGCATTCTACATGAACAAAAAATGAATTTCAGTCATCTTTGAATATGGAAATATTATAAATTATTTTTATAAATAAATAATCAAATAATATTTTTATTGGATTTACAATGTTATATAATTTTTTTACACATTATAAATCCATCAATGTTATTTATAAAAAAAACTCCAAAAGGTTTCTTGTCACCATTTCCATCTTTACGAATTTTAAATATGTAACATGTGTAATGAAATTAGAAAAATTTAAATCATTATAAATAATTTATTCTTCTACCTATAATGATTTCATAATGATAAAATTTTAATATATAAACATGAATCAACTCTGTAGTTCAATACTATTAAATTATAGACAATTAGCCCTATTAACATCTTATTCAAAAAATTAGATATAAATAACTAATGTATTATAAATAAATGAATAAAAATTATGTTTATAAAATTTTATAGTTATGAATAAGATTATTACAGATGTATTTTTATTTTGATCATTCTTGATATTCAAGAACTGTCATGGGTGTTGAAGGGTTTTCTCATCTCAAGATTTTATTTTGTTGAGAAAATTTATTATTATAAACATAATTTTTTTATATGATCTCTATTATCTATATTTGAAAATTTTTATCATTATTATACCTCTATTAATTATATATAGTGTGTTATTATATTCTTAATCATTCAAGGGGTTATGTTTTGAATGTTGAAAAATAAGTAAGGTGGTTTTCTTTACTAAAAAAACATTTATGAATTAATAAAGATTAATTTTTTACTATTGTTTTTATAAGATTATTTTGTTATATTATATATTCATATTATAATATATTATATACCAATTTTATATTTAATTACACATTTTAAAATATCTCTCAAAAATTTGATCATATTAAGAATATTTCAAATTCCTTTCAAATTATCTCTTTTTCTTTAAAATCTACATTCAACCTCCCTCCTAATAATCATCATTCGTATTTGTAAATTAAAATATGTTTTATTTCTGGTAATCTTATAATTTCACTTCAACTCTTTTCAATTGAATTATTTATCAATATCATTACAATTTTCGGTACCAAAAATTGTATTTTCATAAAGTAAAAACAAGGATTTTTCTTCCACATTAATTTTTTTCTTTCACTCTAAATCAAAATTAGATTCATTTATGTATTTTTCCATGCTCAATTATCAAATATATTATTCACAAATAAATGTTTTCTATTTATGTAAGTTCAATTATTTAATTCTTTTGAATATAATTGTTAAGTACTTTGTGGATATTTTAAATAAAATTTTCAAAATATTGTAATGGTTTTTCACATTACAATAATCATTAATTTTAATTATTCATTTCCATTTTTTAAAATGTATTTCAAAATAAAATTAATTCTTATTGATTTTAAATATAAAAAGAAATATTATTATAATTTGTCAATTATAAATTTGTATAATTTTTTAATGATATTCATGATCTTAATTTTTATTTTAAATTCTTCTGTAATTATGAAATAATTAATAAGAGTATCTATATTTTCTCAAATAATTCATTCTAATTAATATTTATTTTATAATATTTTTGAAACACTTTTTCAGTTATAAAAGATAAATTTTAATTACCTTTTAAATAAAAAAATATTTAATTATAATGAAAACCTTTATAAACTTTTTTCAAGAAATATAAATATATGATTATTATGGTTTTTAAAATTTATTTGTATAATAATATTAATATTGTGTTTTCATTTATTTCATCATCCTTTTTTTTCATGTGAAGATCTGGAAATTCCAAGTAATTTATTTTATTTTATCCAATATTACGAGTTCACGAAAATTGACGGCACATGGTTTTGTGGCCTGATGTGTCCAAAATGAATTTCTGAATATTTTTTATATGTTCATTAAGTGTGTGAGCGTGTTTTTTTAACTTTTGAACCAGTGCTCAGAATTGAAATCTGAGGTCACTGTTGAACTCGCAGCGCCAATATTCGCCTAAGGAGACCTTCAACTCGTCCGTAGTTGGTTGAGGGTGAAAGTTAGTTTTCGTTATTTTCGTGTAAATAAAAATAAAATAAAGATATAACTATTATTTTATTTTTGAAACCTCTCTTGTAGAGTTATTAAGGTAGGGACCACCCAAACTTGAAAACCCCCATTTTAAATTCTAATGGTGGGGACCACCTGAACCATCTTTAATGTAGGGAAATCCCTTGGAATCCACCCATTTTATTATTCCAATGCAATACATTAATTATGCCAAATTCAATTGTGCCAACACAATTTAATCTATTAGACTTAAATTAAAGGGTTGGATTTTCATCTTTGGGTGTAATTTGGGAAGTGTTACAAAAAGGGGAGAACATAGGAGGAAATATTCATCTCCAAAAAAGAATTCCTTTCCAACGAAGAACGCATTTCCAACCAAGATCTTTCTCCAACAGAGAATGAGGAACTGGCCCTGAGCTCGGATCGCAAGCACCTTAAGGAGGAAACAAATACCGATGTTCTTCAATGACTTCCTTTACTATTTCTCGACCCATCCATCGAATGACAATGTAGTGTTTTTTATACCCCTTACCTCTTCTTGAAGATCTTCATGATTCAAGAACAAATAAGCTGATTGCTATTGTTCTAACGCAAAGAGAGTGGGCCAAACGAACTCAGCTCGACCTCTCTACAACCCTTATAAATTTTCATGGCTTAAAATGACGACGACATCCTGAGACAGGTTTGGAAATCCTGATAATAAATAATGCGCCACTAGGGAGGGCCCGATGACCCGAGGAATGTCACTGGAAACTAGTGCCGGTGACTAGAACCAAAGGCACTCGGGAGCGGCGGGCAACAATCCGGCTGGTTGCGACAAAGCCGGCAGCGCGACCGCGCCCCTAGAGAAGGTTCACATCACATCGGCCACAATAGAGCTGGGGCAGCGGATGGTCATGCGATGGAGGTGGCGGCGCACATCCGCGCCGCCTGGCATGCGAAAGTCGTGGCACAAGGCCATTGTGGTGAGGCGAGGGTGGCCAGCTCCCTACTAGCTGTCAAAGAGGGTGCGACGCGTGACCATGCCGCGCAGAAGAGGTTGGTCGTCTGGCTAGCTGGGGTGATGGGCGTACCACCCAGTGCGGGCTGCCCAGCAGACCGGGCCGCGTCGTCGGGTCGGCCCGGTCCCTAAACGGGTTAGGTTGGCCCAGGTCGGGTCGGGCCGACCAATTTCAACCCTTTTCGCTCTTTTGACCATATCATGATCTTTGGACGTCCGTTTGAAGAATCGTCTATGGCATGGAAATACATGGATTGAGAATGTCCTTTTTGTAAACCCCACTTGAGTTTTGGATAAAGTTGGGGTATGATCATGTTGGATCGAACATGAATCTAACTAGGTTCTCAAGACTAAAAGGCCAATAACATATAGATCGGGTGTCTGATTGATGTACCGTCTATTGTGTTGAGACTCCATTTATGTGACCGTCATTTAGGATAATTCTTCATGGGACTTTGTGGCAGTTGGAGTATCGCCACGTGGCTTAAGGAGTGGATCCTCCAAGAATCAAGCGTGCCAAGTGTGGGAACCATGTAGCTGGATGTGACATGGGAAATTGATCGTATGTGGGTCCGTTCTTAGGGATACTATGTGTGTCTATGATTAGCGATCCTATGTGGTTCTGTGCTTTAGACTCAAATGTGGGTCTATTTTCAAGAGTCTCACTTGGATTCGCTCTAGGAAATCCACGTGGGACTACTCTAGGATCTTACATGGTTCTACTATATAAGAGTCCTATGTGGGTATGATGATTTAGGATCCTATGTAGGTCTACCTCATAATAGAGTAAGATGATTCAATAGTTATATCTAATCATCTTTTCTATCATACATAAGTTATACCTTGTTTGAGCTGAGTCTTTACCTTTGTGGTAATTTTTTGTGTGGTGTACCTTTGTGGTACTTTCCATCGTGGTGATACCTTTCTGGTATTATTCTATGTGGTGTTACCTTTGTGGTACATACCATTGCAGTGTAACCATCGTGGTATTCTTCCCTTCATGAAAAAATTTTACTTTGGCTATGGTTTTGGGCCTTGTGTTTCCTCATGAATGAGATGGGTAAAATTGATAACATAGGTATATGTATGAGCATATACGTCAGTAGGGTATTCAGTTGTTTTTATGCTTTCCGGTTTATCCTTTGATGGTTTTGTGAGACCATTGAGGGTCTTAGGGTCCTTATTGAGTATCGTTATACTCAACCCTGCACGGGCTATTCCCGCACTTTGTTGTGTTTGGGGCAGACGACATACATCGCTGACTGAGGACCAGAGTACGAGGACTTGAGGTAGCTCTGAGGTGGAAATTAGTCTAGGTGTACCACAGATACGACCGTTCCAGAGCTGTACCTACCCTTCAGGTAGGATCCTTGGCGGGTGTTCAAAGGAGTTGTTTTAGTTTTACTTGTAATTTTTAGTTTACATGTACTTTCAAGTTTGGATTGTATTCTGGGACCTTTTCCTTAATGAACACACTCTTTTTACTATACCGTTTATTTGAGTTCGTATCTTGTTGTGTGCTTGGTTGTTTGTGATTACAGGTTATAAAGGTAATGCCTTCTCAGTTTTAGGGAATACGCCTTTCAGTGCTAGTCGCCTGCCCCTGGCCTATGGAAGGCGGGAATGGGGTAGTCATGGCACGGGCCTTGGGGGAAAGGTCGTGAAAAATTGTTATCAGAGGAGTCAGTTCTACCGTAGAATATTTGACTCTGATATTTTTAACATAAATAGTGTTAAGCGTAGTGAGTGTGGTTATTAGTTTAGGGAATCTAGTGTTGGTGCGGTGGTCGGCATATCCATACACCAGGACCCTGAGTTCTGATTTCTGACTCAGTGCACAAAAAAACTGATTGCGTGTGTGTGTATTTGAAAAGTTTACTTATTAACTCCTTGAGTCATCTCACTAGGTATATCTTATTGACTGTGGCACACCTGTTTCTTTTCAAAATGCCTCCACATAGACAGCCAGCTAGGGTTATGGGTGTAGTACGCGATGATAGCTCACCGAGCGACAAGGCCTCGGTGTAGGGTTCTTTATCAGTAGGGGCACCAAATTAGGTACCTATGGTACCATTAACTATGGGGCCACTGATGCCACCAACCCTAGCAGCAGAGAGTGCACGCAACTAGAGCACGTTTCACAAGTTCCAGCATCAAAGTCCACTCAGGTTTAGGGATTAGGCAGACCCACAGGCGGCAGAGGATTAGTTGGAGGTTGTGGTGAGAGTCTTTCGACTGGTAGGGACACTAGTTGATCTCATGGTTATCCTTGTCGCCAGTCTTCTATAGGAAGTAGCTGGAAAATGGTGGAGCTTGACGCTCTAGGTTCATGACGAGGTGAAACTTCTCTAGGTAGACATTGAGAGCCTGTTTCAGGTAGAGTTTTTCCCAGCGACCCTTTGTGCAGTGCACATATGGGAGCTTATTCATCTACAATAGGGTATCATGATTATGGATCAGTATTCAGTGAGGTTCACCGACCTCTCACTCTACTCCACTAATACGGTGCAAGACCCATTCATTAGGGACTAGACCTTTGAGAAGGGACTCAGGCAATAGATTAGGGCATCGATGACTTCTCTCAGCATCCCAACGCAGGCGGGGGTGTTATATCAAGCCCTCTTAGTGGAGAGTTTCCTTGCTGAGAAATCACTAGTAGTGAGACCCACCACCAGGCATCGTGTAGAGGAGTCTTATGCCGGTGGCAGCAGTGAAATGTCATAGAGGTCCAAGAGGACCAGACCTACATGTGGAAGACTTGAGGATTTAGGGTCGGTTGTGTGGGGAACCGAAGAGAGTTCCAATCATGTGAGGAGCAGGAATTCTAACACATGCGGAAGGTAGGGTCACATAGTTCATGACTACCTGACCCGTCATATAGAAGATCACTAGATTGTTGAAGGACTACCTAGGCAGAGATAGAGGTTCAACTGAGGAGGTCCGCATGGAGCAGGAGGATGTGGAAAAGGATTTGGTCGTGCAGCTAGCGGTGGGCGACAATTCAAGATGTTACCGCCACCACCACCAGGTGGTCCACCCCAACCATAGGGAGTAGGTAGACAGGGGCGAGCTCACCTCTAGGATGCTCAGGCCTATGACCACAGCTCTCCAGAGATAATACGAGTTACAACCTGTGCCTACTCCACCTTAACTGCAGTACTTATAGACACATGTGCCAGTAATTATTTTAATTCCACTACCCTCATTCAAAACTCAGAGATTCTGATGGAGCTGTTGGCTTGATCCTTATGCCTAGAGACTCCTACGAGGAGTGGATTAAATGATTATAAACTTGTTCTGGTAGTGTGAACCTACTCTAGGAGGCAAGAGCTTCGGCTGGGATCTCCTAGTAGCGGCATCGAGGCCTTACGACATCATTTTGGGTATAGACTGGTTATCTACAGTGCATGCTAGGATTGAATATATTAGCATCTAAGTTAGTTGTGTCTGCACTAATGGGACTAGGTTTACCTTCACTAGTGATAAGGGAGCCTTTGAAACATAGGATATACTTACCTCGAGAAGGGTGAGCCCGATCACTCATAAGTTTGCTAGCCCTACCCTCAGAGTGGTTGATATAGAGAGTCTGAGCTATCCTGTAGTGGTGGACCATCACGTGGATTTATTCTCTGATAATGTTCTGGGTCTAACTCCTCACAGAGAGGTGCACTTTTATATTCACTTCTACCCTGGGATGGCACAGATATCTACACCAGCATATCGGATGTCTCCCACTGAGCTTCGTGAGCTGCGAGTACAGCTAGAGGACTTACTGGGGAAGGGTTTCATCTGTCCCAGTGTTGATCCTTGTGCATCCATGATTTTTTTCATCAAGAAGGTGGATGGGATCTTTATAATTTCTTTGACTATCGACACCTAAACCAAGTGACCATGAAGATCAAGTACCCACTCTTAAGGATTGATGACCTCTTTGATTATCTGAAGGAAGCAAGGTGTTTCTCAAAGATAGGCCTCAGTCCAGGATACCACCAGATTATAGTACAAGATGATGATGTGTAGAAGTAATCTTTCATATGTCAGTACATACATTATGAGTTTTTGGATAAGTCACTCGGCGTGACCAATGCTCTATCAATTTTCATGGGACTCATGAAAATGACCTTTCAGCAATACCTTGAACTCTTTGTAGTAGTCTTCATTGAAGACATTATGATCTACTCAGCTACAAAGGAGGAGAATTCATATCATTTGATGATAGTTCTTGACACACTCTAAGAGCATGAGATTTATGGTAAGCTCCCAAATTGCCAGTTCAGGATTTGAGAGGTTCATTTTCTCGGACATGTCATCTCAGAGGCTGGAGTTGCGGTGGATCCAGCGAAGATTGAGGTTGTACATTCTTGGGAGCCACCCAAGAGTGTGACAGAGGTATGTAGCTTCTTGGTTTTGTCTAGATACTACCAATGGTTTGTTCCATATATCTCTAGAGTTGCAGAACCTTTATCAGCATTGACGAAGAAGGGGAAACCCTTTTTTTGTTAGAGAGATGCCAATGGAGTATTGAAGAGCTGAGTCGGAGACTGATGAGTGGCCTTATCTTGAGGATATAGAAGGAGGGTATTGGGTACATACTCTACACTGACGCATCAAGGACCAGCCTCGTGTGTGTTATGATGCAAGATTGAGAAGTGATCGTGTATGGTTCTTGACAGGTGAGACAACATGAGAAGTACTACACTACCCATGACCTTGACTTACCAGCAGTGTTATTAGCCTTGAAGATGTGGCAAAATTACTTGATGGGAAAACGTTTTACAATCTAATCTGATTATAAGATTATTAGGAATATCATCTCTCAAAAGGTCATAAACCTAATACAACGACGTTGGCTTGAGTTCCTCCCAGACTATGACTTTGATATAGTCTATACTCTTGGGAAGGGGAATGTTGTAGTAGATGCACTCATCAGGAGATCTGGTATACAACTTCTATGTGAGGCGACAGAGAAATTGGATGATTTATAGTTATACTTTGTGGAACGAGATGAAATAGATTTTCTTTAGTCTCTTACAGTCACTCCCCCACTACTTCAGCAAGTCCTGGAGGCGCAACATGGGGACACTGACTATGAAGCTCGACGTGGTCAGATTTCCACAGGACATGCACCACATGGATTTTCGGAAGGTGGGGAGCACATCATCTTATTTAGAGGATCTACCATGGTACCATTTTCACTTTGGGAGGAAGTGTGGAGGGAGTTCCACACATCCCCTCTAGAGTTACATCTAGAAGTAGTGAAGATATACCAGGATCTCTAACGACAGCACTGGTGGTCGGGAATGAAGAAAGAAGTAGCATAGTTTGTCTCCCGGTGCCTCAATTTTCAGCAAGTGAAGGTGGATCATCAGGTACCAGTAGGCTTAGTTCATCCATTAGTGGTCCTAGAGTAGATGTGGGTCTGGATATAAATGGACTTTGTGATAGGACTTCCACGTACATCTAGGGGTCATGATTCTATGTGGGTGATTGTTGACCGACTCAACAAGTCATACCACTTCCTACTAATCAGAGTGCAGGTTTCTGTTGTGATCTTGGGGTGACACTATTTTCAGGATACTTTGTGGCTACGTGGAGTACCCTCGACTATTTTCTTCGATCGTGATGCAAAATTCACTTCCCTTATATGGAAGTGGTTGTATGAGGCTTTCATAATGCAACTTCGTTTGAGTACCGCCTTCGATTCTTAGATGGATGGCTAGACGATGTGGACCATTCAGACCCTTGAGGACATGTTTTGTGCTTTCATCCTTGACTTTGGTCACAGATGGGAGGATAACATTCCATTGGTTGAGTTTTCATACTACAACAGCTATCACTCCACCATTGGGATGACACCTTTCTAGGATCTGAATGACTGACCCTGTAGATCACCTTTGTGATTGACTGACCCAGATAAGTCATCACTTATGGGACTGGATATGGTATGGGATACCATAGAGAAGGTTCAGATCATCTAGGAGTGGATAAAGACTGCACAGAGTAGGCATAAGTCTTATGCCGATAGGAGATGGAGACCTCTAGAGTTCGAGGATGGTGACCACATTTTTATACAGGTCTCACCATGAAAAGGTTTGTGAAGATTTTGCTGGGGTAGAAAGTTATCTCCGAGGTTAATTGGACCCTTTTAGGTCCTCATAAGAGTTGTCAAGGTGGCTTACTACTTAGCTCTTCCACCTCAGCGGCACTGAGTGAACGACATCTTCCACGTATCTCAGCTGATGAGATACGTGCACGACCCTTATCACGTCATCGTCCAGAGAAAGGTGGATATCGACGATGGGGACATTTATAGAGGTTCTACTGGAGATTGAGGATCGACATGATAGAGTCCTTCTTGGGCGGTCGATAACTTTGGTGTGTGTGTGTTGGCAGCACAGGAACCTCCAAGAGAGCACATGGGAGCGGGAGGCTCAGATTCATGCTCAGAACCCCAACTTGTTTTACTAGTTATTTTAATGTGGCTTTTGGGTATGAAAATCAATGAGGTGGGGAGAATTTAAAGATAGAGACATTCCATGTATTTTTTTTATATGGAAAATTAAGAGTTCGCAAAAATTAACGACGCGTGATTCCGAGGCACGATGTGCCTGGAATTAATTTTTGAACTTTTTTTACTACGTTCAGTAAGCGTGTAAGTGGGTTTTTGTAACTTTTTAACCGGTCTTCAGAATTGAAATCCAAGGTCACCGTCGAACTCGTAGCGCCGATATTCTCTTAAGGAGACCTTCACCTCGATCATAGTTGGTAGAGGGTGAATGTTAGTTTTTTGTGTTCTTTGTGTAAATAAAAATAAAATAAAGATCATAATTTTATTTTATTTTTTAAACCTCTATTTTAGAGTTATAGAGGTGGGGACCACCCGAACTAGAAAAACCCCATTTTTAATTCTAGTGGTGGGGACCACCTGAACACTATTTAATGTAGGGAAGTCCCTTGAAATCCTCCTATTTAATTGTGCCAATGAAATTCATTTAATTATGCCAATGAAATTCATTTAATTATTCCAACTTTAATTGTGCCAAAGTAATTTAATTTGTTAAAATGAAATTAATAGTTTGGATTTTCTTTTTTGGTTGGAATTTGGGAAGTGTTAGAAAAAGGTGATATCTTTGGAGGAATAATTCCGCTCCAATGAAGAACTCCTTTACAATGAATAATTCCTTTCCAACAAAGATATTTCTCTAATGAAGAACGATAAACCAACCCCGATCCTGGATCGGAAGCACCTTTTGGAGCCAAGGAATACCGACATTCTTCAATGACTACATTTTCAATATCACGACACCTCCAATGAACAACTAGATAGGGTTTCTAGTTTTATTATACCCCTTAATCATTCTAGACGTTCTTTATGATTCAAGAAAAAATAAGCCAATTCCTATCGTTCTAACATTGAGAGAGCGGTCCAAACAGACACAACCTGACCACTCCGCAACCCTTGTGAATTTTGATGGCTTGAAATGATGGCGACATCCCAAGGCAATTGTAGAAATCCTTGGAATGATGAACGGGACATAGCGGTGAACCTGGTGACCTGAGTAATGTCACTGAAAACCCATACCAGTGACCGAAACCAGTGGGGCTTGGGAGCAGCGGTCAGCACTCCATACAGCCACGGCAAAGACAGCGGGGCGACTGCACTACCAGAGAAGGTCTGTGGCAGAGCAGTGGTGGCGGCCAACCATGTGATGGTGGGGGTGGCGCACGTCCGCTCTGCTGGGCATGCGAATGACACACCACAAGGCTACAAGGGTAAAGCGCAGGGGGGGGGGGAATCTCCCTGCCAACCATCGGGGATGGCGCGGAACGTGACCGCACTACGCAGAGGAGGCTGGCCGTCCGGCCAGTCGTGGAGCTGAGTGGACCACCCAGCACAGGCCGCCACCACAGGCCGGGCCGTACCACACTACCGGTCTGCACTATGCCACCAGGCCAATTTGGACTTGGGTCGGGGAAGCCCAGGCTGGGTCGGGTCAGATCGTTCCTACCCAGTTGGACTGCACCTAGACCAACTTCCACCCTTTTCTCTCTTTCGGTCATATCATGAGATCTGTGTGTCCGTTTGACAAACTGTTTGCGGCGACAGAAACCTTGGATTGAGATGGTCCTTTTGGTATACCCAAATTGTGTTTTGGATAAAGGTAGGGTATGGCCTGTTTGGATCGAACACGAATCCAACCGGGACCTCATGACTAAAAGGCCAATAACTTATAGTCCGGGCGTCTAATTGATGTATTGTTTGTCGTGTTGAGGACCCTTTTATGTGGTTGTCCTTTGTAATACATCTTCCCGGGACTTTGTTGTAGTTGGAGTATCAAACTGTGGATTGAGGAGCGGATCCTCCTTGAATCAAGAGAGCATAGTGCAGGAACCCTGTAGCTTACTGTAACATGAGAAAGGGATCCAATGTGGGTCTGTGCTTAGGGATCTTATGTGGGTACGTGCTTAGGGATCCTCTGTGGGTATGTGGTTTTGGATCCTACATGGGTCTATGTTCTAAAGTCCTGCATGGATCAGATCTAGGAAATCCACATGGGACTACTCTAGGATCCTATGTGTGTCTACTATATTAGAATCATTTTTGGGTCTGAGGATTTAGGATCCTACATGGGTCTACCTCTTAAAAGAGTAAGATGATTTAGTAGTTACATATAATCATCTTTACTACCATACCTAAGATATACTTTGTGTGACCTGAGTCTTTACCTTTGTGGTAATCTTCTATGTGGCATACCTTTATGGTACTTACCTTTATGGTGATACCTTTGTGGTATTCTTCTGTGTGGTGTTACCATTGTGGTACTTACCTTTGTGGTGTTACCTTAGTGGTATTCCTACCCTTATGGAACAACTGTTCTTTGGCTAATGTTTTGGCCTTCTGTTTCCTCACGAATGAGAAGGGTATACTTGATAACGTAGGTATATGTATGTGCATATACCTAAGTAGGGTTGTCAGATGTTTTCATGATTTGTTGTTTATCATTTATGGGTTTTGTGAGACCTTTGAGGGTCTCATGGTCCCTACTGAGTACCTCTATACTCACCCCTGCATGGGCTATTCCCTCACATTGTTGTTTTTGGTGAAGACGATGGATTGCACTAACTGAGGAAGAGAGTACCAATACTGGAGGTAGCTTAGAGGTGGAAATTAGACGATTTGTACCTCAGAGACGACCATTCAAGAGATGTACCTACCCTTTAGGTAGACTCCTTGGCTAGTGTTCACATGATCTGTTTTAGTTTTACTTGTATATTTAAGTTTACTTGTACTTTTTAGTTGGGCTTGTATTCTGTCCCCTTTTTCCTTACTATACACACTCCTTTTACTATATATTTTATTTATGTTTGTATCTTGATGTGTTCTTGGTTGTGTATGATTATAGGTTATAAAGGCAATACCTTCCTAGTTGTAGGGAATATGCCTTTCGGTTCTAGTCACAATCCCCTAGCCTATGGAAGGTGGGCTTGGGGTAGTCACGGAACGGGCCTCGGGGGACAGGTTGTGACATTACATTATTGAACTATGGGAAATGTTATTATTCCACTATTAACATTATTTACTTTGATATCTTAGGAAATGTTATATTGAATATTTCTTATGACCCATTTCACATAAATGGGTTAATTATAGGATGATTAAAATAATAATGTTTTTACAATCTCAAGAATAACTTATGTATTGGTTTTCAATAGATAATATTTAGTCCCTATATAGCCTTTTTAGTGTATTTGGTAAAGCTTAATATCTCATGAGATAATGGGAAAATGTTTTGATGAATTGGACAACCATGGGAAACATTTTAGTGATCCTTGGTCACCCAAGGGAAATATTTAATTAAATAATGATCCACTATGTTAAATAGGATAGTAAATCCTTGCCCCCATGGTAAATAAGTGTGTGAAGCCTGGTCCACTATAGTAAATAGGTCATGATTTTGGATCTAAAATTGTATGATTCTTATGCATATGATTATGCCAAATTTTTTTGTTCTTCTATAAACTCATGTTTTGATGGATCCTGAATTATTATCCATGTTATATATACATATTTGTTAATGATTTAATTTTCATGAATCTTGTTTATGATTCAATACCATTATGTTTAAATTTTTCTCACTTATGAACATCAGTTATCTCATATATTTCCTTTAATGGTCATTAGATCTCATCCCTTTATTATATTTATTTTAATTAGGTTATGAAGATAATTATTATGTATGATATATCCAGAATTAGTATTTATTGATTAATGAATATAGTTAAATTTTCATAAATATTGTAAAATATGTTTTTATGTTTCAATTACTCAATGATAATAAATGTTCCTCTCTTATGATTTCATGTATATTTTTAATATGAATGAATTATTTAGGTATAATAATGAATTAATTGTGTTTATTATGTTTAGGTGACCATGGATGATATCAGAGCTGTATTTAGTTATTTCTATAGTTCAATTTAGTAATTTTTGGGATTATATTTTGTATTTTTAGGGATTAATATAATATAAATTTAGTGAAAACCCAATAGAAAAGACTTACAAATAATTCAACTAGTAGGATAACATCTTGGAATCATGGTAATGTTATGAGAATGTGGTTTTATTTGAAATTAAATCAATTTATAGAGACTGGAATGTGGATATGGTCTTAGAATAGATGCACTATGTGGTAATCATGGTAAATAATATCATATTATGATTAAATCTATATTTACTATATGCATGACGAGTTTGCCTAAAAATGCACACATTTTTAGACAATATCATAGGATATGATTTATAAATTCGCCCACTCTTTATGAATAATTATGTGGTATTCTAATATATTATTGGTAGAGAACCTAGTAGGAAAATTACAATAGATAACATAGCATAAATTATAGGGATTCAAAAGTTATGGTATAAATTAAATGAAATGTTATTTTAAAGTTAATGGATATTTTGAAATTTTAGAGAACAAATTTAAGTAACTTTTTACCTTATAATATTATAAGAAGTTTGATATTAATTTTCAGGATTTTTATTTAAGGAATTATGATAATAGTTATTATATAATATTATATAAAAATGTCTAAATTAAAATGATAGTGACTTGAGTTGAACTGAACGTTAATCTGATAGTTTTAATGAGTAATAAATTTTGATCTTTATTTTTCTATGACAATATTTATAATATTTCCATTATTATTAAACTTTTTCACCACTCATGTTAGTAAGTTTTTTATAAATGTATAAGGCTTGATGGAATATTGTTGATAATGGAGACCATAGATAAGATGTATGTTTTTCTCATGATAAATCTAATATTATAAGTTCATGAGTTATACAAATTGTAATTATTATAAACCACATATTCAAAGTTATTATTAAAAATAAGTACATAGTTTAGTTTGTATCAATAAAAAAGAATATATGGATGGAGTCTTGCAGTAGTTTGGGTAATAAGGATGATTAATGAATGAATCCTTCATTACCATTATGTAAAAAATGTGTGAATATGATCATAGGAGGACTTATGGGATTTTATGTTTGTATGATGAGGGTATATAGAGGCGAATTTAAAAGGTAAAATGAATATTTCAATTGATGTGGAGATATTAGAAGGATTTCATATTGAGGTATGAAATTTTTTTCAATTTCATAAATTTTGGAAACTTGGGAAATACTAATGTAATGTACCCAATTAATAAGACAACAATGATGATATAAATCAGAAACATTAAAGGAAAATGGAAGAAGGAAAAGCCTATGCAATCACAAAAACTTAAGTGAGTTTGGAAAATGATTTATATTGATAAACACTGATCTTAATCTCAATAAAAATAATTATTTTATATTATTCTTCTTATATATAATCATTTTTACACAAAAAAAGAGATAAAAACATCAAATAATTATCTTTATGAATATTTATTAAATTATTAATAGAAACATTTTGTTCTATTATTATTTTTTCCTAATTATAAAAACTTTCATGGTATATATTCTCCCAATAAAATCTTATTGTCCTATTTTGACTCCAATTTTATATTTTATATGGCATGGGATGGATCCCAATATATAGAGACCATAATAACTTCCTAGATGGAAAATATATTTTATAATATTAAATCAACCCATGATAACCTAATGGTACAAGGTTTATTATAAGCTTCCTACGAAAAAACACTCCCAATATATATGTCTTAACACCAAATCATGAGGGGTATATAGAAAAAACCATTATGGATAAACTCAATATCAGAGATAAGAATATTATAAGAGGTAATGTGAGTTAACTACTTATACCTATAAAATTGAGGATGAAACCATTGTGAATATTTAATCTTAAATCATGAAATAATTAACTATTTTATTACTCAGTAGTAATTAATATTGTAAGAACATAAATAATTTTTAGTGGGAATTTAAAACACCAATTTTTTTCTCTATATCCTTTAATTTAATAAATCCAATATGATCAATATAATTCCACATTAGAAACATTTTAATAAAATAAAATACTTATATATTCAAATAAATAATAATATTTTTCCGTTATAAATTAATAACTACATTGTTGGGTATAAAAAAAGAAACATTAATATGAAGTCTATGATAAAAATGGAAATAAATTTCACTAAGTAGTGGAATAATCCCTTATGAAGCTCATTTTTAGTATCTTAGAAATGGTTTTGTATCACTAGGGGTTTCCCTAGACAATGAGAAAAAGAAATTATCTGATATTTACAGTATGAGATATATCATATGCGGGAAAAGATCAACCACATAGAAATATGCACAAGATCACTGCTAGATGAATCACCACCCTGACTACCAACATAATATACCTTATTCTCAGATCATATATGGGGATCATGAGGGGGTATGTAACTAAAAATTAGGATTATACAAAAAAGTAAATATTAATTTTGTAATGTTCTAATCACATGTGTTTTAAAAATTTGTCGATTTTAATTTTAAGGAAAAAGAACGTTTAATTCCTAATGCATTGTTATATCCAACATAATAATATTACTAAAAAATATTTTTTTTAAAATATTTTTTATTTTTTGGTTCATAAAAATCTAAAAAATATAATATACATATTTCTATGAATAATTTATTAACCCCTATTATTAATTTAAAGTAAATGGGAATTTTAAAAGTTAGATTTTTAATTGTGATTTTTAAATGATG
Source organism: Viscum album (assembly GCA_963277665.1). NCBI lineage: Eukaryota > Viridiplantae > Streptophyta > Magnoliopsida > Santalales > Viscaceae > Viscum > Viscum album. The sequence continues at coordinate 1,883,099,685 of OY728132.1, forward strand.
ACACTTTTCATTGTATTTATTTCTATTATTCAAAAGTTTAATAATAAAACAATTTAATTACTATATTAAAAATTGTTGTTTGTTAATTATAATAAAATCCTTTTCTTATAATGAATTTTTGGTATTTGTATAAAATAGCGTATTTTTATGTGAATAGTGAAATATAAAGTATTTACTAAAACAAAATAATTTATGACTATATCCCAGTTTATGTATTACTAAAAAACTTATAAGATATTTTTAATTAAGAGAAATTTTTTAATAGAGTGAAAATATGAATTCAAAAATACTATGATAAATTTTTGTACCCCTTGTATGACATTTGGATACCAAATTTATCGTTTATTGTTAATAATTTTCACCAATTTCATTAATTATGATATAATATGAGAGAATTCTATTATTGATTTATATATATAACATGTAATTAATATTTTATTAACATTAAACTTATTTAAGAAAACCAAATTGGTAATTGCCTTATAAAGATAACAAGTATTTTAAAAAATACACCTTAAATGGGGGTTTATACACTACATTAAAGAATGTTACATTTAATTTTTCATAAAAATTAAAGTTAAATATAATTAAATTTATTTTATATTTATAATTATTAGGTAATATTTCTTCAATAAGGCCAATATTCTATTTTCAAATTAGAAATAAATTATTTTCATGAAAATATTATAACCATGGTAAAAACCAAAATGTTAAAATTGATAAATAAAAGATTAAACCACTTAAAACATGTTTAAACCATATTTGAAAATTATTAGTTGAGGTATTTTTTACATTAAAACCTATTACTCTCCATTTTTTTCATCAATGTATTCATTTGACCATTGTATAGTGTCTTTACCATATATTAATAATAAAAATATCACTCCCACCACTTATAAAATCAATCTTCACCACCCACTTCTCCCAAATCCCAAATCCATTATCTCATTTAAAAAACTATAAAAAATCTTTTCCAGCATTCCTATAAATATTACAATGGATATTTTCATTTCTAAAGTCCACCCTTCAATGGATTAATCATTTTTACAAAAAGGGGTTTTCTAAAAAGTACAATAAAAATAATTACTCATTTTATATTTCTATTTATTTTGTTCTTATTGAACCTCTTTAAGATATAAATTATACATTATATTATGGTAAAATTATTTTTATTAATATATTTAAATTTTATTATGGATATTTAATAATCCTTAAATACCCTTTCCCTTTTACATATAAACAATAAGTTGTCAGGCATACGTGTGAACCACCACCTCCATAAATGATAATATTTATTTCTAATAACTAATAAGAATATATGTTAAAAATGGATTTTAATGGATTAATAAAATATTTATAAAATAATTAATATCATAAAATTCAAAACTATTTTCAATATTGTTTTTATTCAATAAAAAATAATATAACACAAGTGAGTATGTGTGGACATAAAAGTGATGTGTTTAATTTTTCACAATGGTATTTTATTACCTATAATAGTGTATTATAATGTGAGTCACCAATTTAATAATATCTACATAATGTAATTATACACATATGAAATATTTTATGTGAAAATAACCACTTTCATAACCATACTCACTCTATAATTAGGTCGGTTTAACAACTTACATGAGAATCGAAATAAATTTTTATCAAGGGGGACTAATGAAAATTTAAAGAAAGATTTAAAATTAATTGTTAAATAATTTTTTTAATTTCTTTTAGAAATGTTATATTAGTATTTAATTGTGTTATGTATATACATTATCCATAAAAATTTACCATAAATAAGTTTTTCATCGATTCTATATCATGAATTGTGACTGAAAATAATATATTATGAAATTATAAATTTATAATCACTATAAATAAACTATTCCAACCCAAAAAAATTATATAATAATTATTTAATTTTAATCTATAAACAATAATTAATTCCACCAATCAAATCTAGTGAAAAAATTTAAAATTCAAAATAATACAACAACATGATAGAAAAAAATTAACTACCTAAGGAATTTTTAATAAATTAATATAAATAATGTTTATAAAAGGATATAGTTATGAATAAGATTATAAATTATGTTATTATGAAATTTATTTCTAATACAAAATATTGAAGTAATATCTTTTATGTCTATAATTGTGATAAGGGGTTTATCACCTCAAAATTACTGTCTTTGAGAAATTTTTTTATTATACACCCACCTTATTTTTTATGGTGTATATACTTATTATTTGAACATTTATGTCATTATTCTCTATTTATTCATTTATTGAGTGTTCTATTTCAAGATTAATTTTTGTGTTATTTTGGTTGGAATTTTATAAAATGATGTTAGGTGTTTTTTACTCAAACACCCTTTTGGATCCATAAGGATTGTATTTTTCTATTATTATTACAAGATTGTTTTATTCCATTATACAATGGAATTTTAATATAATTAATAATTTTAGGTTATTTATATTAAAAAAAATTAATTAAATTTTTTGTTGTTTAAAACAATATCCATTATTTCAGAATGATATCTTTTTAGTCAATATCAATATTAAATCTTCCCACTAATGTTCTACATAATTATTTTGAAATCCAAATCTGTGTTATTTCACTTAATATTAAAATTTATCATTACCTATTTTCAAATTTATTATATTTAAATAACTTTATGATGGGGGATTCAATGTATGTATTTTCACAATTTTCAATAATACATTTCCCTTTACCGTTTAAATTTTTATTATCCACTCTACATTTTGATTGGAAAATTAGTATTCATTTTTCACAAATCCATTATAGAATATTAATTTTCTAAAGTAAATTTTTTCAAAACCATTGAACATGATTTCTTAAAGATTAATTTTTAATGTGACCCATAACTTCATGTTTTACAACTACAGAAAATATATTTTCTAGAAACACATCAATAGTTTCTTTCATAGTTATATGTATTTTATTTACCAGGATATATTTTCATTTTAATTAAATAGTTTTTTTGGATGACTATAATTCTAATTGATTTTAAAATTAAATGTAAATTATTTAATATTTTTTATGCAAATGATTTATTTTAAAAAGTAATTCTTTATTTTAGAAGTAATTTTAAAGTCTTATATTTTAATGAATGAATTTTTAAGTGTTTTTACATCTACTCAATGAGTGTTTTTGAATGAATTATTATTTCATTATTATTTAATCTAATATTTTTCGTTTTTAAGGAATATTTATAAATTCCTTATCAAGATAAAAATATTATATTTCAATAAAAACATTCACACATTTAAAATTGGATAATTCTATTTTTCATTCAATGTGATTTATCGAATAACCTTAAAGGGTATTTTACATAAATTTCAGTAAGGGATATGTACATATATTACCATCCAAATTCATTATATGGATGTATTATGAAATGTTTTATTTTTGTTTTTGTGTATATTATCTCTTTCACTTGGGTTAATTATGGGATAATGAAATAATGATTTTTTTGTGAGTGTTTGGAACACATATGTATGGTTGTTTATTAATTTATGGATATGACCAATATAGGACTCCATTTAATTGGGTAAATCATTATATGCTTGGATATATTGAAAAATATATTGTTATTGGTTTATCCACTGAGGAAAAAATGTGAGTAAATCATGATCCACAATGTTAGATAGGATTTTAAAACAAAATACACTATGGGTAACAGGTTAATGAATCTTTATCCATCATGGGAAGTAGATGAGTGAAGCTAGATCCACTAAGGGAAATATGTTTTGATGCCTGATCCATTATTTTATGATTCTAATGCTTACCGTTTGACCACAATATTATGTTTTTATATGTAATCATGTTAAACAACTCGTGTATTATGCTCCATGTTTAATCTTGGAATGTTTTCCAATTGTTATATAATTAAATCTTTATTATGATCCAATACCATCATAATTTTCATTTTATCACTTATGATCATGATTGGATATCTATTATTTTTACCTTATAGAAAATCTAAAATATCCCCTTTAAAAATTTAGAAACCGTATTCTATTATTATTTTTAATATGTATGAGACGTAATGAATTTTTGATTAGATTTGTAAAATTATATAGACATTTTCCCAAGTATTATAAAAAATATTTGTTATATAGCTAGTCTTTTAAGAAAGAAATTTTGTGTTCTATATATTGAATGAATATCTGTAAGATGATTGTATTATTTTTGTAAAAAATTAAAATATGTTTTTTATCTAGTTCATATTTTCTTAGATTTTTTAATTCCCACGTAGAGGGACTTTTATGTTATGGAATACACCACAAATTTTTTTGACTCAATTCCACTATATCCTTTTATACTAATGAATGATTTTTAGGATTATAATTATTTTTAAATAGGTTTAATTCTAGGTATATCAATATGTATCATACAACTTTAATTATAGTCCTATTAATATGTGTTGGATGATGAATCAATGGACGTGGAAAACAAGTATGGTTTGACATGTATTTGTCATACCCCTATTACAATGGGTAGTAGTCCAAGGTCATCTTGGGTTCGAATAAGAAACACATAAAGGCATGTCAGGGTAGGATTTATAGTGTGTAACATCATTACATAGAATATGGAGAATAATCAATATAAAATCCAATGGGATGCTATTACTATAGGATTCTAGGGAATAACGAACAAGCGTTTCCAGAGGCTCTCAGAACATTCATTATGTGTGTATGCATAAGGAACCTCCAAAATTCTTATAGGTTCCCACCTCAACGAATCTGGGTGGGAACATCTCATACAATGAATCCCAAACATATTCATAGTCACTAATGGGATTGGGGTATCAACCATATACAAAATTAGACCCATAATCATCTAAAAAGGATCATGAAGATCTTGAAGTTTAGTTCTTGTACACAATAGATAGTATGCAAGAGTGATAAAATGTGATAATTACAAATCATGGTATGATATTTATTACTTATTTAATGGATTTTGAATTATTTTCAAATTATTTCAACTCATAAATTAAATTCAACCAATTTTATTGATTCTCTATGAAGGAGAATAGAGTTGATATTGTGTGTAATGGATCTTTTCACTCCATTGTTGAATAGGATAGAGTAAGACATTATAGTTTTAGAGTGTTGAGTGGTTATTTATTGAATTAAATTCATGTGGGATATATTTCTTATGGAATATTATTTTTTTGATCTCATTAATTAAATATTTATAATGATTATATTGAATTGTCAAATCGATTATTATCATTGTAAGGTATATTTCATATCTTCTGATAGGGGCACTGATGTCCTCCAGGATGAGTGGGAACACAAATATATTGTGTAATTAAAAAAATTTCTAAATATTATATTTATTTCATTATTGTTTTTATGGGTTTATATTTGATAAAATCTATCAGTGTTCATTTAGTTAGGTTATAGTGGTGGTAGAGAGGTATTGTGAGGTATTTTAAGATAAATTTTCTAGGTTTCCTCCAAAACGAGATGTATAGTCCATTGTTTAAAATACATCCATTGTTAATAAACATCCATTTTTCATCTTTATTAATTGATCCTAATAAGTTTAAGGTGTTAAAATCCTCATTATAGGATCATAATTCCATGATATTTATTCAACATACTATGTCATAATTAAAAACTGTAGGATCGAAATAATGATGTAGATGCTCAATATACAAGAGGGGGGGGGGGGCGGGTGAATTGTATACTTTAAAATATTCCTTAATCAAAGGAAAGAGCTATGTTTAACAAAGTTAAACTATGAAAATTCACAAAACCTCTAACACCAATTAAAAAATTGGAATAATGAATGAAGTTATAAACTTCAAGTTCTATGTACTTTCTTAAAACTGGAAAGAGATTCCGAAATTAGGTTCTGGAAATATGGATCCGGAAATTGAAACTTAACTAAAGATCACAATATGATATTCTACTTTAAAGAATATAAAATCTAAATTTATCAAAGTACAAGTAAGGAATTATAAGAAATTTATACTTTCCTTACAATACAATATGCAGTGGAAACAAAAATGTAGTAAAACTACAAGTAACAAGATATAAGTCTTTTAACCCAAAGATAAGGGTATCCAACAACCTTGGATAAAGGTCCCTTGATTTATACTTTTAAGCAAGTCTGTCTTACCCACACCAGGGTAAGACCTTGATACGAATATCAGAATCTCTATCTTTCTGTCCCCGCAAGCCCTCAACTTCAATGTAGTTGGAACCTCTGTCTTCCTCAGCAAGGAAGCCCTCAAACTTCAAGGTAGTCAGCACCTCTGTCTTCCTATCCCCGGAAGTCCTCAAATTTAATCACCAACATTCGGAGTCACATGAAGCAAATCTGGGCAAGGAAAAGTTTGAACAAGCAGTTCAAACTTTCTGCACAAAGCAGAGAGTTAATAAGAGCCTCTCTCTCTAGAAATAACTTCAACAACATGTGTGAACAATGTCGAAGAAGTTGTGTTTAGCTGTTTCAAACGAGATCCTATTTATAGGCAAGGTTGACCTCCTTTCCAACTGTCATATCTTCCTTAAAATTCGGAGGGTCTAGTACACGTGTCACTTAACCAATGGTTAGTTTATAATGGAATAAACGACATTTTCTTTTATAACAAAATAAGTGTAACCGAATATATGACATCGTTTTAAGTCTAACTCAAAAGTTCGGAGTGAAGGTTCGGAGTGTAAACAAAATGTCAAAGAGTAAACAAATGATAAAAGGTTAAGAAAAATGAATGTTAGGAGTCTAACCAAAAATATTATTCGGATTGTATAAAGCAAAGATGATCAGATTCTGTTTAATAGGTGAATTCGGAATAAGAATTCAGAATGAGAATTCAGAATGAGAATTAAGAATGAGAATTTGTCATCAGAATTCGTAATCCGGTTCCGCCATTAGATTTCGATGTCAAACATCATGAGAGTTTGTATCCAGAATTTGGAGTAGAACTTTATCAAAGTTCATATCCAGAATTCGGAGTGGAACTTCATTACAGTTCTAATCCAGAATTCGGAGCCTAAAACAGAATGCTTCATATCAATGTTTTAAATTATTCCAAGAATATAGAAATGAATCTGATTCTTATACTTAAGAAATATATGGATATTGATAATGAAAATATGATAAGGATAATTTTACTTACAAAATCAATTTTCCTTATAAAAGAGATTTTCCTTATAAAATCAATTTTCCTTATAAAAGAAATTTTCCTTATCAAAGCTATTTTCCTTATAAAAGTGATTTTCCTTAAAGATATGGTGTTTGTGATTTTCAAAACAAGAAGGAATGGAAAATTCATAAGGAAAACTTTATTGACTCAACAATCTCCCCCTTTTTTGAAAGCACAAACATCCTTATGAAAAAGAAATACTAAGTAGAAAGAAATAAAAAAATGAATACATTAAATCTTATCTCCCTTTGCTTATGGAAGTTGATGAATAAAAATAACTCCCCTTTAGGATTTGAAACTCTAAGGATCGTATTCTGGATTTCTGGAATGATATTTCATTAAGAAAAAGAATGTCTTCTTTAATGAAAAACTCCCCCTTAGATAAATTCTATTAGAGTTCTTTTTCTTTCTCACCCTTTGTTAAGGTTCTTTTTTCTTTTCCACCTTTGTTAGGGGTTTTTTTCCTTCCCCCCCTTTGTGATTTTCAAAAACAATTCGAGGGAATGGTAAATATAACACAGTACCTGAAAAATTAGTAACAACAACAAAAGAGACGAGCAAGAAAAATTTTCATTAAGTTTGAAAATTTAAAAACAAGGAAGCTAAGATACAACAAAATATCAGATTTGTCTATTTTGGATCTTTTTCCTTCACCATAAGACCCTTGAGAATAGTCTTTATCTTCTTCAAGTCCTTATGATCTTCCTCGACATGCTTCTCTAACACAACTATTCTTGCACTTTGGTATTCAATCATTTCTTCCTGAGCTTCAAGATTTTCTTCCTGAGCATTCAAAACTTGTTCTTGCTTTGACAACTTATCTTCAATCTCAATGCGATGATCCCTTTCATTCCTCTAGTTTTGAGAAACAGAATTCATCTTTCCATTCAGATCTCTGTCTTCTTGAATTCGGGAATTCTTCTCAACTTTCAACTTTTCTTCAAAGGAAGAAGTAAGTTCATTTAGCTTCCTGTATTCTATCTCAAAAGCATCCTTAACATTATCTTGGAATTCATCAAAGAGCCTCGTCTCTTATACATTTTTCCTCGACCAACTAGTCATTCTCTTAATAGACCTTTTGTGGGATTCATAGCCGACAAAAAAAGTTTTGAACTGAGACTCTATCTCAACACATTTGTCCATAACCATGGATATGGAGTCTATTTTCTGATTCAATGTATGTTGAAACATCGAACATCTTGAATCAATACTTGAGAAGGTCGGAATGGAACCCACAAACTTCTTCAATGACTAAACAACAAATTCATTCCCCAACGAAGATGATTCCGAATCTGAGAGTTTTCTTGGAGAATTTTCTTCTTTAATTTTCTCAACCTTTCTCTTTGAAGAACTACCAACTTCCCTTCTGTTTACAGCCACTGAGCTCGGGGTATCAACAACGAGTTTCTTTCCCTTGTCCTTTTTCGGAATGGATTCCTGTTCCGGTGATTTATTTTCACTATCAGATAGTTGAACAACATTGTCTTCATCATCAATAACTTTTTGAGCACCATCCTCTACATTCTCTATTTGAGAAATATCAGGTAAAAGTTGTTCTTCCTCTACATGATAAGCTACTTCTTGTTCCCCTTTCTCCTCATCCTTCCCTGGAGTGACTAACTTAGAGGACTCAGCTTCTAAAGTTCAGAGCAACAAATGTTCCGAAGGTGTTTCCTTATAATCGTCTACCTGCTTCAATAAATCTTCGGTCTTACCACTACCTTCAGCAACTGCTTCTTCCTCTTCCACTTGCTCAATCTGCTCAACTTACTCAACATGTTTAGCTTTTTCCTTCTCTAGAGTGACATAGTTTCTTCCTGGGGTCTCAGGTAGAGATTCCAAAGAGAAAGATCTTGGAACTTGAATGTTTGCGGAGACCATCTCATTAAACTTCAACAATGTCTGAGCTACCTCAGCTTTTGACACCTTCTTCTTAATCTTCTTTTCATTCACTTATTTTTCTAATTCATCTGCTGTTTTTTCCTTTAAGGCCTTAGCCTCCACAGGATCCAAGACAAACTGAGGCTCCCCTTGCACTCTCTTCTCTTTGATTTCCCTCCACTTAGCAACTACCTCATTAGTGTAATCTTTCTTCTTCTTTGGTTTTGGAGGTGCGGAATGAACTTCCTTAGATTTGGTATTCCCTGCTTCAACTTCTACTTCATTCAACTTTCTCTTCTTCACTGGCTTAGAAGATTCAGGTTCACCAACTTTTGGAACCACTTATTCTTGAACTGGTAAATCATAGGACACACCAGTCTTCTTGTCGAAGGCAATATCCATCCTTTTGAGGGTACCATCACTCACCAAAATAATTTTGCAAACTCTTGGCTTGGACTTTCCAACCTCCTTGAAAGACTCAAGGCACCAAACTATTAACTTCGAGATGATTGCTGGATACATTATGATCTGAGCTCTCAGATTCCCTTTCTTAACATTGTCAATGGTAATAATAAAGTGTTTCATCAGATTAAACTTCCTTAGATTTATCAGAAAATCTAGAATATAGATCTCGCTCTTCTTCAAACTGTCTTTTTCACCCATTCTCAGTACAATAAATCCTTTTACCCATAATTCTAGAATTTAAAAATTCATAGACAGAGTAGCAATCTTCGGAGCCTTGTCATATGCCAGTCTGAGAGTCTCCAATGCCTTTTCCTTGTTGGACCTTCCTTTTGAATCTGGTAAAACATGAGAGATGAACTCGAATTCTCCCTCATAGGTCAGCCCTACCAAGCTAGCTGCCTTGAAATAAGAAAGCTTATAAGTCTTGCCATAATACTTGAATGAAAATTTCTCCATACCATATTCTTTAAAGAAGGAAACTATCTCATAGAACTCAAAAAGAAACTCCGAATATACTTCATCATGATTCCCAGGCTTAGATACAACAACATCTTCCCATCTGTTATGATTTATATTCTTAGATATAAGAGAATCATACTTGTTGAAGAAATCAGGATGAACCAACCTTTCTCTATATACTAACCACTTGGAAATAGGCTTAGAGGAAGACATTTCTTGAGAAGCTACTTCAACAGACATTTGGATCTGAATACTTCTGAGAAGTTCAGAACGGAGATTGCTGAAGATCGGGACAGCCTTAAAATGGAGAGGTAGATCTTCGGGACGCTGGAGCTTGAAAAACTGATGTGGGATGACCATTTGGGGTCCCCTTTATATAGGCAATGATATAACAGTTCATCTTCCTCGGTTGATCTAACGGTTGTAAAAGCTTAAATCAGATCTGACAGTTGAAAACCAATTCTCAAGAAAACTTGAATCCGATCATTTGAGGTTTTTATTAAAACAAAGATTTAAGAAAAATATAATCTGAAAACAAAATATAAGAAAGTACCAGCTAATAAAATATGATTATGAAAATATGAGTAAGAAAATCATACCTTTCGGATTAGCTTAGGAGGATTATTCGTAATGGGTAACATTCTTCTTGAAGAAAAAAAACTTTATTACGAAAAGACATAGTTCAAAAAACTCACTATGAAAAACTCAACAAGGAAAATTAAAATTCATTACAATATTTCAAGCATGAAAATTTCATTACAAAAGTTTAAATACGAAATGTTCACTATGTAATTCTCAGTATGAAAATCTCGTTAAGGAAACACTAGTACGAATAATCCATTTTGGAAGTTTCATAATTAAAGGGTCAAACATTTCCAATAATGATCAATACTAAATTATGGGAAGTGGTAATTATTATGATCCCTCATCAGTTCATTTTATCTTATTTTTTTATTTTATTTTTTAGGTTTTTTCACTATGATCTTTCATGTTTACCATTATTACTTTTACCTGGGTAGTTAAATTTTAGCCTAAAAGAATTATTTTTAATAAAAAAATAAAATATCCCTTATTATATAATTCAATCAAAATATTACATATATTTAATATATTCTATCAAATACAATTTTAATTTTTTATACAAATTAATTTTAACATCCACACATGTATCATGGAAACCCCTATTTTTTAATGTGTAATATTTAATATAAATTTTATTTTTATGAAACAAATTATCAATCAGTTTTATTTCTATAAGTTTATTATTTTAAAAATAATATCTATACGGTTTAAAAATAATTATAAAATAGAATTCAACTTTTTTATATCCTAATTAAGGAAAAAGAAAAAAAAGTTTATTATTAGAATAAAAGACTACTTAGGATTTAAAATAATAATCAAGGGTGTTATATGTCTAAAATAATATTTTAATATAAATCATTTTAGAATAGAAAAATATTTTTAATCCTGAAATTTTTTATATAATTTTTTATGTTGTGTATACCTTTTTATGTCATCATAAATGAAACTATTTTAGTAAAAACATTATTTTTTACTATTTATAGTGCCCTGAACCCGCACTCCTAGATCTAATTACATAAACACATACTATATATAAAATAATAGATATATAATATATATTACTAGATATTAATATCCCATAATTATGTGACTTAATTAAAATATATTATTACACGCATTCCTGTGTTGTTTTAGGTATATTACTTTAGAGAATTTAAAAAAATCAGAAAATAATAATGACCATACCATTATCAACTAATGGAATTTTTTTAATATATTTGAAACTAAATAATCCATGGTAATTATTATATATCTACCAAAAATACTCAACACATACAAATATTTTATTCATATCACATGAAATATGTTTCTTTATAACCACATGAAATAGAAAGATAATAAGGGGTCATCTCAAATGATCATTAAGGGAAAAACTTCCACCAAATAAAATCATGGAATAAATAATGAAAAAATATTATAGTAGGAATAATAATAATAAAAATTACCTAATAAAGTGAAACTAAGAGAATATTATATCCATGTATATCAATTAAAATGTATATATCCCATAGATAACAAAAATTTATTCTTTAGAGATGAAATGCATAATGTAAGATTGTTAATTCATTTCCCTAAGGAAAGAAATTTCGATACCGAAATTAAGGCCCTTATTAAAGGAAATATCTTGTTATAGGGATCCGTTGACCAAAATATCCAAACATGATTGTATCATGAGACCAATTTATGCCTCAAAGGGCTATATAATGTCACACCTCAACTATTAGTTGTTTATGTTGACTAAATTATTCATATTACATATGAACTGAATAATACATAATATTATTTTTATATATTAATAGGTATTGTAATATAAATATTAATAATTCTAATACTTTTCCCTCAGTCAATAAAATGTGTAACATAATCATATCCCATCCTTAGAAAATGTGGATGGTTAAAAAAAATAGTTAATATTCTAGATTAATCAATAATGATATATATTCAAATAAAAAATAGAAAGATATATAATATTTGTACAATCAATAAATATAATACCATTAATTATATTCAACCATCTTAATAAAACCACATGCATTAACTATTTATGGTTAACTCAATAGTTTCCAAAACTAATCATCATATAGAATCATAGTGTTCACCCTTTAATCAATGAAAGGGAAAATCATGTATTCAAAAAAGAAATTAATTGGATAAAAAATATTCCCTATACACAATAGATGGATAACAATACAAAGGATTTAATGGGTCAATTATTAGATAGAAATGAATAATAAAAAATTCATTAAGATAAATAATATGAATGGTTACCAATAATATATCCCCAGTGTGACAAAATTTATTCAAAGGGATATTGACCTAGATGAAAAAATAATTTAAAAATAATGATTTTATTTATTTCACAAAATAAGGGATTATGAATACAATTATTTTATAACATGAGTCTAATCCCCATAATTATAAGTTTATTTTATTTTTAGAGAATAAATCATCTATCCCAAATACCCTGAGTGCCAATCATTTTTAATGTGAAAAAGTGTAATTGATTTGAAAACATGAAATATATTTCAAAATCATTTTTAATATTTTGATAAATTATAAACATTCATATAACATAAAAATGACTTTTGAAACGGGCAAATGAAAATTTTTAATAAACATTACAGTTTAAAATAATACACAATAAAGTATCCTTGAAATTACCGTAATTATTCTATATGAAATTTGAATCCAATGGTATAACATTTTATATTGAATAGGAATATTTATAATATTTCAAAATTATAATTATTTTAAACATTAATTTTAAAAATACTAATAAAAAAGTATTTTTATTAGAATAACATTTCTCTAAGGTGGATTATAAATTTTCATAAAATAATTTTTTTTGGGAGAACCCAACCATTGAAGGAAATGTTCATGAAAAAAATTTAAAGCTAAAAGAATGAGATTTTAGTTACCAATATACCTTATTGGAAACATATCCCACGAAATTAGAAGTATTTTTCAATTTTTTTCCATAGTTTTATTGTATATCCCACAAAATAAATCATATAATACCACCTTAAATAGTATATTTTTAAATTTAATGAACTCATATACAATAAGTTCAAAAGAACTATTATAACTCAAAAAACAAATTCAGTTACCAAGAATCCGAAATATTGGGGAAATAATTGAATCCATGTCCAATTGAATAAAATAATATTATTTGTCTAATAAACTCATTTAAATTAAAAAAATTTGATAAAATTACATCCAAGTATATAAAATACACAATACAAGAAAATCGTGGTGCACATATTTTAATTTTTTTCAATGATTTTGAATTGGGAGAAAGAAAACCCTTACAAATTTAGGAATATTCAGATAAAAATCCTTAAAGGATAAAATTTAAAATTTAATATAAAATAAAATTAATAAAGATAGAAAAATGATTTAAAATATTAATGGTGATTTAATTACATCATACAATAGAAAGAATAGTGCATAACATAAACATGTCTTGAGGAATTGAAAATTTAGAGAAAGAACCCCTTACAAATTTTCATGACTTACATGAAGATATAATAAATTAATATAACATAAATATATCTAAATTAATTAATAAATTAAAAAAATACACATATTTATTTTTCCATTTGCAATCTATATTTATAATTATTCTTTATTTGAATTATATTTAGTAATTACCCATTTTCAATATTCGGTGTAACTAACAAGACTATAATGAAATAATTTGTTAATAGTGGTGTTTTTAGCATTTATTATAATATATGTGAACTTTAAAAAATAATAAATTTTTTTGAATTAATACTTTATAAATATTTTTATTATCTAAATTTATTCTCTATGATTTTGGGTTAATATACTTTGTGGTTGAAATTAGGGATGAGAATACTTCAATTATTATTTGTGAATGAACGGTATTTTCAAACATAAAGTGTTAAACTATAATAGTAAAATTATAGAAATAAAACAACTCATTATTTACTTTTTAATCTTATTTATTTCTATAAATTAAATTTCCATAGTTTTCCAAGATATAAATATATATTATTGTTTAAGTAAGTAGGTAAACTATCCTAAACATGAACACACCTTCTTTATGTGGTGGATATGTTTTAATATCATTCTAACAAAATAATAATATTATCTAATTGTTATTACAGGATTTAAAATAATTATATGAAATTCTAATCAGTATATTACATATAAAGTGTTATTTTATAGTATAAACAAAACATTTTTTCTTTCCAAGGGTTGAATTTTCTACAATTTTTTATTGGTTATATTGTGAGTAGGTTGTTCAATTTTTCATTATAAAATATTTTAAATATCATTAAAATAATATTTATCCATTTCAACTATTCTCCTAACCATCCAATAAAGGAATTGATGAGAGAAAATTGGAAATTAATCATTCCTTGGAGGGAGTTGTCCACACATACATAGAGATGATGAGATTATTTTCCATAAAAATCGTTGAACGAGTAATATGGATTATCATTTATGAATCAAACTCATTTCATAAATATATTAATTATATATAAAAATATCTAATTACTCTATCCTTGTATGATGTGGAAGGAAAATGAATAATGTTTTATTGTGAAACCAGTTTTCCGCACATTATATGAATATTTATTTTCATAACAAAAAATGGAAATGTGGTTAATGATTATACCATCATTATAATAACATAAATGTAAAATAATTATATTAATGATAAAATTTTAAGTTGTTTTAATGGAATTTGGGGAATGATAATTTCACATAATGAAATATAAATATTAAATGAGAATATAGAAAATTATACCATACTTTTTAGATTGTCTTATATGGAATGGGGGTTAATCTGGTAAGGGATGATATTTCGAGAAGAAAAAACCAGTTAAATTTGGAATTGAATATTATGAATTTTTCTAGTTAGATTTATGGATAAATGATGTGAGTATTTCTATAAGGAGAAGTTAAGAGATGAGTGCCACTTTTTTATAAGATAAAAGGAAAAGAGCTTTAATAAATATAGAATAATTTTACATAGTTGGATGTAACTCTCAATGAATGTTGCACAATTATTGATAAATAACTAATAATGTTAGTTATAAGGTAAATAATGTCAAAAAAATCCCCATTCCCACTCATTTTTAGTCAATGTTTTGGCTTTCCCCTCTTTGTTAATCCATTTATAGAACATTGTTTTATTAATATAACTTGTTTTTTCAAAATTAATTTTTCCAGTAGGATTGAAAATAAAATCGTCCCTTTAATAAAATAAAATAATTACAAATTTTAAATATATTTTAATATGTTAATTTTTAAAAAGTGAATAAAAATATTAAAAAATACTAAATGTATAATATATTAATTTTATTTCTAAAAATTATTAATTTAACTCTAAAATTTAAAATAAGAGTTTATAAGTTGTAGAATAATAATTAAATTGATAAAGTAAGTAATACAATACATATTTTTTCTTATAAAAATATTTTTAAAATTTCTAACTAATAATTTCATTCTAATAATGTCATAAATGTCTTTTTATTTTTTAAAACATTATTTGACACTATACTCCTAAAATATATAAATTTATATAATACGAAAAACATTATCATAAGGTAATATTATTAAGATTAATATAATTATGATGTTCCTTTTATAATCAATAAATCTCTAGTTTCATGAAATATATTCTTATCACATAAAAGGAAATTATTTTGAAATAGAAAATTTCAACATGAAATCCTTTTATTAGTTTTCTTAGATATATTTATTTAATATCACATTAACAAAAAGTGGAATTTATATTTCTTATAAATATATATCCTAATATGGTTACTTTTACTTACACCATATAATTGAAAATATATGTTGTAAATGTATAAACATATTTCATTTGTGATTTTGTTCGATGTTCCATGTGGATAAATCTATCAAAATAATTGACTTATATAATGGTGATCATATATTAAAATTTCATTTTGTTACATTATCCCCCTTCCCTTTAAATTAATTTTGTAGTTGCATGTTTATAAATTAATCATTATATAATTATGTTAAGGGTATTCTTTATATATTCATCATTCAAGATATAATCTATAGTGTGACATCAACCTCACTCTCTTAGGTTAAATCTTTTAACTTATATTCCTTAAAACAACATTATGCATTATTAATATAATTGAAAAATATATTTATACACCCTTATCATATATTATACATAACACATATATCTCAAAATAATTGTTTTATAAAAGTCATTAATCCATAGTGAACTTGTATATCCTTGAATAAATTTACTCTATTTATTACCCTTAAATGGAGTAAAATTAAAAAAACGAATATATACTAATATCTAAAAAATGTGATGAAATTTAAAAAAATATCATGATTCAATAATCAATTCCATCATTACGAATTATATCCATCTTAGTTTTCAAAAAATCAATAAACATATATTATCTCAACATAATGTTTATATTAAAACTAAGAGTTGTCCATACCTCAATCATGTGTTAATTGATAGTTTGCCCCCAAAATATAACATTTTCATAAAATCATTTTTAATGTTTATTAACACTTTTTAATATATTATTTAAAAAATTAATGAATAAATACTAAATAAAATCCATTTATGCGTCATATAATCCAAATAAATTATAGAATTTATTATAATATCATTTAAAAATATAAATAACTAATAACAAAAATGTAAGATTACATTGAATTAATTTCATTGAAGATGAAAAACTCACATCCTTAGGTAATAATAGGAAACAAAATTATTCTATCATAATAGGCTTACACTAAAATTCTATACCATTTAAGTATTCTATGTTATTTGTTTTTAATACATGGTGGTTTCTAGATACATACCATTATAAGATTAATTTTCATGATATAGTATCAATCCTATAAAAAATATAAAAAAAAATTAATATAAAAAATATTAATATTGAAACATAAATATAAATATGCATTCCCATGTAACACCATAATTTGCATCACATTGTAATTTTTTCAAACTATGAATATATTTTTTTAATACTAGGTTATCCATTATTATTTTTTAACTTCCCATATCATTTTGTTTCTATTATGAAAAATTATTTATTTATTATTGTCCTCCTATTTTTTTACTTGAACTATGATCGAGTGGGATTTTGTTATCTTGGTATAGTATATAGAATCATAAATTTGTTTTCGGAGTTTTGTGTCATCAACATACAACAATTCATACACAGTGAAACATATTTTATACTCTGACATGTATCGATGAAATACTATAATGGAAATATCCTTCTAAATGTATATCCAAGGGTTTGGATAATGGTATTGATTTTCTTGGTGAAAAAAGATAAATTCCTTCACCAATCGATGGATAAGCTATTATTCTCATGTAAGCCTCCTATATGCCACATCTTTGGAAACCTCCCCATGTCTTTTTTGGATGTTGATGTGATTATAAAATTACATGTGTGATAGAAACACATTAATGGTCTAGTCATATCATCTTGGTGATCCCTAGTGTGTTCACAACAAACATGACAATGGTTAGGTCATGGTCCAAGTCGTTATGGTGTTCATATTTATAAAATATCCAAATTCAATGCATCCTCCCTTATCCAATCATAATAACCCAAAATGAAAATTCCAAGGGACTAATTTTGGGGTATTATGGAAGTTATTAATTGATTATTAACACATATTAATCAAATTAATACCCTTGATTTATGATTTCCTCACTCTAAGAAATGTTTCAATAAAAATGGAAACCCCCTTTGAATGTTGAGTATATTGGAAGATTATACATGGTTTTTCTATTTTTTGTTGATATTGTCTTATTATTGATTAATATATATCCTCAACTCATCCATACTATTTAGTTCATCCATCCCTTACTGATTTGATGAATGTCTCCATTTATTATCATTGTTTGTATTAATTTCCTCTATTCTATATTTTTCAATCATGTAATGATTTTTTATGACTTAGATGATGATTCATTGTATCATCTATCATGATAATTCAGTATTTATGTATCATAAACGAAATTGGGGATAATTTTTCTTCTATGACATCTTAGGAACATTCTCTTCATGAATTATCCTCCTGTCACTATTAAAGAGATGACGTTTCTTCTTCCTTCAATTGAACATGATTCCTCCATTGTTATTAGACATCATTAGGTAAGTGTTTTTATAAACCTTGGATTTTTATTCGTTGTGTATTTCTATGATAACCATTTTTTTATGTGAATATTACTATAGGATTTCATGGAGAGAAACCTTGTTCTGATTGGTGTGAAAACACGATTTTGGAGGAAACAACCTAGTTGATCCTCGATGTTGGAATTTAAAACCTCGAATTAGGATCATCTATATCATTTTGGCATCCTCTATGCACATGAATCATTTTTATAATTCCTATGTATCATATATGATAATGGTTCTTGATTGTGATTCACATGGGGTAGTTTGTACCATATTAGACCTCAAAATTAAACTTATAACCATGTGCATTATTGTATCTTGTTTGTTCATTTTTTATGGCTGTCACATGACTTTTATGTTTATTTTATTTTAAACATGATGATGTGATATTATTTAAATATATTCTCTACCCTATTATTTATATTACAATTCTGTGGAAGGTATTTTTCATAGTGATCAAAAAAAGAAACATCTTGACATGGTTATCTTTTATAGTGGGAGTTCATATTACTTGAGTTGATGGAGATGATATAAATGAGTATAGGGTGGGTATATGATGATTCCTCATGGATTATAAGTGATTCACATTATAACTAATAATGTAAATTATCATATTTAATATAGTCCTAGTGGATATGTAGTAGCATCATCACTCGGTTCCTAGTGATTTTGAGATCATGACTCTCTTGATTCCTTGTGGATCGTGAGAACCGTGTTTACATGATATTGATGATTATGTTTACTAGAATTTATGTTAGTTCATATTTAATTTTTATATCTTGATATTACTATTTGTATGGATATGAGGTAGGTATGACTTGGTCTTGGGGTGGTTTGGATAGCCCATGAGAACCCAAAAAAAATGATTAATTACTATTGCATTTAAATTCATTGTCATTGCATCATACACTTGTTATCCATGTAAAAATTTATTACAAATTCATTGGTGGTATACTACAAGTTAACATTAGTCAAATCTATAAAAAAAATCTTGATTCATGTGATGACTTAATATATAGGTATCCAAGAAATGGAAACACTTTCATGATAGACAATTGACCATTGAATCATGGTCTTTTTGGATGATTGGTACAAAATACTGTGGACACTGTAGTTTTATTTACTTAACTACTACACTGATGCTCTAGTTTGGATTGTAACTTTGAAGCCTCTTTATTCAATGTATGAATTCTATTCCATTTTTTATAATAAATGATTTTTATTCTTCCACATGATATTATTGTATATATATATATATATATTATTATTTTTTGATTGATATGATACTAAGGCAATAGTCTACCCACCGAAAACCGTCTTACCATCACTGTTAGTCATATTTTATTTTCGAATATGGGAAGTCATGGGTGAGGTCATGTCTGTATTCAACTTTTACCTTGGGGTCTGAGTTAGGGTGTTTCAAAATTCTATTAGAGAAAATTTTTCACCATTTATTATTGACAATCATGGAGTGTTATTGAAAGTACATAGGTTGTGTGGGACTTAGGTTGGGTATTTTCAATCTACCTATAAGTATCGTTTGTATGATAAATATAATTTATAATTTTTTATATTTATATTACTATTTTTGGATTTGGGAGAATTAATACATAATGACTATGCACATGGTATCACATTCCATATGTGAAATAGTTTTTTATTACATATTAATTCATTAAATTAATTTTTTGTTCTGTGTTGTATTTTTATGATATAAATGTATTATTTTTTGATTTAATATATTTTTTCCATTAATTATTTGATCTTGATCATGATATTATTTTGTGTTTGTATATGTGTATGTGAATAATGTGTTGGGATAGAGACCATAGTTAGTTATTATAGACATACACCTTGGGTTATGGTTATACACCTTGGAAACTGTTGTGTGATCCCACACCTTTGATTAGGATATATCTGAATGAATTTGTTTTTTAATGTTTCCTCAACCATTCAAAATATACCACCACAAAGGAGACTAATAGTAACATATACTGATGTGGGATGAGGTACTATTACTTGGGAGGTTGCTTCTGTAATATCACCTGTGATGCATGAGTGTGACATATAGAACACTCCCAAACCTGCTCTAATAGTGTAAGAGGTGATCCCACCCCAATCCTATATTACTTCCTCTTGTGCCTTTACTAGTTAGAGATGTACATATAAATATATTATAATACACTAGAGACTTCCAACTATATAATCAACCAACATTTTTGGGTACCTAAGGGGGACAAGATGCAGATGACTAAATAGTTATAATCGAGGGTGTCATTGATCTCCTTGAGACACCTATAGATAACATGGTGAAGCTTAAAGAATTCATTTTATATGTGACCCAAATGGAGTTCAATGTTTATTGTGGGAAATAGTTATAGATTTTAGGGTCTCAATTAGGAGGTATTGAAGGACCTATTTTGTGGGGAGTTTTTTCTAATACACTAAATACGAGATGGGAGTATGAGTTTATTAAGCTATATTAGTTTTCCATTATAGTATCATCATATTTCGATTAGTTCCCTAAAATAATTTTCTTTTCATCTATATTTTCTATAAATATTAAATGTAGGATAATATTTTTATGATTAGTTATAATCAATACATCAAGAAACATGTCATTAACATCAACCTAGAGACATACCCATAGGTTCTCTAAATCCCTTAACTATTGATAAGGGGCTGGAGGATAGTCAAGAAGTTGATCTTATTTATCCTTTATATACTCTTTTGTGTGGGACCCATACTATTTGGATTATTGTCTTATATGGTGGTAGGAATAGTATGATA
Organism: Viscum album; assembly: GCA_963277665.1. Classification (NCBI taxonomy): domain Eukaryota; kingdom Viridiplantae; phylum Streptophyta; class Magnoliopsida; order Santalales; family Viscaceae; genus Viscum; species Viscum album. Next base: position 1,883,121,214 of record OY728132.1, read on the forward strand.
AGTGAAACATAACATAGTAGTGTTATAAAGGTATACATGAGGTAATCATCTTTACTTACCTTTATAGGAGTACCACTATGCTTCAACTGTGGTGAAATTATTCTATAACATAGGTTCTACATAGCACCTCAGATCTAGTATGGACAATGTGGTAAGATAGAAAATCTAAAATAGTTTTTCTCTAGATCTATGAGGTTAGGAATCCACATTTGTTCAAGGTTAACACAGATAGGGACACATAGATTAAAATGGGGAACATGAATATATAGACACATTCTGAAAACATTAATGGGTCATAAATCATAGATATAGGGTCACAGATCTGAATAAGTCGGAGATAATTTAGTTCACTAGACTCCATAATATGGTGGTGAGATAATGTCTACTATTATAGGTATGATCTTTATCAATTATACATTTTATTGTTTTAATTGTTAGAAACTAATACTTATTACTATATATCTAAAAAATATGTTTCTAAATTTGACCTTCCTTTAAATTTTTCTTCTAATTTAGTTTCCCTAAAAACACCATTAGGATCAAAATTGGACCATGATTAGTGAGTAATAAGTTTCCTATAATATTTTTTAATGGAAATATAATGGACTTCATGATTCTTGATATGATGACCTTTGATTTTATTCCCATCATGGACCGACTAAGGTTGTTGTTACCTCTAATTGAATTATATCAGTTATGGGTATTTTTACATCTCCCAAGGGATTGAATTTTGTGATTTCCATTGAGTGGGAATTAGGATAATGTATATATGGTCTATACTTGAGTGCACTTATCCTAATCAGAATATCGATTTTAATATTGACCCTTTAGACAAGATCAGTAGCGGCCCTGTCATATTTTCTTCCATTTATAGATATCTATCATGATGTCTTCCAAAACAACATAAAAAAAACATCCCCAATATATAGGTTTTAAATTGTAGATAGAGCTCGTTCTATGTGTTCAACCCATTTTGATAGCCACTTATAATATGGAACATGCCAAGTTAATGAAGATAAATGTATATCATTAAGACATAGAGTAGATGGGATTTATTATCTCATATAATTAACTATGCGGAGAACATATTTTTTCACCAAGAAAGAGGATAGTAGTTCTAATCTCAATGTTGATTACTAGAAGTGGAATCAGGTTGCAGTAAAGAAAAGATACCATGTTACCCATATCAGTGATCACTTTAATAATCAACAGGGTTAATAGCGGATCTCAATGATTGTTATTCCATTAGTCTATCACCAGAGAATAGAGAGTTGGACATAACAAGGATAGTTTTTGAGAGAATTTATAATCTATATTATTAATTTTTCACATCATTTTGATTGGATGATACCCTAATAATGATAATTGATCTATCTAATAAGATCCCTTAAGCGTATATATAATCTATAATTATTTTAATTGATGACATCCTCATCTTCCTACCATCCGTGTAGTAATATTTCAAACCACTCAACATAGTTGTTAGTATAATTAAAGAAAATTAGATTAATGATAAGGTAAAAAAGTGTAACTTTTTTATTTTAAAGTTAAAAAATTAGGTCAAGATGTGGCTATTATTGGTATATCTATTGCTCTATGGAATTTTTTGGAGTCCTGTCCAAGATATGTCCTTAGAATGCATTTGACATCATATGTTTCCTAAATTTTATGAGATACTACCAAAGTTTTATACCGTATTTATCTCATTTATTATTAACAGTAACAATGTTGATGAAGAATGGAGTAAAGTTCCAGTGGATATAATAGTTTGAAGAGTCTTTTTATTGATCCAATGTGAAGATAGACTATATATCATGTGTTAATTCATTCTAAGACCAAAATTTGAAATTAATGTACTTTAATGAATCAGGAGTTGGTATAGGTGTAGTGTTGATGTTGTTGGAGTAAATAGTAGCTTATGGGTCTTATTATTTGTGACCCCATGACCATAAATATTCCATTTGGGTATTTTTCCAGGATGATATGGTCTGTAATATAATGTATTAGTGACAATATTTATTTTATGGGAGCTATTTTGTCCGTACAAAAACTATGAACTACAACAATACCTTCCCACAATTAGACCAAAACACGAGTAAAAGTTACAGGTTAAAGTATCTAAAAATGTTTCACAATGATATGTCCTATAAACTAGGTAATTTTAATGTCATATAAGAGTATATAAACCAAAAGATGCTAGTAAATTAGGAACATGGTGAATGGAATTTGGAGGAACAATGGGACCTAATTATTTTGTTGTCTGACTGAAGGAAGAATTCACCTGAGGACTAGGGATCAAATATATGTGCTTAATTTAGAGTTCTATATTCTATAGTATATCAGGTAAATTATGGACAAGAGACTCATAAAGTGTGTGTTGTGATGTGGAACAACGGTTTGGAGGAAATATGGTACCTATGTTGTCCTTGGACTATTAATATGAGATCTATGTTCATGGAAGAGGTATAGATCTATGTTATATTTTGTAATATCCAATTAGATACATCCATAATTCTTTGTTTTCTATAAATCCTACAGATACAAAGATTTACCATGACTTCGAACAGTTATTCAGGTGGGTTTTGATGAAGAGGTAGATTACTAGTTTTTTTTTATTTCCTTGTATGTCAATGGATTATGGTTGATTAAAAACAACCTAGTTATTTTATTCATCCAATTATAGTGCCTATGTGGAAGTGTGAGGATTTTATGACATAAATTAAAAATAGGGTTAGCCAGGAAAACAAGGAGTCTTGATACTATCAAGATGATAGTATATTAGATAATAAAATTATATCATTTTTTATAATCTATGTTAATCACATAGCATATGATTTGAGATAGATTTATATTCATCAGATAGTATACATTCATGGAATTACCATGATAATTTTATATGAATGATATGTGTTTTTATGTCATTGTGTTTTAAGGGATTTCAAAAGTCCTTAAGGAAATAGTTGAGATTGAGTACAAACTACCATCCACTAATAGATGATCAATCAGATTGGATGATTCAGATATTGGAGGGAACTGTCTCAGATTGTTTTCTATAATTTTGGGGAGATTATTATGATCATTAATGATTGGATGAGTATTCATACAAAAATAGTGACCAAGAATCAATTTATATGGATCCTTATGAGGATATATATGGTTGGAAATATAATTAACCACACAGTTGCTACTTGTCTAGTGAGGTAGTAATTGCAGTCTACATTATGATACATGAAACTGCTGAGAGGGTGAAACTAATTTATAAGCTTTTGACCCCATCTCAATGTATATATAGATATTATATCAACCATAGTAGGAGACCCTTGTTGTTTAAATTGGTGACCATATTTTTCTATGTGTGACACGTCGGTTAGGCCATCAGTGGTTAAGTATATAAGGAAACATGTATATGTGTTTTATTTGGACCCTTCGACATTCCTAAATATATTAAGAATGTCATGTACTATTGGGATCTTTCTTAATGATACTGAGGTATATAAATTGTGTTCTATGTGTCTTAGTTATATAGGTATAAACCCGATCGAACACAGGTCATAAACTGTGAGGAATTTGAGATGGATCAAGAAACATAATAAATGGAGTTCTTTGGGTGTATTATAGACCAACATAATAATGTTTTATGAGGTAAGAGAGTGACACTTGTTTGGATCCTATGGAAACATAGACTGTTTAAGGAGGAGACGTTAGAATGAAAATCAGGTGTTCGAGATCATTGTACTGAGCAATTTGATCGAGAACATAGTAGATTCTTCATTAGGAATGAATCCCTTATATGGAGAGATTTTAAATTAATGGAAATCTATTAAATTTTTTAAATTTTTTATTTTATTATTCTCATTATGTTTTTTTGATATGATCCATTAATGGGTGGAACCTTGAGATCATGGTGTAGCTTGTGGAGGCATAGAATGGGTATTGGATATTTGTTACAAAATGGAAAAAAAATTCCCTTGCTATAGTATATTTTTGAAACCAACATTATTCGATGATAAATAGGAAAGAAAAAGGCTTTCCAAGTATGTGGTCAAGGGTGTGGAGAAAGGCATGGCTTGTCTTGGTGTAATATGACAAGGGAAATTTATTCTTAGGTATTTGGACAAAAATTTGTTCTTAGATAACACTCATATTATAAAAGGATAGGGATACAACAAAAACCCCATTTTTAGTGTATGGAGTGGGTAAAATGGCTTCTGTGATGGAAAGACACTATGGGTCTATCCATTTTGAATTGGTGTGTTCATGAAATCCATAGAAAATTCTTAGCTATGGTAAAAGATATTTTTTCATTAGGTTTTTTAAAATATCTGAATTTAATGCATCGCAAATTTTTAAGTATTAAAAAATCCAAAACTAAAACAAATATGGATTCATTTTGGGGAGTTTATCAAGAATATTAATGAATTTGTAACCCTTATTTATTGAATTAACACCCTTCCTTAATGATTTTTACATTTTTCTATAATATTGAATGAATTTTGAAAAACCATTTAAAATTTTGAGTATTTACCAATTATCTTTGGTTTATTCTTCAATTAGTTCAATAATGTGTTCTATGTGATCGATCAAAGGCCTCATATCATCCTTATTCACCAGTAATTCTAGTTTTGTGCAATTATGTGAAGGTATTCAGTGAGTCTCCCTATTTGAATGAATTTTCTCTATTCATTCATTTTTGATTATGGAACAATATTATTATCCATTAAATGATGACAAATTATGTCATCAAGAGATGGTATTAAAACATTGGTGTGTTTATAAACTTCTTGAGGATTGGTGTCATTCAATGACATCTTGGTGGAATTCTCTTAGAAACAACACCTTTTATCACTATCAAGGGGAAATAGTATCACCTTTCTTTAGAAATGTTTGAATTCAACTATTTTAACTATTTATCATATATTAATTGTTTTTATATCCCATGGATTATTCATACATGTGTATTTCTCCTAAAACCATTTTATTTTACGTGAAATTGGTTCTGGGAGTTCATTGTGAGTGAGTTTGTTTTGGTTAGTGAGTGAAAATGGACTGGGTGAAAGGACCCTTGAAGATCCATACATTTGAAATTGATATCCTTCATATCAAAATATACTTACGATTTAGGTATCTTGTATACAAATGTGACCTTATTATGATTTCTTCATAACATAATCGTTAATATTTCCTCATTTTTATCAAATGTGGGCGTGTGTAGCCCGTGAGACCTGTTTATGATTCTTGTTTCTAGGAACATTATTTTATCTTTTTTGGTTATTATTTATTCTTATCAAATGTATTTTTTTATTCTAAAATTTTACTTATTTTTATATTTTATGCTTTATTCTTATGATTTACCCTATTATCAGTATTACCAATCCTCATAATGTAATTTTCATTATGGCTATAACATGTGGATTTTCATGAAATGGGGATCCATATAGGGGAAGTGAACATGACATGAAATTACAGTGAATAAAGTCATGATAATAGGGTATGTATATGATGATTCATCATTTTTTCCATGTGATTTAGTAAATGAAATCTAATTCCACGCAACAAGTTTAATCAAGGCAGATTGGATGCTAGGTATCACAATCACTTGATTCCCATCAATGCTGAGATTGTGGATCACTTGATTACTAGTGGATGTTTAGTATTTGATTCACAAAACCATATAAATAGTTATTTATTTCTTTTTATATATTTATATTCCATACAACATGGAGTTGAACAAGGTTCAGTCAATTATTAAGGGGGCTTAGTCATCACATTGGTGCACAACACATTATTTTTATGCTTTCCTGGACTTTTATATTTATCAATGCATATAAATATTATACATGTGAACATTTTTTATCAACACAATGGTGTTGTCCAACTAATTTTTATTACTCACACCCCACATGGTAATCTTGATATGCAAGAATACATAAATTAAAGGGATCCATGAAAGATTAATGGTCCCAAGGGATATATTTTAGTCATGTAGTATGGAGCTTGTGGCAAGACTGGGACAAAATCAATAGGATAGTATAGTATTACTCAATTATATACTAAAAATATAGTATATTTTATCTTTACACTTGGGATTTTATTTATTAATTATATGAATTGTGCCTCATTCATTATATAATTAAAATATAGTGTCCCACTTCATATTTCTATTGATATATTATTGTTTGTAAATTTATTATTTGTGAAAGAATAGGATCTCAAGGGTATATAATATCTAATGGGGACCTATAGATCCTGGATATTAGTAAGTATATTTTTATGTAAGTTGTGGCATGCATGCGTTCATTAGACTCTAAATCTCAGACCTGGTGTTTTGAGATATGGCCTTACAATTTTCATATTAGGTTCACAAACCTTATTATTTAAAATCATAATGAAATACATAACAATTGATAATAAATTGAATTTCATTAACCAATGAATATTCCCCCATAATTCCAACTCCTATTTAAAATAATTCCAATTTTTCATACAATAGGAAATGATCGAGACCATACTAAATCCATAATTTTCAAATTAATTTCCCCTATTTAAATCCTCTCTGGAGTCTTCATCCACTTGTAATATCTATATAGGGATTATATTTAGTAGAGGACCACACAGTCTATATATTTCAAAATCTATGGGACATTATCGTATACATAGTAATATCCTTTGGACTTATTCTGAGGTATTTCACTAATGTTATTCTATCCTAATCACTAAAATATTACCTCAACTAACCAAAAGTATTATTTATACCTTTGATGTTATGAATAAACATAATATATAATCTACTTATGAAATTTAAAACACCCAAATTATTATAATCTATTTACATAATGATTCCAATTTTATCTAAACATACATTAATTCCAATCGTTTAACCCAAAGCATGAAATCTTGAATCCATTTTCAAGAGACATATACATTACATATTATATACAAAACCAACTATAGATTCCAATACAAAAAAATCCAATAATTTCAAGACATAAATAAATTATTTCTTTACATACAATCCAAATACATTTTACATTTTCTTATTAAAATAATTAAGTAGAATTGTAAACTAATAATTCCTATGTATTTCTCAACAAATAGAAATTTTCCAAGCATATAAAAAACTATTTAATATATTATAATTCAATATAACCTTCGTAAAAGTAATAAAAAATTCTATCATTATAGTAATATAATGTTTAATAATGTTATTTATAACCTAGGGAAATGGAAAAATAATAAGAGGTGATATAAAATGTTTAATAATGGAACACATAAAATTGAGGATATCAATGAATAAATATTATTATAGTAATAAGTAACAATAATAATTTTATAATCAATTAAAAATAATATAAATAGATGTTCATATAAAAACATGGATAACAAAAAACAAGTACCTTATTTATTAAATTCATAATTTTGGATAACTAATTAGATTTCTTATCCCAATAATTTATAATCATAGATAACATTATTCTACCATCAAGGCCTTATATTCAGGACATATCTTATTCTATGTAGGAATACAGAAAAAAAACATAGACATGTCTTCCTATTGAAACATAGTTATGAACCTATGATATATATAATTTAATAAACCTACAATAACTTAATTAATTATAACTAATTCATCATTTGAAATAGTGAGTAAACAATGAATATTAAAAATTCCAATTAAATAACTCTATTTGAAGAAAAATATTAAAAACACCAACAATTTTTCCCATGTCAATAAAATATTAAAAATAATCAAAAACCATACAATGAATGACGGTGGATTGTTAAATAACATGTTATTAACATTCCAAAATAACCAATAAACATAAATTTTAGAATAAAAAATATTACAATCTTCAATAGTTCCTCAATCAATAAAATTAATAAATTTCAATGTAATCATCCCTCAACCTAAAATATATTAAGTAATAGTATATAGTTAATTAAAAAATAATCCACAATAAAAAAAAATTTAATGTATATTTGTGGAAAAAATTTAATCAAATTAATAAAAATTCAGGTATTCACATTGGAAAGGTAATTGAAAAAAACTCAAGCATGTACAAAATGTGTGAATAGGAAACAAAAAAGAAGTAATATATAAAATATTTGATAGAAACGAACATAGAATAATTCATCTGAAAAAAGATGTTTAACTCTTTTAAAAAATAACAATAGTTTATCAAATTAAATTAAAAAGGATGTTAAAAAAATAAAAAAAACATCTATTGAAAATAATTTTGCGAATGGTATCACACAAGATAGGATCAAGAATCAAATTTTTTCATTCGGTATGTTAAATCCAAAAAATTATAAATATAAATAATTATTGTAGAATAAATTATTTAACATAAATTGCAACATGGTAAATACATTTTAATATAAATAGAAAAATATAGTTGGAAACTAAAAATAGATTTTACAAAACATTTTTTACATTGATATAAATTAATATCAAAATTTCCAGTTTCAATTTTTTTTGGAAAATAGTAAATTGAATGATTTTAAAAAATTTTACATTTAATAATAATCTCCAATAAAGGATATTATACAATGATATAAATTTTTATGTTGTAAATTTAAAACAATTGATAAAATATTTCAATATGAAAGGAACTTTTATAATTCATTGAAATTAACATTGTTAAAAAACTACATTATAAATAATGGTAATAAATCCTTCTTAGTTTTACGACTTCATTTACAAAAATATTATTAAAAAATATCATATAATATAATATTATGGTTAGAAGCCCCAATAAAAGAATAAAAAATTTCAATATTTAGATTTGAAACTCATAGTAATATATTTCAATTACTAATATTAGGTATGGGAAACAAATCCCAATAAGTGAAAAATATATGTCAAAGGGCCTGTGTGGTAGAATTGTAATCCCCAAAAAACAATGACATAATAAAAAATAAAATAATATTAGGGGGAATGTAACCAATTTATATAAAATAATTTTAATAAAATTACATAAACTTATTGAATGAAAGATAAGTTACCAAAATTGTTTAATTCTATAGAAGCAACTGAATAATTAGACATTTGAATAAAGGAACATGATATAGATACTAAATCCCATGAAACGTAAAAATTTTGATAAAACAATATTTGTATAATTCATAAGGAACATTAAATTCAATGACTCATTATGAGGTCTTGGTAATTTTTTTAAAATGGATAGTATGTACACCATATAGTAGAAGACATGGCGTATAACATAAATATATCTCATGGAATTGAAATTTTAGAAAATAAACCCTTAAATATTTTATTGACATCCCTAAATGTACTTTAACCTCATGTTTCAATAAAAATGAAATATTAATCAATTAAATCATTACCATACTCAAATATTTTTCCATTTTTACTATTACTTTTAAATTATTCTCTATATAATTTTTACTTAGGTATTATCTATTTTAAATATCAGGTATATGTAATATTATTATTTTGAAATATTTTTATAATAGAAGTTATTTTATTCAGTTTTATAATAAAATTTCATTATTAGAAAATAATAAAAGTTATTTTAATTTATTCATTATAATCTTTTATTATTTTATAATTTCATTATATTATAGTATTTTTATGTTCCGTAGAGATGAAATCGGAGTAGAGTATGTTTCGATGAATCTTAGTGAATGAAGTATGTTTTATTAACTAATGAATTAAAATCTTATTTTACCATTATCAATAAACATTATTCACTTATTTATATCATATTTTTCTATAAATTAAATTCCCATAGTAATACATGATATAAAAATATAACATTGTTCATTTTGTTGAATAAACTAATGCAAAAATAAACATACCATGATTAATGGATTATTTTATTGTGTTTTTTGGTAATATCATCAAAATAGAAGAATAATGATACTATTTAGTGTTTATTTGTCTGATGTATCTGGATTGATAAGAAATAGTGTAATAATATAAACAATAAAAAGTTATTTCATAGTATGAATAAATCATTTTTCCTCTTAGAATACTTTTTGAACAGATGAATTTACCACTTTTTTTTCACATATTACTAATAGGTTTTCCAATTTGTATTTAAAAAACATTAATTTTTTTGTAAATATCATATTTGATCATTATATTAATTCTCATTAACTTTTATGTGAGGTGGTCATGAACAAAATATAGAAAACAATCATTATATTAAGGTGGTAGTCTTAACACATGCATGGACGATAATTTCAATTTTCCATAGAATGGTGAAAAAGAAAAATTAGAATTATTATTTATCAATATAATGTATTTAATATTTTTTATAATTAGATATGTAAATTTCAATTATTTTCATCCCTCTAGTTAGTTGAATGAAAATAAAACATTTTGAAACATTGTTTCAACAATCTCCACAATGCACAAATGATAGTTCTATTTCTAAAAATAAAAAAGTGAAAGCTGGTTAATGTCTATACCATCATTATAATAAAATACCATAATAATGATGATAATAATATTTTAATTTTTAGAAGCTGTAATGTAATTTTCTTTAAGAATAATTTCATATAAATAAACAAAAATGACAAATGAGAGTTTAGAAATTTATACAATACTTCATGGATTATATCCTTTATAAAAGGATTAAGACTTAAAGGGATGACATTCTAATAAGAACATAACCACTTAAATGTGTATAGAAGTGTTTATTGTAGGTTTGGTTATATATTTTGTGATTTTAGTTGTTTTTGGATTGAGGGGAACTGAAGAGAAGTTCACGACTGTATATGTGAGAATATTTTGGATATTCATAAATTCCAAAAAATCCATTAAAGAGAAGTCACTCACAATTTATGTAGCTCAAAAATATGTACGTAACGGATAAGATAATAAAAAAATCAAAAAAATAATCAACCAACAACTCTCAGGTATGATTTAATCCTGTTTTGTTTCATTATCTGTTTGTTTATCCCCTTTTCCCCTTTTTATTTTTACTAAGGTAACGAGTTTTACTAGTGTAATTTAGCTATTACGATTGAAAAAATATATATTTTTACATAATCTAGACTGTATGATTCCGAATTTGAAATAAATATTATTATATTAGTTTTATAATGTTTATAAAAATCAATTTTTAAATACAAAGTATAAAATGTATGAAATCCTTTTTTTAAAAGTAGAAACTGTATTCTAGAATTTCAAATATGGGTTTGTAAAATAAATATGCACTTTTTAAATTATAAAGTCATATATAAAAAAATATTGGCCTTCTAATATTATTTCTTGAATTTATAATTCATACTTATATATTCATATTATCATCAATATAATGTCATTTTTTTAAAAAAAAAATTGAACTGTTCACGTAGAATCAATATTTTTTTAGAAAGAACACAAAAAATAATCATATCCTAATATTGTCATGTTGAATAAAAAATACATTTTTACAAAAATTAATTAAATTTTTCATTAAATATAAAAACATATTGCATTATTTTTTTAGAATTTTTTTAGACCATAAAATGGAGTTTACATTTCTATGAGATATATTAATTGAATTTAAATAGGATTAAATGAGATAATAATATTCCATATAAATATATTTCATCATATTTTTACTTAAATTCACACATTATAATTCAAATAGTTGGTTTTAATAGTCAAAAAATATGATGGTTTATTTTTAGTTTAGTGTTTCATGTTGACCAGGATATCAAACAAATTATCATATTTAATTTTAATCATATTATTGAACTCCAATATATTATCGTATATTCTTCTTAAGTAATTCATTAGATAGTTTATAATGCATGAACAATAGTTTCTCTATGAAAAAAGATATTGTTATATAAGATAGTTTTAATGTACCCATTAAACAATATTTTTCCACTTTTATGATTTTAATATCAAAAAATGGACAAACATGGTTGCGTTGAGTATGATATTTAGAGTTTGATACAATCAACTTAAATTTTGGTGAATTGTAACTCACCCTTATGAATAGTAATGTACCATTATGAATAGTAACTAGAACCTTGTAAATATTAGTGTTCCCATATGAATAGTAACCTTGCAAATGTATTTATAAATAAAATTCAGGGACCGTATAAATTAGAGTGTAAATTTTAAAAATTAATAATTCAGTGTTGGTATTTTTGTGAGTAATAATTATTAAATTAAATCTTCATAATTAATAAATTAATTTAAAACAAAATTTATTGTCATATATTGTATTCAGTAATCATTATATATATTTCCTATGATTTTGGCTTAATTTAATACGACCTTAGTTTATTTTTTAGGGTATTTTAAATCAATTAAAATTTAAAAAAATGAATTTTATGAGTAAATAGTGATTCTAATTAAAAATAAAGTATCTCATATTTATAAATTTTTTTCTTAAAATGGAGTTTATTTTTTAATTAAAAACTTCTAAAAATGGTAATTTTTAATTTTTTTGTTTTCATTGAGATACATGAATTTTTGGTGAACAGTAAAATACAATAATTTAAGGTATAAATAAATTACAATTTAAATAATATATTCCTTGAATTGTGGCTGATGTAAGAATACATTATTTAGAACTAAAATTATCTAATTACATTATTTAGTCTCAAGAATCAGTACTATTTCTTGTCTAGGGAAAAATAATAAAATGTTGAATAAAATATTGAGAAATCACATATCTCCTCCACCATAAATACCACCCTCACCGCCTAACCCCCTCTTCCTCTCACACCTCTCAAGTGTTTATCCTTGACTTAGATTTTCCAAAAAACACTTCCTAAGACCCTCTCCCACGTCAAACACCAAATGGTCTCACCAAAAGGCCAAAACAAAATGCCTTAAGGAGGTTCTCAAGGCGGAGTATCCACGAGGTTAAATTCTCTTCCTTTTCTATTTATTTAATTTTCATGTTCCTTCTTTATATATTCTATCATCACCTAGTTTGTCCACGCGATAATGATAAATCTAGTATCATCTTTATAATGTAATTATGTCTTGTTAATGTAAGATAAATTATCAATCATATTAATATATCCCTTTTATTTAAAAAAACCATCATCCGGGTGGTGCTGATTTATAATAGTCACAGATGGTGAACTTTCATTCTTTAATTTCACCTTCATGACTTCTCATGAATCATTTTTAAGGTTGAACCATATTATAAAATATTTATTCTCTCTTATTTATGGGTTTTAACCATTCTACATACATTATATTAAATAATGGAACAAAACTAATTCATTGTGATGGAAAACCGCTAAAACTAAGCTAAATGCTTTTTAGTAATTATATTATCAAATGAATTTTCCTCACACATATAACAATATATATTTATAACCATAAAAACTTATGGATTATCATAAAATTTATTTAATTCTAATTCTAGATAATTATATCCATTTACACAAACATCATTACAAGTATACATGTGAATTGGTCATGAAAACCAAGGAAACAAATGATCTTGAGAGATAAAATTGTACAGTATAACTGATAAAAAATTACATAAATGAACATAATGAAATTATAATAAATAAAATAAATAAAATAAATGCATATAATTTTATGAAATAAGTATTTAATGGATTCAATTTGAATATCCATGACATTAATATCAAAGGAAGAACATATTAAAACATATGGTAAGAGGTTCCTCATCCCACTTTTATTTTAATGAGAATTCCATTATTCACCACTTATTTCTTGTATGTGGTTTATGTATACTTAAATTATATATATAATATCATGATTCTTTTTATATTCATGGTGTTCAATTATTCTTTTTTTTGGTTAATAATTTTTTTTGAAACAATTCTATTGATTAAATTATTGTAAGGGACTTTCTCCCAATTTCCATTTCTTTGAGACGTACATGGTATTATGCACCTAATCATTCTAATTTTGTTCTAACTACTACCAACTTGGGATCATTTTTCTTTTTCATTTATAATTCTATTAAATATATTTGTTCTTGTTTGATGGATATGATTTTTTTCTTAGTTCTATACCATCTTACATACACTATTTATTTTTATAATGCCTCAGCCTTAAACATTACTTAATCTTGAGATAAGTCAATATTTTGACTTTAATTCAGGTTGCATATTTTTACCGGTTTATATCATTAGAGAATTAGGTCATAACTTATGCATATCTTCTAGAATATTAAAAGTAGACACTTCTACCCACTATCCATTTTTTTTAAAAAAAAACTCTTAAAACTAAACATGACATCATTTCTTTTTTTAATAGTATACCTTTTCCTGGATCCCATCCTTGACTCTATTATTATTTATGTCATATGAAACACATTTCAAAACATGGTATGTGCATAAAATTCTCATTAAGGGACACATAATGAAATAACAATATTAGTATTTTGATAACATGAAAACCATGAATACTTTATCATAATGTAATAATTTTCACCTTTAAGAAATAGTAAATATAGTTCAGGGAATATAATCCCATTTTTACCCTTTTGTAACCAAATTCTAACTCCCTCACCCTAGTTACCCGGAGTTAGTGAATTATTACATAACATTGGCCTGATCACAATAGATAATGTTTTGAAAGACGAATTAGTTTAGTGGCCTTGTATGTAATAGATACATAAATAAGTTTTGCATTACATTATAAAATAAAAAGCAACAACATTGTGTCTTATTTGAACACATTCATATCCCATAGACTATCCCTATAGTTCAGTCATAATATACTTCTTCACATCCTTGAAAAAAGAAAACATAAGAAAGGTGTGAGCTCAGATGCTTAGTAAGGACATCAATATTGTGGAAACTATCATAAATAAGCATAAACATTTAAGGAAATATTTGAGACTAAAACAAAAGCCTTTATACCATAAAAATCATCATAATATGAAAAATATAAATAAAATAATTAAATTTACTTTTTCACATGTATATTCTACTAGTCAAATAATCACATGCCATATCAATAGCCAATTTCATAATGATGGAATGCATAATACGGGACATCATAACCACATAGTCAACGACTCCTGCCAAGACTAAAAATAAGATATTTCCAAGGCCTTGTTCTAAGACACTAGTTTGTGTCATTAGACTTACAGATGCATCGAGGAGGTACAACAGGCTCCACGCATCCCTTACTAAGACCAATGCTTTCCTCTTATGAAAATGTTAAAACATAATATAAACACTTGTATTTAATATAGCATACGAAATTTTAATACATTAACCCAAAAAAATGAATGGTATAAAAATAAAACATCCACAGTCAAACATATCACAAAATCCTTCAATACACTATGGAATGTTGTATCATAATAAATCAACTACAAACAAGTGTAAAATCAATTAATGGATGTCTACAGAGATGAAATCAAAAATATTTGAGAGAAATATCTATTTTTTATTGAAATAATTTAAAAGACACATAATTATAAAAGATATAATTCATTTGGAATATATTCTTATAATATTGTACGAGAATATTTGAATATTTTATAATGGAAGAAAATAGCCCCACCTGCTATATAAGTTAAAAAAACATTCTTATCTTAATTTGTCGAAAAGGTCATAGAGTACCTTGTTTGGAAAACGACGAAAACATTTATTTCAAAACATTTTATAAAATTTCAAAAAGGTTATAATTGTATTTAAACCATATTTGAGGAAATACTAAATATGTTTTGAAATACATTTTTATGAAAAATGGCTATGGATGATAAAGAGGCCTCAGTAGATACTTACGTATAAACAACCTCAGACAATACAGATATTGTAAAATAATAATTTCCTTGTTCTATTCCTTGGTCAAGTGTACATTAACCTTCTATATATAGTTAAATCATTGTTATTATGTTATAAAATAACTTTATATATAAATATGATATTATATATGATCTTCTAATATTTTTTTGTTAATAATATTTCAGTACTATCATTGTTTCGGGTGTTAACTGATTCGTTTTCCTTTATATGGTTTTTAACATAAGCCATGTTTATTATAGATAGATGTATTTGATTTATATCCAAATTTTTATTGAGTTCTTAAAAATTATTTTTAATCATCAAATGATAATAATTCTTGAATGGTTACAATGGGGAATGAATCTCATCGCAATAATGGAGATGGTAATCCGTATTTCCACATGAGCAACAATATCATTCAATTAAAGGTAAAATTGTATATAATTAGATGTTATATTATATATAAAAAATCATAATAATGTTATATTTATTATCAATTATACATCACTATTATACCCATCTAAATAATTAAGTGTTGAATAACAAAATTCGCCCCGACATGGAGACGGTAAGCTGTACGTATACACGTATGATGAAATTGTTATTCATATGATAGATAGAATAATGAATATGGTTGTACCATATTTATAATAAATCATAGTATTTAGAAGGTAATGTAGTTATAAATTTTTTATGGAAATAACAAATAAATAGGAAGTGGAAGAAAAAGATAACTTTGAAAGATGAGATGAAATGATTACCTCTTCTTCGAGTGCTACATTTTGATTTGATCATAAAGGCTCCATAGGATGGATTTATGATCATAGTAATGCCTCCAGGATGATGTGAGGGTATTTGGGAGGATATTTGAGCATGATTTGGCCAAGACAAATGGATTTGGAGGTGTTAAATTAAGAGAACGGGAAGTTACCTTTTATAAGAGAGGTGAGGGGAACCTTAGGAAAATCATGAAATATTATTTTATAATAAACTAATTTTTGGTTTCAAATGGCTCCAAATGGATTTATTTCTAGGATAAGGTGAGTATAGGTCTAAATCCTCTCAACCAAAATATTTTAGACAGGTTTAGGTCACCACATTAACTTTATCTTTTAGATTTAACTCTTAGTTATAAAGTTTGACATTTACTATGTCTCCTTGTATTTTTATATTATATGGTTAATAAACATACTATAAACAGATAGGAGAACCAAAAGCGGTTAATTATTGACATATATAACCTTATAAAAGTAATTTAGATGAAATATTGATTTTTAAGAATATTATATCATTTAATAAAATAGTGTTTTTTTAAAATTCATTTATGTAAATTTTGACACTATTTAGTATTTGATTTTTGCGAAAGTCATAAAAACATTATCCCATAGAAAAAAAACCATTTAATAACCCTAAAATTTCATATTAATATATAAAATTCTTGGAATGTATCAAAAGTATCAATATAAATTTATTTTAATAATTATAATATAAATTAGTTTAATATTTCATTAATGATGTAATTACTCTATCATCATTGTGTCATATATAAATTTAGTTATATAATGTCTAAAAATTATAAATAAAATATCATGATTTAGGAAATATTTTTAAATTTATAATGAATATTTATAGATGAAAATATCTTATGTATAACCATATATTAAAAATATTTTAGTTTTTAAACATTGAATTTGACACATTTAACTCTTCTTTAAAAATAATAATAATAAATGTCACAATCTAATCCATTTTGATCAAAGAGGATCGTATTATATTAATAAGGTTTATTTTCATGGAAATAAACATATTCAACAGAATTAGGGAGTGTTTTAGGGTTATTATAATGTCAATTTTACCTTTAATTATCCTATTTACTTTTTACCATGGTAAATAAAATTCAAAAGTTACTATTCAAAAAAAAATTCATCTTATTGAACCAGATTTTACATACTGATTTCAACCGTGTGTCTCTGATTTTAGAAATTCAATTTACATAAGCGGTAAAATTACATTTTACACAAATTTGTAAAATTTTCTAGAAGGTGGGTAAAAGACCGTAAAAAGTTCAACAAAATTTTATACATCTAATTTTATTTTAAAATTAATCCAATGAATTACATTGAATATATAAAGGTATTAGGTAACTATTTTGCTGTAATATAAATTTAAAAGAAATAAATAATCATTTAAATAAAAATTTGGTTTTAAACAATAAAGTCGTGTTTTTTCACTATTCATCCAAAATAGAATGTTTTCAGAAAAAAAAATCACCATAAGATAATTTTGATATTCCAAATCAAAAAAAAGAGTTTATTTTAAAAAATGAAATTTATAAAATTTAAAAAAGTGTGCATTACAATTCATAACAGCTAGTTTGATTTGTCGTGGTGTGCTAGAACCCAATGTTGCATACTACACAATCTATTGCATTTTTTCAAGAGAACTGTACCATGGAAGCTTGGGGTGTTAAACAATGTATTATCAAAAATCTCAAATAATGAAACAATGACATATAAAGGTAACTTGGTACATAAATAGAATGAAATGGAATAACCATACGGTGGATATCCACACATATCACTAATTGGAATAACCATACGACCAACTTACATACCCAATGAATTGGAGGTTATAACATAACCACCCATCTTTGGTTTAGCATGGATCCACCCATCATTGGTTTATCACGTAACCAAATTTCATTGGATTATCACGTAACAACCCTTTAAATATCTAAGTCCCATTATATAATCATAACACCAAAATTATTGTAAATATCAACATTTCACTAATAGCATTTCATTTCAATCACAATAAATCATTTTTAAATATTTAAATACAAAAATCCATTCAAAAAAAAATTCTATAATAAAACACCCAAAATGAAATAAGGTATTTCTTTTCCTTTTAATAACATTAAAGATCATAGAGGATGCCAAATAACAATTACGGTGGCAGAGAGGTCATTGTCGTCGCATACGTTAAAAACATTTCTTTTGTCATTTAGTAAAATGATTTGTAGAAAAAATATTCCCTATGAATGAAATTAAAAGTAAATGTGTTTTATTATACACCATATAAAATAAGTAAGTGTATATTATAAAAAATATTCCTCAATGAAAGGATAATGAGACGAAGTCCCTAACCTTGAGTCCGACTCGTCAAGATTGTTCCTCATTCTTCCTTAATAATAAACATAAGTTAATTTATACATTAATAAAAATATTTTTCATGTTTATTATTCCATTTATATCACTTAGTACAACTTTATAAAAATTTAAAAATTATTTTTGATAATATTAGTCATTTTCGTGATATTTGATACTTGAGTCAAAAATGAACAAGTTCTGACCTATATTATACATATATTCAAATGTACATCATCTCCGAAATTATATTCATGATTTAAATATCATATATATCTAGTATATTTTTATTTATAATAGTACACTATATTTTTAGATAAGAAATTAAATTCACCATTCCTAGAGATGGTAGGTCATACGTACACATGAACGCTACATTCATTTCATTGTCATACTAAAAGAATAATAAAAAATAATATTAATGTAAATGATAATACCTGTATTATATTTATGTCATTTATGACCAATATATTTACTAAAAAATCCTTTAAATGTTCCATATATAGATTGAACAATTCATATCACTTTGAGGGGGTGGTAGTCCTCACTTCCTCAAATGAAATTATCGTATTTACACATCAAGAAAAGCTTAAATGTATATAGTAGAAAAAAATAAATAATAATAGAGATATTATAAATATAATATATATCATATATAAATATAGTTCCATAATATTGAACACCATGAGAGGTGGTTGGGGAAAATCAAACAATTATCGTTTCGTGAGGCAGTAGTTCTCTATACACAGGAAAAGTATGTTTGTATCCATTAGATGGAGGTGTGTGTAAATTTATTTTGAATCCTTCACAACATCACATTATGGTATGTTAAGGATAAATGTTTTGTTATGTAATAAAATAATAATATGATCTAAGGTATTATATATAGAAAATAAAGAAATAAACTTGATAGAAGAAATTACCTCTAAATCATGAAACTTCTTTTGATTTGGTCCAAAAGGCTTTCTTGAATTGTCTTATGCCTAAGGTAAGGATTATATAAGAAAGGTAGGGATTTTGGAAGAATATTTTAGAATAATATAGATGAAACAAGGGTCTTGAGAGGTGTTAGTATGTGTGTAAAGCTGGTGACCATTTATAAGAGGGAGGAAGGGAACTTTAGGAAAGTTTTGAAATATTTATTATTTTAAATTTAATTTCAATCAAAAATTTTCCAAAAACTAATTTAATTCAAATATAAGTTTATTTTTTGTTCGAATAACCATCATCCAATTATTTTTATACATGTTTTTAATATTTGTTTATCCATATCTTTTTGTTTTAACCCTTACTTAACCCTTTTAAATCATACAGTGATATCTTGTTATTTACACATTGTAGGTTAATGTAATTACTATATCATGTCAAAAGACCCAAAACAGTCATTTATAACATATTTTGACTTTTCTAAACCATTTGGACGAATATTAGATTTTAATTAATTAAATATAATTTCATAAACACTTATATATTTTATGTTATCAATTATGTCAATTTTGGAAACTATTCATGCGTGACTTTTTTACAAATTTATAACAACTTGATTTCTTCAAACCAAAGGAATTAACTAAAAGATAATATGTCAATATCATCCATAAAATTAATGGATGAAAAAAAAATCAAGTTAAATTTATTTTAATATTTATAATATCATTCATTTGAAACCTTTATTAATGTATCAATCACTATATCATCATTGTTTCATAATTAAATTTATTTATTTAATGTCAAAAAATTATAAAGAAAATACCATTAAGTAGGAAATATTTTTAGATTTATAATTACTATTTATATTGGAATATATAATTATATAACCACATATTCAAATTTTTTTAGTTAAAGATTCATGTTTATGATATTTTTCTCATTACTTTTAATTAATTAATATAACATGTTTTTATCACCACCAAGTGGATCCAAGGGGTCCTAAAATCAACCCAATGATTCCCATGGTCGTACATATCACATCCAATATAACTAGAACACTTTTGAAAATACTTTTAATATTATTATAACATTATTGTTTACTCCTACATACTAGATTTACCATTTATCCATGGTAAATAAAATAATTACTGAATTTACTATTCATACTGTCAAAAAATAAAATGTGCATATTTACAAAATCTGAACCTTATGATTCCATTCTTCCATATTAAAAACCCAGAATTGTATGAAATTAATTTAAAATTAATTTCCATTTTCAAAACTAAAATATGGTTTTTAAATAGTAAAGACTATAAATAGATGGACATGTGTTTATGTCCAATATAAAAGTGAAAATTATTCTAATGAGTGACATCATATTAAATGATAAAAAAATAATCCAATTATGTTTTAAGAGAAAATAAATAAATAATATTACTATATAATGATATTAGTTTAAAAGGTAGTTTTGAATTAAAATGCATTATTTTTCAATATTCATAAAAATAAGAATTTTATCATAAAAAGAAAAAAATTTCACCAAAATTAAATTTTGATGTTTTTATTCTAAGGAATAAATTTATTTTGTCAAATTGAACATATAAAAGTGAAAAAATATATATATAAAAAGTGTCCTACAACAATAGGCTGTAAAATGACATTTTAAAAATATTAGGGTATTTTATGCGTAAAATTGGATTCATACTCATATTATGACACTAAAATTTATTAGATAAAGGAAAAAGCATTTAACAAAAATGTATAATAATATTGTAGTATGTTCGATTTAATGACACCAATAAAAAAATAGGAGTTAACTATAATTTAAAATAATAATATCATTATTATATTATTTTTCGATATAACTCAACATTGTGTGCAATGTAAAATTTTGGAGAAACCAACTATTTTGTGTTGAGTATCCTATCAGATAAAGTGTCCTATTTAAAATAAAATTAATATCTTCTTCATAAATATTAATAGATTTGAAAAGGTATTATTCTATAAATAAATGGGATGCTAAAATCATTCCCCTGTTTGGAAATTGTGTCCCCACAATTTTATTTATTTATAAAATATGTTAGGGTATTTCTCCCTCATAACATTTTCATTTTTAAACATTTCCTCTTAAACCATATATTTTTTTTCAAAAAATCATTACCTGATTAATCACTTTATTCCACAATACGTTCTCTCTGCATTCAGGAATATTTACTGGAAATTCCTCATAATAAAGATTCTCTTCCAACTGAACTATCTCATGACTCTAAACATGAGATAAATGTGGCATATACTTTCTCAACATTGAATCCTAAAAAAAAATGTGTACATGGGATAAATTGGGTGGTAAAGCTACCCTTTACGAAATTGATCCAACTTTATCTAGGATTTCATAGGGTCCAATGAACCATAGACTCAACTATCCCCTTTTACCAAAACACAACATTCTATTCTGTGGAGAAGCATTGAGAAATACATGATCACCTATGTCAAATGAAAAATCCTTCCTCTAGTTATCCGCACAAGTTTTTTTCCAGCTCTGAGATTTCCTCATGTGCTTCTAATGAAACTGAATTTTTTCTACCATCTCTTCTACCAATTCTAGTTCCATCAATCTCATTTAAACTAGTTCATCTAAAAAATCTAGAGTTTGACACCACTTTCCATATAATGTATCAAATTGTACCATAATTAAACAGGAATGAAAACTTCTACTATAAAAAAACCCAATCAAAAAAATATGTTGATCCCAACTTCCATGGAAATCCCTTGAAAAATCACGTTAAATTTCCTCTAAGTTTTGACTTGTTCAGTTTGACTACCCATCAGATTGAAGATGAAAATCCATACTAAAATTTAATTCAGTTCCTAATGACATATGAAGGCTTTCGAGAAGTTAGAAGTGAACCCGAGATCACGATCAGATACAATGGAGAGGGTAACTCCATATAACCTCACTACCTCTTTAATATACAATTGATAAAGTTGATCTATAGATAGAGTATCTCAAATAGGAATAAAATGATATTATTTCATCAATAGATCAAAAATAACCCAGATTGCATTGTTAGCTCAGGATTTCTTTCGATAACCCCACTATGAAATCCATAGAAACATTTTCCAATTTCCACTCTAGCATTGGAAAAGGCTGAAGGATCCATTTTGGTAACTTCCACTCTTATTTAACTTTCTAACCAATAAAACACATCACAATAATGTTAATAATATCTCTTTTCATTCCCTCCCACCAAAAATACTCACAAAGAACTTTGTACATCTTAGTACTGGTAGGATGAACTAAAAATGAAGAACTATGTGCTTCACATTACAAATCTATTTTGAAACTGTGAATCACAAGGAACACATAATCTATTTCAAAACCTCAAAAAAAAACAATCACAATCAATTTTATATTCTGGTAACTTACACTTTTGAAACAATTCTACCTTTCTCTGCAAGTCACTATCTTCTTTATCCACTTACTTAATTCTATCTGATAGAGTTGATTTCACTTCCACTTGAAATAAAATAGACCATTTCCATGCACCAATTAATTCCAATCCAAAATTCATCAAATCATAAACAAAAGAATATTATTCCAAACATAGCATGGTTATTGTATCATTACTCTTTCGACTCAAAGCATCATCAACATTATTTTCCTTTCCTGAATGGTAATGGATCATGAAATCATAATCCTTAATTAATTTTATCCATAAAAATTGTATAATTTTTAATTATTTATGATTAATCATATACTTAAATTATTGGTGATAAGTATATATTTCACAAATTACACCATACAAAGGATGACTCCAAATTTTTAATATAAAAAAGTAGTTAATTCCAAATCATTTGTATGGTAATTCAGCTCATGATTTTTCAAATGATGTGAAGCATAAAAAAATACCTGATCATTCTACATTAGGAGACTTCCATGTCATTTTAATGCTTTATCACTGTAGATAAAAAATTCACTAGTACTGGATGACAAGGCCAAAATTGGAGCATTTACCAATCTTCATTTTCAGTTCTTGAAAAAATCATCACATTCTTTTTCCCAGATGTACTTAAATCCAATATGCGTTCCCTTAGTTAGTGGGATAGATAACCAAGAAAAGTTTTCAACAATCTGTTGGTAATAACCTACTAATCTATGAAATCTATTAATCTCTATGATATTGGTAGGTCATGACCACTCTTCAACAACTTTTGTTTTATATGGGTCAATAGTTATGCCATCTTTAGAAACAATGTGACCAATGTATGAAATTTTTTGCAACCAAGATTCACCCTTAATTAACATTCCATATATATTCTTTTCTTTTATTGTTTTCAAAACAAACCTTATGTGACTTTCATGTTCCTCTCAGATTTTAGAATATAGCAAGATATCATTTATAATATTTACCACAAACTGATCTAGAAACTGATGAAAGACTCTATTCATGTGATTCATAAATACAGTAGGTGCATTACATAACCTAAAGTTAATAAATACAAACTTCTAATTCCAATATATTATTTTTAAAGTTGTCTTTCGAATATAATCCTCCATCACCCTCAGTTGATGGTACCCAGACCTCAAATCAATCTTTGAAAAATACCGATCTCCCTAGAGCTGATCAAACAAATCATCGATATGTAGAAATTGATAATTGTTCTTAATAGTGATGTCATTCAAGGCTATATAATCAATACATAGTCTCATAGAACCATATTTTTCTTTCACAAATAAAATTGTAGCACCCCATTGTGATGTGATATGTTGAATTAATCCTTTATCAACTAATTCTTGGAACTAATTATTTATTTCCACATGTTGAACATGAGCCTTTCAATAAGGGGGTTTAGAAATAGGTTTTTCATTAGAAATAAAATCAATAGTAAATTCGACCTCCAGATTGGGAACAATACCATGAAACCCATCATAAAAACATCTGTGAATTCATTCACTACTAGAATGTCAGAAATCCAAACCATTTCTTTATTTTCAACGACATAACATGGATAAATTTCAGTTCCATATTTAATCAATATTTATACTTCTTGATATGTTAACAAAGTTTTGAAATCATAGAAAAAACTTTCTTTTATTCGCAATCTATTTTAGCATAATAAATTGAAAGCCAATACATGCTCAAAATTATATCAAAATCCAATATGGAATGTTCATCAAGATTTTTAGAAAATACTATTCAACTAATGATAATAGGAAGATTCCTATAAATCATGGTTTCTTTAGTACTTTCACCCGGAGTTACTACCAAAAGTTCCATATCACTTTAATGAGGTTCTATATCCAATTTACTTGAAAAGCTCTCAAAAATTAAATAATTTGAAGATCCAAAGTCAAATAGAGTATTGGCATATTTTTATGAAATCTGTAACATACCTATTACCAATACATTTATTGGTCCGACATTAATCATTGTAGTTTAAAATGATTTTTCCATGCGCTTTTACTTTTTATCTTTATTATTTCTACCCTGGGTAATCAACTTTGGACACATATTGGCATAATTTCATAACTCATTGCTACAAAATAATCTTACCTATTGTTTTTCATTGCATGCATGTTCATCTTCCTTACAGTTATGAGAAATATGACCAGTATTACCACATCAGAAACAATTCCTGTACATTGAGAGAAATCACCCAAGATTATTTTTACCACACTTCTCACAAGTTGTCAATTTGGTATTCTTACCTCCAGGATTAATTAATGAATTATTTCCAATTTCCTGGAAACTTGATTTCTTATTTTTTTGATCTCATGGAATATATTCTCATATGAAAACTCCATTTCAAACTTCCCAGCACATCAGAAAAGTTTTTCTTATCTTTTGAACTCATGAGAAGCTAAAGCCCTTTGATATTTTGTGTTTAATCAATATTACAACCAATTTATCTTACTATAAATATCATTGATAAAAAAATTTACATACCTTGACAAATGGGTTCAATTTTCTTCATATTTAGCCATATAATTTTCCACATTTTATCTAAATTCCATGAATTTATTTTCCATTATAAGTCTAATAGCCTTAGGGAAATATTTCCCAAGAATATATTCGTAAATTTGTCCCATTCCATGGCATCAATATATTCAATTCCTATGATGTTTCTAATCATTAAAATCCACTAATCAACTTCACCTTCATAATGATAAACAAAAATATTAACCTTTGTATCATCTAAATAACCCATTACATCAAAAACGTTTTCTAATGATTTAATCAACCCTTTAGCTTGCATAAGGTCATATGATCATCTGAATTATGCAAAATGTTGCCTCATGAAATTTTATATTATAGAAATATGCCTCTACAGTTGGTATAATTGATATCATTCATGGACACTGCCAGCATTTATTGACTGAGTCAACTGAGCCATTACTGAAAAAATCTATTTAGTTCCAATGCCGACATTATCAGGATGTTTATATGGAAGGTCATTTCCCATTGTATTCCCTCAAAGAACTACTTCCCAGTTTCCTCTATGGAAACCCATTTTGAACAATCATATCATAGATGACACAATGTTGTAATATTAAAATGTTATATCATTTCAATTTAACCATAATGTAAATTTAATTTATGGATAATCTATTTATAATATTCTCACTCTTAAAGTTATCTAAACTGATTTCTGATACAAACAATATGGCCCCAGCCTCAAGAATTACTTAATACTGAGATAAGTCAATAATTTGACATTAATTCCCATGAAAGATCTTTTAAATTTTATATATTTATATAATTATTTCATAACATATAAATAAAATATTGAATATCAAAAGTGTAAACTTCTTCTCACTATCCATTTTCTTCATAAAATAAACTCTTTAAAATGAAACATGACAATGATTCATGTTTTAACAACATAAAATTTCCTTGAACCCATCCTTGACTCTATTATTTTTTATTTCCTATTAAAAATATTTAAGAACTTGGTAAGAGCATAAAAAGACTAGTAAGGGATACATAATGAAAGGAAAATGTTAGTCTTAGGGTAATGTGAACACCATGAATACTTTATCATAAATTAACACTTTTCACCTTTGAGAAGTACTAAATATAATTCCCTAAATATAATCTCATTTCATACACTTTTGGTAAACAAAATATTACCATAAGGCCCATATAAATAAACATATTTCATATAATGGTAATTAGGTATGTAAACATTCTTATATAGAATAACCATACGGTCGACTTCCACACATATCACTAACTTGATTAACCATATGACCGACTTCCATACACAATTAATTAGAGGTTATAAGGTTACCAATAATCCATGGATTATCAAGGAACCACCCATGTTTAGTTTATCACATAACCACCTATCCTTTGATTACCACGTAACCACCCGTCAAATGTCTAAGTACCATTACATAATCAAAACAGATAAAATATTTTAAATATCAACATTTCACTAATAACATTTCATTTGAAATCCAAAGAAATAATTTCAAGACATTGAAATACTGAATCCATTTAAAAAACCATTTTCAATATGTAAACACTTAAAAAGGGAATAAGGTATTTGTTTTCTTTTTTAAAACATTAAGGCTCATAGAGGAAGCCAAATAATTATTACAGCAGAGAAGAGGCCGTTTTTTCCGCATACATTAAAAACATTATGTTGGCCATTTAATAAACAATTTGTATAAAAAATATTTCATTTAATTAAATTATCAGTTGAAGGGTTTTTATATACACCGTATAAAATAATGAGGTGTATATTCTCAAAAATGACTCAATGAAAGAAGATTGAGAGGAAGTCCCTTACCTTGAGTCCGACTCAACACGTATGTTCCATGTTCTTCCTGAATAAAAAATTTAAGTTAATTTCTAATTTTTTGAGAATATTTTTCATTTTTATTATTTTTTTGTATCACTTATTTCGATGTTTTAAATATTAAATAATTCTTTAAGTTAATATCGGTCATTTTTTTTGATATTCGGTAGTTGAGTCAGAAATTAAATTGTTTTGATATATACTGTACAGGTAGTCAAAAGTACATCATCTAAAAAATGATATTTATGATTTATTTATCATTTATATCCATTATATATGTATTTATAATATCCCATAACACTTGGAGATAAGAAATTAAATGTACTGTTCATGGAGATGGTAGGTCGTACGTACACATGACCGATGCATTCAATTCATTGTCATACTAAATGAATAATAAACAAATTATATAAATGTATATTATATTAATAGTATTATATTTATTTCTTGTATGTCTCGTAGATTTAATAAAACCATCCTTTATATATTCCATGTATATCATGAACAAGTCATATCACATTGAGGGGGCGGTATTCCACCATTACTCAAATGAAATTATCTTATTTATAAATCATGTAAAGCATAACGGTATGATGAAATACCAATTACAAAAAATAAAGAAAAAATAGATATAATATATATCATATATAAATATAGTTCTATAATAATGGAAACCATGAGAGGTGGATGTGGAAAATCGAACAATCATTATTTCGTGAGGCAATAGTTTGTTGTACCCAGAAACAATATGTTCATATTCATTAGATGGAGGTGTGTGTATGTGTTGTTAGAATGAATCTCATAAGAACACACTAATATATTGAGGATACTTTTTTTGTTATGTAATAAAACAATAATATGAGAATAGGGAGTGGAGAAAGAAAATAGAGAAAAGTAACTTGAGAGAAGACGTTACCTCTAAATCAGGTTAGTTCTTCTGATTTTGGAAAAAGGATTTATTGAATTAACTTCTACCCAAGGTAAGTGTTGGGAAAAAATCCCTCAATAAATCATTGAAATATTTTTGAGGTGATTTTGTTTGTTGACAAAGTGTACATCTGTGTTGTGATTGTTGACAAAGAAAAATAGGACATACAATTTTGTTGAAAAAGGGGATTTCATGGTGGAATGTCGAGTTCAAGAGTTGTGGTCAATGATCGATGTCTGATTAAAGAACTTCGACAAAGGAATGGATGATCTGGAGGTGGTACAAAAAGAACAGATACATGGTGGCACCGTTTTCCAGTGTTTACCAAATTTTTGGGCCTGAAAATAGACAAATGAAGAAAAGTGTTTTTGGAAAAGGGACTTCCACACCAAGGTCTTGGAGGTTTGGAAACATTGGTTCAATATGTTTTTCAAGATCAGTACTTCAAAATATGGAAAAGGCAAGAGGGTAGCACAAGTATTGGTTTGGTCGTGTAAGTGACTTTTTTGCTGAGAAAGGACTTGCATGTCGGTGCCTAGGAGGATTGGAAACTTGCGTGCCTATTGTTTTTCAAGATCAAAACATGAAAATATGGATAAGGGAGAAAGGCGCCCACATTTGGAAGTGGGTCACCCAAGTGACTTTCAGGGGTAGAGACTTACGTGCTGAGACATGTGCGCCGAGGGGAGACTTGTGCGCCATCGCGCAGACTGTCCAAATGCCTATAAATACAGGTCGACCCCTCCTCGTTACACACGAGCTCAACAATTGGAGAAAATCAATGCTCCCATCGCACATGTGTGGTGGTCACACAAGTGGTGTGTAATAACCCGAGATTTTATAAGATATATTATTTGGAATTTCATTCATATCTTTTGTTGTTCGATACACCAAGATTAGCTTGCGCTATACGCAACACTGTATTAACTTGCAGTATACGCAACACTAATCCTGGATCGTGTTACACACAATTTTAGGTTTGTTTCATAGTAGTTATTCAACGAAACATTGAGTATATATATATTCAATGTATTTTGTTATACGTAGCATCAGAGGAGTCGTGTATTACACGCAACCCTGACTTGGCTTGCATTACACGCAATCGTGACCTACCTCGATAGCGTGTGTTGTACGCAATACCGAGTTTTACTAAACAACGATATATTATTATAATATTATTATGAACTAGATGTTATTAATAGTATTAACGAAATTTTGAATTTTATAACATTATTATTAATCTTACACATTTTCTAGAACATGGTATAAGAACAAAATAAATTTTTCGGGTAAAATAAGTATTTTTCAAAAAATGCAGTTTTTCCGCCTTTTGATGGAGCACCCACATTAAATCTAGTTTTTGACTTGTTTATAAGTTCAAATTTAAAAAATAAAATTATTCTTTGGAATCATTATATAAAATTTTACCTAGGATAAATTTTTCATATTATTATGATAACTTTCATATTTTAATGAATAGTAAAAACACGCTATATTTTAATTAAAAACAAATTTTTTTCATCATAATAACTTATGTGGTTAAATTATAATATTTAATGGTTTTAAAGTAAAAATAGAATATATTTTTACCATTTAATATAATGTATATCATTAGCTTTTATTTTACATTGAATTCGTAGGTTAAATCAATTCGATCATTTGCAATGTTTTAAACAAAAACCCGTTTTTAATTCGACAACGGGATTAATTTTAATTTAATTTCTGCAAATTATGTGTATTTAATTTGAAAAAATGGATTCCATATTTGGAATCATTGGGTCCAAATTATGTTAATAGGATACTTTTTATTTTTGGGAATTACGAATACTAACTACGGTAAATTTTATTTACCATAGTTAAAGGTAAATCGGGTAATTAAGGGTGAATATAATATTATAAAATTACCCTAACACATGCCAAAATTCTATTGGATACTAAAAGTCGACCCATATCACCTAATGGTATGATTATATTCATTTTATGGACTTTTGACCATGAAAATAATTTAATTATTATTAAAACCAAAGAAAGTGACAACATGTCATTCTCTTAATTCTTATAAGTATAATAATTTTAATTTAGTGATAAACATCATAAAACATAGAACATAAATAATATACCGAAAGCTAATAAAATTATCTACATCATGATAATTTATTTAGATTTCTTAGGGATTAAATAATTATCATTAATGGTGATACATTAATGATGCAGAAATTATTTATTTAGTGAAAAATCTGTAATATAGTTTTTATTGAAATAATAATACCCATTAAAAGGCCCACAAACCTGACAAAAACTTATTTTTAGTGTGTATATATACCAGAATAATCTAATTACCTAATATATAACCGTTTGTAGTCTTATAAAAGTGATTATAACACTTATATTATTTTATTTTAAATGATGCCAAAGTTGTCACCTTCATAATCTAATAAATATAACAATTTAAATATTGTGATTTTAAGATGATAAATTCAAGTAAAAGTATTATTGTAAAAGTTAATATATTTATCTTCATAATAGTATTTTATTTTTAATTTTTATGAAACAAATAAGTATATTAAATAATTATACAAAAATTTTGTAGTAATTAGTTTATTAAGAGATAAACCAAATAAATTGTTTTAAAAATAATAAAATAAATATTATATGAACTATTTGATGTGATCCACTAATTTTATAGATAAATATGTCCTTTTATAAATATATTAAAGCTTTTAGTTCAAAAATATCTTCTGTATACATTTTATTGAAATTCATATAAATTAATAGTGTCAAAATTGACACTACTGTTATTTTATAAAAATAACATATTATAAAATTATTTAAAAATCACAAAAATATTTAAAAATTATAAATTTATATTTATATGGTCTAAAAGGTTATAAATTATCCATGTATTGACAATTCAAAACAAATAAGTAATTTTTTGTTATAATTTAAAATTTAGAATGTTATTACCACAAATAAAATTAAATTGATTAAGTAAGGATAAATCAAGTTGATAATGTTTAAAATAATTTCCTAACATTCTAAAGTTTATTGGTTGATGGTATTACAACACTATATCATAATATATTCTAATATGAGTCATTTTTGGAGGATTTTAAGTGGGGTTAGATTTATTATAAATTAATATTTTAAAGATTTCCAAAGGTGCCCCTCTCCTCCCTTATAAAAGGGCACCTCCTACCTCTCCTCCTCACACCAATTTGAGCCTTTAGGCTCGGCCAAAACATGCCCATTTACCTTCTCAACTTCCCTAGAAACATCCTAGAGGTACTGGTCTTCTTTAAAGACCAATTTTAGTACCCTAAGAGGAGGATTCAAAGAGGCGTGCCAAAGAAGAGGTAATATCCGTTACCGATTCATTCAATTTTCTTTCTTCTTCAACTTCTTCTTCTTTAGTTGTTTCATTTTGAATTAATAACATCATTATCACTCATATAATGATATGTTATTATATGTATGAAACAACCATATTTCACCATCTATCCATCCTATGGAAAATGAAATCACAGCGCGTGCGTACGTACGGAATACCGTCTCCACGCTGTGGTGTAATTTATTTTCCACCACCACCTTACATGGATGGGTATAATGGTGAAATTAATGAATATATATGATTATTGTAAAGTTATATTGATTCTGTAATATTATACATACACATTAATAAATTTTGATGATCATGGGAATGATATCATCACTCGTGCATACGTACGGAATACCGTCTCCACGACGCGATGAGACTCAATCTCCATGATAACCATTCAAGAATGATTATAAAGTATATATAATAAGTAATCATAAAATATATGAAATAATAATTCTACTGGATTTATGTATATATATATTTATGTCATCTACTTAATTCCATTCAATTCAATAAAGAAACGAAAACCGCGCTCATGCGTACGTACGGCCTACCGTCTCCATGAACAGTGTATTTCTTTCCATTTATCGATCTATTATATATATGTATATTATTAATATATATTATATATAAATCATTTTTTATATTCTGGGATTATGTAATCATGATCTAAGTAATCATATGAATAATTAAATGTCAAAACATGGACTACAAATGAAATGATTTTACCCAAAACACTCTTTAACATGGAATTTACAAAAGAACGAGTAATATAAAGTCATAAATGAACCATATATGATATAATAACAATGAATATGAATCTGTAATAAGTCAATTACATTATTTAAATCATTATACAGGAGGTTTGGATACTTAAGAAGCATATCAGACCTAAGGTAATGGATAATTTTTCAAATCTCATTTTTTTATCCGAGATTGCTTATACGTAAGTATTTACTAGGGTTATTGTTATCATCCATTTCCATGTTTTCTAAAAGTTTTTTTATGTATGTTTAATTTCCTTTTTACCCATTTTGATTTTACTACATGGTTTGTAAGAAACCTTTCTTTTGTTTACGTTACGTGGTGCTTTTTGACTTTTCCAGTAAATGTACGAGAAGAATGTTTTTTTAACTTATATGGCACAAAGAGATTTTTACGGTTTTATAAAGCCTTATTTTCATGAAGCTTCCTGCAAAATATTTCTTGACTATTTACATCAAAATCTCTTTCTTTTAAAATTGCATGGCATTTTGTGAGAAGAAAATGATTTTCACGAAGAAAATATATTTTCCTCAAGAATTCATTTCAAGTGCTTTATCAAAACCATTTTCCATCTAAGATGACATTATTTCATATGTGTATGTTTCAAGTATAATGTATCTATGATTTACATGGTTTCACTTTTCTTATGATGAAATGATATCCATTTTTTTATATGGATTATGTTATGATGGAATGATGTTTATGAAACCCATTTTATTCTTTGGGTTGTGATGAATGTTTTATGTTTATTTTGTGGCACAAGTAAGAATGATTTCATTATTAGATGGGTGGGACCTATATCTCCCTCTAATTCATTGGGTAAAGATTTATATCTCATGAGATAGACATGTCTAGAATGTCAAGTTAAACCAGTTCAGTAATACAGGACTGGAACGAGGAGTGAACTCGATTCAGAAAGGGACTTTGTCCACTAAGATGGTCTTAGCAGCAATGCCTTGGCTAATATAGAAATCATATCATGTGATTAATGGTTTCCACAATTACATGTTTTATTCCCATGCTATTTTATCATTCTTAATTTTTCTTTATGATCTATGCCTTACGGACTTCCATGTTTTATGTCCTTGCTCAAGCTTTTGATGTTTAAACATTATGTTCATGATTTTAAGTTCAAATGTATATGGTATGTTTTATTTTATCCATGATTACCCTTACTGAGCATTTGAGCTCACAATTTTTATGTTTTCTTTTCCCCAGGATATAAAGAAATGTTTTAGGTATGAAAAAAGGGGAAGATCTTTTTGGGAGATGTTGAAGATCTTTCTCCACGATTAGAAGATTACGTTCCATGTTTCCAAACACACTAAACTATTACGGTCCTTGTGTGTCTGTTTTTGATATGTATTAAGTATTACACAAAAGTAATGTAATGTTTATGTATGTCAAGCTTTGGGTCTCTACATTTGGTATCAAAGGGCAAAGGAGGTAGGAATGAATCTGATCATTGGGAACTCTCACATGTGAGCGTTGGACGGAGAATGGCTCTCCACCCAAGGGCTTCATGAGGAAATGGCTGCCACTGGGGATGGTGGTGTGTCCCGCCCAGGCAGTGTAGCTGCCCATGGAGTGCCCTGATAGATATCAATTATAGTCCACTAGAAGTAATTCCAGACCATTATAGTTGGTATCAGAGGAAAGGTTTAGTCAACCTTTGGAAACTAGGATGCGAAAACGTTAGTGAGATCCCTAGAGATATTTTTAAGGTATGTCTCGGGATATCCCTAAGGATAGTTATACGCATAGGATATAGTCGTAGAACTATGGTAATGATCATAGAATTTAACCTAAGATGTTAGATATTGAGGTTACTTCCCCTTTACTATGTTGTTTTCCCTAGCATGATTTTTGCCTCTCACACTATTCTTTTTGGGTTTTAGAAAATGTGTGGAAACAGGAAGATTCAGGATAATGGAGGATATGACGGACAATAGAATGATATTCTTCATGAGCAACCAAATGAAACGGGATTTGGAAGTCCAAGAATCATTATTATGCCTAATTAGAAATCTCATAATATGATCAATAATGTCAACTTTATTAAGTTTCCCGACTCAGATAATAAGAGAAAGATGGAGTTTCATGATGATCATAGAGGAAAGAATGTTCAATTTCCCTCATTTAAATCATCTGGGAAGAGGCATCAGGGATATTGTTTCAAAGGAACAGGAAGATTCTTTGGGTGTGGAAAAGAAGGACACAAAGCCAGTAAGTGAAAAGGAAAAGGTTCAGTTAACACCATGGATAAGGATAATGGTATTGCTAAGACATCAACAATGAGTAGATGTTTTAAATGTGGAATGTATGGGCATTATTCAAACAAATGTCCTATGGGAAAATCGCATGAAGAGAATCAGCATGGTCATACGGGTAGTATTTATGTGGATGATGATGAAGAGACTTCAAATGAAATATGAGATGAAATAAATAATTAAGCTTAGCTAGTGGTTTAATAAGTTAGTGGAATGATTGAATGTTTATAAAGAATAATGTATGGTACTATGGAATAAAGAATCATCTAAGGATTGTTACACTATTTTTTTTCCTAAAGTATATGAAAGTATATGTTGAATAGTACCGGTAACCATGGAAGGTTATTCAGATATTTTTGGAAAGTAGATGATATGCGCATAATGAAGGGATATGAAGATAATAAGATGTTTGATTGTATTCATGAGCTCATGACTGATATAAGGACTAAGTGATATTATGGTTTGATTATATATAAATTTTGGGATTTTTGTATGTGGAAAGAGTTAACTTTTGACAGCATTCATGTTTTCACTAAGGTTAAATGGGTATCCATTTTTCAAGAGAATACATGATTAAGGTATTCACATGTTTGGAATTTGACCAACATAATATATCTTATGATATATGGGGGATAAATGATGGCATTCACGTGATTGTTATGTGAAATTTCAAGTAATAATTTTCTTTATACTATGAGATTGGACCGAAGGATTTTAGATAAGCCTAAAGATTGGAATGGATTATGTCAGACAAAAGTTAGTTTTGTTTAAGGATAGAACTTTTTTCGATATTATTAATGGGATGTTATAGTAATGTAGTTTTAGAAAAAGGACAACCTGCAGGACTGGTGACATCCCATCACGCCAGACAAGGCTGTGGGAATCAAACCCACAACCGAAGTGTGACTGGCCTTTATCGCCTACCACTAGCCTACAGGAAGTTCTTGGTTAGTAGAAACTAGTTTTATTTTATTAAGCGGAATGATATATGAAGTATAAGTTCATTTTTGGAACCATATACGATGAATCTAACCATATGATGGACTTATAACTTTTTTCTAACCTTTTGTTTGAAACAGATGGATTGACCAATCATTCTATCACATGATCTTCTAACACATCACGAATAACAAATTCAACTTCATTTCATTAAGGGATGAAGTGGAAATTGTTCAATTCACGAACAACAGTGAGATTGTACCAAAATGATGAAAGTCTTTCTTTTAATTCATCAACTTTAGGGAAATGATCTAGAAAACCAAAAAAAATTTCTTAGTGACCTTATATCTGATGAATCATACGGTACCTTAGATCATCACAAATCTATGGTTTTGTGATTTTTGGATTTATCATAGCCATGTTCTCTACAACTCTCTATCAGAACATGATGGTAAGATTTCTCTTCCATATCCATATTTTCACCTATGTTATCCTATGTGGAAACCCAGTGATTAGTTTATTTGGGTAACTATTATGTTTCATACTTTAGTTTATAAAGATATGTTTTGGTATTCTTTTTTACGATGTGGGTTTCAATTAAAGAAACTTTCAAGTAGAAACCCATTTATAACCCCGACGAATTTCGAGGGTGAAATTCATTTTAAGGGGGGTAGAATGTAATAACCCAAGATTTTATAAGATATATTCTTTTTAATTTCTTTCATATCTTCTATTGTACGATACACCAAGATTATCTTGCGCTATACGCAACACCGTATTAGCTTTTAGTATATGCAACACTAATCCTGGATCATGTTACACACAATTTAATGTTTGTTTGATAGTAGTTATTCTACGAAACATTGAGTATATATATATATATATTCAATTTATTTTGTTATACACAGCAACAAAGGATTCGTTCACTACACGCAACCCTGACTTGGCTTGTATTACATGCAATCATGACCTTCCTCGATAGCGTGTGTTGTACGCAATACTGAGTTTTACTAAACAACGATATATTATTATAATATTATTATGAAATAGCCGTTATGAATAGTATTAACTAAATATTTAATTTTATAACATTATTATTCATCTTACACATTTTCTAGAACATGGTATAAGAACAAAATAAATTTTTCGTGTAAAATAAGTATTTTTTAAAAATTGCAGTTTTGCCGCCTTTTGATGGCGCACCCACATTAAATATAGTTATTGACATGTTTATAAGTTCAATTTTACAAAATAAAATTATTCTTTGGAATCAGGTTATAAAATTTTACCTTGGATATATTTTTCATATTATTCTGATAACTTTCATATTTTAATGAATAGTAAAACCACGCTATATTTTAATTAAAAACAACTTTTTTTTATCATAATAACTTTTGTGGATAAATTATAATATTGAATGGTTTTAAAGTATAAATAGAATATATTTTTACCATTTAATATAATGCATGTCATTAGCATTGATTTTACACTGAATTCATAGGTTAAATCAATTCAATCTTTTGCAATGTTTTAAACAAAAACCTGTTTTCATTCGACAAAAGGATTAATTTTAATTTAATTTCTGAAACTTCTATGTATTGAAATTTAAATAATAGATTCCATATTCGGAATTAATGGGTCCAAATTATGTTAATAGGCTACTTTTTATTTTTGGGAATTATGAATAGTAACTACGGTAAATTTTATTTACCATAGTTAAAGGTAAATCGGGTAATTAAGGGTGAATATAATATTATAAAATTACCCTAACACATTCCAAAAATCTATTGGATGACTAAAAGTAGACCCATATCACCTAAGGGTCAGATTAGATTCATTTTATGGACTCTT
Source organism: Viscum album (assembly GCA_963277665.1). Taxonomy (NCBI): domain Eukaryota; kingdom Viridiplantae; phylum Streptophyta; class Magnoliopsida; order Santalales; family Viscaceae; genus Viscum; species Viscum album. The sequence goes on from OY728132.1 coordinate 1,883,158,921, forward strand.
GACCATGAAAATAATTTAATTATTATTAAAACCAAAGAAAGTGACAACATGTCACTCTCTTAAATCTTGTAAGTATACTAATATTTATTTAGTGATAAACATCATAAAACATTGAACATGAATATTCTCCAGAAATCTAATAAAATTATCTACATCATGATAATTTATTTAGATTTTTTAGAGATTATATAATTATCATTAATGGTGATACATTAATTATGCAGAAATTATTTATTAAGTGAAAAATCAGTAATATAATTTTTATTAAAATACTAATTCCCATTAAAAGGCCCAAAAACCTGACAAAAACTTATTTTTAGTGTACATCTATACCAGAATAATCTAAGGACGTAATATATAACTGTTTGGAGTCTTATAAAAGTGATTATGACACTTATATTATTTTATTTTAAATGATGCCAAAGTTGTCACCTTCATAATTTAATAAATATAAAAATTTATATATTGTGATTTTAAGATGATAAATTCGAGTAAAAGTATTATTGTGAAAGGTAATGGATTTATCTTCATTATAGGATTTTATTTTTAATTTTTATGCAACAAATATGTATATTAAATAATTATACAAAAAGGTTGTAGTAATTATTTTATTAAGAGATAAACCAAATAAATGGTTTTAAAAATAATAAAATAAATATTATATGAACTATTTAATATTATCCACTAATTTTATAGATACATCTGTCCTTTTATAAATCTATTAAATATTTTAGTTCGAACATATATTCTGTATATATTTTATTTAAATTCATATAAATGATTAGTGTCCAAATTGACACTATTGTTATTTTATAAAAATAACATATTAAAAAATTGTTTACAAATCACAAAAATATTTATAAATTATAAATTTAAATTTATATGGTCTAACATGCTATAAAGTATCCAATTATAGATAATTCACAATGAATAAGTAATTTTTTGTTATAATTTAAAATTTAGAATGTTATTACCACAAATAAAATTAAATTGATTAAGTAAGGATAAATCAAGTTGATAATGTTTAAAATAATTTCCTAACATGTATAAATTTTATTGGTTGATGATATTACAACACTATCTTAGCTTATATTCAAATATTAGTAATTTTTGGATGTTTTCAAGTGGGGTTATATTAATTATGAATTAATATTTTTGAGATTTCCAAAGGTGCCCCTCTCCTCCCTTATAAAAGGGCACCTCCTCCCTCTCATCCTCACAACAATTTGAACCTTTAAGCTCTCATAACCCTACCCATTTACCTTTTGAACATCCCTAGAAACATCCTAGTGGTCCTGGTCTTCTTCAAAGACCAGTTTTAGTACCCTAAGAAGAGGATTCAAAGAGGTGTATCAAAGAAGAGGTAATATCCGTTACCGATTCTTTCAAGTATCTTTCTTCTTCAACTTATTCTTCTTTAGTTGTTTCATTATGAAGTAATAAAAAAAGTATCACTTATATACTGATATTCTATTATAAGTATGAAACAACCATATTTCACCATCTATCCATCCTATGGAAAATGAAATCACCGCGCGTGCGTACGTACGGAATACCGTCTCCACGCCGTGGTGTAATCTATTTTCCACCACCACCTTACTTGGATTGGTATAATGGTGAAATTAATTAATATATATGATTATTGTAAAGTGATATTGATTCTTTAATATTATACATAAACTTTAATACAATTTGACGACCATGGGAATGATATCATCGCTCGTGCATACGTACGGAATACCATCTCCACGATGCGATGAGATTCACTCTCCATGATAACCATTCAAGAATGATTATAAAGTATATATAATAAGTAATCATAAAATATATGACATAATAATTCTACTGGATTTATGTATATATATATTTATGTCATCTACTTAATTCAATTCAATTCATTATGGAAACGAAAACAACGTTCATGCGTACGTACGGCCTACCGTCTCCATGAACGGTGTATTTCTTTCCATTTATTGATATATTATATATATTTATATTATGAATATATATTATATATAAATCAAGTTTTATATTATGGAATTAAGTAATCATGATCTAAATAATCATATGAATAATTACAAGTCGAAACACGGACGACAAATGAAACAATTTTACCCAAAACACTCCTTAACATGGAATTTACAAAAGAACGGGTAATATAAAGTCATAAGTGAACCATATATGATATAATAACAATGAATATGATTCCTTAATAAGTCAATGAAATTATTTAAATCATTATTCAGAAGTTTTGGATACGTACGAAGCATATCAGACCTAAGGTAAGGGATAATTTTGAAAATCTCATTTTTTTATCCGAGATTGCTTATACGTAAGTATTTTCTGGGGTTATTGTTATCATCCATGTATATGTTTTCTATAAGTGTTTTTATGTATGTTTAATTTCCTTTTTACCCATTTTGACTTTTACTACATGTTATGTAAGGAATCTATCTTTTGTTTATGTTACGAGGTACTTTTTGACTTTTCCCGTAAAAGTATGAGAAGAATGTTTTTTTAACTTATACGGTACGAACGGATTTTTACGGTTTTATAAAGCCTTATTTTCATGAAGCTTCCTCCAAAAGATTTAATGACTATTTACATAAAAATATATTTCTTTTATAATTTCATGGAATTTTGTGAAAAGAAAATTATTTTCACAAAGAAAGGATATTTTCCTCCAGAATTCATTTATAGTGCTTTATCAAAACCATTTTCCATCTAAGATGACATTATTTCATATGTGTATGTTTCAAGTATAATGTCTCTATGATTTACATGGTTTCATTTTTCTTATGATGAAATGATATCCATTTGTTTTATATGGATTATGTTATGATGGAATGATGTTTATGAAACCCATTTTATTCTTTGGGTTATGATGAATGTTTTAAGTTTATTTTGTGGAACAAGTAAGAATGATTTAATTATGAGATGGGTGGGAACCATATCTACCTCCAATGCATTGGTTAAAGATTTATATCTCATGAGATAGACATGTCTGGAACGATAAGTTAAACCGGTTCAGTAATACAGGACTAGAACGGGGAGTGAACTCGATTCCGAAAGGGACTTTGTCCACTAAGATGGTCTTGGCAGCAATTACATGGCTAATATGGAAATCATATCATGTGGTTAATGGTTTCCACAATTACATATTTTATTCCTATGCTATTTTTATTATTCTTAATGTTTCATTATGATCTATGCCTTATGGACTTCCATGTTTTATGTCTTTGCTCAAACTTTTGATGTTTAAACATTATGTTCATGTTTTTAAGTTCAAATGTATATGGTATGTTTTATTTTATCCATGCTTACCATTATTGAGAATTTTAGCTCACCCTTTTTATGTTTTCTTTTCCCCAGGATATAAAGAAAGGTTTTAGGTAAGAAAAAAAGGGGACGATCTTTATGGGAGATGTTGAAGATCTTTCACCACGATTAGAAGATTACGTTCCATGTTTCCAAAGACACTAAACTATTACAGTCCTTGTGTGTCTATATTTATTATGTATCAATTATTTCGAAAATGTAATGTAATGTTCATGTACATCATGCTTCGGGTCTCAACATTTGGTATCAAAGGAAAAGGAGGTAGGAATGAATCTGATCCTTGGGATCTCTCACATGTGAGCGTTGGATGAAGCATGGCTCTCAGCCCAAGGGCTTCATGAGGAAATGGATCCCACTGGGGATGGTAGTGTGTCCCACCCAGGGGGTGTAGCCACCCATGGAGTGCCCTGATAGGTATCAATTATAGTCCACTGGAAGTAATTCCATACCGTTATAGTTGGTATCAGAGGAAAGGTTTAGTCAACGTTTGGAAACTAGGATGCGAAAATGTTAGTGAGATCCCTAGAGATATTTCTAATGTATGTCTAGGGATATCCCTAAGGATAAGTATAAATATAAGATACAGTCCTAGAACTATGATAACGATCATAGAATTTAACCTAAGATGTTAGATACCGAGGGTACTTCCCCATTACTATGTTGTTTTCCCTAGCATGATTTTTTCCTCTCACACTAATTTTCTTGGGTTTTAGAAAATGGCTGGAAACAGGAAGATTCACGATAATGGAGGATATGATGGACAATGGAATGATATTATTCATGAGAAACCAAATGAAACAGGATTTGGAAGTCCAAACTTCATTATTATTCCTAATCAGAAATCTCATAATATGATCAATGATCTCAACATTGGTAAGTTTCCTAACTCAGATAATAAGATAAAGATGGAGTTTCATGATGATCATAGAGGAAAGAAAGTTCAATTTCCCTCATGTAAATCATGTGGGAAGAGGCATCAAAGAGATTGTTTCAAAGGACCTGGAAGATGCTTTGGGTGTGGAAAAGAAGGACACAAATCCAGTAAGTGCGACAGAAAAGGTTCAATTAACACCATGGACAAGGATAATGGTATTGCTTTGACATCAACAATGATTAGATGATTTAAATGTGGAATGTATGGGCATTATTCAAACCAATGCCCTAAGGGAAAATCTCCTGAAGAGAATCAGCATGGTTATACGGGTAGTATTTATGTGGATGATGATGAAGAGACTACAAATGAAATATGAGATGAAATAAATGATGAAGCTTAGCTAGTGGTTTAAGAAGTTAGTGGAATGATTGTATGTTTATAAAGAATAATGTGTGGTACTATGGAATAAAGAATCATCTAAGGATTGTTACACTATTGTTTTTCCTAATGTATATGAAAGTATATGTTGAATGGTACGGGTAACCATGGAAGGTTATTCAGATATTTTTGGAAAGTAGATGATATGTGCATAATGAAGGGATAAGAAGATAATGAGATGTTTGATTGTTTTCATGAGCTCATGACTGATATAAGGACTAAGTGATATTATGGTTTGATTATATATAAATTTTGGGATTTTGGTATGTGGAAAGATTTAACTTTTGACAGCATTCATGTTTTCACTAAGGTTAAATGGGTATTCATTTTTCAAGAGAATACATGATTAAGGTATTCAAATGTTTGTAATTTTACCAACAAGATATATCTTATGATTTATGGGTGATAAATGATGGAATTCACATGATTGTTATGTGAAATTTCAAGTAATCATTTTCGTTATACTATGAGCTTGGACCAAAGTATTTTAGATAACCCTAAATATTGGAATGGATTGTGTTGGACATAAGTTAGTATTGTTTAAGGATAGAACTGTTTTTGATATTATTAATGGGATGTTATAGTAATGTAGTTTTAGAAAAAGGAAAACCTGCGAGACTGGCGACAGCCCATCGCATCAGACAAGGTTGTGGGAATCGAATCCACAACCAATGTGCAACTGGCCTTTATCGCCTACCACTAGCCTACAGGAAGTCCCTTGTTAGTAGATACTAGTTTTATTTTATTAAGTGGTATGATATATGAAGTATAAGTTCATTTTTATAAGCATATACAATTAATCTAACCATATGATGGACTTATAATTTTTTATAACCTTTTGTTTGAAATAGATGGAATGACCCATCATTCTATCACATGATCTGCTAACACATCACGAATAAAAAATTCAACTTCATTTCATTATGTGATGAAGTGGAATTTGTTCAATTCACGAACAAAAGTGAGATAGTACCAAAATCATGTAAGTATTTCTTTTAATTCATCAAATTTAGGGAAATGGTATTAAAAACCAAAAATTTTGTCTTAGTGACCTTCTATCTGATGAATCATATGGTACCTTAGATCATCACAAATCTATGGCTTTGTGATTGTTGCCTTTTTCATAGCCATGTTCTCTACCACTTTCTATCAGAACATGATGGTTAGATTTTTCTTCCATATCCATATTTTCACCTATGTTATCTTATGTGGATACCCAGTGATTTGTTTATTTGGGTAGCTGTTACGTTTCATACTTTAGTTTATAATGATATGTTTTGGTATTCCTTTTTACGATGTGGGTTTCAATTAAAAAAACTTTCAAGTAGAAAACCATTTATAACCCTGACGAATTTCGAGGGTGAAAATCTTTTTAAGGGGGGTAGAATGTAATAACCTGAGATTTTATAAGATATATTCGTTTTAATTTCTTTCATATCTTCTTTTTTATGATACACCAAGATTATCTTGCACTATACGCAACATCGTATTAGCTTGCAGTATACGCAACACTAATCCTGGATCGTGTTACACACAATTTCAAGTTAGTTTGATAGTAGTTATTCTATGAAACATTGAGTATATATATATATATTCAATTTATTTTGTTATACACAACAACAAAGGAGTCGTGCACTACACGCAACCCTGACTTGGCTTGCATTACACGCAATCACGACCTTCCTCGATAGCGTGTGTTGTACGCAATACCTAATTTTACTAAACAACGATATATTATTATAATATTATTATGAACTAGCCATTATGATTAGTATTAACTAAATTTTGAATTTTATAAAATTATTATTCATCTTACACATTTTCTAGAACATGGTATAAGAACAAAATAAATTTTTAGGGTAAAATAAGTATTTTTAAAAAAATTCAGTTTTGCAGCCTTTTGGTGGCACACCCACATTAAATCTAGTTTTTGAAATGTTTATATGTTAAATTTTACAAAAATAAAATTATTATTTGGAATCAAAATATAAAATTGTACCTTGGATAAATTTTTCATATTATTCTGATAACTTTCATATTTTAATGAATAGTAAAAACACGCTATATTTTAATTAAAAACAACTTTTTTCATCATAATAAATTATGTGGTTAAATTATATTATTGAATGGTTTTAAAGTATAAATAGAATATATTTTTACCATTTAATATAATTTATGTCATTATCATTGATTTTACATTGAATTCGTAGGTTAAATCAATTCAATCTTTTGCAATGTTTTAAACAAAAACCCGTTTTCATTCAACAACGAGATTAATTTTAATTTAATTTATAAAACTTCTGTGTATTGAATTTGAAAAAATGGATTCCATATTTGGAATCAGTGGGTCCAAATTATGTTAATATGCTACTTTTTATTTTTGGTAATTATGAATAGTAACTACGGTAAATTTTATTTACCATAGTTAAAGGTAAATCGGGTAATTAAGGGTGAATATATTATTATAAAATTACCATAACACATGCCAAAATTCTATTGGATTACTAAAAATCGTCCCATATCACTTAAGGGTCGGATTAGATTCATTTAATGTACTTTTGACCATGAAAATAATTTTATTATTATTAAAATCAAAGAAAGTGACAACATGTCACTCTCTTAAGTCTTATAAGTATAATAATTTTAATTTAGTGATAAACATCATAAAACATCAAACATGAATATTCTCAAGAAATCTAATAACATTATCTACATAATTATAATTTCTTTATATTTATTAGGGACTAAATAATTATCATTAATGGTGATACATTAATGATGCAAAAATAATTTATTAAGTGAAAAATCAGTAATATAGTTTTTATTGAAATAATAATACCCATTAAAAGGCCCACAAACCTGACCAAAACTTATTTTTAGTGTATATATATACCATAAATATATAATTACGTAATATATAACCGTTTGGAGTCTTATAAAAGTGATTACGACACTTATATTATTTTATTTTAAATGATGCCAATTTTGTCACCTTATTAATTTAATAAATATAACAATTCAAATATTGTAATTTTAAGATGATAAATTCATGTAAATTTATTATTGTGAAATTTAATAGATTTATCTTCATCATAGGATTTTATCTTTCATTTTTATGCAACAAATAAGTATATTAAATAATTATAAACAAATGCTGTAGTAAATAGTTTATTAAGAGATAAACCAAATAAATGGTTTTAAATATAATAAAATAAATATTATATGAACTATTTAATATGATCCAATAATTTTATAGATACATATGTCCTTTTATTAATCTATTAAAGATTTTATTTTGAATATATATTCTGTATATATTTTATTTAAATTCATATAAATGAATAGTGTCAAAATTGACACTATTGTTATTTTATAAAAATAACATATTATAAAATTGTTTAAAAATCATAAAATTAATTAAAAATTATAAATTTAAATTTATATGGTATAAAATGTTATAAAGTATCCAATTATGAACAATTCACAACAAATAAGTAAATATTTGTTATAATTTAAAATTTAGAATGTTATTACCCCATATAAAATTAAATTGATTATGTAAGGATTAATCAAGTTGATAATGTTTAAAATAATTTCCTAACATGTCTAATTTTTTTTTTGATGAAATTACAACCCTATCTCATCTTATAATCGAATATGAGTAATTTTTGGAAGTTTTTAAGTGGGTTTAGATTTATTATAAACTAATATTTTTTAGATTTCCAAAGGTGCCCCTCTCCTCCCTTGTAAAAGGGCACCTCCTCCCTCTCCTCCTCACACCAATTTTAGCCATTAAGCGCGGCCAAACCTGGACCATTCCCCTTCTCAACTTCCCTAGCAACATCCTAGAGGTCCTGGTCTTCTTCAAAGACCAATTTTAGTACCCTAAGTGGAGGATTCAAAGAGGCGTGTCAAAGAAGAGGCAATATCCGTTACCGATTATTTCAATTTTATTTCTTCTTCAACTTCTTCTTATTTAGTTGTTTCATTATGAAGTAATAACATCAGTATCACTCATATACTGATATGTTATTAGAAGTATGAAACAACCATATTTCACCATCTATCCATCCTATGGAAAATGAAATCACCGCACGTGCGTACGTATACCGTCTCCACGCCGTGGTGTAATCTATTTTCCACCACCACCTTACATGGATGGGTATAAGGGTTAAAGTAATAAATATATATGATTATTGTAAATTTATATTGATTCTTTAATATTATACATACACTTTAATACAATTTGACGATCATGGGAATGATATCATCGCTCGTGCGTACGTACGGAATACTGTCTCCACGACGTGATGAGATTCACTCTCCATGACAACCATTCAAGTATTATTATAAAGTATATATAATAGGTAATCATAAAATATATGACATAATAATGATACTAGATTTATGTATATATATATTTATGTCTTCTACTTAATTCCATTCAATTCAATAAGTAAACGAAAACAGCGTTCATGCGTACTTACGACCTACCGTCTCCATGAACGGTGTATTTCTTTCCATTTATTGATCTATTATATATATGTATATTATGAATATATATTATTTATAAATCATGTATTATATTCTGGAATTATGTAATCATGATCTATGTAATCATATGAATAATTACAAGTCAAAACACGGATGACAAATGAAACGATTTTACCCAAAACACTCTTTAACATGGAATTTACAAAAGAACGGGTACTATAAAGTCATTAGTGAACCATATATGATATAATAACAATGAATATGATTCTGTAATAATTCAATGACATTATTTAAATCATTATATAGGAGTTTTGGATACGTACGAAGCATATCAAACCTAAGGTAAGGGATAATTTTGCAAATCTCATTTTTTTTATCCGAGATTGCTTATAAGTAAGTATTTACTTGGGTTATTGTTATCATCCACGTCCATGTTTTCTAAAAGTGTTTTTATGTATGTTTAATTTCCTTTTTACCCATTTTTACTTTTACTACATGGTATTTTAGTAATCTTTCTTTTGTTTACGTTATGAGGTACTTTTTGACTTTTCTGGTAAAAGTACGAGAAGAATGTTTTTTTAACGTATATGGAACGAACGAAATTTTAAGGTTTTATAAAGCCTTATTTTCGTGATGCTTCCTCCAAAAGATTCATGAATATTTACATCAAAATCTGTTTCTTTTAAAATTTCATGGAATTTTGTGAAAAGAAAATGATTTTCACGAAGAAAGGATATTTTCCTCAAGAATTCATTTCAAGTGTTTTATCAAAACCATTTTCCATCTAAGATGACACTATTTCATATGTGTATGTTTCAAGTATAATGTCTCTATGATTTACATGGTTTCACTTTTCTTATGATGAAGTGATATCCATTTGTTTTATATGGATTATGTTATGATGGAATGATGTTTATGAAACCCATTTTATTATTTGGGTTATGATGAATGTTTTAAGTCTATTTTGTGGCACATGGAAGAATGATTTCATTATGAGATGGGTGGGACCTATATATACTTCCAATGCATTGGATAAAGATTTATATCTCACGAGATAGACATGTCTGGAGGGACAAGTTAAACCGGTTCATGAATACAGGACTGGAACGAGGAGTGAACTCGATTCAGAAAGGGACTTTGTCCACTAAGATGGTCTTTGCAGCAATGCCTTGGCTAATATGGAAATCATATCATGTGATTAATGGTTTCCACAATTACATATTTTATTCCCATGGTATTTTATCATTCTTAATGTTTCTTTATGATCTATGCCTTATAGACTTCCATGTTTTATGTCTTTGCTCAAGCTTTTGATGATTAGACATTATGTTCATGTTTTTAAGTTCAAATGTATATGGTATGTTTTATTTTATCCATGTTTCCCCTTACTGAGCATTTGAGCTCACCCTATTTAGGTTTTCTTTTCCCCAGGATATGAAGAAAGGTTTTAGGTAAGAAAAAAAAGGGGAAGATCTTTATGGGAGATGTTGAAGATCATTCACCACGATTATAAGATTACGTTCCATGTTTCCAAAGACACTAAACTATTACGGTCCTTGTGTGTCTGTTTTTGTTATGTATTAAGTATTCCGCAAAAGTAATGTAATGTTAATGTACGTCAAGATTTGGGTCTCTACATGGTGTGTGGTTGTGAAAATATAAGCTGCATACCAGTTGTATGCTGCGTTCTGATTGTTAGTTGCATGCAAAAATCAGTTTGGGAGTAAAAGGAGGTGTGTCGCGCTGGTTTGAAGTTGAAGATGTGAGTTTCACACAAGTGTCTTCGGTGAACTTGCGCACTAGTTTGGACTTGCACAGTGGAGACTTGCGTGTCGTATTGGGACTTGTGCGCGGCTTGGAGAAGAGCGTAAGGTGTTGTTGGAGCATTCCCGTCTTTCTGGGGATGTGCAAAAGCTGGAAGATTGCCCGATACCTTCGGTGCAAAGAGAGATTCATCTACGGGTGAAAATTGAACTTCAACAGAGGATCCACATACAACAAAGTATGTATCCATTAGTGATAATTAAGAAATCTATAAGTCTATAAACTGTGAGTGGATCCTTTCCAGAGTAGTGAGCAAAGGAAGAGGAAGAAGATGATCCTCTCCACTAGCTGTGATCCAGAGAGAGAAAAACCGAGAGTGACCCTTGGGAAAGTAGTGAGAAAACCCTAAACCTTGTAAAGGAAGTGAGCCTGGACATAGAAGTGATCTAGCCTGAACCTTGTAAACAGCAGTGTGCTTATAATGAATTTGGTACATCGGCACATTGCTGGTGTATGCTCCTTGGAGGTAGCCCAGTGAGGGTGAACAAGTTAAAATTGTTGTTTCATGTTCAAGAATTTCATTCTATTTATATTGTGCAATGGGAAAGAGAGAGAAGAGTTTTTTTCTTAACAACGAAATAATGTCAGAACGAGGTTTAATTTTAAATTAGTCATACCTTGATTCACCCCCCCCCCCCCCTCTCATGGTATTCAGCCTTTTTGACCTATCAATTGTTATCAGAGGGAGGTTGATATTTGTTCATCTCTCAATGGAAGTCAATAATAATAAAGGGATTCCGATCTCTAATGGAAAAAATTATCAGTTTTGGGAGAATCAGATGCAACACTACTTCTGATTTTTGGGAATGGATGTATTCACAGCAGCAATGCATGACATAACAGCTGATATTAATAATGTCGCATTATCTGAAGCTTTGTATAGAGAGTTGGATACTGATGCCAAATCAATCAATGCCTTAGGGGGATCCCTATCCAATCATATATATACAATGGTGATGTCTTGAAAAATGTCACATGCCATGTTGTTAAATCTATTGAAAATATATGAAGGGGATAAAAATGTTAGAGAGGCAAAGTCGCAAGTGTTGTGGAACAAGTATGAAGATCTGACAATGAACCCAAATGAGTCTATTGATGAATTCTTTGACAGGGTAAATGTTGTAGTAGAAGATATGTGAGGTCTTGTTGAAATTATCGAAGACATAAAAATTGTGAAGCGCATCTTGAGAAAACATCCACCGTGGTTCAATCTAAAAGAAACTTTTTTGGATGATAAAGTCTCGAATAAACTAACATTGGATAACCTACCCAGCACCCTTGTTTCATATGAAATGGGAAATGATGATAATGATGTAGTGGAAAAGGGGAAATCCAAATAGGTGGAATTTAAGGCCATGAAGAATCCCAGAAATGAGGACTCTCAGGAAGAAGAAGAGACAGATGCGGTAATGTCATTACTCTCCCCAAATCATCAAAGAGGAAAAAGAAAGTTCAAATGTAAACTTCCTCTTGCATGATTTAGATGTGGAAAGGTTGGACATCTCACAGCAAGATGCCCCAAAATGTTTCAAGAATAAAATGATAAAGTTGATGTTGAAATTCCTAAGAAGAAATCCCCAGCCTACGTGAAAGTAAAGAATTAGTTCATGAGAAATTTATTCAAGAAGAAGAATCTTCTATTACAAGAGATAGATAGTTCAGATGGGTCTGAGGTTCAAGAGGTTGAGGAGATTGAAAATTTCAAAGATCGTGGAAAAAATTCTATGGTGGCAGTCATCGGTAGTTCTCAAGAGAAGAATGAAACCAAAGGTGATGCTGAAGAAGAAGAGGTTGTATAAATAATAGATATGCAAGCTGAGTTAGAGGTTGCTGTTGAGGAGATAGATGTTTGGAGATCCAAAAAAAAGAAAGATAACAAAGTTGTTCGCGATGCCAAACTCTATATGAAGCACTAGGAAGAAGAGAAGTCTGATTTGTTGGAAGAAATTGAGAAACTAAAGTTATCAACACCAGAGAACTCATAATATTTTAGTCAGTATAAGCTCAAGATTGAAGAACAGAAAAGGGAGATTGATGGATTGAATATAAAAGTGAAAGATCACGTCAAGCGTATCGAAGATCATGAAGGGGAAGTTGTTGTATTGTGTAGAAAATTTAAAGACCAAGAAAAACCCTTGATTACCAACACATTCTTTGGAAATCAGGTCATTCCGAAGACTGGAAAGATGAAAGAGGAGCCTAGTAGTTTAACAGGAAAAAAGTAGCAGTTGAGCTCAGACGTTAAGGCTGATTCAGGTCTTGATCAGAAGAACAAAATTGTGGCAATTGATGTTAGACAGAATGCACTCATCCTGAGATTGAAGGTTGATTTGGGCATTAAGAATATTCAGAATATTCAAAGTTCCCAAGAGTAAACTCATTTTGTTGATGTTACACAAAGGAATGAACCTTATATCAGGTGCTATTATTGTGGAAAAATGGGACATTCACACTATGTGTGTTCCATATCCAATAGATATCGAAGGGAATAAGTACAGAGGTGGCATCCAAATAAAGAATAGTTTTACAGAACATATTTCGAAGGACACTATTTTTGGTGTGGAGGATTTGGGCACATGGATAGGTACTGCACTTCGACCATACAAGGAAATGTGCCAAAGTAAAATCAAAATGTTCACAAGCAGCAGATCAATAAACCAATAGGTGAGTTAAAAATGTAGAATAGATTTGAGGCGTTGCAAGATGATGCTGGTCCATCATACTCTGAGAAATAAAAAAAGTCTCTATCGATGCCGAGTGTCATGGAAAAAGTATGGACCAAGAAGAAAAAAATGAGAAGGCTGTGGTGGCAGAAATTTCCCTTAATGCATTAGATCACTCTGGTGTATGGATCCTTGATAGTGGTTGCACATCTCACATAATAGGTAAGAAAGATCTTGTTACAATCATAAAATATGACACAGAAAAAGTTGTCAAATTTGGAAATGATGAAGGCCTGAAGATTTTTGGCTCAGGAAAATCCATGTTCGGGGGTAATGAAATGAGACGTGATAATGTCTTGGTAGTAGAGGGTCATAGTCATAATTTGCTCAGTGTTAGTCAACTATGTGACTCTAGGCACTCTATCTGATTTACCAAGAAGATGTGTGTTGTGAAAGGAAAAGATGGGGAAGTTGTTCTACAAGGAAAAATGATAAAGGGAAATATTTACCTTATAGGTGGGGAAGAAGATACAAGCCTTTTATCCAAAGAGGAAGAAAACCAGCTATGGCATAAGAGACTTGGTCATCTATTCCAACCATCCATGGAAGATCTGGTAAAGTGTGATTCTACTAGAGACCTTCCCAAACTATCACATGATCAAACTCATACGTGTGACGCTTTCTAACAAGGGAAGATCATCAGAAAGACATACCAGCCAAAGGAACAGAAATAAACTAGAGTGCTTGAATTGGTGCATGCTTATGTATGCGGACCTATCTCGCCACAATCTATAAATGGGAAAAGGTACTATATTATTTTCATTGATGATTATAGCAGAATGCCCTGGGTATTTGTCATTACCCATAAGTCAGAGCTGTTCAGTTGCATAAAGTAGTATAGGAGGGAATCAGAAGGGATGCTTGGGCAGAAAATTCGGATGTTTCGTACTAATAACGACACATAATTCACAAACAATAAAGTTTAAGACTATCTCAAGAAACATGGGATAAAGCATCAAGTTTCATCAGTGAGAAATCCCCAATAGAATTAAGTGGTTGAGAGGAGAAATCATATCATCAACAACATGAATAGAATGATGCTTATTGAAAAGGACCTACCAAAGAAATTTTGGAAGGAAGCAATTTTGACATCGGTGTATATTTTGAATAGGTATCTGTTGTGTATTAAGGAAGGGAAGACTCCATATGAAATGTGGTATGAAAAGGAACCAATGTTGAAACACATTCGAATATTTGGAAGTAAGTGTTACATTCTCAAAAAAGAAAATCACAGGAAGTTTGAGTCACGAGGAGATGAGGGGATATTCCTTGGATACTCAGGGAAAATCAAAGCATATAAATGCTTCAAAAAAATTCTGGGAATTTTTTTTGAAAGAAATGATGTCACTATTGTGGAAAATAAAGAGAATAATCAAAAGCATAGTGAACTGTTTCGTGAGAAATTGATAAAGAGGAAAGTAACACTGGAAGAGGAGAAGTGGCAGAGGCAGAATCAGAAGAAGACACTAATAATGAACAAGAAATTTCCAAGTCTGTGTCAACAAGAAAACCAAAGAGTCGAGCTGAAATTGATAGGTAGAATATCATTGCTGTTCAGATAGATCTAGTTCAGACAAGAATAATGAAGTCACTATAGCATACATCTTTCTTATCTCAGGTAGAGCCAAAATGCATTGCTGAAGAAGCTGAAGATGAATGCTGGGTTCATGCTATGAATGGAGAGTTTGATCAGATTGAGATGAACCAGACATGGGAGATTGTTTCGAGGCCAGTAGATAAGAATGTCATCGGGGCTAAATGGGTCCTTCGCAATAAGATGAATGGAGATGACACAACGATTCGAAACAAATCACAACTGGTGTGCAAAGGATACTCCCAAATATAGGGTATTTATGTTGATGAGACATTTTCATCAGTTCCAATGCTGGAGACAATCAGATGATTTTTAGCCATAACAGTGCAAAGAAAGTTCAATGTGTTCTAGATAGATGTCATGTCTGCATTCATGAATGTATTTTTGGAAGAGGTGGTGTATATTGAGAATCCAGATGGTTTTCTCATTCATGAGGATGATAACAAAGTTTTCATACTGAAGAAGGTGTTGTAAGGGATGAAACAAGCACCAAGAGCATGGTACTCAAGGCTTGATCAGTACTTGAAAATGCTTGGTTTTCAGCGTGGGGGAGTTGATTACAATCTCTATTTCAGTAAAGATAGTAATCAAAGGATTATGGTTATGGTTTATGTCGATGACATAATATTTGGTGGATCAGATGAAGATCAGTGCAGACAATTTTCTAAATTCATGAAAAATTAGTTTTAAATGTCAATGACTGAAGAGCTAACGTTTTTCCTCAGTCTACAGGTGACACAAGGACAGAATGGATCATTAATTTCTCAATCCAAATATGCCAAGGTGGTTTTAAGAAAATTTGGAATGGAAAATTCCAAGGAGATGACAACTCCATTTTCTACCCAGATGAAATTATCAAAATATGAGGATGGCAAGGCAGTTAATATCACAGAATCCAAGAAAATCATTCAAAGTTTGTTGTACTTCATCGCACAAGCCCTGATATTGTTTTCACCACATTCCAAGTAGCGAGATATCAAATAAATCCCAAGGAAATCCATATGCTTGTAGTGAAAATAACACTATCTTATATTATAGGTATGGTAGAATTCGGTCTGATGTATAATGACAAATATCAATCAGTGTTATTGGGTTACAATGATGCAAATTTGGTCGGATCAGCAGATGACAAAAAATCAACGTCAGGAGGTGCATTCTATCTTGGTGGATTGTGTATCTCTTGGTTATGCAAGAAGCAATATGTTATTTCATTGAGCTCTGCGGAAGCTGAGTATATTGAGGCCACTCAAGCATACATGTAGTTATTGTGGATGAAGCAGTAGCTTGAAGATATGGGAATTTAAGTGAAGTCTCCGATCGGAATCCAGTGCAATAACTCATGTTCTATCAATCTTAGCAAAAACCCAGTTCATCACTCAAGGAAAAAGTACATTGAGATCAAATATCATTTCATCAACAAGAAGGTGGATCAAGGGCTTGTAAAGTTGGATTATGTGCTTACAGAGCTACAGGTTGTAGAAATTCTGACAAAGGCCTTACCCAAGGATTCATTTGAAATCCATCAACTAGATCTGGGAGTTCAGTTGACTCCTCACAATTGAAATAGTGTGGATGTGGAACACCCTCCTCTCCCCGAGGTATGATGTGTTTTTTCCTAATGTGCTGATATGTGTTCTCTACTCTGTTACAAAATGCAAAGGAGTGACCTTTGGGTTTTTTGACAAAGGGAGAGAAAATAGTGATTGTTCAAGGGGAAGACAGTATGGAAAGTGTAGCAATTTGATAAATCATGCTTTATATGGTGAGAAGCTGACATGTGGAGCAGCAAGATAGGGGGGGAGTAATAAGATAGGGAGAGAGTATCAATCTGACGATGCTAGATGTGATCGATCAAAGAATAGATATCACGATAGATGAGGATCATGATAAAAGTAGAAGAGTGGTGTTGGAATGCAGAAAGAATATTTCCAAAAATTCATATCAGTTTGGTGTCAATAGTGGGTGTCAGAGTTGAAGTGATTAATTGATGAACTTTTCATTTACACTTTTTTCTGACACTGAGCATTGCTCGTCTAGGCTTAATGTATGTGTTGAGTAAATCCTTGATCTCTATCAGAATCGCAATAGGTGAATGTTGGTTAAAGAATTAACTATATATCTTTTCATGGAAGATTTTTCAACAAACCCAAAGGGGGAAATTGTTGGGAATAAATCCCGCAAGGTATCATTGAAACATTTTTTAGGTGATTTTTTTGTTGACAAAGTGGACATCTGTCTTGTGATTGTTGTCAAAGAAAAACATGACATAAAATTTTGTTGACAAAGGGGATTTCATGGTGGAATGTCAAGTTCAAGAGATGTGGTCAATGGTCCATGTTTGATTCAAGAACGTTGACAAAGGAATGGATGATCTGGAGGTTGTACAAAAAGAACATATACAAGGTGGCGTCGTTTTCTAGTGTTTTCCAAATTTTTGGGCCTGAAAATAGACAAATGAAGAAAAGTGTTTTTTGGAAAAGGGACTTGTGCACTGAGGTCTTGGAGGTTTGGAAACATTCGTTCCATATGATTTTCAAGATCAGTACTTCAAAATATGGAAAATGCAAGTGGTTCGCACAAATATTGGTTTAGTCGCCTAAGTGACTTGCACGCCCAGAAAGGACTTGCATGTCAGTGCCTAGGAAGATTAGAAACATGGGGGCCTATTTTTTTCAAGATCAAAACATGAAAAAAATGGCCAAGGTAGAAAGGTGACCACATTTGGAATTGGGTCACCCAAGTGACCTGTAGGGGAAGAGACTTGTGTGCCGAGACCTGCGCACAGAGGGGAGACTTGTGCGCCATCGCGCAGGGTGTCCAAACGCCTATAAATACATGTCATCCCCTCCTCATTAAACACGATCTCAACACTTGGAGAAAATCAGAGCTCTCGTTGCACAGGTGTGGTGGTCGTGCAAGTGGTGTGTGGTCGCACAAGTATAATTTGCACTCCAATTATAAGTTGTGTGCCTATTGATAGTTGCGCGCAAAAAATCAGTTTGGGTGTAACAGGAGGTGTGTCGCGCAGGGTTGAAGGTGAAGAAGTGAGTGTCGCGAAAGTGGCTGAGGTGAACTTTCTTGCTGGTTTGGACTTGCGCTCCGCATACTTTCACGATGTATTGAGACTTTCACGCCGGGCTTAGAGAAGAGTGTAAGGTGTTGTTGGAGCACACCCTTCTTTTTGGGGCTGCGCAAAAGCTGGAAGATTGTCCGATACATTCGGTATAAAGAGAGATTCATCTACGGGTGAAAATTCAACTTCTACATAGCATCCACATACAACAAAGGATGTATTCATTAGTGATAATGAAGAGACCTATAAGTCTATAAACTGTGAGTGGATCCTTTCCAGAGTAGTGAGAAAATTAAGAGGAAGAAGGTGATCCTATCCACGGACAATGATCTAGAGAGAGAGAAACAGGGAGTTAACCTTGGGAAAGAAGTGAGCTGACCCTAATCCTTTTAAAGGCAGTGATCTTGGGCATAGAAGTGATCTAGACCGAACCTTGTAAACAATAGTGTGCTTATTATGAATTTGGTTCATCAGCACATTGCTGGTGTATGCTCCTTGGCCATAGCCTAATGAGGGTGAACCAAATAAAAATTGATGTGTCCTTTGCATGTATTACATTCTATTTATATTGTGCAATAAAAAATACATAGAAGAGTGTTTTACTTAATAGCAAAACAAGATAAGAACGGGATTTAATTTTAAATTAGTCATACCCTGATTCGCCCCCCTCTCAGGGTATTCAGCCTAGTGGACCTAACAGTAAGACATATAGAAGATATAGAGGGATGTTGGGAGATTATTTGGGTATAATTTGGATGATCCATGAATCTTAATAGGTGTGAGTGTGTGGGTATAGGTGGTAGACTTTTATAAGAGCGAGGATGGGAACATTAAGAATGTTTTGAAATATTACTTTATTATAAATTAAATTTCTATTTAAAAAGGTCCAAAACTCATTTAATTAGAATATAAGATGATTTTTGTTCAAATACCCATCCTAAAATAATTTTTAAAAAGTTTTTGAATATTTTTTATCCTTATCATTTTGGTTTAAACCATATTTTATCCTTTTTAATCCTACTGTGATATCATGTTATTTAAACATTGTGGGTTAACGTATTTACCATATCATGTAAAAAGACCCAAAAAAGAAATTTATGACATATGTTATCTTTTCTTATAAAGTTTTTTGAATATTAAATTTTTTTATGAATTTACCATCATTTAATAAACTATTTTATATTTTAAGTTATCAATTATGTCATTTTTGGATACTATTCATAATTGACTTTTTAAAAATTCATAATAAACTGATTCCTTTAAAAAAGGGAATTAAATCAAATATAATATGTCAATATTATCAGAAAATTCATGGATGAAATCAAAATATTCAAAATACATATTTTTTAATATTTTTAATCTCATTTATTTGAATCCTTTAGTAATGAATCAATCACTACATCATCATTGTTTCAAAATTACATTTATTTATTTAAGGAATAAAAATTATAAATAAAATAAAAATATGTAGTAAATAGTTTTATATTTTTCATTATAGTATATAGTTTAATAGATCAATTATATAACCCAATATAAACATTTTTTATTAAAATATACATGTTTACATTATTTTTCTCGTTTCTTTAAAATAAATAATATAATATGTAATTATCACCCCAATTGAATTAATGGGATCTTAAAATTGACCCAAGTAGGACCATGGTCATAAATATCTCATTAAATATGACTAAGAAACGATTTAGGGCATTTTTAATTTTATTATAATATTATTTTTTACTCTTATTCACTTGATTTACCCTTTAACCATGGAAAATAAAATAATTACTGAAGTTACTATTCAGAATGTTCAAAACTAAAAGATAACTATATACAATACATTGACCTTCTTATTCAAAATATGAAATCCAATTCTCCAAATTCAAAACACATAATTTAGAGAAACTAATTTAATATTAATTTCAATTGTCAAAACTAAAAAGATGGTTTATAAGGAGTAAAATCTATCATAAGATTTAAATGTGTTTATATCCTATTTAAATGTTAAATTAGTTCTAATTACCAACATTATATTTAATTATAAAAACCCGATCAAATTAAACATTAAAATACTAATAATAATATATAAACAAAATAGATGAAAAGGTGGGATTGAATTAAAATGCAGTATTTTTCACAATTCAGAAAAGTATTAATTTTATGAGAAAAATACCAAAATTTCATCAAAAGTAAATTATTATATGAATATTCTAAAGAAGAAATTTATTTTTTAAAATTAAATATGTAAAAGTGATGAAAACTATATTTTAAAATTATTCTCTATTAAAATGTGGAAAAATAAACTTTTAAGAACATTAGAGTATTTTGTTGCCAAATTGGATTCATTATCATTTTATGTCAGAGAAATTTATTAGATAAATGTGAAAAATTAACAAAAATGAGTAATCATATTTTAGTTAGTTCTACTAATTTCCACCAATACAACATCTATTCATTAACTACCTTTTAAAATAATAATAATGCTACTGTATTATTTTTTGGTATAACTCAACATTGTGTGCAACATAAGATTTTGTAAAAACCCATAGTTAGGTGTCGAGTACGCTATCCGAAAATGTTTCATATTTATCATAAAATTAATATCATATTCAAAAATATTAATAGATATGAAAATGTATTATTCTATAATTACCTGGGATGCTACAATTTTTTAATGCTATTTCACTTGTGTAATATTGATGATTTTGTGCCCAATACTCAATACATATATTGAAAAGGAATATTTTTCATGTATTTAGTTACTCTATAAATAATTATATTGACTTATAGTGATAGGAGGGGCATGCTAGAGTCTTTAGATGCATTAACATGTCTCATGAGACAAAAATGTTTCCAACAAACCCTTTGAGTTTGTTACTAAAACATTTTTATAAGGTTTTCTATCCACAGACATAAACCATCTCGATGGTATGATGATTCATGTGACATATAGATGACCTCCAAATAATAATCATTATAATTATACAGTTTTTTTTTCCTACCGTGTGGTTTTATCTTTGAAAAAAGATATGGATTCATTTTCAGTTTATTGATGGCATGTGGTTTTTAATTATTCACCAGCCCATAATGATTGTGTAATTTTTTTTGTGATTCTATTATTATTGATTCATGATTCTTCTATATGTAATCCTTACTAATCATTTGATCTCACCCCTTTTATATGTTTTCCTCAACTTGGTTGTTATTAAGAGGACAATTATTAGTGTTTCAAGCGCGTAGTTTATTATATTTTTATGTATTATTTAATATTTTCAATCTCAATGTAAAATGAGTTCCATGAATGTATCTAGATTCTTCAAGACTACTAAATTGATTGGCCTTTCAGGATTTGATTTATTGTAATCATGTTAATGTAAATAAGTAATTCACAAAATCCAAGTTCTGGGGTCAGGGTGTTATAGTTGGTATTTGGGAATGGTTATTAGAAACCTTGAGAACTAGATTTGGATAACATTGTTTAGAGAACATTACCCTATGAAAGAATATGGGGATAAGAATAGGATAACGTCCTATAATTTTTTTAAGACAATTATTATTTGGTTATTCATATAAAATATGTCCATATTTGGATACTTTAAGTGGATATGGTTCTAGCACCGATGTACCGAGGAGTAAAAACTCAGAAAAGGTGTTCTGGCCTAGACTCAGGGTAACCTGGTACATGAAAATGGGCCTTACAGCACACTTTGATTGACACTCAGGGGGGATTTTCTTAGTAAAATTTTCATTTTCATTTCAACCCATTATGAATGATTTAATATTAAATATAAAACATGTTTATGATTATGAGATTACCTATAAATAAATGTTCAATTTCTGTTTTCTTAGTTTGAAATTATGGATTATTACTCAAAACATTATTTACAGTTTTCCATTATTTAGTGATGGAGATTGATGGATGAAAGGGAATCAATACCCACAAACAGTGTAGGGATTACCCCACTAATAATATCAACAATGTTAGTGTTGGAGCTGAGCAGATCATGACTATAGCAGGATAAATTACCGAGGCTCTGAAGAATAACCATGATACACCTATGCTCAATCATTTAATGTGATAGAAGCCCTCATCTTTTAGTGGGACTACTAATCCATTGGTAGCTGAGAAGCAGATCATGACCCTTGAAAATATATTTATATCATTAAGATGCAATGAAAATAAAGAGGTCATATAAGAGGTATATTTTCTCAAGGATGATGCTGGTTAATGGTGGTCCTTGATCCAAAATGCCATAGAGAAAGATGAAATTGATGATATGTAAAGAGAACTTTTAAGGATGTGTTATTTGAAAAATAATTCCCACCAGAAAAATGAACTGAAATAAATCTAAAATTTCATAGCTTGAAACAAAGGGAATAATATAGTGTTTCGGATTATAAGGCTACATTCACCAGACTATCCATGTATGATATAGATTAAATACATTATTTGGAAGACAAGATTGATCATTTCATTGAAGGTCTAAACACTACTATTGTAAAGTCACTAGCTTCTAAAACATTTTCATCTTATGTTGAAATATTATTAAGTTCCATCAAAATGGAAATATAATATGCTAGATTTATTTTTTGAGGAAAATCAAGAGAATAAGAGGTATTCATATAATCATGGAAAAGGTGAATGTAACATCCCAAGTAAGTAATTAGTAATAGATATTTTTATCTATGTCTATTAATGAATTAGATAGTGTTTTAGAGGCTTAAAATGAAAATAAATCCAATCATAAGCATGGAATAGACTAATATTTTTAAAAGATTGTTTTACTGTCTTTTGATGGAAAACCATTTTTAAATCTATCTTTTGACAAATTTATAAGATATTTTTGTCACAATAAACTTATTCTTTATGATTGGGACATTAAAATTTACTTTGTATGAATTTTTGGTATTTTTCAGACAATGTTCATTTTTTAATGAATAGTGAAAAATACTACATTTTACTTCAAAACTGCTTTTTAATCTAATTTATTTATATGAATAGAATATCTTTTGAATTGGTTTTGAAGTGAAATTAGAATATCTTTTTACCATTTAATACAATGGTGGTCATTCGAATCAATTTCACTTTGAAATTGGACTTAAACTGGTGTCAATCTTTTGATACTTATTGTTTCATAAAAACACGTTATTTGTCATGACATCGGGAATTAATTATTAAATTAACTAATGTGACTTATATGTTTTTAATTTTTTAAAATAGACTTTATTTTTTAATTCAGAATATCAAATATAGCTTAGGGTAAATTTTTTGTATTTTTCTAAAAAACTTCAATTTTTGATGAATAGTGAAACTACTAAGTGGTACTTATAAAAACTGATTTTTTGTTTAAATGAAATTTTTCCACTTCTGTGTTTTGAATTTCAAAAATCTGACATACATGGTTGTCATTAAGAATTAATATGTGGTTCAATTAGATTAAAATAATTTTTTGGTGAATAGTAACTCTTAAGTTCTTAATCGCGATTAGAGGTAATTAGTGTAGTTTAAGGTAAAAATTATGCTTTAATAAAATGAGATGAGCTTGACACATGTCCTACCCTCATTGGATGTGTCATGGCCGACCAAGACAATCCATGGGTCAACTTGGGGACCCCATGGAGCCACTTTGGTTGGGAAATGACATAAATAACTTTTTATTTAATGTAAAAGTAAAAATGACATAAACATGAGATGTTTTACTAAAACAATTTTTACATGGGGTTTTAAAGATCAGATCATTGATTATAAATAGTCATTGGAAATCTAAAAAGATTTCTTACATCATAGTATTTTTATTTATAATTTTTAGACTTTAAATAAATTAAATTATTTAGGACATCATGATGATGCAGCAATTACCTCATTATTTAACGATTTAAATAAAATGGAATGATAATGTAAAATCTAAGACCTAAAATTGGCCAAAACCTATTGGATGGGAGGATTTAGAACCCTTATCACCTTTTCCTCAAAACAAATCGATGTGGGACCTCTTAAATCTGAATACCATATTAAAATAAAGTGACTTTTCTTTACCTTCCAAGAGTGCCCCTCCTCTCCTCTTATAAAAGGCCCCAACCTCTACCTCCTTACCCACACTCCCAAAGCCTTTGGCTCGGCCAACCACTGACCATTTTGGCTCTACTCATCCCTCTATTACTCCTTGAAGCCTCACTTCGGGCAGAAGTCTTCCCAAGGAAGCCTTTGAGCTCAAATCTAAGAGAGTTACCCGATTCTAAGGTAATGTCTTCTTTTGAGTCCTTTTGTTTGATTTTGCTTCTCCAACCCCATAAACTCTTTTTATTATTTTCTTTTGTAACAACTCCAGTATCCTCAATATACTAGGACGTTGTTATAAGAAGGATTCAAGCTACACTTACACACACCTACATCTAATGGTTAAAGAACACACTGTTTCCGTGGATGGAGAATTTATGCCTCCCGAAACGATGACTGGTAAACATTCTTTTAACACCTTGAAAGGTGGCCATAAAGATGTCACTATATTTATATTGATATATAATATTTTTATGTTTTCCTTAAGCTTCTGTATTTTTTATTTTGGGCATACCTTTATGGTTTCCATTATGGGTAAACACGATATCTTCATTTAAGGAAGTGCGGACTACCGCCCCCTCAAAGTGATTTGATTCGTTAAATACCATATGTGGGACGTATAAAGGATGGAACTATGATATTATATATGATATTATACTGGAATTATAATATAACTTTATATCATTATGATTCCATTCTACAAAATATGAAATAGAAATGAAAGTAGCGTCCATGCGTACGTACGGCTTACCGTCTCCATGAACGGTGCATTTAATTTCTTACCTCTAAATGATTATTTAATATTATAAATGCATGTATATACTGGATATATATGATATATACATAAAGATTATAATTCTGGATATAATGGATACACGAACAACATGTAATTATAAAGGGTTTATTTTTGACTCAAGTACCAATGATCGTTAAAACGATTGTTATTAACATAAATAATTACATAGTGTTAATGACATGGTAATAAGTGATATAAAATAAATAATGAACTTGAAAAAGGTTCTTAAACAAGTAGAAATTAACTCAAGTTTATTATTCAGGAGATTAAAGAACGACTGAGTCAAGTCGGACCCGAGGTATGGGACTTCGTCTCAATCTCCTTTCATTGAGGCATATTTTGTTTTATAAACAACCTTCTTTTATATGGTGTATAAACCCCTTTGACTTTTAAATTTATCCAAAAGGAATATTTTTTATATGAATCATTTTACTAAAAAACAAAAGGGAATGTTTTTGTCGTACGTATGTGGCGACAACAACTTCTCCACCGCCGTGACCGTTATTTGAGTTTCGGCTTCCTCTACAAGCCATACCTTCTTTTTAAAAGAAAAATAAATACCATGTTTTAATTTTATTTTATTATGGTATTAAAAATGGTTTTCATAATGTTTTTATATCAATGTTTTGTATTGATATATTGTGATTAAAAGGTGGAAATGTTATGTTTTCTTTATGCCTGTTTTATGTGATACAATTATGTTGAGGTTCTTGGGCATTATTATGAAGACAGATGGTTCTGTGATAAACTAAGGGCAGGTGAGCCTGATATAGCTCTCCAAGGCATTGGGTAACGTGAAGGAGTGAAACGTTAAGGTTTCTCTGAAGAGATTTAGGGAATATACTATGATGGGTATTCCAAACATAACCAATAGGGTTACTCCCTAAGTAAGAATGTTATGAATGCCTCAAGTTACCATTATGTCTTATGATTTCTATGATTTATTCATGATTTGATGAGGTATGTTAAAGTGCTTATGTTTTATGGGTAAAGTATGATTTCATTCTTATGTATATATGTACCCATGTTTCCTTTCCATACTTTTATATCCCTTACTGAGCTTTTTATGCTCATCCCAAGTTTTTTGAAATGTTTTCCCAGGTCAAGGGAAAGGTACATGATATGATGACAGTGTCAAGGAAGTGTCAAGAAAGAATCCATGTTTTATTTTAAATATGTTTCCATTGATGGGAAAGAAGAATATTATCTTTATGTAACCACTTTGTTTATATGTGGAATGTAATGCAAGTTTTATGATCTAATTCTCTAAAACTCTAAACCCAAAAAGATCCTCAATGTGTAATCTTGTAATAACTCAAGATTAAGTAAGGTTTAAGGCTGGGGCCTTATAGTTTCTATCAATGGTCGGTTTAGATAACTTTAGGAGTTATAATTCTATTAAATGATTATCCAAAAATATTTTTTTTTGAAATGATATAGCATTTGAAGATTACCATGTTGCTTCAACTAAGAAATGTTTGTTCAGAATGGTTTTCCGCAGAGGAAACAAAATAACTTTTCTGGGAAGGCATACAGAGGGAAATGACCTTTCAAATCAGTATCTTGAGATGGTCAGAATCAGAACTAAATATTTTGTTGCAGTGATGGCTCAGTTGACTCAGGTGAAAGATGTTGGTTGTTTTTATTGATGATATTTTGGTGTTTTCTAAAAGTAAAGAGTTGCATGAAAGACATTTAAGGGTTATCTTGAAAACCTTAAAAGAAAAGAAACTATATGGAAAATTCAACAAGTGTGAGTTTTGGTTGCAACAAATTTCTTTCCTTGGTTATATTGTTTCTAAAGATGGGATAACTGTTGATCCTGAAAAAAAAGGTTGTTGAAGAATGCCCAAGACCCACAAATGTAACTGAGATTCGTAGCTTCCTTGGTTTGACAGGCTATTACCAAAGGTTTGTTAGAAATTTTTCATGGTTATCTAGTCCAATGATTAAGATAACTCAGAAGGGTGTTAAGTTTATCTGGACAAAAGAATGTGATAATTGTTTTCAGGAATTGAAAAGAAGATTGGTGAATGCTCTAGTTTTGTCACTACCTTCCAGGAATGGTGAGTTTGTTATATACAGTGATGCTTCATTGAAAGGACTTGGTTGCGTCCTAATGCAGAATGATCAGGTAATTGCTTATGCTTCACGACAGTTGAAAACACCTGAGGTAAATTACCCTACACATGATTTGGAATTAGCTGCTGTTGTTTTCGCTTTAAAAATATGGAGACATCATTTGTATGGAGTAAAGTGTGAAATATATACTGATCACAAACGTTTAAAGTATATATTCACTCAGAAAGAGTTAAACATGAGACAAAGGAGATGGATAGAATTAATCAAGGATTATGATTGTACAATTCATTACCATTTGGGAAAAGCAAATAAAGTGGCTGATTCTTTGAGTCAAAAAAGTGATGCTTCATTAGCAATGTTGAGTTTGGAACGTGATCCTTTGGTTAAGGATTTGATGAACTTTGGAATAGAATTTGTTGGTGCAGAAAGTTTTCTGTTTTGTTTCAAGTATCAGTGAGATCATCTCTATCAGATAGAATCAAGCAAGCACAGAAGCAAGACAGTGAGTTGCAGAAAAAGGTAGAGCTGGTTCAGAAAGGTAAGTTTCCTGAATTCAACATTGATAATGATTTTGTTTTAGATTTGGGAAGAGATTGTGTGTTCCTTGTGATTCACAGTTGAAGAGAGAGTTGTTAGGTGAAGCTCATAGTTCTCCGTTTTCAGTTCATCTAGGCAGTACTAAGATGTATAGAGATCTTCGGGAGTATTACTGGTGGGATGGAATGAAAAGAGCTATTACTGATTTTACTGTGAAGTGATTGACTTTTCAGCAGGTTAAAGCAGAGTGGCAGTTACCGAATGGGATGCTTCAGCCTTTACCAGTGCCAGAGTAAAAATGGGAGAATATATCCATGGACTTTGTTGTGGGATTACCGAAGACATCTCGAGGTAATAATGCAATCTGGGTTATTGTTGATCTCTTGACTAAATCTGCTCATTTCCTTGCTATACGAGATACTTTTTCCCTAGATCAAGTTTCCCATTTGTATCTTAAAGAGATAGTTAGGTTACATGGAGTTCCCCTCTCCATTGTATCTGATCGTGATCCCAGGTTCACTTCTAACTTTTGGAAAGGCCTTCAGAAATCGTTGGGTACTGAATTAAATTTTAGTACAGCTTTTCATCCTCAATCAGATGGGCCGTCAGAACGAACAATTCAGACCTTGGAGGATATGCTACGTTCTTTCTCTATGGATTATCAGGGAATTTGGGACCAACATCTTTCTTTGGTTGAATTTTCATATAATAACAGTTTTCATTCCAGTATACAGATGGCACCATTTCAGGCATTATATGGGAAGCGGTGTCGAACTCCAGCTTTCTGGGATGAAGTGGGTGAAAGGAAGTTGATGGGACCAGAATTGGTAGAAGAGATGGCAGAAAAAGTTCAGCTGATTCAAAAGCACATGAGAACAGCTCAGAGCAGTCAGAAGAGTTATGCGGATAACCGGAGGAAGGATCTATCTTTCGAGGAAGGTGATCATGTTTTTTTCAAGGTTTCCCCGTGGAAAAGTTTGATGAGATTTGGTAAGAAAGGAAAGCTGAGTCCAAATTACATTGGACTATATGAAATTCTGGATAGAGTTAGATCAGTTGCATACTGGGTGGCTTTACCTCTGAGTTTATCTCAGGTACACAATGTTTTTCACGTTTCGATGTTGAGAAATTATATGCCAGATCCATCTCATGTTTTGAGTCCAGAGGTAGTTCAGCTGGAAGAGAACCTATCTTATGAGGAACAACCGGTCCAGATTCTTGACCACAGGGAGCAAGTTTTACGGAATAAGGTGATTAATCAGGTAAAGGTCTTGTGGAAAAACCACATGATGGAAAAGGCAACATGGGAATCTGAAAATGAAATGAGGGATAAGTATCCCCATTTATTCGATAAGTAAATAAATTACGGGGATGCAATTTTCAAAAGGGGGGAAGGATGTAACATCCCAATTAATTAATGAGTAATATATATTTTTATCTATGTCTATTAATGAATTAGATAGTGTTTTTGAGGCTTAAAATGAAAATAAATCCCTTCTTAAGCATGGAATACACTAATATTTTTAAAAGACTGTTTTACTATCTTTTGATGGAAAACCATTTTTAAAACTATCTTTTGACAATTTTATAAGCTATGTTTGTCAACATAAACTTATTCTTTATGATTGGGACATCAAAATTTACTTTGTATGAATTTTTGGTATTTTTCAGACAATGTTCATTTTTTAATGAATAGTAAAAAATACTGCATTTTACATCAAGACTGCTTTTTAATCTAATTTATTTATATTATTAGATTATATTTTGAATTGGTTTTGAAGTGAAATTTGAATATATTTTTACCATTTAATCCAATTGTGTTCATTGGAATCAATTTCACAGTGAAATTGGACTTGAATAGGTGTCAATCTTTTGATACTTATTGTTTCATAAAAACACGCTATTTGTCATGACAGAGGGAATTAATTATTAAATTAATTAATGTGACATATATGTTTTTAATTTTGTAAAATATACTTCATTTTTGAATTTGTAATATCAAATATATCTTAGGGTGAATTTTTGGTATTTTTCTGAAAAACTTCAATTTTTAATGAATAGTGAAACCACTAAGTGGTACTTATAAAAACTGATTTTTCGTTTAAATGAAAATTTACCACTTCGGTGTTTTTAATTTAAAAAATCAGACATAAATGGTTTTCATTAAGAAGTAAAATGTGGTTCAATGAGATTAAAATAATTTTTTGGTGAATAGAAACTCTTAAGTTCTTAATCACAGTTAGAGGTAATTAGTGTAGCTTAAGGTAAAAATTATGGTTTAATAAAATGAGATGAGCTTGAAACATGTCCTACCCTCATTGGATGTGTCATGGCCGACCAATAAAATCCATGTTTCAACTTGGGGACCCCATGGAGCCACTTTGTTTGGGAAATGACATAAATAACATTTTATTTAATGTAAAAGTAAAAATGACACAAACATGAAATGTTTTACTAAAACAATTTTTACATGGGGTTATAAAGATCATATTTTTTATTATAAATATACATTGGAAATATAAAATGATTTCCAACATCATAGTGTTTTTTTATAATTTTTAGACTTTAAATAAATTAAATTATTTATGACATCATGATTATGCAGCGATGACCTCATTATTTAACAATTTAAATAAAATGGAATGATAATGTAAACTCTAAGACCTACACATGGCCAAAACCTATTGGATGGGTGGATTTCGAACCCTTATCACCTTATACTTGAAAAAAATCAATGCGGGACCTCTTAAATCCGAATATCATTTTAAAATAAAGTGACTTTTCTTTACCTTCCAAGAGTGCCCCTCCTCTCCTCTTATAATAGACCCCCACCTCTACCTACTTACCCACACTCCCAAAGCCTTTGGCTCAGCCAAACCCTGCCCATTTTGAATCTCCTCATCCCTCTATTACTCCTTGAAGCCTCACTTTGGGCAGAAGTCTTCCCAAGGAAGCATTTGAGCTCAAATCTAAGAGAGTTACCCGATTTTAAGGTAATGTCTTCTTTTGAGTCCTTTTGTTTGATTTTGCTTCTCCAACCCCCTAAACTCTTTTTATACTTTTCTTTTATAACAACTCCAGTATCCTAAATATACTAGGAAGTTGTTATAAGAAGTATTAGAGCTACACTTACACACACCTACATCTAATGGTTAAAGAACATACTGTTTCCGTGGATGGCGAATTTATGCCTCCCAAAACGATGACTGTTCAACATTCTTTTAACACCTTCAAAGGTGGCCATTAAGATGTCACTATATTTATATATGATATATAATAAGTTTATGTTTTCTTTAAGCTTCTGTATTTTTCATTTTGGGCATACCTTTATGGTTTCCATTATGGGTAAACGCGATATCTTCATTTAATGAAGTGCGGACTACCGCCCCCTCAAAGTGATTTGATTCGTTAAATACCATATGTGGGATGTATAAAGGATGGAAATATGATATTATATATTATATTATACTGGAATAATAATATACCTTTATATCATTATGATTCTTTTCTATAAAATATGAAATAGAAATGAAAGTAGCGTTCATGCGTACGTATGGCTTACCATCTCCATGAATGGTGCATTTCATTTCTTACCTCTAACTGATTATGTAATATTATAAATGCATGTATATACTGTATATATATGATATATACATAATTATTATAAGTCTGGATATAATGGATACATGAAAAACATGTAATTATAAAGGGTTTATTTTTTACTCAAGTTCCAATGATCGTTAAAACGACCGTTATTAACTTAAATAATTAACTAGTGTTCATGACATGGCAATAAGTGATATAAAAGGAATAATGAACTTCAAAAAGGATCTTAAACAAGTATAAATTAAATCAAGTTTATTATTTAGGAGATTAAAGAATGACCGAGTCAAGTCAGACCCGAGGTATAGGACTTAGTCTCAATCTCCTTTCATTGAGGCATATTTTGTTTTATACACAACCTTCTTTTATATGGTGTATAAACCTCTTTGACTTTTATGTTTATCCAAAAGTAATCTTTTTTATATGAATCATTTTACTAAATGACAAAAGGGAATGTTTTTGTCGTACGTATGCGGTGACAATGACTTCTCCACTGCCGTGACCGTTATTTGGGTTTCGGCTTCCTCTACAAGCCATACATTCTTTTTAGAAGAAAAATAAATACCATGTTTTAATTTTCTTTTATTTTGGTATTAAAAATGGTTTTCATAATGTTTTTATATCAATGTGTTGTATTGATATCTTGTTATTGAAAGGTGGAAATGTTATGTTTCCTTTATTCATGTTTTATTTGATACGATTATGTTAGGTTCTTGGGCATTATTATAAAGACAGGTGGTTTCGTGATAAACTAAGGGTGGGTGAGCCCGATATAGCCCTTCAATGAATTGGGAAATGCGAAGGAGTGAATCATTATTGTTTCTCCAAAGAGATTTAGGGAATATACTGTGATGGGTATTCCAAACGTAACCAAGAGCGTTACTCCCTACGTAAGAATGTTTTGAATGCCTCAAGTTACCTTTATGTATTATGATTTCTATGATTTATTCATGATTTGATGAGGTATGTTAAAGTGCTTTTGTTTTATGGGTAAAGTATGATTTCATTCTTATGTATATATGTACCCATGTTTCCTTTCCTTATTTTTATATCCCTTACTGAGCTTTTTATGCTCATCCCATATTTTTTGAAATGTTTTTCACAGGTCAAGGGAAAGGTACATGATATGATGATAGTG
The DNA here is from genome assembly GCA_963277665.1 of Viscum album. Lineage (NCBI taxonomy): Eukaryota > Viridiplantae > Streptophyta > Magnoliopsida > Santalales > Viscaceae > Viscum > Viscum album. Next base: position 1,883,191,491 of record OY728132.1, read on the forward strand.
TCAAGGAAGTGTCAAGAAAGAATCCATGTTTTATTTTAAATATGTTTCCATTGAAGCTAATGAAGAATATTATCTTTATGTAACCACTTACTTTATATGTGGAATGTAATGCAAGTTTTATGATCTAATTCTCTAAAAATCTAAACCCGAAAAGATCATCAATGTGTAATATTGTAATAACTCAAGATTAAGTAAGGTTTAAGGCTGGGGCCTTATTGTGAATCTATAAAGATGAAGAAATAAACAATTCATTTCCCATTATGCCAGAACCGTGGAAAGGAAAATCCTAGAAAATTCTTAAAAGCCATTGGATTTTGTTATGAGTGTGTAGAAAAGGGTCACTGATCTAATGAATGTAAGGGGAAGAGACAAAATAGTGGTGTTCTATTAAATAATTTTAGGGATATGGGACACTATCCAAATGTTTATTCAAAACATCAATGAAAATTGACTTAAAAAGGCCACGGGAGTAAGGGAAGGCTTATATGATCGAAACTATGGAGGTTGAAGTTCCTAATGATGTGGTACAAGGTAAAATAATCATTTCATTGAATTTATCAAATGACTTATTTGATTTTGGATCATCACATTATTTTATATCATCCCTATTTACCAACAAAATTAGACATTTCCAATCTAATTTAATAAAGGAGATGTCAGTCAAAAATCATAAGGTAAGTATCATTGCATCAAAATTTTGTTAGTTAATCACCTTTGTGAAACATAAACATACATCAGTTTATGACCTTATCATCATAATAATGATTAAAGTTGATATAATTTTCTATATGTATTTGATTTAAAACTGTGATGAGGAAATATATTTTAAGAAGAAGAGATTAATAATTTCTGAGAATGTTATCGAATCGCTTATCTTTAGAGTAGAAACATCATCACCTATATCCTATCTAGATCTATATTTAGTTGCTCTTAAAAATTAAATTCTTATAGAGGAATCAAAAACATCATGTATGGATCTTTAAATTTAACATGTACCAATTTTTAAATAATACATTGTTGTTATTTTAGAGGATTTACTTAGACATCATCCAGAGTTGGAAGTTGAGTTCTCTATTGATTTAATTCATAGTGAAATACCTATATCAAAGACTCCCTATATAATGTCCATTATGGAATTAGTGTAGTTAAATAAAAAACTAGGGGAATATAGTTAAAAAGTATTTATTCAACCGAGTGTTTATCTATGGGGATCCCCTGTTCTCTTTGTCATGAAAAAATATGGATACATGTGTATATGAATTGAATATATAGAAATAAATTATATTACAACAAAGTACAAGTATCGTATGACTCACATTGATGATCGAATTGATAAACATCAAAGATATCATAATTTTTCTAATATTGACCTTTGATTTGGATATCATCAGTTGAGTGTGAGAAATGAAGATATTTGGAAGACAACATTTTGAACTAGGTAGGGGAATTACCAGTTTACAATACTACCATTTGGACTAACTAATGAGCCCTCTGTTTTAATGTATTTACTAACGACATCTTGATATATTCCAAAATCTAGGAGGACCATCTGAACCACTTTCAGGTTGTTAAGATACTTTAAAAAAAACAATTTTTTGGGAAGTTTAGTAAATGTGATTTTTTGAATCAAACATTTTATTTTCTTGACCATATTATCTCTAAGGATGGAATCTTGGATGATCCTAGGAAGATAAAGGAAATCCAAGAAGGGTCTATTCCAATGAACATAACTAAGGTATGTTGTTTTATTGGATTAACATGTTACTACTGTGTTTTGTTACTAATTTTTCCAATTATCTAACCCTCTAAAAAAGATCACATATAAAGGGTTTAAGTTCATATTTAAAAAATAATGTGTAGAATTATTTGAATATTTGAAAATAAGATTGGTCAATGTTCTATTTATGACTCTTCTATATAGAAATTATGGGTTTGTGATATACAATGATGTACCAAATAATGTATTGGGTTATCTTCTTATGAAAAATGATAATGTTATTGCATATGCATCATGTCAATTGAATAGTCATGAAAACAATTTCTCAACTCTTGATCTTGAGTTAAAATCCATGATATTTTTCTTGTAAAATATAGAGACACTATCTCTATGGTGAAAGATGTGAGATATATATAGATCAAAAGAGTTTGAATATGTTTTTCACACAGAAATAACACAACATTGGAAAAAGGATATGTCTTGAGTTACTCAATTAATATGATTGATAAATACAATACCACAATGGAAATGAAAATAGGGTTGCAGATGCATTAAGCATGAAATATCAAGGACTTATGAACCAAATGAGGATTGAGAGATATCCTATATTCACGGATCTAGTATACATGGATATGGTAACTGTTAACAAAGAAGAAAAAATACCTTTTTCAAATGGTTTCTAAAACATATTTACTAGATATGATAAAAAGATATAATTTTACTCATGAAAATTTACAAAAGATAATTAAATCTATTAAGGATGGATGATTGGCAGACTTCATATTTGAGGATGGAGTTATGATATTTGGAATGAGGTTATGTGTTCTATCAGTACCTGAGCTAAAATTTGAACAATTATATGATGCTCTTAATTAAAAATTTTCACTACACCATGGAGGAATTGAGATGTATAGAGATCTGAAAAAACAATTTTAGTGGGATAACATGAAGTGAGAAATTGTTGACTATGTGTCAATGTGTCTAGTTTTTCAACAAGTGAAGGTCGAGAGATAAAATTGCATAGGAGTCATGCAAACTCTACTGATTCACATGTTTAATTGGAATGACATTATGATGGCATTTGTCATAGGAATTCCAAGGAAACCTAGATGAAATGATGAAAATTGGGCAATTTTTGATCATCCTAAAAAAATAATCACATTTCCTTGCTATAGGAGAGGATTTACTACTTGGGAATATAGAAAGACTATATATTAATGATGTTTTTAAGACTTCATGGTGAACCTCTATCAATTGTTTCTAATTTAGATCCCCAATTTACATCAAAATTCTAGAAAATCATTCTGAATTATTTGGATACTGAGCTTCATATGAGTATTACTTTCACCCCCATTCTGACGGATAGTCTGAAAGGACTATTCAAATAATAGAAGACATATTAAGATCATTCCGACTTGACATTAAATATATGTGGGATTATTACATACCTTTGGTAAAGTTTTCTTAAAATAATAGCTTTTATTCTAGTATTCAAATGGATCCATATAAAGCATTGCATGGAAATAGATGTTGAACTCCAACGTGTTGGGATCAAGTTGGTGAGAGGAAACTTATAGGTCCAAAACATAGTGAAGCATCAAAAATAAAGGTAAAGATAATCTAGGACCATATAAAAGTAACACAATGTAGGAAAAATATTTTTGATGAAAAAAGTAGAAAATATTTATAATTCCAAGTGGAAGATAATGACTTTCTAAAAGTATATCTATGAAAGGGTGTCTTCATGTTCGGTAATAAAGTGAAACTGAACCCAATGTACATCAGACCATTTGAAATTCTGGAAATAATTGGAGAAATATGTAACCATTTAGTGATTCCTCCAAGTCTCTACAAAGTTCATGATTTTTTCCACTGGTCATTTCTAAATAAGTACATGACTGACCCAATGCATGTACTCACTTATGAGGAAATTGAACTGAAACCTGATTTCTCTTACTATGAAGAGCTTATTGAGATTACTGACACAAGAGAGTAAGTATTTGGAAATCATAAAACTCAACTGGTAAAATCTATTTTGTGAAACCATAAAATGGATGAACCAATGTGGAAACCCAATGACAGTATGAAGAAAAGCACCGAAATATTTTTAGAGATCAATATACCTGAAAAACATTTGAGGACAAAATTTATGAAGGATGGAAGAATATAACATACAATTATTTTATGGTATGTTCATCCCATGTAATTCAATTGATATTTTATAGCTCATGCGACACTGAGTTTCCACGAAACAACACTTTGTTATATGGGATAGTTATAACCTAGTTAGTAAACAAAATTTTTATGCTTCTGTGATATAAATTTCTAAAAACAGACATACATAGTTGCGTATAGTATGATAATTAGAGTCTAATAGAATCAACTTATTTTTTTGGTAAATAGTAAATTTCTATTATGAATAGTAATGTACCCTTATGAAAAGTAACTTGACCCTTATTAATAGTAATGTAACATTATGATTAGTAAACTCCAAAATGAAACTATAAATAAAATGTAGGCACCATATAAATGAGTGTGGATATTTTAAAAATAAAAAATTAAGTGTTTTTATTTTTGTGAGAAATAAAATTATATTTGTCTAATTAATAAATAAATTTAAAAGGTAATAAATTTTCAAAAAATTTATTCATAAATCAAAATATTTTTTTCCTATGATTTTGGTATAATTTATTGAGACCTTAGTTAACTTGTCAGAGTATTATAAAATCATTTATTATTTTAGAAACTTTATTTTTTGTGTAAATGACTATTTTAATTAGAAAATAAATGTATCATATTTAAAAAATATTATTAAAATGGAGTCCATTTTTTGATTCTACAAATATAAAAATCTATAGGGTTAATTTTTGGGATTTTTCTAAGATACATGAATTTTTGGTGAAAAGTAAAATATGATAATTTACAGTATAAATACATTAAAATTGAAATAATATATTCCTTGCTTCCTGAATGATATATGAAAATATTATTTCGAAATCACCTTCTATAATTAATTTATTTAGTCACAATAATAAATACTATTTCTTGTATTGAGCAGAATAATAAAATATTGAACAAATTATTGTGAAATATCTCCTCTCCTCCACTATAAATAATACCCCTCACCTATCATCCTCTCACACCTCTCATGATTTTTCCATTCCTATTTTATAAAAAATACTATTACCAAGACCCTCCAACACATCTATGACCTTATGGTCTCACCAACAGTCCAAATCTAAAATCTTTATGGAGGTTCTCAAGGTGGAGTATCCAAGAGGTAAAATCCTCTTCCTTTTCCTTTTATTCTCTTCTCATGTTCATTCTCTTTTTATCCTAACCTACTCTATCAAAATGATCATGATAAATCCAGTATCATATATATTATATTATTGTATCATGTTAATTTAAGATACATCATCAATCTCTTAACTCTATATTTTATTTTAAAAACAAAATCATCACCTGGGTGGTGCTGATTTACAACCTTCATGGATGACAAACTTTTGATTATTAATTTCTCCATGATGACTACTTATGAAAAAAACTTTATGGTCTAAAAAGATTATAAAATATTTATTGTATATTTTTTATAATTTTGGATCCATTTTATATACATGATATTAAATAATGGAACTAAACTAGTTCATTGTGACCAAAAACCGCTAAAATTATGCTAAATGATTATCACTAAATTTATTATATAATGATTCATCATAATACCATATAGAAACAATATTTATAACCATCTACACACATGTAGTATTAAAAAATTAATTTAATTCAAATTATGGGGAATTATATCCATTTTACAAAATCTTAATTGCATGAATACAAGTGAACCGATCATGAAAACCAAGGAAACGATCAATTCTAGGTGATAAAATTATATCATAAAACAAATAAAAAATTCCATAAAAGAAAATAATTATATCATAAGAAATAAATAAATAAATGTATTTAAGGTTCTTAAATAATTAATTAGTGGGATTAATTTGATTACAAGGACATTAATATCAAAGGAAGAACACATTCGAACATAAGGCAAGGGGTTTCACATATAACTTTTATTTTCATGAGATTTTAAATTTTCACCACATATTTCTTGAATAAGGTGTGTGCATACTTCCATTTGATATATAGCATCGTGATTCTATTTATATTCATGGTATTCATGGAATATTTTAGGGTTATTGATTTTTTTCATACGATTCAATTGATTACACTGTCGTTCAGATTTTCCCCCAATTTCTATTTCATTTGATACTTACTTGGTATTGTGTACTGAATCATTCTTATGTGGTGTAAATAATATCAGTTTAGAATTTATTTTAATTTGAAATTATAATTCTTTTAATTATCCATATTTTTGTGTCCAAGATATGATTTTGTTCTTAGACGTATACCATTATATATATGGTGTTTATTTTTGAATGCTATTTAACTTGGGAAATATTGATGAATTTGTATCCTCTACTCAATATAGATATTAGAAAGGCATATTATTGTTAAATTAAATTGGTTTATATAGAATTATTTAAACGTGAAGTGATGGGTGGGGCCTTTTATAGCCCCTCAATGCACTGATTGGTCCCATAGGAAAAAACAGTTGGTCCCAAACACTTCTTGTTTTTTTCAAAAACATTATCAGGCGGGTTTCTACCCATACACATATAACATCTCAACAGTATGATGGTTCAAGTGAATGATAAATGAATTATAAATAATAATAATTCTATTTAGTCATTTTTTTCCTTCTATGAGGTTTTATAAATGAAAAAACTATGTATTTTTTTTAGTTTATTGTTGGCCTGTATTTTTCTACTATTCACCATGCCATATTGATTATGTGAAACAGTTTATGATTCAATTAATAATAATTAATTGGTATACTATATGTAATACATACTAAGGATTTGAGATCACCACTTTTAATTGTTTCCCTCCAATAGGTTGTGATTAATAGTTCAATTATTGAGTTTTCAAGGATCCAATTTGTTAGCTTTTATTATTTATTATTTTATGTTTTCTTTTCCAAATGTAAAATGAGTACCAGTTATGTATCTAGTTTCTTCAAGACTACTAAACCAAAAAAATTGGGATTTTTTTCTTTTATTCTTTACAATTTATATTAGTAATGTACCATCTTTATGATTCTTGGGTCAAGACGTTGCACATATATTAAAACCTTATGGTGATACACTATTCTCCAAAAATAAACTATTCAAAAAAAATTACCAAAAAATAATCTTTAGATAATAATGTTATTATAAATAAAAAAATTAAGTTAATTTGTTCATATTGAAAATCAAAATAACTATTCATAAACATATAAATTAAACCAAAAAATATTTTAATTTGTATTTTAATAAAAAAATTTAAATATTAACTATTATTATAATGATTTAAATAAATTAATAATTAGTGTAAATTTATTATTCATATAAAATTATAAAATATATTAATATTATTTAAATAAAAACAAAAAAATTCTAATATCTTAAAAAAATATATTTTTTGAAATTAATGATCTCAATAGTTTTATTAATTCATTAGTAGTTAAAAATTATTTTTAGTTATAAGTGAAAATGTGAAATTTGTAAAAACCATGTGATAAATTAGATAATAATTTAAAAATTATATGTTTATATAATTTTTTTCCTATTTTATATCCTCTCAATATCAACCCCTAGTGTCTATAAATGATGTATTTTATGGCGGTATTTACAAGAGTGATTCCTCTAGCACAGTTCTTATTAAAATTCTACTATGATTGAATTCTATTATATATGTCTTCACTCATACCGAAATTGTTCGATTTCATCTTGGTATTGGTCATGGTATTTGGAAAATCCTAGGGATGAATACTCTATTATAATAACATAAAAATGATATTAATTTTGGATAATTCAGCTAGTAAATCCCATTTTGTTATTTTTTTCCATTAAAGGAATTCTAATTTTTTACATTTTTTCAAACTAATAAACAATATTTTTTTAGAATAGTTAAAATTAATGATTTGATTTTAATTATCAATATTTAATTTTAGTTAAATTTTGTGTGTAATGAATGATATCGAACATATTATATTCTTTTTAAACGAAATATGTATTGTAAAATCTTCGGGTGTTACAAAATATATTGATTTACCCACTCATAATGTATCCAGAGAAAAATAAATGTTGAATATATAAATTAACATAGTATAATAAATATTATCATTAATCTTAAACAATAAAATTGACTCTCACCACCCCTTTTATAACCCTTCTAGCATATAGGTGGAAAACCCAAGCATGGGTACCTTAGGAGTCTAGTGGATTATGAAGATTCAACCAGTATTTTCCAACTAGTGTCCCAATTCATTGGCCCCACAATAACCTTATAAGGATGGATGATTTAACTTCATATACATATGTTTATTTTCCATAACATATTTTTTCCTAATCAGAGCACCTTGATCAAGAGACTGGATCACTTGGATAATGTGTTTAGTGAGATGGGAGTCCATGAGTGGATTTTTCTAGGGTTTATTTTATATGGATTCCTATAAATTATTAATATAATTCCTTCTCAGAGAAATAGACTACAAATAAAAAATACAAATAAAAATAAGTACTTAAGTTAAATTATGAAATTGAAAATTTATTCATAAAAACTCATGTAATTAATATTAATTATGAAATTACTTCAACCATAATAATAAAAAATATATTTTTTTTAAGTATTTAAATTCCATAATTTTCATAAATTTCATTTTTTAGAGAAACAATTTGATATGAAATGTTTTAACCATAAAAAATACTAGTATAAGGATTACAGACTAATTATCATGGGTTCAAAATGGTTTATACTACTAATGCACCTAAACTGTGTTTTTTCCTTCCCCACTTCACCTTAACACTAAATTTTTTTCTAAATGACCAATAGTTTTTTGTCAAAAATAATAACCAATAAGAAAACACAAAAACTCATAAAAAATTTAAAACGGAACTAAACTTCAAAACAAAAATCCAGAACATCAATGATAAATTGAGGATCAATAAGAAGAAGAGCTTCATAGGTACTCACCCACACAAACCACTTAAGTATCAATTTTCATATATCCCTACTAATTTTTATCCCCCAACATTTAGAGCTCTTATTATATTTTGAATAAGATTCTTGGGTTTAATTGGCCTTTCACTTAACCCAACATGCCATAATAATTGAAGAACATTCCCAATCAACACTTGTAAGAAATATGAGCCATGCTATCAAATTAAAAAAATTATGAATGAATTCACCGTATAAATCCAAATATAAATTACATGTATTACTCTAATAATTATTTTTTGATGAATCTATATTTTTCACTCCTGCACTAATGAAAAAACAATTTTTTAAACATAAAGACAAAATATTGAGGATCCCAAAACTCTCTAACAAGCCCAAATTCATCTGACCCAAACTCAATAGTAAACAAATGATTATTATTAGGATAACAGACATCAAGATTTGACACCACAATGAATTGAACTATTACATTAAACTATTTCTATAGATCCATGTCAGAATATTCTCGATGGTATATGTATGGAGTGAGGAAAAGACTAAATTGATACCACTATGAATGCACAAGATCCTTAGCCCAGTTGGTGAGAACTCTCTAGGTGTATCTAAGAGACCCGAGATCAAATCAAGGTGGAAGAAAATTTTCAGGTACTGTAGTAGTACTGTAGAGGAACTGTGGTAGGCACTATTCGGTATGGTAACAGCCGAACCTATTCATCCATTTGGGCCTTCGGGCCACCGGTTAGGTCTTCGGGTCCTTCAAGGCTTCCGGACCACCCAAGGACTTCAGTCCAGTTGATTCTCTAGGCCTTTAGTCCACCATAAGGCCTTAAGGCCACCCTAAGGCCTTCGAGCCACATGAATGCTGGCCCCAAACACACTACAAAAAAGGAGGAGCCCCAGAAGAGGATTCATAGCAGGTGAACTCACCAGATCAGAGCCAAATTGATTGTAAGAATGAGAGGGTATGACTATACCATCGGTACCACCCTGTGTTTTCACGGGAAGCCTAGCTAGATGATCATGCAATGATGGAGAGCAAATATCAGGATGTAGATGCTGGGGAGGGGCAGTTCCTTGTAGATAGTCTGGTTGAATTCCATAAGACCTTTGGGTCATATAATTTCTTAAGCCTATGGGCCATTTAATCTCTGAGCCTAAAGGACATGTAAGAGTTCCCCCTCATCCCTTGAAAGGGGGGTTATCAAAAATAAATAAAAATGAAGGCCTTCAAGACATTCATGATAAATAGTACTATGAATCTACATAATAAATTTTATAATGCATACTTGCATTATAGATTAGAAATATGTTTTAAATAAATTTCCATTTTTAATACATTTAGCATTGAAAAATATTCATATATCCAAACAATACGAGATTTAATAAATGAAAATATCATCAAAGAAACAGATTGGAACTAGTATTCTATATGGCATAATCAGATCCTTAATAAATATAAAGTAAATTAGAAAAAAGAAAAAAGAATAATATCAAGAATAATAGAAGAAACATTAGATGATAATTGAAATATATGATCCAATGGTTATTAGAACTCACACCTAGAACTTTATAAACCCTATATGATTACAAGAAGTAATGTTATCTTTTTTTTTCTCAATTCCTCATGGAAAACAACCCCTAATTATATTACATAAAAACTATGAGTATCACCCATCTGATAATCCCCTGCCTATGGTCTACCAAGTTCTAACACAATTAATAATCACTCTAATTCAACGTTAATGATAAATTATAATATAAAAAAACCATGAATGACACTTGGAATCACATTTTCTTCCAAATAGATCTTTGAAAACTCACTTTTAAATAAGTAAACAATAGTGGGAATTTTTGAAAACACCTTGAAGGAATAAAATTGATTTTCAAAGAGAAAAACAAGAGAAACAACCATTTATTCCAAAACACACCAAAATAATGTAAATATCATGTATATTTGGAATTATATATGAATATTAAATTTATATTGATAAATATTCCTTATATTAAATATAAATTCATCATGTTCACAAAACAACACCAAGGATAGAGGTATGAGATCCACTCGAACTAAAATCCCATGAAATTACATTCATTCCCATTTATGAATATCAGGTTTTCCCTTATTGTATTTCTGGATATGGGTTCCTAAATATATATATTGATCATAAGAAACTACCATCTCAAAAATCACATTATATAAGCGGACATCCTATTCTTTTTCAAAACTATTTGATAATAATTTAATGGATTATTCCAACTATAATTAATGAATTTCTGAAAAATATTCATCGAAATAATTTTTAAAACATCCAAAAAAATCCATAAAATCACTTCTCACTAGTTCATTCTAATTAATAACATTATTAGGAGACATTTAAAAAAAGAGAAATATTTTTAGATGAATTTGAGTATGTTTTATAAAACAGTTTTATTATCAAAAAAAATATAATTTTTAAAAGTGAACACTAAATGTCATAATGAAAGAGATTAGATCTAATTTTATCAATTAACAATATTACCTCCACGAAATATTCTCAATTCATCTACTATTGAAAATAATATAAGATAAAATTAATTTTAAATCAAATAATCATGATCAATGTCACTCATCAATAATTCAAATTGATTAATTGGAAAAATAAAGAACTATAATAAAATAAAAATGAATCAAAACCAAAAATTTCCATGATTCATGGTCTGTGTGAATTTTATGCAGACTATACAAAATCTTTTTTAATACAATAGATTCCATTTTAATAACCATAATGTATATAATTTCACCAAAAATTAAAGGATAAATTTTAACTACTAGGACATTTTCATCTAACTACTTTATTAGTTTTGGGAGTCGGATGTTTATAAAGATATTTAGAGGAAGAAGAGGATTATTGTTGCTGGAATTTCGACTAGGAGTAGTATGTCTTGGAATGATAAATTGGATCATGTAAAAAATTACTGCATGAGTAGACATGTAGTTATTTTTTTCTTAAAAATTTATTGTAGGTATGCTTAATTTCAGGAAAAGTAATAGTTCATTTTAGATATTTCTAATTCCGTGATTTAGGGAATGAACTCAGTATGTTTAAGTATAAACAATATAAGGATATACATCAGTTCTTTAGTTTAAAAAAACATCAAGACATATTATATGGGTTAGAATATAAAAAATATTTTATGGAATCATATTTGGGAGGTTTATCCTATTTTAAATTGGAATTATTTTGAGGATATTCAGTGGAGATTAACATGTCACACTATGAATTTAATTCATCATGCTGTGAGTCATGGTTTATATATATTCATGGAATGAATTTTACTTATCACATCATGATATAATGTTTCAAAATCTTTTTAATAAATTGGCACACCTTTGATATTATCTTCCTTTCTATATCATTGCACAATAATTTAGAAATCATTGGTTGTTATATGGGTTGGGATAACTCTTTGTTATTTTGTGTAAATTATGGTATTTGTATGATTATTTATCTTTTAGTGATTATTATGGATTGACCAACAATTGTAAATAAAAGTAATAATTGAATTTTGTGGGGGGAAGAGGGGAATATCATTTGTTTTAATTTATCATATGTTATTTTTTTGATGCGTAATGACTTCTTGAAATACTTTTATAGAAAATAATCTTTTTGTAAATTTTTTATTGATTCTATATTAGTTTCTTCAATTAAACTTTCCTAATTTTCTAATCACATATTGTTTTTAATTGAACATATTTTATCGAATGTGGTAAGGGAATAGTGCTACTTTTTTGAAAAAATGGTCACAATTTTGTTTGCATGTTGACTCTATTTTTATGTCATTATGAGTTTTTATTGTGACTATATTTTTGGATAAATAGGGATACTATATATGGTTTTATCATGGATGGGTTTGGTTTTAGTGGTCAAATTTTTTTATGTATTGGGGTTCTGGGGTTAGTGTGTGATATCATCATCATTATTACAATTTTTATTAAAGGAAAAGGAAATTATACAAGACATCCTGCAATGACAGGTTGTGGAAAACACAACACTATGGGGGTCTAAAGTAATGGAGACCGAGGGAATCCCCTCGAATGATGCTGATTCCTTCTTGATTCAAGATATAGAAACCATGAAAAAGAATCATCCCTGGACCTGGAGAGTTGAGCGACGCCAGATATTTTGCTACTTTGTTACCTTATCGTTAGGTGTGGTCCACTTTGGTACAGTTGTCAAGGATGGCACAACACTTCCTGATGACATACTCAATCGACCTAGAAATAACACAAAAGTTTTTAAGGATTTGAACAACATCAGAGAATCGGTTTTGGCTTCCAAAATAACCATACTTCACTGTCGACAAACTATAAGGTATGTAAGCAGAGACAATGTCTCTTCCTGAAGGGAGGTACCTCAACCAAGCTGGATGGATAAAGCCAGGATGACAGATCCGTTTCTTTCATGAACAGTGCCCCGGCCACGCATGAGTCCTGAGGTATTGGAACCATCAGTGTTTATCTTTAAGCCCCTAAGAGTAGGGGACCAGAGAACCCAATTTTCTAGAGGAATAATGTTTCTAGATGGGGAATTAGTCGTAGAAGGTTTAAACCTTTTCCGCAATGGTGCCTCCCTAGAGAGAATGAGATCCCTTCCCATGTCGGGCAATCGACTATTAATGAAAATCACCATTTAGTGGCCTGTCGAGGACACCCCCTCATGGACCCACTTATTCCTTTCAAACCACAAGCCCCATTAGCCTACATGTAGCAAGAGTGTGTGAGCCCTTCTCTCCAGCCCCTCATCAGTTGTGCCATGAAACAAGCGGTTCTGAAAGTGTTGCTCCTCCATAGCTAGACTAGAGGAAGCTGTGAATATGCCACTATAGTTCCATACCTGAAACGCACATTGTATCTCAAAGAAAAGATGCCTGGCTGTTTCCTCTTTATGCCTCCTACAACAAACACATCTCGTGGCCAGGGAAACTCCACAACATTTGATGTTCTCGTCAGTAGGGACTACTTTATTCTGGATTCTCCAAGTAATAATGTTATATTTCATGGGGATGTTCTTTTCCCAAAGAACACCAATCCATGCATCCATAGAGGCCTGTATAGAGAGCACCTGGCGGTATTCCTTGGACGTGAAGGAGCCCAATGGAGACAGGGAGAACACACACCTATTAGGAGCGGAGGAAAGCTCGATGAGATGGAACTACTCATACTAGTCCTTATCAAGAGTTTCATTGGTAAAGGCTAGGTAGATACTAGCTTCTGTTAAATATTTTTTCATAGCTGGACTGCTCGGATACCCCAGGAGCACCCCACTCCAATATTAATTCAGTAAGAGACCTCACCATTCCCAAAATTCCATTGAGAGTGAGTTCTAAGGGAGTTAACAAGGGGCCAATTTCAGCCCATAGGGGGGAATGATGACAATCCTTTGAAGCCCAGTCTCAGAAGAAAATGTTGTGCATGGTGATCCCCAAAAATTTTGACATTCCAACACCTCCCAATCCAGCTTTGCATACATACAAGAAAGGGCGTCCTTAAGACTTCTAATGTTGATGCCACCCTCACCAATAGGCCACGCTAACCTGAGCCAAGAAGTCCAATGTCGTTTACCCTCACACACTGGATACCAAGTAAAACAAGAAAAAATACGGTCCATATTCCAAATGACCCCATTAGGAACCTTGATGGATGAGAGCGCATGAACCGGAGTAAATAAAATCACACTATTCACTAGTGCAATCCTACCATCGAAGGAAAAGAACTTGTTCTTCCAATTAAAAACCTGCTCTGTTAGCCTACTTAAAAGGGAATAAAAGTCATGAATATGTAGAAGTCGAGTGGATAGAAGGGGGGGAGTTCCAAGATAGAGCATGGGAAGATCACCTCGCTGTATGCCCAGAATATAACCTATCGCTTGAACCCGTCTGGAAGATGTGCCTTTTGAGGTATAAAAATTACTCATGCTCTTATTGATAACGTTCCCACTCTAATGGATATACTCCTCCAGCACCTTGATCAGGCCACAGACAGATCTGTTGGCCGCATTAGTGAATATGATGGAGTCATCCATGAACATGAGGTGTGACATAGATGGATAGCTCCTTCTTCTATGATACAGATGAATCTCTCCATTACATAGACATCAGTGAATGAGGTGACTAAGGACATCCTGGGAAATGATGAAAATAGTTGGGGGAGATAGGGTCCCCCTGCCTCAAGCCATGGGTAGTATTAAATAACCCAATGGATTTTCCCAAGAATGATATCACCAGCCATGCAGAGCTAAAAAAGAGAAAGAGGATGTCAATGTTTCAAGTTGAAAGACCCATACCCGCGATAACTCTATTGACAAAGCTCTATTCCATACAGTCATATTCTTTACTCATATCAAGCTTGATTGAGATATTGGATCCGCGAGTCTTGTGGTTGAGATCCCTAATCATTTCAGGGGCCAGCGTGATTTCCCCTGGAAGGAGAACCCCCACACAAACCCATACTATTCTTTGGAAATCAAATTTGGGAGATAAACGGATAGTGTGATGTTGATAATGATAACTAGGATATTGTAAGGGACGTTGCACATGGTTATTGGATTAAACTGATGAATTTTAGTTTGGGACTTGTGTTTGGGGATAAGCACGATAGTGGTGGTACATGCAACTCATGGTAAGATTCCACCCTTGAAAACGCCTTGGATTGCCACTATAAGGTCCTACTTCACCATCTCCCATGAAGACTTGTAGAAGGAGGAAGAGAACCCATCTGGCCCCGCCACGTTATCAGGATTCAAATGTAGCATGGTGTTGTGTATCTCTTCCTCTTGGGGAATATTCTACAAGTCCTCATTATCACTTCCCGATAAACTGTGAGGAAAACCCTCAAATAGTGCTGCATTGTCCCCCAGGTACACATTCGGGTGATGGGGGGTTGGTGCCAGCAAAGAGGTCCCAGATGTAATCATGAGCCATCCCACCAACTTCATCCCTGTTATTTGTGTAAGTGGGATCCTCTTGCATTAAGTTTATAAAAACACACCTTCCCCTTTACTTTATTAATGTGTGGAAGTATGATGTGTTCCCATCACCTTCTTGTAGCCACTTGACCTGGGTGCCCCCTCTGGCCAGTCGCTCCTTCTTTAAGAGAATGTACATCATCTATTCTTTCTTGCTTGCAAGATCCTCATAATCCTATTATTTCTCGTCCTCTTTGAGACTCCTCTCAATCCAACCAAATTCATTCTTGGTGGCCTCTAACACTCTGTCAGAGGAAGGGATGCCCTTCGACCACCCCTTGAGTCTCAGCTTGATATGACATAGCTTGTTATGAAGGGCGGACCAAGTGTGACCTTGGATGGAGGTGTTCCAGGAGTCCTTGAACAAATCCTGAAAGCCGGAGATATTGTCCGAGTGATGGTAGTAGGGAAAGAAACCCTGTTTCGATTTCATGGAAGATAGGGAGAGAAATATCGATGAGTGGTCTGATATACCATGTGCTAGATGAGAGACTTGAGTATTGGAGAAAGATGACATGGCCTGCATGCGGTCCAAACATATATCTAAACAGCTCCATGATATTCGATTCCCTCGTTGGTTATTTCATGACGTAAACCAGTCGCCTCAGAATCTAAGATCCATTATTCCCTTTCCCACTGTGATTTTATAGAAATCAAGGCTTGCTTTCCTATTAAAGGGCCTCGTCCATTCCTCTCCTCAGGATCTGCCACTACCTTGAAGTCTCCCCAAACTATCCATGGGATATTTCCGGGGTCGAAAGTATTGAGGTCATGTCACAACCTCTCCCTTTTGAGAGGATCAAACCTCCTATAAATGAATGAAATAAAGAAGGATGGCATGCCTTGGGTAGCCTTAATATTGATGAACTGGTCTCCTTCTAGGAAAAGATCAACAGTAAAAATCCGGTTCCAGAAAATCCAAATGCGCTTGTTGTTTGGATCAGCATGCATGAATCCATGCATTTTGAGTTTTTTTAGAGAAGATACTAATCTTTCTCAACTACTGTTTATGATCAAGGATGCCCACCAATGAAAACTTGTGTTGTGAGATCACTGAGACAATGAAATCCGTTTTGATTCAGGCACCAATACCATAGGCGTTCTAGATGAGTATTGGAGTAATTTGGCAAAGAGTATTTTGAGATTGGCCCTAGAATCTGTGGCCTGCACGAAGTGGGAGACTTATCTCCTTTTCATCATCCTAGCCTACGACTGAGTACACACACACGTACCCTTGAGAGGGGGCTTATCTATTGAAGTTATAGGGATATGGTGGGAGACAGATAGCCTTTTCCTTAATCCATGGGATGATTTGGATCCCATCCTCGAGCCTTCATACCACCATGATGGGGAGTACAATAAGAAAACTGGGGGGTATGGTGATGAAAGTTGAAGGGGGCCCTAAGATAGGGAGTCCAGAGGCACCACCTCTAAAGGCCACACCTCTTCTTCAGTAGCACTCCGATGCAGAACTATATCCAGAGGAAGAGAGACCATAAATCCCAGAGGTAGAGACAAGATGAAGTTAAGGGGAAGAACATCACCGACTTGGATAGGAGGCACCCACTAGGGAACAAAGGGGACTAAGGCCAAGGATGGATCCTAAACCCCAAACCCCTCCGTGAAGAGATGTGGATCAGGGGCCGGAGCTATATGAGGGATGATAGAAGGAGCACCAAGAGCCTGAGGTAACATTACCCCCCACACATGAAAAGGCTACATATGAGACATCTAGACTTTCTGCATTAACCTCAACCATGGGAATTGGTCGACGATGCCCTTCTAGCTATCGTCATCGACACACCTTCTGTGAATGACCCTGGAGAAGGTAGTTGGAAATAAATCTCGGAATCACTGGATATAAAATCTCTTGGACCCAGTAGAAGGAGCCTTGGACCTAGAGATCAAACGTGTCGGGAACTGGGAGGGACAAATCCAACTCCACGCAAAGGCGGCCACCGAAGCCTCGGCACAACCCTTGGTCCTAAGATCCGAACACATGAAACCACCAAGAGAGTCCCTAATAGCTATGAGGAACCCTTCTTTTTGGAATATCAAACAAAAGCCTCAGGAGACTGATCCACACCGCCGGAGATGGACCCTTCTTGCCATTGTGAGCATCCATGGACCACCTAGATAGGATGAAGCTCCAGCGATGCAAAGAACAGGGATCCATACACCACTCCTGGATACTTTCCTCTTTCAATGTGGGGACTAGACAGAAGGAGTGCCTGTGAAGGGAGGAGATCTTCACCTGAAGTTGGAGACACCATGATCTCACGAAGTGATGAAACATTGCTAGGGGAGGCTTAAATGACCCAAAATACACAACCTGAGCCCAACACAAGTAGGCTGAGTCCTCCTCAAAGGATGAAGTAGGAGCCTCCAGACTGATATGAGAACTAGCATGTGATGCTTTGAAAAGCTCCACAAAGATCGGTGGGAAGCAAGGCTGCATAGGGGAAGGGGACGACCCATAAAAGGGCATCTCTATAGGAGGGCCAAGAATAAGATAAATGGCATGGAGGACGAAAAGAAGTGGGAGAAAGTACTGGGGGAGGTGACTGCTGTGGAGGAGGTCATGATCCCTAAGGACCAGGGGGCAGTGAGGGAGGAGATGCCGAGGAGAGATCAAGATGCAAGTCGAGAGAAACGGTCGCCTGGGCTAGAAGAGACAGCGGCCGTCAGGTGGAGGTGGACACAACGGTCAAAAGAATTTGAAAAGTTGACGGCGTGTGATGCGTGTTCTCCAAGTGCATGGTTCTCTTGTTCTTACTATGTGATATGAATTTGGGATATAATGCTTTCCATGAAAAATAATGTGGGATACTTTTTTAGTGTCTTGTTGGTGATGGATAGTATTTTGTTATCGTTATTACAATGGGGATAAAGTTTCTATATTTATGTTGGTAAATGGGATGACGAGTTCATTGCAACGTGATGGAATTGGATGGTTTTTTTAGGTTTGTTGTAGATTCCATCAATTATAGGAATAAAAGTTGTAATAACTAACTTGGAATAAAATATAATAATTATCTATGAATTGTTTTTCCTAAAATTTGGAACTGAAATAATAATGAACATAATGTGGTTAGTAATGATTTATCTTGAAATGGATTAATTATATGATTAATCTGGATATATTAAATTCATTGTGGTTGTTTGTTGTGGGAAATTTGGTTGGATTGCAATGAGATATTTTGATGATGTGGCATAGTGTGTGATGGTATTATGGTGGTTATGGTGGATTGTAATGATGTGGTATTTATGTGATACATTTATGCTATGAATGTCTTTTGGATATATATGTATATATATACACACTTTAATTTTTATTTTTATTTCTAAATTCACTCACTCAATTTTTATTTCCATAACAAAACCTAATTTATTTTCATTTAGTAATATTTTCCAATCATCTAGGTTAGTGTGGATGCATGGATAGATTCCAATACTTGCTTAAATTATATAATGGATTAGTTATGTGGACCCTATGAAGAGTTACGGTAGGGTTCATCCATGGTAGTGGAGGAAAAAAGGATGATATCTTTCACATTCATGATTCAATTATATACTGGAAACATCAAATGTGTTAGTGAATATAGAATTATGAGGATGTTGTGGTAGAGTCTTCTGGAATGATTTGGGTTATGGTATGGATTCCCTCATTCTAGCATTGGATGTTGGAACATGTGGGAGGTTGGGGAATGTATGTTTACAACCTTCCCCAATACTTATATTAGATGGATTTAGAATATGAAGTTGGATATTAGGGTGTGATAATGGAAAATTTGTTGGGAAGTTGTTATGGGAATACTTTTCTTTATTCAATGATACTATTTTACAACATTGAAACATTATTTAATTAGTGTTCCACTGAGAAACTATTCTACACGTGGCCCGTTAGTATTCTATTGTTTTTAATATATTTTTTTTGATTAATTTTTATTATTCTTCCTCATTTAAAAGAAAAGTATAGGGTATGATCTTAAAACGTGTACATTATATGCTCACCCAGTTATATATAAAATATTTTTAGGTTTCCATGATTATTTTTATGATCAAACTTGATAATGATATCTTGGAAATTTCATTTTTCTATTCTGTTACATCCCTGGAGTACTATTTTGTATTCTCATTTTAGGGATGCATTTATTTGAAATATTCATGTATTGGAGGATTATTTTGATTTTTTTTATTTCATTTCAGTTAGGGTTTTAATTATATATATGAATTATTGGGATTGATGAGCTTAATGAATCCGATATATATGTTTTATCCCCTTTGTGATAGTCTCTTATTTGTGACCAATTATAGCTAATCTTCAAAGGTCACTATCATAATAACTACATTCCTAAAAGGGTTCCTTAGGGGTGCATATCATTATATAATATTTTTAGATCTTTTTTGGGAGAAATAATATATATTAGAGTTATGTATCCATGATAATTACTAAGGTTATTTCAGAAATAGTACAAGTTTATTTTTTTGTATGACATTGGATGAGTAATGTAGTAAGGTAATGGTATTTTATATCCCCTTAGATTAAATAAAAGTCCCTAAGATTACTAAACAATTAAGTGTCATTGTATTTATTTACAGGGTAATTCCATTAGATCTGTATATGTATCATACATATTTGAGATTGTGTTTTAAACAGGGTAATTTTCTAATATTAAATAAGTTCCATTAAATAAAATGGTGAAATAAATTTTGTACTATTGTGATAATGAGTTTGGTTCCTTTTTTATAAGTATGATAATGGGTTATCATCAACACATGGATTGGGTTGGTGAGATTTAGCAGCATAATCTATTTATCCATTGGTGCTTTTACCTATATGTTATTTGAGTACTAGTTTTAGGTATTATTGAAGAATGAGGATAGTGTTTCTCATCTTGGGATGGAAAAATAGCTATAGGATCTCTATATCACATTGATTCTACTAGAATCTAGGGATAGGTTTTTGGTTTGGATGGAATTTAGTTAGATACCCGAAGAATCATCATTATGGTGGATCTTATATATCAAAGAGCAGAAGGAGGTGAATTTTACTTGGGGTGAATTTTAGGGGATGTTCTAAGTGGATTTATTATCCTTTACAATGAGGTGGGTGAAGATATATGAGATTATCTCTCTTTATTAGGGGACCCAAAGTGTACATGATATTCAGATCATGTTTTTAGACCTTCTCCACTTCAACCAAAATATTTTCACTGATGATAATTATACATTATTTCTATTCGAAGAGGCCATGTGTTCCCAGATTCAATATTGGTTAATCAATTTATGTTACCTATGTACATTTAATTGAAGAATAATTATGAACACTCTTCCATAATAATCTCAAGAGTAAATTCATTAGGGTTCCTTGATGTGTAGAAATATTGGTTGTGCATCATCAGTTTCAGGGTAGATGAGGTTTCAGATGGTTGGGAATCGACCCCATAATTTTTATTCCACACAATTCTCTAGGTAAAATAGTTTTTATATTCCTATTAGGGGATCTATATTAGTGTTTCAGAGTTAGTAATGGTGAAAATTCCATCAGAACATGTTTATGAATATTTGGGGATGTTAATATGGTGGGGGTGGTATGATTTCTAATCTTCCCAAGTAGAAATAGTTTCCATAGAAATATCATCAACCAAAATAGAAGAAACCCCTAATTATTTCAAGAGGTGACTTAACTGGTAGATGAAGTAATTGAGTGGTACCACTCCCTTAGGGACATAGTTCAAAGAATATCTATAGTGGTGGTCTTCATGAGTGGGGTAGTGGGTCTCAACATGGAAAAATTCATCATATAGATATTACATTACTATAGATACTAAAAATCATCCACTGTACCTGTTTATCATCTTCTATAAAATTTATTATTTATTTGACTATAAATTTTTTTAATTATTTATTTCAATGGAAATGTTATATTCCTTGGGACACAAGTTGAAGAGGATCACAATTCCACTAGTGATGGAAAAATTAGTTATATCCCAAGAGAGTCTTGTAAATGTGCATTTTAGTCACAAGATGATGCTGAGGAAATATCATTAATCAAAGGATCTCCTTTTACTATAGATAAATCCATATTTTTTCATCCCTGTAAATTTTTAATTTTATTATTTTCATTTTATTATTAATTGATTAGGTAGTAGAGTCTTTTCATAGCATGATCAGGGTTTAAATTTCATGTTCGGAATTTGGGATCATCAAATGGGTTATATATACTCATATTCATTGTTGTCATAGTTAAATCATCTTACTTTGGTCTTGTTGAGTTATAGGAAGTAAAGTATTTATGTTCTGTGTATAATTTTCTAGATTATATTCCTCATGAAGTTGTAGAATTACCCCTATAGTATGATATCTAGTTCAAGATTCAGGTTTAGCCTAGGGTCTCTATAGTTTTGATTGATCCTTATTGGATTTAACCATCATATTAGGGGGATTAAAGGTCATTGATTAAGAAGATTCTATGAAAGGAAATAATTCCGATCAATGTGTCATCATGGTTTTCTGACAAACTCATTTCATTTATAATTTTAAGTTTTTATTAATAATTTTTGAATAATTCATTATGATTAATTCTATATATTTCAATGATTTATTAAATGTTTAAATTTATATTTGGGTATTTAAAATTAATTATAAACTGTAAATTAATGTTATTTTAATATTTGAAATTTAATTATGTATTATACTGAATTATTTCTAATATATTTGATTTTTTTGTTTTCAGGTTTCCATTTATATGGTAAAACCATGGAAATACCTCAACCAATAGAACCCACAAACACATATCCAACCCTTAAGGGTCGACAGTCCAAGAAACTTCATAATAAGACCCACACATGGCGGTAGGGAAAACTGTGCCCACAAAAACTGGTTGGAGAACCATAGTGGTTCTATATGTCGATGTGGGTAATGAGGTTTGGCTCAACCCATAATCATGTGTCTGTGTGTGTGTGTTTATATGAGCCCACCCCAATTCAGAATTATGAGAATTACATGTCACATATTTTATTATGTACCATTGTTCCTCCTCTCTTCTATTCCGATGTGGGACAAGATCTACAAATTTTTGTTTAATAATTAATGATAATTTCTTCAGCCCACTATTTTATGCATTGGCCTTCCTAGAACACCTCATAAAATTTTTCTTCATCCGTTGCATACATTGAGATCACCAACCTTATTATAAAACTCCCATACAACCCTGTTTACAACCCTAATGAAGCTCAATTTCAAGCTGGTCAATACTTCCAAGGCCATCCACCCCCTTGGATTGACATTGAACCCCATTTTGACCTCCATGAAGGAATTTTATACTTTTCTGGTAACTATGAATGTATAATACGGTTTTATGGAGCCCCCACTTCTTTAGCTAACTTTCCAGGTTTCCATGTAGCCTATACAATCTACTTCCATTACTGAAGCACCCCAACTACATCCCTCTTTCAATGTTTTTATACACACCATGAACTAGAGGAAGAGACCACCCCAAATCCTGAGTATCATTTTTTTGATGTCATGTGATCTCTGGGAACTACATTATTAATCACCCTAAGTCTTAGAGATAAGAATACATGAAAATCTAAATGATGATAAGGGGTGACTAGCGTGATATTGAATTCAAGAGGTGGTCACTAGGGAAGGTTGTGCCTTCTCTATGCCCCTATAAAAGTAGATGTTTCTCACAACCCCAAATAGATCAAAAACAATGGTTCATATCCTTACCAAGTGAGATGGGATGATTTTCCACTACATGTGAATTTTCCCTTCTTGATTTCTTATTGATTTTTATTTTTATTTTTATTTTTATTTTTTTATAGTTAATCTCATATAATATTATTTTCATTTTAAATCGTATCCATTAATTATTATTATTTTTGTCTTCTTCCACCTATTAATTCTTCTCATTAGAATAATTCTTATTCTTATAGTATTACTTCAGCAATATCTCAATATAATATATATTTTTCTTTTAATTTACTTTTATTCATTATCTCCCTATCACGTTATTCTTTTTAATATTTTTGTTATTTTATTTATGTGTTTTATTCTTATTATTATATTATACATTTTAATTTTATTATATATAAATTCTCATTTTCTCATATTTTTTTCCACCATTGTGATATCTTACTCCCGATTATGGGAGGTTGACCTGAGCCTTGGCCAGTGGGAGGGGAAGGTGTTATTTTATTCTATATTAATCTTTATTTTAGGTTATATATATATATAACATGAATAGGTGTGGTGATTTCCCCCTTGTCCAAGAAAATAAAATTATAGATCTATTAATTTATTTAATTGATTTTCTATATCTTTATTTGTTATATAATTACACTATAGAGTTGAGAAAATAAATGGATGAAATTATATTCTATTGATTCGGGTCCTAGAAGATGGAATACACTCGACCAAGGTGTTTCATCAACTTTGATTTTAGGAGGAGGTAGAATTTAGATTTCTTAAGGAATTCAAAATTTCATAATTTATAAAAACAATAATAGTGATACGTGCATGAGATTGCATAGACAAATAATAAATATAAATTTGAAAAAAATGAGAAGAGTTATTAAACATAAAAATAAACCTAAGACCAAGTTCATACTTCATAATTTCATTTTTATCATTTCATGCTTGTATAATATTAAATTTCATTTTACATAAAAAAATTTTATAAACAAATAATAATAAAATTTTCATTATATTCATAAAAAAAATAAAAATGATGTAGATTAAGTGAATGAAGTTAAGTGAGTGAACAAACTGAGAATCTCCACATGTGAGTTTACCCTTGTCAGCCTCAATATTGTATTATTAAAATAAATTTTTCTTTTTTCACACCATAAGATAGGGGTTCATAAATAATGGCATAGATACTGGTGATCCCATCAGTGTTTACATAATATTTTCTTTTATACATTTCAGATAGTTATTATTTCTTTCAAAACCCCATTACAAAAATCTTATCCATGCTGTTTTGAAATAATTATTTTTTCAATTTAGGTAACAATTACTCATAGGTGTGGGTGAAACAAGAAGATAGGACAAGGAGTGAAGAATTCCAGGTTCAAGAACCATTTTTTGAGTCACTATATTCTAGGGATTATAGTTCATGTATTATTTCAAGATTGGTGAAATTAATTTAAATAAAATTATATGGTGCATGTATTAAATTAATTAATACATTTCTTGAGGGAGGACATGAAGGAAAAAAATTTTAAATCCATTTTGAGAGAACTAACTGATTTTTCCCATTACTGTCCTAAATTTTATCAGGTGTCTGAGTCATAATATGATTCCCATTTGTCTTACCAAATTTTTCTTAGGAGATAAAATAATTTATTTCAAAAATAAAAAAACATCCAAATTCAACCATCTGAAGGATTAGATTCATGATGACCATGATTAGATAGAGTAAATCCATAATAAGGGAGATCTTCTTGATAAGCTACATTTGGGAGATCAATAAGACCAAGATGACTTCAATAATTATTATGATGTAAAACTTGATCTCCCAATCCCTAAAATGTAGAAGATCTATCAACATAATATATCTTGCTTTCCATAGAAGAAGACACATCCTAAGTGGTGGAATTTGGATAACAGATGGAGGAGCATGACTACCTTACTCCATACCTTGATATCCAACTTCAAGAGTAACATAACATTGAAGAATATATTGGAAATGAAATAATTTTGGTGATTGATATTATCTCAAACACTATTTTATTTTATTTTAATAAAACAGAAATTAGTATTAATTCCCACTACATTGGATTTTCATTTTTAGAGAACCTTTTCTTTTACTTGGATGAATATGAATAAATAGAATATACACATACTAACGATACATGGAGCTCCCTAATGAAAATACATTTTAGGGGGACCATGAGGATATCCATGTTTCTTAGAATATGGAAATCAAGATATAGGCATCTCATAATGAAATGGAGAATTATATTTTTTATTATTCATGATAAAATTAAATCAAACTAAAAACACATTCTAAACATACTATTGAAATTACAATTCATTTCTTTAATGTTGATCTAGTCCAAGATAAGGAAGTGGATGTTGATCTAGTATAAAAAAATATGGTCTATGATCTATAATTTATTATACCTTCACCATGCAACCTATACACAATTTTGAGGGTGGGGGAACTGGTATAATATATCGATGGAATATTCATTATAATGGATAAAGAAGTGGAAGCTAGAAAAATGCAAATGTGGTAGTTCCAGAAAAGGAATAACCATCCACCATCAAACTACGGATAACACTTGGTACTTCCCTATAGAGGTAGTAAAAATGTAGGGAATATTTAGGTGATCATACCAAGAAATATACTTCTATTTTATTTCTTGTAATTTATTATTCAATTTCATTATTTGATTTAGTCGAGCATGTAGCACCACTCACTCTTATCATTTAAATTAAAATTTATGATCATTGTGATTAAGTGAGTAATTATCATATAAATTTTAATCAGGTAATATGGAATCCACCCCCCAATATTAAAGGAATATGATGTAATATTTATAAAAAAGGGAGTTAAATTTATTTTTTGTTTCTAAATTCCCTGTATTTTTGACCAACAATATGTTTTCAGATTTAAACTGGAAATTACAAAACCATATATGAATTAAGTATTTTCACTACTTATATAGGGGTTATTAGTTACATAGGAATCATATGATTCCATGTTTTATATTTAAATGACAATTTGATTTCACAAGTAAAAAAGGATAATATAATTATGAAATTGAAACATTTATATTAATATGAGGACTCATGATTTGAGGGAATTAATTAATTCATGTAAATTAAATTTCACTGTCAATTTGCCTGATTTAAATTTCTTAAATTTAAACTGATTAATTTTTTATTATTATTCACACCTTAAGTGATTTTCTAGTATCATATTTCTATTTTGGAGATGATTTATAGACCAAGTAATTAATATTTATACATGATCATATTTATTGAGTGGTCTTGGGACATGTCACCAACAATAATATTCATATAAAATTGTCAATGATATGAATATAAAAAAAAACAAATTTAAATTTATTTAATATTAATTTAAAAATCCATTATCCTTAAAATACCACCATTACATCAAAATACTATATTTCCCATAGAATCCACGAATGTCCTTGTTAGATAGGATCAATGTTTCAAGAAATTTTTTCCCATTCCTACCAAAATTTTAGTATTTCAATGGAACTATAATGTAGAAGTATAAGGGTGAATGGAGTCATGAAGAATGTGATGAAATTAATTCTAAGTAAAATTTATGGGGGTTATAATTGTGGAAATAAAAAAATGTTTATGATTCATTTATTACACTCTTCATTATTTATCCCCTCTTGAAAAAGGTAAAATGATAAAAATATACAAAAAAATTAAAGGAATGGATTCTAACTTAGAGGAATACATGAAAACCATTACATGAACAATTATTTTTATCATATATTTTTATGTTGTTTATTTTGGGATTTTTATATGAATATAATTTGAAAAATATGAAAAAGTACTTTGAAAATGAAAAAAGTAAAAAAGTAGAGAAAATATAAAGATGGTTCATAAATAATTCAATATGATTTACTTTGATCATTTCCTTACTATGAGTTTAGGGAATGTGATAGGATTTAAAATATGGTGGGGATAATGTAATTACACTTTTATTTCTGATATCTTGTTTTATAATTTAAGAGATAAGACAACCACCTACATGATCTTTAAATTTTGTTACATTAATTACTACCAATATTATGACTCATAGTCATTTGATCCATTTTTGCAAGTCCTTATAATTTCATGACTGTTTTGTATTTAAAAAGTTGGGAAAGTCATTCTTTTACAACCCTATTTAAATGGACCGCATTCTCATGATATGAGAAAAACTCTACATGAATTGTATCATGAGTGATGAGTGAAGATATTCAAAAGAGATGTAAATCAAGATTTATTTTTTTATTAATAATAAAATAAGGATCATTATTGAATGAGAAGGAACGTACCATAATTTTCAAATGGGATAAAGTAAAATTAATTAATTGGTTGTTTCTTCGAATGATAGGGAATTTAATTGATAATTTATGTGTATCTTTTAAAATATTGATTTAATATTTATATTTATTTTATTTTATTAAATATAATTTTCAATATTGGTAGAATTAGTGGCATCTAAATTTCAATGTTGAGATTTTATACTTGAGTAAAATAATTGATACTGTGGGGGTATTTCATACAATCGTATTTAATAAAAAAAATTGAGTATTTTATTGATTTTAAAGTAATTTTAATGATTAGTTCCGTATATTTTAATGAATTAATTAAATTTTGGAATTTTTATTTGAGGTGTAAAAATGAATTAGAATGGATAAAATAATCTTATCTTGAAATTTTGATTTTAATGATATGTTATGTTGAATTTGACCTAATATATTTGAAACCTTTTTTATTTTTAGTTGACTACAATAATGGGACCAACCATTGAAATCCCTCAACTAATAGAAACCATAACCACTTATCCAGCTCCTAGGGATTGGCTGACCGTGTAGGGTCACTTGTTGGCCCCCAAATGGTGGCAGTGTAGACTAGGCTCGCAGTGATAGGACACATGAGTATAGTGGTACCCAAGGACCCACGGTCTATGTATTGTAGATTTTACCATAATTGTGTGCTTGTTTGATTTCGGGAGACCACCCCAGTGAAAGATTCTAAGCTGCATCGGTCACACTGTTTATTGTACACTAGTGAGAATCCTCTATTCTATTCTAGTCGTTGAAAAGACCCATTGTTTACTGTTTATTCATTAATAAAAATTTCATCATCCTTCTTTTCTAAGCCTCGGCCTCCCATAGGCACCTTGCACCACTACACTCCACCTCTCTCTACCCTCGTAATCACCGACCACCCACTAAAACTCCCATAGAATCCCATTTTTGACCATGGTGAAGCTCGAGCTCGATCCAATCAACTATGGAAATGTCCTCCACCACCATGGATCGCCATAACACCTTCTTAAAACCACCATAAATTAATTATAGACCCATTACAGAAATTTAAAGACCTGTGAGGTTTTTTGGTTGAGCCATTTTTTTCTACCTTTTTATGATGCGTCATAGGCCGTGCATTCTGCTACCATTCTCAAACCACTGCAAAAAAGTCCCACTTTCCATGTTTCTAAGAACACAGTGAATCAAAGTATGAAGTCACTCAGATTTATGCGTTTCATTTTTTGAAGTCTTGTGATATGTGGTTAGTTCTCTATTAATCACCCATAGACTCAGGGATGAGAATATTTTAAAACTAAAAAGACTATACTAGGTGAATTGGGGAGATTATGAAATGAAGAGGCCACCATAGAGGGGAGGATGTGGCTTATACCTAACTCTATAAAAAAGGTGACTCCATCAAATACTAAATTGTTTGACACCCATGATTTGGATCCACACTAAGGGAGAAGTTCTAGTTATCTAATGCATGCTGGTTTTCCAATTTTCTTTTCTTCTCCATTTATATTTTTACTTTTGTTTTTTAGTTTATTTCGATTTAATATCCTATAATTCTATTTGCTTTTATAAACTCATTCTTGAATTGTTATTCTAATTTTTTTGTCTTCTTAAACACATCAATTATTATTATTCCTCTCATTTTTATTCTTCTATTATTCATTAAATGTTATCTTTATAGATTATATTTACTTTATATTATTTTATTTTTACTCTTTCTATCTCTCTCTCGATCTATTATTATACTTTTTGTGACTGGATGTGTTTGTTTTACTCTTATTCTCTTACCCACATTCTTTTTTTTAGTTTATTCTTTTTCTATTCTTATCTTCTTTTTATCCTCCATTATTATATATTACTAAATATAATGGGGGAATGAAATAATA
Source organism: Viscum album (assembly GCA_963277665.1). NCBI lineage: Eukaryota > Viridiplantae > Streptophyta > Magnoliopsida > Santalales > Viscaceae > Viscum > Viscum album. The sequence continues at coordinate 1,883,221,189 of OY728132.1, forward strand.
CTTGGTTAAGGGAAGGTCAAGGTATTCTTTAATTCATTCATATATATTATTTTTTGATTGTTGTATATATGAGTGGCTGGAATGTTTTTGGAAACTATCCCCCATGACCTGAAACTCAATTATGTTTCAGTTATTTTATTTTATATGTTTTAAATCTCTTTATTAGTTAGCTCCTCACATGATGTATATGATCCAATCAATGGATGAAACAAAATTCTGTTGAGATAGGTCCTTGAAGTTTACACACCCATGGCCAAGGATTTTTATCATCCTTGATTACATGGGGACCTAGAATTTATATTTATTAAGGAATTCTAGATTTAATTTTTTTTTTTAAATTATAGTGATTCATGAATGATATTTCTTATTTGAATTATCATAATAAATTTTAAAAAATATAGGATAATAGTGATTAAACCCAAAACTAATTTTAAGACTATGTTATTTCCTCCGAATTTAATTCTAATAACATTGCATGTTATTATAAGATTAAATTTCATTATTAGGTAATTTTGTTTCATTTAAATTAAAGAACACAAATTATCATTGTTTTTATAAAATAAAAAATGTAATTTTGGTTTATTAGATTATTTGAGTGAACAAGGTGATATGATATTCAAATTAGATCACCCTCGACAATATCTTCACTACATTAGGAAAATAAATTTCTTTTTACCACACCCTATGTCAGGTGTGTGTTTGGTTCCCTTATATTATATGATAAAATTGTAGATATCTATTTATTGATTTATATAGACTAATATCAGTCTAATAAGTTGATATTTAATTACTATTACTATTTTATAAGGATTTAGCATCTATTACACCTTTTAAACAGAGGTGGTTAGTTTTTAATGATTGATTTGTGGTATAGATATCATAAAATCATAGTAAATTTGGGAAGATATCCATAAACATTATTTCATGTGCCTTATGTGAACATTGGTTTTAGGGGGTTTTCAATTTTATGGAAACCCTAGATGATTTAATCGGACCCATGAAATATATTTTTGGTTATTTATTTTATATTTTTTCTTTCTATTAATCAATGAAATCCTAGTGTACTAAAGTATATAAGAGTATAATTTTTATCACCATTGGGCCATTTTGGTTGTCCTTACACACAATTATATTTATAAATTTTTGTACATGTGTGAGTTTTGGATTCATGAGGTGCACATACATGGTAATGTGGTGTATCAACATGGAGATATAGTATATTTGTTGAATATTGAGGATATTATTTCTTAGGAATCACAAAAGAATATTTTTTTGTGCACATTATTTCCTGGGTAACAGAGATCTTATTGGTGGTGTTTGTTTTCCTTCTCTCAAGAAACATCCACATTGACATACTTAAAAAGGAATTATTCTTCATTCATATAGAAATAATAGTGTCATGTATAATATGACTACTACAGTAGAGTTTGACCAGTTTTATTGTGATATAGATTCCATGGAAGGAAGTGATATTTTATATTTTTTCCATGCTAATTTCAGTTTAGGTTACTTCTTAATCTATAAAAGAGATGTAATGTTCAATATGTCTATGTAGTTATATCCCTATTAGAATAACTATGTTACACATGATATAGAGTATGTGGTGGAAGTTTTTTTTGATATTTTCTTACCATTACCGCATTGGTGAGTGTGTAGTGGTCTTAAAATATCAAAAGATCCAAATGAATGTTTTCTCTTAGTACACCTTGAATTTTTGATAATTTAGGTGGAAGTATATATCTCAAATACTATAAATTTGATATATATTACACCATACAAAATGGGAGTCTAGTTTCCAATTCATTGAGTAGAAAGACTTAGGGTAATATTTTTTGTGAGATCGAAGATTCTTGTTGTGTTTTAAAGGAGATACTAGTGACAATTACTAATGTATAGGAGGATGTTTACAGTGGTTCCCAATTTTATACGACATTACAATCCTCCAGGATGCGATAGGGGGAGGATAATTTGTGGGGAGACTTGAAGGTAGAGTTCATTATGGATTTATCCATCATTGAAAGTTCTCTATAGGGATTTTCAGAAGATGACCATCATTAGATGAAATTTTAGGGTGGGATATTTTTTTATTGATAGTGCATGAGGAGGTTCTTGATGAGTCCCATAACTTAGCATTATAACTAAAAGTTGTTGTATCATTGAAGTATATTGTTTTTAAGGGTATACTTAGGTGTCCTATGAAGATGATATCCATAGAATAATTTCTATCAAGGGGATTGTCCTGTCAATAGTTAAATGATGTGATTTAAATTCTTGGTCTTTTTTGTTTCTACAAAATGTTCCCAATTTCAATTGGGAGTACATGTTGATTAATTACATCATTGGGACTCCATTATCCCTGGGAGGATGCGATATTATATGAGTGATTATGCAACAGGTTAAAAAGTTATCCAATTTCTCTGTAATTGAGGAGTTAAGTGATATGTAATCATTAGATAGTTGGAATATAGATGTGGTGGTTTTCATTCATATAGTTTCAAGGACTATCATTTCTAATGACAATCTTTATTTTACCTCACTGGTTTGGAGAGGAATACAACCTTATTTTGGATCCTAGTTACGACTTTGAAAATTTTGCCACACCTAAGATGATGGGTTGATATAGCAGAACATCTATATATTTTAAAAAATATTTTAGTCCTACATTATAGAATTTGATGGATCATGGATGAATAATTTTAACATTATTGAATTTTTTATAAACTAAACATTCAATATTACATTGGAATGGATTCAATTGATGCATTGTATGGGTGGCATTATCATAATCTATTTTTTAGACTGGTGTGGGGAGTTAGTGATCCATTGTCCATCTGTGGTGTAGAATATAAGATATAAGATTTAGTTAGTTTGGGAGTGGATAAAGGTGATGTAGGTATACTAGAAGTCATAAGTTAATCAGAGGTAGAGACAATTGGAGTTTGATGTTGGATAGGTCGTGTATCGATTAAAACAAACACTATTGATGCAATAGATCCAAAATTATATTAATGTGTTATAGAATCATTGATATATTCATAATGACACCATAATCATTGATTTGGGGAGTTAGATATCTTGGATGATGTGAAGTTTATATATGTAAACAAAGAATCTCAAGATGTTGGGATTTTTTCCTTATTTGATGGGATGTCCACCATATATTGAATAGAATGGCATACATTTCTATTTAAAATCTCTTGAGTGATTTATAATTTGATTAATTTCAAGACTTTTCTAGTTGAATCACTATAATTGATAGGTATCCCATGGGGTTGATTGTGTTTTTGGTGTCTATGTTGTTCCCTTGTATTTTGTTTTTTTATTATTGTGGATAATAATTGACTGATAGGTATCTCATGTAATATCAGAAGACATTATTGTTTGTTACATTATATAGATTGGTTGTTAGGGGTATTGGGAGGATCATAGAGGAAGAAAAGAGTAGCTGGATCTAAAATTAAAACTAAGGGTATAAGGTAATGGTGTAACCATTAGGATCGTAGTGTGTAGTATCTCTGGTAGTAGAAAATAGGTTATGTAATCCTCATTTGAGACATATATGAGTGGTTTAAGGTATGAAGTGTTTTGGGTAGTAATGGGATATTTAAATGGTATGATTCTTGGTTTGAACTCCATATGTCATGGTATAAACACATGGTGGCTAGATTTCAGAGCTTCTATATAAAGAGTCTTCAAAATATGAAGCATGGTTCACAATAGAAACCTTCTTTGATGGTGTATGAAATATAATATTGATCAAAATTTCAATGGGTTTGATTTAAGAGCTTTGTGTAATAAATTATAGATAATTTTTGGATATTTTCTTATCATGTTGTGAATTTAATTCTCCATGTTGTGAGTGAGGGTTTTGAGATAATCACGATATGAAGGTTAGCGACCACACCATGACCAAAGGTTTTTTCAGTCTTGGAGTACATTTTAACCCCCTTAAATTATTCTGTATTTTATTTTGATATTAGTGAAACCATAAATAGCCTAATATAACCCCACATGATTTTATGATAAATTATTTTTTAAATAAATTTCAATTCATTGATATCTTACATTACATGCAATGTTGAGTTTTAATGAAATATTTTAAATTATAGAAATGTTATTATTCAATGTGATAGTTATCACATTGGAAATGAATTTTCAATTAGGATTTAGATTAACCACATTATTAAATACATATAAATGTCCTACTCAATAATAATTCAACAATTTATACCTTTCAAATAACCACTCAATTTTTAAAAATCATTTTATCCATAAAACTACTTTTTATTCAAAAGAAAATTGACTGAATATTATAATTTTTATTTTTTTAATATGAATAAATTTTATTTGATAAAAGTATCTCATTTTATGGTATAAATCAATATTATATTTGGTTGAGTTTTTTTATAATTTTCTGATAAAATTTTTTAAACTAAATATTGAAATATACTTATTTTTTAAAAAACATTTTTTTTAGTATTTAAAAAGATGATTTTATAATAAAATTTGTTTACAGACATCATTTATATGTTATTATTATAAATCCAATTACATTCATTGGAATAAAATTAATGGTTGAATTTGGGGAAAAAGTGTTTTTATGCTGAAAAATATATTTATCATAATAAATTTATTTCGTTATGATTTTTAATCATTTTATTAAATTAAAATTCATCCAATTATAAAAATTCAATATTGAAAATTTATTCCATATTTGGAATTAGGAGGTCAAAAATATTAAAATCGTCCCTTTTATTATTTCCACTATAAATAGAAACCATAGTAAATTTTTGTTAATGTGGTAAAGATAAAATTTGTCAATTATGGATAAAACTAATTTTATAAGTTTTCAAATTCATTAAAAAACATGAATTTATTTAATTGGATGAGCTTATTTAATCCATAATCATTATTTCTTCTAAAATATGACCATTTAATTTCATTAATCATTGATTTTACACTTTTTAATACTTACGTAAAAGATAAAGTCAACAATGTCACAACCATGATATTAATATCTAAAATATATTCCCATGGGTAAAAAATATAGTTTTTGGTTAAAAATGATTTTTTAAAATATTATATTATTTTTATCATCTTATTTTTTTATTTTTTTATAAAATATTAACCTTAAATGCTAATGTAACACCGACACTATTATTGTGCAACCCATAAAAAATCATGAAAATTATTTTAAAAACTCTAAATGTAATCTTTTTGAGTTATTTATAATGTATAAATAATATTATAGATTAATATAAAATATTTTTGATAATTTGAAAGATTTATATTGTATTTAATTATTTTCAAGTTTTTTTCCAAAGTCAAATGAAATGAAAAGTTTAAAAAATGAAATTAATGATATTTTATAATAAAAAATATTTTATTAAATGATTTAAAATTCATAAAATTAATATAGTATGATAATTGAATAAGATATTATTTAAATTATATACCTTTTATTTTTATGACTCTCTTTTTGTTATATAGTAAAATTTTTAACCCTTAATGGTTACATAACTTTGATATTGTGGTAACTATCAAAATGGGGCAGCATGAGTTAAAACTAAGTGGGAAGGGTAAAAATAAAACCGAAACATCTTAAAATAGTATTGTATGTGATGATTTAAATTAATCCTAATATTATATAATAATTATATCAATTTTCTATTTTAAATGAAAATTAATTTATATAAATTTAATATTATAAGTAACTCCATGATTTCCCCTCCCCTCATGTATAATAGGGAACCACCTCTCCTTCATTTTTTACAATATTTGAGCCTTATATATATATAAATAACGTAAATAATATCATAATATATTCCTTCACCAAATCATATATCTTTTTCCCTTACAGATACAATCCATACATGTGTTATTGTTTTTTCCAAATTTGTTTTCTCTATAAAGAGATATGACTTTTATCCAAGAATTTTTTGCATTATTTCTAATTATAGCACCACTAAATATATTATATCCATAATTAATTAATTAATTTCATATATTAAATATAATAAATTATTTTTATTATGATTGAACAACCATTATCCACATTATTCTCAATGATTTGAAAATGATAGTATTTCTCGTGTGATCCTTTGTACTACCACCTCCCTGAAATGATATGATTATTTTTTTCCTTAAATAATAAAAACATTATAATAAAGGTAAATTTGATAAATATATATATGATATAATAATTACTCTATAAAATTGATATATTATTTGACATTCTATCATTCCATCCATCTAAAATTGGAAATATTGTTTATGCATACGTATGACATACCATCTCTATGAAGGGTGTAATTCATGTTTCTATCTCAATAATATGTATATGAATCTAAATATATATAATATATATATATATGATATTATTTATTTGATTAAAATTCTATATATAATGAGAACATGATCAATGTATATCGAATGGAACTACTAATCATATATTTGTATGACAAATGATGCAGTTGTTTACTAGAATGCTGATATTAATAACAAATTGTTTATAAATGTGCGGTAATATGATATAGGAGAATTATTTTTGTTATGATATACATATATATATATATATATATGTATAGTTTTTTGATAAATTTATAATAAATATGTATTCATTATAAATGGGGTTGAAACATGTATGAATAATTAAAACACTTGAGGGTAGGGATTTATACTTGAATCCCATTTTAATCGTGGTTATTTATGCATTAATTTCCATTAATGAAAAATTTATTGTCCTTACCTAAAAAATAACTTTCATTCTTTATTAAATTTTTTTATATTTGAATAATTCATGTTTCCATACATTTTCCTCCCATTAATATATCAATAGATGAATGGATTATTTTTAATACAACAGACTATGTTTTATTTTTCGGTAAGGAATTATCCACATCCATGTCATTGTATTATTTATAATATATGTGATAATTTTTTCTATTTTTTTCTATTTATTATTCCAATACATTTGACCCAAGATTTAACTTCTATACAAATTATTCATAGAATTCTTCCCATAGTGTTTAAAAGAGATTCATTTTTTGTTCTATAAAAATGTGGGAGTAATATTTGTTTTCATATACATGATTGGAACAAAAGTTTCCTCAATAATAACCACTAAATAATTTGATGATTACATTAAAATACATCATGATTCTTTTCAAATTAAAATATTTACAAATTTTTTTAGAAATTTATTAATTTTTAAAAAAGTGATTTAAAAACCGTATTTTCCTTATAAAATATTTCAATACCATTTAAAATTAATTTTTATCATTGGTGACATTATTTGTTGTTAATTATTCCTTATTGGGGATATAATCTAGCGATATCATACTCATTATTTCTCTGGATAGTTAGGACTGTGATGATGGTATTTTTATGAAACTCATATATTATCCATGGGTTTTCCATTAACACCAAGATTTTTTTGAATTATTTTTTTCTCTTGGTAAGATAATTTCATTAACAGTATATGTTACATGCAAAACTATGTTTAGCATTCATTACATGTAACACTCAGTTTAAAAAACTATGATATATTAGATATATTATTATTTGAATGTGACTTTTATAACCAAGACATTAACTATAGTGAAAAAATAGAAATAAATAATTTTGTAATATAATTTATAATGTTTTAATATAATGAAACCATATTGATAAAAATGAACTTAATTTTTTGAAAAGTCATTAGATTTATTAAAAATATTATTTCTCAAGACATTTTTTTTTATTTCCTTTAGGGAAAAATAATAAAATAAAATTTAGACATTCTATAAATATAATTTTATAAAATGAAATTCAATTTTAAAATAATTATTTTGAAATTATATTAGGGTTATTTTATTATAAATAATAACTTTTTAGTCAATAGTGAAAAATTCTAGTTTATAATGGAAACTGCATTTTCATTTAAATAATTTATAAGGTTCCATTTTTAAAATAATAGTTTAAATAATAAATTTATAAAATTTATATAACAATTAAACTAATTTAACACATTTTAATCATTAACTTATTGAATTTTTATATAAAAAAGTTTAAAATAATGATCATTTTCTCTTTAGAAAACCTTTTCTTGTCCCATTTGTTGGTTTAAATTTAAATTTAAAATGTCCAAAAATGTTATTTTATTTAGAAAAGGGTAATTGAATATTTTTATTAATAATAATTTATATTATATAATATGTACATGTTAATTTTTTACAATATATAATTGGTAGAACAGAAAAAAAAATATTTATTATGATTAATGTGAAAATGGTTTTACATAGGGTTAACCTAAAAAATAAGTGTTAAAAATGACCCAAGCCTATTTAAACACACATTATATTGAAATATTTACAATTTATTTTTTCTTTGATATATCATGGACCATTTTTAGACTTCTAAAATAGGTAAAATGTGTGTACAACTTTTACTTTTTTTAGAATTACAATTGTGCCGCTCACTCTCCCCCTATTCACACATAAAATTCCATCCGGTTCATTATATTTCGACCTAAATAACATCCTTTCTTATATATTCTAATACTATAAGACTTATTTTGTATCTTAACCCAAACTATTAATGCTTTTGGTGAAAACCAAAAGAATTGTATAAAGAATGTGTGACACAAAAAATCGGAGTGTTTTATTTTATTTACACCTCAAACTCCTAAAATACAAAATAAATCATGATTATTAAATAAAATATGTGTATTAAATGAACTTTTATGTTTTTATTTTAATGGAGAAACCTATAACTATATCTTCTTCCATTAAATGGGATACAAAATCATTATTTGTGTGTCACCATACTAGCACCTCTCGAATTAATGTTATTTGTTTTCCATAGAAACCTATCGAGAAAGGATATAATGATGCATTAAATGATTATATATGATATTTATTATATAATTATTCTTTTATAATTACTATATAACATATAACCTTATACTTTACATTCTATGGGATTTTGATAATGTCGCTCATGTAGAGGAGACTACCTCCTCGTGATGCAACGGAATTCATTCAATTTTATATAGAAGGTAATAATGAATGGTTTAATTAATATATGTAAAAAATATTATATAAATATTATTCTAAAATGTTAATATATTAATTTAGTTTATTTAATCCAATATAAAAATGGAAAAAATATTAATTATTACGTATGAAATGCTCTATCCATGAATGATGTATATAATTTTATATATCTAAATATTATAGATAAATAAAAAAACATATATATATATATAGAATATAAATGATATTTATATTACAGTTAAATTTATATATATTTTTTACTATGATCCAATTAATTGGATAAAAAATAACAAATCATAACCTACATAAAAAACAAAGTACATGTTGCAAGGGATGTGACGTCAACATGGAATTCTTAATAAATGGGTGCTAAAAGGCCTTAAGAAAATAATATATGGTATAATATAAAAAATTAATCGTATTTAAAAGATTTATAAACAACTTAAATTTATAATATTTGAGTTTTGAACATTTTTGAAAAAATTGGAGACTTATGTCTAGGGATTTCTCTTCTCTCTTCTATTTCTAGAAGATATGTGAAAAATCAATAATTTTTTCATTTTGGTGGTGTATATACAACCCATTTCAATTGTTTTATCTTGAATATAATTATCCTAATGATATTTAATATTTTATTTTATGTTATTATTTATTGGTTCTTATGGTCTAAAATATTATAAAAGTTGTACGGGGTTTTTATCTCACTTTTTACATTAGTGTGACACATACCACATTCACCAGATATTTCATTTATGTTGTATGTATAATTCACATTAATATATTTTATGATTATTATAAATAATATTTTTGGGATTTACATATCCATTTTTGGGTTTCTCTTTCACGGGTTTTACAGTTCAAAAGATACCAATGTATAAAGTGATTACTTACTCAATTTTCCTCAAATGAGATATATGTCATGTAATTCAACTATATAATTATATGATGAATATATACCTCAACATTTACATTTAATATAATGGTTTCACTTATTATAATGATATTTTATGTTTAATTTAATATTATTCCATCATTGTTTTTACAAATCAAGGCTACCAAAGTGGTGATCATTTTATATTATGATCAAATCATTTAACATGATTATTTAGGATTATGTTTTAGATGATAAAATAATGTCATCAATATCTATAGAAACTATAAATATTTTATCTCCAATGGAAATTTCATTATAATAATTATTTTTCCAAAATTTTTACCTCATTACATACACATGATTTCAAAATACAATTTTTTAGTAAAATCATCTTTATCTCTATCTTTAGACAAAATGATTTTTCCTTCCAAAAATGTGTTTTCTAAAACATTTTAATTTTGTTATCATTATCCGAATAATATAATAAAGTAAATTTTTCCGTGTTTTTATATTTCCATGTTATTTGAAATAAATATTTATTTCATTTTCTAAACAATTCATGTATGTCTTTTACCTTAATTGTTAATGTAATATTAATTTTAATGCATATGGGAGGAATGGAATTCACCATAATTATTTCCAATAATTACATTGAATATTATTTTATAAAAAAATACATTTATTTTCAATGGAAATGATCATGATAATGATTTATGTTTTAAAATGTTTTTTTAAAGGTGAATGTAAATTTTTCTCTTGAATTTTTTTAATAATCATTGAAATCATATAATATATAAGATAATATCTAATGATTTTACCCATGAAATAATGATAATATGATAGAAGGATACCAATTTTACTATTTATCATAATGGTTTACATTTATGATTGAATGATTTTTTATAACTATTTCTCTTCAAGGGATTATAACCTGATTAAATTTTTATAAAACCCACTTCTTTTCATTGGTTATACTTTAATGAAATGATTATAAAACATGTATCTTTTAAGATAGTTGTCTTATGATTATTTTTTTAGTCCCATTTCATTTCATTGGTTATGATATGATGAATTTTATCTGTTCATGTGGCACAGATACATTTTATTTTCATTAGGTGATGGTTCATACCTATATATCCCTCTAATTCATTGGGTAATGATTTATACCTCAATAGATAGTTAGGACTGAAATTGGTAGTGAACCTTGTTTAGTAAGAACCTTTTTTCTTGTATGATGATATTGGGAGTGAACCTTGACTACTATAATAGTTTTCAGAGTGAACCAATTTCACTATGATATCTTCAAAAATGATTCTTTACTACTATGGATATGATTTTATAAGCATATGTGTATTTCATAATTCTATGACTTATGCTAATGTTATTATCTCATGGATCATGCTCATTGATTTCCTTATGATTCCTATATTATGAACTACCAATATTTTTTCCATGGATGAATATTTTGATATCTATTATGCAGGAAATGGATTTCATATGTAATTCTCATGTTCTAATTCTGGTAAACTCATTTTTGTCTTTTTTATGGGATTTGGTAAACAATATTAAGAATATGATTGTACTTTATCTTATGTTTCCATTGCCTAGGTTGTGAATAAATATAATTTTTATGATATGTATAATAAGGTTGATAGTTATAAAACAAATAGTGGGAGATGATATATTTTACATATGTACCAATTATTTATGATTCAATGTTTTCAATGGAATAATACCAATACGATCCTCTAGAATGTGTTTTCATAATCAAGTGAATATTCATTTAAAAATATATTTTATCTATTATGAAAATATATGGTCACTATAGTTGTTATCAAAGAGTATTCATAATTATCCTTATGATACTATGATGAGGAAATCTTAATGAGATCCCTATGTACATGTCTAAGGTCATGTCTAAGAATGAGTTAAATATAATAAAATTTCATAGGATTTTCTTAAAGGATAAAGTGAGTGGTTACCAAGATATTTCATCCCAATCTAGATACTAAAAGTGTATGTGGCTCCAGTATAGTGGTAAATAGGAGAAATATCTATGAAAAGGGTTTATTTAGTTGGAATGAATCGTCAAAATGTTCATTTCAATAATCCCTGCCAAACACTTGGTTAGATACTCCGAGGGGACATGCATTGTAAATTCACAAATTCATTAAAACCCATCAGGAAGGAATAAAAATTATGATTTCTATGTGTGACTTTTGATATGCCAATAGATTCATTTTTTAAGAATAGTTTTTCAGGAATTAGATACCCTTTGTGTGATTATTCATTATTATGTGGTTCCCCACTATGATTATTATTGATTACACTATATTTTTTCATCTTAATAAGTGGATAAAACCTGATGGAACTATGTTAATCGTTAGTTCAATATAAAATGAAATGATTTTACTCTTAGTAAAACAAATGTTATGGGAGATGGTACACAAAATATCATTGCTATGCATGAAAAAAATTTATCAATACATGACCATGATGAACATTCAAATGAGAAAATGAGTAAAATAGTTATGTTGGGTCCTTTATAATGAATATTTTACATTCCTTTAGTGGATCCAATAATCTGTTAGTTTCAATAAAATATATCATTACCATTGAAAGTAAATTTTACATTCTCGAGTGATTAATAAATTAAAAATTCATTTTTGTTGTCCATAATTTTGATGGAAAAGAATATCAATGTTGGGATCTCAATTGGAATACAATGGAACATGATGAGATTAGCTCAATAAAATTTGATATGTTCAAGAAATTATCTTTCAAAAAGTACATTTTTTATATTCTTCATGAAAATATATTTAAGGACCTTGAAAAGCTAATGAAAATTTATGATCATTCTGTTTATACCTACAAGGATAATTTTACAAGACTTGTGAGGTATGCTTCTGGTATTATCATACAACCATATTGTAAGGATGAATAATTATTAAATGTATTAAATATAAGTATCTAAAGGGAATTAACCATAATACACATTATTATATATGAAGATATTGTTTTATGTGTTATCATATTAGAAATGGAGGTTTGAGTTATGTATTGGTATCATTGTTTTGGAAATAAGAGAAAATGTAAGTCAAAGGAAAATCTAAAAACCATGTATATAAAAAGAATATCATTCTTTTATGCTCAATGTGTGGGAATAAACGTGGATCTAATTTTATTAATGGGACTAGTAACTATTTTAGGTGTGTAATGGAATTTTATTTGGAAATTTAAGGATGATATAATATGAAGAAGTAAGATAATGATGAAAATAGATAGAAAACACAAATGAATGAACCATCCACACATTAGTGTCTCAAATTCAAGTGGTATGGGTAATATTTTTACTAGTTTCCAAACCCACAGATTTATGATGATGATAAATGTTAGAATCCTTTTAAGTATAGAGAAAAAGGGAAATCTCATGGGATCACTATTTCCTATGAGGGGTGTGATAATAATGTTTTGAAAGGTATACTTACTATCCACTCTAAAAAAACTAATGCCTTATTTGACTATGGATCAACCCATTATTTAATATTTGAAGAATTTTTGAAGTGTATAAGGATTCCACCAAAATTATTAGAAATATAATTATTAGGGAAAACTGATAATGATACAATGATTGAATCTCAAGTCTATCATTCGCCTCTTATAGAATATTGTGAGACGTGAATCCAGAAAATCGTGTCATTATTAATTTGGTTGAATTTGTTTTAATATTAGTTATAGATTGGTCTTTTCTACAAAAATTCCACATAAATTGAAAAATTAGAGAAGTCACATTTTATATTCCAAATATACCTTTGATTTTATACCAGTGGGATGGTAAATATGAACATCCATTCAAAATTGAATCCATTGTATGGGTTTTGATTCCTCTCTAAGAGGGGTGTTTTTCTTAGATTTATTGGTAGAAACTCAATGTTAATTATACACCTATTTTTTGGGAGTTTATTGTGGCCTTTATTAAATATATTCCACCCTTCCACCGAAATGTGATTGTGATTTCTCAATATAACTCATAGATGGTACCTCACCGATTTAAAAGAATCTATATAGATTACCCCTGATTGAGATGTTTGAATTTAAATAAAAAACAGCATGATAACCATAAAAAGGTATTCATTAGTCTATGTCTGTATAATTATAGTGAAATAATACTTTAAAAAAAATATAGATCGATGCAACTCTATATTGATTATCAGGAGTTGAGCATGATCACAACCAACAACAAGTATCCTTTAACTCGTAGTGATGACCTATTTGATCAACTATGTGGAGATAAATACTTTATAATATCTAACTTCATTTTTTAGATCATTAACTATGGGTTAATAATTAGGATATATCCAATACTGCATTCCATATAAGGTATAGACACTATGAATATATTGTGATGTCTTTCAGTATAAAAAATTCACTATTTATCATTATAAATTTAATGAATAGAGCCTCTAAATATTACCTTGATCATATTTTGGTAGTCTTTATATAGGATATTCTAATATATTCAATGAGAATGTAAAAAACCTTAAATATAACATTATAATTGTATTATATACACTAAATAAAACCCATATGAAAAATTTACAATGTATGAAATGTTTTCACCAAAATAATTCATTTTTAGATCATATAATATCAAGATATGGTAAATTAGTAGATTAATCAATGATGGAAGCTATTTACTATTAGAACATACCTACTATGGATAATGAGATCCATAGTTTCCTTGGTTTAGTTGTATATTATCAATGGTTTGTGGAGAATTTCTCATTACTATCGAATCTTGTCACCAATTTAACTCGGAAGGGATATAAGTTCCTTTAGATAGATGGGTTTGAGGCCAATTTCAAGGGAATGGATAAAATATTAGTTATCGAACCAATGCATATATTAAATTTTAATTTATAAGGGTTTTTCATTTATAGTGACTCATCTATGAAGGGATTTTGATGTGTTCTTATATAGAAATAAATGTATATGTCTTATTCCTTATGATAATTTATGGTTCATGAGAAAATTTACTAACTTGTGATTTAGAGTTAGTCATTGTAATTTTACATTAAATATATGGGGGAATTATATTTATGGAGAATAGTGTGATATATATACTGATCACAACATTTTAAAGTATATATTCACATAGAATGAGTTTAATATTCACTTTATAATATGTTTAGAGGTGATTAAATGTTATTAATCCTCAATACATTACCATATTAGAAAAGAGTACAAGGTGTACGATGCCTTGAGTTGAAATTATCATCCTTCCTTATCCATGGTGAGGATAATAAAATATCAAATATTTCAGGATTTATATAGGATGGATATTTAAATCCATAACAAAGAGAATAAGACCTATATTGATTAATTTATTGGTAAACCACTAATTCATGTAATGAATTGAGAGGTGTATAAGGAATATTTAGTTTTGTGAAGGAGGACATAAATTTTTCTAATTTTAACCTTGATCATGATAGAATGATATGGTTTAAGAACCATGTTTGTGTTCCTCCCCTAAAAAAGTTGATGAATAAGATTTTAAAAGAAACTAATATTTATTAATTAACTATTCATCATAGATATATATTGATGTGTATATATTTGAATGGGTGTTTTTGGTTTGATGGGATTAAAATAGATATAATATAGTTTGTATCTCAGTGCATGGAATGTCAAAAATATGTGGTTGAGATAAAAAAATTCATTGAGGATGTTACATCAATTACCAATACTTGAATGGGAATAGGAAACCATCACCAATGATATTTTTCATCAAAATCCCCCAAAAAATATAAAGAGAATAATTCTATATTTGTTTTATTCAATATCATTATAACATTATCACACTAAATTGATATTAGATAATAATTATCTCCTAATAATATTTATAAAATATACATTAACAAATTGGAACAGTTTCATGGAGAACCACATTGCATTATTTGTGATCAGGATCTGATATTTACCGCAATGTTTTGGTGAATTCTTCAACAGGCTCTCCATACCGAATTATCTTTTAGAACTAGATGTATTTATCAAAGAAATGGTCAATATGATATAACCATTTCAAACTTAAAGTATATAATGATATCTTTGTTTACTGATTTCAAAGGTTTTGGCATCAAAAAATTACTCAAGTAGAGCTTTCCTACAACAATATCTTCCACCTGAGAATTAATAAGACTCCTTAAGAATCCCTCCATATAAAGAAGTTTAGATTTACAATGTTCTAGAATGAATTTGTGAAAGAGACCTATTGGGTCCTGAGAGATCTTATGAAATATAAAATAAAGTTATATCCATTTCGCAACACAAAAAGGTAGCTCAGAGGCGATAAAAAATTTAAACTGACCACTACCGCTGTGGTCTAGATTTTGGAGTTAGTTACTAGGGTTATAAAAGTGTTTATTTATGGAATAGTGTAATGAGATTTGGAATGAAGTTAAAATATTTGTTTAAATCACTCCATTTAAAATTATTTATCATATAGGGTTGGTATCCAATCAGTTAGAGCTTTCACAAAACCTCTCTCAGGTTCATAATTTGTTATATATATCTCTTTTACAGAAGGAAATACCAGATCCTTCACATGTACTAACCTCAATGTTCATATCGGTGGGGAAGGATATTTCATATGAGCAGCAACCAGTGGAGATTTTGTATTATAGATATAAAATGATTCAAATTAATAAAACTATATTTTTTGTGGTTTTTTGGTGAAACCACTAGTTTTATGAAGCCATGTAGGAACCCAAGAAAATAATGAGGTAGAAGTATCCTCATTTTTTGTATCAGGGTGGTGAGTTTTAAGGGAATAATTTGATTTAAAGGGTATTAGAATGTAAAACTAGATGTTTTTATAAATTATTTTTTCTTTTAACAAATTAATTTTATTTTATATCTTTTGTTACATAAAACATCGAGTTTTTCTTTTATTACACGCAATATTGAGTTTTAAAAAACAACCAAATATTATTAATATTATTATTTAAACATATAAATTAAAGCATATAAATTTAAAATAGCGATATAAATATTAATAAATTATTTTGAAATATCATTCATAATTATTTTATATAAATTAAACATATTCATAAATAATAACTTATTTTTTTAAATAATTAAATGTTTTGTTAATATTATTTTCTCAAAAAATTGTTTTTTATTTTCTTTTGTAAAAAATAAGAAAATTAATTTATGAAACTTTTAGAAACATAATTTGATAAAATAAAATTCTTTGTTTAAATCATCATTTAAAATTCATATTATTATTATTTTTTCATATTTTTCGGACAGATTAGTATTTTGGTTAATAGATATAAATATTAATATTTATTGAACATTGAATTTTTTATAGAATTTATAAGTATAATTTAATTTTAAAATTGTTATAAATTTAAAATTACCTCCATTATATATTAATTAATACAATTCTTTTAATTGAAATAATTTTTCATATTAAATTTTGAAATAAAATATATATAATCATTGAACATTTTTCATTGGAAAATAACATTCCCATTTTTCCTCTAGGATTAATTTTGAATTAAATTTTACCTTTCCTATTAATAGTATCTAGAAAATTGAATTCTGTATTTTGAATCAGCATGACTTATATTATATAATAAGGTCAAAATAATTTTATACCATAATAGTAAAAATAGTAAAAAATATTTATTGTAGTTAACATAGAAATGGGTTTACCATGATTTAAACTAAAAAGATACGATTAAATATAATCCAAAAGTTACAAAACACCCATTTAAAGGAAATATTTTTACCATATCACTTATTTTATACACAATTCTACATTTTATATCCCTTTCTCATGACAAAAACATGGGTATTCATTTTTATTTTCAAAAAATAATAGTTGTCCCCCTCACATCACTAATAAATGGATACACCGTATCCTCTAATCTTAAAACATCCAAAAAACATTTCTTAGGGAAATAGATTACCAAATCACTTCCTTAATTCCACTCTTACATCCTATAGGCCTTACTTTGGTAATAAATACAACCAAATAATACTTTATGTGCCAAAAAAGTGTTTGAAGAAGCAATAACACTCCTGATAGGGTGTTTTATTATATTTCTTCTTACAGCTCATTAAAATTATTATTAAAACTTTATGATACTATAAAATAGTTATATTTAAAATAATTATATATTTTTATGTTATTTTAATTACCTAAAACCATATATTCTTCTATAAAATAGTATTTGAAATCAATATTTCTATTTCTGGAGAACTATCGCCTCACGAACTGATGTTATTCTATTTTCATCAGAACCTATTTTGTGTGGATATAAAGATTTATAAAATTTTTATATGTGGTATTTATGATATTATTATAGTTTTTTAATTTTTATATAATGTATGCAATTATACTTTCTATTATAAGGAAATATGATAACTTCACTTGTGTATACGGAAAAATACCGCCACACAAAGAAATGAGATTCGTTCGAACATTACAAGGGAGGTAATAAAGATTTATTAAATTATAAAATGTGATATATATGACATAAAATTAATTTTTTAATGTTAATATATAATTTACCATTATTTTTTCATTCTTTCATGAAAATGTAAATTGGTTTCACGAGTTTGTATGCCTATCATCCCCATGATTGGTTTACATCATTTTACATCCCTAATTATTATAGAATAATGAAAGAACATAATTTTTTAATAAAAATGATATTTATATCATGGTAATAATATTATATTATGTTACCAGTATCAGTATAATAGGAACAATAATAAGAAATAAAAACATACATGAAATTAATGAAGTTATTTCCCAGAATGTGACTTTCACACACAATTTATAATAAATGGTTAATGAAATGTCATAAGAAAATAATATATTGTATTATATTTATAATAATAGCTCTATATTATATTTATAATTTACTTATATTTATTATACTTGAATTTCAAACATTTATGTATGTATTCATTAATTAATGCAAGGGATTTCTAGTCTCTTTTATTTTTGAGAGACATATGCATAACATCATTCTTTCCATCTACATGGTTTACATATTTAACATTTGCAATTTTTTATCATAAATCTTTTTATATTCATGATACTTAATGTCTCATTTTATTTTATTCTTTATTTTTTCTTAGAAATAAAAAAATTACGAAAGCGGTATGGTATTTTCGTCTCCTATTTTACTTCTATGAGGCACATTCCATATTCACCACCTATTTCTCATTTCTTATGTCTATAATTACTATGACTGTATCTTATAATTATTATACTGAAAATAATTATTATTCACATATCCATTTGAGGATTTTTCTTCCATGGGGATTACAGTTTGAAAGATACCAATGTGGTAAGTACTTTTTTGTCACTTTTACTTACTTCAAACATATGAAATGGTATGAACCTATATTATTTTATGAGGATTATATACATAACAATTTAACCTTAATATCATGAATTTATTTACTTCCCTTATATTTTTTCTAGTTAATTAAATGTTATTTCTTCATGGGGCTTACAGTTCAATGGTACCAAAATTGTAATGATATTATGTTATAATCTAATCATTTATAGAGATTATTAATATATTGAATTTTGATCCATCACTCATGAATCTCTTGATTTTTCTTCTCATTTGGTTATTTCATGAGAATATATGAATACCCTTCATTTTACCCTATGTATGTAATTAATAGTTAAAAATATTTTTTTTGATAAAAATAATCAATTTTTCTTTATTTGGTAAAAAAATCATTTTCTATCCAAAAACATGTTTTCTAAATGTGTTTTAATTTTTTTATTAAATATTGAAATTGATTTATTATTTTTTTACACATGTTTTAGTTTTGAAAAAAAAATTTACAGTAATCTTCATATCATTTTCCAAATAATGCATTTTTGGATTTTATCAGAAATGGGAAAAGAATTTTTTTTAAAATGTATGGAATAATGGTAATTTTACACCATCATAACCAATATTTTTTTTAAGATTCATTTTTAATATTCAAAAAATATATTAATTTTTTTTTTAAATTTTTTTTAACATTTTCTTTTTCAAAAACATTTATTTTCCAGCAGTAAATATTTTAAAAGATAGTTCAAAATCATTTTCCATCTCAGATGAAATTTGTTGATTGTACCAAATCCTTACTAGGGATATAATCCATTGATACCATTCATATTCTATCTCTTAATGGTTTATGTTTATAATGGAATTATTTTTATAAAACATGTTTCTATTCCATGGTTTATAAAACTAGGAAATACTTATAACTCCCACTTATTTTAATTGGGTATTCTATGATGATGTTGTGAAATTATTATGAAACCAGTCTCTTTCCTATATGTTATGATATTATGAAATGGTTTTAAACCCTATTTTATTTCATAGGATATTATATAAAGAACTTTATATGATCTTGTGGAACACATATGTATGGGTTTAATTATGTGATGGGTGGTACCTATATCATCCTAATATGCATTTTATAAATATTTCTATCTAATGATATATACATGAATTGAATGGGGAGTGACTACAGTACTGTAAGGTACTTTTTCTAATATGATAGTCTTATGAGAAAACCCCGACTACTATCATGGATTAGGGAGTTCAATAATTATAAAATTAAAAACTCTTCATTGAGCCATGACTACTATGGAAATTATTTTATATGCTTATGTTCATGCCACGTGTCTATCTGTTATGCCACTGTTATTATCTAATAGATCATGTTCATTGATTTCCTTATGATTCATGATTTATAAAATTCTCATAATTATTCAATGACTCAATATTTTTGATCCTTGATATAGAAGTCATGGATTTCATATAGTATGATCATGTTCTCATACCATTATCTCTTGTTTATTTATATACCTCCCATATTCATCCTTAATAAGAATATGATCTAACCATTTATTATGTTTCATTTACCTAGTTTGTGAAAAAATAAATCATGTATGATATGTCTAAGAAGAGACATATGTATGAAGTAATTTGTGGGAGATGATTTAGTTCACATATGAACCAGTTGTTTATGATTCCATGGTTCCAAATGTGATGTACAATTACATTCCTTTGGAATGTGTTCCTATAATGTATTTAATGTTCATGTAGAGACCTGGTTTTTTTCATGAAATACATTTATATATATATATATTTCTAGATTTATCTAATGAGATGAAGTGTGCTTCTGAGGTCCAGTATATCATAATACAGTTTGTAAAAATGTTTAATATATTTAATATTTTTCTCATGAATAATCTTAATGTAAATTAGATAAATAAAATATGGATACATAGATCAGAAATATGATACCATGTCTGACTTTGGAATTCAGCTTTTACCCTAGCATGAAAATAAAATGGGTTGTCACAGGGTGTTTTTTCTCCTCGCTCGTCAGATATACATTCAGAAAAATAATTAATTAATAAATTACATAATAAATTAATTTAAACCCCAAATTAATTATATAAATGTAATACCATGGAGATTTTCCCAAGCTTATCCTTATAATATTGGAATATCTAATGACATTATATTTCCTCCTTCCTTTGGAAGATCATCTCATACAACGATGGAATGCTGGATCAGAGCACATTGGGGGTGCTGTGAATGAAACCATTCCTTTGATCATTGGTGATTAAATTGTTCCATGAATAATCATACAAATATATAGGTAATAATTCTAAATTTAGTGGTTTATTCCCTTTTAATTAAATTGATTGAGTAGATCAAGCTCTTCTTTTGATCTGCACCAATTGTGGCCAATTTCATGCACTAATGTATACAGACCTAATAATTTTTTATTGTCTTATAACCCCATATTTTTATTATTGATCCTTATAAAAGAAAACATGGTCCATTATTCTTAACCATTTGGTTTTTACTATTATACTCATTTTATTCATGTTATTTTCTTGTTGTACCCCGCAGTTCTAGTTCATAATTGTCCTGTGGTACTAAGCCTGATCAGAACCGTAGAATCTCAACAGATCATCGAACGAGGCACATATCAATGAAAATTTCATAGATATTGGATAAAAATGGGATATGTATTATTTTTCCAATGATAGGATTATGAATATTCATTTACAAAAATTTTGGGGTGTGAGGCGGTGTACGAGATTACTTAGAATCACACCGAATTTAGGTTTTTGGCCACTCGATGACAAAAATCAGTTGGAAATTTATAGATTCAAAACTCATGAAAACTTTTGGAGATTAAGATAATGGAACAATGGTAGATATAAAATAAAGATCATATATCTAGTTTTCTA
Source organism: Viscum album (assembly GCA_963277665.1). Lineage (NCBI taxonomy): Eukaryota > Viridiplantae > Streptophyta > Magnoliopsida > Santalales > Viscaceae > Viscum > Viscum album. The sequence continues at coordinate 1,883,243,399 of OY728132.1, forward strand.
TGAGAAATATGATTATAAGCCATATATAGGGATGAACACATTGAATATATCCCCATAAGTGAAGCAATAAGGGTTTTGGAGTTTTGTAAAGATGGAATGACATGTAACCATCCTACGCACCATGTATCCCTTCCCCAAATGGGAAACCCATTTAGCAGTAGATAACATGAGAGGTTCCTCATGTGAAACCACATGTCGTGTAATGAAGTACACATGTACATGGTATACTATAGGGACACGGCTAGAAGGACACATCCTAGGTCTCGATTGGATTGGACATTCCCTATAGTCCGCATACATGGTGTGTACTATTACATGGTTTGGGATAGGTGTACCATTAGGGACATGGGAATGCATTTGAGTGGGACCACACATCATGTGAGTATCCTTACTTGTTTTGTATCCCTTTTACCTTTTTGATGAAACTTCAATCGTTCATATCTACTTTGTTTAAACTCAGATTTTGGCTTTTAAATATATTATCATGACTTTCATTTTTGCATAGCATGTGATTTTATCTTCCATTGTGGCTTCAAGATAATATGTGAAATCATTTTGGATAAATTTTTATTAGGAAATGCCTGATGATGGTAGTGGTCATGCAGGATCACTAGAGACTATCCAGTGGTTCCCCCAAGAAGGGATTGGAATTGGTGTTACTCGATAACCATTTAAATAGGTAGAATCCAATATGGATGGAAATTATTGTTCCTTGATGATATTTCTAAGTTATAGCCTCTAGATGGTTTGGTCTTTGTAGTTCCTTGAAAACCTTTTCAAGCGGTACCCTCTTACATGGTTGGGTAGTGGAGTTTATCGACAACCATTCTAAAAAGTACCCTCTAGCTGGGCTATGCAGTGGAGTTCCTTGATGACAATTCAAAGTAGTACCATCCAATAAGGAAAGGAAGCAGATTTATGAGATAATAACCAATTTTACCATCTAGTAGAACTAGGATGTATAGTACTCGATGACTATCAAAGTGGGACCCACCCATTTTTCAAGGAAATTGGACCCCTAAATAGAGCATCTATACCCTTTACTATATTTCATAGGTATAAGGAATGGTTTGACTTGAAAGGTTACTTTTGGGAAGACATGTGAGATACTGGGAATTATTTATGGAATTTTGGAACTATTAGAAAATTGTGTTCGTGGATTGTTCAGTGAGATGGAGATCCCCTTACTCTCTTGTTTGGGATTATTTTGATTGAGATGTGAAATGGAGATAACCTTACTCTCCCATTTGGTATTCATTTTAATGATATTTTATATTGAGATCCCCTAACTCTCTCGTTCCTTCTTCTTTTGGCTGATAATTAATAATATATATATATATATATGTCCTCATTCCATGAGATGAAAGGACTCACATGTTATTCCACTTGATATTTGGTGTTAGATTAAAATTGTTTAATGATTATACTCTCCTTCTATAAGTGTTGAATACTCGACATGTATTCTATATACTCATTGTGTCGAGCCCCTAAAGCTTGGATGATGTTACATTCACTACTTGATTGGGATGATCTATTCGCATTGACTATATCTTGAATCTATTATCTCCCATTCATGTTTTATATATTACTACTTCCATTTCATCTTTTAGGGAATCCTACTGGGTATGTGTATACTAACCCTTACATGGTATTTTCCCATAGGTTTCATGTATCATAAAGATTCCATATAGTTCGATCGTGACTATATAAGAGCTTAGGGGTACTATAGGATTTAGACCATATGTATTGGTCGCATCTTGGGATTAAAGAGCTTGTCTCTCTCAATAGTTTACTTTTCTTATTTTTTCATGTTGGTATACATTACTGGATGTGTGTGAATTTTTCCCTTTACTTTTTATTTTTCACTATGTTACTGTTGTACACTATAGTGTTTATCCGTACTTAATTTACTTAATTTAATTATTGTGTCATATTCTATTTCCCTATCCACTTTTTCATCAAGATGATTGTGTGTGTCTGTGTATATGTAATTATGAAAAGTCTTACCTAATCTAGTTACACCTTCAATGCTTGTCACAACCACCTGGTAGTGGGCATGGGGTAGTTGTAGAATGAGCCCCATAATGGGTCATTTCATAATTGATTTGTGTCATTGAATATTAATTCCATGGGAAATTTTTTGGATTAGTCCCATTTAGTGGATTTGGTTTGGTTTTGGGAGATAGTGTAAAAGAGTCTTGAGTGTGTATCCCATGCCATAGAATCTAGTGATGGTGAGGTCATCCGACGTATCCATTGACCAGGATGTTGACTACCTACCTATTAACTCGGCATACAGAGACATTAGTTGTAGGAACAATGGTACATGTATCATATAGGATGGAGTCTTTGACAGTATTTCCTTAGACATTTCAGTATTTTTTTATAACTATATATGATCATATTACAATGGTAGTCTTCATAAATCTCATGATTCCTCTATAGCAATATTCAGTCATGATACTAGTTCTATATCATGATGATGATTAAATTATAAATGAGGCCCCATTTCAGGGTTCATCCCATGTCCCCCTGAATCCATTTGGGCATGTAGATTCACATCCACCTATCAAAAAAAAGATCATTCTAATATAGCAGGATGAGGATGCACACTTTCTTAGTGCTCTCTGTGAGTTCCTAGGCCATATACCACTAAGGTTCTATGATGAGCTAGATCCTTAGGCTGCATATGATTGGTTAGAGTTAGTGGTCTATATCTCCAAGATTTTTTGGACAAGAATGGATTAGGTGGTTCAAATATAATATAAACTATTTTGTGAAGAAGTTATTCATTGGTAGATCCCTGTTAGGAAGAAGCAGTAGGAGTTTATACTCTCATGTCCTATCTTCCATCAACTATTCTATGAGGAGTAATACACCTCCTATTTGTGATCATTCTATATCTAGGATCATTTGGAGGAATATTATAGAGGGGTGATGGTGGATGAGTACACATCAAGGGTAACATAACATACATGTTACTCCATTGACATAATCCATGATGGATACTTCCAATAACATAAAATTGAGGAGGCACTCCGCTGAGAGATATGACCCGGAAAAGTTCCCATATTCATCCCCACCCATGATAACGTGATGGAGCAAGAAATAGTGATAGAGAGATTACTATAAGAGGGAATCAAGGTTTATGTGGATGGAATTTTATGTCACATATCTATGTCATCTACGACATCTAGAAGGTTCCATTTGGTAAGATCTCTGCATAGGAATCACATTTGTGAGCAGACTCTGGAATGTGGACGTACATTATAGAGACAACAAAGAGTACCAGGGAATCTTGGAGATGGTATTTCCTTATATTTAGAGGGATGAGGTTTTATGGAACATGGATGCATGACCAAACGTACCAAGAAACACATGCATATATATTATGGATGATGCTTTTAGATCCTTTCAGAACCACCACCATGTGACCCGCAATAGGACTTGGGAGCTGGCGTCTGGTTTTGAGGAAAACTACATGATTTGGAGGATTATAACCCCAGATTATATGAGATGAATAGAGGTTAAATATATTTATTTAAAAATAGTGATTCATTTTCAGTAAAGATGGGTTGCATTTATTAATTCATTTATATATTCACGGTGCAAGAGGTGAAGCCCCAAGTTGAGGTTCTAGACCAATAGATTTGTCTTGAGGTTCCTATACAGAACACTTATTTTGTATTTTTTTAAACAATAAGTGCTATCGATTACAGGAGATATGTGCACATTGGACATTTTTTGTCATGATGGAATGCTATGACATGGTATTTTGTGTGGATTGGATATCGATGGTCCGAACCCATATTGACTATCACCATAGAGAAGGTATATGTCTATATACTAATTAGATGTGATAATATTTTTCTATCAATAAATATTAGATGGAAGAGAAAGAGTGTTTTTTGAGGAGGCATCATCCCATTACCCATAAATTAGTGATTCCAAACCATGGTGAATCGGGTTCTTTAGGAATATGGATTCCTTCAGTTGTAATGGATTATATGGTAGTATTTTATACAGATGATCTATAACTACATATGATGTGGGGGATATATTTTTTCAGTGATTTTCATTCCATGACCCCTTTGAAAACTTCTATGTAATATCATATGTCCTTGCCATTCTATGATAGTTTTGATTTCTATTCGAGGAACTATAATAGAATGGTTTCATCATTCCTAGCATATCCCCCAATGAAGCTCTAGTCATATTCATGAAAAATGAGTATAAGAGCTTACAACATTAGGTGGATTATGGTCACCTTAACTGGGCCACAATAAAGAACAAGTAATCCATGATTAGGATTGATGAACTTTTTGACCAGTTCTGAGGAGTGAGATGGTTCTAGAAAAATGATATCTAATTCAGCTTCCACCAGTTGATCTTTCATTATGTGGTAATTCCAAAGTTGGAATTCTAATATTTCCACAGATAGTATGAGTTTCTAGTAATTTACTTTAGTGAGAGAAAATCTCCATTTTTTTAGATTTCATTGATCATATATTCCATCCATACTAAGAACATTTTGTTGTTGTTTTCATCTGTGACATACTCTTCAACTCAATACCATATGAGGATCATGAAAATCACTTAAGGATGGTGCTATAATTTATTTGAGAGAACAAGTATTATGGAAAACTCTCTATGTGCCAATTCTAAATTAATGAGGTTCTCTTCAGGGGGAATGTTATCTCAGATCATGGTTTAGACATGGAACCAACTATGATCAATTATGTTATTTCATGGGATCCACCGAAGTGTGTTGTAGAGGTGAATATATTTCTTGGGTTGCATAGGTACTACAAGAGGGTTATGTAATCCTTATCTAGTGTTGATTCCACTTTCACTTCCCTAACATGGAATATGAAGATGTTTACCAAGTTTGAGTAGTGGAATAGGGCATTCAAGGAGTTTATTATGAGGTTGAAGAGTGACCCATTTTGGGGGACTACTAGAGGATGGTATGGAGATTTTATTATATCATGTTGCCTTAGGAGTTTGACATGACTGTGTGTTAATACAACGACACGAAGTTATCATATATGGGTCGAGGTAGTGAAGACCCCATGAGATGAAGTAAGCAAATCACAAACTAGAAAAGGATGAAGTAGTCTTTACCATGAGGATATTGATTCACTAACTTATGTGATAGAACATTGTTGTTCACTCGGAGAATAAGAGTCTCATGAACATCCTAATGACAAAAAGCATGAACTAGATATAGAGATAATAGTTTGAATTTATGTTGGAATATGAAATAAATATAATTATTAATATATTAAATAAAAACATAGTATAAAATTCCATTATTTGGAAGTTTCAGTCGATCTTGGTGTAGGAGGCCTCCGAGAAGTTGGCCTCCCTATATCTGACCTTGGTAGAGCATGAGGATAAAACATTTTTATATTCTAATGTTGAATCCTCTACTTTTTGAGTATATAATAAATTTCTAGGTGGGATACACTGACAATGAGGTATTACATGATCATATATAGATAAGAGAATCACCATATAGATATTCTAAAGGATAGAGTAACATCGTCTTTTTTAGGGATGGATGGTGCTTTCATTCGTGATGTGGGAGGAGGTGATGTGAGTGTTCTGACCATCTTTGATATCTATAAATAAATGTGTGGCGAAGATTTATAGAGATATTTAGCAGTAGTTTTGGTTGTCTGGAATGATATGAATCATATCCTAGTTCATCTCTTGGTTCCTCACCTTTTAGTTGGTGAAGGCTGCACACTATGTTCCAGAGGATTTGTTCTAGCCCCATGAGATCCTGTATTGGAAATTATATGACATATCCATGGACTTTGTGATAGGTATTCCATGCACATTCAATTTAATTGACACCATCTGGGTGATAGTTGATTGACTCAGGAATTTAGGACACTTCCTTTCTGTGAGGGAACATATTTTAGTGGATATTTTGGGGTAGTTATATGCACAAGAGATCATTAGCCTTCATAGGGTTCCCTTAATGATTTTCTATGATCATGAAATGTGGTTAAATAATGATTTTGGAAAGGCCTTTAGGATGTATTCAAGGCCCAAATGAGGATGAGTATAGAATTTCACCCCCCCCCCAATTCAATGGGAAGACAAAACACACTATCAAGGTGTTGGAGGACATACTGAGGGCTTCTGTGTTATACATTGGTCGAAGTAGGGAGGAATGCCTGCTATTGGCAGAGTTTTCATACATCAACATCTACCAATCTACTATTGACATGATTCCATTTTATTCCCTATACTAGAGACCCTTCAAGTCACCCTTTTGTTGGAAAGATATCGGTGTACATATCTTGTGGGCACAGAGATAATGTAGGTGACGATGGAGAAAGTTCAGGTCATTAACAAGATGATGATGAAAGTCTAAAGAAAATAAAAATATTACATAGATCATTGTCATAGGCCATTATATTCCATGAAGTGAGACCATATTTCCCTAAGAGTCTCCCAGAATGAGGATTGCAGAGGTTTATCTGAGGAAGAAATCTATCCTTGAGGATCATCAGGCCGTTCATGATCATGAAGAGGGGTTTAAAGGTTACTTACCTCTTCTCCCTACCTTCTCAACTAGAGTGGGTCCACAACATCTTCCATGTGCTGCAGCTGTAGAGATACCTAAAATACCCTACACAAATCATCTATTGGGGAAAGCTAGATATCGTGGATGTATCCACCTTTATGGAGCACCCAATGTTGATCAATGATCAAATTCAGAAGAGCCTGGGTGGATGGACTATCCCCTTGGTTCATGTGTTGTGCTAGCATTGATATATACAAGATATATCCTAGGAGTGGTAGATCCAGGTGCATGATCAGTATCTGAAGTTGTTTGTCCAATATTTGTTTTTAGGGATCAAAATATTCTAATACAGAATTCTATTGATACATGCCTTTTTTCTTATATGACTTTAAAGTATTTCAATATATATTTCTAGATCTAGGTGCTACGACAACATACTATCATGCGGCCTACTGTGACATGAATAAATTTAAAAAAATTAAATATTTTATATTGTGTACGCAAATATTCTTAAAGAAAATGAGAAAAATCATTTACAGAAGGTATTATCATAAATAAAATACCACATTTGAGTATGAAATTCGGTGTTTAACCCATCAGTGACATAAAATGGGTTAGTTTCGGATGTTCGGTATCCTATCTCATTGGTGGTACGTTCAGTAAAATAATTTTTTTTTTAAATTAATACATTCATTTATTTAAAAAATAAATGGATTATATAAATTTACTTTCATAGAGATTATCATAGGGTTAGACTAATAATCATATTATCATTAATGATTCTATCTTTCCTCATTCCTTTAGCAGATCATCTCAGATGACGATGAAATACCAGATTAGAGTAGGTCGGGACGTAACCAATGCAATAACTTCCAATGATTATTAGGGAGTGAATTAATCAACGAAAAAAACCAAAATATAGGTTTGACTTATCAATTGGGTGATTTATACCCTTTTTATTACATGGTTTTAGTGGATAAATTTGTTCGATTGGTCTCCACCAATTGTGTCCAATTCCACGCACCCATGTACATAAACATAATTATCATTAATTTTTAAACCCTAAATTCCTATTTTGGATTGTTGGAAATGAAAACATGGTCAATGTTTCAAAAAACATTGGTTTGGTTAATTTATCCTTCATTTTCTTGACATTAATCATTGCCAGGACCCTACAGTTCCGGTTCAACATTATATGGAAGTACAAAGCCCGATCGAATGCCCTAAATCACGATATATCAATTAAAAGGGCACAAATCTATGAAACTAGAATATCGATGGGATAAATATTTATTTTCAATGATTTTTTTCAATTATCCGAGGAAACATTTTCAACGATGAAAGGATCAGGGTATGTAGTGGTGTAGGAGATTGATCAAAATCACACAGAACGTGAGTTTTCAGCCACTAGAGGAATGAAATTAGTTGACCGATGATAGATCCATAAATCAAAGATAGTTTAAAAGGTGAGATATAAGGTAAAATGGATGATCGATTATGATTATCATGGATTTGGTATTTTTGAAAAAAAAAAATCCCAATACAATCCATGTTTATAGATAAACACATGGCGTGCAACCCATTGAGTTTTAGTGTAAGTTTTTATGAGTTTTATATGGATGTAATGGTGTGTATCCATCTTATAGGAAGTGTACGCCTTCCTAGGATGAAGAAACTATATATCATATAATAGGGGTAGTGATCCATGTGAAGCCACACATTGTGTACCAAAGTACACTGACACGTGGAAAATTACACGAAATTGGCCTGAAGGGAATGAATCAGGTCTCGATTATATTTATCACTCAATTTAGTCTACCTACATAGGGTGTGAGGTTAAATGAATTAGGATTCATGTACCCCCAGGGACACAACCAGGAATTGGAGAGGAATCACACACTGTGTGGTTCCCTCCACAAGCCATGTACCCCTGTCCTACTTTTAATAATCATTAATTTTCTATATCTCATTCGTTTAAACTCGATGTTTGGCCCACGAGTAGCATATCCAGGGTGTTTATTTTTATAGAATGTGATAGATCCCTCTAGTTTGGATTTCATGATATGATTTTTAATGTTTTGGGTAAAATAAAAGGACAATAAAATCCTGATGTTGTTAGTGATCATTTAATATCACCAAATGATATCAAGTGGTACCCTTTAGTAGGGCTAAGCAGAGGAGTTCCGGGAAAAATACTCTAAGAGGTACCCTCCAGTATGGATTCCCATTTGAGTAATTGATGACATTTCTGAGCATCACCCTTTAAAAGAGCTAGGTAGTGGAGTTCCTCGTACACCTTTTAGAGTGGTACCCTCTAATAGGGATGGGTAGTGGAGTTGCTCGACAAACATTCAAGTGGTTCCCTCTAATAGGGCTACTTTATGGTGTTCTTTGACAACCTTTCTGAGTGGTAACATCTATTAGGTTTAGTAAGTAGAGATCCTTGGTGACAAAATAGTTAACCCTTTAGTAGATCTAATGAATGGAGTTCCTAGAGAAAATCTGAGTTGGACCATCTAGTTCTACAAGGACAAGGGTTCCCTACCTATAGTTTATAGAACCATGGATTTGTAGAATAGTGACGAGGAATTATTTTGACTTAGACGATGACTTCTTGGAAGATTCATGAGATGATTGGAATCATTGATGGAATTTTGTAACTATGGGATACTCTTCTTCTTGGAATGAGTTGTGAGATAGAGATGACTTTAATTATCATTTTGGATTTTGGTGACTGAGATGAGTGATGTAGATATCCTTAATCACTTTTATGGGATTATTTTAACTGATCTATGAGATAGATATCCCATTAATATCTCATTTAGGATTATTTTTTCTGATCATATATTTATATATATACTTATTATATATCTACCTCTTGGATTAGGTTTGTAATGGCCTATGTTTTTAAAAATGAAAATTATGTCCGATAACATATGCAATAAACAAAAATGAATATAAATAATGATTATTTATATATGAATGTTTGTCCATTATATTAAATTTTATGATATTATTAGTATTATATAATTTATGAAATATATATGACCTAAAAATAATAATAAATTATTATTAATTAATCAATCAAATTTTTATAATGTCATTTTTATTTCTAAATATGTTTTCAATATAATGGGTTTTTATTTATCCATTATAATTAATTTATAGGACATATATAAAATATATTTGATAAATAAACTCAATTTTTGGTCTCAAAATTTGAAAATTAACTTAGGGTAATAATTAGGTAGTTTTTGAAAAATATTGATTTTTAGTGAATAGTGAAAATATAGTTTTGATGTCAAATTGTCATTTTGTTTGATAAATAAATTAATTTTATTTCAAGTTATCATAATTTTTATTGAATTATATTTAATTAAATTAATTACATTTAAATACTATTTATAATGTATTTTATTATATGTTTATTTTTGGGATAAAAATGTATTTTTCAGAAAACTAGTTTCAAATGCATAATGTATATCCAGTTTAAATAATTAAAATAACCCTAATGATAAATTAAATAAATCAAATACCTATACTATATATCTATCTTTTTAAATTTAAAATAATAAAATTAATATTAAATGTTATGGAGTAAAAGTGAACTCATATTTTCCATAGAAATGTATTTTTCAAGAAATAGTTTCCATAATACATATTGATTTTATATTAAATTAAATTTTTTTTGAAAACATTTATTTCACATTTTTAATAATAATAATAATTAATATTAGATAGTAATTTAAAATTAATATTTTAGCTATATGATTAGTAAATGTAATAAATATTCATTATCTCGATAAAAGGAAAATAAGATAATTAACAGTAAAAAAATTAACAAAAAAGAGAGAATCAAAGTTACTCTAATAGTATGAATTTTTATATTTTTATTTAATTTAAATTATTAATATATTTATTTAATATTGTTTTAATTTATAATATCTCAAGTAATAAGTTTTAAAAAATAAATTATATTTTGATACAATAATGTAGAAATATTATATTTGGTCAATATTCTAATTCAATTAAGAAATTGATTTTGAGGAATTAATGTATTTTTGAAATAAATAATATTTTATTATTAAATTAATTTTTTTAAATATATATGATCTTATATTTTTTATGAAGTAAATTGTAATTTTTATTAAGTTGTGAATTTTTTTTATCAAAACATGTTAATTTTTAATAAATGTCAACTTTTATTTTAATAGTGAAAATTCAAATATTTAGAAAATATGTTAGATAAAATGAATATAATTTTTTGAATTAGGATATCAAAATTATTCAACAGTGAATTATTAATAATATTTGGTTATAAAATACTATATATTTTAAATACATCCAATATGTGTTTTACATTAAAAATATTTTAATTTTTGATTTGTTTTATTAATGTTATATTTCCTTAATGGACCCTCCAAGACAAACACAATTTTTTAACATTCTAAAAAAATTTCCTTTGTAGTGTGACTCACCTCCACATAATAAAGGATAATATTTTATTTTATTATCCCATTGGAATTATAATATATAGTATTCCAATACACATTTCCGGAAACTATGGGAAAATACCATGGGTTGATTTCTGGTTTTGGAATATTTTAGTGTGTAGTGTCTAAAACCTAAATAACAAAGAGTGCCCCTCCTTTCCTATATAAACACACCAAATCTCTCATTCCTCTTAACTAAATCAATTTGTATATAGACTATACTTGGCCCCATACTCCCTATAGTCCTCTCAAGGTTCCACTAAGTTTCTAATAAGCCTCTCCCAAGCCTTTGAGATCACATTTCCAAGTAAGGGATCCTCACTTTCTTCTCCTCCTTTCGAATTCAAGCATCTTATTTTAAAGTAATTCTTGTAATTTATAATGGTTATAATTTCATTATTTTATAATTATTATATTACTTTTCATTTCATTTTATTTTAATGAGATATTATTTATCATCCCTCATTTTGGTCATCACATAAGTTGGTAATATACCAAAATGTTCTGAGGAATATTACACCCTCCTCTTTTTCTTAGATTTATTTTCATGTTATGCTTTTTAATATATTTAATTAAAATATTTAGATATGATAATATATATAATACTTACTTATTATTTGATTAATAAATGATTATATACACTTCTTATATCATTTATTCCTTTTATAAACCCTAATGTTCACTTGTTACCATGTTGAATTTTTGTAAGGGATTCCTTCTTTTCTAATTTTTATCCAAGTTTCTTTGTTTTGTAATACCCATTTAAATTGAATTAAAAATTTTGGGGTATGAGTTTTCAACTATACCATTATGGCCTAATTATTAGGCCCCAGCCATAAACCTTACATAATCTTGAGTTATTACAAGATTACAAATTGAGGATCTTTTCGGGTTTAGAGTTTTAGAGAATTAGATCATAAAACTTTCATTACATTCCACATATAAATAAAGTGGTTACATAAAGATAGTATTCTTCTTTCCCATCAATGTACACATATTTAAAATTAAACATGGATTCTTTCTTGACACTTCCTTGACACTATCATCATATCATGTACCTTTCCCTTGACCTGTGAAAAACATTTCAAAAAAACTTGGGATGAGCATAAAAAGCTCAGTAAGGGATATAAAAATATAGAAAGGAAACATGGGTACATATATACATAAGAATGAAATCATACTTTACCCATAAAACATAATCACTTTAACATACCTCATCAAATCAAGAATAAATCATAGAAATCATAAGACATAAAGGTAACATGAGGCATTCATAACATTCTTACGTAGGGAGTAACCCTCTTGGTTACATTTGGAATACCCATCCCAGTATATTCCCTAAATATCTTCAGAGAAACCATAACGTTTCACTCCTTCACGTTACCCATTTCATTGGAGAGATATATCGGGCTCACCCGCCCTTAGTCTATCACAGAACCACCCATCTTCATAATAATGCCCAAGAACCTCAACATAATCGTATCACATAAAACATGCATAAAGGAAACATAACATTTACACCTTTCAATCACAAGATATCAATACAACACATTGATATGAAAACATTATTAAAACAATTTTCAATACCAAAATAAAATAAAAGTAAAACATGGTATTTATTTTTCTTTTAAAAAGAATGTATGGCTTGTAGAGGAAGCCGAAACTCAAATAATAGTCACCGTGGCAGAGAAGTCATTGTTGCCGCATACGTATGACAAAAAGACATTCCCTTTTGTCATTTAGTAAACACTTTGTATAAAAAATATTCCTTTTTAATAAACATAAAAGTCAAAGGGGTTTATACACCGTATAAAAGAAGGTTGTGTATAAAACAAAATATGCCTCAATGAAAGGAGATTGAGACGAAGTCCCATACCTCGGGTCCGACTTGACTCGGTCATTCTTTAATGTCCTGAATAATAAACATGAGTCAATTTCTACTTGTTTAAGAACCTTTTTCAAGTTCATTATTCCTTTTATATCACTTATTGCCAAGTCATGAACACTATGTAATTATTTAAGTTAATAACGGTCGTTTTAACGATCATTGGTACTTGAGTCAAAAATAAGCCCTTTATAATTACATGTTGTTCATGTATACATTATATCCAGAATGGTATTCATGATGTAGATATTATATATGTCATATATATCCAGTACATGCATGAATTTATAATATTACATAATCATTTAGAGGTATGAAATGAAAAGTACCGTTCATGGAGACGGTAAGCCGTACGTACGCATGAACGCTAATTTCATTTCAATTTCATATTTTATATAATGGAATCATAATGATATAAAGGTATATTATAATTCCAGTATAATATCATATATAATATCATAGTTCCATCCTTTATACGTCCCACATATGGTATTTAACGAATCAAATCACTTTGAGGGGGCGGTAGTCTGCACTTCCTTAAATGAAGATATCGCGTTTACCCATAATGGAAACCATAAAGGTATACCCAAAATGTAAAATACATAATCTTAAGGAAAACAAAAACATATTATATATCATATATAAATATAGTGACATCTTAATTGCCACCTTTGAAGGTGTTAAAGGAATGTTGAACAATCATCGTTTCGGGAGGCCTAAATTCACCATCCATGGAAACCGTATGTTCTTTAACCATTAGATGTAGGTGTGTGTAAGTGTAGCTTGAATCATTATTATAACAACATCATAGTATATAAAATATACTTTATTTGTTACAAAAGAAATAAATAAAAAGAGTTTAGGGGGTTGGAGAAGCAAAATAAAACAAAAGGACTCAAGTGAAGACATTACCTTAAAATCCGGTAACTCTATTTGGTTTGAGCTCAAAGGCTTCCTTGGGAAGTCTTCGGCCCAAAGTGAGGCTTCAAGGAGTAAGAGAGGGAAGTGGAGAGACAAAATGGGTAGGTTTTGGCCGAGCCAAAGGCTTTGTGAGTGTGGGTAAGGAGGTAGAGGTGGGGGCCTTTTATAAGAGGAGAGGAGGGGCACTCTTGGAAAGTAAAGAAATATTACTTTATTTGAAAATGAGTTTCGGATTTAAATGGTCCCAAATTGATTTAATTCGAGGATAAGGTAATAAGGGTTCGAAATTCACCCATCCAATAGGATTTGGACATGTGTAGGGCATAGAGTTTACATTATCTTTTTATTTTATATAAATCGTTGAATAATGAGGTCATCGTTGCATCATCATGATGTCATAAATAATTTAATTTATCTAAAGTCTAAAAATTATATAAAAATACTATGATGTAGGAAATCTATTTATTGTTCCAATGAATATTTATAATCAAGAATCTGACTTGTATAACCCCATTTAAAAATTGTTTTATTAAAACATCTCATGTGTGTGTCATTTTTACTTTAACATTAAATAAAAAGTAATTTATGTCATTTCCCATCCAATGTTTCTCCATGGGGTCCCCAAGTTGACCCATGGATTTTCTGCATCGGCCATGAAACATCCAATAAGGTTAGGACATGTGTCTAGGTCATTTCATATTATTAAAGCATTATTTTTACCTTAAACTACACTAATTACCACTAATCACGATTAAAAACTTAGTAAGTTACTATTCACCAAAAAATATTTTAATCCCATTGAACCACATTTTACTTCTTAATGACAACCATTTATGTTGGATTTTTGAAAATCAAATCACAGAAGTGACAAAGTTTCATTTAAACAAAAAATCAGTTTCTTTAACTACAACTTAGTGATTTCACTATTCATCAAAAATTGATGTTTTTCAGAAAAATACCAAAACTTCACCCTAATCTATATTTGATATTCTGAATTCAAAAATGAAGTCTATTTTACAAAATTCAAAACATATAAGTCAAATTAATTAATTTAATAAATAATTTCCGCTGTCAGAGCAAATAGTGTGTTTTTATGAAACAATAAGTATCAAAAGATTGACACTAGTTTAAGTCCGATTTCAAATTGAAATTAATTACAATGTCCACCATTGGATTAAATGGTAAAAATATATTCATATTACACTTTAATACCAATTAAAAATATAATCTAATCATATAAATAAATTAGATTAAAAAGTAGTTTTGATGTAAAATGCAGTATTTTTCACTATTCATTAAAAAAATGAACATTGTCAAAAAAATACCAAAACTTCACACAAAGTAAATTTTGATGTCCCAATAATAAATAATAAATTTATTTTGACAAACATTTCATATAAAATTTTTAAAAGATATATTTAAAAATGTTTTGCCATCAAAAGGCAGTAAAACAATCTTTTAAAAATATTAGTGTATTTCATGCTTAAGATTGGATTTATTTTCATTTTAAGCCTCTAAAACACTATCTAATTCAGTAATAGGAATAGATAAAAATATCTATTATTAATTACCTACTTGGGATGTTACATCCTTCCCCCCTTTATAAAATTGTGTCCCTGTAATTTATTTACTTATCGAATAAATGGGGGTACTTATCCCTCATTTCATTTTCAGATTCCCATGTTGCCTCTTCAATCATGTGGTTTTTTCACAAAACCTTTACCTGGTGAATCACCTTATTCCGTAACACTTGCTCCATGTGGTCAAGAATCTGGACCGGTTGTTCCTCATAAGATAGGATCTCTTCCAGCTGAACTACCTCTGGACTCAAAACATGAGATGAATCTGGTATATACTTTCTCAACATCGAAATGTGAAAAATTGTGTACCTGAGATAAACTCGGAGGTAAAGCCACTCGGTAATCAACTGATCCAATGTTCTCCAGAATTTCATATGGTCCAATGAACCTTGGACTCATCTTTCCTTTCTTACCAAATCTCATCACACTTTTCCAAGGAGAAACCTTGAGAAAAACATGATCACCTACCTTGAAAGATAGATCCTTCCTCCGGTTATCCACATAACTCTTCTGCATGCTCTGAGCTGTTCTCATGTGTTTCTGAATCAGGTGAACTTTTTCTGCCATCTCATCTACCAATTCTGGTCCCATCAACTTCCTTTCACCCACTTCATCCCAGAAAGCTGGTGTTCGACACCGCTTCCCATATAACGCCTCAAATGGTGCCATCTGTATACTGGAATGAAAACTATTATTATATGAAAATTCAACCAAAGAAAGATGTTGGTACCATCTTCCCTGATAATCCATCAAACAAGCTCGTAGCATATCCTCCAGGGTCGGAATTGTTCGTTCTGACTGCCCATATGATTGAGGATGAAAAGTTGTACTAAAATTTAATTTAGTACCCAACGACTTCTAAAGGCCTTTCCAAAAGATAGAAGTGAACCTCGGATCACAGTCAGATACAATGGAGAGAGGAACTCCATGTAACCTGACTACCTCTTTAAGATACAAATGGGAATGTTGATCTAGGGAAAAAGTATCTCGTATAACAAGGAAATGAGCAGATTTGGTCAAGCGATCACCAATATCCTAGATTGAATTATTACCTAGAGATGTGTTCGGTAATCCCACAACAAAGTTCATGGATATATTCTCCCATTTCCACTCTGGCACTGGTAAAGGCTGAAGCATCCCCTTCGGTAACTGCCGCTCTGATTTAACCTGATGACAAGTCAAACACTTCACAGTAAAATCAGCAATATCTCTTTTCATTCCATCCCACCAGTAATACTCCCATAGATCACTATACATCTTAGTACTGCCAGGATGAACTGAAAACGGAGAACTATGAGCTTCACAGAACAACTCTCTCTTCAACTATGAATCACAAGGCATACACAATCTCTTCCCAAATCTCAAAACACAATCATTATCAATGTTGAATTCAGGCAACTTACCTTTCTGAACCAGCTCTACCATTTTCTGCAACTCACTGTCTTGCTTCTGTGCTTTCTTGATTCTATCTGATAGAGATGATCTCAGTGATACCTGAAACAAAACAGAAGAACTTCCTGCCCCAACAACTTCTATGCCAAATTTCATCAAATCCTTAACCAATGGATCACGTTCCAAACGCAACATTTCTAATGAAGCATTACTTTTTCGCCTCAAAGAATCAGCCAATTTATTTGCTTTTCTCGGATGGTAATGAATTGTACAATCATAATCCTTAATTAATTCTAGACATATTCTTTGACTCATGTTTAACTCCTTATGAGTGAATATATACTTTAAACTTTTATGATCAGTATATATTTCACACTTTACTCCATACAAATGATGCCTCCAAATTTTTAAAGCAAAAACAACAGCAGCTAATTCCAAATAATGTGTAGGGTAATTTACCTCATGAGTTTTCCACTGACGTGAAGCATAAGCAATTACCTGATCATTCTACATTAGGACACAAACAAGTACTTTAAATGAAGCATCACTGTATATAACAGACTCACCATTCCTGGAAGGTAGTGCCAAAATTGGAGCATTCACAAATCTTCTTTTCAGTTCCTGAAAACAATCATCACATTCTTTTGTCCATATAAACTTAACACCCTTCCGAGTTAGCTTAGTCATTGGACTAGATAACCGTGAAAAATTTCTAACAAACCTTCGGTAATAGCTTGCCAAACCAAGGAAGCTACGAATCTCAGTTACATTTGTGGGTCTTGGCCAGTCTTCCACAACTTTTGTTTTTGCAGGATCAACAGTTATTCCATCTTTAGAAACAATACGACCAAAGAAAGAAATTTGTTGCAACCAAAATTCACACTCACTAAATTTTCCATATAGTTTCTTTTCTTTTAAGGTTTGCAAGATAACCCTTAAATGTCTTTCATGCTCTTCTTTACTTTTAGGAAACACCAAAATATCATCAATGAAAACCATCACAAACTTATCCAAGAACTCATGGAATATTCTATTCATTAAGTCCATTAATACAGCAGGTGCATTGGTTAGCCCAAAAGGCATTACTACAAATTCATAATGGCCATATCTTGTACGGAACACGGTCTTTGGAATATCTGCTGTCATGACCCGTCCTCGGGGCCCGTGCCGTGACTACCCCAAGCCCGCCTTCTATAGGCCAGGGGCTGGCGACTAGCACCAAGGCGTAAATCCTGGTAAAAAGGGAAGGCATTGCCTTTGTAAAGTAAACAAGCACCACAGAGTAAGCAAGCGGAAAAGTAATCACTAATTAAAAACAGAGTACAACTGAAAGTGCGGAAAAGAAAATGGGCCAGTATACAAACCCATACTGAAAGTAAAGTACAACTCGAAAGGGAAAACAGAAACTATAAAGTAAAAGCCGCTACGCCGAGCTATCCACTGGAAATCCCACCTAACGGGTGGGTACAGATAGCTCCACTACTCCTTGGGTCCCGCCGTCCGCTCCGAGCACGTCCCGCCCAGTGGTCAACCTCCAGGTACCGTCCTGCTCTGCGAGCCTCAACCTCGATCAACGATGTCCGTCGTCTGCAACCAACACAACATTGTGTGGGCAGAGCCCGTGTAGGGGTGAGTATAAGCTACTCAGTAGGGACCCCGAGACCCCCGAAGGTCTCCCAAAAACTACAAAGGATAAACCACAAAATAAAGATACAATCACGAAGTAACAACCGACACTTCTTAGGTATATGCCCATACATATACCTAAGTCATCAATTCCAATATGCTCCAACCTCTGAGCCCAAGTTCAACTCAGTCCACACAGGAAAGTATACGTATTCCACATAGGAAAGCAAAACGTAATCCACACAGGATATCACAACACAATCAACATAGGAAGGTAAACAGGATTCAGCTCACATAGGTATACTTCTTCGAAAGACGATAGAGATGATCACTGATCCATCTAAGTCGTCGGACCCACAAAGGATCGATAGGTACTAACCCCCGCAAAGACCCACACAGGATCGGACCCACACAGGATCTGTAGGCGCTGGTTCACATAGGACCACTGAGCGCTGACCCACACAGGATCGGACCCACACAGGATCGGTAGCACTGATCCACACAGGATCGCTGAGTGTTGTAGTCGTCGTCGTCGAATACACTGAGGATATCTGCACAGTCGTCGTCGCAGTCACAGTAGCAGTCACAGCCAGCTCTAGGGTTCCCGCACACAGCATGCTCGTTCAGGTGGGTCCGCTCCACGAGCTGAGAGGCTGATACATCAACTGTCACAAAGTCTAGAGTTGATGTATCCCAAATTTCCGTATCATCAATAGGAACTCAACGCAACAGACGACGCGTCAATCGGACGCTTGGTCTGAGAGTTATTGACTTTTTCGTTCGAGGGGCCCGGTTGGTTTTCAAGGAAAAACCAACCCGACCGTACTCCACCTGCATCCAAACCTCGGGTGGAGTATTCCAAAAGTTCAGTCTCGCTAAGAGGAACACAACAAAGCTGACGGCACGTCAATCGGACGTCCGTAGCTCAAGATATGAGCGTTTCTACTCCGAGGGCCCGGTTGGTTTCGTGTACGAACGAACCTGGCCGACTCAAAGTATTCCGAAACCTTGAGTGCAATATTCTGAAATGACCATTTCGATCCAAGGATCGCATCGCTGCTGACGGCGTGTCGTTTGGAGGTCTGTAGCCCGAGTTATGGGCATTTGAACCTAACAGTTCAGTAACGGGGGTTTCGGGCCCGGGCTGCCCCGGCCCGAGACCCCCCGGTTGGCCCGAACTGGGTCGACCCACCCCGGACAGGGTCAACCCGGCCCGGCGCGGCCCAGCCTGGCGGACCGGCCCGACGCACCGGTCCGGGTCAAGGCAGCGCGCTGGGCGGGCTGCCAGCTCGGCCGAAGGCCGAGATGATTGAGAACGGGGGGCGCCTGCTCCCCTTTTGTGAAACCGCCGCCCTCCCTCATAATGGGGGGCCATTTCGGCTGGCTGGGGGAATTAAATTCCCTCGGATTTCTTTATTCCGGCCGGCCCGACTTGTCCAGTCGGCTCCCTCTCAATGGGACTGGCAAGGCCGGTCCCCTTCCGGCTTCCGACACCGGCGGCCCGACTGGCCGCCAGTCGCCAAGCTCCACCGCGGCCCAGAACCGGCTGCGGCCCTTGTCGTCCGGCGCGGTGCGACGACACCGTGCTCCTCCGCCGTGGCCCCGCTCCAGCCACGGCGCATTCGACTTCCTTCGACGCGACCTGACGGCGTCGCGTTCTTGGATTTCATTCCATGGTGTGGTGCGACGATGTCGCGCAATACTTGTCGTAGGATACCCGCGTGGTGCAACGGCACCACGCCATCTCGTTCCATCAGTAAGAAACAATCATGAACAAAGGAGGGGGTTAGGCCGTGTTTGTGCGATCCGGCCCCCTCTTGTTAAGCGATAACAATTAGTCGAATAATCTCGTAGTTCGACATGCTAGAATCAAGAACGAGAATAATGTAATAAAATATCAACAATCCCATACCTCGGTTTCAAGAGCGGAGCACGCCAACAAGCGGCAGAAGACAAGCGTCACGGAGGTCGGGCGTCGTGGTAATCGAACGTCGATTCTATTGAAGTCAAGGTGCGTCCGAAGAGGTATCGTCACTGAAGAAGCTTCGTAAGCTGACGAAGAAAGTCCGAGGAAGAAGCGGCGTCTCCTTTCGTTGACACGGGAAGAAGATCGAAAGAAGCGGCGTCGTCGATCTTCAGAAACACACTAGCTACGAAGAAGAGAAGCAGCGTTCTTCGTCGGAGCTTAAGTGTTCTTCGTGTTCTTCGTCAAGGTTGAAGAAGGTGAAGAGAGATCTTCCCAAAACCTCTCAAGGTGGCAAAGGATACTAACCAAAATAAAATAATCTTAAAGCTTATTTTATTTACAAAACTAAACCACTTGAATTTCAAAAGTTTGAAAATAAAATAACTCATCTCAATTAATAACCCAAGTCGTCAAGATTAATTAGAGTGGAGTTATTGGGAGTTTTAAGGGGAGTTGAGGAGTTAGGGTTCGTGTGGGACCCACGACACTTAATCCTCTCAAGGGCGGTTAAGTGGATGTGGGTCCCACCTCTAACTCCCTTTGGGAGGATATAACCAACATGGATAAAAATAAAATGTGTTTCCACATTTTATTTAACTTCATTTTATTTCCCCCAAAACTAACTCTCAACCCGCATAAAACGCAACCTCAAAAAAGGTCTCCTTAAGCGAATATCGGCAGTGCGAGTTCATCGGTGCCCTCGGATTTCGATTCTGGGCACCGGTTCAAAAGTTAGAAATTCCCGCTCGTTCGTTCACTGAACGTACCCGAGCCAAACTTCAGAAATTGATTCCGGGCACACTGGGCCTCAGAATCATGTGCCATCAGAAACTGTGCTCTTGTAAAATTTCAAAGAAAATTAAGAAAAAATTTCCCTTGAATTTTACGGGTCTTTAAATCTGCCTCCTTTACCTTCAGCTGATGGTACCCTGATCTCAAGTCAATCTTTGAAAAAAACTGAGCTCCCTGGAGCTGATCAAACAAATCATCGATATGAGGCAAAGGATATTTGTTCTTAATAGTGATATTATTCAAGGATCTATAATCAATGAAAAGTCTCATAGAACCATCTTTATTTTTAACAAATAAAACAGGAGCACCCCAAGGTGATGTGCTAGGTCGAATGAAACCTTTCTCTAATAAATCTTGAAATTGCTCCTTCAACTATAAAAGTTCAATTTGAGCCTTTCAATAAAGGGGTTTTGAAATTGGCTTAGCATCATGAACTATGTCAACAGTAAACTGAAATTCCCGATCTGGTATTATTCTAGGCAACTCATCAGGAAAAACATCAGGATACTCATTTATCACTGACACATCATTAATTTGAACAGTTCCTTTATTTTCAACGATGTGTGCAAGGTAACATTCATTTCCATCTTTTACACGTTTCTTGGCCTCTTGATAAGTTATCAACAGTAAGGGTTCATTATTGTACACAAACTAAAAGCCTTTCTGAAAAGAAACTTCTTTAGCTCTACAGTCAATCTTAGCATGGTAAACAGAGAGTCAATCCATACCTAGGATAACATCAAACTCTACTAGAGGTAGAACAATAAGGTTTGCAAGTAGGTTCTTTCCACAGATTAGGATAGAAAGATTCTTACAAATTCTTTTTGCATCAACATTTCCCCCAGGTGTTTTTACCACAAGTTCAGAAGTCATTTCTTGAGATGGAATTCCCATTTTACTAGAAAAGGTTTCAGAGATGAAAGAATGTGTAGACCCTGAATCAAACAACACACTGGCATAATCTGAAAAAACAAACAATGTACCTGATACAACTTCATTTGATGGCCCGACATCTGCAGAAGTAGTTGCAAAGGATTTCACCACCCCTTTCTTCTTGTAGTCTAACTGCTTCCCATCACTCAAGCTCTTTGTCAGACACTCGTTTTCTTAGTAACCCATCTCATTGCACTTATAACATTTCACTAACTGTAAATCAAATTTGGTCTTACCATCACCCTGATCTTTTTCAGTGCAATCACAAGCCTTATGTCTCATCTTACCACATCGGTAGCACTTTCCAGAATTCAGAAGACATTCCCCCCAGCATGCTTTCTGCCACATTTATCGCAAACTAGAAACTTAGTTTTTTTACCATCATACTTTTTTGAAGAATTCTTACCTTTCTCCTGCCACCTCGGTCTCTTCTTCTACTGGTTGTTATAGAACACTTAGTCATCGGAAAACTCCATTTCCACCTTCTCAGTACATCGAACAAGCTTTTCATAACTTTTAAACTCACGAGAAGATAATGTCCTTTGATACTTTGGCTTTAATCCTGAGTAAAAACGATTGATTTTACTATCAAGGTCTCGGATAAAATTTGGAGCATACCTTTCCAATCGAGTGAACCTTTCTTTATATGCATCCATTGAGTCTTCCTCTTTCCTCAATTACAAGAATTGATTTTCCATCCTAAGTCGAACAACCTTAGGAAAATACTTCTCAAGAAACATACCTTTGAATTCATCCCAGTCGAGAGCATCAATCTCATCAGCGTCCCAGATATTTTTAACAATAGACCACCACTGATCTGCCTCACCCTCCTAATGGTAAATAACAATACTAACCTTTTGATTGTTTGAACACCCCATGACATCGAAAATCTTCTCCAGTGCTTTAATCCACCCTTCAGCTAACATAGGGTCAGATGATCCTCTGAATGATGAGGGATGTTGCCTCATGAAATGTTCCACCACTGACATGTTCCTCTGCGGTTGATCTGGCTGATTTCGTGTATGGATACCACCACCATTTATAGCCTGAGTCAACTGTGCCATCACTGCAACAAACTGTTCAGTTCCAATTCTGACCATCTCAGGATGCTGATTCGGAAGGTTATTTCCTTCTCCATGCCTTCCTAACACTGCTTCCCTGTTTCCTCTGCGGAAAAGCATTCTGAACAAACATGTCTTAGATAAAGCAACATAGTAATATTCAAATGCAATATCACTTCAATTTGACCATAAAAATAATATTCTTGGATAATCATTTAATATAGTTCTAACTCCTATAGTTATCTAAACTGACCTTTGATAGAAACTATTAGGCCCCAGCCTTAAACCTTACTTAATCGTGAGTTATTACAAGATTACAAATTGAGGATCTTTTCGGGTTTTGAGTTTTAGAGAATTAGATCATAAAACTTGCATTACATTCCACATATAAAAAAAGTGGTTACATAAATATAGTATTCTTCTTTCCCATCAATGGACACATATTTAAAATAAAACATGGATTCTTTCTTGAAACTTCCTTGACACTATCATCATATCATGTACCTTTCCCTTGACCTGTGAAAAACATTTCAAAAAAACATGGGATGAGCATAAAAAACTCAGTAAGGGATATGAAAATATGGAAAGGAAACATGGGTACATATATACATAAGAATGAATTCATACTTTATCCATAAAATATAAGCACTTTAACATACCTCATCAAATCATGAATAAATCATCGAAATCATAAGACATAAAGGTAACTTGAGGCATTCATAACATTCTTACGTAGGGAGTAACCCTCTTGGTTACGTTTGGAATACCCATCAAAGTATATTCCCTAAATCTCTTCAGAGAAACCTTAACATTTCACTCCTTCACGTTACCCAATGCATTGGAGAGCTATATCGGGCTCACCCGCCCATAGTCTATCACAGAACCACCCGTCTTCATAATAATTCCCAAGAACCTCAACATAATCGTATCACATAAAACATGCATAAAGGAAACATAACATTTCCACTTTCAATCTCAAGATATCAATACAACACATTGATATAAAAACATTATGAAAACCATTTTCAATACCAATATAAAAGAAAAGTAAAACATGGTATTTATTTTTCTTTTAAAAAGAAGGTATGGCTTATAGATGAAGTCGAAACTCATATAATAGTCACCGCGGCGGAGAAGTCGGTGTCGCCGCAAACGTACAACAGAAAAAACATTCCATTTTGTTGTTTAGTAAGCACATTGTATAAAAAATATTCCTTTTTAATAAACTTAAAAGTCAAAGGGGTTTATACACCGTATAAAAGAAGGTTGTGTATAAAACAAAATATGCCTCAATGAAAGGAGATTGAGATGAAGTCCCATACCTCGGGTCCGACTTGACTCGGTCGTTCATTAATGTCCTGAATAATAAACTTGATTTAATTTCTACTTGTTTAAGAACCTTTTTCAAGTTCATTATTCCGTTTATATCACTTATTTCTATGTCATGAACACTATGTAATTATTTAAGTTAATAACTGTCATTTTAACGATCATTGGTACTTGAGTCAAAAATAAGCCCTTTATAATTACAAGTTTTTCATGTATCCATTATATCCAGAATGGTATTCATGATGTAGATATTATATATGTCATATATAACCAGTACATTCATGCATTTATAATATTACATTATCATTTAGAGGTAAGAAATTAAATGCACCGTTCATGGAGACGGTAAGCTGTACATATGCATGAACGCTACTTTCATTTCTATTTCGTATTTTATAGAATGGAATCATAATGATGTAAAGGTATATTATAATTCCAGTATAATATCATATATAATATCATAGTTCCATCCTTTATATGTCCCACATATGGTATTTAACGAATCAAATCACTTTGAGGGGGCAGTAGTCCACACTTCCTTAAATGAAGATATCGCGTTTACCCATAATGGAAACCATAAAGGTATGCCCAAAATGAAAAATACAGAAGCTTAAGGAAAACAAAAACATATTATATATCATATATAAACATAGTGACTTCTTAATGGCCACCTTTGAAGGTGTTAAATGAATGTTGAACAATCATCATTTTGGGAGGCATAAATTCACCATCCACAGAAACCGTATGTTCTTTAACCATTAGATGTAGGTATGTGTAATTTTAGCTTGAATCATTATTATAAAAACATCCTAGTATATTTAAGATACTGTATTAGTTACAAAAGAAATAAATAAAAATAGTTTATGGGGTTGGAGAAGAACAATAAAACAAAAGGACGCAAGTGAAGACATTACCTTAAAATCGGGTAACTCCCTTTGGTTTGAGCTCAAAGGCTTCCTTGGGATGTCTTCTGCCAAAAGTGAGGCTTCAAGGAGTAAGAGAGGGAAGTGGAGAGAAAAAATGGGAAGGGGTTGTCCGAGTCAAAGGCTTTGGGGGTGTGGGTAAGGAGGTAGAGGTGGGGGCCTTTTATAAGAGGAGAGGAGGGGCACTCTTGGAAAGTAAAGAAATATTACTTTATTTGAAAATGAGTTTCGGATTTAAATGGTCCCACATTGATATAATTCGAGGATAAGGTGGTAAGGGTTCGAAATACACCCATCCAATAGATTTTGGACATTTTTAGGGCATATATTTTACAATATCATTTCATTTTATTTAAATCGCTAAATAATGAGGTCATCGCTGCATCATCATGATGTCATAAATAATTTAATTTATTTAAAGTCTAAAAATTATAAAAAAATACTAGGATATAGGAAATATTTTTATATTTCCAATGACTATTTATAATCAAAAATATGACTTTTATAACCCCATTTAAAAATTGTTTTAGTAAAACATCTCATGTGTGTGTCATATTTATTTTAACATTAAATAAAAAGTTATTTATTTCATTTCCCAACCAAAGTGGCTCCATGGGGTCCCCAAGTTGACCCATGGATTTTCTTGGTCGTCCATGACACATCCAATAAGGTTAGGAAATGTGTCTAGGTCATCTCATATTATTAAAGCATTATTTTTTAACTTAAACTACACTGATTACCACTAATCGCGATTAAAAACTTAATAAGTTACTATTCACCAAAAAATTATTTTAATCTCATTGAACCACATTTTACTTCTTAATGACAACCATGTATGTCAGATTTTTGAAAATCAAATCACAGAAGTGAAAAAGATTCATTTAAATGAATATTCAGTTTTTTTAACTACCACTTAGTGATTTCACTATTCATAAAAAATTGAAGTTTTTCAGAAAAATACCAAAACTTCACCCTAAGATATATTTGATATTCTGAATTCAAAAATGAAGTCTATTTTACAAAAATCAAAACATATAAGTCAAATTTAAAAATTTAATAATTAATTCCCGCTGTCAGAGCAAATAGCGTGTTTTTATGAAACAATAAGTATCAAAAGATTGACACTAGTTTAAGTCCGATTTCAAATTGAAATTAATTCCAATGTCCACCATTGGATTAAATGCTAAAAAATATTCATATTACACTTTATGACCAATTAAAAAGATAATCTAATCATATAAATAAATTAGATTAAAAAGCAGTTTTGATGTAAAATGCAGTATTTCTCACTATTCATTAAAAAAATGAACATTGTCAGAAATATACCAAAAATTCACACAAAGTAAATTTTGATGTTCCAATCATAAAGAATAAGTTTATTTTAAAAAACATAGCTTATAAAATTTTCAAAAGATAGATTTAAAAATGGTTTTCCATCAAATGGCAGTAAAACCATCTTTTAAAAATATTAGTGTATTCCATGCTTAAGATTGGATTTATTTTCATTTTAAGCCTCTAAAACACTATATAATTCATTAATAGGCATAGATAAAAATATCTATTATTCATTACTTACTTGGGATGTTACACTAATAATTCTTTAATGATGAGATACCACTTTCTTTCTCATTAATGCCTTTCGGGTAAACCCTTTACCATGCTGAAATATCGTGAAGGATTTCTCACATCTAATTTCAATTCAAGTATTTATCCCCTCTTATGCTTCTAAATACATTTTCATATGTTGGGAAATTATGTTCCATGATCACCATACTTTCTATTTTATGTAAAAATGATGAGATACCCCTTTCCCTCCCATCAACCCAACTTATCAATTTCAATATCATGACATTATGCTGCAGAAATTGCACCACGATTTTCCCAGCCAAAATCATCATGTAGTGAATACGATACCCATTTATCTATCAAGGGTATTGACCATTATGAAAAAATAATTATTTAATGGTACATACAAGTTGGTTTTCCACATTCCTTAATTTTATAATAAAGTATGATTTTGAATGATTTCATGTTATATGATCCATGTGGCACACCTATGTATGAAATTAAAATGCTTATGAAGGGTGTTCCCTGATAACACTTTAATGAATTGAGTAATGTTTATTATCATGCTAATCCAAGTGAAATGAGGGTTTAATCATTCAAATCTATGATAAATCTGGGTTCAATCATTCTAATTCATGTGAACTTAAGGTTCAATCATTCTAATCCATGTGAATGAGCTTTGGCTCATGAAAATATCATGTTGTATGTTGTTTCCAGATTTTCATGTTATGAAAGTCATGTTATATCATACCTTTATTTTCATGTTTCTATTATTCATCATTTATATGCCAATTTCTTAACATGTATGGTATTCATAATTTTAGGCCTTGTTTACTCCCTTACTAGGCATTATAGGTCATCTATTTCTTATGTATGTCCTCAGATTATCTCATGTAGTGTTAAGTACAAAAGATTGAGTTGGTCATGTCAAAGAAGTTTGAAATAGGGATGTTGTATTTGATGTTCTAAGTTATTATGTAATGTTCTTAATTTTCCTATAATGTAGACCAGTCGATACTTAGAGTTATCTTAAGGAACATTTTATTTAATAAACTATGTTTTGGTGTGTAATAAAGAGAAGGGTTGTAATAGATGGAATCATAGTATATGTTTAGTTTTTTTGGATTAGGATTATAAAACTCCAGCGACAGACATAGGGATAAAACTGTGTAATGAAAATAATCCCAAAATTTTAGTGAGTATATATTAAGTGGTTTATCAAGAAAATGCATCCCTTTAAGGATACGAAGATGTAGAGGTGGCTCTGGTACAAATTTATCTGGGGGTAAAACCTAAAAGCACTGCTTTGAGCTAGACTCGAATGAGAACTAATGCACGACAGTGGGCCTAGCTGAATAATTGGTTCAATTCTCTTATGATATATTCTTTTGTAGATTCATAATCTTAGTGTGAACCATTATTAAGGGAGTAAAAATGACCATAAGAATATATGTTATGAGATAAATCTTTTATAAAATAGAATAAATCCTATAAATTAATAAGTTAAGGAGATGAATTTAATTTATATTTTATCCCTTTAATTTCATTGGATTCCCATTTAAGTGTTTAATAGTTTAAAAATACTCAGGATTAATTTTTCCCATTATTCTAGAAAATATATTGAAATTGGAAGAACTGAGTTAATGTTTAAATTTTGAGGACACAATTTATTAAAGTGGTGAATAATGTAATATCCTATGTTTTTAGAATATAAAATTATGTTCGATGCCCTATGTGATACACAACCATGAACCTAAAAATTATTATTTAAATACGATTTTTTAACCATTAAATTAAATATTATGATTCTATTATTATTATCTAATTTATGAAATATATATGTCCCGAATATATTAATAATTTATTATTAATTAATTAATCAAATTTTGGTAATGTCTTTTTTTATTTCAAAATATGTTATCAATAATTTCTCTATTTATCTATTATAATTATTTTCTATGACTTATATAAAATTTATTTGATAAATAAACTAAATTTTTGGTCACATTATATAAAAATTATCTTAGGAAAATAATTTGGTAGAGTTTGAAAAATATAGTTTTTTTTGTGAATAGTAAAAATATATTTTTTACATAAAATTTTTATTCCTTTTCATATATTAATTAATTTTATTTCAATATATCATTATTTTAACTGAATTAAATTGTATCAAATTAATTACTTGTAAACCAAATTTTTAATGGACTTTATTGTATGTTTATTTTTACGATAAAAATGCATTTTTCAAAAAACGAGATTAAAATGCATAATGTATCTCCATTTTAAACAATTTAAATAACACATAATGGTAAATAAACTAAATGAAATATTTATATTATATAGTTATTTATTTATTTATTTATTTAAAATAATAAAATTAATAATTGAATTTATAGATTTAAAGTGAACTCATATTTTCCTTACAAATGTATTTAAAAAAACCCTTTTCCGTAATACTTGAATATTTTATATTAAATTAAATTTATTTTGATAAAATTTATTACATATTTTGAATAATTATAATTAATATTAATTAATAATTTCAACTTAATATTTGAAAAATATGATTAGTAACTGTTGTAAATATTAATTTTCACGATAAAATAAAAGTAAGATAATTAACGCTAAAAAAATAATTTCACAAAAAAGACAATAAAAGTAACTATAGTAGTATGAATATTTATATTTCCATTTCATTTAAATTATTAATATATTTAATTGTTCTTTTTTTACTTTATAATTTTTCATGTAATAAATTTAAAAAAAGATTTATATTTTGATACGATAAAGCACAAATAATATTTTTTGTTAATATTAAAAATCAATTTAGAAATATATTTGGATAAATTAAGGAATATTTTAATTAAATAATATTTTATGAAAATATTATATTTAAATTAATTTTATTAATTTTAAATGATCATAAAATTTTTAGGAAGTCAATTGTAATTTTTATTATGGTTTGAAAACTATTTTTATCAAAACCCGTCAATTTTAAATAAATGTCCTATTTTTTTAAAGTGAAAATTCATATATTCACAAAATTAGTTAGCCAAAATTATTATTGTTTTTTGAATAAGAACATTGATATTATCCAATGGTGAATTTTTCAAAAAAATTTGAGACAGTCGAATTTTGGGGAATAAATTAAATACCTTATAGATAAATAATTTGTTTTATTACATCATAATTACCCAATAGTGAGGTAATAAAATACGATAAATTGTATATTCGGAAAATATATGTTTTTCTTTTAAAATATTAAAATTTTAGAATTATTTGATTAATTTTATAATGTCGTAGTGGACCCTCAAAGACATATAAAATATTTTAACATTCTAAATCAATTTCCCGGAAAGTGTGACTTACATCCACATAATTAGGGATAATATTTTAATGTATTTGAAACTTTTACTTATAAAATGTTCTTTTTTACTCCCCTTTTCCATAAAACATGAAAAAATACAATGGGACTATTTGTGGTTTTGAATATTTTAGTCTGTAGTGTCCAAAACCAAAATAATAAACAATTCTCTTTCATTTCCAATATAAACACACCCAATCCTCAATTACACTTAATTAAAACCATTTATAACTCGACCATACTTTTCCCCATACCTACTATATTCCTACAAAGGTTTCCCAAAGATCCCAAAGATCCCCTTCCAAGCCTTTTGGATCACACATCCAAGTATGGGATCCTCACTTTCCTCTCCTCCTTTCAAATTAATGCATATTATTTAAAAGTAGTTCTTGTAATTTGAAATGGTTAAAATGTAATTTTTTATAATAATTAAAATCCATTATATATTATTTTAAATAGGTATTAGTTATCCGCACTTATTTTTACACTTACCTATGTCGTTATTATGCCGATTTTTTTTAAGGAATTTTCCACCCTCCACTTTTCTCAAGCATTATTTTAATGTTTGGTCATTTAATATATTTCATTCCTATATTGGGATATGTTATTAAATATCTTAATTAATTTCCATTACATATATAAATTAATATATCCCATTACACTCTCATTTATTCTTCTTATGATCCCATATGTGAACATGTTACCTTGCCGAATTATTGTATGGGATTTCTTCCCTTCTTGTTTTTACCAAGTTTATTTATATTGTAATACCATTTTACCTACAATTGAAAATGTTGGAGTATTATTTCAAACCTTCAAAATAATTTCCTAATTATTTTTTAATGACAATATACCACTTTGTCTCTCATTGATGCCTTCTAGGTACACTCGTTACCATGCTGAAATTCAGTAAGGGATTTCTCCCTTCTTATTTCTGTTCAACTATTTCTCCCCAATTATGCATCTAAATACCGTTTCATATGTTGGGATATTACATTCCATGATAAACTTACTATATATTTCATTTATAAATTACTAAATACACATTTATATCTCATTAGAACAACTTATGTATTTTTCATATGACGATGTTATGCTGCCGAAATTGCACCGTGATTTTCCAAGACAAAATCATTGTGTAGTGAATACCATACCCATTTAACTATCATGAGAATTCACTATTATTAACATACAGTTATTTAATTTTATGTATATGTATATATTACACATTAATTAATCTTGGAATAACTTTTGATGCTGAATAATTCCATGTTATATTATCCATGTGGCAATGTTACGCATGAAATGAAATGTTTATGAAGGGTGCACCATGATAGAAATACAATGCATTGTTTAATGTTTAATATCATGATAATCAATTTGAAATTGGGGCTTCATAATTTTAATCCATGTGAATTGATGGTTTAGTTATTCTAATTCATGTGTATGGAGGGTTTAATCATGTTAGTGCAAGTGCAATGAGCCTTTCCTCATGCTAATATAATGTTGTATGTTGTTGTAACATTTCCATGTTATAATAAGAATTCTATATCATGATATTATGTTCATGTTTCTATTAGTCTACATTTATTTTCTAATTTCCTAAAATTTATTTTATTCTTCATATTATTCCCTTTTTACTCCTTTATTGTGATTTTTAGAACACCCCTTTCTTATATATATCCTCTGGTTATCCCATGCAATCTTAAGTACAAAGGAAAGAGTTTTTCATGTAAATAATGTTTTAAATTAAGATATAGTATTTCATGTTTTATATTTTTATGTAAAGTTATTGATTTCTCAATACACTAGACATATCAATCCTCGTATTTTTCTTAAGTATCTCTTTCTATAATAAATCATCTTGAAGTGTGTAATAAAGAGCATGGTTGTTATATGATTAATATCCTTTCAGGAGAGGGAAAGATGTGTCAGGTATGCCACATGATTTCCGTGTTTATATTCTCATGGTTGGATGAATCTAATCCACTATTGTAGTTTTAATTGAATCAAAATTTTGTTTATCTACACACCGTGTTGATCACCATGTTCTTGGATGAGGTAAATTTATTTATTTGTTTGGGTTGAGATGTTATATTTGATTGTGCCTTGTATCTAATATATTTAATTCTTGTTTTTTCTATTCCAATTCCCCTTTAATAAGTTAGGTTATCCTAATATGTATGTATATACTCACCACTACATGGGATTTTTTACAGGTTTAATGTCTTATACAGACGATGTAAATTTAGAATGTGACTATAGAGGAGCTTCATGATACATGGTTCTTTGGACCATGTGTGGTGGTTGTAGTTTTGGATTCATGAGTTGGGCTCTCTCAGTAGTTTAATATCTTGTTTTTTCATGGTGGCACACATTTTTTGTTGGGAATTTATTTTTCCCATTTACATTTTAGTTTTCACTAAAGTGATCTTGTACACTATAGAGGTTATGCATGCCTATTTTGTGTTTCAACATTTATTCATTCCCTCTAGACTTTTTAATTGATATGGATGTGTTTGTGTGTGTATGGGGACTTAAGACAAGTTCTAATTTTATTATTTATGCCTTCATTCACTTAGTTCCAGCCCTAGACTATAGAGGTAGGTAGGGGGTAGTTTCGGATCGAGCCCTGGCTTGGGTCTAGTCATAACAGGTCATCAAAAAAGTTATAATATCTATGTATAAAAATCTAGGGACCCTTTATATGTTGTGATGAAATGATGAAATTATTACAAATCCCATTTTCTTTCCAAAGGTTATGTGATTATTGTATTATGAATATTTTATGGTCTTGCGTGACAAATGTATATAGTTTTTATTATGTAATGGGTGTTCCTTGAATTATATTGATCTCCAATGCATTGTGCAATGTTTTTTTATCATATGAGATAATTGTGGGAAACAAGTTGATATACCTGATGCACCATGATACATATGTTGTGATCCCTAATCCACTTTGAAAAAATATGTGATGTTTCCTAATACTTTATGATGCAGTAAATATGTGTTGATTCTTAATAAACTATGATTATATGGTCTCAGTATGTGACCTTGATATATATAAATTTCTCTTTACTTATTATGGTTTATCACTTTTATTACTTTATTATGATCTATAAATTTGGTTATAGACATATTTATTATTTTTTTCTCACTATTATGATTCATGTATTTTGAGACAATATTGTTTTATTTAATGAATAATTTTGATGATATTTTATATATTTTTTAATAAATTTGTAGGTTATTGTCATGACCTCATACCCTTATAATTAAATTATTCATTTATTTTATTTTTTATTGATATCTCCCATGTTTAAAATTATTTAAAATATGGTCACATTCTTTCTTATGTTTACATTACCTAGGTTATGAAAAATGTTTTTATGAATGTTATTTCAAGAAGTGTATAATTTGAGATGCACATGGTGATAGATGATAAATAGTGTACCTAAATACGATATTTGGGTATCTAGTGTCCAAGGGCACTAAATCATTATGATTATGGAATGGATTGTAATGTTATTTTTTTAATATTCTTATAAAAAGATTGAATATTTATGTATGAAAATCAACATCATTAATGTTGGTATCAGATTGTTGTTTATTTAATCATTGGATATTAGGAGTATTAAACAATAGTTATAACCCTAGGGACTTGTTTAACTAAATGATAACATACAAATTTTTGGGAAATTACCATGGATTTCCATTGATAAACCTATAGTCTGATAGATTCTAAATAATAATTCATGATTTATACATTATATGAATGATATTTCATGATTATATGATAGCTTAATTTTGATTATTATACCTTGACTCCTATACTTTTTTATAAGAATTTGTAAATGGCTTGAACTAGAAGTGAATATGGTAATAAAAAATGAGATGGTAAATTAATTGATTTTCTATTAGAGGAACCAAATATAATAGGTTCTAGAATATTGGATTTTTTTTATGATAACACTACTTTTATAGGCCATAAATAATTTCATTATTCAAAGGATCAAATGCAAATCACTATAATATTGAGTATTTCATAAGGAAACATTCATATTTATTTAAGGGTCCTCTAATCCAATATTAGCTGAGTGATGGGTCGACATAATTGCTGAAATAATGTTTTCTCAGCAGTTCCCAAAATATGAAAATGTTGAAGTATTCATTTTTCATTTAAAAGCAAAAGTAGATCAATGGTGGAATCATATTAATAATATGGTTGAATAATAAAATATGTAATCCATTGAATGGGATTATTATAATAAGATATTTTTATGTAATTAATTCCATTATATTCTATATACACTGATGGATAAAATATTCCATAAAAATCATAGAAAAAATGTTTAATCCAATGGTACTTATGAATAATATTTTACAATAATTTCAAGTTATTGTTCTGGATTAATAATTATCCATAAAAGAAAAATAGAAAAAAAAAAATTTTCTCAAAACCATTTGTCTAGTAGGTATTATCTATAAGATACTTTCATGAAAAAGATAAAATAATTTGATGTTATACCAAGGTTTAAATAAAAATTGGTTATTTCTATCATTCCTATGGTTTTTAAAAGAAAACTAATATGGATTTTCATGAAAACATGAATGAATCACATAGTGTAAGGATATTTTGTCCATCTATATGCTAAATATAAGGGGATGCAAAAATGGATTTATTGAATCAAACTAGGAGGTTCATTAAACATGGTATGGTGGGTCATAAAGACCATTAATTAAAAATTAATATAAAGAATTTATTACAAACAATTGAAGAATAGAAGGTACTAAATAATTTCATATTTGATTCTTGATCTCTCACTATTTTATATCTATGTAATTTGAAAAGGGTGTTCAATTACCACCTTCATGATTACATATTGAGTTATAAGTCACTACTCTTAATGGTATAATGGTCAAATATCAAGATTCTAGTTCCTATGCTATAGAGTCCTATATAAATTTTCTTCCTGAAATTATTTTGATTAATCCCCAAGATGATTTTTTTTTGTGATTCTAGGCATGGATTTGATTTAACATTATAGATAATATATCAATTTATGAGGAAAGGGAGTCACATTTCATATTATAGATGAACTAATGACCATTAATTGTGTTTGTATAGAAATAAAATTCTAATGGAAATTAATTTTATGTTTGGGTCTTAATTCCTATACATGAATGTTATTTATCCTATATGGATGTGAATAACCTAAAAATTGAGTATATTCTTATTGTAGAAAAGTTTTTTATGTATTTTATACAAAATTGCATAACCTTCCTCGGAATCATGACGTTTTTTCCCTATAAAGATGTTACCTAGTGTTACACTTATTTAAAAGACTATATATATGTTCTCTATTTGAGTAGAAGGAATTCAAGAATAAAATAAAATAAAATATTGATTAGGTATTCATACACCCTAAAGTTTCACCATGGGTTTCACCTGTTCTTTTTATTATAAATATTACTATTCAATGCTTTTCAAAATAGATTATATAGAACATAATAAGATAAATCTCATGAACAGGTGTCTTCTTCCATGTATCGATGTTTTTTTATCAATTATGAGAGTCTAAATGATTATATAGGATTAATCTTCATTATATATATCAATAATTAGAAAATAATATTGATGATATAACTAATAAATCCTTTTGTATGTGGTATGAGTATTATGAATCTACACTGACTATTGTTGGACTTACTAATTCCCCCTCAATTACTATGGGTTTAATGAACAGATTATTTAGAAATTAAATTAATATATTTATTGTATTATTTATAGGTAATATTATTTTATATTCAAATAAAAATTATGAGAGTGATGATGATTGGAGAATTTCGATAAGGACCCCATGGAAATAAAATTTATATGAAAAAATTTCAATGTATGAATTTTAGATTTATAATATTTCATCATATTGACATAAATTATGATGTGAGGCTATTTATATGGATACTTCAAGGAAAATAATTGTCAAACAATAGGCAAGACCAACCACTATTGCTGAGATCAGTAGTTTTCTGGGGTTATCTTGATATTACAAAATTATTTTCAAATTTTTTTCATAACTATCAAATCCCCCTGAAATATTGACATGGATGGGGGTTATGTTCTTTTAGAGAGATGAAGGTGAATAAAATTTCAATGAACTATATATAAAGTTGTTGAATTCACCTATAAACATGATATCCTATGATGGAGAAGGGTTTCTGATATCTAGTAGTGAGTAAAATAAGGTCATGATATGCATCATCATATAAAATTTTATAGTGATAGGATCTTCCTCATTACAATTTAAAATAAATGAGAAAAATTACCTAACTCATGATTTTCATATATAGGTGGTAATTTTTTTCATTGATTATATGGAAGAATTTTGATTAGGTGAAATTTATTAAATATATATAGAGAATAATTTTTTATAGAATATATTCACATAAAAAGAGTTTAATAGGATCTAGAGAATATGGTTGGAGATGATAAATGATTATGATTACCCTATAAATTACCACCATGTGATGAAAAATATGGTTGTTGAAGCATTATTTTGGAAGGACTATGTTGGTTTCTCTACAATGTGTATTCAATGAGAACAAATACATAAGGATTTATATAATATGGAACATGGAATCCAAAAGAATGGGGATAGTTCCAATCATTATCATATGAATGTTAAACGTATATCCATGTGAGGATAAAGATGTGTAGAAGGAATATGATGAAAAATGGAATAAATTATGGGGTGTCCTTGATTTCAATAGTGATAATGACTGAATTATAAAGAATAGAAATCGATTATGTGTCATTTTAATACTCAAATCCAAATCCAAGAAGGAGCTATTATATGAATCTCATAATTCTATGTTCTCTATTTATCTTGAATGTATGAATTTTTATAGAGAACTAGAAGTGACTTTTTATTAGTGAAGTATGAAAAATATTATATTACATAATATATATATATATATAAATTATTGGAAGGTCATTATATTGAGGTTAAGAGATAGATTTATATGGGGATGTTAAAACCATTACCCATATCAAAATGTAAATGGAAAATAATTACCATGGATTTAAAAGTTTTACTTCACAAAATATCTAAAGTGACTAAGGATATTTCGGTTGGGTTCGATCCCCTTATAAATTCAATGCACTTCATCTCCATCATATAATATATGTACCTTTTTTAGTTTTCTATACTATAAAATAATATAGTTCTAAAATCGTATGATGTACTAAATTTTATTGCATTTATTTGGGATATGATGTTTACCTAAATGGTATAAATGAGTCTTCATCATAATCATGATACATTATTGAGTTTCAGTGCTACTTATATTACGATGATATACAGGTAGTTGGAGAAACCATTAAGACAATAGAGGATTTGTTAACATCATAATTTAATGATTTTCTATGTTCATGGTATTAACACCTTCTATTTTTTATATTCCTTACAATAATTGCTCCCAATATAGTATTAAAATGGCTCTTTATGAATTCCTCTATAAAAGAAAGAGAATAACTACAACATGGGGGGATTTAGTAGGTGGAAGATATGTATTGGGACCTGATCTAATTTATGATATGCAAAAAATGATAGATCCATTCCCCAACATCTATGGGAAGCTCAAAGTCGAACAAAATGTTTTGTGGAAAATATTCAGAAATATATAGAATTAAAAATTTGTGAAAAGGTATTAATTAAAATCTATTAATATAATAATTTTATGAGAAATTAAATAAGGGAATTAAATGCCTATGATATATTAGTTCTTTTGATAACATTGAGCATATCATGATGTTATCTTATCACTTGGCACTTCTATTGAATCTCTCTCAAGTTCCATATGGGTTCCATGTATCTCTACTGGTAAATTACATTCCTTATTTTTCACATATATTGAACTTATAGTTTATACAACTCGAGAAATATATATATTATCAGGAAAATTTAGTTTAAATGTTGGATCACAGACCAAAAGTTCAATGAAATAATACCACCCACCTAGTCAAGGATTATTGGTGAAATAAATAATTATTTGAATCTACTTGGGAACCTGAAGATGTGATTTAAAAAAATATCCTCAATTTTATATGTCATAGTGATGGAATATAAAAGGAAATTTTAAAATAATTTGATATATTGTGAATTTTTTTTATGGTTAATGAAAAAATAAATTTTATTTATCTTAAACCATTATTTACATGAAACATTGAGTTTTAAATAACCACGTTTTACAAGTGAAATATTAATATCTAATGTCACCATTATAACCATGAAATTGAATTGGTGGGTAAAAATAGTACTATAAAATTATGATATATATAAATATATATATAATTTTCCAACTCAAGATAAAAATATTATTTCATTATTAATAAATATGATATTAATTTTTAGTAATTTTGTGTTATTTTTAAAAGATAATTTTTCTTCAATAAAATATTTTATTAAATTTTATTATTGAAGACTATAATTTTTTTCATAAAAATTATAATTGGAATCTGATCAAAATTATACCATCTTGGAAATAATCCTACCAAAAATTTCATTGGTTAAATGTTTGGTATTTTCCTGAAAAAAATAGTTTTCTTCTTAATAGTAAAATGTATTGATTTTTATATAAAATTAAATTTTTATTTTATGATTTTATGCATATATGATTTATTTTAAAATGTTTTTTAAGTAAAAATAGTTCTATTAAATTATTCATGAACCATTTTTTTAATAGAATAAATTTTATGGTTGAGTTCTATACATAATCATGTTTATACTTAAAAGAAATATTTCATAAAAAACTATTTTTCATTGATTTTTTCATTTTTATATTAAATTAATTTATCAAACTTCTAGAACATTAATTTTAAAAATTATATTTCATATCTAGAGTTAGGATTTAGAAATTGTTTAAATAATATCATTTCATTTTAGATCAATATAAATAGTGACCATATAAATTTATGTTATAATGACAAAGCTGAAATGGAATAATTAAGGTTGATAATAATTTCATAAGGATTATAATTCATTTAAAAACATTATGTTATTTTATTATATTAATCCAGTTCATACATAATCATCTAAAACTCTAAAATATGAACTTTTTTCCAATTTCACATGTATTTTTAACTTTACTATATTTAACTAAATGATAAAGTCAATCTTGTCACTTTCTTTCTTTAAATATCAATAATATTTCATGGTAGTGATAAAGAAAAAATAAGTTCATGTTTAAATGTATATTTTTAAATAATAATTTTTTTGTTATCATGGTACTTTTTATATTTGAATGGTTGAAATAATTACATTCAATTATTACAGAACACTAACTTAATATTTATATATGAAATATAAAAATCATGTAAATGATTTTAAAAAACTCTACAAGTCATATTATTTATTTGATTTTTAGTATCTCATTAATTTTATCAATACATTTAGAATATTTGGTATGTATGGATGATTTATATTCGAATTCATTTTTTATCATGTTGTTTTCCGAGTAAAATTAAATGACTAGTTCAAAAAATGGAATTAAGGATATATTATAATAAATAATATTTTATTAAATGATTTAAAATAAAAAAATTAATATCATTATAAAATTTAGGGGGATATAGTTGATTATATAAAATATGGCCCATTTGTGGTGAGTTTTTCCTTTTATGGTAACATTAACAGCCCATGATGAGTAGAAAACTTTGATAATTTTGTAATTATTAAAAGCTTTTACTATGGCAAAAACTAAGACATAATGGTAAAACATAAAAAAACTTGTAAACATTATATTTTACTATAATAATATTACTCATCCTCAAATCATATTTTAATTATACCAACATTGACTCATTTTTTCTTGAACATTAATTTATAATAATTCAATACATTACGTAATTCCATGAGTGCCCCTCCCCATCAAATATTATAGATAACATCCTAACCATCATTATTTTTAATGGTTTATCCCTGTATCTAAGTCAATACCTACTATAATATCATACAATATTCTATTAATACACAATGGATATTATTTTCTATTCAAAATACAATCCTTTCAAGGATTATGTTGTAAGCTGAAGAATGTTTCACAATGATGATTTATAACTCTTAACCAAACATTCTCAATTATATTTCTTATTATCCATACTATATACCTATGGTATACATTATAAAATAAAATTTTTCGTCTATAAAATATACCTAATATTTATTTTGATGATGGAAAACAATTATTCATATTTTTTTAAACTATTATAAAATTAAATTGTTGCTTGTGCGTAAGTACGGACTATCATTCCCAGAATGCAATATGATTGATTTTTTTATATATTTTAAATGGATGTTAATAGGGGTAATTTAAATATATATAATTGATATATATGAGATAATGACGGTTCAAGAAAAATGATTTATTAATTATCTTTTTTATATTATACCTATCAAATAGGGAAAGTATTTTTTTTAGTATGTACAATGTACAATCTCAATGAATGGTGTAATTAATTTTTTATCTCTACCCTTTAAAATAACACTATATATATATATAAAGAATATATTGGATATTTATATCATTATTGTAATTATAAAGATAACGGATGATTAATAAAAGTATACACAATGGGACAACTAAACTGAAATATGAATGATAAATGAGACAACTGTCACCTGAAAAAGTGATTTTAATAAAAATCTGTTAATAAGAAAGTGATAAGTGTGAGTTAATAGTTTTTAATGAAGGTATATATTACTTATTTTTTAATATATACAAAAAAAATTATTCTAATAAATGTTCCTAATGAATTAAGTGATGTTTCAATAGTATCATAAGCTTATTTAGAGATTGAGGATACAATATTAGGAAAAGTAGGGTGAGACTCATAGTTACTTATAACCACATGGATCTACCATGAGTCACCAAAGATTAGGATCTAAGTTTTTTTAGATATTTTAGGGGGGGCATATGTCTGTGGAAAATGTGAAATAAATTATAGGTATATTAGAAATAGTTTGTGCATTTTTTGTTTAATGGTGTGCTAAACCGTGCGAGGGGGTGAGTCTTTTAGCTTATAAGAAATAAAATGCTATGAATAGTTTTTCAAATAATTTAACCATGAAACATTAGAGGGGAAACCATGGGTAATAGGTTCTTAA
Organism: Viscum album; assembly: GCA_963277665.1. Taxonomy (NCBI): domain Eukaryota; kingdom Viridiplantae; phylum Streptophyta; class Magnoliopsida; order Santalales; family Viscaceae; genus Viscum; species Viscum album. Next base: position 1,883,284,936 of record OY728132.1, read on the forward strand.
AAATATTTTATATCACGTCTAACTGTTTCACCAAACCACACACAATCTTTAAACCCCTACAAAATTATCATATTCTATATTGAGCATTAGATAATAAACTCCTTTTATCCTCTTTATTTTTAGCTTCCACCAACTGTTAGTATCTCTATTTATAATATATTGTGATTTTTGAAGAATTTCTTTTTATGGTAACTAATTCATGTTCCATTGGTAACATATGACCCCCCTCAGTAAGCCTTTGACTATGTTACACTTTTTCCTATGTTTCTATCGCCATCTTAAGTATTAACATCATGAGAGACAATATAATCAATTTTTAGGGGGGTTTTATTATTCTCTTGATTTATAAAATTCTCTCATAGATTAGATTCCAATACTGGATTATTTTTTTACTTTTGGTATAAGGTAGGTACCCCAGATAATTCCACTAAATGTTATTAATATCCATTATATCTGAGATCATATTGCATGTCATACATTCCTTATGATTCTCTTTAAATGTTAAATTAATTTATTAAATCCATATAACCTTAAAATTATTCCAATGACAATGCTGTTTATATCATAATAGGCCTTCTTCTTTGATGATAACCACCCCCTTAGGGTGTTTGGATTAAAATTAAGATTATTTTTATACCATTATATGTAATAAAACCACATTTGGGGTGTGTTGAATTAAAGATATTAAATTAAATGTCATTGAAAAATAAAAAGGAATGTTATGATACCATGATAGGTTCCTATAACATGTATTGAAAACTAAACTACCTTTTAAGGTGTGTTTAATATCCCTTATAATTTAAATTGATAATTGATTAAAATGAGTTGTGAATGGTAAGGACATGTTTCCTAGTTCTTGTTGATTATGACTTATATACATTGATTCCATTATTATTATGGTATCTTTATTAATTATTATATAATTCTTGACTATGGTCATGGATAAAAAATTATTTAACAGATGTGGTGTGTCTTAAGAATTATATAAACTCATGTTTTATTTTCACTTCAATGCACTTATGGGATTCCATCCAATTCATAGATTAATATATAATGTGAAGGAAATAGTTGTATTTGGTCTATTTGTTAGATTATGAATTCCTCAGTGATTCATCGATGGTTCATTATATTTTTGGAAGTTGAATTAAATTATTTGGATGATTCTTTTTGAATTAAGTGTGATTTTATGAATATACATTAATTATTCCATGGGATCCTTTGATGTCTCAAATCATGCCTACCTGGTAAATGTTCCTAAGACTCAGGTATAACTTTCCCCTTATATTAAATTTTTAAGGGTACACCACTATGAATTTCATGCATCTTATAATCTATATATTCTATGGAAATAATGGAACCATTTATGATTATCACTATATAAGGATACCTATGTTATATTCCGTAGGTTACTACCTTAAAAATAAAAATCAAATATATAGAGTCCTCTAAGACATTCTAGCTGAATCATAATCATGTTTCCGGGGATGAGGGTCCCATGAGGAACCTAGAATAACATAGTTTAGTTATATATAACCCATATTGATTATTCATACGCAATTCTAATATTATAATCACATGCTTGATAATGATAGGAATCATTAGTGATGGCTTACATGGTTTTACTCACACCTTATCTAGGCTGTAGATTGGTACCCATAAATAATACATGTGTAACATCCTCAATTTTTTAAATTGAAAATTATGTTTAATAGCCTAGGAAATACACAACATTAAACCTAAAACAAAAAAAGATTATTTAAATATATCCATTTTATTCTTTACATTATATTTTATGATATTATAAATATTATCTAATTTATGAAATATATGTGTCACAAATATATTAATAAATGATTATAAATTTTTCAATAAAAATTTGGTAATTTCTTTTTTTGTCAAAATATGTTTTCATTAAAAATGATTTTTATTTATTTAAAATAATTATTTTCTAGAATATATATGAATTTTATTAGTAATTAAACTCAATTTTTTCTCATCATATCAATGTTAACATAGGGTAATAATATGATATTTTTTAGAAAATAATGATTATTTTTGAATACTGAAAATATAGTTTTAACGTAAATTTTTCATGTATTTGGATAAATGAATTAATTATTTTTTTAATTTAATTTTAAGGAATCATAATTATTATTTAATTACATTTAATAAATGAGATGTAAATTATTTTTATACTAGATTTTATTATTAGTTTATTTTTAGGATTAAAAATGCATTTTTTTGAAAACTTGTTTCTAATGCATAATTTATCTCCATTTTAAATAATTAAAATAACCCCTATTGATAAATAATGTAAATGAAATATTTATAATATATATATCTTTAATAATTAAAAATAATAAAAATAATATTAGTAATTATAGAGTTAAAGATAACTCATATTTTCCTTAAAAATGAATTTTTTAGAAAACCATTTTCCATAATAAATATGGATTTTATATTAAATTAAATTTACTTTGAAAAACTTTATTCCATATTTTGAATAATTTTAATTAATATTAGATAATAATGTCAACTTAGTATTTGAGCAATATGATTTTTAACTCTAGTAAATATTTATTTACACTATGAAAGGAAAATATGATAATTATTCGTAAAAAAATAATTAGAAAAAATTAGAGAATCCAAGTAACAAAAATAATATGAATATTTATATTTTCATTTTATTTAAATTATTAAGATATTTATTATTTTTCTTAATTTATAATATTTCAATTAGTCAATTTTTTAAAAAATATCTTGATACAATAATGCAAAAATAGTATTTTTGGTTAATAATAAAATTCAATTAAGAAATCTATTTTGATGAATTAATAAATCATTGAAATAAATAATATTCTAATAATTTTTTTTGTAAAATTAATTTTATTAAATTTAAATGATCATAAATTTTTTATGAACTCAATTTCAATTTTTTATTAAGGATTGAAAACTATTATTTAATCAAAACACATCAATTTTCAATAAATGTAGATTTTTATTTTAAAAGTGAAAATTCACATATATATAAAATAATTTAGATAAAATTAATATTATTTTTGGAATAAAGACGTCAAAATTATTCGATGGTTATGTTTTCCTAATTTTCTAAGACAGTAAAATTTTTCGGTCAAAAATAAATACCATATAAAAATATAATGTGTTTTATGACATCATAATGACCAAATATTTTGGTAATAAAATACTATAATTTTTTTTTTCCAAATATATGTTTTAATTTAAAATAATATAATTTTATGACTATTTTATTTATTTTATAGAGCCTTAGTGCATCTTCCAAGACATATAAAACATTTTAAGATTTTAAAATCATTTCTTTGAAAGTGTGAATCTCCTCCTCATAATAAAGGGAAATTTTTTAAAATTATAGTACCTTAGAATTATAAATTAATTTATACCACTCCCCTTTGACAGAAACCTTATGCAAAAACAATGGGCTGGTTTTTGGTTTTGAATATTTTAGTTTGTAGTGTCCAAAAACAAAATAATAAAAAATTCCCTAACCATTCCAATATAAACCCACCAAACCACCCATTATACTTCCCTAAAATCCCATGAAGCATGTCCTAAATCATCTCTCCATTACATAGAGTATTACCAAGGCTCCCCAAGCTCCCAAGAAGTCTCTCTCAATACTATCCCAAGCCTTTGGGACCACACATCCAGGTAAGAGATCATCCACCCTCCTCTCTTATCAAGTATTCTTTTCATGTTATGTCTCATAATTTATTTTGTTCATATATGGGGATATGTTAATAAATATCCTCATTAATTAAAATTTAATGGGTAAATAATGATATCATATTTCACTATCATTTATTCCTCTTATGAACCCTCATGTACACCTGTTACAATGAAAAATTTTCATAAGGGATCCTCATGTTCTTTACTTTATCATTTTTGTCCCAGCTTATTTATGTTGTTATACCATTATATTTTCCATTAATATTTAACGGTATGATTTTCTTACCTCCCCAATACTTCCATGATTATTTTTTAATGATGATAGACCCCTTTCTATCCCTTTAATTCCTTTCATGTACACCCGTTTGCTTGCAAAAAATCTGTAAAGGATTTCTCTCTTCTTATTTCCATTCAAGCATTTATTCTATATGATGAAAATAAATTAAATTAAATATATTGGGATATTATGTTACATGATCCCATTACTATCTATTTCATGTATAAATCATGAATGAACCTTTTTCCTCTCATTAACCTAATTTGTGAATTTCTTTATGATGTCGTTATGCTGTAAAAATTGCACCACAATCTTCCAAGACACAATCTGCATGTAGTGAATAAAATACACATTTATATATCAATTGTATTACTATTTATGATCATTTACTTATTGATTATATAAAATAATTTATGTATTCCAAATTCCTTGATCATGTAATAAATTATGATGAGGAAATAATCCATGTTTTATTATCTATGTGGCACACTTAAGAATGAGATTCAAATGATTAGGATGAGCAGGCCCTGATAGCACTCCAATGCATTGGGTGATATTTAGTATCATGATAATTCATGTTGAGATAGGTGTTTACCGGATTAGTTTACAACATTTGTCCACCATGTTGGTACAAGGATTTACCTGATTCCTTTATGTTAATGATTCCTTGTTTTAAGTTGTTTCCACATTTCCATGTTATGATAATCATGCTATTTCATTACTTTATGTTCAAGTTTCTCTTATTCTCCATTGATATGTCAATTTCCTAACATGTATTATATTATTCATGTTATTCCTTTTTTAATCCCTTACTCATCTTTATAACTAAACTTTTTCTTAGGTATATCCTCAGGTTATCCCATTAAATTCTAAGTACAGAGGAATTTTTATGGTCATGTAAAATATTTTTTCAATATCTATGTTGTATTTTCTTTCTTAAGATGTCATTTAATATCACAAATACCAAAATAAACTAGATATATTGATATTTTGGGTTGAATTAAGATTATTATTTTTTCCATAAATCTTGTCTAACTGCGTAATAAAGATCATGGTTATTATAATTGGTATCAGATGATAGGTTTATTTATTTTTGGGAATAGGATTCGAAAACCCTTGTGAAATATATATGGATAAGACTAAGTATGAGAAAATAATACCTAAACATTGGTGAGTATATAGGAAGTGGTTTATCAATAAAATAAATCTCTATATTGATATGAACAAGTAGAGTTGGATATTGAACAAATGAATATAGGGTTAAAACCTAAAAACACCACTTTGAGCTAGACTATAATTATAATTGGAGCACAACGATGGCCTATGCTGCAATCTTGGTTTGACAATGCAAGGGGATATTCTTTGCTAAATTTATAAGATTAGTATTAACCATTATTAAGGGATAAAAAACATCCCATAAGGAAATACTTTATGATTCAGATCAGAGATAACTTTGATTGAAGCCTAGAAATTCTCAAGTTACAGAGATAAATTTAATTTATGACTTATCCCTTTAATGTCATTTAATTTTTGTCTAACTGTTTAAAATATTGTTCCTTGATTTTTTCCACTATTCATGAAAATATATTGAAATAGGAAGAACTGAATTAATGTTTAAATTTTGAGGAAAAAATTTATTAAAGGGGGGGAGAATGTAATGAACTGAGCTTTAAAATAGAAACTGTTGTTCGATAGCCTATACAGTAAACAACACTGAACCTCAAAAAATAATTATTATTTAAATATGACCATTTTATGTCACACCCTGAACCTAGTTACCTAGAGTCGGTGCATTATTACAAAATATTGTCCTGATAACAGTAGATCCTGTAAAAAAAGACCGATTAGTTTATTATCCTTGGTAGTACTAGATATATAAATATGTTTTTCATTACATTATGAAATAAAAATAAGAACATTGTGTCTCCTTAGAACACACTCATATCCCTTATCCTATCCCTATAGGTCAATCAGAATATACTTCTTCATATCCTTGAAAAATTTAACATAGGAATGAGGTGACCTTAGATGCACAATAAGGATAAAAATATAGAATAATCAATCATAAATATGAATAATCATTTAAGGAAATGCATAAGACTGAAACATAATACAATTAAACAGAAACATAATCATAATATAGAAAAGATAAATAAAATATTTCCACTTACTTATTCACATGGATAATCTATTAGTCAAATAATCACATTTATTAGCAGTAGATAATTACCTAATGATGGAGTGCATAATGCCAGATATCATAACCACATTGTCAAGGTCATGTGCCAACACCCTAAATATATATTATTTCAAGGCCTTGTGCCAATAAACAATTTTTTCTCATTAGACCTACCGATGCATCGAGGGGATATAGTAGGCCTTGCCCCTAATTTACTATGTCCAATGGATTCCTTATATGAAAAGGATGAAATATAACATAAACATTTGTATTAAAACTAGCATAAAAAATGTTATTAATTTAACCATAAACCATGAATACTATAATAATATCACATCCAATGTCAAACATATCACAAATAATTCAATAAAATATGAAATATTGAATCAAAATAACTGAACTTCAAACAAATGATAAATCCAAAAAATGATGTTCACATAGATGAAATCAATCCAAAAACTATTTGAGTGAAATATCTCTTTCTACTTTGAAATAATTTAAAAGTAAAGAAAAAATTTATTTTTAAAATATTCTTAATATCTTTTAAGGGAAGAACTGATGATTTTATAATGTCGTAAAATATCTGCACCCACCGTATAATTTAAAGAAACATTTTTTTCTTAGTTTTTTGAAAAGGTCATAAAGTAACTTGTTTGGAAAAAAATAAAAAGAATCTATTCAAAATATTATAAAAACAATAAGAAATTGGTATAAATGACATTAAAAAATTGTCTAAAAAATAGTAAACAAATATGAAATACATTTTTAAGAAACACATTTGTGGATGATAAAGAAGTCCTAGTAGATACTTACGTATGAATAACACTGGATACTAAAAATATTGTAAAATTAATCCTTACCATGTACTTTTCAGTAGATGATGGTACTTAAAACTATTGTATAATGGTTAAATAATTGTTATTAAATAATAAAATATCTACATATATAAATATTATATCAAAAATGATCCTCTAATATTTCATTGTTAATAACATTTAAGTAGTATCATTGTTTTAGGTGTTAATAGGTCCATTTTAAATTATATGTTTTGTTACATAAGTCATGTTTGTTATGGATAAGATGTATTTGATTCAAATCCAAAATGGTATTATGTTCTTAAAAATTATTTTTTAGTCCTAAAATGAGCATTATTATTGAATGGTTTCGATGGGGAGTGAAATCTCATCAGGTCGTGGAGACGGAAAGTCGTACGTATGCATAAGGAACAATATAATTCTATTGATGGTGAAATAGTATGTAATTGGATGTCATATTATATAAAAAATCAATAACATGTTATATTTATTATTTACATCAATTTTAATAATTATTATACCCATCCAAATTATTATGTGTTGAATTACTAACTACACAAAGTCGTTTAGACTGTAAGCTGTATGTACGCACGTATGGTGACTTTGTGACCCATTGGATTGATAGAATAAAGAATATGGTTGTACCATATTTATAATAACAAATAAATATGTATATGGTACTGGATTTATTATTTTAGTATGAAGACAACAATGAAAGAGTACGTGGAATAATAAAAGAACATTGAAAGAGGTGGTAAAATAATTACCTCTTCTTCGGGTGCTTCAATTTGATTTCAACAAAAGGAATCCTTAGTTTGGCTTTCATATCAAAGGACTCTATGTAGACGTTAGGGTAGTTGGGAGGTGATTTTATCAGGGTTTGGAAGATCCAAATGGCTTTGGATGTGTGAATTTAAGAGAAGGGAATGTACCATTTTATAAGAGATATGAGGGTCACTTTACGAAAATCATGAAATATTAATTTATTATAAAGAATTTTTTGGTTCCTAATAGCTAAACGTGAATTTATTTCGATTAAAAGTTGGGTATTGGTCTAAATCCACTCAACCAATATGTTCTAGACATGTTTAGGTCACCATATTAATCTTGTCTTTTAGATTTAACTCTTCGTTAAATAGATTACTCTTACCATGACTTCTTGTATTCTTACACTATATGGTTAATAAACAGACAATAAAATTACCAGAGAACCTGAAGTAGATTATTAATGACATATTTAACATTATCTAATTCATTTTTCTGAACATTATATTTTTAGGACTATTATATAATTTAATAAAATATTTATTGTTTTACAAACACATTTTTTTCAATTTTGATACTGTTTAGAATTTGTTTTTGGTCAAAGTCATATCAACTTGATTACTTGAAAATTTAAAAAAATTAATCAATCCTAACATGGCATATTCACCTATAAAAGTCGTTTATGACATGAAAAGTTCCAATTTACAATTATTTTAATATTTATATTCTCAATTATTTTAATTTTTTATTAATATGGTAATTACTACATCATCATTGGGTCATAAATAAATTTTATTTTTCAATGTATAAAAATTATAAATAAAATAATTTGATGTTGGAAATAATAATTATATTTCTATTTAATATTTATTGTTTAATTTATCTTACATATAACTCTATATTAAAAATTTTTCTTTCATAAAATATGAATTTATCACTTTTAATCGTTCATTAAATAAAATATAATAAACGTCATAATCCAATCCAAGTGGGTGAAATAGGATCATATATTCATCCTAAGTTTTATTTTGGTCTAAATAAACTTATCCAATTTAATTAGGACATGTTTTGAGGTAATTATAAAATCATTTTACCTTTAATTACTCTATTTACTTTTACTCGTGGTAAATATAATTCAAAAGATACTATTCACCCAAAATTATTTTCATCTTATTGAACCAAATTTTACTTAATAATAACCACTATGTCTATTGGATTTGGTAAATTCAATTCATAGAAGTGGTAAAATTACGTATTATGAAAATTTACAAATGTGCATAAATGGTGGGTAAAAGACATTAAATAGTTCAACAAATTTTTATGTATCTATTCTTATTATAAAATGACACCAATGAATTAAATTACACTAATATAGGTATTATGTATCTATTTTGACTTCATAATAAATATAAAGAAAAATAATAAATCTTTAAATAAAAAGCTGGTTTTAAACAATAATGAAGAATTTTTCACTATTCATCAAAATGTAAAAGTTTTCAGAAAATTACCAAAAATTCACCAAATATAATTTTCATATTCTGAATCCAAAAATAAAGTCCATTTTGAAAAATAATATTTATAAAATTTCAAAATTGGGTAATAATATTCATAACTATTTTTATATGGCTAATTTGATTGGTCATGGTTTGCTTGAACTCAAAGTTGGGTAAAACACAATCTATTTTATTATTCAAAGTGAAGCATACCATGGATGATTGTGGTGTTAAATTATTCACTAATTTAAATAATTTATTCATTTTTTTTACAATTTTACGACTTAAAAATATTTGGGTGGTTCTTCATCATATGTTCCTATGGTTCCCACAGTGACTCTTCCATTATATGGTTTCTCCAATGAACTTTTACCCGATGAGTCGTTCGGTTTGTAACACTTGTTATCTAGTATCAATAATCATGATATGATCTTCATAATAAAAAAATAGCTATTTCTACTTCTTTTTCTTCAAAGGTGAGTACATGCGTTGGGTCTTTCATGTGTTTTCTCCACAGTGATATGCAGAACACATCATGAACTTTAGAGAGACTTGGAGGCTTTTCCAAATGGATTGTTACAAATCCAATTCATTCTAGAATTTTGAAGGGTCTTATTTACCTGTGACTTAATTTACCCTTGTTACAGAATCGTATAACACCCTTCCGTGGAGATACCAACATGAAAACATTATTTCTTACTTGAAATTCAAAATCCATCCTTTGATTATCGACATAGATATTTTACCTACTTTGAGATGCTTTAATGTGGGTTTGTATAATATTCACCATTTTCAATGTTTCCTCAACATGTTATTGGTTGTCTATTTTTCTTTCACCAACATCATCCCAACAAGTTGGTGTGTGACATCTATTTCTGTACAATGTTTCTTATGGTTCTATTTGAATACATGAATGTAAGATATTTTTATAGAAAAATTCTACCATAGCTAAACACTAATCCCACATACCCTAAAAGTCATGTGAGAAAGATCTCAACTTGTCTTCTAAGGTTTGAATAGTCCATTCTGATTGTCCATTAGTTTGGGGGTGGTAGGTAGTGCTCAAATGAAGTTTAGTATGTCAGGATTTCAAAAGACTTTTATAGAATCTTTATGTAAAATGAGGATCATAATTTGAAATAAATGATATGGGTACACCATTATATCTTACAAATTCATTGATATATATAGTCTTTCTAAATGTTCAAGTGGTAAAACCTCTCTATTATAAGGAAAATGTGCTAAATTAGTAAGATGACTATCACTGACCCATATTTAATCATTCCTTCTAGGAGTCTTTGGTAGCCCAATGAAAAATTCCATCTTAATATCATCTCATATCCACTCAAGTATGGGAAGAGGTTACATGAATTCTCCAGGATTTTTTCTTCCTTCTTTCACCTATTGAAAAATCATATATATTGACACATAATCAAGAACCTCCCTCTTCATGTTTCCCCGATAAAAATGTTCATTCAAATCTCTAGAAATCATAGTGGTACTAAGGTTTATAGTGAAATTAAAGCTATAAGCATAATCTAACAATTACATTTTTAGATCAGTTATATCGATAACACAAATCCTTCTCCCAAATTTCAAATTTCCATCTTCTTATAATAATTCAATTAGTCATCCATAATTCAGAGCTTTATTTTTCTTTTGAAACTTCTCATCATCAGTCTTATAACTTTTTATTATTTCTAGTAAATATTATTTAGAAACCAATTGAAAATGTATCGATGTTTAACCATCCATGATTATTCCTAGAACCATCTTTACTAAATACAGGAACACAGAATCCCTTTCAACTATCATCTTGTTCAGAACTCCATGATCCTTTCTTCCCAAGAATCTTCCACCGTATTTTCCTTCACTGGGTAGTAGTGTACTGTGTAATCATAATCCATGAGTAGTTAGATCCATCGCCTTTGCATCATGTTGAGTTCTTTCAGTGAGAAAATATACTTCAAACTCTCCTGACCTGTATATATCTCCCATTTTTTCACCAAATAGATAGTGTATTTATATCTTCAAAGAAAATATTACAGCTGATAACTCAAGATCATGAGTGGGATAGTTTTGTTCATGAATTTTTAGCCATCATGATGCATTTGAAATAACTCAATCATTCTGCATAAGGACCCAATTAAGTCCTTTCTTTGAGGAATCACTATAAATAACAAACTCATTATTCCTTTATGGTAGAGTCAGGATAGGATCATTGACTAATATTTAGTTAAATTTTTTAAAACATTATTCACCCTATTTTTTCCATATAAAACTAACCCCTTTATGTGTGAGCGTGGTTAATCGGTTATCCAATCAGGAAAAACTATTGAAAAAATATCGATACTAACCTGCTAAACCAATAAAATTGTGTACCTCAATTATACTTGTCTGTGCTAGCCATTTTTGGATTACGCTTGTCTTTGAATGATCAATATAGATTCCATCCTTAGATACAATATGTCCTATAAAAGAAATATACTAAATCCAGAATTCACACTTTTCAAACATCCCATATAATTCATTTATTCTATGAATTTTCAGAATATTACACAATTGGTTTTTATGATCTTCATAGATTTTGGAGTATACCAATATATAATCAATAAATACCACTATATTGTCATCAATATACTCCTTGCAAACTCTATTAATTATATCCATGAAAACAGAGGGTGAATTAGTTTGTCAAAAAGGCATTACTATAAACTCATAATTCCCATACCTAGTTTGAAAAGTTGTCTTTGGAATGTCTTCTTTATTCTCACACAACTGATGAAATCCATATCTAAGGTTAATCTTTGAAAACTATTTAGATCCATGAATTTGAGAGAATAAATCATCCAAGAAAGGTATATGATACTTTTTCTTTTTTATTATAACATTGATCTCACTCTAGTCAATACATAACCTCATAGATCCATCTTTATTACTAACAAAAAGAACATGGACTCCCCTTGGAGAAACCCTAGGGAGAATTAATTCATTTTTACTAAATTCCTATAGTTCTTTATTTAGTTCCACTAATTCCACAGTGGCCATTATATAAGGGGTCTGTGATATGGACATTTAATAAAGAATTACATCAATAGAAAACAAAATTTCCCATTCAGGATAATGTCCCAATAAATCATCATGAAACACATCAATATATTCTTGGATAACAGTTACATCCTCTATTTATTCACTACTCTCCTCACCCATAGTTATTTCACTCCCTTCATCCCCAATAATCCAATTTAGTAGAGCTACTGGGGGTATATCTAAATGAGAATCAAATGGTGATGTTTCTTCTCTAATCATAATGGATTCCTTATCACCATAATAAATTATAACCTCCTTCTTCTAGAAGAAACTTTTCTCATCATGGTTTGAGTGAAAATACATAATAAGGATTATATCAAATTCAATCATGGGTATGACAATAAGATCAGCTGATAATGCACATTTATCTTCCACAATGGAAACTGATTGAAAAAAAAATTGTTGCAAAGATACATCCTTTAGGATTTTGACCAAAACACCCTTAATATGTCGAATTGGGAATATTAAATTTTCTTGGAAAATTGGGAACATATGTAAGAATTATATGACCCATAATCAAATAAAGCATTGGATAATTTTGAGAAAATGATTCAAGTACCTTCCACCACATTATTCGGAACATCATCTTCAACAATTGTGATAGAATAATCTTGGCCTTACTCCCTTGTAAATTCATAAGGAAAGATTCCTTGACACATTGGAAATTAATTTAAACAATTCCCCATTTCATTAAAATTGTAGCATTGAACATTGATAGCCTCTTTCTCCCCCTTGCAATCACGAGGTTGGTGGTTTTCTTCTCAACACTTGTAACAAATTACCATCCCCTTTAGACATGTACCATAGTGTTTCTTCCCACAATTACTGCAGAATTGAAAATCAATTTCTCCTTTATTCCCTTTATTTCCATTTTTACAATGTTCAACAGATATTTTATTCTTTTACTTTAAATTAAAGTCATAAGAAATAGAGAGTTACTTTTTAGTCTTAATAAAACATGAGAATATATTTTCGTATGGTGAGAAGGATTGTGAGACTAATTTTCAATGTAAAAATGGGTTTAAACTATAAAAGAATCAACCGATCGTATTTCTTGGGTTATGTATATAATTTGTAGCATGCCTTACAAACCTTGTAAAGTTAGCCACATACTTTGCGACATTATCATCCTCATTTTTCATTAGACTCACAAATTATATTTCCATATCTGGTCGATGTTCATGAGGACAATATTTTTCTATGAAAATCTCTTTAAACTGCCTACATTCTATATTTGATACTTATTTATTATCCTCTGTGTTTTGAATTAATGACCAACATTGCTCTGCATCTCCTATAAGGAGACAAACAGCCATGGAAACTTTATCCCTTTCACTACTCTAAAAAGCATGAAATATTTTCCCCAAGGGAATTATCAATTTCATAGCTACAAAATTATTTGCAGTCCAATTGAATGTTTATACTTGTTGCCTTATGAATTGGTCCAACATTGATCCTCCACATTATAGATCAAGGTTCTCCATACGGGTAATGTTATTATTTATAACTTAAGTGAGTTGTCCTAGTATGGTTATAATATGTTTAGAACTAGTTGAATCAATAGATCCACTACAATTATCTTGAGTAAAAGGGAAATACCTACATGGATTACTTTCATAGATACAGTTTCCATTCCTTCCACTAGGAACCATTTCTAAACAATGTCATACACTTGATAAGTTTATGAATCGTGTTGCATACTTCCAAACATATAAAATACTTAACAAAAATTGAATATTGTATGCATATAATCCATAATCAAAAAAAATTATTTAAGGATGTATTTACTCATAAATCCATCATAATGGTTTGTAGAGAAAATTTGAATTATCATAAACATATCCCCCAAGATTTTCAAACGAGGTGCGCAGTAAGGCATGTTGTTATGTACCAGGATACCCCGGGTCAATCCCAGAACTCCTTGTTAGAGTTTTCACTCCTAGGTACATCTATTCCAAAACTAATTCTACTTATAGTATCATGACATGGATGTATTTCATGTAAGACCCAAAAAATATCTACATTACAAAATTTTTGGATGTTCTTCTATTCTAATCCTCAATGCCTATATTTGGTTAATGTTATCTAATGAGGATTTTTTAAATCTATTCTCAAAGGTTTGTGCTAAAATTCTTATGACACCAACTGTAGCACCCTGACCCTAGTTACCCAGAGTTGGTGCATTATTAAATAACATTGGCATGATCACAAGAGACCATGTCCCAAAAGATCAATCTGTTTAGTAGCCTTGTAAATACTAGATACATACATAAGTGATTCATTAAATTATGAAATTAAAATAACAAAATTTAGTCTCCTTATAACACACTCATATTTCTTCACCAATCTATACTTGTTAATAATAATATACCTCTTTGCATCCTAATAAAAATAGAACATAGGAAAGGGGTGAGCTCAGATGCTCATTAAGGATAACAATATAGCCGAAACTATCATAAATATGCATAAACATTTAAGGAAATGTATAAAGCTAAAACAAAATCCTTTTAAAAAAAATAAGTATAATACGGGAAATATAAATCAAATAATTACATTTACTTATTCACAAGGATATTCTACTAGTCGAATAATCACATGTAATATCAGTAGCTAATTTTACAATGATAGAATGCATAATGCTAAACATCATAACCACATAGTCAAGGCCTCGTACCATGACCCAAAATTAATTTTTTTATGGACCTGTTCCATGACAGTAGTTTGTCTCATGAGACCTCTAGATTGATCATGGGGCTATAGCGGGCCACGCCTATCACTTTTTATGTCCAATGCATTCCTCATATGAAAAGGTTGAAACATAACATAAACATTAGTAGTACAACTAGCATATGAAATGTTAATACTTTAACAATAAACTATAAATGTAATTAAAATATCACATCCAGAGTCAAACATATCACATATAATTAAATAAAATATGTAATAATGTATCATAATAAATCAACATCAAAAAAATGTAAAATCTAACAAGGGATGTTGACATTGATGAAATCAGCCCTAAAACTATTTGAGTGAAATTTCCCATTCAACAATGAAATCATTTAGATGTAATGAAAAATTTTGTTTTGAAAATATTATTATAAGCTTTCAAGGGAAGATTAAAATATGTTATAAAGGTGAAAAATATCAGCACCCACCGTAAATGATAAAAAAAATTCTTACTTTAATTTTTAGAAAAGGTTATAAAGTACCTTGTTTGGAAAAAAATGAAATGATTCCTTTCAAAAAATTTATAAAAAGTCAAACAAGGGTATAAATGACATAAAACTATAGTCTAGGAAATAGATAAAATGTTTTGAAATACCTTTTTAAGAAACATGGATGTCGATGATAAAGAAGTTCGAGAATACACTTACGTATAAACAACCATGGATAATAATGAGATTGTGAAAATAACACATAACATGTAATTTTCCTTATTTGATGGTACATTAACCTCCTATATAATTTTTAAATAATTTCTATTAAATTGAACAAGAATCGCAAACATAAATATGATATCAAATGTGATACTCTAATATTTCATTTTTAATAATATTTAATTATTATCATTGTTTGGGGTGTTAACTGATCCATTTTACACTATATGTTTTGTTACATAAGTCTTGTTTGTTATGGATGGGAGGTAATTGATTCATATCAAGAATTGTATTGTGTTCTTAAATTTTTTTAATCATCAAATAAACATTATTCTTTAATGGTTATGATGAGGAATGAAATCTCATCTCATCATAGAGACAGTAAGTCATACGTATGCACGAGCGATAATATCATTATATTGATGGTGAAATAGTATGTTTTTAGATGTTATATTTTATATACATAATAATTAACATGTTATATTTTTTATTTATATCAATTATACTCATCATTATACCCATCTAAATAATAAAGTGTTGAATAACAATCTACACCACGACGTAGAGACAGAAAGTCATACGTATGCACATATGGTGACTTTTCATTCATAGGATATATAGAATAAATAATATGGTTGTAAAATATTTATAATAAAATATAATTATGTATAAGGTAATGGATTTATTATTTTAGTTTTTAAACAACAAATAAAGTGGGAGTGGAAGAAGAAAATAATTTTGAAAGACGTGATACAATTATTACATCTTCTTCGGGTGGTACCTTTTGGTTTGAACAAAAGGGGTACATAGAATGGATTTATAATAAAAGAAATGCCTCTAGGTTAAAGTGAGGGTAGTTGGAAGGAGATTTAAGTAGTTCTTGGTAGAGATAAATGGCTTTTGAGGTGGAAATTTAAGATAATGGGAAGTAACCTTTTAAAAGAGGGGTGAGGGGAACATGAGGAAAATCATTAAATATTTATTTATTATAAAATTATTTTCGGTTTATAACAGTTTCAAGTGGATTTATTACAAATATATGATGGGGATGGTTCAAAATACTCTCAAGCAATAGGTTTTAGACATGTTTAGGTCACCATATTAACCTTATCTTATAGAATTTCCTTTTAGATAAATAGTTTAACTCTTTCCATGTATTCTTGTTTTCATACACTATGTGGTTAATAAACATACTATAAAGTTCCAAGAGAACCTAAAGTGGTTCATTAATTACATAGGTAACATTATCTAAGTAATTTGGATTAATCTTTATATTTGAGGACTATTATATAACTTAATAAAACAGTAACTGTTTCAAATACTCCTTTATGTCAATTTGGTCACCATTTAGTTTTTTTGTCAAACTCATAAAAACATGTTTAATTACAAATAAATAAATTAAATCAAACATAACATGTAATATTAACCTATAAAAATCATGTATGACATCAAAAGTTTAAATTTACCTTTATTTTAATATTTATAATATTAATTATTTTAATCGTTCATTAATATTGTCATTACTGCATCATAATTGGGTCATAAATAAATTCAATATTTTAATGTATAAGAATTATAAATAAAATTATATGTAGTAGGAAATATTTTTATATTTTTAATAAATATTTATATTCAATTTTATCTTATGTATAACTCTATATTAAAAATTTATTAGTTAACAAAATTTAAATTTAACACTTTAAACAATTTTTAAATAAAATATAATAAATGTCCTAATAAAATCCATGATGATCAAAGAAGATCATATTTTTAGCCTAAGGTTGATTTTTGTTGAAATAAACTTATCTGTGATAATTAGGACATGTGTTGGGGTAATTATAATTTCATTTTTACCTTTAAAAACCCTATTTACATTTAACAGTGGTAAATAAAATTCAAAAGTTACTATTCAAAAAACATTATTTTCATCATATTGAACCACATTTTACTTACTGATAAAAGCTGTGTATGTCATATTTTTTATATAAATTCACAAAAGAAGTAAAATTATGTTTTATGCAAATTTGCAAATGTTCCAAGAAGGTGGCTAAAAGACGTTAAATAGTTCAATAAAATTTTATCTATCATATATTATTATAAAATGACTCCAATGAATTAAATTGGACTAATATAGTATCTATTTTGAATTTAAAATAAATTTGAATAATAATAATTATTATTATTTAAAAAATATATTATTTCTAAACAATAACGTAGTGTGTTTCACTATTCATAAAAAATTGAATGTTTTCATAAAAATACAACAAATTTAACCTAAAGTAATTTTGATATTAAGAATCCAAAAATTAATTCCATTTTAAAAAAATAAAATTCATAAAATTCCAAAAGGTGGGTATTTAGATTCATAACTACTTTTAAAAGGCTAGTTTGATTGGTCGTGGTGTGCTTAAACTCAAAGTTGCATACAACGCAAACTATTGTATTATTCAAAGAGAATCGTATCATGGAAGCTTGGGAGGTAACATTTGAAACTTTACATGAAATTTTAGGATATGATTAATATTATCAAATTTTTGAAATATATATTTCATAAATATATTAATAAATCGTTATTAATTATTCATTCAAATTTTGGGTATGTTTTTTGTTTTTTCAAAATATGTTTCCATTAAAAAATAATTTTATTTAATTATTATAAATATTTTATAAAAATTATATTAAATTTATTTTATAAATAAACTCAATTTTTGTCTCATCATGTCGATGTTATATTAGGTTAATAAATTAGTATTTTATTGAATATATTAATATTTCATGAATAGAGAAAATATAGTTTTTATATAAAAACGTCACTTATTTTGATAAATGGATGAATAGATTTATAAATTTTATTTCAATATATAATAATAATTATTTAATTATATTCAAATAATAATATATAAATTATATTTATAAAGGATTTTATTATAAGTTTATTTTTTGGATTAAAAATGCAATTTTTTTCTTAAAACTGGCTTAGAATGTATAATGTATCCCCATTTTAATTAATTAAAATAACACTTAATGATAAATTAACTAAATGGAATATTTATATTATATATATATAATTATTAATTGAAAATAATAAAATTAATATTAGTTGTTATAGATTAAATGAAATCTCATATTTTCTTTAAAATGAATTTTTCAGAAAACCAGTTTCCCTAATAATTATGAATTTTATTTTAAATTAAATTGATTTTTATAAAATTTATTACATATTTTGAATCATCTAAATTAATATTAAATAGTAATTTCAAATCAATAATATAACAATCTGATTAGTAAATATAGTAAATTTTAATTATGAAGATAAAAAAATTGGATAATTAGAGGTGAAAAAATTATATGACAATAAATAGAGAATAAAAGTAACCCAAAAAATATAAATATAAATATTTAATATATTAATAAATTATTAATATATTTATTATTATTTTTACTTTATAATTTTCTATGTAAATAGTTTAAAAAAATATCTTGATACAATAAAGCACAAATATTATTTTTAGTTAATAATCAAATTCAATTATGAAATCTATTTGGATGAAATAATATATTTTTGAAATAAATAATATTATAATAATATATTATTTTTATATTAATTTTATTAAATATAAATTATCGTATAATTTTTATGAAGTAAAATACAATTTTTATTATGGTTTGAAAATTGTTTTTATCAAAACACGTGATTTTTCAATAAATGTCAGTTTTTTTAAAAGTGAAAATTCACATATTTATAAAATTATTTACATATAATTAATATTTTTTTTGAATAAGGAAAAAGAATGTTTTTAAAGGTCAATTTTTCAAAAATTTTGGAGACAGTCGATTTTTTTGGGTGAGAATTAATTACCATATAAATATATAATATGTTTTGTAACATCATAATAACCCAATAGTGATATAATAAATTAAAATAAATTGTATATTAGAAAAAAAATATATGGTTTCCTATAAATAATAAAATTTTAGGTTTATTTTATTTATTTTATAAAGCCCTATTGAATCATCCAAGACATATAAGATATTTTATAATTTTAAAATCATTTCCTTGAAAGTGTAACTCACCTCTACATAAGAAAGGGAAACATTTTAATATTAACAGACCATATCCTTATAAAATTACTTACACCGCTCTCCTTTTCATGAAAAAATGGGCATAAACCATCGGATGGTTTGTGGTTTTGAATATTTTATTGTGTAGTGTCCAGAACCATAATAATAATGAATTTCCTCAGATGTCTTATATAAACCCACCCAAGAAAACATTCATCTTCACTCAAATCCCTTTAAGCATGTCCTAAAACTTCTATACACTCCCTAGAGTCCTCTCAAATAGCCCCAATATCCCAATAATTCTCTCTCCATCCTCTCCCACTCCATTGAGGCCACACATCCAAGTAGGGGATCTTCCACCCTCCTCTTTTATCAAGAATTTTTTTTCATGTTGTTTCTCTTAATTTATTTTGTTCATATGATGGGATATGTTATTAAATATCCTCTTTATTGACCATTTTATTTATAAATGATGATATCCCCTTTCAGTCTCTTTTAACCCTCTTCTGAACCCTTATGTACACCTGTTACCATAGAGAACTTTCTTAAGGGATTCTCACAATCCTTCCTTTCTCATTTTTATCCGTGTTTCATCATGTTGTTATACTATTTTATATTCAATTACATAGTTTTGGGTATGATTTTTCACCTCCCCCATAATACACTCCTTATGTTTTGATGATGAGATACCCCTTTATATCTTATTGATGTGTTTCGTGTACACCTATTACCATGCCAAAATTCTGTAAGGGATTTATATTCTTATTTTAATTATATAATTTCTAATATACTATACATATAAATTACATTACAGAAGTTTGGATATTATGTTTCATGATCCCCTTACTTTTTATTTAATGTATAAATGATTAGGGATCCATTTTTATATCATTTTCCCAATTTGTGAATTTCCGTATGACGTCATTCTCCAACCGAAATTGCAATGTGGTTTTCAAGGCCAAAATCATCATGTACTGAATACAGTACCCATTTCTCTATCAAGGGTACTCAACTTTATACTCATGTACTTATTGATTATAGTCATTCATGTATGTATTCCACATTCCTTTGTCAGGGAATAAAATATTATGATGATGAAAGAATCCATGTTATATGATCTATGTGGCACACATAAGCCTGAGATTGAAATGATTATGACAAGTGCACCCCGATAGTTCTCCAATGGATCTGGTAATGTTTAGAATAATGATATTTCATTGTGGGATATCGTTTTACATAATTAATTTTATTAAATTTTTCCACCATATTGGGATAGGGGTTTACCAGATTCCTTTATGTTAATGATGTAGTGTTTAATGTTGTTTCCACATTTCCATGTTATAATATTCATGCTATATGAGGCCTTTATGTTCATGTTTCTCTTATGATCCATTGATATGTATATTTCCTAAAATTTATTTTATTCTTCATGGTATTCCTTTTTTACTCTGTTATTGTTCTTTATATATCACTCTTTTCATATGTATGTCCTCTGGTTATACCATGAAATGCTAATTAAGAATGAATATCGTGTTCATGTAAAACAGGTTTTCAATAGAGATGTTGTATTTTATGTCTTAAGTTGTCATGTAATGTTCCTAATCTCCAAAGTCACTGTATATCTTGATCTTCTATGTTGTATTGAGAGAAATTTTATGTAATAAATAATTTTTAAATGTGTAATAAAGATCATTGTTGTTATTACTTGGATAAAGGTTGGGAAAAATAAAATAACCCATTTTAGATGCATCATTTTATACACTATGCTTGAATTTGAGATAAGATGAATCATCTTATTCTCGCGATTCTATTATAGATTGTTAGAACTAAAAAAATGCATCCATGAATGGGATAAATGATGAAGACTTTGATATGAAACCTTAGTTCATTTCTCAATATTCTATTTTACTTGTTTTGGAGACATAATGGAGTTACAAATCAAAATTGATGGTTTTTCGAATTTATACATTTGAAAATCGCCAACGATAGTGATTTTATTGAAAAGTACAGAATTGGGTGAAACTTTTGACAAATGCATACCAATCCTCCATGGTCATGTAACAATGTTATGCGATGAGGAAAATTCCAAATGTTATTGATGTATATAATTTTTCACAACATTCCCAAAGGTTTTATAAAATCCATTTCAACCATGAAATAATATTACTTCATAAAGAAAATTTTAAAAAAATATTATCTCTATGGGCGTGAACAATCCTCCATGAGTAATGGAAATTTACTGATACACCAAAAAGTATCATGGCATGGTTAAAAGTTTCATAACACAAGCTAGTTACATTACACCAAATAAAGTTAATCAAAAAAGGCTTATTTTCACCACACATCTAATATGACTATAAATATGGTTTTAACCCCTCACTTGGGAGGTGACCTATTATATTCTAGTGAAGAATCTCCCACAAAACTATCTCAGAATAACACGCTTTTTGCAACCCCCATGTCACAATGTTACACAAAATTATATAGGATAATCCCCTCAATTAAGACCTTTGACAAATAAATTTTAACACAATTTTTTCCATTGCGAATTCAATTTCACTCCATGTTCAATCATTAATGCGAATATATTTCAAATGTTTTGAGACATGATGTTTTTACAAAAAGTTTCATGTAGGCCATACCTCAAAAAATACATTTTTTTTCATGAGATGGTATAATTGCGTGACAGATAGTAAATTTTAAGGACCAAGTGCATAGTATTAAGAAAAAATGTTAGGACATGTGGCTACTGGTCCATACCTGAAGACCACATCCCCCATGTCTACTTTGGATCAGTGTTGGGATATTGTCCTACACCTCCATCCTATTCCAATAACTATCATCATTGTCCCTATTGAAAAATAGAGTATCGCACTGTGAAATTTCAAGGCTTAGTCAGGGATTATTTTGGGATGCACCCCATACATTACTAATATCCACCCCATATGATAACATTAATCGATATACTCCTATACACTCCCTAAAATACCTTGATTTAACATCATCATCATAGTATCATTTTGTTTTAATGAGATATCATTTCCCTCTTAGATTACCTAAATATCTTGATTCAATATAGTCCTCATGTTACTCTTGTAGAATCCATCACCTGACTCCCATGCCATGTCAAACTAGAGATGACCACTCTTATGTAAGCTCCACAAGACCCATTTCTGGGAATCTTATTCCCCTTAGTCTTAAATATATGAATTTAAACTATAGTATAGCTATTATTTCAAACCATATGATTCCCCCTATTAGAATCACATGATGCCTTCTATATCAATAATAAGATTCATAGTAGTCTTCATTAAATGAAGTTAAACTATAGAACGCCCTATATGAAAAACATAGGATGAACCTTGTGATATACTAGATACGACTATTTTTTCAAGCATAAGATGCCAAATATTCCTCACTTCATGATGTTAAACTATAAAAAACCTTATAAGACAAACATAGGAAGCCTCTTATGATATGCACTATATTTATTATGCATCAAGTGTAAGATTCCCATTAGTCCTCACTACATGATTTTAAACAACAGTGCAACCTATATGACCGACATGGCATGCATCATGTGATACACATGAGATGAATTGTGTGTAATTACTAATAATACTCATGTAATAATCATGATATTACCACAAAAAAACTCATATGGTCCTCCACTATAGGTTAAATCCCCAATCAGATCTCTCAAACCAACATCATGTTCAGATTCCATCATGACTTGACATGAGGATGATGAATGGTAAGCCTTAGAGTGCAATCCTAAAATGTATCCCGACTACCCAAAAACTACCCCCATGGGCCACCTACTTAGTTATAATCATTGAATCAAATTCCCGGACCCAATATCTGGTCGAGATAGTCACTATACCTAACATGATAAATAAATGATTGGTAACTTCCATATATAAGACTTGTGAACTACATCCTTTCACTATACATAAATCTATAATCTTACCTCATTAAATAGACATCGGATTCCATAATTACCCAACATCAGTAAGAAAGGATGGGAATCTAAATTAACAATCCCCATAAACCATATCCTTTCACAAGGCATTAAACTGTAATCTTACCCCATGTAAGGGACATGGGATTCTCTCGGGACAGTACATGAGGAATAATTAATTGGAATATTCCACACATAAACCCAAAAAACTACATACTTTAACATGATGTTAAACTATAATCATACCTCATGTAATAAATATGGTATTCCATAGCAATCATACACGAGGAAGATTGAATGGGAAACTTCTACATATAATCCCCATGATCTAAATCCTTTCACATGATGTTAAACTATAATCTTAACCCATGAAATGTATATGGGATGCCCTTTCCCTAGACATGAGAATTAGTTAATGATAATATTCCAATAATACACTCCATACCATCTCTTGTATAGTGATCCTCTTCTTGCAGGAAGCTTCTACACATGATCCCATACAATCTCCCGCATAGTGATCCACTTTTAGTGGTCATCTTCCTTGCATAAGCTCCATACCATATCCTACATAGTGATACTTTGTTATCTCATAGCTTCCTCAACTAAGAATCACACCATCCCCCATTGATGATCCTTTTATAAAATGATAATCATTATTTTATTCTGTTAAACTCTATTGATTGGTCTTATCACATAGCCTTAAACTACATCCTAAAACTACAATAGTTTTGTTCCCCGACCCCTAAAAAGGATGCATAAGATGAATCCCTATAATCCATTACCAAATAATATAATCTAGTTATGAAATATTCCCTCTTAGGTACACACCTATATTATCTTCATTAATAGGGATTCATAATAAACCATATAGGTGTGACATCATCCCTCCTATATACACACCACAATAATCTACTTCAATAGGGCATACTGATCGACTATTTAGGTGTGACATTTTCCCTAAAAGGGACATATATTCATGATTCACCTCAATAAGGCATCATGATCAACCATCCTTGTGTGAAATAATCCATTATAGGGTCACACCCCGTCAATCTATATCGATGGGATGTTATGTATATGTCCTTACAAGATGTTAATCCTCTTCCAATATTTTACCCACAAGACCATAAACTTACTACCATCTTGTCCCCACTATATATTAAACTGTGAATCAAATTTTCCTTAAAGTAAATTTAACTTGTGCCTATCATGTTTTCTCAAGACATATAACATGTTTTAATATTTTACTATCAATAAATTAAACATTTCCTTACGTGTCCCCATATTACATTAAACCTTCCCCCCATTGTCCTCACATGATATTAAACTGGCACCCATATTGTCCCTGAATGATAATAAAATTACTCTCATCTCCACAAGATGATAATGTCATGTAATGGTATAGAATCCCAACCCTATAAAATAAATATGGGATTATAGATGTAAAAATAACCAAATAGATTATACCCCCATCATCATATACCTCATGATAAAGATGGGATGCCTTGGGATATGCACCTAAGATCCCTCAAACATGAGATTCTATCTAAATGAGTAAGAAATTAATGATTCATATACATGAACAATGTCTCCATATACTATGACCAAAGTAATATTCTTTATTATTAATGAATTATCATAATTAACAATAATCCACCTCAATATTTCACTACGAATGAGTCACATGAATATTACTCAAATATATGTGGGAGTCGAGGACTAGGCAACGATCTCCATAGAGGAATCAAAGGAGGGATGAAACAATTATACATATTCCCATTTTTATCCATGAGCTTACCTTACTAATCAAAGTGATAGAAGTCACCCAACTATGGAATGTGGTTCTCCACTACAATAGATGTTGTATGAGAATCACAAACACCCCTATTGTGAAAGCATCAAAAATAGTGATATCTTTTTTTCTATATATATGTTCTGTAGAGAATGAATTTTTTCTCATCATACTTCCCTATTTCACATGTATAATAAAAAAATTTATATCATCATGCAATTATAATTCTATTTATGACTCTAAATATTGATTCTGTTGGATTATATTTAGTTTTATGATTTATATCTACTTCGTTCATTTAAATTTATTTTTCTAATTTTAATATTATTCACTATTGTGCTCCACTTTAAAAAAGAGGGTATGGTATCCCCACTATACCATTATAGACCATAATTGATATTCATAATCTTATAATGTATGGGGAGGTGTTCTTAAGGCTTTATGGAAAGGATGAAAAATTTCTCTCATTTTATACATATCAAGGTGACCTTCAAAATGGAAAATCCTAGGAGGACCTATGTGTGAGATATTATAAATCATCATGGAGTGACACAAACCATCATTTATGATAGGTATTCTTTTTAAATAATTGTTCTCTGTGGGATTTTATAAGTATTTTAGTTTATATGTACTTCATGTATAGAATATCAACCTCATACTGATGGTAAGTATGTTCATACTATACCATTGTTGGAGAACATTATTTGAGAATGATTCGTTGATTTTGGAGGTTCATGGGAGAAACACTTAACTCATGCTTAATTATCTTATAATAACATACTTTAAGAGTCTATACATGTTTCTACATATGAGTCCCAATATGTTATTTCATGTATATCACCTCTTTACTGGTTAGAGGAAGGAGAGGTAGCGATATTGGGACATCATCACATTAAATAGACATCTATGTAGGTAAATATTTTCAGAATGTGTATAAATTCAAATTATTATTTCAAGATGAATTATGTTGATCATAACCATAAATATATATTGTTTATGTTTGATTTATAATCATATTTTGTTTCATATTTAGATTGGGTTATTGAAAAATTATGAGGAAGATCATGTTATCACCAATGTTCATAAGACCTTTTAGAATATTAGATGGTGTAATGCATTAGGATTATATGATAACAATTTAATAGAGATATAATTATATTCATGATGTTTCTCATGTTCCTCATTTAAATCATTATCATTCATACCCATTTCATTTCCCTCTCCCTGATTAGGATGAGTTGGATATTAATGCTTATTTTGAGGAGTATCCAAATAAAGTTGTTGATCAGTGAATGAAGGCTCTCAAAGGGAGGTTGGTCAATATTATATGGGTCTAATGAAACTATATCTATGTAAAGGATAATATTTTGGATATATAGGTTGATATACATGCTCAATGGTCTGAGTTATTGTCAGATGATGATCACCCATCCATAGGGAAACATGATGTTGTTTTTTTAAGGAGGGGAGGTTGTATGATCCTAGGTTTTAATAAATATTTAAGGATGGTTTATATAGAATTTGGGGATGGTTTAAATCCCAGAGCTCCCATTTTTTTGTAAAAATAGATTAAGGCGCATATTTAGAGCATGATTAGTGTTAACTGTGCAACTCAAATGTCTCAACCTACATAGGAAGAGAAAAAAATAACCATGCAAGGGATTTTTAATGGAGTATAAAAAATATAAAAAATATTAGGTATATGAATAAATGTTTTCACACTATTTGTTAAACCTTATGCCTAAATGATGCAAGGGGGTGAGGGTTTGTGCAAGTAAGCATGCACATGTTGTGTATATTTTTTTTAACCATGATAGAACCATGAGAGGGGGTTAAACATTGGAAATTAGGCTTATATAGTTAGTGTGTGTTTTTTACAACTATATGGAAAAACAATAAACCATATTCAAAACCCTCTAAATTGACCATTCTCTATTTTCCATTAATAACTTAAACACCATTTCTCAACCTTAATTTCTATTAGCCACCCAAAATTGTGGGAATTTTTAATTATCATTCCATGATTTTAAAAAAATACTTCATATGAAAATTCATTCAAGTGTCACTAGTCATGTTGTATCCTCCTTAGTAATACATTAAACTCAGTTACCATTTCCCCTCTATTGATATTCACATAATCAGTGTTATCTTCATGTGATCTTATATACATTATCTTTTTGGAATTTTTATATTTATTTTATTTCTTCAATTATGTCATATATTAGAGGTTAGTAATAATTGTGTAATATAAAAGTAGTATAAGGTTGGAAGTTTATCTATTTCTTATATATGTTTTAATTTCAATATCATTAGTTGTTGTGTCACACAATATAAATTCTAAGAAAAATCATTTAAATGTAATTTTAATTAAATAGATCCTCTGTACCTAAAATAGTTTTTTTATTCTAAGCCTATTAACTTCATCAATGTTATTCTACCTAAATATTAACCTCCCCCTAGAGTGTTTTTTTAAAACACATGTGAAACTCCAAACCTTATTATGTGATTAAACCACCTTTTTAGGTGTGTTATATTGGACCTTTTAAATGAAATGGTTTGATTTAATTGAATTGGATTATATGATACCTTCCTAGGTCCCTATAACATGTATTTTCCATTAAACCAGCTTATAATTTATGTTTAATCCCCTTTAATATTTTAATATATAAATAATTTAAATGAAAGGTCAATGATAAGTGCATGTCCCTATGTTCTCGTTGATTATGATGTATGAAAAAAAACTATCATTATGATAATAGACAAAAGATAATTTATTATATTATTCTTTACTATATTAAAAGACCTAAAATTAGTTTACCTATGTTGAATTCCATGATAAATACTTGGAATCAAATTGTGGTTTTCCTTAGATAGTCTCAGGTGATGACAACTGATTCATAGATTCATATACCAAATAAATGACAGTATTTGTATTTGTTATTTATATTAGATTTTAATATCCCATTTTATCACTAAGGTATAGACTATAATTACAAAAATAAAATAGAATTACATGGATGAATATCTATTGATTCATCATGATGTTTTGTTCCACATTGGATTATTTGTTGGGCTCATTTCAAGTCTCACATTGAGGTTACATAGTAAATGTTTCTAGGGAATGGGTAGTACATTCTACATTGGTTGAATTTACAATAGTAGAATTATATAGATATAATCCTTATTATAAAAATTAAATCAATTATAAATTATGGAACCAATTATAATTGTCACTATATAAGGATAACTTTGTTTTATAACTTAGGCCATGTCCTTTTAAATAAAAAGAAAATATGTAATGTTATTAGAGACATTCCGGATTACAGTGAAGTAGGTAGGGATAGATGGGCTTCCCATATAAAACATGGACCATCATAGTTCATTATTTACTACCCGTATATATTATACATGAAAAAATTTCATTTTATATTCAGTGATTGGATAGTTCTAGACACCATTCATTGTGGCCTACCATGACTTAGTCAGAACATTCTTAGGACACTTCCTAGTACCATATTGACCTCAAGGATGCATATAGGGACAAGGGAAATAACAAAAATATACATTATATTTTTATACTAAGATGAAATATTGGAGTAGAGGACCGATCTTTTCCTCATGATTATATTGGGGAAAGATTTTGGTCTTTTATATGATTTTTATAGAATTCACATGTCATATTATTTATAGCATGTTCTGATTGTATCCACTATTGTTTTGTACAGAATCATGAAATAATCCTTTTATATATGAATCTATATATTTATTAGGCTTGATTATATTTATCTAGATAAATTTACATCACTTTTTTCCATTTATATTACCTCTATTGATTTTTCTATTAATCACTTTTGTGCCCTGATCTTATAAAAAAGGTACATTTTCTCCACTCAACCATGATAGAACCTCACCTCTATTCGTAGGCCTATACCATAAAGAGAGTTAAGCGTGAGGCTAGGTGGCCAATCGTCTTCCATTACTTATGAATGATATAGGATATTGATTTCACAATAATGTTTTTCAAGTATATTATATCTGGTGATATATATATATATATAATAGTAATAAATGTAAAAATTCTATATTACTTATACATGAGGTAGAAATGTGTATAAAGAAATAAATTACATGTTTTAATGGATTTATGTTTTAATACCAATTAATTTAGTATTTTTTATGCTCAAATTTATGTTGATAAATTTTATGAACCTTATCTAAAAAATATAATTCAGATTTTATTATTTTTGGTCTCTTTTTATAGAATATAAGTTTTTATATAATTTTCATCACTTTAAGAACTCCAGATTCCAAAGTGATTTTTTATGAAAAGTTTACCATGTTTTAATATTCGATCGAAAATTATTTTCTTCCATGTCCATGTATTCATTAAAAAAACTGGAATGTTTTTATTTATTCTTCAATGATTGTTAAATGTAAATTTCCCAAATGTTTAATTTATATAAAAAAATCAATCGAATCTTTATATAATTTTCCAAATGAGGTACTTTGGACTTTTATAAAAAAATGTTAAAGGAATATTTTTTAATATACATGGCTTGAAGAAAATATCACTCCATCATGACCGCCCAAATAAATAAAGCTTCTTTACATGTTTCCATGGTTATTTTCCATGAAAATAATATTCATACTATTTCTGAAATTTTTAATATTTTAAACATGTTATTTTGAAATAAAAAGGTCATTTTTCTAAATAAATATTTCAATGATCATTTTGTGGAATTATTAATTTTTAAGATCTATTTTTATATTAATTATGATTTAAAGGTTGTATGTTAAAATTTTACAATACTTAATCATTAATTGGATATTAATTATTATGATATGATTTTTTTGAAACCTATTTATTTTATATAGTTTTTATAATTATTTAATGATGAAATGTTTAGGAAACAAATTTACTTTATGTGGGTCATGTTATGATGACATGATTAATGTATTATGATATTAAAACACACAAATGCATGATTTTCCTTATATGATGGTTTCTCCCAGAATTATATATTCAGCTAATGAATTTGGTAATGTTATATATGTCATTAGATAATTATTGGAAATATGTAAATGTGATTTATCTATTATGGATAAAAAATTGTGATGCATAATAAACATTTTTTAAATATGTGATGATACATTATTCCTTATAACATGGTAGTCATGTGTTTATTATGGATCCAAAAGTTTAAATAGGTGATTATTCCAAATATTTTATGATATGGTAAATAGGTGTTGGTTCTTAATGTTCAATGATTGGTTTGTCTTGGTAGTTAAAATGGACATGTGAAATAGTTTATATACCTATTATGATGACACACTTCTTTGACATTATTATTATTTGAACATGTGGTCCATAATTTTATTATAATTTTTTCTCAGTCTTATGATTAATGTTTTTTTGAAATGATTAATATTTATTCCATCGATCATTATGATTATATTTATTATATTGGCTATGAACATTTTAAGATATGATCATTATCTCAAACAATTCTTGTTAAATTATGATTTCATATAGTCATGGGTTTATTTCTATCATGTTTTCCCTTATTGGTCATATTATCTCACTCTTTTTTTGTTTTCATTCACCAGGTTAGTAATATTTTTAATAATATATGTGAAGAATACTATAATGTGATAAAAACATTATTATAGATTTTGAGGAATGTATCTAAATAATAGGTTTGTATATTTAGTCTCAAAATACACTAATACTTTATGGGCCCAGCTTGGATCGTAATATTTTGTATTGGATAATCATATTAAAAGTTGTAATATTGATGTATAAAAGGAATGTGTTATTATACCTGAGCTGTGTTTTGGGATTATGTCTAACATACATTGATGAACTTTGAACCTTGACATAGTTCGATCAACAATAATTCTGTCAAATTCAAGTTTCCCAACCTTTGATTTCTATTTTATCCTTTTTTTTCATTCAAAAAGGTATTGGTTATGAAGATTGTTGTCATGGGTAATTTCATTAATAAATAATGATGTTCATTGTTTTATAATGGGTTGTTTTGGGTGTTCCTTAAATGTTTTTAATGGTCATATACTACTTTCTTCATTATTGTGCATTGATTTATAAAACATTTCTTGATGTAGAGGATTAAATAACTATCACATAATTCTTCAAAATTTAGGGATTCATGTGCTTTATAAATTTAGGTTTATTAATATGTATTAAACTAATGAAGGAAATAAATTGGTGTATATTATTTTTATGGAAATGTATGGTGACTTTCATTTTCCATAGAATATTTTTTTAAATAATTCTATAATAAAATATTGCATTAATAAATTCCCAAGGTCTTTGAAGTATTAATTTATTTAAAACTATGTATATAACACATGGAGTATATAATAAAATAATAAATTTAAACCTAATTTAATCCTATTTAAATAGTATTTTATTATTAAACATTTAGTCACAACACAAAAATTTACTTTCTTTAGACATACATCAATTGAAATAGGTAAGTGTAAATAATAGTAAGGTATAAACATGGAAATAAAACATTATATATCATTATATAAAGAACATGATCTAGAACATGAGATCACAAACATAAGTATATGATATGTAACAAGAAAATGTGGCCACAACATAAAAATGAGTAATTAATAAGAATTTCAATAAGGTTAATCACAAATGTGTCATAAATAATATTACAATGTTTATTCATAAGGGTATCATAAACATGTTATCTATAGAGATTAATTATTTAACCAATTCATTGTAGTAATATCTAGGAAAACACATTATATGTTTTAATTTTTGTGTGCCATATAGATCATATATAATAAAAATCATTTCATGAATAAATTTTGGATAATAGATAATGGATTTAATATAAAATTATTGAGTATATAAGTGTATAATGACTTCAAATGTTGATAAAGTTTAACTAATTAAAATGAAATATTATATTCAAACATGGAAATAAAAAATAAATAAATTATAATTTCATCTATGTGAATACTATTATATAATAATTGGATAGTTCATTTACAACATAAAAAAGGTTATAAAGGAAAATTAAGGAATTATTTTTGTATAATTATGGGCATACAATATTCATTATGGGATTTGGTTAATGAGATATAATGAATATCTCTCATTGAGTTAAAATGTTTTAGAAATTAACGTAATAAATATAATTGAATTAAAAATTATTAATATTGAAATTAAAATACTAACAAAAGATTAATTACTTAGATAAAAGTGAGATGAGGAGAATACATTACATTATGTATCACTTACTTGAGATATAGAATAGTTCCCTTGAGAGATTGAGATCTTCACTATTGGTCTTAATGAAAAAATAATCGATGGAGCGATGAGCTAATAAGAATACGAGTAAATAAAATATGGTGTATAGGACTATACATGAATCACCACCAAATTATAAAATAATAACATTTTATTCAATGGTTTATGAAGCATGGAAAACCAATACTAAACAACCAACTAAAAAATGTCATTGAATTTAATCACTTTTATAGATTATGAAACACTCACAACTAAGTCTAATAGAACCAAATATAAAATACCATTATAACCAAGAAATTAAATTATTTTTTATTAATAGTAAATAAAATGAAAATTATTATTGTCTATTCATTATATATAATATGAGAATCATTAAAATTAAAAATAAATTTTTTCTAAGAAATATATTTTTAATAAAAATTGATTAGTCAAACTTTTCACAAATAATTTAATATTTATTTTTACCACTCTCATAAAAATTATTTGATAAAATTATCATTATTTTTGAATTCATCATATCTCAATTATCTGAAGATGAATTTTTATGAATTTTTTAAAAAGTTTAAATTTTCAATGAATAATGATAAGTATTGTTTTTAATTGAAAATATAAATCTTGTATAAATAATTTAGAAGGATAAGTTATATTTGAAATATGTTTCAAATTTAAACTAGTTCAATTATATTACTATTTAAATAATTTAGTTTATAAAAATAATTTACATATTGAATAAGGATATTAAAATTATGAATACAAATGATAATATTCATTTTCAAACCCACATATTAATCTCATCTTTAGGTATAATTATAAATTTAAATTTTCAAATTTTGTGAAATAATATTTGGATAAATTAATTCCATACTTCTATTTATCATAATTTATATTATCTAATATGTTGAACATAATTAATTATCAAAATAAATACTAAATACAATAAAAATTAATTATTATGGTTAAGGTAAAAATGGGTTAAATAGGGGTTAAACTTAATAGATTAGGGTTAAAAAAACTAAAATATTTTACAAAATATATTTTATGGACATATTTGTACCTTAATATGTCTAATGGTAAGTAATAATATAATATTTAGCATTTTTTATTTCAAAAATGTGGTCACGCCTTTTTATTTTCCCAGAGTACAAGTGTCCCTCTCACTTTACTTATTAAAATAAACCTAGTTTTTTCTCTTATTCACACCATTAAAATATATTGGGTCTGCCAAGGAAGACCCAAATCAATTAAAAAATTACATCCCCTCAAACTATAATCCTATATTTTTGTTCTAAATCCATTATACTTATTATATTGGAATAATTCTAAAGAGGCGGTATGAGAATAGTTAAAATTCATACCTTTGCACATTTATTTTATTTCTTCATCAACCTCATTAAAATATTCTTAATTTATGACTATATAATAATACTAGTATTTATCACAAACTATATTTTGTTATGTTATGGTAATTAACACTATTCATATCCTCTTCCCTCAAATGGGAAAAAATAATGTTGCTCGTATGTACGGTGGACTACCACCTCACGAACAGATATGACATGTTTTCCATCAAAACCCTTAATTATTAGGTATAATTATAGATATCAAGTATATATATATGATATTTATAACATATATATGTATATATTCATGATATAATTTATATACCATTTTACATTCCATTTTTTAGGGCATACGATAATGTCAATTGTGTGCATGGAAAACTACCACCTGGAAAAGCGATGTGATTCATTTTTCAACAGTTCCTTACATGGAAGGTAATATGGATATTTTTAATGAATATATGTGGTCTAAATGAAATAATTATTTTTTGATAAGTTATTTGTCACAATTAAAAGATAAAATACCATTTTATTCTTACCTTTTCAATAATTGAAAGATGATGACATTGTTCTTGTATGTGCAGACAACCACCCTCATGAAGTGATCTGGATCACTTTTCATTTCCACGACACATAAAAGACATATATATATATATATAATTATATTTAAATTATTTTTTATGATATTATTATCATTATTTAAGGATAAAATATTACTTACCTAATTTCTATAATGATAGTTAAAAAATCGGAACGTTGCTAATATGTATGTACGGCCAACTATCTTCATGAACGTAACAAACATCTTTTCTCAAAACCATTATTCATGATTGGTATTAAAATTATAATTTATTTATAAATATTATTATTATTATTTTATTATTATTATTTCAATATTGAACAATATAATATTCATGAGAATATGAACTTTCGTAACTAAGAATGAATGAAAAAACAAAGCAATTAACTCCCAAAACAATGAAAATAATGAATCATTAATATTAAAATCGAGATAATATGTTATAAAAAGTTAATATATGATATTATAAAAATTAATATGGTTATTTTATGTTAAAACATGTTCTAAATAATTATAAATAAATTAAAATCATGTACCACCAAAAAGATGCATGAGGTAAACGAATTTGCCTTTATTTACCTTTATTGAGGAATTTTGTAATATTGTGCACATATATTTTATACGGTTTATATACTTCCCCATTGAAAATTAATACAATTATTTGTTTATAGTTAATTATATTTTATGTTTAAATTTGAATTATTTGATCCTGGGGGATTCTACATGAAATTATAATGTGGTAGGAAATTTTGCTACTCAATTTCCATTCATTGGGTTATATTACTTATTTGTTGTCTTTGATATTTTATAATAATTTGTTTATTTAATTTGGACTATAATATTTTGTATATTAATTTTTTTTATGGGTATTTAAATATGATTCACATAATATATTATTTATTAATTATCTCTTCAATGTGACAATTTGTTTTGTTTTATTTCATAATATTATTTTAATCATGATTTTTTATACTTGAGTATACATTAATGGAAATTATTTGATTTTTGTCTTATAAAACCATTTAATTTTATTCTCATCTATTTATTTATGAACATTTCAAGTAATATTAACATTATCCATAATTTGGTAATTAAAATGATTAAGAAAATGTTTTTAGTTTAATCTTACTTCATTTCTCTATTCCATTGAAAATCCAATTTCATCCAAGACCATGTTTTTTAAAAAGGTCTTCAAAAATTATTTTTATATTCATAAAAATGATTTATTAGATATATTTTTACCCATTTTATACCTTTTTAAAACAAATGAAATTAATCTAAATCTCATTATCCAAACTACGCCTATTTACAATTTGTTAAAAAATTGAAATGAATTATTTTTAGCATGTACAGTTTTAACAAAACTTCTTAACATCATGGAAAGTAGATTTTTTAAAACATATTTTATATGATTCAATAAATCTTCTCAAACAAATTTATTTTCAAAAAATATGATTTTAATTTTTTAAAATATAGTTTCAAACTAAAAAAGATAATAGCCTCTATAATGTTGTTAAATATCTTCTTATAGTATTTCTATTCATGAATTTCAATGATATTTTATATTACTTATACTCCACTGGTTAAATGTTTTATTATTACTATACTTATTTTTTATCTGGGTGGTTTATTATCATTTTGGTTATAGAATGTATTGATGTTCACATTATTTATTTTTTTCTTTTCACTAACTTACCTTTTTAATATTTACTTTTCTATGATCATTAGTCATTAAATTAACCCAAAATAAACATATAATTTATCATGTAACTGTTTCTTTCCTTAACCATATATAATTTATACATATGGTGTTGAACATTTAATTTCATTTGATTATCTAGATAAATAGTGATAAATCCATATTCATAATTAAATATGGATGTATAATGATAAGGATCATTTTTCATGAATTAAATAAATTATTTGATATATAAAGAATTATTTGGATATGAAGTGATTGGTGGAATATATAATTATATATCCCTTTAATGAATCAGTTTTATCATGTTGTGAATTAGTTAAATATAATTTAAACTGTTTCTACATGTAGTTATAAAAATTATTGTGAAAGTATCTGATGGTAGAGGTGTCATCTTCCTGAAAACATCATGTCGAATGATTTAGCATTTATATCAATAAAAATTTAATAATGACTTACCTTGATATTTTCACAATTATATTATCTATAGATTCATTTTACCCTAAATTTATTGATTTAATGGAATCTATTATTAATTATTTTTCTTTCCATATTGATTATTACATATAAATTTATGATAGGCATATTAATGATTAAATGAAATGTGCCTTAAGTTATTTACCTTCCGTAATTTATTATTCTAGTAAATTGAGGATAAGAATATATAAATATCCTAATGTTTTGAAATAAAGATATTATATTGTTTTTATAAAAAATAGTACCGTGTATAGATCCAATATATGGATGTGTTTCTAGTACATTTAAACCTAGGGGTAATTACTATGAAAATGTCACATTGGACTTGACTTGGCCATCACCAAGTGAATGATAATGAAACTTTTTATACACCTATTATAACACTCTTGGTGGATATACATATGATAATTAAAATTTTCATTACAAACCATTATGAAGTATTTTAATAGATGATGAAAATGAATGACCAAGGATAAACCTATGTTTTCCTTGATTAAACAAAATTATTTATGATTTAATCATCATATAAATTATTATATGTTTTCCCCATTGTGATTATTTTTCTCACACTAAGATTTTTGGTTTTATTAAATGGAATAAACCTAATTAAATCATGTTAAAATTTAACATTAAATAAAATTTGGTGAATATGAATAACCAAATGGGATTATAATATAATTCAAATATATTATGATTATTCCTTATCTCTTTTCTCAAAATATTATTAATGACTTATATCTTAACCAACTATCAGACTGATCATATAAGAGATATATAGAGTTGGCTATGAAAACTAGTGGTGGATATCATAGAAGAAAGAATGATCAATTTCAATGATGTTATAAATGTGAAATGATACAGTAAAAAAAATTTCACAAATTACTGGGAAATGTTTTTACTTTTTGAATATAAGGGCATGATATAATGAATTTCCATGTAAAAAGGAAAAGTTCTATGGAAGTAAACTAATATCATCATACGGATCAATTTATAGTTAGTTTTCATAAATATAGGAAACCTGGAAATTATCTATCTCAATTCCCTCTTTTAATAGTTAGCCTATAATCTAATGATGGATCAATATTAAAATAAACTAGGTTAATTATTCACGTATTCGAATTCATGAATTATGTTTTTGAAGTATTTTTACTATTGGTATTTTTATAATGAGAATAATAAAATATATATGAATTGTGTAAAATTGTAAGCATATATGCCTTCATTAATGTAAGATTGATTGATACCATCATGTGTTTATGTTTTTAATTTTATCTATAAGTAAATAGTATTAAACACCCTTTTAGAAAACTCATATGGTAAGGACAGAACAAGATTAATCATATTTTTGGAAAAAAAATTATGGGAATACAACCTATGTGTTTAGTATATGATAAAATTAATTAAGAAAGAATGTCCTTACATTTTGAGGGAATGAGTTTAAAGGTATTGGGAACCTTAATGTTCAATAATATATTTATTATGAATTAATTATAGGTCACAACAATTTGGGAAAATAATATTAACTATAATGAAATATTTTTGTAAAAAGGACAACATGTTTCATTTTCCAAAGTTTGAGAAGATTAAACCCATGATCATAAGAGGATAGGGGTTTAGATACTACCCCTATATTATTTGATTTCCTATTTAATATTTTATTGTTTTTAGTTTATAAATTTTATGAATAAATATAAATAATGAACTAGTGGTGTTACTATTGAAGTTTACATAATAATATTTTATGTTGGATAACATATGCTAACCATATTGGTGTTGGAAAATATTAAACGACATAAAAATATACTTGTAATTATTTTATGTATCATATGATCTAATAAAAGTGAATTTTAGTTCTTTAGATATAACAAATTAATTTTTGGATATTAATTTCTTTGAGTAAGCGATTAATTGGAAATTTAACAAATCTTAACAAAATGATGAATTTTTTCATATGAAATATAAACATATCAAGTAATTATATCTATTTTTTCATTATATGTTATAGTAATTCCTAAAAATTATAAAAATGGACTAGAAACAAAAATATATCATATTAACGTGATATAAGATGAATCACATAGTCTTTTAAATCATCATATATTTATGTTTTTAAGTTATTTAACTATTCAATTATCACCAACACTCTTATAATCAATGATCTCTATCAATATATATAATTATTTAGGATGTTATGAAATGTATATATTAGAAATTTCCACCAATTTTCTTATACAAATAATCCTAGTTATTTTTTCTTCCACATAACCTTTTTACATCCA
Organism: Viscum album; assembly: GCA_963277665.1. NCBI lineage: Eukaryota > Viridiplantae > Streptophyta > Magnoliopsida > Santalales > Viscaceae > Viscum > Viscum album. The sequence goes on from OY728132.1 coordinate 1,883,324,121, forward strand.
TTTATCTCTTATTAAGATGAATTTTTATTAGATTTTTTTATGTGGGTTTCCAAAAAAGAAATTTCCAAATTTGAAACCCTTAATTATGAAAATAAAATTTAAATTATGAGTACTTAATTTATTTATGGTGGGGATAACATAAAATCCTAAAATTTTAAATGAAAAAATTTATTTTATATCATATGTGACATGAAACCCCAAGATTATAAAACCTATGAAATGTATTTATTTAAATATATTTTATTTGACAGCTTGCGAAACATTCAACCACAACTCCATGTGAACCATAATATAGTACAAAATTATAACATAGAAGTTATATTTGAATGTATGAATAGAACTAACTAAATGATAAAAATTATTATTATTTATTAATTATAAATAAAATAAGAATCATTGAAAATAAAAAAGAAATGTTTTCTGAAAAGAATATTTTTTTCTAAATGATAGTTTAGTCTTTCTTTGAAAACATAATTTAAAATTAATTTTCACTACTTTTACAAAAAAAATTGAATAAACTTAATTAAAATTTTTAATCATCATATAAAAATTATATTAGTGTAATTTTTGGTATTATTCTAGAATGTTTTATTTTATAAATGAAAAGTGAAAAATACTATTTTTATTGAAAATATCCATTTCATTGAAATAATTTAGAGGCTTAAATTATATAATAATTTTTTTTAAATTAAAATTACTATATTTTATTAAAATTTAACAAATTTAGGTCAGTTAAATCTATTTCATATTAAATTTTTATATTAAAACTTTCACACTAAGGATATTTTCCTTTATGAAACCAAATGTTTCTTCAAATATATAGGTATAATATTAATTTAAATAATTCTACTTTTATTAATTTAGTGTAGAAAAATGTATTCTATATTTATAATAAGTATATTTTATATCATCTAGAATTATAAAATTCATTTTTAGGAAGATGAATAGTTAAAATAGTAAAAAATTAATTATCATGCTTAAGGTAAAAATGTGTTTACGGAGGGATTAAAATACAAAATAGAAAGGTCAAAATGACCTATAATCATAAATAAAATCCATTGTATGGAAATAATTAGACATTATAATGTATATTTATTAAAAATAATCAATTTTAAACCAATATAGAATTTGAAAAATAGAGGTACACCATTTTCATTTCAAAATTTAAAAGTAGGCCACAAACCTCACTTATAAAATACCACCACAATCCTCATTTATTCACATAGTAAAACGATTTTGGATTATAAGATACCACAAAAATAAATTTTAAACATACCACATTGAATCCTAGAAGAATATTTTGGTCAAATATACATTCTAGAATACAATGGGTATAATCTTAAAGAGATGGTTCGAGAAGAGGTTATATTCCAAACTATTCATGTTTGTTTTAATTATTCCTTGAAATCATTAAACTATTATTCATAAAAGATATTATAGTAAAAAATTATCTAAAAATAATGATATTATGATATGTTAATTCCATGAACTCGTTCCATCTTCTCATCAATAAAATGGGAAATGATAACCTCGCTCATGTGTACGGCGAACTGCTACCTCACAAACCGATGTGACATGTTGTCTATCAACACCACTAACAGTTGTTTATGATAATAGAGAATATATATATATATATTATTTATAAAATTATTATACATCTAGGGAAATTATATCATATATACATTTCAACTTTCCATTTTATAGGGGATACAATAACATCACCTATGTGTATCATGGTTTAATGCCTCATGAAGAGATGTGATTTCCTTTTCACTAGAATTTTAAATGGAAGCTAATAAGAATATAATTAAAAAACATGTTATATAAATGAAATAAATATGATATTAATAAAATTTTAATCATTATGAAAATATAATATACCATTTTATTTCTTACCTTATAACTCACTAAAAGATGATAATGTCATTCATGTACGTGTGGACTACCGCCTACATAAAGAAATGTGAAACTATTTTCATTAACAACCCACATGGATTATATATATAATATTATTTCAATAACTAATATGGTATTTATATAATTATTATCATTATGTAAATATAGAATATTACTGACCTCTTTTCTATAGTGATCTTTGGGTCATGTAATCATTACTCATGCATTCGTATAGTGTACCGTTTCCATGATCGTAACGTATTTAATTTATCATAAAAAAATTTATTATTGTTATTAAAATTAAAATTGGGGAATAAAAATGATAATTACTTCATGGATATTATTATACATATTATGGAAATGTATAATTCATACAAGAATTGGAAAATTAAGGATAAAGAAATGAAGAGAAAATAATGAAATTAATACTGAAGAAAATGAAAATAATAAATGATTATTAATGAATGGGTGATAAAATTTGTCAAAAAATAATATTTGATTTTATGAATTTTAATTTTATAATTATTATATGTTAATACCATTTTTATAACCACTATACAGGATATTATATCATTTTCATGAAAAACAAAGAGTGAGGTAAGGGACTTCGTCTCAATTTCCCTTCATTGTGGCATATAATAATGTTATTAACCTAATTTATTTTTTATTTTATCTATAATACCCCTATGATAGTTAATAACATGATTCATTAAAAAATAAATACATTTTCTGTTTCAATTTTAATTATCTCGTCCATGGTGACTTAATTTGAAAATTACCAAGTGGTAATGAATCTCAAATCTCAATTTCCTTCCATTTGGTTATATTACTTATTCATTTAATTTTATATTATTTCATTATATGTGTATTTAATTTTGTCTATATTATTCATCATATCAACTTGTATTATTTTTATTTATATTTTTCGCTCTTAATTTATTCATTGATTAATTCTCACTTCTGTTTTACGATCATTGTATGGGTTTATTTCACAATCTCATTTTAATCGGGATTTTTTATACATGAGTTTCCATTGAAAGAAATTATTTTATAATTTTATAATAATCCCCATAAACTTTATTCTGCTCTAGTTATTCATGATTGTTTCATGTAATATTACTATTTTCCCAATTTTTGGTACTTTAAATTGTTGATAAATTTGTTTTCATTACAATCCAACACTATTTTGACTCTACGAAAAAAAATTATTTTTGTATAAGAAGACTATTTTATAAAAAAAATTCCAAAAATGATTTTTATATTAATAAAAGTTATTTATAAAATTAATTATTACTAGTTTTTTATTTTTTACAAAACATTATTAATGGAGTCTTCATGTCATATTCTTTAAAATGCCAATTTAGCTATTATGGGAAATGTGAAAGGAATATTTTATTAAAAAGCACAAAAAAATGTATATACTTAATTACAAGTAACTGTTTTTAAAATTTTTTATAACTATTATAGGTTATTTTCATATAAATGTTTTTTCAATTTTTTTGTGAAATGTTTGTTTTTTAAGAAAAAATATGAATGAGGAAAAATTATTTTCCTATTAACATTTTTAATGTTATTTTTGTTGTATTTACATTAATAAATGACAATAAAAAGTAATTCATATTATAATCTATTATTTAAATTTTGAATTGATACAATAATTATTCTTTTTATGGATAGGTTATGGTCATTTTGAACATAAAATTTATTAACATTAACTTTGTTGATTTATTTATCATTAACATTCCCACAAAATAATAAATTTCCTATTATCAATGGACATGAAATTTCCCATATATATCTCAATTAATTATCATGGGTAAATTTATTACTAAAAATAATTAACATTTATATATACAATTTTTTACATTGACTGTTATTTTTTTTCTCAGGAAATGATAACCAATTCGTATTCTTTACACAATATAGATATTTGAAGTTAAGGATGATAGTTTATTAATAAATTATATTATTTGATGTATGAGTAATAATTTTGATATTCAGTTATTGGTGGGAACTGAAATTATATAAACCCTATAAGCATTGATATTCTCATGAGGTGAATCAGTAAGCTAGCGTTAAACAGATTTCTACTTATAGTTTTAAACAACCTTTATAAATGTACTGATAGTAGAGGTATCCTTTATCTATGAACATGATATCCAGTGGCTACAAATTATCTTAATTGGAAATTCAGTTATTTTTATCATTGATCATTTCAAAATGATATTATATCTGGAAGGATTTCATTCTCAGTTTATTGATTAAGTAGAATTTTTTTTGTGTTATTTAGCTTCCCTTATTATTTATTTCATATCTGATTAATATTGTAATTTTATTATATAAATGTAATTTGTTTTTAGTTACTTAAATTTAAATATTTATTATTCTAGTTAAATTATTTAATTGTAATATGAGTTTAGTTTTTTACCATCCCTGTTGATTATAGTAATGGATTAATGATAGATTTAGTTATTATTAAACCTTAATAAGAATATGATCTCACCATTATTTTGTTTCCTTTCTTAGGAACCAATGAAGTGTACTATGATTAATATGAAATGATATTATATATGGTATAATGATAGTCATAAAAAAATATGGTGTTATTTTTGTTTTAAAATGTAATTTAAGACTCATATATATATGTATTATTCCAAGACAAATTAAATTTTCAGTCCTTTGAGATAAAATTCCATGTATCTTATTTCGATGTAATAAAGTAGACAAAAACTGCAGGCTATTGGGGTTGTGGTAAATATAGTAATTATAAAAAATTGAAAATTATTTTTTTAATTATTTATCATATATATCTCTTGTAATTCATGGATTCAAAAATTTGTTTTTCCTTGGGCCACCTAAGGTTTTGGCTCACTGTTTATGAAATAAACAAGATATTTTTATCTTATATTAATTTTTAAAATGTACATTATTTTTTAATATGATGTTTGGAATTAGAAAATAATATTTTATTCAAACCAATGTATTTATAATCGTAATTTTCACTTGAGATATTAAAAAATTATTTATTTATTTAGAAGTATATTTAAATTTATTAAATTAAAATTTATTCACAAAAGAAATTATTTTTTACCTTTGACTCACTCATTATTATTATAATATAATTAGTACATATTTATAGAGTCATAAAACATATTGAAAACACAAATCTACATGTTTCTTTCATTGAATATAAATCCAATTATAAATTATTTAAAATATCATCCAAAAATAATTTTGATGTTCAACATCAAAAAATAATTTTTTTGTTAATATAAATTAAAATTTATGATAATTATTTATATATTAAAATTTTACATTATTATTAGGAGATTATTATTTTTAATTATTACAACATTATTAGCTTTGCAAAATTTGGGAATTTTATAAGATATTATTTATTGTTTCATAAATAACATATTATAAATTTATTTAGATTATAAAATTCATTATAATTTACTTTTAAAATTTTATTTTACTATTTTATTAGGTGTTAATATTATTCTAATAGTATTATATTAGTAATATTTTAATAGTCATATCTTAACAGTCACATTTCCCTTAACACCCTATATATAATCCATCATTCTCATACATCAACATTCACTACATAACATAAAATGGTTATACAAATCCATTAATAATTTATATTGTTTTCAAAATACTTCTCATTCCTTTTTTATTTATCATGGAATGAGTGATATTCATGGGATGATCCTAGACTATGGAGTTTTCCTAACTATTTTCATTATTCATTGACTTTTATCTAAATTTACACTTCTTATCTATTATCATAAATATTATTATATATTATTAAATGTTCATATGAATTGTAAAAGTTTTCCAATGGGATTTATGATAAAATATTTATTTTAACATAGGATTTATTCTATAAATAAACAAATTACTATGATTTTATATAAAGGATATATTCACATGTGTTATACTTTCTTTTATGTTAGTGTTCTTACTCATAAGGATTGATCTTTTATTAAATGAAATTCATTTATTCTCATGTAAAGTGTGTGTTTTGGTAATTTTATTAACTGAAATTCATCATTTCAAAATGGAAAATATCAAAAATATAGTCAATGTAATTTTTTTGGAACCAGGTAATACAAAGTGTTTATATGATGATAAAAGGGGTTGAAGTACTTTTTTGTTGATTTATTTTCCTATCAATTAATTATTTTTATTTTTTTGGTTTTTTAGTAGATATGATTGTATATGTAGATAGGGATATTTTTAAGGGTGACTGTTTTGGATTGGTTTGGTTTATTTGGTCAGATTCTATTGGCTATCAAGGTTGTATAGTTAGACTTTGATGGGAGGTAGGGCTATTACAGTTAGTATGGGACATGTTGTTGGATGTTTTGGTTGTTTAGAGTTGATGATGGATGTGATATTAATGTGGGATAGATAATGGGGATATAGTGTGGTTATTTTGGTTTGAAAATTGGTATATTAGTTCTTTGTGAGGCGAGTGCATGGTTGGTTGTCATGGGTTCTATTTTAGTTTCCTTTATGTAGTGAAATATAACAAGTAATAAAAATTAGGGAATGAATGTGTGTAATTATTTATGTATATTTTATCATTAAAATTGGAATTCAAAACCTAATTAATTTAATTTGGTTGGTGATTATGCATTTAGAAATTTAGTAATTGTAATATTTATTGAGATATTTTTAATTCTTGGTGGATAATTTTTAATTATAATGTGGTCTTGTTTGTGGTCTGATAGTCGGTAGATGTAGTGATTTGTGGTGATGGTTTTATGGCATTGAATGTGGATAGTAATGACGTGGTATTTATGTAAACACATTACAATGGTATTGTATTGGGTCATATATATAAACACACACACACACACATGTATAATCATTTTGATTACTAAATTCACACCAGCTGAGTTGGATATCCTTAAGAACACCTCAAGGTTTCAGTTTATAAGTTTATTTTCGTGATATACAGGTTAGAAAGAATGTATGTCAAATTACAATCACTTAACCACCATCCCTATCATGTGTTCTATAATGGATTGACTATTTCGATTGTGGTATGAGATATGGTGGGGTTGTTCTTGGTATGAGGTGGTAATGATGTTGGTGAATTTAACATTTATTATTACATAATATATTTCAAGTATGGGATGTAGTAGATGATATTGATTGATTATGATGATGTGGTTGTGGCATGTGGAATATTTTTTGTTATGGTACTAATGTTTTGATTCTATCATTAGATTTTGGACTCTATGGGAGGTTAGGTAGGTAGAGTTAGAACCCAACCCAGATAAGATATTGAGGAAGATAGAATTGATTATTTTACTTTGGGGTTTGAGAGTGTAATATTAGTGGGTAAGTGGTTGTGGGGAATTTTTTATTATATAAAATCTAACTATTTTACTATATATATGTATATTTTGTGTGTATTCCTTGGTGGGGTTTGGTGGTAGGTCGATTATTGGGTGGATGTTGGTCCTTTAGTTTTTTCAATTAATAATTATCATTATTCTTCCACATTTACATGAGAGGTATTGGGTATGATACTACTAATTATATATGTTATTATAACCCCTATATACATATAATGTTTACTAGGTTTCTAGGGTGTATTGGGTGATAAATAAGGATAGTTCTATCTTTTTTTCTTGGGATTTTTATAGAGACCTGGTGTTGGATTTTTTTGGTATTTTCATTTTGGATTAGTGTTTTTTTGAAAAACTCATGCACTATAGGATTTCCATGGATCGTGGTTTATTTATACTATAATACATATTAGTGAGTTTTTCTTTGCCTTTATGGATTATACGAGGGTAATTTACCACATATTTTTGATTTATTTTATCATTTCTAGTCTCTTACATGTGGCGTATTTGTGACAGGAATTAGGGGTCACTGTTCTCTTGATTGCATCCTCATGATGGGTTCCCTATAGTGGTGGATCATGAAAAAAAATAAATCATAGAAATTAAATTACACCTTACCAATATCCCATTGAATCTAAACTCTTAACACACAATGTATTGTCCAACCACTCTGTCATACATACTAAGTAATGTATATACAATATACTTTCTACCATAAACCCATATATAAAGAGAATAAAAACAGATTTATGATAACATTTTTTATTATCCACCCTTGGTTATCCTTCCACGTTAACAATGTAGGCCCATAATAAGGATTGGGGAAATATGTCAATCACTATGATCTTGAAAATAGTTCCCTTTAATAAAATCATAGATTCTTAGTAATTATTTTTCCTAATTAAATAAATAGATCAAAATAATGTATTTCAACCAGAAAAAATACATTATCCTCTCATTACATAGAGAGAATATTCAAAATAAATAAATAATTTTGTAAAATAAACACACACAAAAACAAGGCAAACCAAAATAGTATAACTCAATCTATACAAAAACTCATATAAGACTATACATAAAAATAGGGAATATAAAAAATGAAAAATTGTTATTGTTATGAAAAGGTTTCATGATATAATTTCTGAACCAAAAATAAATAAAAATAACATGAGCTACCATCTCTATGAATATTGTAAAAAATTATCAATTTTTATATATTACAAAAACAAAATGAAATCCATGGACAACCTAATCTATATAAGTTTTAATTTCACTAAAACGAAAATGTATAATAGTTGAGTGCATATAATTTATAATAGTTATCCTGTGACCCCCACCCCTCAGTTATACTATTTATATAATAATAAATGATTTTTTTTAAAAAATTTATTAAAATTTCTTTCCATTTTCAAGAAATTTAAAAACATAGGATTCACTGTTTAATTATTTACTTTATAATACATTGGGAGAGAATTTCTTAATAAGGAATTATTTTAATTATTTTCTGTTATGGATACAATAATTTAATTAAGGAAACCAAATTAAAACACTACCTTGAAATTTCACTTTACTCTCTCATGTTTTTGGGAGGAAATCATTGTTTATCGAAAGTGAGAGAATATAAAACACAGTTATGGGTAATTAATAATTTTATAGGGAAGAAAATTCAATGTGTAATATTAATCAAGTAAATATTTTGTTTTTTATGAAATAATTTAAGAATATTATTGAATCATTCTATATTATCAAAAGAAATAACTATATATTCAATATTTAATTTAAATTAATATTTGATAAATATATAACCATATAATAAATATAAATAGAGAACATTAATAAGGTTACCATAATTATACATCATAATAATAAACATAAAATCATCCTAAATATACTCCCCTAGGAACATCTAGGAACCATAGAGGCAATTTATGATGGAATAATAACATTTCTATTCTCAATTTAATTTACAATGATTCAAATTCTGAACACATTAATTTACCCTTCCATGATTTATCAAGATCAATATTACTATAATGAGAGTAAATTTCTATCTTGGTGTCATATACCTGTGCATGATCAAACATGATTCCAACACTCATCAAAATAAATCCCACATTACTACCCAAGGTTTACAATGATTCAAATTGATGTGAGATATTAATAAAATATAAATCAATAGAATATATAACATATTTCAAAAATATATTTAAGGTCACATCTCACAAAAAAAAACCCAAAAATTATAATCCCATTATGTTTATATAGATTACATAACTATATTAGAAAGTTTTATCATTAATAAATATCATAAAGAACCCAAACATTCATAATCAATGCAAAGGGTCTCAACATTAGGGGAATATGAAATATAAAATACAAATATAATTGAGAAAAACTAATTAATTTGGATTACCACTTATAATGTATAAAAGGCATCAAACTTTTCATTTAAAACCCCATCAAAACATTAAATATAATGAAAGGAAGATAAATTTAAATATTACTTTCTAATATGAAAAAAGTATCTTTAAATGTAAGAAATCATGATACAATTTTAATAAAAAATTGATTAATACTTATTTAAAGTTCACTATCACTAATAAAAAAATCAATTCTGAAATATATTTCCAATTAATTCATGAAAACCCCAGCGTGAGATTTTATCGAACACCTCATGTTCATGATTTCTGTGAAATGTGTTTATAGGGATTTAAAAATGATAAATAGAACTTAAAAATTATATAATGTAGGATAACACAAATGAAATTTATAGAGTCTTTATTGTTTCCCTTTTTATAAGCACATCCAAATCCTCTTATAAATACATAAACAAGTAACAAAAATGGATTTTAATAAGGAAATATATAAAGGACAAAACATTCCCTTAATCCTTAAAACCATAGTTAAAATAAAATAAAAATCAATTTTAATAATATTAAAATATTTTATAAAAGAAACATTGTTTAATTCATCAAAATCCATTGTTAAAAGTTTAACAAACACACTCTGAACATGTTTTTTTTATAAAAACTAGTATTGTTATTCCATAGAAGAAATGAATAATGAATATTAAAAAAAATAGAGAGAAAAATTTAAAAAAATCATGGACATTAATAAGTATTATAACATATTATTAAAAATGATAAACCACCCATGTTTTAGAACATCTCTAAGATTTTATGGAGACACCTATCTAGTTTGATATAAATATAAATTCAAGAAGTTATTACACTATAAGAGATATATATATATATATATCCATTATGAAACCTAAAAATTTATAATCCCCCAAAAACAATATATTTCATAGCCCTAGGCCACCAAGGACATATGGGGGTTAAAGGAAGAAAATGGAGGATCAAAATAAATATGGGTGGAGAGATTGTTAGCTTATTTAGAGAGAATTTGGGATGTGATGTAGATTCCAATATTGAATCAAATAACTTGGGGGACTAGAAGTGGAAAATTTTATGGAGGGATGGTAGTAGATCCCTTGGAATGGGGGAAATAAATAAGAGGATTCCAGGGGAATTAACCAAATCTAATTTTTAAAACAATATGTTTCATGAGTTGGGTGCACATGTTGTGATCCTATGGATTCTTCTTGTAAAACTACAATAATCTCTAGAAAAATCATGCTATAACTCTAACTTTTGAACAAAACTCAAACCAAAATCTATGAAAAATTAATAAAAACATTAATTAAAAAAATATCATTGGTTTGAAATAATTCCAATTTATATCATTATATTTTCATAAATCATATAGTATAAAGAAAACTATATTTTTCATTATTCATTGAAAATAATATTTTATTAAAAAATTAATTCAACCAATGCTAATTTAGACATATTTATCCTATAATAAAACATCATTTTATCAAATTAAAATTTGAAAAAATAAAATTACATTTTTTATAAATTCATATTATAGAGAAAAAATAAATTTTATCTAGAAAAAATATTATTTCTTCTATTTTGAAGGATTGGAATTATATTTTTCATTATTGAATAATTATTGTATGATTGATAACTAATCATTTTTATTATAAAAATAATATTTATAATATATAAAATATCATTCATTTTCTATAAAAATATTATTTCTAAAACTATATGTAATATAATATTTTTTATAATAACATTATTACGAAATTCACCTAAGATGATTTCTCTATTTTAGGAACCCCATAAATAGTCGTATAAATAATTTTTATGAATTATTATTTATTTATATTAATTAATTTTGAACTATAATTCTTATATATTATCCAAATATATTGATTAAATGTACACTCACTATCTCAAAGTATCAATTCATTATATTAATTAATTTAATTTAATTATACAATTTTATTCCTAGATATTATAGTTTTTAAAATATTATTTTAATATTTTATAATAAATCTATAATTATATTTTCATATTTTTATTATATATTTTCATATTTTTGAAAATAAACCATGAAATTATTTCAAAAAAATCACTTTAAATACTCATATTTGTTATAAAACAATAAAAATTGTAACACCTCTCCACCATTGAGGAATGAATTTGATCTATTTTATGATAAACCCCTTATTTATTTGTATTTCATTAGTGTGTATGTTAGGTATGTATCAGTACTAAATTTTTAGAAAATAGGTTAGTGATTGAGATATTGTTTCTATTAAATATTTCACATTATAAATATAGTGGGGGTCCATCATAACTCTTCTAGGGGAAGTAATGGTGACTACAACTAGCATTGGTAGTCCACATCGTAGATAGTATAATCCAACTATGTTTTACATGAATAATACATGCCATGAATCCTTATATCATTTTATCTTCTATGTATATATAGTGTGGAATGATACAGAATATCATAAGATAATAATATAAACTTTTAGTCATTTTTTCTATGAAATTGTGTCTTTATAACTGGATGTATCTTAATTCCATAAATATGGAAATAATGTGGTTCATTTAGGAAAACTGGTGTTATATGTTCACAATAAAATGAATTTTCTGTATAATATATTACTAATACCAATGTTATAGTGATGAATCATATATTAGGTTCATCAATTTATTCATTGGATGAATGAATAAACAACCAAATCAATTTACACATGTTCTATAATGCATTTATAAATGTATGAAAAAATGAAAAAATTATAAAGGTCTATATAATGTGTTTAAACCCATATAATGGGGTTTTCAAAATATTTATATGTATATTTTAGATACTCCCATATTCATACCTCTATATTCTCCTCACATTCCCCTCATGATATTCTAGAATATCATGGGTGGAGGAAATCCCCACTCGAGCATAGAGTGATTAAATACGGCCCATGGACACACTATAGAAGATGGATTTAATTTATATACAATTTTATTTTATTATATAATCACATTGAATGATGTTGAATTATCTGCAACCATTAATATAGGATATACATTAGTTAGATCTTCATTTTATATCTACAATAGTTTGGTTTCATGTATGGTACATCTTTGTATTAATGGTTTAAAATTAATTTCTTTATGTTAAAGAAGTGTTGTTTGATCCTTATAATACTTTCATTTGTTTCATAGTAAGACATGTTGTTTTATTATTTAAATTATTTTTTAAAATAAAGACTCCTGATATAATTATATATATTATTTGAATTTGTAATAAACAACTACTAATATGCTTTTTATATTTTCATTTTAATATATGGTATATGATATTATTGACCATAACATGGTTTGAAACATCAGTTTCTTATGTATTATAGTGTATGATATGGCCCATAATTCTCATATAATGGTGCTGATGAAATTAAAAAAAAATGTAGAATCACATACCTTATTGAGATAATTATGTAAATTGTTAAACACAATTTTTAAGCATTAGACTCAAACATAGTTTCATATTGTTGTCCACAACTTCAAGACACTAAGTTTTTGTTAAGGAAATTATTGAGAGTATTATTTATATTAAATTACTAGTAAATCATAGGTGGTTATTTTATATCATTCTATATTAATACTACATAGATAAAATGACATTATGTAAAATTAAAACAAAATTTATTCGTCATGATTACATTGTATACATACTATTGTTATTCACAATTAATAAAAAAAATTATCCTAGAAAATTATTTCTAAACCATGGTGCTAATCAGACATGGCCTATAATGATTGATTTAATCACACATAGACCCAGACGATGTCAATTAATATTCTAGAACTACACTCCACATAGGATTAATTCTATGAAAATTCTATGTAATAAGATTTGTTTTCTCTATGCACTACATAAATATTCAGAGAGGATTCACAATGTTTTCAGATGTTAAGTAGCCCAGTTATCCTCTATATAGTATTATTGATAGTTATAACATCATATGTTGTGTCTCATCAAGTGTTAATAATTATATTGATGATATCATTAGATATTATTATTATAATGAATACATTTTTCTTGATTATAATTTATGAATGGAAGAAAATTATCGTTCCATTGATTATAAATTCTAAAAATGGGTATTTTAGGATATTTATAAAATTTATAAATGAATTTATAAATTAATTAAAAATAAATTTATTTCAATTAATAAATCAATATTTATAAAACATTTGGAAACCAGATATTTGTAATTATTAATTTTCAATATCAAAATTTAAATTGATTTTTTTGCATGATTTCTAAGTTAGATATTAACTTTTTTGTGGAAATATTAATTTTAATTAATTGAATTTTTACAAATTAAAAAACATGGAATATATATAAAAATAATATATTATATAAAAATGGTGAGATTGATTCCCTTGTGAAATTTTTAAGGTTATATTCCATCTAAAGAGAACACATGTCAAGTCCTCAATCATACATCTGAGTAGGTCATGCAAAATTATGGTGTAACTAGAATTATGTGTATAAGGAAATAATTTAGTTACAGACTCTCAAAGGATTAGGTTACCATTATTTGTATTTTACTTGGGTTATATATAGTGGGAAAATCTATATAGTATATTGTTATTGAATCAATAGTGTTGGGTTCGTAAATCTGTTGGATATAGAAAATAGTTTTCATCTCATGTATCCAATAGTTACATATGATATGATTAATATAATTTCCTACGTAAATAACCATGTGTTTAGTGAAATTCAAAAAAAATACTCATTTATAAGTGAAATATAAATCTTGGTCCACTAATTGAAATAATGAATTTAACTTGGTAAACATTTTAGTGGAATGAAATTTAACAAAATATTATTTTGAAGGATTTGAAAACATGATACTAACCCTAAAAAAGATTGAATTATAGATAAATTCTATCATCATCACCATTAAAAATAACATTAATATCAACCATAAATAGATGAATATTATTATAATAAACTTATTAGACTCGTACCAAACATAAATAATTGTTCTTAAGAAGAGAATGTATTATGTGTTAAGAGAAAAAAAACTTCACGAGTAATGTATTTTGACATATTTCAATAAGACAAACCAATATATTCTTCAGAGAAGTACATAATGATTCAATAAATTTTTAAACTGTTGGTGTAGGTTCTGTATGTATTTTTTTTACCAAAGCATTAAACTGTTGGTATAGGGGTGAATGGAATATTATTTACCAGCGGTTCCTACAGAACCCTTTGGAAAAAAGATATGCCAACGGTTCTGAAACTGTTGTAATATGGGTTGTATAAGAACTCTATACCAATGTTTTACATAAAACCATTAGTATATAGTATATTTATTCACATATACCAACGGTTTATGTCAAACTGTTGGTATATGTCTATTGTCAAATCTTACATGGAAACGTTTTCTAAAACCGTTGGTATAATTTATACCAATGGTTCTCCACCCTATACCAACAGTTTTAAACTGTAGGTTTAACATTCATTTCAAGTAGTGTAGGTTGTGTTGGTTCATTTATAATATGAATAAAAAAATTATATATATATTTCCTACAAAACTTCATTTTAGAACTCTAATTGATCACCCATTAATCACTAACTATTATTATGATATTCTATTAATATTATATGACCCCTTGTGATATTTTACATGAACTTAAAATAATTAGGATATGTTAGATATGAGTATTTTTGAGAGACCCTTGTATCATAGGGTGTGTGTTTATAGTAAAGTGGCATGTGGTTGATGCTTTCTACCCTAAACATTGATATTTATACCTATGATAGTAATTTTTGTTGAGTTTTTTGTTATCATTGTATACACATGAGACCATGTTTATCTCTTGTTGAAAAAAATGAGGGAGAGGAAGATCATTCCCCACCATCAGTAGAGATGAATCTACCTATCTCACTTATTTCTATTATTGATCAATATCTCAGTGAGTATTCTATAGTTCATACATTCCATTGGGTATGTTCTATCGAGTGTTGGGTTGATCATATATCCCCTCACTCATGATTTCAATATGTAACATCCACTACTATTTTTGAGTGATGGTGGGACCTAGGATGCTATGTTTATAAATGTTTCTATGAAAAAAATATTTGAATATGTTGGAGCACCCCCTGATATATAGTGTAAACATCCACCTATTTTATTTGGGGACTAGTAAAACACCAGTGAGATGTTTTAGTCTATTTTGTATATAATTTTAGGAAACCACAGATGTACTTTTTGTATTTTTTCTCCATAAAAATCTTCTAAGAGACCCTGAGATTAGACATCGATAAGGATTTCAGTAATTTATAATATGGTAAGTGCCATTGAATTATTATTCAACTTATATTAATAATTAATGGTGGATTTGATTATGCTAGAAGGTGACAAGACTTATCGTTTTGGGAACATTAACAATATACTACGGAACTCTATTTGAAAAAATGTGAGAATATTTATATATGAAATCCATGTAATAGTTCCAAAATTAGGTATTGGTTATAAAGGGAAACCAATTTAAAGGTATTTCATCTAGGTAGCATCATTCCTTTTCTGGGGATGCATGTGGGTCATTAGGATGTAGCAATAAATAATATAAGGATTATCACTATGGAAGAGATATGTATAGTACATATAGAAGGGTTTTTTAAATTCATTAACTAAGAAATGGCTTGGAAAAGTGCTATTAGGGTGGAATATAAGGCCATATATGACCTAATTATGACATATAACTAAATAAGTATCACTCCAAAGGGGTGTTTACTAATTTGAAGATGTGTAGTAGAATCTTACAATTTATATCTAGTGGGTGTGGTTCTATTAAAACCTATGATTCATACATATATCTTATAGAGTACTATAATTTAGGTTTTTGGGGATCCTTTAGTAGTTCCAATCATGGTTCATGGAACCAAGTGTCAAGGGAAGTATATTAGGTAGAGTAAGGACTTTCATGGGTGTTGGGTAATGGGAGATTTGGTTCAACAGTCATGAAAAATACATCCAAATGAGAGGAATCATATCATATAAGTCAGTAATCAGTTGATATTATGAGGTTCATTATTTTTTTATCTACATTATATTCCATTTTTTTTGATACAGTCATGTTACACTCATTCATACATACTAATTTGGTTGCTGATTTGGTGAAAGAAAATTACTATGTATATTCAATTCTGTTTATTGATTCAAAATTAGAGTATTGATTAGATGGAATATCAAAATTTATATAATTATCCATATTTATTTGTACATTTAGGATTCTTTAAAGGTTCATCATGTATGAGATACATAATTTTAATTTAATCATTACGATGGATTACATTACTTATTACCATGAATGCATAAATCATTTTCACCTAAGTTAATATTTCACATTTAAAAGAGTGATTATTATACTGATATCAGGGAGTCATATCTATTAGTAGGATTTGAAGAACCTGTACATTAGTATACATGAGTGATATTGACCCAGTTGGCCCACATAATAATGAGAGATGAGGAGATACATCGTACATACTTTCCTCCAACTCATTAAACTTTAATTAAACCACGATAAAATAATAACCTTAGTATATTAAAAATATTAGGATATTTTTATAATATGTTATTTATTAAAAAAAATATAAACTTTTATTAAATGGGATATGAATTCATCCTTCTTGTGTACGGTAGACTACCACCTCATGAACAGATGTCATTAGTTTTTCTATTTACACCAATCATGGTTCTGTATGGTGAGAGATATAAATTATATATATGATATTTATGACATTATTATACCTATATAGTCCTTATATCACATATTGAGTGTTATCTTAAATTCTATATGATACACGGTAAGGTCACTCATTTGTACGATGGACTACCACCTCAAGAATCTTCATAAATCATATTTCTCTAACACTTTACATGGAAGGTGATAATAATTTTTTTAATGATTATATGTTATGTAAATGACATAATTATGATATTTATGAAATATTTATAATTATATAATGATAATATATATCATTTTCTTTCTCTCATTTTCATTGCTGTAAAGAAGATAACATCATTCATATATGTGACGACTGCCACCTTTACGAAGAGATGTGACTCTTTTTTCATAACCACACCATTTGTATGATATATATATATAACTATATAATATGATATTTTTTATATTACGATATTTATATACTGGTAAAATAATACTTACCGCAATTCCCTGATGATGGGTAAAAATGGAAACGTTACTCATGCGTACGTATGACCTACTATATTTTTGATCATAACATACTAAATATTTCATAACCATTAATCAATATTGTTTTTAAATGAGATATTGAAGTAAAACTATGATAATACTTAAATTATTATTACTCTGGATATTATATAATAGTATAATACATTCCAGAATATTATCTTTCACAATGGAATTTGAATGATAAAACAAGAAAATTAACAAGCAAAATAATGAAAATAATGAATGATTTTTAATCAATAGTTGATAAGACATTATAAAAGGGTCATACATGGTATTATAAATATTAATATTGTTTTGGTGTAATTTAATATTGTTTAAAATCCTATAAAGTAATTAAAATCACATTTCAATTAAAGTAATAATATGATAAGGTATTTCGTCTCATTTTACATTCCATTGATACTTATTTGTTATTATGCACCAATTCACCTTTATATGGGTTATATACTACCACTTTAACATGTAATATCATGAATAATTCAATATTAATCATATTTAAAATTTTATGATGAATTATTTAATCCAAAATTATTTGACATGAAAATTACCAAATGCCGAAAGTTATTATGAAATATCATATTCATTTGTGATTTTAAACTTTATCTTAATAAAATAACCTTATTGTAATAATTTTTATTAGTAAATTTAAATTCTCATAAATCTATATATTCTTATTTAATGTATATGATTATTTTATAACTATGATCCATTTTACGTATACTACTTAAATTTAATGTAATTTTATTAACTAGGGAAATGTTGATAAATATTTATCCTTTACTCAATATGAATATTTGATAAGGGACATTATTTCCTAAATAAATTTATTATTATATACATAAGGAATTATTTTGACTCATATTACACATTTTTTGACCAATTAAATTAATCCCCTTGATGCCTTAGTAGTATCATGTGATGATTACATTGGAGAAGTCATATGGATTTTTACATGATATATTTTAAACATTCTTATAAAAGGTCTTGATGCTAAAGGTTAACACTATATTATATAATTAAATATTTCTTTCAATTATAATAAAAATTTTATTATTCACCATGACATTTTCTCAATGAAATTATATATAAATGAATTTTATTCAATGATTATTGATTAAATAGAATGTGTTTCAATTATTTACCATCCCATATTGATTCATCCTTATCTCACCATGAGAGTAAAGTTATTTAAATGGTATATAAATTTAGTTACCTACCTTTACATGTTGATTATGTTCATTGATTCATTATTGATTCCTCTATACAAAACCCTTACTAAACATTTGATATAACCCTTATTTTTCTTCATTTCAACGAAATTCCAGGAAGTTTACCATGACTAATATATTGGTATAATCTCTATTGAATATTATTATTCTAAAAAAACTATGTTTTAATTTTTGTATTTCAAATATAGTATAGTAATCATGTAGTTATGTACTTTACCAATACAAATAATTTGATTAGTTTTTTTGGATTTTATTCCTTGAATATTATGTGAATATAATTATAGTCGACACTAGATCTATGATATTGGGGTCATGTTCATTACATTAGTCAATCCAATTTCTCTAATTTAGGTAGGATCAAGTTACCATGGATTTATTTTTTAGGTTTGTGAGGTAATCCAATTCCATTTATGTTGTATAGTTTTTCATGGATTTGTTGATGAAAGTCATACATTTACTACCAATTGAAGAAACCTATTTTTTTTAACAATTTAGGACATATATATATATATATGTCCATATATATTTCATATTCATTAGGTTTCTATGAGAATAATATTTTATTAGGATTCATATTTAGTGGTATCCTTATAGAAAGGGTTCTAAAAGGAACTTGAAAAACATGTGAATTTGATCATCAACTACCATTCTCAAACCAACATTTAGTCTTATTATACCATTAGGGTCTTATAAGAAACTCTATGACCTTTGTACACGATTTTATTTTTTAATTAGAGAACCCACTCACAATTATTTTGATATTCTATAATAATAGTTATCAAACATTGATTCTAATGGTTCATTTTTTCCCTCTCTATAGTAGACTGTCATGATTTCCTATATGTTAAAAGTGTTTTAGGGGTTATTATTTATTGGAAAAAGTCTCATATAGGAAATATTAGATAGTATTTAACTAATAGAGAAACTATTAGGGATCTCTCATAGTATATAGAGAGTTGACTAGTGATTCAATCCTATATTATTTGAGTTAGGTGGGTGGTATTTCTGTGAGTGTCACCTTAGTTGGAACATAGGGGAATTTAGAGGTAGGGGTAGTCTATGTTTAGTTTCATGGGTCCATTTGAGGTTATTTAGAAGATTAATAACATAGGATATTAATTTGGGAAAACATAACTATAAACGATTATGTGTGATGTATTACATATATCAAAAGATTAAATATATATAAATTAACCATATCATGTATTTTATATCGATGAGGTTGAGATAGATCCAGATTCATTGTTCATGGAGTGGCGAGTTCATATAGTGGGATGGAGTTAAAAACACTACATAGGTTGAAGGCCACTCAGGTATGGATGTAGTGGAAGGATGGGTGAATCTATGAGGATACAATTGATTGGAAGTCTTATATGTGGGTTTAATAGCTAGGGTATATCACCAATGAGACTTAGTGATACTTGTAAGTGATTCTTGAGGATGATTTATTAAATTGTGGGAAGGTGGTAACAACCTTGTTGTTTTGAAGGTATGAATTCAAATAATTTCTTACCAACCCTAATGGGTTTTAGTCATTTCTTGGTGTGGGAGTGTTCATTGGTGGGTCAAGTTTGTGTTTGAAGAAAATGGTTAACTAAAATATAAATAATCCATGTTACAAATTTCACCTCGAATATCAGGTGGGATTTTACCTGAGTTCTATATGGTGATGTAGTGTTGACAACCATTAACAGTAGGATTCTATTGGGTGAGAAATGGAACCATGTGGGACCCATTTTAGTTTTTTTGGGTTCATATAAATATTCTCATTTTCTCAGGTACACATTTATTAATTACTAAATTAAACAAATAAAATAAAATTAATGATGATAAAATGAGTTTTCATCAACATTCCTCAAAGAGAACAGTAGTGTACCCCTTCTCAATAATCACTTATTTATTCTACTCCAACTAATATTATAACATAATTATTTCACCTCATATCATAGTATTTTCTATCATAGGGGAGTGTTATATGTAATTTTAACAATCCTCTCTCTTATCAACTAGTTTTCTCTTGTTTCATAATTTTTTTATCATTGTTCGATACTTAATTTTCCTGATTTTTTAGGTTAATTTCTTTTTTTCTATTTGAGGTAAAATTATCTAGGGATCATTGTTGAGAAAGTAACTTATAGTCATATATATGTTGTTCCTTTCTTTCATTGTGATTTTAAAATGAATTATTTACATCATATAAAATGTGAGAAATTACATGTTGTTTTTTCCTGAAAACTAAATTAATTTTTGTTTCAATTTTTCCATATCAAATAAGGGGAACACAAAATTATATTTTATTCTTTGAAAAGTGTAAATAATCATTGTTGGTCTTAATTAAACAATTCCATTGGGAGGTATATCATTGATCCAAGACATCAAAATTACGATGGGTATTTATGTCTAGAAATCACTCCTATTAGCCTAGTATAGACACATAGTGTACTCCATAGTGAATAACAGTTGGAGAATGTGTCAAGGTAGGGTGAGAAGAAATTGGCACCAAAATTTAACACATGTGGATGTGTTAACAACATTAATCATTATATGTTCAATAATTGTAATATTATAAATTCAACTTTTATGATGTATTATTGATATTAATCAATGCTCAATAAATGGTGGTACCCCATCCACCATGAATTAAATAGTGACGGTGAATCAACCACCATTAGTAAGTTGAAATTTTTTTCACCTATATTGGGTCACTGGTCAATCGTTCACTAGATTGAAATTACAATATTGGAGATTCAACAACATTTAAAGGATGTGTTAGTGGTAAATCATACACTTGGTATTTTGTTCTATTAAAAAATGATGCAATTATCTAAACCTTCATATCAGAACCTTTTCAACTTTGGTACCATTTGTATTAGTATATCAACTACTTAGGATTCAATTTAAATTGTTTCATGATGATTCCACCATGATTCATTGTATCATTTCAACAGATATACCACTATTTAAAATTGATTTTATATTAAAAATACAATTTTAATAACAAATTTCACCTCTTATTTTGTAAATTATTAAATTTTTATCAATTTTTACATGATAATATTTAATTTTGTTTTTATGATTACATTTTTGGAGGAGGTTACTTGGATAGACAATAGTTAAATTGAAGAATAAACAGTGAAACTGTGTTAGATCACAATAACATGTGAGGGCTAAAAGGAATATTTTGAATAATCCATGTATCTAATTGGGAATAAAATTTGAATTAAATGATAAAATGTGTTGGATAAATTTATTTCGAATACTATTAATCCAAATCGATCCATTTGAGGCCCAAAAAATTCCATCTTTGAAGAGAATCGTCACATTTCAATGTCCCAATGTCACTTCTGTAATTCATCTATATATAAATTTGTAGGCCTATAAAAGATTACAATTATTATATAGAGATATGAAATAAGTTTTTGAAAATATTTTAGTTTTTTTCCAATGAGATATAAGGCTATCTACTCACTCAAAAAAATCTTCCAAGATGTATCTCGTAATCAGGGTTCCCAAAACCACCTTACACTTTTCCTATAAATTGGTAACTTGGGAACCCCATTTATATGTTCGACAAGGGGGAAATGTGATAATATTTTGTAGTCCCAAATAAGTTATTTTATCCCATTATTTTTTCATTATACCCTTATCCTCATGTAAATATTAGGAATGATGGATAAGTTCTACATGAGATTTATCCTTCTCATGATATAGGGCTATATTATGGTTGATACTTTCAAGGGATCTACACATATAAATATGGAGTTTTTTTACATAATAATATAAAGGTTTAGTGTTTACTATGGATTTTAATTATTCTATTATGTATATATTAAATTTTATTGATGCGTTTTTTTGATTTTTTTTCATAACCAATCATTGTGTAATTTTCTATATGCGACTTGTGTTATTCTAATTGGACCAAATAATAATCATCTTCTTTCCCAAATAGTTTAGATTTTTATCTTACATGAAATTCATTAAATAATTATAATAGGCTGGAATATGCCTACATTATTGTTATCTCATGGTTTATTTTAATGTCTATTATCTTAGTGGATGTTAGGGTAACTAATATCTTGAATAACCCTCACCAAATGAATTTCACTTAATGTTAATAGTTAAATAAGAACAAGGTAATTTTTAAGTAGTATAGAAATATATAAATGATCACATAAATATAATATATTTTTTAAAAACTATTTCAATGTTAAAAAATTAATCTTTTTAGAATAGGTCATTTTATTATTAAACTATTTTAAAAAACACACCAATTTTACCTCTTTCATTTAAAAAACATACTATAAATTCACTCTCTAAATTCATTAATTCTCATTAATATATGATCAAGGGTATACCCTATACTATAAAACAACTTTAAGAACATAATAAATTCTATATTTCATGAAAAAATTGATAACATTTTTTTATCTTTGTGGGTTGTTATTTTTTTTAATGGGAAATTTTTATAAAAACAATGTTTATTTTCTAAATATTTGTGTACTTCATTTATTCCTTTACTTCATTTTTTTATTTTATAAAATCAAATATTTGTAGGAAATATTAATGGTGAAATATTCATTGTATGGACTACTTACTTTTAGACTTTAACTAGAGATGTTATTGTTTCATACACTCCAAAATAAAGAAAACATTCCATTTATGAAGGGATCACAAAAAAATCAACACTCTTTTTGATACTTCATTATATTCTTTTGAAACCAACATAAAGATAGAAAAAAATTAATCATATGTATGAAAATAACAAAACATTAAATGAGATGACCAAACATATAGTAGATATTAAACTTACATAACATAAAATACCTGGTGAAGCACCTGATTTTGAATTAAAATATATATGTATTCACTTATTATAGAACATCATAAACATTGAATACAATTCCATCATAATACATTAAAAGAATTTAATTCTTTTTGTTCCGCATTAAAAACTGTAAATGTGAATGAATAATTGATTAATCATATAGTATTACCATTTTATTTATTAAAAACAACAAATTACTTTTTAATCATTGTCAAATCCCTAATTAGAGGCTGAAGGACCGGAAATTCATATTTCATGAAAAGTGCTTCCATAAAATTTGAACTAAAACAACAAGGAATGAGTTTTTATGAATAAGAAAATAAATTTGTATAAAAATTCATATATATTGGGAACATATTGAAAATAATTAATCATGTTTACAAACAATGAAAAAAGTGATAAAACTTATTTATAATATTAGATTAACCTCAATTGATCATAATATGATTGATGCTACTACATGTTGTTTAATATTGGAAAATACACCAAATCAGAATAATAACACTAATAAAAACCATTCTATAGAAACTAAATATATTTCTACAGGGTCTAGTAAACTCACAATACCAATACATGAGGAGAAATATTTTAAAAATAAGATGAAGATATACATAATGTTTTAGGAGGCAGGTACCCATCTCTGAAAACTTTTTCCTTCCAAAGGGAAATACTGACATCATTCTCCAAATCATTATGGTAACTATGATACAAATACCAATTAATCATAATGATTTCTCGAATTGAGATACCCTTCTAATAAATTTAGTTAAAAATTCCTATGTCTCCCCTATAATGAAAAAATTAAGAAAGAACCATATTATCCATTCAACACTGGTTGGAAAGACAACCAATATTATAGGTATATTTAGTATTCAAATAAGCCTCAACTATTTTGGATCCAAATGAGGTATTATATTCAACCTCTACCCTAAACCAAAAATCCTTAACCAGTATAAAGTTCTTTCCAGTAACTCCCTCCAAATATCAATCCCATCCTTAAGGACCTGATGAAAAAAAATTAATGAAACAGATATCCATTTCCAAAAATACCCCATAATCCAAACAAGACATATAATCTTAGTTACTCAAACTCTCTAACTTGGTGGATGAAATCCAAAGTCATGTGTATGTATATCTACCTTCTAAACCAATATGCAATCCCAGTGAAAAGGATAATGTAAGTGATATCATACATAATAGGGGTAAAAAATCATTCTCCATCCAATTATTCAACTAATCATGTATTTCCTCCTGAAATATGACTTTTACTACCTTTAAAAGATTCATGTTAAGAAAAAACTAACAAATATTGTGAATGAGTTATTAATGAGTATTTTTATGATCTATCCATTTATCTCCCGATTCCATAAAGAATCTATCAATCTAATATAATTTTTATAATAAAATTTCTAAAGTGATTATGGATACATTTAAAATGTAAAAAATTAACATTACACTTCTATATGGAGTTAAAAATATAACTCTAAATAAAAATTTTCATAAATATCTTTCCACCCATATATATTGACTAAAGGGGAATGAGATATTCATCCTTGGAATTAGTGTATTGTCCTTTATAAAACTAGTGATTCCAACTAAATTAATGTATTTTATACATTTATGATAACTTGAACCATAGGAGAGACATTATTTTCTAATGAAATTATTGATTTATGTTCTTATATTAAGGTGATTCCACACTATTTTTATACCTCTATTAATATTGGATAACATAAAAAACCATGAATATTCGTGAAACATGCTAACTTAAGCACAGAAAACAAAACGAGGGATTGATGACACTCTCATGTGAGAAAGGAATCTCATTTTCCCTGTAGACATCTAGATTATTTAAATAGGAAATACCATGGGCTGTTGATAGTCTCCTCTCATACATGGATGGATATTTCTCGATACAGAAAATACAATCATCAATATTCACAATAGTACACAATCCTTGGAGTTTTGTGGAGATAAGAAATGTTTTAATATACTTGATGTCATAAATCATCCAGTTGAAGATCACTCTACTCCTTTGGTATATTCAGCGGATGTTCTCTCCAATAACACACACAAAAACATTCATTCCTCCCACCATACTCTGATTTTTTTTCACTTATTCACTAATTGATGATTTGGGTTGGGATTAAACATTCATCTATTTTTTGGGTTTAGAAAATTTAATTTTTCTGTTTTAACTAATGAGTTTGTTTATTCTGAGTTACCCATGACTGTCAATGGTTATAAAAATCTAATTTCTACTCATTGCCTTTCAATAAAGAATAAATATGAGTAGATAGATAGTTTCATGGAAAAAATTCCCCCTAAATCCCTTCCATTTATCCACAAAATATTGGTATCATAATTAAAACAACCATATAACATAAAATATTTATATGTTAGCGGTATTTACTAGTTACCCATCATTATTTATAATATTTTATCTCTTGAGTATTAAAACAAACTACTTATAATTTTTAGTGAGTCCGAAAAAGAGATAATATGAACACTACATGATATTATAGGTATTATATCATCTATTTTTATACACTGCATACTTTTATATGATGATTTTAAACCCATAAGGGATACTCAACATTAGTGGTATACCACCCCCATTAATGTGGTAAAATTAGATGTTAGTAAATTAATAGCTGTTAGGATCATCTATCCGATTTCAAATTATAAAAAAAATACGCTATTTAAAATTGTTCTTAATATAATTTGAATAATGTTAGTATATAATAAATGCAGTTTATTAGTTCCAATATGTATTAAAAATTTTGTACGAGTCTCTATTGACTACCACAGACTAAACAAATCCATGTGAATTGATCAATTTCCTCTACCTTTAATTGTCCATATATAAGAAAATTTTGAAAGTAATTCATATAATTATTTCCTTGATGTATATTAATATTATTTTGTAATCTATACAGCCCCATTGGATCAAGAAAATACAGAATTTACATATCTATTCAGCACATTTTCATATCGGAGGATTTCATTTGGTATCTGAAATTTATCATATACCTTTTCCTATTGTATGTTGAGTATATTATTTGAGTACTATGATAAATTTATGGATTTTTCTTGTATTATTTTAGTGTTTATGGCTCGTACATTGATTAATTTTTGGAACACATAGGTTTATCATATGTTGTTTCATTGAAAAGGATATCATATTAAATTATAAAAAATTCCATTTCATAGTAGAGTGGTTGATATTTCTTGGGAATGTTATTTAAATATGATAGTTCATAATAATAAATAAAAAATTGAAATAATTTCCCCTCTTCAATTTTTAAAATATTATCATTATGTGAAATATTTCTTGGGTCCTGCTAGTTTTTACCACTTATTCATTAAAAAAATTATTAAGATCAAACATCCTTTTCAATATTGGTATAAATAGAATATGTTTTTTGTTTTTTTATAAAAACCATGAGGATGTATTTAATTTATGAAAAAGGATTCTAACATTACCACTATTAATCATACAACCATGGTGGAATATTCCCTTGAAACTCATATGTGATGCTTATTAATTTTTATTTGGGGTACTTGTATCACAAAGTGTTTTAGATCCTCCTCATTTTATTTTGTTTTCCATAAGTCCCCTTGACCCATCTCAAGAAAACTACAAAACTACTAGAAATAAACTTTTTTTTTATTTTAACATTTTTAAAAAAATATTCATATCTCATATAAAAATAGTCTTTTTTTGTCATTATGCCAATCAATTTATTATTCAGGAACTATAATATACGGCCTAATTCTTATGGTGGATGATCCTATTCTATAATTTTGATGTTTTAATTAATGAAAATTGATGTATGAAAAATTAATTAACTAGACTCGTTAGTGGTATTTTCCACCATTAGAAAACCATATTGACTTAACCCACCCTATTGGATAATTCTTCCATGTCAATAACAAAATTAATTAGTACACCTTAAACCTTGGTAAACCAAGACTGTGATTTTTTTATAAGTATCTAAAATCCTCAAAAAATATCTAACTCCAAAATCCCAATTATTTAAGAATTATTCATGATGGTGAATTTGGGTGAACCATACATTGGGAGAATTTTCAGAGACTGTGTTGTACATTTGTGGGTCCATGCCTCTGATTTCACCACTTTTTTAAGCTTCAATAACACTCTACCTTCTATGGGCTACATGGGATCTCTAAAAGTAGCTCGAAAGGTTGTTGACATTGAATTTTTTTAAATGATTTATATAGAGATTACCATTAGTTTAATACATCATTTACACTATTTCTATTCACATGGAATGTATCCAAGAGGATTAAAATGCATTTAACAACACATGTTATTTTGTAAGATCTATGATGAATAAGGAATTGATTTCATGAGGCCTTTTCCAAATTCATTTTGATTTTTATACATATTTTTATAATATGTCTCCTAATAGGTGGAAGAAATGTATAGAAACACCAATGACTCTTTTATGGTTATTAATTTTGGGACATTGCATATTTATAACATGTATGATTTTTCAATATTC
This sequence comes from Viscum album, assembly GCA_963277665.1. Lineage (NCBI taxonomy): Eukaryota > Viridiplantae > Streptophyta > Magnoliopsida > Santalales > Viscaceae > Viscum > Viscum album. The sequence goes on from OY728132.1 coordinate 1,883,352,624, forward strand.
ATCATTACTACGGAAGGATATTATCTTTTTAATTGAAAAAAAATGCTTTATAGGAATGGGGTTGTAAAAAAGTCCCTATTTTATATCACTCCCAATCTAAAATACAAGATTAAATGTAAAATTATGATATTAGTAGAATATTGGAAAAAATATTAAATCACAATAGATAGGGCTGGAGTTAACACTTAGATAATGAGATTTGGGTGTACTAATAATATTTTAAAACCAACATTAGATTTTAACTATATAAAGTTATTTTTGTAAAGGATTTTCACCTAATTATGGAGGTCGATCACCATTCATATTGGGATGTTAACTGATTTAATATGACCCTCTTAGATAACAGTAAGAATAAGATATTATAGATTTTTTAGATAAAGGAAATTATGAGAGACTAGTATGTGATATACCTAAACTATAATGGTAGATGAAAGTATTACCATGATCACCTCCTCCTTCATTGTCAATTCATAATTTGGAATAACGAATATCATTTCAATGAAAGGCTGATGTTTTACCGAGGAAAACTTTGTTCCTACGAGTTCGTCCCATACATTATTACTAATAAATATCTATTTAGTGTTTCATAATTTCAAAATAAAAAAACAAAAAAAATAATTATCAATTGGAACCAGTTGAAGAGGATTCATAGACCCATTTAGAAGGACCTAGTGGAGGAACACCACATTCAAGAAGAAACATACCATACACAACCACTAGGTTTTTCTGTCCATCATAGATTGTATTTTATTATAGTTAGAACATTATACACTCTAGGGGTGTGGGTGGGTACATTCCAATGTTACTTAAGACTTTAATCATATTTATTATTTATCTTTTTTTGTCATGTTTTGTGTTATTTTTGATTCCAATCCCCATTTCTCTTTTGTTTATAATACAATGTTTTTATTCCCATATAATCATGGAAATTTTTAAAATGAATGAAAAATTTCCCTATTTCAAGTTGATTTAACATTTTAAAAACCACTAATGGAATATAATTTTTATCACTAATTTAACATTGAGTTTTGATTACTTCAATTAAATTAGTTTTTTCAATGATATAAATGTTTACGTCCCAATGAGTCCTTTGATATTATTCATACCCTCTATGTGATTAATTTATGTGAAAATTGTGTCACTTAATTTATCCACACATATTTCCACCCAAACATGAAGTTTTAATATTTCAAACATAATATGAGGAAAATAAATAATATTTATCATACATTAAAAATTATTTTTTTATACTTGTGTTCTTTGTTTGATCTATTACACTACTATAATGGACTGACCTATGTAAGTGTACCAATTATCTAACTGTTGTACAATCTAAAAAACATAATAAAACATATAAATAATATGGGTAGTGATTAAATTTATAGCATATGAGGATATCTATATCAGGATTATAATATTTTACTTATAGAAATTCTTCTATGTATTGGTTTTGAAATATAATCACAAAGTATGTATAGAAGGGTCGATAAAATGAATTAGGTAAGTAGAAATTTTTTGAAATAACCAATATTTTCTGGATAGGAATTCGAAATAATAGCATGAAATGGTTTCCACACACGCATATTTATTTATAGTTAAATAATTTACTTTTGAATTCCCTATATAAACTAGTATCATAAGTCTCCATAAATTTTATTTTGATATGATTTAAGACAAAACATTTTTGATGAACACTTGGAATAATTCATTGTTGTGGTTTTTTCGTTCATCACATTAAAATAATGGATAATATTTTCCTTGAATTGTTAATATGAATGAAATTTTGAATAAATATGAGCATAAATGTTTGAAATATGACCTTTATCAGGAGTGAAAATGATTAATTGTGAGGGTGTGATCACACTGTGATTCACAATTTTATTTCCACCCTTATTTCGCTTCTTTAAAATAATTATCTATATAAAATTAAAAATACAAAAAAAAATTGTCCCTGAAATTTGGTTTAGTTATTTAATTTTTATATATTATAAAAATGGAATCATTAAATGAATTTTTGATTACATTATAGGAGGATATGATTTAGAGATCCCATGAGGAAATTAAATAAAAATGGACCAAACTGCACAAGATCCCAAGAAAATATATTGACTTAAATTCGTACTATGAATAGTATATGAATCAAATTAGGATGAAGTTTTGTATACTAATTCCCACCCATGTGGAATACATTTCTATTTAATACTAAAAAATTGTATTCTTCCATTTGTTGAAAAACAATATTCCATCATTGAAGAGAATATCCGATTCTTATATTCTTAATGATGATTTTTTAATTTTTCCTTGTCATGGGATGTTGGACTAAAAATTATGTCAAATATTCTAACTAGTTATCCAACTGGTGGGTAAAACACTTTTTTTTCAAATGTTAGGAAATACTATTTGGTAACCCAAAACGATGATCCAAATTGTATCTCGAAATCTTGGTGGAAAACCACCTACCACCTTCAAATTAAATTAGAATAGTGGGATCCCCATTTATAAGTTTGAATAGGGGTATGGTGGAACTACCTTTCAGTCCCAGTGATGTTTTACAATCCCTTTTGAGGTTTTATATGACCCTATCCTGGAGGATATATCATGTATGAAGGATAATTTCCATAAAAAAATCCTCCTCCTCTCAATGGAGGTATAAATAGTGAGTTATCATTATAAGGGAGAAAAACACTTGAAGGGTTAGTTCCAAAACATAATTATATAATTTTTTTTATATTGTGTTTTATATTTTTTATTCTATTTGTATATTAATTTATTGATGTATTTTAGTTGAAATTTTTTTATTTGATAACTGATCGGTTTGTAATTTTTTCTTATATAGATTTAATTATTTTGATTTAAAAAAATATGAATCCCCTTAAATCATGAAAATTTGATATTTTAAGTGCTTCTCAACATACCTTAAAGAATGATAATATGTCTGAACTTGGAAACATGATTGTTATGGCATGTTTTAGTCAACTATAGATTATTATAGAGGCATTATCTGAAACCAACATCATGGTTAACCCACAACAAAGGGATTGTACCAAAACATAATAATTAATTAAGGACAAATATCTTCTCAAGTGGTGTATTCTTGTATAAATGAGCACATATTATTAATATATTTTTCAGAATAATCTTTTTTTCAAATATTTAACTCTCTAAAATAAGTCATTTTATTTTTAAATTGTTTTCAAAATCCCCCTCTTTTATGTTTTGTCTTGAATGACTTATTGTAAATCCACGGTATAAACTCAACAAAACCCCTTGATAGATGGAATAGGGTATTCCATATGGTATAAAAAATTAAAAAAGTAATTAATTTGATGTTTCATGATAACATGGTCATTTAACCAATTTGGTTTATATACATAGGGTTCATTATATAATTGGTGATGATGTCATCATAGTGAAACGTCCAAATGGATACGTGATATGGTGGTATGTATCCCTGATGGGAGTGATATTGGTGGTATATTATCCACATAATTAACATGTCTTGGTAGTGTTTTCTCCACCTAATCTATGAAAAAATGGTATATCATCCACCTAATTATGCATAGTAGTAGAGTATCATCCACCAAAATTTAATGATACCTTATTTCCTAGGAAAACAAATATTTCCTTTAAAAATATTATTGCTAGATCATTCATCTCCATTTGTTAGGATTATGGTAGATCATTCCTATAGTCATTTTTAATAGTTATAACTCTTTTATATTGAGTATTATACAAGGATTAAAATATAATTCATCATTAAGGTGTGTGTTTAAATTATTGGTATCTATACGACACTGATCGGAGTATGTATTCTAATACATAGATTCTTGAAAGAAATCCTTTGAGTGATGGGTTGTTTATATATTTTATTTTCCATCACATCATATCAATCATGAAACTACATGTACTATATTATAATGGGAAACCATTATTGGTTTCATGCTATATCGTACTAAAACCATGATTGATCACCCTAGTACCCAAGAAGAATTTATGTTTCATGACTAATTTTAGGAATAGGTATCTACTATGATTAGAGTTAGAAAAATAGGAGTTTTTTGTGTTTTTAGATGGAACTATTCTAACAATTTTGATAAATTGGAGTATGTATACAAAATTTATCTCGTTTTTATCACATTTTATAACATCTACCCATGATAAATCACTGTTATATTTTTGTGAATTTTAAAGAATTTATAGCAATTCATTTTGACACATAATTTTTTTTGTTTTTTATTATTTTCAATCATTTAGTTATGATATAAATTTCTTATGCTACTCTTATATAATGTTGACTATTTCCATGATATTTTGTCTGTTATTTTTTAATGGTTATCTTAACTAGAGAGAATCATATACAAACCTCAGTATATCGACCATCACTATTCTTAAATAGCCTTCATGATATGGGGAGTTAATATTGGGGTTTCTAGCACATAGTTTGTTCATAGTGGAGACAAACTGGATGAAGGATATTATATATATAGTTAATAACATATATTTATATTAAATATTTTTTCAAAAATAAAATGAAAAATATAAAAAAAATTCCTTCACTAGAAAGGGAGAAATATTTAAGGTAAAACAATTGTGGGATATTAAACAATTGAAGAATCATCCCAATGATAATGATTACAAAACTAATTAATTTGAGTTAGTGGAGGTAATATTTTTATTCCAAATATGGTGACATAATCTCTAAATTGATAAGTACAACATATAAATGGTCTATAAGTATTTAATGTACTTATTTAAGAAGAATTAGTGGAAATAATATAAATAAATGAATAGGGTTGTTTAGGGATAAATATTATATTAAAACTATCATTATGGAAAAAAACACATGGATAATGATGTATTAAATATACATGATAATTTATTTATTCCCATTATTATGTATATTAATAAATTAGAGCTTAATTATCTAGTGAGGATAGACATTTAAAATAAGATATAATGGGAGATATCATTGATATCCCATGTATTTATTATAATATATTTACAATAAAGTATAAAAAATAAAAATAAAATTATGAATCCCTATGAAATGAGAAATAATTTATAAAAAATGGGATGATTATCATGTTTAAAATTTATTATAATGAATTATTTGTTGTTGGAAAGAGAGTATGTGTGTCATTTTTATCAGCATTAATGACCTATTTTTTATAAGATTAAAATATCTCAAATTTATATATACATCCATGAACTCACACTCTCAATTATAATTAACATCTTCCACAATTCATGTCAATGTTTTTTAAATATCATTGGGAGGATTTAAAAATTAAGGTATAACTTATAACCATTTATCACTATAAAATGTATAGGTTTTTTAAAAGGACATTACAAGAATTAAAAGATATGTTGACTTCATACTGACTTCAATTTCAATGATTTTGGGACTATAATTTGATATATTTCTTGTATAATAATAGCTTTCACTGAAGATAAATATAGTGTTTCATGAAGAAGATTCTATGATATTTTATAAAACTCTAACCAATTTAAATAAATTCAATTAATGAATCTAATATGTCTTTAACTTATTCTATAAATAATTGTGAAATTATTTTTCATCTAAAATAACATTAATGAAACACATATTATAAAATAAATATTGGTATGTAAGGAAATAACCTAGAGTTTTAAGTTAGAGATCCTGTATTTTTAAATATACCACCTCATATGTTAGTGATAAAGTTTGATGGTATTGTAAATATAAAAAAATTATATTTAAACTTTTCATATATTGGAGAAGATATATGTTGTGTTGTGTAGATTGGTTATACAACCCAAACTATCAAAACTGTATGAAAAATACTTTCTCCAAATTTGAGGATGTACATGATAATTTCAAATCATGTACCTATAGAAAGAGATATACAACTAGAACCTATCATATCATATCCTGAAGAATATTTCTATATCCATGATATTTTAAATAAAGTGTTGTAAAACTGAACAATTTATTAGTGGAAAATATTTTGAAAAATAAAAAAATCGAGTTAATTTTGGGGAATCATGATGTAATGAATGCAACACTTCCACACTAATTAATGAATATTGATGATATTTAAAATTTTAGTAATATTTTTAATATTGTGAAATTTAATAATTGTTCCAATTTATATAAAAATAAATAAAGGAATTACATTTATATATTTATTAAATTTATTCATTCTAATATAAAAAATATTGAACACAAAAATAATCATTAAATTTAAAATAATGTAGAAAAAATAAGAAAAAATTTACTATAAATTGATGTTAGGCTTCCCCTAAAATGTGGTCCCTAAAAAAATAAATCCATTGTGAAGAAGTGTTGATTGAAAAATAAACCACATATACAATATATATATTAGAGGGAAACTAAAATAACAATATGTGTCATTTTTAGATATCAGTTAATTTAATTATCATATGAGGAGGGAAGTTATTAAATGAACAATGGAAGAAAATTTGTTGAATATTAACTTATAATTATCTTATCCTTACATTAAATTTTCAAATTACTATTCTTTTAATTTTTAAAAGACAAATAATAATTATAAATAATTAATTTTTATATATAAATCTTATTTAATAATATATAAGTTAAATATGAATATTATTTTTTATTCATTAAAAAATTAAGTGTTATCATAGAAAAAGTATTTATAAGTCAACATATATTTTCTTAATAGTTATTTTTTGTATATGTGGAGATTTTATTCCAAAAAAAATATTTTAAATTATTATTCAAATAATATAAATCATGTATGTATTTATTTTTGTTAATGACCATTACTAGTATAAATAGATAGGTGAATTGTGAAATCTGATATTTGTATATGTTGTTTTATATGAATAATTATGGATTAAATTTATGTAATGAGTCAGTATATAAACCTTTTATATAAATATATAACTCAAGGTTAGACTGTTATATTATTCCCCACAAATAATCCATTGAAAGTTTTAAATTTTACCATGATACTAGCCCCATGGTTCCAAATACTACCCTTTACAAACCCTATAATACAAATAATTTTCCAACATATCTCACCTATAAACACTCACCAATCTAACGCATTATCTAATCATAATATTTATATTTCTCCTTGATATAAATCATAATAACTTTACACTAAAAGTTTATTACTTCTATTTAAATTAATGTAAAAAGGAAATTGTCGATGAATTATTTTTACATATATGAATTAGTTTTATTTTGGAAAATATAGTAATATATATACGTTAGATTTTTTGAATAATTAAATTTTCAATGCCAAAAAATTATGTATCCTAAACCATTTTTCCTTTAATAATTTGTTTTTTTCTATCCTTGTGTATGTCATATATGTTTCTTGTTAAACTTACATTAAATTGGATATAACCTTTTGTGAAATTTCTAATATTTTTTACATATTAATGTGAACCTCATATTTACCTGAATGTATGTTTTATAAATATCCAATTACCATTAAGCAGTTTTAGTTTACGCTTATGTAGAATATTTACTAACCTTATTAAAGATTAAAATTTTTGGTTTTCACCTAACCTGAACTATGTAAAAAAATACCCTTATAGAAGATATGAAAATGTTTTATTACCCTTATAATAGTCCAATACACAAACACATGTAAAAAATGATCTACCTGTCAAATTATATTCATACTACTAGTTGATGTATACTACTACAAGAAGAGATTTACTACTTCCATTCAACTTAGACAATAATCTGTTAAAATTTTCTACCATCATTTATTACTACTACCCCAAATAAATAGTTTCTACTACAATAAAAATAATGATACAATTATTTGATGTTTTCTACTATTAGTATAAAATTTCTATTATTTGGTTGGTTTGGTAGTAGAAATTCCAGATCTTCTACCTCTGATAGAGACCTTCAACAACCATTTTAATCATGTTATCCATAGTATTGTTCTTTTATCGATACAATTATGTCACACCTACTACTTCCAGTATATATATTCTATGACCATATGATTCTACAACTACTAGTGTCTCTCTACTACTAACACCCTATTCATTCTACCTCTAGAAGAAGCTTCTACCCCTATTTGATTCCCTACTACCATTGATGAATGGATTTAAAATTCAAATTAATTATTCCAATGACAAAAGTTTGTAATTTTATTCATGTATGAAATATTTTTACTTAGGAAATATTATTCTTTATATAGCCACTCATTTAAATTGACAACAAATTCATAGTTTTTTTTACATTCTATCAGTTTACAGTTTTTAATATATCATTGTTACCCTATAATATATAATTTAAGATTCTATAAGTGTATAAAATAAAAGGAACCCCTCATTAACAATTTCTAGTTGATTAACTTCAATTATTGAATCGATGATTGTGCTTCAATACTCATACTTTCAACATATAGTATTTTAAAATTCAATAAATAAAACTTTTTTCATCAATAAAGTAAATCCTTATAAAGAATATTTGATGTTTTTTTAATGATAGATTTGAAGATAATTAAAAAATATAATAAGATCATTCCAGATCTTATCTTACATGATCAAGGATAGAATAACTACACATAAATTTTCTTACTCATTAATTTATCTTGTCCATTTTATTTACTTTATAGTTTTATTTCTATAACTATGTATTTATGGAATACAATATATTTTTAGGATTATATAGCACTAAAATACTCTACTCATATTACTATTATAACATATATCTCATGAATAACTGTGGAAGTTGTTGTGTGTATCTTGGATATCTTGTTGTGTAGTTTTATGTAAAAACCAGATATACTTTTTTGATCAATTTTGTTTTTTAAATGAAATCCTTTATAGTGAGTTGCTATCAACTAAATAGGATTATGTCTGAGCTTTAGAATAAACCTATTTATATTATTTTCACCTTTTTTATTATTTATTTTATTAGGTTTTAAACATATCAAGTTATAGTTTTTAAAAAAATTAAAAAACAATAAATTAATATTTTATTTATTTTATTTATTTTATTTGATACAATTAATTTTATTTGAAATGTTAATTATATATAGACCAGGACTTAAAAATTAAATAATATTAAATTAAATGAATAATTCACATTGAAGGTCTTTTCAGGTTTATATTTTTAGAGAATTATGATATAAATATTACATCTCAAAAGATTACAAAGTAGACACTTCTACTCAATTTCCATTTTTTCCAGAAAAATAAATACTCTTGAAAAATAGAGTAATGTATAGTTCCATGTTTTAGACAAGATGAAATTTCATTGATCCAATCATTGACCCTATTCATCTTTAAGTCCTGTGAAAAACATTTCAAAACATGTGATGAGAATGAAAAGATCAGTAAGGGTTATCAAAAAATGAATGAAAACATTTGTTCATCATTTAATATATAACATTTGCTCTTTAACATACCTCATGAAATCGTAAGATTTATTAATAACTCATATAAAATATTAATCATAAAGTTAACTTGTCGAATCCATATCATACTTACATTTTAGCTATCATAGCTATGTAGGGAGTTACATTTGGAATACCCATGACAGTGTATTACCTAAATCACTTAGGAGAAACATTCACATTTACCTCTGCTACATTACCCAATGCAATGGAGAGCTATTTCAGGCTTACCTTCCCTAGGATTATCATGAAATAACCCGTATACGTAAACGATGCCGAAGAACCAAAACATTTTCATAACACATAAAATAATCATAAATGAAAGATAAAATTTCCACATTCTAATCACAATATATCATTTAAATATATTAACATAAAAAATCCATTATCAAATCCATTTCCAATACCAAAATACCTAAAAGATTATATCATATTTCTTTTCCTTTTAAAAACATTACAACTTGTTAAGGAATCCAAAGATCAAATAATACTCACGGCGGTGGAAAGGTCGTTGTCACCATGTACGTTAACAAGAAACATTATTTTTTTATTTTAGTAAAATGCTTTGCAGAAAAGGATTAAATTTGAAAGAAATTAAAAGTCAATGTTTTTTATAATGTGTATAAAATCAAATCTTGTATTTAAAGAAAATAGGCCTCAGTGAAAGGAGATTGAGATGAAGTCCCCTACCTCGTGTCTGAATTCATCGGTTTGCCCTTTAATCTCTTGAATAATAAACTAAAGTTAATTTCTACTTCCTAATAACCTCTTTCAAGTTTATTATTCCTTTTATATTGCTTATTATTATGTTATAAATATTATGTAATCATTTTAGTTAATAATGGTCATTTTGTCGATATTTGGTACTTGAGTCAAAAATGAACACCATATATTTAGAAGTTGTCCATGTGGTCAATATTATATTATATAAAAAATTATATTCATTATTTAGATATCATATATATCACATATATATCCATTATATACATCTATTTATAATAGTATATAACATTTTGAGATAATTAATGAAATGCATCGTTCATAGAGACGGTAAGTCGTACGTTCGCATGAACGCTGCATTCATTTCAATTTTGTATTTAAATGGAATAAAAAAATAATGATACATAGGTATATAGTAATTCCTGTATAATATTATATTTAATATCATTAAATAAATCCTTTATAAATCCCACATATGGCATTAACGAGTCATTTCACTTTTAGGGGCGGCAGTCCGCACTTCCTCAAATAAAATTATCACGTTTACCCATAATGGAAACTATAAAAGTATGCTATAAATAGAAAATAAAAAAGAATAAAGAAAACATAAACATAATATATATCATATATAAATAAAATTCCATCATAATTTCCACAATGAGAGGTGGTAGGAGATAATAGAACAATCATCATTTCATTAGGTGTTTGTTTCCCATCCACAGAAATAGTATGTTTTTCACCCATTAGATGGAGGGTTGTGTAAGTGTAGTTAGAATCCATCTTATAACAACATAATAGTATTTTTAGTATACTTTTTTCATTATAAAATAATGTAATAAAACGATTTTAGGGGTTTGGATAAGTAAAATAAAACAAATAAACTTGAGATAATACGTTTCCTTTAAATTGGGTGACTCCCTTTGGTTTGAACCAAAAGGGTTTATTGAAGTGTTTTCTACCTAATGTAAGGATTCTAGGATGAATATATGGATCTTGGGAGATTATTGGATTTGAGGTTTCACGAGAAATAGGGTTGATAAGTATGTGGAATGAGTCACAAGTTAGAGCTTTTTATAAGGGAGATGAGGGGCTCTTTAAGAATGTTTGAAATAATTATTTTATTATAACCACATAGACGATTTCAAATGGTCAAATAATTTTTGTAGTAAAATTTAAGATGAATCAGGGTCGAAATAAAATCATCCAATATAAATTGGATAGGTTTTGGATATTTTTTTTAATATTTATAATATTATTTTTTTAAATCATTTATTAATGATGTAAATATTGAATCATTATTGTGTAATAAATAATTTAATTTATTTGATATCCAAAAATTATAAAAAAAGAACAATGATGTAGGAAATCTATATATCATTCCAATTAATATTTTTAGTCAAAAATATAACTTATATAACCACATGTAAATATTTATTTACTAAAAGATATCTGTTTATGAAATTTTTGTATTTACTTTTAATTAATTAATATAAACTTTTATTATTACTCCCATGTGTCTCCATGGGGTCCCAAATTCAACCGAAGGATACCCATGGTCGGACATGTATCATCCAATAGTATTAGGACACATGCTAGTGTAATTTAATATTATTATAATATTATATTTTACCCTTGTTTACTACGTTTACCTTTTAATCATGGTAGAAAAAATATTTACTGAAGTAAATATTTAAAATGTCTAAAAAAAGTTACATATTTACACAATTTGGACATAATGATTCTAAATTTGGAATCCATTTTTCTAAATTCCAATCATAGAACTGGAAGAAATAAATTTAAAATTAATTCCTATTGTAAAAAAAAGTGTGTTTTCAAGAAATAATAACTATCCAAAAATTGACACTTTTTTATATCTAATTTCAATGTGAAATTAATTAAAATGTCCAGAATTAGATTAAATAGTAAAAATATATCATAATTACACTTTATATCCAATTAAAAATATAATATATCTTTATAAATAAATTATATTAAAAGGAACTTTTGAATTAAAATATAGTTTTTTTAACTATTAATTAAAAAATTAACTTTATCAGAAAAATACCAAAAATTTACCCAATGTAAATTTTGATGTCCTGAATCTAAATAATAATTTTATTTTGTCAAATAGAACTTATAAAAATTACCAAAACTAGATTTAATGAGGGATCGCCATCAAAAGGTGACAAATCGACCTTTCAAAGAATAGTATAGTATTTTTTCTTAGATTTATTCACATTTGAGCCTCTATTTTTTATTAGATAAATGTAAAAACATTCAACAAACATGTATAATCATATTTTATTTAGTTCTATTCATTCCCAACAATACAATGGCTAGGCATTAACTACTATTTAAAATAATAATATTATACTACTAGTCTGCAAAGTAAGATTTCAATGAAACCTGATGTTGTGTATTGGGTATGCTATCAAACCTAGAATCTCCGTTAAAGTAAAATTAATATTTAATTCATAAATATTAATAAACAATCAAATGTATTATTATTTATTTACTCGGGATGTTACATCCTTCCCCCCTTTTGGTAATTGCATCCTCACAATTTTTATTCACTTATCAAATAAGTGGGGGTATTTATCCCTTATAACATTTTGGGATTCCCATGTTTCCCCTTAAACCATATGGTTTTTCCCCAAAACCTTTACCTGAAAAATTACCTTATTCTGAAACACTTTCTCTCTACTATCATGAATTTAGACTGGTTGTTCCTCATAAAAGAGATTCTCTTCCAACTAAACTACTTATGGGCTTAAAACATGAGATGGATCTGGCATACACTTTCTCAACATTACAACATGAAAAACATTTTATACATGAGATAAACAAGGGGTAAAGTCACTCTATATGCAACTTCTCTAACATTATCTAGTATTTAATAAGTTCCAATAAACGTCGAACTAAACTTTCCCTTCTTACCAAAACTTATCACACTTTTCTGGGGAGAAACTTTAAGAAAGACATGATCACCTATCTTGAAAGATAGATCCTTCATCCGGTTATCCTCATAGGTTTTCTGCATGCTCTGAGCTGTTCTCATGTTCTTATAAATCAACTGAATGTTTTCTACCATTTTTTCTACCAATTCTGGTCCATCATCTTTCTTTCACCTACTTCATCCCAAAAATATGGATTTTGACAATTCATTCCATATAATGAATCAAATATATCCATATGTATATTGGAATTAAAATTGTTATTTTACGAAAATTCAACCAAAAAATATGTTGGTCCCAACATCCCTGGTAATCTAGTGAACAAGCTCGTAGCATATCCTCTAAGGTCTTAATTGTTTATTCTGACTGCCCATCTGATTGAGGGTGAAAAGTTGTACAAAAATTTAATTGAGTACCCAATGACTTCTGATGGAGTTTCCAAAAGTTATAAGTAAACCTGGGATCACGATCCGATACAATGGAGAGGGGAACACCATTCAACCTTATTATCTCTTTAACATAAAACTGAGAAAGTTGATCTAAAGACAATATATCTTGAATAGGAAGGAAATGAGCACATTTAGTCAATCGACCAACAATAACCCAGATTTCAATGCTACCCACAGATGTGTTTGGTAATCCCACAATTATGTACATTGATATATTTTCCCATTTCCACTCTAGAAATGGTAAAAACTAAAGCATCCCTTTCAGTAACTGCCGCTCTGATTTACTTGTTGATAAGTCAAACACTTCACAGTAAAATCTACAATATCTCTTTTGTAACATCCCAAGTAATTAATTAATAATAGATATTTTTACCTATGTCTATTTATGAATTATATAGTGTTTTAGCGGCTTAAAATGAGAATAAATCCAATCTTAAGCATGGACTACATTAATATTTTTAAATGATTGTTTTACTGCCTTTTGATGGCAAAGCATTTTTCAAATCAAAATTTTGAAAATTTAATAGACTCTATTTTTCAAAATAAACTTATTCTTTATTATTGGGACATTAAAATTTACCTTGGATAATGTTTTGGTATTTTTCTGACAATGTTCATTTTTTAGTGAATAGTGAAAAATACTGCATTTTACATCAAAACTGCATTTTCATCTAATTTGATTATATGGTTAGATTATCTTTTTAATTTGTTTTTAAGTGTAATTATAATATATTTTTATCATTTAATCAAATTTTGTTCATTATTAATAATTTCACATTGGAATTGGGCATAAACAAGAGCCAAACTTTTCATAGATATTATTTCTAAAAAAACTCGCTATGTGTTTTGACAACGGGAATTATTTTTAAATTAATTATTGCAATTTATTTGTTTAGAATTTGGTAAAATTGATTACATATTTGGAATCATAAGGTCCAAATTATGTAATCAGGACTCTTTTGTTTTTTGACATTATGAATAGTAACGACGGTAATTATCTTTAATTGTCTAGATTAATTAGTAATCGGGTAGTTAGGGATAATAAAATAATAACATAATAACAACAAATGACCCCAAAATATTTCCCAATTCTATTGGTTTTGTCATATCCGACCATGGGATGCCTTGTTCCAATCCTGGGGACCCCATGGAATCACTTTGGTGTGATAATGACTTTTTATCTTTTTATTTTTAAAGAAAGTTAAATATAACAAGGAATATATCACCTGAGTAAAACATTTTTAATTTTTTCTAAAAAAATGATCTTAAGTAATATAAATATTCATCGGGAAGATAAAGATATTTCCGACATCATATTATTTTTTTTATAATTTTTAGACATTAAATAAATTAAATTATTTATGACATCATGATGATTCAGCGATTAACTCATTAATGAAAGATTTAAATAAAATGATAATATAATGTACAATCTAAGACTTAAACTTGTCAAAGATCTATTAGATTAGTATATTTCTAACATTTATCACCTTATACTCAAAATAAATCAACGTGGGACTTTTAAAATCCGAAACTCATTTGAAAATAAAGTATCATTTTATACCTTTCTAAGAGTGCCCCTCCTCTCCTCTTATAAAAGGCCCCCACCACTACCTCCTTACCCACGATTCTCAAGTCATTGGCTTGGCCAAGATCTGATCATTTTATCTCTCCACATCCCTCTCTTCATCCTAGAATTCTTACCTTAGGCAGAAGGCTCTTCAAGAAACCCTTTTGTTTCTAACCAAGAGGAGTTACCTGATTTAAAGGTAAAGACTTCTCTAATGTTCTTTTGTTTTATTTTTCTTCTCCAACCCCCTAAAATCTTTTTATTCATTTATTTTGTAACAAAACTAGTATTTTCAATATTCTAGGATGTTTTTATAAGAATTATTCGAGCTACACTTACACACACCTCCATCTAATGGTTAAATAACATACTGTTTCCGTGGATGGCGAATTTCTGCCTCATGAAACGATGATTGTTCAATATTATTATAACACCTGAAAAGGTGGAAATTAATATTTCACTATATTTATATATGATATATAATATTTTTATTTTTTACTTATGATTATGTATTTTTCATTTATGTCATACCTTTATGGCTTCCATTATGGGTATATGTGATATCTTCATTTAAGGAAGTGTGAACTACCACTCCCTCAAGGTGATTTGATTCGGTAATTCCATATGTGGGACGTATAAAGGATGGAATTAATGATATTATATATCATATTATACTAGAATTATAATATAACTTTGTATCATTATGATTCTATTCCATAAAATATGAAATAGAAATAAAATTAGCTTTCAGGCTTACGTACAGCTTACAGTCTCCATGAACGGTGCATTTCATTCCTTACCTCTAAATGTTATGTAATATTGTAAATGAATGTATATAGTGGATATATATGAAATATATGATATCTAAATCATTAATATAATTCTGGATATAATGGATATTTTACCACGTGAACAACTTGTAATTATAAAGAGTTTATTTTTTACTCAAGTACCAATGATCGACAAAACAACCATTATTAACTTAAATAATTACATAGTGTTCATAACATGGTAATAAGTGTTATAAAAGGAATAATGAACTTGAAAAGGGTTCTTAAGAAAGTAAAAATTTACTCAACTTTATTATTCAGGACGTTAAAGAACGATCGAGTCAAGTCGGACCCATGGTAAGGGACTTCGTCTCAATCTTCATTCATTGAGGCATATTTTTTTTATACAAAACATTCTTTTATATGGTTTATAAACCCCTTTTACTTTTACATCTAGTCAAAAGGAATATTTTTTTATATGAAGAATTTTACTAAATGAAAAAAGGAATGGTTTTTTTGTCATACATATGCGGCGACAATGACTTCTCCGCCACCGTGACCATTATTTGAGTTTCGGCTTCCTCTACAAGCCATAACTTTTTTTAAAAATGAGAAATAAATACCATGTTTTACTTTTCTTTTATTTTAGTATTGAAAATGGCTTTCATAATTTTTTTATTATATCAATGTGTTGTATTTATATCTTGTGATTGAAATGTGGAAATGTTATGTTTCCTTTATGCATGTTTTATTTGATAAGATTATGTTATGGTTCTTGGGAATTGTTAAGAAGATGGGTGGTTCCGTGATAAAATAATGGTGGGTGAGCCCGACATAGCCCTCTAATACATTGGGTAATGCAAAGGGGTTAAACGTTAAGGTTTCTCTAAAGATATTTTGGGAATATACTGTGATGGGTATTCCAAACGTAACCATGAGGGTTAATCCCTATGTAAGAATGTTATGAATGCATCGAGTTACCTTTATGTCTTATGATTTCTATGATTTATTCATTATTTGATGAGGTATGTTAAAATTATTATGTTTTATGAGTAATGTTTTATTTCATACATGGACTAATGTTTTCATTTCGTGTTTTTATATCCCTTACTGAGATTTTTATGCTCATCCCATGATTTGGAAATGTTTTCACAGTTCAAGGGAAAGGAACATGATGTGATGATAGGGTCAAGGAAGTGTCATGAAAGAATCCATGTTTTGTTTTAAATATGTTTTCGTTGATGGGAAAAAATGAGTACTATCTTTTATGTGACCACTTTGTTTAAATGTGGAATTTAATGAATGATTTATGATCTAATTATCTAAAACACTAAACATGAAAAGATCCTCAATGTGTAATCTTGTAATAACTCAATATTAGGTAATGTTTAAGGCTGAGGCCTTATAGTTAGTATAAAATGTCAGTTTAGATAACATTAGGAGTTATAATTCTATTAAATGATTATCCAAAAATATTTTTTATGGTCAAATTGAAATGATATAGCATTTGAAGATTACCATGTTTCTTCATCTAAGACATGTTTGTTTAGAATGGTTTTCTGCAGAGGAAATAGGGAAGCAGTGCTAGGAAGGCATACGGAAGGAAATAACCTTCTGAATCAGCATCCTAAGATGGTCAGAATTGGAACTGAATAGTTTGTTGCAGTAATGGAGTAGTTGACTCAATCGATAAATGGTAGTGGTATCAATGTACGAGGTCAGCCAAATCAACCGCAGAGGAACATGCCACTGGTGGAACATTTCATGCGGCAACATCCCCCATCATTTAGAGGATCATCTGACCCTGTGCTAGCTGAAGGGTGGATTGAAGCACTGGATAAGATTTTTGATGTCATGGGGAGTTTAGAAAATCAAAAGGTTAGTCTTGCTATTTACCGTTTGGAGGGTGAAGCAGATCAGTGGTGGTCGATGGTTAAAAATATCAGGGATGCAGATGAGATTGATGCTCTTTACTAGGATGAATTCAAAGGTATGTTTCTTGAGAATTATTTTCCTAAGGTTGTTCGTCTTAGGATGGGAAAACAATTCTTGTAATTGTGGCAAGAGGATGACTCATTGGCCTCTTATGAAGAGTGGTTCACTCGATTGGAATGGTATGCTCCAAATTTTATCCGAGACCTTCATAGTAAAATCAATCTTTTTTACTCAGGATTAAAGCCAAAATATCGAAGGGATTTTTCTTCTCGTGAGTTCAAAAGTTATGAAAATCTTGTTTGATGTGCTGAGAAGGTGTAAATGGAGTTTTCCGATGATCAAGTGTTCTATAACAACCAGAAAAGGAAGAGACCGAGGTGGCAGGAGAAAGGAATGAATTCTTCAAAAGGGTCTGACGGTAAGAAAACTAAGTTTCTTGTTTGTGATAAATGTGGTAAAAGGCATGCTGGGGAATTTCTTCTGAATTCTGGTATGTGCTACGGATGTGATAAGATGGGACATAAATCTCGTGATTGCACTGAAAGAGATCAGGGTGATGTTAAGGACAAATTTTATTTATAGTTAGTGAAATGTTTCATGTGCAATGAGATAGGTCACTATGCAAACGAGTGTCCGAAAAAGAGCTCGAGTGATGGGAAGTAGTTAGAATACAAGTAGAAAGGGGTGGTGAAATCCTTTTCTTCTACTTTAGAATATGTTGGTCCATCAAAATAAGTGGTATAAGGAACTTTGTATGTTTTTTCAGATTTTGAAAGTGTGTTGTTTGATTCAGGGTCTCCACATTCTTTCATATCTGAAAATTTTTCTAGTAAAATGAGAATACCATCTCAAGAAATGACTTTTGAACTTGTGGTAAAAACACCTGGGGGAAATGTTGAGGTAAAAAGAATTTATAATAATCTTCCTATCCTAATCCGTGGAAAGAACCTACTTGAAAACCTTATTGTTTTACCTCTAGTAGAGTTTAATGTTATCCTGGGTATGGGTTGGCTCTCGATTTACCATGCTAAGATTGACTGTAGAGCTAAAAAAGTTTCTTTTTATAAAGACTTTTAGTTTGTGTACAATAATGAACCCTTAATCTTGATAACATATCAAGAGGCCGAGAAACATGTAAATGATGGAAATGAATGTTACATTTCACATATCATTGAAAATAAGGGAACTGTTCAGATTAATGATGTGCCAGTGGTAAATGAGTATCCCGATGTTTTTCCTGATAAGTTGCCAAGAATAATACCAGATAGAGAAGTTGAATTTACCGTTGAATTAGTTCCTGATGCTAAGCCAATTTCAAAACCCCCTTATTGAATACCTCAAACTGAACTTTTAGAGTTGAAGGAGCAATTGCAAGAATTATTAGAAAATGGTTTCATTCGACCTAGAACATCACCACGGGGTGCTCCTGTTTTATTTGTTAAAAAGAAAGATGGTCCAATGAGACATTGAATTGATTATAGAGCCTTGAATAACATCACTGTTAAGAAAAAATATCCTTTGCCTCATATCGCTGATTTGTTTGATCAGCTCCAGGGAGCTCAGTTTTTTTCAAAGATTGACCTAAGATCGGGGTACCATCAGTTGAAGGTAAAGGAACTGGATATTCCGAAGACCACGTTTCGCACAAGATATGGCCATTATGAATTTGTAGTAATGCCTTTTGGGCTAACCAATGCACCTGCTATATTCATGGACCATATGAATAGAATTTTCCCTGAGTTCCTGGATAAGTTAGTGGTTGTTTTCATTGATGATATTTTGGTGTTTTCTAAAAGTAAAGTGGAGCATGAAAGACATTTAAGGGTTATTTTTCAAACCTTAAAATAAAAGAAACTGTATGGGAAATTCAGCAAGTCTGTGTTTTGGTTACAACAAATTTCTTTCCTTGGTCACATTGTTTCTAAAGATGAGACAACTATTGATCCTGCAAAAACAAAGGTTGTAAAAGAATGGACAGGACCCACAAACGTAACTGATATTGGTAGCTTACTAGGTTTAGTAGACTATTACCGAAGGTTTGTTAGAAATTTTTCATGGTTATCTAGTCCAATGACTAAGACAAATCGGATGG
Organism: Viscum album; assembly: GCA_963277665.1. Classification (NCBI taxonomy): domain Eukaryota; kingdom Viridiplantae; phylum Streptophyta; class Magnoliopsida; order Santalales; family Viscaceae; genus Viscum; species Viscum album. The sequence goes on from OY728132.1 coordinate 1,883,372,509, forward strand.
GTGTTAAGTTTATCTGGACAAAAGAATGTGATGATTGTTTTCAAGAATTGAAAAGAAGATTGGTGAATGCTTCAGTTTTGGCACTACCTTCCAAGAATGGTGAGTTTGTTATCTATAGTGATGCTTCATTGAAAGGACTTGGTTGCGTCCTAATGCAGAATGACCAGGTAATTTCTTATGCTTCACGTCAGTTGAAAACTCATGAGGTAAATTACCGTACACATGATTTGAAATTAGCTGCTATTTTTTTGCTTTAAAAATTTGGAGGCATCATTTTTATGGAGTAAAGTGTGAAATATATACCGATCACAAAAGTTTAAAGTATATATTCACATAGAAAGAATTGAAAATGAGACAGAGGAGATGGATGGAATTAATCAAGGATTATGATTATATAATTCATTACCATCTGGGAAAAGAAAATAAAGTTGTTGATTCTTTGAGTCGAAAAAGTAATGCTTCATTAATGATTTTGTGTTTGGAATGTGATCCTTTGGTTAATGATTTGATGAGCTTTGTCATAGAAGTTGTTGGTGCAGGATGTTCTTCTATTTTGTTTCAGGTATCAGTGAAATCATCTATATCAGACAGAATTTATCAAGCACAGAAGCAAGACAGTGAGTTGCGGAAAAGGGTAGAGCTGGTTCAGAAGGGTAAGTTTCCTGAATTCAACATTGATAATGATTTTTTTTGAGATTTGGGAAGAGATTGTGTGTTCCATGTGATTCACAGTTGAAGAGAGAGTTATTATGTGAAGCTCATAGTTCTCCATTTTCAGTTCATCCGGGAAGTACTAAGATGTATAGAGATCATTGGGAGTATTATTGGTGGGACATAATGAAAAGAGACATTGTTGATTTTACTGTGAAGTGTTTGACTTGTCAACAGGTTAAAGCAGAGCGGCAGTTACTGAAACCAATGCTTCAGCCTTTACTAGTGCCAGAGTGGAAATGTGAGAATATATCCATGGACTTTGTTGTGGGATTTCCGAAGACACCTCGAGGTAATAATGCAATCTGGGTTATTGTTGATTGTTTGACTAAATCTGTTCATTTCCTTGCTATACGAGATAATTTTTCCCTCGATCAACTTTCCCGTTTGTATGTTAAAGAGATAGTCAGGTTACATGGAGTTCCTCTCTCTATTGTATCTGACCATGATCCCAGGATCACTTCTAAATTTTGGAAAGCCTTCAGAAGTCATTGGGTACTGAATTAAATTTTAGTATATCTTTTCATCCTCAATCAGATGGGCAGTCAGAACGAACAATTTAGACTTTTGAAGATATGCTACGTGCTTGTTCTATGGATTATCAGGGAAGTTGGGACCAAAATCTTTCTTTGGTTGAGTTTTCTTGTAATAACAGTTTTCATTCCAGTATACAGATGGCACCATTTGAGGAAATATATAGGAATCAGTGTCGAACTCCATCTTTCTGGGATGAAGTGGGAGAAAAGAAGTTTATTGGACCGGAATTGGTAGAAGAGTTGGTAGAAAAAGTTCAGCTGATATAGAGACACATGAGAACAGCTCAGAGCAGGAAAAAGAGTTATACTGACAATAGGAGGAAGGATCTATCTTTTGAGGTAGGTGATCATGTTTGTCTCAAAGTTTCACCATGAAAAAGTGTGATTCGATTTGGTAAGAAAGGAAACTTCAGTCCAAGGTTCATTGGACCATAGGAAATTTTGGAGAGAGTTTGATCAGTTGCATACTGAGTGGCTTTACCTCCGAGTTTATCTCAGGTATACAATGTTTTTCTTGTTTCAATGTTAAGGAAGTACATGCTAGATCCATCTCATGTTTTGAGTCCAGAGGTAGGTCATCTGGAAGAGAATCTATCTTATGAGGAATAACCAGTTGAGATTCTTGAACATAGGGAGAAAGTGTTGCGGAATACTGTGATTCATCATGTAATGTTTTTGTGAAAAAACCACTTGAGTGAAGAGGCAACATGGGAATCTAAAAATGCAATGAGGGATAAATACCCCCACTTATTCGTTAAGTAAATAAATTGCGGGGAGGAAATTTTTGAAAGGGGGGAAGGATGTAACATCACAAGTAAGTAATTAATAATAGAAATGTTTACCTATGTCTATTTATTAATTAGATAGTATTTTAGAGGCTTAAAATGATAATAAATCCAATCTTAAGCATGGAATACACTAATATTTTTAAAAGATGGTTTTACTGCCTTTTAATGGAAAACAATTTTTTACATCAAACAATTGAAAATTTTATAGACTCTATTTGTCAAAATAAACTTATTATATATTATTGGGACATTTAAATTTACATTGGATAATTTTTTGGTATTTTTCTGATAATGTTCATTTTTATAATGAATAGTGAAAAATACTGCATTTTACATCAAAACTGATTTTTCATCTAATTTAATTATATAGTTATATTATCTTTTTAATTGGTTTTAAAGTTTAATTATAACATATTTTTACCATTTAATCCATTTTTGGTCATTAGTGTTAATTTAATTTTGGAATTGGGCATAAACAAGTGCCAAACTTTTCATTGATATTGTTTCTAAAAAAACCCGCTATTTGTTTTAACAATCGGAATTATTTTTAAATTAATTATTTCAATTTCTGTGTTTGGAATTTGGTAAAATGGATTAAATATTTGGAATCAGAGTGTCCAAATTATATAATCAAGACGCTTTTGTTTTTGGACATTATGAATAGTAATGACGGTAATTATCTTTAATTATCTTGATTAATTAGTAATCGGGTAGTTAAGGATAATAAAATAATATCATAATAATAAAAAATGACCCCAAAATGTGTCATAATTCTACTTTTTGTGTCATGGAAGACCATGGGATTCCTTTTTACAAACTTGGGGACCCCATGGAATCACTTTTGTGTGATAATGACTTTTTATCTTTTTATTTTTAAAGATAGTTAAATATAACAAAGAATGTATCACCTGAGTAAAACATTTTTAATTTTGTCTATATAAATGATCTGTTGGACTATAAATAGTCGTTAAAAAGATAAAAATATTTACTACATCCTAGTATTTTTTTATATTTTTTGGACATTAAATAAATTATATTATTTATAACATCATGATGATGCAGCGATTACCTCATTAATGAACGATTTAAATAAAATGAAAAGATAATGTAAAATCTAAAACATACACTTGTCAAAGACCTATTGGATAAGAATTTTTCTAATCCTCATCACCTTATCCTCTAAATACATCAATTTAGGACCTTTAAAATCGGAAACTCATTTGAAAATAAAGTAACATTTTATAACTTTCCAAGAGTGCCCCTCCTCTCCTCTTATAAAAGGCCTCCAACTCTACCTCCTTAACCACACTTCTCAAGACATTGGATCGGCCAAGCTATGCTCCTTTTATCTCTACACATTCCTATATTGATCCTAGAAGCCTTACCTTAGGCATAATTGTAACACCCCAAGCTTCTACGGTACGCTTCTCTTTGAATAATGGGATAGCGTGTGTTGTACGCAACACCGAGTTCTAACACACCATAACCAATCAAACTAGCCGTTATGAATAGTAATACATACTTTTCGAAATTATATTTATTTTATATTTTAAAATGGAATTCATTTCTGGATTCGAAATATCGAATTTAGCCTAAGGTGATATTTTGGTACTTTTCGGATAACTTTCATATTTTGATGAATAGTGAAAATTACTAAATTTTAATTAAAAACAACTTTTTTAATCAAAATAATTAATAGTGATAAATTATGAATTTGAGTGGTTTTAAAGTATATTTAGAATATATTTTTACCATTTAATATAATTTTGGTCGTTGGACATAATTCTACAATTAAACCGAACATAAACAAGTGTCAATCTTTTGATAGTTATTATCTCTTAAAAACACGCTTTTTGTTTTGACAGCGGGAATTAATTTTAAATTAATTTCTTCCACTTATGTGTTTTGAATTTAGAAAAATGGATTACATATTTGGAATCAGGATTTCCAAATTGTGTAAATAGGTAACTTTTATTTTTAGACATTTTGAATAATTACTGTGGTAAATATTTTATTTACCATGGTTAAGGGTAAATCTGGTAAATAAGGGTTAAAAAATAATATTGTAATAATACTAAATTACTCTAAAACGTGTCCTAGCCTTATTGGTTGATACATATTCGACCATAGGCATCTTTGGGTCGATTTGGGGACCCCACGGTACCACTTGTAGGTGATGGATACACTTTATTTTAATTAAGTTAAAATGAATACAAAAATGACACAAGCATATATCTTTTAGAAAAACAATTATTAAATAGGGTTATATATGTTGGATTTTAGATTATAAATATTAATTAGAAAGATAAAAATATTTCCTACATAATGATATTTTGTTTATAAATTTTAGACATTAAATAATGTATTTTATTTATGACACAATGATGATGCAGTAATTACTAAAATAGTAAAAAATTAAATTAATTGATATTATAAATACCCAAATAAATACAATATGAAACTTTTAATGAATTAAACTAATTTTCTAGGATAATATGATATATTAGTATTGATTTAATTTAATTTTTTCTAAGTAGTCAATCTGTTATGAGTTTCAAAAAAATCAACTATTTAATAGTGTCAAAATTGACATAAAATATTTTTTAAAACAAATATTATATTATTAATTGATATTAAATTCCTAAAAATCTAAGGTTCGGCAAAGTGACTTATATCATAATAGTTGCATCATTAATGTACCACTTTGGGGTCTCTTGGATGTATATAGTAAGTTTATTAACCATATAATATAAAATACAAAGAGACATTGTAAAAGTGAAACTAATTAACTAAGAGTTAATACTTCAAAATAAGGTTAATATAATGACCCAAACCTGTCTAAATTATATTGGTTGAGTTTTTTTTGACCCATCCCCACCTTAAAATTTAAATAATAAACTTTTTAGCCATTATAAATCGAATATTAATTTATTATAATTTAATATTTCTAGCTTTTCCAAAGGTGCCCCTCACCCCTCTTATAAAAGGGCACTCCTCCTTCTCATTTCTTCACACCTTCAAAGCCTTTTGGTTCGTCCAAACTCTTCCCAAATACTCTCCCAAATTCCATCAATACAACCTAGAGGCCTTAGTTTGATCAGAAAGCCAACCTAAGGAGCCCTTTTGATCAAATAAAAAGGAAGAACCCGAAGAAGAGGTAATGATTTCACCACCCTTATCCAAGTTCATTTCTACTTCCACTTATTCTTCCTTTGTTGTTACCATTATAAAATAATAACTCCAGTATCATATATATACTATGATGTTATTACAAATATGGTACAACCATATTCAGTATTCTATCCACCCTTTGAATAACATGTCACCATACGTGCGTACGTACGGCTTACCGTCTCCACATCGTGGTGTAATTGTTATTCAATATAATATTATTTGGATGGTTATAATAATGATGTGTAACTCATGTAAATAATAAATATAACATGTTAATGATTCTTTATATATTATATACCATCCATTTATATGTTATTTTAATATCAAAAGAATGATATTGTCTCTCGTGCGTACGTACGGACTACCGTCTCCACGAACGCGATGAGATTCATTCTCCATCGTATCCATTCAAGTATAATTATCATTTGATGATTTAAAAATGATGTTTAAGGACTATATATCATTCTATATATGAAAAATATACAACCTGTCCATGAAAAACATGGATTATGTAACAAAACATATAAAAGAAAATGAGTAAGTTAACACCCGAAACAACGACAATTCAAAGATATCATTAACAAATCAATGTTAAAAGATCATATATGATATCATATTAATATATATGTTTCTTGTATAATTTAATAACATTTATTTCACCATTATACAGGAGGTTAACCTACCCCAACCAAGGAAAAGTACAAGGTAAGGGTTATTTCACAATCTCTTCATTATCCGAGGTTGTTTATACGTAATAATCTACTGGGATCTCGTTATCATACACATTCATGTATCTTAAAAATGTATTCCAAAACATTTTTATTATTTAAAAGAATATGGGTTATATTAATTTATACCCTTTTTTGACTTTTTATTAGAGGAAACTTTCCGTCGTTTTCAAAATAAGGACCTTTTTAACCTTTTCGACAGAATTAAGGTAAGAATGTTTTTTTAACTTGTACGGCGGGTGTGGTTATTTTCCGCCGTTTATAAAATTTTCAAATCTTTACTTACAAGATTATAAGAATATTTTCAAGAAAATGTTTTATTTTATATGGCTCTTAAATGATTTCAAAAATCAAAAGAGATATTTCTCTAAAAAGTGTTTTGATTTCATCTATGTCAACATCCTTTGATGGATTTTACGTTTATTCGAAGTTGATTTATTATGATACAAAACTTCTATAATGTATTGAAGGTTTTGTGATATGTTTGACTATGGATGTGCTATTTTTATACCATTCATAGTTTATGGTAAAATTATTGACATTTCGTATGCTAGTTTTAATACGAATGTTTGTGTTATGTTTAATCCTTTTCATATGGGAATGCATTAAACATAATATGTGACGGGTGGAGCCCGCAATAGCTCCTCGATGCATCGGTAGGTCTCATGAGACAAACTAGTGTCTCGGAACAAGGCCTTGGCAAAATCTTATTTGTATTCTTGGCACGAGGCCTTGGCTATGTGGTTATGATAGTCTGGCATTATGCATTCCAACATTATGAAAGTGGTTATTGATATTGCATGTGATTATTCGATTAGTAGAATATCCATGTGAACAAGAAAATGGAATTATTTCATTTTACTTTTGCCATACTATGATGAATTTCAAGTTTAAAAGGCTTTTGTTTTAGTTATACATAGCCTTAAATGTTTATTCTTATTTATGAAAGTTTCCGGTATATTTTTATCCTTACTGGGCATTTGAGCTCACCCCTTTTCTATGTTTTATTTTTCCCAGTAAGTGATGAAGTAAGTTATGAATGACCTGCATGGATACTATGAGGGGATAATAGTGTGGTCTGTGGAGACATTATGTTGTTGTAGTAGTTTTTCATTTTATGATGTAATGTAAAACTTATGAATATATCTAGTGTTTCCAAGGCTACTAAACCAATCTGTCATTCGAGATTTGATCTTTCTTGTGATCATGCCAATGTTATGTAATAATGCACCGAATCTGGGTAACTATGGTCGGGGCATTACAGTTGGTATCAGAGGAAGTTTAGTAAAAACCTTGGAAGCTAGATTTAGATAAACTCTGATTAGAGCACGTAGACCTAAGATGAACTTTGAGGATTAGTATAGAAGAACTTCCTAGAATTTTGGTATTGTAGAGATTTTGTGAGTTTTCCGAGCAATACATCCCTGTCTGGATACGAGCAGGTAGAGGCGGCTCTGGCACAGAAGTACCTAGGGGTAAAACCTGAAAACACCGCTTTGAGCTAGACTCGAACGGGAACTGGTGCACGACAACAGGCCTTGCTGCACTCTTGGTTACGACACTCCCGGGGGATATGCTTAGGATAACTCTCATTTTCTTTAAAAATTATTATGAAGGGTTTATGAGTATATACTTCCTCAAAGAATTTTTTTTTATGATTATGGATTATATCCATAAATAGTTCAATTTATGTTAAGTGTTTTATAAGTATGAGATTATGTATTTTGATTCATAAACTGATCTAGTTTATGGCATTGTTTAGAAATGGTGCCTAGTGGAAGAAATGGAAACTGTATCAATGCACGCACTCCATGTATGGATTGCCCTCCTGCTCAAGATAATTATAGTGGAGCTGGTGATGCAACTGGTGTTGATCAGCTAATCACCATACTGGGACAACTTACTCAGGTTATGAATAATAACCTTCCCCGTATGGAGCACCCTGATCCACAGCGTGGAGGATCAATGTTAGATCGATTCATGAGGAAACAAACACCAACGTTCAGTGGGAGTACAAATCCCTTAGTATCTGAGCAATGGATAAATTCCCTAGAGAAAATATTTCAGGCTTTGGGGAGCAGTGAAAGGGAAAAAGTTATCATGGCAGTTTACCGCCTCACTGGAGATGCTGATCAATGGTGGTCATTAATTCAAAATATGAAGGAAGATGATGAAGTATCAAATATGGAATAGAGGGAGTTCAAAGATCTGTTTTTAGAAAAATACTTTCCTCGCGACCATCGAGCAGATATGGAAAGGCAATTTCTGAGTCTGAGACAAAAGGAGGATGATAATTTCACAAAGTATGAGGCTAACTTTACAAGGTTAGCAAGGTATGCTGGAGATTATATACATAACCCAAGACGTAAGATTGATTGTTTCTTTGATGGGTTAAAACCATTTCTTCGTCGAGAATTAGTCTCACAATCCTTTTCGTCTTACGAAGACATTGTCTCATGTGCTATCAAGACCGAAAAGGAATTATCTAAGTCTTATGACATTAAATCAAAGCAAGAGAAGAAGAGACCTGCTGATCATTCTGGGAATGGAAATAAGGGGAAGAAGGGAAAGGTTGAATATCCATCTTGTGGTAAATGCGGGAAGATACATCCTGGTACTTGCTTGAAGGGAATGAGAGTCTGTTACAAGTGTGTTGAAAAAGGCCACCATGCTCGTGATTGAAAGGGGAAGAAGGAAGCTACCAACGTTCAGTGCTACAATTGCAGGGAGATGGGGAATTATGAAAATGAATGTCCTAAGCGTCAGGAGAACTTACCTCAGAAAAGGCCAAGGGATCAAGGCCAGGCTTATGCTATCACTACTTCTGAGGTAGAAGCTCTGAAAGACGTGGTCGCAGGTAATTTAATGGTTTCCTCAAGTTTAGAAAATGCATTATTTGACTCTAGATCATCGCATTGTTTCATATCTTCCTAGTTTTCTAAGAAAATTAGATATTTCCAATTTGATTTAATAAGGGAATTTTCAGTTAAAACTCCTAAGGGAAGTATCATTGCAACAAAGTTTTGTGAATCAGTCCCCATTAGAGCACATAAATGTTCTTTATCTACTGATCTCATCATCATACCTCTGATTGAGTTTGATATAATCCTCGGTATGGACTGGCTTTTGGACTATGATGCGAAGATTTATTGTAAGAAGAAATAGGTTATGATTCTTGATGATAATGATAAGGAACACCTTATCTTTAGAGCAGAATCGTCACCACCTAATTGTTATTTAGATCCACCCCCCGTAGCTCAACTTAATTCAATTATTGGGGAGGAAGAGAATGAAATAACTGTCGGTGAGGAAAGGAATGTTCAAATAGAGGATGTACCTGTTGTGAAAGAATTTGTAGATGTATTTCCGGAAGATTTACCTGGACATCCTCCAGAACGAGAAGTTGAGTTTTCCATTGATTTAATTCCTGGATCAAGGCCTATATCGAGGACCCCTTATAGAATGGCCACTGTAGAATTAGTTGAACTAAAGAAACAACTAGAGGAATTGATTAATAAGGTATTTATTCTCCCTAGTGTTTCTCCATGGGGATCCCCTGTTCTTTTTGTTAAAAAGAAAGATGGATCTATGAGGTTATGTATCGACTACAGGGAGATCAATGCTATAACGATAAAGAACAAGTATCCTCTACCTCGTATTGATGATTTATTTGACCAACTACATGGAGCTCAATACTTTTCAAAGATTGACCTTCGATTTGGATACCATCAGTTGTGTGTGATGAAGGAAGACCTTCCGAAGACAGCATTTCGAACCAGGTACGGGCATTACGAGTTTACCGTAATGCCATTTGGATTGACTAATGCACCCCCTCTATTCATGGATCTGATGAATAGAGTTTTCAAGGAGTATCTCGATGAATTTGTGGTGGTATTTATTGATGATATCTTGGTATACTCCAAAACCTACGAAGATCATGAAAATCACTTGCGCATTATCTTGAAGACTCTGAGGCGGCATGAATTATATGGGAAGTTTAGCAAGTGTGAATCTGGCTTCAGAAGATTTCTTTTCTTGGCCATATTGTCTCTAAAGATGGAATCTCTGTTGATCCTTCTAAGACCAAGGCAATCCAAGAATGACCAACACCTACGAGTATAACTGAGGTACGTAGTTTTATTGGTTTGGCAGGTTATTATCGACGTTTCGTCCAGAATTTTTCCCGATTGGCTAACCCATTAACGAAGCTCACACGTAAAGGGGTTAAATTTGTTTGGACAAAAGAGTGTGAAGAATGTTTTGAAGAACTGAAGAGAAGATTATTCAATGCTCCTATATTGACTCTACCATCGGGGAATGATGGGTTCGTTATTTATAGCGATGCATCAAAGAATGGACTTGGTTGTGTCCTTATGCAGAATGATAGAGTTATTGCCTATGCATCACGACAGTTGAAAATTCATGAACAAAACTATCCTACTCATGATCTCGAGTTTGCAGTTGTGATATTTTCTTTGAAGATATGGAGGCACTACCTCTATGGTGAAAAATGTGAGATTTATACTGATCACAAGAGTTTGAAGTATATTTTCTCACAAAAAGAACTCAACATGAGGCAAAGGAGATGTCTTGAATTACTCAAGGATTATGATTGCACGATACACTACCACCCGGGGAAAGCAAACAAGGTGGCAGATGCTTTGAGTAGAAAAGACCATGGAGTTTTGAACAATATGAGAATTGAAAGGGATCCAATTTTCATGGATCTAGTAAAGATGGACATGGGAATAACTAGGGAAGGTGAAACATCAATACTTTTTCAAATGGTTTCCAAACCATATTTACTAGAAAGGATTAAGAGTTCTCAGACTGATGATGAAGAATTTCAAAAGAAGATTAAAGCTGTGAATGATGGCAGATTGAGAGACTTTGTGTATGAAGATGTAATTTTGAAATTCGGGAAGAGACTTTGTGTTCCCGATTTACCTGATCTAAAAAAGGAATTGTTGAATGATGCTCATAGTTCAAATTTCTCTATACACCCTGGGAGCACGAAAATGTATAGAGATTTGAAGGAACATTTTTGGTGTGACAAAATGAAGAGGGAGATTGTTGATTTTGTGTCAAGATGTATGGTTTGTCAATAAGTGAAAGCTGGAAGGCAACATCCTGGAGGAGTCATGCAACCTCTTCCCATACCGGAGTGGAAATGGGACAATATTACGATGGACTTTGTCATGGGGCTACCAAAGACTCCTAGAAGGAATGATGCAATATGGGTTATTGTTGATCGTCTTACCAAGTCAGCACATTTTCTTGCTATAAGAGAAGATCTACCCCTGGAACGTCTAGCAAGACTATATATTAATGAAGTTGTGAGACTTCATGGAGTACCCCTATCGATTGTTTCTGATCGTGATCCCCGTTTTACTTCAAGTTTTTGGAAAAGTCTTTAGAAATACCTGGATACTGAACTTCATTTGAGCACTGCATACCACCCTCAGACAGATGGACAATAAGAACAGACTATTCAGACATTAGAAGACATGTTGAGATCTTGCTCACTTGACTTTCAGGGTATGTGGGATCAATATTTACCACTGGTAGAATTTTCCTATAACAATAGCTTCCATTCGAGTATTCAGATGGCACCATATGAAGCGTTATACGGAAAGAGATGTCGTACACCAACCTGTTGGGATGACGTTGGTGAAAGAAAACTTGTAGGCCCAGAACTGGTGGAGGAAATGGTGGAAAAGGTGAAGGTAATCCAAAATCACATCAAAGCAGCTCAAAGTAGGCAGAAGAGCTATGCCGATAATCGAACGAAGGATTTGGAATTTCAAGACGGTGATCATGTTTTCCTAAAGGTATCTCCATGGAAGGGAGTCATACGTTTTGGTAAGAAAGGTAAATTGAGTCCCAGGTACATCGGACCCTTCGAAGTTCTAGAACGAATTGGGGTTGTAGCTTACCGATTGGCAATGCCGCCAAGTCTCTCCAAAGTTCACGATGTGTTCCATGTATCTCTGTTGAGGAAATACATGCCTGACCCAACACATGTACTCAACTATGAGGAATTAGAACTGGAACCTGATCTATCTTATTGTGAAGAGCCTGTCAGGATTCTTGATACAAGAGAACAAGTACTAAGAAACCGGACGACGCGTCTGGTAAAAGTTTTGTGGAGAAACCATAAGATGGAAGAGGCAACGTGGGAACCCAAGGAAATTATGATGAAGAACCACCCGAGTCTTTTCATGTGGTAGTATTCTAGAAATTTCTAGGACGAAATTATTTGAAGGAGGGGAGAATGTAACACCCCAAGCTTCTACGGTACGCTTCTCTTTGAATAATGGGATAGCGTGTGTTGTACGCAACACCGAGTTCTAACACACCATAACCAATCAAACTAGCCATTATGAATAGTAATACCTACTTTTCAAAATTATATATATTTTATATTTTAAAATGGACTTCATTTCTGGATTCGTAATATCGAATTTAGCCTAAGGTGAAATTTTGGTAATTTTCGGATAACTTTCATATTTTGATGAATAGTGAAATTTACTAAATTTTAATTAAAAACAACTTTTTTAATCAAAATAATTAATAGTGATAATTTATGAATTTGAGTGGTTTTAAAGTATATTTAGAATATATTTTTACCATTTAATATAATGTTGGTCATTGGACATAATTTTACAATTAAACCGAACATAAACAAGTGTCAATCTTTTGATAGTTATTATCTCTTAAAAACACGCTTTTTGTTTTGACAGCGGGAATTAATTTTAAATTAATTTCTGCCACTTATGTGTTTTGAATTTAGAAAAATAGATTCCATATTTGTAATCAGGATGTCCAAATTCTGTAAATAGGTAACTTTTATTTTTAGACATTTTGAATAATTACTGTGGTAAATATTTTATTTACCATGGTTAAAGGTAAATCTGGTAAATAAGGGTTAATAAATAATATTATAATAATACTAAATTACCCTAAAACGTGTACTAGCCTTATTTGTTGATACATTTTCGACCATAGGCATCTTTGGGTCGATTTGGGGACCCCACGGTACCACTTGTAGGTGATAGGGACACATTATTTTAATTAAGTTAAAATGAATACAAAAATGACACAAGCATATATCGTTTAGAAAAACAATTATTACATAAGGTTATATATGTTGGATTTCAGATTATAAATATTAATTAGAAAGATAAAAAGATTTCCTACAAAATTATATTTTATTTATAATTTTTAGACATTAAATAATTTATTTTATTTATGACACAATGATGATGCAGTAATTACTAAAATAGTGAAAAATTAAATTAATTGATATTATAAATACCCAAATAAATATAATATTAAACTTTTAATGAATTAAAATAATTTTATAGGATAATATGATATATTAGGATTGATTTAATTTACTTTTTTTGAAGTAATCAATCTGTTATGAGTTTCAAAAAATCAACTATTTAATAGTGTCAAAATTGACAAAAAAGAGTTCTTAAAGAAATATTATATTATTAATTGATATTAAATTCCTAAAAATCTAAGGTTCGGCCAAGTGACTTATATCATGATAGGATCATCATTAATGGACCACTTGGGGGTCTCTTGGATGTATATAGTAGGTTTATTAACCATATAATATAAAATACAAAGAGAAATTGTAAAAGTGAAACTAATTAACTAAGAGTTAATACTTAAAGATAAGGTTAATATAATGACCCAAACCTGTCTAAATTATATTGGTTGAGTTTTTTTCGACCCATCCCCACCTTATTTTTAAATAATAAACTTTGGAGCCATTATAAACCGAATATGAATTTATTATAAATTAATATTTCTAGCCTTTCCAAAGGTGTCCCTCACCCCTCTTATAAAAGGGCACTCCTCCTTCTCATTTCTTCACGCCTTCAAAGCCTTTTGGTTCGGCCAAACTCTGCCCCAATACTCTCCCAACTTCCCTCACTACAACCTAGAGGCCTTAGTTTGATCAGAAAGCCAACCTAAGGAGCCCTTTTGATCAAATAAAAAGGAAGAACCCGAAGAAGAGGTAATGATTTCACCACCCTTTTCCAAGTTCATTTCTTCTTCCACTTCTTCTTCCTTTGTTGTTACCATTATAAAATAATAACTCCAGTATCATATATACACTGTGATGTTATTATAAATATGGTACAACCATATTCAGTATTCTATCCACCCTTTGAATAACATGTCACCATACGTGCGTACGTACGGCTTACCATCTCCACGTCGTGGTGTAATTGTTATTCAATATAATATTATTTGGATGGTTATAATAATGATGTGTAACTAATGTAAATAATAAATATAACATGTTAATGATTCTTTATATATGATATACCATACATTTATATATTATTTTAATATCAAAAGAATGATATTGTCGCTCATGCGTACGTACGGACTACCATCTCCACGAAAGTGATGAGATTCATTCTCCATCGTATCCATTCAAGTATAATTATCATTTGATGATTTAAAAATGATGTTTAAGGACTTGATATAATTATGTATAAGAAAAATATACAACCTATCCATGAAAAACATGGATTATGTAACAAAACATATAAAAGAAAACGAGTAAGTTAACACCCGAAACAACGATAATTCAAAGATGTCATTAACAAATCAATGTTAAAAGATCATATATGATATCATATTAATATATATGATTTTTGAATAATTTAATAACAATTATTTCACCATTATACTGGAGGTTAACCTACCCCAACCAAGGAAAAGTACAAGGTAAGGGTTATTTCACAATCTCTTCATTATCCGAGGTTGTTTATACGTAATAATCTACTGGGATCTCGTTATCATCCACATCCATGTTTCTTCAAAATGTATTCCAAAACATTTTTATTATTTACAAGAATATGGGTTAAAGTCATTTATACCCTTGTTTGACTTTTTATAAGAGGAATCATTCCGTCGTTTTCAAAATAAGGACCTTTTTAACCTTTTCGACAGAATTAAGGTAAGAATGTTTTTTTAACTTATACGGCGGGTGTGGTTATTTTCCACCGTTATAAAATATTCAAAGCTTTCCTTAAAAGCTTATAAGAATATTTTCAAGAAAATGATTTATTTTATATGGATCTAAAATGAATTCAAAAATCGAAAGAGTTATTTCTCTAAAAAGTGTTTTGATTTCATCTATGTCAACATACTTTGATGGATTTTACGCTTATTTGAAGTTGATTTATTATGATACAAAACTTCTACAATGTATTGAAGGTTTTGTGATATGTTTGACTGTGGATGTGCTATTTTTATACCATTCATAGTTTATGGTGAAATTATTGACATTTCGTATGCTAGTTTTAATACGAATGTTTGTGTTATGTTTAAACCTTTTCATATGGGAATGCATTGGACTTAATATGTGACGGGTGGAGCCCGATATAGCTCCTCGATGCATCGGTAGGTCTCATGAGACAAACTAGTGTATTGGCACAAGGCCTTGGCAAAATCTTATTTGTAGTCTTGGCACGAGGCCTTGGCTATGTGGTTATGATGGTCTGGCATTATGCATTCCAACATTATGGAAGTGGTTATTGATATTGCATGTGATTATTCGATTAGTAGAATATCCATGTGAACAAGCAAATGGCATTATTTCATTTTACTTTTGACATACTATGTTGAATTTCAAGTTTAAAAGGCTTTTGTTTTAGTTATACATAGCCTTAAATGTTTATTCTTATTTATGAAAGTTTCCGGTATATTTTTATCCTTACTGGGCATTTAAGCTCACCCCTTTTCTATGTTGTATTTTTCCCAGGTAGTGAAGAAGTAAGTTATGAATGACCTGCAGGGACATTATGAGGGGATAATAGTGTGGTCTGTGGAGACATTATGTTATTGTAGTAGTTTTTCATTTTATGATGTAATGTAAAACTTATGAATATATCTTGTGTTTCCAAGGCTACTAAACCAATCGGTCTTTCGAGATTTGATATTTCTTGTGATCATGCCAATGTTATGTAATAATGCACCGACTCTGGGTAACTAGGGTTGGGGCGTTACAATAATTCTCTTCAAGAAACCCTTTTGGTTCTAACCAAGAGGAGTTACCTGATTTAAAGGTAAAGACTTCTCTAATGTTCTTTTGTTTTATTTTGCTTCTCCAACCCCATAAACTCTTTTTATTCATTTATTTTGTAACAAAACCATTATTTTCAATATACTAGGATGTTTTTATAAGTATTATTTGATCTACACTTACACACACCTACATCTAATGGTTAAAGCAGATATTGTTTCCGTGGATGGCCAATTTCTTCCTCACAAAACGATGATTGTTCAATATTCGTATAACACCTGATAGGTGGCCATTAAGATGTCACTATATTTATATATGATATATAATATGTTTATTTTTTCCTTATACTTTTGTATTTTTCATTTATGGCATACCTTTATGACTTCCATTATGGGTATACACGATATCTTCATTTTAGGAAGTGCAGACTACCTCCCCCTCAAAGTGATTTGATTCGTTAATGCCATATGTGGGACGTATAAAAGATGGAATTAATGATTTTATGTATGATATTATACTGGAATTAAAATATACCTTTTTATCATTATGATTCCATTCCATAAAATTCGAAATAGAAATGAAAGTAGCGTTCATGTGTACGTACGGCTTACTGTCTCCATGAACGGTGCATTTCATTTCTTACCTCTAAATGTTATGTAATATTTTAAATGCATGTATATATTGGATATATATGACATATATGATATCTAAATCATTAATATAATTCTGTATATAATGGATATTTTACCACATGAACAACTTGTAATTATAAAGAGTTTATTTTTGACTCAAGTACCAATGATCGACAAAACAACCATTATTAACTTAAATAATTACATAGTCTTCATATCATGGTAATAAGTGATATAAAAATAATAATGAACTTGAAAAGGGTTCTTAAACAAGTAGAAATTAACTCATGTTTATTATTTAGGATGTTAAAGAACGATTGAGTCAGGTCGGACCCAAGGTAAGGGACTTCGTCTCAATCTCCTTTCATTGAGGCATATTTTGTTTTGTACACAACATTCTTTTATATGGTGTATAAACCCCTTTGACTATTACATCTAGTCAAAAGGAATATTTTTTTATACGAATTGTTTTACTAAATGACAAAAGGAATGTTTTTTGTGTCATACGTATGCGGCGACAACGACTTCTCCACTGCCGTTACCATTATTTGAGTTTCGGCTTCCTCTACAAGCCATAACTTTTTTTTTAAAATGAGAAATAAATACCATGTTTTACTTTTCTTTTATTTTGGTATTGAAATTTTTTTTCATAATGTTTTTATTATATCAATGTTTTGTATTGATATCTTGTGATTGAAATGTGGAAATTTTATGTTTCCTTTATGCATGTTTTATATGAGATGATTATGTTATGGTTCTTGGCCATTGTTTTGAAGATGGGTGGTTCTGTGATAAACTAAGGGCGGGTGAGCCCGATATAGCTCTCCAATGCATTGGGTAACATGAAGGGGTTAAACATTAAGGTTTCTCCGAAGGGATTTAGGGAATATACTGTGATGAGTATTCCAAATGCAACCATGAGGGTTACTCCCTACCTAAGATTGTTATGAATGCCTCAAGTTACCTTTATGTCTTATTATTTCTATGATTTATTCATGATATGATGAGTTGTGTTAAAATGATTTTGTTTTATGAGTAAAGTATGATTTCATAAATTGACTAATGTTTTCATTTCGTACTTTTATATCCCTTACTGAGATTTTTTTTCTCATCCCAAGTTTTTGAAATGTTTTTCATAGGTCAAGGGAAAGGTACATGATGTGATGATAGGGTAAAGGAAGTGTCATGAAAGAATCCATGTTTTTTTTTAAATATGTTTCTGTTGATGGGAAAAATGTGTACTATCTTTTATGTAACCACTTTCTTTAAATGTGGAATGTAATGCATGATTTATGATCTAATTTTCTAAAACTCTAAACCTGAAAAGATCCTCAAAGTGTAATCTTGTAATAACTCAAGATTAAGTAATGTTTAAGGCTGGGGCCTTATATCTTTTCATTCCATCCCACCAGTAATACTCCCTAAGATCTCTGTATATCATAGTACCACCAGGATGAACTGAAAATGGGGAACTATGAACTTCACATAACAACTCATTCTTTAACTATGAATCACAAGGCACACATAATCTTTACACAAACCTCAAAACACAATCATTATCAATGTTAGATTTAGGAAACATACCCTTTTGAACCAACTCTACCTTTTTCTGTAACTCACAATCTTCTTTCTACACTTGCTTAATTTTTTCTGACAGAGATGATTCCACTAACAACTGAAACAAAACAGAAGAATTTCCTACACCAAAAACTTCTATGCCAAATTTCATCATATCTAAAACCAAAGGATCTCATTCCAAACATAGAATGGTTAATGAAACATTACTTTTCTACTCAAAGAATCACCCACTTTATTTTCCTTTCCTAGATGGTGATGGATCATGCAATCATAATCCTTGATTAATTCCAACCATCTCCTCTATCTCATGTTCAATTATTTTTTACTGAATATATAAATCAAACTTTTGTGTTAAGTATATATTTCACATTTCATTCCATACAAATGATGCCTCCATATTTTTAAAGGAAAAATAATATCAGCTAATTCCAGATCATGTGTAGGGTAATTTAACTAATGAGGTTTCAACTAATGTGAAACATAAGAAATTACCTGATGATTCTGTATAATGAAACAACCAACTCCTTTCAATGAAGCATCACTATAGATAACAAAATCAACATTTTTGGAAGTCAATTGCAAAACTGGATCATTCACCAATATTATTTTCAATTCTTGAAAACAACCATCACATTATTTTATCGAGATGATCTTAACATTTTTTCGAGTTAACATAGGCATTAAACTAGATAAACTTGAATTTTTTTGGCAAACCATTGGTAATAACCTACCAAACCAAGAAATCTACGAATCTAGGTTATATTTGTGGGTATTGGCCATTCTTTAACAACTTTTGTTTTTTCAAGATTAATAGTTGTGCCATTTTTGGAAACAATGTGACCTAGTAATTAAATTTGTTGTAACCAAAACTCACACTTGCTGAATTTCCCATACAGTTTCTTTTTCTTTCATGGTTTTCAATACAAACCTTTTATGACTTTCATACTCCTCTTTAATTTTAGAAAAAACCAAAATATCATCAATGAACATAACCACAAACTTATCCAAGAACTAACATAAATTCCTATTCATAAGATCCATGAATACAGTAGGTGCATTGGTTAACCCAAAAGGCATAACTAAAAATTCATAATGGTCATATTTAGTATGAAATGCGGTCTTCGGAATGTATAATTCCTTTAAATTCAACTAATGGTACCCCGACATCAGATCAATCTTTGAAAAATAAAGATCTCCATAGAGATTATCAAACAAATCATCAATATAAGGAAAAGGAAACTTGTTCTTAATAGTGATGTTATTCAATGCTCTATAATCAATGAAATGTCTCATTGAACCATCCTTTTTTACCATATAACACATGAGAACACCATGGTGATGTGCTAGGTCAAATGAAACCGTTATCTAATAACTCCTACAATGTATTCTTTAACTCTAAAAGTTCAATTTGAGCCATTTGATAAGGGGGTTTTGGAATTGGTTTAGCATCATGCACTAACTTAACAGTAAATTCAACTTCCCAATTAGGTATAATACCAGGAAACACATCGAGAAAAACATCAAGGTACTCATTTAACACTGAAACATCATTAATCTCATTACTTCCTTTATTTTCAATAATATTTGCAAGGTAACATTCATTTATATATTTTAATAGTTTATGAGCTTCCTGATATGTTATAAAATGTTAGGGTTCATTCTTGTACACAAAGTGAAAATAATTCTGAAAATAAGCCTCTTAATCTATACAGTAAATCTTAGCATGATAAATAGAAAGCCTATCCATACACAAAAAAACATCAAACTCTACTAGAGGCAAAATAATAATATTTTCAGGTAGATTCTTCTCACACACAAGGATAGGAAGGTTCTTATAATTTCTATTTGTCTCAATATTTTTTCCAGGTGTTTTTACCATAGGTTATATATTCATATCTTGAGATGGAATTCCCAATTTATTAGTAAACTTCTCATAAATGAAAGAGTGTGTAGACCCTAAATCAAACAACACATTGTCATAATCTAAACAAACAAATAGTTTACCTAATACTAATTCGTTTTATAGCCCAACATATGCTGAAGTAGTTGCAAAGGATTTCACCACCACATTATGATTGTAGTCTGGCTGCTTCCCCTCAGTTGATTTCTTCGTTGGACACTCATTTTCATAATGACCCATTTCATTGAACTTAAAACATTTTACTAATTGTAAATCATATTTTGTATTACCATTATCGTGATATTTCTCAATGCAATTACGAGCCTTATGTCCCATTTTACCACATTGGTAGCACTTAATAGAATTAAAGGCATTACCCAACATGCTTTCTGACACAATTTTTCACAAACTATAATCTTATGTTTCTTAACATCAGAAATTTTTGAAGAGTTCATCCCTTTTTATTGCCACCTCGACCTCTTATTATATTGTTTGTCAAAGAAAACCTGATCATCAGCAAACTCCATTTACACCTTCTCCACACAATGAAAAAGATTATCCTAACTTTTGAACTCACGATAAGCTAAATCCCTTCGATACTTTGGTTTTAATCCTAAGTTAAAACAATTGATTTTTCTTTCATGATCTTATTTGAAATTCAGAGCATATCTTGCAAGTCAAGTGAATTTTTCATCATAAGAAGCCACTTAGTCATCCTCCTGCATCAATTATAGGAATTTGTTTCCATCCTAAGTTGAACCACCTTAGGAAAATATTTTGCAAGGGATATACCTTTGAATTCATCCCAATCAAGAGATTCAATCTCCTCACTATCCTTGATATTTTTCACCATCGACCACCATTGATCAACATAACCTTCAAAATGGTAAATATAAAGACTATCTTTTTGGTGTTCTGAACACCCCATGACATCAAAAAATTTCTCTAGTGATTTAATCTACCCTTATGATAGCACAGGGTCAGATGATTCTCTGAATGATGGGGGATGTTGCCTCATAAAATGATCTACTATTGACATGTTCCTCTATGGTTGATCCAGATGATCTCGTGTATAGATACCACCACCATCAATAACTTGAGTCAACTATGCCATCACTGCAAAAAACTATTCAGTTCCAATTCCAACCATCTCAGGTTGCTGATTTGGAAGGCTGTTTTCCTCCTGATGTCATCCAAACATAGCTGCCCAATTTCCTCTGAAGAAGACCATTCTGAACACAGAAATAGCTTAGGCAAAGAAACATGGTAATCTATAAATGCTATATCTTTTCAATATTAACATAAATTAATTTACGGATATTAATTTAACAGTACACTAACTCATATAGTTATCTAAAATGACCTCTGATACAAAATATAAGGACCCGACCTTAAAACATTACATAATTTTGAATTAATTGAATAATTCAAATTGATGATCTTTTTAGGTTTAGAGTTTTAGAGAATTAAGACATAAATATTACATCTCAAAATATTAAAAAGTAGACACTTATACTCAGTTAGCATTTTTTTCAAAAAAAAACTCTTGATAAAAATATTCATGTGTAGTTCCATGTTTTAGATAGAATAACTTTTCCATGATCCCATGCTTGACCATATTCATCTTTATGTCCTGTGAAAAACATTTCAAAACATGGGATAAGAATAAAAAGCATAGTAAGGGTTATAAAAGAATGAATGAAAACATTAGTTCATCATTTCATACATAACATAAACTCTTTAAAATACCTCATGAAATCATAAGATTTATGAATAACACATAGAAGACATAAATCCTAAAGGTAACTTGTGGCATCCATATCATAATTACATTATATCTATCATAGCTACGTGGGGAGTTACATTTGGAATACCCATCACAATATATTCCCTAAATATATTAAGGTAAACAATCACGTTTACCTCTGTAATGTTACTCGATGCATTGGAGGGCTATCTCAATCCACCCGCCCTAGGTTTATCATGGAACCACCCATATATGTAAACAATACCCAAGAACCATAACATATTCATAACACCTAAAATAAACATAAAGGAAAGATAAAATTTCCACATTCTAATCACAATATATCATTTAAATGTATTGACCTAAAAAACTCATTATCAAAACCATTTTCAATAACAAAATATGTTCAAGAGTATATGGAATTTATTTTCCTTTCAAAAACATTACGGCTTGTTATGGAGGCCAAAGATCAAATAATACTCACGGTGGCCGAAAGGTCGTTGTCACCACATACGTTAAAAAGAAACACTTTTTTGGCTTTTAGTAAAATGATTATTAGAAAGATATTCCCTTTGAATGAAAATAAAAGTAAAAGGTGTTTATAATTCATATAAAATAAAATCGTGTATTAAAACAAAATTTTCCTCAATGAAAGGAGATTGAGACGAAGTCCCTTTCCTCGTGTCCGACTTGACCCGTTTGTCATTTAATCATCTGAGTAATAAAATAAAGTTAATTTATATTTTTATTAGAACCTTTTTATAGTTTATTATTCCTTTTATATCACTTATTACTATGTTATAAAAATTATGTAATCATTTTAGTTAATAAAGGTCATTTTGTAGATATTTGGTACTTGAGTCAAAAATGAACACCATATATTTACAAGTTATCCATGTGGTCAATAGTACATTATCTCCATAACGATTTTCATTATTTAGATATCATATATATCATATATATTCAGTATATTGATGTATTTGTAATTGTACATAACATTTGAAGATAAAAAATGAAATGCACCGTTCATGGATACGGTAAGCTGTTCATACGCATAAACGCTACATTCATTTCTATTTAGTATTTTAATAGAATTAAAAAAAAATCATTGGTATATTTTAATTAAATTATAATATTATATATAATATCATTAAATACATGTTTTATACATCCCACATATGTCATTAATGAGTCATATCACTTTGTGTGGGTGGTTTTCTGCACTTCCTCAAATGAAATTATTGTGTTCACCCAGAGTGGAAACAATAATGGTATGATATAAATGGAAAATACAGAAGCATAAAGAAAACATAAAAATAATATATATCATATATAAATATAGTTCCATCATAATTACAACCATGATAGGCGGTAGGAGATAATCGAACAATCATAGTTTTAGGAGGTGTTAGTTTTCCATCCACAGAAACAGTATGTTCATCACCCATTAAATGGAAGTCTCTATATGTGTAGTTAGAATAATTCTCATAAAAAGATATTAGTATATTAAGGATACTTTTTTTTATAAAATAATGTAATAATAAGAGTTTACAGGATTGGAGAAGTAAAATAAAAAAAAGAACTTAAGAGAAGACTTTACCTTTAAATCAGGTAACTTCCTTTGGTTTGAAACAAAATGGTTTCTTGAAGTGTATTGTGCCTAAGATAAGGCTTCTATGATGAATAAGGGGATCTTTAGAGATTATTTGATCAGAGGTTTCCTGATCCAATGGCTTGAGAAGTGTGTGGAATGAGTTATAAGAGAGGGGGTTTTATAAGGGAGAGGAGGGGCTCTTTAGGAAATCTTGAGACAATTATATCATTATAACCTCATCTTCGGTTTCAAAAGTTAAAATAATCATTAAAGGTATAAGTTAAGATGAATAATGGTCCAAATAAAATCATCTAATAAGAATTGGACCAGTTTTGGATATTTTTTTAATATTTATAATCTTATTTATTTAAATCATTTATTAATGAGTAAAATATTGCATCATTATTGTGTCATAAATAATTTAATTTTATTTAATGTACAAAAATTATAAAAATATACCATGATGTAGAAAATAATATTATCTTTAAAATTTATATTTATAGTCAAAAATATAACTTCAATGTCCTCACATAAAAATTGATTTAATAAAAGATATTTGTTTATGTCATTTTTTTCTTTACTTTAAATTGATTAATATAAAGTTTCGTTATTACTTCCATGTGGCTCCATGGGGTCTCAAATTCGACCCAAGGATACCCATGGTCACATATGTATCAGAAAATAGTATTAGGGCACATTTTAGGGTAATTTAATATTATTATAACAATATATTTTACCCTTATTTACTATATTTACCTTCTAATCGAGATAAATAAAATATTTATTGAAGTAAATATTTAAAATGTATAAAAACACAAGTTACCTATTTACACAATTTTTACCTACTGATTGAAAATATGGAATCCATTTTTCTAAATTCAAAACACATAAGTGGCAGAAATTAATTTAAATTTAAGTCCCGCTGTCAAAACAAAAAGCGTGTTTTTAAGAAATAATAACTATCAAAAGATTGAAACTTGTTTATGTCAAATTTCAAAATGAAATTAATTAAAATGTACAATATTAGATTAAATAGTAAAAATAAGTTCTAATTACAATTTATAACCAATTAAAAATATAATCTAACCATATAAATAAGTCAGATTAGAAGTCACTTTTGAATTAAAATATATTATTTTCCACTATTCATTAAAAAAATGAACTTGATCAAAAAAATAGCCAAAAATGTTCCAAAAGTAAATTTTTATGTCCTGAATTTAAATAGTTATTTTATTTTATCAAATAGAACCTATAAAAATGACGAATACAATATTTTAAGATGGTTCTCCATTAAGGGGCGTTAAATAGACCTTTTAAAGAATATTAGAGTATTTATGCTTTGATTCATTCACTTTTTAAGCTTCTAACATTTATTAGATAAATGTAAAAACATTTAAAAAACATGTACAATAATATTGTAGTAAATTCTATTCATTCCCACTAATATAATGGAAAGGTGTTAACTACTATTTAAAATAATAATATTATATTATTAGTGTGCAATGTAAGATTTCAAAAAAAACCTGATGTTGCGTATTGGGTATGCTATCAAACATAGCATCCCCTTCAAAGTAAAATTAATATTTAATTCAAAAACATTATTAAACATTGAAATGTATTATTCTTTATTTACCTGGGATGTTACAGATTAGGTTTTAGAAATTTTTTAACTAGGTTTTGATCAAAACCTTGAGAAACATTTAAAATAAAATAAATTATATATTTAAACTATTTTACTTTATTAGGTGATTTTCTAAATTTTTTGTTATTTTACATATTTTGTAAAGAAAAATGTTTATGGGATATTCAATTATCCCCCATTGTTCTCCACTACAACTAAAGTTTGATATCTTTGAATATAATTTCCTTTATTTTTTTTACATTTTATATTAGTATATTTCTTAAAATGATCATTTTTATTTATACTTCTATCTAATTTATTATTATAGATGCTAATTATGGTAGTTATGATACAAAACCGGATCCATAATTTAGTGGTCAATGTTCTTTTCGTTTGAAATTAAAAACATAAAATTGAACTTTAGAGAATGAATTTTCACATCAGAGGATTGATTGAAAATAAAAATGAAAAATTAAAATATCCAAGATAGGAATGGGTCTTACCAAATAATGTTACTTATGATTCAAATTGAAATAACTTGAATGATTTATTTTTTGATTTAGTAGAGGATGAATTTAGTAGGATACCTTCTTCTGATAATACTTATCAAATTTGGGGTTCTCATTATGTTTTTCAATAAGGTTCATATAATGATAAGGAAACGAGGTTAAATACATATAAAAATAATCACTTTAGTTTTAAAATTAATCCTGATGGATCTACCTCTAACCTGTATCTTATGATTTATTAGATCATAAATACTATGACTACAAAAAAAAATATAGACAACAACTCTCATGTGTTAAGGATCTTAAGATATCTATTATATCATTGGAGAAGTTTTGTAGTTTGTATTTATGAATCATGTTATAACGACCCACACTTTACATACATTGTTAATACTTCAAAATTGAATCACACTTATTACAACATATGACAAAACCACAAAGGATCGTATAGGTATAGTGTCTTTAGAAACTGGGAAACATAAACAACTTGTTCATAAATCTTCTACAGTGTCTCCCATTTATTTCATCATATCTAGGGTCCCTTTTAGCATATTCTACTTAATATCCATCTTCCTGACCTGGGGAAAAGAAAACATAAAAGGGTGAGCTCAAATGCTCAGCAAGGGAAAATAAAGGAAATAAAAATCATATCATATCTTTTTGAAAATCAAAACCTGCAAAAGAGATCATAATATCTTAACATGGAATAAATCATAGAAGTGAAAATGAGATCCCCAAAATCATAACATAAAACTTGAAACTTTGTGGCATGCACACATAATCATGGAAAATCATTTCTTGTTAGTCATGACTCATTGCCAAGACTATCTTAGTGGACAAAGTCCCTTTCTGAACCGAGTTCACTCCTCGTTTCAGTCCTGTATCACTGAACCAAAATAACCTTCCGTTCCAGCCATGTCTATCTCATGAGATATAAAATCATTACCCAATGCATTGGAGGGAGATATAGGTCCCACCCATCTTATAATGAATCCTTTCTTATGTGTGCCACATAATCATAAAACATGCATCATCGCATAACACATGTAACAAAAATGGGATTCTTGAAACATCATGACATCATAACTCAATTCATATAAGATAAAGGAATTCATAAACATAATTCCATCACAACATGGTCAAATCAATGTAAAAATATGGATAGAAACAGAACCCTTTATTATCTTAGATGTAAAATAATTTTGATAAAACACTTGAAATGAATTCTTGAGGAAAATATCCTTTCTTCTTCAAAAATATTTTTCCTTTCATAACATGTCATACAACTTTAAAATAAAAGAAGTTGATTAAAAATAAACTTGAAAACTTGTAAAGGAAGCTTCTTTGATGTAATGTTTTAAAAATCCATTCATGCCGTATAAGTTAAAAAAAACATTCTTCGTACTTTTGTCGGAAAAGTCAAAAAGTACCTCGTACGGAAAAACGACAAAAGATTCCTTTCATATTCTTTACTAAAAACTCACCTAAGGGTAAAATTGGATTTAAACTATTTCAAGTGGATGGAAAAAATATTACATATTGAGGGAACATGGATGTGGATGATAAAATACACCCTAGTAAATACTTACGAATAAACAATCTCGGATAAAAATGAGATTGTGATATTTCCCTTACCTTAGGTCCGATTTGCTTTGTTCGTGTCCGAAGCTCCTGTATAATGGTTTGAATAATGTTATTGACTTATTACAGAATCATACATATTGATATGAGATCATATATGGTCATATTATTAGCTTCTTGTTAGTAATATTTCATTGTTACTTGTTACTCGGGTCTTTATAACTTTTTGTTCTTATGCATGTTTTGTCGAATAAATTCTTATTCTTATCTTTAGGTTATAGATAATTCATTTCCAGAATGGTATTAGTGTATTATATACCATATTCATTCATTCAATTCATTTATATAATCATTATGAAATGAAGATCATGTAGAACGAGTCGCATCATATCGTGGAGACGGTATTCCGTACGTACGCACGAGTGATGATATCGTTCCTATGATCGTGGAATTGTATTGGAGTATATATATATATATTATTTCAGTATCAATATTACTTAATAATAATCATATATAGTTACTGATTACACCATTATACCCATCCTTGTAAGGTGATGGTGGAAAATAGATTACACCACGGCGTGGAGACGGTATTCCGTACGTACGCACGCGCGGTGATTTCATTTTTCCGTAGGATGGATAGAAGGTGAATTAGGGTTGTTTCATATTTATAATAACATATCAGTATGTAAGTAATACTGATGTTATTACTTTATCATGAAACAACTAAAGAAGAAGAAGTTGAAGAAGAAAGAAATTGAAAAGATCGGTAATGGATATTACCTCTTCTTTGGAACGCCTTTTTGAATCCTCCACTTAAGGAACTAAGATTGCTCTTTGGAGAAGACCAGGACCTCTAGGATTATTCTAGGGAAGTGGAGAAGGGAAAATGGCAGGGGTTGGCCGAGCTTGAGTTCTCAAATTGGTGTGAGGAGGAGGGGGAGGAGGTGCCCTTTTATAAGGGAGGAGAGGGGCACCTTAGGAATATCTCAAAATATTATTTTATATTAAAGTCAAAATCGGTTTATAATGGTTCCAAAGGGTCTTATTTCGAAGCCAAAGTGGGGATGGGTCGAAATCCTATCAACCAATAGAATTTAGACAAGTTTAGGGTATTATTTTAACCTTATCAATTAGATTTAACTCTAAGTTAAATAATTTAACTTTTACCATGACTTTTTGTTTTCTTTCACTATATGGTTAATACACTTACTATAACATGCCAAACGAACCCCAAATTGTTTATTATTAAAATATATATCCTTATCTAAGTCATTTGGCCGAACCTTAGATTTTTAGGAATAAAATAACAATTAATAATATAATATTTTATTTAAAAACTGTTTTGTGTCAATTTTGACACTATTTGATATATGATTTTTGTCAAAGTCATAACAGAATTATATGTTCGAACCAAGTTGATTAAATCAATAATAATATATCATAGTAACCTATAAAATTAGTGGAATTCATAAAAAGTCTCAAATTACATTTATTTTGGTATTTATATTATCAATTTTGTCAATATTTCATTAATAAGATAATTACTGCATCATCTTTGTGTCATAAATAAATTAAATTATTTGATGTCTAAAAATTACAAATAAAATACCATCATGTAGGAAATCTTTTTATCTTTCTAATGAATATTTACAATCGAATTTATATTATGTATAACCCTATATTAAAAATTATTTACTTATTAAACTTTGATTTTAACTATTTTAACCCTTCTTTAAATAAATTAATAATAAATGTCCTAATCTAATCCAAGTGGGCCTAAATGGTCATATTTTATTCCTAAGTTTGTTTTTGGTCGAATTACACTTGTCCAATAGAATTAGGACATGTGTTAGGGTAATATTAATATCATAATTACCCTTAGTTACCCTATTTACTATTAACCGCGGTAAAAATAGTAAAAAGTTACTATTCACCAAAAAATTATTTTCATCTCATTGAACCACATTTTAGTCCTTGATATTAACCGTGTCTCTCGGATTTTTGAAATTCCATTCACAGAAGCGGTAAAATTAAGTTTTATGCAAAATTCAGTTTTTAACCTACCACTTAGTGGTTTCACTATTCATCAAAAATTGAAAGTTTTCAGAAAAATACCAAAATTTCACCCTAGGCTAATTTCGATATTCTGAGTCCAAAAATGAAGTCCATTTTGAAAAATAAAATTTATAAAATTTCAAAAAGTGGTTATTACTATTCATAACGGCTAGTTTTAATAGCATATTGTTGTTTAGTGAAACTCGGTATTGCGTACGACGCAAGCTATCGAGGAAGGTCGCGATTGCGTGTAAAGCAAGCCAAGAAAGTGTTGTGTAGAAAAAGATTCCTTTGATGATTTATATAACATAAAAGTCTCGGGTGTTACATTCTACCCCCCTTGAAAAGAATTTCGCCCTCGAAATTCGTCACTTTGCAAGAAACAAATGAGGATACTTCTCCCTCATCATATCCTCAAGCTCCCATGTAGCTTCTTCAAGTTGGTGGTTTCTCCATAAAACTTTCACCAAGCGAGTTGTCTTGTTTCGTAGGACTTTTTCGCTACGATCCAGAATCTCTATCGGCTGTTCTTCATAAGAAAGATCTTGCTCCAGTGGTACAACTTCTGAGCTGAGTACATGTGAAGGATCTGGTATGTACTTTCTCAGGAGAGATACATGGAACACATCGTGAACTTGAGAGAGATTCGGTGGAAGCGCCAATCGGTAAGCTACCTTCCCAACACGATCCAGTATTTCAAAAGGACCGATATATCTAGGGCTCAACTTCCCCTTCTTTCCAAATCTCATAACCCTCTTCCAGGGAGATATTCGTAAGAACACTTTATCACCCACTTCAAACTCTAGGTCTTTTCTTCGGTTGTCGGCATAACTTTTCTGTCGACTCTGAGCTGCTCTTATGTGTTGTTGAATAGATCTGACCTTTTCTGCCATTTCATCAACGAGATCAGGTCCTAATAGCTTTCTTTCCCCAACTTCATCCCAGCAAGTTGGAGTCCTGCATTTCTTTCCATAGAGAGCTTCATAAGGAGCCATCTGAATACTGGAGTGAAAGCTATTATTGTAAGAAAATTCCACCAAAGGTAGGTGTTGATCCCAACCTCCTTTGAAATCCATAGAGCAAGCTCTCAACATATCTTCTAGGGTTTGAATTGTTCTCTCAGACTGACCGTCTGTCTGGGGATGATAAGCAGTGCTAAAACTCAACTCTGTATCCAGAGTATGCTGAAGACTTCGCCAGAACTTCGAGGTAAATCTCGGATCTCGATCAGATATAATAGAAAGTGGTACTCCATGCAATCTTACCACTTCCTTTACATATATCTTGGCAAGCTGATCTAGAGAGAAATCCTCTCTAATAGCAATGAAGTGTGCAGACTTTGTAAGACGATCAACTATGACCCAGATAGCATTATTGCCTTTGGATGTTTTAGGAAGTCCTGTGACAAAGTCCATAGTGATGTTTTCCCATTTCCATTCGGGTATGGGTAATGGTTGTAACATCCCCTTAGACTTCTGTCTCTCAGCTTTAACTTGTTGACAAACCAAGCATCGAGAGACATATTCAGCAACATCTCTTTTCATGCCATCCCACCAGAAGTACTCTTTCAGTTCCCTATACATCTTCGTGCTTCCAGGATGAATAGAGAATGAAGAACTATGAGCCTCATCCAGCAGCTCTTTCTTTAATTCGGGGATGGGAGGAACACAAACCCGATTCCTGAACTTTATTATCCCATCACAATCAAGGTTGAATTCAGGAACATTTCTCACCTTCTTTTGTAACTCGACATCTTCTTTCTGTGCCTCTTTAATCTTCACATGTATAGATGGTTGAACATTCATTTGAGAAAGATAAGATTTTTCCCCTTCCATTATAATTCCAAGATCCATCCTTTGTAAATCCATAAATATTGGATCTTTTGTGATCCTCATCATGGATAAACTAGCATGGTCTTGTCGACTTAATGCATCTGCCACCTTGTTTGCTTTCCCAGGGTGGTAATGGATTGAGCAGTCATAATCCTTAATCAGCTCCAACCATCTTCTTTGGCGCATATTCAGCTCCTTTTGTGTGAAAATATACTTTAAACTTTTATGATCAGTATAAATATCACACCTTTCACCATAAAGGTAATGCCTCCAAATCTTTAATGCAAAGATTACCGCAGCCAACTCCAAATCATGTGTTGGGTAATTTTGTTCATGGATTTTCAACTGTCGTGAGGCATAAGCTATCACCATATCATTTTGCATAAGAACACACCCCAATCCCTTCTTGGATGCATCACTGTAGATCACAAACCTTTCTCCACTACAAGGCAGTGTGAGCACAGGTGCACTGGATAACCTTCTTTTCAACTCCTTGAAATTCTCTTCACATTCCTATGTCCAGACAAACTTAACTCCTTTCCGAGTCAACTTGGTGAGTGGATTAGATAATCGTGAAAAATCTTTTACAAAACGTCGATAATATCCAGCCAAACCAAGAAAACTTCGGATCTCAGTTACTGTTGTTGGTCTTGACCATCTTTCGATAACCTCTGTTTTTGCTGGATCCACAGATATCCCCTCTTTTGAGATTATATGACCCAAAAATGCAACTTTTTTAAGCCAAAATTCACACTTGGTAAATTTGGCATAAAGCTTCTCTTTTCTCAGGGTCTTCAATATAATTATCAAGTGATCTTCATGCTCTTCCTTGCTCTTTGAATAGACAAGAATATCGTCTATAAAGACTACCACAAATTGATCAAGATAGTCTCTAAAGACTCTATTCATTAGATCCATGAAGATAGCAGGGGCATTAGTAAGACCAAATGGCATCACTATAAATTCATAGTGTCCATACCTTGTACGGAAAGCCGTCTTTGGTATATCCTCCCTTTTGACCCTTAATTGATGATACCCTGAACGAAGATCAATCTTGGAAAAGCATTGAGCTCCGCGTAGTTGGTCAAATAAGTCATCAATGCGTGGGAGAGGATATTTGTTCTTGATAGTGATCTTGTTAAGTTCTCGATAATCAATGCAGAGTCTCATTGACCCATCTTTCTTCTTAACAAATAGAACAGGTGCTCCCCAAGGTGACGCACTAGGGCGTATGAATCCCTTATCAAGATTCTCTTGGAGTTGCTTCTTCAATTCCTGCAACTCAATTGGGGCCATTCTATAAGGTGTCTTTGAAATAGGCAAAGCACCCGGTACGAGTTCTATTGAAAACTCAACTTCACGATTTGGTGGAAGACCCGTCAATTCCTCCGGAAAGACATCATCAAACTCCCGTACAATGGGCATATTCTTACTCGTGAGTTTCTCACCAACCATTTGAGATAAATAACCTTCATTTAGTGGAATCAATACCCATAAGATGGAAGAAATTTCCACTGGAAGGTTATGTTCATCCTTGCATTGATAGACGATCGTAGGTTGGTCTGGAATATGAAATGTGACTTCCCTTCTTTGGCAATTGATATGAGCTCCATGTAGAGAAAGCCAATCCATGCCAAGAATCACATCAAATTCCACTAAAGGAAGGATCACAAGATTTGCAGGAAGCACTTTCCCACAAACTTCGATCGGAGAAGAATTATAAACTTTTGATGCGATTGATGTGCCATTAGGTGTTGTCATAGCTAACTCAACATCTAATTGTTGAGGTAGTATGGTGATACCCTTAGAAAAGTCTTCAGAAATAAAAGAGTGGGTGGATCCAGAATCAAATAAAACATTTGCTACTTTAGAGTGGATGGTAAGTGTACCTTTCACCACATCGTTATCGTACTCCACATCGCTGATAGAAATTGCATGTGACTTTCCTTTGTCTTTAGCCTTAAGAGTTTGTTGACGTCGACCATCATCATCAACCCTTGGATTTGGGCATTGATTGGCATAATGCCCCATCTCCTTGCACTTGAAACATTGAAGTGTAGCAGGTTCATTCTGTGTATCCCTTCCTTTGTTTGCATCATTAGACATCTTCTTCCCAGTATCACGGCATTCAAATGCCCGATGACCTTCCTTTCCACATTTAAAACATTTACTTGTCCCTTTAAGACAAATCCCTCCATGTTTCTTTCCACACTTTGAGCATAAGGGAAAGTTCATCTTCTTTTCCGTGTGCTCTTTAGATTTTTCTTTGAATTCCATCTTCCTCTTCTTATCAAACCCATGTGACTGATGGGTTACTCCAATCTCCATATCGACTTTGAGAGCACATCGAACGATTTATTCGTAGCTATTGAAGTCCCTTATGGCTAACGCCCTTCGAAGACTTGGTTTTAAGCCACTAAAGAATCGATCGATATTACTCTCAGGTTGGATAATAATACCAGAAGCGTACCTTGCAAGTCTTGTAAAATTTGCTTCATAGGTACTAACAGATTCATCATCCCTTTGCTTCAGTTCAAGGAACTCTTTCTCCATCTTTGTTCGGAGAATACGAGGGAAGTACTTATTGAAAAATAAGTTCTTGAACTCGTCCCATTCCATAGACTCAATTTCATCCCTTTGCCTCGTATTCTTAACAAGATTCCACCATTGATCCGCATCTCCTTCCAAACGATACACTGCTAGGATGACTTTATCATGCTCAGAACATTGAAGAACTGAAAATATCTTTTCAGTAGTACTAATCCATTGTTCAGCAACTAATGGATCAGTAGACCCGCTGAAAGATGGTGGACGCTGCCTCATGAAGGATTCAACAGAATGTTGCTCCCTTCTTTGTTCGTTTGGAAATCCTGCATGATTCATAGCTTGAGAAAGTTGTGTGAGCATGGCTACAAGATTTTGCATTCCAGCTCCCATATCGTTTGGTTGCTCAGGGGGACAATCATTGCATTGCCCATCGCATTCCGCATTAACACGGTTCCTTCGGGTTCCAGCCATTGACTAAAACCAAGAAGAATAGTGTGAGCAACACTAATTATAATAGGAAACCACATAATTCAAGAATAAAATTTTCATGCTTAAGGTCTTATCCTAGGTTATTCAAGGCCATTTCTAAAATTGTGTTCTATGCTTAGACTTATCCTTAGGGTTATTACTAAGGCTTTCACATCCTAGTTTCCAAAGGTTGACTATACCTTTCCTCTGATACCAACTATAACGACCCACACTTTACATACATTGTTAATACTTCAAAATTGAATCACACTTATTACAACATATGACAAAACCACAAAGGATCGTATAAGTATAGTGTCTTTAGAAACTGGGAAACATAAACAACTGGTTCATAAATCTTCTACAGTGTCTCCCATTTATTTCATCATATCTAGGGTCCCTTTTAGCATATTCTACTTAATATCCATCTTCCTGACCTGGGGAAAAGAAAACATAAAAGGGTGAGCTCAAATGCTCAGCAAGGGAAAATAAAGGAAATAAAAATCATATCATATCTTTTTGAAAATCAAAACCTGCAAAAGAGATCATAATATCTTAACATGGAATAAATCATAGAAGTGAAAATGAGATCCCCAAAATCATAACATAAAACTTGAAACTTTGTGGCATGCACACATAATCATGGAAAATCATTTCTTGTTAGTCATGACTCATTGCCAAGACTATCTTAGTGGACAAAGTCCCTTTCTGAACCGAGTTCACTCCTCGTTTCAGTCCTGTATCACTGAACCGAAATAACCTTCCATTCCAGCCATTTCTATCTCATGAGATATAAAATCATTACCCAATGCATTGGAGGGAGATATAGGTCCCACCCATCTTATAATGAATCCTTTCTTACGTGTGCCACATAATCATAAAACATGCATCATCGCATAACACATGTAACAAAAATGGGATTCTTGAAACATCATGACATCATAACTCAATTCATATAAGATAAAGGAATTCATAAACATAATTCCATCACAACATGGTCAAATCAATGTAAAAATATGGATAGAAACAGAACCCTTTATTATCTTAGATGTAAAATAATTTTGATAAAACACTTGAAATGAATTCTTGAGGAAAATATCATTTCTTCTTCAAAAATATTTTTCCTTTCATAACATGTCATACAACTTTAAAATAAAAGAAGTTGATTAAAAATAAACTTGAAAACTTGTAAAGGAAGCTTCTTTGATGTAATGTTTTAAAAATCCATTCATGCCGTATAAGTTAAAAAAAACATTCTTCGTACTTTTTTCAGAAAAGTCAAAAAGTACCTCGTACGGAAAAACGACAAAAGATTCCTTTCATATTCTTTACTAAAAACTCACCTAAGGGTAAAATTGGATTTAAACTATTTCAAGTGGATGGAAAAAATATTACATATTGAGGGAACATGGATGTGGATGATAAAATACACCCTAGTAAATACTTACGAATAAACAATCTCGGATAAAAATGAGATTGTGATATTTCCCTTACCTTAGGTCCGATTTGCTTTGTTCGTGTCCGAAGCTCCTGTATAATGGTTTAAATAATGTTATTGACTTATTACAGAATCATACATATTGATATGAGATCATATATGGTCATATTATTAGCTTCTTGTTAGTAATATTTCATTGTTACTTGTTACTCGGGTCTTTATAACTTTTTGTTCTTATGCGTGTTTTGTCGAATAAATTCTTATTCTTATCTTTAGGTTATAGATAATTCATTTCCAGAATGGTATTAGTGTATTATATACCATATTCATTCATTCAATTTATTTATATAATCATTATGAAATGAAGATCATGTAGAACGAGTCGCATCACATCGTGGAGACGGTATTCCGTACGTACGCACGAGTGATGATATCGTTCCTATGATCGTGGAATTGTATTGGAGTATATATATATATTATTTCAGTATCAATATTACTTAATAATAATCATATATAGTTACTGATTACACCATTATACCCATCCTTGTAAGGTGATGGTGGAAAATAGATTACACCACGGCGTGGAGACGGTATTCCGTACGTACGCACGCGCGGTGATTTCATTTTTCCGTAGGATGGATAGAAGGTGAATTAGGGTTGTTTCATATTTATAATAACATATCAGTATGTAAGTAATACTGATGTTATTACTTTATCATGAAACAACTAAAGAAGAAGAAGTTGAAGAAGAAAGAAATTGAAAAGATCGGTAATGGATATTACCTCTTCTTTGGAACGCCTTTTTGAATCCTCCACTTAAGGAACTAAGATTGGTCTTTGGAGAAGACCAGGACCTCTAGGATTATTCTAGGGAAGTGGAGAAGGGAAAATGGCAGGGGTTGTCCGAGCTTGAGTGCTCAAATTGGTGTGAGGAGGAGGGGGAGGAGGTGCCCTTTTATAAGGGAGGAGAGGGGCACCTTAGGAATATCTCAAAATATTATTTTATATTAAAGTCAAAATCGGTTTATAATGGTTCCAAAGGGTCTTATTTCGAAGCCAAAGTGGGGATGGGTCTAAATCCTATCAACCAATAGAATTTAGACAAGTTTAGGGTATTATTTTAACCTTATCAATTAGATTTAACTCTAAGTTAAATAATTTAACTTTTACCATGACTTTTTGTTTTCTTTCACTATATGGTTAATACACTTACTATAACATGCCAAACGAACCCCAAATTGTTTATTATTAAAATATATATCCTTATCTAATTCGTTTGGCCGAACCTTAGATTTTTAGGAATAAAATAACAATTAATAATATAATATTTGATTTAAAAACTATTTTGTGTCAATTTTGACACTATTTGATATATGATTTTTGTCAAAGTCATAACAGAATTATATGTTCGAACCAAGTTGATTAAATCAATAATAATATATCATAGTAACCTAGAAAATTAGTGGAATTCATAAAAAGTCTCAAATTACATTTATTTTGGTATTTATATTATCAATTTTGTCAATATTTCATTAATAAGATAATTACTGCATCATCTTTGTGTCATAAATAAATTAAATTATTTGATGTCTAAAAATTACAAATAAAATACCATCATGTAGGAAATCTTTTTATCTTTCTAATGAATATTTACAATCGAATATATCTTATGTATAACCATATATTAAAAATGATTTACTTATTAAACTTTGATTTTAACTATTTTAACCCTTCTTTAAATAAAT
The DNA here is from genome assembly GCA_963277665.1 of Viscum album. Classification (NCBI taxonomy): domain Eukaryota; kingdom Viridiplantae; phylum Streptophyta; class Magnoliopsida; order Santalales; family Viscaceae; genus Viscum; species Viscum album. The sequence goes on from OY728132.1 coordinate 1,883,409,750, forward strand.
TAATAATAAATGTCCTATTCTAATCCAAGTGGGCCTAAATGGTCATATTTTATTCCTAAGTTTGTTTTTGGTCGAATTACACTTGTCCAATAGAATTAGGACATGTGTTAGGGTAATATTAATATCATAATTACCCTTAGTTACCCTATTTACTATTAACCGCGGTAAAAATAGTAAAAAGTTACTATTCACAAAAAAATTATTTTCATCTCATTGAACCACATTTTAGTCCTTGATATTAACCGTGTCTCTCGGATTTTTGAAATTCCATTCACAGAAGCGGTAAAATTAAGTTTTATGCAAAATTCAGTTTTTAACCTACCACTTAGTGGTTTCACTATTCATCAAAAATTGAAAGTTTTCAGAAAAATACCAAAATTTCACCCTAGGCTAATTTCGATATTCTGAGTCCAAAAATGAAGTCCATTTTGAAAAATAAAATTTATAAAATTTCAAAAAGTGGTTATTACTATTCATAACGGCTAGTTTTAATAGCATATTGTTGTTTAGTGAAACTCGGTATTGCGTACGACGCAAGCTATCGAGGAAGGTCGCGATTGCGTGTAAAGCAAGCCAAGAAAGTGTTGTGTAGAAAAAGATTCCTTTGATGATTTATATAACATAAAAGTCTCGGGTGTTACACATGTGATGTCATAAATCTAGTAAAAAGGGTTAAAATGGGAATGTTAATGAAGTTTAAATAAAATTTTAATATAAATAATGACAATTATGGTCCAAAAATAAAAATGTGTTGACTTTAAACCATTATAATGAAAATCTAAGGATGTTTTCAAACCTGAAAGTAAAATATTAAGTGATGCTGATACAAGTAGTGATGAAAACTTGATCTATTATCCAGAAGATTTATGAACAATTATAAAATAATATGTTTCTTATCATGTCAAAATATAAAGAAAAGTAGGACAAAAGAGGTGATTAGAGGAATTATTAAGAAAAATATGACTCAACAAATGATATTACCTATTAATAATGTATGATATTATGATATGTAAAAGATGAATGTATGAATATTAGGTACCAGAATAGGTATGAGGATAAAGGTAAAATCAAAAATAATACAATGAAGGCCACTTAAATTGAATATGGTTATAATTTTATGGCCTCTGATTATAAGCATGAAGATAGAATGAAAAAATCTAATTTATATATTATGGATACTACATTGGATTTATCATTTACTTCTTATTCTATTTTATTTAATTACTCTAAAATTAATAATTATGATTTAGTAGAATATTATTATATAATATAAGTAACCATAAATTTGGTCAATAAAAAATAAAAAATCTGTAAAAGATTCATGTTTTATGTGATGTTTATTACCGTGATCTTAGTATAGAAATAGAAAACAATACAATGTATTATAGGTAAATAAAAAAATAAAAATATTAAATAAAAACCAAAAAATGGATTTGTAATATTTTATCAAAAATATAAAAACCATTAATTTTGTGGGGGGTAATGAAAAAAATTCAAATTCAGAATTTTGTTTGGATCTGGACAATAATGGAATCTATATAAAAATTATTTCATTCTTTATTCAAAAAATAATTTTTCGATTTCATGGAAAAATAATAGTTTTAAAACTATTTATAAAATTACTTGAACTATAAAGGCCTTTATATGTAAATATTTTATTCTGGTCATTATAAATATTTTAAAACCAATTTAGATTCAAATGTATTTATTTTCTGACTTCTCAAAACCCATGAAAATATGGGTACCAAATATATTTAATATCTAATTGTACATGGAAAAAATGCATGAAACATTTAGAAAATATATTTGGTATCTCGATAGTGGATGTTCCATACAAACGTTCAGAGACTAACCATGTCTCTAGAATCATATAAAAGTGGATCCTACACATATAACTTTTGGGGATAATGAAAAAGGAAACATTATTTGATGTAGAATTTTTTTTTACTTGGAATGTCTTTACATCTATTATTTTATTCATTAATAGATTAAAATATAACCCTTATAGTATCTAATAATTTTTTGGTGATGGTTTTAATGATAAATTTTAAAACAGTTCTGGTAATATTTATGATTCCAAGTATGCAATTGTATTCACGACATAATGTAATGATAATGTATATGAAATTGTATATATTTATTACACTCATAAAATATATATTTTTTTATTATTTTCATAGAGAATCTTGGTTTTGGAATAGTATACTCAAACACTATAATATATACTAACATAAGAAGATTAATAAGAAGGTATTATTGAGGGGCATACCTACTATATACTATTATAAAGATAAAGTGTGAAATACTTTTCAAAAGGGACTACAACACACAATATCTTTCAAATAAAATATAGTGGTCTCTACTTCCCGTTCAATATAAGAGTTTCATTTGTAATTATTTAGATCATAAATATATTCTAGGTTATTAAGAAAACATTATTCTAATTTTATTTTTAAGGACTATCCAAAAAATATATGGGTGTTTTTTCTTTCTCATAAATGTGAAGCTTCTTCTAATTTTTGAAAATATGAAAATACTGTAGAGAACCTCAGTGAACTCACTATTAAAGACTTTGTAACATCCCAAGTAAGTAATGAATAATATATATTTTTATCTATGTCTATTAATGAATTAGATAGTGTTTTAGAGGCTTAAAATGAAAATAAATCCAATCTTAATCATGGAATACACTAATATTTTTAAAAGATTGTTTTACTGCCTTATGATGGAAAACCCTTTTTAAATCTATCTTTTGACAATTTTATAAAATATATTTGTCAAAATAAACTTATTCATTATGATTGGGACATCAAAATTTACTTTGTGTAAATTTTTGGTATTTTTCTGACAATGTTCATTTTTTAATGAATAGTGAAAAATACTGCATTTTACATCAAAACTAATTTTTAATCTAATTTATTTATATGATTAGATTATCTTTTGAATTGGTTTTGAAGTTAAATTAGAATATATTTTTACCATTTTATCCAATGGTGGTCATTGGAATCAATTTCAATTTGAAATTGGACTTAAATTGGTGTCAATCTTTTGATACTTATTGTTTCAAAAAAACACGCTATTTGTCATGACAGCAGGAATTAATTATTAAATTAATTAATTTGACTTATATGTTTTGAATTTTGTAAAATGGACTTACTTTTTGAATTTGGAATATCAAATATAGCATAGGGTGAATTTTTGGAATTTTTCTGAAAAACTTCAATTTTTGATGAATAGTGAAATCACTAAGTGGTACTTATAAAAACTGATTTTCCATTTAAATGAAATTTTTCCACCTTTGTGTATTTAATTTCAAAAATCTGTCATACATGGTTGTCATTAAGAAGTAAAATGTGGTTCAATGAGATTAAAATAATTTTTTGGTGAATAGTAACTTATTAAGTTTTAATCGCGATTAGTGGTAATTAGTGTAGTTTAAGGTAAGAATAAAGTTTTAATGATATGAAATGACCTAGACACATGTCCTAAACTTATTGGTTGTGTCATGGCCGGCCAAGACAAGTCATGGGTCAACTTGGGGACCCCATGGATCCACTTTGGTTGGGAAATGACATAAATAACTTTTTATTAAATGTTAAAGTAAAAATGACACAAACAAAAGATGTTTTACTAAAACAATTTTTACATGGGGTTATAAAGATCATATTTTTTATTATAATTAGTAATTGGAAAGATAAAACGATTTCCTACATCATAGTATTTTTTATATTATTTTTAGACTTTATATAAATTAAATTATTTATGACATAATAATGATGCAGCGATTACATCATTATTTGACGATTTAAATAAAATAGAATGATAATGTAAAATATATGAACTACACATGTCCAAAACTTATTGGATGGGTGGATTTCGAAACCTTATCACCTTATCCACGAATTATAGCAATGTGGGATCTTTTTAATCTGAAACTCTTTTTAAAATAAAGTAACATATCTTTACTTTCCAAAAGTGCCCCTCCTCTCCTCTTATAAAAGCCCCCCCACCTCTACCTCATTTCACACACTCCTCAAGACTTTGGCTCGGCCAAACCCTGCCCATTTACTCTCTCCACATCTCTATCCTAAATCCTAGAGGATTCCTTTTGGGAAGAATCCTTTCAAATGAAGCCTTTAGGCTCAAATCAAAAGGAGTTACACTTTTAAAGGTAATTCATTCTCTCATGTTCATTTGTTTTATTTTGCTTCTCCAACCCCCTAAAATATTTTTATTTACTTCTTTTGTAACAACACCAGTATCTTCAATATACTAGGATGTTGTTATAAGATTTATTTGAGCTACACTCTCACACAACTACATCAAATGGTTAAAGAACATATGGTTTCCGTGGATGGAAAAATTTTGCCTCCCGAAACGATGATTGTTCAATACTCATTTAACACCTTCAAAGGTGGCCATAATGATGTCATTATTTTTATATATGATATATAATAGGTTTATGTTTTCCTTAATCTTCTGTTTTTTTCATTTTGGGCATACCTTTATGGTTTCCATTATGGGTAAACACGATATCTTCATTTTAGGAAGTGCAGAATACCGCCCCCTGAAAGTGATTTGATTCGTTAATACCATATGTGGGATGTGTAAAGGATAAAGTTAATGATATTATATATGTTATTATACTGGAATTATAATATACTCTTATATCATTATGATTCCATTCCAGAAAATACGAAATAGAAATGGAAGTAGCGTTCATTCGTACGTACGGCTTACTGTCTCCATGAACGGTGCATTTCATTTCTTACCTCTAAATGTGATGTAATATTATAAATACATGTATATTATGAATTTATATGATATATATGTTATCCAAATCATTAATATCATTCTGGATATAATGATCCTTTGACCAAATTAACAACATGTAAGAGTAAGAAGTCTATTTTTGACTTAAGAACCAAATACCGACAAAATGAATATTATTAACTTAAATGATTACATGATTTTCATAACATGGTATAAAAGGAATAATTAACTTGAAAAATGTTCATAAGCAAGTAGATATTAACACAAGTTTATTATGCAGGATATTAAAGAATGGTCGGGTCAAGTCGGATACGAGGTATGGGACTTCGTCTCAATCTCCTTTCATTGAGGCATATTTTATTTTATACACAACTTTCTTTTATATGGTGTATAAACCCCTTTGAATTTTACGTTTATCCAAAAGGAAAATTTTTTATACAAAGCATTTTACTAAATGACAAAAGGGAATGTTTTTGTCATACGTATGCGGCGACAACGACTTCTCCACCGTCGTGACTGTTATTTGAGTTTCGGCTTCCTCTACAATCCATACCTTCTTTTTAAAAGAAAAATAAATACCATGTTTTACTTTTCTTTTATTTTGGTATTGAAAATGGTTTTCATAATGTTTTTATATCAATGTGTTTTATTGATATCTTGTGATTGAAAGGTGGAAATGTTATGTTTCCTTTATGCATGTTTTATGTGATACGATTATGTTGTGGATCATGGGCATTATTATGAAGACGGGTGGTTCCGTGATAAACTAAGGGCGGGTGAGCCCGATAAAGCTCTCCAATGCATTGGGTAACGCGAAGGAGTGAAACGTTAAGGTTTCTCCGAAGAGATTTTAGGGAATATACTGTGATGGGTATTCCAAACGTAACCAAGAGGGTTACTCCCTACGTAAGAATGTTATGAATGCCTCAAGTTACCTTTATGTCTTATGATTTCTATGATTTATTCATGACATGATGAGGTATGTTAAAGTGCTTATGTTTTATGGGTAAAGTATGATCTCATCCTTATGTATATATGTACCCATGATTCCTTTCCATATTTTTATAACCCATACTGAGCTTTTTATGCTCATCCCAAGTTTTTTTGAAATGTTTTTCACAGGTCAAGGGAAAGGTACATGATATGATGATAGTGTCAAGGAAGTGTCAAGAAAGAATCCATGTTTTATTTTAAATATGTCTCCATTGATGGGAATGAGGAATACTATCTTTATGTAACCATATTGTTTATATGTGGAATGTAATAAAAGTTTTATGATCTGATTCTCTAAAACTCTAAACCCGAAAAGATCCTCAATGTGTAATCTTGTAATAACTCAAGATTAAGTAAGGTTTAAGGCTGGGGCCTTATAGTTGGTATCAAAGGTCAGTTTAGACAACTTTAGGAGTTAGACAAGTGTTAAATTATAATATGATTGAAATGATATAGCATTTACAGATTACCATGTTGCTTCGCCTAAGATATTTTTGTGTTCAGAATGGTTTTCCACAGAGGAAACAAAGCAACTATGTTGGGATGACATCAGGAGGAAGACAACCTTCCAAATCAGAAACCTGAGATGGTTGGAATCGGAACTGAACAGTTTGTTGCAGTGATGGCACAATTGACTCAGGCTATAAATGGTGTTGGTATCCATGCACGAGATCAGCCAGATCAACCGCAGAGGAACATGTTAGTGGTGGAACATTTCATGAGGCAACATCCCCTATCATTCAGAGGATCATCTGACCCTGTGCTGGATGAAGGGTGGATTAAAGCACTGGAAAAGATTTTTGATGTCATGGGGTGTTCATAAAATCAGAAGGTTAGTCTTGCTATTTACCATTTGTAGGGTGAAGCAGATCAGTGGTGGTATATGGTTAAAAATATCAGGGACGCCGATGAGATTGATGCTCTTGACTGGGATGAATTCAAAGGTATGTTTCTTGAGAAGTATTTTCCTAAGGCTGTTCGACGTAGGATGGAAAAAAAATTCTTGGAATTGAGGCAAGAGGAAGACTCAATGGCTGCCTATGAAGAAAGGTTCACTCGATTGGAAAGGTATGCTCCAAATTTTATCCGAGACCTTGATAGTAAAATCAATCGTTTTTACTCAGGATTAAAGCCAAAATATCGAAGGGAATTAGCTTCTCGTGAGTTTAAAAGTTATGAAAAGCTTGTTCGATGTGTTGAGAAGGTGAAAATGGAGTTTTACGATGACCAAGTGTTCTATAACAACCAGTAGAAGAAGAGACCGAGGTGGCAGGAGAAAGGTAAGAATTCTTCAAAAAAGTCTGACGGTGAGAAAACTAAGTTTCCAGTTTGTGATAAATGTGGCAAAAGGAATGCTGGGGAATGTCTTCTGAATTCTGGAAAGTGCTACTGATGTGGTAAGATGGGACATAAGGCTCGTGATTGCACTGAAAAGGATCAAGGTGAAGGTAAGAACAAATTTGATTTACAGTTTGTGAAATGTTATAAGTGCAATGAGATGGGTCACTATGCAAATGAGTGTTCGACAAAGAGCTTGAGTGATGGGAAGTAGTTAGACTACAAGTAGAAAGGGGTGGTGAAATCCTTTGCAACGACTTCAGCAGATGTCGGGCAATCAAATGAAGTTGTATCAGGTACTTTGTTTGTTTTTTCAGATTATGCCAGTGTGTTGTTTGATTCGGGGTCTGCACATTCTTTCATCTCTGAAACCATTTCTAGTAAAATGGGAATACCATCTCATGAAATGAATCCTGAAGTTTTGGTAAAAACGCCTGGGGGAAATGTTGAGGCAAAAAGAATTTATAAGAATCTTCCTATCCTTATCTGTGGAAAGAACCTACTTGCAAACCTTATTGTTCTACCTCTAGTAGAGTTTGATGTTATCCTGGGTATGGATTGGCTCTCTATTTACCATGCTAAGATTGACTGTAGAGCTAAAGAAGTTTCTTTTCAGAAATACTTTCAGTTTGTTTACAAGAATGAACCCTTACTTTTGATAACTTATCAAGAGGCCGAGAAACTTATAAAAGACAGAAATGAATGTTACCTTGCTCATATAGTTGAAAACAAGGGAACTGTTCAGATTGATGATGTGCCAGTGGTAAATGAGTATCCTGATGTTTTTCCTGATGAGTTGCCTGGAATAATACCAGATCGGGAAGTTGAGTTTACTGTTGACTTAGTTCCTGATGCTAAGCCAATTTCAAAACCCCTTATCGAATGGCTCAAATTGAACTTTTAGAGTTAAAAAAGCAATTGGAAGATTTATTAGAGAAAGGTTTCATTCGACCTAGCACATCACCTTGGGGTTCTCCTGTTTTGTTTGTTAAAAAGAAAGATGGTTCAATGAGACTTTGCATTGATTATAGAGCCTTGAATAATATCACTGTTAAGAACAAATATCCTTTGCCTCATATCGATGATTTGTTTGATCAGCTCCAGGGAGCTTAGTTTTTTTCAAAGATTGACCTAAGATCGGGGTACCATCAGCTGAAGGTAAAGGAGGCAGATATTTCGAAGACCGCGTTCCGTATGAGATATGGCCATTATGAATTTGTAGTAATGCCTTTTGGTCTAACCAATGCACCTGCTGTATTCATGAACTTAATGAATAGAATTTTCCACGAGTTCTTGGATAAGTTGGTGGTGGTTTTCATTGATGATATTTTGGTGTTTTATAAAAGTAAAGAAGAGCATGAAAGACATTTAAGGGTTATCTTGCAAACCTTAAAAGAAAAGAAACTGTATGGGAAATTCAGCAAGTGTGAGTTTTGGTTGCAACAAATTTCTTTCCTTGGTCACATTGTTTCTAAAGATGGAAGAACTGTTGATCCCACAAAAACAAAAGTTATGGAAGAATGGCCAAGACCCACAAATTTAACCGAGATTCGTAGCTTCCTTGGTTTGGCGGGCTATTACCGAAGGTTTGTTAGAAATTTTTCACGGTAATCTAGTCTAATGACTAAGCTAACTCAGAAGGGTGTTAAGTTTATCTGGACAAAAGAATGTGATGATTGTTTTCAGGAATTGAAAAGAAGATTGGTGAATGCTCCAGTTTTGGAACTACCTTCTAGGAATGGTGAGTTTGTTATATACATTAATGCTTCATTGAAAGGAATTGGTTGCGTCCTAATGTAGAATGATCAGGTAATTGCGTATGCTTCACGACAGTTGAAAACTCATGAGGTAAATTACCCTACACATGATTTGGAATTAGTTGTTGTTGTATTTGCTTTAAAAATTTGGAGGCATCATTTGTATGGAGTAAAGTGTGAAATATATACCGATCACAAAAGTTTAAAGTATATATTCACTCAGAAAGAGATAAACATGAGATAGAGGAGATGGCTAGAATTAATCAAGGATTATGATTTTACAATTCATTACGGAAATAAAATAAAGTGGCTGATGCTTTAAGTTGAAAAAGTAATGCTTCATTAGCAATGTTGCATTTGGAACGTGATCCTTTGGTTAAGGATTTGATGAACTTTGGCATATAAGTTGTTGGTGCAGGAATTCCTTCTATTTTGTTTCAGGTATCAGTGAGATCTTCTCTATCAGATAGAATCAAGCAAGCACAGAAGCAAGATAGTGAGTTACAGAAAAAGGTAGAGCTGGTTCAGAAAGGTAAGTTGCCTGAATTCAACATTGATAATGAATGCATTTTGAGATTTGGGAAGAGATTGTGCGTGCCTTGTGATTCACAGTTGAAGAGAGAGTTGTTATGTGAAGCTCATAGTTCTCCGTTTTCAGTTCATCCTAGCAGTACTAAGATGTACAGAGATCTGCGGGAGTATTACTGGTGGGATGGAATGAAAAGAGATATTGCTGATTTTACTGTGAAGTGTTTGACTTGTCAGCAGGTTAAAGCAGAGTGGCAGTTACCGAAAGGGATGCTTCAGCCTTTACCAGTTCCAGAGTGAAAATGGGAGAATTTATCCATGGACTTTGTTGTTGGATTACCGAAGACATCTTGAGGTAATAATGCAATCAGGGTTATTGTTGATCGCTTGACCAAATCTGCTCATTTCCTTGCTATACGAGATACTTTCTCTCTTGATCAACTTTCCTGTTTGTATCTTAAAGAGATAGTCAGGTTACATGGAGTTCCTCTCTCCATTGTATCAGATCGTGATCCCAGGTTTACTTCTAACTTTTGGAAAGGCCTTCAGAAATCATTGGGTACTGAATTAAATTTTAGTACAGCTTTTCATCTCAATCAGATGGGCAGTCAGAACGAACAATTCAGACATTGGAGGATATGCTACGAGCTTGTTCTATGGATTATCAGGGAAGTTGGGACCAACATATTTCTTTGGTTGAATTTTCATATAATAACAGTTTTCATTCCAATATACAGATGGCACCATTTTAGGCATTATATGGGAAGCAGTGTCGAACTCCAGCATTCTGGGATGAAGTGGGTGAAAGGAAGTTGATGGGACCAGAATTGGTAGAAGAGATGGCATAAAAAGTTCAGCTGATTCAGAAACACATGAGAACAGCTCAGAGCAGGCAGAAGAGTTATGCGGATAACCAGAGGAAGGATCTATCTTTCGAGGTAGGTGATCATATTTTTCTCAAGGTTTCTCCTTCAAAAAGTGTGTTGAGATTTGGTAAGAAAGGAAAGTTGAGTCCAAGGATCATTGGACCTTACGAAATTCTGGAGAGAGTTGGATCAGTTGCATACCGGGTGGCTTTACCTCCGAGTTTATCTTAGGTACACAATGTTTTTCACGTTTCGATGTTGAGAAAGTATATGCCAGATCCATCTCATGTTTTGAGTCCAGAGGTAGTTCAACTGGAAGAGAACCTATCTTATGAGGAACAACTGGTCTAGATTCTTGACCACAGGGAGCAAGTGTTATGGAATAAGGTGATCCACCAGGTAAAGGTTTTGTGGAAAAAACCACATGATTGAAGAGGCAACATGGGAATCTGAAGATGCAATGAGGGATAAGTACCCCCATTTATTCGATAAGTAAATAAATTGTGGGGATGCAATTTTCTAAAGGGGGGAAGGATGTAACATCCCAAGTAAGTAATGAATAATAGATATTTTTATCTATGTCTATTAATGAATTATATAGTGTTTTAGAGGCTTAAAATGAAAATAAATCCAATCTTAATCATGGAATACACTAATATTTTTAAAAGATTATTTTACTGCCTTATGATAGAAAACCCTTTTTAAATCTATCTTTTGACAATTTTATAAACTATGTTTGTCAAAATAAACTTATTCTTTATTATTGGGACATCAAAATTTACTTTGTGTGAATTTTTGGTATTTTTCTGACAATCTTCATTTTTAATGAATAGTGAAAAATACTGCATTTTACATCAAAACTGCTTTTTAATCTAATTTATTTATATGATTAAATTATCTTTTGAATTGGTTTTGAAGTGAAATTAGAATATATTTTTACCATTTAATCCAATGTTGGTCATTGAAATCAATTTCACTTTGAAATTGGACTTAAATTGGTGTCAATCTTTTGATACTTATTGTTTCCTAAAACACGTAATTTGTCATGACAGCGGGAATTAATTATTAAATTAATTAATTTGAATTATATGTTTTGAATTTTGTAAAATGGTCTTAATTTTTGAATTTGGAATATCAAATATAGCTTAGGGTGAATTTTTTGATTTTTTCTGAAAAACTTCAATTTTTGATGAATAGTGAAATCACTAAGTGGTACTTATAAAAACTGATTTTCCATTTAAATGAAATTTTGCCACCTTTGTGTATTGAATTTCAAAAATCCGACATACATGGTTGTTATTAAGAAGTAAAATGTGGTTCAATGAGATTAAAATAATTTTTTTGTGAATAGTAACTTATTAAGTTTTAATCGCGATTAGTGGTAATTAGTGTATTTTAAGGTAAGAATAATGTTTTAATGATATGAAATGACCTAGACATATGTCCCAACCTTATTGGTTGTGTCATGTCCGACCAAGAAAAGCCATGGGTCAACTTAAGGACCCCATGGAGCCACTTTGGTTGGGAAATGACATAAATAACGTTTTATTAAATGTTAAAGTAAAAATGACACAAACAAGAGATGTTTTACTAAAACAATTTTTACATGGGGTTATAAAGATCATATTTTTTATTATAAATAGTCATTGGAAATATAAAATGATTTCATAAGTCATAGGAGTTTTTATATAATTTTTAGACTTTAAATAAATGAAATTATTTATGACATAATAATGATGCAGCGATGACATCATTATTTGACGATTTAAATAAAATGGAAAGATAATGTAAAATATATTAACTACACATGTCCAAAACTTATTGGATGGGTGGATTTCGAACCCTTATCACCTTATCCACGAATTATAGCAATGTGGGACCTTTTGAATCCGAAACTCTTTTTAAAATAAAGTAACTTATCTTTACTTTCTAAAAGTGCCCCTCCTCTCCTCTTATAAAAGGCCCCCACCTCTACCTCATTTCACACACTCCTCAAGCCTTTGTCTCGGCCAACCCCTGCCCATTTACTCTCTCCAAATCCCTCTCCTCATCCTAGAGGATTCCCTTTGGGCAGAATCCTTTCAAAGGAAGCCTTTAGGCTCAAATCAAAAGGATTTACACTTTTAAAGGTAATTCATTCCCTCATGTTCATTTGTATTATTTTGCTTCTCCAAACCCATAAACTCTTTTTATTTAATTCTTTTGTAATAACACCAGTATATTCAATATACTAGGATGTTGTTATAAGATTTATTTGAGCTACACTTTCACACAACTACATCAAATGGTTAAAGAACATACGGTTTCCGTGGATGGCGAAATTCTGCCTCCCGAAATGATGATTGTTCAATACTCATTTAACACCTTAAAAGGTGGCCATTATGATGTCACTATTTTTATATATGATATATAATATGTTTATGTTTTCCTTAAGCTTCTGTTTTTTTTTTCATTTTGGGCATACCTTTATGGTTTCCATTATGGGTAAACACGATATCTTCATTTTAGGAAGTGCGGACTACCGCCCCCTGAAAGTGATTTGATTCGTTAATACCATATGTGGGATGTGTAAAGGATAAAGTTAATGATATTATATATGTTATTATATTGGAATTATAATATACTATTATATCATTATGATTCCATTCCAGAAAATACGAAATAGAAATGGAAGTAGCGTTCATGCGTACGTACGGCTTACCGTCTCCATGAACGGTGCATTTCATTTCTTACCTCTAAATGTTATGTAATATTATAAATACATGTATATGATAAATATATATGATATATATGTTATCAAAATCATTAATATAATTCTGTATATAACGAACCTTTGACCAAATTAACATCATGTAAGAGTAAGAAGTCTATTTTTGAATTAAGAACCAAATACCGACAAAATGAACATTATTAACTTAAATGATTACATGATGTTCATAACATGGTATAAAAGGAATAATGAACTTGAAAAAGGTTCATAATAAAGTAGAGATTAACTCAAGTTTATTATTCCGGAGATTAAAGAACGGTCGGGTCATGTCGGATACGAGGTATGGGGCTTCGTCTCAATCTCCTTTCATTGATGCATATTTTATTTTATACACAACTTTCTTTTATACGGTGTATAAACCCCTTTGACTTTTATGTTTATCCAAAAGGAATCATTTTTATACCAAGCGTTTTACTAAACGAAAAAAGGGAATGTTTTTGTCGTACGTATGCGGCGACAACGACTTCTTCGCCGTCGTGACCGTTATTTGAGTTTCGGCTTCCTCTACAAGCCATACCTTCTTTTTAAAAGGAAAATAAATACCATGTTTTACTTTTCTTTTATTTTGGTATTGAAAATGGTTTTCATAATGTTTTTATATCAATATGTGGTACTAATATCTTGTGATTGAAAGGTGGAAATGTTATGTTTCCTTTATGCATGTTTTATGTGATACGATTATGTTGTGGTTCATGGGAATTATTATGAAGACGGGTGGTTCCGTTATAAACTAAGGGCGGGTGAGCCCGATATAGCTCTCCAATGCATTGGGTAACGTGAAGGAGTGAGACGTTAAGGTTTCTCCGAAGAGATTTTAGGGAATATACTGTGATGGGTATTCCAAATGTAACCAAGAGGGTTACTCCCTACGTAAGAATGTTATGAATGCCTCAAGTTACCTTTATGTCTTATGATTTCTATGATTTATTCATGATTTGATGAGGTATGTTAAAGTGCTTATGTTTTATGGGTAAAGTATGATCTCATCCTTATGTATATATGTACCCATGTTTCCGTTCCATATTTTTATAACCCATACTGAGCTTTTTATGCTCATCCCAAGTTTTTTTGAAATGTTTTTCACAGGTCAAGGGAAAGGTACATGATATGATGATAGTTTCAAGGAAGTGTCAAGAAAGAATCCATGTTTTATTTTAAATATGTCTCCATTGATGGGAATGAGGAATACTATCTTTATGTAACCACATTGTTTATATGTGGAATGCAATGCAAGTTTTATGATCTAATTCTCTAATACTCTAAACCCGAAAAGATCCTCAATGTGTAATCTTGTAATAACTCAAGATTAAGTAAGGTTTAAGGCTGGGGCCTTATAGACTTGATATGTGATCTAGCTGAGATTTTTGGAAATCAATAATTTTAATCTTGCTGCTAAAATAATTACAATAGAAACTATTTCTCAACACAAATAAACATCAACGAAATGGTGTAGTATAATAGAATAGTAGAACACTTAAAGAATATCCTAAAACAATGATAATTAAATATGAATTGCCTATCTTTTTTTGGGATGAATCTATTAACATAGTTATTTATGTAATTAATAGAGTTCTTATTAGAACTATCTTGTAAAAGAATCCATATTTAATTTTGAACTGTTGGAAACCGAAATAAAATTGATTATACTTTTTGAATAAAAATTACACATTCTAAATACGTTAAATAATTTAAAAAATCACCAAAAAATATAAAATAATATTAAATAGTTATTCAATTATTAGGAATTATTATAGGTTCTTTAATAAGAAATATTAAATTGTGGGTAAAAATTTGCATACCACTTCTGATTGGACATATCAATATGAACACATACAAGCTATATAAAATAGTGACAATGATATGCCAAATTTTAATATCAATAATACCTCTAAATATTCTAATATTTCTATTAATTTACCTAATAAATATAATATAAAAACCATCAAGTCCTTATTTACCTATATGAATACCTCGATGAACTACATAATTAAGTCCCAAGAACCATTATAACCCTTAGAAATTGTCCCATTTTTGCTGTTTTTAAAGACCTAGATGAACATACTCAAACCTATTCCCCACCAAAAAATCAGGTTGAACATCAAGACTTTTTGTTATAGTATAAACCCTAGAACAACAATGATGTAATAAATGATGAACATTAAGTAGTTTCTATGATATAAGAATGGAATGAGTTTGAAATAATTAATTTATGGTAATTGGTAAATATATTTAAAGACTACGTAATTGTTAGATCTAAGTGGGTATATAAAAATAATGTTGATGAATCTAGAGTAATTATTATAAACAAATCTTGATTTTTAACATTAGGATATAGTCTTGATGAATGAATTGACTATGAATAATCATTTTAACATGTATGATGACTGGAATCCATCAGAATACTTCTTTAATATGCATCACATCTAAATTCCAAACTATTTTAAATGGATATCAACGGTGAATCTAAAAATGGTTACATTATTGATGTTATTTTTGTTGGAAACCTATTAGATTTTAAAATCATATTTTTCTAGAGATTATTTTTAATATTTATAAATATTTATATTGTTTGAAAGGGAACCTATATCTTGAAATGGTTGGTAAATCAGCTTACATATTTCAAGTGATTTTATAATATTTGTTTCTAAACATACTATATTTATAAAAATAATTTCAAATGATATTTTAGTAGTGTAAATATATATTGATTTAATTATTTTCTGATCATCCAAAAAGTCTTTATTATTGAATTTTATAAAATTCTAAAAAATAAATATTACTTGATCCTTATGGTTGAGATAAAATTATTTCATGGGATTCATATTTTAGAAAACTAAGAAGTAATTTTTTTTAAAAAAAGTTGAATAATTGATCTTTTAAAGTTTTTTAGAATGGATAACATCAAATGTAATGACACTCCTATAGATATAATATATCTGCTAGATCTAGATAAAACTAGAATGTTATTTGACCAAACTACTTATATTAGTATGATAAAATACAACTATAATTAATAGTTAGTTGACATGATATTTTTTTTGTGTAGGTGTTCATGTTTTGTAGAAATCAAATAATATTTTACTTAAATACCATGAAAACAATTTTCTCATTCCTAGAAAATAAAAATAAATTTTGACTATTCTACACTAGTGGACATTAATTTGACTTATTTTGTAATTTTGATGCTGATTTTGGTGGTTGTAATATAAATATAAAATCATTTATAGAACACATATCTTTTTCGAAAGTCTCTTGTATCATGGAGTATTATGAAATATAATTTTTTCCACTATATTATATTGAATATGATTTTATAGCTATATAAAGATTTTGTTCATATATTTTATAGATATAGGAAACATTATTGGACCCTGGGTGTCAGCTAAGACGGGTCCCTAAAAAAAGTCACAATACAAGTGAAATAAACATTTCCAACAATCTTGTTTCTCTCTCTAATAAAATTAACATTCATGTAAGTCCAAAACATTTTAGAGTCCATTTTCAAAATGATATTATAAATATTGATTTCATTGGAACGAAACATTATCATTATAAAGTTTTTGTGAATGTTTTGAAATTTTATATAATAAATTTTTTCATACAATATATTAGAATGATTAATTGATCTTAATATTTGATTTCCTATGTTATTTTTTATTATCTAGAGTTAAGTGATAAGTCGCATGATACTAGTGAGTACTACCATTAGGATGATACCATTGGTTAACACTAGTCAATTCCACCCATTTCATTACACCACTATTTAATAACATTGTATACTCTATTCACATGATATTGTTTAGTGATACCATATGCCTACTTATGTTATGTGTTACCCAAAGTAAATATTATCATAAATTTCCCTTAGATGATACAACTACTGTAGAAGTATTATTTTTTGTACTATATAATAGTATTTTTATAAAATTAATATTTTAATATTTTACACAAATTAAGATATTTTAATATATAAAATTGGTTCAAACACCTTAATAATTAAATTCCATTATTAATGTCTAAGTTGCATCATCTCTCATGAAAATACATTAAAACCTCTAATTGCTTCCACTCTAAGAACCTAATCGTTTATTTTCAAACTTAAATCCCTATGTATGTTCTAAATTTGTGAGAGTGTAGTGTGCTTCTAGTTCCCTAGAGGAATCATGACAACAAATCAGTATGACAGTTTTGTCAGCTGGTCGAGTTGTGAAATCATTCTCTCTAATCATGAGTATTCAGTTTTGGAAAAGGAAATAGATTATACTTGGCTAAATTCAATGAAATAACTATTTTGGAAGGTTATACAATAATAGTGATAGGATATATGTTTATTAGTGAATAAAAACTCATTTTATTTTAGACTAGTTTATGATTCATAATTGTATATCGGGTTTGAATATAGAGATAAAAATTTATTTTTTAGATCTTTAGTAGATGGAAAAGATATTTTTTTATCTTCAATGAATTTATATAAAATATTATCTAGTAATTATATTGGAATATATTATGAATATCTATATTTATACCCCATTCATCATGGATATATTATTTTTTAATTATGTCCTTCTTGATATTACTAGGGATACTACTGTGAGAATCCAACTACTGTAGTGCTTGATGGGGGAATGTCAGCATCTACTCAAATTTATTAAAAAAAAATTGTATCCCAGGAAGGGGGATTTTATAATTTTAGTTTTTAATATATAATATTTTTATATATTATGAGAAGATGGGATAATATAAATATATATATCTCATGGTTTATATGATAGAGATATGAAATCCTAATTCTAGGACCAATTGCCTTGTTTAACCAAATATTATTTATTATATTTTATAATAAATAAGACATATTACTTTAGGAGAATAAAAATAAACTCAATATGTTTGTTTTTTATAATCTAATATAGATATAGAAGAATGGAAGTAAATTGTATTTTACAGTTAGAGAAATCAACTGTGGATTATGAATGATTGAATGAGAATTTAAACCAAATTAAAAATCTATCTTGACAAATAGATTTGGTTTATCTGTAACATCCAATGATTTTATTAGAGAAACACTATATTATATAGCATCAATGATATTAAAATTCAATGTTAAATGAAAAACTAAATATTTTTATTGAAAGGTTACTATAATAATATAGTTGTAGAATGGATAGTATGAACAGAATTAACTAAGGTATGGAAATATTGTTTACCAAACACACACACACACATATATATATAATTAATTCATTGATTAATTAATTATAAATAAAAATATGAAACAATTTTTAAGATAAAAGAATTTTTTTTTGTTTTTAAAAAGTTATTTTAAGTGTGCACAAGTGTGATTATAAAATAATCAAATAAATTTTTTGATAATATAAATGAAATATATTTTAAATAAGATTTTTATCATTAATATAATTTTTTGTATATATATTATATATGAAAAACTTACAATATTACAAATAGAATATTTATTTTTAAAAAAAACATAGTTTTACCACTTTTTGATGGAAGAACTATTTTAAATCACATTTTAAAAATTTCATAAATTCACTTTTAAAAAATTAAATTATTATTTTAATTAGTAATATATAATTTTATTTTGATTTATGTTTTTTTATTTTTTTATAAGTTTTATTTTTTGATGATGTAGTAATTGTTTAATTCATGTAAATATTTAATAAATGATATTAAAAATAATCAAATAAGTACAACCTTAAAACATTAATGTAATCCATGAATTTTATAGATGATTTTTACTTTTTAGTTATGTGTTATAATAATTTTTTCTATTTTCTCTTGATGTTATGATATTTTTAAAAAGTTAAATATTGAATAGTTTTATCATAGACATTAATTATATCTTAATGGAAATAATATCTTATTAAAAGATACAAGATTAACAAAAATATAAAATTTGAAAAAATGATTAGTATAAGATTTAAAATTTAATAAATTATACTTTTTTGTTTCTTTTGGAATTTTATAGTAACTATATAAACCATTAAATACTAAAAGTGCAAGTTATCATAGTAAGAGTTAAAGTGTTTAAATAAGGGTTACTAGAAAAGCATAATTATAAAAAAAATCAAAACCCCTCCAATTTCAATGTGTGAATTTATTTAGAACAAAAATAATCCCATATTATAAATAAATAACTTTTTATCCTTTTTAATATAAATTTAATTTATATTAATATAATATTTAACAAATTCCAAGAGTGGCACTCCATTCTCATATAAAAGGGAGCCTGTTATTCTCATTTATTCACACTAAAAAAAATATATTTTTTGAGAAAATCATTATAAATAAGTTACTATAATAGGTCCCCATATTATTAGCCTTCTATTTTCAGAATAACATCATCCTTATTGGACTTATGTTGTTAAGAAAAAGTAAATGGCCTCATGAATATGTATCATTTTTAATCAAGTATTTATGTTATATTTGTTCTTCCACTTCTCTAAAATCATCATTAAAAATGATTAAATAATAAATAAAATTATATAAATATAAATAGATTGTATTATGTTAATATAATATGATAAATCCTTCTACCCTTTTGTCAAATTTGAAAATAATTCATTGTCCATATGTACACAGGATCATCATCTCATGAACCGATGTAATTTGATTTCCACCACTGTATCTCAGGGATGGTTATAACGATGGAATTAATATTTATATTTGATATTTATAAAATATTTATCATTATAAATGTTTAATATATCATTTCTATTCTTCCTGTTCAATGAAAAAAATGATAACGTCCTTCATGTGTACATGTGAACTATCACCTCCATGAAGTGATGTGATTCATTTTCCATCACTATATATTATGGATGATATATAAAATTATATCTAAATGATTACGATTATATATATAATGTTACCATTATTATTTATAGATAAAATAATACTTCCATTCTTTCTATAATTCTCATTGAAAAATGATGTCGTTAAAAATGTGTACGTGCAACCTACCATATCTATGATTGTAACGCAGTTCATTTTCATCATAATATTTGATGAGTAGAATTTAAATGTTTATTTTTGCATCAAAATTATTAATATTTCATGAATATTATTTTGTAGATGATGTAATAATTCCCACGTCGACTATATATATCATATCAAATCCATTTTGGACACAAGTATTGAATATAAGAAAAATTTCTCAGGTGAACATAAATACTTAATTAAATTTATAACATGGTAATAAGTTATATAAAATGAATAATGAATTCAAAAATGGTTCTCAATAAATTATATAATTAACCTGTATTTATTATTTTGGAAGATAAATATTTTAAATGATGAGTCAGACTCAATATAAGGTATTTAATAACACAATTTATATTATTTTTTGTTAAAATTATACTTTATAATTATATCATGATAATATTATTTGTGATATAAATTTTGAATATATATTGATTCATTTCAAACTTTTTATATGGATTTATAGTGAATTCACATATTATATTCATTTTATAAATTATGAATTCAGTGATATGATCTATATAAGGGATGTTGTTTTTTTAGAAAAATTATCTTCTTAAAGACAACCTTGAAATTATTTTTTTCTGGTCCATGTGTTTTAAAATTATTTCCAAAAATGTTTTCAATATTCTCCATTGATTGTATAAATTAATTTATACTCATTTATGAATTTTTAAAAAAATATTTTAATGTTTTCTTTTTATTGTTTTCTAAAATTTGTTCATTGTTACTTTTTTAACAATAATATGTAAGGAATTTTTTTTGAACTTCTACTACATTATTGGATTTTTTGGTCCTAATGATGATTTAATTCGTTGATTATTATTTTATAAATTTTCATGGTTACATTAAAATAAAATGGTTTCTTTATTATGTGCATAATGTATTTATTTTAAAATTTATTTTTAATTTAACGAGAAATTTCATTTCCAAAAGTAATGTTCTTATGAGTTTAAAAGCGTTTTTTAATTCTATATTATAAAACAATTAAAAAATAAATGTGTATTATTCATTATATGGTACTTTATAATTAAATAAGGGGTTTTATACATAAAACTAGTACATATAATTGTATCTTAACTTGTGGTGGCCTAGATCGCGTCCAGAATTAAGATTATATCTTAACATGGGGTGGCCTAGATAGAGTCGAGAAATCTCGTTGTAGCATAACATGTGATAGCCCATATAACATCAGGTAAGACTATTATGGTTTAACATGGGGTGGAACAGATAGCACTGGGTAATCCTATAGAATTTATTTTAAGTGTTTTATGTAAAATGATTTCCCTAGTTACCTACTTATATCTAATATGCTTGCTTATGATTTTTCATGAAAATCAATTGACTTTCAAAAGTTAATATATTGATCTTTTTTAAAAGATGATTCTTTTAAGAAATTAAATGGAATGTTTTTTGGGATTTATTTTTATGTTATTACAATATACTAACATTTTACATACTTTTATATCCCTTAATAATGTTTTCTATGCTGATCCAATGTTTTTAAATGTTTTTCATAGGATGTTTAAGGGAAATGATGAAGTCATGTTTAGAGTAAAGATGAGTTCTATTGAATGAAATAATGTCTTTTTTCAAGATGTTTTTTATTGTGTAAAAGAATGGATGCTAAGTTTAAGATTTTAATTATAATATAATTTTTTTACTTTGTTATATTTTTTCCAAATCCTATAAAACTCTAAAAAGAAAACATTTTCAAATGTGAATTCTAGGTCAAAAACACTAGAATATGTAATGTTTAAGATGGGTTCCTTCTAGTTGGTATCAAATTAAAGGTTTATAAAACAAATTATATGACGATATCTTCTAGTGGTTTATGGTTTCCATCTTTGGATTATAATTTTCATGTTCATCATAAGTTACGTGTCTTATAAACCACTTTTAAGTATTTATGTTACGAAATTTTAAGATGAATATTGGTATTTTTAGAGAAATTAATTTTTAAAGCCATTATGAATTATGAAATTAATGAGTCAACCATTGTGTTTAAAAAATATATTTATATTTGAGGATTTTTTTCAGACATTCATAGTAATATTATAATAATTATAGTTTTAGTGTGAAAAGGACAACCTATAAACTAGGCGACAACCCATTACGTTTAGAATGGCTACAGTAATTGAACTCACAACTGAAGGGTGACAAGGGTGAATCACTTACAACTGGCTTACATATAATACTATTTATTATGAATTTTTATTTATATTTAATATATGTTAGGGATTAATAATATGTTGTTTATTGGAAAATATGTTTTATTTAATAGATGACCTTGGTGTTGGAAAATGATTTTATGATTATGTGATTGATGTTATTTTGGAAGACATTTTCTATATTTGAAAAATTATATGATTAAGCTAAAGAGAATATTATGGGATTTTATAGAATAAATAAAGGATTAATTATATTTTAGAGGTAAATATATTTTATGGTTATTCATGTTATTTATGAAAATGGTTTGAATACTCAAATATAATGTGATTTAAGATATTTATTTTATGTTATGAGGTAGTTAGAGTGATTTATGTTATTTGATGATAAATTTTAATACTTTCGTGGATGTTTATGTGATAAAATACTTCTAATTTTTTGTTTTTAATCATATTCTAGAATATTGACAGATAATTTGAAGGATTTTTATTTATTAAATGATCTATGTTGAACTTTGTGTATTACTATCCAATTTTATAGATTAAAAGTAGTTTTTATTCATACAAAGGTTTATTATTTTTAAAGAAATAACTTATATCATCCTAATAATTTTCTTTTTAATTAATTTATAGATGAAGAAGGAATATATTATTATAGTTTTGTGGATTTTGTGATTTGTAAAGG
The DNA here is from genome assembly GCA_963277665.1 of Viscum album. Lineage (NCBI taxonomy): Eukaryota > Viridiplantae > Streptophyta > Magnoliopsida > Santalales > Viscaceae > Viscum > Viscum album. Next base: position 1,883,432,627 of record OY728132.1, read on the forward strand.
TTTATTCTAATTATCTATGTATGAAAATTCATTCTGGAATACTTATCTTTTAGAGAAAAAGATGAGAAATGATAGAAATTGAATAATGGATGAAACTGTACATTTCATATAAGTAGATTTCCTTTTTTTCATAGTACATGTAGTAAAATAATTCCTCTACTATATGAATATGATATTGAAACAAAAATGTTATATGTTTTCTTTTAATAATATAATTTTAATGTGTCACATATTTATAATTGTGTGATTATTAACATTACTATGATTATGTTATCTATATATCTCTATTAGAACATGATAGTGAGTTTTCTCTTCAATTTACATGTTTCAAACATGGAATCAAAGATTGTGTTATATCAGGTGACCTTCATACTTCCCTTTCATTCATTTAATGTTGATGTTTTATTATCCATTTTTTTGATTTTTAATTTCAATAAAGGTACATTAAAATGTCAATCCCTTATTACTAATCCCGAGATCAATTGCCAATGAAAAAATTTATTAAAGGGTTTTTATAATGTAACATCCCAATATTTTATAACAGAAACATTATGTTGCATATCAAACAAGATATGTGACATCATGCTTAACTGAAAAACTAAATATTATTATTTATATGTTGGCATTATAACATATCTATTATAGGGGAAGGTATCAATATGATTATCTAATTTTTGAAAATATAGTTTAAATGTATATATAATTAAATCATTGACCAATGAATTATAAATGAAAATAAAAACCTTTTTAAATTAAAAAGAAATGTTTTTACGAAGAACTATTTAAATAATAAAAAGTTTGTTTATAAAATAATCAAATCACCCTTTTTGGATTATATTAATTAAATATATATTAAATATAATTGTAAAAATTTATTTTATGTATTTTATAAACATGATATAATAACAAATCCACTTTTACACAAAAAAGATGTATTTTTCTAAAATTTTAGTTTTTATATCTTTTGATGATGCACATGTTTTAAATCACTTTTCCCTCGTACAAATTATTTTTTGAAAAATAAAATTCTTCATTGAAATATTAATATCAAAATTTACATTAGTTGATTTCTTTTCACTTTTCTGATACTTTTCAATTTTTTTGAAGAAGTAATTATTTAATTAATAGAAATATCAAATAAAGGATATTAAAAATATTAAAATGAATATAATTAATGATAAATAATTAAATCCATGAAATTAATATATTAATTTTAAATTTTAGGGATTTTTAATAATAATAGGTTCAAATTTATTTTTTATCGTAATTTCAAACAGTTAGTTAATAAATAGTGACAAATTTAGAATTATGGATACTTTAGAATAAATAATATTTTATTAAATGATACAAAATTAATTAAAAACTTAAATTAGTATAAATTATTTTTATTAGGTTTAAAATGTAATTAGTGATCCATTTATGGTATTTTTCTATTTTTTTAGTAACTATATTAACCTTCAAAGAGTTAAAACAAATTTTATCATGGTAAGAGTTAAAGGGGATAAATATGTGTTAAAACAAAAAGATAAGGATTACAAAATTGTCAAAAAATGTTTAATTTTAATTAGAATAATTTATATCAAAACATAATCAACATAGATCCTAAATAAATCATTTTTATGCATTTAAATATAAATATTTTTTATATTAATTTAATATTTTGAAGAATTCCAAGAGTTCCCCTCCCCTCTAATATAAAAGGGAACGTATGATTCTATTTTATTCACTCATAACATACTATTTAATTAGGAAAATATATATTAATATATATTTTTAGAATCCATACCCACATTATATAGCTCTTGGTTTAAGCATAACTCTATCATTACTAGACACATGTTGTTAAGAAAAGGAGATGATGTGAGTTAGTGGCATCATTTTTAATCAAGTAGTTATGTTTCATTTTTTCTTCCACTTCATTCAAATATTATTCAAAAATGAATAAATAACAAAAAAATATCCTAAATATAATTAGATGTTATTATGTTAATATCATCACCTAAATCTATCTCTGCATCCATCAAATGTGAAAATAATTCATCATTCGTTTGTACGAAAGACTACTATTCGCGAACATATGGGAATTTTTTTCCATCACGGTATCAAAATACTAGTTATAATTATTTAATTAATGTTTATATATTATATAAATGAAATATTTATCATTTTTAAAATTTAATATATCAATTTTTACCATTACACAAACAAAAAAAATATAACGTCTTTCATGCATACATGTGAACTATCACCTATATAAAGCAATGTGATTCAATTTTGATCACCACATCACATGGATGATATATATAAGTATATTTAAATAATTAAAACTATATTAATAAAATTATTATTATATAAAGATAAAATAATACTTTTATTTATTCTATAATGATCATTTAAAAATGAAAACATTACTCATGTGTATGTACAGTCTGTCGTTACCCTTATTATAAAGTAGTAAATTTTTTATAATCATTTTTAATGAATGGATTTAAAATTATGATGGATTTATAATAATGATTATTATTTCATTAATATTATTTTGGATAAGATGAGCTAATTAATAGTTAGACTATATATATCATTTCAATGTTATTTTCGACTTAAGTATCAAATATCAGAAAAATGTCAAACATGAACATGAATAAAGTATTTTTATAACATGGTATTAAGTGATATAAAAGGAATAATAAATCAAAAAAAAAGATTTCATGTAATTACATAATTAACAAAAGTTTATTATTTTGGATGGTGAAAATTGTGCATGATGAGTCTGACTCATGGTATGGGGATTCTAAACACAATTTCCATTTTGGGTTAAACATCTACTTCATAGTTATGTCTCGATTGAATTATATGTGATATGACTTTTTAATATGTAATTTTATATAATTTTCTTTTAAATTAAATTATATTTAATTGAAATATTTGATTCATTTGATAATTTTTTAATTCAATGATATGATATTTATAAGGGAGTTTTTTTTAAGAAAAATCTCTTTTTAATGTTTCCCTTAAAATCCTATTTTTTTCATTTCCATGTTCTCTAAATTTAATTCCAAATTTTTTTACTATTATACCTTGATTTTTTAAATTTATTTTTACTCATGTATAGAGTTTTAAAAAATTATTTTTGATGTATTCTTTTTAATATATTCTAAAAGTGGTTCTTTGTGACATTTCTGACAAAAATATGGAAAGAATGTTTTTTAACTTTTATTTCAAATTAATATTTCCCATTAATCATAATTATTTAATGAATTGATGCATATTTTATAAATATTAATGGTTATTTTCAATGAAAATGGTTTCCTTAGGGTGTGGGAAATATTTATATTTTAAATGTTTGTTAATTAAAATAGTATTTTGATATCCAAAATTAAATTTCTTTTGAGCAGTAAATAATTTTTAAAATTAATTATGATACAACAGTTAAAAGAATAAAAATGTATCATTCATAATATAGAACGTGAGAATTAAACATGGGATGGCCCAGATTGTGTCAAGAAAGCCCATTACAGCTTAACATGGGTTGGGCAAGATGACATTTGGAAAGCTCATTACAGCTTAACATGGGGTCACCCAGATTATGTAAGGAAATATCATCACAACAGAATGTGGAGTGTCTACGATTTCCCTAAGAAATCCAATTATATCATTATTGGGGATGATCTAGATAAATATGGGTAAGCCTTTCATAGTTTAACATGGGGTGGCCCAGATATCACCAGAAAATCCCATAATTGATTTTGTAAGTGTGAGATGTAAATAATGTCCCATGTCACATACTTATATATTATATTATTTATTATTATTTCTAATAAAAATAGACTGAATTTAAAAATGAAATATGTTGATATTTTTACAGGATTATTTATTTTTCAAAATAAAATGATCTGTTATTACTAAAATGTTTTTTTTTATTTTCAGTGGACTAAAATTTTCCAATTTTTAAAATCCCTTTCTGAACATTATCAACTTGATATAATTTCTTATTAAAAAATTAATTGGTTATTTAAGTGAATTGCATAATTCATGTTGAGGTTCATGAATATTTTTCTTCAATAAAATGATTTTTTATAATTAGTTTTATATATAGGATAAAATAAATATTGAGTATATTTTTCCTATTTATAATATATGAGTTTACTTTGTATGAGTTTTTCTTAATTCACTAAAACTAAAAAAAAATATCGTCAAATGAAAATTCTAGTTAAAAACAATAGAACATGTAATTTTTATGTTTCGTTCATTACATTATCCCAATTTATAGCTAGATGAGGTTGTAAAGTATTCATTAGATGAAGAATTAGCCAAGGATGGTGTTGAATATATGGAAGAATATGAGGAATAAGTGGTAAAAGACGAATGAACAATTTTAATTTTTATTGAAGTACAGATTCACTCTAATTCATTCAAGAACCTAAATTTCCCATATGGAACATCTAACTATCCTCTTTACTTAGCAACTATGGAATGTATCTTTTATAGTGATGATGAGTATATGGCACTAATACCACTAATATAGCTCAGATTAAGGATGATGCTTTAGAGAGTCCTAATGATGTCATTGAATTATATAATGATTCATTATATAATTTTAATGGTGAATATGTGGATAAATAATATCATCCATTTATAACTATTTATGAGTCATCAAGGAACATCAGTAGATAGTGTGATAGTAAATTCATGTGTAAATTAGTGAGTTGTGTTTTTGTATGCCCAGATAATAAATATATAGGTAATATAGATGATGATGATTCGAAATCTAATAGGGATATGTCTTTGTGGGTAAAATTTTATAGGAAAAATAAACACCAACATATATAAATATAATGATCATCATGGGGGAGGCTATCCACCGGAGCATAGTGAACCATCCATTTTACTTGAAGGGATATTGAAGGATATTTAGTGGATAAGGTCGAATTGATTTAGATATTAGAATCTTTTCCTTTTGAGATTCCTAATAGATATGTGGGATTAGTGGCTGCTGCACTAATTCCTAATGAGGAAGCTTATATTGAGGATGTTCATCCACCTAAATTGGAGAGGTATTCTCATGCACCTTCTCTAACCTTGAACATTTACCTGAATAGGGAAAATATACATTCTTTTATGGAATATAATATTCCAAATATTATTGAGTTTCATAGATATTATTCTATACCATATAAGTACTAAAAGAATATTGTATAAAATTTATTTTTTTTATTTGTAACACATCATCATTATAAAAAATTTCTAAGAATATGAATATTTGATGTGGAAGACAAAAATATATTTGAATAGATTTGTTGCATCCATTATAACTTTGAAGATATGAGGACAGAAATCACACAAAGGGATCTATCATTTCAATGAAAGATGTGATATCTTATAACTTCATGAGCCTCTTCTTTCATATCTCCTCCTCCTTCTCTGCATTTTACTCTTGATTCTATGTTTACCGAAACAATTTGATCAAAAGAGATTTATAGTACATTTTAGACTCCTATTCTTCTTATTATGATAATGTTAGATAAATTAAATCTCATTGTGAGGTAAACTGTCTATTTTAAAGATAATTTTGGAATCATTCAAGAAGTGTTAGGGGAACTATAATAATATCCATCAAACAATATCTTTCTATGATTTTTAATAAGAATGGTATTCCGAATCAGTTAATGTTTTTTCTAAAATATGAGGTTAACTATTATTATTAGGGCCATCGAGGATCATTGGAGTTAGTTTATGGGGTTATCCTCTTTTTTGAAAGTTTTTATGGAATAAAATAATTATTCCACCTGGATGATAGAGAAGTAAGGGATAACCATTTCTGAGTAATTAGATATGATGGAGCCTTTTTTATACACATCTAGGATAGTATTCATTTTATATTATTCTATTCTAATGAAAACATCATTTTCTATAAATATTTCATTAAATCATCATACTACTTCAATTTTAGTTAGTCTTTTTGGACTTACTCCAACTGAGACTGTAAGAAATCTATGGATAGTTAAATCCTTTATTGTGTTCTGGAATATTAAACATTATTTTGTGCCCAATCCTATGATTATTTTTTTGGAAGAGGAAATTCCATAGTTGATCCTACCTCTTTTTAGAATGAGCATGATTTAGACTCTCACTCTGAATTGATAGGAATATTTTTTATATTTTAATGTAAATAGTTTTCTTTAATTTTATAAAAAAACTCTGTACTATTTATTCATTTCTAATTAACATGATAAATTTCCTCTTCTATATTACTCTTTAATAATCCCAATGTGGGAGGAAATAATGTGTGTGTAAAAAATACAGCAATTGGAGAAATAATGAGGATTATTATTCTTATAGAACTATATATTTTATTATTATTCTTCTATTAGAATAATATAATATTTATTTTAAATCAACTAAATTTTAATTCCATTTTCAACCATGACATGTAATCATAAAAAATAGGGAGATTGTTAGCTCAGTCCAGAAAGTCCTTGTTTTAAGAAACACAAATCATGATTCCAAAATATTTTTTTTTCGTTCATGTCTATTTTTATATCTTTATGTATGTATTATATGTTTCCTATTAAACTTAGGTAATATTATAGTTAACCTTAAGTAGGATTTTAAATTTTTATCACCATTACATGAGGATATAATATAACGTTCCGTATGTTTTATAATTTTTTCGAAACCTTTATTATGTTTTAGTTTACCCGTGCACAATATTCTTATTAAACTTACATAAGATATGAAAATTTATTTTACGCTTTCAAAATTCTATGAGAAACTTTTTTTACCCTTATATAATATATTAAATGTTTGGGTTACCCTAATTCAAGTATTAGATGCTATGTATAGTTTAAAATGTACAACCGCATAATAGATCTTGGTATAGATAATTTAAGTATACTACCACTTGAAAAAAATTCTTAACTCTAGTTCACTAATGATATTTTGTGTTCATATGTTCTTCTATCCATTAACTCTACTACTACTATGAAAACTTTTCTACCATAATAATTACTTTTCTACTATTAGTGGACATTTTATATTATCATTAAAAAAATTATGCTTCCTAGATGGTTCCACTATTCTTATTTTAGCTATTCTACTTACTTCTATTTGATGAATGCTATGACCAAGATTTTAATCATACTGATACTTCTATTTTATACCTACTACATTAAGTAGAAATATTTTACAAAGATATGATTATATTACTACTTGTGCTCCTATACTACCACCTATATAAACATGTGACCACTGTAAGAAGATATTACTTCCTATTGAATTAATACTACCATAGCTATCAATAATTCAAATTCAAATAAATTATTTCAACATATTTCTTATAGAAAATGTTGAATGTTAAAAATATATGTATTTAAGAACTATCATTCTTAAAATATTTACCTGATTACATTGTACATAATGACAGATTTTCCACAAGTTTAGTGAGTTGGAAGATTTTTTATATTCCTAAAATCCTACAATGGATAATAGAAGAATATAAAAATCTTTTAAATCATAGAAACACCTCATACAGAAGGGTTGGTGGATTAATTTCTCATTTCAACTAGTTAAATGTTCTTCAATTCCATAAAGAAAATATAATGGATTTCTTAGTTCTACAAACAACACTATGTTTTCATTAAAAAATAAAACAACAGAAATATGATATAATGTGTTCTAAAGGATATAATTAAAGAAAATACAATATAATAAGAATATAATTAATAATAATCTCTTCCTAGATCATAGAAATTACGACTATATAAATATTTTATTACACATTATTTATTTTTATCAGCTTTACATGAATTCAACATGTACATATTGTGACAATATATTTTTATAGAAAAATAACATGTAAAATATTAGAGAGTACTCGATAATCTCACTATATTTAATTTATAACATCTATAATATGGATAAGGATGTATATATCCTGACCGATTTTCTAGCTAGTTTCTTGTAAAAATAAGATCCATGTTGCTGATCAAGATTATTTTTTAATTAATTTTTTTTGAAGTGGGTGACAATCATGTAGTGAATATTAAGAATTGGATTTAGACTATACAATATGTTTTTATATTAGATTTTTATTCTTTGTCCAGTTTATTGTGTTTTATAATAATATGTTTTTTGTTTTCAAAATTAATTATTCTAAATAAATACATAGATAGTTAACTATAATTAGGGTTTTATATATTTAGTTATATATACTTAATTTTTATTCAAAATTTTAATTGGTTTTAGAAATTTAATTAAATGCATTTTGATTGACCATTGAAAAATATTTTAAAATATAAATTTTTTTATTTCTGTAATTTAAGTTAACTGGTAAATTTTCTATATTGGGGAAATTTTTAAATTACTTTTTAAATATAAATTTTTTTGGAAACATAACTCTCCACCCTATTTATAACTCATTTTTTCCAACATTTTCTAGTTCATATTTTGGGATGCGATTTGAGAATACATTATTTATTGGAATTAATAAATAATTAATATCAAATCTGTTAGACTTTCTACTTTAGTCTTGTTAAATTTTATATCTTGAATAAAATCTAATATATTAGCTATATAATTATATTTTGGGAGGGTGTTTTCTCATCACTGTTTTATTATCACGTCATTTAAATATATCATACGTATACATCATTTCATAATGATAAATTTAATTTCTATAATAATAACCCTTTAATAATAGTAATTTGATTCCATTTTAATTTTTAAAGATATATTTTTCTTATAAAATAAAATTTGAATTAAAATTTAAAACTTTAAATGAATCATTTTTATATATACATCTATAATATTAAATTTATTGGTTAATAAATTATACCATTCATATATTCCTTAATTCAATAAGGAAAAAATACTAAAAGTTACTATATGTTAGATATTAAGAAATGTTTTGATAATCCATTCATTATGAGAAATTGGTAAAAGTATTAGAATTCCATTTTTATATTATTAAGTGATAACTTGCATTATATAATTAAGATCTCTTTCTTTAAATTATACATTACGTCAATTCATTTGTAGGTCTCATGTGACCAACAAAATAGGGTAGTAGAAGTTTTTATACCTTATGAGTATGTTTTTTTGAAACAATGAATTGAATTTATATTTATGATGTATCATATTTTGAAATATGTAATTATCTTATTTTTATTTCATGTTATCATTCATATAGATATGGGAATATTATTAATTAAAACTATATTATATATGTCATGATTATGTATGGATGTGTAGATAACCTCTTCTTACATTACCTATTTATTTCTATGATTTACCTTTCATTATGCTTCCCTATTTATTATGGAGTTAAAAATAAAATTTATTTATAATAATTCTAGAAATAAAATGAAAACCATATTGTTTATATATATTTTAAAATACCCATAAAATATATACTATGGAATAAGAGTAATGTTTTTGTATGGTTCTAGTCTCATAATGCATCTATTATTTGGGTCATGCATATGTGATATATTATATTATATAACAAGGAATAAATAATGATAAAATATATGTACCAGAGACTAGGTCACCATAAATATAGTGTATTTATTAACCAAAAAATATTTACATTCGATTTCCTTGATCTAAGATAGAATTCGTTCTTTATAAATATTAACACAAATAAATAAATTTATGATTTAAGATTTTATACTTTAAATAATTTTATTTTAATTATCGCATTCCTGTTAAAAAGTTATTTTTCATATTAAGAGGCATTATTCTATATATTTATCATCCGTGTGAAGTAATGTATAAAATTAAATAACAAGAATATGTCCACAATCATTATTTGTTATAATATAGATAATATACAATTGGGAAATACTTTATGGGTCCCCATGCACTAATTTAATGGGATTTTTTTGTTTATATAAACATAAAAACATATTATATGAAAAAAATAATTAATTTTGTACATAGAAAATGTTGATTAATGGTCTTTAAAATACATATCACATAGGGTAATTAATTCTGTATAAGATTTAAAAAAATTCATATCAAATTAACTTTTCACTTTATAAAGTAATTTTATTTATAAATTTATTTACTTATTTTTACAATAATTGAATAAAAATAATTATTTTGAAAACATTTATTTAATGAGGAATTGATAGGGTTTTTTAATTTTATAATTATTTGCTATAAATTGGGTAATTTTATCTTAATGTGTTACAGGTGAAAATGGAATATGATACCCCTACTATCCTTTAATCCCACTTTGAGTAATGTTTTCCAAGATTTTGTTTTTATACATTTATATATATCTTATCAAGGGGGATTTGTTAATAAATATTGTAATCCCACCGAAATAGATGAATTTATTTATAAAGGACTAGTCACATTATGAATCATATTGAAAAATGGGTCACATAAAATAGCTAGAGGATAACAAAAATTATCTAGGTACTTGTTGAGTTTTTCTATTAATTTTCCCTATAAATTTCATTATCTTTTCTTGGTATGTGGATGGTGCATCATCCTCGAAAACTGAATACATATACCACAGTTATTTATGAATTTTTAGATTTTTTTCCAAGTATTCATGTTTGAAGTCTATGGTTGTATGTGTGGGATTTTCATGAGATTTTTTAAATAAAACACCACCCACTATGCTTGGATAAATAAGGTAATTTAGATCCATTCCAATATTATTTAAAATAAGGATATATCATTTAACTATATATGTAACACTATGATTTTATGATATCATTCCATTTATATAAAATTTGATTGATAAATTAAGAAACACGCTACCCTAAGTCTCACTTAACTATAATATAGTATACTATTAAAACATTTCCATTAAATTATAATGTTAGAATAGGACTAAATAAATTAATAAAAAATTAGGTTTTACAATAGATGAATTGATAATCAATTGATTTGTAATTAAAATTATGTTAATTGAAAATAAAAAAGATATTTTCCAAGGAAACGGTTTTTATGTGCACAAAGTCTTAGTATCTTAATAAATTAAATTAATAAATATTATTGAATTATATTAATGTAATTTATATATTATATCTTCAATAAAAAAAATTATCAATCCTTTTACTTTTCTAGGCACTAAATAAGAATATATTTTCAGTTTTCTGCATGAAAAACATGTTTTAAAAACAGTTTCCATCACTTTTTAATATTTATTTTAAAATTAATTTATACAACATATAAATATTGATTATTGACTAATATATTACATATTTATAATAAAAAATATCCAATTTGTTAAAAAGTTCCCTTTTCATTTGGTTACATATTAATAGTAACTATAATAATTTTTTTCCTAATAAGGGGAAACAGTAGTAGAACGGGGTTAAAACTTTGTGATAAGACAGTAAAATATCTTTAAAAACATATTTTATCATATTATATGACTCATTTTTCACCATGAAGACGAATTTCTATAATATGTGGTCACCCAATTCTATATCTCATTGATAATTGCATTTATATTAATTTAATAAAATATTAAAGACAAAATATCACTCTCTTCAATTTAATTTCTATACAATATTTATATAATAATTAAAATTGGAAAATTAGTGATAATTTTTATAAGAGAAAATTAGAATTTTTATCATTGTTATCTATTTATAATTTTTAGTAACTTAATAATAACATAAAATTTTTATGCAACTATGCCTGAATATTTATTAAATTAATAAAAATATGAATTAAATGATTTTAAAAATGTTAAATGTAACACAATTTGGGTGAATGATTATGTTGGAAAAAATTATATATTTACATAAAATATTATAGTTTTTTAAAGGTTTATATATGAATTATATTGTTTTTCTTGTTGTCTTTAATATCAAATTAAAATACATAGTGTCAAAAAACCACATTAATCATATTTTCTAAAAACATATATAATAAAATAATTTTAAAAACATAAAAATCCTAAAATTAGAAAATTTAGAAAATATTTTTTCTTCAATGTCATAACTCTTCAATTTATAATTTCAATTTAATATTATATGTAACATTATAACCCTTTAATATGGAAAATGTAGTTTTTGCAATTAATCATAAAATTGTATAACTGAGGGGTTAATCAATAAGATATGGTATCAAATGACACAAAAACCTGTATGAATTTAATTGGGTGATTAAATTTATAACTTATCATATTTTATTATTATATATGTTCATTTTCAAAGAATATATGGTGAATTACTCAGTTATATTTTAATATTTTTAATAATTCAAAGAGTGACCCTCCCCTCACTTATAAAGGGACCCTCTTCTCCTCTTTTCCTAACACATTTTGATCAAAATATCAGGGAAAATAAATACCATAATACCATCCTAGATTCTTTAACAATATCCAATATCTTCTTATTTTTTCAAAAGACTACCCCTTTAAGGTGTAAGGTATAATTCAAAAGATGGTTCTGAACAAAGAGGTTTAACTCTTAACCAAGAATTTTCAATTTGATTTTTCTCTTGAACCTATTATAAATACATGGTATATATTATAATATAATGAATTAATTATCATAAATATATATTTATTGTTATTATTATTATATAAAAATTATCCACCTCACTTGTATCCTATGAATATCAAAATATTCTATCGTTCATATGTACAGCTTACCGTATGTACAAAGAAATGGGGTTCATTTTTCATCACCAGATTACCTGGATGGTTATAATGATAGATTTAATAAATATATATGTTATTTTTTATATCATTATAATTTTAAAGGTTAATTATTATTTACCTTTATTTATTTCCATCTATTGAAGAATGGAAGCAGTACTCATGCATATGTACAACCTACCATCTCCATTAATGGTGTAATTCATTTTTCTATCTAGACCATTTGTGGATGACTCTAAATAGAAATATATAATGAATATATTTGATATTAATGTCGTTTTTGAAATCATATATATGACAGAACAATGATTAATGAATAATTGAAGATTCTTCTGAACAGAAACACGTATTAGAAAAAGCAGTTCTCACCTTGAATTGTGATTTTGATAATGAATTGTTAATAAATATGCAATAATATGTTACAATAAAATCATATATTGTATGGTATATATATATATGATTATTTTTATGTGTGTATAGTAAATATATATTTATTATAAATTATTTTATAATTCATATGAATAAATGTAAAACTTGAGGTAAGGGAATTACATTAAAATCTAATTTTTTATTGAAATTTTTTATGACTATGTTTACAATGATGAAATATCATAATCTATACCTCAACAACCTCATGAATTTTTTAATACTATATTTATTTCAATATATTACATGTTTACATTATATTTTCATATTTTTATGAACTCAAGATAATGAAATAATTTTTTGACATAAAAATAAATTTATATATGTCCTTAGTCAAAAACAATTTCCATTCCATATCCATGTTTTATATAATGTTTTCAAGAATAATTTCAAAAAAATATAATTAGTTTTTAAGGATATTTTTACCACTGCTTTAATTTTTTCAATAGAATTTAAAATTAACCTTCTTGGAATTTTTCAAATTATGTTTTTTTGACTTTTTTTAAAATGTGAAAGTGATATTTGTTTTAAATTACACGACATGAATGAAATTTCCCATCCTTATGACTACTCAATGTTTTGAATCATTATTTTTTCCTGGTTCATTTAAAATAAAATATTTCCCATAATATTTTGTATCGTATTTATTTCAAATAAGTTATTTCTAAGTGAAATTTTATTTTCCTCAAGAAATCATTCAGTGATCTATCAAATGAATTTTTCACCTACAATAAAATAATTTTAAATTAATTATGATTTACTGGGGATATAAAACAATGATATTATATAATTTAATTGATTCTATGGAATATAATGATGATTATTTTATGGATTTTTGTATAAAATGTGTTTCTTTCTCGTATGTTAATTAAGATATGATGTAACCTTTACATCATTTATTTCTTTTTCCATATATTATTTCATGTTGCTATGATGAAATGTTTATGATTATTATTTCGTTTCTAGAATTAATTTAATTATTAATTTATTATGATATTTGCAAACACATATTAATATAATCTAATTATTTGATGTCTGTTATTTGAATTATATATCCCTAAAATGAATTTTTTATAAACTGATATCTCACGAGGAAACTAGGACTTGATTGGTTAGAGACCTCAGTTCAGTAAAGGAATCATTCCATTATGATAGTATTGGGTGTGAACCTTTATAAATATGATGTAATTAGGAGTGATCCCAATAAAATAATATAGTCTTGGAAGTTATCATTAATAATTAATGATATGATTTTCTACTATTATGTTTGTGGCACAAATCAATGACATATGCCAATTTAATGATATCATGTAAAACGTTTTTTGATTAATTTTTGAATCATTTCTTATGAATAACCATGAATTATTCCTTGAATAACGATTATGGTATATTATATTTATTTTGTTGTTTTAAAATATTAAAATAATGTTTTTAAACCCTCATACTCCTGAAATGATTATGTAATTATTGACATCTCTCTTATTTTCCCTTACTGATAAAATGAGTACACCATTTGTTATGTTTAACTTATATATGATATTAAGGAGGTTTTTATATGATTTCTCTATGAAGGGTTCCAGTTTTGAAAAAATATTATAATATAATGCAAGATATATAATGAAACAGTTGTTTTTATATCCAGGTTTCTAAATATATTGGACCTATACAACTATACAATGGTTCATAATGTTATCTAATTAATATACATATATTAAGATATGATATCAATGTCTGAAAAGTATGGGTCCCTATAGTTTATATTAAATAACGGTTTGGTTACCTATGGAATATAGGATGAGAAATATCTAGTGAGAATACTTATGTTAATCCTATGTTATGGATAATGTTATAATTAATGGTTAAGAAAAGAATTTGGTTTCTTAATAAAAATATTACTTTATTGATACTAATTGTGGAAATGGGTTTGGTAAGATTTATCTATGGGTAATAACCATGAATATAATTTGGTGAGTACATCTCAGACATCATTAAGGTGCACAATGTCGGTATCCAAACCACACACCTAGTTTGAAACTCCTGGTTGATATGATTGGTTAGTTCACATATTCTTTATGAATGATTATATATTATTTTAATATATTATGACAATAAATAACCTATGTTATATTATGTTATCCTATTCATGAGGATATTTTGTGATACATTTATAAAATCCAATATATAGGATAGTGGCTAGCCTCGTTGTCACTCATAAGAAACCATTGTCAAATTCACTAGTGGTAATTTAGAAAATAATTTTTATTTTATTTTAAAATAAGAAAATGAAAAAATCGTTAAAAATGATGGAAAACAGAATGATTATTTATGAAAAGGTGATAAAATAGAAATCGAACAGAGGAAAAAAACATATCAAAGAAAACTAAGTGAATATAAGGCTAGATATAGGTCATTACACCCTATGATATCCTTTATATATTTTCCAAAGAATACCATTAACTCTCATCGCCACTCAAAGAATATTGGAATACTTGGATAAGAAACCTTATTCACCTAAAAAATCAACACTCAAACAAAAACATTATTCAGTTCTAAATTATTTCTCCAAATTTCAAAACAAATCCCTTAACCGACTCATTTTTGAATGAATTTATCACATGGTAGAATGATCCTACTGAGATCATCAGATCAGACAACCCAACTAAATTTATCATTCTTGAAAATGATATAGGAAATGAGAAAAAAATTGGGATTTGGAAGAAAACCATTCCTTGGAAAGAGTGAACACTCAGAAACCATAATTTAAAGTCATAATAAATTGATGGGTTGAATATGTGGGGATCTCAATAAATCTTGAATCTCCAAGTATCAATGGGTTTCACTACTTGGATCAAGCCCCAAGAATTGGTTCCCCATTTAAAGAGATTTGACATCATAATGACAATATGACGACCAAACAAACATCAAAATTAAAAATAACATAACATATACTAAAATATGATATCTACACATAAGAAAAAAAATGAAAAAAATGACAATGATTAGAAGAAGATGAGAGAGGTTTCTATATATAGTTGTCGAGACAGTTCCTATGTTCATGTCACTGATAAAACAGAGGAGGATCACAAATATTATTTGAAAAACTAATATAGAAGTTTGGTGATAAATCAATCTAATAGGATGTAGAAATAATACATGCATTGTGCTCTGAGATGCTCATCACCAGCTCTAATTGAATTCCATGTGATTGCACCCGGCCTCTTGCAATGACCCTGTTTCCCATCGTCTTTTCCCACGATCATCTTCAAATACCACACACAAATGCCATTGACTTTTTTGACAATTCAGTATTAATTAAATAATTACAAAAATAAATTATTAACATATATATTTTTATTTTATTACATATTAATTTTAATAAAATATTTATTATTATTATAAAAATGATAATATAATAATTACTCACAAGCATATATATTTTTACATTAATATTAATAAAATTAATAGAAATGTATTTTAAGTTCTTACTATAATAATATTTTAATATATATATTTATTATATTTATTTTAATATTTTTTATTATATTATTTATGTATTATCTTTCTTTCATTTTTTCATATCAACTTGTGATTCATCATCTTGAAATAGGGAATGGGGCTTTGACTATGTCTGAAGGAAGTATGGTGGTTGGTCTTCAGCATCACAGACATCCTCATCACTAGTGAGGTAGTTCCTGGGATTGGGTTTTAATCATTGAATAGAAGATTTGACACAATTAAGGGGGTTGTCCGATGATGATGCCCAGGTTCTTCAATAGAAATCTATAGAGGTTTTCTTCAATAGTTGGTGGTGTTATTCTACTGTTACATCGACTTATGGTTCGTAAGTTAGTCAACGGTGGTCACGACCCTCAAATAAGTAATGGTGGTAGATCTATTAAAGTATCAGTCTTCATGTGGTTTAGTTATATTGGTGGAGATTATTAGGTGCATCTTCAAATAGGGTTGGTTCGGTGAGTTTTTCGTTCATTAGATCAAAAAAGTGGATGTTTATTTGGTTCCTTAATCATTGTTTTGGTTTCCCTATGATGGTCTACTATGTGTTTCTTCAATGTCATGGTGGAGGTTCAGCTTGGATGTGGTGGAAACAACTTCAGCCATCAGTGGTGGATTTCATGGGTAGTGGATGATTTTTAGAAAACTGGAGGAGGCACAGTTGGTGTATGCATGGGCTGGCAGAGGATATTATGGCGATGGGTGAATTTTACCTAAAAAAAATCAATTATTTTTTTCTTTTTTAAAGAGTCACAATTTTATTTCTCATTAGTGTAAGACGAATCACGTTAAAATTTTTAATTAAATTGGAATAATATTTAATATGGGTTACATTTTTTAAACGAAATTTTCATAGGAGGCTCTTTCTAAAAACAAATAAATACAAGAAATAAATGGAACACATACATATTCAATGATGAAGATGTCAGGCCTTCTATATGAAACCACCATTCCATATTTCAGTTTTAGTTCCAGTTTCATTTCTAAGATTGATTACATTTTAGATAAGGTTAAAATAAATTCTTTATAAAATGAACCTTCAATTTTCACATTCAAAAAAGTTCCAAGACAGTTAAAGTTCAAATTGAATTTTTATCACTTAATGGATGAAACTAAAATTATTTTCAATGACGTAAATTTCCTCTATCTTTATTTGGGTTCAGAATTTCCCTCAACTTAATAAATTCATTTTTTGAATACTAGGAAATTTATTGTTTTTTTATTTTCTTGTTATTTTTTAAAATTTACCCAACCAAGTATGAAGTGTAATGAACCAATAAGATACACTTATTTGATATGGACATAAGGCTTGCACATACCCCTATTCCATGAGTCTTAGTTGTTCACTAATGGATCTCATATTCCCATTTTACTCTAGTTTCAAATGAATTAGAATATTATCATTTCGATTACCTCCCTAGGTGATTACTTTTAAAAAGGCCAGTCCCCATGGTTCAAGTTCAAATTTCTCTTTTCTTAAATTGATGATCATATTTTTTTAAATATCTATCCTATATCACTTACATTCACTGTTCTTGAAAATGATATCTATAAAAATTATGTGAAACTCCACTCAGAAATCTTACATCCCCAACAATTTAAAATTTTAGTGCAACCCTAATTAACTAACATATAATTATCCTCTATGATGGAAGACTTTATGATCAATTTTAAACCTATAGACCCTATGGTTCTGAAGGAAATTAAAAAAAAAATTCTATTTTTTTACAAAAATTAATTTTGCTATTTAACGTGTCTCAAATTTTTTCACAGCTTAGGACAAAAATTATCCTCTTCCCACACTTAAAACTAAACAATGTCATATTTATTTACCTTATAGTGTGATAAATATTATATGAAACAAAGGATGATAAATTTAGTAGGAATGAATTGTTAAGGGGATATTGAAATATTAAAAATTATCTTTGAAATAGAAAAATTAGTTATACACAAAAAATGAACACTATGTGCCACCACCAAACAATCAAGCATAATTTTTCCAAAAAGAATTAATTATTTAAATTTTTATAATGAGACATATGACTTTCCAATTAAATTGAAATAGAATCATGGTAAACAAAAAAAATCATAAACCAAAATTTTAAATTAAAATAGTTTTTTGGGGTTCCTTCTATATTTTAACATGATGTTCAAATAATTTTTCAAAACAATATAATATATCAAGATAGAAACCCAAATTAAGAAAACCAATTCAAGGATTTACATAAATAAAATAATGGGGTATCCCCAACACTGAGCACTAGGAAGTATGAGTTGAATTTAAATAAAGTAAAAATAAACTCTCATTATTCTGATGTTTAATATTTTTAAATATATTAAAATGATGTCTACCTATTATCATTGAAAATATTTCTATGGATTCTTTATTTGATTCCCTATTGATTTCATCATAATAACATTAGTCTTCAAAATTAATAGTTCAAATTCAACTAAAACCATAGTGTGAGTTGGAGAGTGTTATCTAGTAAACATCAGTGTGATTTTCCATTTTCCATGACTGACTTCTATATGGAATTATCCCATTAATTATTATCCTACTAAGGAAAACCATGCAAATTAAAAAATAAAATTAAAAAGAAACTATTAAAATTAAACTAAAAAATATAATCTTAGGATAACCCTTTAAGGGATATTATAGTTTGACTATCCATGACTAGAAATCCTTTGGATCAACTCCGGTAAGATGATGGTTAATTATTTACACTTAGGATACTCTATACGTGATTATTTCCAGATTGGGAATATTCTTATTGGTGGAGTACCATATGTAAATTCCCTCCAAGTCCATCTCCTTATTAATAGAGTAAATCTTCTTATGTGGTGTAGGAGGAAAATTTCTTGGGGGTTCTTCCCTCGTTCACCTTTAGGTTAGGAGTTCATAGTTTGTGAAACTAGAACTCTTAGAATTTACTTTTAGTATAGTTCAATTCAATCAAAAAATTATTATTTTAATATAAAAATTGTATTATTATCTTCATTTGGACATATGTACAACTTTATAAAATCTTCTTTAATATTATCCCAAAACTGTTATTTTCATCTAGAATTTGGGGTTCTAGTAATTCTTAATCATGTGAAACCTCATGTACCTCCTGACATTATAGGAAATGAAAATAGTGAATTTTATCATCAATGACAACAATGATATAAATAGAATTTAATTCATCTTCAATGAAATCAATGTGAAATTTAAAAGTCATACTCTTCAATGATAACTGTAACTCCTTATAACAGTGTAGTTTGTTCCTCTTTCTAATTGAATAGTGGTCATGGGAGAATGCATGGGGATGTAGTTAGGAAGTAAACCTCCGCTATCCTATCTTCAAAACTAATCACCTAATTTTTAGAATTTCCAATGTAAAAAGAGAGTATTTTTTTCCAGAACTAATTTTTAAATCATTGAAAATCATCACACATATCAACATAATTAAAATCATTAAGATAAATATCTGGAAAATAAATATAATCAAATAGATTTAATCAATATTCAATTTCTTCATATTCCATCTTCTTTCATATCATTAAAAAATTCATTTAATGTTGATCTTGCATCGACATCATTGAATATAAGGATATCTCAAATTTAATATTTAAAAAACCTTACTTATTCAATATAGAACATAGGGAAAAGATGAGAAAATAATTAATGTTCCTTAACTAAGGCTTCCAGAAAATGTGGTTTTAACTCCTTAAATTCAAAAATAAGTTATTTATAATATACATGAAATTAAATGATTAACTATTACCTAATTATGTAAGAGAAAAAGCTTTAGAATTTATCTTAGGGTTCAATTTGTCGCATCATTTTTTAGTGTTTTTATGTATTTATTTTTTATTAAATAAAAAAAGAGACCAAGGTAAACATTTATTCCCAAAAAAATTATAAGACTTTACATGAGAATCATCTTCCTTGTGAAATTTTAATATTTATTATCATACATACTACTTGAATCTAGTATTTTGGTAAAATCTTTGAACCATAGAGAAGGATTGATTTATGGTAGTGGGAAAAAATACAATAGAAATATTAATTAAAAAAAAAGTAATAGTGGTTTTTGGAATTGAAAAAATAGTAATGAAAATTAATATTTTTGTGTTTATTAATGGTAGTTCATGTTAAATCAAAAATTAATATAGAAAATAGGGAAAGATAGTTGGAACAAACAGTTGATGAACAATGGAAAATTAGTTTAAAAATATGTTAGCTAATATCCCCCTTTCAATCAATTGTTTGTTACGTCAATATTAACTATTTTTCAATCTTCCTTCTTGTCTAAATTTCCATTAGTTTCTGAATAAAAAATGCATATTCATTCCTATCTTTGTTTCAACACTTCCATCCACCACTCTTACCTATTTTTCATTAATTACTAATTTTTCTTATTTTAGGTCACTATCATAAATCATGTATTCCCTAGGTTTTTAACATTATACCAAATTAATTGTTTTAGGTAGTAAGTAAGATTATAAATATTTTATTTTCACAATTAAAATGATTCTCTTATAAAATTTTAAGTGAAAACCTCCTTTCTAGATTGATGGGTTTCAAGGACTTTGAATTCCTATAATTTCATGTTATTGAGGGTTTATGCCCCCACTGTTTTTGAAGATGCTAACATTAGGATCTAGGAAACAGAGTGTGATAGGATATATTTTATTATAATGTATATTATAACTTTCCAAAAAATCTTATCTTAAACATTTTCTACACATTATTTTTTAATAAACACTTTAGGTAGCCCACCCTTATGATAATAATATATGTCCATTGAATCTATAGTTAAATTGACAAAGGGGTTCCCATGGAGAGTCTATGAGATAAGGGAACCCATGGAAATTATTATTTTTTAAATAAAATCCATTTTCAAATTCAATAATTTATTTTCACAGTGCTTCACACAATAAATATAGATGTGAAAAACTAAATTAATAAGCCATATAAAAAATGATATAACTTGGTGAGGGAACTTTTGAACCCAAATGAAGAAGAGGATAACTGAAATAAATAATAATTATTTTTTACAATCAGTAATGTGAAAAGAAGACAAAAATAATCCAAAAAAGGGATATTCATTTTTTCGAACCCTGGGGGAGTGAAAATTAATCATGTCTCTTGTCAAATTTTTATTTCCATTTTAATCTAACTTGTTTTACACATTGAACAAGAACCATTTTGAATCGAAATAATATCATGGGTAAAAATCATATAGGAGGAATTAATTTTATATAAGTAGAGGTATTTTTTATTCTCCATTGATTTTAGGGTTTTTTAGAACTTATTAAGGATAAACATTTCTTTTTATATTTCTTTTTAAGTAAAGAATTGCATATAATGTCTCGGGAGTGAAATTGGTTAAGTATGGAGGATGTTTAGGTGACCTATTTTATTACTTTTTTCCATATAATATTTATTAATTTTTTTTATTTTTAAAATTATGTTTCTTGTTGAATAACTAATAATTGTTGACATTATTAAGTTATATTTTTATTAAATAATTTTTAATAATTATTTATTCAAGATTATGTTTTATTTTTGGTATTTTGAATAACTATAAGTTTAATAAATAATTTTGTTTTTATCATCATTTTGGTTTCTTGTGTTTTTAATGTTAGTTTTTTTCATTTAATTCATTTTTATTAATTTTATATTTTTCATAATAATAACTTAAATCATTTAATTTCATTATTATTTTTTAGATAGATATTTTAATTTTTCTTAATTTAATAATTTTTTTATTTTTTAAATATTATTTGTTTTTACTAATTGATTATTTTTATTATTATTTTTATAATTAGTTTTTTCTCATTTATTGATTAATTAGATAATTTAATTAATTATTAATTTTAAATTTTTAGTAAATAAATATCACATTAGTTTTATTTTTATTAATTAAGTTATTATTTTTAATTATAATTATTTTCTTTAATTTTGTCACTAGATAGTTATATTTCAATTATAATATAATTCATCAATCATATTTATTAATTATTTCAATTATGTAATTACTTATTTAATTTATGATGATTATTTTAATTTCATTTTAACACTTTAACATCAAGAATTATATTTTTTATTAATATTGGTTCTTCAAAAAAATATTCGTTTAAATTTTCATCCACCCATTTTTTGTTTACTATTTTCAGTAAGAGGCACCACTGGAAGGATGTACTACTAGCCACCCAACCCACCGTTACACACTCACTCACCACACGATACAATGAATTACACCCACCGCAAAAGAAGTTACACCGCCAAAAAACTCTAATGGTGTTTCCACTATATAACAATAGATGATGTAACTAAAACCCACTACCACTTCCAGAAACCCCCAATAGTGAAATTGTCACCCAAAAACTGCAATAGTGCATTTGACTAAATGACACATCATCTCCAAATTACAATCAAAACCCAGTTCCACATCGCTATAGTAATCGAACCAAAAATGCCTTGATATAAATCTAGGTAACACACCGAACCCAAAAATTTTAGAATTTTCCATATCTAGAAAAATTGGAATCAAATCAATCTTGCCATAGATTCATGCTGTCACCACTAGATTTGAAATAGAAATCCAAAATGATACCACCAACTGGCCTTTTAAATTCGAGCCACTACAAAACTCACCTTTTGTCACCATGATGGAGAATGTACAATCCCTATAAAAAGCCACAATTCACCACCTCTAGAAACCAATGCAATTGTTGTTTCCTATTGAAGCCACCAGAAGTCATGCCACTTTCATTGTCTCTCCATGGAAGGAGGTCGTGCTCCTTTTGTCACTTGACTAACCCACCCCCTTCCTTCTCGAAGCCAAACCATGAACCCTCTCCTCCATTCTACAAAGAATAACCCCTTCCACATATTCATATAATATTTAACAATATATAATAATATATAATAATATATAATAATATCTAAATCTAAAAATATATTTAATAAAAAAATTAATAATTATACTTATAATATTAATACATATAATTATAGTTATAATTATAATAATTGTATTTTGGTTTTATAAATAAAGAATTAAATTTTAAATTAATTATTTTTGTAAATATTTTATATTTCTATAATAATTATAATATATATATATATATATTTACTGATAATTGCACATATACTCTTAATAGTATGTATTGATTTATTTGTTATTATTTATTTCATATTAATAATTACTTTAATTAAAATAAATATAATTATATGTACATAAATATATTTTTGAATTTTAA
The DNA here is from genome assembly GCA_963277665.1 of Viscum album. Taxonomy (NCBI): domain Eukaryota; kingdom Viridiplantae; phylum Streptophyta; class Magnoliopsida; order Santalales; family Viscaceae; genus Viscum; species Viscum album. The sequence goes on from OY728132.1 coordinate 1,883,456,445, forward strand.
ATCATTAATGTGATTAGGATGGTCAAAGGTACATTTATCAAAACCAATGATATAGAATTGTTGCTAACCTCGAGGTGACTCTCAAGGAAGCATTGTCGAATTCCATGATGGTAATTACGAAAATCCTTGTGTTTTTTAAATTTTGAAAGAATCAAATGAATACAACATGAAATGATATTGAAAAATACAATGATAATTGATGAAATAGTTAAAAACTATAAGACTAGTAGTTGAAATAAAAATTTGATAAGAAAATAATGTGAGAAGAAGGCTAGATCAATGTTTCTCCACCCTCAGATACCCTTCAAATAACTTTTAAAAAATTCCATCAACTCTCACCCTCAATCAATACTTCACTTCCCACTCATATGAAACACCACTATCACCTATATAATTAAAACTCAAACACATAACTTCTTTATTTCCCGATAATTCCTCTATATTGTAAAATTGAATCCCTCAACTCGCTCATTCTGACTAGGAAATCAGAGTATCTATAATGATCCAACTGAAATCATTAGATCACATAGCCCAACTCAATTTCTCAGTCAATAAAATGAGAGATGAAGGGGAATGAAAATGAGTCAGGATAATATAAAACCATTCATACCAAGGGGTTCACTCTCACACACCCTAATTCACAGTCATAATCCACTAAGGTGAAAAAGAAGTGGTGGTTAGAATTTCTTTTGGATCTTTTGGTAGTGTCAGGTTTCACCACCTAAATACATTTTTACATGTTAGATCCCCTTTTCTATAGATTCAATATCACAATAATAAGATGATGAATAGACAGACATCACACTTCAATAAAACAAAATAGAGTGAAAAATACTATATTTACAATAATAAAAAAATTAAAATAATTAAAATTAAAAGCATAATAGAAGTGTGGTTCCCATATTTAGGCATCGAGAGGGTTATTGTTTCTTGGTGGTCCTTAAAATAGACGAGGAACCTTACTCTTAATAAAAAACTAAAACAGTAGTCCAATGATATAAAGAGATAATATTAAGAAGCAATAATCCAAATAGAAAGCTTTGAGATTCTCATCACTAACATTGAGTAAATTTCAAGTGAGTGCACCCAACCTATTTCAATGACCCCATTCCACCTGACTTTTCCCATGATCTTGTTTGCATTTCTCCCATGATCACCACCATATTTTTTCAATACTAAATCCTTCCAGAAAATAAGAATAAATAAGTAATCATTAAATTTCTTATTTTTGGCATAAAATGTTGCATGCTATTAATATATATTAATTAAATTATTATATAAAAAAATTATGAATATATGTTTATGGATACTAATACTTATAAATATTAATATAATATTTATTATTATTGAAAATTATAAAAGTATTATATATAAATACGACGATATATATATATATATATAAATGTAAATAATATATATAAATTTATTTAATATTATTACTATTATATTTTTATATAATATATAATATTTATTATATTTATTATATTTATTAAATAATATTTAGTTTATTATTTTTATTGTTATTATTTATTATTTTCTATTAGCTTTTTCATATGTTCTTATGGGTCTTCTTCTTCAAGGGGGGTGCTTTAGTAGCTTCTAGAGGAAGAAGGGAAGTTGTTCATCAATAAGGTGATAGTCCTCACATCTAATGAGGTTGTTCTTAGGGCGTGTGATGCAATTTATGAACACATGCTTCAATAGAGGAGAGGGGGACTTCTCCCACAATGGCACTCAGGTTGTTCTAAAAGATGATATTAAGGTCTTCATCTATAATTAGTCATGTTATTTAGACGTGAAATATAATTCCACATCATTAGTTCATTAGTGGTAGTTAGATCCTTCAATGGATAATTGGTTGGATATTTTAATTAGTATCATTCTTTGACTAGTTCAGTTGTAGCGGTAGATAGTTTGAGGTGCATATTCAAATTAGTTTTAGACGATGAGTTTCTATTTATATAGATCTACAATAATTGGGTGTTTTGGGTTCTACAATCACTGGTCTGGTTACACTATGATGGTAGGCTCAATGGTTCTTCAGCCTCACAGTGGTGGCACAGATTGTACATGATAGTGACAGAATCAGCCTTCAATGATGGTTTCCACAAGTGATGGATTATTTGGAGAATGCTAGAAGAGGGTAGGTTGGAAAAGGTATGTGTTTGAGGAGGGTAGACAATCATTTGGTGAATTTCTGGTGGTGGGATGAGGTAATGGAAGCTGGTACCGATGGTGGGTTTAGTTAGTAGTAGTATATCCTGGCAGTTGCATGGGGTAACATCGATGGTGGTGGTGGATCCAATTGTTAGCGAATCATCCTGGACAAGGATCCTACTAGAGGTGAGTCCTCTTAGTGATGGGTGAGGTCTATAATATTATGGTAAGTGTTAGCATGGCAGGCGATAGTAAGGTATACTCTATTTCTTGAGAAATATGGGTAGGCAGTTGTCGGACCAACGATATCTCATCTTGAGGAATCACCATTCTTTTGATAAAATAATGTACTAAATAAATTAATTTTAACAATAAAAAAATAATTAGAAATAAATAAAATTAAAATTTAATAAATAGAAAATTATTTATTTTCTAATTAAAAAATTAAATAATTTATTAATGGAAAAATAAGAAATTTAAATTTATAAAAGACATAGTGAAAATAAATAAAACAACTATATGAAAATTTAAAAAAAATACATATAAATTTATCAAATAAATAATTAAAAAATTAGAATAAAAGAAATATTTTTTTATGAAAAAAATTAAAATAATAATAGAATTAAAATAATGAAAATGTATATAATTAAAAAACAATGGAATTAAAAAATTAAATTTAAATAAAAATCATTTAATTAGTTTTAAAATTATTTAAAATGACCAAAAATAATCAATAAAATAATTAGATTCACAAATAATAACAATTTAAACAATTAAATATAAAATGATCAGTTAGAGATAATTAATAAACAAAATATGCTCATTTTATAATAACAAGTCAACAAAATTTAAAAAATATGTGGAAAAGTGTCTTAATGAAAAATAGAATTAAACTTAAATTTTCTTCTATTAAAAATATGGTGTCTTGATTTAGACATCTTATAAATGATTTTTTAGGATTATGTAGTATTTTACTATAAATATATTTTCTCAAACTATGATTTTTGGTTTTAGTCAATGGAGTGAACTGGAATGAACCATGTCAATACTGAAAGTAATAATATATTTAGTGGGAGATGTAATTATTGTCTTAATAAAACAATTGTTATGAGATATAGAAATAAATATCTCATTATTATTCTTACACTGGTTTCTTAATCTATGAATCACATTGATCTTCAAAATCAAAAAGTTTTGAAATAATGTTCTATTGAGTCCTTCATGAAGAAACATCCATCTTATTTTATTGGGGCTACTAACTCAGCAGTTCATGATAAATGGAGTAGTAGAAATGAATATAATATTTTATATTTTCTTGTGTTTAGAACAAGAAAAAGTTATTTTAGTTGTTTTTTTGGAAATGTGAATAAGATAAATGATAGACTCTTTTCAAGTACATAGTACCAAAATAGTAAACTGAATCCAGGGAATATGATGTGTTTTAGAGATTATTTTTCAACAAGAACTTTCCTCGAATTATTCTTTTGAAAATGGAGAAGGAATTACTTGATCTAATGTATAAGGATAATGAATATGTTAATTACTATAAGGATAATGTTATAAGACTTGTGTGGTGCGCATCATGTATTATCATATAACTTAAAATTATGTTTCTTCAATTCTTCAGTCGCTTAAAACAACAAATTTCAAATAAATTAGAAATAAAGAATTTCATTTTCTATTAAGAAATATTTTTTTATTCAATCAAGGAGGAAATGAGGACAAGATGAACCCATCAATATTATTCTTTTGATAAGAAAATCATTTGTAATTCATATTAAATTATAATAACTATATAAAGAATATGATGAGATTTTCATTATGTTCGAAATATATAAGTAAACAAGCTAGAAATTATGTCAATGGTTAGGGTAATATTTTCAAGTATATAATGGGTTTTCATCAGGAAATTGAATGCTAATGTGATGGGATGAAGAAGTTTTCTATTGACAGAGAAAAAGAACCCTTGATTGCACCACCCACACTCTAGGGATTCAAATGAAAGGACGGTGGAAAATTTTCTAATCATTAATAAAATACAAATATAAATGAAGATGATTGACAATAAAAACCTCTTAATCCACGAGACAAAGAGAAATATCATGTGATCACTATTGATTTTTTGGATTATGATAACTAGGTGGTGAAAGGTACAAGTATCATCCCATATACATGTGTTAATGTCTTTTTTGATTATAGATCTACCCAATCTCTTATATCAATAAAAATTTTATAGGCATCATTGTACCACCTCAATGATTATATGTTAAATTAGAAACGAAACCCCTTAAAGTTATGATGATCAACTATCAATTCTATGATACTTCCCCATTGGAATTTTGTAGGAATATGGTTCCTATAAATCTTGTTATTCTCCATCCAGTTGAATTAAATTTTATTTTGTTAATGTATTAGTATTATTTTAATATAGCACACATCCAATACTAAGGATGGGATATAACTAGGAATTCTAAACAAAACTATGATCCTATATTATTTCCATGATAAATATAAACACACAATGTAAATTTCATCAATTTTATGGGTTTTTATTCATATTCAAAAATTTCATTTCTCTCTAATGGTTGTAGATAATATCAGTATCAAAGATATGACTATTGTGTGGGAGTTTGAAAATGATTCTCTAGAATATTTTCCAACTATTCGACCAAATAATGATGTTGATATTTCAATAGAATGCATACATAGTGATACATTTATTTAAAATATTCCATATCTAATTTCCCCGATTTATTTTTTGGAATTGAAGAAGAAACACCATGTGAATATTGAAAGGGTATTCATTTATCAATTTTCATCACATTAGGGTGTCCCTTATCTTTTTTAATAAATATGTATCAATATGAATCTTCATTGATTAATAAATAATTAAAAAGATCACAATAAATAATAATTATATTATATCCTATATTAATGACATGGTTAATCGACTTCACAAAGCTCAATAATTTTCAAAGACTAACCATTACTCCAGATATTATCAATTAATTCTAAAAAAGGGGTATATTCCAAATATATCATTCCATATAACCTATGGGAACTATGAATTTATAGTGATTTCATTTGGTATTATTAATTCCATTATTATCTTTAGAGATTCAAAAAATAATGTTTTTATATGTTACCTTGACATGTTTTAGTTAGTATTTAAAAAATATATTCATGAATATTCAAAGATCATAAAAGATTATAATTATCACTTAATGATTTTATAATAGAACCTATGGAAAAAGTATACTAAAAATTTACCAAAAAAGGAATTTTGGATATAAAATCAGACATTTCATATAGAATATTACCATTATAGGATATATATTTGGATTCATGAAAAAATAAATTTATTAAACATTATACCTGACCAACTATAGTGGATGAGATCCATATTTTTCTTAGTTTTGAAAGATATAATTGATGATTTCTAGAGAAATTATAATGAATTTTTGACCCACTCACCTTATTAAATCATAAGGGTGTCATGTTCATTTGGAAAAATAAAAGTGAATAAAAATCAAGGAACTAAATATAAGGTTATTTAGTGCACATATTCTCATAAAAAACAATATTGGAGAAGGTGTTGTTATCTTATTGGGATTAATCCAAGAATTTACTACGTTGTGTCCTCCTGTATAGTGATTTGGTTATATGTTATTCCTCAATTCAAATGAATGATCAGGAGGAAATTTACAGACACATTATTTGGAGTTATTTTCGGTATATTTTTCATTAATTATATAAGGGAACTATCTTTATGGATATAGTTGTGATAAATGTACTGAGTAAAAAATTTTAGAGTATATATTAACTCAAAAATATCTGGATATGTTATAGAGAATATTTTTGAAATTATTGATGATTATGTATACTCAATAAATTAAAACCATTGAAAAGAAAACAACACAGATCATGCATTAAGTCAAAACCATCAATCAGGTTTATCTATGATGAGGTTTAAGAAATATTCAATTTTTATAGATCTCCACATGATGGGTTATGGAATCCCAATAAAATGCGAGAAATATTATCTTCCTAAATTGAGTGTTCAAACATATATCTATGTGATGATTAATGCGGCACAAAATGAAGTCTTGTAACTACAAAAGAAGGTTAGAAAAGATTTAATGTTAAAAATCTATTTTTCTATAATGAAAAGGTTTTGGAACCAAATATTTTCTTAATCTCTATCAAAATTGAAGATGGAGTTTTGGATGAGGCCCTTAGTTCATCATTCTCTTTTCCTCTTTGATGCAGAAATTTTTTTAATTATATGTAAGATTATTTATGGTGGCTCAAAATTAAAATAGATATTATAGAGTATTAATCTCTATTATTGGTATGATAGAAAGATTATGATGTGAGATATATGTCTATGAGGATGTTACAACCATTTCCCACACTAAATTGTATGTGGGAAAACATCACCATGGATTTATTTATTGAAATCCCAAAAAACATTAAACTCCATAATGATATTTGGGTTATGTTAGATCATCAAAAAATTTCTTCACACTTAATTTCTATCATATTATAGTTCTATATTGATAAAATTGATATAATATACAATACGGAAGTGATATGGTTTCTTGGTTTACCACATTTTATGGTATCAAATCGGGATCTAATGTATACATTAATTTTTTGGGGAAATATTTATTCGGCACTAGGTATAATGCATTGATTCGTTACTACATATCATCCATAGGTAGATGATCAATATTAGAGAACTATTTTTACCGTAGTGTAAACTATGCGGTCTTATTATAGGTGTTTCAATGGTTAATAGGATCAAAACCTTCCTCTAGTCGAGTATTCATATAATAATAGTGTAAAAACCCTTACACAAGTATCCTAGAGTTAGTGGTTACATTATTATGTGGCACTAGATTTAATAAATCACATCCATATGGATAGAATAGTTTAGAATTCATCATAAATTAGATAGATACATGAATATTAAATTACAATTGATAACATAAAATATAACATAATATTTGGTTGAAGTAGGACACTTAAGATGGAGTGAATTGAGTTACTATAAATATTTCAATCTATAAAATTTATTTAAAAGTTACTTAATTTGAAATATAAAATAACTGAGTCAAACAAAGTACCATATTTATAAAAGTTTTTGTTTTTTAAAGGATTTCTCAAATAGTTATTAGTTCTTAGTTAAAACAATATAGATTATCACATTAACTTATTAAACCAATCTATAAAAACAAATTATAATATAAAAAATATCTTAGATTATCAATCAAAGTTAATAAATGTTTATAGTGAATTAAAAAATAGTAAAAATAATACATTTAAAGACATAATGGATGTAAAAAAAGAGGTTTAGTCTCAAGATGAGTCTTATTCCTCTCTACATGGTGATCTGTTTACACCAATAAATTTATATAAATAAATGATGATCTACATCTTAGATTGGGGTACACAGCAACATACATATCTATCTTGGTCAATAAACATCTTCCACATTTTTTTTGGGACTGCTAACAAAAAACAAATAGGCTACACAGGGACATATTACCCTAATATTTGTGGGTGTGTAAGGTCTAAAAAGATATGTTTGTGATTATATCAATGTATCTTTCAGTTTAGAACATGATTTAGTCTGTGTTTATAAAAAAATAGAGACAAACAATGCCTATAATGTAAAAAAACAATACACAACAAGAGAAAAATATAAATAGAAGAGTTTAGAAGGCCACGTGTGATAGGAAATGTAGCTTGAGACTCTTAGAAGATGTTTTGAAGACCATCTTGAGTCGAATTCTAGAAACAGACATCAAAAGAGAGTATCATGTGATCTTCAGTCTACTGTTTCTATTGAGTTAGTTGATGTGTGGGGTGATCTTTTCTTATCTTAGAATATTGTCACAACAGGTTCTTTTATTCTTGTTCTCAACAATATCTTATTGTTTATAGAGTTTAAAGATCATGAGATTCTATCAGGTGCATGATCTACAGCTTCAAATGTAAATCACATTAACTTTTTGATCGGATGTTTCTTTATACATGGAAGTTGATAATGACCATGATCTCTGGTACCTCATACCTCATACTGTCCTATAACATCCATCAAATTATGTCCAAAAAATACAAGAAAAAGTTTTTATAATAAATAATGTTACTAATTTTCATAAATATGTCTCTTAGAAAGAAATTTAAATTTAAATAAAAAAGAAGGAATGACACTGTATCGGGATTAGCATCTCAGGAGTGGTGAAATATGATCGGTAGGTCACTCTATCGGTAGGTTGACTTGATGGTGACTCAGCCATTGGTATGTCATTATGACGGTAGGCCAGCTTGGTGGTAGGTCGTGTATAAATAACTTATACATATATAATATTATGAACATCATTGGGTAATTCTATGGGTAACTAGAGCATACAGTGACTCATTCCATCGTTAACTCAATAGAAATAGTGACTTGTCATTAGTGAGAATTATGAGTTTCTTTCGGTAGGTTGAAGAATGGTAACTCTGTGCAGCAGTAGATTTAGGCGACATTTACTTATCAATCGGTAGGTCGGGAATCTTTGCCTTTTCATTTACCATATTTTAGTATTTCTGCTAATGGAGAGACATATCATTTTTAGGTCCAACATAGATTCCACCATGATGGTGACTCATCCAAAACGTTGACTTATACATAGGAATTTTTTAATAACCTAAATTATGTAAGAAAATGCTAACAGAATAGATTAAGATTAAATGTAAACATAATTAAACATATATAAAAATAATTATTATTGATCAAACTTAAAAAACATTATTTTTTGGAATTAAAACTAGAGGAATCCACAAATATTCCCATTTTTTTAATGATTATAAATCATGGAATTAACAATACATTAATAATGATCTAAAGGAACAATTTTGTTTAACATTGCATATAGATTATGTGAAATTAAATCCTAGGAGAGACATCATCATAGAAAATAAAATTAAATCCAATCAAATACATCATATTATCTAAAGGACATAATAATTCTACAGTTAAGTTAACTTCCATCTAAATTACATCTCATTTTTCTCCCCATTTTTGGATCATCAAAAAGGGAATGAATAATAGGAGATAAATAACAGGATAGGAGATGATAAAAATAGATAATTAATTTCAGTATAAAAGGATAGTGCATGAGATGATAAAAAGCCAAATAAAATTTTCAAATGTTTAAATGTTTTTAAAACAAAGTTCAATATTTAATTAATTAAAATGAAAAAAAATAAGATATATTATAATATATTTGAACTAATATTACTTTAAATACAATTAAATTTATTATTTCACATTGTAATTAATTTTAACAAAAGAGCACGATTCAAAAAATAATAATTATTTCCAACTATTAAACAAAAAAAATAATATTTTCAGAAAATTATCAAAAATAATCAAAATATAATATGAATATATATTTTCAAAAAATAAAATTTATATTTAAAAATATTTTTTTAAACTGGTAAAATTTAATTTTAAATTATGTGCTCAAAGGGAGACTAAACCACCTTTTATAAAAATACGGGTTTTTTTTTTAAAACACTTTTTTCTTTCAGATAGTTCTTATTTTATTTATAACAAATATATAGCCATTTATTTTTTAATTTTTTTATACCATAAAAGTGTTATAATTTATTTAGTCCAATAAAAACCATCAATCTTAATGGCTAGGTTTTAACTATCTAGTTTAATTATTAACATTATTAGTATATTAGTGTCTTTTTAAAATCGTTGTTGTGGGTTACGAAAGATAACAATGAAAATTAATTTATTAGGAATAATTATATTTTAATTCCTGTATGTGTTACATCATCTTATAATATAGGTTTTTTGGGTTATATATGATATCACACATGATGTTACTTTTTTAAAATATACGGGGTGTTACAAATAGCTTTTTCTCGACAATTCAGATGGATCCTTTTGAATCCATCTATAGAAAGAAGTAGGGATGTCTAAAATGATGGGATGATATTTTATAATTAACGATATTTATACCTATAGAAACTAATGAAGTGATAGATAATGTTGGAGTTATTAAGAAACACATTAAGGTAGCTCAAATTCGATGGAAATGTTATCGGGACAATCATCAACGAAATCTTTAATTCAATATTAGTGAAAAGGTGTTTCTATGATTTTCTAAATGGAATATGAGAATGAAATTATGAATGATTTTAATGTTTTTTCAGTTATATTTTCCTTGTAATGATTCTTTATCATGTAGGGATATAAAATATCTTCTGGTGGTTCCACTGATCCTCTCTAAAGTTCATGATGTGTTCTATAAATATCTCACGAGTGTATACATTACTTATCCTTACCATACACTAAACTCAATGGTAATACCACTAGATTAGGATATTTCCAATGATGAAAAATCAGTAGAAATCTAGGATCATAGAGATAAATTTCTATAGAATATGATGACTCTCCTGGTTACAGTTCTTTACAGTAATCAAAATATTAATGGAGTTTTCTCTGAACATAAATATGTGATGAAACAGAGATATCCACATTTTTATATGGAAATGATATAATTTTGCGGTAAAATTAAATTTAAGGGGTGTATAATGCGACACCAAAATATTTTAATATACATTTCTCTTTAAAAAAAATTTATTAAATATCATGTTCTACAGACATCCCCAAGTAAAAATGAACTATAATATAGCATACCATTATATCTTATCCATTAAATTGGAAGGTTTTGATTGGATTATGTAAATTTTCAATAATATATGGATTTCAATAAATTCATTGGTTATGATATGATTATAAATAAAAATTAATCAATTGAAATTAAAAAATATATTCTTTTTAAAAGCTATTTATATTTGTACAATGTATTTTTATTGTAATAAATTAAATTAATCACTATTTGTAAACAATTTTTTAATATATTTATATATTATATATTTAATAAAAATAAATAAAATTTATATTTTACTATATGAATTAGTTAAAAATATATATCATGTTACATTCTTAAAAATTTACTTTTCAGATAAAAAATGGGTTTGGACTCATTTTGAGCACATATTTAAAAATTAATTTCTCCCGTATAAATTGATAAAATTTTCGATAATAACTCTATTTTTAGAATCAAGAGGATTCAATTTTTTAAATGGTTGAATTTTATTTTTTGTCATTATGAATGGTAATCTTAGTAAATTTTTATCATCATAGTAAGGGTAAAAGAGGTAAGATATAGTTAAAACATTTACATAAGGATTTAATGTTTCTCTACCACAATCTCTTATCATAAAGCATGAGTGTATTTTGGATACATCAATAATATTATTTAATATATAGTCATATGCTATCATATTCCTTTGATTATGACCATTCAATTTATTAAAGAAATGAATAAATACAAAATGTCACACTCTTGATATTATTATCTATAAAATTATTCCTTATTGATAGAAATTTGATATTTTTGGTTCTAAACTTATATTTTAAATATAAATTATTTTTTATCATAATTTTTTTTATAATTTTCAGAAATTAAATAATTACATTAAATTATTATGCCACACCAACACAATATATATGCAAATTTCTTCAAATAAATAAAAGCTTTACAAATATAAAAGTAATTAAATATGGGTTAATTATTTAATGAAATTAATTTTATTTATTAATATGAAATATAATAGTATTTTGAAGGATGTTGATTCAAATCCCATTATTTCCTTGTTTTTATTAAAGTCAAAGGAAATGAATAATTTTAAAATTGTAAGTAATGATATTTTAGAAAAATAACATTTTATTAAATTTCCCAAAATCATTTAAATCATGAAATTTATAAATGTGGAAGATATATTGTTTAAAAATTAATTCCAATACAATTTATTTTCCCATTTTCACCAAATAAATTAAATTATAAGTCTTTAATATTGAAAAATTTGTTACTGCGGTAAAGGATATAATTGATTAGACAAGGGGTTGATAAAAATGATAAGTTTGAAAATGAAAAGAAACCCTATATAAATTTCATTGGATGAAGATATTTTTACATTATCCTATTTTGTAACTAATCTATAACAATTTAAATATTTTTTTGAAAATGAATCAGTTATCTTTTATACATTTTAGGTAATTCCAGGAGTTCCCCTCCCCTCACATATAAAAGGGGACATCTTCTCCTCTCCTCCTCACACGTTTGGATCCTTATATCATGGAAAATACCTTCCATAATACCATATTATATTCCCTCACAAAATTATATGTATTCTATTCTTATCAAAAAAACATCACAAAAGGCTTAAGGTGTAAGCCAAATGTGTTTTGTCAATGAAGAGGGATAACTATTAACTAATCATTTTAAATATTATTTCATCAAATACCTATAAAAAATCCATGGTATCCATTATAAAATAATAAATTCATCCTATTAAATATAATTAATATTTATTATGATAATATAAAAACCTTTATCCATCATCTTTCCAACTTACAAAAAGATGAAACATCACTCATGAATACATATGGTATACCATCTCTACACAGTTCTGTAATTATTTTTCATCCCCACTTTAATTTGATGGTTAAAATGAAATATTTATTTAATATTTTTGTTTTTTATGTAAAAATTATATTTATAAAATTTTTAATTATTATTTACATTTCTTTAGTTCCATCTATAAAAAAATAGAAACAACATTCACACGTACGTACGACCAACTATCTTTATGAACTGTGTCATTAATTTTTCTATCTTTTAATTTGATAAAAGAAAATATATATTTATATATATATAATGATTATATATGATATTTTTATCATAGTTATAATTATAGAGGTTATGTAACCATGATCAAATTATAAATAAGAATACTTTCATACCAAAACATGCATGAAAAATAATGTTTTTTTTCACCTAAAATCATGATTTTAATGAAGAATTTTTCACAAACGGTTCATAATAAGTTTTAAAAAAATTATATATGATATAACATAAATTATAATGTTTCTATTATAATTTTAATATATATATATATATATTATAAATAATTTTTAAATGAGAGTGAATAAATAAAAGAAATGGGGTACGTGATTTATGTGACAATTTCATTGTTTTTGGGATTGTGTATGGTTTTGTTTCCAACGAAGCAATAAAATGATATAACATAAAATAATATAATAATTTCATTATTATCCTATGGTTATTTCTAGATATTATAGGTTCTCAATTAATTTTTCTATCCTTAATAAATCAAGAGACCAAAATAAATTTTTAAGGAATCTTTTTTATTTATCTTTGGTTGAAAATACTTTTTAATTCGTAACCTTGTTTTATAAAATGTTTTAACTAATGATTCTAATAGTCTATAATGATTTTTAACGAAATTTTAACAAATTTTCTGAATTTTTACCTCATTTTTCAAAAATAATATTCTCTTCATTTTCCAAATGAGGTAAATTTTATTTTTTTATGGAAAATGTTTATAGAATCATGTTTTTAACATACATGGAATGAAAAAAATATACCCCCACCATTACTGATAAATGATTTGAATTTTTCAATCAAATTTCACATGGTTCTTTAAATATAAATAATTTCATTAATATTTTTTCATTTTTTATATTTTAAAGAAGGTATTTCAATTAAACAATGGTACTTTATTTAAAAAATGACCTATTGATGTTTTAATGGAAAATTTTTTCTATAAAAAAATCTTTTGATATAACTTTTATCAAATGAGGATATGATAAAATGTTACAACAAACCGTCATTATTTAGATATTTAATGATGATGATAATTTAAGAATAATTCTATAAAAACTTTTCTATTCCTAGGGGTTAATTTACTTATGATGAGAAATTTATGAAACACATTTATTTTCGACAAGTTAGGTTATGATTGTATGATGAATTATTTATAAAACCTATTACCATTACTTGAGTGATGTAATAATGATGGTTTTATGATATTTATTATTATTTGAGAATAGGTTATGATTATATTATGGGATGACACTGAATTATATATCCCTCTAAATAATTAGGTAATGATAGGAATCTCATGATGTAAATAAGACAAGACTTGTAATTTTACCAAGATTAATAAGGGTATTTGTCCAATAATACAGTAATGGGGGTGAAACTTGATAAATATGATAGAATAAGTATTAATCCCAATCCAAAATGATGGTATTGATACTAGTATTTGACTATTAAGGAAATTATTTTATATGATTATGTGTATTCTAAAAGTCTTTGACATATACCATGGTTATGATCTCAAAGATTATTTTCCATTATTCCATAATGATTCTTGTATTATGAACTTTTAGACATTATTCCATGAATCTGGATTATTATATATGATATACTTCTTATGGTTTTCAGAGGTTAATATCATGTGTTCAACCCCTGATAATCATTTTATGCTTATGTGATCATTAATATCTCTATTTTTACCATTCATGAGCATATACTCTTACCATTTATTATGATTCCCTTCCCCGAATATGAAGGATTTTTTTATTGGATATGTCCTAAAAGGTATCTAGTTGTCAAGAGAACATTTTTAGATGATAGATATATCATTTTAACTTGTTTTTTTATGTACCCATATTTCCAAATATAACAAACCTATATGATTTTGGCATGGATAATAATGTTATCAAATGAATATCCATTTATTTAGATGATATATCTATGAATGAAATGTATATGTCTCTATTTGATGAGATATCATTGATAGGTATATATATATAGAAAGTTAGAGGGGGAGAGAGGGGGTATATAGTGGGATATATTGTAACATTTGTTCTCATTAAAATGAAGCCCAAATTTTTCTTATCGTTTCATTTCTTAGTTATTAAAAAATCACAAAAAAATAATATCAGATCCATTGGTGACAAAATGTGGGAAATAATATTATATTATTATTTGATTGTACAGAATACTTCTCTTATATTAATGATTTTATAGAAAACCCTGAAAGACCATATTGAGATTATTCATATTGAATAAATGACATAAAAACTTGAGCTAAGTTGATCTCACAAGAAGAGATCAGATTTCTTTTACAACTTAAATTATATACTACCCTATTTCTATGGAGGAACTCATTACTCTTATTTCTGAGATTTATCCATAAAAATCCATCAACATCTACAATTTTCCATGAATTAATTCTATTTCATTATCACATCATTAGAAAATATTAATCATTGTCAATAATATAATAAATTAATATCAATATTAAATGATACATTAATTGATTCAACCATTTAAAACCATTTTATATATAGAGATATCCTAAATGTTTAATAATTATTTTACCATTTTTACTTAATTAAACATAAATGGTGGGACCATCCAATTGTATTATTATTATGTTAAATTAATAAAACTAGACTATTAAGATAAATCAAAATAGTGGATATTATTAATTAAATGAATTTATTTGAAACCATTACAAATAAGGGATTCTATACTAATTACACAAATAAATCTGTGTGGAAGAAGTTGGAAAAGTAAACAATTAATCAACTCCACTAATTAAACTATGAAAATGTTTAAGTCAATGTTTGTCAACAAACTAATATATGATAGATCTGGATTATGATTATTAATATATATTGATTGAATTAAACTAAAAATAAGATTCACTAGTTAATTTTTTTTATTAATAATTTAGTGAAAATTGGAGCTTTGTAACTGAATACACTCTGAAGTTTCAAATATGAGTGAGTCAATTAGTGTATATTTGTAATACATTGATTGATGAAACTCTTATGAAAAAATACCAATATTAGGGATATTTTAGTGGTATCCCACATCAATTTGATCCCCGATGATAACTTACCATGGCTATGGAAAAAGATATGATATTTAATAAGGAGGATTGAAGGATAGATGTGAGTTATATACTAACTCAAGTCATGTCATGGAGAAGTTAGAAGTATCGATATGAGGTGGTAAATAAGATGTATGTATAGAAAAGTGTAAGAGTATAGGTTGTTCCATATATTATAGGATTCAAACATAGAAATTCCGTATTTTGGTCTTGCAGGACACATGAAGAAGAACTATTCAGTGTTTCTATAAGATAAATTATATTTGGAAATAATAAAAGGAAAAATTGATATGCACATGTGATTTTCATTAGAGAAGGTGTGATTTTATCTAAATATAAATAAGAGAATATTTTTCCCACATTATTTTAAGCCAAAGAATGGGTGTCTAATACTATAGTATCATATCACATTATTCTATATCTGTGGTATGTCTTCGCTTACCATGATAGTGGCCTTTGTGGTATTAAGATGAAGAATTCTAGTTCATGATAGATCATTATATTGAGAGATAACTAATTAAATATGAAATTTTGATAAATTAGCACCCTTAAGAATTTCAAAATGCTTCAAGTCTAACATAAAACCTATTATCTAGAACATCCATTGACATATAACTCTATGACAACTATGTTATAATTAGGTCCTGAATAATGATGAGAGGAGTTATAATAATAAAATAAAGGCCCATATGTTCTATTTTTTTTAAAATATTGGTATGACTTATAAATATAGAATCAATTTAATTTAGTAATATGTGTTATCACATCAATAGCATAAGAGACATAGATATACATTTGAAATATGTTTAAAGGCTCTAATGAAGAATAAATTTCTCATTGTTGATAAGGATTCTTACTAAGTCCATGAAATTACTTTTTGTACTGTATGAAACATTAGTTATAATTTAGTAATGCATCATCAAAAGATCAGTGTTATTGCATCATCTGGACTCTAATGTATGATTTTTAATCTAGCTGAAGTCACTAAGATATAAAAACATTTCACATACATTATTATTTATTATTCAGTAATGGTGTGGGTTTTCTTCTATATAATAATAAAACATCTATTATAATAATTAAATATGGTTTATTCCATGTTGGACTATGAAACTATATGGAATTTAATGATCACCCATTCATAAAAAAGAGAATAAATATATTGGGAGTTAAATGATAATATAAATATTAAAGGTATCTGAAAAAATAATATACTTCCATGCGCCCCAAAATGTAATATATTTTTATAAAAGGATGGATAAAACCATCATACAGAAGTCCCTATTGCTGATTATCTCTGATTTGTGGTCAATGAAATTATTGGGAGAATCTATTCGAGTTTCATTATAACTCAACAAAAAATCACCACCAATTCGCTATAATTTATTGATAATGTAGAATATATTAAATTGAAAATATCTTTAATACTCTCATTTATTAGTGTTTGGATCATTCAAATTTTACATTTACCCGAAGAGATTAGGATGTGTCTAGGTTGGGCATACTCTCCCATTATCTTAATCATATATGGAAATGAGAATTAAAATAAAATCTTTGGGACCCAAATAAAATGATGGTGACCATAATTAGTGATTTCATTTTCAATGATAACTATACATAGAAGAAATTCAAAATTCAAAAATTTCCCAAGGAAAATTTTTTTAGAAATCAAATCATGATCTAACATCTCTACTAGATCCACCTATCACTAAACAATAGGAGGTCAAAGAAAACCAATCAATAATATAATATGTGGAATTAGAAGATTATTTTAATTAGGGGGAGACTCAATCATATCCACTATAGTTTACAATACCAAAAAAGTATCTAGAATAAGGTTTTCCTCAATGAATTTTTTATTTCAATGTTTTAATGATAGGTATGATGGTAGTTCTAAAATAAATAATTTTATTCAAAGTATTTATGAATAAATATTTTTTTGGATCTAGAATTATATATATAAATTATATATTATCTTAAAAAATTCATATGTTTTCATGAAATAGAGGATGATACGGTGTCTTTAATGCTGAATTTTTTTTTGAAGTTGGAGGAATAACTCCCTGGTAAGTGAGAAATAGAAAAAGAAATTGGTTTTCATTCTAAATAAGTATGGTGGTGCAATAAATGTAATTCACAAACCTTTGTTAGTAATAAAAGGATTCCATTAAAATAAAGGATATTAATTCGATTATATTTTTCACCTATGTTGTAGTTTGATTAAATCTTATGGTTTTTTGATTAGCGGATAACATAAAACTGGAGCTTATGAAAATAAAATTGAATATATTATTTCTTCATGATAACCTCACTAAGGATATTTCAATAAAAAATAGAGACTTATTAGAGGTTTTTCGGATATGAAACCAACATCTGAAAATTGAATTACATCATGTGCATACTAAAATAGGATTCCAAAAAATTCTAAAATAACATTGATATGTTCATGGTGTGTTATAACTATAGGAGAGAAAAAGAGAAATATAGTTTTCCTATATAAAAATAATTCTGGTTGGTAAATTTTTATTCTCTTCTACTTTATATATATATATGACATCTCAATCATTGTAGGGGTTGAAAAAAACCAGTAGTTAAAGAATGATTTATCTAATTAATATTATATAACTGTAATGGGAGAGGCACAGTGGAGTAATGGGATGCATAACATTCATGGAAGGATGAGGTTGTGTTGGATATCAATATAGAAGTATGTTGAAAGTGTTCTAAAATATATTTATATGAAGAAAGAAAATCTAGTGAGCATTCATCTTCACATTCATTTGATGTTGATCAATAGTTCATGTCTTACATAAATAGAAGGGATAATGGTGACGAAGATTTTACAACTACCTTTTATTTTTGGATGTTTTTTAATTATTTGGAGTTTATGTGACAACCCTTTTCTCAGGGTATGCTGACTATGAATTAATTACTCTCCAATCTTTTTAAAAGGCATTGGTATGTTGTCAAGTATATTCTATATTATTATTATGGTTCATCAATGTTTTGTCTTGTATATGGGATAGATTTTATAGTCATGGACATAAATAGAGATTCATATATGGATATATATGCTATGTATATGGACAGTACATTAAGATATATAAATAATTTTATAGTATTTGTTTAAAAATGGTAGTCAAAGTTGTGATAGTGTATTGAATTATCTAGAAATAAAGTATAGTTAATCTCTATTAAATAGGATATCTTTAACAAACCATACTTTCTAAACATATATATATTTCATATTTTTAGATATATATTCATTAAATCATAAAAATATCCATCCCATAATCATATTGGTCTAGTTCCTTTGGAAACATGGACACATAAGAACAAGTTCGTGAGAGTTTCTCATTAAGTCATTAATTACTAGAACCCTTCTTATATATATAATTAAAAAAACAGTTCTTCATAACAAGCGGAAAGGAAACATAATAAAGGGTCAACATAGATTATAAATAATGGTAATGAAGTGAGATACGAATGATCTCATAAGAATAACTTCATCATAGGGGTATGAGGGCATGAACTTAATTTTCAAAATCCACACCCTTAAAATAATAAATGAAAATATTGAGTGAGGGAATAAATCATTGTATTTTATAAGAAATGAATCATTACATAATAAATGAATATAAACAATGAGATCACAATATTGGTGTAAAATATATGCAAAGGGTTGTTGTATTGAATGAATTTAAATTCAATTAAAAGATAATTAAATCATTCTTGATGAAAGTATCAATTCCATTTTAAAATCACTTATTAAAAATATACATTTGTTATACTATTATAAAAACTTCTTATTTGAAAAGAACAATGGAAACATATAAAGGTATCTTTAAATTATTGATTGATCATGATAGAATGAAATTCCATTCATGTTATTTATGTTAAATTAAAATGTTCCTTTAACATTTTTGTAGAAAAATTCAAAAAGTACATCTTTCAGATCAAAAAAATGGTGATTTATTTAATCTATTTTTTTTTAAACAATCATGGGTAAAAATATATTAATTAAATCATTGTTTATTAGTAAAAAAATTCTTTAAATTAGTTATTGAGAGCATGGATATATAAGAAAATTGTTTTTTGACTAAAGAGAGAAATAATTTCAATTTTTATTAAATTTTTTTTTGATATATTGATTAATTTAGGTGCAGAAAATGAATGTAAAACATGTATTTTAAATAGTAATCATATTAAAATATAATTAATTAGTCTTTTATTGGTATATTATATGAATTCATCATTGGAAACTTAATCAGAAATAATATCAATAGGAAATGATATTGTAACATATAACCCATTTCCACTTTGGTAATATAGGAATCACATGCCCTATGAAGGAAACAAAATTTTATATATATTTAAATACCCATAAAATTCATATTAAGAATCATAAAACATATTCACAGGTAGTATTTATACCACATAAATGAAATAGGTAGTTAATATAGAATGTATCTCAAAAAAATAAAAAAGTGTTGAAAATCAATTGCATTATGTCTTACTTCCATTAAAGGCATTAGAACCACTGTTATATTAAATATACGTTTGTTGTAAATTTATTCTAGAAATATATTCCTATATATATATAACCAGATATTATTTATTAAAAACCCTTTATCAGTGATTTTTAAATAATTATTTATTATAATAACAATTTTGTGTATTAACTACTTTGTTTGTTCATGTATGATTTGGTTGTGATATTTTTATCCCTATACAATTATTATGGATACATCATCTTAAAATCTTCTATCATGAGATAAATATTAAACATAATTAATATATATATATATATGAGTTTTATTTAGATTCATCAGTAAATATTAGGGAATGAAAAATTAACTAAACAGTTCATGGAGATGTTAATTAGTACGTACACATGAATATTGTTTTTATTTTCAGAAGAATGTAATAATAATGAGGTAATTATTAAAAACTATTAAAATAATTATATCATAGTATATATATATATATTCCATATTTTTTATAATAAATGTAAAATATAAATGAAAAAAATCATAATGTGTCATAGTGGTGGTAGTCCCCACATATGCACAAGAGGAATTATCATTTCCCTTAATATTCAAAGGAAAAAAGAATGATTTGATATGATAATTCCAAAGTGATAATTATATCATATATATATATATATATTATAAATATAAATCCAATCAAAACACCCAAATATAAAATATGGTGATGAGAAATGATTTTCATCGCCTCTTTCAGAAGATAAGTCATATGTACACACAAATGATACTTTCACTTCCTATTTGATGGAAAATGGGAGAGTAAAGGTTGTTCCTAAGAAAAAAATAAAATTTCAATATATTTATGATACACATTTTTTATTTTAGTAATAATATAAAATATTTATTATTGGTAAAATAAGAATTAAAAATAAAGTGATCTATTATGATTATTATTTATCCTTTGTAATAACTCCTTTAGATATCCTCTTTACGGATCCTATGGTCAGTATATTGGAAACATGAGAATCTATAAAATTTTTAAAATGATGTTTACAAGTAAATTTTGAATGGTACGGTTGATCTATAAGCTTAATGTGGTGTGAATAAGTGGAGGAATGAGTTCCCTTTTATAATTGAGGGAAAAGACACATTGTGAATTACTAAAAATATTTAAATATAATTAAGTCTTTCCAAGGAATAATGCATCAAAATATCCCAATATTTTAACCTAGTGTACGATATGGTTGATATGTTATGAATGAATAAAATTTGGATAGTTTTAATTGGTATTTTATATATTATATTTTGTTTCAACCCCTTAGTTAAATTTATTTAAACATAACAGTGGTAACATATTTTTCACTCTTAAGAGGTCATAATTTTAGTTATATGGTAAATAACGACTCATAAACAAAAATAGATAAACTTTTTTGTTGTATATTTTCTTATTTATCCTATTTATATATTATAATGATTTTAAATGATTTCAAAAAATATTTTCTTAAAATATAATTTCTATAAATTTTGACAATATTTAATTATTTTGACTAAAAATAAACAATGAAAAGGTATGAATTTGAATATATTAATATAAAATAATACTAATATTTCATATTCATCCAAATTCATAGAAAATTATAACTCTGTCAAATTATTTCACTTTATATATTTTTATAATCATTGATTTTATTTAATTATTAATTTAGATTAATAAACATTAATTAAACACATAGAGTATAGATGGGAGACTCACTGAAGATTTCACCCCTGGGCGAGAAACCATGAAACCCAAGTATAGATCTCTAGTACTTTGTGGACATTGATTTTGGAGGCAATCCACCCTTTTTTATTATTGATGATACAAAGTCTGGTTATTTCATTGAACCAAAGTTATACTGACAGATGGCTCAATCAACAATTTCCTTTTCAAATGAAGATATAATTTCTATTTCTGAACTATTCTTCTGCTAGTCAGAATGTTTTTTAATCATAGCCCCTATATCTATTTCCTAATAAATACCTTGAAAGTGATGGCATTTGTTTAATTTCCTATGGTCTTGTTCAACTCTTCATATATTGTTTTTCAATTTTATAATAAAAGAGACTACTACTATATTTGGATGAGAGGATTGGGGTCTTTTATGATACTTACACGAAATTTCTAATGTGTTATCCACATTTCAACATAAATGTTGAGCCTCTCAGAACGCCTATTTGGTTTGGATTTAATAGACTGTCTCTCAAACGTTTTAAATAATATGACCCCTTTTTGAATTGATACCCTATTCAAACAACCCCTTAAAATTGATGTCATGACCAAAAATCCACTTTGACAATGTGTTTCTCATATATGTATAGAAATATACATTTATAAAATTATAACACCATACATATAGATTCAGAATAGAGACTCTATTTTATATAAGATGTTTTCATTTAAATTTTTCCATCATACTGCCAACTTTTTTTTAAAATTATCCTCTATACAAATGAATGTGGGATTGGACCTCACAATGTATACACCCTATGAGTAAAACATATATTTGGGATGAAAAAGAATTGGATTAATTTATTAATTTCACTTTTTGTATCCCTAGGGATCATATTATTAATAATAATTTTGTTGTATCTTCTAATCATCGTCCCATGCCTATAGATCTCTCTAATTTTGTGGATATTGTCTATAATACTCAGATATTCAATGAGGACAAATATAATATTAGAAATTTTGTACCTACTTTTGTATCCCCTCATTTGATCACACACTATGATAAAAGGATCAATGTACCCAATCTGATTCTATTAAATATATGCATGATGATTATGATCAATCAAATCATCTTTTTGAATCTTTTTTAATATAAAATTCTAGAAATGGTAAAAACCAATGATGGATGATAATAAATTCATTAAGTATAATCCCATGAAAACTAGGAAATGTATAGACAAATCCTACATTGAGTGAAGAATCATTACAAGATCATTTCAAGCCTCTAGGATTGAATATATTGATTTACCACCACAATTGGTTGATGATGAACATCCTATTGTGTCATATATTTTATATAAGAGAGAATATGATGGAAAAATGATCCTATGTATAGATATTCTTATCTGATAAAGGAGGATTTTCTGGAGGAAACTTTTTTATTGGTGGATGAGAAGGATGTAATTTTATTTCAAAAATTCGAAAACTATGATATTACCATAGATACATACCTTCAAATTGGAAAACATTTTCTTATCATAATGGTGGTAGAATATCAAAGAAATTATGATTTTAACATAATATAAATTCATTGAAAATTATGAATTTGTGTTTTTTTACTACTTGATGCTCTATTTTTTTACTCACTAATGAACTAAATTTTACATCATTTTGGGTAAGATTATTAATTAAATCCTTTTAGGAAGTGATCTAGGTTTCTATTTTTGGTGACTAAGGTTTAATTATTTATTTATTTTATGATAAACATGTCAGATTTATAATGTTCTTTGTCTTAGCACTTGTTGGATTTGTGGATGGAATTTTGAACAGGTTTTCTTCATTGAGATTTGATGGCATCATTGTTTTAGAATCACTGCCTTTATTTTTTTAGAGAATCAACATCCCAATATATTACAGATCCTTAAGGATGAAATATGAAATTATGTGAATATAACAATACCCCATTAACAATATTGGTTTTTGATAGTTTTAATTTGTTTAGAACCTATTATGGACCAATACTAACTTCTAAAAAGGTATTTTGTCTTAGTGGTTTTCTGATGTTCGATAATTGACTATCATTGTTTTCTGTGAGAATTGTGCTTCTCGATTTCTTATATAGAACTCCTGTCTCTAGTGTCTGATTATAGTGAAATATGTTTATAATCATGATATTTTTACTCTATTGATTATTTATGATCCTTTAATGGAATTTTTTCTTCTTCAAGAGATCTAATTAATATTTTTTGGCATAATTGAGATGCTAGATCCATTGACTTTCAGTGAGTTAGGGCCTAAAAATGGGCTTTGGTGAACACATCATATTGTGAAATAGTCTACATTTGATGCCTCAAAATGGACTATTTTGATGACTGTATAGTTTTTATACTACATATTATGATGATATTTTTCTTTTGGGATCATTGTAGATCAATTCACGCATGTTACTAATCATGTGATCCTAGTTTGCATGAGTTTATGTATACCTTGTCTTGTCTTAGATTATGAAAATAATAGTACTCAACATAGGTTTCTTCTTCTATTGATTTTATGATTTTTTTATTATACATTTAGGGATATTTGGATATTTATTTTTATGTGATGTGTCTCGTTGTGGTAGAATATATATTATTATGAGGTTATTTGAATATGTGTAGAATCATTCTTTTCAACATTCGGTGACCCATAAGAAGGTGGCCTACTATCAGACAGGTATGTTGTTAACAGTGCATTTTGATTCAATGTTTTATCCCTCAAAATTGTACTTCCCTAAATCCAATGATTCAGTAATAATTTAACAATTTTTTCTTGTACTTTACCTTTTTTATTTTAATAAATTTTATAAGCACATGAGTAAGGTGGCCAATTCATGTCTCATTTTTTTCAGAACAATTATTATTAATTCAATAAATATTATTTTATCATTGTGTAATGATTTAAGGTAATTATTTATCGATATATAATATAAATAAATTAACATAATTAATACAATTTCATTATTATTTAAATACCCATTTTTATTTATTTACCACTAGTTTTTTCTCTATGTATACACATAAAGGATAATATAAACTATGAATGTGAAATTTTTCAACTTTCATAAATTTAAATATTATATTGGTAGTTTTCATCCAGAAGTATCAATTAAAACAAAATTTATAATACTAATGTGCAAAGGGTCTGATTATATTCACAAAATAAGAAATGTAATAAAAAATTATGGTGATTTTACTTAGTAGTAAATCAAATAAACCAGATTTACTCTTTTCTGAGGTGGTAAATATTACCATATATTCTATTCAAATTAACCAAATATAAATGTGGACTATTTAATAATATTAAACGTCACAATTCCATAATATGGAATAATCTTAATTAAATTAAACAACAAAAACCTGTATAAATTAATATATAAATAATCATGCAAAACATGATGAAACCCGATTTTTAGAAATATAAATTTTTAGGCACAAAATAATGTTCATTATTATCTCATTCATATAAAAATATTAATTGAATGGTAAATAAATTTAATTAATAATATATATATATACATATAACTAAAATCATTCAACAATTGTGATCAATTTAATTTATTATGATAAAACATATTTTTTTCATAAATACTTTTTTCGAGAAGATGCCTTTTATGTATAAAAATGTTTTTATAAATAATTACATTATAAAATTTATAAAAATGAACAACATTTGATTATTTAAAATATATTAGAACTAATATTACTTTTAAACAATTATAAAACAATTTTTAACATTTTAAATGCATGGAAATAAAATATATTTTTCAATAAAAATCGTTATTTTTCACTATTCACTGGAAAATCAATCATTTTAGTATAATATAGAAGTTAACCATAATATAATTATTTTATGATTATTTGAAAAAGGAATATATTTTTATGAATTTTTTTATTTTTTTAAAAAATTTAAATTAAATATTTTATAATAAAAAGTAATAAAAATCATATTTAAGGGAATCTATTTTTGAAGTATAATATCACATTTCTATTATTGTAATTCTTATTTAATAAAAATTAATCAATACATCTATATTATGTGGGTTTATATATATATATATATAAATATATATATATATCATAAATCAGTTAATCTTATTCATATTCTTCAATTTATTGCATAAGTTATAATGGTAACATTAAAATTATAATATTCTAATAGTATATCACAATTCATTTGAACTCAGTGTTTCATGTAACAAAAGTAAAAGAGAAAATTAAACCTAATAATATATATATATCATAAATTCATGGAGTATTATATTCTACACCACCCCCTAATTAATTGTATCCATGCAATTTGATCATTTCCTTAGTAATCACGAGTTTTTCATTTCAAAATTCCATTATTGAAATCCCTTATTTTAAAAAGGATTAATGAAAAATACTCTAGATAAGAGGGAATATAATATGAGGCTCAAATATAATAACACATAACTAGGATTACACGTAGGTATACATTATTAGAAATTATAAATATAGACATGGTAGATAATAATAACACCGAAGTATTGATAATGACAGATAGAGAACATTGTTATGAGAATGTTTACAACAAAAAACACAGAAAATGGTGACCGAATAGACCATAAATTTAATAGAAAAAATGAAAAAATGTTAATATTTTATTTCAAGATCATTTTCATATCGTTGTGGAAATAATTTATTGTTAAAAAAAATAATTTATTTATTTCTACATCATTATCATAATTTTATCATTTCGTTTTCTTGATCCATTGTGAATTCATCTTTTTTAAAAAGAAATTAAATAAATATTCATACATGAAGCACTAATATTAAATTTTATCATATCCTAATATTTATAAAAAATGAATATTTGCAAATATTATCTTAATGTAATTATCAAATACAAAAAAAGATTAGAATATGTTATTTGTTATATTACCTTCTAAATCCTCATCAAAAACACCAAAATTACACATAATACATTACACAAATTGAGAACCTTGATACTCCTTTAAAATATGTCTAAAAAATTCAAAACCCAAAAATTAGAATTATTTGATAGATAAAATTACAAATAAACATAAATTGTCACATAATGTAACATACTAAACATATCAATACCTTGATCATATAGTCTATCAAAACATACCAACAACATGAGTTACCTTAAAATCATTATGAAAACATATATTCTCTAAAAAATAACACAATAAATATTCTTTATTTGAAATCAAATAGTATTTAATATACTCTATCACTAGTGCAGAAAACATTTTTTAAGTAGGTTAATTTTGATTTTTTACGTCGGTTTTTAGCTGACGTTAATACGGACGACGTTATAAATAACGTTTTTTATTTCGGTTATTTAAAAACCGACGTAAAAACATAACATCGTGATGTTTATCATGTCGGTTAATTAATAACTGATGTGAAAAAACTGGGGGGGGGGGGTTTATAACCTCAGTTATTATATAACCGCCGTGATAAACAAGGGGGCCGTATATCACGTCGGTTATATAATAACAGACATTATAAACCCCACCCCCTTGTTTATCACGTCGGTTATTAATTAACTGACGTGATAAACTCTTGGGAGATGGTTTATCATGTCAGTTATATAATAATTGATGTTTTAAACCAGTCTGGGGGGGGGGGTTTATCACGTCGGTTATAAAATAACCTACATGACAAACCATGCCACAGGTTTTTATCATGTCAGTTATTAAAAAACCAAAGTGATAAACCCTTCTCGATTTCATTATCACGTCCTTTATAAAATAACCGACGTGGAAGCGAATTTTTTTTTTAAAAAAAATTGAATGCAGTCCCCTGTTCTCCCCCAGAATCAACTAGAATCCAAATCAAGATATCGTACCACAAAAACAGAAGGAGATCAAAACAAGAACTAAAGAAAATTTAAGCATTTACAAACTTACCCCACTTGACAGCCCCCACCCTAATGTATACCCCCTAGAAAGCCCTCCCCCACCCCATTGAAGCCCCCACCACACCCCTGGACTGCCCCCAACCCCCTGGATAGCCCCAAACACCCCTCGAAAACCCCCCACCCTCCTAAACAGCACCCCCTCACCCCACTTGACAGCCCCCACCCCATTGGAGCCCCCACCACACCCCTGAACTACCCCCCGGCCCCCTGGACAGCCCCAAACACCCCTCGACAAGCCCCACCCTCCTGAACAGCACCCCCTCACCCCCTCACCCCACTTGATAGCCCCCGCCACACCCCTGGACTGCCCCCCGACCCCTTATATAGCTTCAAACATCCTAGGACAACCCCCCCCCCCCCAACCTCATGTATACACACCCCCCCCCCACACCCTGTACAACCCTCCCCCACCCCATTGGAGCCCCCACCACACCCCTAGACAGCCCCAAACACCCCCGGACAACCCCCCCCCCCCCAACCACCCTCATTTTTACCCCCACCTGCTGGATAGCACTCCCACACCCATGGACAGCCCTCCCCCATACACCTAGACAGACCTCCCACCCCATTGGAGCCCCCACCACACCCCTGGACTGCCCCCCTGACACCCTGGACAGCCCCAAACACCCCTCGACAACCCCCACCCTCCTGAACAGCACCCCCTCACCCCACTTAACATCCCCCACCACATTGGAGCCCCCACTACACCCCTGAACTGCCCCCCGACCACATGGAAAGCCCCAAACACCCCTCGACACCCCCCCCCCCACCCTCCTGAACAGCACCCCCTCACCCCACATGACAGCACCACCACACCCCTGGACGGTCCCCCAACCCCCTGGATAGCTTTAAACATAGTGGGACAACCCCCCCCCCCCCACCCTCATATATAACCCCCACACCCTGTATAGCCCTCCCCCACCCCATTGGAGCCCCCACCACACCCGTAGACATCCCCAAACACCCCTGAACCCCCCCCCCCCCCCCACCATCATTTATACCCCCACCCCCTGGACAACACTCCCACACCCCATTGAATCCCCCACCACACCCCTGGACAGCCTCAAACACCCCTGGACAACCCCACCCTCATGTATACCCCCACCCCCTGGACAACACTCCCACACCCCTTGACAGCCCTCCCACACCCCTGGACAGCCCTCCCACCCCTGGACTTCCCCTCCACCCCACCGGACAGCCCTCCCAGACCCCTGGACACCCCGCAACCCCACTGAACACCCCCCCACACCCTTGGAACCCCTCCCCCCAGACCAGAATCCATACAATAAAACCCATCATAAGTAGACCAAAACAAGAAGTAGAGAAAAATTAAACATTCACATATATAACATTCAAAACATACACTGTCAACTTCAAAAAAAATAAATCCAACCTAAAAGACTTCCAAATACATAATTACAACGACAATATTCAAAATTACATTTTACATTACAAAAAACTGAAATTCAATCAAACCTGTAAAATAATTTGACCACTACAATTGTAAGTGTTTGATGTCTTCATCAGTATAGGGTTGAGGTTCATCAAAAATATACAAATGAAAAGGATAGTAGTTAACATGTTTAATGAATAAATAAAATTGAAATATTATGGCAAAGTTTAAGAGGAAATATTACCAGGTCAAAATTCGCAACTGTACCAGTTGTTATTATTTCATACATAAATCATAACATATAATATCTGCATTCGATGATGCCTTGTTGTTCATGAAAATTCTATTTGAATGAGTTTAAATTCAATATATTATTTTTATATAATAAATCAAAAAGTACAAATTATAAATTGATTTTTACCTTCACATTTATATATTTGATCTTTTCACTCCTTTTCTTTGTGTTTTTTCGAAAGTAGTCTCATGCACTATTAGAAAATAATACGAATGGGGAAAATTTAAAATTCATTATAATATATAAAACTATTTAGAAATTTAAACTTACTTTTCCAATATATTCTTAAAACCTTCCCGCACATCATAATGGACAGAGCATATCCAATAAAGTGATTTCTCCCTTGGAAAAAAAACCCTAACATCCAATGATCACTGATAAAAACAATTTAACATTAGTGTTTTTTTATGTTGAAAGATAATTAACTCTTTGAGATAGATGTGTTTCATACCTCTCACAAAAAGGCATCATCCCATATTGTGTGACTATAATCTTTTCAAGTCTTTTAGAAATATAAACCATTTTTTGTTCCTCATTCAATGCACATGCTTCAGGGGAAATCAATTGCGGGTCCATGAATCCATATAAATCTATCAACTCATTCCTCTCACAAATTTTATAAATATGCCTAATACAAAACATACATAAGTATACATTTTTAATAAATATAACTACAAGAAAAGGTGTTAAGACTTACATGGAAAAAAATTTCACCACGTTGATGCCCAACTTATCTCTAGTAACAAGCTCCATGATATCAGTTTTCATAATCCCCACACTTATTTCATGTCCACAAACATGAGCTTCCATTGGAAACTCATAATGACCCACCAACAAATTTGAATATCTTGACAATCTGTCAAAACTACTAGAATTTGTATCTGATGTAATAGCCATTTGTCTTTTTTGTTGTCTATACAGTATTTCTTTACCTCTGAAGTATTCCTATAAAAATAAATTGAAAAATATTTTAGTTTTCAAATGATATAACAACTTTAATAAAAAATATAAAATAAAAGATATAACATTAATACCTCTATGGTAATGAGTCGAAGAAGTCTGGATAGCCAAATTAACAAATGGCCGATACTATGTCCAATTGTCGCCACCTCATCTGTAGGTAATGGTACCCGAGCTGATCTATCTATAATATCTTATACAGTGACCCTCTGATTCTCTACCTCTAATTATTGATGATGAACTGTATCTCCTATACAATATACTAACCCATATGATACTATATGATGTTGATAATCATCAACATACAAATCGCAATAAGTAGGAAGCTGCGATGGAGGAGTAGGATAAAAAATGGGGTCCACAGGCTGAGGTGGGGGAGTGGGAGCTACTGGCAGAGGTGGAGGATAAATAATGGGGTCTGTAAGGGGAGGTAGAGGAGTGGGAGTTGTAGTCTGAAATTGTCTTTGCATGTCTTCAAACATAGACTTCACCGACGCTCTAATCTTGTCCTCCATCGTCGCATTAATATTATGAACATCAGCCTCTAAGGATTCTATTTTTTTAATAAACCCCATCAACGATAGAAGTTGAAGAACGTGGCAACACTTTTCTTACCGATACACCTACCGAATATCCTTTTACACAACCAGGATGTTTGGGCCTTCCCAATGCTACAGATAAAATATCTTCCCTCGTAGTAGCTGTAAATGTCCCCTATGAACTCTGCTCCTCAAGAGAGTCCTATATTAATTAATTGAACATTTCTGTAATGATTGAAATTATATGAAGAAAATATTTAACTTAAAAAAATAAAATAGATATCTTACAATCCTCTCAGCTACGATTCTTGATTCTTCAGATAGATATTTCCCTTTTTTCCCTTCCAAGCTCTCTTATATTTTTCATGTCTAGATGGAGGGGATGGAAGGGCCACCTCTCCAGATCTTGAAGACTCATCTCTTAGTTTTTGAAATTTTTCCGCCATCATTTGTTCTTCCAAAAATGCATACCCTCCCTGATATAAACTATGAGGGTATACATTTTTATATTGGATCTCCTGATGAGAATTCCTCATTTGCTGTAAATTATGAATAAGATATCATTAACAAAACATTAATAAGATCATTTATATAAGAAACCTTATAAAAGTTTACATTTCCCTTACCAAAAATGAATATTTTCTTCTAATTTCAAAAAAATTTCTCCATGTGTCTTCATATATAAAAGGATATATATGACATGGATTGTCATGACTCCTATGACCATAAATGAAATCAGATGAGAGGGTTGATTTGAAATCCCTCCATCTCCTGGCATCCAACGATAATCATTTCTTCCTGACTCCTCTAGTGTCAGGAATATCAAATCTCATAAAATAAAGAAGATGTTAAACCTATTATATATACTAGAAACATTAAAAGAATAATAAAAAAATAACAAAAGATCTTTCCAAAATCGCCTCCCACAACTGAGAGATTATCGCTTTAACCACACTTTTCCAGTCATCATAGAGAATGCCTACTTTTCTATTATCCCAAGTTGATACAAAACTCTTAAAATATTTTGCATTCAAACCTCAAGGAATATCATCATCATCAAACTCAACGACTATCCTTTGATCCTGCATACAGATAAGTGATGATTTTGGTAAACGTGTGCACCCACATTTACCAAACTTTGAACTCTTTATCATAATAGGAGCATATGGATGTTCATCCTTAGAGGTATGACCAATATTCTCATCTCTAGAATCATGTGGTTGATCAACTGAATTATCTGTCAATATCCTTCAAATCATAAAATCAAATGTTAGTTCACAAATATAAAAATTCAAATACTTTAATAATACTACAATTAGAAAACAAAAAAGTGTACTAAGTTACGTAATAGTAAACATTGGTAATATGGTAATCATGTTAAAAAATGGTAAAGATGGTAAAGATGGTAAAGATGGTCAAGATGGTAAACATGGTAAACATGGTAATCCTGGTAAACATGGTAATGTAATTGTCACTGATCAAAAATAATAGATATATAATTCATGTAATGGTTATAAATATGATAAAGTAAACTAAACAAACAAAAACTTATACTTATTTTGTTTTAAAACATATTTTAATAAATAAAAAATGTACAATATCTAACATTTATGAAAAAATAAATTTATATAAGAAATAAACATATGTTACCTGTAATTTTACATATGTACAAATGTATTGTTTACCAAAATTCCTTCGTCGTGATCGTTCCTTATAGCATAAACCATGTCTTTAACATGCTCATCATTATGTTCTGTTAATCTTTCCATGGAATTAGGGATCTCACATAAGTCAGCATCTTCATCAACTTCATCCTCACCAACATATTGTTTTTTCCCTTGTAAAACAATAGCCCACTATATATCTGATTGATCTACTACATAGAAAATTTGTGTTTCATGTATTTCCATTATGAAAGAATCAGATGTTTCTTCCAATCTATTCAAATTAACTATTGTCATTCCAAAGTCATCGTGTCTAACATTGTTGCTACCGATAAACCATTTACAGTTAGAAACATGAACATTAATTTTAAAGTAATCAACCTCCCGTATGTCTTCAATCAATCCATAATATGCACTTCATGTAGAAATTGGGTTTTTTTCCTCAGCGTAAGAAAAATGCATTGCTTCTGCAAACACTAATACACCACTATTCTGAACTGAACTTCTGTTTTCCTGAGCTTTTGTATGAAATGTATATCCATTAATGTCATAACCGAACCATGTTATAACATTTAAACATGGACCACCCACTATCTATTTTAATGTCTCTGATACATATGATCTACTAAGCAATGTATTTTTAATCCATGACAAAAAAGTTTTGTTGTGCTCATTCAAAATTTACATTTCTTTCTTCTTTGGATGACATTATTTCAACTCATTAATATGCAATGTGATATACGATTGAGCACCAGCTATGTTATTCAAGATGTATGATTATAACTTCTTTATCTGTTCAGCTGACAATGATTTGACTTTCAAGCCATGAATTCCCTTTCCCTCATTATCAACTCGTTCATGGTGAGATGGAGGCAAACTTATGTGTTGTGCCACAGCCAATTATCTCATACAAAACTTTTCTACCTCCTTAAGAAATATACTTTTCAATAATGGAGGCCTCAGGTCGTTATAGATTTTTAACATACCCCTTTAATATTTTCATATACCTTTTAGAAGGATACATCCAACGAAGATATACAGGTCCACAAAGCTTTATTTCTCGAACCAGGTGAATCATTAAATGCACCATTATATCAAAAAAAAGTTGGAGGAAAATACATTTCCAATTGACAAAGTATAAAAATTTTATCCTTTTCCAAAATGTTCAAAGCATTCACATCAATCACCTTGTTACAAATTGAATTGAAAAAATAACACAACTTCATTATAGTCTTTCTAACACGAATGGAAAATATTCCACGCAATGAAACTGGTTGAATTTGTTGCATCATGACGTGACAATCATGTGATTTCATACCTATCAACTTCAAGTCCTTCACTGAGAAAATATTTTTTACATTTGAAGAATAACCTTGAGGCACTTTGATATCATAAAGACACTGATAGAAGCTAATTTTTACCTTCTTTGATAATGTATGACATGCCAGGGGAAGAAATGTTCATCTTCCTTTAGGAGTGGGAGCTAACTCCAAATGTATTCCCATTGATAGTAAGCTTAATCTTTCATTCAACCCATCTTTTGTCTATCCTTTAATATCTAACAATGTTTCGATCAAACAATAATAGATATTCTTCTCCACGTGCATGACATCAATATTATATTTAACTTCATGATACCTCTAATATGGTAGCTCAAAAAATATTTACCTTTTCTTCCAAATATGTCTATCATTACCAGATTTTTGTGTCTTTCCCAATGTCACATTAATGTTTTTCACCCTCACAAAATACAGATCAGACGATAAAGGTTTTGGAGCAGTATCAAATTCTTGTTAACCATTAAATTCCTTTTTTAGTCTTCTATAAGGGTGATTCATAGGCAAAAACTTTCAATGACCTATGTACAATGTTTTCCTCCCATGATGCAATTGACAATATGACATCTATTGTCCACAAATTGGATATTCTTTATGCCCTTTAACACTGTATCCAGACAAATTTACATATGCTAGGAATTCATTTATAGTGAACAGAAGCACTGCATATAGTTGAAAATATTCCATTTTATAAGAATCATACACCCTAATACCATCATCCCATAAAAGTTTCAAATCATCAATCAATGGTGACAAGTAAACATCAATATCATTGTCGGGTTGCTTTGGACCAGAGATCATTATAATCATATAAGGCCCCAACCATAAACCATACTTAAAATTGAATTAAATGGATAATTCACCTTGAGGATCTTTTTAGGTTTAGAGTTTTATAAAATTAAGACATGACTATTACATCTCAAAAGATTACAAAGTAGAAACTTCTACTAGTTTTCCATAAAATAAAAACTCTTAAAACGAAACATGTCTAGTTACATGTTTTTGGTAGCATGACTTTCCCTTGATCCCATCTTTGACCCTATTCCACGTTAAGTCCTGTGAAAAACATTTCAAAAACTTGGGATGAGCATAAAAAGCTTAGTATGGGATACACAAAGAATGAAAACTGTTAGTTTTTTCAAAACAACAAGTAAACCATGTATACTATAATAAAGTAATACTTTTCACCTTTTCGAAGTAGTAAAAAACTCTTCACTGAATAATAGTTCATTACTTACCCTTCTGTAACAAAAATATTACCATAAAACCCATATAAAGATCACATAACATATAACAGTAACATGGGACATAAACATACTTAAGTGGAATAACCATAAGGTCAACTTCCACATATATCACATAATGGAATATCCATTCAGCCAACTTCCATACATACTTAATCGAATAGCCATATGGCCGACTTCCATACCCAATGCATTGGAGGTTATAACGTAACCACCTGTCCTGGTATTCACGGCACTACCCGTCATATGGTTTATCACGTAACCACCCGTAAAATGTCCAAGTTCCATCATTACACATAAAATATTGAAAATATAAACATTTCAACAACAAAATTTCATTTTCAATCACAATTAGTAATTCCAAGATATTGAATTAATCAAACTAATTTCAAAAACCATTTAAAAAATATTTTTGAATCAAAGTGTCCCATACCACTTTGAAGATTTTAATGGAATTATAATTTTAAAACATGAATTTCCATATAAATAAATACTAAAAAGCATTTTAAAAACATGTACATTAAAGATAAAGATAAATATTAATGAATCTTTAAAACATTTAAAAAAATATTTTTGTAAAATATTTTTTAACAAAATGAGAGACTCTTGAATACAAATAATCATGGAATAACATTTAATCCGAGCTTTATAATATCATGAGAATAAAGGGATTAATGATATAATTTGTCAAAGGACATTATACACACCAAATAAGAGTGAATTGGTGCATAACAACAATGAAGTCTCAATGGAAATTTAAATTGAGATGAAATCCATTATAAAGAAGGTATCCTTAAATTAAGGATAAATCAATCTCATAATTATGTGTGACAAATATAAATACACCCAATATAAGTGGATATTAAGTATAAAACAATCAATGTTTATTCACATATATTCAAAGTATGACATATTCAATAACTGCATGTTGAACCCAAAGAAATCAAAATTGGGCTAAGAAGTTCTCTTGGTAAAATTCGATAGCTTAACAGCGTCACATAAAATTTTACAAAAAGGGTTGATGAGAGAGATAAAGGGTATCTCATCAATTGGATATAAAATTTACATAAATAAGGATATATAATAATATATCCCAACATAATATTATGTGAATTAAAAGACATAACAAAAGAAGTATTTTAAAAAGAGGAGGGTGAAAGGTTCCCTTACTGACTTGGGTAACTTTCGAAACGTACACCCCATTGAAGAAGGGTCATAAAATGAATATGTAAGTACCCATAAATGAAATTATATTACACAAATAGTATAATAATGGGCAGTACATACACCACTCAAAGGAAATTATGGCAAATGTAGCATAAATCTCATGGGAATAAAAGTGAGATGAAAAATCCCTTACGAAATCTCGGCAGCCTAACAGCGCCACTTAAAACTTCCAAAAATGGATTGATGATATCAAATATGTAATCTCATCACATTACAATAAAATTTACAGCAAGAGGAATATAAATGAACATCCCCCCATCATAACAAAGTGGAGCTTAAAAGAAGTGACATAAAGGAGAGTATTTAAAGAGAAAGAGAGAGGTTAGATCTCTTACGAAAATTCGGCAGCCTAACGGCTCCACTCAAAACTTCCAAAATGGATTAATGAGAGAGAATAGGGTCTCTCATCATATGAACATAAAAATTACAGTAAGAGTAATAAAAAAGTACATCACAATCACAAGAATGATTATCTTAGAAGGAATGACATAAAAGAGTGTACTTACAAAGAAAGAGAGGAGTAAGATCCCTTACCTCGGGTCTGACTTGACTCGATCGTTCTTTAACATCCTGAATAATAAACTTGAGTTAATTTCTATTTGCTTAATAACCTTTTTCATGTTCATTATTCATTTTATATCACTTATTTTCATTTTATAAACATTATGTAATCATTTAAGTTAATAATGTTTGTTTTGTCGATATTTGGTTCTTAAGTCGAAAGTGGACTTCTTACAATTACATGTTGTTCGTGTGGTCAATGGTTCATTATATCCAGAATGATATTATTGATTTGTATATCATATTTATAATATATATCCAGCATATAAATGTATTTATAATATTACATAATCATTTAGAAGTAAGAAATGAACTGCACCGTTCATGGAGACGGTAAGCCGTACGTACGCATGAACGCTACTTTCATTTCTTAGTCATATTAATAGAATTAAAACTAAATGAGAGTTATGTATATTTTAATTCCAGATTTATATTCATCATTTAGACGTATCATTCATCATATATATACATTATATACATGTACTTATAATAGTACATTACATTTGGGGATAAGAAATGAAATGCACCGTTCATGGAGATGGTAAGCCGTACGTACGCATGAACGCTACTTTCATTTCTATCTCATACTTTAATGGAATGAAATAATAATTATATATAGGTATATTATAATTCCTGTATAACATCATATATAATAACATTAAATACATCCTTTATACATCCCACATATGGCATTAAGGAATCAAATCACTTTGAGGGGGCGGTAGTCCGCAATTCCTAAAATGAAATTATCGTGTTTAACCATAATGTAATCCATAAAGGTATGATAAAAATGAATAATACATAAGCTTAAGGAAAACATAAACATATTATATATCATATATTAATATAGTAACATCTTAATGGCCACCTTTGAAGGTGTTATATGAGTGTTGAACAATCATCGTTTCGTGAGGCAGAAATTCGCCATCCACGGAAACAGCATGTTATTTAACCATTAGATGTAGGTGTTTGTAAGTGTAGCTATAATCCTTATTATAACAACATACTAGTATATTTAAGATACTGAAGTTGTTACAAAAAAAATGAATAAAAATAGTTTAGTGGGTTGTAGAGGCAAAATAAAACAAAAGGACTCAAGTGAAGACATTACCTTAAAATCGGGTAACTCCCTTTGGTTTGAGATAAAAGGCTTCCTTGGGAAGACTTCTGCCCAAAGTGAGCCCTCAAGGAGTTATAGAGGGATGTTTAGTGACAAAATGGGCAGGGTTTGGCTGAGCCAAAGGCTTTGGGAGTGTGGGTATGGAGGTAGAGGTGGGGGCCTTTTATAAGAGGAGAGGAGGGGCACTCTTGTAAAGTTACAAAATGTTACTTTATTTTCAAAAGAGTTTACGATTTTAAAGGTCCCAAATTGATTTATTTCGAGGATAAGGTTATAAGGGTTCGAAATCAACTCACCAAATAGTTTTTGTACATGTTTAGGTCTTAGATATAACATTATCTTTCCATTTTATTTAAATCGTTAAATAATGAGGTCATCGCTGCATCATCATGATGTTATAAATAATTTAATTTATTTAATGTCTAAAAATTATAGAAAAACTACTATGGTGTAGTAAATCTTTTTAGCTTTCCAATGACTATTTATAGTGAAAAATATTACTTATATAACCCCATGTAAAAATTGTTATAGTAAAACATTTCATGTGTGTGTAATTTTTACTTTAACATTAAATAAAAAAGTATTTATGTCATTTTCCAACCAATGTGGCTCCATGGGGTCCCCAAGTTGACCCATGGATTGTATTGGTCGACCATGACACATCCAATTAGGGTAGGACATGTGTCTAGGTCATTTCATTTTATTAAAACATTATTCATACCTTAAACTACACTAATTACCTCTAATCGGAATTAAAAACATAATAAATTACTATTCACTAAAAAACTATTTTAATCCCATTGAACCAAATTTTACTTCTTAATGACAACCATGTATGCCGGGTTTTTGAAATTAATCACACAATTAATGCAAAATTTCATTTAAACGGAAAATCAGTTTTTATAAGTACCATTTAGTGGTTTCACTATTCATCAAAAATTGAAGTTTTTCAGAAAAATACCAAAACTTCATCCTAAGCTATATTTGATATTCCGAATTCAAAAATGATGTCTATTTTAAAAAATTCAAAACATATTAGTTGTATTAATTAATTTAATAATTAATTCCCATTGTCAGAGCAAATAGCGTGTTTTTATGAAACAATAAGTATCAAAAGATTGACACTAGTTTAAGTCCATTTTCAAAGTGAAATTAATTCAACGACCACTATTGTATTAAATGGTAAAAATATATTCTAATTTCACTTTAAAACAAATTATAAATATAATATAATCATATAAATAAATTATATGAAAAAGAGGATTTGAATTAAAATACAACATTTTCACTATTCATTAAAAATTGAACTTCATCAGAAAAATACCAAAAATTTACACAAAGTAAATTTTGATGTCTCGATTCTAAAGAAGAATTTTATTTTTTCAAATATAAAACATAAAATTTTCAAAAAGAGGATTTAAAAGAGGTTCTCCATCAAAAGGCAGTTAATCGACATTTTAAAGAATATTAGAATGTTTACACTTAAAATTAGATTCATTCGCATATTTAATCCTCTAACATTTATTGTAAAAAGTAAAAATATTTTACAAACATATATAATCATTTTTTTGGTTAGTTCTGCTCATTCTCTCCATTACAATGGCTATGCGTTAACTACCATTTAAAATAATATTATTTTATTATTAGAGTGCAACGTAAGATTTCAAAGGAATTCGTTGTTGTGTATTGGGTACGCCATCGAGTATAGCGTTCCCTTTAAAGTAATATTAATATTTTTTTCACAAATATGGATAAATATAAAAATTTCATATTCTTTATTTACCTGGGGTGTTACATCCTTCCCCCCTTTTTGGAATTTCTTCCTCGCAATTTTAAAATTGGGCTCAGAAACATCCTTGAAAGTCCCACATCAGAACAAGAGTCGGTAAAACAATCAATTTAAAAGAATGGGAGAGAAGTACAAATGTCACCCGAGTTAACCCATACTAGGTTTACAAGTATGAAAATATGGATATGGAGGAGAAAACAAAGGGTCATGTTCTGATGGAGAGTGATAGTAAACATGTCTAGGAGAAAGTTAACCACAAGAAAATCACAAACTTGTGATGGGTTAAACGGTATTCGATTCCCCAGTAGGAAAAGTTAACAGACAACATTTTTGTTTTAAGTTACTCTTCATTGAGGAATTTATTTTTTGAACTTAACTAAATCATAATGAAACATACTTACATGTCATGTAGACTTTCAACTTTTACTAGATTCCTTAATCAAACACATATTTTCTCCAA
This sequence comes from Viscum album, assembly GCA_963277665.1. NCBI lineage: Eukaryota > Viridiplantae > Streptophyta > Magnoliopsida > Santalales > Viscaceae > Viscum > Viscum album. The sequence goes on from OY728132.1 coordinate 1,883,497,180, forward strand.
AAGACGAGTTTTTAGGAAGACTTGTTCGCATTAAGAGTACTATAATAAACTTCCTTAGAATCACCTAATCCACAAAAGAGAACTATATACATTACATGTCTTTAGACCTTAACCAAAACCAAAACCAAAACCAAAAATGTTAGTACAAGATTAGATAATCCAGAAAAGGATAACCCTTTATAAAAAGAAAATCTATTCTTAATCTCCAAAATATGTCCAACAAAACCCAAAGTTCAACGAGGACCATTCGATAAACAATTGGTCCATAAAATTATTCAAAGTAATCCAAACGAAGATTGAAACCCAAATATTTGAAGGATTTAGTCACATAGTCTTCCAAGTTAAATCGTAACATTTATCACGAAACAACATCAGTTGCTCTTAAAGTCTCGTATTTAAAAGAAATTAACCTAATCACATATCCCCCATGATAGGTTAATAAATTTCCATAGATAACCCAAAATAAACATACTCTTGATTCCTAAACTCATCTAACTAAAAAGAATCAGTCAAACTAACCAGGTACTTCACGTAGTCCAGTGGTAGGCGATAAATACCAGTTGCACTTTGGTTGTTGGTTCGATTCCCACAGCTTTGTCCGACGCGACAGGTTGTCACACGATCTACGTGTTGTCCTTTCTCCATAACTTCATAATTTTCAAAACATTCCCCAAAAAGGGATTAAATCATCAAAAATAACCAAAACATAATTTAACCCCAATTTTATCTCATGCCTTTCACTTCAATCATAACATATAGTAACCCATAATTACCTCAAAAGTAAGGATCATATAAACCCGAATGGTTCTTTATAACTATGTCCACAAAAGAAAAGATAACTATTCCTTGAATAGAATTTTCATATATTAATCATCATGGTTACACATAATATAAAAAGTCTTCTAATGTAACCCCATCATCAAAAGAGACTTAATACTCTTAATAATTTCACCATAACTCTTGACGCCCTTATATGTTGACATCTTACTCATTCAACATTCTTCATGATCCATTAACCATTCCTTTCCAACTTATTCTGAAATAATTCTTTCCTACTAACAAAATCATGAATCATATCCTAAGATTCCAAAATAGGAAAATAATAGTCATGAAATAATCCATATCTTTGATTGGTCATTTTCAGTTTCTTCATCCTCAATTGGAATGGCATTAGGTATTGGTAAATGAACATTTGTACGATCTTGGTGATCCCATTCACGAAACTTCTTCATAGGACATGTGTTTTCATAATGACCATGCACACCACATTTAAATCATTAAATTGATCCCTCAAAAAGAACTTCTTTCCCTTTCCTCAAGTCAACAGGATGCTTCCTTTTTCCATGGTAGGTTATTGCTTTATGACCCTCATTTCCACATCAATAGCATATTTCTGTCCCTTTGAAACATTTTCCTAGGTGTTTCTTTCCACATCTTTGACACATAGGTTTTTGAACACACTTACCTTTATGATTATTACCTGTAGTTTCGTAGGGATTTGTTTCTCGCATATATGATGACTTATAGAAATCACCAAGGTTTAGGTGGTCAATCATGACTCCAAATAGTTGGATGAGGATAAAAACAAGAGTTCTCATTGTAGCTCCCATATCATTCAACTGCTCGCTCAGAAAACTATCATAGTTTCCTTCACATCCACTGTTACTTTGGTGCCTGCTAGATCCAGCCATTTACTAAAACCAAAAAGGTTGAGTGTGAATATATCAACAAAACCATCATGTACTAATGAGGAAGATATACTTACTCATTCTCTTTATCTAAAAACTATGACTCTTTCTGAAATCCTAACCATTATGGTAATGTCACTTATGCTTAAAGAATACCCTAACCTCTAAAGTTATCTAAACCGACCTCTGATACCAACTATAAGGCCCTGACCTTAAACCATACTTAAAATTGAATTAAATGGATAATTCACATTGAGGATCTTTTCAGGTTTAGAGTTTTAGAGAATTAGGACATAACTATTACATCTCAAAAGATTACAAAGTAGAAACTTCTACTAATTTTCCATAAAATAAAAACTCTTAAAACAAAACATGTCTAGTTCTATGTTTTTGGTAGCATGACTTTCCCTTGATCCCATCTTTGACCCTATTCCACGTTAAGTCCTGTGAAAAACATTTCAAAAACTTGGGATGAGCATAAAAAACTCAGTAAGGGATACACAAAGAATGAAAACTGTTGGTTTTTTCAAAACAACAAGTAAACCATGTATACTATAACAAAGTAATACTTTTCACCTTTTTGAAGTAGTAAAAAACTCTTCACTGAATAATAGTTCATTACTTACCCTTCTGTAACCAAAAGATTACCATAAACCCCATATAAATATCACATAACATATAACGGTAACATAGGACATAAACATACTTAAGTGGAATAACCATAAGGTCGACTTCCACACATATCACTTAATGTAATATCCATTCATCCAACTTCCATACATACTTAATGGAATAGCCATACGGCCGACTTCCATACCCAATGCATTGAAGGTTATAACGTAACCACCCATCCTAGTATTCACGACAACACCCGTCATATGGTTTATCACGTAACCACCCATAAAATGTCCAAGTACCATTATTACACATAAAATATTGAAAATATTAACATTTCAATAACAAATTTTCATTTTCAATCACAATAAGTAATTCCAAGATATTGAATTAATCATTCTACTTTCAAAAACCATTTAAAAAATATATTTGAATCAAAGTGTCTCATACCACTTTGAAGCTTTCAATGAAATTATAATTTTAAAACATTAATGTCCATATAAATAAATACTGAAAACCATTTTGAAAACATGGAAATTAAAGATAAAGATTTATAATAATTAGTCTTTAAAACATTTAAAAAGATATTTTTGTTAATGAGTTTTTAACAAAATGAGAGACTCTTGAATACAAATAATCATGGAATAACATTTAATCCGAGATTTATAATATCATGAGAATAAAGGGATTCATGATATAATTTTTCAAAGGACATTATACACACCAAATAAGAGTTAATTGGTGCATAACAACAATGAAGTCTCAATGGAAATGTAAATTGAGATGAAATCCATTATAAAGAAGGTATCCTTAAATTAAGGATAAATCAATCTCATAATTATGTGTGACAAATATAAATACACCCAATATAAGTGGATATTAAGTGTAAAACAATCAATGTTTATTCACATATATTAAAAGGATGACATATTCAATAAATACATGTTAAACCCAAATAAATCGAAATTGGGTTAAGAAGTTCCCTTGGTAAAATTCGATAGCTTAACGACGTCACATAAAATTTTACAAAAAGGGTTGATGAGAGATATAAAGGGTATCTCATCACTTGGACATAAAATTTACATAAATAAGGATATATAAGAACATATCTCAACATAATAGTATGTGAATTAAAAGACATAACAAAATAAGTCTTCTAAAAAGAGGAGGGTGAAAGGTTCCCTTACCGGCTTGGGTAACTTTCGAAACGTACACCCCATTGAATAAGGGTCATAAAATGAATATGTAAGTACCCATAAATGAAATTATATTACAAAAAGAGTATAATAATGGGCAGTACATACAACACTCAAAGGAAATTGTGGAAAATGTAGCATAAATCTCACGGGAATAAAAGTGAGATGAAAAATCCTTTACAAAAACTCAGCAGCCTAACAACACCACTTAAAACTTCCAAAAATGGATTGATGAGATCAAATATGTAATCTCATCACATTACAATAAAATTTACAGCAAGAGGAATATAATTGAACATCCCCCATCATAATAAAGTGGAGCTTAAAAGAAGTGACATAAAGGAGAGTATTTAAAGAGAAAGAGAGACGTTAGATCTCTTACAAAAAATCGGCAGCCTAATGGCGCCACTCAAAACTTCCAAAATTGATTAATGAGATAGAATAGGTTCTCTCATCATATGAAAATAAAAATTACAGTAAGAGTAATAAAAAATAACATCCCATTCACAAGAAAGATGAGCTTAAAAGGAATGACAAAAAAGAGTGTACTTAAAAAGAAAGAGAGGAGTAGGATCCCTTACCTCGGGTCCGACTTGACTCGATCGTTCTTTAACGTCCTGAATAATAAACTTGAGTTAATTTATATTTTCTTAATAAACTTTTTCATGTTCATTATTCCTTTTATATCACTAATTTACATTTTATAAACATTATGTAATCATTTAAGTTAATAATGTTTGTTTTGTCGATATTTGGTTCTTAAGTCGAAAGTGAACTTCTTACAATTACATGTTGTTCGTGTGGTCAATGGTTTGTTGTATCCAGAATGGTATTCGTGATCTGGATATCATATATATCATATATATCTAGCATATACATGTATTTATATTATTACATAATCATTTAGAGGTAAGAAATGAAATGCACCGTTCATGGAGACGGTAAGTCGTACGTACACATGAACGCTACATTCATTTCTTAGTCATATTAATAGAATTAAAACTAAATGAGAGGTATGTATATTTTAATTCCAGATTTATATTCATCATTTAAATGTATCATTCTTCATATATATCCATTATATACATGTACTTATAATCTTACATTACATTTGGGGATAAGAAATGAAATGCACCGTTCATGGAGACGGTAAGCTGTACGTACGCATGAACTCTACCTTCATTTCTATCTCTTACTTTAATGGAAATAAATAATAATGATATATATGTATATTATAATTCCAGTATAACATCATATATAATAACTTTAAATCCATCCTTTATACATCCCACATATGGCATTAATGAATCAAATCACTTTGAGGGGGCGGTAGTCCGCACTTCCTAAAATGAAATTATCGTGTTTACCCATAATGGAAGCCATAAAGGTATTCTCAAAATGATTAATACAGAAGCTTAAGGAAAACATAAAAATATTATATATCATATATAAATATAGTGACATCTTAATGTCCACCTTTGAAGGTGTTATATGAGTGTTGAACAATCATCGTTTCATGAGGCAGAAATTCGCCATCCATGGAAACAGTATGTTCTTTAACCATTAGATGTAGGTGTGTGTAAGTTTAGCTCTAATAATTCTTATAACAACATCCTAGTATATTTAAGATACTGGAGTTGTTACAAAATAAATGAATAAAAAGAGTTTAGGGGGTTGGAGAGGTAAAATAAAACAAAAGGACTCAAGTGAAGACATTACCTTAAAATCGGGTAACTCCCTTTGGTTTGAGATAAAAGGCTTCCTTGGGAAGACTTCTGCCCAAAGTGAGGCCTCAAGGAGATATATAGAGATGTGGAGAGACAAAATGGGCAGGGGTTGGCCGAGCCAAAGGCTTTTGGAGTGTGGGTAAGGAGGTAGAGATGGGGGCCTTTTATAAGAGGATAGGAGGGGCACTCTTGTAAAGTTACAAAATGTTACTTTATTTTCAAAAGTGTTTCGGATTTTAAAGGTCCCAAATTGATGTATTTAGGGGATAAGTTGATAAGGGTTATAAATCCACTCATCCAATAGTTTTTGGACATGTGTAGGGCATAGATATTATATTATCATTCCGTTTTATTTAAATCGTTAAATAATGAGGTCATCGCTGCATTATCATGATGTCATAAATAATTTAATTTATTTAATGTATAAAAATTATAAAAAAATATAACTGTCTAGTAAATATTTTTATATTTACAATGACTATTTAGAGTGAAAAAATGACTTTTATAACTCCATGTAACAATTGTTTTAGTAAAACATCTCATGTGTGTGTAATTTTTACATTAACATTAAATAAAAAGGTATTTATGTCATTTTCCAACCAAAGTGGCTCCATGGGGTCCCCAAGTTGACCCATGGATTGTCTTGGTCGGCCATGACACATCCAATGAGGGTAGGACATGTGTCTAGGTCATTTCATTTTATTAAAACATTATTCTTACCTTAAACTACACTAATTACCTCTAATCGGAATTAAAAACATAATTAGTTACTATTCACCAAAAAATTATTTTAATCACATTGAACCAAATTTTACTTCTTAATGACAACCATGTATGTAATATTTTTGAAATTAATCACAAAATGATGGAAAATTTCATTTAAATGGAAAATCAGTTTTTATATGTACCACTTAGTGGTTTCACTAATCATCAAAAATTGAAGTTTTTCAGAAAAATACCAAAACATCACCTTAAGCTATATTTGATATTCAGAATTCAAAAATGATGTCTATTTTACAAAATTCAAAACATATTAGTTGTATTAATTAATTTAATAATTAATTCCCGCTGTCAGAGCAAGTAGCGTGTTTTTATTAAACAATAAGTATCAAAAGATTGACACAAGTTTAAGTCCATTTTCAAAGTGAAATTAATTACAACGACCACTATTGTATTAAATGGTAAAAATATATTCTAATTTCACTTTAAAACCAATTAAAAATATAATATAATAATATAAATAAATTATATTAAAAATAGGATTTGAATTAAAATACAACATTTTCACTATTCATTAAAAATTGAACTTCATCGGAAAAATACCAAAAATTTACACAAAGTAAATTTTGATGTCTCGATTCTAAAGAAGAATTGTTTTTTCAAATATAACACATAAAATTGTCAAAAAGTGTATTTAAAAGAGGTTCACCATCAAAAGGCGATTAATCGACATTTTAAAGAATATTAGAATATTTACACTTAAAATTGGATTCATTCGCATTTTTAATCCTCTAACAATTATTGTAAAAAGTAAAAAAAATTTACAAACATATATAACCATTTTTTTAGTTAGTTCTGCTCATTCTCGCCATTACAATGTCTATGCGTTAACTACCATTTAAAATAATATTATTTTATTATTAAAGTGCAACGTAAGATTTCAAAGGAACTCGTTGTTGTGTATTGGGTACGCCATCCAGCATAGAGTTACCTTTAAAGTAATATTAATATTTTTTTCACAAATATGGATAAATATAAAAATGTCATATTCTTTATTTACCTGGGGTGTTACAACTCAACATGACATATTTGCGCTTCATACAAACTTCAGGAGAGAGGTTGTAAATTACCAATAAAATAGGCCTCGAACTATGTGTGCTACTGAGGGTTCAGTATGGATTCATTCCATCGGTGCACAACCCTAGTCTGAGATTTCTAATTTCACTTAAAAATGTAGAATACTACGCATCAATTTTCTTCCACTGTGGACAATCAACTAGATGACGTATTTTTCCATCACATACACGCTCATCAGTATGTTATCTTAACCTTTTTTCATAATATGAATTAGAAAATAAACCTTTGAAATTGTGAATTATAGGAAGATACCAAAATACCTTTGAAGGGAGATTTGTAATCTCTACATCAGCCTGTGATTTTTCTTTCACCTTATACCGTGATGTCCCAAATTTAAGACACTCTAACAGAAATTCATATTCCTTCCTATATATAATGCAGTCATTCGGATAGGCATGTATTTTCTTTTATCCCAATCTCATCGGGCATAATATTTTCTTGGCCTTGTAATGTGAATCTGGAAGATCGTTATCTTTTGGAAGAATGTGTTTCAGCAATTGTAGTAGCTCAGTAAAACTTCTGTCACTCCATCCATGTTTCTCATTCATGTTAATCAGTCTTAACACCACCGACAAAACCTTAAAATTTGTACAACCAGGATATAATGGTTTTTCAGCGTCACCATATAGACGCACAACTGTCGGTTCTATCTCAATTTGTTCTGCTATAATATCGTGAATCATTCCTTCAATTCCATCGGAGTTACCATCTTGAGAATCATCATCATCAGTGAAATTCCATCTAGTTTCACCATCCCAAATCCAAGGGCTATAACTCAGATTAAAACCATGACAAATCAGATGATCTTTTATCCCTCTACTTTTAAACTTCTTCATATTCAAACATTTTAGGCATGGACAGAAAGAAATGTCACTACTTCGAACAATTTGTTTAGAAAATTCCCAGAAGGCATCAAAACCTTCCTCATATTCATTGATCATTAGATGTGCCGTAATCCAAAATTAACTCATTATTACCTATAACAAATATAAAAAATATATATTTTTAAGATAAGACAAATATATGTTTATATGAAAAAAAATCATAATTTGAATGTAAAAAAATTTTGAAATATAAAACAAATCTATGGGTATTTAAAAAAATATGCTTGAATATTATTTTTAAAACAAAATATAGTTAGATATAATAGTTTTAAATTCCATTGAATCAAAGAAAACCATGGCGCCTACATGGTTGATAGAAAATTGGAGAAAATGTAGTAAACCTTAGAATCACATTCCACTGCCTGGAAAACCCCCAAAACCCTCTGGACATGCCCACACCCCCTTGGACAGCCCCCCAGACCCACCAACCCCCTTGGACCCCCCCTGGACATCCCCCAACCCTCGGGGCAGCCCCCACCCCTTGGACAACCCCCACCCCTCTAGACAGCACCCCCCACCCCTCCTGGACACCACCCCCCACCCCCTACCCCCTTGGACACCCCCCCTGGACACCCCCCAACCCTCTGGACTTCCCCCCACCCCCGAAAAACCCCCAAAACCCTCTGTACAAGCCCCCACTAACGTGGACAGCCACCCACTTGGACACCCCCCCCCGGACACCCCCAACCCTCTGGACAGCCCCCACCCCCTAGATAGCCCCCACCCATCTAGACAGCACCTCCCACCCCTCTTGGACACCACCCCCACCCCCCCCCCCCCGTACAACCCCCCAAAACCCTCTGGACAAGCCCCCACCCCTGTGGACAGCCACCCACACCCACCCACCCCCTTGGACACCCCCCCCCCACAACCCTCTAGACATCCCCCCACCCCTGGACAGCCCCCACCCCTCTAGACAGCACCTACCACCCCTCCTGGAAACCACCCCACCCCTACCCCTTGGACACCCCCCTAGACACCCCCAACCCTCTGGACAACCCCCACCCCTCATACAACCCCCAAAACCCTCTGGATAGGCCTCCATTATCTTAGACAGCCCCCCACACCCACCCACCCCCATGGACACCCCCACTGGACACCCCCCAACTCTCTGGACAGCCCCCCAACCCTCTGGACATCACCTCCCACCCTTCCTGAACACCACCCCACACCCCCACCCCATTGGACACCCCCCCCCCCTGGACAACCCCCAAAACCCTCTAGATAGGCTCTACCCCCTTGGACAACCCCCACACACACACCCACCCCCTTGGACACCCCCTGGACACCCCCCAACCCTCTGGACAGCCCCCACCCCCCAGACAGCCCCCCAAGCAATGGTTTACATTTAAAAACTAGGCATGGTGAACAACTAAAAACACATGCATTTAATATATACATCAGTATGAAAGAGATGGAATTAAATATTATTAAATATGTATACTTAAATGATCGTATGATAATTAAAAATAACCAATGCTATTCAACTAGTCAAATGATCACAAGTTTTATCAATAACTAATATCATAATGAGGTAATGGATAATTCTAGAAATCTTAAACATATTGCCAAGGCCTTGGCCAAGGCCTCAAAAAATACTATGGTAAGCACTCAGTAGAATCCATTTTTATTTGGAATCATGAGACATAGCGATGCATCGAAGGGTCATATATGTCAAAATCCATTACATTATATGTCTAATAGATTCCCATATAAAAGAGGATAAACATAAGAAACAACAACACATGAAATATCATTTCTTAATTCGTACATTTAATCAATAACCATTTTATGCAGTAATATAGGTGAATGAGATCATTAGTTGTCAATGACAACAAAAATTACCATCAATGTCGGGAATTCGCGAAACAAAAACAAACTAAATAGAAGTAGTTGAGGCTTACGTGACTATTGTGAGTCGATCTAATAGATCTAGGGTTGATAAATAAGATGATGATGGAAAAAATAGGTAAGAGGGTTTGAAATGGAATAATCTTACCTAGTTTAAACACAAAAATCGCAAAACATAAATATAGGCTATCCACGAAAAAAATTAACAAAATAAATCATTGAAGGATTACATGAGTGTTGTGAGTTGAGATGATAGATCCAATGAGATTAAAGATGATAAACGATGAACGAAAAACGAGGTTATCACAGTGAGATCGACGAGCCAATTAGGGTTTACCGCACGAGAGAGATGATCCACCGGACTGTCGATCAAAAAATTGTAAATGACAATCCACGGGGCTTGTTAATTTTTTAAATGTTTTATAACGTTGGTTATTTAATAACCAACATTATAAACTATTTTTTTACATTTATAAAGTTGGTTATTATAATAACTGATGTTATAAATGTATCAGATACAGCTTTTCTGAAGTCGGTTATTTTATAACCGACGTAAAAAAATCCACATGTTGGTTTTTTACGTCGCTTATTATAATAACCGACCTTAAAAATGTATCAGATATGGATTTTTTTAGGTCGGTTATTTTATAACCGACGTAAAAAAATCTGCATGTTGGTTTTTTACATCGGTTATATAATAACCGACATAAAAAATACATAAAAAATCACAGTTTTCAACATCGGTTATACAATAACCGACGTACAAAACTTCTGTGGGTTGTTTTGTTACGTCTGTTATAAAATAACCAACGTCAAAAAGGCCTCAAAATCCACGTTTATTACATCGATTATAAAATAACTGACGTGAAAAACATGTAGATATCTCGTTTATTACATCGTTTATCAAATAACCGATGTATAAAACCTCACGTTGTGGTTTTTTACGTCGGTTAATTTAAAACCGACGTAAAAAACGAACGTGCGCGATTTGTAACATCGGTTATTAAAATAACCGACGTGAAAAAACCACGTTTCACAGATTATCACGTCGGTTATATATAACTGACGTAAAAAATGGTGACATAAAAAACATTTTCTGCACTAGTGTATAAATCTAAAAATGAAATAAATGTCATCAAATATGACATAAATCACTTTTTTAACAAATCAGTAGCAAATTTAAATGATACCATTAATGTAAACCAGAATCATCTCATTATAAAAAAAATTATTATTTTCTCATTTGAAAACACATATTAAGGTTTTTGTTTCCCTTAATCATGTGTTCTCTGAAAATATAACTGTAATAATAAATGAACATTATTTTTTATTACTTCCAATCAAAATATTATTTTGAACAATTATATAAAAACTACTTCAAAACAATCCTTATATGTTTTATGATTTTAATAACAAAAATATCATTAGTATAACTGATATATAACATATTGATTGAATCCAAAATATATTAACATGTGAATCCTTACATTTCCTTCTTAATGCATTAACCAATATTTATCATCTTATTCCTTAATACATTTTTGTACAATATTAAATATTAATCATGTCATAAGATTCATCAATATTAATTTAATCACTATTATTACTTTAAACATATAAAGTGTTGTTAAAATATCTGATACATTTCATATTTTATTCATATTATCTTTATCTTCATTAGTCAAATAATTACATTAACTACCTTTCTAATTAAATTCTCTATATTTCCCCTAGGACATCAATTTTCATAATTCTCAAAATTTTCATGTTTAAAATAATCAACCATAAAGGATTCCATAGGGAGAAATTTATTATATTCCATTAGGTTAATCGAAATTTAAAATTTTCATTACAATTTACTTAATTTTTTCATTATTATCCACACACAAAAAATATTTCTATTACTTTGTTACATTCAATTCATTACATCAACAAAATTTAAGATGTATATTATTCTTAAAAAGCATTCCTTTATGGTCTTCATGAAACTCTATATTATTTGTGTCTGAAATCTTTATACATTTGATATTGGGAATCATATAATGATGTATATGGTTAGGTTTAATCATAAGGACTCACATTAAATCTATAATTTCACTATTTCTCTCATGGGAACAATCAATCCATTGGTAATCACAATCCACACTAACCGAATTCAATTACTTTCTAGCCAATGGATAAAAAAATCATAGTATGAGTAATAATAATCATTATGGGAATCATATAAATAATGAAAAATTATTTTTTGGATGTCTAAATCATGAAATCTTCTTCTATGAGACCTTATATTTAACCTAGGTTCTTTTTTATCATTACAAATGGTGTAAAATTTAACCTTGTACTTATAATTATACCAAGGGTTCATGCCAAAGTTATTGCATCATGGTTTATAGAGATTAACTAATCCTTTATCTGATACTTACTGTAAGGACCCGTCCATTTTATAGATTTATATTTAACATTTTTAGATGAATAGTCATTACCAAATATAATTATCCATGAAAGAGTCATATAGGTATAGTTCCTTAGAAACATGAACAGAAATTACATGTTCATAAAAGTATCCCATCATATCCTTTAAAACTAGATTTATAAGATTCTTAGTTCCTAATTATATTATTCAAGACATGGAAAAAGAAAACATGACAAAAGGTGAGGCAAGATGATCTTTTGAGCTAAAAAATGGAGATATGAATGTTCACATCAACATAACATGAGCATAATGGTATGAAATCATGAGATTAACATTTGAAATATATACCATACAAATCAAATATCACAATATTAAGTCATGGAATAATGTGAGATAGTTAACATGACATTAATTACAAAGGAATCAAATATCATGAGCATTTAGAAGATAATATTTTTGTATGGAATATAATTATGGAACACACATAGGATTATATCTTTTTGAACATTTCTAAATAGAAATATTTCCACTCATCATGTTATGAAAATTAAATTATTATCCTATATAAACATATTTAAATGGAACCATGTCCACCTGTTATATTATGTACATGAAGTCTAGGTCAACACATAATGTTAAAAACATTAAATCTAGGTCAATAAATAATATTATGGATGTGAAATCCTTGTCCAAATATATAATAATGAAAATTAAAAACATTTCTTGACATAATATGATATACCTGAAATATAAGTCTATATATAAACATATGGAAATTAAATAGAGGTCCATCTATGAAACTATGAGTATAAAATTAAGTTAATTAAAATAATGTTTATCTAATGAGTTATCCATCATTTCATTATGTATTAGAGGGAGATATAGGTCCCCATAAATATATAATGAATATTATACATATGTGTTCTAGAAGACAATGACATATTCTTCAAATTTGAACCCATGAAAGGAAACGTGTTTCATAAACATTTAATAATAATATAATCTGTGGAAAAGAAAAAAATTCCCAAATATTTCATAATTTCATCATAGTATAACAAATAAAAAAGAAATGGGTTTCATAAATATATTTTAATCCTAAACATTAAAATTCTAGAGAAAAAATAGTGATGGTATATTGGATCATATCCTTAAATAATCATGAGTGATATCACGGGTTTTTTTCTATGATGAAAATTATTAATATTTACGGATAAACCAAACATTATTCAAAAAAAATATACATTTCATTTTGAAATAACATGTTTTAAATATAAATATTAAAATAAATTGTCAAAAATATTTTATTTTAAAATAATAATAGAAACCTTTATTATATTATTCAAATAATTGATCAGATATAGATGAAATAAATTTTATCAATGCATTATATGGTAAAATAAAACCTTCATTTCACTCTTTTTTAGAAAAATAAAAAAGTACCTCATTTAGAGAAAGAAAATAAAATTACATTTTTTTAAAAGGTGAAATTTTCTTCCTAAAATGAAAAATAATAATAAAGAACAACATTAAAACATTTTTATAAAACAATGATATAAAATAAAAAGGGTTTTCAATTGAATAGAGAAATAGCATCGATTTTCTTTAAAAACTTATTATTGGTCTCTTATGTACTTGAGGTGTGGAAAATAAATGGAAACAAATTATTCTAAATATATATTCTTATTATAATAAAATTCATGTGTTTATTTAGATCTAGATCATATAAACTCATCACTGAAAACTTAATCATAAGCAATCATAATAAATAGTGAGATTGTAACATAAAACTCCATAGTACTTTGGTAACATATGAATAATAAACCCCATGAAATAAAAAAACTTGGATGGATATTTAAATCCCTATAAATTTAATAATAATCACGATAAAAGACCTTTAGGTGAAATATATAAATTATATAAAGGAAAAAAGTTGTGAATGTAACATGTTCTTCATAGGAATACGAGTGAGATGAAAATCTATTACCTTGGGTCCAACATCCTTCATACGAATGGGGAAATCAAGAATAAAAAATATAAGATAATTATAAATTTATTAAAAACCCATAATCATATATATAACACCATATATTATGTACTTATACCCTTTTATGATTTGTTTTTTAACAATTCAATATTAATATCATTGTTTTGGGTGATAAATTTTTTATATTTCATATTTATTTTGGTTTTGTAGTATATATACTTAATTCTCAATCATGGTTTCATCATCTTAAATTTTTATATAATGATATAAATATCATATATATTAAATTTATATATAAAATATCCCAGAACCTGTACTCCTAGATCATGTGTTTAAATCTAGAACAATAAATTTCTATCTTTTATTCTAATATCCCATTTTTTATTCTAAACACTAAAACATCAAAAATAAAAATTGGATCACATGAAACCTTGAGGAAATTTTATTTTTATAATTTTATTAAATAAGTAAAAACTCTTATATAAACAACTCACATGACTTTAATTGTGTATTTCTCTCACCTAACCTGGATTTCATTATTTCATTAAGACATCAGTATGATCAATATAAAATACATTATAGAAAAATTTTATTGAACATCATTCTTTATAACCGGTGGAATATAAAACATTAGTGGGTGAGTATAAATTCCAAGTAAGGGAAAATGTAAGTATTGATAAATTAATGTCATCAGTGAGCATAATAAAAGAATAAGGGAATGATGACATAATCAAAGTTCATGTCTATATTATATGAATATTAATAACCATAAATAATAGGTTTTTAAAACATAAAAAAATTTCATATGTAATTATAAATAGGAAAAATTAATAATAAACCATAATCATATTCCATGTGATGTCAATATTAATCAAATGAAACCACATAAACCCACATCAAGAATAGATAAAACATATTGGTATCATTGAACATCATCTCATAGAACCCTTAAATTACCATTTAAATTATAATAACCAAAAAATTTACATCTATAATAATTATTAGGAGAAAATAATCTTTTCAAAATGAATTGGAGTTTTATATTGGACAACCCATCGTTTAAGCTATAACGGGCTCACCCAGTGCTATCCAGTCACACCTAAAAATTATAGTGTCCAATAGAAAAAAATGAATAGATAACATAGAGAATTCATTTCATCATAACTCATTAAAACACCAGTATTTGTTTACAAACATGAGTAATCCATGAAAAGGAAATGGGTTCAATAAAAAACTATTTAAACCATGGTTTGCCTGTGAAAAAAATGGGCTAGATAACAATCTACTAAAACCATATTAATCCATCTAGAGAAATAATGATGATTTTATAATTACAAAATAACCCCATTTGAGAAACTTTAACCACAATTTTTATTCAATTTGATGAATTTAAATACCATTAAATTTTCATTAAAAATATATTTGAGGAAAATACCCTTTTATCTTTTAAAATAATTTTTTTTAAAACATAAAACATTTTGAAAATACTTTTTCCCATTTAAAAAATTTGGATATATGTAGTAGAATATTATAAAATAATATTAAAATTTTCTTGTGGAAAATATACATTCATATTCATAAATAAATTTTTAAATAATTTTTTGAAGCATTTTTATAAATCATGGTTTAGGAATATAAAAAATTTATTACTTAATATAGAATAAAATTTGAATTTTGTTAAAACATTTCATTGATTATTTAAGTAAAAAATAGTGTAAGTGGTATTTTTATAATAAAATATAATTAATAAAATTATTATAATATATTTAGTTATAATTATATGTTTTTAATAATTGATACTTAATCGTACACAATCAAGATTATTACTGAGACTGTATCAAATAACTCTTAACACTTTGGTAACTTTGAATTCTAAACCCTATGAAATAATAATGTTAATTTAAACTCAAAATATGATGATAATAATTATATTTATGATATTAAATGTCTAACAAGATTTATATGCACCGCATAAAATAATATAGGTGCATAATATGACATAAGTCTCAAAGAAGGAAAATTGTGACAAAAACCTTTACTGGTTTTGGTAACATTGAAACTATAAACCCCATGAAATATAGATCCTAAAATTAATATTAAAATCCCCAAAAATTAATGTTTAATAATTATAATATTCATTAATGTTTAGTGTAAACCCTACACAACAAACATTAGTTGTGACTATGGCATATATCTTACTAAAATAAAAGTGAGATGAGAAAATAAATGACATCATACTTCCTTTTCATATAACATTTTTTAACAACCTATATAGTGTCTTAACACATATTATTAACTTATTAAATTAACATATTAATATTTTTAATATAAAACATGATTTCTTTGTGAAATGTTATTACCGGTTTATTAACAATTCCTTGCTAAAATTACGTTGTAGGTAAAAATTAATTTGATTTTAATATATGTTTTTACCATCTATTTTTGGTTCAGTTAAATAAAAAATAATTTCATAATCTACAAAATTTAGAGAATTTCATAAATATAATAAATATTAATTATATATGTATTTAGGTTAATCCATGAACAATGTTTCTATTTTATTTTCATTTTGAAAGGATGAAATGTGAAGGACATATATATATATATATATTGTCATTAAATTAGAATATTTATTTCATATACATCATATATGTTTTCTTTAAACTAATCCATAATAAATTCCGTATATTTTTTGAATGAATCACATTGCTTCATCAGGTGGTAGTCTACCGTGTACAAGAACGACATTGTCGTATTCCTAAAAATTGTAATGAATGAAGGTATCTATTATATAATAATTAGATAATCATAATTAGATCATAAAATTAATATTTATAATATATAAATAGTATTTTCAACATTATTTCCATACTTAAAATGTGGTAATGGAAAAATTAATGACATCAGTTCCTGAGGGAGTAGAATGTCGTACACACCAACAATGATTTTGTAACACATTTGATAGATTCATGTTTTGTGGTAGGTTGTACCATTATAATATAAACATATTATTTTATATATATATATGGTATTTTTTAATTATATAATGAAGATATAAAAATTATTTTGGGGGATGGATAATGAAATAAAATAAAAAATCTTTTTATAAAACACTACCTCTTCTTTGGTTATCTGCCTTAGTTTTCACCTAAAAACATTAAGTTTTTATTTAATAGAAAAACTAATTCTTCTAGGATAAGTTTTAGAATGTAACTATGTTTTTTGGGTTGGTTTTTTATGGTAAAATTGTTTTTATAAGTGTAAATAAGTGAGAAGATTTAGTGCCTTTTAAAAATTCATGAGGATGAAAATTATTTTAAATACTCAAAATTATTTAATAATATGGGTAATACCTTAGCTTATGTGCCTCTAAAATTAAATAATAATATATGGTAGGAATTAATTATATGATAAAACCCTACACCACTAAAAATAAATACAACTTTTAAACAATCTGTTCCTTATCTACAATGTTTCTTATTTTTTTCATTTTGGTTTTTCATTAAGGAAACTAGTTATCTAAGATATGTAATTTATCCATTTTAACTAAATTAAAGTATGAATTTTTATAAAATTTAAACCCAATTATTTTAGTTTTGAGATATAAATTATAAAAAAAATCCATTGTTTGTTGGAAATAAATTTTAACAAAAGGCCATGAAATGTGGAAAAATGATTCTTTAAACCTAATAATGCCAACAATATTTTTACTATTTAGGATGCAATATGTTAATTATAAAAGGCATATTTTTCCATTAATTTTCTATATTATTTCTTTTTTTACATTTAAAAATATATTTTCAAAAGATACGATTTTAGTAATTTTAATTCATTTAATTTGGTATCATTTATTATAAAATAACATTTACATTAATTCTGGCTTTACTTATTTAATCTGAATTTATAAAATATCAATACAACAATGGGAAAATAAATATTAAAATCATAGATATTTATCAAGATATATTCTTGTAAATAAATAATGGGAGACAAAAAATTTGTCTATTTACCTCACTTTTGATATGGTTTGTATCATTTTTTATTAATTATTAACTAAATAATCCATGCTTTGGTGTTTGTTAAGAAGATAATGTAATTGAATCATATAGAATATTAATGATAAATAATTACGATAAAAAAAATTAATTTCTATACCAAAATAATATTTATAACTGAAACTATGTTGTTTTTCTCTATCCCCAAAGCTATATTGAAATTTAATGGAATAAAAGTACATTTATTGTCTTTTTCTTAATTTACCTTATTATGGTTATGAATTTCATAAAAATGTGTCCTAAAAATAAATAATTTATATAAAAATGTCATAAGTGTAAAAAAATCCTTAAAATATTTGTTGGACAAGTTTTCGATCATTTTTACACATTATATTCTAAGATTAAACACTAAGTAAACTCATTTTTTACCTAAATCGCTATAATCATTTTTATGTTTTCTCACAAATTACTAAGTAAAAAACTATTTTCAGACTTATTAATAATTATAAATTATTTTTATTTAAAATATTGAATCCTTATTTCTAAATTCAACACATTGAAATAGAAAATTCTATTTTAATATTATTCCAACATAAGTTGAAAAAAAGCAGGTCTTTCATTTCTAAATATTTAAAATTTTGAAAAACAATTATATCAAAATTCAATATGAAAAATTATTATAGTGACCTAAAATGGGTTAATATATTTATAATAGATCCAATTTTAAATTGAAACCATTTTAAAATATAATTTAATATTTTAAATTACTTAGATGAAAAGTCGGGGTTCAATTAAAATTCACTATTTTTTACTGTCCATCGACAAATTAAACTTCTTTGTAAAATAATAAAAAAATGGCCTATTAAAAACATGAAATTAATCTTTCAAATTGATATTTATTTTTTAAAACTAAAAATTATAAAATAAATATAATTTATTTTTAAAATAAGGGCACCAGTAAATTGGCAGGAAAACTGCTGTTAGGAAATATAACTTTTATATGCCTGTATTTTGATTTGTTCATATATTATGCCTATAAAATTTATTAGATGAATATGAAAACCTTTTATTTAATATAAAATATATAAATTTCATTATTATATATCAGTAATTTTAATTGATTTAATTTATTAGGATAAAATTTCTTCTGCAAATAAAAAATGTTTTTTTTATAAAAACTTTTACTTTATATTCAATTGTTTTTTAAAATCATTTCTAAATATTTGATAACAAATGAATCCAACCATGACTTTTTATAATTTATTTAATCATATTATTAAACTCTAATTAAATATTTCGAAGATATATGTAATTTTTAATAATATTATTATCATTATATCATTGTTCGGTAAAACTTGGTCTTGCGAGTAACACAAGATATTGAAGAAATGTGTTATTTTGTGTATCATAAGATAAATTGAGTGTTATTTTTAATATAAGATAAAATAAGTAATTCATGTCGTTTAATATATCAAATATAACTTTCCTCTTTTAAACTCCCAGGATGTTACATCCTCCCTACCCCCATTACTAAATTTCATCATCACAACTTGAACATTATCTCAAAATTCCAAGGTTAAACATTTTAAAATACTTTTGTTTTATAACCAAATAAAAAAATGTATTGTAAAACATCGTCTAAATAATAGATAAATCAATATAAAATTATTTATATATGAATAAAACATAACTAGGTTTCTAAATAGGATAACATAGGTGGTAGTGGAAAAAAATGAAAATAATTACAAAGAGTAATTAATTTCATTTATCACAAACAAGTGAATTATGAATGGAATATAAGGTCCTAAAAACCATAAATATTAGATAATTGAAAAGTACATTGGTTCATCATAAATTATTGTACTAGGATAATATTTTTGTTTCAATATTCCTTTCCTAGAGTTAAGAAATTATCTTACCATCTATACTAGTAGAATATTGAAATATACATACTTCAAGAAAATAATATCACCCTTTATCCATTTCTAATAAATATCTAATATTTTAGTCCAAATAAAGATTATTCAAGATTAATTTTATGATTCCTAAATCACAAAAAAAAATTAATGACTACATAATAATAAAGGGTATAATTAATTTTTTCCACCATCTTTAAACATTGAAAAAACAGGTTAGAACAGGGTACGATAATTATCAAAATGAATAAACCATTATATGATACATTAATAATAAAAATTCAATTTTAATAACCAAAATTTAGAAACAATAATTCAATAAAAAATGTCTGTAAAATTCCTAAAAATTTTCTAGGCTATTTTCTAAATAAAAATTTTAAATGTCTTTGATGATATATCTCTCAAATATTATTTAATTTTTATTCCTCAAATTAAATAAAATATAATTCCAAAATAAATATATAATTTATATATAAATATTTCAAACTAATGAGGACATAAAATCTGCCATTGGTAGGAACTACACCCTTTCCACCATTTGGTTCTAGTTTCAATCCATGTGTCTTTGTCTGATGCAGTTGTTTGTCACATTCCCTCAAAGTTGTCATTTTTCCTTAAAAGTGAAATTATAATTCCACCAAAAAACACTTCCTTTTTATAATATGGGTTATAAATAACTCATCCCAAAAAATGTATCTAAAATTTTAATTAATTAATTAAACACATTTATTACTCAAAAACACCACATGTAGTGTCTAATACATTGAACATATGATTAACCTTAATATTATTTAACTATGATGAAATTCATAAATATCAATATAACTTGACATGGTAATATAATAATATCCAAAGTTATATAAACTAACCATTGATACAAACTATAACAGAATAGAACCTGCACTCTCTGGTCATGTTCTAAAATAATGATCTTTACATTTCTGGCTTTCATGAAGATAATTTTATCTGATTTTTTTAATCTTAATGTTACCACATAAAAATTAAAAATTGTGCCAATTACAACATAAAATACCTTTTAGTTTTATGGTTTTATAAAATTAAGAAAAATATTCCATATAAACAATTAATATGAATTTCAATGAGAATTTATCTCACTTAACCCAAAATTTATTTTTCCCATTAAGATATCATCATTATCCATATGAAATCCCTATTAGAAATAATTCATTAAAAGTAATTATTTATAAACAAGTTAAAATGTGAAATAAGAGGGGTGATCTCAAATTAACATTAATGGAAAATGTAAACATCAAAAAATGAATGTCATCAGTGATAAAAAGAAGTTATAAAGGGTATGTTGACATAGTAAAAGTTCATGAGTATCATATAAGAATATTCATATCGATTGTTACATGGATTGTAAAACATGAAAACATGAAATAATGAATTATCAAAGAAAAAAGTCATCATAATAAATAATATTATGAAATGTAATATCAATATTGATCTAATGAAACATCATAACCCCATATCATGTATAGATAAAACATATTAGTATCTTGAAACATCATCTCATAGAACCCTTATAGAATCCTTATAGAACCCTTACACAACTATATCAATTAGAAGAACCTTATCTAAGAATTCCAATATAATTCCTTGGATAAAATAATAATTAACCAATTCATTGGAGTTCTGTATGGTTCCACCAATTATTTAAGCTATGACAGGCTCACCTAGTGTTATCTTGGCACACCCATCATTTATAATTTCCAATTACTGAATAACAAATACACTATATAGAAAATTTATTTCTTCATAACTCATTGAAAAAACCATTATTATTTTCAAAACATGATTAAATCATATAAAGGAAACTAATTCCATGATAATATCTTTGAAACGTGTTTAACCTATCGAAATGAAATGAGTTCCACCATACTCTATTTGAAATAGGATTAACCCTTATAAATGAAATGGGTTACATAAAAATATCAGGATACAATATTAATCCATCCAAAGAAAGAATGATTTTGGTATAAATAACAAATATTCCCATTGTAAAATAATTTTAAAAAAATTGTTGACATGTATTAATATAACTGTCATTAAATTATAATTAATTGTTTTTAAGAAAATACCCTTTTTCATATTGAAAATTTATTTTTTAAAACCTAAACCATTTGGAAAAAAAATTTACATTAAAGACAAAATTGAAAATATATGAAGTATATTTTATAAATATTTTAAAAAATTTCATGAATAAAATATCCTTTTGGATTCATAATTCACTTTTTAAAGCATTTTTGTAATCATTTTTAGAAAACATGTTTCATGGTAAAACCAGATTTGTGACCAAGGCGGAAAATAATGTCATGTTTTATTTTTTATCAATTACCTAAGTACCAAAGAGCATAAAAATTGTACTATTATGATAAAATTACATTAATAACCATAGGAGAATATAATTAATTATAAATTTAATATTTCAACATTGGAGACTTAATCATGCACAATACCGATGAATGATGAGATTGTAATAAATGACTCCTAACAATTTTTTTACTTTGAATCATAATTTATATGAAGGAATAATATTAAATGAAATATAAAATAAAGAGGGAATAATTAAATTCATGAAATTAAATTAAAAATTGGAATTTTATACACCTCTTTATAGAAGATAGGTTCATAACATGATATAATCCTCTAAGAATGAAAATTGTGCAAAAAATCCATTATCACTTTGGTAAAATTCAAATTATAAGCACCAAGAAATAAATATCCTAAAATATATATGTAAAAACCATAAATTTAATGATAAAAATCCTAATATACATTCATGGGAATTATATTCACCACACAATAAATATAAGAGGTGAATATGGGATATATCTCATTGAAATAAAATCAATACATGAAAAACCATTTCATGACACTTCCTTTTGATTTAACAAGATTTAACATGTTATTTAGTTGTTTTAAAATTTTATTAACTTATTAATTAAAAATATTTATATTTATAATATAATATATGATTTTAATTAGACATATTTTTTACCATTTTATCAACAATTCCATGTTGAAGTTTTGTTTTAGGTAATAACCGCTTTGTGTTCTATATATGTTTTGAATTTATATATTTCATCCATATTCATAAAAAAAATTATAATATAAATAATCTAAATAATGAAATAAATATCATATGTATTAATTCTATATGTATTTATATTAACCCATGATATTTATTGATAAGATATTAAATGCATCATTCATGAAGATGGTAGGTCATACGTGTGCATGGATGATCTTTCCATTTTCATTTCATTTTGATTGAAATAAATTTAATATATATATATATATTATAACTAAATTAACATATTTATGTCATATATAGCAGATAAATTTGTAAAAATAATAATTAATACATTCCATTTAATGTGTGAATGAATCACATCACTTCCTGATGCGATAATCTTTCGTACACATGAACGACGTCATCATATTCCCAAATGATTGAAAGCATGAAGTTTTATGTTATATAATAATTCAATAATTATAATTACATCATAAAAATCATATATATCATATATAAATTTTATTTCCATCATTATTTATCACCTTTAAAGATAGTAATGGAAAAATAAACAATATTATTTCCCAAGTCATTAGTCCTCCTTACAGACGAACGATGATTTCATAACCCAATTGATAAATATGTCTATGGTTGTAGTTATTTACCATTTAATAAAAATATCTCAGTATATATTTGATAATTATATTATTATATAATACATATATAAAAATAATTTTATGATGTGGGGAATTATATTAAATAAAAAATTCTTTTAGAAGAAAATTACCTCTTCTTTGGGTATCGTGCTTTAGAATGAAATAAAAACATAAAAAAAATGTTCTTTATTCCAAAACTAAGGATTCACTGATGAAATAACTGATGTTTTAAAAAAATTTGGTTAGGGGGCATATGATAAATATTTATTAATAGGTGTGAAGATGTGGGGAGAGTGAGTTCCTTTTTTGTTGAAGAGGAGTGACATTTTTATAAATACTCAATATTATTTACTATTAGGAGGTCTCCTATTACTCATGTGCCTAAAAAATTAAATAATAATTGATTGGATTGATGATTTTTTAGATATAAACCTCCACCACAAAAAATAAGTACATTTTACAAGCATATTGTTCCACAACTAAAAAGTTTCCTTAATTTTTCATTTTGGGTTTTCATTAAGGTGACTCGTTATCTAACTTATGTAATACATCCATCAAGACTAAGTTATGTTGAGATGTATTATAAACTTCTTACCAAATTAATTTAAATATTTAATATATATTATAAAACAAAAAACTCATGTGTGTTTGAAATTTATTTTAACATAACCACATGTAATGCGTAAAAAAATGATTTAATTGTAACCATAGTGACATCTTTTTACTATTTAGGGGTCTGTATGTTCAATAAAAAAGATCAATTGGTCCATTAATTAAAGTTATTTTATTTTTAATAGTAATTAAAAATATCTTTATATAATATAATATTTTTAGTAATTTTAAATCATTTATTAAAACATCATTTATTACTAAATAACATTAATGTCAATTTTGAATTTTTTTTAATATGAATTTGATAAATATCTGTAACAACCCAAGTAAATAAAGAGTATGAAATTTTCACATTTATCCATATTTGTGATTAAAATATTAATATAACTTTAAAGGGGACGCTATGCTCGATGGTGTACCCAACACGCAACAACGAGTTTCTTGGAAATCTTACGTTGCACTCTAATAATAAAATAATATTATTTTAAATGGTAGTTAACGCCTAGCCGTTGTAATGGAGGGAATGAACAGAACTAACTAAAAAATGATTATATATGTTTTTCACATATTTTTACTCTTTACAATATATGTTAGAGGATTAAAAATGCGAATGAATCCAATTTTAAGCGTAAACATTCTAATATTCATTAAAAGGTCGATTAACCGCCTTTTGATGGAGAACCTCTTTTAAATCTACTTTTTGAAAATTTTATGTGTTATATTTGACAAAATAAAATTCTTCTTTCGAATCTGGACATCAAAATTTACTTTGTGTAAATTTTTGGTATTTTTCCGATAAAGTTCATTTTTTAATGAATAGTGAAAATGTTGTATTTTAATTCAAAACTACTTTTTAATCTAATTTATTTATATGATTAGATTATATTTTGAATTTGTTTTAAAGTTCAATTAGAATATATTTTTACTATTTAATCCAATTGTGGTCATTGGAATTAATTTCACTTTGAAATTGGACTAAAACTGGTGTCAATCTTTTGATACTTATTGTTTCATAAAAACACGCTATTTGTTTTGACAGCGGGAATTAATTATTAAATTAATTAATGCAACTTATATGTTTTTAATTTTGTAAAATAGACTTCATTTTTGAGTTCGGAATATCAAATATATCTTAGGGTGAATTTTTGGTATTTTTCTGAAAAACTTCAATTTTTGATGAATAGTGAAACCACTAAGTGGTAGTTAAAGAAACTGATTTTTCGTTTAAATGAAACTTTGCCACCTCTGTGTTTTGAATTTCAAAAATCCGACATACATGGTTTTCATTGGGATGTAAAATGTGGTTCAATGGGATTAAAATAATTTTTTGATGAATAGTAACTTTTATGTTCTTAATCGCGATTAGAGGTAATTAGTGTAGTTTAAGGTAAAAATAATGTTTTAATAATATGAAATGACCTAGACACATGTCCTACCCTCATTGGATGAGTCATGGACGACCAAGAAAATCCATCGGTCAACTTGGGAACCCCATGGAGCCACTTTTGTTGGAAAATGACAACAAAACATTTTTATTTAATGTTAAAATTAAAATGACACAAACATGAGTTGTTTTACTAAAAAAAAATTAAATGGGGTTATAAAAGTCATATTTTTTACTATAAATAGTCATTGGAAATATAAAAAGATTTCATACATCATAGTATTTGTTTTATAATTTTTAGACATTAAATAAATTAAATTATTTATGACATCATGATGATGCAGCGATGACTTTATTATTTAACGATATAAATAAAAATGAAAGATAATGTAAAATATAAGACCTACACATGTCCAAAACCTATTGGATGGGTGTATTTCGAACCCTTATCACCTTTTCCATGAAACTCATCAATGTGGTACCATTAAAATCTGAAACTCATTCTAAAATAAATTAACATTTCTTTACTTTCCAAGAGTGCCCCTCCTCTCCTCTTATAAAAGGCCCCCACCTCTACCACCTTACCCACACCACTCAATACATTGGCACGGCCAACCCCTGCTCATTTGGCCTCTTCAAATCCCTCTCTTACTCCTAGAATCTTCCCTTTTGGCAGAAGTCTTTTCAAGGAAGCCTTTGAGCTCAATCCAAAGGGAGTTACCCGATTTTAAGGTAATGTCTTCACTTGTGTTCTTTTGTTTTATTTTTCTTCTCCAACCCTCTAAACTCTTTTTATTCATTTCTTTTGTAAAAACTCCAGTATCATCAATATACTATGATTTTTTTATAAGAAACATTCAAGCTAAACTTACACACACCTACATCTAATGGTTAAATAACATACTATTTCTGTGGATGGCGAATTTCTGTCTCACGAAATGATGATTGTTCAACTCTCATATAACACCTTAACAGGTGGCCATTAAGATGTCACTATATTTATATATGATATATAATATGTTTATTTTTTACTTAAGCTTATGTATTTTTCTTTTTTGGCATACCTTTATAGTTTCCATTGTGGGTAGACATGATAATTTCATTTTAGGAAGTGCGGACTACCGCCCCCTCAAAGTGATTTGATTCGTTAATGCCATATGTGGGATGTATAAAGGATGTATTTAATGTTATTATATATGATTTATTTTACATATAAATGATGAATACAATTCTGTAATTAAAATATACATACCTCTCATTTAGTTTTAATTCCATTAATATGACATAGAAATGAAAGTAGCGTTCATGCGTACATACGACTTACCGTCTCCATGAACGGTGCATTTCATTTCGTACCTCTAAATGATTATGAAATATTATAAATACATGTACATTCTGGATATATATTATATATATGATATCCAAATCATGAATATCATTCTGGATATAATGAACCCTTTACCACACGAACAACATGTAATTGTAAGAAGTCCACTTTCGACTTAAGAACCAAATATCGACAAAACAATCATTATTAACATAAATGATTATATAAGGTTTATAACATGGAAATAAGTGATATAAAAGGAATAATAAAATTGAAAATGGTTTTTAATCAAGTATAAATTAACTCAAGTTTATTATTCAGGACGTTAAAGAACGATCTAGTCAAGTCGGACCTGAGGTAAGGGATCCTACTCCTCTCTTTCTTTTTAAGTACACTCTTTTATGTCATTCCTTTTAAGCTCATATTTCTTGTGATTGGGATGTTCTTTTATATTACTCTCACTGTAATTTTTATGTTCATATGATGAGATACCCTATTCTCTCTCATCAATCCATTTTGAAAGTTTTGAGTGGCACCGTTAGGCTGCCGAATTTTCATAAGAGATCTATCCTCTCTCTTTCTTGTTAGTACTCTCCTTTATGTCACTTATTTTAAGATCCTCTTTGTTATGATGGGGGATGATCTTTAATATTCCTCTTGTTTTACATTTTACTGTAATATGATGAGAGACCCTATTTGATCTCATCAATCTATTTTTGGAAGTTTTATGTGGCGTCGTTAGGCTGTGGAGTTTTCGTAAGGGATTTTTCATCTCACTTTTATTCCCATGAGATTTATGCTACATTCGCCAAAATTTCCTTTGAGTGGTGTATGTACTGGCCATTATTTTACTCATTGTGTAATATAATTTCATTTAGGAGTACTTACATCAATGTTGTATTGTCCTTCTTTCACGAGGTGTATGTTTCGAAAGATACCCATTTCGGTAAGGGAACCTTTCACCCTCCTCTTTTTAAAAGACATCTTTTGTTATGTCTTTTAATTCACAAAACATTATGTTGGGATATGTTCTTCTATATCCTTAGTGATTTAAATTTTATGTCCATGTGATGAGATACCCTTTTTATCTCTCATCAAATCATTTTCTGAATTTTGTAGTGATGTCGTTAGGCTGTCAAATTTTTGCAAGGGAAGTTCTTAACCCAATTTTGATTCTTTGGGATAAGCTTGTACTCATTGAATATGTCGTTCCATGAATATGTGTGAATAACCTGTGATTGTTTTACACTTAATATCCACTTATATTTGCTGTATTAGTTTGTCACACAAAATTATGTAATTGATTTATCCTTAATCCAAGGATACCATCTTTGAATGGGACTTCGTCTCAATCTCCTTTCATTGAGGAATATTTTGTTTTATACACAACCTTCTTTTATATGGTGTATAAACCCCTTTGACTTTTACATTTATCTGAAAGGAATCTTCTTTTATACAAAGTGTTTTACTAAATGACAAAAGGGAATGTTTTTGTCGTACGTATGTGGCGACAGCGACTTCTCCGCCGTCGTGACCATTATTTGAGTTTCGGCTTACTCTACAAGCCATACCATTTTTATGCATGTTTTATGTGATACGATTATGTTATGGTTCTTGGTAATTATTATGAAGATGGGTGGTTCTGTGATAAACTAAGGGAAGGTGAGCCTGATATAGCTCTCCAATGCATTGGGTAACACGAAGCGGTTAAACATTAAGGTTTCTCTGAAGATATTTAGGGAATATACTGTGATGGGTATTTCAAATGTAACCAGGAGGGTTACTCCCTACGTAAGAATGTTATGAATGCCTCAAGTTACCTCTATGTCTTATGATTTCTATGATTTATTCATGATTTTATGAGTTATGTTAAAGTGATTATGTTTTATGGGTAAAGTATGATTTCATTCTTATGTATACATGTACTCATGCTTCTTTTCCATATTTTTATATCCCTTACTGAGCTTTTTTTGCTCATCCCATGTTTTTGAAATGTTTTTCACACTTAATGTGAAGGGTACATGATATGATGATAGTGTCACGGAAGTGTCATGAAAGAATCCATGCTTTATTTTTAAATCTGTTTCTGTTGATGGGAAAAATGAATACTATCTTTTATGTAACCACTTTGTTTATATGTGGAATGTAATGCAAATTTTATGATCTAATTCTATAAAACTCTAAACTTGAAAAGATCCCAAATGTGTAATCTTGTAATAACACAAGATTAAGTAAGGTTTAAGGTTGGGGCCTTATAGTTGGTATCAAAGGCTGGTTTATATAACTTTAGAGGTTAGGGTATTCTCTAAGAACAAGTGACATTACCATAATGGTTAGGATTTCAGAAAGAGTCCTAGTTTTAGATAAAGTGAATGAGTAAGTATATCTTAGTGTTTACCTTCCTCATTAGTACATG
The DNA here is from genome assembly GCA_963277665.1 of Viscum album. Taxonomy (NCBI): domain Eukaryota; kingdom Viridiplantae; phylum Streptophyta; class Magnoliopsida; order Santalales; family Viscaceae; genus Viscum; species Viscum album. The sequence goes on from OY728132.1 coordinate 1,883,526,738, forward strand.
ATGGTTTTTTTGTTATACTCACACTGACATTTCTGTTTTTAGTGAATGGATGGATCTAGCAGGCACCAAAGAGACAACAGGTTTGAAGGAAACTGTGGTGGTTCTCTGATTAAGATACTAGATAAAATGGGTAATTCAATGAGGAAACACATGGTTATTCTAAACCAACTATCAAGCAGTCATGATCAACCACTTGAACCTTGGTATGTTCTATAATGCATCATGTACGAGATGACCAATTAATGTGGAAGTTGAAGTAATAATTATAAAGGTAACAATTAGAGTTTATATGATCCTTACTTTTGAGGTAATTATGGGTTATTATATATTATGATGGAAAATGAAAGGCATGAGATAAACTTGAGGTTAAAATATGTTATGATAATTTTTTAAGATTTTATCTCATTTTGGGGAATGTTTTAAGAATTATATATTTTTGGAAAAAGGACAACACGAAGGCCGTGTGACAACCCGTCACATCGGAAAAAGCTGCGGGAATCGAACCCACAACCAAAGTGTGACTGGTATTTATCGCCTACCACTGGACTACTTGAAGTCCCTGGTTATTTTGACTAATTCTTTTTAGTTAGATGATTTTTGGAATCAAGAGTAAGTTTATTTTGGGTTATCTATGGAAATTATTAACCTATCATCGAGGATATGTGATTAGGTTAATTACATTTCAATATGAGAATTTAAGAGAAACTAATGTTATTTGGAGATAAAAGTTAATTTGTACCTTGGAAGACTATGTGGCTAAATACTTCAAATATTTGGGTTTCAATCTTAGTTTGGTTTACTTTGAAGAATTTTATGGACAAATTGTTTATCAAATGGCCCCCGTTGAACTTTGGGTTTTGTTGGACAAATTTTGGAGATTAAGAATAGATTTTCTTTTTATAAAGGGTTATCCTTTTTTGGATTATCTGATCTTGTACTAACCATTTTCGTTGTGGTTTTGTTTAAAGTCTAAAGACTTGGGAAGTATATAGTTCTCTTTTGTGGATTAGGTGATTCTCTAGAAGTTGATTATAGTGAACAAGTCTTCATAAATGCTTGTCTTTTGGAGAAAATATGAGTTTGTGTAAGAAATATAATAAAAGTTGAAAGTCAACATGATAAGTAATTATGTTTCCTTATGAATTAATTCCTCAATAAAAAAACAAAAATGTTGTCTATTAACTTTTCTTACTGGGGAATCTAATACTGTTTAACCCATCACATGTTTGTGATTTTCTTATGGTTAACTTTCTCCTAGACATGTTTACTATCACTCTCCATCAGAACATGACCCTTTTTTCCCTCCATGTCCATATTTTCATACTTGGAATCCTAGTATGGGTTAACTCAGGTGACCTTTGTACTTATCTTTATTTATTTTAAAGTGATTGTTTTACGGACTCTTGTTCCGATGTGGGATTTTCAATGACGTTTCCAAGCCCAATTTTAAAATTTTGAGGACACAATTCCCAAAAGGGGTGAAGGATGTAACACCCCAAGTAAATAAAGAGTATGAAATATTCACATTTATCCATATTTGTGAATAAAATATTAATATAACTTTAAAGGGGATTCTATGCTCGATGGCATACCCAACACGCAACAATGAGTTTCTTGGGAATCTTATGTTGCACTCTAATAATAAAATAATATTATTTTAAATGGTAGTTAACAACTAGCCGTTGTAATGGCGGGAATGAACAGAACTAACTAAAAAATGATTATATATGTTTGTTAAATATTTTTACTCTTTACAATAAATGTTAGAGGATTAAAAATGCGAATGAATCCAATTTTAAGCGTAAACAATCTAATATTGATTAAAAGGTTGATTAACCGCCTTTTGATGGAAAACCTCTTTTAAATCAACGTTTTGACAATGTTATGTGTTATATTTGACAAAATAAAATTCTTATTTAGAATTGGGACATCAAAATTTACTATGTGTAAATTTTTGGTATTTTTCCGATAAAGTTCATTTTTTAATGAATAGTGAAAAATGTTGTATTTTAATTCAAAACCACTTTTTAATCTAATTTATTTATATTATTATATTATATTTTCAATTGGTTTTAAAGTTAAATTATAATATATTTTTACCATTTAATCCAATTGTCATCAATGGAATTAATTTCACTTTGAAATCGGACTTAAACTAGTGTCAATCTTTTGAAACTTATTGTTTCATAAAAACACGCTATTTGTTTTGAAAGCAAGAATTAATTATTAAATTAATTAATGCAACTTAAATATTTCGAATTTTTTAAAATAGACTTCATTTTTTAGTTCGGAATATAAAATATATCTTAGGGTGAAACTTTGGTATTTTTCTGAAAAACAACAATTTTTGATGAATAGTGAAACCACTAAGTGGTAGTTAAAGAAACTGATTTTTCGTTTAAATGAAACTTTTCCACCTCTGTGTAATGAATTTCAAAAATCCAACATACATGGTTGTCATTAGGAATTAAAATGTGGTTCAATGGATTAAAATAATTTTTTTGTTGAATAGTAACTTTTATGTTCTTAATCGTGATTAGAGGTAATTAGTGTAGTTTAAGGTAAAAATAATGTTTTAATAATATAAAATGACCTAGATAGATGTTCTACCCTAATTGGATGAGTCATGGACGACCAAGAAAATCCATGGGTCAACTTGGGGACCCCATGGAGCCACTTTGGTTGGAAAATGACATAAATGCCTTTTTATTAAATGTTAAAATTAATATGACACAATCATGAGTTGTTTTACTAAAACTATTTTTAAATTGGGTTATACAAGTCATATTTTTTACTATAAATATTAATTGGAAAGATAAGAAGATTTCCTACATCATAGTATTTTTTTTAATTTTTAGACTTTAAATAAATTAAATTATTTATGACATCATGATGATGCAGCGATGACCTTATTATTTAACAATTTAAATAAAATGGAATGATAATTTAAAATCTAAGACCTAAACATGTCCAAAACCTATTGGATTGGTGGATTTCTAACCCTTATCACCTTATCCTCGAAACTCATCGATGTGGGACCATTAAAATCATAAACTCATTCTAAAATAAAGTAACATTTCTTTACTTTCCAAGAGTGCCCCTCCTCTCCACCTATAAAAGGCCCCCACCTCTACCACCTTACCCACACCTCTCAAGACTTTGGGTCGGCCAACCCCTTCTCATTTTCCTCTCCAAATCCCTCTATTACTCCTAGAAGCTTCACGTTGTGCAGAAGTCTTCCCAAAGAATCCTTTGAGCTCAAACCAAAGGCTGTTACCCGATTTTAAGGTAATGTCTTCACTTGTGTTCTTTTGTTTTATTTTGCTTCTCCAACCCCATAAACTCTTTTTATTAATTTCTTTTGTAACAACTCTAGTATCTTCAATATACTATGATGTTGCTATATGAATAATTCTAGCTACACTTACACACACCTATATCTAATGGTTAATGAACATACTGTTTCTGTGGATGGTGAATTTCTACTTCACGAAACGATGATTGTTCAACACTCATATAACACCTTATAAGGTGGACATTAATATGTCACTATATTTATATATGATATATAATATGTTTATGTTTTACTTAAGCTTCTGTATTTTTCTTTTGTGGCAAACCTTTTTGGTTTCCATTGTGGGTAAACACGATAATTTCATTTTAGGAAGTGCGGACTACTGCCCCCTCAAAGTGATTTGATTCGTTAATGCAATATGTGGGATGTATAAAGGATTTATTTAAAGTTATTATATATGATGTATGTTACATATAAATGGTGAATATATTTCTGGAATTAAAATATATATACCTCTCAATTAGTTTTAATTCCATTAATATGACATAGAAATGAAAGTAGCGTTCATGCGTACATACGGCTTACCGTCTCCATGAACGGTGCATTTCATTTCTTACCTCTAAATGATTATGTAATATTATAAATACATTTATATTATGGATATATATGATATATATGATATCCAAATCCTGAATATGATTCTGGATATAATGAACCATTGACCACACGAACAATATGTAATTGTAAGATGTCCACTTTCGACTTAAGAACCAAATATCGACAAAACAAACATTATTAACTTAAACGATTACATAACATTTATAACATACAAATAAGTGATATAAGAGGAATAATGAACTTGAAAAAGGTTCTTAAGATGGTAGAAATTAACTCAAGTTTATTATTCAGGACATTAAAGAATGATCGAGTCATGTCGAAAATGAGGTAAGGGATCCTAGTCATCTCTTTCTTTTTAAGTACACTCTTTTATGCCATTCCTTTTAAGCTCATCTTTCTTGTGATTGGGATGTTATTTTATATTAATATCATTGTAATTTTTATGTTCATATGATGAGATACCATATTCTCTCTCATCAATCCATTTTGGATGTTTTGAGTGGCGCCGTTAGGCTGCCGAATTTTCGTAAGAGATCTAACCTCTCTATTTCTTTTTAAGTACTATCCTTTTTGTCACTTATTTTAAGAACCTCTTTGTTATGATGGGGGATGTTCTTTTATATTCGTCTTTCTGTACATTTTATTTTAATATTATGAGAGACCCTATTAGATCTCATCAATCCATTTTTGGATGTTTTAAGTGGCGCTGTTTGGCTGCCGGGTTTTCGTAAGGGATTTTTCATCTCACTTTTATTCTCGTGATATTTATGCTACATTCACCACAATTTCCTTTGAGTGGTGTATGTACTGTACATTATTTTACTAATTGTGTAATATACATTCATTTATGAGTATTTACATCAATGTTGTATTGTCCTTCTTTCACGGGGTGTATGTTTCAAAAGATACCCTTGTCGGTAAGGGAACCTTTCACCCTCCTCTTTTTAAAAGATCTCTTTTGTTATGTCTTTTAGTTCACATAAAATTATGTTGGAATATGTTCTTCTATATCCTTAGTGATTTAAATTTTATGTCCAAGTGATGATATACCCTTTTTATCTCTAATCAACTCATTTTCTGAATTTTTTAGCGACGCCGTTTGGCTGTCAAATTTTTTAAAGGGAACTTCTTAACCCAATTTTGATTCTTTGGGATAAGCTTGTACTCCTTGAATATGTCGTTCTATGAATATGTGTGAATAACCTCTGATTTTTTTACAGTTAATATCCACTTTTATTTGGTGTATTAGTTTGTCACACATAATTATGTAATTGATTTATCCTTAATCCAAGGATACCGTCTTTGTATGGGACTTCGCCTCAATCTCATTTCATTGAGGCATATTTTGTTTTATACACAACCTTCTTTTATACGGTGTATAAACCCATTTGACTTTTATGTTTATCCGAAAGAAATCTTTTTTTATACAAAGCATTTTACTAAATGACAAAAGCGAATTTTTTTGTCGTACGTATGAGGTGACAGCGTCTTCTCCGCTGCAGTGACCATTATTTGAGTTTCGGCTTCCTCTACAAGCCATACATTTTTTTAAAAGAAAAATAAATACCATGTTTTACATTTTGTTTATTTTTGGTATTGAAAATGGTTTTCATAATGTCTTTATATAAATGTGATTTATTGATATCTTGTGATTGAAAAGTGGAAATGTTATGTTTCCTTTATGCATGTTTTATGTGATACGATTATGTTATGGTTCTTGGGCATTATTATGAAGACGGGTGGTTTCGTGATAAACTAAGGGCAGGTGAGCCTGATATAGCTCTCCAATGCATTGGGTAACACGAAGGGTTTAAAAGTTAAGGTTTCTCCGAAGTGATTTAGTGAATATACTGTGATTGGTATTCCAAACGTAACCAAGTGGGTTACTCCCTACGTAAGAATGTTATGAATGCCTCAAGATACCTCTATATCTTATGATTTCTATGATTTATTCATGATTTTATGAGGTATGTTAAAGTGATTATGTTTTATGGGTAAAGTATGATTTAATTCTTATGTATACATGTACTCATGTATCCTTTCCATATTTTTATATCCCTTACTGAGCTTTTTATGCTCATCCCATGTTTTTGAAATGTTTTTCACAGGTCAAGGGAAGGGTACATGATATGATGATAGTGTCAAGGAAGTGTCAAGAAAGAATCCATGTTTTATTTTAAATATGTTTCCGTTGATGGAAAAAATGAAATCTATCTTTTATGTAACCACTTTGTTTAAATGTGGAATGTAATGCAAGTTTTATGATCTAATTCCCTAAAACTCTAAACCTGAAAAGATCCTCAATGTGTAATCTTATAATAACACAAGATTAATTAAGGTTTAAGGCTGGGGACTTATAATATCAATACAATAATTTATTTTAAATATATTAATTTAATTGATGTATAACATGAGATATTCATAAAAAATAATGGGACATTAAAATTTATTCTATTTATCGCAATTTTAATATTTTTTGTATCAATTTTTAATTATTAATTATATAACACATATGTCGATGTTTAATAAGGAAATAATGATATTTATAATCTCTATAAATTATTTATAATTTAGTAGGATAAAAAATTATTTATCTTTTAAAATAAATTTATAACTATAAATATTAGTTTCTTTGTATCCTCAAATATTTATAAAAGTTTAAATGAACAAAGGTATATTTTTGTGTTTTTCATCATTTAAATTATTGTAGGGGTTATTGTCAAAGAAATGTTCCAACAAAACTCATAAATTTTAAAACTAATGTCTTAAAGTTAAAAGTATTTTCAAAAAATTAGTTTTTAAATGGTTGTTTTCATTTTTAAACCTTATATTCTTTGTTTAGGGCCCAAGTAAACTCATATTTACGATAATCATAATAATTATTTTAAAATGGTCTCACTAATAGATTTTTTCTAATTAATTAGGATGGATTTATTATAAATTATATATTATTATAATTGAAAATATTCAATACAATTTTCCAAATTAAAGTCACAGAAATTGAATAATTTAATTTAAACTTAGTTATACAGAAGTGGCAAGAAAGCTAGTTTTTTATGTGAAAATGTTCAAAAGTTTAAAAAAAAATTATATCCCAATTTAATGTGAAAAATATTATAATGAAATAAATATGATTAATAAATTGATGCTAAAATAAATTTTAATTTAAAAATAATTTATAATATAACTAACATTTTAATTTATTTAGATGAAAAGTCATTTATCAGTTAAAATGTTGTATTTTTCATTATTTATCAAGAAAATGGAACTTCTAATAAAAATACCAAAAATTCAACCTAATATAATTTTTACATTTCACTTTAAAAAAGTATATTTATTTATTCAAATAAAATTTATAAGAGAAAAAAATTTAGTTTAATGAAATGTGCTTCATTAAAAAGAAGATAATTGCCTTTATAAAAATATAACTTGTTATACGTAAAATAATATTTGTTCGTATCTTATTCTAATAAAACTTATTCGATTAATGCCAAAAAAATTAAATAATTTATAGTATATAAATTTTATTAAAAATGTTCAATAATGGTAATTAATTTAATTCATTAAGAAAAATATCATTTAATTCCTAAAATAGTTTTTATATAATCCTTTCCTTTATATTAAATTCGTTTTCATATTAATTTCTAATTAATTTGTAACCAATGAATTCAAAAAATATTTTTATAAGTCGGTTAATATTATTTTAAACATCCAATATAATATTTATTAGAAAATATTCATTTTAAAATATAATATTAATAGTATATTATTGTTCGTTAAAACATGATCTTTCGAGTAACTCAATATATTGAAAAAATCATTGTATAACATATCATAAGATAAACTCACTCTTGCATTTAATGAAAGAGAAAATAAATATTGAATTAATTTTATATTATAAAATATAATTTGATTCTTTTAAAATCTTATAGTGTTACAATATATAATTCTAATCAACCAAAAAATATTGGGATAGAAAAATAAATCACACCATTCATAGATTCTGTTAGTCGTACGTACACAACAATGTCGTCTTCATTTGTCATCCATTTCAACAAAAGAAATTTAAATATTAATTTACCTTTCTATAATAATTATTATATCACATAAATCATATATATCTATATATATATATATATATATATATTTGTATAATCATCCTTTTTACCATCCATTTAAAATAGAAACGGATAATGAATCACAGCACTTTGTGGAGGTGGTAGTCCATGCGTATAGATGAGAAACATTATAATTTCTAAACTGATTTGAAGGTAAAAAGTTATATATATAATTATCATTAAATAATAATATCTATAGTAGATATATCATGAATATACATTGAAACCATCAATATACTAATCAATAAATGATGTCGATGTGGAATTAGTTGTATTCATCTATTGAGATGACAAGCAGTGCATACACACAAGAGATACTTTTGCTTCTCATTTGAAAGAAAGAGGGAGATTAAATATTTTATCATAATCATAATAGATATTAATAACATTTATTATACTAAACATATTACTCATGATGAATATAATTGATTTAGGGGGAAAAGATGAATTGAAAAGTAAATGATTTGTTAAAGAGATTGTATAACCATGAATGAACACTATTAGATATCCTATTAAGGATCATAGGTTTGGTCATTCGGGAATATGAGAACCCATATAATAATAAAAATGAATTTTATAGTTTATTTTTTATGGTATAGTTGGGTCATAAGGATGAAACTTGTGTTATAATGTGATGGAAGGGATATCCTTCTATTAGAGAGTTAAAGGGAACACTTTGAAATACTAAAAAGTTTAAAATGTATTTTAGTCATTCAAATGAAATTCATCCAAATGGAAATATATTCATATATATGGTGTGATATTGGTAATATATTATCATCTAAGAAACTTTTTATAGGATTAAGTTTTATTTTAAAGATTATATTTTAGGTTTATCCCTATAGTTAACCTATTTTAACCTTAACAGTTGTAATTCATTTTTCACTCTAAAGAAATTATAATTTCAATTATAAGGTAATTATTAACTCATAAATTGATAATTTATAAAATTTTATACCTTATCTTATCTAATTTTTTATATTTAAATATTTCAAATTTTGAAAATAATTTATTAAAACAATATTTTCATAAAGTATCATTAATGTCAACTTTGACACTATTTAATAATTTTTACTTAAAATACTTAATGAAAATGTTTTAATGAAAATATAATCAGTTAACATAACACTAGTATGTTATATTCACAAAAAATTCATGTAACTATATATCCTGATCAAATTATATAACAATAAAAATTTTGAAACTCTTTTATTTTATTTCTTTATAGATCGAATAAATATTATTTTAGTACGGTGTAAGAATTTAAAGTAGTTATATAATTCCTAATAGTAATAAATAAATTACCATAACGAAAATAAGTTTATTATTCTCTATATAACCATTTATATTCATTAATGTGTTATTTCTTCCCCATTTGAACACATAATAGATATTTAAAACAAAGAGAGTGATATTTTGTAAATTTTATGATTTAAATATTATATTGGTCATTTTCATGGAAACATGACTACTAAAAAATAAAATTATTGAATAAGGTAAAAAAGGGTATAATTTAATCCATAAAATAGAAATTATGATGAAATATTAATGCCTTATCACTTAGTCTTAACCAAGATTAAATAGATTTACACTTTCTGAGGTGATAAAGTTTACCACTCTTACCATTTATTTTTGAAAATGTGAAAGGGGACTATTTAAAAAAATAAACTAAATATAAAAAATATGGAATTGATTTTATGAAATTAAATACTAATAAATAAAATAATTTAATTTAAAAACAATAATGGAAAAAATTAATAAGGTCATTTTTTAGAAAAATACAATTTTAAACATAAAACCTATTTTATTCTTATCCCATTCCTAGAAAAAAAGTAATGGAATTCTAAAACATTTGACTAAATATGTAATTTATAATTTTTTTTAAATAATTCACTAAGACTGATAAATTTAATTTTTGATGATGAATATATAATACACTCATAAAAGAACATTTTTTAGAAAATACATATTTACGTATAAATATATTTTTATTCTAAATTAAATCATAAAATTTATTCCATAAAAATAATAAAATTATATAAAATATAATATAAATAATTCTATATTTACTCCTTTTTAAAATAGTATGAAACTTTTAAAATTTCTAGAACAACATAATACTGTTCAATAAAAAACAATATTTTTCACTATCGTTTATAAAATCATTATTTTCAAAAAAAATTCTAGAAATAGAAAATTAGATAATGTTGATATGATGATTTAAAAATTTTAGTTTATTTTATGAAAATATTTAATGTTTCAAAATGTAAATATAATATATTCCTACAAAAATCAATAAATTCATTTTAAAAGAAATATATTTTTTAAACTTAATATACTTTAATAAAATTTGAATACTTATTTTCGATAAATTACTCAATAAATTAATATTATGTGGGATATTTATAATATATTTTATAATTTATTTAATTATATTTATACCCACCAATATAATGGCTTGGTTATAACTATTATAATTAAAAAATAATATTTTATTAGTTTGTCGTTCTTTGATTAAACATGGTGTTGCATGTAATGATTTGAATAAAATAAATTAAATTGAATTAAAAATATATATTTTATTAAAACCTTTAGATTTATACAGGAATAGATATATTGTGGTTGAATCATTTTTTCCAGAACATTGTAGTCATAAAGAAGAAGTATAGGGTTCATTTTGATAGTAAAAGTGCTTTGGAGATGACAACAACTCTATAAACCATTCTTAGATGAAGCAAATTCTCATTCACTCTCTTTTGACAAGTATGGGGACAGAAAAAATAGACCAATACTTGTGATGATCCACATAAATAAGAATCTTGCAGATATGATGACAATAGAGGTAGATCAGAAGAATTTGAAACTTTATTGATGATTTAGTAAATTTTAGTTGGAGGAGGGAATGTTATTGGATGTTTTTTCTATTATCCATTTATAGGTGTTTTGTTTACCAAACTAACAAACACATGACTGAAACCAATATTGATGTTAAATAAATATGTGTTATTCAATTATACCAAGTTTTAAATCCTTAAGTGTAGGTTATAGATTGATGATTGTTTTTGTTAAACTTGAAAATCTGACAATTCCTTTTAAAATAAGGGTAGTGGAACCATTATAGTGTTAGTTTCATGATATAGATCTCATTAAATTTAGTAAGATATATTTAATAGATACATGTAAAAGTATAGAGGGAGGTGTATAGATATAGATCCTATAAACATTTTTATAATTGATATAAATCCTCAATTTTCAATTACATTCCCTTTCATTACTATTAGATTTTCACAAAAATCCTCATAATATAAAAAATTTATAGTGGATTAGTATCCATTTTGAAAGTGTCTGTTATAGATTTATTATACATTGGATAGTGGTGAATATGTGTTGGTGAATCTTAATCAATTTTTTTATCACCTTCACTTTTTAATTCTACATATTAAAATGGTGAATAGTTATGTCATTAAATTTTCCTTTTCCATTTATTTCATATCAATGAAAACACACAAATGATATAATTATTTAAAAGTTTCACCTTGTTAAAAGAAAGGGTGGTCATTGGTGTAGAAAATAAAAATATATTGTAACACATCCCAATATTCATTATCTTTTCATATAATATTAGGCAATGTTTTTTATTGACACCCATGTATACAATATAGTCTATCAATAATGATTTAATTCTTCTAGCACATTGGAATCACCCACACCTTACAATTATAGATGGTGTATTTATTGTGTCTTAATCCTCCTCCTCTCATACTAACACAACATCATGTAAGAAACTTCTTACCTTATTTTTTTCACATATAAAGGGAAGTGCACATAAACACACTTCTTCTGATTCACAGAAATAAATAAGTGAGTCACTTATTCTAAATTGTAATCATCTTCTATGAAAATATGAGTGCATATAAGTATTATTTATATGATGAAAATAATAAATAATTAAGCCAATTATTATTAACTCACTTCTCTATTATTATTTCTTCATTCTTTATTAAAAAAGTATATCTTGTGTTATCACCCCTATTCATGTTTTTCATCAGTGCATATGAACAATAGAAGAGGTAGAATCCACCTCTCTTTTGTTTGATACTACTAGTTCTATAATGTAATTAAAATAAAGTTTGTTATTCTCATATTATAAATGTTATAATTTTTCACCCACTCTTACTTTTCATTTCAATATATATCATATACACAAAAAATTATAATGTAGCGTCATTTTCCCTATTAGTCTTTTAGATTATTTGAATATAACTTTACATAACATTCAAACAATAGATATCTAAAAATCTGGGTGACTGTTAACTCCCTAATATATCTAAATTTAAAACTTCTGATCTTCAAAAAAAATTAAAACAATCAGGTTTCCTTTCACCCCCTCAGTGAAATAGGAATTTCCATCATCACGAGATATTAAAATATCACATCCTTATCCAAAATATATTCTAATTCAAAAACAATTCCATGTTACATGTGAAAATAAATAATTCTCACAGCCTTCTTCCTTCATCTTGAAAACTCTTATCCAATCCTTTAATAGTATAAATATTCCTTATTAAATCCATCCAACAATTTTCCAAAAATATATATCGTATTAATTTTCCGGTAAATATATGCATGAATTCATGAACATGTTATGGTAATGGACATCAATCTTGGAAAAAATTATTTCAAGAAAATCATCCCATTTACCTTCATTTAATCATACCTAAATCATGAAATAAATGATTGTGATATTTATTTCAGTAAAGTTCTACCATATTGTAATAATCACGGTTTTCCACCATATATCAGGATTTATTCATATTTTAAATATATATATATATATTCATATTCCTAAAAATAACCTATGTAGAAATATAGGACATATAATATATTTGAATAATTTATCTTACGTGGAATTTTGACCTATTTTGAGAAATTCCATTATATATATTCTTACCTATAACATTTCATATAACATCATTTTCGTATATTGTCTTGATTAATATTATAAATGTTCAATAAAAGTATTGTGTGGTTGATCAATATGTTCTATCTTGAAACTCATATTTCTCCTCAACTTAATGTCCTATCTGATAGTCTCATGACTAGCCATGCTACCCACCGTTGTTCGTGGACCAACAATGTCAACCCACAGTCACATGAACTGCCATGAAGCTCACCATTATCCCATGACATATTATACCAACCCATTGACCCAAGAACTACCATGAATCACATAGTTACCCCTTTACCTATCATAGAAACCAATTGTTACATGGCCTACCACGCATCTCACAGACATTGTTTTCATTATTACTATCTTCAGAACCCTTAGATTGTATTTTTTAATCTCATATAATGAAACTCAACATATTCACAACATTATATTATTAAAAATATCATAATAAATTGTGCATGATATTGGTTCTCCTTTTAGATATTTCACACTATAGAGCTTGATATGCTTAGGTGAGGAAATTTGTTGATTAGAAAAAGTAAAATGACAAATAGTGCTTGATAATTTTTAATGAATTTTAAGTGGTTTTATAATTATCTAATGATTTTGTGAATATGATATTATTTATACTCCTAAAATGATAATTGGTTAATAAGTATCATTAATTCATAGATATATCATCCTTGTAAAATAGGTCATATTCATATCACATGTATATCACCACCAATATTCCATAACATTTCATAGTAAATCCTCTATAAATGTGCGTCCATGTTCAAACCCCTTACTACAGATGAAATATTTATAGCCATAATATTAAATAACAAACCATAGGTTTATTAGTTTCACTTTAATATTGTCTTAGATATCTTTTTTATGTTTATGTTGTTCGGTTTTTGGGATTTCCAATGGTTGTAAATATATTTTTATTCCAAAAAAACATTAATCCTTTCAAAAAAAATTAAAAACAATAATATACTTACATCCATCAATTAAATATCCTCTTCTTGTAATCATTCTCCATTTAATTCTAATTAGAGATCAAACATGGATAAAATCCCCTTAAATCTTCAACACCATTTTATTTTAATGTAATAAATATCCTATAATTTTCAAGGACAAGAACCCCTCATTTTTTTATATAAAATATTATAATCAAAAACCATAATGAAAACTATTCAATGATATTTTATCAAATCATTATATACTATAACTAGTAAATGCATTCTTGTAACTTCTTCATTAATAATAAATATATAATCATCTTTACATAACATCCATGTTATTTTTTATTCATCAACATAATGAAATTTCATCACAATAACTTTATAAAAACAAATATAACACCAATAATATGGCCTAAAAATATCCCCATTGTATTTTTTTATCAATACCAGTCCTAATTTGATCTGTTGATATATACACATTACTTTTATTTCCCTCCACCTTTCACATCAATCATTCAATTCATTTATCTCCCCCTTATTGATAAGAAATATAATATATTAGGGAAATTGAATCAATTCATACTTAATAAGAGTTACATCCACTAACAAAACTTATTTTTATATGATTCATGCTTGGTAGAAAACAATATTGATTGATTTAGACAAAAATGTTGTCCTTTATTAAATAAAATGATACCAAATGTATTAAGAAACTCTTTACCCTTCTATGAAACAATCCAAATATTTTATAACAAATCCATTGATGAAACCAAATGAGATAATATTTTATAATGAAATATATTAATAGAAGTTTCCATGTAAATGAATCATATTCTTAAATAATAAAAAATTTAGGAAACAATAATTATCGCACCTTATTTAAAATTCTTCACTTGTATCCCCCTCATAGAGACACTCTTCCAAAACACATATGGTTATCAAGACATTACTATTCCCATATCCTCATCAAGGATGATTTATTTGTTTGATTTCATTTTAGGATATAAATAGAGAAATCATTTCTATATGGTTTATTCTTTATATTTTTATCTAGTGTTGATATCATTCATATATTCATATGTTTTCCCCCTAAGATCATGGATCACTATTGATTACTTACAATTTAATTTCAATTTAAACACATAAATTTTATGGTAATAATGTGGATATTATTATTAGTCAATGTGAATAGAAACTTGGAGATTATTTTATCAATCATACTGTTCAATTATTCATTTATCCACATATGTTTCTCATATCATATTTGGTATTATAGATAAATTATATTACCCAAAAATCTTTTAATTTTTGTATATAACTATTTCCATATACATCCTTTATGTATAATGAATTCATGATTCTTTTATGGGTTTTTTATTATGCTAGAAGTATGCTTAAAAATCCATTATCCTTGTGTGTTGCCACATTGAATCTCTCATATTATAATTCTTCAACATAAGAGTAATATTTTGTTGATAACCTCACATGAAACTCAGGTACTTAATGTGAACTATATTATTTTACTTTTCAACAAGATTTTTCTTTTACCAAATTTAAATTTCATTCTTTTTATAAATTTATTTTTGAAATATATAATATATATTTTGAAACATTGTAGGCCTTTTTTAATATCGAAATGTAAATTATTGAGTTCATATCATCACATAAAATTTTTTAAATGATGAAATCATTCTACACATCAGCAACATGTTTTAATTATTATTGAAATTCATGTTGTTGTCTAAGTATCACTCAACACCATTTGGTGATATCTTCTATGGGTTTTTTTGTTTAAATAAATTAATTAATTAATTACCATGGTTTATTCTTCATTATTATGTTGTGGAATTCTCTATTTACTTGCATTTGATATATATATTTTTGATTATGAACCAATTATATAGGAATAAGTGTAAACACTGTAAGGATCTCCAAGTACCACAATTTTTTTAACCGATCAAATTTATCTTCTTCACATGAGGGTTTTAAATTTTTATATAATTTTCCATATTGAAATCATTTTCCACATATCATTTTCTTTAAATGTAATAAACTAAAAATATAATGAAAATTTCCCAAAATATATTATATCACATAAATATTCCAAAAAAACTTGATCTTATTTGGATAAAATCTTGTTATCCATATTATATATCATAATATTTTTAGACATTCTTCATCACTAGTTGGAATGTTATTTGGGAACTAACCCCAATAATCAACATAAATAGTGTAGTAAAATTATCATTAATTCCCCTCCCCTATTCTTTAGAGGCATTAACATTAACTGTGTACTATTTTGAAAAATAGATTTAATATGAGAAATATTGTCTAAATGGGATAATAATTCTACTTAGTATTTTTCTATGGACTTCTAATTTGATGATGCCAATGTCTTACTACCATAAAAGAAATGGTTTTAGATCTAAATAACTCTTATAGACACAATTTGAAAGCATATATGTTTTATTTAAATTCTTGTGGTGATTTTTCTTAACTTGATTTTATATTTTCTAATGTAACCTCAAGTACAATACTTTCCATACTGTGAAAATTATAACCACCATAGATTACCCTTATTTTTTATGCACCATTATTATTTATATATATTTATTTATCATGTATATTATACTTATACTTTAGTATTGTGTCAGGATACTTAATTATTTCTTATCCAACCTCTTTTAATTTTATTCTAGATATAATTGATGTTTTTCATGTTTACTTCAAATTAATAAATCATCTATTAAAATACATTAATGATATAATAATTCTCTATAATTTGGTTGATCTGTTCATAAAAACACAGGGAGAATCTCTATATATTCTATATATATATATATTCTTCCTCTTCAATGTTCTTGTAGAGCTCTATACAGGTTAGAACCTTCTATCATTAAGTCGTCTATATATTTTATGATTCCTTCTCAATATAGTATATGTATTCCCATATGATACCAAAAATCCAAAAAACTATCATCTCTGTAAAACCATTATATTTTATGAATACCAATGTGTTCGATAACATACAATACTTGCCACACTAAACTAAAACGAACCATGAAATAATTTTATTATAAATATGATAGTTATAACGGAATCCTTGAATTAGAAGGTATGAATAGAAGTAACATCATTATGAAATATACTAATAATAGTCCAAATAAATATGAATTTATTGATTAATTATTAAGAAATTTTGACTTAACTTTTTGTAAATTCATTTTATGAATAAAATTTTCATTTTTCTCAAAAAACATTTTTATTATTTTGTTGAGGGAATAATATAATTAATTTATAACATTATTAGAAATATTATGTAATAAAAATGTTAAAACACTTTAAATAATCACATTAAAATAATTTTAAGTTGATATTTTGGGATTTTTATAAAATTATTAATTTTTCAATTAATGGTGATAAAATGCCAATTTTATTCCATATATAATTTTCAATTAAAGTATTTACAACTTCCAATATTGTGTATATTTTTATGAAATATAATTATTTAATTTTTATGAAAAATAATCCAATTAATTTGATTTGATTTTATATTATTCTTAACTTTGGTAAAAAAATATTTTTATACTAAAATGTATATTTTTTGGAAGAAAACTATTGTTCATATTTTGTGGGTTTCTATGAAATGTAATTTATAACACTTATAGGGATTTAATTTGATAAAATAAATTCACTATTTTAAATAATAATATATAAATTTGGTAAATGGATCAAATGAATTATTTTCATAACAAATAATAACCAAGGTAAAAAAATATCAACATAATGAATGGAAAATTATGTTAACTAAGGATAAAAATTATGTGAAATGTATTTAAAATCACCTTAATAATAAATTTTATTTATTTTTTATTGATTTATCTCTATAACATCTTAATATTTTAGATAATTATGAATTTTGGTCCCATTTTCCCTTGATAAAGAACATTATATTATTTTTTGTAAAGGAAAATTTCAAAAGATATTTTTATTATTTTTATTATCTATAATATTTATTGTCTGTGAAAAAATAAAAGGTAATAAAATTTTATTAATAATAAAAAAATTGTAATATTTTTTAATTTTTTATTTTTAAAGATGATTTAATTATATTAAATGTTTATGAAATTCTTATATGGTTCTTGTTCATTTAGTATAAAAATAAATTAAATGATTTTAAAAATCTAAAAGTAGTATTTTTTTTTTGTTTTGTTATGGCATTAGAATAATTTTATAGATAAATATATTGTATTTTTGATTTGTTAATATTTTTTATTTTAACTAAATTATAGTTTGAATTTTTTTTATAGTTAAATTATTTGAATAGTTATAAAAATGACAATAATAGTGGTTTATGTTAATCAATATTTTATTAATTGATTGAAAACTCATTATTATATTATATTTTTAGATGTTATTAGGATATAGTATATAATATCATCCATTGTCCACTTTTTATAAATAATCTATTTAAATTAACTTTTTAACCTCAAATTATTAAAAAACATTGATATCGTGGTAATTTTTAATAGGGTTAACAAGAGGTTAGAACTAATAGAAAATGGTTAAAACAATATCAGAAAATGTATAAATTATATATATGATATTATTTTCACATAGATTCATCCTATATTATAAATTTAAATTTTTCCTCACACGAACATGAAAATTAAATTGTATTAATTTAATAATTAATATAATTATATGGAGTATCTTATCCTCTCTTATATAAGGATACCACATATACTCTCATCATCACACATATTGAGAAAAATAGGTCAGGAAAATTCTACCAAAACATCCTCTTAAATTAGTAATATAAAATCTATTGGTATTTTTATTCTTAAAGTAACATATCTAGGGCTCTTAAGGGGAAATCCAAATGACGTTCTTCAAAGATGAAGCAATCATCTTAACCAAGTGTTTTAATTTAAATTATTCTACCTCCTTTAATTGAATAAAAACTATTCTAATATAAAAAATTAGTCTGTTAAATATACATAGTTGTTATTATTTAAATTTTATAACATTATTAATGTTATTTTTCCATCAAATGGGAAATGAAACCACCATTTTCACATATTTTTGATTTACTACTTCACGAATCGATGTATTTCATTTATCATTTCCAGTTTTTATGGATATTGATTTTAATGGATTCAATTTATATATATGATATTTATAAAATATTTATAATTATAAATATATAATATATCATCTATCTATATAAAATTTCAGTTATGAAAAATAGATTCATCACACATGCATGTGTATGGACTACTGACTCTATATAGCGATATAACTCATTTTTTATAAACCTCCTCACATGGATGGTAATGGAGATATATTTAATTATTTTTTATGTTTATAAGATACCAATGATTCTATAAAGTCTTTATTTTATTTTATTTATCTCTTTTACATCCAATAAAAAGAAAAAGCACCACTCATTTATATTTGTGAACTACTTCCCCACTAGCCGATGTATTTCGTTTTTATGAATTTTTTTAATTGAGGGATATTAAATTGTACTTAATATTTAAAATTATTATTATAAAATTATTATTATTCTAAAAATTATGGAATAATGAACCAATATACCATGGTCTACCAATCAAATTTTGTTTTAGGTATTGTGAACTAAACTACTTCAAAATGCCTGACATAAACATATTCAATTTATTAACGATATAAGTCATGGTAATTAATGAAATAAAGTAGATTATGATAATATTATAAATCTTAAAAATTAATTAAAAAATTAAATAATAATATAATTTTATCATATAGGACGTAAAGAATGTAAATGGAAAATTGTGACATGAGGTAAGGAATTTTTTTAAACCATATTTTAAGAGTTTAAATGTTTTTATTTTATTTTTAAACTATATTCATGTCTATTACAAATTTTAAAAGAATATTTTTAATATTATAAGATTAATATTCAATTTAATTTAAAAAATCATTAATTTATTTAAAAAGGGTTACAAATAATACAATTAAACCTTTTCCAAACAGGATATTTTGACAATTTCAAAAAATATAGAAATGAATAATGTTTTTATTATATACAAAATGAATGTAATTTATCACTATCATGACCATTATTTTTTAATATATATTAATTATATCGAACTTAATGAATTTACTTGAAAATATGGTAGATGAGGTAAGGTATTTCTCTTTTAAACCTTATCTTAAAATTTTAAATGTTTTTATTTTGTTTCCCACTATATTCGTGTTATTTAAAATGTTTAAAAGTATGTTACTAATATTATAAAATATATATTAAATTTAATTTGATAAAATTATTTACATAATTTAGAAATTCTTTCAATGAATATAATTAAAAATATTTTAAACATTTTATTTTAAAAAATTTATAATAGTTTGAAAGAAATAATTTTTTTACCATATACAATATGAATGTAATTACCCATTTTCCTGAACATTATAATTTGAAAATCATCATATTAATTTTTTTTATAGATTATAAATAATATATTTATGACACTATAAAAATTTATGATATATTTCTTTTTATATAAATTTGATTACTTTGATTGATTACAATACACACAACACCGAGTCTAAATGAACTGTAATGTATTATATTGTTATAATATGGATATTAAATTGATGAAGTGAATAGGAATAAAAAAACATTTAATATATATATATATATATATTAGATTTATCAATTATATTGATAAAAAAAACTCTCTGTTTAGTTGAGTAGTTATATAATTTATACATACATTTTACCTCAAAATGGTTTTTAGTTCTTTTTGTAGGAAAAAATATAAATAATTTCTTCAAATTATAGAAACTTTACCTGATAATTTTAATATAATTTCAGAAACCATCATTTCATAAATAACTTATATTTAATTTTTACTAATTTTTTGAAAATTATAATTTTTCCATGAATAATGAAAAGCAGTAATATTAATTGAAAACTCTCTTTTTATTTAATTCATAGAAAATTTTCAATTTTTTAAAATAATTTAAAAAGTAAAAGAAATTTATTTATATTTTTAATAATATAAATAATTTTATTGAAATTTATGATATGTTTTATTTTGGTATAAAAACCTTTTTATAATCTAGAAATCATTTTCGTCAGAGAAAACTAATTTTCATCATATTTTTTTCGGTTTAATTATAAATTAAATTGTAACCTATCATTGATCTTATTTTTGAAAAATGGATCCCATATTTTGAATAATTAGAATAAATTTCTTTAAATATGTAAATTTTATTTTTTATCGTTATCAATATTAGAAAAGGTAAATATTTTCTCATTGACAAGAGTATAACAAGTAAAACGAGGTTAATACTTTTGGATAAGGCTTTATAATTTCTATAAAACATTAATTTATCCTATTATATATGTGGGGATTATATTGTATAATAAATATTATTTTATTAAGTGATATTAAAATAATACCAATATTATATTTGGTTAAGGTAATGAGATATGTTTTAAAATATTGATCATATTCCATTATTTTTCAATTTTACTTTTGTGGTTAAATTCAGGACCCTTAAAGAGTAGGTAACTTCAATACTATGGTAAGTGTCAAGTGGATTAATGGGGGATAAAACTAAAAGAAAATGCCTCAAACATACCTATTATTTTTCTAAATATTATTAGATGAGAGTATTATGACAAAAATTCATACAATATTATAACTATAGGAATTTTTTCCACTTTATCTAAAAAATATTTTTTATTAATTTAATACATTAAGTAATTATGTGGGTTCCCCTCTCGTTAATTATAAAAAAGAAACTCTACTACTTCATTAATAAAAATGTTTAATAATTATATATCTTTCAATACGGACCATAATAACATTATATAATAGATTCCATTGTCTCATATCTTATATTATTTCCAAACGGTCATGCTTTTGAGGATAAAGGTGTAATCCAAAAGTGGTTTCTCAATGAATAAGTGTAACACGTAACTATGTACTTTAAGTTTAATTTATCTTTATACTAACTCTAAATACATAATATTCAATATGATATAATGAATTAAATATCTTAAATATATAAAAAATTATCATTAATATTTTATAACCATTATCTACCTTGTTTCTATCCTATAGAAAGTAAAAACATTGCTCGTACATATATACAACTTACTCTCTCCACATAAAAATTTAATTAATTTTCATCACCACTTTACTTGGATGGATATAATTATTGATTTAATAAATATAATTTTTATTTAAGATATTTTTTTTTCAAGGTTGAATTAGTATTTACCTTTATTTGGTTCCATCTGTAAAAAATGGATTATGTGTTGATGTAAACGAATAGATTTCCATCTCCATGAACATTGTAAATATGTTTTCCACTCTACATTTTATGAATGAATCTATATATATATATAATATTTAATATATATATATATATATCCTCATTTACCTTTTTCATATGATTAAACCCTGTCCAATATACAACGTCCAATACTTTTGAAATGAAACTTCCAAGAAAAACAAATCAATTAACACAAGGATGTGATGATTTAAATATGGTTACATTAATAAATTACTGTTAAAATTTTATTAGTGGATCATATATGATATTATATAATATATTTATAATAAATGTAAATTTATTCTACATTATTTTAGATCAACATCAATATATTTGGAACTTGGAGTAAGAGATTTATGTTAGAGTCTCATTTTTATCATGATTGTTTATGATTAAGTTTCCAATGATGAAATTTAATGTCCTCTATCTTAGGAATCCAATGAATTTATTTCTCATATTCTTATCTATGGAGATTAATTGTTTTACTTTCATTTTATTCACTTTATGTACTCAATATTCTAAAATGATATTGTTAATAAAAACTTATTTTATTTCTCTCACCGATCAAAAATCCATTTTCTCCAATATCAATATGTTCTTAACATGTTTTCTATGATTATTTTAATATTATACTAATATTATTTAATTTAATTCTTTCATATTATTTACTTTTTATAAATAACTATATAGAATATTCTTATTATTTACCAAACAAGGTGCTCTTTAATTTTTACTAAAAATGTGAATGAAATCATGGTCGTAATGTACACTACATGAAAATAATTTTCCACCATCATGAAAATTAAATTATTTAATGATTAAATTAATTTTTGGTAAATTTTTTATAAAAAAAATATAATTTTGGAAACTTTTATATTTTAAATAAGTTATTTAATTATGAAATGGGTATTTTACTCTTGAACCATTATAAGCGACCCTTCAATGGATTTCTTAATCCAACATGAAATATTTTGATGTTATTTAATATTTACAAGGAATATATTCAAATGATGCCATTATTAATATTTCTTTTGATGTATTATGATTATTCTCATAATATTTTTATTAATAAATTTTTTTTCCATGGGTTATACTATGATGAAATATTGAAATGTTTATGAAACATGTTACCCTTCCACACATTATGATATGATTACTAATTTATGATCACATGGAACACATATATATGATTTATATGATGTGATTGGTGGGACTAGAAGTATATATCCATCTAATTCATTGGTTTAATATGGATATCTCCTAAGATAATAAATACTATAACATAGAGTGAACCCAATTCAGTAAGGGAACTTTTTAACTATTATAGTCTTGGGAGTGAACCGTGACTAAGGATATAATGTAATAAGGACTCAACCTAATCCACTATGATAGTCTTGGAAGTGATCCTTGGATAAATAAATGATTATCTTTGAATATTTTTATGAAAAAACATATTTCTTCTAAAAAATTTATTCTCTCAAAGCCTATTTGATTTGATTTATTTTTTATTCATGTCATATGAAATACCATGTTTTTAGACATGATTCCATGTTATCATATATGATTACTGTTATATGATATTCAAATGTTAATATCATATTCTCATACCCTTATCCTCAGGTTATTATTATTTTGAAATTTATATCGCCACTTTTACCCTTATTAGTCACATAATCTCACCTTTTCTTATGTTTACCTTCCCCATGATATAATGGAAGATTTTAACTGAGATATTTCTATAACGGGTGATAGTTTTTAAGAACTATATGGGATATGATGTATATCTATTTTGAAAAAGTTGTTTATGTGTCTGTGTTTTTAATGAAATTAGGCATATATCATCCTACAATGGATATTAACGTTATGTATTTAATATTAATCTAATAATATTTAACAATTATGTATGAAATTTATGGGTCAATATAATATCACATTCCCCATTATATTTATTTTTTGAATAATTTTAAAAGTAAAATTGTTTTTACCCTTATTTTTTATTGAATCCTAACAGTGCATTGTCATTTATCGTAAATCTAATATTCTAAGATATTTTACAAGGTAAATGAATATATATATGTGTGTGTGTGTTTTATGTATATTATTTTCCCCTAAATAAAATTAATAAATTTTTTCCTGATATGGATCTACAATACATTGGTTAATGATTATGTTCTCCAAATATTTTTTTATAGTTAACAGGGTACGTTATTTAATTTTTAAAGGTTCTTGTAATGGTACTTTGAATATGATTTCCTTGGGAACCTATATGAATCTATATGTAAATATTGGTATTTCTTTATGTATTACAATGATATTTTGATTAATTTAATTATTATTACCTTAAAGGGTAACATATATGTTTTTTAAGAAATTGATTTCTTAAATTCACAAGTTTTTTAGAAACCCTCATAATTATAATTTCTCATTTATGTTTTATTATGAAAATTTATATAAAAATTATTTTTTAGTAAAGATGATTTCATATGTAATAATTCAATTATTGGATCATGTTTTTTATTATGTTAAAGGTAATCTCTCTTATATGATCTCATGTTTTTCAATGGGACTAATGTTTTTATTTTATTTTCTTAATTGTCCCATACTAAGAATATCATTATCATCCCATGTTTTAAAAGTATTTTTCAATTGGATTAAGGATAAGTAAAATTTTAATAATGTCAAAGTTCAAGATATATTATTTACCTTTAATGAAGAAAATTATTTCTTTATAAAAATCTTTTTAATGGGAAAATGGATATTGTTTGGGGATGAAATAATTATTATAAAATTGTTTTTCCAAAATATCTAAAACTCAAAACCTAAAAGGTCCTCTGGAATGTAAGTGATATAATTTTTTAATTTGATTTTGTATATTATGGATTGTTAAAATTGGTTTATATTTATCATTATCAAATCCATATATATAAGAATTTTTTTTCACATAATATCTAAGAGTACTAGTCATGGTATGTGGTCATTTTAATAGTGTACAGTTTAGATAACATTCAATATTAGTATCTTTTCATGTGTAAAAAACGTAAGAGTTATGGATTACATCAGGGGTTTATAATTTTAGGTTTAATCATATATTGAATGTTCTAGAACCCCATTTTGAGGTTTTAAGTGATGTAATTTTATTGTTATTAAAGTTACTTTGGGATAATTTTATTTTGTTTTGATAAATGATTGTGGTATATATATCCCTTATATTTAAATTTTTGTAAGTGAAAATTTTATTTGAGGAATAAATCTATAGTTTTTTATTGAAATAATTTAATGGTATTTATAACCATTATTATTATGATGATAAATAATGATAGGGTGATTATAGTTAATTCATATAAATGTTTTATTAGATGTTGATAACATATACTCTATCATATAGATAACCATTGGACTAAAAAAGGATTTATTGACTATGTGATTAATTTTATTTTTAAAGTAGTTCTATATTTTTTGATCAATGCATGACTAAGGTAAAGGAAAATACTTTTTGACAATATGGTATTTTATTTTAGGAATGATGTTTGAATTATCTGTTATAATTATGTATGATTTCATTTTATTTATATTTTCATTTTGATTATTTATGAAAAATATGAGAATATTTTGAAGAATATATTATTTGGATATAGACATTGTTGGGTATATCACATTGTGAGTTAAAATTGTTGTTTGGAGATAAATTTTAAATTTATTGTAAAATAATATTTGATCAAGTCTTCCCAGTTTTGGGTATTTGAGAAATTACTTAATTTTATTGAAGAGTTTTAATGTTATAAATTTATGAAATGTAAATAGTTTTACATTATTTGTTTTTATTTATACTTTTATAATAAATGCAGTATTTATTTATATTTTATGTTTTCTTACATTGTGTTAGAAATTTTGATTTTGGTTTATATTTAAAAACATGAATAATTGATTTTTAATATTTTTAAATGGTATGATATTTTATAAGTTGAGTTTTTTACTTCATTATTGGTAAATTATTCCTTGATATTCGTTTCATAGAATAAGTGATATTATAAGAGTTGAAATTGATGAATCCCAAAAAAATTATGAAATTAAACATATGAAATTGAACGAAATCAATTATGTATATCTTCTAATGTTATCTATCTTAATAGTAAAATAATTCATCAACTCTAAGAAAATTATCTTGAAACTATAATGTTATAAATTTATGTTAATTTATGATGATTTAATTCATTCATTAATTATAAAAAATTATATCATATTCTCTTTACTTTCTTATTTTAATGTCTATATCTTCACTTCACAACAATTTTATTATGTTGAAACCAAGTAATGTGTTGTTATTTGTGACCTTCATATATCAATTTAACTCTTTGTAAAATGATGTTTTATTATCCATTTTATTATGTGGGTTTTCCAAAATAAATATCTTAAACGTATAAACCCAAGAATTTCCATGATAAAGATCAAATTGTGAGGATTTAATTTATTAAAACGGGGATTTAGTACCATGATATTTTAAAATAACATTATAAATTTAATTATCAAACTTAATAATAATAGATAGATTAATTATTATGAAATAATAAATCAATTTTTAATAAGTCAATTTTATGATTCAAAAATAATTCTTCTTTAATAATTGTTTAAATATATTTTTTTGAGAGAATATTATAATTAACATTTGACACTTTAAAAAAATTTATTTTATTTAAATGATCTAATTTTTCAAATAATCTTATCAAAATTATATTAGGTTGAAATTTTGGGATTTTTATCAGAATAATTATTTTCTATTTAATATTGAAAAATAATTATTTTATAAAAAAGTGTGTTCAATATTCATGTATTTATAATGTGTTAATTTTAAATAGATTTTAAAATTTCATTAATTAATTTTTTATTTAAATAATCTAATTAATGAAATTATAATCTAAAATATGATTAATTTTCTTTTAAAACATTTTTTACGTAAAAATATATTTCCCTAAAATTAAAATATTCATTGAGTATTAAGGGTTTAATTTAAAATTAATTTTGTCCAATTAAATGGATTGAATTTTAAAGAATCTATTATTTATTTGAAATTATCATTTTAGAATATGATAAGTATGAAAACATTAAATTATTCATAATAAACACTAACCATTGTAAAACATATCACTTCAGTGATGGTTAAATTGGGATAACTAGGGTAAAAAATAATGTAAAATGGTTTTAATGTCACCATAAATATGATATTAATGTTTTTATTGTTTTGATATTGTAATAAATAGTGAAAATATTTTAGAAATTTATTTTTGGGGTCTATTTCCCTTGGTCCATAACTTTATATTATTTTATGAAAAGGAAAATTCTGAAATGTCACCTTATTTATATTAATATACATAATATTTTCATAAAAAGATTAAAAAAAGTAATTCACAGTTTGAA
Source organism: Viscum album (assembly GCA_963277665.1). Taxonomy (NCBI): domain Eukaryota; kingdom Viridiplantae; phylum Streptophyta; class Magnoliopsida; order Santalales; family Viscaceae; genus Viscum; species Viscum album. Next base: position 1,883,554,410 of record OY728132.1, read on the forward strand.
AAGGTTAATGTGGAGATAAAGAAATTTTTTATTATAATTTAGATTTTATTATTTTTAATACAAATTTTTCCTAATACTTATGCAACACTAATATAGTTCTTGTGTAAACGGTGAAAAATTAAATTAAATTAATTTTACGACTCAAAAGTTATGTTTTTTTGGGGACTTATTATGTCCAAAAAAATTTACAAAAAATATAATATATTAGTGATGTTGAAATTTTTTTTATTCTACTTACAATACTATATTTTTTGAAATTTAAATTTAAATTCTATGAATAGTCCTGAAAATGACTGTAATGGTATTCTATGATAAATAATATTTTTTTAAATTATTTAATACTCAAAATATACTAATATATGGGAAATATAATTTTATACAGTCTATAATATCAATAATTATCTAATATCTTGTTACTTTTTCTTTTATTTTAACTTTGATGACACATAGATAGTGAAAATCATTTTTATCAGGGTTGTCATTAAAAGGGTTAAAGAGAGGTTGAAATTAAGAGATAAGGTTTAAAAAATAATATAAACATGTATAAATTTAATTTTATGATATTATTTTTATTCATCCTTAACATATATTCAAAATATTAAACCTTTGATATACATTAATCGTAAAATTAATTTAAATTAATTGAAAACTTTTGAAGTTTTATGGGTTCACATGTCCTTTATTATATAAGGACACTACCTCCCCTCTCTTTATATAACATATTGAACCATATATACTGAAAAAAATCTTAAAAACATATATTATCTTAATTATATACATTATAGAGATTTTTTGTAGTAAAATTCCATCTATTATGTCTTTAAGATGATATCTAAAGAATATTCTACATATATGAGGTATTCATCTTATCCAAGTTTTTTAATTTTATTTCTTCTTCTAAAACATCAAATTATCTCCAATATATTAAAACATAATATAATAAGTACCTATTAAATATATAAATTTATTTATTTTAATTTCATAACATTATTTTTCATATTTTTTAATAAAAATGTAAATTAAACCATCATTCATTCATATGGGAAGACTATGGCCTCACAAACCGATGTGTTTCATTTATCATTTTTTCCTTTCATGGTCAGCTATTATAATGAATAATATATACATATATGATAATAATGAAATATTTACTAATCTAATACTGTAATATATCATTTATCTTAAAACTATTTCAAATAATTAAATCTAAAACATCAAATGTTCATGCGTATAGACTACCATCTCCACATAGCTATGTACATTGTTAATCAAAAACTACCACTCTTGGATGGTAATAGGGAAAATTTTAAAGAATATTTTTGAATTTAAAAACATTATAGTGATCATAAAAAGTTAATATTTTATTTTATTTATTTATTTTCCATCAAATTGAAAGTAAATACATCGCTTGGTGTTCGTATGTACTACGACCTCATGAATCAATATACTTTGATATCCATTAATATTTTTTATTCTTTTTGCTAAAATTTTAGTTTTTGTATAAAAATAAAAATAATTTTTTGATTAATATTCTTCTAATGATGAAAAAATTACTCATTTGACGATGGTCAACCTACCAATATTGTTTTAGGGATTATAAACTGAAAGTCCTCAAAATTTCTTTCATAAACATAATCAATTTACGAACAATATATTACATGGTCATAAATGAAATAAAATTTTTTGTTATCTAAGAATAAACCTAAATAAAGTTCTCAAGAAAATAAATAATTATTATATGTTCATTATACATGACTTGAATAATATACATGGTATTTTGGGAGAGGAGTTAAGAATATTTTCTTTTAAAAATTACATTAAAAGATTACATGTTTTTATATTGTTTTCCTTCCATATAAATTTAATATAAAATGTTTTAAAGTTTGGTATTAATATTTTTAAATTTATTCCCATTTTATTTTAAATCATGTATTACTTTCTCCATGGTTCTTTTGAAAATAATACATTTAAATGTTTTTTCAATAATTTATTTGGCCATTTTTTCAAAATTGTGAATGTAATAATTTTTTTAATGTATATGGATTGAACATAATTTCCCTCCACCATGACCATTATTATTTAGGGTGACTAAAATTTATTTTTAATTTGGTTTCATAATAATATTTGCTTTATTTTTTTCTATGAATTTGTTTAATAGGGTTTTTAAAAAAATGATTCTTTTGATTATTTTTATGTGAATAATAAAAGTTCATTTGCATATGTATCAAACACAATATTTTTGGAGATTTTATGAGATTAATTCATTATTATGTATTTTAGGTATGTTATGGTCCTTCTAATTGTTTTTGGATAGAAGATAAGCTTTATATATCTATTATAATATATGTGTAATGATTTAGTTCTCTATTGAATTTTATTATTTAAATGAGTTGGTTATTCAATTTGTGGGTTTCATGTAAGGGTTCTATGAAGATGATTTATCAAGGCACCTACAATTATTTTCTATACATTCAATTGGATTTTCATGGAAATATTTATATATCATAAGGTAAGATAATTATCATTTTTCAAGTAATGATTATTCAATTTAAGAGTAAAATGTTATTTTTTAAGAAAATGATTGAAATGAATTAACTTGGTTTTTAGAAACCATATTTATTATGATGTTCTAATTATGATTTTTATTATATTTTCTGTGAAAAAATCTGAAAATAAAACTTATTTCAAGTGTGATTAAATAATTATTAGAGTTCAATGTTTTTTATATTGCAGACAAACTATATTTTATGATATCGTGGTTTTGAAAAGGAATAACATATTCTTTTTATTATTGAAAATGATACTTAGTGATAATTTTTTTAATAATACCAAATTTTATAGTAATTTTTCTCTAAAATTATATATGAATATAAATTTTAATAAATTTATAGTTAAATAAATTGAAGTTACCTTGAATAATGTAAGTATATATTTATAAATAACATGTTTTTTTTTGGAAAAATGGATATAGTGTGGATATGAACAACTTGTTATAAAATATTTTTCCATAATTCTATAATCCTAACCCCTAAAAGTTCTCTATGTATGTAAGTGATCCCATTTTTATGTTTGATTTTTTATGTTTTGTATGGATACAATTGGGAATTATTTATCTGTATCAATGCCATATATGTAAAAATTTTGTTTTTATAATGTATCTTGAATAGTGGATCTAGAAGTATTATATATTAATTTTTCAATGGTTCATATCATCTCTTTTAATTCAAAAATGGATATTTCTTTATATATTTTTTGATATATGATCACTCTCACTAATTCTTTGATCTTCATAAGGATATTTTTGGAATTAACAAACACATAACCCATAGTCACTAGAGTTTCTTACATTATTTGAGGTTGATTAATTCTCCACATATATGGTGAGGGATTAAACTACTTTTTTTATATTTAATTCCATATCATTCAATTTAAATATTTTTTAAATTATAAAATGACAAACTTTATTCATATCATGGGATGGATTCTTTCATTAAATTTATCTTTCTATTTCTTTATCATGTTTATCATAGTTTTGGTATAGTTAGAATTATGATCCGAGCTAGATATATCCTCACACAAATTTAAATTATTTATAAATAATTAAATAAACTTCAAATCTTCAGTTGAAAAAAAATAAAATAAATGGAATCCAATTACATGTTATCCTCTATGTGAAACCAATGGAAATGAAATGTTAGGGATATATTCCACATTAAGAGAAGGTTAAATCAGTGGTGATATATAATCAATTTTGAATTTTTATACCATTATATTTTTACCTATATCAGTTGTTAAGGTGATTATTTCTCTTCTTCTATTTTCCACACCATTATTTTAATATCCAAACACACACACACACAAAAGAGATAGTGATTTTTAATGATTAATTTTCAATATTAAGGGAAATTATTTGGTGTGAATGGTAATATCCATTATCACAAAACCATACAGAAGTAAACCTGTTGGCTATAAGTGGGTCATGAATGTCTTTTAAACTAGTGTTTTCAAAATAGTCACTCCATAGTTCTTTGTTTATATATGTTTATAGGTGTCTCCCATTATTTATAATAATAAATGGTTTATTTCATGGTTCTTCTTCCTCTTCTTCTCTTACCCACAAAAAAATTATGTATTTTTCTAATATCTTTTATTCTCTTTATGCATGAAAATGAACATGGAAACTGTCCTCCTTCTTTAATGTAGTGAACTAGAGAGAAACATATTATTAAATTAATTCCCATTTTAGGAAAATAGGTAGCATAAATATGTTTTTATTCTGAAGAACATCACAACCAACTAGGGGAACTCTAAATCTCCAACTTCTTTATTATTCATTATTCATTATTCATTATTTAGGGGAAAAGGATAATTATGGTTCTATTATATTAATTTTTTAAATTCTTCTTTACTACATATTAATAATAGACTTTTTACTCCCCTTTTCTCATTTTATTGATACTATCAGTTCTAGAATTTATGTGCAGTATTATCATTTATTCTAATCATTACAGTTTTTTTTCTCATATTAACTATGTTGATATTTTTCATACTCTTTATTTTCCTCTCAATATAATACACACACACACAGAGATATATATATATATATATATTAAAACAAATATGGGTTCCTCATAATTATCCTATAATGATTGAATATTATTTTCCATAAAATTAATAATTTAGATATCAAAAAAATCATGATGCTTCATAAATCCCTAATATCAAATGATTTGAAACCTCTGATCTTCAGTATATTAAAATTTAGAGGTTTTATTTTTACCTCATAATGTCTTATGAATTTCTACATTCAAGTGATATTAAAATATAGAAATACTATACTAAATATTTATTTATCTAAACTCAATTTTATGTGGTAATGTCACTATACATATTTATCATAGCCTCCATCCTTTTTCACAAAAACTCTTCTCCATTATTTTATGATTATAATTATTCCCCATTAAAAACATATGTTTTCCCCAAAATATGTGTCACATTATCTCTCTTATAAATATATTCATAAATGAGTGAACTTATTATGGTCATTTGATCTCTATCATGGTAAAATATGTCAATCTAAAAATTCACTTTGAGGTGTCCCAAGAAAAACAAACACACTTATTTAATCATATAACATGAATAATGAGTTTATTCTAAAATAGTGGCAAAATTTTGGAAAACTGAAGGATGAGTTTCTTAGAATATTGAGTATATAAAGAACTTATTTCACAATACTCAACTACATTTCACTAAAATCAGTCAACTATAAACCTCATTATGAACATCTCACATATAATAATAATATTTGTATCATGGGAAAAGAAAAAAATAAGAAATAGGTGAGCTGATACATTTTTTAATGGAAACTATTCTAATTTATTAGATCATAAACATGAGTAAAAGCATGAATATGGGAGAAATTTCTGATAAATATAACATGGAATCAAATGTAAAAAATATAAAACATCATTGATCATTGATATTTATAAAATTGGAACATTAGAACAAATAAAAACCATCCTAATAATGTCATAAAATAATATAACTAAAATAAAAAATAATATGAAATCATAAATAAAAATTAAAATATATTTAGAATATGGAACAACACAAGTTTCTTTCATATAATTCAAATAAGGAACCTTATAGAAAAGTTTAATAAACATAATCAAAGTTATAAATTGTGAGAAATATCAACTAATCACACCATTTATGTTATGAAAAAATAGAAGTATCTCTAACATTTAAATTTTGAACAAATACAAGTATTCACATTATTTATATTGTCAATAAATCCAAATATTTCTACCCATTTGATTGTGAAAAATTCCAAGTATTTCCACTCTTAATTATCTCATTACATGAAAAACCATAACCAATCCATTTTATGGTGTTATATGTAATTTATTATACCTCTACAGCCCATTCATTTACTAAAATCTATTGTTGGAGGTGTTTGGAAGGTCAAGGTGACTTATTCCCAATACATTGCTAAATTTCCAGTTTACTTAATACTATTTCCATAACGGTTCCATTTCATTTGGAAAATTTTCATAACCGGTGAGTCAAGAACTGTGAGTCAAAACTTGTGAGTTAGAACTTATGAGTTGGAATAGGTGATTCAGAACAAGTGAGTCCAAACTATGAGTTGGAACTAGTGAGTCAAAACTAGTAAATCAGAACTAGTGATTCAGAACAACTGATCTAAATCGGTGAGTCGGGATTGGTGAGTCAGAACCGATGAGTCAGAACATGTGATTCAGAACTGGTGTGTCTAAAATGATGAGATATCTAATGGTGTTATGAATATTTTTTCCATAATGATGAGTCATTTTCCATTTCCAATTTTCTAGTTTTTCCAAGATTCGTACAGTTTCCCCCCTTTAACGTATCCTTTGAAGTAAAATGCATTAAAAGCCTCACATTAATGGAATTATGGATGATTCAATACCCATAACTATTATTTTAATATTCATAAGGGTCTTAGTACCTTTACTCGGTCAAAATGTGTAATCTTGATCAGATCTTCCATTAATGGAAAATCTAAAACCGTATCTAAATCGATGATCAGTTTAGATTTTCAAAAGGGGATATATCTTCTCTCTTTATTCTTCCTTCTTTTTTACTTAGAATAATACACACATACCTTTCATTCCCATTAGAGTTGTGAAATCAATCTTTCATCCTTGGATTGTTTCCCTTAAATGTTTTCCTGCAACTTATATGCACCCCATGGTATATGGGAATCGAGATCTTTCAATCAATCTTCAATAAGGTATACTCTACAATCGTTCTTTGGGGTTGTTGGATATGTTTCCTCTTATTTCTCCTTTTCATGTGATCGTATGTGATCTCCTTGCTTCCAATGGATCTGTCTTGGGTATTGAACGATTCTTTTTTTCCATATCCTCCTTGAGTGGATGAAATCATTGTAGGAGAGCAGATTGTGATCAGTTGTGTTGGTCTGTTCTCATAAAAAGAACATTGAAAACTTTTTTAGGTAGATGATTCATTTCTTCTCAATTATTTTCATCTGAAACTATAGATTCATTATGATTTATCCACTGGATCATAATTGAATTAATATAATAAATATTTTAATACAATTAAATAATTTGTTTTCATCATATGTTATTTGCTCTCAATTTTCTAGATAGTGTGATATCTATTATTTATTTGATTAGCATTTCATTCTTGAAAAAAATTGGTAAAGAATGTAACGCTAGTATAAATTGTAGAATAATTTTCCAAAGGAAAATAGGCATGTAAATGAATATGGTTGATTTTTGAATTTGATGATAATCAAATAGATGTAGTAATCATGTTTAATTAAATTGTGATATCTTTAGTATCTTGATGGTTAGGTTGCCCATGGTTGGAACTTATTAATAATGAATCTGTTAATTTTAAGATTAATTAAAGAAAAAGTTACTATTGAAGGATAATTCTTGGTAGGGTTCTGAGTTTCCCTCTTATGTGTATGGTCCAAGAGCCTTTTTCTTTGGAGCTGAGAGTTCTCATTCTATGTGAAGTCTAAATAAATTTTTAAGAGAAAAGAGACCAGTTACATTGTTGTTTCCTAGTGCTTGTGATATATTGTGAGCCTAAATTTTTTTTGTGATATGTAGGAAAAGGAGGCTTAGAGGTTTTGGCAGCAGTTGATTCCTTGAGTGGAGAGATTCATTGGTTTATTCATGTGGTTCTTGGGGAGGACACTAGAGATGATAGAATAGTTTTAAGCCAGGATTACCAATTGATATGAATGTTCTTGCTGTTGATTCTACTGTTTTTTTATCTACTTTAATTTCCCCACTACTTATGGATGTTGGTATTTCTCACCCACCTTCAAAAATTGGAAAATATTCATGGGTTATTAAATGTTCTTTCCATTTTTATCTTCTCAGGTATATATGGGTCTATGCTCCTACTATAGGTGGAAAACAGTCGACGGGTAGTTTATCTACTGATTTTATTGATCCCCTTATGTTTTGTATCTTAGGATTTATTTTCCAGAATTCATGTAAATATGGAAAATTATAATTATATTAATAAATGATTGAACAAATGATGTTTAACCAATGAGTTTGAATATTTCTGGGATGTAGTGTTGAGGTTATCATTTAAAGAAGTCGTAGACTTAGTTTGGTTATTCTTGGTTGGAGTGTAGGTTTGTGGTTATGCTATTAAAATGCAATATAGAATTGAAAATGGTTAACTAATGATTAAATAATTAATTAACATAATGTGAAAATTATAAAAAGGTACGAGATGATTTAATAAATCTATTCAAATAGTTGTGTCCTAATAGGATATCTTGTCTTAACAATGGAATCTAGGAGTCTGAGAGATGTTACATGTAGTTGAGTCTAAGAATAGGTTTTTTATAGTGTGTTTGTGACCTTTATCATACTATATACTTTTTTGTTTTTATTTGATACTCCACCATATAGGTTAGGACAACTAAAACCCCCAAGATTTTGAGACCTGAGGGTGTTTTCCCTAACATCCCGATGGGAGGATGGATGACTGACTACCCCCTTTGGCCCTACTCTGTTCTATTGGTAGTTACTTGTGATTCAAGAATGATGGATAGTTTTTCCCATATATGTTGTGTTGTGGGATGTAAAATCTTGTGGTCATTCACACACATATATCATGGATATAGTTTCTTATGGACTACTTTAGGTGTAACATGTATAGGTTATGATGGCTTAAGGATCCTTACTCGGTGTCTGAGTTATTGTGTCTTGAGGTATAATACCCAACGTATGATACGTGTTATGAGAGATTTGGTGTATCTTGAAAATAACCTTGTTAATTTTGGTTGTGAGGATGGTGTGGTGGTTTACCCAGATTTCTGTGGAAAAGCCTTTGTGTTTCCTGAGGTGCATGTTGTTGTTCTCAAATAGGTGTCTTTAGGCCTGCCTTTTAAGAGAGAGTAGTATAGGATGTGTGACATCGGATCAAAGCTGAAAACCATTGGGTAAGTGTTTGTGGGGTAAGTGTTTGTGAATGTATGAACTCGGTTTTTGAGCCTGTAAGACTTTGAAATTTTCTTGATGTTATTTTAGAGCAGGACGTTCAAACGGTGTGTGATTCTAAGCCCCGGTTTGGCTGGAATTAAATTTTAAGTGTTTTCACACTAGGCATGCCAAATAAACAGAATAAATCCTAAACGGTTGCTCGTATGGGAAAGATGAGGGCACCGTTGAGCCCGGAGCATGACATTTACCCTTGGATGGGTGCAACATTCATAGGCGCGACCCTTCTGTGGAAAATACCACTAGGGGAATTTTCGTAATTTAGAGGCCTCGGGCGTGAACTTCATAACTTCTGAATGGAAGCTCATATTAAAATTCTGAGACTGATGTTGTGCTCAAAATGTGGATTTTACCCTATGGGTGACTTGACCCCGACCCCGTCAAGAGTTCGGGTACGGGCCTACTGGTGGGTGTTTAAAAATTAATCAATTTTAATTAATTATTTTCCCTAATTAAGAACCTCCACCCCTCAATTCTTCCCCTTAGAACCTCTCACTGGCGGAAGCTCTCCCAACAAAGATCCACCTCATCAAGATCCTCTCCCCACCTCTCCAAGGTGGTAACGGCTCCGGCGGATCGTTCGTGAAGCGACGGGCTACGCCATGCCAGGTATGTTCGTTGTGTTTCATTTTTAATTTCTGGAACTTCTTCAAACTCAAATTATAGCGTTGAAATGTTGTTTAATTTTCGATTGAAGTCCATAGATTCATAGGGTCTGATATGAGCTTCCCAACGATATCTTCGGATAGAAAATCTGAGTCTGGGGGCATCCGGGGTGGCCCTGGGATGTTTTTTGGCAAAAAAATTCTATTTTCTAGTGGTTCCAGGGTGGTCTCACTACAACAAATGCCGATCCTAGCGGCGGTTTTTTTCCGGTTTAGCGGCGGTTTAAACCGCCGCTATATTGTGTGGCGGCGGTTTACAAAAACCGCCGCTAAGTTTGGCGTCGGCAATCTATTAGCGGAGGTTTTTTCGATTCCGCGGCAGTTTTAGAAATGTCTCGTATGTCCGTCATTTAGCGGCGGTTTTTCTTCATTTAGCGGCGGTTATATGGGTATCTTATTTAGCGGCGGTTTTAACCGCCGCTAAATTCAGTCGTTTGATGCGCCTATTCTGCGGCGGTGAAAACCGCCGCTAAATATCAACATAATATATTTAGCGGCGGTTAAAACCGCCGCTAAATGCTCACAGGTATGGCATTTAGCGGCGGTTAAAACCGCCGCTAAACGTTGAACTGGAAAAAAAAATATGTTGCATCTGCTACACCACTGCCCCACTAATTTTATGCTCTCATAGCCCAAGATAATATATCCTAGGGATCATATCCCTTCCATATCCTTCAAAATCATACCTCAAAAGCCTCATCATAGCAGTCAATCCCTAGATCTCAACCCATGAAAATCACTGCATTATAGGTGCATCATCATCATACCATGTGACTTAACCATTAATTACACATCATCCTATAACCACTTCAATAAATAGGATAGAGGGTATCATGAACATGAAGGATATTAACATCATTCCATCCTCCTACCATGGAAACCCCCCCACTATAAAACACCTCATCATCTAATCAATCATCACCTTAAGTGCGCTATATCCACAATCCATCACAACCCATGCATAAAAAACATCACCTGGAAGAGAAAGTGTGGTATATGGGATATCTAACCATCCACCATCACTAACCTGGATATTTGGGGTAGACACCTGAAAACTAGATCCTTTGGGAATCATTGTAAACACACAACCCATAATGTGTGTATATACAAATAATAAGGAAAATAAATTGTATATTAGTTACACACAATCCCAACCTATAGGTTCACACAACTAAAGCCAATAAACTACCACAACCTATGCGTCACTAATATTGCACATCAAAATTTCTACTATAACACTTACCACCCTTCCAGTCCCACTTACCAAGCACACAACCATACACCAGTTTCATAGTTCCAATTTAACTACATCAATTACCAACCACCTACATAATCATTTACCATATTTATATATTTAATTACAATCCATTATATATTCAAGACCTACATTTTTTTCAACCTAATTTAAGCAAAATTATCCAATTTATCCATCATCATTCATTTACTAGGATTTACCATTTCAAGAATTCCATAACTACTGAGTAACTAACAAGACAAGACACAATGTTATAAAATTCAAACACATCCAACCCACAATTTTTGCATCACAAATCATCACCTTATCCATAATCCAAACTCATAAAGTAACCATAACCATAATTCCATCTATTATGCAAACTATCAAATTAAATCAACCTCACAAGAAAAGGGAAAAGACAATGATTCCTTGTTTACAGATAGGAAATTCAATTACCATAAGTAAAGACATTATCATTTTAATGTGAGGTGATTTATCAAATTAAATTTTTGAAACAATAATAATTTCATAGAAGTAAAAACAATTCATAATAAACAACAACCAACACACATTCATAGAAAAGCAATATCATGAAAAACCTAAAGCACATTTGATATCACCCCTTCCCATTAATTTTAATATATCCAATTAATTATTTTCATTAGGAAATATCTTAACTTCCACCCAAGATGAAATAGTAGTATTATAATATCACATATTTAAAATAGTAATGAGGGAACTCAAATATCCTACCTTAATTAGAGATTTAAGGAGAACCATAATCGCAACAGAAGAAACAAAGGATCAAGTTTCACTAGGATATAAGAGAAACCCACCAAAACCTATCCTCAGAATCCCATCACCCAAACACACTCATAACTCAACCAAAAATATAGGGGTTCTAAACAATAAACACCCAAAATATTGGGAATAATAAAAGGTAGAAAGGAAAGAAGAAGGAAACTTGAATAAATGGAACTCAATTATCCACAATCCAAGAGGATAAAAACATTAAGAGAGATGGTAAAAGGTAATCAATGGGATTTGGTGTTATCCAAATATCAAATTAGAAGAAAGAAAATCAAAATAAGTCCATATGTGCCTTCTATTTATAGAGGAAATCCCAAATGGGTTCTCCATAGTGTGGAGACATCCCAATATGATGTGGTCTCCCTTGGTTAAAGGAGATCTAAGTCACCCATATCTCTTTCCTGCCTTTCATGTGTTTTTAAAAAAAAATTGACCACCACCATATCCTAGAACATGGAATGGACCAAGGTGTGCTGGATCCCTCGATTCCCTCCATGAACATCCACTATGACATAACATAAAAAGATTGGTTGTTTTCTCCTCACCACACCCAAGACCACGACATGGTTAAACCTAGCTCCCCGTGCTACACAGGTGGTACCCAAAAGTGAAATGAACAATATAATTCCCTTCACCGTGCATATTCTATTTCCCATGTTACACAGGGTGGACATCCATTCACCATTCCCAACAACATAACCAACCATACCATTTCACTCTTTGTGGTGTATCCTAACATCACAAAACCATCTCCATAGACAACCTACAAGAACCAATGGCCAAAACAACCATCACCACAACCAACAACATTGAATGGTGACCCTTTGAATGCACATAACTCTCACCAAGACTCTAAAACACCTCTAAAATTCCTTTTAGTAGAAACAAGACATGGAAAAATGTAAAGGGAGTGACTTTTGCAGGTGTGTTCCTTTTCTTCTTCTCCCTGAAATTATGTTCAGTCATACTTCCAACATCACCCTTTGACTGCCATCTAGAAGAAGAACATTTCTTACAATTCTGTCTACTTGAATCCTCTCCCCAGTAAAGCATACAATCATTGGGACACGCATGTATTTTTGTATAATTCAGACCAAGCTTGTTAACAACTTTTTTCATATCATAAAACGATTCTGGTATTTTTGCTTCAGGAAATGAATCACGAATCAATTCCAATAACATGGACATTGCCTTATTTGTAATTCCACATAGACATTTGATATGGTACAACTTCAGTAGAAATGAAAGCTTTGAATATTTCAAACACCCACTATACAACTCTTGATTTCCATCGTCAACTAAATCATGAAATGCATTTTCCTCACTGAAGTTTTCCCTTACATTTGGCTCCACAGAATCAAGAGGATCCAATGATATGTTACAATCTTGATCTGCTTGTGTTACAGTCTCAGAAACATCACTTGTCACATTGCAATTTGTAGCACCCTCTTCTGGTTGTTCTGATATGTTTTGATGCTCATAGTGGTGTCTTGCAGTGCCGAATGCATCATTTATGAGGTTTTGCATTTCATTTTCCATTGTCGAAGAACTTGGGACCTCATTCTGTGGATTAACATCAGTCCTCAATCTTTCTGTATTGTTTGATTCTCCATGCCAAATCCAACACAAATATTGCTCAGGGAATTGCTTCAGTATTAAATGTTCATAATCTTCATCTCTCTTCAACCATGTTCTAAATTTACATTTAGGACATGGACATCTTATTCTCCCTTCAACGGATCGATTAGAAATTGCAAAATCTAAAAACCCATTCAAACCCTTAACATATTGAGATGTGTTCCTCGGTAATGTGATCCAGCTTTTATCCATGTATATCACAATGTGCCTACACAAAATATACGATAGTGTAAGATTACAGAAACATAATATAATAAAGATGAACCATTGGCCATAAAGTATGCATAATATAATAAAGATGATTCATTGACCACATTTACCATTTCAGACCAACTGAACAAGTCTGGTCCATAGGAGACAGCGTCAACACCTCATTTAGGAGCAATAAGAATATCGGGATACACACTTATCATAACACCATCGATCACACATTTATGTTGCCTCAAACAACACCCCTTTGATGTGTGATCGAAACTGATCATAATGCATTTTAAATCAAGTTAACTACATTCACTGAAACCATTTTCACAATGGGTAATGTTTGTTTTATTGTTCTAGGGAAATCTAAATGGCCACATTTAAGTTTTGGGGTTCATCTTGTGATGGAAGCATGAGACATGGTGTTTGAATTTCTTGAATAAATTAGTGATAATGACCCTCCTAAGGTGGAGAGAATTATGTTAGTCATGGAAATGTGGAGAAAACTGTAGAGTGGATGTGGAGGAATCAAGGTTCCAAATAGAAACCTATAAGGGACATGTTTGGGGGTTCATAGGAAAGTCCAGGTGGAACTTCGATATGGTGTGTGAGGTAAATTAAGTAGTCCACCACTAATGGTTTCTAATGCATAATCTAGTCCATGAATATAAAACAAACAATAGTTGTTGTACCCCTCTCTCTTGGATTTTAATGATCACAATCACTCTATTTGTGTTCTAACTTGTTTTCAAGTGTTTTTGATGTTAGGAAAAAGATTTCCTAGGAGCTCGCCCAAGAAAGCTGAAAATGGATTGACTAAGTCTACCGGCCAACCGGTGGATTTCCACCGGCCAGCCGGTATGGGCACCGGCCAGCCGGTTCCTACCCACCGGCCAGCCGGAGGAGCCAGGCAGTAGGCCTTCCCATTGCCTGGTGTCACCGGCCAGCCGGTGGATGACCACCAGCCAGCTGGTGAGACACCACCAGCCAGCCGGTGTGCCCAGTCAATCCTTCTGGTGGATCCTAAACTGCGGAAAGTACTAATTATGGGTGCCATTTTTTATTGCTACGATCCTCTGCTTACCACTGTGGTCGGACGTAGCTTCATGGATACTTTAGTTCTTCCTCAAGATAAAAAGCGCTTTAGCTGTAATGGTAAAATCTAGATTTTCTGCAAAGGATTACAGTTATTGTTTGGCACTTCATCTGATTTATGAGAGATGGAATGAAGCTGAAAAGAAAGGATCAGTGTATGAGTATTGCTGGGAAAAAGTTCATCATGTGGAAACTTTAAAGACAATTCATGCTATTCAAAAGTAATATTTTAGAAATGCTGGACTGTTGGATAGAAATGCGGGCTAGTCACATGATCTTCGATAAAGCCTGTATGGTTTGTTAAGTCATGCTATAACCATGAGGAATGGGTTATCCATTTCCACTTGGTTTATTCTCCCCCTTTCCTTATTTTTTCATTGAATTTACCCAACATCTTGTAAATCATGGTTAGGGAACACAATAACTACTAACTGGGCTCTGATCGTATTACTTGAGCTGGATAGGCACTTTTTCAACCTTTTGTGTCCTAAAAACCCTGGACACCCCAAAAACTGTTCATACATCCAGTAAACATTTTGATATCCCAAAAATTATCTATTTAAAGTAAAATTGAAATGAGAAAGTACCTGAAAAAATCATAGAATATCATACCCTCCCTAACATGAAATGTCTTAGCTTTGAGCCACATTTCAAAGTATCACTAAGCTTTGTCAGAAAAGAGATTGAACCACTATGCCTACATATTCATCTCCCCTCCCATGTCTCTTCTTTAATGGTACTATATAGTAATAAAAGCTTTGTTAAAAAAGAGATTGGACCACTATGCCTACATATTCATCTCCCCTCCCATGTCTCTTCTTTAATGGTACTATGTAGTAATAAAACTAGAACAAAAGGTACAATACTACCTTGCAAAACCATCCCATTGTGATCCATAAAATGAACTAGATTCTCTTAAAGGATGATTCGACCTCCAACAAAAATTCAGCCACATGGACTCTATAGAGAAGTCTATGAAACATCACCTAAAATGAAACATAAAGAAATAATTCACATAAAGTCATACCATCATGGAATATCCAATATATTCCCCATCGGCCCGATCCTCTTCACAACACATTACTCAAAACGCTTGACACCATCTTACCATTTTTTCAAAACATTATCTCTAAATAGAAAATCACACGATAGAAAACTCACTTTGAAATCACGCTTTACACCTTAAAACACATTTTAAATGTTTAGGATAATTTATATCAACCACATTGGGAGATACATTCCAAGAAATAAAACCAATAATATATATAAAAAGATATACAATATTCAATTGATAAAATAATGAATAACAGATTAAAAAACATCCATGCTATCATGGAATTCAAATAATGGTAACATGAATATGGAAACTACCTAAAACTCAAGCCATGCTAAAATAGATGATGGAATCTCAAATTTTAATATTTTCAAATGCACACATATTCACCTTAACTCATATGTAATGATACCTAGTCCATATATACATATTAAGGTGTACAAATATGTATAAGGGATCTATACATATTTGACTATACTTTCATATACCCCTTTTCAATGATACACATATTCATTTTCATATACACATATAAGCACATATAGCCCCATGATATATATTAATACTTTCAAGGTTGAATATATATAAATGGAGAACTTATATATAGATTCTTAATTATGAATACACATGTAATCCTTTGATGATGACAGCTCAAACCTGCCAAAATAAAGACCAAAACACACTACAACGATATTTGGAATATAAAAATCACAATATCCCTAATTAAAATGTGGAAAAAATAAAAATTATATATAAATAAGCCTGAAAATTATGGTGGGAGGACTGAAATTATGGTGCGGGGGTTGCCGGAGGCCGCGGGGGGTGTGGCGGTCGCCGGAGGGCGTGGGGGCGCGAGGGGCGCGGGGGCGCGGGGGTCACCGGCGGTCGAGGGGGGGGTGTAGGGTTCGCCGGGGGGCTCGGGGGCCGCGGCGGCCGCCGGAGGGCACGGGTGTCGTCGGAGGGCGCGGGTGTCACCGGAGGGCGCGGGTGTCGCCGGAGGTAGCGGGACGGGGATCGGGGAAGAGGGGAGGGTTTGTGAGGGGGATCGGGGAAGACGGGTATGCGATAGGGGAGGGGAAAGCGTCGCGGCTTTTCAAAATAGGTTGGGTTTCGCGGCGGTTTGTTAAAAACCGCCGCGAAATCTTTCACGGATAACGTTTAGCGGCGGTTTTGTGAACCGCCGCCACAAAACCGCCGCTAAACACTGTTTATGTTGTAGTGTCTGACGGCATTGCGAGGCGGTCCGGCTAGTCCAGGAAGTGGTGTGGTGGGTCATCAGGCAGGGGTGCAGTTGGTTGTGGGCGAGCGGTGGTTCGGCGGGTCCAAGCGGCGGCACAGGCTTCGCAGGCGGCGGCGTGGCTCCTCGGCGGTCAGCACGGGCGAGCGGGATGGCACGCCAACACAGCAGCGCTCTGGGTGAGCAGCAGTGGGAGGTTGGTCGGCCGACATTGCCGGTCGGCGCGTGGCATGAGATCAGGGGCGTCACGACCCCGGCAGAAGACTGAGACACGCTTTTCACGGGTCCCATGGAAAAGGAGCCGGACCGGCTTAAGCCATTCTGGGAAAAGCACTGTGGCCCATGCGGTGAACTGCAAGCCGCGGTGGACCAGGCGGTCTGGGTGGCCGAGCCACAGACTGACGGTCTAAAGGGGTGGACCGGCTGGACCTGTCTGACCCACCCCCGTCTCCGTCTGTTGGCGCTAAAACGCTTCCTTTTTGAAAACTGAGTGTTAGAATACCATGCCGTCTGTGGTGATACAATCCTCAGATTGAGAGGGAGGTTTTGAGATAGTATCAGGGATTTTTAATTCCCAAGGTGGGGACTCGGTGGCACAACACGCCGTTAAGTGGTATTTAGCGCCTTGCTGGGATTCTTGTTTTGGATGGCACGAGCACATCCGAAGTCTGTTTTAGGCGTCGTCAGTTGTGTTGTGACCCTGGCATCAAGATGAAGTAGTATAGATTGGTTTTATCCGTTGATGCCTAAGTTGAAGCATGGGCCCACGGGCCATCATTCAAGCTGCGTGTAGCATTTTTGCGACTTTTTTACCAGACGTTTGTTCGGTGCATAAGAATAGTCAATTTGGCATGTTTTTCCGAGAGCATCACGATGGCGCAGTTCACCCAACTTTTTCTGGATTGTGGTGTGGGCCCCATGAGATGTCGTATGGGCACAAAGAGATGTTCAATAACTTTTTCTTCTGGAGTTCTTCTCAAGTGAATAAATATTCTATCTTGCATGTTTTTTCGCAAGGATTGCAACGGGGTAATCTGTTTGGGTGTGTGGAGCCTCTTTCGAAATATCATTAAATATGGAAACATGAAAGGGCGTTGGCCAGAGGTTCCTTTGACACACTCTGAACCAATGCATGGTAGCGAGGTTTGTGACTCCCAGTGATGGTTCGGGCAGTGCAGAGTTATCTGACCACTTCCGGGTTTACCCTCCAGTGGGGCAGGGCAGTGGGTTACCTGCCGGCGTTTCAGGGTTTACCCTCCCGCAGGGCTGGGTAGTGGGTTACTCGTTGACCTTAGGGTTTACCCTCTAGAAGGTCTGGGTAGTGGGTTACCTGTTGACCTTAGGGTTTACCCTCCAGCGGGGCTGGGTATTGGGTTACCTAGTGACTTTTTTAAGACTCATCCCTTCCTATGTGTCAAGTTAGTGACTTTTCTCCATGATTACTGGATCAGGACCCTTGGTTGTATGGTTCAGCGATGAGACAGCATTGGTGTGTGGGACTGTTGGGCATCAATGATGGATATCCTTAGAACTGTTTTCAACTTTTCATGGACTGAGCATGGAGATAGACATTCCCTTACACACTCGTTTGGGTTTCATGTTGAGCATGTAGATATATACACCCTACTTTTTTCCCACTCCCTAGGTTCAGTTACTTTCCTTATATGAGGGGCGAAGATGTGTGGGGTATGCCTCATGATATCTGTTTCTAACTCCTTTAGGATGGATGAGTCTACTCCCTTCCTTCTATTGGGTTGAGCTGCACTCTCTCTATTATACTCTTACTCCGTTCTTTTTTCTGTCTACTGCTCACAGTTTTAGTACCTCCTTTGTTGCTCCCTCAAGAATCCGGCATCCTACTGAGTATCTTTATACTCAACCCTACTTCGGCTTTTCCCACACTTGGTGTGCCCTTGTAGACAACGAACAGGTTGATAGAGACTACGAAGGAGCGTAGAGGACATAGAAGCTTGGGCTGCGTTCAGTGGTCATACTAGGACATTTAGGTGGGAGACTCACCTGCTATTTACTTTTTTTTAACTGTTGTCGGTTTGTGGAACGTTACGGGTTGGGCATGTGTTTTTCCCTTTTTCTGTTCAGTTATCTTGCCATTACTTTTCAGCACTTTACATGGTCTATTTAAAAGTTGATGGATGACTGTGGTTGAGTTATAGTTGTTTGTACTTTGGTTTCCTTGTTACTATGCACTTCTGCATTGAGTGGGATGTGTGTGTGTGTAAATGTATATAAGAAAAGGCCTCCCTGAGATTTTTACAGCTTCGGTTCTTGTCTCCAGACCCTGGCCTATGGAGGCAGGCTTGGGGAAGTCTCGGCTCGATACCAATAGGGATGGGTCATGACAAAGTGGTATCAGAGGTGGTTCGTTCCTTGGGGTATTGTTTGGATGTCCCCAAAAAGAAATTGGTTGGGATTTAGGGAAATAGTGTCGACATGTCCTGAGAGAGACTCTCAGGCCAGTGAGTCCTGTGATAGTACAGGAGGCCGACGTATCCATTCATCAGTACCCGGATAACCCGCTTGTTGACTCGGCACACTGAGACACTTGTTGATGGGGATTTGGAAGATGCATCCGGTAGGATTGAGTCTTTGACTGTCCTTTTTGAGTCAGCTCCCCTTTTGTTATTACTGATATATATATGCTCATCTGGTCATGGTAATCCTTGATAATTTTCAGGATGCTTCCACGATAGTAGCCAGCCAGGTTACCCTCTCCAGTTCGTGACGACGACCTGGCCATTGACGAGGCATTAGTTCAAGGACCCTCACGTGATCCCCTTCCACCCAATGCTTTAGTTCTAGCCCCTCCACCTGGACAGTGGCAGTTAGTACCGGCAGCACAGGTCAAGGATTCGTGTAGGCTGAGTGCGTTCTGAGACTTCTAGTGTTAGCAGCCACAGAAGTTCCATGGGGACCTGGATCCCCAAGCAGCAGAAGACTAGATAGAGTATGTGGACAAACATTTCAGGATGGTATGGACACTAGAGGACCAGATGGTAGCCCTAGATACCATCCTTTTCCTCAGGATGGTCAGGAGTTCATGGGGGTTGGTTATGCAGACCCACGACGAGTCGTCTTTCATGTGGGAAAGCTTCCAGCCACTCTTCCAGGAGTAGTACTCCCCCTCTTGTTTATGCTCCATTCAGATTCAGGGGAATCTAGAGCTGAAGTAGGGGGGATGACTGTGGCATAGTACTCAGCCCGGTTTACCGATCTAACACGCTAATCACAGGATATGATCCTTGATAGTTACTTCCAGGCACAGATGTTTGATCAGTGTCTTCGTAGGGAGATCCATGCTAGTGCAGTGCCCTAGTGCATCCATACTTATTTCAACGTCCTAGAACGGGCATTCGTGATAGAGAGATACATGTCTGAGGGACGTGAGCTTCCAGGGCCTAGCAGGGGCTGCTTTAGAGGAGAGTCTTCGGTAGCAGGCATGCAGGAGAGAGCAGAGCCTCAGTCGAGGTGACCTTTCCCTAAGAAGACTAGGGGGTAGGGTCGTACACCATAGTGGCACCATAGAGTACTGGGGTAGTCAGATGTGAGTCGGTGCTATGCTTGTGACGGTCGGGGTCACCTAGCATGGGACTTCCTGACCAGGCATACCGAGCAGTCGTGGCAGGCAGTGGGCGCACCGTAGTGGCAAAGATAGCACCGTGACCAGTGATCTCCATGGTGAGGACAAGGTGGTCCTAAGCGAGGTGGCCACTACTGGAAATATGAAATTTTCCAATGCTTCTATACCAACGGTTTGTAAAAACCATTGGTATAGGTTCCCTTTCCCAGCGGTTTGGACAAACCATTGGGAAATCCCATTTTTAGGCCACTTTTCCCAACGGTTTGGCCAAACCTTTGGGAGAGGGTATGGATTTCCCAATGGTTTGGCCAAATGGTTGGGAAAATTCCACTTTGTGGCCACCTTTCCCAATGGTTTGGACAAACAGTTGGGATAGGTATACCCTTTCCCAACGGTTTGGCTAAGCCATTGTTAAAAGTCCACTTTGTTTCCACCTTTCCCAACGGTTTGTCCAAACCGTTGGGAAAGGGTATACCTATCCCAACTGTTTTTCCAAACCATTGGAAAAGGTCCCCCATGGATTAACCATCACCCAAAATCAAAATCCAGGCTCAAAATCTATACCAATGTTTGTCAAAACCGTTGGTATAGATCCTTTGATTTTTTATCAATTCTTCTTACCGAGAACATTATATAAATCAAAATTTAAAATAAATATGATAATTCATATATATATATTTATGTAATTATGTGCACAAAATTCATGTTAGGTTAGTGGTTAAGTCGTTCAATGATAAACTAGGGGTCCTGGGATCAAATCCCAGCGAATGTTTTTTTTGAAATACATATACCAACAGTTCCATAACCGTTGGTATATATTTTCTTAATACTTATACCAACGGTTTCCAAAACTGTTGGTATAGGTCTATACCAACAGTTATCCCAAAATCATTGGTATAGACCTATCCAAATGGCTTACTTGGCAACGGTTCTCCAAACCATTGGTATAGGCTATACCAACGGTTTGGAGCCCTATACCAATAGTTCCAAACCGTTGGTATAGATTACTATTCCGGTAGTGGGCGCAGGTAGAGTGGTAGAACCTGGAAGTTGGGGACGGTGTTTGAGGTCCTTCCACCACCACCACCGGGCAGCCCACGCCAGGCTCAGGGAGCTGGTGGTAGGGATCGCAGGCAGCTTCAGGCTATGGGTGTTCATGACCCACATCACATGAGATGGTCCGAGGTACACTTTGTGTTTACTCAACAATTGATTCGGTACTAGTAGAAATAGGATCCAACCACTCTTTTATATCACTACTTTTGGTATAGGAGTTGGAGCTCTCAGTAGAGGCGTTGACACCTACGATTATCCATAAGTTTCTTACAGGAAGTGTCTCATTAGTGACCTTTGTCTTCAGATAGTGAGAGCTATCATTTGGAGGAGTGAGTTTCATGTGGGACGTACTCGTCATCACAATGAAACCTTATGACTTCATCTTGGGCATGTATTTTCTTTCCATGATTCACACCCAGATTGACTGTTGGTGCATAAAAGTCAGATGTGTCCATTCGGATGGGACATGGTTCACCATCCTCGGTGAATGAGACCTCATGGTAGAGCAGAAGGGTACTCTAAGCAGGATACCATGGTCTTTTTCTCACCAGTTGGCAAGCATGGCTCTCAGAGTAGTAGATTCTACATGAACCTTAATCCCTACCACTGTAGAGGACTACATTGATGTCTTTCCCAAGGATGTCCTGGGACTACCTCTGAGGCGAGAGATAGAGTTCTGCATTGACATGCATCCAGGAACATCCCCGATATCATGTGCAACATATCGGATGGAACCCATAGAGCTTAGGGACCTACGACTTTGGTTGGAGGACCTCTGTGAGAAGGTATTAATTAGACCTAGTGTGTCCCCCTAGTCAGCCATGTTTTTGTTTGTGAAAAAGGTAGATGGGAGTCTGTGGCTTTATGTGGATTATCGTCGCCTCAATCAGGCGACGATAAAGAAAAATTACCCTTTGTCGAGGATTTATTACCTCTTCGACTAGTTGATAGGTGCGAAGTGGTTCTCCAATATTGATCTTCGATTCGGCTACCACCAGTTGCGGGTTCGTGAGGCTGACATCCCGAATTTGGAGAAGAGTTTTATCTTTATGTGGTTTATGGCAATTGTGACGACCAGAGGGGGAGGTACTATGCTATGAGCTTAGTAGGTTCGAGCCAGGGGCCTAGCCCTGGTCGGTGGGAGAGGAATTCAACATCATTATGCAGCCACAGGAGAGGAAGGGGCACTGCTATTTTGTGAGGTGGTCAAGCACGTCGTTTGTGCAGTTCATGACGGGGAAGGGGTTAATGGATCTGGGCTATTCTGGCGATCTGTTTACCTGGTGCAATAGCCGTAGGGGTGGGAGTCGAAGTTGGAGTAGGATGGACCAGTTCATGGAAAATTTCTACCCCATTTAAAAATATCCGAATGTGAAGGTGAAGCACCTGACATGAAGTATATCAGATCATTCGCCGCCCCTAGTGGCTCTTTGCAGGGCGGTGGTTGTGTAGGAAAATTTTATGTTCTCCAGCCAATGGGCATGTATTCCGGAGTACCACAAAGTGCTGAAGAGAAGCTGGATTGAACCCCCCAGGTGATACACATGGGTGGCCCTCCACCACAAGTTGAGACACGTAAATCAATATCTCTTGGTGTGGGCAAGGTCTCTTCCTCCCCCGGACCAGGAGCTGACGGCGTTAAAATAGGAAATCCAAAGCCTGGAGGTCGGGCTAGAGGAGAGATGGGATGAAAGTAGTTATGGTATCCTTGCAGAGTTGAAGAGCTCTTTGTAGGCATAGCTACTATCTCAGGAGCGACAGGCGAGGGACCGGTCTAGAGTAAACTGGCTGAAGGAAGGTGAAAAAAATAGTGCGTATTTTCATGCATGCATTCGGTAGAGGAGGCGTGTTGTGAAACCCAATCTTGCAATGGAGGATGCATCATTTTATAATGATCCGAACATGGTGGGGCCTGTCTTTTGCATTATTTAAAGATATCCTAGTGGGTACAAATGTGAACATGCCTCTTGGGTACCCTTCAGGGGAGGCCGAGCTTTGGGAAGGTATTTCGAAAACTGTCTCTGCACAGGAGAATGCCCTGCTGGAAGGCATTCTGGATGTAGGGGAAGTGCATGAGTCAGTGTGGAACTTGAACCCTAATAGTGCAGCAGGCCCTGATGGGTTCCTGGGAGCTTTCTACAGGGACACTTGGGAGGAGGTGAAAAGAGAGCTTATCTATGCCATTCATGATTTCTTCCGAGGGGGTGGCCTTCCAATAATAGCGTATGCGACTATGCTGGTCCTCCTTCCAAAGGTTAAAGATCCTTCCTCCCTCTCCCACTACCGGCCTGTGAGCATGTGTAATTTCCCCTATAAGGTCCGAGAGAGCATTCTCAATAGGTGGATGGCCAGCTTCCTTCTCCGGTGGATAGCTTTGGAAAAACATGTCTTAGTCAAAGGCAGGTCGATCTAGGGAGTTGTGGCAATGACACAGGATCTGTAAAGAGATCTTAATACTCCATATCATGGCTCCAATGTAGCAATAATTCTAGACATGAATAAATCATATGACAGGTTGGAATGGGGTTTCATTAATAGAGTTCTCGCGAATATGGGCGTATCGAACTTGGCTTGTGATCTTGTTTTCAGGTGTGTCTATTCACCGTGTATGGCGGTGTCATTTATGGGGAGATCGAAGGGGTTATTTAAAACCGTGCATGATCTTCGGCATGGTGATCTGTTATCCCCAAGTTTATTTAGTATCATGCACAACACTCTGAGTAGTATGATCATCAAAGGCGTTCATGAAGGAGCCATATGGCCATACTAGAGGAAGATCGGTCTCCCCCCAATGTCGCATTTTATGTTTGCAGACAATTTTATCATGTTCATGAATGTCAGGTGGAGGTCCCTTCAGGCGCTGAATCGGATCCTCGCAGAATACTGCATGTGGAGTGGAAAACTCATTAATAGGGAGAAGAGAAAGTTCTATGTTCCGGCCTCATGCAACACGAGAAGGGTGTTCAGGATGGTGAACGTGCTGGGTATGGGGAGAGTCTCATTCCCCATGGAGTACCTTGGTGTCCCTATTTCGGCAGGTTGGGTGCGAATCAAAGATTTTGACAAAGTGGTGAACAGAATTACAGATCCCATCTTGAACTGGAAAAATCACATTCTCTCTTTCAGAGGACGGATGACCTTGGTGAATA
Organism: Viscum album; assembly: GCA_963277665.1. Lineage (NCBI taxonomy): Eukaryota > Viridiplantae > Streptophyta > Magnoliopsida > Santalales > Viscaceae > Viscum > Viscum album. The sequence goes on from OY728132.1 coordinate 1,883,579,185, forward strand.
GTGTGCTCTCAGAAATCGCGGTGCATGCCTTGGATTCCATGTGTGTCCCTAAGGGAGTCATAATGTTTATCAACATTATTATTGCGTGCTTCATTTGGGACTCGTCGGGTGAGGGAATGAGACAATGGGTGTCGTGGGGCAAGATGGCTCGGCCTATTTGTGAAGGGGGGATCAATGTCAAGAGTATGGCGGAGACAATACACTCCATGAATGAGAAGCTTGCATGGGAGTCCATTGAAGCTCGTACCTTGAGGGAGAAATTGTAGTATCGAAGATATAAGGACGATACGGTTTCCGAATCAGCTAGGGGGTCGCCACTTTGGTCCTCGGTCTTTAACATCATTCCAAATCCCCTCCCATGATCTCGATGGATTATCGGGGAAGGGAGTATCTTGTTCTGGAAACACAACTAGGCTGGGGAAGTTCTAGGAAACTCGGGTTGCCCGTCCCCCTTAATCTACTTTTGGGAGGCAAGCTTGTATCCCCTATTCTACAGATCGGTCCTCGACACCTCCCAGTAAGAAATTTTTGACTCTGTGTTTATGAGCCCTGAGGAGGACAGATGCGTCTATACGCCTTCGATTTTGGGGAGGTTGAATGCCAAAGTTTTTTGTAGAATGAAAGGTATACAGGGGTAAAGTGATCGGTGGAATAACATGGCATGGTGTCACAAGATCCCGAAGAAACTCAATTTCCTTACCTGGAGGATACGTAACAAAGCTATCCCCTCTGATGATCTTATTAGATGCCTTGGAATCAGCCTTGATTCTTGCTGCCAATGCTGTGATAACAGATGTGAAGAAACCATGGATCACATCTTTTTTGAAGGAGAATAGGCTCGGAATGTGTCGAGGTTTTTTGGTGTCCACTCAGGATACCTTGTTCTTGGGGGTAATGTGGAGTTGTTTATGGAGCCCTGGTTCCAAGAAGGAAGTGTGTCAGTGGAGGAGTCTAAGGTGCAACCCGCCATCTTCAATGCTGTCTGCTGGATATTATGGAAAGCCAGAAATAGGGCCAAATATGAGGGGAGAATTGCCACTGGTCGGTATGTGGTGGAAAGTACCCAGTGCATGATCATTGACTTGATTGGATCCACGGGCATCGGGAGAGAGAGGTCTTTCGTGTGTGCGCTGCAGGATCCTCTCAGGAGTGTTACTTGGAATAGTGTGGTGGAACATGGTAGATGGATCTGCTGGATCCCCCCAACGGAAGGGATCAATCTTAATAATGATGGTACGTGTGTCTTGGGTGACTTGAAGGGACATGGAGTTCTTCGGGACTCCAAAGGGAGTCTAGTGCTGGCCTTCTAAGCTCACTATAGCAGCAGATCATCAATATGGGCGGAAGCAATGACGGCTCTGAAAGGCATATCCTTATGCAGACTCAAGGTTATTCTCATTACCCACATGGAAATGGACTCTATGATGATCTACGATGCCCTTCTTGACAGAGGCACCACACCCTGGTCTATCATCTATACAATTAGATGGTGCATGTCTCTCCTGGATGACAGAGTTATAATTATGCACACATGGCATGAGGGGAGCAAAGTGGGGGACTATATGGCCTCTATTGTGGTTCCTGGTACACGGGTGACATGTCTTACTAGTGTGTCCGGTATGAAACTGGAGGGAGTGAACCTTATACGGGGTGATGCACTTGGGCTCCATTATTTCCAACCACCGTGATACAACTTGTTTTTTTGGGTGGCCTCTCATGGCCCCCTTCCCCCTTTTCCCTTCATAAATAAAAATTTTAACGTTGGATTGAAATGTTTCTGGTGATGCACTTTGGCATGATGAATGACCACACCATTTTCATGTCTTTGATGAACAATATCTTCTAGACATACATGGAATGGTTTGTGGTGGTCTTTATTGACAACATACTCATCTACTCTACGATGGAGGAGGAGGATACAAAGTATTTGAGGATGGTACTAGACTTACCCCGGGAGCACCAGCTATATGGGAAGCTCTCGATGTGTTAGTTCTGGATTCATGAGGTTCACTTTCTGGGGAATGTCATTTCAGAATAGGGTTTATCCATAGATCCCACAATGATAGAGGCAGTACTTGCTTGAGAGCCACACAAGAATGCGTCAGAGGTGCAGAGCTTTCTTTGTTTGGCAGGGTACTTCAAGGGGTTTGTGGAAGATTTCTCCAAGTTTTTTCCCCTTTTACCTCATTGACATTGAAGGGATGACCATTCACCTAGACTGATCAGTGCCAAAAGGCCTTCGAGGAGTTGAGGAAGAGGCTGACTAGTGCTCTAGTGTTGAGGCTGCCATAAGAGGGAATTGAGTTCGTGGTATACTGCGGCACTTCAAGAGATGGGCTCCGGTGCATGATGATGCAGCAACGAGCAGTGATTGCATATGGGTCGAGGCAGTTGAGGCCCCATGAACAGAATTATGCGACTCATGAATTGGAGCTAGTAGTGGTAGTCTTCTCATTTATGGAGACACTGCCTTTTGGTGAGCGTTTTTTGGTCTACTCAGACCACCAGAGCCTCAAGTACATCTTCACTCAGAGGGATTTGAATCTGAGGTAGAGGCGTTGTCTGGAATTTTTGCAGGACTATGATTTCGAGATTATCTACACTCAATGGAAGGGAAACATAGTATTAGATTCTCTTAGTAGAAAATACCAGGCTCATCTTGTGCGGGAAGCTTCAGAGCAGTTGGATTGCCTACATCTGACCTTGGTGGTGCATAAGGGTACGGCTTTTCTGCATTCAATGATACTAACTCCATCACTCCTTGAGAGTGTGAGAGAGTCCCAGCTAGGGGATATCGATAGTGAGGTACTTCATGATCAGCTATCCATGGGCAATGCACCCAATGGGTATTCTGAAGGTGGGAATCACGAGATCCTATTCAAGGGGTAAGCTATAGTACCAATGGAGATGTGGAAGGAGGTGATGTGGGAATTTCACACTACTCCCTCGGCTATACATCCCTACATGGGGAATATTTATAGAGACCTTTAGGGGTAGTTTTGGTGGTCTGGCATGAAGGGTAGTGTAGCTGAGTTCATTTCTCAATGTCTTACCTATCTGCAGGTGATGGGAGAGAATTAGGTTCTGACAGGATTGTTGCAGCCCCTTGATATCCCAGATTTGAAGAGGGAGGGGATATCTATGTACTTCATCACAGGTCTTCCACGCATAGCGAAGGGACATGATTCCATTTGGGTGATAGTGTACCGAATCACGAAGTCAGCACACTTCCTTTTCATCAGGGAGTAGAGTTTGGTGGAGAGTCTAGGGAAGCTCTATGTTTGGGAGATCGTCCCCCTTCATGGAGAACCCTCGACTATCGTCTCCGACTATGATGCGTGGTTTACGTCACAATTGTGCTGAGGTCTGCAGGAGGCATTCGGGACTCAGATGTGGATGAGTACATATTTTCACCACCAGATGGATGGGCAGACTGAGTGCACTATCCAGGTGTTGGAGGATATTCTTAGGGATTGTCTGTTAGACTTTGGCCTAAGCTAGGAGGATCACCCACCCTTGGTGGAGTTCGCATATAATATCAGTTACCACTCTACTATCGGCATGGCACCTTTTGAGACCATCAATGGGAGACCCAACAGGTCACCGTTGTGCTAGACAAAAGATGGGGAGACCTCCCTTATGGGCCCAGAGTTGGTGCAGCTAACTACGGAGAAGGTGAATGTCATTCGTGAGCAGATGAGGATAAATTAGAGCAGACAGAAGTCCAACATAGATCGTCGTCGCAGGCCTTTGGAGTTAGAGTAGGGGGACTATGTCTTTTTTAGAGTCTACCTACAGCATGGAACATGGAGGTTCGACCGGGGAGGCAAGCTGTCCCCGATGTTCAGCGGGCCCTTTCAGATAGAGTGGAGGGTTGGTGAGGTTGCCTACCATCTTTCTCTACCCCCACAGCTAGAGAGGGAGCATGAAGTCTTCCACATGTCGTAGCTGAGAAAATATGTGCATGACCCCATGCACGTTACCAACTGGGGAGAGATGGACATTGAGGATGGATCCACCTTCGCGGAGCACCCGGTGGAGATTGAGGACTGGAAGGAGCTGACTTTTGATGGATGGACCATTCCATTGGATCGTGTGTTGTGACGGCACGGGAGGGTGCAGGAGAGAACCCGGGAATGAGAGAGCTAGATGTGGGCCCAGTATCCCTAGTTGTTTTTGTAGTTTTGTTTTTTTTGGGATGAAAAACTTGAAGGAGGGAATGATGTAAAAACCCGTGTTTTGAGCTTGTAAGACTTCGAAATTTTCTTGATGTTATTCCAGAGCAGGGCGTTCAGACGTCGTGTTATTCTGAGCCCTGATATGGCTGGAATTATATTTTATGTGCGTTCACACTAAGAATGCCAAATAAATATAATAACTCCTAAATGGTTTCTCTGATGGGAAAACTAAGGGCATCGTTGAGTCTAGAGCATTCCGTTTACCCTAGGAGTGGTGTAACTTTCGCGGGAACGACCCATCTGTGGAAAATGCCACCAGGGGTATTTTTGTAATTTAGCGGCCTCAGGCGTGAACATTATTACTTCTTAATAGAGGCTCGGATTAAAATTCTAAGACCTCTATTGTGCTTAGAACATGGATTTTACCCTAGGGGTGGCCTAACCCCGACCCCGTTGAGAGTTCGGGTACGGGCCTACTAGTGGGTGTTTAGGAATTAATTAATTTTAATATTTCTTTTCCCTACTAAAACACCTCCACCCCTCCCTTCTTCCCCAAAGAACCTCTCCCGGGTGGATTCTCTCCCAAAAAAGGATCCACCTCATCAAGCTCCTCGCCCCACCTCTTTAAGGTGGTTACGGCTTCGGCGGATCGTTCATGAAGCGAAGGGCTACACCCTGTGAGTTAGGTTTGTTTTGTTTTGTTTTTAATTTCCACAACTTCTTAGAACAGAAATTATAGTGTCTAAATGAATTTTAATTTTCGTGCAACGGAAATAGATGCATAGGGTTCGATCTGAGCTTCCCAACTCTCTTTTCGGATCAAAAATTCGAGTCTCGGGGCATTCGGGATGGCCCTGGGAAGTTTTCTGGCCAAAAACCCCCTATTTTCTAGTGGTTCTAGGGTGGTTTGGTGGCTCCGTGCGGTGGTCCAGTGAGTCCAGGCGGTGGCGCGACGGGTCCTCAGGTGGGGGCGCGGTCAGCAGCGGGCGAGCGACGGTCCGTCGAGACCAGGCAGTGGTGTGGGCTTTGTAGGCGGAGGCGTGGCTCCTCGGGGGTCGGTGTGGGCGAGCGGGATGGTGCACCAGCGTGGCGGCAGTCCAGGAAAGTAGTATCGGGCTACGGGTCGGTCAGATTTGTCGGTCGGCATGCCAAGAAAGAGCGAGGTCTTCGTGACCCCGACAGAAAACCGAGACTTGGGTTTTGTAGGTCCCGTGGAAAAGGATCTAGACCGGCTTAAGCCAGTCCGAGTGAAGCTCTACAGCTCACGTAGTGAACCGCGGGCCGTGGTGGACTGGGAGGTCCAGGCGGCTGAGCCATGGACCGCTGGTCTAAAGTGGTGGATCGTCCGAACCGGTCCAGTCCCCCCCCCCCCCATGTCTCAATTTGTTGGTGCTAAAACGACTCCTTTTTGCAAACCGAGTGTCAGATTCACATGTCTTATATGGCGACGTGATCCTTGGATCGAGAAAGAGGTTTTGAGATAGTCTCAAGGATTTTAAATTCCCGAGATAGGGTCTCGATGGCACGACACACCGTTAAATGGTATTTAGCACCTTGCCAATATTCTTGTTTCGGATGGCACGAGCACATCCAGAGTCTTTTTTAGGAATCATCAGTGTCATAGTGACCTTGGCATCGAGATAAAGTAGTCTAGAGTGGTTTTAGGTATTGAAGACCGAGTTGAGGCATGGGCCCATGGGCCGTCATTCAAGATTCCCATTGCATTTTTGCGACTTTTTCACCAGACGTCTGTTCGGGGCATATGAATAGTCGATTTGGCGTGCTTTATCAAGAGAATCACGATGGTGTAGTTCTCCCGACCTTTTCAGGACTTAGGTGTGGGCCCCAAGAGATGTCGTATGGGCATAAATCGGTGTTGAATAAAATTTTTGTCAGGAGTTCATTTCAAGAGAGTAAATAGTATATCTTGTGTGTTTTTCGACAAGGATTGAAATGGCGTAATATATTTGGGCATTCAGAGCCTCTTTCAAGATCTTATTAAATGTTGAAACATGCAAGATAATTTTTCAGAGGTTCCTTTGATGCACTCCAAACCATTTCATGGTAGTGATGTTAGTGACACCCAAGGATGGTTCGGGTAGTGCGGAGTTATCAGACCAATTCTGGGTTTACCCTACAGCGGGATAGAGCAGTGGGTTACCCACCGGCATATCAGGGTTTACCATCTAGCGGGGCTTGGAAGTGGGTTACTCATTGTCCTTAAGGTTTAACATCCAGTGGGGTTGGGCAGTGGGTTACCCGTTGACCTTATGGTTTACCCTCCAGTTGGGCTGGGCAGTGGGTTACCTGTTGAGCTTAGAGTTCACCCTCCAGTAGGGGTTGGGAAGTGGGTTACCTGGAGACTTCTTTCAGAATCATCCCTTCTTATGATCTAGTTAGTGACTTTTCTCTCTGATTACCGGATTGGGACCCTTGGTTGTATGGTTCAGTGATGAGATTACTTTGGCGTGTGGGACTATTGGGCATCAGTGATGGATATCATTAGAACTGTTGGAAACTTTTCCTGTGCTGAACTAGGAGATCGAGACCCCCTTACACACTCGTTAGAGTTTCTTGTTGATCAAATATATATACACATCCTACTTTTGTTCCCAGTCCTTGGGTTCAGTTACTTTTCTTCTAGGAGGGGAGAATACGCACGGGGTATGCCACATGCTTTCTTTTTCTAACTCCTCTTGGTTGGACGAGTCTACTCCCTTCCTTCTGTTAGGTTGAGCTCCACACTCTCTATTGTAATCTTACACTGTTCTTTGTTCTGCATACTGCTCACCATTTTAGTACCTCCTTTGTTTCTTCCTTGAGCTTTTGGGGCATCCTACTGATTATCTTTATACTCAAACCTTCTTGGGCTTTTCCCATGCTTGGTGTGCCCTTGCAGACACCAAACAGGTCGATTGAGACTACGAAGGAGCGTAGAGGACACACGAGCATGGGTTACGTTCAGTTTTCATAGTAGGACATTCAGGTGTGAGGCTCACCAGCTGTTTACTTTTGTTTACATGTTTCCTGGTTGTGGCACCTTTCGGGTTGGGAATGTGTTTTTCCCTTTTTCTGTTTAGTTATCTTGTCAGTACATTTCAGCACATTACATGTTCTATTTAGAAGTTGATGCATGATTGTGGTTGAGTTATATTTGTTTGTACTTTGGTTTCCTTATTACTATGCACTTCTGCATTGAGTGGGCTGAGTGAGTGTGTGCAGGTACATAGGCAAAGGCCTCCCTGAGATTGTTAGGCCTTCAGCACTTGTCGCCAACCCCTGTCTTATGGAGGCGGGCATGGGGTAGTTGCAGCTCAAGACCAGTAGGGTCGGGTCGTGACATGATACATTATGGGAGTCTCCATGGTGAGGCTGGGAACACAAGAATTCCTATTTAGGTGATAAGTTTGTTTCACTTTATGTTTACTATTCTTTATCTTGGTATCTATAATTTTGCAAGAGAGGTTCTAGGGAGTATCCTACGAAATATACTTTTATACTCACCCAACATTATATGAACTATTTTTCTTGTCACTTGGTGTAGGTTGGATATTAGGTTGGTTTCTACTATCTTGATGTTTATAGGAGATTTTTGGGCTTCATCATTACTATTGTTTTACTTTATTTTGGTACTTGTGTTTTTCCTTTCATTTGTAGTATTTTTTTCAGGACAATACATATGTGTGCTTGGGTTTCTTTTTATATTTCATTCTAAGTTGGGGTTGTTTGGTTTTTATCTCATCTCTAGCTTTCTCATTTGTTCTCTTATAGGGTAATGCCTCCCATTTGTGTGTTTACTATTCCATCAGTGCTAGTCGCCAACTCGGGGCCTACTGGAGGTGGGTCTCTAGGGTCACTATCTATCTTATTACATTGCTGGCCCAGAAGGGGTACACTTTATGGGGAGGGGGTCGTGACAGAGTGGTATCAAAGGTCTTTTTGAGAGATAGGATGGATTTTGGATTTTAGAATAGGTGAGGTTTCATGGGATGATAGGGAAATAGTGTTATCTAAGTTCATCATGAAATGTAAACACTGGAGGCTTACTAAGACATAGGTATTTAATGACCCTTACAATTGGAGGCCCATACCTATAAGTTTAAAATGGACAATAAATGAATAGATGTTGGTTTCAGGGTAGATACCTAGGAAAGGATCACGAATCATTCATCTTTACACTTGTGTCAGAAAGGGTAGACCTTAGGATAGGTGAACCTAAAAAGACTAAAATAAAACAACTAATTAATGTTAATGTCTTCCATATTCAAGTATTAAGAGATCTAATAGTTTATCCTTTTACATGTATGGTTTCAGGTTGACATCCTCATTAGATTCCAAAAGAGTATGTATAGAAGGCTTCTCCAGAAGATCACCATAGAGTAGAGGTTGACTATGATGAAACTTGGAGAAGGAAACTCTAAGAGTTACCATTCCAGAGTCTACAGATCTATGAGGGATCCATTTCAGATGAATTCATATAATACTAGGTGGAGGAGGTTTATATAACCTTCAATTCGATCCGTGATGGGAAGGAGCACTAGGTGTCATTGGTTGTGACAATGTTGTGTTGTAATTTTAGAATGTGATGGTTCTATTTCTTCGGGGATTGTGAGGAGTTGGTGGAATCATGGGAGATGTTTTGAGAGCAGTTCAGTGGTGAATTTATTTGTTTAACTATGAAGGAAGCCAATCGTTAGGAGATACCCTTCGATGGTAAGCTCTAGTGTGTGAATGTTTGGGATACATTTCAAGGGTTTGGACATGTTTTCAGATGAGGAGGTCAGGGCGATGTATTTAAATGGGTCTTTTCATCAAGAGATATAGTGTGAGGTCGTCACATTTTTGCTGAAAACATATTTTGAGGTGTTGTTGAGGGATGAGGTCATCGAGAGTACATTTTCCAGAACTGGATCTTTATAATGGGTATTCAGGATTCCACATGAAGTGTATCTGTGGTCTGGAGTTCTCAATTTTCATGGTAGAGGAGTTTCTATTCAGCCAGGGGTAGGTCCCACCCTCAACATCTCATTTCACTTGGGGCAGTAGTTCTCAGGACTATTCCAAGGGATCATGAACTAGTTTTTCTTGGGGAGTACAGGTTCATTAGTAGTGTGGGTTCTTGAACTTTCTGGTATTTAGTGTGTGTTATGTGTTTTTCTCCATTTTCCTCCAGTAAGGTAGTTCAATCCAACACAAGAACAAAATGTTGAACCAGCTTTGGATCAGTAGAGAGAAGATGGGCCAGGTAGATGAGAGCCCTGGGACGCTCCCCATCCTTAGAGATAATAGCACAAAAATGGAGGTGGTCACCATCTGGGTCAGATAGTTCATGTATCATGTCATGTTCAAACTCATTCTTTAGCATTTCCATCTCTGGGCGATCCAGGCATCATTTGACGTACCCTTTTCTTGTTTTCTACGTGGTTGGATGACTTTTTTGAAGTATGTAGAGACTGGGAGCTGGTGTTGTGGAAGCACTTCTCTTGGGTAATTTCCTATGTTTATTAATAAAACCATCAGATTTCATCCTTAGCATGGATTAGTTGTATTTGGTGTAGGCTATTATGGATCACTTATTGAGGTCGGTGGTGTTCTCCAATGATGATGGAGATCCAGTAGTGTTTGTTAGTGAGATAGACCCTTGGATAGGTTAGAGGCATGTTTCTTCTTTTTCATCCTTGATGGATGAACTGATATTGAGTTCATTGTAGGTTCAGTAGTTTTCATTTCCTAGGGACATTGAAGAGTACCCAAATGTCTTTCCAGAATAGGTTGTAGCATTACCCCCTTGACAAGAGATCAAGTTCGGGATCGTTCTAAAGCTAGGAATGTCTCCTATCTCAATTTTTCCATATAGGATGATTACTTCTATGTTGTGATAGCTACTTATAAAGCTTTATGATATAGTTCAATGTGGTTTCATTCCTCCATGTGTCTCACTGTGGGTGAACCAGTTTTGTTTATGAAGAAGGCCGATGGAAGTTTACTGTTTTGTGTCGATTATCATCTCCTGAAAAAGTGACAATGAAGAACCTATATCCTATTCTATGTATTGATTATTTGTTCGATCATCTAAAGGGGGAATATTGTTTTATAAAGTTATATTTTTGGTCCTAGTATCATTATATGTGTGTGAAGGATTAGGATATAAAAAATACTACTTTCCATTGTTGTCGTGGGAATTATAAGTTCTTGGTAATGTCATTCAGTGTGATTAATGCCTCAGCTATGTTCAGGGGATTAATCAAAACTATGTTCCATGAATTCCTAGATAAGTTCATGTTAGAGTTCATTGACAACATCCTAGTGTAATCCATATCTAAGGAGGAGCATGCAGAGCATCTGTATTCTATTTTGGGAGTCCTTCATCGACAATAACTATTTGGGAAGTTGTCGAAGTTTGATTTTTGGGTTTTCGAAGTCTATTTCTGGGGGAATGTTGTGACCCAACAAGTAGTAGTTCTGGATTCATCGAATATATATGTAGTTGTGTATTAGGAATCCCCCAATATAGTGGTAGTGGTGATATGTTTTCTTGTCTCACAAGATATTATAGGAGGTTCAGAGATGATTTTTCTCTGTTTGTGAATACTATGATAGCATTCACTGGGAAGGATCAGGTATTTGTGTGGAATAATTAGTGTGAATAATCATTAGAGTATCTGAAGGAGACTTTGGTCAGTTCTCTTGTTCATTGTCTTCTAGTAGAGGTATTTCATTTTAATTTTTTCAGTGATGATTCGCATTTGGGGTTGGGCTACATTCTGATACAGCATAGATTGGTTGTTTCTTAGGGGTCTGGGCAGTTTCATCCCACGAGAATGTAACTATTCCACCTATAATCTTGATTTGGCAGTAGTGGTGTTTTCTATGAACTTGTGGATACATTACCCCATCGAATTGTGCTTTGTGGTTTTCACTGATCATAAGAGTCTAAGGTATGTTTTATCCCATCAAGAATTGAACTTGTGACATCATTAGTGGATGGTGTTCTACATGATTATGACTTTGAAATCTCATATACACATGGTAAAGAGAATGTTGTAGCCAATGTATGAGTAGGAAGTCACATAGTGAGGTAGGGAATGAATCATGTGATTCCTAGAGGGTGATGAAATAACATAATCATTACATCTATATATGAGAGAAGTCAGTGGTAGATGTTGTCTTTTCCTGATGACAATGCAGTAATCATTGGTGCAACAGGGGGTAGATTCCCAAATGGGGGATCTTGAGGTGGAGTTCTGAAGAGACTGATTTATTTGTACATATGCCCCTAAATGTTTTTTAGAGGATGAACAACATCGGGTATTGTTTCTGGGAAGGATTTTTGTTCTTTTAACAATGTATGATATAGTTCTCAGGGTGTTTTATAGTTCACCTATAGTGGTACATCCTTGTGTGACAAAGATATACCAAGCTTTGAAGAATTATTTTTTGAGACCAAGGTTGAAGAGTGCAGTTTCTGAGTTTGTGTCTCAATGTTTTCTCTTCCAGAATGTGAATGCCAGGCACCATATTCCTAGTGATTTTCTCCAGCAGATATTTCATAATGAAAGTGGGGGGACATCTCTATTGGCTTTATTATCTATTTATCTCAATAACAAAAAGTTTATGACTCTATATGGGAAGTAGTGTATCATTTTACAAAACAATCCCACTTCATATTAATCAAGGAGTCATGTTTAGTTTAGGTTTTGTCAAGGAGGTATCTAGAGAAGGTGTTGAGACTTCATGGAGTCCTGAGGATGATCATTTCCAATCTAGAACCTCATTTTACCTTAGGGTGTAGAGATTTCTCCAACATGCTTTCAGTTATCAGCTATGCCTTAGAACTACTTTTCATCTACCCATGGATTTCTAGACAAAGAGGACCATCTAGACTCTTAACGACATGTTTGTTTCCGACGCTTTTGTTGGGGCGCACGTGTCCGTCCGCTTGGGGCGTGACAGGTGCGACTTTAGTTACCCCGCATTCCTGCTTTCCAAATGTGGGCGGCATCTGGTCCTTATTCAGGGACGTCTGCTCCTTGATCGAAACAGGATGATGGGATGTCGGTTCCTCCTTCCGTGGATTCATCCTCAGAACTCGTTACCTAGTCTGGGTCTCCTTCATAGATTTAATATGTTGTTCGTGAAACTCTTCCCAGTTCCATATTTCCATGGACGCCAATTAATTACGTTGCTTCTGTCTGGACATTCCAAGGGGTCTAGTCAAGGCAGCAACCTTCAGTTGGGGATGTAGTCACGTTGATGCATAATTAACGTGTCTAAACATTGGGGAATTGGTGTGTCAGTCTTTTTTCCCTTATTATAGGGCTTCTAGAGGGCGCGAAAGCCTGAGGAATCCCAAATCGAGGGTGGAGAATCATATGCCATAGGCATGTATCTGAGGTTTTCCTCAGCTTCCCATGTCTATCACAGGGTATGCCACAAGTTTAATGTCCAGTGGAGACGGATCAGGATGATCAAAACACTAACTGGAGTGGTTCAGATTGACGAATCCCCCTTGAGGGAACACCAATATCAGAGCCAGCCCATGGGTGGATTTTTGAATGTTATGGAGTGGAATAGGGTGGCATGATCTCACTGGGATGTGGAAGCCCGGGTAAGGATCAAGATGGGTGATGGAATACTATGAGAAGTAGAGGGGGGAATGAAATGGAGCTATTGTGGAGATGATGGTGATGTTGGGTTTGAGTCTCAGAAAGACTTCCTACGTATCCCTATGGCAGGGAGTCGAAGTCTGCAGAGTTCAGAATGGATGTGTGGGGATTACACTCTAGGCCGCCCAAGGTGATGGAAGAACTGACGTGAATGATGTCAGAATGACCAGCTGCTGGGCTTGAACCTCATGAGGCTTCCTACATACCATGCCTTGACATGAATCAAAGTCCACATAGTTCAGGTTGGATGTCGGAGAACCGACGTGAAGATGGACCTTGGTCCAATGGGTGGTGGTCTTGAACCTCGTGAAGCATCCTATGTACCATTCCTTGACATGGATCAAAGTCTACGTAGTTTGGGAAAAGGGACTATTGAGCTGACATGAAGTCGTGTCAGAACAACTAGATGGCAGGGTCACAACAGCTTACCGCTTGATTAGGATGCAGTTTAATGTCACATGGGATGAGGGTGTGTCAGAGAACCGATGTGAAAAATGACCTTGGTCTAGGTGGACGGTGGTCTTGAACCTCAGGAAGGCTTCCTACATACCATGCCTTGACATGTATCAAAGACCACATAGTTCAGTTGGTGATGGGGTCTTGGCACAACAACATGGAAATAGTTGAGGCCAATGATTATTGGGCTTGAACCTCGGGGAGGCTTTCTACGTACCATGCCTTGACAAGTATTAAAGTCCTCATAGTTCGGATGTGAAAGTGGGTGTCGGCGAACTGACGTGAAGAGGGACCTCGGTCCGATGGGTGACAGGCTTGATCCTCGGAGAGGCTTTCTACGTACCATGCCTTGACATGGATCAAATTACACGTAGTTCGGTCAATGTTTTCACAGGCGAAACGATGTAAAGATGAACCTGGGGGGTCCACCGGTGTTGGGGCTTGAACCTTGTGAAGCTTCCTACTTACCATGCCTTGAAATGGATAAATTTCCTCGTAGTTCAGGTTTGCAGTTTCCCGTCATGTTGGATAGGGGAATATAGTTTAACGTCATGCTGGATGAATACAGTTTAACGTCATGCTGAATGAGGGCATTTTCATGTTCTATGCTTACTATAAGCCCACGTGAGTCATTCTCAGTGTGAGAAACAAGAGGCACCAAAGACCTAACGATCACGTCGCAAATGGTGCGTCCGTGTGAAGCGAAGAGGGGATTACGTGTTAGGAGTCCCATGGTGCTGGGACTTACTCCAGGATGGAGGCCCAAAATGTGGAAAAGCACAGAGGGAGTTGGATTTGGAACTGAATAAAGGAGTTACCTTATTCCATATCATTCCCCCCGCTGGCCCTGGCGGTGAGGAAGTACAGAGGTGCATGGGTGCTACCTTCTGCAAGAGGGGCTAGGGGGCTTACACGAAGGTGGATTCCCTTCCCCACGGACCAACGCCACTCCCAGAAGGAGGATATCATCCCCTGTGGAAACCAGGGGGTGTACTGAATGTCCGAGCTGGGGGGACCCTACGCATGAGGCATGGGGTCGGGTCACAGTTTAACGCCATGTGTTGAGGACGAGGTGCTTGGCAGTTTAACGTCCTGCAGCTCGGACGAGGTGGTTTTTCTCCACACCCCTAGGACTTACATAACTGACACCCTTTACCCCTTATGTGAGGGAAGGCATCGGCAAGTCCATAGAGAAGAGGTGTCATAGAGAGAACAATATGGGGGTCCATGTTAGCGTGGCTATGCGAAGAATAAATACCCATTAGCGTGCCCATGCAATGAAGCATTAGGAAAAGCAATGCTATAGGTGGTATCATCTAGGGGACTCTGAAATCAAATCGTTCAAACCTGGAGGGTCACATGGGAAGAGGAATTGCCAAGCTGAGGGTCCATAGGCAGGGGCCTTGCGGAGATCGGTTTCTTTGCGTAGTGGAGAGCACTTGCAAAGGGGTGTGCTTCATGAAGTGGAGTGCCATGGACTTAGCATGGGGCAGAGGTGTGAGTGGGAGGTGGTTTATGAATTGGAAGGTTGTTCATGAAGCACTGCCTCGTGAACCATAGGTGCATCACGAAGCAAGGTTTCGTGAAGCAGTGTGCTTCGTGAAGTACAACGACCCTGCCTTGGCATGTGGATCATGTGTACAAGGTGGGTGTTCCACGAAGAATAAATGATCTGTGACTGCCCGGGTCCCATTGGGGATCCCCTTCCTTCTCAAATTCCCGTAGGCTTCATGAAGGTAATCCCACTCGGAAGAGGGTCTCAAAACCAGACAAGGCGGAGGCCTCTCACGAATCAAAAATACCTCGCAGAACTCATGATTCCTAGAGCAAAGAGTGCTTCATGATTTGGGAGTTGAGAAGCCGAAAAATCATATTGTCCATCCAGAGAGCTCAGGGGGATCTCGGTATTTATAGTCAAGGGTTTCCACAAAGCAGAGCTCACACGGCGCGAAGGAGGCTTCATTTGTTGTGTGGTGAGTCATGAACGTCAATCAGATTCGTGGAGGGTTACTGCCTCTGGTGCTTCGCGGTGGCCACGTTGCTAGGGGGGATTCGCGCCGGGGCCTCATGAGGCAGGGCGTGGGGCTTCTTTTTCTTCTCTCCTGTCTTCGAATATTTTTGGTGCCAACAAATGTTCCTACTCAGACATGGATCTGCGGAGGGATCAAGGGCCAGATTATGCGGAAAATATCCAAAATTATCGGCCATTTCGCGATGCGGACTCGTGAAGAGGGTGCGTGAGGCGGCCATGGGCCACACGATTCTGATGCACCGCGAAGCCTTGCGCTGGCTGGACACGCCACGAAGCTCCAATGGTCACTGCCTATAAATAGGGCGCTGACCTCTCTTATCTTTTTCATTCTTTGCGACTTTTTCCTTTTCTACTCTCAATTCGCGAAGCTCCGCGTACTCCACATTTTTTCACCATGAATCGAGATTCATGGTGAACCGCGAGTCTCTGACTCCGCGACTGCGCTAAGATAAAGTCTCCTTGCAAGCTGAGGATAGGCTATGTGTCTTGGCATTGTGAACGACCTTCGTGAGAAAGCTCCGTGAACGATCTTCGCGACCAAAGCTGAAATTTTTTCCGAGTTCTGGAAGCATAATGGCCCATCAAGATGTTGTGCTGGGGGTGCTTGCAGACGTTGCTTGGAGGGATGAGATGGCCAACTGTCTGGGCCAGGGGGAGATGGTCTGAAGCCACTTAGACCATTATTCATTGACATAACTGCTATTAGAGAGCCAAAAAAACTATCCGTTGTGCAAGAATTTTCCCTTGTATGGATTCGGGCTAAGGGATGACGTCTTCATCTCTGAGGTGAGCAGGGACGAGCCAACTTTCTCGTTGAAGAGCACACCATGCCAACACGAATGGTTCAGGGCGGTCGATGGTCATGCGTGGGAGGACTTCACACCTATCAATGCCGACTGTCTATACACCAATATGAAAACATCGATGGGAAACCATTGCAGCCAGATTCATCCCCTCCCCTGAACCACACCATATTGAAGGCATCGTTTTGGTATTCGAATAAGGGGTGGTTTGATGAGTGGTACCTACGCCAGGGTGGAAACTTCACCAATTATTGGGCATGGGCCTACTGGGTAGGTGCCTCATGGAAGGATTTTGGGGCCTAGCTGAGGATAGTGGGTTTATATAAGGTGTCCTAGGCCTCCCAATTCCACTTTTATCAACCAAAACAGCTGGTGCTGGAGCTGTTGAGCAGATGGTCATCTAGGACGAACACTTTTCACCTACACCATGGGGTGGTTGGCATCCGTTTGTGGGATGTCCATCAGATCTCAGGGGTCCCAATCTTGGAGGCCATGTAGGAGGAGTTCCTCCCCGTCATGAGCGCGTGGGAGGATCCGGAGCAGATGTCGCGGCTGGCACTAGGATTGATGGGACTATTCTCTGAAGAGGACAAGCAACTGGTGAGAGATTTCTAATTTATGAAGTGGTTCGAGAAATTTCTGAACTTCTCGGAGAACAGCGAGTTTCCTGCGAGGCCTCGAACTTGTCCGAATGGGGCTCAATGGGGAAAGGATCACTCGTATTGGCGGTTCGTGGAGGACAGCCAATGGAAGACCTGGGGTTTTAGTGCCAGCACTAAACAGCAGCCGATAGTCAAGCTAGAGGCGTTTATCGCGGCCCTTATCTATGGTTGGATCCAGCCAGTGAGGGATACCAACATGGGGCGTGCGGCCTAGCTCGTTCATCATGGCATCCATGATGGTCATGGGAAGGTAGGTCAATCTGGGAATTCTGATGCTCTCCATATTGTACAGGATGCTGCAACACGTTAGCAAGGGAGAGAAGCCACTAAGGATATGCGGGCCCATCCACCTTCTGTATGGGTTGATCGCGGCGCACGTCAGGGGGGTTTATGAATATCCAAACCCCATATTGCCACCGGGGTCAAACTTCTGCCCCTCCATTCTGAATGCAGTCGGGAGCTTCCCAATCAAATTAACCATACCGATGGTGATGAACTAGGTGTGGAAGGTGGATGAGTTTAACTTCCACCCTCTTCCATTGCCGATGGGGGCACTCACCGACAACGGTCAAGGAATGGAACAGCACTAGGATTATCTCCTGGCCTTTCAAGGTAGATTTTTGGTGGAATGGGTGGACCGTGAGCCTCTCTGCGAGCCGTACATCCCGCACTAGTTCGCGAGACAGTTCCGGTGCCTGCAGCGGCTGACTCCGCAGGTCTACTCAGAGGTACACCACAAGGATCACCCATGTGTGATGAGGCAGATGTGGCTCATCTTCACACCAGAAGACGGGAAAATGCGAAATGAATTTCCTCTATCCACTGCCGCCTTCGAACTGGTGAAAGAGTATTCCATCAGTTGGTAGGCAGCTTATCCAGGGGAAATGTTGAAGCAGCCAACCGTTCGAGCTGGTGACGGTGGGCCTCCCCTATCCTGAGGTCGGGGTCGAAGGGCATCAAGGGCCTCTCAGGGTGGCAGGGCTGCCGTAGCGGTGAGACCTGCACTAGCTGAGGATGCGGCAGCAGTGGCGGATCCTACAACGGTAGTGGACCCAGTGGTCCCGGAAGAGCAGATCCATCCGGAGGGGCGGCCTCTGAGGGGATTCCGCAGGATATTCCCTCAGGCTCCGGGGAAGTGGCTACATCATATTGATATGTCAGAGGATTTCGTCTTCCCGGAAGCCTGGGACATTTGGGATGTCAACTGACAACACCTCAGTCTTCATGAGATGTGGTAACACCACTACCTTATCAGGATGGTTTTATCGGGTATAGGCCCTGTCCGAGCCGATTTCGCGGTGTCTTAGGTGGAGGTAGAGCACTATCTGGATGAGCTGGAGGACTACATATATTCCAGTGGTATCTCAAATCCATTGATAGACCAGGTCAGGGTACTGCTAGATTAGACGGTTCCCTCGCAGCTGTCGGTCGCTGAACTGAAAGAGTGCTTCCCCCTGTCAGAAGATTCAGAAGAATCCTCCCGGGGAGACGAGGCTGGTGGAGGGAACCCGTAGGAGGAAGGCAAAGTTGGAGATCATGACTCGGATCTCGACAATTTCGCGGAGGTTCTCGAGGTAGCAATCCAAGATTATTTCCTCAGGGTCCACTCTCAGGCCATTATGGACCTCTTATGAACATCTAAATCACGTAGGAGAAACTCACAAGCAGACCTCGCTCTCACCCCTTGGCGGGTGATGTTGTAGGACCTTCAGAACTCATGCCTGTAGCTGCATCCAGTTCTGTTTCTGGAGGGGCTAGAGCACCCGAGGTGGCTTCTCTAGAATCTCCAGACCTTCCGACAATATATAGAGGACCACGCCTCAGGCTTACGTCAGTATCAACTCAGGAGCAGGACCATGAGTTCGATCTCTATATGACTTCTCCACTGAATTCATTGCTTGGCGTATGTAGATCATGCCAACTGACGTCCATGCCCTTCCCTATCACGTACAGTTCTATAACTGTCATGGGATGCTGCGGCGAGGGTGGTCAGGATGTCTGGTGGCATCCCTCCTAGGGGCCTGCTGTGATTGTGGAGATAGTTACCCCACCTACCCGAGCTACAACACTCCCTATCATTGGCCGGACCACTAGCAGGGTCGTGCCTGAGGTTATTGAGGTAGAGTCCAACGATGAGGATCGGCCGATTGACCGAATTTCCGCCACGCATGCTCCTGCACCAGATGTCGCGCTAGATTCAACGCCAGATGCAGATCCTGTTGAAGATTTCTTGCAGGAATATCCTACATATTAGCCTACCAATTGAGCGGACTAGGATGAAAGGACCTCCGATGAGGAGGACAACTAAATATTCCCCCGCCGATTGTGGAAGCTGATCACGTGCTTCATCAATGACACCCCCAAAGTGTTGTGGTTGAATGATATGGACAGACTCCACTCACTACTGCACGAACTGTGTGCTAGGGGAGTTGATGCCCAATGCCCTCAACCATCATCTAAGATCTCATGGAAGAGAAGATCTGAGAGTATGATTGCGGGCTCAGCATGGGCTAGCATCGGAAAAAGGATACAAACATCAAGAAGCTCCAAGAGGCTGAAAACGAAGTACAACACCTAAAGATCTGGGTGGATGAGCACTCAACCTCTCTCAATGCACAATCTGAGCTGATCTCATGATTGAAGGCCCAGCTGGCAGAGGCAGAAGATCGTATGAGGCAGGATTCCAGAGATATGGCTTCCATTCAGGCTGACATAGAGAGGGGGTGAGCCGAGGCTGATGAACTATTCCCCATCGCTGTTGAGGAGGAGCAGGAGCTGAGTCGACGACCGCAATTCCTGGACGCCACAAGTCAAAGGGTGGCGGAGCTGCAATTCTCTTTTGACAGGTTCAATCCGTCCATGGGGGAGTTGACCCCCAGGATACTGTAATGATTACAAACCCTTAAACGTAGTTTTGTGCTTTAATTTTTTTTGAATGTCGTAGCATGCACGAGTTCCATTGTTTTCACTGGTTCAGTTTTCCCCATTACAATTTTTACGGGACGTCCAGCAACAATTCCCTAAGCTCACATGGGTCGAACCCGATGTGAGAAATAAGAGATAGTTGCCTCATCGTCCCATCCAAACATAGGAGTGTAAACCAAGATTCGGGCATCTAGGGTTTGGATAACCGATCCAGACTTCCAGGAAATCGGAGAGACCTAGCCGAAGAAAGAAGTTCTCAGAACAGCCAAATTACCATTTTTCCAGCGTGCTTCTGTGCACGAACGGTGCAATTCTAGGGGTGCTGAAATTGGACTGAACTTGTGGGAATGGTAAGTGGGAATCACGATACCCAATATTTGGAACATTGTGAGGGTGGAGTGACAAAAAAATACAACCATTAAACGTGTCAGAAAAATGGTATCCTTACTTCATTAGCCTGAAATGGGGATAACAAATGAGGGCTAACCATTGACCATGTTCAAAGCATGGGACCTAACTCAAACATCGTTGATTAGTCTTCCAGGACGTTGGCCCAGGACATCAGGCAGACTATAGTTCGAGCATCCATACTGTTAGTGGGTCCTTTAAGACATGACCAGACATCCAGAACATTGGCCCAGGACAGCAGGCGGACTATTGTCCAACCATCCATAGTATTAAGGGGTTCATTTCGATATGAAAGGGGACAAGGGTCTGAATAAGGGGAACGCGAAGCGTGGAATGTGGAGTGATGGTTTGTTTGAACAAAATCCAAAACTTGTGAAATTACACCACCATGGTGGGATTACACCAGATGGGTGCATCAGTTTGATCATGGATCATTCCTTTTTTCAAATAGGGCCTCTCTAGTGAGAGGGGATATCACTTCCCAATGTCATCTCGGGGCATCCTGAACTTGTCCGGGGTAGAGTTATCGTTGAAAGGTTCCCTAAGAGAGGTCAGGCAGGGGGACAGAAAGGGGGAGAACAGGTTTCATGATTCCTGTGGGCTGGACCCTAGGAAAAATACCAGGGTGTCCGTATGTATCCCATGAGGATGGGAATCAAGCCACACGTAGTTCTGGAAGCACAGTTTAATGTCGTGTAGGACGAGAAGAAGCCCGGTTGTTCCGGTACACATCCTACCCAAAACTACTAAGCCCATGTGAGTCGTGATCGATGGGGGAAATAAGAAGTAATGGGGGACTTTCCTGGCATGGGAAGGGGTAGGTTTGGGCGAAGGGATTATCAATAAATATCGGCCCAATGATGCTAAACCATCCATCTAGCGCACCGAGACGCATGAAGAGATAAATCCTAATATGTCATAATTCCACTTGAACATGAGGAAGTGGAAATGTGTGAATCATAATGCTCGATATTTGGATTACAATGATGGTAGCATGATGATAGAGGATAACTATTGACCGTAGTATAAACGCAACATCCATATTGCGTTATCCTGTAATGGGGACAGACAAATGAAGGTCGACCGTTGACCATGTTCGAAACACGGGACCATGTCGCAAATGTTGTCATAGATCCATAGGGACGTTGTACGGAAATGATTGGAGAGCCCTTAGGCCCAGCATTCATGGAGATCCTGTAAGCCTAGTAGCCATGTTTTTCAAGGGTCCTTTTGGATGTGGAGGAGGATGATGATCCCAATAGGGAGCTCATGAAGCATGGTCATGGGACGAGGGGAATGTCCCCATGAAAATCCCACACTCCGAGATCTTTGTCAAAATGCATCTAAATATGACAATGAGACGTATTAGATAGAGGGAGTCGAGTCCCTTCCCATAGAGAGATCATAGTTTAGGGTTGTATAATTTGGAACAGGAATGGGAGGAAACACAGGAGTCACATGGTGGGTAATTACGAAAAACCCGATGTGAATGGGAACTAAGGATGTGAATGGTGATGTGAACAACCCAACGCGAATGAGGAAATAATCCCATGCCACACCGCACAACCCCCTTGAGAGAGGTTTTAGGTCACGGGATTGGAAACGGGAGTTGATCTAGGCCTAAGCAAAGTGAAAAGGCATTCCTACGTACCCCATGGGGATGGGGATCAAGCTGCACATATTTCTTGAGGGTGGCACAGTAAGGTACCAGTGCTAGGAAAAAAGGGAGTGCAGGCATGGCCCTTGCAGTAAAAGAAGCAGAATTTGATAAATCAGGTTTGTCCTCTAAGGTGAGTGGTTTTTTATGTGAAGCGACAGTCCTAGGGGGGTAAGCCCTGGTGTCACCACATGAATCAATCCGTAGTTGGCATTAACAAATTGTATGGAACGTGACCAACACCCAATGTGATGTCCTCTACAATGAGTTCATCACAATGTAGTTATATTTTTTGTCGTGCATCCAGGATGATAATGTCACAGTTTCGGGTCATGTGATAGGACCAAGCATGCATTTTAACGTCATGCAGTGCAGATGTAGCAGAGACGATGCTAGGCAGGGAATGTGTACGGTGCCATGAAACATAACCGTCGTGGATGGGGACATGGTCCCACATTACACCATATGCAATTCTGAGAGGAAGACCTCAGGATGAGGGGCCTAAATAAAGGTGAGAGTGAAAGGGGCATGCTGAACTAGATCCCAGAAAAGATGGACTCGAAAACAAGGCATCTGGGTGAACCGTCACATCCATGTGGATGATGATAGAGCCTCACATATCCCATAATGAAGATCTTAGTTTATGATCTTAGATCTTGGACCATGCGAGCCCCGAAGGACACCGTATTTCAGTTTTATCCCCCTGATGTGTAAAGGTTCCATGAGGGATAGAGCCACGAGTGTTGAGATTCCACCTAGACATGATGGCGTGGAACATAATCTGAATCATACAATCTACATTTAAGGCCTGAAGGGGCTAGCGTGACGATGAAGGATTACTGCTAACCATATTCGCAACACAACATCTTGTCATGTTATCCTGAAATGGGGACAAACAAATGAGCATCCACTGCTGACCATTTCCACAACGCGGGATTTGAATCAATTTGTTGTCTGAAACCCTCGAGGGCATTGGCCCATAAGGGTAGGAGAGACCTTGGGCATGGTATCTAGGCCGTTCATGGGGGTCCCTCCGAGTGTGAAAGATGATGACAACCCGAATGAAGTGGGGAACGGCTCTTGACAAGTGGAAGGAACTTGACCAAGTTGAATCTGACACTCTTGGTCCTGGACCATAGTACTCTTAACACATGGGTGAACCACTGCAAGGGGTCGGGGGAGTCAACTCGAGGGTGTCCAAGAGATGGCGAGTTCCCATGACAAGGGGGTATAGTTCCAAAAACCATGTACCATACCTATGTATCCCCCTCTTGGAGAGGGACAGGACAAGAGGCCTAGGTGACAGAGAGATCGAGATATCTCTACTAAGTGGGGATGGACCCGAAGTCTAGATATTCGGGTGGTCCTACATATCCCATAAAGGTGTGAATCAAGCCACACATTGTTCTAGAGGGTGCCTTTTAATGTCGTGAGAGACAAGAAATAAGAGGGCTAATTCTTAGAATGGGGTGCGTGTGGGGCAGCTATTGCAAACCCGACGTGAATGAGGACATAATCCTGCACCACGCCACACGGTCCCATAGTCAAGGTCCCAAAGGCGGGAAAGAAGAGACCAATTAACTGAACTCAAGCTAGACCCAGAGACAGGAGGTCTAGGCATTCCTATGTATCCCATGAGGAAGGGAATCGAGCCATACATAGTTCATAAGAGATCTTAGCTTATGGTCTTAGATCCTGGACCATGGGTGGATGGCAACTTTCCAAGTAAGCACAGACCTCGACCCAATCCCTAAGCCCACGTGAGTTAAACTCGGTGTGGGAAACATGGGAGGAAGATCCTTATCGCAATACCCAGAATGTCCATCGAGGGGAAGTCGGTGAAGATCCCAAAAAGACACCTTTAATGCATCTTTGTTCCCCTAACACGCAAATGCATACTGAGGAATAGTACCAAGAGTTTTGAATATCTACTTGGACATGATAGGGATGGAGAAGGACGTGAATCGTATAACTGAAATTTTTGGCTTAGTGGGGTTGGCGTGGCGATAGAGGATAACTATTAACCGTGGAAGAAAAACAATCTCCCCATCGCGTTATCCTGAAGTGGGAACAACAAACGGGCATCGACCACTGACTGTATTTGCAACACGATATTTTTATCGATTTTTTGTCCAAAAACCTTGGTGGTGGTGGCCCGCAATGGTAGGAGAGCCCTTGGGCATTGTATCCAGGCCATTCTTGTGGGTCCCTCGAGGTGTGAAAGGTGATGAAAGCCCTGATGAAGGGAAATAAGAAGCCTGAAAAGTTTGTGTGAATCTGTCTGAGTAGAATCTGACATTCTAGGTAACTAAACTAGAGTACCCTTAGGCACATTGGTGAATAACCAAAAAGGGTCGATGAAGTGACTTAGGAGGGAGAGGTACACAGCGTGGTCATTACAAGACTGACTTGAATGAGGACATAATCCCACCACATGCTATATACTCCTCTCCTCAGTGAAGGGTAAGCCAAGGGGCCGAGGTGGGATGGAGATTTTCAAAAGATGGGGCTAGACCCGAAGCCTAGACATTCAGGTGGTCCTACGTATCCCTTAAGGATGGGAATCATGACACATGTAGTTCTAGAAGTACCCAGGGGGCAGGATACCCTAAAGAGGATGTGTATAACACGGTGAGTAACATGACGTGAATGAGGACATAATCCCGCACCACACCGCACAATCTCATAGGAAAGAACCTGGGCTAGGGGGCCCGAAAAGTCCAAAGGGCCTTATAGTTGGGCTCTGGTAAGGAAGGCCTGGCCTACTCGTAGTTTAACATCTTGTAGTGAGAAAAAAGGTCAGGGAATAAGACTCCTTGGGAAGAGGAGGTGTGTGGTACAACGTGTAACCCTACGTGAATAAGGACATAATCCCACACCACACTGCACAACCCCGTATGATAGAACCTGGGCTAGGGGGCCCGAAAAGTCCAGGGGGCCTAAGGCTGGGCCTCGGTCCGGAAGGCTTGGCCAGCTTGTAGTTTAACGTCTTACAGTAAGGACGAGGGATAAGAGGCCCAAGGAGGCCACGGGGCTTGAGGTCGGGCCTCGGTCAGGAAGGCCTGCCCAGCTTGAAGTTTAACGTCTTGCAGTAAGGACGTGGGCTATGGGGCCCACAGAGGACAAGGGGCCAGAGGATGGGCCTCTGTCAGGAAGGCCTGTCCAGCTTGTATTTTAACGTCTTAAAGTATAGATGAGGGCTAAGGGGACCAAGGAGGCCAAGGGGCCTGAGGCTAGGCCTCGTTTATGAAGGCTTAATCAGCTTGCTGTTTAATGTCTGGCAGTAAGGATGAGGGCTAAGGGGCCCAAGGAGGCCAAGGGGCCTGAGGCCGGGCCTTGTTCAGGAAGGCCTGACTAGCTTTCAGTTTAATGTCTTCTAGTAAGGACGAGGGCTACGGGTCCCAAAGAGGCCATTGGGCCTGATGCTGGGCCTTGGTCAGGAAGGTCTGACCAGCTTGCAATTTAACATCTTGCAGTAAGGACGAGGGCTAGGTGAGGTGTCTCTTCTGGGGATGTGTATGGTACGACGGGTAACCCGACGTGAATGAGGACGTAACCCCACACCACACCACACAAACCCATCATAGTGTACCTGGACTGGGGGCCTGAAAAGGCCAAAGGACCTGAGGTGGAGCCTTGGTCAGGGAGTGTGTATGGCATGTAAAGTAACCATGCCGTATACTCCCATAAGAGAATCAGGGCCAAGGGCCCGACTGTTGGCACCACCGGGAGGGAAGTATGTCACTTCGGGATGGGGCGGAACAAACCACTGCACTAGATGTTTGGGACATCTTGGGGTGGACCCAAATATCCAGGACAACTGTTGACCATGTTCGAAACACAGTGTCCCTAAGGTGACCTGATATGGGAGAAAAAAATGAGCGTTGACCACTGACCACATTCAAAACGCGGGACTTGAATCAGACTGTTTCTCGACATCCTCAAGGGTGTTGGCCTGAAGTGGTAAGAGGGACCTTATGCCGAGCATCCATACCATTCGGGGGCCCTTCGAGATGGGGAAAGTGATGGAATCACAGTCACGGTGTGGGTGAATCATAGAAGTACCGATCTACAAAATAGGCGAACATCTCCAGGGTGACGTACAGCTGGGTCAAGGCTTGCTCGATGTAGATTGGGGAAAAATTTTGCAACCTGACATATGTCTTGACCCAAGGGGAAGATTTTTGCTTTTGGGATGGGCCAACAAACGAAATGTCCCAGTGTTCCTATGTATCCCATGAGGATTTGAATCAATCCAGAAGTAGTTTTTTGAAGGCCATTCTATTTAACGTCGTGCGATGATTACGTGG
This sequence comes from Viscum album, assembly GCA_963277665.1. Taxonomy (NCBI): domain Eukaryota; kingdom Viridiplantae; phylum Streptophyta; class Magnoliopsida; order Santalales; family Viscaceae; genus Viscum; species Viscum album. The sequence goes on from OY728132.1 coordinate 1,883,605,282, forward strand.
TAGGTTAGAAGAACGGGAGTGGGAACATGGTGAGACCATTATAATCCTCGTATGAATGGGGCTATGGAAGCCTAATCCTTATCATATGAGGATTATCCGAGGAAACTATACCCAGGGGGGATAGTCAAAGAGAAGAGCTCGGGGTTGGTCTGAAGACGAGACGTCTGAGCGTTCCTACGTATCCCATTAGGATGGGAATCAAGCCATATGTAGTTCTAGAAGCGCAATTTAACATCATGCAGGAAGAGATGTAGTTTAACGTCATGTAGGATGGGGACACATCTCATCTAGGGATATGTACGATACAATGAGTAACCCTACGTGAATGAGGACATAATCCCACACCACACCGTACAATCCCGCAAGAGAGTCTGATTTGGTTAAGGCCAAGGGGCCTAAGGCTGGGCCTTAGTTAGGAAGGCCTGACCAACCTGCAGTTTAACGTCTTGCAGTAAGGACTAAAGAGATCTTAGTTTAAGGTCATAGATATTTGACCATTTTGTAGTTTATTGTCATGCAAGATGATGTTGGGCAGTTTAACATCATGACGGATGGTGATGAGCAGTTTAATGTCATGCAGAACGGTGGTGCAGTTTAAGGTCATGTGGGACCCAAGTATAGTTTAGGTTCATGTGAGACTGTACAGTTTAATGTTCTGTAGGACCATGGGGCTCAGAAAAAGTATTATTTGAGGAACGTGGCATTGGTGGGAGGAGTTATGAGCTCACCATTCATGGTTTCTAGGGAGTATGCTCCGTTTGGGTAAACCTTATGAATGATGTATGGTCCTTCCCATTTGGGCTCCAGCTTGGGTCGTTTCCTGCCAAGGATCATTAGTGCTCAAAGGGCCAACACCAGGTCACCTTGTAGAAATGAGCGAAGGCAAACCTTCTTGTTGAAGGCTCTGGCTATCTTATTCTAATGCCTTTTTAGATTGTGCAGGGCATGAAGCCTGTTCTTATCCAGTGCTTCCAATTTATCTAGATGGATTTCGGCCACCTTATCTATCCCCTGCTGGTCATAGATTGTAGTGCATAATGATGTAAGCTAAATCTCGATGGGCAGGATGGCCTTATCCCCATACACCTGGGAATATGGAGTCACCTGGGTGGAATTGTGAGTCGTCGTCTGATACGCCCAGAGGGTATTGGGGAGCTTGTTCGGACAACTTTTCATGTTCTAAACAACCATTTTCTGCAGAATGTTAAAGAGGGTTTTGTTGAATGCCTCAATCTATCCATTTGCATGTGCATGATAGTGAGAGGTATGGTTCGAAAGGATATTGTATTTGGCGTATATTTTCTTCAGCTCAGCTACTCGGAAGTTGGTGCCATTATTGGTGAGGACATCGTGAGGGACTCTAAACCGGTGGATGATATTAGAGCTCATGAAGTCAACGATGGAACAGGCCTTGACCTATTTGAGTGGCACTGCCTCTACCCACTTGTAGAAAAAATCTGTAGTAGTTAGGATGAACCTACACTGGCGAGCTGTCACTGGTGCATATGGTCCCACGACATCGAGTCCCCACATCACAAATGGCCAAGAGTACATCGTGGCGTGGAGAGGATCTAATGGCCGATTCAGGAAGTTATAATGAACATGGCATGCATGATATCTCTTGGAAAACTCAATACAATTATGGATCATAGAGGGCCATAAGTAACCCAACCACCGGATCTAATGGGACAGTTTGGGCCCAGGTTGGTGGGCACCACAGGAACCGACATGAAATTCTTTCATGACCTGAGTAATCTCTACTCCTTGAATGCAACGAAGGAGGAAACCATCGAAGCCCTGCTTATAGAGGATCTGCTCAAGATTGGGACCACTCAGGAGGTTAAATTGAAGTGTGTGGTGTCAGATTTGCTCGCACTCGGCCCGATCACCCGGGAGGCAACCATTTTGGAGGTACTCGACAAAAGGTGCCCTCCAGTCAGGAGTGGCCTCAACCACTGCATCTAAAGAACCCAAGACCCCTGACATGGAGGATTTAGCAGTAAGATGGCTTACCTGCAGGCCGTCTTCATCCTCTGGGGTGACGGGGGCGATGACTCTCTGGTGTGCCACATGTATAATCAGATCATCCTGCTCGGATTCTGCAAGTGACGCAACTAAGCCGGCCAAAGTGTCTGCTCGACCGTTCTGTGACCGAGGGACATGGGTAACCTCTGGTCGAGAAGGGAACTAGTCCAGTAGATGGAGGGTGCACTCCAATAATGGTATGAGCTCCGGCTTCCTGAAAACATAGTCTCCATTGACCTACTTGATAACTAGTTCAGAATCCCCTTTCACATGCAGGTAGGGTACGTCAATCTCAAGGGCCAGATCGAGGCCGGTGATGAGAGCGTGATACTCTGCCTCATTGTTAGTGCAGCCTTCTAACAAAAAGAATGAGTATGGAAGGACGGCTTGTGCTGGGGTGATGAACACGATACCCAGACCCACTCTATTGAGCCTAGGATCGTTGTTCCTCCTACCGGTGGGGCTCCGAGAGGCACCGTTGAAGTACATTTGCCAACCTGAGAAGGCATGATCGACTGAGAGGATTGCCTCATCAGGAAAATCATGTTCCATGGATTGATCTGTGGAGGTCGGATGTGCAGCTAGGAATTCTGACAATTCTTGTCCTTTGATATCCTTCTGAGGCATGAACCTGATGTCAAACAGCTGGAGGATCACCACCCACCGTGCTAGTTGGCCTATCAACATGGGGCAGTTCATAATGTACTTCAGTGGGTCTACCCAAGAGACCAATTGTACCTCATGTTGATGTAGGTAATTCCACAATTTTTGTACGGCGAACATGATTGCAAGGCAACTCTTTTTGATGGGGGAGTATCTGGTCTCCATATCGAGGAGCATGCAGATGAGGTAGTAGAGGTTGTTCTCCATCCCCTCATTGTTCTTCTGGGCAACAAATGCACCGAGGGAACATTCTAGGGTGGTCACGTAAAGGACCAGCAACTTTCCAGAGATGGGTGGAATCAAGACCAGAGGTTGGTGTAGATAATTCTTGATTTTATTGATGTCGGTATGACACTCTTCATCCCATTCATAGGTGGTGCCTTTCCTTATGAGCCAGGAAAAGGGCTTACACTTTCCAGCAATATTCTCAATGAATCGGCGTATGTAGGCTAAGTGGCCTTAGAGACCTCAAAGTTCCTGAATATTTCTCGGGGGAGGCATTTGGCTAATGGCCTTTATCTTCTCCGAGTCGATCTCAATGCCTCTGTATCTGACAAAAAATCCAAGAAACATCACGGAGGTGACCCCGAAGGCACACATCAGCGGGTTCATCATCAGGTGGCAGGAACGGAGGAAGCCGAACACTTTCCCATGGTCCTTGAGATGGTCCTAGCGTTGGTAAGATTTGACCACCAGATCCTCCACGTAGCATTCCACCAGTGTACCAATAATCGGCTTGAATATGAAATTCATGGCCCGCTGATAGGTGGAACCCGTATTCTTCAGGCCGAAGGGCATAACCTGGTAAAAAAAATTACCTTGGTGAGCCCTGAAGGCAGTGGAATCCTCGTTCTCAGGGGCCATACAGATCTGGATGTACCCAGAATACCTATCCATGATGAAGAGGGCTTGGAATCTGGCCATGGAATCAATCAACAAATCTGTCACTGGGAGGGGAAAATCATCCTTCAGGCAGTGGCGGTTGAGATCGCGGAAGTTGACACAGACTCTAATATGCCCATTCTTCTTCCTGACTAGAAAAATTTTGTCATGCCACTTGGGGTACTGATCTTCCTTGAAAAAGTTGTATTTGATATGTTTTTCAACTTCGGCCTCAAGCCTGGCACCATGAGAAGGGTGAATTTTCTTGGGAGGCTGCTTAAACCCACGATGGTTTGTCGGGAGACTAAGGTGGTGGATGGCTACCTAGGGATCTAGTCCTTGTATCTCGTTGTAACTCCAGGAAAACATCTCACGGTGTTGTTTGAGATGGTCCATGTACCACTGATGCTCCTTGAGGGGAATAAAGGCACTGATCAATGTGGGTCTCGGATCTGCCACACTACCAAGGTTCGCCTGTATCGGTTCATCGACCGTGGTAGAGACGCCTTCTTCAAAGGTAGGGGGAGAATACTCTAGATCCTCTTCTCTACCTGCGAAGGGATCTTCCATGGGGGGAGTCGTTCCTGAGCCACCAGACTCGGATGGGAAGCTGGTGCTGGCCTGAGCGGTAGTGGTCATCACATCAGGAGACTCATGCACCACTGAGACCATAGAGATGATGGCAGTGGATCCAATCCCATCCGGCCTTTGGCCAAAGGGGCCACGCTTGATGACATCAAAGCAGTGGTGGCACGTTAGCTTATGTCGGTCGATTTCAGCCCAGCAGAAGAGACACGTATGACGTACCTCCGCTGCCATGAGCCTGACGTCCCGATACCATACATGGGTAGGAGATTCCTAGATTACCTGATCCTTGTTGGTGTAGGAGTATGAGGTGATTTTCCACCGTTACTTGGACATGGTAATATGCCTTCCTCTGGTACCTAAAACAACAAAACACTGCCCCATGTCAGGGGTCATGGCCTCCAACCGATGGATCGAGAAGATGTATGCGTCATCCAGACCTTCCCGGGGATCACTTATGACCGGGGAGGGTTCATCCTCACTTTCCAGGATTTGCTTATCCTTTCTATTGTAATAGTTAGAGTCCAAATAGCGGGATTCACAAGAGGAAAAAAGAGACGCATCTCCTTGGAGCACACCTACTCAACCATTGAGGGAGTATTTGAGGCATTGGTGATATGACGAAGATACCGCTGAATGTAGTTGGAGCCATGGCCTTTCCATCAATGAATTGTATGCGGTGTCCTGGGAGATGACCATGAACTCAGTATTGGAAATTAGGCCCCCGAACGGGGTCTTCAAGCAGATTTTTCCGACTGGGGTCTGCTCGGTCCTGTCATATCCCTGGATTCTGAGGTCGGAGGGAGTTTAATCATCCTCAGACAAACCCAGAATCCGCAGTGTCTGAGTCGAGATTAGGTTAATCCCAGAACCCATGTCAATAAGATAGCGGCGGACTTCCATTCCATTGAACTGGACAGTGATGTACAGTTGGTGAATGTGCCCCTATATAGAAGGGTCTTCGTCTTCACCGGAGAATGAGATAACTGCCTGGAATTCAGTATTCTCAATTGCCTCAGAGTGGAATGCTTCTACAGCTACTACCTCCGTCTCAAACTGGAGGGGGATCCTTAGGGCCTCATAAAGTTCCTCATGCATTTTAGACGATAGGAGAAGAGCCTCGAGGATAGAAAGCCTTGCTGGAATGCTGGCGAGGTGCTTCAGAAAATCATACTTCTATGCCAAATGCGAGCCTCTACTTATAGGAGGTTGCTCTGCAATTGGGGGCATGGTAGGTCCTGTTGGCTGGACCGGAGGCTGGCTGGTACTAGGTAAATCCCTATTCCTACTAGTTGATGCCTGAAGAGTAGCTTCCGGATGAGAACCGGACAACTGATATAGTCTTGTAGTTCGGAAAGACTGGTCGTGGTACAGACTAGACAGCTTTGCCTGATCTAGTAGCACAAATGGTGGGGGAGGTAGATCTGAGGGAACCAGATGAGGTTTCACGTGTTGAGCTCTGCCCTAGTCTTGCTATATTGTTTCATTAGTGTGCAAGACCTAGCTGAAAGCACCCTCTGTCACACCCGGACGTCATTTAGAGGTACGAATTTAATTTTAAATTTTTGTTTTTTGAGTTTAAATTGCCAGTTCATTTAATTTATTGGTTGAAGTGTGGGATGAATCGATAAGGGGCTTCCGTAGTGGCGCTGATAAATGCGTGTTGGCCTTACATCGCTTGGCGTGTGGGCAAGGCACGAGCAAGCCGATTAAAATTTATTTTAAGTAGCGCTGATAAGTGCGCTGATAAGTGCGCGTTGATAAGTGCGCGTTGATATGTGCGTGTTGTCTTTACATCGCTCGGCACGTGGTGCCGATCCACGAACGTTAAATAACCGGATAAAATTTATTATGGTTTTATTGGTTATTATTGTATTATGATTATTATATTACTGTTATTATTATATTATTATTATTGTTGTTATTATTTTTATAATTATTATGATGTTATTATTATTATTATTGCTAAAAATATTATTTTTATTTATATTTATTAGTATTAGTATTATTATTACTATTAATATTATTATTATTATTAGGATGTTATTAATACCATTAAATTTATTTTATTAGGTTTGTTGAACTTATATCTCCCCCATTCCAAAACCCTAGCCGCCACCCAACCTTTCATTTTATTTTTTTATTTTTATTTTTATTTTCTCTCTCTCCTCTTTCTTCCTCCCCACGTTTTTTTCCTCTCTCCCGTTTTTTTCTTTTCTCCTTTTTCTTTCTTCTTCCCTCCTTCTTCTCTCCCTCACCCGCCGCACTCTCTCCCCGGTTCTCCTCTCCCTCACCTACCGCACTCTCTCCCTGATTCCCCCTCCCTCACCCGCCGCGCCTCCCCCTTATTTCCCTTATTCTTCTTCTTCTCCTTCCTTTTTTTCCTCCTCCTCTATTTCGCTGGACAGCGCTGCTGCGCCCCCTCCCTGTTCGCCGCACCCCCTTCACAAGCAGACCGCCACCCCTGCTTCACCCCTGCTGTAGCCACCTTCACCCGCACCGAACCAGCCACCCGTTCTCCTTCCTTCCCCAGCCAGCCAGCGCGCCCCCCCTGCCGCTCTCCTTCCTCCTCCGTCTAGCCGGCGCCCCTTGCCTCTCTCCTTCCTCCTCCATCCAGCCGGCGCGCCCCCTACCTGCTCTCCTACATCCTCCGCGTAGCCGGCGCGCTGCCTCCCCGCTCTTGCGCCCCCTGTTCGGCACCTCCTACAGCAGACCGTCGGTAGGTTTGTTTTTCTTTTTTTTTATTTTATTTTATTATTTTAACTTATCTAATAAGATATTAATGTTTTCTTTGGTTATTATTATTAATATGTTAATTATTATATCATTACTATAATTATTATAATGTTATTAATTTTATTATGTCAATAATAATAATATTATTATTATATCATTATTGTTACTGTTATTACATTATTATTATGTTATTATTATTGTTATAATATTGTCATTATTATTATATTATGGTTATGCTATTGTTTTTATTATATTATTATTGTTATTGTTATTATATTATTTTGCTATTATCATTATTATTATATTATGTTATTATTATTATTATTATTATGTTATTGTTATTATTATTATTATGTTAACATTATTATTGAACTTGTTTATCGATTTGCTGTTTTAGGACCTGTTTGACGACGCAATACGGTGCGACCATTAATTAACGGGAGTTTTGAGCCGCGTCTTTTTCCGTTCCTATTTGAGGTAGGTGATTCCACACTCAATTATCATCTGGTGATCTTTTGTGTGTTGGTTTAATTTTTCAGGATCCTGCTAATTAGTTTCCATGCTGAAAAAATAGTTCTGATTTCTTTTTAAATGTGCATCTAATTTTCCAGTAGTATATTTATGTTATGCAAGTATTTTTTTTATTCTGAAAACTTACTTGGGTTGTTTATTATTACTATTTGTAAACTGTGTAGTGTGTGAGTTAGAGAGTGCGGATGACGCAGTTTGTGTTTTTGGCATGTCAGAATATGTTTTATTATATAAAGGGGTTTTGAGTGACTTTTTAACCTTTAAAATTTTTTGCGACATGTTTGAAAACTATTCAATAATTTTTCTTAGTGGTTTTCTTAACTAACAATGTGATTTCATTAAGTTATGCGTCTAGTTAAATTTAAAGTGTAGGTAGTGTGGTTTAAGTTTTTTTTAAAAGGTTTTGGTGTGTGTGTGGTTTTCAAAGATGATATCAGTGTGCAGGTGACACGTTTGGCTCAAAGTGCTAATGTGACATGTTATGTGAACTTTGATCTTTAGGTGACCACAAGGAGGGAAGCCGGGGTATTAGGTGGGGTGACTAGGACTAGTGAGCTGGTGTTCTGGAGATGACCCGACCCGGTTTCACTGGTAGGTTTGACGATTGCAACACTAACTAAACATATGATATCTAAGGGTCGTGGCCTTCTAAGCCACGTGTTCTGAGGGTCGTGGCCTTCTAAGACACGTTATCTGAGGGTCATGGCCTTCTATGCCACGTTTCACCGAGGCACGACGTTCTAGGGTCCCACATGTTCTAGTACCCTTTTGGGGATTTCCCATCCTTTGGTGCTACCTGTTACTTTGTGTGCACAATGATACATGATATGTCACTTGAATTATTACCCTAATGTGTTTATCATGAACTGTCTTTCCTTTAAATCATTTTATGAAAACCATTTCCCTTTCACTTCTTTCTTTCTTTATTTAGCATTGAAAATGGTTTGTCTTTTGAAAGTTGTGTGTGGAATCTTTTCTTGGTGACATCCTTCTGGGCGATTGATTACACCCTACTTACACCCTTGGGTGTAAGTAGATTTGGTTACTTCTGATACAAGTAAGGGTCCAGCTTTTGGGAGCAGTGGTTCAGGTTGTTAGCAGGCCTATCTACGTGGCGTTTTGGTAGTGGCTTAGGGGCATTGTCCTCACACCAGGCGATGGTCCTTAGGTTGGTTTTTAGTCATATTGCTTTAGTGTTATTTGGGTTTTGAATACTTGTGAACCAAAAAACTATTTGGTTAACTGCACCTTTGACTGTAACCTTTACTTCTGTTTGGTTTACTTTGCTTGGCTGCTTTATATTTGTTCTCTCGGGTAAATCATTCCCAAAGTTTATTTTGATACCCGGGCACTAGTGCCAGCCCGTGGGGATTGGGAACGCCCTTCGGGCCTTGCCACGGGCCAGGTCAGGTATCGGTTTGGATGGGGACACGATTCAGTTTGTGACAAAATGGTATTAGAGGAGGTTAGTTCGTGGTTTATGTTATTTGGGATTAGTTGGATTATATAGGAGTTGGGTCTGTCGGGGCTCAGAATTCATGTTGCGAGTTGGGTGCCTGGCCAGCACGCCTCGTGACAGATACTGAGTCACCATGGGATGTTAGGGTGTTTGTTTCACTTCTTTTTAGGTGAGACGTGTAGGCTACAGACTGTACGTGGACACCAGGCAAGAAAAGTAAAGCTTTTACATGGAGTCGTTTTTGCATGTTTGGTTTATTGATGAATATTTATCTTGTTGGAAAAATTTATTCCCTTTTTATTGATGGTTTTCTTTCTTGATTTCTTCCCTTTTGCAGTAAGATGCCTCCCCGAAGAGCTCCCCTGCACCCACGAGAGGAAGCTGGAGAGATTTCTCCCGCGTCGCTTGATCAAAGATTGGTAGAGGCGATGGTCCAAGCCGTTCCGGCTTTTGAACAAGGGGCGACTCCTGCCCCCACCCCTATTCCTGCTAGAGGGGAAGAATTTGGCTCCAAGAAGGATAGAGCTCCGGAGTTTCTGAGGAGAAAACCTATTTATTTCCGAGGTGGTTCAGAACCTCAGGAGGCAGAGGAGTGGCTTGAAAAGATAGAACACATGTTCGATTTCCATGACACGCCGGAGGAAGTCAGGGTGAAGTGTGCCTTGTTCCATCTGTAGGGTTCCAGTCGCAAATGGTGGGAATCAGTGGTCCAGGCTGGGAAACATGAGAACATGAGCTGGAAAGATTTAAAGGGTATCTTCAACGAGCAGTATTGTCCAGAGTTCATAGCCTATGCTAGATCTCGAAAGTTAATGGAGCATTCACAGGGGAATCAGACAGTGATGGAGTATGCGAATCGCTTTGCTGAGCTAGTACGGTACGCACCTGAGATAGTTTCGAATGAATTCTTGAAAGCTTGGAAGTCTGAGAAGGGCCTTTGACCAAGAATTCACTCCCAGGTTTTCTTATTCAAGCTGAAGACTTATGTTGAGGTATTCGATCATGCTTGTATGGCTGAGATTGACCAGAAGGGAAATTCGGGGTTTTTTGGATCAGTGTCAGGGCTTGGCAGTGGCAGTTCATCTGAGAAGAAGAGGATGCGTGATGAGCAATGGAAGAAGAGTGATGGCAGCTCAGGTCATCCTCCCAGGAAGTTTTCATCTGGGGCTTCTAGTGCAGGGTTTGTTGTGTGCCATCAGTGTGGAAGGGTAGGGCACATCCGACCTATTTGTCTATACCCTCCCAGACCATGCCATGGATGTGGAGTTGTGGGACATCTACAACATTTCTGCAGGACTGCACGCCCTTACTAGAGTGGGGCAGGATCGGTGGCTTCTAGAGGGGTATCAGTTCAGTCAGAGCCGACCTGAACGACAGGATCTCAGTTCGGTGGCCATGGTGGTAGGACCAGATCATCTTCAGGGCAGATCCAGATCAGGATAGAGCCGCATGAGAGCGGTCATTCTCAGGCAGGGACCAGGCAACTGCATGCTATGGATCAGGCACCAGCTGGGTCTAATGCAGGGCCTTCAACGGTTCGAGGTACTATTCTGGTTTCATCTTCTATAGCTGCAGTTTTATTTGATACTGGTGCTTCAGTTTCTTTCATATCTGCTTGTTTTGTGAATCTGCTGAACCTACCAACAGAGATGTTATCGTTTGCTATGGAGTTAGTAACATCGTTGGGGAAAAAGAGGGAGCAAGGCCTTAAGTGCCGATCGTGCACACTCTCTGTGTTGGGAGTCAAGATGGAATGGGATTTCTTGGTCCTTGACATGGACCTATTTGATGTGATCCTCGGTATGGACTAGCTGGTGCACTTCCAGGCGCACATTGATTGCTATCTGTGTCGAGTTAGTTTTACGGCACCAGATGGGACTCCCCAGTTATTTCACAGAGAATGGGATCCTCGATCGGGATGTGCGGGACCTCCACTCCCTGAGCTTGGGAATCTTTCTAATCAGTTGTCATTGCTTGCGCTGGAGGATGATGGTGGTATTTCACAGGGTGAGTTACCCCATGTAGTGGATGAGTTCCCAGAGGTCTTCCCAGATGATTTTTCTGGCTTACCCCCAGAGCGGGACTTGGAGTTCTCGATTGAGTTAGCGCCAGGAACACAACCTATATCTCTTCCCTGATATCGCATTGCCCCCACCGAACTGAGGGAATTAAAGATACAACTGGACGATTTGGAATCCAAAGGATTCATTCGCCCGAGCATCTCTCCTTGGGCCGCGCCGGTTTTATTCGTGAAGAAGGCCGATGAAACCCTATGGTTGTGCGTTAATTACCGTAAATTGAACAAGGTAACCATCAAGAATAAATACCCTTTGCCTCAGATTGATGATTTGTTTGACCAGCTGAAGGGGGAAAAGTGGTTCTCCAAGATTGATTTGCTTTCGGGATACCACCAGCTCAGAGTGAGAGAAGAAGATATCCCAAAGACGGCTTTCCGAAGCAGGTACGGTCAATTCGAGTACTTGGTCATGCCATTCGGATTGAAAAATGCTCCTGCAGTTTTTATGGCGCTCATGAATAGGGTATTCCACCAATATCTCGACTCATTTGTTGAGGTATTCGTGGATGACATCCTAGTCTATTCTGGATCTGAGGAGGAGCATGAGAATCACCTGCGCGTTGTTTTGGGAACCTTGCGGGACCACCCCCTATATTCCAAACTCTCGAAGTGCACTTTTTGGATTAGGGATGTGAAGTTTCTGGGGCATGTCGTCTCAGAACAACGGGTTTCAGTGGATTCTGAAAATATCAGGGAAGTTATGTCTTGGGAGTAGCCGAGAAATGTGTTTGAGATTAGGAGTTTTCTGGGCTTGCCTGGTTATTACAGGCACTTTGTCCGGGACTTCTCACGGCTTGCCTCCCCCATGACCGCACTCACCCGGAAAGGGGTGAAGTTTGAGTGGAGCCCATAGTGCCAGGCATCTTTTGAGGAATTGAAGCGACGGTTGACCACCGCACCTGTGTTGACCTTACCAGAGTCAGGAAAGGGATATGTGGTGTACTACTATGCTTCTGGTATGGGCCTTGGATGTGTGCTCATGAAGGATGACCATGTTGTGGCTTATGGTTCTCACCAACTCCAGCCACATGAGAAGAAATATCCGACTCGCGACATGGAGTTGGTAGCAGGGATGCAAGCTTTGAAGACGTGGCACCACTATCTTTTTGGGGCGAAGTTTGTGGTATATTCTGACCATAAGAGCCTGGCCTATATTTTCTCTCAGAAGGATCTCAATTTGAGGCAGCGCCGCTGGGTTGAGTACCTACAGGGATTTGATTTTGATATTATTTATACCCCTGGCAAGGGTAATGTGGTAGCTGACACTTTGAGCAGAAAAGTACCAGTGCAGGCGTTGAAGAAGTCTAGCGATGAGTGGACTTTGGTGGGGCTCTTTGCCTAGATGCATTTGGAGAGAAGGGAGCACAGTGGAGGTACTTTCTTGGCTAGAATCCAGTTGACTCCTACTCTTCTGGAGTTGATTCAGTGGGAGAAGCCTGGAAATGAGCTATGTCAGCGATCTATCCAGTTTCTTCATGATGGGGATACTCCTTCTGATTGGTCCTTGTCTTCCCATAGGGTCTTGTGCTTCAAAGGCCATGTCGTGGTGCCGTTGTATCTGTGGAAGGTGGTGATGCAGGATAGCCACCCATCTCAGTGGTTTGTCCATCCTGGTACCACCAAGATGTATTATGAAGTTCGCCGTTAGTTCTGGTGGCCAGGTATGAGACGAGACATAGCCGACTTCGTATCCAAATGTTACACCTTCCAGCAAGTGAAAGCAGAGCATCAGAGACCATCTGGCCTACTCCAGCCATTACCCATTCCTACCTGGAAGTGGGACGAGGAAACCATGGACTTCATCATTGGATTGCCTCGTACACCTCGAGGGAGGAATTCTATCTGGGTAGTGATTGACCGCTTGACCAAGTCAGCTCACTTTATTCCGATCAGAGATACAACGAAGGTTGAGGAACTGGGCCGCTTGTATGTTCAAGAGGTGTTCATACTTCATGGTGTGCCGTCGGAAGTTGTTTCTGACATGGACCCTTGCTTTACATCTCGATTTTGGGGAGGCCTCCAGAAGGTTTTGGGGTCGCAGATTAAGATGAGAACGGCATACCATCCTCAGACCGATGGCCAGACGGAGCGGGCGAATCAGATTCTGGAAGACATGCTCCGAGCCTATGTGCTAGATTTTGGAGGCTCATGGGATAGCCATTTGGGACTGGTCTAGTTTTATTATAATAACAGTTACTAGTCTTCCATTATAATTGCACACTTTGAGGTGCTCTATGGCTGGCCTTGTCGGTCTCCTCTGTGTTGGGCTGAGGTAGGAGAGGCCTCGCTCTTGGGACCGAGCCTTGTTCAGGAGATGTCTGAGAAGGTCAAACTGGTTATGAAGCGATTGTTGACAGCTCAGAGTCGCCACAAGTCTTATGCAGATCAGAGGCGGTGGGATCTTGAGTTTTCAGTGGGGGACAGAGTGTTCCTGAAAGTGTCCCCTCTCATGGGTCACCGTTTTTTGGGGAAGCAGGGGAAGATCACACCGAGATATGTCGGACCTTTCGACATTCTTGAATGGATTAGAAAGGTGGCATAGAGTTTAGCTTTTCCTTCGTAGTTGATGACGATTCACGAAATATTTCATGTCTCCCAACTAAAGAAGTACAACCTCGATCCGTCGCATGTGCTGAATTGGGAGGAGCTGGAAATAGAGTCTGACTTGTCTGTGGTTGAGCGACCATTGCGCATAGTGGATTATCAGGAAAAAGTGTTGCGTGGTAAGTCCATTCCTCTAGTTTGTATTCTTTGGTAGCACGGGAGTGATGAACACGAGACTTGGGAGTGGAAGTCATGGGTTGAGCAGGAGTACCCATTTCTATTCTCTAATCAGGCATTGAGCTGACTTTCCGAGGGTGGAAAGTTTTCATGGTGGGGAGAATTGTCACACCCAGACGTCATTTAGAGGTATGATTTTAATTTTAAATTTCTATTTTATGAGTTTAAATTGTCATTTCATTTAATTGCTTGGTTGAAGTGTGGGCTGAATCGATAAGGGGCTTCCGCAGTGGCGCTGATAAATGTGCGTTGGCCTTACATCGCTTGGCGTGCAGGCAAGGCATGAGCAAGCCGAATAAAATTTATTTTAAGTAGAGCTGATAAGTGCTCTGATAAGTGCGTGTTGATAAGTGCGCATTGACAAGTGCGTGTTGGCTTTACATCGCTCGGCACGTGGTGTCGATCCACGAACGTTAAATAACCGGATAAAATTTATTATGGTTTTATTTGTTATTATTGTATTATGATTATTATATTATTGTTATTATTATATTATTATTATTTTTGTTATTATTTTTATAATTATTAGGATGTTATTATTATTAGTATTGCTAAAAATATTATTTTTATTTTTATTTATTATTATTAGTATTAATATTACTATTAATATTATTATTATTATTAGGATGTTATTAAAACCATTAAATTTATTTTATTAGGTTTGTTGAACTTCTCTCTCCCCCATTCCAAACCCCTAGCCACCACCCAACCTTTCATTTTATTTTATTTTTTATTTTTTTTCTCTCTCTCCTCTTTCTTCCTCCACACGTTTTTCCCCTCTCCCATTTTTTTTTCTTTTTTTTCCTTTCTTCTTCTTCTTCCCTCTTTCTCCTCTCCCTCACCCATCACACTCTCTCCCCGGTTCTCCCCTCCCTCACCCACCACACTCTCTCCCTGGTTCCCCCTCCCTCACCCGTCGTGCCTCCCCCTTCTTTCCCTTCTTCTTCTCCTTCTCCTTCCTTTTTTTCCACCTCCTCTATTTCGCTGGACAGTGTTGCTGCGCCCCCTCCCTGTTCGCTGCACCCCCTTCACCAGAAGACTGACGCCCCTGCTGCACCCCTGATGCAGCCACCCGCACCCGCGCCGGACCAGTCACTCGTTCTCCTTCCTTCCCCGCCCAGTCGGCACCCCCCCTACCGATCTCCTTCCTCCTCCATCCAGCCGGTGCCCCCCTGCTGCTCTCCTTCATCCTCTATCCAGCCGACGCGGCCCCTGCCTGCTCTCCTTCCTCCTCCACCCAGCCGGCGAACCGCCTCCCCGTTCCCGCACCTCCCCGCTCCTGCTCCCCCTGTTCGGCACCTCCTCCAGCAGACCACCGGCATGTTTGTTTTTTTTAATTTAATTTTATTATTTTAACTTATCTCATAAGATATTAATGTTTTCTTTGGTTATTATTATGTCAATAATAATAATAATAATAATATTATATCATTATTGTTACTATTATTACATTATTATTATGTTATTATTATTATTATTATAATATTGTCATTATTATTATATTATGTTTATGCTATTATTTTTATTATATTATTATTGTTATTATTATTATATTATTATGCTATTATCATTATTATTATATTATGTTATTATTTTTTTATTTTTATTATTATGTTATTGTTACTATTATTATTATTATGTTAAAATTATTATTGAACTTGTTTATCGATCTGCTGTTTTAGGACCTGTTTGATGGCGCAATACGGTCGGACCATTATGCAATGGGAGTTTTGCGCCGTGTCTTTTTCTGTTCCTATTTGATGTAGGTTATTCCACACTCAATTATCATCTGGCGATCTTTTGCGTGTTGGTTTAATTTTTCAGCACCCTGCTAATTAGTTTCCATGCTGAAAAATTAGTTCTGCTTACTTTTTAAATGTGCATCTAATTTTACAGTAGTATATTTATGTGATGAAAGTCTTTTTTTATTGTGAAAACTTACCTGGGCTGTTTATTATTACTATTTGTAAATTGTGCAGTGTGTGAGTTGGAGAGTGCGGATGACGCAATTTTTGTTTTTTGCGTGTCAGAATATGTTTTATTATATAAAGGGGTTTTGAGTGAATTTTTAACCTTTAAAAATTTTTGTGAAATGTTTGAAAATTGTTCAATAATTTTTCATAGTGGTTTTCTTAATTAAAAAAGTGATTTCGTTAAGTTATGCATCTAGTTTAATTTAAAGTGTAAGCAGTGTGGTTCAAGTTTTTTTTTAAAAAAAAGGTTTTGGTGTGTGTGTGGTTTTCAAAGAGGATATCAGTGTACAGGTGACACATTTGGCTCAAAGTGTTAATGTGACATGTTATGTGAACTTTGATCTTTAGGTGAGCACAAGGAGGGAAGTCAGTGTATTAGGTGGGGAGACTAGGACTAGTGAGTTAGTGTTCCGGAGATGACCCGACCCGGTTTCACTGGCAGGTTTGACGATTGCAACACTAACTAAACATATGATATATGAGGGTCATGGCCTTCTAAGACACGTGTTCTGAGGGTCGTGGCCTTCTAATCCACGTTATCTGAGGGTCGTGGCCTTCTAATCCATGTTTCACTGAGGCACGACGTTCTAGGGTCCCACATGCTCTAGTACCCTTTTGGGGATTTCCCATCCATTGGTGCTACCGGTTACTTTGTGTGCACAATGATACGTGATATGTCACTTAAATTATTACCCTAATGTGTTTATCATGAATTGTATTTCCTTTAAATCGTTTTATGAAAACCATTTCCTTTGCACTTCTTTCTTTCTTTATTTAGCATTGCAAATGGTTTGTCTTTTGATAGTTGTGCGTGGAATCTTTTCTTGTTGATATCATGTTGGGCGATTTCTCACACCCTACTTACACCCTTGGGTGTAAGTAGATTTGTTTACTTCTGATATAGGTAAGGGTCTAGCTTTTGGGAGTAGTGGTTCAGGTTGTTAGCATGCCCATCTACGTGGCGTTTTGGTGGTGGCTTAGGGGCGATGCCCTCACACCGGGCGACAATCCTTAGGTTGGTTTTTGGTCATCTTTTTTTAGTGTTATTTGGGTTTTGAATACTTAAGAACCAAAAACATGTTTGGTTAACTGCACGTTTGACTGTAACCTTTACTTCTATTTGGTTTACTTTGGTTGGATGCTTTATATTTTTTCACTCGGGTAAATCATTCCCAAAGTTTATTTTGATACCCGAGAACTTGTGCCAGCCCATGGGGATCGAGAACGCCCTTCGGGCCTTGCCGCGGGCTGGGTTGGGCGTCGGTTCGGATGGCAATCCGATTCAGTTCGTGACACCCGCTGACGTGCCTTGACGACCCATGTGGTTGTGGCTCCGCTGACGTTGACGTCGGATGGGGATGTTGGGGAGGCTCGCCTGGTATTCCCCCTTATCAGGAGTCATATAGGGATTTACCAACTACACAATATTAACCAAAGTGTACCCCTAACTGTCACTCGAAGATTCATCCACCACTGGGCAGATTCTGGGAGGGATCCCTGTATCAGGAGGCATGAAGTCACCGAGAGTACAAGATGATGATGATAGTGGTTGAGCACATTTCTTCTTCTTGCGATGTCACTGTATTCCCTTTTGGGATAAGGCTAGCTAAGATGACTACGTAGAGGTACTGGTCGCTTCTTCTGAAGGCTCTGGCTAATTCAAGTGAGCCCGAATGATACCATGGGTGCGAGAGATGGTTTTACAGGCCATCCAGTCATCGTACTTCTAGGAACCACTGTTGGGATCCTGCTTCCCCTCACCCTCATCATCGCTACCGCTTTGGGACCTTAAAAGTCACCCGCCACTTGTGTTGGGGCCAGGCCCAACCTGACTATGTTGTTGTCGACCTGGTCTTAGAGCCAGTCTTTAAACACCTAGCACTGCTTGAGTGTGTGCCTGAGAATCCGATGATAGGGGTAGTAGTTGGGGAAATTGGTGAGATTTGCCTCTATCGGCCTTCCGCACTCAGGTAAGCACACAATCCTCTTCTGTAGGGCACTACAGAAGAAATTCGGGACGTGATTCTCATTAAATGAGTAATTCTGGTCCCTTTTTCGAATAGGGGGCTCTGGGATCCTAGCCATGATGAGGGGCCTACCGAGGAGGTGGAACATGATTATCCCACCTAGGCGGTGGTGGCACATTGGGCAGGGGAACCAGTCAGTTCTGAGGCGGTAGCTGGTGGGTAGGAGACTGTGCCTGAGGTGGAGGGCCTCTGCGGGGATGCGGAGCCGGTTCCACTGATAGTAATTCTAGCTGCCTGGAGGATTCTATTTGGGGCACTGCAGTGGGTTTGGCTCTGGCATCCCTCCAGACTGGGATCACAAGGAGCAGCAGACGTACCTGACTAGCCTGTTGTAGAGCTTCCTTGAGGCGCTGAGCCTTATCTGAGAAGTCCTGGAACCCTCCGGGGCAGTTCTGAGTGATCAGGGAAGGAACCAGTTCTGTTTTGATATTCTCAATGAACATCATTAGTAATTTCTCTTGAGCCAGTGGCTTGTCGAAAGAGTATGTAAGCCCCTTCCAATGGGAGATAAAGTCTGTGACTCACTCATCATGCCTTTGTTTGCATTTGAATAGGTCTATGATGCTGGTCTTTCGCATGGTGGAGCTGAATTGGTATAGGAACTTCCGGCAAAGATCCTCCCAGCTGGTCACAAATTTTATTGGGATATGGTTGTACCAGATGAATACAGGGCCCTCCAACATCTGTACAAAACATCAGAGCTTGGCAGCTTCCTACTATGCTGGGGTTCCCAACATGGGGCCACACCTGGAGGAAAAGTGAGCCATGTGCTGCGGTGGGTCCCATATCTTATTAAAGGGTGAGAAAATGGGATTCCCAAAACCCAGATGTACAGGCATATCATCCACCCACGTGGGATATGGATTACTATCTGGTGGGACTGCCACCTGCCGCATTTCCAATGCCTCGAGATGGGTGATGAGTGTTGTTATAAGATCATCCAGGTGGGGTTCCCTATCTTGACGGGGATCCCTAACCACGAGTGTGTTTTCAGGCTCTTCGACATGTTAAATGGCTTCAATGGCTCATGGAGCGATTGGCAGAATGGCCCGCGGGGCGGCTGGGGGAACCCGGGATGGATTCCTCGGATTGCCTCGCCATTCAAGAGGGTTTGGTGAGATGTATCACGCCCTCTTGTCGTGAGTTCCGGCTTCTGCCCTGTCTATGGGAGTAGCATGATTAGGGTTGGCCGGAGGCATCTTGCTGGGGGGAAATTGTTCCTGCCCCTGCTGCCCCGGCTTAGGATCACCATAGTCGGGTCACCTCACAATAGCACACTCGGCCAAAAGTTCGTCGACCAGCCTATTTTGCTCAGCAAGTTGCTGGTGCAACGCAGTCTTTTCCTGGTCTTTGTCTGTATTTTGTAATGAGGAGGATGGGTTAGAGTGCTTGACAGTTCCGACATGTTCTTTACCCTTACCGACATTCTAAATGAGTACCAGTGACTTAGTGGGCACAAGGAGGCCCAGAAGGTTCCTCTACTGACAAGTAATCCTCCCTGATAGGTCCAACAACGGTTGTACACCCTCAGTTGGTAAGTCTCCATCGAGAACCACCAACTCGTTCTCCTTGTCGACTATGTTTGCAATGTGGACTGCAACCCTTCTTGGGGGCATGTCATCAATGTCACGCAACGAATCAGGCTGTTGCAGGATAGGATTGAGGAGGAGGGTGGCATACTATCCCCATCCACAGACATGCATGTGGGGGGTAGCTTCCCTGATGATTTTGTGGAGTACTTTGAAATTATGAATGCATATTTGCTGGAGGGTTCTATGGTGACCTGGTGACTCTGGGCGCTGGGCCACGGGGAGTGCGGCCAAATCAACCAGACGACATTGCTCACCGATTTCCTGAAAGTGAACTTGGCTCTTGGGGTACACCGCCTAATCGTAATGAAGACGGATGTTTGTCTCCCATAGGGTTTGACGGAATCAGTCGATTTCCTCTAGGGTGAGGGATTCCAGTGCACAAAAATTCGATGTTGCTTCCGGCCAGAACTTCTCTGGGAAATGATCCGCCGCAAGAATGTTTCAGAAGCTCTGGGGCTCGGATATAGGGTCTGGCCCTGTATTTCCCCACTCGTCAACTGGAGTTGGCTGAGGAACCAGTAGAGGTACTGAGGAGGACCACTGGGAAAGTAAACTGGGTGGTGGAGAATAAGGCAACAGAGCAAACTGGTCGCCGAATTCCAGGCCATCCTCCGAAGAGTGCAGTGACCTGACCACAATGTCACGATACGATAGGTTGATAGCCACAGTTTCTTATGCAGGGATCCTGGTTACTGGCAATGGTTCATGATATTTCTCAACCACCATCGTTCCCCAAAATAGCTCTTTGTGATCTTTGGTCAAGGTATAGGGTGCTTCTGGTGACGATGGTGGTGACTGTACGGTCAAAACCTGCGGGATTCCAACAATTTCTTCCTCCTAGATGTACATGCGAAGAGAGGCGGGAATCCTATGGACTTCAAATTCTGGAAGGATGAGGCTAAGATGCCTTGTTCATGCCCCGGTCCTTGACATAGAGGACCGAGGGGAGGGTTCCACTACTGAGTCACATTCTGCTTCAGAATCTAAGATGTGGGCCGGTTTGAGCTCTACCCGGGCCTTCCCAGGATTCTTCTTGTGGTAGTGATGACCCGACCTCCTGCACCTAGATGGCTTCTCAGGACAAGGGTGATTCATAACATGTAGTCTTAGGGTCGTGTCAGCGCTAGGGAGGAGATGAATTCTTCTTGAGATAGCCGGGGTGCGAGGGGATCCAGGGAAAATGTCGAAGGGAACATGGGGAGGACCTCCATGAATAGCACCTGAGAGGGTAAAACCGATGGGAGCATGGGGAGGAACTCTATGCTTGGCGCCGGTGGAGTGAGGCTAACCATCACCCATCTGGTTACCTGGGCGGGGAGGACCTTCACAAACTGCAGAGAGGATGTAGGGAGGATCCCCATGTCAGAGAGGGACTGAATGGGCAATGTCTTCACATTAACGGTTTGGGGTAGGAGGAACTCCATACCCGGTGTGGTGGAAACATTAAAGGCTTCCGCGTCGAGTTTCGTTTCCATGGGGTAGGTCTTCATTTGGGTTTCGAGTAGCACGAGGCATACCTCCATGATGAACTTCAGAGTGAGGAAGGTCTACGCTCTGTGGAGTGGTGGTAGTATAGGGAGGGCTTCCGTACAGGGTGACATCACCATGGACTGGTTCGTGGCGATCACCACTCAGGCCTGTGACCTAGAGAGTCAAGCCAGCCTGCCTGTGGGGCAGTTGGGGCCTCGATCCCAGTAGGGGATAGGAGCACCCCTGCTCAGTGTGTGTGGGTAATTCATGATATACATAGATGGTGGTTTGGTCCATAGTAGCTGTTGACATTAACACCCCTTAGCGGGCGTCCTCAGCTCGGTTCCAACACTGGCATCAGGTCAGGCAAGCCGGTGCGGGTGGTGCAGGGGCATAACCTACCTGCTCCTTTGGAAAGGTTGGATGTTGGCGCTGATGTGGCTGGGTGGGGGCCCTTGCTTGGAGTCCATGGATCGGGACTCTGAACGGGATGATCTGAAAATCTCCCACCTCATCAGCGTAAGGTAGGGAGTCATCAAGGCATTCTGGGGAAGGGATCCCAAAAGGATTGATTGTTGGGGTGGGGAGTAGGGGCTCCCTGCGTGGCCCTCGGGGGAAGTGTTTATGGTGGGTCCAAGAAGCCTCCAGGACTAGGCGGGCCATATCCCGAGTTGGGATTATGCCCTCCTCCTCGTAACGACCTATGAGGTCGTTAATCACCCTTCGTTGGATGACTTCTGATAGGGAGAGGGGGCGTAGGAACCCCATGTTTGTGGAAGTAGATGTCGTTGTGGCAGTAGCGGATCCACACGAAACGGCTGTGCTGGTATTACCCCTGCCCCGGTGTGGGCGGGTGGGCGGTGATCGTGTCCCTGTCACAACAACCTGATTTCCGGGATGTAGGGAGATTAACTCGTCAGCACTGTGAGGAAAATAAATCGACAACCAGTTCCCCAGCGCCATCCTGTCTTCTATGGATAGTTAGAGGGGTCCACGCTGGCAACGTTGTAGAACGGAATTCACCACGTTCTATAGCCCCAAATTCTGGTGAGTTTCATGCCAGGCCTTCCATTTTCTTGGCGGGACCCGGCACCAGATATCTAGATTCGGTGACACGTCAATCTACTGACGTTTTGAGTGCTACTAATCTCTATATTGAGGAGAAGAACATCATGTTGGGTTCACCATTTCTGTTTATGATGCTTTCATCGGGCCACGCACGTCCATCCGCTTGGGCGCGACATGCTTGGCTTTTGTTACCCCACATTTCTGCTTTCCAAATGCAGGTGACATTCGCTCCTTATTCAGGGATGTCTCCTCCTTGATCGAAACAGGATGATGAGATGTTGGTTCCTCCTTCCGTGGATTATTCCTCGGAACTCGTTACCTAGTCCAGGTCTCCCTCATATATTTAATACGTTGTTTTTGAAACTCTTCCCAGTTCCATATTTGCATGGATATCAGTTAATTACGCTTCTTCTTTCAGGACATTCCAAGGGGTCCGGTCAGGGAAGAAACATTTAGTTGGGGGATTATTCACATCGAGGCATCACTATCGTGTCTGAACACCGGGTAATTGGTGTTTTTGTCTTTTTTCCCTTATTATGGGGCTTCTCGAGGGTGTGGAAGCCCGAGGAATCCCACAACAATCACGGGGAATCATATTCCATAGGCATGTATCTGAGGTTTTCCTCAGCTTTCCATGTATAGCACAGGTTATGCCGCAAGATTAACGTACAATGGAGACGGATTGGGATGATCAGAACTCTAACTGGAGTGGATCAGATTGAGGAATCCCACTTGAGGAAACACTGATATTGGAGCCAGCCCATGGGTGGCTTCACGAATGCTGTGGAGTGGAATGGGGTGGCATGATTTCACCGGGATGTGGCAGCCCGGGTAAGGATCAGGATGGGTGATGGAACACTACACGAAGTGGAGGGGGGAATGAAATGGAGCCATCGTGGAGATGATGGTGGTGTTGGATTTGAGTCTCGAAGAGACATCCTACGTATCCCAATGGTAGGTAATTAGAGACTGTATAGTTCAGAATGGATGTGTGAGGCTTACACTCTAGGCCACCTAAGGTGATGGAAGAACCGACGTGAATGAAGTCGGAATGACTAGG
This sequence comes from Viscum album, assembly GCA_963277665.1. Taxonomy (NCBI): domain Eukaryota; kingdom Viridiplantae; phylum Streptophyta; class Magnoliopsida; order Santalales; family Viscaceae; genus Viscum; species Viscum album. The sequence goes on from OY728132.1 coordinate 1,883,628,211, forward strand.
TGGTGGGCTTTAACCTCATTAGGCTTCCAACATACCATCCCTTGGCATGGATCAAAGTCCATGTAGTTCGGGTTAGACGCCAAAGAATCGACGTGAATAAGGAATTTGCTGCAATGGGTGGTGGGCTTGAACCTCGTGAGGCTTCCTACGTACCATGCCTTGACATGGATCAAAGTCCACGTAGTTCAGGAAAAGGGGTTGTTGAGATGACACGAAGGGGTGTCAGAACAACTAGATGGCAAGGTCACAACGGCTTACCGCTAGATTAGGATGCGGTTTAACGTCACGCGGGATGAGGGCGTGTCGGAGAACCAACGTGAAAATGGACCTTGGTCCAGGTAGACACTGGGATTGAACCTCAGGAAGGCTTCCTATGTACCATTCCTTGACATGGATAAAATACCACATAGTTCAGGTGGGATGGGGGCTTGGCACACCGATACGAAAATGGTCACAACCAATGATTATTGGGATTGAACCTTGAGGAGGCTTCCAACTTACCATGCCTTGACAAGGATCAAAGTCCTTGTAGTTCATATGTGAATGTGGGTGTCGTAGAACTGACATGAAGAGGGACCTTGGTCCAAGGGGTGATGGGATTGAACCACGTAGAGGCTTCCTATGTACTATGCCTTAATATGGATCGAAGTCCATGTTGTTCAGGCAGTTTTTTCGTCGGAAAACTGACATGAAGATGAACTCGGGGGTCCACCTGTGGTGGGGCTTGAAACTCGTGAGGCTTCTTACGTACCATGACTTGACATGGATCAATGTTTTTATAGTTCGGGTATGCAGTTTCACATCATGATGGACGGGGGCATACATTTTAACGTCATGCTGGACAAATACATTTTTACATCATGCTGGATGAGGGCATACAGTTTAACATCATTCTAGAAGAATAATGTTTAATGTCATGCTGAATGAGGGCATATAGTTTAACGTCAAGCTAGATGAGGGCATTTTCATGGTCGATTCTTACTCTAAGCCCATGTGAGTTGTGATTGGTGTGAGAAGCAAGAGGCAGTAGAGACCTGACAATCACGCCGCGAAGGGTGCGTCCATGATAAGCGAAGATGGGCTTACGCATTAGGTGGACCATGGTGATGGTACTTACTCCAGGATGGAGGCCCAAAGTGCGGAAAACCGCAGAGGGAGAGGGATTTGGGACCAAAGAAAGGAGGTACCTCGTTCTCTATCACACCCCTGCTGGCCCTGACGGTGAGGAAGTACGGAGGTGCATGGGTGCTACCTTCCACAAGAGGGGATGGGGGGCTTACACCAAGGTGGAATCCATTCCCCATGGACCAACGCCACTCCAAGAAAAAGGATATCATCCCCTATGGGGACCAGGTGGCTTAAAGAATGTCCGAGCTGGGGAGACCCTGTGCACGAGGCACGGGGTCGGGTCACAGTTTAACATCATGTGTTGAGGATGAGGTGCTTGGAAGTTTAATGTCTTCTAGCTCGGATGAGGTGGGTTCTCTCCACACCCATAGGATATACATAACTGACACCCTCTTCCCCTTGTGGTAGGGAAGGTCTTGGAAATGCCATATAGAAGAGGGTTCATAGAGTGAACCATCGAGGGGTCCACATTATCTTGGCTATGCTAAGAAGCAATAGCCATTAGCGTGCCTATGCGATGAAGCATTAGGCGAAGCAACTCTATGGGTGGTATCTCTTAAAGGACTTTGAAATCACATCGTGCAAATCTGGATGGTCGCACAGGAAGAGGAATATCCATGCCTAGGGGTCTATAAGCAGGGGCCTTGTAGAGCTTGGTAGCTTTGCGTAGTTGAGAGCACCTGTGAAGCGATGTGCTTCACGATGTGGAGTGCCTTGGACTTAGCATGGGGAAGAGGTGCGAGTAGGGGGTGCTTCACAGAATGGAAGGGTGTCCGTGGAGCACTGCATTATGAAGCATAGGTGCATCACGAAGCAAGGTGTCGTGAAGCAGTGTGCTTCGCGATGTAAAATGAACCTGCCTTGACATGTGGATCATGTTTACAGGGTTGGTGTTTCACGAAGAATAAACGCTCTGTGACTGCCCGGGTCCCCTTGGGAATCCCCTTCCTTCATGAATGTCCTTAAGCTTCGTGAAGGTCATCCCTCTTAGAAGAGGGGCTCAAAATGAGACAAGGCAGAGGCCTCTCATGAAGAAAAAATACCTCATGGAACTCATGATTCCCAGAGCGAAGAGTGCTTCTCGATTTGGGAGCTGAGAATCCGAAAGGTAGGATTGTCCCTCTAGAGAGCTCAGGGGGAGTTTGGTATTTATAGGTAAGGTGCATGGTGAAGCAGAGCTCACGCGGCGCTAAGGGGGCATCGGTTGCTACACGACGAGTCGCGAACGTCAACTGGATTCGCGGTGGGGCACCGCCTCCTCTTCTTCGTGGTGGGCTCATGAACGTTAGGGCATTTTCAGAGGGTTACTACATCTAGTACTTCACGGCAGGCTTGCGAATGTCAGGGCGTCGCGGAGGGTTACTACTTCTGGTGCTTCGCAGTGGTCTCACTAACATCCGTGTGTTCGCGGAGGGTTACCTCCTCTGGTGCTTTATGGCGGCCATGTTGCTAGGGGGGGCTTCACGTCGGGGCTTCGCGAGGTAGGGCGTGGGGCCTCTTTTTCTTCTCTCTTATCTTCAAATATTTTTGGCGCCAACAATGTTTCACTCTTGTACACTATATTGTGGAGGTCCGTGGATGAGTCAACTTCCTAGAGTAGAGTTATCTTAGAACAATAGTTTTTACTCCACAATCATTATGGCACAGTTTGAAGACTTTAATGGTGGACCTTGATGTTCTCCATTGTGCTAAACTAGGTTCAATGAATCAACAATTCTTGGCCTGGAATTGGTATAGAATATGGAAAAAATGGTTTAGGTGATTCATGGGAGGATGAATGAAGAACATGATCATCATAAGTCCTATTCTGATCAAAAGAGGAGCCCTCTAGTGTTTGATTTTAGGGATCATGGGATTCTAAAAGTTACTCCCCATCGTGGGAATCAATGGTTTGGTCATGGGAGTAAGATTTCTCCCTATTTTTCTCCTTTAGAGTTTTTGGCTTGCAATAGAGTTGTGGAATATTAGGTAGAACTTTTCCCATATATGAGAAGGATACATAATGTTTTCCACATGGCATAGCTCTGTTTGTATCTCCATGATGACTCTCACATCATCAATTGGGGTGAGATCGATGTTGATTATGATGCGACCTTTGAGGAGTGGCCGAAAGATATCCAAGACCATAAGGAGAAAGTGTTACACAGGCATGATACCCCCTTGGTTCGTGTCTTGTTGTGGCATGATGGTGTGGAGAAGAGTAATTTGGAACATGAGTTGAAGATATGCTCTCAGTACCCCGATCTATTTAATGTTTTTCTCTTTTATTATAATTATTCTTGTTTTTGGTTTTAGACCATTTCATGTTAATGACATTCCTCTATTTTTCTATTTTTGTGTTATTATCTCTTTTTAAAGGTATCTCCCTTGATAGAATGTTTATGATATGGTTATGGTTGTTGTGTGGTTTCATGTATTTTATTTTGAAGTGGTTGAGCTACTTTTATGGAAAGGGTCTTGAGAGGTATCTCGAAGGGTGGTTGCTCCGACCCCATTTTTTTCTGGGTTGATTTGTAATTCTTAACGATGATAATGTTTTGAGAGGTATCTAAATTAATTAACCAGATCTATTTGTTCTATTCCTTTGATGAAATTTTGTGTTGTATGTGTTCGGGTAAGTCATGTTAACTTATTCCCAACACATTGAGAAATTTAGAATAGGTTAGTCAAAACCGGGGAGTCCAAATCGGTGAGTTAGGACTGGTGAGTCAAAATTGATTAGTTAGATCTCGTGAGTCGGAAATGGGGAGTCGAAATCGGGGAGTCAAGAACCAGTGGGTTTGAACCAATGAATCAGAACTGGTAAGTCAGAACTGGCAAGACAGAACCAATGAGTCAAAACTAGTGGGTCAAAACTGGTGAGATAGAAACAATGAGTCAGAACTGACGATTCATAACTTGTGAGACATCCTACAGTGCCATGAATAGTGTTTCAAAAATGGTGAGCCACTTTCCTTTTCCGAATTTCTACTTTTTCCCTGATTCTTAATGTTTCACCCCTTTTACATTTCCTTTTCTTAAAAATGAATTTAGAGCCTTATTTTGTGGATTTGAGGCTAATTAAATGCCCATAACTGTTATCTTAATATTTCTAAGGGTCTCGATTCCTTTAATCAGTTAAAATGTGCAATCTTGACCAGATCCTCCTTTAATAGAAAATCTAAAATCATATCTAAACTGATGATCCATTTAGATTTTCAAAAGAATGATATATTTTTATGCTTCTTTTCGTCACATTTTCTAATTTAATGGAAAGGGAAATGACTTAGCACAAATTTATTCATCCTTTTAAGAAAACATCAAAAATCAACAATGGCATGAACAAGGCTCCAAATGCACATGTGCCACGCATGTTCCTTCACTGTCGTGCATCTATACTTGTCCGCCGCCTAATGGTCGCACTAGTGACTTGCGCGCCCTCTTTGAAAACCGCCCAGGGCCTTCTCTAGCCTACAAATACCACCGGTGGGCCCCCCATTTGAGGAGGAATTTTTCCAGAATTCAGATACAGAGCTCTAAATTCCCAAGACTCTTATTAAAGACTTTCAAGCACTACTAAGGTAATTATTTACCAAGAATAGAAGGTCTAAACAAGAGGAATAAGGTCTATGTGTTTGAAATCACTAACACTTGTGCACCTACATGTTTTTCCATTAAGGGAAATGAAAACACTTGTGCGCCTCCTTACCTACTCATTGAAACTTATGCACCAATATTTTGGATGTACCTCGGGATAATTCTAAATGCATTGGTCAAATATCGCAAAAGTATTACCCGACTGGTTAACAATCACGCAATTACCCATGTGCCACGAAGGTATACCTACGTGATCAGTACTTTCACACCCATTCAGTACCTACGCGCCTGCCAGGACTTGCGCGCCCTTCTATTTTTTGGGTTCCCTTCCTGCCCATTTAACCCCTCTTATGTCATTCCACCTATCCTATTCATGATTCAGCCTTCAAGAAAATCTTCAAAGCCATTTATGGCATTTTTTCTTGATTGGAATCCTTATCTAAAAGGAATTCCAGGGAAAATCTCTCAAAAACTAGGTATTTTCACATATTTATGTCACTAAAGTTAGAGAGTTCATTCATTCAACCTCATCCTTTAAGATGAGAGAATCCTTAAACTGGTCCTCCATTTTAGGAGTGAACCCTAGTCCAAATTCTCATTGATTTGTACATCCTTCTTAGGAGTAAGCCCCAAGTCCCCATTAATTTGGGAATCCTCCTTAGGAGTAAGCCCCAAGTCACCTAATCTGGGCATCCTCCTTAGGAGTAAGCCCCAGTCTTAAAATTCCCAAATATGGGAATCCTCCTCAAGAATAAGCCCCAATCTTAAAATTCCCAAATATGGGCATCCTCCTCAGGATTAAGCCCCAATCTTAATTCTCTTAAATCTGGGCTTCATTTCAGGAGTAAGCCCCAGTCTCAAATATGGGCATCCTTTTCCGAAGTAAGCCCCAAGTACCTTAATTCTAAAATTCCCTTAACCTGGGCCTCCTACTTAGGATTTAAGCACCATTTTTCCAATCCCTTTAACCTGGGCCTCCATTTCGGAGAAAGCCCCAGTCTTAATTTCTATTGAATAGTAATAATTCCTTTTTTCTGGGCTTCCTTCTCAGGAGTAAAACCCAATAATAAGTCCCCTACTAACTTGGGAATTTTCCTTAGGAGTAAGCCCCAAGATTAGAGTATCCAAATCTCCATGAAGCACAGATACCTTTATGGACAATGTTCCTAGATTTATTCCCTGGTGTAAAATCTTACTCCTCATCTATTTCTGGGTGGTCGTACATACATAAGCCCCACATCATTGAATCTTTCGTGGAACAATTGTCTGGTTTCACCAATACTTCTTGTTTCTCACACCGAGCATGACTCACGTGAGCTTAGAGTGTAAAAGTAATCATGACATCTTTCTTTGAGCCATCAATCATGCATAAACATCATACTCCATTACTCGAACTATGTGGGTTCTGATTCCTTTTGCAAAACAAAGGATACATAGGTAGCCCATCTGCGGGCATGATCCCATCTCTGAAATAATCAATGTTTTTCTGAATGACAATAAACTTCAAGTGACCCACTAAGTGGCTTTAAACCTAGTATGGTCATCACAATGACCAAGAGACTTTTACGTATTGAAGGATTCAATTGACAAAGAATATCTAACAAATACAGATGATTCTCTATCGATGAAGAACCTAAAATACATATAAAAGATTCTCTAAATTTCCTACATATTAATAATTGATTTTTAGATCTAAAGGAAACCTCATTTTATACATAGTAATGTAATAAGGATTCATGAAAATAACTTAAATCTATAAACAGAGTCCCAGAGTACACAATAATTCCCCTAAAAAGGTGTGATGAGTCCGACCTCCCATCCTCTTGACCAATGAAAATTCTTAATCCTCATCAGTTCACAACTATTGAGCGCCTACCTTTGGAAAGTTGGTTCAAATGGATATGGAATCATTGGATGTTTCTAGTTCTACGAATAAACCCATTAGAAACCGCTTGGAATGTTTGAATCTTAAATCAATAAGATCATCCCCAATTCCAAAGGAAACAAAAAATGGTGAACCTGACGTGAATCCTTAACCAAGTTAAAATAATGATTTTCTTATTTGTTAGGCCCCTATTTTAACTCAATGAGATGGCCAAAAAAGCAATCAATAACATATTTGCTCATCTAAAAGATGTAGTGGATGATCTTATCTTGATTATTTCTGTTATATCAAATAGGAACTCTTTTCCAAGATCTTCTGCATTACGAAAATGGCTTCTCTCAAGTTTACACCTATGAATACATATGTTGTGAAAACTTCTACTGAAAATGCCACTACTGCTACTCCTGTTGGATCATCGTCCACTCGGAGGATGACATCACCTATTCAGCGTCTTCAACGCTGGGTATCAAACGCGCTGGTTAAACAGTATCGTCAACACGATACCATTCCAACTCTAGAGGCTGCTCGACAAGCCCTCCAAGTGAAAAACTCAACCTGGTCGTCCGGACAACGACGACCAGCGATCAAGAAGAAGGCGGTGTTAACCATCATCTTCAACCGTTTTGGTTCGTTATCCCCAGAACACAATCACCATTCACTCCCATATTCTGAGAAGGTGAATGAGTAGGCCCCTCATGGCCTTAATTCAAGCAGACATGAGTCCTTCCTGAGGGCTCCCATCAATAATCTTTGCCAGACTCATGTGGCAGTGCGCCATCAACATGATGAGGGTATCGACTCCAGGCGTTTGGCTCAGGTTCCTCAAAACCGAGCAGGAAAGGCAAATCGCCATAAGAGAAGTCTGGTCAATAGTTAGCAGGTTCTCATCTCTGCCATCTCCGGAGAAATCCACCAATCTAACTTGGTGGCAAGCAACGAGAGGGCACACACACCAGTCCATTTTAATTCTATTGTCCAGCAGACTCGTCTGGCAGCATCATGCCAATCCCGCCAGGAAATTCCGGCGGAGTACTATAGGCAGGAAAATACACCTGTTTATACATCATTAGCTTATTAGTAGGCTCGTATAACTATATATGATGGAGCTCATCAACCACGTTCGGAGAAGTGCAATAAACAGGCACATACACCTACTAGTATTGATCAAGTCTCCCAACAGTCTCTCTTGGTAGCACTCAGAGAAGTTAGTCGGAAACCTCCGATGAACGGAATGGACGTATATCCCCGTTTCAGCAGCTGAAGTCACCAAGAATATTTTATCAATGGTGAAAGAGAAGAAGAAAATCCCTGCTCATATTCTGGATGCCTTCCAGGATATTATAACAACTTCAGCATCATATCAAGGAAAGACACAAAAATCTATCCCTACCAGTGGAGTGACAAATCAATATTTCACTCTGGAATAGACGCACACATATGTTCCTGTCCAAGAGGGATGTGGGGCGTACTCCCCCATATCATACGGACAACCAAGTCAGGTACATACACCCGGTTTGAGTGTAGATAATCAGCCTAACCTGATCATTTCTCCTGAGCAGGCACATACACCTGCCAAATTGAGTAAGAAGGCATCTAAGAAGAAGTCCCACCCAGCACAGTCAATAAATGAAGAGCCAATCTATAACAATGATTTTCTAGATGCTGGAGTTCATGAAGCCCTCAGACAATTATCTGTTGGAATCCAAGATTCTACTCCCTCATTTCCCAATAGTGGGAACATTAATTCAGAAGGTCTTCAACAGAAACATCCTCATGAAGGCTTTCTTTATGACAGTTTGGTCGATCTTGAAGTTTCATCTTTAGATGAGAGCTACAATAACCCTCTATGTGGCCAGAAGACCAAGGATCATGATATCTCATCTTTTTCTGTAACCCACCATGGTGGTCCTCCCCATGATGATGAATTCCGCTGTGAAATTCTTCTCCGCAGTAGTGATGCACATTGACTGAAAAATATTCCAGTAGAAAATATAGTGCTGAGAAATCCCTCTTATCATGAGGCGCTTTAAAAAGTAAAGCAAGTCATGTCAGACACATTACCATCAGCAAGTGAAATACTTTCTCGATCAGAAGATAGCCCGGGGTGTAGGTCATTCTCCGAACCACCCCTGGGCCATTCATCTTCTAGTTTGATCAGTGAATTCTCTAACAATCCTGTTGAATACAATGAAGCAACAAGGAAGCACAAACTTGGTCAAATAAAATAGAAGAATATTCATTGAATGATAAAGAGAAAATGCTGAAATTGATAAAACAAATGGTGAAAGGTGAAGTGTCAGTCATGTTTTGGCCTCTGGCTGACACTCAATATGACATTCCAGAGATGTTGATGGAAGATGGAATTCATGACATTCATCTCAACATATGGAAAACTCTTTGTCAGTTGAAAAAAAAAGTATTATCTAATGATGAATATGAAAATCATCTTAAGATAATATAAGGGTTACAACGTCAGATTGATTTGGAATCTCTATCAGTCTCTTGATATCTGAAGGCTGAAAAGCAGCAGACACCCCTTCAACATTTTTTCCTTGGAGCACTAAGAGGATTGCACCGGTTAATTTCCAATGCCCCATCTGGTATTCATGTTAGAGGATGGGGTGTTCATGGAGCACTACATTTCACTGTACTCCCCAGTTATCAAAGCCCACCGAAAATGTTCTCATGCAATGTTATTGCCCATGGCCGGCCACAGTCAATGGGTTTTGCTTGTAATCAAAAGCATGCCCAAGAACAAGCCTCCACTAGTTCTTCTCAAAATCAAGAATACAGAGAACAAGTTGTTGAATTACTCTTACATAAAGAAAACAAGAATATTGAACTTGCCTCTCATATAGATCAAGCACATCATCAAGTGACAGAAGTGTCAAAAATCATTTAACGGTCTTTTGAGCCGGGTGATAAAAGTGGATGTCGATTGATGCATCCAGCTAATTTCTAGACTATGGTCAGCAAGATTAGGAGAGATTTTAAGAAAGTCTCAGACATAGTATGTCAAGAGCCACCCCATCTTGCCAAACTGGGGAATCTTTTAACTCAACCCTTGGAATCAACAAACAAGATTTGAGGAGTTGAGCAAAGACAGCAGGAGCAACCCCAGTCCACCGGATTGGTGACTTTTTCAAATCATCAATCCCCTCATCAGAAAAAGTAGTTCTTCTCTCGATTAGGTAAGAAGCCACAAGAGGAACGAAGAGCCAAATTATCAGAAGATTCTCTCCAAATTACGTTTCACCAAGAAGTTCCTAAGGGATCGAATAAACAAAAGGCAATGTCTCATCAAAGACATGGAAGAAGAAAGTATCACAAAAATGCTGATATAAGGGATGTGATGCGTTATGAATCAATTAATTTCATTAATGCTATTATTTTTGATCCTCTAGAACATGAGGCTCACTCAGGGGACTCATATGAAGAGGTTCCTGCTCAAGAAGTTGTATGCACAGACACAAATGAAGAAGGTGTGCATACACAAAATCAAACGATTACCCCGAATCTAGGTAATCCTTCAAGTAACCCACTTCCCCCTCTTTGAAAAGGAGCTAACAAGGGGAAATGAAAGAATCAAGTTATATAACCTTCCTCTAGAGAAGGGAAATCTCTCTCACTAGAGAAAATATTTGCACAACAAGAGGAAGAAATAAAAGAATTGAGGAGGATGAATACAAAACTAATTCAAGGTAGTATTCCTCGTAAGCGTGATAGATTCAGTAAGACAAGGGAGTTTGTTGCAGTTACTGAGATGGATCAAGAATATCCTCCTCTATCAGTACACCCTCACATGTCTAATCCTACAAGTCAAGTACAACAACAATTGGAGGTGCTACCATCAGTTGCAGTACCAGCCACCACATCTGTACCAGCTCCAGTCATTGCACTTGTTTAGGTCCAGGCTCAACCAGATGTTTCTCAAAAGTTAATAACTTCTATTAAGTCATTAACAGCTCGGTTGGACGCTATGGAGGGAATGCGTGCTCAAATTCAACTAAAAAAGAGATCTTACCCTAAATTGGTAGATTTAGTCCCTCCCCCCCCCATCATGTTTTGGGAATCTTGTATTACCTATTTTCAATGGATCAGGCGATCCTGAATAGCATTTGATGGATTAAATGTCTTGTTGTGATCATATGATGGGAACTCCGAAACAGCAAGAAGCAATGAAACTCAGATTTTTCGTGTGAACCTTGCAAGGACTAGCTTTTGTCTGGTACACAAGCTTGCAATCCCGGTCAATTACTGGATGGGAGGATCTTCATCACAGATTCCTTCTTTTATTCAGCTCAACCTTGCCAAAGAAAATAGTTTTTGATCTTAAAAACTGTAAGTAAAGGGAGAATGAAAGGGTATCATATTTCATTGCTCGCTAGAAGGGATTAACATATTCCCTAAGCTTAGCACTACCTCAAGAATAACTGTTGCCAATCTGTGTGAAAAATTTGTGTGATGAGTTGCGTACACCACTAATCCCTGTGAAATACACAGGAGGGTTTCGAGACATTACATCAATCACTAAACAGATTGAAGATTCTCTTATAAAGACTAAGGATAAAGATCGTATAATTCCATCAGTTCCAAGAAGAAGAATTGTTAAAGTAGAGACTGCTATAGTTATTCTTAAACAAACACATGTACTTGCTTCTACTTCAAAACCTTCATCTTCTTGAAGGGCTCCACCTCCTGAGCGCCAACAAAAGAGGCCATTTCATCAAGATGATCAAAGAGATAAAAGACAAAAACAATTTGAGGATATGAATAGAAAAACATACTCTTTCCTAAATGAACATGTTCTTGGTTACTTCATTTTGGATCTGGATAATAATTTGGTTTAATTGAAATGGCCCAAGAGGCCAAATAAGGAAGGAGATGAAGACCATCCCAACTATTGCCCCTTTAATCAAATGTTGGGGCATCCCATCCAAGAGTGTTTTGTCTTCAAAGAACTCCTTCAAAAGATGGTCGACTCAGGACAAGTCAAATTAAATGGCTCTTCATCCCAGGTAGCATGTGTTACTACTACAGTTATAGAGGAAGAAGGCGAATGACAAGAATTCAAAAGCAAAAATGTGCATAAATATGATGATTGGATCGTCAGAAAAATGATCAACCAAATTTATGCCATTTTTCAAAAGCAATTGAAGAAACCAATTGTTCCTTCTGCCATGAATACCACAACAAAACCCTCTTCATCAGAGGAAAAATCCTCAAAGAAATGGCATGATTCAAAGAAAGAACAAGAATTAGAAGAAGATGAGTACGTGTCAAAGCCTAAGTTGTCTTTGACTCTGGCAGACTTCATGCCATCTACTTCAAATTCACGGGCACCGCCCCACCAAACGGCATAGCCTAAATAAGATAATCAAGCAGAGTCTTCATCATATGAAGATTTGATTTTCGGTTCTGTTAATATGATTCAATTAAAAGATCCATATGCCAGTCACATTTTCGATTTTGATGAGCCCGAATTCCCTATATCAAATAGAGGAATCAGAGACAGTTCCAGAGGATCAGGATACAGGGGAATATGTGGATCATTAAGAGGCCAATATTCCAATTCTAACCCTTCTAGAACTGTGTATGCGGCAGAAACTCATGGTAGAGCCCTTCAGAGAGCGTAACAAGAACAAAAAAGTTCTTCCACACATGGCAGACTCAGCCCTAGCACAATTCTTTTGGAAGATCTGTTGAAGGTTCCATCTTCTTCCTCTCAGCTAGTAAATAGACCTAATTAGTCTAATCTTCTAAAGACAGGAGTATTACCATCTCTAATCCCATTACAAGATGCATCAAATTCCAAAGCATCAACATCCAAGGAACCTTCTAAACTACATGTTCCTGTTGGGAAACACAGACATTTGGATCAAAAGTATGATATATTGAAACACCTGGCCCACGTACCGGCCATGTTATCAATTCTGGATGCCTTGAATTTATAAAAAAATCTTCAGGAGGCATGCATTGAGGCTTTATCAAGTCCTTAGGAGTTTGAGACTGAAATTGCTGCAGCTGAAGTCTACCATATAGAGAATAATCCTGCAGAATTCCATAAAGTGATATCTTTCACAGATGAAGATGAAGATGATGCCGTTCATGGAATTATTAGACCTTTGTACTTATCTAGCAAGGTCAATGGCATAAACATCTGAAGAGCTTTCATTTATAATGGTTTAGGAGTCAACCTCATGCCGATTCGTACACTTCATCGATTGGGCCTCACGAAATTTGATTTATCTCCTTCTACCATGATGTTAAAAGGTTAGGATAAAAATGAACAAGAACCACTGGGCGAGATTACACTCAGAACACAGTTTGGATATCTTATATCTAATTAAAATTTCATGGTTGTTGATCAAGACTCAGCCTTCTACATCTTACTTGGCAGACCCTAGCTACATCAACATGCGGCTATCCCTTCCTCATACAATCAATGTCTCAAGTATTGTTTCGATGGTCAATTTGGGACATTATATGGTGATAAGGCCCCATTCAAGACATGTGAATCTCAATAAATCGAGGCAGAATTCTATCACATGAAGGGAAAGGAGAAATCCACAACAAAGGATATTACCAAAGTTAATGCTCCGTATGGTTTGGAAAAGATTCCAGAAAACCCATTAGATCATGTGAGTATGGATTATGTGTTGCCTATAAGTCAAATTGACAAGATAGACCCAAATAAAAATACTCTTATTGAATGATCCATAATGTCAATTACGGAAATCGAGCTAGACAATATGGGAGAAATTGGTGTTCCACCAGGCAATGATGAAAGATTAAATAGTGATGTCTTCATGTCATCTACTGAAATCCACCAAGTTGATACTTTTCCAACCAGACCAAAAGAAGTTATAGCAGTTCTAGAGGTTAACAATGATGTCGATTCTCAATTCATCATCTCCTCTTTATTACCCAAAGAAGACCCTTCATCATCAATTGGGTCGGAAATGAGAGCTTCATCTTCATGATGTGAAAATTTTGACATCTCTTCTTATTATATAAATTTTGATTCATCGTCTACTATGAAAGTAGAAACAGAAGAGGTAACACATGTTTAAGAAGAAGAGGAATTTCTCCGAGATGCTCCTCCAGCATTTGAAGAGGGTATCTCTAACACTGTGGATGAACTCAGAGAAATCAATTTGGGTACAAAATAAGATCCATTCCCCACTTTAATCTGTGCGGTCATGAATCTTGAAGAACAAGAGATGTATATTTCCTTTTTAAAGAAAAATCAAGATATATTTGCTTGGAACTATACAGAGATGCCATGTCTTGATCCTGATTTTGCCACTCATAGTTTGGGTTTGCCAGAAGAACATCGAGGATTCAAACAAGCTGCTAGAAGAACACAACCAACCTATTCTTCCAAACTTTAGGCTAAAGTGGATAAGCATATCAAATCTAACTTCTTTAGAGAAGTTCAATATCCCAAGTTGTTGGATAATATTGTTACAGTAAAAAAGAAGAATGGGAAAATTAGAGTTTTCATTGATTTTAGAGATCTTAATCGGCATTGTCCTATGGATGATTTTCTAGTTCCTATTACAGAACTTTTAATCGATGCAACAGCTGGCTATGAAGCACTTTCCTTCCTGGATGGATATTTCGGATATAACCAAATCTAAATGGCTCCAAAAGATGAGAAATCTACAGCCTTCAGAGCCCCTCAGGGTGTGTTTTTCTATCTGATAATTCCCTTTGTCCTAAATAATGCAAGCAAAACATATCAGCATGCCATGCATCATATCTTCAAACCCTTTTTGGGAAAGTTTGTTGAATGTTATGTGGACGATTTGGTGGTCAAATACAAAAAATTTTATAATCACTTGGTTGATTTGGAAATAATATTCCACAAACTTCAGGAACATAATTTGAAGATGAACCCCTTAAAATGTGCTTTTCGGGTAACCTCGGGAATATTTCTCGGCTTTGTTGTATGCCATCATGGTATCTAAGTTGATCTTGAGAAGACAAAGTCAATCCTTGGTATGTAACCTCCTCAAAAATGAAAATAATTGAGAGTATATTAAGGAAACTTAGCCTATGTTCAGCGTTTCATTTCCAATTTGGCTGGAAAAAGTTTACCCTTCACCAAATTGATGAAGAAGGGAGTCACATACAAGTGGACTGAAGAATGTCAAGAGGCATTCGATATTCTCAAGAAATATCTCTTGATTCCACCAGTACTTATTTTACCTGTTGAATGAATACCACTTATCCTCTATGTGACAGCTTTAGAGCGATCATTGGGTGCCTTTCTTGCTCAGAAAAATGATGCTGGGAATGAGAACAACCTCTACTATCTCATTCGGACTATGCTTGAAGAAGAAACTCGATATTCAAGTATTGAGAAGTGATTTCTGGCATTAATCTTTTTAGTTTAGAAGTTGAGACACTACCTGCAACATCACAAGGTCCAATTGGTATCTCGCAATAACCTGCTCATATTCATACTTAGTCGTCAAATGCTTACAGGACGTCTGGCAAGGTGGGCAGTTATCTTACAACAATTTGATATTCAATATGTGTCTCAAAAGGAAATAAAGGTCCAAGCTCTAGATGATTTCCTTGATAAAAACCCTTCAGGGGAAGACACTTCTTCAGATATTGAACTTCCTGATGAGGAAGTTTTCTCTATTCATGAAAGCCTTCAAACATGGGAAATGTATTTTGATGGTACATCCAGAAGTCCAACAGGGAGGAAAATGGAAAATCCGAAATTCAATAAGGTTGGTGTAGGAATTGTACTCATTTCCCCAGAAAATGCATTGTTACCTTATTCCTTCTCATTATTGGGAGGTGGTACAAATAATGAAGCATAATACCAAGCTCTCATTGCAGGCTTAGAGTTGTCGCTTCAAGAACAAGTGAATCACTTAATGTTGAAATGTGATTCAGACCTAGTAATTAAACAAGTCAATGGGGATTATGCCATCAGAAAAGAAGAACTAATCCCTTTGTATGATTATGTCAGAGAGTTAATGGTGGAGTTTCCTTTGGAACCGACATTTTCTTATGTCCCAAGATCACAAAATGCCCAAGCTGATGCACTGGCTAATATAGCCACAGCTCTGGTAGATCCAAATCGGGATGAGAAAATCATCATTATTGCCCACCGTCGTACAATTTCACCTTATGTTCAACCCAAAACATAGGAAATAAATGAAATTAGTCCCATCTCTAAACCATACGATCACACTACGGGATGGATGGCACCTATCAGGGAATACCTTCAAAATGGAACACTTCCACCTGATAGAGCTGAGAAAGAACAAATCCGATGACGTGTGGTCAATTTTACTCTTTATGATAGCCCAGATCACCTAGAGAAAATTCTCTACAGGTGTGGTTTTGATGGAGTTCTCTTCAGATGCATTGATGTTGAAGAGACAATGGCTCTCATGAAAGAAGTGCATGCAAGAGTCTGTGGTTCCCACCAGTCTAAACATAGACTGTCTGATCAAATTCAAAGGCTTGGATACTTTTGGCCTTCAATGATACATGATTGTGTTGATTTCACAAAGAATTGTCATTCATTCCATGTACGTGCCAACATCATTCATCAACCTTCAGCATTGCTTCATACAACTAAATACTCATGGCCATTTTCCACATGGGGAATGGATGTGGTGGGGCCTTACCCTTCAGATACGTCCAAGTAGCTTTAGTATATTCTTACTACTACAGACTTTTCCAAATGGGCAGAGGCAATACCACTCAAAGATGTCAGTTCTAAATTCATTGTTAGCTTCATCAAGTCTAACATCATTACCAGATTTGCTGTCCCTCATACCATATTGACAGACAATGGCACCAACTTCTGTTCATCCGAGGTGAAGAAGTTGTATCAAGAATAAAACACCAAATCCAATCATTCATCTCGGTATCATGCAACGACCAATGGATAGATAGAATCATTCAACAAGACTCTGTCAAATATACTGCATAAGATGGTGGATAAAGATAAGAAGTCCTGGCCCGATAAACTCTTTCATGCTTTATGGTATTATCGGACCACCACCCGCACAGCAACTCGGTCAACTCCATATTCACTGGTATATGGAACAAAAACAGTCTTGCCTATTGAAGTTCAACTACCTTCTCTTAGAGTAGCCATTTGTGATCAATCATCTACAGATGAACAATCTCAAAAGTGATTGAATGAATTGGAACGGTAAGATGAGAAAATATTGTGCACTCTGCACCACTTGGAAGTCTATCAGAATCGAATAGCATGAGCTTTCAACAAAAAAGTTCATCTTCATTCATTCATTTAGGGAGAATTGGTATTAGTTCTCAGAACACCAATGATACCAAGAAAGAAACCTCCCAAGCTTGATCCAAAGTGGGAAGGAATTTATTCAACACATAAGGTCTATTCCAATGGAGCTTATTGTTTAATCTCAATGGATGGAGGACTCATCACTACTCTAACTAATGCCAGATTTCTGAAGAATCATTTTGTATAAACACAAAATACACCATCCACGATCCATGCATATGACCTTAAACTATTTTCATGTCCCTTACATCCAGCACGACGTTAAACTGCACCATCCATGGTCCATGAATATGACCTTAAACTATTGGAACTTACGTCCAAAAAGACGCTAAACTGTGAAAAAGTCCCTAATACGTCCAACGTGATGTTAAAATGTGTCCTCTTTTGTCCTTACTACATAACATTAAACTGCATAGTCCTCTTTTTGTCCAACATGACATTAAACTGTATTTTCCCCATCGTCCTAACTACATGATGCTAAACTATATAAAAATCCCTTAATACATCCTACATGACGTTAAACTGTATTTTGGTCCCTCCTACATGACACTAAACTGTGCAGCCCCAATAGTCCTAACTATAAGTCTATAAACTGCATAGTCCCTTCATATGTCCTATATTACAGTAAACTGTGCATCGTTAAGGTTGTTGTTACCTCTTGTTTCTCACACTGGGCATGACTCTCGTGAGCTTAGAGAAAATTTCAACCATAACACCCTCTTTGGGCCGCTAACCACGCATAAGTCCCAACATCATTTTTTTTATTTTAGGTCGTTGTACCCACGAACATCTTGATCACTAATTCGTTCATTAATTGAACTACACAGACTTTGATCCTTGCCTTCTAGGCTGGTATGTAGGCAACCTCCTGAGGTTTAATCCCAAAACCAATCTCTTCACATCGGTTCACCTCCATCTCATATGATGTTGATTCATGAAACTTCCCCTAGAATCAATATATTTACATTGGTTCACATTCGTCCTTAATATACGATGTTAAACTGTACAAAACTTTTGTCTTGTGTGACAATAAACTACAATATTATTTGATACCCTCACCTGAGAGGGAATCATTATTTACATTGATTTTCAATCATGTAATATTTAAAAAAAAATTATGTGTATACATGGAAATACCTAAACCTTTTATCTTGGGTTAAACCATCATTTCACTAAAGTCCCCTTTAATCCTTCACATGTACGAACCAAATTTGTATAGAAGGTATTTCTAGAACTATGTGGGATCGATTCCCATCCTTATGTGATACATAGTAACATTCGAGTGTCCCTCAAATCCAACCCCAAGCCTTTTGGGCCTAACCACAAATTCCACTTTCAGTCCCTTGGCTGAAAAGTCCCCATGAAAACACACACTCTGTATTTCCTCTAATGGTCCAAGATCTATGACCCTAAACTAAGATCTCCTATATTTTCATCCAGCACGACATTAAACTATAGTTTAAGAACTACATATGGCATGATTCCCATCCTTATGGGATACATAGTGAAGTGAAATATTTCAATTCAAGACCCATCCACAACATAATTATGGTTAGCATTGATTTTTACATCCCTTCACACATTGGACAACACACATCTTTGTGTGTCATAATCCTAATATTAAATATTTTCAGATCTTCATAACCCTTTTCTTGAATTCTAGTCACTAAAATGTCAAATATTTGAGAGTACCTTTGCCTGAATATACCGCACGTGCCCTTAGGAGGCCTTGCATAAACAGTCTCCATACCAGACTTTTCAGCCAAAAGATACTATTATTTGACTATAAAACCAATGCCCTTAGGTGGATCTACATAATTCAACCCCTTAACGTGTTTTTCAGATACCGGTAACTTCATTCTTGGTAAGAATGCCTCTTTTGTCCTTATTGGTCTTATCAAAAATATGTAAGGATCTATAAAAAATAGCTATCCTTAACATATTTATTTCATGTTCTTTTCATGATCTGAAAGTATTCAATTCTATGGTTTATATTTTCCTTCCCTGAGTTTGGGGCAGACCTTCGTAGGAGTAACATTCATCCAATTCTTAGAAAAACCTATTTGTAAATATCTTTTCCATATTCAAGTACCTATCTCCATACAGAAAACTCTATGCTATGGAAAATTTGAATCCTCATAAAAATCCACTGACTTTTTAGCAGTAGAAAAGTATATTTCTGAAAGTTCTTTTCTTGACTTTGCAGCACGTTCCCTTAGGCGACCTTGCATAAACAATCTACATAACGGAAATGTCAGCCAAAAGATGCTATTATTTGACTATATAGCCAATTCCCTTAGGTGGCCCTGCATAATTCAACCCCCTTACGGGTTTGTTAAGTAATGGTAACTTCATTCTTGGGAACTAATTCTTCTAATGCCTTTTAGATCTTTTTCATATCATTCCTCATTTTCAAATTTTCTTAAGTCATAGTTTACATATTTTCCCTCATACTGGTTATGGTAATATGTTTTCAGATAAATTACCACATAATTAAGTCAATTCTAATTCATTTCGTCAAAGATACTTTGACCTTAAACATTAGCCTTTTTATGTCTGACATGCATGACTTTAAATAGACCACAAAATACAAGGGAACTCTGAATAAAAGTCAAGTTCCAGCTCACTAAACATACATTTTTTATGATTTAGGTAATGTTGAGAAAATAAAATATTCAATGTTTGTAGGTTTATTTATATTAATCCTAGTAAAAATAACACTATGCTTACTATGCCCATTGGCTTAGGAAAAATTTAAAAAAGGTAGCAGAAAAATTTGTGCACAAGTGATTGAAGATGAAAGAATTCCTTCCATTTGATGCACATGAATTAGAATGACATCTGTAGATTGGAGCCTCTTCTCTTTTCTAAGAAATTACAAGAGGCTATCAACCTAAGTCTTCACTTGAAGAACAACATACCGAGAATCATCAGCAGCTACTTGAAGCTCATGCACCCGACCAAATTCACTCTTTTCAGCCTGATGGAGTGCTTTATTGGCATTCATGATGGTCTTCATACCATTTGTTTGAGCTCCCTCCAATGAATTATTGAGTTGGTCAAGTTCCCCAACAACAGCGTCTAACTGTTGCTGAAGGTGAATCTACTGGTCGACTTTATCTTTGATTTTATGCTTCTGCTCCTTCATCTTGGCAGCATAGTCAGCCTCGGCTCAGGATACTGTAGCCTCAAATTCACTAATATTGGCTAACAGCTTCACCCTAGTCAGATCTTCACGACACTTTTTCTCCTGTTCCCTTCTTAAAATGACCTGTTTCACCACGGCATGGATCTTTTCATATCCAAAACCACCAAGTCCTATCATGAAGAACATGGACAAAAATTGGTAAATCTTTGATGGAAGCTCTTCAAGAGGCAGTTCTGATATGATTTTCCATATTTTATTCCATGACTTGAATCATGAAAAGCTGAGCGCCTTAAGCACCTATGGGTCTGATTCGACATTATCATCACAGGGGGCATGTAATCTGGGATTAATGCAATTAAAGAAGTTCCCTATTCTGCTCCTTCCCCCTAAACCTGGTTGGTTCGTCTTCTACTGCTGTTTGGGAAGAAGTTGAGAATTTACCTCAAGATCTAGCCATTGAAGTTGATAGCCCTATTTGATCAATTAAATGTATGGTTAGTTTCATATAACAATTAAAGTTGGTTGTTTATCTTGAAAACTCAGTATAATCATTACCTAACAGTAGATCAACAGCTTGAGAAGACTCCTCCCTATCTTTCCCAGTTTTAACAGGATCTTCAAGATGGGTCTCAAGAGGGTTTACTGGGATTATCTCCGCTTGAGCTAAGGTTTCTGAAATGGTAGGGTTGACATCAATGTCCACACCCTCTTCAAGCATTGGTAGTTTAGCAGTTTCTTTGGATGGAACTGCATATTATTTTTAATCGTGATTAGAATTGTAAATTATAAGAAAAATTCACCAGATGAAGGATAACACTCATGCCCAAGATCTTATAAATCACATGATAACTTAGCATGATCAAAAAATTATTCGAAAGACATGAAATGATTCATCATTTTATCCAAGGATATTTCAGAATCCTGGTTAGTCTCACCAGTAGGAGAATTTGATGTGTCTTCTTGGAGACCCTTATTCTGCGGCCCCTGACCCTGGAAAACTTCTTCAGGAAGGATGGTAGATTCATTTTCCATGGCCGCCAATGATTCTGGTTCATGAGTTATACCAAAAATATCACAAAATGGAAGTCAGTCGATGTTTCATTCAACATTTTATGAAGCATTGTTAACTTAACAGAAGTAGGTTCTTCCCTTATTTCAATAGTAGGAGGAGGAATACTGGGAATAGATGCTGGATCTTCTCTAGGAGTAGGAAAGTCAACCTGAATTTGCAATTTTTCCACAGCACCCTCTGTGGTCCTCAATGGAGGAACAATCCTTTACCTCAGAGTAGAAATTGACGAATCCCCTGCAATCCCCAAAAATATGAGAAAACTTTTCATGGGTATAGATTCATGATTATCCAAAGGACTTACTGCTACTAAGGAAGCATTTAGCTGTGAAATTCTTACTCCGATGCCTGTGCTTATTTTTTTTGGGAGTATTGGAAGCATCCTTTATTGTCACTTGTATTGGTGAATGGAAGGCCATGTCCAGCTCCTCATTCATGGCCTGCTGTCTTGGAGATATCTCACCCAACTCGCAAGCAGATTCAGTAGCACCCCCGATGGCAGTACCACCAGGGCTATACTATGGTGAATGAACATTAGTAATTCCTTTTCTTTCAAGCTGTAGGATAAAGAAAGTAATTTCCTGGAGTAACAAAGCTTTTACTGAAATCGAGTTGCAAAGTAAACAAGGAAAGAAAACTTACATCTTCAGGAGCCACGTACTCATGTCACTCCTCATTAGTGGCGCTGTTATCCATCATTTCTTTCACCCGCTTGGTGATAGGGATAGAATCATCGGTGGCATAAATATATGTCCTCAACTATTTGACATAGGCTCTTACTTCATCATGGTTATCCTTGAAATGAATATTTGCAGGAGCCTGAAGAGTCCCTATTCCAGGAAGATGTATCCCTTCACATAGCTCCAGACATATAGTTTTAGTATCGTAGTATACATCCTGCCATGTCTGGATGGCCTCTAGTCATAGATATGCAGGTATACTATAAGGCTGTGAATAGGGTCCTACAACCTTTTATCTTAATCTCTTTCTAGCTCCCGCAACTACAAAATGAGAATGAAAACTTGATCCTCTATAAAGTTACTAGAAATTTAATTGACTCAATAAAGTAACTCACCAGGAGTTGATGGAGTGGATCTCTTGACTCTGATAGGAGGATTATATATGGAATGTGGCTACTTTCCAACATGTTGTATCTCTTGAGAATCTAATGAATCAGCCTCGGTTGAAGAACTTGGTGAACCAGCTTCAGGAGTGGATGAATCACCTACCACATGATTTGCTTCTTTCTCAATGGTTCTCTTCTTCTTCACACCCAGTAAATAGGTTTATTCAATATTTCCCCAGGATATGATGCTACCCAGTATTCAGCATACCATATGGCCAAGTTACTTACCGCTTCAGCATCTGGTAAGTCAAAAACTGCCCAAGTCCTTTCCATAGACATTAGAAACCATAGTTCCCGAGAAACCATTGGATGCTGCTCTGACCTGACGTGCACTATAGGAGATACAGCAGTTGTCTGCAGACACTTGAATTGGCATGAAAATCGATATGGAGCATAGGCCTCACATATAATTTCCTCATTAATTCTGGTGGCCAGTACACCATCTCTACAGGCCAGCAAGTAAGACCTATGTTCCAAGCTGGCTGATCCATCGTCAACAAATCGGCCTGTTGGTGGATTTCCATAGGGAAAGAAGTGTAATTCCTTATTCATACCTAGCCTTGGCCTAATATCATAAGCATTGAGGGATAATGGACAAACTCCAGAGAAGGCCTGAACAGATGGCCTGAAAGAACATCCAGGAATCTGTATTCCGTTCTGAACAGCATATGTCCGGAAGTGAGTGGCGATCCATCCCCATAAAACTTATAACGGTCCCACTAATGTCAAAGGAGACTTACCCATATAGACATGGAGTAATCTCCTGTGAATCTTTGCCAAAACTGGGGTAGCCAACCCCACCATCTTCTTCTCAGCCAACTTGGTTGCAATAACGAAGGTCCCTGGCCTGACACCTCCCTTCAAATATCTGACTGGAAAAAGATAGACATTGAGCTATAAGGCCAAAAATCCTGCCAAATGGGTCTTCTCCGGGATTTTATCATTCACATCATACCCCCATTTCTCAAACTCTCTTGCTTCCAGAGTTAGCAAGAATGTGCCAGGAGCACCTCTCTTATCCGCTCTAGGGAATCTAGTAGGATGAGTACTGGTGGGCCCCTTTTCCCTCTTCTTCTTGAGAAACATATCCATCAATTCCTCTAGATGAATATCCCTTCTAGAATGAGTCTTTCAAGTCCTTGAGATTTTTAGCTTATGATAAATCTTCAATAATTCTCAAACCAAATTCGGAGTATTCTCCGGATCATTCAAGGTTGCCTTTAGAGGGATTAATTCGTCATACATAACACCCAAAAATTGGAACCCCTAAGATCATGTAGACATCTCACAAACCAATGATTACTTCTACAAGGGTCGGATGGAAAGTATTAGTTTATGGGCTCCAGTGTCTTGGCAACTCCAATGAAAAATTATCATTCCTATAAACATACGTCTGCCCAGCCTAGACGGCTTCATAAATTGCAGCTTCCTTCAGATCCATGACAAACTATTCACAAGTTTGTCGCACCCAATAAGCCTACATCCAATTTGGCTTCACCACTCCTTCAGAATGGAATTCTCATTTTCCTTCCAGCCCTTGGATTGATCCATTTGAGAATTTCAAAAGATTGAGGGATAACAATGAAGTTGCAGCTCAGGTTTGTGAGGTTTCAGATCTAGTTCACATGAGCTATGATGCATTATACATGCTTTATTTACTGTTCCAGCATTAGAAAATGTTCCTGTGATTGAGAAATTTTCTGAAGAAAAGTTGGTATATGACTGA
Organism: Viscum album; assembly: GCA_963277665.1. Taxonomy (NCBI): domain Eukaryota; kingdom Viridiplantae; phylum Streptophyta; class Magnoliopsida; order Santalales; family Viscaceae; genus Viscum; species Viscum album. The sequence goes on from OY728132.1 coordinate 1,883,652,169, forward strand.
AAACAGGAATGCAGGAGATAGTTCTTTGCCTCTGGAATATTGACATCTTGCAGATGACCATGGCCATATAAAGGCAGATAGATGTTATGCGGGAAATCAAAGTGATATTTCATCAGATACATTGACAAATCCGAAAGAGTTCTATCACATATGGAATAGTAATCATGGCCAATGATGTCCATCATATCATCAATTCTTTTGATTTCCAGTTCATCTGTCGTTCCGATTCTCTTGGGAGCCATTGTATCACAAAAAAGTTAAATAATTAACTCTTAATGTAAGTTAATTTTTCATAATATTTTTGAAGGAGTTTGAAAAATTGGATAAGGCATTTAGGCACGCAAGTCCCATAGTTGGCGCACATGTCTCCTTCAGTCATGCAAGTATTGGGCATGCAGGTATTACTACGCAAGTCCAAATACCTTAACAGAAGCGCGACACAAGAAACAAGAAGCGTGGACGAGCAAGAGTCGGGAGTCCACTTGCACGCCGAGAGCAAAAAAGGATGAGTGAGAGTCGGGTGATTTGCACAAATTGAGGCCATATATTTATAGATGAGGCTGTACCCCTGCGCGCCGGACCTGGCGTGCCTGAAGTCCACTTGTGCGCCATACCTTTTGCAGCTCTTTCCCTTGGGATTTCTTCTTTTCCTAAAAGACACATCCTTATTCTTCCAGATCCAACTCTGAGGGGGGACTTTTTTTGACACTCCTTTTCATCACATTGTCAAAAATAATGGAATGAAAAATGACTTAGCACCAATTGATTCATCCTTTGAAGAAAAAATAAAAAATAAAGAAAGGCATGAACAAGGATTCAAATGCACATGTGTCGTGCAAGTTCCCTCACTATTGCGCAAGTATACATGCGCACCACCTAATGGGAGAACAAGTGACTTGCGCTCCCTCTTTGAAAATCACCCAGGGTCTTCTCCAGCCTATAAATACCCCCGGTGGGCCCCCCATTTGAGGAGGAATTTTTCCAGAATTCAGATACAGAGCTTTGAACACCCAAGTCTCTTCTTCAAGTCTTCTGAACACTTTTAAGGTAATTATTTACCTTGAATGGAAGGTCTAAACAAGAGGAATAAAGTCTAAGTGTTAGAAATCACAAACAGTAGAGCGCTTAAATGTTTTTCCCTTAAGGGAAATGAATACACTTGCGCACCTCCTTACCTACTCATTGAAACTTGCGCGCCAATCTTCTAGAAGTACCTCGGGATAATTCTAAAGGCTTTGGTCAAATATCACCCAAGTATTACCCTACTGGTTAACAATCACGCAAGTACCCATGTGCCACGTAGGTATACCTGTGCGACCAGTACTTGTGCACCCACGCAGTACCTGCACACCTGCCAGGACATGGGAACCCTTCTATTTTTTGGGTGCCCTTCCTACCCATTTAACCCCTCTTATTCCATTCCACCTCTCCTATTCAGGATTCAGTCTTCAAGACACTCTTCAAATCCATTTATGGCATGTTTTATTGATTGAAATCCTTATCTGAAAGGAATTCCATGGAAAATTTCTCAAAACCTAGTGATTTACACATATTTATGTCACTAAAGTTAGAGAGTTCATTCATTCAACCACATCCTTTAAGATGAGAGAATACTAAAACTGGGCCTCCTTTTTAGGAGTAAGCCCCAGTCCAAATTCTCATTCATTTGGGAATCCTCCTTAGGTGTAAGCCCCAAGTCCACATTAATTTGGGCATCCTCCTTAAGAGTAAGCCCCATGTAACCTAATCTAGGTATCCTACATAGGAGTAAGCCCGGGTCTTAAAATTCCCAAATATGGGCATCCTCCTCAGGATTAAGCCCCAGTATTAATTCTCTTAAATCTAGGATGCCTTTTAAGAAGCCAGTATCAAATATGGGCATCCTTTTCCGGAGCAAGCCCCAAGTCCCTTAATTCTAAAATTCCCTTAAAATGGGACTCCTCATTAGGAGTTAAGCCCGAGTTTTCAAATCCCTTTAACCTGGGCCTCCTTTTCAGGAGTAATCCCCAGTATTATTTTCTCTTGACCAATAATAATTCCTTTTTTCTAGGCTTCCTTCTCAGGAGTAAAACCCAATCATAAGTCCCCTCCTGACATGGGCATTTTCCATTGGAGTAAGCCCCAAGATTAGAGTATCCAAATCTCCATGAATCACATATACCTTTATGGACCCTGTTCCTGGATTTCTTCCCTGAAGTAAAATCTTAATCCTCATCTATTTCTGGGCAGTCATACATACATAATCCCCACATCATTGCATCTTTCATGGGACAATTGTTTGGTTTCACCAATACCTATTGTTTCTCACACCGAGCATGACTCACGTGAGCTTAGAGTTTTAATGTAATCATGACATCTTTCTTTGATACATCAATCATGCATAAAAATCATACTCCTTTACTCGAACTACGTGGGTTATAATTCCTTTTCCAATACAAAGGATACGTAGGTAGCCCATCTGTAGGCACGATCCCAACTCTGAAGTAATAAATGTCTTTTTGAATGACAATAAACTTCAAGTGCCCCAATTAGTGGCTTTAAAACCAGTATGGTCATCATAATGACCAATACACTTTTATGTATTAAGGGATACCATTGACTAAGAATATATAACAAATACAGATGATTCTCTATCGATAAAGAACCTCGAATACATATAAAAGATTCTCTAAATTTTCTACATATCAATCATTTATTGTCAGATCTAAAGGAAATCTTATTTTATACTTGGTAATGTAATAAGGAATCACGAACATAAATTAAATCTATAAAGAGAATCCCGGAGTAGACAATAATTCCCCTAAAAAAGGTGTCATGAGTCTGAACTCCCATCCTCTCGACCAATGAAAATTCTTAAGCCTCATCAGTTCCCAACTAATGAGCACCTACCTTTGGAAGTAGGTTCAAATGGATATGGAATCATTGGATTTTTCTGGTTCTACGAACAAACCCATTACAAACTGCTTGGAATGTTTGAATCGTAAATCAATAAGACCATCCCCAATTTCAGAGGAAACAAATATCTTCTACCATTGTTCATTCTTCTTGTTTTCCTTGGAATTAGGTTCCCAAACCATTATTTCTCATAGGAGTCATGTAATAAAAAATTCATCCATGTATTGTTTCTCCTTGGAGTTTTTTCCCGGTACTTATGTGTACCCCCTATTTTAGTGGAACCTGAAAGTGTCAATATGTCTTAAATAAGGTATGTTCTATAATCATTCTTTAGGGTTCCTGGATATGGTTCCACATGTTTTTCCTTTCCATGACATGGTATGAGATCTCCATGTTTCTAATGTATCTTTATTGGGAGTTGGATGATGATGTTGTTCCATGGAATCCCCGAGTGGATGCAGTCATCATGGGAGAGGTGATCATGATCCATTGTGTTGGCCCGTTCTCATACAAAAAACATTGGAAACCATTTGTGTTATGGGATTCAGGGATTCTCTATTCATTTTATATGAAAATTTAGAGTTATCATGATTTATCCACTAGATCAAAATTGAATTGAAATAATAAATATTTGAACCAGATTGAAAATTTGGTTTTCATCAGATGTTGTTGCCTCTTGATTATCCAGATAGTGTGATATTTATACTTTCCTTGTTTAGAATTTCGTTATTGATGGAAATTGGTAAAGAACATATAGCTGGGATTAATTTTAAATTAATTTTCCTAAGATAAAGAGGGAGGTAAATGAATTTGGTTGTTTTTATAATTTTATGATAATAAAATTTATGTATTAATGATGTTTTGTTAATTCGGGATAACTATGGTATCATGCTAGTTAGGATTACTACAGTTGGTACCTACAAATAATGAATTGGTTAATTAAACATGGATTAAAGAATTAGTTTTTGATAAAAAATAATGCATGGTATGGTTCTGAGATACCATATTACTTGTAAATACTAATAGCCTTTTTCTTTAGAGCCTTGAGTGCTCGTTATGTGCGAATACAGAATTCTTTTTTTTTTGGAAAAAATAGCCTCGGTACATTGTTGTTTCCTACTACATGTGATATTATTTGAGCCTGGATGGATGTTGTGATATGTTGGGTTGGGAGGTCTAGTTTTTGTTCTATTATTTGACACCTATAGTGGAAAGATGTATTGTTTTATTCATGTGGGTGTCGGGGAGGACACCAGAGATAATGGAACAGGTTGAATATGGGAATACCGATTGATTTGAAAGTGTTTGTTGTTGAATATATTGTTTTTTATCTAATTTTTTTCACCAATACTTAAGGCAACTAGTCTTCCTTACCCACCTTCAAAAATAGGTTAAGACAAGTGGGTTATGACATGTGATTTTCATGTTTATCTTCTAGAGTATGGATGTGTCTACAATCCTAATATATGTGGAAAAGACTCGATTGGTAGTTCATCTATTCGACTTATTGTGAAACTTGTGTTTGGTAGATTAGGATTTATTTTCTAGAATTCTTGGAAATAACAGAAATTATAATTCTATTAATAAATTATTTAATAATTGATATAGAGCTAATGGGGTTGGAACATGCTGGGATGCATAGATGAGGTTATCTTTTTGAGAAGTCATGGACTCAGTTTTGTTATTCTTAGAGGTCATGGAGGTTTATTGTGGTGATAATTAAATAAAATGTAGAATTTAAATGGTTAATTAATGGTCAATGATTTAATTAACATAAGGTAAAACTGATAAAATGGAAAAAATGATTTAATAAATCTATTTAAATGGTTTTGTGCTAATAGGGTATCTAGTCTTAACAATGGTAATCAGGAGTCTGAGAGATGTTAGTTGTAGTTCAGTATGAGACTAGGTTTTTTCCATGGTGTGGTTGTGAGCTATATTATACACTATAATATTTGTGTGTCTATATGATACTACACCCTTTTGGTTAGTGAAGCTGACACCCCCATGATTTTGAGCCTTGAGGTGGTTTTCCCATAACATCTTGGTGGGAGGATGGATGGATGACTACCCCCTTTGGCCCCACTTTCTTCTCTTGGTAGTTAATTGTGATAGTAGGCACTACAGTTAGTTGTAAATGGAAATAATGTATTGTGGGTATTCACACACATATATTTTGGACATAATTTCCTATGAACTACTATAGTTTTAATGTGTATATGTTGTGATGGCTTGAGGATCCTTATGCGGTGTATGGGCTATAATGGATGGAGGTATAATACCCGACCTGTGATATGCATTATGAAATATGTGTTTGATACCAGAAACTACCTGGTTACTTTTGGTTGTTAGGATGGTGTTGTGCTTCACCAAGGTGTCTGTGGGAAATCCTTTATATTTCACTAGGTATATGTTATCGTTCTTTCTTGAGGTTTCTTTGGGATAGCCTTTTTGGAGAGAGAGTCACAGGTCTTGCAACTTTGGGGAAAAACATAAAATCGGTGAGGAACTTGTAGTGGGTTACCCTTGATAATATTTAATAAATTATATACTCTTGTGATTGATACTTGGTGAGAGTATCCATGTTGAGCCTGTGAACATAGCATACATTCTTAGGTGATGAGTTAGTTTCACTTTTTGTTCATTTTGCTTTAGCATTCTCTCTTCACATTTGTACGAGAGTCCCTAAGAAAGATCCTACTGAGTATACTATTATACTCACCCTACATTATGTAAACTATTTTTTAGGTCACATGGAACAAGTTGGAGATCATGATATTCACTACTATCTTGGGGTTTACATGAGCTTTTCAGGCTTCAGGGTTAATTTTTTTTACTTTATTTGTGTATTGTAGTTTTCCCTTTGAATTGTATTAGTTTTTGCATAGAATTACATATTTTCACTTTGGTTTCATTTTATATTTCATTTAGAGTTGGATTTGTTTGGTCTCTATATTATCTCACTCTCTATCATGTGTTCTCTTATAGGTTAATACCTCCCATTTTTGTGTTTACTATAGCCACAGTTCTAGTCACCAACTCGGGGCCTACTAGAGGTGGGAATTGGGTAGTCATTATCTCCCTTCTCACATTGTCATCCCCGGAGGGGTTGTGGGGAGGGGGTCGTGACATTATTGGATCCCAAAAATCATTAACCATAAATATTAATTCTAATTAAAATCAATAAACTCACCTTATCATAAATAACCCTTGGGATGAAAATGGGTTCATTACATTTCCAAATGGTGTCATATAAAAATAAATTTTAAAAAAATCAATTGGTTATTACAGAAAACATGGTCACCATTGTTGTAATTAAAAAAATAATAAATAGAGTGATTTATTAAACATTACTCCATTTTTTATTAATCTTTTTAAAATGAACGAGAATTCATGAAAATAATTTTTATTGTAATAATTTTTTTAATATTATCTTTAGAATACAAGCTTTTTATGCCACTTTCCTAAAAAAATTTATAAAGAGAATCCATCATAAAAAACTAATTACTTAGAAATAAAATTTAGAGACATTTAAAATATGTAAACCATATTTCAAAAATGTGAGTTAGAATAGATGAATGTAAGATCATGGAAAATAAAACAGTTTGATATCTATTGAAATTATTTTATTGAAAACTCAGACCATAAATAAATAATAAAAGGTTTTTTAATAAATAAATGAAATTATAAATATCATATGAGATTAAAAATTAGTTTCAACTTGGGAAATTATATCATTAAATGGAATTAAAAACATGTATATAAAAGAAAAATCCAAAAAAAGATATGGTGATTATTCTTAACCTAATTAAATTTTCTTGAACTAATATATTTATCAAGGAAGAAGGATTCAATGTGAAACATGTTTTCATCATAAAGGAATGTGTAAATACAAAATAACAACATCATTATATATAATAAATCATTATATAAAGATATTTTTTAATGATTATTGATTATGTTTGATGGAATATATTTGATACATTAAAACTTCTTACATTTATTCTTTCCTAGTTAAATCTACCATGTCCTCCTTACCTATTGTATTTTATCCTTTTGTTAACACCATATGGTTCCAAGGATTGGTATTTTGGAGATACCAATACATATAATAAATTCCTAGGTATTTTATAAGAGACTATAATAGAATTTTTATAGAGTTATTTATTTGGTAAGGTTGGAGAAAACTGGGGAAGGTGATACCATTTTATAAGAAAATAAAGTTTCATTTTTAATATACCCATTGATTGTTAAATAATTTTTTGACATTATTAAAGGGTTAATGGATCCAAAATTGGTAAATAATTAATTAGGGTCTGATATAAGTTATAAAAACCCTCCACCATTAATTTTCACAAAACTTGAAAACATTTTCATATACTTTACCACCACGTTTTTACATTTTTATATTTTGGTTTTTACATTAGTAACTAGTTTTTACCTAAGTAATTTATATTTTATTAAAATTATTAATATATCCCATCTTAAAATATTTGGATGATCTATACCGAATTTTATACACAATATCATCTAATTAAACTTATTTAAGATATAAAATTAAATTTTAAATTAAAAGAGTTAATATATATAACATTTGTTTCGAAAAATGTTTTTTTCAATGTTATGTGTCCTTAATATTATTTAGTATTTATTACTAATTAAATGAGTGTTAATATATGTATATATTGGTTTTGAAGTTATATTATAATGATTTTTTATATGTGATCAATTCATTTTATTTAAATTTTTTTTACAATGTTAATAAAATAGTCCATTGAAAATAATAGTTTTATAATCTTTGTAGTAATTAATGTTAATCCAAACAATATTATTTTTATTATTAATAAAAAAATGTAATATTTTTAATAATTTTTACATAATTATTTTAAATAAAAAATCGATTTCACTTGATAAAAATTTTTAGGGCAAGAAACAATAATCATCCAATAAATACACATAATGCGTAAAAACTATTTTTTAAATAAAATAGTGAGTTTACCAGAATAAAAAACCTATGTTTTATTATACCATTAAAAACATTATGGTGTTTTATTATTATGGAATCATTAAATTTTATTTTTTAAAAAATTATAGTCATATTTAATGATTTTATTTTATTATTTTATTATGGGTTTTTTGTAGTTTTGTGTTGTGTATAAGTAAACATAATAAAAATGATTTAGGGAGAAGTATATACTAAAATCATGAGTTTTTTAATTATAAATATATAAAAATAATTACATACTAGAAATTTTATTATCTAAAATAAGACAAGTGAGGGTACTTTTTTCTCATTACATCATTAGTTTTCTGAAAAGATTCTATAAACTTATGATTCTGAAATATAATGTTGACCAGATGACTGGTCTTGTTCTATAGTACCTTATCTCTTAGATATAGGATTTTCCTATGGTATTGCTCATATGCCATATCATATTCCAATTTCACTGATTTTGAGTTCAATGTATATTAAGGTTCTGCTATATTCTTTCTCAAAGGGGATACAAGGAACACATAATAATCTTTAGAGAAGTATATAAGGAGTCATATTTGATATGATACCACCCTTACATAACTAATGAACTCAAAGGGACCCATGACTATAAGGATTTTCCCCTTATTCAAAAATATCATAACCCACTACCATGGAGAAATCCAGGGGATACCATGTTAACAATATAAAATTCTATATATCTTTAATGATTTTATTCATAAGTATTCTATATATATTTTGGAACATTCATATGTAATTAAAATTTTAATATTATACATATTGTTTTATAAATTTTTAGGAAATATAATCTTCTACTCTCTAAAATTATCCCATTATGTTGTAGTCATATATCACTTCTCATACAGAACCTCATACGGTGCCATTTGAATGATCAAATGGAAACTGTTGTTATATGGGAACTCTATCTTGGGGAGGTGTTACTCCGATAATCCTCATAATTAAATTGATCAAGATCCCATTGTAGGTTGTATAGGTTAGTAGAAATAGAGGGATTAATTTCACTGAAAAATTTAGTGTTATAAAAGTTAAATATGATTAAAAAATAAAATTATTTCAAAATAATAAAATTATGAAATTGTATAATTGATAAATGATAAATCTAATTAATATAATAAAGTTAATATTAAAGTCAAACATGTTTTTATAAGCATAAAAAATTGACTAATAAAATTTATTAAATTTGTGTGTATGGTGATTATAATGATACAACTTAGATATATAATGTGAGAGAAACCACTATTGATAAGACGTTCAGAAATAGAAAAAATGATTTCCCTATATGTTAACACAAAATTTCACAAGATATGTCTTGTTAATATTATTCATTAATTTTTATATATCCCCATGAATGAACATCACTTTGGTTTTAATGGGAACCTGATATTAATCTTCCATGGTTTTAATTAAAACCCAAGAAACCCTTCGATTAGATTTAATCGAAACCCCACAAAAAAAATCATTTTTCATTTCATGGTTTTGAAAACAAACCCACGGATGAATATCCCTTATTTTTTTGTGGTTAGAACACACCCCTCACTTAATGTTTTGAGTTCCTTGACAAAATGTGGTGAGAAAGTGGATACTTTATTCATATAAATCAATCATACATTTTATCCAATATTTATGAATAATAATTGATACAAATGTACCATATATTGAGAGAGATAAAGAAAAAGGGGATAGAATTTAATATTTGGAAATGAATAATGGTTCTTTAAGAGTAGGCCTTATATATCACAATATATTGATTATTGATTTAATAAGAGATAATTTATAAGAGTCATGTTATTTTAATTATAAATATCAAAGAACCCAAGGCCTCTATTTATTCATTCCAAGAGGACCTGGAACCTTCTATAATTCTTTAATAGTAATAAATCCGAGGAATACCTCTATAATATAATCTTTTTAATGAATTAAATACCATCTTAGAGAACCTATCCATATACAAATAGAAAACTTATATCCTATACTAGGTAGATGGTAGACCACATAGAATCTTATATTGTAGGAAACCTCCTACCAATGATCTAGTGAGTCTCAACTAGCAGGCTGGTGGAATTCTACTAGAAGAGAGGCATTTTTTTCATTTCACCCACTAGCTGGTGGCACAACACTATCTATTTGATGCTACCTGCTAATAAGTGAACAAAAAAAATGACATAAAATATTCATGAATTAGATTTAAAGGGTTCCTCCAACATTATTCCATGTAAATGATACACAATAATAAATATGTATAAGACTTCAAAAATTTCAGATATTTTTTTATAGACTGTAAGACTCTATTAGAACCATTAAAGTCATTACTAATAGTCAAATTAAAGAATATGAGAATCCCTTAATTGAAAACATTAGGTACACTAGAGACTGTTTGTGACCATGAAAAAACATGAGAGAGAGGAAAAAAATCTATCCATTTTTATGACAAAAAACACTTAACATAAAAAAATAAAATAAAATTTTATATTAAGATATAGTCATGTATTCTATGTAATTTATGAAATTATAAATAATAATTTCAACAAGGTAAATAGATTAGTATAAATATATTAAACATGCACAAGAGTTTAAAATTAAGATATTCAACATAATTAAGAGTTTAATATACATATATATATATATATATATATATATATATTAAATATTCTCTAAATTTTAAAAAAAATTAATTCAAACTTATCAAGAGTCCCAAAAACCATGTAACATATTTCCTTTTGAAATAAAATATATTATTCCCCCTTTGAACCAATATACTTCTTTAAAACAACAAAAAGGAAAAATCCATCACCATTTTATTATCAAATAAGTAAAAAAGGTAAAGGAAGATAATTTTCAATGAAATAAAAAATCCATAACAATAGATAATTATTTAAAACAATATTATATTAAATTATTTGGAATATAAAAAATTCTTAGATAAGTATAAAACAATAAGAAAATTCTTGGATATTATTTTAATAGAGAAAATATCATCAAAAAATCCCCTATATAAAAAACATTGGGAATATTAAATTGATATTCACAAAATATTTACAAAAAAAGGACCTGAATTCAAAATTTAATAATAATATTATAATTAATTTACATTATTTTGAAAAAAATATATTAATGAAATTTTTTAAGAAATATAATAGCCTAAATTTTGAAACTATAAACAAATATTTATTTTAGAATAATTTAAATTAGATAGATAGAAAAGGGATAAAAAACTAAAAAAATTAAAAAAAAATTAAAAACCCAACATATACTCTTTTAAGAAATCATATATGAGAGGGAGAGGTGATATATCTTGAAAAAAATGTTTACAAGGGAAAAAAAATAGTTTGAAATTTTTTTCCAATGTGGACATAGGTTGATGTATACAACATTAAAGGGGTAAATTACTACACTCCCACATAATATAATAATTTTAAAATTATATCATGATGGTATGAGTTGATAAATAATTTTAATTGTTATTAATTCACGTTAATTGAGATGAAACATTTCGATATATAAAGGATTATCAGTTTCATATCCCTAGAAAAAAATCAATTTAAAGTTACTTCTGGTTACCTTAGTTGTATTTTAGTGTTAGTTAAGAAACATTAGAAAGATCAAACATTATTAGGTCCACTAAGATGAAATAATAAGGATTTATGAACCAAATATTTTTGAAAATAGAATTTATTTTAGAAAATTGAGACTAATAATGAATGAATTTGGTTCTTCCATTTCTATAATTTATACAATTAGATTCATAAACAAAATGAAAAAATTTATGAAAATTATTGAAAAGTATTTTTTTTCAAATAACATTAAATATTTGAAAAACCAAAATCATGACTATTTATTTGAACACATTGATAACAATGATTAATGATAAGATTTTGTTTTCTTTATGTGAATTTTTAATGATATCATTTGAGATCATTTTTTTATATTTAAAAGTGTAAACATATAATTTTTTAATATTTTAACACTAAATCATCTTGATTATTTCAAAAAAGATCCGTTTGATTAAAATATTTATTTCTTATAATAAATAGAATTTTTATTATTATTTGAAACATTTTCATGTATTGAAATTTGTTATTTATTAAAATTTATAGTTTGAACTTGTTGTTAAGATGATAAAGTATAATATGATGAATAAGACAAAAAATACTTTAAAAGAAGGAGACCAAGAACAAACCTCTTCACCTACCTCAATATGAAAATGATTTATTTGGTAGTTTATTCTATCAATTAATATGTAGAATGTGAATCCTCATTATAATTATATATTAATACTCATATATATATATTTATATTTATTCTTATAAATTGAAATTTTCTTCAAAGAAAAAATTTGGCTTGATGTGACCCTCCTATTAAGCAACAAAATAAGATTAATTTCAAAAAAATTATTTTTCTTTTTGGAACATCAAAAGGGTTTCTTATTTTTTTTAAAACAAAATTGTAAAATTTGGTAATTCTTCCCATATAAAATTCAGTTTCACATTCATTATCAGAGTAACATATCCAATAATCACCCTCTTTTATTTTTTTTAAATTCTTTTATTCATTTATATTAATTTATTTCTTTAATTCTTAATCAACTTTTCTCTTTATAATTTTTACAAATCCCATAAGGAAAACAAATAGTTCTTTAAGTGTAATATTCTCCATATATTTATATTCTTCTATGGGTTTCAATCATGAATACCAATAGTAAGTAAAAACACATTATATTTTCTTCACAAGTTTTTTTAGATAAATCATCGCTAATAACCCTTCTACAATTGTAAATATTAGTATATATTACAAAAACATTAGTAATAGATTCTTATGAATAAAGTTACAAACACTAAAATTCATTTTTAAACCTATCTAATTATGTTTTTAGCATTATTTGTCTATTATTTAGGTTAATTATAAGAATTTTCATATTCCATGAGTGGTTTTGAAAGAATTAAAACAATTAAATTCATTAACCCTTAATATCAATCAAAACAATATCATTTGTATTCTATTTTTCTTCAGAATCTATTTTCATATTATAACCATTCATATCCATATTTTAGATAGGATAACTCATTACAGTAGAAATTAAAGACATGTTATGTTTAAAATAAGAGTAATTGGAACCATTAAATAAAGGTTCAAGTCCCAAGGAATGTCCTTGGGAATTTATAATATTTGCTTTCATTTTAAAAATTACAATTTAATTTAATTAAGATGCTAAAAAAATTAGAAACATTGATTTTTGAAATAAATACAATTATCTCTTTGATAATAAATGTTTTTCAGAGGGGAAATTTTTAAGAGGGGTCAATTTCCATTTAAAAATTATTGTAATAAAATATAAGGTTAATATTATGAAAAATAGTTTCTAAAAGATATTGAGATGAAATCAATTTATAGATAAATGATAAATTTTATTTGTATAATAAAATTAATAACATTTTTATATTATTATCCAAGCATAACGGAAAAATATTGAATTGTATTTATCCAATTTAATAATATCATCATTATAATGATTTAATGTAGAAATATAAAGAGATAAGAATTTCATTTTATAATGAGTTAAGAATTATCACATAATGTTCCCCTATGTCTCCAACCCATGATTCAAAATAAATGCCTTATTATAATATTACCTTGGTTTTCAAAAAAACACAAGAACTAACATACCTCAGTATTAATGGAAGCCCAAGAACTAACATCCCTTTGTTTTAATTGTTACCAAGAATAATATACCTTTGTTATAATGGATACCCAAGAAACCCATCCCTTTCCCTTACACAGTTGTGAAAATAATCCTTAAATTGAAAACATAAAACATTTTAGTGGAGATAACTTATCCATAACTCATGGTTTCAAGCAACATGATAAGATTAGTTGAGAGAGGATAGAATTTATTAGAATAAATCCTCTATATAAAATTATTTTTTTTCACTAAATTCATCATTAGAATTTATGGATACATATATAAATATAAAGGTGAGATTATTAAATATTTTTAAATGAAGAAAAATACTTTGATATGAAGGATTAAAATCACTATTGATTCAACATTTATTCAATTGAAGGGAGTTTTCTGGAGTTAATTTTTTCATTTTTCACAATCCATTCCCCTACATCATCTATTTATATGCTCCAAGGGAATCAGTGACCATATGGAATTCATGAGGGGTAAGTATGTTGTGGAATAATTCTATAATTGTATTTTTGAATAAATAAAATTCCATATTGGAGATCCAGCCTTGATTCTAATGGATAAGTGGTATCCTTTAACATATATATTATAGACCACCTAGGTTCTACTACTATGAGAAATCTCCTACCAATAAGCTAGTGAGCCTCCATCCACTAGCATATAATCATTTTTTGGAGGAGGGGAATTATTTCCATGGATCTAGCAAAACAATGGCGCTACAATGTCTATATGATGCATCCTACTAAGCATATGACACATACATGGGTTATAATTTTTAATAAATAGTATTTAAATTTTATAACATCTTGATTCCATGGTATTGAAACATAATAAGAGTTACGTTCAATCCTTACACAATATCAAAAAGATCCATTGGCATTTTATTTACGAACTCTGTTAAATTTTTTTTGAAAAACATTAAATTATGAATTTAGAGACTAAAAAACACTCCAATGAAATCATAAGATATAGGATAGAGTGTGTTTGATAAATAAAAAATAATTAGATAGAGAGAGGTATAAATGCCTCCCACTTTTCAATGATCAAAAGTACATAACATAATAAAGATAAATAGTGTGTAAATGAGGAGATAGAAAATTATTGAATGAAAAACAAGATGTTATAAAATAATATATGATACATGCTCAATAGATTAACATATCAATATTAAACATTATAAATTTATCAAAACATCCCAAAACATCATCTTGTTAGAAATATTTTTAGAAAAAAATCATGTAATCACCATTATTCATGATCTAGGGAATAGGAAACATAAGAAGGATGAACTAGAATGATTAGTAAGGGTAAAAAAATAATTTTCAATTTAATTTCATTCTTGTTTATAAGAAAATATTATGGGTATGAATATATAATTGAATTTCATGATCAAAAAATAAAAATATTCATACGTAATAATATCTGGATCATTAATCACGAAACAAGTGATAAATATATATCAAAGGAAAGAGTCGTGAGAATCAATAATCAAAAGAATTTTAATTTTAATATTGATTAAATGAATAATTAAAACCCCATATCAAGAATGAACAATTTTTTGGGGTCTTATAACATCATCTTCATATTACTATTACAAATAAAACAACTAATATGGTCAACTTTGATGTCAATAGAAACTAATACTAGGGAGATGTCATGAACCGTCCCCTGGGGGCCGTATCATGACTACCCCAAGCCCGCCTTCCATAGACCAGGGGCTGGCGACTAGCACCAAAGGCGTAAATCCCTAAACCAGGAAGGCATTGGCTTTATAACTATAAACGAACATGTAACACCCCTGTAAATGTGAGACTTAAAAGGCTAAATGTTACTACCCATGTCAAAATGGTTCACCATTTTCTTCGGAGCCTACCTGAATAGAACTCCATAGTTAAGCATGCTTATCCTAGAGTAGTATTAATGATGGGTGACCTTCTGGAAAGTTTCCCAGGGTGTGTGTGAGTGAGGACAAAACACATTGAAAGAACATGTGTTGGCCTGTGGGGATAGTCATCAGTCAGATAAGCGACCCTAGTGAGTAATAGCCTATTTTGTGCTGGGAAGGCAACCAAGGTATTAAAGGAGACCCATGGGGTCAGATGAGGAGGTCCATGGCCCAGGGAGGTGGGTAGTGACAAATGGTATCAGATCCAATACCCAGCCGGAAGTGCTTAGGCACTGCCTGGGTTTGAGGCTTGGGGTCCACAATGAGGGCGTTGTGCATTAAATGGGTGGATAATGTAACACCCCTGAAAAAGTGAGACTTAAAAGGATAATTGCAACTACCCATGTCAACAAGGTGCACCTTTCATTTTGGAAGCCTACCTGATTAGAACTACACAGTTAAGAATGCTTATCCTAGAGTAGTAATCGGGATGGGTGACCTTCTAGGACGTTTCCAAGGGTGTGTGAGAGTGAGTACAAAACACACTGAAAGAACATGTGTTGGCCTATGGGGACAGTCATTAGTCTGATAAGTGACCCTAGTGAGTAATATCCTAGGGTGTGTTGGGAAGGAAACCAAGGTATTACATGAGACCCATGGGGTTAGATGACAAGTTTCATGGCCCAGGGCGGCGGGTCGTGACAACGTATCATTGTCATGATCCGTCCCCCAGGGCCCATATCATGACAACCCCAAGCCCACCTTTCATAGGCCAGGGGCTGGCGACTAGCACTAAAGGTTTAATTCCCTAAAACAGGGAAGACATTGCCTTTATAAATCCTAAACACACACAACCAGAGTACAAACGGAAGCAAACACTAAGTAAAAATCTATATAACAAGAGCACTGAAAGTAATGGGGGGCTGAAATAAAAGCCCAACTCTAAAGTACAAATACAACTAAAAGCACGTACAACTGAAAAGGGACAAACAACTAAAAGGTGGATTTAGATCTTGGATCGTCTTCCTAGGTTCCTACCTGAAGGGTAGGTACATATGGCCTCCTTAGCACTCCTCGTCTGTCAGACTCCACCATGTACAGATACGTCATAAGGTCCTCCTCCGGGTACCAACCAGTCCTAGCGCTCTCGGCCTCTGTCAGCACTGTCTATCCCCATGACCCTCAAGGTCACACAAAAAACAACAAGGATAAACCAAAAAGTTTGATTTCAATGGATAACCATTACTTAGGTATATTCCCATACATATACCTAAGTTATCATGTAACCCATCTCAATCATGAGGAAAACACAAAGGTCAATGACTTAGCTCAAACCAGGATTTTCATTATCGAAACCACTACTACTGGAGAACTCCTCTTCTATCGAGTACAGTGGCCCTGTCATGACTCTGAGGCGCTACTCACTAACCTTAGACAGCTGAGGTACTTCTATCAAGTACCATGGGACAACTACGTCACACAGAGATGCTTCCCACCTGGGGTCTGCTACCTCACACGGTAGCTCTCCCCCTAATAACCTATAGAGGTACTCATCCTGTCGAGTACTATGGGTCTGCCACCTCACACAATGGCACTTTTCCACCATGGGTCTGCCTCCTCACATAATAGAACTCCCCATTGTGCAAGTCAAGTCACTCCGAATTGAATCGGTCAAGTAGTCATCAGGTCTCATCCAACTACTAGGTCTCTATACTCTGCTTGTTCGTCTCTAAGAGGGTCTACTCCACGAGTTACAAGCCGATAATGTAAGTGTCAAGAATTCCCACAATGAATTATCTCAATGTTCTACCACATCATAAGGGTCTCAAAGCAATATACATCCTGCTAATCGAGTGCACAGTCTGTTAGTTATTAGAATGTTCATCCCGGGGGCCCAGTTGGATTTGTGTACGAACCAACCTGATAGTGACTCAACTATATCACGAACTCTAGTTGGGAATAATAAAAGGGATGGCTATGATCCAAGAATATCGGCGCCTTAGACGATTCTTCAAATGGATGTCTGGTGCGAAAGATATGGCTTAAGAATGTAAAGGGTGCGGTATGGGCCCAAGTCCGGTCCATCCTAGTTGGACAGACTCAGCCCAACCTAGTCTGGGTCGACCCGAACTGACTTGCTGGATCTGACCCGACCCACTGGGTGGTTCAGTCTGCTCGATTCGGCCCAATCTGCGGCCGAAAGTCACCACGTGGGTGAATTGGCCTGAAGTCCAGTTGGAGGTTCAGTCGGCGCCACGAGGGGTGCGGCTTGGGAGGCTCGGCCCGAGAGGCCAACGACAGGCCGCACGGGGCACGGGCAGGCCGCGGTTGCACTGGGAAGGGCGCGATATGGTGCGGGGTCACTGGGCAGGGTGCCGAGGCACACTGGCAGGGCACTGGGGCACACGGGCAGAGTGTCAGGACATGCCCGGCAGGGCGTCGGGGCGCGCGGGCAGGTCGCCGGGACAGTTCTAGTAGGGCGGCCTAGGCGCGGGGGCGTCGGGCAGGGCGCTGGGGGGCACCGCGTAGGGCGTGGGGTGTGCCAGCAGCACGCAGGGCACACGGGTAAGGTGTTGGAGGGCTGGGCAGGCTACGGTTTCGAAAGACGCGGGCACCGGGCAGTGCACGGGTTGGCCGGTCGGGCGCTGCGCGGCCGGCGGCACGGTTCGCGAAGGCCTTGTGTAGCGCGGCCCTTATTCATCGTCTTCGTTGTTGTCACGTCATTGCCATGCCGTCTTTACTTCACCATCGACTCAAGGTTCTGAAACCATAAAGGTTGCGAAGGGGTCGGGTCGTGGTCGTTTGGCCCAAGCCCTCAACGTTAGAACGATAGCAAGCGTCTCATGAAGTTGATTAAACATGAGAGGATAAAGCTTTAAACAACTTAAAACACATCCCTAACTTTTTAATTATTGGGCATTCGTTCATCATGGGGGAAGATGATGTTGTCATCGTTCATCATATGCTTCCACTTCTAAGCTCGTGCGTCGGTCCATTGACGACAAAGAGGAAGGAAAATGGTTCATCGAAGAGATCCCAGGTCGGAAGGGGGTTTCGAGGATAAATCCGATGAAGAAGTGTCATCGTCGGCGTCTTAACATTCTTCGTTGGAGGATCCTATTCTCCCAAGCTCTCCACTAAAGAGAGAATAAACAAGCCAAAATAATAGAATTTAATCTATTATGGCCGCTGGCATGAATTAATTATGTGGGCCCACCTTAATTATGTTCATGACGTTGGCACAAATATTCAAAATTCAAGAAAGAGAGAGGAGAGGCTCCACCAAATTAATTGCACGAGAGGTTGGCATATTAAATATGGGGAATTTCGAGGGGGGTTTGAGGATCTGGTGGTCCCCGCATAATTAAACACGTAGAGGGTCAAGGGGGTTTCTTTCAATTTATTGGGGGGGGGGTTTAGGAGGTTTTTACCGTCCTCTATTAGGAGGGGAGTTAGTGACAAGAGGCTCTCCCTCATTAATGAGGGAGAGTTGAGAGGTTTCCTCCCCTACTATTAAATGGGGGGTTAAGCCCCGTGTGGACCTCACATCATAACCTCTCACGGGAGGTTATGCTGCTCAGGTGGTCCCCACCCTAATTATCCTCCCATATGAGGTTAGGGTCTGGCGGTTCCACCACCAACTCCCATGTGGATACTTTAACCAACATTACCACATGGCTTGGGTTCAACAAAAATAAAATAAGTTGTCACTTATTTTATTGTATTAATCCACGTGAAACCCAAAAACCAAATCTCATACCAAATCATCCGTCATCGCGGTGAAAGTCTTCGTAAGAAAAAACTGGCGTTATGAGTTCAATGGTTCCCGCAGATTTTAATTCTGAGCACCCGTTCAATAGTTATAAAAACCCGCTCATATGTTTACTGAACATAGCTGAACAAAACCTCAGAAATTGATTCCGGGAACACTGGGCCTCAGAATCAAGCACCATCAGAAACTAAGGACTCGTAAATTTCCCATGTATTTTTTTAAAAAAATTTACATGGAATTTCGGGTCTTTATAGAACACAACTGAGTACACAGCTAGAAGTAAAACACTAAGTAAAACTGAATACAAGAGAAGTGGTGGAAAGTAAAAGGGGTCAGAAATAAAAGTCCAATAAGAAAGTACAAGTAAAACATACAAGAATGTATAACTAAATTAATGTAAAGTAGCTAACGAGTCATCCTCCAGGGTTCCTACCTGAAGGGTAGGTACAGATGGCCTCCTCAACACTCCACGTCCATCCGTCTGCTCCGTGTATCGTCACACCGAGTGGTACACCTCTGTGTAACGTCTAGTCCTGCTATTCTCTACCTCAGTCAGTGTTGTCCGTCGTATGAAACCAACACAACGAGGTGCAGACATAAAATGTGCAGGGGTGAGGTTAACGATACTCATTAGGGACCTTAATACACTGATGGTCTCACAAAATCCAACAAGGATAAACCAAAATGTTTGAAATCAACAGATAACCATTACTTAGGTATATGCCCATACATATACCTATGTTATCTAGTTACCCATTTCAATCATGAGTAAATGCAAAAGTCATTGACTCAGCTCAAACTAGGATTTTCATTTTCGAAACCACGACTGATAGAGAACTCCTCCTCTATCGAGTACAGTGGGCATGTTGCGACATCAAGGAGCTTATGACTAACCTTATACTTCTGAGGAACTCCTCCTGTTGAGTACTGCGGGTCTTCTGCCAACTACTAGGTGCTCCTACACTGTGGGTCTGCCGCCAACTACCAGATGCTCCCCCCAATAACCTGAAGAGGTACTCCTCCTATCAAGTACTGTGGGTATGCCACCATCTACCAGGCGCTCCTCTACTGTGGGTCTGCTAGCAACTACCAGGAGCTCCCCACTGGTCTAGTCGAATCACTCCAAGTCGAAGCAGTCAAGCAGTCATCAGGTCTGCCAGCTTCTAGGTCTCCACACTCTGTCTACTCATCACTAGAAGGATCCACTCCCCAAGATACTGGGAAATACTCCAATTGTCGTGAAGTGCAATGAAGAAGTATTGCAAAGGTCTGTCATGTCATAGGGGTCTCAACACAATAGAGGACGTGTCAATCAGACTCCTGGTCTGTTAGTTATTAGGATTTCAGCCCAGGGGCCTAGTTGAATTTGTGTACGATCCAACCAGACCGTAAAGAAGCAATACCATGAACTCTAGTGGGGTATTCTCAAAGGTATGACTTCAATCCAAGAAAACCGGCGCCATTGATGGTTCATCAAACAGACGTCTGGTACCAAAGATATAGCCCAAGAGGGTAATGGGTCAGTAATGTGCCTGGGTCCGGTCCGAACTAGTCAGACCAACATGGCCCAACCCAGTCTGGGCCGACCCGATCTAGGTCAACCCAGTCAGACTCGCTAGGTCTAACCGAACCCTTTGGGCGGGTCAGCCTGCTATGTCTTCACTCGGTCCGCTGGGCCCAGCCCAGCGGACTGCGAGGGTGATTCAGCCTGGGCTTGGGGCCAGTTCGGCCATGAGCGTTGCGAGGGCGTGGCCTAGCATGGCTCAGCTAGGCTGGTTCATCCAGGGCACTGCGAGGGGGGCTGGGACACCAGCTTGGGCGGGTGGGTGTGAAGGAGCCACGACGCCGCGGGGAGCACCGGGCAAGGTGCAGGTGTGTCGGGCAGGCCGTGGGGGTGGTGGGTAGGCAACATCAAGGGCCGGGCAGGCTTCTCTAGGGCTCTAGGTTCACCGAGTAGTGTGCGAGGGCACTAGGTAGGCCGCGGAATGGCACCGGGTTCACCAGGCAGCGCGCAGGGGCTCCAGGCAAGTCACCAGCAGGGCCGGGCAGGCCGCAGGGGGGGGGGGGTGCGAACAGCGTGCGGGGTGAGGGAAGCATGTGGGGGTGCGGACAGAACACGGGGGCACTGGGGAGCGTGCCGGTAGGCCACGGGTAGGAGGGTAAGGCACCTCTAGGCTAGTGGCATTTGGTCGGGAGCATCAGTGCCCCGTAGGGGCAGCGCGATTCGCGAAGGTCATAGGTAGTGCGGCCTTTGGCGTCACTACCTTCGTCGTTCCATCACCTCAGAGTTCTTCCAATGAAACAACTCAACAAGAATGGTATATGAGTTGAGCTATGCTAGTTTGGCCCACACCCTCCGCATTTTGGGTGGTAACAATTTTCTCATCAAGAAGAATGGAGATGTTATTCAATTGTTTTTAAAACCATGCATCAGATCCTTTCCAATCCGAATAAGAGAAATAGAATAGGATATTATACTAGAACAAAACCCCTACCTTTGATTCATAGCACGACGTTCATTGACAGAGTTGCGGGAAGAAGATGAAGTCGTTCATCATTCACCGTGTTCTTCACACACTCTCAATCCAAGCTCGTGCATCGGTTTGTTAACAAAAATGAGGAGGGAAGTTTCTCTACGTCGGAAAGTGTCCAAGGTAGAAGACCGAGGAAGAAGCGTCGCCGACTTTCTTAGCGTTCTTCGTTAGGATGATGGTTCTCCCTAGATCTCCTCTTCCTCTGATCCACCAAAATAGAATTCAAAAAAAATTAATTATAATAAGTTTTCTATTATTTTATTGTTGGCACATAATTCAAACAAAGAATGAAATTAAGAGGCACCCCTTAATTAATTCACACACATTAGTGCAGTTAATTAGGGGAGTTAGCACAAAAAATTCAAAAAGGGGGATTAATTATGTGGGCTCCTCTAATTAATCCATGAGAGGTTGGCATAATTTAATTATGTGTTAGACCAATCTTAATTAAAGGAGATGGTCAAGGGGTTTCCCCCATTTAATGGGGAGTTGAGAAGGTTTTATCCTCCTCCATTAATAGGGGTTAAGCCTTGTGTGGTCCCCACATCATAACTTCTCACGAGAGGTTATGATCAGGTGGGCACCAACACCATAACCTCTCGTGGGAGGTTAGGGTGTGGCGGTCCCACCTCCAACTCACAAGTGGAGGTGTTAACCAACACACTCAACATGGAAGCTTAAAATAAAATAATGTGTTGTACATTTTATTTTATTATTTTTTATAAAAATCCAAAAACTTACCTTTATTCTCGACAAAATTCCATGGAGTTAAAAGTCTTCTTAAGAGAATACCGGTGCCGTGAGTTCAACGGTACCCTCAGATTTCAATTCAGAGCACCTGTTCAAAAGTTATGAAATCCCACTCATACGTTTACTGAACGTACCCGAACAAAACTTCAGAAATTGATTCTGGGCATACTGGGCCTTGGAATCAAGCGCTGTAAATTTTCACGGACTCATAAAAATACCATGTATTTAAGAAAATAAAATTTCACAGAATTTCCAGGTCTTTACATTCTTCCCACTTCAGGTCTTTACATCCCCGTAAGCCACAACTCAAACTAAGGGAACAAATGGGGGTACTGACCAAGCATCTATGCCTCTCGCTCCCATGTGCTCTCCTAGATGTTCCCGTGCTACCAGCGAATGCGCATCAGAGATATCAACCATCCATGAAGGACCTGAATTTTTTGATCCTCAATCTCTACTGGAACATCCGTTAATGTCTCTCCATCGTCGACGTACAACTCTCTATGGTTGATGATGTGGGAAGGGTTGTGCACGTATCTCCTCAGCTGGGAAACATGGAATAAATTATGCATCTGGTGCAACTAAGGTGGAAGATCTAATCGGTATTCCACCTCGCCTACTCTACTAAGGACCTGGAAAGGTCCGATGAACCTTGGAGATAACTTTCCACCTAGGCCAAATCATTGTAAACCTCGTTGAGGTGAGACCTGTAGAAAGACGTGGTTGCCATCCTCGAACTCTAGAGGCCTTCGTCTCCTGTCAGCATACAACTTTTGCCTACTCTGTGTAGTCTTCATCCACTCTTGGATGATCTACACCTTCTCTATGGTAGCTCTTACCATCTATGGTCCCACTAGTGGTGACTCCCCAGGGTCTGTCCAGCATAAGGGTGATCTGCATGGTCGCCCGTACAATGCCTCAAAAGGTTCCATCCCTATGGTGGATTGATAGATGTTGTTGTTCTCAAAACTCCACCAATGTAAAGTGATCCTCCCAGCTGTGACCAAAGTCGAGGACACATGCACATAGAATGTCCTTGAGGGTTTGGACGGTCCGCTCAGTCTGACCATCCATCTGAGGATGGAAGGCGGTGCACAAACAAAGCTGTTTCCCAAAATCCTCCTGCAACCCCTTCCATAGCCGAGAAGTAAACTGTGCATCACGGTTGGAGACAATAGAGGAAGGTACTCCATGTATCCGCACAATCTTCTACACATAGAGGAATCGCAAGATCTCTACTAAACCCTGCTCTCTTATCGATCGGAAGTAGGCCGACTTGGTGAGTCGGTCAACGATCACCCAAATCGAGTAATGACCCCTGGATGTATGTGGAATACCCAACACTAATTCCATGGATATCCCATACCACTTCCAGTCTGGGACCTATAAAGGCTGAACCAAGCCGACTGGTACCTGGTGCTCTAATTTCATTTGCTGGCTAGTGAGGCACCATGAGACAAATTCTGCTACTTCCTTCTTCATTCTTGGCCACGAGTGCTGTCATCGAAGATCTTGGAACATCTTCACCACTCATGGATGTACCGCTAGAGGGGATGCGTGGAACTCCCTCATCAATTCTTCATGCAATGCCATTGGTACCAAGGTACGTCTTCTGAAGAGGATGACATGCTCCCCCACCTTCATAAAATCCATCAGGGGCATGCCCTATGGATATCTGAGCACGTCTTGTCTCATAGTCAGCATCCCCATGCTGTGCTTTCTCTGACTCGCTGAA
The DNA here is from genome assembly GCA_963277665.1 of Viscum album. Lineage (NCBI taxonomy): Eukaryota > Viridiplantae > Streptophyta > Magnoliopsida > Santalales > Viscaceae > Viscum > Viscum album. The sequence goes on from OY728132.1 coordinate 1,883,676,440, forward strand.
GGAGTGGGGGAGTGACCGTAAAAGACTGTAGATAGGTTTCTCCATATCTATCCCCAAAGTATATATGTAAGGCAACCAGATAATCTGTCTCCTCTCCTAGAAGTTGTGTACCAGATCTCATGCTGAGAGCATCTACTACAAAGTTCCCCTAACCAGAAGTATAGACTATCTCGAACTCATCATCCTGGAGGAAATCGAGTCATCGCCGCTGTCTCAAGTTCAGGTCCTTCTGAGAGAAGATATACCTGAGACTCTTGTGATCAGAGTACATGATAAAACGCTCTCCCATTAGATAGTATCAACACATCTTCATAGTGAAGACCACGACTACTAACTTCAAATCATGGGTAGCATAGTTCTGCTCATTCTGTCTCAGCTGCCGAGAACCATAGGAAATCAATCCTCGCTCCTTCATCAGGACCCACCCAAGTCCGGTCCTTGATGCATCATAGAAAACTACGTACCCTACACCTACCTCTAGAAGCCTCAAGATGGGGGCACTAGTCAGCCTCTACCTCAGCTCTTGAAAGCTCTGTTGGCATCTCTCCAACCATACGAATGGTTTCCCATTCTTCATTAAGGCTGATAGTAGTGTTGTAACTCTGGAAAAATCTGGAATGAATCTCCAGTAGTATCCAGCCAAACCTAGGAATCTTCGTACCTCTGTCACACTCCTGGGTGACTCCCAAGCATGTACCGCCTCAATCGTAGCGGTATCCACAACAACTCTTTCCTTTGAGAAGATTTATCTCAAGAAGTGAACCTCGCGTATCTAAAACTAGCACTTCGAGATCTTACCATAAAGCTGGTTCTATCAGAGTGTGTCTAGTACTTCATGCAAATGGTAGGCATGCTCCTCCTCAGTTGTTGAGTAAATCAGCATGTCGTCGATGAAGACTACGACAAAACAATTGAGGTATGGATGGAAGATCCTGTTCATGATACTAATGAACACTACTAGAGTGTTGGTTATGTAGAATGGCATAACCAAGAACTCTTAGAGGCCATAATGACACCCGAAGGCCGTCTTCTTCACATCCTCATCCCAAACTATGAGCTTGTGATAGAATGATTTGAGGTATATCTTAGAGAATCACCATTCTCCCTTCTGCTGATCAAAGAGGTCTTCAATACTCAAGAGTGGGTACTTTTACTTTACGGTCACATGGTTTAGGCGATGGTAGTCGACATAAATCCTCAATCTCCCCTCCACATTCTTGCTGAAGAGAATCAAGGCTACCCAGGGAGAAACACTAGGGAAAATGACTCCCTTTCCCTGCAAGTCCCCTAGATATACCTGCAGATCGCAAAGCTCAGAGGGAGCCATCCGATATGCTGGAGTAGATATCTGTGTCATCCTAGGGTGCAGGTAAATGTATAATTAAATGTATCTATAAGGAGGTAGTCCTAGAACAATGTTAGGGAAAACATCTGTGTACCGGTCCACCACTAAATGACATGTTGGACTCTCAGCATCAACTGCTCTGAGGGTAAGGCAAGCCAACTGGTGAGTTATCGGCTGGACCCTCCTCCGAGTAAGTTCTTCGTGTGCTGCAAAGGTTCCCTTCACATAGGTGAAGGTAAAACTAGTCCCATCCAAGCGAACACACCACACTTTTCGCCTAATACAGTCGATCTAAGAATCGATGGTAGATAACCAATCCATACCCAAGATGACATCGTAAGGCCTCAACGCCACTACTAGTAGATCCCAGTCGAAGCTCTTGCCTCCTAGAGTAAGCTCACACCGCCGACACCAGTGTGTAATCATTGAATCATCTCCCTTAGGAGTCTATGGCTATAAGGATCAAACTAACGGATCCTTTGGAATCTCTGATCACCGAACGAGGGATGTGGAAATCAAAGAATGACTGGAACATGTGTCTATAATAATTGTAGCTAAGGTGGAGTAGACATAGATCATAACTCGAATCATCTCTAGAGAACCATGATCATAGGCCTCAGCTTCCTGAAGCTGAGCTCTCCCCAGTCCACCCACTCCCTATGGTCGGGGTGGACCTAATGGTGGTGGTGGTGGTGGTAACACCTTGAAATTTTGTCCATCACCAGTTTCACGTCTAGCCCCTCTGCCACATCCGCCTTCACCCTATAGACTGCCTCAGTTGAACCTTTACCTCTACTTGGGAGGTCCCTCAATTGTCTTTTGATCATCAGAACGACAGGTCGGACAGTCACGAGCCATGTGACCAAGCCCGTCGTAAGAGTAAAAATGTCCTCTCCTCAAATGTCTGGATCTATCTCCACTCTTGGTACCCCGCACAACTGATTCAGAGTTGTGCGGTCATCCACCTTATGGTCTGGTCCTCTTGGACCAATGCAACATCTGTCTACTGCCAGCTACAGAAGACTCCACTGCGTGTGGCTAGTGGTGCGTCTCGCTGCTGGAGACTGCTCAACAAGGAAACTCTTCACTAGGAGGGCTCTCTCTAGCATCCCCGCATGCGTCAGATGCTGAGTGAGATCATCGGAGCTCTGATCTATCACCTGAGCCCCTGCTCGAAGGTCTGGGCCCTACAGAATGGGTCTCGTACCATATCAGTGGAGTAGCACAGGATGTTGGTTAACCTCACTAAGTATTGTGATACTGTTATGCTACCCTACTATAGATGCAGTATCTCCTATATCTGCACCGAGGGATGGGTGGCTGGAACAAACTTCGTCTGAAACAAGCTCTCGAAGTCTGTCCATAGTAGCGTCTCGTCATCATGCAACTGGAGCATCAGGCTCCACCATCTGCCTACTGCTGCCTAAAGGAGGTTGGAAGTAAGGATCACCATGAAGTCTGCTAGTGTTCCAACTGACCTGAAGACTCTCACCCCAGCCTCCAGCCAATCCTCAGCCACCTGTGGGTCCATATATCCCCTGAACCTAGGTGGCCTTTGGTGCTAGAACTCATGAAATGCGCTCAAGCAGCGTGCTTGTTTGGCTGCTGGGGATGGTGGTTTCGGTGGCTCAATGAGAAGTAGTACCACTGGTTCCTACACTGGAAAGGGGACCTGCACTAAGGACTCGTCTCTCGATGGGCTATCAGTACGTATGACTCTCGAGGCTCTAACTGTTCATCCGTGGTGAGGAATCCCAAATGAAATATATGCGACATGGTCAAAAGATTATACCTGGTGAGCTGATCTGGTTGAGCTGAATTAAATAAAACTTTTGAAAACACACACGCAATTAGTGTTTTTGTGAACTAAGTTAGAAATCAGAAGTCAGGGTCCTGGTTTATGGATATGTCGGTCGCCCTCACCAACACTGGTCTCCCTGAACTAGAAATCTCACTTAGTACAGTTAACTGTATTGCTTCATAGAAAAGAAATATCAGAGTCCTACATTTTGTGGTAAAACCGACTCCTAAGATACCAATTTGTCATGATTCGTCCCCCAGGGCCCATATCGGGACTACCCCAAGCCCGCCATCCATAGGCCAGGGGCTGGCGACTAGCACCAAAGGTGTAAATCCCTAAATTGCCAAGGTATTTCCTTTATAACTATAAACAAACACAACAGAGTACACAACTGGAAGAAAAACACTAAGTAAAAATGAATACAAGAGAAGTGATGGAAAGTAAAAAGGGGACGAAAATACAAGCCCAATAGCAAAGTACAAGTTCAATTGAAAAGGTAGTACAACTGAAGTAAAGTAAAGTAGCTACTGGGTCATCCTCTAGGGTTCCTACCTGAATGGTACATATAGATGGCCTCCTCAGTACTCCATGTCCATCTGTCTGCTATGTGTATCATCACGCCGAGTGGTCTACCTCTGAGTGCCGTCCATTCCTGCTATTCTCTGCCTCATTCAGCACTGTCCGTCATCTATAACCAACACAACGAGGTGTGGTCATAGCCCGTATAGGTGTGAGAATAACGATACTCAGTTGGGACCCCAATACCCTCTAGGTCTCAAAAAATCCAAGAAGGATAAACCAAAAATTATGATATCAACGGATAACCATTACTTAGGTATATGCCCATACATATACCTAAGTTATCTAGTAACACATATCAATCATGAGAAAAATACAAAAGTCATTGACTCAGCTCAAACCAGGATTTTCATTATCGAAACGACGGCTGCTGGAGAACTCCTCCTCTTTCGAGTACAGTGGACATGTCGTGACACCAAGGTGCTTCTCACTAACCTTAGACTGTTGAGGTACTCCTCCTATCGAGTATCATGGGTCTGCTGCCAACTACTAGGAGCTCCTCTGCTGTGGGTCTACTGCCAACTGCGAGGCGCTCCCCTTAATAGCCTTCAGAGGTACTCCTCCGGTCAAGTACCGCGGGTTTTCTACCAATTACCAGGCACTCATCTGCCATGGGTCTACTTCCAACTACCAGACGCTCCCCAATGGGCTAGTTGAGTCATAATTATTTGAAATGGTCAAGCAGTAATCAGGTCTTCTAGCAACTAGGTCTCTGTACTCTGTCTGCTCATCACTTGAAGGATCCGCTCCACAAGCTTCTGGGAAATACTCCAACTATTGAAAAGTTCCAGGAAGAAGTATCTCATAGGTCCGCCACATCATTGGGGTCTCAACACAATAGATTTTGCATCAATCGGACACCTGGTCTGTTAGTTATTAGCTTTTTAGTCTAGGGAGCCCGATTGGATTTGTGTATGATCCAACCTGACAGTAACTCAATTATACCCCGAACTCCAGTGGATTATTTTCAAAGGGATGAATTCATTCCAAGAAAACCTGCACCCCTGATGGTTATTCAAACAGATTTCTGATGCCAATGATATGGCTCAAGAAGGTAATGGGTCAGTAATGGGCCCGGGTCCGGTCCGACCCGGTCGGACTGAAGCGGCCCAACCCAGTCTGGGCCGACCTGTCTGGGTCTACCCGGTCAGACTCGCTGGGTCTTACCCGGCACGTTGGGTGGGTCGGCCTGCTATGTTTTGTCCATTTTCATTGGGCCCAACCCAACGGACCACAAGGGCGGTTCAGCCTGGGCTCGGGGCCAGTTCTGCTCGGAGTGTTGCGAGGGCGCGGCTCAGCACGGCTCGGCTGGGCCCATTTTTCCAGGGCACTGTGACGGGGGCCGGGGTACCGGCTCTTCTGGGTGACCGCGAGGGAGACGATACGATGCAGGGGTGCAGGCTAGGGCATGGAGGCACTAGGCATGTCGTGGGGGCAGCGGGCAGGTCGCGGCAGGGGCCGGGTAGGCTGTGGCAGGGCACCGGGGGGGTAGGGTAGGGCGTAGTAGGGCGCCGGGAAGGCTACGGTCAGGGCACTGGGGGTGTCTTGCAACGCGGGGGGTGGGGGAAAGGCATTGGTGGCGCCGGGTAGGTTGCGGGGGCGCGCGGGGGTGCCGGGCAGCAAGCGAACAATGCGCGCGAGGGCAACGGGAAGGTCACCGGTAGCCCGCGACTAGGCGGGTCGGGCGCCAATCGGCCGGAGGCGTTCGGCCAGAAACACCATTATGTCGCGGGGGCGGCGCGATTCATGGAGGATGCGGGTAGAGCGGCCTTTGTCACCGCCGCTTTCATCGTTCTGTCGCCTCGTCGTTCTTCAAATGAAACAACACAACAATAATGGCGGGGGAGTCGGGCCATGTTGGTTTGGCCTACATTGTCCGTGTCTAGGGTGGTAACAATTTTCTCAACAATAAGAAAAGATATTTTCTTCAGTTTTTTTAAAACCACACATTAAATACTTTCCAATCTGATGAATAGAAAAAGAAAAGGATATTATACTTGAACAAAACTCCTACCTTTGTTTCGCCACTCGACATTCGTTGATGGAGTTTCTGGAAGAAGACGAAGTCGTTCATCATTTTACGCGTTCGTCATGCACTCCCAATCTAAGCTCATGTGTCAGTTCGTTGATGAAGATGAGGAGGAAATTTTCTCTACATCAGAAAGTGTCCGGGGTAGAAGACTGAGGAAGAAGCATCACCAACATTCTTTGGGTTTTTCGTTGGGAGGATGGCTCTCCCTCGCTCTCCTCTTCCTCCATTCCAACAAAAGAGAATGCCCACAAAATAATAGTAATAGGTTTTATATTATTTTATTATTGGCATGTAATTCAATTGGAGAATGAAATTAAGAGGCTCCCCTTAATTAATTCAAATGCGTTGGCGTAGTTAATTAGGGGAGTTGGAAAAAAAATTCAAAAAGGAGGATTAATTACATAAGCTCCTCCAATTAATCCACGAGAGGATGGAATAATTTAATTATGCATTGGCCAAATCATAATTAAAGAGGAAGGTCAAGGGGTTTTCTCCCATTTAATGGGGAGTTGAGGAGGTTTTATCATCCTCAATTAATAGGGGTAAATCCTTGTGTGGTCCCCACATCATAACCTCTCACGGGAGGTTAAGCTCAGGTGGGCCCTACCACCATAACCTCTCATGGGAGGTTAGGGTGTCGCGGTCCCACCTCCATCTCCCATGTTGAGGTTTTAACCAACACACTCAACATGGTGGCTTAAAATAAAATAAAGTGTTGTACACTTTATTTTAATATTTTTTTATAAAGAATACAAAAACTAACTTTTATTCTCGACCAACTACCATTGAGGTGAATGTCTTATTAAGTGAATAACGGTGCTGCGAGTTCAACTGTTCCATCAGATTTCAATTCTGAGAAACAGTTCAAAAGTAATAAAATCTCGCTCGAACGTTTACTAAACGTACCCAAACAGAAATTCAGAAATTGATTCCGGGCATACCGGGCCTCAGAATCAAGCACAGTAAATTTTTACGGGCTCGTAAAAATCCCATGTATTTAAGAAAAAAAATTATATGGAATTTCTGGGTCTTTATAAGAGATCTCTAATGGGGATCATATATCCTATAATTATCTATAACGAGGCACAAAAAACCATATGTTGAGCTATAATGGGGCTCAAGACAACATATATTATGCTATAATTGGGGTTAACCATTATTATAAGTTGTATCAGTCCCACCCATTCACTATAATGAGGCTTCACCCTTTGTAAAAAAATTATAATAACCAAAATATAAATAAAGTCTATATATTTCATTTATTCAAAAAACAAGGAAAAATATTTATTCCTTTCATACCATCATTAACTCATTGAAAAGAAATAGTTCCCTAACAATCTATTGAATAAATGATAATACATCCAGAGAAAGAATTATTATGTAATAATTTCATTATATCCCAGTGGACCATGAATAATATAATTTTTTTAAAAATTTAATTAATAAAAATACCATTAAAATATCAATATAAAATTCTATATGGAGAATATTTTTTACATTGAGTAACCTTAAATTATTTTCTCAAAGATGAATAATTATTATGAAATATCATTAGGAACATTTATAAATGATAATAAAAATCTCATTATGAAAAAACTATTTGAAATCTAATAATTTCTCAAAAAGTAATTAAATAATATTAATTTAATATAACCTATGACACATAGAATTTATTTTTTAAAAAACATTTAGTGGTTAGTATGTTGGATGATAATTTTTATTCTATACACATTAAAACTTTGATTTCTTTCACATTTTTGGAAGAGAAGATAAAAACTACCTTACTTGGAAGTTGATAGGATGATTCCTTGTCAAAAACATTTCAATTGTAAAATTACAAGTAAATAAAAATTTAAAATATTATAGGAGAGTATTAAAAACATTCATGAATTTTTTTTAGAAACATGGATTTGGAAGAATAAGTATTTTCATCTGAAGAGAGATTTAACAATGTATTTTCTTAAAAACATATTTTTAAATAATTTTTAGTAAGAAAGAGAGTAAAATCATAAAATTAATTGGAAACATCCTGAATAATTGGATGAGAAGGAAATTAATTTTCTTTATTATACAATAAGGAAAAATAAAAAATTAGAAATCGAGATAAAAATGAGATTTAAATATTAATCTCATACCCAATTGGTAACTTTTGAATCATAATCCAAAATAAAATAATAACTTAGAATAAATAATTGAATACCATGAATATAAATAGATTCAAGATATATTGTATTGAAGTTTAACTATATACACCTCCTAAAATTATATAGGTGTATAACAAAATATGTGTCCTAAATAATATAATTTGAGAAACGAAACCCTTACAATGATCATAATAATGAAGGGTGAATTAATTAATGGCCTAATTATTTTCATCAAATTTAAATCCATATAAAATATTTTAAATAAAAAATAAGATTATAAAAACTCATTAAACATAAAATATTATAATATCAAATACAATGAAAAATTAATATAACCCAAATAATAGAAATTTATTTGGGAAATTATTTACCACTTGGGAACAATCAAGTAAAATTAACCTGGATAAAATAATTACAATTCATAATTAAATTACCATAAAATATAATATTATTCATGATTTTATATTTAAAATATTCAATATATATACCACATAAAAGAAATTAGTCACATAAAATAAAAATATTCCTCAATGAAAGGATATTGATACGAAGTCCCTTACCTTGAGTCCATACTTTCCACATATATACTTTAAATCCTCTATTATAAGATATTATAAATTATTTTATTTTGTAATAAAAATTTCTTTTTCATAATAACTTGAACTTAAATAATTTATTTCATTTATTTTAATTTTTATATTTAAACACATGATAAGTTAAGTCCATGTCAAGTGTTTTGATGATATTTGGATTATATGTCCGAAATAAAATCAGTTTGCTAAGTATGGGAAAAGAGGTATTTATATGATAATATAGATAATAATAATCAATAAATAATTATTTTTTTATAAATATATTATTCTTTTAAAACAAATCATGGAATAAGGATATGAAAAATGAACTATGTTTTCATCATGGAGACCATATGATATATATACGAAAGTGTAACATTTCCAATTTTTCAATGATTATTACAGAAATATGGTATGTAATATTTTATATTTATACAATGATAATTATATCATAAATAACATATCATTTCTTTTAATATTCATATTTATATCAACTATTTTATTTGGTGTTGAAAAAATAATCACACCCCTTTGTTGAGGTGGTATTTTGCACGAACAACATTATCATTTTCCAGTGTCATAAATAAAATGTCATATTATATTTTATGAATGATATTTAGGTCACTAATAAAATAAGTGTTACAAATATATCACAAATATTCATTAAAATTATCTTTCTTAGCTTCAATTAAAAGTTTTAGTGAAAACGTATCGCATCACTTGGTGAGGTAGTAGTCCAATGTACAAATTGTATCCCCATGTAAAGGAAATTAAGAAGGAATATGTGATATAATAAATTAAAAAGAATAGTTATTTTATAAGTTTCATATAAATAATACAAATCTATCATAATTACATTTCATGATAGGTGATGATAAGAAATGAATTGCATCGGTTCGTGCGGTGGTAGTCCACCATACACACAAATGATCATTTTCATAACCACTTGATAGAGGAGGAGATTTATTCAGAGTGTTGTGTTAAAAAAATTAAATCTATGTATATTTTAGATATATATAATGTTATGCCATAATAATTTATTAATATTTGATGGATGTGGAAGAAGAAATAAAATAAAATCCCTTGATTAAGCACGAGACCTCTTCTTCAGACAACCTCATTATATCAACAGTAAAATCATTAATATGATGGAATTTTTTTTTATAAAAAATGCCATATAGGTCATTTTGAGTAAACTAAGAATGTTTTTCTGGTATATTGTGGAAAACCCAAAATCATTTTATGTTGTGAAGAAGAGAGAATATGGTTTGTCCTTTTATGATTGGGGGAGAGGACACAAATGGAATATTTGAAAAGAAATAAATGTGCCCATGCTTTTCACATAAAAAAGGCTCCAAAATGGACTATTTTTAGTCTAAGATGATATAAGGTCTAAAAATAACCATACAATGGACTATATGAAATTATCTAGGCCATTTTAACCCTTATATTTTTATTTTATCCTCTCTTAATACTGTTTTCAACTTAACCATGGTAAAATATTTATACTTATATAATTATTCATTATGTATGACAATTAAGTTGGAATTTTTATATAATATATAATAATATAATTTCAATGATTTAAACTATTTCATCAAATTTAATTCACATAATTGGATTAATTTATTTTAATATTAAACCCACATATAGGATGGAAAAGATGTTTTTTATATTGTATTTTTCCAGAATAATATGATTTTATGTTAACTAGTTGAATTAGAAACATATCATTATTAATTTATATTAATATATATATATATAATATAAATATCTTTTAAATAACTCAAAATTAGTTTTTACATTAATTATTAAAAATGGAGAAAAATAAATCACATAAAAATAGTTTTCAGAAAAAATGAGTGTTTAAACCCAGAGATAAAATTATATTAAAATTTTCAATAAAGATGATTCAAAGGTAATTAGTGGTGCTAAATATAAAAATATAATAATTATTTTACATGAAATATAATTAAAAAACATAATGGTACATTTAAATTTCATAGTTTACTAAATTGAAATGATAGTTTTAATGAAAACTGAATTTTTCAATATTTACTAAAAATTTAATATATTCAAAAAAATAATTTTTTTTACTATAATTTAATTTTAGTTTGGTCATTTAAGAAATTAATTTACATTGAATTTTATATTTATATTATGAAATTAAATATAATATTTTCTCTCAAAAATTAATACAACCATTTTTTTGCAGCAAAATTATTTTTGTGGAATAAAATTTCATTACTAAAAATTTAGGGATTATTTACTAAGAATTTGTCAATAAAATATTATTGATTATGAAATTTATATATTTATATATATATATATATTTGATAAAGTATTTTATACTATTTATAATCACCAATTTAAAGGATCTGTTATAAAGGTCATATATTTTTTGGGTCATTTCACCGCACTGTTGTGCGTCATATACGCTATAGAACAAAAATGTTGTTCTATTAAAAATATAGTGGTTTTATAATCCATAAATTTCTGATATCTAATATCAAAAATAAATAAACCCTCATTTGAAACCACCTGAGGTGACCTAAGATTAATAATTATACTTATTTCATTGTTTTACTTCAATAATCATTCCATTAATAAATACTCACACAAACTAAGGAACTAAAGGATTAATATCTTTAAAAATTACCAATATAAACAACTTATTCTATAGTATTATTCAAAATTTATCCATAATATCTCCAATATAAACCCCATTAAAAATAACTCTCATATAATAAAAATAATAATGGTGGGGAAAGAAAACATAAGAAATGGGTGAGCTCAAACACTCATTAAGGGAAACTATTCATAATGTATATCTCATAAACAAGATAAAAACAGGGATAAGTGAGAAATATTTAATAAAAAGAACATTTAATCACAAGTGAAAATCAAAAAACATGATCAAGAATTATGTATCAATGCATAAGAACTCAATACTAAAGAATTTTTATCTAAAGTACGACATATAATAAATTAATATAAAAAAGGACATGAAATTAAAAAAAATAAAGTGGAATATTTTTAGAACATAAAATATCATAAACATTTGAAACATCAGTGAAATAAGGTACATTTTACAGAATCATCACTAATATATTAATATAAAAAACATTATTTGTTAAATAAATCATGCCCACCCAATATGATTTAAACTCACTCATTCCCAACCATCAAATTATGAAAAAATATAATCATATCTACTGTTTAAATTTTCAATAAAAATCAAATTATATCCCCCATTATATTGTTAAAAAACAGAATATATGCATCCTTTATTATATGATGAGATAAAAAATCTTAAACAATGAATTATAGACTGATATAGGAACCGAACTTATATAATCAATAAATATGAGTTCCAATAAAAATTAAATCATTCATATAATCATAAATAACCTATAGGAAGACAATGAGCTTCATCTCTTTTCCAAATGGTGTCACAAAAAATGATTTTTTTAAAAAAACATGATCAACTAATACCCAAAACATGATCATACAAAAGTATTATATAAATATAAAACATATAGTGTGATTTATGAACCATTATGCAATTAGATATTAATCTTTTTAAAAGGGAAAATAAATCATTAAAAAAGTTTTTCGTATAAAATATTTCTTAATAACACCTCAAAAATATGTTATTTTTAGGTTTATTTGAGAAAAATAACATATAGAGAAGTCTTCTTAAAATATTAATTTAAAAAAATTATAATAAAGAGACACTGAAAATAAATAAACAATATATAAAATGTTTCAAGTAGAAGAGAATAATATATATCTATATAAACAAAATGTATTCAAAATATTTTAAAATGTAATCATTGAAAACTGACATTGTTAAAAGCATAATGGAACCACTGATTTAAAATAAATATAGGTGAATATTATCATAATTGGGGATAAATATAATTTTATATTCCACTAGGTAAATTAAAACATTGGTGGGAATTAAAAATATGGATATGGAGGGGAAATCCATAAAATTATATGAATATTATTCATAATGAATTTAAACTTTCATGAAAAATATATTTATCAAGAAAAAATACTTAGGTGTAAAACATGATTTCACAACAATAGAGGGTATAAATAAAATATAACATTATAATTGGGTAAATAAATTAATATTTAATTATTATAGTCTTATAGGAGTTATTATTATCCAAAAAAAATATTTTGATCTTGTAAACCCATTTCCTTTATTCCTGTTTAGTTGAATGCACTTTATCCTCCTCTCCCATTGTGTTCTCCCCCTAGGGTACCAACTTAATGAAAATTATCTTGGTCATTTTGGAAATAGAAAAGGATTTTAGAATGTGTGGAGGGAATTTAGGAGAGACTAGGGATTATTTTTTGTAGAGATAATTATTTCAAAACAGTGGGAATAATTTTCTAGAAGTTTTCCTATTTTATATGTTAAGAAAATAAAACATTAAAAAACTATCATAAATTTTTAAATGGTGGAATGAAAAAAACCTTAAAAATGGATATAATGTGGGATATATTGAATTTTTGGGTAAGATAAGTTTAATAAATCATCCTTTATTAATTTAAATTTTCTAAACATGCTTCAAGTCTTCAACCATTTGGGTTTTTACCTCAGAAACAAGTCTTTACCTAGGTAAATAATATTTTATTAAAAAATATATAGTTACCCTACATAATTTTTTTATTATCTAATATTAAATTTATGCTTAAAATAAAAAATTCATATTTTTAAATAAGATAAAATTGACATTTAAATTAAAATATTTAATATATATAGACTTATATTTTATAGAAAAATATTATTTTCATCACTATGCGTACTTAATATTATTTATTATTTATTACTAATTGAATTACTATTAATATAATTATTTATAATATTACACATTTTATTAGATATATTTTTATAAGATATCAATTTATTATATTAGATAAAAATTAAACAATATCAGTAAATAAATGATATGAAAATAATAGTTTGACCCTTATCTCAGAGATTAAAATTAATCCTAGTATCCATATTTTTGTTCAAAAAAAATAAATTTTCCTCATTATATAATTCAATCCTTTTTATTTCAAATATAAAATCCATTTTACATAATAAAAGTTCTATTTTTGTGAAAAAATAATTTTCAAATCATCCCAGTTACGGGATATTTTTTTTAAACAAATATTTTTTATGCATAAAATGACCTTTATTTTTATAAAATATTCAATGTTTTTGTAAGGTTGTTTCTTGATATTGTTTCCTAATAATTTAAATATTATCACATTGTGTTAAAATTTAATTACTTTATTTTTTAATGTAACATGGTTTTTATTTTATTTTGGTGTGGTTTATAAAATAGGCTGCTCAACATTATTAAAGGGAAACTATTTTCTAAAATCATGCGCCATTTCACTCTTCATCATCATTTAAATATATATGAATCAATATATAATCCCTTATTATATTTTTTCATTTATTTTCTACCAACATGGAATAATATAAGTTAAATAATTTATATCAATCTTTATTCATATTCATAGATGTATATTTATATGCATTGAAACCACCTGCATAGAAATCCCATACATGAAATATATTTGAATTAATTTTATTATTTTACTTATTCAAAACTATAGATAAATAAATATGTATGGATAAATTTACATATATCTTTTCAACAAAAATCAACAAATATCATCATCGACCTCTATTCATTTTCTCAATCTCCAATATTTTTTATAAAATGAATGTGTAGTTGATCATCTCATTCTACCTTGTGAATAACAATTATTACTCCATATTACATTCCAAACTACAGTTCCTAGACCAACCATATTTTCTGAAGCCATTCCCCAACCTACCATGCCATCATTCATTCTCATGACAAACCATGTATCTCATACTCACTCTTTGACCTACCATGACAACCCATAGTCGCATGACCTACTGCGTAGATCAGAGTCATTCCTCAATCTACCTTAGAAACCAAAAGTGTCATGTTTTACAGTATAAATCAGGTCCCCTATCTTTATAAAATATTTATTATATTTTTAAATCTCACATAATGAAATATAATGTATTCACATTCTTGTCTTAGCCAAAAAAAATTAACATCTTCAGAATAAAACCGAAATTAGTGGTAGAAGTTTCAAATTATCAATATTTCATGGTCTATTATGAGAATGAAAATGATAAAAAAAGGAAAATAATGAATCCTTAATCAAAATTTTGTTTAAATTTTTTATTTGTGTGAATATTTACCCACTTTTGTGAATCCCATATTGGTTATTCATTATAACCCTTCATCTGTTAATAAGCCTCATTACCACATAGACTAAGAAGTTATGAATAGAATATCATCTCAGTATCAGGAACATATCAACCTTTTTGGGCCACAAAATTTCACAATGTAGCCTTTATAAATGTGTCCCTTTATGTGAACCATTTACTACTCTTTCAAATGTTCTTCCCAAAAAATCCCCATCTATGGATACTTTTTCCTTGTCCCAAGCATCATCTTGGATTGGATGTCCCTATGATTTCTACAAAACCCAATATTTTATCTAGCCACTACTTGGCAGTATTATATTCATTAAAAAATCATAATTCCATGAAAAATATTCAACTCACCATAATACTAACTTACATCCCTTACTTATCCACTTATTTTAGGCCTTATAATAGTAATGATTTTCTTCTAACAAATATATACATAACTCCCCTTAAATATTAAACATTATTTACCTTAATTAGAATGGGTCTCTTAATATTTTTAAATCAAACATCACCTTCTACTTTTATATGGAATATGCCAACTGTTAACTTCAATCATCATCCTTCCAAGATACATCATTTAATCATTATATACTAATAACAAGTACATTCATTCTTGGTAACTTATTCATTGATAATAAATAAAAAAATATCTTTATTAAATTTCAATAATACTTCAAGAACATTAATATATAGAGATTAATTGAAAATAATTCCTTGAAAATAAAGATAACACACATAAAATTTGATGATTAACTAGGATTCACCTCAATGGTTGGACCAATTTTGGTAGATAATGGATGATGATAGTTGGATAGGTTATATATGATGTTTTATATTTCCCCACCTAGGTAAATGTGTGATTCCGACTTGGATATTGGTCATAGAAATTTCTATTCAACACTTTTTATCACATATAGTTGATACCACTTTATTATAAATTTATTGAAGATGTACATAAACCTGTCCATGGTATTGACTTCTTGGCTTCGCATTGGTTTCACTGATTCTATATTTTTAGAGATAGAAGTTTTACATGATATTATATTATTTTATAATCAATGAAAATTAATCCTATAGATATAATGGAAAATGTTACCTATAGTGGTGGTGAGGTTATCTCTTCAAAGTTGTTAGATTCCTTTTATGATGTCCCCATATAAAATACAGTTTTTCAAACAACCTGAGAGTCATATTTAAAATTTTAAAGAGGTTTTCATCACTTGGTTAAATCAGGATCTATCCAAGAAATAATGGTCTGAAAATAATATATGATCTATTTGAGAAGACACCATGAATCCTACCGTTTTCTAAGAGTGGAGGTCCCATTTAAATACATGAAGGTGATTCTTATTTCCAACAAGGTGATCTACCTAGATTACTATGTAAGTGGGAAATAGTTTTCTTCAAATATTGGTTTAAATAATAGTGATAAAGACATTATTTTGGATTAATGTTTTTTCAATCCTATTATTATTGTTTGACAAGTTATTTTGATTCTTTATGGAGGGTTATGTAGGAAATATTCTTTTATGTCAACGTTATTTGAGTTTCTAAGGTATATTAGTGACTAATCACACTAATATATTTCTTGGTCAAGAAATATTTCCATGGACATATAAATAGAATGGGTCTTATATCATGAGTATTTATATGTTTTTGTATAGTGAGATTCTGTGGCCTTTAATTTGGTGATTCCCACCCCCAAAAATCTATTTTTTTCTTTTCTCCTCTGGGCCTCCCTATTGAACCAATGTTATTACTTTTCAATATATTTTTTTCTATAAAAAATTCTTTGAAAAAAACTATACTTTAATATAAAAGTGTAAATTGGATTAGTTAACAAAAAAACTATTTGATTACTAATATTTTATAATATAGATGACAATTTGAAACTATAAAAAAATAAAATGGATTTTAAGTCATTTAATTTTTGTAAAAATAAATTCACTCATTTTATATTATAATAATATATATCTACATATATTGTATTTATTATAACTCATTAATTCTTGAATATATTTGAAACTTAACATAAATTCTAGAATTGTTATGAGAAATTCAAAGAATTGAGATTGTGATATTTTCAATTATAAAAAGAAAATAAATATTTATGTTATATGCACAAATATTATATATATATATATATATATTAGTTTTTTCTAGTATAATGATACTAATTAACAATATTTGTATGGATTTTATATATTATTTCACATGTGATCTACATTTCAATAACATATTTTGTTATTAAATATAGTTTTATTTAATGTGAATTTTTTAGTTGGTAATTTTTTCTTTGTAATGAATCTTAATTAGTTTTAAGTCAATATTATAATTTTATAATTAATAATCCAATGAAAAACATTATCCTGATTTATGGTTACATTTCCACTAACTGTACAACCTCTTTTTCATAATAAAAAAGAAAATAAACATAAATATGTATTTAAGAATTTAAATAAAATTTTAAACTAGAACAATTATATATTTTAACCTCAATGCGTATGTTTAGAAAAAAAATAAGAAATCATATGAGGATATTATTTATTTGGTTGTTCTAAAATCAACAGTGAAAATTTATAATTTTTATTAGTCCATACATTTCTTATTATTTTAAAAAATATTTTTATATTTTTACAGATATAAAATAATACTAATTTTTTTTTAAAAATCAAATGTGAGTGTTATTGTATTTTTTTAATTAATAATGGATTATAAAATTTTTTATAAAAACTTTTTTAAAATCTTATTATATTTATAGATATATTCACCTAAGTGAGTGTTTTAATTCCTCATATTAAAAAGGTGTTTTATCAAAATTTATTAAAAATATTAGAGACAATATTTTTTATTTTAAATTTATTTATATTTTTATATATTTCCAATAATAATATTAAAAATGTTTATTATTCTTATTTTTATAAATAAATAAAAAACTAACTATATTTTATGTTTATAAATAAGTTATCTTGTATCACTAGTCTCTTTATTTTATTTTATATATCCATTTCATTAATGACTCATAATTATTAAAAAAATCATAATTCTATACAATTTGATATAAATAATTATAAAATAGTTATTTTTTAATAGTAGGATTTGTAATTATTATAAAAATCATGATTTGATAAATATTAATGTTTTTGACTAATATTGTTGTTGATAAAATATTTAAGATTTTTTTCACATTAATTAATTCATGGTGTTATCAATCTCATCAAAAAGTGTTGAGATAAGAAAATATTTAAATATTAAAAGTGATATAAATTTTTTATAGTGTATAATGTCAAATATTTTTTTTATTTTCATTGTTTTTTTATTGACCATAAAATCAATATTGATAATTGATAGGTTTTTATAGAGTTTTTTTGGTTATTAATAATGGATGCTAAAGGGTGAAGAGCTACTAGTGATTATTAGTGTATTATTGAATGTATTCAAACATTTTAAACATATAGTATTATTGAATATTATCCTAATATAATCCTGAATTATATTATTATTATGGTTGTAATATATATTAATTTCATAAAAAATTCATAAAAATTTATGTCTCCTTACGCAAGGTACTACATAGTAGAATTAAGAAGGATTTTTTTACTGAATTTTTGTTTTGTATATAACAATGAGATCTAATATATATATATGTATATATGTGTGTGAGTGTGTGGAGGGGGGGGGGGTGGAAGAAATTATTTTGAGTATCTAATTTTGTTTAATAATATTCAAACAATTGTGTATCACAATGTTAACCCCAATACTACAATGTGGTTTCTAATGGATCAAAGACTCATTTACTAACTGGTTTAGTAATCTATAAGGATTTTTTAGAAATGAGTAAAATTATGTGTTTATTATAGAACATAATTAGAGTGAAAATTGATATTATTTTCAAATGATGAATCAATAAGGAAGTTAATAGAGAATAACCATGGGTGTATTTTAATTATGAAATAATGAATTCTATTTTTCAAAAATAAATGATCCTATTTTATGATAAGTTAATGTTTGCTTATCACATTTCATATTCCTAGTTGTTATTTCAATATTTGGATACATAAATCAATTGATTTAATTTTAAATATATTTTATCTATTATATTTTATTTTTTATAAACTAAAGGTTAGTTTTAACATATAAAAATCATGTTTATGTTAAAATGTAAAATCATAAAATATTTATCATGGGATATCTTAACCCAAAAATGGATATTTATTTTTGAACAAGAAATTGACAAGATTAAATTTCTAATATGACTGTATTATTTAAAATAGAAAATGATGGTACTAAAAACATTTAAATATATAATATCAATGAACTATATCCATGATCTATGTTTTTCATGAGAAAAAATAATAACGTAAAATCCTCAATTTTTAAGGATTATATATATATGATGTTATTATAAGTATTGTGGAAATTTCTAAGAGTTATATAAGTTAAAGACAAATAATTTGTTTTAATAGACATATAAAATATTAATAAGAATTTCATTTAATAATATTCCATCCATATATTAAATACAATAAGAACATAAATAAAATTGATGTGATGAGGGAAAAAATATGTGATACAATTAACATCCATTTAGGAATGGTGTATTACTTTATTATTTAATTTTTTCTATTAATTAATTATTTAATAAGAAAAAGACTATAATTATTATTATATATCATTATGAAAATTATTAATAGACATTATTCATAGTTGTATATATATGGGATATTAAAACTCATCAAACGCATTAGACTAACATCTAAATTATAAGAAAACCATGTAAATAGTTTATCAATAAATATTTTTTCTTTTTATTTATAGATATATTTTTCAATAAGTGAACAATGAAATTGTTTCTAGGTATAGTTGGAACAAAATATAATAATGATAAATTAAAAATAGGAAAAAAAAATTAAAACAAAATCAGTACCCTATATAAAAAAAATAAGATTTCCCTAACTATAGAACATTAAATTCACTTCAAATAATTAATATTAAATCCAAAATATTAAATATTTTTTAGATATTACTAGATCATGTATATTATCATGAACGAATCAATTTATTTATAATGTAATTTTCATTTTAAATTGTTGAAACCAAATACTATATAAGGCAATGATGTCATGTAATTTCAAATCACAATTATTTGATGTTCTTTTAGTTATAAAGAGTAATATAATTTTTCATCTCAATGGAAGAATCAATTTTATATAAGGGAAATTATGAATTAAGATATGATTTTAAGGAACAAAACACATTATTTTATTAATTTTGAAATCAAATTTATATATTTTTTATGGATTATAAAATTTCAAATGAAATTTGGGGAAAACTATCAAATATGCATCAAGTGAATTCAAGGTTAAATATGATAAACAAGAAATTTTATGACATAATTTTGATGATTCAAATGTGAATTATATAGAATTAATATAATTTTATTTCAAAATTCATAATTTAAGTAGTATGCCTTTTGATATTATATTTATAATTATTTCAGTATTTTCCTATTATAATTATATTTTTATGAGATTATAAAGATAATTTAAGAGTTAAGTTTTCTTTTGTATTAAATAGGAATTAAAATTTTATATCTATAAGTTTTAAAAGGAATATATTTTCCTAAAACATAAGAATAATTGATGGATTTATGTAGAAGGAAAAAATAGTAGTGTATTGGTCTTAAATACATAGATAATATTATTATAGAAGATTCTAATAAATAAGATGAATATGATGTAATGTATTTTCACTGTATAAATCTAAATTGATGAAAAAGGAACTCAAATGGTAAGATTTCATTCAATTCATTTATGTGTTGAAAAGTGGGTATTGATATTATAAGTACCCTCTAGGTTTTGATGAAAATTATTTGGATTAAACCACATAATTAACTATTTTAGTTGTTAAAGATGACATTTTTATTGAAATATAGGCTTGGGTTTTCAACATTACATTTTATAATCTTGGATAAATTTTGTTCTATGAAATAAATATATTATATTTTTGAAGGTAAAAAGATAATTGTTGTTATTAATAACCTCCATGAAGATATAAAACAAACTATGGGTGTATATATATATATGGTATCATTTATATTCACACCATAAATTATGTTTTAAGGAAATAAATTTCTATAATTATATTTCTTAAAAGAATATCATGCACAAAAATAACAATTGGATTAAATATAATCTATTTGGTTATATTGGACCATTTATTTCAATAATTTGGGTATTACTAGTTTCAAGATAATGGTAGATGGAGGATGGTTTATTTATAGATAATTTTTTAAGTTAATGAGGGAATTTTGTCATAGATGCATGTGTTTTGTCAAAAAGATTCAACTGGAAGTATGAGTTTTATTGTGTTATGATACATGAATAATGTAATTATAGAATAGCGATATATATTGTATTATAGGTTATTATTCATGAGAGTGTGTTTTAATACTTTATAGATAGTTCTGGTTGGTTATTAAATAACTAATTGTTTTTTTAAGAAATATTTTATTTATTTCAATGATGAGTAAGAAATTTTATATTGAGTGTTATGAATGTTTTTGGAATAAGGAAACAAGTGATTTTTTGGAAGATACATTCATTTAAGATAAACTAAGATTACTTAAAATATTAATACCTTGATGTTCCAAAAACATGGAAGTATAAAATAAGTGTGTAATGAGATTCAAGTTTCCTATAAAGTTTTTATAAGAAAATAATCCTACTCAATGATATGTGGATATTCTGATGCATTTCAAGGATAAGTTGAGGATATATAAAGTTGAAACACAATATAAGGATGAATTATGTAATGATTTGATGTTAAATTATTTATCAAAATTTCATTATCAATAGTATAGAAAATGTATGTATAATATAGAGGAATTACTCAAGATGGTCGGAGATGCTTAGGTTTAACATATATGATATAATGGATATGTTTGAATAATTCTTACTTATCAGACTATTAACATAAAATATAGAGAAGAATTATTAAATTATTTTAGGAACAAGATAATATGAGTAATTATTATTCCTAGTGTATTAAATATCATGATGTTTTATTGAGATCATTATTCTAGATGACTTAACAATTTGTATCCAAAAGATGAAGTCTCAATTTTATATGTTGAGTCTAAATTAATAGGCAATGATATTTAATAATTAATAAGTTGGTCTCGAAATATAATTATAAAATGGTTATTATTAAATATTATGTTCAAAAATAATTTAATGAAAAGAATATATTTTAGACTAATAAGGTCATTTTTTAGTATCATAAGTATAAATGAAGAGAAATAAACTTGAACTAAATGGTGGATTTAAAATAATCAAAATTTGAATGATCTAGAAAAATAAGAAAGATATAATGAGGATTATCATGAATAATAAAATAATTATATGTGATTCTATATGTTTAAGAATATCAAGATATTGATAGATCTAGATGTTGAGGAAGTTCATAAGTAGATGTATTAGTGGAAGCTGTAGAATCATATTTATAGATAAGTTTAGAACATAAAGAAGAACCAAAAATGGAAAATTAATTAGTCCTTTGTCCAAATAATCTAGATATGATTAATGATATGATATGATAAGACATATGACCATCCTAAAGGTCATGTTTTATGTTTATTGATGTTGTGTTGTAATTCAAGATATAAATATCATTATTCTCACGTTAGGATTTAAGAAACATTTTTAGAAATAGATAAAATAGGATGACCAATAAATAACTAAGAGAATTTCCAAGTAAATATATAGATTATATAAGTTTTAATGAAGATCAACCTGGTTTTTAATGATATTTTTTTATTATATATTGGGTTAAATTCAAATTTTATCCCACATTGCCACTTTCCTCAGAGGTTTCAAAGTTCTATTCAATGTGTAAAAATAAGATGTTTTTAGTCAAATATATGACTGGTGAGGATGAGTGTGATCAAAAAATATATTATAAATATTCTTCAAGTAAAGGAGGTAGTTCTAATAATATACATTTATATTCAATAAGTTTTGTTAAAAACCCAAACATTCTATAAGAACAATTACAAACCTCTAAATGTTTAGGTTTATGAAGAAGTGAGATATATCAATGGTTTATGATCCAATATATATTTTAAAATATTATGATAATGATGAAGTGAGAATTGGAAGATTAGAAATTTTCTATAGGCTCATGGAAATATCATATATTCTTTTTGGATAATCCTAAATATAATTGATATTTCTATTCATAGTTTGGAAACTCTTTAGTATTGAGGGATCTAGTATAATAATACTGGAGAGACTTTTATTTATAGATAGTGTTTGATTATGGATAATACATTCCCATTTAGTTTTTATTTTGGGTAACTGATAATACCATCCCACCTTTTTTAAATCAATTTTTCTATAGTAGTGATAAAATCACAGTCTCAAATTTGAACTAGACACCACAAGCCTGTAGTCACCCACATTGGGGATGACCCTTGTAAAAAATTATCCCTTCCCTTAACTCATATCTCAATTTTATATGAATATGGTAGATATTTAATAATTGAAATTAATTATGATACAACATTAGAATAAGTGAATTTAAAGTATGAAATTAATAGGATTATATCATTGATTCACCCTACCCCGATAGTTTTACATTGTACTCCTAAAAAATAAATTTGAATTAAAGTTATCCATGCTTCCACTAAAAGATTATTAAATTATTAAAAATTTAGAATATTAATTATATTAATTTTATATTCAAACCTTATTCTCATAGAATTAAATATAATAGATAAAATAATATAATAATTCCACATATTATTTCACTTATCCTAGTGGTTATTGATTCAATAAAATTTTGGTTTACTCTAATTGATAAATATTTTATGAAAACATATTTTATAAGAGACATATATAAGTTGATGTAATGTAAAGAAATTATATTCTCATTTAATTATCCAAAAATGTATATATGAAGTTAATGGGACTCAAAACAACCAAATTTATTTGGGAAAATTGTTTAGACATTTTAATTGGAATATCACAGTAATGGTTGATAAGTGGTATATATAAATAGAAAAGTGTGAAGATAAGAGTACTTTTTGATAAATAAAGTATGTATTAATATTTCACTAAAGTGAATAAAATTGTATGTATCAGAGGGTTTTAAGAGATTCATTATAGTATTCTAATATTTCCCTAAAATTAGTGAAAAACTACTCCTATGAGTCTTATTATGAGATTTCTACTTTAGAAGATAATGAAAATTTATCTCTTAATGAATTATATTATAATATTTATTATTAAGAGATGATGAAAAATCATGTTTTTAAAATATAGATCAACTAATAGAAGGATATGTAATTCAATTCTATGAAAAATTAGAAAATCAATAATGTAGAAGATGATTTCTCTTTTATATATAAATATGGGGACAAAAGGATTAATATTATAAAAATTTAATTCATATTATCTCAATGATCCATAAAAAATTAAAGGGTGAATTAAAAGTAATACTCACAATGAAATATTGTATTTGTGGTGTAATTAGGCCCTTCATAATTAATTTTAAAATGAAGAAAGGTCGGGAATAGAAAAATTATGAGAATAATGAAATGTTTTAGAGTCATAAATGGGGGTAAAGGCTTAATGGAAGAAAATAAATCAAGTGAAAACAAAAAAATAACCAAGAAGAAAAAGAAGTGGTATGTTTATATATGAATATGATGAAAACATTACATCATGTTGTCATTCAAAACAAAAATGTGTCATATTGTTTAGGATTTTTTTTCATATTTATAGATATAATGAAACTTCTTGATGTGATGAAGAATGTGAGGAGACATATATTTAACACATTTTGAAGTTGAAATTGAGGATTCTATTATGATAAATTCTAAACTATAAAACCAAATCATGATATTTATGAAATAAGATGAAAATAAGAATGAAATTATATAATGGAATATCAAGAAGAAAGAAGGTTATACTGAGGAAATTAAGCATCTCTGTGTACTATTTGAAGAATAAGATAAAATATTGAATGATATAGATTAAAAATATATTAAAAATGATGCGATGTTAATGAAGACACAATCAAGGTGTGAGAAGGAAAAAAATAACATGAAAATATTTTGGAATATTACAATATTTTTTTCGATTTCCCTGATTACTCATCGTAAGTCATAGAGAATATTATCCCAAAAAGTAAATAAAAAAATTCTCAAAGTAAATTTAAAAAATAAATCCAGACTTACAAACAGTTAACATTAGATGATAAAAACTATGTGACTTTTTTATTTGAAGAAATATGGGATAAGTTTTTATACATCAATGTAATATGATGGTAACATATTAATAAATAATTCCCTCATACAAGTGGAAGCCCAAAATATGTCAGAACACCATTAATACATCTCATAATAGAACATGTTTTAATATTAAAGACTAAAATTAAGTTGTTACTATTGGATTAATGGAATATTTGAGCACAAATCCAATACTTTATTATATAACATCTGTCTCCATGTATTTAAACAAGGCATGAATTTAGGGGGGGGGGACACTGAGAATATTATGAGGAATTATATGGGAAATAAAGTTTAGAATAAATGTACAACAATTATGTTTATATAAAACATATTTGATTGTTTGGAATAAATTTATAGATTTTTGAACAAAAATGTCATTTTGGTAAACAATTTATGACTTCTCCCTAGAAGAGTTTCCAAATGGTTAGGGAAATAAAAATTTTCAATGAAAAAAATGAATAAAAATATCTTATTAGTAAAGTGTCTCTAAAATCTATTATTAGTTATTAATATAAAATGAAAATAGACAAAAATATAATAATGAATATTGAATAATATGATGGAATTTTAGTTTTATTTAGAAATAAATAACATTTGAAAATTATAGTAGTAGGAATGAAAAATATTTAAGCTTAGAAATATCAATTCAAAGAGGATATATTTTTGAATGATTTTAAATAAAACATATTTAGTGTATTTAAATTTTGAGATAATAAGAGTGAATATATTTTTAAAAAAACATTTATCCTATTATGTTATTAAAATATTATATAATTATAAATATGGGAGAAAGAATAGGTTATTTCCTATTCAAAATAATTGATAATAGAGTGTATTCTTATCTATGTGAAATAGATTAAAAAATATTTTGAGTAGAAGAATTATCCTTCATAAGTAGAATATTTAGATAAAGCCTTATAGGAAGAGGTGGTTATTGACCCATCCCAAGTAATTATAGAAATATATTTTATTTTTGAAACATTTATAAGGTGGAATATGTTACCTATAATTCCAAAAAATACTATAAATTAAATCATCTTATATAGTTAAATTAATACACACAAATTTATGTGTCCTGATGAGACTTAAATCCATTGCGGTGGTCTTTAAATTATTACATAAATTGATGACTTCACTAGGATAACTAATGTAATGTTCATGTAATAAAAGTATGATGTAATACTGATGTCTATAATGTTAATAATACAAGTTATGAAAGGTCTAGTATCCTAGATAAAAAACATGATAAAAGTAAATAAAAGAGAGTTCACCAAAATTTATATTGAATCCTATATTATTAGTAATGGGATTAAAAAATATTTTTCATATAATACTCACCATCATAATAGAGTCTCATATATAAAGAATAAAATTCTGGTTTAAATGGAAAAACTATAAATGATTAATTGAAACTCTCAAAATTCTTTTTGAAAATTATTTTAATTACCACACTTCATAATCAAAATAGATTCCTATTGAGACCACATTAAGAATTTTGGTAAAAACGATTCCTATTATGAAATACATAAATGTTTTTGGAATTCATTTCATAATGAAGATACAAAATACAAACATTGAAATAATTGATGAAAAATTTGAAGATGGTATTTTCATTAGAAACATATCCAATAAGATTCAAAAATTGATTTAAAAAAGGATACATAATTTGTTATACTTCATTAACATGATGACCGTTGAAATTAAAAATAGTTTGTTGGAGATAAGGGAAGGATATATAAAAGTATTAATTGAAGTCTGAATGTGGACTTTTTAATTAATTAGTGAAAAGTGTTATGATCTTCAACCAAGTAATTTAAAATATAATATTTATTAATTAATAGAAGGGAAGAATATTTATAAACATGAAATACTAATTTTTTGATCCTATAGAATTATTTTAAGCCTAATATATCATTATTAGATAGGAATCTCTAGTATATACTCAAATAAAACTGATTCTTGAAAACCAGAAACCTATTGTTTAATATGAATAACCATAATTAGTTGATTGTGTTTTTATGAAAAAGGACTGGATAAATGTTACAAATGAAGAGATGAAAAATACAGATACATGGGAACTTAATTCATGACCTAAAATAAAAACTTCTATTGGAATCAAGTGGTAATTTATAAATAATTTAAATGAAAAATGATCTGACTTCATGGAACATGGAAGATTATTATTCAATAGTTATTCATATTTGGAAGGTGTAAACATTAATTAAACACTTTCATCTATTTTTCGACTCAAAAAATTATAATATTTATATTCATTATAGTATATGGACCCTACATTTTTTATCATATGTATTTGAATTCTACTTTAATAAGTTTATGTCATGAATAACATTTTATTATTATATTCCATATAGAATTTATCCTTGACAATTATGGAACCATAGTATTCAGATTAAAGGAAGATTTTATGAGTTGAAGTATGATCCTATATCCTAGTACTCTAAACTGGATGGATTTTGGATGTAATAGATCTCTTCTAAATGAATAGCTGGAAAAAACAAATATGTAAATTAGGTGATAATATGTAATATATGTTTAAATGTTTTTTTGAGGTAATATATTTCTATATGAGATTATTTTTAGGTCTATAAAGAAATTTACTAATAAAATAAGAAGAAATTTGATTTATCAATTCATAGAGATATGATTTTCATTCTCAAATAATATATTTATAGATTTAAAAAATAAATTTCATTTCTTAAGATTAATATTCAAGTAATGTTCATTTAAATTTTTAATGGAATACAATAAATAATTATCAACACCCAGGAAAGTTATTGTGATACTAAACAATGTTGAACTCTGAAAATGTGTGAATTAAATGGACTTCGAAAATAGTAATGAAATTTTTATTTTTATTATTGCATAAAGACATGATATGTTTTTAATAACATTGTTTTCATGAAAAAAATGTGTTCTAAAGTAATCACATAAAGGCCCAATAAAGAGGATTCTATAAATTATAAAAAACATGGAATTTCAATCAGATGTATAGAAGAAGTGAACAATGAAATGTTATCTGATTAACTGATGTTGATTGGTATATATGTTATAATAATATGAATTCAACATCATAATAAACCTTAATTTTTTGGAGAATATTTTATTACATAATATATAAAAAAACTTATCTCTATTACATTGATCACTATTTAATCGAAGTGTATTAATGCTAATCATTCATGAAAATAAGTGATTTTAATGGATGATTTTGTTGATGATTTGAAGGTAAATTTTTATAATACATTTATAATTTTGTATTATGATCAAATATTTATTCATCTATCTAATATTATATTTAAATACTCTAATTCTAAACATATTGATATTATGTATAAATTCATCCTGGATAAGTTCTCTAATTAATATTTAAGGTTTCTATATATTTTTAAAAACTATATGATTATTAATACTTTCTCTAATTTCATACCAACTGAATAATTTGATGAGTTATGGATTAATATGAAGAATAATCCTCTCCATATTAGATATGAAAATTTTGTAATTCCCCATTTTTCATTGAATTTTATTCTAAAATGGGTTCAAATATACCAAAATCTAATTACCTTACATTGAATCCCTTGTAGAATATGTTTCAAATAGGGTTAGAAATAATAGAGTTGACTAAGGTGGAAGAATTAATGAAACTATCCATAAATTTCTATTTATGGAGGAATATAATTATCTTACAAAAATATCATTATCAAATATTGGGGAGTTAAGATAGTTCACTTAGAGAAAGTGTATTATTAAATGAATGTCAGATGGTTTGTAAGAGTTAACAACAAATCAAATGGGGGAGAATAAAGAACCCATGGAACTATTAAAGATTTATTTTACTTATTTTTAGTAATGAGTAGGTAAAATTGAATGAGTTTTAAGACTATTTTTTACATAAATTAGGATGAGTATATTGGAATATTATATGAATATATGAAAAACAATGGTTTTTAAGTAGATGAATGAAATGAGGTTTTATAAACATGGATTTCTAGAAAGATGTGATGAGTTTAGTTTTTATGGATGTTTTATTGAATGATAATATGTTTAAGTACGGAATTTTTTATGTTATTATTCTATATAACAATAATATAGGGATATTAAAATCCATTTCAGGCAATGAGGATATGATATATAAGTATTGAAATATACATTATATCATGATATTCCATTAGATAGTCTTTAGATGATATAATGATAATATATAGTAATTACATCAGAAGCTAAAGGTTATGTAGGATTGACATAGAAAATATAAAGAATATGTTGGAATAATTAAAATGTTTTCAAAAGGCATAACAGAAAATATAAAATTAAAATTTTAGTTATGGAATTAAATCAGACTATATATTTCTTTTATTCCGGGATAAAATGTTATGATGGTTCATAGAGA
This sequence comes from Viscum album, assembly GCA_963277665.1. NCBI lineage: Eukaryota > Viridiplantae > Streptophyta > Magnoliopsida > Santalales > Viscaceae > Viscum > Viscum album. The sequence goes on from OY728132.1 coordinate 1,883,705,886, forward strand.
TCTTTATTCAAACTGAGTATTCATATGTGTATCCAGAAGATTAAATTTCAAGAATATGCATTGATATTAAGTTAATTCCTAAAGGAATTTATTAATTCAAAAATATTCTACCTTAATTAAAATTTAAAAATGAGGGTTTTATATCTTACATGAAAAATAATGTTAATTAAAATAATTCATTTTAGTTTGAATGAAATTTTTTTATTTTCCAAAATTATAATAGATGAAGAATTAGCTAAATTTTAAAGGTGAATCTATATTCATCAAATTATGGATGATCTATTGTAAAAATTAAATACACTAAGAGTATTCTCTTAAATCAATGTTCTTAATTTTATGATTCCAAAAGTGAAACCATAAGAGAAAGATTCATGATATATGTTTTGAGTAATTTTGTATGAATAATTAATAGAGGCCACATGGTCCAATTTATTTTGATGTTTAAGTATAGAGGCATAACATAAAGATAATGTATAGTGAGGCCTATACAAAACAAATATTAAGGAAACATAATATAAATAATTGTAAATATTTTAACATACATAAAGGTCAAGTATTATGTGTTATTATGTTGAGTTATAATTCGTGATTAAAATATCTTAATATTCCATTCATGATGCAAGATAGAATTTTAGTAATAATTAATTGATGAAGACTTGGAATTGATTAAGAATGTTTATGGATTAAGATAGATTTTATATAATTAATACATAATATTCGATGAGTTTTGAAATTGAAATTTTACTATACTATGAATAGATAAATTCAAATATTAAATTTTTGAAAAACTTTTCATTAAGTATTTAATGTTCTTCATAGGGTATAATTTTAAATTTTATGGCTATAATATGTTAATTAGAGATACATACCCACAATTTCTAAAAATTCTATAATTTGAGTTTGAATTTGAGATTCCAAATGTTTAGCTTCCATATGTTCAGTTAGAAAGACAAATTCCTTACAAAAAATAATAAAAACCTTTTTATATTATAATGATTGATTAAGAGATAAAATATAATGGTTATACAACCAATATTTATTTCAGGTGTCTAGGTTCATGAATATTTTTGAACATATCATTTATAAAATATTTTTAAGTGAGGAATATCATATTTTTGGTTTTAAAGAAACCATTACATAATAGATCTTTCTCATCCAAGTTTTTTTTGTTTATAAATTGGAGGGATCAGGTATAATAATAGTTTATAGTATACTACTAAGAGATACTATTTAGTTAAGGATTATACCATACCACTTAATATATATATTTTAATATTTTTACCTTCCCATTTTAATAGTCACATTATTACATTATTGAAACAATCTATTTCTCATACGTGACTTGAACACAACAAGGGAACAGTCCCCCAAACTAAGGGCTATCCATATAAAAAATATTTCTTTTAATAATTTATATTTCATACGGTTAATGGTGATATTTAATGATTGATTGGAAATATAGTTCAATAATATGTAGTTTTTAAAACCATGAAATAAATTAAAATAAGAGAAACAATGATTCCACTCCTACCCTTCTCTATGTTACATCATTAACATGGGAACTTCACATGTAGTATGGAGTGTCATCCCATGATTTATGGAGTAATGTTAGGATATTAGTTTTTATTACATATGTTAATGTCTTGGTTATTATATATGTATTACACTTGAGTAAATTTTATCAGTGTTTCGTTCTATGATACTGAGGATTTTCATATAATAGTGGTCTAGATGTGTTTTAAATTAATCATATATATATTGGTTATCACACAAGTTCCTTTGTATTTATATTACACGATTGTTTTTATAAATATATTTTGAGGAAAATTTTGGTGTGTTTATTATCATTTTATTATCAAAACATTGGTGGTTATAATCCTTTTTTTGTATGTTTGATATATTTTTAGTCATAATGAATTCAATTGTGTCATGCTTTGGATTGATGTTTATCATGTTTGAGAGGGTTAATGAATGTGTTATGGTCCTTAAGGGTTTTATTACAATGACATAGTCACATTGTTCCTGATATTGAATTCATAATTAAATCAATTATAATATTATTTTACATTCTGGTTTGAGGAGAGATATTGGGATATTTCATAATTATTTTTGGAGGTTCACTTGATTAATCCCATATGTCATGTGATCATCAATGTTCCTATCATGGATCCTTATATTTTTAGTTTCAATATATATAATCAATATTATTCATATTATTTGAATTACAATAAACCTTCCTTGGATCCTAAGAGACTGGTTGTATGTCTTTTGGGATCATTGGATATACTTTCATTAGTTTTGGATATAAAATTTAAGAGGTCAACTCCTTAAGATCCAAATTGAATTTTTCTTCAAATTTTTTTTTATTATATTCTTATAAATATATCATTTAAGGGTTGTAATTAAATTTATTATTTGGTTTTAGTTTAATTGTGTAATGGTTTTATGGGGAATTAGCCACACTTAAGCTTATAGGATGTTCTCTATATATTGGGTGGTGTTTGAATATAGGTTACATGTTTTATCTTAATTTTTTTTAATGGCTTGGTTTCAGTATGTTATTTAACAATTAAACCTATTTTTTGATCTATAAATTACTGAATTATCATAACTTCTATTTTTTCATATTTCATATTTTATCTTAATGATATAATGAATTAAGAAAAAAATTATATTTAATATAAGAAGGTGATTAACATTTGATTTATTACATTCCAAAATATTTCATATATATTGATGTATCTATTGATGTCAATACTAGACATTTATGTTTGTTAGTGGTATATACCTTTCTTATTGTCATTTATTTCTTAGAATCACATTTTATAATTGGTTAATAACTCATTATTGATATATAATTCGTTGTGTTTAAATCAATAATGAATTTATTAATTCTTGTGCCTAAAATTATGATTTGATAAAAAAATAATGGTTAAGGATAAGATATTTACTATGAATTTTTGTTATGTTTCAATTTTTTTCTATTGTAACATTTACAACTATTGTTTTTATAATAAGGTTTATGGGTGAATATTTTGGTTCATTATAAGGGTTTGGGGTTGTTATTCTTGTGATAGTAATGGATAAGCTTTTGTGTGGTTACAACTATAGTAGTCTGGGTAATTGTGTTGAATTGTAATTATTTAGTGGATATTATGATGGTTGTTAGTAAGGAATGCATGGGGGTAGTTTTGGTAATGCTTGTTATTGATATGGGGTTGTATTATATTTTCTCAATGGGATGGAGTGTTTTTTGAAATTAATATATATGGAAATGGATAATAGGAAATAATTGAAACATGATGGGATGAAATTGATTATATATGGTTGTTAATAGTGAATGATTATGTATTGAATAAATATGGTTAATTATTAATGAACTGATTAATGTGGAAATTATTTTACTAATTTTTTGACATTAAAAATAGATAATTATTTTTATAATGAATATAACAATGTCAACAAACGGTATTTATATATTTTATATAATAATGTGATGCAATAGTGAATAAAGTATATAGAGATGGTTATTTTTCAAAGATATATATTGATAATTGTGTTTTAGTTATAGAATATAGACTCATTTAGAGATAGTTATGGGGAGTTTCTTTCTGTGTTTTAATTTAGTATTTATTTTTAATGTGAAATTCTAGTCTAGGAACACATTAGACTACTATATTATTATAACTTCTCATGATTCATTATTCTCTACTACCTATGTTGAAACCTTGACTGATATCAAAATAAATACATTGTCTTTGGGTGTTTTCCAATATATCTTATTTGTATATGGAACACAATGATAAAAAAAGACCTATTATTTTCTATCCCTTCATATATAGTGTGGTTTATTATGGACCATAGTAATTATATTTAAATTCATTATAATGGATAGTGGTTAAATTATTTATTTATTAGGTAAATTAATTATGTGGTTTTAATGTGGCAATATAGTGGTTCACATGCGTTATAAGAGAAGGGAATAAGGTTGATTCTATTTATATTAAAAAACCCTAATGTGATGAGGTTATAATATGCCTTTTTATGTTGTAATTTGGTATGTCGGTATGGATATGCAATTGCGGATGATAAGCTGTATGTCGTTATAGAAATGTTCTTTTGGATGTTATGTGGTGTGTGGTTATATTGAAATGTGTATATTAAAGAAGTATTACATTGCAGTGTTAGATTGAGTAATTCGTGTGGGAATTTGAAGAAAGGTACCTTGTTGACATATATTATTTTAAAACAATTACATTATACATGGAAGTAATTGTTTGTGAGTGTTCCCTGGTGAATTCAGGTGATAGATGTCAGGACATTGATTTGACTAAATTGTTTTTTTATTCCCTGAGACATAGATATATATATTCCATATTTTGACAAAATGTTTCAATAAAGGTCTTACCCTATATAATTATATTCCCACCCATATATATATATTTATATATATATATATATATATATATTTAAAAGTATGCATGAGGTTGTTAGTGGTCGATCTGGACTATACTAGATCATAGAGATCATGGTAAGAGTTTTTGTTTCTATATTAGGAGTGTATTTTGGTATTTTATATTTTACATGCCTTTCCCATTGATGATGTTTAAATGATTTGTGGAATGTTTTTATTTTATAATTTATATAGTTAATTAGTGGTCATTATTATGTTACTGATATTATAAGGGAGATATCTATCATTTATGATTGATTATACACATTGTGATAGTCATCGACTATTGGCCTATCGGCGTGGCCTTTAGGGGTAACAGTCATATTAAATGATATCCCAGGAGGGGTTTTCAGTGGGGTTTATTTCGAAAATAGAGGTATTATAGATTTGGATGAGAGTACATATGAATCTTTCAGATAAATATTAGTGAGTCATATAAGGGTTTGATAAGAAAATGTTATTAATAAAATATATCATGACATGTATCAAGGGTGGATGGATTGTAATGAGGATTGGAGGGTCCCAAGATATCTTATTCAAAAAAATTATTCTTACTGAACATACTAGGTTTGATAATACTATTTTCAAGGAAGAGGCCTTGGTGTGGTAAATGCTTTATATTTTTGTTCTCCTCAGTTTAATCAAGGGTGATATTAGAGAATAAAAATGATAAAATTAAATGATCTTATGTAAAGTAACAACTTATGAACATAGAATTTTATTTCATAATATTTATATATGATAATGTTTTATGGATATGAATTTAATCACAATCATTCACATTGTTATTGCCTCTAATGTCTTGAGATGTTTCTTATAGATTTTCAATATATAAAGAGTTAATTCTGATCTACATTGATTTATATATATTGAAAGAAATTATATGAACATATGTATTGGATTTCAGGAATTGTTTTTACTAAAATTGATACAATACTAAGATCAAATGGAATTTTTATGAATAAATGACTTTTACCTAAACTAAATGGTTCGTGGAGAAAATAGAATTCATGAAAATGATGAATACAACTACATGATTTTTTATATTTTCATAAAATTTATAATATAGTTGTTTTTATTTGTTTATTCATTAAAGTTATTAATATGTTAATAACATAATGGACATTTGAATTAAAAAAAGAATTATTTCATCCTCATTTTTAATATATATTTTTTATAAGAGGTAATGTGTTGATCTTGGTTTCCATGTTTTGAAGTTATAATTTATGATATTTATTTGAAAAATAGTTGTTAGGATTTTATTATTGGACATAAAAACTTGATAAATGTATGTAATATAATTTTCATTATTTTTATGTTATAATGGAAATAATTTTTAATATTTTTTTCTAGTCATCATGTTTTTTATATCATAAATTTATCATAATTAATGGTTTTTTAATTGAAGTATTAATAGTTATAAAACCATAATGGATGAACTGTTAAAATCATGTAATTAATGATACTGTAAATTAAAATATAAATTGGTTAATTCTTTTTTTAAATTTGAAATGAAATATTTCATTAATTTTCTTTATATTTTAGCATAATAATTTTGAAAACAATTATAGAACTATATGTAAGACCGTGATATCTCAGTATGTATTCTCCATTATATAAAATATATTTTGAATAACTAATTTTGAATTCCCTATCAAAATAAATCAAAGTTTTATAAATTTTATTTATTAAAAATATTACAATTTAAGAAAAAAAATAAAACCTTATGAGGATACAATATGAAACACCATTAATAATACTAAAATATAAATAAGTCTACAAGTAAATATAATGATGTCAAACATGAAATTTTTATTCACATAGTCTTCCATGAGATCATACTATGATTATAACAATATAATAAATTAAAATTATTAAAATATAATAAATATGTTTAAAGAGAAGTAAATTAACATGATGGATAATTTTTGTTATACATTTAAAGATATATATAGGAATAAAACAGATGTTTAAAGAATGATCATTGTAAATATAGTCATTGAATAACTGGTCACTAGTTGAATCCAGTGGGTAATTTTTTTAATTCAACAAAATAATGTAATAAATAATTTTTGAAATAAATAGGGAATATGATATTTAATAATAATATTTTTAAAAAAATTATTTGTTATATGTTGTTGTTGTTTTCTTGTTGTTGTTGATTTCTCCCCAAAGGCGGTTGAGGCAGAAAAGGTGGGTAGGTTGTGGGATTGAGGTCACAGGATCAAATTCTGTACTCTGTTGCATTATGTTATAATCCAATATATATAATATATAATATATTATAATTATTATTTAAAAAATAATTTTATGTATTTATGAAATTTAATGAAACATTTTTAATACAATTTATTGAAAATAAATAAATAGTTACAATATAAATAATTCTTTTTAAGGGTATTTGATTAAAATCATTTAATGTTAAAAAAGGGTACTTTTCAATGAAATTTATTTTGTTTCGTGAATTTTTTCATTTAAAATTAAATATTCCACTTTTAAGGAATTATTTTAATACATTATTCAATGTATAAAATACATTTCAACACTCATTTATTTAATAATTTATTAGAAATAGGATTAAGAAAACTTAAGGGTTGAAAGGTATTTTTTTTAAAACTGTTTTTTCTATATATTATATATTTTCATTTAAACGAAAAATATGTATTTTATATAAATTAAATTATATTAAATGTATTCAAAATTTATAATTTTCAAGTATAAATTGATTACGAAGACTATTTTTTCATAAAAATATGTTACAGAAGTAAAATATAATTTATCACGATATAGATAAAATAAGGGAAAAAAGGATAAACTGAGTGGTAAATTCATAAAATATCATACAAAATTACATATAAATTTTGTTTATGAGGTTTTTAATGGTCAATATCTACTATATTTATTCTTTTTATCCACGTTTCTTTTAAAATAACAACCTTAAACCTTATAAAATGAGTATTTACATAAATGAAACTCAAAAATCACCTATTAATGCTTCAATACTATACCTCTCACAAATAACTAAAACCATTATGTTATCTATCAAATACCTACAAATTTTTTCAATACTAGAAATTTTATAGATTCGGGTAGCTTCTAGTTCTAATAAGGAGGCATAAATCATTAATTATTAAGGAACTAGTGTCGTAGAGTGGATTCATCAAAGTACCTTTAAATTCATCATTATTTACAATTACTTTATCATATATACTATGTAAAAATATAATTACACATTTATGTTATATTATATTAAAATAATTATTATTTTAATAATATAACAATGATAACTATATTACTCTTATCTATAACTCACTCAAAAGTATAAAATCATCATGTTCGGGTTGACTCAACAACCATCATGAATGATGCTAAACCAACAACATCATTTTAAATATAAATAAGTTCAAGAAACAAATATTACTAATATATGATATTAAGGATTATTTTATTCTACAAATATGTTTTTGTAAGAGTGAAATAAAAAATAATGACCATTATAAAGTAACATGTTAGTATTGTTAAATTTCATGAAACATGCACATCATGGATTCGATTCTCATAAACCATACTAATAATTTCCATAAAATAAACATGAGACTAAATAAATAATTAGGACAATGTGGTTCCACTAACATGATTAAATATGGATAGATAATCAAGTTATAAAGTTTTACTTATTGGTGGTTAAGCATGACATACATTAGGATTTTTGGGCTTATGTTTGTTAAACATTATTAAGTTATGAAACATTCATATGTTACATTTTTAATACTGAAAAATAGGTGCATAAAAAATCTTATTTCATTTTCACACACTGCTGATGATGATCTAACTTGTTGATATCGGCCATAAAGTCTCCTCCCCTACCAATAGTGGAGTGTGGATATTCTGCTGCCTAACTCAATCATTATTCTCTATCCTGATTCTCATGGATTACACATATATAGTTAGGCATGGAGGATACTGGTCTCTTAGAGGATATTCCAATGGGGGAGATCTCCTCCTTCGATTTTCCATCATATTAGATCAGCCTAGCTTGGAACTAAATTATCACTTCAGTCAAAGATATATGTATTTTTGGGAACTCACTCTATTTTCCAGGACAACTTGGGGTTTGAAGAACTATGTTTATATTGGTCATATATATATGAATAATTTCTTGTTCTTGTTTCAAGAGGAAGAATATTTTATGTGGATATGTTCATGTCAATATCATTTTCTTAGTTCACGTAGATTTATTTTGTTTTTATGTTCCATTGATTATCTAATGGGTTAGGATCCACCTTCAATTGTGGTGTGGTTGCACCTTCTACTTTTACCCATTACAATTTTCAATCTACTTAATTCTAAACTAGTTGTATATCCCTATCTAGATTATTGTACTCGAATCGATGTTCGATGTCACTATAGTATCCTTATTATACCTTCCTATGAATGGAATCTAGCTTATCCAAAAAACACCATTATTGTATTTGGATGATTTTTTCAAGGGAATATCATTTCAAACAATTGGTTATTTAAAAAACATTTAATAATTTCTATGGAAACTATTTCCCGCAAGTAAATGCATCAATTAATTGTCGTAGGGATGTCTTCAGAAAGACCCTGGTCACATACCACAAGGATGAAGTGGGGAAAGGTCAGAGTGTTAGTGTGTCTGAGGAAGTCTCGGGTGCTTCCAAACAAAATTTCAGTCCTCCTCTAGTTTATTTACATCTCAATTACTGATTTGGGTCATGGAAAAATGCCAACTCATACCTGGTTGTAGTGATATACAAGAGAGTAGAGTGGTGATTAGTGAGAAAATGGCCCCACTGCTAGAGGGTAGAGAACCTTCTTATGTTGATGGTTCACCCCTCCACAATATACCCTTCTTCAGATATATGACTACTTCTCATCAAGAGAATGTGGAGCCTATGTATGTCTGGTATTTTTTTGGTCTTCTATTATATTTTATAAGAAAACCTGAGACTTCTAAGAACAAGTATTGTTAAGGGAAGACTATAATTTCAGATGGGGTTCTGATAGCTAGGGGCTATTTTGAGATAGGTGACATCCAAAGGGTGGTTTTAAGCCCCCTAAAAATTAGGCATATAAGAGTATAAAAAATATATGTCCAAATACACAATTGGGATTTGTGCGACTCACAAGGGTATAATTGGACAACTAATTTAGTCCCATGGGAGAGGTTGTATCTACCTACAAAGAGGAAAATGGATGGAAATTAATCAGATCTATAATGAATAAGAAGCAAGACAGTGGGGATGAAGTAGGTCAGGTGGTGGCAGGAATTTTTTGAAATAATCTAACTAGTGGAATATAGGTCAATTAAGGATAAAATTTTACTTTTGACTTGAGAGAGTATGTTTTTGTGGAGTTTTTTTTCAATTAGGTAGGCATAAAGGAAAAAAAAGACACTTGGAATTACATGTAATTTATCCCCAACCAAGAAGAAGACTAAGAAAGGGAAAGACTACTCCTACCTTCCCAACCCTATGCTGAATAGATCAATTGGGGAAGTGGGGTTTTTCCTAGGTACCCATGGACCAAATTTACAAGGGAATCTTAATTTAAAAGGAACCATTAGATTCCATCTCCTTGATGATGGGTGAATTAGAAGGAGTTTACAAGAGAGACTCTATGAGATCCCTAATTCAAAATTAGAAGATGATGATTGTGTTTGGAATGTTCGAAATGGATAAAAAATAAGAAATAACTAAAGAATTCCTTTGGGATGAAGAATTGATAGTGGATGTGTTGTATATGCTTGATCATGGAAGATATCTATAGAATATTATCTTATAAGAAATGGCATGGTGCACTAGAAAACTTGTTGACATATTTTTATATTTTGTACCTCCATTTTACAAGGAATAATTTCTGGAGTTTAATGAATTTATTGAAATCATGTTATAGTGTATGGTTGTATCTCCCCCAGATACCGATCTTAGAGACTTAGAATTGATGTACAGGGTTAATCCGTCTAGGAATCCTATCTAATGAGGTATCATTTTTTGTTTTCTTTTTTTTCTATTTATCTAGTGTTGTTTGGGTTTCCCCATGTTTTATGATTTCCCTAAAAGTCTTATTTCCTAAAAATTGAAATAAAAATTAACTTTTATATGAATATTCATATGTTATGCTCTCTTGGATCATGATTATTAACTCTCACTTCCACACTCAAAAGACTCATGTCTTCTTTTATACATAAATTCTTATGAACTGACTCATTCTTTGTGATATATCCTTTATTGGGTATGATTATCTTTTGTTATTTCCACACACCATGATTATGTTATATAAACAATAAAATCCTCTTATACTCACTTATGATCCTGGATTTACATCTCTTAGGTTCACCCCTTACTATGAATTTGAGGTGACCCATACTTATGTTTCAATTTCCAAAGGTTATTTAGATCTTTATTACATATGATTTGATTATAAGGACATCAATTTTGAATTCTATTTTTTGGATATATTTATTAACGGATTTAAAAAAGGTTATTATACGCCAATTATCCATAGACCCAAACATAATTGGTTCGGGTGTGTGTTTTTTATGAGACATATTGAATATTTATGTTTAATAATTTAATATGGTTATTTCATGTTCTCGTGTCTCCTAAGTTGGTTTCAGATATGAGTTTAGTTATTTTTTTGTAATTGGGTTTAAAAAAAAGAGTATAAATTCAAAAAAAACTTATGATGAATGAAAAATGAATCTAGATGAACCTAAAATGTCATAGGTTGAATTGAAGGTGACATAATTCAAAGAATATTAAGATCGATATTCATTATTAGATGATTTCATACACCAAAAATTATTGGTTGATACTCACACTAATTTTTTTTAGTTAATGGATAGATCAATGTGTCACATATATAATAATGACTTTAATGGATAATGAATTGATTATCCAAATGAGAAACTAAATAGTATGTGATTTAAAGTTAATATTATCATAGACATGCACACCCAACACTCTAATGGGGTGATAAAAAAACATAAATCATATAAAACACCCTATCACACCAAAGAATGATTGAATTTTCATTGAATTTTTCTTATGTAAACATTCAAACTCTATTAGTGGGACTTCCAACCAAAAATATTTCATAACAATTTATCAATAAAATTAAAAATATTGTTTATTTTCTCCAGTAATTAAGAAGAAAAATATAGTTTTATATAATTATAAATTTGAAGGATATGTTGTCCAATGATAGAATTTAATTAAGAATAAAAGAGAAGTATAATAAATAAACTCCATTGAATGTAAGGTTTTGAAAAATGTATTTTTCAATAAATACATTCCTAGAACACTTTAATTTAAAATGGAGTAATGATTTCTAAGGATCAAATAATAAATAATATGAATCTATTTTTATGTATGAATTAAACATATCATTACATAAAAGGTATTATATTTGTTTTATCACTGAACTTAAATAAAAATCAGTTCTTTATTGTTGTATTAAAACCATGTCTTCAAAAGGTATTATCAAGAGTATAATTTTTTAGCTATGAAGAAATTCAACAATATTATCCAGATATGGAAATGGAAATTGAAGACTACCACTAGTCTTTTAGTTTTTTATAAGAATAAGAAACTAGATCTCTGTGAAAAATTAAATGATAAATTCCATAGTGGAACGAAGTTTCAATTTCCTTCATTCCAGATATGTGGGACGAATCAAGGAGAACATTTCTCAGTGGAATAGATAAATTCATCATGTGTGAAAGGGAAGGCCCTGATTCCCATAAATTTTTAATTTATAGGAAGAATGAAAATACTAATTGACCTAATTCACCATCCATACTCCATATATTCAACAATAATGGGTATTAATATTATTCCAATTTGTTCAGAAATACAAGGGTTAATATTAAAAGTTAGAATAATTAATGTCTACAGAAAATTGGGTAAGGGAATGCCTATGAAATCTTAACTACTAATATGGGTCATGAAAATGAAGTGTTTAAAGGCATACTTATCATTCACAATAGAGCTAAAAATATTTTATTTTATTTTAGATCTACTAAATCCTTTTCGGTATGTTTTCAAATAGCATCAAATAACCACTATAATGGATAGATATTGATTTATCATTAAATAATCCTTATGGTGTGATGATTTATTCCTAATTTAATAACTCCTCCTTGGTATATGTTAGTAGGAATTTTATTCCTTCAAATATAATTATTATTCCATTAATATAATTTTATATGATTTTACATGTGGATTTTATCTCTCATTACAGATCCCATATAAATTTTTGGGATACAAAAGTCACATTTCATATCCCAAATCAACCTATGACCATATATCAGAGAAATTATGACCATGAACTCCATTTGGAAACTACTTCCATTATATGTGTCATAGTACTTAATGATGAGTGGTATTTAGTTATATTGGTTGAAAAGAATATTAATATTAATTATATTACAATTTTGAATGTATAATATGACAATTAACCTTAATAATCTCACAGTCTTCCTTCAAATCATGATGACGATTGTTCAATAGAATTCATACATGGTTTTAATCCCATATCTATTTCTCATTATTAAATTTCCCCAATTGAATTTTTTTAAATGAATAATAAACTCCAAGAGAATATAGATAAGGGTTTTATATTCCTAGGTTCATAATTATGGAGTGCACCATTCCTCTTTGATAAAGATAATGATGGCTAAATTCTTCTCTATTTTTGTGATTATTAATTAAAAAACATGATAAAAACAAGTATCATATACTCTTTATTGATAAATTTTTTAATTTAATTATAGTTGATCAATATTTATCATCAATTATCCATTGATATGTATATCACCAATTAATGGTTAAAGGTTTTGATATTTAAAAGTCATCCTTCTATATATGATATGAATACGATGAATTCATAGATATACAATTTAAATTCTCCAATTCCATAGTAAATTTTATGTATTAGATGAATAAAGTATTTCCATATTTCTTTAATTGATTTTTAGTTGTATCTATATATTATATATTCATATAATCAATAGGAAGGAAGACCAAAGAGACCATTTTAGGATTTTTCTAAAGACCTTAGGAAATTAGAATATGTATTCCAAATTTATAAATTGTGAATTCTAGATATATAGTGTATCATTATTGGGCCACATGATCACAAATGAGAGTATATATATGAATCTATTAAATATATATGTTATTGAAGAATGGACCAGTCCATCCACTATAACAAAGATCCATATTTTTTTTATATTAGACGGATAATATTTTTATTTTTGATTAATTTATCATGTCTTTCATATTCTATATCCATGTTTACTCTAAAGGGATTCATGTTCCTCGTGATAGATGAATGTGATGAAAATATCAAGGTGTTCAAGAAAAGGATGGTCACTATACCTATACTCACACTACCTAATAGTGGAGAAGGTTTTGTGATATATGGTGATGAATAACATTTTCAGATTGGTATTTTTTTCTCATATAGAATAAAATGGTTGTAGATTATGACTTACATTAAATATATTTTCTTGTGAAAAAATTCATGATGCATGATTTGGAGATAGAATTAATAATATTTTATATTAAGATACATATGAATTATACAATTGGTAATAATTTATAAATATATATTGATTATAAGATCATAATGTATATATTCACATATAATGATTTAATCATATCCCAAAGGAGACAGTTAGTGTTTATCAAGGAATATGACTACTCGAATCATTTTCTTCCTTATGAATGCAAACAAGTTGGTCAATGCTTTGAGAAGGAAGGATCATGATACCTTTTTCCCTGATGAGGATGAAATGAGACCCAATACTAATTGATTTAAAAAGGATGGACATTGAAATCATGACTGAAGGGGATAAATTATATCTTTCCGAAATTAATTCTCAACCATAAATTCATGTAATGATCATGGAGGCACAGAATAAAGATATTGAGCTAAAAAAGAAGGTAGTGAATAATATAGAGTTTAAGTTTTAAAATACCTAAATGACAAACCCTATTAACCTCTATCCAAAAGTCCATGGTTAGAATCTTGGAGATTCATTTTGGGGATTTATGTTATAGGCAGTGACATAGGTCTAAAGCGTACAGGAAGTAACACAAACATGATGTAGGTAGATGGTGATGCATATATGACCCATGCATGATGATGTTGTCATGATGCATCATTGGGCCTTCAAGCCATGTTCGTGGGCCACTTGGCCTTTGGACAATAGGATATTTAGTGGGTCTCTATCTACCCAGATAGAAATATATCTCTACATTAATAATAAAACATATTCTTTAGCCCCATATTTTTTTAAAAGGGACTGGTTGGGATGGTTATCACTTAGGGGGGATATGACCTACTTTTCGGCCTATTTGTGTGTTGTGTGTGTCTTTGTTTGAATGTAATGTTAACCAAAATATACCAATATGTATTTATATTTACCGAATGGATCTTCTTTCTTTATTCAACCTAGATGATAAAAGATCATGCATATCGCAAGAATCAATTTTAATAGGGAAACATGAAGTGGGGGACTAAATAGTATGTATATCAATCCTTAGTATTCCAGCAAGTTATTTTGAAATGATATAAGATTTAAGGTATGAAAAAAACATTCCCATACCTTTGTGTAAATTTGATAACATAACCATGGAGTCTATTGTTGGAAATCCCAGTACTTTTAATTTCAAAAATGTTTTTTATGGTTTATATGATTTTCATACAAAGTTAGAACATTTCATTTCTATTCATTAATATTTCTCACTCTATCCAATTTACTATTAGTATATATATATATATTTAAACTATTAATGACTCATGAAGTATTAATTTCAATTTTATATTATTGAAATTTGATTTCATTGGAAAGTTCTAGAGGTGTATTAAATAGTAATTGAATATAAAACGGAGCTTCAAAAAAACTTATCATCCTAAGACTGATGGTAAATTTTTAAATAACATTGAAACTATATAATCTATCTTAAGATCATGTTCAATGGATTTTATAGTAGTTTGGGATTATCATATTCCCCTAGTGGACTTCTTATATATCTATAGTCTAAATTCTAGCATTCAAATGGAACTATATGTGGACTTGTAAGTGAAGAAGTCCATAAATCAAACATATTGGGATAATTTTGCGGAGGTTAAATAGTTGAGATCTAATCACTCTCAATAAAGTTTAGATAATATTAAATTTATTTTTTGAAACATTATAACAACACAAATTTAAAAAACTGTATATGATGCAAATCATCAGTGAAATTTGGAGTATGAAATAGTGACAATGTATTCCTTCAAAATTCACTGTAGAAGAGGGTTATTTGACTCATGTATGATTGGAAAGTTTATCCCAAGATAAATTCTCCCCATTTAAATCCATGATCCTTTGTGAATTTTAGATTATCATCTCTCACATCCACTGAACCACTCCCCAGTTCATAATATATTCCATGTATCTGTTTTTAGGAAGTAAAAACTTGAACCTTCACATGCACTAAAATTAGAGGAAATATAAATGTAACATGATATCTATTATGAGGAAAAATTATTAGAAATCGTGGGTTATAGGGAAAAATTTATTTGAAATATGAATACCCACCTAGTTTAAGTTCTCTAGTGATATTATAAGGTTAAAGAAGCTACATTGGAACTTAAAGGTGTATTGTAGAAGATGTACCATTACTTTTTCATTTGAGTAACAAAATATCTATGTTTAAAATAATTTAATGGGAAGACTATAACACCAATAGATTTTATTATATATCCTCACATCAAACTAAACTAAAATATACTATGATAAATTTAAAGACAAAAATATTACAATGTCTGATAAACATTAATATTTAATGAGAATACAATATAAATCATCATTAAGAAAAATATAAGAGGGATATATCCATAACTAAATAAAAATACCATTAACATGATATATTTGTACTCATAGTTTTCTAAAAAGATCATACCTCAAATTATTAGTATATAATGAATGAAAAGTATTAGAAATGTGGTATCCATGTTGAGACTGAATTAAATTATTATAATAGATGACATTAGTTATATATGGAAGTATATGTATTGGAATCAAATATGTCCATTATATATATGTCAATTGTAAATATTGTTTTCTAAAATATGGGAGTTGGATTTTTGGTTATTAAGTATATGAAAATGATATATTGTGTAATTGGAATTATTATGTGTAAATCATTATTTTTAAACCTTTATTGGATTTAATTTACTTTTTTTGTGAAGATATAGTAATTATAAACATTAATTTTACCCTTACATATAGAATTGTTCCTATGTAATGGTATGTTAATTATACCTCTTCATAGGGAGGTTTTTGGGGAGTTCTGTGAGGGTAAATCCATGTTTATATGAGTTTTATAAGTTTAAAATAGATACTATGTATCGGTAAAGGTAATTTGAATACACTAACTAAGGTTATTAGTCAACATGAATAAGGGGATACAATATTTAAAATGTTTAGGTAAGGGTATGTCCCTGACATCCAAGTCTACATAAAGGTAAGCATAATTTTCTATACACTCTGTAAGGATAGAGTTTTACTGGTGTAAAGGTGTCCCTTTAAATTAAAAATACTCGTTAGGGTATTTTGGATCTGATTAAGTGTAAAAAAGGTTCTCTTTGTACTATGCATTGTTAGGATACCACTGTAATGGTAATACACAATACCCTTATGTTACAATTATGATCTACGTAAGGGTAAACCAAGTCACCATTACACCACACCCTTTTTTAGGAAAATATATCTTTCTCTATATCTATTTATTCTTCCAAAACTTGACCTTGTAACCTGTATTTTAATAATTTAAAAAAAAAAATAATGAAAATCAATTATTCTACATAGTTGGTTGAAAATTTCTTTTATGGATGAAATTATAGACCCTTTTTCCAAAAATAATTACAAATAACAAATTATATGGTGGTTAAAATAGACCTAATCCCAATAATTGGATAAAAATATGACTCATGGATACCTTGAGATACACTAAGTGCCTTTAATATTACAAGGAACATGTTACTAGATTCTTATTTCATGATGAGAATAATGATCACTTGATGCCAACTGGATGTTGAGAACATGACACACATCAGGGCTAGTGGATACATATTAATATAAATATATGATGTGAAGCATAATGATTATTAGAAATTGGGATAGTTCTTGATTAATCCTAGAATATTTAAATTCTTTCTAGTATGAGGCCAAAATAGGTACGACAAGCACTCAAGGTGGGTTGGTTAGCACATGCGTACTTGGTTTGGCATTGTTTTGGGGCATTCTCATTTATTGTTTTTTTTATACAATACATCGGTTTACATGTGAATATCATTCAAGGATATGTTAGTTGTTAGTATTGGGTTTAAATTATCATACCCAATATGAGAATTTTGAGGCACATGAAAACTTCAAGAATAGGGACATATGTAAGCCTAAGGGCCCTGTGGATGATGGATTGATATAAGAGTGTGGATATGGTAGCAGAATAAGATGGACTTCGGAGGACCCGATGTTTTATTTATTTATTAATATACTTATTTTATTTCTTTTTTACTTTTCATACCATTTTGGAAGGCCATTCATTACATGTATGACTTTTATTACCTATTTTACTTTCTATGTGACTTTTTTATTACATTAATTACTATATTAGTTTTTTATGATTTGACATATGATATAATACTAATAGTATAGAATCTCCACTGAGGGACATAGACTCTTGATAGTAGATTGAAGCATTTTGCATATAATGAGGAACACATGTGGTCATGTGGAAATCTCATTCAAACCCAATGGTCTCAACCATTGAATAAAACTATAATAATAAATAAATTTTGAATGAAATAAGAAAATAATATCAGATCAGAATATGTTATAATCTTATTATTTTTATCAAAAAAAATATTTTTATTATTTTTATTATTTAAATATTAATTGGATTAGTTTATAAAATTAGAAGAAGCATTTTAATACCAATGTACAGATAAAACCTATTTGTTATAATATATATTTTTTATTAGAATTTGATTAAAATAATTTCATTTAAAAGATAATTTTTTTTCAAAGAGTGACTTTTTATTATTGGTTATTTTTATATTATTAAATTAAATCAATAAATACTGAAGTATTATTCTAATTATATATTTTTAATTTATAAAAATTATATTATTAATCATTTAATTTTTAATTAATATAATTTTTTTATGAACACTTGTCTTTGGAAAAGTCAAATTTCAATAAAACCCCCTTTTCTATATATTTTATGTTTTCATTTAAAATTACAATTTATACTATATAAAAATTTAATTAGAATAAATGGATATCTAATTTTTAATTAATATATTGGATTTGATTAAAAAATTTAATTTCATTTTTATTCTTCAAATTAAATTACATATGTAAATTTGAGTGAACAAAGTGAAGATAATATAAGATAAAAAGTGTTAAACTATATGGTCATAACATAACATATTATTAAACATGAAATATATTAAACACTTTTTTAGAGGTTGAATGATCCATATACACTATTTTTCATCTTTTTATCCAGTTCACTTAAATTGACAACCTTAAACTATATGAAATGAATGTTTCAAAAATACCACTCAATGCCCACCGATAAAGGGACCTCTCCTCAAACCCAAAAAACCACTAAAAATTTATTTTTGTCTTAAAGAACTGAACATTTTCCTCTATTAGAGAATTAACAGACTTTGGGTATCTTTTGGTTCCATGAACATGGGATAAATTGTTTATTCTGATGAAATCCTTGTTGAGAATGAGAAAATTCATGAAAGTGTCTAGTTTATCAACTACATTTCCGGTTACTATCTTATATACACTATTTATAAATATAACTATCCATTATAATGAGACGGTATTAAAATATTTATAATTATAATACAATTATACTTATATTTTATAACTCTAAATTCAAACCCATTCACTGGTATAACTTGTTCTTGTTTAGATCGATTCAACTAACAACATGAAAGATGAAATACCGAAATCATCATCATTACCATGAATAAGTATCAATATATTAATACTTGTAATATATAATATTAAAAATTAATTTATATCATGGATACGGTTATAGTAGTGTAACTTCAAGTTAATGTCTTTTTAGTAATTCTTGAGACATGTTTGGATTCCCATTTTATTTGGGTGTGTTTTGGACTTTTCCAGGATAGAGAGATTTTTTTGGGAAAATGACATAAAGTCTAAAGATTTATGTTTAATTTAATTAATGGATTCCACAAATAAAATTTTCAAAGGTTACAAAGGGTTCTGTTCTAGAGTCATAGTTTGTCTTGGATTAAATGACGACTTTTAGTAGGGAGCTGAATTAGGGTGTATGAGAGGAATCATTGAGTGTCCCATCTATGACACAAACAATCAGGCTATGGTGTAGGGGATCTTGAGGTCATACAAGGTTATAGAATATGTGGTATTATATTCCATGAATACTGGGAGTCTGGTTTTTATATCTACTTCAAATTTCGATATAACTACATCGTGGAGGTCCCGTTATTCCATGGAGCCCTAGTTCCTGATTTTCGATGATTTTGAGAAATCTAGAGAAACAATGGAATCATTGTGAGGATTAACCTTATCCTTATACTAGGTAAATTGGATTTGTTATATGGTTGTACTGTTATTTAAATATTCATGTTGATTAAGTGTGAAAATCTTGGGGTCTAAGGAGGTAACATCATGGTTTAGCTATTTTGAGCCTTTCAGTTTCATGGAAAATGGGGTTAGTAATGTGGTCAGTGTTTTTATATATTTAAATTTCATAGAATAGTTTAAATTCCATATTCCCTACCATTAATCCTCATATGATATTTTAACTCTTTAAGGCTCTCAAGAGGCATTTTAGACCCTCCAATATCTTCTCCTCATTAATTAAAGTGTCAGTAATTACATTAGATGTTATTATAGGGAGTCAATATTCTCTTTTTTGGTTTATTTTGATAACCATTACTCCCCTACTTGGAGATTAATGGATCATATGGATGGATTGAATCTCAATTTTTATAGATCTTGATTCTCAGATGGATTCCATGATATTCATACCCTCGTTCTTCATTTGTGTTTCACCTCACATGTGTTAATTTGATCCATGATTAAACATAGGTGGTTATATATTTTTGCCATTGTAATGAAGACCATAAATTGAATTATTAATTTAAAATCAGTTTTAAAAGATCTCAAAACCCATTATTTGAGATGATTAATGTATTATTTCGAAAATTTAATGTAATTTTTGAAAATCCCTCAATTTCAATTGTATTAAAATTGCTATATGTTTGTGATAAAATTGATGGTTTGATTTAGAAATTGTTTTTATGAAATTATTTGTGGATAAATATTAAGAATAATATATAAAATAAAATGATTATTTTAAAAGGGAATGAATATAAGAAAAATATATGATTTACTTTTGAAAAGAGAAGGGCATGTTAAAAACTAAAATTTGGAATTTTTATTTTGATAAAATTAGAAATAATTTATTTACACAGGAATGAATGATTAATTTAATGAAGAACATGTGACACTAGGTAGTTAGTACTTAATTATGATAAGAATGGTATGATATAAATGCCAAGCACTAGATTAATTATTATAAAACTAATATAAACATACTTCATCATAATTTACCCTATTAGACGGTTTAGTCTCGACATCTAGAGTCTTCAACATATGCACAAATTGATCCTAGCTCAATAATGAGTAGTGTGAGGGTTAAATTACAAGAAACTAGCATACTACATGGATTATTACATGCTTTTATGATATTTTTAATTTAATTATTACATGCCACTAAGTATTTAAGAGTCTTATTCATGATGATTTTTTATATAAATATTCTATATAAAAGGTTCATTTAAGCCTGTTTTGAAGCATCTACCATAATTTTGAATAATTTAACACGTTATTCTGAATACATGTAAATTCCATGCCATAACGTGTTTTATTTAAATTGAAGTGATATTTAAATTAATTGTCATGGAATTGATTATGGAACACTTTGTGAGACACTAATGGGATTTATAGCTCACTCACAACCTTTTCCTATGGGAATTTGATGATTATATTTTGTCAGGTCTATAAAAATTAAAAGAGACTGATAGAGGGGGTGTAGGTTATCGATATGTGGGACCCATATTTACTTAGGTGACTTGTGGATATGTGGTAAACTCATTACATGGGATATGATTTTGTTTTTATCTTTATAGAAGTTTGGTATCTTGGTGATGTATGCTTTGGGTATTGGTTTTACTATTAATTCTGGTACCATTTTTCTTTTTAATACTGAACATACTAACCCGTATATTTTTCTTCAACCTAGTTTATGGAATAATATTTCCCTTTTGCTACCTATATGATTTGAGGTTCTATTCAACAATTCATGTGGATCAATAATTCCCTTCGAGCCATGTCTATGAAAACAAGGGTATCAGCGTACTAGGGTATCTAGGCCCCATCATGAGAATGTGTTATCTAATATCAATATTTGGTTTTTTACCTTTCCTTGATGTTAGTATATTGTGTGGTTTTTAGGTTATATAGGATTTATGATTTATGGATTTTTAGGGTTTATTTTTGAGTGAGTTTTTGGTCTTAACTCGTCATGATGAGCCTTAAGTCACAATGGTTTTTTGGAAAAATAACCTTTGTGGAATATCTTGATTTGATTTCTATATATTTCTTTACTTATGATATGAATATGTTGATATCCCAATCATGTGTTCTACTTGATAATGTTGATAATAATTTATCTTTTTTTAGTTTTGGTTCTGAGTACCATTGATTCCTTTTCCGTTTTTTAGATTGATTATTCATATCATCATGCATCAGAGAAAAAATTTAAATTGGTCACATGTGGAAGAAACTAGTCAAACATAGTAAGAGAATCTATTTGTAGTCCAGAAACCTAATATGATAGTTTTGTGTGTTATTCAAGATTTGGGATTTGTAACTGAACCCATTATTTCTCAGGATTGGATAGTAGAAGCTTGAAGGGATGAACCTATATATCACAGTCAAGAATTTCATGATCAATGATTACAAAAGGGGATATTAGGGAAGCCAAACTATATAGCTAAGATGATTGTTGCATGGTGAGGTGAAATAAAGATAACAAAAAAGTCTTCAATATAACCCAAAAATATATACATCTAGTGTAATAAGTAGATAAAATAAGACACAACAACTACCATACAATCCAAACCAAAATAGGCTAATCCAAAAAGGATGACCATTCTCCATGTGACCAATTGTCACCTCCAAACCACCCCATAATGAAGGAAAAAATAGAGGAGAATCCTACATTATACAAGATTCCCTTCCCCTTACCAAGATCGTATAATCCAACATCTACAACTACCCAAATTCCAAAGTATGGTGTAAGAAAAATCCTAGAAGGATACAACCACAATGAATATATAAGTTCAAATAAAAAGAAAGCAATGTTTCTAAATTTTATAAAAAAACTTATTTTACAAATATGTTTCATGAATCCAAACCCATTTTTAAATCATTTTCCATTCGGTTTTCATAAAATTATTTCATATTTGAAAAGAAAGAAATATTACAAGTACAAGTGATTAAATAAGAAAACAGATCCATGATTCATAAGGTAAGAAATTAAAAATATCTATAAATTATGTGGCTTCAAGTGATATAACCTCTTATAAAACATGTGACAAAATAACCATTAAGAAAATCATAATGTGAAAAAAATCCATAAATGAAAAATAAAATTATATTTTTTGCACTAGAAGATTTTTAAATATGTACTATACCCAAAAAGAGTCCTCAAATAGTCCCAACATTGGGTCCAATGAACATCGAGCCTCACTAAAGTATGATGATGTCAACAAAACAACAAATAGTTGGGCCACACACATTAAGGATTCCTGTGTTTCTTTCCAATGCACCCAAGGATCCAAAATATCCAATCATGTCATCATATATTTCAAAATAATTCTCACCATTTAAAAAATATTCAAACCTAATATAAGCATCTTTGGGGTTTGAAAACACTATTTCTGAATAAAAAAATTATTTTTTCAAGGAAAACCCATTTAAAAACATTTATTGTTCCAAAATATCCCTTAAAAAAATTCAATTAATTGATCAACTGAAAGTAATTGATCAATAATGAAAATAAATTCATAAAATTAACCTATCATATAGTAACTAAACCTTGAAATGGTATAAACCGATTTTCCTTCAACGTGATGATAGGAAACCAAGAGATTGTCATTCAAAAGACAAGGTACACTAATAAAATACAAAGGTTAATTAGAAAACACTATCTAATCACGAATCTAAAACATAACCATAAACAATTCCACAACATTGACCAAGTACAATGAGAAAATAGAAGGAATTATTTCCCAATAGGATGCACCCCAACAACTCTAATGATTGATCACTAAACAAGTGATCTAGAAGGAGAAAATATCTCTAAAATTTCCCTTAAGTAGCCTTGTGGTTTAAGAGGGGGATGTGGTCAAAATTAAATGAAAATCAGATGTATAGCCCCTTAAAAACACAAACCACATGGATTAAATGGCATGTATTCCCTTTCATTTCATGCAATCCATGAAACCAAGATTCCCTGAAAAACTCATTGATTCAGGATAAAAAACCTAATTTTACCATCATTTGACATGAACTCTTTTAATATCATGTAGTCCTATCATAATCTAAACATGATTCAAGGAATATTAATGGTGGTAATTACCTGATGTTTAATACTACTACATGTAATGTAATCTCCTAGTAGACTTTCCACAACTATTATTATAAAAAAAACCTAAAACCACATTCCACATCCTCTAAACTCCTGGAGAAACATATTATCCCTTTGACACATTTAAACCCAAAATAAATTAATTCAATGAAAAAATATATAATCGAAATTTAGGTCATTTTACCTACATAATAATCTCAATCCCAAATAATCCAACAAGAACACACATTTAGGGATGATGAGACAAATGCTTGAAAAATAAGTACCTAAAATAAGTAACAAAATGTTAAAATCACTACACCATATATATTTTATTCCCTAGAAAATTCCTCAAGATCATGTATCCCCAAAAAGTGGATTCCACTAGAACCTTATTAATTATTTCAGATCCAATATCTCATGGCTAACCCATATGCTATTCCAGAGTACCCAAATCAAGGAAATTGTTTACCACATAGAATTATATCCTGGACATCCATAATATTAATTGAATTATGAACCAAGGTGGTTTTAGGCTTAAGATAAACTTACTCCCATTAGATCTCATAGAAATGATCTGGAATATACCTTGTCAATTAGGAATCAAGAAACACATCTTATATATAAACATATTAAATGATATGGTAATTCAAATTTTTATGTCGCCTTCCCTAGTCATCTAATGATCTCAAAAGGGCCCCAAAATCCTCAGTGAAAATTTACCCAACTTACACAGTCGATAATTTCCCATGTGATGTGAAATACATATAATGACCTGATGAATAACCTAAAATTACATCATCCATTAAGGTAGTCCACATAATATTTTTGATGACTCTAATCCATAATCAATCTATTCTAGATCAACTGAGTCATTTTTTTCACCACCTGAAAAAGACTATGCCCTACCAAGGGTAGTTCTCTATACTCTACCAAGAAAAAATAAGATCTACATGGATACACATATAAACCCTCAAAAAATACTTCTAATCCAATTAATGATAAATATGTTTATAGTACAAATCTAATAGTGGAAAATTATTTTCCCAATATCCACCAAAATCAAGAACACATTTTTCATGAATATACTGAAGAATGTGGATATCCCTATTTGTTTTTTCATCTGTATGTGGATGATATTCCATGATAAATTTCAATTGAGAACCCATATAGTACAATAATTCTTTCAAAAATTGTGATTTTATCCTCAGATCCCTATCAGATAAAATCATAGAGGGAACCCCATGAATCCTTACTATCTCTTAGGCATACAACACCCCCACCCTTTCCACCTTTTTCATCTTCTTAATAAGGATGAAATGTTACAATTACATGAGTCGATTAATGATCACCAATATCGAATCCTTCCGACCAGGATTCCATAGAATCCAAGGAAATATTTTATATAAATATAAATTGGATTCCATAATGGAATGGGTAAATGTTGAAGAAAATTAGTAGGTCTCTGTTGTTCTTCCTTAAATATATTATAAGTTTGACACCATAATACAAAATCTACAATCGACCACCACATACACAACCATTAATATTAAAATATCATGCCATGATACATCATGGTATCAATATAGTGAACGTACCAATAGTACAGGTGTCCACTATCCATAAACTCCAACCTCGAGTAAAACATAACATCCTACCTACTACAAAAGATCAAATCCCCACAAGGTGAATGAGACCACTCACTCAAGGTCTCCCCACTATAAAAGTATTTCCTAAATAATTGGAGCTCAGTGTATATCTCTTTTATGATCAGAAAATGTTCGTCAAAATTTGATTCATATTTTATCAAAGCTAATAACACCTATCCAACTCTTGCTTCTACTCCCAATATAATCTCACCAAAACAACTCTTCAGATACCTCTCGTAAACCAATTCCTTTAACACTTTTGTTGGTGATTTTTTACTCAACACATCAGAAACCAAATTATTTTCCTAGTTTTATATAAAAAATAAAAATCAAAAGTCTAAAGAAACTCCACCTAGCATATTTTTCTCTAGATGAGTTTCCTCCATGTGAAAATATATTTAGGGATCATTTGATAAAAATACAATCTAAATCACTCTCCCAAAGTGATAGCGAATCCATGATTTTAGTTCATTAATAGCCACTAGAAACTTATGGTCTTTTTTATGGTAGTTATTCTCATGACGGAATAAATAGAGAGGGAAATCGATCACTATAAGTTTTCCCTATAAGAAGATACATCCCAAACTAGTACTAGAATAATCACATAAAATATCATCACCGGAAATGGTTGTGAAAGAATAAAAAATGGACATGAATTAAATATCACCTTCAGTTCCTCAAAATATATCTATCTCATTATATTACACTCAATATTTACACCCTTATGAGCTAATATTGTCATCGTAGATGTAATGATAAGGAAGTCCCAAACAACTAACCTCGAATAACCATCCAACTATATGAAGCTTAATATATCAAACATATTTATGGGACACTCATGGATCATAAATGATAATACCTTGGGAGGATCCACTGAGAACCCCCTCTCAGATATAACATTCCCTAGAAACATTACTTCTTGAATTAAAATCTCACATTTAGAATCTTACCTTATAGATAATGTTCTTTCAATTCTCAAAGACTGACATCAAAATTGTATGTATGCTCCTCCTCTATCTTGGTGTACCCCAAAATATAATCCATGAACAAAAAACAATATATTCCAAAAACCAATAAACAATTTAGTTCATTAAATCCATTAATACCATAGGTTAATTTGTGAAACTAAGAATCATATAAAGAATGTCCAAATTCCCATATCGGCTCCTAAATGTTTTCTTAGCTATATCCATTTCTCAGAACTTGAACTGGTGGTACCTTGGATGAAATCTAATCTTTGAAAACCAACATTTACTAAAATGTGGTAAAAATTTTCATCAATCCTTCGAAAATGATATTTTTTTTAATAGTTACCTAATTTAACTTCTAATAGTCAATAAGAACTATGAGTCTAATGTCTTCTTTCTTTTCAAAGTTGGTTGGTCAAGCCCATAGTGAAATTCTGAGAATAATATATCCCTTATCCACTAGGTCCTCATGGTTGAACGTAAGTTCCACAATCTCTTCAAGTTTAATTTGAAAAGAATCATATAAATTGGGATCTTACTAGGGAGTAGTTCTATAGTAAAATCGACCACTCTCTGGGTTGGTGAACCACAAAAATCATTTGTAAATGCCTCAGGTGTCCCAAACCCCACCGTAGGTTTCTGACTAACCAAGAAAAGGTCAAATTAATTAAGAAATATATATAAAAACAAGAAGAATATTTACCTAGAATATGGAGTGATAGGTCCTACCCTTAACGATCTGGAGTCCCACTCATCTTGGAAAACATGAGTGTCCACATCGGCTTACAAGAACAAAAACCGATGATGTTTAAAGTATAACTGGGCCTTAAAACGTATCATCAAATCCATGCTAATATTTAATCTTATAAATTTTACATCAAAAACTAAAAATTACCATACCACATTGTAGTTTCTTATCATTACCTTACATGTAAGGAACTTAAAACATTGTTTAAAAAATCATTCAAAAAGGCATGGACTGAACCAATAAGTAAATCATAAATTTCGAACCTAAAATCAACACATAAACTAAATTTTATGATATGATATAATTATTAGCTCCTTTATAAAACAAATATAGCACTATATAAGAAATAATAAACATCATACCTCTAACTGATGTTAGCCCTACTTTAGATTCTTATTATGCATACTCCACTTTATAAATACATTTGGTCTCAGCTACTCTCTAGGGTTTATTAGCCACATTAAAAATACCCCTTAGTATAGGGACTGGACCTACCACACATCGAAGCATATTTGTGAACCTAGGATACCTTGGTGAATAAGGATCATTCCTTAATTCCCTATGATATCCTTTCATAAAATCATTTCAGATGGCCAAATCATCTACAATGAAGGAAATTATTTGGATCCTTAACATAGTTAGGTTGAGTATGACCTATCCCTCATCATTTGAAGTCAATAACCTTATACTACCCACAATGATAACATTAAAATTGTTATAAAGAGATTTTATCACTCTTGGGTTTCCTTTTTAGGGAATAAGATACATCCTGGCTAACAACAGCACCAACTAAAACTCCACCCAAACCTGTCTTCTATACAATATTTTCCTCGTACAAAGAGTCTATTTCAACCACTTCCACAATGGTTGAAATCCATTAGATAATAATCATTGTTTGAATGAATGAATTCAATTACAACTCAATCCATCATGCCATTAGGTAATCATTAATGACAAAATTCACCTCTATATACACGAAATCAACAAAATGGTTGGAATTATACATAACAGTATGCTCCCTCTACTCTATGATTAAAAACTATTGGGTCATCACTATACATAACATCTCTGGGTATAACAACTAATTAATGATTTTCTTTAAATAATAACGGTATAATACTCATACAATATAGATTAAAAAATAGGTTTCTCCCATATCTTCATAAACAATTAAACAATTATGTGGAAGAACCACCTTAAAGTCTTTAGAAGTCTTCAAGTAGGTGAACATCCTCTCAACCCGATCAAGACACTCCTAAAATTACAATGGTACCTTATCACTATAGAAGATAGGGGGATGATTCATACTAAATTTGGAGCCACAGTCCACCACACATCCTAGGTTTCCAACACCAACTTGACCTAGGATATGAATAGTATGTATTACTACTTCAATCAAGGAATGGTATATTGGAGAATTCTCTTGCGGAACATATCTCACTTATTCCATTCTTGTATATTAAAGCGATCATATCAGAGGAATTGTTTAGAAAACATTATAAAATAAAAAATTAGATTGTGAGAACAATCCAAAATCTTCAGATTTCATTCCTAATTCAAACTAATAATTTTTTTAAAAAAAATATGAATTTAAAGAAATTATGAATTATATCAACAATAGACATTACATAAAAAATTTTATTTAAATAAAAATCCCATATATATCGTTAAAATGACCTCAAACTCAAAACCTTCATCCTGGTATATTTCCCAAGACACGAATGGTAACTCGTGTTCGAGGACAGAAGTGAGATGGATATGAGCCTTTTTTACACTTACTATCTGAATTTTGACGATCCAAACTCCTTTATACCCAATACACAAAACCAAACTTAGGTACTCTAAACACACTTCTGGCTGAAAATCCCTTTGAAACTGAATTGTGCGAGATCAACAATGGTCAGCCATGCCATATACCTGATCTAGAGGTCACAAGCTTGGGTGAAACCAAGATATTGAAATCATGTATTTAATATTAGTCGAAAATCAAATACAATGGGAGTATAAAGAAGAATAAAAATATATACAATAAAACCATTAAAACTATTCCAAAATATACTGAACTAGAAATTTTAACATGTATAAATGTGACCAAAAATCACCCAAAAACCACACCTTAATAGTGGAAATGATGATTGGAGAAATTGAGAGGCTATAAGATTCCATTTAATTTACCTTTATCCAACAATAAAATATATTCAAACACCCAATTTCAAAAGTATGGTGTGAAAAAATACTAGTAAGATACCACCATAGATTTAATATAGAGTCTAATAACAAGAGTTTAAAAGTTATATATTTTAAAATAAATAAACTATAAATTATTTTCATAAATCAAAACCCATTTGTAAATCATTTTACATTTAGTTATTCATAAAACTCATTCGTAATCACAAAGTTGGGAATATGAAAAATAAAAGTGATATAATAGAAAAAAGAACCATTTTTATAAGGTAATAAATTAAACACATGTCCATGGAGTACAATCATGTGGATCCATGTGATAAAAACTCATATAAAACATGTGAAGAACTATCCATGAAAAAACAACATGTCCCAAAACCCTATAAATGGAAAATCACACTATAATTTATGATCTAGACTATGGGAAAAAACATACTAGAAATAAAAACTAGCCCACACTAGGAAAAAGAATTGATATAACTGATATTGAGTCATTCCATAGTCTTTTGATATAAATAGAACAACCCTTAGTGGTTACACACACAATAAGGTTCCGTATTTCAATTTTCTAATGCTCCAAATGTTACCAATGTGGAAATATTGTAAAAATAAATTTCATAAACATGCTAAAAATTTGTAAAAAATTAAATCCAATCTAAACTGATTAAGTGTTTGAAATCCCCATTTAGGAATCCAAAACATATATTTTTAAAGATATCCACTATAAATAAATTTATGTTCCAAATAATCCCTTGAAATAACAAATAACATCAATTCATCAAACGCAACTAATTAATTTATCAATATTCATAATAAATTCATCTAATTAAACCATTTTATAGAAACTCCTACCTAAAAATGAATAAACTTATCCAACTTCAACAATGGTAATTAGAAACCAATATATAGTCCTTCAAAAGACAAGGAATGCCGGAAAACTACAATTGATCGACATAAAACACTATCTGTTCAAGAATCTAAAAAATAAAAATGGGAAATTCCATATCCACATCCAAACCCAATTAATAAATATAAGGGAATTCTATTTTAAATTGATTCACTAAAAAAAACCTCGTGATCGATCCCTAAACAAGAGGTCTAGAAAGAGTAAATATCTCCAAAATAACTCAAAATCACCTTGGGTTTAAGAGGGGGGATGGGGTTTGAATGAATTGAATATTAGCAGTGTCTCTTCCAAAAAAATAAAAATGTGAGGACTACACTATTTTTTATCCCCTTACACATCAATAAATTGGTGAAACCCAAAAACGCCAAAAAAACTATTATAATAGCGTAACAATGTTGATTTTAACATTAAACGATTTGAACTCCTTTTAGAGTGTGTAATAATTTCCAACCATTAAACAAATTAAAAACATCTTCCTTGTGACCAATACATGAAGGTTAATCCCATTACAAAACATGGAATGGACTAGTAAATTGCTAACAGAAAAATTCTACACAAATTCCGAAACCCACAATTAGAATTATTTGACCTAAGGGAGATACCTATAAGGACATTATCACATTTATACCTATACTCTAATAATTAAAACCAACATCCATCCTCAAATATTAGGTAATTTTACCCTAAAAATTATATCCATGCTAAACAGGACCACAAACACACCCATACAATAATGCTGATATAAAACACAGAAAAAGGATTACCTGAAACAATTAATTGAATCATACCAAAGAATAAAAAATTTAAAGTCTCTAATGACCCCCAAGATGATTAGGATTGGTTGAAAAATATATATTGACATTTTTATTTATTAGAAGGGCGTTATTTTAATAAATTGAAAAGTATTATCTTTAGGCTTGCGGGTCCTAGGCAGAGATGGTTGGATTTTATGGTGATGGAGAAGAAGCATGAGGCATTGAAGTGGACAGAAATTATTGTTTTTTTCACTAGTTGGTATTATCTATAGTCAAAGGTATTTTTTAAATACAAGGAGTTTCTCAACCTCCAAAATTGTGATTGGAGAATGAAACAATATGCAAACTGTTCTGTAAAGCCTTTTTAGTTCTATCATGAGGTTATATCTATTGAGTGGATGGGGGATTGATGGATCAAGATGGATATATGACACGAAATATGGTCATAGGATTCTATGATAAATGTCAAATATTTTGATAATGTGATGGATAAATCATTGATTGTCGGCCTTGACCTAGGTGGTAAATCTGGGAATACGAGGATTACTTTTTTCACTACATAGTAGTTCGGTGAGTTCTCTTAAAAGAAAGATAAATTGTGATGTGCCCCATTTTTGTTATATAAATCATTCTAAACTCTATATTTTCCTTAATACTGTATTTTATTTTATTTCATTATGGCCAGGTTTGAAATTCAAATTGGGCTTTTATGACGTACCAAAGATCAATAGTTTCTATGGTCTCTCATGACACCTATAGAAAATATATAATTTATTTTCCGCTGCATATATAATAATAGGCTCATCATCTTGAAAAATTACAACATTAAAATCTGATAATTCAAAAAATAAGTGTTTCTTGCTTCAGGAAACTCGGACGAAGCTTCTTCACACAGCGAAAGATCTCTAGAGGAGGATGATGGAGGTTCAACAATTGTGATAGGTACAATAACTATAACATAATCTGTAATGGATAATTTATTTTATTATGTTTCACTTCAATCATATATATATATATAGATTTTTTGAGTTTGTTAAAATTAAAATGGATCTTTAGTCTTATATGATTGATATTATTAAAATCCTCAAAATGAAGAGAGTTAAGGATCTTCAGTATCCTTCTTCTGTTTTCTCTTTATTTGAGACTGAGCTTAACTAATTTTTTTGGATTTATGATATAAACCTTTTGAAATCATTTCTGGGATGGATAAAATGATTTCACATAAGCCTCAGGTCTATTTTTATCTTAGTTTGGTCTCTTTTACTATTTCTAATGGGGTGTGTTGTGCCTTTCAAGGAGAGTGGGACCTAAGGTCAATTAATGTTGGACCTTTGTTTTCATTGTTAATTTCGGTAATATTTATGATTTCATTATACTTTGAGTGATAGTTTTTAATTTGTGAACCCTCTCAAATTAACATTCAGGTTTACAACATTTTTCCTTACAAATTATTTATCTAACCACTAGTAAGAGAGGTGGACTTTCGTAATGATTTAGTACCCTGTATTCATCCATTATCAATAAATTCTAACTATATGGAACCAGAATTGTTGAAAAAGGTTATTATTATGTTGGATGATTTTCTATAGAAATGTTTCATATGCCTGAGTGTGTCACCTTAGATACCACCTGTTATTTTTTGTGAATAATGCTAATAGAAGACCATCCCTTTTTGTTGATTTTGAAAAACTCAATTGAGTTATAGTGTATAGTAAAAAAAATTCTCATGGATTGATGATATATTTGACTGGATGAAAGGGGTGATTTGATTTTCAATGTCTGATCTTTGATATGGTTATCACCAGTTTAGAATTAAAGAGCCTGACATTCATAAATTATACTTCAGGAGTAGTTATTCCCATTATGTGTACAATGTTATTCCACAATACACATTTAATTTTTATGTAGTTGATTAATGGGATATTTTATGAGTATATTGACTCATTCAAGGTGGTATTTTTCTATTATTTTCTAGTTTAGTCTCAGTTCTAGGATAACCATGGTCACTGTTTGAGAGTAGTTATGGAATTCTTGAGAAATCATCGAATTTATGTGAATCTTTCTAAATGTAATTTTTCGGTCTGGGAGGTGAAATTATTAGGACCCATGGTCTTGGAAGGTGTTATTTTAGTTTATCTTTAGAAGGTGAAATTTCTTATATAATTAGAAAAATTGTGTAATGTTTTTAAGATTCATATCTTTTTAGGTTTGGTATAATATTACCATAGATTCATCAGATATTTATCAATTTTGTATTCTTCGATGACTGATCCCACTAAAAATGGAATGAATTTCATTTCGGATGAGAAATATCGGAGTAATTTTATTGAACTAAAAGTTCTTTTGTCTTCTCTTCTCTTGTTAACTATCCTATAAGCTGAGTAGTGTCATTTCCTATTATATAAAACATCATATTTTTGTTTGGGTTGTGTCTTTATGTTGTGTGATCATGTAGTGGCCTATTATTCCAAATTGATTAGGCAACATGAGAAGAATTATCCAAACTAGGATGTAAAACTCCCAGATTTATTCATGCTCTTAAGAGTTGGTTTCCTTACCATTTATGTGAATGATTTTAAATTTATTATGAAAAAAATTATTGATTTATATCTTCTATCAAACATATTTGAACCTCTGGAAGAAGAATTTTGTAGAGTTTTTGCGGACTATTTATTTTTACATTTCCTATACCATTACTAAGAGGAATATCAGTGTTGATGCTTTGAGTAGAAAACTTCAAACCCATTCCATGAAAGAATCATCAGAGGAGTGGAATATAATGGATCTATTTTCTAATTTTCATTTGGGTGTCTAGGGGAATGAGTCTAAGTTTGTTTTAGAGAGAGTGTATTTAACCTCCTCTCATCTCAAGATGATTATTTAAGAGTATTAGTTTTATGATTAATTATGTGCAATTAGGGTCTATCTTTATGGTGGAGAGACTATTTCACAATGGGTTTTCTCTTTATATAGTATCACATGTTTCTAGAATTGGTATGTTGTTCCTTTTCCTATGAGAAGGGTCGTAATGGGGGGTTATCATAATTCCCATTGGGTGGTTCCCCTTGGTGGAAAAATGATTTCATAAGATATAAAATGGAGATTTTGGTGTCATTTTATGATAAATTACACCAATAACATTGTTTCCTATTGTTATACCATCCAACAGGTCAAATCCATGCCCCAAAGACCTTCAAGTTTTCTTCTACCACTTCCAATGCCAACTTGTAAGTGGGGTGTGATTTTTTTTGAACATTGTGGTTGGGTTTTCATATAACCTTTAAGTGAGTAATGGGATATGGGTTGTGATCAACGGGATATCTAAATTGGATGAATTTATTCCCATTAAATATTCAACAATATTTGATAACATGGTACGTCTCTATGTGTATGAAATTTTCGGATTTCTTGGATTTACATATCTTATAGTCTCTTATAGGTTTCCCTTCATTACATATCACTTTTAGGGAGGCCTCTAGGGGAGGTAATGGGATCCCATTTATGTTTGAGCATGACAGGTTATCAATATACAGATCCCCAAATAGACCAAAATATACTTATTTTTGAGGATATGATTCTTTCTAACATTAAACACATTAAGGGAGATTGAGATGACCATTTGAGACCTTTTGTGTTTTCATAAAATAATAGTTACCAAACCATGATCAGAATAGTTCCTCTTGTAGTAACATATGTTAGGTTGTGTAAATATCTATTGTTTTGTATACATATTGGGGAATGTTATTTGGTTGAACAATGTTTAGTTCCAGATAAGAAAATGAAAATTTTGTTGACTCATCAAATATTGGTAACAGAACAATGCTGGTACAAAAACCATACTGGTCATCATCGGTAAAAATTTGGGTTTTCTATTAGTGACCAAGTGTTTTGAGAGTTTCACCTCGGTTGGGTTATCAATGTCATGGAAAATAGTGAAATATTTCAATGAGGTCTGTGGGTACTTTTGATATTGTTGATCAAGCTATAAAATTTGTTGAATGTTTGGCACTCCCATCATAGTTGAATTTTATCCACAATGTGTTTAATGTTTCATATCTTCAATAGTATATTTATGACCCATATCAAGTCTTGATATGGAATGACCTTTGTGTTAATCCTTATTTATCAATGATGGAGCATCCTATTAGTATTTTTTATTTTGAGAAAAAGGCCTTTCATGGGAAGATGATACCTTTCATCTAGTTGTTATGGAAGTATCAATCTAATTTTCATTTGACATGGGATTGTGAGGCATAGATGATAGAGTAGTGTAGTCATATCTTGAAATTGTAATCTTCTTGTTAGTCTTTATGTGGATGGAATGTGTTTATAATGGTGTGGTTGTAACATCTTGTTACCTTCTTTCAGGTATTTCTTGACTCTTTTTTTATTCAACTTTCATTTGGGTGTGTTTTGGTATTTTCAAGTACAGAGATAATTAGTTAAGGAAATTAACATATTATTTTAGAATGTAGGCTTTTTTGGATTAAAATTCTAGGTATAAATGTTTCAAATGTTCTAAAGGGGGATTTTATATATTTATTTAGTTTTTTTGGAAAAAATGAGTATTTTAAACACGTATATGCGCCATGGTGTGTCGATTTTATCATATAGAGACACAAAAGCATTGTGGAACATTATATGGTGGTGTATGGGAGCTTGAGCTTGTAAATGGTTTTGTAATAATAAATTAGTGATTTTTTGGAGGAATGAAAGATAGTTTTCATATATAATTCCAATTTCATCCCAGAGTCATCTTTGACGTTTTGTAATACCATGGAGCCATGTTTAGTGATTTTTACTGCTATACCAAATCAAAAAAAGAATTGTGGTGTGTTTTCGAGGCTGTAGAGTTTCAATAACCTAGTTAAATATTATCTTATATATGGATAAATTGTGTTTTTTGGAGGCTTTTTGACCTGAGGTTGTTCTGGAATGGTCTTTAGAGGTAGCATCATGGTCTAGTTATGTTCATTCTTTTTGATTTGTGGTATGGGGGTTATTAAGTGGTATATATTATTTATAGAAATAAATTTATTGGATATTTTTCAATTATTTAATCCCCTCTATTATGTTTCATTTGATCTTTTCTCTCTTAAATTCTCATGGGAGGTTTTTAGGACCCTCCAACTGATTCTATTTAGGAATCAAAGTGCTAGTGATAAATTTAGATATCCATATGATGATTAAACATTCTATCATGTGGTTTCTTATAATTTCACATTATTACCTCTATGCAGAGTTATGAATCATCATATTATTTATGGATCTAATATTTTTATTGATATTTAATTAAGATGGATTACTTGATCTCAAACATTTTTTTCTTCATTGTAATTCTCTATTGTGGTTGATGATATTATCATGTGATCAATGGTAGGTTGTTCTATATGATTTATCACTACAATTGAAACCTCGAATTTCATAATTTATTTGAATTGATTTTTTAAATTATTTCAAAACCCATATTTGAGATGATATATGTATGATTTTTAAAAAGGAATGGATATTTTTAGAAAGACCAATTTCAATGGTATTGAAATTATTATGTTGGTAGAATAAAATTCATGGCCTTTTTTTGAAATTGATTTGATGAATTCATATGAGGTTGAACCTTAATAAAAATGGTTTAAATTGATAGTTTATTTAAAAGGGAATAAATTGTTGAAAAAATATGATTTGGTTTTAAAATTAGAGAGGAATTTTGAAAACTCAAATTTGGAGTTATTATTTAGAACTAATTTGGAATGATTTATTTTCCCATGATTGATTGATTAACTAGTTGTTGGACATGTGATCCTATGTAGTTAATATGTAATTATTACCATTATTCTAGGATATGACCCCCAATAATTTGATTGATGGTGACAAAACTTATGTAAACATACTATGACATGATTTCCTTTTATGGGGAGTTATTTCTCAAGTTCCTAAGTTATCTAACATGATGATACATTATATTTAGATCACAGACGATTAGTGTGAGGAACCTATTGATTGAAACTAACATTCCTTAAGGAATATTACATGGTTATATGTTATTCTTGATTTTTATGACTACATTCCATTGATTATTAAACTCTATTTTTCATTCCGACAATTGTATATAAATTTTTTGTAACAATGATCATTTTATACATTTTTGAAACATATTTATTCATTTAGATTAGGAAATAATTCATTTTATAAAATATTTAAATTTCATGCCATGACTTGTTTTTTATAATTTGAAATCAAAATTTGTTTAATTGTTATAGAATTGATTATGGAATACATGATGTGACCCTATTATTAATTATTTTTCACAACATCCCATTGTATTTAAGAATTTTTGTACTATCTTATGTCAAGTCCATGATAATTGAAATAACCACTTGGAGGTACTGCATGTTCTTGATCCTTGTTACCTGGTGTGATGGAGGTGACTAGTGGACATGATATCCACATGTTATAATGGTTTTGAATGATATTTTATATTGAAATATATTATTTATCTTGGTGATTTGTTATTTGGGTATTATTTTACCTACTATTTTGGGTACTTTATCCCATTGGAGGTGAGATCACAATGAATTTACCTTTTTAATTACACAAGTTTTATGGAAAAATAATTAACTTTTATATCTTAGATGACACTAGGTAGTAGTTAGAAACTAGTGGGGATCTGGAACCACCTTCAGGTTTTGTTAGAGAGGGACTGGTTATTAGTATACTAGGATAACTAGTCTGGTTCATGACTAGAATCATGGACCAAAAATATTAAGATTCATTAAAATGAAAATTATTATTATTAGTAAATGACTGAAAACATTATCTCCATCGATTCCATTCTCATAAAACATACCCATATATTCTATAAAATTAAAATTAATTTGAATAATTCAATGGAACATAATTATTCCACTACCGTAACTAATCTATTTGTGATTAATAATATATTAGAGAACAATGATTTACATTTCCATTATGAAATTTGTGCGAAATAGTCAATATTACAAACATTCAATGATAATAAATTTAGAGAAATAATATATGTGTAATGAATAACTATACTTGAGTTATATAAAAGGTAATAGATAATAATTTGATTCTAAAATAAGTGATTTTGCTTATTATGTTTATTATATTGGAGGTTAAAGAACTTTCACTACTGTTTGTAGTTAAGGTATGGGTATCCTTGATAATATCATTTTGAAATTGAGATTTCTTGTGTTTAAAAAAGGGAAATGTTAAATTATTTACCCAAAAACACTATCTATTTTCATATCCTTTTTTTATTTGTATGTTTTACATGTATTCATGCCTTTTTACATTCCATTTGTTTGTAATTAAACTAAAAACGATTTTAATTGGAGTCAACCTTATTTATTCTTTTTAGTGATGGATATGTCTTCTCTATATCTATATAATTCATTTTATTATGGATGTCCTTAAATAAAATTCTAGGATATATTATGTTATTTCAATATTGGATTTTATATTTTTTGTAAAATTAAGAATGGGATCTCTTAGAAACATATACGACATGTTCCCCTTTATATTATTGATACTTGCTTCAATAAAATTTTTAAGTAATATTTTTTTTTGAATAAATTTTCCATCAATGTAATTTTATTTTTTATTTTTTATTTAATTTATAAATCATAAGTTCAATTATTTCATAGTCTTAAAAATTAAATTTTATTACCATTGTTTTATAATATTTATTCTTTTATATATCAAAAAACAATTAAAGGGAATTTATTTTTATTTCTCAACGTATTCACAATACTTTTAAAAAGAGTTTTCATTCTATTTAGATATTACTTAATGATTCTTATGATTCACTAGTTATAAGATCTAATGATTCCATTAACCTCCTTTAAAAATATTTCTAATGGTCAATTTTGGTTGATATCTTCGTAAAATCTATTTAACACTCTTGGGTTAACTATGTTTTGTTTAGATTATTATTGTTTCCATGTTCATGGGGAAAACTTATGTATGTCTTAACATTATATGATGGAATATTCAAATATATCCCTCTAATTAATTTGGTAAAATTTTATTTCTCATAGTATTTATATGGAATATGGGTTGGTAACAAAGGTCAACTATATTATGGGGTTGAGTGGTCATCCCATGTCCACAATGTTGTGAATGGGTGGTCATACTAACACATTATGGCAAGAATATCTAGGTTCATAACCATGATATATGATATGATTTATATGATAATGTTTTTTCCACATTATTATCCATGACAATGTACTAATGATATGTTCTTACGGCTCATGATTATTAACTCATTATTCCACACTAATACGACTCATGACTTATGTTAGGACAAAATCCTTATACCATGACTCATTTTTTAAGATATGTTATTCGTTGTGTATGATTTTATTAATTTTTATACATACACAATGATTATGTTATCATACCAATATGGACATATTATTCTCTCATATGATCTTTGATTAACCTCTCTTATGTTCAAACCTTAATGCACATCAAGACAACCCTTTTTTTTGATTCCATTTTCACAGGTTATGAAGAAATAAATTGTGTATGATATGTGTACAAGTGTTTTAATATGAATAATATTGTTTATGATATTTCAAATAAATATTTTAAAAGATTTTTATTATGTACCTAGTACCCAAAAGCACTAAGCTAGTAGGTTATGGGGTTTGTTTTATTATAATATACAATTAATATTATTATAAAATGATATAATATAAATTTATTTTCTACTTATGAAAAATCACCATGAAATATTTTCTGAAGTGTTATTTTATAATATTTACTTAAATTTTATAAATAATAATGTTTAATGTTGGTAATTTATTTTCATAATTGGATAGTAAATTTCCATTTTCATAAAGGGTGTGTTGATTTTAAAATTATGTTTTGAAAATATTTCATGAGTGATTTATTCTGATTTATTTTTATTCATTTTTTGAAATAATTATTAAATGTTATTTATTTAAATGTTTTTTAGAAAAAATATGTTTCGACGGAAAACCTAGTGTTCATTTTCACAAGTTTTAAATTTATAGCTTGTAAGGGAAGTAATAATTTTATGAATTAATATATATTTTTTAAGATTAATTTAATTAATATTTAATGTGATTAAATTTATACAAAGAAAAATTATCTTCTGTTTTATGGAATTACTAAGGTCCATGCATCAACTTTTATTTTTTACATGTTGTTTGGTAAATGTGATTAGTGGGGAGAGGAAAATGGTTTTTTGATTACTTTATGGATTGATAGATTTTTATTTTGGAGTGATGATTAAGTTATGATATTCAATAAAATATTGGTTTTTATTTTGGTTGGAGATGACATTTTATCATAGAGGATGGGTTAGTTTATATATTTGTGGTCTATGAGTGAATGTGATTCATAAAGTTCATTTGTTTTTTCTCTTTTCGTTCACTTTAATTTAACTATTCCAATTAACCATATATATTTTTATGTTTCTATTGAATACATATCACTGAATAATAATAAATATATTATTCTCAAGAACTATATGTAGGATTTCTAGGATAAGGTGCTGTAAATATTTTAGTGGAAGGAAGTGTGGATGTTTTTCAGTGGAATTTTGGGTCTCAGTGTTGAAGAGTGTTTTGAAGTGGTTGAGTTTTACTTCTAATTGAAAAGGAATCTAAATAAATTATCTTGTTACTTAGAAGTGGGTCCGTTTTTAGGGGTGACTTGAGGGTGGTTCAAAGTTAAAAAGGGTTAATAAAATGAGGCTTCGTTAGAGAAATTCCTTTACATGGGAAAGTATGAGTTCATTCTCTAGGGATTTATGAGTGAATGCATAAAGACATTCAAAAAAATCTATAAAAAATAATATTATTTTCATGATCATTTGATTCAATTTATCATATTTATTTTCAAGTTTTCTATCCTATTAGCTAATTAATATATGTGATCATGATTCTTTTAATCTTTGAGGTTAGTTATTTGATGATGAATAATAATATTTTGGTTTATTTCAGGGGTAGAGGCTAGAAACCATGCTGAGATGATAGATGAAACATTTCTCATCATTGTTAGCAGAGATAAATATGATTCTTGGAGTTCGCATTCCTATAGTAGGTAAAATTTGATAGTGAGTCACTCTTTTGGAGTTAGGAAATAGATTTAATTTTTTATTGAGTAGCTCTGAGTGTTTTATATCGATTAATCTATAATTATTACATTGTGAAGTGGTGGGAAATTTATATTGTGGGTTATATTTGTTTTTTTGTTCCTTGGTTTTGCTGAAAGTTTTGTTTTTTGGTAGATATTTTTTATTTTGGTTGATACTTAGTTATAGAAGAGTGAGTCTGATTTTAAAAATTTATGAGTAGGTTGGTTTAGATTTAGTTTCCTTATTGATTTCAAAACTATCTCCTTTAATTAATATTTTTCATTCTAGATTAAATGTTTTTTATAAAATTATTACACTACTTCTATTAATGATTCCTTGAGAATTTAATCATGTTTTTTTAAAATAGGCGATCTAACATTGTCTTTGTCTATTAAAAGTAGAATAAATATTCTTCATGACTCTAGAAAATGGTAGATTTTGTGAATGTACAAAGGATTTGAGATGTTTTAAATAAAATTTAATTAAAAGTAATAGTTTAAGAACAATAATTTCACAAACAGGTTTAATATTATTTATGTTTAATGGATAATACAATGATAAAATTTTGGTTGGAAGTGATTACTATTTCCCTGTTTCATTCTCTGCTATGTTAAGCACCTTTTTATTTATGAATTTGTGTTTGAGAGTTATCTCATGTGGTTTCTATTTTTTATAGTATATCTTATAAAATTAGGTTTTCTATTCTAGTATAGATGTTAATATATGTTTTATAAGTTTTTATTAATATTTTTTCCCTCCAATATTATAATCACATGAAATTATAAGATTTTTTCTTTAGTAGTTTAATCATTATTTGGTTTGGAGAGTAGTTTCTTTATATATCATCGACATTATTTTAGAGGTATCTTTTTTATTGGTCATGTATTTGAAGGCTATTTTTGTGATATTGTGTTTATTTGGAATGTGTTGATTTGATGATATTTTTATTTAGGATTTCATTATCTGTGTCATGTTCTTGTTTCAGTAGTGGTGAAATTCATATTTGAGATGTATCTTTGTGGGATGTATGGTATCATTGTTTTCTATTCGTAGGTTAGTTTTAATTCTTAGATATGAGAATAATTTTTTAGGTATCTAATCTAAGGGATTATAATTTCTTAGGAAATTACAATTAATCTTTACAGCGATGATGAAATTACAAGAATTTTAGGGTGATAAAGGTTTATTCGAAGATAAAATTTCAGTTGAATGATGGTGTTTTATCATAGCCTCATGTGTTGTGTGATGAAGACTTAGATGTAGGATGGGTTTTTATGGTCTAGTGTGTCACACTATGATGGATGGGATTGTGTCCCTTTGATTCATATTGTGGTTTGTACTTGATCCATGAGATTTTGGTGTTTTCATGTATGACTAGGCCTTGTTGGTTCTGGAATAAAATGTGATGCCACAATATAGGGTGTCTTGGGATGTTTGTTGTTATTCTTATATAGGGGATTGTCTTATTTATTCTTAGTTAATTCCCCTTGATTTATTCTTATGATTGTTTGGTTTTATTAAAAGGGGTGTTGTTATGGCATAATGGTCTCAGGGTTTTTTGAATTACTCTAACATAGGCTAGTTATCACATGGGTTACTTGAAATTTATCTTACATTATCTACTTTATTATTTTTATGTTATAAAAATTGTAGCATGGTTAATATAATTACACTATTTAGGGCTCATATAATGATCCATAGCATAATAACCCCATAATTATGTAATTTATAGTAAGGCTTGAGTAATATATTTAATAAATAAAAAATCTGACTTATT
The DNA here is from genome assembly GCA_963277665.1 of Viscum album. Taxonomy (NCBI): domain Eukaryota; kingdom Viridiplantae; phylum Streptophyta; class Magnoliopsida; order Santalales; family Viscaceae; genus Viscum; species Viscum album. The sequence goes on from OY728132.1 coordinate 1,883,749,243, forward strand.
AAATATCCTCATTGAATAATGAATAAAAAATAACTAATATTTCCCAAAATAATAAAATAATTTTCGAAGTAGACATCCTATGTAAACTGGCATATCATTTAAGAAATAGTAATATCCATGATAATTTAAATGGATAATTTTAGAGAAATTTAATGTTAAATGATACTAGGATATTGAATACTTTAAGGGGACTAACAAATGAATCAAGGAAGTGTATTTTAATACTATCATTGTGCAAATCAATCATAAACCATCTAGAAGAAAATTAGGAACGGTACCAATAAAACATATCCCAAGTGGAATAAAATAAAGTGTTGTTGTCATTTATGTATATAAATAGTATAAAAAAAACTTCTCAAAATTTTTGAGGAAAATATCGATTTGTTTTGAAAAACATTTTATTTAAAAATCACATTTGAGGAAAATTTTCTTCAAAAACTATCCTTTTAAACATTAAAAGTATGTTTCAATGAAATTACTCAAGGTATATCCATATATGTCAAATGATGTAAAATAAAATTCCATTTTCATAGTAAAAGGGTTTCAAAAATACCTTTTTGGGAATGTGAAAAGAAAATTCATTTCAAAAAATTTGAAAAAGAAAAATGGTGAACATTATATTTTCCAAAAAAATTGAAAATAATTTTTGAAAACAATTTAAGAAAACCTAGTTTTTATAAGAAAACAATTTTTCTAACTAAAGAGTGAAATGATGTTGAGTTTTCATAAAAAAAATTCCAAAATGTTTTTTGTAGGAAATTGTGGTACAATAGAAATGATACTTGAAAATGGTCCCGATTTACTTGAGGATTGTGAAATTAACAGTTTTAATGAACAATGGTCATAAAATTTCTTTCAATGGATATATAATTTAATGATCATAAAATTTATTGTTGGGGAAAATAATCATTAAACATTCCAAAGTGTCCCATACCACTTGGAATCATTTTAATTCATAAACATTGTGAAGGAAAAATATTGAATATAATTTTTAAATACCATGAAGATAAATTATTTCATTAAATATTATATAAAAATGATAAGTAGATATACCACACAAAAGAATTATATTTTGTACATGATATTTATCTCGCATATTTAAAAAGTGATATAAAAATACCTTACCACTGTGGTGAAATATGAATTGGAAGACCCAAAAGTAATAATAATCAAATGAAACCATGAATATAAAAGAATAAATTATATATTATATAAATATATATATTAGTTACACCACAAATAATAATTATGTGGTTTTAATGGTATATTCCTCACGAAATGAAAAGTGAGAGAAAAAACATTGACCTTGTGTTTTCTTTCTGGTGAACATTCTTTAACCTCATATATAAGGGGTTTAAAATGTTACTAACTTAAAATATACTGATAATAATATTTATTATATTAAATTTAATATTATTGTAATATATTATTTCTCTATTGTTAATAGCCATTCACTACTATAACTATTTTCGGTGTTAATTGCTTAGTTTTTTTAGTATATTTTAACTTGTCACTTGTTGTTCATATTACATAGATAAGGATTAAATAATATAAAAAATCATGTTTTAATTATCATATATATTCAGTATATATGGGTTTATAATAATCTATATCATTTGGAGATATAAAATAAAATGCACTGTTCTAGTAGATAGTAGGTCATACATACAAATGCACACTACATTTATTACTTTTTTATATTAAATAAATGAAAATAAAAGATTCATATGAATATTATAATTATAGTATCATATATTTTTAATATATGTTACATATTTTTGTTAAAAATATCTGTTTTATATTCCAAGTATAGTTCAAACCAATCACATCACTTTGTGGGGGTGACAGTCCACACTTCCACAAACGATGTTATTGTATTACCAAAAAATCAACTTTATAAAGGAATGTATTATAAAATAATTATTTAAGTATAGATAAATATTAAAAATAATATATAATATATATACACATTTTTTCCATCACACTTTCTACCATGATATTAGGTAATGTAAACATGACCAATCATTATTTCCTGAGGAGAATGTTCACCGTACATATAAACAGTATGTTCGTTACAAATTAATTAGAAGTTCGTGTTAGTGTAGGTAAAACCCTTGGAATAATAAAATAACACAATATTTATGATAATTTTTTATAACATCATTAAATAATAATATTTGAGTTATTGGAGAATTTTAATAAAGCTATAAAGCTTGCAGATGTTTGTTACCTCTTATTCAGGTAACTCCTTTTGGTTTGCACTGAAGTGCTTCCTTGGATTTCTTTCTGCAAAGAGGAGGATTCTAGGATGAGGGAAGATATTATTTTGATCTATTGTGTAGATCTTGTTATAGTAAGATTTTCTTGAGAGGTGTGACTAAGTGGGAGAAGGGGAGGATTTTTATAGTGGAGGAGGAGTGGCACTCCTGTAATATTTTGACAAAGGAATTCCGTACACATTTTTTAAACTAAATGTGGCTCCCACAATAGTCCAATTTCTATAAAAATAGAGATAAAGTATAAAAATTTCTATAAAAGGGATATTGGAAATGTTTATAGGTCATTTGGAACCTTTAAATAAATATTTAGTCCTTTATTAAGATTAATTTTACATTAATCATTGCAATTAATTTTAATTATTTTTAGTAAAATTTTTAAATTTTTTTTTTAAAATTATTAAAAATTAAAATATATTCTGATTAAAAACATGGAATAAATTTTTTCCTATTTTAATAACATAAGTGGTAAAAATTACGTTATATTTAATCCCGCAGATGGGACGAAAAAGTGGGTTTTTAATGTAAAAACATCCCCAATTTTGTTATATTGTTATAATCAATTTCAAATAGAAATTTACTCTAATGAAATAATTTGGATTAATTGATAAAATATGATTTAATTTTACATAAAACCAATTTAAAATAAAATTAAAACTTTTAAATAAATTATATAAAAAATTATATTTTAACTAAAATTATGTATTTTTTCACTATACATTAAAAAATAAATATTCACAAAACAATACCAAGAATTTACCCCAACCAAATTATGAAATTTAATATTTATAAAAGTTATAAAAAATTAATTAATGTCGGTTATCCATTAAAATGCGTTAAAAGTTCCGTAATAAAAATATTGGTTTTTGTGTAATATTGAGTTTATTCATATCTTATGTTTATCAAATCTATTGGATGATTAATAAAAATATTTTATTGAATATAATATATATTTTTATTTTTATTTTTATTTTTATTTATATAATACATTAATATCACTCAATAATTGTAATAAATTAAATTTATTAGGATAAAACAGCTCTGTGAGAATAAAAAATGTTTTTATAAAAATATTCAATTTATATTCAATTAGTTGTTTATTGATTTATAATTAATTTATAATAAATTAATAAATTTCATATTTGTCTGACCCATATAATTTAATAAGTAAGTTAATACTATTCATAACCACCAATTTTATGGTTGTTTTATATCTTAATATATTAGATAATAGTATTTAATAATATATTGTTTTTTTGTAAAACACAGTTTTACGTGTATCACAAGCTATCGAGGAAAATCTCTTTTGAATGTAACACAAGAAAAATCAGTGTTATGTGAATTTTAACCTATAAAATATATATTTAATTTATTTAAAAAATTAGATATATTATAAATACTTCTAATAATATATTTCCTTACATGCTTGGTGTTGCGTGGAATGCACACTGTTGAATATTATGTTTATACGTTAGATTTTTTGGGCATTACATTCTCCCCACATTAATTAAATTGTGTCCTCACAATTTAAACTTGATCTTGTTGATAGATTAATATTTTCTATATTTTAAGTCCCACATCATGGAAAGGGTTCATAAAACATCCTCTAGATAAAGGGAGAATTTGTAGTAAGAAAGGTCGCATGGAATAACATATAACTGGATCTCTAAGTATGAGTAAATTTTTGGAATGTAGTGATACATACATGGTGGAAAATCAAAAATATTAATAGGGAGTGATTGAGTTCATCAATCACAAACAAGTGGATGTTAATTAGATAATTTAGGGCCCAAACATTATAAATCTGCAATGACTTTTGGAGAACATAGGTTCAATAAAAATTAATTTCCTAGGACAAAATTTTATTAATATCATTTTACTCATATAGAGAAATTCCATTTCCCCCTAAGAATACAATGAAATATACTTAATTGATATGTTTTAATTTTATATTAAAAATTTCACCTTATTTGTACTTCGATCAAATTCTAATTCATCCATTACTTTAATAAATGGATTTCCAAAAATCAACTACGATTCATGAAGCACTAAAATAATTATTTAACAGATCAAAAGTCCCATAAAAGGGTGAAAAGCTTAATTATTAATCTCTAACTATTCTTTGAGTAGAATATTGTTAATACATTAATCTCTTAACCAACAAATTTATACTATTAGTTAATCATTAATATTTACTATTAAATTTTTTTAACTAAATATAATTAAATATTATCCACGACATTGTGTAGGTCAATGGTTGGTGGGAAACTCTTATCATCATTCGATCATGGGTTCATGACACATGGCATTGCCTGATTTGATTAGTTATCACCTAGTATACATGTTTTTCTTTCTAAAAAAATAATATAATTTCCAAAATAAATTATATGGACATCCTTGAAATAATTTTAATCAATAGATATCCTTGTAAGTAAAATTTTCAAAACAACCTGAATAAATAAATAATTTATCCATTTATGTCAACATATTTCCTTCAATGATATAAGGTTTAACCTAGTTCATTCATTTTCATTGTCTATTAAAATCATTCATAATATTTTGTAATGTGAATTTTAATTATCATAAGAGTATCCCTTGGAAGTGTCAAACTAGGTGCTTTGAAAGGCCCGTTGTCATGTACCATGTTACACCGAGACCGACCAAACACATCTTATCAGTGTTGTTACTCCTAGGTACATATATTTGAGAACCTTTTCCACTTTTGGTATCTAGAAAAAGATATATTACTAGTAATACCCACATAATCCCTACGTTACCAAAAATTATAGGGTGAATCTCTATATGTATCTTCAAATTCTACTTTAGTTTTATGTTCTCTAATCTGTGTTTTCAGAAATCAAATTCCCATGGATGCTACTAAACATTATTTAATACCAACTTCAGTGAACCGACCATAGAAATCCCAAACCCTATCTCTACTATCAATTACATTGGCATATGATATAATTATATTTCATCACAAAGGACAAAATAGATTAGTAGTCTTGGTAAACAAGATACATACAAGAGTATTTTGTTACAAATTATTACACAAAGTACAACATAATGTATTTATTTTTATCTAAATAACATCAAGGATAATAACTTTTTTCCAAATAGTGTGTCCTTCAATATATTTCTTAGAACACTTCTTGGATTCCTATGTAAATGAATCATAATAAGTGTGATCCCATTTTCTCAATAATGAAAATTTATAGTAGAATATATAATTTACTAATGATAATAATAATTATTTAGTGGAATCAACTAAACACACATACCATATTACTAAAAAATTTATAAGGGGTAAATAAAAATTATGGCATGGTAATAATTAGATACACATGACATTCAAATAACTTGGTAATGAAAAAATCAATACATAAAGGTATGAAATAGAAACACATGTCATTTAATCAATGAACTAAAAATGAATTGTATCCATAGATATGCTAACATAAAATCTCAGGGATTAATAATAAATCTATAAAGAAGAAGAAAATTGTTAATTATTGTATATCATGTCATAGGAAATTGAAACCCTATACTATTAAGATCAATCATCCAAATAGTTTAAAACTTCTTGTAGAAACCTGTTTAAATTTTCAATTTTATTCATACCACGAGGACCTATTGATGTATCAAGGAGCAATATAATGTCTTGGATCGACCCTTTATAACATGTATAAGGAATTATTCATAATGAGTAATCAGTATAATTAATAAACAATACACATTATCAAATATCTGTATTGAAAAAATAATATAAAATTTTCAATATTCCCCTAAATAATAGAATAGCTATCAATGTAGACACCTTATGTAAAATTGTATAAAATTTCGGTAATTGTAATATCCGTGATAATTAAAATAAATAATTTAGTGGAAATTCAATGTTAAATGATCATATGAGATTGATTATTTCAAGGGGAAAACATATGAATCATGGAAGTTAATATGGATAATATCCTTGTGTCCAAATCAATAATAAATAATCAAGAGGATTTATATGGATTGTATCAATACAACATGTCCCATGTGGATCAAAATAATGTTTTTTTGTCATTAAGAATAAAAATAGTATAAAAAGGTATTCAAAAACATTCTTGAGAAAAATATAATTTTGTTTTGAAAAACCGTTTGAAAAAACTTTTCATTTAAATCACTCATGAAAACATTATCCTTAAAAATTTACCTTTTATACTTGCAAAGGAAGATTCAAATAAATGACAATGGTTAAATTCGTACAAGCCATACCATATAGAAGAACATTCCTTTTCCATGGTGAAAAGTATTAAAAAATTCCTTGTTGGTAAAGTGATAAGAATATTCCTATAAAAACATTAGAAAATAAAAAGGGTAAACATGTATTTACCAAACAAAAATTAAATTAATTTTTGAAATCAATTTAATAGAACATTTTTTAGTGGAAAATAGATTCTCCAACTAAAGATAGAAATGAATTCATGTTTTCTTAAAAACATTTTGGGTACTAAAGAGTGTAAGAATTATACAAATACATGAAAATTGTCACTAATAACCATAGGAGAGGAAAATGAAAGGTTTTATTCAAAAAAATACTATAATTTTCACGAATGTAAATACCTTTGAAGTATCATTAAATTTATTTTTGTGTAAAATAATCTTCAAACATTCCAAAGTGTCCCATACCACTTTGAAAATTTTTAAATCATTAAAAAAATTAATGAATATTATAGAATGGTAGTTTTAAAAACCCTTATCATAAAATAATTCATGATATAATATATAAAAAATTTAATTATATACACCACACAAAATAAATAAGTGATGAAGATGAAATTTATCTCAAATAAGTAAAAACTGAGATGAATATCCCTTATCACTATGGTAACATATGAATCATAATACTCAAAAGTAATTATCGTGGAATGAATCCATGAATATAAAATAATTCATTATATATTATATCAAAAGGTATAGTAGTAACACCCAAAAAAGTGACAGGTGTTAATGGTATATGAATCACCAAATGAAATATGAGACATAATTCCCTTACCTAGTGTTTTCTTTCAGGTAACCACCCACTATCCCCTTTATAAGGGGTTTATAAATATTAATAACTTATTCCAGAACCATTAAAATATTTATTTTATCTTATATAATCTCATTTTTTATATCTTAATACCCATTATTTAATATACATTCACTACATTAACTATTTCAGGTGTTAATTGCCTAGTTTTTTGAGTATGTTTTTACTTTTTATTTATTGTTCATATTAATTAAATCATTATTTCATCCCCTATAGAATTTAAATAATGATATAATTATCATATGTATTCAGTGTTGAGCATGTATTGTTTCAACAATCTTTATTTTTATAATGATTTTCGATGATCACAAATACCCTTATTTGTTATTATAATAATTTTACTTTAAGTATATTCCAAGAAATTAGTATTCATTCTATTCTTAATTTGTTAATAATATTAAAGAATATGATTCACATGAAATATTTTTCAAAGTGTGTAGAAAGGTATTCAGTGTGTTCTGAAAACAAGTTTTATATCATACATTGGAGGGCATAGCGTACGGATTATATCCTATGTTTATTTTATGGGAGTTCAGAAAAGTATGGTCAATAATCCTTAAGCTGATAGAAAAGAAAGGTAAAAGAACCTAATGTTTATAAGTAACCATACATTTTTTATATGATAAAATTATTCATGAATAACCCTATGTATGTATTTAACCTTACATTTTCTTCACAAAAATATGGATCATCAACCCTACTTTTGTTGTGAACCTTACGTTTTATTAAATATTATGGATCTTATACCATACATTATGAAGCAATGAAAAGTATGGATCATATACCATATGTTTAAAAGTAGATGAAAAAAGCGTGGATCATCAATCTTATGATTGTAATACACCATACATTTGGAACCCAACTTTTGTCTACTTCATGTATCAGATATTTGAATTTTCAACTTTATCGTGAAATGGTCATGCAATGGTCTTTTGTGGAATATCATGATGATTTCAAGCAAGATTCAAAGACCAATTTTAAAGCGCATATTTGAATAATTTAATTTAGTTTATATGTGATTCAAAGGATCAATTTAATAAGAGGATTTCATGACTATTATTCAGGGATGTTACAATTTATCTGTTTTCAATGATTTAAATATCTCGATCTATCAAGCGATCTATGTGGATTTGAATTTTATGAAGCAAGTGTTCATCTTTGTGATATATATTCTATTCATCTGATTTTGAAGATATATCTATTGAATTCATGTAGTGTATTAGACTTTGAATACTCATGCATCAAGATACTTTTTACAAAGATATTGGAGACTCAAAAAGAAAAATAGAGATACACCATTTCTTTAAAAATATCATTTATATATATGATAAAACAAATAATGACAAGATTATATTTTATATTATAGAGAGAAACATTGATGATTTACCTATACTACATTGAAAATAAATTGTATGTCTTCAATTGATAGGTTTCAGATTTCATATCAAGAAAAAATTTCAACCTTGCTGATTCATAATGGATCTTACCTAAAGAAAATCCTTTCTAAAAATAAAAATTCATCTACTGACAGTTTTTTACTACTGCAGATGTGAAGAACAACATGAAAGTATTTTAAAACAAATTCTCTTTTATTTTGAGTATCATCTTCTCATACTAAGCTATTTTGATTTTTTCTATGTTTAGAACTAGAAGGATATGTTATAGCCTTAAATTGTAGTGGTTTCAACTTCCCGTACATAGTTTTGTATAGTATTGTCAAAAGAGGACCGACTAGTGAAAATCAAAAAGCTCATATAGAAGAGCATTGGTGGAGTGGAATAGGGGATCTTTGTTCCCTAAACCACTATAAATCTTTTCATCCTGATATCTATTTATTTCTGATGCATAAACAATCTGGTAAAGATAAAAGCACAAAATTGTATGTCAACAAGATTTCTCAAAGAAGTTTTAGAACGCACAATCCCACCCCCCCTTCTTATGTATATTTTGTATAACTCGATTAAACACTTGGTATAAAATTTGGGGCTTTTGTTAAAGCTAATGGAAGTTGAATGTAAAGGATTATATAGAGATATCAATGGTTGATAGATGAGAGAGAATGTAAATGGTTAGATCTCCATACTTCAATGGTAAAAAATATGGATATTGGAAATTGAGGATGATCATCTACCTGAAGAACTTTGGATATAGAGTCCACTTATAAATTCTTACTCCTTATGATATTGATAAGAATCCTAAAACATAGAGTGTAAAACCGAAACAATGTTTGACATGAAATAAAAAGATATGAATTCTATCATATTTGGTTTCATTCTAGATGAATTTAATCAAGAATCTCAATGCCCGACTCTTTATGAGATGTCGCAGACAATTGCAATTTCTTATGAAGGAACTGACAATGTCAGGAAAATGAGGTATGCTACATCAAAAATGAAATTAAATAATTTTAGAATTATTTAAGGTGAAAGAATCACTCAAATGAATAGAAGGATTGCAGATAAAGTAAAAAATATTACTACTTTGGGAGATCCTATCATCCAATAAGTTCAAGCCTTTAAAGTACTGAGAGTACTGCCAATCAGATGGAATGGGATATCAACATCCATTATGAAATCATCACCTGTTAAAAATTTAACTAAGAGAGAATTTATTCGGACCCTGATGATGTATAAATCTAAGATAGAAGATCAAGATAATGAGAATAATGTGTTGATATAAAGATAAAAACTGCTTTTAAAGTTATATCTCAGAAGAAGAGCAGAATGATGAAACAAGAGATCAAAAGGGAAGAAATTTCTCACTCATTTGATTCAAAAATAAAACAAGCATAGATGGGAAAAAATTCAGAAAATTTTATAAGAAAAAGAAAGTATTCATAAAATCATTGAAGAATGATGAGAAGTATCCAAATGAATTCAGATTAAATGAATGCAAGAACATGGGTAACATGACACATGACTGCCCTCTGCTAAAAAAAGAAAATAAAAAGAAGTTTTTAAAAAAATACTAATTATGAATAGAAATATAAAAGATCAATGAAAGCTACATTGAGTGTTTCTGAAGACTCCAGAAGCTCATCAAAGTCTGACTCATAAAAATAATAATCAAATCTAAAAGTAAAAATGTGCTTTAGGGATGAAGATAATTAGGTAATATCTTATTACTCTTCAAATTCTGATTCTAAACCTAGATGCTCAAATGATAAACTTGAAGCCTATTGCAATATGCTAGAAGAAAAATAAGATTCTTTATTTAAGAAGCATAAATCATTGGAAAACAATTCACAATGAAATTTTAGGAGGAAGAGACACATTTCTAAAACAAAATCAAGAATTAATTGAGAAATATAGCTCATATGACACAAACAGTCAAGATCTTGAAAATAAGATCAAAACACTACAAGATGATGAAGAAACCTAAAAAAGATAAGCTCTCATTTTAACAAAAGGAGAAAATTATTTAAATTAAATTCATGGTAAGAATGAGATTATAAAATTAATATACGAAGTAGTCAGTAATGGTGAGAAACCGAAACAATAAAAATAATATTTTTTTCAATAAAAAAGATGTAATTTGAAACTAATGTGGAACAAAACAACATACATCTAAAAACTGTTATTTAAGAAATCCCAAAACTAATTTAATTAAATAGGTATTTATTTCAAATAGTTTATTTGACTCAAATTATTATAGATAAATATTGAAAATTTGGATTCCCATATCACTGCTAGCTAACACTACTAGACCCATGAAAATATGGGTACCAAAAAAACTATTTTTTGAATGCCTTTGCTGGATGCATGTCACAGAAGATGAAAATAAATATGGTACCTGGATAGTGGATTCTCCAGGAATATGAGTGAAAACTCATCAAATGTTAAAACATTAACTAAAAATTATTGTGGATTAGTCACCTTTGGTGACAATGAAAAAGGAAAAATAATTGGTATTAGAACTATTGGAGATCCAGAAGTAGTCCCAAAAAATAAAGTAATTTATGTTCAAGGATTGAAATAAAACCTGATAACTATTTCTTAACTTTTTTATGATGTTTATTTTGTTTATTTTTCTAAATACTTCTATTATGTTTTTAAAGACAAATTTCTTAAATTTAGAGAACCTAGAACTGAAAATGTTTATACCTTGGACTTAAGTTCCTTGATTAAATAAATGTAAATTATTGAACTTCTATGATATTTGAATCTTGGATCTGGAATAGAAGACTTATACATTTCAATGTTTATGTTTTACATAATATTTCTAAGAAACAATTAATTTTTAATTTACATAGTATTAAATTTGATAGTGAAAGATTCTATGATGCATGTAAAATTTTCAAGCAAACCAGATCTTCCTTCAAATCAATTAACAAAATGGTTACATCAAAATATTTAAAACATATCCATATGGATCTGATTGAAACATCAAGAGTAGAAATTTTTGCTGGTAAATTATATGTATATCTTTTAGATGATGACTATTCTATATTTACTTTATATATTTTATAAAATATAAAAATAATGATTTTATTATATTTGAATGTTTTTGAAAAATGTTCAAAATGAAAAATATTTTAAAATAATTCCATTAAGAAGTTGTCATGGTGGAGAATTTGAGAATCAGAAACTCAATTCCTTTATCCCAAATTTTGGTATTGAACACACCTTCTCAATACCAAGAACACGTCAACAGAATGGAATTGTTGAAAGAAGAAATACAACTATTAATGAAATGGTTTGGACTATGAAAAATGAATACAGTCTTCCAACCTGTTTTTTGTAGAAGCTATAAGAAAAACCTGCTATTTAATGAATAGAGTTTTAATTATAACAATTATTGAAAATACACCCTATGAACTATGGAATAATAGAAAAACTATAGTAAAATAATTTAAATTTTTTGGATGCAAGGTGTAGACCTGGAACACCAAGGAAAATCTTGGAAAATTCGATACAAAATCTGATAAAGAAATTTTCGTAGGATATTCTGCTACTTCCAAAGCTTATAGAGTTTTTAATAAAAAAAATAAAGGATTTTTAAAGAGTTAGTTTATGTGAAATTTGATGAATCTGACCCTTTTGATAAAAGGAAATATCAAATTGCAGAATCTGACTCTAATGATTACATGAGACTTGAGTACTTAAAAAATGATTTTGAAAATGATATAAACAAATTTCAGTCTAGTTAATAATAACATGACATTGATGAACATAATAGTGTTTTACCTAGACAGTAAGGAACCTTTAAGAATAACCCTTTATAAAATATTATAGGAGACATCGACATAGGAATAACAACGAAAATAAATATAGTAAATCTAGATGAATTTTATTCCTTTCTATCTCAATTAGAACCATTGTCAATAGAAGAAGCCTTAGTTGATGAATTTTGTATAATTGAAGTACAATAATAACTAAACCAATCTAAAAGAAATGAAGTTTGTAAATTAGTTGAAAGACCTAAGAACTGTCCAATTATTGGAGCTAAATGGGTCTTTAAAAGTTAAAAAATGATCAAGGTATCATAACTAGAAATAAAGAAAAATAATAGCCAAAGGTTATAATCAAGAAAAAGGTATAGATTATGATGAGATATTTTCCTCTGTAGCTAGATTAGAAGCCATTAGGTTTCTTTTATCCTATACATATCATAGTAATTTTAATGTATTTCAAATAGTTGTTAACTCTACATTTTGAAATAGAGATTTAATGAAAGAATTTTATGCCGAGCAACTTCTTGGTTTTGAAAATTCCAAAAAAAAATATTTTTTTAAAATTACTAAATCTTTTTATAGCCTTAAACAAGTACATAGAGCTTGGTATAAAATATTAGGTACTTTTATTTGGAAAAATAATTTTACTATTGGTATTCTAGATCCAAAAATTTTAAAGAAAAATATAAATTCTAATATTCTATTGGTTCACATTTATGTTGTTCATGTCATTTTTGGATAAACAAATAATTAACTCTGTAATGAATTTTGAAATTTAATGCATTTGAATTTTAAATGAGTGTGATGGGAGAACTAAATTTCTTTTTAGGACTTAAAATCCATCAAAATGATTTTGGAAATATTTTGAATCAAAGAAAATACATTACTGATTTACTAAATAAATTTTGACATGAAAACAACAAGGCATATACAACTCCTATGTGTACTAATATAAAACAAGAGTTGAATGAAACTGGAAAATCCAGTAGACAATAAGTTTTATATAGGTATAATTGGTATTTTATTATATCATACTTCTAAGATGTTAGATATTATGTAATCAGTATGTCTTTATCGAAGATTTCAATCAAATCCTAAGGAATATCATCTTATAGCTGTCAAAATAATTTTTAGATATTTAAAAAGAAATGTTTTTCAATCATTCTTTATAAGAAAACTTATGATTTTAATTTAATTTTGTATTTAGATGCTGATTTTAGAAGTTTTAGATTATATAGAAAAATAACCTTAGGAACCTATCACTTTTTAGGAAAATCCTTATTATCATGATCTAGTAAGAAACAACACTCAGTTTCTTTGTCAACAACCGAGGAAGCATGTATCTACAAGCAGTTTTTGTGCACATTTTTTTTTGATAAAAAATAATATTATAGAATATAGACTAAAATTTAATAATACACTTATTTTATTTGATAATACTAATGCTATAAATATTTCAAAAAATTCAATAAGTCATTCTAGATCTAATCATATTGATATTAGGCATAATTTTCTAATAGATCATGTTCTTTATAAGTATATATTTTTAGAATTTATCAGCAATGTATTTCAATTAGCTGATAGTTTTACTAAACCACTTCCCACATCAAGTTTCGATTTTATTAATGGAGATATAGGTTTATTGAATTTTAAAAAAAACTTTATTTTTATTTTTAATTTAATTTTATTTTTAATAAATTTTATTTAATTTTAATCTTAAATTTATTTGGTCATATGATTTTTATTTTTTAATTTTTAACTATTAAAAATAATTTTTTTACTTATCTTTTAAATAAGTTACACTTTTTTAATTCTATATTGAATTTTAAATACACATAATACAATTTAATTTATTTTAAATTCTATAATGATTATTATGGATGTAATGGCATGAGAATAATAGCTCTATCAGAGCCCATTTCTAATTCAAAACCCACTAATTTTCTCAAAACCATTCAAAATACTGAAACCCTTTACCTCTTTTTGTCAGGCATTTCTGATACCTACAAAACCCTATAAGCTCAAACCATCAAATATTTTTGATAGAAATTTAAAAGACAAAGATAATCAAAGAAGGAGAACCCAGCAATGCTATGTTATAGTGCTCTACTGGCTAGAAAATATTTCATGGCAAGGTAATCAATTTTCAGTGGTTATACCAGATGCATCTGATGCTAAAGAAAGATGTAGAAGTTTAATATCTCAAAAAGGATTTCAATGAGGACTAAACTGAATTATTATTGAAGGTAGATTTGATAATTTTTTATAAATATATTCATTTTAGTTTGGGAGATACAAGGGATTCGAAAATTTCAAAAATATAGGATAGTGATTTCTTGATCTCTTCTATTGAAATAGATAGGATTTTATACTTACCTCACGGGGGAGTTTTTCATTTTGATCTGAAGTCAATCGGGGATAGGAACAAAAAATATTAGGATGTCATTTATTTTATGTTTGGTTCTAATAACATCATGAAAATGTTGGTAATGGATTTAGAAATAGATTTGAAAATCTTGGTTATGTTTTCTCAAACTGGGATTGCTCCAAGAATGTTAGAGAGAGAGAAGATTCTTTTTCTAGATGTGTATATAATGTTTTTGTTATTATGTGAAATCAAGCTTAATTTTAAATCATATGTAATTAGATATCATAATTATTATTGTCAACTAGAGGCTCGAATGAATTTTTATCCTTATGGGAGATTTGTCACACAATTTCTATTCAGGAAGGATATAGAGTGACTGGTTGATGTGAGAGTTAAATTTCATTATAGAATTGTGTTTAATGTTAGAACATTGAGGAAACTGGGATTTTTCTAGAGTATTATTAAATTAAAAATCATGTCAGTTAGGGATAATGAGGATCAGTTGTATTCATAGGGGGAGAAACCTGTAAAATTTAAAGAAGGTATGGATGAATCTAAATTCGGAAAAGCTTCAGATACTACAAGGAGACTTAGATTTGTAACAGAAGATCCCTCTGCTGATGAATAAATTCAAGGAGGAATTCAATAATATAGTCCTAGAGATGATAAATCTAGCGGAGAACCTACTCCATAAAATGTTCTTACAACAAGAGATGTTATAGGTTATAAGTTTGTGAGTGCAATCGTACAAGAGGAAACTGTTCCTCAAGAAAAAGAAATTCTACCTTAAGAAGAAGAAGTTGATTCTCAAACTGAAGTGAAAGGTTTTTCTTCAGTTGAGGTAGAGTCAAGAACTGATGTTGTACCTCCAATTGAAAAATCTCAAGGAATGGAATTAATAGATCAATTTTTCGACCAGATTAACTCTATATAGATTAAAAATACTTATACTAAACTGGTGAAACAAATTTATATTCCATTAGTTATTAAATAAAATATTCCAGAAGAAATTCATGTTGAGATTTCTCCAATGGAGCACCTATGTTCAGATGTTGTGTATAGAGGACAACCTATTCAAGAAAACTACTCTAACATCCTTAGAGAAGTTCTAAATGAATCATTCTCAGTTGAGATTTTATGAGAAAAATCAATTGAGAAACCAGTTGATCAGGATGATGAAGCGAGATCGGATACGAAATTATTACCAAGGATCTTAATAGATCAAGGTGTCAATCAAACACATGGTACCTATGACTCATGTGTTTTCATATTTAGGAGTTTGTTAGAAAATTTTATAGAACTCAAATTATGATTTAAGAATTGAATTATAGAAAGAGAAAAAAATATTTCAAAATATGAATGATGGTTCTATTTAAAAGAAAGATTTTAATGTTTTTAAGAAATAATTGTTGGTAGAAGTTGCAAAATTAAAATATGAAATTGTGTTGGAATCAGATTTGGAAAAACTGAAATGTTTTATGGAGAAACAGTTTTTAACTATCAGAGGAATTTATGAAAGTATATCAGGTACTTTTCCTGATTTGATCAAGAGATTCCAAGACATTACAACTATAATGAGTGACATGAATGACATGTTTCAGGACTTACAATGTAATAGTGCTCCTTTTTCAGTACTACTAGATAATCAAAAGCATATTTTTTACCAGATCACCTCAAGTGAACAAGCTATTCAAGAATTTCTGAACATATTCACTAATAAGATCAATAAGTTTATAGAGATGGGAGAAATATTGAATGAGTTTTTTAGGGTGAACCTCATTGAAGATCATTATTTGACCTAGGAATGAAGGGACTTGATAATTTCGTTGGGAGATGGTATTAGGAAAATATTAAGGTTACAGTTGTTAGAGTTGAAGGAGGTTGTTCAGAATCGCTGAAATTCCCATTCTCATACCATTATCCCAACAACCTTCATTCCTATTCATTAATGTACTTGTATATTGTTTTATCAATGAAATTTCATAATTATCATATTTAATGGATATTTACATTGTTTACGTCTATGGTAGACAGCCTAAAAATAAAATAAAATTTATTTATTTACAATTTATTAGAACATTTGATTACAAGTTCAATGCTACATTAAATGTGTTATATTCCTTATTTTATCATTCTTTTTAATATCACAAAAGGGGTTGAAATTTGGGTAAACACAGAATTTTTTTAAATTAATTGATTTTTGTAAATTTTTAAAGAAAGAGATCATTGTTTTTAAAAAGACTTTTGGGGGATAATTTTTTTAGAGAACCTTTTGAGATAAATTTTGACAAACCAGAATTGTAAATTTTCAAAGAGGTATTTGGAAGTAAAAAATTAAAAATTGTTTTTATCCTTGAAAAACTCTAAATTAAATGTAAATAATTTAATGGGTTTCTGTGATCATCAAAAGGGGGAGATTTTTTAGCATTTATTGTTTAAGCACTATATAATTTTAGGATAATTTTGATGCTCACAAATACACTTATTTTTTATTCTAATGATTTTACTTTAAGTATATTCATGGAATTTAATATTTTTTATATTCCCAATTTTGGAATAATATTAAATCATATGATTCAAGTGAAATATTTTACAAAGTTTTCGGAAATCTATTCAGCATGTTCTAACAACACTGTTCATATCGTATGTTGGAGATCATAGCATAAGGATTATATCCTACTTTATTTTACGGGATTTCAGAAAAGTATGGTTAATCAACCTTACATTGATAGAAAAGTATGGTAAAAGAAACTTATGTTTTGAATTAACCTTATGTTATTTATATTATAATAGTATGAATTATTAACCCTATGTAAGTATTGGACCTTAAGTTTTCTTCAAAAAAGTATAGATCATCAACCAAACCTTTGTAATGAACATTACGTTTTATCAAAGAATACAGTTCTTATACCTTATATTCTAATAAAAAGAAAAGTATGGATCATATACCATACATTTAAAAGTAGAAGAAAATATAATGGATCATCAACCATATGTTTGTAATCAACCTTATGTTTGGAACCATACGTTTGACTTCATTATGTGTCGGAGATTTGAATTTGTTACTTTATCGTAAAATGGTCTTTTGTTGAATATCAGGATGATTTCAAGCTTGATTCGAAGACAAATTTTAAAGTGCATATTTGAATGACATAAAGCCATTTATATTTAATTCAAATGATATATTTAATCAGAGGATTTAGTGCCTATTATTAAGGGAAGTTAAGACTTATCTATTTTCAAATATATAAAGATCACGATCTATCATGCAATCTGTGTGGATTTGAGTTTTATAAAGAAAGTGTTCATATTTCTGATTTATATTCTATTAATTTGATTTTGAGTATATATCTCTTAAATACATAGAGAATAAAATATTTTTAAGACTCGTGCATCAAGATTCTTTTTACAGAGATATTGGAGACTCACAAAGAAAAACATAGATACACTGATTCTTTAAAAAGAAATTTTGTAGATATGCTGCTACAAAGAATGATCAGATTATATTTTATATCAAAAAGAGAAATGTTAATGATTTACCTAATCTATATTGAAGATAATTTGTATGTCTATGGCTGATAAGTTTCTAATTTCATTTCAAGATCAAATTACAACTAGATTGATTCAAAACTACTCTTACCTAAAAAACAATCCATTATGAAGATAACGATCTATCTAATTTTAGTTTTGTATTGCTGCAACTTTGAAGAAAATATGGATAGTATTTAAAAAAGGTATTCTTTTATTTTGAGTACCGGCTTCTTAAACTAATCTATTTTGACCGGTTCTGTGTTTAGGACCAGAATGTTCTGTTTCAGCCTTAAATTGTAAATGTGTCAACTACCCACACTCAGTTGTGGATGATCTAGTGAAAAGAGAAGAGAGTAGTGAAAATCACCAATATCAGGTAAGATAGTGTGGCTGGAGTGTAATAGGGTATCTTTTTTCCCATAATCACTATTAATCTTTTCTCCCCCATATCTATTTTTTATGCTGCATAAATAAATTGATAAAGATAAAAGGACATAATTTATTGTCATCAAGATTTCTCAAAGAAGTTATTAAAGACACAATTCACCCCCTCCCCCTCTTGTGTATATATCATATAACCTGATATAAAATTCAGTACATATTTATTTATAACAATCTATAGGTTTTGGATATAAGAAATGAAATGCATAGTTTATGGAGACTGTAGGCCTCACGTACGTATGAACACTAGTTTATTTTCTTTATCGTATCAAAAAATAAATGTAACTGATACATATGTATATTATAATTCTAGTATAATATATATGTAATATATTTTATATATTTTTATTAAAATAATAAATTATACATTCCATGTATATTGTGAATGAATCACATCACTTTCAGAGGGCGGTAGTCCACACATCCATAAACATTGTTAATTTATTCCCACAAAATGGAGTGCATAAAGGTATGTGATATAAAATAATTAAAGTGGTATAAATATGTAATAAATATAATATATAACATATATAAATGTATTTTCCATCATAATTTCCAACATGATATGAGGTAAAGGAAAAATGAACAATCATCGTTCTGTGAGGCGGTAGTTCTCCATACACGTAGACAGTATGTTTGTTACCCATTTGATGGAAGTGTGTGTAAGTTTAGGTAAAACCATTAGTATAAAAACAAACTAGTATATGTATTATATTGTTTTTTTAAAACATGAAATAATTTTATTTGAGAGATTGGAAAATTGAAATAAATCTAAAAAACTTGAGGAATTTTGTTACCTCTTATTCTGGTAACTCCTTTTGGTTTCCACCAAAGATCTTCCTTGTATTTCACTATGACACATGAGAGTATTAAAGGATGAATGAATGGAATATAGGGATATATTTTGGTATATATATTTCAATCCAAAGTGGATTTATAGGTTATAAGAAACGGGAGGAGAGGTGGCCTTTTTATTGTGGAGGAGGAGTGTCACGCTTGTAATATTTTGAAAAAGGAATATCATACATGTTTTTCACATTGAAAGTGGATCCCATAATTGTAAAATTTCAATGTATGTTTGTATATGGTCGAAATATTTCAATTCAATATCTCTTGGAAAAGATTTTAGGTCATTTGGGCCATTAAGATTAATGTTTAGTCCCATGTTAAGATTAATTTTACCTTAATCATTCTAATTGTTTTTAATTTTTTTTCCCAAATATTTTTTTTGTCAAAAACTAATTTGACCTTATTAGAAATTATAATTTTTTTTATTCCAAATAGACAATCCATTTTTCTAAATTCCAATCACAATATTCTTATAAATTAATTTAAATTTAACCCCACAAACGGGACGATAATGCGTGTTTTTAACGTTAAAATATCCAGAAGTTTGCTTGTTATTATAGTAAATTTCAATGTGAAATTGATTCCATTTACCAAAATTGGAATAATATATTAATATGTGATATAATTAAAATCTAAAAAAAATGAAAATAAAATTTAACCCAATAAATAAATTTGATGAAAAAGAATTATTGAACTAAAATTCAATATTATTCACTATTCAATAAAAATTCAAACTTAGCAGAAAATTACCAAATATGTACCCCAACCATATTTTTATGTTTTTTAGTTCAAATGTGAATTTTATTTTAACATATAATATTTTCAAAAGTTCCAAAAAAATTGTATTAAAATTAGTATCTCCATTAAAAGGAAAAAAATGTGTTTTAATATAAATATAGGTTTTTATGTGCAATATTGAGTTTATTCTTATATTATGTCTACCAAATATATTGGATTATCATCATTAATATTTTATATTCTAATATATATATATATATATATATTACATTAATATCACTCAAAAATTGAAATTAATTTTGTTTATTTGGATAAAACAACTTGGTCGCCATAAAAAAATTTCTATAAAAATATTCATTTTATATTCAATTGGTTGTTATATTCATTTATTATTAATTTTTAATCAATTAACTAGTTTAATATTTCTGTTAAATATATATTTTCATAATTTATTTAATACTATTCATAACCACTTATTTAATAGTTATTTTATATCTTCTTATATTAAATAATAATATTTAATAATATATTATTTTTTGGTAAAACTCCGTCTTCCATGTGACATAAGATATTGAAGAAATCATTTATTGATTTTAACATAAGATAAATCAATTTTGAATTCATTTTAATTAATAAAATATATATTTAATTTACTTAATATATTAATATATTGTAAATACTTTGGATGTTATATTCCCTTACATGCTTGGTGTTGTGTTTCCTACACGCTATTGAATACAATGTTCTTGCTTTATATTATCAGGGAATTAAATTTTAAAACCAAAAAAGTCATAAGTGTTACTGAATAAGATGAATCAGATTTTCAATTTTCTTAGAACACCATATGGAATGAAATTCATGTAAGTAATGTACATGTTGGAGGATCTAACACATGAGTGATGGCATTTTGTAGTTGAAGATAAATTGGACCAAGGAATTTGATGGGAGGATTTTGAATAAATTTTCAACAAACAACCATATCCTCACATGTTCATGTTTACTTGAGAAAATTATTTTTTTAGCTTGAATCAATATAACCTAAATGTTTTAGAGTAAATAGCTAAATTCATGAATTTAGTTTAATTTTCACTAAATGATTATATATGTGTGTTCTTGAAGGCATGCATTTTCGAATCATTGTTCAGGATGGAGATTTACAAAAAGATTCTCAAGATTTTTATAATGTCTTTTACAAAGATGTCAAATAGAGTGATAGTTTTTAAAAGATAAATCTAATAAAATATGGGTGGAGTAATCATGTTTATACCTATTAATAATTGTGGGTACTTTAATACTGGGAATAAGTGAAAGAGGGGAGCCTATTTCAAATGTATTGGAATGACTTAGAATTAAGAAGGTTGAATCGATGAATCTTCCTCCTAAAGAAAATAGTAGTTCTATATGTTTTTAATGGGTTTAATTGGATGTCATGAAGGGAGATTGTATAGTAACACAGAGAGCATTACACAATTGCAACCTTATGGGGAATCTTTATCACTATTGTCATAGTGTTCCAAGGTCCAGTGTTAGAGGAACATCTCACGTTTCATAGACATCATATGATTCAATGGGGTGGGGGATGAAAATTAATTTTGTTCAAAATAACTGATTAGACCATGGTTATTATAACAATACCATGACTCATCATGTAGTGAAATCTCAATAGGGCATTCATGATAATGGTGTAGTAGTAATCAATTTTATGGAGCAGAGAAAATTATCATGGATGATCAATTTCGATGATTGATTGTGAGAGGTATGATTAATTTTTATTATACCATTACTGTAACGCCCCGACCCCAGTTACCCAGAGTCGGTGCATTATTACATAACATTGGAATGATCATGAGAAAAATCAAATCTCGAAAGACCAATTGGTTTAGTAGCCTTGGAAACACTAGATAAATTCATAAAGTTTTACATTACATCAATAAGTGAAAAGCTATAACAATATATTGTCTCCATATTCCACACTCATATCCCCAGATACTATCCCTGCAGATCATTCATAAATTACTTCTTCATATCCTAGGAAAAATAAAAAAAAAGAAAAGGGGTGAGCTCAAATGCACAGTAAGGATAACAATAAAGCGTAAACTTTCATAAATAGGAATAAAAATTTAAGGCAATGTATAACTAAAACAAAAGCCTTTTAAACTTGAACTTCAACATATTATAGAAAAAGTAAAATGAAATAATTCCATTTACTTATTTACATTGATATTATACTAATCAAATAATCACATGCAATGTCAATAACCACTTTCATAATGATGTAATGCATAATTCCAGACTATCATAACCACATAGACAAGGCCTCATGCCCAGACTACAAATAAGATTTTGCCAAGGCCTTGTGCCAAGACACTAGTTTGTCTCATAAGACATACCGATGCATCGAGGAGCCATAGCGGGCTCCACCCGTCACATATTAAGTCCAATGCATTCCCATATGAAAAGGTTTAAACATAACATAAAATTCGTATTAAAACTAGCATACGAAATGTCAATATTTTCACCATAAACCATGAATGGTATAAAAATTGCACATCCACTATCAAACATATCACAAAACCTTCAATATAATATATAATTTTTTATCATAATAAATCAACTTCAAATAATCTTAAAATCCATCAAAGGATGTTGACATAGATGAAATCAAAACTATTTGAGAGAAATATCTCTTTTCTCGAAATCATTGAAAAGTCACACATTTATAAATGAAGTAATTTAAAAGAGATTTTTGAATCAAAGAGTCCCACACTACTTTGAAACTTTTGAAAAGAAATATCATTTCAAAATCATCATGTCCAAATAAATAAATCCTTAAAATCATTTTGAAAACATGGACATTAATTAAAAATATTTAGAAATATAAATCTTTAACACATTTAAAATTATGATCTTAATAAAGAGTAACTTTAAAAAATTCTTAAAATATTCATTTTGAAATCTTTTAAAAGTCACATAATTATAAAATAAAACATTTACTTTGAAAATATTCTTATAATCTTGTAAGGGAAGCTTTGACGATTTTATAACGGAGGTAAATAGCCGCACCTGCCGTATAAGTTAAAAAAACATTCTTACCTTAAATTTGTCGAAAGGTAAAAAGTGCCTTGTTTGGAAAATGACGAAAATATTTTTTTAAAAACACATAAGGGTATAAATGACTTTAACCCATATTATTTGTAAATAGTAAAATTGTTTTGAAATACATTTCTAAGAAACATGTATGTGGATGATAAAGAGATCCCAGTAGATAATTGTGTATAAACAACCTCGGATAATAAAGAGATTGTGAAATAAACCCTTAACTTGTACATTTCCTTGGTTGAGGGTAGGTTAACCTCTTTTATAAAGGTGAAATAATTGTTATTAAATTATACAAGAATCATATATATTAATATGATATCATATATGATCTTTTAAAATTTCTTTGTTAATAATATCTTAGTATTATCTTCGTTTCGGGTGTTAACTTACACGTTTTCTTTTATATGTTTTGTTACGTAAGCCATGTTTTTAATGGTTAGGTTTTATATTTTTCATATTCAGAATTATATAGAGTCCTGAAAAATTATTTTTAAATCATCAAATGATAATTATACTTGAATGGATATGATGGAGAATGAATCTCATCGCGTTCGTGGAGACGGTAGTCCATACGTACGCACGAGCGACAATATCATTCTTTTGATATTAAAAATATATATAATTGGATAGTATATCATATATACAGAATCATTATCATGTTATATTTATTATTTACATGAGTTACACATCATTATTATACCCATCCATATAATAATATATTGAATAACAATTACACCACGACGTGGAGACGGTAAGATGTACGTACACATGTATGGTGACATGTTATTCAAAGGGTGGATAGAATAATGAATATGGTTGTACCATATTTATAATAACAACATAGTATATATAATATACTGGAGTTATTATTTTATAATGGTAATAACAAAGAAAGAAGAAGTGGAAGATGTAATGAATTTGAAAAAGATTGGTGAAAACATTACCTCTTCTTCGGGTTCTTCCTTTTGATTTGATCAAAAGGGCTCAATAGGTTGGCTTTCTGATCAAACTAAGGCCTCTAGGTTGTACTAAGGGATGTTGAGAGAGTATTTGGGTAGAGTTTGGCCGAACCAAAATACTTTGAAGGTGTGAAGTAAAGATAAGGGGGAGTGACCTTTTATAAGAGGGGTAAGGGGCACCTTTGGAAAAGCTAGAAATACTAATTTATAATAAATTCATATTACATTTATAATGGCTCAGAAGTATATTATTAAAATGTTAAGGTGGGTATAGTTAGAAAAACATTCAACCAATAGAATTTATACAGGTTTCGGTTACTATATTAACCTTATCTTTTAGTTTTAACTCTTAGTTAATTAGTTTGACATTTACCATGTCACCTTGTATTTTTATATTATATAGTTAATAAACATACTATATACATCCAAGAGACCCCCAAGTGGTCCATTAATGATACACCTATAATGATATAAGTCTCTTGGCCGAACATTATATTTTTAAGAATTTAATATCAATTAATAATATAATATTTGTTTTAAAAACTCTTTTATGTCAATTTTGACACTATTCAATAGTTGATTTTTGTGAAACTCATAACAGAATAATTACTTCGAAAAAGTAAATTAAATCAATACTAATATGTCATATTATCCTATAAAATTAGTTCGATTCATTAAAAGTCACAAATTATATTTATTTGGGTATTTATAATATCAATTATTTTAATTTTTCACTGTTATGGTAATTACTGCATCATCATTGTGTCATAAATAAATTAAATTATTTAATGTCTAAAAATTATAAATAAAATATAATTATGTATGGAATCTTATTATATTTATAATGAATATTTACAATATAATTTATCTTATGTATAACCCTATATTAAAAATGTTTTAGTAAATAAACATTGATTTTAACTCTTTTAACTCTTCTTTGAATTAAATAATAATAAATGTCCTAATCTAATCCAAGATGACATAAATGATAGTATTTTATTCCTAAGGTTGTTTTTGGTCTACATACACTTGTCCAATAGAATTAGGACATGTGTTAGAGTAATATTAATATCTTTTCTACCATTAATTACCCTATTTACTTTTAACCATGGTAAATTAAAGTAAAAAGTTAATATTCATCAAAAAATATTTAATCTCATTGAACCAGATTTTACTTCTTGATATTAACCATGTCTCTTTATGTTTTCAAATTCCATTCACAGAAGCGGTAAAATTATGTTTTATGAAAAATTCAGTTTTTTTAACTACCACTTAGTAGTTTCACTATTCATAAAAAATTGATGTTTTTCAGAACAATGCCAAAATTTCAACCTAAGCTAAAATTGATGTTAAAAATTCAAAAATGATGTCTATTTTATAAACTTCCAAACATATAAGTTTCATTAATTAATTTTATAATTAATTCCCGCTGTCACAACAAATATTGTATTTTTAAGAAATAATATATATGAAAAGATTAACAATTGTTTAGGTCCAATTTCAAAGTAAAATTAATTCTAATGAACACCATTGGATAAAATGGTAAAAATATATTCTAATTATACTTTAAATCCACTCAAATTCATAATTTATCACTATTAATTATTTTGATTAAAAAATTTGTTTTTAATTAAAATTTAGTAATTTTCACTATTCATCAAAATATTAAAGTTATCCAAAAAGTACCAAAATTTCACCCTAGGATAATTTTGATATTCCAAATCCAAAAATGAAGTCCATTTTGAGAGATTGAATTTATAAAATTTCAACAATTAGGTATTACTATTCATAACAGCTAGTTTCGTAAGTCATGGTGCGCTTTAACTCGGTGTTGCGTATAGTGCATGTTATTGAATTATTTTGAAGAAATAACACACTATGAAATCTTGGGGTGTTACAATCTCCCCTCATTCAATAAATTGTGTCCTCGCAATTTGAAATTGTTCTTCGAAAATAAAAGGTTGAATATAAAAAATATCTTTGTGGGAAAACCCACATCAGAAATTGGGTTACTAAAATTTAGTCTTAATATGAGGAAAAGAGAATTCAAAGGGTCACCACCAAATTATGATCTCGATTAGGAGAACATTGGTGGAAATTAGAGAAATATAATTAGAGGAAAAATGTAAATATTTATAGGTAGTGATTGAGGTCATCAATCACAAACAAGTTTAAAATTGAGGTCCTTAAATTCATCAATCTATGATGATTTGAAATACCACCGGTTCAACAAAACATAGGGTATTAGGATAACAAATTTTTGGTTTTAGGATTCCTTAAATAAAGTATAAGAATTAATTTCTTCATAGAATAAGAGAATAAGAAAAAATATATTCTTGACAAGTAGAGTTCCATCCTTTATCTAATTTCTACCACAGACTCATCTTTCACTCTAAAAGATAATAGAACTTAAAAATAATATTCTATTTATCCTATTAGTATAGGGTTAAAAAAATGAATTTATAATTCATCTAGAAGAACCATTAAAAAATGACATTATTCAATCCAGGACATCACATGGGTCAGTGGTAGGTGATACACCCTTGTCTCCCTTTGGTTGTGGGTTCAAGTCTCGCGACCTTGCCGGACGCGACGAGTTGTCGCCCGACCTCCGGGTTGTCCTTTTATGGCATTCCAAAATAATCCAAACTAGAACTATCCAAAATAATTCAGACCAAAATTTATAAGGAAGGTAAACACAATAAAGATCCTTTTTCCGCATAATAACACGTGAACACATTCATCATATATTCTTTTAAAACACTGCAACATCCTGAATGACCATAAAACCTTATTGATTACATTCATGATCCCTTATTCCTTAAAAATAATAGATATACTCCTTCAATCCAAAAATGTTTTAAACCCAAACAATGATGAAATATACAAATCATTAATTAGTTTCAAGGTAGTCAAGAATATCCAATTTAATTTATCCAAATCAATCATGTATTATTCCAAAATCACTACCTCGGTATCAGAACAATATTATGGTTTATCATTCTCTCAACCATATATTTTCCAAAATTTATCCTGCTATTGAGTCACTTTTCTTTGTTCCACACAATCTCAAGTCCTTAATGAAATAGTACTGCAGTACAATCCTTATATACTCCATAATTATTATAACAAGTACATTGTTAATACAACACTCAATTGACATAATCAACATAAGAACTCTAATCATTCCTCTTCATCTGTGGTGGTATCATAACTTGATTATTATCCAATAGCATCATTTGCGGCATAGTCTGATTACTGGGACATAGGTTCGTGTAGTGTCTAAACTCCTTGGAAATGAAGCATTGTACATTTGAAACCATTTTCTTACCCTTGCAGTCACGTACTTTGTGCCCTTTTCTTCCACACTTATAACAAACTCCCATTCCTTTCAGGCAAGTTCTAGGGTGTTTCTTCCCACAGTTATCACATTTGGGAAAAATATTCTTTTCCCTCTTCCCTTTATCCATCTTTCTCTCTTCCATCCTTTTCTTCTCTTGCTTCCCTTCAAAGCCATAGGACTCAGTAAACTCTTTACTTATCTTATCAACACATGATATTATTTCTTCAAATGATGATAATACATGGGAGACTATTTCTCTTATAAATTCTGGCTTAAGACCATGAAAGATATGATCCTTCTTTCTCTTTGGATCATGTGCATTGCTGGAGTTATCATTCCTTCTACTGGGCTCTATTTCTAAACAATGGCATACACTAGATTAGTTTATGAATAACAATACCTAATCCCAAACTTGTAAAACACATAACATAGATTAAATAGTTTATGGATATAATCTATAATCATAAAAATGTATCCTTTGAGGAACTATATACTCATAAACCCTTAATAATGGTTTGTAAATAAAATGAGAATTATCCTAAGCATATCCCTCGTTAGTGTCGTAACCAAGAGAGTAGCAAGTCCCATTGTCGTGCACCAGTTCCCGTTCGAGTCTAGCTCAAAGTGGTGTTTTCGGGTTTTACCCCTAGGTAGATGTGTTCTAGAGACGCCTCTACCTGCTCGTATCTAGACAGGGATGTATTGCTCGGAAAATTCACAAAATCTCTACAATACCAAAATTCTAGGAAGTCCTTCTATACTAATACTCAAGGTCCATCTTAGTTCTATGTGCTCTAATCAGAGTTTATCTAATCTAGCTTCCAAGGTTTGTACAAAACTTCCTCTGATACCAACTGTAACACCCTAAACCCAGTTACCCAGAATCGGTGAATTATTAAATAACATTAGCATGATCACGAGAAAGATCAAATCTCGAAAGACCGATTGGTTTATTAGCCTTGGAAACACTAGATATATTCATAATGTTTTACATTACATCAATAAGTGAAAAGCTACAACAATATATTGTCTCCAAATTCCACACTCATATCCACACATACTATCCCTGCAGGTCATTCATAAATTACTTCTTCCCATCCTGAGAAAAATAAAACATAGAAAATGGGTGATCTCAAATGCCCAGTTAGGATAACAACAAAGCGGAAACTTTCATAAATAAGAATAAAAATTTAAGGCAATGTATAACTAAAACAAAATCCTTTTAAACTTGAACTTCAACATAGTATGGAAAAAGTAAAATGAAATAATGCCATTTACTTATTTACATGGATATTCTACTAATCGAATAATCACATGCAATATCAGTAATCACTTTCATAATGATGGAATGCATAATTCCAGACTATTATAACCACATAGCCAAGGCCTCGTGCCAAGACTACAAATAAAATGTTGCCAAGGCCTTGTTCCAAGACACTAGTTTGTCTCATGAGACCTACCGATGAATCGAGGAGCTATAGTGGGCTCCACTCGTCACATATTAAGTCCAATGCATTCCCATATGAAAAGGTTTAAACATAACATAAACATTTGTATTAAAACTACCATATGAAATGTCAATATTTTCACCACAAACCATGAATGGTATAAAAATAGCAAATCCACAGTCAAACATATCAGAAAACCTTCAATATAATATAGAAGTTTTTTATCATAATATATCAACTTCAAATAAGCTTAAAATCTATCAAAGGATGTTGACATAGATGAAATCAAAACTATTTGAGAGAAATATCTCTTTTCTAGAAATCATTGAAAAGTCACACTTTTATAAAGGAAGTAATTTAAAATAGATTTTTGAATCAAAGTTTCCCATACCACTTTGAAACTTTTTAAAAGAAATATCATTTCAAAACCTTCATGTCCATATAAATAAATCCTTAAAATCATTTTGAAAACATGGACATTAATTAAAAATATCTAGAAAGATAAATCTATAAAACATTTAAAATTATGATCTTGATAAAGAGTACCTTTCAAAAATTCTTAAAATATTCATTTTGAAATCATTTAAAAGTCACATAATTATAAAATAAAACATTTACTTTGAAAATATTCTTATAAGCTTGTAAGGGAATCTTTGAATATTTTATAACGGCGGTAAATAGCCGCACCCCCCGTATAAGTTAAGAGAACATTCTTACCTTAAATTTGTCGAAAGGTAAAAAGTGCCTTGTTTGGAAAACGATGGAATGATTCATTTAAAAACACATAAGGGTATAAATGAATTTAACCTATATTTTTTTTAAATAGTAAAAATGTTTTGAAATACATTTTGAAGAAACATGGATGTGGATGATAAAGACATCCCAATAGATAATTGCGTATAAACAACCTCGGATAATGAAGAGATTATGAAATAAACCCTTACCTTGTACTTTTCCTTGGTTGAGGGTAGGTTAACAACCTGTATAATTGTGAAATAATTGTTATTAAATTATAAAATAATCATATATATTAATATGATATCATATATTATCTTTTAGCATTTCTTTGTTAATAATATCTTAGTATTATCGTCGTTTCGGGTGTTAACTTACTCGTTTTCTTATATATTTTTTGTTACGTAAGACATGTTTTTAATGGTTCGGTTGTATCTTTTTCATATTCATAATGATATCAGGTCCTTAAAAATTATTTTTAAATCATCAAATGATAATTATACTTGAATGGATATGATGGAGAATGAATCTCATCGCGTTCGTGGAGACGGTAGTCCGTACGTACGCACGAGTGGCAATATCATTCTTTTGATATTAAAATAATATATAATTGGATAGTATATCATATATACAGAATCATTATCATGTTATATTTATTATTTACATGAGTTACACATCATTATTATACCAATCCAAATAATAATATATTGAATAACAATTACACCACGATGTGGAGACGGTAAGCCGTACGTACGCACGTATGGTGACATGTTATTTAAAGGGTGGGTAGCATACTGAATATGGTTGTAACATATTTTTAATAACATCACAGTTTATATAAGATACAACAGATATTATTTTAGTATGGTAATAACAATGAAAGAAGATGTGGAAGAAGAAATGAATTTGAAAAGTGTGGTGAAAACATTACCTCTTCATCGGGTTCTTCCTTTTGATTTGATCAAAAGGGCTCCATAGGTTGGTTTTCTGATCAAACTAAGGCCTATAGGTTGTACTGAGAGAATTTGAGAGAGAATTTGGGTAGATTTTGGCCGAACCAAAATTATTTGAAGGTGTGAAGTAATTAGAAGGGGGAGTGCCCTTTTATAAGACGGGTGAGGGGAACCTTTGGAAAAGCTAGAAATATTAATTTATAATAAATTCATATTCGGTTTATAATGGCTCAAAATTTTATTATTAAAAGTTTAAAGTTGGGATAGTTCGAAAACCATTCAACCAATATAATTTAGTAAGGTTTGGGTTACTATATTAACCTTATCTTTTAGTTTTAACTCTTAGTTAATTAGTTTGGCATTTACCATGTCACTTTGTATTTTTATATTCTATAGTTGATAAACTTACTATATACATCCAGGAGACCCACAAGTGGTCCATTAATGATACACCTATCATGATATAAGTCTTTTGGCCTAACCTTAGATTTTTAGGAATTTAATATCAATTACTAATATAAAATTTTCTTTTAAAAACTCTTTTATGTCAATTTTGACACTATTCAATAGTTGATTTTTTTGAAACTCATAACAGAATGATTAATTCTAAAAAAGTCAATTAAATCAATCCTAATATGACATAGTATCCTAGAAAATTAGTTTCATTCATCAAAAGTCTCAGATTATATTTATTTTTGTATTTATAATATCAATTATTTTAATTTTTAACTATTATGGTAATTAATGCATCATCATTGTGTCGTAAATAAATTAAATTATTTAAGGTCTAAAATTTATAAATAAATTATAATTATGTAGGTAATCTTATTATATTTCTAATTAATATTTACAACAGAATTTATCTTATGTATAACCATATATTAAAATTGTTTTAGTAAATAAACTTTGATTTTAACTCTTTTAACTCTTCTTTGAATTAAATAATAATAAATGTCCTATTCTAATCCAAGTGGACCTAAATGAAAGTATTTTATTCCTAAGGTTGTTTTTGGTCGAGATACACTTGTCCAATAGAATTAGGACATGTGTTAGGGTAATATTAATATCATTTCTACCCTTAATTACCCTATTTACTTTTAATCGTGGTAAATAAAAGTAAAAAGTTACTATTCACCAAAAATTATTTTCATCTCATTGAACCACATTTTGCTTCTTGATATTAACCATGTCTCTCAGATTTTTGAAATTCCATTCACAGAAGCGGTAAAATTATGTTTTATGAAAAATTCAGTTTTTTTAACTACCACTTAGTAGTTTCACTATTCATCAACAATTGATGTTTTTCAGAACAATGCCAAAATATCACCCTAAGCTATAATTGATATTCCGAATTAAAAAATGATGTGTATTTTTCAAAATTCCAAACATATAAGTTTCATTAATTAATTTTATAATTAATTCCCGCTGTCACAACAAATAGCGTGTTTTTAAGAAATAATATATATCAAAAGATTGACAATTGTTTAGGTCCAATTTCAAAGTGAAATTAATTCTAATGAACACTATTGGATAAAATGGTAAAAATATATTCTAATTGTACTTTAAAAAACCCAAATTCATAATTTCTCACTATTAATTATTTTTATTAAAAAAGTTGTTTTTAATTAAAATTTAGTAATTTTCACTATTCATCAAAATATTAAAGTTATCCGAAAAGTACCGAAATTTCACCCTAGGCTAATTTTGATATTCCAAATCCAAAAATGAAGTCCATTTTGAGAGATATAATTTATAAAATTTCAAAAAGTCAGTATTAATATTCATAACGGCTAGTTTGGTAAGTCATGGTGCGCTTTAACTCGGTGTTGCGTGTAGTGCAAGTTATTGAATTATTTTGAAGAAATAACACACTATGAAATCTTGGGGTGTTACAATTACACAAGATTTAATTGATATATGTTCATCCCATTAATTTATTACTTCTTGTGTTATCAATCTTCTAGGATTACATGTTGAGATGATTCAATCTATTTTGAAACATCAAAATCTTCTTAGTCAAAGAGAATATTGAGCCTTTATGTGAACATTTTTTTCTTTAAACATTGATGGGGATGAATTTGGTTCGGATTTATATGTTCTTGAGATGGATTTATATGACATAATTTTGTGTATAGATTGATTGAAAATAGTTAAATCTCACATCTAATGTTATAGTCGATGGGATATTTTGTATAACTAATGCTTATATTGATAATATCTTTAAAGGAGATAATAATGTAAATTTAAGTTAAGTGGAATTTTTGGAACTATAATTTGAATGATCTCAAACCATTTGGTAGTTTTGACCATGGAGTTGATGGATAAGATCAGGGATATTAGTTTTCTATAAATCATTAATCAGTTTCTGAATTCTTTTCCTAACAACTTCTTCGGGTTGACACCCAAAAGAGAGGTGGAGTTTACAATTGAACTATTACTGGGGAGTAGTCCTATCCAATTTTTTTCGTATCATATTTAAGTAATATAATAAATATAATTGAATTTATAGTTCAATGAGATGGAATGTAAAGGGTTCATTTGGCCAACTATGCCTCTGTGGGCAGTAGCAATATTGTTTTTTAAAATGGTGAATAAAAGTATTTGGATATGTGACAATTATCATAATCTTAACAAATTTATAATAAAGACTATGTATCCACATCCATGAATTTATAATAATTGAAATAAATTTAGGGGATCCCATTAGTTCAATAAAATTTTCTAACTTTTGGGATATCACCAACTACACCTATAGATGGGGGATATTCAAAAGATAGATTTTAGGATTGAATATGGCCATCTTAAGTGTCTGGTTATGCCTTTTGGTCATAGTAATGAACAAAAAGTAATTTCGGAATTTATGAATGAAATATTTCATTGGATATGGTATTCATTGTTGGTGGTGTCTATGGATTACATACTAGTGTATTCAAGGACAAGAGTTGACCATGATCAATAGTTTCCAATAGTGTTGGTAATTTTTGGGGGATCATTGTTTTTAGTATAAACATTCAAATTGTAATTTTTAGATACAATAGGTACGTTTTCATTATCTTGATATCTCCAAAATAGGTGTTTATATGGATCTAGAAAATATAAAGGTTGTGAGATCATGGAAACCACAAAATAATTTCTTTTAAATACGTAGTTTCCTTGGCTTAATAAGTTATTATTGAATATTTTTTCAGGATTCTTTATTTCTAAATTCACCAATGACATCATCGAAAAGGAAATATGTTTTATTTTAATAGAATGTAAAATTTTAGTGTACTTTTTAAGATTTTAATGTTCATTTTACATAATCACCAATCTAGATATTTTAGGAATCAGGATAAGTCTATGTTGTGTATTTTGATTCTTTGGGATCTATTTTGGGATGTGTTACAAGGTAGGGAAACTATTTTGTTTCCTATGGTTCATGAAAGTTATGTTTTAATTAGAATAACTAAACCACACATGATTTTGAATTAGTTTTATAGTCCATGATTGGATGGATTTGGGTCATTACCTCTTTGGTGAGAAATAAATGATGATTATGGATCATAAGAATTTATAACAAATTGTCTCAAAAATAGATGTGAATTTGTGACAAATAAAATAGAAATAGTATCTCTAAATGTTCAAATTATACGTGATG
Organism: Viscum album; assembly: GCA_963277665.1. Taxonomy (NCBI): domain Eukaryota; kingdom Viridiplantae; phylum Streptophyta; class Magnoliopsida; order Santalales; family Viscaceae; genus Viscum; species Viscum album. Next base: position 1,883,783,867 of record OY728132.1, read on the forward strand.
TATACACTGGGTAAAGGTAATTAAATGGTGTATGAATTATGAAATAATTCATATAGTATAATAGAGAAAGAGGCTTTAGATCAGTGGTTGTTGATATCAGTTATAGTCGACATGCACATTCATTTTAATGACTAAAGTAGTATAATAGTTTTTTTACAGTTTCATTTTATTTATAGATTGATTGAGAATGATAAATAGGTACATTAATCCTATAAATAATGTGTTCCTATGTGGTCAAAACTCATTGGTGGGGTGACCATTTAGGGTTTGAATCTTGATAGAAGATCATTGTTATGATTTTGAGATAAGATGGTCATACATATGACCTATTTGGGAAAATTTTTTCATATTTACCACCAATTAAGTTTTCATGCCTGTCCAATAATAAAATATATATATAAGGTAAAAAAATCACTACTTTTGTGGGTTGGCATGAAAAGAAAATTTTCTGAGTTTGTTATGAGACGTATCACTTGTCATTAGGTTAAAGAAGAGTACCAGAAGCTATTAGGTATGTTGTAATCTTTAACTATTCCATTTTGTAAATGGAAAATAATAGATATAGATTTTGTGGTAGGTCTCCCAAGGATCATTTTAAAACATGATAAAATATGGGTGATAGTGTATTGTCTCAAAAATTTGTCCCATTTCATGCATATTCATTAATCTCATATAGTGGACAACATCTCAAAAGTCTATATCTGATAAGTGGTAAGGAGGCATGGTGTACCAGTTTTTATAGTATCAGACTAAGATCTGAGGTTTAATTCTCTTTTTGGGAAGTCCATGCAGCTTTCCCTTGAGACTTATTTGATTATGATCATGGTGTATCATCCCTAGATATGAGGACAATACAAAAGTATGATATAAACATTAGAAGAAAAGCTATTGGATTATGTAAAGGATTTTGGTGGCTCATTGGATGAGAACTTATTTTTAATAGAGTTCTCATTTAAAAATATTTATTATGAAATAATATTTATGGCTACTTGTGAATCAATATATAAGAACCCTTTTCGTTCTCCACTTTATTGGGTGGAAATAAGAAAGACTTCACTTGTTGGACTAAACCTTGTGTAGGAGACAATGTAGAAAATTATGTTAATCAAGAAGATAAAAAAGATTCCTTATAGTATTTAGAATTCATATGTGTATCATCATTAAAAACCATTTTCATTCATGGTGTTTGATCAAATGTTCTTGGGAATATCTCTATGTCCTGGGAATCTTTTTTGGGGAATAATTTCTAGTTATCTCCTTGGTACAAAGGCCCTTTTAAGAAACTTGAAAGGGTTGTGTGTTCGTATATTGATTGTATTTTCCCCCATGTTTTTGTTTCATGAATAATATTGTGTGTGTGTCTCAATTGAAGATGTATTATCCATGTCTTGACTATGTGATTTTATGGGATCACATTAACCTAGAGATAGATGCTACCTTGGTTTGTGTCCCAGTGTAGATTATGGATAGGAAAGAGATTCTCTTGCATAAAAAAAGCATTGTCCTAGTAAGGGTTTTATGGAAACATGGTAGGATCCTGGAAATATGTGGGATCATGATAAATAAATGGTAAGTTGTGGCCTGAATATTTTTATTCCCATTTTGGTTTTCAACTTTCTAGGGATGGAACAATCATTACTGTGGGGGATGTAACCCCCTTTGCTTCTGGTATTTAACACTTTATTTATGAAATATATGTATATAAAGTAATTAAGTCATGTTTCAAGTGTTTTGGAATGTTTTTCTAGATTTTATGAATGTTCATAGTTTGTGTACGATTTGAAGAAATCATTATATAGCTCTATAGAAATCATGAAATTGAAACTATTGGCATTAGGTAGGATGACATTTAGGTGCTTCATTTGGCCCAACCATGCATCCACCTGGGAGAAACTCTATCATGTATGATATAGGGGTTTAGCACAATTATTTCAAGGTTTTTCTTATCATGTGAGGTTTTTTTGGAGGTAGCGTTTATCACATGGTTAGTACAAAGTTTTCCTAACCATCCTTCCTAACCGTACGACGTTAAAAAAAGATCTATATTTTGTGGGTTTAATTTGGACTACCTTTTAAGTGTTCTATTCTCACAATCCAAACCTAAATCAAATTTTTATCCCCCCAAAGGCTGTGTATACCCTTCCTCTTAACCCAAGAAAAATATGTTGGTGAATCTTGGTGTGTTTGAGACTGGATTCCATGGTAAGCTCCCATTCTTGGTGTTTTTCCTTTGTTTTCTTCTTCCTCCCACTCATGGATTGATCAATATAATTTGTTGGTAAAAGAATCAAGTTGTGGAATTCTGATAATATTGAGATATGGGTTTTTTTTAATTAAGGGTATCAATATAAAAGTATTTTTAATAAGTTTCATGCCATTATGTTTAAGAATTTGGGTCATTATTCATTTTTTCCTAAGTTATGAGTTAGGTGGCATCACCCATGACTCGACTTATTTAAAAATTAAATGATTGATATCAAATGTAATGAATTTATTAATTCTAATTTTGAAATTTATGTGGATATACTGATGGAAACCATCGTTAGTGATGGCTTTGAAACAGTTTAAATTGGTTGTTTTGTGGAAATTGAAATTGGTTACATGATTTTGAAATGATAAATTTAAAATAGTTTTTTATTCTGATTCATAAAAAAGGGATCCTAAAAATGTTTTCAATAGAATTATTATTTTATTGAAGTGGTTTGGAATAGTTGTTTTTTCATGGTTTATGAAATAAACGATTGGAGTGCCTTTTTTTGTATTAACATGACCTTATGGAACCATTGAGTGTCATTAGGGGACTTGGAATATGGTTACTTTTTTATGACTAGTGAGATCAATGAGAGACTACTCCTGAGTATGGAAATGTCACATATACATGCATGTGTGGATGGATTTAATGGAATGGATTATTCCAAATAAATTTATATAATGATTTAAAATACTTGTTTGATTGCTTTCGGTAGAAAACTATTTTTCTATGAAATTGTTTTCAGTAAAGATATAAACTATTTTAAAATTTTAAAATAAAAAAATTGTTTTAAATGTGATAACCTATTAAATCCTAGTGGTGTAAGTTTGGAGGTCAGTAGGAAAATCCTATTGGGTTTTATACTCACCCCACTTCTTTGTTTATTAGTTCATTTTTTAATATTGTATATTGAGACCGAGGTAAAGGAAAGGTATCACAGTTCTTTAGTGATGCTTCATGATTCTATGGTTGTGGATTGTTGATCTGAATCATGGACCATAAATATTATTGGAGATGTGGAGTTTATTTCTTGTCTTTATTTTAGTTCTTTTTCATGTTTTCCACTTTGTACTCCCCTATAATTATTTTTCTTGATAATACATTGATTTTTAATACATTTTACTCATCTATCATAAGCTATTTTTTGCATAAAGTTATATTGTTTAGGTAGTTTTATCTTCAAAAGTAAAATCATCCCCAACTATTTATAAAGGCTTTTGAATTTATTTACATTTTTTTCCATGGGGTATCACATAAGGCCTTATAATGTCCCACAACCTTCTCAATGTAGGGAAGAGGTGAAAGATATTACCAATGGAATCATTCTTGGATGGTAAAAATACATTTTGGTACAAATGGAATTTGATTGTTTGGTCTTGAAGTTGGAAAATAATTGTTTTTATTTTATCTGTAGGATTGGTAGTAAAGAGTAAGATCTTAGAAACATGAAATTTAGAGCATAAAGATGTGTAGCTAACACATTTATTCTGAACTTCAAATTACTAGATAATTTTGGTACATTATTTTTTAAGTCACTCTTATGAGTGGTTCCCTCTTTTTCATGGGTTTATCCAATTAGAAAAGAATGACATGTATTGATATAGATGACTTCCCACTTAGAGTTCATAATTTATTTATATTAATGATTTATAATTTGGAGAAAAGGTGTAATGTTTTTAAAATAAATTAAAATGGATTGATTTTTTAAGATCATGGTGGAATTTTTAAAAATCATTTGAAAATGGAAATTGTTGAATTTTGGAATGGATTGTTATGATATACATGATCTAGTTAATTTGAAATTATTGGCCCTTTAGGTTATAGAGAGTGATGTTAAGTGGAATTTTAATAATGTTATATAAAATAGAGCAGGTTTGACATAGAATAATCAATCTAGAAGAGGATACCAATAATGGGGTTGAACCTGAGCCATAGGTTAATCAATAGTTGGTTTATAGTATTGTCCAGGATTTTCAAGCCGTGGATAGAGGGAGTATGAGGGACGAACCCAGGAAAGTGGCTCATTATATTTAGTTCCAGATGTAGAATCCAACATAATTTCAGGTTGATTAAGAACATGAAAAATAGATGTATGGATGAATAAGATTAATTAAATAATTCATTTCATAGGCACACCATGTGATCTGTAAATCAATTGGGAAACATACATGTCATAGGATCTAGCTATCCAGTGGTGGGATCTAGTAGTTCAGGATAAATTATACCATGTAATTTAATGCGAGTATATTGATGTATTTTGGAAAAAAAAATTTATCCATACACTTTTATGATTTCTAGAATAGAAGGATTTTTTATATTAATCTTAGAGAACCTCACAATGACTGAGTACATAGATAAATTCACGAATTTTGTCTTATTTTTACGTAAATTTGTTTGATGTACTTCCTTGAAGGAACGCATTATGAATAGGGGTTAAGGAAATATATTTTATCTAATATTTACATGATTTTTATAATGGATTATATGGAAATTATATATATATATATAGATGGTCGAAGAAAGGAACATTTGATGAAATATGGGTGGAGGTAGAATAAGTATACCTATTGGAAATGGTGTTACCTCTAATGTTGGGGATGAGTTGAAGAGGGAATCTATTTTCAATGTTAGTGGAATGACTCAGAATTAAATATATGGATCATTCAATCATCCATATAAAATAAAGAGATGGAATGGATGTTTTCAATGTGGTTATTTTGAAAACAAGAAGATAGATTTTACATAACCACTTAGAGAATTCCACAATTGTAATCAAATGGGAAATCTTTAACGTTATTGTCGCAATGATCCAAGGTCAAGTTTTAGGGACCCATGTCATGTTTCACACACATTGTATGATTCAATGGGATAAGAGAAGAAAAATAATTCATGTCTGTATAATCGATCTATCCATTGTGATTATAAGAACACCATTAATCCTCAATCAGTGAATTCTCAACTAGGTAGTAAAGAAAAAAGTACACCGAGTAAGAAATTTTACAAAACTGGGAAAATAACCATGGATTATCAATCAGGAACATCAATGTCCAGAGATACAATTATCATAAATTCTAACTTTATTCGTGCATTGTTTGATATGGGTCCAACCCATTCATTTAATTCTTCTTGTGTGGTTGATGTTATAGGTTTTCATGTTGATATGATGCCTTCAATTTTGAAACGTTATACTCATCTTAGACAAAATTGAATGTTGAGCCTTTATGTGAAAATTATGTTATATATCCATCGATGGGGATGAATCGAATTTGGATTTCCTTATTCTTGTAATGGATGTCTGTGGAATAATCATGGGTATAGATTATTTCCTAATTTTTGAAGCTCACATTAACTATTATACTTGAACGGTTAATTTTACAAATGATGATGGATTAGAGTATCTCTTTATATGAGACCATAATATGAACATAGGTTCCATTAGATTTTTGGTGTTATAATTTGGAATTACCATGTTACATTTTATTTATTTAACCTCAAAATTATTGGATGAGATCAAGGATAACTATTTTATAGAAAATTTTAATCAATTTCCTAATGTTTTCATAATAATTTATCAATGTTTCCACCCTAAATAGATGTAGAGTTTATGATTTACCTCTTACTATGGACCAGTCCAATATCACTTCTTTATTATATTATGTGACCAAAATAATTAGCGAATTGAATGTCCTGTTGGAAAAGCTATAAAGAAAATGGTTCATTTAGCCTAGTACATCTCTCTGGGAAGCACAAATATTTTTTTTGTGAAAAAGGTATATAGAAATCGTAATATTTGTGTAAATCATTACAAGATTAAACAAGTTGTTTTAAAGAATCTATATCCACTTCCATGCATTGATGTTCTATTTGATTAAATTTGGGGATTCTAGTGGTTCTATGAAATTGACTAATGTTTGAGATATCACTAACTACATATTCAGAAGTAAGATATTCAAAATATAGCTTTCATAAGTTAATATGGATATTATTAGAATTTGGTTATGCCTTTAAGTCATAAAAATGAACCATAATAATTTATGGAATTTATGAATCAACTATTTCAATTGAATTTGGATTATTTTTTGGTTTCTTAGTGGATGAAATATAGGTGTGTTCAAGGACAGGGGATGAGCTTGAGAAACACATGTAATTAGTGTTTGCAATATAGTAGTATCATAGTTTGTATCGAAAACATTCAATGTTATATTTTTTGCTACAAGTGGTACAATACATTGGAAATTTTATCTCCAAAATAGGTGTTTCTTGTTATCAGAAAATAATAGATGATGTCATATCGTGGATTACAGTATATAATATTTTTAAAATACATTATTCCTTGGCTTAGCTAGTTATTAAAAATTCTTTTTTCATGAATTTTCATGAATAGATTCACCAATGATAGATTTTACAAGGAAATGTGTTAAAATTCAATAGAATGGGGAATGTAATAATTATTTTCTAGAGGTTAATATTTTCCTTAGATCACTGTCAATATTTATATTTTTAGAATCCGGACAATGAAATGTGGTCTATTATGATGCTTTGGGATTTTTTTGGAATGTTTTCTCTTGTAAGAGGATTATGTTGTTTTTAATTTCTTAAAGTTGTTATAGTTTAATGATAAGACCTACCCAATACATGATTCTCCGTTATCTTTTGTAGTTTTTGATTTGAAGACATAGCATCATTATCTATTTAGTGTTAAATTTATTGAGTTTATAGATCATAATTGTTTGAAATTTTCCTGAAAATAAATGTGAATGTGAGATAAGGAATATGAATGGAGTGTTTCCAAACATTATAATTTGAATTAATGAATACTCTTGGTAAAGGAAATATTTTGGCGGATGCATTAAAATGAAATTTGTATAATTAGTTGATAAAATAGGATTTATATTTCTGGTAGTTGAGGCAAGTGATAATTCATATTCACATTGATTTTGATGATTTAAGTCATATTGTAGTTTTTTCATATTATTTTATTCTTGAATTGGTTGATAGGGATAATGATTCATAGACATGTAATTCAGAATATGTTTTTATGAGGTCAAAACATAATGTTGGGTGACCATAATGGGATTAAATCTTGATAGAGAATCAGTGTTGTGTTTTTGAAATTTGATGATCATACCTATGGATTTTTATGATCAATATCTTCCTTCTTATATTTATCTGATATGGGTTGTATATCATTGAATAAAAAATATGTATAAGGAACGAAAAGAAATATTTTGTTGGGAAGGAATGATAATAAAATTGGGTCAGTTTATTATGATATTCCTCACTTCTTGGTATGTTAAGGCAGAGTGCCAATAGTAAATGGGTATGTTAATGTCTTTACTTCTTCTTACTTGGAAATGGGAATAGGTAGTTATGTATGATGTGATAGGTCTCCCAAATATAGTTTGAAAACATGATTTGATAAGGGTTATAGTGTAACAACTCATAAATTCATCCCAATTATTCCATATTCATGGATCTAATATGGTAGTGATCCAATCTAAAATATTTTTCCAAGAAGTGGTAAAGAGACATGGCATACCTATTTTGAGAGTATTAGACCACGATCTATTTTTTATGCCACATTTTATGAAGTCATTATAGTATTACCTTAGTAAATAGTTGACTATGAGCATGGAATATTATCCCGATATGGATGGAAAATCCAAAGAATGATGAAAACATTGAAAGACATGATTTGTTCTTGTGTAATGGATTTTGGTGGCACATGGGTGGAGAATAATCTGTTAGTATAGTTCTCATATAACAACATTTATCAATCATCAATTCATATTCCTCATTTTGAATCATTGTACATATTTTCTTATCGTTCCCTACTTTTTTGGGTGGAAATAGGTTTGATATCAATGGTTAGAATAAGCCTTGTGCAATAGACAATATGGAAAATTTAGTTGATCGGGAAGAGAATGGATATGTCTCAAAATTGTTAAAAAATATATGAGGACCATCATTTATGGTCATTTTTTAGTTTAATGATCATGTGTTATTGATAATAACTCCATATCTTGAGGTCATTTTTTGAAGAAGGGATCATTATTTCCAAGATACATAGGCCCTTCTAGTATACATGAATGTGTTGTTGAGGTCGAATGCCAGTTGGATTTGACAATGTGGTTCAGTTCAATGCATAATCTATTTCATTTATCTCAATTGAAGAAGTAAAATATTTATCCTTACAATGTGAGTCAATTGGGATCATGTTGAACAAGATCCAAAATCTATGTTGGTTCATGTGCCATTTTGGGTTTTGGATATGAAAGGGAAATTATTTCTTGGGAAAATCATAGGTCTAGTGCCGGTTTATGGAAACATGGTCTGATTTAAGAAGAAATGTGGTAAAGTGAGATGTAAATTTTCAATAATTGGACCCACCTATTTTAGACCAATAGTGGTTTTAAACTTGTTTGGGATGGACAGAGCAGTGGCATGGAGAATGTAACACCCATGATTTTAAGTATTTAACCTTTTATTTATGTATATTATTTATATAAATTCATTGGGTTATGTTTGGGTAGGTTTGAAGAAGTATTGGATATTTTGAATATTTTTGGAGGTTTATAGTTTGGAAGTGGTTCGAAGAAACCAAGTAGAACTGCCAAGGAATAAAGACAACTAAAATAGTGAGCACTCGATAGGTGCATGGTTAAGGGCATGGTTGATCCAATCCATGAATCCACCAAGAAAAACCATGTGAAGTTCAATATAGGGGTTTCATGTTTTTGGTTTGATATTTTTATAACTATTCTAGAATACCATTTGAGGGGTTTTTGGAGGAAGTGTATAGAACGTGGTTATCAAATGGTTTTCCCCATCGTGCACCCTAAATCTATGACGTTAAAAAAAGATCCATATTTTTTTGATCTAATTTAGATTACCTCATAGCTTGATATTTTTTCCCTTATATAACCCTAACTAAATTTCTTCTCCCTCTAAAGGATTTGGAACATTTATTCATGATCTGGGAGTTAGTGTTTAATGATAGATTCCTCAGTAACTGCTTATTCGTGGTGGTTTTCCTCAGTTTTATTCTTTTTACCTCACTTTTATTGATAAATATAATCATTTAGGGATAGATCCATATTTCTGGATTCCAATAATGTTAATATATTGTTGTTTTCTTAATGGGAAGAATGATCTGATGATTTTTTTAAGGATTATCATGCTGGTTTGTTGAAGAATTTGTGTCATTCTATGTTCTTGCATGTGTGATGAGGTAAGTGGATACACTATCGAATCCTATTAGATAGAACATAAAATTTAGAATTAAAATTTATTCAATTTTTTTACTATAATTGTGAACTTTATATACAAGGTTACATGGAAACCCTATTTTGTGATGGTTTTGGAAATTGTGTAAATTGATTGTTTTGTTGAAAGTGCAATTTGTAACATGATTCTAAAATGATGATTTTAAAATGGTTCTTTTTCCTTCTATTCATGGGAAAGGGTTTGTAAAAAAAATTTACTGTAATTTTTTTTTATTATTGGTTTTTAGCACAATGTGTTTGATATGGTATTTGGTATAAAGTGTTGGTGTGTTTTCATTTGCATTGACATGGCCCTACTGAAGGGGTCTGTTCCATTGGACCACTTGGTATAAGGTTACCATGCGAAAACTTAGTAGATTGATGACAGACCTATCATGAGTATGGAAATTTCACATATGTATTCATGTGTAGATAGGTGGAGTGGAATGGGTTATACAAAATGGATTTGTCAAATGATTTTAAAGACTTATTTGGTTATATTGCATGAAGAAAAATTTCGTATAATTTTTATTGATATAAACTGTTTTAATTTCTTTATATAATTTTTTTAAATAAATTGGAAAAAATGTTATATCTTTGTGGATATAGTATATAATTAATTGGGAAAATCCAACTTAGTTTTATACTCACTCCATATTTTCGAACATTTTTGTGTTTTCATATATTATATATTGAGACATAGGTAAGGTCATAGTGTCACAATTCTTTTGTAACACATCATGATACTTTGGGAATTTCTTGTTGAGTCGGGGCTTGTAGAATGTGGGAGATATGGTTTTTATTTCATTGGTGTTTTTGAGTTTTTGCTTTTTGGTTTCCTCTTTGTAATATAATATTTTTATTTATCTTGGTTATGCATTGATATTTATTACATTATGATCATCCATAATATAGTGGTTGTCTGACTATGGTTATATTGGTTTGGTTGTTTTATTTTCAAAGGTAAAATAACCCATCACTATTTAAGAGCCCCTTGGAATTTATTTCCAGCCTTTAGGGCCTTGGGGATATTTCATAAGTCTAGTAATGTCCAACTGATTCCTCATAAAAATGAGGAGGGGAATGAAGTTAAAAAAAGGTGGTAGAAGATTATATTATGTTGTGAGAATTTTACGATAACATTTTATTGGAGTTCAAAATAATATTTTTTATTAGTTTACTTATTTTTTTAATAACGTCTAAAAAGAAACAAGTGTTTATTGAAGGATAAATTCTCTAGAACACCAAGTGTTATCCACTTGATAATAAGTCTTTATGAGCATTGTAAGAACTTCTGAATTGTGCATTACTTTCTTACATAATAAATCTATTATATCTATCAAAAACCTTCCATTATTTAATGAGATAAATTCTCCAATCGGTATTTTAATTATAGTGTATGGATAAAGTAAAAATGAGAGAATCTGTTTTTAATAGTATTTTGACAACTGATTCACCACCTTCACAGTTATTAAATCTCTATAGTCTTGGAATTACTAGTAGTATCATAAACAATTTCCTTATCAAGGATCTTATATAACACAATTTATGATCTAAGATTTCTTATTTTATCTTTATTTTTAAATTTTCATCTACTATATGAGATTTATTACCATCTACCTAAAAAATTACTGAAATTTATTATTAATGAAATTTGTTTTGTGGGTTATGTGGTAATGCCAAATCTTATAAACACCCAAAAAACAAATTCCAAAGGTAAATAAATTACATAATTAGACACTCCTTCAAGATTCATCACTAGTCATCGGTCTAGATAATTAAATATTATATTTCTATTTCAATTATTTGATATCATGGTCTGATAAATATAAAAGTGTCCACTGATGTTTCTATAGATGAAAATAAGGGCCTAGTGATCGTTATCTGGTGGAAATTATTTATCAAATCATCCAGTTTAAAAATAACTCATTTCGTATTTTATTCATCCAGAACCCATGTTTTTTTATCCCATCTAGATATTTATGTTTTTTTTATTTTAATAAATATCAAATAGATTTGATTTATTACTTACATCTTCTAAATCCTTTCTATAAAATTCATACATGTCTTTTATTTTCATTATTTACTCGGTGAGTAAGAAGGCCCCGTTTAACTAGCCTTACGTTGGATCACCCGTCTTCTGTAATCCTTAATCATCATTAGGTTTAGTAGGTGAGGGAATATTTTTTCCTTTCCATTTTTCCTTAATCATTGTTCTAAACAAATAAAATCACTTTTTCTATTAATCAAATCAATAAAATTTAAAATATTTATAACATCTTTCTATTTCTGAATCTTTCTATATACCATGAAATACAATGATTAGTATTTTATTTTTCCAAATGTGTTGAAAATAAAAAAATGAATAGATGTATATTTTATTGATATTTTTTATCAAAAATATTTTTCTAAAGTAATAATACTGATTAAAGATATATTTTCTTATCAAAACATTTAGTCCATTTCTCCATTATATAATGGTCTTAGATTTTAATTATATTTTTACTAGTTTTTATTATAATTTTGATAATTGAAATGGAAACTTTATTATAAGTAATACATTGAGTAATTACTGTAAAATGTAGTATATGAAATGACATAAATTAATGGGTGTCACAAAAAGTCTAAATTTGAGATTTCAAAAACATGGAGCTTGAGGGAACAAATGGTAAACATAATACTATAATGTTAATTCTAAAGTGGTTGATTTATTTGGATCAAGGTGATGTGCATTTAATGATTACATATGTCACATATTTAAAATATTAACTAGATTTCTATAAATATAATTTTATGACTCATCATACCATTATTGAAGTATTTTGGGATGATATCAAGGATTCCAATATCAGTCCATTCAAAGAAATATAAAAAAATAAATTTATATATGTGAAAATACATATATAGTAATGGTATGTATTTTAACTATGTAAGTATAAAAGATTATATACTATTAATTAGTATATTTTACTATGATATTATTATGAATTTTGAAAAAAATGTAAGATATTGATGTTATTAGAGAGGTGTTACACCACTGAGAAGGGGGGGTGGAATTAGTAGTGTTTTTTACAGTTTTCTACCTTTTAAAATTAACATTAATTGACAAGTTAGGATTTGATCCCCTTTTATGATATCTCTTCCTCTCCCAAAGAAAAGAAAATAATACTTTTACATTGTTCGGTATCAATATGAACCTTCTTATACTATGTCTTATTAGACTTTCCAACCATATATTATCCAATATAATCGTATGAAGTTACAACATACATTTCTTCACCATCATAGAGTCCCCCTATGCATTCCCGAGTCCCACTAGAATATAAGTTTCACACTATGGGTTAAAAATGATTAAAATAACAAAATATAGACATCTTATAAATGTTTTATTATTCTAAAATAATTGATGATGGTCTTTTCTTGTGTTCCTTCCAGATAAATAAAATATTATATTCTCACATTGTGAAGAAAATGAGTGAACTGGGTTTTCTAAAAAATAAAACTTTTCAATTCAAAAATATATTCTAGTCAAATAGTATGTTAAATGATAATTATGTACATAAGATAATAAGTTCATATCACTACCACATTCTGTCTATATAAAACGCATTTACATATTTGTAAACTGATATTTCTACTGCGAGCAAAAAATAAATTTCTTTGAAAATTGAATTATAACTTAAGTTCACTCATTTTATCTATCCATATTCCACAAGAATGTCTTCAAAATTCATTTTTGAATCAACATGGTATTTATAAGAAATTATTAACTATATTTTTAAGCACTTATGACTCTATAATTTTATAAACATGGAAATTTTTTTAACGTTTATAAATGGTTTCCACTAAGTATATTCACAAAACATTTTTTATTCTTTTCTACAGAGAAACAACATTTTATTCTCCATATACACTAATCTCGAATAAATCATCACAATGAATTTAATTCATATCTTAAATGAAATTTTATAACTCATCACCATATTGATATTTTTACCGCAAAACAACATGTTTTTATATCACATTCTCAAACACATTGAATTTATGCAATGATTATTCTTAGAAAAATCATTTTCAGTTGAATAAATATCACATAGAATTTTAATGACCCATCCACTAGGATTGAGTTGGGATTCCAAGTGTACTACATATATATCAATGCTTACTTCGGTTAGAAATATCCACAAAGAATTCTTCTCTTGAATAGGATGTGATAACTTCTTCTTCGAAAACTGAACATCACATTTTGTAAATTCACTCTACATAGCATTCTCATTCATGTATAACTTCACTAGACACTAAAACTAAAAATAGTTGTTTTCATAGAATTTTATGAGATATGTGGATTTTCATATGATCTTCAATGTAGATCACTAATCCCCAAAAACTAATCATCTCAAAAAAAACATAAGCATGAGATTTTGATTGGTTTAATAAATTATCATAAATGTTTCCCTAAATAGATGCATCTAAATTCATCATCATGAAATTGTATGAAATACATGATGAACAACATGTCACTTCAATTCCCATATTTTTTAGCACAATACCCACAAAATAATTTGTAATAAGAATGTACCTTTAAATGGTCATTATGTTATAGGAGAAGGATGAACATGATGTTTCATCCTTAACACAATAAACCTATCTATTTGAACTTATTAGTGAAAATATAAACAAACTGATAATTTATAAGAATTTAATACCGATTTACATTTACACTTCTATCCTTTTCTTTAATAAAATTATACCTGATATCAATATTCTTGGATCTTTATTATTGTATTGTATTTTTAGATAACCCAATAGGACATTGATTGTTAGATGAAATTTAGAAGATCCTATTAGTCTCAAATTTCAAATCATTTAACTCTTATTTCATTGAAATAATCTATGTATAGTAATTTTTTGCATCAAAATATTTAGTCTCGGTAATTATCATTGTTAATAAACTCTACTTATTTTTATACCAACTGACACAAACTTCTCCCATAAAGATGTTCCCCCCTAATTATTATCTCATGTTTCTAAAATAACTTTCCCAGTCATCATTGATAAATCCAAATAGTTTTAAATCTTCACTATGTTTTTATAGAAGCCTATAGTTTAGAGTTAATTTCACATATATTTGAATTATCTTAGTAGAAAGCAAGTAAGACTCTATTGGGTCACTCTAAAATATGTCATATAAATTCACTACATAAGTTATATCTATCAATGATTTTTTTAGATAAAATAGACATCAAATGATTCTTATAAATTCCATATAATTGATAATATTTAAAGCTTCATCTAATTAATAATTTTGATCAAAATAAAATTGGTTTTTAGAAAACTTTTTTGTTTTTCATTACAAACATTTTCATAAATTAACTATAATTCTTTTCCTATGATTTAATTATGGAATTTGGTTTCTAATCAATCTGAAATTTGAGAAAATATGTCATCTAACCATGTATAGAAATCTAAAAATTTATTTTCATTTTCTCAGCAAACGCTTCACATAGACCTTCTTTGTCAATAGAAAATATGAATTCGTCCACATATACATTTACCATGAGAGTTTTTTTGATATTTTTCTCATGTAAATATTATTATCATCTTTACTTTTATAAACATCATATCCATTAAACAATCATAAAAATTGGAATAATAGGATCTAGGAGACTATTTCAAAACATATAAATTTTTCTTCAATCTACATACCATGATTCCATCATTTTCTATGAAAAAGACATCAGGTTGTTCAACATAGACTTCTTCATAAGGATCACCAGTTAAAAATGAAGATTTAACTTCTAGTTGATAAATTTTAATCTGTATTATGCTACTATTTATAAGAACATTCTAATAGTTTCTTGTCATTATAATATTTCAAAATTTTATTTCATTTTTTTACTTCCATTTTATAATATCCTTTAACCATATTCCAATATTTATTTCTTGATACTTTTCCTTTTTTTTTTATAAAAACCCTCTTTGTTCCAATATCATTTTTATATTTATTTCATGATATAAGATCCCAAATAGATTTATTCTCAATATGATCAATTTCCTCATTCATACCTTGTATCCATTCCCCATAATCAACTTATTCTTCAACTATATGAGGATCAGTTTGATAAATAAATTCACATTGATCTTAAATTATCAATATACATTTATTTTTAACTATAGAATTTTAATTTCCAATGATACATTTATTCTAAATATGATTCATTAATTTATTTTAACATTTTCTATTCTTTCCATAAAATTAATATTAATTGGTTTTATGTTTAGAATTAATATCAAAAATATTTTTCTCTTTATCAGTGACTTCATCGCTCTTCAATTCCATGTTCATACTATTTTTAGAAAATAATAGGAATATTTATCAATTAATATATATATTATTTGATCTTGTTTTAAATAATATTGACATCAATAAATTAAACATACATTATCATCTATTTTTTCCAACATTTGTAGCATTTATCATTAGATAGGTAACCCCAACAAATTCCTTCATCATATTTTTATTCAAATTGTTCAATATTTATTCTCTTGATATTTATAATGTAATGTATTCCAAAAACTCTAATGTATTTAATGTATATTGTTTTATTATACCATATTTAATATTCTTTAGATTGTGTTTCTAATCTTAGTAGACACATGTTCTGTATTTGTATGGATGCACATATAGATTCTCTCTAGAAATACTTCAATATGTTATGTTCAACTAAAATATTCTTTTTTGTATAAAATTTTATTATGTTATTTATTTCATTTGTCCTATTTTGTTCTCAAGTATATGGTGTGTCATACTAATGAGTGATTCTATGTTTTCGAAGATAACATTCAATATCCTCATAGGTAAACTCCACACCATTATCTCATAGTAGTTTCTCTATATAGAGATTTATCCCCCTCTTAGATTTTTTTCAAAATATTTTAAACATTTTAGTTTCCTCTTCGTTGTTCTTGATAAATATTATAATAGTAAACAAAGTATAATTATTAATAAATTTCATGAAGTACAGATCAAATCTGGTAGACTTTTGTCTCAATGGGACACATATGTTAGTATGAAACTTCAAGCGGTCTATAAGACTGAATATCCACCCATGTGTGTGAAATATCATCCAATTTAACTTTTGGAAAGTTTCATAGATTTCATATATTTCTATCTTTATCTTGGTAAAATATAGAATAATATCATGCCTCAAGATTTTACTTATACTCTTTTGACTATGATGGACAGGAAATCTATGTCAGTGTTTGTTATCATATTTGTCACTTGAGTAATAGGAATTGATAGAATCAAAAATTTTAAGTAGATTACCATTTTTTTAACTTGATATATAATTCATACATCCCTTTGAACAACTACTCAAGTCCATCATCACATTTCTTGATGAAAATATGAAAATACTTTTTATAACTTTAAAAAATAAAACATAATTAGCCGTCTTATTTAGGGATTTTATATCTTCTCATCGTACTCTATAAATTTTAGTGAATTATCATTTATAAATTCCACTCTATGACCTTCATGAATCAAAATGTTCTTATGAATTTTTGTGTCCCTAGTTGCGTGTGATGAACATATACTATCAAGAATCTATGACTTGGTTTTCCTACTAGATTTTAAATTAGATTCACCAAGATATGTATTTTACTCATTCATTTCTTAACTCCCTTCCCTTTTCATAATATTTGATTTTTGTTTAGGGAGAATACACATTCACTTTTCATCAATATTTCCATAATGATCACATATTATAATTACCCAACCCCAGTTACCCAGAGTTGGTGCATTATTACATAATATTTGCATGATCCCCAATGATTATGTCATGAAATATCTATTAGTTTATTAGCCTTGGAAGTACTACATACATACATAATTTTAATATTACATCTTGAAAATAAATACAACACTAATTTATTCTATTAGAAACAGCTAATCAACCTAGATTATGCCAGCAATTCAGTCATAACTAGATTCTACATATCCTTGGAAAATTAAACATAAGAAAGGGGTGAGCTCAAATGCTCAGTAAGAGTAAGGAATATAGTGGAAGATAACATAAACATTAAGCATAGTGAATAATTAAAAAACACATGCCTTTAAAAATAATAAACATGAAAACTTTATGGTAGGAATATGAGATGAGTAAATAATTCCATAATAAAACATAATCATGGGTATTATAATAGTCAGATAACCACATGATCCTTAAATATTATTTTTATAATGAGGGAATGTATAATTTGGGACATTCTGAAACATTTTTTGAAGGCCTCATCCAAAACATCTAGAAATGATTAAGGCCTTGGCCAAAACCATATATCAAATATGGAATTTCATCAGAAAATTACACATATAATTGTCTCATTAGACCTATCGATGCACCAAGGAGCTATAGTGGGCTCCACCCGTCACTTGAAAAGTCCAGTACATTCCTCGTATGAAAAGGTTGAAACATAACATAAACATTTGTATTAAAACAAACATTTGAAATGTCAATACATTAACCATAAACCATGAATGGTATAGAAATAACACATCCACATATAAACAAATCACAAAACCTTATATAAAATATTGAAAATTTGTTTCATAATGAATCAACTTCAAAAAAGATTAAAATTAATCAATGAATGTTGACATAGATGAAATCAAAACTATTTGAGAGAAATATCTCTCTCTATTTTGAAATCATTTAAGATTCACATAATTATAAAAGAAAACATTTATTTTTAAAATATTCATATAGTATTGTAAGGGATGATTCAAAAGTGTTTTAAAGGTGGAAAATATCCACACCCTCCGTATTAGTTAAAAAACATTCTTACCTTAATTTGTCGAAAAAGTCATAAAGTACCTTGTTTGAAAACGATAGAAAGATTACTTTCTACCCATATTATAAAAAGTCAAAAATGGATATAAATAAATTTAACCCATAGTCTAGTAAATATTAAAATTGTTTTGAAATAAATTTTTAAGAAACACGGAAGTGGATGATAAAGAATTCCCATCAGATACTCAAGTATAAACAACCTTGATAAAAAAAAGATATTGTGAAAATAACCCTTAACATGTACATTTCCATAGTCAATAGTATGCTAACCTACTGCATAACATTTAAAAAAATTATTTTAATATAAAATAACTATATATATAAATATTATATCATATACGATCTTCTAATATTGCTTTTTTAATAATATTTTAGTAGTATCAATGGTTCTGGTGTTCGCTAATTCATTTTCATTTATATGTTTTGTTTCCTTTATATGTTTTGCAGTGTAAGTAATGTATGTTATGGATAGGAAGATTTTTATTCATATCTAGAATTATATTGAGTTATTAAAAATTATTTTTAATCATAAAATGAAAATTATTCATGAATGGTTATAATTGAGAATGAATCTCTTCGCGTTCGTGGAGACGGTAATCCATTTGTACGCACGAGCAACAATATCATTATTTTAATATTAAAATCACATGTAAATTGATGGTATATCATATATAAATAATAACTAACATGTTATATTTATTATTTAAATCAATTATACTCATTATTATACCTATCCAAAAAATGAATTGTTGAAAAAAAACTACACCATGCCGTGGAGATGGTAATCCGTACGTATGCACATATGGTGACATTTTCATTCAGTGGATGGATAGAATAATGAATATGGTTGTTCCATATTTATAATAACATCACAGTATGTAGAAAGTAATAGATTTTTTATTTTTGTATAGAAATAATAAAAAAAATAAATAGGAAGTTGAAGAAGAAAAGAACTTAGAAAGAGGTGATGAAATTTTTACCTATTCTTCAGGTTCTTCCTTTTGATTTTATCAAAAGGGAACCTTAGGATGGAATTATAATAAAATAAAGGCAAATAGTATTAATTTAAGGAATTTGGGAGGATATTTGGGAAGGTTTTGTCCAATCCAAATGGATTTGGATGTGTGAATTTGAGATAAGGTGAAGTGCCCTTTTGTAAGAGATGTGAGGGATACTTTAGGAAAAGTTTGAAAAATTATTTTATTATAAATTCATATTCGGTTTATAATGGCACAAACATGATTTTTTTATATGATAAGGTGGGGATGGGTTGAAATTATTCTCAACCAATTGGTTTTAGATAGTTTTTGGTCACCATATTTGCCTTATCTTTTAGATTTAACTAATAGTTAAATAGTTTAACTTTTACCATGTATTCTTATATTATTATAATAATTGGTTAATAAACATACTATAAAAATACAAAAGAACCCCAAGTGGTTCATTATTAATATATCTAACCATATATGAGTCCTTCATCTGAACCATATATTTTTAGGAATATTATATCATTTTATAATATGGTAATTGTTTTAAAAACTCTTTTAAGTCAATTTTGACACTATTTGGTATTTTGTTTTTTTAAGTCATAACAATATGATTACGTCGAATAAAATTCATTTAATCAACCCAAAAATTTCATATTAACCTATAAAATTTGTGGAATTCATAAAATGTTTCAAATTACATTTATTTAGATATTTATAATATCAATTATTTCAATCTTTCATTAATAAAGTAATCACTCCATCGTAATTGTGTCATAAATAAATTTAATTATTTAATGTCAAAAAATTATAAATAAAATATAATTATGTAGGAAATATTTTTATATTTTTAATTAATTTTTATAGTCAAATTTTTCTTATTTATAAACCTATATTAAAAAAGGTTTAGTTATGTAAATTTGATTTTAACACATTGATATCTTGTTTAAATTAAATAATAATAAATGTCCTAATCTAATCCAAGTGAACCAAAAAGATCATTTTTTATTCCTAAGGATTATTTTAGTCGAAATAAACTTATCAAATATAATTATGATATGTGTTAGGGTAATTATAATATCATTTTTATCTTTAATTACCCTATTTACTTTTAATTGTGGTAATCAAAAGTCAAAATTTACTATTCATAAAAAATATTTTCATCATCTTGAACCACATTTTACAAACTAATGTCCGTCGTGTCTCTTAGGTTTTTTTAATTTCAACTCATAGAAGCGGTAAAATTATGTTTTATGCAAATTTGCAAATGCTCCTAAAAGGTGGGTAAAAGACGGTAAATTATTCAATAATATTTTATATATATTAAAATATTATAAAATGACTCCAATTAATTAAATTTAACTTTATATAGGTATTATGTATCTATTTTTACCTAAAATAAATTTAAATATAATAAATAATTAATTAAATAAAAATTCGGTTTTAAACAACAAAGCAGTGTTTTCACTATTCATCAAAAATTGAATGTTCCTATAAAAATACCAAAAATTCACCCTAAGATAATTTTGATATTATGAATCCAAAAATGGTGTCAATTTTGAAAAATAAAATTTATGAAATTTCAAAATGTAGGTAGTACTATTCATAACGGCTAGTTTGATTGGATGTGGTGGGTTAAAACCCCATGTTGCGTACAACACAAGTTATTGCATTAATGAAAGGGAAATATATCATGGAAGCATGGGGTGTTCCATTATCCCCTCCTTAAATAAAGTGTGTCCTCACAATTTTAAATTGTTCTTTTAAAAATAAAAGGTTTAAAATAGTAAATACCTTTGTGGAAAACCCACATCGGAAATAGGGTTGATAAAATTTAGTCTTCATAAGAGGGAAAGGGAAATGAAAAAGTAACCACTAAATTATGATCTCGATAAGGAGAACATTGGTGGAAATTAGAGTAACATAATTGGAATAAAATGTAAATATTTATATGGAGTGATTGAGGTCATCAATCACAAACAAGAGTAAAACTTAGGGCTTCAAAGACATCATTATGTGATGATTTATAATATCATCGGTTCAACAAAACATAAGGTATTAAGATAAAACATTTTTTGTTTTATGATCAATTCCCTATAGTTTAAGAATTAATTTCTTTGGAGAATAAGTGAAAAAAATATACTTTACATGTATAGTTTCATCCTTTAACTAATTCATACTGCAAACTCATCTCTCACTCCAAAACATAATAGAACTCAAAAATATTCTATTTATCCAACTAATATAGGGTTAAAAATAAAAAAATGTACCATTTAAATGAAGAAAACTATTTTTTAATAACTAGGTACTTCTTGTATGCTTGTGGTAGATGATAAATCCTTGTCGTACTTTGGTTGTGGGTTCGATTCTTGTAACTTTGTCCGACGTGACGGGTTATCACCCATCCTGAAGGTTGATCTTTTTCTAAAACTATAGTATTATAATATTACAAAAATAATCTTAATAAATGTTTTTACCATAGGAAATACTATCCAATGTTCAACATAATCCATTTAAACCTTTATAGTTATCCAAAATACTTTTGTTCAACCTCTCTAGAAGGTCTCTAAATTTCAAAATCAATTGTAACATCAGATTCCCCAAACAACATAAGGTTTATCTTATTATCACATACAATAAATATGATTACCTTCATCATATAAAAACCTTCATGAAAACTAAACTAACTACAGTACAATCCTTATATATACATCACATTTTTCTTATAGATAGAATATAATTCTCGAATCCAAAAACACAAATACATTAATTATTGCACTTCAACTGTAGTAACATAATATGCTTGGCCTTGAACACTTGGAATTTTCAAAGGTAAGATTACTTACCACTTAGGAAATTCATATTATTATTTCCCTATTTCTCTATAATTGCAGCGTTCAATATTGACAACCTCTTTCTTTCCCTTACAATCACGAGTCTGGTGACCTTTTTCTCTACATTTGTAACAAACTCCCATTCCTTTTAAGAAAGTACCATGGTGTGTCTTCCCACAATTATTACATAAGGGAAAATCATTATTTCCCTTTTTCCCATTATTTATATCTTACTCCACCATTCTCTTCTTTTCTGGCATTACTTTAATGTCATAAGGCTTAGAGAATTCCTATTCTATCTTGATAAAACATGATACAATATCTTTGTTCGATGAAAAGGATTGAATGACTAATGCTTAATGGAGAAATGGTTTTAACCCATCAAATAAACAATAAATATTACTTCATGGTTTACGTATAAAATTTACAGCATGCATTACTAACCTTGTAAAGTTAGCTTCATACTTTGGGACATTATCATCCTCCTTTTTCCTCAGACTTAGAAATTGCCTTTCCATATCCACTCGATGGTCACAAGGAAAGTATTTTTCTAATAAAAGATCATTAAAATACCTCCATTCAATATTTTATACTTCTTAATCTTCTATTGTGTTTTGAATTAATTACCTCCATTGATCTGTATCTCCCGTGAGGCGATAAACTTCCATGCTAATTTTTTCCATTTCTCTACTCCCCAAAGCATGGAATATTTTTCTCTAATGAACTTATCCATTGCTCAGATACAAATGGATTTGTAGTCCCACTGAATGTTGGTGATTTTTTTAACATTATGTGGTCTAACATTGATCCTCAATGTTGTAGAGCAGGCTGCTCTGTATGGGTAAGGTTATTATTCATAACCTGATTCACTTGTCCATGTATGGTGACAAGATGATTAACACCATTTGAATCACCAGCTCCACTATAATTATCTTTAGGAGGAGGAAAATACTTACATGAATTATGTGTGTTGATACATTTTCCATTTCATCTAGTAGGAGCCATTTCTAAACAATGGAATACACTACATTAGTTTAAGAATCACAATACATAATTCCAAACATGTAAAACACTTAACATAAATTGAACAGTTTATGGATATAATCCATAATAATAAAAATGTTTTCTTTGAGATGTTATATACTCATAAATCCTTCATAATGGTTTTTAATTAAAATGTGAATTATCCTAAGAAAATCCCCTTGGTGTGTCGTAACCAAGAGTGCAACAAGGCCCATTTTCATGTACCAGGATACCCTGGGTCAATCCTAAGACTCTTTGTCGAAGTTTTCATTCCTAGGTACATTTGTGCCACAGCCGCCTCTACATGCTCGTATCCCTAAAATGATGTATGTCATGGAAAATACAAAAAATCTCTACATTACCAAATTTATAGGAAGTTTTTCTATACTAATCCTCAAAGTCTGTCATAGGGTAATGTGCTCTAATCAGAGTTTATCTAAATCTAGCTTCCAAAATTTGTACTAAACTTTCTCTAATAAAAACTATAATTTCCTGACCCCAATTACCCAGATTCGTTGTATTATTACATAACATTGGAATGATCACAAAATATCAAGTCTTAAAATGTCAATTAGTTTAGTATCCTTGTAATTACTAGATACATACATAAGTTCAACATTACAACTTGAAAAGAAATACAACAATAATTTATTCTATTAGAAACATCCAAGCCTCCTAGATCATCCCTTTAAGTCACTCATAACTATGTTCTTAATGTCTAGGTAAAATGAAAAATAAGAAAGGGGTGAGCTCAAAAACTCAGTAAGAGTAAGAAATATAGCGGATGATAGCATAAACATTAGGCATGGTGAATAATTGAAAACAAATGACTTTACAAATTATAAACCTGAAGACTTTATGGAATGAATATGATATGAGTAAATAATTCCATAATAAAACTAAATTATGGGTATTCTACTATTCTAATAACCACATGAACCATTAATATTATCTTCATAATGGGGGAAAGTGTAATGCGAGACATTATATAACATTTATTCAAGGCCTTGGCCAAGACATTTAAAAATTATTAAGGCCTCAAGCAAAACCATATATAAAATTGGGAAAGGCCTCAGCCAATTCCATGTCTAATTGTCTCATGAGACCTAATGATTCACTAAGGAGCTATAACAGGCTCCACCTATCACATACTAAGTCCAATACATTTCTCATATGAAAATGTTGAAACATAAAATAATCATTCATATTAAAACTAGCATAATAAATGTCAATACTTTAACCATAAACCATGAATGTTAGAAAAATAAAAAATCCAAAATCAAACATATCACAAAACCTTAAATACAATATGGAAGATTTGTATCATAATAAATCAACTTCAAAAAAGTGTAAATTCATCATAGGATGTTGACATAGATGAAATCAAAACTATTTGAGAGAAATATCTCTTTATATTTTGAAATTATTTATGATTCACATAATTATAAATGAAACCATTTATTTTTAAAATATTCATATATTCTTGAAATTGTATCTTTAAAAGTGTTATAATGATGGAAAATAGTTGCACCTACCTTATATGTTGAAAAATATTCTTAACTTAATTTTTCAAAAAGGTTATAAAGTACATTGTTTGGAAAATAACAGAAATATTCCTTTCAAACCGTTTGATAAAAAGTAAAACAAGGGTATAAACGACTTTAACCCATATTCTAGTAAATAGTAAAAAAAATTGGAATACATTTTTAAGAAACACAGATGTGGATGACAAAGAGGTCCCAACAGATATTCACGTATAAACAACCTCGTATAAAAAAGATATTTTGAAATTAACAGTTACCTTATTATTTTCCTTAGTCAATGGTATTTTAACCAATTGTATATTATTTGAAACATTTTTATTAAATAATAAAAGAAATATATATATAAATATGATATCATATATGAACTTCTAATATATCTTTGTTAATAATATTTCAGTAGTATCATTTTTTTGGGTGTTAGATGATTCATTTTCCTTTATTTGTTTTGTTACTTTAGTCATGTTTTTTTGGATAGGATGTATTTGATTCATATCCTTAATGATATTAAGTTTTTAAACATTATTTTTAATCATAAAATTAATGTTATTCTTGAATGGTTACGATGGGAAATGAATCTCATCACATTCATGGAGACGGTAATCCATACGTACACATGAGGGACAATATCATTCATTTTATATTAAAATCATATGAAAACAGATGGTATATAAAATATTTAGAATCATTAACATGTTATATTTAGTATTTGATTCAATTATAGTCATTATTATACCCATCCAAATAATAAAGTGTTGAATAACCAACTACACCACGATGTGGAGACAGTAAACCGTACGCACGCACGTATAGTGACTTCGTCATTCATATGATATATAGAATAAATAATTTGGTTGTACCATATTTATAATAAAATTATATTATTTAGAATGTATTTTAGTTATTATTTTGTTATGGAAATAAAAAATACAATGGAAGTGGAAGAAGAAGAGAACTTAGAAAGAGGTGATGAAATTATGACATCTTTTTGGGGTGCTTCATTTTGATTTGATCAAAAGGGCAGATTAGGTTGACTTTCTAATCAACTTAAGTACTCTATGATTAATTGAGTGTATTTTGGAGGATATTTGGGGAAATTTGGGGTGATCCAAATGGATTTAGAGGTGTGAATTTGAGAGAAGTGGAAGTTCCCTTTTATAAGAGATGTGCTGGTCACTTTAGGAAAAGCTTGAAATATTAAATTATTATACAATAATATTTTGTTTATAATGGATCCAAAATGATTTATTTAGAGGATAGGTTTTTATGGGTCTAAATTATCTCATCCAATAGGTTTTAGATAGTTTTTTGTCACCATATATACCTTATCTTTTAGATTTAACTCTTAGTCAAATAGTTTAACTTTTATCATGTTTTCTTGTGTTATTATAATAATTGGTTAATAAGCATACCATAAAATTACCAGATAACCCCAAGTGATTCATTATTAACATATCTAACCTTTTCTAAGTCCTTTGGACGAGCCTTATATTTTTAGGAATATTATATAATTTAATAGTATAGTATTTGTTTTATAAAATCTTTTATGTCAATTTTTATACTATTTGGTATTTTGTTTTTTTAAAGTAATAACAACATGATTACATAAAAAAATCACTGAATCAAACCTAACATGTCATATTAACCGGTAAAATTATTGAAATTCATCAAAATTATCAAATTTAATTTATTTGGATAATTATAGTATTAATTAATTTAATCATTCATTAATAATGTAATTACTGCATCCTCATTGTGTCCTAAATAAATTTAAATATTTAATTTATTAAAATTACAAATAAAATTTCATTCTGTATGAAATACTATTATCTTTATAATTAATATTTATAGAATAATTTATCTTATTTATAACCCTATATTAAAATTTTTTTAGTTATGTAAATTTTAATTTAACACTTTTAACTCTTTTTTAAATTAAATAATAATAAATGTCTTAATCTAATCTATGTAATCCAAAAGGATCATTTTTTATTATTTTTGTTGATTTTAGTCAAAATAATCATATCCAATAGAGTTAGTATATGTGTTAGGGTAATTATAATATCATTTTTACCTTTAATAACCCTATTTACATTAATTGTGGAAAATAAAAGTCAAAAGTTACTATTCACCAAAAATTATTTTCAACTTATTGAACCTCATTTTACTTACTGATTTCAACTATGTCTCTTATATTTTTGAAATTCAACTCATAGAAGTGGTAAAATTATGTTTTATGAAAATTTGAAAATTCTCCTAGATGGTGGGTAAAAGAGAGTAAAAAGTTAAATAAAATTTTATATGTATAAACATATTATAAAATGAATATAATGAATTACATTCAACTTTATATAGTTATTATGTATCTATTTTGACATAAATTAATTTTAAATAAAATAAATAATTATTTAAATAAAATGTCGGTTTTAAACAATAACAGAGTGTTTTTCATTATTCATCAAATATTGAATGTTTTCAAAAAAATACCAAATATTTACCCAAAGCTAATTTTGATATTCCGTATCTAAAAATTAACTCCATTTTGAAAAATTAAATTTTTAAAATTTTAAACAGTGGTTATTACTATTCGTAACGGCATGTTTCATTGGCCATGGTGTGTTAATACCCCAAGTTGCGTATAATGCAAGATATTTCATTATTTAATGGGAAACGTACTGTAGAAGATTTGGGTGTTACACATATGACACATATTTTTTCTAATAAACAAAATTAGTTTTATGTTGGAATATA
Organism: Viscum album; assembly: GCA_963277665.1. Classification (NCBI taxonomy): domain Eukaryota; kingdom Viridiplantae; phylum Streptophyta; class Magnoliopsida; order Santalales; family Viscaceae; genus Viscum; species Viscum album. The sequence continues at coordinate 1,883,811,367 of OY728132.1, forward strand.
GGATGAATTCCTAATAACTAATATATTACTTCGAGAATATTCTCTCATATTATTAGAATTGATCTCTATTAGTTCATTTCTCATCTTCAATATGAAACTGTTATAAAAAAATAAATATTATTTGTTATCAAACACTTCACAACACTAATAGTGTAGGTGGAGTAATGATATTTAAAACTAATAATAGTGTTATCTTTATTTTTTTTGTCTTTACATGTACTGAGATTATCTTTGTTATTGGTGAAGATGTTATTCAAGATTTTATTTAATAATTTTAATTAGAAGAGTATTTCTCACAAGACATCATGATCCAAAATTTTCCAAAATATATTTATAAACACGCATTGTTAGAGATGATAGATTTATTTTGAGATTTTTATAGTGCTGAATTGACTTTCTTCTTTTAACCCCTCTTTTCCCTAGTTCATAATGACTCTTCCATAACCTTGACATCTTTAAGGAAGTATCCACTAATTATTTTCAAGATATTCTTCTGCTTTAGGACATTTAGATAGGGTGTTTGGGTATTCTTATTCTTTGAGGGTATGTTTTTCTTCAAGTCCCTTTACCATATTTTCCATTTTAGCCACTTTCATTTTATGTCTTTTGATTTAATCAATGTAAAGAATATATTTATATCCAAATTATTCTTTTTCTTCTTATTTATCTCTTATTTTTCTTCCTCTAATAGTATATTTTAATTCTCTATATTTTTTCTCAAGAAAAAATTCTAATTAATTTCCCAACATGTCCTCTATCTTTGTTTTTCTAGTTTCATCATCTTAACTTCCATAGGTGTAAAAATATTTTTCAACATGATCCATGATGTTATTTTCATTTTTATTTTATTATTGAGTTCAGTTAGCTTCATATTTCTTGGTCACTAGAATAATTATTAAACCTTTAATTTTTTATGTCTATCAATTTTCGTGTCTCTTGATCTCTTCCCTCATTTCATTTTCTATGGATTTTCATCGTCTCTCTCAAGTTCCACGTACATATTTTAATGAAAATTTACAGAATATATCTAATGTATTTAAAACTTCAAAAACAAGGTGATAATTTAATTTAACCCCTAAAATTTCAATTCTTGATTCATTTGGATACAAGAGAAATGATTCTGTTAAAATATCCATCCTTATTTTAATTATCATATTCACATGATTCTATAATTTCAACATCTCTAATTCTGAGCTTTTCCATGGCCTCAAAGTCGTTATCGTCTTTTATCTTCTTCTTAAATACATGGATCTTTAACATTTCATATACATTAAGTATGTTATGTTGTTCATTGAGAGTAAGATCATATTTATCTTCTGAATCTTCTAATTTAGTATCAAACCTTTTAGGAAAACTTATCATCAGTTTTTTGTTAATATTTGAATCATTTAGATTTTCACCAAAACCCTGTACATTACTAATAATCTGATTGAATCTTTTTAAGTTGTCATCAACATCTTCTTTATCACCCATATAGATATATTTAAATTTTCTCCAATTTTTTTCTCCTTTAGTTTTACAATTCCTTCATTATTGTATTCTAATTTATCCAGAATTTACTTGGAATTTTTCAGTCCCATAACCTTGGTGAAAACCTTTTTTGAAAGATAAATCAAAAATGGAATTTTTAAAATCACTATAAACACCAATAAATATATTATTTGTCAAATTCATAGGATCCTATTGAGTAAAATAATGGAATCCAACAATTAATACATCTTTAACTTCCTGGAAAAGATACAGAAGATAGTGAAACATACTATTATTCTAATTGTGATAGTTATTTCCATAGAAACTAGGAACACCTATAAAATTAAAATAATTTATATTATGAATTTTTAATACATATTATATCCTAACATAGGGAACCTGATTATCTAATACAATTTGATATTCCAATTTGGAGTTACACCATTGGGAAGGTGGGTTGAATTAATAGTTATTTATATATTTTTTCCATTTTGAAATTGAGCTTTGTTAATCTATTAGGGCCTGATTCAGTATTATAATAACTCAACATCTTCCAAATGAACTAAAAATAAATATCACAACAACACAATATTTTTCAAAGGTTTGATCTGAATGTGATCTCACTCTATGAATTTTTGGACTCCCCAATCACATATTCTCCACTATAATCACATGTTGTTATAGCATATATATCTTCACTAGAATAGATTCCCACTATTCTTTACAGATTCTCACTAGATTAATAGTTTTACATGTTCATATATAAAATTATTATAAAAACCCAATAAATATAACTCATAAATGTTATTTTCTTTTTAAATAATTGATTAAGATATTTCTTTCTAGCCTTATAGACAAATAAAAAATCTTATGATCACTTTATGAATAACATGAGTAAACTAATTCTTCCTCAAAATATGACTTCTCACTTCCTAATAAAATGATAATAAAATAGTTTCTTAAATGATAATTATGTGTATAATATAATTATATCATACCACTTCTATATATTTTTTCATAAAAACTTTAACTTCTTTACAAAGTGATGTTTTCCCTATAAGAGATAAATAATTTTCCCAGAAAATTTTCCCTATACTTCATCACACTCATTATCTCCCTATGTATTCCAAATTTATTTTAACATATTTCATATAGGAATAAACCAAGTATTCATAAGAATTTATTCATCCGTTATTGAAGTAGTTATCGCATGATAATTCTACAAACATGGTATATATTTTACAGTAGTTCAATGGTCTCTACTAAGCATCCTCACATAGATTTTTTTTTATCATTTTCATCATATAAACTTTAATTTCTTCACATCAAACACTCACTGAAAATCACTCATCAAAAGTAATTTAATTTATGTCAATAAAAAAATTTATAACTCATTATTATACTATTATTTTGACGTCAAAAAAATTTATATGTGTAGAACATTTTCAAACTCTTCACATTACCACAAATAATCTTCTATACAATGTCATTGGTGGTTGATGAAACATCACATAGAATTTTATTAACCCATCCAAAAAATGATTAATAAAGATTCACTATATACTACATGTATATCAATCCTCACTTTTCATAGAAGAATCTACAAATTATCCTTATCATAGACACAAATATATATATTCTTCTTCACAAACTAAACATCACATTCCACAAAATCAATAACCATAGCATTATCATTTGTGTATCATGTCACCGTAAACTAAACATGAAATTAGTATTCCATGTATAATTTTACCTATTATATAGATTCATATATGAAATTTAATATGTATAAATAATCCCAACAAAATCACCATCTTAATACATCTTGTGCATACAATCTTCATTTTCAAACTATTATTATAGTTTACATATATTGAATAATTTAATACTCAAATTTCACTTCATCCATATAATACCTGGTGAAGAAAACAACCCCTATATATATCAAAGTTCTCTTGATAAAATATACTTGTTTCGGAGGATGAAAAATATAAAACATCTGTATTTGTAAATTAATTTTCTTCCACGATGAGTTTAAGCTCATACGTGCTCATCATAAATTTATTGGTTCACCCAAAAAGTTTATATATCATCAAGAATGCATTGAAGATATATTATATGGTTTTTATAAATGCATACATATTTGAATTTCAAAACACCCAACAATATTTTAAAATCCATCATAGTTTTTAACCTCATATATGTTTCTTCTCCATATAACCCTCCTCTACGAAGGGTTTTATTTGTGGGAGGTTGAAGACGAACACTGGTCATGATCGGGTGGTGTGGATCTATAAGATCAGATAACCATAATTAAATTTATATGTTTTAATTGGAGTAATATTACCCCATATAACACTAATCCCTCATCTATTTATCCAATAGATCATGTGATCCTTTATAATAAATGTGAATCCTCATCTTTCTAGAATCATGTAATATGGTCATATCCCACCTGCCACTAGAACCTCCCCATTTTGTAACCCTCCTCTATAACAATTCCTACCCACGCGATGGTTCTTCTTATTACTTTCCAAATCTATGGTAGAAATTTTATTAATATAAACACCATTAAAAAGACTTTTCAATTTCTTATATAATGTTAAAATCCAACATTTAATATCATCTTTTATCTCAAACACTATTCATCTAATTTATTTATTATTGAGGTAAATGTGTCATTCTCAATAAAAATTGAAAAATTTTGTTGAATAGAAGAAAAATTAATCAATCATCACAATTATACCAAGATGAATTTTCCATGTGTGAAATCTAATTCTATATAAATAATAATTTTCCAATCATTACATCCAATGACATAATATAGATCCGTATCAATTATACAAAAACCACCAATTAATTGATTGAAATTCTACAAGAATAAACACTTAATCCAAACTCAAAAAATATATTTTAATAGATATTCAAAACAAGTGAAACACTTAGGTTCAACATATACATTTTAATTAGTTGATAAAACTAATACAATGTCAACCATAAATAATAAATTTACTTATAGTAGACAGAATTTTAAGTATAATTTGAATATTACAAATAGTGGAGTGTATTTTGAAAATTTTGGTTTCTATTCCAGTATGAACACTTCTAAAGAGAAACAACTAGAAAATAGAGCTACTACCACAGAACTGTAGTAATAGTTTAAAAATCGTGGCTATAGTTGACTATATCCACGGTTCCATGGCCTATTGGCACGATTTTCAGAACCATGGAAATAGACCATATCTATTTCCACAGTTTTGTGTTCTATGGCCATGGTTTGAAAAAATGTGGATATAGGTAAATTTTTTTGAAGCCCTATAGCCATAGTTCTTCAAAACCGTGGCTATAGGGTTCCTGCGCTTCCGTGGGAACAATAAGTACCACCAAAAAATTGGTGGGAAGCTCTACCACCACAATTTTGAGGCTATTCCCACAGTTTTTATTCATATAAATATAAATATATATATCATAATATATATATACTAATTGTGGCATAATATAGTGGTATGTGTAATAGACTACAAAGTGGAGGTGCAGGGATCAAAACCCACTGGGGATATATTTCATTTTGGCTATTTTCACGGTTTTCCAAGGCTATTTCCTGGATTAAAACCATGGATATAGGTCAGCTGCCATAGTGGCCAATTTGGAGGCTTATTTCCACAGTTTTCAAAATTGCGGTCGTGGCCTATGGCCACGGTTTTGGGGCCTAATTTCATTGTTTTGAACCGTGGAAATAGACTTTTTCTAGTTGTGAGATGAAATGTAACGGTGAATGGGTTTGAGAGAAGAAGGTGACTTCTTAGTGATTACCCATAAATTACTTTTATGATCATTATAAGAAGTAGAAAACGTAAGGTAGAGAAAAAACTACATAATTGATAATGCTAAATAGTCCTAGAGTAAACTCAACCATGATTAAATGATTCCATTAAAAGACTCATCAAGATAAACTAATATTATTTCTAAAGATAATAGAAATTGATAGAAACTATTAAAATATGACTGTATGATTTTTTTCATAGAGTATTCAATGACTCATTGATTATATTATTTGAGTGGATTCACTAGATAAGAAATTATAGATCCTATGGTATAAAATTATTGTGGTGAAATTTGATAAGAAGATTAAAGTGAATGGTCAAAATAGGAAAATAAATTGACCAACAATCACATGGATGGTGATGAATGAGAAAGAAGAATAAAAATCAATATTGAATGTTTTTAATGAATTTATGTGAATGCATCATAATGGAAATTCGAATTTTTTAAGAGATATAGAATAAAAAAATAATGTTCAGAGACTGGAAAATAAATAAATTCAATGTAATGGTGTGATGGAGAAACCCATTTTGTAATGTTCCTATGGTACTTCATGATTTGATTCATAATATCTCAATTTTATATTCTCACATTATCATGTTTCTAATTGATATAGTATTATTCTATAATGTGTTTGGATATTTTCATGTACATATAATATTATATAAAAAATTATTTTATTAGGATAATGATTTTTTATAATGTTGTACGGATAGATATTTAAAATAATTTTGCTTTTAATATTGCATATTAATTACACCACAACAATATATAATGATTAATATAAACTAGATATGATGGGATAGGTGTAAAGAAGTGTATTATGGTTAAATGGTTATGATTACAATTTATTTATTGTACCATAACATCTAAAAGAAAATAGTAAGATTCACAGTGTATACATTTTATGACATTATTGAAATTAAAGGTAGAATAATCACACTATAGTAAAAATGTGTCCCATTATAAAATATTTTTGGTGATACATGTGAAATTGGATTAAAAAAATATTGATTATGAGATTATAAAAATAATTAAATAATAAATTTTGTTTCTATGTGGATTAAAGGATGTTGTTGGAGATTTCAGAGGGTTAAAAAAGCTATTTTTTCCAATAAATAAAATTTGAGTTTTACATGAAACTATTATATGATTATCATTATTACATAGTTTTTGGTGATATTTTTTTGGTATATTTCAATACATAATCATTCATTACATTCCATAAAATATCAATATTTAATATCATATCTTTAAAATAAATATTAATGGTGTTGATGAGGAATTTTTTATATCTAAAAATATGTATATTACTTGGAATTTAATGGTATTAACTAATAGAGGATGTTGATAAAATATAGGATTTGTAAATTCATAAGACCATTGATGATGAAATAGAGATATTAAATAATATATTATTTAGATAATTTAGGGTATATGGGGAGGATGAATTGTATGTATGATATAATATTCTTATGAAATTTATATTATATAGATGCCCAACATGGTAATTCTTGGTAGAAGAACACTGCACATAATATCCATTACCATAGAGGCACTTCAATAAAGAAGAGAAAAATCATATTCTGTAGTTATATTTTTTTGGTAATCTATTAAACTTGTATTTTAATTTAAAATCCTATAGGGGTTTAAAATTATTTTAATTATCCATTAATGTTTTTAAAACAAATGATTAAAATAAAATGTTGTGGTATGCTAGATAAAAAACCAAGAATACCAAATATTATCTACTCAATAATATTAGTGTATTATTCTTGTAATTACTCTTGTATTTTTCCTTACTTTCTTACACTATCTATGTCTTATGATTGTCTTCATAATTACCTCATTGATGTAGATCCATGTCTTAATCATCAATGGAATTATGGAATTTAGAATTTTATAAAAATTTGGAATATGTTCTATAATAGTTTGTTTAACCCTGATTCACCCCTTTCTCAGTTGTGGGTCAGCTATATTTTAATACTTATAAGTGATATCATATCCTAGTTAAATCTAAAAGATTTACTTTCAATTAATTTTTGAACTAATTTTTTATTTATGATCTTGAAATAATAATATATCAGGTATTCCCTCAATAGGGACATTATTTTTCACAATAATGACAACATATTTTAGTTTTGGACATTTCTTTATAAAAAACACAAGTTTATTGAAATCTTTTTACACCTAAACTAATAAAAAATATTATTTTAGGATGATTTTTTTATTTTTTTCTGTAATTTTTGATACCATACAATTATTTATATAGTAATAAAATGAATTTATATTTTATCATTGAAATCTTGACTTTTGTTAAACATCTCTCCTTTATAGTGGTGTGAAATTATAAAGATCTCTCCTCTTTTATGTCATAGAACGATAATAAAAGGAAATTAGGGGCTATGTGAATCAATACATTGAATTATTGAATGAAAATATTGGAAAAAAGTAGGTAAATTAATTGTTGTAACCAAAAATTATAATGTTGTGATTTTGAAATTTCTATAGATCTTGAGTAATGGAATGAGAAACTTGAAACAAATATTTCAATTTTTAGGTGGATGTTTTATTTGAATCAAGGTTATATGGATTTTATTAATATTTATTCCTCTCTATTTTAATATTATTTTTACTCCAATAAATATGATTATATAAGTCATTAAGACATTATTAACGTATTATTGGATGATCACATGGATATCGATATGAGCTCAATCCATGCTAGATCGAAAAATTCAAATTTTGAGATCTCAAAATATTTATAGATTTATGGTATTTATTTTTATGTTGGTTGGAGTGGATACTCAAGAGGGGGGTGAATTGAGTTCCAATTAAAATTTTTGTTAAAAATTTTTCTATTAAAATCCCCTCATTTAAAAACAAGTTAAACTGTACTGAATTTATACAGATTGTAAGTGTTAAATTAGTTTCTCAAAGATTGATTAGGTCTCAGTTAATTTAATTAGAAGATTAAATTAACTTTTGAAACTGACTTACTAGTTCACAAATAAGTATAAACACTTTCTAGTTTAACTATCAATGTAACATTAAAACAAATTGTATTTCATGTAATTAGCAGTGGAATATAAAATATATAATATACCTTAGACTTAAACTAAAATGCACAGGTTATGTAACCAAGAGGTTCAATATCAAGCCTAGACTTAGTCCTCTCAAACAATTTATATAAATTTGATCCACACCTCGGATTGGGGTAAACAATAGTGAAGACACTATCCAGGTACAATGACCTCTTCCATAGTTCTATGTGGGAAATAAAACAACAGCTCACACGCTATCTAGGACTTAATTGACCTCTACCACTATGCATAGTGGGATTAAATGGAGTTATATAAAGTTTGTGTGAGGATTTATAAATCCTCTAATTTAGATCAGGAGACAATGTGTGTATGAAATATACAGATTATACACACAACACGAAATGTAAATAAAAGAATCACTAAGAGAGTAGATAAGAGTTTAGAATTCTCTAGTGATGTGAAGTGAAGCTCTGGACTATTTTGATTAATCGGAAATGCTTCTAAGTCCTTATTTGGTTTTTTTCTGAAAAACCGAGTGTCGTTTTATTCCTTGGTTTTAATGTTTAGCTTAATCAACTTGACTGCATGAAGAGCTCGTTGTAGTTCTTCACTCAAGATACAGCTTCTGTTCTCTTCTAGAATTAAATGGTTTCGTGTACGTCCAGTGCTCTTCTAGTATGAATTCAGCATTTTATTTTCTTGTGAGTGCACCACATTTCAATATTGTTCAACCCTTGCCTTCTACACCCTTCATGTGCCTTCTTAGTTCCATACTATTCAGTCTTTGTCCTTCCTTTTATAGCTTTCAGCTCTGGTAAAAATAATGATTACCTTTTTCATGGGTACTAGGTACGGTTCTCTGACATTCCAACAACTATCAATAGATAACATTAATTGCATTAAAATCATCAAAAATTACCGTTGCAAAACAAATAAATAATATTGAGAAAAGTAGAGTTTGACTGGTCAGTCTTTCATTAGTAGCCTTCTGTAGGTAGCGGTTGACTTTATATAGCAGTGACATTCTATCGGTAGCTCTTTGATCTTGTATCAGTAGCTCCTGGTATCGGTAGATGTTACTCTATGTATCATTAGCTCTATATACCAGTGAATTCATTCTATCGGTAGCTCCTTTTGTATCGGTGGCTTTATAGCGGTCAACTTACTTATATTGGTAGACTTACTCTATCAGTAACTCTGGTGTAATAGTAGCTTGTATCAATAGATTAATGTTTCAGTGACTGTTTGTATCGGTATCTTTGCTAATATTCCATTGATATATGTAGAAGTAGAATTATTTATATAGGTAGACTTGTTCTATCAGTAGCTTTTCTTCTGTTGGTAGCTATCTGTATCAGTGGACTTGATCTATCAGAGACATGTGCATACCGGTGGACTTATTCATATCGGTAGCTCTGCATATCAGGGAACTTAGTTTATCGGTGACTATTTCTATCGGTAGACTAAGTACCAGTAGATCTATATCAGTATCTATAAGCATATCACTGACTAAATACTTATTTGTTTTATGAAAAACACATCCAATTGAGTTAGAATTACATCAAAACTCATATAAGCATAGTTAAACATTTATTAACATATTTCAAAGATTATATTAAAATAATTATCAACTTTATAATAGAATATCATAGATTGAAAGAATTAATATATAGATAAACATTAATTGGGATTATCAATGTTTGTGAAAGTATAATTGGGATTATTAAAACAGGTGAGGTCAACATTTTAAATATGTCTATAGAGAGTCTCATTAATGATACATTTTTATATTTTATAATGAGCCTATTAATAAACCACAATAAATGGAAAATATTTTTTTATTGGTTTCTAACACTAAAAGAAACTCTAAAAAAGTTAAAAAAAAATATGTCTAATAGGGAAAATTTATGGTAGTATTAGATGATTAAATATTTTATAAATAAATTCAAGAATATTTGGGGTTAATATTATCTATACACTCATAACGTGAAGAAACACAATGTTGAATGGGTTGAAAGTAATGAGATTACTTCTTTGACATGATTTTAATGTTACTATTATAAGAAATATATGAAGAAGAAAATGAATAAGAATAAATGAGGGGAAAGTTCCCTACCAATGTAAATTGGTAAAGAGTCTAAGGGAATCACACTGATGATGAGAATATGCCATTAAAAGAATAATTGAGAGGAAAATAATGTAAATTCAATGAAAAAAGTATACAAACTCTTGAAACATAATGGGATAATTAATCTATGGAGGATTCAGTGACTCCAAAAATTATTTTTTTATGTTTATTTATTCAATTTTATTGAATCTTATGTTATAATGTTAAAATAGTGAAATATAAGAAAAAGAATTAAGTGTATCAGTCTATATCTATAGAAGAATTTTCTTAAATATCACTTAGATGGTGGATAATGAGAATATAGAATAAGAATAAAGATTAAAAGTTAAGTTGAAATTGATTCAAAGTCATTATAATGAATCTTTGAATGTTTTATGGATGATGGTGAAGAAAATGGAATGTTTAAGGAATTATACATTAAATAATTCAATGCAATTCCATTATCACAACTGAACAAGGATCATCCTGGAACTAAAAATATGAGCTATCTAGTGGCAAGGCTTGAAGGGAATTCCGGAACCTTACGTACTGGTGGCTAGTTACTATGTATAAATAACTACCTATGGGAATGGTTTCACCACAAAATATAAACGATGGTGTGTTAAAATAGAATATATATATATACACACATATTGAATATCAACCTCTTAATATATATCTAAATAGTGGAATTCTAAAATGTATAGAGGGAGAAACATATTCCAAACCAAAATATGTAAACCCATGTACTAAAAATAAGATAATGTCCATATCCATGTCATTCATGTCTCCATTGAACCCCCAACCCCCACTAACACAGATATATACCACCATCATTAGATACTTTATCTTTACTTTCATCAAATAAAATAATTTCTATACACACCCAATGGTATGTGTAGGGTGTGGGAATATTATTCCAATTTCATCTCCCCAATGTTTCATAATAAATTTTTATAATATAAACCAATTGTGCACATTTAAAAAACAAATTCATGAAATACATTCTTCAAAATATATATAAAACCATGAAATTCAGCCATTTTAAATTTTTTTCACAAATCCATTATAGATATAATGATTTTCAAAACACATTTAATGTAATGATTTTCATTTCAAAAAAACATGTTCAAAGCATGAACAAACAACGATTTTCTAAAAAGATACAATGTGTAAAATGAGTCCTTGGATACAATAGGTTTGGGGTATATAGGATCCTCACACCTTAGTGAACGGTCAAGACTGCTTTGTGAAAAAACTCTATAGGCTAACAAAAACAAAAATATATGTGAAATGTAACACCCATATATTTTATATTTATTTTTTAAATAAAGTAGAATTATTTTATAGCATTCTTTATATGAAATATTGTTCTTAAAAGAACTGTGATATTTTATTATATTCTAATTATTTAAATATGACTGTTATAACCTATATATTAATCCCATTATATAAATAAGAATAATAGAATTATATATAATTTGGAAAAACATTATATAATGATTTTTTTAATAATGTATAATAAATAATTACCCAATTTTCAATAAATTCGTTTTATGCTTCAAAAGTATGTTTTCTTCCTAAAAAATATTTTATTATATTTTATATGGAAATATTATAATTAATTTATTTCTATTTTATAAATTTTAATTTAAAAAATAGTAATTTTTAAATTCATCATGTGAAAATTATATTCAGGTAAGTTGTTTTTATTTTTTGAAAGGGTTAATTTTTCATTGAATAGTGAAAATAACTAATTTTAGAGAAAACTATCTTTTCTATTCAAAAATTATCAAAGCATACATTTAAAATTGATTTTAATACTTAATTAATTTATTTTAAAACAAATTCCACTTAATTTCATTTTAATTCAAATTATGATTAATTTTTCTATACAAAACGTTTTCATATATAAAAAACATTTTTATCGAAGATCATTTTTCATCACATTTTGCTGGTTTATCTTAAAATGAAGATTTACTAGTGATAAAAATTAAATTTTCAAAATCTAATTCCTTATTTGGATTCATAAATTTTTTTTATTTAATAATTTGAACATTATTTTTTTATAGTGATTAGTAATAACTTTAAAAATTTACCACCAAGGTAAAAGGGTAAATTATGTTAAACTAGATTAAAACGATGTGATTACCCCACAATTATTCATATTAATTACCATTGGATGAAGATATTATTACCCTAATCATATTATTATTAGAATAAAACTCTTTATGGGACACCTTTCCACAAAAATGACTAATAATACATTAATATTACAAATTATTCAAGTTAAGTCCCTCCCCTCACTTATAAAAGGACACCCCTCCTCTATTTTCATTATACATTCTTGAGAAAAAATATAATTTTTAAATGCAACCCATATTTATTTAAAATTCACTAAAAAAATTTGCAATAACGAGACTTATTAAAAAAACATTATAAGATTCCTTTAGAATGTACTTAAATGAGTACTACAGAAGAAGATGTAATCATATTACCCAACCTCATTCAGTTTATTTAGGTACGACCTCTTATAAATTTGTGGAATTCATCATAAAATAATTAATTTGGTATTATTGGTATACTAAAATGTTATTATTATTATTTCACCACCTCTATCTATACTTTTTTCAAGCAAATGTAAAATGAAAGGATATCTCATGCGTCCATGTGCACTACTTCCTCCAAGTAGCGACATGATTCTTTTTCCATCACAATATTTAATTATTATTATTTATAATGGTTTTGATACTTGTTTTTGTTATTTATGAAATAAAAAATCATCTTTAATTATAATATATTATCCACCATCTTAATTTTATATCCATTCAAAAATTATAATTTATCTTATGCGTTCTTGTGGACTATCACCTCCACGAAAGCGATACTATTCATTTTTCATTTCTATTTTACAAAATTTTTAATAAGGATTGATTGAATGAAATTTATTATATGTATGACATATTATTTATTATGTAAATTTTAATTTTAATTTTTATTTATTTCATTAGATCCTTTTAAAATGGGAACATCACTTGTGTGTACATACAGATTATTATATCCACAAAGTGATGCAATTCTATTTCTACCACACATTAAATGAATAGTTATAAAATTTTTTATAATGATACAATATTATAATTATTATATTATTAATATTTTTGAGTTGATAGAGCCATGATCAATATATAAGGATAAGAACTTTCATTTCAAAACATGTAAGAAAAATGAAACTTTTATCACCCAAAATAGTGATTTTAATGATGACATTTTAATAAATGAAATATAAGATATCGTAAGTAAGTAATATATTGGATGATATGTATGAATATTATTGAGTAGTATATGTACAACAATTCTATATTATTTATATAGGTTTTTTAATAGATATAAAGAATAACAAGACTTGTGTTAAGGGATTTATGTTTCAATATCATTTTAATCAGGATTTATTATGCTTCAATTGTTATTTATAAAAATAATGACATATTTGTTAGATAAACCCCATTAATTTTTATTAAACTATATATATTTCTATAATTCTGAAGTTTTATTATCATTTACCTCTAATTTGTACTCAATATGGTTTAATATTTTTTTTTTGAAAAGATGACATTATTTCTCCTCTTTGGGTAAGAAAAAATATTTCGTCCAAATTCATGTTTTCTAAAGTGTATTTATCAAAGATGTTGATTATTAGTAACTGATTATTTGAACTCATTATAATCCAGGTATTAATTTTTTTGAAGGTTTTAAAAATAATTATTCTTGTCATTTTCTTAACAATGTACAATTACTTATAGTGTGAAAAGAATCTATGTTTTAGTCATTACGACATGAAAAATATTTCCAAAATTCAAGAAAGATCAATTCTTTGAAGATTAATTTGAATCTATTCATTGATATTTTCCATTAAACTTTATTTATAAATATTTTTAATATGATTTTATTTTTTAAAAATATGTCTCAAAATGAAAAGTGAATTTTCCTAAAGAAGTGTTCCAAGTGGTCTTCTAATGATATTTTTCATCAATGATTTTATCATATGAAATCACATATGTTTCACTCAAATTTGATTCTATGTTAACATAATTATTATTTCTCTAGAATTTGTTTGGTTATGATGCCACAATAGTGAAAAAACCTATTTTTTCATGGATTATGTTATGATGAAATGTAAAAAAAATCATGATCTTATGCTTCACATATTAATGGATTATCACAATGTGGTGGTTGGGTTCCTTATATGCCTCCAATTAGTTGGGTGATGATGGATAAATCATGATATAATTTTTTATATAGAAAACCTGATTACATGTTCACAATATGTTGTGTGGAACTAGTTTCATGTCCATAAGACTCTGTATGGGCCTTGTTTCATGTCCAAAAGAATATATTTGGACCTAGTTTCATGTCCATTTGTTTCTGCGATGACTTGGTTTCATTTTCTTAACATAATGAGGGAATATTTTTCTATTATTACATGTTTAAGAAGTTTAAATATTATTCTTTTTCATATTAATATGTTTATGTTATTCTCTCTTGGATTGTGACTCATTATTAAATATTTCCAACTCCTATTAATATTTTCTTTTCTTATGATAATGACTTTTCCCACGGACCATTATTAATGATATTAAATTTATTTTTTATGGAAGCAATATATTATAATTTTGTTTTTATAACCTTAATCTCATGTATGATCATTGGTTTATATAACCTTTATTTACCTGTACTGAGTATCTGAGGTCTCCCTTTTAAATATCTTCCTTCCTTGGTTTTAGATGGGTTATTCTATGTATGATACGTATAGAATGGTGTTAATATGAATAAATTTGTGGGAGATGTTTAGTATCCTTTATTATATAATATTTTTTTATATCTAGTCTCCATATACATCAATATATTATATTTTGTGGAGTTTATAAAGAACCCCATGATAAGTGAATCCCCTAATAGTGGAATGAAACACACAAAATAATTAGAGTTTTAATTATATATCCTTACTATGAAGAATATACAATTCTAGGTGTGTTTTCCCAATTACATTCCCCTCATATGTATCCTAGGTTCCCATGTGATCCACATATATCAGTGATAATTATTTTCTAGAAGTCGACATTCAATTATAATCCTTAATTTCTATTCAATTTCTGATACCATGCATGGAAATCAATTTTTATTAAAATACCATAATTCTTTGAAATCAATTTTCATTAAAATAAAATCATGTTTTCAAATCACTTTTCCCCAAACTAAAATCATTCCTTAAAAAAATTCATCAAAATTCAATTATTCTTTGAAATCAGATTTCTTTAAGATACAATTACACTATGAAATTAACTTTTAAAAAATAAATTTTATTTTCAAATAAATTTTATCTAAATAAAAATGATTTGAAGTAACTTTTCACCCAAAAAAACTAAGGGGATATTTTATTTGATAAATATAGTAAAAAACACCATATTTTCAAAAAAACATACCATTAAACAATTATAAAAAACATTTCAAAATGAATATGTAAACATAGAAAATAATTTCAATGATATTTTTAAAATCACCCACCACAAAACACCTATAAATTATCAAAAAATTGCATATACTCCAAAACCATTGAAAACAAGTGTTTAATAAACAAGGATAAACCATAATTCAATAAACCAAACAAATAATCCCTAATCCATCACATTAAAAATAATGGAAATGAGAGGAATCACATACAAAAAAATTATAGGGGAAAAATGATGATTAATAAATATGTGGATTATAAATCCCATTTCATTGATAGACCTATAAAAAAATACAATTATATAATGTTGCAACTATTAGATCTAGCATTAAAAGGAATAAAGGAATATAACTTCAATTTTCAAGATATCACATATAAAGAACAAATTGATTCGCACTCTAGAATAAAATAAAATCCAAAATAACTAATAAGTGTCTCCTAAATTGTGATAATAATTCACCATAAGTATAATGAGGATAAACAATGGTGTTTAGGTTTTTTAAAATAAAATTAAGATAAATTAATTAATATTTCATGTTTTGGATTCAAATTTTGGAAAATTATATGGAAAATGATCTCCCCCTTTGGAGAAACTAGAGTAACCTAAATGTTTTAGCACATGGTTTAAAAAAAACTATCCATCAAACATGTGAAACATTTATGTCCTATGTTTTAGGGTTTTAGGAGAAGTCCATGAGTTTTGGCATTATCCTGAACTAACCATGATACATCCTCTAGGACTCTAAAAAATGTGTAAAATTTCTTGGGAAGTCTTTTATTCCATTCTATAAATGTGAACTAATAGTCTCTAAGACAAAGAAACTCAAAAAAAATCTATTACTCACTCCAAATGGCCTAATAAAAGTCCAAAGTATAAGATATTAAAAAATTATGTAAGTACCTAAAAATAATATAAGGATGCTATAATTCTCCCAACCATATTAAATTTTCCCCTATAATACTATGTTGAAGATGGTTTATCAATAATTTGATAAGGAAATTAGTCCCTCAAGACAAACTCTCACTCACATTCAACATGAGTATCTAAAATATGGTACCACCTAACTTGAACCATCATTATACACTTCCCATGAAAACCCATTACCTTAGAGTCAAAAATTTGAATTGGATTCTCATTTACAAAAAAATCATGATCTAAATCATGGTATTAAAAATTAAAAACATGAAAAGAGTCAGATTGATGCTTGTTGGCCAGATATATATGGAAATAATCATGGATCAAATTCAACTATGATATATAATAAAACTAGTAAGAAATATTTCTAATCCACTCCATGATCTCCAAGGGTCACATATATCTCAGATCCGACTCCCCCTATTTCCCAAGCCGATAGTGACCCAAAATAGGTTAGATTTTCATGAAATCCATTTCATCAATAGAGAGTTACAATGGATTATCTTAATAATTTTTATTTCATTTATTCCAACTATATGTTAAATAAATCAATGACTGATAGTTCAAATCTTCATTTATTAGTCTTGGATTAGACCTAGTCCAATAAGAGAGGCTTCGCCCACCTCGGACCAACAAATAAGGGATTTACATGATAAAACATAAGGATCCTTAAATGGATCCATTTAAATAGATGACTGAAAACTATTTTATAAGTAAACCCAACCAATATAAAATGGATATCATAATAAACTAAAAATTACATGACATGGTCAAAGAGAGTATCCTCCAAAATGTAAATTTCACCCTCCATATTCTCATATTTCTATGAATTATAAGCCATGATAAACATGAATTCAGAATATATTACCTACTAGAGGACATTCTAAATCCCAGAGGATAATTCGGGGTCCCTATCCGAGATTATTGCTGATAGAACCTTATGAAACCTCACGATCACATTCACGTACATCTTTATCATATCGTTAATCTTAGTGGCTTCTTGAATCTGAATCAAATAGGAAGACTTAGTTAAGTTATTGATCACCACCCAAATGGATTTCTTACATTATAGATTCTATAGTATTCTTATGATAAAATCCATGGACACCGCATCCCTATTCCACAATATAATAGGAAGATTCTGAAGAAATAAAAAAAGATTTTGGTTCCCAACTTTTATATTATTACATGTAAATCCCTGATACATAAAATATTTTCTATCCACTTAATAACTAGAAATAGGAACTATTGTTTCATATCGTGATACCTATTAGTATTATTTGTGTGAATGGACCCCTAAGAATAATTAAAATCCTTCACCACAATAATCTTCATGGTCAATGTGACAAAAAACTACCTCTTGAAAAAAAGATCCTTTAGAATACATATACCGTTCAACCATAGTATCCCCACAAAAAAAGGAATTTCTGATATCCTTGGTATCATCATCCCACTATTACTTATATGTAATTCACTCAAGAATAGAACATGTAAAAAACATACTAGATTGAACAATATTTTATTGATATTTTATTGTATTTTGTAAAATATCAGTGAAGAGTCCCATATTTTTTCATTCATTTATTTACTCCACTAAAACTATAAAAGTAAACATTCTAAAGACCCAAAATTCTCATAAATTGAAATTATATCTTAATAAAAAAATATTCATTAAATGACATAAAGATCCATTCCATTGTCTTTTAGATCTAGTTTCTTTAAAAACATGTAAATATAAACAACTGACTAATATGCGAGCTATGCCATCTCCAATTATGTTATTCATAACAATAAACCTTCTTATACATATCATATTTAATATATTTAATCATAACCTAGGGAAAGTAAAAAAATAAAAAATGGTCATCTTAGATGCCAAGCAAGGGTATAAAATGGATAAATGTAGATATCATGAGAATAAGGATATCAATATATTATAATAATATAGGAAAAACATACTGTACATATCATAGATCATAAAATTAAGTCATGAAATAAATCATGGTAGTTCATAAGACATAAATCATAACAGAATCAAAGACAATGATTCATGAGAACATAACATTGGTATAAGACATAGGTTTTTGGAATACAAAAAATCATAAAAGCTAATTTATTTAGTAGTTAGAGAAAATTTAAAAAATTATCATTGAGGAAACGGTTCAAACCCTAATTCATCATATTAGTCATGGTTCACTCAAAAGACTATCATAGTGGACAGAGTCCCATACAGAACCAGGTTCACTCCCCATTCATGAATAATTCATCTCAATATAAATCAATCCTTATGAAATGTAGTGAATAGATATATAGGTACCACCCATTACATAATGAAAATCATATATAAGTGTTCCACAAATTCATAATAAATTATCCATATCATATCCCATGAAAATAAATGGGCTTTTTAGAAATTTCATCACACCATAACATGTGGAAGAGAAAATGTTTTCATAATCATTTCACCATTTCATCAAAGCGTAACCCAACAAAATAAGCAAATTTGGTAATCATTTTATCCTTGGAAAACCCATGTAAAGGAAACTTGTTGCCTAAAATCATATAAATGTTAAACATAAATCCTAAATATAATGAATAACAATGGTATCCTTGGATCATATCCCCATTAAAAAAAATTAACATAAAAGGCTTTCAACTTAAATGAAGAATGATTTTGAAATATAAATTAGAATATTTCTTAAGGAAAATAGTATTTCCATGTTGAAAAAAAAACTTCTTAAAACATAAAACATTTTTAAAATATTTTTATTTGAAAATAACCTTCGAATATTATAAAGGATAATTTAATCAAATTTAAACAATATCTTGAGAAAAATAAACTTTAACTGAAAATCCAATTGGAAAACTTGAAAAATATTAAAAATTTTGAAAAAAAATCCATGAAAAGAACATTTAAACATATAAATAATGATTTAAATTTTTTAATATTGATCGATTCTGGACATTTTTTTTATATTAAAACAATAATTCCTTTTACATTTTCAATAGAAGAAAAATGAGACTTGTATAGAAAATGACATTAAAATTAATTTCAAAAAATATAAAAATTAAATAATGGGTAAAAATTTCTTTCATAAATCATTCAGATAATGTTAATAATATTTTTTGAAAATATTTTTAAATAACATGTTTCTTAAAGAAAAAATATTTTGATTAAAGAGGAAAATAAAAACAAATTTTCATTAAAAAATATTTTTAAAATATTGAGTATATAAAGAGTAAAAATAAAGGAAAAACATGTATTATCATTATATATAGATAATATATTAAATTATATTCAAGAGATATATTTGATAATATTTCATCATTGGAATCATAAAGATAAACAACCTCGATAAACGATGAGATTGATTCATAAAACCCATACCAATTGGTAACATTGAATCATAAGATCTATAAATAAATAACATTAAAAAATTTCAGGACATTAAGTAAATTGAAAATATTACATGTAAAATGGGATTATATACACCACATAATATAATATTGGTTCATAATAAAACATTTATTTTAAAGAAGAAAAATTGATATAAACATTCCTTACAACATTGATAAAATTGTAATCGTAAAGCTAATGAAATAGAGATCCAAAAATGAATAAGTAAATTCAAATAATTTTATGGATAATCAAAATAATTTAAATTCATTTTCCCTAAATACCCCACATTAAAGAATAATGTATTGAATATGACATGTGTCTCGCAAAAAATTAAAAGTTAGATGAAAATCCTTTACTATATGTCTCAACATCCTTCATACATGTTTAAAACTCGTTTATTATAAATAAAAGTTTATTATAAATATATTATATAAAAATAATTATATATATATATTACCATATATTATATACCTATGAAATTTTATTATCCATTGGTTAACAAATCATTGTTGAAGTCATGTTTCGAGTTATAATTTGTTTATTTTTCATATATGTTTTAATTTTATATTTTATGTCCTCATAAGATTATGTTGTTAAAATAATATCAAAAAAATTGCACATGACATAAATATCATATATATTCATTATATATTTATTTATATTAATCTATAATTGTTATATATTGAATATGAAATACATCGTTCAAAGAGATCGTATATTGTATATACTCATGAAAAATGATTACTTTTTCTTGATGGATGAAATGAAATATATATAAATAATATATTACCATTAAATAGTAGTTTTTTCTTATATATTACAAATATTAGTTAAATTTACCCTAATTTTCTTCCATGTAATGAGTTAGTGAAAAATGAATCACATCTCTTCGCGACACAGTAGTCCTCCGTACACATGAATGACGTTATAGTATCACCCAAATAATGGAAAGTAAGAATGTATATGTGATATAATAAATAAATAATGTTAATAATATCATATATATGATATATAAAAACATTTAATAAGTCATTATATCCAGTTGTGTTATGTAGTGATAGAAAAATGAATAACACCACTTCCCATGACAATTATTCTTCGTACAAACAATTGACAGTTTTGTTTCCCATATTATTGATGTTAAGATGATTATAGGTTATTGCATAAACATTTTAACATATAATAATACGGTGGATACTTTTTTATTATATCAAAATAATTGATGATTATTTTAAGGATTTATAAGAATAAGTAAAATGGAAATGAATAGTAAAAAACATTACTTCTTCTTCAGACAAACTCTTTAGGAATAACATTAATCCATACTAGACAGAATTTATGATATCAAGAAGAAATATAATATATCATGAGGGATTTAAGAAATATATTTTAAAATTTATTTTCTGAAAAATGGTTTTTTAAATGTTAATAGAATAGTAGAGGGGGATTCCTTATATAAGTGAGGTGAGTGTAACACTAGTAATTTTATTAAAAACTATATACCCACATTTTTTATATTCCACATGAAAAAAGGACCGTAATTGATACCTAAACATTATAAGTTATAAATTTTTAAATAAAATTGGTTTTTCACATGTTCATGTTCATTTTATCCCTTATCATTTAATTTTAACCATAAGTAAACTTTTTTTAAGCTTAACTAAATTAATTAATTTTTCTATTTTTAATATTTATTATGGTAAAAAATTGAGTTTGAATTATTAAATAATAAAAATTACTGATTCCAAATAAGAAATCCATTTTTAAAAGTTTCTTTCCTAAAATTTGAATATTTTAATTAAAAATTAATCTTGCAGAAAATGTGAAAATGTTTTTTCAAAATAGAAAAGTTTCAAAAGATTCAAATGTTTTATATAAAAATTAAATTCGAAATCGATATGAATGACCCAAATTATTTTAGTAGATATATAATTCAACTAATTATACTTTTAAAACCCTCTAAATTTTTTCATAATTTTTTAAATTTATTAAAGGAAATGAAAATTCTTTTAAACCAGTATTTATCCCTAATTATAAAAATATTATTCTTTTCAAAAAATTATAAAAACATAACCCAATATATTTTTTTACATGATGTTTTAAAAAATGAAGTTTATTTTTCCAGATAAATCTTATAAAATTAACTTAAAAAAAACAATATGTGAAGATAAATGTGACTAAACGGATTTTTAGAAAAATATATTTTTCATGCAAAAAATTTGATTTTTTATTATCTCATGTCCAGAGGAAACATAAGATGAATACTGAAAATTTTATTGAATTTATAACATATAATTTCCATTAAAATTATTAAAAATAAGTTATTTTTTTAATTTATTTAAGTGAGGCACATTTTTGTTGATAAAAATACACTTTTAGAAAGCGATCTCACTTATTTTAAAATTCATTTTGTTTTCATTTATAATTAACTAGTCACTAAAAAAATTCATTTTATATGCATGTGTAAAGAATATATTTTCATAATTTAGTTAATATTAATCACACGAATCATTCCAATGGATAGATGATAACTAGCACATAAAATAAAAACATTTTAATAGTATTTCACATTTCGTTTTAACTCAATGTTTCATGTTATAAAATAAAAACACAATACTGCATGTAATATAAAATAAAAAAATATTAGATTAATTGGAATAAAATATTCACCAAATAATAGGATGATAAAAATTTCATGTTTATATATTCATTAATAAAATTCCCCATTTCCCATGTTCTATGTAATATTGAACTCAAATGTCAGAATGTACTCAAATCATCACCTATTCTTAAGGTAAAAGTATATCTAAGTAAAGATATAACTTTAACTCTTATGATCAGAAGAGACTATGTACATTTACCCAAAAATGTAATGTAACCAATACATAATAGAATGCATAATAGTTTTCAATTCAATTTTATGAAGTCAGTAATTATTCTCATGAGGTTGAAGATAATGAGATCCATATACCACCACATGATCCCCATGCATCTAAATACATCGCAATATTGCACATAAAAAATTAATATAAACAAAATATATTTATACTATTTTAGGAAAGATTAAAATTTTTTCTAAGGTTATATTTCATTTCAATTCATAATGGAAAGTATGAAACTATTAATCCCATAATAATTATACCCCTTTCTGCATAATAGTAGTCAACTGTGATGAAATTTTCAATAAATACGTTATAAACCACTAACAGTATCCGGTCAAAACCAAGAAGAATGGAATATTAAATACATTTCATGTCTATTTATACGATAATAATCCTTTTACATAATTATTATCGACTGATATTATCTATTTCAAAATAAAATTTCATAAAAATATAACCTTATAAATCCATAAATGCAATTTAGAAAATTTCGAAAGGAAATACAGTGGTCCCTTCAGATTCCCAAAAATGATTTTAGGTGAAGATCATGGTCTTTCTTAAGTACTTAATAACTATAATATCCTCAATAAACACCAGGAAAATAATAATAATTTTTGTTTTTTGATATGTAATTCATCAAATCTACAAAAACTATAAGAGCGCTAGTTGGGCCATGCGAAATTAAACGATACTCAAAATTGGCATACCTACACCAAAAAGTCATATTCACAACATCTAACTTCCTACCTCTCGGTTAGTGATATCCAGAATTACATTTGTTTTTTCAAAACCACATTTGTCTTTTCAGCTATTAAAAGACATCATTGAATATGGGAAAAGTGTCACATATTCTTAATATTTACCTGCTTGATCATATTATAATAAACACGATGGAAGATAGTTCCATCATCATTCTTGGAAAAATGCATGCAGAATTCCTAAGGTGATACACATGTGAGAAAAAAAATTCACCTTCAAATAATCCAATTGAATCTTTATATCATCCAATTCAACATATTCCATGGGATAAGAATTAGTAGATATAATTTTATTTTTGAACAACAAATACATCAAAAAAACCAACCATACTTTTAGTTGGAAGATAAGAAAATTCATTAGGTAAAATATCACAAAGTACCTTTCCACCAAAGGACAATGAAAAACATAGGATCATATCCATGTTCAAATGAGTACGAAGATATCAACCTTCCAAGTTCTTTAAGAAGATTTAATTCTCAAATATACCTCAGACCTCACTTTATCTAATATGCATGGTTTATACCATTAGAATTAATAAACATTACACATCAACAATAATAGTTAATCCCCACTTTTGAGGTGACCAACCATTTAATCCAAATAAAAACACCAAATAGTTCTAAGTTTAGAACTAGTATATCCCAAACCAACTCAAATTTGGACATCAAGTAACAACATAAGGGGCAATGGAAACCCTAATCCCTCTTGTTCCCAATACATTGTCTCCATTACAGAAGGAATTAGATCCATTGGATACTTTCTGAGGAGGATTCCATAGTTTTATATATAATACTGGGATACACCAATATCAAATATAGAAATTTCTAATGATAAAAAATAGACCATACCTCTCACTGTCGAAGGGCCTGAATCATTATCCACTAAATACTCTTTATCTACATGTCACTGCTTCATTTCAAAGAATATATCTATAAACCCATTGAATTTGAAGCATCTAACTACAATGCAGATTCATTAGGGGATATTTAACATCCTGATATAGGTTCCACAAGCTGGTTCCCCAAGCAGGTTCACTATGTGACCTCAGATGTGCCTCCCCAATTGACAGAGGTTTTCAATTACCAATGAGGGTCAAATATATAACATGGGGAGACTATAACCTCTTCATCAACACAACACAATAAAAAAATAAACAATATCATAATTATAATAACCATAACAAGAATAAAACTAGTATTACATGATGGCCAAAATATATATATAGTATCCAAACCAAATCATTATATATGTCATGCCATATATGTGTCATGTTTCAATATGAAAAAAACACAAAATAAATACACATTGAAATCTCCCCAAGAATTCCCCAACATCATTTCTGGTTCCCTTATCCATTATCCATCCTGACTCAGCTATCTAACATAGGGATCTTTAACTTATCCTATCAAGCAAACATGATTTTTATTTGGTTAACAATCAGGTATCCCAATTATGGTGTGAGTAAAGCTCAGTAGGCCACCACCAACAGTGTTTAAAACAATATCCAGTACATATAACTGTATGAATATTTATAAAGATCAAATTACAGTAAATTAAATAGTTATTACAATTAATTATTCATTAATTAACCCCACAGATTACCCAATTTCATGATGACACCTGAACCATCAATATATGAATCAGGCCATCATAAATACTTAAACGTATCACATAGGTAATTAAAATTCATTATAAAATGGGATTCCATTATCCATTTATTTTAATTTGATAACATGAATACTTATAACCATTACCCAATGACAACACTTCGGGCCTAAAATCTCATATCTAGAACC
This sequence comes from Viscum album, assembly GCA_963277665.1. Lineage (NCBI taxonomy): Eukaryota > Viridiplantae > Streptophyta > Magnoliopsida > Santalales > Viscaceae > Viscum > Viscum album. The sequence goes on from OY728132.1 coordinate 1,883,837,072, forward strand.
CCATATATTTTTAATGTATCAGTCCCTATCTCAAAACTCATTGTTCTCACATATGGGATTTTAAAGCATCGGCCTATTTCCAAATCTCATAGTCATCACATTTGTAACTTTGAATCATCATTCCTTATAGTATTCACATATTTATCACATATATCATAATATCACTTACCATTAATCGGTCAATTAAATATCCCATTATTCACTAATTTCACAATCAAAATTTCTACCAATTTCATAATCACCTCAGTCAACGAATTCCATGATTCCATTAATTAATTAACAAAAACAATTAATCTATTTCAATGTGTGATTTCTAAATGTGTAAATTTATATTTTATAATTACATACACTTAATTAAAATCATGACTAAGGGAATTAACATTTATACCACCTACCTCAAGATTGTGGATGGATAATGATGTTATTAATATTTTCATGACTTATTATATACCCCCTTTACTTATTTTATATGAAATTTGCATAATTTGTGGGAAATATTAAGGTTTTAATTCTAAGTATAATTTTTGACCATTTTTAGAAGTAGTCCAATTTAGTTAGTTTACTATTTTATTAATAAATATCACCCAAATAATTCAAATTGTGTGGTTCATGTTTTTTAGGATTACTTATTCAATTTATCACATATAATTAGAAGGAATAATGGGCCAATTTTTCCATTTTAAGGCTCATATGATCAACACAAGTAGACCCAAAGAATTTGTGATGAAACTGGACCATCAATAATGATTGAGTTACTGGTCTAAATCCCAAAGACCAAATTTTATGAAACTCCACCATATGTTATAGATTATCCAAGGGAATCATGGATAAAAATTTAAAGGTCCAACTAAAAGAAAAACGATGCCCAACTAATGCCTTGAAGGCCAGCCCACTATTCTGGCAGAGAATTAATACCGGACACTATTCATGACATATCTCATGATGTAATCATCAAATTGAGCTACATTTTTTTAGAGTTAAATTAGAGATATAGGAGGCCAAAATTTTTGAATAAATTATTTTTATTTGAAGGAATATTCCTATTCAAAAACCCTTTCACAATTTAGACTTCAAAAATTTTCGATTGAAATGGACAGATTAAATTTTTTTAATAAACCGGCCATAACTTTGGCTACATTGGTCCAAATGACTCCACATTTTTAGAGTGGTTTTACAAAATTATTATTTAAAATTTTTAATAAGGATATATCTATATATTTGGATTTTTTAATGACTAAATCGTCGATCCAAGTGGAGGGACAGATTGGGAATGAAAATAGTCCACTTCTTTGGGCTATAAATGCATCCCCCTCCTCTCCTTCAAAGGGATTGGCATTTCAGAAGAGATGAGAACATATTGGAATGAAAAAACCCTTGACAATGTCTTGGGAGTACTTTTCATATTAATTTTTTCACTTGATATACCCTTCCTCCTCTCTTTGTTTCCTTTCACTTTTGTGTTGTTCTTCGTTTGTAATGTTGTAAGTTTGTGTTTTGTAATTTTGTTTTAATGCAAGTTTCTTATTCGATATCACTTATTCTCATTCAACATATTTAATTTATTATTAATTTTCTTAAAATAGTTTAAATACTATTGAATCCCCTTCCCTTGGATTTCTTCCTCATTCAATGGAAAATCTGTTTTTAATTATCATCATTATTCATGTGTGTGTGTTAGACGCACCACTCGTTTCTTATCCCTTTCTTTTTCTTCTCTTCTTAAATTATAATCATAATAATTATAAAAATATTAGTAAAAACCAAAATTTCTGAGTAATTCTCTCGTTGGGGTGAGTTATAATTTAGGTATGTTAAGTGATTGAGAGCTTTTTCTCGATGAATATTCTATGAATTAACATTGTGTATGTTGGACTTAGCATGTCATGAATTAATGACATGTTTTGTAGAGACCTGAAGCTTGATGTACATAGATAATACATTACTTTTGCATAATTATTAAAACATAACATAAACAGACACACAAGGATCATAATAGTTTAGTGTCTTTGGAAACATGTAATATAAACTTCTAATCATGTTGAAAGATCTTCAACAACTCCCATAACGATCTTCCCCTATTTGATTCCTTACCTAAAACCTTTCTTTATTTCATGGGGAAAATAAAACATAAAAAGGGTGAGCTCAAATGCTCAGTATGGGAAAACATAGAGAACATAAAACAATCCATAAACATTTGAAATCAAAAACATGAACATGAAATTTAAACATCAAAGTCTTGAGCAAAGACATAAATCGTGGAAGTACGTAAGGCATATATCATAATGGAACATCACCCATGATAAAATATAATGGGAATAAAACATGTAATTGTGGAAACCATTCAGAATATGTTATGATTTCTATAGTATTCAAGGCCATTGCCGCCAAGACCATCTTAGTGGACAAAGTCCCTTTCTGAATCGAGTTCACTCCTCGTTTAAGTCCTATATCACCGAACCAGATTAACTTACCATTCCAGCCATGTCTATATCATGAGATATAAATCTTTACCCAATGAATTTTAGGGAGATATAGGTCCCACCCATCTCATAATGAAATCATTCTTACTTGTGCCACAAAATAAACTTAAAACATTCTCCATAACCCAAAGAATATAATGGGTTTCATAAACATCATCTCATCATAACATAATCCATTTAAAACGAATGGATATAATTTCATCATAAGAGAAGTAAAACCATGTAAATAATATATACATAATACTTGGAATATTAACATATGTAATAATGTCATCTTAGATGGAAAATGGTTTCGATAAAACACTTGAAATTAATTCTTGGGGAAAATATCCTTTCTTCTTCAAAATCAATTTCTTTTCACAAAATGTCATGAAATTTTAAGAGAAAAGAATTTTGATGAAAATAGTCAGGAAATATTTTGGAAGAATCTTCAAGAAAATAAGGCTTTATAAAACTGTAGAAATCTGTTCGTGCCATATAAGTTAAAAAAACATTCTTCTCGTACTTTTGCCAAAAAAGTTAAAAAAAGTACCTCGTAAAGTAAACAAAAGAAATATTCCATACATACCATGTAGTAAAAGTAAAAAATGGGTAAAATGGACTTTAAACATACATGAATACACTTTTATAAATCATGGACATGGATGATAGAAATAACCCCAGTAAATACTTACGAATAAGAAATCTCAGATAAAAATGAGATTTGGAAAATTATCCCTTACCTTAGGTCTGATATGCTTCGTACGTATCCGAAACTCCTGTATAATGATTTAAATAATGTCATTGAATTATAATATAATCATATTAATTGTTATGATATCATATATGGTTCATTTATGACTTTATATTACCTGTTCTTTTGTAAATTCATGTTAATGTAGCGTTTTGGGTAAAATCGTTTCATTTATGGTCGGTGATTTGACTTGTAAATATTCATATGACTACTTAGATCATGATTAATTACTTCCAGAATATAAAACATGATTTATATATAACATATATTCAGAATATACATATATATAATAGAACAATAAATGGAATGAGATACATTGTTCATGGAGACGGTAGGCTGTACGTACGCATGAACGCTGTTTTCGTTCCCTTATTGAGTTGAATGGAATTAAGTAGATGAAATACATACATATATATATATATATATATATATATAAATACAGTAGTTTTATAATGTCATATATTTCGTTATTATTTCTTATATATAATTTATAATCATTCTATAATGGTTAACATGGAGAATGAATCTCATCGCGTCGTGGATACGGTAGTCCGTACGTATGCACGAGCGATGATATTGTTTCCATAATTATTGAATTGAATTGAAATGTATGATACAATATATCAGAATCAATATGAAATTATAATAACTATTTATAGTTATTATTTACACCATTATACCCATCCATGTAAGGTGGTGTTGGAAAAATAGATTACACCACGACGTGGAGACGGTATTCCGTACGTACGCACGCGTGATGATTTCATTTTCCATATGATGGATAGAAGGTGAAATGGGGTTGTTTCGTAATTATAATAACATATCAGTATATTAGTGATACTGATGTTATAACTTCACAATGAAACAACTAAATAAGAAGAAGTGGAAGAAGAAATAAAGTTGAAAGAATCGGTAACGGACATTACCTCTTCTTTGAAGCGCCTCTTTGAGACCTCCTCTTAGGGCATTAAAATTGGTCTTTTAAGAAGACCAGGACTTCTTGGATTTTTATAGTGAAGTGGAGAAGAGAATTCATCAGCGTTTTCCAAGATTTAAGGCTCAAATTGGTGTGAGGAAGAGAGGGAGGAGGTGCCCTTATATAAGGGAGGAGAGGGGCACCGTTGGAAAAACTAAAAATATTATTTTATTATAAATCCATATTCAGTTTTTAATAGCTCAAAATTAATTTATTTCGAATCTAAGGTGGGGATGGGTCGAAATACTCTCATCCAATAGAATTTGGACAAGTTTAGGTAATTATTTTAACCTTATCATTTAGATTTAACATTAAGTTAAATAATTTAACTTTTACCTTGTCTTCTTGTTTTCTTACACTATAATGTTATGAAACTTTCTATAACAAGCCAAACGAACCCCAAGTTATTTATTATTAATATATATAACCTTATCTAAGTCATTTGGCAGAACCTTATATTTTTAGGAATAAAATAAAAATTAATAATATAATATTTGTTTTAAAAACCATTTTATGTCAATTTTGACACTATTTGGTAATTGATTTTTGTGAAAATCAAAATAGAATGATTAGTTTGAACAAAGTTAATTAAATCAATAATAAAATATCATATTAACCTAGAAAATTATTTTAATTCATAAAAAGTCTCAATTTACATTTATTTGGATATTTATAACATCAATAATGTAAATATTTAATTAATAAGATAATTACTGCATCATCATTGTTTCATAAATAAATTAAATTATATAATGTCTAAAAATTACAAATAAAATACCATTATATAGGAAATATTTTTAGATTTCTAATGAATATTTATAGTCAAATTTATCTTATGTATATCCCTATATTAAAAATTATATACTTATTAAACAATGATTTTAACTATTTTAACCCTTCTTTAAATAAATTAATATTAAATGTCCAAATCTAATCCAAGTGGGCCTAAATCGTCATATTTTATTCCTAATGTTTTTTTGGTCGAATTACATTATGCAATATAATTAGGACATGTGTTAGGGTAATAATAATATCATTTTTACCCTTAATTACCCTATTTACTTTTAACCGTGGTAAAAAAAAGTAACAAGTTACTATTCACAAAAAATTATTTTCATCTCATTGAACCACATTTTAATTACTAACATCAACCGTGTCTATTTTATTTTTGAAATTTCATTTACAGAAGCGGTAAAATTATGTTTTATGTAAATTTTCAAATTCTCTTAGGTGGGTAAAAGACGGTGAAAAGTTCAATAAAATTTTTATATATCTCAAATTATTATAAAATGACTCCAATTAATTACTTTGATCTTATAAAGGTATTATGCATCAATTTTAACCTAAAATAAAATTAAATAAGATAAATAATTATTTAAATAAAAAGTCAGTTTTTAAATAGTAACCAGTGTTTTCACTATTCATCAAAAATTGAAAGTTTTCAGAAAAATACAAAAATTTATCCCTAGGATAATTTTGATATTACGATTCCAAAATTGAAATCCATTTTGAAAGATAAAATTTATAAAATTTCAAAAAGTGGGTATTAATATTCATAAGGGTAAGTTCTAATAATATTTTAACAATATATCGTTGTTTAGTAAAACCCGGTATTACGTACAACACACGCTATCGAGGAAGGTCGCAATTGCGTGTAATGCAAGCCATGTCAGGGTTGCGTGTTGTGAAAGACTCGTTTGTTGTTTAGTTATAATAGAATCCAACCATTTTTCATTTATACATTAAATATATATATATATATATATATATACTCAATGTTGCGTAGAATGACTATTATCAAACGAACTTGAAATTGGTTGTAACACAATCTAAGAATAGTGTTGTGTATACTGAAAGCTAATACAGTGTTGCGTATAGCAAAAGATAATATTTTTGTAGCATAAAACACATGATATCAAATAAATTAAAAAGAATACTTATCATAAAATATTGGGTTGTTACATGTTTTGTTTAACATGTGGTTTCCATGGATTATTTGAACAATAAATACACCACCATCAATAATCTATGATTGATATAAGAACCTTAAGTTAAGATAAGGCTTGGATTAAATCCTTAACACATAGAAATTATAATCAATGTCATCTTGTGACATGGGTGTTAATTTAATGCAATACAATGCAAAGCTCAAGGATATCACATGCTTAACTAACTAATGATGAAATCACCCAAATCATTATCAATTTGTTAAATCAAACATCATCCATAAATTATTACATAAGATCTGAAAAAAAACCCAATCAGAATACGATTAACTAAAAACAACTGACTATTAAAAAGTATCATCACTGATGATTCGACATGGGAGCTTCTATACACATTAGTAGAGCATCGGAACATTGACCGGTCGATAGGCAACAATTAGTCGTGCATTTCAAATGGCATCGTTGCCGGGGATGGTGCTTTAAGTAGTCATGAGTTTCTGGTTATTATAAAAAAAGCAAAAAAAATTATTTTATTTTTTAAAAAAAACACAAAGAAAAACCTGCCATCTCATAAAATGAAAAAAACACAAAAAAACTATCTTCATATTTCTTCCAAATATTTCTGAATTCCCCGTAGCCTCCAAAAAATCCCTCAGATTTGTTTAACCTTGAGATTTAGAGAACACTTCGCCAAATTAAGAAAAACATAAGAGATAATGAAATAATTCAAGAACCAGTCCTTGTCCAACCAATTGAATTAGATATGGCCAATCCTTGGGAAAAGACACTTAAAGAAATCACTGTCACTAATATGAATTACCAACCTCTTGGTATTCAATATCCAAACATAGAAGCTGACTTCAAACTCAAATCGGGTTTGACTCATCTTTTTCCTCATTTCCATGGGCTAGTCAATGAGGATCCACATCTCCACCTTAAAGAGTTCCAAGTAGTGTTCTCTACCATAAAGCCTCAAGGGGTTTCTTAGGAACAAATAAAACTCCTAGAATTCCCTTTCTCCCTTGCTGACACTGCTAAGTCATGTCTCTACTACCTTCCTCCTGGTTCCATAACCACATGGAATGACATGAAGTGACTTTTCTTAGAGAAATTCTTCCCTACTTCTCATACTGCTTCAATCCAAAAGGAAATAAGTGGTATCTATCAGTTCCCAAGTGAATCACTCTATTAGTACTGGTAGAGGTTCAAAAATATTGTTGCAACCTTCCCACATCACAAAATTCCTGACCAACTCTTGATCCAATACTTCTATGATGGGTTATTGGCTATGGATAGAACTCTCATTTATGCCACAAGTGGTGGTTCTCTTGTTGATAAAACTACTGCAGCTACAAGAGATCTCAAAAGTAACATGGCTGAAAACACACAACAATTCCATACTCGAGAAGATTATAAAGTCAAACAAGCCCAAGATAATCAATCAATTGATCCGAACAAGACGACCGAGTGGATGAGTGAACTTGCAGGTCTTGTGAAACAACTAGTTGTGGCTACCAAATCCCAAACTCATCTTCTCCACAATCAATGTTTCATGGACCTATCAAAAATAGTGGAATATGCAACTCTTTATCTCATCCAAAAAACACAAGTCCATAACTTCAGTAGGATCAATCTGATTCATCTGGATCAATGGAGCTCAATGCAGCATATGATCACCGGGACACCAACCCTCAACTATCAGGTCAATTTGTTAAAAACTTCAAACAAACCCACTCTGATCCCTTCTCTTCTTCCTATAACCAAGGCATTAGGTATGTTAATCCCATATCTCATCCCCCTCAATTACCTCCTCAAAACCCAAAACAATTTCTATATGTTCCTGGTGTTGGTAACTTCCAAAAACCTTGTCCTTTTACTCATCAACCTTAAAGGAACAATCCTCCTCCGGGATTCTATTATCCTAGTGAGCCTTCCCAATTCCAAAACCAATAAAATAACTTTCCCAAGAACCAAAATCTAGGTAATCCCAATTTAGGATAGGCCTCTTCTTCCAAGAAACCATGGGAAAGTGTATTGGAAGATCTTGCCTCCTTCACCTGTTCCAACCTCAAGAACATTGAAACCCAAATTGGTCAACTTGCATCCCACCATAGTCAGTAGCAACCATCCAATTATTCCCATCTTCCAGCTCAACCGTTACTCAACCCCAAGGGTAATATATGTGCAATTTCAATTAGTTCTAAAATTAAAATTTTTATACCTCAAGATAAGTCATATAAACCACATTTAAATGTTGACCTAGAAAATGAAAAGAAAAATAAAATTGAAAAGGAACCTGAATCAATTCCCTAACCTCCTTCTATTCCACATAGGAACCCAATTCCTTTTCCTCAAGCTGCTTCTATGCCAAAGAAGTCCTTTGAACCTGATCCTGAAATGCTTGACATATTTAGCCGTGTTGAGGTCAACATTCCCCTCTTAGATTCCATAAAGAAAATTCCTATGCATGCCATGTTTCTCAAGAAGTTTTGTACCCACAAGAGGAAACTTAGGACCTTCAAAAATTTATCAACCCAAGAGTCCATACCCATTAAGTGAAAAGATCCATGGACCATTATGGTTCTTTGCCAAATCAAAAGTTCCAACTTTGAGGATGCACTCATTGACCAAGGAGCCTCAATTAATGTCATGCCAAATTCCATATTTTCCAACATTGGTCTAGGTCCCATACATCCAATGTGTGTTGTCATTAAATTTTCCAATCAAATAACAGCTAGTCCTGAGGGAATAATTGATGATGTCCTTGTCCGAGTCAATGATCATATCTTCCCTGTTGATTTCTATGTCCTTGACATGGAAGGTGAGAAGAACTCTTCTCAATCTCCCCTAATTCTAGAAAGACCATTCCTCATGACTGTGGGAACCAAGATTAATGTCCATTTAAGCATCTTATCCATGAAATTTGGTGACCAACAGGTCAAGTTCAACATTTTTGAAGACATGTGATACCCATCTGAGGAACACTATGCATTCTCAAACCATGCTCTTGAGGAAACTTCTAAGAGTAAATTGAACCCCAATCCACCGTGTTCCTCATTTTCTAATGACAAAGGATCTTGTGAAATCTTCACCATGATTAACAAAGTCATAAATGGTGAAGTTGATGTGGAAATTTCATTCATAGACTCTATCAATCTAGAGGATCTTGAAAACTCTCTTGAATCCCACACCAATTCTGATTTCTATTACTCCACTTTGGACAGTATTAAGGAAAATGAATCTGAAGAAACTGAAGTCCCTTCTTCCAATATTGAGTTGTCTAACCCAAAAATGAAAGATGAGAATTATCTAAAACCTCTTCCTGAACACCTACAATATGAATTCCTTTTCTATGATCACTTATATCATGTCATTATCTCCACTTACCTTACGGAAACTGACAGGGCTTATAATTTACACATTTTTTAATGCATTTATATTGTTCTAAACATCCCAAGATAACATTTTGAGCATATATTTAACAATTTTGGATTTAAGAAGTATTTTAAGTTTAAATGCAAAAATGACCAAATTCTGCATTTTGGACAGATTTTCACTACAAGGGTGTTTTGGTCATTTACAAAAAATATAAATCCAAATTTTATGATTATAATTTTTTTAGAATACTAATTTAATTTCCTTCAACTTTTTCTTCTGGACCAGGATCTGATTCGACCATCTTGAGGTCCAAACAATTCAATAAAGTTGAAGATTATTCAGGAACACCAAGGAAGCTTCCTGGAAATTTCACCCAGAAAAAAAAGGTTCGGTGAAATACCCATAACACGCTCAAAACGACTATAATGGAGCTGAGATTTTGTGTATTGACGGATAAGCATATTTGTAACATGTTTCATTAAGGAATCCATGCCTTAAATGGTCGTTTTCAGGGACATTAATTCATTACAAAACGATGGTTTTCGGTTTGATGATTCGGACTGGATAGAATAAATTCTCAGAGTAAATTGGCCATAACTCATTCATCACTTGTCCAAATGCTCTGAAAGTTTTTGGTGAACGGAAAAGACATTTTCAAACAACATTGATGAAGGGTGTAATGCGTGAGTATGTCATTTATGGGTCCAAAAACGTGACAACTCTTTGAGAACAGAATCTGCCTATAAAAGGAGGGGAGCTCCTTCTCTCCAAGGCATTCCAATTCCTTCCCAACAATATCCGGGGCACCAAGGAGAGGAGGCCAAAAGGGCCATTTAGGATTTTTATTTCTTTATTTCCCTTTTTTATTTTAGTTTTCATTTCTCATGTAATGCATTCATAATCATTTTATTAAAGTGTTTCTCATTTCTTCTTCCACCCCTTTTAACTTTTAACTTTAATTTTTCTTATCCCTCTTCCATCTTTCCATTGTGATCTCTTTGCACTTCGTCATGGAAAGTGACTAACTTGAGGCCTGAAAATAGGGGATGATAATGACGTTATTCATTATTTCACTTCAAATTAAAAAAATGTTTTAAATCTATTTGCGGTGGAGGTGAGAATATTGCACGGGTGTAGCGGTTGTCCACTACGACATTATTTTCAATTCCATTTCTTTTAATTGATTAATCATATTCCCTCCCTTCTCTTAGGCAATACTTTAATACGGTGGAGTTGGGGTTTCTATAAGGGATGAAAGGGCATACGGTGGAGTCGGGTCTTGTAGGAATAACATTCTCCGTTGAGGTGTTATCCTATTTGACTATTGGAGGAGGTGTGGTTTGGTGTGACGGACGTATACTAAAATCACACACTAAATAAATCAAGAGAATTTAATTCATTAATGAGGTTTCAATAAATGAATTATCAAATTTAATTTAAAAAACAAATAAATAATTAATGAAGCCATGTTATCCAACCCTAGGACCAAGTTCTTTCTTCAATAATTTCATTCTCTAAGTGCATGTTAGTTTTAATATTTAATTTGAATTTTAAATTTCAATGCATTCTTGGATTAATTAAAAATAGTAAAAAATAATTACTTTAGGTGATATAGATTAAGTAAATGAACAACTGAGAAAGATCATCAAGTGAGATGACCCTGGTCAGCCTCTGTGCTGCATTAGGAAAATAAATTACTTTTGCCACGCCCTATGATAGGCGTGCATCAAAATTGGCGCCGTTGTGGAGGAGATAATCGGTTGTTTACTTTACTTTTTCTATTTTCAAATTTTAGATAGTTTTCATTTTTTTTTAAAACCAAAAAAAATTATTTTTCCATGATGCATTCGAATTACAATTATTATGTATGGGAAGATTACTCACAGGTGCAATATCAAGAGCCAGAAATTGATTATCATGATCTAAATGACTGGGTTGAAAGGATTAGTAACAATCTGGATGATTTGAGGAGGAAAATGTAATGGGCATTGGACTATTTTCATGAAAGGATGGAGCAACCCGACCCTGAGCCGGAGCAAGAACCTGAGATAGTGGTGGAAGAAATTTCACCACTCATCATTGAAGAACTAGAGGAGGTAAATGTTGGGGTACTTGAAGACTCATTCATCCTCACTCTACCAATTATACCTGAGATAGATGAAAATGAGGATGACTTTCCTATTGAACTAAATGTGGGAGATCAACAAAAATTGGATAAATTCTGGAATGAACGTGAGGAGCTGCTTGATCGCCCCAAGCCTTGCAAAGAAGAAGAGTCAGCACAACTAAAAGAATACCCCACACAATTATTAGAATTTGAAGTCATTATGGAGGAGACCAACTACCTACCTCCATCCAGTTATAATCAAATCAAAGAGGCACTTTCAACAGAAGAACTGATTGAACTAGAACCAACTCAGGGAGATTATCCTTCCATGAACTCTAATTTTTCTGATTTCATTCAATCTGATTTGAGTATCACTCTTTATAAATTTGAATTTTTAGATTCATTCAATCCTTGTATCACCTTGGAGGAAGAATAAGAAGGAGAAATTTCACCTGTTGAGGAACACCTGGAGCTCCCTAAGGACATTGATCATATGCTTTAGGAAGTCCAAGAAACGATAACAATGGCTCTGCATGAAGAACCAAATCTACAAGCTGCCTACCTTAAAAGGGAAGATTTTGAAATTAATATTTGAAATTTAAATTTTGAATATCCCTTTGATTATTCTTTTCATATAGCACATCTAGAGAAACCACTGGATTTTGAAGAACACATTGCACAAGTAGAAACTGAAGAGGAAGATGATCCATACTTCATCTTACCCCCTCCATGCAAGCTATACCACATTGCGAAGGGGGTGGATCTAGTGTACTCTATACATGGAATCCTCCTCAATAAGGACAATGAAGCACAAGCTGGGAAAAGCCACATGTGGTGGTTCAAATCAAAGAAGCTACATCCACCATCAGACTTTGGATAACAGTTGGTACTGCCCAATGGAGGCAGTAAAAATTCAGATCCCACTTGGGGGATCGTACCAAGACTTATCCCTCAATTTCTAGGAATTTAGATTTCAATTTCATTTCTTAGAAGTAGTTTAGCATTAATCCCTTTCCTCCTTATCATTTTGAGCTTTAATGACATGATACTTGTTCTTAATTTTGAAATTTTCTTTTGTAGGATCATGATGGCAGAAGGAAGCCCCAAAAATTTCTTAAAGGGAACTGAATCTTTATTTCAAAAGGGAGTTCATTTTTAAATTTTAAATTTTAAACTCCGTAAATTTTTTGTCCAAAATAAGTTTTAAGAATTAATGATAAGAATTGCATACCCACACTTGAATTAATGTTTTACTCAACTTATCTAGGAGACATGAGTTTCTTAGGAATCTTGTGATTCCATGTTTTAGATTTCAGTGTTAATGAGATTGAATGATTAAAATGGATAATTGGATGATTAAAGTGAAGCAAGGATATTGAAATAAGGACTCATGATTTATGGGAATTAATTGATTCATGTAAATGAAATTTCCCTTCCATTTTTCATTCTTTGAATTTCTGAAATTCATGTGAATTAATTTGTTATTATTAATCATTCCATGAGTGATTTTCCAATATCATATTCTCATTCCTGAGAGGATTTCTAGACCAAATATTTCCTATTTTATCTTGAGCATATTTCTTGAGTGATCTTGGGACGTGCCACCTGCTAGAACTTGTATTGAAACTTGTCAAAGCTATGACTGTACAAAACCACATTTAAAATGATTGAGGCATCTCTTTGTCTAGCCACATTTTATCCTAATACCCACCATTACATTTATCCTTCGTAAGCCCTTAGATGCCATGAATTTCCTTATAGTTTTAAGCCACATTACAATCCAATTTTTCCTTACCTACCCGCACTTTTAGTATTTTTGCATGGTTATTTCAAGTTTGAGTGTGGGGGAAGGGCCTTTCGTGTGCGTGCCTTGGGAAATGTATCATTTTTGGGTGGTGTAATGTGTGCGTCATCATTTTGGGCAATGTATTATTAGAAAATTGGGCATGAGTCATCATTTAATTATGATTCTTTCATTTCATCCGGTTCTCCATAAAAAAAAGAAAAAAAATCTAAATAAAGCTGTGCCTTTCTGGAGCTTTACAAAAAAAAGAAAATAAAGCTGTGCCTTTCAAGAGATTTACAAAAAAACAGGGAGAACTTGGATGATATCATTCCTTTTAATCATTTATTTACTCATGACCCATGTCATTGAAAGGGGAGTGGTGTTGTGATTCACATTTCAAAGGGATTTGAGTGAGGTTCATCTTGTGTTTTCACTTGATTAATCATGCATTGTACTTAAGAGTCAAACCTCCTACTTCTGGCCTTAAATTATTTCAATCATTTACCCACCAACCCTAAGCCACAAAGTCATTTGAACCTTTATTGCAAGTCCTCATGATTTTATGCGTGTTTTGTCATTACAAAGTGGAGAAAGTAGTTATTTTACAAGCCTATGGGTAAGGAGCATGTTCTCATGATATGAGCATAACTCCACTATTAATTGTATCATGAGTGATGAGAGAAAATATTCAAAAGTGAGGTAGGTCATTATTTGGCATGTTTAATAATAATAAATTGATAAGCTTGAATGAATGAAAGGAGAAGCTTTATTATTTTTCAAAGGGGAAAAGTAAAATGCATGAATTGATTGTTTCTATGAAAAATGGAAAATTAAATTGTTATTTTTTGTGGAACTAGAAAATTTGATTGGACATTGATAATCACTTTATTTTATTCCATTTGAAATTTAAATATTGGTGACATTGGGGCCCTTTTAATTCCATGTTGAGATTTTATGCTTGAGGACAAGCATAGTTTAAGTGTGGAGGAATTGACAGGGCTTATAATTTACACATTTTTTTAATGAATTTCTATTGTTCTAAACATCCCAAGATAACATTTTGAGCATATATGTAACAATTTTGGATTTAAGAAGTATTTTAAGTTTAAATGCAAAAATGACCAAATTCTGCATTTTGGACAGATTTTCACTACAAGGGTATTTTGGTTATTTACAAAAAATATAAATCCAAATTTTATGATTATAATTTTTTAGAATACTAATTTAATTTCCTTCAACATTGTCTTCTATACCAGGATCTGATTTGACCATCTTGAGGTCCAAACAATTCAATGAAGTTGAAGATTATTCAGGAACACCAAGGAAGCTTCCTGGAAATTTCATCCATAAAAAAAGAAGGTTCAGTGAAATATCCATAACTCGCTCAAGACGACTATAATGGAGCTGAGACATTGTGTATTGACGGATAAGAAGATTTGGAACAAGTTTTATTAAGGAAGCCAGGCCTTAAATGGTCTTTTTCAGGGACATTAATTCATTACAAAATGGTGGTTTTCGGTTTGATGATTCTGACTGGACAGAATAAATTCTCAGAGTAAATTGGCCATAACTCATTCATCACTTGTCCAAATGCTTTGAAAGATTGCGGTTGAACGGAAAGACATTTTAAAACAACATTGATGAAGGTTGTAACACGTGAGGATGTCATTTATGGGTCCAAAAACGTGACAACTCTTTGAGAACAGAATCTGCCTATAAAAGGAGTGGAGCTCCTCCTCTCCAAGGCATTCCAATTCCTTCCCAACAACATCCGGGGCACCAAGGAGAGGAGGCCAAAGGGCCATTTAGGATTTTTATTTCTTTATTTCCCTTTTTTATTTTAGTTTTCATTTCGTATGTAATTCATTCATAATCATTTTATTAAAGTGTTTCTCATTTCTTCTTCCACCCCTTTTCACTTATAACTTTAATTTTTCTTATCTCTCTTCCATATTTCCATTGTGATCTCTTTGCACTTCATCATGGCAAGTGACTAACATGAGGCATGGAAATAGGGGATGATTCATGAAGTTATTCATTATTGCACTTCAAATTAAAAAAATGTTTTAAATCTATTTGTGTTGGAGGTGAGAATATTGCATGGGTGTGGCGGTCGTCCACTACGACATTATTTTCAATTCCATTTCTTTTAATTGATTAATCATCTTCCCTTCCTTCTCTTAGGAAATCCTTTCATACAGTGGAGTTGGGGTTTCCATAAGGGATGAAAAGGCATACGGTGGAGTCGGGTCTTGTAGGAATAACATTCTCGGTTGAGGCATTATCCTATTTGACTATTAGAGGAGGTGTGGTTTGGTGTGCCGAACGCATACTAAAATCACACACTAAATAAATCATGGCAATGTAATTCATTAATGAGGTTTCAATAAATTAATTATCAAATTTAATTTAAACAACAAATAAATAATGAATGAAGCCATGTTATCCAACCCTAGGACCAAGTTCTTTCTTCAATAATTTCATTCTGTAAGTGCATGTTAGTTTTAATATTTAATTTGAATTCTAAATTTCAATGCATTATTGGATTAATTAAAAATAGTAAAAAACAATTAGTTTAGGTGATATAGATTAAGTAAATGAACAACTGAGAAAGCTCCTCAAGTGAGACGACCCTGGTCAGCCTCTGTGCTGCATTAGGAAAATGAATTACTTTTGTCATGCCCTACGACAGGCTTGCATCAGAAACCGAAGAGTCCAAACGTGTTCATGTGCTAAAGGAAGAAAAAAAGGTCATAGGTTGGACCATATATGACTTACTAGGAATCAACCATACCCTTTTCATGAATCACATCCATCTTGAGGAGTCATCCAAACCAATTAGACAACCATAAAGAAGAATCAATCCACTTATACTTGAGGTAGTTAGGGAAGAGATCAGATATCTTCTTCAAGCTGTATTATCTACCTAATTTCAGATAGTGAATGGGTTATTCCAATTCAATTTGTACCTAAAAAGGGTGGGATAACTATTTTCACAAATGAACATGGAGAGGTAGTCACAAATCAAGTGAAGAAAATATGGTGTGTGTGCATAGACTATAAGAAATTGAATATTGAAACAAGAAAATATCACTAACCTCTTACATTCCTTGATCAAATACTGGAACGATTAGCTAGAAAGTCCCACTCTTTCTTTCTTGATGGATACGCCGACTACTTCCAAATCCCAATCGCACCTCAGAAAAAAGAAAATACTACTTTCACATGCCCCTTTAAAACATATGCATATAGAAGAATTCGTGTTGTCCTTTTCAATGCTCCTGCAACATTCAGAGGTGTATGATGAGTATCTTTTGTGAATTCAGTTAACACTACATGGAAGCCTTTATGGATGACTTCTCCATTTATGGTGAGTCATTTGAATCTTGTTTGAATTCACTCTCTCTAGTCCTCCAAAAGTGTGTCAGGTGTAACCTTGTGTTAAATTTTGAAAAATTTTACTTCATGGTTGCAAATGGGATTTTTCTAGGGAAAATAGTTTCAAAAGATGGTATTGAAGTTGATCCTGCCAAAATTGAAGTGATCCAATCACTTCGTCAAACCACTTTTTTTCGAGACATCTGTTCATTTCTCAGTCATGCCGATTTCTATTGGAGATTTATCCATAACTTCAGTAGGATTTCCCTCTCACTCACTTGGTTGCTCCAAAAAGATGTAACTTTCCATTTCGATGAGGTTTGCAAGGGAGAATTTGTTGAACTCAAAATTACTCTAACATCTACCCCAATAATCCAACCCCCAGATTGGTCCTTACCCTTTGAGTTGATGTGTGATGCTTCTGGTAGAGCTTTTGGGGATTTTCTGGGTCAAAGAAGATAGAAGATTTATCATGTCATCTATTATGACACAAAAACATTGGATGAAACTCGATATCATTACACTATCACAGAAAAGGAACTTTTAGCAATGGTTTTTTCCTTAGATAAATTACGGCCCTATCTCTTAGGTTCCAAAGTCTTCATCTTCAGAGACCATTCATCTATAATGTTCTTACTCAAGAAAATTTAATCCAAAACGAAGATAATAAGATACTTCCTAAAGCTCCAAGAGTTTGACCTTGAAATCAAAGATAGACCAGGAAAAGAAAACCCTGTGGCTGATCACTTGAGCATAATTTCTAATTCTTCTCATTCAAAAATCATTGATCCTAAATTTCCCACTGAGCACCTTTTATCTCTCACTCCAAAGTTACCATGGTATGCCCCAATAGTAAATTACTTGGTTTATGGTGTTTTTCCTGAAATTTTTTAAAAACCACAAACAATTAAGTTGAAGAGTGATTCAAAATAATATTTTTCGGAAGAAAATAAACTTTGTAAAAATCAGGAAGACATGGTAATTAGGAGATGTGTTGATGAAGATGAACATTACCCCATCTTAGAATTTTGTCACTCATTTCTCAGAGGTGGCCACTTCGGACCACAAGGGACCTCCCGAAAGGTCCTAGACTCTGGATTCTTCTAGCCTTCACTCTTAAAAGACTCACATCAGATCTGTCAATCATGTACCACTTGCCAAAAGTTTGGCACAATTTCAAAGAGAAATGAAATTCCCTAAAACCCATTAATTTTTTGTGAGATATTTTATGTTTGGGGCATCAATTTCATGGGACCATATCCCCATTCCAATGTATTCTCATACATACTTCTTGTGGTTGATTGTGTTTCTAGGTGGGTCAAGGCCAAACCCACTAGAAAGGATGATTCACATACTGTTTGTGAGTTCTTAAACACACACATCTTCCAAAGATTTGGCACGCCTCATGCCTTGATGAGTGACTTAGGAACCCATTTTTGTAATAGAACAATGAAATATCTTTTGAAAAATAATGAGGTTGTACATAAAACATCAACTGCATATCACCCCCAAAAAATGGAATGGATGAAATTTGTAATAGAGAAGTGAAAAGAGTGCATGAGATAATTGTAAAACCCACCCAAAAAGACTCGCCTGATAGACTTCGTGAGACACTTTGGGCTTATCTAACTGCCTATAAAACACCCATTTGGATATCTCTTTTTAGTCTAGTTTTTGGTAAAGCATGTCATTTTCTAGTTGAAATCCAACATAATTCATTTTGGGGAGTGAAAAATTGTAATTTTGATATTGAAAAATCTGGTGAAGAAATATTGTTGCAATTGGTTGAACTGGAGGAGATTCAACTTGATTATTATGAGAATTATAATCTCTACAAAGAAAAATCCAAGGTACTCCATGAAAAACACATCCTAAGAGGTGTTTTTCATGAAGGTGAATTGTGGAAGTCCAAGACACCTCTTCCAAAAGGACATTCATGGTTAATGGACATCGGTTAAAGCATCTCCATGAGATGATGCAAAATCCTAGATCAACATCAACTTCCACTGGATCCCCAACTTTTGCAGTCGGCCCACCACTAGATAGAGATGGAAACCTTCCAAATCCAATCTAGGGGGAACCTATTTCCCTTTAACTCTCTCTTTATATCTTCCTCTCTCAACTTATTTCTTCATCTTCCTCTCTCTTTCATTTTTTACCACTTTCATTATCAAACCCTTTATTTTTCACTTTCTCTTTTATGTGGGTGTATCTTTATTAAAAACTAAAATAACCTAAAAAAAGCATCATAACAAAAAACAATATACAAAAAAGTTAGGAGTCATGATTACTCTCCTTTCGATTTTATATTTTTTTCCAACCATTTTGGGGAGTTAATATACATGTTTTCATCTCAGTTTTTTTTGTATTTTCATCATGACTTTGGATAAATAATTTTGTGTCAAAATTAACAAATTATGAATGATCAATTTTTGATTTGGAAAATTATTTTTCCAAGCCGTGAAGAATAACATTTTCTTTCAATGCAAAGGCCTCATGTGGACATCTTTTCATAATGTGGGTTTTCACCCCCATTTGTGAGTCTTGAGTTTGTGGACCTTTGAGCTTAATTTCCATGTTTAGTGTGCAGTAATATGATAGAGTCATATTATAAACCACATGAGAATCATAATATCCAAATAGCCTTTCATCTCCCATAAATTAATCCTCCTTTTGAAAGCCACTTCTAGCCAATGAAAACCTTTTCTTTGATAACCACATTACAATCCCAATAACTTTTTCCTCACAATATCAACATGTATTTTTCATTTCATTTCATTAAAATTTATGTGTGGGGGGGGGAGGATTTAGTTATGGGTACCCTTTTTTGATTTCATAATGTTATCATATGCATGAGGGCAAGCATCCATTTCAGTGTGGGGGAGAGGTTTTCATTCAGTGTGTTTGGGGGAATGTAATGTAATTTCATTTATGTATTTTTTTTAAATTTTATTAACAATTGTTCAAAAAAATTTGAAAAAATCAAAAAAAGAACAAAAAAAATTGGGTTGTTTCCTTGGTAGGTCAAAAATCACTCTTCCTCACCATTGATCTTGTTATAACTATTATAATTATTGTCATGAGGAGATCAATAATGGGTTGGGATATGAGTGTGAGATCTTTTTCAGGTTCAACTTTTCAAAAAAGAGAAAAAAAAGAAAAACAGAACACTAGCAATATATACTTTTTTCATTGGGAGATGTTTTGTAGTTTATAAATATTTAATCTTCTCAGGCCCATCAAATTTTCTTCTTATATTGTGTCTTTCCTCACACAATCATTCCCTTTTAAAATATGTGTTTTCATTTCCTTCCTTGTTTTATTTCAAAAAAATTGGGTATTGCTTTTTCTATGTTTGTTTTTTATGCCTCTTCTTATCTATCTTGGAAATTATATTCCTAAAATCCCATAGACATAGAAAAACCCCTTAAAAGGCCTCTTGATTCTTGTTCACTTTGGATATTTATTGTAAGCGGAGAGCTCTTTCAAACTCTATGATTTTCAATTTTGGTTGGTGAAACAGTGAACCTCCACAAATGAATTTTATTATCTTGAGAGTTGTGAGTTTTGACTTTCCACATTTTCCATTTCTATATTTGAGAATGAAAAAATGAATTAGTTTTGAGAATTTTTTTCTGTAAAAACTGGTGTTGAAATTCAAAATGGATGATTAAAATAGTCCAAAACACCCCTGATAGGAGAAAACAAAATTTTAATATTTGTTGGTGAGTGAAAATGATTTTGTTATGTTTTTATATTTTTTTCACATGAGGACATATAAAAGATTAAGTGTGGGGGATTTGATGTTATTTATATTTTGAAGACTTATTATATACCACCTTCACTTATTTTATATGAAATGTGCATAATTTTTGTGAAATATTAATGTTTTAATACTAAGTATAATTTTTGAGAATTTTTAGAAGTAGTCCAATTGAGTCAGTTTACTATTTTATTAATAAATATCACCCTACTAATTTAAATTGTGTGGTTATTGTTTTTTAGGATTCCTTATTCAATTTATCACATATCATTAGAAAGAATCATGGGCCAATTTTTTCATTGAAGGCTCATATTGTCAACACAATAATACCCAAAGAATTTGTGATGAAACTAGACCATCAATGATTATTGAGTTACTAGTCTAAATCCTGAACCCTAAATATTTTTTAACTCCACCATATTTTCTAGATTATCCAAACCAATCTTGTATAAAAATATTATGGTCCAAATACAAGAAAAATGGGTCCAACTAATGCCTTGAAGTCCATCCCACCATTCTGGTCGAGAATTAAAATCCAAACACTATTCATGACATATCTCATGATGTAATCATCAAATAGATCTAAAATTTTTTAGTGTGAAAGAGGAGATATCGGCGGCCAACATTTTTGAAAAAATCATTAGGATTTGAAGGAATATTCCTTTTAAAAAACCTTATCAAATTTTGTACTTCAAAAAGATTGGATTGAAATGGATAGATTAAAATTGTATAATCAACCGGCCATAAATTTGGCTCCATCGGTCTAAATGACTAAAAATATTGAGAGTGTTCGGAAAACGATATTATCTAAAAAATTTAAGAAGGATATATCTCAATATTGGGATTTATGGATATCCAAATCGTCGATCCAAGTGGAGGGACAGATTGGGAATGCGAGCAGTCCACATCCTTGGGCTATAAATGATTCCCCCTCCTCTTCTTCAAAGGGGTTGGCATTTTAGAATATAGGAGCACATATTAGCATGAAAAAATCCTTGAAAAAGTATTGGGAGGACCTGAAATATTAAATTTTTCACATGAGATACCCTTCCTCCTCTATTTTTTTCCTTTCACTTTTGTGTTGTTCTTCGTTTGTAATCTTGTAAGTTTGTGTTTTGTAATTATGTTTTAATTCATGTTTCTTCTTCAATATCTCTTATTCTCATCCACCTTATGTAGTTTAATATTAGTGTTCTTCAAATAGTATAAATAAATATGAATCCCCTTCCCTTTTTTTGCTTCCTCATTCAATCGAAAATCCATTTTTAATTATCATCATTGTTCGTGTGTGTGTTCGACGCACCACTCTTTTCATTTCCATTTCTATTACTTATCTTCTTAAATTATAATCATAATCATTATAACCAGATTATTAAACACAAAAATGGATTAGTAAATTTGTCAGTGGGGTGAGTTATAATTTAGGTATGTTAAGTGATTGATAGATATTTCTCGATGAATATTCTTTGAATTAATATTGTGTATGTTGGATTTAACATGTCATGAATTAATGACTTGTTTTTCTTAACATGTGGTTTCCAATGATTATTGGAACCATAAATAAACCACCATCAATATTCTATGATTGAGAGTAGATCCTTAAGTAAAGTTAATGCTTGGATTAAAGCCTTAACACTTAGGAATTCTAATCAATGTCATTTCGTGACATGGCTGTTAATTTAATAAAATATAAAGTAAAGCTCAAGGATATGACAAGCTTAAATACATAATGATGAACTCACCCTAATATTTATCAATTTGATAAATAAAAAATCATCCATAAATTATTTCATAATCTCAGGAAAACAAACCCCCCAATTAAAATACAATTAACTAAAAACAAATGACTATTAAAAAGTATCATCGCCGAGTATTCGACCCGAGTTCTATTATACACATTAGTAGAGCATCATAACTTTGAACGGTTAATATGCGACAGTGAGCCATTCGTTTCAGATACTCGCCAAATAAAAATTCTAAATATTGAAATGGAATGACCACTTTCACAATAAAGAAGAAGATCTATAAATGAAACCTATAACAAGATCAAATATATTATGATCTATCAAAACCTATAGCTAAACACATCACCAATAGTTGATAACACAATCCTATTCATCTAGAAAGAGATGTATGATAGATTGAAAATCACATAGGAATAGATTAAATGCTAGGAGAGCTACTGATCTGTCAATTAGTTCTCCAATTAATTACGAATTGATATAAATATGTTTAGGAATGCATTTTGGGAGATCCCAAAAATGAAGGAAAAAAATGATAGTTCTGAAATGGGTCAAATTAGAGTCAATAATGGTCATATCGTAATTATTAAATATGTTTTATAAGTAATAAAATACATTGCACACATTTTCCTAGGCAGTGAATCACCATTTTGAAAATAGTACACCTCTTATAGGGGTCACAAGGTTACTATTAAGGGGGATCATAGTTTGAAAAACCATACACCCACAATGCATTTTTCCTTTATTTTGTAATGCATGGTTTTCTAGAATATGAAATATGGATTGGGTAAACCGTGTTCCAATTTTTTTCTTCCCAAAACCACTAGAAAACATTCAAAATTCAATTATTTCACCAAAACATCCCCAAAGTAATACACAACCATGTTGTGCTCAAAAAAGTGAAATAGATTAGATGAAAATAATAATGAGACATCTCTAGAAAGGTAGATATCATACAATATCCCCATATTATAACATCACTTCCTCAATATATACTCTAAATAATCTCGAAGATTCCAAGGTAAAATGATCTGGCCACTAATCCAACATATCTTCTTTTATATCCCATGTTTCCTTCTTAAACATGGCCATGTTTCCATAATAAAATACCTACTAGAATTTTCTTTCCCCTCAAAACATTCTCATTATGATTCATAATTTGAATCATACTATCCTTAAAGGATGCATCGATTTCAAGATCAACATCATCTACATCAATCAAATGGGAAGGTCAGGGTTATAGCATCGAAGTTGTGACACATGAAAATCCTCATGCATTACACTGTACATCTATAAAACATATGATCGAATTTCCACCCATTAAATTATATTTAAAACCTCAAAAGGTCTGAAAAACATGGGCACCAAAATTTTCCTATATTTGTATCATGTGGTGACACAATCTAGGAGACACCCGAATTAACACACGATCACCCATTGTACACTCAATGGGTCAATGACGTCTAATTTCATATGAATTGTTCATACTCGAAGACACATATATGTTTTTAAATTAGATAAACTATCCCTGATGTCTATTACATGAGAATATGTCCCAACATCTCTTACTCACCAACCACCATCTAGTATATAGTTGATATGTATGGCCTATAATAAATAGATTCATATGAGGTCATTTGAATAGTTTCTGAATAACTATTATTATAGGAAAACTCAAAAAGTTCTTGGTGATTCTATAAAGACACGACAATGTAACAAACACATGATCATTGAATATCCTAATGTACCTGAATAAAATGTTATGTCTACCCATATATTTGTTTGGTGGAAATTTGTACTCAGAAATACATGTGTATCTAGTTTACTTCTTAAGGAATTTCTAGAAGCGTGAAGTGATACATGAGTCATGGACTTAAACTATTCTCTATGTCAACCCATACATATGGATTGTAATATAAATTTAAAAGTCTCCCAACTGATCCATTGTGGATGTCTCATATATAGGTAATAAATGTGTGACTTCTATCAGTTGATCCACAACCATCCAAAGATAAACATACTTCTAAGGATCCCTCAGGAGACACAACACAAAATTCATAGTAATTTCATTGCATTTCCATTCTAGAATGGTAAATGTATATAGTAAACTAATAACTCATTTATTCTAGAACATAATGTATTGAAAGGTGTAACATCCTGTCACGAACCATATAATCTCATTTTTTATGCCCGAACACTAATATTGTCATCATAGGTCATGGTACATTTTGGTCAATCCCAAATACACCACCCACATTCAGGAAATAAATTCACACATTAGATCATCTCATATACATGTAAGAATAATAAAATGGACTTGTACATAAATTATATCGTCCTCATCTATAGTCTAATTTGATGTTGACTCCCCACCTTCAAGGATTTTTCATAATTCCCAACACTCTAGAATCACATGCTTCCTATATCTGATCTAACTCAAAAGCATATAATGTACTAATTCTGATATGAGGGACATATTCTCTTATACCTGATAAACCTAAAAAATTCATCTCATCTAAAAATTTCATTATCTTCCTCTCAAAACTCAACTCTTGAACATCTTGAGTCCTAGTTTTCCAACTTAATACTTCAACAATGCTGTTTATTTTCCTACGTTTATATTCTAAATCAAAATCAAATTAATTTATATAAAAAACACCATTTATGATTCTAGATATTCAAAAATAACAGATATATGATATAATTTAATACCATTTTATCATTATATATAGTAAAATTTTCACCCCAAAGATCATTCTTCCAATACATCAAAGAAAAAACCATTGAATCTAACATGAGGTCATAAATTGGGTAATTATGTTCATGTTTCCTAAACCTCCATAACACATACAACATCACTTAATCCCCTTGTATCAAAACTACTCCATGAATGACCCCGTAGGAATCAAAAAACATTATATACTCTTACGTTAGATTAGGTATAGTCAAGATTGGAGTGGTAGTCAGATGCTTCTTCAAATCTTAGAAATAATTCTCACATGATCCGCACCATTTTAAATTAATTCACTTTTTACTAAAGAACAAAATTAGTGTATCCAAGTGGAAAATACAAAGATGAGCCTTAGATAAAAGACCAATAAGCCCAAAAAAATTGGGATATCAGAAACATTTTTGGGATGATGCAAATAAACCACCTCTTTATTTTTTTCTAAATATATTGACATTACTTTTCTGATATTATGTGACCCAAGAAATGTACCTGATTGATCTAGAATTTAAACATAGATAGATTAGCATATATAAAATTCTTCAACAATGTACTCAGGATGATTTCATGATGTTGGGATTGATTTTAATGAGTCTTAGAGAACAAAAATATATCTTCCACAAAAACAACTACAAACATATCTATCTTCATGTGGAGGATTCGGTTTAACAAGGCCATAAATACCGTTGGAATGTTCTTCTACATAAACGGTATAAGAATGATAGAATATATTTCATACCTACTAATGAAATAATTTTGTGCTATATCATAAGTTCAAAATCTCAACTGATAATACCTTGATTTCATTTCAATCTTAGATAACACAGAATATCCTCTCAACCGGTCAAAGAAATTGTCAATATGTAGAAGAGGATATCATTTATTCACAAGAATCCAGGTCAACGTGTAGTAGCCAACACAAATGAACATATTCCCAAAATCCTTAATTGAAAAACAAAACTATAGAACCCCATGGGGAATTATTTTCATGTATAAACCCTTTATCCATATACTCTTCCAACTGAGTATTAATCTCTTAAAGCTCTAATGGTTCCATTCATTAAGGTATAACAGGAACTTGATCAACCCCTAGGATTAGTTCAGTTGAAAATTACACATATCTCTTTGGTTTAATCCCTGATAAGTCCTCAAGAAACATGATTTGGAACTTTTCTATATGGGTTTAATGAAATCATACTTCACATCCCTGTCATCCAACAACAAACTTGCAACCTCAGCAGTGAGATCTCTTATTTGCTGATGAAATAGCCCAACATGGCCTTCTTGGATATCCCACTGTCCGAGATGTATATAAAAATTACTCTTATGATATGAAAATTCACTCTTTTACGGTAACAATCAATGTTGGATCAAAATTTTACTAATCAGTCCATAAGAAACAATTTAATTCCTAGCATATCAATGATGTAATGATCCCATAAGAAATGATACTCCCCAACAATGATAGAACTCCCCTTATAGAAACATATATATCTTGATTATAACCCAAAAGCTATATTGATCGTTAGAAAATCGCTCATGAACTCCATTGCACAACTCAACAAGTTCACAAGTTATGCATATATAAAATAATGATAGGATATAGTATCAAATAATTCACTATAAAGTGTAGAGTCTATAATAATAGTACCTCTAATTATCCATGGTAAAACCTCACTATACAGATGTGTAGGCTGAAATACATGAATATTCCCTACCCTCTTACATTTGTTGTATTTTGAGTTTAATGATATACACAACTATGCTGAAATGGGAGCTCTTTCCCAGAAGTTACACATACACGACCTCAACTGCTATGGCCAGTTGAACTCAAACTACCATAGTTGTATAGGGTAGGATATCCCCTTCTAGAAATTTATTATACCTATCACTTATGTGATTACCCATCTATCATGTGTTTCTATAGAACAATTATAGATTCCCCATCCTACTACAAGATCGACACTCTACTAGTGTTTGAGGGAACAATCTTTTAATTTGACCCAACAAATGAAACTATTTTCATATCACTCAAGTAATATCCTATGTAAGGGATCATTTCCATTAACTAATCTAATTTCTATATCCATAGTTTAATTTTAATTTTAATGCTTCCTACTATCAGAAGACATGCCTACTGGTTATCCAAAAGGTATGACATGTCATCCTTTGGACACCTCCTTCATGTTCCCCTCACAAATGAGATACGGATTCACCACATCAAAAAACATTTTCTTCCAAAATATATTAACATGGGACTTAATCTCACACTTAATCCCATTCTGAATATTATTCTCTATACTAACCTTAACCCCTGTAAAATATGGAAGGAAATGCTACAAATCATTAATGAATATTTCATAGTCCATCAGGAACATTATCCCCTAGTTCAGTCTCATAAACACTATTTCCCACTCCTACATGAGTGTCTTAGGGTAAAAGTTATCTAAGAACTTATTTTTAAAGTACTTCCACACCATTTTCTCCAACTTTCCATCTCAATTCTAGATGTCCTACAAATTATTCTCCTAACGATGCAATATATAAGAATCTGGTTTGACTATATTCTTGAAATAAGTCTCTATGTTTTCAAGGATCATCTGGATTGACTCAATCCATAACTAAGTTGCCTTAGGTCCACCCTCTCCGATGAAAGTTAGCGGGTGATGCAATTAGAACTCTTATATTTTGTCAGACATGATTTTCACAACCCGATCAGTGTCTCATTCCATAAACTACATAAAGAAAGAAATTTTATCACAAACTCATTGTATTGATCTTCCATAACTTTTGAAGCCTTTGGTTCCACTATTGGAGATTCATTTTTATAAATGTACTCCTTCCATCATATCAATAATTATCATCAAGTAGGAATATTTATACAATTACAAAAACATATCTTAGGATTCCTAACATAAAATTATTACATTTTAAAAAGATGAATTTTCATTAATCCATAACTAGTTATCCCCATATCTAGCCACATAGTCAAAAATGAGGTGATATCACTACCCTCTACCACCCTCAATCTAGATTGTGGATAATAAAGGGTGAACACTTTCACAACTCAGGTTTCTCATTAAAACCCCATTTATCCATTTTAAATTATCACATTTTGAATGATTTAAATTTATCAATTTCATATTAGGCACCATTTTCATTTAAACAACACAAGAAAGAAAATCATTTTGATTTAAACAATTCAACCCCAAAACATTCTTTTTGTATGTTCCTAAAATGATGCATGTCACATAAAAATACTGAGTGTCTAGAATGATGTTGGACTACACAACTCTATTTCCATTCTAGGCCGCAATACCTAAATCCAAGAAACAATATTAACATCACTCAAAATGTGAATCACTCAAGGTGAAATAAAATTCAAATGTATCATAAAACATCAATTATAACAATACCACACTATGTACATGGTTTTACACCCATACATGGGTTAGAAACTCTCATTAACATGTTCTTGGTCAAGGATAGACTCATCCTAGTCACTTATAGACCAATCCAAAATATGAAGGCAAAAAACGAAAAAAACCACTGATACCACTTTATAATGTCCCAAACCTTGTTCCACATTTTAGCTAACTAAGTCAGTTCACTATGTGGCCTCAGGCATGTCACCTCTTATCCATTTAATTCATTTTAATGACACTTCTACTTGCAACCATAGTCTAATTCAAAAAGTTTGGGCCTATAACACCATGTACAACACCACATGGGTATTTGAGGCACCAATCCGAATCCCATAACTCATTGTTATCACATATAATCTTTTGAAGTATCAGTGTGTCTCCCATGCTCGTAGTTATCACATATCGGTTTTGAATCATTAGTCAATTTCTCAGAAATATAGTTATCACATATGTCACAATATTGAATTTATCACAAATTTCTTATAAATTTAGGTCAATAATTATTATCCTTCTGATGAAACATTCCTATCAAATTTCCCCATTATAATTATCAATTTAATTATGGTTATTCACATTAATCACATGTAATAATATTAATAATTTACCTTTAATCCATTTATAAACATTTAATCATATAAAATATTAACCCTTTAAGGTTAAACCATCCATCCCATAATTATTGTTATTCAATCAATTCAGCATCCCATTTTTCACCAATTGCATAATAAAAATTTCAACTAATTTCATAATCACCTCAATCCATAAATTACATGATTACATTAATTAATTAAAATATTAATTAATCCAAATCCAAAAGTGATTTCCAAACATGGAAATTTTAATTTCACAAGTAGATACACATAATTAAAATCAAAACTATAGGAATTAATAATTTTTCCACCAACCTCAAGATCATTAATGGATATTTTCTTATGCAGAATTCCCCAAAATGAAATGGAATGATCACTTACAAAATGAATAATTATATTTAGAACCCCACACAAGGTCAAGATAAAATATATTATGATATATCAAAACCTAGATCTGATCCCATCTCCAATGGAAGATAAAAAATTCCTATTCACTAAGAAAGAGAGGTAGGATAGAGATAAAAGAACATGGTAAGTGATTACATACAAGTAGATGGGAAGATTTGTCAATCAAATCTTCAATTCATACAGAACAGGGTTCGAAAGTCCTATGAATCTATCAAGGACCTCCAAAAAATTGAATGAAAATGGTATTTGTGATCTACTTTTAATTATGATTAATACCAGGGTGTTTATGATTATTTTTTAAAAAATAAGAAGGAAATAAAAAGGGTGTGCACTTTTTTTTGAGATGTGGCGCACTATTTTTCAAACTATGAGCCCTAATATTGTGCCTCTTCTTAGGGATCTCACTTTTACTAATAATATGGTGTATGGTTTAAAAAAGTATGTAAAAATCCTGAATTTTTCCACTGTTTGGTAATAAATGGGTTTTTAGGGCAGGGAACATGGTTTGGTAAAAATTTTCACAGACCATGCATAGCCCAAAACCCCTCTAAAAACTTTTTGAATTCACCTATTTCACCTAAAACATCTCCAATGAAAACCCCAACCATGTTATCCTCAAAAAATTGTATAATAGTACCTAAATTTGAGAACAATACATCCCCATAATGGTATAGTTCTTATAGGATAAGAAACCTAATACACAAATAGAAGTATAATGTTCTTGATAGAATCTCTACTATTGTCCATAACTTCCATATGAGTTTCCAACCATTAAAGGAATAGGAAAAAACACTTGGGGTTTATATTATTGCTACAGTATTACTAAATCATATGAAAACTAGTAGATACTGTAGAAGGTGTGGATTAGGATTTTTTCTATCAATCAACTTCACCTCCATTATATGATTCATTCCACTTCCTCATATTTCTATGGGAACCTCTAAAACTTAAATTCTATGGAAAATGGAATCCAACCAAACATGATATTCATGCATGGTCAGCATCTACCATAAGCTCAAAATTTTCAACCTCATCATATTTAGTATGATTCAACTTAAACAGATAGGAATGCATATCTTCTCGTAAGACCATATAAAACCGTAAAGCATTCCAGATATCTTTAATGACACCTTGGGAGGAAAATTGAGAAACCTAAAAAAATTGTCGGTATACTCGGTCATAAACTGATAACCATACTAAATTTTGAGAACCTCCTTAGTTTTATCCACAATAATTGATTAGGGGAAAACAGGAGGAAGATGGTCTAGATGTATTTCAATCCAATCCATTATGTAACTCATCATAACCCCCCATGTCGCACAATATCCTTCTATGTCCTTAAAACTTAATGGTAGAGAAACTTACCTTAATAGAGTCTACACTTGCCAAAAATTCAAAATTCTATTTGGTCTTCCCTAATTAGTATTACTCTTCCTAAGGATCATTGTTCCCTTTTAATGATGGTTGTTTCTAGAGGATAATTTTTTTGTCATTTTCATCATATCCCTTATATATTAGATATAACATTCAATGTTTATCTAGGTTAGGGACATAATTATAAACCACGACATGGACAATCCACATTTCCATTTCTTCAAGGTTATAATTAAACATAGGGTTTCATTTTGGAATAAAAACTATATTACACTAATGAATAACTACCGGGAGTCTTATATGTGCAAGGGTACTATATCATGAAAAGAAATGATACCATTTGGAAAAAATAAAAATCTTATTTTTAGTCAAGATAACACAATACAGAAACTGATATAAATTCAACCTCAGCATGAGAGACACACTTCCCAAAAACGCTAAAAAAATTAGGGCTCATTAATATTATATCTAGATAAACACTCACTCATTAACTACAACTTCAAAACCAACAATCCTATCTCATATCTACCAAAACATTTTGAGACAAGAAGATCAAGAACATAAATGAAAACTAGCCATTGATACTAATTTTTCACGACCGAAAGAAGGTTATCGCCGAACCAGAAACCTGAGTTATCCAACGGAAAGTACCAAAGATCATTTATGATCCACATGGGATAGAAACCAGTGATAGGGAAGAAAGAACTACATTTTTGAAGGGTTTAAACCACAAATATAAAATATAGAAACAAAAAAATGAATTATATACATTTATATATAAGAACGTCAATATGCAAATATAGTTTAAACTAATGGAAATATTAAATGATATCAAGGATAAACTAATACCAAACCAAAATAAGCAAACCCAATTACTCAAAACAATAGACAACCCATATCTATGTGAACTATTCCACCATCAGTCCTCTAAAAATCACTAATACAGATATATACTACCACCATGTGTTGTCTTTCCTTTTCTAACATTAGATAAAACAAGACCTACACACACCGAATTTTATTTTCATGATGTGAGAGAATATTCCCAGAATGATCACACCATATTCATTATAATTAGTCATTATAAGAAAAAAAATTATATTCAATTAATAAAAAAATATTGATGAAATATATTATTCACAATTTATATCAATGCATGGAGGTTATCCATTTTTAAATAGTTTCACAAAATTATTCTAATAAAACTATTTTTCAACGAACCCTTAAAGAAAGAATCTAATTTAAAATATTAAAGGTTGTAAAAATAACTATAAACATCTAAAATATCAAAGAATAAATAATAAATATTCATAAAGAGAATCTACGTTGACATTATGTCCTATGATAAAATATTTCTAGGCTAACTACGATAGTCGCACCTCAGTGAATGGACATGACTTTTACATATCACAATTCCCTTGGATAATAATAACATAAAGGTATGGAAGAACACCTTGATAGGTAAATCCCCTAACTATGTCATAAAATATATAGTCTAGTCATAGTTATAATCCTATATCCTTGAAATATATATTGTTCCTAGTGTGTTCATTATAATTCCACCCCTCTCCAAAATACCTCGTGTTACCATGTGCTCTACCTATAATGAGGACAATTATTTAATAGTAATCGATATTCAGTTCAATACTTTGAAGCCCTTTAAATTTTTTATATCATCATAGAAATCCATTTTATAAAAAAACATCATGAATTAAAATCAATTTTCATTAAATATCAATCATTCTTTAAAATCCCTTTTAAAAAAATAAAATAATAATTTGAATTTTATTTTCATAAAAATAAATTAATTCTTTGTAATCACTTTTCGTAAAAATACAACATGAATTGAAATAACTTTTCATCAAAATACAACATTATTTTAAAATACTATTCACCAATAAAACTAGTGGAGATTACATTTCATACAAATATTCAGAACTACTACATTTTCAAGAACCAAAAATCATTCCATCCAAAAAAAATTGATAAATAATTTAAAATTTGAAAATTATGTATAGTAAATAGAATAATGGTGATTTAAAATACCACCCACCTCTAAACACATTGAATTATTCAACAATTAAATGGAATCCAGAAATAATGATAAAGAGGTTTCTAGGAATTATGGAGGAACTCTAAACTAACAAAACCCATTAAGAATCTCTAAAAAATCAATTCCTAGAATAATGTAAATGATAAGAATCACTTGAAACTATGAATCCTCAAATACACACAATGATCAATGATTGTTTAGAAAATGATTTCCATTTCTATGATGAATCTATAAGTAACCAAATTAGATAATTTTGAAACCCTCATAAACAGAATAAATATCTCGGATATAAGTTTCTATTCAAGGAAAAATTAGAAGATCATGAAGAATACTGAATAATAATAATGAATAAGCACATACCTTCAATTTCATAGATTCCCACCTATTAGATCCAATCTATTAATACTTTGAATGTAAATAAATCTATAAAATATCTAATATTTTTCTCCTAATTCTAGTTCTTAATTCATAAAAATATGAATGAGGCCAAATGGAGGTGTTTCATGTTTCAAAAAAACTAAAATTAGGATTAATTAATTAACATCACACATTTGGTCTTGAGGTTTGGAAAAATGATAAATAACCTTTCACCCCATCATGGGAAACTATAGGATTCATTGGATTTAGCTACATTGTCTTAAAAATCATGAAGCAACTATTTGAAATTACTATATCCCATGTTTCATAGTTTAAGGAGAAGATCTCATGGTTTTTCTTAATAATGTCCCAACTAGTTCACATCTCTATAACTCCAAACTAGCTATATGGTTCAATAGAAATATCTTAAAAATTATCAAACACTTTGAACAGGTCTATAAAACTCTAAAATCTTCTAAAAATGTCCCAAAATCAGCCAAGAAAAGTCTCAAATGAAATATGGTAAAAATGGATTCATGTATGTGAAAATAATATTGGGATGTGACATCCATGATAGAAAAAATTGAAATTTAGTGTTCCTATGTTATTTCATGATTTCATTCTAAAAGTGTTAGTTTTATATTCTCATTTCATCATTTCATAATTATTTATGGACTGTTACCACATTAGGTTAAGAATTTTTAACTTACAAAACATATTATGCCCAAATATATTCTAGTTATTCAATGATTTATTTATAATATATTTTTGATTAATATTTTTCAAGATTATAGTTGTATGTATACACAATCATTACTCCAAAATAATATATTATGACTTATGTTGGTTGGTTTAGATATTTTTGGTTCAAGGTTATTCATTAGAGTAACATGTTTATGATTTAATTTTATGAATTGTACCATAAAATCTAATAGAATTATATAACATCAATGATATTTATATTTGACGTTCCTAGTAGAGATTAATATTGAAGGATTAAATTTGAGTGAGTATGTTCCACTCTATAATATGATTTTTGTACTACATGTGAAATTACAATCCAAAATTATTACACATTGATAATAAAAATAATTCCATATATTGTTTGAGTCAGTATAGATCATATGATCTTGTAAGGTATTTTTAGGAGAAAATAAATATATTTGTTTTATGAATTTAAAGTCCACATATTAAAAGGATTAGATTTTATACCAATTTTATTATAGGTTGTGATAAATTATAGATTAAGATTTGGTGAAATGGCTATTTTAAAATTTTAAACAAAATCTAAATTGGTTTAATTTGAAAAAATAAAGAGAAAGTGAATGTAAAGAAGAAACTAAATAAACTATAAATATAATTTATAAATTAGTTCAGTTCAAAATTGATCTATCCTATAATCTACAATTATCTTTACTCAAAAATATCGTTTTTACGCCCTATAATACTTGAATTTTGAATGAATCTCGCAAATCATTTATCCTTCCATTTCAAGTGAATGAAAAACTATAACGAAAACCTATATACTAATGGGGATTCAAAGCTTAATACAATATATAACTATTTATTCGATGTATAATCAAAACATACATACCTTTTAAATTATTTGAAATTATATCTGTTGATTATTTTTAATACCAAACCGTAAACCAACAAACACAAAAGTGAAAATATAATGAATTAATGCCCCAAAATACCAAATATTGAGAATGTTTTGGATCATAGAATCACAGTATATTTTTTAACACTTCAAGATATAAAGTTATTAAATATAAATAGAATTCATTAATTCATATAAATTATCATAGTATATGATCAATTTTACATGAAATAACATAATTACTTTTAAATTTAGTATTAAATTTAATGTGTTTTTAGTACCATTAAACATGTTTTTATTTTTTACATTTAATCTCTTTTTATAAAGGTATTTCCATGCATCATCTTTTTTAATTCATTAAGGATGTTATAAAAATCATTCCAATAATATAATTCAGAAATAACTTAGTCAATGATAATGAACTAGTCCAAATTTTGTCAATACATATCTAATATCATTATATTCATTGGATTTATTCATGATAATATCCATAAGAATTTGATTTTATGTTTCCCAAAATAAAAAGTAAAACAAATTTTGTGAAATCTAAAATATTTATATTTGAAAAACTTACCTAGATTACCAGTTTTTTAAATATGATAGATAATTATATCATAAGATTTGACAAATAGACATTAAACACTTAAAATTTTTTTGTTATTCCCAAAAAATAAGAGTTAAAAAATAAAAAACAATAAGGTTTAGTATATACTAATAAAAATATTCTTCAAAAACATTTATTAATAGTAATATTTATACTATATCTATAATTTCTATAAGGTTTATTTATAAATGATTAGGGTAATTTAAATATTATAAGAGTGATATTGATACTATAGGATCCATTTAGATTTCATAAGGTTCATTTATAGAACTCCATCAGTGTTGTTTTCTGTATTATAAGGGTTAATATATGTACCATAAGGGTAAATTAAAAAATTATATATTAGATATACACAAATCTATCATAATCAATTATAAAATTCTATATGGTTCATATTATTACTAAATATGTAATGAATTTGTGAAAATTTCCAACACATAAGCTTTATGTTGATAAATTGGAGTTTTTAAGGTCAAATCCACAATATGTATAGTTGAGCATTGGACATTATAAGGTTAATTTTAATTTTCACTGGGTTTATGTTAATCAAATTATGTTTTAAATAAATCATCATATGGTTTATGTCCACAAAAAACATATTTCACTCCAAATTATAAGTTTAAAAACAAAACATTGTAAGTATAAAAAAATCTTCAAAAATTTAAATATCTTCACACACAAAAAAAATTCAGAATGAAAATAAAAATAATAATAGATTATAAAAACATTATAATAAAAAAGTGATAAACCATAAATTAAAATCTATCAAAGTAATAATCATTCTTGAAAACAAAATCAAATTATAAAAATAATTTAAAGAGATCCTTTTAATTATCAAAATAAATTGACAAGAGACTACATAGACACACCAACAATTTGTATTTCTCTTAATATTGACTCATGGAGATTACTCATAAACATGGAGTTTCCATTTCCTTCCAGAATTGTTTATCACTAAGGGATGTAGATATCTCACAAATTCTATCCAAAATAATGGTGTAGGGACATAAACCTCAGAATGGGGGTTTTCATAGATTCTTATAACTCTAAGGGGTTCATGAAACACTAACGTATTTCATAAGTAATTTTTTGTAATTTTATCTTATTTTTAATCATGATAAGATATACTGGTAACATAAAATGATCATGTTGAATGGAATTCATATCACAAATTTGATGAATAAACAGATTCAATAATACGACTCATGATTGAAATTTGACATTAAATTGATTTAAAGAATCATGATAGATCATGGAATTATTTATGGGTACTATATAAGATAAGAGAACATGTAGATAATTAAACAAAATAAAATTATATAGAATTCAATGTTAGATAAAATTATGGTCCAATGTTTCTATATTTCATCATCATTTTTTATAATGCAATAGATTTTATGATCTCACTACTATATCATTTAAGAAATATTGATGGAATTATGCTACTATATGTAACTAACTAGTCATGTACAGAATATATTTGAACATAATAGTTTTTTGTTATTCCATGATTTTTTTCATAATGTCTTTTTGATTAATTATTATAAATATTAATATTTTATTGTTATATATCCATTGTGATAAAAAATTAATGTCATGATTTTTATATGATAGAAAAGTGTAGTAGGTAGCAAGGATGGGGATTATTGTCATATGTTAATGACACAATATTATATATTACTCTATAAGATCCAAAACAACATCATGATTTCCTAGATATAAATATTAAATGTCTTTAATAGAATTAAAATCCAAATATAAATTTGCAGAGAAGATGTGTCATTTTCAAATATAGAATTTAGATTAGATAGGAAATAGGTTTCTGAAATTATTAATTCATTATAACAAAAATCATTTT
The DNA here is from genome assembly GCA_963277665.1 of Viscum album. Lineage (NCBI taxonomy): Eukaryota > Viridiplantae > Streptophyta > Magnoliopsida > Santalales > Viscaceae > Viscum > Viscum album. Next base: position 1,883,874,358 of record OY728132.1, read on the forward strand.
AAAAACAGTATGGAACATTTTCATATATAAATGATCTTGTTGAGGATTTTGAGGAGTAAAGAAATATATTCTTTCTTAATTTTTAAAATTTATGTTTAAAAGGAGATTACATCATGATTATCATAATTATTTCATTATTGATTTTATTTCTTTATGGTAAATTTAATTATTACATGATTTTATATATTCCAAAACATACCAAAATTATAATACCCAATATTTTGGGGATTTATTATGCATTATGAGGATGATTTTTTATCAACCAAATGGATAACATTTACATGTAATTTAGTGGCCTTAGAACATTGAGGAAGATGAAGAACTAAATGAGATATATATTGATAAAGGTTCTGAATGAAGACATAAATATATGAAACATCTCTATAAATAGATGATATTTTAGTTTTATGGGGTGTGAGTGAATGATGAATTGTCTGATTAATATCCTATTTTGATGTATTATATATTGAATGGAAATACAAAAAAATCATGTATTGAAGAATAATATTTCACCCAAAATACATTCACATAGAGGAAATTGAAGAAATAGGAAGAAAATAAAATTATATAGTGTTATTTTTTGGTAATTTCTTTCTCTTATAATATCATTGATATTCTTATAGTTTTTCTAGAATATAATTATTCTTCAGTTACTTATTTTTTCAATTTTTAATAATAACATATTGATGGTGATATTTTCATACAAAAATGTTGAACACAGAGAACTAGACAATAAATAACAATATTTTATAATCCGTGTAATATCTCATGTATTTTTATTTACATTATTACCATATTTATATATCATCATTTGAATATCCATTACCTTATCAAACGAGATCCAAGAAATAGTGGACATAAAGATGCTAGTGTTTTGATGAAAATAAAAAAATATTATTATAAATAGATCTTTGACTGATGATTAACACCACTTTAAGTGTTCGTCCCTATATCTTCTAATATATAAAATATTAATAGAATATAAATTAATTACATGAATGATGATAATCATTAAAGGATAATTTTTTTACTAATAAATAAAATTAAATTGAGAATAAATAAAATAGAATACTAAACATATTAGTGGTATATGAAAAATATAGTCCGGATGAATATCACCTTGAAGATGTTTTGAATAATTTTTAATTGACTTGTGATTCTTATGAGGAAAATGGGGGGGAATGGAAATGACTATATTAATATATGTTGTATAATCCTTTATATGTGTATTTTTATGAAATGTTAGAGTGATGGTTAAAAAAATCTGTGACGCTTTTGAATATCTGTAATTGTTTAATATTTTTATTATTATTTCGATGATTTTATGAGATGAAAAATCTAATAAAGAAACATAATTTTTTATTTAATTTCTTTGAGTAAATACTAAAAACATATGTAAATATTGATGTGATGACATGATAAAAAAATTTATTGGATGTTTTGTGTGATTGATATATAGATCATTGAATGGGTGATATGAATATCTTATTTGTTCCCCATTATTTGAAATTTTATGTATGCATTAATTCTAGTGCACTAAATGTAGTGATGTGTAATAATTATTGCACACACAATTATATACTGAATTGTATTTCAGGGAGAAGATTATATTTGAGTAATTTCAAATCTCTTTTAACACATTACTGTGGGTAGAATTCAGTGATGATCTATATATGTTTATATTTTTAATTACCAATAGTATTAGGTTAGATATTATTGACGAAAGAAATTATTCTGATAGATTATGATATCACTCAAATATTTATACTCCTTCCCTACCACAAAAATAAGATTGTGGTGGAAAATTACAAACTATGTATATATTTCAAATACATAGCTTCGTGATTGAGGTAGATTTGATATATATCTATGGTTAGGGTATCATAAGATATATATATCTATATATATATGGATAGGTTATTATATTTCTATTATGTTTTCATTTCTATTATATGGTGGTTCACCTATAGTAAATCATTGAGTGGAAAAAATATGATTTGATGTGAGAGAATATTATTATTTCAAAGATGTTATTTATTTTTTGAAATAACCATATATCTGTGGATTTTATGAGATAATGTTTAAAAAATGTGATGAATATTTATAGATAAAGTGTTATAACCACTATCTTCTCTCTATTGATAGGGGTACATCACAAATCCATGAGTTCTTGGGGTTCTATAGTAAGAAATAGTTCATAGGAGCCATTTCCTATTATTATATTATAATATTTCTATATATAACTCTCATAACATGTAATGTGTACATGTTTGACTTAATTTTTATTATGACACATGTATTTTGGTTTTTTTAATATTTTAATGGTTTTTGAGAGTTCTCAAGAATTGGTTTTGGGGAGATGGATCTTGGTTTAGGCTAAAAATCCATTATATGTGTCCCATAATACTAAAATATGGGGTTGTTCCATGTTGAAGGTTGTTTGATGAGATATCACTACATTATATTCTGTGTTTCAATAAGATATCTTACTTGAAGGAATAGATCATGTAACAATGACATTATCCCCTGAATCCATTTATCTTCCTTCAATATAGTGGGTATGATTATTATGTGTCTCTTTAGTTGGGGGAAATACACCATGAAGGGGAATTATGTTCCATATATACCCATAGGATCATGTTTCATGGCTCTTACATATAGTATAAAACAACACCATAACTAGATGGATTACAATGAAATAGTGACCTGAGTTGGGTGTTGTATTGTGACCATTGTTGTTACACCATAATGCTTATCCTCTATAATTTTTTTAGTATTTAATTAAATTTATTTTGATAAATAAATATTAAAACCTAATTAATGGGGTTTAATTTAATTTTATAGTACCTACATCCTTTTTTCATTCCTCGTTTTATCCTAATACAAATTGGTCACTCCTCATATTGTTATTTGAATCAATATTTGATCATCTCATAAGATCCTCATAGGTGAGCCTGACACTATTACTTAATCTTTCCTATGTTTCTCTTTCTTTTTTCAACATATCATTAGTTTTAACCTGATTTTGGATTTTTCTTTTAGGTTTTAAAATTTTAATTTATTAAATTTGAATCGATTGGAGTTATTCGATGATAAGGGTTGTGTTATGACAAGGTAAGTGGTATTTTTCATTTCTATTGGTTTATATATATATAATTTATTATAAGAAATACATAAAATATCAACCATGTGTCCATTACATAAAATTTGATTTTAATTTATACTTTAAACTCAAATAAAATTAATGAAATAAAATAGATCCCTTATTGGTAGTTTAAAAATCGTGTGGGGGTTTTATGGAAAATGAAGACTAATAACCCAAAATATATTATTATGGAATTATGTCCTAAGACCCCTGAAAAAAATCTATTGTTATTTTATGATATAATATTCCTATTTAAGTTCCCTATAATTCCTTTTATAGGGATTATAATGAGTATGTTTTAGTCTAGGGGTGTACTATCCTAAGAAATATTCATTTAATTAGATAATGCATGAGAGAATGACCTTTTGTGGTCTGTATTTACATATGTTAGGTGTCGGTTCAGAGTGAAAAATCATTCGTGATGATTATTTATTTGTTTTATATCACCAACCCTTGGTATGTTTCCGGTATCCCATCAACTGTGTGAGATGGTTTGGTGATATATAGTCCACCCTTATCATGTATGTGGTATGATGTCCACTGAAAGAGAGTTGATGAACCATTATTCACCATGAGACCAATATTATGGTGTAACATCATATATATTTTATTTCATGTTAGTTTTATGTAATTCACATGAGGACTAATGCAAGTGGTATTTCATCTACCTATGAGAGTAGTCTCAATGTTGAGTCAACCTCTTAGATACTAATATCGATGGTATGTGGTTCCCCTATGGTATTTATATTGATGGTTCCTCATCTAGTTAGACCCTGGTATTGATGGTATATCATTTGAATTGGTGTCAATGATGGTGTTACTGAATCCACCTGAAGATTTTGTTCCTTATGGATTTCCATATTCACTTAATTAATACTATATTACCATATAATCTATGGGTTGATAAATCTAGTTAGTTCATGAATAATATAATGTGGAGCATGGAAGTGATGGAATATGAAGTTTCAACTAAGGACAATTGTTTTGAGGTCGACATGAGTCACTCTATTAAGACACATTTGAGTATATCCCAATAGATATCCTTAATTGGTTATATGAATTAGGATCTAATTATATTGATGAACTAGACTGACGGTAGATCATTTAGAAAGAAAGCTTCTTCATCTAGTGTGGGGAGCGGGTAATCAAGGGAAAATTGGTAGAGGTATGAGTAGTCTTATAATAGTAAAGTGACGTAAGGTATCCATGGCATGGGTTTATCACTTTCTTAAAGAGGTAAATCCATTTTAAAGTGTTATTAACTTAATTAGTAAGGGCCTATTCATCATGATTTTGATAAACAGTAGGAGTGTTGTTCTTATGGGGACCTAGGGCACCTGTAAAAGTATTATGTAATAGAACCATTTTTTTATGGTGGGAAAATTCTATTTAAATTCATGGTATATTTATAGGTCTAAGAGTAAATTATCTATATAATTGTATGGGATCCTCCAAAAATTTTGTTTTTAGAGGAGTTTGTTATTCCAATTGTCTATTGTGGAAGTTCCAACAAAGTGATGTCTCATGGTGAATTCATCCAATGATAGATCTGGATTTTGGTTCATTCCCAAATAAAAATACCTATAAAACTGTTACTATATAGTATATAAAACCAGTAATATTTTCATATATAATCCTAGATTTTATTTTATTTGATATAAATGCATCGCACACATTCATATCTGATTATTTTTTTAGTGATCTTGGGTAAATGGTGAAGTACCTATATGTGGTGATGTCTATCAATAAACCCTTAATGGTATTATCAAAATGTATCAAGATATTTTATAAGTTCATTATAATGGGTAACTATAAGACTCTTTATTATGTCATTGTATTATAGATGTGTTGATTTTTTGTAATCCTTGGGATTGATTTTATTACACTTTTTCAATTTTATATAAACATACAATATTAGCGGGTGTCTTTTATAAATTTATATTGTCATTTTCTATAATTTGTTTAATAATGATATCTTTATGATTTTATTTTATGCAATGAATTTGGAATGAATAACCTTAATGATATCCAAATTAGGGTTCTAAATAACCCCAAGATCACTCCCCTATCCCTGGAGGAAATGAAATACTATTGTAGGTCTGAAAATATAGTATATGGGACGTTTACCTATTAATGATAGAAAACTATAAACATAGATTCCCCATTTTATATAACTTAAATTCATTTTATGTACTGAAAAAAAATTATCCATGTAAAATGTCAACGATTGTGAGTGGTCTCAAAAACACTTGAATATGTTCCAAAATCACATATATTTTTCTGATATTATCTATATGGAACATGACCAATACTCACCATGGTCATTAAAATCATGGAAAATTATCCCAAGTCTTGCAATACAAGTTTCACTCAATAAAATGGACCATGAAATTATATATCCACTAGTTTGTACATATAATTTGTGGGTATAAAAAACTAATTTGGAAAACATAAATGTTATGATGCATATAAAATTTTCTCAATTATGTGATTTAGATCAAAATAATCTTTTTCATAGATATAAAGTGCTTATTTTTTATAAAAATCACCATTATAGAAAATCATGGATACATAAAATCATCAAAAAATGGAATAAAAATATATAAAAAAGTATCTACCTATACTAGGAGGATCCATACATAAACTTACTGGTATTTACATTCTTTGGGAGAGCTTAGTATTGATGTCAGGATGGAGGCAGGGGAGTCTTACATCATATCCCATCTAGGATGGGGTATGGAAATCATCCATCCCATGTAAACATCTACAATCAAGGCATAATACCAAATGAAATTCTTTTTACAAATTAAAGACTCAAAATATCCTAAGTAATAGGGTAAGGGTAATAAAAATTCAAAGAATTATATGCATATTAAATCAGCTTATTATTGATCAATTGTTTCAAACATTACATTTTTTATGGTGAGAAAATATATACACATGTTCATTAACATACTGACATAGAAATAAACACACAATGATCTAACCACATTCTAAAAAATCAAATCAAAATAATTTTCATTTTCATTTTCCTTAGAAATAAATAATCTGGATTCAAGGAAAATTCCATTAAAATAACTAACTCCATCAAAAAAAAGTAAAGAGTAGAGATGAATTTATATTCAAATGTGGTTATCATATAATATGTTGAATTATGAAATAATTATAGTCTATTAAAATCATATAGTAATTTCATTTAATTTATACAAACTTGGTAGATTTTGTAGCATAACTTGCAAAACATTATTTTCTTCATGTTACATTAGAAAAAAAATTATAGATTCTAATTCCTAAATGAGGGATGGATTATTGTTCCTGAAGAAAGTGAGACAATGATCTAACTTAAAAATCAGTAGTAACTAGTTTATATTGTAATAATTCTAATCGGTAAACAAATTATAATATTGGTTATAGTAATGAAAAAATAAATTATCAATGATAAATAAGTAAATTTAGGGATTGTGCTAAATCTGAATGCCCAAATGAAAGTAGGTTTTTTCAATGAAATATATTATCATATTTATTGTTTACTTTAGGGAAAACATAATTCTTTATTTCAATGTAATAAAATGATTCAATTTAAATATTGAACATTATAAACTATTAATGTAATATTTATTTTAAAAATAGTAAAAATATTAGAGAACCATGTTTTGGTCAAAATGTTTTTTAAAAAAGAAAAACAATGTACGGGACATTACGAAAAAGGAATAAGGTGGGGGTTTTCAATTGAAGGAAATGAGTTGGGGTTGAAACTTAGTAAATGAATATATCCATGTATAGGTATCAAATCATTCTTTTTATCTTAAAACCAACACAACTATCACCTATCCAATGATGAAAATATTAATTCAATTTATTCTTAGATCATTAAATAAACTCATGTCAGTTAAATTTAAAAGAAAGGATTACATTAGAATTTTAAGTTGAAATCATAGTAAATGGAATCATCATTTATGGAGTGGTCACATGACCGATTTTTCTTAACCTATTCCACTAAATCGATTAGTCTCGTATTTACTAGATAGATAAATGATGTTTTGAAAAAAAACTAATGGTTGATAATAGTCACAACATCCTATATGAAATTTTAAATAAAAGTTCTATATAATCACATCACTAATTACATTTAAGAACATTTTTGCATCAGTAATCATTATTATGTTTGTAACCGTATTTTAAAACATACAATCTACAATATTTTTTTTGGAATAAAGGAATGTAAATGATAGAAATTTCAAAGACCATTCATGAGATTCATGGACTAATATATAATAAATGAGATCAAAATATGCATGTATCATACTATACTAAATTAAAATACAAGAAATAAATTATTACTAATAATTTCTACCAAAGTTTAAAAATAAAATAAGTGAATTAACAATTTTCCCAAAGTATTAAAGGATTTTATCATAGGAAAATATATTTGAATTAATAAAAAATGTATTCATTGAGAAACCATTAATTTATATTTTTAAAAAATAATCCTATTTTAATTTTTTTTATCGAATAAAATTATTGTAAGATGATTCTTAATAAATCCCTAGGGAATTTAATATGGGTTAGAACTATGACAACATATATTTTAATACACGTTAAATCCTGATTTATTACATAAGGATACACTTAATACAATCCAAAAATATCTTTAGGTATATTTTATTTGGATAATTAGGTAAATAGAATAAAAATGTTAAATTGAAATAAAAAATAAATACACTAAAACTATATATAATTCCCTTATATATCCTTCATCATCCAAAAATGCACAACATAACGAGGAGACATTCATATGAAATGGGTGAACTATAAATCCTAGTAATGGAATAATGAATGTCTTAAATGATGAAAGTAATACATGTGATACATTTAAAATATCAATGAGACATAAATGGGGTGATAATCATAAACATGAACATTGAAGCATGATATATTTTATAACATGAAATCAACATAGAAATTTGGGGAAAAAAATATGACATCATAAACATAAGTGAAGGATAACCACCAAGAAAATATAGCATAGTGTTATTTGGATAACACAATGTGAAATATATGTTTCACCTAATAAGAAATAAAATTACCCAATTAATTGGAGGGATACATAATTTTAGGCCAACACGTCACATTCATATCATTTACATGCATAAGTGTTCCACAAAGATCATAAAACATTAGGACATGTCCCATGATAAAGGATTGTGGGTTACATACATGTAGTTACCTAATAAATGAAGGTGTGGTACATATACTTCATTTCCCATGAGCATAAATGAGGATGGTTATTAACTAAATAATTGTTTGGCAGGGAAAATCATAGAATAATTTCATCAACATAACAGGTGTACATAATGATTTTTGGAAGGGGTAAATGATAGTTAATGTGATCTATCATCAATTATACATCATAATGAAAGTAAGAGTGATTTGTAAAAACATTTGACACGTGAAAATTTTCAAAAAAAATACATAATATAAATAAGGTGTTTGAATAAATAAGTGAATGAGGGGATCCCTTACCTTGAGAATGAACTTCTAAGATATTAGGAGAAACATCTTTAGATATTATGGGAACCATTGGAGTTATCTATAGAAGAAATGGTAGAGTAAGACCATGCTAAAAAATTTATGATGTAAGTATAATGGTAGGTAGGTTGTGTTTAAATATAAAATGAGAGGGGAATTCGTTAGTAATTTTCAATCACAACCATAGATAATGCTAAAGAATTTTCAAGGAAAATCCATTAATAGTTATAAAAAAGAATTGTCATCCTCTGAGAAATTAATATATGTCCCCCATTATAGACAATAAAAAATTATTATAAAGGTTATCCTTTATCAGTACTATAAATAATGTTGATAAATTATATATTATAATAGTGTGTTGTTTATATTATGACACACAACAACACAAAATATAGTATCAGTCGTAAATAAAAAATATGGAAAATTAATAATTTAATTGAAATAAAAATATCATAAAAAATTAAAAATAATATATTATAGTTATTTCATAAAATGGTTTCGGTAATTTCCGTTTTCAAGTACGATTTATTATAAACATTCTGAAACGTCAATGGTTTAATTGTGTTTTTCATCCAAACCCCACTCAAAAAACCAGATTATGGTATCAATTTCAGAAAAAACCACCACAACTATGGAAAAGAATCCTCCAATATATGAAATAAATTCTTATGATATTAATAACAAAAATAAATAAAATAAACTTAAATATGTAATAATATATTAATAAAAAGTCAATTTTTACTAGGTAACGAACACTTTATGTCATTCTGGGAACATCATGTATTATATTGACGTGATCCTTATTACTACACGTTATAAATTAAATATGGATAATTTTTATAAAGTATCAAAACAATATGAATTTATTTTATTGGTTTTGATTATGTCACTTTTCTTTTTTAGTAAAATAACAATTTTTAATATAAAGATACATTTGGATTCATACCGGCCACACCATGCATCAAATTGAGGCGAATATAATTATTACATGTCACACATGACTTATGGATCATTTTAAGAATATCTTGAAACAATATGAATCCGTTTTATTCATTTTTAGTATGTCACTTTTGTTTTTTCAGAAATTTCATTTTAAAAACAAAACACACACTTTGAGTCAGACTTTTAAATAGTGTGTCTGTTTGATGGGAGATTGATTCCTAAAAAATAAAAATGTAATATGAATTATTTTCCTAAATTATCAACATAATTAGAGTTTATTATATTTGGTTTCAATGAGTGATAAATTGTTTGAACAAAAATTGTAAATTTTAAACTGATATTAGACACTTTGAGTCATATTAGGAACATTGAGTATTAGATTGAGGTGTGGCTGATTATTACATGTCACAAATGACATATGGATCATTTTGAGAAATTCCAAAAACAATAATAATTTGATTAATCATTTTTTACTATGTCACTTTTCTATTTTACTAAATTTACAATTATAAATAAAAAGACATAATTGACATAATTCTGGTCACACTATTTGTCGGATTGAGGTGAGGATGATTCCTACAGATCGTAAAATACTTATGGATAATTTTACTAAATTATCAAAACAATATCAATGATTTTCTTGGTTTTGAGTTTTTCACATGCCCTTTTTATTAAAATGTCAATATAAAATGGAAACGTGAACGTTGAGATATACTGTTCACATCATGTGGCAGGTTGATTTGAGACTATTTCCCATTGGAAAAAATTAAATTTTAATAATTATAATATATTATCAAAACATTTCATTAATTTTTATGGTTTTCAGTTATTGAGTTGTTTTTTGAACTAAAATTTCAATTTTAGAATTACAACCGGCACTACGAGTCATATGGGGAACACAATGTGTTGGATTTAGGTGTAGATTATTTCAATATGTCAAAAATGGATTATGGATAATTTTACTAATGTGTGAAAACATTGAAATTTTGTTTTATCATATTTTATTATGTCACATGTCCTTTTTAGTAAAGCATTGATTTTAAATAAAAAAGAAACACTTGGTTCCATACTAATAAAATCGTGCATCAAATTGAGGTGATGTTTATTCCTACAAGTAATATATGACTTATAGATAATTTTATTAAACTATAAAAATAATTTAATTGAGTTTTATTAGTTTCTGAGTATATCACCTTTCTTTTTTTACTAAAATATCATTTTAAACTGAAAAAACAGACTTTGATTCATACTGGTCACATCACCTATTTGTTTGAGGTGAGACTGATTCCTATACATAAAAAATTACTTATGAATAGTTTATCTAAATTATTGTGAAAACTAGAGATTTTTTCTTATCTTTAATTTTGTTGAAAAAGTTTTGAGGTGAAAAATAAATTTTAGGCTGATATTGTACACATTCATTAATAACAGGCATATTTTGTATCAGTTTGATGTATAAATGATTTCTACAAATCACAGATGAATTTTATACTGTTTCATAGAGTTTAAAATTAATATTAATTTATTTTCATTGTTTTGATTAGGTAACTTATTAGTTTTACTAAAATCTCTATATACTATGAAAATACACACTTGGAGTCATACCTATCACACCATTCATCATATTGATGTGTGGTTAATTATTGTTTTTCATAAATGACTTATGGATCATTTTCCAAATGTATAAAAACAATATGAATGTGTTTCCAATGACTTGATTGTGTGATATTTATTTTGAACTCTAATTTAAATTATAAAATAAAAATATTCACTTTTATGGATACCAATCACATTTTGTATTGGATTGTGGTGTAGTTTATTGAGATGTGGCTGATTCTAAACTATTCAAGAAAATTTTCGTGATAGATATTTTGGGAAGTTATACATTTAATTAAACTACTAAAAAATCATTGGTAGTTACATTTATATGATTCACATCATGTTTCAGATACTATAGTGTTTCTTCTTCAATCCAAAATGAACATGTTCTCTCTTTTATAGATTTTTTTAGATTACTGAAAGAAAACAAAACTTCCCAAAAGATCTATGTAATAAAATAAATAAGTATTATATAAAAATGTTAAGTAAATTAACATAAAAATAGTAAATAAAATGAAGAAACAATTAACTATATATGTAGTAATAATTCATCTTTTCATGATATCTCTATACATTCTTGACCCATTTCATTGATTCGATTATCTTGGTTGTAACCTCGAGGTCCAATATCTCATAAGCATTAGAAGATTTGAACAGAACACCATAACTAGAAAAAAAAAATCCACATATAAAATAAAACAATCGTTATGACAGTAATACTACAAACAAAATTAAATATAATAAGTATGAATTCACCTTTTCAAGAAGACTATATACATTATGACACCTGGTATCTTTCTCTTTCATCTAAAAAATTTATTTCCCCATGTAAATTTTAGGAAAATAAATATTCTTGTTAGAGTTGAAAAATATAAATAATCAAATATTTAACAAATATTTTTAATGATATTGTAATTATCTTCAAAAATAAATATTCTAGGATGCTAGTTTGTTGATGGAATACAATATATTTTATAACATTGAAAATACAATAACCTCAATATTTTCCATTAATCTATTTTAGAAACTATAGAAACATTAATAAAAATAATTAATTATTTATTTATGTTTTGATAGTGAAAAATTATTACCTATAAAATAATACTTATCCACTTGTAAAAGTTGATAGGTTCGTTGTATTCATGTATTTTCTTCATTAAATTATTTTAATGATATTTAAACACCACCTTATTATAACAAAATTTTCATCAAAGCAAAATATAAAATTTATAACATAAATTTTAGTTACAATGTTTTGTGTTTAGTGTATTAAAAATTGATAAATGGAAACACGTGTGGTCTGTTTCATTATATATATATATGCATCGAATATAGAAAAAAGAATATTTAGAGAATCTATATTGACATCAATAAGTAATCAATTCATCATAAAAAATAATAAATGAATAAGTAATACAATTAATTAAAATAAATTTTATATGATTCAATTGTATATTTTTACCCTTTCATCATGGGTATTGGGAAGATTATTCCATCTATATGTTTTATTTCAAACATTGTGGCTTATTTTTCATGTATTAAATAATTTTTCTTTAGTTTCAATGAGAATAGTACTGTATAAGTAATATTATGACTAATGAGTCCAAATTTCTTTTCAAAAGATTTTCCCATCGAATAGTATTCATATTAGTGTCTATATTTGAATTGTACTTTGTCATAATTGACATATTAGATAAAATATTGGACCAATAAATCATTAAAACACACCACATGTATACATTTTCAACTATAAATCCTAGTAATTCTTGTGTGATACTTTTATTTACATTCTCAAGACCAATATAGTATGTAATGGAATAATTGTACATTGATTATTCAAAACCAACTGCGATTATATAAACACTAGTTAATATTGTAAATTGGTGATCCATTAAGGTAATTTTATGTAGAAGTTTAATAGGTAGGGTACTGTTACATTATTAAGATCTTTTTGATAGGTTGGTTGATCCATTAGATCATTTTTATTCGACCTTCTATTTCACACCATTCCATTTTTTCATTTATAACAACATAAATCAGTTCATAACTTTTTTCATTAACTGTTAATGTTTTTCATGAAAAATAAATTTGAATTGAATTCATACATATCGAAATGTTCTTTAACAAGATCAAATGGTCATTCTAATGGTGTTCCAATAGCTTGCTCGATCATATGAATATTTGCATCATCTATTGTAATATGTAGCTCGATACTCATCTCTTGAGCTACATTAATCCCCACCCTCACATAACCTATTGGATTTTTTTTGTTGTGTATAATATTTCCTTCGATATTATACACAATACCCAACACAAAGGGAATATTTGTGGGTTTTGATATATATTAATCAGAATAATTTCTTACCAATTGAATATAATTACCTAAAATGTATTAGTATTTTCTTGATTCTCATTTCATATAAACAATTATGTAAATATTGATTATCTCTTCTAAGAAACATCTTTGATGGTAATATATCACCTCTAAGTTTGTGGGGGTGGGGAAATCGTCAAGTAGTGATTTTTTTTGTTTTTTATTTTCTTTGATACCTTCCAAAAACATTTTCTAACAACTTTGACTACCAAATAAGTTTTTCTAGAGAGTAGATAATCGTGCCTATAAATTTACATTTTCTTATCTCTATCCACCTATTTATTTAATTTATATAAATATTTTTAGGGTGACACACCAAAACTCGCACCTCTGACACAACCATACTATAATGGACACTTCAAGGCCACTGATTGTAGTTGTTCTTCGGGTATATATGAAGATGATTCTTATGTGCATGTTGGATAATATATATAGTACAATAAATAATTATTTTTTAATTTTTATTTAATGAAAAAAATTATTATTCCATAATAAAATATGATTCCTACTATTTTTTTGTGTTTTCATTTATTAGTATCCCTTCATTATTTGCATGTTCCCCCTTCCATGTCATATGAATTTGGATGGAAGTGTTTTATGATTTAGTTTCATATATATATATATATATATATATATAAATAGAGGAATATAATTATGTTTTTGTGTCACATAATATCATTAAATTCTATTTAAAATAACATCAATTTTTTTAGTGATGTGTGCCCAAAAATTAATTTATATTAGGGGTAAGTTGATTTTTTTAACAAATGCATATTTTTATTAATTGATTTCTACTTCATAAATTAAAAATTATCGATCAATGTAATTAATACATTTGTTTTCAAGAAATTTATTAATAGTCATAATGTACCAAAAAGATGCCTCCTCTCAATGAAGAATGAATGCATCCCATGATTTTTTCATTATCATGTTTTCATATTTTTTTGGCGGGTGAAGTTTTATTCTCCCTTCATCATATTTGAGCTGAAATGTCATAAGTATTTTTTTGAAACCATCCTTAATTCTTTCCAACAAGAATAAAAAATAATTTTATTCAGGGTTCAACTACAATAAATGCACTATGCAATGGATAATAAATTCTAAGTTAATGTTTCATTAATTTTTTAGTAAAATATAGAAATTATATCATAATAATACCCTAATATCTTCCTAAATTAGTGTCTTAAGCGTGGTCACAATATTCCTCCTTTAATCTATATCAATCTACATGTACATGTTAGTGGTGAGGAAAATGTAACTACTAAACATGGACTTGTTTTAGTTAATAGGTTAGCGACATGAATTCAATCCGACTTCGAACTTGATGCCTTTGTTTATCACCTAAATAATTTTTACTGACACTTTTATGCTACAGAGCTTCTATTTTATAAGGGATGTCAATTGTTCACTTTCTACCATTTTTAGAGGTTTGAAGTCTTCAATATTTTTTTCCCATAGAGTGGAATCTTTGTAATATGCATACTATTTTTATTTCTCTATATTGGGAATGCTAGCTTGTTAAGAAACATGTTGTTCCTCAGGATTGGGAGCATCGACAAATGTAGATTTCATTATCTTCATAAGTGGTTGAAAATTTAATTTTAGAATATGTAAATGTAGAAGTGAGAAGATAATAATATGAGGTAACTTGATGTATATTTTAAAAAATATATAACTTTATTATAGAAAAAAATTGGTTTAAGGGATTGTTTCCCTCTATTGAGTATCCAAATCCCTTCATTATCATCTCCTATAACTTACAAGACCTCTTATGAATTAGGACCAGTATGAAATGATTACAACGTCCTGATAAAAGGGTCATCCTCAGTTGAATTGATATCTAACCCTACAGTGTTTTTTCTCAATACCAGAATAATTGACCACTTTAGGTTTGCGAGATCTAGAACATAAAATGCATTTACTTCTAGTAATGTCCTTATAAATGGTTCATATTCCTAATACTACTTACTAAAATAAAATCTCATGATTATAAATTAATATTTTTAAT
Organism: Viscum album; assembly: GCA_963277665.1. NCBI lineage: Eukaryota > Viridiplantae > Streptophyta > Magnoliopsida > Santalales > Viscaceae > Viscum > Viscum album. The sequence continues at coordinate 1,883,889,955 of OY728132.1, forward strand.
AGAGCCATCATTATCAACCCACATGAATTGAAATATCATCACATGGAATGTTGTATAATCGAAATCCCATATTAGATTGATGATGAAATAGTTTAACATATTTAGAAAAATTGTAGTTTTTCCCTTGGTATGAGATACATGCATCTCTTTAGCAACAAGTGTAACAACACTATTTTTCATGGCACTACATTCATCATGTTAATTTTTTTATAATGCATAATAATTGATTACGTAACCATTATAGGACAATAAATGAACAATTGATCCTATGGTTAACTATCATAGTTATTCTGAAAATCAATCCATATTTTCAAATGAATCTTTGATAATATGGTCTTGAAACCATCCTATAAACTATTTATTATGGGTATTTTATATCCATATTTCATCCCATGAGGAATTCAAATGCCTAATAATTTCTTTTTGGGATTCAGCATTTGCAAAACCCAATTAACTATTATAAAAAATGTAAAGGTGGGAAAAATCCCATTGTAAAATATTAATTATGAAAAAATATATTCTATAAATTCATTCCCCATAATTAAATAACTTCCTCAACAACATATTTCTCTATAATAAAACCTTCTATCTAGCTTCTATTTTTTATATAACCTTTAAAAATCCTCATATATCATTCAATGGGGTAAATCCATATATAATATACAAGACCACGCTATCAAATCTCTCTTAATAATTGATCCATGAAGTGAACCATCATATCAAAGAATTCAGGCGGGAAGAACATTTCCAATTCAAATAATATGACAGCAACTTACTATTCTATAGTTGGTAATTTTGAAGGGTATATAATTTTACTATATATATCTTCGAAAAAATATTGATTAATTTATGATTTACATTCTTGGAAAATTTCATCGTAAAGATAAAAGCATTTTATCTTTATTCAAAACATGATATTTATGTGATTTCAGACCTTTTAAATTTAAATTAGTCATTGATATGATATTATTGGTATTTGAGGAATAGACCAATAAAACTTTTACATCATTCATGAAGCTTAAAAACATAAATATCACTTTCCTCAAAAGAGTGTATGTTACTGAAGGAAGAAAATACTAATTTTCACTCTTCAATAGTTCCAATTCTTCTTTTATTATCATATCAATCATGTTGAACCAAGAACTAATTCCATACATTGTTTTTTTATGGTGAATTTAGTAATGTTCTCATGATTCTATCACATGAATTTTTTAAACATACATGAAACCATGAAAATTATAGATGTATAAACAATTACATTACTGTATTTAAAAAACATATTTTTTGACTATTTTTTTAATGATTTTTCAAAAAAAAATTAAAAAATGAAATGTTTATATCTTTTAATTTATCAAACTTCTGATCTCCTATTAGTGGAGATGATGTTTTGAATTATTATTAACTCTAATTGAATGATGTCATCTAAGATAATTAGTTATGTTATTGGGGTAGAAATATGTGATGTCCTAGAAACACAGTAATTGATGAATGCTTTGACCTAATTGATTATGTACCTAGTACAGAGGTGAAACACTATTGAATTCATTTAATTATATATCTAGAAACAAAATATAAGAGAAAAATACACTTTTTAGTTGATACAACATGTTCCCTAATGCGAAATATTCATTTTTATAAGTATCATACAACGTAAAACCTGAATCCCACAATAATTTCAAATCACTAATAAATAGAGACAAACAAACATCAATATCATTAACTTTTTTTTGGTACTGATATATTTGTAAATAAGTTAATGTATTTTCATTTCATGCATAAACATGGTGGAGGGTCATAATTTACCGAAATAATTGGCCTTGTAATATGAGTTCTGCTTCAAAAATAAAAAGGCTTCAATCCATCTATATATAGCGCAAGATGAAGGTTTATCATCTCATTTCCAAATTCAAGATACTCATGATCAATTATCTTATATTGATGATATTATTTTGGGTGATGAAGTTTCCTAGATCTATTTTCTATATCTACATATCCTGAAAATTTTCATATGGTATCGTCACTTCCATAAAGGTTCTTATAAACTTAGATGATTGGAAAGTACCATAAAAAATTCATATGACCAGATTCATTTTTTTTGTATTGAGAAGAACCACACTTTTTAAATTTTCTAAGTGATTTGTGGTCCTTTTAGAAACATCATAATGTCACATGGACAATAATTTATTCATTTATATGCCATACCCATTGAGAAAAACATTCGTTTAGTGTCATATTTTAAAAAAGGAATATAATTATTATATATGATAATATCATTCAAGAAAACATGTCCTTTAGTAAAAATGGTGTCACTCACTCCATTTTCATGATTTTAAATTATACATCTTCAATATGGAATACAATGATGTATATTTAGTATAAATATCATACAATGAACTATTTGAGCAACAATATAACTTACCAAATAATTTTGTATAATCATGAATCTCATATTCAATTTTCATTATCATTTCCTCAAAAAAATCTTTATAGTCATTCACTCATATAGTCACATCCTCTATATGATATTCATCATTATACACACTTTTAATTATATCACATTATCTATAAAACATAGTCGTATCCCATTCACTTGCGACATTCATTTTTTTCATAGGTTTATTCCAAAATTTATTACTTTGATATATTTCATAGTAGGTCAAGTGTTTTCCTAACCCATCTACACCAATTTTACTAGAATAAAAATAGTTTAAACATAGAAAAAAGATTAGAGAAAGGTCATATGAATGCTCTTTTGAAAAATTAATAAACACATTCATCACATCCTCATAAACGTTTATAATTTAATTGGTATCCATATATTTTCGATTCATATACATCCTATTGGATTTGATAATACAAATATTTAACAAAATAAATAAATCAAAAAAACCATTTCATAGAAAAAATACATCTTATAATTAAAATATTATTTTAAGGTAAGATTACTAATTGTTTTTGTTTTAAAAAAACATATTGCTTTATTAATGGTTATGATTATAGTCTTTTGGGATTTAATTTATATATTCTACATTAAATGAACCGAATAAACCATGTATTTCACTAATTCAGTTCCCAAGTGTAACCACTCCCCTATTAGAACCCTATATAGAGGCGATCAATATATGGACATTAATAAAAATCTTTAAATCCATCTATCTATATCAATTATTGATAAGTATTTTTATACAAAAAATACAATTTGTAAGATTTGAAAAAATCTCTCTAAATTTGGAACAATATACATTCCATGTTTTTATTTCCTGAAAAGAAAAAAAATAATGAAATATGATGGTCTAATGGTCACTAAAAATAAAATACCCAAGGTAATGAAATTTTTCAAAAAAGGAATTGTTGTTTTAGTCCATTAGAGTGGTAGGGATACCTTGATCAAAATGGGAATAATTGTTTGACTTCAATAGGAGTATAAGACATACATAGAACATGGATCTGATTAATAGCTATGAACTATAATAAACATTTCCAACTTATCATTTGCAGTCACCTCCTTACATCATAATTGGGAAATGTTTTTTTGGTGCACACCTAGGAGCTCCATGCCATCAGTGTGACAAATAATGATGAATGAATGATAATAAATTTAAAAGTGAGGGATAGGATGAACCAATATTGTATTGAGGAAAAGGTATTGGATGGAACATGGGAGCATGATGGATTTTAGTAAATAGTATTCGAATAACATCTTTGCACCCAAATTTTTTTCTCACTTATCATTTACAGTCACTGCCTTACATGATAATTTGGAAGGGGTTTTTCAGTTCATACCTAGGAGAACCATGAAATTAGAGTGATAAATAATGAAAAATGAGTGAAAATTATTGTGATGGTGAGAGAGTGGGTGACCCAAAAATGGATTGGGGGAAGAGATATTAGGTGGAGAATTACCGTGGTAAATCAAGGACAAATAAGATCTCTTTTACATGCTCTATTAAAACTTTTTTGAGATAATTAAAAACTAAAGAAGTTGTAGAGGGGGAGGAATAGATCAGAAGAAATCATATTCATTGATTTTAAAATATCATTATAACTTCAAGAATAAATAATTATAAAAACATTAAACTAATAAAAATATAATAACACTAATTTTAAATTTAAAAAAACGATTAAACAAAAAAATGATTGCAATTTTAATATATCTTCAATTTGTTTTGATGTAAAATTTAGTAAGAGAAAAAAAATGATTGTAAATTCAATTCATCTAGATTGGTGAAAATTTTTAAACGAAAAGAAAAGAAATGTATTATAAATTTTTTAAAAATAACCCATATTTAAATTATAGTTTTAAATAATCAATTATTCCAAATAAAAAATATTATAATTTTATATTATATCTTTTGTTTTTATATCAATATATATATATATATATAACACACACATATATATATTTATAAAAATATTTAAATATATAAATATATAAATATGAATAAATAAATATACATTTATAAAATAATTTACTAACATATAAATATAAATATATATTAATATTAATATATTTTTATTTCTTTGTTATTATTATTTATAAATTACTTTGAAAAAAAAATTATATATATATAATTAAAATTATATATACAAACAAACACACAATTATTTATAACCAAAATTATTTATATATACTTAATAAATATTATTTATATACAAATAATTTGAATTAAAAATTCAAGGTAATAAAAATTATTTAAAATTATTTATATAATTTAATAATTCATAAATATTAGTTAATGAAAATAAAAAATATTAATTCAAAAATATTAATTAGAAATAATTATTAGTTCACTATGATTAATTTGAAATTATTAATAATTCCAAAAAATTAATTCAAAATAAATATTAATTCAAAATAATTATTAATTAAAAATTATTTATAAATTAAATATATATATTATTAATTCTGGATAATCAAAATTATCTATAAAATTAAATATAAATTATTTATAATTAATTAAATCACATTATCAAAATTATAATTTATTTTTTGTTATTATTACAAATAATTTATCTTGATGTTTTAAAAATATTTATATAGAAATTATTTTTTATCGAATAATTATATAAACATGAAAATATCACTTTTTATTATTAATAATCCAAGAGATGTTAATTCATATGAATATTAATTTTGAAAACATTGAATAAAATATACATGTGGGTAATGTCGATAACCCATTCCATTTTATTTAAAATACATTAAAACACTAAAAAAAATTGTCTGAAAATCATTTGGTGAAAAGAACACTTTATAAAACCTGAAGTTTATGCCCTCCAATTCTTTTAAAAATCAAATAAAAACATTATGAGTTGTTCTGGAATTTTTTCAAAAATTAGGATTGAAAATAAAGTGACAGAGAATGTAAATTTGGAAATTCAAGGTGGCATTAGAGACACATTAAAAACACACTCACAGCCATGTCTAAAATCCACATATAAATTGTTAAAAACACGTGCTATGGAATATAATTTCCAGACAACTGTTGAATGTATCTGAAAAAAATTATTTTATCATCATGGATAGTCCTATAGGAATAACATTAATAAAGAAACTCTTTGAAAGAACAAGAATTCAAAATATTTTTATATAATGTGATAGAATAGAAAATTCAATAAGGTTCAATGGAAACCCCTCCATGGTTTAATGCAAAACGAGATATAAAACACTCCCCAGTTCATCATCATCAATAGATAATTCTCTAATAAGCATTGAGTGAAGGCATCAGGTTTGGGTAAGCGGCCGAAGTCGAGCTTTTTTTAAGGGTTTGGAAAATGGAAGTTTGACCGGTCGTTTTCATGTAACAGGATATGCTCATTTGAGAATCATATCAGGTGTGTAGTTTGGATCACGATTAAAGAGTATAAGAAATAATAACATATCATTTATTTTGAGCAGATAGATTTTTCAATAAGATTGATGAAGAGCGGCGGTATGGATTTGGTTCGGCGAATTAATGAACAACATAAATAAGGAGGACTCTCTACGAGTCCTATTTAAAATATTGGGTAAGGATTTTATCAGTGCTTTCAAGAAAGAATTGATAAATATTAGTTTTAACAGGGTTATAATAGAAAGCACTCAAAAAATGTATATTTGTTAGCGCTAAAATTCCAGTGTTGATAAATATATGTTTTATTGACATTTTTTTAGTATTGGTATAACTAAATCTTTACCAGTACTTACAATGTGATAATTAAGACCTAATTTTAATAATATAATAAATGTAAATAAAAAATAAATTTATTTAATTATAAAAAAATAATAAAAGAACTAAAAATTTTTATTTATAAATAAAACTATAAATTAATATATTTCTTATTTAAATATATTTATTATACTTTTATAATTATTTAATTGCATAATTATTTTATTATAATTTTATTTGTAAGTAAATATATCTAAAAATATTTCTATCTAATTATAGAAATATTTTTATTATATATATATATAATAATATAAAATTAAATATATTTATTAATATGTTTATCTATATAATTATAAATATAATTTTTATATTTATTGTAATTTTAAAATTACTTATATATATATAATTATAATTGTTAATAAGTATATTTAAAAATATTTTTTTGTAAACATTTTTTAATACAAACATATTTATATTTATTATTTAAATATATTTATTATAATTTTATAATTATTAAAAAAATATATTTATTTATTTATATTCTTAGTTGTAAATAAATATATTAAAATAAAATTTTTTATAATTATAGATATATTTAAATAATTATATATATATTGATATAATTATATATAATTATATAATTTAATATATTTATTAATATATATATATATATATCTAACTCTAAATATAATAAATATATATTATTTAAATATATTTACAATAATTTTATAATTATTTAAATATATATATATAATTGTAAATGAATATATTAATAAATTTGGGCAAAAATAAAGGTTTACAATGCCAAGTAATAGGATTTAAGGCCCACTAAGCCTACATGCCACATAACGGATTTCTTCTAGCAAAGAATCTCCTTTGTTTCAAAACAAAAAGACGTTTAAGTGCCAACTTTTAAATAATTAATATGTTTATATATATTTAACATAATTTTAAATATATTCATATAATTATATATATTTATATATATATTTATATATATATTCATATCAACATATATATATATATAATTATAAATATAATAGATAAATTTATTATTTTACTATAATTATAATATTTTTCTATTATTTTCATTTACATAGATTTATTTATTTTTTTTAATTATAATTATAAATAAATATATTTAAAAGGAATTTATTTATAGTTATAAATGTTATATATATATAATTATATATAATTATAAATTTAATAAATAAATTTTTCTCTTTAATATAATAATTTATTTTTAATTACAATTATAAATAAATAAATTTAAAAGGTATTTTTGTAACGCAACAACCCTAGATACCCAGAGTCAGTGAATTGTTACATTACATTGGCATGATCACAAGAGATCATTTCTTGAAAGACTTGTTAGTTTAGTTGCCTTGTAAGTGCTGGATACATACAAAAGTTTTACATTACATTATGAAATGAAAAACAACGACATTATGTCTTCTTTAAATACACCCATATCCCGTAGACTATCCCTATAGGTCAATCATAATATTCTTCTTCACATCCTGGGAAAATTAAAACCTAAGAAAGGGGTTAGATTTGATTCTCAATTAGGATTACAATATAGCAAAAACTATCATAAATAAGCATAAACATTTAATACAATGTATAAGACTAAAACACAAGCCTTTTAAACATAAACATCAGCATTAAATGGTGAAGATAAATCAAATAATTCCATTAACTTATTCACATAGATATCTTACTAGTTGAATAATCACATGTAATATCAATAACTAATTTTCATAATGATGAAATGCATAATTTCAGTCATCATAATCACATAGTCAAGGCCTCATGCCAAGACTACAAATAAGATTTGCTCAAGGCCTTGTGCCAAGACACTAGTTTGACTCATCAGACCTACCAATGCATTGAGTAGCTATATTGGGATCCACCTGTCAATTAATGTTGTCAATTGTGTCTATCAGATTTTTGAAATTCAATTAACAAAAGTGGTAAAATTACGTTTTATGCATATTTGAAAATCTTCCTATAAGGTGGGTAAAAGACTGTAAAAAGTTCAATAATATTTTATACATATAATATTATTATAAAATGACTCCAATGAATTTCATTAAACTAATATAATTATTACATATCTATTTTTTCATAAAGAAAATTTCTATAAAAATATAATTATGTAAATAAAAAAGTCATTTCTAAACAATAACGCAGTGTTTTTCACAATTTATCAAAAATTGGATGTTTTCAAAAAAATACCAAAAATTACCCAAAGATAATTATGATATTTTCAATCAAAAAAATGAAGTAAAATTTGAAAAAAATAATTATAAAATTTCAAAAAGTGGGAACTATTTTTCATAATGGCTAGTTTTATTGGTCGTGGGGTGCTAAAACTTGAAATTGCATACAATGCAAGCTATTGTATTATTTAAAGAGAATCGTACCATGGAAGATTGAGTTGATACATTCTCTCCTATTTCAAATAATTTTTCCTTGAACATTCTAGAATATTACTATATAAAAAGATTCAGTTGGTTCTTAATCATATGTTCCTCAGGCTCCCACATTGCCTCTTCCATATTATGATTTCTCTAAATAACTTCCACCAGATGTGTCGTCTGGTTTATCGACACTTATTCTCTAGTATCAAGAATCTTGATAGGCTCTTCACAATATGAATGATCGAGTTCCAGTTCTATTTTTTCATAGGTGATTACATGTGTTGGGTCAGGAATGTATTTCCTCAATTGTGATATGTGGAACACATCATGTACTTTTGAGAGACTTGGCAGAATTTCCAAATGATTTTCTATAGCTCAAATTCATTCTAGAATTTTGAAATTTTTGATTTACCTAAGACTTAATTTACCCTTCTTATTGAATCATATAACACCCTTCCATAGAGATACCATCAAGAAAACATGATCTCCTACTTGAAATTCCAAATTCTTCCTTCAGCTATCAGTATAACACTTTTTCCTACATTGAGCTACTTTGATGTGGGTTTGGATAATCTTCAAATTTTCCATTTTTTCCTCAACATGTTTTGGGACTACAGGTTTTCATTCACCAACATCATCTCAACAAGTTCATGTGCGACATCTATTTCCATATAACTCTTCATATGGTGCCATCTGAATACTTGAATGGACTCTATTGTTATAAAAAAATTCTACCATAGGTAAATACTGATCCCATATACCTTTAACGTCAAGTGATAAAGATCTCAACATATCATATAATGTTTGAATAGTCTGTTCTGATTGTCCATCAGTTTGAGGGTGGTAGGCAGTGCTAAAACAATGTTCTGTATCTTGGGATTTATTAATAATTTTCTAAAATCGTGATGTAAAATGTGGATCACGATCAGAAACAATCGATAGGGGTACCCCATGAATTCTTACAACTTCATCAATATATAGTCTTACTAAAAGTTGAAGTGGAAAATATTCCCTTGTAGTAAGAAAATGTGCTGACTTGGTAAGATGATTGAAAATGACCAATATTAGATCATTCATTATAGAAGACTTTTGTAGACCTATGACAAAGTCCATCGTAATATCATCGCATTTCCACTCAGGTATGGAAAGTGGTTGTGTTACTTCTATAGTATGTTTTCTTACAGCCTTCACATGTTTACAAACCATACAACATGACACATAATTAGTAATCTCCCTCTTTATGTTGTCCCAACAAAACTGTCCCTTCGAATCTCTATAAATCTTAGTGCTACTAGGGTGTATAGAGATATTGGAGCTATGAGCATTATCCAAAAATTCCCTTTTTAGATTAGGTATATCAGAAACACAAATTCTCTTTCCAAATTTGAAAATTCCATTTTCATATACTAAGTCAATCAATCTCCCATCATTAACAGCATTAATATTATTTTGAAACTCCTCATCATCAGTCTGATAACTTTTTATCTTTTCTAGTAAAGGTATTTTGGAAATGATTTGAAACAGTATTGATGTTTCACCTTCCATGGTTATCCCCATATCCATATCTACAAGATCCATGTATATAGAATTTTTTTTCAACTCTCATATTGTTCATAACTCCATGATCCCTTCCACTCAAAGCATATACCACCTTATTATCCTTCCTCGGTTGGTAGTGTGTAGTGCAGTCATAATCCTTTAGTAGTTCAAGCTATCGCCTTTTCCTCATGTTGAGTTATATTTCTGTATTAAATCTCATTTGATTAGTATAAATCTGAAAATTTTCAATATAAAAATTGTGTATCCATATCTCCAGTGTAAGATTACACCTGCTAACCCAAGATCATGAGTGGTATATTTTTTCATGAATTTTTAGTTGTCTTGATGCATAGGCAATAACTCTATCATTCTGCATAAGAAGACAACCAATTCTTTTCTTTTAAGCATAACTATAAGTAAAAAATCTATCATTATATGATGATAAATTCAAGATAGAATCATTGACTAATATTCTCTTCCGTTCATCAAAAAATTATTCACACTCCTTTTTTCAAACATGTTTAACCCCTTTACGTTTGATATTAGTTAATGGGTTAGCCAATTCGGAAAAATAATGGATGAAACACCAATAATAACCTGCTAAACTAATAAAACAGTGTACCTTAGTTATAATCGTCAGTGCTGGCCATTCTTGGCTTGCCTTTTTCATTAATGGATCAATAGAGATTCCATCCTTAGAGATAATATGGCCATGAAAATAAATCTCTTGAAGCCAGAATTTACACTTCCTAAACGTCCCATATAATTCCTTATTTCTAAGAGACTTTAGAATTGTTCACAAGTGTATTTCATGATCTCCATAGCTTTTTTAGTATACCAAGATATCATAAATAAATACCACTACAATGTGATGAAGATATTCCTTGAAAACTCGATTCATTTGATCCATGAAAACAGGTGGTGCATTTGTGAGTCCAAAATGCATTACTCTAAACTCGTAATGACCATACCTAGTACAAAATGTTCTCTTTGGAATGTCTTCCTTCTTCATGCACAACTGATGATATCTAGATCGAAGGTCAATCTTTGAATAATATTAAGCTCCATGAAGTTGATCAAATAAATCATCAATGTGAGGTAGGGGATACTTTTTCTTTATTTTTATAGCATTGATCTCCCTGTATTCAATGCATAACCTCATAGATCCTTATTTCTTCTTAACAAAAAGTACAATGGATCACCATGGAAAAACTGTAGGGGGAATAAATCCTCTATTACCCATATCCTTTAATTGTTTCTTTAAATATACTAATTCTATTGTGTCCATTCTATAAGGGGTATTCAATATGGGCCTTGAACTTTGAATTAAATCAATGGAAAAATCAATTTCTCATTCTAGAGGATGCACCGGAAAATCCTATAGAAATACCTCATCATATTCTTGCACAATCAGTAAATCCTCTATTAAAACATTATTTTCCTCACCCATAGTTATTTCACTCCCTTAATCCCCAATAATTGAATTTATTAGAGCTACTGGGGGGATCTAGATAATAATTACATGGTGCCTCTTTTCCTCTAAAAAAATGTATTATTTATCATCATCATCAAAAACTGTAGCCTACTTATTCTAACAATAAATTTTTTCATCTTTGTCTGAAAGCCATTACATATCGAGGATTATATCAAATTCAATCATGGGTATGATGATGAGATCAATAGATAAAGTATCTTTATATGCCCTAATGGGAACTGATTGACAAATCTTTGTTGTAATAATACTTCCCTTAGGATTTTTGTCTAACCACTCCCTTGTTAAATCAAATTTGAAATATCTAATTTTCATAGAAAAATGGGAAGATATGGAATAATGTGATAATCCAGAATCAAATAAAGCATTGGCTAAATTTGAAGAATCCATTAAATTACCGAACACCACATCATTAGAAAATTCAACCTCAGTAGTAGTGATCGCATAATCTTGGAATTTCTCCCTTGGCCTTTTCTAAGGTATGTTTCCTTAGCACATAGGGAATTCATTTTCATAATGGCCCATTTCTCTAAAATTGTATCATTCAACATTGAAAGCCACTTTATTTCCCTTATAATCACGATCTTGGTGGCCTTTTTCACCACACTTATAATATACTCTCTTTACCTTCAGGTAAGTACCAATGTGTTTTTTCCCATATTTATTGTAGGATAAAAATACTAATTTTCCCTTCATCACCTTATTTCTATTTCCAGAGTGTTCATTAGATCTCTTCTTTTCCTTCTTTTCTTTAATGTCCTAAGACATAGATAATTACATTTCTATCTTGATATCATATGAGAATATATCTTCATACGATAAGAAGGATTGTGAGTCTAATGATCGACCAATAAATGGTTTTAACCAATCAAATAATTGATAAATCTTGCTCCTTGGGTTATGTATATAATCTTTTTCATGCCTTTCTGACCTTGTAATGTTATTCTCATATTTTTCAAAATTATCGTCCTCCATTTTCCTCAAACAAAGAAATTGTCTTTCTATATCCACTTGTTGGTCATGAGGAAATTATTTTTCTAAGAAAATATCTTTAAACTCCCTCTATTCTGTATTTGAAAGTTCTTCATCATCATTTTTGTTTTTTATCAATGGCCACCATTGAACTATATCTCTTGTGAGGTGATAAACTTCCATGACAACTTTTTTCCTTTCACTGCTCCTCAAAGCATGCAATATTTTCTCTAAGGAACTTATCCATTACTCAGCTACAAATGGATTTGTAGTCCCATTGAATGTTGGTTATTGTTTCCTCATGAAGAATTCTAACACTAATCATCCACGTGGTGGATCAGGGTGCTCCATACCAGTAAGGTTATTATTCACAACCTGAATGAGTTTTCCGATCATGGTTATAAGCTAATCCACACCAGTTACATCACTAGTTCTAGTATGATTATCCTGAGTAGAAGGGAAATTCCTACATGGATTATGTGTGTTGATACAGTTTCAAATCCTTCCACTAGGTACCATTTCTAAACAATGGCATACACTAGATTATTTTATGAATTAAAATACATAATTCTAAACTAGTAAAATATGTAACATAAATTGAACAATTTATGAATATAATCCCTAATCATAAAAAATGTTTTCCTTGAGGAAGTATTTACTCATAAATTATTTATAATTGTTTCTATATAAAATATTAATTATCCTAAGCATATCCCCCTTGATTTTCATACCCAAGAGTGTTGCAAGGCCCGTTGTCATGTACCATGATACCCTAGGTAAATCCAGAAACTCCTTGTCAGAGTTTTCACTTCTAGGTACATCTGTTCTAGAGCCTCCTCTACCATCTTATATCTAGACATGGATGTATTGATTAGAAAATACACAAAATATATACATTACCAAAATTCTAGGAAATTATTCTATACTAATCCTCAAATTCTATCTTAGGTTAATGTGTTCTAATCAAAGTTTTTCTAAATCTAGTTTCCATGTTTTGTACTAAACTTCTTATGATTCAAACTACAATACCCCAACCCTAGATACCCAGAGTTGGTGCATTATTACATTAAATTGGATTGATCACAAGAGATAAAGTCTCTAAATACCAATTAGTTTTGTAGCCTTGGATGTACTAGATACATACATAAGTTTTACATTACAATATGAAATAAAAAACAAAAAAATTATGTCTCCATTAAACACACTCATATCCTATTGACAATCCAAGTAGGTCAATCGTAATATAAATGTTCATATCTTAGTAAAAATAAAACATAAGAAAATATTGATCTCAGATTCTCAGCTAGGATAAAAATATAGTTGAAACTATCATAAATAAGAATAAACATTTAAGATAATGTATAAGACTAAAACACAGGCCCTTTAAACATAAACTTCAGCTTAATATGGAGAAGTTAAAACAAATTGTGCCATTTAATTATTCACATGGATATTGTAATAGTAAAACAATTAGATGTAATATCAATAGATAATTTTCATAATGATGGAATATATAATTCCAGACATCATAACCACATAGTCGTGTCCTTGTGCCAAGACTACAAATAAAATTTTGTCAAGGCCTTGTTCTAAGACAACAGTTTTCCTCATGAGACCTAATGATGAATTGAAGATCTATAGAGGGATACACCCATCACATAATGATGTAAACCTTGTCTCTATTATTTTAAAAATTCAATTCACTAAAGCCATAAAATTATATTTTATTCAAATTTGCAGATGTGCCTAGAATAAGGGTAAAAGACGGTAAAAAGTGCAATAATAATTCATACATCTAATATTATTATAAAATGACTCAAATGAATTAAATTTAACTAATATATGTATTATGTATCTATTTTTCCTTAAAATAAATTTAAATAAAATAAATAATTATTTAAATAAAAAGTTTGTTCTAAACAATAACACAGTGTTTTCACTATTCATCACAAAATGAAATTTTTTGAAAAAAAATACCAAAAATTCACCATAAGCTAATTTTGATATTCCAAATCCAAATATGAAGAAAATTTTGAAAAATAGAATTTATAAAATTTACAAATGTTTTTATTACTATTCATAATGGCTAGTTTGATCAGTCATGGTGTGCTAGAACTCAAAATTCCGTACAAAGTGAGCTATTGTATTATTCAAAGAGAAGTATACCGTAGAAGCCTGGTTGTTAAAATATTTATCTAATTTTAATATATTTATAAAATTATATATATTTATATAATTGTATATATGATTTTTAATATATATATATATTAATTATAAATATAATAAATTTATCTATTTTTTAAATATCTATATTATAATTTTATATATAATATATATATATATATAATTATAAATAAATAGTTTTAAAAATATTTGTACAAAAATAGTTCTTTACATGTATTTGGAAACCTAAAACCATGACGTGAAAAACTGTATTGTAAAAGATAAAGGTATCACGGACATGTTGATACATGGTATGCAAACCCGTAAAATAAAAATGGAGACCCAAGAAACCTCTTCCCACATAGTGGTAGGGGCCCATTAATTTTTTTCGACCTAAATCCCTGTAATGATTACCCAAAATCCCTATCAAGTTACCCTTTATTCATCACCTAAATCATCTGGCAATATGTAATCATCCCAAAGACCAATATATAAAAAACTCATGAATGGATCAATGCAAGAATACAGCTAGCTTGTGCCCATCGGTTTCCTCCCTCCAAACTCATTGTTACCTTGATGTCTGACTCACATTAAAGTCACTAGCAATAAGAAGACAAATATAAAGGTTGTGTCCTGAAGAAATTCCATGTCTTGATGCTATCTTCATCACCCTGCACCTTGAGATCACCCATCCATCACACATCATCACCAGTATGTTGTCTTTTCATCTTAGGCATAAACATGATCTCCATAAGCACCATTGACTCTAGGTTATCACTCATGATATCATATATGTGTCACCACCAGGATTCCAAGTATGATCATCTTGCATCCCGAGTTCATCCACTAAGAAGGTTATTGACCAATTCAACTAATTCCTAAGTGACATCGCTAGCCAAGTCCGGGTTTGATGCATCTACACATAGTTAAATTCAGTGTGTATTTTGTTCATTCCAACCTACATCAAAAATCCATTCTCAACAATTTTTATTATCGTGTGCTTCAATAATCTCTATATTTTTATCACCCTATCTCTTGTATCAAGATGAGGCCTTCACTGTCTAACCTTGCATCTCATGGCCACCCAATCCAAGCTCTAATCCACCAATATCTTCCAAAAGAGTAATTGATCGTCACCCATCAACCCTCTATATCCAACCACCAAAATTAGTGTTCTAACACCATCTATTGGGGACATAGTAATTTCGCCAACCTCCATCATCATGGTTACATAACCATTATCCATTGTCAATACTTCATCTTCCACCACCTCCCATGTCATATCTGAAATCCTGACTCAGCTTCCACTCAAAGGTTCCTTATGACGGTGGGCCACATGGACTCAAGCACAAATCCTCATATTCTACCAGATTTAGAATAGCAATCACTACATCATATGTGTCTATTGAAATACTATTACCTCATTTTAAAGTAGATCACAACACATATATACATATAAAAAAATGGATAACATTAGAATAATAATAACAATGAATAAAAAATGGAAAGTGAAGTAAGCATAATCAACCTGATAATAATAATCAACTCAAAAGTTGAACAGTTTAATATAAAAAAGATGATCATGTAATGTCATGTCACTAAAAAATTGGAAAAAAGGAATACATTATAGTAAAAATACAGACTATAAGAAAGAATCAATAAGAGGAAAAAATTTCAAATAATCAATAGCAACTTCTTAGTTATCATATATTAATATCCATCCTAATAAAGTAGTCAAGTCAGGTGTCCAATATGGGATGCTTACCCTTATCTATACCTAGGATTATATAATCTTCCAAGGTAACATTTCATTCCCAGATAGGGTGTGAGTTAAATCTCATTAGGTCACCAATAAATGTGTGTATACAATCCATTCTGTTAATATAAAATGAAATATTTTATAGGTATATATAAAAGTAATTAGTACAAATAAATAACTCGTACCTTCTTTTGTTATCTAGTTTTTGGACATGTAAACTTTTAATTAATTTTTCTCCAGTTTATAATATTGAGATATTATATAAATCATTTTAGTGATACTGATTAGGGTCATAATAATGAAAAAGTATGCTCTGAGTTGTAGAAAATGCATCCATGGCCTCAAGGGTCAGCCAAATCATACTAGAAAATCATGAAGTCTAGAAATATGGTTTCTGAGTGTAATCCATGGGGTATGTTGATCATTTAGCAATTCATTATTCATTTCCACCATTATATCACTCTATTGAACTGATTTTGTATCCTAAATTCCAAATTTAATAAAAAATTTAACTTCATGTATGATTCAATTAGTTTTTTAGTCACTGTTAAGAAGGTCACTTTCACTTGTTTGGGTGATTTCATTATAGGTGGAGGTGTTTTAGAGGGCCCAGGATTATGTTGATTAAAAATGGGCCAAACAATGCAAGATCCCAAGAACATATGTTGAATAAAATGAATACTTATACCAATTTGTGCATCTAATTGGGCTGACCATTTGTTGGATGATCCAAATTTCAATGGGATACAACTCTTTTGAAGACTCCAAATCCCAATTCATTTATTAATTGGAAGAAACAAACTGATCTATACAATAATCTAATTAGCATGAAGTAAGAAGCTGTGTTCTATTTTTCTCATATCACATGCTGTATTTTTTAAAATGGATCCCAAATTTTTTTGGATAAATTCAATAGGTTGGGAAAAACATTGTAGTTTTCTCTGAATTAGGATAACATTTCTTTCCACTAAAAACAATGGGCCAGGTGGTTTCTTGAAATTTGAGTGCTCCAAACCAACTTCCACATTGCCTATAAAATGGAACATTAGGAACCCCATTTATAAGAACTAACTTGAGGAAATGATTTAGAATTTTTGATACCCAAACTATTCCTATATTCATCATATATTCCCTATATTCCCCTATCATCATAGGTAGATCAAGGATAATGGTGAAGTTCCACTCGAGGCTCCTCCACCTCTCGATGGTGAGATAAATGGTGGATTGTCATTTTGAAGGAGCTATAAAAACATGGGAAGGAATTCCTTCACATTTTATGCTACTTGTTTTTGTGTAATTTTTTTTGTGAAACACTTCATATAAGTATTATATTAACATTCTTATTCTTTGAATTCTTTGGTTTGGTTTAATCAAGTGAAACATTTTTTATATCAACACTGATTGGGTTGAAATTTCATGTGGGAATATTGGGTTGATCTTATTGGAAAACACAATCATAGATTTAAATATTCACATTCATGAGATTCTTTAAGATTTTATATTCATTGTTATATGTTTGATTTCCAAACCATGACAACACAATTTTTGTGTCAAGGGTCAGTTCATTGTGAATCATTTTAAGAGGAAAGAGGGGAATCAAGATCTTTACATTAATTAAAAAAAGAACTCCATTAACACATATAAAATTTCCTAAACAATGAACCATCAAATATGTACGGTGAAATTGAAATGATCTCCTTCTCTCGTAATTCAAAAAACACTAACTTCCTTTTTCAACTATTTAACTATTTATTTTAGTCAATTTATTTTTTAATCTATATTAAAACAACCCCACTCTTTATGTAATTTTAATTTAAAATTCAAACATTATACCCCCAGAACACCTTTAGATATGTCATAGGGTGTTCCTTCAATAATAAATAATTTTTTAAAAAATAATCAATATGATGTGTTATGGAAATGCGTTCAATTTTTTGCATCTCTGTGGGGGAGGAATTTTATTTATAGTGTGAATTGTTTTTATAAAAAAATTGTTTATTTTTTAAATATTTTGTTCTTGTTTTCTTCCATAGTTTATTATGTTGATTTCTAAAATATTAATTTTTTAGGGCTCATTCAAGATTTAATCTTTATTAATGGTAGTACATCCTTTCAAACATGAACTGGAGAGGATCTTGTATCATCAAAACCAATAATCACTAAATGATCCATTGATGGAGGACCCCCAAAATATCAACACGTATCATAAACCTTCTTATAATTTTAAAACCAACATCAAGAATGAAATAAAAAGGCATCATATGGCTGAAAATAATCTGACATTAAAATAACTAACCTCATTGGATGTAAAAATCCCTCCCGTATACATTCAAAGACAAGGAAAAGCACTTAATTTTGATTAAAAAACGATTTAATTCAATAAATACAATGATTCCATGGAATCACATGATAATATCCATATATGAACATAAAAATAATTTCATAATGGGTGTTAAACATTGAAACTTGATAATATAGATTAAGAACATGTAATTCATAGGGAATTCCATATTTTGCTAGAAGACACTTTACAAGATTGGTTTTATTATGTTAACTACCATATTAGAGGATGAGTGGATAGGGAATGTATTTTTCTTGAAATATACTTCCCAGCAAGAAAAAAATGAAACTATAAGGAAATAAATTTGTAGAATAAGTAAATCACATAGTTAAACACTTCATGAATGCTGGAAAAGATTAAAAAGGCTTTGATAAAGATATCCACTCCACCATAAGTGATCAACTATTAATAAACCATTTTTTGAAGGATTAATTCCTATTGATCGTATCATGATTGATTTTGTTTAGGTGGTGTTCTAGTTGATAAGACCCCAATTCCTCCCATACCCTAAAAAATAAGGCCTAGAACACACAATAATTCATTTGGAGGTCCAGTGTACCCATTCGAGGTGTACATGAGAGGAAAAGTACTATTATTTAGAAGAATGTGGACACAATGTTTGAAAAGGTATTTACCTCTCCCTAATAACTTTCTCTTTCCCAATGTATATAACATTATTCTCCTACCATCCATTGTGTCCACATTCTTCTAAATAATAGTACTTTACCTCTCATGTACACCTCGAATGGGTACACTGGACCTCAAAATGAATTATTGTGTGTACTCGGCCTTATTTTCGTTCTGCAAACACCCACTATTCAAACCAATGCCACCAAATGAGAGAAATTACTGAGATTTGTGAAGATATATTTCAAATTTTCCCCTATAACTAACCTATTAGGATATATTATTACTATGCATCCATCCTTGTGTGTAAATACAACCATGACAATAGAAAATTAATTGTTCAAACTAATCTCAATAACTATGGAATCAACCAAGGTATATTAGCCATCCACCACCACCAAAAAAATATACTCAATGTATAGAATGGCCTTTCCAACAACCCCCTCCAAAACATAAACCTATAATAGAGGATATTATGAAGAAAATTTCTACATACAGTCCCCAATTCCAACAAAAAACTCAATCATTAATACAATACCTAAAAACCCAATTTGTCTAACTCACCAAATTTTTGGGGGTAATCCAAACACACGAGTCATGAAAACTACCCAATCAACAACTATTAAACCCTAGGGATAGAATAAGTGTTAGTTCCATCAAAATTAATAGTGTAAAAAACATAAAATACAAATGACCCCTCCATTAGCGTCATCACCTACTAAAGAAATCACCATTCCAAACACTAAAAATGGTCCAACAGAAAAAAATCATTATCTTAAGACAAATAACACCAATGGAAATAGTTTTTCAGTTGATGATTCGACAAGAATAACCATGCATGTTCCATTTTCCCAAAGTTACACCCAACTATGGAAACAAAAGGAAACTGAACATTATAATGAAATATGGGAAAATACAAAAAAGTGTAGGTTTGCATCCCCTTAATTGATGTCGTGAATAAAATTACACATTAAGAAAAATTTAATATTTATATGTGTACACATAGAAGGGGATTTCAAGGTGATAAAAGGTGATCACAAGGAGGAACATCTCAACATTGATAGGGAAATCACTTCCCCCAAAATAAAATGATCATGGAATATTCATTATTTAATTCACCATTAGAGAGTATTTTTTATGATGTTATTATTTAGGTGGGTGCCTCTATATATTTTATGCCTAGAACTAGTTTCTCTTCATTGTGGGTTGGGGGATTATATACGACTTGAATTTTTGTATAAATAGAAGAACAGAGTATATCACACCCTATATGTTTGTTAGAGGATGTTCTTATTAAAATGAAAATTTTAATTTTTTTCTACTAATTTTTATGTTCTCAAAATGGAAGATGATAAAATTAATGGACATGGACCAATTATATTTGCTAGGCCTTTCATGAAATCTATAAATACCATAACTAATTTCTATAATGATACATTATCTATGGAGTTTTGTGGTGAAGTTTTCCACCTCAATATCCTTGAGGCCATAAATAACCACTTATAAGAATATTCATCACTTTTAGATAATTATATTGATGTTCTCACGTCCCTGGAAAAATTAATTTATTTACCCTAATCCCCTTTATTATATTTCATCCATGATATAAATTATAGGTAATTAATCATGAATTTAATGTTGTATTAGTCTTGAAAAATGTCATTCATGTGTGTTAATTTATAATTTCTTGATCACTGAGGATCCCATGATGATATTTATAAAATTATAAATGATAATTCCTTGTCTAATTATGTTTTCATTAAATATATTGATGAGATATGGGACCTCTAACATTCACATTCACTACCATCAATTCAAAATCCACTTAAATTGGAACTCCAACCACTACTGAAAAATTTGAAATATTAATATCTTGAGAATAGAAACAAGATGCCTATCAACATTGATAGTTCCCTTCCTACATAGAATAAATTAAAATTACTTGAACTTTTTAGTTAGTATAAACAAACATTGGGATGGACACTTACTAACATTCTTTGTATTAGCCTATAAATTTTTACACCTCATATATTGTTAAATTATTATGCTAAACTAATGAGGTAGGAACAAATTTGACTGAACCCAAACCTATTATATGTGGTTAAAAAGAAAGTAATGAAATTAATGTATTCTAGATTCATTTACCCCATCTCTGAGAGATAATGGGTTAGTATAGTGCAACTAGTTCCAAAAAAACTGGCCTTAGAGTAATTAATAATAAAAATATTGAATTGGTTCCAAACCATGTTCATAATAGTTGGTGTGTCTATATAGACTAACATAGACTAAGCCAAGACACTAGGAATGACCATTTACCATTGTTTTTCATTTATTAGATACTAGAAATGATTGTAGGGAAGTCCCACTACTTTTTTCTTGAATGGTAATATGGATACATTCATATCCATATTTCCCTCAGGACTATGGAAAAGACAACCTTTACATTCCCCTGCTAAGATACATGAGATATATCGTAAGGTAAAAATACATGCATCCATTCATGTGGGCCTAATAAATAAACACATTTTTCTACTCTAGCATAGGGACTTTATTGTTGATTTGATACTTGCAGGCGATAAGCACGTTACTATGAAAAATTTCAGGTGGTGGGGAATCTATGTTTGTCTCCATTGTTTAAGGAATCTATGATGCACAAAGAAGGGAATTCATGTGGTCTGAGATGCATGTGTCTGATCCTAGAGATCATCCCTAGATGGTGGGAGGATATTTTAACATCGTCTCACATCCAGATGAGAAGAAGTGGTGTTTTAGATTTTTCAAGGAGGGCTAGTAGGTGATTCGTACAGTTCATGGCAGGAAATAGGCTATTGGATTTGGGTTATTCCAAAGACCCCTATACTTGGTTTAACAACCATAAGTGAGGTAGTCGTAGCTGGAGTAGACTCAACCATTACCTTTCCAACATCCATAAAATTTCCACATTTTTAAATGAAAAGGTGACCCACTTAACTCGTATCATCTCCAATCACTGTCCACTATTGTTATCCCTTTGCAGGAGGTAGGTCTCTTGGGTGAGGATTAAATTTTCTAGCCATTGGTTGAGTCTCCCCAACTATTAGTGGATGGTTATGAATTCTTGGGCTAAAACGGGTCAGGGAAAATCTTAGCTGGCTATCCATTCAAAGTTACAACATCTCAAACATGAACTTCAAAGCTTGTCTTGGTCCATTTCCCCCTTGGATCCAGAGCTGGACGCGCTCCAATGGGAAGTCAATCAGCTTGAGGCATGTCTTGAGACAAACTGGAAAAAATTTGTCTTCAGCATGCTTGCTGAGAAAAGGAACAACCTGGCGGCCATGGTTCTTTCGTAAAAACAACATCCAAGAGAAATCTTTGGGATCAAATGGATCATGGAGGGGGGAAAACACCACATTTTTTCATGAGTTTATTTGGGAGAGGGGGTGGGTGATCAAACCTAATTCGGATATAGAAGACAGAATTTTCACCAATGACAGAGAGGTGGTTGGGGTATATCCATCTTTTACTTTAACTATCTTCTTGTTTTCCCTCCAGAAACCATGGATCAGGGGTATCCCTTGGGGGTGATTCATTATGGGTGGGGATTCCAAGCCTTGTGTCTGCCCAAGACAATGCTCGACTAGAAGGTATCTTTGAAGAGATAGAGATTCATGAATCCATGTTGAACCTGGATCCATAGAGCATAGTAGGTCCCAATGGATTCACTCGGTCCTTCTATAGGGACTCTTGGGAGGCCATGAAGAGTGATCTCAATCATGTCATCGATGATTTCTTCCACAGGGGAGGCCTTCCCTGTATCTCCTCAACTAAGACTCTTATTCTTCTTCCAAATATTAAATATCTTTCTTCCCTCCCCCACTATCAGATTATAATAATGTGTAATATCTCTTAAAAAAACATGTTGACTGTTAACCATAGGAATCTGTCCAGACTTCTTCCTTGGTGGATTTCTATGGAGCAACATGGAATTGTGAAAGAGCACTCCATTTAGGGAGTTTTGGCTATGGCAGAACACATGTTGAGAGACCTTAACCTCAAAACACTAGGTTCCAACATTTTCATTAAGCTATACATGAGAATGTAGTATGATACAATGGAGTGCGGTTTTATTAATAGGGTCCTTAATAGTATGGGTTTTTCTTCTCGGGCTTGTGATATCATACTTAGATGCATAATCTTATCATGTATGGTTTTATCATTTGTGGGGCATATGCATGAATTCCTTAAGGACATCTGAGGGCTTCAGTAAGGTGACCCTCTGTCCCTGGGAATTATTATTCTCATGCAAGACACTCTAAGCATGATGATTAACAAAGGTATATCAAATGGGGAAATCCTATTGTATCATAGGATGCTTAGGCTCTCATTTATCTTGTACCTTATATTTCCCAATGATACGTTTATTTTCATGAACACGGGGCAGAGGACTGTTTTGGCATCAATAAAATCATTGAGGACTATTTCCATTGGAGTTTCTAAATCATAAATAGGGAGAAGAGAAACTTCTATGTCTCTGGTTTGTGTAATGAAAATAGGGTGGTTGATCTGGGTAACATCCTGATCATGTGGTGTGAAATTTTCCCATATATTACCTCAACTCTCCTGTTTCTCCAAGAAAACTATCAAATAGGGACTTCAAAAATGTGTTGAACTAGTTAATGGTTCAAATTCATAATTTTAAAAATCAGTTACTCCCATTTGGAGGCCTCATCTGTTATTAATAGTGTTTTGTCATCTATTTTAGTGCACGTTCTCACTTCATCCAGTGTGTCGAAGGGTGTCATACAGTCCATTGATAGACTCCATGCACACTTTATCTAGGATTTTCAATCTGAGGGGATAAGTCATTGGGTTTCATGGAGTAAGATAGCATGTCCCATCCATGAGTTAGGTATTAGCATCAAAAGATTGGGGGTACTATTCATTTCATGCTTGAAAAGTTCACTTGGGATATCATCGAGGATTGTACCCTATGGGGGAATCTTATGTCTCAAAAGTACCAGTCATGTTCTTCATCTCCTTCATCAAATGGGTCGACATTATAGTCTTATGTGTGTAACATCATCCCGAATATCCTCCCACACTCTACAGGGGTCATTGGTGAAGGAAACATCCTCTTCTAGTTTCTTAATTTGTAAGGTGAGACTCTTTCCTTCCCAGGGTGTCCAGCTCCCATGATATCCTTCCAAGAGTCGATCCTTAATCTTGAATTCTTCATATCAGTTTTGAATTCATCCCAACATGAGGTTTTAAACTCCATACTCATTTCATTGGAGAAGGATATGTGTTTTTTCACTCCCTCTAACTCAGGTAAATATTACTCAAAGGTCTTTAGAAGGATGAACACCTATCAGGGACAGTATAATATGTGGAATGAAATTATCTGGTACAAAAAAATATCTACTAATATTAACTTTATTACCTAGAGAATTTGAAACAACACCCTTTATTTTGATATTAACGTTAAACACATTGGTATTAGCATGGTTTCCTACTACCATTATTGCACAGTCAAAATTGAAGAGAGAACAAGCCACATTTTCATTGAAGGAGACCTGTATTGCATGGTGTAGAGTTTTTTTTGGGGGGGGGGGGGGTTCACAGCTTACTCCTCCCATGTAGTAAGCACTGAAATGTTCTTGTAATGATGTTTTCAGGGTTTAGGGAGTTCAGATGTGGAAAGAGAGGCGCATTCCATAATCTTTAGTGTCGGATTCTAGTATGTATGGAAGGCTAGGAACTATGCTAGATTTTAGGAAATTTATACCATAGGAAGATACATTGTGGAAAGATATTGGTGCCTGATGGTAGATGAAATTTCTCATTCTTGAAACTGGAAGCAGGCACCATCACTTCGTGCCCTTTGTGCTCATATGGCTACAGTTCATCATAGTACCTCCAAGGGGAGATAGATTCAATGGTTACCTCCAAGGGATGGATTGAATCTCAACACATATGGGTCTTCTGTCCTGGGTGACATCCGTGGAGGAGGGGTTGTTTGAGATTCTAAGGCGAGTGTTGTCCCGACATTCACAACATACATCAAGAGTAGCAGTTCTGTTTGGGAGGTGGCCAAAGTTATTCTATCTAGTCTTACCATTTGTACACAAAGGGACATTCATCTCTCTGAGGTGGAGATAGATTCCATGATTATCTGTGATGAAATACTTGGAAAGGGCTCTATCCCCTGGTCAGTCTCTTACATCATTAGTAATACAATGCCCTTTTGTGCAATAATGTTATGGTTACCCACACTTGGTGGGAGGGGAACAAAGTGGCTGACTATCTAGCCTCCCTTGAGGTCCCTGGTACACAATTTTTTCGTCATCTTTCTGATGAATCCTTTATGAAACCGAAGGGGTGAACTTGATATGGGGTGACTCTCTTGGTTTTCACCACTTTCAGCCTCCATAGGCCTTAGTTGTATCTTCCCATTTCCTAATAAAAATTTTAACATTGAGATTATGATTATGTCACACATCATTATATTGAAAATAATCTCATATTAAATCATGTGAAATTCCATTTAATGGTGTGATAAGGTATTTTACATGGAAATGTCATTTTTGGAGATTTTGTTGAAGTAGATAAATAAAAATTGGATGTCATTTCTTCCTTACCATTCCCCAAAAATGTATGGGATGTGTGACCATTGTTAGGGCATGCTAGATTTCACTGTTGTATCATTCGTGACTTTAGTAATATTTCACTCCCCAATACCAATTAATCCAAAAATAAAAAATACTTTTTTTGATAAATAATTTGAGGAAGCTTTTCGAAAATTGAAATGGAGTCTCACTTCAAACTAGGTAATCCAACTACCTCAATTTGATTTACCATTTGAGCTCAATTTTTATGCATAAAACTATGCAGTTGGGGAAGTCATATCAAAAAGTGTCGATCTAGCTTCAAATGTCATTTATCATTCCTCATACACATTTGACCCTACCTAAGAAAACTTAACCAAATTTACAAATAATATCTTTCCATTGTTTTTTTCTTAGATAAATTCAGTTCATACCTTTTAGATTCTAATGTCATTATGTTCTCAGACCATAAATCCTACTAATATCTCATTATGAAAATAGAAGCCAAACCACATCTCATTCACTAGAAGTTCAAAAATTAAGAATTTACTATATAATTTAGGGATGAAAAATCAAAAAAGAATGTTGTGGTTTTCCATATCAGTACGATACTACCATCCTCATAAATTGATTAATCTCCTTGTGTTCCCATAAATAAAATTTTTCCTGATGAGAATTTGTATTGATTTAAAGATGTTATTCCATGGTTTGTCGATATTTTAAATCATTTGTTATCATCATGCATTCCTACTGATTTTAAAAAAATTCATGAGTTGACCATCTAAAACATGATTCATGTTAGAACATTTGGGGTAAACCCTAATATTGGAACACATATAGTGATCAAGTCTTCAAGCATTATGTTACCGATAGTATGTTTCATCCAATCATTAGGTTCTTCGACACTCTTGTTATTGGTGGATACTTTGGTCCCCAATGGACTGCTTGAAAGGTCCTTGATTCTGGTCACTTTTGGCCAACATTATTTTGAGTTTCTCAAGATTTCTATAAATCTCTTCCTTGCTTCCAAATAATGCATAATATTACTAAAAGAAATGAAATTCCATAACAACACTTTCTCTTCCATGACATTTTCAATATTTGGTGAATTGATTTTATGGGGAAGTTTTCCAATTCCTTTTTCAACTTTTATATTCTTTTAGCAGTTGATTACATGTCAAAATAAGTATAGGCACAAGCCATGGGGATAGTTGATTCCAAGATAACTATGTAATTTTTTAGAACCTAGATTTTCTGTAAGTTTGGATTACTTAGGGTCATCATCAGTGACCAAGGTTTTTATATCTGAAAGTAAACAATGAAATAACTTTTTTGTTGACATAGTGTTGGGCATCGAGTGCCCACAATATATAACTGATAAAAAATGTCAAGATGAGGTGTCAAATATAGAGGTACAACAAATTCTTTTTCAAAAATTTCAGCCTAATAAAAAATAGTGGAGTCCTAGACATGATGATTTGTCATTTTAATGTCATAATTCCTTAAAAAATCCCATTGTAATGTCACCATATCGGTTTTTTTAAATGTTTTTGACTTACCTATTCAGATAGAGAATCAAGCCTATGAGGCTATTAAATAATTCAATTATAATATTTTTGGTGAAGTTTATCAAAGGAAGTAATAGATTCAGGAGCTAGATGAAAAGAGAAGAGACTCATATATGAAATCCTAGATATATAAGAAGATAACAATGGGTTCCCATGAGCATGTCATCATTCATCATCAATTCCACATTGGGAAGAAATTCCTCCTTTTCAATTAATGTCTAATGTTTCATCCAGTTAAGCTTCAATCTTGATAGTTTTCCCCATGCATGGTTACTAATGGTTATCCATTTATTATTATTCATGATACAAATGAAGAAACAAAAAAAACATCACTATCAATAGGAAGTGTTCGAATAAGCTTAATGAATCCAATCTGGATTCCCTGATGGATGAACTCCAAGTTCAATAAGAAACTTTTCAATTAAACACACTAGCTTTTATCCATATTTACCATATTCTATTTTATTATTGTGAGGACACTCTACACATTATGTGTGGGGTTTCGGTATATTACGGAGTTAGTTAATAATTGTCATCATCTTTATTCTTTTTATACTTTTAGCAACTTGAATAGTATTGCTACCTTTTCCTTTTCCCCCCTCACATTTGTGTCGAAGTATTCTTTTTTTTTTCTAACAACATAATAGTGTAAATATTCAAAATTCTTTATTAATTCATCTATTTCAATTTATTTTATCTTTTAAAAATTAATGTTGAAATGTGTGTATTATCCTGAATTTAACATTAAGGTGTATCTTTTTCTTGTAAATTGTTTATTTTCCGTGATATTAATGGTTGTATCATTTTGAAACCATTATGAATAATGGTAACCTTTGTGTGAGTAGTTATTTTGGAAAATTCTGTCACTTAATATATGTACATAGGAAGTGTGGTTTTTTCTTACTCAATTGATGGTAAATATAAGTTAGGTTAATATTTATCAGTGTTCCAAAATTATTCTTCCATATTTTTCTTCCTTATCTGATCCTTTTCATGTTGGACCCATGATTTTCATTGCATGAATTGGATTATGTTTGGTGTTTGTTGTCAATATTCAGTGGATGTTCAGAATATGTTCCAGCAAAGTGATCTTACAGATCAAGCAGATAACAGTATTGAAGGTGGCACAATTTTCCAGTGTCTGTAAAATTTTTAGGCCTCAAAATTGACAAATAGAGAAAAGTGTTTTTGGCAAAGGGACATGTGTGCTGATTAGTTGGATGATTAGAAACATGTGCACCATATTCTTTTCAAGATCAGAACATCAAAATATGGCAAAGGAAGTAGGGGCGCCCATGTCTTGAGTTTGGTCGCGCAAGAGACTAGTGCCGTAGATACTAGGGCGGCTGGACTTGCACGCTGAGAGGAGAATTGTGCGCCTTCTCATAGGGTGTTCCAAATGCCTATAAATAGAGGACCACCCCTCCTCTTTTGGATGGGAAGTTTGAGACATAGAGAAATTTAGAGCTCCTGTCACGCAAGTTTTGTGGTCGTGCAAGTGGTTCAATGGTCGCGCAAGTAGAAGTTGTGTGACAGTTTATTCCTACACATCTAAGGTTGTTTGGGCGAGAAAGGGTGTGAGTCGCCCAAGTTTGGAGTTGGAGAAGGAGGTGTCATGTAGGTGGTTTGGTGACACTTGCACGCCGGTATTTGAAGAATCACGATAGTTGATAGTTGCACGCCAAAAATGGTTTGGGCAGAAAAGAGTGTGAGTCGCACACGTTTGAGGTTGAAAAAAGAATGTATTTTGGAAGTGGTAGAGGTGAACATTCACCCCTTCTTAAAATTTACTCGCTAGATTAGAGAATCATGCCGGGTGTGGTCGAATCAAGCCTGTCTTTTTGGGGCTGCACGAAAGCTGGATGTTTGCCCGATACCTTTGGTGCAATGTGAGATTTGTCTACGGGTGGAAGTTTGACTTCAACATAGCATCTACATACAATAGAGGATGTATTCATTAGCAATGATGAAGCGAACTTCACATCTATAAACTGAGTGGGACTTCACCAAAGGCAGTGAGCCAGGGGGAGTCAATGGGAGTGACCCGAGGGATGCAGTGAGCTATCCCTGAACCTTTGTAAAGGTAGTGGGCCTGGGAGAAAGTCACTGTGCCTGAAACTTTGTAATCTATAGCAAGTGAAGTTTATTGGAATTTGGTATGACCGAAAACCTGTCGGTGTATGCTCCTTGGACATAGCCCTTTGTGGTGAACCAAGTAAAAAAGTGTTGTGTCATCTCTCTATATGTTAATATTTCCATTCTTGTCATATCCATCTTACAATTTTAACATGTTCCTACCAATGTGGAAACAAGATCCATCACATTAAAAGAAAAATTTGTCACCCAGATTCACCCCTCCCCTCTCAGGGTGTCCTAGGGTCCTACAAGTGGCATCTAAGGGATGTTACTGGTGTTAGATCTATCCTATGTGGTCATGGATAATGAAGTCAATTCTAGGGGAATACCTCTCTTTGATGGAAGTAATTTTCAGATTTGGAATAATAGAATGAAATCTCATTTAAGATCCCTTGGAATGGAAGTCTTCTTTGCTACTGTGCAAAGAATACAAGATACTGATCAAATAGGGATTTCTATGAATGATACAGATAGGAATGTTCATGAGGCAGATACTAAAGCTCATAATGATATCACTGTAGCTCTCTCAGATCAAATTTATCTAAAGGTGATGAGTTGAACCTCTGCAAAGTCTATGTGGGATAAACATGAAGACATTTATGAAAGAGACAGCAAAGTGACGGAGGCAAAACATCAAGTCTTACACAGCAGGTTTGAAGATCTAATGTTGCATCCTAGTGAGAATACAGATTCATTCTTTAATCAAATTACTGATGTTTTGCGAGCAATTAGAGGTCTTGGAGAGGAAATCAAAGACATTGATATCATAATGAAAATCTTGAGAATACTTAATCCTATGTACAATGCAAAGGTGTTAGCCCTTGAAGAAAGAAATCTATCTAAACTATTTCTGGATGACCTTTTAAGTAGTCTACTGACATATGATATGAGAGTCAAACCCGAAGATTCCATGACTCGTGTAAGCAAGGAAATAGAATTCAAATCCATGGACAAACTGAAAATTTCAGAAGATTGTGGTGGTGAATATGAATAGGAAAAGGAAATTATTTCTCTCATCACCATGAAGATGAAGAAGGGAAAATGTAAATTTAAAGGTAAGCTACCTCTGGCATGTTTTCGTTGTGGAAGAGTTAGGAACATTGCCTCTCTGTGCCAATGAAAGTTTGATGATGATGAAAGTGAAGTAGAAGACATCGAGAAGCCTCATAAAAGGTTTTTCAGAATGGCAGACTTCATATATGGAAAGAAAATAAAGATGACGAGTTATGTCTGTGAAGAGGAAGATGTTGATATTGAATTTTGTGAAGAAGAAGAACCGGAATTTTAAACATGAAACCATGCTTCCATGATGGCTACCATTGAAAAGCCAGAACCCTCGATCAAAAAAGGTAGAGATAATCATATTACTGCTAATGGTGATACAAAGATTCAAATTAAGGATTCCCTTTAAAATCTTGGGAATAAATGCAAGAGATACAATAAGTGGAAGGAAATGTTGGAAGAGTCATAAGAATATTTCAATGAGATTGAAGTAGAAATTAAACAACTAGAAGAACTAGGGAAAGTTCAGACTTCAATCCTTGGAAGCAAAGATGACGTTGTGGAACTAAAGCATAGAATTCAAGAACAAGAAAAGGTCATAAATGACCTTTCATCTAGACTGGAAGAAAATTCCAAGACTATTGAAGGTCCTAAGGGAGAATTTATTACTCTTAGTAGTATAATTGAATGTCAATCAACCGCAAATGATGGTAAGAAGAAAATTCATTTTGGAAGATTCTCATATGTAGAATTACTGGAAAGAGATATGTGTAGTTCTGATGGGGTTGAAAAAATCATGAGTGATCAAAGACCCCCTTGCATGGGAAAGAGTGGAATTGACTATGAAGCTGATACATCAACTGCTGTAAGTGAAGAGATCCAAAAGAAAGACAAGATGAATGTTAGACATGTTGAAACGTTTCATGAAGTGTTGAAAAAGGAACCCTCAATCCAAACTAAAAGGAGAACTGAAAATTATCCTCAAACATTCAGAAATGATATACAATGTAACTATTCTCCCAAGGATGAAGGTATGAGGAGAAATTAATGTGAGGAGACAGTTCCTCTCATGAAGTGTCAGTTTTGTGGCTATTTGGGCCATACCATGTCATATTGTGAAGAGGCAAGGATCTACTTGAATGGGGAATATCTGGGATGTCAACAAAAGATACTGACTTCATATCCTCCATCTTATAGAAGAAATAAGTTCTATGGATACTATTTTAATTGTTCAAACTTTGGCTATAAAGCTATGTATTGCAGGCAAGGATTCGATAGAAGAGATTCATACAACTCTCAGAAACAGGTCAATATTCATCCTCCTCATGATGTTGATCTCACAAACAAGATTTCTCCTCTAGAAGAGGATTATGGGTACGAAGAATCTGATTATGAGGAAGAAATAATTAGAAGTTTGGAAATATCTTATACTCAATCCAATAACTCATGCAAAGAAAAAAGGAATATCGAGAAATCCAATCGTGCAGAAGTAGCCTTCAAATCTATAAAATGCTGCAGCACCTAGATTATTGATATTGGATTCTCTTCACATGTGACAAGAAATGCAGACCATTTGAATAACATTGAAAAGAAGGTCGATGGAATAGTAAGGTTTGGTAATGATGGTGCTTTGAAGATTAAAGGCAGTGGTAATACTGCTCTCGCCAATGGAGAGCTAAAGAAGACTGATGTTTTTTATGTGGACGGTCTATGCCATAATCTCCTCAGTGTAAGTCAAATCTGTGACTCAGGGCTCATAGTAACATTCAATCAAAAAGGCTACACTATAAAGGGAAAACGGGGAATTCTCTTATGAAAGGCTAGAGAACAAATGGAAACTTATATCAGGTTGACAGCAAAGTAAACTATTTCTATTTTTCTATTGAAGAAAATGAAAACCTATGGCATCGAAGGATGGGGCACATTAACCAACAAAACATTGAAAAGGTAACTAAGATGAAGATTTTCATGGATATCCCCATTTTCAAACGTGAATGGGAAAAGACTTGTGATTCTTGCATACGAGGGAAACTAGTCTGTAATTCATATCGACCAAAAAAGAAAATGGAATCACACCTTATTCATCTCATCCATATAGACGTATGTGGCTCGATAAATGTTACCGAAACTCATGGAGAGAGGTACTTCATCCTTTTCATTAATGATTATAGTAGAATGGATTTTGTAATGACGATTCATAGGAAGTGACAAGTTCTTGATTGCATGAAAACTTATCGTATGATTGCCGATAATGATACTGAATGGACTATAAAAGTCATGTGATCTGACAATGGAGGGGAATACATGTCCATTGAGTTTGATAATTACCTAGAAAAACATGAAATACAACATGAGGTAGCTGTTGTGAGAAATCCATAGAAAAATGGAGTTGTTGAGTGCTAGAATCAACAAGTCAACAATATGGCCAGGACTTTGCTGATTGAGAGTTGTATCTCTCGCCATTACTGGAAAAAGTTTGTTGAATCTGCAGTGCACATCAGAATAGAATAGGGCTTTGTATGTGAGAAGCAAATACACCATATGAATTGTGACATGGAAGGAAGCCTTCGTTGAAATATTTTTGTGTTTTCGGAAGCAAATGTTTCATCCAAAATAAAGAAGGAAATAAAGGGATGTTTGGTGACAATGCTGATGAAGGAATTTTTCTTGGGTATCCAATGAACAGCAAAGCCTAAAAGTTTTTTAATAAATGCTTTGGGAGGATTGTGGAAAGCAATGATGTTAAGATCATTGAATCCAAAATGCCAAATGCTTCAAATAATTCCTATTATGAGGAGATAGAAGATGAGGATGAATGTGAACATGGAGTAAATACTAATACAGAAATAGAGGAAGGTGTACAAAACACTCAGGGGTCACATCATGATGTTGTCTCAGATGAAGAATATGAATAGTAAATATTGGGTGGAGAGAATGTGACTGAAACTCACTGTAGAAATCGAAGAGTTGAGATTTATCCATCTAACATAATTGGGGACATGAGTGCACCCACACAAACAAGGAGGATGAGGAATAACCCACAATATCCATTTCTGTCAGTCGTGGGGCCATCCTCATTTGAAGAAGCTACAAAAGATGAATCCTGGGTGAATGCCATAAATGAAGAGTAAGATCAGATTTACAAGAATCAGACATGGGATCTTTTCCAGAGACCCGAAGGTCAAAATGTTATTGTTACAAAATGGATCTTCAAGAACAAGTTTGATGAGCATGGATGTTTTGTTAGAAATAAGGAATGACTAGTATGTAAAGGATATTCCCAGATTGAAGGTATTGATGTTGAAGAAACCTTTGCTCCAGTGGCTAGACTGGAGTCAATCAGGCTTTTTCTTACCGTGGATCTCAAAAGAGGATATAAATTATATCAAATTGATGTCAAGACATTGTTCTTGAATGGTGTACTTGGAGAAGAAGTCTATATTAAACAACCAGTGGTTTTTCTTCTTGGTACTGATAAAAAAATGTCTACAAACTAAAGAAATATCTTTATGGATTGAAACTTTCACCACGGGTGTGGTACTCCCGGCAGGATTCTTACCTCAAGAATCTAGAATTCAAAAAAGGAGGAGTATATCACAATTTATATGTGAAGAATTCCCTAAAATATTAGTTCATGGTTCTAGTCTACGTTGATGACATTATATTTGGTGGTAGTAGGCCGAAATCAGTGGATGAGTTTGTTAATCACATGAAATCAGAATTTGAAATGTCTATGATTGGGGAGATCACATATTTCTTGGGGCTGCTGGTGATTCAAAGGAAGGATTACACTTTCGTTTTGTAGTAAAAGTATGCATGATTGCTGCTAAATAAGTTTAACATGAAAGACTCCAAACCAATGTCAACTCCGATTGCAGTTGGAAAAAACTTGGAAAAGCATGAGTAGGGGACATCTGTAGACCCCACCATGTACAAAAGGATAATTGGGAGCCTACTGTACCTGATAGTGACACGACCAAATTTTGTCTTTGCAACATGTCTAGCATCGCTCTTTCAAAGTAATCCAAAGGATGAACATACAACAGCAGTAAAACGAATCAAGAGGTATATTCATGGTACTCACAATTGTTGATTATACTTTGCTACAATAAGGGATAGTGAATTATCAACATTTTCTAATGATGATTGGTCCGGCAATGTAGTGGACAGAAATTTCACCAGTGGTGGAGCATTCTATATTGGGAATAAATGTGTTGGTTGGTTGAGCAAGAAACAAGAATTTACTTCTCTAAGTACTGCTGAAGCTAAGTATATATCTGCCACAAAGGAATGCAATCAACTGCTATGGATGAAGCAACAATTAACAGATATTAGTGATGAGGTGAAGAAACCAATGGTGATTTACTGTGATAACAAGAGCAAAATTGATCTTATGAAGAATCCGGTTCAACATTCATGTACAAAACATATTGAAATTAGGTATCACATTATCAAAGAGAAAGATGAACAAGGTGTGATTTGAATGGATCATTTGGGAACTAATGAGAAAGTTGCTAATATCCTGACCAAGCCACTATCAACTGCTATGTTTGAGAAGCGTCGGTTGATCCTTGGTGTTCAGCCACCTCCCAGTGCATAAGGAGGTTACAAAAAACCTCTCTCCCCAGTTTTGTTAACTGTTTTTAATCATTTTGTGGATATGATGCAGGTTTATGGGGGAGATACTATCAAGGGGGTGTATTGAGATGTTCAATGAGCAGATACTGATCTTTGCGTTTATTTCCAATGGGGGAGAAGGAATAAATTTAGGACATTTTTGGTATCATGATGAGAATTTGGTGATAGGATAAGAATGAATTTTTAGACATGTAATGCTTCTAGGAAAATTTAAGAGAATTGTTTGGGCGTCACTGAGAAATTCCAAAACACGGGATCCCAATTCACAATTCCCCTATTTTTTTCAACACTGAGCATTTCTCACATAGACTTAGAGTGTTGGATAACTTGATTCTTTCATTTTTGGTTTCCATGTGGCTGGTACTCTATTGAATTTATTTAATGATTTCCAACAAACCCAAATGGGGAGATTGTTGGAACCATGATTCTATTTTCATGAATTGGAGTATGTTTTTTGTTTGTTTTAAATACTTAGTGTATATTTAGAATATGTGACACCAATGTGATCTTACAGTTCAAGAAGATAATAGTATTGAAGGTGGCACCCTTTTCCAGTGTTTTCCAAATAACTGGACCACAAAATTGACAAATGGAGAAAAGTGTTTTTGGAAAAGGGACTTGTGAGAAGATTACTTGGATGCTTGGAAACTTGTGTGCCATATGTTTATCAATATCATAACATCAAAATATGGCAATGGAAGAAGGGGTGCCCAACTTTTGAGTTTGGTCACGCAAGTGACTAGTGCACCAGAGACTAGGGCGGCTGGACTTGTGCGCCGAGAGGAGACTCACACGCCATCGCGTAGGGTGTCTAGAATTCCTATAAATAGAGGAACACTCCTCCTCTTTTGGAGGGGAATTTTGACACATAGAGAAATTCAGATCTCCTGTCACAGAGGTGAAGTGGTCATGCAAGTGGTTGTGTGGTTGCGTAAGTAGAAGTTGTGCGAAAGTTGTCTGATGTGCGTCCAAGGTGGTCTAGGAGAGAAAGGGTGTGAGTCACCCAAGATTGGAGTTAGTGAAGGAGGTGTCACATAGGTGGTTTGGTGACACTTGCGTGCCAGGATTTGAAGAATCGCGACAGTTGACAGTTGTGTGCCAAAACTGGTTTGGGCAGAAAATAGTGTGAGTTGTGCATGTTTGAGGTTGAAAAACCATGTGTCGTGCAAGGGTAGAGGTTAACTTGTGTGCCGTCTTAAAACTTACATGCCAGCGTGGAGAAGCGCGCTAGGTGTGGTTGAAGCACGCCAGTATTTTTGGGGCTATGCGAAAGCTGGAAGTTTTCCCGATACCTTTGGTGCAAAGTGAGATTTGTCTACGGGTGGAAGTTTTACTTCAACAAAACATCTACATACAACAGAGGATGTATTCATTACCGATGATGAAGAGACCTTCACGTCTATAAACAGAGTGAGACTTCACCAAAGGCAGTGAGGCAGGGGGAGTCAAAAAGAGTGACCTAAGGGATGCAGTGAGCTATCCATGAACTTTTTTAAAGGTAGTGAGCCTGGGATAGAGTGACTGTGCCAGAACCTTTGTAATCCACAACTAGTGAAGTTTAGTGGGATTAGGTACGTCCTAAAACCTTTCGGCGTTTGCTCCTTATACGTAGCCCTTAGTGGTGAACCAAGTAAAAAGTGCCATGACATCTCTCTGCATGTTATTGTTTTCTTTCTGGTCATATCCATCTTATAGGTTTAAGAAGTTCCTACCAATGTGGGAACCAGATCCATCACATTAAAAGAAAACATTGTCACCATGATTCACCCCTCCCCTCTCAGGGTGACCTAGGGTCCTACATTTCATTACTATACCTAATTGTACTATGTGATTGTACCTATTATCTAATATTTTTATGCCCAAAGAAAACTGAAAATGAACAAAAGAATAAAAAAGTAACATAATTTGGGTTTTTTCTTAGGTAGTTCAAAAACCACTCAACCTTTACCTTTTATATTTTTATAACTATTACAATTAGTTTCATGGGGAGATCAAACAAGAGTTGAGATATGAGTGTGATATTTATTCTATGTGCAAATTTCGAAAAAAAATGAAGGGAATTGTGAAATTTAAAAAATTGGGAGTTATCTAGGCCGGGATCTTAAGGATTGAATTTTGGGAATACTTATGTTATCGGGTCATGAATTGTTTTCGCAAAGAATGTATGTTAGGTTTGGTGTACGTAATCATTTAAGAAGATTTTTTTTAAAGTATCCTATATTTACTCGATAGAGAGTGGGATAAATAGAATGAAATGGTTGTCATATACACACATGGAGAATTAGCGGCATGGTTCAATTTTAAATTATTTTCTCGTATTGGTATCATGCATCTCTTATAATTTTTTTCTGATACAATTTATGAGGCATCATTTTGTATGATCACTGTGAATAACTCCGTTGTGTGGTTTTTTCTTTTATCACATTGCCATCAAGGATTAAATTTTGTTTTAATGTTTAATCTCCATGAATTTGGTGATATCTCCCATGAATCATTTTTATGTAATGTGACTTTTCCCTAGGATGAAAATGTTTTAGTGTGGAAGTGTGATCATGTAGTGATTCACTATTCATTTCAACCCTTATACCACTGCATTAAAATGATTTTGTATCATAAATTAAAATTTTAATTACAAATTTCACTTCATTTTTTTATTCAATTATTATGTTTAAATCACCTTTATAAAGTTTACTTTCACTTTTTTGATGATTTCGTTAGATTTGGTGGTAATTTGGAGGTCCCGTGATGAAGTCGAAGAAAAATTATCCAAATTGCGCAATATCCTAAAAATATATTTGGACTAAAATTCATACATCTATTAATACATGTGTCAACTTTGGCTGAAATTTTTTATTTTAATCCAAAATTAATTGGGTTAAAACTCTTATGAAGACACAAAATCCCTATTTATTCATTAAAGGATAGAAACAAACTGATATTTCTATGAAATTAAATCATCATGAAGTTGAAAGTTGTGTTCTATATTTCATATGTATCTTGTTATATAGTTTTAAAAATGGAACAAAATTTTTGGGAGAGATATTGAAGATGAGGGGGGAAATTTTTAGTTTTCTCTAAAGTGATATAAGATTATCTGGCCCCTCAAAACCATGGGAAAAGTGGTTTTTCAAAATCATGGTGCTCAAAATCCCCATTAATATTGCCTATAAAATGGGACCTTGGGCACCCCATTTTAAAATTAGAACATAAGGAAAAGAACTATAATTTTGGAGACACAAAGGATTCCTCCTATCATACTATAATATATAGATTCCCTTTTCCTCATGGAAAGATCAAGGATAATGGAGAAGTTTCACCTAAGCCTCCTCCTCCTTTCAATGGTGAGATAAATAGTGGACGGTCAATTCGAGGGTGATACACACACTTGGGAGGAATTTTTAGAAGATTTTATGCTATTATTTTTATGTAATTTTAGTTTGAGAATTTTATGTTAATTTTTATCTAAATATTATTCTTCCCTGAATTCTTTTCTTTAGTTTAATCAGGTGAGACACTTTTTATCTCAACATCGATTGGGGTGATGTTTCAAGTGGAAATATTGGGTTGATCTGAATTGATAAAACATGCATCCTTTTTCACATTCACATTCATGAGATTTCATTATTATTTGTAATACCTTGTTCTATTCTTGATTTTGAAAACATTAAAGCATGATTCTTGTATTAAGTGTTGGTTCTTTTTGTATCATTTGAAGATCCAAGAGGGGAATTGAGATCTTGACAACCATCATCCAACAAATTCCATTAAACCACATGAAATTTCAAGAACAATGAACTAGGATGTGTAGTGAACATAAAATGAGCTCCTTCTATCATAATTATAAAAATACCACCTTCCTTTTTCAGCTATTGAACTCTTTAATTTAATCGTTTTATTTTTAAAACTAGTTTCAAAACCACCACCTATTTTAGTCATATTAATTAATTAACAAAATTTAACCCACCAATGCTAATTTAGAGATGAATTATGGTTTTCCTAGACAGAAAATAAACTTAAAAAACATAATGAATTTTTTGTGTCATGAAAACATGTTCAAATCCCTAGGAAATTACACTATAAATGAGTCTAACTGAGTTCATGGAGCTTATGACTGGGCCCAATGGGGTGAATCCATGGAACTATGTGTCTGAAGAAATCTATATGGATCTAAGGAGTGTATCAAAGGAATCCTAATATCTATAAAAATAGTCAAGGTATCCTTAAAAACATTTTGGGAAAATCTCTAATAGACATGGACCATATTCTATGGTTTTTTTATCCCTTGTAAATTTGCACCTTGAATTGGTATGATATTCTTTAAGTACTCAAGGAAATACCTTGGGAATCCAAGGATAT
Source organism: Viscum album (assembly GCA_963277665.1). Taxonomy (NCBI): domain Eukaryota; kingdom Viridiplantae; phylum Streptophyta; class Magnoliopsida; order Santalales; family Viscaceae; genus Viscum; species Viscum album. Next base: position 1,883,929,707 of record OY728132.1, read on the forward strand.
TTCATGAATGACCACTCCTATAAATAAAATAAAATTCATATACAATAGGATCCTTATACATGTATCATTATTCATCTAATTATCAAAAATACTCATGGAAATTAATATGTAATTAAGTGCATTTCGTCACCTTTAATTAACATGAAAAGGTTTATCGAGGACATACAACCTTTTATTATATTAATTACATAATAATTTAATAGGTTTATTCCTTTACCATTCAATATACATGTCAAGGAGTGATAAGGATATAGAACCACTATCAATTCAATTACATTTTCCAATTTCATTGCATTTAGCTTAATGAGGTGATTTATGGTCATCCAACCAATTATAATTCAGTTACAATTTAGCTAGAAAAGTGATATTTATAATATAATTTCCATTAAAAAATTAAAATATTAATTAATTAATTAAAACACTTACCTCATAAAGGTAATGTAATAGATCATCTGAATGGTCGATCATATAGTCATAACAAATCCACTAAAGGCATAATACATATTACACCCTAATTGGAGTGAATAGAGTCAATGTTCCTAACAATAATGAAACAAATATCATAAATCATTATTGATCAAGAATATGATTTCAATGATTATAATAATTTCATATCAATTTTAAAGGGAAATTCTCAGTGAAACCTCTATGGATCAAAACGACAACAGTTTATAAAGGTGAGACTTCAAGGGATGAGTAATAATCCACCTACCTTATTACTATAGAAATCTCCTCATCTATTAGTGTTGATTATTTTTTCATGTATTATTATACAATATAAGAAACAATCAAACACATAAAAATAGGGGATGTGATCCTGTAACAAAATTGCATCATCAAGGGGATGAAAATGATGAACAGATCCTATATACTAAATCACTTACTAAGTGGAATCCAACATGATGATAAGATATTAAATTAGAGGACAAATGATGAAGCAATATCAGAGATTAACTTTTGGGTCAAAGGAGTGGTCTTCCTATGTGAGAGAGAAGTAGGATAAATAAGGGGTAAACAATAGAAAATGGGTTCTACCCATTAAAAACAATTCATTACATATACATAGTGTGTAAATTATTTACACATCATGTAATACGTGTACCATCCATTCTATTGAATGTTAATTACATTCATTGAATTATTCTAGCCAAGAAATTAATGTTATGAATTAAATACACATCATATGTTTCAAACAAATGATGTGTACATGGCTTGTAGACACCATGTATCCCCATTTTCCCTTCTTATAAAAAATAAACCAACTAGCCTAAAGGTGTGGTCTCAAATTTAATCCAAAAGAGAACCTAAATAGGGGTTTTCGGCCAAAAATTAAAAGGATTCATACCTGAAGTAAAAAAACTGGGTTATTATATTCTTCCCCCATTAATGGAACTTATCCCTGAGTTTCCCTTACAAGGGAGGTATAATGCAGTCTAAGAAAAACTACCTCCAGTGAGCATTTGTGTTAGCCTCCCTCTCCCAAGTATCATTCCATACCCATATGTACTTCCATATCATTCGCACAAAAGGGATAGACCAACCTTTGAGAGCCTTCATTCTCTGATCAATGATTCATATAGGATACTCCTCAAAATAAGCATCGTCATCTAACACCACATCCTTCATATAAAATGTATCAGATGGGTCAACATGATAATGGTAAAGATGTCATGATACCTATGAGATAATAGTAACTGATAAGCAACCAGACTGACTATTGAATATCTCAAATAGCCATAAATAATGAGGTGATTTATTCCCATCCCTTTGTATCCTTATATTCCCAATTTCAGATGATACACACAAGTAAACAAAATCCCCAACCTTAATCACTATAATTCATCAATGGGGTTCAACATACAATTTCTCTCTAGAACTGAGAAGCATACATACTCTTATAGATTCGATGGACCTATGCCAAAGTATCTTTCATGAGAGAAGCACCTAGTAGAGTTTCATATTCTTTCTCTAACTAACATAGGGGTCAACAACACACCCTTTAATATAAGGATTTATAAAGATCAATGTGATCCATAACCTAATATATATTATTTTCAGTGTAGTCAATGAGAGGGATATAATTCTCCCTAGAACCATTGAAATCTAGGGCTCATGCTCATAATATGTCCTCCAACACCTGAATCATTAGTTATAACAAGCCATAATTATGAGGGTGAGAATATATGATCTAAAGCTCATGGGTACCCATATCTCTCGATAACCCCTACAAAAACCTTGATGAAAAACTAGTGTCCCTAACTAAAATTATATTATGAGGTACCTAGTGTAACTATATGATCAAACAAAATCATGGTCTTCCTAGCTCATCAATATAGAAAGTTTACAGGAATGGAAGGGAGTGGGATACTTTAGTCAGTCGATCCAAGACAACCCAAACCATGTTGCTACCTCTAGGATTCCTCTATAAACAAACTATAATATCCATTGCATCATCTTCTCATTTTCATTCCAGGACTGGTAACAACTGTAACAAGCCTATAGGTCACTGTTGTTATGCCTTCACCTAGACATAAGTGGAACACCTAAGGACAAAACTTGATATCTAAAGTTTCATCTCAGGCCACCAATCCTGGCGATGCATATCAAGATACATATTGGTATTTATGGAATAACTATCCACTATGAATATTGGGAATCTCACATTAGTTCCTCTCTCATATGCATAAGAAAATAGAAATTCCCATGTATGTATAGTATGTGATCTCCATCGGTAGACAAATCTAGAGGTGGATCCTCACCAAAAATACTCTCTCAGTGAACCAAACCCACATGATATGAAAACTTTCTCCTCTTCACCCTATCCATAAGGGAAGAGGTAACTTCAAAGGCTATAATATATGACTATCTATTTCTCTAATTAATCTTTGGAGGTTGATTAAAAAATATAATCATCAATTTCCATTCATCGTTGGATTCTTGTGCGATATGTTCTTGAGTCTTTTGGATTAGAGCATCAGTCGTCACATTTCCCTTTCTAGGTGTACAAGAAAGCTCACAGTCAGAGGACAAAATATATTCAACAAATATTCACTTTCAGATATTCAATTCTTGTTGAGTATAGATATATTTGAGTCTCTTGGGGTCTGTATACAACAAATATCACTCACCCATTAGACAGTGTATCCAGCAACATAAGGCATGGACCATTGCTACTAGCTCAAGGTTGTACATCATGTAATTATGCTCATGAGGAATTATATGGTGATAATATTTTGTAACAACTATATCATTCACCATATGTACTAAACCTATATCAATTCCTTATTCATCACAGAACATTGTATATCTCTAATCAGGCTCTAGAAGAATCAAAATTTCTATCATGGTAAGCCTTCCTTTTAGCTCTTGGAAGGATCTATTACATGCTTCAGACCAAAATAAATTCACACCCTTCTTACTCAGACCAATAAAAATTATATAAAGGTATGATAAATATTATATGAAACACCTATAATTTTCATCCATCCCCATGACACTCTGTATAACAAAAATGTTCTTTGGATTCACTGAAAAATCATAGAACTCTCCTTTTGGGGACAATGTATACTCTAGGTTCTGAGATAAAATAACCCAATAAGTGAAATATTTTGACCCAAACCTAGTTCTTAGAAGTCTTATAATATATATATTATTATCCCTTAGTTAATTAAAAATGATCTCAATATGTTTACCATAGTCACTCTGAGTATGAAAATACACCAAATGTGTCATCCATGGAACCCACTAAAAATAAATCTATATGGGGATGAAAACCCCCTATTCATAAAATACATGAAAATGGTGGGCACATTTGTAATACCGAATGACATAAATAGATACTCATATACACCATATGAACTATAAAAATAAAAACTTTGTATATTTAAAAGACTTGATCATTCTTGATAACAACTCAATCATAGGTTGATCATCTAGAATAACTTAACACCTAGGATCATGTCCAAGAGATCATCTATTTGAGGCAATACATACCGGTTCTTAACCATAAGCTGGTTTAACTATCAATAATACATCCATAAATTAAGGGTCTCGTCCACCTTCATGGTGAAAATCATTAGTGAACTCCAAGAATAAGTGTGTGGTCGGATAAAACCATTTGATTCAAAATCCTAAAACTATATTTTGAGATCGTGGATCTCAATAAGTTCCATCCTATACAAAGGAATATATATTATATATTCTCCTAGAACATGATAAATAGTAAACTCTACCGCTTTCTTAGAATTTAATTCATAAAAATAAACAGGAAAGACATCCAAAAATGTATCTTCTGCCTAATAGAAATATATCATATGTATTCACTACTCCTCAATGAAAAGACTAGAAATTTGGGCAATCACTCCACTTAGCCCATGATTCTCTTGTCTCTCATGACATTCATGTACATTAAACTCATCCTAATGAGGACATACTTCTCCTTATATTGATATAAATGATGCCTTGTGGAAATAACTGTCCATATAGGCATGATAGTAGACCAACCATACAATCTCAATACTAAAATTGATGGTAATAATCTCGAGGATGAAGAGGTCCCATAAGAAGGTATAACTGACTACTGCAATTGGTTAGTCCCTCCATTTCTGTAGGACTTCTTAATGAACACCCAAACATGTGTCAGGAGTAATCACACTATAGTAGTACTAAATTTCCACCATGAGACTTTCCACAGTTGATAAAAAGATTAATGGAGTGATAAAAACAAGTATCAAACAAATAATATACCATAGTAGAAGCTATAATAATTGTCCCTCTTAATGTCAATGGTCATGTACTCTGATCCTTGGGTTTCAATGGTAAGGCATGAAACTATCCTTTTCTACAGCCCTATGTTATATTTTGACTACTCTGAGCAAGTCTTCTCTAACAGGGATGATAATTAGAAGTTTGGATACCATGGTCATTACCTCCTCATCAGTCTACTTGGACGGTGATACTCAAATAACCTACCTATTTTGGATTAACTAATCATTCTCTTGATGGTTTACCTAGAATAAGTCCTCTTACACTGTAAGTTGGTAGAAATTTCTGAAATAATATCCAATGTTGTCCCATATGGCTAAAATCTAGACACTCTGAAGGGCCTCTATCACACTGATTATTTTGATGCTGATATATTCTATAGTTTTGGCCTAAAATAGATCTTCTAGGGTAGATAATATGTCTATCACTAGTCAAGAAAGAATTATCATCAATTTTATTCCTATTAACAGAGGAACTACTACCCTACCTTGGCACTAAACCTGTATGGATGATACTATCAACATCACTCAGGTTTCACTCATTGAAAATATCTAGATTAATGATCACATAAAAAAGTAGGTGTGTGGAAGAAATTCACTTGTGAGTGGATGGAATACCTAATCCCATCCTCAAAATATATCAATCGTTATAACTTGTCACTAGATAGATGTGGTGTGAAGCGTTATAACTATGAAAAATTAAATGAGTTACCTACGAATAACATTGAACCCTACTCTAGGTACATAAATTCCATAGCTTAGTCAGTTCTTAGTGCCTAAGGAAAAAATAAATCATAGAAGGCAGTCTATAATTCCTCCTATAGCATGCCCAGATGAAGACCAAAAAAGGTAATTGCATCCCACCATGGTTTAGAGGAATCACACAGTATGTTGGTGGAAAGCATGAACCTCCTCTCTAGTGGAATCTCTAGATACTGGAATATAGATAAGATTTCCTATAGACTAGACTCAATACCCTAAGGACCACCATCTCCTAAAAATATGATAAGATGTTGTTTTTGGAACTCATGAGTCATATCATCCATAATAGGGTAAAGTTTTGAAGCACCATAAATGTATTTCAAATAATGTAAGAAACTCTCTCGTAGCTGAGAATCAGTTATTATTTTAGGAATAATAGTAGGTCCATCATGTGGCACTACTAGAGGGATCACTGGTTCCTTAGGGCCCATCACCTTCAAAGTGTGATTGGCACAACCTTTTTGTTGCATGAATAGAGGAAGTCATGGAGAAATAGTTCTAGAATTTTCATGCATGGGGCTCATAAAATGATTTTTAAGATGATATAATCACTAGTATAATAAAGTCCTAAATATTGGGGCTCACAAAACAATGTAATAATACAACTACCCACTTAGAATTCTATGGTATTTGCATGAGTTCAAATTTTAATTACTAGGATTTTAGTTAGTTAAGGTTCAATTACACTTTCCTATTAATTTATTGGAAAAAATTTTATTTTAAAAGTCGCAATTTACATTCTAAGGTGGTATTTTTCTTTTATTAATATTACAAGGTTCAATTAAATGGATCATTATTCCCTGCTAATAAAGGATCATACACTATATAACTGAAATTAACCCCTATTTAATGTTAATTAATTCTAATCAAATTCAGTCTTAGAATGTAACGAGTAATATATTATGGATTGACTTGATTAATTACCCCTTCCAATTCACAAGGTCCCATTCACCTCATGAATTGCAACCATTATTCACACTACTGGAATTTTACACTTTACCAATGGTTCAAAACTGTTGGTAAAGGCCTGGAAACCGTTGGTATATAGTATACCAACGTTTCCCCCAACCATGGCCAAGTAAGCCATGACAATATGCCTATACTGATGGTTCTATGAAAACTGTTGGTATATGTGTCAAAATAGAATTTATATCAATGGTTTCTACAAACTGTTGGAATATGTGTGTTAATGTATAACATATACCAACGATTAGTTAAACTATTGGTATATGTGTGTTACGCTTATACCAACAGTTACAACCATTGGTAGAAACTTATACCAACAGTTACAACCGTTGGTATAAATTTATACCAATGGTTATAATAAAACCATTGGTATATTTATATTATAGTATCTATACCGACAGTTTAAAACCGTTGATATATTTGCTCAACTCTACAACAGCAGCAGGCCCCTCTCCCCTCTCCAGACATGAAACAACACAGCTCCACAGCAACACAGCAACACACCTCCCCCTCTCCAGACCTACAACAACACCAATACAAATTCCCCATCCAAATTATTCAAAATTTAGAATTCATTCCAGAATTTAAAATTTTAGAAATTTAGAAATTTAGAAATTCAAATACAGTAACACCCATAAGAGAAAAATCATACATGTTATAGGAAATGAAGTAACACCCATAAGATTATTCCAAATTTAGAATTCATTCCTCACTCAAACCACAACACCAACAGACATAAGAGTATTCAAAATTTAGAATTAATTCCTCACTCAAACCACAACACCAATACACACAAGAGAAAAAACCTACATGTTATAGGAATCACATGGGATGTTTAGTCATGGTCTTGGGTTGAGTATCATAAAACCAATAGAAAAACATGGGTAGATTGGAGAAAGACCATGATACCCATAAGATAGACAATGGTAGTGGTCATTTTCTTAGACCTAGGATTAGTTATAGGAAGAACGTGGGATGTTTATATTCCTCTAATTATTATGTATCCATGTATAAATGGTTCTTGATGTGTTAGTGGGAAATATTGGCCAATGTCGACATATGATATGGGTTACCGAAATAGCCAACATGTTTTTGATAGGATTTTCAATTAGAATAAGGGGGTATGTGGCTAATTGTAATTTGCTCTCCTGGGTGTGATGTGAGATGAATCCCTATCTTGGGTAGTGACTATGAATATTCAATTAAGTCTTTGGTATTGGGTTCCCAAAGGGACTTTGGTTTGGTCCTGGAACCCATTGTTTGAGGATGATATTTAGGTGAACCATGGGGATATGGTGTCACCATATGTATTCCTCACCATTGGGGTATTTTTATGAGACTTTGAAACTTATTTTTCAAGAATCTATGTGTAGACTTGTTGACCAATTTGGTATATGGTATTCTTGAGTGTTCATAGGTTTTATATGAAATCACTATATGATATTTATATGTTGTATGTAATTGTATAGAATGAACGACCCATGATTGAGAATTAGAACATGAGTGTTGGTGCATGTTCATGATGGGATGTCGATAATCATTCCTAATATATGAAAAATATTAAAACTAATATATACAATACTGATTTGGAGTGTAAAACTAAAAAACCGATTGACATCAGATGGATCTATAGGGATGAAGGAGTTCCCAGCCTGGGTAAAGAGAGAGGGATCTAGTTTAGACCAAATCAAAATAGAAAATAAAAAATAGATGAATAACATTAGGACATACATATTAGAACTAAATAATTGAGTGGGGGCGGTCTGGGGGAGGGGGAAGTCTAGGTGGTGTGTGGGGCTGTCTGGGGGGTGGGAGGGCTGTCCGGGTGGTGCAGGGGGTTGTTTGGGGGTGGTGGATGTCTGGGGTGAGTGGGCGCTTTCCAGGGGGTGGGGGTGATGTCCGTGGGGTGGGGGTCGTCCAGGGTAAGGGGCTGTCTAGTGGGTTGGGGGCTGTCAGGGGGGTAGGAGGTTGTCCGGGGTGGGGGGGTGTTGTCTGGTGGGGGGGGGCTGTCTGGAGTGCGTTTTCAGCCACCATGATCACATGAAACCTCTTATTGATGTGTCCTCTAGCCGAACATTTCACAATTAACACACTCTTTATTGTCGTCAAATTTCATGGTATTCTGAGGTCGTTCATCCGATTTTGACCACCCCACGCAATCTTTTCAAGTGCGCCAAACACCTAAAAAAACATATTCTACCATGTCATGAAAAATAGACATCCTAATGACATGTCTTCATTTTTTAAACATCACGAATAATAATTGTGGTGTTTTCGTATGATTTCAAGTCATTCTGATATCGTTCGGTATGTATTTGACTGTAAAACGCATGTTTTGGTCATTTACAACACGCGGAGTGGGTTTTCAGCCACCGCAGTCACACGACACCTCCTATTGATGTTTTTTCGACATACCCAATTCACAATTCACCCACCCTTTGTTGTCGTTTGATTTCATGGGATTCTGAGGTCGTTCGGCCGGTTTTGACCACCCCACGCACACTTTTCAAGTGCACCAAACACATAAAAAACATATATTTAGCCGTGTCATGCAAAACATACATTTGAATGATGTTTGGTCTCCTCATACAACTCAAGAATAATAATTAGGGTGTTTTCATGTGATTTCAAGTCATTCCTATGTCATTTGGTATGCATTTCACCATCAAATGCATGTTTTCGCCATTTACAACATGCGGTGTGCGTTTTCAGCCATCGCAGTCACACGACACCTCTGATTGAAATTTTGTGTGGCTGACCATTTCAAAATTCACCCACCCTTTCTTTTTGTCCAATTTCATGGCATTCTAAGGTTGTTCGGACGGTTTTGACCACCCAACGCACGGTTTTTAAGCGCGCCAAACACCTAAAAAAACATATTCAGTCGTGCTGCACAAACCGTGTGTCTGAATGACGTGTCTTCTCCTCATACACATCAAGAATAAAAATTTTGGTGTTTTGTGTGATTTAAAGTCATTATGAGGTCGTTTTTTATACATTTGACTGTTAAACGCATGTTTTGGCGATTTATGACACGCAGAGTGCATTTTCGGCCACCGCGGTCACACAACACCTCCGATTGATGTGATGTATGGCGTAACATTTCAGAGTTCACCAAACCTTTGTTTTCGTTCGATTTCATGGCATTCTAAAATCATTCGACTGGTTTTGACCATCCCACACATGATTTTCAAGCGCGCCAAACACCTAAAAAATACATATTCAGTCATGCCGTGCAAACCACACATCCGAATGATGTGTCATCTTTTTTTACACCTCACAAATAATAATTAGGGTTTTTTCATGTGATTTCAAGACATTCTGGTGTCATTGGTTATGTATTTGACCGTAAACACATGTTTTGGCCATTTACAACAAGTAGAGTAAGTTTTCGGCCACCGTGGTCACACGACATCTCCGATTGACATGTCGTCGGGTCGACCATTTCACAATTCACCCACCCTTTATTTTCCTCTGATTTCATGATATTCTGAGGTTTTTCAGCAGGTTTTGACAACCCCAGGCACGCTTTTCAAGCCTTCCAAACACCTCAAAAACATATATTCAGCCATGTAGTGCAAATCGTGCATCCGAATGATATGGCATCTCCTCGTACACAACATGAATAATAATTATGGTGTTTTCTTGTGATTTAAATTCATTCCAATGTAATTCGGTACGCATTTTACCATTAAACGCATTTTTTGGCCATTTACGACACGTGGAGTGCATTTTAGGCCACCGTGGTCACACAACACCTTTGATTGGCGTGTCGTATGGCCGACCATTTCACAATTCACCCACCCATTCTTTTCGTCTGATTTCGTGGAATTCTGAGGTCATTCGACCGGTTTTGACCACCCCACGAACACTTTTCTAGCACGACAAACACCTAAAAACACATATTCAGTCGTGCCGCGGAAACCGCACATCCGAATGACATGTCATATTTTCATACACCTCATGAATAATAATTAGGGTGTTTTCATGTTCTTTCAAGTCATTCTGATGTCGTTCGGTATGTATTTGACTGTAAAACACTTGTTTTGGCCATTTACGACATGCAGTATACACCTTCATAAATATAGCAAAAAACCACATACAAACAGACATAAAACAGTGTAGAAACACCTAAAATAGCACAAAAAACACATAAAACCATCAAACTCTTAAAAACATGTAATGTACTATAATTCCCTATTTCAATCATCATATGACAACAACCATCCAGTAGAGTTAATAACAGTTTCAAAAACACAATCATTATTTACACTTATTTCAATCTTCATATGACAACCACTCTTCCAGTAGTAATTCACCCCACCCCTGCAAAACCGCCCCAACCAGCACTGAACCCCCACCTCCCCATCAAATTATAATAGGTAGTATGGTATGAGAAATACTTACTAATGTTTAATAAGAGTTTTAAATTGGCTCAAATCCCATTTTTTCTGATCCTAGATTTGGTTATGTAATGATTTGTGATGAATTTTTAATTGAACATGTATTTTTTATAATATATGGTGAAATGGTATTTTCTTAGGATTCTCATCACTTATGACCCCATGAGTGAAACTAACCATCTCATGAAAAATAGATTGCAACTATCGTTGATGAGGGTAAATTTCAGTTGTTATATTAACATAAAATGATGTCCTTTTGAAACAAAAGAGAGACACATTGAGTGGTGTCGGACAAACCACACCTCAGATTGAAGTGGGGTTGACTCGTACACATCAAAAATGACCCATGGATCATTTTCCCAAAGCATCAACATAATAAGAAAGACTTTTGTTGGTTTTTCGTATGCCGGTTGTTGTTTCCACTTAAAATGTTGTCCATTTCAAAGAAAAGTGACTAACTTTGAGTGGTTCTAGCCACACCGCCCCTCAAATTGAGGCGGGGATTACTCGTACAAGTCAAAAATGACCCATGGATTGTTTTCCTATAGTTTCAACAGAATCCTAATGCGTTGGGTCAAATTTTTGTATGTCAGTTGTTCTTTTCCCTTAAAATGATGTCCATTTTAAACAAAAGAGATACATTTTGAGTGGTGTTGGCCAGTCCACGCCTCGGTTTGATGATGGGTTGACTTTTACACGTTACAAATGACCCATAGATCGTTTTCCTTAAGTATAAACACAATATGAATGTTTTTGGTCATTTTTAAGTATGATAGTTGTTGTTTTCAGTTAAAATGGTGCCCATTACAAATAAAAGTGAGACAGTTTGAGTGGTTTCGGCCACACTGGCTCACAGATTGAGGCGGGTTTGACTTCTACACATCACATATGACCCATGGATCATTTTCCTAAAGTTTTAATTGAATATGAATTCCTTTGGTTAGTTTTTCGTATGTCAGTTTTTGTATTCACTTAAAATGTTGTCCATTTCTAATAAAAGTGAGACACTTTGAGTGGTGTTAGCAACACCGTGCCTCAGATTGAGGCAGGGTTGAATCGTACATGTCAAAAATGACCCATGGATCATTTTCCTAAAGTATCAACACAATAATAATGAGTTTGGTTGGTTTTCCATATGCCAGTTGTTTTTTACTTGTAAGAGTATCCATTTTAAACAAAAAGAAAGACACTTTGAGTGGTACCGTCCACACCGTGCCTTAGATTTAGGCAGGGTTGACTCATACACATCACAAATGACCCCTGGATCATTTTCCTAAAGTATCAATAGAATCGAAATTCGTTTTTTTAGTTTTATGTATGCCATTTGTTGTTTTCACTTAAAATGTTGTCCATTTCAATGAAAAGTGAGACACTTTGAGTGGTGTTAGCCACACCACACCTATGATTGAGGTGAGTTTGACTTGTACATGTCAAATATGACCCATGGATCATTTTTTTGAAGTATCAACACAATCCAAATGTGTTTGGTCAGTTTTCTATATTGCAGTTGTTGTTTTCACTTAAAATGTTGTCCATTTCAAATAAAAGTGAGACACTTTTAGTGGTGCTGGAAACACCACGCATCGGATTGAGGATGGTTTGACTCATACACATTACAAATGACCCATGGATAATTTTAATAAAGTATCAACACAATCCAAATGTTTTTGTTTCGTTTTCCATATGCCAGTTGTTTTTTACTTAAAAGAGTATCCATTTTAATCAAATGAAAGACACTTTGAGTTGGACCGACCACACCGTGCCTCGGATTAAGGCTAGGGGGAGGCTGTCTGAGGGGCTATCTGAGGTCCAGGGGGGGAGGGTGGGGGGGATTTCTGGGGTCCAAGGAGGAGGGTGGGTAATGTATCTAAAACTCTATCTAGGTATCATACATCGAATTCCGACAGGACTACAAACTGCTACGGGGTTTCATCCTAGAGCACGTCCAAATAACAGCATTACCGCGGCGTGACCACGGTGTGTTGTCCCAGTCCAGCAACATTCGTCGGCCAGGATTCCAAATAAATCATATGTAGTTTTCCTTCACATTATAGAAACTGATCTTATGTTATAAAAAACAACTCTTGGTTTCAGATTGTGGTATGATAAGGATATATATTTTGTATTTGTTTTTTTAAAAGTGGTACTATATAGTTGAAACTACTGATTGAGAGTCAAATTATCTCACCCTGAACTATAACTGTGAGTTTTCACAGACATCGCACCTCCATTGGAGGGGTTTTATTATAAAAACAAGACATTATTTTTCAATTGAAATAATTATATTAAAGAAAACTTGTTCAAGATAATCAATTCCATATAATTTAGAAGAATTAACAAAGAAGCTAAATTCAGTTTAAAGGATTTTAAATTAAAGAGGCTACGAGAGGGACTCTACCTCAAGGGGTGTCTCCCATGGTTGTCTTGTGGTGTGTAGTATCTATCTATGATTTTTCTGGTGCTTTCGTATTGTGAGAAATGTGTATTTCATGGTCAGTTTAATAAATACATTATTCAATTAGAAAATACACCAATAGACAATAGAGATGTACCCACTTTTGAAAGAGAATACCTTCCAAATAACCAACTCGGAAATCCAACACCAACATTTTACTTTACCAATTCTAATTTCATAACATATGTACCACCAACTTATGTCTTATGAACCAATCAATTAAAGGGAAAGAAACTCATCACAATAACCCATAAAATATCATATAGAATCACTCACCTCAAAAACATTATAAAATCATTTGGATTCCATATTTGGTCAAAAATAAAGAGTTATACTGAATTCAAAAATATCCATACCAGAGTGAAAAACCAGAATAAAAAATAAAGAGTTATACAGAATTTAAAAATGTAATGGATTAATCTGCCCTTGATCACCATCTCCATCACCAATTTCATCTTCAGCCTCATCCTCGCCGCCATCTCTGTCCTCTTCATCATCATCATCATCCCCATGCTCATCCTCTGTCCCATCCTCTCCCTTGGCCCTATCCTCACCCTCGGCCCCATCCTCACCCTTGTACTCATCCTCATCCTCTCCCTTGTCCTCTTCAGCGTCCTCATCAACACCAGGAATGTCATCATCTAGACTTCCACTATAACTGCTGCCTGGTTCATTGGATAATTCACCCATCGATGATATATATGCTTGAAAAGCCGCGCTGGTCTCTGGTGAAAGTGATGAAGATAAAGCTTTGATCAGTTTCATAAATTCTTTCTCCCTCGTCTGAACCTATTCTTCCAACTCTACGACCCTTTTATCATACTGAATTTCATGATCCTTGGCCTATTCCAACTAGGTTGTACTAGAATGGATACCTGGAGAGGACCAATACCTCGTCGGGACTATATTCTTACCAGGTCGGCAGCATACTTGACCAAAGTGATCATCTCCCAAAACCTGATAGAAATGATCGTGTGGCCCTAAATTGTCAGGCTCTTGGGAATCAAGGCCCTCTAAAGTAGCCCGTTAAGAATATTGATAGATTATTAAATTTCAAAATACATATAAAACATTGAAATAAACAAATTAAAACTTAAAATCTTTTCTTGTGTCGTTTCATTACCTACAGTTCCATATTTTTTCCTCCTACTTGAGCAAAACAATTTTTCTCGAGGGATAAATCCTTCAATATTCAATTTTTTCTTCTGTAATGACAATGAAACAATATAAAGTGCAAGTATAATCACATATTCAATATTCAATAAATCACACAATTTAAGTAGGAAATAATAAAAAGGGAAAGTCCTAAAGAAAAATTATAAACCACTATATCGTACCAGCTGCCACTTTGATTAGACATAGTTGTGCTCCCAAGGTGTGGAGGTATTACATTGAATCAATTTTTTTTTTCAGAAGATTCCAAAATAATTTTTAATAATAAATAATATAATATTATGGAAAAATATGAAAACTATCATTTAAATTCCTCAAATGGGATTAATACCTTAAATTTGGCAGTCACCCAATGGGTAATAATTTGGTGATATTTCTCTATTGGATATTCATCCATGATAGGTAATATCTCCAACTTCGTGCACATTATATCACACTATCCAACATACATATCATGCTTATGAGCTCTCCAAAGTTCTCCTAGCTCCTTTAAACGTGCTGGTTGTGAACCTTCACCATTAGGAAAGTTAATCCGAAGCTGACACCCAGTAGATTAATTAATATAAATACAATAAAATACTACATTAAATTCAATATATTTTTACCCATATTTGTGCCCATACAATATCCTTGACTTTGTGTGAAACATGTCTCCAAGAGAGAGGGATGAACAGAATGATGTCGGAGTGTTTGGATAGCGTCACCAAAAAACCCCTGACATTCTTGACAAGATTTATCAATCATCTGTCCATCATCATTAGATTCTACTGTGAACTATGTCTGGCAGTTACATACCACACGCAAGTGAGTATGCTCACTCTCCCGCCTCCTGTCAGTAGATGAATCTGTTATTAAAGAAAAAAAATATCATTACAAGTAATAATAAAAATAAATTTTGTTATAAAAATTTGTTAGAGTTATATAAATATAACTGTGGTAGTCGGATCAATGGGAGTCACCGGATGTGAAGAAGCTGAAGGAATATCCAATACAGGTGGAGTGTCCCTCAGTGTACACTCCTCGGTCATATACTGTGTCTGATCCGGAGTCGAAGAAGGTGGAATATAATAGCTCGAAGATAATGAACCAGAATAAAAATATGATGGCACAGACTTCTGGCCAATAGGTAGTGTAATCATCGAAGGTCTAAATATCTCATGTGTCCCTAAAGACACACCAGGATCAAAATGGGGCGTAGAAGATATCTATGTAGCATGGGCATAGTCTAATCGGGTACGACCATTGGATCATCTAACTCCCACACCACGATCCCTTGTACCACTGGCCTTAGTAACGGGACCACCATATGATTGTCTAACTCTAACACCACCCCCCCTCCTGCCACCAGCCTCTGTACTGGGAGAAATATCAGTCTCCTTGTCAAATATCTCTCATCTAGGGGGTGGATCCTAGAAAAAATTTTAACACAAAAGTAAACACATGATATTATAAGTTATTGAAATATATATATTTGAAATAAAATACTCACAATAGGTATGAGTGGAGGAATGCACATCTATGTCATACGAAGATTATTTTCTATCATATTTTTCCTCCTCCTCTCTTTAATGGGTGTCATTTCCTGCAATAAAAATAAATATGGATGTAATTATAAACAGATAACTAATGTGTAACCCAAAAAACAAAACATTGAAAAACCATTTTGATAAAAAAACATAAATAAATAGAAGATTTATGGTGGTTTGAAGGTAAGTACTAGGATACACACTCTGAATGATGTAGGTGAAACATGTAGGTGAGAACACGATTATATGATTCTATATGTTTCCTACCACAACTTCAGGTTCACAATCAACTCTGACAATTGAGACATTAGAGTCATCATAATTAATAAATGGATTGCTTCCAATTGTCGTAGGGATAGTGTCAACTTCATCATCACCATCATCAAAAACATGTCTAGGATTTACATTAATAATTACACTGAATTTAGGATGATGATGATCTTTGACATAAAAAACTTGTTTCACCATTGATGCCAATACATATTGTTCATCAGTGGAAAGAGTGTGAGTCATATCAATAACACAAAATCCACAATCATCAATAATGGTGCCTTTCCTCTTCATTGAATCAAACCATTGAAATTTCATCATCGTGACTCGACCATGCGAGTAATAATCCAAAATTATTATTTTCTCCACAACTCCATAATAAGCTACATTTTTAGAATGATGTCTTGTATCCAATTAACTAGCATAACAGTCTATTGTGGAAGTTATCATAACACCATCATGCTGTGTTCTCATGTTTCTTTCTCGTTCAGTGAAAATAAATTTGTATCCATTGATCAAAAGTGATTTACTAGCCCGAGCCATGGTATTAGGACCAAAATCCAAAGATCTTATTTCCTCAGAAACTGAGTCTGTAGGAAATCTCAATACCTGAAATATAAACAAATAATAAAATTAATTAAATATTATTTTTATTTAGTTATTAAAGAAATATTTTTACCTTCAATTTCAACAAAGAAGAAAACCCTTTGATATGGAAAGTCTCTTTCCTTCTCAACGATAAAGAACGATTCTTTCTATATATCAATTCTTTATGTTCCCTGTAGATAAAAATAATAATAGTTTAACAAATATTTAATGTTACAAGAGATAATATAAGAAATAAATGTATGATTTACATACTTGATATACTCATCGAACAAATCAAAATTGAACAACATTGTGTGATGTGCCATCTCTCACTCTTCAAGGCTTAATATCGTCAATGTATATGATCTCAGAATTCCTCCTGTCTGAGGAAGGGAAGTAAAATTTGGTTCATTTTTCTCATATTGTTCTTCTTCATATCACATTGTTCTGTTTAATCTCATAGTAAGAATAGAAAAATACATTTAGAAGAAATCCAAACATTCTTGAGCCAATTTACCATCCACAATAGAACCTTCAGGATAATTCCTATTCTGGGAATATGATTTCAATTTTTACATGTTTCTTTTAGATGGATACATCCAACGGAGAGCAATGGGTCCTCCAAGAAGTATTTCGATTGGAATATGGACAGTCAGATGCAACATTCATGTAAAAAATGATCGAAGGAATATTTTCTCTAACTCACACAAAATTAATGGTGTCTCTGCCAACATTTTTTTCAAGAAGTATTTGGACAACTTCTTATCACAGAGATATCTAAAAAATACCACAACCGAATAACTGAGACTCTTACATTATTGTACAAGAGATAATGGATTTCTATTGGAATCAACTCATGAAAAGGGATATGATAATCATGAGTCTTCAAAGATTTTAGCTTTATATATTTTTTGTTGACCTGTTTTGATATACTTCTTGAATAGACATCATGAACTTTAATAGTCTCTAGCACTTCTTGAAATTGATTTTTTCAGCAGGTGTCTTCACATAAGAAGAAAATAGAACTTTCCATTTATTTTCACTGATACTGATAGGATGCAATTCTGGTCTAATCCCCCAATCTACCAAGTCACGCCGAAAGCGTAAATCATCTTTTTTCTTCCCCTTGACATTTAGAAAAATCCAAATCAACATTTAACATATATTCTTTTCAATGGGAATTACGTCTAAGTAGTGATGTAACAAGTAGGATGACCAATACAACAACTTAAAGAATATACTCTTCTTATTCCAATTGTAGTAGGTATCATTGGAAACATTTATCCTCTTTCTAGATTTCATTAAACCCTTCCCAAATTAATAAATGAAATCTTTTAATTCATTAACCTCATCAGTTCTATACATACGATGAGGTGGATCATGAGTCTCCATGGAATTGTCAAATCTTCGACGATTGTTTCTATATGGATGGCTCTTTGGAAAGAATCGTCGATGTCCCATAAAACTAAAACTATGATGATATTTCAGTCTTCTCAATCGAGTATTCTACATACAAATAGTCCATGACAATTTTACATTTGTGCTCCATCTATAAAACATTTCATAAGTAGGAAAATCATTGATCGTCCACATAAGCGCAGAATGCATCTGAGAAATGTCTTTCGAACATGAATCATATTTGGGCACACCCACATCCCAAAAAAGTTTCATCACTTTTATTAAAGGTTTCATATATACATATATATCATTTCCAGGATCAGAAGGGACATATATCAGTTTACCAAAGAAATTAAAAGGCTTTTTCATACACAACCATGGGGGTAGGTTATAAATGTGTATGAAAATCGGTCATGTGCTGTGCGAAGTAAGAATCTGCCCAAACAGATTAAAACCGTCACATAAGAGACCCAGTCTCACATTACACATGTCAGTTACAAATTCCGGATATCGAGCATCAAATATATGCCATGAAAATCCATCTTCAGGGTGAACCAACTCTTCATTATTCATTTTCCTATCGGTGTCATGACATCACATTTTACCTTATATTTTATTATACATGAAGAGTTTTTTAATCTGTGGATCAATGGAATGTGCCACGTTACTTTTTGTGGAACACAAGATGGTGTTCCATCATCTTTTGGCTCCCATCGGGAGGTTCCACATTTGATACAATCATTTATCTCAGCAGTTTCCTCCCAAAATAACACTACTGGAAATCATAGTTTTCCCAACACTTGTATACCAACGGTTCAAAAGGACCATTGGTATAGGTGTTTTGTACCAACAGGTTTGCATGAACCATTGGTAAATGTGGAATTTAGATGTGCTTTCCCAACAATTTCATCAAACTGTTGGGAAATCATTGTTCTTTTCCAACGGTCCATAAGAAATTTTGGTAAAGATGGACTTTAGATGAGTTTCCCAAACAGTTTCATCAAACCGTTGGGAAAGAATTGTTTTACCAACAGTTTTTAATAACCGTTTGAAAAAAAACCCAATTTAGACTAAGGTAGGTGACCCCCCCCCCCCAATTCCAGAAGCTTTACAAAAGCAGATTGTGCAACTCCAGAAGCGCTGCCCAACTCCCAGAAGCCCTTGAGAAGCCCCAGTACAGGTGCACCTCTTCCATCCGATCAGCTGCCAGGTTATACTCCTTCCAACTATTCTCAAGGATATCCTTATATTCTCAAGTATATTGTTATTCCCTATTTCTAGAGACTTTGGAAAATATTAGGATTCACTACTCCATGAATTGTGTACTCAAATCACTACATCGGTGTACACATTTTCCAATTAATGTTTTCATTACACATATACATTTATAAGGGCATGGGGTCTCTTTCTTGTGTTATAATGTTAAATATTCATTGTTTTTTTAATCTAAATGCGTCAAATATTACAGATTCATGTATATAAACTCATAAGAAATTGTTTGTAAAATTTATTCATAGTATTTCATGAAAATCACTCCTTTCAATTAGATCATCTCCAACATGAAGATCTTATTCATCTTAATTTTTTGTACACAATGTGTATTAAATAACAAGTATGTATCATGTTTCTATAAATATATATATATATATATATATATAATTACACATTGTTCACTTATCCTTTGCACAATAGAGCATATAGAGTATCTTCTTGAACTTTGAAACATAGTATGTGGTCCCTAATAAATTGTTTGTTTCTTTATGTTTTTTTTATCAGAATGGTTTTTCTATATTTTGTTTTTTGGGTTACACATTATTTATCTGTTTCTAATTACTTTTATATTTGTTTTCATTGCAGGAAATGACACCCATTGAAGAGAGGTGGTGGAAAAAGATGACAGAAAATAATCGTCACATGGCAGAGTTGGGAATTCCTCCACAAATCCCTATTGTGAGTATTTTATTTCAATTATATATATTTCAATAACTTATAATATCATGTTTTTACTTTTGTGTTAAACATTTTTTCTGGATCCACCCCCTAGATGAGATAAATCCAACGAGGAGCTTGATATTGCTCCTAGTACATAGGCTGGTGGTAGGAGGGGGTGGCTTCAGAGTTAGACGATCATCTGGTGGTCCTCGTACTAAGTCTTGTGGTACGAGGGATCGTGGTGTGAGAGTTAGAAGATCCACTGGCCATACCTGATTGGATTATTCCACTACCATAGACGTATCTTCTAAGCCCCATTTTTATCCTGGTGTGTCTTTAGGGACACACGGGATATTTAGGCCTCCGATGTTTACACTACCAGTTGGCCAAAGGTCTGTGCCAGCATCTTTTGCTTCTGGTTCATTATCTCTGAGCTATTATATTTCACCTTCTTCGACTCCTACTCCGACATAGTATGCAGCTGAGGAGCATACAATGAGGGACACTCCACCTGTACAGGATATTCCTTCAGCTTCTGCACATCCAGTGACACCCATTGATCCAACTACAACATGAATATTTATAACAAATTTTTATATCAAAATTTATTTTTATTACAACTTGTAATAATATTTTTTTTCATTAATAACATATTCATCTACTCATAGGAAGTGAGGGAGGGGTTGTACTCGATTGCGTGTGGTATGGAACCACCAGACATAGTTGATGGTTGAATACAATGATGATGGATAGATGATTAATAAATCTGGGCAGGATGTCAGGGTTTTTTGGCGAAACTAGCCAAGTACTCTGACATCATTCTGGTCAGCCCTCTCTCTTGGAGAAATCTTCCACATGAAGTCAAGGATAATGCGTGGGCACAAATATGGGTAAAAAATATATTGGATTTAATTTATTATTTTTTTATATGAATTAATCTATTAGGTGTTAGCTTCGGTGTAACTTCCCTAATGGTGAAGGTGCACGACCAGCACGTTTAAAGGAGCTAGGAGAGCTTTGGAGAGCATATAAGCATGATCTGTATATTGGATGGTGTGATAGATTGGGCACATAGTTGGAGACATTACCTATCATGGATGACTTCCCGATAGAGAAATATCTCCAAATGGTTACCCATTGGGTGACTGCCAAATTTAAGGTATTAATCCCATTTGAAGTATTTAAATGACAGTTTTCATATTTTTTATTAATATTATCTTATTTATTATTAAACTTTATTTAGGAATTTTATGAAAAAAAAACAAAAAAACATTGATTCAAAGTAATACCTCCACACTTTGGGCACACAACTTTGTCAGATCATGAAAGGTAGCTAATACGATATAGCTGTTTATAATTTTTCTTTAGGACTTACCATTTTTATTGTTTCCTACATAAATTATGTGATTTATTGAATATTGAATATATGATTATACTTGCACTTTATATTGTTTCAATTTCATCACAGAAGCACAAATTGAATATTGAAGGATGTATCCCTTGAGAAATTTTTTTTCTCAAGTAGAAGGAAAAAAGATGGAACTGCGGTTAATGAACCGATAAAAAAAATATTGTAAGTTTTAATTTGTTTATTTAAAAGTTTAATATCTATTTTTAAATTTAATAATCTATTAATATTTTTTAACAGGATTCTTTAGAGGCCCTTGATGCCTAGGAGCCTGATAATTTAGGGCTACACAATCATTTATATCAGGTTTTGGGAGATGAGCACTCTGGTCGAGTACGCTGCCGACCTGATGAGAATATAGTCCCGACAAGGTATTGGTCCTCTCCAGGTATCCATTCTAGTACCACCGAGTTGGAACAGGTCAAGGAGCATACAAGACAATCTGATAAAAGGGTCACAGAGTTGGAAGAATAGGTTCAAACGAGGGAGAATGAATTTATGAAACTGATCAAAGCTTTATCTTCATCACTTCCAACAGAGGCCAGTGCAGCTTCTCAGACATATATGTCATCAAGGGGTGCATTATCCAATGCACCTGTTGGCAGTTCTAGTGGAGGTCTAGATGAGGACGTTAATGGTGATGATGAGGATGCTGAAGAGGACAAGGGTGAGGATGAGGATGAGGAAGAGGGAGAGGATGGGGCCGAGGGTCAGGATGGGGCTGAGGGAGAGGATGAGTGTAACACCCTAAGCTTCCACAATACATTTCCCTTTGAATAATTAAATATATTTCATTGTACACGAATTCGGGATTCTAACACACCACAACCAATCAAACTAACCGTTATGAATAGTAATACCCACTTTTTAAAATTTTATACATTTTATCATTCAAAATGGACTCCATTTTTGGATTCAAAATATCGAAATTAGCTTAGGGTGAATTTTTGGTACTTTCCTGATAACTTTCATATTTTGATGAATAGTGAAAATTACTAAATTTTAAATAAAAACAACTTTTTTTAATCAAAATAATTAATAGTGATAAGTTATGAATTTTAGTGGTTTTAAAGTATATTTAGAATATATTTTTACCATTTAATACAATGTTGGTCATTGGATGTAATTTCACATTCAAACCAGACATAAACAAGTGTCAATCTTTTGATAGTTATTATTTCTTAAAAACAAGCTTTTTGTTTTGACAGCGGGAATCAATTTTAAATTAACTTATGCCACTTCTGTGTTTTGAATTTGGAAAAATGGATTCCATATTTGGAATTAGGATGTCCAAATTGGGTTAATAGGTAACTCTTATTTTTAGACATTTGAACAATTACTTCGGTAAATATTTTATTTACCATGGTTAAAGGGTAAATCCGGTAAATAAGGGAAAAAATAATATTATAATAATATTAATTTACACTAAAACGTGTCCTAAACCTATTGGATGATAAATGTCGGACTATGGTCATCTTTGGGTCAATTTTGGGACCTCATATATCCACTTGTAAGTGATAATGACACTTTATATTAATTATGTTAAAGTAAATAACAAAATGATATAAGCATATACCTTTTTGCAAAACAATTTTTAAATAAGGTTATATATGTTATATTTTCTACTATAAACATTCATTAGAAATAGAAAATATTTCCTACATAATGGTATTTTATTTATAATATTTATACATTGAATAATCAAATATATTTATGACACAACAATGATGCAGTATTTTCCTTATTAATGAATGAATCAAATAATTGGTATTATAAATGTTAAAATAAATATAATTTGAAAGTTTTGATGACATCCACGAATATTATTTGTCAATATGACATGTTATTATTGCTTAAATGAATTTGGTTTGAATTAATAAAGTTTTTATCACTTTAATAAAAATCAATTTTTGAATAGTGTCAAAATTGACATAAATGAGTTTTTAAAACAAATATTATATTATTAATTTATATTCTATTCCTAAAAATATAAGGTTCGGCCAAAGGACTTTTATAATGATAGTTTAATTATTAATGGACCACTTTTAGGTAGATTTTATGTTTATAGTAAGTTTATTAACCATATAATATAAAAATACAATGTGACATGGTTAATGTCAAACTAATTAACTAAGAGTTAAAACTAAAAGATAAAACTAATAAAGTGGCCCAAACCTATCTAAAACCTATTGGTTGAGTTTTTTTCCACCTATAAACACATTATACTTTAAATAATACACTTTGGAGCCATTAGGAACCGAATATGAATTTATTATAAAATAATATTTTTAGCTTTTCCTAAGGTTCCCCTCACCCCTCTTATAAAAGGGCACTCCGTCTTTTCTCAAATTCATAACATCAAAGGCTTTTGGTTTGGCCAAAACCTGCCCAAATATTCCATGAACTTCCCTAAATTCATCCTATAGGCACTACTTCAGTCACAAAGCCAACTTAAGGAGACCTTATGATCAAATCAAAAGGAAGAACCCGAAGAAGAGGTAATGATTTCCCCACCCTCTATCAAGTTCCTTTCTTATTCCACTTCTTCATTATTTGTTATTTCCATTCTGAAATAATAAATCCAGTAACTTCTCTATACTGTGATGTTATTACAAATATGGTACAACCATATTCAGTACTCTATCCATCCATTGAAATACATTTCACCAAACATGTGTACATACGGCCTACCGTCTCCACGTCATGGTGTAATTGATATTCATTATATTATTAGTTGGAAGGGTATAATAATGATGTTTAATTAATGTAAATAATAAATATAACATTATAATGATTCTATATATATGATATACCATCCAATTATATATTATTTTGATATTAAAAAAATGATATTGTCGCTCGTGGGTACGTACGGATTACCATCTCCACGAACGCGATGAGATTCATTCCCTATAATATCCATTCAAGACTAAATTTCATTTGATGATTAAAAATAATGTTTAGAGATATGATATAATTATGTATATGAATAAGATACATCCCATCCATAAAAAATATGGCTCACATAACAAATAATATAAAGGAAAACGAATCTGTTAACACCCAAAATGATGATAATACTAAGATATTATTAACAAATCAATGTTAAAAGATCATATATGTTATCATATTAATGTATATGATTCTTGTATAATTCAAAAAAAAATTATTTTACCATTATACATGAGGTTAACATACCCTCGACTAAGGAAAAATTAAAAGTATGGGGTTTCTTATCTCACTTTTAATTTCATGAGATTTCCATTGTTCACCACTTATTTATTGCATGTTGTGTGTGTACTGCCCATGGTTATATTCATTGTGTAATATAATTTAATTTATGTATATTTACATCATCATTGTTTTATCCTTCTTTCATGGGTGCATGTTTCATTTGTAACCAAATCTATAACGGAATTTGAAATTTCAATTTCCACTCATTCGGCTTTACGCATTCATTATTGATTATTTTACCCCAAGATTATGTGTGGGATCACTATTCATTTTCTTATGTCATAATTTACACTCCCCATTCTTTGGATTTACTTTTTATACACATAATCAATCCATTGAAAAAATTTCAATTCATCAACATGAACTTGATAAGAGTAATTTTAACTCAATCTCCATTTATTGAGTTAAACATCTAATTCATTGGTGTTGTTTTTACAAGAATATGTGTGAATGTCATATGATTGTTTTAAACTGAATATCCAATCATATTGAGTGTATTTATATTTTTCACACATAATTAGGTCGTTGATTTATCCTTAACCTAATGATATAGTCATTATAAGAGATTTCATCTCAATTTACGTTCCATTGAGACTTCTTTGTTGTTATATACCAAATCACATTTATATGGTGTATATAATGTACTTTGACATAGTATATCATGAATCCCTTTATTCTCATGATATTACAAAATTTTGAATACCTTAATTATTTGTATTCATGTGTATCTCTTTTGGTTAGAAACTCAAACTAAAATATCATTTTTAAATGTTTTAAAGATTTATTCTTCTAAATATTTCTGATTAATGTCCATGTTTTAAAAATGGTTTTAAGGATTTATTTGTATTGACATTAAATTTTTAAAATTAAAATTAATTTTAAAAGTTTCAAAGTGGTATGGGACACATAGATTCAAAAATCCATTTTTAATTGATTCTTGACAAATAGTGTGACTTTTAAATGTTTTCAGGAAAAAGGGGAATATTTCTCTCTAATAGTTTTAATGATTATTTGCATCTATCATTCATTATTATCGATTGAGGTTAATCTGTTACAATACAATCTTCTATATTGTATTGAATGAGTTATGTTTGACTGTGGATGTGCTATTTTTATACCATTCATGGTTTGTGGATAAAGTATTGACATTTCGTACGCTAGTTTTAATACGAATGTTTATGTTATGTTTAAAACTGTTCATATGAGGAATGCATTGGACATACTAACTGATTGGTGGAGCCTTCTTTAGCCCCCCGATACATTGGTAGGTCTCATGAGACAAACTAGTGTCTTGGAACAAGGCCTTGCACTACCAAAAAACAAGGCAAAGGAAGCGCTGCCCTTTATCAGCGCTAAACAGAAATCGCTGATAAAGGGGTATGCCATTATGAGTGCTATCTAAAAGCACTGATAAATGTTACATTTATCAGCACTTTTTTTAGCGCTGATAAAGGTATCTCTTTATCATCCCTAAAAAGTGCTGATAAATGAATGTTTTATCAGAACTTCAATTTTAGAGCTGATAAAATGTACCTTTATCAGTGCTTTTAATGAGCGCTAATAAAGGTTCTGTTAGTTTTTATTTAACAACCCTAACAGGCCATCATCGCTCGCATGCGGTCAAGCTTTCGCGGAAGCTGAACCAGGCCCCTCGCCGCCATAACCTCCTCCTCGTCCTTCTCATCCTCCTCCTCATCCTCCTCCTCCTCCACCGTTGTCGTCGCCTCCTCCCCCACCCCCACTACCATGACCGCTACTGCATCTGCCGCCTCCACCCCCACTGCCACGACTACCGCCACCTTTGCCGCCGCCATCGCCTCCACCTCTGCCGCCACCGCCTCTGCCTCTGCCGTCGCCGCTAACATTATTGATACTCATTTTTAGGTAATTTTTTTTCTACCGCTTGAATTGAATGTGTGAAATCCTGATTTAAGGTGTTATTTCAAGAGTCAATTGATGATATAGTTGATAATGGTTTTGGATTCACAGTTCCTTACATATTATAGAATTATGGAGTAGTAATAGAGACTTGTGTGGTTATTTTATCCATTAAAAATTTAGGTATAAAAAGAGATGGTACAGTTTATCTGGAAGAATTTAATCATTACACAGAGTCATAATAAATTCAATATGAACCATTGGAATAAACTGCTAGTGTTTTATGTTAGTGATTATGTCTTTATCATAGTTTCACATCACTTGGGACATCAGTGACTAGGTTTTCAATGTCTTTTTGCACCGAGTAATGGGATAAAAATAATTATTTTTGATCACTAGGGATTATTTCTTATTGGTTTCAGTTACCATCTGGTTTGATAACTATCCATGATGTGTTTAATATTTTCCATTTGAGTAGGTATATACCAGATCATTTACATGTGATTAGATGGGGGATGTTGATCTTGATCCCGATAATACTTTGGTTCCCCATCCAATTCAGATTATGAATCTGGAGTATAAGGTACTACATGATTAAATGACCCCGAGTCTAGATAATGTGGTAGTTCAGACAATATATCCATGATACATGGGTGAATGACTCGTTGATGAGGTAGTAGTGTCCTTCTTCATTAGAGGATACATGATCTTGAGGGATTTCTGGGGGAAAATCATTTATGGTCAGGAGATTATAATGTCTCATTACATTTTATGTGAGGTATGTTTTAACATTTTTTTGATTTTTTTTTTGATTGAGGAATGCTGAGAAAGGATTTGGAGGACACATGTATTGGTAAATTTAGTGATCTTTCGGGAATTTTTAGAAACCAAACAGCATTTTTTACTATATTCTGAGAAATTACTTGATGTGTAAATGTAGTACATGACATGTAATGACCTCCAAAAATGACACATTAATTGGATGCACAATGTGACAATTTTACAAACTTTGTAACGGTTACATATCATTTAAATAAAAAATATAATGTTTTAAATAAAAAGTGAATTGTTTTTTTTTCAATAGGATTACACGACATGTAAATGTATTACATGTAGTGTCAATGTCACAGAAAAGGTTTTTTGGGAACCATAGAGTTATTGAGGCTTCATATTTTTTACAAAATTATCCTCTTGGATAGATCTTTATCCTGATGATGTTTTTGGTCACTCCCTCCCATATAGTTCACATTATTCTATGCTTGATCACTATTATGGTTGAATTTCTTTTTTCGAGGTATGTGATCCTTCTTATTCCTATTTGTATTTTTTTGCACCTATGGTTTGGATAAAAGTTAGTGATCAGATAGTGATTTCTATCAATAAATTTAAATTTATTTGCATGAATTGTCTTTTGGGGTTTGTGGGATATGGTAAATGGTGTACTCGGTTTTAGATTATTTTATTCTCATGGGTTTCACCTATATTATGTTTTCATTTTAGTTAGAAATTTCCTCTGTTGTGTGCCTCTCCTCTACCACGAACGCACCTCTTCCATGTGCTTAACAACACCTTCATGGTGAGTTTTCTCATGTTACTCATTGGTTTTCTCTTGTATTCATGTTATTACTGTTTGATATTAATGGTTATAATGTGAAATGTACGGGCTAAAGGACCTATTGAAAATTGTGGCCATTGGTGGTCCTTGTTTGCGCACTAAATGAATTAAATGTTGGTTGGTTATTATTGAACATTGGAATATATAAATTTGTAATTTACGTATACTTGAATTATGAATGAACACCCCAGGATGATAAAACTTTTGTGATAACCCCTAAATTAACAAACAAAATTGAATAATGGATTCTTTGTGAAATCAAAAATTTTGATTGTTTGGTTTGTATGGTTTTGCAATTGTGAGCACGATTGTATTTTTGTATGGTGTTGCGGTTGTTGGCATGATTGATATGCCATTTTTCATTCCATGTTGTAGTTATTCCACCATTAAATATCAATCCAAACTTTACCCATTTGAATGGAACCACCACTTTGTTACTAGTGAAATTCCACTGAATCCTTGAAAACCACTTCTAGAGGACTCTATGAGACACTTTAAAATACATGGAACATGCTTCACCATACATGGATTTCATATAGATTTTAATGCCACACAATATTTTTCTCCATAATTTACACCGCATGAATAATATTCTGACTCAAACATGGAATAAGTTTCAGTTTAAATGTTACATGTCATGTGAACCTAGGTCACACACAATGTATCTCCAAGACATATACATCAGCATGAAACCATGTACATGCCATGAAATAATGGTAGAACAATATGAAATGTGTTTTACTTCACTCACACCATGTATAGATACCATAGAGACTTAATGTGTATAGACTATACACCCCTAGTGGTCATGTAAGGACTACACACAACGTATTCCACAAAAATGTGATGTATAGCTGGTGAGGTGACTCAATATGTATCTAAAGTACACACCTTTAGCTCAATTTGTTCTAAATATCATGTATTTTCAAAGGCATCATTTAGTCTTTGTAAGACTAACTTGGTATAAATTTTATATATGTTATATTAAATCAGGTATCTTATACATAGACGAAGTTTACCCCACTGGACACACCATGTATATGGATTTCACATGTGTTTGAAGGCATTTATACCATGAGTTGTTTTTATCAAACCCAAACAATGCTACCTGGTTAATTAAAACATAATATTAGGCAAGTTCAAGATCGAACCCATAAAGATGATGAATATGAATAAATAATGGATGAATGCCAATCGGTTGACAAAAGAGTATGAAGATGGTGTGAAATAGTTTATCAAGTTTGCAAGAGATCATGCATGTGACCCTTCTCAAATCCTTTGTTCGTATTTGTGTTGTTGTTATTCAAGACAAATTAGTCCATAGGAGTTGGAAGAACACCTGATCTGTCACGGAATAGATCGAAGTTATACATGTTGGAATAAACACAGGGAAAACCCACAAATAAATTCGTAGGCATTTCAATCCTTCTAGGGCTGAAAATGGATATCAGATACACATAATTGATAGTTTATAGGACGGTTTCGAGACCATATTTTTAAGCAGTTAGATGAAAATCCAGACTCAATTTCAGAATGACTTCAATGACTAGTCATAGGAGTAAGTTTGTTTGTATTATCTTACAATGCTTATGCAGTTAATGGTTATACATTCAATACTAATGAACATGATGAAGATAGTACCATGAAAAATAGTGGGGTTACACTTATGGTTGAGGCGATTCATGTTTCTTGTGCTAAGGAAAAAAAATCCAATTTATGCGAATATGTCATACTTTGGCATCATCAAACGAATAAGGGAGTTGGATTATACGAAATTCAAAGTGCCGATTTTTCAATGCAAGTGGGTTGATAACAGGAGTGTTGTTAAAATAGATGAATTGGGATTCATGAAAGTTGATTTCAGTAAGAAAGGGGAGAAAGATGAACCATTTATAATGGAATCACAGGTAGTACAAGTATTTTATGTTCCATACCCCGCAAACCGAAATTGGTCAATTGTTCTGTTATCGACCAAAAAAACTGAAGGGTCAGATGAAATTTCAACAGAGGTTGAGCCTTTTATAAGGAAATAACAATCATTTCGCAGCGGTCCCAATGTAGATGGTGTATTCTATGTTAGAGGAGACCACAATGAAGGGATTTACATAGTTTATAGAGGATTAAAATCTCTTCATCCTTTAAAGAAGAAAAGAGAGTATAAAAATTAGGTTATTTGTTTATTGTAACATACATTGTGTTACATTATGTTATTATTTGTTCGTTACTATTTTAATGTAATCTAAATTAAATATTAAACCACTTCTGGAGATAATGACTTTTTCACCTGGTGACGCGCCCAATCCCGAGGCACAAAAGGTCTCTCAACCAGCAGCTGGTGGTCCCACTATTGAGAAACAACAGGTTTCTCAACCAGATGCTAGTGGTCCCAGTGCAGAGCAACAAAAGGTTTCTCAACCTGTTGGTGCTGGTCCCAGTGCTGAGGTACAACAGGTTTCTCAACCTGTTGCTGCTAGTCCCATAGCTGATGCTAGTGATCTGGGGGAAGATATTGATGCTACTTCTGAGGAAATGGTAAGAAATGAAACCCTAAAAGCGCAAAAAAAAACAAGAGCGTCGTAGTTTTACAGTGTTATCCAAAATCCTTAAGGAAAAAAGAAAAAGGCATCAAATTTGAGGTGGGATGGAATAAGAGAAGCCAACATGTTAACCCCAATAGAGCCATATTTAGTAGCTACATTGGAATCATCACTTGGCAACACGTGCCGATTGATGTACAGTTGTGGCGCCATGTTTTCACCAGGATGAGGACACTAATGTGGGAAGAGATTAGGGTAACATTATGATATCATTTTTTAATTTTCTAAAATAAAATAAAATACCAAAAAAATCGACTTACTCTTCATCATCCATTGCATAGTGCATTTATAGTAGATGCCTCGCACAAGGAATATGTATTAAGAGTTGCAGGAAGGATTCATAGAGGTTTTCGCACAATTTTAATGAAATATCCTCTTAATGATACATAAGGAAAAATCAAGCCACACCCACCTCCTCTTTATGCATACTTGATATCCCAAGGAGTGTGGGATGTGTTCAGAAACCATCGTGAGGAGCAGACTTTTCAGGTACATTGTGTGGGGTAATACGTTGTTGACGTTTGCTTGTATTCATCACTCTGATTGAAAGTTTTTTCTTTATGAAACATCATCTATGTTCTGAAAATAAAAAATGCACAACAGAACCAGTGTACCCTTACCATAAAGCAAGGATGGGTTACGCTGAACTTGAGAAAAAATTGGTACGTCTTTTAAATCTATCCTACTACTAGTATGTGACTTAAAACAACACCATAACCATGTTTCTCTATTTATATGAAGATTGATGAATCAAAATTGAAATCCATATCCATCCCAGGCCATGTGCTATGGAAGGAGGCTTGTGTAAATAAACAGGGGATACTGATAGATGAAAACACACAAAAAGTGTGGGAAACATGTGTAAGTATGACATAATATAAATTTGATTTTCATTAAATCACTATTACATTACAAGAACTACTTATTTTTCTATATTTTCTATCTGACATAGTCATAAGAAACAATTACAACCGCAATAGATGCAGACATACTTTCAGCAGCCTTGAAGCAGCCAGAACAGTATGGCCGTGTCAGAGGCGCAGGTTTTGGGGTGACACCCCGAACATATTTTTAAAAACAAAAAAAAGTGGAGGATCAAAATGAAAAAATGTAAAAGATGTAGAAAAATTATATATTTTTCAAGAATAATTACAATACAAGAGAGAGAGATGATAGAAAAATTGATGGGGGATAGGAATAGAGAAGAAACAACTCAACAATAACTTGTGCGTGACGTTCCCGCCCCACCCCCACCAGCTTTGAGGTGAGCCATTCCCCTAATAAAGCTGACTTAGATGAGGTAATCAATGTTTTGATAATTTTTTATGTGAAATGTGGTTTACATATACACAGATACCTTTCCTGTACTAATATTCCATAGGGTGAAAATGTTTGTGATTTAAACTTATCTACTCTCACCTATCGCCTTGTAGAAAGGGCTACGGTGTTCAATATGCAAAATGACATTCTACACAACAGACAGATTCCAAAAGATCATATTAGAGTGTCAATTAACGTAGCTAATTATCCAAGTGTCGAGCTACCTATTCCAAACGACGATGACGACATTAATATGGTTGAACAAGCTATTAAAACATTCATCACATGGCCGATGGTTCTTGTAAAAAAACATGTCGACAAAAAGGTATCCATTTCGAATTTATTTTTCAAGATGGACCTTTAACATTTAATGAAAAAAGGTCTGAATAGATGAATGTTATTATAGAATGACAAAGACTGTGGGGTGAAATTAAATATTAGCTCAAAACTATCTCAAGGATCAACCAACCGATTGAAACGGTCTACTGAGAGAACCTTCACCCCGCCCGTTATATATCCACAGTTAATATCATTGCAGGCTCATGTGGATACAATGTTAAAAGGCAGCTATACTCACACAGTTGATTTTGAAAAAGATATGTATGGAGAGAAAACATAAAATTTCATTAGTGCTGAAAATGTAAATGAACTAATCATGTGGGAATGGTTAGGTGCCTCAGCTGTAAATGTATGCATGAGGTATGTTTTCATGATTTGATTTTACAAAAGCTGATATACTCTAATAATTATGAATAAATACATTTTATATTTGTCACAGGCGTATATATGAAAAACAATTGAATGTATTTCCCCATGAACAAAAATTTGGACTCTTTAGTCCTCACATCACCTCTTCAAAAAAAGAAATAGATTCTAATAAAGAGGCTGAAATAATGTCATCCCTGCTCAAATTGTTTGAAAACAAAATTATGGATGATAGACTCTTTTTAATTCCAACGATGCAAGGGTAAAACTCTACAATTTAATCATATCAACTATATTTTCATTTCTTTATTTACTTATTACTTTTTTTATTTTTAGGGAGCATTGGATACTGATTGCAGTCAATTTGGATACTCTAAAGATTTATTTTCTGGATTCAACACATGGATATCCAACAAACTGACCACACATGATAGTGTTTGTTAATTTTTTATACACTAGATCCAAAATTTTAAAACTAATCATCTAGTTATATAATTTATGTTATCTTTTAATGAGGATTCTGTTATGATAGGGTGGTGCATCAATATCGTCTAATGCATGGAATGAATTGAGGGCATAAGGATGACCAAGCCTACAAGATCTACAACTGGAAAATTATCCTGGTATATATAATAACATTACACTATCAAAACTCATATAAAAACAAATTACTTATTGTTGTCGATGTTTTTGTAGTGTCCAAAACAAACAAACGGAAAAGACTATGGCTATTATGTTTGTAAATTTATGAAAGAGATCATATTTCGTCAACAAACTTGCATCCCTGATGTGGTATTTTTAAAAATAATTTTGAGTTCATTTAAAATATTTTTTAGTCCATTGTGTATTTATATTTTCTCAGTAGTACCATGAATGTCGCAAAAACTCATATTCAGAAGATGATATAGATGTGTTTAGAAATTAATGGGCAACATACCTAATGGAAGATTGTACACATATAGGATAAAGGTGAGTTCCAACAACTTATTTTATCTATATATGATCATTGATTATCCTCCAACCATCTTAAGTGAATTGAGAATGCTCTGATGTATTGAAATCATAATTTATTACTCAATGTTTTCTATCCCTGTATTAATATTATTGATCTTTGAATAAATCAATATTGAAGTAAGGCATGATGGTGTGAAGTGTGTATGGGGTGAATGACGAAACCACCGACGATCAACAAAATCCATTTTCCAACAAACGATGGATGGAAACAACAAATATGGTCTATATCCACCATTTTCAATTAGATATAGGTCCTAAATATAAATATTGCTAAAATTAAATTAGAGGTATCAGATTCAACATGTTGAGATATTATTTGAGCACATGTGTAACCCTTGGTTCATTTTTAAGAAATTTCAATGTTCTGTATCTCATTTGTTTGAACTTGTATTTGAGCACATGTGTTGTTGTTTGACTTGCACAATTATTTCTAGGTAGATGCATGAGATAATCGGTATCATTGAGTGATTCTTTGGAACCAAAATATGTGTCCCAGAATAATTCAAGTAAGGGAAAGTCTGGTAGAGATGAAATCCAACCTCAAACGACCAGTACATCATCAAAAGAATCAACCATGTGATGCACCATCATGTAGAGTCTGGTCCTCGTGATGTTTTGAGGTGTTTATAGAAGGTATGGGGAGTCTGATGAGCCCCATGGACACCATAAATAATGTTTATAGACAGCTCCACATGTTTATTTTTCCTTGTGCCTCTTTACAAGGATCACGCCATTCACATGGTCCATCTTAGCACGTATGTCACATTCATCCCATTGTAACTCTTGGAAGAACCTGAGAATTTGACAATGCATAAGCCCCACAAAACCCATACTCATCCAAACAAGAGTATTCCTAGTGTGAAGGAAAGCAAACCATGGGTAATACCCACACCATACATCTTTTAAATATATGGGTATTGATCCTTGTATTCTAAATAGGGTACGTAGGAAGCCTCCATGAGGATAAATCCCAACCAATGGTGAACCATGGTGACCCCCTCATTGGGGTACACCTTCACTTATTTTCCCTCCTATTTTTCCCTTAGTGGTGTCTGAATATGTCTTCAAAATGAGAAACCTTACCTTTATGGGATGCACCACACTAGGGTCAGACCTCATTGGGCGTTTTAATCCATCTACCAGGTAAACATTCCAGGTTCTCCCTTTTCAAGATATAGCTACCTGATCTACTGTTATAAGTGTTTTGATCCACCCATTACATCTCTTTAAGACATTAAATCATGACCCTATATCCTTTTGGGATGTTAGACTCATGGAATACCACAAGTTAAACTTGGGTTTCCATTTCGTTGAGAATACCTTTGACGACGATGAATACTTGTCACTAATGTTCTTGTGTACATACATTCCACTGATTCCCAATGTGAATAATTTCTTAACAAAATTATTATGCCCTAGAATGAACCTTTGGAATGTCCTGATATAATCATTTTAATTAACCATCATCCATAAAGAGATGGAACTAGGAACAAGTTTCATGAACAACGTCTTATTCTATAAGGGAGACTCATATTAGGTAATGAATTCTGAGGAGGAATCCATGGATGCAATGAACGACATCCCATCACCCTATTTCAATCAAGGAGAAGACATATCTTTATAAGTGATGAATTTCACTCACCTTTTGTAACGAATGAATTTGTGGTACAATGCACCACCATCGAACATCAACATGCTCCAGGCAACGTGCCCCTGCAAAAAGTGTCAGAAACATATGCCATGCTCAATCATACATGGAATCCCATTTTCTCATAGGGACCACTCAAAAAACAAGATGTAAAATGAGATTCCCTATAAAATACTATAGTAGAATTAAATCCATGTAAAAAGATAATCTCAATTAAAAATTGAATTTTGATTTTCTTATAATTTTTTTCACATAAAATGTATATAAATTGAGATTATTTGGTCATACAATTGATCAAAACCCATATTTAATTCTTCCACTGAGGGGTACATGAAAACCTAACCTAATATCCCCCATAAATCATTTCCTGCTTCCATGTCAAAAGTGGGAGTAGTTGAAGAAAAAATGAAGGTCTCTAATGCTCAGATTTGATGTGTTGGTATGTATAATAATGAGATAAATTTTCATTGATATCTCATCTAATACATGGACACAATAATCTCTATGGTATATCATATAACATATGATTAGTACATTAGTACACTTCCAATGGGGAATTATGGAATTCCATAATAACAAAAAAAATCATCGAAAAGGGTACAATATACCAGTTCTAATAGGTGTTTTAGACATGTATTGGGGCTAGAGGGATGAAATTGGATTTTGGGAGGATATCAAGGATGATTTGAGTAGTCATTATATTGAAATGTAGTAGCATTAGGCAACTCATAGTGTGAAAGGGTAATTCAAAACAAGAATGCATTTAATATGGTGATAATGGTCGTGAATGGGGAAAAGGGGTCAAGTAAGGGTTTGGACCCAAAATATAGTGATGTCACAACTTGGTTCATTCCATGTAACATGATTTTAAACTTATTTTTATGTGGGTGATGGTTTTATAAAGTATAAACATCTTCAGGTTTCTTCATTTGGGCACCATGTTCTTAGGTGGTGTCCAAACCCCATTCCCCTCCTTCCTTCCCCTTATACCTGAGTGGATTATCAGTTGTTCATCATTTGGAATCAATGTGGTATCTTCTCATTAATCTTCCTTGATTATCTAACTTCTTGATCAAAGATTTTCATTCTGTTTTTAGGGTTCTAGGTGTAATTATTATACCATGGTATGGATAAATCATTTTTCTTCATGGGACTTTTATATATGACTCTTAGAGCATGTCTCAAAATTTCATAAAATAGTAATCAATTATTACATGATGAATATTATAATTTGTGGAAGATTTATTTATGGTTTTTCAAAAATTTAGGCTTATTTTGTCATTAATTTAGTAATATAGATTTGGGATTTAGTGTTTTCAAGCCTTAGGGGTGCGTCAGGAGTGGATCTCACCTAGTTTCTCAGCATTCTGGCTTTGTTGGATTACACGATGAGTTTGGCGCCTATTATACCATGCTGGATTTTTAGTTAAAATTAACTAATTATGTAATTTATTGTTTTTGGACATTAATACATGTGATCGTGGACTCATTTTTTGTTTTTATGAATTGAATATAGTTTATTTGGCTTCTGGTTGAGGTAAGGGCATTGACCAAATTGTGTCTCTTGGTTAATTGGTTGTTTTATGTTTTGTGCCTCACTAGTATAATTCAATTTAGAAACCCCATTATTTATTTAATTATTGTATTACTAACATAATATTTGTTTTCTTATGTAGTTGAAATCGTTTTCCTCAGTTCAAATGCTTTTTTCGGAAATCGCCGCCATGGATGACAATTTTTTAGAGCGGATGGATGCAAAAAGGATGGAACATAATTGTTTTTTAACTATATTGGATAATTGTAATTGTAACCAAATTAAAAAATTCTTTAAATATATATAGAAGTGTGTTGTTTTGTATTAATGATTTCAATTAAATGTATGTAGCATTTTTGTTATTCTGTGCTTTGTGTGTGGGTGTTGTTTGTGCTGTGTGTAGGTGTGGTTTGTGCTGTGTGCAGGTGCTGTAATTTGTCCAGGTTCTGTGCATGTTCTGTGTAAGTTTTGGTTTTTCACAGGATCTTTGGCCTTTATCGGTGATAGTTAAGTATTGATAAAAGGATAAAATATCAGTGCTCTTTTGAGCACTGATAAAGGTAGTTTTTATCAGCACTCAAAATAGCGCTGATAAAGGTAGAGTTTATCAGCGATATTTTTTGCGCTGATATATTATACATTTATCAGTGCTGAAAATAGTGCTAATAAAGACTACCTTTATCAAGACTAGTTTTAGTGCTAAAAAAGGGGACCTCCTTTATATTAAACAAGAATAACAATGCTTTTTTAGCACTATTAAAGGCGGTTTTTAGCGCTATTATAAGCCATATTTATAGTGGTGTTAGCAAAATCATATTTGTAGTCTTGGCATGAGGTTTTGATGATGTGTTTATGATAGTATGGCATTATGCATTCCATCATTATGAAAGTGGTTATTAATATTGTATTTGATTATTCGACTAGTAGAATATCCATGTGAATACGTAAATGGAATTATATCATTTTATTTTTTCAATTTTATGTTGATGTTCATGTTTAAAAGGCTTTTGTTTTAGTTATACATTGCCATAAATGTTTATGATTATTTATGAGAGTTTCTACTATATTGTTATCCTTACTGAGCATCTGAGCTCACCCCTTTCTATGTTTTATTTTTCCCAGGATGCGAAGATGTATTTTATGACTTACCTATAGTGATTGTCTTAGGGGATATGAGTGTAGTCTATGGAAACAATGTTGTTTTAGTTTTTCATTTTATGATGTAATGTAAACCTTATAAATGTATCTATTAATTCCAAGGCTACTAAACTAATTGGTGTTTCGAGACTTGATCTTTTGTGATCATGCCAATTATATGTAATAATGCAAGAATCTGGGCTTCTGGGGTCAGGGCGTTACAGTTGGTATCAGAGGAAGTATAGTACAATCCTTGGAAGCTAGATTTAGATAAACTCTGATTAGAGCACATAGCCATAATAAAGACTTTGAGGATTAGTATAGAGGATCTTCCTATAATTTTGTTATTGTATAGATTTTATGAGTTTTCTATGCAATACATCCCTGTCTGGATACGAGCAGGTAGAGGTAGCTCTGGCACAGATGTACCTAGGGGTAAAACCCGAAAACATCGCTTTGAGCTAGACTCGAACAGGAACTGGTGCATGACAACGGGCCTTGCTGCACTCTTGGTTACGACACTCCATGTGGATATGCTTAGGATAATTTACATTTTCATTACAAACTGATTTGAAGTATTATATATAATATGAGATTAAATGACCTTGGTTAATCCTAATGTGTTTCAAATGCAGAATATAGTGGCATGATATTCTCTAAATGATTTAATGACCACTGTTACTCACACAATGCTTTCTGGTTTTAGTCAATGGCTGGATTCCAAGAAAGTCATAGTGACTTTGATAAAGATGTACAAGGTGGGAACGATGGTGGAAATGAGCAGCAAAATGGATTGTTGATTAGTGTAAAAGATATTGTCTTCATTCCAAATCAATTTTCCAAAAATATGATTAGCAATATATATATTAACCAATTCATGGACTCAACAAATAAGAGGAAGGTGATGAATGATAAGAGCTCCAGTAGTGGAGGCCATGGAGAAAAGAATCCTAAATTTCCATCATGCAGGAAATGTTGAAGGAGACACCCAGGAAAGTGTCCCAATAGAACAAATAAATGCTATACATGTGGGAAAGAAGGATATAAAGTGAATAATTTCAGAGGAAAAATAAAGGGTACTAAGGAAGAAAATAAAACTAGTCCCAGGAATCCATTTACAGTCATTTTTCATAAATGTAGGTGACCTGGCCATTACCCGAGTGAATTCCCTTTTCTATAAGATAACCTCTTGGTCATGAAAGATCCTGTGAGGAAATAAATGGATGGAAAAATGTTTAAAGGTATTAGTCCTCTTTTTTGTTGAGATTACTTTGGGTAAATTTTCTCATCTATGTGTAAACCTGCAATTTATCATGTGGGAATGATATTTTAGGAAGACTTTTCTTTTCTCTTGTGAATACAGTTATAAATAACCATTTGGTTTTATATAATCTTTGGGTTTGAGGCAATTACAAGTTTTTATATTTTCGGATGAAAATGCAGGTATTAGATAACATTTGTGGTTAAATTATGTTATGGTTATTTTAAGGAATTTATATCATTTTGGAATTGTTATAAAATATAGTTTTTTTTTTGAAAAAGGAAAACACACAGACCATGTGACAACCCGTCGCATTAAACAAAACTATGGGAATTGAACCCAGAACCAATGTGTGATTGGGATTTATTGCCTATCACTGGACTACATGAAGTCCCTGGTTAGTGTGACTATTATTTTTAGTGAAATGATTTTTTTGATCAATAATAAGTTGATTTGGGATCTTATGTCTTATCAAATGAATACCCTTAGTATAGGAAAATGATTTGGTGATTAAGTGATAAATGTTATTTTGGAAGATTTTTGCTTTTTTTGGGAACACTATATGCCCAAAGAAAATAGAATACTATTTGATTTCATTTGAGGAGTAATGGTGGATTTTTATCTATGTTTTTATTGTGGATTTATAGTTATTTGGGTTATTTATAGAAATGATTAATTTATAATAGAGAATATGTGATTAGGTTAATTACTTTTAAGTGTGTGACTTTAAGAGTAGTTTATGTCATTTGGAGATACCATTTAACATGGAAGACTACATAACCAAATTCTTCTATGTTTTTGTTTTCTATATTAGTTTGGATTTTATTTAAGGATTTTAAGGGAAAATGGTTATTTAATTCTATTTATTTATCTTTTGGGTATTCTTGGTTTAATTTTCAAAATTAAGATTAGTTTTTCTTTCTCTAATAGAATAACTTTTTGGGGGATCATCAGATCTTATTCTAACCATTTTGGTTTTGATTAAAATCTAAAGACACAGTAAATATATATTTTATTCTTCATGGATCATGTGATTATATAAGAAGTTTATTCAAGCTCTTCTAGTGTGACCAAGTCTTCTGGAATACTCATCATTTAAAAATGAGTTAGTAGTAGAAATTTATTAAAGAATGAATCTTTAATTTAAAAGTAAGTATATCTCTTTATGTTATTATTCAATCTCATAAATTAATTGCTCATCTTTATGTAATGTAACTTAAAAATAAATAATAAAAATGTTGTCCATTTACTTTTCTTACTGGGAAGCTAATGACCATTTGCCCCATCAAAAGTTTGTTGTTTTATTATTGTTAACTTTCTCCTGATCATGTTTTATATCCCTCTCCATCAGAACTTGACACTTAGTTTATCATCTATATACATGTTTTTCTACATGGAATCCTAGTATAGGTTATCTTGGGTGACCTTTTTACTTCTCTTTCTTTCTTTTCAAGTGATAGTTTTATTGACTCTTTTTCTGATGTGGGACTTTCTATTATATTCCAAAGCCCAATTTTAAAAATTACATGGACGAAATTTATTAAAGGAGGGGATAATGTAACACCCCAATCTTCCACAGTACATTTCCCTTTGAATAATGCAATATCTTGCATTGTACGCGACTTCGAGATTCTAACACACCACAACCAATC
Organism: Viscum album; assembly: GCA_963277665.1. Taxonomy (NCBI): domain Eukaryota; kingdom Viridiplantae; phylum Streptophyta; class Magnoliopsida; order Santalales; family Viscaceae; genus Viscum; species Viscum album. The sequence continues at coordinate 1,883,970,946 of OY728132.1, forward strand.
AAACTAACCGTTATGAGTATTAATACCCAAGTTTTAAAATTTTATACATATTATCTTTTAGAATAGACTTATTTTTTGGATTCAAAATAACAAAATTAGCTTAGGGTATATTTTTGGTACTTTTCTGATAAATTTCATATTTCGATGAATAGTGAAAATTACTAAATTTTATTTAAAAACAACTTTTTTAATCGAAATAATTAATAGTGACAAATTATGAATTTTAGTTGTTTTAAAGTATATTTAAAATATATTTTACCAATTAATACAATTTTTGTCATTGTATGTAATTTCACATTTAAACCAGACATAAACAAGTGTCAATCATTTGATAGTTTTTATTTCCTAAAAACACGCTTTTTGTTTTGACAGCGGGAATTAATTTTATATAAATTTCCACCACTTCTATGTTTTGAATTTAGAAAAATGTATTACATATTTGGAATCATGATGTCCAAAATATGTAAATAGTTAACTCTTAGTTTTAGACATTTTGAATAATTATTTCGGTAAATATTTTATTTACCATTGTTAAAGGGTAAACCCGGTAAATAAGGTTAAAAAAATAATATTATAATAATATTAATTTATCCTAAAACATTTCCTAAACCTATTGGTTTATATATTTCTGAAAATGCGCATCTTTGGATCTATTTTGGTACCCCATTGATCCACTTGTAAGTGATAATGACACTTTATATTAATTAAGTTAAAGTAAATACAAAAATGACATAAGCATATATCTTTTTGAAAAACAATTTTTAAATAGGGTTATATATGTTATATTTTCGATTATAAATATTCATTAAGAAGATAAAAAAATTTCCTACCTAATATTATTTTATTTATAATTTTTAGACATTGAATAATTAAATATATTTATGACACAATAATGATGCACTATTTTCTTTATTAATGAAAAAAATCAAATAATTGGTATTATAAATGATAAAATAAATATAATTTGAAGGTTTTGATGACATAAATGATTTTAATTAGTTAATATGACATGTTATTATTTCTTAAATGAATTTTTATTGAATTAATAAAGTTGTTAATACTTTATAAAAATCAATTGTTGAATAGTGTCAAAATTGACATAAATGAGTTTTTAAAACAAATATTATATTAATAATTGATATTCTATTCCTAAAACCCTAATGTTCGTCCAGAGGACTTATATAATGATAGATGTATTATTAATAGACCCCTTGGAGGTATCTTGGAAGTTTATAGTAAGTTTATTAACCATATAATATAAAAATAGAAAGTGACATGGTTAATGTCAAACTAATTAACTAAGAGTTAAAACTAAAAGATAAGTTTAATAATGTGACCCAAACCTATATAAACCTATTGGTTCAGTTTTTATCGACCTATACCCACCATATAAGTTAAATAATACCATTTTGAGCCATTAGAAACCGAATATGAATTTATTATAAAATAATATTTCTAGCTTTTCCTAAGGTGCCTCTCACCCCTCTTATAAAAGGGCACTCACCCTTCTCTCCAATTCATACCCTCAAAGCCTTTTGGCTCGGCCAACCCCTGCCCAAATATTCTCTCAACTTCCCTCACTTCATCCTAGAGGCCCTCATTTGGTCATAAATCCAACTTAAAGAGCCCTTTTGATCAAATCAATAGGAATAATCCGAAGAAGAGGTAATGATTTCCCCACCCTCTTTCAAGTTCCTTTCTTCTTCCTCTTCTTCTTTCATTGTTATTTCCATTATAAAATAATTAATCCAGTGACTTATATATACTTTGAAATTATTATAAATATGGTACAACCATATTCAGTATTCTATCCATCCTTTGAATGACATGTCACCATACGTGCGTATGTACGGCCTACCGTCTCCACGTCATGGTGTAATTGTTATTCAATATATTATTATTTGGATGGGTATAAAAATGATGTGTAATTCATGTAAATAATAAATATAACATTATAATTATTCTTTATATATGATATACCATCCAATTATATATTATTTTAATATCAAAACAATGATATTGTCGCTCGTGCGTACGTAAGGATTACCGTCTCCACGAACGTGAAATGATTCATGCCCCATCATATCCATTCAAGACAAAATTTCATTTTATTATTAAAAATAATTTTTAGAGATATAATATAATTCTGGATATTAATAAGATACATCCCATCCATAACAAATATGGCTCACATAACAAATAATATAAAGGAAAACGTATCTGTTAACACCCAAAACGACGATAATACTAAGATATTATTAACAAATCAATGTTAAAAGATCATATATGTTATCATATTAATGTATATTATTCCTGTATAATTAAATAAAAATTATTTAACCATTATATTAGAGGTTAACCTACCCTCAAACTAGAAAAAATACAAAGTAATGGGTTTTTTATCTCACTTTTAATTTCGTGAGATTTCCATTGTTCACCACTTATTTATTGCATGGGGTGTGTGTACTGCCCATGATTATATTCATTGTTTTATATACTCTAATTTAAGGATATTTACATCATCATTGTTTGTTCCTTCTTTAATGGGTGCATGTTTTGTATGTTACAAAATCGATAAGGGAATTTGAAATTTCAATTTCCACTCATTTGGCTTTACGCATTCTCTATTGATTATTTTACCCCAATATTATGTGTGGAATCACTATTCATTTTTTTATGTCATAATTTCCACTCCCCTTTATATGGATATAATTTTTATACACATAATCACTCCATTTATAAATTCTCAAGTAATCGATATGAACTTGATAAGAGTAATTTTAACTCCATCTCTATTTATTGAGTTAAACATATAATTCATTGGTGTTGTTTTTACAAGAATATGTGTGAAAGTCCTCTGATTGTTTTACACTTAATATCCAATCATATTAAGTGTATTTATATTTTTCACACATAATTATGTCATTGATTTATCCTTAACCTAAGGATATGGCCATTATAAGATATTTCATCTCAATTTATGTTCCATTGAGTCTTCTTTGTTGTTATACACCAAATCACTTTTATATGGTGTATATAATGTACTTTCACATAGTATATCATGAATCCCTTTATTCTCATGATATTACAAAGTTTTTATTACCTCAATTTTTTGTATTCAAGTGTCTATCTTTTGGTTTGAAACTCTAACTAAATTATCATTTTTAAATGTTTTAATGATTTATTCTTCTAAATATATCTCATTAATGTCCACTTTTTAAAAGTGGTTTTAAGGATTTATTTATATAGAAATTAATTTTTTACAATTAAAATTACTTTTAAATGTTTCAAAGTGTTATGGGACACATTGATTCAAAAATCAATTTTTAAATGGCTTCTTGACAAATAGTGTGACTTTTAAATGTTTCCAAAAAAAGGGGGAATATTTCTCTCTAATAGTTTTGATGATTATTTTCATCTATCCTTAATTATTCTCGATTGAGGTTAATATTTTACAATAAAATCTTCCATATTTTATTGAATGAGTTATGTTTGACTATGGTTGTTCTATTTTAATATCATTCATGGTTTGTGGATAAAGTATTGACATTTTGTATGCCAGTTTCAATATGAATGTTTATGTTATGTTTAAACCTGTTCATATGAGGCATGCATTGGACTTAGTAAGTGACGGGTGGAGCCCACTATAGCTCCTCAATTAATCGGTAGGTCTCATGAGACAAACTAGTGTCTTGGCATAAGGCCTTGGCAAAATCTTATTTTTAGTCTTGGCATGAGGCCTTGACTATGTGGTTATGATAGTCTGGCATTATTTATTCCATCATTATGAAAGTGGTTATTGATATTTCATGTGATTATTCGACTAGTAGAATATCCATGTGAATAAGTAAATGGAATTATTTCATTTTATTTTTTCCATATTATACTGAAGTTCATGTTTAAAAGGCTTTTGTTTTAGTTATAAATTGCCTTAAATGTTTATGCTTATTTATGTAATGTAAACATTATAAATGTATCTAGTACTTCAAAGGCTACTAAACTAATTAGTCTTTCGAGACTTGATCTTTTTTGATCATTCCAATGTTATGTAATAATGCACTGACTATCGGCTTATGGGGTCGGGGTGTTACAATGAGGATGATGAAGAGGATGACGACAAGGACAAAGATGGCAGTGATGGTGAGGATGATGATGACAGTGGTGACGGTGATGGTGATCAGGGGAATATTGATCCATTACATTTTTCAATTCTGTATAAATTTTTATTTTTGAACCAGGTTTTTACACTCTGTTCTGGATATTTTTGAATTCAGTATAACTCGTTATTTTTGACCAAATATGGAAGCCTCTTTAATTTAAGAATGATTTAAATTCAATTTCTATTCTTTCTTAATTATGCTTAATTATATTGAATTTCATATCTTGAATAAGTTATCTTGAATATAATTTTTTCATTTGATAAATAAAGTCATGTATTTATAATAAAACCCCTCCAACGGAGGTGTTCTATCAACGAAAACTCACTGTGATAGTTTAGGGTGTGATAATTTGACTCTCAATTAGTAATTTAAACTACCAAGTACCACTTTCAAAATCAAAAAATATAAAAAATATATCTTTATCATACCACAATCCTGAATCAAGAGTCTGTTTTTTTATAAGGACCGAGCCTTAAACCTTACTTAATCTTGTGTTATTACAAGATTACACATTGAGGATCTTTTCAGGTTTAGAGTTTTAGAGAATTAGATCATAAAACTTGCATTACATTCCACATTTAAATAAAGTGGTTACATAAAAGATAGTATTCATTTTTCCCATAAATGGAAACATATTAAAAATAAAACATGGATTCTTTCTTGACACTTCCTTAACACTATCATCATATCATGTACCCTTCCCTTGACCTGTGAAAAACATTTCCAAAACATTGGATGAGCATAAAAAGCTCAGTAAGGGATATAAAAATATGGAAAGGAAACATTAGTACATGTATACATAAGAATAAAATCATAATTTACCCATAAAACATAATCACTTTAACATACCTCATAAAATCAGGAATAAATCATATAAATCATAAGACATAGAGGTAACTTGAGGCATTTATAACATTCTTACGTAGGGAGTAACCCTCTTGGTTACGTTTGGAATACCCATCACAGTATATTCCCTAAATATCTTCAAAGAAACCTTAACGTTTAACCCCTTCACGTTACCCACTGCATTGGAGATCTATATCGGGCTCACCCACCCTTAGTTTATCATGGAACCACCCGTCTTCATAATAATGCCCAAGAACCATAACATAATCGTATCACATAAAACATGCATAAAGGAAACATAACATTTCTAATTTTCAATCACAAGATATCAATACAACAAATTGTTATAAAAACATTATGAAAACCATTTTCAATACCAAAATAAAATTAAAGTAAAACATGGTATTTATTTTTCTTTTAAAAAAAGGTATGGCTTATAGAGGAAGCCGAAACTCAAATAATGGTCACGGCAGCGGAGAAGTCACTGTCGCCGCATACGTACGACAAAAAGATTCCCTTTTGTTGTTTAGTAAAACGTTTTGTATAAAAAAGATTCCTTTTGGATAAACGTAAAAGTAAAAGGGGTTTATACACCGTATAAAAGAAGGTTTTGTATAGAACAAAATATGCTTCAATGAAAGGAGATTGAGATGAAGTCCCATATAAAGATGGTATCCTTGGATTAAGGATAAATCAATTACATAATTATGTGTGAAAAACTAATACACCATATATAAGTGGATATTAAGTGTAAACCAATCAGAGTTAATTCACACATATTCATAGAACGACATATTCAAGTAGTAAAAGCTTATCCCAAAGAATCATAATTGGGTTAAGAAGTTCCCTTGCAAAAATTTGACAGCCTAACGGCGTCACTACTAAATTCAGAAAATGAGTTGATGAGAGATAAAAATGGTATCTCATCACTTGGTCATAAAATTTAAATCACTAAGGATATAGAAGAACATATCCCAAAATAATTTTAATTGAATTAAAAGACATAACAAAAGAAGTCTTTTAAAAATAGGAGGGTGAAAGGTTCCCTTACCGATATGGGTATCTTTCGAAACATACACCCCGTGAAAGAAGGACAATACAACATTGATGTAAATAATCATAAATGAAATGATATTACACAATGAGTAAAATAATGTCCAGTACATACACCAATGAATGGAAATTTTGGCGAATTTAGCATAAATCTCACGGGAATAAAAGTGACATGAAAAATCCCTTACGAAAACTCGGCAGCCTAACGGCGCCACTTAAAACTTCAAAAAATAGATTGATGAGATCAAATAGGGTCTCTAATAATATTACAATAAAATGTACAGCAATAGGAATATAAAAGAACATCCCCCATCATAACCAATAGAATCTTAAAATAAGTGACATAAAGGAGAGTACTTAAAAATAAAGAGAGAGGTTAGATCTCTTACGAAAATTCGGCAGCCTAACTGCGCCACTCAAAACTTCCAAAATGGATTGATGAGAGAGAATAGGTTATCTCCTCATATGAAAATATAAATTACAGTGAGAGTAATATAAAATAACATCCCAATCACAAGAAAGATGAGCTTAAAAGGAATGACATAAAAGAGTGTACTTAAAAAGAAATAGAGGAGTAGGATCCCTTACCTCGGGTCTGACTTGACTCGATCGTTCTTTAATGTACTGAATAATAAACTTGAGTTAATTTATACTTGATTAAGAACCTTTTTCAAGTTCATTATTCCTTTTATGTCACTTATTGCCATTTTATAAACGTTATGTAATCATTTAAGTTAATAATGTCTATTTTGTCGATATTTGGTTCTTAAGTCGAAAGTGGACTTCTTACAATTACATGTTGTCCGTGTGGTCAAAGTTTCATTATATCCAGAATGATATTCATGATTTAGATATCATATATATCATATATATCCAGAATATACATGTATTTATAATATTACATAATAATTTAGAGGTAAGAAATTAAATGCACCGTTCATGGAGACGGTAAGCCGTACGTACGCATGAAGGCTACTTTCATTTCTATGTCATATTAATGGAATTAATAATAAATGAGAGGTATGTATATTTTAATTCCAGAATTATATTCATCATTTATATGTAACAGGAATCATATATAATAACTTTAAATACATCTTTTATATATCCCACATATGGCATTAACGAATCAAATCACTTTGAGGGGGCGGTAGTCCGCACTTCCTAAAATGAAATTATCGTGTTTACCCACAATGGAAACCATAAAGGTATGCCACAAAAGACAAATATAGAATACTAAGTAAAACATAAACAAATTATATATCATATATAAATATAGTGAAATCTTAATGGCCACCTTTTAAGGTGTTATATGAGTGTTGAACAATCATCGTTTCGTGAGACAGGAATTCGCCATCCACAGAAACAGTATGTTCTTTAACCATTAGATGTAGGTGTGTGTAAGTGCAGGTCTAATGCATCTTATAAAAACATCCTAGTATATTGAATATACTGGAGTTGTTATAAAAAAATGAATAAAAATAGTTTAGGGGGTTGGAGAAGCAAAATAAAACAAAAGAACACAAGTGAAGACATTACCTTAAAATCGGTTAACTCCCTTTGGTTTGAGCTCAAAGGCTTCCTTGGGAAGACTTCATCCCAAAGTGAAGCTTCTAGGAGTAATATAGGGATTTGGAGAGGCAAAATGAGGATGGTTTGGCCGAGCCAAAGGCTTGAGAGGTGTGGGTAAGGTGGTAGAGGTGGGGGCCTTTTATAAGAGGAGAGGAGGGGCACTCTTGGAAAGTAAAGAAATGTTACTTTATTTTAGAATGAGTTTCGGATTTTAATGGTCCCACATTGATGTGTTTCGAGTATAAGGTGACAAGGGTTCAAAATCCACCCATACAATAGGTTTTTGACATGTTTAGGTTTTAGATTTTACATTATGTTTCCATTTTATTTAAATCGTTAAATAATAAGGTCATCGCTGCATCATCATGATGTCATAAATAATTTAATTTATTTAACATCTAAAAGTTATAAAAAAATACTATGATGTAGGAAATCTTTTTATCTTTCCGCTGACTATTTATAGTACAAAATATGACTTATATAACCCCATTTAAAAATTGTTTTAGTAAACAACTCATGTTTGTGTCATTTTTATTTTAACATTAAATAAAAAGGTATTTATGTCATTTTCAAACCAAAGTGGCTCCATGGGGTCCCCAAGTGGACCCATGGATTTTCATGGTCGGACATTACTCATCCAATGAGGGTAGGACATGTGTCTATGTCATTTCATATTATTAAAACATTATTTTTACCTTAAACTACACTAATTACCTCTAATCGCAATTAAGAACATAAAAGTTACTATTCACCAAAAAATTATTTTAATCCCATTGAACCACATTTTACTTCCTAATTTCAACCATGTATGTTGGATTTTTGAAATTCAAAACACAGAGGTGGCAATGTTTCATTTAAACAAAAAATCAGTTTCTTTAACTACCACTTAGTGGTTTCACTATTCATCAAAAATTTAAGTTTTTCAGAAAAATACCAAAAAATTCACCCTAAGCTATATTTGATATTCCAAACTCAAAAATTAAGTCTATTTTACAAAATTAAAAACATATAATTTGCATTAATTAATTTAATAATTATTTCCCGCTGTCAAAACAAATAGCATGTTTTTATGAAACAATAAGTATCAAAAGATTGACACTAGTTTAAGTCCGATTTCTAAGTGAAATTAATTCCAACAACCAAAATTGGATTAAATGGTAAAAATATATTCTAATTGAACGTTAAAACAAATTCAAAATATAATCTAATCATATAAATAAATTAGATTAAAAAGTGGTTTTGAATTAAAATACAACATTTTTCACTATTCATTAAAAAATGATCTTTATCTGAAAAATACAAAAAATTTACACAAAGTAAATTTTGATGTCCCGATTCTAAAGAAGTATTTTATTTTTTCAAATATAACACATAAAATTGTCAAAAAGTTGATTTAAAAAAGGTTCTCTATCAAAAGGCGGTTAATCGACCTTTTAATGAATATTAGAATGTTTACTCTTAAAACTGGATTCATTCGGTTTTTTAATCCTCTAACATTTATTGTAAAGAGTAAAAATATTTCACAAACATATATAATCATTTTATAGTTAGTTCTGTTCATTCCCGCCATTACAACGGCTAGGCATTAACTACCATTTAAAATAATATTATTTTATTATTAGAGTGCAGTGTAAGATTCCCAAGAAACTTATTGTTACATGTTGGGTACTCCATCGAGCATAGCATCCCCTTTAAAGTTATATTAATATTTTATTCACAAATATGGATAAATGTGAAAATTTCATACTCTTTATTTACCTGGGGTGTTATATCCTTCCCCTCTTTTGGGAATTGCATCCTCGTAATTTTAAAATTGGGCTTGGAAACTTCATTGAAAATCCCACATCGGAACAAGAGTCAGTAAAACAATCACTTTAAAATAAAGAAAGATAAGTACAAAGGTCACCCGAGTTAACCCATACTTGGATTCCAAGTATGAAAATATGTACATGGAGGAAAAAACAAAGGGTCATGTTCTGATGGAGAGTGATAGTAAACATGTCTAGGAGAAAGTTAACCATAAGAAAATCACAAACTTGTGATGGGTTAAACGGTATTCGATTCCATAGTAGGAAAAGTTAATAGACAACATTTTTGTTTTTTTATTGAGGAATTTATTCATAAGGAAACATAATTACTTATCATGTTGACTTTCAACTTTTATTAGATTTCTTACACAAACCCATATTTTCTCCAAAAGACGATCATTTTGGAAGGCTTGTTCACTATAATCAACTTATAGAGAATCACCTAATCCAAAAAAGAGAACTATATACTTTCCATGTCTTTAGACTTTAACCAAAACCAAAACCAAAATGGTTAGTACAAGATCAGATAATCCAGAAAAGGATAACACTTTATAAAAAGAAAATCTATTCTTAATCTCCAAAATTTGTCCAACAAAACCCAATCTTCAATGGGGACCATTTGATAAACAATTTGTCCATAAAATTCTTCAAAGTAAACCAAACTAATATTGAAACCCAAATATTTGAAGGATTTAGTCACATAGTCTTCCAAGGTACAAATTAACTTTTATCTCCAAATAACATCAGTTGCTCTTAAATTCTCATATTGAAAAGTAATTAACCTAATCACATATCCTTGATGATAGGTTAATCATTTCCATAGACAACCCAAAATAAACTTACTATTGACTCCTAAAATCATCTAACTAAAAACAATTAGTCAAACTAACCAGGGACTTCACGTAGTCCAGTGGTAGGCGATAAATACAAGTCGCACTTTGGTTGTGGGTTCGATTCCCGCATCTTTGCCCGACGCAACGGGTTGTCACACGGTCTGCGTGTTGTCCTTTTTCAAAAACTATATAATTCTTAAAAAATTCCCCAAAACGATATAAAATCTTAAAAAATGATCATAACATATTTTAACCTCAAGTTTATCTCATGCCTTTCATTTTCCATCATAACATATAATAACCCATAATTACCTCAAAAGTAAGGATCATATAAACTCTAATGGTTACCTTTATAGTTATTACCTGAACTTCCACATCGATTGGTCATCTCGTACATGATGCATTACAGAACATACCAAGGTTCAAGTGGTTGATCATGACTCCTTGATAGTTGGTTTAGAACAACCATGGGTTTCCTCATTGAATCCCCCATTTTATCTAGTATCTTAATCAGAGAACCACCGCAGTTTCCTTCAAACCTGTTGTCTCTTTGGTGCCTGCTAGATCCATCCATTCACTAAAAACAGAAATGTCAGTGTGAGTATATCAACAAAACCATCATGTACTAATGAGGAAGGTAAACACTAAGATATACTTACTCATTCACTTTATCTAAAACTAGGACTCTTTCTGAAATCCTAACCATTATGGTAATGTCACTTGTGCTTAGAGAATACCCTAACCTATAATGTTATCTAAACCTACCTTTGATACCAACTATAAGGCCCCACCCTTAAACCTTCCTTAATCTTGTGTTATTACAAGATTACACATTGAGGATCTTTTTAGGTTTAGAGTTTTAGAGAATTAGATCATAAAACTTGCATTACATTCCACATTTAAACAAAGTGGTTACATAAAATATAGTATTCATTTATCCCATCAACAGAAACATATTTAAAATAAAACATGGATTCATTCTTGACACTTCCATGACACTATCATCATATCATGTACCCTTCCCTTGACCTATGAAAAACATTTCCAAAACTTGGGATAAGCATAAAAAGCTCAGTAAGGGATATAAAAATATGGAAAGGAAACATGAGTACATGTATACATAAGAATGAAATCATACTTTACCCATAAAACATAATTACTTTAACATACCTCATAAAATCATGAATACATCATAGAAATCATAAGGCATAGAGGTAACTTGAGGCATTTATAACATTCTTACATAGGGAGTAACCCTCTTGGTTACGTTTGGAATACCCATCACAGTATATTCCCTAAATATCTTCGGAGAAACCTTAACATTTAACCCCTTCACGTTACACAATGCATTGGAGAGATATACAGGGCTCACCTGCCCTTAGTTTACCACGAAACCACCAATCTTCATAATTATGCCCAAGAACCATAACATAATCGTATCACATAAAACATGCATAAAGGAAACAAAACATTTCCACTTTTCAATCACAAGATATCAATAAAACACACTGATATAAAAACATTATGAAAACCATTTTCAATACCAAAATAAAAGATAAGTAAAACATGGTATTTATTTTTCTTTTAAAAAAAAGGTATGGCTTATAGAGCAAGCCGAAACTCAAATAATGGTCACGGCGGCGGAGAAGTCGTTGTCGCCGCATACATACGACAAAAACATTCCCTTTTGTCATTTAGTAAAATGATTTGTATGAAAAATATTCCTTTCGGATAAACGTAAAATTAGAAGGGTTTTATACACTGTATAAAATAAGGTTGTGTATAAAACAAAATATTCCTCAATGAAAGGAGATTGAGATGAAGTCCCATATAAAGATGGTATCCTTGGATTAAGGATAAATCAATTACATAATTATGTGTGACAAACTAATACACCAAATATAAGTGGATATTAAGTGTAAAACAATCAGAGGTTATTCACACATATTCATAGAATGACATATTCATGGAGTACAAGCTTATCCCAAAGAATCAAAATTGGGTTAAGAAGTTCCCTTGCAAAAATTTGACAGCTTAACGGCGTCACTACAAAATTCAGAAAATGAGTTGATAAGAGATAAAAAGGGTATCTCATTACATGGAAATAAAATTTAAATAACTAAGGATATAGAAGAACATATCCCAACATAATGTTATGTGAATTAAAAGACATAACAAAAGAAGTCTTTTAGAAAGAGGAGGGTGAAAGGTTCCCTTACCGACATGGGTATCTTTCGAAACATACACCCCGTGAAAGAAGGACAATACAAAATTGATGTAAATACTAATAAATGAAAGTATATTACACAATGAGTAATATAATTTCCAGTACATACACCAATCAAAGGAAATTGTGGTGAATGTAGCATAAATCTCACAGGAATAAAAGTGAGATGAGAAATCCCTTATGAAATCTCGGCAGCCTAACAGCGCCACTTAAAACTTCCAAAAATGGATTGATGAGATAAAATAGGGTCTCTCATCATATTAAAATAAAATGTATAGAAATATGAATATAAAATAACAACCCCCATCATAACAGAGAGGATCTTAAAAGAAGTCACATAAAGGAGAGTACTTAAAAAGAAAGAGAGAGGTTCGATCTCTTACGAAAATTCGGCAGCCTAACGGTGCCACTCAAAACTTCCAAAATGGATTGATGAGAGAGAATGGGTCTCTCATCATATGAACATAAAAATTACAGTGAGAGTAATAAAAAATAACATCCCAATCACAAGAAATATGAGCTTAAAAGGAATGAAATAAAAGAGTGTACTTAAAAAGATAGAGAGGAGTAGGATCCCTTACCTTGGGTCCGACTTGACTCGATCGTTCTTTAACGTCAGGAATAATAAACGTGAGTTAATTTATACTTGCTTAAGAACCTTTTTCAAGTTCATTATTCCTTTTATATCACTTATTTCCATGTTATAAATGTTATTTAATCATTTAAGTTAATAATGTTTGTTTTGTCGATATTTGGTTCTTAAGTCGAAAGTGGGCTTCTTACAATTACATGTTGTTCGTTTGGTCAAAGGTTCATTATATCCAGAATGATATTAATGATTTGAATATCATATATATAATATATATCCATAATATACATGTATTTATAATATTACATAATCATTTAGAGGTAAGAAATGAAATGCACCGTTCATGGAGATGGTAAGCCGTACGTACGCATGAACGCTACTTTCATTTCTAGGTCATATTAATGGAATTAAAACTAAATGAGAGGTATGTATATTTTAATTCCAGAATTATATTCATCATTTATATGTAACATAAATAATATATAATAACTTTAAATACATCCTTTATACATCCCACATATGGCATTAACGAATCAAATCACTTTGAGGGGGCGGTAGTCCGCACTTCCTAAAATGAAATTATCGTGTTTACCCAAAATGGAAACCATAAAGGTATGCCACAAAAAAAATACATAAGCTTAATTAAAACATAAAAATATTATATATCATATATAAATATAGTTACATCTTAATGGAAACCTTTTAAGGTGTTATATGAGTGTTGAACAATCATCATTTCATGAGGTAGAAATTCATCATCCACAGAAACAGTATGTTCTTTAACCATTAGATGTAGGTGTGTGTAAGTGTATCTTGAATGCTTCTTATAAAAACATCCTAGTATTTTGAAGATACAGTAGTTGTTACAAAATAAATGAATAAAAAGAGTTTATGGGGTTGGATAAGAAAAATAAAACAAAAGAACACTAGTGAAGACATTACCTTAAAATCGGGTAACTCCCTTTGGTTTGAGCTCAAAGGCTTCCTTGGGAAACCTTCTCCCCAATGTTAAGCTTCTAGGAGTAAGATATGGATTCAGAGAGGCAAAATGAGTAGGTGTTGGTCGAGCCAAAGGCTTGAGAGGTGTGGGTAAGGTGGTAGAGGTGGGGTCCTTTTATAAGAGGAGAGGAGGGGCACTCTTGGAAAGTAAAGAAATGTTACTTTATTTTAGAATGAGTATCGGATTTTAATGGTCCCACATTGATGTGTTTCGAGGATACGGTGATAAGGGTTCGAAATCCACCCATCCAATAGGTTTTGGACATGTGTAGATCTTAGATTTTACATTATCTTTCCATTTTATTTAAATCGTTAAATAATAAGGTCATCGTTGCATCATCATGATGTCATTAATAATTTAATTTATTTACTGTCTAAAAATTATAAAAAAAATAATATGATGTATGAAATCTTCTTATCTTTCCAATTACTATTTATAGTCAAAAATCTTACTTGTACATCCCCATTTAAAAATTGTTTTTGTAAAACAACTCATGTTGGTGTCATTTTAATTTTAACATTAAATAAAAAGTTATTTATGTCATTTTCCAACCAAAGTGGCTCCATGGGGTCCCCAAGTTGACCAATGGATTTTCTTGGTCTGTAATGACTCATCCAATGAGGGTAGGAAATGTTTCTAGGTCATTTCATATTATTAAAACATTATTTTTACCTTAAACTACACTAATTACCTCTAATCGCGACTAAGAACATAAAAGTTACTATTCACCAAAAAAATTTATTCCCATTGAACCACATTTTACTTTTTAATGACAACCATTTATGTCAGATTTTTGAAATTCAAAACATAGAGGTGGTAAAGTTTCATTTAAACGAAAAATCGGTTTCTTTAACCACCACTTAGTGGTTTCACTATTCATCAAAAATTGAAGTTTTTCAGAAAAATACCAAAAATTCACGCTAAGCTATATTTGATATTCTGAACTCAAAAATGAAGACTATTTTAAAAAAATCAAAACATATAAGTTGCATTAATTAATTTAATAATTAATTCCCACTGTCAAAACAAATATCGTGTTTTTATGAAACAATAAGTATCAAAAGATTGCCACTAGTTTAAGTCCAATTTTAAAATGAAATTAATTCCAATGACCACAATTGGATTAAATGGTAAAAATATATTCTAATTTAACTTTAAAATCAATTCAAAATATAATCTAATCATATAAATAAATTAGATTAAAAAGTGGTTTTGAATTAAAATACAACATTTTTCACTATTCAATAAAAAATGAACTTTATCGGAAAAATACCAAAAATGTACACAAAAAAATTTTGATGTCCTGATTCTAAAGAAGAATTTTATTTTGTAAAATGTAACACATAAAATTTTCAAAAAGTGGATTTAAAATAGTATCGTCATCAAAAGGCGGTTAGTCGACCTTTTAATGACTATTAGAATGTTTACGCTTAAAATTGGATTCATTCGCATTTTTAATCCTCTAACATTTATTGTAAAGAGTAAAAATATTTGAAAAACATATATAATCAATTTTTAGTTAGTTCTGTTCATTGCCGCCATTACAACGGCTAGGCGTTAACTACCATTTAAAATAATATTATTTTATTATTAGAGTGCAATGTATGATTCCCAAGAAACTCGTTGTTGAGTGTTGGGTACGCCATTGAGCATAGTGTCCCCTTTAAAGTTATATTAATATTTTATTCACAAATATGGATAAATGTGAAAATGTCATACTCTTTATTTACCTGGGGTGTTACATTTTTATAACATAATATCATATAGGATTTATTTGGAATCCTGGCTGGAAGATGTTGCCCCGCGTATGTCACTAGACTAGGGCAACACGTCGCGGTCACAACGCGGTCACGCCACCGTCATGACGTGGTCACACTTCGGTCATGCCGCGGTAATGTCGTGATTTGGCCCTACTCCAGGATGACACCCCGCGGTGGTTCGCACTCAAGTAGGAATTTGATGTCTGATACCTAGATAGAGTTTTAGATACATTACCCACCCTCCTTCCTACACCCCAGACAACCCACCCCCCTCCTCTCTGGACCCTAGAAAGCCCCCCCACCTGCCTCAATCTGAGGCACGGTGTGGCTGGTACCACTCAAAGTGTCTTTCTTTTGTTTAAAATGGATACTCTTTTAAGTAAAAACAACTGGAAAACAGAAAACCAAAAAAATGAATTAGGATTATGTTAATACTTTAAGAAAATGATCCATGGGTCATTTTTGATGTGTATGAGTCAACCGCACCTCAATCCAAGGCGCGGTGTTGCCGGCACCACTCAAAGTGTCTCACATTTATTTGAAATGGACAAAATTTTAAGTGAAAACAACAGCTGGCATACTAAAAACCGACCAAATGCATTTGGATTGTGTTTATACATAAACACAACTATACATGGGTCATTTCCGACTTGTACGAGTCGTCCTAGCCTCAATTTTAGGTGCGATGTGTCCGACACCACTCAAAGTCTCTCTTTTGTTTCAAAATGACATCATTTTAAGTGAATACAACAACTGACAAATGGAAAACCAGCCAAAGGCATTCAGATTCTGTTGAAACTTTAGTAAAATGATCCATGGGTCCTATAAGACGTGTACATGTCAACCTATTCTCAATCTGAGGGCCGATGTGGCCAGAACCACTCAAACTATCTCACTTTTATTTGAAATGGAAAAGATTTTAAGTGAAAACAACAACTGACATACTTAAAACTAACCAAATGCATTCGGATTCTGTTGAAACATTAGGAAAATGATCCATGGGTCATTTTTGATGTGTAAGAGTCAACATTTCCCCAATCTGAGGTGCAGTGTAGCCGGAATCACTCAAAGTGTCTCACTTTTCTTTGAATTGGACAACATTTTAAGTGAATACAACAACCGACATACAGAAAACCTACCAAACGTATTTTTATTGTGTAGATAATTTAGGAAAATGATCTAATTATTATTCTTGAGGTGTAGGAAAATACGACACATCATTCAGACGTGCAGTTTGCACGACACATCTGAATATGTGTTATTAGGTGTTTGGCGCGCTTGAAAAGCGTGTGTGGGGTGGTCGAAACCGGACTAACGACCTCAGAATTCCATGATATCGGATGAAAAAAAAGGTTGGGTGAATTTTGAAATGGTCGGCCAGACAGCACGTCAATCGGAGGTGTCGTGTGACCATGCTGGCCGAAAACACACTCTGCCTGTCGTAAATGGCCAAAAAATGGGTTTTACGGTCAAATGCATGTCGAACAACATTGTAATGACTTGAAATAACACAAAAACACCCTAATTATTATTCATGAGGTGTATGATGAGACGATACGTCATTCAGGAATGTGGTTTGCGCGGCACGGCTGAATATGTGTTTTTTAGGTGATTGGCACGCTTGAAAAGTGTGTGTGGAGTGGTCGAAACTGGCCGAACGACCTCAGAATTCCTTGAAATTGGACAAAAAAAGTGTGGGTGAATTTTGAAATGGTTGGCCAGACGATACGTCAATCAGAGGTTTCATGTGACCGCGCTGGCTGAAAACGCACTCTGCGTGTCGTAAATGGCTAAAACATGGGTTTTACGGTCAAGTGCATGCCGAACGACATCAGAATGACTTGAAATAACACAAAAATAGGATAATTGTTATTCGTGAGGTGTATGAGGATATGACACATCATCCATATGTGCGGTTTGCATGGAATGACCGAATATGTGTTTTTTAGGTGTTTGGCGTGCTTAAAAGGCGTGCGTGGGGTGGTCAAAACCGGCCGAACGACCTTAGAATGTCATGAAATCAGACGACAAAAAATGGTGGCTGAATTATGAAATGGTCGGCTAGAAGGTATATCAATCGGAGGTGTTGGGTGACCGCGCTGGCTGAAAATGCACTCTGCGTGTTGTAAATGGCCAAAACACGCGTTTAATGGTCAAATGCATGCCGAATGACATCGTAATGACTTGAAATGACACAAAACACTTTAATTATTATTCTTGAGGTGTAAAAGGATATGAAACATCATTCGGACCTGTGGTTTGCGTGGAATGGCTGAATATGTGTTTTTTAGGTGTTTTGTACGCTTGAAAAGCGTGTGTGGGGTGGTTGAAATTAGACGAACGACCTCAGAATTCCATTAAATCAGATGACAACAAAGGGTGGGTGAATTTTGAAATGGTCAGCCAGACGACACATCAATCGGAGGTGTCGTGTGACTGCTCTAGCTGAAAAAGCATTCCACATGTCGTAAATGGCCAAAACATGGGTTTTACGGTCAAATGCATGCCGAATGATGTCATAATGACTTGAAATCACAAGAAAAGACTCTAATAATTATTCGTGAGGTGTAAGAAGTGACGACATGTCATTCAGATGCGTGGTTTGTGCAGCACAGTGGAATATGTGTTTTTTAGGTGTTTGGCACGCTTGAAAAGTGTGCATGGGGTGGTCTAAACCGGACGAACGGCCTCAAAATGCAATGAAATCGGACGAAAACAATGGGTGGGTGAATTTTGAAATTTTCAGCCAGAAGGCATGTCAATCGGGGTGTTGTGTGACCGCGCTGGCCGAAAACGCACTTTGCATGTAGTAAATGGAGAAAACATGGGTTTTACGGTCAAATGCATGTCGAATGACATCAGAATGACTTGAAATCAAACGAAAACACCCTAATTATTATTTGTGAGTTGTACGATGAGATGGAATGTCACTCGGACATGTGGTTTCCGTGGCACGACAGAATATGTGTTTTTTAGGTGTTTAGCGTGCTTGAAAAGTGTGCGCGGGGTGGCCAAAACAAGGCGAACGACCTGGGAATGCCATGATATCATACGAAAACAAAGGGTGGATGAATTATGAAATGTTCGGCCAGAAGGCATGTCAATCGGAGGTGTCGTGTGACCGCGCTAGCCGAAAACCCACTTCGCGTGTCGTAAATGGCCAAAACATGGGTTTTACGGTAAAATATATGCCGAACGACATCAGATTGACCTGAAAGCACATGAAAACACCCTAATTATTATTTGTGAGGTATATGAGGAGATGAAACGTCATTTGGACTCACGGTTTTTGTGGCACGGCTGAATATGTGTTTTTTAGTGGTTTGGTGCGCTTGAAAAGCGTGCGTGGGTGGGTCAAAACTCGTCAAACGGCCTCGGAATTCCAATAAATCAGACGAAAATAAATTGTGGGTGAATTGTGAAATGTTCATCTAGACAACACATCAATTGGAGGTGTCATGTGACCGCACTGGTTGAAAACATACTCCGCATGTCGTAAATGGTCAAAACATGGGCTTTACGGTCATATTCATTCCGAATGACATCATAATGACTTGAAATCACATGAAAACACCCTAATTATTATTTTTGAGGTGTACAAGGAGATGAAACTTCATTAGGACTCGCGGTTTGCACGACATGACTAAATATGTGTTGTTTAGGTGTTTGGTGCACTTGAAAAGCGTGTGTGGGGTGGTCGAAACAGGACGAATGACCTCGTAATGCCATAAAATCGGCTAACAACAAAGGGTGGGTGAATTGTGAAAAGGTTGGCCAGACGGAACGTCAATCGGAGGTGTCGTGTGACCGCGCTGGCCGAAAATGCACTTTGCATGTCGTAAATGGCCAAAACATGGGTTTTATGGTCAAATGCATGTCGAACGACATCATAATGACTTGAAATCACACGAAAACACCCTAATTTTTATTCGTAAGTTGTACAAGGATATTGAACATCAGTCAGACGCACAGTTTACGCAGCACAACTGAATATGTGTTTTTTAGGTGTTTATCATGCTTGAAAAGCGTGCGTGGGGTCGTCAAAATTGGGAAAATGACCTCGTAATTCCATGAAATCGGATCAAAACAAAGGGTGGGTGAATTTTGAAATGGTCAGCCAGACGACACGTCAATTAGAGGTGTCGTGTGACCGCGCTGGCTGAAAATGCACTTCGCGTGTCGTAAATGGCGAAACATGGGTTTTATGGTCAAATGTGTGCCGAACGACAATAGAATGACTTGAAATCCCACAAAAACACCCTAATTATTATTTGTGAGGTGTACGAGGAGACGAAACGTCATTCGGACATGGGGTTTGCGCAGCACGGCTGAATATGTGTTTTTTAGGTGTTTGGGGCACTTGAAAAGCGTGCGTGGGGTGGTTGAAACTGGCCGAATGACCTCAGAATGTAATGAAATTGGACGAAAAGAAAGGGTGGGTGAATTGTGAAATGGTTGGCTAGAGAGCACATCAATCGGAGGTGTCGTGTGACTACACTGGCCAAAAACTCACTCCATGTATCGTAAATGGTCAAAAACATGGGTTTTACGATCAAATGCATGCAGAACGACATCAGAATGAATTTAAATCACATGAAAACACCCTAATTATTATTCTTGAGGTGTATGAGGAGACTACATGTCATTCGGACCCACGGTTTGCATGACACGTCTGAATATGTGTTTTTTTGGAGTTTGGCGCCCTTGAAAAGCATGTGTGGGTGGTGGAAACCAGCTTAATGACCTCGGAATGCCATGAAATCGAATGAAAACAAAGGGTTGGTGAATTGTGAATTGTTCGGCTAGATGGAATGTCAATCGGAGGTGTCATGTGACCGTGCTGGACAAAAATGCACTCTGCGTGTCGTAAATGGCCAAAACATGGGTTTTACGGTCAAATGCATACCGAAAAACATCGGAATGATTTGAAATCACAAGAAAACCCCGAAATTATTATTCGTGAGGTGTACGAGGAGACGACACGTCATTCAGATGCACGGTTTGCCTGGCACGGCTGAATATGTGTTTTTTAGGTGTTTTGGCGATCTTGAAAAAAGTGCATGGGGTGGTCAAAACCAGCAGAATGACCTCAGAATGCCATGAAATCGAACGACAACAAAGGGTGGGTGAATTTTGAAATGATCGGCCAGAGGGCACATCAATCGGAGGTGTCGTGTGACCGCGTTGTCCGAAAACACACTCTGTGTTTCATAAATAGTCAAAACATGGGTTTTACGGTCAAATGCATGTCGAACGAAATCACAATGACTTGAAATCATATGAAAACACCCTAATTATTATTCTTGTGGTGTACGAGGAGACAGAACATCATTCAAATGCGCGGTTTGCGAGGCACGACTGAATATGTGTTTTTTAGGTGTTTGGCGTGCTTGAAAAGCGTGCGTTGGGAGGTCGAAACTAGAAAAACAACCTTTTAATTCCATGGAATTGGATGACAATAAAAGGGTGGTTGAATTGTGAAATGTTCTGCCAGACGGAACGTCAATCGAAGGTGTCGTGTGACTACGTTGGCCAAAAATGCACTATGCGTGTCATAAATGGCCTAAACATGTGTTTAACGGTCAAATGCATGCCGAACAACATAAAAATGACTTGAAATCACACAAGAACACCTTAATTATTATTCTTGAGGTGTATGAGGAGACGACACGTCATGTGGACATGTGGTTTCTGCGACACGGATGAATATGTGTTTTTTGGTGTTTGGCACGCATGAAAAGCATGCATGGGGTGATTGAAACCGACCGAACGACCTCAGAATGCCATGAAATCACATGAATACAAAAGTTGGGTGAATTGTGAAATGGTTGGCTAGACGGCACATCAATCAGAGGTTTCGTGTGACCGCGCTGACTGAAAACACACTCTATGTGTCGTAAATGGACAAAACATGCCTTTAATGGTCAAATGCATGACAAACGACATCGTAATGACTTGACATCACAAGAAAACACCCTAATTATTATTTTTGTTGTGTACGAGGAGATGTCACATCATTCAGACCCACGGTTTGCAAGGCACGGCTGAATATGTGTTTTTTAGGTGTTTAGCGCGCTAGAAAAGCGTGCATGGGGTGGTTGAAACTGGTCTAACGACCTCGAAATGCCATGAAATTGGATGACAAAAAAGCGTGGATGAATTGTGAAATGGTTGGCTAGACAGAACATCAATTGGAGGTGTCGTGTGATCGCACTAGCCAAAAACACACTATGCGTGACGTAAATGGCCAAAACGGGTGTTTAACGGTCAAATGCATGAAAAACGAAATCGGAATGACTTGAAATCACACGAAAACACCATAATTTTTATTCTTGAGGTGTATGAGGAGATGAAATGTCATTTGGATGTGATGTTTTCATGTCACGGCTGAATATGTGTTTTTAGGTGTTTGGCGCGTTTGAAAAGTGTGCGTGGGGTGGTCGAAACCGGTTGAATGACCTCGGAATGCCATGAAATCAGACGAAAACAAAGGATGTGTGAATTTTGAAAAGTTTAGACAGAAGGAACGTTAATCAAAGGTGTCTTGTGACCACACTGGCCAAAAACGCACTCCACATGTCGTAAATGGCCAAAACATGGGTTTTACGGTCAAATGAATGTCGAATGACATCAGAATGACTTGAAATCACACGAAAACAACCTAATTATTATTATTGAGGTGTATGAGGAGACAAAATGTCATTCGGATGTGTGGTTTGCATGGAATGGATGAATATGTGTTTATTAGGTGTTTGGCGCGCTTGAAAAGCGTGCGTGGGGTGGGCAAAACCAACCGAACGACCTCAGAATGCCATGAAATCAGATGACAACAAAGGGTGGGTGAATTGAGAAATGATAAGATAGAAGGTACATCAATTAGAGGTGTCGTGTGACCGTAGTTGCAAAAAACACACTCTGCATGTCGTAAATGTCCAAAACATTTGTTTTATGGTCAAATTCATACCAAACAACTTCAGGATGACTTGAAATCACACTAAAACACCCTAATTATTATTCGTGAGGTGTAAGAAAAGATGGAACACCATTAGAACCTGCAGTTTACACGGAACAGCAGAATATGTGTTTTTAGGTGTTTGGCGCACTTGAAAAACATGCATGGGGTGGTCGAAATCGGCCGAACGACCTCAGAATGCCATTAAATCAGACGACCAAAAAGGGTGGGTGAATTGTGAAATGGTCGGCTGGACGGAACGTCAATCTGAGGTGTCCTGTGATTGTGATGGCTGAAAAGGAACTCTGGACAGCCCCCACCCCCACCCCAGACAACCCCCCTCACCCTCTGAGATCCCCTCGCACCCCTCAGACAACCCCCCACCCCAGACAGCCCCCACCCACCAAACAACCCCCCTGGACAGCCCCCCACCCCAGACAGCCCCTCACCCAACGATCCAGGGATCCTTTGTGATGGGTACGAGTCAACCCCACCTCAATCTGAGGCCCAGTGTGACTGGTATGACTTATAGTGTCTCACTATTGTTTGAAACGGACAACATTTTAAGTGAAAACATTGAACGGCATACGGAAATTCTTCACAAGGCTACACATAGATTCTTGAAATTAAGGGATAAAAAATAAAATATGGTCTATTGGTCATACATTTTTCGAGGAAAATATTCACAAGGCATATTTTGAAACACAATGGGTCATAATATATAGAGAAAAACATGAATTATATTAAGAATGAGTCTCGGCATCCCATCATGAACATGCACCAACACTCATGTTCTAATTCTCAATCACAGGTCGTTCATTCTATACAATAACATACAACAAATAAATATCATATAGTGATTTCATATGAAAACTAT
Organism: Viscum album; assembly: GCA_963277665.1. Lineage (NCBI taxonomy): Eukaryota > Viridiplantae > Streptophyta > Magnoliopsida > Santalales > Viscaceae > Viscum > Viscum album. The sequence goes on from OY728132.1 coordinate 1,883,994,623, forward strand.
GAACACTCAAGCATACCATATAACAAATTGGTCAACGAGGCTACACATAGATTCTTGAATAATAAGTTTCAAAATATCATAAAAATACCCCAATGGTGATGAATACATATAGTGACACCATAGCCCCATGGATCACCTCAATTCCATCCTCAAACAGTGGGTTCTAGGACCAAACCAATGTCCCTTTGGGAACGCAATGCCAAATACTTAATTGAATATTAATACCCACTACCCAAGATGGGGATTCATCTCACATAACACCAAGAGAGAAATTTTCAATTAGCCACATAACCCTTTATTCTAATTGAAAAATCTATAAAAAACATGTATTCTATTCCAGTAACCCATCTCATATGTCAATATTGGCCAATTTTTCCCTCTAACACATCAAGAACCATTTATACATGGATACATAATCATTATAGTAATATAAAAATCATATGTGCTTCCTATAACTCATTCTAGGTCTAAGAACATGAGCACTACCATTTTAATTCTTATGGGTATCATGGACCTTGCCACTCTACCAAAGTTTTTTTGTTGGTTTTATGATACTCAACCCAATACCATGACTAAACATCCCATGTGCTTCCTATAACATGTAGTTTTTTTCTCTTTTGTGTATTGGTGTTGTGGTTTGATTGAGGAATGAATCCTAAATTTTGAATACTCTTATTTGTGTTGGTGCTGTGGTTTGAGTTTGGAATACTCTTATGGGTGTGTTATTGCATTTCCTATAACATGTTGGTATTTTCTCCTATGGATGTTACTGCATTAGAATTTCTAAATTTCTAAATTCTGGAATGCATTCTAAATTTTGAATATTTGGATGGGGATTTTGTATTGGTGTTGTTGAAGGTCTGGAGAGGGGTTGCTGTGTTGTTGGAGGTCTGGAGAGGGGATAGGGGCCTGATGCTATGGAGCTTAGAAATTGTATACCAACGGTTGTAGAACTTTTGGTATAGATGCTATTATATAACTATACCAATGGTTTGTTATAACCATTGGTATAGGTTTATACCAATGGTTATAAGAAAACCATTGGTACAGCCTAATGGCTGGGCATATTCCCTCTATACCAATGGTTTATAACCATTTGTATAAGTGTAACACACATATACCAATGGTTTTACAAACTGTTGGTATATGTTATATTTGACACACATATGCCAACAATTTGTAGCAAACCATTGGTATACCTTCTATTTTGAAACCTATACCAACGTTTTTCACAGAACTGTTGGTATTGGCCTATTGTCATGCCTTACTTGGCCACAGTTGAGGGAACCATTGGTATACTATATACCAATGGTATCCAAACCTTTACCAATAGTTTTGAATCATTGCAAAGTGTAAAATTCAAGTAGTGTAAGCTGTAATCATTCGGGAAATCATGAATTTGTTTTTGAGAATCCATGTTCAACAACTAACTTCTACACCATAAAGTTGTTTGAGTGAATATCTGCATCATCTGGAAGTAAGTCCTTCTAGAAAGTAAAAATGTAATCAATTGTAGTATTTGAAATCCCATACATAGTTTTCCCATGAAACAATCGGATTAAAAATTCCAAAATTTTTATTTTACCACATTTCTGATATACTGGAGTCGTCCCAGCATCATTCAATTTTTTCACCCTATCAATATCATCACTTTCATTGGACGCATCATGTGTGCTCGTATCGAAATCTTGTTGGCTGGAAATCCTTTCTTTCTCATGATTCTAAATAAATGGAAACCAATCATATATCATACTCTCCAATTCAGTCCTATCATTTGGATCATCAACATTTTGAGATTACATTATCTCTCCATTGTGATTCCACACATAATAGTTTATTTGGAAACCATATTTGGTTATATGATAGCTAACTACTTCACGACTCAACTAAGGTCTTCCAACATAATTAGAACATGGGAAGTGTATGAGACCACTATCTGAAGCCTTTTCAAATGAAAAATATAAAAAGCTGTCCAAATTATTTTGAAAATTGGTTGGAATCCTATCAGTTTCATACATCCAACTTCTATCCATTCTTTAAAAAAAATTCAATAAGTCATTTCAAATCAATTCAATAATATTGAAGTTCAATCAAAAAAATATTTAGGTAAATTACAATTGTTTACTTTATATAAAAGCATAACTAACACATTACTCTATATGATAATAATATTAAGAGACACAACAAAATACAGTGTATATAAGAAAATAAGATCCCGAATTTGTAATGCCTATATTCAAGGATTTCCTAATAAGATATTGTAAGTGGATGAAGGAATACATAATTCTTAAGGGTCTTGTTGGGAGTACATGAGTTTTATACTTTAACTTCTTCAGGGAGATCAGGATGAGGAGTAGGATGATGATCACATCAAAAGTAGTTATGGCCTCACCAAGTTTCACCTTAACCATGAATTAAAGGATCCTAGGTTTGAGGCCATAGATCATAGGTTGGTTGGGTGTATTCATTGAATCATGTCCCAATTGATTTTGTAGAGGGACATTCAATAGTTATAGGTATGGATTTTATTAGAAACACCTATAAAAAGGATATCCAGGAATTGTGACGTCCCAAACTAGGAAGCCACTCATTAGTGACACGAACCCAGATGGGCACATGACCTCAATCACATATACCAAAATTCAAAATGTTATTGACTAATAGTTAGAGCCTTTTCTGTGTTTGGGGGAGACTATTCCCTCATTAAAAAATTTGCACAATTTTAATATTATCAGTTAAAAAGTGGGAGAATGATAATAATGGGAAAATATTTGAAATGGATGAAAATAACCAAATCAGTAATACCAACTAATAATAGATTCATAAACTGAATGATGGTAATGTATGTCATGTATCAAGAAGAAAAACATAGCTACAACTAGTAGGAAGCAGTACTATATAAGAGGCTCAATAAATTATAAAATTTGACCTAGATCCTTGAGCTAAAACCTAATCATCTGCTACATGCTCCATCCTATGTCATGTGAGTAGTCATGCATCTGTAAAATGGTGATTACCCTTATCTAAACATATATTCATGTAGTTTATCTGGGTACCCAATGGAATCTCAAACAATGGATGAGATAAAATTCATGTAGGTGACCACTGAGAGGTCTATAACTATCTAGTCTATTTTTATAACATTTTAATATAATGATATGATAAATTAAAATGAAAACTAAAAAATCTAAAAGGGTTTTCTATGGTTCTAGAGAAAAAAATCTAAATGGGTTTTCTAGGTTAAATCAAAAGAGAAAAAAAACATCAAAATCAAAATTTAAAACTAAAATTTTAGATAGATAACAATAAAAATAAGGTACCGCTTAAGAAAATACCTAATTCGGGAAGGTTCTGATGAAGATTCAGCAAATTGGATGGGGGAAGGTGAGATTCCAACCATTTGGATGGAGGAATAGAGATAAACCCGAGAGATGTGATGTCCGAATGGGGGAGAGGTGCTATGATCATGGGGGAGAGGTGTCGTTCGAATGGGTGAGAGGTGCTGGATCACAGGGGAGAGGTGAATTATGGTTCTTTCTGAATGGGGGAGAGGAGAAGGGCCGTGCGAGGATATTGGGGAAAAACTTTACAACCGATTTTAAAAAACCATTAGTAAAGGTACCCTTTACCAACTGTTTTCATGAACTGTTGGTAAGGGGGGGGGGAATTTATACCCTTTTACCAACGGTTCTAGTGAACCTTTTGTAAAGGGGGAAATTTAGCCAGTTTTACCAGCGGTTTAAGAAAACCGTTGGTAAAACTCTTATATACCAAAGGTTTAAGAGAACTGTTGGTATATAAGTGTTGGAAAAAAACCCAATACCATTAGTGTCACCCAATCATAACCAAATCTCAGTTCATGTTTCTTGGGGAGCATATATGACATGGGTAAAAACAAGGTATTTAATATTACACCATAAATCTATATAGTAAAACACTATTTATATTGATGATAATGAATTATAAAACCAATTTCATTACCCTATATTGAATTTTAGTAGCATATTTATATATATCAACCAGGTCACACTCAACAGTCATTGTAAACACAATCAATTCAAGTAATAAAATTCCCCAATATGGCATGGAATGTGAATTATAGGTTCCTAAAATGATGCATGTAATAATGATCCTTTCCATACAAGGCTAAGGTAAATATACATAAAGCATATCAAATACCAAAATTCATTTGCATCACCCAATGTTGGATGTATCTCAACTCTAATAGGAAAAACAAAACAACAGTTTCCTATTCTGATGAAACTTGGTATTTATCTCGAACGTGGGTTAGATACTATCAAACATGGATTATAAGAAAGTTATAACCATGTTCCAAATCTCATGTATATTAGTACAACAAAATAGTCCATTAAAAGTGATAAAAATGGTATTTATCATTTCTAGAGAAGTGTTGACAACAAGAGTGTTAATAAGGGGAATACTTTAGTAAGTTGCAACATCACACTACCACACCAGTGTAGTGTGCTGTAATAGAACACTACACCCCCAAAACACCACTAAATTAAAAAAACATGTATGAATATATAATTTCAATGAAATGAACTTTAAATCATAAATTAATGTAAGACACAATATATTTCAAACATTTTAAGCATTGGTTTATACAATTACATAAGTGAAAATTATTACATACATTCAATAATAGCAGTTTACCATTTTCTTTAAATACTAACCCCTACTTGGTCAAAAAGTGAACTTACATAAAGAAAAATATTATGTTATCAATTATATACTGAAATAAATTAACAGAATGTGCTAATTTTAATCAAAAAAAATAGTCATATAATGAACAATGTGCATCAGATTGAGTTGCAGTTGATTATTGCATGTTACACTATTTATTGTAGGTCTTAAATAATTATCTTGGTGAAAATTAAATAAATAAGTTTAAGATAATAAATTAAAAGTAAATTAATTAATTAACAAAACATATAATTATGAGAAAACAATATTGTCTCATTTTCTCTTTTTCTGAGATGTGATATATGTTTTTAACTAAAATGACACTTATATATTGAAAACATGAACTTGGAGTCATACTTGACACATTGTGCATCAGATTGAGGTGAAATTGCTTCTTACACATCTAAAATGTGTTTTGGATCATTTTCCTAAAGTACCAAATCAATCAGAATGCTTTTTCTTTATTTTGAGTATATCATTTATTTTTTTACAACAATTTCATTTTAAACAACACATGCACATTGACTCTTACTAGTCACATCATGTCTTAGTTTGACATGATACAAATTCTTATACGTAATAAATGACTTATGAATCATTGTCCAAAATTATCAGGATAATTTGATAGTGTTTTTTTAATTTTTACTAGATGACACTTTTTGAGCTAAAATATCAATTTTAAACTGGTAATGGACACATTGAGTCATATCAGAATCATCGTGTATCATATTGAGGTTTGGCTGATTCATACTCATAAGAAATGACATAGAGATCATTTAATTAAATAAAAAAATAATTTGAATTATTTTTCTCAATTTTGAGTGTGTCAGTTCTCCTTTTTAATAAAATTGATGTTAATTTTAAATAAAAAGACGCAATTTGAGTCATATTGATCACAAATTGTGTTGGATTGAGGTATGGATTATTCTTATATGACAAAAATTACTTATGGATCATTTAACTAAATTATAAAAAATATATAAATGTATTTTCATGGTTGTGGGTAGGTTAGTTGTCCTTTTTACTAAAATTGAAGTCAATTTTAATTAAAAATATCAACATGGAGTCATATCTGTCACACCGTGCATCGGGATGAGGCGTCGTTAATTAATACATGTCTCAAATTTCAAACGTATAATTTTCATAAATTATCAAAATAATATAAATGTTTTTAGTCGGTTATGAGTGTGTCACTTGTCATTTTTACTAAAATCTAATGTTAAACTGGAAACACAGACATTGAATAATACCGATCACATAGTGTGTCAGTTTTATGTGAGACCAATTCATACACATAAAAAATAAATTCTGAATTGATTTCCTAAATTATCAAGAAAATATGAGTTTGTATTCTCAGATTTTAGTGAGTGACATTTTTGAACTAAACTGTGAATTTTAAACAAATAATAGACACATTAAGTCATACTGGGAACATTATGTTTCATATTGATGTGTGGAAGACTCCTAATCATAAAAAATTACTTATTTATTTTTTACCTAGTTTTAAGACAATATGAGTTATTTTTCTCAGTTTTCAGTAGGTTAGTTGTTCTTCTTAATAAAATTTGTGTCAATTTTAAATAAAAAGGAACAATTAAGGTCCCACTGGTCACAATGTGCATCATATTGAGGTGAATAAAATTCCTACATGTCTCAAATGACATATGGATTGTCTTCCTAATTTAAAAAATAATAATCCAATTGTGTTCTCATTATTTTGAGTATGTCACTTGTTTTTTTACTTAAATGTCATTTCAAACTAAAAACATGCACTTGTAATAACATTTAGCACATCATGTAATAGTTTGACCTGAGACTGATTCATGCACATCAAAGATAACATATTAATAGATTTCTTAAATTTTCTATAAAATCCTAGTGTGTTTTCTCTGTTTTCAATGAGTGATATCTTTTGATCTAAACTATTGATTTTAAAATGATAATGGACAAATTGATTCATAGATGTCACAACATGAATAAAATTGCGTTTTGAATGATTTCTACACATCCCAAATGACTTATATTCCATTTCCCTAAAGTATCAAAAAATTGGAATATTTTTTATCAGTTTTGAGTATGTTAGTTGTCCTTTTTTTCAAAAATTAATGTCAATTTTAAATAAAGGAATAACTTGGAGTCATATTGGTCACATTATGTATTTGATTGAGGTGAGGCTAATTTATATACATCCACAAGTCTCAAAACAATCATAACAGCAAACGTTACCATGCTTCCATTGCCTTTCTATGTCAAACATTGAGAACTTCATATTAACTCAGCATTCTTAGCCGAATTTATTTTCTCTTTGTGGAAAGTCAGAAGAGTAGTGGAAGCTCGTGGGACCATTATATCATGGAAAGTCACCACAAATGGAAGATGAGATACCTATAATCTTCTATATTTTAAAAATGTAAAAGGATTTTTTGGATAACAACATTGAATAAATGTGCATCGTTGATAGTCTAAAAAAGAAAGACAATGAAAAAGGAAAACATGGTAAAATTGGAAAAAATGAAAATTTTATCTCTTTTGTTCATTTTTTCATATAGTTGAATGTAATAAATTAATTCCCAAAATATATGTGAAAAAAATAAATAAATATTAGATAAAAATTATAAGTAAATTAACATACAATTAATAAATAAAATTACCAAAAAAATAATTAAATAATTTTTAAAAATTCACCTTTTCATGATGTTTGTATGAATTCTTAATGCATTTAATTGTTTTCATTAACTATGTTATAGTCTCGAAGTCTAATCCCTTTCAAGAATTACCAGCTTTGAACAAACCACACCAAATCAACATAATAATAATCCACATGTACAATAAATCAAATTTTATAAGAGTAATACTAAAGGATGTAAATTAATCATAAATATGAAATAATATATTAATTATATGGATAAGTATTTTACTTTGAAAACATTATTGACCATATGGATATACCGACTATAAAGCAAGAATAATGACAAAAAAGAAAATTGATCTCACCAAATAATGAATAAACGAGTGAGGATGATGAAGAGAAAATAAGATACCTTGGATTGAAGATTTGAATCATTCAATTGAATATAATTATATCCTATTCGGTTCATAAAATATTTCTTTTTATAATAAATAAGTAAATACACATAATAGACTCATTATCAAATGTGAAAGTTATGTATAATTTTAATAATGGAATTTCAACAATTGATTGTTTCAAATAATTTTAGTTTGATTTGAAGAAAATGAGAAAGTAAATTTAATTAAATAAATAATCCACAATGGTAGGTTTTATCCTCTGGATACATACAAAGGTGAAGGTTATAGATAATTTTTATCCTCATCATCTCATCTTCTGAATAGTTATCATTATATCTTGTTGTTTGGAACCCACCCTCCATATCTTATGGACATCCACCTTTATTGATTGAAATACTCAAAGTAGTAGTGATCATAATGATGATTAATGATCAAATTATTAAAAGAAAAATAAAATATATGGGGGATTAGTCACAAGAAAAAAATGGAATAATAACTTTTCAGGAGATGAATCTAATGAGGATGATATTTTTACTCCATTATGTTCTCTAAAATGGATAATACCTCCCATTTACAACAATTATATGGATTGTAATCAGATATTCCTAAGGGTGAAACCCAAAGGAAATGTTAAAAATGATCTATTTTATATTGACTAATGTAAAACATAAATAGTGTTTACTATATGTGTGATGAAAGAAATTATGATATTTTTAGAAATTATTAATAAGTGGGTTGTCATTTAAAAAATGGCTATGTTTTTAAAAAGAAATAGAAAAATAAGCATACAATATTTTTATTTGGGGTTGGTAAAATTATAATTTAATTCTGTTTGAAAGGAGGAATTTATTTTTGATAGTGAAAAATTGACCATATAAGATAATAAGACTATTAGATGCTAACTAGAAAGGGTGTTTTGACATTTTTTTCATAAGGACAAGATAAAATTGTAGATATTTATTACTAGTCAGACTTTGGATATTGTTAATAATTAAAATAATGATGAAACATTTGAGGAAATTAATGTTGAATTTATTATCATAGGGGGGGAGCATAGTGGGTTGTGGTAGTCGGAAAATAAGACATTGATGGTAAGGAAGATTAATAGGGATTATAAACTGAATTAAATACAATAATAGATCAAATCAATGAATAAAATTTCATTGCTTATCGTATAGTTTTGGTGAAAACTCAAAGAAGTCAGACTCTAAAAAAACAATTTTTTCTGTATTAGAGCCTAAATAATTTCTAGAGGCTGACAAGGATTCTAATTGAATCAAATCTAGGAATGAGGAGCTTGATCCAAATAGGAAAAATGTGGCATGGGAAATTGTTCCAATGATAGAAGACATAAATGTTATTAGAACCAAGTGGATATTTAGTAATAAACTCATTGACTATAGAAATGTGGCTCAAAAAAATTAATTGATAGGGTGTAATGGAAACTCTTAGAACATAGGAATTTATATTTGTGATAAATTTAATCCCATATCATTGTTTTAAATTATATGATTCTATTTGGATATTTCATTGAAAATTTAGTTAAAAATATTCCCAATTAATGTCAAATATATGTTCCTCAGTGGATTTCTTAAAGGGGGGGTATACATTGAGAAACCAGAAGGGTTTATTATGGACAAAAATGAGAGAATGGTGTTCCAGTTAAAGAATCCATTATATACGATACATAAATCACTAAGGACCTAGTATTTGAGGTTGGATCAATACCTAAGAAACCATGGTTTTTACTGAGGTAGAGTTGGTAATAGCCTCTATATCAATAAGAATAATGATCAAAGGAAGGTGGTACTCATATATGTCGAATACATAATATTTAAGGATTGCAAAAATCATAATGCAATTGTTTTGGTACATTTGAATTAAGATATCAAGATTTCTATGATTGGTGAATTATTTTCCTTGGATTATAGGTGAATCAAGGAAATCCTAGAACATTAGTTTCATATTAAAAATATCAAAAAGAGTTTCTCAAGTGATTTTCAATGGAACATTAGAAACTAATAACACCACCAACCACTCTATAGATGAATTTTTCAAGTGTTGATGATTTCAAAGAGGTAGTTATCATGGAATATAGATATTGGTTTTAACATCCCATGTAAATAAATAAATATTATATTTTCATATTTATTAATATTTGTGAATTATTAATTTTACTTTAAAAGTGGATTCCATGTTCGATGACTTACCCGATATGCAACAACATGTTTCTTTGAAATCTTACGTTGTACACTACTAATATAATAATAATTTTTTAAATGGCAGTTAATCCCTACCTGTTGTATTGGAGATAATTAATATAACTAACTAACATATGATTATACATGTTTGTTGAATGTTTATAAATTTATCCAATAAAATATAGAGGCTTAAAATAAGTAAATAATTCGATTTAAAGCATAAATACTCTAATATTCACTAAAAGTTTGATTTTTCACTTTTTAATGGAGAACCCTCTATAAATTTAGTTTTTGTCAGTTTTATATGTTCCATTTGAAAAAATAAAATTCTTCTGTAGAATAGGGACACCAAAATTTACTTTGGATTAAATTTTGATATTTTTCTGATAATGTTCATTTTTTTAATGAATTGTGAAAAATACTGTATTTTAATTCAAAACTGTATTTTAATCTAATTTATTTATATGGTTATATTAACATTTTAATTTACTTTAAAGTTTAATTATATTATATTTTTACCAACTAATTCAATGTTGTTCATTGGAATTAATTTCACTTTGATATTGGACATAAACAAGCGTCAATATTTTGATAGTTATTGTTTCTTAAAAACATGGTATTTGTTTTGACAATGAGATTAATTTTAAATTAATTAATGCAAATTATATGTTTTGAATTTTGTAAAATAGAAATTATTTTGTAATTTGGAATATCAAATATATCTTAAGATTAATTTTGTATATTTTTCTGAAAAACATCAATTTTTGATAAATAGTGAAACCACTTAGTAGTAGTTAAAAAACTGACTTTTTCATTTAAATTAAAATTTTACTTCTTCTATGAAATGAATTTAGAAAATCCAACATATATGGTTGTTATTATTAAGTAAAATGTGGTTCAATAATATGAAGATAATTTATGGTGAATTGTAACTTTTGACTTTTATTTACAACGGTTAAAGGTAAATAGGGTATTTTAAGGTAAAAAGAATATTATAGTAATATAAAATTACCTTAACACTTGTCCTAACCTTATGTTTTGAGTCATGGACGAACATGGGCATACTTTTATCGATTTTGGGACCCCATGGATCCACAAATGAGTGATAATGACACTTTATTTTAATTAACATAATGTAAAGGCAAAAAGAGCACAAACAAATATCTTTTAGTAAATTAATTTTTACATTGGGTTATATAAGTTATATTATTGAATATAAATATTAATTTGAAATATAAAAAGATTTAATACATCATGGTATTGGTTTTATAAATTTTAGATGTCTAATAAATTAAATTATTTATGACACAATAATGATGCAGTATTTACCTAATTAATAAATGATTTAAATAAATAAAATCATAAATATTGAACTAGTATCCAAAACCTGTCCAATTCTTATTGGATTATTTTATTTCAACCACGGGTCATCTTATATACGGATTTAATTATTTTTTGACCTTTTTAAACGAAATATATGTTTATAATAATCTAATTGTTTCAAACATTCCTAAAGATCCCCTCCTCCCCCTTATAAAAGGACACTACTTCTAACCCATTACTCACACCTCTCAAGACCCTTGGCTCATCCAAAATCTTCCCAATTAATATCCCTATATCCATATCCTCCTCCTATAAGACTTACCTTAGGCATAAGGAACTTCAAGAAGTCATTTTATTTCAAACCATAGGAAGTTACCCAAATTAAAGGTAACAGTTTCCCTTAAATTCGTTTGTCTTATTTTGTTTTATTTTACATCTCCGACCCCCTAAACTATTTTTATTACTTTATTTTATAACAACCCCAGTATCATTAATATACTATAATGTTTTTATGAGAATTATTATAACTACACTTAAACACACCTCCATCTAATGGGTTAAGAACATACTGTTTCTGTGGATGGAAAACTAACGCCTCACGAAACGATGATTGTTCGATTATCTCATACCGCCTATCATTGTGGCCATTAAGATGGAAATGTAATTATATATGATATATATTATGTTTATTTTTTCTTTATGATTATTTATTTTTCATTTATATCACACCTTTATGGTTTCTATTATGGTTAAACGTGATAATTTCATTTGAGGAAGGGCAGACTACCGCCCCCTCAAAGTGATATCACTCTTTCATGCCATACATGAGATGTATAAAGGATAGTGTTAATGAAATTATATAAGATATTATACTGGAATTATAATATAAATATTTATCATTATGTTTTAATTCCATTAAAATAATAAATAGAAATGAAAGTAGCGTTCATGCGTACATATGTCTTACCATCTCCCTGAATGGTGCATTTCATTTTTTATCTCCAAATGTTATATACTATTATAAATTCATAGATATACTGGATATATATAATATATATGATATATAAATCATGAATATCATTCAGTATATAATGGATATTTTATCACATGAACTATTTGTAATTATAAGAAGTTCATTTTTGACTCAAGTACCAAATATCGACAAAATGACCATTATTAACTTAAATGAATATATAATGTTTATAACATTGTAATAATTGATATAAAAGGAAAGATAAATGTGAAAAAAGTTTCTTATTCAAGTAGAAACTAACTATAGTTAATTATTCGAGAGATTAAATAACGAACCGGTCAAGTCAAACACAAGGTAAGGGTTCTTCTTAACCCAATTTACATTCTTTGGGTTGATCTTCTCCTTGTTTATGTCAGTATTTGATTATGTTTTTTTTAAGGTTGGGGCCGAAGCCTCATTTTTTTTATTAAATCAAAGCAAAGTCCTTTCATTGAGGCATCCTTTGACTTCTACATGAATTTCTTTTATAGAGTGTATAAAACCCTTTGATTTTTCATTTCATTCAAAGGGTATCTTTTTCAATGAAGCATTCAACTAAACGACAAAAAAAAGAAATGTTTCTTTTTAACATAGCGGTGACAACGAAATTTCTACCACCATGAGTATTATTTGATATTTGGCTTACTTAACAAGTCATGATGTTTTTTATGGAAAATAAATACCAAATACCCTTTTTACATATTTTGGTATCACAAATTATTTTTAAAAATGGATTGATTATATCAATATCTTGAAATTATTTTTTGTGCTTGAAAATGAAATGTTATTAGTGAAATGTTTATATTTTCAATATTTTATTTGATATCATGATACCTGGACATTATACAGGTGGTCACATTATAAACCAAATGACGGGTGGTGCCATGATAAATCAGGACAGGTGGTTACATTATAACCTCCAATGCATTGGGTATGAAATTCGGCCGTATGGCTATTCCATTTAGTGATATGTGTAGAAGTCTACCATATAGTTATTCATATTAATAATTTTTATGTCCCATGTTACCTTTATATGTTATGTGTTCTTTATATGGGTTTTATTGTAATCTGTTGGTTACAAAAGGGTAAGAAATGATCTTTTATTCATTGAAGAGAATTTAATACTTCATAAAGGTGAAATGTATTACATATGATAAAGTATTCCTGGTTTACTTTTTGTTTTAAAAAAACTAACAATGTTCCTTCATTGTGTATCCCTTACTGAGCTTCTTATGCTCATCCCAAGTTTTGGAAATGTTTTTCACAGGACATAAAGTGGAATAGGGTCAAGGATGGGATCAAGGAAAAGTCATGTTGTCTAAAACATTGAACTAGACATGACACTTTTTTCAAAGAGTTTTTATTTTTTGAAAAAAATGGAAAATGGATAGATGGGTCTACATGTAATTTTAAAATATATGTTCCTTGAGATATATTTTCCTAAGGTGGTTTGACTTAGCATGAAAAAACAATTCTAGGAATTGACGCAGGAGGATGACATAGTGGCTGTTTACGAAGGAAAGTTCACTCGATTGGCAATTTATGGTCCAAATTTCATCCGAGAACTTAATAGTAAGATAAATTGATTTTACTTAGCACTGAAGATGTGATATTGAAGAGAATTATCCTCTCATGAGTTCCAAAGTTATGAAAAACTTGTTCGATGTGCGGAGAAGGTGGAAATGTAGTTTGCCGATGATCAGGTGTTCTTTGAAAAAGAAACAGAATAAGAGTTCCAGTTGGGAGGCAAAGGGAAATAATTAATCAAAGAAGCCTGGAGGTAAGAAAACTAAATATCCATCTTGTGAGAAGTGTGGTAAAATAAATCCTAGAGAATTTTTATCAATGTGTAGAAAGTGCTTCCTTTGTGGTACGTCTGGTCATATTTCTCATAACTGTAAGGAAGATGATTAAGAAGGGAATGGAAATCTAGCGGTAAGATGTTTTAAGTGAAATAAAATGGATCATTATAAAAATGAGTGTCCAACGAAGAATTCAACTACAAGAAAGTAGCCAGACTACAAGCATAAAGGGGTGGTTACATCCTTTGTGACTTATTTAGTAGATGTTGGGCCATAAAATTATGTAGTATCAGGTACACTATTTTTTGTTTAGATTATACTAATGTTTTTTTTGATTCAGGTTCTACACATTCGTTCATTTTTGGGATGTTTTAGAGTAAATTGGGAATTCCACCTCAATATATGAATCCTGATATTATGGTAAAAACACTAGGGGAAATGTTGAGATGAAGAGAAATTTTAAGAACCTTCATGTCCTTGTGTGCAGAAAGAATCTACCTGCAAACCTTATACTTTTGCATCTAGTAGAGTTTGATGTTATTTTAGGAATGGATTGGCTATCAGTTTATCTTGCTATGATTGACTATAGAGCTAAAAAGGTTTCTTTTCAGAAATATTTTTAGTTTGTGTACAAGAATGAACCCTTACTTTTGATAACATATCAGGAAGCTGAGAAACTAGTAAAAGATGGAAATGCATGTTACCTTGCACATATTGTTGAAAACAAAGGATCTTTTTATATTAATGTTGTTCCAGTGGTAAATGAGTATCATGATGCTTTTCCTAATGAGTTTTCTGGTATTATACATGATCGAGAAGTTGAATTTAATGTTGACTTAATTCATGATGCAAAGACAATTTCAAAACCCCCTTATCGAATGGATAAAATGGAACTTTTAGAGTTAAAGAAGCAATTACAGGAGATATTAGATAAAGGTTTCATTTGGCCTTGAACATCACCATGGGGTTCTCCTGTCCTGTTTGTTAAAAAGAAATATGTTTCAATGAGACTTTTCATTGATTATAGAGTGTTGAATAACATAACTATTAAGAAAAAGTATCCTTTGCCTCATATCGATGATTTTTTATCAGCTCTTGGGAGATCAGTATTTTTCAAAGGTTTATTTGTGGTCGGGGTACCATCAGTTGAAAGTAAAGGATGCAGACATTCCAAAGACCACGTTTTCTACTAGATATGTCCATTATGAATTGGTAGTTATACCTTTTGGTTTAACAAATTCACCTGCTTTAATCATGGATCTTATGAATATAATTTTTCATGAGTTATTGGATAAGTTTGTGGTTGTGTTCATTGATGATATTTTGGTTTTTTCTAAAAGTAAAGAGGAGCATGAAAGTCATTTAATGGTTGTATTAAATACATTAACAGAAAAGAAACTGTATGGGAAATTCAGAAAGTGTGAGTTTTGGTTACAAAAAAATTCATTCCATGGTCACATTGTTTAAAAAAATGGCATAATTGTTCATCCTGCTAAAACAAATGTTTTCGAATAATGTCCAAGACCCACAAATATAATAGAGATCCGTAGTTTTCTTTGTTTGAATGGTTATTATCGGAGTATTGTTGAGAATTTTTTATGGTTATCTAGCCTAATAACTAAGTTAACTAGAAAAGGTGTTATATTAATTTGGATAAAAGAATGTGATTATTGTTTTTAGGAATTTAAAAGAAGATTTTTGAATGCTCCAGTTTTGTCATTGCCTTCCAGAAATGGTGAGTTAGTTATCTACAGTGATGCTTCATTAAAAGTACTTGTTTGTGTCCTTATGTAGAATGATCATGTAGTTTCTTATGCTTTACGTCATTAGAAACCTCATGAGTTATATTAACCTACACCTGATTTGGAATTAACTGCGGTTGTTTTTGCTTTTAAAATTTGGAGGCATCATTTGTATGGAGTAAAGTGTGAAATATTTTCTAATCCCAAATGTTTGAAGTATATATTCACTCAGAAATAATTGAACATGAGATAGAGGATATGGTTGGAATTAATCAAGGATTATTATTTCATGATCCATTACCATCCTGGAAAATCAAATAAAGTGGCTGATTCTTTGAGTCGAAAAAGTAATGATTCATTAACCATGCTATGTTTGGAATGAGATCCTTTGGTTTTTGATTTGATGAACTTTGTCATAGAATTTTTTGGGGCAGAAAATTTAATGGTTTTGTTTTAGGTGTTTGTGAAATCATCTCTCTCAGATAGAATTAAGCAAGAACATAAAGAAGAATGTGAGTTAAAGGAAAAGTTAGAGTTAGTTCAAAAGGGTATGTTTCTTGATTTTAATGATGATAACAGTTTTGTATTGTGGTTTGGTAAAAGATTATGCATTCCATGTGATTCCCAGCTGAAAAATGAGTTATTATGTGAAGCTCATAGTTCTCTGTTTTAAATTCATCTTGGCAGTACTAATATGTACAAAGATCATCGGTAGTATTACTAGTGGGATGTAATGAAAATAGATATAGCTGATTTTACTGTGAAGCGTTTGACTTGTCAGCAGGTTAAAGTAGAGTGGTAGTTACCTAAATGGATGCTTCAGACTTTATCGATTCTAGAGTGTAAATGGGAAAATTTATACATGGAATTCATTGTGGGATTACCAAATACATCTCAAAGTAACAATGCAATCTAGTTTATTGTTGATCGACTGAATAAATCAGCTCATTTCACTCCTATTGGAGATACTTTATCTCTAGATCGTCTTTCTTGGTTGTATGTTAAATAGATAGTCAGGTTGGATTGAGTTCCCCTCTCCATTGTATCTGATTGTGATCATAGGTTTACTTATAACTTTTCGAAAGGCCTTCAGAATTTGTTGTGTACTGAATTAAATTTTAGTACATATTTTCATCCATAATCAGATGGGAAATCAGAATGATAAATTCATACCTTAGTGGATATGCTACGTGATTGGCCACTAGATTACCAGGGAAGTTTGGACCAACATCTTTCTTTGGTTGAATTTTCATATAATAATAGTTTTCATTATAGTATAGAGATGGCTCCATTTAAGGAATTATATGGGATGCAGTGTCAAAATCCAGCTTTTTGGGATGAAGTTGGTGAAAGAAAGCTGATGTGACCAGAATTGGTAGAAGAGATGGTAGAGAAAGTTCAGTTGATTCAAAATTACATGAGAACAGCTCAGAGCAGGAAGAAAAGTTATATGGATAACCAGAGGAAGGATATCTCTTTTGAGGTAGCTGATCATGTCTTTCTCAATGTTTCTCCATGGAAAAGTGTGATGTGTTTTAATAAGAAGGTAATGTTGAGTATGAGGTTCATTAAACCTTATGAAATTTTGGAAAATTTGGATCAGTTTCATATAGACTGGCTTTACTTCCAAGTTTGTCCCAGGTACACGATTTTTTTCATGTTTCAATGTTGAGAATGTATATGCTAGATCTATATCATGTTTTGAGCCCAAAGGTAGTTTAGTTAAAATATAATCTCTCTTATGAGGAATAAACAGTCTAGATTCTTCACCATAAAGAGAAAGTGTTGTGGAATATGGTAATTCACTAGGTAATGGTTTTGTGAAAAAACCATATGGTTGAAGAGGCAATGTGAGAATCTGAATAATTCTATGAGGGCTAAATACCCCCACTTATTTTGATAGGTGAATCAAATTTTGAGGACACAATTCCCAAGAGGGGGGAAGGATGTAACATCCCAAGTAAATAAATAAATATGACATTTTCATATTTATTAATATTTGTGAAAAGTTAATTTTACTTTAAAAGGGGATGTCATGTTTGATGGCTTACCGGATACACAACAACGAGTTTCTTTGAAATCTTATGTTGCACACTAATAATATAATATTATTATTTTAAATGGTAGTTAATACATAGATATTTTATTAGAGACAATGAATAAAACTAACTAAAATATTATTATACAATTTTGTTTAATGGTTTTACATTTATCCAATAAAATTTATAGGCTAGAAATAAGTAATGAATTTGATATTAGGCATAAATACTCTAATATTCACTAAAAGGTTGATCTAACGCATTTTAATGGTGAAACCTCCATAAATCTAGTTTGATCAACTTTATATGTTTTATTTTACAAAATAAAATTCGTTTTTAAAATCGGGACACCAAAATTTACTTTGGATGAAATTTTGGTATTTTTTGGAAAATGTTCAATTTTTAATGAATAGTTAAAATACTATATTTTAATTCAAAACTGTGTGTTAATATAATTTACTTATATTGTTAGATTATCTTATTCGTTTGTTTTAATGTATTATTAGATTATATTTTTACAAAATAATCCAATTTTGGTCATTGGAATTAATTTCACTTTTAAATTGGACATAAAAAAGTGTTAATCTTTTAATAATTATTGTTTCTTAAAAACACGCTATTTGTTTTCACAATGGGAATTTATTTTAAATTAATTAATGAAAATTCTATGTTTTGAATTTGGAAAAATAGGAATCATTTTTTAATTTGGAATATCAAATATATCTTAGGCTGATTTTTTTGTATTTTTCTGAAAAACTTCAATTTTTGATTAATAGTGAAACCACTTAGTCGTTGTTAAAAAAACTGGATTTTTTATTAAAATAAAATTTTACCACTTCTGTGAATTGAATTTCAAATATACGATATACATGGTTGTTATAAGTAGGTAAAATTTGGTTCAATATGATTAAAGTAATTTTTTTTGAATAGTAAGTTTTGACTTTTATTTACCGCGGTTAAAGGTAAATAGCGTAATTCAAGGTAAAAATAATAATATAATAATAAAACATTACCTTAACAATTCTTCTAACCTTATTGTATGAGTCATGTTTGACCATTTTCATCCTTGGGTTGATTTTGGGACCCCATGGATCCTCTTATGAGTGATAATGACACTTTATTTTAATTAACTTAAAGTAAAGACAAAAATAACATAAACAAATATCATTTTGTAAATTAATTTTTATATGGATAAATATAAGTTATCTATTAGACTATAAAAATTAATTGTAATTATAAATACATTTTCTACATCATAGTATTTCTTTATAATTTTTAGACACCGAATATTTTAAATTATTTATGACACAACAATGATGTAGTATTTACCTCATTCATAAATGATTTAAATAAATACGATTATATATATTAAAATAATAACCAAAACCTATCCAATTATTATTGGATGATTTTATTTCTACCATGAGTCATCTTATATTCTACATTAATTATTTTTTGACCTTTTGAAATTGAATATAATTTTATTATAAAATAATTGTTTCATACTTTCCTAAAGATCCCCTCCTCCACTTATAAAAGTAAACCATTTCTAACACATTCCTCACACCTCTCATGCCCATTGGCTCATCCAAACTCTTCCCAATTAAGCTCCCTATATCCATATACTCCCTCTAGAAGCCTTACTTTTAGAAGAAGGAACTTCAAGAAGTTATTTTGGTTCAAACCAAAGGAAGTTACCCAAATTAAAGGTAACAGTTTCTCTTAAATTCTTTTGTTTTATTTTGTTTTATTTTACTTCTCCAAGCCCTAAACTATTTTTATGCCTTTATTTTATGACAACACAGGTATCCTAAATATAATAGGATGTTGTTATGAGAATTATTATAACTAAACTTGCACACACATCCATCTAATGGGTGAAGAACATATTGTTTCTATGGATGGAAAACTAACACCTCGTGAAAAGATGGTTGTTAGATTATCTCCTACCACCTATCATGGTGGCCAATAATATGGAAATATATTTATATATGATATATATTATTTTTATTTTTTCCTTATGATTCTGTATTTTTCATTTCTAGCATACCTTTATGGTTTCTATTACGGGTAAACATGATAATTTCAATTGAGAATGTGCGGACTACCGCCCCCTCAAAGTGATATGACTCGTTCATGCCATACACGGGACATATAAAGGATAGAGTTAATGATATTATATATTATATTATACTATAATTATAATATGCCTATGTATCATTATGTTTTAATTCCATTAAAAATTAGAAATATAAATGAAGGTAGCGTTCAAGCGTATGTACGACTTACCATCTCCAAGAACCGTGCATTTCATTTCTTATCTCCAAATGTTATGTACTATTAAAAATAAATATATATACTAGATATATGATATATTTGATATATATATATATCATGAATATCATTCTAGAGATAATGGATATTTTACCACATGAACTATTTGTAACTATAAGAAGTTCATTTTTGACTCAAGTACCAAATATCGACAAAATGACCATTATTAACTTAAATTAATACACAATGTTTTATACATGGTAATAAATGATATAAAAGGAATAATAAACTTGAAAAATTTTCATAATAAAGTAGAAATTAACTTTATTTTATTATTCAGGAGATTAATGAATGAACAGGTCAAGTCAGACATGAGGTAAGGGATCTTCTTTAAACAATTTCCATTCTTTGGGTTGATCTTATCTTTCTTGTTTATGTCAGTCTTTGATTATGTGATAAATGAATTTTTATATCTTATAATGTATTTATAATTTATTTATATATTCCCATAGTTTCCAAAATTATATTTCTAAGGGACTTCGTCTCAATCTCTTTTCGTTGAGGCATCGTTTGATTTCTACATGAATTTATTTTATACAGTGTATAAAACCCTTAGACTATTTATTTCATTCAAAGGGAATCTTTTTCTACGAAGCACTCTACTAAATGACAAAATAAAGTAGTGTTTCTTTTTAAAGTAAGTGGTGACAACAACCTTTACCCCACCTCGAGTATTATTTGATCTTTGTCTTCCTTAACCAATTGTAATGTTTTTAAAGAAAATAAATACCAAATACCCTTTTTTCATATTTTGGAATTGAAAATGATTTTTGAAAATGGATTGATTATTTCAATATTTTGAAATTATTTCTTGTGATTTCAAATGAAATTTTATTAGTTAAATGTTTATATTTTCAATATGTTTTGTGATATTATGGTACTTGAACATTAGATGGGTGGTTATGTGATAAACCAAATGGCGGGTTGTAACATTATAACATTCAATGAATTGGGTATGGAAGTCAGCCGTATGGCTATTCCATTTAGTGATATGTGTGGAAGTCAACTGTATGGTTATTCCAGTTAAGAATTTTTGTGTTCCAAGTTACCTTTATATGTTCTGTGTTCTTTATATGGGTTATATGGTAATCTTTTGGTTACAAAAGGGTAAGCAATGATCTTTTATTTAGTGAAGAGTATTAACTACTTCATAAAGGGTAAATTTATTACTTATGATTAATTATTCATGGTTTACTTGTTGTTTAAAAATAACTAAGAGGGTTCCTTCTTTGTGTATCCCTTATTGAGCTTTTTATGCTCATCCCATGTTTTTTAAATGCTTTTCACAGGACAAAAAAGCGGAATAGGGTTGAGGTTGGGGTCAAGAAAAAGTCATGTTGTTGAAAACATGGAACTAGACATGACTCTTTTTTTCAAAGAGTTTTTATTTTGTAAAAAAAATGGTGACTAGGTAGATGTGTGTACATGTAGTTTTCCAGTTGTTATGTATATGTTATGACCTAGCTATCTAAAACACTAAGCCTAAAAAGATCCTCTATGTGAATTATTAACTTAATTCGTGAATATGAAATGTTTATGTCTGGGTCCTTATATTGGTATCCTATTATACCTCAAAAAAATGTGGCTCGGCATTGGGTTGGATATATTTCCAATCACACAATACCAATGTTGTCTCGAGGATAACCACATACTATCCCAGAAGATGATACTTCAATATATCTAAGAAATAATAAATTTTTAGCTGTTTAATTAAAGGATAGTGAAAATTGAGTTGTTCGGATACACAAATGTGGGATGAGAAAGTTTAGTGGATAGCTGAAGGAAATAAGAGTTACATAAAAACTTGTATTTTTTTGATCTTGGTTTTGTTCAGCCCTTGAATCTCTCAAGCATTAGATCCAAGCCTTAGAATAATTAGAGCATTCATTCTAGTATAGATTCGAGCTTTGTTTCAACAATGTGGAGTTTCGGTAAAAGGTGGATTCTGTGAAGATCTTTGGATATCACAAAATGGTTCGTGATGGTTAGGGTTATTAAAAAATATTGCGATACTTTTATCTGTGCTTTCAAATAATCGCTCATAAAGATACATTTTATCAGTGCTATGTTAAACATTGGTGATAAAATGAATCTTTATCATCACTAAAAACGTGATGATAAATACTTAAAAAATATTTCTTTAATAATAATACCTTAAAAAGTATATTTATTATAAATAATCATAATGCTAATAATAATAATTTTCATAAATTAATAATTTTATAATTCATTGAATTTAAAATTATATAAATAATTTTTGAAAATATAATATTTATATCATTAAATATAGTTATATAGTTATATATATATATATATATTTAATATATATATATATATATTTAATATATATATATAATAAATATATATCTATAATTTAAATATATTTATATATTTAATATATATATATATAGTAAATTTATATAAATAAAAATATAGTAAATTTGTTCATTATGTAAATAAATTTTTTATAATTTCATAATTATTTAAATATATTTTATTATTTCTTTGTAATTATAAAAATAATTTTAAAAAATAATATTATTTATTAATTTATAATTATAAATGTATAAAAATATTAAATATACATTATTAAATATATTTTTTATAAATACGTTTTAAAAAATATATATTTTGTATTATTAAAGAATATTTAATCATAAGTGTATATATGTTAAAAATGAGTATAATAGAATATTTAAAAATGATTACACTTTAACAATATTGAAAATTAGGATAAGTTTGAATAATTAAATATAATTCATTAAAAATGGTTATACATTGAAATAAATATGAATTCATATTGAAAATATTAATACATATTAAATAAATATATAAAAAATAAATATTATAAATTGATTAAAATTCCTAAGAAAATATTTTAGTATGTGTGTGTATATATTAAAATGCATTAATTCTCTATATGTGAAATCAATACCATAGGTATTATCGATGTTAAATAGAAAAATAAAATAACATTCAGTTATGTCAATTACATGATTCAATTAGTTAGTATTTTTAATTTATATTAATTTTTAATTATAAATAATTATTCACTAAATATATTAGTATTTAATGTAAATCAAAAATATTTAGTATTATATAAATTGTATTTATATACATTCATATATATATATAATATACTATTTACTAACATTATCAATAATTATTTAATTAATAAAATGTTAAATATTTTTCTCAATTAACATTTTTTTAATTTTTATTTCATTAATTTTTATTTTATATATATCTATATATTTAATATATACTATTTATAATATATATAGTATACTAAATTTATTCATTTTTATTAATAATTGTTTAATTAACAAAAAAATTAATATTCTTTTAATAAATTTATTTTTATTTATTATTTATATAATTATTTCATTTTATTCTCAACTGTATCTGCACTAAAAACCCAAGATAAAGGATTCCTTTATGTGTGCTAAAAATAAGGTGTTGATAATTGTTTTCCTTTTATTATTGCTAAAAAAAGTGTTAATAAAGGTAACTCTTTATTAGTGCTAAAAAATGCAATGATAAAAGGTCACTTTTATCAAGGATAAGAAAAATGTGTTGATAAATGGTGTATTTTATCAGCACTAGAAAAAAAGTGTGGATAAAAATGTACTATTTATCAGTGCTTGTATTTTCACTAATTAAGGGAACCTTTATCAATGCTTTTCTAAAGTATCGATAAAGGAAAATAATGTTAAAGAATTGTTTTTTAGTATTGTATATTCCCAAAAATTAAGAGAAAATAAAAGAAAATGGATTTGATATGAATTTTTTATGTCTTGACTTGGGTGCCACTCATAGGTGTCCCAAGCTGGTGGACCATATGGCCTCAAGTGAAACTCCATGCATGTTAGAGGCTACCAATAACTAGAGAGGGCCTAGTATGTGTTAGTAGAGATACTATTACCTCATGTTAGAGTGGAGCACAATGGATATAGACTTACAAATAGATTTAAAATAATAGTGATGTCATAATAATGGATAAAAAATTTAGAAATTAATGTAAGCATAACCAACCATATAATAACAATCAACTCAAAAGATGAACATTAAAATATAAAAAAGATGATGATGTAATTTCATGTCTCTATAAAGATGGAAAATATGTTTACATGGAAGTAGGAAATACATTCTATACAAATGAAAAAAAAAGAATCCAAAAACCATCCAAGAATCCCAAGCTCCTAATCATTCATCTTCTACCAAGATACATCCTAAGAAACCAAGAAATTTATGTTTCAAAGGAGATATGATTTCCATTGTCCATACCTGTGATTATATAATTCTCTTGATTAACAACAGCATCCTAGGTAGGGTGTGAGATAAATTTCAATATGCCACCACCAACGAAATCTATACAGTCTAGACTGTGAATATAAACTGAAATAATGTGCATGTATATATAAAAGTTAGCATTAAAAATTAATAACTCATACTGGATTCAGTCTCAGCTAGAATCTGAACATGTAAGCATTTAGTTAACTATGAACGAGTTTATAACATGGATGTCATATGTAAATAGTTTTAGTGATTCTTATCAAGGTCATAATAATAACAAAAGAGGATATAATGTGTAACCAAGGAATCCTTAACATCAGGGGTCGGCCAACTCATAGTAATAAATCATATAATCATTAAATAAGGTGTTTTAGTGTAATCCAAGGGGTATAAAGAAGGCATTCCACTCTAAATGTGTCTAACTGATTCCTTGGAGATCATCCATAGTATTCTCAGGCTAAGAATGACTGGTCCCAATTGGGTGAATTCATGTAACTGTGTGTCTGAAGACATCAAGGTGGATCTTAGTAGTGTATCCAAGTAATCTTAATATCTATAAAGATAGTGAAGGGATTCTATAGTTTCATTCCATGCATCCTCTAATAAATAGGTTCTATGTTCCAATGTGGTTATCTCCCTTATAAACTCACTCCTTGAATCATAATGGCATCCTAGGAGTTGTCAAGGCATTCCCTAAGGAATATAAGGCTTTCTAAAGTCTGGAAACTACTATAATGATAAAAAGGTCTATATATAATAGGCTCCTTACACATTTACCCTTATTCATATAAGGCCATGTAATACTCATGTCGTTTAATAAGTCATTAGGTTAATTCTGTCACCTTTCATTAATATAAAATGGTCA
The DNA here is from genome assembly GCA_963277665.1 of Viscum album. Classification (NCBI taxonomy): domain Eukaryota; kingdom Viridiplantae; phylum Streptophyta; class Magnoliopsida; order Santalales; family Viscaceae; genus Viscum; species Viscum album. The sequence continues at coordinate 1,884,019,968 of OY728132.1, forward strand.
ATCAAGGACATGCAACCATTTATTACATGAATTACTTAACCATTTACTAGGTTCATTAATTTACCTTTCATTATACATGATATGGTGTGATAAGAATATTAAATGACTATAAATTCAATTTTATCGTAATTTATTAGGTTCCGATCATTTAATTTTATTTAGCATGAAGATGTGATTTAATCCCATGCATCCAATTACAATTTAATTATAAATTCAATACACGAACTGAAATTTATCATTAACTTTTAATTAAACAATTAAAGGATTAATTCGCTAATTAGAACACTTACCTCATCAAGGTCTAGCCATAGCACACCTGAATGGTGGAGTATATAGTCATAACAAATATAGTAATGGAATAGTAGATGGACCACCCTACTTTGGGTGAATGTAGTTGAGGTTCCTACCACCAAAAACAAAAAGATCATAAATGAATAAGGTTGTTGAATATGACTTCAACAATTTTTATAATTTTTTTTAAAAGGTTGGGGCCAAAGCGTCGATTTATTATTTGAAAGAAAATACCTCTTTAGACTGGGTAGAGGGAGACCCATTACATAGCCCAAAGGCCCAACGCCAAGTAGCCTGAATACAAGGCTTGAAAGCCCATTTTAATGTCCCAAAGGACCCCTCGGTGAATAGTAATGCTACAGTACCCGCGTTGCTACAGTACCTGCTACATTACCACCACCGCTACAGTATCTGTTATAGTCCCTCCGATGCTACAGTGTTGCCACTGCTAAAGTTCTGCCGCTACTACAGTACCAACAACAGTACTGCTACAGTACCTGGGAAATTCTCCCCTACCCGGATTTGAACCTAGGTCTTTTGGATGCCAAGCAGTAGCCTGTACCACTATGGTACATGCTCGTTGGCTCAACAATTTTTATAATTTCAAATCAATATTGAAGGTATATCTAGGTGAAACATGGATGTGGCACAATGGTATCAATATATAAAGGCGATAAAATAAGGGATGATTCATGTACCACTAAAATTATTTTTATATCACTCTCCCCATCCATTATAATCCCTCCAGTTGTCCTGAATGATAGGAAAATGGACGAATGATTCAATGTCATGAAAATAGAGCATCTGATCCTACATCAATATAGAGACATCAGTAGGAATAAATATAATAAATGGAGACTATGTAATAAATAACATATAGGGAGGAATCAAATGTGTTGATCAGATCTCAAATCAGATGTTCGATAGTGAAGAAAGATAAAGGCTAGCTTTAGGTTCAAATGGGAGCTCCTATAGTGGACCTCTTGTGTGAGAGAGAAGATGGAGAAATGATGGGTAATGAAAAATAAAATGGGTCACCCCATTAAAAAACATTTCCTTACATTTACAAAGCTTGTAAATGATTTACACATAGTGTAGTTCTCAGGAATTCCCTTATGAGGAAGATTCATTAAACTCCACGAATTGGCATGCTTAGGAAATTGAAAATTTTGTATTCCAAATACACATTATGTACTTGGCATTCATCCCACCTTCATCCCCATGTTTAATTATTCTAAAAACCATCCTAAAGTTGTAGTATTGAATTTAATCCAAAAGTGAACCTCAACAAGGGGTTTCAACAAAAAAATTAAAAGGCTCCTTAGCTAAATAAAAAAACTAAGATCTTACATCGCATATTCCCCAAGGTGACTCCCAAGATTAGATCACTATTAGTTTGGATGTAGAGTTATGGCGTTTACAACTTAAAATCCACCCAACTACGAAAAATTTGTGGTAGTTAAGGTTGAATCCCAGTTGGAGCCCCTGACCATGTTGTTAGCATGCCACATGTTTCCAAGATAGGAAATGGTTTTAAATCACCTTGCGCATAATACACACAGTGTACGAGTCTAGCAAAACTCAAGCCTTCACTAATTCCCATAGAGAGCAATGGTTATAACCAGTAGGAACAACTCGACTAACAACTTATGGGAATATTTATAAATATAATTATATTTTTATATATTTTTATAATTATATATATATATATATTAATATATAAGTATATATAATTATATTGATAAGAAAAATATTTTTTATTTTAATATATTTAAAATAATTTTATAAATGTATATATATTTTTAATTATAATTATAAATAAATATACTTAAAATATTTTCATATAATTTTAAATATATCTATATTATTATATATATTTATATAATTATATATATTTATATATTTATATACATTTATAAAATTCTAAATATATTTACTAATATATATATATATATATATATAGTTTCAAATATAAGAAATATATTTATCTTTAAAGTATATTTATTATATTCATATAATTATTTATATATTTTTTATTTCATAATTTATTTTTATAATTTTAAAAATATAATTTATAAATATATTTATATAATGATATATATTTTTATAATTATGTGTATATATTTATCGATATATAAAAATATATAATTATAAATTTAATAAAAATATTTATTGTTTAAATATAGTTATTATAATTTTATAATTATTTAAATATATATTAATTTATTTATAGTTTTGTAAATACTTTTTTAAAGAATTATATATTTATAATTTTATAATTAACTATTTATGTACATTCTATACATGCACATGTACACATGTTATTTACATATGCACATCTCATGTATGTGTATATAGATATACATACACATACATACATCTATACACAGATAACATCTATATATACACATACACAAAACAGACACTGAGGCACATCATAATGCATACACATATATGCGCATTGACATTAATATAAACATATAAGTTCAAATATCTCAAATTAATAATACATAATTAATGTTTGTTTTAATTTTATACATGATCTTTTCAATTAATATATATAATTAAACCTTAATTTTCAAAATAAAATTGATAATTCTCAATATATTAATAATTTTTTTGTTGAAACTTTATATTGGTGCTAAGAAAAGTTTTGATAAAGATGAACCATTATAAGCGCTAAAAAAAGAACTGATAAAGGGTATACTTTTATCAATGTTTTTAGCGCTTATAAAAGTTACCTTTATCGGAGAATTTTTCTAGCACTAATAAATGCCATCATTTTATGAGTGCTTTATATTTAGCACAGATAAAACCCAATGCTTTCAAAAGAGCAATTTTTTGTAGTGAAATATAGGTTTTTGACTCTATAAGATAAATTGATCCAAAACCCAAACTATCACATGATTTTTTCCAATTTCTCTACCAAAGAGTAGTGTATTTAATTATTTTTTATGAAAAAAGCCTAAATCATTAAAATCATACTCGTGGTCATGTTTAAGTGATCCATGTTTTTAAATAATTTATTTTAAAACATTGAAATATTATATACTTTATATAGGATTCACTAATGGTTTATAAAATTAATCAAATAACTATAAAAATATTATTTTAAATTTTAAATATAATTTTTGTCATGAATACTATTTATGATATTTATAACACCACTTTTCTTCTTTTATGACATCATAATGCATTCTATATAATTATTACATATTTTATTTTTACCAAAAAAATTAAATGGCTCAGAAAATTTTGAAAAGTCTACATTTTATAACTTCAACATGATGATTTTAAAATTAATATTTATTTTATCAAAATAATTATATAAATTATATTATTTTCACATTTAAATAAAATACCCCATTAATAGAAAAATACCGGTTTTGACAATAACACTTTTCTGACCCTTATAAAAATTACATTTTATTTTATGAAATTATATTATAATTTATATTTAATAAATATTGTTTGATAATAATATTTTATTAAAATACATTTAATATAAAATGTTATATAATTCGTAAAAAATTATTTCTTGATTGAAACTATATATTTTCCAAAATTACAATTTGTGTTTCATCATAACAAAATATAATTTTTATCATACTTATTATTTAATCCTTATAAATTAATAAAAAAGGGGATAAGTATACTAATTATTTTATTAAAAATAAAAATATAAAAATTCATATTATTAGGGTCTAAATACATAACCCCTAATTAAACCAGTATATTCCCTAACAGTATGGTGTGTAATGTTGAGATTTTCTTATGGTGGTTCATCGAACATGGTTTGGGATATTATTTTAATGATCATGAAATCCTCCCATAAATAGTTTTCTCATTATTTAGTTTTAGAGTATCATATTTTTCTATGTCATGGGAAAATCCTAGTGGTTAAATATCCCTGAGAAGCTCTAATAATTGTGTATCATAGGGTAAAATCCTACTTTTTGATTCCATCACTCCTTCCATCTATGTCAATTGAAACTTATTATAACCATTAGCATTCTAATTATAATGGTTACTATACAATTACTAAATTAGAAATGGTTATAGGGATTAATTATATTTTAATTCTAATAGATTGTAAATTTCCAAAAAATTATAATGTAGTAAATATGTTTTCTATAACTAAGTTACTTTATAAATAAAATTTATTCCTTCAAAAAGGTAATAAAAGTTTAGTTCATCACAATAAACACATATCATTCATTTATCCATGAAAAGACTTCATTTATACCCCCAATGACATCACAACAACCCATGTTAATCCTAAAACCATAATCCATTATCATTTAAAATATATCTCCCATACAGCTATGGATACCGTATTGAAAATCGGAATGAAATCTAAAAGAAAACTAGGATATTTAAAAAAACTCATGCTATCAATTACTCACCTCAAACCCATAATTTAATTAGACCAGAAATTCCCTAAATTAGGGTATAAAAAATAACATTATATACAATTATTACATAATTAAATCATATTAAAATAGAAAAAAAACAATCATAAAAACACTTACCTGGGTCATCCTTAATGCAAAAAAGAGGGTAGGAAGGAATTGAAAAATATATAACCTTGAAATTTAGGGAAAAAAAGATATGGAATCCTTTAACAATGGATAATGAGATAAAATGGGGAAAATACTGTAGCAGGGTACATAATTCATGTGTTACCTTGTATTCCCAATAGAAAAACCCCATGATTCACATTGATTCCATGAGAAAAGTGGAGGTTATGAAGGAGGTATAGAATACCCCTTGAAGGAATTATGGTTAGGGGAGTGGGGAAATGAAGAAATAATAAGGGGACAATAAAATTTTGTCCCTACTAGAAAAACCATGTTCAAGGATATAGGGTACCTATTAGAATTCCAACAGTTACTCAGTGAAACTCATAGAGGATCTCAATTTCCTAATACCCCGCACTAGATAATTGGTACTGCCCATAATCTTAAGACTATAGTTGGTTCCTCATTTGGACCACCTAAACACCAATATTTCAAAAATATCCTCAAACTACATCCCAAAACACATGAAATTACACCATCAAAGTTCAAATTCAATTACTAAATCATAAAATAAAAACAACCCCCCTTTAGGGAACCAAAGAATTATATTTATAAAATATTTAATAATTAATTTTACACAAAAACACATTGAAAATGTACCTAGTCATTTCAAACACCCAACCATAGAAATTTTCATCCTTTAAAAAAGGTGAGAACCTACCATGAATGTCATTAGTTTCCAAACAATGAATTTTACCAAGATCACACTAACATATTACCTAAATTTATAATTAAAAACTCAATGAATTTTCTATCAAATGAACATATCCAAAAATATCTAAAAATCATAAAACCGAAATAAGTATTCCATATTACCTCAAAATACAAAAAAAATATTTTTCAATTTGTTTTTATAATTTTACCACTCAAAGACATCAAATGTTACTTTGGAGTTGTTCTAAATATAAAACTATAAACCATGATTCATAAAGCACCTAATATAAAATAAAACCAAATTAGAATTGTTATAAGACTTAAATGTCAGTAATATTTAAAACCCCCATTACATCTTATTCTTATTTCCACTATAACACATACTGAGGACTTACTCATACTTATTTTTTACTTAGTCCTGTTCATCACGACTGTTTATTAATCAAAAATAGATTTCAAATTCCATTCCAAAATACCATAATAAGGATTATTTAAAAAAACCTTCTTAAATAACACTATCCATAATCAATTGATAGATTATTATACTTTATATAACATTTAGAAAGACCCATATCTTTGTGGAAAAAAGAATGATCAAGCCCATTTCTAAAATATTTTTTTCTAAAAATCAATGAGTTAATTTTTTTAAAAGATAACTTTTAGTCTATATAATACACCAATTATAAAATAAATGTTCCACGTAAAAATTTACATATACTTCTACAACTGTAAAGGAAGTTATGAAATCAATGCTAAATAGTAGGCATGGTTACAATAGTGAAAAAATAACTAAAAACACATAATATTGAGTATGTTATAATAACTATTAGCACTCATTACAAGAACAACATATCCAACAACAACATGAGCATACTCAAACAAGTCTTAACTACTAAAATAGTAGTTTTAACTCAATAAAGGAAAAAATTAATGATCCTAATTTAATTATACGTGTATATAAGAGAGGAAATAAGAAAAAATAATTGACTATTCAAATTAAATATTGACTACAATAAGCATTATTATTAGTGAAACATTTAATAAAAGGACAAATACTCATAAAAAGAGTTATCTCAATCAAAAGAACCAATTTCTAATTTATATTAAATTAATCACCAACACTATACACCTATAGGAAAGAACAATATTTGTACATTTCTTATTCTAAGTTAATACATATTAAAATTTATTTCTGTCAAAATATATACGAACACTTGAATGAAAAAAATATTTCATAATTTTGAATTGTGTGTACCCAATGATATCCACTAATTATTCATGACCATTGGAGAAGATAGAACCTATATGAGCTATATAAAACTTATGGTTTCTTACTTATGGTTGACTGAGGTATTAAAAGTGATACCCTGACCACATTGGTAGTTCCTAACTGACTAACCAAACTTCCTTGGTATCTTGACCTTCATCAATAAAGAGTATCATGATGAATCTGTATGGGTTACTTCTCAAGAATAACTATCCTAGACAGAATAGTATAACAACCAATACATTTAGTCTTTTATTGAATTAAAAATTGACTGATTAATTAATATAGATATAGAAAAAACATTCACTACTTTTTATACTTTGGAAAATTATATTTAGTTTGATTTAAAATGCAATTATTCAACATAACTATTTGTAATATTCACATTGTATAGTGACCATTAAATTTAGTATATTAAGGATTATGATAAATTCCAATGGAAAAAAAACTGAAGGGGTAATGTTCTCAAATATTAGTATTGTACCCTATGAATACCATTTAATGGATATTCTAAGGGAGATAGAGTCCCCGACATTTTCCCTTGACCCTAAACAATCCCATATTAAATAAATAATGAACGAGAAAAACATTTTATAGGAGATGTTAAAGCTCATCGAGATCATGGCCTGAAAAATGTTTACTGAACCACCCAAAGAAAATCCCACAATTTAACACATTACTATTAGAGAATATACTAGTGTAATAAGAACTTATGTATCTTGAACAAAATTGTAATTTTTTTTATTTTTATTTTTAATAAAATAATTATTATATTTATCCTTTTATTATAACATTTTATTGATTAAAATATATGTTTGATAAAAATTAGATTCTGATACGATGAACCAAAAATCGTATTTTTGGGAAATATATAATTTCAATAAATAAATAAATATTTTTCGAATTCAATAAATTTTGAAATAAATTAAAGTTTTATTAAATATTTTTATAAATTAATATTTATTAAATATAAATTCTAATATAATTTTACAAAGATAATTGTGATTTTTATAAGTGTTAGAAAACTATTATTGTAAAAAATAGTATTTTCCAATAAATAGGGATTTTAATTTAAAAATATAAATTATAATATTAATAAAATTATTTTGATAAAATAAATACAATTTTCGAAATTAGTAGATATAAAATATTCAATGGTGAATTGTTCATAGTTTTTATGATATTCTAATTTATTGGGTATAAATTAAATACCATTTAATTATATTTTATGTATTATGAAAGTATAAAATATCAATGGTGATGTAATAAACACTATTAAGACTATACAAGATAAAAATTATGTATCCCCATTATAAATTTTTTTTTAAGTTATTCTTTTTAATTTCATATTCCTGTTATGAATCCTCTAAAACATACCTTATATTTTTATTTTTTTAAAGAGGTGGTGCCTCAGTCAAAGATCAAGGAACAATTTATTGCTTAAAAAGAATGAGAGTTACAAAAGTATGAAAGACGAAATCCTGTTACAATATTTTTTGAAAAAAGGGAGTAAATCGTCTGGAAAATCATCCAACCAGGTAATAACCTGATTGACCCCCTTATTGGACAGACTATTAGGAACCATGTTCGCTTCTCAGAACACATGTGTGGCAATGTAGTTGAGATTCTTGAGCGAATAAAGACAATTCATCCATCAAGAGGTAAGCTGCCAAGCAAGGTGCACCACCCCCTTCCAGATAGCTTGGACAATAGTGGTTGAATCACATTCAGTCCACAGTTTGTTCCAACCCTTTTTCATGGAAAAGTCCACCACATGAATGACTACCAAAATTTCCGCTTCCAAAGCCAAAGTTGCATCACATCCTCCAAGGAAGAAACCAAAGCATCTTCCAAGAATGTCTCTAAAGATGGAACCATAGCCTGTCGTACCTGGGTTCCGCCTAGAGGCTTCGTCAACATTTAATTTGATCTATCCTGGAAGCAGGGCTTGCTAGAAGACTTCAAAGGTGCGTCGGGGTTGCCTATAAGAGCCCGAAATTCGAAGACTACAGAGGATCCAAAAATCACCAACAGATTTTTCACAATGATCCTTATGAAGAAAGGTAGAATCCTTGATGGAAATGAGAATACTAATTTTACCTGCATTGAGATTGAATGAGCAATTATTAGGAATAAAATTATTTCTATCATAAAGATCACATGTAGTTGCTCTGCCACCGCAACTAGAAAATGATTCCTGATTTTCTTGGAAGAATCCCAAATCACACAGTGTTGAAGATGAGAGCTGATAGAAGCCAGAGGTGACCATCTTCAACACAAAATGTCAGAAATGTAATTCCAAAGAGGTGCAGCTATAGAACAAGACAAAAACAAATGATTATCATCCTTGCGGTGTTGGTTGGACAGGTGATATCTAGAACAAAGATAAATCCAAAAGTATTGAAGACACACATCGTTGGGGACCCTATTATGAGCAACACGCCAAATGAGAGTAAATCGCGAGGGCTTGATCCAAAGTTTGTTAAAAGCATTCAACCAAACAAAGTTAGAAACATAATTACTAAAGATGTTTTTGTAGAAACTTTTAGAATCCAGGACTCCATTAAAAAAAGTTCCCAAATGAGGAAATCATCTGTGTAGGAAAAATGATAATTGTCGATGATGTGACTAATATGATTTGGAAGGGTGATGTCATGAAGGTTAACAAAATCACTTATAGAGTAGTTGGTGTTCACAGGGCTAGTGTCAGACATTAGCAGAGAGATTAAAGGGACCCCAGTCCAATTGTCTAGCCAGAAATTCATATAGGAATCAGCACTAACCATCCATCTAGAGTAGCTCATGATTTTAAGGAAAGAATTTTTGATCGATGGACATATTGAAGAAGTGATGTAACCCAAGTTACCATTCTGAAGCTTGGTCACAAATCTTTTCCTAAGAAAGACCAAGGAATCATAATTTCTATGAATTAGATTCTAAGTCATTCAAGATTTAATAGATTCATTAAAAAGCTTCAGATTCTTAAAACCAAGACCACCCTTATCCAGGGGTTTACAACAAGTAACCCAAGGCATGGTGACAAGTTTTCTTTCAATCGTACTATCAGTCCAAAAAAAATTTAATGCAAACATTGATTTTTTTTGAGAAGATTGGCAGGCCAAATGTAAACCATCATCAAGTAAACCATCTTGGAAAGTATAGTAGACTTAACTAGACAAACTCTACCAGCCATAGAAAGTGATTTACCCTTCCAAGATGATAGTAGATTAATAATTTGATCAACAATGCTATGAAAATTGTCGGATTTATGTCTTCCCCAAAATATAGGAACACCAAAATAAGTGAAAGTAAAAGAGCCTTCTTTTATTTCCAAGTAATCAATGATGTGACTTTTTCTGTTGGGGGAAAAGTTTTTCCCAAATAAAACAAAGGATTTGTTCCAACTTATCGCTTGACCCGAAATATCTTCATAATGAGCTAGGGAACTTTTGAGGTTTTTAATGTTCTTATTATCACCCTTTAAGAATAAAATTATATCATCATCATATAAAAGATGGGTAGGAACATTTTTTTGAGTCAATAAGGTTTTCCTTATGACATTCCCATTCCTTCTTGTTTTGAAAATCACAAACATCTTTTCTTAAGGAAAATTGCTTTTATAAGGAAAATTGCTTTTATAAGGAAAATTTCTCTTATAAGGAAAATTGCTTTTATAAGGAAAATTTCTTTCTTAAGGAAAATCGCTTTTATAAGGAAAATTGTTTTCTTAATGAAAATCGCTTTTATAAGAAAAATTATCCTTATCTTATTTTCATCCATATTTTTCATAAGTATGAAATTCGGATTCATTTCTATTTTCTCGGAATCATTGAAACTTTGATATAAAGCATTCTATTTTAGGATCCGGATTCTGGATAAGAACTATAAGGAAGTTTCATTCCGAATTCCAGATATGAACTCTGACTAAGTTCTATTCCCGATTCAGGATACGAATTCTGAATAAGAATTCTCATTACGAATTCTAATGAAGAAATCTCATTCCGAATTACCATTACGAATTCTAATGAAGAATTATCATTACGAATTCTAATGAAGAAATATCATTCCGAACTCCCATTACGAATTCTAATGATGAATTCTCATTACGAATTCTAATGAAGAAATCTCATTCCGAATTCCCATTACGAATTCTGAAGAAGAATTATCATTACGAATTCTGATGACGAATTCTCATTATGAATTCCAATGACAAATTCTCATTACGATTTCTGATGACGAATTCCTATTCTGAATTCTCATTCCGAATTCACATATTAAACAGAATTTGAGTATCTTTGTTTTATACACTCGGATTTAATTCAGACTCCGAAAAATATCTTTGTTAGACTCCGAACTTTTATATTTCTTACATTTCTATAATTTGTCTACTCTTTATTATTTTCATTACACTCCGAACCTTTACTCCGATGTTTTCATTCCGAACTTTTATGTTAGAATTAAAACGATTTCGTACATTCTGTTACACTTGTTTTGTTATAAAACGATGTCGTCTATTTTGTTATAAACTAACCGTTGTCTAAGTGACACGTGTACAGGTCCCTCCGATCTTTAAGGAAAATATGACCGTTAGAGAAGGATCCGACCTTACCTATAAATAGGAGCTCATTTGAAAGAGCTCGTTGCTGATGACAGATGAACAACTTGGTTTTGTGCATACATGCTGTTGAAGTGATTTCTAGAGAGAGAGGCTCTTATTAACTCTCAAAGCTTCGTGCGACTCCGAATGTTGGTGATTACATTCGAGGGCTTCCGGGGATAGGAAGACAGAGGTGCCGACTACCTTAAAGTTCGAGGGCTTTCTTGCTGAGGAAGACAGAGGTTGCCGACTACCTTAAAGTTCGAGGACTTCCTTGCTGAGGAAGACAGAGGTTGCCAACTACCTTGAAGTTGAGGTCTTGCGGGGATAGCAAGACAGAGACTCCGATCTTCGTATCGAGGGCTTACCCTGGTGTGGGTAAGACAGACTTGCTTGAAAGTATAAATTAAGGGACCTTTATCCAAGGTTGTTGGATACCCTTCTCTTTGGGTTAAAAGACTTATATCTTGTTACTTGTAGTTTTACTACTTGTTTCTATTCTGCTGCATTTTGTATTATAAGGAAAGTATAACTTTCTTATACTTCCTTACTTGTACTCTGATTAATTTAGATTCTATACGCTTTAAGGTAGAATCTCATATAGTAACCTTTTGTTAAGGTTTCATTTTCCGGAACCATCTTTCTGGAACTTACTTTAGGAATCTCTTTCTAAGTTTACATTCGGTGTTAGAGGTGTTGTGAATTTGCTTAGTTTAACTTTGTTAAACTTAGCCTTTTACTTTTCTTAAGGAAAACATAGTTATTCTTAACTAACTTTAATGGTTCCAAAGGAATTTTTAAAGTATACAATTCACCCCCCTCTTGTATATTGAGCATCTACATTACTATTTCGATCCTACAATTGGTATCAGAGGTTGGAAACCTCTTACTCTATACCAATCTTACATTTGGTATCAGAGCAGGCCTCTAAATTACTTGTACTCACATACAAGTTTTTCTTGCTCACTTTATCATTACGAAATTTTTCCATTCCGAAACTTTTCTCATTACGAACTTTGTTATTACGAATCTTTTCTACTGACAAGTTTGTGTGCAAAGTTATTATAAGCATGGCAGGAATCAATGTTGGATCAATTGATAATCTAAATCCAACAAGACCACCAATCTTTGATGGTAATGACTATGAATACTGGAGAGATCGTATGAAGACTTTTGTTATCAATACTGGAGTAGACAACTTTGTTATGCTTACTGGTAATTATAAAATTCCTGACAAGGAAGTCAGATCTTTCACTAATCAGGAAAAGAAAGAATATCAACTCAACTATAAGGTACGCAATACTTTACTATGTTCAATGACCAGTAATATATATAGCCAAATTTCTTCTTGTGACGCAGCTAATTGTATATGGAAGAAGTTAGAGGTTACACACTTTGGGACTTCTAAAGTGATTGAGACTAGAAGAGCTATGCTTAGAGCTGAATATCATGGCTTCAATTTTCCTTATGGAGAACCTATCTGTAAAGTTCAAAAAAGATTTATGACTATTGTCAACAGTCTACAATCTATGGGAGAAAAAGGTTTAGATGATGAAGCTCTTGTGGACAAGATAATTGACATTATGCCCAATGAGTGGGAATCCAAGAGAACAGCTATAGATGAGAACAGGAAGGTCACACAAATTACTCTTGATGAATTATTTGGAACTCTTCTACAACATGAAACCAGAATGAAGAGAGATGCAGACAACATCAAGAAGAAGAATGGAAACAGTACTGTTGCTTTTACTACAACTTCAAATCAGATGAAAGCTAAGACTCCTGAAAGAGTAACCAGATCTAAGTCTAAGAATGTTATTTTCCAATCCGAATCTAGTGAGAGTGAAGTCTCATGAAATGAATTAGCAAATCTTGCTCGAAGGATGAACAAGATAGCTGGATAGAGAAATTTTCAATACAAATATAAGAAAAAGGATAGGAAAGATAAGAGATATGGATAAGTTACTTGTTATGAATGTAAGAGAGCTGTACATATTAGACTAGATTGCCCTATGCTCAAAAAGAAAGAAAGGAAAGACATTCAGACAGGAACAGAAAGAAGTATTATAAAGCTAAAGCTAATATAGTTCTAAAAGCTAATGACACCTGGAGTGCCAGTGGTGGTGACTCTTCAGATGAATCTTTTGATTATGAATATTTAGGACAGAAGAATCTTGGTCTTATATCCAGATTGCCTATTGATAATCATTGTCTTATGGCTAAGGTACGAAATGCTGAATATTTGACCAATGTTTCTTTAAATTCTAATGATAGTAAGTATTATAACTCTTCTGATGAAGAATCATCTTCTGATGAGGAAAATACTTTACCTACTTATGAAGAAGTCTCTAGGTTTGCTGAACTTCTTGAGATTGAGAATTCCAAACTCAATAAGAAACTTGATAAGGCAAACTCTAGGAATTCTATTCTTACTAAAGATATATCAGATCTTTCTAAAGATCTTGATAATAAAAATGCTGATTTTTAAAGTATTTCAAAAAATCTTGAGGAAGTAAGTTCTGAGAAGAACAAACTTTCTAAAGAATTAGAAAATGTAATTTCTATGAAAAATGTTTTCGAGCCTAACTCTAGTTCAAAAATTAATAATTTTGAGGATAAAAACTTGGTTGTAAAACTCAAGTCCGAAATTTTTTCCTTAAAGAAGTGTTTATCAAACTTTACCCATGGTAAGGAAAATTTTGATAAGATGTATTCCCAAATACGACCTTTAAGAAATAAATCTGGATTTGGTTATACCCATGAAAAACCTATTTTCAGTAACAATTATTTTGTTCCTCAAAGTGCCCCATTCTGTACCAAGTGTCAATGTGGTGGTCACTGGGCAAAGAATGGTTCCTTAAATAAAACCCAATCTCTAGGATTTCACAAAGCCTACTTTTCTAAGAAAATGTGGGTTCCTAAAATTTTATTGTCTGGAAATCTCGGATCCAAACAAGTTTGGATTCCGAAAGTCGAATTTTCTTCTTGATTTCAGGAAAATAAAGAAAGTACCCGCAACAATACATGGTACATGGATAGTGGATGTTCCCGGCACATGACTGGTATCAAAAGTTTTTTTGGAAAGATTATCAAAACGAAAGGAGGAAAGGTAACTTTCGGAGACAATGCTAAGGGAGAGATTGTTGGTATTGGTAATATTGTTCTTTTAGGTAAAACCTTGATTTCAAATGTTCTTTTTTTTAAAGGTCTAATGCACAACCTCATTAGCATAAGTCAGTTATGTGATGAAGGTTACCTTGTGAATTTTAGGAATGATAAGTGTTTAGTTCACAATTCCAAGGAAGAATTTATTCTCTCAGCAAATAGGCAAGAGAATGTCTACAAGTTGAACCTAGAAGACCTCAGGAGCCAAGATTTACCTTGCCTAATTGCAATGGAAGATCATTCTTGGTTATGGCATAGAAGATTAGGACACTGTAATATGAGAAACCTATGTAAACTCTCTAAGAAGAAACTAGTTAAGGATCTACCGGAGCTTAGATTTGATTCTTCTATAGTTTGTGATCCTTGTCAATATGGCAAGCAACATAAATCTAGTTTTAAGTCAATCGGTGAAGTCTCAACAACCGATGCATTACAGTTAGTGCACATGGATCTTTTTGGTCCAACACAAACTGGAAGTATTGGAGGCCAATACTATGTGTTTGTTCTAGTTGATGATTACATTAGATTTACTTGGGTCTATTTTCTAGCAAAGAAATCTGAAGCTTTTTCTTATTTCAAATGTTTTAGAGCTCAAGTTAAAAATGAGAAAAACCTTCCATTGAAAACTATTCATAGTGATCATGGAGGAGAATTCCAAAATTCTGTTTTTGAAACTTTTTGTAGTAAGAAAGGTATTACTTACAATTTTTCAGCACCTAGAACTCCTCAACAGAATGGTGTAGTTGAAAGAAGAAATAGAATTATTCAAGAAATAACTAGAACCATGTTGAGTGAATATTCTATTGCTAGACATTTCTGGGCTGAAGCTGTAAGTACTTCTTGTTATACTATAAATCGAGTTTTGATTAGACCTTTTCTTAATAAAACTCCTTATGAGTTATGGAATGGTAGAAAACCAAGACTTTCCTACTTCAAGGTTTTTGGTTGCAAAGTATTCATTTTGAATACTAAAGATAACTTACATAAATTCGCACCAAAGTCTGATGAAGGAATTTTCTTAGGATATTCCACAACTTCTAAGGCTTATAGAGTTTTTAATAAAAATACTTGTACTGTTGAGGAAACAGTACATGTAAAATTTGATGAGTCAGATCCTTTTGTTTTTAAACCATCTCAACTTACATATTCGGATGTGTTTTCAAAAACTGATTGTCAACCTTTGATAGAAGAACCTTCTGATAAGGAAATTGTTCAAGAAGATACTTCTGAAACATTTACCCCAGAATATTTTCTACCCTATGTTGATGAACAGGTTTTACAAAACCCAAATCAGGTGTTTCTTAAGAATCATCCCAGTGATAGTATCATTGGTGATGTAAATCAACCTGTAAGGACTAGAAGTTCCTTAAGAAATAAAGTAGAACATCTAGCATTTCATTCCCAATTAGAACCTAAAAGCACTGATGAAGATTTAGGTGATGATGATTGGATCAAAGCAATGCAAGATGAACTAAATGAATTCGAAAGGAATAAAGTCTGGACCTTAGTTGAAAGACCTAAGGAAACTTCTGTTATTGGAGTAAAATGGGTTTTCAGAAATAAATGTGACGAAAATGGAGTCATTATTAGAAATAAATCTAGACTTGTTGCTAAAGGCTATAATCAGCAAGAAGGAATAGACTATGAAGAAACCTATGCTCCAGTAGCTAGACTTGAATCTATCCGTATTCTACTTTCCTTTGCAGCATTCCTTAATTTCAAACTTTTCCAAATGGATGTGAAATGTGCATTTCTTAATGGTTATGTTCAAGAGGAAGTTTTTGTTGAACAACCTCCTAGCTTTGAAGATACAAAACATCCAGATCATGTTTTTAGACTTACCAAAGCTTTGTATGGCCTTAAACAAGCCCCACGAGCATGGTATGATAGACTTACTGGATTTTTGCTTCAAAATAACTATGTTAAGGGAAATGCAAATCCAACCCGTTTTATAAATAAAGATAGGAAAAATGTTTTGATTGTTCAAATTTATGTTGATAACATTATATTTGGTTCAACTCAGCAATCTTTGACTGACTCTTTTGCTAGTCTAATGAAATCTGAGTTTGAAATGATTATGATGGGTGAGTTAACATTTTTCCTTGGTTTTCAAATCTCTCAAAAACCAGAATGAACCTACATATCTCAACATAAGTATATTAAATATATTCTTAAAAAATATGGTTATGACAACACTAAGAGTATAAGTACTCCCATTGGTACCTCAAACTCTCTAGATCTTGATGAAGCTGGGAAACCAGTCGATCAAACATCTTTTAGAGGTATGATAGGAAGTCTACTTTACTTAACAGCTAGTCGACCAGACTTAATGTTTTCCGTATGCTTATGTGCAAGATATCAATCCAATCCTAAGGAATCTCACTTAAAGGAAGTAAAAAAAGAATTTTTCGCTACCTTAAGGGAACCATGGATCTAGGATTATTTTATACTTCTGGAAATAATTTTGTTCTAAAAAGCTTTTCTGATGCTGAATTTGGTGGATGTAGAATGGATAGAAAAAGTACATCCGAAACTTGTCATTTCTTAGGAGATTCACTAGTTTCTTGGTCCTGCAAGAAGCTACATTCTGTAGCACTCTCCACTGCTGAAGCTGAATATGTAGCAGCTGGAAGTTGTTGTGCACAAGTGTTGTGTTTGCAACACACACTCACAGACTATGGCCAGAGTTTTACTAAAACTCAAATTTTGTGTGATAACACAAGTGCCATTGCCCTCAGTAAGAACCCTGCACATCACTCCCGTGCAAAACACATAGATATTAGGAATCACTTTCTTAGGGATCACACACTTAAAGGGGATATTATTCTTTAGTTTATTGGAACGCAAGATCAACTTGCTGATATTTTCACAAAATATTTGCCTTCTGATAGATTTGAATATATTAAACAGAAGTTAGGAATGATAACCGTAAGGTAATCTTTCATAATTAACTTTCTGTTGAAAAAGTCTCCTTACAGTAATAAACTTCTTTTCATAGGGGGAGTACATTTGATTGTTTGGTTAACAAAGTTTTTCAAATTTTGTTTTCAAATTTTTCGGAACGAAAATTTCCGGAATGGAACTTCCGGAACAAAAGTTTTCCAGAATGGATATTTCCATAAAGAATACTTCTGGAATAGAAGTATTCATATAAAAAACATCCAGAATGGAAGATTTCATACTGGTACTTTCATAACAAGATTTTCGTACCGAACCTTCATAGTTTTTCGTATCCTTACTAAGTTTGTTTTTCATACTGAGTTTTCTGAAATTTGTTTTCCGTACTGAGTTTTCCGTAATGAGTCTTTTCGTAGTGAGATTGTTTTCCGTAGTAAATTTTTGCGGACTTTGTCTTTTCATAATAAATTTTTTTTCGTAGTCATCTTTATATTACCCATTACGAATAACTTTCATAAGTCAATCCGAAAGGTAACATTTTCTTACTCATGTTTTCGTAGTCATATTTTGCTTGCGGGCAGTTTCCTATATTATATTTTCAGATTATAGTTTTCTTAATTCTTTACTTTAATAAAAACCTCAGAAAGATCGGATTCAAGTTATCAACCGTCAGATTTGATCTCAGATCATTCTAAACCGTTAGATCAACCAAGGAAGTTGAACCGTCATCTCGTTGCCTATATAAAGGGGACCCAAATTCTCGTCCCACATCGGTTTCAAGCTCTTGTGTCCTGAAGCTCTGTCCCTCTGTTTTGAGGTCTTTCCGAACTACAGTTTTCTCCGTTCCGAACTTCTCAGAGGATTACAGATCTGAATGTCTGCGGAGTTAGTATCTCAAGAAATGTCTTCAACCAAGCCTATTTCTCAGTGGTTAGTTTACAGAGAAAGGTTACTCAATCCGGATTTCTTCAACAACTATGATTCCCTTATCTCAAAGAACATTATGTTGAATGGTTGGGAAGATGTTGCGGTATCAAAAACCGAGAATCAAGATGAAGTGTATTCAGATTTACTTGTCGAGTTTTATGAATCAGTTTCCTTCTTTAAGGAAGATGATAGGGAGAAGTTTTCTTTCAAGTCGTATGGTAAGACCTACAAACTTTCTTACACCAAGGCTGCAAGCTTGGTAGGATTGTCTTATGAAGGAGAAGCAGAATTTATTTCGCACTTTTTACCGGACTCTAAGGGTAGCTTCGACAAGGAAAAAGCCTTAGAAACTCTCGGACTGGCTGATGACAAGGCTCCGAAGATTGCAAGTCTATCCACAAACTTTCGGATTCTAGAGTTGTGGGTGCAAGGACTTATCGTACCGAGGAAAGGCGATAAAGACAGCTTGAAGAAAAGTGAGATCTATATCTTAGATTTTCGGATAAATCTAAGGAAGTTCAACTTGATGAAGCACATTCTTCTTACGATTGAAAATTTGAAGAAAGGAAATCTAAGAGCTCAGATTATTATGTATCCATAAATCCTCTCGAAGTTAATTGTTCGGTTCCTTGAGTCTTTCAAGAAGGCTTGCAAATCTAAGCCATGAGTTTGTAAGATCATGCTGGTCAGCGATGGTACTCTTAAGAGAATGGATGTGGCTTTCAACAAGAAGTCTGGAGAGTTCTTTGATCTACCTGCTCAAGAAGAAACTGTTCCGAAAGATTCTGATCTGGAATCCTCTAAGCCGGTATGGAAGAGAAAGCTAAAAGAAGTGCTAGTAGAAGCCGAGAATCCCAAGTCTAAGGAAGTCCATTCCGCACCTCCAAATCCAAAGAAGAAGAAAGCCTATCCTGATGAGGTTGTTACAAAGTGGAGAGCTGATAAAGATAAAAGGAAAGAAGGGGATCCGCAGTTCGGATTGGACCATGCGGAGGCTAAGGCATTAAAGGAGAGAACTGCTGATGAGCTTGAAAAACAAGCAAAACAAAAGAAGCTCAAGAAGAAGATTTCTGAGGCTGAGGTAGCTCAGGCTTTGTTGAAATTCAATGAAATGGTTTCAGCAACTATTCCAGTTCCGAGAACATTCTCATTGGAATCTCTACCTGAGACTCCAGGAAGAAATCTCGCTGCTCCGGAAGAGGCTGTTGCTACGAATACTGAGGAAGTAGAGCAAGTAGAACAAGTAGAAGAGGGTGCTGAAGGAAGTAGTGAAACCGGAGATGTGCTGAAACAAGTAGATGATTACAAGGGGACACCTTCAGAACGCTTATCACTCCGAACTTCTGAAGCAGAATCTTCGAAGCTAGTTACTCCAGCAATAGAATAAGAGAAAGGTGAAGAAGAAGTTTCTTATCATGGAGAAGAAGAACATCTCTTACTTGATGTTGCTCCGAAGGAAATCATAGGGGTTCAGGAAGTTTCTGATGAAGATAATGTTGTTCAAGTTTCTGATAGTGAGAAGAGAACTCCAGAACAGGACTCTATTCCGAAAAAAGATAAGGGGAATCAAATTCTTGCTGATACTCTGATTTCAGAAGAAAGAAAGAGAAAGGAAGCTGGTAGTTCTTCAAAGAGAAAGTTGCAGCTTATTGAGGAAGAAAACTCTCCAAGCAAGATTTCATATTCGGAGTCATCCTCGTTGAGGCATGACTTTGTTGTTCAGTCTTTGAAGAAGTTCGTGGGAACCATTCCGACCTTCTCTAGTATCGACTCAAGATGCCAGATGCTCCAACAAGCGTTGAATCAGAAAACAGACTCTGTATCTATGGTTATGGATAAGTGCGTTGATATTGAAGCTCAGTTCAAAACCTTCTTTGTTGGTTACAAAGCTCATAAAAGGTCTTTCAAGAGGATGACAATATGGTCAAAGAAGATTGTGGAAGAAATGAGGTTGTTCGATGAGTTTCACGAAAATGTAAAAGATGCCTTTCAGACCGAGGACAAGAAGATAAACGAGCTGACTTCCTCCTTTGAAGAAAAGTTGACAGAGGAAAAGAACTTTCGGATTCAAGAAGTGAGAGATCTAAATGGGAAGCTCAATACCGTTTCTCAAAATTGGAAATTTTAAAGGGATCATCGGATCGAATTTGAAGAAAGGATGAAGGCTCAGGAACAGAAGATCAAAGATCAGGAAGAAAAGGTGAAGGCTCAGGAAGAAAAAATTGAAGCTCAATCCGAAAGAATAGTTTCCCTAGAGAAGAAAGCTGAAGAAGATCATAAATACCTAAAGAAGATCAAGACTATTCTAAAGGGCCTCATGTCAAAGGAAAAAGATCCGAAATAACCTAATCCGATCTTTTTGTTGTAATTTTTTTGTTGTTGCTGAGATTACAAATTTTAATGGAAGTTGTACTTCTTGTTTCGTTTGTTGCCATTACTAATGTTTCAGGTACTTTGTTTTTTTTTCATTACCTCCAATTCTTTTTGAAAATCACAAAGGGGGAGAAGGAAAAGATCCTTAATAAAAAGAAGAACTCTAATAAGAGTTTATCAAAGGGGGAGAAGAAAAAGATCTTTAAGAAAAAAGAAAAACTCTAATAAGAGTTTGTTTAAGGGGGAGCTTTTTCATTAAAGAAGACATTCTTATTTTTCACTCCGGAAATCTGAATACGATCCTTAGAGTTTCAAAGCCTAAGGGGGAGTTAGTCATATTCATCAATATCCTTAAAGCAAAGGGATATAATCCTTAATTTGTTTCTTTCTTCTTAGAATAGCTTTTTCGTAAGGATGTTTGTGCTTTCCAAAAAGGGGGAGATTGTTGAGTCAATAAGGTTTTCCTTATGACTTTTCCATTCCTTCTTGTTTTGAAAATCACAAACATCTTTTCTTAAGGAAAATTGCTTTTATAAGGAAAATTGCTTTCTTAAGGAAAGTCGCTTTTATAAGGAAAATTGTTTTCTTAAGGAAAATCGCTTTTATAAGAAAAATTATCCTTATCTTATTTTCATCCATATTTTTCTTAAGTATGAAATTAGGATTCATTTCTATTTTCTCGGAATCATTGAAACATTGATATAAAGCATTCTGTTTTAGGATTCGGACTCTGGATAAGAACTATAAGGAATTTTCATTCTGAATTCCAGATATGAACACTGACTAAGTTCTATTCCAGATTCAGGATACGAATTTTGAAGAAGAATTCTCATTAGGAATTCTAATGAAGAAATCTCATTCCAAATTCCCATTACGAATTCTAATGAAGAATTCTCATTACGAATTCTAATGAATAAGTCTCATTCCGAACTCCCATTACGAATTTTGAAGAGGAATTCTCATTACGAATTCTGATGACGAATTCTCATTACGAATTCCAATGACAAATTCTCATTCCTATTCCAAATTCTCATTCCGAATTCACATATTAAACAGAATTTGAGTATCTTTGTTTTATACACTCTGATTTAATTCAGACTTCGAAAAATATCTTTGTTAGAATCCAAACTTTTATATTACTTACATTTCTATAATTTGTCTACTCTTTATTATTTTCATTACACTCCGAACCTTTACTCCGAAGTTTTCATTCCGAACTTTTATGTTAGAATTAAAATGATGTCGTAAATTCTGTTACACTTGTTTTGTTATAAAACGATGTCGTCTATTTTGTTATAAACTAACCGTTGTCTAAGTGACACGTGTACAGGCCCCTCTGATCTTTAAGGAAAATATGACCGTTGGAGAAGGAGCCGACCTTACCTATAAATAGGAGCTCATTTGAAAGAGCTCGTTGCTGATGACAGATGAACAACTTGGTTTTGTGCATACATGCTGTTGAAGTGATTTCTAGAGAGAGAGGATCTTATTAACTCTCAAAGCTTCGTGCGACTCCGAATGTTGGTGATTACATTCAAGGGCTTCCGGGGATAGGAAGACAGAGGTGCCGACTACCTTAAATTTCGAGGGCTTTCTTGCTGAGGAAGACAGAGGTTTCCGACTACCTTAAAGTTCGAGGACTTCCTTTCCGAGGAAGACAGAGGTTTCCAACTACCTTGAAGTTGAGGGCTTGCGGGGATAGCAAGATAGAGACTCTGATCTTCGTATCGAGGGCTTACCTTGGTGTGGGTAAGACAGACTTGCTTGAAAGTATAAATCAAGGGACCTTTATCCAAGGTTGTTGGATACCCTTCTCTTTGGGTTAAAAGACTTATATCTTGTTACTTGTAGTTTTACTACTTGATTCTATTCCGCTGCATTTTGTATTATAAGGAAAGTATAACTTTCTTCTACTTCCTTACTTGTACTCTGATTAATTTAGATTCTATACGCTTTAAGGTAGAATCTCATATAGTAACCTTTTGTTAAGGTTTCATTTTCCGGAACCATCTTTCCGGAACTTACTTTCGGAATCTCTTTCTAAGTTTACATTCGGTGTTAGAGGTGTTGTGAATTTTCTTAGTTTAACTTTGTTAAACTTAGCCTTTTCCTTTGCTTAAGGAAAACATAGTTATTCTTAACTAACTTTAAAGGTTCCAAATGAATTTTTAATGTATACAATTCACCCCCCTCTTGTATATTGAGCATCTACATTACTATTTTGATCCTACACATTTATGTTTCTAGAAGCCTAAATGGGATTGATTTTGTTTTCATCCATAAGGATGGTAAGGAGTCTACTTAAATAATCCTCAATAATAGCAAAGAGAATGGCAGATAGGGGGTTACCTTGCCTAACCCCCTTGGTGCATTTGAAAAAGCCTTTAGGGGACCCACTGACCAGCACAGAAATGGAAACCGAATTAAATAAGGTGTGGATCATGGAAGTAAAATAGTCATTTAACCCAAAGTTTTTATGCACCTTTAAAATAAAATTCTAGTCCATGGTGTTAAAAGATTTCCTGATGTCTAACTTAATGGCCACATTGCTGCCTCTAGCGACTTTATTCAGTATATTAGTACATTCTAAGGCAAGACAGATAAAATCTTGAATATTTCTTCCTTTGATAAATCCAAATTAGTTCCAAGAAACAATTTTATTGGTGATGGAGTTGAGTCTGTTAGCAAGAAGTTTGGTGATAATTTTATAGAGGGTGTTGATGGGAGAAATAGGTCAGATTAGATGGATCTCAGCAGCATTTTCCACTTTTGGAATAAGAGTAAGAAATTAAGAATTTATCCCATGAGGAAGAACACCATTGGGAATAAATATTTAACCAGCTTACAAACATCCACATGGATGAGATCCCAGTAATGTTGGAAAAACCATTGTTGAACCCATCAAGTCCTGGGGCACTATCAAGGTTTGAGACTGAAAATAGTGTCCCTTTTTTCATGGTCCATAGGTATTCTTAAGATATGATCATTGTATTTAGCATTGACCATATTGGGAATGATGTCAGGAAGAAGATTGTTACTAACCTACGGACCATTAAACAAATTATGAAAGTAATCGACAACATGATTAGCAATGGAATCCTCAGTGTTAAGAAGAGTGTCCTCCACTCTAAGAAAGGTAGGGGGCCTACAAATTTTCATGATTATTTGGAGAGAATTATATAATTTAGTATTTCTATCGCCATATGATAAACATTTGGTTTTAAAGATTTTCTTATGCATGTTATCTTTGAGATTCAGAAGAGAGTTAAGCTTCAAAGAAGTAGAGATTTAAGCTTGGGGATCAAGAGAAAAATCAGAGCAGTTATTAGATCTTTGAATACGGATGAGGTCATTCTCCAAAGAAGAGATGTCCATGTTGAGCTACTTTTTTTTAGAGAAGCACCAACCCTTGAGATTTTGTTTCAAAATTTTTAATTTAGAAATGCATGAAAAATAATCATTTTGGTGCCGCATTCCATCCCATTTACACTCATGGGTATTAACCATGATGTACCTACACATAATTTATTGTGGACTTTAATATATACAACACCTACTTCTTAATATTTGGGTTAAAAATGATGACAATTATCCTTATTTTTATGATCTATATGGAACTTGTATATTTGTACTTTATATGAAACTGAAAGGTGGGATTGAAATTATATATCCCTCAACTGAATTGGGTAATATTTTTTCCAATAGATTCCTTGTATTGTTCCTGGTATGTTATCCTAACAACATTAAGTTACATTGTCTTTTTGGTTAGCCTTGACTTATTTTTATGAATTTATGTTTTATCTTTCTACGACATTCCCAAGTTCCCATCATGTTATCATCATATATCCTGATTCGATGTTCAAGTATTTTATTCTCAACCCTCTTAAGTTTCCTATATATACTTATTGAATCACATGTAATACTTTCATCTTATTATTATTGGATTATTCCTTTACTAAAATTTATATATCACCCCTTATGTAAATCCCCTTTTTATCTCATCTATTTTTATAACATCCATGTAATACAAGGGTATGTTGTGAATATTTTAAATATTGATCTCATACACAAGTTTTTTTGTTTTCATTTTATATAACTAGTTTACAAAAGGAACAATGCCTCATAATATTATGGGAATGAAATATGTGTACATTTATATAATAAATATTTATATTTTTTATATTAAAATATATTTTTTCTGGTATTGATTGATTTAATATATTGAGGAAAAAAAAAATTTATAAATTAATAAATAATTTACCTCTTGTTTTCTATATAAACACACCAAACCTATCATTCGTCATCACTCAAAACACATGGGGCATGATGTTAATTTTCCATTCCCACTCAATAATACACCCATGTTTCCTTAAATCACTTAAGAAGCTCCAATATATATTTTATAAGTTCCCTCACAAGGTATGGGATCCTCTGATTCACCCCATATAGAAACCATTATGTATACACATTATGATCCTAAAATTATCCATTTATTTTCCATGATAAATATTACTATAGTGAATACTTATATCCATTTTGACTCAATTGTATTCACTTATTAATATATATCCTTTTTTATTATATATTTACATGCATATTACTTGAACTCCATAATAATGGGGTTAAAATTGAGGAAACACATAGTTAGGTTGTACAATCTATCTGAAACACTTCTATATGTTAATAAAATGAAAGTGATAGGTGGGACCAATATTATATACCCCTATATTACAATGGGTAATGTTCTTCCCATGAAATTCTATGTATAATCCACCATATGTTCCCCTAATAACACTATGTTCTTTTTTCTTAGTATTTATCCTTGACATATGTTTATGATTTGAGGTTTTATATTTTTCTACATTCATATGTTTATTTTATTTTGTCATCATATAACATTATTTGATATCATAGTTTATGATTTTCACCCCTATTTTATTACCTTGATATTCCCATTGAATCACATGTATTAGTTTCATCATGTTATGCATTGATTATTCTCTTACTAAGAATTATTGCTCACCCCTTCTTATATACGTCCACAGGTTATCACGTGCTGTTTTATAAGATTTAATGAATATAAGGGCATGTTTTGATGTTTTTAAAATAAAAATATTTTTCCCATGTTTCATTTTATCATATCATGTACCAAATATCATGAAGAAACTGAGACTCGTTATCTTATGGGATTATATTATGTACAATATTATGTAATAAATAGTTAATTAATTTATATTAAGGTATGAGTTGCCACAGTTGGTATCAGATAAAGGTGTAGTTATTTGGGAAATCAGGATTATAAAACTCTATTAGAAGACATGGGTATATGACTAAACATAGTAAATAATCCCTAAATTTTAGTAATGTATAGATTAAGTGATCTCAAATAAAAATATTTGTGTATGGATACTAAAATAGTATGTGGATATAACATTGTTGTACCTAGGTGTAATAACCCTACAAAGTGTGATTTTAGAATGACATGATCAACTACTTGTTCCTGATAACAAGCCTTGTTGTAAGCATGCTTTTACACACCTAGGGGATATGCTTTTGTAAATTTAGAAGATCATTAGAAACCATCATGGAGGCAACTAAATTCCCATAAGATTTTATATTAGAAAATATATCATGGATAACTTATATCGAAACATATAAATTAATATATCAAAGAATATATCTAATTTAATATTTATTCCGTTAATGGTTATTGTTTCCAATTTAAATGTCTAATTTTTTAAAAACACTCTACCCTAATTTTCCCTTTATTCTAGTCAATGTATGGGAATATGAGAAACTGAGACAATAACCAATGTAAGGGGAAATTTGATATCCTTCCAAATGATATTCCCTACCAAATTAGAGAAGGATTTGTGAAATTCATGATATTTATTTATCAATTTAATCATGTTTTGAATCAAAAACTATATCTATTGGAATTTCCAAACCACCCTAAGAAAGACAAATTTAAAATTAATACCATAATTTTATAAAGGACTAATAATTTTAGTGGATATTTTGATCTATTAATCATAGAACAATTGATCAAATCCATTTAGAATATCTTATCCATGCTTCAATGCTTTGATAGAGAGAAGGTCATGTGGGAAAATTATTGTATGTAATGAGAAGATGATAAATAGGGTTCATTGATAAAAAATGTGAATTTTGATGAGGAGATAGTGTGGATGGAGTTCCAGAAAAAAAATCAACAAATATTTTTTGTGTACTCTCTAACTAAAAATGGAGTGGGAAATCTGTATCCTCAAAAAAATGATCAATGAATTGATCAGGGTGTATAAGGAAAACATCACAAGAATTACGAGACACACCTTCATATTTTCATTACCTTTGAATGTAAATATAACTACTTCTTTTGGGGAGATAAATCCTATTATTTGAAGATCCTAATCCATTTAATACTTTGAAATATCTGATCAAATTGTATAATTTTACCTCAATGAATAATTTTTTATTAAAAATATAATGGGTCTCATGGTTTTTGAGATAAAAATCAGAGAATGTTTTTTATTTATAGCAGTGCAATTGAAAATTATTACTACGAAAGAAATTCCAATATCACACTTGCCAAAAGTATGCGAAGAATTATCCTAGAAATTTCCTAAATGGGTTGAAGAAATGAATTATGTGTGCGAATGAATAGAACCTAGGAAGAGATTATTGATGGGAAAATTCTACCAATGTGATAGAAGAAATGAATTCTATAGTTAACCCTCGTCATGTTTTCTAATGTTTTAACTAAAATTAAAAAAGTAATCTATGTGATTCAATGAAAAAAGAAAATGGTTTTTAATGATAATTGATGAAAACAACCTCGAAGTAATAGTGATCAAGGTATATCTTATTCCATCTCAACTACTAAGGTTTATCCCAACAGTGAAGTGACAATAATTAGACATGTTTTTCATTAAAATATTGAAAATATAATATAGGATTTTGTTTCAACACAAAAATTTTATCACGCAAGTTTTATATAACTATTAAAACACCACAAAAAAATAAATTTTATTTATTAGTGAATATGGAAAATTGAGAAATTCTGACATCCAAATCATATAACTCATCTCCCATCAAAAAAAAATGGCTAAATTTTCCAAAAATATTATGATACTACCTCAAGTTGAATTTTATTCAATTACTTTTATGTATTGGATTTCCATATATATAGCCAATATAAATTTCCAAGAGAAGGAAATATCCCACCATTTGGATATTTTCTTTCTAATTATATGCAAGTACAAGGGGGTAGGAATTTCCATTAGTATATCATCTCATTTTTGGATATGATTTCTGTATGAGAAAGTGTATCGTGATCAAATGACTATGGATAAAAAAAATAAGATCCTTGATGATATTTCTAGTTTAAAAGAATTTGATTATGTGTATCCCAAATAATTTATTTTTCTTCCACATATAAAAGTGGTTGAATTCATGATAAAACATATAGAAGGATAATCTATAATAGATATGGATTGATATATAATGTTTGTTATTGAATACGAGAATCTTAAGAAGAAACTACATGATAATCTAGATGAAGAGTTTATTCACTGAATTGCTTCACCATAGGGTGAACCATTCAATTTTATCAATATGAATGATGGGTAAATATGAATATACATTGATTTTAATGAGAACAATAAAATGATCATAATGAAAAACCATCCTCTACCATGTATTGATGATTTTTTATCATCTTGGTAGGCATTGATACTTCTAAAATGTGGATATTTGGTCATGATGTTACCCAAAAATGGTGACGAATGAGGATATGTATAAGCTACATTTCATATAATTTATTAGTATTATGAGTCCATAGTGATACCATTTAGACTTACTAATAATCCATAAATCGTCATTGACTTGATGAATATATTATTTAGTGATTACCTCAAAAACAATTGATAGTATTTTTAGATGATATTATTTATTACTCTAAAATAGAGGAATATGTTAAGACTTTTAATGCCATATTGAAGACTTATTGAATGAAAAAATCATTTGTAAAGTACTATAAATGTGATTTCTAGATAGAGAAATTATTTTTTCTATTTCATGTTATCACATGAAAATGGATATCTATGGATACTTCAGAAATTAAATGAAATTTAAGGATATCATAAACCAAACTATATGACAAAAATCCGTTGATTCCATGATTTAGCTGGGTAGAATTGTCAATTTATGAGAAACTTTTCAATGTTTTCAAGCTCACTAACTAAGCTAAATAAGAAGAGGGTGATGTTTTTCTATAATTATGAATGAAAATAAATCATCAAAGATATAAATAAGAGGATAATCAATGTAGTTATGATCACATTACCTATAAATGGGGATTTAATTATGATAAATAATGATGTTGTACCCCAGAGCACCTTGAGAGGGGGGTAAATCAAGGTGTCAAATTTTTATATTAAAAAAATGGACCTTGTTCCCACATTGGTAGGAACTTGTTAAAAATGTCTTCTATAATAGTGAAGTAATAAAACATTCGCATGAAAAGAGTCAACACAAAAAATTTACATGGTTCACCACTAAGGTATAGTCCAAGTAGAATACACCGAGAGTGTGTCAGTCAAACCTAAATCAACTAATCTTCACTTGTTTTGCAGTATAAGATTTCATAAATAGTAACTATGGTCAAAGAACACTTCCTTTATATTAATTTGAGGATATATCACTACTTTCAATGGAACACTTCCATCGACACCCCCTATCTCACTACATTGAGATTAGTCTAACTAGGTTTATTTAATTGATGTTCACTTCAATATTTTAGCATTGAAGTCTTTATATCTTTCCATAACAAGAATCTACCTGCATCGAAGTCCTGAATTGATGCACTTGAAAGAACTGATCAAACTAATCAGATGTTAAAAACTTGATAGAAACGAACACTAGTAATTGCGTTAAACACCTTAACTTTAATGCAATATTTGGAATTGTTGTTTATGATGACTTTTATGAAACTCTTATTTTTCATACAACCCTTATCCTTCATGAAGCTACACCATAAATTTCACTTGGAATTTAATGACTAATAGAACACATTTCATGAAATATATTCTTTTTTGCATCTTGTTTGTGTGCAATTATATTTCATGAAAAAAGAATCTGATCTTAACTGAAAAGTTCTTTTTCTTGAGTGGGGGTAGCCATCTATTTATATTCCTTCTTGACCCTTCATGTAACATTATATACAATAATGAATAACCCCTTTTGACATTTCATTTAGAACATAAGTATCTTCCATGAAACCTCATCTTTCATGAACATTTAAATATGTCATGAACTCTTTTCCATTTTCAATTTTTTTATTCAATGATCACAAAAAATTCCTTCTTCACACATTTTCAGGTCACCTTCAATCTTGTGCGCAACTCCCTTTTCCAAAATCACTTTTCTCTATTCGCCAATTTTTTAACCCAAAAATTTGGCAACAACTGGGAAATGATGCGACCTTAAATACTATTGTGTTCTTAAACTATATGATCACTTTCCCCACATACTCCCTAACCTTCCATGTAGGCATTTAAAACAAACACAAACCATTATCCATCTACTAAAAAGTCCATCAAAGGTTTCAAAAAATGATGAATAAAAAAAAGAAATGTGTTGACTACTCATGAAACATTAAAAATTGATACCCTATACCTCCCACCAATTTACGATCCATGATCATAAATACCCAACTCATGATCTATAATTTTTTATAATGATATTCAAGTCTAATATTTGGAGACATTATCTCTGTGGAAAAAAGTGTGTCATATATAAGTATCAGAAAAGCCTCCAATATATCTTAAAAAAGGTTCATAGTATGATCTAATGAATAAATGTTGATATGATCATGTATTATGATCGTTCAATCCATTACCATAATGTTAAATAAATCAATTGGAAATATTCTCAGAGTAAAAATGATCTTGTAACCCTATATATGATGAGTGTTCAAATGGATCTGATGTTCATTTTCAATAAAATGATGGACATGTGAAAAATAAAAGGTTATTCATCTTACCTTTCTCCAATAATGGATCAAAAATCCATTCATGATAGGATAAAATAATAATATAAAGTTAATGAACTTATACAGAAAAATGTAGTGAATATTTCTAAGTTTAACTTTGTTATAGATGGATTTAATCTATTTGAAACATTGATATGTTATCCACTAAAACAATAATTGAAGAGGGGAATTTTTTATGAGGCATGTAGCTCATGCTTATATATTCATCTTGGAATCATTAAGATGTATATATATTTGAAGAAAACATTATAGTGGGATAACATGAGGTGAGAAATTAAAAATATTGAATCTCAATGCTTTGTATTCCAAAAATTCAAGGTATAACTACAAAATTCTAAGGATACGATGCAACCATTTCCCATACCAGTATCAAAATTGGAAAATAGAACCATGTATTTTTTTTTCATAGGACAGCCCAAGAACCCTAAAGGAAATAACACCATCAGGGTGGTAGTTGATAACTATAAAAATTCACTACCTTTAATTTTTATAAAGGAAGATTTATCTCTTGAATTACTCACAAATATATACATAAAATAAGTGGTGGGAATACACAGAGTTCTACTCTATATTTTATCAAATCAAGATCTGAGGTTTGTAGAATGGTTTTGGATAAACTTTTAGCAAGAATTTTATATAGAACTGGGATTCATCATTTCTTATCACCCTATGATAGATGGTTGGTTTGGAAAAAAACACTCAAACTCTAGAGTATATTTTGAGATCTTATGCAATAGATTTACAAGGATTATGGGACTATTAACTTCCCTTATTAGAGTTCTCATATTAAAATAGTTTACATTATATCATAAAAATGAAACCCTATGAGATTCTGTATGGGAAAAGGTGTCATACTCTATCATACAGATATGATTTTGAGAATTGGAAGCTGATGAGACCTGATATTGTCCATGATGTGATAGAGAAAGTTAACACAACTCAAAAATATATAAAATTATCAAAAAGTTGACATAAAACCTATGAATAAAATAAAAAATGAGACATAGAGTTTGATATATAAGATAAAGTGTTCCTTTATATATCTTCACGAAAGAAGGTCATGAGTTTTTTAAAGAAAGAAAATCATAGTCCCAAATACATTGACCCCTTTAATATATTTGATTACATTAGAGTTATGTCCTATGAATAATCACCCCCACTAATCCTCTCTCAAGTACACAACGTGTTACATGTATCCCTCTTGAGGACGTACATACCATAACCGTTACATGTTCTAAATCCCGTGGTGGAACTATTAGAGAATGATCTTTTATATGAAGACCACAGAGTGAAGATCTTAGATTGTAGAGACAAAGTTCTAAAAAACAAGACAACTCAATTGATAAATGTGATATGAAAAAACAATGAGTTTGAGGATCAAATAAAAAAACCAAAAGAGGAAATGAAACTGAAGTACGAACACCTATTTTAGTGTTTAAAATGAGAATTTTTAGGGTGAAATTTCTGAATGGAAAATAATCTGACAACCTGAACATTAATTCCATCTTTAGTAATAAATTCCTTATCATGTAATGTATTTATAGAGAACACCTTCACTATTTTGGCTATTTTGGATAGCTAAACAATGTAGGATTTAAAACAGCATTAAACATCATAACCATTGATAATATATAAATAGTAAAATGGTCATTAAAATTAGTATATTAATTTTTATGGTAATTTATGATTAACACAGATAGAACGATCGATTTCCTTAACCTGTAAGATTGTACCCTCTAAATTCCATTTACTGTATCACCTGAGGTACATAGAATAACAGGTATTTTCCCACAATAAAGACCAATCCATGATTCAATATCTAAATAATGAAATAATCATTTAATGGGATAAGTTCATGCTCGTTGAGATCATGGATCAAACTACGTTCAATAAACTACCATAAGAAAATCTCACTATCTCACACCATACTCAATGTTAATACAATTGTGTAATAAGAGGTTATTTATTTATACCCTAATAGTATTATTTTTTATATATTAGTTTTTTATAAAATAATTATCATATTTATCCTTTTTATTATTACTTTATAATTTTAAAATAATAAGATTAATAAAAATTAGATTTTTATAATAGGTAACACAAATTGTGTTTTCAATAAATATATAGGTTCAATAAAGAATCTATTTTTGATGAATTAAAGAACTTTTGACATAAACCATATTTTAATAAATTAATATTTTTAATTTTTATTTATTAATCAATAATTATAATATAATTTTATTAAGTCAAATGTAATTTTTATACGGGTTAGATAACTATTATTGGAAAAGAACTAATATTCTTCAATAAATAGGGATTTTATATTTAGCAGTGAAAATTATGATATTTAAAGAAATATTTTTGAAAAAATAATAATTCTTTTATAATTAATCCCATTGAAATTATACAATAATGAATTTTAAATAATTTTCCAAGACATTAAATTTTTTGGTTAAAAATGGTATATTGTATGTATTATGACATCATAAAATCCTAAAGTAATTTAATAGATACTATAAAGTGTATCCTGGAAAAATATTATATTCTCTAATTAAATAATTTATTTTTTATGTTATTTCATGAATTTTATAAACCCTTAATGAAACCTCCAAAACCTATATTATATTTTATAGATTTAAAATAAATTATTTATTAAACATGACTCACTTATGCATCACCAAGGGTGTTATTTTAAGGATTATGGTTCTTATACTAATAAAATAATTATTTTCACTCCACTTTGGAAGAAACCATGGTAAAACCCATGGTGTGGTTTGTGGTTTGTATTAATTTATCATATATAATCTATAACCTATTATTGTAATTTAATAAATAATTCCCATGTCTTTTTATATATAAACCCAGTTAACATCTCATTCAACTTCACTCAAAACCCATTATAGATTGATATTAATCTTTCCTTACCTCTCTACATCCCCCCATGTTTAATATAATATCTTATTAATCTCCTCCTATTATTTTTGAAATTCCACATCAAGGTAAGGGATCCTCTCTTTGTAATCTTTATTCAATAACCTTGTTTTTTTATACCTTTTTTCAAATTTTTCTTGTTAGGAAATATGTTTACACATCAATCATATAATATTTATGATTTCTAAGAGATGATATAACCCTTTCTCTCTCATTAATCCTTTCCATTATTCTTTATATACCCTAATTATGATACTATAATTAACCTACAATTTTTGATGCAAAACATTTCTGTGGTGAATACCTTCCCACATTTCAACTCAAGGGTGTTGACATATATGTTCCTAGAATTACATGTATAGTACCCATATAAAATAATTTAAGTGTTAGAATAATTAAATATAACCTTATGCTTTATTATCTATGTGGAACATTCATTCAAATATATGACATGAAAGTAATAGGTAGGCCCGAAATTATATAGCCCTCCAATGAATTGGGTAATGGTTTTATCAAATGAGATACCATATATGGTGCATAAGAGTTTATCCTAATAACACATTGTTATGTTTTTTGGGTGGTTAAACTTGTCTTATGTTTAGTATTTCATGTTTTCTATTGTTTCCAGATTCACATGGTTCTTTTATGTTATCATAATATATCACGATTTGATTATTAAGTTTATCATTTTCACCCATCTTATGTTACCTTATTTTCCTATTTACTCATTTTTAATACTTTCATCACATTATGATTTGATTATTACCTTATTAAGATTTATATCTTACAATTTTATTATTTATATCCCTAGGTTTTTCGATGCAATTTTAGAAGATCCAAGGATTATAATGGCATGTTTCAAGGTGTTTAAAATATTTATATTATGCCCATGTTTTATGTTGTCATGTCATATATCTAATTTTGAAAATACACAAGACCTTATGATCTTTTGGGATTGTATAATTTGTACATTAATATAATAAATAATGAAATAATTTATATTAAAATATTGGTTGCCAAAGTTATACTTTTAATTATAATCATGTCGATAACTCTAAGTGAGAAATGATATAATTTCCCATTCTCTAACTCTATTTTTTAATGATAGTAAACCGAATCACCAAAATAAAATTTTTATTAGGAAATAAAAGGATCCAAGGAACACTTAATGATCCCTAGGGGTTGGTGAATAGCTCCATGGGTCTTATGGTATACTTGTATAGTGATTTTCCAGCTATGGATAGAAAACTATAAATAAATAAATCTTGTTCTATTAAAATGAACATAATGTTATGAAAAAAATACATACCAGGGGTAAAATTAAAAAACAATGAGGGGTCTCAAATTTTCATGGATACGTTATAATATAACTACCTTTCTCTAACTACACTCTATGTGGAACTCTATTTATACTCACCACACATGAGTGTATCAAATAAAATATTTCCAATTATACTCGTACCTATTGGTACCTTCCAAATAGACCATGAAATTGTATGTCCAACATAGTACATGTATAGGGTGTAATCATAAAATAATAAATATATAACCACCATGGTTCCAACAAATATAATATTTTCTCCTGTGTGTGATTTAAAAAAACATATTCTTTTACATATATATAAATAAAAAACATTTTTAAATAAGAATCATCATAGAATACCATGGAAACATAAATGATATTAAAATATGAACAAAATACAATAAAAGTAATTCCCTATACTCATAAGATCCACACACAAAATTTAATTTTTTTTAAACATTAGGAGAGCCTGGTATCAATATTAGCATAGGAATTGGGAAATATGTTATAATATAAAATAAAAGCTAGGTGTAGAGAAATTTTTTATTCCATTTATCCAAAGTGAAATTATAAATTCATGGATTATACCCAAACCTTGAGAAGTGGATGGTGTATAATATTTTATTGACGTAGTCCATCTTACAGAAAAGGTCAAGGGGTATAAAAGTCAAATCATTAAGATCATCTCCCATTATTATAGTTTGGATCAAGTTATACCTTCTTAATTGTATATTTGTAAAAAAATATAAATACATCTTCATGAATCTACCATCATGATGATGAACTATCGAATTTTTCAGCATGATCAAAAATTTAAAATCATAATAAATATCTTTTTTATTTTTATAAAAAGAACTAATTAAGATTCACTTAGAATACCATCACAAAAACTATCATGGTTAAAAAATAAAAAATTAGGCATGGAAGGATATTCCAAAGTAGTTATCATACAATATGATGAACAATGATATAATTTTGTATAGTACATAAAAAATTAATTATTTTTTTCAATCAAGTATTAAAACATTAGTGCAAATATAGAATATGTTATGAAACATATATCTCATCATGTTACCTTAAAACAAAATTATATATATTCATATGTTTATTTAAGGGATGACATATGTATTATTTAAATCAAGATTTAAAAGGATCTAACTCAAACATGAGTGGTGAACAGTTTATATTAGAAGATTACCAGGTTGTAATAAAATTATTATGTTGGTTATATCCAATATAATCCTATGTAATTTATGATAAATAGTAAATTTTGGTTATGTTATAAATTGGGATACCCACATGAAAGTATAATTTCACATAAAATACATTCTATTTCATTGAGATTATTTTAGGAAAAAAAACTTGTTTGGTTCTGTCACGACCCCCCCTCGGGGCCCATGCTGTGACTACCCCAAGCCCGCCTTCCATAGGACAGGGGCTGGCGACTAGCACCAAGGAGTAATTCCCGGTAAAAAGGGAAGGCATTGCCTTTGTAAAGTAAACAAGCACCTCAGAGTAAACAAGAGGAAAAGTAAACACTAAGTAAAAAGCTGGTACAACAGTAAGTGCGGAAAAGTAAATGGGCCAGTATACAAACCCAAACTGAAAGTAAAGTACAACTCGAGAAGGAAAACAACAACTGAAAAGTAAAAGCTGCTACGCCGAGCTGTCCACTGGAAATCCTACCTGAAGGGTGGGTACAGATGGCTCCACTGCCCCTCCGGTCCCGCCGTCCACTCCGATCACGTCCCGCCCAGTGGTCCACCTCCAGGTACCGTCCTGCTCTGCAAGCCTCAGCCAAGATCAACATTGTCCGTCGTCTACAACCAACACAACGTAGTGCGGGCATAGCCCATGTAGGGGTGAGTATAATCTACTCAGTAGGGACCCCGAGACCCCCGAAGGTCTCCCAAAATCCACAAAGGATAAACCACAAAGGATAGATACAAACACGAAGTAACAACCGACACTGCTTAGGTATATGCCCATACATATACCTAAGTCATCAATTCCAATACGCTCCAACCTCCGAGCCCAAGTACAACTCAATCCACACAGGAAAGTATACATATTCCACACAGGAAAGCAAAACGAAATCCACATAGGATAGCACAACACAATCTACACAGG
Source organism: Viscum album (assembly GCA_963277665.1). Lineage (NCBI taxonomy): Eukaryota > Viridiplantae > Streptophyta > Magnoliopsida > Santalales > Viscaceae > Viscum > Viscum album. The sequence goes on from OY728132.1 coordinate 1,884,057,135, forward strand.
AAAGCAACAGGATGCAGCTCACACAGGTATACTTCTTCGAAAGACGAAAAAGATGATCTCTGGTCCATCTAAGTCGTCGGACCCACGAAGGATCGATAGGTAACTAACCCCCGCAATGACCCACACAGGATCGGGCCCACACAGGACCTGTAGGCGCGGGTTCACACAGGACCGCTGAGGGCAGACCCACACAGGATCAGACCCACACAGGATCGGGCCCACACAGGGCCTGTAACACTGATCCATGTAGGATCATTGAGTGTTGTAGTCGTCGTCATCGAATCCACTAAGGATCTCTGTACTGTCGTCGTCGCAGTCACAGTAGCAGTAGCAGTAGCAGTCACAGTCGCAGCCAGCTCTAGAGTTCCCGCACACAGCAAGCTCATTTGGGAGGGTCCGCTCCACGAGCCGAGAGGCTGATACATCAACTGTCACTAATTCCAGAGTTGATATATCCAAATGTTTTGTATCGTCAACAGGAACTCAACGCAACAAACAGCGCGTCGATCGGACGCCCGGTCTGAGAGTTATTGGCTTTTTTGTCCGAGGGGCCCGATTGGTTTTTAAGGAAAAACCAACCCGACCGTACTCCACCTGCGTCCAAACCTCGGGCGGAGTATTCCAAAAGATCTGTCTCACTAATAGGAACACAACAAAGCTGACGGAATGTCAATCGGATGTTCGTAGCTCATGATATGAGCGTTTCCGCTCCGAGGGCCCGGTTGGTTTCGTGTATGAACCAACCTGGCCGAACTAAAAGTATTCTGAAACATTAAGTGCGATATACCAGATCGACCGTCTCGATCCAAGGATCGCATCTCCACTGACGGTTCGTCAATCGGAGGTCCGTAGCTCAAGTTATGGACAAAAGACCGAAGTCGATTCGAAAACGGGGGGTCCGGGTCCGGGCCGACCCGACCCGGGTATGACCCGGCCCGGCCGGCGGTGTGGTCCGGCGCGGTCCGGCGCGGCGGCGCAGCCCGGCCGGTGGCGGCGCGGTCCGGCGCGGTGGCGCGACCCGGCCGGCGGCGGCGCGGCCTAGGCGCCGCTCGGGTGCCACGCGCGGGGGGGCAAGGCCCCCGCCGTTTCTGTTGGAGGCGCGGCTGAAAGTAGCACCTTGGATTCAACGCCCCCTCCCCCCCCCCACATGGGGGCCTGCTTTGGAGAAAAACGGGGGGGCGCTGCCCCCCCTTGGTGTAACCGCGCCCCCCCCCCCATTATGGGGGGCCGGTTTTGGCCAGCCGGGGGAATTAATTCCCCCGGTTCTTCCCCCTTCCGGTCGGCCCGACCTGGCCGGCCGGTCCTTCCTCAACGGGACCGGAAAGTCCGGTCCCCTTTCCGGCTTCCAACACCGGTAGCCCGGCTAGCCGCTGGTCTTCTCGTTCCGCCGCGGCCCGGAACCGGCCGCGGCCTTCGTCGTCTGGCGCGGTGCGACGACACAGCGCCCCTCCGCCGCGACCCCTCTCCGGCCACGACGCCTTTGGTTTCCTTTGACGCGGCGCGACGGCGTCGCGTTCATGATAATCATTCCATGGCGCGGTGCGACGGCGCCGCGCAATATTTGCCGTGTGATTCCCGCGTGGTGCAACAACACCACGCCATCTCGTTCATCCACAAGAAAATAATAATATTCAAGAACAAAGGTGGGGGGATTCGACCGTGTTTGTGCGGTCCGGCCCCCCTCACGTTAGATGATAACACATAATCATTTATCCTCAAGATTTTCATGCTAGAACCAAGAACGAGAATAAATAAATTAAACAACAACAAACCCCTACCTCGGTTTCAAGAACGATGATCGTCAACGACCCGCGGAAGACGTGTCGCGGTGGTCGGCGTCACGGAATAAGGATGTCGATGTCGTGAAGCGAGGATTCGAAGTTCTTTGACGATGATTTCATCGCAGGAAATCGTCGCGGAAGAGATGACGCGGAAGAAATACGTCGTCGGTGTCGTGAGTAAGGCGTCGCGGAAGACGGTTCCCGAGAACGTGGCGTTCTTCGTCGATGTCCGAAAGTTCTTCGCGTTCTTCGTCAAAGATTGAAGAAGAAGAAGAAGAAGTAGGCTCCAAATTCTCTCAAGATTGTCTAGAAAATTCTAACCCAAATAAAATAAGCTAAGGTCTTATTTTATTTACTCAACCAAACCATTTTGAAATTCAATGGTTTGAAATTAAACAACTCCACCCATTTAATATCCCAACTTGTCAAGTTAATTAAAGAGGGGTTATTGGGAGTTTAAAAAAGGAGAAGGTGAAGAGTTATGCTTCGTGTGGGCCCCACCACACTTAATCCTCCCAAGGGAGGTTAAGTGGATGTGGGTCCCACCTCTAACTCCCTTTTGGAGAAGTTAAGCAACAAGTTAAAATAAAAATTTGTATTCCACAATTTTTATTTAACTTATTCTAAACTCCCAAAAACTAACTCTCAAACCGCAATAAACGCAACCTCGGAAAAGGTCTCCTTAAGAGAATATCGGCGCTGCGAGTTCATCGGTGCCCTCGGAATTTGATTCCGGGCACCGTTTCAAAAGTTAGAAATTCCCGCTCGTTCGTTCACTGAACGTACCCGAGCCAAACTTCGGAAAATGATTCCGGGCACTCCGGGCCTCGGAATCAGGTCCCGTCAGAAACCGCACTCTTGTAAAATTCCAAAGAAAATTAAGAAAAAATTTTCCATGAATTTTACGGGTCTTTAAATTACTCCCACATCAGGGCTTTACATCCCCGTAAAGATACATCAAAAACTAGGGAAACAAATGAGGGTACTGAGCACGCATCTAAGCCTCCCGCTCCCATGTGCTCTCCTGGAGGTTCCCATGCTGCCATATGATGCGCACAAGAGGAATCGATCGCCCACGTAGGACCCACCCATGTCGATCCTCTATCTCCACCGGGACCTCCGTAAAAGTCTCCCCATCATCAACGTCAAGCTCCCCATGGTCTATGATGTGTGTCTGGTCGTGCACGTATCTCCTCAGCTGAGACATGTGGAAGTCGTCATGCACCCGGTGCAACTGAGGTGGTAGAGCCAGGCGATAAGCCACCTCACCAATCCTACTGAGGACCTGGAAGGGTCCGATGAAGCGTGGAGATAACTTGCTGCCTCAGCAAAATCTCCATATACCACGTCGAGCTGAGACCCACAAGAAGACGTGATCGTCATCCTCGAACCCTAGTGGCCTCCGCCTCCTGTCAGCGTATGACTTCTGCCAGCTCTGAGCTGTCCTCATCCGCTCCTGGGTGACCTGGACCTTCTCTGTCGTGGCCTGGACCATCTCCAGTCCCACAAGTGCTGACTCCCCAGGGTTTGTCCAGCACAAAGGAGATCTACAAGGTCGGCCGTACAACGCCTCGTACGGTGTCATCCCGATGGTGGAGTGGTAGCTGTTGTTGTACCCAAACTCCACCAAGGGTAGGTGGTCCTTCCAGCTGCGACCAAAGTCGATGAAACATGTGCGGAGCATGTCCTCGAGAGTTTGAATGGTCCTCTCTGTCTGACCATCCATCTGAGGGTGAAAGGTTGTGCTCAGACGTAGCTGCGTCCCAAATGCCTCCTATAACCCCTCCCAAAGCCAGGAAGTAAAGCGAGCATCTCGATCGGAGACGATAGATGATGGCACACCGTGGAGTCGCACAATCTTCTGAATGTAGAGACTTCCCAAGCTCTCCACTGAGCCCTGCTCTCTGATGGGTAATAAGTGTGCCGACTTGGTGAGTCGGTCAACAATCACCCAGATGGATTCGTGACCTCAGGAAGTGCGTGGAAGTCCAGTCACGAAGTCCATAGATATCCCGTCCCACTTCCACTCCGGGACCTCCAAGGGTTGTACCAAGCCTGCGGGTACCTGATGCTCTGCCTTCACCTGATGGCAGGTGAGTCATCGAGAAACAAACTCTACTACAACCTTCTTCATGCCCGGCCACCAGTGCTGTCGTCTAAGATCCTAGTACATCTTTTCCACTCCATGATGTACTGCCAAAGGAGAAGTGTGAAAATATCTCAGAACCTCCTCTCGTAAAGCGACTGGTACCATGGTACGTCCTCTGAAAAGGATGTCGTGCTCTGCTCCAAGGGAGAAACCATCAGGTGCCTGTCCCGAGGATATCTGTGCACGCCGTGTCTCACAGTCAGCGTCCTCACGCTGTGCCTCTCTGACCCGCTGCAGTAGTGGAGGGGTGACTGTGAGAGACTAAAGGAAGGATGCTCCATCTCTACCCACGAAGGATATCTGCAAAGAGGCTAGCTGCTCCGTCTCCTCCTCAAGTTGCTGAATTCCCGTCCTCCTGCTGAGGGCATCGGCTACTACGTTCCCCTTCCTAGGAGTATAGACTATCTCAAAGTCATAGTCCTGGAGGAACTTGAGCCATCGCCACTGTCTCAGGTTCAGATCCTTCTGTGAGAAGATATACCTGAGACTCTGATGATCAGAAAAGACTATAAAGCACTCTCCCATAAGGTAATGTCGCCATGTCCTCAGAGTGAAGACCACTGCTGCTAACTCCAGGTCATGGGTAGCGTAGTTCTGTTCATGCGGCCTCAACTGACGTGATCCATAGTCGATCACTGCCCTCTCCTGCATCAGAACACATCTGAGTCCTGTCCCTGATGCATCGCAGTAGACTACGTACCCTACTCCCTCCTCAGGCAACCTCAAGATAGGTGCGCTGGTCAATCTCTGTCTAAGCTCCTGGAAGCTCTGCTGACATCTGTCTGACCACACGAAGGGTTTCCCCTTCTTCTTCAAAGCTGTGAGTGGTGCCGCAACTCTAGAGAAGTCTGGAACGAATCTCCGATAGTATCCAGCTAGTCCCAAGAAAATGAAAACCTCAGTCACGCTCCTGGGTGGCTCCCAAGCTAACACTGCCTCGATCTTCACAGGATCCACTGCAACTCCCGCATCAAGGATGACGTGTCCCAAGAAGTGGACCTCACGTATCCAGAACTGGCACTTCGAGAGCTTACCATAAAGCTGGTGCTCTCGGAGTGTGTCTAGTACAACTCGCAAGTGATAGGCGTGATCCTCCTCAGTCGTAGAGTAAATCAGAATGTCGTCGATGAAGAACACAACAAACCGATCGAGATATGGCTGAAAGATTCTGTTCATGAGGGCCATGAACACTACTGGAGCATTGGTTACACCAAAAGGCGTAAACAAGAACTCATAGTGGCCATACCGACATCTGAAGGTCGTCTTCTGCACGTCCTCGTCTCTGACTCTGAGCTGATGATTGCCCGACCTGAGGTCTATCTTCGAGAACCACCATGCTCCCTTGAGCTGATCAAAGAGGTCATCAATCCTCGGTAGCGGATACGTGTTCCTCATTGTCACCTGGTTAAGGCGACGATAGTCAACACAAAGTCGCAAGCTCCCGTCTGCCTTCTTGGTGAATAATATTGGGGAGGCCCAGGGTGAAACACTGGGTCGGATGAACCCCTTGCCCTGCAAGTCCTCCAACTGTACCCGTAGCTCTCGAAGCTCAGCGGGGGCCATCCGATATGTTGGAGTGGATATTGGGGATGTCCCGGGGTACATGTCAATATAAAAGTCTACCTCTCTGCGAGGAGGTAGCCCTGGAACGTCGTCAGGAAAAACGTCTGCAAACTGATCCACCACTGCAGGAAAACCAGGACTCCACACATCAACTGCTCCAAGGATGAGGCTAGCCAACTGATGAGTGATGGGTTGTCCTCTCCTCCGCGGAAGTCCATCCTGTGCTGTAAAGGCTCCCTTCTCGCCGGTGAAGGTGAACCTTCTTCCGTCGGTGCGTACACATCGCACCTTGCGCCTAAAATAGTCAATCTGTGCATGGACCATAGATAGCCAATCCATGCCCAAGATGACGTCGTAAGGCCTCGACGCTGCTACAAGAAGATCTCAGCCGAAGCTCTCGCCTCCTAGAGTAATCTCACACTGCCGGCACCAGTGCGTAATCGTCGAGTCTGCTCCCGTAGGAGTCTCTAGCCGAAAGGATCGAGCCAACGGCTCTGTCGGAATCTCCGAGCTCCGAACAAGGGCAGCGGCTATGAAAGAGTGACTTGCTCCTATGTCTATAAGTACTACAGCAAGGATGGAATAGACACAGATAGTACCTCGAATCATCTCAGGTGCACCGTGGTCGTAGGACTCTGCTGCCTGGAGTTGTGCCTGTCTCTGCCCGCCAGCTCCTTGTGGTCAGGGTGGACCTCCTGGTGGTGGTGGTGGCAGAGCCTCAAAGCGTCGCCCACCGCCTGCTGCTCGGCCAGCTCCTTTGTCTCATCTTCCTCCTCCCTACGGACCGCCACGTTAGACCCTCTGCCTCTGCCTCGGTGGTCCCTCAACCGTCTGGTGCTCCTCAGCACGGCGGGTCGGGCAGTCACGAGCCATGTGGCCCTGCCCGCCGCATGAGTAGCATTGTCTGCCTCTCGAAAGACTGGCTCTGCGCTGTGTGCTCCGCACTACTGAGCCAGTGTCCTGAGGTCGTCTGCCTGAAGGTCTGGTCTGCCTGGACCCCTGAGTCATCCATCGACTTCCTGCCGTGGAAGACTCTGCCACGTGCCACCCTGCGGTGGGTCTCGGTGCTAGTGTAGACTCAGCAAGGAAGCTCTCGATCAAAAGGGCCCGCTCCAGTACTCCTGTCTGAGTCGGTATGCTAAGGGAGATCAGCGATGCTCTGATCTCGTGTCTCAAACCTTGCTCGAAGGTCCGGGCCCAGGAGAATGGGTCCTGTACCATGTCGGTCGAGTAGCGCGAGAGATCAGTAAATCTCGCCGAGTACTGAGCGACCGTCATGCTGCCCTACCGCAGCTGAAGAAGCTCTTGGATACACACCGCACGAAGGGTGGCTGGGACGAACTCCGAGCGGAAGAGGCTCTCAAAGTCCGTCCATAGAAGAGATGCCTCATCGTGCACCAGGAGCATCAAGCTCCACCATCGTCCTGCTGCTGTGTGTAGTAGGCTCACAGCGAGGATCACCATGAGGTCTGCAGGTGTCCTCACTAGCCTAAAAACTCGTACCACTGCCTCCAGCCAGTCCTCTGCTGCCTGGGGGTCCGTCTCCCCATGGATCCTAGGCGGTCACTGGCGCTGGAACTCGTGCAGAGCTCCAAGGCGACGTGCATCGTCAGCGGCTGGTGTTGGAAGCATCGGTGGCTCGGCGGGTAGAGCTACCGCCGGTGCCACTGCTGACAAAGGGCCCTGCACCGAGGCCTCGTCGCTCGGTGGGCTGTCGTCACACTCGACTCTCGGAACCCTAGCTGGCTGCTGTCGTGGGGCCATCCTGAAAAGGAAACAGGTGCGCCATGGTCAGAACAGTATACCTAGTGAGCTGATATAAAGCAATCACAAAGAAAACTTTGAAACACACACGCAATCAATGTTTTCGTGCATTAAGTCGGAAATCAGTAGTCGGGGTCCTGGTGTACGGATACGTCAGCCGCCGCACCAACACTGGACTCCCTGGACTGATAACCACACTCAATACTCTAAACATTATTTCTTCACATAGAAAAGATCAGAGTTCCCGGTAGAACCGAACTCTTCTGATACCAATTTGTCACGACCCGCCCTCGGGGCCCGTACCGTGACTACCCCAAGCCCGCCGTCCATAGGCCATGGGCTGACGACTAGCACAAAGGTGTAATTCCCGGTAAAAAGGGAAGGCGTTGCCTTTTTAAAGTAAACAAGCACCTCAGAGTAAACAAGAGGAGAAGTAAACACTAAGTAAAAAGCTGGTACAACAGTAAGTGCGGAAAAGTAAATGGGCCAGTATACAAACCCAAACTGAAAGTAAAGTACAACTCGAAAAGGAAAACAACAACTGAAAAGTAAAAGATGCTACACCGAGCTGTCCACTGGAAATCCCACCTGAAGGGTGGGTATAGGTAGCTCCACTGCTCCTCTGGTCCCGTCGTCCGCTCCGATCACGTCCCGCCCAGTGGTCCACCTCCAGGTACCGTCCTGCTCTGCAAGCCTCAGCCAAGATCAACGTTGTCCGTCATCTGCAACCAACACAACGTAGTGCGGGCATAGCCCATGCAGGGGTGAGTATAAGCTACTCAGTAGGGACCCCGAGACCCCCGAAGGTCTCCCAAAATCCAAAAAGGATAAACCACAAAGGATAGATACAAACACGAAGTAACAACGTAGTGCGGGCATAGCCCCCCACGTGGGGGCCTGCTTTTGAGAAAAACGGGGGGGGGGGGGGTGCTGCCCCCGCTTGGTGTAACCGCGGCCCCCCACATTATGGGGGGCCGGTTTTGGCCAACCGGGGGAATTAATTCCCCCGATTCTTCTCCCTTCCGGCCGGCCCGACCTGGCCGGTCGGTCCTTCCTCAATAGGACCGGCAAGGCCGGTCCCCTTTCCGGCTTCTGACACCAGCGGCCCGGCTAGCCGCCGGTCTTCTCGTTCCATCGCAGCCCAGAACCGGCCGCGGCCTTCATCGTCCAGCGCGGTGCGACGGCACCGCGCCCCTCCACTGCGGCCCCGCTCCGGCGGTGGCGCCTTTGGTTTCCTTCGACGTGGCGCGACGGCGTCACGTTCATGATAATCTTTCCACGGCGCGGCGTGACGGCGCCGCGCAATATTTGCCATGTGATTCCCGTGTGGTGCGACGGCACCACGCCATCTCGTTCATCCACAAGAAAATAATAATATTCCAGAACAAACGAGGGGGGATTCAGCCATGTTTGTGCGGTCCAGCCCCCCTCTCGTTAGATGATAACACATAATCATTTATCCTCAAGATTGTCATGCTAGAACCAAGAACGAGAATAAATAAATTAAACAACAACAAACCCCTACCTCGGTTTCAAGAACGATGATTGTCAACGACCTGCGGAAGACGTGTCGCGGTGGTTGGTGTCACGGAAGAAGGACGTCGATGTCGTGAAGCGAGGATTCGAAGTTCTTTGACGACGATTTCGTCGTGGGAAATCATCATGGAAGAGATGACGCGGAAGAAGTACGTCGTCGGTGTCACGGGTAAGGCATCGTGGAAGATGGTTCCCGAGAACGTGGCGTTCTTCGTCGATGTCCGAAAGTTCTTCGCGTTCTTCGTCAAAGCTTGAAGAAGAAGAAGAAGAAGTAGGCTCCAAATTCTCTCAAGATTTTCTAGACAATTCTAACCCAAATAAAATAAGCTAAGGTCTTATTTTATTTACTCAACCAACCCATTTTGAAATTCAAAGGTTTGAAATAAAACAACTCCACCTATTTAATATCCCAACTTGTCCAGTTAATTAAAGAGGGGTTATTGGGAGTTTAAAAAAAGAGAAGGTGAAGAGTTATGCTTCGTGTGGGGCCCACCACACTTAATCCTCCCAAGGGAGGTTAAGTGGATGTGGGTCCCACCTCTAACTCCCTTTCGGAGAAGATAACCAACAAGTTAAAATAAAAATTTGTATTCCACAATTTTTATTTAACTTATTCTAAACTCCCAAAAAATAACTCTCAACCCGCAATAAATGCAACCTCGGAAAAGGTGTCCTTAAGCGAATATCGGCGCTGCGAGTTCATCGGTGCCCTCAGAATTTGATTCCAGGAACCGGTTCAAAAGTTAGAAATTCCCACTCATTTGTTCACTGAACGTACCTGAGCCAAACTTCGGAAAATGATTCTGGGCACTCTGGGCCTCAGAATCAGGTGCCGTTAGAAACCGCGCTCTTGTAAAATTCCAAAGAAAATTAAGAAAAAATTTCCCTTGAATTTTACGGTTCTTTACAGGTTCAATGTTATCAACATATTTTCTTTAACCAATGATAATTTATAAGAAGCATTGTAAATATTATATCAAATATAGAAATGGTTTCATGGATCTATTTTTTAGTAAAAATGTTTTTTAATAAATCAAGAATACTTATTTTAAATTTTTGAGAATGAATAAGGTGAATATTTCCAAAGTAATACCATTCGTGTTGAATCCTAATTATTTAAACTAGTCATGTTTAGGTGTCCAATATCTCCATTCCACCTGAATCAAACCCAAATATCACCTCAATAATAATAAAACTCTTAAGTGAAGTTGATTTTGGATTATCCTTATAAATCATTTAGGTTAAAGTAGTGAGAAATGATTTCATTTAACATAATATTTGAAGTCTCACTTAACAGATATTTTTAAGGATATGTCACACTATACATATTTTATAACCTACTACACCAAGGAGGTTATTATATCTTTCAAGAGACTCATAAATGATGTTTTTAAAACCATATTATAGTTTTTTAAATTTCACAATATCCAATAAATAATTTGAATTGTTATTTTACATAATCACTATAAAAATTAAATTTAATATCCTTGTTAAGTCATATTTTCAATACTATTTGATTAATTATATTTTGAAACAATCTATAAACCCTATATTTTTTGTCCTAAAAGAAGGAAATTAATGGATATCAATTTTAGACACCATGAATGATTGAAAAAAATCCTAGTATATAATAACTGGTTTCAAAATAACCAAGTAAAAAATAAATTTTTACTATATATAATAGAAGAAAACAATTTATTTATTTTTATTTAAACAAGAATTTAAATTTTAAAAGAATTTAAAAAAAATCCATTTATTAAATTATTTTCTAATAGTAAAAATCATTTAAAATTACAAGTAATTTAATCATTGAAAACAATTTATTTATATATTTATAAAAAATATCAGTTTAGAAAAAATAAAGGGAAATGATTCTAATGAAGCGCTAATGAATTTCATATGTGTTAGAGACACCTATAATTCATTTTACATTCATTATACTACATTTACCACCAAAAATGTCATTATATACCATATTAATCATCAAAAAATAATACTTTTTCATTTATAATCTATTACCTACACATCCAAACAGACCATATTGAAAATAAAAATTAATCTTAATCAAAATCAATGCAGGTAAAAACAATAACTGTACTAACCATTACTCACTTGAAAAAACCAAATTTAATTAGTCTTAGAATTCCCTAAATTTGTGTTTAAAAATGATAATATTATGTAATATTTATTTATAAAAAAATAATATCAAAATAGTGAACAAAATTAATAGAAACACTAACATAGGTCATCAGTAACCCAAAAAACTGGTGATGAAGTCATTTAATAGTATTTCCCCATTAAATAAGAGAAATTCATATGGTAGGGAATACATTAATGTAAAAAAATTATAAAAAATTATAATATATAGAAATATTTAAATGAATGAAAGTGTTACCTTGGATTGTCTAAGGAAAATACCATTGATTCACTTTTATTAATGGATTCAAGAGTAGGAAATGAAATAAGGAATATGGAGCCCTTGGGAGGGATCTAACTGGGATACAGGAATGAGGGAATAAATAATAGGGTAAGAAGGAGTATAGAGAATGAGATATTGTATTTTTCACCCATTAAAAAAATTCATGGATACATAGTACCTACTTGATGTCCATAGGGTACTCAATGGAACACATAGGGGAGTCACCCATCTACCATCTCTATAGGGTACCCAATACCATTTATTACATTATAAGGGCCACATTATATCTTAAAATTATAGATATTTCAAATTATAAAATACACAAAACCCAAAAAAACACATGATATCCTAATACTCTATGAAAAAACACCTAAAATTTCACATTAATATATCTAATATATTGGCATAATTTCAAAATGAATTTTTTTTTACCCTCTCTTGAGAAAAAAATTCAGATTATCTACAAATTTCATAACTAAAAATACTTTAAAATGCAATGATGCTGGTTATTAAAACCACTTTTCAAGACCTAATAATAGTAATTTTTGGATAATATTATCTCAACTTGATATAACTTTTTTAATGGATAAAGCTACATGTCAGATGATATTTTATTCTATTGTTTGATCAATTCTATGATTTTTTGCCTAAGGATTAATATGGTTTTACAAATTATTGGAAGATTTATATTATTATTTATATTATTCTAGGTATGGATTATATATTAATTATACCTTAATTTATGGATCATATATAGTTTTTGGAGTTGAAGACTCAACTTGAAGAACTAAAGGAAATGTGAATCATTTTCTTGAGCACATCTCCTTTAGGGAGATCCCATATTATTCTATAAGAAGCTGAATTGTTAATTTAAGTTGTGTTTGTATTATCAGTGGTAATATTACTTATATCTATGGCCTATTTCATTTGATAAGAGGTTCCAAGTCATTGTCAAAAATCAACTTAAAAATAGTTTAATACTAGTTATGAGTAATTCCCTTTGATATTCCTTATACTACTTTTAGTAGAATTTATGTATTTTATGAGTATCATGTTTTTTTACTTGGGTTGATGTACATAAGAAAATTGTTTATATAGTTGATCAAACAATTCTTCTATCTTTACTTGGATTATTTCATGGTTGAATACATTGATATTATACTAGTATACTACCATTAATATGAGGATCATGCTCTCCATTTGGATATTTTTTTGAGAACACTGATATATAATTAGCTTTCTACAAATATCTTGAAGTGTTAGTTATAAATTAGAGTGGTGTGATTCTTTGGGCATTTTGAATTTTAGGAAAATTATCAATAAGACCTAATCAGTTCAATGAAGCAGTTTCATGGGACTGGCCTGCAAATTTATTTTCAATATTAATAATTTATTAGTAATTGAAAATGACTAAAAGTTGTTTATATAATACCATTCCAATTTAGAATCCCCAATTATGACCATGATAAATAATGTGGTGAATTATTTATAGTCTGATTTATATAATACAGTTCTTCTGTTACTGAAATAAAGATTTAAATTCACACCAATCTTAACCTCACCTAATATAGGTAAATACTACACATTTTATTCTGATTCATTGAAATTTGACCTTGTCAAATTTCAAATATTGTAAAATAAATTTTTCATTAATGGTAACAGCTAGTTGAGGTTGCAAGAGGGAAACTACCTAATACATGATTTATATATGGAAGTGGTATTGAATGCACTATGAAGTTGAAATCATTACATATTAGGTGATAGGTTGAAGTTATATATTAACTAAAATATTTTAGTATATAATTTAATATCATGAAATGTACCTTTAGCTGGGGATGTGGGTCAAGTAAAAATAGTATTTCAAATTTGAGATGTCATATACACCAGGGAAAGAGAATATCATAGGTAATGTGTTGAGTATTGAAAATAAATTCTATGTCATTCATATGGAATGTAATAAGTGGTTGATGTTGTGCCTATTCCATATGATATACATTGATGTTTAGGAGTATCAGTTAGAGAAACCTTTACATCATTTCCTTTTACCAATTTAGTTTGATAGAGTTTGAAAGTTAGTTTGTTATATAACTCAAATTATCCAGTTATAAGAGAAAATATATATGTGGTGGAATTGTGATAACTAATTAATCACCTAATCTTAATGTGGTCCTTTATATACATGGTTTTGTATTTTTCCATATCATTATCCATATAGATATGATATGGGACCCACATTCCATAGTATAGACTGGTCACATGAGGTATACCAAGATTTACCATGGAATCTAGATGATGTATTATTTGTATGTGGTGTAGAAAGATGTAGTAAGGTTTATTTCAGGATTATTCATCTAGTAGAAGATGATTATTGAGAAATATTTTTGTAGGTTTCTCCTTACATCATTTCCCATTCTCTACTATAAGTGGGATAAAGTGAAAATGTTAATGTATATTGGATTACCAACATATTCTCATGGTAGTGATGTAGTATATGTTATCATGGATTGGTCGATGAAGGTCATCCATTTCCTATCTATCTTTCAGGACTATTTAATCAATGAGGTTGTTGATATATATGTATTAGAGTTAGTTCATGATCACTAGGTTTTTAGGTGCATCGTTTCTTATCATAATACCTATTTTATATCACACTTTGGGAAAAGGATAGAAAACGAACTTGATATATATATTCAATTTATAATTTCACGCCATCCACAAATAAATTAAATGTTTTACAATAACATTTTGGTATAAGATGATATGTTGTGGGAATGTATCCCTCATTTTGTTTGTTCGTGGGAGAATCAACTCAATGTTGTAGATTTTTCCGATAATAATAGTTATCAATAAAAAATTCAAATGTAACAGATTGAAGCCTTGTATAAAAGGTTATGTTATTCAACAATGCACTTGTTAGAGGCTTCATAGTCAAATTTTATGAGTCTAAGTTTCATGCAGTATGTGTTAAAAAATAATGGTTTAATTATAATGTGGTTAATAACTACTCAAAGTAGGCATAGGTCATATGTTAAATTAGTGATGTCATTATTTGTAGTTCAAGGTGGGTGACTTGGTGCTTATATGTGTGTCAACATAATTATTAAATAATAATACTCTAGGGAATGGGAAGTTGGTTCCCATGTTTTTGATAATTTTGTATATTCCATATAGAATTATAACCTAGAGTATTACTTTGCAATTTCTCCCATATATAATGTTATTCATGCTCTTTTTAGTGTATATTAACTTCATGGATACCATCCCATCCCTTTTCATGTGATCAATATAGATGTGTTCCATCTAGATTCTAATGAATCATTCATGGAATTATCCATTCGGATCATCCATATGTGAAGGAGGTCTTTTTGTATAAATATATTCCCTTTGTTAAGAGTGTAGTAATATTATATGTGTTTCTAGGTGGATACGTGGGAGAGTGTTTAATATACAGTCTCAGTTCCTGAATCTTTTCACTAATGAGGCTCAGTGATGATTAGTAGTGCATCTTATGGACATGGTGATATATGGTGAGAAGGTAGTGACACTCTAAATATGTTTTATATATTATTTTGATTTAATTTTTTAAATTTTTGTGTATTTTTGGGTATTCGAGAATTTTTCGGTGTTAAGAGGAGCTAGGTTTTCATGACCCTAAATCCAATAACTCAAATCCTATGTTTTATTTGTTATATTGTTATAAGATTCAAGGGATCACAACATGATAGTTCATCCAGTTTAGAAGTCTTGGGAAACTATATAAATACATTATTTTAATATTAAATTGGAAAAAACATAGAATGAAAAGATTTATTGAATATTTAAAAATATTTAATGATTCATTCATTGTATCATAGTGAAAAGAAAATATAATAATTGCTGAGATCAAGTTCTCTCTAATGGAATGTGTACAATAGAAACTAACATGAGTATATATGGAATTTAAAATATGGCATAATGGATAATCAATACATGTTCAATTTATTTTAAAAATATTTACTCAAATTATATCCATGGAAAATATTTACATAATAATCATATGGATAATAATTACTGAAATATTTGTTAGTCAAATACAAAATGATAGATTTCATGATCATATTATCAATACCTCATTCCTAGAATTCATAAACCTTATTATCATGGAAATATTCAATGAAATTTCAATAAATTGGTAGGTATACACAAAATCTAACACTTATATATTTTAAAATAACACTCTATTCTATAAAGTATTTAACAAGAAACATTGTGTTTTAATGAAATTTGATATAATATTAAAATATTATTTTTTAAACAAGTACAATATAACTTAACCATTAAATTAATTTATATGTATATTATTAATAATTTATGATATTTATATAGGATTCATAATAAATATATATTTATTTATAAATAATGAATAAAAACTTACCTTTTAGGGAAGTTATTTTATTCTAAAAGATATATGTTCCCTTCAAAATAGAATTTTATTTAATTTTTAAATTTTATATTCTAATTAATTTATAAAAAATTTTGAAATTTTATTTTAGATATTTAAAATAATCATAGAAACAATAATATCAAATTTAAATTAGAGTGAAATTTTAGCATTTTTATGATTTTTTTAATTGTTTAGTAAGTAGTGACAATTATTGATTTTTCAAATACTAAAATTTCTTTTCATTAAATCATGTAATTTAAAGTTCTATTAGATTTTGAATTTTATCATAAAGTCAACTCTGAACTATTTTACTTATAATAATCTAATTAATTTCAATCAAATAATCAATTTTCTTGATTTTAGTATAAGTGTATTTTTATTCTTAACAATGTGGTTTTTGGGTAATTGTTTTTAAATGCATACAATTGAACCCTTTTAATTAATTAAAATATCCACTTGAAAGAAAAAATTTAAATTAAAAGAAAATATTACACAAATAGTTATAAGAATTAAATTTTATATAATTATTATTTCTATTCATACATTTAATATAAGATCATATGTTACTTAAATAATTCCTTTTTGGAAAACGCATTTTTTACATGTTTTGTGACTTTAATATTAAAACTAAAATTTGAAAATTCTATGAATTAAATTTGAAATAATTGATAATATATTTTGAATCAGAATAATTAATATTATTTAATAAGGTGAAAATAATTTATGATCATAAGAAATAGTAAAACTAGAAAAAATGTGTTACCATGTTAAATGTTAAAAATAGTTTACCGAAACATTAAACTGAATAGTTAATTTTTTTAAAATTATTAAGAGATGTTTATTGTTGAATTTCAAAGGTTTTTATCTACTTTATCTCCCATGAACTCCATTTTTTTTATCATTTTTATATTCACTCATCTTCAGAGAGACTTCCTATTATTGAATAGTTTTAGGTATTTAGAAAAATGGTCACTCCTCAATTATAAAAGGGCACTAACTCACCTCACTTATTTACACATATCAATAAATTTGGATTAGAAAAACCCTGAAACAATTTCTCACCAAAATCCTTATACACATTCTAGAGCTTCTGGTATTCCTAAAATACAATCCCTGTGTTTTTTAATAAGAGATCTAGGTGTGGTTATTCTAAGTGAAGGTAATCGTCTTCACCAAACTCTTTATTTTTTATTTATTCATTTTCCACATTAAATTTTGTCATAAAATTCAAGTATAATAACATAGGTATCTTCTATATACTAATATGTAATCATATTTATGGAATAATATTCTTCAATATCATTTTCCATCAACTAGGAAACAAAATAATTATTTATGTGTATTATAGACTACCACCTCACAAAATGATGTAATTCATATTGTATAATCACCTATCAAAAAATTTATTATCATTGATTTAATTATTATATATTATATTCATGAAATATTAATCATTCGTGTAAATTAACATATCATATACCTTTTTACCTTAGTATCTATTAAAAAATATAACATCATTCATGTGTAAGGATGACTACTACCTTGTAAAGCAATGTGATTCATTTTTTATTAGTGCATCACATGGATGATATATTTAACTATATTTAAATGAATAATATAATATCTATTATCCTCTAACTATTTTATAACGATTAGATAACACTAACCTTCTTTTCATCATGATCATTGAAAAATGGAAATGTTATACATGTGTATGTATGTCACACCGTATCTATTATTGTAACACTGTTCATTTTTCCTAACCATAATTTGTAGTTATTTTTAAAATTATCATTTGTGTATATAAATTTATTATTTTTTATATGACTTATTAATTTTTCCTTTTACCACGGTCAACACATGGATTCCCTTTTCCAATTCTTAACTTGCATCCCTCAAAACACACAATGTGGATATAACTAATTGAGTAGTTAAATAATGATTTAAAAAATGAATCAAACTGATTAAGTATAATATATTAGACCTTAAAATGGTCCGTAAGAAAATAGATAATATATATTTTAATTATATATGTGATAGAATATATACACAAAAATATAGGGACTCGAGGTAAGGGTTTTGTGTCAACACATCCTTCTTTGAGACACATGTTCTTTTAAGCACCTAATTTATTTTTAATTGTGAATATAATACCCCTCTAAATATTATATCATGAATCCTTCATAATTTATGATATTTCATGTTATAATTAATTTACTTTATTTATGGTAGTTATGATTCAAAAGTTACCAAAGAGTTAATGGATTATGTTTCAATCTATTTTTAATTGAGACTATTTAATCTTGATTTAATGTTATAGGAAATTATTTGATAATTGTACTATAAACCCCTTTAATTTTCATAACCTATAGTTATTGATGAAATTTTCAATTAATAATACCATTTTACCTTCTTGTTTATATAAAATTATTGAGAAAATTATTTTATTAATAGATGACTTTATTTCTCTCTTCAGTCAAAAATCCTTATTTTTTATATCCATGTTTTCTAAAAAAACAAGAATATTTTTAACATTACCCAAAATATTTATAATTAAATTAGTACAAATTTTTAAAATTTTAATAAATAAATTTGACCAAATTATTTTTATTTTAAAAATAATTATTTTTTAATCTTTTATAATAGTGTTAAAGGAATGATTCTTTTAACATATATGGAATGAATAGAATTACCTCCCATCATGACCACTCAAAAATTTTAATCATCCTTTATAATTTACAATGATTATTTTTTAAAGAAAATTTTATCAATAAATTTTTTGTATTTTTTATATTTTAAAGAAGTTATTTTAAAGTTAAAATGGTATTTTCCTCAGCAACTATTCCATATAACATTTTAAATACATTTTCATCGATGATAATAACTTTTTATGTTATGGATTTTTTATAAATTATGTATATATTTCATTCACATATATACCTGGAATATTATCCCTTACATTTTTTGGGGTAATACACTCTTTGTGTTCATCTCTCAAATGACATCATTATAAAAAATTATTTTGAGTATGAAATAAGACAAGATTGTGAAACCCATTTATTTACATGGGTAATTATTATGTTTATTCCTTATGATTTGTTTCCCTTTATGGATCACATAATCATGAACATGTTAGGATGTGTGCATCTAGATAGTCCTCTGATGCATTGGGTAATTTTTTTATTCTCATAAGATGTCATGTATGGTGTTATAGAATAAACCTATTCCATTACAGGACATTTTACTCCATGTGATATTGTCTAGGATGTTATCCTTGACTCATGTTTATGCTATTTCATAATATTCTATAGAAATTTTGATGATTCCATGATCTTAGGATACCGTGTTATTTATGTTATTATCCCACATAAATACCCTTGATCCTTCTCTTTTATGATATCATGTTTTAAATTTAACTCAAATGTGATATTTTCTTATCATCTTTATTCTATTATTGTTCTTTTTAGCTCACCTATTTTTTCTATATATTCCCAAGAGTATTCCATTTAGTTTTATGAGCAAAAAAAATAAGATCTAATTATGGAGAATAAAATATTAATTTTCTATTTTATACTCACATTGATGTATTATTATTATAATATTCAAAATACACTAAGCCTCGCAATATTTGGGTTTTTATAAATAGATGTTTATATAAAAATGCATGAAATAATATGTACAAAAGGATTGGATCACTATAGTTTTTATAAAAAAATGTTCTGGTTATTTAGGTTAGTATAAATATAATAATTTAAATATAACCATATGGGTAAGTATATGGATAAGTCTAGGTATAACAAAATATCCCATAATTTTGGTGATGTAAAGAATAAGTGGGTTCCGAGAAATTATATCCTTGTTTGGATAATAAAGTTATATTTTGATATGGAATAATTTTAATGAAGGGTAATAAACCTGAAAATAAAACATTAATATGGAATCTATCATTACCTATTTCTTGAAATAGGGACATTCTTCACTTCTGATTTGATACTCCTGGGGGATATGATAAGGAAATTCAAAAAAACTCTTTATGAACCATAATAAATGATTGAAAAAAACAGATAGTTTATAAATTATAATATGAAATTTTTCCATGGATAACATATAATGAAACATAAATACCTATAATCCAGAATACACTTATTATTTATAAGTTCTTCCACAATGGTTTATAATTTTTCAATTTTGTATGTTACTAAATTATCTTCTTGTTTCTTTTATATTTTTAGTTAATGATTGGGAAGAAGAAAAATCATGAAAATAACTCATATGATGGGAAACTTAATTATTTCCCTATTTATATTCCTAACATAATGGTAAGGGAAGTTATAAATATTATGATCACTCTAATTGAGGTATCTCGAATTATTATTAACAACTCGAAGATAGATAAATTCTTAAACACATCAAAGAATATAATGGAGAAATATCAAGAATGTTTAAGTGTTTATGATGATAAAGAAAACAAAATGAAATTTACAATATGTCAAAAAATATGGGAAGAGGTACCATGAACATTCCATAATGGAAACAGAATATGCTTTATGTGAGGAAAAGGAGGGCAGGAAGAAGATAATTTTTTAATAATGATGAAGAGTTTGGATAAAAAGATGTAGGTAAATAATGTTTGACCTAAGGCACCATTAATAGTTTAATATCATAGAGCTGTGAAACTTATACATTATCAAAGTCAATGCCCTAATGAAAAATATAATTCTTAAGGGAAAATGTTTTGAATATCATTGAGGTGGAATTGTTTGATTTTTTATGTGTTGGAAATCAATAGTAGTGTTATTGATGATTTTTTATCAATGGTGTGTTGGTTATAGAAATAATGAAACCTTTATGGATTATTTTGTAATATTTTTTATTTTAGTATTTGAAAGAATATTTCCAAATTTACTAATTAAATAGAATTTTCATTTAATGGTAAGGTGATATTTTAATTAAAAAATTATTGTGGAATATAAAATATTTGATATGTGACAGATACTAAGGTAATTTTACTCAATTAAGATTATTTGATATTATAGATTAAAATAATTTGTATATAATACTGTAGTGGTTAAAAACTAATTTGATGATTAATTTTATTTTGAGGATGTTCATTATTTTTTTGGGAATATTTTAATAATTATATCAATATAGTTTAAGAATAGGGAAAACACTCATGTTTGGAGGCAACTAATCGTATGTGGTAAGGGTGAAGGGTTTGAACCAAGAATCTAGTTGTGACAATTGTGAAAAACCTACCAATATCCAATGAAATGTACTGGTTAGAATGATATTTATTACTGAAAAAGTTGTACTTATAAATATTAATTTGGTGTTGGGAAAGATATTTTAGGATCATATTTTTTGATTTTTTTAGATTTTGAGGTGACTAGTATTATTTTGGGAAATTTTTTGTTAGGTTGAGTACATGTAACCCTTAGTTCTAACATGTTATCTAACATGAATGCTTATTTATAATTAATAAAGTTAAATACATGAATTTTAAGGATGTTTAGGTTGAAAGATTGTTTATTTGGGGAATAATTTTTATTGAAAATTAGATTTTAAGATTAATAGAAATCTGTATTCATTTTTGGAATAATATTACCTCATGAAAACTATTTCTTGTTTTGGTTCATATCTAAAGAAGATAGTACTCTCTTGATATCAATTTTTGGATTCATGTGATTCAATAGTAGTTAATTTAATTACACCAGGAATAAAAAAATTATCTTGAATACTCATTATTTTTAGTAACATAATAGATTTTTGAATATTAATAATTTATATATGAAATTATACTTTTAATTAAATTAAATTTTCTCATGTTATTCATATATATTGTAAAAGGATTCCTCAACATTAGAAAAATGATCTTAAAATAAAATTGTTAGTCTTGTTTGACAAAATAATTGACTCATATCTCTTAAAAAGAGTATAAAATTATCTTATAAATTCCTATTATTTCTAGTGTTGTATTTCTATTCCCACTAATTTTCTTCTATTTGTAGACCTAGTTATGTGATTACATTCACATTTCTCTTTCCCACTTTTTAAGATGATGTTTTATTAACCCTTTCATGATGTTGGTTTTTCACAAAGTAATTTTCAAATATTAAACCCTTGAGTAATGATAAAAAGTTAAAATTATAAGGATGTAATTTATTTAAAGTGGGTATAATTTCATATCAATATATTTTAAAAGAACGTTATGTTTTTTATCTTATTGAACACACAACACTTATTTTAAATGAACCACAAAATAATATTAAAATATTATTATATAAACGTGATGAATATAACCAATTAATTAAATTAATAGATATGAATAGCATTAAATACATTATGAAGTATATATAAAGTTCCCAATCAAAAAAAATTGTTTATAATTTCTCAATATATAAGCACTCAAATTTTAATAATGATATTTTATTCAATAAAAAATATGATTCCTTCAAAATTGATTTTTATTTACTATTTCATGAAAATAATATAATTAATTTATGAAAGTGTTAGAAATTTAATTTTTTTAAATTTTAATCATTTTTTATATCATAATACCAAAATTAACTTTAATTGATTTTTTTATTTCTCTAAAATATAATATTTTTTAATAAATAATAAAAAAAACTGATTTTTCAAATATTAGAATTTATTTTCATTAAATATAGTAATTTAAATGTTCCATTATATTTTTTAATTTTTCTTAAAGTTACATATCAATAATTTTATTTAGAAAAAAATAATTTATTTCTTTTGAATCAAAATTTTCCTAGATTTTGGTTTTATTTTATTTTTATGCTTAAAAAAGGTTTTCTGAAATTATTTTTAAATTTATCAAGTTTAATCATTTTAATTAATTAAATTTACGCCTATTAATATAATGTTTAAATAAAATTCCAAAATTATATATCTATTTATTTTAATTTAAATTTATAAAATGTTGATTTTGAGTCATAGAGTTGACATAAGATAATCTATTTTCTAAAAATGGGTATCTAGAAATTTGGTTTTTGAGAGGATGAGATGGGTTAATTTTAAATTAATTATTCAAACTTCATTGAATTTTGTAACACTGATATATTATATGAAAATTTTCTTTTAAAATAAATATATTTTCATTAATAGACTATGCTATAGAAATTATAGAGTTCTAGAGAACAACAATATACATTTAATATTATTATTGGAATATGATAGTTATAACCTAGATGTTAAAGTGGAGGGTATAAATAAGACTATCTTAAATATTTAAATTCTCTCTTTTGAGCATGAATAAATTAATTTTTTTATTATCAATAGATGAGGAATTAAGATAATAAGTCATTTGGAAGTAATAAAAATATTTTTATAACAAAACTATTTCTCTGTGCTTTGAGTGTTTTTATTAAAATAAATTAAATTAGTCATTTTTTAATGTTTCTAATGAAATTTATATATTATATATTCAATTAAATATATTATTATTCTTCTAATATTTTTTTCTTTATATGTGATAAGAAAAAATAAAATATTACATTTTAAAAATGTATTTTTCTAAAAAGAGATTACATCTCATTCTATACACTAATTTTAAAACTATTTTTAACAAAAATAGAAAATTAACTTGAAAAAATAATCTTAATTTTTTAAATATTTATGTAAAAATTATCTTTTAGTTAATTTTTGAGAATATTCTGAAAATACTAGTTTTTTAACGAATAGTAAAAAATAAGGATTTTTATTAAAATTACCTTTTATATAAAAAATTTGCAAGATATATTTTATTTTAATATGGTTTTAAAAGTAAAATTACTAAAATTATATATTTATTATTCTAGTTTTTATAATTGGATTAAATTTATTATTGAGTTTTCAAAATAAACTATCTATAATTTTGAAATTTCTCTCATTGGGAAAATAGTTTTTCATCACATCTATGAGATTAATCTTAAATTAAATTATTCAACTTCAATGATTTTTAATATGATAAAATGGATTAATAATTTAGAATAATGCAATTTTATATTATATATCATGGTAAAATTAATTTCTATTCATAAATATTAACAATGACAATAAAAATTAATTACAACAATTAAGGTTAAAATGAGGTTTTGCAAATTTCATGGGATTGTTTTAAAATCAATTTTCTACACTCATAAGATTTCTATTTGATAAATTTTATTTGATATTTAGAATAATAAGTTAATATTATCTAATAGGGATAAATTTTTTAATATATAAAATGAGAATTACTTACGTACAAAAAAAGATATAAGTTACCATGGTGAAAACTAAAATGGAAAAATAATGTAAACATCAAGGATAAGGAATAACATATTTAAAACATGTTTTTTTTATGTTTGATGTGAATATAGATCATATAATCCATACAAGCCATAATTTTTTATTTTTTTAGTCACATAGTTTTAGAGTGATTCCCATTATTGTATAGGTTTGGGTTTTTATAAAAATATCCCTCATCCTAAATAATAATATGGAACTTACTCCTGTCACATATTCACACCTATTAAGAAATTTGGATTTAAAAATCCCATTTTAAAATATATACCAAAAATAATTATCCATTTTCTATATCTTCTATTCATCCTAAAAACCAATCACATTTTCTTTAATAAAATATTTATATGAGGTTGTTCTAAGTGAAGGTTGTTTCCATCAATACGATCTTTCTTCTTTAATTATTCTCTTACCTCATTCATTCATGAATTATTGGTTAAAATATAATAAAACCAATATACAACTTATATTTATATTATGTTTTGTTCATTTAAAAACTTATATCCCTTCACTATTCAAGAAAATGGTGAATGAAACTTTCGATCTTGTGTACGAAGAACTACTACCTCACAAAATTATGTAATTCATTTTCCCTAAACACCTCTCATGGTTGGATATAATGAAGGAATTAATTTTTATATATGATATTTATGATAATATTATATTGATTTAATGATAATATCTCATATATCTTCTTTCATTCTATTTAATGAGAATATGATAGCACCACTCATGAGTATGACCGACTAGCGCCTCACAAAGTGAAGTGATTTGTTTTTCACTTACGCATTACATTGAATGTAACAAGGATGAATTTAATAAATATATATAATATATATGAAATAATAATGAATATATAATGTTTATCTATCATTTACCTTTCTTTATTTTCATTCCTCTAGTAAATTTAAATATTGTTCATGCATATGTACTACCTACCGTCTGCATGAACGATGTATTTCATTAACACTATCTAAATTTTATATATTATTTAAATATATATATAATAAATATATATGATATTTATAACATAGATAAAATTATATATATTATGGAACCATGATCAAATTATGAGAAATAAAAATAATAAACCAAAACAAAACATGAAAAATAATGCAGTTATTACCTAAAACATAATTTAACAAGGAATTATTAATAAATTGGTAATAAAATGACAATAGAAAATTACATATTGTATTATATATATAATTATTGTTCCATAATATATTTATAATAAAATTATATTTATTATAAAGGTGTTTTGAACATGTACAAATGAATTCGTGACTTAAGGTGATGGATTTTTTTCTCAAATTGTCATCTTTAGGACATATGTTATGTTATGCACCTATATTCTTGTATGAGGTGTATATACAGAAAATTTATAATGTTATATCTCTAATATAATTATTTTAATTATATTTAATGATTTATTTTATTTTATTCATTAATATTTATTATGATTCAAAAGGTCAGTAAAGTGGTAAAGGAATTTCTTCTCAAAATGTCTTCTTTGGGACATATGTTTTGTTATGAAGATAAATTATTTTATGTGGTGTATATAAAGTCATTTTTAAATTTTATATCATGAATTTATTTTTTATAATTGTATTTAAATTTTCATTCATTGTTATTATATCATGGGTCTTATGATTCAGAAGTTCCCAAATCACATAATGGATTTTCATGTCACTTTTTTTCTATGGGACACATGCCATATTACCAATAAATAATTTTATGTGGTGTATATAATATCCAGGAATTTATTTTATGATTTTTATCATGAAAATATGGGATCTAAATATTCATATAATTTTCATTCTTTCATGTGGATTACAATTCAAACGATACCAAAGTGGTAATTGTATTATGCCAAAATCTCATTGTTTATTAGGATTAATTATGATTAAGTTTATTATAATGAAATATTAAGAACAAATCTCATGAAAATAATTAATTTTATTCCTATATAGTTATTTAATTTCAATACATATGATCATATAATTTTTATCTCTTTATGTACTCAATATTCCAAAATAATGTTTTCAAAGAAAAATAATATTATTTTTCTCTTCGGTCAAAAAGATTATTTGTTCCATATAAATTTTTTATAAAAAAAATTATAGAATATTTTAATATTACTTTATGATTTTTGAAATTTATTTTTACCATTTTTTAATTTTTATAAAATGTTTTAAAAGAAATATTCATGTCATTTTACAAAAAAGGCATGTTTATCTTTTATCGAAAATGTGAGAGTAATCTTTCTATATAAGATGACATCTTATGATGTTACATAAGATTTAATAGGGATATGTTTCAATGATACTCCCTAAAAATTAAATTTTTACTAAAAATAAGCCCTCTAGTAAGTAGGCATATAACAAAACAATATATTAGGGTTGATAGAAATGATAAAGGCCAAGGGAATCACCCTTGGAGAAAAATTTACATGTATTTGTATATTACACTCGAACAGTGTAAATAATTAATCTCTATTATTTTCATCCTTGGATTTCAAGAGCATCAGATACAATGTTATATTCCCTCCATGTGTGATAATCAATGACTCCCTGGTTGATATATATTTTGTATCTCGTAATCATACAGGCAAGCTCCCTTGGTGTACTAATTTCCCCTAGAAGAAAATCGACCAATAAGGGTGAGTCCAACTAAATTTCAGAAATCGTAATATTTCCATTTCTAAAAAACAAGATTCTGTTTTCTATACTTCTCGCCTCTACTCCAATATAATTTCCTAGTCTATAAATGTAATAGAATCCAATAAACAATAAACTACACTATATTTGACAAGTCCTACACCTCTAATTTCTCCACTCATACATGATCCATCCACATTATGTTTCAAACACACTGAACGAGATTTCCATCTTACTCACCTCTATTATTTCTCTCTATTACCATCCATATTCATGTAAGGTCCTAGAATAATCCTTCTTAAAGAGACATAGAGGGTTATACCTTTGATTTAAATCCCCAACTCCACCATCAGTTCCATCGCCTCACCTAGAAGTAAATTGAGATATAATTTCTAACATAATGTTCCTTAATTTTGGCTTCCTAGAGGATCCAGCACATTGCTACAAAGTTCATTCCATGAATCGTAACCTCTAGTTGGTTTTATAAAGTAGCCTCAATCTATGACTCAATAAGCCAATTCACAAAATCCCCACCCCATCATAAATTCTTTCCATTCTCTATGAATTCCCACACCCCATTAGTCAATAAACCCTGAAAAAACACACTACATGTTGATTCTTATTTTGGTTGTGCACAATATTGACAACACGATGCCTACAATACTCTTTTTTTCTTGATATTTTCATTCTTAGACACACGAGGTTCCTTAATAATGAAACTAAAAATTTGAAATTATCTAGAATTACCTTGAATTATTACTTTACTTCCCAATCATTCATCATACATATAATTTTTTTAACTCCTTGTAGGTCTGCCCATAAAATTCACATAAGATTGATACTGATAAGATATTGTGATTTGGTTCCTCCATCATCATGATATTAGCATAAGAATTCATCTGATCGTGATCAAGAATGGATTTCATGAAATCATGGTAAGTACTGGAATCCTGTAATGTTATATTTGGGAATAGGAATCCCATGTAATATACTATATCACCCACTGAGTTTATCTTCCCCATATTAATATATCTGCATCTTATAATCAATCTGTTCTTAAACTAAACCTCCTCCATGTGTTCAAGAATAAAACAAATGATATTTGACATTATATTGGTTCATCATGTCTAGTTCCTCCTATTATCACTATATCTAACCTTCATAAAAATTTCCCATAATGATATCCCTTCCATTACATCCCATTCCAACCATGCTTGCATCTCCTGCATGGTATATTCCATGATGCATAGCCGAATTACCCCTCCCTTAATTATCATGTCATTCATTTTTAGAAAGCCTATTGAAACCATCTATTTGGATTCAAATCCCATAAAAATATATCATAACATTCTCAAGCATGGTAATAGTTCCATTTGGTGGTCTAATGATGGAAAACACATGCATCATGATCAAGGTAATAACCATATGAATCAATGTAATCCTCCCTCTAAATGAAGGGAACCTATTTTCCTGTTATGAATTATTATGATGAGTTTATTAATTATTTCATAAAATAGATCCTTTTTAACCCATCCATAGGATATTGGTGTTCAAAGGTAAAACATTATTAGTTTCCATCTTTGAAATCCTAGTTTCTCTTGAATGGTATTTAGTTGTCTATATAAAAACTTATTGGAGATGTAAACACATATTTTCCTTAGGTTGAAGCATTGACCAGTCAAACATCAATATTTTTCCATAATTTTGTTAAATCCCACAATTGATATTTTCCTTCCATTAATAAAAAAACATATTGTCAGCTAACATGAGGTATGAAAAAATAAATTTCTCAGACCGATTTTTGAAAGGAACAACCCTCCCATCCTCAATACATTGTTTAATATTCCATGTCATCACATCTTGGTACATGATAAATTGGATTTTGTATAGAGGATCATCAAATCTAACACCATGGATAGATTTCAAAAAACAAAATCTCCTTACCAAAAGATAGATAGTAATCCATGGTGAGGTATAACATTGAAAACACATGTCACAGAGCCATTCATGGAATCCAAACGTACTCATTAATATAATAATTAATCTCTAATTTAATATATCATAATCTTTATTAATTTATATATTGACTATAATATTAGATCCCATAGTCTTTTAATTAATGTCCTCTACCATTTCCTTATAAATTCCAATACACCCTGGATAGTTCTCCCTTCCACAAACCCATGTCGTTCCTCCAAAATTATTCTTCTTAACCATCTATTTATAAGAATGGAAAGACTTTTATAGGTAATGTTATAGAGGTAAATTTTCCTATATTGATTTAATATAATAGGATCATTAACCATGGGGTCCAAAACAACTTTAGAGGTCAAAAATTCATATTCAATGATCCACCTCTGAATAAATATTGAACTTCCTCCCATTATTGTATCTTTAAAATGTCTCATTCACCAACATATAACTCTCTTGGTAGCCTCCAGGGATAGGGAACTTTATTTTTTAAAATGGATAATAGTAATTTTGATTTCTACAATCCCTATTATATCCATTAACACCTCATTTTCCATTTTTTCCTCTATCATGGTATAAAATCCATAATGGCATCCACTCTATCTTTAATACTCTTCCAACCATAATTTATTCTTCCATCTAAGAGATCATAAAATAATAAAAATCAATTCTCATCCTCTTCTATAAGAAAGGTATAAGATACATCATATAAATTCATTTTGATACTTTTATCCACTCTTTCATCTATCAAAAAATATTTAAAATAGGTAGTATTTATATCCCCCTAACTAGGCCACATAGCTCTTGATTTTTTTCCCATATACCATTTAAATTTCCAATAGTTCATAGACCAAATTTTTTTGTCTCTCAACCAGAATGAAAAATCTATCATCAGTACATTCAGTTTTGATGCTATTTTCTAAAAATTATATATCTCTATTGAGCCCCTAGAAGTTGAAGTTTTCATCTCTTATATTGGATATATACTCCAATAAATTCTTTTTACCATGTTGTAACAGCTTCGTGAGCTTCACATATATAGGACCACGATCTGGTTGATCCCAAGACCCTTTTTCCTTTTATAGGAAACCATCCTCCCATATCAAATAAATGGAATAATATAACTATTTTTTTCTCTAATATTCATCCTTAAGTACCAAAAGGAGTGGTGAGTGTTAATATGGACACTATATCATATGGTTTACCATTTATTTAGAATAATAATCAATGACTTGGATTTTGGTAAGACACCGGTTGTGCTTACTACAGATTATCTTGACTCTTTTTTTCTTATTGCACCATATAAATTTACTACCTAATATTCACATTAAAAATCACATTTAAAGTAATAAATTCTATAAAATATTCCATGTAAGTGTTAGAAACATCACCCCCCTTATTCTCTGAAACATCCACTTCTATCTTAAAGTCACCTCCTATAAACCAAGGAAAATTACATATTGAAGTGAATGTATGTATTTACAAAAAAACAATTTATATAGAAACTTTATAATTGGAATAAATGAATGAGAAGAAAAGTTGGCTTCCTCCTACACTGATTCTAGTTTTAATAGAATGAGAAGAGGCCTCCTGTAATTCTGTAGAAATTTCATGCATCTAAAAAATCCAGATGTGTTTATTGAATTCATTTTCACAAATGAAGTAATAAAAACCCACATTCCAAGAAAAGTAAAAGATTATATCAGTATCCTATTTATGTTTTTAGAAAATATATAATATAATATTGCTTCATCCCTGAATCATAAGTAATAAATTCTTCCTATATGAATACCCCTAAACCTAGATCATTCCAAATAATAATGCAAATAATTAAAAAATAGATTCAATGGAATTTCGTACTGTTAAAATTGGTTTAGTCCCCAAGCCTGAAAGAGTCGCCTCCCTAACCTTCTATGTATTTATACACCTGATGTCCATAATCACTTATCAAATATAAATTTCATTCCCATACCACACATCTGTGAGAACCAGATCCTTCAAACAATCTTCAGTATCTCCAAAGATAATAAAATAGTTGGTCTCTTTTTCCTGAGGAAACTGATCCAAAGAAGACACCCCCTTCAGAACTAGGGATTCCAGAAAGACCCTTCCCATCAAAAAATATGGGTTGGCCCCCTCCCTTACTTCTGATGACATTCAAGGATAGGAAACCAAAGTACTTTTCAGTATTTTTTTGTGTTCAAGACCACATAACTAGTAATATCTAAGAAATTTTGTGATGGGTTTGGAGGAGAGTTAGTTGCATGAATTTCAAAGATAGGATCCTCTAAACTAAAGAAATAGATCCATCTATCATATAAGTTCTTTTAATATCCACTTCCATATTATGAAGAGAAAATACATTTTGATAATAGGTGTGTATATCCTGGAATTTGGATTTAGAAGGCCAGCCATGGGAGGAGTATCTCTTTCCATGTTCAAGAGGAAAGACGACAACACCATCCCCAAATCCCTGATCTTTTCAAAAATTTCAACTACTTAAGGGGGAATAATTTTAGGAGTCTTCATTTCAACATGAACATCTGATTTTTCAGAAGGCATCTCCAGATTAATAGGAAACAATCTAGAAGGAATTTTAGGCCCTTGAGGCCCAAGATTTAAATTTGAATTTCTGGCATCACTACTACTGATGTCACTACAGCTCATAGGAAAAATTTCTAGCACCGATCCCAGATCTGGTACCAAAGAAGGGATAGATAGAGAACCATATCCATTAAATAAATCATCATCTGACAGTAATCCATCTACAAATTCTCCACCTTGAATCCCATTTTTATCTTCCTGCAAACATCCACCGACTCCCCCTAGAAACAAAACTCAATGAAAAACCTTGTAATATTCTGACAGAAAATCCAATTCCACCACATAATACATTATTTCTTCCTTTTCAAAAATTGGGACAAGAGATACATCTCTAAATAAATCTGAAGACAAATATTGGGGTTCAACGTAGCCTACAAACATTGGGCATCCTTGTCTCTGCATAGAAAACTCCCCAACGTGTCTCCGACTGATTGAAGGATGGATGGTTTTTGAAGATGAAATGGGAGACCTAGAAGCCTGATCTTGATCACATCCATACTAGAAAATTCTATTAATGGGTATCTTAGGAACAACGTGAATGTGAGAACATCCATGCATGCACCGTCGATCCATACGGGAACAAGCTTTCAAAAAGTTATATCTACTGAATATATGAACACAGCAAGAAAACCTAGAGAGGTTTGAGACCACCTCCATTTTATTAAGGCCCCAAGTGTTCAAAAACATTTTATAGATATCTATATATGACTTATTTCAACTGAAACATGAAATAAAGGTCATACGGTGTTAGTCCATGTACTTATGAAGCTCGTCCACTTACAAATCCATGCCAGGGAAAGTGTAAATCCAATATAAGAACCTTTGAGAGTCCTAAATGGATAGAATATTAGAATATACTACCTTGATAAGAGGAATAAATAGTCCATAAAGAGCCTCTATAAAGGATTTCAAACCATGATATTCTATTAGAGGAATCACTCTACCCGAATATACTGAAACGATCAGTTCTAGCTGGTGATGATTGAATGAAGATGGAATAGGGCAAAGGATATTTCCAGCTATGTGGGGAATGTTTGAAGTTTCCACTCTATCAACCCCTACTTAAAATAAATATAATGATACCATCATTATTATTTATCTGAATGGATTATGTTTATTATGATAGGATATTTATAAATAATGTTACTTTTCAATGGGTTATTCTATGATTAAATGTTTAAGAAACCTATTTCTTTTCATGGGTTTTGATATGATAATGGGCTATTAATTCTAGTTTTTCATGGTCTCTGATACGATAAATGAGTTATGAAACCCATATATTTTAATTTGTTTTGATATGATGAATTTTTTATGATCTTTTGGAATATATATATATATTATTTTCATTATGTGATTATTGGGACCAATATCATCCTCTAATTGATTGGGTGGTAGTGGATAACGAATGATTTAGCTATGTTATATTTGAACCACTTTTTATGTTCAAAATGTAATTAATGGTCCTTCTAGGATGTCAATATGATTAATTGTGGACCTTTTTTCATGTCTATAAGGTTTTTTGAGGACTTGGTTTCATGTTCATAAGATTATAAAATTATGTAATTTCATTCCCTTTAATTACTGATTAAACATATTTCTACTAATACATGTTCACAATGTTATAATATTATGTGTCTGCCATAAAAATTTTTCTTATACCAATTTTATGCTCTCATTTTTTGTGTTATTTGATTCTATTATGATTTGTGTCATATGAACTACCAATATATTTTCCATGACTCATGTTCATGATCTATGATATGCAGCGTATGGTTTCCAAATGCTCTTCTCATGTAATCATGCCCTTATTATTAGGTTAGGGTGATATCTCCCTTATTTTCCATCACTGAGAATTTGATATCACACTTTATTGTGTTTCCTTTACTTTGGTTATGAAGAAATATTTTATTTATGATATGTCTAATAAGGGTGGTAGATATAAATAATTTAGTGGGATATGATGTAGTTCACCAATGAACCAGTTATTTATGTTTTTAATGATCCAAATTCAATATACCTAAATGAGTATAGTATGGATATTTATCTTATGTGATGAATATTAATATATTAATATATAATATTTATATATGATAAGTATGGTTTGTAATATTTGGTATCAGAATAAGGTTTAGTTAACATTTTGAAACTAAGATGAGAAAACATTTGTGATGAACTGATATGATTAGACAATGTATGTGATAACATCCTAATGTTTTTAAAGAGTAGATTATGTAGTTATCCTAGAATTATATCCATGTTTGTATACTATAAGAGGAATTGGTTTTGGATCAGATGAGTCAAGGAGCTAGAACCATTAAAAGAGTTGTCTGACTACATCTCAGCCATAATTCTAGGGCATCATGAGTGTGCCCTTACTGCATACCAATTTTGATACTCTCGTGGGATATTGTTTGGTTAATTATAATTTTATTAATGAAAAATCATGAAATATTTAAATAAATAATGACCATAAATGATCTATTTTTAATCCTTTGATTTCATATATTAAAAATAAGGTGTCCTGATTTGTGATCATAAAAATTATTTTTATTTCCTCATTATGTCCTTTACCACTATAATTATTCTTTTCTCACACTATAGTTCTTATTTTACGTTAATGGAGGGAAATAGAAAGAATTGGGTTAACATTTAATGTGATAGACAATGTGATGATGAGAAATCAAATGGGATGATGAGTGGATTGAAAGATATTATGATTATTTATAATTAGTTATCAAGATATATGATTAAAAAAATACACCTTAACCAACTCTTAGACTCAACAAAGAAGATAAAGATATAGTTCATAGAGAAATATGGTGGTGGAGACCTTAGAGAAAGAATATTCAGTATCTTATATTTCCATAATGTCAAAAGAATCACCTAAGTAAATTTATTAGAGTAATGGAAATGTGTTTTTAGTGTGTAAAAAAATTTCACAATGTAATTTATTTTATGTAAAAATGAAAATAGTAGATAAAATAATGGATGATAATAATTGTATCCCTACGTTATCATAAATGGTTGAATTTTTAAATGTGTAATGAATGAGAATTATGAAAATGGTTGACCTAGGAGGAAAGTTCATGAATAGAATCAGAAAGGTTTTATGAGTAACAGTTTTACTACTAATAATAAAGAGACTAAAAATGACATCTAAAACTTATGGGATGGTCTAATATTATTGGTTATGATAAAATTAAGAATCATGAATAAATTGAGTTTTATGAATCTTAAGACATGGTTAATATTTCATATTAATGAAATGTGGGATTAATTAATAAGATTATGAATCATATTTAATTTTTTAATAATGATGTAGAATGATTAAAGTTTTTGTGTATTTCAATTCTTGAAATATGTCCTAGGAATCATGAAATATATAAGGATAATTCTATAGATGTTTTCATTATGTTTTTCCAATAATATGTTAAATTGTATTGATGACCTAGAAAATAGATTTCATATATTTCATATATTTTATTGAAAACACATAATTTTGTTAAGATAACCTTTAATATCTTCCTGGTTTTGATAAAATAGTGTTTAGTTTGGATAAAGATTTTATAAACTAGGATAATGTAAATTTTATAGTATTGATGATCTTAGAAAAAATTAATGATTTTTTGAAGGAGTGGTTTATATTGTCATTGATATAGTCACAAAATATTGTAGTTTTATAGAATTAATTCAATAATCATTATTTTTTAAAGAATGAGTAATAATTTGGGTTTTAATCATGTTTTTATTGTAATTATTGTCATCATAATATTTTGGGAGGATATGTGACTATGGTATTCATATATTTGGTACGTGGCAATTATTATCAACTTTACAATATTTGGGGGTTTAATATTAAATAGATTTTTTGAAATTTATTGATATTATTTATAAAAAAAATTATTTTGGAAGCATCATATGGTTAACCATTTATGGAATGGTTTAACTTGAACATTCAATGAGGTTCTAGAGATTAATGTATTATTTCAACATATGAAAATTTATGAATATTTGATAACCTATGCTAAACATTTTTAGTTTTATAGTAACTAGAGATAAAAGGAATTCATTATCATTATTTTATTGATCTTATTATTTGTAAGTGCTTCAGTATTGAGAAGTTAATATTCATTTCATATAGTAAAAGATAAATTTGAAATTGATCAAATCACAACCAAAGGATGATATTATTCTTATGAAATAAAATGAAATAAAGTAATTATATCTTCTCATGAAAATTAATTTACTTCTAGAAAAGGATCCTAAAATATAAATGTTATAAATATACCTTTATTTTTTGACGAATGAATAGTATTTTCACCAACCATAGATTCAAACATTTTTTTCATTAATTTTCTTTTGATAATCACTCTCTATTTGTATTTAGGTGTTAGTTTTCTCTTCCATGTCCATATTTTTACATCCCACTAATGTTCTCCTATTTTTAAACATAGTTATCTTATTTCTATCATAATTTATTTTCCCTCTTTCAATATGACGTTTTATTGACTATTTTTTGATGTGAATTTTCTATGAAAAAATATTCAACTATCAAACCCTTTATTATCAATATCAAGTTAAAATTTTGATGTAAAAATTTATTTAAAGGGGTAGAATGTAACAACCTATGATTTTATAAAAAACAGTTAAATTTAATATCCTTTATGGATTATATTACACACAATATAGGGTTATAGTGAACCACTATATGCTATTAATATTATTATTTAAACAGGAACATTAAAACCTGGTCGTTAAAATTTCATGTAATAATAGCACAAAATAAATTATGAAAATTATATTTTTTACGCATGAATAAATTAAATTTATAAGTTATTATCTGATTAAGAATGAAAATAATAATTAATTTTAAATTAATAGAAATTTTTTTCTAAATAAATTATGTGCATGAAGTGTTTTTATCTTAATAAAATACATTATCCACAATTTTCTATTGTTTTTAATTAAGATAAAAAATTATATATTCAACAACAAAAAATTTCATTCATCTAATATTTTCCCTTTTCATGGGACAATAATAAATCATGTTTTTTTGTTTAAAAAGTGTAATTTTTTAAGAAAATAGTTTTGTTATATTCTTCATACTTATTTTAAAGATATTTATTCCTAAATTTAGAAGAAAAAATAATAATTAATCTACATTTAAAAATTATCTTTGGGTTGATTTTTAAGAATTTTATGTAAATATAAATTTTAAATAAATAGTTAAAAATACATATTTTTATTAAATACTTATTTTATTTAAATAATTTAAAATATTAAATTTTTTTAAGATGGTTTAAAGTATAAAATTAGTAAAATATTATATTTATTAATCCAATTTATTTCATTATAATCAAATTCATTTTTAATTTTTCTATTAAAATTTTTTATACTTTTAAAAAAAATTATCTTTCGAAAACCACTTTTTCATCTCGTATACAGGATGAAAATTAAATTAAATTCTTCCAGTTCTATGATTTGAAAATTATAAAATGTATTCCATATTAAGAATGAGAATAATTGTTATAATATAATAATTTTAAATTTCTTTCTACAGATAAATATTATAAAGATATTAAAAATTAATTATGAGGATTCAGGTTAAAGTAGGTTTTGGAAAGTTACAGGTTATTGTGTTGGTATCATTTTTTCATGAACATAGGATTTTTATTTAATAAATGATATTTAATATTAAGAAAAAGTGGTTGAAAATTATCTAATAAGGATCAATTAAATTTTATTCTTAAAAGAAAAATTTTCTAGGTAAATAAAAAGATATAAGTTATCATATTGAAATCTAAAATGATAAAATTAAGTAAACATAAAGGCAAAAAATAACATTTTTACCAATATGAGTTACCATACTTTTACTATATTATTTATAAAAATTTTAGGCACATGGGGTGATATTTCCTTCCCATTATTGAATTTTTTTGGGTATTTAAAAAATATACTCCTCTCTAATTATAAATGGTAACTTCCTATCATCACATGTTCAAAACCCTTAAAACCTTTGGCTCAAACAACCCATGAAAAAATATCTCCCCAAAATAATTATCCTAATTATATATCTACTGGTCTTATCAAAAGAACAATACTGGGGTCATTAATAAGTGATCCAAATGAGGTTGTTCGAAGAAAAATTCTTTGTCTTTAATAAGCTCTTTTTTTAAAATTATTCCCTTACCAAAATCATTAATGACTTCAAAATTCCAATATAATAAAACTGGTATGTAAAATATACTTATAAATTGTTATTTTTATGTAATAACCCATATCTCTTTCCTCGTCCATCAAATGGGGAAAGAAACAATTGATCATGTGTGTGGCGGACAATCACCTTGCGAAGCTCTATGATTTGTTTTCAATAAATACCTCTAATGAATGTATATAATGATGTATATACTATGTATTTATTATATTTGTTAAATTATTATATTAATTTCATGATGTTATCACATATAATATCTTACTTTCTATTCCTTGGGAATATGATAATTTCGCTTGTGTGTACGAAGGACTACTACCTCACGAAGTGGTGTGATTCATTTTTCACTTACAAATTACATGGATTGTAATAAGAATATATTTAAGGAATATATGTGATATATATGAAGTAATAATGAATCTATAAAATTGATATTTTTTATAAAATTCTTTCATTTCATCCAATGGGAAAATTTATGCATTGTTCATGCATGTGTATAGTATATCGTCTCCAGGAATGGTATATTTCATTTAATATATCTACCATTTTTGGGTTACTATAAATAAATATATACTAAATATATATGATATTTATATTATGGTTACAATTATTGACATTATTGAACCATGATAAAATTATAAGGAATAAAAATACCAAATCAAAACTTAAAAGAAAAACAATGGTGTTATTATATGAAATGTGATTTTAACAAAGAATTGTTAATAAAAAATTTAATAAAATATCATAAGTAAATAATAAATGGAAATATATATATATATATAAGTATGTTCCTATAATATATACATAAAATCATATATTTATTATAAATGAGGTTCTAACATGTAAAAATGGATTCAAGACTCAAGGTAAGGGACTTTTCATCGCAAATTGGATTCTTTGTGACATATTTTATGTTATTAAACTATCTTCTTTTATGAGATGTATATACTGAAACATTGGAATTTCTTATCATGAATATAGTAATTCTCATTATATTTATTTTTTCATTTGATTTTATTCTTTAATGAGTCTTATGAT
Organism: Viscum album; assembly: GCA_963277665.1. Taxonomy (NCBI): domain Eukaryota; kingdom Viridiplantae; phylum Streptophyta; class Magnoliopsida; order Santalales; family Viscaceae; genus Viscum; species Viscum album. The sequence continues at coordinate 1,884,095,534 of OY728132.1, forward strand.
TCAGAAAATCACCAAAATGGTAAGGGAATTTCGTCTCAAATTGTCTTCTTTGGGACATATGTTATATTATGAATCTATATTACTTTATGATGGGTATATACATCCATTTTGACATGTTATATAATTAATTAATTTATTTTAATTTTATTTAATGTTCCATTTAAATTTATTCTTCCATGGGGATTTTGATTTAAAAGTTACCAATGAAATTAAGGCATTTTCATCTATTTTTTTGTGGGATTAATGTCATATTTAACTCATTTCATTTATGTGGTGTATATAATTCCCATTGATTTACTGTTATTATAATAAAGTTATAGGATGTCTGTATCTAAATAATGTTATTTATTTCATGCGACTTATGATTCAAAGGATACTGAGGTGGTATAAGTATTATGTTACAATATTAATATTTATCAGCATTGTTTATGATTATGTTTATGATTATAAAATGTTATGATCTATATCTAAAAAACATATAAATTTTATTATCCTATATTTATACTATTAAAATAATTTTTCTAATTTAATTTTACTCTCATTATGTACTCAATATTCCAAAAAATTTTTTTAAAGAAAACTAACTTTATTTGTCTCTTTAGTTGAAACCACTTTTTCCTTCCACGTCTATGTTTTCTAAAAATGTTTTCAAAAATGTTTTAAAATAAAGATTTGATTGTGTATTTTAATTTTTACCATTCTTGATTTTTTAAAAAATAAAATGAATATTCATGTGATTTTCCATACAATTCATGTTTCTATTTTAGCAAAAATTTTAATAGAATCTTTGTTTTAACGCTTACAACATGAGTGGAATTTATCCTGGTCATTACCACACAAGTTCTTTGATTCCGATATGATTCATTTATTATTAACTAGTATGATTTATTCCACATCTCATTTTTATGATCTATGATACATTGAGTTTGGTTTTCCAGATGTTATTTTATTATTTTCATACCCTTATGTTCATGTTATTTTGTTATCTCACATGTTTACCTTTACTGAGTATTTGAGATCACCATTTATTATGTTTCATTTTCCCAGGTTATAAAGAAACATATTTTTTAAAATATGTATAAGAAGGGTTCTATATATTAATAATTTATTGGTATATTATTTATCTCACGTATAAACCATTTTTTATGTATCCAAGTTTCTAAAGGCACTATACCAAAATGATTCTAGCTTAAATCATTATGTTCTGTAATCAATAAGAATCCCTCAAGATGTAATATTTATATTGAATAATTATGGGTCTTTATGAATTGAAATTGATAAAAATGGATTACATATATTAAATCATCATGATTAATATTATATAATAAGTTAAATTTAAATTTTTATCATAATAAATAGAAAAAAAACAATAAAAATATTTTAGAATGGTTATTGTTAAAAATTATTTACCAAAGGATACACAAAAGTGGTAAATTGATTAACAAGTTTAAAACATGTTTCATTTATAGTGGTGGAGGTTTTAATTGGACATATAACCCATTCACTCCATTATTTTTTGTTTTTGGATTCACTTTTCTTGAGGGTGACTACATATTATTAAATATTTTTAGTATTTTAAAAAAATAAACTCCACCTCAATTATCAAAGGGCAATCCTCAATTCACATATTCACACATATCAAGAAATTTTAATTGACAAAAACCATCCAAAATAAGTCTCCAAAATCCTTTTCTAAATTCTAAAGTTTTTTTCATCCAAATATACCAACCTTAGGGCCCATAATATGAGATCCATTTAAGGTTCTTCGAAGAGAAGTTAATCATCTCTACTGAGATCCTTCTTTTTACTAATTTTTTTCCGAATTCAATTATGTATTAATAAATTTTATAAAATAACACATTTATCTGCTATGTAATTATATTTTATTATTTTTATGGAATAATATTTATCCATCTCTAATTCCATCAAATGGAAAACAAAACCATTTTCATGTGTACGATAGACTACCGACTCATAAAACGACGTATTTCATTTTAAACCATCCCCTCTCATGGATATTCATAATGGTGGATTTAAAGTTAATATATTATATTATTTAAAATTTAATCCTTCTTTAAAATTAATATATGAAATACCTTATTACCCTACCATCTAATGAAAAATTATAGCATCATTCATGTGTATAGCAGACTATCACCTCACAAAGCGATGTTGTTCCTTTTTTATTACTATATCATATTGACTATATATTTTTTATATTTAAATAAAAAATAATAAATTTATTATTATATTATTATTATTATTAAAATTTAAAATAGAAGCTACATTATTTCCATCACGATCACTGAAAAATGTATACACTGTATATCTATATGTATGACATATCATCTTCATGATTTTACATAGTTTATTTTTCATAACCATATATAATGGAAATTTTTAACAAATACAATTTATGTATAAATATTATAATTATGTCATTATTATTATTCTTTTACAATAGAATATTTCTCTCTTTGACCATAGTCCATACACTGATGTCTTATTTAAATAAGGAACTGATAATTTCTAATACACCCGATGTGGACCCAATTGATCATGTAATTAAATATGTCATTAAAATAAATTAAGTAAATGGTTAAAATTTATGTTTTTAAAGATATAAATTTTCCATAGGAAAAAATTAATATAATTTTGTTGTGCATGAGATAAAATAGATATAGAATTATTTCTGGACTCGATTTAAGGGTTTCATCTCAAAATATTCTTCTTTGAGACACATGCTATTTTATATACCTAAATTAATTTAAATGTGTACATAATGAAAATTTACAATTTATAGAAAAAATATTTCATTATAAATGGTATCTTAAGTAAAATTAATTTACATTATTCATAAGATTTATGATTATAATGATAACAAAGCATTATGGGTTTATGTTTCAATCTCATTTTAATCGAGGTTTTTTATTCATGAATTTCTATTATTAAACATTATTTAATAATTATCTAATAAAAGACTTTGATTTTTGTATCCTATGTTTATTGATGAAATTATAAATTAATAGTACCAATTTAATCTCTCTATTACATAAAATTATTGAAAAATTGTTTTTAAGAAAATATGACATTATTTATCACTTCGATCAGAAATTATTTTTCTTCAATATCAATTTTTTAAAAAAAAATTTTAAAAATATTTTTAATATTCATAAAAATATTAGTAAAGAAAATTTTACCCATGTTTTAATTTTTTAAAAATATTTCAAAATATATAATATTGTTTTTCAATGAGGCACTTTTTAAAATTTTACAATAGTGTGGAATGAATGTTTCTTTTAACTTATGCATCATGTATGAAATTACGCATCATCAGGACCAATAAACTCTTTAAATATTTCATTATAATATTTCTTGGTTATTTATAAAAAAATTATGTCATATTTTCCAATTTTTGAAATTTCGAATATGTTATTTAAAAGTGAATATTGTATTTTTATCAATAATTATTTCATGTGATCTTTTAAAGATATGTTTATCAATGATGACAACCTTAGATGTGATGGACTTATAATAAATTATTTATAAGTTTCTCTCATATATAAACCTACATTATTCTGCTTTTTATAGGTTTAATACCTTACTTATATACATCACTCAAATTCCTTTACAATGAAATTTCCTTTGATTGTGATATAGTCAATGATTATGTAACCCATATACTTCTATATGTAATTCTTATGTTTATAACTTATTAATTATTTCATTTTTTGGAACACATAACCACGAAAATTTTATTTTGGGTTTGCCTAGATAGTTATCCAATGAATTAAGTATTTGTTTGTAATCCCATGAGATTCCATGTATGAGATTATGGAGTAAACATGATCCATTATGGGATTGTGCCCACCATGTGATATTGTCTAAGAAGTTTTCCTTGAATCATTTTTATGTTATTTTATATGTTTCTACCACATTTAATAAAATGAATTGATCTTATGATACCATGTTTTTTATATAATTATCTCATGTGATTACCCTTGATCCTTCTATTTTAGGATATCATGTTTTAATTTTGAGTCACATATTATGTCTCCCTAACATATTTATTACCATACTGGGATTTTTATCTCACCCCTTTTGTCTATGTATTCCAAAGGATTTCCCAAAAACTTTTAAGAGTTAAGAAGGATTTAGGATCTAATTATGGAGAATAAAATAAATAAATTTTATTTTATCCTCTCTTTGATGTCTTATGAGCCTAATATTCCAAAGTCATAAGGAATAACGACTATTAGGCTGTAATTAATAATTTTCATATTGAAAATCATGTAATAATATAAGTACAAGAATTTTATTTCAATTCCAAATTTCAATACAATAAGGATAATAATTTTCCACATGAGACTTTTCGATGCATTGAGTGGCTGTCAAAATCTAACCCCACTCGTCAGTTAAATATGTTCAATGTGTTCCTCATATAATTAATCATTAATATAATACATAATAAATATTACTTATCAATAAACATAAATATATTTGATCAAAAATATATAACATCAATATTTTCCTAAAAAATGAAATAAAATTATTAATATATTATCATCAAGTAATTCAGTATATTGAAAATATATATGGGTTATAATATTTCAATATATTTGAAATGATACAAAATAAATCCATGATAAAAAAATGAATAAATTAAGGAGAAAAATAATGTCTACTGAATAGTGTTCATTGATATACAGTATGATCAAAAGAAATTTATTGATCTCAAAATAAGGTATAATCCCTAAATTAGTAAAGGATGATAGAGGATCATAAATTCAACATAAATTATGTTTGAAATAATGGAAATAATTTTAAAAATTATAGAGGAAAGGGTATGTGAAATTTTTGATATAATAATCTATAAATATTTTGTTAATTTTTTATAAAAATTATGTTATAAATCATTTATAATAATCTTTTCAACCGTTTAGAAAATATATTTGTTATTTTAATACAAAAGATAAAAATTAATAAAATAAAAAAAATTATTTTCTTTTAAAACTGATAAAATTTTGAATAGTGTTATTAATAATAAATAATGCGTATTATTGTGGGAAAATTAATTCTCATCAGATACTTTAAAAGTATCCTTACATTCACACTTTTGTAAGAAATGTCAATAAAAACCCATTTTAGAAAACATTAAAATGATTCCTTTTTAAAAAATTGAAATTAAAATAATGTATGTTCAAAATGTATTGACACAATTTTTGGGGAATATAAAATAATATTCTTAATGAATTTAATAAAATATATACATGGATAAAATTATTACTGACCCAAAAGTATAATTAAGTTTTATTTTTCTTACAAAACATTCATTCAGTTTTTTAATAGAAAAGAGTGGAATTTTTTTAAAAAAACATGAAAACTCAAAAAAATAATTATATAAGAATAAAATATATATTTTTCAATAAATAAATATCATATAATTCATACAACATAAATTTCAACATGATGAATCCTAAATAACTCTTAGATTGCAAAATAAACCCTTACACCATCAAAAATATTTGAATCAAAACCCCAGATAAATTGGAACATGATTTGGATATTTAAATACCATGAATAAATATAAATTCATGATATTATGTGTCATAGAGGTAGTATGTACATCATATACTATAAATTAGGGTTATTATATAAAATATATCACCATGGAGTAAAATTGAGATAAAAAATCCTTAACTTGGATTCTTACTTGATCGAACACATTATATCCACTAGAATAATCAATTTATATTTTTTAATACTCTCATTATAACATATTTAATCTATATCAATTTTTTAATTTCATTTCATAATCATTTTTTATTCATTCCTTGAATATTCTAGTTTACAATGACAATATTAGGTTATTCTTATAATTTTTCCAAAAATAAATTATTATATTGAATGTGATTAAAGGTGTTATAAAATAATTCCATCATCTCAAATTTTTTAACAATTTAATGATAATAATTTTTATTCATTATATAAAATTTTAAAATATCTCTGAAATGTGCTAATATAAAAAAATCACATCAATTTATGAAGGTGGTAGTCTCTATGTACACATGAGCGATGTTATCATTTTTTAAAATATGTATGGATAAAAATATAATAAATATATTATATTTCAAGAATAATAATTATGATATAAATATAATATATATTCATTAATTTTATCTGTATAACATAGAGAATTGATGCAGTGATCAAAATAAATTACACTACTTCATAGAGATGATAGTCTGTATGTGTGCATGGGTGATGTTTAAATTTTATAGAGGATGGAAATTATATATAAAATAAATGTACCATTAAGATAAAAATATTACATTATAGTAAATATATAGTTGAAATTTTATTTATATATTTATTGAAAATTTGATGGTGGTTTATTTGTAAAAGAACTTGAAAAAAATTAATAAGAACAAATAGTTCTTCTTTTTGTAACCTCTGTTGGCTAACACCTTAATACTTATAAAAGTTGTTTTTTTAGAATAAAAAACCTATGTATAAATAAAAATAAATATTGTACGATATTTTTGTTGGTATTGGTTGATATATGTGTATTTGTAAGATTGTATAAGATACAAGAGGATGTGTATTTTATATGTGAGGTAGTTGGAGAACATTTAAATACATTAATCTTTATTATACAATTTATATATTACTCAAGTAAGGTGTCTCAAAATTTTTCATGGTTCAGAATATGATAATATTTCAGATGAAATTCCTCAAAACAATGAGATTTCATTAAGTTTTTTTGTTATTTTGAAGTTTTATCCATTTATTTCTAACCCTTTTAATTATTTTTACCCTTAACTGATGTGATAAATTTTCATCATGGTTATAATTTATAATGTTGAAAAAGTAAGTTAAATTAATTAAATAATATTAATTATTTTGATAAAAATTATGGAATCCATTTTCAATGAGTCAATTATTATAATTGGTAGAATTTATTTTTCATGTAAGTTAACCAAACACAGTGACAACTCATTTTCAGAAAAAATATTGATTAATAAAAAAATGAATTTATACAAAAAAATGTATAATTTCAATTCATATAAAATTTAATAGACAATATAAAATCAAAGGATAGAATATTTAATATAAAAAAACAAAAAATTAAATAAAACATGTGCATACTATATTAAAATAGGATAAAAAAATTATATAAAAACATTATTTGGATTTCCAAGTTGTTAAAAATATATTTCAGAGTTAAGAATTATATTGTAATAGTCTTTATATTACTTATTAAATATATATTTGTTCTCTAAAAAATAGTTTCTTAAATAATCCTTTCATTAATATTTATTGACATTTTTTAAAATTTTACATTATTTGTAAAATTTGTATTTTTACTATTCACTCAAAAATTAACAATTTCATAAAAAAAATTAACCCTAATATAATTTCAACAAGAATATTTCAAAACATACATTTATATAATAATATTTAAATTATATAATTTAATAATTTTAGTTTCCATCACATTCATGAATAAATATATGTTCATTATTATATTGTTTCTTTCGAATGAAAAGCTTACTATAATCGAACCTCTTGTTCTATAGTAGTGGTTGATTTAAAGGATGTGGGCCTATGTTAAGGATAAAAATCTATTATATCTGGATCATAATTTCATAATAATATCTATTAAATCGTGATTAGGGATTAATGAATGGATTTTAGGTTATGATGTTGAGGTCTCCATCATGGTTGACTTCTTCAATGGGGATATCACATCATAATAGTGTGGGTTATTGTATAAAGCCTTATATCATATAGTAATGAGGTGTTATTGATGATTTGGTGATTCTCTTATCAGGTTAACTTCACAATGAATGGATAGGTTGTTCCATGAATTCCTAAAAATCATGTTTCATAATTACCATAAAGTTTTGTTTTACATGGTGACTAGAGGGGTTATGATATAAGAAAAATTCAGGAAGGGGTGTTATGTTATGACCATTATTTTCATGCTGAAATGCATTTATTATGCTATTTTATTTATTTAAATTTATATTAAATTAAATTATTAAATTTAAAAACCTAATTGAGGGAGTTTCCCAACATTTTATAGGACACCTATTATTTTCCCTTTCCCATTGTTGTTGTCATCTTCTAAATTAGGATCTCTAATATTTGTGGAATTAAGGGGTGATAATATCATTAGATCACAAAATGTGAGTTTACCACTCCTATTTTCATCTTTACTCTATTGTTATCATGGATGGGATTTGTATTATCAGTTTTTCCTTTGTTTGGGTGGTAGTTTAATTTTTCTATGTTTTTTAATTGAAAATTAATCATACACATTTATTCATTGGGAAGAAAACTGGTGAGACAAGGTAGGTGGTCATTTTTTATCCCATTGGGTATTCTCTATATGGTATGGATTTTTTTGAATGTGGAAAGATCATAATGCATACACATGATTTGGGAATTTATTTTAATTTATTATTTATACCCATGTATTGTGAATGATATTAAATAAGGCTATGAGGGGCCCAAAACGGGTGATGTTATTTTTTTATAGTCATTGATGACCTAGACCATAGAATATAATATTTTATAATTATGATCTAAGAACCATGATGGGAGCCTATAATTATGTTGTAATATAGTGTTCCAAGTGTTATACTCCATACATTACATTCATAGGTATTAGATTTTGTATATGGTAAGCTAGGGATGGGATTTCCATAGAATGAAACATTGAGAAAGTTAGTAGCTTGAGAGAATAACCCTTTATGTGGTAAATATTTTTTCATGATATGTTATTTCTTTTAAGTGATCAATTGTTCACTGTGATATTTTCATAGTATTATATCATCCACCCTTGGTAAGTTGGTGGAATCCCATCCTCCCTGTGAGATGGTTTAGTAGTATTCTATCAACCCATTCTATGTTGACGATGTCTTATCCACCTGATGGAGCAGTTGATCAATCCTTCAGTCTATGACCAAGTGAATTGTGAAACCTCATACACTTGAGATGACATGTTGATGGCACATTTTTCAACTTTAGGATTTGTGCTGATGATATATCATCCCCCTATGAGCATTGACTTAATGGTTCATTTTCCACTCATAGACTAAAATTGGGGGTATATAATCTACAAATGGGTTTGATATTAGTGGTGCCTCTTTAATATGGAGACAATTATTACTAGTATATCATCTAACTATGAATAAATTATGGTGGTACATTATCCCAAAAGGAATTAGTTTCATGGGTGCATCATCCATCCATGGTGTATATTATTTTTGGTATATCATCCAACAAAATATTTTAGTTGTGGTTTAGTACACAAATAGGGGGGAGATGTCTCATTTACTTAGTGATACCTCATTCTCCCTTCATATGGGGTTCGTGAGATATTTTTCACCAAGATGGTTTATGATAGTGATATATAATTAAATTAATGTACTTGATTTTGATAAATAATTCACCATGACTATGATATATGGAGTGACATAGAATTTATTATGATATAATTTGTGATATGTCATTCATCCAAGAGGTGTTCTTATACTATGGGTTAATCAAACAATCCTGATGTAGGTTGAATTAGGTGTTGTCATATTTGGTCTAGCTTTTACCAGTCCCAGAGTTGGTAATATTTTTATTTAGTGCTGTATTAGTATTATATATCAAGAATAAAATTATATTTATTAGACTTAATTAAAGAACCATTTTGGGGGGCATGATTTTCTCTCCTCACACCCTTGTTAGAAACCTTACTGCCTAGGTATACTTCTTGGTTGATCACAGAAGTATGGGAAAGGGACATCTATTAAATTATTGAGTTGGAATATTGGGTTTTATTTGGGAGATGGGATCAGTCCATTAATCAAGACCAATTTTGTAATTATCTCCATTATTTATCTGGTTTAATACCTTTATGTATATTATCTACCCATATAAGATCCTATTTATACATGGATGAATCATATGATATGTAAAATATTTAATTTTACTATATCATGATGTTTTTGTTTATTTTTTTATATAATTCTACTGTTATTTTTATCCTTATTCATATTTTTTAATATTATGAATGTTTCTTGATATTGATCCACTATGTTATATATTTATCTCTATGAAGTAAGGGTCTCCCTTGAATCCATTAATCTCATCATTGTTTCTTTCCAGCCACTAGTGTATGAGGAGGAATTATTAATGAGCATGAAACTCATTTAGATCATAGAAGTATAAAACCATATTTAGGATCATACAAAGTGTATCATTAATTATAAATAATATTTACTATTTGTTATGTATAATGAAAAAGGTCTATGAGTATTTTGATAACAGTTGATGATAAATATTACTATCATTGATGATGATATTTTTTGTAGTTATATAATGTTATTTGTTATATTATTATTATTTTGATAAATTATTTTATTGCATAAATACCATATACACGTGGAAAGGATGATTCCAAGTATCTATGAGGTAATTGGAATTGATGGATAGTGTTTTGAAGATGATATTTTCTCCATTTATTAGGGAAATAGATAAATCCTTTTGTTCCTGGAGATTCTCTAGCTAGACTTATATTATGGGGAAAATTTATCATTAATATATTATGAATCATGAATATATCAATAATTATATATAATAATTATTATTTAGTGAGCATAAAGATATTTACTTAGAGGTAATTTGATAATAATCAAAAAAAATATTGTTAATATTGACTATATGTTGTGTTATAGTGGTGGATTTTCCATTATATTATTTATTTATGATTCATGTGGTAACAATATGATCATAGGGGTGTATCACTTATTGGAAAACCCATGCTAAATATTATTTATCACCCTTTTATGTGAATTCATGTGTTTTTCATAATTTTATCAATAAAAATTAGCTGAGTAAGATGATGTGTATCTTTATAGGTTATATATGGATTTAATATTGGGATACATTAGCATGAACTATTCTTTTTTTATAACCATATTTGTGTCATACATATTTAATACTATATTTATTATATATCGTAAGGATACGTGTGTTGTATGTGGTAATTTATTTATTTATTTCACATTATATTATAGAGATACTTATTATACATTCTTGTATTATAATACTTGTTTTGTTATTAATTTACACTATGGTGGATGTTGTTGCATAATAAAGGGTGATGGGATATATTTAGAATTAATGATTCTAATATTTTAAGTAGACCTTTATATGTGGGTCACTAGAATTTAACCAATTGGAGTAAAATACAAATATATCATTTACCAATATTTCAGAACATCAATGATTTTTATCGAAAAAATAGGTTAGATTTTAGTGTTAGGCACATATGTATTTTAGATGGGATTGATTAGAATGAATTTGAATAAGTAAATGTAGTTCATGTATTCATAATAGAAGAGAATACAATGGATTTTAATACTTTATGTATTTAAAATCACGAATATTTTAAATTATTAATGACTTAGATGTTAGTATGGGTACTAGGTACAAAGGAGGGAAACATGCATTATATAGATTCAATGTATAGAATTATTTATTACTATGATATATCATTTTAAACCAATAGTTATAATGGTGAGATAATTTTTGTATAATATATAATATGTTATATAATAACATTAGATAAATAATTCCATAATTCCCAAACTCTTAGATTATTTCCACATATTATGGTTGTCTCAATTCATATGGTTGAAATGGAGATTAATATTTGTCTTTGGAAATTATCTCATCATCGTGTAATGAGTTTATTATTATTTTGTATTCATTAGTACATGTTATTTGACATTTTTATAGAAATATACCTATATTAATGAGTTTAAACCAGATATTTTCACTAATTAGAGTGATACATATGTTTTTTTATAAAATGCTGAATACATTGTGGGAAGAGTAGTGTAGAGAAAGCATTGTGTAATATTTTATGAATATAGTGTATTAATATGTAGAAATTTTTATTAAACTATTTTATAATAATGATATTATCTTTACCTAAAATAAATGAAATTCTTTGGAGAATTAAATAAAAATTTTATTATTTATTTCAAAATGATCAAAAAATATATGTGATATCTTATTATTCTTCTCATTTAGGATGATACTTTTATTTGATATGTTATTATATATTTATTGATAATATACAAAGAAAATTTGTGTATTTTTTGTATTAAGATGACTAAAATGTCTTTTAATTTTTTTTAGTATCTCTCTACTATCATCAGTTTTTATTTTAAAGTTTGGATCAGTCAGATAATGGTCATCTACATATGGATGAGATTTTTTTCTTTAGATGTGGTAATATGAGTTCCTGAAAATGTGGTTTCCATTTTATATAATGATTGAATGAAGTATATTATATATAAAAAAATTTATAGAAATACCGACCCCATTAACCCATATCCAGTTTCTTATTTATTATATTGGTATAAAATATATAAAATCACATCCCAAATGAATTAATATTTTAGTATTCTTAGAAAAATAGATAGATAATTGAGTGATTCATTATATATGAAAACCAAGATTACAACATAATTTTTTTGATAATATCATTATTCTCTATATCATATCCTTTTATATCAATCATAGTATACTACATGGATTCCATGTAATGCAAAAAAAATAAGGGTGACCTCAAATGATCCATAAGGTTTAAGTACAATGGAATCTATCATGAATAAATAATTGTAATCAACATGGAATGTTATATAACTGAACACACATTCCATTTAAATGATTTTAAAAGGATAGTCAATATTTAAGCATAATAACTAAAAACATATTCCATTTAATAATTAATATGACTATCATGACTGCATAATGCATAATCAATATGGAATAGTAAGTAACTGAAAACACAATAAATTTAATCCAAAAAATGATGATTAAATTTATCTATAAATAATATCATTATAAAAATATCATGGATAATAATAACTAAATTCCTAATAAAGGAAATTATTAATCATTCTGTTTCAAGTTATTGAGCACATGATACCTCTACCGTCATGTGATTTCACTAGATAGTTTAAAACTATAGGTAAAAACCCCCTTAATACTATAATACTGATTAGTCTCATGATACTGCAAATTTGTGAAAGGGATAAATAATGTTAAGGCCCAACTATCAATGCATATCCAAATAATTTCTTACATATTGAATAATCGATTTAATTCATGAATGATGTTCATTATCATCAAATTTCAATATTGAGTAAAGCATAATAATTTATTAATATTTCCCCAGATAAAAAAATAATATTCAATGTGGTGTAAAATATGTATAGATTATATATGGTTTATGAAATAAAAATATCCATGATAAATAATATGTATATTTACTTGAAATTTAATCTCCAATGACCATATGAAAGATAATATTGTAAGGGAAACTTAATGACTACAAAAATGAATCATGAAAGTGAATGTCCATATTTTACATGGTCAAATTGGTAAAAAAAATTAATAAAAATAATATAGACTATATTAATACATCATATCACTAGTATATTATAGGTAAAATTGATGGTTATCATCATTTATAAATATAAATCTCATTAAAATATTTTTAAAATCTTTCCTGATGAAAATATCCTTTTGGGTTTTAAAATTTATTTTAAAAAAAAATTGAAAATAATATATTGAAAATACCTTTCATTGAAAATAGCCTTTGAAACATATAATATAAACATTAAACATCTATTGGTCATCACGGCTAGAAATTTATTTGTCATACATGTCAAAACAATGATTCCATTCACTTTTTCTATAAAACACAAACATGTGTTTTTTTTGTAAATGACATAAACAATCCTTAAAAAAATTATAAAAAAATAAAATCATGGGTAAAAGTGTCTATAATAAATCATTTTTATTAATTCAAAAAACATTTTATAAAACATTTTTAGAAAACATTGTTTTGTTATAAAAATGAATTTTTGACCAAAGAGAGAAATGATGATAGGTATTACTTAAAACATTTTATCAATCACTTTAAGTAACAATTTGTTTCAAATAGTACAATTACATTAAAAATTAATGATTAACTATAGGATAAAAAATTAATGGGTTTTATTATATAATGATCAAATAATTTTCTTCAATGAAAAATCAAGTACATACAATCCTTATTAAAATGATATTGTGAAATAAACCCTTACAAATACCATAATGTTGATGTGAGAATTAATTAGTGAATATATTATTTGTATCATATGTAAATACACATAAAACAAGTTTTTATACAACATAATATATTAAAAATTCAATACAAACATATTGATATAATATCCAAGACAATGAAAAAATAGTATACCCCAATGAAAAGAAATTGACTTATGAAATTCATTACCACTTGTTAATTTTCAATTAAAATAACATTGGATGAAATAATTAAAATTAAGACATAAAAAATGAATTATTTATTAATACTTATATTAAACTTAAAATTGAAATTATAAATACCATATAAAATAAATTAGGTTCATAACAATGCAACATGCCCCAATGAAGAGAAATTGAGACGATCTCCCTTGCCTCACTATTACTTTTGTTGGAATGTGATTTAACCTCATTTAAATTGGTTTTTAAAATTTTATTAAATTATATTAGAATTATATTAATATTTATAATGTTATATATGATCCTTTTATAACATCTTATCACCTATTCATCGATAATATTTCATTATTTTTGTTTTTTCGTGTGCTAATTATCTTGTTCTCCCATTTTTTCTTTATCAAAAAAGTTATGGTTCCTGTTAATATTATATAGATCCATAATTTGATAATAATAATAATTAAATAGTTATAATATTTATATCTCAATTATAAAATTATTAATAATCATGAATTATTGTTTTGATAATGAAATATTTTATGATCATACAAATGGTATGTCATATATAAGCATGAGTATCGTTTCCATTTTTTATGATCTTTTTAGAAAGGAGGTAAGTCATATTTAATAATTATAGAATTATAATGATATCATAAATAAATTTTTTCTTCCTTAATTATAATTATATATATCATCCATGTGTTGTGGTGAGGAAAAGTGAGTCGCATTAATTTATGAAGGTTGTAGTCCACACACACACGAGCAACATTATCATCTTTCGTAGAGTGAAAAGGCAAGAGAAAAAATTGAATATTATTATTTTAGAAAGATAAATATATAATTAATATCATAATTTTTTCATTTATATCACATATATAAATTTAAATTTATCCTTATTACCTACCATGTAAGGCATTGGTGAAAAACGAATCACATCGCTTTGTGTGGTAGTACTCTACAGTACACACGAGCAATGATATTATATCCCCTAGAAGATGGAACAGAAAAGGTTTTGTATGATATAATGAATAAAAAAGTATAATTATGTTATAAATATATATATATATATACTTTATATTCACCATCATACCCAACCATGAGATGTATTGATAGAAAATGTGTCACATCTGTTCGTGAGGCAGTAGTCTTCCTTGCACACGAGAAATGTTATTGATTATTGAATTAGGGAAAAAGATATAGATTTATATAATTCCCTTAAAATATAAACATATTAGTATATTTGATATACTATTTTATTATATAATAAAAAATTATGAATATATGATGGATGTGGAAGAAATAATTAAACAAACATACATAGTTATGATTTTTTCCTTCTCTAGGGCCACCTCTTTTGGATTATACCTAAAGTGGAAAATATATTTATGACCAAAAAAATTACTTGTAAGATGAGGATAATGATTTCAGTAATTTATTTGGTCAATTATTCGACAAACTATAGGGTATTTAATGTGTGAATAATATGGGATACATGGTGTCCGGTTTTAAGAGACGTTAGTGGCACACATGTATTTTTTGAAACTAAAAAGGCATAAACACATTTTACACATGAAACAAGGGTCCAAAATGGATTATTATAGTGATATATTTATGTTAAGGTTGAAATAATTCTATAAAATATATACTAGAAATGTTTTTAGGTCATTTTAACCCTTATCGTTTCAGTTTAACCCCTCAGTAAATTAATTTTTACCATAACCACGGTAATTAATTTCTACAATTTTTGTAATTTATTATGTTAAAATTTTAATTATAAAATATAAGATAATATAAATTATTATAATTAAAAATATGTAATCCATATTTTTAAATTTAATTTATATAAGTGCAAAATTTCAATTTTATTTTATACCTGCAAACAATATAGAAAAGTGGATTTCCAAAGAGAAAATTATCATAATTTCAGAAGGTAATAATATCAAAATTCAATATTAAATTGATACCAATGAACTAAATTAGTTAAAATTTTCTATAATTATACAAATTTAAATTTAAAAAATTAAAATATAAGTTAAAATTGTAAATTATTTAAACAAAAATGGCATATTCATTAAAAATAATTATTTTCATTATTCATTGAAAATGAGACTTTTCTAAAAAATAAAGAAAAATCCATAAACATATTTTGATATTATGATTTAAAAAATTAGGTTTTTTATAAAATATTTTTAAAAAAGTTCATAAAAATTAATTTCAAATTATGCGTGTAAAGTGTGACTAAATTTTCCTTTAGAAAACAAAATATCATTTTTAATAAAACATTTTTTTTTAGTTTAGATTATTTTTATTTTATTTCTAATAAATAGAGGACCATAATTTGAAAAATTAAGTTATTATTGTTAATAAATACAAATTTAATATCCATTTTATAATGGTATACTATACTATTCTTCATTTAGGTATAGGGTTGAGTGATTCACAAGATATTGAATAAATTAAATTTAAAGAAATATATTTTTTTGGTTATTTAAACTTGGTGTTGTGTGTTTTCTATAATATCATATTCAATGTTATTATTTTTAAATTTCTGGATTTTATTTCCTCTCCACCTTAAATAAATTTTTACTTCAAAATTTAAACTTCATATTAGTAATCAATGGTTTGATATTTGAAAATTATTTTGTTTAAAACGCACATTATAAAAATTGTTAATAAAACATCCTCTTAATAAGGGGAAAGAGAAGTTAAAATTTCATATATAATAACACATAAGTTGGTTTTTATGTGTGATAATAGTGGTGGAAATTGAAGATATATATAAGGAAGAAAAGTTTGAATAATATTAGACACTGATAGATATTATTGAGCACAAGAAAGTCAATGATCCATGGAAAGTTAAGGACCTCAAACCATAAATATATGATGATTTAAAAGAAACTTTTATTCATCATAGATTATCATAATATGATAACATATTTATTTCAAGATACATTCCTTAATTTTTATGAATTATTTTTCTCTCTATGTATATAATGAAATATTATTACTTGATACATTTTTATTTTATTATCACAATTTCATATTTTGGTGGTACTTCAATCAATTTTAAAATCTTCCCTTATTCTATGAAATGAATATCCATTAATTATTTTTTTATTTTGAAATCACTAAAACTCACTTTTAATGGATAATAAGATTCATTATAGAGTAAATTTTTTTTCTATATTATACTAAATACTTTTCAAAACAAATATGATTAGCACAAGTAATCAAATATAATTTATGAATATATGAACCTCAATAATAAAACCATTGGTTCATTATATATATTTATTTTTTATATAATTTAAATAATAATAATGAAATCTTGATGAGGAAATCCTAGAGACCAGTGGTAGGTGTTAAATCATTGTCATTCACTGATCATTTTATCAATCCTTACAGGCTTTAGCAGATGCAATGGTTTTTCACCAAACAAACATGTTTTTTATTTTCTAAGACCAAATTAATATTATTTTATAAAATATACATAGTGAAATTACCTATAATTACCTCAAAATAAAATATAAAATAAAACCTAATTGTTACCAATACCTTAAATCTCATTTCCAAAAAAATAACGGAATTCTTCTTCAAATATTGATTATATATAAAAACCAATAGGTTGTATTCCCATATATTATTTCCAAAAAAATATCCTTAATATTTGGAAAAATCCTTAAAATAACACCTAAAGGGGGGTGTCTATGATTTTGAACATATGATCAACTTTAAACTCATAAATTAAAAATGGAATCCATAAATCCTAAGTCAATGACTCGATATATGCTTCAAATTTAACAAAACCCTTAGATGTTTCATGATCTTATAACCAAAATACCATTCATAAAAATATATCTAAAACATAATTATGGAATCACAACACAGAAATACCTCATCGATATTATTTTGAAATAGGTAATTATATATTTTAATGGTTAATATTTTGAATTTTTTATTAACTAGGATAATTCCTAGTTTCCCCATATTTAAGACAATGAACTATAAATGGATCTGTATGATGATATTTTGTCTCCATGCGTCAAACTCTTAATTTTTTTTCATTAACTCATTACATTTTGTCCTTATTTAACACAATTAAAACCTTTTTATTTTCCATTGAGATGATTTATGAGGTCTTAGTTTCAAAATTTCCAATAAGAAGTAAATTGATCCTTATTTCCACTTTGTTCTCCACCACTTGAGATCTTAGAACATACCATACGTCTCTCCTTTTGAGAGTTTTACAATTGGTTAAGGTATATGTTGTGAATAGTATTTTAGGATAACTAATTAGGAATAATTTTGATATATTTCACTCCAATCATCATACAGTTTGGTTTCTTATAGTAACCACATATTCCTTCATGTTCAATGTTAACGTGATTTTTTCATGATCCATCCACTGACTAAAACCAAAAATCATAATGTGAGACAAAATGATCATATGGGGAAACCAAATAATAATAAATAGAAATTTATAGGATTTCTATATCAAGGAACAATATTTTTGGTATAATACACATTATGGTTAAATAAATTCATTCATTTTCATCATATAATTAAATCCTTCCCAATTTTTTAAAAATAAAATGTGAAGTATCCTAAGCATATCCCAAGAGAGTTTCAAACCAATAGTATAGTAAGTTCCATTGTCGTACACCATGTGATGATCACATTAAGACCAATATTATATTTTTAGAGCTATTACCTCTAGGTATAATTGTTTAAGAACCAAATCCACTTATAGTATCCTGATAGGGAAGTATTTTTAGGGATAAACACATAATATCATCCTTACCAAAACATTAGGATGTTATTCCTTATAAATACTAAAATTAGATCATATGGTTATTATCATTAATCTATTTCTTTCCTAAATCTAGTTCCCAAGGTTTCTACTAAAATTCATCTATTAAAAAAATATAGCAACCCCAACCCCAGAAAACTAGATCTAATGTCGTAGTTTATTACAATGGAATAAGATACAAGGAATCACATACCAAAGTACCAAATAGTTTATTGGTCTTTATAAATGAGATAAATATTTGATTCTTTCATTAAATTTGAAAATAGAAATTACAACATAATTGTTTTGAGAACATCATTATTTATAATAGAATATCCTTGAATATCAATCACTGTACACTTTGTTGATTCCTAAGAAAAGAAACAAAATAAGGGTGACCTCAAATTCTCATTAAGGGATATGTACATTTTAATCTATCATGAATTGATAATCATAATCAATATGGAAAGGTAAATTACTAAACAAACATTCTATTTAAATAGTTTTACTGTCATAATCAATATAGAAGGGTAAATAGCTTAAAACGTGTTTCCTTTAATCAATAGAAAGTTGATTAAATGAATCCAAAGAAAATTTAATTTCAAAAAAATCTTGGATAATAATAACTTAATATTTAATGAAGGAAATTCATAGTTATTGAACCTCATTTTTTTAAACACGTGATACCTCTACCATCAATATAATTCACCAGATGATTTAAAACTATAGTTATAAACCCATTTAATACATTATTATTGATTCACATCATGATAGTATCAATTCATTGAGGGGATATATAATTCTTTGTTTAACCCATCACATAAAGTCCAAAGCATTACTCGTATATTGAATAATAAATAAAATTTATAAACATTTCACTTTAACATCAAAAACCCACATTGAGTAGAGAATATGGAATTATCAATATTTCCCTAGATAAATAATAACATTAAATATAGAAAATTTTATATAGAAATTATATATGATTTGAGTAGAAAATATATCCATGATAAATAATATAAATATAAAGAATAAATTAAATTTCTAATGATCATAGGAAATTAGATATTCATTTAAAATATAAATAAAAATAGAACAAGTAGATATACAACATAATATTGTAAAAATTCTGTACACATATAATCATTAAATAAGAAATATAATGAAAATGTAATATAACCAAATGAAAATAAATTGAGTTATGATATTCATTACCACTTGGTAATTGTTAAGTAAAATACACTTGGATGAAATATTTCTAGTTTAAATTCAAAATATTGTTAATTATTAATTAATCATGATATTTAATATAAAATGGTAATTATATAAACAATATAAAATAAATTAGGGGTATAACATTACAATATGCCTAAGTGAAGGGAAATTTAAATGAATTCTTTTACCTCACACTTCATGTTAGATAAACATTATTTAAAATAATATATAATGGTTTTAAACATGTTATTAACATATAATAGAACAATATTAATAATTATTACATCATATATTATCCTTTTATAACAACTTATCACACTTTTGTTAATAATCATCACTTATTTTCATTGTTTTGGGTGTTAATTTACATGTTCTCTCATTCATGATTTATCATGAGGTTCTAGTTATTGTGAATATTATATAGTTACATCATATAAAAAATAATAATAAATAAATAATTATCATATTTATACATCAATTAAACTTTTTAGACCAACCATTAAATATCATTTTGATAAATGAAGTAAGATAAGATCATTGAGACAGTAGGTTGTGTGTATGCATGAGTAACGTTTCCATTTTTCAACGATCATTATTTAAAAGAGGTACGTAATAGTTTATGTTTAAATAATGATAATAATATCATAAATATCATATTTTTTCATTAAATATACTTATATATATCATCCTTGTTGAATGGTGAGGAAAATAGATTAACATCGCTTTGTGGTCGTGGTAGTCCACATGTACACGAATGACGCTATCATCTTTCAGTGTGTGAAACAGTAAGAAATAAAATGGTATATTTTCTTTTAATAATGATAAATATTTAATTAATATAATAAAATTTTTATTTATATTCCATATATTCATTAACATTATCTTTATTACCTGCCATATAAATCATTTTTTTAAAATGAATCGCAATGCTTCGTGATATGGTAGTCCCCTGAAAACACGAGTGATGATATAGTATCCCCTATGGAATGGAAATTAAAAATTTCTATATTAAATAATTAATAAATGGTAATAATTAATATATAAATAAAAAATATATAATTTTTATCCATTATCATAATCGACCATGAGAGGTGTTGAAGGAAAATGGGTTGCATCGGTTTAAGATGCAGCAATACACCTTACACAAAAGAGACGTTATCGATTCCCAATTGAAGGAAAAGGAGATATATATAGTCCATTATCTACACATAATAAAACATAATATTTAGGGTAAATCGTTTTTATAATATAATCAAAAATAATTAAAATTTTAAGGAGGTGGAAGAAGAAATAAAACAAACATGCATAATTTGGAATTTTACCTTTTCTTAGACCACATATTTTCGATTATACCTAAATTCTTTATAGAATATATTTCTGACCAAAATAATCTTCTAATATGTGGGTATTAAAGTTAGTGTGAGATTTGTATAGGTATTGGTGGATTTAATAGGGGTTTTAGGGTTTAATAAGGGGGGATAGGGGGAGGCCTTTTATATGTGAGGTGAGTGGAACAATTATAATTTTAGAAAATAAAAAGGTATACCCATGTTTTTCATATTCCAAGAGGGTACAAATTTTTTTATTATAGATAATTAGAAATTATAAATAAAAAATGTTTCCATAATTAATATTTTAGATAAGTTTTTAGGTCATTTTAATGGTTATCATTTGAGGTTAATCCCCCCGTTAAACAAATTTTCCCTTAATCACCAAAATTATTTTTTTATATATTCACTATTAATTTTGGTAAAAAACAAATTTATCCTTATTAGATAATTTAAATTAATATGAATCAAAATATGGAATCCATTTATCTTAATTAAATTCATTGAAGTGGAAAATTCAATTAGGAGTTATTCCCATAGACAAGATGAAAAAGATTGTTTCCAAAGTGAAAATTATCAAAAGTATAGAATGTTTTAATATAAAAATTAAATATTATATTAATTCCAATTAAATAAATTACATAATATATAATTTAATTAATTAATTATACATAAAAAATTCAAATTTGAATTTACCTTGTAATTTATTTTATATAAAAGTCAGTTTCTAATAAAAATAATTACTTTAAATATTCATAGAAAAATATATTATTTCAGAAAAATATCAAAATAGAACCCTAAGATTATTTTCATATTATGATTTCAAAAATAAATGTCATTTTATAAAAATATATATATAATTATTAATAATCAATTTTAAATTATGTTTGTAAAATGCTACTAAACCATCTTTTATAATAGAATTAGGTTTTTTAGAAAACATTTATTTTTATTTTAAATGATTATTATTTTATTTCTAATCAATAGATATCAATAATTTCCATAATTCAGGTAGTATAATTCATACCCCCTGATTTAGTTTCTTAGTTATAATGGTATATAATATTACTTTTCATTTAGAAATGGGGTTGTGTGATCCTCTAGTTATCAAAATAATTAAATTCCAAGAAATATATGTCATGGGTTGTTTAAGATTTGTGGTTTTTTTAGCACATGCAATCAAATATAATGTTATTATTTAGAATTTATATCTATTATATTCATCCCACCTAAAATAAATTTTTTCCACCCAATTTAAACATTATCTCGGCAATCAAGGGTCTGATATTTAAAAATTCCTTCGTTGAAAAATCACATCATAAAAAGAGTAAAAAAATATCCTCTTAATAAGAGATAAATGGAAGTAAAAAAGTTTATATGGAATAATACATAACATGGTTTCTATGTTAGAAAAAATTGGTGTCCTATAAGGATATAGAGATGGACAAAAATTATAAATAATTATATACTCTAAAATAGATCATTGATAACAAGAATATGAATTACAAATAGAAATATAAGGACTTAAAAACCTAAAATATGTGATGATATAAAAGACTATTTGATTTAATATATATGAAAATAATACGAAAAAAAATTCAAGATCATTTCTTTAATGTTTAGGATTTATTTTTCTATTCAATTATTTAAGGAAATATATTTAATTGATACATTTTAATTTTATAAAAATATTTCTTTCTTTTGTTGTTCTATAAAAAAATTTCAATTCATCTCTTACTACATGAAATGAATATCCAAAAATTAATTTATTAATCATGAAGCACTAAAATTTACCTTTAACAGATCATATGTTCTATTAAATACTGAAACTTCTTTCCATATGTCACTACCTATTTTCAAAAACTAGTATGGATAGAACATGTTATCCAATTTAGTATAATAATTTTCAAACCTCAATAGTAACACCACTAGTACCATATTATTAATTTTCTAACAGATTGTTTAACAAAAAACAATAAGTTATTAACTAGGTAACCATATAGTCTAGTGGTAGGATCTAAACCCTTATAATAATTAGGTCATGGGTTTAAGCATTATATCCTTCAACGGATGTAATGGGTTGTCTCCTAGCATATGGGCTTTTCTTTTCTCTAAGACCATATTAATATATTTCATATAACATTCCAAAATTTTAATAAACTGTAATAACCTCAACATAAGATAAAAGATAGAACCTAAAGGTTACTAATACCTTTAATCTTAATTCAAAAAAATTAATGATATTATTTATCAAATATCTTTTTCATATAATAATGAAATAGGATGTATTACTATAAAAAAATTTCCAAAAAATATCATTACTCATTGTATACTCAAGTCACATTGTACCTAAAAAATAGTTTTTAAGACTTTAGACATATGATAAAACTTAAAATCATAGAACCATAATGTTATCCATAACTATTAATATAATTAAGGCTTATATGCTTAAAATTTAATATAATACTTATATGATTTATGATTCTTATAACCAAAACTCCATTAGTAAAAAATAATTCTGAAATTTAATTCTTGAATCCCAATACATAAATACTTCATTAATTTTATTTTAACAAAGGTAATTACATATTTTAAGGGTTAACCATTATAATATTTAAATAGCTTAGATAAATCCTATGTTCCCCAAAATTAAGAGAATGAAATATAAATGGATCCCTAAGATAAGATTTATTTATTTCCATTATACTCTTCATTTTTTCTCGAAAAATCATTGCTTTATTCCTTTTTCCACAAGTAAAAAAAATTCTCAATCTTTTGAGACACATTCCTATGTTTCTATTTACACCTTTATAACATGAAGGAAATAAATAATTCACTAATCAATGGTCTCTATCACTAAAAATCTTATCAAAATCCATCATCCTCCTCTTTAGTGAGTCTGGGAGTTGTGTAAGGAATAAGATGTTAATCATATTTTGGGATAAAGGATTAAGAATAATCATGATATATATCACTGCTATTATAATCCCATTTGGTTTCTCATAACCGCAAAATTTTTATTCTTTTTCAATGTTAACATGATTATTTTGGGTTTAATCTATTAACTAAAACCAAAAAACATAGTGTGAGAAACAATAATCATAATGAGAAACTAAATAATCATAAAGACTCATTTATTGGATTTCTAAATTATGTCTCCATATTTTCAATATATGACACATTAGTTTTAGCCAAATCCATTAATTATCATCATATATTCAAATTCATCAAAATTATTGGAAAATAAAAATTGAATTATCTTAATTATATACCACAATACAATAAAATCATGTGTGTAGACAGTTCTGTTGCTATGCACTATGTGATGATTGGGTAAATCCTAATGTGACCTTTTCAAATTTATTACCACTAGGTAAAACAATTACTAAACAAAATTTACTTTTAGTATCCAAACAAGGATTTATTTCTTATAAAAACCCCATAATATCTTCCCTACCAAAACATTAGGAAATTATTCAATACTTATCCTCAACATCTATCATAGGGTTATGATCCATAATTTTTTTTTTTCAAATCTAGTTCCAAAGGTTTCTGGTAGACATGCTTTGATACCCATTTTAGAAACCCTGGCCCCATTAACCAATATATGGTCTTTTATATTATTACTCTAGAATAAGATACAAGGAATCACATCCTAAAATACAAAATAGTTTAGGGGTAATTGTAAACTAGATACATAATTTATTCTTACAATAAATCCAAAAATACAAAATTAAAAAAATAAATTTTATTATAATATAATTATTCCATCTATAATATCTTTTAATATCAGTCATATTAAAATTCAGGGATTCCGAGTAATTGAAAAAAAATAAGGGTGAACTAAAATTCTCAGTAAGGGATATGTAGAGTTGAAGTTATCATAAATTAATAAGTATAATCAACATGGAAAGTTAAATGACTGAAGATTCCTTCTATATAAATAATTTTACTGAAATAATTAATATGAAATGTTAAATAATAGAGAACACATTATATTTAATAAGAAACCTGACTATCATAACTGGATATGTCATAATCAATATGACGGGGTAAATAGCAGAAAAAAAAAATTCCATTTAAAAAAACAACTCATATTTAAAATAATCAAAAGCCAATATCATTATGAAAATATCATGGATAATAATAACTAACATCCTATTCTGTGATAATATTAATCATTATATATCATGTTCTCTGGAAAATGATATTTATACCACCAATACCTTTCACAAGACGGTTTAAAACAACATGTAGAACCCTGTTTGATACTATCTTACTTATTTTCATCATGATACTACTAGTTCATTAAGGGGATATATAATTAAGGTATCTACCTATAACTACATTTCCAAAACATTCCTCACATATAAAATAATATATTTGATATATGAACAATGTTCCTTATCAAATAAATTTCTGTATTGAGTAAATAATATGGATTTATCAATATTTCCCTTGATAATAAAATAAATTTCAATATAGAAAACAATATATAGAAATTATATATATTTTAATAAATAAACATATCCACGATGAATATTATAGTTATTTAGGTGAAATATAATGTGTAATGATCACAAGTTAGTGAATATTTCAAGGGAAATATAATAACTAAAAATGAATAATGAAATTGAATTTCCATACCTTCATTGGTAAAAATGATCATAAACCATACATAGAAAGAATAAAAATGGTATCAATAAAACATATCCTCAGTGTTGTATAATTTAAATAAATTGTTGTTGGTATTTATGAATAGAAATACCATAAAAATATTTTTAAATACATTATATAGGAAAATATACTTTTCAGTTTGAAAATATATATTTATTAAACTAAATGATCAAAAATTATTTTGAAAATTTATTTCAATGAAAATTACCTTTGAATCCTAAAAATTAAACTTTAAAAATTTGATTGGTCCTTATGGGGGTAAATTTTGGTCATGTCATACATGTTAAAAAAATATTACTATGACTTTTTCTATAAAAGTAAAATGGGAATTATTTGGAAAGCAACACAAAGATTTGTTTAAAAATATTTTTTTTTCAAAAATCCAATCATGGGTAAAAATGTGTTTAATAAATAATTTTGAAGAATTTACAGAACATTTTTAATAACATTTTTATAAAAAATGGTTTTGGAATAAAAATTAATTTCAAACAAAGAGAGAAATGAAGTATTATTTTATTGAAAACATTTTCTCAATCATTTTATGTACAAATATATAAAAAAATTCTACAATTACATAAAAAATTCATGTATATCCGTTGAAGAAAATAATAATTTTGGCTTATTATAAAATTATAAAATTGTTTTCTTTAACTTAAACACAAGTATAAATAATCATAATTAAAATTAGATTATAAAATAATCCCTTATAATGATCATAATGTTGAAGTGAAAATTAATAAATGAATAGATATTGTGTATAAAATATAATACCACAAATTTTTTTTAATATTTGTCTAAATATACTAAAAATTTAATACATGCATAATCATATAATATTAAAGACAACAAATAAGTAATATAACCCAATGAAAAGAAATTGAGATATAAAAAAAATTACCACTTGGTAATTTTCAATTAAAATCCCCTTAGATGAAATAAATCAAAATTAAACTTAAAATACAATTAATTATTAATTATTCATGATATTACATGTCAAATCAGCAATATGTGCACTATATAAAATATATTAGGTGTATACAATTATAATATAGCTTCATGGAGGGAAATTTAGATAAATTCTGTTACCTCATGATTTTTTCTGGTTGAATGTGCTTTAACTTCATGTATAGTGGGTTTAAAATTTTGATTAACTTATAATGAAACAATATTAGCATTTATAATATCATATATTATCTATTTATAATATATTATTACCTGTTTTAATAATATTTAATTACTTTCATTGATTTGAGTGTTAATTTCCTTGTTTTCTCATTCATGCTTTATCAAGTAATTTCTAGTAGTATTTCATATTATATAGTTCAATATTATCTAGAATAATACTCATGAAATAATTATCATATTTATAAATTATTTATACTTTTAAGACTAATCAGTATTTGTTTTTTAGAAATGAAGTATACTATGATCATGGAGATGGTAGGCCATACATATGCATTAGTGATATTTCAATTTTTCAATGATCATTATCAAAAGGAGTTAAGTAATATAATATAGAAACTTAAACCTTTTAAAAATATTTTTATATTATTGTAGTAAATATTATCCATTAAATAGAAATCGAGGACAAAAAATTCTAGTGTTGTTGTTAGAATATGAACTTGATTAGACAACATGTAACAAGAATAAAATATATTTTTATTATTCTTCGTAATGAGCCCATATCTCATTTATAGATCTTATATTAGTGTAGGTTAACTTGGGGAATACAATTACAAACAAAATGAGCTAAAAATCCCTATAAGGGAATAAACAGGGGATTCATGATTTAGAATCTATAACACGATAACATAAATGCATGGATCCTGAATAAAAATATTAAATAATAACATATAGAACAAGGAATCATATGATTTTGGAAATATTTTAGTTTGTAAGAAACATATAACATGAAATAAACACAAGTCAAAGATAACCACCAAGACTATATCTGCTCGTGGAAAAAGTCTAATAATGGATTAGATTTACTCCCAAATACCATACATGAAATCTCATGAGACTAAAAATTACCAAATGCATTTGATAACTATCTAGAAACACCAATCATAAAATTTCCATGCATGTGTTAAACATAAATAATAAAACCTAATGAGTAAACATAAGGTTTTCCCATATAAGGAAATGGATATCAAAATCATGTCATAAGGCATAACAAAAGGGAATATAACAATGGTATCCATAAAAGAAGGGATTTAAATAATTCTTGTATATTCATATAGAAAAATAAGAATAGATCATGAATACAGATTTCTAACTGAATTGAAATCATGAAAATGAGTCGTTAGTTAAAATTGGAAATGTGCCCCTTAAGTGTGGTTCAAGGGAAAATAATGAAGGGACTTTAAAGGGGGAAAAGGTTTAATTGTGTGAATAAAACCAAAAATGAACTGAAATAGTTTTTTATTATAAATGTTTTATTTTAGAAAAATATTTTATGCTTAAAATAGTTTATTGAGTGTACTTTAATGTTGGTATGAAAAAGAGGTACCCTTAAATAGGGTATGTTTAACCCAAAAAATTGAGATTGTAACCTTATAAAACACGTAATTACCCATCAAATAAAGATAAATTCACAAACAAAAATATTTTTGGTACATATATATATATATATATTATTTTAATTATATAATTATTATTTATGGATAAATTGATATAAATAGAAATAAATTTTATCCCAAAGGAAAAAAATGGATGTTCGGAGTGATCCATTACCTTATCTTTGAAATCATTCTTCAATTGATGTTAATGTGATGGATAATTAAATTAAAATAATTAATTACTTAATTATTAACCTATTATACATGTATTTTATTTAATAAAATTTTATTGAGTTCATTGATGTCCATTTTTATTAGTTATAGAGTTCAATTTCATCATTCCAGGAGCATACATTTTCATAGTTTCATGGTTGGTCTACTTGTATATAATTATGGAAGTTATTTTCAAATTGAAATAATTATACTTTATTGAAATTATATGTTATTAATAAAATAAAATATTTTTAAATGTTCATGTATATTATTTTAATGATATGAGGATGATTCATTTGACGAAATGTTAATGATAAATGTTTAGTTTATTTTGGTGATTTTTCAATAATCACAAACTAGTTTCATTTTATTTAATATTATTTCAATATATTAGATATATACATAAAAATTTAAAATATATATATATTATAATCTGTTATAATCATAATAATGGTTTTATGACCATTGTTGAAGGTGATATTGGAAAACAAAAACTTGGCATTCACAAATGCGGGGAACTGACATATCACAGATGATGTTTTCATATTTAGAATAAATGGTAAAGATAAGATATTTTATGATAGATATTTCATTAACATAATAAAAATATAGTATATATATATGATATTATATTTACCATGTCACTTTGGATAGGTGATTTGGGGTGAAGAAAATAAAAGAAAATAAATTAAAGGAAAATGATTGAGGATTTTACCTCTTGAATGTAATCTCCTTGAGAAACTCCTTAAGGAACATGGGTTTGGTGTTTTGTTGTGGTTATCAGCTCTTAGACATGGATAAGAGTCTTAAGAAGAGAATTGGGAAGAATATTGGAAATCTATAAGTCTTATAACTTGTGATGAGAAAGAGTGGTGAGGGGTGGTATTTATACTGGGAGGAAATGGGTTTTTTTATTATTATATATATTACTTTATTATTTTGGATCAAGAATATCAATAGTGTTCATTAATATGAATAAATATAGTAAATAGTTTTGGTGTGTTCAAACTAATGGGATCTTACATCATTATAACATTATACATGAATCAAATATTCATGTATTTAGTTTTTAATTTTAAATACTTAAAATTATAGTATTTCACTATTCACCCAAAATCCAATTATTTTAGAGAAATCCAAAAAATTCACCCTAATAATTTTTTTATGTGCAGATTTTAAAAATTGAATTCATTTTACGAAAATAAATTTATAAATAAAATCATCATTTATTCGAAAAATATCGATTTTAATATTTTTATCAATTTTATGACCCATTGGAA
This sequence comes from Viscum album, assembly GCA_963277665.1. Classification (NCBI taxonomy): domain Eukaryota; kingdom Viridiplantae; phylum Streptophyta; class Magnoliopsida; order Santalales; family Viscaceae; genus Viscum; species Viscum album. The sequence continues at coordinate 1,884,125,934 of OY728132.1, forward strand.
ATTAAATTAAGGTCTCATGAAATTATATTATAATTATAAAAAAACATAACATTAATTAATGATTCTAATTAATGGAAATAAATTCTCATTTAATTCGTTCTAATAATTATAAAATTGTAAAAAAAAAATTATGTTTTACAAAAATAACCACACTTAATCTATCATTTTTAATTAATTTATTTACTAATATTAATATTTAAAAACATCCAACTTTAACTTATAAGATTACTAAATTTTATTTTATAGTTTCATAGGTGAGGTTACTATTCTAATGGCGAGATTACTATTCCTGATATCCGAATTACCTTTCAAATAGTCAGGTTAATATTCGATAGTATTGGTTCCATAATTTCAATAAATACCACTTATTTCATTCATTCTTCATTTAATTATAATTTATATCAATGTTATATATTTTCATATTTAAAATTAATTGAATATTATTATGTTTTATGTCGACATATGTGTTCATGATTGTAGTCATTGTATTTGATCGAGCATATCCAAATTTTCTCATTCATATTATATTATTTTCAATTTATTGTCATGCTCTAATATATTTAAAATTATTACTAGTTTATTTGATAAATAATGTATCATTATTAAATTTCTCTAATAATGATTTCATTGGGTTCACAATGTTTTGTATGTGTTTTATGACATAATAAGGGAAATTTCATTTAGAAAATTATGGGTCGTTACATTCTACCCCTTATGAAATTTCTCCCTCAAAATTTTGTTTTATAAACTAAGGTGAAAATAGGGGAGGGTGTTTAGTTTTCATAACATCCTCTAGTTCCCATATATACTATTCATAATTATGGTATCTTCATAGTAATTTGGCTAGGTGACTTGTCTTATTGCGTAGAAATTTGTCTCTATAGTCAAAAGTCTCCATCTTCTACTCTTCATAAGAGAAATGCACTACAGAAAATATGGTCTTTATTAGCGCTAGAAAAGGGAATTAACAGGGCTCGAAAATCTCAATTAATCGAGGAAAAGATACAGGGGGACCCTATAACAGTGCTAAAAAAGTGTTGATAAATGGGTCCTTTATCAATGATTTTTTAAAAGTGATGATAAATGTTAAAAATATATTAAAAAAATATTTCTTCAATTCGGGGAGGGGCTTCAACAGCGCTTGAATCCCCCTTTAATGGTTCCCCCAAACACAGCATGCACACCCCAGCCACCCCCACCCTCTTTAATAGTGCTAGCCATTATTCCCCATCTGTGCGCCCAACCTGTCTCCCCTGAGATTCTAACTCAGGACATGTTGACTATGCTCCAAATTCTTTACCACTCAACAATATTTATTTTCTCTTAATTTATTAATATATCTATTTATTTTTATATATATTTAGTTATATTTACACGTATATTAATATATATTTATATTAACATATATATATATATATTAATATATATTGTGATATTTATATATATATAGTTATATTAATATATATATATATCTGTATATTAATATATATATATATATTTATATTTATATTAATATATATCGTTATAATTATATATTAATATATTTATTTGTATATTAACATATATTTATAACATCATTTTTAAATACATTTATAAAATTTTCATTTTTGTGTGTGTCTATAGATAAATAAATACATATATACAACACACACACACAAACATATATATTTATTTGTATATTATATGTTTATATGTAAGTATAGTAATACATATTTATATACATTTTCAAATATTATATATTAATATGTATATACATATGTTTAGAATATATAGATAATATATATCAGTTTGTTAATACAGGCACACACAAATATATATATATACACGTACACATTATATAGGTATGTAAATATTCATATATTTTTATTTTAAATAAAATTGATATTAGTTTTTTATTTAGATAGGGATTATATATTTAGAAATATATTTTATATGTAAATATGTTTAATTATTTATTTATTTAATTTAATTATTATGTGTGAATATATACAAAATATGAATATATTGTTATATATTTGACTATAAATAACATTACATAATTAAAAATGATAAGAATCTCTGAAAACCAAAAAAACTGGTAAAATGGAGATACTCTCAAAACTCGTAAATACAGTCAGAACGTCAAATAAACACTAAAATCAAGGTAATGATGAAAACTTATGATCTGAGAGTTTGTTAAATCTCTTTGAAAAGTCAAATATAATATCAAAAAATAAGATTTGATATGATAGATGTTGGAGGCCGAATAGACAGGTAGATCATAAGTTACATATTCTTGAAAAAGCTACAGATAGGACAACAATTCTAGAAGTGGGGGCTTGAAAAGCCTAACAAACCACAATCACTGAAATTGGCATAAATTTTGATCTGATTGTCCATTTCAGCTCAGTGACTAGTCAAACCAAAGCTCACATAACAAAATATGATACAATAGGTGGAGGAGGCCAAACAAACACACAAATCGGGAGTTAGTTTTGCTTTATGAAAAATATGACCAGGAACCAGACATTGAAATGGAGTTTTAGAAGCCTTCTGATGGTTTTTTGGGGTTTTATGTTCCAAGTCTTTTTGGAACTATTTTCAAGTCATCCTTTTATGTATATATCTTCTCTTAATTTTATTTGGTATGTGGTAGAGCTTAAATGGACACTCGGAGCAAAATTTATAGTCATTTAAGGTTGGAGTTTTTTTTGAGTGGTATAACTGATAAATCTTCCGTTTATTTGATCAAATCATAGTTTCGATTAGAATAATTCCTTATTCATCTCATAATATTCTATTTGAATGGTCTTGATGCTCAAATGGGAACCCAGAGTAGAAGTTATGCCTATTTTAGTGAGTTGTGGGTATCTTAGGTTTTTAGGTGCTGGGAGGGTTGGTCAATTTCAAACGATAATAACTTCAAATCCGGGTGTCCGTTTTGGTTATACCACATATCAAAACAAAACTTACGAAATATATACACACTCAGGTCACCATTAAAATCCCTTATCAGGTTCTTTAAGACCTAAAAGTCCCAAAATACCTCTAGATGATCATAAGTTTGCCTCAGGGTGTTCTTTTTTCAATAACATCTACTTCGAGTGTCTGTTTTTCCTCTAACACATCTCAAATCAATGATTACAACTATATTTACATTCTAGTGACCACTAAAACACCTTCTCATATCCATCAAGGCATCAAAAGATTTATAATCCCTCCAATCGACCATAAATTTTTACCTTGGGTGTTTGTTTTGCATCTACCACATATCAAATCGATAAAAAACATTTTTAAAAAATATATATTATATTTATATCAATATAAATATAGTTATATATCAATATATTATTTTCTATGAAATATAATTTTTTTAAAATATACACTTCCTCAGCGCTAGGAAAAAAATCGCAGATAATGCCCCTCCCCCTTATCAATGCTACAAAAAAAAGTACTCACAAAGGGGGTGCCATTATGATGGCTAAAAAAAGGTTGATAAAGGGTAAATTTTAACAGAACTATTTTTAGCACAGATAAAAGTTCCCTTTATCAGTGCTTTTTTTAGCGCTAATAAAGGATGGTGCTGCAGAAACCTTGTTTTGTGGTAGTGATGATTTTCAAGTTGTACCAACTCTATGTTCAATGCATGTAGGTGATATGGTGTAAACTTTCTCAGGAGGGAAACACAGGGTAAATCATATACTTGGTACATGTTAGGTCAAAGATACAGGTGATAGGACATATCTCTAACAAGATCTAGAATATTTAGTGGGTGGATGTACATGGTACTTTTCTTTAATTTCATTCTAAATATCATGAATCTCTTCCACAGAGATATGTGAATGAATAATTTGTCACCAACATCAAACATTATGTCCTATCAATGATTTTTTGTATAGCTGTTCTATTGAATTTGTGTATCCTAGATATGTTGCTGGATGGTCTCCACATTTTCATCCATTTCCTCATTCATTTCAAGTCCCAGTATTATACATTAACTATCTTTATCCTAGCATATGGGTTTTATACATATTATGTCTTATAGGTCCTCATATGGATCTATTAGGATGATTTAGTGTAAATTATTATTATAAGAGAACATGACCAATGTAATATGTTGATCATGTCCTCCTTTTATTTCCATTGAGAATGCTATCAATATTTATTCTAGTGTATCAATAGTCTCTTCAGATTATCCATTAGTTTGGTCGTGATAAGTGGTATTGAAAACTAAATTATTAGAGCATGTTGGAGACTTTCCTAGAACATTGAGGTAAATCTAAAATTCTAATTAGATATAATTGATAATGGTAATATATAAAGACTCACCAATTTTATGATGTATATACATAAAATTTAGTTGAGTGAGAAGTCCTCTAAAATCATAATAAACTTGTGAGACATCATAAGATGATCCAAAATTACACATATAGTATTATTTCCTCCTGATATCTTTGAAAGTATATTGGAAATTTACATAGTGATTTGATCTCATTTTTATATAGGCATGGGTAATGGTTTCATCATTTATTTATAATTTTTCAATTTATCCTTCACTTTTATTCATGCCAAGAACATTGATGCATATTTAGTGATCAACTTCTTCATATTGTCCCTCGAATAGTGATATCAAAGATCTTGATACATCATTATGCTCGCTATGTGAATAGTGAATGTTAAGTTACGTAAATCTTTAAAAATCACTTTCTTTATCTCTATATTAGATGGTATATAATGTTCTGAACCAAATTTTATGACCCCATAATCAATTTTTTAATTCTTAGGATTTCCCATTTCTAATATATTCAACCTTCTAAATTTCCACATCTTTTCTTTGAGAATCATTAATTTTTTCTATAATGAATCATTGGGAAATATTTTTTTAAATGAATTATAATATACATTCCTTTATAAGTCTCATTTATATCATTTTAAATCCAAATAATATTAGATACTTCCAAATTCTTATCATTGATAGTGTTGTATGATTCTTTCTACTTAGAGCATTTGAAACATTATTTTCTTTACTAGGACTGTAGTGAATTGAGAGGTTATAATTATTAATAAGATATAACTATATTTATAGGAAAAAATTATGATTCTTCTATGGGAATATATATTTAAGGATCTTATGATTTGTAAATATATCACACTTGTCCCCATATAGATAATTCTGCTAAATTTTCAATGTGACGATCATAGTCGCCAATTCCAGATCATGTGTGGTATATTTTTTCACACAACCGTGAAATTGGCTTGAGTTGTAAGATATCACATTATTATTTGGAATCAGTATATATATTAAACCTTTTATTAAAGTATCACTTTATATCACAAGTATTTCCCTACATTTTGGTTGTGTAAGTACTAGTGAAGTGATAAGCCTCGTCTTCACCCCTTTGAAGCAATCATCACATTCACTGGTCCAAACTAAAATTAATCCCTTATGAGTCATCATGTTCAATGGTTTTGAAAATCCTAATAGGTTTGTAAAAAATCATCGATAATACCTAGCTATTCCATGGAAACTATGGATCCCCATTATAGATTTTTTCTTGAGAGACTCTTTATTTTAGATTGGTCTACTAAATCCATTTTCAAGTGATAAAATTCCCAAATAATGATTCTTCTTCTATATATAACTCACATTTACTATAGTTTTCATATAGTTTCTTAATTATTATTGTATTTATCATAGTATTAAAATTTTCCTCATGTTCCTCCTTGCACTTGGAGTATATTAGAATATCAATTACAAAGACTACCAAAAAAATTTGAGGTAACCTCTAATGAATTGTTTCATTAAGTCTGTAAAATTTGTTGGAGAATTTGTGAGTATGAAGGGAATCACTATATACTCATAGTTTTCTTACCTCATTTAGAAGGTATTCTTTGAAATATATTCCTTCCTCACCTTTAATTGGTGATATCATGACTGAAGGTGCACCTTAGAGAAATACTTGTCCCCATATAGTTGATTGAATGATTCATCTATCAATTGCAAGCAGTACTTTTTCATTATTGTGATTTTTTTTTAAATCACAATAATAAATAGAGAGTTTCATTTATCAAGAGTTATTATTTACAAATAGGACCGTTTCACCTGACGGTGAAGCACTTGAGTATGTAAAACCCTTGTATAGATTGTATTATAACTGCTTCTTCTTTTCTTCCAACTCAATGGCAGCCATCCTATAAGGATCATTGATATAGAAATAGATAGAGTTATAATATCAATTGAAAACTCAACCTCTCGGTTGATAGGATGACTAAGAAACTCTTTAGATAGCACATCTTTATAGTCCCTCCCAATGGTCATGTATTCAATCATGATTCTGTCCTTTATCTCAATCATTTTAGATAGATATGCTTGATCATAATTCAATAGTATCCATAATTGAGACAATTATTCTGAAGTAAATTCATCATCCTCCTTACACATGTACATTATTATTGGATTCCTCTAGATGTGAAGAATGATCTCCCTTTACCAATAGTTTATTTTTTCTTTGTATAAAGGTAGATAATTCATTACCAATATAGAGTTGAACTCTAATAAAGGATGTAAGAAGATATTTATTTGGCGGTTTAGTCAAAAAAATTACCAAGGAGGAGTTATATAATTTATGTTTAATAAATTCCTCATTCATTTTCCTCAGAGATAACCAAAAATTCTTATTTTGAGGTGGGGTTTGAATAGTGTTTATAAACTTGAAAGATATAAAAGAATGCATATGAAAAAATAAAATAGTACATTCACTAATATTGAATGAATAACCTACATAAATGTCACAACATCATTTTTCAGATCCACCTCTATAGTAGTGATAGATATTCCATTACTAACTTGGAGGTTTCTGTTATTTATTATCTTATAAAATCCTTGGTTTAGGTAATTGGCTCACATCATGCCCATGTTTCTTGTAGTTGAAACAATTCACTAATGGATGAGTATTGATCTGAACATTACATTGTTATTCCATATTATTGTGCTTATTAAAATCCCTTCTAACATAATTATCCTTATTTATCTTTCTTCTATATTTAAAGCATCTTCTGGTTCCCTTTAAATAGTTCCTGGGATGCTTCTTCCCAAACTTTTGAAATGTGGGATGTTGAGTTTTCTTTCATTATGGGATTTATCTAATGATCTTCCCATACTAAATTCCATTTTCCTCTTTTTATCTCTAATACCATGAGACCATTATATTCTTTGATCTCCCTATCAACCTTAAGCACACAACAGAAAATATCCTCATATATTTAAAATTCTCAAATCGCCAATGATTTTCATAGACTCATCTTAAATAAACTAATGTAGTGATCCACCTTTATTTCATTGTTCATTAAAAATAAAAAGGTATGTCATAAAATCATTTTAAATTTTATTTTTATTCCCAAACAGATTCATCTTCCTTTTACTTTAGTCTAGGAAACTCACACTCTATCATAAGATGGAGTGTTTGGGGAAGATATTTGTTGAAAAATATTTTCTTAATTCCTTCCTAATCCATGGAATCAATGTCTACATTAGAGTCTTTTTATCTTTTTCCACCATTGATCATCCTTCCATTAAAAATGATAGATCATTAGTATGACTTTATTTTCATATTATCATTTAAGGAAAAAGAATATCTTCTCAGTAGAGTTGATCCTTTATTTCATGATAAGGTGATTGGAATATCCACTAAATATAGGAGGCTTTTGTCAAATAATTTTTTTGACAACAACATGTTCTTTATTAGGAGAATGAGGGACTCCTATATGATTCGCTTTATTATTCATAACATGAGAAAGTCAATCCAATAATATCATGATGTTTTGATCTCCCATTCCCATCAAATTTATAATTTCATTAGGGAAATATTCATATTCCCTATCAAATTGACTATTTTTATGAGTTTTACTCTTTCCCACCATTAACTAATTAAATAAAAATAAAAAACATGGGGCCTAAATTCTTAGCTAATAAGATTATAAAAATGAAACTATGAACATAGAAGGATAAAATTAGAAATAAAAATTATATTTTAACATGTCACTCCTTATTTTTAAATCTAGGTAATCCATGGTTATATAATTATCCATATGGTTCGTAATAATGTTTTATAGTCCTAATCCATAAAAATAATTGGACCATGCACAAATACTAACTATAGTGAACTATTCATATTACACATATTATTACATGATTTTAGTCATATTTATCTGTTAAATAAAAACTAAGGATAAAAAATTATAGCATCTTAATAATACATTAAACATAATTATAAAACATGTAATAAGAAGAAAACAACTTTTAATTAATATCTAGAATGATCTCTAATTTTCTTTTTGAGATCCTACATATTTATAGGATAACATAGGGAATGTATAGAAAAAATGGATGATCTAAAAATAGCAGTAAGGGAATAAAAGTGGGATTGAATCATATCACATGAGTTAGAAGTCATAACATGATAACATAAAAGAATGGATCACGAAAAAAACTATAGAATCATAGCATATAGAACACAGATTCATATGATCATGGAAATATTGGAATGTGCATGCAATATATATCATGACAGAAACATGAGTCAAATCTAGCTACCAAGACTATATCACATGGTGGAAAAAGCTCCACAATGGATTAGGCTTACTCCTTAATCCCATACATGAATTATCATGGGACTTAAAATTACCCAATGCATCAAAGAAATGTCTTGGTTCACCCATCATAACATGTTCATGAATATGCGTTCCACATAATGAATCAAACATGAGGAATTAACATAATTGTTACCCATGGAAAGAAATGGGTATCATAATCATGTCATAAGGCATAACCAATGGGAATATAAAAATAGTATCCATGAAATAATCTATTTAAAACATTATTAGAAATTAGTAATAGAAAAAATGAATATATCATTAATAGTGATATATAACTAAATTGAGAACATGAAAAATAGTGTTTAGTTAACATTAGAAATGTTCCACTTAATTTTAGTTTTAAGAAAAATAATAGATTATGTATATAGGATAAAAGAATAATTGTTTCCATAAAACCATAAATAAAAAAATAGTTTTCATGGTAAATTGAGTGATTTTAGAAAAATATTTTAATCTAAAATTACATTATGTAGTGTACTTAGAACTACATAAAAAAGAGATGATCCCTTCAATCATGCATTCTTGTCGAGTGGAATTGAAAAAGGGAACCTTATAAAACACGTAATTCCCCATAAAAGAATTATGAATTAGGATACACAAATATGTGTGGAAAATACAAATAGAATATACATTAATTTTATAAAACAATGAAGGTATAAGTTAAGGCAAATAGAAATAAAGTGTATCCTAAAGGGAAAATGGACGTTTAGAGACATCCCTTACCTTATGTCCGAAAGAATTATACACATAAACATAATGTCGTGGATAAAAAATGGGATTCATTAATTTCATAATTATAAAAATATTTTTATTTTATTTTATTTAATATAATTTTATTAAGTTCATTTATATCCATTTTTACGATTTTTAATGTTAAATTTTTTCATTCTGAGAGCATTTGTTTTTACGGTTTCATTGTCAGTTTACTTGTATGTAATTATGGAAGTTCTTTTCAAATGGGAATAATCATACATAAGTGAAATTATATGGTATTTTCAAACATAAAAAAGCTTAAATTGTCCCATGTTTCATTTTTTTCTTTTATAAGGATGATTCATTTGATAAAACATTAATGATAAACGTTTAGTTTATTTTTTTGTTTTTCAATCATCATGAAATAGTTTTGTTTTATTTAATATTATGTGTATATATTAGTTATAGAACATGAAACAAGTTAATATATATATTTATATATATTAAAATATGGTTTAAACATAATAATTATTTTATAACCATCCTTGAAGGTTGGAATGGAAAACCAAAACTCTTCATTCATGAAGGTGGTGAACTGAAAAATCACGAATGATGTTTTCATTTTCATAATTAAAGGGGAAGATAAGAGGTTGGATTATTGTTATTCCATTGACATAATAAAATTATAGTATATATATGACACTGGAGTAATCATTATTATTTTCATTTGGGAGGTGGATAAAGGATAATAAAATAAAATAAACTAAAAATCAAAGGACAGTGGACTTTACCCCTTGAATGTCATCTCCTTATAAACCAACTTAAGGCACTTTGGTATCAAATTATGTTTAGACCAGTAGATCTCGTATTTGGGTAGGAGGCGTGGGAGCTTAATTTTTTATAATATTGATAAGATACATGACTTAGAAGGTGTGATGAGAAGGGTAGTGAGGGTGGTATTTATAAGGGATAGAGATGAGTTTTTTATTATTATATTCATTAGATTATTATTTTTACAAAAAATATAAATAGTGTGGATTCTAATGACTAAATATAGTATATATTTCATGATATTCAGAACCAATGGGTTATTAAATAATTCATAAATTATCCATAACTCGAAATTTCACATATTTTTCTTATAATGTTAAATACCAAAAATTATTTTATTTCACTATTCACCAAAAATTCAAATATTTTTTATAAATCCCAAGATTTATCCCTAAAAATATTTTTTATTTTTATATATTAAAAATTGAATCCATTTTATGAAATTAATTTTATAATTATGATAAATTTAATTTTTAAAAAAAGTATCATTTTTTCAAGAAAATAGATTTTAATATAATAATAATTTTTGTGAAAATTTGATAAATTAATTAAAGTATAATAAAGTTATATTATTATTATAGTAAAACATTATATTAATTTATGAATCTAGTTTCTGAAATTAAATTTTATTTAAAATCATTATATTAATTATAAAATTGAAAATAAACATTTACATTTTTTAAAAATATCTACAGTTAATTTATTATTTTAAAACATTTATTTACTTATTCCATGATATAAATATATCATATTTGAATTTAGAATATAACTAAATATTATTTTATAATTTCATCGCTGAGGTTTATTGAGTTTTCTAGTGCATCAAAATAGTTTTTTATTTTAAACTAGAACTTATGCAATATAACAGCAACCCTATGTCGTCTCTCGGAGGAGCCTTAGATCATTAATTCCAAAAATTGGTTTTGATTATGAAATTAAAAAAATTAAATGGAGTTTTATAATACTTGGGTTTGATTTTTTAAGATGACAATAGAAAATGGATGTATTAAAACAATGTAGAAATGAACAAGATTAATTAAATGTGATCAACTCAGTGGAGTATCGCGATGCTCGTCCTTCATCTCTTCAAGATAAAGGGTATAGATATTTTAATTCCTGGTTTTTAACACCTATTACCATAATTATAAAAAGTTTATACTAGGATACCTCCTATGTTTCAGTCAAAAACACACAATCATTCACCGTACACCGCCGATGATTGGGTGATTTGTGTTCGACTTCATAATTGAAACTCACTAAGGAAATACATGAAGAACTCGATGTGATGTCTAGGTTTGTAGTTTATTTCTTGGATATACCATGAAATAAATCTACATGTCATTGATAGTTCATATGTGAGTTCAATTGACCAATATAAACCACACAAACCCCGCAATTGAATGAGAGAGAAAAAGGGATGAATAGTGGGTGAAACATCACATGAAAGGGTACCCCCAAACATGATCATTTGAGTTTGAGTATAACATAAAAGTATATAAATAAATTAAATAAAAATATAGGATTATGAAAAACAATATACAACCTAGAATTGAAAATTTCATTCAAAATAATACAAGTATGAAGCTCGGGATTACATCACGTTCCTCCCCGGGTGATCACAAGGGGTTTAGAAACCCATGGGAGGGGAGGAAGAAGAAAATGTTTGAGTAGAACTTCCCAAATCCTCCATAACATATAGGAATTATGGGGAGATAAATTTGGGACTCCAAAATGGCAGAACCACTCCTCCGGGTTGAACTCCAAAATGGGGTGCCCAAGGTGCCAATTTATAGTCAAAGTGGGAATTGGTTTTGGGCACCCTGATTTCAAGAATGAAATTGGTCCATGATTGTGGCTAGTCAAAAACTATTAAATAACTTTTTAAAATACTAAATAGTTGTTTACCTACATCTTTTCTACCTCAATTTCAAATTTGGCGTCCACATATAGAATATTAGAAGAGATATGTCCAAAATAAAGAAGAAAATATTTGACCCCGTGTAGATCCACTTTATTGGACAGATCAGATTGTATGGGCCTCATAATGGATGAATTGGTCTTTTATTCATTCATAGGATATTCATCTCATTCAATTTTGGACGATCCCACAAAGTTTTATCTCTTTTTAATTTTTATTTTAGTAGCAGCATGCATTTTAGTCCACTGGTGTGCTTGGATCATGTGCAGATTGGCCCATTTTTCATTGACTTCATAATGGGTCATCCAAATCACCTCCACCTACAATATAATTATCAAAACAAGTAACATTTCCCTTTTTAACAGTGTTAAAAACAAAATAATTGAATCAAATAATGAGTAAATTTTGATATTATACTTTTATTTTTCAATACAAAACCAGTTTAATACATTGGTATAAAGGTGAAATAAAATAGTGAATCGTGGTACGATCACACCCCCACACCTAAACATTTTTACTCCTAGGCAAAGTATAATATCCTAATCATGTCACATTCCAAAATCAAATGATTGAAATCATCCAATATTCTATTTAAATTAAATTCATTATGTATCATTTATGAAATCAAATTTCTTATCATTTTTCTATGCTCACATTCAAATTTGTTCAACTTCATTTGTTCACCCATTAAACATGTCGTAACCTGCCTCACATAGAAATTTTTCCACTTCACTCAAGGAACATATGAAAGTGTATTTGTTCTCTTTACCAAATTTCATTTTATCATACCATATACTTTCCAAGATTCTCATTTCTCTACCAACAGAAACTAATGTGCTACTCAAGAGGACTTCCAACCAGATGTTCTGAGATTTAAGGGTTGCTAGGATTTAATGTTTAAAAATATGAGGCAAAGCAGGAGTGTTTAATCTCTTATATACAAAACATTTCAAAATTATGCAAGTGTTCACAATGAATATACACACTCAAACCCTCACAAAGTGTATCACCCCCAACTCACTTTCCCCATTGTCTATTTTTTTGGGTCACAACCATACAGGGAATAATATTGAGTAAACATCATATTTTCTCCAAAAAAAAATTCGTTTGTTCTTTTTTTCAATGTATAGAAAAAATTCCATTTTTTATAGTTTTTTTCAAGATAAAGAGGGAAAAATGTGTAAAACAATGATGTAATATGGATTATAAACCAATTACCCAAGGAAAATGTAGACACCCTTTATATAAACCCATAAAAATGATTCTCTCCCCATAATTCCCATGGAAACATCCTCTATCCCACACTTGCTGAAAATAAACAAGAATATTCATAAGATATGGGTAGGTATGGATAAATTATTTTCTAATGTTGTTACCTAGTAGGAATTTCGTGGTCTTTAAGGATTAAGAAGGATATAATGGTAAGGTGGCCAAAAATAGAGGATAATTTTATAAAGTATTTTTCAATGAATGATTTCATCTATCATGAATGTAGCGTACTAGAATCTTATGGCTTCAAGCAGGATCAAGGAAAATTATAGTTACTCTACATGACCCGAGACTCTCAAGAAAGTGATTAAAAGTAAGTATATCAAATAAAGGGCTTATAATGTCTCTCGGGTAAGGGATTAAAATATTGGTCACTACTAATGAGTCATGGGATTCAAAAAAAATCATTAACACCTAAGAATGATTTGAAAATAAAAATTCTGGAAAAATATTCCATATCAACATTCACTTGAAAAACATTTTTTCAAAAACATTGGAATTTTCCACATAATCAACTCAAGAATGAAAAATAATTCAATATATTCTTTTTATGATCAATTTTTATCTAAAAAATCAGAATAAGGAAAAAGAAATCAAAAACGAAAAAACAAATTTTTTTAATTTTTTTGTTTTTTTTTGTTTGTTTTTTATTTTCTTTTGTTTAATCTTAACTATGAAATGTCACCCTCCCCCACACCTAAAATTTTCATTGTCCTCAGTGAAAGTATTTTAAATAGATAGAAATGTAAATAAAGGTAGGGGAAGGGACACCCTACTTGGTGGTGTCATATGTGGCATCTATTAGTTGTATTTCCTCTACGAGATTCTTTGGAAAATACTCATAGATGTGTTTGAGCCTCTGCCCATTGAAAGTAATCCTTTGTCCACTCTTCTCATAAAAAATATGTATAGCACTAAAAGGGTGAACATCAGTAACAGTATAAGGACCGAGCCATTGGGAACTAAGCTTACCTGGGTAGAGATAAAGATTGTAATTGTACCTGAGGACCTTCTCACCAATGTAGAACTTCCACTGATGAATCATGCTATCATGTATAGCCTTTGTCTTTTCCTTATAGATCTGGGAGTTCTCATATGAATCACGTAAAAAAATTTCAAACTCTTGATTCTACAGCTTCATATGCTCACCTATATCTAAAAGATTCATATTATATTTTTTAACAACCAAATATGCATGGTTTTCTATCTCCACTGGGAGGTGACAAGCCTTTCCAAAAGTAATCATGTATGGTGTCATTCTGATTGGGGTTTTAAAATATGTATGGAATTCCCAAATTACATCATCCAAGTGGAAACTCCAATCATTTCTATTGGTTTATACCATTTTTCCAAGATTTTTTTAACTTCATGATTTTAGATTTCTGCTTTTCCGTTAGTTTGGGGGTGATATGTTGTAAAGACTTTATGAACAACCCCATACTTACGAAGAAAATTCTTTATGTTTCAATTAAAAAAATGTGAACCCTAATCCCTAATGATGAATATTGGTAAACCAAACCTACTGAAAATTTGGAACCTCACAAAATCAACAACCACTCGAGAGTCATCAGTCCTAGTAGACTTTTCTTCCACACATTTAGATACGTAGTCAACAGCCAATAAGATATACACAAAGCCAAATGAATTTTTAAAAGGCCCTATGAAATCAATACCCCATGAATAGAAGATCTCACAAAATAACATGGGATGTGGGGGTGTTTCATTCCTCTTGGAGATATTCCCTGTGAATTGGCATCGTCTACATGACTTGAAAAATATATGGGCATCCCTATACAAAGTTTTCTAATAAATTTCTTAGTCAAGGACCTTTCGAGCTGTACATTGAGAGCCAATGTGGCCCCCACAACCCAAGGTGTATCATAAGGTCAAAACAGAGGGGAACTCATGGTCAGGGATACACCGACGAACTACATGGTCACTAAAAATTCACCACAAGTATGGGCCATACAAATGTAACATTGAGAATAATGCTTAAGTCTCTTGGATTTTGAAGTACTTAAATCAATTGGGAAACTATATGTTTCTAGAAAATTCACAATGTTTGCATACTAGGGGGTATGGTCCACAACATCAGAAAGGTTCTCACGAGGGAATAATTATCCAATGGGGAGGGGTGAGTCATCATGATGGTCTAATGGTGGGGAAATCTTATTAATGTGGCCAGCTACCACATTTTCCACTCCCCTCTTGTCATGAATCTCATGGTAAAACTCTTGGGGGAGGATCATCCATATAATGAGGTGGGTTTTGGCTTCAGGTTTCTTTAGGAGGAAATGAAGGGCAACATGATCAGAGAAGACAATGATTTTTAACCCAATAGGATATGAATGGAATTTTTCCAAGGAAAACACTATAGAAAGAAGTTGTATTTCAGTGGTTGTGTAGTTTTACGAGGTAGGGTCAAGGGTATGAGAGGCATACACAATGACATGAGGAGCTTTCTCAACCCTTTGTGATAAAACTACCCCAACTCTAAAGTTAGAGGCATCACACATAAGATCAAAGGGGAGATCCCACCTAGGTGGTTGGATGACGGGAGGTGATGTGATACTCCTTATTAGAAAATTGAAATAATCCTTAAAATTATTATCAAAAACATACTCAGAATGTTTTTTTAATAATCAGGGCAGAGGAAGTGTGATGTTACTTAAGTATTTAATGAATCAGTGGTAAAAACTAGTATGACATAAGAAATATCACACCTCACGAACACATTTTAGATATGGAAGGGTTGAAATTAATTCAATTTTTTATATATTCACTTTAATTACCTCTTTTGAAATAACATTCTGAAGAACATTCCCTCATTCAACCATGAAATGGAATTTCTCATAATTTAATACAAGATCTTTTTCTATGCAACGATGGAGGATATAACCTAGGTGAGCCGAAAAAATTATCAAAGTAAGTTCCATAAACCGTGAAGTAATACCTAAATACATCTATACAACTCTGAAGGTACTCAAAAAATACTCAATATACATCGCTGAAAAGTACCAAGATCATTATATAGAACAATTGGAATCATTTTTTATAAAAATGCTCCAAATGTATAGGTAAATGTTGTCATTTCTTGATCCACAGAGGCTGTATGTATTTGAAATTAACCCAAATATCCATCAAGGAAACAATATTGGGTCTTACAATCCAATCATTCTAACATTTGGTCAATGAAAGGTAGAAGAAATTGGTACTTTGGTGTGGCTTGATTCAGTCGATGGTAGTCAATACAGACTCACCAACTATTTTTCACACATGTTAGAAACAATTCATTCCTTTCATTTAACACAAATATTATTCCTATTTTTTATTAACAATTTTCATTAGGCTAACCCATTTACAATCATATATAAGATAAGTGATCCCCATAGTAAGTAATTTACTGACTTCCAATTTTACCACTTCGAAGAGAGTGGGATTCAACCAGCATTGAGATTGTGTCATGGGCTTAGCCTCATAATCTAAAATTATATTGTGAATACAATTATATGGGCTAATATTGGGAATATTAGCCAATGTCTATCCTATTGACTTTTTACACTTTCTCAAAATATCAAGCATTTATTATTCCTACTGTTGAGAGAGGTTATTGGCAATAATGATGGGAAGTTGGTCAATACCCTCAAGATAGGTATATTTTAAATTAGATGTAAGTTGTTTCAATTCCAACACCAGTGTTTTTTGGAATGAGGGAGGGGACTTAGGGGGAGTGAGGTCCATTAAACTGTCCATCTTCTCATGTTTATTCTCAGAAGATAGAGAATATTTTGAAATGTGATTTTAGGAATCATCGATGGTCATGAGTACCTCACAATGAACACACTCATAAATTAAAACAAAAAATTTACACTATTCAGAACCCACACAACACTCAAAACATGAATCAAAACTCAAATCATCCAAAGGTGAAGAAGAGGAAAATGAATCATAGTATGGGTTGAGGAGAGAATTTTGTCTGTGTGCATAGTTTGAGAGCACATCCATTTAATAGATAGGAAGTGTGTAGGTGCACAAAAAATGCACTGCGGGAAAGGAGAGCGCCTGCGGCGATGACCTAGGTTGGAGATGAAGGAGGATCCAGCCCCCTCCTCCTCGGTTGGGGGAGGTGGGATCCTCTCCTTGGTGGATCATCCATTCACACCTTTCTCTAATATGGCATGTCTTCTTCCTTTCCCATCGATTTCACTTATCCCTAAGGGTCCCGATCTTCACGATAGATTTCCTCAACTCGCGCTTTCTCTTAAAGAGTTCAACGCAGCTTCAGACCTACACAGATCAATGTTGGTGGATCGATTCAGAGGCTGCCACCCCTCGGTTGATGCATTCGACAGATTCATCTTCGACTCTTGGGGTCTTCAAAACCGAGTGGTGGTTGGTTTTCTCGACCGGTGTCAACTGATGGTACGCTTCACTTCAGATGAGGATTTGGTCATCACCTGGTCTAGTGCTTCTCTGGTGTTCAATGGTTTTGGTTTTTTCCTCCTACGGTGGTCGTTTGATTTCAACATGAATCGTGATCCCTCTTCGGCCGTCGTTTGGGTAAGTTTTCCTGATTTTCCTCTACCCTTCAAAAATACCTCTATCATTTTTATGCTTGGTAATTTGTTTAGTCGCTACCTATGTTCTGATATTCGAACCACTACGGTTTGTCACCCCATACTGCCACGCGCTTGCATTGAGGTTGATGTTTCAAAACCTCCAACCGAGTGGCTGTGGATTTCGGTTCGAGAGGAGTTGAGGTGGAAGCAACGGGTAGTCTGTGAGTCTTAGCCTGGGTTCTATTTAGGATGCAGCAAGCTTGTCCATATGGCATCAGGATGTCGCCGCATGAACCGGTATAGGTCACCGGAGGAGTTGGTTGTTCTGGTGGTGGAACCTCAAATGCAGGTTAGTGCAGATTTGGGGGAGTACGAGGTGGTGCGAGGTGAGGTTTCAAGGGAGAAGGATCTGCATTATTTGACCCCAAGAATGATGATGTCTCCCAAGACATCCCCAAAGGATTCTTACTTGAACCCTACGATTTGTGAGGTTTTTAGCCGCCTGAAAAAGGATTTGGTTGATTCATGTTCTTCGGTTGTTCTCTTTGAAGAGGGTAATGGCACCAGCAGGAGCGCAGGTATAATTGCGGGAGAGGTTGGATAATTGGAGAGAGAGGTGGAATTGGACTTTGGTCAGGAGGTTAAAAAGGATATGCAGGAGATTTCAATCAACGCAGCGAAGGTGAATGGGGAAGCTGGCGTGGAGATATATGTGGGTGATCATCCATGCAGACTAGCCTCAGGAGATCAGCATTTTCTATTCATGGGACGTGGCTTCAATCAAGCAAGTGGATTGGTTTGTTCCTTGCAGCAAGCGGACCATAGGGAGGCTACACCCGATCCTTCAATAGGGTTAGCAATAAGGGATTTCAACCTGGATAAGCAGGTTTTGGGGGAAACCTTTGGAGCTGGGGGTTCATTGCCCTTGGGTTCTGTGCCATCAGGTACTTATGCCCAGGCAGTGGGTGCTGGTGGTAGTACCAGACCTGAAAGTAGTCAGCCCTCGAATACCCAAGCACGGGTGTCAACTTTAAAGCATGCAGGTTCTCTTCACAACTCGAGAGGCTCTTTGTCTAGCCTCAAAGTAACAGATTCGACTGTTTGAGCAATGAGGGGGACTCGGACTGTAACCAGTTCTGTACCTATGAAGACAAATCGGATGGAGAGGGACAACCCTCAGATGATGTCGATACAAGAGGAGATGGAAAGGACCTACACAGACCAAGGAGAAAAAAGGGGAATAGGGAAAACATTGACCCTAGAAGTTGCATTGTGTCCATGAAGCAGAGGACAAAGGGGCGTAAGGACTACTCTTACCTCCCTAGGCCAATGGAGACTCGGTCAACAAAGAAATTCGGGAATCCAAATGAACACAAGGCCCAAATAATGGAAGTCAAGGAGGTTCAACAGGCTAGTTGTGAGGTTGTTGTCCCTACTAGCCTTGAGGGTGAAAAGGGGCCTCCAGGCTCGGTGCAACAATGTCAGAATACCTACAATGATAACTCACAACAATAGGTAATTTTGATGCGGAATCAGATGGACCTACTATTGAACTTTAATGAGGAAATGACTGAAAACACACTGTATATTCAAGAGTTAAATAAGAAGAGTCCACTTCAGGTGACCTCTTCTAAGGAGAAGGGTAAGTTTATCGACAAGAAGACCCGCATTCTTCTTAGAGGATGCAACACGGGAAAGATCAGCATGGAGGAACTCCTGCAATATTGGTACATACATAAAAATCTATGTGAAGGAGTTCTAAAGGATGATCCTGACATCCAGATAAAGTCTATTCCCTGGATATTATTTATAGATCTTATCTCGAATCAGTTTAAACTTTTTTTTACAAATTAGTTGTGAATTTTGATTCTAAACCAGACAAGGTGTGAGGGTCCTCACTTTTTCCCCTTAAAAGTGATTGAAAATAAAAAAAAATTAATGTTAGATGGATGGATAGGAAGTGTGGAGTTCACTTAAATGGGGTGTTTCATAGCCTTAAGGATGTTAAATCATACATTTTCTCCTCAAAACTCCATGGAAAGTGTACCATTATGAACAATAATTATTTTCTTTACTGTTTTGAGGAATGACCTCCCATGTATGAGAGGATCATGTCCTTGGGTTCAGGTATCTTCCCTCTCAAGAATTTAGAAATTAGCAGGGAATGTGAGATTATTTACTCTTAGAAGGAAATCCTCAGTCACTCTTGTTGGATGTAGTGTACTCCAGTTGGCTAGTTGTATCACAATTCCTATTGGGTTAAGCTCTCCAGCCTGTAGAGAAGTATACACAGAGTGAGTCATTACATTAATGGAAGCACCTAAATCTTGAATAGCATCAGAAAATAAGGTATCCCCTATGTAACATGGTAATATGAATGTTCCCTAATCCTTTCACTTTGTTGGAATTTCTTATTGAATCAAGGATGAAAAATTTCTTCCTAGGTTAAATATTTTATTTCCCTTAAGATGACGTCTATGGGTGTAGAGTTCTTTGCGAAATTTGGTAGAACCAGGAATTTGCATAACTACATTTGACAATGGAATATTAACTTGAACTTTTTAAAATGTATCCATTATTTCTTTATCAATATCATTATCAAAATTCTTTAATTTAGAGTCTTTGGGGGAAAGTAAGATGAATGTATTTTTCATTTGAATCATCAATGAAAATTGTATTACTCTTTTTATTTTGTTTTTCTTCATTCGAATATTTTATGTTTGGGGAAAGAGTGTTTTAATTAGGGGGACATACATGTTGGGAAGAATCCTTAGAAGGAGAAACTTATTTACCACTACAAAGTGTAACAGCACATACATTACCATTATCCTTCAGATTGGAAATGGTTTGGGATGGTAGTTGTCTAGAACCTTGCTTTTTAAGCTCGCTGATGGTGTTCTCCAATTTTCCCACTTTAGTTCGTAGGTCTTGAATTGCCGATTTTGTGGTCTGTTGGAACTAGAGGTTCTGGGTTGCTATTTTCTTCCCCATTTTCTTGAAGCTTGGTTCAGATTTGGAAGGAGGAGGATGGTTTTTTTAGAAGTTAAAGGATAAGATGGTTACATACCTTGGACTTGTTGATACCAATTCTTCTTGGGGTATCTTGAGTTTCCTCCTTGTCAATATTGGGGTTGAGATTTCCAGTATGGATTTGGATTTGGCATGAATTTTTCTTTCTTGAACGGTGGTGCTTATTGGAATGGGCGCTCTGGGAACACAATTTCACAAGACTCAGGTGAATCTTCAATTTTTGGGCACTGGTGGGAAAAATGATTATTGTCAGAATAAATTCCACAATGTAATAGAACGTGAGGAGATTGAGAGTTACCTTGTTCTTGAGATAATTTCCTTAGAAGGGTATTCATCTCATCAATCTTGTTATCTACCTTTTTTTCTAGGGATGAGTGACTTACTCATGAACTCCTCATGTTGGTGAAATAGATCGTGTACCAAATTGTTTTACATTTGAGCCATATTTTTTATTAATTCACGAGCGGCGGAAGGAGTTTTATCAACAAGGGCACCACCAACTATAGCATCTATAATTCCACAATCCATGGGGACAAGTCCCTCATATAAGTATTGGATTAATAGTTATTCACTAATTTTTTGGTGGGGGTAGCTTGATCAAAGTCTTTTGAATCTCTCATAGTATTCATGAATAGTCTCTCCTTGTGATTGCCTAATACCACAAATTTCATTCCCAATTGATGCAGTTCAAGAGGCAGGGATTAAATTCTCTATAAAGAGCCTCTTTCATCATTCCATCCCCCAATTGTGGTAGGATGATATTATATACTATCTTTGGCTACACCATCAAGGGATAATGGGAATCCCCTAAACATAATTAGGTCCTCAGACACATTTTTGGGATTTATAGTGGAGCACACTATGTGAAACTCCTTAAGATATTTATAAGGGGCCTTACCAGGAAGACCATGGAATTTGGTAAGTATGTGTATGAGGCATGTTCTCAGCTCAAAGTTGGTTACTCAATCGGGATATTGGATGTACGTAGGTTGGAACTCCACATTCAGGGTAGTCAGTTCTTTTAAGGTTTGATTATTTGCAGCCATGTTTTCTTGGGATTGATTTGGTTCAATTTTTGATTGGTTTATCACAAATTTAGGTTACAAAATTGGTTCCTTAGTGTTACTTGATTTACCTTCTCTATATGCCTTGATTTTTTTGTGAAGGGTCTTTTCAATTTTAGGGTTAAATTCAATCAGTTTTTCTTTTTCTAATCCAGTCATGCAAATAAGTTGGGAAGTTTTTTTTCGTTATTGAATATATATTAAATCACTTAAGAAGAGTTAAAATATATTATAATTTTATAATATATAAATATAGAGAGAGATATGGATAAGAATAATAAGAGAGAGAGAGAGAGGAAGAACACACAAAAATAACCAAAACCCAAAACAAAAACAATCAAATGGGGGTGGGGTATTTTAATGAGTACTATTTAAGAAGTAAAATAAATAAATAAAATTAAATAAAGAAAAAAATTTATCTTGGCTCCATCGTAATGGAAAAAAAATTTGATCGCGTTATCAAGCTCGTCAAATTAGTAGTTTATTTTTAACTAGAATTTCTGATGTATAGCAGCAACCCTATGTCATCTCTCGACGGAGCCTTAGATCATACAATCAAAAAAATTGTTCTAATTTTGAAAGTAAAAAAATTTAAATGGGGTTTCATAATACATGTGTTTGATTATTAAGGATGATAATATAAAATTAAAGCAGTAAAACAATGTAGAAATGAGCAAGATTCATTAAACGTGATCAACCCAGGGGAGTATCGTGATTCTCATCATTCATATCTTCAAGAGAAAGGGTATATATCTTTTAATACCTATTTTATAATAGATATTACCATAATTTTACTTATATTACACTATTATACCTCCTAGGGTTTTGTCGAAAACACATAATGATTCACCGGACACTGCCGATTATTGGGTGATTTGTGTTTGACTTCATAACTGAAACTCACCAAGGAAACACAAAAAGAACATGATGTGATATCCAGGTTTTTATGTTATTTGTTTTTGATACCATGAAATAAATTTACATGGAATTTATAGTGCATATTTGATTTTAATTGACCAATATGAACCACACAAACAGCAATTGAACGAGGGAGGAAAAAGGGATGAATGGTGTGTGAAACATCACATGAATGGGTACCCCAAAACATGATCATTTGAGTTTGACTATAACGTACCAGTATATAACTCAATTTAATAAAAATTTATAATGAATAAAAATAGAATAAACCCTGTTATTAAAAATATCATTCCAAATAATACAATTCTAAAGCTCAGATTACATCAGGTTCATCCCAGGGTGATCACAAGGGGTTTAGAAACCCGTGGGAGGGGAGGAAGAATAAGATATTGCAATAGCACTTATCATGGCTTCTAGAACTTCATGGAATAATGGGGAGACACCATTAGGACTCCAAAATGGTAGATCCTTGCCTCCTGGTTGAACTCAAAAATGTAGTTCTCGTGGTGCCAAATTATAGGCAACGTGGGAAGTGGTTTTAAGAACCCTGCTTTCTCAAATCTATTTGGTCCATGGTTTTGTAAAATCAGACATTCTTAAATCACATTGGACAAAACAGAAGATTTGTTGGTATAAATCCTTTTTATCTTCATGTCAAAATTTGTGGACAGATATAGAATATAATAAGATATATTTTCAAAATATAGAAGAAATGATTTGACCCCGTGCATATCCACTTTATTGGACATATCAGTTTGTATTAGCCTCTTCATGGATGAATTGGGATACTGTTCCTTCATATGAAATGAATATCATTCAATTTATAATGATAAAACAAAGTCTCAGTCCATTTGAATTTATTTTTTAGTAGAAGTTTTCGTTTTAGTCCACTGGTGTGCTTGGATCATGTGCAGATTGGCCCATTTTTCTTGGACTTTATAATGCGGCCTCCAAAACACCTCCACCTACAATATAATTATCAAGACAAGTAACAATTCCCGTTTTAACAGTGTTATACACAAAATAATTGAATAAAACATGGAGTTAAATTTTTTATTATACTTTTAATTTTCAATACAAAACCAATTTAATGCATTGTTATATGGGTGAAATAAAACAGTGAATCGTGGTACGATCAGAGGTTACTATTCTAATAGACATGTTATTATTCATAATGGTCAGATTTATATTACAATAGTTATGTAACTATCCAAATGGTATAGTTTTCTTAATTTATATAAATAAAACTTATTTAATTCATTATTTAGTCACATACACTTTAAGTCAAGGTTAAATATTTTCATCTTTGTAATGAATATTATATTATTTGGTTTTATTTTTATAGTTGTGTTCATGAGTGAGATCATTCGAGCGGATAGAAAATATCTAAATTTTATTATTACTATTATATTGTTTTAAATTTATTATCCCACTACATTATTTAGAATTATTTTTTTTATTTTTTGACAAAATAATAATTATTAATTTTTTATGATAATTTCTTTATTGGGTTCTCTATGTGGTGTATCTGTGTTATGACATTAGAAGGGAAATTAAATTGAATTTTTTTTATGTTGTATCATATTTACTCCTTATAGAATGATTATAATATAATAAATGTGATATTGTTTCTTTAGATATACTTATATATTTCATCCATGTGGTTTGGTGATGATAGAAGGTTCACATTGCTTCCTGAAGGCGGTAGTCCACATATACACAAATGACATTATCATCTTTCAATGACGAAAATGGTAAAAAAGAAAATGATATATTAAAATTTCATATTGATAAATTTATTTTGAATATCAAAATTATGTCTTTTATATCACATATATGCATTAAATTTATCTTTATTACCTTCCATGTAAAGCATTTTAAAAAACAAATCACATCACTTCATGAGGTAGTAGTCTACACGAGTGACATTATAATATCCCATACATGTTGGAAAGTAAAAAAAGTAATATATGATAGAATTTCTCTAGAGGTATAATTATGATATAAATATCAGATATATATATAAATTGTAACACCCTAGGTAAATAAAGAATATGACATTTTTATGTTTATCTCAATTTGTGAATAAAATGTTAATATTAATTTAAAGGGAACACTGTGCTTGATGGCTTACCCAATACGCAACAATGAGTTCCTTTGAAATATTACGTTGCACTCTAATAATAAAATAATTTTATTTTAAACGGTAGTTAACACCTAGCCGTTGTAATTATGGGAATGAATAGAACTAACTAAAAAATGATTATATATGTTTGTCAAATATTGTTACTTTTTAAAATTAATGTTAGAGGATTAAAAATGCGAATGAATCAAATTTTAAGCGTTAACATTCTAATATTTTTTTAAATGTCGGTTAACCACCTTTTCATGGAGAACCTCTTAAATCCACTTTTTGACAATTTTATGTGTTATATTTGACAAAATAAAATTCTTCTTTAAAATCAGGACATAAAAATTTACTTTGTGTAAATTTTTGGTATTTTTCTGATAAAGTTCGTTTTTAATGAATAGTGAAAAATGTTGTATTTTAATTCAAAACCTCTTTTTAATCTAATTTATTTATATGATTAGATTATCTTTTTAATAGGTTTTAAATTGAAATTAGAATATATTTTTACCATTTAATCCAATAGTGGTCGTTGGAATTAATTTCACTTTGAAATTGGACTTAACCTAGTGTCAATCTTTTGATATATATTGTTTCAAAAAACACGCTATTTATTCTGACAGCGAGAATTAATTATTAAATTAATTAATTTAAGTTATATGTTTTTTATTTTGTAAAATATACACCATTTTTTAATTTGTAATATCAAATATAGCTTAGGGTGAATATTTGGTATTTTTCTTAAACTCTTCAATTTTTTATGAATAGTGAAACCACTAAGTGGTAGTTAAAGAAACTGATTTTTTGTTTAAATGAGACTTTACCACTTCTGTAATTTGATTTTCAAAAATCCGACATACATGGTTTTCATTAAGAAGTAAAATTTTGTTGAATGAGATTAAAATAATTTTTTGGTGAATAGTAACTTTTACCTTTTATTAATCACGATTAGAGGTAATTAATGTAATTTAATGTAAAAATAATGTTTTAATAATATTAAATGACCTTGAAACATGTCCTACCCTTATTGGATGTGTCATGGCCGACCAAGACAACCCACGGGTCAACATAGGGACCCCATGGAGCCACTTTGGAAGGAAAATGACATAGTAACTTTTTATTTTATGTTAAAATAAAAATGTCACAAACATGTTTTGTTTTACTAAAATAATTTTTAAATGGTGTTATACAAGTCATATTTTTTACTATAAATATTCATTATAAAGATAAAAATCTTTCCTACATCAAGATATGTTTTTTATAATTTTTAGACATTAAATAAATTTAATTATTTATGACACCATGATGATGCAGCGATTACCTCATTATTTAACGATTTAAATAAAATGAAATATATTGTAAATTCTAAGACCTAAACTTGTCAAAAACCTATTGGATGGGTGGATTTATAACTCTTATCACCTTATCCTCGAAATATATAATTGGGGGACCTTTAAAATCCGAAAATCATTTTTTAATAATGTTACTTTTCAAGACTTTCCAAGAGTGCCCCTCCTCTCCCATTATAAAAGGCCCCCACCTCTACCATCTTACCCACACCTCTCAAGCCTTTGTCTCGGACAACCCCTGCCCATTTTGTCGCTCCACATCCCTATCTTACTCCTAGAAGCCTCACCTTGGGAAGAAGTCTTTCCAAGGAAGCCTTTGAGCTCAAATCAAAAAGAGTTGCCCTATTTAAAGGTAGTGTCTTCTCTTGTGTTCTTATGTTTTATTTTGCTTCTCCAACCACCTGTACTTTTTTATTCCTTTATTTTGTAACAACACCAGTATCTTCAATATACTTGGATGTTTTTATAATAACTATTAGAGCTACTCTTACACACACATCCGTCTAATGGTTAAAGAACATACTGTTTCTGTGGATGGCGAATTACTGCCTCACGAAATGATGATTGTTCAATATTCTTTAAAGGTGTCCATTATGATGTCACTATATTTTATATATGATTTATATGGTATTTATGTTTACTATATAATTCAGTATTTTCTATTTAAAACATACCTTTATTATTTTCATGTTGTGCAAGTGCGATAATTTCATATGAGGAAGTGTGGACTACCGCCCCCTAAAGTGATGTGACTCGTTCATGCAATACATGGAATGTATAAAGAATGAAATTAATGAACATATGTTACCTATATAACATATATATTATACTGTAATTATTATTATATATATATATATATCTCATTTATTTTTAATTCCATTAATATGAAAAAAAAGTAGCGTTCAGGCGTACGTATGGCCTACCGTCTCCATGAATGGTTCTTATCATTTTTTATCTCAAAATGTTATGGAATAGTATAAAATGAATATTTACTAGATATATATGATATTTTAATCATTAATACTTTTCTGTAACTGATTTACTTATAACTACATGGGCAATCATTTTCAAACAAGTTCATTTTTGACTCTTGTACCAAACATCGGAAAAAACGTATGATATGAACTAACATTATTAAACAATTATTATAACATTATAATATGTGATATTAACTGAATAATAATCTTTAAAGTAGGTCCTTAATAAATTATAAATTGACCAAAGTTTATTATTCAGGAATATAAATAAATGAACGAGATAAGTCGGACTTTAGGTAAGGGATCCTACCCCTCACTTTCTTTTTAAGTACACTCTTTTATGTCATTAATTTTAAGCTCATCTTTCTTATTATTGGGATGTTCTTTTATATTACTATTACTGTAATTTTTATGTTCATATGATGAGAGACCCTATTTTCTCTCATCAATCCATTTTGGATGTTTTGATTGGCGTCGTTAGGCTGCCGAATTTTCGTAAGAGATCCAACCTCTCTCTTTCTTTTCTAGTACTCTCCTTTATGTCACTTATTTTAAGCTCCTCTTTGTTATGTTGGGGGATGTTATTTTATATTACTCTTTTTGTACATTTTATTTTAATATTATGAGAGACCCTATTTGATCTCATCAATACATTTTTGGATGTTTTAAGTGTCGTCGTTAGGCTGTCGAGTTTTCCTAAGGGATTTTTCATCTCACTTTTATTCCCGTGAGATTTATGCTAAATTTGCCACAATTTTCTTTGAGTGGTATATGTACTGCCCATTATTCTACTCTTTGTGTAATATAATTTTTTTTATGAGTATTTACATCAATTTTTTATTGTCCTTCTTTTATGGGGTGTATGTTTCGTAGGATACCCAAGTCGATAAGGGAACCTTTCACCCTCTTCTTTTTAAAAGACTTCTTTTGTTGGGTCTTTTAATTTACATATTGTTATGTTGGGATAGGTTATTCTATATCCTTATTGATTTAAATTTTATGTCCAAGTGATGATATACAATTTTCTCTCTCATCAACTCTTTTTCTAAATTTTGAAGTGACGCAGTTAGGATATCGAATTTTTGCAAAGGAACTTCTTAACCCAATTTTGATTCCTTGGGATAAACTTGTACTCCTTGAATATGAAATTCTATGAATATTTGTGAATTACCTCTGATTGTTTTACATTTAATATCCACTTATATTTGGTGTATTAATTTTTCACACATAATTATGTAATTGATTTATCCTTAATCCAAGGATATCGTCTTTGTAAGGGACTTCGTCTCAATCTCCTTTCATTGAGGAATATATTGTTATAATACAAGATTTCTTTTATATGGTGTATAAACCCCTTTGGCTTTTAATTTTAATAAAAATTAATCTTTTTCAATGAATCATTTTACAAACGACAAAATGGAATGTTTCTTTTAATGTACGCGGTGACAATGACATTTTCCGCCGTCGCGAGTATTATTTGGTCTTTTGCTTCCTCAACAAGCCGTAATGTTTTTAAAATGAAATAAATACCATTTACTCTTTTATGTATTTTGGTATTGAAAATTGTTTTTAT
This sequence comes from Viscum album, assembly GCA_963277665.1. NCBI lineage: Eukaryota > Viridiplantae > Streptophyta > Magnoliopsida > Santalales > Viscaceae > Viscum > Viscum album. Next base: position 1,884,154,877 of record OY728132.1, read on the forward strand.
AATGGATTTGTTATGTCAATATATTTAAGTTGTATATTGTGATCAAAGTGTGGAAATGTTCTCTTTCCATTATATTTGTTTTATGTATTATTATTTTATAATGTTACTTGGACATTTGACAGGTGGTTACGTGATAAACCATATAACGGGTGGGGCCGTGAATACCAGGATGGGTGTTTATGTTATAACCTCCAATGCATTTATTATGTAAGTTAGCCGTATAGCTATTCCATTAAGTGATATGTGTGGAAGTCGACCGTATGTTTATTCCATTTAAGTGTGTTTATGTCTCTATTTACCTTTATATGTTATGTATATGGGTTTTATGGTAATCTTTTGGTTACAAAAGGGTAAGTAATGATCTTTTATTCATTGAAGAGTTTATACTACTTTATCAAGGTGAAAATTATTACTTTGCTAAAGTACTCATGGTTTACTTGTTGTTTTGAAAGACTAATAGTTTTTCTTCTTTGTGTATCCCTTACTAATTTTTTTATGCTCACCCAAAGTTTTTTTCTGAAATTTTTTTCATAGGACTTAATGTGGAATAGGGTCAAGGATGGGAACAAGGAAACTTCTTGCTATCTAAAACATGGAACTAGACAAGTTTGTTTTTAAGAGTTTTTATTTTATATAATCTTAGTAGAAATGTCTACTTTGTAATCTTTTGAGATGTAATAGTTATTTCTTAATTCTCTAAAACTCTAAACCTAAAAAGATCCTCTATGTGAATTATTCATTTAATTAAATAATAAGTAATATTTAAGGACGGGTCCTTATAGTTGTTATCAGAGGTCAGTTTAGACAACTTTAGGGATTAGAAGTTTTTGTTAGACACATGGTTAGTCCCTATATCTATTATTTCAGTTAAATCCTTGTTTTATAAATTTTTTTAGGTCAAGTAAAGTCAGTTACGAATGGAAGGAGGAGGATCTCAAATGACATTCCTATATCTTCCTGATGACATACTTGCAATAATTATTGCAATGTCATGTTCGGATGATTGTGAAACTTTTTCTAGAATATAACTCACTTGCAAGCAGTTGTTTGAGATATCTAACACCTCCACTATACCTCGTTATCATCGTGGATCATGGGTTGTATTTAGGAAAATACTATTTTCACAATATTCTCATATTTTCATGAAAGGTAAATATTATAAAGGTATTTTCAAATATTTTACCTTATCACAAGAATTTAAAGCATGTTATGATTTTAAAAATAGTTCTGAGGAAGGAAACCCTTGCGCAACCTATTTATATTTTCTTTTAAAATATAGTATCTCATCACATACTTATGGTATTTTAAAAGGACCAATAATAGAATGTTTCAACTCAAATTATGTCTGACTATTTTATAGAAATCATATTTTATCAGATGTTTTGGAATTATATGTCATACATGATTATTTTCCAAAACTATTTTTCTATGAACACCCTTATGACCCAAGATGTACAAGGTGTATTTGGATGGAGGAAGAAAATGATTTTGAAGGATCTCTAAATCATTGTTGTAATGCATGAGACATCTACCAATGTGAACAAGATGATGATGAAATTGAGTGGATGCCATGATCAAGGTATGTTGTTATTCATTTTGGGAATCATTTTATTTTATCTTATGGTGGTGCAATAAGTCTTCAAGAATTAAGATGTTGAGATTGTAATGAATTTGGATGAAAATGAGATCTATAAGGATTATATTGAGGTTAAAACATGTTAGGGTTATTTTTGGAGTTTTATAAAAAGGAAAACACGCAGACCGTGTGACAACCCATCGCGTCGGACAAAGCTGTGGGAATTGAACCCACAACCAAAGTGCGACTGGTATTTATAGCCTACCACTTGACTATGTGAAGTCCCTGGTCAGTATGACTTATTCTTTTTAGTTAAATTATTTCATGAATTAATAGTAAGTTGATTTTGGGTTATCTATGGAAATTATTAACCTATCATGGAGGATATGTGACTAGGTTAATTACTTTTCAATATGATACTTTTAGAGCAACTGATGTTATTTGGAGATAAGTGTTAATTTCTACCTTGGAAGACTATGTGACTAAATCCATGAAATATTTGCGTTTCAATCCTAGTCTGGTTTAATTTGAATAATTTTATGGACAAATTGTTTATCGAATGGTCCTCGTTGAATTTTGGGTTTTGTTGGAAAAATTTTGAAGATTAAGAATAGATTTTATTTTTTATAAAGGGTTATCCTTTTCTGGATTATCTGATCTTGTTCGAACAATTTTGGTTTTGGTAAGGGTCTAAAGAAATGGGAAATATATAGTTCTATTTTATGGATTAGATGATTCTCAAGAAGTTGATTATAGTACTCTTAATGCGAACAAGTCTTCCTAAATACACATCTTTTGGAGAAAGTATGAGTTTGTGTGAGATATCTAGTAAAAGTTGAGAGTCAAGATGACAAGTAAGTATGTCTCCTTAAGATCAAAAATAAATTCCTCAATGAAAATTAACTTAAAAAAAATTTGTCTATTAACTTTTCCTACTGTGGAATCGAATACCGTTTAACCCACCACAAGTTTGTGATTTTCTTGTGGTTAACTTTCTCCTAAACAGGTTTTCTATCAGTCTCCCTCAGAACACGACCCTTTTCTTTTTCTTGCATATACATGTTTTCTTATATGGAATCCTATTATTGGTTAACTTGGGTGACCTCTTTACTTCTCTTTCTTTCTTTTAATGTGATTTTTTTACCGACTCATGTTCTGATGTGGGACTTTCAATGATGTTTCCGAGCCCAATTTTAAAATTGCGAGGACACAATTCCCAAAAGGGGGGAAGGATGTAACACCCCAGGTAAATAAAGAATATGAAATTTTTATATTTATCCTTTTTTGTGAATAAAATTTTAATATTAATTTAAAGGGAATGATATGCTTGAGGCTTACCCAATACGCAACAATGAGTCCCTTTGAAATCTGACGTTGCACTCTAATAATAAAATAATTTTATTTTACATGTTAGTTAACACCTAGCCATTGTAATGACGGGAATGAACAGAAATAACTACAAAATTATTATATATTTTTGTCAAATTCTTTTAATTTTTTCAATAAATTTTAGAGGATTAAAAATGCGAATAAATCTATTTTTAAGCGTAAACATTCTAATATTCATTAAAAGGTCGATTAACCACCTTTTGATGGAGAACCTCTTAAATACACTTTTTGAAAATTTTATGAGTTATATTTGACAAATTAAAATTATTATTTAGAATCAGGACATCAAAATTTACTTTCTGTAAATTTTTGGTATTTTTCTGATAAAGTTCATTTTTTAATGAATAATGAAAAATGTTGTATTTTAATTCAAAACATTTTTTAATCAAATTTATTTATATGAATATATTATCTCTTAATTTGGTTTTAAAGTTAAATTATAATATATTTTTACCATTTAATACAATAGTGGTCGTTGGAATTAATTTCACTATGAAATTGGACTTAAACTAGTGTCAATCTTTTGATATATATTGTTTCATAAAAACACGCTATTTGTTCTGACAGCGGGAATTAATTATTAAATTAATTAATTTTATTTATATTTTTTTAATTTTTTAAAATATACATCATTTTTTAATTCAGAATATCAAATATATCTTAGGGTGAATTTTTGGTATTTTTCTGAAAAACTTCAATTTTTGATGAATAGTGAAACCACTAAGTGGTAGTTAAAGAAACTGATTTTTCATTTAAATGAGACTTTACCACTTATGTGATTTCATTTTAAAAAATCCAACATACATGGTTGTCATTAGGAAGTAAAATGTGGTTGAATGAGATTAAAATAATTTTTTGGTGAATAGTAACTTTTATGTTTTATTAATCGCGATTAGAGGTAATTAATGTAATTTAAGGTAAAAATAATGTTTTAATAATATGAAATGACCTTGAAATGTGTCCTACCCTTATTGGATGTGTCATGGCTGACCAAGACAATCCATTCGTCAACTTGGGGATGCCACGGAGCCACTTTGGTAGGAAAATGACATTAATAACTTTTTGTTTAATGTTAAAATAAAAATGTCACAAACATGTGTTGTTTTACAAAAACAATTTTTAAATGGGGTTATAAAAGTCATATTTTTTACTATAAATATTTATTTTAAATCTAAAAATATATCCTACATCATGATATTTTGTTTTATAATTTTTAGACATAAATAAATTAAATTATTTATGACACCATGATGATGTAGTGATTACCTCATTATTTAATGATTTAAATAAAATGAAAATATAATGTAAAATATAAGACCTACACTTGTCAAAAACCTATTGGATGGGTGTATTTAGAACTCTTATCACCTTATCCTCAAAATATATAATTTTGGGACCTTTAAAATCCGAAAATTATTTTATAATAATGTTACTTGTCAAGACTTTCCAAGAGTGCCCCTCCTCTCGCCTTATAAAAGGACCCCACCTCTATCACCTTACCCACACCTATCAAGCCTTTAGATTGACCAAAACCTGCCCATTTTGTCTCTATGCATCCCTCTATAACTCCTAGAAGCCTCACTTTGGGTAGAAGTCTTTCCAAGGAAGCCTTTGAGCTCAAATCAAAAAGAGTTACCCGATTTAAAGGTAGTATCTTCTCTTGTGTTCTTATGTTTTATTTTGCTTCTCCAACCCCCTAAACATTATTTATTACTTTCTTTTGTAACAACACAAGTATCTTCAATATACTTGGATGGTTTTATAATATGTATTTGAGCTATACTTACACACACATCCGTCTAATGGTTAAAGAACATACTGTTTCTGTGGATGGTGAATTACTGCCTCAAGAAACGATGATTGTTCAATATTCTTTTAACACCTTTAAATGTGGCCATTATGATGTCACTGTATTTTATATATGATATATGTGGTATTTATTTTTATTTTATGCTTCTGTATTTTATATTTAAAACATACCTTTATTCTTTGCATGTTGTGCAAATGCGATAATTTCATATGAGGAAGTGTGGACTACCGCCCCCTCAAGTGATGTGACTCGTTCATGCAATACATGGAATGTATAAAGAATGAAATTAATGAACATATTTTACCTATATAAAATATATATTATAGTTTAATTATAATATATATATATATATCTCATTTTTTTTAATTCCATTAATATGACAAAAAAATGAAAGTAGTGTTCATGCGTACGTACGGCCTACCGTGTCCATGAACGATGCTTTTTATTTTTTATCTCCAAATGTTATGGAATAGTATAAAATGACTATTTACTGGATATATATGATATTTTAATCATTAATACTATTCTGGAAATGATTTAATTATTTCTACATGGTAAATCCTTTTCAAACAAGTTCATTTTTGACTCATGTACCAAACATTGACAAAAACGTCTCATATGAACTAACATTATTAAACAATTATTATAACATTATAATATGTGATATGAACTGAATAATAATCTTTAAATTACTTCATTAATCAATTATAAATTTACCAAAGCTTATTATTCAGGAATATTAAGAAACGAACAAGACAAGTCGGACTTGAGGTAAGGGGTCATACCCCTCTCTTTCTTTTTAAGTACACTCTTTTATGTCATTACTTTTAAGCTCATCTTTCTTATGATTAGGATGTTCTTTTACATTAATCTTAATGTACTTTTTATGTTCATATGATGAGAGACCCTATTTTCACTCATCAATCCATTCTGGATGTTTTGATTGGTATTGTTAGGCTATCGAATTTTCACAAGAGATCCAACCTCTCTCTTTATTTTTAAGTACTCTCCTTTATGTAACTTATTTTAAGCTCCTATTTGTTATGTTGGGGGATGTTATTTTATATTAATCTTTCTGTACATTTTATGTCAATATAATGAGATACCCTATTTGATCTCGTCAATCCATTTTTGGAAATTTTAAGTGGCGTTGTTAGGCTACTGAGTTTTCGTAAAGGATTTTTCATCTCACTTTTATTCCCGTGAGATTTATGCTACATCTGCCACAATTTTAATTGAGTGGTATATGTAATGCCCATTATTCTACTCTTTGTGTAATATACTTTTGTTTATGAGTATTTACATCAATGTTTTATTTTCCTTCTTTCATGGGTTGTATGTTTCGTAAGATACCCAAGTCGGTAAGGGAACCTTTCACCCTCCTCTTTTTAAAAGACTTATTTTGTTGGGTCTTTTAATTTACATATTTTTATGTTGGGATATGTTCTTATATATCCATATTGATGTAAATTTTATTTCCAAGTGATGAGATACCATTTTCTCTCTCATCAACTCTTTTTCTGAATTTTGAAGTGACGTCGTTAGGCTGTCGAATTTTTGAAATGGAACTCCTTAACCCAATTTTAATTATTTGGGATAAACTTATACTCCTTGAATATGTCATGCTATGAATATCTGTGAATGACCTCTAATTGTTTTATACTTAATATCCACTTATATTTGGTGTATTCGTTTGTCACACATAATTATGTAATTGATTTATCCTTAATCCAAGGATATCATCTTTATAAGGGACTTCGTATCAATCTCCTTTCATTGAGGCATATATTTTTCTAATACAAGACTTTATTTTATACGGTGTATAAACCACTTTGAATTTTAATCTTATACAAAAGGAATCTTTTTCTACGAAGCATTTTGCAAACGAAAAAAAGGATTGTTTCTTTTAACGTACGCGGTGACAACGACTTTTTCCACCGTCGTGAGTATTATTTGTTCTTTGGCTTCCTCAACAAGCCGTAATGTTTTTAAAATGAAATAAATACCATATTATCTTTTATAAATTTTGGTATTCAAAATTGTTTTTATAATGGATTCTTTATATCAATATATTTAAGTGGTATATTTTTATCAAAGTGTGGAAATTTTTTCATTCCATTATATTTGTTTTATGTCTTATGATTTTCTATTGGTATTTGGACATTTGACGGGTCGTTACGTGATAAACCATATGACGGGTGGTTCCGTGAATACCAGGACGGGTGGTTATGTTATAACCTCCAATGCATTGGGTATGGAAGTTGGTTGTATGGCTATTCCATTAAGTGACATGTGTGGAAGTTTACCGTATGGTTATTCCATTTAAGCATGTTTATGTCCCAAGTTACCTTTATATGTTATGTATATGGGTTTTATGGTAATATTTTGGTTACAAAAGGTTATGTAATGATCTTTTATTCATTGAAGAGTTTATAATACTTCATAAAGGTGAAAAGTATTACTTTGATAAAGTACTCATGGTTTACATGTTGTTTTGAAAAACGAACAGTTTTCTTCTTTGTGTATCCCTTACTGAGCTTTTTATGCTCACCCCATTTTTTTTTAAATTTTTTTCACAGGACTTAATTTGGGATAGGTTCAATGATGGGAACAAAGAAACATCATTCTATCTAAAACATAGAACTAGACAAGTTTCTTTTTAAGGGTTTTTATTTTATAGAAACATAGTATAAGTTTCTACTTTGTAATCTTTTGAGATGTAATAGTTATGTCCTAATTCTCTAAAACTCTAAACCTGAAAAGATCCTCTATGTGAATTATTCATTTAATTCAATAATAAGTAATGTTTAAGGATGGGTCCTTGTAGTTGGTATCAGAGGTCGGTTTAGAGAACTTTAGGGATTATGAGTTTTTGTTAGACACATGGTTAGTCCCTATATCTATTATTTCAGTTAAATCCTTATTTTATAACTTTTTTCAGGTCAAGTAAAGTTAGTTACGAATGGACGGAGGAGGATCTCAAATGACATTCTTATCTCTTCCTGATGACATGCTTGCAATAATTATTGTAAAGTCATGTTCGGATGATTGTGAAACTTTTTCTAGAGTACAACTCACTTGTAAGCAGTTGTTTGAGATATCAAACACCTCCACTATACCTCGTTATCATCATGGATCATGGTTTGTATTTAGGCAAATACTATTTTCACAATATTCTCATATTTTCCATAAAGGTAAATATTATCAAGGTATTTTCAAATATTTTACCATATCACAAGAATTTGAAGCATATTATTATTTTAAAAATGGTTCTGAGGAAGGAGACCCTTGCGAAACCTATTTATATTTGATTTTAAAATATAGTCTCTCAGCACATACTTATGGTATTTTAAAAGGACCAATAATATAAAGTTTCAACTCAAATTCTGTCCAACTATTTTATAGAAATCATGTTTTATCAGATGATTTTGAATTATATGTCATGCATGATTATTTTCCAAAATATTTTTTCTATGAAAACCATATGACCCATGTTGTACAAGGTGTATTTGGATGGAGGAAGCAAATGATTTTGAAGGATCTCTAAATCATTGTTGTAATGCATGGGACTTTTACCTACATGAACAAGATGACGATGAAACTGAGTGGATTCCATGATCAAGGTATGCTGTTATTCATTTTGCGAATCATTTTATTTTATATTATGTTGGTGAAATAAGACTTCAAAAATTAAGATGTTGAGAACGTAAAGAATTGGGATTAAAGTGAAAGGTATAAGGAAAATATTTAGGTTAAAACATGTTAGGGTTATTTTTGAAGTTTTATAAAAAGGACAATACGTAGACTGTGTGACAACTCATCACGTCGGACAAAGCTGTGGGAATCGAACCCACAACCAAAGTGTGACTGGTATGTATCGCCTACCACTGGACTGCGTGAATTCCCTAGTTAGTATGACTTATTCTTTTTAGTTAGATGATTTTATGAATTAAGATTAATTTGATTTTGGGTTATCTATGGAAATTATTAACCTATCATGGAGTATATGTGATTAGGTTAATTACTTTTCAATATGAGACTTTTAGAGAAACTGATGTTATTTGGAGATAAGTGTTAATTTGTAACTTGGAAGACTATGTGACTAAATCCTTCAATTATTTGGGTTTTAATCTTAGTCTGGATTACTTTGAATAATTTTATGGACAAATTGTTTATCTAATGGTCCTCGTTGAACTTTCGGTTTTGTTGGACAAATTTTGGAGATTAAGAATAGATTTTATTTTTATAAAGGGTTATCCTTTTCTGGATTATCTGATCTTGTTCTAAAAATTTTGGTTTTGGTAAGGTTCTAAAGACATGGGAAATATATAGTTCTCTTTTGTGGATTAGGTGATTCTCAAGAAGTTTATTATATTACTCTTAATGCGAACAAATCTTCCTAAATACTCATCTTTTGGAGAAAGTATGAGTTTGTGTAAGCAATCTAGTAAAAGTTGAAAGTCAACATGACAAGTATGTTTCCTTAAGATCAAAAATAAATTAATCAATAAAAATTAACTTAAAACAAAAATGTTGTCTATTAACTTTTCCTACCGGGGAATGGAATACCGTTTAACCCACCACATGTTTGCGATTTTCTTGTGGTTAACTTTCTCCTAAACATGTTTTCTATCACTCTCCCTCAGAACATGACCCTTTGCTTTTTCATCCATATCCATGTTTTCTTACATGGAATACTAGTATGGGTTAACTCAGGTGACCTCTGTACTTCTCTTTCCTTCTTTTAAAGTGATTTTTTTACCGACTCTTTTTCCGATGTGGGACATTCAATGATGTTTCTGAGCCCAATTTTAATGTTGCGAGGATGCAATTCCCAAAAGGGGGGAAGGATATAACACCCCAGGTAAATAAAGAATATTAAATTTTTATTTTTATCCCTATTTCTGAATAAAATTTTAATATTAATTTAAAGGGAAACACTATGCTTGATGGCTCACCCAATACGCAACAATGAGTTCCTTTGAAATCATACGTTGCACTCTAATAATAAAATGATTTTATTTTAAATGGTAGTTAACACCTAGCTATTGTAATGATAGGAATGAACATAACTATCTACAATGTAACGCCCCGACCCCAGCTACCCAGAGTCGGTGCATTACTTCGTAACATTGGCATGATCACAAGAAAGATCAAATCTCGAAAGACCGATTGGTTTAGTAGCCTTGGAAATGCCAGATATATTCATAAGTTTTACATTACATCATAAAATAAAAAACTACTACAACAACATAGTCTTCATATCCACACTATTAACCCCTCATAATATCCCTGCAAGTCAATCATAATTTACTTCTTCACTACCTGGGAAAAATAAAACATAGAAAAGGGGTGAGCTCAAATGCCCAGTAAGGATAACAATATAGCGGAACATTCAAAATAAGCATAAACATTTAAGGCAATGAATTACTAAAACAAAAGCCTTTTAAAATTGAACTTCAACATAGTATGGAAAAAGTAAAATGAAATAATGCCATTTAATTGTTCACATGGATATTCTACTAATCGAATAATCACATGCAATATCAATAACCACTTTCATAATGTTGGAATGCATAATGCCAGAATATCATAACCACATAGCCAAGGCCTCGTGCCAAGACTACAAATAAGATTTTGTCAAGGCCTTGTGCCAAGACACTAGTTTGTCTCATGAGACCTACCGATGCATCGAGGAGCTATAGCGGGCTCCACCCGTCACTTATTAAGTCCAATGCATTCCCATATGAAAAGGTTTAAACATAACATAAACATTCGTATTAAAACTAGCATATGAAATGTCAATAATTTCACCATAAACTATGAATGGTATAAAAATAGCACATCCACAGTCAAACATATCACAAAACCTTCAATACAATATAGAAGTTTTGTATCATAATAAATCAACTTCAAATAATCTTAAAATCCATCAAAGGATGTTGACATAGATGAAATCAAAATTCTTTTTAAACAAGTATCTCCTTTTATTTTGAAATCATTTAAGATCCATATAAAATAAAACATTTTATTTGAAAATATTCTTATAATCTTGTATGGAAAGCTTCGACGATTTTATAACGGCGGAAAATAACCGCACCCGCCGTATAAGTTAAAAAAAACATTCTTACCTCAATTCTGTCGAAAAGGTTAAAAAGGACCTTGTTTTGAAAATGACGGAAAGATTCCTTTATAAACCTCTTATAAAAAGTCAAACAAGGGTATAAATGAATTTAACCCATATTCTTGTAAATGGTAAAAATGTTTTGAAATACATTTTGAAGAAACATGGATGTGGATGATAACGAGATCCCAGTAGATTATTACGTATAAACAACCTCGGATAAAGAAGAGATTGTGAAATAACCCTTACCTTGTACTTTTCCTTGGTTGGGGTAGGTTAACCTCCTGTATAATGGTGAAATAATTGTTATTAAATTATAAAAGAATCATATACATTAATATGATATCATATATGATCTTTTAATATTGATTTGATAATAATATCTTAGTATTATCGCCGTTTCGTGTGTTAACTTACTCATTTTCTTTTATATGTTTTGTTACATAAGTCATGTTTGTTGTATCTTATTCATATCCAGAATGATATCAAGTCCTTAAACATCATTTTTAAATCATTAAATGATAATTATACTTGAATGGATACGATGGAGAATGAATCTCATCGCGTTCGTGGAGACGGTAGTCCGTACGTACGCACGAACGCTACTTCCATTTAATTTTTATTTTAAAAGAATTGAATCCAAATGATACATAGGTATATTACTATTCCAGTATAATATAATATTTTATATATGTTACTTAAGTTCATTAACACCATCCTTTATACGTTCCATGTGTGGTATGAACGAGTCATATCATTTTAAGGGGGCGGTAGTCCGCACTTCCTCAAATGAAATTATCGTATGTATATACAACATGAAACGAATAATGGTATGAAATAAAATGGAATTACAGAAGCTTATATATAAAATATATATCATTAATATCATATTTAATTACAGTGCCATCATAATGGCCACCATGAGAGGTGGTAAGATGTATTTGAACAATCATCGTTTCGTGAGGCGTTAGTTTGCCATCCACAGAAACATTATGTTCATCATCCATTATATGGAGTTGTGTGTATGTGTAGTTTGAATCCTTCTTATAACAACATCCTAGTATATTTAGGATACTGGTGTTGTTACAAAAGAATGGAAATAAAAAGAGTTTGGGGGTTGGATAAGCAAAATAAATGAAAATAATTTAAGAGAAATCGTTACCTTTAATTTAGGTAACTCACTTTGGTTGGAACCAAAGGACTTCTTGAAATGCTTTCTGCCTAAGGGGAAGCTTCAAGGAGGAGGAGAGGGATGTGAGGAGCTTATTTGGGCAGAGTTTGGACGAGCCAAGTGTCTTGAGAGGTGTGAAGAAATGAGAAGGAGGAGTGCCCTTTTATAAGAGGGGTGAGGGGCACCTTTGGAAAAGCTAGAAATATTAATTTATAATAAATTCATATTCGGTTTCTAATGGCTCAAAAGTTGACTATTCAAAGGTTAAGGTGGGGATAGGTCGAAAACCACTCAACCAATAGAATTTAGACAGGTTTGGGTACTTATATTAACCTTATCTTTAAGTATTAACTCTAAGTTAATTAGTTTCACTTTTACAATGTCTCTTTGTATTTTTATATAATATGGTTAATAAACTTACTATATACATCCAAGCGACCCCCAAGTGGTCCATTAATGAGGAACATATCATAATATAAGTCTCTTGGCCAAAACTTATATTTTTAGGAATTTAATATCAATTAATAATATAATATTTGTTTTAAGAACTCTTTTATGTCAATTTTGACACTATTCAATAGTTGATTTTTGTGAAACTCCTAACAGATTGATTACTTCGAAAAAAGTCAGTTAAATCAATCCTAATATATCATATTATCATAGAAAATTAGTTTAATTCATTAAAAGTTTCATATTATAATTATTTAGGTATTTATAAGATCAATTATTTTAATTTTTCACTATTTTAGTAATTACTGCATCATCATTGTGTCATAAATAAAATAACTTATTTAATGTCTAAAATTATAAATAAAATATCATTATGTAGGAAATCTTTTTATCTTTCTAATGAATATTTATAATCGAAAATCCAACATGTATAACCCTATGTAAAAATTGTTCTTATAAAAGATGTAAGCTTATGCCATTTTTTTTTATTTTAGCTTTATTAATATAATGTGTCATTATCACTTACAATTGGATCCATGGGGTCCCAAAATAGACCCAAAGATGCCCATGGTCGACCATGTATCAACCAATAGGGTTAAGACACGTTTTAGGGTAATTTAGTATGATTATAATATTATTTTTTAACCCTTATTTACCGGATTTACCCTTAACCATGGTAAATAAAATATTTACCGCAGTAATTATTCAAAATGTCTAAAAATAAAAGTTACCTATTTACACAATTTGAACATCATGATTCCAAATATGGAATCCATTTTTCTAAATTCAAAACACAGAAGTGGCAGAAATTAATTTAAAATTAATTCCCGCTGTCAAAACAAAAAGCGTGTTTTTAAGAGATAATAACTATCAAAAGATTGACACTTGTTTATGTTCGGTTTAATTGTAAAATTATGTCCAATGACCAAAATTATATTAAATGGTAAAAATATATTCTAAATATACTTTAAAACCACTCAAATTCATAATTTATCACTATTAATTATTTTGATTAAAAAAGTTGTTTTTATTTAAAATTTAGTAATTTTCACTATTCATCAAAATATAAAAGTTATCCGAAATGTACCAAAATTTCACCCTAGGATAATTTCGATATTCCGAATCCAAAAATGAAGTCCATTTTGAAATATAAAATATATATGATTTCAAAAATTAGGTATTACTATTCACAACGGCTAGTTTAATTAGTTGTGGTGTGTGTTAGAACTCGAGGTTGCGTACAACACACGCTATCGCATTATTCGAAGGGAAACGTACCGTGGAAGCTTGGGGTGTTACATTCTCCCCTCCTTCAAATAATTGCGTCCTCGCAATTTCTAGGGTATTACTGCATAAAAAGACTCGGGTGGTTCTTCATCATAAGTTCCTCGGGTTCCCACGTTGCATCTTCCATCTTATGATTTCTCCACAAAACTTTTACCAGACGCGTCGTCCGGTTTCTGAGTACTTGTTCTCTTGTATCAAGAATCCTGACGGGCTCTTCACAATAGGAAAGATCGGGTTCCAGTTCTAATTCCTCATAGGTGAGTACATGCGTTGGGTCAGGCATGTATTTTCTCAACAGAGATACGTGGAACACATCGTGAACTTTGGAGAGACTTGGCGGCATTGCCAATCAGTAAGCTACATGCCCAATTCGTTCTAGAATTTCGAAAGGTCCGATGTACCTGGGACTCAATTTACCTTTCTTACCAAAACGTATGACTCCCTTCCACGGAGATACCTTTAGGAAAACATGATCACCGACTTGAAATTCCAAATCCTTCCTTCGATTATCGGCATAGCTCTTCTGCCTACTTTGAGCTGCTTTGATGTGATTTTGGATTACTTTCACCTTTTCCACCGTTTCCTCCACCAGTTCTGGGCCTACAAGTTTTCTTTCACCAACGTCATCCCAACAGGTTGGTGTACGACATCTCTTTCCGTATAACGCTTCATATGGTGCCATCTGAATACTCGAATGGAAGCTATTGTTATAGGAAAATTCTACCAGTGGTAAATATTGATCCCACATACCCTGAAAGTCAAGTGAGCAAGATCTCAACATGTCTTCTAAGGTTTGAATAGTCCGTTCTGATTGTCCGTCTGTCTGAGGGTGGTAAGCAGTGCTCAAATGAAGTTCAGTATCCAGGGATTTCTGAAGACTTTTCCAAAATCTTGAAGTAAAACGGGGATCACGATCAGAAACAATTGATAAGGGTACTCCATGAAGTCTCACAACTTCATTAATATATTGTCTTGCTAGACGTTCCAGGGGTAGATATTCTCTTATAGCAAGAAAATGTGCTGACTTGGTAAGACGATCGACAATAACCCATATTGCATCGTTCCTTCTAGGAGTCTTTGGTAGCCCCATGACAAAGTCCATCGTTATATTGTCCCATTTCCACTCTGGTATGGGAAGCGGTTGCATGACTCCTCCAGGCTGTTGCCTTCCAGCTTTCACTTGTTGACAAACCATACATCTTGACACAAAATCAGCAATCTCCCTCTTCATGTTGTCCCACCAAAAATGTTCCTTCAAATCTCTATACATTTTGGTGCTCCCAGGGTGTATAGAGAAATTGGAACTATGAGCATCATCCAGCAATTCCCTTTTTAGATCAGGTATATTGGGAACACAAAGTCTCTTCCCGAATTTCAAAATTCCATCTTCATACACAAAGTCTCTCAATCTCCCATCATTCACAGCTTTAATCTTCTTCTGAAATTCTTCATCATCGGTCTGAGAACTCTTAATCTTTTCTAGTAAAGATGGTTTGGCAACCATTTGAAAAAGCATTGAGGTTTCACCTTCCCTGGTTATTCCCATGTCCATCTTCACTAGATCCATGAAAATTGGATCCCTTTCAATTCTCATCATATTCAAAACTCCATGGTCTTTTCTACTCAAAGCATCTGCCACCTTGTTTGCTTTCCCCGGGTGGTAGTGTATCGTGCAATCATAATCCTTGAGTAATTCAAGCCATCTCCTTTTCCTCATGTTGAGTTCTTTTTGTGAGAAAATATACTTCAAACTCTTGTGATCAGTATAAATCTCACATTTTTCACCATAGAGGTAGTGTCTCCATATCTTCAAAGAAAAGATCACAGCTGCTAACTCAAGATCATGAGTAGGATAGTTTTGTTCATGAATTTTCAACTGTCGTGATGCATAGGCAATAACTCTATCATTCTGCATAAGGACACAACCAAGTCCTTTCTTTGATGCGTCACTATAAATAATGAACCCATCATTCCCCGATAGTAGAGTCAATATAGGAGCATTGACTAATCTTCTCTTCAGTTCTTCGAAACATTCTTCACACTCTTTTGTCCAAACAAATTTAACCCCTTTACGTGTGAGCTTCGTTAATGGGTTAGCCAATCGGGCAAAATTCTGGACGAAACGTCGATAATAACCTGCCAAACCAATAAAACTACGTACCTCAGTTATACTCGTAGGTGATGGCCATTCTTGGATTGCTTTGGTCTTAGAAGGATCAACAGAGATTCCATCTTTAGAGACAATATGACCAAGAAAAGAAATCTCCTGAAGCCAGAATTCACACTTGCTAAACTTTCCATATAATTCATGCCTCCTCAGAGTCTTCAAGATAATGCGCAAGTGATTTTCATGATCTTCGTAGGTTTTGGAGTATACCAAGATATCATCAATAAATACCACCAAAAATTCATCGAGATACTCCTTGAAAACTCTATTCATCAGATCCATGAATACAGAGGGTGCATTAGTCAATCCAAATGGCATTACAGTAAACTCGTAATGCCCGTACCTGGTTCGAAATGCTGTCTTCGGAATGTCTTCCTTCTTCACACACAACTGATGGTATCCAGATCGAAGGTCAATCTTTGAAAAGTATTGAGCTCCATGCAGTTGGTCAAATAAATCATCAATACGAGGTAGGGGATACTTGTTATTTATCGTTATAGCATTGATCTTCCTGTAGTCGATACATAACCTCATAGATACATCTTTCTTTTTAACAAAAAGAACAGGGGCTCCCCATGGAGAAACACTAGGGCGAATAAATCCCTTATTACTCAATTCCTCTAGTTGTTTCTTTAGTTCTACTAACTCTACAGTGGCCATTCTATAAGGGGACTTCGATATAGGCCTTGATCCAGGAATCAAATCAATGGAAAACTCAACTTCTCGTTCTGGAGGATCTCCAGGTAAATCTTCTGGAAATACTTCTACAAATTCTTTCACAACAGGTAAATCCTCTATTTGAACATTCCTTTCCTCACCAACAGTTATTTCATTCTCTTCCTCCCCAATAATTGAATTAAGTTGAGCTACTGGGGGTGGATCTAAATAAGAATTAGGTGGTGACGATTCTGCTCTAAAAATAAGGTGTTCCTTATCATTATCATCAAGAATCGTAACCTCTTTCTTCTTACAGTAAATCTTCGCATCATAGTCCAAAAGCCAGTCCATACCGAGGATTATATCAAACTCAATCATAGGTATGACGATGAGATCAGCAGATAAAGAAAATTTATGTGCTCTAATGGGGACTGATTCGCAAAAATTTGTTGCAATGATACTTCCCTTAGGAGTTTTGACTGAAAACTCCCTTATTAAATCAAATTGGAAATATCTAATTTTCTTAGCAAACTGGGAAGATATGAAACAATGCGATGATCCAGAATCAAATAATGCATTTTCTAAACTTGAGGAAACCATTAAATTACCTGCCACCACGTCTTTCGGAGCTTCTACCTCAGCAGTAGTGATAGCATAAGCCTGGCCTTGATCCCTTGGCCTTTTCTGAGGTAAGTTCTCCTGACGCTTAGGACATGCATTTGCATAATGCCCCATCTCCCTGCAATTGTAGCACTGAACGTTGGTAGCTTCCTTCTTCCCCTTGCAATAATGAGCTTGGTGGCCTTTTTCACCACACTTGTAACAGACTCCCATTCCCTTCAGGCAAGCACCGGGGTGTTTCTTCCTGCACTTACCACAAGATGGATATTTAACCTTTCCCTTCTTCCCCGTATTTCCATTCCCAGATTGATCAGCAGGTCTCTTCTTCTCTTGCCTTGCTTTAAAGTCATAAGACTTAGAGAATTCCTTTTCGGTCTTGATAGCACATGAGACAATGTCTTCGTACGATGAAAAGGATTGTGAGACTAATGCTCGACGGAGAAATGGTTTTAACCCATCAAAGAAACGATCAATATTACTTCTTGGGTTGCGAATATAATCACCAGCGTACCTTGCTAACCTTGTAAAGTTAGCCTCATACTTTGTGACATTCTCATCCTCCTTTTGTCTCAGACTCAGAAATTGTCTTTCCATATCTGCTCGATGGTAGCGAGGAAAGTATTTTTCTAAAAACAGATCTTTGAACTCCCTCCATTCCATATTTGATACTTCATCATCTTCCTTCGTATTTTGAATCAATGACCACCATTGATTAGCATCTCCAGTGAGGCGGTAAACTGCCATGATAACTTTTTCCCTTTCACTACTCCTCAAAGCCTGAAATATTTTCTCTAGGGAAAATATCCATTGCTCAGCTACTAAGGGATTTGTACTCCCATTGAACGTTGGTGGTTGTTGCCTCATGAATCGATCTAACATTGATCCTCCACGGTGCGGATCAGGGTGCTCCATACGGGTAAGGTTATTATTCATAACCTGAGTAAGTTGTCCAAGTACGGTGATTAGCTGATCGGCACCAGTTGCATCACCAGCTCCACTATAATTATCTTGAGCAGGAGGGCAATCCCTACATGGAGTGCGTGCATTGATACGGTTTCCAATTCTTCCACTAGGCGCCATTTCTAAACAATGGCATAAACTAGATCAGTTTATGAATCAAAATACATAATCCCATACTTATAAAACACTTAACATAAATTGAACTATTTATGGATATAATACATAATCATAAAAATGTTTTCTTTGAGGAAGTATATACTCATAAACCCTTCATAATGATTTGTAAAGAAAATGAGAGTTATCCTAAGCATATCCCCCGGGAGTGTCGTAACCAAGAGTGCAGCAAGGCCCGTTGTCGTGCACCAGTTCCCGTTCGAGTCTAGCTCAAAGCGGTGTTTTCGGGTTTTACCCCTAGGTACATCTGTGCCAGAGCCGCCTCTACCTGTTTGTATCCAGACAGGGATGTATTGCTCGGAAAACTCACAAAATCTCTACAATACCAAAATTCTAGGAAGTTCTTCTATACTAATCCTCAAAGTTCATCTTAGGTCTACGTGCTCTAATCAGAGTTTATCTAAATCTAGCTTCCAAGGTTTGTACTAAACTTCCTCTGATACCAACTGTAACGCCCCGACCCCAGCTACCCAGAGTCGGTGCATTACTTCGTAACATTGGCATGATCACAAGAAAGATCAAATCTCGAAAGACCGATTGGTTTAGTAGCCTTGGAAATGCCAGATATATTCATAAGTTTTACATTACATCATAAAATAAAAAACTACTACAACAACAAAGTCTTCATATCCACACTATTAACCCCTCATAATATCCCTGCAAGTCAATCATAATTTACTTCTTCACTACCTGGGAAAAATAAAACATAGAAAAGGGGTGAGCTCAAATGCCCAGTAAGGATAACAATATAGCGGAACATTCAAAATAAGCATAAACATTTAAGGCAATGAATTACTAAAACAAAAGCCTTTTAAAATTGAACTTCAACATGGTATGGCAAAAGTAAAATGAAATAATGCCATTTACTTGTTCACATGGATATTCTACTAATCGAATAATCACATGAAATATCAATAACCACTTTCATAATGTTGGAATGCATAATGCCAGACTATCATAACCACATAGCCAAGGCCTCGTGCCAAGACTACAAATAAGATTTTGTCAAGGCCTTGTGCCAAGACACTAGTTTGTCTCATGAGACCTACCGATGCATCGAGGAGCTATAGCGGGCTCCACCCGTCACTTATTAAGTCCAATGCATTCCCATATGAAAAGGTTTAAACATAACATAAACATTCGTATTAAAACTAGCATACGAAATGTCAATAATTTCACCATAAACTATGAATGGTATAAAAATAGCACATCCACAGTCAAACATATCACAAAACCTTCAATACAATATATAAGTTTTGTATCATAATAAATCAACTTCAAATAATCTTAAAATCCATCAAAGGATGTTGACATAGATGAAATCAAAATTCTTTTTAAACAAGTATATCCTTTTATTTTGAAATCATTTAAGATCCATATAAAATAAAACATTTTCTTTGAAAATATTCTTATAAGCTTGTATGGAAATCTTCGACGATTTTATAACGGCGGAAAATAACCGCACCCGCCGTATAAGTTAAAAAAACATTCTTACCTCAATTCTGTCGAAAAGGTTAAAAAGGACCTTGTTTTGAAAACAACGGAAAGATTCCTTTATAAACCTCTTATAAAAAGTCAAACAAGGGTATAAATGACTTTAACCCATATTCTTGTAAATGGTAAAAATGTTTTGAAATACATTTTGAAGAAACATGGATGTGGATGATAACGAGATCCCAGTAGATTATTACGTATAAACAACCTCGGATAAAGAAGAGATTGTGAAATAACCCTTACCTTGTACTTTTCCTTGGTTGGGGTAGGTTAACCTCCTGTATAATGGTGAAATAATTGTTATTAAATTATAAAAGAATCATATACATTAATATGATATCATATATGATCTTTTAATATTGATTTGATAATAATATCTTAGTATTATCGTCGTTTCGTGTGTTAACTTACTCATTTTATTTTATATGTTTTGTTACATAAGTCATGTTTGTTGTATCTTATTCATATCCATAATGATATCAAGTCCTTAAACATCATTTTTAAATCATTAAATGATAATTATACTTGAATGGATACGATGGAGAATGAATCTCATCGCGTTCGTGGAGACGGTAGTCCGTACGTACCTACGAACGCTACTTCCATTTAATTTTTATTTTAAAAGAATCGAATCCAAATGATACATAGGTATATTAATATTCCAGTATAATATAATATTTTATATATGTTACTTAAGTTCATTAACACCATCCTTTATACGTTCCATGTGTGGTATGAACGAGTCATATCATTTTAAGGGGGCGGTAGTCCGCACATCCTCAAATGAAATTATCGTATGTATATACAACATTAAAAGAATAATGGTATGAAATAAAATGGAATTACAGAAGCTTATATATAAAATATATATCATTAATATCATATTTAATTACAGTGCCATCATAATGGCCACCATGAGAGGTGGTAAGATGTATTTGAACAATCATCGTTTCGTGAGGCGTTAGTTTGCCATCCACAGAAACATTATGTTCATCATCCATTATATGGAGTTGTGTGTATGTGTAGTTTTAATCCTTATTATAACAACATCCTAGTATATTGAGGATACTGGTGTTGTTACAAAAGAAAGGAAATAAAAAGATTTTGGGGGTTGGAGAAGCAAAATAAATGAAAATAATTTAAGAGAAATCGTTACCTTTAATTTAGGTAACTCACTTTGGTTGGAACCAAAGGACTTCTTGAAATGCTTTCTGCCTAAGGGGAAGCTTCAAAGAGGAGGAGAGGGATGTGAGGAGCTTAGTTGGGCAGAGTTTGGACGAGCCAAGTGGCTTGAGAGGTGTGAAGAAATGAGAAGGAGGAGTGCCCTTTTATAAGAGGGGTGAGGGACACCTTTGGAAAAGCTAGAAATATTAATTTATAATAAATTCATATTCGGTTTCTAATGGCTCCAAAGTTGACTATTCAAAGGTTAAAGTGGGGATAGGTCGAAAACCACTCAACCAATAGAATTTAGACAGGTTTGGGTACTTATATTAACCTTATCTTTAAGTATTAACTCTAAGTTAATTAGTTTCACTTTTACAATGTCTCTTTGTATTTTTATATAATATGGTTAATAAACTTACTATATACATCCAAGAGACCCCCAAGTGGTCCATTAATGAGGAACATATCATAATATAAGTCTCTTGGCCGAACCTTAGATTTTTAGGAATTTAATATCAATTAATAATATAATATTTGTTTTAAGAACTCTTTTATGTCAATTTTGACACTATTCAATAGTTGATTTTTGTGAAACTCCTAACAGATTTATTACTTCGAACAAAGTCAGTTAAATCAATCCTAATATATCATATTATCATAAAAAATTAGTTTAATTCATTAAAAGTTTCATATTATAATTATTTGGGTATTTATAAGATCAATTATTTTAATTTTTCACTATTTTAGTAATTACTGCATCATCATTGTGTCATAAATAAAATAAATTATTTAATGTCTAAAATTATAAATAAAATATCATTATGTAGGAAATCTTTTTATCTTTCTAATTAATATTTATAATCGAAAATCCAACATGTATAACCCTATGTAAAAATTTTTCTTCTGAAAGATGTAAGCTTATGCCATTTTTATTTTTATTTTAGCTTTATTAATATAATGTGTCATTATCACTTACAAGTGGATCCATGGGGTCCCAAAATAGACCCAAAGATGCCCATGGTCGACCATGTGTCAACCAATAGGGTTAAGACACGTTTTAGGGTAATTTAGTATTATTATAATATTATTTTTTAACCCTTATTTACCGGATTTACCCTTAACCATGGTAAATAAAATATTTACCGCAGTAATTATTCAAAATGTCTAAAAATAAAAGTTACCTATTTACACAATTTGAACATCCTGCTTCCAAATATGGAATCCATTTTTCTAAATTCAAAACACAGAAGTGGCAGAAATTAATTTAAAATTAATTCCCGCTGTCAAAACAAAAAGCGTGTTTTTAAGAGATAATAACTATCAAAAGATTGACACTTGTTTATGTTCGGTTTAATTGTAAAATTATGTCCAATGACCAACATTATATTAAATGGTAAAAATATATTCTAAATATACTTTAAAACCACTCAAATTCATAATTTATCACTATTAATTATTTTGATTAAAAAAGTTGTTTTTATTTAAAATTTAGTAATTTTCACTATTCATCAAAATATAAAAGTTATCCGAAATGTACCAAAATTTCACCCTAGGCTAATTTCGATATTCCGAATCCAAAAATGAAGTCCATTTTGAAATATAAAATATATATGATTTCAAAAATTAGGTATTACAATTCACAACGGCTAGTTTAATTAGTTGTGGTGTGTGTTAGAACTCGAGGTTGCGTACAACACACGCTATCGCATTATTCGAAGGGAAACGTACCGTGGAAGCTTGGGGTGTTACATACAAAATTATTATATATGTTTTTCAAATATTTTTACTTTTTATAATAAATTTTAGGATTAAAAATGAGAATGAATCCAATTTTAAGCGTAAACATTCTAATATTCTTTAAAAGGTCGATTAACCCCCTTTTAATGGAGAACCTATTAAATCCACTTTTTGAAAATTCTATGTGTTATATTTGACAAAATAAAATTATTCTTTAGAATCGGGACATCAAAATTTACTTTGGGTAAATTTTTGGTATTTTTCTGATAAAGTTCATTTTTTAATGAATAATGAAAAATGTTGTATTTATTTCAAAACCTCTTTTTAATCTAATTTATTTATATGATTAGATTGTATTTTGAATTGGTTTTAAAGTGAAATTAGAATATATTTTTACCGTTTAATCCAATAGTGGTCATTGGAATTAATTTCACTTTGAAATTAGACTTAAACTAGTGTCAATCTTTTGATATATATTGTTTCATAAAAACATGCTATCTGTTCTGACAGTGGGAATTAATTATTAAATTAATTAATTTAACTTATATGTTTTGAATTTTGTAAAATATACAACATTTTTGAATTCAGAATATCAAATATATCTTAGGGTGATTTTTTGGTATTTTTCTAAAAAACTTCTATTTTTTATGAATAGTGAAACTACTAAGTGGTAGTTAGAGAATCTGATTTTTTGTTTAAATGAGACTTTACCACTTCTGTGATTTGATTTTAAAAAATCTGACATACATGGTTTCATTAGGAAGTAAAATGTTCTTGAATGAGATTAAAATAATTTTTTGGTGAATAGTAACTTTTAAGTCTTATTAATCGCGATTAGAGGTAATTAGTGTAATTTATTGTAAAAATATTGTTTTAATAATATGAAATGACCTTGACACATGTCCTACCCTTATTGGATGTGTCATGGCCGACAAGTAAAATCCATGGGTCAACTTGGGGACCCCATGGAGCCACTTTGGTAGGAAAATGACATTAATAACTTTTTATTTAATGTTAAAATAAAAATGTCACAAACATGTGTTGTTTTACTAAAATAATTATTAAATGGGGTTATAGAGTCATATTTTTGACTATAAATATTCATTAGAAAGATAAAAATATTTCCTACATCTTGATATTTTTTTATAATTTTTAGACATTAAATAAATTAAATTATTTATGACACCATGATGATGCAGCGATTACCTCATTATTTAACGATTTAAATAAAATGAACAGATGATGTAACATCTAAGACCTACACTTGGAAAAAACCTATTGGATGGGTTTATTTTGATATCTTATCACCTTATCCTCGAAATATATAATTTTGGGACCTTTAAAATCCGAAAATAATTTTATAATAATGTTACTTTTCAAGACTTTCCAAGAGTGCCCCTCCTCTCCCCTTATAAAAGGCCCCCACCTCTACCACCTTACCCACACCTCTCAAGCCTTTGGCTCGGCCAAAACCTGCCCATTTTGTCTCTCCACGTCCCTATATTACTCTTAGAAGCCTCACTTTGGGCAGAAGTCTTTCCAAGGAAGCCTTTGAGCTCAAATCAAAAAGAGTTACCCGATTTAAAGGTATTGTCTTCTCTTGTGTTCTTATGTTTTATTTTGCTTCTCCAACCCCTAAACTTTTTTTATTACTTTATTTCATAACAACAACAGTATATTCAATATTCTTGTATGTTTTTATAATAAGGATTCGAGCTAAACTTACACACACATCCATCTAATGGTTAAAGAACTTATTGTTTCTGTGGAAGGTGAATTACTGCTTCACGAAACGATGATTGTTCAATATTATTTTAACACCTTTAAAGGTGGCCATTATGATGTCACTGTATTTTATATATGATATATATGGTATTTAGGTTTATTATATGATTCTATATTTTATATTTAAAACATATCTTTATTCTTTTCAAGTTGTGAAAATGCGATAATTTCATATGAGAAAGTGTGGACTACTGCCCCCTCAAGTGATGTGACTCGTTCATGCAATACATGGAATGTATAAAGAATAAAATTAATGAAAATATGTGACCTATATAACATATATATTATACTGGAATTATAATATATATATATATATATATCTCATTTATTTTTAATTCCATTAATATAAAAAAAATGAAAGTAGTGTTCACGCGTACGTACGGCCTACCATCTCCATGAACAATGTTTTTCATTTTTTATCTCCAAATGTTATGGAATAGTATAAAATGAATATGTACTGGATATATATGATATTTTAATCCTTAATAATATTCTGGAAATTATTTAATTATAACTACATGGGCAATCATTTTCAAACATGTTCATTTTTACTCATGTACCAAACATCGGCAAAAATGTCTGATATGAACTAACATTATTAAACAATTATTATAACATTATAATATGTGATATGAAATGAATAATAATCTTTAAATGATTTCCTTAAGAAATTATAAATTGACCAAATTTTATTATTCAGTAATATAAAGAAACGAACAAGACAAGTCGGACATGAGGTAAGGGATCCTACCCCTCTCTTTCTTTTTAAGTACACTCTTTTATGTCATTACTTTTAAGCTCGTATTTCTTATGATTAGGATGTTCTTTTATATTACTCTTACGGTAATTTTTATTTTCATATGATGAGAGACCCTATTTTCTATCATCAATCCATTTTGGAAGTTTTGATTGGCGTCGTTAGGCTACCGAATTTTCGTAAGAGATCCAACCTCTCTCTTTCTTTTTAAGTACTCTCCTTTATGTCACTTTTTTTAAGCTCATATTTGCTATGTTGGGGGATCTTATTTTATATTCCTCTTGCAGTAAATTTTATTTTAATATGATTAGAGACCCTATTTGATCTCATCAATCCATTTTTGGAAGTTTTAAGTGGCGTCTTTAGGCTACCGAGTTTTCGTATGGTAATTTTCATCTCACTTTTATTCCCATGAGATTTATGCTACATTTTCCACAATTTTCTTTGAGTGGTATATGTACATCCCATTATTCTACTCTTTGTGTAACAAAATTTTGTTTATGAGTATTTACATCAATGTTCTATTGTTCTTCTTTCATGGGGTGTATGTTTCATAAGATACCCAAGTCGGTAAGGGGACCTTTCACCCTCCTATTTTTAAAAGACATCTTTTGTTGGGTCTTTTAATTTACATATTGTTATGCTGGGATATGTTCTTATATATATCCTTATTGATGTAAATTTTATGTCCAAGTGATGAGATACCATTTTCTCTCTCATCAACTCTTTTTCTGAATTTTGAAGTGACGCCTTTAGGCTGTCGAATTTTTGCAAGGGAACTTCTTAACACAATTTTGATTCTCTGGGATAAACTTGTACTCCTTGAATATGTCGTTCTATGAATATGTGTGAATGACCTATGATTTTTTTACACTTAATATCCACTTATATTTGGTTTATTCGTTTATCACCCATAATTATGTAATTGATTTATCCTTAATCCAATGATATCGTCTTTGTAAGGGACTTCATCTCAATATCCTATCATTGAGGCATATATTGTTCTAATACAATACATTATTTTATATGGTGTATAACCCCCTTTGACTTTTAATTTTATACAAAAGGAATCTTTTTCTACGAAGCATTTTACAAACGACAAAAAGGAATGTTTCTTTTTATGTACACGGTGACAACAAACTTTTCCACCGCTGTGAGTATTATTTGGTCCTTTTCTTCCTCAACAAGCCGTAATGTATTTAAAATGAAATAAATACCATATACTCATTTATGTATTTTGGTATTGAAAATGGTTTTTATAATGGATTTGTTATGTCAATATATTTAAGTGGTATATTGTGATCAAAGTGTGGAAATGTTTTCTTTCCATTATATTTGTTTTATGTCTTATGATTTTATAATGGTACTTGGACATTTGACGGGTGGTTACATGATAAACCACTTGACGGGTGGTGCCGTGAATACCAGGATGGGTGGTTACATTATAAACTCTAATGCATTGGGTATGGAAGTCAGCCTTATGGCTGTTCCATTAAGTGATATGTGTGGAAGTCAACCGTATGGTTATTCCATTTAAGTATGTTTATGTCCCAAGTTCCCTTTATATGTTATGTATATGGGTTTTATGGTAATCTTTTGGATACAAAAGGGTAATTAATGATCTTTTATTCATTGAAGAGTTTATACTACTTCATAAAGGTGAAAAGTATTAGTTTGATAAAGTACTCATGTTTTACTTGTTGTTTTTAAAAACTAACCATTTTTCTTTTTTGTATATCCCTTACTGATCTTTTTATGCTCACCCCAAGTTTTTTTTGAAATGTTTTTCACAGGACTTAATGTGGAATAGGGTCAAGGATGGGAACAAGGAAACGTCATGCTATCTAAATCATAGAACTAGACAAGTTTCTTTTTAAGAGTTTTTATTTTATAGAAACTTAGTAGAAGTGTCTAATTTGTAATATTTTGAGATGTAATAGTTATGTCCTAATTCTCTAAAACTCTAATCCTGAAAAGATCCTCTATGTGAATTATTCATTTAATTAAATAATAAGTAATGTTTAAGGAAGGGTCCTTATATATATATTTTATATGTTTAATTATAACAATCATGATAGGTGTTGATGGAAAACGTTTCACATCTATTTGTAAGGCGGTATTCCTCCACACACATGAGAGACATTATCGATTCCCATTTAAGGGTAGTGGAGATAGACATAAGTCTTGAATATTGAATAATAATATCTCATTATATGGGAAAAAATTATATTTTAATACAATAATACATTAATACTAATTAAATGAGTTTTAATAAAAAATAAAATAAACAGACATTGTTAGGAATATTATATATTCTTGAAACACATAACATGGATTATACCTAAAGTATTCCTAGAGTGGTTTTATGAACAAAAAACCTTCTAGGATAATTTGATAAATGTTAGGATGTTTTTTATAGGTATTTACTAAACCAAAAATGGTTTTATGGTGTGAAGATGAGAGGATAGTGAGAGGCCTTTCTAAAATTGAGATGAGTGTAACACTTGTGATTTCTTAAAATAATAATGTGTACACAAATATTTCTCTTGAAAAAATTAATTAATTGTGCCCATACTTCTGAATTTGGTGAAAAAATCATCCTATTTAATTTCATTATATATATAAATAAACTAAAAAATTACATAAAACAATACACAGACAGAGACCTTTACAGGTCTAGGTTTTTGATAATTTGATATAACATTTACATTTCATTAAAACTTTACTAAATGAAATTAATTAAACAAAATATTCTTTAGTGCGCTTCTGGTACAATATAATTACATTGAATAAATATTTCAAAACATTTAAAAATGATTATAATATGTATGGTGTGAATTAAATATGCCTAATAAGGGGGTATTTAAAAATTTTAATAGAAATTTTTAAGTATATTTTCATGAAATAATATTTTTTTCAGATATATATTTAAATACATAAACATAAAAGTAGATTCCTAAATCATTGAAAATTTAAAATAAAAAAATATAGATTTCGTAAAATAATTATATTTTTAAATCATTTTGCAATTGTCCTTTGAAAATAATAGTTTCCTGGTGGATTATTCCCTAATACATGGAAGAACATAAATAAAAACCAAAATGTGAGGCCACTAGACATGACACATATAAAAAAAATTTCCCCTAATTCATATGGGTTCACTCCTCATATCATAGTATTAATCATACTACTTCCATTTTTTAGAAAACATTTTCTATGGAACTTACTTTCTCAGTTCTAACACAAAACATTTCAAAATCACAAATATAGAATTATTTTCATTTCAAGAAAATAATTTTTCAAATAACATTTCAAAAAAATTTACATTAAAATAGTTTTCTAAAACCATTTAATATAATCCCATGCTTTTAATAACTATTATTATTTGAAAACTATAATTTTATGAAAAATTAAATAATTCCATGTATGATTTCATAATGTGTGGAATGTCTCATATGAGATAGATGATGGCCATAAAAATCTATGAATGACATGTCAGGGGATGCAGATTCAATTTTTCACATAAAATAACAGCTTGAATATTAATTGAACAAAAAATGATAATAATTATTAGGGGACACATGTAATTTTCTAAATAAGGTGATTTGAGGAAATAAACTTTTACATAAATTTTAAACATTGATTTCATGGTTGAAAATACCATTTATAAATTCTGAAAATAAATAAGGAATATTAGTAATACTTAAACATGTTTATATATATATTCATATATATATATATATGTTTATATATAAAAATATATACGTATATATGGATTGAAAAAATTTAAAACATAAATCCCTTACAACCGTATGTTTTAGGAATTATTTTTTTAAAACACAACTACAATGTTATCTATTCCAAAAATTAATAATTATATATTTGTACAGACACACACACAAATACACACACACACAAACACCCACACACACACACATACACACACACACACATATATATATATATATAACTTGTAAATTTTTTTTGATAAGATGAAATAAACCCTTACAAAACATAGGTTTATAAAATTAAGTTTAAAGTAATAAAACATTATATATATATATATATATATATATATATACTGAAATGGATTGGTATATATTTGTATAGATTCATGTATATAAACACATATATATATCACCTTTATAAAACAATACAATTTTTAAGAACTAAAATTAACCATTACGTACCATAGGCTTGAGAAATAAATGATTTTAATCAAAACCATTTGCTTATATATTTGAAAATAATTATTTATATAATTATATATATATATACATGTATATATAACAATATATTTGAATGAAAAAATTTCCATGATACAAAAATTAAACACCTACAAAATAAATTTGATACTAATAAATCCCTTACTTGTTTCTTGAAGAATTGAGGGATGAAGAATGCTGGAATTCATGCAGAACAAAAATGTGGAACTTGAGGGATGAGGGTCAGGTTTTCAAAATGGTAGTTTAAATATATATATCTATGTGTTTTAAAGTATCCTTTGGAATATGGGTTTTAAAAAATTACATATTATAGATCTAAAAATCCTTTCTCAGAGATGAAACTTTTCTAGTTTCCATTTAAACAAAAATTTTGAGTTTAGATTGTCTAATATCACACCAACTTTATTATTAGTTAATATTTTTAGGTCAATTAGTCATTCCAAGACTTCGTATTATTTTTTAATCTATCGATTCTATCTCTATTGTTTAAGTCAAAAATATATCATTTTAATATCATTTCATGTCATTATAATTTTATTATTAATTTCTTTTTTCTGTTTAATAATTACATGTTGTTTTTTTAAGAATTATTGTATCGTTTTTAAAAAAAATCACCAAATAATTATTATTTTTAATTTGAACTAATTTATATATAACTCATTATTGCATTTGTATAATTTCATTACTTTAGGTTACACATTTTTTTTATTTAACATATATATATATATCATTTTTTAATATTAATATAATTATAACTATTCATAATAGCAAAATTTTATAAAAAAACATATTATAATTTCACATATTTTTATAATATATTCTCTTAAAAAATATTTTTTATATATAATTATTCTTTTTTATCATTAAAATATTAAAAAAAATATCGTAAATATTAGATATTTATATATTTATATATTTATAAATTTTATCATTTTAATTGTTCAAACAATTTTAGTAATTTAAATATTTTATTTTTTAGAATAATAATCAACTAAATATATTTATATTAAAATACTCTCATCAATAAATTAATACCACATGTTTTTTAATAACAAAAATTATTTAAATATAATTTTAAATCAAATCATTTTTCATGATTAATAATATTATATTCAAAACATTAAATATTAAAACATACTTTAATATTAAAGATATATTTTAACTTATTTAAAAAAATACATTTATTTAAATTAAATAATATTTCATGAAAAGTACTATTTTATAATCATGAATAAAAATATACTATTTTATAAAAGCTTTTATTAAAACATTTCTTGATTGGTTTTAATTTATACACAATTTATTAAATAAATACATAGTTAAAATAAATTAATATTTAAATTTCATGGGATGTTACATTATTCTACCAGAAAAGAATTACATCCTCTCAATTAATTCATCGGACTATAGATAATAACAAATTTGTGTCTTCATAATTAAAAAAACTAGGATTGCTAAACTTATTGACTTGACAACATCTAATATCTAAACTCATATAAACCATTCCTCTAATACCAATTATAATGAATCGATTATGTGCTTCCCAATTCGGTGCAGATATCATGTTTGGTAATTTTTTATTTCTAAAAAGGATTTGAAAAATTACAAAACACATTACAAAAATGAGAACATTTACTGGTCTAGGTTTTGGATATCTAGATACAACTTTTACATTTCATCAAAAATTTAAAAAACAAAATTAATTAAAAAGAATATTATTCAGTGTGTTGCCTCAACAAAATAATTACATTGTTGCAATATTTCTAGATTTTTAAAAATAATTATTATATGTATGGTTAGCATTAAATATTCCAATTAAGTTGGTTCTTGAAAACGTTAATATAAAAATTTAAGGATTTTTTTTTGAAATTATCTTTTGTTTGAAAATATATTTAAATACATAAAATTCAGTGTAGATTCCTAAATCATTGAAAATATATATAATGTCTGAAATATAGATTTTGTAATAGAATTATATTTTTAAAATCATTTGAAAATTCTCCATTTATAATAATAATTTTCTAGTGGATTATTCTCTGATACATGGTAGACTGTAACTAAAAGTCTTTTCTAATTTATAAACCAAATCATTACTAAATCACATATATAGAATTATATTTTTTTCAAGAAAATAATTTTTCAGATAAAATGTCATAAAATTTACATTAAATAATTTTTCTAAAACCATTTAAGCGAATCTCATTCGTTTAATAACTATTGTTATAAGAACACTATAATTGTTTGAAAAATGAAATATTTTTGTGCATGATTTCATAATGCGTGGAATGTCACAGATGAGCTAGATGATGGTCATACCTATCAATTCATGACATTTTTGGGGATGTAGATAAATTTTTTTCACATAAAATAACAAGTTGAATCATAATTCCACATAAAATGAGAATAATTATTAGCAAAAACAATTAATTTTGAAAATAAGTTTATTATAATAACTACACTTTTACATAAATTTTAAACAATAATTTAATGGTTGAAAATACCATTAATAACTTCTGAAAATAAAGGAGTAAGATTAGATATACTTAAACATGTTTATATATTTGAATATATATATATACATACGTGTGTGTGTGTGTGGATTGAAAATAATTAAAACATAAATCCCATTCAATCATAGGTTTTAGGAATTGCGTTTTTAAAACAAAACCCTAAGATAAAATAAATTAATTTTATAAGATAAAATAAACCCTCACAAAACATTAGTTTTAGAAATTATGTTTAAAATAAGAACCCTTTATATATATACCAAAATCGATTGATATACATGTGGTTATATGCATGTACACACACACACACACACACACACATATATATATATATCACCTTTGTAAAACAATAAAAATTTGAGGAACTAAAATGATCCCTCACATAACCTTGTCTTGATAAATAAATGATTTAAATAAAAATCATTATATTATATTTTGGAAAATATTTAACCATATAATTAAACATATCTAAATATATATACACATTTATATATAAGTATATATTTTCAGACCAAAAATTTATTGATACAATAATTAAACCCTTGGAGAATAAATTTGATAATAATAAATCCCTTAATTGTTTTTGGAAGAATCAAGGGATGGAGGTTGTTGGAATTCAGGTAGAACAGTAATGGGGGGCTTGATAGATGATGGTTGGGTGTGAAATGGGAGTTTAAATATATATCAAAATTTTTAAAATCTTCCTTTGGAAGCTGGTTTTAAAAAAATCATGTTTGTAGATATTCAAATCCTTTCCCAAAGATGGCAATTTTTTGGTTTCCATTTAAACCAAAAAATTGAGTTTACATTGTCGAATATCAC
The DNA here is from genome assembly GCA_963277665.1 of Viscum album. NCBI lineage: Eukaryota > Viridiplantae > Streptophyta > Magnoliopsida > Santalales > Viscaceae > Viscum > Viscum album. Next base: position 1,884,187,758 of record OY728132.1, read on the forward strand.
ACTACCTTTTTTATTAGTAAATATTATCACGTGAAACAATCATTTCATGTCTTCACGTTGTTCATTTTTTTAATCTATGGATTCTTTATCCATTGGTTAAGTCAGAAAGATATCATTATAATATAACGGCATGTCATTATCATTTTATTAACATTTTATTTTTTTAATCAATACAGTCTCTCTCTATTTAGGAATTATTGTATCATTTTACATTCAAATCACCAAATCATTGTATTTTAAAAACAAATTGTACCATTTAAATATAAAACACATTATTGTATTTAATAAATTATATTACATATGGTTAGGAATTTTTTTTATTTTACATATATGTAAATATAATTCATTTTTTTAATATTAATATAATTATATCCATTTATACAATCAAAATTTTATAAAAAACAAAAAATAATTTCATATATTTATAAAATATATTATCTTAAGAAAATGGTTTACACTTAATTATTATTATTATCATTAGAATATTAAAACAAAATAAAATTAATATCATAAATATTAGATATTTATGAATTTATATATTTTATAATTTTAATTTTTCAAAAAAAATAGTTATTTAAATCTTTTTTTAGAAAAATAATCACATAGATATATTTATATTAAAATAATCTCTTAGATAAATTAATTCCACATTTCTTTAATAAAAAATTATTTAATTATAATTATAAATCAAAAAAAATTCTTACAAAATAATATTATATTCCATACATTAAATATTAAAAAGTGCTTTAAAATAAAGGGTATATTTTAACTTATTTTAAAAAATAATTTTATTTTAATAAAATAACATTTCTTGAAAAGTGGTATTTTATAATCATGAATAAAAATCTCATAAATTAATAAAATATTTTATTAAATCATTTCATTATTAGTTTAACTTTATAAATAAATAATTAAATGAATAATTAATTAAAATAAATAAATATTTCAATTTCTTGGGGTGTTACATTATTTCCCCATCAAAAAAATTTTGTCCTTGAAATTCATTAATCGGACTCTAGATAATTCTGAATTTTCATCATCATAATTAAGAAAAAATAGATAGTTAAAGTTCTATACTCGTCAACATATAATCTCAAAAGTTATCTATATCTTTTCTCTAATACCAATTATTACGACTCGAGCCTGCGCTTCCATATTTGGTGCATAAATCATTCTGTGTAATTTTTTTATATAAAAAGAAACTGAAAAATTACACCACACATTAAACAAATATGGACATTTATAGGTCTAGGTTTTGGAGAATTAGATACAACTATAACATTTCATCAAAACTATACAAAATGTAATTAATAAAACAAAATATTTTTCAGTGCATGACCTCTGAAAAAGAATTAAATTTCAACAAGATTTCTAAACCTATCAAAAATTATAATAGGAATCGTGAGCATTAAATATTACCAGTAAGGGGGTTTTAAAAAATTTAAATAGAAACATGTAAAGATATTTTCTTGAAATAATTTTTTTAAATATATTAAAATACATAAAATCTAATTTAGCTTCCTATACCAAGAAAAATCCATATAATTTATGAAATATAGATTTTGTAAAATAATTATATTTGTAAAATCGTTTTGGAAATCTCCTTTGAAAATATTAATTTTCTTGTGGATTATTCCCTCATACTTGGAAGACCATAATTAAAAACCATAATGTGAGGTCACTAGACACGAATCATTTGGAACAAAGTTCCCCTAATTAATATGGGTTCACTCCCCATATCATAGTATTCATCATACTAGTTCCATTTTTTTAATATCACTTTCTATGGAATTTCCTTTCTCAATTCTAACCCAAAACATTTCTAAATCTAATATATAGAATTATTTTCTTTTCAAGAAAATAATTTTTCATATAACATGTCATAAAAATTACATTTAAAGAGTTTTCTAAAACCATTAATGAGACTCTCTTTCTTGTAGTAACTATTACTATTTAAAAACTATAATTGTATGAAAACTGAAATAAGTGCGTGTATGATTTCAAAATGCGTGGAATGTCACATATGATCTAGATGATTGTCATAACTATCAATCCATGACATGTCAGGGGATTCTTATATAATTTTTCACATGAAATAATATCATGAATAAAAATTTCACATAAAATGATATGAATTACCAAGGAACGAATTTAATTTTTTAAACAAGGTGATTATAAGAAATAAACTTTTACATAAATTTTAAACATTAATTTAATCGTTAAAAATACAATTTATAACATCTGAAAATAAATGAGGAAGATTAGTTATACTTAAACATGTTTATATATATTCATATGTGTGTGTGTGTGTGTGTGTTTGTAAATGTATATGTATATATATACAAATATGTGTATATATGGATTCAAAATATTTAAAATATAAATTCCTTAAAACCGTAGGTTTTTGGAATTAAGTATTTAAAACAAAACCCTAATCTAATCTATTTTAATAATTGAATGTTATATATGTGTACACACACACACACACACATAAATATATAAATATATATATATCTTTTAAAACAAATATAATTTGATAAGATAAAATAAACACTTACAAAACATCGGTTTTAGAATTTAAGTTTGAAAAAATATCCCTTTAAATATATACCAAAATGGAATGATATATAAGTGTGTATATGCATGTAGACACAAACACACACAAACACACCTATATAAATATATATATCACCTTTGATGAATAAAAAAAAATTCAACAACTAAATTGAATCATTACAAACCATGGGGTTGAGAAATAAATGATTTAAATTAAAACCCTTATCTTATATTTCTAAAAGTAATTAATCATATAATTATATATATATATAATTGTATATGTAATTATATCTCTAAAAAACAAAAATATCTTGATAAAACAATTAAACACTAAAAAATTAATTTTATAATAATAAATCATTTTTTTCTAAGAATCGAGGGACAGAGGTTGTTGGAATTTGGGAAGAACCAAAATAGAGAGTTTGAGAGATGAGGGTTGGGTGTGCGAATAGAAGTTTAACTATATATCAAGGTGTTTTAAAGATTCCATCAAAATATGGGTTAAATAACAAATTGTAGATCTATAAATACTTTCTAAAATATAAAAGTTTGTTCATTTCTATTTAAACCAAAAAAAATTGAGTTTACATTGTCTAATATCACACTACTATTGTTATTAGCTAATATTATCATGTCAAACAATCATTCCAAGCCTTCACATTATTCATCCTTTTTAATCTATTGATTCTCTCTCCTTTGTTTAAGTCAAAAAGTCATCATTGTAATATCATGTCTTGTCATTATAATTTTATTATCTTTTTTTTGTTTAATCAGTACATGTTCTCTTTTTTCATGAATTCGTGAATTTTTTTTAAATCATGAAATCATTATTACTTAAAACATTGTACCATTTTTATATTAAACTCATTGTTGTATTTATATAATTATATTAATTTAGGTTAGGCGGTTTTTTATTTAATATATATATATATATATAGAACTCATTTTTTTCATATTAATGTAATTATATCTATTTATAATATAAAAAATTTATAAAAAAAACAAAAAACAATTTCATATATATATAACATTATATTAAAAAAATGTTTTACAATTAATTATTATTATTATAATTAAAATATTAAAAAAAATTAGTATCATAAATATTAGATATCTATATATTTATACATATTATCATTTTAATTTTTTAAACAATTTTAGTTATTTAATATTTTATTTCTTCAAAAATAATCAACTAAATATATTTATATTAAAATAATTTCCTCAATAAATTTATTCCACATTTTTTTAATAAAAAAATATTTTATCATAATTTTAAATAAAAAAATTCTTCATGTAAAATAAAATTATATTCAAAACATTATATATTAAAAAAAAATTAAAATAAATGATGTATTTTAACTTATTTAAAAAATACATTTATTTAAGGAAAATAGTAGTTCTTGAAAACTAGTATTTTATAATCCAAAATAAAAAATATCTTAGTTTTATAAAAACCATTATTAAAACATTTATTTTATTGGTTTTAATTTATAAAAAAATTATTAAATAAATACATAATTGAAATAAATTGATATTTAAATTTCTTGTGGTGTTACATTATTCCCTCTATCAAAATAATTATGTTCTCAGAATTTTTTCATCTCACTCCAGATAATTCTGAATTTCTATCTTCAGAATTATGAAAACTAGGACTGAAAAACTTCTGGATTCGATAACATCTAATCTCCAAATTTATCTTGACCATTCCTATAATGCCAATTATAAGGACCTGAGCTCACTCTTTCAGATTCAGTCGATAAATCATGTTGTGTAATTCTTTTATATAAAATGAAATTGAAAAATTACACAACATGTTACACAAACAAGGCCCTTTATCGGTCTAGGTTTTAGAGAATTAGATACATCTATTACATTTCATCAAAACTGTAAAAAATGTAATTAATTAAACAAAATATTATTTAGTTCACTTCCTTTACAAAATAATTACATTGCATAAATATTTATAAACATTTAAAAATTATTATAATACATATGGTGATCTTTAAATATTCCTAGTAAGTGGGTTTTAAAAAACTTTAATAGAAACTTTTAAGGATATTTTCCTGAAATGATATTTTTTCTAAAATTTTATTAAAATTCATAATCATCAAATTAAATTCTAAAATAATTAAAAATCCATATAATTTCTGAAATATATATTTCATAAAATAATTAAATTTTAAAAATAATTTTGGAGTTCCCTTTTTAAAATAATAATTTTCTAGGTGATTATTCCCAGATATTGGGGAACCATAATTAAAAACCATAACATGAGGAAACTAGACATGACTCATGTGGAATAAATTCCCCTTAATTCATATGGGTTTACACCCCATATCAAAGTATTCATAATATTACTTCCATTTAAAAAAAATTAATGCAATATCCTTTCTCAGTTATTAGCAAAAATATTTCTAAATCCCATACATAGAATTATTTAATTTTCATGAAAATAATTTTTCATATTAAATTTCATAAAATTTACGTTTAAAGAGTTTTCTAAATCCATTTTTAAGAGTCACATGCATATGATAACTATTACTATTTGAAAATTATAATTGTATGAAAAATGAAATAAGTGTGTGTATGATTTCATAATGCGTGGAATATCACATATGAGCTAAATGATGTACATACCTATCCATGCATGGAATGTCAGGGGATGTAAATACAATACTACACATAAAATAATAGCTTGAATCATAATTGTACATAAAATTATAAGAATTATCGGGGAACATGTGTAATTTTGTAAACAAGGTTATTATAGGAAATAAAATTTTATATAAATTTTAAACAATAATTTTATGGTTGAAAATATCATTTATCACTTCTAAAAAGAAATTAGGAAGACTAGATATACATAAACATGTTTATATATATACATATATATGTGTATGTATATGTATACATATATATGTATTCATGGATTGAAAACAATAAAAACTTAAATCCCTTACAATCGTAGGTTTTAGGAGTTATGTTTTAAAAATAAAACCCCAATTGAATCTATTATGAAGAATTGATGGTTATATATGGGTACACACAAAAACACACACACACACAGACAAATATATATATTAAAAATTTGATAAAATAAAATAAACACTTTTAAAACATCGGTTTCCGAAAATAATATTAAAACAAGACCCCTTTATATATATATACCGAAATTGATTGATATATTTTTGTATATATACATGTACACACACACACACACGAATATATATCACCTTTGTAATAAATAAAAACATTAAGAACTAAAATGAACCATTAAATACCAGAGGCTTTAGAAATAAATGATTTAAATCAAAACACTTTTCTTATATTTCTGAAAATAATTATTAATATAACTATATATATACATATATATACATATATATATATACAAATATACACACACACACATAGAGATATATATATATACATATATATATATATTAGTACATCTTTGAAAAATGAAAATTTCTTGATACGATAATTAAAACCTTACAAAAAAATTGATAACAATAAATCCCTTGTTTTTTGAAGAATAAAGGGATAGAGGCTGCTAAAATTCAAGCAGAATAAAAATGGGGAACTTGATAGATAAGGTTCAGGTGTGCAAATGGGAGTTTAAATATATATCAAGGTCTTTTTAAAGCATCTTTCATAACGTGAGTTTTTTAAAAAAAAATTATAGATCTGTAAATTCTTTCCCAAAGATGATAGTTTTTTGGTTTCTATGTAAACCAAAAAAAACAATTTTAGATTTACTAATATCACACTACCTTGGTTATTAGTTAATATTATCATGTCAAACAATTATTCCAAGTCTTTACATTATTCATTTTTTTAATATATTTATTTTCTCTCCTTTGGTTAAGTCAAAATTATATAATTATAATATCATGTCATGTAATTATCACTTTATTATCGTTTTCATTTTTTTACAGAATACATGCACTCTTTTTCTATAATTCTTGTATCAATTTTATTTAAATCACCAAATCAATTTTTTTTAAAAAAAATTGTTCTATTTTTAAATAAAACTTAATATTGTATTTATATAATTATATCACTTTAGGTTAGATATTATTTTATTAAATATATATATATAATATATATTTTTAATATTAATATAATTATATCTATTTATAATATCAAATTATTATAAAAAAACATAAAATATTTTCATTTATTTATAAAATATATTATCAAAAATAGAAATTACACTTAATTATTATTATTATCACTAAAATATTAAAGAAAAATAAAATTTTAATCATAAATATTAGATATTTATATAATTATACATTTTATCATTTGAATTTTGAAAACAATTTTAGTTATTTAAATCTTTTATTTTTTACAAAAATAATCACCTATGTATATTTATAAGAAAATCAACTCTTCAGTAAATTACAACCACATTTGTTTAATAAAAAATTATTTAATTATAATTTTAGATCAAAACTTTTTCTTGCAAAATAATATTATATTTTAACCATTACATATTAAAACATACTTTAAAATAATTGATGTATTTTAACTTATTTAAAAAAAATATGTTTATACAAAGAAAATAATATTTCATGAAAAGTATTGTTTTATAATCATGAATAAAAATATCTTTTTTTATAAGTGATTTTATTAAAACATTTATTGATTAGTTTTCATTAATAAAAAAATTATTAAATAAATACTTCATTAAAATAAATTAATATTTAAATTTGTTGGGGTGTTACACCAAAAGGGTCCTAAATGGATTATTATTGATTTTTAATCATGATATGATCAATATATTAATGTAAAATATATTTTATACACTTTTTCAGGTTATTTTAACCGTTATATTTTTAGGTTAACTCCTTAGTAAACCCATTTTTACCTAAACTATAGTAATTAATTTTTACTACATTCATAGTTAATTTAAGATAAAAATTAACATGAAATTTTTTTATAATATAAATTATTCTCAATCTAAATATGGATTTCATTTTTCCAAATTTAATTAATAGAAGTAAAAAAATTTAATTTCAAATTATACCTGTATACACTATGAAAAAAAGGGTTTCCAAACTTAAATTTTTTTCTAAGTATAGAATGATTTAATATAAAAAATAAATATTAAATTTATTTTAATGACATAAATTCGTTTAATTCTAATATAATTTAGTTAATATTATATTAAAACCAATTTAACAAATAATTTATCCTTGTAATATATTTAAATAAAAAGGAATATTTAAAAAATGTATTTTATCAATTCATTGAAAAATGAAACATTTTAGAAAAATCCAAAAAAAATCACCCTAAGGTAATTTTGATATAATTATTTGAAAATTTATTTTTTATTTTATCAAATAATATTTCTAAAAGTGGTAAAATTTAGTTTTATATTTTGTGTGGAAAGTTCGACTAAACCATTTTTAGAAATAATAATGTTTTTTCAAAAAATGTTTTATTTTTATTTTAAATATATCTTTTTTATAATAATATAGTATATACATTTCCTACCACCCATCCTAATTTTAATGATATTTTATATTGGTATACAATATTATGGATCATTTCATGGTGACTTTGGCTTCTCATACATGGATATTACACGTTTTTAGATGAATATTCATTTTATTACAAAAACACACCACTGAAGACCGTAATAGCATAGTGCCTCTCGAACATTTGAAAAAACAGTATTCTAATATAGTGAATTATCATCAATGTTTCCCAAAAATATCATCACATTTATTACTCTTCAAGAATATACCCTACAAAAACTAATTCTTCATAACCTGGGGAAACGAAATAAAATAAAGGGTGATATCAGATGCTTAGTAAGGGTAAAAATAAAATATATCAATCTATGATCATATAAAATCATTACATAAACATAAGGATATAATATTATAAACATAACTTACAAAGTACATACTAAACCTTTAATTGATCATAAACATGAGTTGTGGTATAAAAAATTATCATTTTTTAAAACATATCCCATAAGTGTGATAAATCATCATAAATCAATTATGAACCAGAAGATAATTTCAAAAATTGTAGAACCATCATGAATATATATGAAAACCATTTCATGTGTCAAGGTTAACTACCAAGTCCATAAACATAGTGGATCACAACACACCCATTTCCAGTAGTGAATCAGAACACACATGTTCCCATAGTGGATTAACACACAAATGTTTCCATAGTGGATTAGAACACTCTTATTTCCCATATTGTATCTTTTCAATAAATTTGTTCCTCATTTTAATCTCATGATATATAAATCTTTTCCCAATTTATTAGAGGAAAATATAGCTCTCACCCATAATATTATGAAATACTACATATTTTTTCCACAAGATCATAAATATTCATTATTTCATAACCAATAAAATTTAATTAGTATCATAAACATTTCATCATATCAAAACCCTTAGAAAATATAAATTCTTTATACTCATCTAACCATAGTATAACCTGTTAAAAGAAGATAGTTTCATAAGAATTTTATCATGGTATAAGCCATGGAAGAGAAACAGAAATCATAAACATCATTCAATAAAAACATAAATCATTCAGACAAATAATATGAATGGTATCAATGGATCATATCTCTATTAAGTTATAGGTATCCCTAACTGAAGTCATCTCCGATTAAAATAATTTTTAAATATCATTTTAAACATTTTTTAAGGAAAATATAATTAACAATTAAAATAACTCTTCTTAAAACATAAAACTTTTGGAAAAAACATTTTCATAGAAAATAAAATGGAAAATTTATAATCAAATATTGGCATCAATAATTTCACACAACATTGGAATATTCTACTCATGCTGCACACAAAAGAAATTAATGTTCCAATCTAATTTTATGTAATATCAAAATAGGAATCCTTCATGGAAAATTACATGAATATTCGTTAAAAATATTTTGTAAAAAATTTTAAAAAACAAGTATAATTTTTTGTTAAATCATAATTCAGTAATAAAACATTATTAGAAAACATGGTTTTGAATGTAAAAGTATTTCTGACAGAGAAGAGAAATGAAGTTTGATTTTTTTAAAAATATTTTTCTAATTATTTAAGTATCAAAGAGTGAAAAATTGGTACTATTTCATTAATATATCTTGAATCACCATAGTATGAGAAATTTTATGATACTTATTCAATGGTAGATCATGAGATTTTTAAATTTCAGACTTAAACATAAAGAATCAAGATAATGGATGAGATTGTAACATAAAATCTTTACCACTTGGGTAACATTGAATCATAAGAACTATTATGGAATAACAAAAAATGAAACATAAAATATCATGGGTTTGAATAAATTCATGATATTACATGTGAATTTTTTTGTATGTACACCACGTGAAAGAATATATATGCATAATATAACTTATGTCTCAAAGAAGGCCAATTAAGACACTAATCCCTTACTGATTTATTATTTTTTAAACTCTAAACCCTATGAAAGATAAATACTAAAATGGATTTGTAAATAAATATAATTCTAATAAGTCACATAATAAGTTAAATATATGGGCATTATATACACAACATAAATGAAACATGTGGTGAACATTACATTTGTCTCAAAAAAAATTAAAAGTGTTGTAGAAATTCCTTACATTAATTATTGACATCCATCATACTCATTAAAAATATTTTAAAATAAATATTAGATCATTATAAATATATTAAATAAAAAATTTATATATTTTATACCATATATTAATTTATTATGAAATTTTATTACACTTTTTTTAACAATTTCAAGTAAAAGTCATGTTTTTGGGAAATACCTGCTTTATTTTTATGAATGTTTTAACTTGTTATTTCTTATTCCTCTTATTTAAATAATTATTTAATCATCTCCAGTATATAAAACATGATATAAATGTAATATTCATTCATTATATAATTATTTAGGGTAACAAATAAATTTTTTTCATAGAAAATGAAATAAATTGTCCATGGTTATTATAGGTCATATGTACCCATAAATGTTGTTTCCATTTTATTATTGGATTTGAAGAAAGAAGAGTATATGATATGTATTATAATTATAGACTTATTTTTATTTATAATATATATAATATTTTTATTAAATTCATCCTTAATACATTTTATGTAAATTGTAAATAGATCACCTCGCTTCATGAGTTAGTAGTCAGTTGTACACACGAATGGCGTTATAGTATTCCAAAAAAAGGAAATAATGAATTTAGTTGTGATATAATTATTAAATAATAATAATAACATCCTAATTATAATATATTTATAATATAAACTATAAATACATCATTATTTTCAACCTTTAGAGTTGTTAATGCAAAAACGAATGACATTAGTTCGTGAGATAGTAGTTTGTCGTATACATGAATGATGATTTCATAACCAATTTGATGGAAGTGTGTTAGATTTTATGTCATAACTTTAAAATAAAATAATATCAGAAAATGTAATATATTCATTTTATTATATAGTCATTGAATAAAAATAATTTAACTAGGTAAATAAAGAAATAAATCTAAAAGGATCATTGATGAATGTTACCTATCCTCTGGGTATCCTCTTTGGTTTTTACTAAAGACATTATTCTTAGGATTTATGTCTAAAATAAGGATTATTGTTTTAGTATAGGTAATTTGGGAGGTTATGTTTTTAAATATTGTTTTATCTAAATGTATTTAGAGGTTTTATGAAGTGGGGAGAGTGAGTTACCTTTTATAGTTGAGAAGGATTGGAATTATTCTAAATAATTAAAAGTATTCACTATTGTGAAGTCAATATTATCTCAAGTGGAAAAAAACTAATAATTGTAGTTTTTTAGGAATTATATGGAATATAAAAACCTACAAAACATAAAAACATGTTTTAAATGTCTAATTTGTTAACTTATGAGATTCGAATTGTTTGCCATTTTTTCTAAGGTAACTAAATTTATAGCCGTAATAATTTATCCTTTAAGCCTAAATTAGAGTGAAAATTATTGGATAATTTAGACCCAATGATTATAAAAATGAAATATATTTTATAAAATATTAACCCTATGTGTTTAGGAAATTAATTTCGACATGAGCGTAATTATAGTGCGAAAACACCACTTTGACCATAAATACAGTAACCAATTTTTTTTTATTTTAAGGTCAATATAGTCATCATAATTAGAAAATTGGCCCATGAATGAAGCATAATTTACATTTCAATTAATTTAAAAATAATAATCAGAATATAGTATTTTTAGTAATTTTAAATCATTTTATATGATATAATTTTTCATTAAATAACGTTAATGTCAATTTTTACATTATTCATTAAAATTGAACTTAAAAAATATTAGAAAAATTATTTTATTCAAATATATTATGTTCAATCCTATGTAACAAGATATTTTAATCTATAACAATAATTTAGCATAATTATTCATTCAAATACTTCACTTTTAATATTTTACGTATCATGTATTTTACATTATAGTTAACAAAATAATTAATGTGTTGTTATTTCTTAAGCATTAAAAGTAATTATTTTATCTATAAAAATTTAATATAAATTATTACGTTAAAAAATCTAATTTATCTTTAAAACGTATGTATGTCTGAAAATAATTTTTTTATTAATATTCCAATGCCTTATAGATATTAAAAGTATTAAAAGTATGTTTTTGTCTTTTTCTTTAATTAAATTATTCTATGGATCATATTCCAAGGAAAGTAGAAATAAATTTACATATTTCAATGAATTTTATTTTCAAGGATTATATAAGCTCATTAAATAAAATATATATAATATTTTATTTCCTTTTCACTCTTATCACTCCTAGTTAACCCTCTATAAATCCATTTTTACCTTGACTATGATAATTATTTTTTATTATATTCACTATTCAGGTCAGTAAAATATTATGTTTAACTTAATACAAATTATAAATTATTCTGATTCCAAATATTTATAACATTTTTTTAAATTCTATTCATAGAAGTGTAAAAAAATAATTTAATAATAATCTCGTATAAGTTATGAGAAAGTGGATTTCTAAAGCTTAATTCATCAATGTTTTACAATGTTTTTATATCAAATTTAGATAATAAATTTTTTCAAATGTCATAAATTAGAATAAAATACATATAATTGAACTTAATATACTATAAAACCAATTTATAATATAATTTATCATTGTATATAATTTAGGTGAAAAGATGGTATTTAATTAAAATTCATTATTTTTTACAATTCATAAAAAAATGAAACATTTTATAAAAACCCAAAATATCACCCTAATAAAATTTAAATTAATAAAAAAAATTATTTCATAAATATAATTTTCTAAACAATTAAAAAAAATATTTTATTATTTCTCACAGAAAGTTGTAAAAATATATTTTTTGAGGAAATTTTATTTTCAAAACATATAAATACTTTAACAAAAAATTATGCACCTAGTTATCAATATGGTTTTTTTAATATAAAACCCTGATAAATGATATTTAAAAATAGTTATTATTATTCATATTTCAATGTTTAATGAATTGTTTTATTATAGTTTCATTTAAATAACTATATTAATAATATATTGTGGTTGTGTAAAAACTCGGTCTTTCATGTAATGAAAGTGAAGACAAATTTTTGTGTAGTGTATACTTAACATGATGTTTCATTTATCACAATATTAACATAATGTTTCATATAATTTATGACATCAATTAAATTAAATTAATTTAAATAATAATAAAAATAATTCATAAAAACTTAGGGTGTTATACCCCCCCCCCCTTAAAATGAATTTTCCCTTGAAATTTGACTTGGTCATCAAAAGTGTATAATTTAAAAATTTATTCCTCAAAAACCCCTCCATAAAAATTAATAACAAAAAAATGTTTAAAATTATAAATTTAAAAACATAACGGTTACTCAAGTGACATATAACTATTTTTTAGAGAGAAGGTTATAGCTGAGAAGTGAGAACACGGACATATATGATAAAACTCGCACCCAAATACTGATAGAGGGTGATAGAGAACATGGTCAAGATAAATTTAACAATCACAATGTCGTAAACAAACAAATCCTGAATAGGGTTGTTAATATCATAAAAATTGATGATTACAAGAAAAAAATCTATTTCATTACCCTTTAACCTGAAGTTGAAGAATTTTCATAAAAAGATATTCTCAATTAATTTCATGCAATTTCATAATCACAAGCTCACCATATTATTATGAATTTATCAATTTACACTTTATCTCTTACTCCAATAAATTAAGGAGAATTTGTTATTCCAAAATCAATAATTGGTCATAATATCCATATATAAAATTTTAAGTATTTTTGTTTATCAATATTTATCATCAAAATAAAATGGTCAGCACAGGTTATCCAATATTCATAAATATTCATATGTTAAAATAATAAATTAATCACTAAAACCTGATTCAAAATTCAACATAAACCATTTATAAATTCCTAACCTTTTGAACCTTATGAAAGATGAGAATCCAAATAATAAGAAATAATGTCACTAAATTTCTCAAATTGAACTTAACATTGATCTCCCATATATCATAACATAGCTCCTGACTGTAAAATACCTAACATGTGAATAACATCATCATGTGTTCTCTTGAAACATGTTAAAAACATGAATTACTGTAAAACCATATTGAAAACATACATGATTCTCTATTCTTTTCATATGAAAAATATTATTGGATATATTTCATAAATCCAAAAATCCTATAAACTCCATTCATGATAGCATAAACTACTTTGTCAAAAAATCATTAATATGTTCCAAGGCAGTCAGTATTATCCAATTTACATTATTCTTTTTTGACTTCTCCTTATCAAAAATAAACTAAATTTTTTCAACATTAGGAATATATTAGGAGTTACCTTTACTTAATCAAAATATTAATTTTATATTAAATAATTTTTCTTGTCCATCATTACTATTTAACATATTCTTGGAACTCCTTAATGCAAAGCTGTTGTGGAACAATTCATTGATGTTTCATGATTCTACAAAAAAATAACACTAATAAAAATATATAATTATTTGAATCCCAATAAATAAATACACAATTAATTCCACTTTATTCATAAAAAATTAACCAGCCTTCTTCATATTATTCTACAATACTTCTTCCTTTCATATATCATTTTTAGTCTCTGAATTATGAGAAAAATAACCCTTACTCATACATCCTTAGAAATTTTCTTCATGAGATTTCCCTTTAGGACATCTATTTTCATAATTTATATACTTCCTATGTTTAAATCATTCAATAGCTAATTACATCTTATGGATTCCAATATTCTTATTCATTTCATTAAATAAACTTTTAATTTTCCCATTGTAGTTACTTTATTTTCGTCCTTCTTTCCCATAGTAAAAAAATCTCAACATTCCTCTAAAAGATTCACATAGGTGTTTCTTCCCATGTTCTCAAAACATATGAAAATTAATTTTATTTCCCCCATCAGCCCCACCACCTGAAATCCCAGTGAAATATTTAATTTCTTTCTTTTGTGAGTCAAAGTGTTGGTTAAGGTATGCATTTTTAATCACATTCTTTGAAAACTAATTAGGCGTAATCACAACATCCTTCACTCCATTCATTATCTCATTTGACTGATCATTATAAGATTTTCAGTCCCATTAAATGTTAACCTAATTCCTTCTGGTTCTTTATATTTAAAAAATCTTGAAAGCATAGTATTATAATTGCTTATCGAAGTATAAAACCACATAATCATTAAAAAATAACTTATATTAAGTCTAAATAATGACACCTTATTTCAAATATATGAAACCTTTAGCTTCACCCAGGACAACTATGATCATCATCTATTTAATCCTTCATAATGGTTTATAAATATTTTGTTAATTTCCAAATAATATCTCATGGGAGTGTTGGGCCAGGTGTACTGAAAGGTTCATTTTCATGCACTATTTCCCAGTCGAGTGAATCACAATACAGTTTTTTCAGGGTTGTTACCCCTAATTACATTTGTACCAAATCTACATCCACTTGTAGTATCCAGATAGGGACGTAATTTTATGGAGAACCCTTTATATATCTTTTACCAAAATTATAAAAAAAATCACTATACATTAAATCATTCTTAGAGTTATCCTTAGAGACATCTCAAGACATATCTTTATAAATATATTTAGCGATCTCACAATAATTTTCTCATCCTGGTGTATAAAGGTTAAAAAAACCTTTCCTTTGTTACCAAATATGGTGACCCCATATCTAATACAAGGATTTTACATATTTTTGGATGAATGTACATTCCATTACACAAACACGCACGTATAGACTGTAACGTTTTAGTGCCTCCAGAAACATAAAACAAAACATTATAATCTAGTGATTGTTATTTGATGTTTTCAAAAATGATATTCCCATTTATTACTCTTCATATAAATATCATACATAAACCCATTCTTCATGACCTAGGTAAAGGAAACATAAGAAATGGTAAGGAAATATTATTACTATGAGTAAAAAAATAGATATCAATCTGTGATCATATGAAATAATGAGATATGAATAAAGATATGTGATCATAAATAAAACTTATAAAGTTTGTACACAACCTATCATTGATTATGAACATGAGTCATGGAATCAATAATTGTAATTTCTTTAAACATAGACCACAAGGGTTATAAATCATCATAAATAAACCATGAACCCTAAGCATAAGTCATAAAATTGTAGAACAAAAATAGATACAGAAGAAAAAAAATCCATGTTTCAAGGTTAACTACCAAGTCCATAAACATAGTAGATCTAGATGCACCCATTTCCTATATTACATTAGGACACACTGGTTTCCTATAGTGGATCTAGGAACACCTATTTCAAAAAGTGGATCAGACACACCAATTTCCCATAGTGGGTCAATCCCACACACTTGTTTCCTATTTTTATCTCATGAGATATAAATATTCACCCAATACATTTGAGAGATATATAAGTCCCAACAACCACATAATGAAATCATACATATGTGTTCCATAAGACCCAAAAAATTAATCATATAATATCCATGAATTGAAATAGGTATCATAAACCTTTCATAATATCATAAACAAAGTAAAATTAACATTTTTTATAAACATTTCATGAAAGAATAATCTGTGAAAAGAAGTTGGTTTTATAAGTGTTTTAATATGGTACAACTTGTGGAAGATAAACGGGGTTCATAAATATCATCCCATAAAATCATAAAATGTTTGGGAAATAATATGAATGGAATCATTGGATAATATCCCTAGTAAGTAATAGGTAACACCAATTTATGTCATCTTAGATGGAAAATAATTTTAAATTATTATTTAAAACATTTCTTGAGGAAAATATCTTTTCTTCAAAAAAAATAATTTTTAAAAAATAATACTTCTTGAAAACCCTTTTTTTATAAGAAAAATTTAAATCATATAAATGAATATTCAATGAAATTTTGGTTTATGAATTCTTAAAAAATTTCTCATGCTATACACATTAAAATGTAGGTTTTGTTCATATTTGTGGTAAAAGAAAATCGATCGTTTTTTGTGTGGAAAATGACATAAAGATTCCATTAAAAGCAATTTGTAAAAAATTAAAAAATGGGTAAATATATCTTTTAAAGATCATAATTGATTAATACATAATTATTTAACACATTTTTATAAAATTTGGTTTTGAATGAAAACATATTTTCAGATGATAAGAGAAAAAAGTCATATATTCTTTAAAACAAATTCCTAATTATTTAATTATAAATGAGTATAAAAATGGTACCCTTACTAGAATTTATCATGAAAAAAACTGAGTATAATAAAATTCATGATAATTATTGAGAGTTATATCATGGAATTTTAATATTGGTGACTTAATCATAATCAATTTGGATAAATAATGATATTGTAACATATATTCTTTACTGCATTAGTAACATTGAATCATAATACCTATGAAGGAATAACATAAAATGAAACATAAAATATCCATATGATGAATAAATTGATTATATTACATGTTATAGGGGTTTTATTTACCCATATTTAAATAATATAGGTCAGTAACATAAAGTACATATCATATAAGGATAATTGAGACAAAACGACTTACCGATTCGTTAAAATTTAACTAGAAACCTCGTGAAAGATATATCCTAAAATTGATGGGTAAATGAAAATAATTTTAAACATAAAATTATAACACACATTAAAGGGTAGTATATACATCACATAACTTATACATATGGTGAACATGGAATGTGTCTCAGAGAAAAATAAAAGTGTGACAGAAATTCCTTGACATAAGTCTTGAATTCCATTGTACACATTAAAAACTCATATATAATAAGTATAAGTTTATTATAAATATATTATTGAACTGTATTCATTTATTTAAAATCATATATTATTTTATTATGAAATTTGATTACCTGTTTAATAACAATTTCCTATTAAATTCATGTTTCGGGCAATAACCACTTTGTGTTTTGCATATTTTTAACTTGTTATTTCTTATTCCTATTATATAGATCATTATTTATCATATATAGAATTGAATAAATGATATAAATACTATATATATTCATTATATAAGTAATTATTGAATCCCAAAAATTTTAATGATATAAAATGTAATAAATCGTTCATAGAGATGTTTGGCTGCAATTACCCATGAATGTTGATTCTATTTTCTTATTGGATTCAAAGAACAAAAATTTAATGATATGTATTAAAAATAAAAATTCATTGTTATGTAATGTATTTGACATATTTTTGTTAAACTCATCCTTTCTACTTTCCATTTAATGCGTCAATGAATCACATCACTTTGTGAGGAGGTAGTTTGTCGTACACACGAATGACATTATTGCATTCCCACCAAATGGAAAGAATAATGTTATGTGTGATATAATAATTAAAAAATGATAAATACATCATAAATATAATATATGTCATATATGTACTATAAATCCAGCATTATTCCAAACCTTGAGTGGTGGTAATGGAAAAACTAACAACATCGTTCCGTGAAACAGTAGTCTGTCGTACACACAAATAATGATTTAGTAACTCATTTTATAGATGTTTTTGAGGTTTTAGGTCATACCCTTAACATAATAGAATAAAATTATATGGAATATACTTAAGTTATTATATAATCATTTAATAATAAAAATTTAATGAGTAAGATGAAGAATGGAAACAAAAATTCTTATTGATGAATGTTACTACTTCTTCAAGTATCATTTTTAGGTTATCATTAAAGCATTTAATTATTGGTTTTTTTAAAAAAAAATAAGGCTTATAGGATGAATTTACGGAATTTGGTAAGTTATTAGGTAGATCATGGTTGATCCAATTGTCTTGATAGGTGTGAAAATGTGGGGATAATGATTTCTCATTTATAGTTAAGGAGGAGTGTGATTCCTGTAAATACTCAAAAGTATTAATCTTTGAGTTGTCAATATTACATCATGTGGATCCAAAACTAATAACTAATTTTTTTTAGGGATTATAGGTTTTATCCACCCTCACACCACACAATTAATCACATATTTTAAACATATCTTTTTTTAACTTAAAAGTTTCCAATTTTTTACAATTTTTTATTTTTTTAACCATGGTAACTAGGTTTATATCCTTGGTAATTTATCATTTAAGGATAAATTCCATGACTCGAACAATGACAGGTCTTGAGCAATAACTACCCCAATCTTGCCTCTATTGGTCAAGGTCTAGAGACTAGTGCCAAAGTCATAACAACAATGGGGAGACCTTTGTCTAAGTACATGTACACACATGCAACCAACTCAATGAAAACGTGCATAGTGAATAGAAAAACAAGATACAACACTTCTATAAATATACAAAAAATATGCATCGAACTCTATATAGTACAACTATAGATAAGTAAAGTGAATGGAAAAATGGGAAAAATACACGCCCAACCAGAAATGTGACACAACCCAACAACATGTGGAAAAGTAAAATAGTTGGGAGAGCTCTGCTTCTGAATCCCAAGTCACAGCCACCACATGTGGTCAAAACTCTCAGTAAACATGGATCCTTTGAATTCACAATCAACATGTCCATCATCTCCAAGGTCCCACCAAGTATGGGAAAATCCCAAGCAAGGGTGAGTATAAAAATACTTAGTAGGATGTCACAATGGATCAAGGGAGCATAAATAAATGTACAGAAGAGGGGAGTAGTAGATAGAACAAGGTATAGTAAAAGAGTAAATCTAAACCAAAATAGATAGTGAAGTAGTCTCAAAAAAACACATGGATCTAGAAATGGTGATAAGATGAACTTCTCATTGAGTCTTTTCTACCTATAGTAGGAGAGTATACTCATCCAACCAGTAGAAGCCATGCATGAAAAGCACGTCGCATACCACACACGTCTTTAACTCTCATGGAAAGAGAGTAATAAAAATCCAAGGAGTGGGTTTTTAAATAGGATAAATATATACATACATACATACATACATATATATATATATATATATTCTCAACCAAAGAATCCCAAATGAGATATTGTGGGGATCTCCATCTCGCAGCTCAGCCTAAGAAAAGAGTCATCAGTAATTCCAGAAGTTTCTATAAATGAAAAATGGTATCCCACATGTCTAACCTGAACTTAAAGTAAAAGGGACTCAATCACTATACATTGATATTATTCACTTTTGGAAGTTTTTCCTCACACGCATGGTATTAGTTCGTGTCACAAGGACGTGTATTGGTGGGAAAAGTTTCCTTCTTTATCATGAGTCCAAAGGAACGTCAAAACATGTCTTGTCATTGTGCTTCACAGTTGAGAAGTCCTCTTAATTTTGAGGACCCATACCCAGCCTGGCTGAAGGGTGCCACTCTTGTGTCGTCGAGGACCCATTCCCAACCCGACTGGAGGGTTCCAGTCTAGAGTTGTTGATAACCCATGCCTGACTTGACTAAATAATTCCACTCTATTGTCATTGAGGGACCATACCCATCCTGACTGAAGGGTACCACTCTCTAGATCTTCTAGGAACCATGCACAACCTAGCGGGAGGGTGACACTCAGAATACATCAAGGAACTACACTGGCCATCCCTGCTAAATGGTACCCCTCAAAAATATCATCGATAATGCCACAACCAAGCCCCATTTTAGGGTAAGCTTAGTACTACTCTAGTGATTCTTCCTCATCACCACCATCTTCAAGCATCACCTCATATAGTCTTCATGCTCATAAAATCACTCATCATAACTCTAAATCCATTATGGAGGGAACCTTCTCATTTTCTATGGAGAAACACTCTAGATAGGCTACTCATGGGCCAAAATCTGAGTTCAAAAGAAAGAGATATGAGAGATAAAAGATTTGTAAAGTGATACATAGTCTATGTGGGGACCACACAATGTGTGACCCTACCTTATCACTTGGTCGTGTTCCTAGTCATGCTTGGGTACTAAACTATAAACTAGTACCCACAAGGCTTCTAGTGTACTCCTAGAGTACATGGCACCTCTAACCAAAAGGCTAATTAGTGAACATTGGTCATTGTTTATCTAAAGGAAGAGAACGTAATTTTACTATCATGAATACTCATATGTCCCTAGATAAGAAAATGGAACAGAACGTTGTGATCTAGTGTAAAACCGCATAGGATCGACTATTCATTCACCCAAATCGGGCTCCTAGTGAAGAAACTGCATTTCATAGCACCACACTCAAGTGGTGATTCATTAGGCCCACACCTCAATCACGGAAAACATCATTTTTTTACCCTTGTGATCCTGTTGATAAAACACCTAGGATTGGATATACATTCATCCAAAACGGAAAACCGGTTAAAAAGACACATTTCACCAAAAACGCCCAAAATGGGGATCTTGGGTCCCACAACTAAAAATTTGGTTTAAGTGGACAAAATTATTCTAGAAAATTACTTCCAAACTCTATGGTCTCAACACCTATGATGAAACATCAATCATATATTGCATGAAGATGAATGATTTGATATAATTTTCCCGAATAATAATATTATTATCATTATTATCAGACATCTTGAGATACCAACACTCAAGTATGAAACAAAAAGTTCTAAAACTAGTCTCAAAAGGTATTTCTATAAGATAGGGTCATGTGGCCATTGACGGTGCATCAAATGGATTCTTGGTTAAAAAGATACAAGTGTATGAATATTTTCCTAGCCCAAAGGCTTGTTCCAGCCAGATCGGCTTGCTCGCTCCACCAGCTAGCCACCAGCCATCTCTCCCCTTACGCATCATCACGAAATTTTTTTGGACTTCAGGCCATGGCACTGTCCACACATTGGAACCACTGGGGTGTCGTCGCCGCTTCGGCCTCCCCCGGCCACCACGGAACTCTCGTGGACCGCCGGCAGCACCCTAATGCATAGAAAACATATCTAAGAATGGATCTGTGATCCTTGGGATGAGATCTTCACCATGCAAGCCTCTTCTTGATGATCTGTCTCTATTTTGATGCCAAGAAAAGAAAACATTGCTTCCTCTCACTTCTGCGCTTCCTCTAGTGCTCAAAACGCAAAAATGTCATAGATCCAGAACCCTTGGATCAGGACATTTGTAAATCTATGCTCTGATCAAAATTAGGATGTTGATTTAGAATGTTGATATTTTTTCCAATGACTAACGTAAAGAAATAAAAATAAGAGGAATTAAATATATCAATCGTTCAATGGACATTGTTAGTTTGGCCATCGGAAAAGAAATATAGAGCAGCATAAACAACAAGAAATCAAAATGGAAATCAATAATTCAGTCAGAAAATCTAGAATCTGAAAGAGAAATCATACCTTGATATTGGAACTATAATTTTTTTTATATGCTCTGATCAACTAGAATCTTTATTTTCATCATGATAAGATGAAGTTCAGATATTGAATCCCCATCAGAATTATATGGCTAGAGCTCTACCGTCCATGAAAGAAATGAGCTAATATAACTCATTTCTCTTAATTCCTATTTATAGGAGACTTTCAGTGGTTGTGGAATCTGATCCTCCCACACCCTCTCATTTTATACTGCTCTTAGGTAAAACTCTATATTCTGAACTCAATGAAGGTATTAGTTTTCAAATCTGAGTCCCCATTTAGATGTTATTTGAAAATACCTCTAAGATAAAATAATTAAATTCAATTATTTAATTTACAAAAATGCCCTCCATGGCGTTTTCTATGGAAGGCTCACACCGAAAAATTTTATACCCCTCTTAGGATAAACAGAATTCTCTAGTCTCAAATGTGAGCTTATATTTCATATTAGATCTATATTTTATGAGAAATTTTTTTTCAGTTGCATGAATATTATAAAAATACTTAATATTTTTATTAAATTTATTTCAAGCACACCGTGACTCGAAATCTCATGTCGTCTCTGCACATAGATTTGGAAATATATGTAGAAATATTTCATATTATTAAAACAAATAGGGTATCTACCTCATTCCCTCTATCAATATTTTCATTCGGGAAATGAAAAACTTGGGAAATAATTCAGTATATTGAGCTCACACCTGGCTCTCCCATTCCCAAGAACTCTCTTGCACATTTCTGTGTTGCCACAACATGCGATCCAAGGGGGCTTTTCTATCCTCGTAAGGTTTTCTCTTACCTATAACTTGTAAAGAAAACATGAACATATCTACTCAGCTGTGATATATGGAAAATTTTGTGAACCAGCTCTATCTCGGGGGTCAGGAAAGGCGGTAGGAAACCTTGGCTGATGAACTGTTGGGATAGCTTGTCTCTCCGATTGAAAATCAACATGCCTTCCCTAATAAAATCCTCTAATTCCCGGATAGTAAACATAGTATTCCCATCAGTCTGGGGGAAAAGGTCATTCTCATCCATAGCTCGGTCCTGAATTCCTCTTTTAGGCCTATCCATAATTGTGACAAACACCATGCATTACGATTGGAGAAAAATATTGTGGACACCCCTTGAAAGAGGATGATCTTCCAAACATACAACTTCTATAAACACTCCCCCAAAATATGATCCCTAATATAAAAGAATTTTGATGGTTTTTTGAGTTGCTCTTCTATCACCCAGGTGGCATCATGGCCTTTCATTGTGCATGTAATCCTTATAACAAATTTCGTGGATATGTCATCCCATTTCCAATGTGGGATTTCAAGAGGCTGAAACTACCCACCGGAACATAGTTCTCTGGCATCACCCGTATTGACACCAGAACCACTATTTATCCCTTGAGAAAAGTCCCACAATTCCCTCCATAAAACATTTATATGGTGCATATATTTTTGATATTAGAATCACATCAGACCTTTCAGTTGATTTCTCATAGCTGGGACACTCTCACAAACTCGAGAAGCGAAGCGGTCAACACCATCGACTAAAGAAAAACTATACCATCTTTCTCCACCAAGGACAGCTGCATGGAAGATAAATAATCCAAAACATCCCACATTTGGAGAACCTGGGACTTCCTGCTAAGGGTGTCTACTATAAAATTTCCCTTTCTTAGAGTATATATTGTCTCTTGATCTTAGTCTTGTAGGAACTCCAACCATCATTGTTTCCTCCGATTCAAGTCTCTCTAGGTGAAGACGTTCCTAAGACTCTGGTGGTATGTTCAAACCTAAAAAAGAACTCTCCAGTGTGGTAGTGTATCCACATCCATAGGGAGAGGTCTACTACTTCCATCACCAGATAGTGATTTGTGAAGTTCTGTTTATGGTGTTTACATCACCTCGACCTGAACTTGATAACTATAGTATTAAGACTTGACGTTGAGCATGCAAGGTACTAACAGATAAGTAAGGTGAGTAAACTCATTCAACTATAAGATTCTAGACATAGAAAGAAGGTGGAATAACCCTCATGTAGTTTACTCCCTTGGAAGAAGAGTAATCCCCAAAATAGACACTCTTCCCAACCAACTAGTGGCATTAAAATCAAAAAGAGGTCAAGCAGAAATACTCCACTAATAATTATAGTATCTTCTCTAACAATCCACCACAAAAACCCTACTTTGAAAACACATGTAAGAGGGAATATCCGCCACACCTTGTTACTATCCTCTTTGGGTGGAACTAACCCACCCTCACATTTTTTTCTCATGTCCCAAAAATGAGTATTTTTTGGGGAAGGACCCCTCTTCCTCATGCATTCGAGGATACATCGAAGAACACCGACGCATGGTTACACTAACGCCCCATGTCACCCTGGTAAAATTATAAGCAAAAAGATGTGAGAAAAGAGTAACTCACCCAGTTTATAAAAATTTCTACTATAAAATTGTATAAAATAAATATGTCATATCTCTTCTCATCTCATGTGTTGTAGGATTATAGAAATTCATAACATGCTGCTACCTACAGCCCCGGTCGCCAGCTCCCTGAGCCTGACATAGTCTGCCTAGTGGTGGTGGAATGATATTACAGCATCGTCCACCTACCATAGTTCTTTATTCTCAACATACAACACCTCCTCCATAGAGAACACCCTATACTCACTTAAGTTATCTCTGATCATGACACCATCTCTGCTACGGTGTTTTGTTTACCATCTGATTAGAAAGCTCAAAACATTTGGTCAAGAAGTCTCATGCCACATGACCTTGCCTATTGAAAGAAAATCACAAGCCCATTCAAGGCTTCCCCGATGATCAATATTGTCCCTAATCATGTTCCAGAGTCTTATCAACGGGAGTCCACCTCTGTATAGGGCCTGCCAACTAAAATCTATTAGCTATGGCGGACATCCCAACTCTCTTATGCCAACTTCCAAAACCACCCAATAGGTTCCCCATCACAGAAATCTATCTGTCACTAGTGCTCACTCTTACATATCAGAAAATGTGGGAATGAGAAAAAGGCACTATAATGGTGGTAATATCCACTATGATACCTTACCCAAACTTTCGTGCTCATAATCTTCCATCATGGATCATGTTCAGTGAGTAGTATGAATAGTCTATGAACCTATTCGTATACTCAGTCACTATCGACCTTCCCTACTAAATCTCCCAGAATCCAAATGGATCATAAGTAGGAGGGGGTTTACTCCTCACTAAATAATTGATCGAATCCATCCCACATGAGTTTTGAATCTCATGCATCTATGTAACCGGACTCCACCAATGTCTAGTTTCTCCATGAAAAAGACTAACTTCCAAAAGCACCATTTGATCTGTCGGTGTACGAAAAATCCTAAAGAGGTGAACCAACAACTCTAGACAAACCCTTGTTTTTTGTGTGTCTGGATCACCACAGAAGCTCAGAGTTCTTTGTTGCTGGAACTCGATAAGTTTTATCAACCTACACACATACTCATCTTGCTCTGCTGGAACTAACTGTTTATAAACAGGTGGAGGTGATGCTGCCTTAACATATGAAGAAAGGGGATTGCATGATGGATCCTAAACTAAGGCCACATCTATCATGGAATCGTCTTTATGAAATGGAGCTAGAATCCTGGATAGATGTCATCACAGAGGCATCCTGAATCCATCAAGGACTATTGCATTCAAATGATCATATATATTTATATATATATATATATATCGAGAATGGTGGGGAGGTGAATTAATAAGGAATGTCAAAGGCTCAATTATATATGATGCATTTACCAATATTCCCTTCAACATATTTCTCGACATGATAAGTTGACAATCATGTAATTAGTGTCTTGGTGAATTTCTATGTCAGTCGCACCACCTCCAATTAAGTCTCTAGCCTAACATCCACTCTAAAGACACAATGACATTTTTTCCCTAATCCAAATCAAGATCTTTTTAGGGAAATATCTGAACAACATCCCAAGGTTCAAACCACCTCTGATACCTCTTTATCACAACCCGACCCATATCAAGGCTTGATTTTTAACTACCACAATACCACCAACATAGGCTAGGGGTTGGAGACCAGTTTTGAAGGCATAACAAACTCATAGAGGCCTTTAGGTAAGTACATGTACACACAAGTAGCCAACTCATTGAAAAAGTACATAGGGAATGGAAAAACAAGATACAACACTACTATAAATATACCACAAATATGTGTTGACCTCTAAATAGAACAAGTAAAAAAGATGTAAACTGAAAGGGGGAAGGTAAAAAATACACGCCCAACTAGAAAAGGGAAATAACTCGACAATAGGTAGAAAATTAAAATAGCTGGGATGGCCCCACTCCGAACTCCCATGTCACAACCCACTGCACATAGTCCAAGAACTTCGTAACCCTAGAAACTCTAAATTCCCAATCAAATTGTCCATCGTATGAAAGGGAACACCAAATGAAGGGAAATGTAAAAGAATGGTTGAGTATAAAAATACTCATTAGGATGGCCCAAAGGATCAAGGGAGTAGAAATAGATGTACTAAAGGGGTAGAAGTAGATATAACAAGGTACTGTAAAAGAGTACAGCTCAACCCAACTATAGAGTGAATTAAGCTCATCCAAACATGAGGATCTATAAATGGTGAGAAGATGAACTTATTGTCGCGTATTTTCTATGTAGAGTAGGAGAGTATACTCTTCCAACCCTGAGAAGATAGACAAGGAAAGCATTTTGAATACCCCTCCTGTCTTTGCTCCTCTTAGAAGAAGAGTAACCAAAATCTAGGGAGTGGGTACTAAAATAGGATATATATATATATATATATACATGATCAACCAAAGAATCCCAAATGAGAGAGTAAGGGGATCTCCATATCACAAATCAGCCTAGGAAAAGAGTCTTCAACAGTTCCAGAAGTATCCATCATCAATTCCAGACATCCCACATATCTCCCATGAACTGTAAGTCAGAGGGACTCAATCACTGCTCCTTGATAATATCCTCATTGGGTGGGTTTGTCTCACATTCACGGTTTTAGGATGAATTGCAATGATGAATCTCATTGGAAAAGTGTACCTATTTATCATGAGTCCAAAGATACATAAAAACATGTCTTTTCACTCTCTCTCATAGTCGATAAATCATCTCAAGGTCGAGGACCCTTACCCTGCTTATCTGGAGGGTGACACTCTAGTGTTGTTCATGAAAAATGCCTAATTGTTTAAGAGGGAACCACTCTAGTTTCATGAAGGACCCATGCCCAGTCTAACTGGATGGTGCCACTCTAGTGTCATTGAGGACCCATGCCCAACATGGATGGAGGGTTCTACTTTCAGGATCATAGAGAACCCATGCCTAGACATTATGGAGGGTTTCACTCGGAAGACATAAAGGAACTACACTGGCCATCCCTGGTGGATATTACCCCTCAAAAATATCATCGAGAATTCCACAACCTAGTCCCACTAGAGGGTAAGTCTGATACAACTCTGGTGATTCTTCTTGATCACCTTTATCTTTGAGAATCACCTTGTATAGGCATCACACTTGGAACATCTCGCATCATAACTCAAAATCCACTACGGAGGGAACCATTTCATCCTACATGGAAAACCATGAAGGATAGGCTACTTGAGAGCCAAAATATAAGATCATAAGAAAGAGATATAAGAGATAGAAGATTCATAAAGTGGTTCACGGTTCATGTGGGTCCCACACAACATGTTACCCCGCCTCATTTCAAGGTAGTGTATTGATCCATATTTGGGTTTTAAACTCTAAACTAGTACCCTCAAGGCGTGCCAGTGTACTCACAATGAACATGGAACCTCTAGCCAAAAGGCTGATGAGAGTATGTTTCTCATTGTTGATCTGAAGGGAAATAACGTACATTTTCTATCATTCCTCCTCAAACATCCCTTAATAAACAAATGGATCATACTATTGTGATAATTGTGGAAAAGTTCATAGGATTGACTAATCATTCACTCGAATTAGAATCTTGGTGAAGAAACTGCATTTCACATCACCTCACCTAAGTGGTTCTTCTTGGGGACCATGTCTCAATCATGGAACACATCATACAGTTCACATCCATACGATACTCATGAAAAAACACATAGGATTAGATATCCATTCATCCAAAACATACACCCCATGAAAAGGAAACATTTCACCACCAACGTCCAAAACATGACTCATGGGGACCACACCTCAAAATTCTATTTAAGCGCCTGAAATTAGTCTTGAAATGTATTTATCAACACTAGGGTCACAACACCTCTAAAATCTTGATAATAAGACATCATGTACAGATGCATGGTCTGAAAAAAGTTTAATAAATAATAATAATAATAATAATAATAATAATAATAATAATATAGTTTGGCGTTTTGAGCCACCGAGCATAGAGTAAGAAACAAAAACATTTGAAACTAGCCTCAAAATGGTATTACTCAAAGATAGGGTCATGTGGCCACATAAGACACATCAAACGGATGCCCGGTTCAAAATATACAAGTGTTTAAATATTTCTCCAACTCAGCTCGGCATGTCGGCCATCGCACCATGCACGCACATGCACTGAACCCCCGTAGCTTGCTGGCTGCAGCTTCCTCTACGCGGTGGGGTTGCTGCCAAGTAGCGCACTACTACCACTCTAGCCTCTTGTGGATTCTGTTGCTGGTATCTGCTGCTAAGTTCCACCACGTTGCTCTTAAAATAGATCTGAGACTAGATCAGAGATCCTGAGGATGAGATCTTCACATCACCAGCCTTCGCTCAATGATCTATCGTTGTTTTGACAAGGAAAAAAGTAAATGTTTCTTCTACTCACCGATGTACTTCCTCCAGTGCTTGAAACACAAAACTGTCATAGATCTAGAATACTTGGATCCTGAACTTCCCAGATCAATGCTTTTCTCGATTTTTGGATGTCTATTTGGCATGTTGAAATGTTCACTAATGAATAACGATGAAGAACGACGAAGAAATGGAAATTGATATATCAATAAGTCGACGACTGTTGTTAGTTTGGACACTAACAAATAAAAACAGAGCAGTAGAAAAGACCATAAGTCAAAAAATCAACCAAAAAATCAATAAAGAAGAAGAATAATCTAAAAGAGAAATATTAGCTTGATTTTGGATTTGCCATTGTGTTCTTTGGGCTTTGATCTACTATCATCTGCATTTTAGTTGGGACTTGATGAAGGTCGTACATCGAATTTCCATCAAAATTAGACGTACAGAGCTCTACCATTCATGAGAGAAATGATCTAACCTAGCTAATTTATCTTAACTCTTATTTATTAGAGACTGCTAGTGGTCATAGAATCTAATCTTTCCATTCCCTCTAATTTCATGTCGCACGTAGGTACAACACCCGATTCAAAACTCAACGATGGTCTCATTTTTCAAATCAGGGACCTTGTTAAAAAGTTATTTGAAAATAGTTACAAGAAAAACAAATTAAATTCAATTATATTATTTATATTAATTCCCTCTGTGGAAATTTCTTCAAAAGTTCCCCGAGGAAAAAAGTGATACCCTGACTATGGTAAACAACACACATCATACTCAAATATTGCCTCAGATTTCTGATCTGAGCTACCATTTAAGAGATATGTCATTTTCATCATCTAAACATTTAAAGAATACTTAATATTTTTATAAAATTTATTTTGGGCACACCGGGCCTTAGAATTGCTTGTCATCTTAGCTTCTAACTCTCAAAATATATATAGAAATATTCCAAAGTCTTACAAGGAAAAAATAGGGAATCTAGACAAAATTATAGTGATAATTATTAGAAACTTTTTACTCACTGATTGTAAATACAATAATTTTTTTAATATAAATCATATTTTTGGTGGAGATTAATTTTAACATAAGTGCAAGTATCATGAGAAAACACAATTTTTAATAGTAATCATGTTAACAGGGTTTCTTACTATTTAACGATCAATATAGTCATTATAATTGAAAAATTACTCCATGAATAGAACATATTTTATATTTATTTTAATTAAAAATCACTTGTATTAATATAGTATTTTTAGTAATTTTAAATCATTTAATAACCTATAATTTATCATAAAATTACATTAAGGTCAATTTTGAAATTATAAATTTATATTGAATTTTAAAAAATATCAAGAATTTGAATAGATTATGTTCACGCCTTTTTAACAAGTTATATTCATCTAAAAAATAATTAAATACAATAATTCATTTAAATCACTTCACCTTTAATATTTTTAGTACCATTTATTTTGTTTTTTTGTTTGCTGGATAATTATTATGAAACTGTTTATTAAGCATTTAAAGTAATTATTTTATCAATAAAAATTACTGATAAATTATTATGATAAAAAATTATATTTAAAAAGGATATACATAATGGGACATATTTTGTTTTTGACTTTATCCCAAGGATTTATAAATATTGAAGTAAGAAAAGTATATTTTTTCATTTTTATTTACTTATCTTATTATATGTGTCATATTCAAAGTAATGTGGAAATAAATTTATATATTTTAGATAATTGTATAGAAAGGATCCAAATAAACTCATTAAATTAAATTTAGATAATATTTTATGTCATTTTTACTTTTATCTTTCTAGTTTAACTGTCAATAAATCTATTTTTACCTCACCTATGGTAATTAATTTTTATTATATTCACTATTCATTTTAGTCTATAATTAATTTGGCCTTATTAGAAATTATAAATTATTTTGATTCCGAATATTTAATCCATTATTAAAAATTATATAATAATAAGTGAGAAAAAATAATTTAAAATTAATCCTCCAGACATGATGAGAAAGAGGGTTTTTAAAGTAAAAATAATCAAAATTTTACAAAATTTTTATATCCAATTTTAATAGGAAATTTATTCCAATGGCTTAAATTGGATTAAAATCTATATAATTTACTATATATAATTTAAAAAAAAATTAAATATAATATCACTTTGTAAATAATTTATGTGAAAAGATAATTTTCAGTTATTATTCAGTATTATTCACTATTCATAAAAAATTCATACATTTCATAAAAATCCAAAAAATTAAAATTAAGATAAATTTGAATTTTTGAATTAAAAATTTAATTTTATTTTAGAAAAAAATTTATAAAAGTTTAAAAAATTTATTTTATTATTTTTCACAAAAAGACATAAATCTCTTTTTGAGAAAATAATATTTTTTAAATATATAAAGCCATAACAAAAAATTATTTATTTCATTATAAATATTTATTATTTAAATAATCCCATTATAAAAATTATTTAAAAATTATTTATTACTATTAATATTTCTAAGTTTAGTGGATATTTATATAACATTCCCATTTTAATAATTCAATTAATAACATATCATATTTTTTTAAAACTCAGGGTTTTGTGTAGTGTTAACTAAGCCATAGATGTGTGTAGTTTAATATTAACATTGTTTTGTGTGTAGAGAAATATTTAAATGGTGTTTCTAATAATGTATTCCATCAATGAAATTTAATATATTCAAAAAATATATAATTAATAAAAAATCGGGGTGTTACACACTAAGAATCAAGGTTACTTATTCTGCAAGCTATAAATGATATTAAAATTTATAATATATATTTCAAGGGTTATTTAATACTTGTATTTTTTTCATATAATCTATTGACTACAATATTATTATTTATAATTTTTTGTTTTTACATTTTCCCCACCTTAAATAAACATTTTACAAGGAATTTAAACTTGTTCTTAGTAATCTGGGGTTTCATATTTGAAAATTATTTTATGGAAAACCCACATTAAAAAAAGGTTTCATAAAACATTATATTAATAAGAGATAAAGGGAAGTAAAAAAGTCACATGAAAAAAATAAGTATTTTTCTATGTTTAAGAAAATTTATAATGCCCTAACCTAGGAAACCCGGATCGAGTGCCTTACTTTATTAAATTGGCTTGATTACAAGGAATAAAATCCAAAAGAACAAATCAGTTTAGACATTTTTGAAAACCATATTACATACATGATACCCATATTACATATAGAAATATAATATAAAACATGAAATATAATAAAATGAGACGTAAATAATCTTTGAAGGTTTATTCAAAGATTTATTCTTCGTAACCTTTGGAAAGAAAAAAATTAAGAGTGATCATAAAAACTATGTGAGGGTTAAGTAAAGAAGAATAATATATCATGAATTAATAATAAATAATCAATACAGAAAATTATTAACTAAAAAATATATTTAAAAAACTGGATAAAGAATCATCATTATGGAAAGGTAAATAACTGAACACGCATGCGACTAAATCGATTAACTCAGAACAAAAATGCATCCATGGATGATGTTAAAGAAAAAATATCATGGATAATAATAAAAACTGAATTATCAATAAAGTAAATTCTTAATTATTGGACACCATGTTTCCTAGGTTTATGGTACCTTTACTATGAACACCTTTCATAAGATTGTTTATAATATATTGGATAATAATCCATCTGATTATCAAAATTATTCATCTCAACAGACTATTGATGTATCGAGAGGTTATTAATAATAAGTCCCCAACCATGCGATACCTTTCAATATAATTCCTCATATATTGAATAATCAATTTAATTTTTGAACAATTTTCCATATTAGATATCCATATTGAGTTACAGATATAGATTTACCATTATTTCCCCAATTAATGAAATAACATTCAATTATACAGTGTTCATAAAAATGGCATATGGTGGTAGTCCACAATTATACCCATAACATTAGTGTATGGATGTATAAAATAAATTCAATATCCAATATAAAATGTTCATGAAGATGTGATTCTTTCAATAGAATGTTAACAATCTCAAAAGAAAGTGATATTGTAAAGGTAAATTTTACCACTTGGTAATTTTAAAGCCAAACCCCCTTAGATGAGATAATTTAAATTGAAACATAGAATACCATAAAATATTATTGAATAATGACACTAAATAAAAAGTAGAATTATATACACAACATTAAATTGAATTGGTTCATAATAACAAATAAGTCTCAATGGAATGTAAATTAAGATAAAATCCATTATTTTACATGCCCTTTTGGTTAAACATGCTTTAAACTCTTATATAATGGGTTTATTTATGTTATTAACTTATAATAGAGCTATATTCATATTTATAATTTCATATATGATCTTATTATAAAATATTATTACCCATTTGTTAACAATATTTCTTTATTACTATCATTTATAGGGTTTTTTTCCAAAATATAATGATTTTATTAAAAAAAATCTTAACCACAATGTCCCAACAGAAAACCAAGAACCTAAGAATGGATCCTCAAGGAGGATGGAAATAGTTGAAAATAAGGTCATCCCTTATAACTAAAATCAAACATTCTAGTGTAAAGGAACTCTTGGTGTAGAAAAAAATCAGTTCATAAAGGGTAGTATATATAAAGGAGGTGAAGAAATCAGTGAATTTATTCCCCTTTACCCACATATGAAGAACCATCATGCAGCTAGATATAAGTGCCTTATATTTATGTATCTGAAAAATAATCAACCACTATATGGTTCCCTATACAAGAATTTCATTATGAATTTTTGAGGAGTATGTATCACCATATTATTAAATCTATCCTCAATACATTCCATGTAATGTGTGAATGAATCACATCACTTTGACAAGGTGGTAGTCCACACTTCCACAAACGATGTTATCATATTCCTAAAAATGGAAATCTTAAAGGTATACATTATATAATAATTCTAAAATAACAGTCCATTAAAAATATCGTATACATCATATAAAAATAGTATGTATATATTTTTTCCCAACCTTGATATAATGTAATTGAAGAACTAACTACATCATTTTGTGAGGTGGTAGTCCACCAAACACAAAAATGATGATTGTGTATCCCATTTGATGAAAGTGTTTTAAATTGTAGTTCATACCCTTAAAATAAAAACAATTTAGTATATTTAGTATGCTGATGTTATTATATATACATGATATTCAAATAAATGAAGGGGTGGAGAATGAAATAAAACAAAAGTGCTCGTTGAACAATGTTACATCTTCTTTGGGTAAATCCTTTGGGTTTATACCAAAAGCCTTCCTTGGTTGGATTTATGCCCAAAATGAGGGTTCTAGGAGTAGGTGAGGGTTTTTGAGAGCATATTTGGTCATGTTTAGGATTATCCAAAAGTCTTAAGAGGTGTGAAGAAGTGAGGGGTGTGAGTACCCTTTTATAGTGGAGGAGGAGTGGAGTTCTGGTAATTATAAAAAGGTAAACACTATTTGGAGGTCTCCTTTACCTAATTTCACAATAATAATTAAAAACATTAAATCCAATGGATAATATTGCCGGAATATGGTCATAAAAAGGGTTTTGATATGTTTCTAGGTCAATTTTTCCCTTAAGAGTAAAGTTTAACCACTAAGAAAACTCAGTTATACCTTAATCGCTATAAATAATTTTAATTGATTTAAATATTAATTTTGGTCAAAAATAAGTTTATCATACTAGATATTATATTTTTTTGACTCTAAATATGTGATTAATTTTTCCAAATTCAAATCACAGAAGTGGTAGAAATTATTATAAAATTAATCCTGCAGACTAGATAAGGAAGAACATTTTGAAGTGAAAATTTCCAAATGTTTGAAATGTTTTATATCCAAATTAAATATAAAATTGTTCAAAATTACTTATATTTGAATAATATATATTCTATTGATCTAATTAAACTTTAAAAATAATTTAAAAATAATTTAACACTATAAATTATTTAGATGAAAAAGAAGCTTTCAATTAAAATTAAATATTTTTTACTATTCATCATAATATGATACCTCATAGAAAAATAAAAAAAATTACCCTTAAGATAATTTTGGAATTCCTATTTAAAAAATGAAAATTTTTTCAAATATTTTTTTTAAAATTTTCAAAAAAAATTATTTAAAATAGGTGTGTCATTAAATAGCAACAAAACTGACTTTAGAAAAATAGAGTTGTTTATGCATAAAATTGGATTTTTTCTTATCTTATTCTTATGAAACATATTGGTTGAATGTAAAAAATATTTAATTTAATATAATATATATATATATATATAATTAATATCATCCACTAATATAATTTAATTTAATTTATTAAGACAAAATTTCCTTTCATGCATAAAATATTTTTCTTATAAAAACATTTCCTTTATATTCAATTAGACTATATATTAATTGATAACATAAAATAATTTTTTAAACATATGCAAATTCTTTTTGAAATTTTATTTAATAATATTCATACATATCATTATAATGACGTGGTGATAATCGTCATTTTAAATAATAATATTAATAGTATATTATTGTTTGGTGAAACATGGTCTTGCTTGTAACGCAAGCTGGTGAATAAACTCAATATTCTGTTTAAAAAGAGAAAACATAGTGTTTTTCGTACTGAAATCTAATATTGGTTTTATGAGTAGTTTATGTTTAACAATGGTTTACATATAAATAAATCTATTAAAAATTAAATTTATTCCAAAATGAAAATATTGTAAGTACTTAGGGTGTTACATTCTCCCCACCTTAAATAAATTGAATCAATGCAATTTGAACTTGATCTTAGTAATCGATGGTTTCCTATATGAAAATATTATTTTTGAAAAACCCATTTCCTAAATAGGTTTAAAAACACAACTTATTAATATGAATTAAAATTACATGTCAAGGTCACCAAAAAGCTAGGATTTTGAATATGAGAACATTTGTAAAATCATGGACATGTCAGAGAAATCTAACTACCATTTTCTAATGAAAATTAAAAGATAACATGTCCATTAGAAAGTCTTTTACCAAAAATCCATAAACCATATGTATAAAAAATCATTTACATCATAAAAAATTATGATAATGGGAAAGAATGTTTTATGACCTTTATCCTAGTATTGAGAAATTATTTCAATCTATATGTATATAAGAAATCATAAATACATGATGAATTAATATTTCATAAATACAATATTATCATTTGGTTGTGCCTTGAATTAGTTCTAATTCATTTCTTATCATGGGCTGCATAATATGTTGAATTAGAACATTACTTTCTAAAACTGCATCCAGAGTTTAACTTACACCATTTCATAAATGGTTAACCTCTCCAAAATATTTCAATCAAAAAAATTAGAATCATTTGCATGGTAGTTATAATATTAAATTTACTTGGTCCATATCAATATTATCTTTATCAAATATTATTATATCAACACCATGAACATATTATGTCTTATATTACCCTCAACCATGTGGTTTCCATAATTTTAACTTACTATCAAATCTCCTTTCCTGGTACCATTCAATATATGATCTAAAATCCTAAATGAAAAAGTATTTTAGTAAAATACTTATATGTTTCATAAATCATATTGTGGGAAAATCATCAGTAAAATACTTTTTACAACATATTCCTTAGATCCAAATATAGAACCACATTAATCATTCCACGTTGGTTATTTCAATAACATATACTCAAACTTGATCCCTTAACTTCATATTTGATATATTCCTTGATTCTTGGGGAATTCATTTTCATAGTTCCCCATATCCTTTTAGTTGTAAAACTAAATATCAGTGTTTTACTTATTCTCATTGCATTATTTTTCTTAGTGACAATTTTCTCAAAAATTATAAAAAACTCCTAATATTTTGAAGCATTACCTATGGTGAATATTTCTATATTTATCACATCACTAGTACAAAAACATGTTTTAACGTCATATTTATCAATTTTAACATCTAGTTTTAACCAATATAGATAATATTGATGTAAAAAATAAGGTTTTCAATATTGGGTTTTTAAAAAATGACACTGAAATCTTGAACAGGCTTTGTTTTTAGCATCAGTTTTCATAAAAACAGATGCAAAAAACCATTCAAATTTTCATAAATGATTAGGCATCAGTTTTTATGAAAACCAATACAAAAAGATAAAAAATTTTGAAAATTATAAATATTACACCCCAAAAAAATAAAAATACCTATAATAGAAATACAGAATACATCCATCAAACAATATTTAACATTGACTAGAAATATATAAAATCATATATACTTTTAAAAAGTTAATCAAAAAATTATTTATGCCATTGTATTATAAAGTATAATTAAAAAACATATACCTGTAATTTACTACATAATCATTGTTGGTTATTGTCGAAGCATTTGTTTGATATAATTAGGTTCAAACTCTTATTATAAAAAATAATTCATTTTTGAAAAACTTTTATTGGGAAAAGTTTATTCTAATTAGAAAAATTAGAATCTATATACATAAAATCATAATCACAGTTAACAAATAGTTTTTCAAACAAAGTTTATAGATGGTCTAGTTCATCATTCATGTACGAATCAACATCACTAAACATTTAAAATAAATATGAATGATATAAGATTAAAAAATATAATACTATGAGAAAAATATATAAAATAATTAATATGACTGACATTATAAAAATAAGTCATTAACCCATTTGTGATTATATCATACATAAATCATAGAACATAATAACCACATTTGACTTGTCCTTTTTTATGATGAAACTACATTTAATAAAACATTAACTTCATAATGATAACCAATATATAAAAATATATATATCAAAAAAAAACAAAATAATATCTAATACAAAAAATAATTACCCTGAATTTCACATAGTTGATTGCATTTTGATTCGCTATTGACAAGTGATATTTGTTAAGTTTCATCCATGAATTATATTTTCATATATATCAACTAATAATAGATGTATATAAATGATAATTAAACATAATGAGCATATAAAAAACAAATAAACATACTTTTGTAATATGTTGGAAAATTTTCTATGAACACCACCTAATAAAGAGAAATCCCCATACAATGTGTTTTCTCTTGAGTAGAATATTCCAAACATCCAATGCCCATTAAAAAAATTTCACATTAAATTACACTATAATAAAAATTAGTTCATAATTATGTTTTCATTCTAACCCATCATAAAATTGAAAAAACAAACACCCAATATTCATTATTAATAACCTCTCACATATATATGCCGCTCTATTTTCAGTGGGCACATATAGAATAGCTGTTGAAATGAATTTTGGATCAATAAAACCATAAAAATATCTCATTTCATTCTTAAAAAGAAGTGTGTGTTGATACCTCATAAAAAATTAACATAGTTAGTCAATTTAAACTATCTTTATTTAAAAATATAAAAACCAAAATGTCAATTTACATACATGAAAAAAATAAAACAATGTAACACTGATCTCTTCAAAATTAATTGGATCCATGATATCTTTTATGAATATTCTCAATGGATATTCTATTCAATATAGGTCGTATGACATCCAAAATTCATAGATATTATCCAAGGAAGACGAAAACTGAGATAAGTAGAATCAATAACATCACGTACCAACACTCTAACATGACTCATCTAAATACGATCATGATGTATATAATCCCCCCAAAATGCATGACTATGAACACTAAAATATTTATAATAGTATCTCCCATATAAAACTCACAGTATAAGGTTGGGTCTGAGAATGGAGGTGGAGAATCTGAGTAGGTAGGTTGGGCAGGCTATAACACCCCGAGATTTCATGAGAAATAGTATTTTTAATTTCATTTATGTCTTGTGTGGTATGCTACACAAATATTATCTTGCTCTATATGAAACATCGTATTATCTTGTAGTATACGCAACACTATTCTTGGCTTGTGTTGCACGCAAGAGCGACCTTCCTCGATAGCGTGTGTTGTACACAATACCTAGTTTCACTAAACAACAATATATTGTAATGAACTAGCCTTTATGAATAGTATTAACTAAATTTTAAATTTTATTACACAATAATTAATCTTACACATATTCTAGAACATGGTATGAGAACAATATAAATTTTTCAGGTAAATTAATTATTTTTTGAAAAACAATTGTAGTTTTTCCACCTTTTGATGGCGCACTAACATTAAATCTAGTTTTGGACATGTTTATAAGTTCAACCAGAAAAAATAATCCTATTCATTTCAATAAGGATAAAAAAATTACTTTGGATAATTTTTTTATATTTTTCTATTAACTTTCATATTTTGATGAATAGTACAAATATGCTAAATTTTTCTTTAAAACAAAATTTTTTATCAAGATAATATGTATAGTTAAATTATAAAATTTAATGGTTTTAATGTATAAATAGAATATATTTTTACCCTTTAGTATAATTTATGTCATTATCATTAATTTTAGATTGAATTCATAGGTAAAAACATTTCAATCTTTGTCAATGTTTTAACTTTTAAAACATGTTTTCTTAACAACGAGACTAATTTGAAATTAATTACTACGACTTCTGTGTTTTTAATTTTGAAAAATTGATTTCATATTTGAATTCAGTGGGTCCAAATTATGTTAATATATTACTTTTATCTTTTTATATTATGAATAGTAATTATGTTAATTTTTATTTACTATAGTTAAAGGTAAATCGGGTAATATAGGGTAAAAATATGATTATAAAATTATAATAACACCTGCCAAAATTTTATTGGATGAATAAAAGTAGACCCATATCACCTAAGGGTCGTAATAGATTCATTTCATGGAATTTTTACCATGAAAAGGATGTAATTATTATTAAAACCAAAGAAAGTGACAACATGTCACTCTCTTATATCTTATAAGTGTAATAATTTTAATTTAGTGATAAACATCATAAAACATAAAAAAACATAGTCACTGAAAATCTAATAAAATTTTATATATCATGTGAATTTATTTATAAATTTTAAGGATTAAATAACTATCATTAATGGTGACACAATTGTGATGTAGAAACTATTTATTTAATAAAAAACCAATAATACAGTTTTATTAAACTAATAGTGACCATAAAATGCACAAACACCTGGCCAAAACATAGTGTTCATGTACATGTAATCCATAATCATTCAATTTTCGAATATTTTACCATTTTGAGCCTTATAAAAGCGATTATGACACTTATATTATTTTATTTTAAAATATTTCAAAGTTGTGAACTTCATAATTTAATAAATATAACAATTTAAATGTGGTGATTTTGAGGTGATAAATTTGAGTAAAAGTATTCTTATGGAATATATTAAATTTATCTGCATCATCGTATTTTATTTTCAATTTTTATGAAACAAATAAATATATTAAATAATTATACAAAAAGGTTGTAGTAGTTATTTTATTAATGGAAAAATCAAATAAATGGTTATAAAAATATTGAAATAAATGTTATATGAACAAATTAATGTGTTCCATGATATTTTAGATTAATATGACATGTTATGAATCTATTGAAATTTTTTTTTCTAATATATCTTCTGTGTGGATTTAATTTAAATTCAAATAATTTAATACTGTCAAAATTGACACTATTGATATTTTGTAAAAATAACATTTTATTAAATTGTTTAAAATCACAAATTTATTTAAAAATTATAAATTGAAATTTATATGGTTGAAAATGTCATAAATTATCCAATTATAGATAATTCACAATACATAAGTAATTATTTATAACAATTTAAAATTTAGAATACTATTACCACAAATAAAATTAAATAGATTAAATAAGTATAAATTAAGTTGATAAGGATTAAAATAAATTCCCAACATGTCTAAATTTTATTGTATGATTATATTACAACCCTATCTCATCTCATATTCTAATTTGAGTCATTTTTTATGTTTTTAAGTGGGGTTTGGGTTTATTGTAAATTAATATTTTAGAGGTTTCCAAAAGTACCCCTCTCTCTTATAAAAGGGCACCTCGTCCCTCTCCTCTTCACAGAATTTTGAGCCTCCATTCTCGGCCAATCTCTATCCATTTATCTTATCCACTTCCCTTGAAACATACTAGAGGTCCTGGTATTCTTCAAATACCAACTTTATTTCCCTAAGATATGGTTTAGAAGAGGCGAGTCAAAGAGGAGGTAATATCCTTTACCGATTCTTTCAAATTTATTTCTTCTTCTACTTCCTCTTATTTATATTTTTCATTATAAATTAATAACATAAATATCACTCATATAATGATATGTTATTATAAATATAAAACAACCCCATTTCACCTTCTATCCATCCTACAGAAAATGAAATCACCACGCGTGCGTACGTACGGAATACCGTCTCTGCGTCGTTGTGTAATCTGTTTTCCACCACCACCTTACTTGGATGGGTAAAATGGTGTACAAAATAACTATATATGATTATTATAAAATGATACTAATTCTGAGATATTCTATCATCCACTCCAATATCATTCAATAATTATAGGAACAATATCATCGCTCGTGCGTACGTACGGATTACCGTCTCCATGATGCTATGAGATTCATTCTCTATGTTATCCTTTCCAGAATGATTATAAAGTATATATAATAAATAATCATGAAATATATGACATAATAATGATACTGTATTTATTTATATGTTATTTACTTACTTCCATTAAATTTAATAAGGAAATGAAAATAGTGTTCATGCGTACGTACGACCTACCATCTCATGAATGGTGTATTTCACTCCATTTATTGATCTATTATATATATTTATATATATTCAGAATATAAATTATATATAAATAATTTTTACCATTCTATAATTATGTTATCAAGATCTAAGTAATCATATTAATAATTACAAGTCAAAAAACCTACGATAAATGAAACGAATTTACCCAAAACACTGCATTAACATGGAATTGACAAATGAACAGGTAATATAAAGTCCTAAGTGAGTCATATATGATATCATAAATATTATTATGGTTCTGATATAAGTTAATAATATGTTTAAACCCACTATACAGGAGTCTCAGACACATACAAAATAAATTTGACATAAGGTAAGGGATGATTATTCCAATCTCATTCTTATCCAAGATTGTTTACTCGTAAGTATTTACTGGGGTTATGTTTATCCTCCATGTCCATGTTTTCTCAAAATGTTTTCATAAAATTTTTACCATTATTCCATGTATGTTTAAAGTCATTTATACCCCTTTATTACTTTTACCATAAGGGTTGGAAGGAATTTTTCTTTTGTTTACCATACGAGGTACTTTTTGACTTTTCTGGAAAAAGTACAAGAAGAATGTTTTTTTACTTATACGGTGTGAGTGGATTTTTATGGTTTCATAACTCATTATTCACATGAATATTTCTCTACAATATTTCATGATTATTTTCAATAAAATCCTTTTCTTTTAAAATTATGTGGCATTTTGTTAAAAGAAAATTATTTTGAAGAAGAATGGATAATTTCCCCAAGAATTCATTTCCAGTGTTTTATCAAAAATATTTTCCCTCTAGGATTACATTATTTAGTATTTTTATGTTTCAAGTATAATGTCTCTATTATTTTCATGGTTTTATTTTTCTTATGATTAAATGATATCCATTTGGTTTATATGGATTATGTCATGATGGGATGATATTTATGAAACCCATTTTATTCTTTGGGTTATGATTAATGATTTCTGTTTATTTTGTTGCACATGTAAGAAAGATTTAATTATGAGATGGGTGGTACATATATCTCCCTCTAATGAATTGGTTAAATATTTATATCTCATGAGATACACATTCCTGGAATGAAATGTAAAATCCGTTTCAGTAATATAGGGCTGGAA
The DNA here is from genome assembly GCA_963277665.1 of Viscum album. Lineage (NCBI taxonomy): Eukaryota > Viridiplantae > Streptophyta > Magnoliopsida > Santalales > Viscaceae > Viscum > Viscum album. The sequence goes on from OY728132.1 coordinate 1,884,230,892, forward strand.
CGGCAAGTAAACCATGTTCAGTAATGGAATTTGTCCCCTATGATGGTCTTGGTAGTAATGCCTTGGATACTATGGAAATAATATTATGTTATTAATGGTTTTCCACAATTGAATGTTTTATTCCCATGATATTTTATCATTATTGATGTTCCTTTATGATTTATTCCTTACATCCTGCCAATATTTATCTCACAACTCAATATTTTGATGTTTAAACTTTATGTGCATGTTTTTAAGTTCAAATGTATATGATTTGTTTTATTTTCTCAATGATTACCCTTACTGAGAATTTGAGCTCACCCTTTTTATGTTTTATATTCCCCAGGATATAAATAATGGTTTTAGGTAAGAAAACAAAAGGGGAAGATCTTTATGGGAGATGTTGAAGATCTTTCACCATGATTAGAAGAATATATTCCGAGTTTCCAAAGACACTAAACTAATACGGTCATTGGGCATCTATTTTTTTCATTTATTAAGTATTCCGCAAAATTAATGTAATGTCCATGTACGTAAAGATTTCGGCCTCTATAGTTGGTATTAGAGAAAAAAAGGTAGGAATGAATCTGATCCTTGGGAACTCTCACGTGTGAGCGTTGGACGAAGCATGGCTCTCCGCCCCAGGGCGTCATGAATAAATGGATGCCACTGGGGATAGTGGTCTGTCCTACCCATGGGGTGTAGCCGCCCATGGATTTCTTGGATAGGTATCAATTTTAGTCCAATGAAAATAATTCCATACCACTAAAGTTGGTATCAGAGAAAAATTTTAGTTATACTTTGGAAACTATGATACGAAAACTTTAGTGAGATTCCTAGAGATAGTTATAAGGTATGTCTGGGGATGTCCCTAAGGTTAAGTATAAATATAGTTTAGAGTCCTAGAATTTTGAAAATGATCTTAAATAACCTAGGATAAAACCTAAGATGTTAGAGATTGAAAGCATTCCCCTTTATTATGTTGTTTTCCTAGTATGATTTTGGCCTCTCACACTATTCTTTTTGGGTTTTAGAAAATGGTTGGAAACAGGAAGATTCATGTTAATGGAGAATATAATGGACAATGGAATGATATTTTTCATGAGCAACCAAATGAAATGGTATTTGGAAGGTGAAACATCGTTATTATGCCTAATCATAAATTGCATAATATGATCAATAATCTCAACTTTGGTAAGTTTCTTGACTCATCTAATAAGAGAAAGATGGAGTTTCATGATGATCATAGAGGAACGAAAGTTCAATTTCCCTCATGTAAATCTTGTGGGAAGAGGCATCAGGGAGAATGTTTCAAAGGAACTGGAAGATGCTTTGGGTGTGGAAAATAAAGACACAAAGCCAATAACTGCAAAGGAAAAGGTTCGGTTAACACCATGGACAAAGATAATGTTATTTCTAAGACATCAACAACAGTTAAATGTTTTAAATGTGGAATGTACGTCCATTATAAAAACCAATTCCCTAAGGGAAAATCTCATGGAGAGAATCAACATGGTCTTATGTGTATTATTTATGTTCATGATAATGAAGAGACTATAAATGATATATGAGATGAAAGAAGTTTTGTGGAATAAAATGATGAAGCTCGGTCAATGGTTTAAGAAGGTAGTGGAATGATTGTATGTTTATCAAGAGTAATGTTGTATAGGTAATTTAATGGTACTATAGAATAAAGAAACATCTAAGGATTGTTACACTATTATTTTTTCTAAAGTATTTGAAAGTATATATTGAATGGTACCGGTAACCATGAAAGGTTATTAAGATATATTTTTGGAAAGTAGATGATATTATATTAATGAAGGGATAAGGAGATAATGAAATTTTTGATAATATTAATGAGATCATGACTTGTATAAGGACAAAGTGATATCATGGTTTGAGTATATATAAAATTTGGGATTTGGTATGCGAAAAGAGTTATCTTTTGACAGAATTCGTGGTTTCACAATGATTCTATGGTGATTTATGTTTCAAAAGAATACATGATTAAGGTATTCACATGTTTGGAATTTAGCCAACAAGATATATCTTATGATATATGGGGGATAAATTATGTTAATCAAATTCTTAGTGGATGACCTCTCTAGTAAAATTTTTCTTTATACTATGAGATTGAACAAAAGTTTTTTGATAAGGTTAAAGATTGGAATGGATTATGTTAGACATCAGATAGTATTATTTATGTCTAGAACTTTTTGATATGTTATAATAGTATAGTTTTAGAAAAAGGACAACCCGTAGGACGGGCGACAACTCGTCGCGTTGGACAAGGATGTGGGAATCAAACCCACCACCGAAGTGCAACAGGCCTTTATCGCCTACCACTAGCCTACAGGAAGTCCTTGGTTTGTAGAAATTAGTTTTATTTTATTCAGTGGTGTGATATATGAAGTATAAGTCCATTTTTGGATACATATATGATTTATATCATCATATATGGACTTATTTATATTTAATAACCTTTTCTAACCTTTTGTTTGAGATAGATGGAATGACCCATCATTCTATCACATGATCTGCCAACACTTCACGAATGTCAAATTCAAATTCATTTCTTTAATATATGAAGTGTAAATTGTTCAAGGAACGACCAACAGTGAGATTGTACCAAAATCAAGAAAGTATTTCTTATAATTCAAAATTTTCAAATTTATGGAAAGGATCTTGAAAACCAAAAAATTTGTCCCAGTACCCTCATGTCTGATGAATCAGATGGTACCATAGATCATCACAAATTTATGGATTTGTGATTTTTGGATTTCTCATACCAATGTTCTCTACCACTCTTCATCATAACTTGATGGTAAGATTTCTCTTCGATATCCATGTTTTCACCTATGTTATCTTATGTGGAAACCTAGTGATGAGTTAATTTGGGTAACCATTATGTTTCATACTTTAGTTTTTAAAATTAAGTTTTAGTATTCCTTTTTACGACATGGGTTTCTATGAAAGAAACATTCAAGTAGTAAACAATTTATAACCCCGTCGAATTTTGAGGGTGAAATTCATTTTAAGGGGTGTACAAAGTAACACCTCAATATTTTATGAGAAATATTATTTTTAATTTCTTTGATGTCTTGTGTTGTATGCTACACCAAGATTAGCTTGCATTATACAAAACACTGTATTTTCTTGAAGTATACGCAACATTATTCTTGGCTTGTGTTGCACTCAAGATTGACATTCCTCGATAGCGTGTGTTGTACGCAATACCGAGTTTCACTAAACAACGATATATTGTTATGAACTAGACGTTATGAATAGTATTAACTACATTTTTTATTTTATTAAATAATAATTCATCTTACACATATTCTAGAACATGGTATGAGAAAAAAATAAATTTTTCAGGTAAAATAATTCTTTTTCAAAAAAAATACAGTTTTGCCTCCTTTTGATGGTTCACCCATATTAAATATAGTTTTTGACACATTTATTAGTTAAATTAGATAAAATAAACTTATTCATTACAATATTCATTTAAAAATTTACTTTGGATAAATTATTTATATTTTTCTGTTAACTTTCATATTTTGATGAATAGTAAAAATACGCTAAATTTTTCTTAAAAACAACATTTTTCATCAATATAATTTATATGGTTAAATTGTAAAATTTAATGGGATTATAGTATAAATAGAATATATTGGTACCCTTTAATATAATGTTTGTAATTATCATTAATTTTACATTGAATGCATTGGTAAAAACATTTCAATCTTTGGCAATGTTTTAACTTTTAAAACTCATTTCTTAACAACGAGATTAAATTTAAATTAATTACTGCAACTTCTGTGTTTTGAATTTTGAAAAATGGATTTCATATTTGAATTCAGTGGGTCCAAATTATGTTAATATATTACTTTTATTTTTTGATATTATCAATAGTAACTACGGTACTTTTTCTTTACTACAGTTAAAGGTAAATCGGGTAATATAGGGTAAAAATAAGATTATAAAATTACCATAACACCTTCCAAAATTCTATTTGATGAATAAAATTCGACCCATATCACCTAAGGATCGGAATAGATTCATTTTATAGACTTCTGACCATGAAAATGTTGTAATTATTATTAAAACTAAAGAAAGTGACAACATGTCACTCTCTTATATCTTATAAGTATAATAATTTTAATTTAGTGATAAACTTCATAAAAAATTGAAAATAAATAGTCGCCATAAATCTACTAAAATTATCTACATCATGTGAATTTATTTATAATTTTTAAGGATTAAATAATTATCATTAATGGTGACACGATTGTGGTGCATAAATTGTTTATTTAGTGAAAAATCAATAATACAGTTTTTATTAAACTAATAGTGACCATAAAAGGCACAAAAACCTGACCAAAACTTATTGGTCATGTAAATGTAAAACATAATAATAAAATGGTAGAATATTTGTCCATTTTGTGCCTTATAAAATTGATTACGAAACTTATATTATTTTATTCTAAATGATGTCAAATTTGTCACCTTCAGAATTTAATAATTATAACAATTTAAATGTTGTGATTTTATGATGATAAATTCGAGTAAAAGTATTCTTATGGAAGATATTATATTTTTCTACATCATTGTATTTTATTTTTAATTTTTATTAGAATAATAAGTATATTAAATAATTATACAAAAATTTTGTAGTAATTATTTTATTAAGGGAAATATCAAATAAATGGTTTTACGAATATTAAAATAAATGCTACATGAACAAATTAATGTGATACATGGTTTTTTGATATGTATATTACAAGTTAGGAATCTATTAAATATTTTTTTTCGAATAAATCTTCTGTGTGGATTTAATTTAAATTCAAATAATTGAATAGTGTCAAAATTGACACTATTGATATTTTAAAAAAATTACATATTATTAAATTGTTTAAAAACCACAAAAATATTTAAAAATTATAAATTGAAATTTATATGGTCTAAAATGTCATAAATATAGAATTATGGATAATTCACAACACATAAGTAATTATTTATAACAGTTTAAAATTTAGAATGTTATTACCATAAATAAAATTAAATAGATTAAATAAGGATAATTCAAGTTGATAAGGTTTAAAATCAATTCCCAACATGTCTAAATTTTATTTTCATATTATATTACAACCCTATATCGTCTCATATTATAATGTGAGTCATTTTGGAAGATTTTAAGTGGGTTTTGAGTTTATTATAAATTAATATTTTAGAGGTTTCCAAATGTTCCTCTGTCCTCTCTTATAAAAGGGCACCTCCTCCCTCTTCTCTTCACAACATTTTGAGCCTTCATGCTCAAAACAACCCTATCCATTTCTCTTCTACGTTTCCCTAGAAACATACTAGAGGTTCTTGTCTTCTTCAAAGACCAACTTTAGTGCCCTAAGAGAAGGTTTAGAAGAGGTGTGTCAAAGAAGAGGTAATATCCTTTACCGATTCTTTCAAATTTATTTCTTCTTCTACTTACTCTTCTTTATTTTTTTCTTTATAAATTAATAACATAAGTATCAATAATATAATGATATGTTATTATAAATATGAAAACCCCCCATTTAACCTTTTATCAATCCTATGGAAAACAAAATCACCGCTCGTGCGTACGTACAGAATACCGTCTCCACGCCGTGGTGTAATCTGCTTTCCACCACCACGTTAATTGGATGGGTATAATGGTGTAAAGAATAACTATATATTATTATTATAACATTATATTAATTTTGAGATATTATATCCTCCACTCCAATATCATTCAATAATTATGGGAACGATATCATTGCTCTTGCATACGTACGGATTACTGTCTCCACGACGTGATGAGATTCATTATCCATGTTAACCATTCCAGAATGGTTATAAAGTATATATAACAAATAATAATGAAATATATTTCATAATAATGATAATGGATTTATTTATATGTTATTTACTTACTTCCATTCAATTTAATAAGGAAACGAAAATAGCGTTCATGCGTACGTAGGACCTACATTATCCATGAACGGTGTATTTAATTCCATTTATTGATCTATTATATATATATATTATAAATATATATTATATATAAATAATTTTTTACATTTTAGATGTAATTAATCATTATCTAAGTAATCATATGAAAAATTAAATGTCAAAACACGTACGATAAATGAAACGAATTTACCCAAAACGCTGCTTTAACATGGAATTGACAAATGAATGGGTAATATATATTCCTAAGTGAGTCATATATGATATCATAAATATTATTATGGTTCTATTATAAGTTAATAATATGTTCAAACACACTATACAGGAGTCTTGTACACATATAGCAGAAATTGGACTTATGGTAAGGAATAATTATTCCAATCTCATTCTTATCCAAGACTGTTTATTTGTAAGTATTTACTAAGGTAATGTTTATCATCCATGACCATGTTTTCTAAAAATGTTTTCATAAAATGTTTAATATTATTCAATGTATTATTAAAGTCATTTATACCCCTTTTTTACTTTTACCACAAGGTATGTAAGGGATCTTTCTTTTGTTTACCATACGAGGTACTTTTTAACTTTTCCGGAAAAAGTACAAGAAGAATGTTTTTTTACTTATACAATGTGAATAGATTTTTACGGTTTCATAACGACTTATTTCAATGAATATTCCTCTACAATATTTAATTATTATTTTCAATAAAATCCTTTTCTTTTAAAATTTTGTGTCACTTTTTTAAAAGAAAATGATTTTGAAGAATAAAGGATATTTTCCTCAAGAATTCATTTCAAGTGTTTTATCAAAAATATTTTCCATCTAAGATGACATTATTTAGTATGTTTATGTTCCAATTATAATGTATCTATTATTTACATGGTTTGATTTTTTTATAATGATATGATATCCATATGTCTTATATGGATTACGTCATAATGGGATGATGTTTATGAAACCCATTTTATTCTTCGGGTTATGATGAATGATTTCTGTTTATTTTGTGGCACACATAAGAATGATTTCATTATGAGATAGGTGGGACATATATATCCCTCAAATTAAATGGGTGAAGATTTATATGTCATGATATAGACATGGCTGGAACAACAAGTAAAATCCAGTTTAGTAATACAGGGCTGGAATGGAAAGTAAACCTGATTCAGTAATAGACTTTTTCCACTATAATGGTCTTGGTAGCAATTCCTTGGATACTATAGAAATCATTACATATGCTTAATTGTTTTCCACAATTACATGTTTTATTCCCATTCTATTTTATCATTATTGGCGTTCCTTTATTATCTATGCCTTACATACTACCAAAATTTATTTCACAACTCAAGATTTTTATGTTTAAACTTTATGTTCATGTTTTTAAGTTATAATGTATATGGTTTGTTTTATTTTATCCATGTTTACCCTTACTTAGAATTTTATCTCACCATTGTTATGTTTTCTTTTCCCCAAGATATAAATAAAGGTTTTATGTAAGAAAACAAAAGGGGAAGATCTTTATGGGAGATGTTGAAAATCTTCTACCATCATTAGAAGATTATGTTTTGAGTTTCCAAAGACACTAAACTAATATGGTCTTTGGTCATCTGTTTTTTCATTAATTAAGTATTCTGAAAAAGTAATGTAATGTCCATGAATGTCAAGCTTTGGGTCTATACACAATCTGCACAAGCTGGGTAGGCTGTGTAGAATAGTATTATCTCATCAATTTTTCTAATATAGCATGTTGCATAGATGCTTGAATTTGATCTCCTATACACTATTTCATATCCTTCAGATGTGCTTTTAAGGATTTGATTTCTGTGTCTCTTGATTGTTTACATTGATGACTAAAAACATTATGAATACTAACACCCGCCTCATATCCTCTTATGTGGTTATGGTGTTCCAACATTCCTAAATTAGTAGCTAGGATATCCATCCTACCCTTAGGAATAAAAGATACCTTTCTCAATTTCTCCTAAAGCTCTTCCTAAAATTAAAAATATAAATCATATATTAGTGTTGTTAATTTATGAGGTAAAAATATTCATGAAACATAATAATTATCTACATACAATTATTTTATCTATTTCCTTAGATTTCTCTATAAGATAATTTTCATTTTTTCTTATACTCGCTGATTCCCATTTCTAATAGAGGGTTGGTAGAGATGGAGGACTGAATTAAAACTCATCAAAACCACTAGTGGAGTGAGCTCTTAGCACTTAAACTTTTCCTCTATCATTTTTTATCCAATAAATAATACCAACCTTGTGATAATGTAAGAGGGTATACATTATTCAATTTTATGTCTTGATGGAATTTCCTTGAGTCCTATAATATAAGAAGTAAAATAATAAGTAATTAGGTATATATATATATATATATAAAATTACACTATAATATAATATAATTATCATACCTTAAATGTTTCATCATGTTAGGTGTAAATAAATTTATTCCATGTATTTTCATCTAAAAATGGATACTTGAGGCATGAGATTTCATTTTTTATCCTTCCAAACACATAATTTTTTGTCGAATTTGTTTTGAAATCCCTCCATTATGATACCTTTAAAGTAAGACAACATTTCATAAGTTCTTTTTTCCCCTAAAAATTGAATTTCATCTGTAATTGCATAATATAAATATTAGTCATTTAAAATACATCACATTCAAAAAATGAGGTAAAATAAATCAATTGACATATTTTACCTTTACGACCTCCCAAAGATGATATATATCTAACTTTTCAATAAACATCCAATTAGAATATCAAATTATAATTTTGTAATGGCTCTACATGTTGATATAGATGATAAATTGTGTTGCATTTGAGAAAGTTTAATTATTATTATCATCAAAACTAATATGCAATAACTTGGAACCATGAGAAAGAGAAAGTTTTGGTAAACATGTAATGCCACATTTACTAACATGAGAATTCGATTTCTGAATACTGAAATCTATAGAATCCATTTCTAAATACTCATTAGTATCATTCTATTGTTCTTTTGTAAATTAAAAGTTTTTATTTCATTGAATAATTATATTACTGGATATTTAATAATATAAAGGAATACAAATACCTCAGTAGATGTTATTCTGTCTCTCCATTTGTATCTATTATTATAATAGGAAAATTTAACGGAATTCTTGTGTACCTTCATATAATTAGAAAATTCACTAATTACAAAATAGGGAAATGTAAATATGTAAGTAAAAAAATTGGCACACATGTGTAAGTTTTAAAATATAACGATGTTATGATTCATAAAAAAATGTATTCAAGGTGAACTATTAAATATTAACATTAATTAGATAAAGATATAAACATTTAAAAATTTAAATATCAAAGTTTGAAAATGTGTTCTCATATGCATAAATTAACCCAATATATAATAATGTATGTTGGGTATTTCAATGAAATTTTTTTAAACATATCCTTGGAATATCAAAATTTAACAAAAAAATCAAATAAATAATAAAATATATATAATTAAATATCTAATAGTTATTAAAAAATATAGTTTTTACACATGTAAATTATAAAAAAATAAATATAATGTAAATAATTTCCAGATTAATTAAGAGAGTAATTTAGTTTTTTCTGATATCCCTTTAGCATGATCATTTCGTATTTCATGCACTATGTCTTTATTGTAGTCATTGTTATTCAAAAATCATATAATAGACAAAGAAGCCTCATATAAATCAATATCATCATCATCCTCATTATCCAAATGGAATCTTTTCCCTTTCAAAATGATGGACCACTAGTCATTCTATAGAAAAATGGAATAAAATATTTTATTTTCATGTGTTTCTATGATAAATGGTTCTTCAATATAACTAATTATTTTCAAATAAACCAGTTTAAACCCATATTCATCATGTTTCAAACCTCTATTACATTTACCCAAATTAAACCTACTCATATTAACTAGAAATTTAAAATAATAAATTTATCATATGTCTTCAAGAACTCCAAAAAATAGTGTTTATGCCGAAATTGGGTTTTTATCTTTTTCACTTGAAAAATGAAATGCTTTTGCGATGACAATTACACCACTATTTTGAACGGTACTCTTTTCATCCAGTTTCTTTGTGTAAAATGTGTACCCATTAATATCAAAACTAGATAATGTGATCATATTACGAGATGGTCCCCCTAACAACCATTTCAATGTTTCTGATGCAGATATATATTTTTTTGACATTCTCTTTAAACCATGAAACAAATGACTTTTTTTACTCAGTCATCAACTAGTTTTTATTTATTTTTGGATATCATAACATTAATTCTCCAATATATGATGATATATATGATTAAACCTCATTTTTCTGGTTCAAAATTTATAAATTCACCTGCATCACTTCATCATGTGCAGTGAACATTACCATTTTTCCTCGAATCCCTCTACCTTCACTATCAACTATCATATGTTGACATATAGGGATACCATTATGCTTCACATCAAAAACATAATTAGTACGGTACAAAATCACCTCTTCTGATACATATTTTTGAATAATAGAGGCCTCTGGTTGATAAGGATTTTTAACATATCCCTTCAAAATTTCCATACAACTTTCAAAATTATACATCCATTGTAAATATATTGGCCCACATATTCTGGTCTAATGCACCAAATGAATCAACATATAAACTATTATATCATGAAATATAGGTGTGAAAAATATTTTGAGTTCACAAAGAGTAAGAGAAACTTCATTCTCCAACACATCTAACAAATTTAGAAGAAGGACTTTGCTACAAATGGATTTGAAAAAATTACATAACCAGATGATAGTTTTTATAACAAATCTCGGCAATATACCATGCAATACGACTGGTAGAAGTTAGTTCATCAATATATGAAAATCATGATATTTCATACCTATTAATTTACAATCATTTAATGACACTAAATTCTTCAAATTTGATGAATAATCACTCCGTACTTTAATACCATAAAGACAATGACCTAAATTTATCTTCTCAATCTTGTGTAATGTGTGACAAGACAAAGGTAAATATATTCTTTTTCATTTGATAGTGGGGTCTAACTCTAATGTTATTCTCATTGACATCAATTCTAATCTATCATGCAATCCATATTTTGTCTTTTCTTTTATGTCTAATAGAGTTCCAATCAAACTATCCCATATGTTTTCTCAACATTCATAACATAGATTTTATGTTTTATATCTAAAAATATCCAATAATGTAGTTCATAAAAGATAGAATACTTCTTCCAGATATTTTTTGAAGACTAGAACATATTTTCTTTCCAAATGTTGAATCTATATTTTTCACTCTATCATAACATTCTGCAATTGATAATAGTAGGGGGGGAATATTGTTTTCCTATAAACCATTAAATGATTTTTTTTCAATTTATAATACCGATAATCAATTCACAAAAATATTCAGTTTCTCAAGTATAATGTCATTATTCTATTCTGTAATTGATAATATTAAGTCTCTTCTCCACAAATTAGAAGTGATTTATATCCCTTAACACATGATCTAGATAAGTTTCTATATACAGGAAAGTCATTTATACTAAATATTACCATAGAACACAAAAGAAAATAATTTTTCTTGTGTGAATCAAAAAATTTAACACTTTTCTCCCATATAAGTTTCAAATCATCAATCAATGGTGAAATATACACATCAATACCATTTCCTAGATGTTTTAGTCTAGAAATCATCAAGTTAATCATGACATATTTTTTATTCATACATATATGTGGGGACAATTTGTAAACTATCAAAAAATCAGGCTATGGACTATGTTGGTTACTTAGGCTCTAATATGGATTCATTCCATCAGTACACAATCCCATTATAAAATTTCAAACTTCACTTACAAAATCAAGATATTTTTTATCAAATCTCTTATACTATATTGAATTAGCACGGTGATATAACTTACCATCAGAGATGCATTCATTTGAACTCTTCACAACAATAAAAAAATCCTATTAAAATGGTTCAAACCCGTGGGAATAGGACCCAAAAACGTGGCTATAGCCTACAGCCATGGTTTGGACCAACCGTGGCCGCCATCTTCATGGAATTAGGTCCCAACCCACTACCACGATTTATACCATGGAAATAGATGCTTATTGCCACGGTTTTGAAAAGCACGGCAATAGGCCTCCAAACTGGCCACTGTGGAAATTAAACTATACCCATGGTTTAAACCATGGATATAAGTGGCTATTTCCATAGTTTTAACTATGAAAATAGCCTCGGAAAATAGTGGCAATAGCCTAAATACAAAATGCAACCCGCAAGTTTCAATCCATGTACCTCCCCTATAAAAACCAAAGTACTTACCATGACACCGCATGACACTTCAGGTATATAAATATATATTACGATATATATATTAATATAAATCTTGGGAATAGCCTCAAAACCATGGCAGTAGGTCTTCATCCACTTTTTTGGCGGGAAAATTTTTCCTGTGGAAGGGCAGGAACTCTATTGCCACAGTTTTGGAAAACCGTGGACATATGACAATGAAAATTTTTTCCTATATCCATGGGTTTAAAATCGTGGCAATACACACAACCTATAGCCACGGTTTTAAAAACTGTGGAAATAGGCTATGGAAAACCAACATATTTCCATGGTTTTAAAACCGTGGCTATAGGTCCATAGTAGTAGCCTCATTTTCTAGTAGTGCTTTCCTATCCTTTTTGTGTCAATTAAATTTTCAAATAGACACTTAAAATGTGTAATTATTAGAAGGTACCCAATTTATTTTTCTGGATCATAAATTGTGGTACATAAGAATGAATCATAGTGGAATTATCAAAATTGTATGAATGAATTATTGGATGATTACATTAGAGAGAAAAAAATGATTTTTCATGAGGTTAGATGTCATTACCTGATAATGAATTTCAGTTAACTTTTTTATCCATCTAATAAAGTGATGTACCACGTATAAGAAAGCTTAATAAATATTCATATTCTTCCCTATACAACACAAAATCATTAGTTAATGGATGTATATTTTTATACCCCAATCCTATTGGGCATAACATTTTATTTTCCTTATAATTGGAATATGGAATCCCATTGCATTCTGGAATTAGCTCTTTTAAAAGCTCAAGTAGGTTTGAGAATAAATCCACCAATTTCTTGATTTCAAGTAAACTAATCTCAAAAATACTCATAACATTGTATATTTACTACAACCTAGTAATATTGATTTCTTAGAATATCCATACAATCGTTCAATATTAGTTGTTTAAATCATGAATTAATTATTAAATATGATCATCTGCCTCATTATAAATATTTTCTTCAACATTATATGTTGAATTTTCAGTTCATTCACTATTCCAAATCTAACCTATATAAATAAGGGTAAAACCATAGAAAATGACATAGTCCTTGATTTCTCAAGATTCTAACTTTCTCATATTTAAACACATCACACATGTATATAAAATAAAATCTATTCTTTGATAAGTTTTTTAAAAATTCTATGAATTCATCAACTCCTTTTTCATATTCACTAGTGGTTATTCATAAATTTATCCAATTATAGTCTATTCAATACTTGAAATCGAAATTTGATCCGTAAATATATGAAAACATTTAAAATTATATATATATATATGTATATATATATAAAGAACCATTTAAAAAACAAATTCAATAAAAATAATTAGTAATCAAATATGAAACATCAATGATGATTAGGGATAAAATAAAAAATAATACAATAAAGTTATTTATTTTTAATGATTGGTGTCATGTTGATCCAATGAAAATCACATGTAATAACTCTATTAGAGATTCCCTATAGAATTCAAGATTCTTTAAACTAATTTATTATTTGGTTTTAATTTATTTACAATTATTTATCTATATATATGTGATATTCATAGTAGAAAATCAAGATTTCTTCACTATATATATGTTTTTCATAACCCATAGTATAATATTAGTATTCTTATTTAATTTTATACACTAATGTTTGTGGTTTTTTATGCTAAATAATTAATTATTTTAATAATTAAAATTATAATATATGGGGAACAGTCACTACATGGTAACTCATTAGACCTCTTTTTCTATCAAAAAAATCTTTTTGGTAAAAATAGTATTAATCTTTATTTATATGAAAATTATTTTTTTATGAAAAAATACCAAAAAGTTTGACTATGATAATATGGATATTCTAAATCAATAATTGAACTTAATTTTACTAAATTAAATTTATACAATTATATTTTTTAAATGAACTGTTATGTATTATATAAAATAATTTTTATTTAAACATGAACATTTGAATAATTATTGTTTTAAAATATTACTTCAAAATAATATGAAAATTAATTAATTATAATATATTAGTTTATATATGGAAATATCATATATTATTTCAATCATTTAAGAGTTTTTAATTTAATTTATAAAGGTTAGTTACACAAAATTTTAAAATATTTTATTTGAAGAAGAAACATCCTATTATATTACAAAATAAATATCTTAGGAATATAAAAATAGTACATTTTTTATTTTCATATTATATACATGTGGTTTATTAATATTATAACTTAATTATTTTCAATCATCTAAAATATATTAGTTTATTTTACATAAATGTTACGTTATTTTGATGTCGCGTGTGTCAAAATGTTTTGAAGATTATATTAATTTAATGGTCGAAAAATATAAGGTCATTATGTGGGATGTATACTATATTTATAAACTATAAAACCACAAATAATTGTCCATTTCATAATATCATCAAATAAAAAAATTATCAAAATATAAAACTTTAACAACAACATTAATAAAAACAATCAACTATATATAAATAATTGAAACAAAAACTAAATAATATAACTAAATAATAAATAATTTAACTTCAAAATTAATAAGACATACAAAATTTAGTGTTCGCCAATAAAAATGGACCTTTAATCTGAAATTTTTCCCATTAATTAATTGTAATAATAAACACTACAAGATCTTAAAAGAGTGTTTGTAGAAATAAACAATAAACAAGAATGAATAAAAAAATACCAACAAAAGTTGATTTTCGGTCAGAAAACATATTCTGAAGATAAATACTTCTGTAAATGATGAAATATGGATAAATAATAAGTAATATTGACTCAATATTGTGAATGATGCTAAAAATGGAAGAGAAACACAATAATGGTCATTGAGGGTTTGCAGGTCGCCATCAGGGTCATCATGAGTCAAGAACAACACTTTGCAGATCCAAAAAATGACTATTTTTCAATCCTATTTTTTAAACACTATTTTTTTGAATTGGTTATTACATTATATGATGATAAAATATATTTTTTTAAAATACTTTGAATCAGTTTTTCTGAAAACCAATGCCGAAAATTATGGTTTGGGGTTTTATAGTGTCAGTTTTTTTGAAAACTAATGATGAAAACATATTTTCATTTATGGTGTTGTTTTATACAAAAAATGATGCCATAAATCCAACTATGATTGTTTTTTGCATCGGTTTTTTAAAAAAAATATTCTAAAAATTAATATAAATATATATCAGCATTAGTTTATGTATAATCAAAATCAAAAAATTTTACACTGATATATTTTTTCATCTAGCTAAAATAGACCATGTCCATATAATCGATGTTGAAACCACTATTTCTACTAGTTCATGTGGGAAAATCGTTCTTTTTCTTATTCCTTTTATCTATTATTTTCTCTTCCATCCTCTTCATCTATTTATTCCATTTTATTACATAAGACATGGATAATAAATTGTCTATATTTACATCACAAAAAACTATTTCATCATATGAAGAAAATGTTTGAGACACCAGCACCCTTCAGATACTTGGCATAATCCCTTCAAATGAATGGTCAATCTTGGATTCCATCTTGCATATTAAATTTGTAGCATAACATGATATCTTAGTGATGGAATCTTCATACTCTGTAACAAATTATTCCAATTTTTCCTTAAACAATGATACTTTCACTTCATCTATGTTTTTTTCTCATGAGGGAAATATTTTTCAAATAATGCCATCTTAAAATATTTCTATTCTCAAAGTTCTATTTCCACTTTGTTTCTAGTATTTTGGATCAATTCCCACCATTGATCCATATATTCATTGAGAAAAAACACTATAAGTGTATCCTTTTCCTTTTCACCACATCCCAATGTCATAAATATCTTCTGTAAATGATTAATTAATTTCTCTTCTCTCAATGGATCATTAGTCCCACTAAATAATCCGGACCTCTTTCATATAATGTGATCCAATGTCAAAGAATATCACTATGGTATAGGATTATCCATCCAATAAAGGTTACATGTCATAACCAAATCATGATTCCCTAATATATACCTAACTTTCTCAGTTCCAATGCCAGCTACATTGCCTTTATCAGTAGGGAAACCTCTACATTTCCCATGACTATTGATACCCTTATTCCTGACAGGTGAAATTTCTAACCAATGGTAAATAATTGATTGTATGATAAAATTATGAACTTTTTATAATTCCAAATGTGTTATAACACTTAACATAAATTGGAAATTTTATTCATCGAAAATATCATAATCTAACATATAGTTTATTTGGGGATATCTTTACTTTAAAATCATTTATAATGATTTGTAAAAAAAATTAATTATCTTAAGAGTATCCCTTAAGGGTTTCAAACTAGGGTTATATTAAGTGTCGTTGTCATGTACTAGATTATTCTTGATTCATACCTGACACACTTATTTGGTGTTGTTACCACGAGGTACATCAATTCCAAAACCACATCCACTTTTATTATCAAGACACAAAATTATTTCTAGGAAGACCCACATAATCTATACCTTAGAAAAATATCAGGTAGTTATTCTATAATTATCATCAATGTATATCTTATGGTTACCTTCCCTCATATATGATTTCCTAAATCAGGTTCCCAAGGTTTCTATTAAACATTTTTTTATTCCCACTATAACTTATCAACCCAAGAAGCTCATATCCAGTGCCAAAAATTACTACATTAGCATGATTAAAATAAATCAAGTACTGAAGGAATAATTAGTTTAGAATTTTTAGAAAACTATATTATATACTTGATACCCATATTACATTTGATAATATAAAAATAAGACATTATCATAATAAAAAGGGAAGAAAAACATTCTTGAAATCTTATTCAAAATTTCATCTTCATAACCTTTGGAAATAAAATAAAAAAAGTGTGGGATTAAATTCTCAGAAATAGTTATGTATAGTGGAATCTATCATGAAATAATAATGAGTAATAAATTTTCAAGGTAATAACAAAACAAAAATTCCATTTAAATAATTTCATTAGGAAAAATCAATATGGAAAGATAAATAACTGAACACATGTGACATTAAGTCAATATATTGAGAATTAAAATGCATCGATAGATGATGTCAAAGAAAAAATCTCGTGGGTAAAAATAGTAAATGAATTCTAAATAAATTTATTTCTTAATTATTGGATTCCATGATTCCTAGTTACATGGTACCTTTACCATCAAGGACTTTCACAAGATGATTTATAACATATCAGGTAAAGGGCCATCTGATTGGCCAAATGATACTTCTCATGAGGCTACTGATGCATCGAGGGGATATCTATAACTGGGCCTTACAAATTTCATGCATATTTTATGAATTCTTCACATTTAAATTAATCTATTTAATTATCTAACAGTGTTCCTTATCAAATATCTGTATTGAGTAAATGATACAGATTTAATAATATTTCCCCGTTCAATAAAATAATTTTCATGTACACATGAAATAAAAAAATGATATAAAGTTTAGAAAATAATTATACAAATAAAATTAGAGTATCGATATCTAAAATAAATTTTATTTCCCTTATAAAATTTTCATAATTAAGTGATTTTTCCAAGATAAGGTTAACAATCATAAAAGAATGTGAGATTGCAATGATAACTTTTACCACTTGGTAATTTTAAATTATAACCCAATTGGATTAGATAAATGAAATTAAAACATATATTACCATGAAATATTATTTTATAATGATATTAAATTCAAATGGGGAGTTATATAAACCATATTAAAGTTAATTGGTTTATAATAACAAATATGTCTCAATGGAATGTAAATTGAGACAAAATACCTACCATTATGATCCATTTTGATTGAATGCTTTTAAACTCATGTATAATGGTTTTAAGAATGTTATTAACTTATAACAGAACAATAATAATATTTATAATATCATATATTATCTTCTTATAATATCTTATTACCTTTTTTTAATAAGATTTCATCATTTTCATCACTTCGGGTGTTAATTATCATGTTTTTCGAGAATATTTTGACATGTTATTTTTGTTCATATTATATAGATCATGATTTAATAAAATTAAGGATATAAAAATTGATATAAATATCATATATATTCACTATATATTTATTTATAACAATCTATATAATTTAGATATAGGAAATGAAATGCACTGTCCATAGAGGTAGTAGGTCATACGTACGCATAAACCTTACTTACATATAATTTTTTTTCATAAAATAATGAAAAGTAAATGATATATCAATATATTATAATTATATTAACATATTTATGTCATATAAATCAAATATTATTTTTAAAATCATCCTTAATACATTCTGTGTAATGTGTGAACGAATAAAATCTCTTTGAGGAGGTGGTAGTCCACACGTCCACAAATGATGTTATCGTATTCCCTAAAAATGGAAAAAGAAAAGGTATGTGTTATGTGAGAAATAAATAATAATAAATACATTAGGAATATCATATATATATATATATATATATATATCATATAAAAGAGTAATTGTATCATTATTTCCATCCTTAATAGGTGGTAATGGAAGAACGGACGACATCGGTTCGCAAGGCAGTAGTCAACCGTACAAACGAAAAATGATTCAAATCCGATTTGATGGATGGGTGTGAAAGTTTAGGTTTCAACCATAAAATAACAAAATATCAGTATATTTTTGATAATTATGTTATTTTCTAACAAATATATAAAAATAACTGAAGGGGTGGAGAAATAAATAAAACAACAAATTCTCGTTGAAAAAATTTACCTCTTCTTTGGGTAACTCCTTTTGGATTTAAAAAAGGATCTTATTTGGGGTATTTATTCCAAAATTTAGTATTATAGGATAATAGTATGGTTTTGTTAGTTTATCGTTTTAGTTTTCGGACAAAAAAATGTATTTAGAGGTGTGAGTAAGTGAGGTCAGTGAGTGCCATTTTAAAATTGGGAAGGCGTGGCATTCTTGTTAATATAAAGTGGTAAACACTATTAGGAAGTCTCCCTTACATCATGTACCTCTAATAATGATAAAAATTAAATTAAATGGATATTATGGTCTAAATATTTTCAAAAAATGAGTTTTTACAAGTTTCTAGGTTATTTGACCCCTTAAGATTAACCTTTAACCATAAGTAAACTAATTTTTACCTTAATTACAGTAATTAATTTTAGTTGCTGTCACAAATATTTTTGGTCAAAAAATAAGTGTAACAAACAATAAATTATAAATTATTATTATTAAAAATAATAAATTCATTTTTAAAAATAAAAAACACATGAGTGGAAGAAATTAATTGAAAGTTAATCCCATATATGGGATGAGGAAGCAAGCTTTGAAAGTGAAAATGACCAAAAGCATGAAATATTTTTTTCTCAAAATTAAATATAAAAATTATCCAAATTTCTAAATTGATTTAATATATGTGAAATTTATTTAATAAAAATTCATATCTAATTCAAAAATATAATTTCAAACTATAAATTATTTAGATGAAAAAGAAATTTTCAATTAAAATTCAATTTTTTTCATTATTACTCAAAAAATGAAAATTCAAAAAAAATCTCACTAATCTAATTTTTAAGATCCTATTTCAAAAATGAATTTATTTTAACCAATATAACTTATAAAATTTTCAAAATTTATATTTAAAATAGGTACTCCATTAAAAGGTGACAAAACTATCTTTCAAAAAATATAGCTTTTTAGGCATATAATTAGATTTGTTCTTATCTTATACCTATCAAAACTATTAGATAAATTTTAAAAATAATTAACTAAATATGCAATATATATATATATAATTAATATAATTCTCCAATATAAATTTATTTAATTTATTAATAACAAAGGCCTTTGGGTGCAAAAAATAGATTTCTTATAAAAACATTTAATTTGTATTCATTTGGATTCTATATTCATTTATAACACCAAAGAATCATATAAAAATATGTAAACAGTTTTTTAAAAATTTATTTAATACTTTTTATATATTTAGTTACAATGAATATTTGATAATTATCATATTAAATAGAAATATTTATTTTGTATTATATTTTGTTAAAACGCATTCATGTGTGTAATCAAAGTTATCAAAGAAACTCAATATTTTGTGTAACATGAGACATCCAAGTGTTGTGTATATCTCAATATAATGTTAGTGATTTTGTATTATAATATTAATTTAGTTTTTAGTATAAATAAAGATAGTAATTAAATTAAAGTTATTCTAAAATGAAAATATTGTAATGTCTTGAAGTGTTACAACATTGGTGGAAAGTGAAGATAAGGACATGCAAAAAAAGAATAAATATTTTATGAGACTAAGAAGGATCACTCATAAAAATAAATTTAATGATCAATATAAAGTTAAGGATGTAAAAACCATAAAATCATTGATGATTTAATAGACCATTTGATTCACATGATACAAAGGTAATAGGATAAATTTTTTGTTTCAAGATAATTTCCCAAAAGTTTAGAAATTATTTTACTATATAAGGATATAAGGAAATATACATACTTGATACATTATTATTTTATAAGAACAATTTCATCCTTTAGTTTTGATTCGATCAATTTAAAATTCATCACTTATGTGAACAAATTAATATCTAAAAAAGAAATTTTCATACCAGAAGAACTAAAATTAACTTTTCATGGATATTAATATCCATAAATGAGTGAAATTTTATTTCTTATGTCACTGAACATTTTAGAAACCAATATGATTAGAACAAGTTATCCAATATAAAACATTAATATGTAAAACTCAACAGTAATACAACTAGTTCATAATTATAATTTATTAGTCAAAATGTTTAACTAAAAAATGATATATTAACTAGGAAATAACATATGCCAATGGTAGAAACTACACCCTTATCATTTTTCAGTCATGGTTTCAAGTCCTACATCCTTCTGCGGTTGCAATGGGTTATCATCCATCACAAGGGTTTTCCTTTTTCTAATACCATATTAATATAATTACTACAGAATTACCAAATTGTAATAACCCATAATTACCTCAACATAAATGATAAGATAAAACCTTAAGGAAACAAAACCTCTAAACATAAGTTCAAAAAAATTAAATGTATTCATCCTCAAATAAATGGTTCACATAATAAACCAATAGGATTAATTCTGATGAATGTTTTCCAAAAAAATCTATAATATTTGTAAACTCCCATAACTTAAAAACAAAAAAGGGGTGTTTAGTACATTGAACATATGATAATACTTAAACTCATAAACCCATGATGGTATACATAACTATTAAGTTAATAAATACATATATACTTAAAATTTAACACCATCATAAGATGTTTCAAGATTCTTTAAAAAATATCATTGGTTAAAAGATATACATAATTTAATTCTGGAATCCCAATACATAAGTACTTCATAAATTTTTTCAATCTATTTTTTCTTTAGTTTAGGGGTTAACCATTAGAATAAGACATTCAATATGGTAATTCTTAGGTTCCCCACATTTAACACAATTAACTAAAAATGCATCCCTTAGATGAGATTTATTTCCTTCCATTGTACTCTTCATTTTTTATTAACAAGTCATTTCTTTATAACCAACATTTCAATGAGTAAGAAAATTACACATTACATTGAGACACTTTCTTGGTGTCTCTTTAAACATTTATGACATAATTTAAATTGGTCATTCTTTATTCCATGGTCTCCACCACTGAAGCTCTTAGAAAACTCCATCCTTCTCTTCTTTGGTGAGTCTGAGAGTTGGAAAAGTAATAAATTGGAAATCATATTTTAGGATATGTGATTGGGAATAATCATCATATATTTTACTTTATTTTTATTTCCTGTTAGTTGCTCATATTATCCATATTTCCGTTCATGTTCAATGTTAAAATGATTCCATCAGGTTCTATCCATTCACTAAAACCCAAAAAATATAGTTTCTGAAATCAAAATCATAGGGGGGAAATAAATAATCATATGTAATCCTTTATATGATGTCTAAATAATGACATCATATTTTCAATATATATGCCTTAGGATTAAACTAGGTCATTCATTTTCATCATCTATTTAAATCCTTCATAATAGTTTGTAAATAAAATGTGATTTTTCCAAATAATATCGCTGATAAGTGTTAAACTAGGTGTGTAGTAAGATTCATTATATGTGAACCAGGTGATGGTTAGGTCAATCCCAATGAACCCTTTTTGGAGTAATTTCAAGTTGGTACAACATTTCTAGAAACAATTCTAGTTTTAGTATCTATAAAGATATTTATTTCTTAGAAAATCACATAATATCTTCCTTACGAAAACATTATGATATAATTCTAAACTTATTGTCCAAGTCTATCATAGGGTTGTGACCCCTAATATATATTTTCCCCAGTCTAGTTCCAAATGATTCTTCTAAAATTATTCTAATACAAACTTTATAAACCCTATCCCCAGCAACAAATATTCAGATTCTTACTTTATTAAATTGGAATAAGATACATGGAATCACATCTCTAAGGACCGAATAGTTGATTAGTCTTGGTAAACTAGATACATAATTGAGTCATGAATTGTATTTTAAAATAAAAATTGCAGCTTAATGTTTTTTTAAAGTTCATTACTCCATGGATCATATCTATTCATACAAATTGTATTATACTTCATGGATTCATGGAAAAGGGAAAAAATAAGGGTGATTACAAGTACTCAATAATGACTAAGTACATCAGCTGAAATCTGATGTCAATAATGATAATCAACAAGGAAATGTAAATGACTAAAAAAAATTCCATTTAAATAATTTTACTTTAATAATAAATATGTAAAGTAAAATAATTAAAAGCACATTCCATTTAATTAATAACATGACTATCATAACTGGGTAAGGAAAAAATCAATATATAAAGGTAAATTACTAAAAATACATTCCATTAAATAAATAGAATTAAATTGAAACGCATCCATAGATAATTCCATTGTGAAAATATCATGTATAATAATAGATAAATTCTTAATGAAGGAAATTATTAATTATTTAAAATCAAGTTATTTGGTGCATGATACCTCTACTGTAAATAATTTTCACAAGATTGTTTAAAACTACAAGTAGAAAACTCATTTAATTCTAGATAAAAAAATTTGTCTCTTAATAACATCATTTAATCGATTTATAAATTTAAGACCCATCTATAATTTCATGTCGAAACCATTATTTATATATTGAATAATCAATTTAATTTATGAATTATTTAACTTATCTTTAAATGTCTGTATTGTGTATTGAATTAAGATTTATCAAAATTTACCCAAATAAATAAATAACATTAAATGGAGAAAATAATTTATAGAAATGATATATGGTTCAAGAAATAAACATATACATGATGAATAATATGTACATATAGGGTAAATTTAATTTCTAATGATCATGGGAATCTGAGTATCTCAAGGGAAATATAATGAATTCAAAAAATGAATTAATAAAGTGGATGTCAATACATTCATCGGTTAAAATGATCACAAACCATCTATATAAAAATTAATATGGTATCTATAAAACATATCCCTAGTTTATTATATGTAAAATAATGTATTCATATCATTTATGAATAGAAATATCAAAATAAGATCTCTGAAAAAAAAAATTGAGTAAAATATCAATTTCACATTGAAAATAAATTGTTTTTAAAATAAAATTTCACAAAATAATATAAACAAATCTTTGCAAGTAACCTCTGAAAATTATAAAAAATATTTTAAAATTTTAGTGGGCCTTATGGTTGGAAATATTTTTCATGTCGTAGACGTTAAAACAGGTATTCATTCCACTTTTTTAGTAAAATAAAAATGAGAATTGTTTGGAAAATAACATGAATATTTCATTAATATAATTATTTTAAAAAATCATACATGGGTAAACAAATTATATTCAATAACGTTTAAATATTTCATAAAAATATTTTGGGAAAAAAAATAGAAGATATGTTTTTGAAAGAGAAAATATTTTTGATCAAAGACAGACATGATGTTAGATATTACTAAAAACATTTTATTAAAAACATTAAGTAAAAAAGAGTGGTAAAATAGTTCTATTACATGAGAAAATAATTAATAAATAGATGATAATAAAATAAAATTGGTTTATTAAAAAATTATAAAATAAATTCTTTCAATGGAAACTCAATTATAAAGGATCCTGGTTAAAATGAGATTATGAAATAACGTCATATAGAGAACAAAATTTTGAAGTTGGTATTAATCAATTAATATATTATATTTTTCAAATTTAAATCCACAAAAAATAATTTTATATAAAGAATAATATAGTTAATAGTAAATACACATATAATCATATAATATCAAAGACAATGAAGAAGTAATTAACCAAATAAAATGAAATTGGGTTATGAAATTTATCTCCACTTAGTAATTTTCAAGTAAAATAAACTTATATTAGTTAAGGAAAATTGAAACGTAAAATAATGAGACATATTAATTAATCATGACATTACATGTCAAAGGGAAAATATATATTCTATATGAAATAAATTAGGTGATTGACATTACAATGTGACTTAATGAGGGGAAATTAAGACGAAGTCTCTTACATCATACTTCCTTTTAATGGAACATGCATTAAACTCATGTATAGTGGTTTTAAACATGTTATTAACTTAAAAAATAACAATATTATTATTTATAATATCATTTATGATCCTTTAATAACATCTTATCACTCGTTCATTAATAATCATTCGTTTTTTTTGTTTTTTATGTGAATTTCTTTGTTTTCTCATTTGTGCTTTGTCATGAATGTTCTAGTTCTAGTAAATATTATATAGTTCTATAATATCTATAATAATAATCTTGAAATAATTACCATATTTATAATATATTTTTAACCTCCCATCTTTTTTAATGACAATTGTTTCCTAAAAATGTGTGTTTTGTCATTTTATATATAGCAAACCCATATCTCTTTAATAATGAAGTGAATATAAAAGGAAATGTGACCGTATGGTTTTGACCATTATATGGTCATTGGTAAATTATTACTATTTCTCAATGATAATATTTGTAACTTTACTCTTGATAATAATTTTAATGTTATAATTAGTGTTTACAAGTAAAATTTGAAAAATTATAATTGATATAGAAAGTAGAGTCAATGGACTCAACTAGTAGAGTCGTGTAATTTAAATACCAAATGTCGAAACATGGGATGTAGGTATCATTATAGGGGTTTTCCTTTGACCGAGCCCAATCTAAGCATCAATAAGTGAATCATTAATGAAATCCCTTAGTAGAGAAGTTCAAGTCAGTGGAGATTACCGCACGGTCGATGTTAGCCGAGGCACCGCATAAAACTAACACCTTCACAAACATTACTCATAGAGATTTTTGGGTGTAATAATGGGTTTTGTTTTACATATTTAGTGTGTAATTCCTTTATTTAACTAAAAATTTTATTCCATCAATTATGTTTTAAGATTAGTTTTTTTCTTAATAAAATTGAGATGGAATTTCATAAATTGATTTTTCAAAAAGAAATTATACTTTCCAAAAAAAGATATAAATATTTATAATAAACTAATATATTATTAATAATACACATTTTTATGAAATATTAGGATGAAAACACTCTTATTTAAATATAAATGATAATATAATTTTATTTTTTTCAAGTGTTAGAAAGTTTATTATAAATTTTCAATCCAATTTTATTTTTAATAAATTATTATTTTTATATCTAAAAGTTAAATTTATCATATTAAGAGAATTATTATGATAAAATAAACATAACTTTTGAAACTAGAATGCCAAAATTAGGTTATGGTGAATATATAAAAAATTCCAAAAATATTTTGTTTTTCAGTGAATTGTAAAAATGCAGTTTCAAGTTTTCAGTATGTTTAATAACATCTTAATTATTTCATAATTATGAGATAATTAGTTAAAAAAACCACAACTTATTAAAATAATGAATTTTAATATCTTTTAAACAATTTATAAACTTCTAATTTACTTCCCAAATTCAAAAATGTAAAATTCAACATTAAAAACATTATTTTTGTAAAAACATTAACTTTCCTTTGCAAAATAAGTAATATAAGATTTTACATGAATCATTTGGATTAAAATAACATATAATATGACCTATGTATATAATACCATGGGAAAATACCATGGTAAGAACATGGTTTTTCATTTTCCACAACCAAGGTTTCCAAGGCCTATATTTGGAAAAAAAATAAATAAATTCCCTCACTTTTTCTATAAATACCCACCTATTTTACCAATTACATTTACTTATAATTAATCCTACACGAATAAATTATTTTTTTACCTTATAATTAATCCTCAAAAAGTTTTCTTATGCCCCAATGGTCCCAATCCTCATGTTTTAGAAGTTACTTTTCATGGTAAGGGTATTACCTTTCTTTTCTTTTTGATTGAAGACCCTATTTTGGTTTTTTTATTCTAAATGTTATGGTTACTAATTTAACTTATCCTTTTCATTATAAAATAACATAAAAATTATTTTTTATGTATGGTATACCCTTTCCACTCACATTTTACACTTTTTTATAGCCACGTTTTATATCTGTTTTGCAGTTGAATTTATTTCTCAAAATTTTTCTCTTCTCCAAAATAAATTCTTTGTTTTCATTTATTCAATACCCAAGACTATTTATTTTTCAAGTCTATTCACCTAAATGTAAAAACAATTATCTGATTTTAGAATTTACATACATAAAACCATCATTCCTTTTCTATGGGATCAAAATGACAAAATGATAACATTTTTATGCACTTTTGAAACATCATTATTTTAATATCAAACCCATTTATTTTATTATCAATTGGTTATTTATGAAATTTTTTATTATGATCTATGTGGATCACTTAAAATTAATACATATTACTATTTCACCAAAATATATCTCCAATTACTTAGGTAAATAATTTTATCTCTAGAGATGACATGGTATACGATTCCTTGGGGAATAATCATGGTAATTTTTAAGACACCTTAGTGGTTAACCTAGGTGATATACTTATGATTTCCTCATTTAAATTTTGTTTACTTAGTATTTGATATTCAATAAATATACATAATATTACCCATGAATAATCCTTTAAAATTTATTAAAATAATGTTTTATGTTTCCATGTATTATGTACCTTTTTTCTAAGAAAATAAAATTTAAAAGATCCTCAATTTTTACCATGTAAATGATAATTTAATTTAATAAAAATAAGGCATGTCACAGTTGATATCAAATCATGGTTTAGTATTTTTTTAAATTAGGTTTTGAAAAAAATGGTAATAACCCTAAGGGTAGGTTAAAACATTGAAAAACACCCTGGTATTTTGGTGAAGTATTAAGTATGTGGTTTCTGAGTAAATAAATCTATGTATGGATTCAAACAATTAGATGTGGCTCTAGTACAGATGTATCTTGTGGTATAACCTGAAAACACCACTTTGAGCTAGACTCGAATGGGAACTAGTTCCTGACATCATTCCATGTTTCACTCTTAGTTTTACACATTGGGGGGGATATGTTCGGTTAATCACAAGATTTTTATCAACCATTATGATGGATTTATATAAAATGTAATTATTGTTAAAGAATATAAAATTTAAGAAAGATTTTTTAAGACATAAAATTCCATTAAAATTTATAATATTTCGAATAGAAACAAGTTTCTCACTAATTTTTTTCCTTTTATAAAATGGGATGAAGTAGTAGGAACCATGTGAATGGTGATCACAATGGATCACATGCTAACGGCCCTCCGATGGAAGCTGAAATGGAAAACGACATTAGAATGATGAATCAACTCACTCAAGTTGTGAACAATAACTAGAATCAATATGAGAGACTAGATTCACCTTGAAGGGAATAAATTTCAGTTGAATCCTTTATTCGTCAACTACCACCTTGTTTCAACGGATAGACCAAACCATTAGTTGATAAACAATGAATAATATCTATATAAAATATCCTTATGTAATCCATTATTCAGAACTAGATAAAGTCACCTTGTCTATGTACCTCTTAGTGGGATTAGTTTATCAGTGGTGAACACTAATTGAAAACACAAATACAAATATATATATTGATGTTATGCAATGGGAAGAGTTCATGGAAATATTTTTCAATATATAATTTCCCTATTTAAATTTAAATAAAAATAGAGAAGTAATTTATTGAGCTGAAGAAAAAGGAAAATGAATCTTTGGGAATCTATGAGATGATGTTTACAAGACTTTCTCATTACACCTCTATATTTATCTTGGATACTAATGGGATGGTTTATTGATTATTTGGTGGACTAATACCCCATAAATATAATAATATAGACCATCAGGACTATAAATTCTATGAGTATATAGTTTGAAATTCTATGAAGGTTGAACTAGAGTTCGCTGAGATGAATTTGTATCAAAATTTGAATTAAAAGAATAGATATTTAGAACCAAACCTGAGGATGAAATTTTATCATGGAATAAGAGGAAATAAAGGGAAACATTACAGATGAAACAAATGTGGTAATATACATTCAGGGAAATACTTTCTGAGGAGTATAGAATGTTACAAGTGTGGAATATATTACCATATATCTTGGAACTATCATAGTGAGATTATGCCTTAACTTCTGAACACTAACAACAAATGGAAGATGGTGAAGTCCCATCCTAATTTCCAATTATATAAGTGTGGGAATCTTGGTCACATTCCAATAACTATCCAAATCCTAATAAAATAGAGGGTAATCACCATCAACCATAGCATAGGTGAAGGGAGAAATAATGATCTTTTTATATCATGATGACCGAAGTTGAATCTACAAATGATGTGGTGGAAGGTAATCTCGTTTTTCTCTCAAATCTAGAATGTATTTAGTTTTATTTAGGTTCTATGCATTTATTTACTTCCTCCATGTTGAAAAATAATATATAATAAATCTCTAAATAGCTAAAAGTATAGAAATTTTTCATGAATCCTGGAGAGATTATCCAATCATAAACAGTGTATAGAAACTCTAGTATTCACTTGGGAGAGCACAATATCATCACAAATCATGCAGTAATTTCCTTGATGATATTCAGGACAATACTGGGGATTGACTAGATCTCAAATTATAATACTGAGATCAATTTGGAAGTATGCAAATATCAATATTCTTGAATATTAAACCTTAAGATGTATTAAAAAGAGAGATATCCTTACCTGATCTTTGTCTAGAAGTAACTCCAATAGCATTATTTAGGGAAATAATTGGTGAATATGAAGAAGGAAATGAAAGTATAAAAATAAATAATTTCCCTATAATTTAGGAATATATTGATGTATTTACAAAGGATTTACCTAGACCTCTACCAAAAAGATAGGTAGAGTTATCCATTTAACTCATGCTTGGATCCAAGACAATCTCAAACACTAAATATAGAATGGAAATTGTGGAGATGGATAAATTAAATAAAAACTCCATGATATTTTGGGGAAGGGGTTTATCTGACTAAGTGTGTATCCTTTGGGATGACAAGTTATCTTTATAAAAAATAATGATAGATCAATGTGGATATGAATTTATTATAGAGAACATAATGAAATAAAAATGAATCAAAAGTAACATATCCCAAGGATTGATGATTTATTTGACCAGATTTATGGTCCAAAATTCTTATCAAAGATTTATCGTTGATCTGGTTATCATCAATTGAGGGTTAAGATACAAGATATTCCAAATATCATCTTCCAATCAATATATGAGAATTATTATTTCATTCTTATACCCTTTATATTGAGTAACTCTCCTTATATTTTTATAGACTTTATGAATATTTTGTTTAATGACTACCTTGATAAATTTGTGGTAGTTTTTACTGAGTAAATTATGATTTATCCCAAAATTCATGAGGTGAATTAGGATCATCTAAGGGTTATATTGAAAAAAATTAGGAATAAGAGGCTATTTAGAAAGATCTAAAATGTGAATGTAGGTTACAAATAGATTCTTTATTTGGGAAAATATTAACTAGTTAAAGAATCTTAGTTTACCCTTACAAGAAAAAGGTTCGGGAGGAGTGGCCTCATCCTAAAACATTAATTGAGATTCATAGTTTCATTGGTTTAGTAGGATATTATATGAGGTTTGAGAAAAAAAATCACGAATTTCTCATCCATTAACCAAGTTAACTCTAAAATGGGACAAGTTTATCTAGAAAAATTGATTTTTAATAAAGCTTCCAAGAGCTTAAGAATATATTAGTTTTTTCACTTATGTTAAATCTACCCTATATCGGAGAAGTATTCTTTATTTTTATAAATGAATCTATAAAATGGAATTTTTCATCCTCTTTGAAAATGAAAAGGTGATTTATTGAGCATTTCAATAGTTAAATATTCCTGAGAAGAATTATTCTATGCATAACATAGAGATCGCTATAGTTTTTTTCTCTAATGATATGGAGGCACTATCTTTATAGGGAGAAATGTGATATATACATAGACCATCATTGTTTGAAGTAAATTTGCATGCAAAGTGAATTGAACATGAGATAATGAATATGGTTGGAACTTCTTAAAGACAATGATACATTAATTCATTATCACCCCATAAGATAAAATGAAATTACTGATAAATTAAGTAGGAAAGACTTTATAGTGTTGTAAATGATGAGGATTCAGTGAGATCATTTGATCAAATTTATAGTAAAATTAGACCTGGGAATCATAAGAGAAGGTACATCATCAACCTTACCCCAAATTATTTCTCAATCATAATTACAAGATAATATCAAGAAATATCAAATTTAAGATCCTTTGTTACAAAATAAGATAGAGGTTGTAAATAATGGGATGTTTCCTGATTTTAATGTCACTCAAGAAGGTGTACTGAAATTTATACAAGACTATGTATTCCATATTTTCCTGAAATAAAGAAGGAGATGATAGATAAAGATCATAGATCTACTTTTTATATACATACTTGATTAAAAAAATGTATAGGGGCATTTGTGATCACTATTGGTGGGATAACATGAAAGGAGATATTGATAAATTCAATGCAAGGTTCTTGGTATGAAAGCAGGTGAAGGAAGACAAAGACATTCCTAAATAGGTATTTCAACCGTTACCTATACCAACTTGGATTTGGGAAAATATCACTATGGAATTTTTCACTATCCTCCCAATAAAATCATAAGGAAATAATTTGATATGGGTTATAGTATATCACCTCACTAAGACTACCCATTTCATCTCTATTCGAGAAAATTTCTCTCTTGAGCAATATTCCATGATTTATATAAAATAAGTGTTAAAGTTGCATTGAGTGAAACTTTTAATCATTTATACCATGATCTATGGTTAACGTCTAAATTATATAAAATTCATCAGTATGATCTAAAAATTTAATTTAATTTCAATAGATCATATCACCTTCAAACTGATAGCTAATGTTAAAGAACAATTCAAAGACCCAAGGACATGCTATGAACATGCTAAATGAAATTTAATAGTGTATGGGATCAACATATCCCATTATTTTAGTTCTCGTACAGTAACAGTTTCCATTAAAGTATTTAAATGGAACCATATGAGTCTCTATTGGGGAAGTGATTTATAACTCCTACTTTGGGATAAAGTTATTGTGAGAAATCTTCTTGTGCCTGATCTTTTTCAAGAGATGATAGAAATGTTTCTTGTAATCCAACAACACATAAATGATGCTTGGAGTAGAAAAATGTTCTATTATTACAACCATAAAGGGACATGGATTTTAATTTTGGGGACATTTTTTTCCTTCAAATATCACCATAGAAGAGAGTCATGTGGTTTGTTAAGAAATGGATGCTTAGCCTCAGGTACATTGGCCCCTATGAAATCCTTAATCTCATAGGAGCAGTGGACCATTGGCTTTAACATACACCAAAACTAGCACAATTTCATGATTTATTCCATGTATCTATCTTGAACAAGTACATATATGATCCCTCAGATGTAATGAATCATGAGGTTGTACAATTAGAACATGACCTATCTTATGAGGAGTAGTCGGTGGAGATATTGAACTGTAGATACAAGGTTCTACGAAAAAAGACTAATCACCTCATCAATGTGTTTTTTAGAAACCATAAATGTGAATAATAAACATGATAACTAGAAGAGATAATGAGGCATAATTACCCACACATTCTCTCATCTAAGAGAACAAGTTGAAATTTTTGGGACTAAATTTCTTGAGGGGGAATAATTTAACTATTCGAACATTATAATGATAAATATTTCCTAAAAAATGTATTTAATATTATTTTATACACAAACAAAAGTATATATATTTAATAATTAAGTGAATATAAAGATAAATGTTACCATATTGGTTTGACCATTATATGGTCGTCAGCCAATATGACCATTGGGAACTATATTCTTGATAATAATTTTAATGTTATCATTATATTTTATATGAGAAATTTGAAAAATGATAATTGATATGTAAATAATTTTAGATGGACTCAACCTATAGATCTAGGTCATTTGAAACCCATATGTTAGAACTTTTGAGGGAGGTATCACCACTAGGGTTCACCCTTGACCAACCTCAAGCTGATCTTCAACAAGTGAATCTTAAATGAAATTGTCTACATGAGAAGTTCAAGTATGTATATTCTACCTCCCAGTCAATGTTAGACGAGCCACCCCATGAAACTACCACCATTTCACACCATTCTCTTAGGGAGTATGTGATTGTAATAAGTCGTTATGTGTCCCAGCCATAGTGTTTAATTCCTTTGTTTAAATAAAATTTTAATTCCATACATTCTATTTTAAAAATAGTTTTTTTCTTACTAAAATTGACATGGAATATGATAAATTGATTTTTTTTAATAGAAATTTTACTTTAAAGAAAAGATATATATATTTATAATAAACTAATATATTATGAATAATACTTATTTTAATGAAATAATATGATAAAAACACTCTTATTTAAAGATAAATTATAAAATATTTTATTTTTTTAAAGTGTTAGAAATTTTAATATGAATTTTTAATCTACAATTACTTTTAATAAATGAGAATTTTTATATTTAAAGGTTAAAAATATAATATTAATATAATTACTATGATAAAATAAATATCATTTTTTATATCAGAACATCGAAATTATGTATATTTTAATTTACATTAATTTTCTAAAATATTTTTTTAGTGAATAATAGAATATTTTTTTGGGTTTTCAGTATGTTTTATGACTTCATAATTATTTCATAATGATTTAATAATTAGTTAACTACAATAAAAGAATAAAATATTATTATTTTATTAATATCCACTATTTTATAATATTTTAATCGATTTTTAAACCTACAATTTACTTTCCAGAGACATAAATGGAAACATTGATATTAAAAACATTATTTTTTAGAAACCTTACTTTTCCATGACAACAGATGTAATATAAAATTATTCTTGACTCTTGTGGATTAAAATAACAAATAATATGACCCAATTGTCCAATTAAATTAAAAAATAACTTGTTAAATCCCATGGTTTTTAATTTTCCATAACCTAGGTTTCCAAGGCCTATATTTGAAAATTAAAAAACAAATCCTCCAATTTTCATATAAATCCCAAAAAAAATTATCCACTTTCACTAACAATTAATACTCTATAAATATATGATAATTATTTCTCCCAAATTATTCCTCCCAAGGTTTCCTCAATCCCCCATGGTCCCAATCCTCAGGTTTTAGGAGTTACTTTTCAAGTTAAGGGAATTACCCTTATTTTCTTTTTGATTTAAGACCCTCTTTTTGTTTATGTCTTATAAATGTTATGGTTAATCCCTTAAATTACCATTTTGATCTTAACATTACGTAAAAATTATGATTTATCAATTAGATACCCTTTTCCCCTCTTAATTCACCCTTTTTCAAAACCATGTTTCATACCTATTATGTTATCGAATTTATTTCTCAAAATTTCCCTCTTCTCCAACCGAATTTATCTTTTATTTTCTTTTTTTGAATACCCAATCCTATTTATTTTACAAGTTTTTTTTCCTATATGTTAATTTAAATTATTTTATTTTCTGATTAATATACATGATATCTTCATTCCATTTCAATGGCTAGAAAATGACAAAAATGATTAGGTTTTTATGCACTTTTTGAAACCCCGTGATTTTGAAATGAAACCCATTTCGTTTATTCTCTATGGGTTATTTATGAAATGATTTATTATGATAAATTTCGATAACACGAATTTAATAATTATTATGGGTTCTCCCTGATAGTGCTCCAATGCATTGGGAAAAGAATTTAATCTCTAGAGAAGAAATTTTATATGATACCTTGGTGAATAATCTTGGTAATTTTTATGAACCCTGGATGATTAACCTCAGTGATATGCTTATGAATGTATCATTTAAATTTATTATCCATATTTCCAGGATATTAATCATGTTATTATTGTTATGATATGCCTCTTTTCATGCTATATCATTATGAATCGTTTTCTTATTAATATTCCTCAAGTTTACAAGGAAACTGTTTCCCTTAATAGTCCTTATTCTCACACTTTACATTGATGTATGTCCCTTGGTTATGAGGTGTAGTAAATGTACATAGAATAAACCTTTAAGAATCCTTTCAAGTGGATTAGAATAATGTTTTATGTTTTAATGTATTACGTACAATTTTCCAAGAAACTAAACTTTATAAGATCTTGTATTTGTACCATGTAAATTAAAAGATTATACAATAAAAAGGTCGGATTCCATATAAATTATTAATTTAAGACAAATAATGAAATATGGTTCTAATAAATGGAGTATGTTAAAATCATGTAGATAGTGGGTCATATGTATGCATAAGTAACGTTTCTATTTTTTAATGATCTTTATGGAAGGAGGTATGTAATATTTTATCTTTATACAATGATAATAATATTATAAAAAATACATTATTTCTTTAAATATACTTATATATATCATTCATATGTTGTGGTGATGAAAATATAGTCACATCGCTTCATAATGGTTGTAGAAAACATGTACATGAATGACTTTATCATCACCCAGTGAGTGAAAATGTAAGAAATAAAATGATATATAATATATTAAAAATGATAAATATGTCTCAAATATAATAATTATTTCATTTATATCACATATATTAATTAAATTTATCTTTATTACCTTCCATATAAAGTGTAATTGAAAAAAATCACATTACTTCGTGAGGCGATAGCGTACCATCCACATGAGGGACGTTATTTTTTACCCTACATGATGGAAAGTAAAAAATCGAATATATGATATAATGAATCCAAAGGTATAATTATGTTTTGAATATAATAAATAAATTTTATATCCATCATCATACCTAACTGTTATAGGTGTTGATGGAAAAGGTGTCACATCGGTTCGTGAGGCAGTAGTCTGTCATATAGACGAGAGACGTTATCATTTTCAATTTAAGGGGAGATATTAATATAGGTAATTAACTTCGTATAATAAAATATCAATATATCGTAAATATTTTTTAGGAGAATGCCTGGGAGTAATCCCCCTCCACGCCACAATGAAGATTAGGGTTCCCCCCCTCTGGTTTCTTCAATTCCACTATTGATGGCTGGTGATTTTTTGACTTAGGGGCGTTTTGATTCGTACAAGCACGCGACATCGGATTTGGGAGATTCAATCTCTGCGAAGAAAAGCCTCCCCGAGGCTAACCTAAAAGAGGTCAGTGATCTCAATAACTCATTCTCACCTTTTAAGGGTATGAATGTTGGCATCCGTTGAAAGGGATCAGTTGCGCACATTAAAACAGATCCGGCTATGATCATAGAGAGGCTTGAAATTGGATCACATTCCATAATAGCTCGACTTGTCCAACCTAAATGTGTTGTGCCATGTAAGATTTATCAACTCACTGAGAGGCTGTCTGCTATATGGAGCTTTGAAAATTGGAAATGCTTCTCCTTAGGGAGAGGATACTTCCACTTACTCTTCCCCTATGAAGATCCCAAAATGCTTTCTTGGGGACATGGCTCTATCTCTTTCAGGCCAGGGGCACTGCACATCCATGAATGGGATTACAAATTCAACCCATGGAAATCAGTAACTCAATAGTTCAAGCTTGGGTGAAGGTATTTGGTCTTAACTAGATTCTTTGGCACCCCTGAATACTTTATGATATTGCATTGGAAATTGGGGTCCTGATCAAGATAAATAGGGAGATAGAAATTGCAAGATATGGTAATTTTTCTAGATTCTTAGTTGAAGTGTACCTTTCCTCCACACATATTGATAAAGTCATTCTTTCTACTGATGGGGAATAACTTGAATTAAGGATTGAATTTTCAAACTTACCTCGGTTCTGCCCGGGCTAAAGGATCATTGAGCATGAAACAAATAACTGTAAGAAGTATTTGACATGCCATTTATATTCCTTACATGGACATGATCATAGAACATGTTTTAAGAAACAAAAATCTGATTCCGGATTAAAGGATACTATGCACAAAGGCTTGCCTATTTTAATTGGACAACATTCTGTTGTTGCTCCCCCTCGGGTTCCAATGATAGACATCAGGTCCTCCTAGAAGGGATTTGCTGACCATATACACTCTTTGGCTGGGTCATCTGGCCCATCTAGCCATGGTGATTCATGGGATGACATAGTTGAAAGAGGCCTGGTTGAACTCTCATCGCTGCCTGTTATCCTTAATTACTCAATGTCTTTTGACATTGAGGGGTCTTAATATGTAACAAATAATTTATCTTCTCATAAGACTATTTCCTTAGAATGTTCGATGTTATCCTCTGAAAAATTAGAATCTAGTAACAACCTTCCTCCTATATTTGTAGAAGCACACTCAAATCTTGAGAGGTCTACCCAAGTGACACGAAAAATTTCTCCTAAAAAGAATGTTTCTTATGATCGTGTTTTGGTTGATACTAAAAAAATGAAAGCTGGCAACAACAATCCCACTGCCTTGTTAGATGCTTAACCCCTTCCTTCTATTCAGACTGTTATGAAATCTTAAGTGCATACACTTGACAGTGGGACTAAGTAGGTTCCTTTGGCCTCTTTGGCCCACAGAGCTTGCACACCACATGACAATAACAATATTGTTCTTGAACAAGATTCTCCTTCCTCTCATGCAGGGAAAAAGACAGACAAATAGTTGCAGATAAAGCAGGATATCCCTCTAGTGAAGCAGACTAGTTGAGAAGAAAAGGCCACTATAAAGGAGGAGGACCAGCATCTTGTAGCAGATGATGAGAACTCTTGGTAGCAAATGAAGCGTGGCAGGCAAGCTAAAGATCATGGGAAGGGGCAGGAGAGAGCTGAACCAGCAGCAAGGAAGGAAACACAGTCTGATGTCTTAGAATTAGATATAGATATTCAGAACCTCTTACAACAAGCAATATATTTGGAAGCACTTCACAGAATAGGATGTGGATGTTGACATGGATGCATCGAGGAATGGACTGGGGTTCCTTGTAGGAAAAAAATGTGATATTGCTAATAAGATCAGGAAAAATCTAGGACGATGATAACTTTGTTGTTTTGTCTTTTCATCTCTTACTTTCCTTATTTCACTTTTTTTTGTTTGAATAAAAGGGGACTTGATCCCTTTCCTACTAATAGTATAAAAAAACTTCCATAGTTAGGAATTTGACCTCTTATCAGATCAGTTATTTAGGATTATACATAAAGTATTTCTAGAATGTGTTTCTAGAAAAAAAATTGTGAGACAAAGGGATGGTATTTTTGAATTTATTTGGTTATGTATTGGATGAACCAAAATTTTATGTTGGTGTAAATAAGAGAGAATAGGGGTAGCCTTCTATATGTGAGGTGAGTGGTATAGTAGTAATTTTTTAAAAGAAAAAGATGTACCCACATTTTTCACAGGAGAAAATGGTAAAAAAATATACTATTATGAAGATATAGAAATAATAAGGTATAAATAATTTCATTAAATATATTTTATACAAGTTTTTATTTCTTTTTAGGCCTTATCATTTTAGTTTAACCCCCGGTAGACCCATTTTTACCTTAATCTCAGTAATTAATTCTTACTGCAATCATTATTAATTTTGGAAAAAAATTATGTTTTCCTTATTAGATAATATAAATTATTCTGATTCAAAATTTAGAATCCTTTTTAAAAAAATCAATTTACATAAGTGGAATAATTCAATATAAAATTATACCAGTTGATATAATGAAAATGTGGATTTACAAAGAGAAAATAATTATAGGTTATAGGGTTTAATATCAAAATTCAATATTAAATTGATTAAAATGAAAACAGTTATTTACCATAATATATAATTGAAATAATTTATATTACAACTAATTTCTAATATAATTTTACATTGAAAATTATTTAAATTAAAAAGTAGTTTTCAGTATAAATCAGTATTTTTCACAAATCATCAAAAAATGAAACTTTTCAAAACAAATTACATGAAGATAATTTTTATGATCTAATTTAAAAAAATAATTGAATTTTATAAATTAATTTTTCTAAAAGGGGTAAAATTTTATTTTAAATTATCTGTTCAAAGCATGTTTTAACCATCTTTTAGAGAAAATATAGTTTTTCTAAAAACATATATTTTTCGTTAAAATGATTCTTTTTTTATTTATAATCAATATATAACAATAATTATTATATTTTTTTATTATTATATTTACCTTTCAATTTAATTTCTAGGTTATAATGTTATACTATATTACATATCATTTATACTTGTGTTTGAGTTTTCAACAAGTTAATGAATGGGATTAAATTTAAGAGAAATATAAGTTGTGGGTTGTTTAAGCTCTATTTTTTGTGTCATATATACTATCAAATGTAGTTTTATTATTTTATAATTTCAAGATGTTAAAAAATTAAAATATACTTTTTAGTAGTGCAATAATTAATAAAATTGAACTTTTTAAAAAAATTGATGAATTTTGAACTGAACAATGTAAATGGAAATTAATTTATTAAAAGATGTAAAATAATTAAAATTGAGGTGTAATCATTGCTCAAAAACTATTAGGGTGATCAATGTATGAAAATGAGTTTATCAGTCTTTATAATTAATTTAATTTAAATAATTTTTAGAAATTCATATTGAATAGTTTGTGGGTGACTATAAGAAACTAGAAATAAATTTATCTTTTATTGAATAATGATAATGTGTTAATAACAAAAATTCATTATCATATAATTGTCTTTATTATAATAGGGATGAAAATTTGCGTGTTATGATAATTTTCTACATATCCTTGTGATTATTTAAGTATATGATTGAATGTTGTGTACATAATATCATAGTCTCAATTGATAATCCATGTTATAAGTAGTTTTTTACATAAAGTATGTGACTGTTTTTAATCATTTGGATAATCCCCACTTTATGGAATTTAATTGTCTAGTAACTTTGTATAATTTATGTGTAGGAATAATGGAGTGGTATACATGTTAACCTATTTATAAATGATTATTAGTTCCATTTCAAAATAATTAAACATATTTTATTTTCTCAAAGAGCTAGCCTTTAAAGGGGAAATATAAAATTGGATATGATTTTAAAGTAATGCTTTAATTGAAATAAAATTTTATATTGATACATTTTTATAATATCATGAAAATTAGAGCATTTTTTAGTTTAAATAAATAAATAGATTAATTATTATATGAAATTTTTTAGTTTAAATATATAATATTCATGTGGTTAGGACAATGAAGTTATGTCTAGTTTAATGATTTTTTAATGGTGTTGTCATCTATGTGAGATTTTTCATGATTATATTCATCATGATCATATGCTTTTGGGGGAAAACCTCAATATTTATCATTAATGATGAGGATATTGACACTATTTTCTTATAATCAATGTAATAATGTATTATGTGTGTGAAATAAGTATTGATTGTAACATTTACTTTCTAGTGGTGGTGTTCTAAATGTTGTGGGATAAAGCTTGAATATTGGTGATTTTTTGTTTTAAGCATGGTAAGTATTGGAAATATAATGTTTTGATTATTTATCAATTAAAAGGAGTGTATTAATGTGTTTATTTAGGATAATAGTTTAAATGGTTTCATGTAAGTGGTTTTTGATATTGAATGATTTTATATAATAGTGAATTGTATGTGTTTTTCATGAAATGTTTTTTATCCAATTTCTCTCAAGATTATTTCTTGGGATGAATATAAAATCTATTTTATAAATATTTTATTTAAATATATTGACTTATGTGTGGTAAATATTGTATTGATGAATTATCCATGAATGAAATAATTATTATTAGTAATTTATATTTGAAACTGATTCTAATTATTTTTTCTAGAAATTTTGTACATCTTTTTAATGGATTACCAGAGTATACATTATTTTATTGTTTTTTTATTTTATTATTTGAAAAATTTGTGGATGTTCTCTTCTTTTAAAAATGAATTTTTTTAGTAATGGATTTATTAATTAGACGGTCAAATGATTATTTTGAAATAGTTAAAATGTGGGGAGAATGTAGTAATATAGGTTTTGGTTGTGAATGAGTTTTCATATTCATGGATTTTGGACTTTGTTCTCATTTTTTAAGAGTTATGATCATTAATTTTAAATTAGTAAGGTCTTCAAAAGATTTATTTAAAGATAATTTATGGTTTTATAAGAAATACTTATTTTTGTTCAAATTAGTTTAACGTATAGTTTCCTTCTTAATGATATATTTAACTAAAAAAATAGACATCATCATTGAGTATAGAATGGTTTTATTCTTTGGAGTTATTATTTAAATAATTTTTTTCTATCATTGTGATTTTGTAAAATTTAAATTGAGTAAAATAATAAATTCATTATCATTTTTAAAAACTATTTTATGATTAAAAGACTATATATATATATATTAGGGTATTTTATTAACATGATACCTTTTTTCCCTTATACTCTAGATAAGAATCCTCTCAAAACGGGATTTTCTTGGAGATCGTATGGAATTTTCAGACAATAAAAGGCATTGTTCTCTGATTCTAACAACACATTTGTGTAAAAATATAAGCCTTGAAATTTTATAATTCTTACACTTTATCCACATTTTATATTAGGGAATGGAATTAAAATATTTTAGGGATTAAACTATGAAGAGTGTGTTAAAATTGTAAATATGTCAGTCCAAGTTGTTGATTGATGTTATTCTTAAACTGAATTTTGATAATCATAAACTTCTTGCTTAGATTTTTAGTCTCTAAACAATATTTCTCATAGAATGGATTGTATTTTTGGTTTCCCTATATCAATAAATTTATTTTGACATATGATTTTTAATATTATGATATATTTTTACAGGTATAATAAATTGAGATGTTTTGATCCTATTTTCTGGTTATTTTTAGAATAACATATAACCATGTAGAATATATTTTTAAATATTATACCATTATTTAGATAATATTTACGACAACCTAATTTTACCAAGAATATACCAAAATATTTCATGGATTCAAAATTACTGAATAGATAGTTTTTATCAACACTTTAATTTATTTACTTAAGGTTTTATTTATAATGCAAAAACTATATTTGTGTGATACTTTTGTCCAAAATAATCCATTTAAATTTATATTTCATTGGTTATCCTATGAAATATTAATGAAATTGTGGTTAAATTTACATGTAATCTAACTTTGACTGGAAATTTTACTTGAACCACTTATAATAAATATTTTTTAAAAAATAAAAAAGTAAAAATCAATCGTAGTAAGATCAAACCCAAAAAAATAATGAATTTCCAGGTTGGTTGAAATTTTTAGTTGTTTATTAAATAATTTTAAATAATATAAAATTAACAGAACTATTTTTATGGGAGTAAGACTGATTTAATTTGATCATATTTTTTATATTAATAGATATAATATTTAGATATGTATATATATTTATGATATAACTTCATTATAATTGATTATAAAAAATGGATGTACAAGCTGACCTTCACTAATTTACATAGATATATATAAATATTTTATAAATATTTTATATTTTATATTTTATATTTTATTATATATATGAAATATAATATATTATTATTATGTTATTATTATTATATGGAATATATTTCACCTGACTAACACTCAACTACAACATCGACATTCGGTAGATCCGATTTAAAATCATGATCATGGAGGATTTCTTATATTACTGAACAGATATTATATCTAGAGGAATGAAGTTTGACACTATAGCATCACTATATCAGAGTACTATAGTGGGTGCATTATAGCATCGACTATGGTGAGGGTACTGTAGCGGTACTATAACTTATACTTTACAAGTGGTTATGGTGGGAAACTGTGTAGGGAACTATGTTGTATTATAGTAGTTGATTTGGGGGAGTGTATGCTAGTTGAGGATGAACTCATGGGTCTCTATCTATCTAAATAAAATGTACACGGATCAACTTCATGAGGGAGTATGTTTTATTAGTCCACCTATAGGTATTCAATGTGTGTGTGTGTCTATCTATGTTTATCTTGCTTATTACTTGTTCCCCCAAATAAATACTTAGATTGTTATTATTATTATTATTATTATTCATCATATATCACTGACATGGAGATAATTACATTGAAATGAATAATCAAAAACCATTATGTGATAGGTAGTTATAACCCATTATAGATACCTCATGCCAACTATATTTAATTTTCTATCCAATATATTATTATATATAAAAAATTTACCCACTATTAATTTAATAAGGATGAATTGTCTATTTTACATTTTTTCAAATAAATCATGATGATGAGATTTTTTGTCCATTTTAGGTCATTTAAATGGTATTGATGGTGGTTAGAATTTATTAAGATATAAATAAAGAGATTTGTTAATATATTATACCTGAAAATAAAAAAAATATTATTATTGTTAAATTAATTATAATTTTACCCTGAAATACATAATTATTTTATATTAATGAAATTCATGATCATTATAAAATAGGTTTGGATAAATTAAGATAATTTTTTGTCAATTACATTTGTTATTATAAATGTCAAGATAATAAAAAATAATAATTAAAATTGAGTTATTAAAACAATTGGACCTTTGATTATTTTCCTAATTATGTTAAATGACCTTAAAAATAATTATTATATTTTTATGATGAAATTGGTTTTATATGATGGAAATTAGTATAGATAAAGGAATTAAATAATCTTTTGTGATTAAATAAGTAACTTTTTATTGAGTTTAACCATCCAAAATAATAATAATATATTATTATGTTGTATTAAATTTTTATTATTATATGGATTGTTTTATAGAAATGTGAATTAATCACTTAAATAATTAAAATTATTAAAGAATATTTATGAATTATAGTGGGTATTAAATTGGAATTAAACAGAGAATAATAATGTAATTAATATTTTAAAATGAGTAGTATATTAATGATAAATATCACTTTGGAAAGGGTGTGAATAATTATAAATTTTATTGTGTTTTTATAATGAAAACGAGGAATGATGATATGTACTATATTATTAAATGTTGTGGAGTCCTTTATATGGAGATTTGGAAACATTTTGGGAATATTTGAACATATTTTTATAATTATTTAGAACAGTTATTATAGGTGAATATTATTATTAGTGTTTAAATGATTTTATGAGATGAATAATAAAATATCTGTATTTTAATTATAAGTGGAATTCATTAAGTTAAGAAAATAGTAATTTATAAAGAATGATATGATGACAATGTGGAAAATTATATGTGATGTTTTGGGTGACTCCTAGATAATTAATTGACTGAGTGATGTGAATGGATTGTTTTTTACTATTAATTTTATTTTTGATATAGTTTAGTAATAAAAAGATGTTTATTTTAGTGGTTTATTATAGATATTACTCTTATAATCACCCACTAATGTATGTTTGATTGAGGTGATGATATTTGAGTATTCACTCTCCTATTTCCACCCACTATTCTAGATAGAGGCTATTGATGATCTTTAGGTCTATTAGTTTCTATTATTCTATAGTTCTAGGTAATAAGTTATTAATAATACATATAATTAATATATAATATGATTTAACCTGATGTTTTGACACAATTTTAATCCTGTAACTTTTGGATCCTGGTGGATAATTATGGAATGAGTAAAAACATCACACAAAAATCTCTCTGTTTGAGGCTAATTTGATATACAATTATTTATAGGGTATCTTCATATATATAGTTATAGTGAAAGTATAATTTAATATATTGATATAGATTGGGAATAATCATATATATAGCTATGTAAAAGGTACCATATTTTTTTGAGGTATCCTCAACATTGAA
This sequence comes from Viscum album, assembly GCA_963277665.1. Taxonomy (NCBI): domain Eukaryota; kingdom Viridiplantae; phylum Streptophyta; class Magnoliopsida; order Santalales; family Viscaceae; genus Viscum; species Viscum album. The sequence goes on from OY728132.1 coordinate 1,884,275,579, forward strand.
TAATTGTTCACTTAGGGTGAATCAACAAGTGTAAATAATTAAGAAGATATATGATTTAATATTTTTATTTAATAGATCTTAATCCTATTTCATGACTACCATATATATAAGATGGATGAGTTTCAATATCTTTGATTTCATGTAAACAAATAGATAGAGTGTTTCAATAAGGATATTCTATCCATTAATATGGGTACTCGATATATCCATGAGTTCCTAGTGACTCTTTAGTATGACAAGATTCGTGGGGGGCCTTTCTTAGTCATTGATTATAAAGTATGGGTATATCTATGCTTATATTTAATAATTATATTTAGTAAAAGTGAATATAGTGAGATATGGGTATTTTTATATGACTTGATTATAAATATTGTTATAATTGATTATGATGTTATCTTACGGTGGTTTATTTAACTTTTATTTGTTTATTTATAACATAGGTAGATATAATATTTTCATGGGGTCATCTCACTACTTGGGATGACCATACAGATTATCATTGATCTCCAATACATGGGTTCTCATGAATTATTCTCCCCTATGTCAAAATATATCAATTAATATTAATAGTTGATGGATTAAAAGGTATAGGATAGATAGTATATTGATAACTAATTTTGTGGAGTTATCTTTTCAAAGGCTACATTTTTTTAATCAATGTTCAATCTTTTGATTATATTTTAATTATTTAGGATATTCTACTTGTATAGAGTGAATTATTTTATTTTTATATATTATATTATAGTTGATTTTTTATATATTTAAATATTATATTATATGTTAGATTATCCATTTACATTATAGAAGATGATGTTACATGATATCAAGTGATAACTTATATTTATTTAAAATAGATGCCATCATTTTAGTTGGTACCTCACTACTGGTTACGAGTACCTAACATATTAGAGGCTATTCTATAAATTTTACTTACCAATATAATGCGATAGTATGTATAAGAATGCTAATTATTCCTACCAGTATTCCCTTCATCCTCTAGATTATATAAGATAAGTAATTTTCCATTATTAGCTGCTATTGATTTGTTGTAATAGTATTTTTATTTTTCATAATTTTTAATCTAGAAATTTATATTCATCCCTTCAAGAACAATTTAATTGTTCATTCCCCCACTAAATGGTGTCTCAATAAAGGATAATTGTAACTTACCATAAAAAATTTGAAGTGATGAGACTATTATTTATCCCTTTTACATGGAAGGGATTCGCATTACCTAAAATCAGTGAATCAATATTGTTTGGGGAAATTTATGATAATGTTGAATTTTAAAAATAAAGAAATATCTAGGAGTAAAAATCATAAAAATTTATTATTACAAAATTAATATTAATCAAATATATAAAATTAATAATACAAAAATATTAAATCATTATTACCTTTATTTATTTATAAAACTACACATTCATCTATGCAATGGGAATTTGTCTATAATATTTATAATTATTTGGAAGGATCATCATCTCATAATAAATACAGTAAAGGATCTAACGATAGATTTTTGGTGCATTGCTAGTAGCTACCCTAAACTCATAAAATGGAACAACAATTTTAATTTGTCTCAAGTCCCTTGGATTGGTTTAATTCATATTTTATCTCTTCTACCATTATATCTATATAAATAAAAATAATCTATTGAAAAATTAATAAAAATACATTAGTTTATTTAAAATTTCATTCATACCAATAATAGTAAATTTATATCACCCCATTGAAAGAATAGTGGAAATTTACTCATCCACCAGAGGTGTATTGGATGGTGGACTAATATCATAAGTTTGGGAAGATAGTGGATTTATAACAGTTTCTAATATGGTAAAATCTATCTGGCACATTCAATCGAGTGGTATAAAAGGTGTGCTCTAAGATGATTATATATTAGGATATCAGAATATAATTCTATGAATTTATATATTTTTAAAATGTATAACGTATTATATAAGTATATATAAAGTTGGATTAAACTAATTATTAACTAAAAAACAAAAAAATATAAAAATATATATTTAAAAAGCATAATAACCAAGTATATGATGAATATAAAGATAAATTATTTTACTCCCATCATTTATTTTTTAAAAAGTTTGGTTATAGACACAATATTAAAAGTAAAATGTTTTTACATTAAAAGAATACTTATTGATGCTAAAGTATGAACTAATGAATTTATCACTTAATACATTTAATTATCATCATTAGCAGCTTAATCTTCACTAGGAACACTATAATAAAACTCCATTCATAGTAGTTATTATTCATTTTCACCCTCCCAAGTGAGTTTTATCATTAATATAATTTGAGAGAAAACTATTCAATGTTATTTTGTTAACGAGTTCCACTACCACAAAATGAAACTTTAGCTTCATCACCCATATAATTAAAGTATATCTATTTTAAGTGTATATAAACACTCCATAATTTATATACATAATAATAAAAATTATATGTTATATTATAATATGAATTCAAAATAAATGGATCATTCCATTCATTCTCATCAATTTCTATAAATGAGATAAATTTCTAAAAGTATAATGTGAAAAATAATCCATTATACTCTTTTGAATGATTTCCCACTTCAATTTGAATAACATATTTGATAGTTTATGAAAATAATTAAATTTAATTAGGTAAACCAAATTAGAATAATATCCAATATATATAAGTAAAATACACCCCTATTTTGAATTTCTATAACTTCTTTGTGAAAAATTATAAGAAACTTGAATCAATTAATTTATTTTATGAAATATACTAGTCATGTGTTTTAAATAAATGTAAATTTTTATTTTTTAGTAAAATCACCTTTAAATGTTACATGAGTATCTGTCAATAATATTTATATTATTTAAATTTCATAGTAAAATTCATTTTTTTAATTTCAATAAAAGTCATTTGAGGATAATTCCCATTCTAATTTTCCCAAACACAATGTTTTGTATTCATGATTCCAAGTATTATTGAGATTTGTAATGGTCCTTTGATTTTCTTACCTCAATAAGAAATTTAAAAATAAATTTATATATGTACTTCCAAAAACAATAATATTATATTTTATATAAAATAAGAGAACAATAAATGAACCAAGGAAAGAAAAAACAGAGAAAATATGACAGGTTATATCCCCAAGGCCTGAGATTCAAGGGGGACTAAAATATTGGAGGCCAAGGGAGTATCCTATAATAAGGTTCACACACTCAAAAGTGAGAGAGATTATAATGGAGAAGGAAACACATTTACCTTCAATTATAATATTAGATTTAATAAAATCATCCAATTTATTGTCCTCTATCCATGTATGACTAATTTTCATGTAGTTATTAATGATAGACTTGAACCTTTGAATTTTTTAAGAGATGGAATGGGGATTATCAATGGTTATTCGGAGAGAGTTTTATATAGTCTTGGAATTCATTTTAATTGCAACGAGATGAATTCTCTGAGAAAAGAATAACTTCATCCCTTTGTACATAGCCCAAGACTCTTCTTGGAGGGAATCACTCATCCCAAAGGTGGTAGAAAAGGAATAAATTTCACTACTTTGGTGATCCTGGATAATTAAATCCCACATCAAAATGCCCGCTACACAAGAACCATTAGTGTTAAGCTTCAATTTGTTACTCTAGGGTTTTCATCACACCCAACTTCCCTAAGGAAGTACCCTTTGGATGAATTTATTGGTAGACATATTAGATTAAATATGTATACCTAATATGGTGACTTCCCAATTTCATAGAATAAACACCATGTCGGATGTCAGACTCCTGATTCTAGAAATAACATGAGGCTTTGAAAAAATAATTCCTTCACACCAGTCATTTTTCTATGTGAACTTCTTGCACCATCACCAGACATCCATTAGAATAGATAACAACCCCTTCTTCGTATTGATTATATCTTCTCCCTGAATTCAACTATAGAATAAACAACCACCTTAGTGCACCACAAAGGAAAAACTTGTGAAGTTGCCCATGGATTCCCACATAAATATGGACCATTCACTCCCAAAAAAATAATAGACATGTCGTCTCCCCCAAAGGGTTTTGATAGCCTAAGCACTACAAAGAAATAATGATCAACTTAAACATGATCTCCACATCAGTGGATAGTGTATGATGTAGTATACTCTACATGATAAATTTGAAGTTATAGGTGATGTTTTGTAAACATAGAATATTATTCCATTCATCTCTCATATGAATATCGAATAAAATTGACATTTTTTCCTTAATAGAAAATGATCCTAAGGATGAAAATATGAAGATGAAATGTTCCAACTTGTCCATAAGATTAATGAGATTGAAAAACTCACACTGATATTTTTTTAGTACTACTTATGTGAATAATAGATGAACATGGGACTATCTAAATGAAATATATAGATTTAGTTATCTATGGAAGCCAACCATAGAACCAACCTAGTTTTCAAGATGTAAGTTTATATCACCCTATCTTATTATCAATAATGTTTAGCATTTTAGGATAGTTATATGGATCATGATAGATTTAAAGAGGTATGAAACCTTCTCCTTTGGTGTTTCAGGGTTCTTTCAATACATATCCTTGATGAACAAGGCCTATAGTCTACATCCTTCTATATCCTACCAAGCCATCCTGGTTTGTAGTAAATGAATCGTATCATAAATGATTATCAATCTTATACCCCTTATTCCATATGTTTTTCCATTCTTATCCAAGACATCAATTCATGTCATATGTCTTGGTTATAGTCCTAGTTGAAGGAGGTAAAGATGAATTCAGTTCTCCTGATGAAACTCATTGGATCTTTGGAAAAAGATAAGGCATACATGGGGATGGAGCATAAAATACTACTGATGAGGTTGATTCTATCTCTAAAATAAAGGAACTGATTCATCCATTTACTGAAGTGAGAGGAGATACTTTCTTCCAACTTATCAATATGTTGAATATGAATCCCTCTATAAGTGATAGGAGATCCTAAATATTCCACTAGGAAGTTCATTCTATAGATACCAATGCCTAAAATTAGTATGGAATCACATATCAATGAACAATTCTATTAAATAAAAACACTAAAATTGTCTCCATTTATTTTATGATTGATCCCCTTATAGTAAACCTCAATACTTTTTCAATTACCAAGATGGATGTTGTGCTACAATTGGGAAATAATGCCACATTGTCTACAAAAATCAAATGACATAAACCCCTAAAATGGGATCTTCATTGAAAAGGAAGTATAGTCCCTTCAATATTATTGGTGTTAATGATTCTACTTAGATAATACCAATCCATGATAAGTAGGCTGGGAAACAAGGGGACCCTTTTGTAGTTCTTGTACTAATTTGAAAAGGTCACAATTCCTTCCCATAAAAGAGATAGTAATCGACGGAGATCTAAAACATCAAACAAATATTTCAAACACCTAGTAATAGAACCGCATTCAGTAAAAGACCTTCATAATATATCCTCATTCAATACTATCATATTCTTTATCTATATCTACTTTAATAACAATGTTTAAACCTTGAGTCTTCTTATAGATATCTTTAATAATTTCCTATGAAAGATGGATGGAACCTTGGATGGACCAGCCCTTGACAAATCTATTATTATCCTCATAAATCCATACATTAAGACAATGATAAATTATCCTATTGATTACACTATCAATCAAATTATAAGTAAAATTACACATGATTATATGCCATAACTATTTTTGAGAGGAATGAACCTTGACTTTTGGAATAAGAACCAGTGTAGAAGTGCCTTCTACCCAAGGAATGGATACCTTGTAAAGAAATTACTTCATTACCCCATGAAATAATCATTTATAGTGTAACCATATTCCACATACAAAGAGCTTGATCATCCTTCTAGTCTAATAGATATATTGGGATTGAGGGTAGTAACAGCCTCCCCTCCTTCCTTCTCATTCAGGTTGGATTCCAAATGAGGATTTCTATCATTAATAACCACATGAGGAATAACATAAAAAATGATGAATGTATGTTTGGGTATCCCTCCTATATACATGATTTAGGCCCATAAATAATGGATTTTAAATGGTATTCCACCATACCTCAAACTATATATAGATTAATAGAAAAAAAACTATCCCCCTAAATTGTTTTTTGCAATGAATGCATGTCTTCTTTCTTTGATACGTTCTTGAAAAAGTGTTGAATTCTTGTCACCTTCTCTTAACAACACTACATTGGATTTATCTCAGGATTGGTATTCTTTAACAAGCATCATATCTTCTAAATGTTTTTTAAGGATAATAACACCAAAAACTTATTCACTATATCTATCTTCATGTTTGGCTTCCAACATCACTATTTTTAGTTTATTTTCATCAAAATCAGGATGGACCGGGTTCTGTTGCTGATCAGGGACTAAAAGTCTTTCTTAAGACGTCTCAATTTTTTTGGAGACCTAACCATTGACCATCCTTCACTATATCATACATAGAGGACTACACCACCTAATCCAGTCTTTCATAATACTACCACTTTCTTGATAAGAAGGAAATATTTTTACCATCACTTCTAGATACCAACATAACAATAAGAGGATATTGGACTCAAATTTCATGGATAATAAGTATGAATTTGGAATTAGGATATGAATATATCAAATAGAGGTTCACAAGGAATCTATCCATTCAAAACCATGTTCTACTACTTTCCTTATTATTGTTGCACTATGTAAACTTATCACCAAATTTTCCCAGATCCATGAGACTATTTTAAAAATTCTATGAAGAAAACTCTTGAATGAAAACCAAGGAAGAGGGCACACCACCTTTATTTTCTGATGGATCCAATATTTTTTTGAATTACCATCTCACCAACCACATTGACTCTTTAGGATTCAAATCACTATGGTCTTTCCAAAACTTATCCTTATAATGCACTTTACATTTGGCATAAAAAATAGAAAAACATTGATGCATTCATGTGGTAATTTTAGTATTCATGAATTGATCATATATTCACAGTTTCCCCACTAATAAACTAAAGCTCCAAAAAAATCAAATGTGTTGGTTCTTAGGATATCCATGCATATAGTAATGCATCCTGATCTTCTTAGAAAATTCATAAATCTTGGAGGATTTCTTCTAGGGTTCTAAAATAACCACAAGAGCAGTATTTTTATTAAAGGTATCTTTGGAAGTGAAACCAAAATTGACCCTATCAAAAAGGAAATGGGAGATCTATATATGAATAGTTAACATTGAAATATAGGAAAGTTGAATATAAAGACCAATGTCATTGGATTATTTGTAGGGGCACACTCGGTGGTTGTCTCCTATTTGGATTTTGAGTATGAGTGAATTCTTATAGGATTAATCTATGTTCTTTTTGATATACATTATATCAATATTAAGAAATTTAAAACTAATCACTCAATTAGTAAGTTCAAAAAATCCCATTGTATCTATAATTTTGTTCTAACTACTTTGGATCTTGTACCTTATACTTTGTTCCCTCCTATAAATTAGTTATTTTTTCTAAATTCTTTAGAAATATCCAATAATATTACAATGGTTTATGAATTAGATAACATAAGAAATGATTTTCTAAATTCAATTTCCCTATATAATTATTTCTTATTAAATATAAATTTAAAATTTTATTACGAAATATAAAATTAAAATTGGAACATACTTTTTTACTATAAATAAAAAACTTGATTCAACATACCACATAACCAGAGTCAATTAATCATAATTCTAGAAGTGTTTACATGATCACCTTGTGATGGTAACAATAATCAAGGATAAAAAAACTATAACACAAGAATTCATTCACATTTTAATATAAATAAATAATCTATAGACTCATTAAAATATATAATGGAATGTCTAAATTTTGGACACCCATGAAAAGTGAAATAAGAATATTTAAATATAAATTCAAAGTATACAATACTTAACCAAAATGAACATTGTAACAAAATTTTAATTATATAATATAAAAAGATATAAATTAAATTTAATTATACATAAGAGTCCATGATATTAGAATGACAACAGTAGTCAATATAGAAACATCATGAGACAAACCATAATGTTCCCAAAACACCCGGAAGATATCTCCATGTGACCTAATGTCACTTAAAATACACCTTTCGACTGATATAATGATATGTGTTATCCATCCTGATATCATATAAAAAATGTTTTCATGAAGACATAATAACTATATAAACACTAGGATGTGTGGTTAGGGTGTGATCCATACATACTCAGTGTGGTTTCAGTAATATGTTTTTATAATTACTTTTATGTAAAATTTCATAAATTCTAATTTGTTAGATGGTTTATCAAAATAAATTTATAAAAAACATTGAAAGAATAAATAATATATGCATCCCTCATAACCCCATTAAAAATAAACCCATTACCTTTATATTAAAACTAGATATCTTTTAATGAAATCATATTTTAAAACATTATAAAAATTGGTTAGAAGGTACACTTGGTCCATTGAAATAATAATAAATTCAATTATATTTATGTAACATTATTTCCTAAATAAATTTTAATTTTTTATAAAAATAAATCATGATATTTTATTGAGTACCAAAAACATGATTTAGGTAACACTACAAATAATTCCCTATTAAAAATATATATTTATTTAATTAAGAAATATAAAATCACCATTACTTTGATATAAACAATAAACATCGTAGAAAAGGTTTGAGAAAATAATATGAGAATTATCATTATCAAAGAAGAATGAAATAACCAATATTAGTTCATATAAAAATTGATAATGTTGAATATAAAGTCATAATTAACACTCCGCGATATGAAAATTTTTGTAAAGTATTACATTTCAATCAAAAATGAAGGTAAAAAGGGATAAATAAGTTAACAATATCATTATAATATAATATCATATAAAACTATACAAAAAAAATACAATGTAAAGTAAAATTATGCACTAGTGTGAGTCTCGTATTAGAGATAGAAAATATATATAATTTTCTAACCATAGTTTCATCTAGAACTAGTGTGCACCCATAATTGAAAAAAAACAAAGTGACATCCATAAACCACGATTTTTACTATAAACTAGCATGGGTCCATGATGGGTTTGGAATATTCAAAGGAGAGTGATATCATGACATAGCTTGGGTAAAATCCCTAGTATCCCTCATACATACCCAAATATTACTAATGAATATTCTAATAAAAGGTGAGAGAAACAAACTAAAAATATCATAGAATAATATTAACAAAACACATATAAAACCTCCACATCTCACCCTGATCAACCTATAAAGAAACAAACCCATTAAATTTTGTAAAAAATGATAAAATTTAAAAATATATCACTAATATTATTTCAAACCCCTTCATAAAAAATTACATCCACACTTTGGGTGATGAGTGAACCATGAAAACCATTTAATGATTTTCTAAACAACACTGTAAATCACTTATGTGAAATAAAGTCAAGAATTAATTTTTCATCGATCATTAATGAATAAAAAATTCAATTTAAAAATTAATTAAATCTTTATATCTCTAATTAAAACATAACTACATTAATGTCATAATAATTAAATAATAAAATATATTAACAATTTCACACATTCTAAATTCATGTTTAATTTGAAGAAAATTTCTTAAAAATATTAAATTTCCTTATTAATAATCCTTTAGTAATATAAAAACCTCTATATATGTCACTTTTATTTAATATCATCACTTATAAATTTTTATAAACTCCTAGATTATGTGGAAACTAGTTTTTGGTGTATATAGGATAGAAATAAATAAAATACCTATTTTTACAAATAAAAACACCAAGAAAAAATATGGAAATCATGTATTATTAAAATAAACCTTATTTATGAAAAATATTAATGAAAAAAGGTTTATATAGCTCAAACACCACATGATATGTTAAAACATTTATTTTTATAAAAACTATTTCATTAATCTGCTGTGAATGATGTAAATTCATTGAGAAAGAGAAGGTAAAAAACAATGACAGATTCAACACCACATAAAAATCTTGTTTTTAAAAGTATAGACAATACCAATAATGGGGTCCAGCCACTATATCCTCTTGATTCATTAAATAAATAAGGAGTTTAATAAAAAGAAAAATAATAAGAAGAATAAGAATAAGCCGAAGAAGAAGATAGGGGAAAGAAGATAGAGAATAAAAAGGGGGAAATATGATAGTTAATTTAATGATTCACTTGGTTATCCTAAAGGATAAAAAAGGATGAAATGAGAAGAATAGGGATATATGGCATAGGGATATCCTAGGATGAGTATATAAAATGAAGTATTGAGAAGATTGAACCAATTTAAAGTTGTTAAAATAAATAATTATAATTTTTTTTAATATGGGAACTATGTATGATTAGGCTCGATAGTAAATATAACAGTGTGCTAAATTTGAAATAGATTCCAGGCTTGATTTCAAGCACATACAAAGTTATATTAATCATTAACCAATCATTAATATTCTATATTTGAGATTTAAATCCCAATTTAAAAAGTTGAGCTCCATGGTTTCCCCTAATCATGCACAACAATGCATCTTCATTTTTTTTTATAATTCTATAAATTTTAATTCCAAGGATCCAAACTATCAATAAAATATATACATGAATTTAATAACACATAAAAGTGACATTAGGGTGTTAAAAGTATCCTCACCATGCCTCTTTATTCCCTCAAAAATACAATATTAATTCTTACGAATGAATGGAACTAAATAATTTCATCCAATTAAAAACATGGTTTTCTTTACGAATATTTAATATGTTAGTTAGAATATTAATATTAAATCTAGTTTATAAATTTATTTTCCTATTTTAAATCCTAAAAAAAACATGCATGAGTAATCAAACAAATAATTCTAGAACTAGATAAATGATAAATAAAACTCAAATAGGTTTAATGATAAAGGAATATAGGATAATATGTTATCCTCACAAAACCATTATGGAATTTGGAATAATGAAATTACAAGAAAATGGGATAAATCAGAAATGAATACCATGATAAATGAAACAAATCCCCCAATATCATAGGATGAAATCGAGACACTACCAAAATAATGAATGAAAATTTAAGAAATCCAAATGGATAATTCCATTAAATACTCAGTTAATTTAAAATTAATCTATATTCACTTTGAAAACTAAAAAAATATTAAATTAAATGTATAGTCACTAAAATATAGAATTTAATTTTTATAATCAGGTAAATTAAACTTTAATTAATGGGTTCGTTCTCATCTCAAACCACTAATAGAAATGGTTGATATCACATCACATACCAATAGTGTCTAATAGAATGATATTATAATGTAAAATAAAACATTTGGTAACAATTTATTAGAATGATAATAATTATTATTGGTCTCCCTTATATTTATGGTTCACCATATGGGGAAATATATGGAACTGCATCAACTAAAGAATCTTACAATTAAATAGATTTCATCCCCATTATATAGGAGGGTAAAAATAATGGCGAAATTTTATAATTTCATTATTCAAATTGTTTAATAACATTTTATAATATACTATATGTTCACATACTTGAATCCATAAATCTATTTACATATATCAATACATTAATATCGAGACATATCCGAGAGGCTTTGTCTCAATTTGTGACAATCTATCACGATCTCTAAGACAAAATAATAACTAGATTTATGAAATTTTTCATATCTCTTCTCTCATCCATAATTAAATTTTAATAATTCTGAAAAATGTACCACACTAGCATACCAATAATTGGTTTTTAGAGATATTAAGAAAGAGGTATTTGAGTACCCCAATTTACCACACTAGAAGCACATGAGAGATATATTCAATATAGGATAAGTTATTCAAGAATAAGAATAATAACTCATAGAAACCCAAAAAATATAGCTCAAACTCATATTACTTTGGATTTTCATCTGATATAGTACACTCACTTACACCAAAGATAATATAAGAACCACTGACTATTGGATTTTATGGGTGAATTGATTAAACCATCATGTAATTATTAACAACTTACATGTTAAAATTTTGTCTAAATTCAAACATATCTATTATGAGGTCTTTATAAAGGAATCCTTCAAAATATTGAGCTTCCAATGAGCCATAAATGTCTTTCCCAATAGAGAATATAATTAACTTAGATAAATGGTCAAAATGCCCCATCATTTTCTCACACCATTGTAATCTCATAAATTCCACAACTTTATCCATTTTTAGAGTTTTAGGATAATTATACTAGATAAAAATTTTCTTAAATAATTGATAATATATTATATCCTACAGATAATGATTATTAATGGTATACCATCATTATCAACTTAGTCCTTTAAGCATTCCTATGATGAGTTTCACTTTTGAGGCTTCTAGAGTTCTATAAATATTTAAGGATTCCATAAAAATTCTCCAGCCACTCCATTTCATATTGTGAAATAGTAATATTATAGAACACAATCATAAATTTATTTTAAGAAATGTTGGATAAAGTATTTGGATAAAGAAGGAAATTGTTCATCCACTATTATCAGATTATGAAAAAATGAAATAATTAGAAATAGAATACTAAAATTTTAAACAAACTACCTTGAAAACATTCCTTGGAACAAACTTCCCATAATTCACTAACAGTTTTCTTAGAGTTTTACTATAAATAGAGAAAAATACCAAACTCAACTAAATGCACTTCAGGATTCAAATAATATGACACTAAATATAAAAGAAATGATCAACCTAAAAATGAGAAAACTTATCATGGTAAAACAGATACATGTCATAAGAAAACTTCCCTATGAAATAATAATAATTTGATGAGGATCATGAAATTTACTTGATAAATTTACACATATATTAAATACTTATTACCTCAATCAGAAAACAAATAAAAATCATTTTTATAACATTATCTATTTACATTAGTTTAAAAAAATTACATTATTTAAAAAACTAAAATCTTTTCCCTTTTAATTAACTATAAATTAAAAGTACATTTATATTCCCAGAAACTTCTTAATGAAAACCAAATACACTCATATATCATTTTTAAAATATCTTATGATATTTGAGAAATTTTTACCTTCATACCATGAAATAATTCCATAAAACACACATTTTTTTTAAAAAAATACAATATAATCTATTCTAAAACCCAAAAAATTCTTGAAATTTATTTATTCTGTTAAAATATTAACTCTTAAAACATAAATCCAAGAAAATATTAAACATAACCTTAAAAAATATAATCATTGAATCATAAAAAAACTTTACACCATCTCTAATTAATCATGATCACATATGAAATAATTTAAAGGTAAAAAATAATTTAATAACATAAATTTTAGTGTTTTATTACGATAAAAATATTGTCCCCATAGATTGTATGACTATGCAACAACCGTGTGCATGGTTTTTACACAGTTTTACCGACCATCCACAATAGTACAATACCTATGATTCTCATTATATCCTTGCCCCATAACATGAAAAATTGAATAAAAAAACATATGTTTGTAATGAGAAACAAAACATCATCAATTTATATCAAAATTTACCAAAAATAGTTAGAAAATAAACTCAATTTTTAGACTCACATACATAAAATATTGGATATACAGGTTTCATCATATAATTTTTGGATCTTATGCAAAAGCATGACCAAAATATTAAATTATAATGAAATTATCACTTATATTCCTCTAATATAAAAATAAAAGAGGGGTGATAATATAATTTTGTAATAAAATGACTTGGTACATCCTTTTATGACCAAAGCCGGTTTGACATAAGGTTTGAAGTGCATTCTCAATCTCCATGGTAATGTGACAACTTCCAATAGTATCAAAAAAATATGTTAGGAATGATTTCACCCTTGAATTTAAATATATAATCCATAGAGACCTTTCAAGAATTTAACATATTGCGTTTATATATTTGAAACTCTAACAAAATGAAATAAATGGTTTGATGTTTAACTGGAATACCAGAGAAGAAATATCCAACATGAATATTCAAACTCAATTTTAAGTATATAAAATCATGAGACATAGATAACATGTAATGATACAAAAGTGATAAATATAAGTTAAATAATATGATTTACAATACATAAAAACCCAATGATAAACTAAAAAATCTCCATGACACTAAATAAACATCTATATATATCTCATGGTCTCCCCTACTTCATAAAAAATTCCATCAACCCAAAAAATGGTGCATTCCTCAAATCATGAGAATACACCCTAAATGTATCAATTAATAAATATATCCATCAGGGTGTTTATATAGGGTATAATCTAGGCATGACTCGTCAAATTCCTCCTTAGGGTCTATATATTTTATTTTATGTGGAATTTCATAAATTCTAATTTAAAATTATGTTTATGAAAATAAATATTTTTACCATTTTGGGAAAATTAAATAATATAAACAACCCCCATATCCCCTTTTAAAAATATATGCAACACCATTAAATAAAAACCAATGTTTTTTTAAAACCACTAATAGAAAAAAAATACTATAAAAGAGGTATGGTGGTATATCTAATCCCTGAGAATAATAATAAATTCACATATATTAATGTTCCTTTCCTTCCTAAAGTCATTTAAATGTTTTCATAGAATCAAAATAAATAGTAAGGTAAGAAAATATCATGTTGTGGAAAAGTATACAAATAATTCTTGGTGAAAAAAATCATAGATTTAGTTGCTAATGAAATTAATAATGGCTAGTACATTGTTGATAAGAGTAAACATCATGGACAAGAGTAGTGAAATTGTGATGAACATTATCATTATAAAATAAAGAAATAATAACATATGGAAATATATTTAGAAATAGAAAATAGAAAGTCCAAATATATAATCAATACTATATATTTATAAATTTTATGTTCTTTAATACAGTTAAATATAAAAACTAAGGAAACAAGGTCCAAAGAAGCTAGGAATTTCATAATAATATCATTTCATATCAAACTCATTGCAAAAATTACTAGTCAAATTCTCATCAGGCACTTGTTCGAGTCCCATATTAGGTCTATACAAAGAGACATGATCCATTATCCCTAATTACACCTGGAACTAGAATAGAAACATGACGAGATAAACAAAGTGACATACACTACACATAGTTTTCACTTTGCACTATCATGGGCCTATGACTATTATAGAATCCACTATGGAGAGTGAAATCATAATCTAGAATTGTTATTGGTCCAAGGTTCCATCCAAATTACCAATGAATTCTATAATATCCCTAATTTTTTCAGGTACGTCCTTTTTTAGGTTTTTCATTTGATCCATGGGGGTATGTCTTGTTTGGATTTGGGAAACCTTTGTTGGGGAAAATGACTTAATGTTCATGGATGTCTATTTGTTTGAATAACCACAGACTTGGGTTGTGATGTAACTTGAGAAACCCAGTGAGGATCTATGTGGGGAGTAGTTTGGGATTCCTATTTGAATTAATGGAGTTTGGGTAAATGAGTAAAGTGTTACCAAGGGTTCTAGGTAAGTTGATAATCCTTAAATGGGGTTCAGGTTTGTTTCAGTAAAACGGTCTAAAAACTATCAATATAAAAATTACACAATGTGTTACTATAATACACTCTATGTAATTATTTCTGGATACATGTCATGAATGGTTATAGGTCATGAATTGATTCATGACATTAAGTGAGTACACGTTTTTTAATCATGTTACACTTCATGTAATATTCGATCAGAATAAACAATAATCTAAGGTGGTCTATTTTTTTCTTATCCCGCTAAAAAAATCATGATGTGTAACTAAATTGCAGTACTTATAATATCCAAAGAATTTTTTAAAAATATTTCTCTGGCTATTATATTTGTTCCAACTCATGTGTATCTTCCTCCTATCAACCCTAGGTAACCATACTAGTGATTTTGGAGTGCCTCTCTTGATTTTTTAACTAACGATTGGGCTTCTGATCTATAGAAAGTGGTTTTTCTTTAATTTTCCTCTTCTGTTATCTCATTCTTTAATCATTGTTGTGTAATATATTTTCCTTATGAGTTGTTAGTTTTGATAATGATATGTTATGATATATAAACCTTATTGTGATCATATACACCTTATTTCCTATTGTCAAATTTTATTGGAAGCATTGGTTGACCATTAGTAAAATGTATTGGGTCTAAACCTTAAATCTATAGTATTATAATTTTTTAGTATATGAAATATTGCAATTGCACCGACACACATGTGCCTCATCTGATTAAATAACGAATTGGATTATTTCTTGGAGTCTTAATGGGATCAAATGCTTATCAAACTATATTTTGGTTACAATTTGGTTGAGATAGACTTTAATTAAATTAATTGATTAATGGATTAAAGTGTGTTTAGTATTACATGGATTTTGGGTAATTGATCGATATATTTTCACCTTGGATTGGATTGGATTTTTTATTTATATAAATGGGTTTTTATGTGTTATGACTAATAGATGTATGAAATTTGTAATTGAAATATAAATGGTAATTCTCACAGTTAACCATTGATCCTGGTGTTGTGATACAATTATATATATTTTTTTATGACATATTTTTTTATAACTGGTGAAATTCTTATATGGGTGTTATCCTGATCGATAAATGATGAAATGCCTATAAAGGTATATTCCCAATGAAAAAGGCTACGATGATTATATACTGAGCAATTCCCTGAGATATGTGAAATTATTATATAGAGGCCTTTTCCCAATGACACATGATGAAATTATTATATACACAGCTCGGCCATGATAAATACTAAAATTCTTATATGTCGAGCTCAGCCCTGATTGATTGTTAAAATGATTAATTATTAGGTTTTGACCTAGAATAGTGTAATTTATACCTTGGTTATAAGGTTTTGGTTGGCATTGTTATAATACATGATTTTATACATTCCAACATAGTGTTTAGGTGGGTTATATTTTCTGTGGTTATATTGTTATGGTTGGAATGGTTACGATACATGCATAGATATGTTTTAGCATGGAGATGAAGTATGTTCATATGGTATTAAATTGATTGTTTAATTAATTTATACACCTATTTATTGCATTATTTCATACACTTTTTTTCTGGCTTGTTATATTCAGACATAGTGGTTTCTACCAACTAGGTTATACTAACACCCTATCTCGGCCACCATTTATAACTCAAGATGATTATATGGATGTGAGATTGGACAAGGGAAAGAGACCTTATAGTATAGTGTTAGCTTGCTGGATGGGCTATAGTTTGGAGATAGACTGACATTGGGTTTGGATCTAAGGTATTTGGAGTATTTTGTTGAGTTTATTAGTATTTTTTTAATTACATATAGAATTACATTTATTTAACTACTATAAAATCATTACATTATTTCTTTATTATTTATTTGGTCATTCAGTTGGATTTTATTATCGGTATTCTGTAGTTTGGTTTTGTTTCCATTGATTCTGCTCTTTGATATTTATTATTTATTATTATTTATTTATTTTCACTTTGTTGTAACTCTATATCTAGGGAATATTGTCTCCCCATTATACTTATCATTACCCCACTAAAAGTCACTAGCATTTGGAATATGGGAAGAAATACTTGAGGTCTCAAAACCAACCCTTTATGGCCATGTGAGTGGGGTCCAGATTAAGGTATGTTACAAAGTGGTATCAGAGGAGAAGGCTTATTTTCTATTTCTTTACTATTTGGGGAAAGTTATAAAGGATACTATGATGTTTTAGGACTTGGTAATGAGCTTATACATGGGATTAGCAAACCCATGTATGGGTGAAAATCGGAGTTTCTAGGGGTGGATTTCTATTTATATTGTGTTCTTATGAAATGTTGAAGTTATTTCACCCTAATTGAATCACAAGTTGTCTGTGGTTATGGTTTTATGATGCTATTGAATTTTTTATGAGATTTATACTCATGGACTAGTATGGCATGGGGTGAGTATGATTGTTTCATTTTAGGAACATAGGGATATATATTGACATGCATTGTTCATGATATGGTCATATTTATTTTCATGTGATATATACATTCATGTTGAACTATAATATGAGATACTTGTTATATTTCTGATATGAAATAAATGAACCATTATTTCATAATAAAACACTTTCAATCCCTGTTTAGAGAGACTAAGAGTCAGTGGTTTTCTATTGGTGTCACCCATTGAGGTTGACCCTATTGTTATAGACTTTTTTGAAGTGGTGTATCATCTTGTAGAGAAAATATCTCTTTTTCATCTTCAAGATGAGTGTTAGGAGAGTGAGAATTAGAATACACCTCACATACCTAAACAAGAGCTTCCTATAGTTACTGAGGATTAGATGGATGTTGAGTTCTGTGACAGCTTCCATGAGGATATGCAATCCATGTAGAGGGAGATTGTTCACATCGTGGCTTTAATGTCTAAGCTAACAAGAGAGTTTCAATTGTATCATCTATCTATATTAAATAGGGTGGGCCCCATGTAGTTGACTTCTATATTGATACAATCCATATGATCAATAATCATCTAGAGAAACTCATAGATAGTAGGCTGATTTTTTTATCTTATATGCTTCACGGACCAACCAAGAATATTAGGGACAATCTGGATCAAAGTAGGAAGTAAGAGGAGTTATCATGGAATGAAATTGAGATGAAATTCATCATTTATTTCTATCCCAAACCCATGAGGAAAGATAATACATGTGACTTAATGCATCCGGAACACTAGGGAATGTTAGTGATGGACTATGCTGAACATTTGACTAACCTACAGTGATTTTTTCCATCTTCATCAGCTAATGAGATCATTAGGGTGTGATTCTTTCTAATTGGTCTTCACTATGATATTAGGTCATAGGTGAATGTGTTATTATTGATTTTTTTTAATATGTGATGAATCAGGCACTTTTCTTAGAAGCGAATCTAATAGAGGCCTCAAGAATAAGTCATGTTGTTTCTATAGGGAAAATTGTGAACACTTCTTCTAGTGGAAAGAAGTTTTTTGTGATAGTTTTTTCAAATTTATCAGCAGTTATAGAAGTCGGGGAAGTGGGAAACCGTCTCAAAATCATATTCTGTTTCAATTATATCAGTTTGGAAATATGTTCCACAAAAATAATCAGTTTTATTACCCCACTTTGTAGTGCCATGATTATGTTAGACTTAGCCAGATATATAGTTTTTATATGGGTACAATGTACAAGAGCAGTGGATGGGGTATATGATGGGTACCAGAGTCTGAGAAGGACTCAACTACTTCTTGTAAAATTGGTATTTGGTGTTCCATGACACATTATGGTTTAGGAAGGGTACATGGTACCCCAGTACAAGAATTATAGTAAAAGTAATAGGGTATATTTCAAGGGATTCACGATGGATCCTAGGGCATAGAGGTTAGTTAACTGCACATTATGTCGAAATCTCAAACTAGTGTGCATACAGGATTTTCTACTATAGAGGTATGATTTTTATATCATCTATACTTTCATAGGTTTTATTTAATACCATAGCATCGAAATTATTTTTTCCCACTATTTTTGTAAATGTTTTGGGCTTGGATGTGGAAATATTTGATTGTGCTTTTACCAAAAAAAATAATTGGTTGTGTGGTTAGACAATATCAAACATTAAAAGGTACATTCTCTAAATATTGATGGTTATCATTTTTTTGGGAACCATTAATTCTTGAAATGTCATGAATTAATTTGATTCTATGTATAAATTCATTAGTTCTATAAAGAGCTCATATTTACTCTTACTGGAGGAGAGTTACCTTTTTTCTCTAGAAGGAGGTAGCTCTTCTAACCAGGGTGAGATGGATATTTAGGATGGTCATGAAGGAAAAATTTGGTGTAGATTAGATAGTTTCATGTCATAAATAATCATTCATGATCTATATAATGTTTTAATAGAGTAAAATTATTTTCCTTCAGTGGTAGACCATTTTCGTGATGCCCTTCCTAAAGAGTTATACCGCTTACTTCCCAAGCGAGAGATCAAGTTTATGATTGAGTTTATTCTTGAAGCATGGCCATTTTTATCCTACCTTATATAATGGAACTATTATAGCATTAGGATTTGAATGTTTAGTAGGTATATTAAGAAAATAAAGGTTTCATATGGACTGGTACATCTTTATTAGGTTATTGTTAGGTCCACTGGGTCAAATACCATGAGAGGGGGGGTGAATCAGGGTATGAAATATTAAAATCTCTTTCCCCTAATATATTGATTCATTATTAAAAAACTTTATTCTCTCTCATTCCCATTGAAAATTATGAACAAAATTTTAATCATGCACGAGACACAACAATTCTTACTTGGTTTACCCTTATTAGCCTACGTCCAAGGAGCATACAATGGTCATGTTTTGATTTACCAAATTCACTAAGGCTCATAGCCAATAATGAGTACAAGGTTTGGACTAGATCTTATATTCCTATGATTACTACTTTTACATGATTTATGGTCTGCTCACTACATTCCCAAGGTTCACTCCCTATGTCTCCTTCTCTAGCTCACTACTGGTGGAAAGGTTCACCATCTTCTTCTTCCTTCACTCGCTATTTTTGGAAAGGAATCCACTCACAGTTTGTAGACTTGTAGGTCAAATGTATTTTATGGACATGTAGGTCCCTTCATTTGAATGAATGTCACATCCTAAACTACAACTAGATGCTCTGTTGAAGTTACTTTTTCACCAGTAGATGAATTCCACCATCCCATGTATTGTTAGATATTGGAGAATACTTTCGTAAGATGATTTTAATCTTTCTCAAGATTCCTTGAGTATTCTGAAAAACACCAGCTCTTCCCGCATACTACGTATCAAGTATGGTATATGGAAAACCTCCCCCTTATACTTCTTCCAATTCTCTGAACCGACCTTAGTACACAAACACCTCTTCCTTCATTATCACATACCACCTCCGCATACTGACTCTGCAAACCTCTTCTGTGAATCACCCGCTATCTGCGAACTATTCTCTGTTCATAGACTACCTTCACTTCCTTGTACCTCAACTCCCCCTTCATGTACCACATCCTTCTTATGTGGAAATTCTTCATTTTTGGCTTAAAATTCCCCTCATAAACCTTAAATAGAATTCCATATACATGAAAAACTTCTACCTTTGTGATCTTTAGTGCTTTGCAAGAACCTTTTCCAAAATTTCTTCTACACGAACTACCTTCAGACTTTTCTGAATTCCCAGATCAAAGAGATTTTTTGTAATGATTTTATATCTCTCTTTAATCAGGGTAATTATCTCTCCTTATATAGGAATATATATCCTATTAATCAAATAAATCGAGATTTACCAAATCTTTGATTCAATACTGCCTTCACCACATACCGCTTCTGCCACCACGAACCACAAGCCTTCCAGCAAACCATTTTTCATCTGTGGTCTGCATATTACCTTTGATCCTATGTGGCCCCATTCTCTTCTGCCATCCCATTAACTATCATGCCTTATTCATACTGCACACCCTTCTCCGCAAACCATTGTTGTGAACTGTTTCCATTGCTCAACGTACCATTCCCACTGCCTGGTATGCATCCACGAACCGTTCTCACACATAGTATGCAAGCAATGTTCCATGGTACATGGCTCCCTTATTTTTCCTATTATCTTTATAGTTCTTCATAAAATTTACTACTATGATGAAAACATTCCATATCCAAACACAAAATCCCAATTTTGAGGCCCAAAAATTTTGCAAACACTACGAAACAACATCTCCTTAAAAACCTATCCTTGTAAAACACCAAAAATACTCATTCTTGATCATTCAACTTTGTCAAAATAACACAATCACACCCAAAAAATACTGATAGGACACATTAAGGGATTTTTTCCTAAACATTCTCCAATTAAATTCACCAAGAAGGTTACAGGCATATTACTTTTCTGTGTGGATTTTAAAATATTGAACTAGATAATGGTCAAGAAATAGTATCCTCTTCTATGTATTGATGATATCTTTGACCTTATAAGAGGTGAAAATATATTATCCATGATTTATTTGAGATTGGGATAACATAATTTGAGGGTGATACCATTGGACATACCTTGGAAAACATTTTAGACTAGGTATGTCTTGTATGAGTTCGTAGTGATGTAATTTTTTTTAACTAATGCACCAACAGTATTCATGGCCTTAATGAATAAGATATTTTATATTTTTCAGGACCAGTTTGTGGTGGTTTTTTATGATATATTATTTTACTCCTAATCATCAAACTATCATTCCAAACATCTTGATATCATCTTGAGTACATTGAGATAACATCAACATTACCCCAAGCTAACCAAACTTAGTTTCTGGTTTTATAAAGTGCACTTATTGGGTCTTGTCATCTCAGGTGGAGGAGTTTTTGTTGACCTAGATAATGGTTCATCCATGGTATTTTGGGAGTATCCCAATAATGTATTTGATATTTTCATATTTCAAGGTTTTGAAGGTTATTATGGATACTTTATCAGGGACTTTTCCCATTCGGGAGCACCAATGTTAGGGCTGACCAATAATGGGGTGAAGTTTGTTTGGCCTATTTCTTTTCAGTAATATTTTCAAGAGAAGAAAGTCAGGATAACCTTAGAAATTATCTTCACTTTAACTATATTGTTTAATTCATATAGTCTTTAATATGACTTATATAAAGCTGGACTCATAGTAGTTATGATTAATAACGATCAAGTGGTTGTTTATGGCTCCAGACCACTGAGAATGCATTAGAGAAACTACCCAACTTATTATTGGGAGTTTGAAGTAGTGCTTTATTCCATGAGATGTAGGATGAACTATCTCATTGGTAAGAGTCTTGTGGTATTCATGTGCCATAATACCCTCATTTACATTTTCTTAGTGGGAAATGAACCTTCAGTAGAGAAGGTGGCTCGAGAATCTACAGTCTTTCAACATTGAGGTGTATTATACACCAGAAAAAGGAAACATCATTGATGATTCATTAATCTGAAATATGAAATAAGAGGTAGTATGGGAGTATTACAATGAGTGGTAAATAATGGAACTCTTTTCATACATTAACCTATATGTTTAGGAGTCTCATGGGTGAATAGATTTGACTTCAAAATCTATTATACCCATGCTTTTAGACCGAATCAAGGTCGATAATTTATCTAATATTGATGGATTAGTTTTGAGAGAAATATTATATGGTGGGTATACAACATTGGAATGGTCTCATGTAAATGAAAATTATATTCTTTTCCATGGATAAGTATGGGTTCATCCGGGTCAGTAAGAGGATATGATAAAATAATTTCCTCATTCTAGATGGGTGGTACATCCTAGTTTGACTAATATGTATTGTGATCTCCAGAGAAAGTAATAGTGGTTAGGGATAAAGAATCATGTAGTAGGATTTGTGGCTATATGTTTTAATATTATGTGGGTGAAAGCTAGGAATAAAAGGCCAATTGGGCTTTTATATCCTTTTCTTATTCTGGAGTGGAAATGGGATGATGTCACTATGGATTTTAGGATAGGATTACCAAGGAAAAACCAAAAGAATGATATTTCATGGGTGATTTTGGATCGATCAATGAAGGTATACAACTTATTTCATATATATAAGGACTTGATTATCTAGATAGTCTTTATGTGTGTGATGTCATTATTTCTTAGGGTGTTCTGGTGGGTATCGTTTCTAATAGAGATCATTGTTTCACATCATATTTCTAGTAGACTCTTCCGAAGGATCTGGGATCACAGGTTCTTTTGAGTACACCGTATCATTATCATAATAATGGTCAATCTAGGAGTAATATTCCATTTCTAGAGTATTTTTTTAGGCTTATGTTTTGGATTTTATTTGGTTCATGGGAGTATCATATGGTACTCATGGAGTTTTCATATAATAATGTCTCCATGTAATTGATCCAAATGGAACTGTTTGAAGGTTTTTGTGGAAGTTTGTTCCATTAAACTCTTTATAGGTTATAGGTAGGTGATTAAATGCTTGTTGGAACTAGTCTTGTGTAACAGACATCTAAGAAGGTCTAATTGATTAGGAAGTGGTTTGTGTTCAGAAAGAGTATGATGAAATCGTATGATGGCCATTTGAGACGTCCTCTAGAGTTTGAGGTTTGTCATCATGATTTCCATAGGGTGTCACCTATTTTGGGGAAATTACTTATCATGACATATGGAAGGATAGTTCTCACATTTCTAGGGTCATTAGAAATAGTGGATAGGGTCAGTCCAGTGGTCTACTGACTATCCCTTCCACAGTTCTATAATTATATTCACTACATGGTTCACATGTCGTATCATTGGTGATATTATTCATAACCTTATCATGTGATAGATGTAGTGGACTTTGACCCTAATGTTGATGTGTCCTTTGAGGAGAATTTTATACAGATTGTGGAATATAGTGATAATTATCTCTGAGGTTGGGTGATTCCTTTAATTGGAGTGTAGTCGAATCATGGGAAAGTTCAAGAAGAGACCTGGGATAGGGAGTGTGATATGAGAGCGTAGTGGATATAATTTTTCACCAAGACCCCACAGTGAAACTTGGAGAATCTCAAGGATGATTTGTTCTATGGTGAGGAGGTTGTAAGATCCTGTATTTTTTCAGGTACATCCCTATTTGAGTTTTTTTAGCCTTTGTGATCATGACTTGTTCGAGGATGGAGATCCTTTCTTGGGTAAAATGACTTAATGTTCATAGATGCATATATTTTGGAATAAACATCGTCTTAGGGACTGGAAATAAGAGAAAACCATAGAGAATACATGCAAGGAGAAATTCAGACATTCTGTATGAATTAATGGAGTCCGGGTAAATGGGTCTAGTGTTACCAAGGGTTCTTGAGATGTTCAGAATCATTAAAGGGGGTTTGGTTTTTTATAGGGAAACTAGGCTTAAAATTTTTCTGAAGAATAGTGACATGTCATGCAACTACACTATATGCCATGTAATTGTTTCCAGATACATATTGTGAATGGTTATAGGTTGTTAGTACCAAAAAAACAGTGCAAGGGAAGTAGTACCATTAATCAGTGCTACGAAGAAAGCGCTGATAAAAGGGTTGGACTTTATCAGCACTAATAATAGCGCTGATAAAAGTTTTTAACAAAAAAATTATAAATGTATCTAAAATTATTATATTTATATTCCAAAAAATATTTATTTTTTAACATTAAATAAAAAACAAATATTTAATTGAAAAAAGTATTTCTAAGATTATAATTATATATATATAATTATAAGATTATAATAAATTACATTAAATAGTAAATATATTTATTATATTTATTATATTTATTATATTTGTTATAGATTTATTATATTTATATTTATTATATTTATTAGATTAATTTATTATAATTATTAGATTTATTGGATTAATTCATTATATTTGTCATATTTATTATATTTTATATATTTATTTTATTTATTTCATTTATAAATACATAATAATTTTTAATATATATATTTATAATTAAAATTGCTGAATATATATATATATATTTTTTTAATGAATTTGGTCAATGAATATATTGATCATGTGTATATATATGTTATGTATCATAGATGAATGGTCATTTATACATTAAATCACATTTTCCATTGATGTGGTAAATTGATTAATTCATAATGTTACCCATATGAACAATATATGTTCTAAAAAATGTACTTATAAAATTACATTAAATATATTTAAATAATAAATATTATTTGTTACATTTTTAATGATATAAATAAATAATTTTCGAATACATTTGTAATTATAATTATAACTATATATATATAATTATAAAAGTATACATATAATATTACTTATTTATTAATATATATATATATTAAAAATTATAAAAAAATATTTATAAATATATACTATTTATAGTTATAATTATAACTATAAATAAATAAATAATTATGTATGTGTAAATAATTATAAAATTATAACAAATATATTTATTATACTACTTATAAAGTTATAACTTTATAATTAAATAGATATATTTATAAATATATTCAAATATTAATAAATAAATATTAATAAAATTATATTTATTTAAATAATTATTTAACTGGTTATGAAATTGTTCTGATAATGATGTCCATTATCAACACTAAAAAAGAGTTGATAAATGTATGTTTTATCAGCACTTTTTGTTTTATCATTGATAAAATATACCTTTATCATCTCTTTTAACTTGTGATAATAAAAGTTCCAATGGGTTTTATAAAAGAACCCTAATAGGTTCCTCCTCCCTCACACCCTTTCAATCCTTCATGGAATCTGACCCCTGCACCGCCAATCCCTCCTCCGCAGCAACCCCTCCTCCTCCTCTGTCATCGTTGATGCCTCCTCCTCCTCTGCTGCCATGACCCCTACTTCACCTCATCCCCCCTCCTCCTCCTCCATCATCTCTACTTTCTACTCCTCCTCCATAACTTTTTCCTCCTCCTCCTTTTCCCCAGTCATTGACTCGTCCTCCTCCGTTGTCCCTGCCTCCTCCTCCTCTACCTCCTTCTCCTCCTCCTCCTTGCATGGCCCCCTTGTCCACCTAACCTTCTCTAGCACGACCTACTCATCTGATGGCCATCCCGTCAACCTCCTCTATAGTGCACAGATTCCCCCTAGTGAGTCTCTATCTTGGTTTCCCTATTTTCTATAGGGTGCATATGGTTTGGGTGAGTTTTCCATCTAATTATTGGTATATCATTGATTTTAGGGGAGTTTCTCATCTAATTGTTTGTATATCATTGATTTTTGGGGTATTGTTTCACTTAATTGTTGGTATATCTATTGAGTATGATTTTTCACTCTTTGATTATTATTGTTTATTGTTCTTTATTATTTAACTTAGGTGGAGATTCTTATTATATATAATTTATTCCCTTTCTTTTTTATTACCTATGTTTATATTTATTTTCAATGTCATGCCCTTAATTTTATTATCTTTTTTATCATACAAAAAGGGGGAGAGATATTTAAATTTTGCAAGAGTTTATTGGATTTGGTAATTATCAAAAGTGTTTAATGGTTCCTTGAAACTCTATCTATGATATGACAAATTCATATCCCCTCTCAATTTGATTATTTTTATTTTGATAAAAACTTATTCCTCTCTTAATTTATATTTTATTATTCATTATTATAATGGAGATTCTTATTATATAAATTCGTATCCCCTCTAAATTCATATGGTTGTTCTATCACTTATGCTTCTACATTCTCTTACTACCTAAATAGTCCTATTCTAACTATTTATACCCTCATACATGCTACTTTTGGATTGATCCTACCTTTATGATCAGTCGACAACCTCTATGATGGATAGCTTCTCTAGTAGTGTCTATATTTTAGAGTTGGAAAATATTTTAGCTTTATCTTATTTTCTTAAATTATAGAGTCTTGTGTAATATAATAGAAACAGCATATAAATAAAAACATGTAGGACACATTTCTCTACTATTTAAAATTCTCTTAGTAATAACCAAATATATTATATAATCCACAAGTAATTTATTTTCCCTTTATATCTAAATTGAATTGTATGTAATCAGCATTGCTTCCATGGAAAAAGGTATATATTCAATCCTCTTTTAATATTCAAAATTCATCACACATAACAATTAATTTCTTAGTAACTCATATAATTGTGTGGACAATATTGGGCTCTCAAACCTACTTCCAAATTTTCCTTCTCTATTATATATTAACATCAATCTTATTGACACATCAAGTTCATCGACAAAAAATACCAAAAATGGAATTTGGCCTCAACAACCGCCTATTGGGATTATAACATATAAAAAATAAATAGAATAATAAAATAAAAAAGGGATCTATTCCATCCCTAGACCTCACTAAGTTTATACCAACACCCATCAATTTGCCTAGCCTAGTTCTCACACTAGTCAAAGATTAGGCAATAGTCATGGGTTATGAAAGTGGTTATAGACCAATTGAAAATGGATATAGTTTATACCCACTATGAGGACACCCATGGGTGTTATCCTGATTTCCATATCCCACCAGCAATAGCCATAGTCGAATGGTCTAGTACCATAGATAACTCTTGTGAATGTAGTCCCTATTATGGGGAACCTATAGCCACGGTTTGTAACCTTTTCCATAGGGCATCAACTTCCATGGTTGGACCATATACATTGCTATTGTAACGACCCAAAAATTCATTAATGAATATTCTTCTTAATTTAAATAAATGTATTATTATGTAAAATGGTTATATAACATATGAACTTTCTTAGTTTTATGTTTTTTAATTTAAAATACCATTAATAATTGTAATCATTACTAATATAGTCGTTGAACAATGATCACATGATTAGTATAAATACAAGGATTTAACAAATCCAATTTACTCAGATAAAGGAAACGATGGTCTCATCCAGTAGAATTGCTCTGTACAAAGCCCATTTGTAAGAGCTCAAAAAGTAGGTTGCATCACAAGACTTTTCCTTTTGACCAATCCCAAGCTGAGCTTCAACATGTTAAGCTTGAACAGAACCACATATGGGAGAAGTGGAAGTTGACAGAGATTACCACCTGAGTGATGTTATCTGATCCTCCCCAAGAGTTTGTCTCCATCACACACCTTACCTTTCGGTCTTATGTGGGTTTTATAAGGGGATATGTAATAATACCATAGCACTCTGATTATGTACATTATTTTTTATTGAGAATGCACATTCATTTTATTATTGTTACTTTGTAAATAATTTTTAAAGCACAAATAGTATTTTTAGTTAATATTAAATAAAGAAATATATTTTGATGAATTAATGGTTTTTCAAATTAAATAATATTTTCATTTAATATTATTACTAAATTAGTTTTAAATATAAATTATCATAATATTTTTATTAATAAAATTGTGATTTTTATTAAGGTTTGAAATCCATTTTTGTCAAAATCCATGAATTTTCTATAAATGTTGGTTTTTATTTAGAAAATAAAAATTCACATATTTATAAAATTATTTAGATTAAATTTATATTATTTTTATAATAATGATATTGAAATTATCCAATGGTTAATTTTTCATAATTTTCTGAGATAGTCAAATATTTGGGTAAAAATTAAATACCATTAAATTATATAATGTGTTTTATGACATCATAATGACAAATATAGATGTAATAAAACACTATAAAAGGTTTTTTCGGCCAATATAGGTTTTAAAATTAAAATAATGCGATTTTAGATTTGTTTGATTAATTTTATGGGGCCTTAGTGGACCTCCAAGACTTATAAAACATTTTAACTTTTAAAATGATTTCCTTTAGAGTGTGAATCGCCTCCACATAAGAAAGCATAATATGATAATAATTCAAGCCATTTTAATTATAAAATATATTTTTTCACTCTCCTTTGGAAAAAAAACATGGGAAAAAACCAAGGGATGGTTTTTGTTTGTGATTATTTTCATGTGTGGTATCCAAAACCTAAATAATAATGAATTCCCTCTCTTTTCTTATACAAACCCACCCAAGATCACACTTCTCTTAACTAAATGCCTTTGGAGCCTCACTAACCTCTTACCTAATCTCTATATAATCCTCCCGAGGCACCCCAATCTCCCAATAATCCTCTCCCATGCCTCTTCCAAGCCATTGGGATCACATTTCCATGTAAGGAATTTATTCTTTTCTCATTTTTTCACAATTTTATTATGTTGTTATATCTTTTTATTTCCAATTAAAAATTATGGGGTATGATTTTTCAACTCTCCCATTCTTCCCTCTTCATGTTTTAATGATTATATACCTATTTATCTCTCATAAATTCCTCCCAGGTACACTCATTACCATGCCAAAATTGCTTAAGGAAATTCTCTCTTCTCATTTACATTCAAGAAATTCTTTTGTATTTTGAATCTATATTCCATTACATATGTTGGTAAATTTATCTATATTAATATTTCCGACGCTTTTACGTCGAGGCGTGCACGCGTGTCCGTCACGCATGGGAGGACGCGCGGCTTGTTGCCCCACATTCCCGCTTTCCAAAGGCGGCTGGCATCCGTTCCTTGTTCAGGGACGTCTGCTCCTTGATCAAAACCAGGATGATAGGATGTCAGTTCTTCCTTCTGTGGATTCCTCATCGGAGCTAGTCACCTAGTCCGAGTCTCCCTCATAGATTTAAGATGGGTTCGTGGATCTTGTTCCCAGTGCCATATCTACATGGACGCCAGTTAATTACGCTACTTCCATCGAGATGCTCCAAGGGGTCTTGTCGGGGCAGAAACCTTCGGTGAGGAGAATGGTCACGTTGGGGTGTCATTGGCATGTCTTGATGTTGTGGGTTGGCATGTCTATCTTTTGTCCCTTATCAAAGGGCTTCTCGATGGCACGGAATCCTGAGGCATCCCACATCGAACATGAGGATTGTGTACCATCAGAGGTTTTCCTCAGCTTCCCATGTTTAACATGGGGTATGCTGTGAGTTTAACGTATTGTGGAGACGGATCGGACTGATCGAAACACTGAGAGTGGATCAGATTAAAGGACCCCCTAGGGGGAACACCAATGTTGGGGCCAGCACGTGGGCGGCTTCCCAGATACCATGGAGTGGAATGGGGTGGCATGATCTCACCGAGATGTGGCGGCCCGGGTAAGGATCAGTTTGGATGATGGTGTGACGGGCTTGAGCCTTGTGGAGGCTTCCTACGTATCCCCATGGCGGGGAATCAAAGTTCAAGTATTTCCGTGCATACAGTTTAACGTCATGCGGGATTAGGGCCTACAGTTTAACGTCATGTCGGACAAGGGCATTTGGGGCTTACGCTCTGCGGTGGCCTATGGTGGATATGGGGCTTACGCTCTGCGGCGGCCCATGGTGGGTATGGGGATTACGCTTTGAGGCAGCCCATGGTGGTTATGGGGCTTATGCTCTGAGGTGGCCCATGGTGGGTATGGGGCTTACGCTCTGAGGCAGCCCATGGTGGTTGGGGAACCGATGTGGAGAGGTCGGAACGACCGAGTGGTGGGCTTGAACCTCGTGGAGGCTTCTTACTTACCATGTGTTAGCACGGATCGAAGTCCATGTAGTTCGCTGGGATGGGGCTTATGCTCCTAGGCGGCCCATGGGAGGATGTCATGGTCGATGCGTGCTCTAAGCCCACGTGAGTCATGCTCAGTGTGAGAAACAAGAGGCAGCAGGGACCAGACGATCACGTCACAAAGGGTGTGTCCGTGAGAATCGGGAAGGGGCTTACGCGTTGAGTGGCCGAAAGAAGAAACAGGGGCTTACGCGTGGTTAGAGGCCCTTGGTGCTGGGGCTTACTCTAGGATGGAGGCCCATGGTGCGACAAAGATCAGTGGGAAAGGGACTCCACTGGCCTTGGTAGGGGGAAGTACGGAGATGCATGGGTGCAACCTTCTACAAGAGAGGCTAGGGGCTTACGCTCTGAGGCAGCCCTTCCCCAGTGGAAAAACGCCACTCCGATAAGGAGGACCTCATTCCATGCGAGGAATATTCCATTCTCATGGAAACGAGTGGGCGTAAATAATGTTCAAGCTGGGGAGACCCTACGTGCGAAGCACGGGGTCGGACCACAGTTTAACATCGTGTGTTAAGGATGAGGTACTTAGCAGTTTAACGTCCTGCAGCTTGGATGAGGTGGGTTCGCTCCACACCCCTAGGGATTACATGCCCAATTACCTCTACACCTTGTGGGAGGGAAGTCATCAGCAAGGCCGTAGTGAAGGGGGGTCGTAGGGTAAACCATTGGGGGGTCCACATTAGCGTGGCTATGCGAAGAAGCAATAGCCGTTAGCGTGCCTATGAGGAGAAGCATAAGGCAAAGAAACGCAATGGGAAACACCACCCAAGGGACCTTTAGGTTACTTATTACGATCCTAGAAGGCTGTATAGGAAAACAACGCATGGCGCACATGCCCAGCAGAGAATACATCAGGTGCCGGCGCAGAGAGGCAGCCATGGGGCATCAAGGTAAAGGATCTTGGGTGTTTCGCGCAAAGAGAAGGTTTGTGCGCAAAACACCGGGATGGCACGCAATATAACCAGAGGATTACATGGAGAGGTGGATGCACACACGGAAGGGGATTGCGTGCACAGAAGCGGATTGTGCACACAGAGCAAGGGTTGCGCTCAAGGGAAGAACCCGAAGGAGTGGGAAAATTCACTTATGTCAGTGGAGTTGCATGCAAAGGCGAACCCCAGGGCAAGGTTGTGCGAAAAGGGGAATTACCTAGAAGTCATATTGTGCGTGGGGGGAGTTGAATTCTGTGCACGGGAGCCGTTCCGAATTCCGCTACCCCAAACTGTTTGGGGTCGCCTTCTATTTATAGGCATCGGTCGGCGCAGAATCCAGGGTTGCATGAAATAATTGTACGATAGAGGAGTAGGCACGAAATATCAACCGCACGGACTGCGGGCGCGAAATTATTTCACGCAGGGGCTGGGAATTTTTGCGAATCCCAGGTTTCCTTTCACACGGGACATTTTTTCCGCGCACTTCACCCAATTTTTCGCACACCACTCCTAGGGCCTCCAGATCGGGCATCTGATTCCGAATATGACTTCGCTCTGTCATTTCAAAACTTCCTCTAGGAGTTACGGACTTTTTTCAGCGCCTACAAATGCCCCCCTCAGAATTGGATTGGCGAGTGGTCACAATGATCGGATTCCGAGGGAAACGCCGAAACGACGAAGTAGGGGCACTCCTGGGCACTTAGCGCACAAACAACCCATGCGGCATGAAAAATGACGGATCGGAGCGAAATATGCTTTCCACGCGGTGTGGAACCCTAGCCTCACATATAAAAAGGGGCACTGGGTCCAAAATCTGTACTCCAGCTTTTTTGCGCGATAGGCTTACTGCTCTCGTGCGTGAAATTGCTTTCGTGGTTGCGCGTAAAAATGCTCTAGCAGCACGCAATTCCTTCCGAATTTAGGACGTCCTTGCGCACCTACTCGGGATATTCCACCCCTAGAGTGCCGATTGCGTACCCAACTCCTGGATTTCACGTCGCCACTTCAGATTTTGCACATCACTCTTCGATTCCGCGCACTGCATCCTGATTCTGTGCAACTCCCGAGATACTCGAGATGGCCGCAAACTGAGTTGATGAGGGGGAATTCGCCACTCGTAGGACCGAAATGGCGGAGACCGAGGGGTTTTATGGCACCAAGGTGATCGTCTCCAACAACCTAACCCTGTTTAATCTGCTGACTCCAGCCCAGAAGACATATCCCCTATCTAACAACCTCCCGCTCTGGAACTTTGGCATCCTGGAGGAGGTGCCCCTACCGGGCTTCGAGGTGGACAAACCGCGGTCATGGGTGACCCAGGAGGATGATCTTCCTCGCTAAAACATCACCAACAATGGTAGTCCTACCAAGGAAACCATACATATGGACGTATATGTCCTGAACCCAAGGACCAGGACCATTACTAGGGACGAGCATGTCGCAGAGGATTCTCCAGCCCCCTACATGAGCATGTTCCACCAGAGCATCACGGATGACATTAAGGGCTGGCTGAAGGATTGGGACCTGCGTTCCAGGGGAAATTTCACCAGCGAGTGGGCCTGGGCATTCTGGGTTCACCATACTTGTGACCAGTTCAGGGATGAACTGTGGCACATTGTCCTGTTCGAGGCGGTATGGACGTCGCAGTTCCACTTCCACCGTCAACCTGAGATCGGGCCGGAGTTATTCACCTGGTGGTCTCTCGATACCAACACATTCCACCTTTACCATGTGGAAGTTGGCATCAGTCTCTGGGATGTTCACTGCATCGGAGGTATCCCACTGGAGTTCTACCAACACGACGAGTTCGTTCCTCCAAAGAACACCTGGGAAGACAGGTCACGGATGCCCATGCTAACATGGCACCTGCTGGAGCTGGCCAAAGAGAGGCTAGTGGTCAAGGACTTCCTGAAGGACATTTCCTACAAGGGCTGGTTCAGCCAGTTCCTTGAGAAGGATCCAACCATCAAGATGTCGGGACAGGGAAAACGGTGCCCAACCACGGCTCAGAGGAGCATGGATAGGTCATACTAGAGGACCCTGGGGGCGGGACAATACCAATCATGAAGCTACCACATCATTGAGTCCCAGGACCTGAATGTCTGGTACGTTGCGTTCCTTGATGCTTTCCTGAGTGGGTGGCTCCTGCTGGTGCGGGACGTGAGGATGGGCGTCCGTCCAGCAACACTGGTGATGGCGGGCACCATGGCTGCCAACAAATGGTTCCACTTCGGGGTCCCCATTCTGGACAAGCTGTATGCCATCCTGGGATGCATCTCATGAGGGGGGTCGCCTTAGAGAGTATGTAGCCCCTTCCAGATCTTTCACGGCTAGGTGGTGGCTCATCATGGAGGGTACACTTTCCCAAATGCCATCTGTCCTCCGGGCAGTGGCCTACGACCATCCCTGCTGAACATCATTGGGGTGGCGCCGATGACGCTCAATGAGGAGGGTGTGAGAATCCACATTCGTAACAACACCAACTTACACTTCAGCATGTTCCCCATCCCATTTGTCCAGATGGTGGACAATGGGAGAGGCTCTCTGGAATAATAGGAGTATTTCCAGAGCATACGGGGCAGGGTGCTCGTGGCTCGGATCGACGGGAAGGTGATCTGTGAGCCTTACATGCCATCCTGATTCACCAGGAAATTTGGGTGCCTCCAACGAATGCCGAAGAAGGTATTCACAGTTGTGTGGCAGGAGAAGAATCCCTGCGTTCTGTGCTAGATGTAGTTGATTTTTACCACTTTCGGCTCCAGCAACGTCATTACTCTTCCTCCCACCAGGGTTGACGCTGGCCTAGAAACCGAGTATGCCGAGCACTGGACCATCGCGTACCCTGAGGGGATTTTACGCAAACAAGTCCAGTAACTCATGGTTACTCGTGTGGAAACTAGGCAACAGGGTGAAGGCAAGGTGCTGCTGGAAGGGGGGAACTAGGGGTGCGTCAGGAAGCGAGGCCCGCGCATGCTAGGACTTCAGTAGCGGGAACATCACATAGAGCCACCGCGACCTCGTTGCCCATGGGGGGTCACATGAGGCAGCCAGGGAGCTTCCCGGGAAGCAGATAAGATACCTGATCGAACCTTTCCAAGATGTAATTCTCCCGACACTGTGGTCGGCCTGGATAACCATGCGGAAATTACTGAGCATTGAAGCCATATGGCAGAAGATAATGAAAAACGAGATCCACCTGCCAGAGGTCGGGCTCATTCGAATTACCGACCAAGTAAACTTCCATCGGCGACATGCTTATCTGATGGCCATGGACACATACGTGCACCAAATGGGTCGGCGTGCAGAGCCACCTTTCCTTGTGAAATTGATGCTCCGCCAGGAGCATGATCCGGAAGCGATGCCACTGGGAGAAGGCGACAGTGACGTGGAGTCGGAGGGGGAGGAGGAGACCAGAGAAGACAAAGGCGAAGGAGAAGATGAAGAAGAAGGAGAACCTGAAGGTGAGGGGTTGTAGGGGGAAAGCTACCAAGGGAGTCTCCGAGAGAGTGGAGAGATTGTCGGCTCTGATCTCGACATAACTAAGATACTTGAGGTCTGTCTCTATCTTCATTCATTTTCCTTCTTCATCCATTCTCATTTTCAATTTCCCAACCATCTCTCTACCTTGCTCAAGAGCGTCTGAGTGTTGGTCATGCATACCCACTAGAAGAGGGAGGAGAGGAACCGGTGGGACAAGATGGGTATCTGACACCCATCATTGAATTGACAAGCGCAGAGGGTTCTCCCATCATGGCGGCTCCTGCAGCAGCCGGATCACTGGAGGCCGATGCTCTGGATTCCTGTAAGTCTCGCACTTCACTGCTGGCACTTGGTATCAAAAGATCCCAACTAAACAGTGTACTCATTGCGCAGTGATCTCAACATTGGAGGCTCGTCAGGCTGCAGAGCCCGGGCCATCTGTGAGCGGACCAGTGGCGGATGTACCACCTCATTCAGAATATGCTCCCTACACTGAGTTGGTCCCAACAATTGATGAGTAGGGGGCAGCGGACATCAGCGGTGTTGTTCTTGAGGCGAGGCCGGAAGCTGACAGAGGCACCGTCGCTGTTGGGGAGAGAGGAAGGTCGCCCGGACGTTGAGAATCCTATTCCACATGGAGACACCCCTGAGGTAGATCATGTTGCTGATCTACTGGCTGTCTTCCCTATATACCGACCCGCTGACCCTGAGGAGATAGATGACTCAGACTCAAAGGCAGCCGAGGAGAGCCAGATGACATAGCGCAAAGGGTGGAAGTGTATCTAGTGCTTTCTCAGACAGCCCCAGTCGGATTGGATAAGTCGGATGGGATCACTCCAGACCTAGCTACACTTCCTGTGCGCTGGAGGGGCTGACGCTCAGTGCCTTCATCTGATGGTCCGTGATTACATGGCCAAGAAGATACGTGAGAGCAGCTGGTGCACTGACGTTGCCCAATGTTGGGAAATATCGGTGAGTGCCCGAGCATTGCTGAGGGCGGAGCGAGAGGTCCATCACCTCGAAGGGCAGGCAGCAGATAAGGAGGCCTTCATTGCAACATGCTCTGAGCTTATGGAGTAGCTGACGGCCCAGCTGGACGATGTGCAGGAACAAATGATGGAGGCGAGTCACCAGATGACTGTACTTCGGACCGAGTGGGCGCAGGCGCAAGCTAGGATTGGCATGGTGCGCTCTGAGGAAGCTGATGAGGAGAGAGTCTTCAAGGAGAGAGAAGTGGTCTTGGAGGCTACCAGCCAAAGGGTAGCAGTGCTGGAAAGATCGATTCAGCACGATGATCCTTAAGGGCTTTGTTTTGGCCATCTCATAAACTTCTTGCTTGTACTGCTCATCATCTCAATCCAATACATGGAAAAATCGGTTCATTTTCACCCTTGGTTTAATATGCTCAACCATAATTCTGAAATGAATAAAAAATCACCCCTAAGCTCATGTGGGTAACACCCAATGCGAGAAGCAAAGGATACTCGTGCTATCATTTCGTCCAACTGTGGGGCATTGACCAAGCTTCAGGCATCCAAAATTGGACCTGGATTTCTAAGGAGAAGACCTCAGACCGATTGATATATCACCTTCTCAATGTGCTCTGACACACGAGTGGGGAAATGTTGGGGGAATTGAAATCCATCCAAACATAGGGAGATGGAAAGGAAAGGTGAATCACTCTACCCAAATTCGGCACACTCTGGGGCACGGCAATGGAGGATAACTGTTAACCATGATGGAAAAGCAGCATCTATATCATGTTGGCCTGGAATGGGGACAATAAATGAGGGCTGACTGCTGACTATGTTCGCAACACGGGGCCTAACTCAAATATCGTCGGTTAGTTTCCCAGAATGTTGGCTCAGGACAGCAGGCGGACCACAGGTCTATCATCCATATTGCTACAATAGGCGGACCAAAGGTCTATCATCCATATTGTGGTAGCAGGTGGACCAAAGTCTATCATCCATACTTTTATGGGGTCCCATCAAACATGACCAGTCCTCCAGAACTTTGGCCCAGGACAGTAGGTGGGCTATAGGTCTATCATCCATATTGTTAGGGGGTCTCATCGAACATGAAAGAGAATGAGGATCTGATTAAAGGGGCAGAAAATGCATGGAAAGTGGAGTGGTGGTTTGTTCGAACAGAGTCCAACACTCCCAAAATTGTGCCACTGTGGCAGAGGAGCATTAAGCGTACATGCCAACCTGATCACGGATCATCACAATCTTCATGCAGGACCTCTCTGGTGAGAGAACTACCGCTTCCCATTATCACTATGGGGCATCTCAAACTTATTCGGGGTAGATTTCATGATTACATCACTTACCAAGAAGTCAGGCCGAGGGGTCGACAATAAGGAGTGATGGGATTTGGTAATCCCTGGGGCTGGACCCAAGACGAAATGTCTGGGCATTCCTACGTATCTCATTAGGATGAGAATCAAGCCACACCTAGTTCTAGAGACTCATTTTAACGTCATGTAGGATGAAATACAGTTTAATGTCGTGTGGGATGGGGGACACATCTCATATGGGGATAGGCACGGCACGACGAGTAACCTGACGCGAATGAGGACATAATCTCGCACCACATCATACAATCCCACAAAAGAGACTGAGTCGTGGAAAGCCAAGGAAAGGATCTTAGTTTTAGGTCTTAGAACTCAGACCCAAGGATAAGGGGAATGAGAGACACATGGTAAAATGGTTGCAAAACCAAACGTGAATGGGGTAAAGCCATCCTTACTATGTGCTCCTAGGGACGTGTTTAGGCCGAGAGACTAAAAATGAAAAGTTAGGATGGGCCTGTGGGGAAGATCCCAGGCGCTCCTACATATCTCACAAGGATGAGAATCAATACATACATAGTTCTTGAGAGGTAGCATCTTAATGGGACGATATTAGCACAGTTTAAGGCCATATGGCTTGGACCAATAGCACAGTTTATGGTCTTATGGCTTGGACCAACACCATAGTTTAAGGCTGTATGGCTTGGACCAACAGCACAGTTTAAGGTCGTATGTCTTGGACCAGGCAGCACAGTTTAAGGTCTTATGGCTTGGACCACCAGCACAGTTTAAGGTCATATGGCTTAGACCAACAGAACACACACGATGTGATAAAGCATACCTGATGTGTCTGAGGGCGTAATCCCATACCATCACCGCGCGCGATCCCGAGAGAGGAGCCTCGGGCCAAAGGGGCCTACGAGGGTTCAACAATCAGGGGGGATAGGAGATGCTAGCTCCCAGCTATGTTTGGCCCGAAACTCAATGTCTGGGTAACTCCTCGTTCCCCATGGGGATGAGGGTCAAGTTTCACACAACCTGTAAAGAAGAAACCAAAGCACATACTCTAGCGCTCAGATCGCAGGATCCCCGAGAGACACCGTTACGCAGCTTGGTCTTTCTGACGTGTGGGGTGTACTGAGGGTTAGTACAAGGAGTGTCGAGATTCCAACTTGACATGGCGGGGTGGAACATAATGTGAATCGTGCATCCAACATTCAGGGCCCGAGGAAGCCGGCGTGATGACTGGGGATTACTACTGACCATGTTCACAACACAGCATCCTGTCACGTTAGCCTAGAGGTGGGATCAAACAAATGACCATCAACTGCTGACCACATTCATAACACGGGATTTGTTTCAATTTGTTGCCTGAAACTCTCGGGGGTGTTGGCCCGTGATGGTAGGAGATCCCTTAGGCATTGTATCCAGGCTGTTCTTGGGGGTCCCTCCGGGTGTGAAAGATGGTGGGGCCTGAATGAAGGGGAACACGAAGCTTGACAAGAGAACGAAAACTTGCCAAAGTTTAATTTGACATTCCAGGTCCTAGACCAGAATACTCTGAACACATTAACAGACCATTGGAAAGGGTTTAAGGGCTCAGTCTAATAGCGGCCAAAAGATGGAGGATCCCCGAGGGAAGGGAAGGCCAAAAGACCGAGGTAACCGGGAGATCGTGGGATCTCCTGAGAGACGGGGCTGGACCTGAAATCCAAGTGTTTAGGCGGTCCTACATATCCCATAAATATGGGAATCAAGACACACGTAGTTCTAGAGACGCAGGTTAACGTCATGTAGGACGAAATAAGGATCTTAGTTTTAGGTCTTAGAACTCAGACCAAGTTGCAGTTTAGGGTCATGTGGGACCGTACAGTTTAAGGTCATGCAGAACCAAGGATCCCAGATGTAGAGAAAAATGTATTTTAAGGTCATATTGAACTGTGTAAGGATCTTAGTTTTAGGTCTTAGAACTCAAACCTTGGTTCATTTTAAGTTCATGTGGGACCGTACATTTTAAGGTCATGTAGGACCAAGGAGCCCAGATATAGGTCAAAATGTAGTTTAAGGTCATGTTGGACCGTATAGTTTAAGGTCATGCCGAACCAAGGAGCTTAGATGTAGGGAAAAATGTAGTTTAAGGTCAAGCTAGACTGTACAGTTTAAGGGCATGCCGGACCAAGGAGCCCAGATGTAGGGAAAAATGTAGTTTAAAGTCATGTTGGACCGTGTAAGGATCTTAGTTTTAGGTCTTAGAACTCGGACCCTGAGGAGCTCAGGAAAAATACCGTTTGAGGAACCTGGCATTGGTGATAGGAGTTACGCGCTTACCATCCATAGTCACCAGGGAATACGCGCTATTGGGATAGACCTTATGGACAATGAAAGGCCCCTACCATTTGGGCTCCAACTTGGGTGGTTTCCTACCGGGAATCATTGGTGCTCTGAGAGCCAGCACCAGGTCACCTTGTAGGAAGGAGCAGAGGTGAACCTTCTTAATGAAAGATTGAGCCATTCTGCTTTGATGCCTCTCCAAGTTATGTAAAGAGCAAAGCCTAATTTCGTCCAGCGCTTCCAATTCGGCTAGATGGATTTTGGAGACTCTATCTGGCGCTTGCTAGTCATAGACCGCTGTGCGCAATAAGGGAAACTGGATCGCGATGGGCAGCACAGCCTCAGCTCCATATACCAGGGAATATAGAGTCACCTGGGTGGAGTTACGAGTCGTCGTACTATAAGCCCAAAGGGAATTGGGGAGCTTGTCCGACCAACTTCTCTTGTTCTGACAATCCATCTTTTTCATAATGTTAGATAGGGTTTTGTTAAATGCTTTGATCTATCCATTATCCTGCGCATGATAACGCAAGGTGTGGTTAGAGAGAATGTTGTACTTAGCATACAATTTCTTCAGCTCGGCTGCTCGTAAGTTAGTTCCATTATCCGTGAGGATAGCGTGAGCCACTCCAAATCGATAGATGATATTGGAGCTCATGAAGTCAGCAATAGAACAGGCCTTGACTTCCCTGAGTGGGATTGCCTCTACCCACATCGAGAAGAAGTCTGTAGCGGTCAAGATGAATCGGCACTGGCGGGCCATCACCGGAGGGTAAGGCCCTCCGACATCCAAACCCCAGACTGTAAAGGGCCAAGAATACATGGTAGTATAGAGAGGCTCCGGTGGCTGGTGCACAAAGTTAGCATGAACTTGGCATGCATGACACCTCTTGGCATACTCGATGCAGTCATAGATCATATAGGGCCAGAAGTATCCCAACATCTGAATCTGGTGGGAAAACTTCGACCCGGCCTGGTGGGCGCCACAAGAACCAGTGTGCACTTCTTGCATGACCTATGGGATCTCGACTCCATGAAGGAAACAGAGGAGAACACCATCAAATCTGCACCTGTAGAGGAGCTGCTCAAGGCTGGGTCCTCTTTGAAGGGTGAACTGCGGTGCGCGGCATCGGATTCGCTCTCACTCGGCTCGGTCTGACGGAAGATTTTCGTGCTGGAGACATTCAACCAAGGGCATCCTTCAATCAGGAACTGTCTCGATTACCACACCTGAAGCCCCCGGGGACCCCGACGTAGGGGCACCAGTAGTGAGATGGTTCAATTGCGGGCCACGATCGCCCTCAGGAATAATAGGAGCAATGACTCTCCGGTGTGCCACGTGGATAATTAGGTTATCCTGTTCGGGCTCCGCAAGTGATGTGGCCAAGCTGGCCAAGGCATCTGCTCGACTGTTCTATGATTGGGGAATGTGAATGAGCTCTGGCCAGGAGGGGAACTTAGCCATTAGATGGAGGGTGCACTCCAGCAATGTCACGAGTTCTGGCTTTCTGAAAGTATAGTCACCATTGACCTTCTTGATGACTAGCTTAGAGTCTCCTTTTACATACAGATGGGGTACGTCAATCTCAAGAGACAACTCGAGGCCAGTGATGAGGGCATGATACTCTGCCTCATTGTTGGTCAAACCTTTTGACAACAGAAATGAATATGGCAGAATGTCTTGCTCCGGGGTGATGAAGACGATACCCAGGCCCACTCTGTTGAGCCTAGGATCATTGAGCATTCTACCGGTGGGGCTCTAGGAGGCACCGTCAAAGTGCATCTGCCAGCATGGGATGGCGTGATCGACTGAGAGTATTTCCTCATCAAAAAAGCCTAGATTCAGTGGCTGGTCCGTGGAGGTTGGGTTAGCAGCTAAGAAGTCTTCTAACGCCTATCCTTTGACGGACTTCTGAGGTACGAACCTAATGTCAAACTGCTGGATGATCACTGTCCAGCGCCCCAATCGGTCGGTCAACATAGGTTGGTTCAGGATGTATTTCAACGGGTCTACCCGAAAGACCAGTTGTACCTCGTGGTGCTGCAAGTAGTGCCACAACTTCTGCACGGCAAATAAGAGCGCCAGGCAGCTCTTCTCGACGGGATAATATCTAATTTCCGCATTGATGAGCATGCTGCTGAGTAGTAGAGGCTATTCTATGTTCCCTCGTTGTTCTTCTGGGTGAGAATTGCATCGAGGGATCGCTCTAGGGTGGTCACGTAAAGGACCAGTGGCTTTCCGGAGACGGGTGGCATCAAGACCGGAGGTTGGAGCAGATACTTCTTGATTTCCTCAAAAGCGATCTGACACTCTTCATCCCATTCATAGGTGGCTCCTTTCTTCATGAGCCGAGAAAAGGTCTTACACTTGTTAGCTAGATTTTCAATGAATCAGTGTATATAGGATAAGTGGCCTTAGAGACCACGAAGCTCGCGAATATTACTCGGGGGAGGCATCTGACTGATGGCCTTGATCTTCTCTGGGTCGATCTCGATGCCTCGATACCTAACAATGAAGCCAAGAAACATTCTGGAGGTGACCCCGA
The DNA here is from genome assembly GCA_963277665.1 of Viscum album. Classification (NCBI taxonomy): domain Eukaryota; kingdom Viridiplantae; phylum Streptophyta; class Magnoliopsida; order Santalales; family Viscaceae; genus Viscum; species Viscum album. The sequence continues at coordinate 1,884,318,273 of OY728132.1, forward strand.
AGGCACACTTCAACAGGTTCATCTTCAAGTGGCAAGAATGGAGGAAGCCAAACACTTTCTCAAGGTCTATGAGATGGTCCTGGTGCTAACGAGATTTGACCATCAGGTCTTATACATAGCACTCCACCAGTGTCCCAAGGATCTTCATGAATATGCGATGCATAGCCCGTTGATAGGTGGAAGCCGCATTCTTCAGGCCGAAGGGCATAACCTGGTAGCATAAAGTATCATGGGGGTCCCTAAAAGCAGTTAACTCTTCATCCTAGGGGGCCATCCAGATCTGGTTGTACCCGGAGTACCCATCCATGAAGGAGAGGTCTTGGAACCCGACCATGGTATCAATCAACAACTCTGTCACGGGAAGGGTAAAATCATCCTTTGGACAGTGGCGATTGAGATAGCGGAAGTTGATACAGACCCTGATCTACCTGTTCTTCTTCCTGACTAGCACAATGTTGGCTAGCCACCTGGGGTACTAAACTTCCTTGATGATGTTTTCTTTGATGAGCTTATCAACTTCGGCCTCAACCATGGCACCGTGAGAGGGGTACATCTTTCTGGGAGGCTGCTTGAACCCGCGATGGTTTGCTATAAGGCCAAGGTGGTGGATGACTACATGGAGATCTAGTCCAGGCATCTCGTAATAACTCCATGCGAACACATCGCGGTGCTGTCTGAGGAAGTTTACGTACTATTGTCATTCCTCGGGGGGCATACCGGCGCTAAAAAATGTGGGTATTGGGTCCGCCTTGCTACAGAGGTTCACCTGCACTAACTCATCGACTGTGGTGGGGACGCCCTCCTCAAAGGCAGGAGGAGCATCTTCCATGTCTCCTCTCCGCTCGCGAAGGGATCACACATGGGGGGAGCCGTTTCGGGGCTGCCAGACCCTGATGGGAAGCTAGTGCCGGCTTGGGCGGCAGAATTCATCACGTCAGAAGACTCATGCACTGCGGAGACCGTGGCGACAAAGGCAGTTGATCCAATCCCATCTGGGTTTCGGCCCAAGGGGCCATGCTTTATGACATTAAGGCAATATTGGCGTGTTGGCTTGAGCCGGTCGATTCCGGACCGGAAAAACAGACACGTATGATGTGCTGTCATTTCCATGAGCCTAACGTCCTGATATCGCACAGGGGTAGGAGGCTCGGGGATCACCTGAGCCTGGTTAGTGTAAGAGTATGAGGTAATTTCCCACCGTCGCTTGGACCCGGAAATATGACTTCCTCTGGTACCCGAAACAACAAAGCACTTCCCCATGTCGGGGGTTGTGGACTCCAACCGATGGATTGGGAAGACATATGCATCATCCAAACCTACCCAGGGATCACTCGTGACAGTGGTGGGCTCAACCTCACCTGCGAGGATCTGCTTGTCCTTGCTCTTGTAATAGTCGGCATCCAGATAATGGGCTTCACAAGAGGAGAAAGGAGATGAATCTCTTTGGAGAATTCCCACTCGACCCTTAAGGGAGTATTTGAGGCACTGGTGATACGATGAGGGGACCGCTGCGTGAAGGTGGAGCCACGGCCTTCCCATCAACGCATTGTAGGTGGTGTCCTGAGAGGCAACCATAAATTCAGTATGGGAAATTAGGCCACCGAACAGGGTCTTCAAACTAATCTTGATGAGTGGAGTTTGCTCGGTCCTGTCATACCCCTGGATCCAGAGGTCAGAGAGAGTTAAATCATCCTCAGAAAACCCCAGTTTCCACAGTGTCCGAGTTGGGATTAGGTTAATCCCGAAACCCGTGTCAACAAGACAGTGGCGGTCTTCCATGCCATTGAAATGGCCGGTGATGTACAATGGTAGGATGTTCCCTTGTATGGGAAGGTCTTCATATTCACCATAAAACAAGATAAATGCCTAACATTCAGCGTTCTCAATCACCTCGGTGTGGAAGGATTCTATGGCCTCCACCTCCGTTTCAAACTGGAGGGGGCTCCTTAGAGCCTCAGTGAGCGCCTCACGCATTTCAGACGACAGGCAAAGGACCTCATGGATAGAAAGCCTTTCCAGAATGTCAGCCAGGTGCTTTAGAACATCATACTTTTGATCCAATGGCGGGCTTCTCCTTACAGGAGGTCACTCTGTGATTTGAGGAATGACGGGCCCTGCCGGCGGGACCGGTGACTGAATGGTACAAGGAATGTCTCGTTGTTCACTAGTCGAAGCCTGGGAGGTGGCTGTCGTGCTAGGACCGGAAGGTTGTAGTCAGCCAGTGGCAGGGCAGGGCTGGTCGTGGCACGGCCGAGGTGGTCCCTCCTGATCCAGCAACACAAACAGTGGTGGAGGAGAACCTGTCGACACTGGGTGAGGGGGCCGCGCGTGCTGATCTTTATATCGGGCCTACTGCCTGGTCTTAGTAGCATGCACGGCCTGACTAGAGGTCACGACTGCCATGCCCCGACGATTCATGTAGCCACGGCTCCACCGATGTTGGTGATGGCTATGGAAATTGGGGAGGTCCACCTCGCGTTCCTCATCGTCATGAGTCAAAAAAGGATTTACCAACTCTATGGTGATAACAGAAGTGTACCCTTGGCTTTCACTTGAGGGGTCACCCACTACCGAACGGAGTCTCGGAGGGATCCCCATCTATGGGGGCATAAAATCGCCAAGCTTGCGAGAAGATGACAGCACAAGCAGGGTGCGTTCTTTCTTCTTATGTCATCACTTGCTCTTCCGGGAAGAGGTAGGCTGGGATGATGATGCCAAAGCAGCGCTCGCAGATTCTGAGGGCTCTGGCTAACTCAAGGAGGAACAGATGATGATATGGGCATGGGAGACCATCCTGTGGGCCATCCAGTCATTATACTTCCAGGACCCATGATCGGAAACCTGCTGCCACTCATCCTCTTCGCCACTGCTGCCATCTGACCTCACGAAGACACCTGCCACTTGCGCTGGGGTCGGGCCCAACCTGACTATGTTGTTTTCAATCTGGTCTTGGAGCCAGTCCTTGAACACATAGCATTGCTGGATGGTGTGCCCTCGGATCCGATGATAGGGGCAGTAGTTAGGCTGATCAGTGAGACGCACCTCTTCTAGCTTCCAGAACTCAGGCAGTCGCACGATCCCCTGCTCCAAGGCGCTACGGAAATAACCGAGGACCTGGGCCTCGTCAAATGAGTAGGTCCAATTCCTTCTATCTGGAAAGGGGGCTCTTGGAGGCTGACCATGAACAGGGGCCGGAGGATTATGCCGAGGAGGCGGAGCCTGATTATCTCGCCTGGGTTGTGGCGGTGCATTGCGTGAAGGCGCCTGCCGGTTTTGAGGCGGTCGCTGCTGGGCCGGAGGCTGTGCCCGTAGGGGTGGACCCCTATGGGGCTGCTGATATGGCCTTGCTGGTAGCAACTCTAACTGACTAGGGGCCTTTATCTGGGCTACAGTAGCGGGCTCGGCTCTGGCGGCTCTCCTTGCAGATATTACAGGAGGCAGCGGGCGTGCCTGACTGGCCTGTTGTAGGGCTTCTTCGAGGCGCTGAGCCTTGTCTGAGATGTCCCGAAACCCTCCGGGGTAATTCTGAGTGATCAGAGAAGGAACCAGCTCTACCTTGATGTTCCCTACACACATATTCAGTAATTTCTTCTGAGTTAGTGGAATGTCAAGGGAGTACGTGAGTCCCTTCCACCGGGCGATAAAGTCCGCGACCCGCTCATTGGGCCTTTGTTTTCACCTAAAGAGTTCTGAAATGTTCATCTTCTGGTTAGTGAAACTGAACTGGTAGAGGAATTACCGGCGAGGGTCCTCCCAACTAGCCACAGATCCGACAGTGAGCTGACTATACCAGACGAATGCTGGTCCTTCCAGTGTCTGAACGAAGTAACGGAGCTTGGTAGCCTCCTGCTGTGCCGGAGTCCCTAACATAGGCCCGCACCTCGAGTTGAAGTGGTCCAAGTGCTATGGTGGGTCTACGGTCCCGTTAAAGGGGGAAAAAGTGGGGTTCCTAAATCCTGGCGGGGCCGGCATATCACCCACCCACGTTGGGTATGGCTTGCCTTCTGGTGGGATTTCCACCTTCCGAGTTTCCAGGGCCTCTAAGCGGGCGATGAGTACTTCCATTAGATAGTCCAGACGTGGATTCCTATCCTTATGGGGATATATAACTACAAGAACATTTTTGGGATCTTTAATCTGGTAGTCAAGCTCAGCAGCTCACGGGGCGGCTGGCGGAGCGACTCTCGGGGCAGCGGGAGGAAACTGAGCAGGGTCCCCCAGGTGATCCCGCCACTCGGGAGGGTTCGGTGAGACGTATCACACCCTATTTCCATGGGCTCCAGCCTCTCCCATATCGGTGAATGCAACGTGGTCACGATTGCCTAGGGGAATCTCGTCAAGGGGTAGGTGCTCCTATCCCTGTTGTCCTGGCTTAGGGTTATCGTAGTCAGGCTACCACTCTGCAATGCATTCGGCCAAAAGATCATCAACCAGCCTCTTTTTATCAGCAAGATGTTGGCATAGTGTGGCCTTCTCGGGGTCTTCCCCTTCCTTCTACACCGAGGAAGATGGGTCGGTAAGCTTGACAGCCCCGGCATGCTCTTTACCCTTGCCGATGTTTTGGCTCAGTGCTAGTGCCTCCGTGGGTACAGGGAGACCTGAAGGATCCTCTTTTGGCGAGTAATCCTCCCAGACGGTTCTAGTAGAGAATTTTCCTCAGGGTGTGGGTCCCCGTCGAGGAGCTCCATTCCGTTTCCCTCATCTCAAAGGTCATCCATTTTGACTGCCACTGCCCTTGACGATGTTCCCTCAGGGCCGCCCAGTAAATCGGGTTGTCGGCGGATCGCACAGAAAAGAAGGGCAGCGTACTGCCCCCATCCGCGGACGTGCGCGTGGGGGGTGGCTTCCTCAATAACTTTGCAGAGTACTTGAAAACTCTGGATGCATTGTTGTTGGAGGGCCTTGTGGTGGCCAAGTGACTCGGGGTGCCGAACCGCAGGGAGCGCAGCCTGGTCAACCCGACGGCACTGCTCGCGGATATCCTCGATATGTGCTTGACTCCTAGGATAAGGCACTAGCTGATGGAGAAGGTGGGAGTGAGTCACCCGAAGAGTCTGGCGGAAACATTCAAACTCTCTCGGGGTGAGTAAATCTGGCATATCAATGTCTGATCCTGCAACCGGCCAAAACTTCTCGGGGAAGTGGCCCGCTGTGAGGACGGTCCAGAAGCTCCATGACTCCAATTTGGGGTCCGGACCTTTCTTCCCCTGCTCATCAATCAAGAATGGATGGGGAGCTGGAAACGATGTCGAGGCAGGCCGCCGGGCCGGTGGGCTTGCCGGCGGGGAATACGGCGAACAGGCCGATTGGCCGCCGATCCCTGAGTCGTCCTCCAGGGGTTGCAGTGTCCTGTCTGCCACGTTGCGATAGTATAGGCCGATGAACGGGCCTCCTATCATAGAATGAGTGCTCGTCGAGGGTGTGTCACATTGCAACTCTTCCGTCGATCCCCAGAAAAGTTCCCCACCCTCCCTGACTGAGGGGGAAGGTGATTCTGGGGAGGCTAGTGGTAACTGCGTATTCAACCCCTGGGGGCATGCCAAGTCCTCATCCTCCTGAATATACCTTCGGAGAGAGGAGGGAATCATACGGATCTCTCATTTGGAGAGTAAGAGACTGACGCACCACGTCCCCATACCTGCCCTCGACTCAAAGGGTTGGGGGGAAGGTTCCATCGTCGAGTCGTACTCTACCTCAGAGTCTGAGAAATGGACTGGTCTGATTTCCGTCCGGACTCCCCTGGCATTCCTCTTACGACGACAACACCTCGCCTTCCTTTCCCTAGGTTTCTCCTCTGGGTAAGGATGATTTCTGTCAAGGAGTCCCCTGGCCGTGATAGCACTGGGGCAGAGGGGACTGAAGGACGGGGTGTGAGAATCATCGGGACAGATGTTGAACGGGACATGGGGAGGACATCCATGTGAGTGAGCGGCCAGATACGCAATGGATCCATACTCATGGATAGTGGTAGGGGGATTGACCTCATACCCAGTGCAATGGGTGCTGGATAGAGTCATACCCAGAGCATATCTGTCATGAAGTATCCTTTGGCCTTCCAGATCAGTGGCACAGAATGAGCCTTCATGATGGGTGGCACTACCGCGGATTGGTCCGCGGTGGCCATTGCCTGTGCCCGCAACTGGGAGAGTCGACCCAACCTGCCTGCAGGGCGGTCGGGGCCTCGATCTTAGTCGGGCATGTGACTGCCCCTGCTCAACGTGTGCGAGGGTCTGGTAACAGGATTCAGCAGTGGATCGGGCCATAGTGGTTGCTGATATTGGTGCCCCAGGACGGGCATCCTCTTCTGCTCGTTCCCAACACTGGCGTCGGGTCAGATGTGTTAGAGCCGGTGGTGCAGGCATAAAGATTTCCTACTCCTCGGCCCGTGGAGTCAGGCGGCGGTGGCGACGCAGCCTGGCAGGGGCTCTTGCCATAAACCCTTTTGAAGGTTCTTCGATCGAGCGGACCCAGACATCCCCCGCCTCATTGGCATAGGGGATGGATGTGTCAAGGCACTCCGAGGATAGGCTCCCGAAGCAGTTGAACGTCGGAGTGGGGAGAAGCAGCTCCCTGCGTGGCCCTCGGGGGCAACGACGATGGTGAGGCACAGCCGCCTCTAGATCCAAATGGGACATGCCCCTGGTGGAGATGAACCCTTCCTCCTCATACCTACGAACCAAGTCATTGATCACCCTTCACTGGATGATTTCTGATTGTGAGAGGGTGCGTGAGCGCCCGACAGTCGTAGAAATCAAAGCCAGAGTGACTATGGAAAATGTGGGACTGCGTGGGGTAGCCATGTCGGTACTGCCCCTACCCCTGTACTAGTGGGCAGGTGGCGATCGAGCTCTGGATGCAGTGATCTGATTCCTCGAAGCAGGGAGATGAACCCATTAGTACTTACAGGAAAAGAAATTGACAACCAGTAGCCCAACATCATTCTGTCTTCTGTGGTCAGTGAGAGGGATCCATGCTGACGACGTCACAAAACGGAGTGATCAAAATCCTGACTACCACAACCCCTGGTGGGTTTCACGTCCCGGTGATAGGTACCTGGACCTGCTGACATGCTAATCTTCTGACACCCCTAATTCTACCATTCTCCATATTGAGGAGAAGATATTCACGTCGGGTTCACCATTTTCTTTTTCCGACGCTTTTACGTTGGGGCGTGCGTGCATGTCCATCACGCATGGGAGGATGCGCGGCTTGTTTCCCCACATTCCCACTTTCCAAAGGCGGGTGGCATCTGTTCCTTGTTTAGGGACGTCTGCTCCTTGATCGAAACCTGGATGATGGGATGTCGATTCTTCCTTTCATGGATTCCTCCTCGGAGCTCGTCACCAAGTCTGAGTCTCCCTCATAGATTTAAGATGGTTTTGTCGATCTTGTTCTCGGTGCCATATCTACATGGATGCTAGTAAATTATGCTGCTTCCGTCTAGATTCTCCAAGGGGTCTTGTCGGGGCAGCAACCCTCGGTGAGGAGAATGGTCACGTTTGGGTGTCGTTGGCATGCCTTGACGCTGGGGGTTGGCATGTCTGTCTTCTGTCCATTATCACAGGGCTTCTCGAGGGCGCAGAATCCCGAGCCATCCCACATCAAACGCGGGGATTGTGTACCATCTGAGGTTTTCTTTAGCTATCCATGTTTAACACGGGGTATGCCGCGAGTTTAACGTCTTGCGGAGACGGATCGTACTAATCGGAACACTGAGAGTGGATCAGATTAAAGGACCCCCTATGGGGAACACCGATGTTGGGGCCAGCATGTGGGCAGTTTCCCAGATGACATGGAGTGGAATGGGGTGGCATGATCTCACCGGGATGTGGTGGCCCAGGTAAGGATCGGGATGGATGATGGATTGATAGGCTTGAGCCTCGTGGAGGCTTCCTACGTATCCCCATGGCGGGGAATCAAAGTCTGTGTAGTTCGGTGCATACAGTTTAACGTCATGCGGGACGAGGGCCTACAGTTTAACGTCATGCGGGACAAGGGCATTTGGGGATTACGCTTTGGGGCGGCCCATGGTGGATATGGGGCTTACGCTCTGAGGCGGCCCATGGTGGGTATGGGGCTTACGCTCTAAGGCGGCCCATGGTGGTTATGGGGCTTACGCTCTGAGGTGACCCATGGTGGGTATGGGGCTTACGCTCTGAGGCGGCCCATGGTGGTCGGAGAACCGACGTGGAGAGGTCGGAACGACCGGGTGGTGGGCTTGAACCTCGTGGAGGCTTCCTACATACCATGCGTTAGCACAGATCAAAGTCCTCGTAGTTCTCTGGGATGGGGCTTATGCTCTGAGGTGGCCCATGGGAGGATTTCATGGTCGATTCGCATTCTAAGCCCACGTGATTCATGCTCGGTGTGAGAAACAAGATGCAGCAGGGACGAGACGATCATGTCGGAAAGGGTGCATCCGTGAGAAGCGGGAAGGGGCTTACGCGTTGAGCGGCCCAAAGAGGAAATAGGGGCTTATGGGTGGTTAGCGGCCCTTGGTGCCAGGGCTTACTCTATGATGGACGCTCGTGGTGCGACAAAGCGTAGTGGGAAAGGGACTCCACTGGCCTTGGCAGGGGGGAGTATGAAGATTCATGGGTGCAACCTTCCACAAGAGAGGCTAGGGGCTTACGCTCTGAGGCAGACCTTCCCCAGTGGACAAACGCCACTCCGACAAGGAGGATCTCATTCCATGCGAGGAAGATTCCATTCCAGTGGAGACGAGTGGGCATAAAGAATTCCCGAGTTGGGGGGACCCTGCATGCGAAGCATGTGGTTTGACCACAGTTTAACATCATGTGTTAAGGACAAGGTGCTTAGCAGTTTAACATCCTCCAGTTTGGACGAGGTGGGTTCACTCCACACCCCTAGGGCTTACATGCCCAATGCCCTCTTCCCCTTGTGGGAGGGAAGGAATCAGCAAGGCTATAGTGAAGGGGGGCTGTTGGGCGAACCGTTGAAGGGTCCACGTTAGTGTGGCTATGCGAAGAAACAATAGCTGTGAGTGTGCCTATGCAGAGAAGCATAAGGCAATGCAACGCAATGGAAAACACCGCCCAAGGGACCGTGAGGTTACTTCGTATGAGCCTGGAAGGCTGTATGGGAAAAAAATGCATGGTGTGCATGCCCGGCAGGGAAGACATCTAGTACCAGTGCGGAGAGGCAGCCACAGGGCGTCAAGGTAAATGATCCTGGGTGTTGTGCGCAAATAGAAGGTTTGTGCGCAAAACACTGGGATGGCGCGCAATAGAACCAGAGGATTGCGCGAAGAGGTGTCTGAACGCACGGAAGGGGATTGGGCACACAGAAGGGGATTGCGTGCATAGAGAAAGGATTTCATGCAAGGAAAGAACCCGGATGAGTGGGAAAATTCACTTAAGCCAGTGGAGTTGCGCGCAAAGGAGAACCCCGGGGAAAGGTTGCGTGAAAAGGGGAATTACCTGGAATTCATATTGTGCATGGGGGGATTCGAATTGCGCGCACAGGATCCGTTCTGAATTCCGCAACCCCAAACCATTTGGGGTCACCTTCTATTTATAGGCATCGGTCGGCGCGGAATCTAAGGTTGCACGAAATAATTGCGCGATAGAGGAGGAGGCATGAAATATCAACCGTGCGGACCACGGGTGTGAAATTATTTCTCACCGGGGCCGGGACTTTTCGCGAATCCCGGGTTGCCTTTCCCGCGGGACATTTTTTCCACTCACTTCACCCAATTTTTCATGCACCACTCCCAGGGCCTCCGGACCGGGCCTCTGATTCCGAATATGACTTCACTCTGTCATTTCGAAACTTCCTCTGGGTGTTACGGACTTTTTTTGACACCTACAATTACGTATTAACTTTTCATTTCATGTACATATGATGAGACACTCATTTCTATCTAATCAACTATTTTTATGAATTCTTATGTAACGTTGTTATACTGTCGAAATTGTACCCTGATTTTCTATGAAAAAGTTATTGTGTTGTGAATATCATTCCCATTTCATTATCAAGGGTTTTAAAATTTATAAACAATTATTTGTTGATTATATAGTTTAATGTATTATTTCCAAATTCCCTTATCATGGAAGAAATTATGAGGTTTAATGAATCCATGTTATATGATCCATGTAGCACAGTTATGCATGAAATGAAATGATTGAGAAGAGTGTGCCCTGATAGCACTCCAATGCATTGGGTAAAGATTCGTATCATGATACCTCAAGTGAAATGAGTTTTTAATCATGATAATTACTTTTTAATTAGTGTTTAATCATTCTCCATGTGCAATTATCATTTTCTTATGCTAATATCATGTTAAATGGTGTTTCCACATTTCCATGTTATGATAATAATGTTATGCCATGCCTTTATGTTCATGTATCTCTTGTGCTCCATTGATATGCCTATTGACTAACATGTATTATATTCTTTATGTTATGCCTTGTTTACTCACTTATTGGGCTTTATATCTCACCCTTTTCTTATGTATGTCCTCAAGTTATCCCATATAATTCTAAGTACGAAGGAATGTCTGTGGTCATGTAAATTAAGTTTTCAATAAAGATGTTTATTTCGTGTTTTGAGTTTTTATGTAATGATCTTAAGCCCCAAAGAATATAGACCTCTCGATCTTTTATTTTTTATTAAGTTATGATTTTATTTAATAAAATATGATTAAGTGTGAAATATTGAGCAATGTTGTTATAGTTGGTATCAAAGGATAGGTTTAGTTATTTTTGGGATTTAGATTAGAAAACCCTAGTGAAATTATTAGGGATATGAATATGTATAATAAAAACATCCCTAAATTTTTGTGAGTAATTAGTAAGTGGTTTATAAAAAAATAAATCTTTGTCTGGATACGAGCTGGTAGATGTAGATCCGGTACATATGTATCTAGGGTTAAAACCTGAAAACACCGCTTTGATCAAAATTCAAACAAGAACTGGTTCATGACAATAGTCCTTGTCGCCCTCTTGGTTAAGACACTCCCAGGGGATATGATTTGGTAAATTCATAATATTACTATGAACCATTTTTATGGGAATAAAAAATTCCCCTAATAATATGAGGAATATTGACAAAAAATTATTTGAATGAAAAAATGATGAATTTCCCAATGAGAATCCTAATCAAACAGGAGCTCAAATAGGACATATCATGATTATTCCAAACCAGCTATCAGAAATAACGATTAAAATTTGGTACCTTTTTTAATGCCCAATGACATCAAGGAAGAGGAAGATGAAATCTCCTGAAAGTACATCTGATAAAGGTGATAGGGGAAAGAAGACCCAATTTCCATTGTGAAACAAATGTGCAAAGAGGCACCAACGGAAATGTTAAAAAGGGACTAGGCGATGATTTGAGTGTTGAAGGGAAAGCCACAATGTATCTAGTTTCCATGAAATAATGGATAATGTGATGGATGGAAACAATGCTCCATATAAGGAATCTTACACGGTTCTATTTCATAAATGTGGAAAAGTTTGGCATTATCAAAGACGATGATCTATTGCAACTGATGAGAAGCATGATGAGCATCAACAATATCCTTGATCAAAGGAGAATGAGAAGTCCTATGCTAAGATGGATAATGATGATTTAATTACATGTAACCATTAATTAAAATTAGTGTATGTCATAATGTATTCTTATTAATGTGTTATTATTATACATTTTATATTTTCCAAGAACATTGAGTCCCAAACAGAAATGATATTAAATAATTAGGTAAAAAACTTCTATAAGTGTCGTATCACATGTTGAATAATTTGGGAATGTTCTTACTAAAAATTTTATAAGGCACCCTTTGATGGAATTTGAGGAAAAAAGGAAAATGTCATTGCCTATGCCTCAAGGTAGTCCCACGAATGATCTAGAGTTGGAAGAAGTGATCATTGAATTATAAATAAGGTGGAATTATCACTTTGGGGAGAAGTATGAAATATATACAAACCACAAAATCCTCAATTATATATTCATATAGAAATATTTTAACATGTGCCAATGAAAATGGATTGAGGTAATCAAATTCTATGACTTCTCAATCCATTACCACCCAGGGAAAGAGAACAAGGTGGAAGATTCTCTAAGTAGAAATTAACTAGTGATTCTATCATTGATGATAATTGAAAAGGATCCAATGTTCATATGTTTAATGAATATAGACATTGTAATCACAAAGAAGGAATCATCATCAATCATTTCATAATGTATTGTTCAACCGTTTATTTTGGAAATGAAAAAGGATGTTCAAAAGGATGATGTGGGAGTTCAAAAGAAAGTGGAAGCTATTAGAGAAGGGAAATCCCTGGAGTTTAATGTTAATGACGAAGTAATTATGATATTTGGGACAAGACTTTGTGTTCCATCAAATCTGGAGTAAAATAATGAACTTTTGGATGATGCATAAAGTTCAAATTTATCTATTCACCCGAGAAACACAAAAGTGTATCAAGATCTCTGATAGCGTTATTGGTGGGATAACATGAAGAAGGGGATCGTTGAGTATATATCAAAGTGCCTGGTATGTTATCAAGTGAAGGCTGAGAGGCATAAGTATAAGGGGATGATGCAACTATTACCCATACCAGCAAGGAAATGGGAGTACATAAACATTGAAATTTTCACAGGACTTATGAAGACATCCAAAAGAAACTATACTATATGGGTTGCTTGGGATTTTCCTACAAACACTGAACACTTAATTACAATTATAAAGGATTTCTCATTAGATATACTAGAATTCATATATATCAGAGAAGTGTTAAGGCTGCATGGAGTTCCACTATCTATTGTATCCAATTGAGATATAAGATTCACTTCTATCTTCTAGAAAATACTTCAACATGCTCTAAACACTAAGTTGAACTTTATTGTGATTATCATCCTTAAACTGATGTCCAAACTAAGTAGACTATCCAAACACCTGTGGACATGTTGAGATAATTCTCAGTGGACTTCAAAGGATAATTGGATCAACATCTTCTTTTGGTTGAGTTCTCTTACAATAATAATTTCTACTCAAGCATCCAAATGGATCCTTATGAAGCCATGTATGGGAAGATGTGTAGAAAACTAACATGTTGGTATGATATTGGGGAGAAAAACACATAGGTAAAAAAATGGTCGAAGAAATGGTGGATAAGGTTAAGACTATCCAGGATCACATTAAAACTGCTCAGATTTGACAAATGTTCTATGGTTATAATCGTCAATGATACCTAGAGTTTGGTGTTCGAGACTTGATATTCCTCCGAATTTCACCGTGGAAGAGAGTAATGAGATTTTGGAATAAGGGAAATCTTATTCCAATGTACATTGGACCTTTTGAGATCATTGATCACATTGGAGTGGTGGCCTATCAAATAGAACTCCCACCAAACCTGTCTCAAGTACATGATGCATTCCATGTATCACTATTGAAGAAGTACATACCTAACAGATCGCATGTACTAAATCCATAGGTAGTACCAAAGGGTAAAGACCTCTCCTATGAATAGAATCTAGTGAAGATATTAGATCATAGGGAAAAGGTTCTACGAAATAAGACAATTCCCCTTGTTAAGGTGTTGTGGAAAAACAAAATGTTTGAATAATCAACATAGGAATCAGAGGAAGTGATAAAGCAAAGTTACCCTCATCTATTTTAGTGTGGGAAAAGAAACTTTCAAGGTAGAAATTTCATAAGGGTGGAAGATTATAATGGCCCAAACATTCATTAATAAAAATTCCTCTTGATCTAATTAAATGTATTATTATGTAAAATGGTTATATAACATATGCATATTCTTGGTTTAATGTTTTCAGAATTTAAAATACAATTATGAATTTTGATCATTTTTAATATAGTCATTGAACAGTGATCACATGATTAGTATAAATATAGGACTTTAATAAATCAAATTTACTCACAGAAAGGAAGTGATGGCATCATCCAGTAGAATTGCTCCCTACGAAGCCCATTTTTCAGATTTAGGAAAAGAGGTAGCATCACAAGGCTTCACTCTGGACCAATTCCAAGTCGATCTTCAACACATAAAGCTTGAACAGAACCCCCTATGGGAAAAGTGGAAGTTAATAGAGATTACTATCCGAGTGATGTTATATGAGCCTCCCCAAGAGTCTATCACCATTGCACACCTTACCCTTTGGTCTTATGCAGGTGTTATAAGGGTATATGTAATAAGGCCCTAGCACTATTATTATGTTCATTATTTTTATATAAAGAATACACATTCATTTTATTATTATTACTTTGTAAATAGTTTTTAAAGCACACATAGTATTTTTAGTTAATATTAAATTAATAAATATATTTTTATGAATTAATGTATTTTTGAATTAAATAATATTTTTAAGAAATTTTATTACTAAATTAATTTTTAAATATAAATTATCGTATAATTTTTATGAATACAATTGTGATTTTTTTAAGGTTTGATAGTAGATTTTGTCAAAACCCATGAATTTTCGATAAATGTCAGTTTTCATTTTAAAATTAAAATTTTAAATATTTAAAAAATTATTTAGATGAAATAAATATTATTTTCAGAATCAGGATGTCAAATTTATCCGATGGTGAATTTTTCATAATGTTCTGAGACATTTGAATTTTTGTGTAAAAATTAAATAACATTTAATTATATAATGGTTTTTATTACATAATAATTACCAATAGTGATTTAATAAAATAATATAAATGGTATTTTCTGACAATATAATCTTTAACATTAAAATAACGTAATTTTAGATTTGTTTGATTAATTTTGTGGTGCCTTAGTGTACTCTCCAAGACTTATAAAACATTTTAACTTTTAAAATCATTTCCTTTATAGTGTGAATCAATTCCACATAATAAATCATACTATTTAAAGAATTTAGGTAATTGGACATATAAAATAATGTTTTTGACTCCCCTTTGGAAAAAACCATTGGATGGTTTGTGGTTTTGATTAGTTTAATGTGTGGTGTCCAAAAACCTAAATAATAAATAATTCCCTCTCTTTTCCTATATAATCCACCCAAGCTCCCACATATCCCCACTAAAATACTTTTTAGCTTGACCAAACTTTTCCACACTCTCTCTAAAATCCTACCAAGGCTCCACAAGATCCCAATAATCCTCTCTCATGCCTCTCACAAGCCTTTGGTATTGCACTTCCATGTAAGGATTTCTTCTTTTATCATTTTTGTCTTAATTTAATTATGTTGTTATATCTTTTTATTTTCAATTAAAAATGTTGGGGTATGATTTCTCACCACCCCCATACTTCCATCCTTATGTTTGAATGATTGTATACCTATTTATTTATCATTAATTCCTCCCATTTACACCCGTTACCTTGCATAAATTTTATATGGAATTTCTCTCTTCTAATTGACATTCAAGAAATTATTTTGTATTATGAATCTAAATTCCATTAGATATGTTGGTAAATGTATCTATATGACCCCTTACATACCATTTCAGGTACATATGATGAAACACCTCTTTCTCTCTAATCAACCATTTCTATGGATTCTTATGTCACGACGTTATGCTGCGGAAATTGCACTGTGATTTTCCAAGACAAAGTCATTATGTAGTGAATACCAAGCCCATTTATCTATCAAGGGTATTCATAGTTATGAAAATTTACTTATTTATTATATAGTTTCATTTGTGAATTCCACATTCACTTATCATTGAATAAATGGTGGTGTATAATGAATCCATGTTATACGATCCTTGTGGCACACTTATGCATGAAATGAAATGATTAAGAAGGTTGCACGCTGATAGAGCTCCAATACATTAGGTAAAGATTAGTATCATGATACATCAAGTGAAATGAGGTTATACTCATGATAATTCAATTTTAATGAGGTTTTACTCATGATCCATGTGTAATTATCCTTTGATTATGCTAATATCTTGTTAAATGTTGTTGTCACATTTCTATGTTATGATAATCATGATGTGTCATGCCTTTATTTTCATGTTTCTCTTATGCTCCATTGATATGCCTATTGCCTAACATATACTATTTTTTTCATGTTATTCCTTGTTTACTCCCTTATTGGGCTTTATATATCACCCTTTTCTTATGTATGTCCTCAGGTTATCTCATGCAATGCTAAGTACGAAGGAATGTGTGTGTTCATGTAAAAGAATTTTTCAATAAAGATGTGTATTTGATGTTTTATGTTTTCATGTAATGATACTAATCCCCAAAGACACTATACCTCTCTATATTATATGTTATATCAAGTTAATATTTTATGTAATAAAATATTTTTATGTAATAAAATATTTTTATGTGTTAAATAAATAGCAGGGTTGTTATATGTATCTCTAGCAATGGTTTATGAATGTGGTCATATAATTCTAAATATTAAACAAAATGATGATATTTGATCTCAGGACCACTTATATAATTTATCTAAGACTTTAAAAATAATCTACAATGAACTATCTTTATAAATATAATAATTATACTTTTAGAAAAGAAAAATTTTTATGGATTCTGGAACCTTTGGCTATAGTCTATATCAACTATGTTCATAGGTGTTATTGAAAATTCCTACCACCACTATATATATGGATCGTGGACTTATGACTTTCACATTAACTTACCATGAAAAACATCCTTTTTCCATAGTCCATATTAACTCAAACACCGGTTATACCTCCATTAAAATGTTTGTGTCTTGGTTATTCTAACCTGACCAAAAAGCAGATCACCGGTTGTTCCTTGTCATTGGAAAAAAGAATATCTCTGGGTTATGCCTCTAGGTTTGTAAAAGGCAAGGTGTTTTTATTCATTCCATAGTATGGTGAAAGATAGATATTAAATAGTTACACTCTCCTTTTAAAGTGAGGTCTATCTAGTGCATATCCATGTGACACCCTTGTATTTTAAAGAATAACCTAGGGCTGGTTTTGAAGGATAAATAGGTACTGGAGATAATTTTTCAAATGGAACTAGATTCCATGAAATAGTGAATATTCTATATCATAGAGGTTATGATTGTGTCATGGTTGGAAAACTACGGTGTGGAAGATAGTTTTCATGGATCTAGTTTTTTTTAATAGTTGTGTCATGGAGTGTTGGTTTTTGGGTGGAGTCTTATAATGTGGATTCCGCACTATTCTTCCAATTTTGGTATCATTTCACTGTGGAGGGTGTGAGGGCTTAGAGTTTATGGTGTAGTGATGACCAATTCATCATAGTTCCTTTCCCCTAGATTATATGATCTCACTGTTGATTGTGCACGTGGATTCTAAATGTGTTTTTACTAGGAACCATTATGGTGTGGCCATCTCTTTTGTGTCATATTTCTTTCTCATTTGGGACCCATTGTGCCATGGCCCTATGTGTTGTGTTGTGATTCATGTTTTCCAAAATTTCCTATGTGTTCTGTTGTGATGCATGTCTTGTTCTCTCTTATATTTAGGTCCTTTATAATTAAGTCCATTTGATTCTTGGATGCTGGATTCACCTCTTCTTATTGAACCTCATGATGGAATAACACAACTAACTTAAATATAATTACATAAACAAACCACATTATAATTACAAATATGTAATGAATATTCAGACACACTTCCACATCATCAGTTCCATCAACATCTCCACATCGTTCACCCCCCCCCACACTAAGCTTATTATTTGCACATTCCACATCAATTGTAACTATATGATGAATGAAACAAAACCTATTAAGATTCAATGTGGTTTTTAAGATATTTCTTATCTATTTCTGATGTCTAATTCACACACTAGGTTCACCAAACATTACTACCATACAAATAAGTAAATCCTTAGAAGTTACTAATCTAATGTCCAATCTATAAAATATTTATCAGATATGATACTATTAGGACCCACCCACATAGGAACTCCAGTGGAGTTGGGAATATATTAGTTGTCTAACCCCCCCCCCCAATCCTATATTTAATTACACATGGGTCGGTTACAATTGGAAATGTAATGATACATCCCATGTCGGTATCATAACCAACAAATGACCTGACTTTCCACTAACCTAAGAGGTGTTCGGGATCCCTACAGGTTAGGAATGATCCCCTAGAAGAAAAAAAATACAGTTAATGTGGAATATTTTACCCCGAAATTAGAGTAGCTTAAAATTTATTGTTCACCTGAAAACCAGACATGTCTCATTCATAAGTTGAATATCTATGAAAATATTAGATACGTAAAAAATAAATAAAAACGAAGTAGATATCATAGATGAAAAATAAAATCCCATTATTAACAAGCAAAATTGAATAAGGTATTCTTTTTAAAATATGAAATTGTGTTTGTTTGGTTTGTATGGTGTTGCGATTGTGAGCCCAATTGTGTTTTTGTATGGTTTTGTGGTTGTTGGCATGATTGGTATGCCATTTTTTCCATTTTGTAGTTCCTCCACCATTTTATATCAACCCAAACCTTACCCATTTAAATGGAACCACCAATTTGTCACTAGTTCAATTAAACTAAATCGTACAAAACTACTTCACTAGGGGACCCTATAGGAATCCTTATGGACACCCTAGTCAAATAAACATCACAACACATGTAATGAATCCTTCCACCCGCAATCACGCTATGGAAAATCATACCTTCTATTAGTTTAGGACAATTTTTCTTGACTAGATACATTATGTTTCTAGATAAACACTGAAAACCCAGTTTAAAAAAATTCATATGGATCACATGTGGGATATTAAAACATTTTAGTGAAAGTGATTCTCATAGCCAGTTCCATTGATCAGGTGGTTGGGAAGATGGGTGTGATCTACTTTGGTCCTGAGTAATGCATGGAGAAGTAAGGGTATTGTTTACCATAACTAGTTCTATTGATTATAGTTGGATGATGAACCTAGTTGAACTTCATTTATGTAATTATTTTTTTAATTATTAATATTACTAATCAAATATGAATAATATGAATAAAGAATGGATGGATGTCAATCGGTTGACAAAAGAATATGAACATAGCATGAAAGAGTTTAACATGTTTTCATAATATCATGCATATGACCCTTCTAAAATCCTTTTTCCATGTTTACACAGTTATTATTCAATAAAAATTAGTCCATGGTAGTTTGAAGAACACTTGATCTATCACTTAATAGATCAAAGTTATACATGTTGGAATAAACCTAGGGAAAAACAAATATAGGTAGTGGCTAGGATAACACTGTGTTTATGGACCATCTTATATGATTACAATAATGAACAATGGATATGACCATATGGAGGATGTGATTATAGATTTGAATGATAATGAAGATCATATTGAGGAAATGATAAGGATAGTTGAAGATTAACTTCATGATTTCACAAAATTGTTTGAGAAGTTAAAGAGTTGTACAAAGTTTCCATTGTATGCTAGATGCACTAAATATACAGAATTTTCATCCATATTAAAGCTATATAATTTGAAATCACATAATGGGTGGAGTGACGCTAGTATTACTGAAATACTTGCTCTCCTGAATGAAGTTCTCCCATAAGATAATGAGGTCTCAAAACAAACATAAACCCCAAATGAATGCTATGCTCGATGGGTATGATCTTTGAAAGAATAGACACCTACCCGAATGACTGTATACTATTTCTCAAGGACAAAAAATAACTTAAAGAATAACCAAATTGTGGTGATTATCAATACAAGAAAGATGAACCTAGTCCTATGAATGTTGTGTGGTACTTTACAATCATTCCAAGGTTTAGGAGCCTATATGGAAGTGAGGAGACTATAGGAAAATTAACACAGCATGAAGATACAAGAATTAAAGATGGGAAACTATGTCCCTTGATAGACTCTCCTAGGTGGAAGAAAATTGATCATGAGTATTCTGAATTTGGAAACAATCCGAGAAACCTTTATCTTGCATTATCTACAGATGAAGTGAATCTGTTTGGTTTTCAAAGAAGCACTCACAGTTCATGGATGATTATGTTGGTAAATTATAACTTACCATCTTGGTTATGCATGAAACAAAAATACATCATGTTATTTATGCTTATAGTAAGACCAAAACAATTGGGTAATGATATTTATGTTCATTCGGCTCTATTGATTGAGGATTTTAAATTATTGTGGGATTCAGGTGTTACATTGTATGATTCATACAAAAATAAAGATTTCGCATTGAGATCAATGTTGTACGGGAAAATAAATGACCTTCCTGCTTATGGAAATTTTTAAGGATATAAAATTAAAGGAATTTAAGGTTGTACCATTTGTGAACAAGGTACATAGTCAATTATGTTGAAACATTCCTCAAAAAATGTGTTTCTAAGACATCACAGATTTCTACCCAAATGACATAAGTACTAATTTAGGACGACACCATTTTATGGAAGTTCGGAATAATGTAAATCACCTTCTCTAATAAAAAATTATAAATTGTTTTAGAAAGTAAAATATGTGTAAAATACTTTTGGTAAACTATTTTTGAAAAACCCTACATGAAACCAGTTGGAAAAAGTGATCAATTTTTTTGAATTACCATAATAGAATTGTCTGTATCTCAGACATTTTCTTAATGTTATCCTTGTTGAAAAAAATGTAAGTGATAGTGTCATAGGTATATTTCTAAATTCACCCAGTAAAAAAAGATGGAATTAATGATAGGTTAGAAATGGTTTAGATGGGAATACGAGAGGAGTTGGCACAAGGGAAGGGTGAAAAATGATCATTTCTTCCTCTTGCTACTTACACTCTTTTTAGGAAGGATAGATATCATTTTTGAAACTTCTTGAATGATGTATATGTTTAAGAAGGGTATTCATAAAATATCACCAACATCATGTTAATGAAAGATTTAAAGTTAAAATGTCCAAAATCACATGACTTCCATGGTTTGATACAATACCTAATTCCTATAGCGTTATGTTTCCTTTTTACCAAGAATGCATTCCATACATTAAAGATTCTCTATTTTATCTTTAAATCTATATGCAGCAAATTTATAGACCCAGTGAAATTAACAACTATGGAAATAAAATTTTCCATCATATTTTGTGAATTGGAAATGTTCTTCCCGCTGAAATGATATGATGGTTAATTTGGTAGTTCACTTGGTGGGAGAGATTGACTATGTGGTCCTGTAAAATATTGATGGATGTAACCCATTGAACGGTATATGAATATTATGAAAGGGTATGTCCAAAATTGATGTCAGTCAGAGGTTTTTATTTTAGAGCAATATATTGTTGAGGAAGCCATTGAATTATATACTAAATACTTGTCTAGTGTGGAAAGCATTGGCCTACCAAAATCTCATCACACTGGGAATCTTGAGGGTGAAGGAATTTCTAGAAGAGAGGTTTTCACAAACAATATTATAGATCCAGAGAGACCCACCTTTACATTTTTCAAAACAGTTTCAAAGTTGACCCATTTGTTTAAACCCAAAAAAAATTCTTCGTTATTTGAATCCATATAGGGCTGAAAAATGGCAATCAGATACACATAATCGACCATTTATATGATAGTTTCAGGAACATATTTTTAAGAATTCTGATGACAATCCAGACTCAATTTCAGAACAACTTTGATGGCTATATATAGTACCAAGTGTGTATATATTATCTTACAATACTTATATAGTTAATGGTTATACATTCTATACTAATTAACATGATGAAGGTAGTACCATGAAGAATAGTGGGGTTACACTTGTGTCTGAAGTGATTTTTTTTCTAGTGCTAATGGGAAAATCCAATTTATGCGAATATGTTATACTTTGGAATCATCAAAAAAATATGGTATTTGGATTATATGAAATTAAAAGTTTATATTTTTCAATTCAAGTGGATTAATAATAGAAGGGTTGCTAAAATAGATTAATTGGGATTCATGAATGTTGATTTCAGTAAGGAAGGTGATAAATAAAAACCATTTATAATGTAATCCTAGGTAGTATAAGTATTTTATGTTCAGGATCCTGTAAACCAAAACTGGTCAATTGTTCTGTTATTGACCAAAACAACTGAAGCTTCAGATAAAAATTCAATAGGGATTGACCCTTTCTTTAGGACTTTTAAATCATTTTTTAGTGGTCCCATTATAGATGGCATTTTTTATGTAAGAGGATACCACAATGAAGGTGTTTAAACAGTCGATAGAGGGTAAAAATATCTTCATATTTCAAAAAATAGAGTTAAATAATCAGGTTATTTTTTATTGTAATATACATTGTGTTACCTTATATTATTATATGTTTGTTGTGGATTTTTTGTAATCTAAATTTAATTCTAAACCTCTTATATAGATAATGACTTTTGCACCTACTGATTCAACCAATCCTAAGGCACAACAGGTCTCTCAACTTACTATTTCTAGCCCCAGTGCATTGGAATAACAAGTTTCTCAACCTATTTTTTTCAGTCCTAGTGTTGAGGTACAATAGGTTTCTCAACCTTTTATTGCTGGTCCCAATGCTGATGCTAGCGCTCTAGAGGAACATAATGATGATTCTGAAACTAAAGAAATGGTATGCAATTAAACCATGGTGAATCAAAAAAAACAAGAGTGTCGTAGTTTGAGTTTGTTATCCAAAATACTTAAGGTAAAAGAAAAAGGCATCAAATTTGATGTGGGATGGAATAAACGAGGTCAGCATGTTAAACCCAATAAATCTATCTTTAGTAGCTACATTGAAATTTTCACTTGACAACACATGCCAATTGATGTATAGTCATGGAACCATGTTCTCATTGGTATTAAGACACTACTGTGGGAAGAGATTATAGTAACATTATGATAAATTTTCTTTAATTTATTAAAATAAAATAAAATACTAAAACATTGACTTACTCTACATCATCCATTGCAGAGTACATTTATAGTAGATTAATCGCACAAGAAATTTATATTAATTGTTTTAGGAATGACTCATATAGGATTTAGTATAATTTTAATGAAATATCATCTTAAAAATATAGAAGGGAAAATCAAGTAGCACGCACATCCTCTTTATTCACACTTGATATACCAAGTAGAGTGGGATGCATTTAGATTTCGTCGTGTGGATCAGACTTTTCAAGTACATTGTTTCTGGAAATATGTTGTTTGATGTTGCATGTATTCATCAATTTGATTGAAAATTTTTTATTTATGAAATAGTAACTTAGTGCTAAAAATAAGAAATGGGTTTCCAAACCAGTGTACCCCTACCGTAAAGTCAGGATGGGGTGCGCTTGACTTGAGAAAAAATTGGTACGTATTTTAAATCTACTGTAATACTTTTATGTGATATAAAACAAAACCATAACCATGTTCCTCTATTTATATGTAGATTGATGAATTGAAATTGAAAGCCACATCCATCCCATGCCATGTGCTATGGAAGGAGGCTCATGTAAATAAATAGGGGTTACTGATAGATGATAATATACAAAAATTGTGGGAAACATGTATAAGTATGACATAATATAAATTTTTTTTATTTGACCCACTGTTAAATAAAAATGATTACTTAATTTCCTATATTTTCTTTCTAACATCATCACATGAATCAACAACACCCACACCAGATGCAGAGATACTTTTAGTGGACTTGAAGCAGCCAGAATAGTATGGCCACGTCAGAGGTGCGGGTTTTGGGGTGACAACCTGAATAAATTTTCAGAAATAAAAACATGTTGAGGATCAAAATGAGGAAATTAAAAATATGAGAGAAACATTTTCTATGTTTCAAGAAGAATTATAATATCAGAGAGATCTGATAGTAAGTTTTATGGGCGGTAAAAGAGAAGAAACCACTCAAGAACAACTCGTGCATGATGATCTTGCCTCACACCCCACTAGTTTTGAGGTGATCCATTCCCCTAAAAACCTAACTTAGCTGAGGTAATAAATGTTATAATAATTTGTTTCTATGAAATGTGAATCACATATACACTAATACCTTTCTTGTACTGATATTACCCACAGTGAAAATGACTGTGATTTATATCTATCAACTCCCACCTATCACCCTGTAGCGAGGGCTATGGTGTTCAATATGAAGAGTGACATGCTACAAAACAAACCACTTGAAACAGATCATGTCAGAGTGTTGATTGATGCATCTCATGAGATGAGCACTGAGATATATATTCAAAATGATGAAGAAGACATTCATACAGTTGAACAAGTTGTTGGAATATTCATCACATGGTCGTTAATTCTTGTAAAAAACATGTCGACAAGAAGGTATTAATTTCCAATGTATTGTTTAAGATGAACCATTAACATTTAATAAAAAAAGGTCTAAAATGATGAATTTTATTACATAATGACAAAGAGATGGGTTGAAACAAAAATATCAACTCAAAAATATCTCAAGGATCAACCAACTGATCGAAATGATCTATTGAGAGCACCTTCATCGCACCCGTTATATATCCACATTTAATATCATTGTAGGCTCATGTGGATACAAAGTTTATAGACATAAGTACTCACATAGTTGATTTTGAATAAAATATGTATATAGGGAAGAATCAGATTTCATTAGTGATGAAAATATAAATGAAATCCTTAAGTATGAATGGCTAGGAGCCTCATTTGTAAATTTATACATGATGTATGTTTTCATGATTTGTTATTACAAAATCTAATATAATATGATAATTATGAATAAATATATTTCATATTTTTCACAGGCATATATATGAAAAAAATTAAGGTATTTCCCCATGAACCAACATTTGGTCTCGTTAGTCCTCACTTAACCTCTTCAAAAGAAGAAATAAATTCTGATAAAGGGGGTTTAATAATGTCATCCCTACTCAAATCATTTGAAAACAAAATTATGGATGATAGACTCTTTTTAATACCAACTATACAGGGGTAAAACTATACATTTTATTCATATCAACTTTTTTTATTACTTATTCTTTTTTTTATTTTTAGGCATCATTGGATGTTCATTCCGGTCAATTTGGATTGTCCAAAGATTTATTTTCTAGATTCAATTAATGGATATCCAACAAACCTACCACGCACAATGGCATTTGACAATTTTTAGTACACTATATCCCACATTTTAGAACTAAAAATCTAGTTATATAATTTATATTATATTTTAATGAGGATTATGTTATGATGGGGTGGTGCATCAACATCGTCTACTTCATGGAATTAATCCAGGACATAAGGATAAGAACACCCACGATATCTACAACTGGACATGTATCATGGTATATGTAATAATAATGCACTATACAAACTCATATCAAAACAAATTACTTATTTTTCTAAATGTTTTTTTAGTGTCTAAAATAAACAAATGGAAAGGACTTTGGTTATTATGTTTTTATATTTATGAAAGAGATCGAGTTTCATCAACAAAAGAGCATCCCTAGAGAGGTATTTTTGAAAATAAATACTAGTTCATTTCAAATATTTATTAATCCTTTTTGTATTTATATTTTTTAGTACTACCATTACTATCATAAAAACACAAATTCACCAGATGATATAGATGTGTTTAGAAATGAATGGGAAACATACATTATGGAAGATTGTACACGAATAGGATGAAAGTGAATTGCTACTACTTATGTTATCCTTATATGATCATTGATATCTCTCTTATTTAAACTTATTGAGCATTTATGATCACCCTCTACTTGTTTCATATCATTAGGTTATGAATAATGGTTTTAGAAATGATTTTTCTTTATAGTAAAGAATAACTTAATGAGAGACTCTTATGAACTAGTTATTTATTATTCCATGTTTCCAAAAGCACTAGAACTAATATTTTATGGAATGGATCATTTATAATCTATATTTAGGTCATTTATGCTGGTATTTCTACTAATTTAGAATGTTGGGAGAATATTTTTTGTGCATCACTAAAGAATTTAATAACAAAACTAAGGATTAGTCACTACTGGTGGATAAAAACCCCTTAGCATAGCATCTGATCTAAACTTCCAATCTGGAATCCCCATGATTCTATCATCCGACACCATCTATATGATATCATCATTCAGAATTCAATTTTCCTTATCCTCATGCACCCATTTACAAGGTAAATTGGTTAGTAAATTGGTGAAATAAGAGAAGGAAAATTGAATGTTGAATGATGATATAGTAGAGATGGTGTCAGATGAGAGCATCACGGGGATGCTAGATCGGAATTTCAAATCAGATGTTATGTTAATAAGTAGTTAACCAACAGTAGTGAAGTGCACAAATAATCATTAGTTTTGTCATTAGCTTAAATCTAGACCAAAGAAACCCTTTGTAAATATGTAAAGGTAATGTTACGATATAATATATTTATTTTAATGAAAAATTATATAATGAAATGTTGATTTGATTTTCATTATTCCTTTCATGGTTCGTTTATTTTAGAAGATTTTTTTCCATGTGGGATGCCTTTGTAGAAAGAGAAATTATTCTATGTATGCTCAATCACAGAAGTAATTTTGACGTTTTCATAGTAAAATCATTTCCCATAGAATTAATGCATTGTTTCATATTTATGTTCAATTTATTTACTTTATGTATGGAATTTTAATCTACTCATATGTGATATAAATGTATGAAATGTTTAGGTCATTATAGTTGGTATCATAGTAACTAACCTATTCCAAATTGAGAAAACACATTCAGTTGTTTAAAAACATTAGGGACACTATCCATAAGTCATTTGAAATGTGTAGTAATCAACCCCTCCTCAATACAACACATGATTTGACCAGTATAACTCAAAGAGTCTCTTTTTATTTAAAATTGACATTATTTTTAGTAAAAAGAACAAGTCAAATACTGAAAACTAAGAAAACACATTCAGATTATTTTGATACTTTAATAAAATGATCAATAAATCATTTGTGACATATAAAAATTGACCTCACCTAAATTCAACACACAATATGATTGGTATGACTCAAAGTGTCTCTTTTTATTTAAAATTGACATTAATTTTAGAATAAAAAACCCAAGCGACATACTGTAAACTAAGAAAACATATTCATATTGTTTTGATACTATATTAAAATGATACATGAGTTATTTATAATGTTCATAAATCAACCACACATCAATCCGATGCATGGTGTTATCGGTATGGATAAAAGTGTCTGTTATCAGTTTAAAATGGGCATTTTATCTCAAAACATGTCACTCACTAAAAACTAAGAAAACCAAATCAAATTTTCTAAATAATTTAGGATAAAAATTCATAAGTTCTTTTTGACATGTATCAAGTAGTCTCATATCAAACCAAGGCACGATGCGACCGGTATGACTCAAAAAGTTTTTTCAAGTTTGGAATGACATGTAAGTAAAAAAACACAACTGACATACTACAAACTAAGAAAAATCATTTGGATTGTTTTTATACTTTAGTATAATGATCCATATGTAATTTGTGACATTTAAGAATTAATCACACCTCAATTAAATTCAAAATGCAATTGGTATAACTCAAAGTGTATTTTTTATTTAAATTTTACTTTAATTTTAGAAAAAAACACAAGTGACATACTGAAAATGGAGAAAATGCTTTCAGATTGTTTTGATACTTTAGTAAAAATATACATGAGTCATTTTTGACATATATGAATTAACCACACCTTAATCTAATGCACAATGTGATCGGTATGGATAAAAGTGTCGGTTATCAGTTTAAAATTTACATTTTAGCTCAAAACATGTCAATCATTGAAAACAATGAAAACATGTTCCAATTTTATTCATAATTTAGGATAAAAATTCAAAAAATGTGACATGTATAAAGCATTCTCATGTCAAACCAACTCAGGATGTGACTGGTATGACTTAAAATGCGTGTTTCCAGTTTTTAATGTCATTTTAGTAAAAAAACAGAACTGACATACTAAAAACTAAGAAAACGCATTCATATTTTTTGATACATTATTAAAATGATAAATAATTAATTTTTGACATGTATTAATCGACCTCAACTCAATTAAATTAACTATAATACTGGTATGACTCAAAGTTTCTCTTTTTATTTAAAATTGAGATAAATTTTATAAAAAACACAAGTGACATTCGAAAAATCAGGAAACGCATTAGGATTGATTTGATAATTTAGTAAAACAATACTTGAGTAATTGTTGACATGTTTGAATCAACCATGACTCAATACGATGCATGGTGTGACTGGTATGGTTAAAAGTGTCTGTTATCGGTTTAAAATTGACATTTTAGCTCAAAAAGTGTCACTCAATAAAAACCAAGGAAACCCACTCCAGTTGTCTTCATAATTTAGGATAATGATTCATACATTCTTTGTGACGTGTATGAATCATTCTCATATCAAAAAAATTCATGATGTGGCCAGTATGACTCAAAATGTGTGTTTCCAGTTTGAAATGACATTTTAGTAAAAAAATAAAATAGACATACAACAAACTGAGCAAACAAATTCAGATTATTTTAAAAATTTAGGAAAACAATCCAAATGTCATTTTTGACATGTTGGAATTGACCTCACCTAAATTCAATGAACATTGTGACTGGTATGACTCAAAGTGTCTCTTTTTGTTAAAATTTACATTAATTTTAGAAAAAAACACAAGTGACATATTGAAAACTGAGAAAACGCATTCAAATTATTTGGATACTTTAGGAAAATGATCCATGAGTCATTTGTGACATGTATGAATCAACTGAACATCAATATGAAACATGGTGATACTGATATAAATCCAAATAGGTCATTTAAATTTGATATTGATTTCAATAAATAAAGGTACATACTCAAAATTGAGAAAAACTATTCATATTGTTTTAATATTTTAAAAAAATGATCTATGACTCATTTTTGACATGTAAAAATCAACCCTATCTCAATACGACACACAATATTACCCATATAACTCCAAATTTTCTTTTTTATTAAAAATTGTCATTTTATTAGTTTTTTTAAATGAGGCATGGGACCCCTTAAATTAAGAAATATAGAAAAGTAAAAAAGTATAAAAGTACAAAATTGGGGAAGATAAAACTGACTAACAACAAAATAAAGCCAAATGAAACTTAGAAAACACAAGAGTGAGTGATCATACATTGACAAGAGGATCTTTTACCCCGGCCATGAGGGTGGCGACCCCTTCACCATGTTTTTACAAGAACCCATGGGCCATCACAATCATCAAAGTGTACGATATCTCCATCTTCATTCTTTTTGTTCACATAAGGTGCACCACAATCTTCTGTACTATTTTCAAAATCCATTAAATCAAAGGGATTATGATTGTATTCCTTCTCTTTAACCTTTTCTTTAAAATGATAAGCTAGAGGAGGTGTTCCATTCTATTTAATGTTCATTCTCTACACTAGTTCCAAAGGTAGATTAGAGTTTCCATACATTACCCCTTCATATTTATCATATGGGGAGGCTAAAAAAGGGGCTGGAGCTGATCCTTTTCCCTGAGGGACAGTTTCTTCGAGAACACTATAAGAAATAGAGGTAGTAGGAGTATCAGCAATCACTTTCCCTACATTAAATTTTCAATCATCATCATGTGTAATCGAATCCCTCCCCTAAGTAGGGGTTTCATTGGATAGGATAGCTCCTCTAGATCTAGTATTTAAAAAATATACTGCATCTATCTTAGCCATACGCTTACATTTCTTATCATATATCATCTTTTTTTCATTCTATATGTTGAGGTCTACTGCCTTCTAGGAGAAACATTCCATGGACAGTTAACTATCCTCTGAGTCTTCAATAACCTGGTCCTTGTACAGACCTTTATATAGCATGTCTTTAAAAAAAATATCCTTATATTCACTTGCTCCCAAATTAGTCGAACATATTGTGGGTCTGTATGGACTAGACAATACAGTAGTACAAAATGTACTATCAGGATTTAGAGAAACATTCCTAGATTGGGTAACTTCTATGTTTTCTTTTTCCATCATTGTGTAATCTAAAATGGGGCCACCCTTATCATGTAATGATATAGAAACATTATTAATATAACTCAATGATAGATTTATGATAGGAGGTGGAAGTACTCCAACATCTACATTCCGCTATGCCTCATTATGAAGTGTAGAACTCTTATCTCTTCTTATACAGTGATCTAAGTCATATTTGTTCAAATGAAATTCAGGAAAAATCATTTTTCTTATATTTTCTTAGGTATTATGACCAATAAAGGTATATTCTTCATAAAATACGTTCATTTTTTCATTTATCCACTCTATGATTAATATCATCCTGCAGAGTAGAAAGAACAATATTATCAATACTCAAAATACTGATATCAACCTCTACCAACATACAAGAAAAATGGCCAAAAGACACCATTTCTATGGCACTTTCCATCCTTATGTGCACTCCTAATATAGATTTGATATATAATAAATTTTTTGGATGCCATAGGATCCAGTTTAAGAAATGTATTTTTACCCAAACCTGGGTTTCATTCTCCTTGAAATCAGACAAGTTAAAATTTAGATTCCAATCATGTAATCTTAAATTTCCTAGCCTTAGATTGATCGACCTAGTGCTCTAGGATTTACCTTTCAATTCCATAGAATGAAACAGAATGCAGAAAAACCCATGGCTTCAAGAAATGCATTTAAAATTGGAAAACCACCAAATGGTTTTAAGCCGATAAATACGATTTATAAGTTTCCATGGTTTCATTATTTTTTATAGGTTGATTCGATCCATGATAGAGAACATACAGATATCTAATTTTTCTTCAATAGTGTCATTGGATGCCCTGACATGTGTTATTATGCCTTTTTGAATAATATTTTTCATTTTACGATCACTAAAAGCCACAAAAGAACTGATAGTGGAACCCACGAAGGTCGTCGGGTTCCCTCTGTATATCACCTTAGTGTTCCTCGAATGGTTTCCTTGATGCTCGGAAACTCTAATGGAATCATAGTATTATAGATTCGGACATTAAGGGTTTACTATTGTGGCATTTCCACTAGAGAAAACTGTATTGAGGGAGTCTCAATCCTCCATCCTTCAATATTTTATATCATTTTATTAATGCATTATTTCATATTAATGTTTAATTTATTTCATTATTGTATTACTAAAATAATATTTATTTTCATATATAGGTGGAATTTTTTTCTTGAGTTTAGATACTTTGTTCGGCAACTAATACAGTGGACGAAAATTTTTGAGAGGGGATCACAGATGAAAAAGGGCGAAACATTAATATTTTTAACTGTTTGTTCGATAATTCTAATTGTAACCATATAAAAAATTGGTAGAAATGTATATAGCTCTGTGTTTTTTTGTATTTATGATGTCAAGTAAATTTATATATCATTGTTTGCGAAACTCTTTTTTGCACTTTTTCATTCTTCTGTGAGATGTTCATGTGTAGGTGCTATTTTGTGCAGGTGTACAGGTGCTAAGTGTGTTGTGAAATAAACAGCACATCCTAGGAATCTAGGCCTTTATCAGCGCTCAAAATTGTGTTGACAAAAGTGGCCCTTTATCTTCTCTACAAAAGAACTGATAAAGGGGGACCTTTAACAATGCTTTTTTTAGATCACATAAAGGTCCCCCTTTATCATCTGTTTTTTAGCACTATTAAAGGGGACCCCCAATCTACTCCACAATTAACAGTGCTTTTATATCATTGTTAATAGTGGTTTTTAGAAATTTTAAAATCCTTATTTGTAGAAGTGCATGAACTAATTCGTGACATGATTATTGTACATGTTATATAATCATGTTACAAGTCATCTAATATTCGATTCAAATAAATAATAATCAAAGGTGTTGGGTTGTTTGGAATATCCCTCTAAAAATAAAATCATGACATTCAACAAAATTAAAAGTCATGTAATTTTCCAACAATGTTTTTAAAATAGTGTTGTGTTGTTTATTTTACTTCCAGATCAAATTAATCTTCCAACTCTCAATCCTAGATCACCTTCTAGACAATTTTGGATTGATTATATTGATTCTAGACCACCCAATCATGTATATTCTCCCTATTAAGTGGTTTTACTTTTTTCCTCATTTCTTCCATTAATATCCAATAATTGTGGTGTAATATCTTGACTGGGTATTTTGTTGGTATTGATATTGATTGGTTATGATCTAGTAACCTTCTTGACATCATCTACTCCTTTGTTCTTATTTGATAATTCTATTGGAAGTGTTGGTTGATTATCAGTTATAGGTAGGGGGTCTAAACCTTAACACTATTGTATGAAAATTGTTGAGTATATGAAATATTACAATTTCACCAACAAATGTGCACCTCATTTGATTAAATGAAGAATTTAATTATTCTTTGGAGTCCCAAAGGATTCAAATGGTTATTGACCAGGCTTGTGGATACCATTTTGATGAGAAAACCATTGATTATTTTAATTGATTGATGACATAATTGTTTTTACCAAGACATATATTTTGGGTGTTTACATGATATGGTATTACCATGGCTTGGATTTTATATGAAGATAACTGTAATTTAATTGGTTATGAATAATTAAAATATGAAATGTGTAATTGAAATATAAATGGTAATTTTTATAATTTACCATTGAGACTGAAGATGTGATATTGTGATATATTTTTGGTTATGACATGTGTTGTGATAAATGTAGAAATTATTATTTGGTAATTACCCTAGTAGATAAATGATAAAATTAATATATAGTGGTCTATGCTCAGTGACACATGCTGAAATGATTATATACCAAGAAATTCCCAGATACATTTTGAAATTCTTATATAGTGATATTTTCCCAATGACACGTGCTAAAATTCATATATATCAAACTTGTCCTTGATAAATGCTAAAATGATTATATATTGGTCTCATCGATGACTGACTATTGAAATGATTATATAGCAGATATTAGCCCAAAATTGTATAATTTCTACCTTTAATATAATTTTATGGTTGGTATAGTTGTGAGACATTCTCAAAGACATTATGGAATAGAATCATGTTGGGTTATGTTTTCCATGGTTATATGGTTATTTTTTACATGGTTGTGATACATTCCCAAAGATATTTCTCCCTAGAGTCGAAACATGTTGATTTGGTATTAATTTTATTTTTTAGTTAATTTTTACACCAATATATTTCATTTTTACATACACTTATTATCGTACTCGTTAGGTTTAGAGATGGCGGTGTGAACCAAATGATTAATATAAACACTTTATTTGTGAATTAGCTTGGTACCCATGTAGATTATGTGGATGCGTGATTGGACAAGTGAAAGGGACATTTCTATTGAGTTTTTTCTTACTGGATGGGCTGGATTTTGGAGATTGACCAATATGGGGTTCAGGACAATTGACTTTTGAGTCTTTTGTTTATTCTTCTAATATTTTATTTTTTATTACTACTATCATGAAATTTCTTTATATTCCAAAACATCATTACATTGTTCCTTTATTATTTATTAGGTTATTCAAATGGATTTTATTGTTGTTATTCCACTGGTTAGTGTTGTTTACATTGTCTTTACAAACTAGTATTTATTCTTTATTATTAATGGTATATTTGTACTGTGTTATAACTCTATAACAAGGTGTTATAGTCTCCCCACTATACTTATCACACCCTAGATACTATATGGCCACATCTGTTGTATGGGGAAGTGTAGTAGAGGTCTTGTAATCAACCTTTCTAACCACATGAATGATTTTTATATTGGGGGACATTATAGATTCACAATGATGTTTTGAAATTATATTGATGGAATCAAACCAATAATATCATAGAATAATATTAATATAATAGGTTTAAAAAAACCCTCATCTCACCTCAATCTCTATGAAAAGAAATATCCTCCTACACTTTTAAAACCAATTATAGCATTTAATATTATAACATTAATGTGCTTATAATAACCTTTCTAAAATTGTGAATCCATATTTAGTGAAAATTAATAATACATTAAAAACATTTAATTATTTTCCAAACATGCCTTTAAATCATATATAATAAATCAATTCATGAATTCATTCTTCATTAGTCATTAAATAATCATAACCACAATTTAAATATAATTTAAATCAAAATAAAGCCAATTAATGCCTAAAGATATTAAATTCATAATTAATGGATATTAAATATCATTAAAAAAATTAAATTATTAATGAATTATTAATTCGAAGAAAAATATTTAAAATATATAACTCCATTACTAATAATCCTTTAAAATCCCAAGCACAAACATAATTATCAATTAAATTTAAATAATATATCATATAAATTATTAAAAATACCTATATAACATGGAAAAAAATTTCTTAATGTATAAATTTTATAAAACAAAAAAAATAACACTTTTTCAATGATTAAAAACACTGAGATAAAACATTCAACTCAATTATTCATCAAATAACCCACTTATAGGTATAATCATATTGAAAATAATTTTAGAAATATGAATCACCATATGATAGGTCAAATCAATGTAATTTCACAATAAAATAACTTAATTAGATGTAAACCCTTTGAATAAGAGAAGAGTATAACCAAATGAAGATTTAGTACCAGTAAAATTGAATGTTTTTAATGGTTTTTAAAAAACCTAGACTATGATTTGGGCATTATACCCTATTGAATCATATAAGAAAGAATAATAAGAGAATATAAATGATATATAAAAGAATAGAAGAGTAAATGGGAGAGTTACCTTGCAAATTAACATATAAATTATAGAGTAGAGACATAGATAATGGGAAAAATAAGGTTATATGGATTAGGGATCCCATAAGATAAATACTACAAATGAAGGGGGAAGAGATATCCCACATTAAATCTTTAAAATTAAAAAAAATTAAAAAAAATGGGTATGGTGCATGGTTAAGAAAGACATGCACTAACAATGAAATCATATTTAGACATGAAATATAGGATGACCAAGATTAGAATACATGATTATCCAAATTTCACATCAATCACTCATGTTTAATGGAATAGATAATTCACATTTTCACGCTTGATTCACATGATTACCTTAACTGTGCATTAATCACCTAACCTTTCTAATTTATAAAATTATAAAATTTTCATTTCCAAACTCCATAATAGTTAAGATAATCTATAATTAAATGAAATAATATAAAAAAGTGTCATTGGGGATTATTCTTTACTATGTGGTCATCATTTAGGTTTAAAATAAAATTAATAGATTGAATAAGAATAACTAATATAGGTGTTCCAACCAGATAATTTTCATAATCTAGGAATGTCAATAATGGACTATTACGATTTAACATGAATTTTGAATAGTTATTTCACTGATGCATAAAATGTTTCCACAACATCATTCCATTATTATTTCTATTAATTTATAAGGGGATGGCAATATATATATATATATATATATATATATATATATTCCATTTATTGGAATTTTATTTCCTTGAATAATCATCAAAATGATGAAATAATTATGCTTCTTACACATCTAGGGTGGTAGATTTTATATGATTAAAATCACTTTCAATAAATTAAAATTGATACTAAAATTACCAAAATGGTTAAGAATATCAATATAAAATAAAAAATATGAATTTGTATGCTTGAAAGAGAAATTTAGATATAATGAATTAAATCCCTTCGAAGATGAAAAATGTTTAAGATATCTAATTAATATATCATTATTATTTTAAAAATTTTGGAACCTCATATCATTTATAGTTTTAGATTATATAATTAATATTTTAAATCCATTTTTGGGGGAAATTAATGAAAAAAATTTATATGAGGTTTCATTCTCTATTTTTTCATAGTGTTGAGTTCATTCACACTCTTGTCACTTCTAATTGATTTATATTTAGTTTTATGAAATATTATGCATTTTGATTTACTAAAATCGTTATCTAAATAAAGAAAAAAATCATTAGTATGTGTATTTATATTTTATTAATAAATATCATGTTTTTTAATAATTCCTATTCATCTCATAGAATGATATAAAATTCATGGATTTTATAAATAAATCATGAATTAATTATAATACAATATATATTAATTTATCAATAATTTTAATAAGACAAATTATATAGTATTAATTTTCTAGAAAATAAAAATTTAAATACTTGGTACATAATTCATTAAATTATTAATTTATGACTTTAACTAATTCATAAAACTTTTTTCTTCAATCGCTAAAGTTTTTAGTTAACTTCATATTCTACTGAATAACTCAAAGTACTATTAATCTATTAAAATCATTTCAATTGTGTAATTCAAAGAAAAATGGATAATTTTTTATTTTTGAAATTTAATTATGTTCCATCAAGACACTTTGGGTTTTATTGAAAATATATTCCCTTCTTTTACAATATATACCATTCAATTCTATTGTTCCAAGTAAACCATGAAGACATAATTTAGAGAGAGAGATTGAGTCAAGTATTGTCCAATTTTTAACAAGTTCTAAATTTGTTCTATAACTTTTAAACACACTTAAAATTTGAACCTTTAATATTAGTTAATATTATGGGATATTTTTTATTTTAACCTGGAATACACCAATATATAATAATGATACGGTAGAAAATAACACATGTGTTTCTATAAGGTTCGACCCCTCCCAAGAATTTTACTTCTTTTAATGCTTGATATCTTCAAGTCATGAAATCTCCACTAAAATGATGGTCAGAAAATAAAATTTTAGTTGTCTAGTTATCATCCAAAAATTACTTAAACCATGTTATATATGTGTGTGTTCCTTATATTACACAAGTGATCACTTTAATATCCCACATTACACTTTTAAAATAGTGTCCCACTAGTTCATATTTAAAAATTTATTCCTTTATTGAGTTAGATTTCAATATATTTAGGTATATCCCCAATCCCACAAGAATTTTATTCAGCCAAAACAAAAGTGACATTGAATTCATTAATATCTTCATATCTAAAACATGAAACATGACCTTTATTCACTATAAAATTATTTTATTATCTCTTGAAATAGATTTTTAGCTTTATGGATTCAGTTATAAAACATTCTATGGATCAACATAAAATATTTTAACATAAAAAACCAATCACCCTCTCCCCATTTCCTGTTTTTTTCTTCTTATAAATTTTTTAAACTCAACAAATTGCACAGGCTTAGTTTAGTTCGTGATACTTGATATAGCTCACATAGGACACCTCTTCTTCTCTTTCAACTTCTATACATAGATTCACTTATCCTATATTAATTATTGATAAATTTGAGAGATATAAAGAGAGAGAGTTTTATTTTTCTTATTCTTGGGAAAAAATCATCCCACACCTCATCAACTCCCCTTTTTTATCTATTTGGGATCTTCTCTTTTATGTTCACAAACTTCATCTTATCTTCCTTCAAAAAACCACATTTTAGTATTGATTTAACATTAATTTATAATTTCATTATAATATACTCAATTTGATATATAATAATATGTCTTGAGTCAAACCAAAGAAAGTATCATGAAAGTAGAACCACTTTTTAAAAATATTGTTTTTATGAAAATTTCATTTTTATCATTGATTATCCTAAGGAAAAAGATATCCTCTCTTTTATTTTTCATTTTTATTTTTTGAAACTCAAGTGAATATATTAATTATTTATTCTTCAATATTCTTAGGCTTCATATTCCACAAAATATACTATATCAAAAAAACTCTTTCTTAACATAAAAAAATATACAATAGCAATATCATAGTAGGTGGAGCTTCCTAATTTTAAACTTGAGTGTTTTAATAATGTTCTCTACATTTCTAAAAAGGAACTCAATATAAAAAACATCTAACCATGCCAAAATAACAATTGTTGTCATGATTTCAATGGCTATTTAGTCAATCTTTGATTCATAAATATCTATATTATTCATGAAAATTCTATAAATATATTTAAATGTATTTTATATCCCATAAATTACCTCCACAATTTAATATTTATTCTATCATCCTTGAAGATAAACATCATAAATTTTTATTACTTTAATTACAACTAATTTTTTATATTTTTGTTTTTTAATATTGTCCCAATAATCATCTCATTTTCTATTCATTATAATTTTCAAATTTAAGAAACTATATTTTAATTTAGCTTAATCTCAAAAAAAATTAATTAATGGAATTAGAAATATATTATGTGTATATAATTATCCTTTACCATTTCGAAGAAATTTATCTGCATAGAATAATTGTCTTATGCACTATGCACTTCACTTCTACATATATGGATTTAGTTATGCAGGACACAATTCTCATATTCATAGCTTAATTATCTCATATGACACGTATTTATTTTATAAAAATTGAAATATAATATTGTGTATGATAAATTTCATTTCCACTTTTCTAAATATCTCTACCATGTAGATGAATTCTCCTACTCATTATCTACATTAAACAATTTCCTTTAACATTTTTTCCACTCCAGAATAAGAATTAAATAATTCTTTTAATGAAGTATGAGCTTCTTCAAATCAACTATGGACCTTCTCAAATAACTCAAAGAACATTATAACAGATACAAATATATCAAGAAAGTATTAGTATAATTTCAAAAACTTATAATTTTGATCCAAATCCATAAAACATCAAAAATAATCAAGATTTATTATTCTCAATAACTCTTCTACCATTTCAATATCATCTTTATTATGACCTATATATATCATCATCCATGAATATGTAAATATGTAACATTGAACTTAATATGTTACACACTCTATGGATGTATTATATATGAACCCACATCTATATGTGTGAACAAATTCGGAAGGAATTGTAATTTTCAAATTAGAAAATGATATATTATAAAAACCTAGACTCAAAATACTATTTTGAGAGTTTATGAACATTAAAAGAGTGTTTTGGGATGATTAATGGATTCTATAGGGTAATTGGGAGTAGTAGGAGAGCATCAGAGGAATGTTGGGTGGTAGAGACTGCAACTTGTAGGCACCATCCAGGAAAGTATGTCAACTGGACTATATGTTCCACATACTAGATGGTGGGATAACCAGTGACTTGGATAGAATAAAAGGATCAATATATATGTGTTGAGTATCTTATAATGGTATAATTTAAAGTATTCTCCTACCATCCAGGCCAGTCTCTATACTATCTAACAGGGCCCACCTCCTAGCTGGTGGGCTAACTAGTGGTCTAGATAGCTCACAAGTCTCATAAGCTAGCTAGTGAGGCTCTTATAGGGGTAGAATTAAAATAATTCCCCATATTATTTTATTATAGGGTGACCTCTTTCTCCCACTATTTTGGTAATCATGGTTGGGAATCCTCTCCACTTTCCCACCATCACTTCCCCTTAAGGAGGGGTTATTTTTAGTGGATTTAGGTGATGATTCAAGGAAATTTTTTCATCATTATTATATTATTGGATCGTCCTTTACTCACCACTGAATACTATACTTTTTTTATGGTTTTTGGGATTACTCAACTGATGAATATTGGAATCTTCTGGGGATCAAGTGCATTTTACTCAGCATGTGTTATGGACATCCTATAATGACATCTGCAAATTGTCTCTCATTGAGGTACATCATGACATGGATTTTTATATGGTTTTCCATTTAATAAAATTAATTTTATGATGTAACAGCTGGTTTTTGTTTGGTATTGTGATCTATGTAGGTTCCGAGGTTTATTATGGATGGTTGTGACCCCTATTCTCAAGGATATGGTGATTATAGGACACCCAGTGGGTTTTTAAATATTATTCCAAGTTTAAAATTAAAATTTTAAATTACTTATAAATGATATATTTAGTATTTTTGAATTATTTTTAGATTATTTATATGTTTTAAGGCCTTATCTAAGATGAAAATTTCTAGTTAAATAATGGTGGTTTTGATGAGCCGAGGAAGAGCTGTGAGGCAAATAATTTAAATAGATTTGTCCTTAAAATTGAATTAATTGGTCCTTAGTACTCACCATATGGTGTTATTCATTATTTTCATAACATCCCATGGAATATCTATAAGCAATATGTGATAATGAGATTTATCTTAAGAATTAATTCTCTTACATTTAAGGATCTTTATGGTTTAAAGTTTTTGATAATTAGGAAAATCTCAAGTATAAAAACTTCCATACATAAACTTCTGTGTCATAAAAATCTACATTATCTATAACTAAGTTATAAAAATATATTAAACCTCTTAGTAATAAAATACATTAAACTATTCTTCACAACTTGGGCAAAATGAAACATAAAAAGTGTAATCTCTAATGATAAATAAGGGGAAACATAAGCATTACTAATTAAATTTCATTATTTGGAATAAGAGGAGCATAAGGGTATGATTACATAATCAAATTGAATGATCATAAAAAAATAACCATCAAATATAGTATTATTAAACATGTTACATGGAATAATGATATAAAAAATGAAAGATTCATAAGAATTAATAATCACTAGCCTTATGTTTTCAATCTTTATTGAGAGAAACATGAAAATCATATAAAATTAAATTAGAAAACATTTTATAAAACTTATAGCATCATATTCATAACCTATATTAATCCTAAGTCAAAAAAAACTAGAGCCTAGTTGAATCCATATTTTAAATCATACAAGTTAACTCCCTCATTCTTGCCTATGAATATATGGAACACTTCCTAATTAAATAGAGATATATATTGGGAATAAACCATCATATAAGCTATATCAGGATCACATGTTTATCATATATAATTCTTAAGTACAATATCATGAATGAAACATTTTAATATATAACCTTTTAATTATATTACTCTTGAAAAAAATTATAAATCTTTTATATCATGGTTAACTCAGAGAAAAGAAA
Organism: Viscum album; assembly: GCA_963277665.1. Classification (NCBI taxonomy): domain Eukaryota; kingdom Viridiplantae; phylum Streptophyta; class Magnoliopsida; order Santalales; family Viscaceae; genus Viscum; species Viscum album. Next base: position 1,884,359,026 of record OY728132.1, read on the forward strand.
TGAATTTTCTGAAAATATATTTAAAACAATCATTGTAATCCACACAAATAAAGATGATGGATCTTATCACATGATCATAATCCCAGTGAATTAGAAAATTCATTAGAGGATATTGAAAAAAATGAAAATACATTTAAAAGGAAATTAAAAATATTTTTATAAAAACATGGGAAAATGAACTTTTATTTTAGTGATATTTTATAAAAATTTCTAGAATATTGGGGAAATTTTTTATTATGAAATCATTATGGAAATTTATAAATAGTTCCTCAAAAATGGCATTAATGAAGAAAAGAATATACATTCATTCTAGAAACAAACATTCTTTTCAAACATTAGTAAAGGGTGTCAGGATACCCATGTGAAAAAATACTAAGAAATTTTCCTTTTAAAACATTTTAATAGAAGATAAATGATTATGTAAAATAACTTTAGAAAATATTTATTTTTTTAAATGAACATTATTGAAAACATTTTATAAAACATGAATATGGAAGAGAAGGTTTCTTGATCTAAAATAGGATATATGATTGTTTTCACTTAAAAAAAATTACTTGGTGTTTCTTGGGATGAAATGGGAATTAAACATGAAAATAACATTCATAGATAGAGGATAATAAAAATATGTGGTTAAAGGAAATATGATCATATTGTTTCTATAACAACACTAACCCTAGTATAACATATATTTTGAATAAATTACCATAGATATAATAGATATCACATTACATGATCAATTAATTTAGAATCCTTGTTAAATTATATATATATATATATGCATTTCCCAAATTAAAATGTAATTATAAAATATAAACATAAAAAAATTAAAAGTTATGCATCCTGGAAACACATTAAAAAATTTCTTCATCACAAAATGGAAAAGGAAACAAAATTAGGGTGTGATTGAATGATCAGTAAGCGTTTTGTAAAATGGTATCTATCATGAATAAATAATTCTTAATCAATATAGAAAGATAAATATATAAAAACACATTCCATTTAATCACAAAATTTATCAAATAATGAATCCATATATAGTATCAATACGATAAACTCATGGATTATAATAAGTTAATTCTTAATGAAGGATATGCATACCATTGGATTTCATGAACATAAAGATCATGATATCTCTACCATCAATACTGTGTACCACGTAATTTTTGAGACTACAGGTAAATACCCATTTAATTTTGCTAATGGGTTTGTCTCAAGTGACTCTTCAATGCATCAAGGGGCTATAGAATTTTTGACCCCACCTGTCACTTCATGTCCAATGAATTCCTCATATATCGAATGGTTAATTTAATCAATGGACATTGTGATTTATGAACAAATATCCATATTCAAGAAATAATATGGATTTATAAATAATTCACTAATAAATTGAATACTTTAAAAGTATAAGACAGTATGTACAAATTATATGTGTCTTAGGAAATAATTATATCCATGATACAAATAATATAGTTATTTAAGAGAAATGTAATATCCAATGATCACGATTAAGTGAATGTTTACAAAGGGTGGTATTATTAAAACCTATCCATAGTGGTGGATAACTAAAATAAATTTTTTTTCACATTGAATAATATAAATTCCATTAAAATATTATTAAAAATATCTTAAAGAAAATATAATTTTCTTTTTTTTTTTGAAATCACTTATTAAAAAAACCATTCAATTATAGAGTAAAACATTTTCATTAAAAATAAACTTGTAAATTTATAAATAAAGATTAAAACCAAAGATTATTCATTTAGATGGTAAAATTTTACATCCCATACAATTTTAAAAACCTTCTTCTATACTTTTGTTAGAAAAGTGACAAGATACCTCATTCAAAAAACAATAAAAATATTCCTTTCAAACCAATTTTTAAAAAATCAAACATTGGTTTAAATTTATTTTAATAAATTATTAAATAACTGTAAAGACATTTTTTAAAATATTTTAAATAAAATATGAATATGTAATAAATATATATCCAAGAAAAATATAAATTATATCATTTTTCCTTTTAAAAATTTATTTTCTTGATTCAAGTTCCTAAGAGAAGAAATGTTGGAAGAAAATAGAGAAAAAATTTAAGTATAAACATGAAATTAAATTTAATCATTATGAATAAATATGTATTCATGTTAAATACCTAAAAGGGGTAGTATATACACTACATAAAAATAAACCTAATCATAATACCAAATATGTCTGAATTGATTGGAAATTAAGACAAAATCCCTTATATTAGGTCCGACTTGTCAGGATGTTTTTCTAACCTCTTGTATAATAAGAAAAACATTATTATCTATTATACCATATATTTTCCATTTATAACATTTTATCACATTTTTTAAATAATATTTTATTATTATCATTATTTTATGTGTTAAGTAATTTGTTTTTAAAGTATGTTTTGATTCAATAGTTTCATTACTTTTACATTTATTATGGTTCCATAAAATACATAATGTTATTAATAGTATAAATTTATTATATATTAAATATATATATAGATATATAGTTATCTATAAAATATAGAGATAGAAAAATGTATCACATCATTCAAAGATATGGTAGGATATATATACGGATGAACGTTGTTTTCACTTTTCGACAGATTGAAAGAAATAAGTGTAAATAATAATTAATCCTCTTATAGTATTTATAAAATCATATATATCATATATATTCAATAAATATATCCTTATTACCATCCAATTAAAACATAAATGAAAAAAAGGATCACATCACTTCGTGGAGGTGGTAGTCAACACGTACACACGATCGATTTTATCGTTTTCCAACAAATATCAAGGTAAGAAGTTATATGTGATATTATTGTTACATAATCATAGATATGTAATAAATATCATATATATTCATTAGTTATCTCATTATAACCATCCAAGTAAAGTGGTGATGAAATATAATTACATTGATATATGGAGACGGGTAGTCATACGTATGCATAAGCGATGTTTTCACTTTTAATAGTATGGAAAAGATATTTAATTTCGTTTTCCCATAATTATAATTACATATAAGTGTAATTATGATACTTGATTTATTATTTTATTATTATTACAATACTTTAAGATGATGTAAAAGAGGAAATAGTATTTAAGGAATCGGTAAAGACGATTACATATTCTTCGGTTTAATTTCTTTAGATCTCTTATTAAGGGAGCTAGGGTAGGGATTTTGGAATTCCCATAACCTATATAAAATATATAGGGATGTTTAGAATATTAATTTTTGTGGTTTTTCAAGATATATATCTTTAATTGGTCTAAAGAAGTGAGGGAGTAGGTATCCTTTTATAATTGAGGCGAGGGGAAATTTTGGAATTTCCTAAATGATTAAGTTATAATAAGGTCATTCTCAAGAAAAATGAATCCTAGTGGGTTTGTATTAGAACCAAGGGTAGTATATGGTTGAAATATAATATAAAATAAAATATTTATAGGTTTTGTGGTTTTTTAAACCATAACTTTTGGTTTAACCCCTTAGTTAACCTATTTTAACATTAATCGTGGAAACATGTTTTTCACTCTTAAAGTGTTATAATTTTATATATCATAAATTGATAAGGAATGAAATTTTAGACCATATAATACTCAATATTTACTATTCTTATATTTTAATAAGTTTAAAATAATTTAATAATATATTATTTTGATGAATTATCCTTAATGACATTTTTGACACTATTCATTTAATTTGACATCAAATACATCAGGAAATTTTTTTATTTTTAATAGAATTCATTTAAATATCAATAGAATTTTTTATTTTTATAAAAAATTAATTTAAAACTATAAATCACTCAAATTATATCACTTTTAATATTTTTAATATCATTTATTTTATTTTTCTTTTATTTAAATAAATATTGTATTTTTGATGTACAAGAATTTAATGTAATTATATAATCTCTAAAAATAATAAATAAATTACAATAATGAAAATAATTTCTTTATTCACAAACTAGTATTTTTATTTTTTTCATAACTTTCATTTTCCCTCTTTCTACACATAATAGTTTATTAAAACTAAGAGAGGGGGATTTTGTAACTTTAATTGACTAAAATATTATATTGGTCACTTTCATTGACTAGTGTAAAATAATGATATAAATTTCAATAATAATGGGCCAAGGTTCTATTTCAGTTCATTAAACATGATTTAATATGAAATATCATGGCATTATCACTTATTTCTAATCTAGATTTTGTTGATTCACCCTTTACCAAGGTGATAAATTTTATCACAGTTACTATTTATATTGAACAAAAGTAAAATGTGCCTATATGTAAAATTTGAAACTCCTAATTAAATATATGGAATACATTTATAAATATTAAATTTATATAAATTTTATAAATTAAATTTAAAATATGTGTGCAAAATGTGATGGAAGTTTCTTTTTAGGAAGATATATCATTAAGCATAAAACAATATTTATTATTGTCCTATGCCCATTAAAAAATTGATATGAGTTTTTAAAACATGTGATTGGATAAATAATATTTAAATTTAATTAAAATAATTCAGAAATAGTGATCTATTATATTTATTAAAATAAAAACACATTTTGCGCACATAAAAATAGTTTTTTAGAGAAACATTTCTGTTACATTCAAATGTTTTTTATTGATAACCACTGATTTTATTTTACAAATATGTAAATCATCCACTTTTCATAATTTATTTTCCCTATTCATACCTTCCAATTTTAATATCTAGGTTATAATGGATACATAATAATATTTTAATAATATATCATGGTTTTTCTAAACTCAATGTTGTGTGAAACACAAGCTATTAAAGAGATTAAATTTATTTAGAAATAGAAATAAAATAAAATCATTGTGTGTTTCATTCTTCACCTCCAAAAAATATTACCTTGATATTTCTAGAATTTTACCTCAGGAAAATATTTTGGTATTTTTTCATCATAATTTCCATAGGTTCCCATGTCGTCTCATATATCTTATTATTTATCCAAAGTATCATTACCATCTGATTTTTCCAATTCATCAACACTTCTTATCTAGTATCTAAAATCTAGATAGTCTCTTCATAGTAAGATAAATTAGGTTTTAGTTATATTTCATTGGAAGTGAGCTCATGTGTCAGGTCTATCATTTATTTCATTAATAGAGAGATATGGAACACATCATGTACTTTAGAGAGCCTTGGTGTCATTTCTAATAGATAATCCATTACTCTAATTCATTTTAGAATTTCAAAATTTTCAATGTACATAGGTATAAGTTTTACCTTCTTACCAAATTTTATAATAACTTTCTATGAATATATTTTCAACGAAATGTGATCTCTAACTTGAAAACCCAAATACTTATTTAATTTATCAATATAATTATTTTTTCTAATTTGAGAAACCTTAATATGGGTTTGAATATCCTTTACTTTTTTCATCGTCGCTTTAAGAAGTTCAAGACCCATAAGTTTTCTTCCATCAACTACTTCCAAACAAGTTGGAGTATGTCATTCCTTTCCATATAAATCTTCATACAGTGTAGTTTGAATACATGAATGGAAGCTATTGTGGAGGAAAACTTTACCATATGTAAATACTAATTTGTTTGGGCGTTTATTGTCTCAACAATAATCTATAAATATTATTGGTTTTGATTCTAAAAAATCCTCTTGTTTATTTACTAATCATGTTACATTAAGAAAATTTCAGGAAATTAATCTTCTGTACAATCATTATATTGTAATTATACTAATGTTTTTTATTCATGTGGAATATTTTTCAAAGTTTTTGAAATGATCTTAAGCGTATTTTGGGAACACAGTTCATCATATTCTAGAAACATTGTTCATACCCTACGTTGAATAACATAACATAAGAAACAAAGCCTATGTTTTTATTAAATTTTATGATTGAAAGATCATAACATATCATTAATCAACCCTATGTTGATAGAAACATGTGGATAAAGAGCCTTATGTTTAGATGGAAACCTACATTTGACAGAGGGAAAACGTATGGTTAAATAATCAAATGTAAGTATAGACACATATTCTTGAGAAGCAAATATACAGATCATCAACCTTACTTTTTATCAAACTTATATTTTTAAACCTACGTTTAGAGAATGAACGGTAATTAGTTTAACCCTATGTTTGGTATTCTGACATTTTTTGAAGGAATCGTACATTTAAATTTTCAATTATGGAGATTTGCATTTATGATTTTATTGAAGTTTCATGCAACAATATTTGTGGAATATCAGGCTGATTTAAAGCTCGATCTCAACCTATTTAAAGCTCGTTCGTGGAAAATTAAGAGTTCATTGTGATTTATTCAAAGAATCGTATTCATTGGATAAATTCTCTCATATTATTAAGGGAATTTACGACTACTATAATATGGTTTATGAATTTGAATTATGGTGATCCATCAAACAATTTTCTTGGATCTTGAATTGTGAAGCAGACTCTCTGCATTGTTTATTCTATCATTGTATTTGTTCAATATATATAAGTGTGTGTGATTAAAATAAGAAGAAACACATATTGATATTAAAACTTAATTATTGTAATGATATTTTATAGATCTACTACACCAATTGAGCAGAATATGTTATCTACAATAGAGGCTACACTTCATAAATATACCTGTTTTTAATCTTGTATTTGTTTTATGTCTGATACTGGTATTCTTTGCTTCTTTTATTTAAAGATCTATTGCAACCAGATTGCTTTAGAACTACTCTTTCTTGAAAGATTATTTTCTGAAGAAGAAGATCCATATAATGTCAGTTGTAGTTACAACTATGAAGTTTAATCATAACCTTTTTATATCAATGTCTTTTTATTGAGAGTTTCAACTTCTCGTACTAATTTGTGGTGGAGTATCAGCTTATCGATCAAATATTTGGATATTCGGTTCTATATTAAAGAACTAGAAGGATCTGTTTTTTATCCTTGTTTGTAAAGGTGTCAACTGCATACACTCAGTTGTGGATTAGTTTTATTATATGAGGACCTAACAAGTGAAATTGACCAAGATCATAGAGAGAGTAATTGGTGGAGTTTACTAGGTGATCTTTGTGCCCGAAACCACTATAAAAATTCATGTTCTAAATTTCCTTTTTATCTACAGCATATTTTTCATTCAATTGTAAACTCTTCTTATCCACATAATCTACAATTGATGTTAAAACCAGAATTGTGGAATATTTTGAAAATACAAAATTCACCCCCCCCCCCTCTTATGTATAATTTTATATTCCTAAATTAAAAAATCCCACATATCTATAAAGTCATGTGATAATGACCTCAACATATCTTCTAATTTTTAACTAGTCCTTATAGAGTGCCTATCGATTTGAGGATTATTAGCGATGCTCAAATGAATCTTGGTATTCCGAGAGTTCTGAATTATTTCAAATAATTTTGATATAAATCATATATCACGATATAATAAAATTTTAATAGGTTCACCATGAATTATTACAACTTAATTAATATAGAGTTTTACGATGTTATCCAAAGGAAAATGTTCTCTTATATTAAGGAAATTTTCATATTGGGTAAGGTGGTTAACAATAACCCATATCACATCATTATTTCTAGTATTTTTTTGTAATCTAGTGAAAAATTACATAGTAATTTCATCCCATTTCCATATAGGAATATGAATAGGTTTCATGAATCGTCTAGGATATTGTTTGTCATCCTTAACTTGTTGACAAACCAAATATCTTGACACATAATCATTTGTTTCTCAAATCATATTATCCCACAAAAATGTTCCTTCAAATATATATATATATATATATATTGGTACTTCCAGAATGTGTAGAGAAATTCAAGCTATGATTATCATATGACAATTCCCTTTTTATCTTCGGTATAGATGAAACACATATCCTCATTACAAATATTAGAATTTAATCTTTATATTGAATGTCTAACATTTTCCCATTATGCACAGTATTAATTTTCCTTTTGAATATTATCATCATCAGTATGGGACCATTTTATCCTTTCTAATAAATATGTTTTGAAAATAATTTTAAAAATATGTGATGTTTCCACTTTTATAATAATTCATAGATCAATCTGTAATAAATTCATAAATATAAGATCCCTTTCAATCCTCATTTTGCTCATAACTCTATGATCTTTTCTACTTAGTTTATTCAGTAATTTATTTTACTTTCATAGATTGTAGTGTATTGAGAAGTAATAATCCATATGTATCTTGATCCATTATATTTTATTTATATTGATTTATTTCTATGATAATGTGTATTTTAAACTCTTCATATATGTATATATCTCACATCATTCACCATATAGATAGTGTCTCCATATATTCAGTGTAACACCCCAAGATTTTAAAAATAAATTTAATATAGAATGCATGAAACATGAAGCCTATACAAAACACTAATTTTTTATAACCCATCCAGTAAACATAATTTTTCCACCTCTGTGATTTGAATTTTGAAAAACTGACATACACAGTTGCATTTAGAAAGATATTTATAGTCTAATAAGACAATGTAAGTTTTTTATGAATAGTAACATACCCATATAAATAGTAACTTAAACTAATGAATATTAATATGAACAATGGAGTAGTAACCTTACCTAATAAAGTACAAATAAATTTTTTGTTCCATCATTTTTAGTTTTGATTTTAGTTTTCTCTTAAAAGTATGAAGAATTTGATAAATTGATTTTCAGGTAAAAATTTTAAATTTCAAAAAAAAATTAAATTATTATATCAAACTAAGGTGTTATTAATGTTTATAATAATAAAATATTCTTATCAAAATAGTATTATTTAATTACAAATGGTAAAATAATTTTATTTTTTTCAAGTGTCAAAAATATTACAATGCATTTTACTCCAAATTTTATGTTTGTTATTGTTTTTAATAAATAATTATTTTCATAGATAAAAGTTAAAATTTTCATATTTGGAGAATTATTATGATAAAATAAATTTCATTTTTGAAATACTAACATTGATATTAGGTTGCACTGAATTTATGATAATTTTATAAAATACTTTAGTTTTTCTTGAATAGTAAAAATACAGTTTTGACTTTTTGCTATGTTTAATAATATCATTAATGATTTAATAATTATGGTAGAATATTGAGTAATAAAATATTATATGAGGTGTCCTAAGTATCCAAAACCATGGTAAAATACCATGGTCAAGCCCATGGTCTTGCAAATACCACTAAGGAAGTGTCATTGGAAATTAATAAAAAACGCTCTATCTTTTACTATAAATACACAATCATTACTTCTTTTTAGTTAATTAAAAATTCATCATACTTTAATATATGGTATTGATATGTAACACCCCGAGCTTCCACGATACGCTTCTCATTCAATAATGCAATAGCTTGCATTGTACGCAACTTCGAGTTCTAAAACACCACGACTAATCAAAGTAGCCATTATGAATAGTAATAACCACTTTTTAAAATTATAGAAATTTTATATTTCAAAATGGACTTCAATTTTGGATTCGTAATATCGAAATTAGCCTATGTTGAATTTTTGGTATTTTTCTGAGAACTTCTAATTTTTTATGAATAGTGAAAAATACTTTAAAACAACTTTTTTAATCAAAATAATTTATTGTGATAAATTATACTATTTAGTGGTTTTAAGGTATAATTATAATATATTTTTACCATTTTATCCAATGGTTGTCATTAGAATTAATGTAACATTGAAATTGGACATAAACAATTGCCAATCTTTTGATATAAATTGTTTCTTAAAAACACGCTATTTGTCGTAACAGCGGGAATTAATTATAAAATTAATTAATGCAACTTATATGTTTGGAATTTTGTAAAATAGACATCATTTTTGAATTCGGAATATCAATTGTTGCTTATGGTGAAATTTTGGCATTGTTCTGAAAAACTTCAATTTTTGATGAATAGTGAAACCACTAAGTGGTAGTTAAATAACTGATTTTTCGTTTAAATGAAATATTACCACTTCTGTGATTTGATTTTCAAAAATCCGACATACATGGTTGTCATTAAGAAGTAAAATGTGGTTCAATGAGATTAAAATAATTTTTTGGTGAATAGTAACTTTTAAGTTCTTAATCGCGATTAGAGGTAATTAGTGTAGTTTAAGGTACAAATAATGTTTTAATAATATGAGATGAGCATGACACTTGTCCTACTCCTATTGGATGAGTCATGACCGACCAAGACAACCCATGGGTCAACTTGGGGACCCCATGGAGCCACTTTAGTTGGAAAATGACATTAATATATATTTATTTAATGTTAAAATTAAATTGACACAAACATGAGTTATTTTACTAAAACAGTTTTTAAGTAGGGTTACACAAGTCCAAATTTTGACTATAAATATTCATTAGAAATCTATAACTATTTCCTACATCATAGTATTTTTTTTATAATTTTTAGACATTAAATAAATTAAATTATTTATGACATCATTATGATGCAGCGATGACCTCATTATTTAACGATTTTAATAAAATGAAAAGATAATGAACAATCCATGGCTTAAACTTGTCCAAAGACTATTGGATGGGTATATTTCGAACCCTTATCACCTTATCCACGAATTATATAAGTGTGGGACCTTTAAAATCCGAAAATCATTGTGTAATAATTTAACATTTCAATCTTTCCAAAAAAGCCCCTCCTCTCCAATTATAAAAGGCCCCCACCTCTCCCACCTTATTCACACCTTCAAGCCATTTGGCTCGGCCAACCTCTGCCCAAATACTCTCCCAACGTCCCCCTCTTACTCCTAGAAGCCTCACTTTGGGCTGAACTCTTCCCAAGGAAGCCTTTGGCTCAAATCAAAAAGAGTTACCCGATTTTGAGGTAATGTCTTCTCTAATGTTGTTTTGTTTTATTTTTCTTCTCCAACCCCCTAAACTCTTTTTATTCATTTCTTTTGTAACAACACCAGTATCATCAATATACTAGGATGTTTTTATAAGAAGTATTCGAGCTACACTTACACACACCTACATCTAATGGTTAAAGAACATACGGTTTCTATGGATGGCGAATTTCTGCCTCACGAAACGATGATTGTTCAACACTCATATAACACCTTCAAAGGTGGCCATTAAGATGTCACTATATTTATATATGATATAAAATATTTTTATGTTTTACTTATACTTTTGTATTTCTCATTTATGGCATACTTTATGATTTCCATTATGGGTAAAATGCGATAATTTCATTTTAGGAAGTGCGGACTACCGCCCCCTCAAAGTGATTTGAATCGTTAATGCCATATGTGGGATGTATAAAGGATGGATTAAATGATATTATACACTATATTATACTGTAAATATATTATAAATTTATATCATTATGATTTCATTCCATTAAATACGAAATAGAAATGAAAGTAGCGTTCATGCGTACGTACGGCTTACCGTCTCCATGAACGGTGCATTTCATTTATTACCTCTAAATGTTACGTGACATTACGAATGAATGTATATACTGTATATATATGATATATATGATATCTACATCATGAATATAATTCTGGATGTAATGGATATTTCACCACATGAACAACTTGTAATTATAAGAATGTTATTTCTGACTCAAGTACCTAAGATCGACAAAACGACCGTTATTAACTTAAATAATTACATAATGTTCATATCATTGTAATAATTGATATAAAAAGGATAATGAAATTGAAAATGGTTCATAATAAGTTATATATTAACTCTAGTTTATTATTTATGAGGTTAAAGAACGGTTGAGTCAAGTCAGACACGAGGTAAGGGAATTTCATAACCCAACTTCCATTCTTTGGGTTAATCTCATACTTTCAAATTATGTCATGATATTATTATGTCGTATATTTTATTTATACTTTATTTATGTGTACATATAGTGAATACACATAATAGATATATTTTATTTAAAAATGATCTTTTTAAGGGACTTCGTCTCAATCTCCATTCATTGAGGCATATTTTGTTTTATACACAAATTTCTTTTGTAAGGTGTATAAACCCCTTTGACTTTTACGTTTATTCAAAAGGAATCTTTTTATACGAAGCATTTTACAAAACGAAAAAAAGTGAATGTTTTTCTTTCCGTACATATGCGGCGACAACGACTTCTCCGCCGCCGTGACAATTATTTGATTTTTGGCTTCCTCTACAAGCCATCATTTTTTTAATGAAAAATAAATACAAAGTTTTAACTTTCTTTTATTTTGGTATTGAAAATGGTTTTGAAAGCGTTTTTATTATATCAATGTGTTGTATTGATATCTTGTGATTGAATTGTGGAAATGTTATGTTTCCTTTATGCATGTGTTATGTGATACGATTAGGTTATGGTTTATGATATGTTTAAACCTATTCATATGAGGAATGTATTGGACTTAATAAGTGACGGGTGGAGCCCGCTATAGCTCCTCGATGCATCGGTAGGTCTCATGAGACAACTAGACGTGGAATTGGCCAAGGCCCTTTCCCAATTTGATTTATGGTTTTGGCCGAGGCCTTAATCATTTTAGACGTCTTGGCCGAGGCCTTGACAAAATGTTTCAGAATGTCTGGCATTATACATTCCCTTATTATGAAAGTGGTTATTGATATTGCATGTGATTATTCGACCAGTAGAATATCCATGTGAAGAAGTAATGGCATTATTTTATTTTACTTTTTCCATATTATGCTGAAGTTCATGTTCAATAAGGCTTTTGTTTTTGTTATACATTGCCTTAAATGCTTATGTTTTCTTATACAAGCTTCCGCAATATTGTTATCTTTACTGAGCATCTGAGCTCACCCCTTTCAATGTTTTAATATTTTCCAGGATGTGAAGAAGTGTATTATGAATGACTTGCAAGAATAGTCAGTGAGGATATGAGTGTGGACTATGAAGACCATGTTATTGTAGTTTTTCTACTTTTTGATGTAATGAAAGACTTATGAATGTATCTAGTGTTTCCAAGGCTACTAAACTAATCGGTCTTTCGAGACTTGATCTTTTGTGATCATGCCAATGTTACGAAGTAATGCACCGACTCTGGGTAGCTGGGGTCGGGGCGTTACAGTTGGTATCAGAGGCAGTTTAGTACTAACCTTGGAAGCTAGATTTAGATAAACTCTGATTAGAGCACATAGCCCGAAGATAGACTTTGAGGATTAGTATAGAAAAACATCCTAGAATTTTGGTATTATATAGATTTTGTGAGTTTTCCGAGCAATACATCCTTGTCTAGATACGAGCAGGTAGAGGCGGCTCTGGAACAGATGTACCTAGAGGTAAAACCCGAAAACATCGCTTTGAGCTAGACTCGAACGGGAACTGGTGCACGACAATGGGCCTTGCTGCACTCTTGGTTACGACACTCCCAGGGGATATGCTTTGGATAATTATCATTTTCTTTATAAACCACTATTAAGGGTTATGAGTATATACTTCCTCAAAGAAAACATTTTTATGGATTATATCCATAAATAGTTCAATTTATGTTAAGTATTTTAGAAGTATGGATTATGTATTGTGATTCATAAACTAATCTAGTTTATGCAATTGTTTAGAAATGGCACCTAGTGGAAGAAATGGAAACCGTATCAATGCACGCACTCCATGTAGGGATTTCCCTCCTGCTCAAGATAATTATAGTGGGGCTGGTGATGCAACTAGTGCCGATCACCTAATCACCATACTGGGACAACTTACTCAGGTTATGAATAATAACCTTACTCGTATGGAGCACCCTGATCCGCAACATGGAGGATCGATGTTAGATCGATTCATGAGGCAACAACCACCAACATTCAATGGGAGTACAAATCCCTTAGTATCCGAGCAATGGATAAATTCCCTAGAGAAAATATTTCAGGCTTTGGGGAGCAGTGAAAGGGAAAAAGTTATCATGGCAGTTTACCGCCTCACTGGAGATGCTGATCAATGGTGGTCATTGATTCAAAACATGAAGGAAGATGATGACCTATCGAATATGGAATGGAGGGAGTTCAAAGAGCTTTTCTTAGAAAAATACTTTCCTCGTGACCATCGAGCAGATATGGAAAGGCAATTTCTGAGTCTGAGGCAGAAGGAGGATGAGAATGTCGCAAAGTATGAGGCTAACTTTACAAGGTTAGCGAGGCATGCTTCCGATTATATACGTAACCCAATGAGTAATATTGATCATTTCTTTGATGGGTTAAAACTATTTCTCCATCGAGCTTTAGTATCACAATCCTTCTCATCATACGAAGATATTGTCTCGTGTGCTATCAAGACAGAAAAGGAATTCTCTAAGTCTTATGAAAACAAAGTAAAGCAAGAGAAGAAGAGAACGGTGGAACAAGAGACAGATAAAGGGAAAAAGGGAAAGAAGGAATTTCCATTATGTGATAATTGTGGGAAGAATCACCCTGGTACATGCCTAAAAGGAATGGGAGTTTGTTATAAATGTGGAGAAAAGGGTCACCAGGCTCGTGATTACAAGGGAAAGAAAGAGGCTGTCAAAGTTGAATGCTATAATTGTAGGGAAATGGGGCATTATGCAAATGAATGTCCTAAGCGTCAAGTAAACTTACCTCAGAAAAGGCCAAGGGATCAAGGCCAATCTTATGCTGTGACTACAGTTGAAGCGGAATAATTAATGTATTGGTGCTTTTGGACTCATGGATTATATTTTAGTTATTAGAATAATGTGATATATATATATATAAGGATTGTACTGCAGTACTTGTTGATTTCAGTAAGGTTTTAATATGATGAAGGTAATTATATTTTTAGTATGTGACAATAAGGGAAACTTTACTTTGTTTGGGGAATCTGATTAATTGATTTTGGAATTAAGAGACCTTTTAGAGAAAGTCTGGACAGAGGTATTTTGGATAACTATAAAGGTTGGAGTGGATTAAGTTGATCTTTGGATAGTATTGTTTAAGGTTAAAAAATTTATGAAGATTATTTTTGGAATATTATAATACTATAGTTTTAGGAAAAGGACAACCTGCAGGGTGGGGCATAACCCGTCACGTCGGACAAAGCTGCAGGAATTGAACCCACAACCATAGTGCGACAATCCTTTATTTCCTACCACTAGCCTACAGGAAGTCCCTGGTTATTACAAAATAATTTTACTAATCTAAATGGTATGTGTTAAAATTTGGAACCTTATACAATTAGGATAAGTATAATATTTTTGAGTTCTATTATCTTTTTGAGTGAAAGATGAGTTGAAGGTTGAAACTCTAATTGTCAAGCATAAATATATATATACCTATCTCTTATTCAATGAATAAATTAATTCTTAAACTTTAGTAAAGGGATATTAAAACAAAAAAATGTGTTATCCTAATACCTTATGTCTTGTTGAACTGATGATATTTTAAATCAACATAGATTGAAGGCTTTGAGGCCCTCAATTTGACAGTTGATTGTGATTGATGACCTCAATCACACCCTACAAATATTTACGTTTTTCCTCCAATTATATGTCTCTAATTGCCACCAATGTTCTCCTAATCGAGATCATAATTGGGTGGTGACTTTTTCATTTCCCCTTCCCTCTTATTAAGGCTAAATTTTATTAATCTTATTTCCGATGTGGGTTTTCATCAAAGGTATTTTCTCTTTTCAACATTTTATTTTTAAAGAAAAATTTCAAATTTCGAGGACACAATTTAATGAAGGAGGGGAGAATGTAACACCCCGAGCTTCCACGATACGCTTCTCATTCAATAATGCAATAGCTTGCATTGTACGCAACTTCGAGTTCTAAAACACCACGACTAATCAAAGTAGCCGTTATGAATAGTAATAACCACTTTTTAAAATTATAGAAATTTTATATTTCAAAATGGACTTCATTTTTGGATTCGGAATATCGAAATTAGCCTATGTTGAATTTTTGGTATTTTTCTGAGAACTTCTAATTTTTTATGAATAGTGAAAAATACTTTAAAACAACTTTTTTAATCAAAATAATTTATTGTGATAAATTATACTATTTAGTGGTTTTAAGTTATAATTAGAATATATTTTTACCATTTTATCCAATGGTGGTCATTAGAATTAATTTAACATTGAAATTGGACATAAACAATTGCCAATCTTTTGATATAAATTGTTTCTTAAAAACACGCTATTTGTCATAACAGTGGGAATTAATTATAAAATTAATTAATGCAACTTATATGTTTGGAATTTTTTAAAATAGACATCATTTTTGAATTCAGAATATCAATTATAGCTTATGGTTAAATTTTGGCATTGTTCTGAAAAACTTCAATTTTTGATGAATAGTGAAACCACTAAGTGGTAGTTAAATAACTGATTTTTCGTTTAAATGAAATATTACCACTTCTGTGATTTGATTTTCAAAAATCCAACATAAATGGTTGTCATTAAGAAGTAAAATGTGGTTCAATGAGATTAAAATAATTTTTTGGTGAATAGTAACTTTTAAGTTCTTAATCGCGATTAGAGGTAATTAGTGTAGTTTAAGGTACAAATAATGTTTTAATAATATGAGATGAGCATGAAACTTGTCGTACTCCTATTGGATGAGTCATGGCCGACCAAGAAAACCCATGGGTCAACTTGGGGACCCCATGGAGCCACTTTAGTTGGAAAATGACATTAATATATATTTATTTAATGTTAAAATTAAATTGACAGAAACATGAGTTATTTTACTAAAACAGTTTTTAAGTGGGGTTACACAAGTCCAAATTTTGACTATAAATATTCATTAGAAATATAAAACGATTTAATACATCATAGTATTTTTTTTATAATTTTTATACATTAAATAAATTAAATTATTTATGACATCATTATGATGCAGCGATGACCTCATTATTTAACGATTTTAATAAAATGAAAAGATAATGAACAATCCATGGCTTACACTTGTCCAAAGACTATTTGATGGGTATATTTCGAACCCTTATCACCTTATCCACGAATTATATAAGTTTGGGACCTTTAAAATCCGAAAATCATTGTGTAATAATGTAACATTTCAATCTTTCCAAAAAAACCCCTCCTCTCCACTTATAAAAGGCCCCCACCTCTCCCACCTTATTCACACCTTGAAGCCATTTGTCTCGGCAAACCTCTTACCAAATACTCTCCCAACTTTCCCCTCTTACTCCTAGAAGCCTCACTTTGGGCAGAACTCTTCCCAAGGAAGACTTTGGCTCAAATCAAAAAGAGTTACCCGATTTTGAGGTAATGTCTTCTCTAATATTGTTTTGTTTTATTTTTCTTCTCCAACCCCCTAAACTCTTTTTATTCATTTCTTTTGTAACAACACCAGTATCCTCAATATACTAGGATTTTGTTATAAGAAGGATTCGATCTACACTTACACACACCTACATCTAATGGTTAAAGAACATACGGTTTCTGTGGATGGCGAATTTCTGCCTCACGAAACGATGATTGTTCAACACTCATATAACACCTTCAAAGGTGGACATTAAGATGTCACTATATTTATATATGATATAAAATATGTTTATGTTTTACTTATACTTCTGTATTTATAATTTATGGCATACTTTATGATTTCCATTATGGGTAAAACGCGATAATTTCATTTTAGGAAGTGCAGACTACTGCCCCCTCAAAGTGATTTGAATCGTTAATGCCATATGTGGGATGTATAAAGGATGGATTAAATGGTATTATACAATATATTATACTGTAATTATATTATAAATTTATATCATTATGATTTCATTCCATTAAATACGAAATAGAAATGAAAGTAGCGTTCATGCGTACGTACGGCTTACCGTCTCCATGAACGGTGCATTTCATTTCTTACCTCTAAATGTTATGTGACATTATGAATGAATGTATATACTGTATATATATGATATATATGATATCTACATCATGAATATAATTCTTGATGTAATGGATATTTCACCACATGAACAACTTGTAATTATAAGAATGTTATTTCTGACTCAAGTACCTAAGATCGACAAAACGACCGTTATTAACTTAAATAATTACATAATGTTCATATCATTGTAATAAGTGATATAAAAAGGATAATGAAATTGAAAATGGTTATTAATAAGTTATATATTAACTCTAGTTTATTATTCAAGAGGTTAAAGAACGGTTGAGTCAAGTCAGACACGAGGTAAGGGAATTTCATAACCCAACTTCCATTCTTTGGGTTAATCTCCTACTTTCAAATTATGTCATGATATTATTATGTCGTATATTTTATTTATACTTTATTTATGTGTACATATAGTGAATACACATAATAGATATATTTTATTTAAAAATGATCTTTTTAAGGGACTTCGTCTCAATCTCCATTCATTGAGGCATATTTTGTTTTATACACAAATTTCTTTTGTATAGTGTATAAACCCCTTTGACTTTTACGTTTATTCAAAAGGAATCTTTTTATACGAAGCGTTTTACTAAACAACAAAAAGTGAATGTTTTTCTTTCCGTACATATGCGGCGACAACGACTTCTCCGCCGCCGTGACCATTATTTGATTTTCGGCTTCCTCTACAAGCCATCATTTTTTTAATGAAAAATAAATACAAAGTTTTAACTTTCTTTTATTTTGGTATTGAAAATGGTTTTGAAAGCATTTTTATTATATCAATGTGTTGTATTGATATCTTGTGATTGAATTGTGTAAATGTTATGTTTCCTTTATGCATGTGTTATGTGATACGATTATGTTATGGTTTATGATATGTTTAAACCTATTCATATGAGGAATGTATTGGACTTAATAAGTGACGGGTGGAGCCCGCTATAGCTCCTCGATGCATCGGTAGGTCTCATGAGACAACTAGACGTGGAATTGGCCAAGGCCCTTTCCCAATTTGATTTATGGTTTTGGCCGAGGCCTTAATCATTTTAGACGTCTTGGTCGAGGCCTTGACAAAATGTTTCAGAATGTTTGGCTTTATACATTCCCTCATTATGAAAGTGGTTATTGATATTGCATGTGATTATTCGACCAGTAGAATATCCATGTGAAGAAGTAATGGCATTATTTTATTTTACTTTTGCCATATTATGCTGAAGTTCAAGTTCAATAAGGCTTTTGTTTTTGTTATACATTGCCTTAAATGCTTATGTTTTCTTATAAAAGCTTCCGCAATATTGTTATCCTTACTGAGCATCTGAGCTCACCCCTTTCAATGTTTTAATATTTTCCAGGATGTGAAGAAGTGTATTATGACTGACTTGCAAGAATAGTCAGTGAGGATATGAGTGTGGACTATGAAGACCATGTTATTGTAGTTTTTCTACTTTTTGATGTAATGAAAGACTTATGAATGTATCTAGTGTTTCCAAGGCTACTAAACTAATCGGTCTTTCGAGACTTGATATTTTGTGATCATGCCAATGTTACGAAGTAATGCACCAACTCTGGGTAGCTGGGGTCGGGGCGTTACATGATACCTCTATAGGTTTCCTCAAGCCCCCAAGGTCCCAACCTTCACGTTTGAGGAGTTACTCTACAAGGTAATGGAATTCTCAACTTCTCTTTTCCATTCAAGTTCTCTTTTATGTGGTATATATTTCAAATTTCCATACCATGTTATTATTTAAATTTTATTTTTTACCTCTAATATATTATTATTATTTATTAATGGGTTACCCATATCCCCTCTCTTTTTAATGTTTTCTAAAACCATGTTGCATAGCCATTATGCTGCAGAATTTTTGTCTCAAAATATCTCTCTTTTTCAAGCATTATTATTATGTTATTCTCATTTAATTTAAATTGGATTATGTCTGTATATTTCATTCCATATCCCACTTTAATTATTATTTAATAATTATTATAGACCAATTTTTCTCTCATCAAAATATTTGATTAATTTGTAAGTGATATCGTTAGGCTGTCGAATTTCATAAGGGATTTTTCAACTTTTCTTTTATTTCAAGTTCCATTATTTTTTTTATTCACCTCCTTTCATCCAAATTTTATGATAACTACAGTAACTTACATGTACTATAATTTTGTTGTGGTAATATAATAATTCATCATCATCCCTCTTTTCCCCTTATTTTATACTAGAAACTAAAACACCATCAGTGATGTGTTAATTTATCACATTGAAGGATGGCGATTTTTCAATTTCAATTACCATATTCAATTATGGTAATGAAACCATTTTTAGGGTTGAAACATTCTATAATATATTTATTTTAACTTATTTAATGTTATTTAATCTTTTTTCACACATGATATTAATTTATAAATTAAAATGAGGTCATTGTGATAAAAAACGCCAAATAACCCAAAAAATTATCATTAAAGTTTTATATAATGATTCATCTTAACTCCAATAACCAAATGAATATTATAACCATGTAATCTTATTTATGTTAAAAAATAACATAAATCTATTATTCTGGACAACCATTCTCATATTACATGTATATCCTTACATGTATATAAGTAAACTGGTCATTAATACCAAGGAGGAAAACGCTCTCAAACAATAAAATTGAACCACTTAAACCCATCATGAAGTCCATTAATGAACTTAATAAGGCTATAATAAATAAATTAAATAATTAAAAGGTTTTGGAAATATTAATTAATGAATATAATTTGGTTGTCCATGATAATAAGATCTATTGAAGAAAACCATCAGACTTAAGGTAAGGGTTTCCACATCTTACTTCCATTTTTGTGAGATATTATTTATCCACCATTATTTATTATGTATGGTGTATTTATACTTATCATTGATGTATAATATCATAAATAAATTTATTTCCATGGTATTAAATGTTTCATTTGATCATTATTGGTTTTTGGGAACATGATTCGATTGATTACAAGGTGGTAAGGGTTTTCTACCCGAACCTCCATTTTCATTTGGGTTACTCTTATTCACTACATAACTCAATTAAATTATTATTTATTAATATTTACACCTCATAAAATATATTTTAATTTATATATATTTGTATGAACTAGGATTATAATTTCATTTATGGGGGTTATTTGTTTTAAAAGGATCTTTTGAAAAAATTTCCCTATAAATAACCCTTTTTCAAGAGAACTTCTCAAATTCTTACATATTTTCAAGTGCACTATATATTCTATTTTAAGCTGTTATCATTTTTTTAGAATAGAAAAAAAATTATCATGAAAATAAATCTTGTTTCATTTATGGTTTTATGAAATAAAACCTGCCTTTCTATTTTAAAATCTCATTAATATTTTTCTAAAACTTCACTAATATGTTTTACTTCTAAAGCTTCTTTAAAAGATAATTTTACAAGATTTCACTTCAGTGGGACATAATTTGTACCTCAAATATAATTTCAATATTCTTACCTATTCTTTTATGGGATAGAAATGCTTACAAATATGATTTCATGATAAATACAAATGATTTCCAAAAACAACTCTTCTTTCCAAAGTAAAAAAGTACTTTTCTCATCTCACTTTATCTTTTATGAGATATATTCCTTGTTCACCACTTATTCATTTAATGTGGTGTATGTACATACCATTAGTATATAATGGTAAGAGTCACCTTATTATCATGATATTATAAGGGATTATGATTTGAATATTTCAAGGTGGTATGAGACACTTTGGAATGTTTAAGGATTATTTCCTCAAGAAATTTTCAATCGTATCATTTAAAAGTATCTTAATTTATGTCAACAGCTTTGTTGAATATTGTACTTAATTTATATGTATATATTATTATATCATCTAGAATACTTTTTTATGGGTTTCTAATTATTTTTACTATGGATGTGCTACATTGATACCACTCACCACATTACTCTGAATGGTTTGTGTTTATGTTTAATGATTGGGGAAAGTTATTTACATTTAATATGTTAGTTTCAATACGAATGAATATATTGACTATATTCACCCAATCCATATGAGGAATTCATTGAACTTATTATGTGATGGGTGGGGGCCCGCGATATCCCCTCGATGCAACAGAAGGTCTCATGAGAAAAACTATGGTCTTGGCATGAGGTCTTGAACAAATAGATATTTTTTGTCTTGGAACAAGGCCTTGATGGTATGTTTATGATGTCCCTCATTATGGATTCCCACATTTTGAAACTATTAATTGAAATTTCAAGTGGTTTTCAACTAGTATAATACCATTATTATGTTTTATTATGAAAATATTTACTCAACTCAAATTACTTCCATATTATGTTTCGGGTTATTTTTAAAGGCCTGTGTTTTTAGTTATTCACCATGCCTAATGTTTATGTTTATGATAACTTCTACTTTATTTATTAACCTTAAAGAGCATATAAGATCAACCCTTTCTTATGTTTCATTTTCTCAGGACATGAAGAAGTTTATTATGAATGACCTGTAGGGATAAACTTAGTGTCGTGGATATTCACAATTAAAATTATATGTTGTATTTCTTTTCAAGTTATAATGTTGAACCTATGTATGTATCTAGTTTTCCAAAACTTATAAACTACTTGGTCCTTCCATATTTTATACCTTGCAATCATTCCAATGTATTAAAATAAAGCACTAGCTCTAGGATTTTGGGTTTGGAGCATTACAGTTGGTATCAAAGGATGTTTAGTAGAAAACATGGAAGCTATATTTAGAAAACGTAGATTAGGGAACAAAACCCTTAGATAGATTTCACGATAAAAGTACAAGAACAACCTATAATTTTTTTAAGGAATAGATTATTTAGATCATCCTAGAAAAAATATACATGTTTTAATACTACAAGTGGACGTGGTTCTGGAACAGATGTACCAAGGAGTAGCAACTCTAAAAAGGTGTTTTGGGCTTGATGTGATGTAACCTGGTATATGACAATGGGCCTTACTTTGCACAAAGTTTGACTATCCTAAGGGATATTCTTAGGATAATTCACATATTTTTCTTACATACCATTATTAAGGATTTATTCTTCTAAAGTAACCAAAGTATATTGTTCAAGGATTTATGATGCATAAAATTATGATATGTGCTATACCATATTAATAGTTACAAAACGTTCATAATTTTATGAGCTAATATATCATATGGAATTGATTAGAAATGGTGCCTAGCAGAAGGAATGAGAACATCACCAATGAACATGATGAAAATTGTAATAAGGATCATATATCTCACGATCTTAAGCCATTGTTTCAATGGAATATCATCACCCATGTGTCCTCATCATTTTAGGAAATAGTATAATGTGTTAACAAGGTATGTAAACAATTATTTTAGTCCTATGGATTTGAAGGGAATAAAAAGAAGATGATGATGGTAGCGAAAAATATAGATAAAGGGATGAAGGGAAAGAAGGGTTTTCCAACATGTGATAACTATGGAAAGAATCACACTAGTAAATTCTTGATGGTAATGTAACACCCCATGCTTCCATGGTACGATTCTCTTTGAATAATATAGTAGCGTTTGTTATACGCAACTTCCAGATTCTAACACACCGTGACCAATCAAAGCAGCCGTTATGAATAGTAATACCCACTTTTTGAAATTTTATACATTTTATCTCTCAAAATGGACTTCATTTTTGGATTTTGAATATCGAAATTAGCTTAGGGTGAAATTTTGGTACTTTCAGATAACTTTTATATTTTGATGAATAGTGAAAATTCCTACATTTTAATTAAAACAACCTTTTTTTTTCAAAATAATTAATAGCGATAAATTATGAATTTGAGTGGTTTAAAAGTATATTTAGAATATATTTTTACCAGTTAATACAATTTTTGTCATTGGATATAATTTTTCAATTAAACCAGACATAAAGAAGTGTCAATCTTTTGATAGTTATTATTTCTTAAAAACATGCTCTTTGTTTTGATAGCGGGAATTAATTTTAAATTAATTTCTTCCACTTCTGTGTTTTGAATTTAGAAAAATGGATTCCAGATTTATAATCCGGAGGTCCAAATTTTGTATATATGTAACTTTTATTTTTAGACATTTTGAATAATTACTTCGGTAAATATTTTATTTACCATGGTTAGTGGATAAATCCGGTAAATAAGGGTAAAAAATAATATTATAATAATAATAAATTACCCTAAAACGTGTACTAACCTTATTGGTTGATACATGTCCGACCATGGTCATCTTTGGGTCGATTTTGGGACACCATGGATCCACTTGTAAGTGATAAAGACACTTTATATTAATTAAGTTAAAGTAAACACAAAAATGATAGAAGCATGTAGCTTTTAAAAAACAATTTTTACATAGGGTTATATGAGTTATTTTTTGGACTATAAATATTTTTTATAAATATGAAAATATTTTCTACATAATGGTTTTTTATTTAATATTTTTAGACATTTAATAATTAAATTTATTTTTGACACTATAATGATGCAGAATTTTCCTTATTAATGAAAGAATCATATAATTAGTATTATAAATGTTAAAATAAATATAATTTGAAATTTTTGATATAATACACTAATTTTATTGGTTAATATGACATGTTATTATTGTTTAAATGAATCTGGATTGAATTAATAATGTTTTTAGGACTTTAAAAAAATCAATTATTAAATATTGTCAAAATTTACATAAATGAGTTTTTAAAACACGTATTATATTATTAATTGATATTATATTCCTAAAAATATAAGGTTCATCCAAAGTACTTATATCATGATAGTTATATCATTAATGGACCACTTGGGGGTCTCTTGGATGTATATAGTATGTTTATTAACTCTATAATATAAAAATAATAAGTGACATGGTAAATGTCAATCTAATTAACTAAGAGTTAAAACTAAAATATAAGGTTAATATAATGACACAAACCTGTCTAAAATATATTTGTTGAAAGGATTTATACCTATACCCACCTTAGACTTTTAATAATCCACTTTGGAACCATTTGAAACTGAATATGAATTTATTATAAATTAATACTTTACGTTTTCCCTAAAGAGCCCCTCCTCCCCCTTATAAAAGGACACAAGTTATAACCAATTCTTCACACATTCAAAGCATTTTGGTTCAGAAAAACCCTCCCCAAATACTCTTTTAACCTCCCTCACTTTAACCTAGAGGCATTATTTTGATCATAAAGCCGACCTAAGAACCCTTTTGATGAAATCAAAAGGAAGAACCCAAAGAAGAGGTAATATTTTCACCACCCTTTTTCAAGTTCCTTTCTTCTTCAACATCTTCTTTCTTTGTTATTTACTTTATAAAATAATAAATCTAGTATCTTATATATAATTTGATGTCATTATAAATATGGTACAACCATATTCAGTATTCTATCCATCCTTTGAATGACATGTCACCATACGTGCGTACGTACGACTTACCATCTCCACGTCGTGGTGTAATTGTTATTCAAAAACATTATTATTTGGATGGGTATGATAATGATATATAATTGATGTAAATAATAAATATAACATGATAATGATTCTTTATATATGATATACCATACAATTATATATTATTTTAATATCAAAATAATGATATTGTTGCTCATGCTTACGTACGGACTACCATCTCCATGAACGCGATGAGATTCATTCCCCATCGTATCCATTCAATTATAATTATCATTTGATGATTAAAAATAATGTCTAAGGACTTGATATCATTCTGGATATTAATAAGATACAACCTATCAATAACAAACATGGCTTATGTAACAAAATATATAATTGAAAAATGTAAGTTAACACCCAAAATGATGATAATACTAAGATATTATTAACAAATAAATGATAAAATATCATATATGATATCATATTAATGTATATGATTCTTGTATAATTTAATAAAAATTATTTCACCATTATACAAGAGGTTAACCTACCCTCAACCAAGGAAAAGTACAAGGTAAGGGTTTATTTCATAATCTCTTCATTATCTAAGGTTGTTTATACATAATTATCTATCGGGACCTCTTTATCATCCACATCCATGTTTCTTAAAAATGTATTTCAAAACATTATTACTATTTTACAGAATATGGGTTAAAGTCATTTATACCCTTGTTTTACTTTTTATAAGAAGTTTATAAAGAAATCTTTCCATCGTTTTCCAAACAAGGTCCTTTTTAACCTTTTCGACAGAATTAAGGTAAGAATGTATTTTTTTTATCTTATACGGTGGGTGCAGCTATTTCCTGCCATTATAAAATCGTCTAAGCTTCCTTTAAAAGCTTATAAGAATATTTTTAAAGTAAATTTTTTCTTTTATAATTATGTGACTTTTAAATGATTTCAAAAAAAGATATATTTCTCTCAAATAGTTTTGATTTCATCTATTTCAACATCCTTTGATGGATTTTCAGTTTATTTGAAGTTAATTTATTATGATACAAAACATCCATATTTTATTGAAGGTTTAGTGATATTTTTGACTGTGGATGTGTTATTTTTATACCATTCATGGTTTATGGAGAAATTATTGACATTTCGTATGCTAGTTTTAATACGAATGTTTATGTTATGTTTAATCTTGTTCATATGAGGAATGAATTAGACTTAGTAAGTGATGGGTGGAGACCACTCTAGCTCCCCGATGCATCGGTAGGTCACATGAGACAAACTAGTGTCTTGGCACGAGGCTTTGACAAAATATTATTTGTAGTCTTAGCACGAGGCCTTGGCTATGTGGTTATGATAGTTTGGAATTATGCATTCCATCATTATGAAAGTGGTTATTGATGTTGCATGTGATTATTCGACTAGTAGAATATCCATGTGAATAAGTAAATGGAATTATTTCATTTTATTTCTACCATATTAAGATTAAGTTCAAGTATAAAAGGCTTTTGTTTTAGTTATACATTGCCTTAAATGTTTATGATTATTTATGAAAGTTTCCTCTATATTGTTATCCTTACTGGGAATTTGAGCTCACCCCTTTCTATGTTTTATTTTTCCAGGATGTGAAGAAGTATTTTTTAAATGACCTGCAAGGATAGTATGAGGGGATACGAGTGTGGAATATAGAGACTATGTTGTTTTAGTTTTCATTTTATGATGTAATGTAAACTTTATGAATGTATCTAGTGTTTCCAAGTCCACTAAACTAATCGGTCTTTCGAGACTTGATATTTCTTGTGATCATTTCAATGTTATGTAATAATGCACCGGATCTGGGTAACTGGGGTCGGGGCATTACAGTTGATATCAGAGGAAGTTTAGTACAAACCTTGGAAGCTAGATTTAGATAAACTCTGATTATAGAACATAGACCTAAGATGGACTTGGAAGATTAGTATAGAAAAACTTCCTAGAATTTTGGTATTGTAGAGATTTTGTGAGTTTTCTGAGAAATACATCCCTATCTGGATATGATCAGGTAGAGGCGGCTCTGGAACAGATGTGCCTAGGGGTAAAACCCGAAAACACCGCTTTGAGCTAGACTCGAACGGGAATTGGTGCACGACAACAGGCCTTGCTGCACTCTTGGTTACGACACTCCTGGGGGATATGCTTAGGGTAATTCTCATTTTCTTTACAATCCATTATGAAGGGTTTATGAGTATATACTTCCTCAAAGAAAACATTTTTTTTATGATTATGGATTATATCCATAAATAGTTCAATTTATGTTAAGTGTTTTACAAGTATGGAATTATGTATTTTGATTCATAAATCGATCTAGTTTATGCCATTGTTTAGAAATGGTGCCTAGTGGCAGGAATGGAAACCGTATCAATGCACGCACTCCATGTAGAGATTTCCCTCTTGCTCACGATAATTATAGTGGAGCTGGTGATGCAATTGGTGCTGATCAGCTAATCACCATACTGGGACAACTCACTCAGGTTATGAATAATAACCTTACCCGTACGGAGAACCCTGATCCGCAGTGTGGAGGATCAATGTTAGACCGCTTCATGAGGCAGCAACCACCAACATTCAATGGGAGTAAAAATCCATTAGTATCTGATCAATGGATATGTTCCCTAGAGAAAATATTTTAGGCTTTGGGGAGTAGTGAAAGGGAGAAAGTTATTATGGAAGTTTATCACCTCACTGGAGATGTTGATCAATGGTTGTCATTGAAACTAAACACGAAGGAAGATGATGAAGTATCAAATATGGAATGAAGGTAGTTCAAAGAGATTTTATTAGAAAAATACTTTCCTCGTGACCATTAAGTAGATATGGAAAGGCAATTTCTGAGTCTGAGGCAAAAGGAGGATGAGAATGTCTCAAAGTATGAGGCTAACTTTACAAGGTTGGCGAGGCATGCAGTAGATTATATACATAACCCATGAAGTAATATTGATCATTTCTTTGATGGGTTAAAACCGTTTCCCCATCGAGCATTAGTCTCACAATCTTTCTCGTTGTACGAAGATATTGTCTCATGTGCTATCAAGACAGAAAAGGAATTTTCTAAGTCTTACAACTTTAAGGCAAAGAAAGAGAAGAAGAGATCTGCTGACCACTCTGAAAATAGAAATAAAGGGAATAAGGGAAAATTTGATTATCCATACTGCAGTAAATGTGGGAAGAAACACCCCAACACTTGCTTGAAGGGAATGGGAGTTTGTTACAAGTGTGGTGAAAAGGGCCACCAAGCTCATGATTGCATGGGAAAGAGAGTTGTTGTCAACATAGAATTCTATAATTGTAGAGAGATGGGACATTATAAAAATGAATGTCCTAAGTGTCAGGGGAACTTACCTCAGAAAAGGCCAAGGGATCAAGGCCAAGATTATTGTCACGACCCGTCCTCTGGGCCCGTGCTGTGACTACCCCAAGCCCGCCTTCCATAGGCTAGGGGATGGAGACTAGCACCAAGGCGTAAATCCCAACAAAAGGGAAGGCATTGCCTTTGAAAAGTAAACAAGCACCACATAGTAAGCAAGCAGAAAAGTAAACACTAAGTAAAACTGTAACAACCTGTGATGAAAGTAAAAGGGGCCGGAAATACAAGCCCAACTGTAAAGTACAACTGAAAGGGGAAAACAGCAACTGAAAAGAAAAGCCGCAGCATCGAGCCGTCCTTTGAAATTACCACCTGAAAGGTGGGCACAGATAGCCTCCACTGCTCCTCGGGTCCACCTAACCGCTCCGAGTACGTCCCGCCCAGTGGTCCACCTCTAGGTACCGTCCTGCTCCACACGCCTCCACCACGATCAGCGCTATCTGTCGTCTGCAACCAACACAACGTAGTGTGGGCAAAGCCCGTGCAGGGGTGAGTATAAGCTACTCAGTAGGGACCCCGAGACCCCTGAAGGTCTCCCGAAATCCACCAAGGATAATCCACAAAGGAATGATACAATCACGAAGTAACAACCATCACTGCTTAGGTATATGCCCATACATATACCTAAGTCATCAATTCCCGTTCGGCTCTAACGTTCGAGCCCAAGCACAACCCAGTCCACACAGGAAAGCAAAAACGTATACCCACACAGGATAGCACAACACAATCCACAAAGGAGAGTAAACCGTAAATCCACACAGGATAGCTCAACACAATCCACAAAGGAGAGTAACACAGGATTCAGCTCACACAGGTATACTTCTTGTATGACGATAAAGATGATCACTGATCCATCTAAGTCGTCGGACCCACAAAGGATCGATAGGTAACTAACCCCCACAATGACCCACACTGGATCGGGCCCACACAGGACCTGTAGGCGCTGGCTCACACAGAACCGCTGAGCGCTGAACCACACAGGATCGGACCCACATAGGATCGGGCCCACACAGGACCTGTAGAACTGATCCACGTAGGATCACTGAGTGCAGAAGTCATCGCAGTCCACTGAGGATATCTGCACAGTCGTCGCCGCAGTCCACTGAGGATCTCTGCACGGTCGTCGCCGCAGTCCACTGAGGACCTCGGCACGGTCGTCGCTGTCGAAGTAGCAGTCGCAGCCAGCACTAGGGTTCCCACACACACCAAGCTCGTTCGGGAGGGTCTGCTCCACGAGCCGAGAGGCTGATACATCAAATGACACAAAGTCCGAAGTTGATGTATCCAAAAGTTCCGTATCGTCAACAGGAACTCAACGTCGCAGACGGCGCGTCAATCGGACGCCCGGTCTGAGAGTTATTGGCTTTTTCGTCCCAGGGGCCCGATTGGTTTTTAAGGCAAAACCAACCCAACTGTACACCACCTACATCCAAACCTCGGGCGGAGTGAGCCAAAAGATCTGTCTCACTTAGAGGAATTCAACAAAGCTGACGGCACGTCAATCGGACGTTCGTAGCTCAAGATATGAGCGTTTCCGCTCCGAGGGCCCGGTTGGTTTCGTGTACGAACCAACCCGGCCGAACCCAAAGTATTCCTAAACCTTGAGTGCGATATACCGAAACGACCGTCTCGATCTAAGGATCGCGTTGCCGCTGACGGCGCGTCGTTCGGAGGCCCGTATCTCAAGTTACGAGCATTTGACTGAAAACGGTCCGAAGACGGGGGCTCCGGGCCCGGGCTGACCCGGCCCGACCCCCCTGGGTCGGCCGCACCGGGTCGACCCGGTCCGACCCGGCCCAACCCGATCCGGCCTGGCCGAGCAGCCGAGCAGCCGAGCGACGCGGGGGGGGGAGCCGCCACCCCCGCGTGACACCCCCGCGGCACCCGCGGGGTGTCGCCCTGGACGACCCGAGCGACGCGGGGGGGAGCCGCCGCCCCTGCGTGACACCCCTGCGGCACCCGCGGGGTGTCGCCCTGGATAGCCGGATGACGCAGGGGGGAGTCGCCGCCCCCGCGTGACACCCCCGCGACACCCACGGGGTGTCGCCCTGGACAACCGGACACGGCTTCTGCCGCGTCCCGCGCGTGCCGGACTCGCGCGGCCACGGATCCACGGGCGCCGCCGTCGCGGCTTCAGCCGCGGCGGCCCTGTCTGACAGCTTTCGCGGGCCACCGGAGTCGCTCCGATGGTCCGATTCTGTTCCCGTCTACGCCGGTGCTCCTCCCGGGACTCGTTCTTCACTTCGGAACCATCAAACTTCCGTTGCGGCACGTTCCATCGTCGCCCGTCAAATCCACGCAACAACGAAGAACAGCGGAGGGTTGTCAGGCCGTGTTCATTTGGCCCGCACCCTCCGGGTAAGAGATAAACAACGGGAGAAATATATTCAACACATGAAACAACAATTTTAATAAATTAAAATTGTTCATTTGCATCCGTTTCTTTAATTTTAAAGAAACTTCCACGGGAATAAGGGCATTTCCAAAATAAAATCCCTACCTCGTAGTCATCGACGTACGCACGTTCTTCGCGGATTTGTTCGTCCCGGAAGGAGGGGATCGTCGCGTCGTCGCGGAAGGGCGTCGCGTCGTCGCGGAACACGGCGTTGAGTCGGCGAACTCAAAGGACCAAGAAACAACAGATTTAAATTAATTATATAAAATTAAATCCGTGTTTTGGTAAAAACCACAAAGGAGATTTAAAGAATCACAAGTACTCACCTCAATGGAAGATCGAAGGATCTTGTCGTGGAGGAAGGAACGTCGCCGAAGAACGTCTCGGATGAAGCGTCGTCAAACTCTGAGGGTGATGGCATTCTTCACGTTCTTCGCGTTCTACACGTTCTTCACGAAGGAGGAAGAAGGCTCAAGAACTCTGACAAAACCCCTCAACGAGTAATCCTCCAAAAATACTTGTTGGTATTATTTTATTATTACGCCAACAAATGAAAAAGGGTAAGTAACGAACCATCAATTCATTGAATTAATTCAATGAAAGAAACTTCCCATTTAATTCATGAAATAAACCGCCCAATTAAATGGTGCGTTAAGGATTTAAGAAAATGCATCAGTTGACTTTCATATTGACGGGTTTTCGCGGGTGCGTTACTTAGCGGAAAGAAACGGCGGGGCTCGTGCGGGCCCCACCTCACAAATATCCTACCAAGGGGGTAAGATATTTCTGGATAGCACCCTATCCATTTTAACTCAGTTTAAGTGGATTTCAAGTGGCTTCAAGTGTATTAAGTGAAATAAAATAAAGTTTGTCGAATAAATTATTTTATTTCTTAACTTTAAGCCCAAAAATTAAAAACCACACCCGAGCAAACGCAACTCCGGAAAAGGTGTTTCTAAGAAAAAATCGGCGCTGCGATTTCATCGGTGCCCTCAGAATTCGATTCCGGGCACCGGTTCAAAAGTTAGAAAACCCCGCTCGTCCGTTCACTGAACGTACCCGAGCCAAACTTCAAAAAAATGATTCTGGGCACACCGGGCCTCGGAATCAGGTGCTGTCAGAAACTGCGTTCTTGTAAAATTACAAAGAAAATTAAGAAAAAAATTTCCTTGAAATTTACGGGTCTTTATATTACTCCCACCTCAAGGCTTTATGTCCCCGTAAAGATGCATCAAAAACTAGGGAAACAAATGTGGGTACTGAGCACGCATCTGAGCCTCTGGCTCCCAAGTGCTCTCATGGAGGTTCCCGTGCTGCCATCTGATGCACACAAGAGGAATCGATCGACCACATAGGATCTGCTCCTGTAGATCCTCTATCTCCACCGGGACCTCCGCAAAAGTCGCCCTATCATCCACGTCTAGCTCCCCATAGTCAATGATGTGAATCGGGTTGTGCACGTATCTACTCAGCTGAGATACGTAGAAGGCGTCATGCACCCGGTGCAACTGAGGTGGTAGAGCCAGGCGATAACCCACCTCTCCAATCCTGCTGATGACCTGGAATGGTCCAATGAAGCGTGGATACAACTTGCCGCATCGGCCAAATCTTCGTAAACCACGTCGAGGTGAGACTCTCAAGAAGACATGGTCGCCATCCTCGAACTCTAGTGGCCTCCGCCTCCTATCAGCATAAGACTTTTTCCGGCTCTGAGCTGTCCTCATCCGCTCCTGGATGACCTGGACCTTCTCTGTCGTGGCCCGGACCATCTCTGGTCCCACAAGTGCTGACTCCCCAGGGTCTGTCCAGCACAAAGGAGATCTGCAAGGTATGTCGTACAACGCCTCGT
The DNA here is from genome assembly GCA_963277665.1 of Viscum album. Classification (NCBI taxonomy): domain Eukaryota; kingdom Viridiplantae; phylum Streptophyta; class Magnoliopsida; order Santalales; family Viscaceae; genus Viscum; species Viscum album. Next base: position 1,884,391,989 of record OY728132.1, read on the forward strand.
ATGGTGTCATCCCGATGGTGGAGTGGTAGCTGTTGTTGTACGCGAACTCCACCAAGGGTAGATGGTCCTCCCAACTGCGACCAAAGTCGAGGACACATGTGCGGAGCATATCCTAGAGAGTCTGAATGGTCCTCTCCGTCTGACCATCTGTCTGAGGGTGAAAGGTGGTGCTTAGTCGTAGCCTCGTCCCGAACTCCTCCTACAACCCCTTCCAAAGCCGGGAAGTAAAACGAGCATCCCGATCGGAGACGATAGTCGATGGCACACCGTGAAGCCGTACAATCTTTTGAACGTAGAGATGCCCCAATCTCTCCACTGAGCCCTGCTCTCGGATGGGTAAGAAGTGTGTCGACTTGGTGAGTCGGTCAACAATCACCCAAATGGAGTCGTGATCTCTGGAAGTGCGAGGAAGTCCTGTCACGAAGTCCATAGATATTCTGTCCCACTTCCACTCTGGGACCTCCAAGGGCTATACCAAGCCTGCTGGTACCTGATGCTCTGCCTTCACCTGCTGGTAGGTGAGGCACCGTGAAACGAACTCTGCCACAGCCTTCTTCATGCCCGGCCACCAGTGCTGTCATCTGAGGTCCTGGTACATCTTCGCCACTCCAGGATGTACCGCCAAAGGAGAAGTGTGAAACTCTCTCAGCACCTCCTCTCGTAAAGTGACTGGTACAAAGGTACGTCCTCTGAAAAGGAAGTCGTGCTCTGCTCCAAAGGAGAAGCCATCTGGTGCCTGTCCCGAGGATATCTATGCACGCCGCGTCTCACAGTCAGCATTCTCACATTGTGCCTCTCTGACCCACTGCAGTAGTGGAGGGGTGACTGTGAGAGACTGAAGGAAGGCTGCCCCATCTCTATCCATGAAGGATATCTACAAGGCGGCTAGCTGCTCTGTCGCCTCCTCAAGTAGCTGGATGCCCGTCCTCCTGCTGAGGGCATCGGCTACCACGTTCCCCTTCCCAGAAGTATAGACTATCTCAAAGTCGTTGTCCTGGAGGAACTCGAGCCATCACCGCTGTCTGAGGTTCAGGTCCTTCTACGAGAATATGTACCTGAGACTCTGGTGGTCATAAAAGCCTGTAAAGCGCTCGCCCATCAGATAGTGCCACCATGTCTTCAGAGCGAAGACCACTTCTACTAACTCCAGGTCGTGGGTAGCGTAGTTCTGCTCATGCAGCCTCAACTGACGTGATCCATAGGCAATCACGGCTCGCTCCTGCATCAGGACACACCCAAGCCCGGTCCCTGATGCATCGCAGTAGACTACGTATCCAACTCCCTCCTCAAGAAACCTCAAGATAGGTGCGCTGGACAATCTCTGTCCCAGCTCCTGAAAGATCTGCTGACATCTGTCTGACCACACAAAGGGTTTCCCCTTCTTCCTCAAAGCTGAGAGTGGCGCCGCAACTATGGATAATTCTGGCACAAATCTCCGATAGTATCCGGCTAGACCCAAGAAACTCCGCACCTCCGTCACACTCCTGGGTGGCTCTTAAGCTAGCACTGCCTCGATCTTCACGGGATCCACTACAACTCCCGCCTCAGAAATGATGTGCCCCAAGAAGTGGACCTCACGTAACCAGAACTGGCACTTTGAGAGCTTGCCATAAATCTGGTGCTCTCGGAGTGTGTCTAGCACAACCTGTAAGTGGTAGGCGTGCTCCTCCTCTGTGGTCGAGTACACCAAAATTTCCTTGATGAAGACCATGACAAATCGATCGAGGTATGGCTGGTAGATCCTATTCATGAGGCTCATGAACACTGCTGGAGCTTTGGTTACACTGAAAGGCATAACCAAGAACTCATAGTGGCCATACCGACACCTGAAGGCCGTCTTCTGCACGTCCTCATCTCGAACTCTAAGCTGATGATAGCCTGACCCGAGGTCTATCTTCGAGAACCACCATGCTCCCTTGAGCTGATCGAAGAGTTCATCAATCCTCGGTAGCAGATACTTGTTCCTTACTGTCACCTGGTTCAGGCGACGATAATCGACACACAGTCGTAAGCTCCCGTCTGCCTTCTTGGAGAACAAAATCAGCGAAGCCCAGGGTGAAACGCTGGGTCGGATGAACCCCTTGCCCTGCAAGTCCTCCAACTATACCCGCAGCTCTCGAAGCTCAGCGGGGGCCGTCCAATATGCTGGAGTGGATATCGGGGTTGTCGCAGGGTACAGATCAATATAAAAATCTACCTCTCTACGAGGAGGTAGCCCTGGAACGTCATCGGGAAAGACGTCTGCATACTGTTCCACCACTGCAGGAAAACTAGGACTCTGCACGTCAACTGCTCCAAGGATGAGGCTAGACAACTGATGAGTGATGGGCTTCCCTCTCCTCTGCGTGAGTCCATCCTGTGCTGCAAAGGCTCCCTTCTCGCCGGTGAAGGTGAACCTGCTCCCGTCGGTGCGCACACATCGCAACTTGCGCCTAAAATAGTCAATCTGAGCATGGAATGTTGATAACCAATCCATGCCCAAGATGACGTCGTAAGGCCTCGACGCTGCTACAAGAAGATCCCAGCCGAAGCTCTGGCCTCCTAGAGTAAGATCACACTACCGGCACCAGTGCGTAATCGTCGATTCTGCTCCCGTAGGAGTCTCTAGCCGTAAGGATCGAGCGAACGGCTCTGTTAGAATCTTCGAGCTCCGAACAAGGGCAGCGGCTATGAAAGAGTGACTCGCTCATGTGTCTATAAGAACTGCAGAAAGGGTGTAATAGACACATATCTTACCTCGAATCATCTCTGGCGCATCGTGGTCGTTGGCCTCCACTGCCTGGAGCTGTGCCTGTCTCTGCCCGCCAGCTCCCTGTGGTCGGGGCGGACCTCCTGGTGGTGGTGGTGGCAGAGCCTCAAAGCTTCTCCCACCACCTGCTGCTCAGCCAGCTACTCTGCCTCGTCCGCCTCCTCCCTGCGGACCGCCACAGTCAACCCTCTGCCTCTGCCTGGGTGGCCCCTCCACCGTCTGCTGCTCCTCGGTACGGCGGGTCGGGCAGTCACGAGCCATGTGGCCCTGCCCGCCGCACGCATAGCACTGCCTGCCTCTCGGAAGACTGGCTCCGCGCTGTGTGCCCCGCACTGCTGAGCCAGTTTCCTAAGGTCGTCTACGAGAGGGTCTGGTCTGCCTGTAACCCTGAGTCATCCGTCAGCTACCTGCTGCCGAAGACTTTGCTATCTGCCGCCCTGCGGTGGGTCTCACTCTAGACTCGGACAGAAAGCTCTCGATCAGAAGGGCTCGCTCCAGTACTTCTGCCTGGGTCGGGATGCTGAGGGAGATCAGCGATGCCCTGATCTCGTGTCTCAATCCCTGCTCGATGGTCCGGGCCCAGAAGAAGGGGTCCCATACCATGTCGGTCGAGTAGCGAGAAAGATCGGTGAACCTCGTTGCGTACTGGGCGACCGTCAAGCTGCCCTGCCGCAGTTGAAGAAGCTCCTGAATGCGCACCGCACGGAGGGTAGTCGGGACGAACTCTGAGCGGAAGAGGCTCTCGAAGTACGTCCAGATGAGAGAGGCCTCATCGTGCACCTGGAGCATCAAGCTCCACCATCGTCCCGCTGCTGCGTGCAGTAGGCTCACCGCGAGGATCACTGTGAGGTCTGCTGGTGTCCTCACTAGCCTGAAAACTCGAACGACCGCCTCCAGCCAGTCCTCGGCTGCCTGGGGGTCCATCTCCCCACGAAACCTGGGTGGTCGCTGGAGCTGGAACTCGTGCAGAGCTCCGAGGCGTCATGCATCGTCAGCGGTCGGCGCTGGAAGCATCGGGGGCTCGGTGGGTAAAGGTACCACCCGTGCCTCTGCTGTCAACAGGCCCTGTACCGAGGCCTCATCGCTCGGCGGGCTGTCGTCGCGCTCTACTCTCAGAACCCTAGCTGGCTGCTATCATCGGGCCATCCTGAAAAAAAAAACAAGTGCGCCACGGTCAGAACAGTATATCTGGTGAGCTGACACAAGTAATCATAAAGAAAACTTGAAACACACATACAATCAATGTTTTCGTGCATTAAGTCAGAAATCAGAAGTCAGGGTCCTGGTGTACGGATACGTCGACCACCGCACCAACACTGGACTCCCTGGACTGATAACCACACCCAATACGCTAAACACTATTGCTTTATATAGAAGAAAGATCAGAGCCTGCAGTAGAACCGACCCCCTCTGATACCAATTTGTCACGACCCGTCCTCGGGGGCCGTGCCGTGACTACCCCAAGCCCGCCTTCCATAGGCCAGGGGCTGGCGACTAGCACCAAGGCGTAAACCCCAACAAAAGGGAAGGCATTGCCTTTGAAAAGTAAACAAGCACCACATAGTAAGAAAGCAGAAAAGTAAACACTAAGTAAAACTGTAACAAACTGTGCTGAAAGTAAAAGGGGCCGGAAATACAAGCCCAACTGTAAAGTACAACTGAAAGGGGAAAACAACAACTGAAAAGAAAAGCCGCAGCGTCGAGCCGTCCTCTGGAAGTCCCACCTAAAGGGTGGGCATAGATAGCCTCTACTACTCCTCGGGTCCACCTAACCGCACTGAGTACGTCCCGCCCAGTGGTCCACCTCCAGGTACCGTCCTGCTCTGCACGCCTCCACCACGATCAGCGCTATCCGTCGTCTACAACCAACACAACGTAGTGCGGGAAATGCCCGTGCAGGGGTGAGTATAAGCTACTCAGTAGGGACCCCGAGACCCCCGAAGGTCTCCCGAAATCCACCAAGGAGAATCTACAAAGGAATGATACAATCACGAAGTAACAATCGTCACTGCTTAGGTATATGCCCATACATATACCTAAGTCATCAATTCTCGTTCGGCTCCAACGTTTGAGCCCAAGCACAACCCAGCCCACACAGGAAATCAAAAACGTATACCCACACAGGATAGCACAACACAATCCACGAAGGAGAGTAAACCGTAAATCCACACAGGATAGCTCAACACAATCCACAAAGGAGAGTAACACATGATTCAGCTCACACAGGTATACTTCTTGTATGACGATAAAGATGGTCACTGATCCATCTAAGTCGTCGGACCCAAAAAGGATCGATAGGTAACTAACCCCTGCAATGACCCACACAGGATCGGGCCCACACAGGACCTGTAGGCGCTGGCTCACATAGAACCGCTGAGCGCTGACCCACACAGGATCGGACCCACACAGGATCGGGCCCACACAGGACCTGTAGCACTGATCCACGTAGGATTGCTGAGTGCAGAAGTCGTCGTAGTCCACTAAGGATCTCTGCACAGTCGTCGACGCAGTCCACTGAGGATCTCTGCATGGTCGTCGCCGCAGTCCACTGAGGATCTCTGCATGGTCGTCGCTGTCGAAGTAGCAGTCGCAGCCAACACTAGGGTTCCCGCACACAGCAAGCTCGTTTGGGAGGGTCCGCTCCACGAGCCGAGAGGCTGATACATCAACTGACACAAAGTCCGAAGTTGATGTATCCAAAAGTTTTGTATCGTCAACAGGAACTCAACGTCGCAGACGGCGCGTCAATCGGACGCCCGGTCTGAGAGATATTAGCTTTTTCGTCCCAGGAGCCCGGTTGGTTTTTAAGGCAAAACCAACACGATTGTACTCCACCTGCATCCAAACCTCGGGCGGAGTGAGCCAAAAGATCCGTATCACTTATAGGAATTCAAAAAAGCTGACGGCACGTCAATCAGACGTTCGTAGCTCAAGATATGAGTGTTTCCGCTCCGAGGGCCCGGTTGGTTTCGTGTACGAACCAACCTGGCTGAACACAAAGTATTCCAAAACCTTGAGTGTGATATACCGAAATGATCGTCTCGATCCAAGGATCGTGTTTCCACTGACGGTGCGTCGTTCGGAGGCCCGTAGCTCAAGTTACGAGCATTTGACCGAAAACGGTCCGAAGACGGGGGGTCCGGGCCCGGGCTGACCCGGCCCGACCCCCCCTGGGTCGGCCGAACCGGGTCGACCCGGTCCGGCCCGGCCCGGCTCGGCCGAGCGGCCGAGCGATGCAGGGGGGAGCCGCCACCCCCATGTCACACCCCCGCGGCACCTGCGGGGTGTCGCCCTGGACGACCCGAGCGACACGGGGGGGAGCCGCCGCCCCCGCGTGACACCCCCGCGGCACCCGCGGGGTGTCGCCCTGGACAGCCGGACGACGCGGGGGGGGGGGGGGGGGCGCAGCCCCCGCGTGACACCCCCGCGGCACCCGCGGGGTGTCGCCCTGGACAGCCGGACGTGGCTTCTGCCGCGTCCCGCGCGCGCCGGCCCCACGCGGCCGCGGGCCCGCGGGCGCTGCCGCCCCCGGCGGCTTCTGCGGGCCACCGGAGTCGCTCCAGTGGCGCGATTCTGTTCCCGTCTGCACCGCTGCTCCTCACGGGACTCGTTCTTCACTTCGGAACCATCAAACATCCATTGCGGCACGTTCCGTCATCGCTCGTCAAATCCGCACAACAACGAAGAACGGCGGAGGGTTGTCGGGCCGTGTTCGTTTGGCCCGCACCCTCTGCATTAGAGATAAACAACGGGAGAAATATATTCAACACATGAAACAACAATTTTAATAAATTAAAATTGTTCGTTTGCATCTGGTTATTTAATTTTAAAGAAACTTCCACGGGAATAAGGGCATTTCCAAAATAAAATCCCTACCTCGTAGTCGTCGACGTATGCACGTTCTTCGCGGATTTGTTCGTCCCGGAAGGAGGGGATTGTCATGTTGTCGCGGAAGGTCATCACGTCGTCGCGGAACACGGCGTTGAGTCGACGAACTCAACGGACCAAGAAACAACAGATTTAAATTAATTATATAAAACTAAATCTGTGTTTTGGTAAAAACCACAAAGGATATTTAAAGAATCACAACCACTCACCTCAACGGAAGATCGAAGGATCTTGTCGTGGAGGAAGGAACATCGCCGAAGAACGTCTCGGATGAAGCGTCGCCAAACTCCGAGGGTGACGGCGTTCTTCACGTTCTTCGCAAAGGAGGTAGAAGGCTCAAGATATCTGACAAAACCCCTCAACGAGTAATCCTCCAAAAAGACTTGTTGGTCTTATTTTATTATTACGCCAACAAACGAAAAAGGGTAAGTAACGACCCATCAATTCATTGAATTAATTAAAGAAAAGATACCATGCATTTAATTCACGAAATAAACCGCCCAATTAAATGGTGCGTTGAGGATTTAATAAAACGCGTCAGTTGACTTTCATAATGACGGGTTTTCGCGGGTGCGTTACTTAGCGGAAAGAAACGGTGGGGCTCGTGCGGGCCCCACCTCACAAATATCCTACCAAGGAGGTAGGATATTTCTGGATAGCACCCTATCCGTTTTAACTCAGTTTAAGTGTCTTTCAAGTGGCTTCAAGTAGCTTAAGTGAAATAAAATAAATTTTGTCGAACAAATTATTTTATTTCTTAACTTTAATCCCAAAAATTAAAAACCACACCCGAGCAAATGCAACTCTGAAAGAGGCGTTTCTAAGCAAAAACCGGCGTTGCGATTTCATTGATGCCCTCAGAATTTGATTTCGGGCACCGGTTCAAAAGTTAGAAAAACCCGCTCATCCGTTCACTGAACGTACCCGAGCCAAACTTCGAAAAAATGATTCCGGGCACACCGGGCCTCGGAATCAGGTGCCGTCAGAAACTGTGTTCTTGTAAAATTCCAAAGAAAATTAAGAAAAAAAATTCCTTGAAATTTACGGGTCTTTACAATTATGAAATCACTACTGCTGAGGTAGAAGCTCCGAAAGACGTGGTGGTAGGTAATTTAATGGTTTCCTCAAGTTTAGAAAATGCTTTATTTGATTCTGGATCATCACATTGTTTCATATCTTCCCAGTTTTCTAAAAAATTAGATATTTCCAATTTGAGTTAAGAAGGGAGTTTTCAGTTAAAACTCCTAAGGGAAGTATCATTGAAACAATGCTTTGTGAATTAGTCCCCATTAGAGCACATAAATGTTCTTTATCCGCTGATCTCATTTTCATACCTATTATTGAGTTTGATATAATCCTCGGTATGGATTGGATTTCAGACCGTGATGTGAAGATTTATTTAAGAAGAAGGATGTTACGATTTTTGATGATGATGATAAGGAACACCTTATCTTTAGAGCAGAATCGTCACCACCTAATTCTTATCTAGATCCACCCCCAGTAGCTCAACTAAATTCAATTATTAGGGAGGAAGAGAATGAAATAACTTCGGGTAAGGAAAGGAATGTTCAAATAGAGGATGTACCTATTGTGAAAGAAAATGTAGTTGTGTTTTCGGAATATTTACCCGGAAATCCTCCAGATCAAGAAATTGAGTTTTTCGTTGATTTAATTCCTGGATCAAGGCCTATATCGAAGATCCCTTATAGAATGGACACTGTGGAAATAGTTGAACTAAAGAAACAACTAGATGAATTGTGTAATAAGGGATTTATTCTCCCTAGTGTTTATCTATGGGGAGCACCTATTCTTTTTGTTAAAAAGAAAGATGGATCTATGAGGTTATGTATCAACTATAGGGAGATCAATGCTATAACAATAAAGAACAAGTATCCCCTACCTCACATTGATGATTTATTTGACTAACTACATGGAGATCAATACTTTTCAAAGATTTACCTTTAATCTGGATATCATCAGTTGTGTGTGGAGAAGGAATACATTCCAAAGGCAGCATTTCGAACCAGGTATGGGCATTAAGAGTTTACAGTAATGCATGTTGGGCTGACTAATTTACCCTCTGTTTTCATGGATCTAATGAACAGATCTTTCAAGGAATATCTCGATGATTTTGTAGTGGTATTTATTGATGATATCTTGTTATACTCCAAAAGCTACGAAGATCATGAAAATCGCATGCGCATTATATTGAAGACTCTATGAAGACATGAATTATATGGGAAGTTTAGTAAGTGTGAATTCTAGATTCAATAGATTTCTTTTCTTGGCCATATTGTCTCTAAGGATGGAATCTCTGTTGATCCTGCTAATACAAGAGCAATCTAAGAATGTCTAGCGCCAATGAGTATAACTAAGGTACGTATTTTTATTGGTTTAGTAGGTAATTATCGACGTTTCGTCCAGAATATTTTTCGATTGGCTAACCCATTATCAAAAATCACACGTAAAGGGGTTAAACTTGTTTGGACAAAAATACTGTGAAGAATGTTTTGAATAACTGAAGAGAATATTAGTCAATGATCCTATATTTACACTACTATCGGGGAATGATGGGTTCTTTATGTATAGTGAGGCATCGAAGAAAGGACTTGGTTGTGTCCTTAGGCAGAATGATAGGGTTATTACCTATGCATCACGACAACTGAAAATTCGTGAGCAAAACTATCCTACTCATGATCTTGAGTTTGCAGCTGTGATATTTTCTTTGAAGATATGGAGACACTGTCTCTGTGGTGATAAATGTGATATTCATACAGATCACAAGAGTTTGAAGTATATTTTCTCACAGAAAGAACTCAACATGAGGCAATGGAGATGGCTCGAACTACTTAAGGATTATGATTACATGATACACTACCACCCGGGGAAGGAAAATAAGGTGGCAGATGCTTTGAGCAGAAAGGATCATGGAGTTTAGAACGTGATGAGAATTGAAAGGGATCCTATTATTATGGATCTAGTGAAGATGGATATGGGAATTACCATAGAAGGTGAAACATCTATACTTTTTCAAATGGTTTCCAAACCATATTTACTTGAAAGCATAAAGAGTTCTCAGACCGATGATGAAGAATTTCAAAATAAGATTAAAGCTGTGAATGATGGGAGATTGAGTGACTTTGTGTATGAAGATGAAATTTTGAAATTTGGGAAGAGACTTTGTGTTCCTGATATACTTGATCTAAAAAGGGAATTGTTGGATGATTCTCATAGTTCCAATTTCTCTATACATTCTGGGAGCACCAAAATGCATAATGATTTGAAGGAACATTTTTTGTGGGACAACATGAAGAGGGAGATTGCTGATTTTGTGTCAAGATGTATGGTTTTTCAACAAGTGAAAGCTGGAAGGCAACATCCTAGAGGAGTCAGGCAACCTCTTCCCATACCTGAGTGGAAATGTGATAATATCACTATGGACTTTGTCATGGGACTACCAATGACTCTTAGAAGGAACGATGCAATATGGGTCATTGTTGATCATCTAACCAAGTTAGAAAATTTTCTTGATATAAGGGAAGATTTACCACTTGAAAATCTAGAAAGACTATATATTCATGAAGTTGTGAGACTTCATGGAGTACCCCTATCTATTTTTTCTGATCGTGATCCCCGTTTACTTCAAGATTCTGGAAATGTCTTTAGAAATCCCTGGATATTGAACTTCATTTGAGAACTACCTACCACCTCCAAACTGATGGACAATCAGAACAGACTATTCAAACCTTAGAAGACATGTTGATATCTTGATCACTTGACTTTCAGGGTATGTGGGATCCATATTTACATTTGGTGGAATTTTCTTATAACAATAGCTTCCATTCAAGTATTCATATGGAACCATATGAAGCGTTATACGGAAATAGATGTTGCACACCAACCTGTTGGGATGATGTTGGTGAAAGAAAACTCATAGGCCTAGAACTGGTGGAGGAAATGATGGAAAAGGTAAAGGTAATCCAAAACCACATCAAAGCAACTCAAAGTAGGCAGAAGAGCTATAACGATAATCGAAGGAAGGATTTGGAATTTCATGTAGGAGATCATGTTTTCTTGAAGGTATCTCCATGGAATGGAGTTATAAGTTTTGGTAAGAAAGGTAAATTGAGTCCCAGGTACATCGGACCTTTCTAAATTCTAGAACAAATTGGGTTTGTAGCATACTGTTTGGAAATCCCGCCAAATCTCTCCAAAGTTCACGACGTGTTCCACTTATCACTGTTGAGAAAATACATGTCTGACCCAACGCATGTACTCACTTATAAGGAAGTAGAACGGGAACCCGATTTGTTTTATTGTGAAGATCCCGTCAGGATTCTTGATACAAGAGAACATGTGCTGAGAAACCAAACGACTTGTCTGGTAAAAGTTTTTTGGAGAAACCATAAGATGGAAGAGGCAATGTGGAAACCCAAGGAACTTATGATGAAGAACCACCTGATTCTTTTCATGCGGTAGTATTCTAGAAATTTCTAGGATGAAATTATTTGAATTAGGGGAGAATGTTACACTGCAAGCTTCCATGGTACAGTTTTCTTTGAATAATACACTAGAGTGTGTTATACACAACTTTGAGATTCTAACACACCACGACCAATCAAAGTATCCATTATGAGTAGTAATACCCACTTTTTTAAATTTTATAAATTTTATCTCTCAAAATGGACTTCATTTTTGGATTCGGAATATCGAAATTATCCTAGGGTGAAATTTTGGTACTTTTCGGATAACTTTTATATTTTGATGAAATTTTAATTAAAAAAACTTTTTAATCAAAATAATTAATAGTGATAAATTATGAATTTTAGTGATTTTAAAGTATATTTAGAATATATTTTTACCATTTAATACAATTTTGGTCATTGGACATAATTTCACAATTAAACCGGACATAAACAAGTGTCGATCTTTTGATAGTTATTATTTCTTAAAAACACGCTTTTTGTTTTGACAGCAGAAATTAATTTTAAATTAATTTCTTCCAATTATGTGTTTTGAATTTAGAAAAATGGATTCCATATTTAGAATTAGAAGGTCCAAATTTTTTAAATATATAACTTTTATTTTTAGACATTTTGAATAATTACTTCGGTAAATATTTTATTTACCATGGTTAATTGGTAAATCCAGTAAATAAGGGTAAAAAATAATATTATAGTAATAATAAATTACCCTAAAACATTTCCTAACATTATTTATTGATACATGTCCGACCATTGTCATATTTGGGTTGATTTTGGGACCCCATAGATCCACTTGTAAGTGATAATGACACTTTATATTAATTAAGTTAAAGTAAATACAAAAATGACATAAGCATATATCTTTTAGAAAAACAATTTTTACATAGAGTTATATTTGTTATATTTTAGACTATAAATATTAATTAGAAATATAAAAATATTTCCAACATAATGGTATTTTATTTATAATTTTTAGACATTTAATAATTAAATTTATTTATGACACAATAATGATGCAGTATTTTCCTTATTAATGAAAGAATCAAATAATTAGTATTATAAATGTTAAAATAAATATAATTTGAAAGTTTTGATGCCATAAAAGAATTTTATTGGTTAATATGACATTTTATTATTTCTTAAATGAATTTTTTTCGAATTAATAAAGTTTTTAAGACTTTAACAAAAATAAATTATTAAATATTGTCAAAATTGACTTAAATGAGTTTTTAAAACAAGTATTATATTATTAATTGATATTTTATTACTAAAAATCTTAGTTTCGGCCAAAGGAATTATATCAGGATAGGTGTATCATAAATGGACCACTTGGGGGTCTCTTGTATGTATAAATTGAGTTTATTAACTATATAATATAAAAATACAAAGTGACATGGTAAATGTCAATCTAATTAACTAAGAGTTAAAACTAAAAGATAAGGTTAATATAATGACCCAAACCTATCTAAAATATATTGGTTGAAATTATTTCGACCCATATCCACCTTATAATTTTAATAATCCATTTTTTATCCATTAGATACCAAATATGAATTTATTATAAATTAATACTTTAAGTTTTTCCTAAAGAGCCCCTCCTCCCCCTTATAAAAGGACACAACTTCTAACCAATTCTTAACACCTTCAAAGCCTTTTGTTTCGGCCAAACCCTGCCCAAATACTCTCTAAACATCCCTCAATTAAACCTAGAGGCATTATTTTTATCATAAAGACAACCTATGGATCCCTTTTGATCAAATCAAAAGGAATAACCTGAAGAAGAGGTAATGTTTTCACCACCCTTTTTCAAATTCCTTTCTTCTTCAACTTCTTCTTTATTTGTTATTTACTTTCTAAAATAATAAATCCAGTATCTTCTATATAATATGATGTTATTATAAATATGGTACAACCATATTCAGTATTATATCCATCCTTTGAATGACATGTCACCATACGTGCATACGTACGGCTTACCGTCTCCACGTCGTGGTGTAATTGTTATTCAAAAACATTATTATTTGGATGGGTATGATAATGATATTTAATTGATGTAAATAATAAATATAACATGATAATTATTATTTATATATGATATAACATCCAATTATATATTATTTTAATATCAAAAGAATGATATTGTCACTCATGCGTATGTACAGACTACCGTCTCCACGAACGCGATGAGATTCATTCCCCATAATATCCATGCAATTATAATTCTCATTTGATGATTAAAAATAATTTTTAAGGACTTGATATAATTCTGGATATGAATAATATACAACCTATCCATAACAAACACAGCTTATGTAACAAAATATATAAAAGAAAACGAGTAAGTTAATACCCGAAACGATGATAATACTAAGATATTATTAACAAATCAATGTTAAAATATCATATATGATATCATATTAATGTATATGATTATTGTATAATTTAATAAAAATTATTTCACCATTATACCATAGGTTAACCTACCCTCAACCAAGGAAAATTACAAGGTAAGGGTTTATTTCACAATCTCTTCATTATCCGAGGTTGTTTATACATAATTATCTACTGGGACCTCTTTATCATCAACATCCATGTTTCTTAAAAATGTATTTCAAAACATTCTTACTATTTTATAGAATATGGGTTAAAGTCATTTATATCCTTTTTTGAATTTTTATAAGAATTTTATAAAGAAATCTTTCTGTTGTTTTCTAAACAAGGTCTTTTTTAACCTTTTCGACAGAATTAAGGTAAGAATGTATTTTTTTAACTTACACGGCGGGTGCAGATATTTTTTTCCGTTGTAAAATCATCGAAGCTTCCCTTACAAGCTTATAAGAATATTTTTAAAGTAAATGTTTTCTTTTATAATTATGTGAATTTTAAATGATTTCAAAAAAAGAGATATTTCTCTCAAATAGTTTTTATTTCATCTATGTCAACATCCTTTGATGGATTTTAAGTTTATTTGAAGTTGATTTATTATGATACAAAACTTCCATATTGTATTGAAGGTTTTGTGATATGTTTGAATGTGTATGTGTTATTTTTATACCATTCATGGTTTATGGAGAAATTATTGACATTTCTTATACTAGTTTTAATACGAATGTTTATGTTATGTTTAAACCTGTTCATATGAGGAATGAATTGGACTTAGTAAGTGATGGGTGGAGCCCACTATATCTCCTTGATGCATCGGTAGGTCTCATGAGACAAACTAGTGTCTTGACGTGAGGCCTTAACAAAATCTTATTTGTTGTCTTGGCACAAGGCCTTGGCTACGTGGTTATGATAGTCTGGCATTATGCATTCCATCATTATGAAAGTGGTTATTGATATTGCATGTGATTATTTGACTAGTAGAATATCCATGTGAATAAGTAAATGGAATTATTTAATTTTATTTCTGCCATATTATGCTGAAGTTCAAGTCTAAAAGGATTTTGTTTTAGTTATACATTTCCTTAAATGTTTATGCTTATTTATGAAAGTTTCTGCTATATTGTTATCCTTACTGGGCATTTGAGCTCACCCCCTTCTATATTTTATTTTTCCAGGATGTGAAGAAGTATTTTATGAATGACCTGTAGGGATATTATGAGGGGATATGAGTGTGGACTATGGAGACTATGTTGTTGTAGTTTTCATTTTATGATGTAATGTAAACTTTATGAATGTATCTAGTGTTTCCAAGGCTAATAAACTAATCGATCTTTCGAGACTTGATCTTTCTTGTGTTCATACCAATGTTATGTAATAATGCACCGAATCTGGGTAACTGGGGTCGGGGCGTTACAGGAATGGGTGTTTTTTATAATTGTGGATAAAAAGGACACCAAGTTCATTATTGAAAGGGTAAGAAAAATGTTTCCAATATAAAATTATTCAACTGCAAGGAGACAAGACACTATGTGAATCAATTTCCCAAGTGTTAAAAGAATATACCCCAAATGATGATTCTGGATAATGATCAAGTTATTATATTTCCTCATATGAAGTAGAATATATTATATACACTACATATAGGTGGTTTCCAGCTTACGTGTCAACTCCTCCTTACGCCACATCCCCCTCCTCTTCAATCCACTGGCATACCCTCTATTATATCCCCACTCACACTTGGGATTTCCCTCATCTACACCTAGGGTTCCTGCCTCACCTACCTACTCAACTACCCTTCGGAAGCTCTACCTCCCCCAAGTCTTCCTTCCCTTGATTTGTGTTCATCTCCTCCACCATGGGCTCCTCTTCCTCCAACTACTCCTCCATCTCCTGATTTGCCTCCATCTACTCCACCTACATCTCCTCCAATTATGCATGATTCGCCTTCGCCTATTCTACCATGGTACCCCTTAGTATGTTCTGACTATGGATCCTCCTCTCCTTGTTTAGCTTCTAGATCCCCTACAAGTGAATCCAATCATAGGATGACATCCGTCATTTCTATGCCTCCAATTCCACAACCAATTTCTTCATCGTTGCCTCAAGTCAACCGATTTTCACCAGCAAAATCTTTGATCCCTACCCCAAATCCACCATCTTTTGAACCCTCATCTCCATCCTAAAAACCCTACCTTAGTGGGTTAATGAAATTACTCCATAAAACTGGTCCTCTATCTATGAAAAATTATTATATGGAAGTAGTCAAGATTAACCACATACTCATCCATCACCTACATAAGGAAATTTTCTCTTTCAATCACCTGTGCAACATTCTTCTCAACATTTCACTCTTTCATCACATTATATCCATACAAAATTTTCATACATTATGGAAATATCTACATTCCCCAATATGGATCTATGTATCCACTTCATTTAGTTTCTATCAAAAATAAGGGAATCAAATTTGTTCCATGGAAATGTATTTATTTTATCTTTTTATGGATTCACCGACCATGAATTTCCACAATAAGGAATAAGGTGTGTTATATATACCCCCTGAAATAATTTTCTCTCTTATCTAAAATATTCAGTATTTATGTTTTCTTATTTTTTTCATAAGTTCTTATGATACATCTTCTTTTATGATTCAATAATTGTTATTTTTGAATATTCCTACTCTAAATCTAAAATAACAAAAATTATTTTCCAATTATGTGGGTATTATATTGTCCAATACCTTCATTGTTCTTGTCAATTTTAGTAACATTTTATCTTTATTTGGATTTTTTTCACAATATGAACGATTCAATTTTATAATTTATATAATCCATTATATTGGAATTTTTTTCTATATACATTTAATTTTAGGTTTCATTAATACATTATCTTTGGGTGTTATTTTTACTAGAAATATCTCATCAGCTTCTATCATACATATAATATAGATTAATTAAAGATATTCCTTCCTTATGGGTGTATTCCATTATTGAAGTTCTTAACTTTTCCTTGATTAGTGAATTTGTTTAGTCCACTTTTTATTCACATGTTTGTTTTTTCAGGATCGACTATGTGTTGTTCCTGTAAACTATTTCCACTTGCAGTATAGGTAACCCTAATTCAAATTATTGACCACTTTATATATATAAACTTCTTTATTACTTTAATGTTCTAGAACACCATAACCTATTGCATTATAGCATCTATAGAGCATATATGAAATAATTATTATATAAAAATTGTTTTCTTATTTCAGTTTATGTATTTAGTCTTCAACTTGTTAGCCGAAAATTGTTAATTACATTGACTTACTAATTTGTTCATTTCATAGTAAAGGGACATGAATTTTTTCCAACAACGTCATTTTGATTTTATCTTTATTTGGATTTTTTTAACAATCTACGCTATTCAATTTTATAATTTATCTTTGGGTGTTATGTTTACTAAAAATCTCTCATAAACTTCTATCATCCATATACTATATATTAATTGAAGATATTCCTTCCACATGGTCACATTACACTAATATATTTCTTCCCTTTTCCTTGGTTAGTGAATTTGTTCAGTCAACTTTTTATTCAAATTTTTGTTCATGATTGACTATTCGTTGTTCTAGTACACTTTTTCCACATGCAGTACAGGTAACCCTAATTGAAATTATTGAACACTTCCTATATATGAACTGTTTTATTACATTTATGTTTTAGAACACCATAACCTATTACAGTATATGATTCGTACTAAAAATACAGAATAATTATTATATACAAATAGTTTTCTTATTTCATTCTATATTTAGCCTTCAACTGGTTATCCACAAAATGTTAATTTCATTGACTTACTAATTAGTTCATTTCATAGTAGTGGAACATGAATTTATTTCCATAACATCATTTTGATTATGCTTTTGTTCTTTCACTTAGAAACTTCTTAGAAAGGATAACAGTATTTCGGTGATGTGAGCTCAATAAGTTAAACTAATTCTATTTGGCTTCAAGTATTAAAACAAATCTTCCCTCCAATATTTTAATTATAATTTTCATTATTTTTATAAAAAAAACATTAAATTTGTTTCCCAAATTCATTTTCATTATATTTTTCTTATTTCACTTCCATACATTTTACAACAAAGAATATTTTTTTAAGAGATCTCAAGATTTTAAGGAAGTGTCAATATATTATTTACAACTTGAAAGTAAGTGTTAACATATTGATTCCCCTAACCATTTTTCTTGTACTATGAATTTTAATGGAACACACATTTTAGTATTTATATATTTAAAATAAACATTGACTTATAGCTCCATGTGAATTTATGAGCGACTACTAGTGATTAATATACCTAGCCAAGAATCATGCCATTTGAATATTTTGTTAGCAATCTATTGGTTATAAAAATTATGGTATATATGAGTATTGTACTACAATACTATTTCATTAATGATTTGAAACCATAATTTGAATGGGACAAAGAAATTATATTTAGTTGAAAGTTAAAATTTTTGGAAAATGCATGATTAAATGATGGAAAACCCATAATATATTTATAATAATGAAGAAATGATTCATTTGGATAAGTACCGACAACCTCTAAACTGATTTCTGATTTGTTGAAAAGTTTTTTATACTATCATTGATGGAGATTACAACATTTTTGGATATAAGGAATATATTCAATCGCATGTGTAAGGATACATATATGTTTCCAATATGGTTTTATGCTAATTGGGGTTATTACTATATTTCAAAAGGACACATGATGAAGATATTCACATGTTTGGAACGTGAAAATGTTGGGATTCTTCAGGTTGATTAAAGTAAAATAAGGTAGGAGATGCATTGAGAAGGATATATCATGGAGTTATAAACAAAATTAGGATTTCCAAGGACCTATGTACAAGGATCTAGAAAGGATGGATATGATAATGATTCTGAAGTATTGGATCATGATATTTTGTAAATTTAAACCATTTGTGATATGATTTTAGTTGATCATTGTATTAGGTTTTAGAGTTTAATGTCACTAAATGATGGTTTTATTATTCTTCCATGAACATGTTGTCTAATTAGAATGCATTTTTTTGCAGTAACTGATGTATTTCTCCTTTCCCTTATTAAGAGGATATTTTAAATATCATGAACCAACCTGGGTCGAACCTAAACCAGTCACCCAAACTGATCAGTGGAAAGGACTGAGAGGTGTTCCTGATACTCTCGGGCTGGCGAAAAGCACCAGGGCATCAACAGATGAAAAATTGGAATGATTTTCCCCAATGAAAATAAATAAAGTTGTATAAAGGGTAGGAAAACTCAATGTAAATTAAATGACATGAAAGAGAAAGAATGTTTGACAACAACATACTAACCTTCCCACGACCAAAACTCCTCATGACCCTGAGTGTCACTCCCCCATTCAGAACCAAATCTCAACCATGGAGAACAAGCTCAAGTAGAACCTACAACAAAAACTAAAAACAAGAAAACATTATAGGCATGTGTATTAAAACTTAGTAAATATGACCAAGTAATTCTATTCCCATTACACATTCTTTAATTAAATAATACATTGATTATAATTTTGAAATAAAATATATAAATATATAATTTTATACTCTTTTCATTTTCATGAAAACAAATCACAATAATAATCTACTTCCCTAATGTTTAAAATAAGGTTCAAGAGGAGGAGGAAAGAAAATGATACCAAAAAGTAAGAATTTAATTTCTATAAAAGTTCTAAAGGAAATAGTGGTTGTTCATTAAAAAAAAATTTCTTTAAGACCTCCTTAAAAAACCACACATTTATAATTTTACAAGAAAATACAAAAAAAAAATATATACAAGTGATATCACATCATATAACAAGGGAAACAGTACTAACTGTACTAGTGTTAAAGGAACATGGTAAATCCGAAGAACTCAGAGTAAAACCATAACATACTAATACATGTGAATCATCCGGAAGGCATGCCCTACTCAATGATGTCATAATTCACTAACGCCTGACCATCACCCTACCTAGACTGGTCGAGGGGACCAATCCCATAGAAATAATAATAAAACATCCCCCTACTATGGACCACTAGCCAATGAGTAGCCTAAACTAGTGCAACAATCATTCTTAGTAAACCTCTTTTCTATTAAAGGTTCTCAAGTATAGTTCTCAAGATGGTGTTCCATACAATTCAAACAAAAAGACATATAAAAATAACTAGAAATACCACACAATCCGGCACCACCCTAGCCACCTCAAGGGTAGTCCCTTTCCATCAACATTTATTTCACAAGGGAGGTTCCATACTATGAACCCTCCCAATCTCATGGATCAACAATTAGGTAAAGAACCCAATCCATGAAGGTTTTTACAAAAGCCATTTCAAGGATTCTAAATGGGCATCATACTGTTTTCACACATCAGATCCTTTTTATAAATAAGAATTTTCAAATTCCAATTGGGCCCAAGACTTACCCATTCCTATACCAAAACAATTTCAAACCCATTTTCTTTAAACAAATTGCGATCCCATTTTCACTACGCCTTTTCCACGAAAGGCCCTTGACTTCCAAAAGAACACCCAAATATATTACAATTATCAAACGGGTCTTTATAATAAATCCACTTTCCCCCCAAATTAAGTTAAAAATATACACAAAACACTCAAAAATTCCAAACAGGCTATGATTCTTTTTCACATTTTAACCTTTTTATGAATAGTCATACATTGGTTATATTCAAAACCAAAAAAACATATAAATCCACTTCGGAAACACCAACAACCATTTGGAGGACCATTACCATTTACCAAAACCAAACCATACATTTGAAAATCAAAATCTAATTAGAAAAGTCAACTAAGAAATTAAGAAGCACATTACAGTCCACTTTTGAAATCAAGCGCATCTCACAATATTTCCAAAACATAATATTCACCACTTATAATATTTAATAAACTAGTTAAAATTTTATAAAACAATATTTAATGGGTATCACATGGATTTACACACACAAAACCTATTCAAAACCCCTTTTATAATTAAACGTGCACCGACAACATACCATATCAGAACATTCACTACTTGAACAATTAAAATAAAAAAATCACAATTTGATAAAAAATATTAAATAGAACAAAATTGGTTTCCATAAAAACACACCTTATTTCACAAGGTAATATTATTCTAATAATTTTAAGTGTCTAATTAACAATACAAATAGGTGAAAACGTCAAGAAATAAAATTAATCTAAACATAAATAACATGAGCAATAGGTTCCTACCTCAAAAAAGAACCATGTTGAACATTCCATCTCTTGACTCTTTATAAATAGAAGATCCTGTTACCTGCTAGCATGCACATACATTGATATATATATAAATATATATATATATCTTTAATCCAATGCACGTATTCGCCATGCCATGAGTTAATACATACATGGAGGAAATTATATATATATATACACACACACGTACCTAAGAATATGCATGCACACCCTATAAGATGTTCAAAACCCACTACAATAAAAATCAGAGACTCAAAAACACCACAGCAAGGTCAACACACATACAATAAAATACCAGGAACCCAAAATTAATTACCATATACTCAAAAACTACAACCCCCAATTATAAACTGAGCAAAGATTAACAAAAAAGGAAAAAAAACTACCAAAGCGGCATGATAAAGGTCCAACACACTAAAAAATCAATGATTATATCATTAAAATAAATAAAGATCTTAATTAAAGGAAGTGAAACAATTTTGAAATATTAAACCTTACCATAAATCGACAACAGGGACTAAAAACAGTGTGAAATGTCATTCTCACCTCCACTTCGCATTTTTTAGTCAAGAATAAACCCTAATCATCCAATTAGACACATGATTTGAGGGATGTGACCATAAATATTAAACCCTAAACATGGGGGAAAACCAAACTAAGAGAATAATGAAGATTTTCGAGGGATGCATGCTGGAATAGGAGGCGTTGAACAAGGTGGTGCGTTCCAGAAGGAGGGTTACGCTGGTAAGGAAATGCGCCAGAGGAGGTTTGGCTGGCCGGATCAACTGAGGTGAGGTTGGGAGTGCAGTGATGGGTGAGGTCAGAGGGGTGTCGGTTGGTCGTGTGCACAGGAGGTGGTCGTGGGTGGGGGGGGGGGGGGGCTCGCCATGCTGCATAAGAAAGGGGGTGGCCTAGCCGGAGGGGGGTGACCAGTAGATGTCGCAGGAAGGATGTAGGTGGCTAGGGTGCATAGGGAGAAAACACGATGGGGAGGGAGGGTTATTGGCCACACCTTGGAAGGAAGGTGGGTTTTGGGAAGCTCAAGGTTTCTTACTTTTTTCGTTATATAATAATAATAATAACAATAAAACCATAAATAATAATAATAATAAAGATGAAAATAATAATAATAATTAATAACCATAAAAATAATACTTACAACAGTAATAATAAAAATAATAATGAAAATAATGAAATAATAATAATAATAATATAAATAATAGTAACAATAAAATAATAATAGTAATAATAAAAAAATTAAATGAGCTATTGTACGAGTCCTGGGCCGACTGCGGGGTTACTGCCAACCGTGCGGTGACCACGCACATGTCTGAAACCTAGTAAAATAGTTAAACATCAAGAATTTTAAACTAGGGCCCAACCTATACCTTGGTGCGAGAACCTAAAGCCAAGAAATAATAAAATATAAAAGTTAGGGTGTGATAATTATCCCCACCACAAACACTTTCTGACCCCATAAAGTCATACAACTTAACAATATATAAAACAAGAATCCATGCCCGAATGAAACCAAACCAAACCACAACACAAGAGAATGGGAGAACATGAGAGGGTTCTTCCCAGAATAATAACTCAACTAGTGTGGAAATTTGACACCCACATATACCACCCCAGGAAGGGGGTAAGAGTCGAAACTACCAATCAAATCAAACTAACTTCTATAGCACGAGTGAAACAACACCTTCTATGAAACATGGAACTCTCAACCCAAAACAAAAACCCAGAACACTAGAGAAAAACCTCTAAGATGAAGCTAACCCAAGCAGTGAACCTAAGAATAAGTAAAAACATTCATTCTTACACAAGCACTTATATCTCCAAATGAACACAGCTAAACCAAGATCAACCCATACAAGGGCCAAACACACTTTTAATAAAAACACATGATTTATAAAACTACATCAAAACAAAGGGGAATTATTGGATTTTAATAGAATGATTTCACAATAACATCAAGAAATAACAATTAACTTACCACAAATTAAAAAATTTAACTATAGAAAACAATAATGAAAATACTTTAAATGTTCTACTGTGAACACAGAACACAAAACCTTCACCAAGGCTTCACACCTCCAACAATTCCTGACTAAGTGTGTGATTCACCCTAAGACCTGTGGTTGGGGCTCTGGTGGCTGAAGCATCTCCTACCTCATAATCAGGCACTAGAATCCTCTAGTCACATCATCTCTTTTAGGAGATGCTTTCTACATAACTTTTCTAGATGACCTAAGCACCTGTAATGATGGCACATCTTCGGATGGATGCAACATGATGGCTTCATGTTCCATAAATGTCCACACTGATGGAACATCATTGCACGGTCTGATGAACTGGAATCTATAACCACATAAGAGGATTCTTTCGAAACACATCCATATGGAACACCCTTCCTTCCATATGGGGAACCTTCGCGAGGAACTGGATATGATGGATTCTCAACTATCTATGCTTTGGAGACCAATTCAGCTCAGAACTCCTCATGCACTATCTTCTCAAAACGATGGTCCTTAAAAGGGTGGACTCGCTCCTTAATCTCTGGACAAAGACCTGGATGAAGAGATAATTTTTTCATCAAATCTTACAACGCTACCTTTGAAGAAAAGGATATAAGATCCTTGAAATAGTCAGCATAATTCTCTACTGTCCATTTTTCTTATTGAATATGCATGATCTCCTACTTTTTCTTCATCTTCACCTCTTTAGGAATAAACCATTGGATGAAGGAATATTTAAAGACATACCACGTCATCCCAACTTACATTGACGGAGGGATGAAAAAATATCACTTTTCTAGAGATGGACCTTCAAACTGACCCAAAATAGCAAGCACTCTAACATCTTCATGAGTTCCCAATACCCAAAAGACGTTCTTGACCTCTTCAAGCCACTATGTTGCCTTGAACAGACCCTGATCACCATGAAGGACAAGCAACGTCTGAGAAGGACCATAAACTAAGCATGATTTATTAGAAACCTTGGATATCTTTCTAGGAGGCATTTTCTGAACAACATATAAAACACAAATCAAAAACCAACATCAAGCCGAAGTAACATCAATGAAAGAGCCTTCTTCCAAAAACATCCAGTACAAAAACCAAAAAAATACAAATGCAACCCAAAATTCCAATTTTAAAATCCCCTTTTCATTTTAGATTTCAAAACCGCATTCTTTCAAGGCCACTTTCCAAATAAAAAACCCAATTTTCAAACAAAATTCAATTTCCAAAATCATTTCCTCTTTTTAAAATCACTTTAGAATAAAAATAAGGTAAATCCTTTAATTCTAAGTTCACACCCCTAGTAATCCCATGAATTATTGCACATTTCATCATCTGATTTCATCTATACACACCAATAGGCACGTCCCATGAATTCTCTCACATGTTCAAATATTCAGAAAGGGTACCTGAGGTTGCACCCAAACCATTTCTCTACCAATACCAAGAAACCACATTTAAAACCCATTTATGAATTTAATGTCATATAATAGAAATAAATCTCGTTTCAAAACCCTTTTTTCATTTTTTTAAGTGAACTTACACCAACCAGAACAAAGACGACACCCAAAATTATTCAAACTACCAGAGTGATTGACTAGTAGTCATGCTTATCCTGGAGACATGGTAGTGGACCATGCCCCAAGTAAGCATCAAAAACTAGAAGGAACTTAAACTATGTACTCGAGCACCACATGGGTCACTACTCCATGTGAAATCACAATGTAACATCATCTTGCCTTCATTTTCATCCCTAAGTCTAAAATAAACCAGAACAAGATAAAGAATCAATTCCCGGACACCCTCAAGTGACTCAAGGTTTATAACAAGTGAGGGTTCATGAATTCCTACTCGTATCAACCTTCGGAGTCCCAAAAGTTCTAATATCAACCTATTGGACACCCTAAATAACAAGGGCCTCCTCTAATAGCATTTTGTCAAGAACCAACCTAGGTCGACCCTTAACCGGTCACCCGATCCGATCCGCAGCAAGGCCCGAGAGGTGTTCCTGATCCTCTTGGGATAGCGATAAGTGCCATGGCATCAAAAGAGGACAAAAGGGAATGATTTAACCCAATGAAAATAAAGAAAGCAGCACATAGGGTAGAAAATCGAAAAGTAAATTAAATTACACAAAAGATAAAGAATGTTCAACAACAACACACTAACATTACCATGACCAAAACTCCTCATAGCCCCAAGATTCATGCTCACATACACAACCAACTCTCTCCCATGGATAACAAGATTGAGTTGAACCTGCAACAAAAACTAAAGATAAGAAAGCACTATAGTCATGAGTATTAAAACTTATTAGGTAGTCCTGACTAATTCTATTCCCAGTTCACATTATTTAAATATAGAAGACATTTATTTTAGGTTTGAAATACAATCTATAAATATAGAATTTTATACACTTTTCATTTTAAGGAAAAAAATCACAATCATAAACCATTTCCCTCAAGTTTGAAATAAGTTTCAAGTGAAGGAGGAATGAAAATGATTCCAAAACATAATCATTCATTTTTCGTAAAAGTGCCAAAGGAAAGAGTGATTGTTCATTAAAAAGAATTTTTCTTGAATAAATATTTAGAAAACAACACATTTATACTTTTACATTAAAATATAAAATACTAGGTACAAGGGATATCACATCATATAATGAGGGAAATAGTACTAACTGTAAAAGTGTCAAAGCAACATGGGAAATACTAGGAACATAGAGGAAAACTAGAATGCACTAATACTTCTGACCCATCCTGAAGGCATTCCCTACTCAACGACGTCATAACTCCCTAATTCCTGGTTGTCTCCCTACCTGGCCTAGTCGAGGTTCCCAATCTCATAGAAATAATAATAAAACATACCCCTGTAATGGGACACTAGCTAGAGTGTAATTTAAACTAGTGTAACAATCGTTCTCAGTAAACCTCTTTGTTATGATAGGTTCCTATGTATAGTTCTCAAGATGGTGTACCATAAAATTCAAATAACACACCATATAAAAATAACCAAAAACACCACACAATCCAACACCACCCTGGACACCTCAAGGGTAGTCCCTTTCCCTCAAAATTCATTTCACAAGGGTGGTTTCATACCAAGAACCCTCCCAATCTCATGGATCAACAATAAGGAAGGAACCCAACCCAAGAAGGGTTTTACAAAATCCATTTCAAGGATTCCAAATGGGCCCCATATGGTTTTCATGCATCAACCCCTTTTTATAAATAAACATTTCAAAATGCCAACCGGGCCTCAAGCTCTACCCATTCAAATACAAAAACAATTTCAACCCCATTTTCTTTAAAAAAATTGAGATCCCATTTGCACAGTGCATTTTCCAAGAAAGTCCCTTAAGTTAGAAAACACACCCAAATATATTACAATTTTTAAGTAGATCTTTATATTAAATCTACTTTTACACCAAACTAAGTAAAAAATATACACAACGTACTCGAAAATTCCAAACAAGAATTTATCCATTTTCACATTTTGAACGTGTTTATGAATAGCCATATATAGGTTATATTCAACATCAAACCAACTTATAAATCCATTTTGGAAACACCAACAACCATTTAGATAACCACTAACATATACCAAAAACAAACCATGATTTTTATAATCAAAAACTAATTAGAAAAACCAATCAGATAATTAAACAATACATTAAAATCAACTTTTGAAATCATGAGCTTCTCAAAATATTTTCAAAACATAATCTTCAACACTTATAATATTTAATAAACCAGTTGAGAGTTTATGAAACAATATTTAATGGGTATCACATGGATTTACATAGAAAAAACCTATTCAAAAACCATTTTGAAATTAAACACGCACCCGCAACATACCATATAAGAACATGCACCCCTTGAACAATTATAAAAAAAATTGCACAATTTAATAAAAATTATTAAATAGCGTAAAATTGGTTTCTGTCAAAATTCACATTATTTCACAAGGAAAAATTATTCTAACAATATTAAGTGTCTAATAAATAATAAAAATATTTGAAGACTTCAAGCACTAAAAGTAATATGAACTTCAAGAACATGTGAAATGGGTTCCTACCTCAAGGGAGAAACGAGATGAACATTCCACCTCTTGACACTTTTTACCTAGAAGATGTTGCTACCCGCTTACATGCACATACAATTACATATATTTATATATCTTTAATCCAATTCATGTATTCCCTACACCATAAGGGAATACATACATGGACGACATATAATATATATATATATATATATATTTATGTGTACCTAAGAATATGCGTGCATTCCCTAGAAGATGTTCAAAACCAACTGCAATAATAATTAGAAACTCAGAAACACTGCATAAAGGTTAATGCAGTTACAATAAAATGTAAGGAACCCAAAATTAATTACCATAGACTCACAAACTACAACCCCCAATAATAAACTGACCAAATATTAACAATAAAGGAAATAAAACTACTGAAGCATCCTGATAAAGGTCCAACACACTTTAAATCAATGATTAGATCATTAAAATAAATAAAGATCCTTATTAAAGGATGTGAAAAAATTTAACAATATGAAACCTTACCTTAAATAGATGGTGGTAGACTGAAACTAGTGTGAAATCTCATTCGCAAGTCCACTTCACCTTTGAAAGTCAAGAATAAACCCTAATCATCCAATTAGACCCAAGATTTTAGGGATTTAACCATATAAATTAAACCCTAACCATGGGGGAAAGCCAACTCGAGATAAGAATTAAGATACTGAAGGCCTGCGCACCAGAACAGGAGATGCGGGCGAGGATGGTGAATACTGAAAGGAGGGCAACGTCAGTAAGGCAATGCATCGGAAAAGGTTTGGCTAGCCTGATGAAAGGGTGGCGAGGCGAGGCGTGCAGTGAGGGGCAAGGTCGGAGGGGTGTCGGCCGACCGTGCCCACATGAGGTGGTTGGGGGCTCTAAATGCCATGGAAGTAAGGGGGTATGGCCTAGTTGGAGGGGAACAGCCAATGGGTGCTACCAGAAAGAGGTAGGAGGATGGGGTGTGTAGGGAGAAAACATGACGGGGAGGGTGGGTTGTTGGTCGCGTCGTGAAAGGAAGATGGGTTTGGGGTATCTTAGGGTTTTTATTTTTTTCATTATATAATAAGAATAATAATACCATAAATAACAGTAATAAAAATAACAATAATAATGTTAATAACAATAATAATTAATAATAATAAAAATAATAATTACAATAATAATAATAATAGCCATAATGAAATAATAATAATAATACAAATAATAATTATACAAATAATAATAATAATAATAAAAAGAATAATAATAATAATATAAAGAATAGTAAGAATATAATAATAACATTAGTAATAAAAAAAGAAAAATGAGCAATTGCACGACTCCTAGGCTGACTGTGCGGAAACCGCCAACCGCGCGGTGACCGCGTACGGGTCTGAAACCCAGTAAAATTATTAAACATCAATATTTTTAAACTGATACCCTACTAAAACCTTGGAGTGAGAACCTGAAGCCTAGATATAATAAAATAAAAAAGTTGGGGTGTGACGTTAACCATATTCATAATGTGGGTTTCCCATAAGGGAATTTTCAAGTATCAACCATTAACTTTCGATGTTAAATTTCAAATTTCAAGGAAGAAATTTTTGTAAGGAGGGGAGAATGTAATACCCCAAGAATTTACAAATATATTTAATATAGAATTCATAAAACACTCCTTCTCTACAAAACACCTCTTTGTTATAATCTAGCTTGTAAACATAATTTTTCCACCTCTATGATTTGAATTTTGAAAAACCTAAATACACAGTTTCCTTCAGTAAGATATTTAGAGTCTAATAAGAAAAACATTATTTTTGGTGAATATTAACTTACCCTTATAAATAGTAAATTACCCTTATGAATAGTAATATGACCAAGGGATTGGTAAACCCACCTAAGGAAGTATAAATAAATTTTTTATTCAATCATTTTTTGAGTTTTGTTTTTTCTTAAAAGTATGAAAAATTTTATATATAGTTCTTTAAGGAAAAAATTGTACATTTTAGATAGATATAAATTATTATTTCAAACTAAGGTTTTATTATTGTTTATAATAATTAAATAGTCTTATCAAAACATTATTCTTTAATTTGAAATGGTAAAATAATTTAATTTTTTTCTTTTGTCGAAAACATTACTATGCATTTTATATCTCTTATTATTTTTAATAAATAAGTACTTTCACAAAAAAAAGTTAAAAATTTCATATTTAGAGAATTATTATGATAAAATAAATTTAATTTTTGAATTCATAATGTTTATATTAGGTTATACTGAATTTATGAGAATTTTATAAAAAACATTAGTTTTTTGTGAATAGTCAAAATATAGTTTTGAGTTTTCTGTATGATTAATAATATCATTAATGAAGTAATCTTGACGTAATAATTCTAGTCGAGTACTATGGTCAAGCCCATGGTTTTTCCAAAACCACTATTTTGGGGTCATTGGAAATTAATAAAAACACTCTCTCTCTTTTACTAAAAATATCCACTCATTCACTCATTTTATTACATTCCAAATTCATCATCCACAAATATCTGGAGGTTTTACCTCTCTAGGAGCCCTCTTAAGGTTTCCTCAATACCCCAAGGTCCCATCCTTCATTCTTTAAAAGTTTCTCTACAATGTAAGGGAATTCTCAACTTCTTATTTCTATTCAAGTTCTCTTTTTTGTGGTATGTATTTAAACTTTCCATAACATGTTCTTATTCCCATTTTTTTCTATCCATATACTATATTATGAGTCTTTTATTAATGGTTCACCCATGTCCCTTCTCTATTAAATGTTTTCTAAAATCATGTTTCATAGTCGTTATGTTGTAGAATTTTTATTTCAAAATCTCTCCGTTTTTAAAGAACCCATATTATGTTATTAACTTTTAATTTCAATTGGATTATATTGGGATATTTCATTCCATATCCACCATACATTCCATATTATTTAACAATTATGACTGACCCCTTTTCTCTCCTAAAAATATTTTATGATTTTTTAAGTGATGTCGTTAGGATGCCAAATTTTCGTCAAGGATTTCCCAACATTTCTTTTATTTTGAGTTGTTTTATTTTATTGTTCTTTTCTCACATCCTTCCATCCAAATTTTATGATAACTCTATTACCTTAATTTTACTAAAATTTTGTCATGATAATGGAATAATTCATCATCATCTCCCTTTTCCCCTTCTTTTATACTGGAAATGGAAACACTATCCTTGATATGTTAATTTATCACATTCAAGGACAACGAGTTTTCAATTTCTATTACCATATTCATTTCTGGTCATGAAACCATTTTGATGGTTGAACCAGACTATAATATATGTATTTTAACTTATTTAATTTTATATAATCTTTTTTAACACATGATATTAATTTATAAATGAAAATGATATTTTTGTGATAAAAAACGGCCAATTAACCCAAACAATTATCATTAAAGTTTTATATAATGATTCATCTTCACTCCCAATAACGAAATGAATTTTATAACCACGTAATCTTCTATATGTTAACAAATAAAATACAACTTCTATTTTGCACAATCAATCTATTCTGTACAATCATTATTTATTATGCATGGTGTATTTATACTTACCATTAATGTATCATATCATGAATAACTTTATTTTAATTATATTCAATGTATCATTTGATGATTATTAGTTTTGGGGCATATGATTCGATTGATTACCAAATGTTAAGGGTTTTCTACCCGAACCTCCATTTTCATTTGGGTTAATCTTATTCTCTACATAACAAAATGATATTCTTATTTATTAATATGTACTCCTAATAAATTATGTATGAATGTATATATATCTTTACCAATCATAATTCTATTCTCATTCATGGGTTTTATATGTTTTAAAAAGATCTTTAAAAAATTATCCCCAAAAAACAACCCTATTTCAATGGAATTTCTCTAATTCTTACCTATTTTCAAGTGCACTATGTAATCTTTTTTAAGAAATTGTTATTTTTGTAAAATCAAAAATAAATTCATAAAAAAACCCATATTATTTAATTTATGTGTTTATTAAAGAAAACATGCCTTTATTTTTTAAAATCTCATTAATATTTTTCTAAAGCTGCACTAAAATGTTTAACTTCTAAAGCTTCCTTAAAATATCTTTTTACATGATTTCACTTCAGTGGGACAACATTTATACCTAAAATATAGTTTCAGCCTTCTTCCATTTTCTTTTCTAGGATATACATGCCTACAAATCTGATTTCATGATCAATACAAATGATTTTCCAAAGAAACTCTTCTTTCCAAAATAAAAAGTATTTTCCCATCTCACGTTAACTTTTATGGGATATATGCACCATTCACCACTTATTCCTTGAATGTGTTGTATGTACATCCATTTGGTATATCATTTCAAGAGTCTCCTACACATGAGCCTCATCCCAGTTGGTGAGGACTCCTTAAGTGAATCTAGGAGACCTGGGATCAAATCTAGGTGGAGGCTAATTCCCAGTACTGTAGTACTGTAGCAGGAACTGTATCATGCACTGTTTGGCACTTTAAAAGCTGGGAATATTCCCCCTTTTGGGCCTTTGAGCTACTGATTTTTCCCCGATTCCTTTAAGGCTTTTGGGCCACCTAGGACTTCAGGTCAGTAAGGCCTTTAGGCCACCTCAAGGCCTTAGGGATACCTTAAGTGCAGAGGAAAACCGGACAACCTACAAGGAAAAAGCTTAGAAAGGAGGAGGATTAAGGATATTTTACAATAGGATAATCTAAACAGATTCCAAGAATTAGAGGGTATGGAACCTGCCATCGGGACAAGCATGTGTATGCATGAGAACACCTAGCTGAACATCCATGCAAAGGTGGGGAGCTGATTTCATGATAAAGATGCTGGGGAGGATTAGTTCTAAGTAGTTAGTCTGGGTTTTATGTAATGTTTAAATCCTAAGGGCAATGAATTCCCCTAAAGCCTATGGGCCTTGTAAGGGTTCCACCTCACCCCTTGAAAGGTGGATTATTAGAATTCAATAAAAAATGGAGGCCTTCAGGCCATTAGAGAGATGATATTCTAATGGATTATTATTTGAATTTTTCATGGTGGTATGGGACACTTTGGAATGTTTAATGATTATTTCCTTGTGAATTTTTCAATGGTATCATTTAAAAGTATCATTATTTATGTTAAAATCATTATTCAGTCTTGTACTTAATTGAGTTGTATCTCTTATGATATCATCTACAATATTTTTTTAAGGGTTTCTAATTATTTTGACTATGTATGTGCTATCTAGATACCATTCACCACATTAATCTGAATGGTTAGTGTTTATGTGTAATGATTGGGGAAAGTTATTTACATTTCATATGTTAGTTTCAATATGAATGTATATCTTGATTATGTTCACACCATTCATATGAGGAGTTTACTAGACTTATTAAGTGATGGATGGAGCCCACAATATCCTCTCAATGCATTGGTAGGCCTCATGAGACAAACTATGGTCTTGGCATAAGGCCTTGACAAAATGGGTACTTATGGTCATGGAATGAGGCCTTGATGGTACGGTTATGAAGTCCCACATTATGAATTCCCTCATTATGAAACTATTAATTTAAATTTCATGTGGTTTTTCAACTATTATAATACCAATGATTATGCATTATTATGGAAATATTTACTCATCTCATATTACATCTATATTATGTTCAAGTTTATTTTTAAAGGCATGTGTTTTTAGTTATTCACCATGATTAATATTTATGTTTATGGTATCTTCTATTGTACTTCTTACCCTTACTAATCATCTAAACTCACCCCATTATTTCATTTCATTTTCTCAAGACATGAATAATTTAATTATGAATGACCTCTAGGGAAAAAATTAGAGTTGTGGATGTTCCCATTAAAACTTTTATGTTGTATTTATTTTCAAGTTGTAATGTTGAACGTATGTATGTATCTGGTTTACCAAAACTACTAAACTACTTGGTAGTTCAAGATTTGATTTCTTGTAATCAAGACAATTTATTAAAATAATGCACCGGCTCTTGGATTTTAGGGTTGGGTCATTACATTAAAAGTAAATATTACAGATAATAATTTAAGATTGTGGGTTGGAAATTTTTTTCATGAGTCTTTAACTACCGTAGTGTATAAGAAATAACTTTATCTATCATGACCCATCCCTTGGGGCCCGTGTTGTGACTACCCCAATACCTCCTTCCATAGGCCAAGGGCTGGTGACTAGCACTAAAAAGGAATATCACAAAAAAGGGAAGGCATTACCTTTAAACCTTTACACACATAGACATTGCATACTACACAAAACAAACCACAAAGGAAAAAAAGTACAAACACCACAATGGACCACCACTAAGAGAAAAAGGTGTAAACTAAAAGTAAAGGAGCCAGAATACAATACTAAAAACCACAAAATTAAATAGTACTATCAAATTCCACCCTGAATTCTCTACCTATAGAATAGTGGTAGTGAATCCGGAAGCTATAGAAGTATTCCTCGTCTGTTCCTACCTCACTGAGATCCACCAGGTCCTCGCCCACCAACATTTGTGTCGTAGCGTCGATCATCTACATAAGACACAACACGTGAAAGCTAATTCAATGTAGGGGAGAGTATAACAACTCAGTAGGGACCCTGAGACCCCTTAAGGTCTCTCCTAAATCCACGAAGGAAAAATATGAAAAAGGAAATAGCAAAAAGTAAATACAACAAAAGAAATACTGCCGACCAAGACATCAAATACATAGCACAAAGTAAAATACAGCTCACACCATGTTTAACTGATGTACATAAGTATAGATGTTTAGTCATAAATCTACATCATCTTATTCTATTGAGAGGCTATAATACTGATCCATGAAGGGTCACTCTGCTGTGGATCCATGAAGGGCGGTTCTGCTACCGATCCATGACGGGTCGCTCTACAACTGATCCATGATGGGTCGTGCTCTTACTGATCCACGTAGGGTCACTCTCATTATAATACATGAACTTTTTGTTCATTGATTATACACAAAGGGTATCTATCATACTGATACATGAGGGGTCACTATCATGCTAATCTAAGAAGGATCCCTCTCATGCTGATCCATGAAGGGTCGCTCTTCATTCTTCACATCACAGCCAGCCAAGGGATTCATGCATTTAGGATACTTAAATATGGTAGGATATGATCCTCAATCCATCATTCTTACCTCAACTACCAAGAAGTCCCACATAGAGTAACCGAAAGTACTATCTCGTCGTAAGGGTCCCAATGACATAGACATCTCATCGAACAAACACTCGGTCTATAAGATATCTCCCTTTTTTTTAAAAGGGTCAGGTTCGGATTCAGGTCGAATATAACCCGGTCATATTCTAACCTCTTCCAAAACTCACATAGAGTATCTCAAAAGGACGGAATCGACGTAAGGGTTTCAATACCACTGATGACGCATTAATTAGATGCTCGGTTTGACAGATATATGTGTTTTTGAAAACAGGGGTCGGTTTTGTCTGGGCCCTATCCAACTTGTTTGGATACATTCGACCAACCCAACTCGGGGTCCTGCATGAATCAACCTCACTATCTAGACCATCATCCTAGCCCATTGGGACATACTAAACCTGGCCCAGGTTGGCCGCAGGTCCATCCCATTGGGTCACCCAGTGACTCGAAATTATTCAGCCCAGCTTGCACTGGCGGGGTTGTTAATTTCCAACTCGGAGTCCTGCTGGACCTGATACAGGACCATTGGCCTAGGCCTGACCCATTTTGGCACAGATTTGGCCCGTTGTGATGCAGGTTTCTCCCACCTCAATCTGCATGACCCGGCCTGCTTAGCGGGCTGGTTTCCTCCTGCTGAGGCTGCCTCAGCGGCCCAGTCCCTTCTCCCTCGGCCCGGCCTGTGCAGCGGGCTGATTCTATCCAGCCGGATGTGGAACAACTGCATCCATCTCCATCCTGCCCAGTCGGTTCCCCCTGTATGTGTTCGACAGACTGCGTTTCTCTAGCACGTCCGAGCAGCCCGTATGCGGGCCACACCCTCCATGTGGCGCCACGTCTCCATGCATATTGGCGCGCCACATCCCTCCCCCATGGTCACCGCCACCGATGCCGATGCACTAACAGTTCCTTCTACAGGCCACTAGAGTTTCTCCAGTTGTCTATTTCTTGAACCATCTACTCCTACGAAACCGTAGGGCTTCCACCTTCATTATGATGGCCTCAAACTCACCTTTCCACCATTTCTAGAGTTTTCCATGAATAATTCACAAGGATGAGGGTCTCAACCCTTATTCGAGTCAACCCACGCCCTCTGCAATAGAAGTTTGAAACAAGGGAGGTTCGAGATCACAGTTTTATCAATCCATTAACAATCCCTGTGCAAATAACCATGGAAATAACCTTCCTGTAAGAACACCCAATCCGTGGATCAACCTGTTCGTGGGTTGAACCGTGTTCATTATTTTAGAATGCAGAATAGGGAATTAAAGAACAAAGAAATCCCTACCTTGATTCAGATCTATCATAGGTGATGGATGATGATCCACATCATCATCTACCCATTATTCATTTTTGTTCTTCACCATTCGTCAATTCTTAGATCTGATCTAATTCCCCACAAGATTTGTCTCTGCACTCTGATCCTCCAGAGTTCATAATTGAAAAGGGTTTCTTGGGTATTTTTTGTTCTTATTTGGAGTGGAATTCATCCATAGGGTCTTCATAGAATCCCCAAGGTTTAATTATAAATTCTACAACACATTAGTTTAATAAAAAGAAATAAATCGTATCATATCTGTTACACTGTGACATTCCATCGGTATGCTGTTTCATTTATGAAAGAGCATAAAAGTTATGAGTGCACAACAATCCATTAATGTCACTCATTTAATGTGGCTCGTCGTTGCCTCTTCATTACAACACAGTGCCACCATCCAATTCTCTATGGTGCAAAAGAAAATAATATAAATTTTTCTATGTTATTTTATTATTTCTTGAAAAGTACAAAAATTAACATTTCTTTCCAACCCTTGACGGTCAAAGTTAATTCCTTTCTAGGAAAATCTCAACATTCTGAGTTCAACAATGCCCTCTTATTTTTTATCTAAGAACCAATTAAAAAGATAGAAAATCCACCTCATACATTTACTTAATTGAACTAACGAAAAATTCAGAATTACATTTCGGGCACCCCAGACCTTGGAATCCTGTGCCGTCTGAGTGCCTAGTCTTGAAATGATTCTATAAAATTTCAAAAAAAACAAGGAAATTTTGGGACATTACATTCTCCCCACATTAAGGTTTTATTCCCTCAAACAACCCAAAATAAATGGTAATAAAATAAATGGGGTACTGAGTATGAAATTGAGCCTCCCACTCCCTTGTTCTCTCCTGGAGGTTCGCATGCTACCACAGAACGCGCACC
This sequence comes from Viscum album, assembly GCA_963277665.1. Lineage (NCBI taxonomy): Eukaryota > Viridiplantae > Streptophyta > Magnoliopsida > Santalales > Viscaceae > Viscum > Viscum album. The sequence goes on from OY728132.1 coordinate 1,884,428,269, forward strand.
TGAGGAATTGACCATCCATGAAGGACCCGCTCTTATTGATCCTATATATCTAATAGTAACTCTGTAAACGTCACCCTATCATTAATGCCTAGCTCTCCCCAGTAGATGATGTGTGATGGATCATGCATGTACCTCCTCAGCTACGACATATGAAAAACATCATGCACTCAGTACATTTGTGGGGAAAAGCTAGGTAGTACACCACCTTTCCAACTGTATTGAGAATCTGGAAAGGTTTGATAATCCTCATAGATAACATTACATGCCATCCAAATCTCCACAATCCCCATTTGGGTGAGACCCAAAGGAAACCATGGTCTCCCTCCTCAAACTCCAAGGGTATTCATCCCCTTTCAGCATAATACTTCTGTTTGATATGTGAAGTCCTCATCCACTACTGGATGATCTGTACACTCTCAGTGGAAGCCCAAACCAACTACAGACCCATGAGGTCTGACTCCCCTGGTTATATCCAGTATAGATGTGATCTGCATGGATACCTTTTCAAGGCCTCAAACGGTGTCATGCCAATGGTGGATTGATAGCTATTATTGTACGTAAACTTCCCCAATGTAAGGTGCTCCTCCCAACTTCGACCAAAATCTTAGACACAAGAATGAAGCATGTCCTCCAAGTTCTTTATAGTCCACTCTATTTTACTATCTATTTGGGTATGGAAAGATATTCTCAAGCATAGCTGATTCCCAAACTCCGCCTGCAACCCCTTCTACAACCGAGATTTAAAGCATGCATCGTGGTCTGTGACAATCATCGAAGGCACCCCGTGAAGCCATACTATATCCTAGATGTAGAGGCTCCCCAATCCCTCTACCAATCCCTACTACAAGATGGGTATAAAGTGTACCGACTTGGTGAGTTGATCAACGATCACAGAGATATAGAGTCGTGGCCCCTAGACGTGCGTGGTAACCCCATCACAAAGTCCATAGAGATATCATCCCACTTACCCTCTGGTACCTCAAGTGGTTGTGTCAATCCTATTTTGACCAGATGCTCAGCCTTCACTTAATGAAAATTGAGGCATCATGAAATGAACTCGGCCACTGTATTTTTATCCCTGGCCACCAGTACTGATGTCAGAAGTCCTAGAACATCTTCACCACACAAGGATATACCACCAAAGGGGATATACGGAACTCCATCAATACCTCCTTCCATAAAATCACTAGTACCATAGTGCATCTTATTAAAAAGATGGTTTTCTCTTCACCTATAGAAAATCAATCAGGAGTTTGTCCTAAGTATATCTGAGCACTTCGGGCCTCGCAGTCAACATCCACAAGTTGTTCCTTCCAAACTCCCTGAAGGAGTGGGAGAGTGAAATTCATAGACAAGAGGTAAGATACTCCACCATCATCCACAAAGGATATCTTCATCACAGGTAGTTGCTCTATTGTATCACTCAATAGCTGCAAACCATACCACTTGCTAAGTGAATCAGCCACCATGTTCACCTTCCCATGAGTATAGGATATCGCAAATTCATAGTCCTGTAGGAACTCCAGCCACCACTGTTGTCTCAATTTCAGGTCCTTCTATGAGAATATATTACTGAGAATATTATGGTCATAGTAGATGGTAAACTATTGACCCATCAAGTTGTGCCTCCACATATTCAAGGAAAATACCACTATTGTTAACTCCTGGTTATGGGTTGCATAGTTCTGCTCATGAAACCTCAACTTCCATGAGCTGTAGGTGATCACTGCTCACTCTTGCATAAAGACACAACCTAGTCTGGTCCTTGATGCATCAAAGAAGACTACATACCCAACTCCCTCTTGTGGTATTCTCGGGATTAGGGAATTTGTTAATCTATGCCTCAACTCCTAGAAACATTGATGGCACCACTCTGTCCATACGAAGGGATGTCCCTTATTTTTTGAAGATGAAAAGGGTGTTGGTAATTTAGAAATTCTAGGTACAAACCTTCAGTAGTACCCAGCCAACCCCAAGAAACTATTCACCTCATTCACGTTCCTAGGTGACTCCTAAGCATTCACTACCTCTATCTTTGTTGGGTCCACCGTAACTCTCGCCTTTGAGATGACGTGTCGTAGAAAGTGGAACTCCCGAATCTAGATCTAGAACATTGAGAGATTACTATAAATATAGTGCTCTTAGATTGTATCCAAGACTATCTGTACGTGTGTAGTGTCATCCTCCTCTAACATTGAGTACACCAAAATTTCATTAATGAATACTTCCAAAAAATAATCAAGGTATGGTTGTAAGATCATGTTCATGAGTCCCATGAACACTACTGGGTTATTGGTCATTCCAAAAGGAATCACAAAAAAATCATAATGGTTGTACCGGTATCTAAAGACTCTATTAGGTATGTCCTCATCCCGTACCCAAAGCTAATGATAGGACAATCCGAGTTTGATCATCGAGAACCACCTCGCTCTCTTCAGTTGATCGAATAGGTAATCAATACTCGGTTGTGAATAATTATTCTTCATGGTCCCCTAGTTCATGAACCAGATGTCCATGCATAGTCTCAATCACCCATCAGCCTTCTTGAAAAAAAATACAGGGGCTACCCATGGAGAAAAATTGGGTCTTACAAACCCCTTCCTCTACAATTTATCCAACTGTACTCTCAGCTACTAGATCTCGGAAGGAGCCTTCCGATATGAAGGTATAGATATTGGTGTCCTCTCTGGCTACAAGTCAATGTAGTAGTATACCTCTCTGTGAGGAGTTATTCTTGGGACATCTTCTATAAAGACATCCACATACTCTTCCACCACTACATAAAAGCTTGGAATCCTCTCGTCCACTCCACCAAGGGTGGCTAACCAACTGGTGAGTGATCGGCCCTTATCACTAGTGAAGGAAACCTTGGTCCCATCCACATAGACACATCAAACTTTCTGCTTCAAAAATTAGATATGGTCATGGACTATAGATAACCATTCCATACCCAAGATGACGTTGTAAGGCCTCGATTCTACTACTAGGAGATCCTAGTCTAAGTTCTCGCCTCCTAGAGTAATCTCACATTGTCGGTACCAGTGTGTAATCATCGAATCCCCTCCCGTAGGAGTATCTAATCATAAGGATTGAGCCAATGGCTCTACCAGAATCTGTGAGCCTCGAACAATGTACATGGAATGGAAAGAGTGACTGAAAACTATGTCTATAAGAACTTCATCTAAGGTGGATAAGAAAAATATTGTACCTCTAATCATCTTTGGAGTGTCATGGTCATAGACCTCCATAGCCTGAAGCTGAGCTTACCCTTGCCTACTGGTTCCCTAAGCCTGTGGTGGACCACCCGGGGGGTGGTGGAGGTAGTACATTGAACTGTCGTCCACAGCCTTCAGCTTAGCCTTCTCCCCTACCATGTCTGGAACTCTGCAAAACTCATCACTTGATCCTTTGACTTTGCATTGGAGGTCCCTTGATCATATGTTGATCGTATGTGCGGCGGGTTGGGTAGTCATGATTCATGCATCCCTACCCACCACAAGAGTAACAAACTCTATCCCTCAGTTGACCTCCTCTGCCTCGCGAGCTCCGCACCTCCGACCCAGTGTCCTGGGGTCATCCTCTGGAAGGTCTGGCCTATTTGGGCCTATGTTTCATCTGCCTACTACATGCTATAGATGACTCGGCCACCTATCGTTCAGTGGTTCCTCTCACCATCGGTGCCTACTCGTCTAAGAAGCTCTCCACCAGTAGAGCTCACTCTATCACTCCAGCATGTGTCAAGATGCTAAGAGAAATCATCAACGCCCTCATCTCCCATAATATTACATACACAAAGTTTTGGGCCTTAAATAAAGGTTCTCATACCATGTCAGTGGAGTATCAAAAGAGTTCGGTAAACCTTGTCAAGTACTGGACCACAGTCAGGATGCCCTTCTGTAGGTATAGTACCTCCTCAATACACACTGAGTGTAGTATCACTGGTATGAAATCCTCCTTGAAGAGGTTCTAGAAGTCCAACTAGGAAAGGGTCACCTCCTTTTTTATCTCGAGCATCATGCTCCACCATATCCATGTCATTCCTTGAAAAAGGCTAGCAGCTAGGACCACCATTTAGTCTATAGGTGTCTCTACTAGGCAAAAAACCCGCATAACTACCTCCATCCAATCCTAAGCTTCCAGAGGACCTATCTTTCCTTGAAATCTCAAAGACCTATATCTTTGGAACTTGTGCAGCATGATCAATAGGTGTGCAATATCCACTAGTGGGGATGGTAGTAACTACTTCTCTATGAGTGGTGGTGCTGCTGGTACACCACTTGAAGGTGTTATCTCTGTAAGTGGTCCCTGTACCAACGCCTCATCTCTATATGGGCAATCATCATGATCCATCACTTGAATCATGTATGGTTGTCTTCATCGAGGTATCATGTAGGGAAACAGATACACCATGATCAATAAGTTATAACTGGTGAGCAGACTCAAAAGAGATCAAGAGAAAAAAATCATTTCGTAAACACATGCAACTAGTGTTTTCATATATTGAGTCGAAAAACAGAATTTTGGGTCCTGGTGTATAGATACATCGGTCATTGTACCAACACTAGACTCCCCTGACTAAAATACAAACTCAAGAGACTTAACACTATTTTTCCCCATCAAAAATACAAATGATTAGTTCTTATGGTAGAACTAACCTCCCTTTGATACCACATTGTCATGACCCGTCCCTCGGGGCTCGTGCTGTGACTACCTCGAGCCTGCCTTCCATAGGCGAGGGGCTGATGAATAGCACCAGAAAGGCATGTCCAAAAAATGGAAGGCATTTCCTTTAAACTTGTACAAAAATAAACACGACATACTTTACAAAACAAACCACAAAGGAAAAAAAATTACAACAACCACAAAGTACAACCACTAAGATTAAAAGGTGTAAACTGCAAGTAAATGAGCCAAAATACAATCCCATGAACCCACAAAGTAAACAGTACTATCTAAGTACACTCTAAAGTCACTACCTATAGGGTAGTGTCACTAAAGCTTGAATCGATTGAATTATGCCCCTTCCGCTCCTGCCTCACTAAATTCTACTCAGTCCCGGACCACCAAGGTCTACGTTGTAGTATCGTTCGTCTGTACAAGACACAACAAGTGTGGGAGAAGCCTACGTAGGGGTGAGTATGACAACTTAATAGGGACCCTGATACCCCCAAAGGTCTCTCATAAATCCACAATGGAAAAATACCATAAAGGAAATATCACAAAGGAAATAACACTGAGAAAGATCTCAAATACATAGCATAAAGTAAAAGAAAGCTCAATCCAGGTACAACTACAGTACATCAGTAAAGATGATTATTTGTAAATATATATTATCTTATTATGTTGAGAGGCTCTGCTATTGATCCATGAAAAGTCACTCTGCTGCTAATACACAAAGGGTCGCTCTGCTGTGGATCTACACTGGTTCACTCTATGGATGATCCACAACGGGTCGCACTACTTATGATCCATGAAGGGTCTCTCTCATGATGATCCATGAAGAGTCACTCTATTATTTATCCACGATGGATATCTCTCATGTTGATCCATGAAGGGTCACTCTCATGATTATCCACGAAGGGTCACTCTCCATTCTTCATGTCACAGACAGCCACTGGATTCCCACACTTAGCACACATGATACCCAAAGGCTATGATCCTCAATCCATCAGTCATACCTCAACCACCATGAAGTCATTAAAATAGTAACCCAAAGTATTTTCTCGTCGTAAGGGTCCCAATTCAAAAGATGGTGCGTCGAACAGTTTCCTGGTCTATAAGATATAATCCTTTTATAAAAAGGGTCTGGTTGGATTTAGGTTCGATCTAACCCTTCTGTATGCCAACCTTTTCCAAAACGCATGTAGAGTATCCAATAAGACCCTCCTCATCACAAGGGTCCCAAATAAACTGATGGTACATCAATCAAATGCTCGGTTTCAGAGATATAGGCATTTTTGTAAATAGGGGTTAGTTGCATCTTGGTCTGGTCCGATTGGTTTGGACCAACCCGACCAACCCGGCTCGGGGTCCCACATGACCTAACATGTTTGTCTAGCCCATCGGCTTGACCCATTGGGCCTTACTGGACTTGATCTAGGTTGGTCGGGGGTCCATCCCAATGGGTCACCCTTTTACCTAAAATTATCTGGCCCGACTCTCACTGGCGGGCCGGTCATTTTTTGACTCGGGTGCCCCCTGGGCCTAGGCCCGACCCATTTCATGGACCCGACCCATTCAGTAGCGGGTCCATCCTGCTGCGTTACTACTCCATACCACCTCCATCTGCATGACCCAGCCCACCTAGCGAGCAGTTTTCCTCCAACTCGAGCTGCCCCAGCGGCTCAGTACCAACTCTACCAGCCTGGCCCACGTAGCGAGCCGGTTCTGTCCTACCAGACACGACACAACCACGTCTGTTTCCATCCAGCCTAGATGGCATGTGGCTGGTTGGTTCCTCCCATACACAATCGACAGACCGCGTTCCACCAGCACATCTGAGCAGCCCAGACACTGGCTCCCACTCCACGCGGTGCTAGTTAGCATTGCGGCTATCTGCTACAATAGCATACCGATGGGAATGCAAGCTCCCTCCCCCCCATGGCCACTGCTATGGGCCACCGTAGGCCGGCGCATCTATCCCTGGCATGCCAGTGGTTTCTTCTATGGGACATTGAAGTTTCTCTATTGGTTGGTTTCTTGAACGGTCTATACCTACAGGATCATTGGGATGCCACCTTTACTACAACTTCCTCGAACTCTCCTTTCCACCATTTCTAGAATTATTCCACGAAGAATACACAAGGAGAAGGGGATCTAGCCTTGTTCATGTCAGACCATTCCCTTCATGTTATAAGTTTAAAATATGAGAGGTTTTGGATAACAGTTCTATTAAACTAGCATTGAACCTCGTGCAAAACCCCAAGGAAATCACCCTCCTGCGAGAACACCCGATCCACGAATCAACCTGTTCGTGGGTTGAAATGTGTTTTTTGTTTTATAATGAAGAATGGAAAATTCAAGCACAATGCAATCCCTACCAAGATTTGGATATGTGGTAGGTGATGTAAGATGATCCAAGTCATCTTTGACCCATGATTCATTGTCGTTCTTCACTGTTCATCAATTCCCAGATATGATCTTGTTCTCCACAAGATTTTTCATTGCGCTCTGATCCTCCAGCATTCCTCATTGATGATGGTTTTTCTGGTGTTTGTTGTTCTTCATTGGAGAGGAATTCTGTCATAGGTTCTTCAGATAATCCTCAGGGTTTAATTCAAAACTCTCAAATGAGTTAGTTTAATAAAAAGAAACATGTCACAGTGTTTCTGTTATGCTGCAACGTTGCATTGTTAAACTATTTAATTTACGAAACAACGTAGCTATTACGCTTGCACAATGATCCATTAATGATCCTCATTTAATTCACCTCATCATCGCCTCATCACAACACCACAGTGCCATCATCCTCCACTCAATATTTCAAAAGAAAATAAAATAACTTTTTATAAGTTATTTTATTATTTTCTGAAAATTCCAAAAAAAAATAAATTTTATATCTGACCCCGGTCGGTTGAAGTTATGTCGTTTCTAGGAAAATCCCCGTGTTTCGAGTTCAATGGTTCCCTAAGATTTTTAATCCAAGAACTGGTTCAAATTTTAGAAAAAATCTCTCACATTTTTACTTAAGTGAAATAAAAAAAGTTTAGAATTACATTCTAGGAACCACGAGCCTTGGAATCATGTGTCGTATCAGCACTTGGTCTCAAAATAATTCCATATTGTTTAAAAAATACACTAAAATTCTAGGACATTACATTATCATTTTTATAAGTACAAAATTATTTCTATCCCTAGATACATCTTTATATATCACAAATCCATCATTTAATTGTGGTAGAGTCAAAATAATAATATTCACTGATCTCCTCTATAATTATTCAAAAAAATCATTACATTTCTTTTTTCAGTATGAACATAACCCCTTTATAAGTAATCTAGGTTAACGGTTTAGAAAATTGGGAAAAATATTGAACTAATCACCGATTTTGACCTGCCAATCCAATGAAACTACATACCATGGTTATGTTTATTGTTTTAGGTCATTCTTGGACTACATTTTCCTTTAATTTCTAAATTTCCCATATAACTCTATTCTTTTAAGGTTCTTAAGAATAATTATAAAGGGATTATCATGGTCCTCGTAACTTTTTTTATTACATGAGGATATCATCAACAAATACCGCAACAAAATTATAAAGATATTCCTCAAAAACTTTATTCATTTGACCCATTGGAATAGAGTGTTTATTAGTTTATTCAATTTTAATTACTCTGAACTCATAATGTCCAAACATAATTCAAAATAATTTCTTTGGTATATCTCTATTTTTTACTTGATATTAGTGATACCCATAACAAAGATCAATCTTTTAAAAATAATGAGATTTATGAATTTGATAAAATAATTCATTAATTTAAGGTAGATAATACTTTTTTATTTTCATAATAGCATTATTTTCCCTATATTCAATGCACAAACTCATAGATCCGTCTTTATTTTTAACGAAAAGAATAGTAGATCCCAAAATTCAAAACACTAGAATGTGTAAATCTAATACTAGAAAAATCAACTAGTTGTTTCTCAAATTCCACTAATTCCACGATGACCATTCTATAGGGAGTTATGGAAATATGTCATGCATCAGGAATTCAATCAATATAACACTCAACTTCACACCCTAGTGGATATCCATGTAATTTCTCAAGAAATGAATCGATGTATTCTTATACAAGAGGTAAAACATCTATTTAAGGATTAGATTTTCTATTCATAGTTTTTCTTCACTTATTCACTAGTAATATCATATAAAAGATTTATTTGGGGTGGATATAGACATGATTTAGGTGATTATATATGCCCTAATATGATAAATAATTCCACATCTTCATCATGACTAATAAATTCCTTTTCTTTTCAACATATTTTTGTATAATATTTGAAATTTAATCCATAATAAGGATTATATCAAAATAAACCATACATAGAATAATTATTTCTGCACATAGGTCACGTTAATGGGTTATAATGGGAACTGATTGACACATCCTTCTTACTGTGTGATTTACACTTGGAGTTTTGACTGAAAAATCCTTTCTTAATGTTTTTTGGAAATATATAATATTCTATAAAAACATGGATGATATAAAATAGTGTGAAGATCCAGAATCAAACAAATCAATTTCTAAATTTGAGGCTATGATTGGTGTACCTACCACAACATCATCATGAACTCCAAAATCAACTATTGGGATCACATACACTTGGCCTTCTCCCCTCAGCCTCTCTTGTGGTATGTTCCCATGATGCTTAGGGAATTGGTGAAAATAATTCCCCATTTATCTATATTTAAAGAAATGGAAATCATTAATTTTTTTATTCCCCTTGTATTCATTTTTCAGATGACCCTTATCCTTTCACTTGTAAAAAAATCTCATTCCATTCAAGCATTTTCAAGGATGTATCTTCCCATAATTTTTACATGATGTAAATTTCTTTGTTCCAACATTCTTCATTGATATTTTACCTTTTTCATGGTTCTCAACCGACCATTTATTTTCTTGATTTTCCTTGAAAATATATATTAAAAAAATTATATCTATGTTTTGACGGAATATAATACTATTTTATAATATCATGAAAACATTTGATAAATAGTTACCTTCATATTTTATCCTTAAGTTGTAACATCCAGACCTAGTTGCCACACACTGATGCCCCAAGATGGTTAGTTACATGACCTGGAGTGTGCATCCCCATACGCCAAAGGCTTACAACTAGTAACAAGGGTCTAATATCATTCCTGGTAAGACTATAACCTTTTAATCAAAGCAGAACAATAGTAAAAAATAAATAATAATAAAAAAATGATATAACCTATAACTCAACCAAACCAATATCACATGATGGCCAAAATACAATATAAAAATCACAAAAATTGATATTTCATGAAAACATACATTCCAATTGTCAATATTAAAAACCAAAAATAAATAGACATTGAAAACTCCCACAAGATAGTACCAACACCAAGTCTAGTTCCCTCAACCATGGTCCATCCCGACTCAACCATCTGACATATAGCCCTTTTCCTTATCATAACATGTAAGACTGAAATCTATTCATGTACCAATCATACACCCCCTGTAGGGTGTGGGTACAACTTAGTAGGACACCACCAATGGTGTCTAAAATAATATACAGTTAATAACATTGTAAGTGGTTGTATAAATAATAAAATGAAAGAAATAAAGTAAACAATTTACATTTATTCAACTACACTTTATTTGACCATATATACCCACATGTTCCTAGGTATACATGAAACCTCAATTACTACATTGACCCATGATGGAGTCTAAAACATATCACAATACCAGGGTTTTCATGTATAATTTCATTTTAAATTATATCATGGCCAATTGGAACCATAGTCCAATGCCAACTCATGGGCGTAGAATGTCATGTATAGAACCCCATGTGTATTTGGAGCCTTAGTACCAACCCAACACCTCAATATCCTAATGGTATTTGGATCCTAATTCATTATTCATCACTCATTAATACTTATGGGTATTTGAAGACTCAGTCCATTTCCCCCACTCATAACTAACATATGGGTATTTCGACCTCATTTTGTGTCCCCCACTCACATATCACATATGGGTATTTGGAACCTTAGTCTCAATCCCACACAAGTGTATCAATCAAACACAATCATATCACATATATCAAGGTTAATCACCATTAACCATCTTATCACATTTCACATCATGATATATCATTCCACTAATCCAAACAAATCATGATTCAATACTTTAATCATATGGCATAAAATGAGAAATTCTCCATTAAATCATTCTGCATCATTTACACTATATAAAATATTAACCCATTAATTACTTAATCAACTAATTAATCCAATTTCATAATCCCAACATCCCATTAATTATTTTACTAATTATTTAATCAAATTCCACGATCCCATTATCCCATTAATTAATTCTACAATTAATTAATCAAATTCCACAATCCTAATATCCAATTAATTAATTCAACAATTAATTAATCAAATTCCACATTCTGAATATCAATTAAAATCCAAAATCACAAATTCCCTTAACTTATTTACCAACAAATAAATATAATTCCACCAATTTCATAATCACAACATTCCATCAATTAATTCACCAATTAATTAATCCAATCCCCTATTTCCATAAATTAATTGATCAGTTATTTTATTCAATTCAAGATTTAATTTCTAAATGTCCAAATGAAATATAACAATGCATACATGAACTTTGAATCACAATTATGGGAATTAAATTTATAATACCTACCTTAAGATCATTGAAAAATTATCCCCAATGTAAATCTTTAATTTTACCAGAACGATCCAGAACACGCTGAAGAATAATATTTATATCTGAAACCAAGATCTAAGATCAAAAGACTCAACATATATTAAATATAGATATAAATTCTTACCAAAAATAGATAAAACATTCCTCTTTTATCCAAAATGATAACTGGGAGAGATAAATATCTAATCATGAAGAACCCACATATCCAGAGAGGTGCAGATCAATCAACAGATCTTTGATTCACCAAGAAAAGAGGTTTGAAAACCTTGGAATTCATTTTGGAAACTCCAAAAAATGAGATAAAATGTTTTAGGGTCTAGAGAGGGGGTTTATATATGTAAAAGGAGTGTTTGAGAGTTTTTAAGTGAAATTTTGGGGGTTTAAAATCCCTCATGTGCGGTTTCTTATATGGGGAAAATAGTTTACCCTAATTGAGAATCCTAACTATGCACCTAGACAAGGGGTGTATCACTTTTACTACTAAGAGAACACACAGTATCCAATATAGGGCACACATTTTATCCTAAACTTGTTCCCTAACCATGGACCTCACCTAGGGGTGTATCACTATTACTATTAAGAGGGTGCATGGTTTAAAAATCCAAGAAACAGCTGTGCGAATCCCCCTTATTTGGGTTTACACGATTTGCTGGATTGGGTGTTCAATTTGGGAAAACCATTTTCTAACCATATATTTCCACAATTCCTTCCAATATTATTTAATTTTACACAAAAACTTCCCAAGGAAAACTCAAACAAGATATAATCATAACAAAGAAGAAATGAATACCTAAAAACAAGCTTGAGACATCTCTAGAAAAGGATGGGTTTTTACAATCTCCTCTCATTATAACAGATTATCCTCAAGTTGTACTCCAAAGAATCTCTTATATTCCAAGTCAAAAATATCAGGCCACTGAGACCACATATCCACTTCTCTCTCCCATGTTTCCTTCTGAACATTCCTATGTTTCCATAATAAATGAACTATTAGCATAGTATTTCCCTAGAAAATATTCTCACTATAATCCAATATATGTACCGGATGCTCCTCAAAAATGCATTAGTCTCAAGATCAACATCATCCACAAAGATCACATGAAAAGGTTTGGGGTGATACTTATAATGTTGTGACACATTTAAAACATTATGAATGGAACTATACCTCTATGGAAGAGCTAAATGGTACGACACTAGACTGATTCTCTACACAACCTCAAATGGTACAAAAAACCTAGGCACCAGCTTTCCCTATTTATGAATCCTACAGTGACCCAATCAAGGTGACCCCCAAAGGAATGAATAATCACCCTGTTTAAACTCTAGGGGTCATCAACATCTATTAGCAAATGAATTCTGTCTACTTGAGTCATATCCTTATACTTCCAAATCATCTGAACCTACTTTGAAATCTCATACATGAGATTTAGTCCCAACTGTTTTAACTAACCTACCTATATCCCACATAGAGTTGATCTTCATGGACTACCATAAAGTTCCACATATAGTTCCATCAAAATATTGTTTTGATATCTATTATTATAAGAGAATTCAACAAGTTCTAGGTACTTCTCCCATGACTCATCAAAGTCTAAAACACACACTCATAGCATATCCTCATGCACCTTAATATTATGTTCATACTCCCCATCTATATGTGAGAGGAATGATGTTCTATGTAAAACATATGTACAAATCAACCTTCTACAATCCCTACTAGAAAAACGAAGTAAAACAGGTATCACGGTCTGAAACTATAGTCTATAGAACCCCATGAAAATGGACTGTCTCTCAAACATAAAATTCATCCAACTGATACAATAAGAAATTCTCTTGTACTGGTAATTAATGCTCTATATTTTTCAGAAGTTCTAAAATAACCCAAATATCCCCACTCATCAGATGTGTCCTTGGGATACCCACCACAAAGTACATTTTAATTTCATTACACATCCATCCTGAAATGAAAAATAGCTATAGTAATCTAAAATGTCATTGATTCCCATCGATAAACTTTTTAAAGGTGTTACATTGTTACAAGAACCCTATTATAACCTTTTCCATTCTTAGAAACCAAAAATTTTTGTGTAGTTCATGTTACATTTCGGTCACACCTTGATTTATCTCCCACATTGAGCCATAAAATTCACGCATCAACTCATCACGTATGCTCGTAGACATAACAACTCAATTACTAACATAGATTATATCATCTTCATCCATGTTCCAATAGGAAGGTTACTCACCAACTTCAAGGTTTTCCCTCATGGAAAAAAACTTTGTATCATCATACTATTTGTCTCTAATCAGGATAAAAAGAGTAGAATCCATTGAAACTAAAATAAAAGACATCTGATCATGACTCTCTAGAACCACAACATGCATCTCAGCCAGTAAGGCCATCATATTCCACTCATCACTAATCTCCTTAATAGTATGGTTCTAAGTTTTCCATTTAAAAGTAGAGGCAAAAAAATTTCCCTTATTGGGAATAAATGGTAGCTCAAAATCAAATGACTGCATATAATCAACTCACCTCTACTGTCATAGATTCAAATCTCACCATGAAAAGATATAAGTTAATCTATTTTGATTAGTATAAAAAGTTAAATTTTCTCCCAAAATATAATGAAATTAATACTTCATAGAAAAAACCATTGCATCCAAATCAAGGTCATGCATAGTGTAATTCCATTTATTTGGACACAATTGTTATAAACTATACACAACAAATTGATCTTCATGCACCATCAATGGTCTAGGACCTGTCCAAAAATGTCACAAAACATCATATACTCATCACCTAGATCAAGTAAGATAAATATTGGTGTTTATTTCAATCACTTTTTTCAACTCCTGTATAGCATTATCAAAAGCTCTAGAACATTAAAACTTAACCCCCTTCTTGGTCAAGCCTAAAAGTGATGCTTTCAATTGATAAAATTCCTAAATGATCCCCTTATAATAACTCTCTAACCCCTTAAAACTAAATATATCAAAAACATTATGAGGTTTCTTCCAAGAAACCACTTCCTGAACTTTCTCTGGGTCCATTGACTCACCTTCCTCTAAGATGATTGACCCAATAAGTATACCCTATCAATCCAAAAATAACACTTTTTTATCTTGGTGTATATATTAATCTCTATCAATATACTTATGAAGATTCCAATATATTGGGAATGATCATCATGAGTCTTTAGTATACCAATATGGCATCCACAAACAGAAACACAAACTGATCTGGGTAGGGAAGAATATTCCTTTCATAAAGGCCATAAACACTACTGGTGTGTTTTTCATCTTGAATGGTACACAATGAATTCATAAGGGCCATAACTACTTAGTAAAGCAATATGGGGTAGTTTAGTTGGTCAAAATCTCAACTGATGATACCCTGATCTTAATTTTATATTGGAGAAAATAAAACATCACCTTACATTGTCAAATAGTTCATCGATACACAAAATCGGATTCCAGTTCTTCACATTCATTTGGTTCAAATTTTGTTAATCAACACATAAATGAAAACTCCCATAAAACATATTTTCAAAAAAACAAGAGAACCCCAAGGTTATGTACATTGATGGATAAACCCCTTATCTTTCAACTCTTTTAGTTGAGTCTTGTGATCTTGAATCTCTATTGGTGTCATTCTATATGGTGTAATAGAAACATGCTCAGTCCTTGGAATGAGTTCAATTGTAAATTCCACATCTATCTTGGGTGTAATGCCTGATAGGTATTTAGGAAAAACATATTGAAATCTATAAACTATGGGTGGAAATAAAGCATACCTAACACCTCCATCATCCAGCAACAAACTAGTAAACTGGGCGGTGAGATCCCCCAGTTGTTAATGAATTGGTCCTAATCGGTCTGCTTGGATATCCTAATCTCCATGGTGAATATATTTGGCATCCTCAAGACAAGTAAATGTTGTTATCCTATGGTAACAATATATTTGGGCTCGGTACACCACTAACCATTCCATACTAATAATTAGTTCAAAGCCTCTTATGTCAAGGATGTAAAGATCCCAACTGAAACAATACTCCCCAACCTTGAGATAACATCCCTTGCACAAATAAATGTCTCTCAATAATACTCCAAAGGTTTTTCTATCATCATAACCCCACCTAAAAACTCCAACACTAGGATCAAACTATTCAAATTTTTGGAAGATATAAAGGAATGAGAAGCACCAATATAAAATAAGGCACTAAAAAGTATAAAATTGTCATGAATAGTACCTCTAACTATCGATGTTTTATCCTTTCTATCCACAAGTATTGATTGAACTGCATGAAATTCTTCTATCCCACTTCTCTATGATTTAGTCTAAGTCCCTTGAGCTACACCACTCTATTGTTATGGGAACTCTTTCTTAGAAGCTCCACATACACCGCCCCTACCACCACGGCTAGTAGATATCCAACTCCCAAACCGATACATTATAGAATATCCCCCTCCAAAATTCATATTCTACCTATCTTCTCCATCATTACTCATATATCATGTTTTCTTACAGAACCATTATAGATATCCCATCATGACACAATTTCAACACTCCAATGACGGTCAGGGAAAATGTCTATAATAGTGTCACTCTATATCATACTAGTGTAAAAGCACTATGTTAATATTTGAGGTAACGTTTCCTTCCCTTAGGACACTATAATTTCCTAATATCTGGTAAAAATTATAATAATGAAACTTCCTACACTCAGATGAAAAACACTCTAATCGTCCAATAGAACCCACATGTCCCCCGCTAGATGTTTCCTTCATGTTCCCCTCATTTTTGAGAGCTTGATCAATCACCTCAGCAAACTCATTTAATTAATATTTGTTAACCTATGACTTAATATCATATTTATGTCCATAAATAAAATATCATTTCATTATTGTCTCATACTATTCAAGAATAGTAGAAAAAGAGCTACAAGTTAGTAAAGAGACTAGAATATTACATCATGATACTCCCCAGATTCAACTGCATGAACTTAGATTCTCTCTCCTCTCTCGAAGTCTTTGGATAAAAGTGCTCGTAGAACATCTCCAAAAATTTCCTTCCATATAATACCATTATCCTTTTTAGTTTGATCCATAATGTCCCACCAGTGCTTCATTGATCCTCGTAACATGTAAGTAGCCAACTTGACCATCTTCTTAGTAGGCTTCTCTGAATGGTATAGTATAGTATATATGGACTTAGACTATAAATCATCTACCTCAATTCCACCCTCTCTAGTGAATTTCAGAGGGTGATGAAACTGAAACTCCCATGTCATGTCATACATACTCTTCACAACCTGATCTGGGTCTCTCCCCATAAAATGCATGAAAGAAGAAAATTTCTCTCATAGCTGCTCTCTGACTTCATCACCTAGCACTATTTGTTCCTTAGGTTCCACTGTTGGAGGATTATCTCTATCCATATTTTCATTTCTTCCTCCCAACAAGATTCATCAAGGAGGCATATATCTACAATGAAAAAAATACATCTGACGAAACAGAAAAAAAATAACACATTGAAAAAGATAGTTTCACTATAAGTCATAACAATTCAAACCACCTTTTCCCCACCACATGGTGAAAATAGAGGAATTATCACTACCCTTAACTATCCTAAATTTAGGTCATGGTTAACAAATGGTAAACTCATTATCATTAATAAAGTATCATTAGACATCCATTCATTCACATCTTCTATAATTTTAAAATTTAAATTTTTATATCAGGTACCTTTTTTTGTTTAGTTACACAAGAAAGGAAAAACATTTCAATATCAATAACTTAACCAAAACCTATTTTATCATGAATTCCTAAAATGATGTGTGTCATAATAAATCCTAAGTACCTATAATGATGCATGCATACTCAACTCTCATGAAAAACTGAGACATGAATAAAATATCAAAAAAACTCAAAAATAATAATAATATTACTCTTCATGTTCATCACTCAAGGGGAAATAGCATGAACTATAACAACACACATCAATATCAGTAATCCCGCCCTGGGTACTAGGACTTTACCCTCATACATGGGTCAACTACTCCTATGAACAATCTCTTAACCAAGTCCTGACTCATCCTATTCACCTATCTAACTTTCCCAAATAGTAATAAAAATAAGAAGGATAAGAAAAGTCCTTTTATACCACTTTGTAACATCACTATTGAAAAAACATATTTTCAAGTCATTTTTTGTTAAATTTTAAATTTTTTTTTTAACTGATGTTTATAAAGTCAAGGTTATAAATAACAGTTTTGGTGTTTTTTTAAATCGACATGGAAAATAAATTTTTTGTATTTTACATAATGTTTTTGGCATCGTTTTACAATATAAAATAACACCAAAAATGATATTTCATTTCAATTTTTAGTAGAAACCAATGTTGAGGTTCATATTTTTTAAACTTTTCAGCATTATTTTTTTTAAAACCGACATCAAAAAGTTTTCAAGCATCTTTTCAGCATCAATTTATATTAGAAATATAATTATAAAATAGTATTTTGATTTTTCTTATAAAAAAACTAATACTAAAAATTTTAACGAATTTTTTATCTTTTGGGTGTCAGTTTTCAAAAAAAACTGTTTTCAAAAGATAGAAAAGTTGGAATATTGTAAATATCACACAGCCAAAAATAACAGTATTTCTATATTATAAAAGACAATATAAAACAGTCTTACAGAATGTATCACATAATAAATATATATAAAACAAACATAATTTAACAACATAATCAAAAAAATAGTTTCTATGTAAATATATTTTAAACTAGAATTAAAAAACAAATTCCTGATAATTTATAACATAATAATTGACAGTTGTTGGTGAAGAATTATTTTGAGATCATAATTCTCAAACACCTATT
Organism: Viscum album; assembly: GCA_963277665.1. Taxonomy (NCBI): domain Eukaryota; kingdom Viridiplantae; phylum Streptophyta; class Magnoliopsida; order Santalales; family Viscaceae; genus Viscum; species Viscum album. The sequence goes on from OY728132.1 coordinate 1,884,446,580, forward strand.
GTATAAAAGAATTATTTTTTTAACACTTCTAATTTAATATTAATCATAAAAATTAAAATATACATACATGATAATTTAAATTGTAATCACACTTAACAAATTATTCCCAAAAAAATATCAAAGATGGGTAAGTTTATCATTTGTATACAAATCAGCATCATTGAAAATTTTCAATAACATTGAATGTTATAATATTTAAAAAACAACATAATATGACATAAAATATAAAATAATTATTATAACTAACCTTATCAAATTCATTCATTACCCTAGTTGTGATTATCTCATACATGAATAGTAAAACATAATAATCACATTTCACATTTCTGTGTTTATGTTCAAACTATGGTTATATAAAATTAACATGATAATAGAAACCAATATATATATATATATCAAAATTCATAATATTATATAATATAATAAATATTTATTGTTACTTCCATGTATTGAATTTGATTTGGGTTCTTTATCGACAAGTTATCTTTGTTAAACATTTTCCATGACTAGAATTTTCATATATATAAACTAAAAAAACATGTATAATCAGTAATAAATAAATATAATGAACTTATAAAAATGAATAAAAATTACTTGTATAACATGGTGCTAAATGTTTTTTGAACATCCCCTGATAAAGTGTATAACCAATATAATGTGCATTCACTTGGAAAGAATTTTCCTAAAAGCCAATTCCATCAACAATAAAAAAAATCATAATTAATAACATTATAATGAAAATTATTTCAAAACTATCTTAGTGTTCTTACCCATCAAGTAATAGGGGAAACCATCTCCCAATCTCTATATTTGATAATATCTTGCATATATATGTAACTATATCGGTAGAATTCAAATATTTCACAGTCGTCAAAATGATTTATAGATCTATAAAACCATATATGTCAGTGGTCTTATTTTTAATAATAAGAATGTGTATATACCTAATTAAATAAATAAAATAGTAAGTCACATAAAACCATCATTAATTAAAGAAATACAAACTGAAACATAAATTTACTTAGATGGGAAACAACTGAAAAAATGGCACATTGAGCTCATTAAAACTAATCATATCCATTATATCTTTTATGAATATTATTAACGGATAGTCTCTTTCACATATATAAGACATCATCTAAAACTAATATAAATTTTCTAAGAGAGAAGAAGCCTGATTTAATATCTGTTCCAATTAGAAATATTAGAAGTACCTAAATTTGTTTTTTCGTGAACCTATTGTTTCATTTGTTACAATTCTTTTGATTTTAAATAATAATATATAAATTATAGAAAATTATATGTAATTTTTAATCAAAATTAATTAATAATTGAATAAATGTATACCTTGTATGAAAGATAATGAAGAAGGATAGATAGCCAGAGTAAAAAAAGTGACCCATATAATCCTCAACTCTAGTAACCTCCATGGTAGTAAATGGTAGTAGAGCATTGGGGTCAATAATATCATGTACTAATACTCTGACATGACCCATTTTCATAGGTTGGTGACATACAGAATCACCAAAAATATGTACAAAATTGTACACTATTATATTTTCAAGAGGATATCCAGCATAAAACTCATAGTATAAGGTTGGGTCAGGTAGAGTAGGTGGAGGATCTAAGAAGGTAGTCTAGGAAGGCTAGTCTAGTTAGACAGGCTGTATAGGCTGAATATCCCACGAGAAAGGCTGGTGTAATGACCCAAACTTTTATTAATAAAAATTCTTATTGATTTAATTAAATGTATTATTATGTAAAATGGTTGTATAAAACATATTCACTTAATTGGTTCTATGATTTTGACATTAAGAATTGTTATTGTTGCTAATATTGTTTTTTGACAGTAATTACATTATTAGTATAAATATAGGGATTTAACAAATCCAATTTACTAAGACAAAGGAAGAGATTTCCTCGTCCAGTAGAATTTATTCATACGAAGCTCATTTTTTGGAGGTCAAAAATGAGGTTGTGTTACTGGGCTTCTCTCTTGACCAGAACCAAGTCGAGTTCCAACATGTTAATATTGAATGGAATCACCTATCGTAGAAGTGGAAGTTAATAGAGATTACCACTTGAGAAATGTTATTTGAGTCACCCCAAGAGTATGTCACCATCGCACACCTTACCCTTAGGTCTTATATGGGTGTTAGAAGGGGTTATTTAACTAGGAATTAGTTACTTTTTTGTGTGATCCATTTTATAAATAAAAGTCTTATTCAATCAATTCCTCTATGAGAATTTTTTTCGTAAAAATATATTGATTTAGATAATTTCATTTTTCGAATAAAATGGTACTTTTTTAAAATATATAAATTATTTTATTAAACTGAGGTTTTATTAATATTGTTATTATAATAGTGTTATAAGAACACCCTTTTTAATTAAAATGTTTGATTATATTCCTTATTTTCTTACTCTATGAATGATTAAATATTTAGTTTGATAAGAATTATATTTTTATATGATAAAACTGAAATTGTATTTTTAATTAAATAATTTATTATAAAAAATTAATGAAGATTTATAATTAATAATATTTTAATAAAATATTTTCATTATATAATTTTTATAAGTGATCATTTAATTTTTATGAAGCCAAATGTAATTTTATTAAGGTTTGGAAACTGTTTTTGTCAAAACCCATCAATTTTCAATAAATGATGGTTTTTATTTTAAAATTGAAAATTCACATATTTAGAAAATTATTTATATAAAATTATTATTACATTTGGAATCAGGACCTAGAAATTATCAAATGGTGAATTTTTCATAACTTTCTGGGTCAATCAAATTTTTGGGGAAAATTTAAATACCCTATAAATATATAAGGTGTCTTATGAAATACTATTGACCTAATCACGATGTAATAAAATACAATGAAAGGTGTATTTGTAAAATATATTTTTTACCTTTAAAATAAGTTGATTTTATATTTTTTGATTAATTTTATGATTCCTTAACGGACCCTCCAAGACCTAAAAAATATTTTAACTTTTTAAATTTATTTCTTTACGAGTGTGACTCACCTCCACATTAGCAAGACTGATATATTAATAAGTTTAGACATTGGCCTTATAAAATGACGTTTTCCACTTTCCTTTATAAAAAACCATGGGGTGGTTTTTTGTTTTGAATATTTTATTATATAGATTCCAAAACCTATAGTTGTGAAATATTAAATAATTCACCTCTCTTTTCCTATATAAACCCACCCAATCTCCAACTTCAATTCACTAAAAACCCTTATAGAACATCCCTACTATGACCTATTATCTCTATAATCCTCCCAAGGTTCCACAAACTCTCAATAATCCCCTCCTCAATCTCTTGAAGTCACACACTCAAGTAAGGGATCATTACTTTCATTCCATCCTTATTCATGTCCAAGTTTCCTTACACTGTTATGCCCTTTTATTTTTAGTTACAAATATTGGGGAATGATTTTAAACCTCCACTATACTTCCCTACTTATGTTTTAAAGATGATATACCCCTTTATATCTCATTAATTTATCCTATGTACACCTGTTACCATACTGAAACTCAATAAGGGATTTCTTTATCCTCATTTACATTCATGAAATTATTTTATATTATGCATCTAAATTCCATTACATATGTTGGGATATTGTGTTCTATGAAACTCTTACTGTCCATTTGATTTATAAATTATAAGTTACCCCTTTATCTATCATCAACAGATTTTATAATTTCTATTTCACGTGTTTATGCCACCGAAGTAAGACCAAAATTTCCCATGCCAAAATTATCATGTAAGTGAACACCATACCCATTTCTCTACCAAGGGTATTTACCTTTATGCACATGTACTTATTGATTGAGTAATTACATTTATGTATTTAACATATCTTATTAATGGAATAAATTATTATGTTTAATGAATCCATATTATATGATACATGTGGTACACTTATGCATGAAATGAAATTTTTATAAAAGGTTCGCCCAAATAGTGCTCCAATGCATTGGGTAAAGAAAAGTATCAAGATAAGCTATGTGAAATTGGGGTTTAATCATGCTAATTAAATATAAATTAGGGTTTAGTTATGGTAATTCAAGTTCAATGATGGTTTACTCATGGTCCATGCGCAATGATCCTTAGTACATGCTTATATCATGTTAAATGTTGTTGCCACATTTCCATGTTATGATAATCATGCTATATCATGCCTTTATGTTCATGTTTTTATTATGATCCATTGACATGCATATTACCTAACATGTATTTTATTCTTCATGTTATTACTTTTCTACACCCTTACTGGGCTTTACACCTCACCCTTTTCTTACGTATTTCCTTAGGTTATCCCATTCAATGTTAAGTAAGAAAGAATGTGGTGGTCAGGTAAAATAAGTCTTCAATAAAGATATTGTATTTTTTGTCTTAAGTTGTTATATAATGTCCCTAATTTCTTAAGAAAATAGAACTATAGATCCTCAGAATCTTATTAAGTGCAAGATTATGTAAAAAATCTTGTTTAAGTGTGTAATAAAGAGCAGGGTTGTTATAGAAAGTCAAGCTGGTCAGGAGGGGAAGGATGCAAAGACTAGGACTATCTCTTTAATTATTTTAACAAATAATACACAGTTAATTGAATTTGATCACCCAAGGACTATTTCATATATTTCATCTCATCTTTTAAGTATTCAATTTCTGGGTCTCTTGATTTCTATTTGCTATGATCAAAAACTTTCTGAATACTAACACCCACCTCATAACCTCTTTCGAGCCCAGTGTTTTCTAGCTTTCCTAAAGTAGTGGCTAAGATTTCAATCCTAACCTCATAGATAAAATTTCCCTCTTTCAATTTCCCCTGATTTTCATCCTGAAATGAAAAATGAAAATTCTATATTAGTGTTTTTAATTTATAAAATACAAAAAATCGTGAAAAATAAAAATTATTTACATACAATTCTTTCAACAAATTACTTGGATTTCTCTATAGGATAGGTTTTATTTTATTTCATCAATCTCTTTTCCATTTTTCATGGAGGGTATGGGGAGAGGAGGACCTAAATGGACATCATCTGAACCACTACTATACTAAGCTCTTAATGCTCCAAAATTTTCTTCGATCATTTTTTATCCAATAGATGACACTCTCCACGTGATAAATTATGAGGGTATATATTCTACAACTAGATATATTAATGAGACTTTATAGAATATGGTTATATAAAAATAAAATAATAATTAATTAGGTAAATAGATAATTAATTTTACAATATAATATAACTATCATAATAGATGTACTGCATCATGTCTGCTCGAAAAAATTTTCTTCCATGAATCTATATATAAAATCTTATACTTAAGGCATGGGTTTTCATTTTTCTTCTATCCAAAAACATAATATTTTGATAATTTTTTTAATATCTCTATTAAACCACCACTAAAGAAATAAATAATTCTTTAATTGATTTTATTTTTGTCAAATTTGAATGTCATGTGTAATTGAATAAGTTAAACATCAGTCATTTAAAATATATAATATTCAAAAAATAATATAAAATAAATAATTTTATATATTTTAATATTATGGACTCTCAAATATGATATATCTCCATCTTATTGATCATCTTCCAATAAATTTATAAAATGATAATCCAAAAATATCTCTCCATGGTGATATAGCTAATAAATAGCATTGCATTTGGCCTAATTGAATTATTATTATCCTTAAAAATAATATGTAATCACTCATATCCATGTGAAAGTGATATTTTTGGTAAACAAGTAATTCAATGTTTAACAACTCAAAAAATTGATTTCTGAGTACAAAGAATATGCCACCACTGAAATCTCATCAGTTGTTCTGTAATTTTTTTTGTAAATTAAATTTTTTTACTTCATTAAATAATTATATTACTGAATATTTAATAATATGAAAAAATAAATATACCTCGGTATATCTTTCTCTATCTCTATATACGTATATTATATTGAAAAAAATTAATTAAATTATTTGTACATGTATATTATTAGACAATTGAATAATTAGAAAATATGAAAAAAAAATATGTAAGTAAAAAAAGTAGGACACATGTGTATGTTTTTTAAAAAATATTGATGTTAGGTTTATTAAAAAAATTCAAGCTAAACTATGAAATATAAATGTTACTTATAAAATGATAGATACACTTATAAATGTATATATATAAGTTATGAAAAATGGTTTTCATATGCTTATGTCTTACCAAAATTTATTAATTCACTTCAGGAATTTCAATGAAAAATTTTTTAAACATAACTATAGAATATATAATTTAACACAAAAAATAATATAAATAATAAAATATATATAATTTAACATCCAATAGTTATTAAAAAATATAGTTTCTATACATGAAACTTTTAAAAAAGAAATATAATGTAATTATATACCATATCAATTAGGATATTAATTTAGTGTTATCCCATATCCCTTATGCATGGTCATTTTGTACTTCATGCACTATGTCTACATTTTATCCATTGTTATTCAAAAAAATTGTAATAGACAAAGAAGACTCATATAATTCAATGACATCATCATCATCTTTATCACCAAAATAGATCCTTTTACCTTTCAAAATGATGGACCACTAATCATTTGATGGATCAATGAAATAAAATATTTTCTTTTTGTGTGTTTCCATGATAAATGGTACATCACTGAAACTAAATATTTTCAAAACAACCAGTTTAAACCAATATTCATCATGTTTCACATCACTATTACTAGAAAACCAATTACACTTAAACATAGTGTCTCTAAATTTAGTATAATCAATTTCCCATTTGTCTTCATGAACTCCAAAAAATTGCAATGATGAAAAAATTGGATTTTAATCCTTTTCACCCAAAAAAATTAGTGCTTCATTGATGACCATTAAAGAACTTTTTTGAACAATAGTCCTTTCATCCTGTTTTTTTGTAAAATGTGTACCTATTAATATTAACCATACCATGTTATCACATTAAAATATGGCCTCCCTGCCAACCATTTTTAATGTTTTTTATGAAGATATATATGTGATTACTTTATCATTAAACCATGTGAAAAATTTCTTTTTATTATTAATCATCAACCACTTTCCATTTCTTTTCAGAAATTATACCTTTAATTAAAAAATCTGTGATGATATATATGATTGAACCTCATATGTATTTTTCAAAATTTATAAATGTTCTTGAATCACATCATCATGTTTAATGAACATTAACTTTATGACTGAAATCCCACTACCTTCACTAACAACAGTCTTGTGTCATGATATACAGAGACCAATATACTCCACTTCATAAAAATAATCAGTACAAAACTCAATCGCCTCTTCTGATACATATTTTTGAACAATATAGGCCTTTTATCAATAAGTATTTTTAATATATCCCTTCAAAATTTTCATATATCATTCAAAATGATACATTAATCATAAATAAAAAAGCATATATATTCTTATCTCACGCAACAATTGAATCACCAGATGAACCATTATATCAATAATTGTAGGTGGGAAAGTCATTTCTAGTTGAAAAAGTATAAGATAAGATTCATTCTCAAACATATCTAACAAATTTTGATTAAGGAATTTACTACTAATGAATTCGAAAAAATTACATAACCTGGTGATAGTATTTCTTACATCTGTAAACAATATATCATGATGTGTGACTCGTAGTAGTTATTTCATAAATAAATGATAGTCATGATATTTAATAACTATTAATTTACAATACATCAATGACACCAAATTAATTATATTTTAGGAAAACCCATGAGGTACTTTAAAACCATGAAGACACTAAAAAAATCATGTTCTTAATATTTCTTAATGTGTGAAAAGTCAGAGGTAAATATGTTCTCTTCTTTTAATAGTGGAAGATAACTCCAAAAGTATTAACATTGATATCATGACTAATTTATCATGGAATCCATCTTATATCCTTCCATTTATGTATAAAAATTTTTCAATCAAATTGTCACATATTTTTTTCTCAATATTCTTCACATCAATGTTATATTTTATCTCTAAAAATCTCTACTAAGGTAGTTTGAAAAAGATGGACTATTTCTTCTAGATATTTTTTTTGAATACCAGAACTTATTTCGTTTCTAAATCTCAAGTCAATAGTTTTCACCATATCATAATATTTTTCAGTTGAATATTATTATGGGGTAATATTATATTCCTATAAACTATTAAATTATTTTTTCAATCTATGATAAGGATGATCAATTTGAGAAAAACCTTGATGTCCCATAGACAATATCTTTCTTCCATTCTTAAATCGATAATATAAAGTCTCTTATTTACAGGTTGTACATGTTTTAAGTCCCTTAACATTGTATCTAGAGAAGTTTCCATATGCAAGAAAGTTTTTATTGTGAACATTATGATAGTACGAAATAGGATATCCTATTTCTTTTATGCATTGAAATATTTAACCCATGTATCCCTTAGAAGTTTCAAATCACCATTCAATGATAAAATATACACATAAATATCATTTCCTAGATATCTTGGTCTATAAATAATCAATCTCATTGTAACATATTTTTTTTTATCATACATATCTATGGGGGAAAGTTGTAATCTTCCAAAAAAATGGGCCACTAACTATATTGGAAACCTAGGATATGATATGGATTCATTACATCAGTAAACAATAAATCATGATATTTCTAAATTCAATTCCATAATTAGAAAATTATATATCAAATCTCTTCCAATGTGGTGAATCATCAGGGTGACATAAGTTACCATTAGATATACACTCGTATAAATGGAATCATAACCTTTTTTCATCAAATTAATTTGAAAATGGATGCTTCAAATGAGGAATTATTGGAAGGTATAAAATTTCTCTAGAAAGAGATTTGATTCCGGTAACTAAGAATGAATTATAGTTGATTTATTAGAATTATATAAATTAATTACTGGATGGAATTATTAGAACATACCAAATTGATTTAGAATTAGGTTAGATTCCAGTACCTAAGAATGAATCTGAGTTGTATTTTTCATCCATATTATACTATGATGTCCCACACGTAGGACATTTTGATAAATATTAATATTATTTCCTATAAAAACACACAATAATTGGGCCAATAATTTATCTTTTTATACCCCAATACCATTGGGAATAATATTATTTTCTCATTATAATTCAAATCTAGAAGTTCATTGCCTTTTGTAAGTAACTCTTTTAAAATCTCAAGCATGTTAGAGAAACTATTATCACTCCATCCATTTATTTCTTTCAATATAACTATTCTCAAAACTGGTGATAACATATTATATTTAATACAATCGGTAAATAATGGTTTTTCATAATCCCCATAAAATCATTCAATATTTATTGTTTTTTATGGTTTTAATACCTAAAGACTGAATTAATTCTTTAATGGGATCCCATGTATTATAAATATTTTCATCAAAATTAGATGTTGAATATTTATTTCTTTAACCTTGATAGATCCAAAATTATTAATTAAGACTAAAACCATATAAAATGATATGATCTTTGATTTCTATGGAATTTAACTATATCATATAAAAACACTTCACACATGGATATAAAATAGAATCTATATTTCGAATAATTCTTTTAGAAGATTACAAGAAATCATCAACTAGTTTTTCATAATAAATAGTGGTTATTCATAAATTTATAAAATTATGATCCATTCAATACCTAAGATCACAATATAAAAGGTTAATTTATTGAAACATATAAACATTTAAAAATATATATATAAACCAATAAATTTTTAACGTAAAAAAAATACAATCAAAATGATTGATGATCAGGTGGGAAATAGCAATTATTATTATGAATAAAATCAAAAATAAATTACTATAGGTATTTATTTTATTTAAAAAATAAATATAAATTATGTTTTATGATCCTAGTAATCGAATATAAGGGATTTTGTCATGTTTAGTGAGATTTTTTAAAACAACTATCACACAACACTGATTTCATTCAACATCTCCTCATGTTCGATGGTTTCACTATTATGGACTTATAATGATCAGTGGGTGGAAATAATATTCCTTAAAAAATTAACATATGCATTGAAAATATGAAATGTTAGCTTTAAAAGTATTGATACAAAAAAACATTTAAATGTGGTGGTAAATAAATTTTAATGAACACAATATATTACTATTAATTTTAGTGAGATACAACACACTATGTAGGAAATAATGTTTGAATAGATATATTCATGTACATTTCAGTGATATGAAAGAGTAGATGGGATATCTAATAGATTAAATACATGACCAATTATTTTTATACAATTCAGTACAAGTGATAGATAATAAATCAATGAAGTATTAAAAATATGATAGTATATGCTATATTAGTTATAACATCAAGAAAAATAAATGGGAATGTCCTCTATTGAAATTAATAAATATCAACATCACCCTACATTTAAAAAAGTTATAGTGTATAATAGTAGAAAAAACATTAAATGATCATTGTATAATAGTAAAAAATATCAAATGACATTTTATAATAGTATACATTAAAAAAATGATGGTTTATAATAGTAGATAGTATTAAATGATAGTTCATAAAATTAAACATCAAAAAATTATAGTGTATGAAAATAGACATTAAAAAATGATAGTGTATAATAGTATACTTTATTAAATTATAGTTCATAATAGTAGTCATTAAAAAATGATAGTGTATAATGGTAGACAATATTAGGTGGGCATGTTTTGTCATGTGTTTCATGAATTGTTCAAATAAATATCAATAATAAATGTCAAGGAAATATTTGAAAAAAAATTATTGAATATAATATGTGTTTGATTAAAAAAATACAAACTAAAATAAGAATTTAATTCTCACTAAAAAATAAGTTGATGAAAGAGGGAATTTATTTTGAGAGAATTATGGGTTGAATAAAAAAATGAATTATAATTATGCAATCATTGAAAAAAAATCAAACCTTCCAAGTGGGTAATGTAGTTATGAAAAATATACTAAAATATTTTCTTTTCGTTAATGGTTTCCCTTGATGATGCTAATAGTGACTCTGGTTGAATCATTAATATGTCAATTGTTTTGTATCTATTTTTAAATATAATATCATCCTAAATCCTTTTATATATTATTTTGAAAATAAAATTTTTAGTTCAGTAAGAACCAAAAAAACATACAATTCCACGCAAACAACCATAAAGAACCCGATTTAAATTTTAAAATTCAAATTTCAAACTTCATAATTCAAACTACAAATATCATCACTACCTCAAGCCAGGGCCTATATCCTTCCGCATACCCTGACACAAATCGAACCCATCAATACATAATTTCATTGATAAAAAATGACCACTGAAATCCAATGTCTTCGTTAATAAATAATAATCATCATCATTGAACAAACACAAAAACCTCAAAAACAAGAAGTTGAATCCTTATCACAATCTATAATGAAGATCAAGTCCTTCAGGAGCCTAGGGTTAGAGATGAATCCACCACATAGAAATGCCTCCTAAAACACCATTGAATGCTCAAAATTTATATCTGATAACCACTACAAAAACTTGACTGGGAGAATATTGGTGGAAATAAAGCGTTATAACTGAGTATAGAGTAGAAAAAGACATCAAAACATCATGCATCCACCATCATTCCCATAGAACTCTACCATGGATCTTCCCCTTTCTTCAGATGAAACTCCTTGCAAGAATCATGAGAGAGAAAACAATTTCCATGAACATCATGAGAAACACCTCCATGAATAAGAGAAAAAACTACTATCATCACCTTGATTAAAAAATTGAGGAAGAATAATAAAGACCACACAACTAAAGACAATATAGAAACAATCCTTATCCGGGGAAAAATAGGGTACAAACAACAGGAAATTTAAACAACAAAAAACATCGAGACACCCCCTAAAAATACCCAAACTAGATCCAATATTATGGGTCATGTAGAAATACCTCATCAAGGAGAAATATGATTGAGAATAAAGCAAGGGAATAAAATAAACATGAAAAAAATGATAGACAATGGGAAACCTTGAAAAGATCACACTCATAAAATCCCAAATAACCAAGAATACCCATCACACCAACCAAGATAGGGTCGCACACACTGGTTCCAGTGGAAAGAGCATAGTATGAAACAAACCAAAACCTTTATGGGAAGGGATGATAGGAATAAAAAACACTGAGTAAAGAGATCAGAATCTCTGGATAGAAATGAAAAGAATAAATCCCATTGTGTTGAGAAGAGGAGGCAGAGATAGAGATATTGGGCTATGAAGGAACCCCAGCTTGAGGGGAGAATAAAACATCAGGGGAGTGAGGATACATTGATTGAGAACAAAAATGAAATATCAAAAATAAAAGAAAAATAATAAAATATATATAAATTAATATAAAATAAAAAAAACATTTCAAATTATTAATTTTCATAAGGCATTAAATTACTGTGTTAATAAATAGAAATATTTAAAACATAATAGTTTCTTATTGTTTGAGACACCAATTGGATATTCAATGGTCACAACCCTAGTTATATCAACATTTGTATAACAATCATGGAAAAAATAGATAAATCATAATCAATAATTGAATCCAATAAAATTGGTGTAAAGAAAAACATCTAGAAATATCAATTTGAATTAAAATTAAAAGTAACAGATAAAATCAAATGCAAAAAAATGGAATAAAATACAGACAAGAATATTACCTGGAGACACCAAATTTTAATGGAAATTGGAAGTGTCAAGTGGAGGTGAATATGTAACTGGAATAGGACAGGAAAATATGGGAGATGAAGATGAAATGGTAGGAAGAGGCAGAGGTAGAGGATGATGCAACCAAGAATGATAGGACCATATTATAACACTTTTCACATTAACGGGGAGGAGGGGATCCAAATCTAGAATACCAAAATCAAAAGGAAGAAGATCATTGAGGAAAGGATTTGGATTTGAGTGATATGATTGTTATGGAAGATATATGAATCTAAGAAGAATAAGAGAATAGAGGGAGAACATAGGGTTCATATGAGGGATAAGAGGAGAGGGGAAGCGAGGATAAGAGGAGGGAGGAGGCAAGGGATTTTTTTAAAAGGTTTTTGTTCTTGGTTTTTATATAAACTGAGGCCAGAAATCTATTTATTTTAAATTTGACATTAATTTTTGTAAAAATACATACAAAAGTAATTTTTTTAAAAAAAATCACATGTATTTACTAAAACTAATGCAAAAAATATTTTCATTAATTGTTTTCTTTCAGTTTTTCCAAAATTGATTCCAAAACCCAATATAATTTTTTTTTGGCGTTAATTTTTTCCAAAATCTACACCAAAACCCAAAAAAATCAGTTTTGGCATCATTTATCGACAAAAAAACTCCAAAAAGTCTCTATGAACCTTTTTCATCAATTTATAAGAAACCAACATCATATATCTAACGTTGAATCCACTATTTTTACTTGTGTGCCCCGACCTAGGTTCCAAACACTAGTGGCCCAAACCGGTCGGTTACATAACCTAAAGACCACCTCCTCATACGTTAGATGCTACTGACTATCAGTAATGATCTAATATCAATCATGGGGAAACTATAACATTTTTATCGAAGCAATATAGCAGTAGAAAATAAGTGATAATAACCAAATGATATAACCAAATAACCAAACCAAACCAATATCATATGATGCCTAAAATGGGAAATACAATATCCAAATCTCAATAATAGATATTTCATGCCACATATGTGTCAATATTCAATATTCTAAGCCCAAAATAAATAAAGACGCTAACAACACCCCCAAGAGGGTCCTGACACAAAGTCCATTTCCCTCATATATGCTTCATCCTGAATCAACCATCTAAATTAGGGGAATTTCTCATATGTTGTCCTAGGAACATAAAATCTATTCAAGTACCAATCAGACAACATATGTAGAGTGTGAGTAAAACTCAGTAGGCCACCACAAATGGAGTCCAAAAAAATATCTAAATAATAAAAGTGTATGTAGTTTTATGATGAATAAAATACAAGAAATAAATTAAATAGTTTTCATTTATTCAATTACTCTTTATTTAACCAAATCGATCCATGGGTCCCTTAGGAAATTTGAACCCTCAATACTTGTTTCTTCCTGTACCATAGTTTGAACCATATCACAATACCATGGTTTTCATTTATTATTTAATTTCACATTATATCACAGTCAATTGGAACTATTGTCCAATGCCAACTCATGGGAATAGAGTGTCGTGTCTTGCACCATATGTGTATTTTTATTATCATTCCCTATCCAACACCTCAATATCAATTGTGTATTTGCATCCTATGTCTCTATCCCACACTCATTAACACATATGGGTATTTAGAGCCACATTCCATGTCCCACACTCATTAACACATATGGGTATTTGGAGCATCATTCCATGTCCCACACTCATATATCACATATGGGCATTTGGAACCTCAGTCCATGTCCCAAAATGGTATATCACATATTGGTATTTAGAGCCTTAGTATGTGTCTCACACACATGTATCAATAAAAAACACATATATCAAATATGTAAAGGTTAACCAACATTAAACCTCTTATCACATTTCACATCATGATATTCCATTACAACTATCAAAACAAATCATGATTCAATACACTAATCAGAGTTCATAAATTTTTAAATTCACCGTTAAAACATTTTGAATCATTTAAAACATATAAACCTTTAACCCACTAATTAATTTATCAATTAATTAATCCAATTTCATAATCTGAACATCACATTATTTAGTTTACCAAATAATTAACCTAATTCCACAATCCCAATATCCCATTAATTAAATCAAAAATTAATTAATGAAATTTAACAATCCCTATATCCCATTAAATAATTAACCAATTAATTAATCAAATTCCACAATCCTAATATCTAATCAAATCCACTACCACAAATTTCATTTTTTTTAAGAGTTGGTGCCTCAGTCAAAGACTAAGGCACTATTTATTTCTCAAAAAAGAAGATGAGTTACAAAATTTTGAAAGACAGAGTCTTATTACAATCCTTATCATAAAAGAGGGGTGAAACATCAGACAAATCATCTAGCCAGGTAATATCCTGGTTGACCCCTTTGTTGGAAAGACTATCAGCAACCATGTTCACTTCACAGAACACATGAGTGTCAATGTAGTTGAGATCCATGAGAAAAGCAAGGAATTTCATCCATTGAGAGGTAAGCAGCCATGCAAGGTTAACCACCCCTTTCCAGATAGCTTGAACAATAGTGGTTGAATCACATTCAATCCACGGCTTTCTCCAACCCTTTAATTTGGCAAAGTCCACCGCATGAATCACTCCCAACATTTCCTCTTCCAATGCTGAGGTCGTACCACATCCACTGAAGAAGCAACCAAGGAATCTGACAAGAAAGTCTCTAAAAATGGCACCACAACCTGCTGGACCCAGGTTTTCTCTAGTGGTGCCGTCAACATTCACTTTGATCCATCCTAGAAGTGGAGCTTTCTAGAAGACCTCAAAGGTGCGTCAAGGTTTCCTATAAGATCCCACAATCCAAAGACAGTGAAGGATCTCAAAATCTCCAACAGAGTTATCACAATGATCTTTCTGAAGAGAAGCAACATCCTTGATGGAAATAATAATAGGTGTTTTACCTTCATTGAGACTAAATTATCAATTATTTTGAATAAAATTATTTCTGTCATACTAGATCACATGCAGGAGTTCTGCCACTACATTCAAAAAAAGATTCTTGATTTTCTTAGAAGAGTCCCAATTAACACAGTGTTGTAATTGAGAGTTGATAGTAGTAGGAAGTGACCATCTGCAACCAAAAATATCACAAGTGTAATTCCAAAGAGCTGCATCTGTAGCATAGGACAAGAACAAATGGTTAGCATCCTCACAGTGTTGATTTCATAGATGACATCTAGAGAAAATAGGAATCCCAAAGGATTGAAGGCACACATCGGTGGGGACCCTATTATGGGCAACACTCCAAATAAGAGTAAGTCTTAAGGGCTTGATCCAAGGTTTTTTAAAGGCTTTCAACCAAACAAAAATTAGAAATAGAATTGTTGAAGTTGTTTTTAGAGAATATTTTGGAGTCAAGTACTCCATTAAAAGCAGGTTCCCAAATGAGGAAATCATCCATGTTAGAAAAAGAATAGTTGTCAATGATGTGACTGATGTGATTTGGAAGGGAGATGTTATGGGAGTTAGCAACATCCCTGATAGTGGAGTTGGTGTTTCCAGGAGTAGTGTTGGATGTCAACATAGAGATTAAGGGGACACCAGTCCAGTTGTCCGTCTAGAAATTCAAAGAGGAATTAGCACTAACTGTCCATCTAGAGTTGTTCATGATATTAAGGAATGAATGTCTAATGGAGGTCCAGATGGAAGAAGTGATGTAACCCAGTTTTCCATTCCGATTCTTGGTAAAAAATCTTTTCTTGAGGAAGTCCAATGAATCAGAGTTTTTATGGATCAGATTCCAAGTCATCTTTTCTTGAAGAGATTCATTAAAAACCTTAATATTCTTAATACCAAGACCACCCTTGTCCAAAGGTTTGCAACAAGTGACCCAAGGAATGGTGACAAGTTTTCTTTCAATCATACTACCAGAAAAAACAATGTTTTTAATGTAAAAATTGATTTTCTTGAGAATATTGGCATGCCAATGGTAAACCATCATCGAGTAAAACATCTTGGATACCACTGTAGATTTAACAAGACAAACTTTTCCAGCCATAGAAAGAGATTTACCCTTCCAAGATGAAAGTTGATTGGTAATTTTATCAATAATGTTGTGAAAATAGATGGATTTTGGTCTTCCTGAAAAGATGAGAACACCCAGGTATGTGAAGTGAAAAGATCCTTCTTTGATTCCTAAGTAATTAATGATGTGACTTTTTCTAGTGGGGGCAAAGTTCTTCCCAAAGAAATCAAAAGATTTTTTCCAACTTATCGCTTGACCTGAAATGTCTTCAAAATGGGCCAGGGTCCTTTTTAGGTTTTGAATGTTCCTTCTATCACCCTTTAAGAATAAAATAATATCATCAGTATATAAAAGATGGGTAGGAACATTTAAATTTCTAGAATCTTTAATGTGATTAATCTTGTTTTTATTTTCAAGGCTTGTAAGAAGTCTACTTAAATAGTCTTCAGAAATATCAAAGAGGATGGTAGAAAGAGGATCACTTTGCCTAACCCCTTTGGTGCATTTAAAGAATCCTTTTGGGGTCCCATTGACTAGAACAGATATGGAAGCCGAGTTAAGTAAGGTGTGGATCATGGCAGTAAAATCCTCATTGAACCCAAAGCCTTTGAGCTCCTTTAAAATGAAACCCCAATCCATGGTGTCAAAAGATTTCCTGATGTCTAATTTGATGGACACACTGCCTCCTCTAGTGACCTTATTCAATATATTAGTGGATTCTGAGGTTAGGAAAATACAATCTTGAATTGTTCTTCCTTTGATAAAGTCAAAATTATTCCAAGAAACAAATTTATTAGCGATAGAGGTGAGTCTGTTAGCAAGGAGTTTGGTGATAATTTTATAGAGCGTGTTGATGAGAGAAATAGGTTGGAAAATCTAAATCTCAGCGGTATTGTCCACTTTAGGAATAAGGGTAAGAAATTGAGTGTTTATCCCATGAGGAAGAACACCATTGGAGAAAAAAGATTTAACCATTTTACAAACATCCACATGAAAATTATCCCAGTAATGTTGGAAGAAACTGTTGTTGAAACGATCATGTCTTAGGGAACTATCAGGTTTGATACTAAACATAGTGTCCTTGATTTCATGATCCATAGGTATGCTTAAAAGGTGATCATTGTCCTCAGCAGTGACCATATTAGGTATGATTTCATGGATAAGATCCTTGCTATCCTCCGTACCATTGAACAAATTATTAAAGTAATCCACCACATGGATAGCAATGGCATCCTCAGTGTCAATAAGAATTTCATCAACTCGAATAAAAGCAAGGGGCCTACAGGTTTTCCTGGTTCTTTGAAGAGAGTTATAAAATTTAGTATTTCTATCACCATTTGAAATCCATTTGGTTTTAAAGATTTGTTTTCGCATGTTATCTTTGAGATTCAAAAGAGAGTTAAGCTTCAAAGAAGTAGTGATTTCAGGTTGGGGGTCAAGAGAAAAATCAGAGCAAGTATTAGAGCTTTGAATGCGATTGAGGTCATTCTCCAAAGAGTAGATGTCCACATCAAGATGTTTTGTTTTAGAAAAGCACCAACCCATGAGATGTTGTTTCAGAAGTTTTAATTTAGCAATGAAAGAAAAAGAATCATTTTGGTGATGCATGCCATACTATAAATCTTTTATCATGTTGGAACATTCTGGTTCTGTAGTCCAAGCATTGTTAAATTTAAAAGGGAGAGGGGATTTTAATCCCGTGGAGGTGAGGTTGACAAGAATGGGGTGATGGTCAGAGTAGATCCCGGGTAAGGTAATACTAGAAATGGAGTTCCATTTTTCAAGGGCAGCAATATTAGTGAAAGACCTGTCAAGTTTACTAGCCACTACCCTATTGAGGCATTTTCTATACCAAGTATACTTAGCGCCAATGATATTGATTTCCATGAGGTCACAATCTTCAATGGAGGATTTAAATTCTCTAGTTGAGATAAAAGAGTGTGACAGTCCAATCTTTTCACTCGGAAGAAGAATGGCGTTAAAATCTCCAAGCACAAGCCAGGAATCCTTAACAGATCTTTAGAGGGAAAAGAGGTCATTCCAAAGGGATCTTCACTCTAGATATCTATTCTTATAATATATCACAGTGAAGAAAGTATGAATTCTTGTAGAGGAAAATTCACAAGTAAAAATTTGGTCAGAAGTTTTAACAACATTAATATACTGCAAGGATGAGTGATAAAAAATCCAAAGAGTATCAGTAGAAGATTCTTCCTTGCATGCGCCAAGGAAATTATAACCAAAAGATCACAAGTGTAAAAATTTCTAAGAGAAATTAGTTTTAGGCACAGTAATAGAAAATAATTTTGGTTTGTGAGTCAAGATAATTCTATTAAGCATAATAAAAGTGTCAGAGTTGGATATACCCTGACAATTCTAAAATAAACAATTCATTTGAACCTGCGTTTGGAGTTAGAACTCCATTTTTTTATCCATCTAAGCCCTTTTTCATTACTAACCTTCTAGGTCCCTAAGAGGATGTTGGAATGGATTGTTTTCCCTATTTATTCTTAGAAGCAGTAAAGATATTAGATTCAGTTTTAATAACATCACCCTGATTGTTATCCAAAGAGATTGTGGACCCATGGGGGTCATTGGGAAATCTTTTGGAGGTAATTCAGGTGTGAGAGTATCAGAGGTGCTAGTGGAGGCAGTCACAGTGGCCATAGGGCCCACTTCCATTGTCTTCTCATTTATAGGCAGAACCTACTCTGGAGAGTCTTTATTGAGTTTGTTAGAATTAAGAATCAAAGGGGTATCCATTGAGATGGACTCAGGTTGATCAGGTTTGACATATTGGCCACATGAACATTCAACAACTTTGGAAGTGGGTTGTGAACCCACTGAAATATTAGGATCCTTATTATCATAGCAATTGGGAGATGAAGAATTACCTTCAACCGCACCCAGTATCTTCTTACCTGCATCAACAGTCTCTTCCACTTCAATACAAGTCTCATCCTACTAACCATCACAAAAACAGATAGGGTGACTTGAGTCGAGGGGATCATGATCATTATTCGACTTATCGAGGATGGTCAGCACCATGGTTTCGATCTCATCCCTTATAGTGATATCAGTAGCTTTGGATTCCTCTTCTTCCACCAAATCCGACCACTTGACACCAGAGGTCTCTCCCGATTGGGTTTTCTTTTTCACCCATTTATCAGTTTTTTTCAGGGGGAATCGGTCTTACCAGAGGAGGCAGCCTGAGTTTTCTTCTTCCTTCGGACCTGAATCCATTCATCAACCTTAGGAGGCTCCTCCTGGTTTTGCACATGTCTCTTCATGACGCGACAGTTCAGAATTGAATGTCCCACGATTTTTCATATATCACAGAATGGTGGGCTGTGTTCATATTCAAATCCTACCTCAGCTTTATACTCATTGGCGTTAAAGGCCACAGCGTCTAGCATCTTGTGCTCCAAATTTACCTCTACCAACACCCGCATGTATAGCCCAAGATCAGCATTAAGCGTTTAATGATCGATATTTAGTGGGGTTCTGATGCAGGAGGTAATATTGCTTAATATTTTAGGATTCCATAAGAATAAATTCAACCCGTGGGTTCTTACCCAGTTTTGCGCCGTTGTATTTCTATGGGTGTGTGGGTTGAATGTGAAGTTCCATTCAGATAAGTGGAGTAACCCTGGCTTCAATTGGACTTTGCCAAGCTTCCAGAAATGATCTACCTCATCCTGCGAGCTAAGGAGGATATGAAAATACCCACACCCGATAGGAACAAGTTTCCAGTCACTAAAACCCCATATATGCGAAATCCATAGCTTGAGATCCATGACTGGCCATGGTTTATCGCCTTTCAAATACGAGATGCGACCCATAACAGAGAAATTACAAAATTGTGAGCATTGATGTAAAGCCTCAGGGTCTGCTTCAACCAAAAATCGACTATCCTCAATTTTTTTGCAGAGCAAGGGTTTTTTCGAGATGTATGTGCACCGATATATGGTTTTAAGAGCATTGAGGAAGGAAATCATCTTAGGTTTTTCAGTCGGTACAACTTCATCCTTCCTCGCCAATTTTCCATCTCCCCTACAGGATTTCTCCCATTCCCAGTCTGAAATAAAACCCACCATATGAATAAAGAATTAAAATTCAGCATCACACCATGCATGATCAAAGAATATGAACCCTATCAGCCGTGAGATTGCCGTTAAGAACCATGCGGGAACCCATATTCCCCTCAAAATCGTCTTGCCTTTTTCCTAGTTGGCATAATATATCTCCCAAGAGATTTCTCCAAAGACTAGATAGAACTTTTCTCTATAATGATATCATGAATAGAGAGCATTGATCCTACTTCAACCACATATTTCATTAATTAACTCTCAAATTAATTTATCTTATTCCACCAATTTCATAATCACAACATTCCATGAATTAATCCACCAATTAATTGACCTATTTCCATGTTTTCATAAATTAATTTATCAATTAATTTATTCAATTCAATATTCAATTACAAAACAGCCAAATTAAATATAATAATTTATATACACAATTAAAATCAAGACTATGGGAATTGAATTTTGACCACCTACCTAAATATCATTGAAAACACTCACTAATAAAAATCCCCATTTTAAGCAGAATGACCAAGAACATGATGAAGAATGATATCTAGATATGAAACATATATCCAAGGTCAAAAAATAAATATTCATTAAACCTATATATAAACCCTTTACAATAGTTGATAAAATGTTCCTCTTTATCTATAAAGAGGAGCACGAGAGAGAGAGAGAGAGAGATCTGATCAGGAAGAAACCATATTCCCAGAGAGGTGAAGATCTGTCAATGGATATTTGATTTACCAAGAACAGAGGTTTTAAAGAATTGGAATCCATTTTTTAACCTCCAAAAAATGACAGAAAACAATTTTGGGTTGATCTATGGGGGATTTCAGATATGATATTGGGGTTTTATAATTTTTTATATGAGTTTCAAGGGTTTAAAATCCTACTTGCATGGTTTATTATAAGGGGAATATGGTATACCCTAACCAATCACTCTAACTATGCGCCTCACCTATGGGTGTCTCATGGTTACTCTTAAAATGGTGTATGATTTGAATAACAGTGTTCCATCCATGAAAATTCCCTCTATTTGGGTTCACACGGTTTGGTAAAACTGTGCACCAACCATGAACTACCCCACTTCCTTCCAAAATTCTCTAATATCGCCCAAAAAATTCACAAGGAAAACCCAAACAAGATATACTAAAAACAATGAAAAAAAGAATACCTAAAACAAGATCATGAAATATCAAAAAAGGTTAGGATCTTACATAAAAACTATAAAGAAATAATCAATATTGCTCTATAGATTAGGTATATAATCAGTATCATACCAGGATAGTCTTATAAATGTATCCTCATACTCTAAAACACTTTATTCCTCATTTTTTTAAGTTGAGTAAAATTCTCTTCATTTTAGTTTATTTATCATTAGGGAATTTTTTATCCATTAATATTACTTTAAAATCTATTCAGTCCATATGTTATATTTTTTTTACTCTTTTTTATTCGAGATAAATGACCACCATTGATTAGAATCACCACTAAGACAATAAACTTCCAGCATAACCTTTTCCATTAAATTGGATCCCTATATGAGAACTATCTTTTCCTGAGACTTACTGCATTTCTTAGCTACACATGATTAGTATTTACACTGAAATATGGAGGCCTCTGTCACATAAAATGACCAAATATTGGTTTTTCATGAATTTGAAGATCATTTTTATCCATAGTTGAAAGGGTATTAGATATAACAGTGGTCAAATACCCTCATTTAGTCATGATATAGTCAAGTCCAACACCAAATGTATTAGATTGTTCAGTGGAGAAATCCCTAAAATGATCATGGGTATTAATTCTTGATTATCCACTAAATGGGGATAATATTCGTTGTTAATTTATATAATATTCATGTGATTTATTATTCATAAACACCATTTTAGTTCATTTTACACTTTGAGCATCATTTCACATTATGATTGTAATTCCTTCTTAAAAATCACTATTATGTGGTACATTTTTTAACATCATTTAAAGTACCCAGTGATCTTGATTTTATTTTCATATTTAATTTTCAGGTTTATAATTATATTGGGAATATTTCATATCTGTGAAGTGTTGGAAGATCCATATTGGAAGACCACCAAAATGGGATTTCATGCAAACAATTCTGGAGAAGTCAAATAGGACACCAGCCCACAGATGAGAATTTGGGGCCCATCATACAGGCCCAATGAAGCCCAAATTTCGTGAGGTGTTATAAGACATGTATAGGAACAAATAACTCATCATGATCCGATGCTTATTCAGCCTCCATAGTGGTTATTAAGGTGGCCCAATTTGGAGATAAAATTCTAGGCCAGATTCTACGGTCCAGAAAACATCCTACCAATCTAATCATATCTCAAAATCTACAAGTATAAATGGACCCACATTTCACAGGAGGTTAGGCAACATCTATGGATCCATTTTCTTCTTTTATGTCTTACTCTAATTAGGTAATATAGAAGGTCTTCCAATCACGTCTTTTTGGTGGTTGTAAGCTAGATTCCACCTCGGGTCAAGAGAGGAAAAGTCCAAGTTCCACAAGCTTTCCAACACCCTAGGCCTACCATAATCAAGTGGTATGATTTGTACTGTTGGAGTCTCAACCCAAGACTCCAAAAATTCCTATTTAAGGTGGTGTTTATGGAGGACTGTTTTGTCATTGGTGTTTCGTTTCATTGTAGTGTTATGTTGCCGCTTTGTGTTTGTAATGGCATTTCTTTCCCATGTAAGTTGTTTAATTCACCTTAGTTTCTTAATAAAAGTTCTTTATTTACTCTTATTATGTTCTTCTACATATCTCGTTGATACCATTGGTTCATGGTGTGAATTTATTCACACCATACTTTGTGATATTTATCACACAACGGTGGAGTGATCAATTTTATTGTTGTTTTTACTTCTTCAATTCCACCTTCGTAAGTCTACTTCCCGCTTCCATTGAAGACATGTCATCAATGGAGGGATAACTATTTTATGGGTTTATCCAAGGGAGTAGAAAGGGACTGGTTTGGATGTTATTTCTCACTCCATTAATGGTTAATCCCTTCTTTTTAATGAGATTTTTATTTGATGATTTCAAAACCTTTTGATCCTTATTGAATTTAAGGTCACACATTTCAAGTGGTAATACGAACATTTACCTTGGAGTGCTCAAAAAATTTATCCTTCAAGTGTATAGGTGATTAGTATTAGGTTGTGTAGAAATTAAACCATTAAGTGATGATTTTTTTGATCTTATTAAATGAACCCATCTCAAATATAAGAAATTGAAATCATTAAAAAAGGAATTCATCCTATCCACCCTGAGCGATAACCTAGGATCAACTCATTACCTTAATTTAAAGTAACTTAAATCTTTTAGTGATACTTTAAAACCATATTAAATCAACCAAATTTGGACACTTTATAAACAAAAACAATCCATATAATATACGTGTCTATAGGTACTTCTTAGGTCTCTGAGGATTCGACAACCCAAGCTAGACTACAAGGACCGTCCTACCTTCTTCTTTTCGGTAAATTTGAGCATGAATCAAATTTTGGCGTTGTTTAAAGGGACCCAAGTATTACATCTAAACACCCATTCTATTCTCCCCCATTTATTCTTTTCTCATCAAAATTCTCTTATATTTTCCCTTTCTCATTTTTTTTCTTTTGGCGCATGTCCGCCTACACCCACGATCAATCAAAACGTCCAGTTATGGTGGATAGTCCTGCGGTTGGGGAGTCAAATACATCAAGGGAACTTTTCAATTAGATCCTAATATTCCTAATACTCCATATTCAAAAATTGAGTGTATTTCAATGGAATTTATTCAAGGAAACCAACTCATAAACCCAGGTGGGAACCAAAATGGAAACTCAAATGAGGTTGTCCCAAATTTGGGGAATGCAGTTGATCAAACTATGAATGATTACCTCACACCTTCCTAGTTCAATTACCCCTCATGCATTAGACACAATTCCCTAGGATATTCCAACTACATCTTTAAACCCCATGTCCTAAACCACCTTCCCACATTCCATGGAATGGATTCCGAGATGCCCTACCTTCACGTTAACGAATTCAATGACATTGTAGAAACCATGTGTCCCCCACATCAACTAGAATTAGATAATATGGGTATATTTCCTTTTTATTTAAAGGATCAAGATAAAAATTGGCTAAAAAATTTGAGACCATCATCTATCAACTCTAGGGACCAACTACAAATAGAATTCTAAAAAAATACTTTCCCCACCACAAAACAATTTCACTTAAAAAGAGCATCTAAAACTTTTTTGAAAAAGAGGGAGAGTCATTCTATGAAACATGGAAGAGGTTCAAAGACACCCTAAACATGGTTCCACACCATGTTTTTTCTATTCCTGAACATGTGAGAATTTTATATGAAGGGTTGGGTCTATGGAACAAACAATTCATTGACATGATTTGTAATGGAAGATTTAAAAACAAAGCCCCAAATGATGCTTACGAGTATCTGGAAAGCCCTACTGAACAAAATCAAACATGGATAACATCACTATATTCTGAAAAGACACAAAGAACTACTGGAATTCATACACTTAGGGAAGAGGAAAGCCTTAGGGCTAAACTCGCAGCACTCTCTAGGAAGGTTGAAGATATAGACCTTAGGAAAGTCCATGAAATTCAAACTGTTGACCTTGTTTGCACAATTTGTGACAAAAATGGCCATAATACAGACAACTTCCCAACCATTCCATCCATCAAGGATTTTATTTTATGAGGACCCCCAGTGGAAGTAAATGCTTTGAACTTTCAAAATCCTCAATACCAAAACAACTTCAACTAAAGGTATAATGACCACCCAGGCTTCCGCTGGAAAGATAACCGACAACCTAGAAAATCACAGGGACAAAATCCTTACCCCCATCAAAACTACCAAACCAATAACCAGTTCCAAACCCAACCTATCCAATACCCAAAGCCACTGATACATTTTCAATAAACCATACCACCTCTAAAATATCCCCCTAGGATAAACCAACCTTCTCAAGCACCAATCCAAACTGTTCCACAAATCCTACAAGAACAACTATGAAAACAAATGGAATGGATGAACTCGGAAGTCTCTTCCCTAAAACAATAACTTCAAACCATAAAAACTGGAAAGGTACCCATGCCTACTCAGGTGGTACCATCCTCAACATCAAGGAGAGAGTCAAGTTGTACACAAAAAACTCATGAACAACTAAAGGTTGTGACTGTTTTAAGAAGTGGGAAATCAATTGAGAAACCTAAAAAAAATAAGTCATAAACCATGTGAAGATTCAAACTCAAATGAAAATTCAAATGAACCACAAGATCAAATTGAGGAAACTGATAACAATATGAAAGAAACAACTCTTCAACAAACACCCCCACAACCTGCACCATTTCCTCAATTCATGAGGGGGAAAACCAAGCCTAAATTGAGTGAAACATTGAGGGAAATATTCTCACAAGTCAGGTTCAACATTCCCCTTCTCAATGAAATCCAAACCATAACTGCCTACTCAAATTACCTTAAGGACTTTTTCACTTTTAAAGGAAAATTTTCACATAAAAACCAAGTCCTTTTGGCTACTAATGTGAGTACCACCATTCAAGGGACAATTCTTCCTAAGTTGAAAGACTCGGGTTTCCCTTACATCAATGTTGAACTAGGAGAGATAAAAGTTTTCAAGGCCTTGTGTGACCTAGGTGCTAGTGTCAATCTCATCCCATATGTTGTGTACTGTCAGTTAGGCCTAGAAGAGCTCCAACCCACATCTGTCACACTTCAACTTGCTGATCATAGCATTAGGGTTCCAAAGGGGATTTTAAAGGATGTTCTGGTAATGGTTTAAAACTTCCTCTACCCTACTGACTTCATTGTCCTTGACAACCATCCAAACTTAGGAAATAAGGAAAAAACCCCAATCATCCTTGGTCATCCTTTCCTTGCATCAATCAACTCTATTATCCGAGTCTGAAATAGGAACATCATAATCACCTTTGGAAACATGAGTCTAGACTTGAACATATATAATGAATGCTCACAAATAGGGTTTGATGAGGAAATTCATGAATTAAACATGATAGGAAGCGTTGATTATGAATATATAGAACATCAAGGAATATTTGATGGATGTTTAAGTTAGGATGAGATTGATTTTCTTTGTTTACATAAAGGAAGTTTATCTCCTTGGATTGAATCATTTTCACATTACCCTTATGATAAATTATTAGGTCCAACAATCGGTGAAACCTTTCTGGAAACCACTTTCATGGAGACCACTTCAACTTCCTTCACTAAATCTGATCAAGACAATCTAGTATATGAACCTTCTACATGTGAGGAATCAATCCTATCTAAAACTCTAGGAAATAAAATTGATCTTGATCCAATGTCCCAATATTCTATTGAAATTATGAACCAACCTGATATTGAATTGAAGGAACTTCCCATTGCACTCAAGTATGCCTTCCTAGGGGACAATAAAATACATCTTATTGTCATTTATTCTTCTCTTGAAGCCAATCATGATAGGATTCTTCTAGATGTACTTAGGAAACATAAGAAATATATTAGTTGGACCCTCTCTGATATTCCTGGTATTATCCCACTTATCGAGACTCATAAAATTGTTCTGTAATCTCATTCAAAGCTATGTCATCAACCTCAACGGCGACTCAATCCTAATCTCATGGAAGTAGTGAGAAAAGAACTTCTGAAATTGTTAAAATTTGGTATCATATATCCCATAGATGAGAGTGAGTGGTTCATCCCAATCAAAGTGGTTACCAATAAGGTAGGAATCACAGTCATAACCAATAAGGATGGAGAGATTCTTCCAACCAGGGTGAGTAGTGGATGAAGGGTCTGCATTGACTATAGGAAGATAAACTCATTCACCATGAAGGACCATTTCACCTTACCATTCATTGACCAAGTCCTTGAGATAGTGGCAGGTCATGCCTTCAATTATTTATTATATGGGTACTCAGGGTATAATCAAATTTAGGTCTCCCTACAGGATCAAGGGAAGACTACATTTACATGTCCATTTGGCACCTTTTCTTTCAAATGCATGCCCTTCGGGTTATGCAATGACCCTGGAACCTTCCAACAGTGCTTTATAGGAATATTCTCATACATGGTAGGGTATTTTCTTGAGGTATTAATAGATAACTTCTCTGTCTTTGGGGATACATTTGAGGGATGTATGAGGAATGTGGAGAGAGTCTTGTCAATATGTGAAGAAAATAATCTAGTCTTAAACTGGAAAAAATTCCATTTTATGGTTAAAGAGGGACTAGTTCTAGGCCATATAGTCTCAAGTAGGTGCATTGAAGTTGATAAAGCCAAGGTTGACATCATTCATCACCTTCCATCACCCAAAACTATCAAGTAAGTGAGGTCTTTCTTAGGACATGCGTGTTTCTATAGAAGATTCATCAAGGACTTTAGTTCAATCTCTCATCCCCTTTGTGCTCCCCTATTAAAGGATGCTCCATTTGTTTGGACAGAAAGCTGTGAGGGTTCATTCTCAACCCCCAAATCCTCTATCACCTCTCCTACCATTATGAAATCTCTGAATTGGAACCTTCCTTTTGAACTTATGTGTGATGCCAGTGACTTTGTTATAGGAGCTGTCTTAGGACAACGTTGTGATAAAACTCCTTAAGTCATTCTTATGAAAGAAAATCCTTAAATGATTCCCAAATCAACTACACCACCACTAAAAATTAGTTACTTTCTATTGTGTATACCTTAGATAAGTTTAGGTCCTACCTCTTAGGATCCCCCAACACTGTGTTCACTGACCATTCTACGCTAAAATACCTCTTCCAAAAACAAGATACTAAGGCTAGACTGATTAGGTGGGTCCTTATCTTACAAGAATTTTACCTCACAATCATGTATAAAAATGGAGTTGAAAATGTTGTTGCTAATCACCTCTCTAGGATGTAATTCAAAGACAACTCAAATCAACTTTTTGCGTCTGATTCATTTCCTGATGAACACCTATAATCTGTGAGTGACTTCCCTTAGTATGCCAACATAGCCAATTTCTTAGTTACCGGAGTCATTAAAAAATTATTAGGGACTCAAGATCAAAGTAAATTCCTTTCTGATGTTAGACACTATGTGTTTGATGATCCATACCTCTGTAAGTTCTGCCCTGACCAAGTCATTATGAGGTGTGTCCCAGAATCTGAACAAGAGTCCACCCTTAAATTCTATCATAGTGAGGCATGTAGAGGTCAATTTTCCTCTAAGAAAACATCTGCTAAGATTCTTTAGTGTGGTCTCTTCTGGACCAACCTCTCAAGGGACTCCTACACATTTTTTCAAAGTTTTCCTAAGTGTAAACAAGTAGGGTCAATCACAAAAAGGAATCAAATGCCACTCACTCCCATCATAGTGATTGAAATCTTTGACTACTGGGGATCGATTTTATGGGTCCCTTCCCAAACTCTAGGGGATACCTCTACATCCTCTTATATATTGACTATGTCTCAAAATGGGTTGAATCTATTCCCACCAAGTCTAATGACCATCATGTTGTGATTCAATTTCTGTAAGAGCATATATTTTCTCAATTTGGAATTCCTAGGGCTATAATCAGTGATCGAGGAACCCATTTCTACAACTGTCCATTATCTACACTCATGTCTAAGTATGGGATTTCTCATAAAGTTCCCACTATGTACCATCCTCAAACCAATGGTCAAGATGAGTTAGAAAATAGGGAGATTAAGATTATTCTTGAAAAAATTGTCAATACTTCTAGGAAAGATTGGTCTGAGAAACTCTCAGATGCTATTTGGGAATATCGTACAACATACAAAACCATATTAGGAATGTCACCATATAGGTTGGTTTATGGAAAATCATGCCATTTACCTGTTGAAATTGAGCATAAGGATTTTTGGGCAATTAAGAAAATAAATTATGACCTCTCATTGGCCAGAAAAAAAAGGAAATTAGATCTCAATAAACTTGAGGAACTAAGGATGGAGGCTTATGAAAATTCAAGGATTAATAAAGCTAGAGTTCAAGCCTACCAATATAGTAATATCAAATTAAAACATTATGAAATGGGAAAATTTGTGCTCTTGTATAGTTCAAAACATCATTTACACCTAGGAAAGTTAAGGTCTAGATGGTCATGTCCTTTCATAGTGCATCATGTGTACCCCCATGGGGCAGTAGAGATTAAAGATCCCACAAGTGGTCACATTTTCAAGGTCAATGGTCATAGGTTAAAACCATTCATTTAATCAATCAATAAACAGAAAATAGAGGGTGAGTTAACTTCATGGGAGGCAAACCATGGTTTTCAAGTATCAATTTTTTTTTATTTTAATCAACTTTATATTTTAAATAGGATTAATGAATCATTTTGATATTTAAAAATAAAAAAAATAGATTGTTGACCTGTTCTTCTATTATGAGTATGGATGGGAATGAAAAGGGAGTTCCATATTCATCTGTGTCACATGGTGTGATCCTTGAGTCATACCTTACCCAGATATTTAAAAAGAAGATAATGTATCATCAATTTATTTTATTTTATTTTTATATGTTTCTAGGTTAAAATAAAAATACAAAAAAACAAATAATAATATAATAATAATAATAAGGCCACATCGTAGGTCATGGGGAAAACCCCGTCACAACCAACAAAGCAATGGGGACTCGAACCTTGGACCAAAGGGAGACAGGGGTGCGCGCTTACCACTGACCTATGTCTTTTTTTGCTTCCTTATTCTATAATTATATTATATATACTTATATTTTATTTTCTTTATTATATAAATATATATATATATATATATATAGTTTTTTTTGTTTCTTTTTCTTTTATTTTTTTTCTACTAGGGAATTCTCAGACTGACATCGATATTAAGGGATTAAAAGGGAGCAGCAAGAATTTCATCTTTAACCATCAGGTGACTTCATTCCATGATCCTCATTTTCAATTTCCTTTTTGAACTCTCATTCTCTACCTCTTCCCCCTTCTAAATTTTCTTTTCTTTAAAAACTGGGGACAGTGTTATTTTATGTTGGGGGGGAGATAAAATAAAAAATGATTTAGTGTCAAAAAAATGACTGATTGGAAAAAAATGTGCCTTAATGGAAGGAAAAAATTTATTTAACCTTGAACATGGTAATACACATTTCACACATTGAAACTGAATATAAAATAATTTAGCATGCCCTAATTCTGATTTTAATCCTTGTATAATTTCATGATCATAGATTTTGGAAGGTGTGTTTGTCCAATGTGATATTTAATCATTTATCTTTTCATCCAAATAAAAAAAAGATCACAATTCAAGTCCTTTGGATAGTGGGGTATTAGTTTGAGTTCATGGGGTCCCCCAAGTAAATAGCATAGTTTTGGTGATCATTTTAGTTTTAATATGAGTATTCAATAAAAATATTTAAAAAACAATAAATTTCTACGTAGAGAAATAAAATAACCTAATGTGTGGCTTTAGGCACTTGGGGATCGTGAATCCATAGTTGTTTGGCCCAGAGTTAGTAATTTTATCTCTATTTTTGATAATTTGAATTTTTTTGACTGATTTAACTATAGATGATTCTCGAGTATGTGGGATTCACTTGTTGTTCTATGGTCTTTGAGCCTGGGAGTCATCGGCAAAGTCTCGCTATAGGGGTTGACTCTTTTGAGTGCAATTTCAATTATCATGGAAAAATTGAAAAAAATAAATAAAATAAATAAAATAAAATAATTTTTTTTAATACTCATCTTAATATATAAATGTGATTCCACCTAGCACTTCCATCATTTCCCTCTTGAATAAAGATAAACCTCCATGTCTAATGTGATGCACAACACATCATCACTCTTAATTGATATTGGATAAAATATTGCGATGAATTTGAACAAAGGAATGGGCTTGGGATTGGGATATGCTTATGAAAATATCATATATTAAAATATTTTGATGGGTTTCATGATTTTTTATTATAAGGGTTTTTGGTGATCATTGTGTATTAAAATGTTTTTGGAAAAGGGAATTTGAATTTCATATTGTTGAGATATATTTTGCTCGGGACTAGAAAAACTCAAGTTGGGGGTGTGATTAGCCCCTAAATAAGGCTAATATTAATTGTTAATTTGTATAATATTCATGTTATTTATTATTCATAAACACCATTTTAGTTTATTTTACACTTTGAACATCATTTCACATTATGATTGTAATTCCTTCTTAAAATTCACTATTATATGTAATATTTTTGAACATCATTTTAAAGTACCCAATGATCTTGATTTTATTTTCATATTTAATTTTCTGGTTTCTATTTCTATTGAGAACATTTCATATTTGTGGAGAGTTGGAAGATCCATATTGGAAGACGTCCAAAATGGGATTTCATACAAACAATTCTAGAGAAGACAAATTGGACACCAACCCACTGATGAGAATGTGGGGCCCATAATACAGGCCCAATGAAACCCAAATTTCGTATGATTCTATAATATATGTATAGGAACAAATAATTATTCATGATCCAGTGCTAATTTGGCCTCTATGGTGGTTATTAAGGTGTCCCAATTTGGAGACAAAATTCTGGGTCAGATTCTGAGGCCTAGAAAACATCCTACCAATACAATCATATATTGGAATCCACAACTCCAAAAGGGCCAAAATATTATAGGAGGTTAAGAGACATCTAGGGATACATTTTCTTCATCTATGGGCCACTCTAATCTGGAAATCTAAAAGGTATTCCAAGCACGTCTGTTCGGTAGTTTCAATATGTATGCCACCTCGGGTCAAGAGTGGAAAAGTCCAAGTTCCAAAAGCTTTCCACCACCCTAGGCCTACCATAATCAAGTGGGATGATTTTTACTATTGGAGGATCTACCCAAGGCTCCCAAAATTCCTATTTAAGGTAGTGGAGATGGAGTATTTTTTAATCTTTGGTGCTTGGTTTCATTGTAGTGTTATGCTGTCGCTTTGTGTTTGTAATCGCATTTCTTTCTCATGTATGTTGTTTAATTCACCTTAGTTTCTTAATAAAATTTATTCCTTTACTCTTATTCTATTCTTATACATATCATGTTGATACTTTTGGTTAAAGGTGTGAATTTATTCACACTATACTTTGGGATATTTATCACACAACGGTGGAGTGATCGATTTTTTTTTTACTTCTTCAATTCCACCTTCGTAAGTCTACTTCCTGCTTTCGTTGAAGGCATGTCATCAATGGAGGGATAACTCTATTATGGGTTGATCCAAGGGAGTATCAATGGGCTGAATTGGATGTTATTTCTCACTCCATTAATGGCTAATCACTTCTTTTAAATGAGATTTTTATTTGATTATTTTAAAACCTCTTCATCCTTATTGAATTTAAGGTCACGCATTTCAGGTGCTAATACGAAACTTTACCTTGGAGTGCTCAAAACTTTGATCCTTCAAGTGTATAGGTGATTAGTATTAGGGTGTGTAGGCATTAAACTAGTAAGTGATGATTTTGTTTGATCTTATTAAATGAACCCATCTCAAATATAATAAATTATAATCCTTAAAAAAGGAATTCATCCTATCCACCCCAAGTGATAACCTAGGATCAACTCATTACCTTAATTTTAATTAACTTAAATCTGTTAGGGATTATTTAAAACCATATTAAATCAACCCAAGTTGGACACTTCATAGCCAAAAACAATCCATAGAATGTACATGTCTATAGGTACTTCTTAGGACTCTCAGGATTCGAGAACCCAAGCTAGACTACAAGGACCGTCCTACCTTCTTTTTTTGGGTAAATTTGAGCATGAATCAATTATCTTTATTATTTTTGGTGCCATCACTAAATAATGGAATTCACTAAGTTATCTCAAAATCATCATGAATATTTTTCCAAAAAATAAAATCTCTATAGTGTTAAAAAATTTCAAATTATTTAACATATTATCATAGTTATCATGTTATTAATGTCTATTTGAAATCTAGTTCTAATGGTTTCTACTAAAGTCACTTTGATAACAACTATAACAACCCCAACTTTAGAAACTAAGAGATAGTGTATATATTATAACATTTAAATAGATACAAGATATCTCACCATGTAGGATTGATCAGTTTATAATTCTTAATAATCTATATATATAAATGATTCCAATACTAAATTGGAATTATAAAATATAAACATAATAAATGTTAAACTTACGTGTCCTTGAAATTCATTCAAAGATATATTATTCATAACATGGGGAATGGAAACCAAATAATGGTGAGATAAAATGCTCAGTAAGGGTTACGTACAACAAAATATATCAATGATTACATAAAGAATCATCAACATGAAAGGGTAAATAACTAAAAATACATTCCATTTAATCATAAAAATTATTATAAAATCAATCCATGTATAGTATTAAAGCATTAATATCTTGGATAATAATAACTTAATTCTCAATGAATTAAATTCATACTATTGGATGTATTGATCTTATAAACCATGATATCTCTAATATCAAGACCTTGTGCCAAGATAGATTAAAAATATTTATAAAGACACATTTAATTTGGATAACTAATTTTTCTCATCAGAATAGTCAATGCATCGAGGGACATTATAATTTTGGGTCCCACCCATCCCTGTATCTCTAATTCCTTCCTCATATATCAAATGATTAATTTAATTCAATAAAAATGATCCTTATAAATAAATATCTTTATTGAATAAATACTATGGATTTATCAATAATTCCCCAATAAATCAATTACTTATAAAGTATAAAACCATATGTAGAAATGGTCTATGTTTTAGGCAATAATCATATCAATGATATAAAGGATATACATATTTAAGAAATATATTATCTAATAATCACATGTAAGTGAATATTTCAAGAAGTTGGTATGATTAAAACAAATCACTATTTTTTGATAATTAAAATAAAGGGTTGTTTTAATTGATGAATATAAATCCCATTAAAATATTATTAAAACATTCTTTATAAAAATAACATTTCAATTATTTTAAAATTACTTATTTAAAAAAACTATGCAATTATGATGTAAAAAAATAATTTGAAACGAAATTTTAAATCAATATTCAAAGAAAATATTATTTATAATGGTGGTAAAATTTTCACATGTAGTATAATTTAAAAAAAACATTCCACTCATGCTTTTGTTGGAAAATTCACAAAGTATATCATTTGGAAAAGGACAAAAATATTCCTTTCAAACCATTTTTTTAAAAGTGAATCATAGTTAAAAATTATTTTCATAATTAATTCTAAAATTTTCAAAAACATTGAAAAAAAATTAGATAAAATATGTATATGGATGAAAAATATATTCAATAAAAAGATATATAGCATCAGTTTTCCATTTAAACATTTCTTCTCTTGATTCAAGACCTAAAGAAATGAAAATATTGACAAATATTTAGAAACTCTTTAATATTTTAAACATTAAATAAACATTAATAATCATCAATAAATGTATAATAATGTTAAACAAATAAAAGGGGAATTAAATATAACATATAAAAATAAATATATTCATAATAGAAAATATGTCTCAATTGAGTAGAAATTGAGACAAAATCCCTTACCTCGGTTCTGAATTGTCAAAAATGTGCTCTAACCTCATGTTTAATACATTAAAATTTATTATAAATACATAAAACCTTATTAAAATATATTATTTAATATATTATTCATTTATAAAATTTTATCACCTATTTGTTAGTAATATTTTATTATTATTATTATAGGCGTTAACTGCTTTGTTGTCCAAGATTATTTTGATTTCATAGTTCTGGAACTTGTACATTTAATATGGTTACATAATCTCCAGAATGTTAATGGTATAAATATAATATATATTAAATATATATATATATATATGTGTGTGTGTTTGTATGTATTTATTTATTTATACTGATCTTTAAAATATTGATATAGAAAAAATAATTATATCCTTCATAGAGACGGTTGGTCGTACATATGCATGAATGTTGTTTTCACTTTTTGATGGATGAATCAAAATAAAGGTGAATAATAATTAATATTTATAGAATAATTTTTATATAATATAAATCATTTATATCAAATATATTCATTAATTATGTCTTTATTACTTTCCATGTAAATCATAAATTGAAAATGAACTACATCTCTTGGTGGAGGTGGTAGTCCGCACGTATACATGATTGACGTTATCATTTTTCAACGGATTTGAAGGTAAGAAGACATAAATAATATTATTGTTATATAATAATAATTATGAAATAAATATAATATATACTCATTAGTTCCATTTTTATATCCATCCATGTAAAGTGGTGGTGGAAATGAATTACACTACTAGTGGAGACAGTATTTGTATGTACGCACGAGCAATGTTTTCACTTTTCATATAATAGATAAGAGAAGGAATTTGGTTGTACCATAATTATAACAACATATTATTATATTTATGATACTATATTTATTTTATTAGGAAGGTTACAACACTTTAAGAGGAAGTAGAAGAAGAAATGTATTTGAAGGACTCGGTAAAGATGATTACATATTCTTTGATAGACTTCCTTTAGATCTCTTCTTAAGGGACCTAGGGTAGGTCTTTTGGAATGTTAAAAAACTCTATAAATTATAAAAGGATTTTGATTAGATATATTTTCATGGTTTATCCAATCTATATGGCTAAAATTGGTTTAAATAAGTGAGGGAGGAGGTGTCCTTTTATAATTGAGTTAAGGGGATCTTTTGGAATTTCAATAATTATTAAATTATAATAAGGAAATTCTTTAGAAAAGTGCATCCAAATGTTAAAGTATTCGAACATAGGGTAGGTTATGGTTTCAATATCATCAACTAATAAAATTTTTATAGTTTTTTGAGTGTTTTAAACCTTATATTTTTGTTCATCCCTTTAGTTAGCCTATTTTAACATAAACAATAGTATCATATTTTTGACTCTTAAAGGGTTATAATTTTACATATAAGGTAACTATAGACTCATAAATGGACAATGGGATAATGTTTTTGACCATATATTTCTCCCCTATTCCTCTAGAAATATTTTAATTATTTTCAAATAATTTAATAAATTATTATTCTGATAAATTATCATTAATGTCATTTTTGACATGATTCATTTAATTTGACTTCAGATACATCAATACAAAGTTTGATTTCGAATTTAATTCATTTAAACATAAATATTATGTCATTTTCAACTAAAAAATTAGTGTAACACTATAAATAACTCAAATTATATCACTTTTGAATATTTTAAATATCATTTATTTTATTTTATTATTAATCAAATAAATATTGTATTAGTGTTTTACAAGAATTTATGGTAATTATATAGTCACTAAAAAATATATATAACTTATTATCATGAAAAAAATTCTTATGGACAAAATTTATATTTAGATTCATTATATTTCATCTTAATTCATATTTTTTTAGTGAAATTTGACATTTATCACCATAGGTACGAAATTGATATGTTTAGTTGACACTTGTGATAAATTTTACCATAGTTACTATTCATATTGACCAAAAATTAAAGGTAAATATTTACCAAATTTAAAAATAATGATTCTAAATATGGAATTATTTTTCAAATATTCAATATCTACAAGTTTCATAAATTAATTTTGAAGTGTGTGTGTAAAGCGTGAAGAAAATAACTTTTTAGAAAAGTACAATTTATAAGTATAAAACTGGATTTATTCTAGTCATATTCATATTAAAAAATATATGTAAGAACTAGTATCTTCATTTTAGGTATGGATCTTTAATTTGAGTTGTTTTTGAAGAAAAAGGAATAAATGGGAATTTTCTATGTACATGTTGTGTATTTATGAGTACAAGTTGTGTACCCGGGTACCACATACAGTCGCATACTGGCAATGTAATGATGAAGTACATGGTTGTGTAGGTAACCTGGTAGACCACTTAAGGTGGGGACTAGTTAAAGATACTACACGGTGTGTACCTTTAAAGAACACTCTAGTTTTTTTTAATTGATAAATCAGAGTGGGGTTGCATCTATTCCTCAGAAACATCTTTTTCTGGCAGTCGTTCGTACAGGAGTGTGATGAAAGGGACGAAGAACTTCAAAACCCTACCAGTTCTCTATCCGACTTCTAATTGACATGTCATTAGGTGTGTTGTAATCTTTTTGATGATTTCTAAAAACCCCTAGAGCCTTTATTCATTATTATTCCTCTCTCGTGAGTTAATATAGGTTGGTAATTTTTCATATTTTTTTAGATCTATGCCATTTTAGGCTTATTTAAGGGTCGATGTTCAAGAGTATCGATCATGAGATATAGAGGTAGGTGGTTTGTGCATTTATTTATTTTTCTTTGGATTATGTATGCTAAAAGTAACATATACCCACGTTTGGGGTACTGTGTGTATTGGAATTAGACCAATTTTATTTCCTATATGTTTTGGTATGTTGATAAAGGGTAGTCGCATATACATGATGTTAGATACATTGTTTTTGAGACACCATGTAGGTGTGTTTCCATTGTTTGATTGATTATGGTTGGTTGGTCTAAGATGCATGTTAGGTTCGCCTTGTTTTTCATACCTTTCTTTGTTAGGATGTTTTTGATAATTATATGAGATGCTCATGATAAGCATTATGAAAGTTTGACCAAGGAGAATTTTACTGTGAGAGCATCCCCAGGTAGGGTCAATTATTTATGTTTTATTCTTATGTTGACCAAGGGGGGTATTGATTGTGAGAGATGCCAGGTGGTCATCGAACCAGGGATTTAGACCATGAGATATGGCCAGGTGGTCATCTATAATTTATTATTGATACGTTGACCAAGGGGTATTGACCATGTGAGCTGCACAGGTGGTCATTTGTAAATTTTTAGTGCTATGTTAGACCAAAGGGGTTAGACCATGAGAGCTACCCATAGGGTCATTATTAAATGATTTTTTATGTTAGACCAGGTTTATTAGACTATGAGGAATTTCCATAAGGGTTTTTATTGAATAATTTAATGATTGTAACGAGCTTTCCAATCCAAAGAACAAGCTTGGACTTAGTGTTACTTGATTGTTAAATGGTCTTCTGAGACATCTATTTCATTACTATTATATATAGGATATATAGATTACGCTAGATCCCAAGGATTACATGATTCAATTTATTTAATAATAAATGTAAATGAATTTAATTTAAAACTATAGGATTGTTTACTTTGGAGTACTTCCTAGTTTATTTATTTATTTATACATATTGTCTGCAATCTATATTCACTGATAGTCGGGCACAAAACTTTTCATGTTTTCCAATTGGGAATAATCTCACACCCTATTTTGGTCATTCTTTTTTACCCAAAACGATTATATGGTTGTAGGTTTAGATAAGGGAAAACACCATTCTTCATCAGGTACATGATTATTGTTGGTGCTGGAGAGCATGGGACCAAGCTTAGGCTTGTGATGCTGTTGGAGTTTATTGGTTTTATATACATTGCTTTCAGTATTGTATTTCTAGAATTGTAAATTATTTGAATTATTTCCTACACACATGTGACATGCATCATTTATATATACTCTCGTTGTTATTTTACTATCAGTATCCTACATTTTACTTTTGTTGTATGGTATTAATGCTTTTGCTATTGTTTATTATTTTCTTTCCACCGGGTATACTCTACCAATGAGAGAATAGTTTCCCCATTATCACACTATCGACCCCACTACTAGTCAGGAGCCTCTGGAATTTAGGGAAATTCTCTTGAGGTCATGTGACTAACTAGGTTCGGGGCACCTTTGGGCAGCACCCAGAACCAGTACGTTACAATGTTGTATCAGAGGATTTCTTTTCTGAGTGCCTTACTATTTAGATCCTATAAACTGGTATAGGAAGGAACATGTGGTTAGTAATAATATGTGCCTGGGAGTAGCTAACCCATGTACAGGGAAAATCTATGTTACCTCAGATATTTCAATTTTTTTGGTTTTTCAATTATTACAGTTGATTCGATTTCACTGTTTGTTGATTCACTTGGTTTTTTGTTATGATTTATGTCATTGTGGTTATTTTTTTTTTTGAAAACCAATGAGATTAGGGTATACCATCTCATTCATCATATAATATCATGCTAGAGATCACATGTCATGCATTCATGTCATACGATTAAGGATTCATTACTGATTGCATGCTGTTGTGATGGATGTTGTGCTCGATATTCATGTTGTCATGATAGATTACATGATATAATACCTGATATTTTTTGTAAGGTATTGGTATATATAAAGTTTCATTTGGATGGATGCCATGATTTGTTCCCTAAGGTGTTATGGCCCCTCTTGGATCAGAATTTGGTGGATCATGTTTGGAATTTAATTGAATTCTGTTAATGTGATATAAATAAGGCTGCAAAACATTGATCCACGTGAAGAATGGTCTCTCACAGATCAAAACATGGAATTTTGTAGACAAATTTTATGTTTTTAAGGGTTTTGGAGAAGTTTTGGAGGCTTACTATCTATAAACCCAGACAACACGATGTGTGATGTTATGAACACACACCATGTGTTCTTATGTTCTAGAAGAACTGGATTTTCTTAAGTACACACTGCATACCATAGGTTCATGTCATTTAGTTGTTGACCATGTGACTGACTGGGTGATCGGAGACGCAGGGTTGATAAATGGTTGGTAGAACACACCGTGTACTAGGAGTACACGTCATGCTGTAGAAGGCCATTCATCTGACTGTGTGACTAATGACACAGGTGGATGAAACATAGGTTTTACACACAGTGTTTCTTTTATACATGTTGTGTAGGAATCGACCATGTATTCGGTTGTGTGACTAACGACACGGGTGGAAGGAAATTAATTATTACACATCGTGTCTAGGGTGAACATGTTGTGTAGTGTTACAACATGAGAGAACCGTGTAGTTCTAACCGTGTAGAAGAACCTGGGTAGGAGGGGAAAATTCAAGTACACTCCATGTCTTAGGATGAACATTCCATGTTTATGGGGTGTTACATGACCTGGTTGGTAGAGTTACATGCCCATGTTAAAGCTTAAGGGAACACACCATGTAGTGGTTCTACATGTCATGTAACCCTCTTTTGTAAAATGTGAATGCTTTACTTCTCATGTTCCATTCTTAAACTTCTAAGTTTTCGTCCTTACTAATCATGTACTGATGTGTGTGCATGACCTTTTAGAGTCATGCCACCAAGACTTCCTCCAGTTGTATGCCAGGTACAAGGTGATAATCACACATTAGAAATAGTAGATCAAGGACTACCAAAAGATCCTCCCATCATGCCCATTTTGAGACCAATTGTTATACTATATGAAAGTGGTGATGTGTAGTTCCTTGAAGTCTTTTGGGGGGTGATACAGACTTTTCATAGAGCACTGCATCCTACCCTGACTATGGAGGAGTTGAGGAGGGTGTTTCAGCCTCAGCATCCTCCAACATTTTTTGGGGATAGAGGACCACAATATAAAGATTCATGGTTGGAGGCCACTCTTTCCATCTTTGAGCATCTAGAGACGCCTTCGGAGAGGAGTGTGAAGACTATGACCTAAAAACTATGTGATTTCTCTAACATATAGTGGGATGTTATCTCATAGGTGGGACATCCTTGGGATATGGCTTGGGATGATTTTCAGAGGACCTTCTATGATTACTTCTACCTTGAGATATTGAGGGCCGGTCAAGCCCGAGGGTTTATGAATTTGAAGCAGAGCGCCCTTTTGGTGATGTGTTGTTCTTATTTCTTTACAGAGCTTCAGTTCTTTGCAACTGTTTTGGGAGGTGATGACTTATCGTTGTCTAGTCATTTTGAGTATGGTCTCAGGTACGACATCTGATCACTGGTGAATGTATTTAGGATGACATTGGTGACTGTTATAGTAAACCATATAATGATTACTAAGCACAGTCTAAGGGATTTGGGAGTTGTGAGCTAGGTTATTTCAGCATCCATGGTTAATACTTTTTCAATAGATAATAGGAAGAACCATAGGGAGATTTCATAGGATGTTTCTTTAGGTAGTAAGGTGTTATTCTACCAATGTGGGGAGAGTGGGAATACGATACCACACTTCCCGAATGAACCCAATCGAGTACAGATCTTGCGGTAACATAGGCCATATTCAGCATTTTTACCGGATGTACTCGCCACTAGTGAGTGAGAGGGGGTCTGTTACGACTCCACGTATAAGAGCGAGGCTACCAGTTTCTCATTAGTCAAGGAACTAGAGTTTTTTAGGCCATTTAGGATGACGATTTGGTTGTGGTCATGGTAGCAAGACGGCAGGTTTTTAATGAAAATGGGGTGTATCAGATCAGGTTAGTCAGGCAGGGTCACAAGGTCATGGTACATGTCAAACTTTTCCTATGGAGCAGACCCAGCAGAAGAAGGATCTCAGACCCTCTATAGTTTGAGGTATAATTCTAGTTGCCTTAGTTTAATATTTTCCTCTTTTTGATACAGGGGATTCCCATAGTTTTATATCTACTGCCTTTGTGAAGATACTTAGGCTATGTATATTTAGTTCTGAGGATATTATGATGCTAGACACTCTATTGGGGATTAGGACGACTAATGTACATCAGTGAAAGGAGTTACCTCTTGAGGTTGGTGGGTGTCACTTATTATGAGACCTCTATATCTTAAAGATGAGAGGATTCGATGTCATCCTTAGAATGGACTGGTTAGTCTCCTTTTCAGCCTTTGTTGACTACTATCGCCATAGAGTGAGTTTCACATCACCAGAGGGTGGGTCTTTTCTACACAAGGGATAATGGGATGTCCACGCGAGCAGAGATAGA
The DNA here is from genome assembly GCA_963277665.1 of Viscum album. Classification (NCBI taxonomy): domain Eukaryota; kingdom Viridiplantae; phylum Streptophyta; class Magnoliopsida; order Santalales; family Viscaceae; genus Viscum; species Viscum album. Next base: position 1,884,489,271 of record OY728132.1, read on the forward strand.
CCTTGGAATCATGGGTTGAAATGAATTACATCTTATATTGCTAGTTTATATCTGGATGACCCGGGGACTTCTAATATAGACATTCCTACAGTGGTGGATCATTTCATATTTATCTTCCTAGACAGCATTTTGGGTTTACCTTCAGAGCGATAGGTGTATTTCTCTATTGATCTTGTTCCAGGAGTAGTACAGGTTTCCATTACTCAATATAGGATAGATGCACTAGAGTTACATGATCTCAAGAATCAATTATAGAGGGTTTAGGAAAATGGTTTCATATGACCCAGTACTTCTCCTTAGGGTTCTCCTCTTCTTTTTTTGAAGAATTCTCATGTTACCCTTAGACTTTTTGTGGATTATCGGAAGCAGAACCAGTTTCTAGTCTAGAACCAATATCCCTTTCTTATTATTGATGATCTATTTGATCAGCTTCACAGATCATGGGTGTTCTTAATGATTTAATTGAGATCTAGTTATCATTAGTTGTGCGTTATACCATCAGATATACCTCTTACAGCCTTTCTTATTTGGTATGGTCTATATGAGTATTTGGTTATGTCGTTCGGTCTAAAAAACATACCAAAATTTTTCATGGAACTGATGAACCAAGTGTTCCATCCTTACATGGATTCTTTTGTGGTAGTATTTTTGGATGATATCTTGGTGTACTCTCACTCTAGATAAGTCCATGACATCCATCTTGATATCATATTGAGTACACTGATAGAAAATCAGTTATATGATAAGATATCAAAATGCCACTTCTGGATGGACCATATTCACTTTTTGGGTCATGTCATCTTAGAGACAGGAGTATTAGTAGACCCAGAGAAAGTAAGAGAGGTAGTTTCCTGGGATAGACCGAAGAACATCTTTGAGGTGTAGAGTTTTATGGGGATGTATGGTTACTACAAGCACTTTATATAGGACCTTTCACACTTCATCACCACTGATGGGCCTGACTAAGAAGGGTGCAAAGTACTTGTTTATAGATTCCTATTATTCAGCCTTTCCAGAAATGAAAGAGAGATTTACTTTAGCACCGATACTTATTTTTCCAAAGCTGTGAAATAGTTACACCATTTACTACGATGTGTTAGGTATCAGGCTAGAAGCAGTACTTATACTGGGAAAAGAAGTCATTGTGTATGGGTCTCGGTGGTTGAGGCCACTTGAGAGAAATTACCAAACACATGATCTTGAGTTAGCTGTAGTTGTTCATGCTTTATTATGTTGGAGACATTATCTTTTGGGAGAGTATTTTTTGGTATACACTGACCAAAAAATCCTCAAGTATATCTTTACTTAGCATGACCTGAATTTGAGATAGTAAAGGTGGGTTGAGTACGTTCAGTATTTTGACTTTGATCTTGCCTACATACTAGGGAAAAGCAATGCAGTTGCTGATACTTTGAATTGGAGGACTCAGATATAGGTTGTTCAGGAGGCCAGCGATGAGTTCCATCTTATGTCTTTGTTCTCTAAGATTCATTTGGACGTTCATGACAAAAAATGGAAGATGTTTCTTTCTTTAATAGTTGTTACCTCTACTCTTCTGGATCGAGTGTGAATGAGGAAGTTATCAAGTTCTGAAGGCCTAGTATTACGGGATATTATGTAGGGAGAGGACCCTACTCCTGTATGTACTGTAGTTGAGGATGAAGTTTTACATTTTCATGGGAGTGTATGGGTGTCATCAGACATACGTGGGGAGATGTTATGATATTTTCATGCCTCTGTATGGGTAGTTCATCCTACTATCACCAATATGTATTGAGATCTACATATTTAGTAATGGTGTCCAAGCATAAAGAGGGATGTAGCTAGTTTTTTTATGAGAAGTTCCACCTGTTAGAAGATGAAGGTGGAGCATCGGAAATAGGTAGGGATATTGCAGTATTTATCCATTCTCGAGTGGAAGTGGAATGATGTCACGATGGATTTAGTGATGGGTTTACCAAGGTCATCTCAAGTAAATGATGTTGTATGGTTTTTTGTTGACAGACTCAAGAAGGTTCACATTTCCAGTCGATCAAGGAAACCTTCAATGTTGATGAGCATGGAAATTTTTACGTCTAAGAGATTTTATGATAGCATGGGGTTTCTCAGAGTATTTTTTCTGATAGGGATTCCCTAATTACTTCTCATGTCTAGAACGGGCTACAGAGGTCTTTGGGTACACAAGTATTTCTATGTATAGAATACCATCCCAAGATAGATGGTCAGTCTAAGTGAACAATTTAGGTTTTTTAGGATATTCTTTGATCATTTTTCTTGGATTTAAAGGGATCTTGGGACAGACACATACCCCTGGTAGAGTTTTCCTAAAATAATAGTTTTCAAGAAACGATTTAGATGGCACCTTATGAGTCTTGGTAGGATAAGACATGAAGATCACACCTATTTTGGTTGGAGGCAAGACAAGAAACTATGCTAGGACCTCATCTGGTATAGGAGACCACTGATCAGGTGGAGTTGATTCAGAAGAGGATGGATACTACACAATCTCAGTAGAAATCTTATGGTGATCGATGGAGATGACCTCTGTAATTCAAGTTTGGATATTAGGTTTTCTTAAGTGTCACACTATGGCTAGGACACAGGATGATTAGAATATAGGGGAAGCATTCACCGAGATATGTTAGGCCATTTAAGTTTTTGGAAATATTTGGGTCAGATGCCAATCGGTTGTAGTTACCTCAGAGGTACTAGGATATACACGATGTCTTTCATGTTTCTCATCTATGATGTTACTTTTCAGACTAATCTCATGTTTTTTAACATGAGGAGGTTGAGTTTGAGGTGTATGAAACCTTCAAGAAGCACCATATTTGTATTGTGGATCATAGAATGAAGGTTCTTTATGGTCATTCTATTCCAATGGTATGGATGGTATGGTAGCATGGGTGATTATAGGATGATACTTAGGAGAGGGAGGCTGACATACAATCAAAAAGCCAAAATTGTTCGCATTTTCGTCTTCACCACCCTTAGAAGTGAAATTTGGGGATTAATTAATTTAAGTGGAGAAGATTGTAAGAACCTGGATATTCATTTCAGGTGTGGATCTTGAATTCAGTTTGTTTTTTAGGAAAAGGAAGAAATGAGAATTTTCTATGTACATGCCGTGTATTTATGAGTACACGCCATGTACTCAGGTACCACATATAGTCGCATACTGGTTGTGTAATGACTGAGTACATGGCTGTGTAGGTGACTTGTAAAATCACTTAAGGTAGGGCCAGTTAAGGCTAATACATGGAATATAACTTTAATGGACATGTCGTGTAGTTTTAATTTAGTTGATAAATCAGAGTGGGGTCATGTATCATCCTCAGAAACATCTTCTTTTGGAAGTGGTTTGTATAGTAGTGCGAGGAAAGGGCCAAAGAACATCAAACACCTCCCAATTCTCTGTCCTACCTTGAATTGAGACATCTTAAAGTGTGTTGGAATCCCACTGACGAGTTCTCAAAATCCATATATCCCTTCTTCCTGACTCTCCCTCTCTCATGAGTTATTAAAGGTAGGATGTTTTCCATATTTTTCTATATCTATGTTTTTTTATTCCGATTCAAGGGTCGACGTTCAAGAGTATCGATCGTGATACATTGAGGTAGGTGTTTTGTGCCTTTCATTGTTTGTATTAGGATTATATATTCTAATAGTGACATATACCCACATTTGGTGTATTGAATATTTTGCAATTAGAACCATTTTATTTCATGTATGGTTTGGTAGATTGGTAAAGGGTAGTTTCATATGTGTGAGGTTAGATACCTTGTTTATGGGACACCATGTGGGTGTGTTTCCCTTATTTGATTGATTATGGCCATTTGGTCTAGGATGACTGTTAGGATCACCTTGTTTTCCATGCCTCTCTTTTTTAGTATGGAGTTGATAATTATATGATATGTTTGTGATATTAATTGTGAATGTTTGACCAAGGAGAATTTGACTGTGAGATCTTCTTGAGGTAGGGTGACTTATTTATGTTTTATTTTTATGTTGACTAAGGGGGTATTGAGTGTGATATCTTCCAGGTGGTCATCGACCTAGGTGTTTAAACCGTGAGAGTTTCCCATGTGCTCCTTTATAATTGATTGTTGATATGTCGATAAAGGGGTATTGACCATGTGAGCTAGGAAGGTGGTCATTTGTAAATGTTTAGTGTTATGTTAGACCAAAGCGGTTAGACCGTGAGAGCTACCTAGAGGTTCATTATTAAATGAATTGTTTTTATGTTAGACCAGGGGTATTAGACTTTGAGAACTTTCTCTAAGGGTTATTATTGAATAATTGAATGATTATGACGATCCTGCCAGGCCAAATCATAGACATAGACTCAGACTTACATTATTGGTAGATTGTATTCGGATACATCTGTTTCATTACCTTTATACAAGGGATATAAATATAATGCTAGATCCTAAGGTTTATATGATTGAATAGATTGAATAATAAATTTAAATGAATATAATTGAAAACTGGATGATTGTTTACTTTTGAGTACTCCCTTGTTTATTACTTCATTTCTGGATATTTCCTATTGTATATATTCAATGACAGTTAGGCACAGATCTTATAGTGTTTTCCTACTAGGATTATTCTCACACCCTGTTTGAGTCATGCTTCTGGACCCAAAAAGATTATATGGTCTCAGGTATAGATAAGGGAAAACTCCATTCTTCATCAGGTACTTGATTTATGTTAGATCTGGAGAGCATGGGACCAAGCTGAGGCTTGAGATGTTGTTAGAGTCTACTACTTTTCTATACTTTGGTTTCTATATTTTATTTCCAGTATTATGACTTGTTTGGATGATTTCCTTGACACATGTGACATGCATCATTTATATATTCTCTAGTTGTTATATTAGTATCATTTTTCTGATATTTACTTTTTCTTTATGGAATTACTACTTCCGCTATTATTTATTATTTTCATTATACTATGTATACTCTACCAATGAGGTCATCATTTCCCCATTATCACACTATGGCCCTCACAACAAGTTAGAATCCTCTGGCGTTTGGGTAAATTCACTTGAGTTCATCTTACCAACCTAGTTTGGGGCACCTTTGGGCAGTACCTAGAATTGGGACATTGTAGGTATGGATCATGAATTCAGGTTGTTTTTGAGGAAAAAGGAAGAAATGTGAATTTTCTAAGTACACGCTGTGTATTTATGAGTACACTACGTGTACCCGGGTACCGCATATAGCAGTGTACTGTTCGTGTAATGGCCAAGTACGTTGTTGTGTAGGTGATCTGGCAGACCACTTAAGGTGGGGTCTGGTTAAGGCTACTACATGGTGTGTACCTTTATAGAACATTCCATGTAGTTTTCTTTTGAATTGATAAATAAAATAGGGTTCATATCTCATACTCAGAAACATCATCTTTGGGTAGTGGTTCATACAAGAGCATGACTAAAGGGTCGAATAACATCGAACCCCTCCCAATTCTCCTTCTAACCTTTTATTGAGACGTTGTCAAGTGTGTTATAATCCTGCCGGTGAGTTCTCAAAACACCTAGAGCCTTTATTATTTATTGTTCCTCTCTCATGAGTTATTCAAGGTTGGTCTTTTTTTTATCTTTTTGTATATCTATACCATTTTATGACGATTCAAGGGCTGACGTTTAAGAGTATCGATCGTGAGACATCAAGGTACGTGTTTTATGCCTTTAATTATTCGTTTTTAGATTACATATGATAAAAGTGTCATATACCCAAATTTGGGGTATTTCATTTTTTGGAATTAGACCGTGTTTATTTATTGTATGGTTTGGTAGATTGATAAAGGGTAGTTTCATATGCATAAGGTTAGATTTGTTTATCGTACATCTCAAGGGTGAATTTCCATTATTTGATTGATTATGGTCGTTTGGTATAGGATTCCTATTAGGATCACCTTTTTTCCTTGCCTCAATTTTTTAGGATAGAGTTGATAATTATATGAGATGCATGTGATATGCATTGTGAAAGTTTGACCACGGGTAATTTGACTGTGATAGCTTCCTGCAGTAGGGTAACTTATTTATGTTTTTTCTTATGCTGAAAAAGGGGGTATTGACGGTGATAGATTCTAGGTGGTCATCGACCCAGGGGTTTAGACCATGAGAGTTGTCAAGGTGGTCGTTTATAATTGATTGTTAATAGGTTGACCAAGGTGTATTGACCGTGTGAGATTCCCATGTGGTTGTTTGTAAATGTTTTGTGTTATGTTAAACCAAAGGGGTTAGACTATGAGAGATTCCCAAAGGTTCGTTATTAAATGATTTTTTTTCATGTTAGTCTAGGAGTATTAGACTGTGACAAATTTTTCTAAGGGTTGTTATTGAATAATTGAATGATTGTGACAAGCCTTCCAATCCAAAGAAAATCTTGGACTCAGTATTACTTGATTGTTAGATGGTCTTCTGAGACATCTGTTTTTTTACCATTATATAAAGGATATAGAGCTTAGGATAGATCCCAAGGTTTACATGATTCAATGAATTGAATAATAAATGTAAATGAATGAAATTGAAATCTGTAGGATTGTTTTCTTTTGAGTACTTCCTAGTTTATTGCTTCATTTTTTCATATTTCCTACTATACTTATTCACTTACAGTTAGGCACAGATCTTTTGGTGGTTTCCTACTGAGATTCATCTCACACCCTATTTGGGTCATTCTTTTGGACCCAAATAGATTATATGGTTATAGGTATTGACATGGAAAAATTCCCTTCTTCATCATGTACTTTATTGATGTTGGAGATGGAGATCATGGGACCGGGATAAGGCTTCAGATGTTGTTGGAGTTTACTAATTTTTTGTACTTTGGTTTCAGTGCTGTATTTCTAACACTGTGACTTATTTTCCAACTTTACTAGACACATGTGACATGCATCATTTATATATGCTCCAGTTGTTATATTACTATCAGTATTCTGCTATTTACTTTTTTTGTACGGTATTAATGATTATGCTATTGTTTGATATTTTCCTCCCAATGTGTATACTCTTCCAATGAGGGAATATTTTCCCCATTATCACACCGTGGAACTCATTCCTATTTGGATGCCTCTGTCATTTGGGGAAATGTGCTTGAGTTTATGTGACCAACCAGGTTCAGAGCACCTTTTGGAGGCACCTAGAACCGATACGTTACAATATAGATAAATATTAAAAAAAATTATTTAATATATAAAATTTAAATTTACTTAAATTAATTCTCTTATTTTTATTGATTTGATTTATTAAAATACAAAAACAATTGTGTGAACATAAAAATCTATTTTTAGAAAAACATTTCATTTATATTCATATGATATTTATTATTATTGATAACCAATGAATTCATTTTATAAATGTGAAAACCATATAATTTTTATAATTTAGTTATTCCTATTAATTTCATCATATTTTAAGGGATATGTTATAATGGTGATATAATAATACTTTAATAATAGATCGTGGTTCATTTAAACTCGGTGTTGCATGCAATGAAATCTATCAAAGAGATCAAATTTATTTAAAAATCTAAATATCATAAAATATTTTTGTGTTACAATTTCTCCTAAACAACCTTGAATATAAAAAATCTCAGAATGTAGAGAGATTATAACATAAATACTTTACAACTTTTATGACTTTTGAGTCAAAATTTACTGAAATTAAGAATATTATATGGCTTTGTAAATCCCATAAATTAGTTATTTTGAATTATTTTAGGAAAAAATAATTAAACCATACAATAAAATCATGGATAACTTCATTAAATCATATCCCAGGAATATTATATTGAGACAAATAATTCCCCTACAAAGATCATAACTTTTGATGTGATAATCAGTCCATTAATTGATTATGTTCACATAGGAAAATACAAAAAATCAAATTAGAAATACAGTTTAAATAAATATAGAGACCAATTAACAAATAAAAAAATTAATGAAGTATATGTATAACTTAATGAATAAAAATAGAATTAGAAAACACTTTAACAAATTATCATGACCCATACCCTGGGGCCCGTTCTGGAACATACCCCAAGCCCACCACCCAAAGTCCAAGGGATGGAGACTAGCACTGAAGTCATCAACCTACAAGTGGGAGGCATTTGTCAGAGTACTTGTATGAATGCACACACAACAACATCCCAATGCTAGAAAGGTAAACAAACATTCCACTAAACAAACACTGAGTACAGGTGCAACTAAAAGTAAAATGGTCCAAAATATAAACCCAACAAAAGAATAACTGGAAAACAAAAAAGTACAAAAGATACACTGGAAGTCATCTACTAGAAACCCCACCTAATGGGTAAGTATAGAGTAGCTACCGGAAGTTGTAAAAGTACACCCTGCATGCATGGTATCATTGGGAACCACCAGGTCCTATTCCACCAAGTCCTCCATCAAGTCGACGGGAATCTACACCAGACAAAACACGTGAGAGCGAAGCCCGTGTAGGGGTGAGTAACAAAACACTCAGTAGGGACCCCAAAACAAAAAAGGAAATAACACAAAGAAATTCACAACCAAACCAAAAATAATGATCACTAAGTATGATCACGAAGCAAGAAAGACCACACTAGGTATATTCTAGAGTAGGAAAGTAGAACCATTAGTCACATCGTCGAACACCATGGGCTGCTGGACAATGCCTCTTCAATGAGTATAGTATCTCTACCGAGTCATACAGAAACTACTTCCCACTAACATTATGACTTTTTTGGTACTAATACCTAATGATTACCATGGGTATTCTAGTTCACACAGAAGGTTCTCCCCACTATGGGCATGCCTGGTCACATAGAAGCCCCTTCCCACCTATGGCCATATTGAGGTACTCTTCCTGTCAAGTATCGTGGTTCTGTCGGGTCACACAGAAGACACACCCCACTATGTTCATACTTGGTCACTCAAAATCTAATTATTATTGGGTCATAGTATTCGATCCACATAGGGTCTCTTGTTAGAGTCATTATGTCTCAGCCAACCATAAGGTTTCCACGTGTAGCATGCTTAATCTTGGGAGAACTGCTCTCCAAGCCATTCACTGAATTCAAAATTCCATGAAATCCTCCATATAGTATTCCAAAATATCTCTCTCATTGTGAGGGTTCCAATTATGCAAACATCTCATCAATCGGAACACCAGTTTGCAAGATATTAATGTTCTTTTTAAAAATGGTTTGGTTGGGTTCAGCTTCGATCCGACCCAATCCAGGGTCCGTCACCTCAACTCAGGTCCACCGACTTTACCCGGACCCAGCACGACCTGGGTCCAGTCCATTGGGTTGTGGGACTGACTCACACCCTTCCCTCTCTGACTGGCCAAGACATGGCAGGAAGCTACATCTAGCACCCCTACCCCTCAGGTCATCCGTGGGGCCAGCTCTCCCTATCACAATCAATTGACCGCGGTCCTCTATGTGCAACATGGCGTAGTGCCCCAACTACCACTTCCGGCCACCAGCACGAAAGTTGGAGGCTTCTCTCACTGCCTCGTGGCCCAAGAGGGCTGCAGTGGTCTTCTCCCATAGTGTCATCGTCCTCCACTCAATGGTGCGAATGAAAATAAAATAACCTTTTTAAGTTATTTTGTTATTTTCTGAAAAGTCTGAAAATTAAATTTTTCGTCTGACCCTTTCCAGTTGAAGTTAAGTGCTTTCTAGGAGGTTCATGGAATATTAAGTTCAATGGTACCCTTAGATTTTCGATCTGAGCACTGGTTCAAATTTTATAAAAACTCACTCATGCGTTTACTTAAGTGAACTTAAAAAACATTCAAAATTCCGTTTCGGGCTCACTGGACCTAGAAATCACATGGTGTTAAAGAATGTGGTATAAAAATAATTCCATATAATTTAAAAAAATATATATGGAAATTTTGGGACATTACATTCCCCCAAAATTAGAACTTTACTCCCCAAAATCCAAAACAAAGGCTAATCAAACAAGTGGGGGTACTGAGCATGAATTTAAGCCTCCCGCTCCCAAGTGCTCTAATTGAGATTCCCATGATTCCACTGAACGTGCACCATAATAATCAAACGTCCATGAATGAATTGCTTGTGTCGATCCTCTATCTTTACCAGGAACTCTGAAAACATCTCCCCATCATCAATGTGTAGCTCACCCCAGTCTATGATGTGTGATGGATCATGCACGTACCTCCTCAGTCGTGACACGTAAAAAAAATCATTCACCTGGTGCATATGTGGGGAAAGAGCTATGTGTTATGCCACCTCGCCAACTCTGCTGAGGATCTGGAAAGGTCTGATGAACCTCGAAGATAACTTATCACCCTGACCAAACCACTGTAATCTTTTTCGGGGTGAGACCCAAAGGAAAACATGGTCTCTATACTCGAGGTCCAAGGGTCTCTATCTCTTGCAGGCATAAGACTTATATCTTCTTTGTGTAGTCCTCATCTGCTTCTGTATGATATGCACCTTCTCAGTGGTAACCCATACCAACTCTAGAACCATGAGTGTTGACTCCCCTATGTCTGTCTAGCATAGAGGTGATCTACATAGATTCTCATATAATGCCTCAAACGGTGTCATGTTGATGGTGGAGTGATAGCTATTGTTGTATGACAAATCCACCAGTGGTAGGTGGTCCTCCCATCCACTAACAAAATCACGTACATAATCCCAAAGCATTTACTTTAAGGTCTATATGGTCTGCTCTTTCTGACCATCTGTCTGAGGACAAAAGGTTTTTCTCAAGTGAAGCTAAATCCTGAATGCCTCATGAAAAACCTTCCACAACTAGGATGTAAAAATTGCATCCTGGTCTAAGAAAATCATTGAAATGACCCTGTGAACCTCACTATCTCTTGTATGTGGAGGCATCATAATCCCTCTACTGTTCCTTACTCCCGGATGGGTAGGAATTGAGCCGACTGGGTGAGTCGGTCAACGATCATCCAGATAAAATCGTAGCCCCTAGACATGCATGGTAACCCCATTACAAAATCCATGGATATATCATCGCAATTCCATTTTGGTACCTAAAGTGGTAATGCCAAGCTTGTTGGGACCTGATACTCAGCCTTCACTTGCTGAAAAGTGAGGCATCATGAAACGAACTCTGCCACCACTTTCTTCATTCATGGCCACCAGTACTAACATCATAGGTCTTGGTATAACTTTTCCACACCATGATGTACCATTAAAGGGGGTTTATGGAACTCCCTCAGCACCTCCTCCCATCATGTCACTGGTACTATGGTTCATCCTCTGAAAAGGATGATGTTCTCCCCACCTATCGAGAATCTATTAAGAGCTTGTCCTGAGGATAACTGAGCACGTTGGGCCTCACATTCAACATCCATAAGTTATTCCCACAGACCTTCTGTAAGAGTGGGGGAGTGACAGTCATTTACTGAAGGTAAGATTCTTCATCTCCATCCACAAATGATATCTGTATCACAATTGGATGCTTCATCACCTCACTCAGGAGCAATAAACTTGACCTCCTTCTAAGTGCGTCTGTTACAACCTTCCCCTTCCTTGGAGTATAGACTATCTCAAAGTCATAGTCCTAGAGGAACTCTAGCCATCTCCATTATCTCAAGTTCAGTTCCTTCTATGTATGATATAGCTGAGTCTCTTGCGGTAAGAGTAGATGCTAAATCATTCACCCATTAACTAGTTCCCCCACATATTCAAGGCAAATACCACTGTTACTAACTCAAGATCATGGGCCATATAGTTCTACTCATTCTTCCTCCACTACCTTGAGCCATAGGTGATCACTGGTTTCTCATTTATTAGGAAACAGCCCAATATATTCCTTGATGCATCGTAGAAGACTACAAACTCAATTCCCTCTTCTGGTAGTCTCGTGATGGGGGAACTTTTTAGTCTCTGCCTCAGCTTGTGGAAACTCTACTGGCACTTCTTCATCCACATGAAGGGTTTTACCTTCCATGTCATGGATAATAAAGGTGATTCTACTCTAGAAAATTTGGGCATGAACCTCCAATAGTATCCAACCAACACTAATAAACTCCACACCTCAGTTAAGCTCCTGGGTGGTTCCCAAGCAAGCACTACCTCTATCTTGGTCGAACCCACTACAACTCCAGTCTCTGAGATGAAGTGTCCCAGAAAGTTGACCTCACGAATCTAGAACTAGCAATTTGAGAGATTACCATAAAGTTATTTCTCTCAGAGTGTATCCAAGACAATCCGTAGGTTTGTATCAGGATCCTCCTCATACACTGAGTACACCAAGATTTCATCAATGAAGACTACCATGAAATGATCGAGGTAAGGCTGGAAGATCATGTTCATGAGTCCCATAAACACTATTGGGGAATTGGTCACATAGAAAGGCATAACCAAGAAACCATAGTGGTTATATCAGCATCAAGAGGCTATATTTGGTAAATATTCTTCCTATACCTGAAGATGATGATATCCTGATCTGAGTTCGATCTTCGAGAACCACCACACTCCCATCAGATGATCAAAGAGTTCTTCAATCCTTGAAAGTGGATACTTATTCTTCACTATAACCTAGTTCAGGTTCTAGAAGTCCATGAATATCCTCATCTCCCATATTACTTCTTGAAAAACAACATTGGGGATACCCATGGTGAAATTTTGGGCCTTACGAACCCCTTCTCTTGCAAGTCCTCCAACTGTACCCTCAACTCAGGTAGCTCTGTGAGAGCCATCCAATATGCTGGTGTGGATATATGTGATGTCCGGGGGTACAGGTCAATGCAGAAGTCTACCTCCCTGGGAAGAGGTAGTCCTAGAACATCCTCAGTAAATACATCCTCATACTCATACACCACTACAGGAAAGATTGAACTCCTCTTTTCCACCACACCAAGGGTGCGGGTAGACAACAGGTGATTGATCAGCTACACTATCCACTGATAACCTTCATCTTGTGCTACAGGATTTCCCTTCTCACCAGTGAAGAAAACCTTTGTCCCATCCTTGTGGAAAAACCACACTTTGCATGTAAAATAGTCAATATGAGCATGGACTATGGATAACTAGACTATATGCATGATGACATCGTAAGGTCTCGACAATGCTACTATGGGATCCCAACTGAAGATCTTATCCCATAGAGTAGTCTCAAATTAATATAACCTATGTGTAATCATCGAATCCCCTACCATAGAAGTCTATAATTGTAAGGATCAATCTAAAGGCTCAATCAGAATCTCTAATCCCTGAATGAGGTATGTGAAAAAAAAGAGTTACTGGAACCTATGTTTATAAGAACAAAATTTAAGGTGGAGAATATATAGATCATACCTCTAATAATCGCTATAGCACCATGGTCATAGGCCTCCAACGCCAGGAGAAAGCCTTTCCCCTATCTACAGGCTATATGAACCCATAGTGGAACACCTGGGGGTGGTGGTGGTAGCACCACGAACCATCATCCACCGCCTGCCACTCATCCTACTACCATGCCACGTATGCTGCCCAGCAAACCTCATCACTTGAACCTCTACCTCTACCTTGGAAGTCCCTCGACCATATGCCAGTTGTCTACATGGTGGGTCAGGCATTCAAAAGCCATGTGTCCCTACATGCCGCACATGAAGCACATTTCGGTCCCTTACTGACTCCCTCTGCTCTAGGAGCCCCGCACTGCTGACCTAGAGTCATGGAGTCATCCCCTGAAAGACCAGGCCCACTTGGGCCCTTTTATCTACTGCCTACTGCTCACTAATAAAGAATCTGTCGCCTGAGGTTAGCTGGTGGCTCCAACTATTGGTATCTGATCTACTAGGACTCTCTCCACTAGAAGGTATCGCTCCATCACTCTAGCCTAAGTGGAGATGATGATAAACATCATTGATGCCATGATCTCCCATATGAGTCCCTGCTCAAAGGTCTAGACCATCAAGAAAGGGTCTCATGCCATTTCTGTGTAGTAGCGAGAGAGGTCTGTAAAAACTCACAGAGTACTCTTCCCCTGATAGGATGCCTTGCGGTATGTGAATCTGCTCCTATATACATACTGAGCCCAAGGTCACGGGGAAGAAATCCTCCTTGAAAATCCTCCCAAATTCATTCCAAGAGAGGGTTACCTCATCGTGAGTCTAAATCATCAGGCTCCACCATCTCTCTACTAGGCCCTGAAGAAGTCTCGTAGATAAGATCGCCATATTCTCAAGCGGTGTCCTCACTAAGTGGAAGACTCACAGCACTGCCTCCAGCCAGTCCTTAGCGACCTGAGGATCTGTCTCACCCCTGAACCTGGGAGGTCTCTGTCTCTAAAAATCTTGCAAGACACTAAGTATGCATATGTTTTATACTAGTAACACTGATAATAATTGTTGATAAATGGGTGGTGGAAATATCGATGAACCACTTGGCGGGGCTATCTCTATTACTGGTCCTTGAACTGATGCCTCATCGCTAGGCAGTTTGTCTACAATATCACGTATCATAAGCCTATCTGGCTATTTGTGTGGATCCATCCTGAAATACATCAAGATGCTCCATGGTCCGAAGATTATACCTGGTGAGATGACTCTTATCCAAGAATAACATAAGGAGACACTTATGCAACTAGTGTTTTCATGTATATATCCTAGAAAAAGAATTTATGGTCCTGGTGTATGGATACATCATCCACCACTCCAACACTGGACCCCCCAAATCTAAAAGTCGAACTCAAAACATTAAACATTGTTTCCCCAAAAACAAAACAAAAAACTCTTAGTATTTGACATAGAACTGACCACCTATGATACCACTTTGTCATTACCCATACCCTAGGGCCAATTCTGTGACATACCCCAGGCCCACCTCCCAAAGGCCAGGGGTTGACGACTAGCCCTGAAGGCATCAACCTGCAAGTGGGAGGCATTTTCCTGAGTACCTGTACGCATGCACACATAACCAGGTCCCAAAGATGGAAAGGTAAATAAGCATTCCATTAAACAACCATTGAGTAAAATTACAAGTTCAACTGAAAATAAAATGGTCTTGAATACAAACCAAACAAAATACTAACTGGAAAATAGAAAGTAAAAAAAAGATACTAGAAGTCGTCCGTTGGAATCCCCACCAGATGGGTAAGTACTGAGTAGCTACTAGAAGATATAGAAGTACACCCCACCTTTCTAGTCTCACTTGGAAGCAATAGGTCCTGGTCCAACAATTCCTCTATCAAGTCGGCAGTTGTCTACACCAGACACAACACATGAGGGTGAATCCTGTGTAGGGATGAGTGACAAAATACTCAGTAGGGACCCCAAAAATTTGAAATACCCCAAAGAAATCCACAAAAAAACCAAAAATCATGATCACAAATAATGATCATGAAGCAAGACTTATCACACCAGGTATATTCTAGAGTAGGAAAGTAGAACCATTAGTCACATCATCGAACACCATGGGCTATAGGATAACTCATCCTTAATGAGTATAGTGGTCCTACCGGGTCACACAGAAGCTTCTTATCACTAACCTTAGGACTATTGTGGTAATCATATCTGATGAGTACAGTGGGTATGTTGGGTCACACAGACTCCTCTCTCGACTGTGCACATGCCAGGTCACATAGAAGTCACTTCCCACCTATGTCCATACTAAGGTACTCCTCCTGTCTAGTATCATGGGTCTATCGGGTCACATAGAAGCTTCTCCCCACCGTGGGCCTACCAGGTCACGCAAAATCTTCTTCCTAGTGGTATATAGTATCTTATCCACATAGTTTCGCTCGTCATTAGTCTTTATGTCTAAGCCAACCACAGGGTTTCTGCACATAGCACACTTCATCTCAGGAGAAATGCTCCCTAAACATTTCATGGAATTCCAACTTCCATGAAATAATCCATAGAGTATTCCAAAATATCCTCCTCTTCATGAGGGTATCAACTCCATAAATGGTTCATCAATCAGACTCCCTGTTTGTAAGATATTGAAGTTTTTACAAAAAGTGGTTGGTGGGGTCTGGGTCCGCCGACCCGACCTGAACCCTACCCATCCTAGTTCTGGTCCCTTGGGCCATGGTAATAGCTTGCACCCTACCCGATCCGCATGGGAGGGATGCATCTGGGATCCATGTCTGGAACCCCTACCCCCAGGTCATTCTTGAGGCTAGTTTCATCATGACGTAGACAGTTAATCGTGGCCCACTGCGTACGATGTGGTGCGGTGATGCGTCTTCCTCCACTAACTTCCATCAAAGAGGTCGATGACTTCTCTCACTACACCACAGCCTGAGCTCTCTACAGTGGTCTTCTCTATTGTGTCATCATGGCTTGCTAGCATGGCATTCTACGAACCACCAGGTCGGCACCAGTGGTTCATTTTTCGTGTCTCTTTCTCTTACGGCTTCTGAGGGATTCCATCTTCCCTGCGATGGCCTTGAATCCTCCTTATCACCCACTTGGAACTTCAGTCATGAAGAACACACAAGAGGAGGGGATCGAGCCTTGTTCATATCAGCCTGTACCCTACACGTTAGAAATTTAAAATAGGGGGATGTTTGGGGAATACAGTTATATAAATAATAATTCAATGCCAAATATAAATCCAAAGAAACATTACCCTCCTGTAAGATCGGAATATCCACAAATCAACTTGTTCGTGGGCCGATCCACATTCGTTTTTTTTAATGAAGAATATGGAAAACATAAACCAAAACAAACCCCAACCTCAATCAATGTTGATGTGGCCCGCCTGTGATGATTCAATAAGTATAAGGTGTTTGTTTCTTCCTGGATCCATTATTCAAGGTGTGTCAATGTTGTTAACTTTCCACTAGAGTTATTCATTATTTGTTGGAGAGAAAACTTTTCGGTGGTTTGTCAGATAATTATACGCCATTAACCCTCAATTATCCAACATATTATTCCATAAAAAGGAAACATGTTGCAGTTTTTTTATTATTCTACGACATTTCATCATTATGATATTTCATTTATGAAACAAAATAGATATTTCGCTTCATTTAAAGCGTTGTTATGATGCACATTAATGATTCATTAAGGAGATTCCTTTAATGTGCCTCATCGTCGCCTCATCGCCACACCGTAGCCCCATTGTCCCCCACTCAACAGTGTGAAGGAAAATAAAATGACGTATTAAAGTTATTTTATTATTTCCCAAAATGTACAAAAATTAACTTTTCTATCCAACCCTTTTTTGTCGATGTTAATTCCTTTCTAAGTGAATCGTGGTGTTCTGAGTTCAATGGTGGCCTTAGATTTTTGATCCGGGCACCGGTTCAAAAGTTAGATAAACATGCTCGTATGTTTAAATAAGTGAACTTAAAAAAGTTTTAAATTCCATTCCAGTATCATCAGGCCTCGGAATCGCGTGTCTTCAAATTTTTTGGTCTCTAAATAAATCTATATAATTTAAAAAAACATTATAGAAATTATGGGACATTAAACACATGGTTACCTTCATGTCAAATCCCCTTAGTTGAAACAATTTGAATTATAACCCAAATTTAATGAATTATGAAAGATTATAAATATATAATGTAAAATGGGTAGTATATACACCCTATAAAATAAATTAGGTAAATAGAATAAAAATATTCCTTAATTAGCTGAAATTGAGATGAAATCCATTTACCTGAGTCCATAATTTAAATGTATTCTCTTTAAATCCAATATAATAAAATTATTTTAATTATTTACTTTGTTAATAAAAATTTTCAAGTTTACTATTACTTTTATTTTATTTAATACTATATTTTATACAATTACTTAATCAATTAAGTTCACATTGGATATTTTGATGACATTCAAATCATATGTCCAAAATGACTTTGATAGGTTGACTAAGGCCAATGTGGTCATTATGTTATCATCTAAATAATAATAATAATGAAATAATTATCATTTTTTTACATTAATTATTATTTTAAAATCAACCATGCAATATGGTTATGAAATTTTAACTATGTTACAATAATAGAGACGGTATGTCGTACGTACGCTTGAGTAAGGTTCTCATTTTTCAAGGATCATGATGGAAAGATAGTAAGTATTATTTTATAATTTTATAATGGTAATTATATCATATATACTATATTAATTCTTTAGATAAACATATATATACCATCAATGTAATGTGGTGGTGAAAAATGAATCACATCGCTTCTTGGAGGCGGTAATCCACATTTACGCACGAACGATATTATCATTTTTTAATAAATTGAAAGGAAGAAAAATGTTTGATATATTAATTTTACATAATGATAAATATTTCATGAATATAATATATGTATATATATATATATATATTAAATCCATCATTATATCTAGTCGTGATGGGTTGTGATGGAAAATGAATTACATCGGTTCGTGAGACGGTAGTTCACCATACATATGAATGATGGTTTCATTTAACATTTTATGAAATAGAATATGGTTATAGATTATTATATCAATATAATAAAATTAATTTATATTTAATATAATTATTTTATTATTTAATTATGGATTGAGATCATTTTAAGGTGGTATAAGAAGAAATAAAATGAAAACTCTTAGTTAAACCCCATATATTTTCATTGGAAAACCTCCCTTTCTTTACAACTTATTCCTTCTAAAGGTAGTTTTTTTTCTATAAATATGACCTATAGAATGTGGGAAGTGATTTTAAAAAGGTATATATTAAATTATTTACAAAAACAAGGTGATAAAAATGTGTGAGGAATAGAGGGGAAGAGGTTCCCTTTTATAAAAGAGGGTTTGGGGAACTCATTGTATTTTCAAAAGTATTAAATTAATGTAAATTAATTTTCATGTAAAAATGGTTCCAAAATAATATGATTTGAACATAATATTATTATGATTCTATATAATCTCATAAAATAAAAATGTAACAATCATAGGTGATGTTTTCACCCTTATCTTTTTGTTTTAACCCGTGTTAACCCTTTTTTATGATTATTGTGACAACAAAGTTTTAAACTCTTTACATGTCAATATAGCTAATATAATACACAAATTGTCACTTAAATAAATAGTGGTTTGTATTTTAAAACATATTAAAATAAATTTTCTAAATATATGATTTAAAAAAATCATTTAATAAAATATTATTTGTTATAAAATATCATTAATGTCAATTTTGGAACTATATAAAATATTATAATATAATATATCTCTAACTTTTTTAAATGGTTCAAAAATGGAATAGATAAAAATATAAGAAATATATGATCTTGATATAATCATATAATCAATTTTTTATGGTTTTTTGTTATTATATTAAACCTTATATTTTGGTTTAACTCCCAAGTTAACCAATTTTACCTTTATTTAAAGTAATGACTTTTCCAATATTAAAAGGTTATAATTTTACTTATAATGTGTTAATTGGATCATAAATTACCAAATGATGAAATTTTATACCATTTTTCATCTCAATTTATCTTTTTAAATTTTCTATTATTTTTAAATAATTTAATAAAACATTATTTAACATAAAATATCATTAATTTCATTTTTACTCTATTTATTTGATTTTAATTTGAAAACAGTATTTAAGAAATATAATGTTAAGATTATCTATTAAAAAATATATAATATGTTATTATTATCTATAATATTTATGGTATACCTTAATTTAGCCAAATAATATTACTTTTGGTGTCTTTAAAATCATTTACTTGATTTTTTTTATTGCTTGTACAAACATTGAGTAAATGTTATGTAAGAATTTAATGTAATTATTTCATCATAAAAAAATTATAATAAAATTACCATGATAAAAATAATAATTTATATTTTAAATAACCATTTATAACATAAAATAGTTTTTTTAACCATGTTAAAAAATATTATAGTTATTAAAAGAAAGAAAGTGATATTTTTGACTTTATCTTTTATATATATATTATAAAGGTAAATATCATATAAAAATGGAAAAATGTCATATATTCAAATACATGATTATTATGGATGAAATAAAATCATCAAATGAAATTATTTCTATGGTTAGGGTTATTATTTCGTTCTTATCATATTGTTTTAAACCTTAATTACCTAATTTACCCTTACCGTAGTGATAAATATTTACTGTTGTTACTATCATGATGAACAAAAATAAAAGGGTCCTATTGACCATCCCACATAGTGTAGTTAATTATTCATGGGAATTTATCATATTAAAATTTATATTTCCAAAACTACACTCATCTATAAAGGTGTAGCATAATGGAATTGCGGCGTCGAACCCATAGGGACAACTCGTATGAAAGAAACCTAGCAATAATAAACTTCTTGGTAGGATTCCTTACAATATCTCCTAGGTTAGGTTTTACTAAAACTATGTTTTTTGGGTTATAAATTAGATTAACAAGAATGAATAAGGTTTAATTTCAGAATTAATACAAAATGGTAATCCTAAATCTATCTTGGGATATACCTACAGCTTAGGCTACAAAGTGGTTAAAAGGTTGCCAATTGATCTTGGTCCAATAAATTAGATCTACCTAAGATAAAATTATTCTTTAGTCTAAATATAGTCAACAACCTAGGTGTAGTAATATTAAATTCAAGGTAGAAATTATCAAAATCTATTGGTCTTATCTTGCTCGAGTCCAACTATGTCAGGGTCCTTAGATTGCGTCTCCCATGGTCAGGGTTGTTCAAATGAATGAGTTAAACAATTTTTAACCTAATTACTAGCCACATGGTTACCAGTTTTTAATTTATATATTTATTACATTATAAAATACCCCTATTCTCAACCCTTAACCCTAATCAGATTATTAGTGCATGACGATATTAACTAAAAGAAGGGACACATGAAACATGTTTGACATAATAAAGAAAATTTTCAAATAAAATAAATATATAATATAAATAATATTAAATCAATTAAATACTAATTTTAATAATGAAATAATTAAAAAAATATATTGGTAATTGAAGTTTCCCAGTAATCAGAATTGTATTCACGCATTGGAATAGTAACACCCAAAGAACAAGTCTTGGAATCAGTAATCAAAAACAATGGAATGATTAAAATGGTAAAAGAAAGAAATTGAAACCATATTGAATGAAATATGAAAATAAATAAAGAATATAAGAAGGAAAAGTTTTCTAACTTCCAACTCTCCTTATTTCCAAGTGTTACTGAAAATATATAGACCTAAGTGGTTCATGACGTGTAAATTATTCACACCATGAACATGTTTTAAGTGAATTCTACATGAATACATTAACAACATGTAACTTAGTTCATGTCATATATTTAATATCTAAAAGGAACTCCAAATATATTTGATCTTAATGATTTCACATTATTTATCTTCAACAGGATTCATAATTTCAACTTCTCGCATCGTGCAATGAGCTCGCATTATGTATCTTCATCATGTTCAGACATTGAAGCCTTGATGATCTATATATAGGATTCATGTCATGTACTTTATTCATGTCTTGTAAATGGATTTTGTATATTGAAAAACTCTGGAATTTGGTATATTCTAAGAACACAGATCATTTACTTTGGATTCATGATGTGGCATATCCAATTTTGATGTTATCCAGCATGCCCTCCTTTGAGTCTTGATTTCTTATTTATTAAAAAAACCAAAAACTAATTTATTATAGAATAAATTATGACTAAATATTTAGGAAAAGTATCCAAAATATGTATATGAATTTTTCTAGTCAAATTCCCCCACAAAAGATAAATTACCTATCCTCAAGTAAAAATCATCCTAATTGCGATTTCAAATGAATTTTTTTAAACAATAAACATTCATGAAAATAAAAAATAAAAATAGGTGAACATGGGAAAAAATTTCCTCCAAAATCACTCCTACAAAGAAAATAAATCAATCCTTGTAGTTATATTAATTATTCAGATTATTTCTTTTTTTAATTAGAATTTCAAAAATGTTCCAATAAATTAATACCCTTTTTTCAATTTTCCTCACAATGAATTTCCTCTCATAAATCAAGGTAAAATGTAATTTTATTTATGACCATACCCTAAATACATGTTTCTAACCATAGTCTTGAATTGGTTCTATCATCTCCACTTCATAATGGAAAAAATAAAAATTAACTAGATATATTATTTAATAAGTTTCAAATATATCTGAGGATGAGGGAAGGTAGATAAATAATAAAAATCTAGCTCAAAAAAAGATGGTAAGCTTTATAAAATAATGCATGATAATAATGAATATTAGGAAGAAGTAATTCCTTATATACAAAATTGTCTTTGTGCTCCAAACAACACAAAGAGGGTCCATGAATATGTTAAGAAAGAATAAATGATGTTCTATATTCCTCTATATTTTTTATTTTATCTATATTTTAAAAAAAAATCCTTGGATATATCTCACATACATTACCTAACCACATATGATCCATCTTCCTTTCAAAAAAAACACATATGATCCATCTTAAGATTCATCAGTTTAGTAATTTTGATTTTTGAGCTGGATAATACACAAACCTTTATTAGGAATAGGGTATGCACAGAAAATATTGAAGGTAATCATAAACCATGTCTTATAAATCTAGTGAAAATGACACTTTACATATCCTCAATATCAACCTCCCATGTAATATAGAGATGAAAAAACCCCCATGCATGTTCAAAATAAAATCATGCATAAAGCCAATAGTATGATAGGAAGGGATAGTAGGATTGAAATAGTTCCAGCCTAATAAGGTTATTCATGGCCACTGTGGGCTAAAGAGGGAATGTTGTATAGGTGGGTCTCAAGATAAATGGATCAAAAAATATTTCCTCATTCATTTTAATAGTGTATTTGTTTAATAATTTTTTAATAATATCACAATGAAACTTCTGATATGTTTACATTCTCCAGGTATCTCTCAAGAAATATTCTTAGAAAATAATATGAGAATGTAGGTCTCAAATCCTCTAATTAATGGGAATATAAAATAGGGAAACCACTCAAGTCATAATATCAAGTAATTAGTAAATCAAACCCAACTTCAAGAATCAATAATTATAATTAAATTTCTTAATATTGTAGTAATGCTAAAATTTTAAAATGGAATTAAAATGGAATTTAAAAATCTCCAAACAAACTTTTTCTTTTACTTAAATTGGTGTAATGAGATTCCATGTTAAGAAATAAGGCATAATTTTCTTTTAGGCTAAGGGAAGGTGAGTAGATGATAAAAATAAAGCTCAAAAAGGAGGGTACTATCTATAGTATAATGAATGATAATCATGAATAGTGAAATTAGTAACTCTTCCTAGGAAATAATGTATCTATTCTCCAAAAATCTTAAAGAGAGTACAAAAATATGTCAAAAAATCATAAATAATTCTCCCTATAACTTTATCTTTTTAATTTTTTTTGTTTTTTAAAATAATATAAAGGACATATCTTATATCCATAACATAACCTCATATGGTCCATCATAAGATTCATCTATCTAGTAATGGTGATTTTTGACCTTCTTAATACACAAACCATTTTTTAGGGATAGGGTATGTGTAGAAAATGCTGAAGGTAATCATAAACCATGTCATATAAATCAAGTTAAAATGTCACTATAAGTATCCTCAATATCAACATCCCATGTGTAATAGAGATAAAAAATTCCCCACACTTTTTCAAAATAAAATAATGGATAACACCATGTGTATAGTGGGAATGGATAATAGACTTAAAACTATTCCATCCTAATAAGGTTATTCATGCATACTATGGGATAAAGAAGGAATATTTTATAGGTGGTCCTCAGGATAAATTTCTCAATAAATATTTCCTTAATCATTTTAATAATATATTTTTTCAATCATAACCTCCATAATATCACAATGAAAGTTCAAATAGGTTTATATTCCCTGGTTATCTCTTAATAAATATTCTCAAAAAATAATATGGTAATGTAGGTCTAGAATACCCTAGATAATGGGAATATAAAATAGTGAAATAACTCATGGAATATTATCCAATAATAATTCAATAAAATAAACTATAATAATATAGAATTATAATTAAATTTCTTAAATCAATAATAATTCTAAAAATCTGAATAAGAAAAAAAATTGGATTTTAAAAATCTCCAAACAAAATTTTTATTTTACTTAAATATATGCAATGAGATTTCAAGTTAAAGAGTTATTTTAAGGGAAAATGTATATGAACTAATGAAAACAAGAAAAACTCCAAGTTTATAGAAAATAATTCTCAATAAGGACTACCGCACATATATAATGAAACATTGTCTACACTTTTCTGGAAATTGACTTGGGAGAGATATAAAGTATAGGATATGCATAAATTAAATGGAAATTATGAATCTAAAATTAAGGAATTGAGAGCTCCATGTAGTGAAGGTTATTCCATGGGGGAAATTATTAGATGGTGGTCGAAAATAGAGATAACTGAAAAAGTGTTAGAAACAAAATATTTACACTAGATAAACCATTATCTGAAAATTAATTTTTTATTTTTAAACAATTTTAAAGGGAAGCGAAAACCCAATTCGGTAAAAAATACAGAGCATTAAACAAAAAAAGAGATATACAAACCATTGAAATAAATTTTAAGTCTATTAGACTAGAAAAACCATTAATACACATGGGTTAATCAATATGTAAGTACAAAAATGGGTAGTTTCCCATTTTCAATGGTAGGAGAAAACAAATCAAATAAATTCATGAAATGACTATAATAAAGTTTTTGATGAATGACCAACAAAAATTTCTAGAAAATAAAAAACAAAGATCCTAAGAACACAATGAAAATATAGAGAACCAAAAATATGGGTTACCTCTCATAAAGAAATAATAATGACTACATCGTCTAGGATTATGGACAAAAGTTTAAATGAATTTTAAATAAAGGGAACACCATTTGTGAAATGGTTCTTGATAAATTTTGAGTTTTTTAAATTATCCTTTATTTTTTAATTTTGATTTCCCCATAGTGGAACACTTTGAAAACATTAAAGGGGACCAACTATCAGGATTTTATAATGGTTCATAAAGAGTTTGTGAATTTCCAAAACATATCTCATGGGAGTGTCAAAATAGGTGTGCAGAAAGGCCTCATTGTCATGCACCATGTGAAAATTGAGTCAAATACCAATGTTCCATTTTCAGATTTATGACCCCTAGATACACTTATACTATACCTTAATCTACATTTAGTATCTTGATAGGGATACAATTACTTATAAACCACTCACGCAATAATTTACCAAAATTTCCGGATATTTTCCTATACATAGAAATATTCCTTAGGTTCTCACAAAACAATTATATTCCTAATCACCAAAAATAATTATACTATGATCTAATACAAAATATAGTAACTCATTCCTTTTATGCATAGTATTACATGATTTATAACATAAATATACAATAAGTATAATGTTAAGATCATGGGGCCTAGTGTCATTGGAAGACCAGGTTCATAATACATCAAAAAAACTAAAACATGATATACTTATTTTTTCCATAATGAGATATTAAATCCATTTGAGAACCAAAAATTGTATAGGATACCCATGGTAATACATAAAATAAATGGGTGATCTAAAAAACCTATTAATGGAATAAACATTATAATTAAACATAACATGTGAGTCAAAACTGTAACATTATTTTATAAAATACCAGACTCATGAGTATTCACATGGAAACATAACATAAAAAATGGTATCATAATATCATAGGAACATTGAAAATGTGGTAGCGATACACAATATGAAACATACATAAGTCAAATCTAGTTGATAGGACAACATCACATGGTGGATAGAGTTTTATAGTAGATTAGGTTTACTACCTAAATCCTGTATATAACATATCATGGGACAAGAGATTTACCCAATTCATTGGAGCACCATCTATGAACACACATCATAACATGTTCATGATTATTTATTCCACAAAAATTAAATAAATCATAATGAATAAACATAATAATTACCCATAGAAAGAAAATGGGTTGTATAATCTTTCCCCATATCATAATCAAAGGAAATTTCATAACGATGGAATTTGATGAATGAACTTAAGACATGTATTACCCTATGAAATTAAGGGATAATAATTTTGGTATATATATGAGATACATATATAAATAATTTTTAATCATTACATAACTTTAAATATAGGGAGAGAGTGTGTGTGTGTGTGTATTAGATAGAGAATGGTTATAACCTAAAAAATGGTGGTTTAGAGAGATCCCTTACCTCGAGTATAATTTTTCATGTATGTTATTTATCTTCCTGGATAATAAAATTATATTAATTATTTACTATTTTAATAAAAAAAATAAATTTATTATTTATTTTATTTTATTTATTACCATTTTATGTTAAATTACTTAATCAATTAATTTTATGTCGATCATTTTGATGATATTCGTCTCATATGTCAGAAACCCATTCAGTTGGATGACTATTATAAATGAGTTAATTATTTCATCATCTCCATAATAATAATCATAAAATAATTAAAATTTATATACATTAATTATAATTTTAAAAGAAACTATGAAATATGGTTATGAATAATTAACTAAGTTGCAATCATGAAGACAATGGGTCATACGTATACATGGGTAGCTTTTCCATTTTTCATCGATCATGATGGAAAGAAAGTAACTATAATTTTATAATTCCATAAAGATATTTATATCATAAATATCATATTACACACTTATATATACCATACATGTTATGCAATAATGAAGAATGAACCACATCGCTTCATGGAGGTGGTAATCCTCATGTATGCACGAATAACATTACCATCAATCAATCAATGGAAAGGTAAGAAAATATGTGTTATATTAATTTTATAGAATAATTAATTCATAATTAATATAATTTATATACATTAAATCCATCATCAGAAAATCTATCACAGGAAATGATGGAAAATGAATTACATCAGTTTGTGAGGTGGTTGTCCACCGTACACAGAAACGATGGTTTCGTTTCCCATTTTACGGAAGAGGGTATAGATGTATGTTTTCAAACTAACATAATAAAATATAATTATATGATATATTTTTATGAAATTATATCATCATGGATTAAAAATATATTAAGATGGTGTAAGAAGAAATAAAACAAAAATGCTCGGTTAAGAATTATACCTCTTCTTCAAACAACCTCTTTAGGTTTGCACCAAAATCATTCTAATGAGGGTTTTATTATCAAAAAAAAGACCTCTATAATGTGGGAAGGTAAGTAATTTAAGTATTTGGTTAGGTATTTTCTAATCCTAAAGGATAATTAAGTGTGGAGATGAGATAATAGGGGATTCCATTTTATAAGTGAGAAGCAGTGTCAGTTTTGTAAATACCCAAAACAATTCAATAATGGGAAGTCACTCTCAATCCAAGTGCCTCAAAAATTGATAAATTATGATTTATAGGGAAAATAAGTTCAATTAAAACCTCCACTGCAAAGAATAAATATTTTTAAAAAAAATTATTCCCTCTACCATTATTGTTACTCTCTTTTTCCATTTTAGTTTTCACCACAGTAATTAGTTTTTCACCTAGGTAATTTATCCTTTAAACATAAAAATAAAATGATGCATTTTATATATTTTTTATCTATTGATTATAAATATAAAATATAATTTATAAAATAAAAATATAATGTGTTATAAAAATTAATTTTGACATAAGTTCATGTAATGCACAAACACCAATTTTAACCTTTACCACATTAATAATTTTTTTATTAATTATGAAAAAAAAAATTGAAAATATTAAATAATATTAATTACTCTAATTAATAATATGGTATAATTGTTATCATATTTATTTCATATAATTGGAATAATTTAAATTAAAAATAAACCATAAAAATGCGATGAAAAGGAGTGTTTTAGGAAAATTCATTTTTCAAGAAATAAATGGTCTTATATAGTGTATATCACTACAAATAATAATTATATGGTTTTAAGTTAATATAAATAGGTATAAAATATAAAAAATTATCTATATAATTCTTTATTATGGATAATTTTAATTAATTAAAAATAATAATCTTTATGTAGTTTAAAACCAATTTTTAGAAAATTGTCTTTTTAAGTATAAAAATATACTGATACCAAAATCATGAAAATTGTTGATTAAAATGAAATTAATTAGATTATTATAAATAATATGATTAAAATTTCAATTTAATACCAAATACGAAATAAAATGTGACTTTTAAATTACTTTATTTAATGAAAATAAATGATAATATTTGAAAATTTTGTAAATTTAACTATACACTGAAAAATCAATAATTTCGGAAAAATACCAATATATTTACCTATGTTAATATTAATATGATGATTTAAAAAATGAATTTTTTTTTATAAAATAAATTTTATAAAATTTCCAAATATTAATTTTAATATTTACTCACAAAAAAAATAAAAACATTTTTGAAGTATAAAATGTATTTATAAAAAATTGAATGAACATTTACTAAGAATGTTTCAATACATTTATATAGATTATAAAAATTATATATATATATATATATCACAAATAATTTAATCATGTTCATACCCACCAATTTAATATATAGGTTATAATGGTCATATTTAAATAGTTATTCTTCGTTTAAGCTCGGTATTGCATGTTATATATGATATTGAACATAGTTTTATTTTTTCAAACTTGAGGTGTTACAAACCTAGCTAGGACTCCACCTATTAAACTAAATAAAACTATAATTTCATCCAATAAAGACAACGTATATTTGTAGATAAATATCTAGAGCATAGACCGATTTGTCCATTAAATACTTGAAATTTGTTTGGAATCGGTCAGTCCACATGAACACCTAGTAATTTCTTGTCAAAACTATAATATGATTCATAATAAAAGAATATTTGGGCATGAACCATCTATAATAACTACCCCATCCTAGTAAAGTTTAACATTTTACAATATTATTGGGAGTTATCTAAGAAATAACTACCTTGATCTTTAAAGAATTTTCAAATACTTCCTACTAAGACTCAACATGTCCCATGTAATGGACCTCATAGACTATGAAATCACACTTAGAAAACTTAATGAATAAATGTTGGTGATTAAGAAATATAAAATTAGCCTGAAAAAAATTGTGTTATCAACCTTGGACACTAAATACAAAATTATTTCATCTATAAACTACCCCAAAATCGATCTAGAAACTTGTGAAACATTGCATTAATCATTCCCATGAACACATATAGAGTATTATTTATAGAGAGAAACATCAAAATAGACTCATAATACCCAAATCTAAGTCTAATATATGTCTTCATATATCATTATCCTTCATTCACAACTTCTAAAACAAATAATACCATTTTTCTTCTATGAAAACATAATGGTAGTACCTAATATCATCACAATAGTCTAAATAAATCCTCTCTCAAAAAGAACATCTACCTGAAATCATATCTCCCACAACTCATAAGTTGTTATCCTATATTGATACATCGATATAGGAGTGAAACCCAATTACAACTATATCTTAAACTTGATATCTCACTAAGGAGTTTCATTTCAACTTATTCTAATAATTCATTAGGGTATTATTCAATAACATTAGGAAAACCATTACATAATCCTTAAGGGAATTCAACATCATCCAATCCTTTAAGGAAGACAAGGAATCAGCATGCCTTTATCCCATATAAGGGTCTCACTTTCCAATAAACATCACTTTGTAAATATTATCATCATAGAATATTATGAAGCTCCTAAATTTATCCTCAATATAATATTCCAAATATAGTCGATCCATGATAAGGATGATATCCTATGGCCGTATACACAAACATGGGAAATTTCCTCAAAATATATGTTTCTCAAGAACAAGTTCACAATCTCTGAACAAATCATAAAGCTAGATCAACCTTTAATTGGCATAGTCAATGATATGGATCATAGAATTATCTCCACCTCATGTATCAAATAATAGAAAAGGGTGAGTTAAGTGAAAGTGTGTGTAACTCCAAAATAAATTAATACATACACCAAAGTTGTAAGCTAGTAGGAAATACCTCATAGAATGTTTGGATATCCATAAATTAGTAACTCTATAGAGTGCATCTGACAATAAAATATACCATGGCCACTCCTTCCATAATGAATACCACCTTAGAATGAATAAAACCCCATGATTGATCCACTAGCAAGGTTTGCAGAATTTTCATCCTCAATGAAACGAGATCAAGAGGGTCAAAACCTTCTCCCTTTTGAATGAAACATCAAAAATTGGCTAAAAAAATCTGAACTTTCTGTCATATCTCTTCTCTATATAGAATCATAAAGACTCGTATCTCATTTTAATCTAGTTTTATCGAGTATTCTGTCAATAACATATGCATTTCAGAGTACCTTGAGATAAGAATTCAACATAAATTAGGTGACCTTCCAATGGATCTTTAAGTGAAAATCCTCCTCCATGTACCTCACTCTATCCTAATTTAAAAGAATATCTAATGAATTACTTAAGTGGTTATTATGTCAAATATTTAACTACCACATGCTTAAAATCCCCAAAAAAGGAAAATAGTCTCTTTCTGAGTATCCACCTTCATTATTGAAGAAAGAAACATGGATAGAAAATATCCTCAAATCTTATTTCACAAAATATTTTAATCCTCTTCATCCTTATGGAACATGAACCAACACTATATATGTAACGTCCTGACTCGTTTTCTAATAAATGGTGCCTCGGTCTATTTGGTCACATGGCCTCAAGCATACCTCCTCATATTCTAAAGGGTATCAACTAGAAGTAAGGGCCTATAGTGTTTCTATGGAGAGACTATGTCCTCATGTTAGAGTATATAATGCTAGTTGTAAACATATCAGTCAATAGTAGAAGCAATAAATCATACAAATAGAAGATAAATATACAATATAGGAATAAATAAACAATTACAAATGACATCTCATATACAAAATGATGTGTCATTTCATGTCTCTATAAATTCGGAAAAATAGGTATACAAGCATGAAGTACAATACATGTATCAAAAATCCCAAAATTCAAAAAAGTAACTATCCCAACAAGCATCATGAGTCTATATCAGTCATGTTAACCCCTTCTATTAACAAAAAAATAACTCAAGCATCATATAGTGGGCACTTTCCCTAGTCCCTACTTGAATCTATGAAGTCTATCAGGGTACCCAACAATGGCATGAATAGGGTGTGAGATATCACTTAATAGGCCACTAATAATGATCACTATAACAATCCAGTATACGTGATACAAACAGAAGCATTTTGAAATATATCACAATTATAAAAGTAATAAAAGTAAAGTTCCCAAATAATATGTGAAATTATCCATTCATAAAAGGCTCCCTGTAAATAAAATTAAATAAACTATATACAATGGTTATTTCATAACATAAACAATAAGTGATACTGTATATTCTACCCACTAAAGTCAAATACACATACTATGGATATCTGTAAAGCTTAAAAATACAATATCCACATCGGCCTCACCATTTAAACAAGTGTAAATACCCTCACATCTATTTTGTATAATCTAGCATAAAATATCCATCATGGCTATGTTGTATAATCAAGTGTAATCTATAATGGTCGTTTCGTGTAATCAAAAGTGTTGGACCGTGAAGAGTCAACTCCAAGGTATAGAAGGCCAAGGACTTCACATCAATTCCCAATATCATCTTAATGAAAACTCGGAAATGAATTAGTTGGAGTCCAAGGATCATGTAAATAGACCATGTCCAATGCGAGTCCAATAAAGTCAAGTCCAAGGGGTATCAAGGCCCTTGACATCCTATAGAATCAAAATCCTAGGAGTAAATAGGTCTGAGGTATCCACTACCATAATCAAGATCCATTGGAGAAATATCCAAAGCATCATATGGAATCCAGATCCAAGGTGTACCAACTGAGTCATCTACTACCATAATTAAATAATCAATCCATACATTCATTATTTCATAAATAAACATATTCCATGAGTTCATCCAACTTATTTTTAGAATCAATATAAAATCCTTTTAAACAATTTAATCATTAAACATCATATAAACACATGAAAAAGGAATCATAGAATTATTACAATTAATTCAATTTAATTCATTCAATTTTACAAGCTCCCAAATAAGTAGTGATCTTACATGCACCCAACGGGGTGGTTTAACATAGGGAAAAAGCAGGGACCCACCCCATGGGTGGCCTATGTTAATGTTAAATGAACTCCAACCATAAAACAAAACAAAAAGGGAAACATAACTAGTTATATTTAATTCACTTTAAAAATTTAACTAATTAAAGTGGAATTTTCATAAATTCTGATGTGCAAGACAATAATAACTATGCTTATAAAACACCAAACCCTAAGTGAAAGGTACATACCACCTACATGAGACTATATAAGAGTACTCATCCATTATTGACCTCTGACTCAGTCCAGATCTAGAGAAAAACAAAGAATAGATAAAATCCTTATCAATATGGAATATTTTATTCAACCTAAATAACTATATATATATATATATATATATATATATGAAGGAAAAATTGAATAATGTCATGATAGGAACATAGAACTTGTTGGCAAGGATCCAATGAGATAAGCAGCGTTTGAATCAAAGTTCAGATGGAGAAACAGAATCCAAGCCTAGGTTTAACCTTCAAAGGGGATTCTTGTAGATGAGATAAGGGAGGGGTGGGGTTTAAACTAAAAATAGAGTCCCTAACTCTTATTTTAAAAAAATAAACTTAGGAAATTACAGGACGCGTAAATTAATTACACGTCATGTAAATCTCATGGTCTTCCTCCCTAGGAAAAACCCTTTACACTACATGAAAGCTTCTATCCAAACCATTACACACCATGTAATTGATACACATAATGTATTCTGATTACATGATATTTAATTAGCTTGTAGCCAACCTACATACCTCTTGAAACTTCCTTTCCAAAAACAACCCAATCGGCCGAAGTCCCAACTTCAGTGTCTATGTCAAAAGTTAACAAAAATAAGGGTTTATCTAGAAATAAATGAATTCATACTTCATTGAAAATCCTAGGATCTTTCAATATTCCCCTGTTAAATAAATTCATCCAAGAATTTCCCTTCTAAGGGTGGTTAAGAACCACCTGAGAATAACTATGACCACTAATCATGTACATCAGCCTCCCACTCCCAAGTCTTGTCTTGTAAATGGACTTGATACCATAGAAATCGTACTAGGGGAACTAACCAGAGTTTTATAACCTTCATGATAATTTCAAGGATAATCATAGGATTCTCCGAAAAGGATGTATCTTCTTGTAACTTCACCTCATCTAGTTGTAGTGTATGAAACATTTCTGAGTGATAACGGTGCATATGAGGTACATGGAAGATGTAATGAATGGACCAGTAACTCTAAGGTAACTATGAAGAATATGATATTGGCCCGACTCTCTCTAGAGTCTCGAATGTCCTGAAATATCATGTTTAAACTTTACCATATATCCTAATTATTTAGTATCCCGACCATAGTGAGAAATGTAAAAAAGACATGATCCCAAACCACAAATTTTATAGGTCATAGATAATGATCGGCATAAGATCTATTTTTAGAATATGAAGTAGTTATATACTTTTGAATCAAATATACCAGATTATAATTCTCCTACACAAGACGTGGTTAATTAAATGATACCTCACCTACCTCTAACCAGAATAAGGGCAATGGGCATGGACTATCTTACAATTCCTCATAAGGTGACATCTGTATAGTCACCTAAAAACTATTATTATAGGAAAATAAACTAGGGGTATATTCCACTAACAAGAGCCCCCCAAAATCTAGGATTCATGATCACAATTATTTCTTCAAGAACTTCTATAGTGTGCTCTGACTATCCATCAGTCTAGGAGTGGTTTTATGTGATTAGAATCACTTATATACCCAACTCACTCTATAATTTTTTTTAGTAATGAGATGTAAACCAAGAATCCCTATTTGATACCATGGTATTAGGAACCAAATGAATATTTACTATCTCATAGATATAAAACCTACCTAGATCATGTACTAACAAGGTCTCCCTAATTGGAAAAAAATGGGAAACCTTTATGAGCATCTCCACAACAACCCAAATAATATCACTACCTTGAAGAGACCTTAGAAAATAGGTCACCAAATCCATCGCAAAATCATCCCATTTTCACTTCTGAATGGTTAACTTCCTTAAAATCCCATCTAGTCACTGATGTTATGCCTTCACTTGCTGACAAGTGGAACACCTTGTGAAAAAACTAGCTACCTCTCACTTTATCCCCAGCCACCAATACTAGTGATGTAGGTATTTGTATATCTTGCTAAAACCATGATGTATTTCCCAAAATGAGTCATGAAACTCCTATATCACATACTCTAGTGTGTCTACTGGAACCCATACATGACCATGAATACATTTAATTTCATCCTCGACCATAGTCCAACCAAGAGGTAGGTCCTCACCATCGACACTCTCATATAGGACTAGGCCTTCAAAATCTAATAATTGTAGCATTATCATACTATAAATAATATTAGAGGTCATAATTAATAAAGATATAAATTTTTGGCCTTGGATATCCTACTCCTCCAAGTGTATCTTTGAGAATAAGTCCATAAAATGCCACTCGCTACTAGACTCCTGAACTGCCTGTATTTGAACCCTCATTCTCAGTGTGTCATCCACTACATTACAATTTTCAGGTGTGTAGGCAATCTCAAAGTAAAAAAATAATGTAGGTAATCAAACCACCTATGATACCCTAGATTCATGTTGTACTATGTGAATATATACCTGAGTCGTTTTTGATTTTTGTACACCAAAAAATGCTTTCCAAGTAAATAATTCCTCCAACAGTGCAAGGCATGTACCACAGCAGCCGACTCAAGATCATGCATCGATAATTACTCTCATGTTTCCTCATCTAGTGATAATCTTATTCCATGAATCTATCCCTTGTATAACTACTCCTGTCTTAATACATGACGTGTCACAATACACGGTATAGTTTCTACCTGGGTATGGAAGAATCAGGACCAATGCTAAAGTTGGTCTCGCTTTCATCTGTTGAGATACTATCTCACAAATATATATATCCATACAAACCATTCACCCTTCTTAGTCAATCCCATCATCAATTTTTCTAAGCATGATAAGTCTATTATGAAACTCCTATAATATTCAT
The DNA here is from genome assembly GCA_963277665.1 of Viscum album. Lineage (NCBI taxonomy): Eukaryota > Viridiplantae > Streptophyta > Magnoliopsida > Santalales > Viscaceae > Viscum > Viscum album. The sequence goes on from OY728132.1 coordinate 1,884,524,430, forward strand.
CTAGTTCCAAGAAACTTATTATATAAAATATTTTCTTGGATTTCTCCCAGGAAACTCCATATCTCACCTTCATTAGATTAATCGATACTCCTGTCACTAAGATAATATGACCTAGTAAGAAAATATTCTCCATATAAAGTGGCACTTTGTGAGATTATCATATAACTAATGTTCTATCAGTGTATCCAAAATGATCTCATGATTAGAATGGTCATGCTGATTTTAAGAATACATAAAGATATCTTCCATAAAAAACCACCACAAATAAATCTAGATGAAGATTGAAAACTGGGTTCAACAATTCCATGAAAACTTTTGAAACATTCATTATACCCAAAGGAATAATCAAATACTCATATAGAACATACCAATTATAAAAATATGTATATCTTATGTCTGTAGTTCAAACACAAACCTGGTGATAACCTGATCCGAAATCAATTTTTGACAACACCCAGTCTCCTCATAGCTGGTTGAAGAGATTGTTTTTATATAGAAAAGGAAACTGGTTCTCAATCATCAACTGGTTCAATTTAAAATAATCTATATATATCATAAGGTTACTATCCATATTTTTCAAAAAACAATTGATCGTAGAACACCATGGAGAAGTACTGGGTTGTATAAATCCTTTTTCTTCCAATTTCTCTAGTTTCATCTTGAGATCCTACAACTCTGTAGTAGCCATACCATAAGGAGTAATGGATACCTATAAATCTCCTAGAACTAGATCGATGAATAACTCAACCAATCTCTCATAAATTAGACTAGAATATTTATCTAGAAAAATGGTTTTAAAATAACCATGAACTACTGTAAAGTCTTCTTGATGAGTGAACTAATCATTAATATACAAACTAGAAATAATATCTATCAACCTGCCCAACCCATGACGCTTTGGTCGATCCCATCTCATCTGGACATCTCATTCAACCTTGTGAATAAAAAATAAACCCTATGGTGATGTAAAAGTCACCCTCTGGTGATAGAAATCAACATATACATGATAATAAACTATCCAATTCATCCAGAGTATGATTTCAAACCTAGTCATCTTGAAGAAATAAAGATTCCATATGAAGTGACATGCTCCTATATCAAGGGGCACTCCCTTCTATGGCGTAAACCCTTTGTTCTGACCCCTAATAAAGTATCCATTGTCATAAAACCAACATAAAACTAACCAATGATCCCAAAGCTCTCCATAATAATTATAGATATGAATCTATGTAGAGAACTATATTAAAAAAGAGAAGATACTATCATAGAGGCTACTGAAATCATACCTCTCACTATAGATGGATCGGTGCTCTTATCCTTAGGTATATATTGTAAATAATATATATTACCTTAATCATAGCCCTGGGAAACTGCCTCACCACCCATAGTAGGACAACTCTTCTATCTAGGTATAATTAGTGTGTGGATGCCTTATACACAACCACCACCTTGGCCTAAATGACTAGAAGTCCTCTAGCACCCAACATGATACAGAGCTGTGAAACTGACTCCTAATTATGGATTTAGAGTTGACCCCATTCCTCTAACTTATTGAGGGAAGGTCCTATAGAAACACTATGCATGGCCCATCCTACCACAAGTTTGGCACTTGACTAGGTCTCGATCACACTGATTCCTCATATGCCTACATATCTTGCACCGGTGATAGAATATATCACTACTAGCACTAATATCCTGGTTGGTACTCCCCTTATGAGACATCTTAGAGCTGTGATTCCTTCCACTAGATGTTGAACTACTTAGCTAAAAGACCACACCAATATGCTATATTCCCCAAGCTTCCCTCAGTTTCATCTCTATAATAATAATTTGGTTCACTATCTCAATGATAGTCATTAACCAAAACCTATTGACCAATGATAAAATGGAATTCATGTGACCTTCCTTTAATCATCTTTCCCTCAATAGCTCATTAGTAAGAAAAACTGATGAAAAATGCTAAATATCATATATTATATAACATTCATCTTTCCCTACTCTAAATTCATAAATAAACTTTCATGATCTACTCTTAGAGACTCAAGGAAAAAGTAATCCTAAACCCTGGATTGGAAATCCCTATAAACTATATCTCACAACATATCATCCTGGTTCAAAATGTCCCACCAGTACTTAGCTTCTCCACAAATCATATATGTCACAAGCTTCACTCTCTTCTTTGAAGGTGTCTCTACATACTCGAAGATCGACAAAGTAGTATCAAGAAAAATTTTATAAACTAGTGGAACACTATCTCCCAAAAACATGGCTAGATGATCCTGCTAGAACACATGCATCAACTCTTCTATTGATGAGGTTGGCTTCAATGCTCCCTAAAAATTCTACATATATCATAAAAACACCTCATGGAACTATGCCTCATCACCCATGTCTAGAAACACCACCATTGTTTCATCTAGCACTATAAGAGGAACTACTAGTAACCCATCTCCCACCACCTCTAGAGCATGGTAATCACTACCCAGCTAGCGATGACTGGAGGACTTCATGGTAGAATGCCTCTAAAATTATGTAATCAAGAATGATATTAAGAAGATCAAAGTTTAAAAATATAGGACAAGTTGAACCTATCCTAGAAAAAATTAATTCCCCTATAAATTCTCCTAAATCAAGAAATGGTTAAAAGGGAATAGTCATAAAAATCACTAGAGTCACTGCCTATTTCCCACTTAATAGTTGAATCAAGGTCAAGTTATCTATTTCACCAATTCAATTTAATTTTGGATTCAAAAATTTATAACCAAACTATTTAAGTGTTTGGACCCAATAGTTCACCAATTATGATACATATGGTACCATACACCTCATGAACTAAAGTTCTTCATCCACTTAATCCATACTGTAACATGTTCTATTCCATGGAACCAATGGTCCATGACTCAATGTGAAATATTTGACTTCATAGGGTGTTTCTTGTATAAGAATAAGGAAAAAAACTTAGGTTATGGTAGGAACTCTAAGTAGCAACTATGTTTATCAATTCCAATTAATAACACTAGTAGGATTACAAATATATCACACAAGAATCATATCAAAAGTCATGCAGTTAGGCAATGCATCATATACGGAATGGAATAATACATGGTACGTAAATCCAAACATGTGCCTAAAATGATGAATGAGATGCATACAATAATGTCTTTTGGAAATGGTAAAACATATCCTCATTCATATTATTAATAACACCACAAATCATGTGCATCACTCAATGGTGGAATCAAATAAACTGTATTAGGAAAAATCCATAAAACAGACATTTCTATCTGTGGAAATTTAGTTTTTCTCTATACATGGGTTATCAACTCATAGAAAAAACTAATTACCAAATTCCTATATATTTCTAATTTCATTTCTATTGACTCAAAATAGTAAGGAAATGAAATAAACATCTCTGATACCCCTTTGTAACATCCTAAATCTGATGAAAATAAATGGTATTGTGATCTGGTGGATCACATGGCCTCAAGCACACCTCCTCGTATTCTAGAGGCTTACAACTAGTAGAAAGGGACTAGGGTGTGTAATTGAGGATACTATTACCTCATGTTAGATTTTATCATAGTATTAGTAAACATATCGGTCAATAGAGGAAGAAATAAAAAATCTATATATAAGATAAAAATCTAAGACAAGAATATATAAAAAATGTGAATAGAAATATCATATACAAAGAGATGTGTCATGTCTCAAAAAAGTATGGAAAATAAAAATACAATAACCTAGTACAATACATGTTTCAAAAAACAAAAAATACCAAAAAGGAACTATCCCATCTAGTATCACAATCCTAGCTCGGTCATATTCTCCCCCACTCAAAAAAAAGTCAAGAATCGTATAGTGGGTGAATCCCAGGGTCTCTACCTACATCCATGAAGTCAGTATGGGTACCCAACAATGCCATAAATATGGTGTTAGATATCACTCAGTAGTACTCCACTAACGATATCTATAAAAATCTAGTCTATGTGATATAAATAGAAGCAGTGTTCAATATATCATAATTATAAAATTATTAAAATTAAAGTTACCAAAGAATATGTGAAATATTCCATCCAAAATAGTATCCCTGTAAAAAATAGTCATGAAACTGTATATAAGGGCTACTATATAACATAAAAACAATTGATATTGTCCAGTCTTCCCACTGGAGTGAAATACCCAAACAAGTTCTATCTATAATCCATAAAAAAACAATATCCGCATTTTTCTTATCGTTTAAACAAGTTTAAATATCCACACAACCACTCTGTATAATCCAACATACATTATCCATCACATCCACGATGTATAATCAAGTGTCATCCATAATGGTTATGTTGTGTAATCAAAAGTGTCAGAACCAGAAGGTTTGAATCCAAGGTATAGAAGACCCAGGCATCCGCATTTAGTCCAAGTATCATCTCAATGGAAACATGGTAATGACTTGGTTTATTTCAAGGAACATGTGAACAGACCATGTCCAACATTAGTACAAGAAATCTGAATCCAAGGGGTAGCAAGGCCCTTGGAATCCTATGAAATCTGTATCCAAGGAGTAAACAGGTCCAAGTAATCCAATACCATAATCAATACCCATGGGAGAAAAATCTATTGAATCAGTATCCAAGTTATACCAACCTATTCATCTAATAACATAATCAAATCATCAATCCACACATTCATCGTTTCATAATTAAACACATTCCATGAGTTTATTCAACTTATTTCCACAATCACATGAAAAAGGTGGCATAACCTTCTCCTAATCAATTCAATTATATTCATTCAATTTAAAAATCTCCTAAATCAGCAGAAATCTAACACACACCTAATGGGGTGGTATAACATAGGGAAAAAGAAGGTTTCAACCCCATGAGTGGATTAGTTTGAGGTTAAATAACCTCTAACCATAAAATGGTACACAATTATAAACCTAATAGGTTCAAATTCAATCACATTAAACATTTCACTAATTAAAGGGGATCCTTGTGAAAGTTCTACATGTAGCACAACATCAACTATTCTTATAAAACACAAAAAACCTGAGGGAATGAATGATCCACCAACCATAGGTCCACAGAATAGTACTCATCCAATTTCAAACTTAGATTCATTCCAGATCAAGATAAAAAATAATAACGGATAAAACCCCTAGAAATTAGTCATATTATCTTGGACCTAAATAAATCTGTTGATATTAAGGTAAAAAAATAAATACACAACCAAAATATAGTAATTACATGTGGTATTCCAATGAGAAAATAATTTATTGAATCTAAGTCTGTATAGAGAGGTGGAACACAAGCCTAGGATTATTCCGAAAATAGGATTCCAATTCATGTGGAAAGGTAGGGGTGAGGTTCTATCCAAAAATAGAGGCTTTTCCTTTTATTTAAAAAGATGAAATCGGTAAATTGTACAAAATCTAAATTATTTACACATCATGTAAATATTTGGATCTTCCACCCTAGGAAAACTCATTTTTATATAGTGTAAAAGGTTCTAGATAGTGATCGCGTTGTCGATCGCGTCAAATTAGATGTTTATATTTAACTATAATTCCTATAGTATAGTAGCAACCCTAGGTCATCACTTAAAGGAGATTTAGATCATTAATTAGAAAATGAGGTTTTGATTAAGAAACTGAAAGGGGAATAGGGTTTTATAAAACTTGGGTTTTGTTTCTTAAAGAACAGAAATTGAAAGTTTATTACTACTGAGAGAAACTGGTTTGAGAAATCGTGATCAACCCGAGTAAGTGTCCCTTGATTCTCAATCTGTCATTTCTCTCAAGGTAAATGGAAGGATCATTGATTCCATGATTTTATACACACTGAAACCAGTAATTGAATTTGAGATATTACTAGGTTACCACCTAGTATTTGATTAATCAACAACATTGATTACCGGCAACTGCTCAAAATCAACAAATAAGAATTAATGTAAAAATAGAACACAATCAAGGCGTCACATCAACAACGGGATGAGATGACCAGATTTCTGTCAATGATAAAAATATTTCAAAATACAAGAAGTTGAATATTTATAGGTTCAATATTCTTTATTTTATCAACCAACAAAATCCAATTGCACACTCATGAAAGGGGGGGTGAGAAAAGAAGCAATCGCAATCAAATCATCACAAGATCTAGGTTATACATGGAAGCATGTGGATTCTTGTTCCTTTGATTTATATTTGATCATACCATAATAAACACAAATTTTGAAGGTATAAATGAAGAAAAAATTACAACAAAACAGGAAATCAATTATCTTATAAAGATTACAAGTGTGGAGGTCGGGATTACAACAAAGGACACTCCTCAAATTGATCACTAAGAGGTTTAGAAATACATGAGGGATAAGAGAAAAAATTGGGTAAAGAGAGCTCTCTGATTTGACTAATATTAACCAATGGTAATGAAACATAGATAATGAGGGGGAGGAGTGATTTTATGGGCAATTAAATCCAGATTTCCACATAAAGTGGTCAAGTATATAAAGGGAAAGGTGACTATTCAAGGAATATTTTTTACTCCATCTTTATCTGACTGGTTGATTTATGAAAATGCATGAAAATGAATTGACATTATATAGTCTTAGATTATATTTATCTATCCAAAGGAGGTGGAATCAGCCCAATTGGATCCATGAGGCCCAAGTTATGGCTCAAATACAGAAGGCTAGTCCTGTAACGACCCAAAACATTCATTAATGGAAATCCCTCTTGATCTAATTAAATGTCTCTTTACGTAAAATTTTTATATAAAATGTCAACTTATTTGGTTTTATGTTAAGAATTGTGACTGTTTCTAATATATCCATTGAATAGTGATCAAATGATTAGTATAAATATAGGGCTTTAACAAATCCAATTTACTCAGACAAAGGAAGTGATGGCCTTATCCAGTAGAATTGATCCATACGAAGCCCATTTGTTGGATCTCGGAAAAGAGGTGGCATCTTTGGGCTTTGCTCTTGACCAATCCCAAGCTGAGATTCATCATTTCAAGCTCTAATGGAACCATCTATGGGAGAAGTGGAAGTTGATAGAGATAACCACTCGAGCGATGTTATCCGAGCCACCCCAAGAGTCTGTCACCATCACACTCCTTACCCTTAAGTCTTACGTAGCTATTTTTAGGGGTTATGTAATAAATCCCTAGTACTATGTTCATGTACATTATCTTTTATATAATAATGAATATACTTTCTTATCATTATTGATACTTCGTAAATAGTTTTGAAAGCACAGATTTTATTTTTAGTTAATATTCCATTAAGAAATCTATTTTGATAAATTAATGGATTTTTGAATAAAATAATATTTTAATAAAATATTATTATTATTATTAAATTAATTTTTATTAAATTTAATTAATCATATAATTTTATGAATAAAATTATAATTTTAATTAAAGTTTGAAATCCATTTTTGTCAAAATCCGTGAATTTTCGATAAATGTCAGTTTTTATTTTAAAAGTGATAATTAACATATTTATAAAATTATTTAGATAAAATATATATTATTTCTGTAATTTGGACGTCAAAATTATCCAATGGTAAATTTTTCATAATTTTCTGAGACAGTCAAATATTTGGGTAAAAATTAAATACTGTTTAAATATATAATGTGTTTTATGACATCATAATGACCCAATAGTGATGTAATAAAATACTATAAGCTTTATTTTAGGCCAATATATGTTTTAAAATTAAAATAATGTGATTTTGGGTTTGTTTGAATTATTTTAAAAAGCATCAATGGACCCTTCAAGACTTATTAAACATATTGTCCTTTAAAATTGTTTTCCTTCGGAGTGTGACTCACCTCCACATAAGAAACCCCATTATTTTAAGAAGTTTTGACTTTGGTCTTATAAAATATTTTTTTACACTTCCCTTTTCCAAAAACCATGGGCAAAACCATGGGTTTGTTTGTAGTTTGGATTAGTTTAATGTGAGGTGTCTCAAACCTAAATAATAAATAATTCCCTCACCTTTCTTATATAAACTCACCCAAGCTCCCACTTTCTCCTCAATAAAAGCCTTCTTAGTTTGTCCAAAATCTTCCCTAATCTCTCTATAATCCTTTCAAGGTTCCCCAAGATCCCAAGAATCCTCTATCAAGCCTCTCTCAAGCCTTTGGAAGCACACTTCCAAGTAAGGGTTTTTCTTCCTTTCTCATTTTTGTCTAATATTATTTAAGTTTTTATGCCCATTTAATTTGAATTATAAATTATGGGGTATGGTTTCAAACCTCCTCCATACTTCCCTCTTTATGTTTGAATGATGGTAGACCCCTTTCTCTCTCATTAAAAGCCTCTCATGTACACCTGTTACTATGCCGAAATTCAGAAACGAATTTCTCTCTCCTCATTTACATTCAAGCAATTCTACTGTATCATAAATCTAAATTCCATTACATTTATTGGGAAACGTATCCATATGACCCCCTTACTTTTCATGTCATGTAAATATGATGATACACCCCTATATCTCTCATCAATCATTTTTATTAATTCTTATGTCACACTGTTATGTTGCAGAAATTACACCACGATTTTCCAAGCCAATGTAATTGTGTAGTGAATACCATTCCCATTTCTCTATCAAGGTTATTCACCTTTATGAACATTTAATTATTTATTATAATGTTTCATGTATTAATTCCACATTACTTTATCATGGAATAAATGATTATTTTTTATGAATCCATGTGATATGATCCATGTGGCACACTTATGCATGAAATGAAATGTCTAAGAAGGGTGCACCCTTATAGCGCTCCAATGCATTGGGTAAAGTGTAGTATCATGATACGTCATGTGAAATGGGTGTTTACTCATGATAATTCTAGTGCAATGAGGTTTTACTCGTGCTTCATGTGCAATGAGGACTTACTCATGCTCCATGTGCAATGAGCCTTGGATCATGTTAATTCCATGTTAAGTGTTGTTGCCACATTTCCATGTTATGATTATCATGATTTATCATGCCTTTATGTTTATGTTTCTATTTTTCTCTATTGATATTCCTATTGTCTAACATGTATTGTATTCCTCATGTTATTCCATGATTATTCCCTTACTGTGCTTTATAGCTCACCCTTTTCTTATGCATGTCCTCAGGTTATCCCATACAATGCTAGGTATGGAAGAATATAGTGGTCATGTAAAGGAAGTTTTCAAAAAATATGTTATATTTAATGTTTTAAGTTGTTATGTAATGATCCTAATCCCCAAATACACTAGACCTATCGATCTTCTATGTTTTATCAAGTGAAGTTTATGTAATAAATTATGTTTAATTGTGTAACAAAAAGCAGGGTTATCATAGTTAGTATCCGAGGATAGGTTTAGTTATTTTTGGGATTAGGATTATAAAGCCCTAGTAAAGCCTTAGATACAAGATTAAGTATAATAAAAACATCCCTATGTTTTGGTGATTATTGAGTAAGTGGTTTATCAAGAAAATAAATCCCTGTCTGAATACGAGCAGGTAGAGGCGGCTCTGGCACAGATGTACCTAGGAGTGAAAACCCCGACAAGAAGTTTCGGGCTTTACCTGGTGTATCCTGGTACATGACAGTGGGCCTTGCTTCACTCTTGGTTACGACACTCCCGGGGGATATACTTGGGTAAATTCACAAGCTTAGTATGAACCCTTATTAAGGGAATTAAAAAAAATGCCCCTGAGAATATATGTTAGAAAGTAGATCATGGATAACATAGATTGAAGCTTATGGATTCATAAGTTAAGGAAATAAAAGTTATTTATAAGTCATCATTATTGTCCTTGTATTACTCTTTATGTGTTACCCCTAACTTTCCTTTTATTCCAGCCTATGTCCGGAAATAGGAAGACTTGGGCTAACAACCTATGTGAAGATCAATGTGATTACTGTACTAATGAGATACCCAATCCAATAGGAGAAAGAATTTAAAACTTTTTCATGCTTTTCTCTCAGCTAACTCAAGATTTTAATAGAAACATGGGTTAAGAGGAACTTTCAACCCCCCATAAGAAATAAAAAGTCACTATCGAGAGCTTCACGAGACAAAGGCCTCCTACTTTTAATAGATCTTTCGATCCCTCAATAGTTGAAAAACGGATCAACTCCATTGAAAAGATCTTCTCCATCCTTCAAAGTTCTGAACAAGAGAAGTTTATCCTGTATGCTTATCATATGGTGGGTGAAGTTGATCAATGGTGGACGTTGATCAAAAATATAAAGCCTGAGGAGGAGATCGAGGAATTGGAATGGAAGGATTTCCAGAATATGTTTTTCGAAAAATACTTTTTGTGCACCATTCGGCTAAATATGGAAAGGGACCTCCTTTCCCTCATGAAAAAAGATGAAGAATATATTGGATCGTACAAGGAAAAATTCACAAGGCTTTCACGATATGCTTCTAGCTTTGTCGTTACCCCCTAATACAAGGTTGACCGCTTCTTTGGTGGGATAAAGCCTAGCCGGCAGAAAGCACTAGCGATCCATGACTTCGACAGCTATGAGAAAATTGTCTGATGTTCCCTCATGGTCTAAATAGAGATCAGAGAATCTCAGGGGTATCATGGGGATATGAAGCGTAAGGTTGACTTCAATTCTGGCAGTCTGATGGATAGATCCAACGGTGCTTAGAAGATCCATCACCCCAATTTCCAAAGGTGCAGAAAGAAGAACCCTAGAAATTGCCTAAAGGAGACAAGTAAATTCTTTAGGTTTGAAAGATAAGGGAACCTAGCTATTAACTATTGGCAAGAAAGACATGTGACTGCAACAGAGGAAAGGAATTCTCCCTTTGAAACTCAACAAGTTGTTTATTTCTATAACTGAAAAGAACCAAGTAATCTTGCAAATCAGTGCCCTAATCCAAGTGTTTTCGAAGGCAACCAACAACCTCCATGGTAGCAAGGGAGAGCTTTTTCCATCACTACTACCAAAGTTAACCCCAACAATGAAGTGGTGACAGGTACACTAGTTATTCATTCAGGAATAGCAAACGTACTTTTTGATTCAGGTTCTACACATTTTTTATATCTTGAAAGTTTAGTATAACAATCCCAGTACCACCACAAATCATGTAAGTGAAGATATTGGTTATTAAAACCAATGGAGAAATCATTTCATCCCATGAATATAACTCCTCCCCTGTCATAATTTGTGGATTAACCTTCCTGGAGAACCTCTTCATACTCCCTCTGGTGGAATTTTATGCAATTATTAGCATGGATTGGCTTTCCTTATATATAGCCAACATAAATTGCTACGAGAGGGAAATCACTCTCCATATGGAGAATCAACCCCCAATTCATTACAAGTGCAAGGAGGAAGATGAATCTTATTTAGCTTCATCATCTCAAGCATGGATATTAATGCCTTATGAGACGTGTATCTAGCTCAGATGATTGAGTCTAAGGAGTAAACCAACCTATAAGACATGCCTATTGTGAGGGAATTTGCTGAAGTGTTTCCTGAGGAATTTTCTGGTCTTCCTCCTAGAAGAGATATTGAATTCTCAATTGATCTTATACCTGGGGGATTTCCAATATCCAAGACTCTATATATAATGGATATTGTGGATCTTTAGGAGCTGAAGAAACTACTATAGGAGAAACTAGATAAAGGGTTTATATGACCAAGTGATTCACCATGGGGTGCACCAGTCCTCTTTGTCAAGAAGAAGGATGGGTCAATGTGCCTTTGCATCGATTATCATGAGCTCAACAAAATCATGATAAAGAACAATTATCCTTCCCCATGAATTGATGACTTGTTCGATCAGCTGCATGGAGCACAATACTTCTCCAAGGTGGATTTTTGGTCAGGATATTATCAAGTATGGTTGAATAAGGAAGATATCCCCAAGACTGCTTTTCGTACAAGATACGGGCACTATGAATTCATAGTAATGCCTTTAGGACTCACCAATGCTCCAGAAATCTTCATGGACTTGATGAATAGAGTCTTTAGAGATTTTCTAGACAAATTTTTGGTAGTCTTTATAGATGATATTATAATATACTCCAAAACCAAGTAGGATCATGAGGATCATTTAAGAACTATACTAGAGACCTTGAAGAAGGAGAAGCTCTATGAAAAGTATAGTAATTGTGAGTTCTGGTTGAAGGAGGTCTCATTCTTGGGTCATATCATCACAAAAAATGGGATGTCTATGGATCCCTTCAAAATAGATGCAATTGAGGGATGGTCGAGCCCAACATCGGTAACAGATATCCGTAGCTTCTTGGGGTTAGCTGGATATTATCGATGATTTGTGAGAAATTTCTCATGATTGTCCAACCCTCTTACCAAGCTAACTCATAAGGGAGTAAAGTTTTCTTAGAGTTATGAATGCAAAGAAAGCTTCAAGGAGTTGAAAAGGAGGCTTATCACTACGCCCGTGCTCACTTTAACCAAAAGTGGAGAAATTTTTGTGGTATTAATTGATGCTTTGAATAAGGGCTTAGGTTGTGTGCTGATGAAAAATGATAAATTGATATCGTATGCCTCGAGGAAGTTGAAAATACATGGGCAAAACTATCCAATTCATGATCTGGAGTTGGCAGTTGTGATCTTTTCCTTCAAAATCTTGCAGCATTATCTCTATGGGGAGAAATTTGAGATATATACTGACCAAAAGAGTCTCAAATATATATTAACATAGAAAGAGATTAATATGAACCAGTAAAGGTGATAGATCTCTTCAAGTATTATGACTATTCAATCCATTACCATCCCAGTAAGGCGAACAAGGTGGCAGATGCTCTAAGTAGAAAGGATCCTACATGTTTATCAATAATGAGAATTGAAAAGGATCTGTTCTTCTTAGATTTGCAAAGGATGGACATGGGAATCATTAAGTGAGGAACATCATCAATCCTTTCCCAAATGATTGTTCAACAACCCCTCTTGGAGAGAATAAAAGATTCCCAAAAAAAGATGTGGAAATTCCGAAAAGGGTGGAAGATGTTAGAAATGAGAAATCCACTGGTTTCAAAGTTGATGAGGAAGGAGTTGTAATATTTGGGATGAAACTATGTACACCATCTGATCCATATATAAAGAAGTAGATATTGAATGATGCACATAGCTCAACCTTCTCTATCCTCCCAAGGAGCACAAAGATGTATCAAGATCTCCAAAAAAATGGTGGGATAATATGAATAAGGAGATCACTGAATATACATCAAAGTTCCTAGTGTGTCAGTAAGTGAAGGTAGAGAGGCAAAAGTCCAAGGAGATGATGCAACTATTGACCATACTAGAATGGAAATGGTATAACATCACTATGGACTTTGTCACTGTACTTTTGAAGACATCCAAAGGAAATAATGCAATCGGGGTTGTTGTGGATCATCTTACAAAGGCTGCACACTTCATTGATATTTAGAAGGATTTATCATTGGATAAAATGGAATAGATATATATCAGGGAAGTGGTAAGGATTCATGGAGTACCACTATCTATTGTGTCTGATCGAGATCCAAGGTTCACCTATATGTTTTGGAAGAGTCTTCAACTTGCTATGAATACTGAACTGAACTTCAGTACGACCTATCATCCTCAAACTAATGGTCAATCTATGTGGACTATCCAAACACTTGAGGACATGTTTAGAGCATGATCAATGGACTTTAAAGGCAGATGGTATCAACATATTCCTCTGGTTGAGTTCTCTTATAATAACAGTTTCCACTCGAGCATCCAAATGGCACCAGATGAAGCCCTTTATAGAAAAGGCGCAGAACACCAGCGTGTTGGGATGAGGTCGGTGAGCATAAACTTCTTGGACTAGAAATGGTTGAAGAAATGATGGAGAAGTTGAAAACCATACAACAACATATCAAGTCATCCTAGAGTCGACAGAAGAGTTATGCAGATAACTGTCTATGAGACCTTGAGTTTAAATTTGGAAACATGGTATTTCTATGCATATCTCCGTGGAAGAAGTTCATGGGGTTTGGAAATAAAGGGAAGTTAATTCCAAGGTACATCGGCCCTTTTGATATTCTTGATCGTGTCGGGGTTGTGGCCTATCGACTAGCACTTCCACCTACCATGGCCAAGGTACGTGATGTCTTTCATGTATCCCTATTAAGGAAGTACATATCGGACCCTTCACATGTACTCTCTTTAGAGTTAGTACAGTTATAGGATGATCTTTCTTATGAGGAGAAACTAGGGAAGATCTTAGATAATAGAGAAAAAGTTCTACAAAATAGGACAATGCCCTTCATCAAGGTATTATGGAAAAACCACAAGTTTAAATAAGTGATGTGGGAATCAGAGGAAATGATGAAGCAGAGTTACCAACATCTATTTTAGTGTGGGAAAATGAAATTTTTAGGGTGAAATTTCTTAAGGGGGTAAGATTGTAATGACCCAAACATTCATTAATGGAAATCCCTCTTGATATAATTAAATATATCTTTATGTAAAATGTTTATATAAAATATAAACTTCTTTGGTTTTATGTTAAGAATTGTGATCGTTTCTAATATATCTGTTGAACAGTAATCACATGATTAGTATAAATATAGGGCTTTAACAAATCCAATTTACTCAGACAAAGGAAGTGAAGGCCTCATCCAGTAGAATTGCTCCATATGAAGCCCATTTTTCAGTGCTCGGAAAAGAGGTGGCGTCTTTGGGCTTCGCTCTTACCAAGCCCAAGCTAGGCTTCATTATGTCAAGCTTGAATGGAACCATCTATGGGAGAAGTGGAAGTTGATAGAGATTACCACTCGAGCGATGTTATCCAAGCCACCCCAAGAGTATGTCACCATCGCACACCTTACCCTTAGATCTTATGCAGCTGTTTTAATGGGTTAGGTAACAAATCCCTATTACTATGTTCATGTACATTATTTTTTATATAATAATTAATATACTTTCTTGTCATTATTGATACTTTGTAAATAGTTTTTTAAGCAAAAATAGTATTTTTAGTTAATATTCAATTAAGAAATATATTTTGATAAATTAATGGATTTTTGAGTTAAATAATATTTTAATAAAATATTATTATTATTGTTAAATTAATTTTTATTAAATATAAATGATCCTATAATTTTATGAATTCAATAGTAATTTTTATAAATGTTTGAAAGCCATTTTTGTCAAAACCCGTGAATTTTTTATAAATGTTGGTTTTTATTTTAAAAGTGAAAAGTATTATATTTAGAAAATTATCTAGATAAAATAAATATTATTTATGGAATCAAGATATTGAAATTATCCAACAGTGAATTTTTCATAATTTTCTGAGACAGTCAAATTTTTGGGTAAAAATAAATATCGTTTAAATATATATTGTGTTTTATGACATCATAATGACCCAATAGTGATGTAATAAAATAATATAAGCTTTATGTTCTGCCAATATATGTTTTACCATTAAAATAATTTGATTTTGGTTTTTTTGACTTATTTTACAAAGCATTAATGGACCCTTCAAGACTTATTAAACATCTTGTCTTTTTAAATTGTTTTCCTTGGGAGTGTGACACACCTTCAGATAAGCAACCCCATTATTTTAAGAATTTAGGACTTCGGACTTATAAAATATTATTTTTCACTTCTCTTTGAAAAAAACATGGGAAAACCCCATGGGCTGGTTTTTGGTTTGGATTAGTTTAATGTGAGGTGTCCCAAACCTAAATAAGAAAGAATTCCCTCACCTTTCCTATATAAACCCACCCAAGATCTCACTTCCTCCTCACTAAAAGCCTTTGGAGTTCGTCCAAACTCTGAACTAATCTTTCTATAATCCTCCCAAGGTTCCCCAAGATCCAAATAATCTTCTCTTAAGCCTCTCTCAAGGCTTCAGAAGCACGCTTCCAAGTAAGGGTTTTTTTCCTTTCTCATTTTTGTCCAATATTCTTTAAGTTGTTATGCCCTTTTAATTTCAATTATAAATGTTGGGGTATGGTTTCTAACCTCCCCAATACTTCCATATTTATGTTTTAATTATGGGAGACCCCTTTATCTCTCATTAAAATCCTCTCATGTCCACCCGTTACGATGACGAAATTCCGAAAGGAATTTCTCTCTCTTCATTTACATTCAAGCAATTATTTTGTATCATGAATCTAAATTCCATTAAATTTGTTGGGGAATGTATCTATATTACCACCTTACTGTACATTTTAATTAAATATTATGATACACCCATCTCCCTCTCATCAACCATTTTTATGAGTTCTTATGTCACACTGTTATGCTGCCGAAATTGCACCGCGATTTTCCAAGCCAATGTCATTGTGTAGTGAATACAATGCCCATTTCTCTATCAAGGGTATTCACCTTTATGAACATTTACGTATTGATTATAATGTTTCATGTATTAATTACACATTCCTTTATCATAGAATAAATGATTATGTTTTATGAATCCATGTTAAATGTTCCATGTGGCACACTTCTGCATGAAATGAAACGTTTAAGAAGGGTGCACCCTTATAACACTCCAATGCATTGGGTAAAGTATAGTATCATGATACATCATGTTCAATGGGTTTCTATTCATGATAATTCACCTACAACAAGGGTTTACTCGTGCTTCATGTGCAATGAGGATTTACTCATGCTCCATGTGCAATGAGCCTTGACTCAAGTTAATTCAATGTTAAGTGTTGTTTCCACATTTCAATGTTTTGATTATCATGCTTTATCATGCATTTATGTTTATATTTCTCTTGTGATCTATTTATATTCCTATTTTCTAACATGTATTGTATTCCTCATGTTAATCCATTATTATTCCCTTACTGGGCTTTATATCTCACCCTTTTCTTATGCATGTCCTCAGGTTATCCCATGCAATGCTAGGTACGGGGAATATAGTGGTCATTTAAAGGAAGTTTTCAATAAACATATTATATTTCCGGTTTTAAGTTGTTATGTAATTATCACAATCCCCAAAGAAACTAGACCTCTCAAACTTATATGTTGTATCAAGTGAAGTTTATGTAATAAATTATGTTTAATTGTGTAATAAAAAGTAGGGTTGTCATAGGTCCAATCTGGGCCACCCAGAATTTCTTCACACTGTGGGCCTATTTTGGGCCTCAAAATGGACAAATTGGGATTTATGATCTTCTAAAGAAATGTATCCCACATTTTTTCCACTAATACACCATTTTTATCACAATTGTATTCACGGATTATCTAAAGTACAAATATTTTCCACATGCATGCTTGGGCTCTCGCGCAGTTTGGCCCATTTTGCTTGAATTCCATCATGGGCTCTCCAAATCACCTCCTTCTACAATGTAAACACTGAAACAAGTAAAATTTACTTTTTAAACAGTGATAAACATTAATTCATTTATTAAAACATAAAGTTAAATTTATTATTATATTTTTAATATTCATTACAAAACCAATTTAAAACAGCAGTGTAAGGGTGGATTTGAATAGTGAATCATTATGCAGTCACACCCCCACACCTAAACATTTGTACTTCTGGGAAAAGATACATAACCAAAAAAATTATGCATGTATATATTCCCAACATTATGAATATTTAATATTTAGGAAATTTAAATTCATTAAAGTAATGTGATCAATGCACAAACTGCACCAAGGAGTTCTTCCTAGTGAAAATGGAAAAGGATGTATCATAAATCATATCACAATGAAATTCAAAGAGATTCATGATACCAGATTGATAAAGGAATTCAAAAGTCAACTATGACACTAAATCTCCATGTGTTTGTTTGAAAACCATTCCATGCAATTCTTTCCACATTCTATCAAATAAATATTGGTTATTTTTTCATTATTGAGCTTAAATGATTTTGTCCACTAAACCTACCCTACATCCTTTGCAATCATATTTCAAGACCCACTCACTTAAGCATTCTTAGAAGTCAAACCATAAGCTACCGACCTAGATATCCCCATATGTTTCACATTTCATCACTCCCCTCATTTTTTTTAAAGATGTATTTGGAAAAAATCTCACACTCATCTCTCAACCCTTGTTTGATCTCCTCAAAACACTAATTGTAATAGTTATAATAAGAAAAAAGGTTTAAGAGCAGTGGTTTTTGACCTACCCAAAACATATCCCTTTTTTTAGGGCGTACAATAGTCAGATATTAGGTTCATACGCATAGGTCAATTCGGTACAGTAATGAAACAGATCAGATAAGGAACGAACGTATGGAAATATCATTTAAAGCTGAAAAATATTAACCTAAAATATATTTACCTTCTATTAAGTAATAAATATTCACACTTTTTTTGATACAAAAATGGGTTGAAATATTAGTGACATGATTTTCTTAAAAACTACTCACGCAGGGGGAATCAATCATCACAAAGGTCTCACTAAGATACAACTATTTATATCATTGATAGAAAACCAATTCAATAATAATCACTCCCTGATATTAAATTCATACAAATATTTATTCCACAACATTGATAGGTTTCCATCAAATATTAAAACAACATGGAATCAAATATTTCAACAAGCATTTTTAGTATGTTATATGATTTAGTGACCATAAGGTGGGAGTGGAAAGTAAAAACACCATAAAGAATGTGAAAAAAGAAAGACAATGAAGACACTAATGAACTATACAAGATTGGGAAAAGTGAAAATACCATAAAGAAGTAGAAAAATAGAATAAAGAAGAAATACAATAAAAATCCTAATGAAACAAGGAATGTATCCACCCTCCCACCCCCACCTAGAATGTGTAGTGTCCTCACTATAATAATTAATATTGTGAGAAAGAAGGATAAATCATGTTGTGTGTTTCACTAGTATGTTGCATCTAAAAGGTGGATTTACTCCACCAGATTATTTGGAAAATCCTCATATGAGTGTTTAAGTCATTTCTCATTGACAGTAATCCTTTTTCCACTCTTCTCATTAAAAACATGTATAGCACCAAAAGGGTAAACATCGGTAACAGTATAAAGACCGAGCCATCGAGAACGAAGCTTACCTGGGTGGAGATTTTACCTGGAATTGTACATGAGGACCTTCTCACCAATATGGAACTTCCACTGATGGATCATGCTATCATGGATAACCTTTTTTCTCTTTATAGATCTGAGAATTCTCATATGCATCACGTTGAATTTCTTCCAACTCTTGAATCTGCATCTTTCTATACTCACCTGTATCTGAAATATTCATATTACATTGTTTAATAGCCCAATATGCACAATTTTCTACCTCCACTGGGAGGTGACAAGCTTTTCCAAACACAATTCTATATTATTACATTCTAACGGTGGTTTTAAAAGTTTTACGGTACACCCAAAGTGAATCATCTAAACGCAAACTCCAATCTTTCCTATTGGTTTGTACCATTCTTTCCAAGATTCTATTAACATATTGATTTTATATTTCTGCTTTTCCATTAGTTTGGGGGTGGTATGCAATAGAGAATTTATGATCAACCCCATACTTATGAAGAAAATTTTTCATCTTGCGATTGCAAAAATGGGAACCCTGGTCACTAATGATGAATCTCGGCAAACCAAACCGACTAAAAATCTAGGACCTCACAAAATCAACAAAAACTCAGGAGTCATCGGTCCTAGTAGCCTTTTATTCCACCCATTTAGACACGTAGTCCACAGATAATAATATTTACATGAATACAAATGAATTTATAAAATTCCCCATGAAGTCAATGCCCCATGCATCAAATATTTCACAGAATAACATGGGTTGTTAGGGCATTTCATACCGCTTGGAGATATTCCCTGTGAAATGACAACAACTAAATGACTTTAAAAATATATGCTCATCCCTATAAAATGTTGGACAATAAATTCATGAGTCAAGGCCTTTCTGAGCTATACATTGAGAGCCAAAGTGACCCCCACAATCCAAAGTGTGGCAGAAGGTCAAAACAGAGGTGAACTCACGGTCAGGGACACACCGAGGAACTACTTGGTCACCACGAATTCTCCAAAAATATGGGTTATCTCACATGTACCACTGAGAATCATGTTTAAGTCTCTGGGATTGGGAATTGCTGAATTCAGTGGGTACACTATATGTTTCTATAAAATTCACAATGTTTGCATACCAAGGGGTAAGGTCCACAATATCACAAAGGTTCTCATGAGGAAATAATTCTCCAATGGAGAAATCCTACTAATGTGGCAAGATAAAACATTTTCTACTCCCCTCTTATCTCTAATCTCAAGGTCAAACTCTTGGAGGAGGAGCATCCACCGCATGAGGCGGGGCTTGGCTTCAGATTTCTTTAAGAGGAATCAAAGTGCAGCATGGTTAGAAAATGCAATCACTTTTGAACCAAGAAGATATGAACAAAATTTATCCAAGGAAAACACAATAGAAAGGATTTATTTTTCAGTGGTTGTGTATTTTACCTGGGCAGGGTCAAGGGTAAGTGAGGGATACTCAATGACATGCGGAGACTTCTCAACCCTTTGTGATAAAACTGCCACTACTACAATGTTAGAGGCATAACACGTAAGCTTGAAGGGGAGATCCCACCTTGGTGGTTGGATGATAGGAAGTGATTTGAGACTTCTTTTTAGTGAATTGAATGTATCCTCACAATTTTTATCAAACACAAACTCAGAATATTTTTTTCAATAATCGAGACAATGGAAGTGCAATCTTACTAAAGTCTTTAATGAATCGGTGGTAAAAACTAGCATGTCCCAAGAAATATCTCACCTCACGAACACATTTTGGATATGGAAGGGTTGAAATTAATAAAATTTTAGATTTATCATCTTGAAATTCCTTTATTTGAAATGACATGCCCAAGAAATATCCCCCGCTCAACCATAAAATGCAATTTCTCATAATTTAATACAAGATCTTTTTCAATGCATTAGAGGAGGAAAGAACCAAGTTTTTCCAAAAAATCATCAAAATAATAACCATATACTGTGAAATCATCCATAAATACTCTCATACAACTTTAATGGTACTCAGAAAAAATACTCAACATACCTTGTTAAAAATTATCAGGAGAATTACATGGACCGAATGACATCCTTCTGTATGTAAATGTTCTGAATGGACAAGTAAATTTTGTCTTTTCTTGATCCTCAGGGGCTATATGGAATCATAAATAACCCAAATAACCATCGAGGAGACAATAATGGGAATTACCATCCAATCGTTCTAAAATTTGGTCAATGAAATGTATATGAAAGTGGTCCTTCTGTGTGGATTGATTCAGTCAACGGTAGACAATACAGAATCGCCAACTTTTTTACACACGTGTTGGAACCAATTCATTCCTTTCATTTGACACAACTATTATTCCTATTTTTAGGAACAATTTGAACTGGGCTAACCTATTTACTATCAGATATAGAATAAATGATCCCTACAGCTAGTAATTTACTAACTTTTAATTTTACCACTTCATGGAGAGTGGGATTAAACCAGAGTTGATATTGTCCTACCGGTTTAGCCTCATCATCCAAAAGTATATGGTGAAAACAAATAAATGGGATAATCCTGGGAATATCAGCCAATATACATCCTATTTCCTTTTTACACTCTCTCAAAAGATCAATTAGTTTTTATTCTTGCAGTTGAGAGAGTTTTTGGAAATAATGACAGGAAATTGGTCAATACCCTTAACATAGGCATATTTTAAATTATATGGAAGTGGTTTTAATTCCAACATAGGGGGGTTTTGGATTTAGGGAGGGGATTTATGGGGAGTGAGGTCCATGACACTGTCTATGTGTGCATGTTTATTCTCTAAGGATAGAGAACCTATTGAAATGATATTTTCAAAATCATCGACGGTCATTGGTACCTCAGAATGAACACACTCATAAATTAAAGAAACATATTACACTTTTCAGAACCCACACATCACTTAAAACATGAATCAAAACTCAAATCATCCAAGGGTGAAGAAGTGGAAAATTAATCATAGTATGGGTTGAGGAGATAATTGTGTGTGTGTGTGCATCGTTTGAGATTACTTATATCTAATATATAGGAAGAGTGGAGTTCTCTTCAACAGGGTGTTTTATATACTCAAGGATGTTAAAACTTACCTTTTCTCCACTGAACTCCATGTACATCGTACCCTTGTGAATGTTAATGATCTTCTTTGTTGTTTTGAGCAATGGCCTCCCAAGTATGAGAGGAGTGTGTCCTTGGGTTCGGGTATCTTCCATCTCAAGATTGTAAAAAATAGCGGGGAAGATGATATTATTCACTCTTATAAGTAGATCCTTAATCCCTCATATTAGATGTGTAGTACTCCAGTTGGAAAGTTTCATGATAATTCATGTTGGTTGAAGTTATCCAACCTGCAGAGAAGTATACATTGAGTGAGGCATTACATTAATGGAAGAACCTAAATCCAGTATAGCATCAGAAAAAGAAGGCCTCCCCTATGGTACATGGTATTGTGAATGTTCTTGGATCCTTGCATTTGGTTGGTACTTCTAGTTGAATCAAGGTTGATACATTCCTCCCCAATTTGAATCTCTCATTACCCATCAACCTTCTTCTATGGGTACAAATTTCTTTATGAAATTTGTCATAACGGAGAATTTTCTTTACTAAATACAACAATGGAATATTAACTTGAACTTTTTAAATGTATCCATTATTTCATTGTCAATATCATTATCAAAGTTTTTATTATATTTAGAGATTATTTGATGGAAAGGAAGAGGAATTGATTGTTCATGGGAATCCTTAATGATAATTTGATTACTCTTTTTTCTTTTTTTTTCTTTTCTTGAAACATTTGAGGGTTTCATAAGAGATTTTTCAAGAGGGGGACATACTTGTTTTGTAGAATCAGTATAAGGAGAAACTTCTTTACCACTAAGAATTGTAACTGCATATACATTACATTTTTCCTTTGGATTGGAAATAGTTTGGGATGGTAGTTTTCTAGAACCTTGCATCTCAAGCTTACCGATAGTGTTTTCCAATTGTCCCACTTGAGTTCATAGGTCTTGAATTGTCGATTGTGTGGTCAGTTGGAACTGGAGGTTCTGGGTTTCCATTTTTTAACAATATCCTCAAGGCTTGGTTCTGATTTGGGATTATTTGGGTGAATTTTTTGTGAAGTTAAAGGATAAGAAGGTTTCATACCTTGTCCATGTGGATACCAATTCTTCTTGGGGTAGCTTGAGTTTCCTCCTTATCAGTAAAGGGGTTGTTCTTTCCAACCATGGTTGGGATTAGTCCTGAATTGTTATTTCTTGAAGGGAGGTGCTTGTTCGAATAGACACCCTGGAAACACAGCTGCACAAGACTTAGGAGAATCTTGAAGTTGTGGGAACTGGTCAGAAAAATGAGTATTTTCAGAACAAATACCACAATGTAATGGAACAAGAGGAGATTTTGAGTTGCCTTGTTCTTGAGATAATTTCTTTAGAAGGGTATTCATATCATCAATATTTTTATATACCTTTTGTTCTAGGGATGAATGACTTACCTCATGAACTCCTCGGGTTGGTGCAATAGCTTGTGTACCAAATTTTTGTGGATTTTGAGCCATATTGGTTATTAAATCATGAGTGGTGGAAGGAGTTTTATCAATGAAGGAACCACCAGCTGCTGCATCAATCATTCTACGATCCATGGGGATAAATCCCTCATATAATTATTGGATTAATAGTTTTTCACTAATCCAGTGGTGGGGGAATCTTGAGAAAAGCCTTTTGAATCTCTCCCAGTATTCATGAAGGGTCTCTCCTTGTGATTGCCTAATTCCCAAGATTTATTTCCTAATTGATGTAGTTTGGGAGGAAGGGAATAAAATCTCCAAAAATAGTATTTTATGGTAATTCTATCCCCCAATCATTGTAGGAATATATCCAATCTTTGGATACACCATCAAAGGAGAAATGGAAGGCCCTAAACTTAATTAAGTCCTCAAACACATTTTGGGGTTTCATGGTGAAGCACACTATGTGAAAATCCTTAAGGTGTTTATGAGGGTCCTCACCAAGAAGACCATGTAATTTAGGAATGAGTTGGATGAGGAATGATCTCAGCTCAAAGTTGGCTTCTTCCTCGGGATATTGGATGTATGCAGGTTGGTACTCCACATCTGGGGTGGTCAGTTCTTTTAAGGTTTGATTGTTTACAGCCATGTTTTCTTAGGTTTTATTGGATTCAATTTTTGATTGATGTATGACCAAATGAGGTTCCACAAGGGGTTCCTTAGTATTACTTTATTGACCTTATTTTTATTCCTTGATTTTTTTTGTGAAGTTTCTTTTCAATTTCAGGTTCAAATTCATTAGTTTTTCTTTTTCTGATTGGGTCATGAAAATAAGTTGTGAAATTTGTTTTTTATGATTTAATATGGATATAATCACTTAAGAATGGTGAAAAGAGAATATATTTTTATAATATATAATTATATAGAGAGAGAGATGGAGAAGAATAATAATAGATAGGGGGAGAGAGAAAGGAAGAACACACAAAAACAACCAAAAATATAAACAGAAAACCAAAACAAAACAATCAAATGGGAGTGGGGTATTTAAAGGAGTACTAATTAAGAAGTAAAATAAATAAATAAAATGAAATAAAGAGAATAAATGATCTTGGATCCCCATCAATGGTGCCAAAATTTGATCGCGTTGTCGAGTGCATCAAATTAGATGTTTATCTTTAACTAGAATTTCTACAGTATAGCAGCAACCCCAGGTCATCTCTCGAAAGAGATTTAGATCATTAATTAGAAAATGAGGTTCTGATTAAGAAACTAAAAGGGTAATTATGTTTTATAAAACTTGTATTTTGTTTCTTAATGAACATAAATTGAAAGTATATTACTACTGAGAGAAACCGGTTGGAGAAATCATGATCAACCCGGGTAAGTGTCCCTTAATGCTCAATCCGTCATTGCTCTCAAGGGAAAGGGAAGGATCATTGATTACTTTATTTTATACACACTGAAACTAGTAATTATATTTGAGTTCTTACTAGGTTACCACCTAGGATTTAATTAATCAATGATATTGATTATCAGCAACCACTAAAAATCAATAAACATGAATCGGTGTAAAAAACAAAACTCAATCAAGGCATCACATCAACAACATGATGAGATGACCAGATTTGTGTTAGTGATAAAAATATTCCACAAGACAATAACATTCATACTCATATATTAAATCTTCTAGATTTTATAAACCGACATAATCCATTTTCACACTCATGAAAGGGAGGGGTGAGAAAAGAGGCAACTACACTCAAATCATCACAAGATCTCAGTTATGCGTGGAAGCATGTGGATTCTTGTTCCTTTGGTTTTTATTTGATCATACAAGAATAAAAATAAATTTATATGGTATAAATTAAGAACAACTGACAAAAAACTTGTAAATAAATTATCTTATGAAGATTACATGCGTGGAGCTTGGGATTACAACAAATGACACTCCCCAAATTGATCACTAAGAGGTTTAGAAGTACATGAAGGAGAAGAGAAATAAAATGGGTGAAGAGAGATCTCCAATTAGAATAACCTTAACCTATGATCTTTCAACCTAGATAATGCGGGGGAGTATTGATTTTATGGGCAATTAAATCCATCTTTCCACATAAAGTGGTCAAGTATCTAAAGGGCTAGGTGACTATTCATGGAAGATTTTTTACTCCATCTTTATCTGGATTTTTTGGTGACCAAAACACGTTAAAGTGACTTGAAATTATTTTTAGAGTCGGAGCTTAGAGTTATATTTCCAAGGGAAGTTGAATAAGCCCAATTGGTTCTCTAATGCCTGATTATGGCCCAAATACAAAAGGGTGGTCCAATCTGACCCACCCAGAATTTCTTCACATTGTCGGCCTATTTTGGGCCTCAAAATGGATGAATTGGGCTTCATGAACTTCTAATAAAATGTATGCCACATTTTTTTCAATAATACACCCATTTTTATCCCAATTGGATGCACGGATTATCCAAAGTACAAATAATTGTCCACATGCATGTTTGGGCTCTCGCGCAGTTTGGTCCATTTTGCTTGAATTCCATCATGGGCTCTCCAAATCACCTCCTCCTACAATGTAAACACCGAAAAAAGTAAAATTCACCTATTAAATAGTGATAAAAAATAATTAATTGATTAAAACATAAAGTGAAATTTATTATTATATTTGTAATATTCATTACAAAATTAGTTTAAAAGGATGGTGTGAAGGTGGATTTGAATAGTGAATCACTATACGATCATCCAGACCATTACATGTCATGTAACTAATACAATTCAGGTATTCCAATTACATAGCATGTAATTATCCTACAACCAACCTATATCCCTACTTCAACATGCTTTCAAAGAACAACCCAACCGGCCCACATCCCAACTTAAGGTTCTAAACAAAATAGTATGCAAACAATGGTTTATCATGAAATAAAAGAATTTGTACATCATAGAAAACCCTGGGATCGTATAATAGAACTTCTCCATGCATAATTGTCACAACAAACAAATCATAGTTCTCCCTTGGATTACATATCAAACAGATGGAAATATCTAACTCTAACAAAACATATATCTCCTTAGATGAAGGATATCCCTCACACTTCTTTTGAATATGGTGTTTAATCTCTCATAGTGTCCTTCTCAAAGATTTTTTGTCATCAACCTCAACTCTATAGTGGTATACTAGAATAACTTATTGAAAGTCTTTGGAATGAACCTGATGCGAAAAATAACCTTGAGCAATTCCTAAGAAATAAAAAAGTAAAGTACTACCTGAACTCTAAATATGGAATATTTAATGTTAATTAATTAATTTAATTTAACCTAAATCTTCTTGTCAACACAATTCAAAAATAAGTACACATGATTATGATTCATTGCCCTTAACTAGGATATATACCCCATACATAGTATAACTTCACTTATTATGTTAATTTAACTTGGTGGTTATTGGTTTGGATCATAGTGGGGCATAAAATTTAATGTCCTAACCAGTGTCCCTTGTTTAAATTATGTATTATGTTTAGTTGACACTTTTTACCTACCAAACCATGCATGTTAACTAGTTCATATCTCAAAAATATATCTTATCACTCAACCATAATCTTTGATAAAACTCTATCACCCCCCTCCTCCTCCTCCATTGGTACCCCACATGGGTTGGTAGTGAAGAGAAGGATATGTCCCTTGAATCCCACCTCCAATAGGCCATGGGTTGGAAACTATCTTTGGGGGTATGAACACACAAAATGTGATGTATCACCCTAAATATATAAATGAAGGATAAAATTTAAGACAAAATACACCAATCATATCTATGTCATAAATGAATAATAAATCCCAATATATAATTTAATTTCATAAAAAATAAAACAACTAAAATGAAAATACTAAAATTAACACCTAGGAAGAAACCACGCACACCAACAAACTCCTCAACAATTCTATGAGCTAGTAATACCTAGTTCGATCACTAACCATATCTTACAGATCTGAAAATTATTTTATATATACCTAGGTTGATTATAGCATGTTTAATTAGTATGATAATCCCTAAAACCTCTCCTAGAAAATGAGAAAGAAACATACTAAATCTAAGTTAATAAAAATATGGAACCAGCTCATCACCTAAGAAGGTAAAACTATTTTCACATCCTCACCATGAATATCTCACCAAGTAATTAATACGTGAAAATCATAACGATATCAAATCATATATATATATATATATATATATATATATATTTTCCTCACTTCCACTTCCCCACTGGTTCATCACTCTCTTTCCCCAACAACTCACATTTATGCTCTTCCCACACATGAATAGTACTTCCTAGTCTCAAGAAACTATATCACAGTCATTCATCATCCCATGATACCCAGAATAACCTCATTATCATTATCTCATCTATAACCATTTAGAATCCTAGAATCCATAAAAAGCTCATGTATCATTTATTATAATTCAATCTATCATTTTTCATGCATGAATAACCATGGGTTAACCACTATTATTGGAGACATGTTTGTGTTATAACCTTTTTCCATTACTTCCTACACATAAATATATAACAAGACTAAGCTTCATAACTTCCCCAGTGAGAGAATACACTGTATATTATGTAATTATATCCTAGATATGACCATATAAGGATAATATAGTCTAAGGGGGAGTGGGGGGAGAGTATTAAGTCATTTGTTTCATAACCAACCTAGATGTTAAGGAAAACACCCCCTAAAACATTTGGGTATTAGTTTCCCTGCCAACTCTGGAGATGAATCATATGAAATCAAAAAAAATAAGGATATATCACACAAAACCACAATAAGGGAAGCTAATTATCCCTATACACTCTTATAGTTATTATCACATAGGATACCCAAACATCACATCTACGTCCTAAGAGACTAAATCTCATTGAGGCACAAAAGAATTGAGTTTTAATCTTCATTAACCAATTATATAAAATAATGTGGAAATTATTAACATTTCATTAAATCATCATATGTACCAGTTTAATTATTTCATTTGAATTTACAAGACAACATGCTTATATAATTAGGATTTAATTCCATGAATCCATTCCCATTCTCTTTGATCATTTATTATAAGCATTCCAGAGTCTCTATTAATATATAAATCATTTATCATTAATGAAGTAAATAATACCCCATCCCATGGGTTTATCAATTTATCCATTTATCATTCCATATTTTATTGGCTCTTGAGGAGTTATCCTAAGTTATCACATATTAATAGTTCACTTTTAGTGGATAGTACTAACTACAATAAATGGTGATAATATTAACAATAAATCATTTGGAATCTCATCCATCAAAAGTAACATCAATAATATAATCTATAATAAATCCTAGATATCCAATCATATCAACCTTCCCATTTTCATTCCCAACACTGTTTCAGATAGTACTTTTTATCCAACCATCACTGGAATCAATCACTACTATGGCCATAAAAACTCAACCCATTAATCATTAAATTCACCAACCATTATATGTTCACAATAATCTAATAAAGGATTTAATATCCTATATCATGCTTATATGGAAAAAATTAGTCACAAAATTTCATGGGTACTAAGGCCTTAAATTTAAGGCATTGAATCATTTTTCAATAAAGGATGGGCTCGCTCAACCCCAAAAAATTATCTTAGAAAACAATAATTTCATTGACGTATTGAATAAAATTATTAATTATGGATATGTTCCATCAACAAGAAACCTATAATAAGAATATTTAAATATATATTAATTAATTATAAACATGCATAAATAAATACTTCCATATTTCATCAATTCTTAGGAATAATGGTAAATTATTTACCCAAGACCCTTTTATTAAATAATTTCATCATTATGGAATTATCATATCCATTTATTTGTAATACATAATTTCTTTAAATATAACATTTACTCTACATTGTAACAATGGAAAATATTTTCATATAAATATGAAAGAACTTGTAAATCTAGTCTAGAATTTTATGAAATAATAACAACTAAATATAATCTAAATATTTCTTATTATACCAAATTTAAATTTTTTATCCATTTTAAAACACATATTTTTTTTTGAGAAAAGTGAGAGTGAGGGCTTTAAATTTGATAAAGGAAAAGTTACACAATTCAGAAGAGAGGAATTTTACATTTTTCTTTGGTAAGAAGAGGCTCCAGGTCATTGGGAAGGGTGTTGTTGTGGATGCATCTTTCTTCCAACACCTATTTGTTCACCAGGCCATCCGCAATGTCGTTCGCCTCACGGAATGTGTGTGTTATAATGTAATTTAAGGAGGAGATCTTGTCAAGGTAGTTTATCCACTTACCAGCCCTTTTCCATGCCAATCTGGTTTGACCCATTCTTATTGCATGTAACACCATTGCCAAGTCACATTCAAACCAAATGTTGTTCCAATGTTGTTGACAGACAATGTCCACCGTGCTTATGATCTCCATAATTTCCGCTTCCAAGGCTGTCGAATTCCCACAAGTACCATAGCTACACATCACAACCTCCCCGTAATGGTCTCTAAAAATGACTCCGAACCCTGAAGGACCCGGATTGCCCTTCGAGGCCCCGTCCGTGTTGCATTTTATCCATCCAGTAAAGGGGTCAGTCCAGATGACCTCCATCATGCCTCTTGTCTTAGGATAGTGATCGTCAACCTTTAAGCGCTTGAGGATCATAAATTCTCTGACCGAGTTGTAGCAATTCCCATTGGTCAAGTCATTGGCATTCTGAATGGCCACAAGAATACTACTAATTGCAGTAGCTTCATGAAAATTTGTGTGCTTATGAATGTAGTTGTTGCGAGCCCACCAAACAACATGGATAAGTTTGGAGCAGGCAACCTGCAGCAGCGCCTTCAGCTGTTTGGACTGTTGGAAGACCAGTAGTTTCTGTACAAATTGAGTGGCCGAATGGGTATTGGGCGGCTCAAGATCAAAAATATTCAGAATGATGTTCCATAGTGAAGCAGCCGTTTTGCAAGATAAGAACAGATGGTCCACATCTTCCCTATGCTGGCCGCATAGCACACATTTCGAGCATAAGGAGATTCCAAGTTTCTGATTGCTCACCTCTACTGGGATTTTGTTGTGAAAAAATCTCCAGATTAGAGTAAATCTGGAAGGAATTAAGCAGTTCTTATCAAGCTCACCCATCCAACTTTTGCAGGGCCATCTGGTCCACTTCCACTGTTATCGATCCATCTCCCTCTCACTTTATAATCGGCTCTTTCGCAGGAAGCAGGCTATTTTCGCTTCCCCTCAGCACCTCCGCAAAGGATACCACTTTTGTTGGTGCAGCAGAATATCCATTCAAGGTCGTTGTAAAAGATCTTTCCCATTCTGGATTGAAAGAATCCATTGCTGTATCTGAGATTAGCAGTCTCCAAGTTCATCTTCCTCATGGGGCGAAGGGTTTTCCCGCTCTCCCATTCATGTCTCTTAAAACACATATGATATTCTAAGAAGGAAGAAAATAACACATATATATATAATTCTTCATTTTCTGGAAAATAAAAAATAAAAACTTCATTAAATTAGAATGTGATAATCTCCCCTTTATATTTCATTAATTTAAATATTATGAAATAATCATCATCATCATCTAAATGAAATTTTCATACATTGAAATAAATGAAATTATCTACATGTGATAATACCACCTTCATAATTTAATATCCATATTGTCAAATATTATGTATCTTATATAAGTAATGATATTACCCTATTTTTCTATAATAATTCCCTATTATTATATTATTAATTTTTGATTCCATCTATTTATTCAAAAGATACTAAATCATTATACGATCATACTTTGACATAATAATACAAGAGAAGAATCAGATCCCCTACCTGGAATAATCTTCACAGTACATAGCACTATAAATAGTGAGATGGAAAATGATAATCGTATAGGCTAGAAATATAGGGGCTCGATTCAAATAATTAAAGGATAATTGGACTCAAAAGGGGTTATTTTCATCACCTTGTATAAATAGAGAATAAGAAACTCAAATGAGGCAATAAAATTGGATTTAGAATATTACAAATGGTGTTTTACAGATATTCCCTTAAAAATCAAACAAAACATCCCAATTCAATTTCATATTAATTCATATTTTTTAATTCCCCCACACAACTCTTTTAATACATTAAAATTAAAAGTATAAGATTAAATTAAATCACTTTTAAACTAGTTTGAAATCCAAAATTAATTTAATATTTTCATTTATATCTATTAGTAGTACATTATAGAATTGAATTGAAAAAACAATGGGATTTTATATGCCCAAATAATTAACCACTCATGAATGATATGTGATATTTAAGGATAATATGGTTTACCCTTACACAACTGGTTACCACCATGTGAGTTTTAAATTTCTCAGATTACCCTTACATAGAAATTGAAATCACCGTGATGTGAAGTGAAACATCCTTACCTTTTTTGGAGATTATTCAGTCTTGATATTAGGTATTATTTTTTTATTTGGTTGAGTGCATTTTGTTTGTGTTTTACCTTGGGGTATGTTAGGGTAAAAATTTGATAACAATGGAATAAATAGGGAAGTTCATGGTTGGAGCATGGTTTTCCCTAACCATACACCCCATCCCAGAAAACCGTGAAACCCCTCATAGAGAGGAACTACATGATTGGCACATAATTTTTCAAACCATGCACCCTAAAAGGATAAATCGTGCACCTCACCCCCCCCCCTAGAAGAGGTGCACGATTAAGACACACAATTAGGAGAAATCATGTGCCCCGAGCAGCAAACCGTGTATATGATATTTTAATCCCTTGAATTTTACTAAAAACCCATATATTATACCCTTGAATGCCAAAGATCTACCCATAATCAATTTTTCTCAACTATAGAGACTCTAGAAGGGATACCAATCCTTTTTCACTTACGTTCTTTATGATTCGAAGCCTAGATTGAAGATTTGTACCCCTCTTGGTAAGTAGATCCTATCCTTATGGGTTCTCTATTCCTCTTACTTTTTTCTCCCGTTCTAGAAATTTTTTTTCTTCCTATTATGATTATATCTAGATCTATTATTTTGGATCTAGATCTTGATTTTAATGATATTAATTTTTTCGATCTTGATTTAGAATTTTAGATTTGTATCTCATTCTACATCATTGTTCCATTCAAATTTTGGGGATTTATGTTAGACAATCATTCCTCAAAGAATGAAGGTAGGTGGTCTATAATTAAAATCACAAATTCTTGATTACAATTATGTGTATATAATTTTAAAATAACTTTCATATTTTTAAAAATTGAGTTTTTGATTGATTAATTAATTTAGAAAATAAATTAATTAAGGAAATGTGAAATTGGGGTTATTTGAATTTTAGATTATGAATAAGTAATTGCTAAATTAATTTTGAGGAAATTGGGAATGTTTAATTGGATAATTAATTTTTGAATTAATTATAGGATAATGAGATTGGGGAATTGAATAACTAATTTCTGAATTAATTATAGGATAATAAGATTGTTGAATTGAATAATTAATTGTTGAATTAATTATGGGATAATGATATTGTTGAATTAAATAATTCATTGTTGTATTAATTATAGGATAATAAGATTTTAAATTGAATAATTAATTGATTAATTAATTATGTGATTATTGGGATAGTGGATTTTGATTAATTAATATGAAGATTAATTAAGGGAATTTATGTGATGAACTAATTTTTGAATTAATAATGAAATTAAGATGATAAATTGATTATTGGTTTAAATAATTATATTGAGATGATTAATTAAACATTGATTTAATTAATTTGATATATATGATTAATTAATTGTTGAATTAATTAATGGGATGATATTGAAAGGATGAATGATAATAATAGAATTCATATGAGAAATGATATCTACAATGGTAACAATTGAATTCTGAGATATTAAATGAGATATAGAATGTTAATAATGGATTTATAAGATGCGATATCCCTTGGGGATAGTTTAGACTATGGTGTGGGTTGAAGTAAGTACTGAGGTTTGGGTGTCCTCAAGAACCTAGGGGTTGATGTGGATAAATAAATAATAATTGATAATTTGATAATTGTTTACTTATGTGTTGTGTTTATTTCTTTATACAACTGCATGAACTATTATTGACTATATATTATTTTAGACACCATTGGTGGTGGCCTACTAAGTTATACTCAATCCCTACATGGGTTTCCAGATCAATACCTGAATAGATTTTATGGTTGTAGGACAGCTTAAAAGAAAAGGCCTTATATTAGATGACTGATTTGGGGATGGAGCATAGATGAGGTAATCGAACATGGTTCGGGACCTTCTTGGGAGTGGTTAGTGCCTTTATTTTTAGTTTTAATTTTAAAACTAGACACGTATTTTTGAATGGAAAATATACTTTTCAGTTTTGAGATTGTATTTTCAATTTTGGTTATCTTGTTATACTGGTATTGTTCTGGTTATAATATCATTTGGTTATTCAATTTATATTATTTATTTATTTTTCTATTTTATTAATCTAATGAAAAATAGGGTATAGTCTCCCATGATTGATAATGGACCCTCCCTGGTATTTGGAAGCCTCTAAAATATGGGGAGGCATAGTTGAGTTCATGTGACCAAATAGTTTAGGGCACCGGCATGCGGCACCCAAGCTGGGATGTTGCAAATTGGAATTAGAGTTAAATTTTATTTTATTTTTCTTTTCTCTTACTATTTTGGAAATTTAGAAAGGATAATTGGAAGATTTTTTCCTTTGTTATATTCTCTTTCATGGGAGTCAATGACCCATGTACAATGGAGAACCTAAATACCCAGGGTGGGATTGTTTTTTTTTCTATTACGGCTAAATATCATTTCACCTTGGGTGATGCACTTATTGTGTGATGTGATTTTTATTATTTCATAGATTTTTTGATATTTGATTCGTGGACTGGTAAGTCAAGAGGTTTGAGTATGAATTCCTCATTCTATGAACTTGTGATTAATTTTTTACATGCACCATTTTAGTCACACACAAGAAAATAGGTTTTGGGTAAGCTGTTAAACTTGTACAGTTTGTCCTTACTTGGGAAATTGAATTGAAAATGGTTTCTAATATGAAATTAAAATTTTTAAATTGATTCAATATTATAGTAATTGGGTGTCTAAATGGTAAAATTTAATTATCAAAATGAGTTACACTTTGTTAACCTTGAACTATATGTATGATGGTTATGGGTAGTGTTAGCACCTCAGTTTTGACTATGTGGTGAGGTTTGGGTAAAAAGAAATGTTTTTCCTTATTATATTTTCTATTATATGTGTTAATGTTGAGAAAAGTATCCTATTTTGTGTGTTTGGATTGAATATTTATTCCTCCATGATGGCGTATGTTGAGAGGATGATGGGAGGACATAGCTAGAGTTGATCCTCTAGTGGTAGAACCCGAGGAACCAATTGTATTGGTGAGGAATTTTGAGAGAGGTTATGAGAGAACTTTTCTCGGTTCATGAAATTCATGGAAAGGGACCCATGGTGGGTTGTTAGGGGCATGTTTGACTTAAAAAGAGAGTTTCATTTGTAGCACCCCCTAACTTTTTCCAGAGAGGCTGGACCAAAGGGAGATGGGTTCTGGATTGATTCTATCCAGACCATACTCGACCACTTGGAGAATCCTTCTAATAAGAGGGTCAAGTTGCCTTCTTATATGATACAAGGATTAGTGAATAATTGGTGGAATTTTTAGGCTCTTACTTGATAGGATGATGGAATGTTATGGAAGGAATTCATGGAGAGGTTCTTAGAGAACTTCTATATAGAGACTTTGAGGCAGGAGAGAGTATCTGAGTTCATGATATTGACTAAGGGGAGTATGTTTCTAATGAACTATGAAAGACACTTTAAAATTTTACAATACTTTTCTCTAGTATTTTCAGTAGATGGAACTGCTTCAGAAAAACAATTTCAAGGACTTGAGTGTGAAATTAATTCCCATGTGAAAATATTTAAGATGAATAAGTTTTCAGAAGTGGTGAATCAGGCTCTCATTGATAAGGGGAACCTAAAAGAGGTCTCCAATATTGGATAAATGGGTGTTTATGGATGTTTATGGGGTATTTATTCTGAGATAAGGAAGCATAGTTATGAGAACTTTAGCTAGGGAAGTATAACACAAAATTTCCTTAGGGAAAATTCAGTTACACAATACCTTAATCTAGTGATTTTTTACCATTTTGGTAGGCCAATACACTATCTTATACAGTATCCCTAACCAGCAATGGAGTTTCAATCTTGAATAAAAATGGGGCATCTTTAGAAGTTCTATAGGAATCCATGATAGACAGGTAATTATGGGGCATCTATAAAGAATCACAGTACAGGAAGGGGATATTCTACACCATATCAATATGGAAATTGAATTTCTATTATCAAAGGTGGTAGAGGTAGTGGGTGTGGTACTTCTGGGAAATAGAACCCATATTAATAGAGTGGTTCACCTCAGGGGACTCATACTACATCACAGGAAAGAGGGCCAGGATAGTTTCATGTAGTTCAGCCTACACTAGTGGATAGAAAGGCTAGACTATCAATAGTGAGAGGTACTATTCTTATAATTTCTGCATTATATATTTCCTTATTTGATACTAGTGCCTTTCATTCATTTATTTGTACACAAATCATAAATGGATTGAGCCTGGTGGTGGATTTTTTGAGTGGGGTGTTGGTGATAGACACACCTCTTATAGTATGGTCTAGGGAAATATTCCTGTGCAAGGTATGTTCTCCCAAAGTTGATGAGTATCATTTTGAATGGGATCTCCACATCCTAGTCATGTCCATATTTAACCTAATTTTGGTTATGGATTAGTTAGTAGCATACTGATCCCATATTTATTATTACCATAGGAGTGTGACTATTACGTCTCCTAAGGGTGACAACTATATTCACTATGGATATTGGGATATCCAGGGAGGCCGAGAAGGGACAATTACTTAGAAACTAAGATATCTCACAACCCAAGATTATATTTTGTTGCAGGATAATAGAGGTGTAAAGGAGGATGTCTTACCACTTGTAGTGGACCGGTTTCAGGACGTGTTTCCTAAAGACTTCTATGGGTTACTACCTAAGATATATATGGAATTTACTATTCATCTCATGCTAGGAGGTGAACCAATTTCTATTCCACCATATAGAATGGCGTCGATAGAGATTCAAGACATCAAGACTCAGTTAGAGAAGTTGATGGATAATGGGATCATCCATTCGATTATGTCACCTTGGGAATCACCTGTATTTTTTACAAAGAAGGTTGATGGGAGTTTGTGCTTGTGTGACAATTATTGGAAGTTGAACTGGATCATAGTGAAGAACTGGTATCCTATTCCATGAATCAAAGTTATTTTTGACAAGTTGAGAGGAGATTATGTCTTTTCCAAGAGTTTCTTGGGATTAGGGTATCATTAGTTGAGATGTCAACCTTATGATATACCAAGGACTATCATCATAAGAATGTGTGACTATATGAGTTTATCTTAATGTAATTTTGTTTAATGAACACACCAATAGTATTTATGGCCTTCATGAGAAAAGTATTATATATGTACGTGGATCAGTTTTTGGTAGTGTCTGTGGATGACATATTGGTGTACTCCAAGACTCATGAAGATCATTCCCAACATCTTTACATCATCTTGAGAACACTGAGAGATAATTGGATATATAGCAAGATATATAAGTGTTAGTTTTGGATTGATCAGGTATGATTTCTAGGTCAAATCATCTTGGACGAATGTGTTCCAGTTGACCTAGAGAAAGTTCATGAAGTTTTATATTGGGAGTAGCGATTTTTTTTTTTTTGATATCTGTACATTTCTAGGGTCAGAGGGATATTATAAAAGGTTTATCCATGACTTTTTCAATTCGGAATCTCCACTTTTAGGATTTACCCAGAAGGGGATAAAGTTTGAATAGTCATAATATTTTGAGGATTCCTTTCAGGAGTTGAAGAATCACTTGACATTGGCACCAATATTGATCTTACCTTAGATAATTGAGGAGTATATGGTGTATTTTAATGCTTCTGGGATAGAAATTGGAGTATTTTTTAAGCAATTATATCGATTTGTTTCATATGGGTCTTGGAATTTTAGGCCACATGAAAAGAATTACCCAACATATGACCTCGAGTTAGCTGTGGTTGTTTATGCTTTGAAGTGTTGGTGGCATTATTTTTTGGTGAAAAAATTATTATGTTTAAAGATCATAAGAGCTTAAATTATGTATTTTCATAGAGATATTTGAATATCTAGTAGTGAAGGTTGGTAGACTATATGAATTCATTCAACATTGAGCCAGCATATACACCTAGAAAGTAGAACACTTTCATTGATGCTTTAACTAGAAAAACTTATAATTAGGTTGTTCAAGAGTCTAGTGATGAGAGGAAGATGATAAATCTACTAGTTGAGATACATATGGTGGTTTTGGAGAATAAGTATTAGATGAATCTAGTATCATATTCAGTGAAGTCTAAAATATTGATACAGGTCAGAGATTTTTATCTTTGAGTAAAATCCTTGAAGGTGGATAGACACCTTCGGACTATTTTACTGATAAGGATGATATCATCTATATCAAGAATAAGGTTTTAGTGCCTCAGAGTATGTGGGAGGAGTTGATGAGGGGATTTCATTCCTCGAATTGGGAAGTAAATCAAGGTGTGAGAAAAATGTACCATGAAATATGAATACATTTTTGGTGTCTAAGCATGAAAATGGAGATAGCAGGGTTCGTGACATGATGTTACACCTTTCAGCAGGTGAAGTCAGAGCATCAATGACCTAGAGGTTTATTTTAGTAATTTTCCATTATAGAATGGGAGTAGGATGATGTTACCATGAACCTTTTGGTGGGTCTCCTTTAGAATTATCAAAATAATAACACTATTTGGGTTATTCTGGACAGACTGATGAAGGTTGTGAATTTCTTACCTATATAAAAGACTTTCTTAGTGGAGAAGTTATTATATTTGTATGTTTGGGAGATATTCCATCTGAATAGGGTTCCACAGACTATAGTTTTATATCATGACTGAAGTTTTAATTTTCACTTCTATAAGGTATTATAGAAGGTTCTTGGTATGCATTTTTTGTTCAGTATGGCTTTCCATCCACAAACAAACTAGAATTCAGAGCATACTAAATAGGTGTTGGAGGATATACATTGAGTATGTTTCCTTGACTTCGATGGGTCTTGGTAGAAGCAACTAACTTGTTTGGAGTTTGTCTATAACAATATTTATAATGATAATATTCATATGGTTCTATATGAGGATATTTAGGGTAGGCCATGCAGATCACCTTTATGAGGGATAAAGGCAGGTGAGTTATAGTTATTGAGACCAAGTGCCGTGCAGGAGACATCGGAGCACATTTAGTTGATTTAGAAGAATATTTCTATGGATCATAGTAGAATAAATTCATATGTTAATAGACTTTGATGAGCCCTATATTTTATTAAGGTTGACCATGTATTCCTTCGAGTGTCTCCTTGATTGGGTCACCACTGGATTTGGAGACAGGACAAGTTGTCACCCAGGTTTACTGGATTGTTTATGTTTATGGAAAGAATCGAGTCGGTGGAGTACTGATTGGCTCTTCCATAGAAATACAGTGTTATGAATGATGTTTTTAATGTGTCATGAATTCATTAAAATCAGCCTAACCCTTCTCATGTGATTGATGTTAATTATTTTGAGCTTGAGATAGATGCTTCCTTTGAGGAGCATCTGATGTGTGTGTTGGATTACAGTGGGAAATTAGTATGGGGAAAAACTGTACCCAAAGCCTACATATTATGGAAACATAGTCATGTTTGAGAGTAAATGTGGGAGAGATAATTAGATATGAGGGCTTTGTGTACTGACCTTTTTGGCTCAGAATCATAGAGATACTTAGGAGTACAGCTCGAGGTTGAGCTATTATAAGGTGGGGATATTATAAGATCCTAGCCTTTTCAAGAGATTATTTGAGATTTACTTCAAGTATTGTTTTTTCTTCAGTTGGGTACTGTTTGATTTTATTTTTCCTTGGGATTTGTTTGGGTAAAAATTTGAGAAAATTGGAATAAAGAGGGTAGTGCAAGGTTGGTAAATAGATTTCCCTAACTGTGCACCCCATCCTAACAAACCATAGAACCCCTCACCGAGAGGAATTGCACAACTGGTGAACTGTTTTTTAAATTTTGTGCCCTAAAAGGATAAATTGTACTTCCCCACACCCATAAAAGAGTCACATGATTAACGTTCATGGTTAGGAGAAACTATATGACTCGAGTAGTAAATTGTGTGTAAGGGATTTTAATCACCCTAATTTGGTTAAAAAAATTCATAAAACCCCATATTATACCACTAGAATACCCTAACTCAACCCATAAATGATTTATCTCAATTCTAGAGCCTCCTATAGGGATTCCAAGCCTTCCCAAACTCAGTTCATCACAATTCAAAGCCTAAATTGAAGATATGAACCCCTCCTGATAAGTTGATCCTATCCATCTTGGTTCTCTATTCCTCTTCCATTCTTCTCCCATTCTATAAAGAGTTGTTCTTATTATTTTGATTAAATCTATACCTAGGATTATGAACCTAGATCTAGATTTTATGGAACTTTATTTTTTCGATCTTGATTTAGGATTTTAGATATGGATCTCATTCTATATCATTGTGTGGCTCAAATTTTGATAATTTCCTTTGGAAAATCATTTTTCAATGAATTCATATAGGTGGTATATAATTCAAATCCCAAAGTATTTATTTAAATTATTTTTATGTAATTGTATAATTAATTTTAGATGTTTATAAATTGATTTTTTTATTGAGTAATTAATTTTTTGAATTAATTAATTGATAAAAAATGTGTAATTTGGGTTATTTGAATTGTAGATTATGAATAATTAATTTTTGAATTAATTATGAGGGAATTAGCATTGTTAAATTGAATAATTAATTGTTTAATTAATTATAGGATAATGATATTGTTGAATTTAATTATTAATTGTTTAATTAATTATATGATAATGAGATTGTGGAATTGAATAATTAATTGCTGAATTAATTATAGGGAAATGAGTTTATTGAATTTAATAATTAATTTTTGAATTAGTTATCAGATAGTGAAATTTTTAATTGAATAATTAATTGATGAATTGATTATAGTATTATTGTAATAGGGGATTTTGATTAATTAATTAAAAATTAAATAAGGGGGTTGATGTGATGAACTAATTATTGAATTAGTAATGAAATTAAGATGATTAATTAATTATCGAGTTAATTAATGAGATTGAGGCAATTATTTATTTATTTATTTCATTAATGATATTGATTTGATTAATTAATTGTAGAATTAATTAATGGGATGATATGGAAATGATGAATATTAATAATGGAATTTATATGAGAATTGAGATCTAGAATGGTAATAATGGAATTATGAGATATGCCATGAGATATAGAATGTTAACAGTGGCATTATAAGACATGATATCCCTTGGGGATAGTATAGACTTTGGCGTGGGAAGAAGAAGGTATTGAGGTTAGGGTATCCTCTAGAACTTGGGGGATTATGTGGTTAAATAAATAATAATTTATGATGTGGTAACTGTTTATGTATGCATTGTGTTTATTTATTTGTATAACTACATACACTGTTATTGAATGGATATTTTTTTATATGATGTTGGTGGCGGACTATTGAGTTTTACTCACACCCTACTTGGGATACGTAATCAGTACCTGAATCAATTTCATGGTTATGGGATAGCTTATGGTAAAAGGTTTTGTGTTAGATGAATGATTCAGGTATAGATCATGGATGAGGGACCCAGATGTGGCTCGAGACCCACTTGGGAGTCTTTAGTGTCTTTATTTTGAGTTTTCAATTTGAAACTAGACACGTATTTTGTCATGTGATATCTACGCTTTAGTTTTTTAGATTGTGTTTCTAGTTTTTGTTATCTTGTTATACAGGTATATTTTTTGTCATGATACCATTTGGTTATTCAGTTATTATTGATTATTTATTTCTGCTGGTGTATTTCCTTAATGAAAAAAAGGTATAGTCTCCCCATGATCAATAATGGATACTCACTACTAGTTTGTAGCTGTTGGTGTATGGGGAGGTGTGCATAAGGTCATGTGACTGACCGGCTCAGGGCACTAGTGTGTGTAACCTGGTTCGGGACGTTACATGAAGAAACTACATTTCCACAATATCAGAAATGAAAGTCTTACCATAACATGATATCCCTTTACCATTACATATTACACACCCCAACATTGTAAATCATTTTATTTTGTTTTCTTCTAGGTTTTGGATCTTTTGGTTGAGGTTCAGGTGCTGCCCATGTTTTAATTTTTGAGTTGTGGAAGTTTTTGGATGAGTTTTTGATAAGAAATTGTGACTTTTGTCTCAACAATAAGGGGCGTGTGGTTAGTGCATGGTTAATGTAATTTGTACAACACTCATCCAGGTAATTGTGTGACTTGTTTTGTGGATCTTGGGTAAGGGTCATGGGTTTCACATGGTTTAGGAAACTATACAACAACTGTGAGAGAGGTTCTGTCCATTTAGAAATTGGTGATCACATGGTCTGTTCACGATTTGAAAAATAGTGAGGCCAAACCATTCAATCAACCTAGATTCTTAAAAACATGAAATTCCAATTTCCCCCTCTAATATTTTAACACTATTTTAGGATTTATCCCACTTTTTCAACATTGGGACACCAGGGGGACCTCCAAGCTCTTCCTTTTTTTCCTCCCTTCCATTTTTAAATCCCATTCAAGGATCCAAGGTAATATTCCTTTCATTTTTTATCATTTTCCCCCTATTCTCTCCCGTATCTATCAAGTTATCAATTTCTCTTACAAGGTTTTTCTTTTTGTATGAACCCTAATGGTTAGGGTTGATGTGTAGTTCAATTTATTATATTTTAGGGTGTACATATTGTTTATTAGGCTTGGATCTTCCTTCTCCTAAAGTTTTGTCGCATTATCACATCATTAAGGTAGGAGTTTCCTTCCATTTCCTTTTTAGAATATTTCATTTGATTATTGATCTTCCCTAAATAATTTATAAATGATATTTTCTTTCTTGGGATTCTTTGGTATGATTTTTCATGGTATTTTGATGATGAGATATGGGTGTGAAATGGTTTTAAAAATGTTTTCTTTGATTATGATTATGTTAAATGCACACAAGGTGTTTGATAAAATTTTAATTGATCTTTTAAAGTGAAATTGGGTGATTTTAGTGGTGTTTTCCTTTATTTATGTTTCATTAATTTGGTTGGATTGTTATTTGGGTGTTATTTGTGGAAAGTGGTGAATTTTATTATTGTAACTTGATGTGTTGATTTATAATCATGTGGTGTTTATTTAAAAAGGGGTTTTTAGTGATTTTAGGAATAATTTAATGACATGGAATATTGGTTTGGGATTTCTTAAATGGACTTATAATTGGTTTTTATTTTTTAAATGTTAGATTATTTTGGGAATGTTTGGTTTCTTAATTATTTATTAAGGGCCATTTGGCACCTTGATAAACTTGGTTATCATTTGAACCATGGTTTCCAAAGGTTTCTCCATCCCTTCGCTCTTTATTTTTCCAAAATGATTCCTTGATTTCTAAATGGTGTTTTGGTTCTTCAAGTGACTTTAAACATGACTTCAAATGTGTTTCAAAAGTCTTGTCTCATTTGTCATTTTGAGGTACGTTTTTATGAATGATTGGAATAATGGATTGTTTGGAATTTCTCATGTTTTTTAATGTTTTCGCATGCCTTGGAAAGAGTTTTGGATTTTAAATATAAATTCCCATTTATATTCTTGAATTTTTTAGGAAAAATAATTGAAATTGTGGGTAGTGTGAATTCCTGAGTGATATTTTAAAATTCATGGGAATGTGGTTTTTTGAAACTCAAATGATGTGGTGGCCTGATCGGAACCTTGTGTATGGTTTATTGAAATATGGGAACACCTGTGGTGGATTTACTGAGTATGGGTTATCACATGGGTGGTGTTGGGGTTTGGGGTATGCATGTTTAGTGGTGGCAGGTCAAGTGATCTATGAATGTGAGGGCCTCTCGTTCCACTATGTATCACTATTAATAC
Organism: Viscum album; assembly: GCA_963277665.1. Classification (NCBI taxonomy): domain Eukaryota; kingdom Viridiplantae; phylum Streptophyta; class Magnoliopsida; order Santalales; family Viscaceae; genus Viscum; species Viscum album. Next base: position 1,884,568,071 of record OY728132.1, read on the forward strand.
CATGGGTTTTCTAGGCATCTTTTAGATGGTCTAGTTATGGTTTCTTTTCAACCCTTATTATATGGGTTTTTACCCCTTGGATGTTTTATAGTCCATGTGGTATTGTGCTACAGGATTGGATGTTAGACCGTCCAATGATTTATTGACTACGGATTTGCACCATGTACCAGTAGGTGAATCCGACCTGAGTACGTCCAAGGATCACTCTAGGGATGTTTAGGAAATTCCCATGATTATCTATCAATATGTTCTATTTATCTTTCTTCTACATGTGGATATTTTCCCTTCTATTTTATATTATCTATTTCATTACAAATACTTCCTTCATAGATATCTTTTTGGTTTTTTGGTTTGGGCTTGAATTTGGGTTTTGGTTTTGAGATGGGTTGTGGAAATTGAAACAATATTTGAAAATAAAAGTTGCATGTGTTATTTTAAAAAGTGAATTTATGGAACAATTTATTTTGGTTTTTTAAATGTTAAATAGCCTATTTCTGAATTTATTTTTTAAACTAGTGTTTGTGGAATGTTTTGGGAAAGGAATTTCCTGGACTCTATGGTGATTGCCTAATGAGATGTTTTATGCTCACACCCTACTTGTGCCACTTGGAATTAGATGGCCTAAGCTATTTGGAAGGTGTAGATTTTTGGTTTGTTTACTCACCTTTGGAGTAGGTTGGTCTTGTGTTTGGTGGTGACCAAGAGGTTACATGGAGATCTTTTTAGTGTGGTCAAATCTTATCCTTTTATTCAGTTCTATTTTGTTCATCTATTGTTGTATCTGGATTAATTTTTATATTTATTGGTATTCATTTATTTTTGGTTATTATATGTGTTCATTTTATTTATTTTATCATGTTTTTTTGGGATAAATCATTCCCATTTTTATTATTTTGATTCCCGACACTAGTTTCCAACCCATGGGGATCAAGAACACCCTTTAGGCCAGGTCTTGGATCAAGTAGGGTGTTGGGTTGGATAACATCATGGCCTAGTTTGTGAAAAAACTGTATCATAGTAGACCCTTATTATTTGGGGTGTCTAGTAGATCAAAGATTAAGACTTTTGGGACTTGATAGGTAAGTATAGGAAGGATTTCATGAACCCTTTCTCCCTCTAATCCTTGAGTTTCATGGGGTATTCGGAGATTTGAGTCTTTCTTTCTTTTGTTTTTTATTGAGGATTTACAATGGATTTGAGTCAGTGTCATGTTTTGATCACACATGTAGTAGTGACCCATTTGGAGTCTACATGCATAGTTCAAGGTATTATTAGTTGTTAATGCCTACTTGGGGCATGGCTCACTAACCATGTCACCGAGTTAGATATGGATACCAAATCCTCATTCTAGTAGTTTTTCATGGGTTGTGTTTTGTTTTGGTTTTGAATTGAAAGGTAAAATGATATTTTTAAAATGGAAAGCAATTTGGATTGAAAATTTGGTAAATGTTTCGGTTCTATGAAAAAGTGGGGAGTATGACCCTTGGTATTTCTTGAGTGTTCACATATGTGAAGGTATTTTTGGAAAGTGAGAGTTCATGGATGATGTATGTGTAAGTTTATGAAAACATATGTGATAATTCATAGGATTCAATCAGTGAGTGTTTGAAAATTAATGGATGAATTGGTTTTCCTAAAATGGATTTGAATGAGAAAATTATTTTGGAAATTGGACATTCTTTAAAAGTGGGTCTTTTTTGGGAAGAGAGGATCTTAGATTTATAAAGTGACCTTAGAAGAAGGTGGTTTTGAAAATTGAAATGGAATGTGTGGTTTTTGGAAATATTATTTTTGTTGTGTTTGAAATGTTTACCTTATGAGCCTATTGTTTTATCTTGAGATGTTATTTTTTGTTGAACTTTTGGGTTGATACTGAACCTGATTTTGTGGTATTCTTATTATTTGAAATATTCCCTTTAAAAAGGTTCCCAAGGTTTAGAGTGGGTCTCATCCTATTTTTTGGTTCTTCTTGTAAGTTTACCATCCTTCATGGTGATTGGGGATCATTAGAGGTAGTGGAATGGCTTAAAGAATTAGAGTGTGTCTTCAGATAGTTGGGAACTCCTGAATCTATGAGAGTTTTTGTTGTTCTAGGTTTGTTTTGGGGACCATATTTGGATTAATGGAAGGAAATTTATCCATATTTGATATAGTTTGGGATTATGTGAGTAGTTTTTAAGTCTATTTTTATCTGATGGTTTATACCTAAGGAGGTTATGATAAAGAAAGTGGAAGAGCTCAAGAGTATTCAGCAAGGCTAGTGATAAGTGAAGGACTATGTTAAACATTTCAAGGAGTTTGTTTCCATTTCTCTAGAGGTAGTGTCATGATATCTATTGAATTTTTCTCTTTTCATTGGAGTTATTCATCCTAAGATCAAGAAGTGATCCCTCTCCTTTTATGATATTTTCTTTGAGAAGTTAGTGGATGAATCATTCTTAGATTATTTGGTTTCCAGAGTTCATTTAGTTGGAAAACCAGTATATCTTATCGTTCATGAAGGTTCCCTATTTGTAAAGATAATTATTCTAGAGGATCTTGTTTCTAAAAATTTTCTTTCGTTGGTTCGAGATTCTAGTTCACTGAATCATTCACTTGTGTTTTTTTAGTGTGGTCAGTTTGGTCACTCATAATTGTCTTGCCATAGTCCTATGAAGACATTCCATCATTTTGGTCATTTGGATCATCTAGAGAAGTTTTATAGGAAGAATTTTCTGTAGAATAAGTCTTGATCAAATGATGTTATCACCTAACTATGAGGCATTGGATGATTTAACCATCGGGGATCGAGCCACAGGCCTTGGAGAAAAACTCAGGCACAGTCAGGAACCCTTAAGGGTGTGGGGAGAACTTGGTCTAGTTTTCTCTCTAGTTTTTGGATATAAATGAATAAATTCTATATGATTTATTTTTTCTATTATTATAAGAACCTTTCTCTTAGTATGAATTTTTTTTAGTTTTTTTCTTTTTAAACTCAAATGGATTACTTTATCTAAAATTGGTTCTTCAAATTGATTATTCTTCCTATGGTGTGCTTGGAACTTATGTGGGTTTGTCTTAGTTTTAGTTTTTCTCATTTGGAGATGCTTGAGTTTTTTAAAATTTATGAATTATTCTTTGGTTTGATGTTTGGTTTGAGCACTTTTGTAGAGGGTTTTTGGTTTGTTTTGGGAGTTCCCGATCCCGATTCAGAAGAATGCCTTGTAGTGGGTATTCCTATTTCAATTTCATCATGTGAATAGTTTTAATGTTGGTGGTTTCAGTTAGATTATTTTGGTGGGGATAATCCTCTTATGTTCTACCATTTTTCTTCATGATGTGGTTTTCTATAGAATCGGTTGGGTGTGATGGTGATGAAAAGTCACCTTGAGATTCATGGTTTTGTTTAGCTATGGGACCGATTTTTTTAATATTTTGGTTGGCTGAATTTATAGGGTTAAAAATTTCTTGTAGTGGGGATAATTTTCACACAATAACCTTGTAAATACTTTAATTTTAATATCTTCTCAGTTTTGGATCCTTTGGTTGAGTTTTGGGTTGATCCCTAGTATGAATTTTTGAGTTCTGGAATTTTTTGGATTTGTTTTATGTTGATACATTGTGATTTTAGGCTCAATAGAAAGGGGCTCATGGTTATCACATAGTTCAAGGAGAACGTGTGTATTTCTTTGGGGACTAAGGGTAAGTCACATAGATTGCACATAGTTTTGTAAACCATGCGGAAACCATGTGAGAGTTTTTTTTCATTTGGACAGTGGTGACCGCACAGTGTGTGTACGATTTGGAAAACTATGCATCAAAATTGTGTGAGCTTTCGAAATTATTAAAAACATGAAATTACAAGTTATTAGTTTATATTGGTGGGGTTTCCCTATTTTTTTAACCATAATGGTTGGGTTTATGTGTGGTTCTATTTCTTGTATGTTAGGGTGTGTGGATTGTGTCTCGGTCATGGATCAACCTTCTCCAGAAGTTTGGTTGTGTTCGTACATCATTGTTGTAAGTGTTTCCATACATTTATTTTCTAGAACATTAAATTTGATGATTGATCTTCCCTAAATAATTTATAAATTACATTTTCTCACTTTTTATGCTTTGGAATTATTTTTCATGGTATTTTGATGATTATACATGGGTGAAAATAGTTTTAAAAAGGTTTTATTAGATTATCCCTATGTTAAATTCACACAAGGTGTTTGATAAAATGTTAATTGAGATTTTAAAGTTAAATTTCATGATTTGAGTGTTGTTTTACTTATTTTGGTTTAATTAATTTGTTTGGATAATGATTTGGGTGTTATATGTGGAAATTGGAGACTTTTATTGTTGTGACTTTATGTGTTTATTTAAAAGAAGGTGGTGTTTGTTTAAAAATGGTTTTTGGATGATCTCAAGAAAACTTTAATGACATGGAATGTTGGTTTGGGATTTATTAAATAGAAATCTAATTGGTTTAGATTTGAAAATGACATGTTGGATTCTTTTAAGAATGTGTGATTTCTTAATGGTTTCTTAAGGCCCGTTTGGCACCTTGATAAACTTGGTTCTCTTTTGAACCATGGTTCCCAAAGGTTTATACATCCCTTACCTATTTCCTTTTCCAAAAAGATTCCTTTATTTCTATTTTTTTTTGTTTCAAGTGACTTTAAACATGAATTAAAATTTGTTTCCAAAAGCTTTGCTCGTTTGACATTTTGAGGTACATTTTTATGGATGATTAGCATAAAGGCTTGTTTGGCATTTCTAGTTTTTTTTTCATGTTTTCACTTGGCTTGGAAATAGTTGTGGATTTGAAATATAAAGTCCCATTTACTATCTTGACATATTTTGGTAAAAATATTTGAAATATCTAGTAATGTGAAGCCCCGAGTGATATTTTAAAATTTTTGGGAATGTGATTATTGAAACTCAAATGATATGGTGGCCAAATTAGAACCTTTTTATGGTTTATTTTGAGATGGGAACACCTATGGGGTATTTACTATGTACGGGTTATCACGTGGGTGGTGTTAATGGTTGGGGTAGGAAAGTGTAGTGGCGGCAGGTCAGGTGAGCCACGTGTGTGAGGTCCTCTCTTTCTACTTTGTATCGTTATTAATATCATGGGTTTCTTAGGAATATTTTAGAGGTTCTAGTGACGATTTATTTTCAACCCCAATTATATGGGTTGGTACCCCTTGGATGTTATAGAGGCCAAGTGGGATTGTGATACTTGATTAGAAGTTAGAATAGTTAGTGGGTTATTCACTATGGAGTCACACTATATGTTAGTAGGCGAGTTCGGTCTGAGTATGTTCAGGGATCACTATAGGGATATTTATAAAATTCAAATGATTATCTATCTATATCTTCTGTTTTTTTTACATGTGGATATTTAACCTACTATTTTATATTAACAGTTTCATTACATTTACTTTCTTAACAGCCCCCTTTTTGGTTGTTTTGTTTGTACTTGCATTTGGGTTTTGGTTTTCAGATGGGTTATGGAAAGTGAACCTATTTTTGAGAAGAAAATATACCTATGTTTTTTTTAAATATCATTTGTAGAAAGCTTTATTTAGTTTTTTAAAATGATTAAAAGCCTATTTCTGAATGTATTATTCAAACTAGTGTTTATGGAATTTTTTGGAAAAGGAAGTGAAAAGACTCTTTGGTGATTTCCTACTGAGATTTTTAAGCTCACACCATACTTGTTCCACTCAGTGTTGGTAGACCCAATCTGTTTTTCATTTTTAGGTTTTTGGTTTGGTTTCTCAGCTTTAGAGTAGGTTGGTCTTATGGTTTGTGGTGACCAATAATTCATGGGGATATTTTAAGAACTCGGATCTTCATTTTAGGTATGTTTTTCCTTTTCTGGTCGTTTTTTAGAAAAAGTGGAAATTTTTGGAAATTTTTAAAGTACACGTCGTGTACTTTATAAGTACACACAATGTACATCGATGTAGCACAAGGCCATGTGTTTTCCATGTCTGGTAAACACACATGGTGTGTAGGGGTGATGTGGAGGCCTCTTAAAGAGAAGTTTGCAAAAGCCAAGTACACGTCGTGTACCCCAAAAGTACACACCATGTACTTTCTTTTTTTCATTAAATGGACTGAGGTCGCGCCTAATCGAAAGAAACACCTTCTTCTCTAGGTTCTTTGACCGAGATAACCCCTATGACTACAAAAATCCTCTGATCCCCCAAACCTCTGTCTATTTTTTGAATCGACCGTCGTTTATTGCATTGGAACTGCATCGGTGAGCTCTTCCTTCTTCTTGAGTTTCATTCCATGATTTTTCCTCTTCCTCAAGATATAGTGGGTTGAATGTTTTTTAGGTTTTCATAGATCTACAATGTTCTAAAAAGAATGAAGCCTCTTGGTTCAAGTATATTGATCTCCTAGCATCAAGGTGGGTGGTTTGTGCCTTACCTTTAGAAATCATTGAGTTTTATGTGTAAATTTTCACCAATACCCATGAATGGGGTATTGCGTGTTTATCATTTTTCCCTTGTTGTTTTCTTTCCTTACTTGTATTCTTGTGTAGAGTTAATTTGATCATGTTTGAGGATAATTGTTGTTATTGGATGTTTTTCCCATGCCTTGTTCTATTTACAACCTTGGGGTCTTGTTAGCCTTTGGCCGTTATACCTGTTTTCCATGCCTTGTGACCGTAGGATGGAATGATATTCTTGACATGCTTGTTATGTTGTAGACTGGTTAGCCAAGTAGCTTTGTAGGTGTACTTTGGCCTTAAAGCATTATTATGCACTGACTGGCATGGGACCATGAGAACCTGGTGCTATAGACTATAAGGGATAGACCGAGTGAGCTTCTTAGAGAGTCTTGGATATTATAGGTTATACGGGGATAGAACGAGTGAGCTTCCTCAGAGAGTCTTGAACATTATAGCCTATAGGGGATAGACAGAGTGAGCTTCCTAGAGAGTCTTGGATATTATAGACTACAGGAGGGTAGACTGAGTGAGCTTCCTCAGAGAGTCTTTACTTGTTTGAATTTCCTTAAACCATTCCAGGCTAGAGGAGGAATTGACTGAGCGAGCTTCTTCAGAGAGTCTATGATAGACCTAAGATTATAGGAGGATTGACCGAGTGAGCTTCCTCAGAGAGTTTTTAGACCTTGGGGATATAAGAGGGTTAGACCGCGTGATCTTCCTCAGAGAGTCCCTAACTACCCTAGGCTATAAGTGGAATTGACCGAGTGAGCTTCCACATAGAGTCTTATAATTTCATATGACCAAACCAGAGGGGTTAGACTGAGTGCACTTCCTAGAGGGTTGTTGGTACTTCTTGGATAGGACTAGAGGGGTTTGCTGTGAGTACTTCATAGAGGGGTTCCTGTTGTGGTTAGCTATTTGCTTCACTGCTGCTTGTTGTTCTATGGATTTATTACTGTTGCTTATTATCCTATTACTGCTTACTGATTACCGCCTGCTGTTTACTATTACTATTTACTTCTTACTATACTATTACCTGTCATATACTCACTGACTGTTAGGCACAGATCTTTGGGCGATTGCCTACTGGGATTTAGTCTCACACCCTATTTGGGTCATGATTTTGGTCCCAAACAGACAAAGTTGTTGTAGGTATAGACAAGGGAAAGTGCCCTTCGACTTCTGGTACTTGATTTATTTGGATCAGGAGAGCATGGGACCAAGTCGAGGCTTAAGATGCTGAGGGGTTGCTTATCTATTTTTCTTTTGTACTATGGTTTAGTATTGAATTCAGCATTGTGACTTGTTTGGATTCTTTCCTAGACATATGTATCGTGCATCATTTCATATATACATGTGTTCTCTAGTTGTTTGTTGTTTTAGTCTTCCACTGTTTGTTGTTGTTGGATATTTACTACTTTCGCTATTATATTCTTGGTTACATCTATTGTGTACTCTTCCAATGAGGGAATAGTTTCCCCACTATCACACCCAAGGCCCTCACTGCTAGTAGGTAGGCTCTAGCATTTGGGGAAATGCTCTTGAGGCCATGTGACAAACTGGGTATGGGGCGCCTCTGGCTGGCTTCCGGACCCGGCACGTTACAAAGTGGTATCAAAGTAATTGTTTTCTCTTGATTTATTAATTGGAGCCTTTATCCAGGGATAGGATGTATTTGGTACTTGGTAATAAGTTTTGACCAGGAGTAGCTAACCCGTGTACAGGGAAAGGCCAATCTACCTTGTTTATTGTAGTTTTCTGGTTTAGAGATTTTACGGTTGATATGATTTCACCTAGAGTGATTCACATGCCTTGTGTTGTTATTGTTGTTTCTATTTTGGTTCTATTTCTATCGCAACCCGATGAGATGAGGGTGTTCCATCTCATGCATCACATAGGCACTTGTTAGAAATCACATGCCATGCATTCTTGACATGTCATCTAGGGTGAATTAGCGACTGCATGTTGTTGTGATAGAAATTGTGTAAATTATGCATGCTATTGTGATAGATGCTTGATATAATCTCAGTTGTTTAATAGAGATTTTTTTTGTTTTGTACCTTTCTTAAATGAACACCAAATTTTGGTTCTTGAGGTGTTATGGGCCCTCATGAATCGGAACTTGGTTGATTATTTACTTGTTTCTCTTGTATTTGATATGTAGGAGATGTCAAGATTTGATACACGGGGAGTATAGGCCCTCACAGATCGGAATTTGGCACCTCCATGTTTGTTTTTCAGTGTTTTCTGGGCTTTGGTGCAATTTTTGAGCTACTACCCCGAAAAAACCCAGAATACACGGCATGTACTTGACTACACGCCATGTAGTTTTAAACCATGTCACTGACTGTGTGAGAAGAAACATGGGTTGGTGATAAAGTTTTTAGTAACACGTCTTGTACGGTCATTACACATCATGTAGTAGTGAGCCGTGTACCCGGTCGTGTCACTAACAACACGGGTCGGGGAAGCTCGTGTAGTACACACCATGTTTGGTATGGACACGCTGTGTAGCCTTGTTCTAGGTACCTGGTCATGTCACGAACAACACGAGTCGGTGTTATCTTCTCCTATACATGCGATGTTGGTTCAGAACACGCCATTTAAGGGTCAACCATGTAGTCGGTCGTGTAACTAACAACACGGGTCACCGAAACCTTGTCTAGTATACGTCGTGTTCTTAGTAAAAATGCCATGTAGTCTAAGGTTAAGAGGACCGTGTGGGATAGCCATGTAAAGAGACTCGGGCAGGGGAATGGAGTTCAAGTACATGCTGTGTGTGGGGACAACACGCCGTGTAGTCTGGGGTGTTACACGACCAGGGGTGGTAGAAGTACACGCCCATGTGTTTGGCTTAAGAGGACACGCCGTGTAGTTTTTATACATGCCATGCAGTCATGTTTTTTAAAACTTGTTTGTTCTTTTCTCTTGTTCCCGTCTTGTACTCTTGTGTTCTCTGTCCTTGATAATCCTGATCTAAGGTGTGCTTTTAATATTTCAGAGCTATGTCACCGAGACATCCTCCGGTTGTACATCAACTGCCAGACGGTGATCAAACACCTGATATGGTCGATCAGGGACCTCCTTCAGATCCTCCTGTTGTGCCAGCCTTGGCACCAACAGTTATACCCGTTGTAGGCGCCTACGCACAGTTCATGGAGGACTTCCTGAGGATGATGCAAACCTTTTAGAGAGAGTTGCCTCCTGCCCCGTCGATGGCTGGGTTGACACCAGTTTTCCAGTAGCATCATCCTCCTACTTTCTCAGGGGATGGAGGACCCTAGGCTGTAGAGTCGTGGCTAGAGGCCACGCTGATGATATTTGATCACCTGAATATACCTCTATAGAAAAGGGTAAAGTTGGCTACTTATATGCTCTGAGATGTTGAAATAGTGGGTTCCCTAGACCCAGCTATGTAGTACCTTTGATTACCATATCATGTGTACAGTTAGATATGCATGATGATTTCGTACTATTATAGTGCAGACTTTTCTGCGTCCACTATAATAATGGTAATGTCCAAAGGTTAGTTGTCGTGTCGAGAGGTTATAGCAGATCCCAGGCTATAATGAGAACCTCAAGATACAATGACATTGATCTTAAATATATGTTCTATAGTCTAGATACATCTTACTGACTAGACACAGTAGATTTCTGACTATCAGGTTCTGGGGGATCATAAGCATTGAGACTTCTTATCATGAAGTTCACACTTGGTGATCTCTAGTAGTGAGATCATGAGGACAGACCTGCCAATAGGAACACCACATGTTTTGGGTGTCATTGGTTGTTCCTATCTACGGACATGTGTATTGGTCTCCTGACTTGAGACCATTACCAATGTATATCATTTGATTACTTACTTTGATACAAGGTGAAAACCATTGCAGTAATTTCATGGCAAGGTAGTTTGTGCCGGGTGCATCATTAGTGGTATAATGTTGGTTGAATGGTCAAGAAAGGATTTGTCGCTTCCATGTTTAGGAAGTTATGGATCTCAGGCCTGGTTGATCAAGATGGTTTTTCCTTCATAAGTCTTTGGATAAAGTAGTAGAAAGGCGAATCCATCCGGTTAGATCAACAAATAATAAATCAAGATAAGGATGATGACACAAGAGTGTGTCCTGCTTTATGAGATATCAAATGACAAAGAGACTATAGTACACAGTTAGTGTTCGTAGGATGGTAGTCATTGCTATGACTATCCTTATCTCTTTAGGGGCCATGACGGGTTGATAAACCCCGCTCTTGGTCTATGAATTTTATTCACTGCTATCAAGATAAGGTCCTAGAGGGTCACACACAATAGCGTATTCAAGAATCCACACCCATTCAGTGGAATAGGAATATGGACATAGTGGGCCCCGCCACGAGGTCTGAGCATTTTTCCAAGTTGTCGATCACCAAAATAATTAAATCAATTCATTAATATTCAAGTTATGAATATTTGGGATTGAATTTATTTAATGTATTTACGAGTTTAGTAAATACGAGAAAATATTAATCGAACGAATATTATTTTAATATTCAAGGTTCATTTAAAATTAAAGCGGGACAACAAGTCGAGTTAAATGGCTTGGATTTTATCACGTAATATATTTTATATATTACAAGTATGTGATAAAATTAATAAATAATATTGATGCAGTTATAAGTAATCATAATTATTTATTTAGAGAATGTTGAAATATACGTGGGCTGGGGAACCCAACCGAGTATTTCTCAACATATCTATAAATAAGAGAGGAGGCTCTCTCTCTTGGTGTGCACATCACTATTCATTCATTTATGGAATGAAATTTGAGAGCCTCTCTCTACTCCTACTTCCTAGAGAGAGAAGCTGAAGATCCAAGAGTTCGGATCAAGTATCTCTTCATGCATCGCAAGATCAACGATGCGGTGATCGTCGGGACGTCGAAGATATCGTTGAATCACCGTGCTAGCACCTGGAGTTTAACGATCAGCATACCCGTGGATTTTTTGAGGTGCGTGTGGATGATCTAGAGGGATCCTGCTACGGATCCTTCGTGCAACGATCACCGTCGACAAGAGCGGTCGACAATGGATTCGAATGTGCAATGGGTATGTTTTTTGTTTTATTTTTGTGGTATTAACAATCTATGCGAGATACTCAGACCTCTACGAGGATCATATCATTAGCGACGACAAGTACCGTCATTTCACCGACGAAAATTTTAAAAATACCCAACTCAACGGCTTCCGCTGCGGGCCCCGAAAACCCAACATGAGACACCACCAAGAGGTGGTGGGAGATGATCTCACAGTCAGGATGCCAACAGAGTATGACTTAGGATGAGTTTTGACGCATCTTCTATGATTTCTTCTACCCTGAGACCTTGAGGGTCAATCGAGCCCAGGATTTTATGAGTCTGGAGCAGGGTACTATTTCTGTTATGGAGTACTCGACTCGCTTTACTGAGCTGCAGTGCTTCACACCGATTCCAGCAGGTAATGAGTTGTTCCTTGCTAGGAATTTTGAGGATGGTCTCAGGTAGGAGATCCATTCCCAGGTGAATATCTTCAGGTTAAATTCAACATCCTCTATCGTCAACTAGGCACTGATCACTGAGAAAAATCTGAGGGATTCTGGAGCAGTGAGCTAGGGAAGTTCGACACCCAGAGTCACTTTTCCTCCTACTGATAGTAGGAAGGGCTGAAGAGAGTCTACTCGAGGAGATCGGAGTATGCGGGATGTATCTTCAGGAATCAAAGTTGTATTCTACTAATGTGGTAAGAGTGGGAATACTAGGCCCTAGTGCTAGAGAGACCAGATGGAGTTCCGATCTTGCGGCAAGATGGGCCATCTTCAGCATTTTTATCAGATCTTCTCACCTACAGATGGTGGTAGGGGTTCTTTTATGACCCCGCATTCAGTGAATTCATTTCCAGTTTCTCACCAGTTTGGGAAATGGAGTTCTTACAGTTTTTCAAGCCGAGGTGGAGGTCGTGTCCATGGGGGTCAGTCACCAGGTCACCAGCGACAGTAGAGTGGATCAGCTCAGAGTGGTCAGCCAGGGGTGCAGGGCCGCGGTACGGGCCAAACATTCACCATGGAGAAAACCTATCAGGAGTAGGATCTTGGCCCTTCCACAGTTCTAGGTACGATCCTAGTAGCCTCAATTTTATCTTCAGCCCTTTTCGATATTGGTGCTTCGCATAGTTTTATCTCGGTTGTTGTTGGGGAAAGCCTTGGGCTCTGTATATTTTCGTCTACTGACATGTTGACTCTTGATACACCATTGGGAATTAGGACGTCTAGCATACGTCAGTGTAGAGAGTTCCCTCTTGAGGTTGCAAGGTGTCACTTCTTATGGGACCTCTATGCCCTTGAGATGACAGGCTATGATGTCATTCTCGGTATGGACTGGTTAGTTTCCTTCCAGGAAGTCATTGATTTCTATCGTCGTAGGGTGAGTTTTGTATCACCAGAGGGTGGATCCTTTCTTCATAGAGGCGAGTGGAATGTCTAGGTGGGTAGAGCTAGACTAGGGCATCATGGGCTAGGGGGAGTTACGGCCCAGATTTCCTGTCTTTATCTAGATGATCAAGGGACTTCACAGTTAGACTTTCCTCCAATGGTGGATCGTTTCAGGGATGTCTTTCCAGATGAATTTTTAGGTTTTCCTCTGGAGCGTGAGGTAGACTTCTCAATTGATCTCATTCCAGGAGTGGCACCAGTGTCCATTCCTCTTTATAGGATGGCTACACCTGAGTTGCATGAGATCAAGAAGCAGTTGGAGGAGTTGCATGAAAAGGGTTTCATCTGACCCAATACTTCTACTTGGGGTTCATCTGTCCTGTTTGTGAGAAAGGTAGACGGAACCCTTAGGCTTTGCGTGGATTATCGGAATCTGAACCAGTTGATAGTCAAGAACTGATATCCCCTGTCGAGGATTGATGACCTCTTTAATCAACTTTGAGGAGTCCGGGTGTTCTCGAAGATCGATTTGAGGTCCGGTTATCATCAATTGCACGTTAAACCATCAGATATACCTCTTACATCCTTTAGGAGTAGGAATGGTCTATATGAGTATACGGTCATTTCATTCAGTCTCACGAATACGCTAGCAGTTTTTATGGCATTGATGAACTGAGTGTTCCATCCATACTTGGATTTCTTCATGGTGGTTTTTGTAGAGGACATCTTGGTGTACTCTCACACTAGACACGACCATGATACCCATCTTGAGATCATTCTGGGTACACTGGGAGAGCATTAGATATATACTATGCTCTCGAAATTCCACTTTGAGATGGATCAGATTCACTTCTTGGGTCATGTTATCTCCGAGACAGGAGTATCAGTAGACCTAGAGAAAGTGAGAGTTGTAGTTTCCTGGGAGCATCTGAATAATGTCTTTGAGGTTCAGAGTTTTCTAGGGTTGGCTAGATACTACAGGCATTTCATACAGGACTGTTCTCGCCTTGCAGTACCATTGACAGGTCTGACCAAGAAGGGTGAGAAGTTCTTATGGTCAGATTCCTGTTAGTCAGCCTTTTAGGAGCTGAAAGGGAGGTTGACGTTAGCACCGATACTAGTCTTTCCAGAGCCAAGCAAGGGATATACAGTCTACTGTGATGCTTCAGGTGTCAGACTAGGAGATGTTCTTATTCAGGGAGATGGATTCGTTGCGTACGGGTCTCGGCAGTTGAGGCCACACGAGAGGAACTACCTGACACACGATCTGTAGTTGGTAGTTGTTGTTCATGCCTTACGTTTTTGGAGACATTACCTTATGGGAGATCACTTTTTGGTTTTCACCAACCACAAGAGTCTCAAGTACATCTTCACTCAGCATGATCTAAATCTGAGACAGCATAGGTGGGTCGAGTATCTTCAGTCCTTCAACTTTGAGATTGCCTATACGTCGGGAAAGGGAAACGCATTAGCTGATGCGTTGAGTAGGAGAACTCAGATTCAGGAAGTTCAGGAGGCCAGCAGTGAGTGGAAGCTTATGTCTCTATTCTATGAGATGCATTTGGAGGTGCACGACAAACAGGGGTAGAATTTTCTATCTTATGTAGCTGTTACCTCTACCCTTCTTAATCAGGTACAGATGAGGTAGTTATCAGACTCAGAAGGCCTAGTCCTACGGGAGAGTGTGTCAAGAGAGGACCCTCTTCCTGGATGGATAGTGGGAGAGGATGAGATCTTGCGTTTCCAGGGAAGTGTATGGGTGCCAGTAGACATACGCAAGGAACTGATGCGGTATTTTCATTCCTCAGTTTGGGCAGTTCATCCTGGCGTCACCAAGATGTATCGTGATCTACACCACAAGTAATGGTGTCTAGGTATGAAGAGAAATGTGGTTGGGTTTGTCATGAGATGTTCTACTTGTCATCAGTCGAAATCAAAGCATCAGCGACCAGTAGGGATTTTACAGCAGTTACCCATTCCTGAGTGGAAGTGGAACGATGTCAGGATGGACTTCGTGACCATATTTCTAAGGTCACCTTGAGGGAGTGATGATGTTTGGGTAGTCGTCGACAGGCTTACGAAGGTTGATAGCTTCTTACCGATCAAAGAGACCTTCAGTGTTAATGAGCTGGAGTGGTTGTACATCTGAGAGATTTTATGTCTTCATGGAGTTCCACACTCTATTGTTTCAGACAGGGATGCGCGTTTTACTTCTCGGTTCTAGTAGGGGATTCAGAAAGCTTTGGGTACATAGGTACTTTTGAGTACAGCATACCATCCCCAAACAGATGGCCAGTCCGAGAGTACGATCCAGGTGCTTGAGGATATGCTCTAAGCATTCATTATATACTTTGGTGGTTCTTGGGAGAAGCATATTCCTCTGGTGGAGTTTGCCTATAACAATAGTTTTCAGGTGACTATTCATATGGCACCTTACGAGGCTTTATACGGTTGGCTATGCCGATCACCTATGTGCTGGCTGGAGGTAGGAGAGGCATCTTTACTGGGACCTCGTCTTGTTCAGAGACCACATAGTAGATAGAGTTGATTCGGAAGAGGATGGATACAGCACAGTCTCGACAGAAGTCTTATGCTGGTCAGCGGAGATGACCTCTGGAGTTTGAGGTTGGGGATCCGGTTTTCCTATGTGTCACACCGAGGTTGGGACACAAGAGGTTTCGGAGATAGGGTAAGCTTTCACCATGGTACGTTGGTCCATTTGAGGTGTTGGAGAGAGTTGGTCTGGTTTCCTATTGGTTGCAGTTACCTCAGTGGTACCGGGCTATGCGCGAATTCTTCCATGTTTCTATGCTCTGACGTTACTTTTCAGACCTGTCTCATGTCTTTCAACTCGAGGAGGTTGATCTCGAAGCAGATGCATCATTTAAGGAGCATCATATCCGGATTGTCGATCGTAGTACAAAGTTTCTCTATGGCCAGTATGTTCCTTTGGTATGGGTTCTATGGTAGCATGGGTGAGTACAGGATGAGACCTAGGAGAGGGAGGTTGATGTATGATCGTAGTGGCCAGAGTTGTTCGGGGTTTCTCCTTCTACACCTTGCTAGGGAAATTCAGGGACGAATTTCTTTAAGGGGGGAAGTTTGGAAGAACCCGGATCTTCATTTCAGGTATGTTTTTCCTTTTCTAGTCATTTTTAAGAAAAAGAGGAAAAATTTGGAAATTTTCAAAGTACACGCCATGTACTTTATAAGTACACACTGTGTACTTCGATGCAGCGCAAGGCCGTGTGTTGGTCGTGTCCGGGACACACACATGGTGTGTAAGGGCGATGTGGAAGCCACTTAAAGTAGTGTACTGAAAATCTAAGTACATGTTGTGTACCCCAAAATTTCACATTGTGTACTTTATTTTTTTTTCATTAAACGGATCAGGGTCGTGCCTAATCGACAGAAACACCTTCTTCTCCAGGTTCTTTGACCGAGAGCGCCCATACAACCATGAACATCCTCCAAGCCCCCGAGCTTCTGTCTGTTTGTCGAATCGACCTTCGTTGATTGTGTTGGAACCACAGCATTGAGATCTTCCTTCTTCTTGAGTTTCATTCCATGATTTTCCCTCTTCCTCAAGATATCATGGGTTGAAAGTTTTGTGTGTTTTTGTATATCTATGACATTCTAAGGAGAATAAAGCCTTGTGGTTCAAGTATATTGATCTCATAGCATCAAGGTGGGTGGTTTGTGCCTTATCTTTAGAAGTATTTGAGTTTTATGTGCAAATTTCCACCAATACCTATGAACGGGGTATTGTGTGTTTACCGTTTTTCCCTTGTTGTTTTACTGTCTTGCTCGTATGCTTGTGTAGAGATAATTTGATCATGTTTGAGGATAATTATTGTGCTTGGATATTTTTCCCATGCCTTGTTCTGTTTACAACCTTTGGGTCTTGTTAGCCTTTGGTTGTTATCCCTATTTTCCATGCCTTGTGACCGTAGGGTGGAATGATATTCTTGACATTCTTGTTATGTTGTAGACTAGTTAGCCAAGTAGCTCTGTAGATGTACTTTGGCCTTATATCATTATTATGAACTGACTGGCATAGGACCGTGAGAACCTGGTGCTATAGAATATAAGGGATAGACCGAGTGATATTCCCAGAGAGTCTTTGATATTATAGGCTATACGGGGATAGACCGAGTGAGCTTCCTCAGAGAGTCTTGGACATTATAGACTATAGGGGATAGACCGATTGAGCTTCTCAGAGAGTCTTGGATATTATATACTATAGGAGGGTAGGCCAAGTGATCTTCCTCAGAGAGTCTTTAATTGTTTGAATTTTCTTAAACCATTCCAGGCTAGATGAGGAATTGACTGAGCGAGATTCCTCAGAGAGTTTGTGATAGACCTGAGACTATAAGAGGATTGACTGAGTGATCTTCCTCAGAGAGTTTCTAGAACTCGGGGATATAAGAGGGTTAGACCATGTGATCTTCCTCAGAGAGTCCCTGACTACCCTATACTATAAGGGGAATTGACCGAGTGAGCTTCCCCAAAGTGTCTTATAATTTTGTGTGACAAAACCAGAGGGGTTAGGCTGAGTGCACTGCCCAGAGGGTTGTTGGTACGTCTTGGATAGAACTAGAGGGGTTGGCTTTGAGTACTTCCCAGAGGGGTTTCTATTGTGTTTAGTTGTTTTCTCCACTGTTGCTTGTTGTTCTTTGGATTGATTACTGTTTCTTATCATCCTGTTACTGCTTACTGATTACCACATGTTGTTTACTGTTACTATTTACTGCTTACTATACTATTACCTTCCATATACTCACTGACTGTTAGTCACAGATCTTTGGGTGGTTTCCTACTGGTCTTTAGTCTCACACCCTATTTGGATTATGCTTTTGGGCCCAAACAGACTATATTGTTGAAGGTATAGACAAGGGAAAGACCCCTTCGACTTCTGGTACTTGATTGCTTTGGAGTAGGAGAGCATGGGACCAAGACAAGGCTTACGATTCTGAGGAGTTTCTTATATGTTTTTCTTTTGTAATTTGGTTTAGTATTGCATTTAGAATTGTGACTTTTTTATCTTCTTTACTATACATATGTATTGTGCATCATTTCATATATACAGGTGTGCTCCAGTTGTTTATTGTTTTAGTCTTCCGTTGTTTATTTTTGTTGGATATTTACTACTTCCTCTATTTTATGCTTGGTTACTTCTGTTGTGTACTCTTCCAATAAGGGCATAATTTCCCCAATATCACACCCAAGTCCCTCGATTCTAGTAGGCAGCCTTTGGCATTTGGGGAAATGTGCTTGAGGCCATGTGACCAACCGGATACAGGGAACCTCTAGGTGGCTTCTGGACCCGGGACGTTACAGATATCTTTTACCAACCTCATTATTTTATTACATTCATACATGATTTAATTACATAACATTACACTTAATACAACCCAAAATATCGAGAAGTATAGTTTCTTTTGTAATTAGGTACATTATATATCAAATTGAAACGTTAAATACAATATCTTTATTGAAAATTTTCTTTACATGACCCCAACATTCCTTAGTACTTAATATTGTGTGGGATAATCTGAGGACATACATAAGAAAGGGGTGACCTATAAATCCCAATATGGGTGTAAAAAAGGATTAACATGAACATAATAATATATGTTAGTAAAGGTATATCAGTGAGGCATAAAGGAACATGAATCATAAAGCATGATATAACATGATATTCAAAACATGGAAATGTGGAAACAACTTAAAGCACTGCATAATAGGTCAAGGATAAACTGCCAATACAAAATAGTGGATAAATTCCCATAAATAAATCAGGTAAACCTCTATCCAAACATGAAATATCATGACACTAAACATTACCCAATTCATTTGAGCACTATATAATTTCAGTAACACCCGTAACTTTAATTTCATTCTCATCCTTAAGTGTGCCAATAAGATCATGAAACATAGATTCATTCTTCATCATAATTCATCCCATTATCAATGGGTTTGGAATAAGTACATTTAATTCCTAAATAAAAATGTATATGTTCATAATGGTTAATACCCTTGATATATAAATTGGTATGGTATTCACTACATGATGATTTTGGCATGGAAAATTACAGTGTAATTTTAGTAGCATAGTGGCATGGAATATAAATTAATAAAAAGGGTTTATGATATAGAAAGGGGTATCTCATCATATATAAATGAAATGGATAGTAATAGGGTCATAGAAATACATGTCACAATGTAATGAATTTGTAAATAGAAGTCATAACATAATAAATAAACTTAAAGAAGGAGGAGAAATGGAATAACTCTTAAAAAAATTCGGTATTCTTATGGGTGTGCATGGGAGGGATTAATGAGAGAAAAAGGGGTATCTAATGATTCATAAATAATAAGAGAATTATGGGGTATATGTGAAAACATACCCAATCATTTTTAATTGAAAATAAAAGGGTGTAAAAATATAAGGAAATATGGATAAAAATGAGAATAGAATGAACTCTTACTTGAGTGTGTGACTTCAAAATCTTGCAGAGAGGCTTAATGAGAGATTTTGGTGCCTTGTAAGGATTATACAGAGGTGAGGACATATTAATTACATTATCCAAGAATTTTTAGTGGAGATATGTTTGATATTTTGTGGGTTTATATAGGAAATGAGAGGGGAATTCTTTAATATTTCACAAACATGGGTTTTGGAATCTATATAATTAAATATTCAAAACCACAAAACAAACCACGGTTTTTTCCTATGGTTTTTTCCAAATATTATTAGAAAAAATATTTCATAAGGAAAAGGGCCTAAGATATTAAAATATTATCCTTTCTTCTGTGGAGATGAGCCACATTATTAAAGAAATGAATTTAAAATCATAAAATATATTATACATTTTGGAGGATTCACTAAGGCCTTTTAAAATAAGCCAAAATAATCTAAAATAACATTATTTTAAATGAAAAACGTATATTTGGACTAAAATCACTTTTATAGTTTTTATTATATCACTATTGGACCATTATGATGTCATAAAACACACTATATATTTATATGGTATTTATTTTTTACCCAAAAATTTATCTGTCTCGGAAAATTATGAAAAATTCACCGTTGGATAATTTTGACATCATGATTCTAAAAACAATATTTAATTTATCTAAATAATTTAATCAATATGTTAATTTTCACTTTTAAAATTAAAATCTATATTTATTGAAAATTGACGAGTTTTATCAAAAATAGTTTTCAAACTTTAATAATGATTACATTTTACTTCACAAAAATTATATGATCATTTATATTTAAGAAAATTAATTTAATGATAATATTTTTTAAAAATATTATTTATTTTAAAAATACATTTATTCACTAAATTGACTTCTTAATTGAATTTTAATATTAACCAAATATACTATTTGTGTTTTTTAAAAAAATAATTTACAAAGTAACAATAATAGAATGAAAGTATATTCATTATTCTATTAAAAAATAATGTAAAAAATTATAATTATGGGGTCTTGATACATATCTATTTATTAAACCAGTATACACCCTAAGAGTAAGGTGTGTGGTGGTGGGGATTTCATGGGTCTTATGGTGAACATGGTTTGGGTCGTGATCTCGATGAGCTTGAACTTCTCCTATAAATAGTTTCTCTCATGCCTGATTTATTGGATCATGTCTTGGGATTATTCTAGGGAATAGCCCATAATTTCTATCCCCCATGGAAGCTCTGATAAATTAGATTAATAAGAAATGATCCTGTTGATTGAGGTTATCACCACCTTTGTCTATATCGAATGGATTTGATAAAACCCTATATTTATAATAGTCATGTGATCACTATTAAAGGGATATATTATCAATGGTAAAGATAAATAATGGTCATTTAAATCCAATTGGGTATAATAAAACAAACAGAGTGCATGTGTTTTCTATATCCATTTTAAAAAATAATACATTTAATTAAATTAAAAGGGTAGATTTCAATTATAACATTTCAGGTTATTACAGATCTTGTTAATATGGCCTAGTATTATCCTTGAATTTTGATCTGTTTTGTTTAGTATTTTTTTGTATCTAGATCATTTTTTATATTTATTTATATTCAGTTATTTTTGTTTATGCCACATGTTCAGTTTATTTATTTGATCCTGGTTTTTTGGGATAAATCATTCCCATCTAGATTATTTTGATACTTGGCACTAGGTATCATCTTGTGGGGATCAAGAACGTCCTTCGGTCCATGTCTCGGATTGGGTTGGGTGTCGGGTTAGATGAAATCCCAGCCTGGTTTGTGAAAGCATAAATAATGAAATGTCAGCTACTTGTGTTATGTTATATCTTACCCTTACACTGGAATATCTTGATGTAAGGGTAAAACTATTGATTAATGTGACTAAATCAGGGAAATACTATATAGGGGAATAAATGTGACTAAATCAGGGAAATACTATTGATTAATGTGTTACTAACTTAAACTGGAACGTCTTGATGTGTTTTTAGATGTTTCTTTTCATAATGTAGAAAATTAAAAATTTTCCTTATATATCATTCATAGATCATATAATCTATATTTATAGATGGATAGAATGGAATCCAACCTTGTGTCTTTGGGGGAGTGTGTTTATCTATAGTGGAAAAATTTTGATCATCTACTTGTGTTATGTTATATCTTACCTTGGATATATTATTTCTACTACATTAATAAAACCTTATTTCTTTCAAAGTTGTTTTAAAAGGATGGTTTTTTATTAAAATAAAATATAAGTATCAATTTCATATTGATATTATATTTTGTTTTGAATAAAATCATTATATATTGATTGTTTCATATCCCTTGAAACTAGTTTCTAGCCTCTAGTGATCTAATAATTCACTTGATGCCATGTGAAAGTATGACTCGAGCTAGGCTATTATAAAGTAGTATCTAGAATAGGTTTGAAGTTGAGTCTTGGGAATTATTTTTGGTGTGGATATTAGGATTTTTTGAACTCATGGGTACCCCTAAAAATATATTGTCATCCCCTTTAGTTAAAACATGGGTTTTATGGGTGTATAGGTATGACAAGTGAATGAAGGATATCTTATAGGATGGTGTTATTTTTAGTTGTTTTTGGCCATGATGGGTTGATACACTAATTTGTTCATTCATAATTATAGACATTTATAGATATTAAATATATGATTTTGGTATTTATAAATGATATCATTTCATGGAATAATTTTTTGAAATTATTTTAAAATGAATTTTATTGAAATTAAATTCTATTTATTTATGTATACCCTAAAAGGAATAAATCATGAAGATATGAATAGATCCACATAGATATAGATAAAACTCTATGTCGTGAGTTTTTAACTCTTTTGATACGTGAATATAGTATTTTTACATCAAAAAATATTTAATTATTGGAGTTTTTTATTTTTTAAATATCTCTACATAGATATATTATTTATGATCAAGTATCATGGAACCTTGAAATAATTTTTAAATTCATCAATTTGTAAGTCCCAAAAATCTAATATATTTGAGAATGAACTAAATAGAAGTTATCAGAGAAAGTGAATCAAGATTCACCACTTCAAAAGTAAAATCCTATAAACCATAGAGGAGATTTTGGAGTTCTAAAATGTTAATATTGGTTATAAATAATCCATAAAATCTTCTAGTTTTTCCATATTACTTATAAACACAAGGTGGGGTTCACTACTTATATACTAAATGGTGCAGTTCATAAGTGGTGGATGATAGTTATAACATATAAGTTGCATAATGATATGATATGGGTGAGATTTAAAAAGTTATTTAGTTATCAGTTTTATCTATAAAATATGAAGCTAGGTAAATATTTGAAGTTTTGAGAGTTAGAGAAAGGTAACGGAATTGTGTTGGAATACATAGCTTGTTTTATAGAGTATTTTTTATTTTCACTGCATATTATTATGAATGATAAATTCAATTAAAGAAGAATTATAATTCTTATTTGAGATTAATTAAATGATTATCTTATTGAAACTATCAACCTATAAATAAGTGGTAAAGAAACAAATTATGGATGAATTATTTATTATGGATACTCAAGGTGTGAATGATTTTCTTCATCGATGTGGGTGAGGTAATAAGTTTTTTTGTGGAAAAAAGAGATATCAAAATGACTTGAAAAAATGTGATAGTCATAAGAGATTGGTGAGACAAAATTCATCTTAGGGGAAGAGACAAATTACATGTTATTCATTTAGTAGTGAAAAAAATTTTAAAAGGGACTTTCCTCATCAACCTAGGGAATTTCATAGGTGTATAAATATTGTAATATTGAAAAATTTCTCTAGAGAACCTACTTGTAGAACTTAAAATCAAACATAAGCATCAATAATTCCTTTAGAGTAACAAAATGATGACAAATTTGGGTTATAATTGATGATAGGTGGTAACCCTCAATAAGTACTATTGAAAAAGAACCAGGGGAAGATATTTATTGAGTATTGTAGGATCTTAGGATTTCATATGAGTTATATATATTTTTATTTTTATTTTAAATAATTATCTATAGCAAAAAGTGAATAACTTTTTAGGTCATGGAGGTATCAGGGGTGTGTGGGGATTGTTCAGTGCATGGAGCCTATCTTTTTGGAAAAGTGGTACAGGATGCATTGTTTATAGAAACTATGTGGGGAAGCTCGTATGGTAACTACTAACCATGAAAGGCTAAAAGGGGGTTCTATAGGCCGCACGGTTTAAAGAAACTGTGTGGATGGAGGCACACACCCATGTAGGGAACTTGTAATTTTTTGTAGGGCCAAAATGCATGGTTTGTGCATGATTATTAAAATAGTTCATAGTGACTCTGCAGATTCCCACTTAGTATAATAGAGGGTGTTCATTTGGCTCACATCTTGGCCAACTGTGTGGCCAAAATTTGTGGAATAGGAAATTTTGGTTACATTACCAAATTTACATTACAATATTTCATAAACTAAAAATACCCCTCTTATCCTTAATTGGGAAGACTCTTCAGGAAGAGAGAGCTCTATTGAAGCTATTTGAGAGAATTTCATCTCGATTATCTATCTGAACTCAGAATCTAGTGTTGTCGGTCTCATTGGATCTGCATTGGTGAGTACTAAAATAATTTTGTGTCATTCTTCATTTAACTTTGGATCAAATAAGTTATTTAAGTTCAAGATAATATGCCTCATTTTTAGGTTATTCATCCCTTCTTTATTGTTATACCGATTTGAGTTGAATTAGAAGCTGATACTAGAATATCACTCTACAAAGGACTTGTGATAGGTGGTCTATACTTTTCCCAAGTGGTTTGGTGTTTTATAGATCTTGTTATCATAGTTCCACACACTGGAATTTCTAGTGAGGCCTTGAAAATGAATTGAATAATTTAATTGAATGTAATGGAATTTGTTATGGATTCCCTTTAGTTCTTTTGAGATTTTTTGGTGGTCAGTTCCCCAACCAAGGCCACCCATGGGGTGTTCCATGTTAATTTTATATGCCTATTCCTTTGTTAAATCTCTATTGGGGTGATTTAGTACTTTCCTAATTAAACTAAGATTGTTAATAAATAAATTGAATTGAATTGGTTGGATAAGAGATGGTTTTAATCCATTTCCATGTGTTAAACTATTTTTGTTTGATTGAATTTCTTGAATTGATTATTTATAAATTTTATAAATGAGTGGGTAAAATCATTGAATGTGAATGGTTGTTAATTTTTATATGAGGGGGTAAACTCATGGTAAGAAATGGTGATTTAATTGAATGTTGAATGATTCCAAAGGATTCCATGGTTTTTCTACACCATGGTCTGTGATAGTAGTAGATAATTCCTTATAAATTTATTCTCCAAGGATTCTGATTTTGTGGGATAACATGGGCCTTACAACACCTTGGATCCGATCTATTTGGGCTCATAGTTGATTTAGTCATTTGATGTGCTCTTTGAACCCCAATTCAAGCCTAACTAGGTTTCCATGGAGATTCTCCTAGGACTCGATGAGGGTTCCTTGGATCATAATATATTGTATCCATCCCTGAGGGGTCTAAAATTTTTGATTATATGAATCAATCATGGTAAATGTTATTATTTAGATTATATAGAAAGGTTGTTCTTGAAATGACATTTCTGATTATATGGCTTGATCATGGTTATTATAAAATACAGGTTATAAAACATGGCTATGGATGACATGAGACATTGTGTATATGGAAAGGTTGTGGTTTTTACTTCCTTATGCTTATAGATACCTTATTATAGGATCCCAAACCATGTTTTGTAAGGAACCTTGTTGGGTTATATAGTATCACTTGTTTTTTAGTATATATGTCATGGTCACATTACTTTTATTTACTACATAACTATGATATATATATTGCACACTAATTTAGCTTATATTGAATCACCATGACTTTTTATAAACACTTTTATATGGATACCTACTGGAATTGTATCCACACCCTGTTCTAGCCATCATTGGGTACCCAGAAAAAATTTATGGATGTAGGTTGAGATCATGGAAAGTTCCCATTGTACAATACTTGAGTTTGTGCCATGCTTAGAAGTGGGGGATAATGGGATCGATCTGAGGATCTTGATTCTACATGGGATATATTTTGGTCTTTTATATTTTTTACATATATTATACTAATGTATGAATGGCCTGGAGTCCTTTAATTTTATTTTTGGATTATCCTCATGAAGAGGAACCCTCACATGACCCATATTCCCAAAGAACAAGGCCCATACAGGACAATACATGACCTCAAAGGCCCAAGACCGGACATACTTGAAACAATCGCTCCCCAGTAGCTTCATCTTGAAGGCACCTAGCTCCCCACCTCAGATGGATGACTGGCTAGCATTTCCCTGTGCAAAGTTACACAATGACTGGTCCCGATGGCTGTTTTCATACCCTATCATTATTCCAATCGGATTTTCTCTTCTATGGTGGTTGATATTTTTACTTTGAATCCTCATTTGGGCCTGCTCCTATGTGGTTTGTGCTTCTTTGGTCTTTTCTATGTCCCAAAATCCTTGTTTTCCAAAGTCTATTGGTGTCCTGAAGGCCCTACAACCTGAGGACCTATGGCCCTAAGGCCTTTGGTGGCTTGAAGTCCCATAGACCCAGAGGCCCAAACCGGTGGCCCGAAGGTCCAAATCAGATGAATAGTTCTAGTTGCTATAGTGTAAAACGGTACCTTCTACATTAGCTTCTACAGTACTACTACAGTATTTCTATAGTAACCTAGAAATTCACTCTGACCTAGATTTGATCTTGGGTCTCTTGGATTCCAAGTAGGAGCATCTACCACTCGAGTACATGATCGTTGGAATAGTATACTAATGCATATATACCTATTTTTTATTCTCTGTAGACACATAACATTCCATGAAATGTATCATAATTATTTTTTATATAATATTACTTCTAGAATTGTTTTATATGTGTATCTATCATTTGGATGTTTACAGCTTATTTAGTTATTATTATGCTTTTTCTATTGCTTTTCATGATTTCTAACATTGTGTTATACTCTAATAAGAGGTCATAGTCTCCCCACAGACACACCCTAGGCCCTCACTTCTATTCAGTAGCCTTTGGAATTTGTGTAGATGTGCTTGAGGCCATGTGGCAAACTAGGCTCAGGGTGTCATTCAGTGGAATCCGGGTTTGGGAGGTTACAAAGTGATATCAAAGGAGTTCTTTTTATGGTTTGATTTACTATTTGAAGAAAAAAAAGATATTGGGAATAATTGGAATTTGGTAATTTTTAGTTCTTGGGAGTAGCTAACCCACGGATGGAAAAATCTAAATTTACACAATGAAAATTGTTATTTTCTATATTTTGGATATTATAGTTGATTTGATTCCATCATTGGGTGATGCACTTAAATTGTGATGTTATAATTGACCTACTTGAAGGTTATATTTGATTTCAACATGATGAGATGAGTGTATTATATCTCATGCATCATTTTAGGTAAGTTCTAGTATTCGAGTTCCATGCATTATTTCAAGTCATATTGGGTGAATTTCTTGACTACATGAATTTTTGATATATTCCTTGTGTGATATACCTATTGTTTTGATAGATATTTTTTTCAAGGAATTGGAAAACATGGTTGGTACTTAGAGTTCCTACCATGAACTAAGAAGTTTTTTCATCATTAGGCTACAGAAGAAACCCTTATCAGCCAATTGTGGCATATTGAGTCATCGAACTTGAGTCGCATAGACAGGAACATGTTATAGTGTTGATTAGGTGGATGCCATATTATATTTCTTGAGTATGGTCCATTATGGATCAGAATTTTTTGAAACATTTGGTTTAACCATTTAAGATGAATTTGAAGTGAATATCAAAATGAAATAGAAATTGAGATTGGTAGATAGATAGTTTGACCTTAACTCAGCTTTTGAGTGGGAAATAAGTAGTGAATCTAATGACTTTTATGCCTGTTTATTTTTAACATTACTGGATTTAGGAGTATATTGTTTGGTATGACCTTGTTATAGAAAGGTTTTGACTTATCCTGCGCTTTTAGCTTTGAACTTTATTATCATTCTTTTCTGAGGCATGAAATTGGAATTATAGAGACATGCCACCATGAAAACCCCCAATCATATATCATGAGGGTGGAGACAAATACCCTTTGAAGTTGGTGGGACATGAAAAACTATTGGATCCTACTATAGTTTCATCTATGGAACCACTAGTTTTACTAGACCCATGTTCTGGGGAATAGTTCCATGAGGGGGTTTTCTACTTCATTCAGTCTTTTCAAGGAGCACCATAGCCTTTCACATCTATGGATGAGCTGATGTGTGTGATCCAATAGCAGAATCCTCCCATGTTTTTAGGGTATGGTGGTCCATAGGCTATTGAACTGTTCCTTGATACTACTATGTCAATATTCTAGAATCTGTAGACACCACCTGATAGGAGAGTGAAGCTCGTGACTTATATGCTTTGAGGAGCAGAAAATCATGACTGGGTTGTTCTAAACCAGGCTAAAAGGTTTGTATTGATTTCTAAACAAGACTCTATAACTAATTTTACCCCGAGAATCTAAAGGTAGATCAGGCTAGTGATTTCATGTGTTTGGAGTAGGGAAATATGACTGTTATGGAATACTCTGAACGCATTACAGAGTTGTATCGTTTTTCACCAATGAACCTTCATAATGAGTTATCAAAGGTATGATTCTTCAATAAAGGTCTCTGAAATGTTTTTTGATCTCAGGAAAATGTTTTTAGGTTGATGACTATTATTGAGATAGTAAATCGGGTGCTAATTACAGAGTGGGACCTAAGGGAGGCTGGGGGAAGATCAGAGTAGTGCAGTCTCTTGACCTAGTGGTTCAGCATCTTCAGGAAGGAAGCACCATTTTGAGGATTCCTGTGAGTTGATCACTAGCACAGCCACTAGAGCTTGCAGTGTAGTTTTATGTCATCAGTGTGGTAGATGGAGACACATGAGGAATTAGTGAAACCATGAACCCGTAGAGTGTAAAACATGCAGTAGGATGGTCCACATGAAACATTTATGATGGATCGTCCCTCTAGTAGTGGGTGGTAGGGGTTCAAATCCAACGCAAGTTTCTAGAGTGGGTTTCATAGCTATATGGAATCCCTCCATTTTATTACATAACTCCTCATTCTATGGTACAAATAGAGGATCTTCTAAAGTTTAGTTTCTTAAAAATAATGTACATAATACATGAAAACATAAAACATTATTCTAAAACCAAATGAAAGAAATATTCATGGTTTCACCATATGTTACATTTACTATATATCATAACCTAGGTACATACATCAATTGAAATTGGGGACCATGAGGCCTAGTAAGGGAATAAGAAAGTTAAACATTTATCATGTGATCATGATGAATATTAATTAGAACATGAGTCATAACAATATAGATTAGACAAGAGATCATGAGGCATATCATAAAAAAATGAACATAAAATATTACATAGAAATATGGATATAACATTTAAATGAAAAATTCTTAATCAAATCACCAAGGTTTGTTACCAAGGTATAATAAATGAAAATTACCAATTTTACTCACCATGGTATCATAAAACACATCATATATAGAGATTAAATTATTTACCCAATACATTGGAGTTCTATAAGGGTAAACTATTCATATTTCTTAATTTTTTGTGATCCACACAGATCATAATAAATAATTTCATAAATAACTCATGGATAATAAAGAATGGGTTTTATATAAAAAACATGGCATACAAAAGATCTTAAATACATGATCATTTTATCATTTTTGACCCACAAAAGGTAATGCGGGTTTCATATGTGTAAATACCAAAATAAAAAAAGTAATTTCAAAATATATTTGAATAATAATTTAAAAGAAAAGATTTTTTGGTATTCAAATAAAAAGTAAATGATAATTTATCATGCAAAAGAGGGAAATTTGAGGAGAAAATTCAGCAGAATGATGTGCCTAAGACATTGTTTTAGAAAAGGGTAAAATGATAGGGGATAAGGGTCTCTCAATGATAAAACATAATTTGGTAGTAAGGGTATCATAAAAATTTTAAAAAAATATAGTAACCATAACATTGATAATACATATAAAAAAATAAGTTATTTAATTGAGAAGAAAGGAAGGATAATTCCCTTACCTTGAAGAGTTACACTTAGATCTTGATAAATGTAACCTTGGGGATTGAGGACACATTGGGGGACTCCATGGGAGGAAAAATCACCATAAATTTGGGGAGGATGGATTGGAAGTGAAAGAAAATAGAGAAATGTGTGTTTATTTATAGAAAAAGTGGAGGAATTGTTTAACAATTCCCAAATATAGGTCTTGGAAAATTAGGTTGTGCAAAATGGAAAACCATTGGCTTTCCCATGGTTTTTTCTCATGGATTTGGAAATTTAGGTCAACTTTTATGTTATTTTAATCAAAAAAAACCTAAATTCACTTTTAAATGCTTATTTTTGCATAGAAAGTTAAGGATTCTATAACGTAATGTTTCTAAAAATAAAAGTTTACTTTCTAGACTTTGGAAAGTCAACTATAATTTTACAGATTGATTAAAATCTATTAAATTACTTAATATTAATAAAATAAAAATTTTGGGCAGTGTATTGTGTTTAATTAAATATTGCATCATTATTAAATAATTATGAAGTCATATAATATATCAAATACCCAAAACTATGTTTTTTAATATTCATGAAAATAAAGTATTTTAGAAAATTATAATAAATTTAACCTAACATAATTTATATGTGTTGATTTCAAATAAAATTTTTATTTTTTCAGAATAATTCTCAAAATATGAGAATTTTAACTTGTAAGTAGAAAAATCTTTATTTATTTAAAAATAGAAATTTTTAAGTGACATTAAAATTTCTCAAAATTATAAAAAAAATACTAGGCCATTGTAAAATTATTTTATAATTTATATTTTGATAAGTGTGTTTTAAAAGCTATTTGATTAAAAAATATTATTCTTAATACCTACATTTATTATAAATGATAATATATTTTCTATAAAAATAAAATTATGTTTTATTTTCATCAAAAAAATAAAATTATCAAACTCATATCAATTAAACATATATTTTCTTAAGAAAAAAATTCTTAAGAGGAATTGATGGAATTAACATTTTATTTATACAAAGGAATTTACACTTTAAGTAACTAGCATCTGGAAATGTAACCCCTTATTACACCCACATACGCCCTAAGGGTAAGGTTTGTGATGGTGGTAGTTTCTTGGGGTGGATTGGCTAACATCGACTGAGTGGTAATCTCCACTAACTTGAACTTCCCCTATAAGTGATTTTTTTCAAGATTCACTTGATGATACTCATCTTGGGCTTGGTCAAGGGAGAACCCCAATGAAGATACATCCCCCCCCCCATGTCCTGAAAAATGGGCTTCAAACGGAATGACTCTATTAGTTGAGTCCATCAACTCTCAATTATATATCAATTACCATTAATCATTAATACTTATAAACACTAATTGTAATGGTAAAATTATAAATCAAGGGTATAGTTTCTAATAGACATATTTACCAATTATCATATTGATCAACATTAATATTTGACCAATGGTCATATAATAGTCGAATACCAAGAGTAACGTTTCCCTTTATACCTTATAAATACTATTGAATTATTTCACTCAAAATTCACTTAAATTTATACTAAGGTTATATTTTCATTTTCATAATATGTTGATTGGTTTAATAATATTTTGTTTTATTTATATATCATTCTTTTGTGGGAGCGATAGTTCTAGAAGATTGGTGTCATCCATAAATTCACATTTTAGCTGGTCTATTTTATATTTTTTGTCTAATTGTAATGTTTGGTATTTTAATTGGTTTTATATATGATTGATGTAATAATAATTTTAAATGACATAGAAAAAAATTGGTTTCCATTTATTTTTTATATGTATGATATTATAAAATATATAACAAAAAATTTATTAAAGACACTATTATCATTTTAAAAAAACAAATTGGGGTCATTACATTCTTTCCACCTTAAGAAATGTAGTCCCTAAAATTTCAACTCATTTTCTCAGTTGAGAAAAGGTGAGGGTACCTTTTCCTCATTCTCTCCTCTGGTTCACATGTTAATTCTTCATATTTATGGTTCCTTTATAATACTTTTATGAGGTGGGTAGTTTAGTTTCATAGAACCTTGTCTCTACAGTCCAAGATATCCACTGGCTTCTCCTCATATGAGAGGTCATGTTCTATTTGTACCATGTCTGGATTTAGTACATGTGAGGAATCATATATGTACTTCCTCAAGAGAGATACATGAAATACATCATGAACATGAGATAGATTTAGTTTAAGTGATAACCGATAATCCACTACTCCAATGTGTCAAGGATCTCAATGGGGTCAATGTACCTAGGGATAAGGTTCTCTTTCTATACAAATCGCATGATTGTCTTCCATGGTGATATCCAAAGGAAAACATTTTCCCCAATATCAAACTCCAAGTACCTTTGATGGTTTTTAGCATAGTTATTCTTCTAACTCTAAGAATCCTTTATATGTTTTTGGCTAGAATGAACCATTTCTATCTTCTATTGCCTAATATCGAGCCAAAAAAACTGTCTCTCACCAACTTCATCCCAAAAAGTTTAATTTATACTTTGCATTCCATATAGATATTCATATAGTTCCATTTTAATACTTGAGTGTAAGTTGTTATTGTATGAGAATTCAACTAATGGGATATGTTGATCCCATCCACCTTTAAATTTCATTGATCGTGTTCTTATCATGAACGCAAGTGTATAAATAGTCCTTTAATATTAGCTATTAGTTTGGGGGTGATAAGTTATACTAAAATTCAATTTAGTGTTTAGAGCATGTTGAAGAATTCTCCATAATTTATATGTGAACCTTGGATCATGGTCAGAAATGATAGAAAGTAGATCCCCATGAAACCTCACTACTTTCTTTACGTATATATTTTCAAGTTGTTCAACAGATAAATATTCCAAAATAGTAATGAAATGGGCAGTCTTGGTGAGTCTATCCACTATAACCCATATCACATTGTTTACTTTGGATGTTCTTGGGAGACCAGTGAAAATTTCCAGAGTGATATTATTCCACTTCTATGTTATTATGGGAAGTGTTTGAAATACCTATTTAGGAAGTTTTCACTTCGTCTTCACTTTTTTACACACCAAGAACCTTTTAGTGTAGTAGGAAATCTCCCTTTTCATATTTTCTCACCAATAATAATTATAATGGACACTATACATTTTAATGTTTCTAGGATGTATAGAGTATGTATACTATAAGATTCATCCATAAGATCCTTCTTTATCTCCCAGATAGATGGAACATATAGCATTGTATGAATTTTCAATACACCTTCTTGGTCAATATTTAACTCAAGAAACTTCCCATTATTCACAACCTCTATATTATTTTATAACAAATTATCTTCTCTTTGATCTTTCTTTATATTCTCTAGTAATAATGGTTGATAAATCATTTAGTATGGGGTTGATTAGGTCCCTTACCTTAAAATTCCCATGTACAATTTTACTAGGTCCTTGATCAATATATCTCCTTGAATCCTCATCATTTCCAGCACAATATGGTCTTTCCTACTTAATGTATTAGAAACTTTGTTTTCTCTTCTGGGTGATAATTAATTTAATAGTCATAGTCTTTAAGAAGTTCAAACAATCTCCTTTACCTCATGTCAAATTCCTTTTCTGAAAAAATGTACTTAAAAATTTGGTGGTCTTTGAATATATCACATTTCTCCCCATAAAGATAGTGCATCCATATTTTCAAAGAAAAAAATAACTGTAGCTAACTCCAATTCATGGGTAGGAAAATTCTTCTAATACGGATTTAACTATCAAAATTCATAAGAAATCACCTTTCCATTTTTCATTATGATTCACCCATGCCCTTTCAAAGATTCATTGCTATAAATAACAAATACTTCTTCAATAGAGGGTAGAGTTAAAATAAGTTTAGTAACCAATCTATTCTTCAGTTCTTGGAAACTTTTTTTGCACTCCTTTGTCCAGATAAACTTATCAAATTTTTTAGTTAACCTAGTTAGTGAATTATAAATTCATCAAAAGTTTTTCACAGACCTCATATAATATCATAATAAACCAAGTAAACTATGAATATCATTTACCATTATAGGAGGAGGAAACTCTACTACATACTTTGTCTTCTCATAATCAATAAAGATTCTTTCATTGGTTATAATGTTCCACAAGAATGAAAATTTTTGTATCCAGAATTCACATTTTATGAATTTTCCAAATCAATTCACATTCCTAATAGTTCCTAATATAACCCTTATATAATCCTCATGCTCCTCGTGACATTTGTAATATGTCAGAATATCATCAATAAAAACTACCACGAATTTTTCAAGGTATTCTTTAGAGACTTTATTCATAAAATCCATAAATATAGTAGGATAATTTGTCAAGATGAAGGGCATAAAAACAAACTCATAATTCACATATCTTTTTTGGAATGTATTATTTAGAATATATTCTTTCTCCACCCACAATTGATGATACCCAGATCAGAAGTCAATCTTGGAGACGAATTGAGCCCCATGAAGATGGTCAAATAAATCATCAATCCTTAAGAGAGGGTATTTTTTTCCATGTGATCCCATTAAGTTCTATATAATCAATGTATATCCCCATTTATACATCCTTATTGTTTACAAAGACAACATATTATCCCCAATGAGACACACTTGGTCGGATAAATCCCTTCTCTAGAATATCTTTATGTTGTTTCTTAAATTCCTCTAACTCCACATTTTATATTATATACAAGGTCTTGGATATAGGTTTGGATCCAGTTATAAGTTCAATAGAGAACTCTAACTCTCTTTCTTAGGGATTTATAGGTAACTCTTTCAGAAATAAAATGTATTCCTGAACGATGGTGAAAATCTATATCTTTATACTCTCATTTACTTCTCCTTGTTCACCGATCATCTCTATAGAGAAGGCTATGGGAGGTGCTTCTAGACAAAACTCAGGTCGGGATATCTCTCCTTTGAAAATTAATATAGGTTGTGTATTCAAGACTACTAAAATTTCCTTGATTATTTAGTTGATATTATCATTATACTTTAAGATTTAGTTTATTCCTATTATAGTTTTGAATTCCACCATGGGGTTGACAACTGGATTTTCAATGATATTGTACTCTCCAAAGTTAATACTATATTTTTTATACACTTTTGATGCTAGGATAATTCCTTAAAGAGTCTTGATTGATAATTATACTTCTATAAGTTTTGGGATTAATTCTATATTCATTGAAAACATGGATGGAATAAATGAATTTGCAGAACTAGAATCAAAGTACTTACTAACTTTGAGATCACAATGAGAGTACCTACCACCACATTATTTCGATCCTCCACTTTAGACATCTTGATATAAAATTCTCAACCTTGATCTCTTAGCCTATTCTAAGGATAGTGGTGGTTTTTCTCCATTTTATTCTGATTTTGAAATTGATTGGTAATGTTCCCAACATTTCCACACATGAAGCATTGAACTTCCAGCAATATTTGAACCATATTCCCTTTATCATTAGTGTTGAGAAGTTGAGTATTCACCTCACTATGATAATTTCAACCTATATGACCATATCTTCCACACTAGTAACACTTTCCCCTCCCAAGTAAGCAATTCCCAAATGATTTTTCCCAAGTTTTTTTCACATGGTATGTTTCACTTTTTCCCTCTTCTATGATCAAAGTTATTCCCTAGTTTTGGATTCATTTCTCTATTCTTATCATTAGTCCTATGTTACTATTACATCTCTATAAACTTTAATTCAACCCTTATTTCACTCATTACTATCACCTCGTAGATTTTACAGTCTCTATTTTCTATATTCCTCCACATATGAGGTATTATTCCACTAAATAAACTTTCAACCTTCCCCATAGGATCCAAAAAAATATAGATGTGTATTGAGAAAGTATTGTAATGTTCATATCATAGCTTCCACTGATTCATTTTTCTTCTTATTCAGTTCAAGTAATTACTTCTCTATTTTTTTACATTAAAGAGGGAAAATATTTATTGAAAAATATTCCCCAAAACTCTTCCCACTCTATAGAATCAATCTCCCTCCTTGGATTTATATTTTTAATCAATTTCTGCAACTGATAATTTTCTCCTTCTAAGAGGTATACTTATAGGGTTACCTTCTATTTCTCCTAACAATGGATTAAAGAAAATATCATTTTTATAAATCTTATACATTGTTTAGAAATCAATGGGTCCAAATATCTACTGAAAGAAGGAGTCTGTAGACTCATAAAGGACTTATTGTAAAGTTGTTCCCTTTTAGGTGAATCTAGTATATCTACTTGATTCAAGTTATTTTTTATAACTCGAGTTAGTTGATTCATCATCCTCATGAAGTTTTCCATTCCATCTTACAGTAGAACCCCATAAGTTCATTATCCATTACACTCACTATTTATGTGGTTCCTCTTATTTCCCACTATTTTTTCTACAATAATAAAAACATAATGAGAAACGTGTTACTTTGAAGAATTTTAAAATTTTAAATGCATTTTATGTCTTAAAACATCATGCTTAAATATGTTATTAATATCCTTTGATAAAAATTACATTTTCTATATATCCTTTATAAAAGTTCATAAAAATATTGTGATTAACAAAACATATCCCCAAGGAGTTTCAAACCAGGTGTTCTATAAAGACCATTCTCATGCATCTGTTCTTATTCTAGTATAGATCAAGGAGGTGTTTTTTGGTGTTATGCCTAGGTACATTGGTGCGAGAGCCACATCCACTTATAGTGTCCAGACAATGATGTATTTTTTTGGAAACAATTTACATAATAATTCCCAAAATACCAGGATATTTTCCTATATCTAGACCAATCTATAGGGTTCGTACTAAATTGTTCAAGTACAAATTTACAAAAATAACTTAACCATACTTTGATACCAACTATGGAATATTTCCTTTTTATTACATAACTTTTCATTACATGGTACAAACATAGGATGTTGTAAAGTTTAGTTTCTTAAAAATAAGGTACATAATACATGAAAACATAAAACATTTGCATAAACCCACTTAAAAGACATCATTATGGGTTCACACTAAGTTACATTTATTACATCTCATAAAATGGGTACAAACATCAAATGAAATGGGTGAGTATGAGGCCCAGTAAGAGAATAAGTAAGGGAAAAAATTAACATGTGATCATGATTAATATTAATAAGAACATGAGGGATAACAATACATATTGAAAAGGAGAACATGTGGCATGTCATAACAAAATAAACATGAACCATTACATGTAAATATGGATACAATATTTAAATGAGATATTCATAATCATATCACTAAGGTTTTTCACCAAGGTGTTATAAATGAAAATTACCAAGGTTATTAATCAAGGTATCAAAAAACATGTCATATCTACATATTTAATTCTTCACCCAATGCATTATATCACTATCAAGGTGCATCATTATTATGTATTAATTCCATGAGGTCCACATAGAGCATAATAAAACATTTCCTTAATAACTCTTGGAGAATAAATACTATCTTATTAATAAAATCTTGGCATACAAAAGAGCTTGAAGACAAGAACATTATGTCATTTTTTACCCATAAAAGGAAATGTTGGTTTCATGTATATAAATACCCAAATAAAAGAGTGATTTTTAAATATAGTTTAACACCTATTTAAAATAAAAGACGTTTGGGTATTAAAATAAAAATGAAAAGGATAATTTCTCGTGTAAAAGAGAGAAAATTAAGAAGTAAATTCGGCAACCCCAAGGGTATGAGACATGGTTTTAGAAAACGGAAGATGAGAGGGGAAAAGGGTATCCCATTGAAACACATAATTTGGAAGTAAGGGTAGGATAAATATGGTAATAAAATAGAGTAACCATAAAATTTAGAATACATATATAAAAATAGGTTATTTAATTGAAGATAAAGGAAGGATAATTCCCTTACCTTAAAGAGTTACTCCTAGATCTTGAGGAATGGAACCATGGGGATTGAGGACACATTTGGGGACTCCTTTAGAGGAAATATCACCAGAAATTCATTGAGGATTGATTGTGAGTGAAATAAAATGGATAAATTGGTTGGTCTTTATAGAAATTTTAGAGGTATTGTTTAATAATTTCTAAATATAGGTCTTGGAAGGATAGGTTATGGAAAATGGAAAAACATTGACATACCAATGGTTTTTTCTCATTGTTTGGGAAATTTGAGTCAAATTTTAATTTATTTTAATCCACCATAACCGAAATTAATTTTTAAATACTTATTTTGGCATGTAAAGGTGAAGATTCCATGAAGTAATGTTTTTTTAAAAAATATTTTTAGATCTTGGAAAGTCACTTATAGTTTTAGAAATTGATTAAAATATATTAAAATAATTAATATTAATTAAATAACATGTTTTGGGTTTGGATTATGTATAATTAATTATTAACTCATTATGAAATAATTATGAAGTCATATTTTATACTAAAAACCCAAAAATATATTTTTTGTTATTCGTGAAAAAATAATTTATTTTAAAAAATTATCATAAATTCACCCTAACCTAATTTTTATGTGATGATTTCAAAAAAAATTCAAAATAATTCTCTAAATATGATAATTTTAACTTTTATATATAAAAATATTGATTTATTCAAAAATAGAAATTTTTAAGGCACAGTCAAATTTATGACTCTTATAAAAAATTCCTAAGACATTTTAAAATTATTTTATGAGTTACATTTTGATAAGTCTATTTTAATAGACTATTTGACTAAAAATATTATTTATAATATGTGATTTTATTATGGAAGTGTATATATCTTCTATAAAAATATAATTATGTTTTGTTTTCTTCTAAAAAACAAATTATCAAATTCATATAAATTAAACGTTTATTTTATTAAGAAGAAAATTATTAAGAAAAATTGATAGAATAAAAATTTTATTTATACAAAAGAATTTAAAAATTAAGAAACTAAGTTCTGGACACGTAACCCCTTATTATAGCCACATATTCCCTAATGTTCAGGTGTGTGATGGTGGTAGTTTCATCTTGTGGATCAACTAACATCAACTGAGTGGTAATATACACTAACATAAACTTATCTCATAGGAAAATTCATTCAAGATTCACGTGATGAAGCTCAGTTTTGTATTGGTGAAGGGTGAACCCCAGAAGAGATACTTCCCTCTCAAGTTTTGAAAATTTTTCTTCAAACGGAATGACACTACTGGTTGAGACCATCGATTATATTTTCTATATAAATTATCATTTGTAATTAATACTTATAAACAATAATTATAATGGAAAAATTGTCATCTAAGGGTATAGTTTCCAATTTTCATATTGACCAATGTTCATATTTTATCAATGGCCATATAATGGTTGAATCCCAATGGTCACATTTTCCATTATACCATATAAATACTACTTTATTCTTTCACACAAAATTCAATATAGTTTCTCTTAAGGTTATATTTTAATTTTTATAAGATGTTTATTGGTTTAGTAATATTTTGTTTTATTTATATAATGTTTTCTATGGGAGTGATGATAATAGTAAATTGGGTCAATTCATACCTTCCCATTTTAGATGTTCAATTTTATATTTTTTTGTCTAGTTGTAATGTTTGGCATTTTAATTGGTTTTATAGATGAATAATGTAATGATCATTGTTAAATATATAAAATTTTGTTGGTTCTATTTATTTTTTACATGTATGATATTATATTATAAGTAATAAAAATTTATTCAAGAAAAAAATATCATTTTTTAAAAAAATGGGTTGTTATAGCTCCGCATCAGGAAGGGGGTGGAGTAGTACCAATCAATCAAGACAAGGTAGTGGTGTTTGTGGCTAAGGAATCCAAGCAATAGTTTCACAAAGACAATAGAGTGATCCTAATCTAGGTAGTGAGGTTGTGTCACAACGCTATGGTTTATTCTAGATATATTATGTATAGCTTACCCTTGGGAAGAATAGAACCAGAATGTCTATGATGAGAGGTATGATCTTAGTATCCTCTACTCTTATATTTTCTCTTTTTGAAACAGGTTAATTTTATAGTTTTATATATGTACCTTTTATAGAGTGTATTGGGATCATGGTTCAGTTTTCTAATGGAATGATGATGATTTTCACTCTTTTGTGGATTATAATAAAGGGTTAATGTCATTACAGTGAGTTCCCCCTTGAGGTTTGGGGGTTTCACTTCATCTAGAATCTTTTAGTCATCTAGATTAATGGGTTTGATGTCATACTTGGTATGGACTAGCTAGTGGATTTTCAAGCCTATGATGACTATTATTGTTGTAGGGTAACTTTCACATCACCAAAGGGCTTAGTTTATACTCACAAGTGTGAATGGGGTGTCTAGGTGAGATTATCTAGACCAGAGTATCATGGTATGGGTGGGATGACAGCCTAAATTTCTTTCTTATATATTGATGATTAGGGAGTGTGTTAGGAATATTTCCCTCTGGTGGTTGATCGTTTTAGGGACGTCTTCCCCGAAGATATTTCTAGTTTACCTCCTTTTATAAAGGTGGATTTATCCATTGATAAAGTTCTAGGAGTTTCACTGGTATCCATTCCTCCTTAGAGGATGGATATGACAGAGATGAAAGAGCTCAAGAGTATGATGGAGTATTTGGAGGCAAAGGGTTTGATTTGAACCAGTACTTCTCAGTGGGGTTTGCTGGTATTTTTTGGGAAAAATGAAGATGTTTACCATAGTCTATATGTGGATTATGCTAAATTGATCCAACTGATGCTTAAGAATGTGTATCCCTTTCCACATATAGATGATCATTTTTACCTGATTATAGGGGCTTGGGTATTTTCAACATTTTATTTGATATCAGGATATCACCATGTTCATGTTCGACCTATAGACATACCCTGTAAAACTTTTCATTGCTAGTATGGTCTATATGAGTATCTGGTTATGTCGTTCAGTCTCAAAAACATGACAACAGTTTTCATGGTGCTGATGAACTAAGTTTTATATCCTTATATTGATTTATTTATGGTGGTTTTCATGGATGATATATTTTTTTATTCTCGCAATCTGAAAACAAATACCAAAAATCTTGAGATTGTTTTGGATACATTGAGAGAGAATTGGTTATACAATAATCTCAAAAAGTTACACTTATAGATGGATAAGATTTACCTTTTGGGTTATATTATCTCATAAATAGAGTTATAAATTGACCTAGAGAAGGTGAGATATGTAGTTTCTTTGGAGAAACCTAAGAACATATTTGATATATGGAGTTTCGTATGGATATCTGGGTATTAAATTCATTTCACACTGGACTTATCATGCCTAGATATTCCTCTCATGGTATTGACTAATACGGGCATGAATTTATTATAGATAGATACATGTGATACATCATTTGAGGAGCTAAAAGGTAGATTGACTTCAACCCTAGTCTTGATTCTTCTATATTAGGGTAGAAGCTACACTGTGTATTATGACGCATTGGGTATCATTCTTGGAGCAGTGATGATATTGGGAGATAGAGTTGTGGCGTACGGGTCTTGGGAGATAAGGCCACATGAGAGGAACTACTCGACACACAATCTGGAGTTAGCTATAGTTTTTTGTGCTTTGCACTATTGGAGACATTATTTAATATGATATCATTTTGTGGTGTACACAGACCATAAAATCCTCAAGTACATATTTACACAACATGATCTGAATCTGAGGCAGTGAATGTGGGTTGAGTACCTATATTATTTTGACTTCTAGCTTGACTACATTCCTAGAAAGGGTAATGTAGTTGTTGATGCACAAATAAGGAGGACTCATATACAAGTAGTTTAGCAGGCTAGTACTGAGTGGAAGCTTATGGATATTTTTTCTGATATTCACTTGGAGGTGATGGATGGTCATGGGAAAAATTTTATTTCATCCTTAGTTGTGACCTATACCCTAATGAATAATGTAAGGATGAGGAATCTATCAGATTCTGAGGGCCAAATTCTATGGGAGAGTGTGGATGGTGAGGACCTAATTCCTAGACGGATGGTAGGTGTAGATAATATCCAATATATCCATGGTCTTTTTTGGGTTCCAGTGGACATACGTGAGGAGAAAATGTGCGGGTTTCATGCCTCGATTTAGGAAATGCATCATGATGTCACAAAGATGTATCGTAACAAGTGCTGCCAATACTAGTGGTCGGGTATAAAGTGAGAGGTAGCTTGTTTTTTTAGGATGTGTTCCACCTGTCAGAAGGTGAAGGCATAACATCAAGGACCAACCGTAATTTTACAATAGTTTCATATTCTTGAGTGGAAATGATATGATGTCTTAATGGATTTTTGTGACCAATTTCTTGAGGTATCCTTGATACAGTGATTTGGTTTGGGATTTTTTAATGGATAGTGAAGGTTTATCAATTCCTTCCAATCAAGGAGACCTTCAGTGTTGATGATCTTGGGATGTTGTATATCTCTGAGTTAATACAACTTCACGGGGTCCCCTATATGATTGTTTTAGATAGGGATGCCCGGTTTACATCTTGATTTTGGAAGAGTTTACAAATGGTGTTGGGTACATAGGTTATTTTGAGCATGTCATGCCACCCTTAGACTAATGGATAGTCATAACATACTATACAGGTTCTTGAGGACATGATTCAAGCATGACTTTTAGATTTCAGGGGATCTTGGGGGACATATATGCCCCTTATTGAGTTTTCCTGCAATAATATCTATCAAGATACGATACACATGGAACCTTATGAGGATTTGTACATTATTTATTTTCAATTTCCCATGCTTTGGTTAGAGGTAGATGAGGCGGCTTTTCTGGGACCATGTCTTATGTAGGAAACTTCTAGCAGGTCCAATTGATGAGAAAGAGGATAGATACTTCATAGTCTTAGCAGAAATCATACGCCGATCTTCGAAGATGGCCTTTAGAGTTCAGGATCAGGTATTGGTTCATTTTACATATCTCACCAAGGTTGGGACATAGAAAAATCATGAGATAGGGTAATATTTTATCGAGATACATCAGGTTTTTTGAGATTTTAGATTGAGTTGGTCCAATAGCCTATCGATTGTGGTTACCTCAAAGATATTGGTCCATATAGAAATTCTTCCATGTATCTCAACTACACCATTATCATTCATACCCATCTCACATTTTACAATCTAAGGAGGTGGAGTTAAAGGTCGATTCGTCCTATGAGGAGAATCTTATATGTATCTTTGATGGGAGTATGAAGGTTCTCTAAGGCTGGTCAATTCCTTTAGTATAGGTGTTATATAAGCGTGTATGTTTACAAGATGATACTTGGGAGTGGGATTCCAATATACATGATCATTGGCTGAAAATATTATCAGATGAATCTTCACCACCCTTGAGAGGAAAATTTGGGGATGTATT
Organism: Viscum album; assembly: GCA_963277665.1. NCBI lineage: Eukaryota > Viridiplantae > Streptophyta > Magnoliopsida > Santalales > Viscaceae > Viscum > Viscum album. The sequence continues at coordinate 1,884,610,961 of OY728132.1, forward strand.
TCTTTAAGGGGGGGATTGTAAGATCCAAGATTTTTGTACGAGGAATAAATCTTTTTATTTTTAGTTTAAATGATTATTTAGGACCTAATGTGAATCCCCTTTGAGTTCATGGGGCATCATGGGTGTATAAGTCTTGTTCAGAGCCTGGAGCCCAGCTTTTTGGAAAAACTAGATAGGCTTCATAGTTAGTTGAAATGGTGAGGGGAAGCTCACCCAGCTACTACTAACTATATGTGAATGGAAATTGGGGTTTTATATGACACACATTTTAAGGACATGGTGAAGATGGAGGTGCACACCCATGTAGGGAACCTTCAATTTTTAATAGATCCAAAATGCATGGTTTGTGTATAGTTAGTCAAACTGTACACAGTGACCATGCATGTCCCCCCTCAGCACAGTAAAGAGAACATGGTTAGTGCATAGTTTGGCCAACCATTCATCCAAACTGTGTGGCCCAATAAAATTGTTGAAATGACCAAATTTCCCTAAAATTATATTATAACCTAAAAATAATCCTTTTGTACTTTGTTGGGTAGCCTTTTATGTGGGGAGACCTCATTTGAATCTATTTGATATATTTTGATCATGATTCTCTGTATAAACTCAGAATTGAGTGTTTTAAGTCTCATGGGATCCATTCCAATGAGTTAACAATTCTTTTTGTGTCATTATTTATTTAACTTTGGATCGATGAAGTTATTTAGGTGCATGTTAAAATTCCCTATTTCTAGGTTTTTTGTATGTTCTTAATTTTTCTCCCAATATAAGTCAAATTTTAAGTTTATACTAAATGAAAACTTGACTATAGACATATGTTAGGGGGTTTATACATTTCCTATGTGGTTTGGTGTTTTATAGGGCTAGTTTTTATTATTCCTCCTACTAGATTTTTTGGTGTGACCCCAAAAATGAATTTAATAATTGAATTGAACGTAATAGACCCCATTAGGGATTCCCTCTATTTTTTTAGATGTGTTTTAGGTTGTTTCCCTAACCAAGGCCACCCATGGGGTGTTCCATGTGAATTTCCTATGCCTATGCCTTAATTAAATTACTCTTGGGGTGAGTTAGTACTTTCCTAGTTAGAGGAAGCCCGTTAATAAATTAATTGAATTAAATTGGTTTAATAGTAAATGGTTTGCCTCCATTTACACATGTTAACATGATATTGTTTGATTGAATTTCTTGAATGTGTTGTTTAGAAATTATAGAAATGAGTAGTCAATATCATTAAATGTGAATGGTTGTTAATTGTTATATGAGTGGTTAAACCCATGGTATGAAATGATAATTGAATTGAATGATGAATGATTCCAAAGGATTTCATGGGTGTGAAACATCATGGGTTATGATAGTGTTGGATAATTCCTTCAACCTATATTCTCCTTCGATTCAGATTCCATGGGATTCCATGGTCCTTACTACCCCTTAGATCTTGTTTATTTGGGATTGCAGTGGACTTAGTCTATTGACATGATCATTAGATCCCAATTTAAGCCTAAATGAGTTTCCATTGAGATTCTCCTCAGACTCAATGAGGATTAATTAGATCATTATGTCATTGATTTATCCTAAAATGGTCTAACACTTTTGAGTATACGACTCGGCCATGGTAAATGTGATGCTCTGGATTATACGACAGGCTCATGGTTGAAATGACATTTTTTATTACACTGATCATCTGTTTTTGTTATGAAATATAGGTTATATGGAATATATATATATATATTACATGATACATTGTGTATATATAATTTCTACAGTGTTTAAATCCTTATGTTTACAACTACCATATTATAGGATTCTGACCAATGTTTTGTAGGGAGCCTTGTTGGGATATACAACATCACTTGTCTTTTACTATATATGTCATGGTAACTTTATTTTAATTTACTACTTAATTATGATATATATATATATATATATGTGTATATATTTCACACTTTTTAAAGATTGTACTTCATATTTAGGACATGTTATATACAATTTTGGTGGAGACCTACTGGGATTGTATCTCACACCCTGTTTGGGCCATCGTTTGGTACCCAGATAGACTTTATAGATGTAGGTAGAGATCAGGGAATGATCCCTTAGTATGATGATTTAATTTGTGCATTGATTAAGACAAGGGGAGAACAAGACCTAGTTGAGGCTCATGATGCTAGTTGAGAAAGATTTTAGTGTTTTTAGTATTATTTTACATATATTTTACTGATGTATGTAAATGTTTTTTGGATGCATTGTAGATACATGACATAACATGAATCATAATCATTGTGTATATGATATTACTTATGGAATTTTTTTATATGTGTATCTATCATGTGGATGTTTACTACTTTTTTAGTTATTAATATGCTTCCACTATGGGTTTGTATGATTTATACTATTGTGTTAAACTCTGATAAGAGGGAATAGTCTCCCCATGGACACTGCCTAGACCCTCACTGCTAGTCGAAAACCTCTATTTTTTGGGGAAATGCACTTGAGGCCATGTGGATAACCAATATTGGGAAAAGGTTTAGTGGAATCCGAGTCCAGGATATTACAAGGATCTTATTCAAGAGGATTCAGATTCAAGAAAAATGATATTATGAGGTACTTTTCTCATTGTTTCTACTATTATCTATTATATATTTGACATGGGCTCATATTAATCGTTTATATTTACATGAGTAGGATAATAATTTAATTTTCATGTATAATTAATGACTTGTTATATAATGATCAAAATACCTCTTGGAGGAATGGTAGAATAAGGATTCAAATATCCTTATTATACCATTATAAATAATGGTTTGGAAATCATATGGTACTTTTTTGTCTTGTATATAATAACGTACAATTTTATAATTGTAATGGATTATATAGAAGGTTTTAAGGTTCATATTTACTAATATACTAATATATTATATTTAACCTAATATAATTTTTCACTCTTTTCTAAGAGAGTGGTAAATTCATGTGAGTTTGGAATGATTTGATGGTAGAGGGCCCAAATAATTAACTTAAAATCTATTTGGATTGATTCTTGGGTTATCATAATTAAAATATTAATCTATATTGATAATAGTGGTAGGATATTTCTTGGATTTGTTTCCTGATGATTTTTGTAAACTACCATGAGAGAGGAAAAGAGTTCTCTATTTACTTGTTAGCCAAAAAAATTATAATATAATTTCCTTCTAGAAACTTAACAATTGTACATATAAAATAAGTGATGACTTCGTTTTAATATTTATATGAAATGGATTTATTTAACTAAGTGTATTATATTAGTAAGTGTTGATTCTATTTTAAAATTATATTGATGGAAGAGTTATATTATGAATCCTCTACCAAAAGTTAAACCATGTAATTAAGAAAAATAAGTATCATTTTAATTGAATTAATGATCTATTAAATCAGTTTAAAGGAGTTCAGTATTTTTTAATATCAATTTAAGATCATAGTATTAATTATATTCTGATCGCTTGGGTGATTCTTTAAGATGTATGTTTATATAAGTAGAGAATATGGTGGTGTATGGATCGAGAAAATTTAAACAACATGAAAATAATTATTTTTTTCACTAATTGAACATTATGGTAATTTTCCCTAATTTAAAGATTTTGAGGAATTAACTTTTTTGGGAAGGGTTTTATCATGTATTCTGATTATAAAAGTTTTAATAAAATTTTCTCAGAGTGTGATTTAAGAATAAGGAAATAAGGTTGGGTGTGAAATAATTTTTAATTTAAATTATCATGAACACTAGGTGAATGTAATTTTGTAGTATATTCCTAGAGTAGGGTGACTAAAGTTGTAAAATAGTAAGAAAACCGGTGGTGGGTGATTTTTTAGACATTGGATATGAACATAGAATCCTATAATGATGAAAATTTTATGTTATTATATTATATTAACATCAAATTAACATTTTTCTACCAAGTAAAAGATGTAATGACATATGATATTGAATTTAAGATGATTTTTGACACCAAATATAGTGGGGATGCCATCTGTGGGTGGTATCTAATATTTTATTCAACCCTATAATTTAAGTAAAGAATGTTGGTTCCCTTGTGATTGAAATAAGAGTTTATGAAAATGATTTATAACCCTATTTGGGTTGTTTATTCTAGAATAATAAAGATGTATTATTAGATTATATGGTAGTTATAATAGGAAATAATTGAAAAAAGGTAGAATATTTGGTATATCATTATTTTATTTTTCAATAGGGGATGGTTGAGTAATCAAAACCTAATTTATTTTCAATATTTTCATATACCGACATAAATTATAAAATATCCTATTAGATTTTTAATTTTATATTTTTGAGTTCATCATGCAAACATGATGTTATTTGGGTTATTATAGAAAAATATATAAAATAAGATCACTTCTTAACCATTCAAGAGACTTTTTTAACATAATAACTTTATAATCCATAAAAGAAAACTAAAAGTGATATTTCATGGATTTATTTCATCAATAATGTCAAATAGGGATCCTAGGTTTACTTTAAGATTTTGTAGAGGGTTGTATAAGGTTATGGTTACTTGGATAAAGATGATTAATTCATATCACTCATAAAAAGATAGGGAAATGAAATTAATTGTACATAATTTGAAGGAAACTCTTTGAGATTGTGTGATATTTTTTAGTATATAAATGGAAAATTATATTCCTTGGGTGGAATTTAACTAAAAAAATTTCAAAAATAAATTAAATGGGTATGTTTCAATGGTGAAATTTTAATAGAATATTATTAATAATCTATTATATTAATTATTCAATAAAATTACTTTTTACGGATAAAAAATTATATAGTGATGATAATTAAAAAATCCATATTTTGGAGTGTTATTAATGGATGTGGAGATATTTTTGAGTTCATTGATTAATGTATGTTTCGATAGAAAATGGAATTATCATTATAATTTATTTAATATTAGATTTAGGGATATTGTTTATCATGTGTTTAATGTAAGGATATTATTTTTAGAATAATGAATATTAGATAATATTATTATTTAATTATGAGGTATTATATTATTGACATGATATTTATATTAATTTAGTTATTAAAGTGACATGGGAGAATTGATTATCAGATTTTTTATTTGAAATAAAAACTTGGAAATTAATGGTTGTAAATTATATGGATATATAGGATTAGAGAGAGGTATTTTATTGGAATAATTGTCTTGGTCTGATGAGGAATTATGAAGAGAAAATATTAAATAATTATAGTGAATAGAGGTAAATAATATGATGATATAAAGTGGAATAGAATTTTTAACTCATTAAATATAGAGAATTTCAAGGTATATTTATAAATATATTTATAATTTTTTAAATTATAGAATTATTCCATCATATTTTCTTGTCTGTTCTCTCTATAAAATTATATTCAATGGAATACATTTATGTAAAAGTAGAATGGAGGTTAGATCTTAGTCTAATTATTATCCTATATTGAATGGGTTGTTCTGTAAATTTTATTTGTTTTATTTAGAGTGTTTAATGGTTCTTTATTTCCTTAGAACCCTCATTTTTTATGATATCATGTTTTAGGAATTGAAATTGAGTTTTATGATATTTATAACAATATAAGTCCAACTAACAATGTAACATCCCAAACTTGTAGTGTTAAATAACCTCAAAACATGGTATCTTATCATATATACAATATCATATTAAAATGAAAAATTATTTATTTCATGAATTAAATTTCAATGAAAAAAAAGGAAATACATTAAAATATAGCTAAATGATACATAATTAAAAAAATTAAAAATAAAAAAAATCACAATTAAATAAAAAACTACATTTTTTAATATTCCTAATTTTTATCTGACTTAAGGAGCATACCACTATTGATAACCATAGAAATAATAAAAATGTTAGAAAGAGGATAAAAATAATTTTAAATGAAATGGTAAAATGAGGTGAGTGATTTTTTATTAAATATGTGAAATCAAATATATATATATATATGAGTTTTATATGATTATTGGGGTTATTTGGATGTTAGGTCCATATGGTCATTATAATTATATATTCGTTAAACAAACATAACTATATTGTCATTAGGTATATTAATAATTAATGGAATAGATTATTAATAATATTCTATTAAAATATGCCCCAAATATTATTTTATATGGTTTAATTACTAACCAATATCTTTTATTATCATTATTAATGTTTCATTCATGTATTTTAAAAGTCTTTTGATAACCCTTCCCTCAAACTCTTTGATTTCCTTTAATAATAATGTTGTAAGGGTATCGTTAAATCAACTTACTTTTCATTGATTCATAGTTTTTATACCATTAATATTTTCTCCTAAGTTTATCATATTTTAAAATTTATTTATCTCATAGTGTTTTCTCACTTCTTTCTCTAGGAAAAGTTATGTTATTAATTTAATCCTTTTTCTTAAATGGATTTATTTTTTCATAAAAATGCAATGTTGTTAATAATAATTCACATCCTCTATAAGATTTATTTTTCCTCCATGTAAATATTATTTCATTCATGATTTTTTTTTTCTTATTTGTTATACAGTCCAAAAATTTACTATCTCTTTTGATCTTCATACTTATCTTTACATATTTTCAAAATGAATTTTTATTATCATTTTTAATGATATGGGTTTCAATAATATTGAAAAGGAATTTCTTTTCTCGTTAATATATTTTATCTTACACAACATATTTTTTACTTAAAATTTATTTTTCTTCAATTTTAATTTATTTGGATATCCTTTTTAATGACATTTTAAAAATTATTTATATCACCTTCTCCAAATTAATATTTAAAAGAAACTTGTAACTTTTTATTTTCTGGAAAATCGTAAGAAATTTTTATAAAAACTATTCTTATGTTTTCACTTCCACTTTCTTATTTATCTTCAAAATATATATCTCATACAAAGTTATGTTTAATTAATATCCCTCTAAATTCACTTATTAAATACATGTTTGGGTGGTTAATTTTTTTTATCAATTGATCTAATTCTCAATGTCAATTTTTTGGTACCATTTATAAATGTTATTAAACCTATTTTCATTTTGTGTCTTTTATTATAATATGATATCAGATTTATTTCACATTCCACACATATATATGTTTTATTATTTTGTAATATTTTGGATCCTATATATCCTTGTGATATACTAGTAAAGGTTTTATATATCAATAGATAATGATGTTATTTGTGGATATTTCTATGTTTGTACATGGTTGAAATTATATTTGTGGGACTAATTTCATGTCAATAACATTATTAATAGACCTATTTCATTTTTTAAATGTTCATAGTTATATGTTTCGACCATATTTCATGTCCAAAACTTTATTCATAGAACTTTTTATGTTTATAAATGTTCAAAATTACATTTGTGTAATAGATTTCATTCCCATAACATTATACATGGACCTATTGGTATTTAGAAAAACTCTTAATTTTTTGATTTCCCATAATTATTCCACATTTATATCTTACATGTCAGTGTTATTATTCATATATTTTTAGGTGATATTTCCTTTTATTAGGCCTTATAGAAAACTATTATTGTTCCTTATTCATTCTAATCTAATATTTATCACATTCTCATGTTTCCTCACATTCTTATGATCTAACCCTTGATGAAATGTTGATCAGTCTTTACATTATTGAGCATTTGATCTCACCCCTTATTTTGTTTCCATTTTTTCAAGTAATTATATACATGAACATATTAAGATTTAATTATTATATAGATATTCATTGTGTGAGATTTTCAAGAAATTTTATTTAATAAAAAAAATTAAGTAGCTAGTATCCAAAGACACTTAACTTTTGGGTTCTCGGATTATGAATTTATTTTCAATATGTAATGTTTAAATACTAATATTATGTGTAAAATTGTGAAACAAAATTCATCATGTCATTTGGTATCATAGTTAGTTATTTATGTATGTGTATTTATCAATGGACCCAAGACTGTGGGTCTGGGGTGCTTTCAGAATGGGGTTCATAATGCTTTTCAGATTGCACCCTTTGGAACTTTATTTTTTAAAAACTTAGAGATAGTTTATTTCAAAAGGTCATTTCCAAGTGGAAATATGTGTGTTCCATGTGGAATAGGAGGTTTATTCTAAGTGTAAATGGGGTCATGCTACTCATTATAGGTTGGGTTCTCTTACTCAATAGCTACATTCAGTTTGTGCCAATTAAGTATGGGAATATAAAAAAAATTCACATGTCGTTTCAATTAATTTTCAATGAGAATATTTTTTTATTTTTTAAATATAGTTTTTATAGATAAATAGTTATGATTTTACATGGTGAATTATTTCATTAAGTTTATCAGCTTAGTAACTTGTGGATATTTCAGGACAATTAATCTAAGGTAAGTAGATCTGATTCGTTCCTCAATTGATTATGATTATCTAACTTGTGATTAATTTAATTTTCAATTACTTGAAATTAAACTAAATTTAATTAAATAAATTTGGAAATTTATTTCATAAAATGGTTTTTATAAAAAATTGGTGAAGATTGGAAATTGTAATTTTTAATTAAAAGTGTGAATATCAGGTTTTCAAAATCAAGTTATTTGATTTACAAAAATGGGTATTAATTTATCTTAAATTTTATATGAATTTAATATATATTTATTTGATATGGGAAATAATTTTTGAAAGAAAATATTTTAAATTTATGGGCATTAGGATTCCATTGGTTGGTGAGAACTTTGAAGGCATAGTCAAGCATACCATGTGGTATGGTGTGGTAGTGATCATGTTTAGGGTCGATAGGCCCCATATAGATTCATCTGGGTGAGTGATGATATTTTGATGGTATACTATGATCATATATAGTTTGGTTTATTCTCAGTATCATGGATACTTAATTTTTAGTCTTCTTATGGATTCTAAAATTTTTATTATATGATATTTTAGGTAAAGTATGTTAGAATTTTGTATTCTTGGTTATAAAGGGTTTTATATAAAATTAATCTATAAATTATTAATTTTTTTATAGTTATAATTGGTTATATAGTTTGGTATAAATCATACATATGAATTCAAGGGACATATTCTAGTAAATCTTGTTGAGTATATTGTTACTAACCCATACTCACTTATTTTAAAAAAAATGTGTCTATTTGTTTTGAGATGTAGGGAAAGGAAAGGTTCCCATGTACATAAATGTTATATCATATGATCCATGTTCATAGAGTTATGTGAACATGTTTAATCATGAATCATTTGAGGTGTTTGTAAATAAAAAATGTATAGGTGAAATTCATATACTTGTTTTATTTCTTATTTTAATATGATTATCTTAATTACACTACATTATTGATACCTTGTCTCCTTCAAATTTGTTTTAAATGGAAGGTTTTGGGTTTATATGAAATATAATTATTATTTTCATATATATTTGAAATTTCATTTTAAATAAAAAATCATTCTCTAATGATTATGTTTTCTCAATTAATACTAATTTTCGACCTCAGGTGATTAGGGAAAATGGTTCATAACATGTGGTGTTCCAGATCAAGTTCTAGGTTATGGGTACTTAAATTAGGTCATTATATAAGTTCTCCAGAACTACCTTGTAGGTGTGATTTAGTTGTATGACATAAACAATATTATTAGTTTGAGAAAAAAAATAGTTGTGTAATCAAAGTTAAATATAAATACACTATTATGATATGTTAAAAAAATATAAATTGATATAAAAACATAAATGAGGATGTTTTTTATTTTTCAAAATAAGTGATAAATAATTGTGTAAAAATGGTAGAGTTACTATAGTTAAGGGGCTATGGAAATGATTTAAATGTATGGTTTTTTTTATAATTTATGCATCTCAGAAGAGATAATGAACTCACTTTCAAATATTTTATGAGGGTTTTATCACTATAAAATCATATAAGAAAATTTTAATAATAATTATTATTATTTATTTTACATTGATATATGTATACTATAAATTATGAGTGGATTTAATTATAATTTTTATGTTAAAATATACTATAAATGTTAAATTATGAGTGTATTTAATTATAATTTTTATGTTAAAATATACTATAAATGTTAATTGATGGTGATGTTTTATTTAAATGAATTTATATTTATAGGATCCAATATAGGATATTGTAATAAATTTCCCAAAATTATGAAAAAACAATTTGATATATCTTTTATTGGTGAATTAAAATTATTTTTTGGATTTCTAGTGTTACAAAATAAGAATGATATTTTACATATCAACATGGAAATATTAGAGTGGTGTATAAAATATTTCAACAGTATAAAATAAACCTTTTAGTACTCACCTTTCCATTTGTACTAATATTATAAAATATGAACTTTAAAAGAAAATATATATTTTCAATTATAGAAAGTTCATTAGGGGTTTCTATATCACACACCATCAAGGAAAATTTTTGTATTCAAAACATGTATAACGGTAGGATATTAAATGTAACAACAAGGATAATAATAAGGGAAAAAGTTAATAATATCCTTAGATAAATAAAAGAAACTATTTATTTTGGATTGTTTTATGTTATAAATAAAGAATAAAATTAATATAATTTATAAATTTCTTTCATCATTTATTATTTAATGATATAAAATTTATATATATATATATAGATTGAGAGAGAGGAACATTTTATTTTGGAAGTAAATGTATCTCATAGATAAAAAATATACAAAATATTATAACAATTACTAATCTGACTATATAGTTTCTACCCATGCTTTCAATCAACTATCATATACTGAAAATTAAATTTTTATTATTTAAACACTTTTGAGAAAAAAGTGAGAAACTATACAAGATTTCACTAATTAAAACAACAAAACCACCATGGTATAAAATTTAAAGGCCAAACAACATCAATACACCACAGAAGATCCCCTACCCAGCATAAAAAAATGAGATCAGTTTTATTCTACTCCTCGTTGTTGGAAAGTTGTCCCATGCAAGAATGCATGAACCTAGAACCGATGGAAAATCTATACCCTCTCAAACATCCAATTATAGAGAGAAGATCAGAAGAAAACCCTCTGTTATAAACCTCATCTAGAGTAAACCCTTGTGTGACAGATGCAGCGACTCTCAAACTTTGAACTATAGGGTCGCAAGGATTCACAATGCCAAGAAACCATTCCACCAATTCAACACAAAAAACCAACAGCTACCCAGTTGAAACTCCTCCATTAATACTATAGAAAATTTGAAAAACCATTCGACCATCCTTTACGCTCTACCATTTTTATAACACACTTCCACTGCAACGTTGGAACAATCCAATCACAAAACATAAATCCAGATCCAAACCACAAACCAACATTGCATCCAAAATCAACCAAGAATAAACCCTTCAGAAAATACACAGCATTAGGATCAAAAATTCTCCCCCTATATAACTACAGATCAACTTCGCACCCCACATAAACCCACCGAAACCACTAGAGGCGATGCCAGGATGCAATGGAAAAACTAAGATGGAACACATTCGGCGCTGGAGGAACCGATCAGACAGATCTGAGCTGATACGTTGCTGACAGAAGGGGTCCTGAGACGAACACCAGAGCACCATAGATAATTCATCGAACAAACATCGTCGTCGGAAGGAACAGTCACACCAAGCCACATGCTGGAACACCACTGATCTGACGACACTAAGATCAGGATCCAGATAAGAGAACCTCATAACAAAGATGCATCACTCATGAAGATGACAACACCAAGACAAGGCCTACAGGAGCCAACACAATCCTTTCCAGATGGGGAAGGGGTAAAGGAGAGGAGGTGGAACCCTAGCCTTCATGGGAGCTCTGGAAGACCCCACTCAGAGGCCCTTGGGTCAACAGAACATCTCTTCACTCAAATGTCTTATTAAAATGACTATTTATGGATTTTTGAGAAAAGTCATAGTTTATAATATCCATTTTTTGTGAAATATAATGCTATAAATTTGAGAAATAATCACATAAATAATTCCATAACCATGTATATTAATATTAAAAAACTTTTTGTTAAGAAAAAATTGTTGTAGAACTTGGTTAAGATGAATTTTACATCAATAGAATATAAAGTGAATATTGTTCTCAAAGAATATTTTATAAAAACATATTAGATAAACATAGGTTGAATATTGGTGTTTAATAACTATGTGATGTCTTAATTAGATCATGCACACTTTATTTCCAATTATATTCATTTAATATTATTTAAAAAAATTGAGTTATTTTTTAGGGTTAAATTCATGAGGATAAATATAAGAAGGTATTATGATTTTATATATAATGTAAAAGGACTAAGAGAACCTTTCTATGAGGCATTTCTTTGTAATATTTTTATAAACTATAGAATATAATAAAAATAGTAAATCTCAATTAATATCTCAGGGAGGTCACTCAACAGTAAGTAATTATTTTATTATCATGATTTATTATATTTCATATTTTATCTAATAAAGAAATCTGTAAAGTTATACTGGGAAGTTGAAAATTTAAAACAATATAAAATAAATGGAGTAAAAAAATAATTTTTGTTATGAAAAATGAATTAAAAAAAATATTTCCTCTTATATTCCCATTATTATTATTTTTTATAGGTTTTTCCTCAAATTATTATCCCGAAATGGTTAGATACAATATCATTTTCCTAATAATATATCATTGTTTCATTCTTATGATTAACAAAACACATAAATCCTTAAGAAAATATAACTCAATTTTCTCTCTATTATAATGGTAGTGTTTATTCCATGATTGAGTTAATATATCATGATACTTACTTCTATAAAGATGAATAAAATAAAAATATTCAATTATACATTAATTTTAATCAATAAACCACTCCCTATTTTCACACTTATTACCATCATATGAATAGTTGATAGTGAAGGCAATAATTAAATTGATATCATAGTAAAATAATAAAAATATTGTGTAAAAAAGATAGACTATCACCACACCAAACCAAATTCACTACACACAATTATAAATCAGAGTAAAAAAATAATGCAAATTAATTATGACATGTCATGGACTCTAGAAAATAGTGACCAATTCCTCCCATTTGAAAACATCATTTCAATTACAACTACATTAAAAAAATCTTGAATATTTATAAATAAATAATCACAAATAAAAAACTAATCTAAATAAAATAAAACAAAATAAAAAACTCCCCTCTTTAGCGAGAAACTGCTTGAGGACTTTCATCATCCCCTATCCTTGGATATATCTGAATAAAAAATTCATAATCAAAATACTTGAACCTTCCTATAATTATATTTTATCTCTTTATATAAGTAATAGAATAATTTTCAAGAAATCATCTCCATCATCTATTAATAGTGTTCCACATGGAATAAAACATTATATATAATTACATTTCAACTCATTTTACCAATGGAACAACATACCTATATTCAACTATAATATAATCTAACTTGTTTCAACACTATAATACCTTTTCTAAGTGATATGTTCCATGATTGTACCAATTTACCTAATTTAATAAGATAGTTTGTGTATGAAGAAATGTTTCACTATTGGTTGAATTAATGTAATCCAAATAGACATAGGATCATCTTGATGTATTAATTTTAATCAAGTTACTTTCTTCCTTATTCTTTTAAATTCTTCTATTGGTAATACTCTTTAAAGTTTGATGTGTTTTTATTATTGATTTTATGAGTTTATAAGGATATTATTTTTGATAATATGTATGGTTTCAATTAACTACCCATTTTTACATTGATCAAAAATCTTAATCATATCCAATTATGTGCCAATTTTACCCATAAATTTTTCTAATATGAAAAAGTATTGTTATTTAATATAATATTCATCATTAATATCACTTATAAATAAAAATATATATTTTTTCACTGATTTCAAGCATAAAAATATCATGTAATAATGATGAGATATATATCATAGGAAAATATATTCTTTAGATATAGTGTACACCCAAAATATAGTATCATGGCTTAATTTTGGTATAGTGACATTATAATTAGTAACTAGATCATAAATGAAAATAATATTTTTCATAGTTGATTAATCTGACATTTCCCTTGGTTTCTTCAGTCATGGTCCATGATATGTGCCAATTTTCATATAAAACATCTAATAAAATGCACTAAAGCCCAAATATCATTATCTATGATATCGAAAATCTCATATACATGACCAATTTCCAAAGCTAATTTCACATACACAGCTAATTCACATATGGTGACATCCCATATGCAATCTTTTACAACCTGCATCAAAATCCATCTACCCATTTAATCTTAAATCTCCTAATAAATAACCATAGATTGTTAATTTACTATAAATCAAAAAAAATGATTTTAATTTCATTCATAACATTAAAATTTAAAATAATTATTAAATAAACTAAATATCAATATTTCACTGAATTTACTTTTAATCCAAAAAAATAATAATATAATTCAAATGTAATAATTTAACTTTTAGTATTAAATTTTTGTATTTATATGGAGTCAATTATATGGAAATAATTTATATAAATTATAGTTTTATGACTTCTCCACACTTATATTTTCCTCTCCTAGGAAAAATAAAATACCCAAGTAACTTTGAAAGTCAAAAATCATAATATACAGTATTATTTTTATCCTTTGACCCATCATGATTCAAATATAAATTTAACTTCATTAATTAATTTTTATTCCATTAAAATTAATTAAATATCTTTTTTTTACACATGCACATTTTGCACTTATCTTTCTAGAATTATAACTCTTTCACTCAAGATGATATATGGAAAAAATTTATCTTTTTAATTTAATACAAGGTTTCTATTGGCTTATTATTGTTTCCACTTCTCTGCTAAAAGATTCAATAAGACACATTAATCATGAGAACTTTGGAATGGTTATTCATAGAGTAATTTAATGTGGATATTTATATAAAAATAGAAGAATCAAAGTGTATTATTCTCTTTAAAATTCAAAGAAAAATATTTAATTTAAAGACAAGGTTAATTCATCACTCTTTACTCATCCCATGGAATCACCCAACATACTCTTATTTAATTATTTTCCTTTAGTTCACAAGTAAATAAATAAAAATAATGTCATATTCAACATCTTATCTCCATTTATTACATTTTTTTATGTATATTAATTCATATGTATATATATCATGAAGAATAAGAGGGAAATAATATAATAATGAAATTTTGAATTCAGACACATCTTCCCATAACCAGATTAACATTCCCCTGATAGTCTTACCATGTGTCAGATTCCCTCATAAATAATTCATGAAGTATCCCTTCCCCATATTTATATTGAATTATATTCCTTCAAAAGTACCAAACATATGGGTAAGTAAGAATATATTATATTATATTTTATCTTACATTTCTTGTAGTTCATGGATTTAAAGGACTTAAAATTGTGGTTACAATGTTAATTTGTTCTTAAATAAATTAAATTTAATTAAAAACTATGAATCAATCTATTTAATACAATGTAAAAACTCTAAAAATTTTGAGATAGAATTATAGTAAGTTCTTGATCTCTTTTTATGAATTAAGACTCTTAAGAAAAAGTGAATTGTAATAATATATCAAAAGTAAAAAACTCATAGGATTATAAGTTTTACATAGGATATTACTTATCTATAATGGTTTAATGGTTGATCAAAATTTAAAAACAATTTGTTGCAACCAAGTGATTTTCTGTCATTTTTTAAAATAAATATACATTGATAATAAATGGAGTGACATGGAAATTTAATAATTCATTACTGAAGATGGAAATAGTTTCCATATATGGGAACCTCATTTGGTCAAGGATGTATGACACTAACATATATATAATTGTAGTTTGTGGATGAACATGGAAGATTATGAGTTGGACTATTAAAGAAACTATAGTGCCTATATGGAGGAAGATATGCAAGAAAGACTATATTGATATTTATATATATCATGGATATTAAATTAAGAGCATTTTGTTATATATTATTTTTAAGTAAGTTTGATAAGGTAATCTTTGTTTATTCTAGTAAATAAGGGTGAAAATTCATGGAGCAATTTAAGTAATAATGGAAGAGCTTGGTGAAGGAATGGTGTAACATTTCACAATGTTGTAAATCATTATATAATGGATAGTGTGTATTATTATGTTTTGGAAACTCATGTTGTAACATAATTGATCACACTATGGACTATAAGAATATACTATGATATAGACCCAGTGAAAAGTTATTATGTGTCTGTTAGGAGATGAATGCATTATTGTGCCATGAATAATTAAACCATGATGTAATGGTATTGTATAGGAATATGTAAAAGTTTTATAAGTATAACATCATATATATAATTCCACAATAGTTTAACCATAATGAAAGAATGTAAGACCTAAATATGAGGAGGTAATGATCACACCACAACATAACTAGTTGCACTGTAAGAATGTGGTATAATCTGTGAATGTGAAGTCATGAAATATTAGTGAAAAACTAGTTGTATAAGTTTTAATGGGTTTCTTCATAAATTTGTGTGTCATTACATAGTGGGTTTCATATTTAATTAGATTTATAAATTATTCCATGATTTCTAAGCATTTTTAAATGAGATATTATCTATATTTTTTAGATCTAGAGTTGAATTATATATCTTTTCATAATAGAGGATATCACACTATAATCTGGTTAAATATAAATTGTGTCACAATACAAGGAGAAAATAATTCTATGATAAGGTAGTTTCAAAAAAATGATGATTTAATGGAAATCAAAATGAGTATATTTTCCTAATATTTATGATGGATGACTCTACTAAATTAGTATGTCGAAAACACTACTTTGTGTAGGACACCTGGCATGATCTTAAAGCATTTTAGAAATGAGTATTAATACCAACCATTTTTTAAAAGGGTTAGAATTTTAAAGATACAATAAAAATAGGATTTTATAGAATTAGTAGGATTATGATCAATGTTGAAAAATAAAAATAATAGAGAATTTTATTACATATTTTGTTGGAATAAAGTGGATTATATTCATAGAGAGTGGGGTTCTAATGCTATATCTATTTAATTATAATGAGTCCCATGTATATGGGATATAATTGATCATATATTGTTCAATATAAGGAATAATAGAGTAAAAAAATTGATTACATATTGGTATTTGAGAAGAATAATGGGTAGAGAAAAGAAAGAACACCATGTATTATATTTAGATGATGAAGTCATATATTACCAAGGATAATTATATTACATAGTTATTATCATCTGAAAGTTGTTGTTATAATTGTGATCATAAGAGGAAAATAAATATTATACTCACTCATTAAGGAGTCATTAAAGTCTATTCTTGGAGAATAATAGTAGAGTAGAGTGAATATCAAAGTCACATAAATTTTAGTGTTATGATACAAGGAAAATTAGTTTCTTATAATAATATAGAAGATACCTACATATTTATAAAATAAGTATTGATAATCATTCCTATTTATTTACAAAGACATACATGAAGTAGTGTGTAGAATTGGTAAAGTAGGTAGTGATCCTCGGAGGGTAATTAGTTATCTCTAAAAATTATAGAGTGACCATAGGATAAATATTGTTTCCAAGGAATAGTGAGTATAGTGGATTTAGTACACTAGCACATCATTATATGTATTATCCTTGGATGTATCCCAATTTATGCAAACTAAATAAAATTGATGTTTACTTTTTTCTTTACATTCAATATATTATTTACAATTGGGTGAGGTTGAAATGAATATTTCATTGAAAAATATGTCTTTCTAACACATGAACAAAATATAGAAAAGGGTATAACACAAATGAAAAAAAAATTAAATGGTAAATACCCTAATTCATTCCCTTTCTCAAGGTATATCAGGTCCAATAAAATGGTATTTTACCCTAAAGGTTTTTTTGTGGATTTTAATATGAAAAATATATTTTTTTGAATTTTTTGTTAATGTGAATTAACACATAAAACCTCTTATGTTTAATAGTTCTAAATATGATGGATATAAGAAATATATTATTAGTTTAATAAAATATTATAGTGATGATATTTTGGATTATATTTTATAATATATTAACATGACTAGTCATAGTGAAATAATTGATGATGTGTGGATATAGAAGATCTTAGTTAGATCAATTTATAAGAAGGTATATAAGAAAACCTATCATTTTAAAACTATGTATTAGGTGTGAAAAACTTTGAGAGTTATTAATGAGAAATTTATGGAATCTGTAGATATTGAAATATATGATTTTAAAATTGCTGAGTGCTTCCTTATGATAAAATTCTAGAAGAATAGTAATAAGGAGAAGAAATCCCCAATGATGAAATATTCACTTGTAGAGGTATATATGATTGGATATATTGATATTTCATTTACTAATTATATCATATAAAAGTTTTATAAATATAAATATATAGATTCCCCAATAGAGATCAAAATAAATGATAATTTTGGTGAATAAAAAGAAAATAGATTTCATGTAGTCAAACTAGGAAGTATTTATATAGTGATCATGATAATATCCAATCCTTTTGTGATATGGTGGATCAATTGGAGATCATTTTTTATGTAGTATATGTATTCATAGAAGATTTTTATTTAATAATGAAAGATTTATGCAAGAATAGTTGGCCTTAAAAGAATAATTTAGATTAATTGGTGATTATATAAAAAGAAAAGGTGACTTAGTTAAAAAACTTACACACGATATGGAGAAATAGATATCCATCGAGAATTATAATAAAACTATAGTTATCCTATTCAAAACATAAATGAAATAAAAGATAAAATTTTTAAGGGAATTCAACTTAAGGATGGATTATATGATTTCTAAAATAAATTATAATGATGTAAAGATTAAATATATTTAAATGATGTTGATACTCTCAAAAATATATATATATCCCTCTCATTGAATTATTAACAAGTGGTATCCATGAAAGTGGAAATCCGGAATTGGTTAAGAAATAATTTTTTTTTGATAAATCCAAAATTGAAAGCTTTTAAATGATGGTATATTTAAAGTGTTGTTTTTTTGGAGTGATGGGACACACCCTAGACATGTGTATATAATAAAAATGGTTTAAAGGTTTAATAAAATATGATAAATCATTTTAATTGTGATATTAATACATGAGGTATGAAATTATAATAATATGATTAATTTATAATAACCATAGACATGTGGAAAGTAATTGCAGTATGAAAGTTAGTAAAGATTTCAAGGAGAGAACCATCATTCCCATATCAAGGGGGGTTTGAATATAGAAAATAATAATTTGTTACAATGAACAATTTTTTCATTTGGTTGTAATAAATTTTTATTTGATGGAAATGGAGGTTGTATAATGAATTACTGCAAATTTCATGTAGCAACAATCATGGATAAAAAATAACTTATAGAGGAAAAAGAAGTAATTTTCCATTATTGTACACAATAAGGATATACATTTAAATAAATACTTACCAATTATAATCCATTATGAAGTGACACTAATTTATATCAAGGAATATAATCATGTAGCATGTTAGAGTGTTTTCACAGACCATACCATAAGGAAAGAGGTAATGATTTGTAAGAAATGTGGATTAGTGGGATTTATCTCATGATTAATTTGAATCCCAGTCCTAATAAGATGGGGGATAACAAAAAATACCAAGAATTAAATGTGTATAAGTATTTTTATAATGTTAACCTCAAGGATTTCTTAGAAAAAAGTTCTATGAAAAAAGTTTGGTTCACCAAGACCAATCATATTTCTTTACTTAATAATTTTCAGGAAGTAATCCTCTACTCGTGTACTTAATTTCAATATATTATGATAGTAATGATGTATATTTAAGGTAAATATATGATCCATGGTTTACAAACATTAATAAGGTATAAATGAAATGAGTGGTATTAAAGAAAACACCAATAATATCAACGAATAGTCTAAAATAAAAAAGTGGGATTAGAGAAACTAAAGTAGTATCTTGTTGAATTTGGAATTTCATATGGTGATACATAAGTTCCAGTGGTATAAAGTCTAATTTTAAATCAAAGTTTTTTTATATCCTTAAATGAATTATCAAGGAAAATTACATGATCGACAAGTGATATAGGGCTATATCAAGTACTTTCAAACCCTAAAGAAAAGTGAATAGAACTTGAGAGAGAATCGGTAAATTTTATAAAGGGATTAATTTTTAGTTGATTATGATAAAAAAATTGTTTTTAGGTGATCATATTTGAACATATTAAAATTGGATAAAAGGAAACTATTGGTATGGAATATTTATCCAATAAGTGGTTCTAGAGATGAATAAATTTAGGGGGAGTATGTAATGATGATTCATTGGTAGTTTATCCTTATATAAAGTAAAATTCCTTATGCAAGTGGTATAATTATTTTATTATAAAAAGTGGTATGAATTAGTTAATAATGTGGTATGACTCAAAAACATAGTTATTTATTGTTTCATTTAATGATGTTTTTGTGTAAGTTTTATTGAGATCACATGAAGAAATGTTAAAGGAAGTCAAATTTTAAGTTATATATGCTTATAGAAGTAAATGGGTGAAATGGATAGTAATAAGGTTGTTAACATACAATATTTTTTATTACACAAAATTCTCACTTTGTAGAATTAGAGGATTTTATGAGTGCCCTTTTCAAAATATTAAATTATTTTGTTGAAAACATTAAATAATATAGCTACAGGAGAAAGATATTTCATACTTGAAATAATATAGGGAATTTTTTTTGAAAAAGTTGATAAGTGGTTCTAAATATATAAATTATCCAATTTATGGAATAAATAATGGATATATGTTAAGAATTAAATACTGGTGTTTTATAATTATTTAATGGAGTTAAAGGTTGGAAAAAAAGTGGAAATTAGGAGCTGAATATTTACCTCAAATGGTGGAAAAATTCTTGAGGTTTAGAGGATGATGTGAAAGTGGTTTAAAGATATAAGTGGTTCTAAATAAAAATTAACAAGTATTTTCATGTCTTTTAGGTGTGGAGGATAAATCAATTGATGAAAAATGTTAAAGGTTGTGAAGGTATCATATACCTAAGGGAGAGTTTTAATTCTTTTGATCTAGATTTCAAGAAATGAAATGGTGGTTAAGATATAAATTATTATAACATTAGAGTGTATGTAAAAGTAATATTTTATCCTTTATAAATATTTATCATGTATTTTATTTAAATAAGGGTAGAATAAATGATGAAGATACCCCTATTAATTTTAGTGATAAATATGGGAGTTTTTTTAAGGAAAAATTAGATAAGATAATGAAAAATCTAATGAAAAACCTTTAATATTTTACAAACAAAGGGGGAGTTGGAATAATTCATTATAAATCCATACTTTGATCATTTAAGTTATTATAAAGTGTAAATGAATTTATGATAGTATTGTAAAAAATACAAAAGGGGATAATATTTCAACATGGAATTTATATATTGGATATATTGATAATAAATAAAGGTTGGCAATGAATAGAGTGACATGGAAATTTGGTGATACATGGATGAATATGGGTATGATTAGAATAAATGAGAACCATATTTGGTGAAGTATGAATTAAATTTACCTATAAGGAATCAGAGTTTTAGGATGATCATATAATATCAAGGGAAAAGGTATTAAAGCCACAATAATGTCTATATAAATAAAATTATATAAGAAAAACTACCTTTATATTTCTATATCTCAAGGTTGTAGTGTGATGATTATGATTCTAAATATACCTAGAAAGGATGTTTAATTAGGTTTAAAATATTTATTCTTGTATTATATGTCCTTGTAAGAATGGTGAACATGAATGGAGGAATTTGGATAAGAATGGAACAATATAGTGAAGGAAGAAAACATCACACCAAATATCCTACATAACACCATAATAAATGTTGTTTATGAATAGGTGTTATAATATCATTCCATAACATAATTTCTTATGTTTTGAAGTAGAAGAATGTGTCATGATTTAGACCCTATAAAAGGTTAGTGAGAGCCTATCTAGAGATGAATGAGGTATTTCACAATGAAGAATTGAACCACTCCATAATGATCCTATATAGGAATAATTCCAATTTGTGTAAGAATAATATCGCATGCATCATGTTATAGTAGGTATAACATTACATAAATGTTAAAGAAAGATAGATTAATAAGGAAAGATCACACTGCAACACAATTGGTTAAATTGTGAGGATATAATTTCTTTCTTAATTAGGAGTCCATTAAATGTTGGGGAAGCCCTGGTTGGATAAGGTATAATGGGTTATTACATGAAGTTTTTTGTAATGTTGCAATGGGTATGATATTTAATGTGTTTTCAAAAGATCATCATTTGATATCTAAAGAGTTTAAAATAAAATATTATCTAGATTTTGTTGATTTGTGGTTAAATTGAATATCATCTAGTAATAAATGATCTCACACCACATTATAGATAATGTTAAAGTGTGTTATGTTGAAAATTATTCTAACATATCATGATATTATAGTTTTTATAACATAATTAATATTCAATGTAACTAAAAAATAAGATATTTTTTCTGAAATTTGGGAAGGATGTTTTGACTTGATTTTCATGGTTGACTATAATAATTTATATGGGACACCTGGTATAATTTTGAGCTTTGAAGAAGTAGGTTTTTATCCTAATAATTGATCAAATGTTTGAAATTTAGAAGAGACACTAAATTTATAGTTTAATAGAACTAGGTGGATTATGAGTGATATTTCTAAATCTGGAGAAGATAGAATAGTATTTCATGTCGGTTTGATACATAAAGGAATATATTTGAGAGGATATTTATTCCAATTCTATAGATAGTAAATTAGAAGGAATATAATCAAAATGTAATATCATTCTTCATATATAATTCAATGTGAGGAATGATAGATTATTGAATGTGATTATAAATTAGGAATTTAAAATTGAAGAAGATATAGTGAAATGTTTATCATATTTATCCTCTACAATGGATCATACTGTGGATAATTTCAATGAAAAGTTAATCTCATCTAGAGTTTTATGTCACTACTATGATCTAGGGAGTAAAAAAATATTTTAATCACTCATTCAGGAGCAGTTATCATCCTGGAGTGAAGATTAAGAGCATATTGGAGTAAATATAATGGTTTATTCAATTGTTAACTTATGATGCAAGGAGAATCAATACATTTTATAGATATGGAAAAGAAAAAATTATCTATAAACTGAGAAGAGACCCTCATATCTATAAATAGATGAAGCCTTCCCTGAGGAAGTTCTTGGATAAAAATAAGAGGGAGAGACCCTTGGGAGGTAATTCATCATCTCTAAACCTTATAAAGTTAGTGTACCTTACAATTGAGATACTAATGCCTAAATAATGAATCTATAGAACATTTACTATAAAGGATTTTGTATATTGGTACATCATTGTGTGTATAATCCCTAGATGTAATCAGGTATGGCTAAACAATGTAAAATCAATAATTATTTTCACTTTACTTGCATTATATGATTTATGTATGGGTATGGTTGAAATGAATATATAGCTAAACAATATTTCCTAATAATATAATAATAATATTTAGAAAATCAGAAAACATGAATTGGAAAAAATTTAAGTGGGAAACACCCTAATTCACCCCCCCCCCCCTCAAAGTATCTCAAGCCCCAACAATTCAACACTAGTTAATGTGTGTGGGTGTTTTTATGGTTTTAAAAAGTGAAAAATTTTATGAAATGATAAAATTATAATAATAGGGATCAAATTTGTATCAGAAATTATCTATTTATTTATAACGTTTAATGGATAAATTTTCAAAAATTATTTTGAAAATAAAATTAACAAATATATTAAATTAACATTAAACAAAAATTCTATAAAAATAAAAAATTCACAAAATGGAATAAAAATGAAACAAAAAAAACTAAATTAATAAATATATCACTATATCTATCATGCTTAATTATATATCTTCTGTAGTGAAATTAAAACTTAATTATAAAAAATAAATCATATTATAATAAGATAACACAGATAAGGGTATAAAGGAAAGAAATAATATAATTATTTATATTTTATGGTCTTCTAATAAGAAGATTAACTCCTACAATTTCTCTTCATTTGACCATATAGTACAGAATGAGATTTTACCATCCTTAATTGAGAATAATAAAAACAATAAAAAATTATAATATAAAGAAATATAAAGGAAAAGAATAAAAACCACTTTGTTAAAATATTTTTCATTTTTTTCTAAGAAAAATAAGTATGAGTTATTTAACTTTCCAAAAATAGTACCAAATTGATTAAGAGTATTTTTTTTTATAATAACTATTACAATAAAAAATTTATATACTAAGGAACAAAAAAATAAAAAATATTATGTATTCAGTCAAGGAGGTCACTAAACAATAATTAATTCATTTATTATCGTGATTTTTTATATTTTTATTTTTTATTTTAAAAATAAAGAGTTGAAGAGATATTTTGGAGTTTAAAATTAAAAAAAATAAATTAAATTAAATGAAAAACGCAAGTGTTTTTGTGAAAAAAGACTTAACCAAAGAATATTTTCCCAGTTTTCCCCACACTATTCATTTTATAGGTTTGATATTACTCATTCTCACTCAATGGTTAAACTCAATATCATTAATGGTCTTTTATCACTATTTCAATCATGTGTTTATAGTAACTCTATGATCCTTGAGAGAATATAACTCTCTTTACTTCCTATGTATAATGGTAAAGTTTATTCCTTGATCAAGTGACTTCCTATTAGACACCTCTTCCATATAAATGAATATGAGAAGAAGATTCCATTGTATATGGTATGAAGTCTCTAAACCACTCCCAAGTGACTCACACAACTCCATTATATAAATAATAAACAATTAAGGGAAGCATTGAACAAACATCACAATGAAATAAGAAGAAGAACAAGAAGAAGAAGAATGGTAGTGAAATAGCTATCATTGCTACACCCAAGAACAATAATTATTAACTTTTATAACACATAGTAAAAAATGGATTAAGAAATAAAAAAATATTATAAACATAGAAATATGGTTACTAATTAATTCTCTTGGAATAAACCATCTCAAGTAAAAATCTATTAAAATAAACCTAGTATATTTTTAAATAAATAAGGGTGAATATAAAAAAACACTAATCTAAAACAAATATGTAAATAAAAGAAAAAAATCCCCAATCAATAGATAATACCATGAAATATTGCAACAACCCATCTCTATAAATCTCTCTAAATATAATCTTTATGATTATAATGTACTTAACTCCCATCGAATTTCATCTCTATTTAAAAGTAACATAATAATTCTCTTGGAAACTTATTCATATTCTCTCAACATTGCTCTACATAGCATAGATCATTGTGGATAATTAAACATCATATCATCTTAAATATGGAAACACACTCTTAATGCTTTCTTTAAATAGGATCGAATATATTTCTATAAAAGCATCCCTTTTTTGAGTGACATGTTCCAAGATCGTACCAAATTACTCAATTTTTTTAAATGGTTATTGTATGAGGAATAATTTCATAGTTTGTTTCATGAATGTAAGAGACATAAACATAATATCATATTAATTTATTGGGGTAAATAGATTCATGTTTTTTATTTATCTTTTATTTTTTTATTTTTTTAATATTTCTGATAGACTCATTTTTTTAAGATTGAGTTTCTGAGATTAAGGATATCATTTTTGATGATATGCATAATCCCATGTCACGAACCGACCCTACCCGGGCTCAAGCTGCAACTACCCCAAGCCCGCCTCCATAGGTCAGGGGCTAGCGACCAGTGTCGAAGGCACAACTACTTGGGGAGCCCTTTGCCTAAGTACCTTTCCACACACACACAGCACACTCAATGCAAAAGTGCAGAGTAAAAAGAAAAGAAAAGTACCAACTGCTATAAATAAACCACAATAGTGCATAGACCTCTAAATATTACAAAGAAAGTTCTACGGTAAACTGAGAAAAAAAGGGGCAAAACACGCTCCCAACCAAAAAAAAGTGTCACAACCCAGCAACAGGTAAACAAAAGAAAAACAGCTTGAAGCGTCCCCCACCTGGAATCTGACTCCGACCACCGCACGTAGTCCAAGCTCCCAATCTCCTAAGCTCATCTGAGGTCACGCTCCACCTATCTGTCATTTTCAAGGTCACACCAAGTGCGGGCAATGCCCAAGCAGGGGTGAGTATAAAAATACTCAGTAGGATACCCCAAAGGCTCGAGGGATCAACAAAGGAGGTACCGAAGGGTGAGCAGTAGATCAAACAGGGACTATTAAAGGAGTACAACAAGGAGTTCAGTAGAGTACAGTAAAGAGTCCAGCTCAACCCAATAAGATAAAGGAAGTAGGCTCGTCCAAACACAAGGAACTAGAAACGGTGAGAATATGAACTTCTCATCGAGTCTTCACTACCTATAGCAGGAGAGTAGACTCGTCCAACCACGAGAAACTAGACACGGAAAGTACGTGGCATACCCCATGTGTCTTTGCCTATCCTAGAAGGAGAGTAACCAAAACCCAAGGAGTGCGTACTGGAAGCAAGTATACATATATATATGCTTTGACAGGAAACCCGAACAAGATCGTAAGGGGATCTCCGTCCCGTAGCTCAGCCCAAGAAAGTGAGTAGCCAACAGTCCTAGAAGTAAACACCATCGATGCCTAGCATCCTACACATCTGCCCTGAACTACAAGCTAATGGGCTCAAATCACCGCACATTGATATTATCCTCTTTGGGCGTCACTGACTCGCCCGCACAGTTTTAGGTCGCATCACAAGGACGCGTCTCAGTGGGGAAATCACCTCTCGTACTTGAGAGTTCTGGGGAAAGTTGAACCACACCTCGTCACTACCCTATAGTCGAGAGGTCTTCTCAAAGTCAAAGCTATCACATCACTGACCCATACAAACGAGGGTCCCATTCCGAAAGTCACGGAGTAAAGCTACATACTAGACTAGTAGAAAGGACTGAGTCTGAAATGTCAACGGGTGACACACTGCCCAGCCCTGCTGGAGGGTAAATCATAATAAGATATCGGGTGACCCACTGCCCAGCCATGCTGGAGGGTAAACCCTAATAAATCATCAGGATACCCACTGCCCAGCCCTGCGGGAGGGTAAACCTGGAATAAGTCGTCAGGCGACCCACTGCCCAGCCCTGCTGGAGGGTAAACCCTGGAAGAAGTTGACGGGTGACCCACTACCTAGACCTACTGGAGGGTAAACCATAATAAGATATTGGGTGACCCACTGCCCAGACCTGCTAGAGTGTAAACCCTAATAAGATATCATGTGACCCACTGCCCAGCCCTACTGGAGGGGAAACCCTAATAAATCATCAGGTGACAAACTGCCCAGTCCTGCGGGAGGGTAAACCTGGAATAAGTCATAAGGCGACCCACTACCCAGCCGTGCTGGAGGGTAAACCCTGGAAGAAGTGGACAGGTGACCCACTGCCCAGCCCTACTAGAGGGTAAACCCTGAGAAGTCTATGAGCAACCCACTGCATAGCCCTGCTGGAGGGTAAACCTGAAGAAGTCGATGAGTAACCCACTGCCCAGCCTCGCTGGAGGGTAAAACCAGAACTGCTCTGGCCATCTCTACTGGATGGTACAACACTGGAAAACCGAATACGGAGTGGGTATCGCGCAACCACCTGACTCTGAAACAAAACCAGGGGAAACCACTCAACCCTGTTTATCTAAACCAACGAGCATAGAGCTAGGGGAAAAACTCAACCCCGCTGGTCAACATTTGAGAACAGAGGTACCCTCTACGTCGCGAGAGGTCAAAAGTACGCAAAGCAGAACACGGCAATCACCTAGGGCCCACACGACGTGTGGCCCCAAGTCAACCCCAACCAAGCACACAAACTTTCTCAGGTACAAACATCCACATGTACCTCCTAGTGTTCTCACATACTCCCAGAGTATGCCACATCTCCAGCCAAAAAGACTAACGTGCACATGGAACCCATCGCCAACGCGAAGGCGTAAACGTAACAACTCTAACTTGACACCTCAATGGCTGAGGCACGACCAACCACATCTCTTTAACCACCAACATCACTCTCCCAGGAGTGCACGCGATCACACGCCAAGGGTCCGCTACAAACATGGTAGAAGAACCGCCACCGGGGCACCTTTCATATTTCCACATTTAATAAGATCGCGTATGAGGCTCTGCTCTCCAGAATAGATTACACCTTTGTAATCCCCATGAAAAAACACGCAAGATAGACTACTTACTCACCCGAAAAGGTCAACCGGTGAAACAGGTACTATTCACCGTAATCAACCCCTGTGGGGCCCACCCCAAGATCCCAAAACTGAACAAATGGATCACACCACTATGATCCCCTCAGAAAAATACATGGGATTGACTACTCAATCGCCCAAAATGGACACCCTGTGAAAAACGTATTATTCACCATAGCCAGGTCGGGTGGGACCCACACCACGTCCCCGAAAAAGGTCGGGCGAACTGCATCATCGCAATGCACTCAGAAAAACATGTCAAATTGACTGCTTACTTGATTGCAACAGATATCCAGAGAAAAAGATGCATTCCAGCGCACCGTACACTAGCGGTGCTTCGTGGAACCCACATCCCGGTCCCGAAGCGTTGCCAACGAATCACACCATTGCGATCATCTCGAAAAATTACACAAGATGGACTATTCACTTGTCCAAAACGGCCACCCGGTGATAAAGCCATAAATCACCGCCAACTCCCAAAATGGCCCTCATGGGGCCCGCACCATCGTGTGGAATTAAAGCGGGCAGACTGCGTCAATGTGATGCCCTCAGAAAAACACCCAAAATCGACTGCTCGTACGCCTCGAAAGGACGTCTGATGGAAAAGTTACAAAATGCTGCTCACAGCTTAAAAGACGGGTCGTGGGGCCCATACCGCAACTCCGGTTCCAATGCCCGAAACCACACTAGAAAACTCTGGCTCGACGCCAAGGTCGCAACGCCACTGACGGTGCTCAAAACGGACATCGGATGTGTCTGCGCCGCCCAAGACAAGAAACCCCGGAGAAAACGTCATTCCACTTAAAGTACGCGTCGTGCCACCGAACTCCTGTCCCGAGAATTAAAATTTTCCAAAACCATCTCAAAACGTTCCCCTCAACGATACGGTTCTACTACCGCAGACGGCATTCAAATCGGACATCCGTAGCAAAAGATACGGGCGTCCGAATTTTCAAGGGGGCAAAAACACTTTGGGCTGGACCGGCCCGGTCCGGTCGGTCCGCCTCGCTCGAGCAGGCCCGTGCTGGCCGGCCCACTAAACAGCACCGCCCCGTAGCCTAGCCGTGTAGTGCGGCCCACCTCCACCAACCGGCCGACCCGGCCGGTCCACTTTTTCCACGGAGACCCGCGGGACGCGGGCCTCTGTCCGCCGTCGGGGTCGCGCCGCGACCCCGCTCGCCGCGCCCTTCCGTCGCCCTTGACCTGCCGCCACCGAGCCAAAGGTCACCGCCGCCTGCCATCCCGAAGCCGCCACCGTCCCAGAGTCTCTTCCACCGTCCCGAAGCCGCCGCCGCCACCTGGAGCCGCCAGAAACCGCAGGACGCCAAAAAAAAACCAAAAACCCGCAGAACTTCGGTGGACTATTGCGATCACCTCGGAGCTCAGAATTAAATTCCGGAAGAATTATCGGAAAACTAAGAATATAATCTACGTGACTATGGGCTTGGATCGAAGATCGGGCAGCAATTCAACCCTAAAATCCCAGTTCAAAGTAGGTTTGGGAATTTAAAAACAGGAACAAAACCTCCTACCTCATGGGTGTAGCCCGACGCTTCGCCGTCAACCCGCTGGAGTGGTCGCGCCTCGCCGGAGATGCCTTGCCAGATTGTAGGAGGAGAGGGAGGGTGCTTCTACCTACCTCTGTCCAGGAGAAGAAGAAGATGAAGAAGAGGGAGGGGTGTTTAAGTATAAAACACTTAAACCCCCCGCCCGGCACGCCCCCGACTCCGCTCTCGACGCAGACAAAAAGGAGGGTGCCCTGGGGTAAACACAATGCTCTGAGTGCAACGGTGGACTCAGAATTTTAATCTGAGGCCTCATTCAAAAGTTATAAAATTTAACAACTGAGGCTGCTAAATTACGAAAACGTCCTTGGTGGCGTTTTTCACAGAAGGCCTACGCCCATGAAAGTTACACCCCTCCCAGGGTAAAGGGCATGTTCCGGACTCAACAGTACCCTCGGTTCCCCAATATGAGCCACTGTTTAAGATATACTTGAGTTTAACCATTAAACGAATTTATTTATTTATTTATTTATCCGTTTAACGTTCCAGTAGCGGGCGAGGGGTCCAAACGTCCCACACCGACATGTTTTATGTCATTCCTAGGGTAAACACCCCATTCCGGACCCATCCATACACTCAGATCTCTGATGTGAAGCACTGTTTAGTAGTTATACCATTTATTTGGCATGCCCAGTGTGAACACACTAAAAATTTAATTTCGACCACACCGAGGCTTGGAATCTCACACTGTCTGAAGGCGCTGCTATGGAATAATATCAAGAATATTCCAAAGTCTTTTATAACCAAAAATTAGGTTCTTAAATAATTCCCTCCTTCAAGATTTTCTTCCTCGAAAATCAAAACCAGGGAACAACTCAGGGTACTAAGCCCGCACCTGGCTCTCCCGTACCTAGAAGAACTTTTGCACAGTTCTGCACCACCGCACACAGACCAAAGGATTTGATCTGTTTACACGAGGTCTTCCCTCACCGATGTTGTGCACAAGAGCACGCACACTTCTTCTCGGGTAAGACACTTGGGATACATCGTGCACCCACTCCAGACTTTGGGGTTAGGGCAAGGTGGTATGGAACCTTGACATCCCACTGCATGGTCTCAAACGGCCCGAAGGCCCTCAGGGGTAGCTCACCTCCCCGGATGAACCCCTACGTCATACGATATGACTGGAATCGCCGCCCTCACCTGGAATAAGGCCCAGTGATTCCCTCCATCAGAATATCCATATGGTGAAACACCCAAGGATATCTGGTCACACAAGGTTCCACAGTTGATGTCCCACGAACAAGACTCTCTTACACGCTCGAAAGCGAAGGATTCAGCACCATCGACTAAAAGGAAAGGTCCCTCGCCTTTTATTACACTAACACAGGGTTACACCGATGCCCCGTGTCACCCTGGTAACAAGCCAAACAAAGAGCAGGGAGAGAAGCATTCACTACTGGAAAATAGGTCTATACCCATGGTTTTTCAAAACTGTGGGTATAGGCCACCTATACCCACGGTTGTGCCAAAAACCATGGGTATAGTTTTTTTTTAAGACCTATACCCATGGTTTTGGAGAAAACTGTGGGTATAGAGTATTCTCCGAAGACCTATACCGACGGTTCTTGAAAACCGTAGGTATTGCATTTTTTTAAGATATATACCCACGGTTCTCCAGAACCATGGGTACAGCTTTCCCGCATTATGGAGAGGGAATAAAATTAGGCGGGATGTGAAAAAATTTTGGCGGGAATACATTTATTCAACTTTTAGATTAATATATTTACGTAAATATAAAAAATTAACTTCAAAAACTCTGTAACTCGGTTGGTGCCATGCAAATACAATGTTCAGTATGAAGCGCGGGTTCGAATCCCGTGGCACGCATTTTTTTGAATTTAAATACAGTATATTAATATATATAGAAAGATATATAAATTTATTGCAAATAAAAGTTATGGCTTGGTTGGTCTGTCGGTGGGGCGCGGCCGTGATGCCTACTCCGAGACGCAGGTTCGAACCCAGCGGTTGGTTTTTTAAGAATTTAAATACAAAATATTAATATAAAATCGCATATATATATATATATAGAAAATTAAAATTACAACTTGGTTGGTTTGTCGGTGGGGAATGGCCGTGATTTACACCCCGAGGTGCCGAGTTTGAAACTCCCCAGGCCTGGTTTTTTGAAAAAAATAAAAACCCCACGGTTTGAAAACCGTGGGGGTGTTGTGTGCCACGCTGTTGCAGTGTGCGCCACATTTGACCCTCCTATACCCACGATTTGGGGAAAATCATGGGTATAGGTTGATACCCCTATACCGATGCCATTCTAGCCCACGGTTCCCAAAACTGTGGGTATAGGTCGTTTTTTCAGTTGTGATTTCACACACCAAGTCTAAAAATTATACAGCAAAAAGTAGAAGAGTTGTAGAGTGTACCTCTTATCACCTCATGCACTGTAGGATTGTAGACATTCAAAGCTCATGGCTATCCGCGGTCCCAACTGTCAGCTCCCGGAGCCTGACGTGGACCGCCTAGTGGTGATGGGAAGACCTCGTAAGGTTATCCTCCACTTCCAGCTCCTCCTGATCCTCTGCTAGAACCACCTCTCCGGGTACTACTCTGATCATGGCGCTGCCTCCGTTGTGGTGGTGCACCTACTGCCTGCCCGAAGCTCTCCGCATACCTGGTCGAGCAGTCCCATGCCAGGTGACCTTGCCCATCGCAAGCATAGCACCGACTCTCTTTGGTCTGCACTAGTGCCCTCCGGCGCCACTGTGGTGTACGACCACGCCCCTAAGTCCGGTTGTCAGAAAGCCACATGCGTCGAGGTTCTGTTTGCTGACGCCCGCTAGTTGCGGCAGGCGTCTCATCTCCAACGTGCATGTTTCCACCACCAACTCTAGAACGTGACTGGAAGCTCTCTGTCACCAGTGCCTGCTCTAGCACCTTGGCATATGGGGAAATGCACAAAGGTACTATGACAGCATGAATCTCTCAGCGGAGACCCTGCTCAAACTTCTGTGCTCGAAGGTTATCATCGCGGACCAAGTCCAGGTAAAAGCGTGCACGGTCTGCGAAACTAGCCGCGTACTCGACCACCATCATCCCTCCCTGCTAAAAATGCAGGAGCTCATGAATTTTAATGGAGTGCAAGTAGGAGGGGAAAAACTCCTCACGAAACAACAACTGGAAGTCGCCCCACGAAAGCAACGACTCGTCAAGAAACTGAGTCACTAGACTCCACCAATGCCAAGCTGCTCCGCGGAAAAGGTTGCCTACCAAAGCCACTCTCTAATCTGTCGGTGTCTGTACAAGCCTAAAAAGGCAAACCACTGTCTCTAGCCAAACCTCTACTGCCTGAGGGTCTGGCTCACCACTGAACCTCAGCGGTCTCTACCGCTGGAACTCACAGAGCGCGCTCAAGCTCAGTCTGCTCTGCTGAAGCTGTCTGCTATTCAACAGGTGGGGGTGCTGCTACCGGACCACCCGGAGAAAGGGGCTCACATGATGGGTCCTGGACTGTGACCTTGTAGCTCACAGGGTCGTCGTCACGAACCAAAGCTGGTATCCTGACTGGTTGTCTTCGCGGAGACATCCTGAATATTATCAAGGATTGTCGCGATCAGGTGAGCATATATGTATACCACAACAACAACAACAATGGGGAGATTACTCAAGAAGGGAAGTCAAAGACTCAATCCTATGTGATGCACAAACTAACTTTCCCTGCAATAAGTGTCTCATCATGCCGAGTTGACAAGCGGGTTATCAAGGTCCTGGTGAATGGATACGTCGGCCACTGCACCATCACTGGACTCCCTGGCCTGAGAGCTGCTCTTAAGACGCATTAACATTGTTGCCCTAAATCCCAAAAAATTCCTTTTATTTTTGAGACATCCGAACAACGTCCCAAGGAACGAACCACCTTTGATACCACTTTGTCACGACCCGACCCTACCCGGGCTCAATCCCCAACTACCCCAAGCCAGCCTCCATAGGCTAGGGGCTGGCGACCAGCACCGAAGGTACAACTACTCAGGGAGGCCTTTTCCTAAGTACCTGTACACACACAATCAAAACACTCAATGCAAAAGTGCAGAGTAAAAAAGAAAATCAAAGTA
The DNA here is from genome assembly GCA_963277665.1 of Viscum album. Classification (NCBI taxonomy): domain Eukaryota; kingdom Viridiplantae; phylum Streptophyta; class Magnoliopsida; order Santalales; family Viscaceae; genus Viscum; species Viscum album. The sequence goes on from OY728132.1 coordinate 1,884,644,940, forward strand.
TCAACTCTTATAAATAAACCACAAGAGTGCATCGACCTCTAAATAGTACAAAGAAAGTGCTGATGTAAACTAAGAAGAAAAGGGGAAAAACACACGCCCGACCAAAAAAAAGTGCCACAACCCGGCAATAGGTAAAAAAAAGAAAAACAGTTGGAAGGGTCCCCAACCTGGAACCCGACTCTGACCACTGCACGCGGTCCAAGCTCCCAAGCTCCTAAGCTTCTATGAGGTCACGCTCCACCTGTCTGTCATCTGCAAGTTCACACCAAGTACGGGCAAAGCCCAAGCACAGGTGAGTATAAAAATACTCAGTAGGATACCCTGAAGGATCGAGGGAGGAACAAAGGAGGTACCGAAGGGTGAGCAGTAGATCGAACAGGGAATAGTAAAGGAGTACAATAAGGAGCGCAGTAGAGTACAGTAAAGATTCCAGCTCAACCCAATAAGAGAAAGGAAGTAGACTCGTCCAAACACAAGGAGCTGGAAACGGTGAGAATATGAAATTCTCGTCAAGTCTTCACTACCTATAGCAGGAGAGTAGACTCCTCCAACCATGAGAAGCTAGACACGGAAAACATGTGGCATACCCCGCGCGTCTTCGCCTCTCGTGGAAGGAAAGTAACCAAAACCCAAGGAGTGGGTACTGGAACCAGGTATACATATATATATGCTCTAACAGGAAACCCGAACAAGATCGTAAGGGGATCTCTATCCCGTAGCTCATCTCAAGAAAGTGAGTAGCCAAAAGTCCCAGAAGTAAACACCATCGATGCCACGCATCCTGCATGTCTTCCCTGAACTACAAGTCATGGGGCTCAAATCACCGCACATTGATATTATCCTCTTTGGGTGGCATAGACTTTCCCGCATGGTTTTAGGTCGCGTCACAAGGAAACGTCTCAGTAGGGAAAGCTCCCCTCGTACTTGAGAGTTCTAGGGAAAGTCGAACCACACCTCGTCACTGCCTTGCAGTCGAGAGGTCTTCTTGAAGTCAAAGATGTCACATCACTGACCCAAACAAATGAGGGTCCCGCTCCGGCAGTCATGGAGTAAAGCCACAGACTAGACTAGTAAAAAGGACTGAGTCTGAAATGTCAACGGGTGACACACTGCCCAGCCCTGCTGGAGGGTAAATCATAATAAGATATCGGGTAACCCACTGCCTAGCCCTGCTGGAGGGTAAACCCTAATAAATCATCAGGAGACCCACTGACCAGCCCTACGGGAGGGTAAACCTGGAATAAGTCATCAGGAGACCCACTACCCAGCCCTGTTGGAGGGTAAACCCTGGAAGAAGTCGACGGGTGACCCACTGCCTTGCCCTGCTGGAGGGTAAACCATAATAAGATATCGGGTGACCCACTTCCCAGCCCTGCTGGAGGGTAAACGCTAATAAGATATCAGGTGACCCACTGCCCAGCCCTACTAGAGGGTAAACCCTAATAAATCATCAGGTGACCCACTGCCCAGCCCTGCAGGAGGGTAAACCTAGAATAAGTTGTCAGGCGACCCACTGCCCAGTCGTACTGGAGGGTAAACCCAGAACTGCTCTGGCCATCTCTACTGGATGGTACAACACTGGCCAACCGAATACGGAGTGGGTATCGTGCAACCACCTGACTCTGAAATAAAACCAGGGGAAACCACTCAACCATGCGGATCTAAACCATCGAGCACAAATCCAGGGGAAAAACTCAACCCCACTGGTCAACAATCGAGAACAGAGGGACCCTCTACGTCGCGAGAGGTCAAAAGTACGCAAAGCAGAACACGACATGCACCTGGGGCCCACACGACGTGTGGCCCCAAGTCAACTCCAACCAAGCGCACAAACTTTCTCAGGTACAAACATCCACATGTTCCTCCCGGTGTTCTCACATACTCCCAGAGTATGCCACGTCTCCAGCCAAAAAGGCTAATGTGCACATGGCACCCATCATCAATGTGAATGCATAAACGTAACACCTCTAACTTTCCACCTCAATGGCTGAGGCATGGCCAACCACATCTCTTTAACCACCAACATCACTCTCCCAGGAGTGCACGCGATCACACGCCAAGGGTCCGCTACAAACATGGTAGAAGAACCGCCACTAAGGCACCTTTCATATTTCCACATTTAATAAGATCACGTACGAGGCTCCGCTCGCCTGAATAGATTACACCGTTGTAATCCCCGTGAAAAAACATACAAGATAGACTACTTACTCACCCGAAACGGTCAACCAGTGAAAAAGGTACTATTCACCGTAACCAACCCATGTGGGGCCCACCCCAAGATCCCGAAACTGAATAAACAGATCACACCACTGCGATCCCCTCAGAAAAACACACGGGATTGACTACTCAATCGCCCAAAATGGACACTCGGTGAAAAAGGTACTATTCACCGTAGCCAGGTCGGGTGGGACCCACACCACGTCCTCGAAAAAGGTCAGACGAACTGCACCATCGCAATGCTCTCAGAAAAACACGTCAAATTGACTACTTACTTGAGTGCAACGGATATCCAGAAAAAAAAAGATGCATTCCGGCACACCGCACACGAGCGGTGCTTCATGGGACCCGCATCCCGGTCCCGAAGCGCTGCCAACGGATCACACCGTTGCGATCCTCTCGAAAAATTACACAAGATGGAGTATTTACTTGTCCAAAACGGCCTCCCGGTGATAAACCCGGAAATCACCACCAACTCCAAAAACAGCCCTCATGGGGCCCGCACCATCGTGCGGAATTAAAGCAGGCAGACTGTGCCAATGTGATGCCCTCGGAAAAACACTCAAAATCGACTGCTCATACACCTCGAAAAGACGTCCGATGGAAAAGTTACAAAATGTTGCTCACAACTTAAAAGATGGGTCGTGGGGCCCACGCCTCAACTCCGGTTCCAATGCCCGAAACAACACTGGAAAACTCTGGCTCGACGCCAGGGTCGCAACGCCACTGACGGTGCTCAAAACGGACTTTGGATGTGTCTGCGCCACCCAAGACAAGAAACCCCAGAGAAAACGCCATTCCACTTAAAGTAAGAGTCGTGCCACCGAACTCCCGTCCAGAGAATTAAAATTTCCCGAAACCATCTCAAAATGTTCCCCTCAATGATACAGTTCTACTGTCATAGACGGCATGCAAATCGGACGTCCATAGAAAAAGATACGGGCGTCCGAATTTTCAAGGGGGGGAAAAACACTTTGGGTCGGACCGGCCCGGTCCGGCCGGTCCGCCTCGCTCGGGCCGGCCCGCATCGCCGCGCCGCCCTGCCGCCTAGCCGCATGGTGCGGCCCACCTCCACCGACCGGCCACCGCGGCCGGTCCCCTTATTCCACAGAGACCCGCGGGACGCGGGCCTCGGTCCGCCGTGGGGGTCGCGTCGCGACCTCGCTCGTCGTGCCCTGCCGGCGCCCTCGACCTACCACCCCCGAGTCGAAGGCCGTCGTCGCCTTCCATCCCGAAGTCGCCACCGTCCCAGAGTCGCTGTCGTTGTCCCGAAGCCGCCGCCGCCGTCGGAAACCGTCAGACGCCAAAAAAAAACCAAAAACCCGCAGAACTTCGGTGGACTATTGCGATCACCTCGGAGCTCGAAATTCAATTCCGAAAGAAGCATCGGAAATCTCAGAACATACTCTACGTGACTATGGGATTGGATCAAAGATCGGGCAGTAATTCAACACTAAAATTCCAGTTCAAAGTAGGTGCGGGAATTTAAAAACGGGAACAAAACCTCCTACCTCGTGGGTGTGGCCCGACGCTTCACCGTCAACCCACCGGAGTGGCCGCACCTTGCCGGAGCTGCCTCGCTAGAGTGGAGGAGGAGAGGGAGGGGATTCTGCCTACCATTGTCCAGGTGAAGAAGAAGAAGAAGAAGAAGAAGAGGGAGGGGTGTGTTTAAGTAGAAAACACTTAAACCCCCCGCCCGGCGCGCCCCTGACTCCGCTCCCGATGCAAATAAAAAGGAGGTCACCCCTAGGGTAAACACAACGCTCCAAGTGCAATGGTGGTCTCTGAATTTTAATCCGAGGCCTTGTTCAAAAGTTATAAAATTTAACAAATGAGGCTGCTAAATTACGAAAACGCCCTTGGTGGCGTTTTTCACAGAAGGCCTGCGCCCTCGAAAGTTACACCCCTCCCAGGGTAAACGGCCTGTTCTGGACTCAATGGTTCCCCCGGTTTCCCAATAAAATCCTCCGTTTAAGAGATACTTTAGTTCGACCATTAAACGAATAAATTAATTAATTAATTAATCCATTTAACGTTCCGGTAGCGGGTGAGGGGTCCAAACGTCCCGCACCGACATGTTTTATGTCGTTCCTAGGGTAAACAACCCATTTTGAACCCATCCGTACACATTGATATCTAATTTGAAGCACCGTTTAGGAGTTATGCCATTTATTTGGCGTTCCCTGTGTGAACACACTGAAAATTTAATTCCGGCCACACTGGGGATCGGAATCGCACGCCGTCTGAAGGCGCTGCTCTGGAATAATATCAAGAATATTCCAAAGTCTTTTATAACCAAAAACTGGGTTCTTACATCATTCCCTCCTTCAAGAATTTTGTCCCCAAAAAGAAAAACCTGGGAACAACTCAGGGTACTAAGCCCGCACCTGGCTCTCCCGTACCCAGAAGAACTTTTGCACAGTTCTGCGCCACCACAGACAGACCAAAGGATTTGATCTGTTCATGCGAGTTCTGCCCTTGCCGATGTCGTGCACAGGATCATGCACACTTCTTCTCGGGTAAGACACGTGGGAGACATCGTGCACCCACTCCAGACTTTGGGGTTAGGGCAAGGTGGTAGGGAACCTCGCCATCCCTCTGCACTGTCTCAAACAGCCCGAAGGCCCTCAGGGGAAGCTCAAATCCCCAGCTGAACCCCTATATTGCACGCTACGACTGGAATCACCACCTGCACCTGGAACAAGGCCCAGTGATTCCCTCCTTCAGAATATCCATATGGTGAATCACGTAAGGATATCTGGTCACACAAGGTTCCACAGTCGATGTCCCACAACCATGACTTTCTTACACGCTTGAAAGAGAAGGAGTCAACACCATCGACTGAAAAGAACAGTCCCTCGCCTTTTATTCCACTAACACAGGGTTACACTGACGCCCCGCATCACCCTGGTAACAACACAAACAAGGAGCAGGGAGAGAAGCATTTCACACACAGAGTCTAACAATTCTACTGCAAAAAGTAGAAGAGATATAGAGCGTACCTCTTATCACCTCATGCTCTGTAGGATTGTAGACATCCAAAGCTTGCGGCTGTCCACGATCCCAACTGTCAGCACCCGGAGCCTAACGTGGACCACTTAGTGGTGATGGGAAGACCTCGTAAGGTCGTCCTCCACTTCTAGCTCCTCCCGCTCCTCTGCTAGCACCACCTCTCCGGGTACTACTTCGATCATGGAACTGCCTCCATCATGGTGGTGCACCTGCTGCCTGCATGTTGCTCTCCACATGCCTGGTCGGGTAGTCCCATGCCAGGTGACCTCGCCCATCGCAAGCATAGAACCGACTCTCTTTGGGCTGCACTGGTGCCCTCCGGCGCCACTATGGTTTACAACCATGCCCCTGAGTCCGGTTGTCAGAAATCCACCTGCGTCAAGGTTCTGCTTGCCGACGCCTGCTAGATGCGGAAGACGTCTTGGCTCCAACGTGCCTGTTGCACCCACCAACTCTAGAATGCGACAGGAAGCTCTCTGTTACTAGCGCCTGCTCTAGAACCTCGGTATATGTGGAAATGCCCAAGGGTACTGTGACAGCATGAATCTCTCAGTAGAGACCCTGCTCAAACTTCCGCACTCGAAGGTTATCATCGCGGACCAAGTCCAGGTAAAAGCGTGCATGGTCTGCGAAACTAGACGCATACTCGGCCACCATCATCCCTCCCAGCTGAAACTGAAGGAGGTCATGAATTTGAATGGAGCGCAAGTAGGAGGTGAAAAACTCCTCATGAAACAACAACTTGAAGTCGCCCCACGAAAGCGACGACTCGTCAAGAAACTGAGTCACCAAACTCCACCAATGCCAAGCTGCTCCATGGAAAATGTCGGCTGCCAAAGCCACTCTCTGATCTGCCGGTGTCTGCACAAGCCTAAAAAGGGAAACCATTATCTCTAGCCAAACCTCGGTTGCCTGAGGTTCTAGCTCACCATTGAACCTCAACAGTCTCTGCCGCTGGAACTCACGGAGCACGCTCAACCTGTGCTCAAGCTCTGTATGCTCGGCTGAAGCTTTCTACTGCTCAACAGGTGGGGGTGCTGCTACCGGCCCACCCGGAGAAAGGGGCTCACATGATGGGTCTTAGACTGTGGCCTCGTAGCTCACAGGGTCGTCGTCAAGAACCAAAGCCGGTATCCTAGCTGGCTGTCTTCGCGGAGACATCCTGAATATTATCAAGGAGTGTCACGATCAGATTAGAATATATTTATACCACAACAACAACAACAATGGGGAGATGAATCAAGGACATTCAAAGACTCAATCCTATGTGATGCACAAACCAATTTTCCCTGCAACAAGTGTCTCAGCATGCCTAGTCGACAAGAGGGTTATCAAGGTCCTGGGGAATGGATACGTCGGCTCCGCACCATCATTGGACTCCCTGTCCTGAGAGCCGCTCTCGAGACACGTTAACATTTTTTTCATAAATCCCAACCAATTCCTTTTATTTTAGGGACGTCCGAACAATGTCCCAAGGAATGAACCACCTTTGATACAACTTTGTCATGACCCGACCCTACCCGGGCTCGAGCTGCAACTACCCCAAGCCCGCCTCCATAGGCTAGGGGCTGGCGACCAGCGCCGAAGGCACAACTACTCAGGGATGCCTCTGCCTAAGTACATGCACACAAACACGCAGCACACTCAATGCAAAAGTGCAGAGTAAAAATAATATCAAAGTACCAACTGCTATAAATAAACCACAAGAGTGCATCAACCTCTAAACAGTACAAAGAAAGTGATAAGGTAAACTGAGAAGAAAAGGGGCAAAACACGCACCCGACCAAAAAAAAGTGCCACAACCCAGCAATAGGTAAACAAAAGAAAAACAGCTGGAAGGGTCCCCCACCTGGAACCCGACACCGACCACTGCACGCGGTCCAATCTCCCAAGCTCCTAAGCTCCTCTGAGGTCATTCTCCACCTATCCGTTGTCTGCAAGGGCACAAGTGCGGGCAAATCCCAGGCAAGGGTGAGTATAAAAATAATCTGTAGGATACCCTGAAGGCTCAAGGGAGCAACGAAGGAGGTACCAAAGGGTGAGCATTAGATTGAACATGGAATAGTAAAGGAGTACAACAAGGAGCACAGTAGAGTATAGTAAAGAGTCCAGCTCAACCCAACAAGAGAAAGGAAGTAGACTCGTCCAAACACAAGGAGCTAGAAATGGTGAAAGATGAACTTCTCGTCGAGTCTTCGCTACCTATTGCAGGAGAGTAGACTCATTTAACCACAATAAGCTATACACGTAAAGCACGTGTCATACCCCACGCGTCTTCACCTCTCCTGGAAGGAGAGTAACCAAAACCCAAGGAGTGGGTACTGGAAACAGGTATACATATATATATGCTCTGATAGGAAATCGGAACAAGATAGTAAGGGGATCTCTGTCCCGTAGCTCTGCCCAAGAAATTGAGTAGCCAACTGTCCCAGAAGTAAGCACCATCGATGCCCAGCATCCCACACGTCTTCCCTGAACTACAAGTCAAGGGGCTCAAATCACCGCACCTTGATATTATCCGCTTTAGGCGGCACTGACTCGCCCACACGATTTTAGGTCGCGTCACAAGGACGCGTCTCATGGGGAAAGTGCCCCTCGTACTTGAGAGTTCTAGGGAAAGTTGAACCACACCTCATCACCGCCCTGCAGTCGAGAGGTCTTCTCAAAGTCAAAGTTGTCACATCACTGACCCATACAAATGAGGGTCCCGCTCCGGCAGTCATGGAGTAAAGCAACATACTAGACTAGTAGAAAGGACTGAGTCTGAAATGTCAACGGGTGACACACTGCCTAGCCCTGCTGGAGGGTATATCATAATAAGATATCGGGTGACCCACTGTCTAGCCCTGCTGGAGGGTAAACCCTAATAAATCATCAGGTGACCCACTGCCCAGCCCTACAGGAGGGTAAACCTGGAATAAGTCGTTAGGAGACCCACTGCCCAGCCCTACTGGAGGGTAAACCATAATAAGATACCGGGTGACCCACTACACAGCCCTGCTGGAGGGTAAACCCTAATAAGATATCGGGTGACCCACTGTCCAAACCTACTGGAGGTTAAACCCTAATAAATCATCAGGAGACCCACTGCCCAGCCCTGTGGGAGGCTAAACCTGGAATAATTCATCGGGCGACCCATTGCCCAGCCCTGCTGGAGGGTAAATCCTACAAGAAGTCAACGGGTGACCCACTACCCAGCCCTGCTGGAGGGTAAACCCTAAGAAGTCCATGAGCAACCAACTCTCAAACCCTGTTGGAGGGTAAACCCGAAGAAGTCGATGAGTAACCCACTGCCCAGCCCCGCTAGAGGGTAAACCCATAACTGCTCTAGTCATCTCTACTGGATGGTACAACATTGGCCAACTGAATACGGAGTGGGTATCACGCAACCACCTGACACCAGAACAAAACTAGGGGAAACCACTCAACCCTGTTGATCTAAACCATCGAGCACAGAGACAGGGGAAAAACTCAACCCCGCTGGTCAACAATCGAGAACAGAGGGATCCTCTACGTCAGGGGAGGTCAAAAGTACGCAAAGAATAACATGGCATGCACCTGGGGCCCACACGACGTGTGGCCCCATGTCAACCCCAAACAAGCGCACAAACGTTCTCAGGTACAAACATCCACATGTACCTCCCATTGTTCTCACATACTCCCAGAGTATGCCACGTCTCCAGCCAAAAAGGATAACATGCACACGAAACCCATCGTCAACGTGAAGGCGTAAATGTAAAAACTCCAACTTTCCACCTCAACGGCTGAGGCACGGCCAACCACATCTCTTTAACCACCAACATCACTCTCCCAGGAGTACATGCGATAACACGCCAAGGGTTCTCTAAAAACACGGTAGAAGAATCGCCACCAAAGCACCTTTCATATTTCCACATTTAATAAGATCGCGTATGAGGCTCCTCTCTCCTGAACAGATTACACCGTTGTAATCCCCGCAAAAAAAACATGCAAGATAGACTACTTACTCACCCGAAACGGTCAACCGGTGAAAAAGGTACTATTCACCATAACCAACTCATGTGGGGCCCACCCCAAGATCCCAAAACTGAACAAACGGAGAACACCAATGTGATCACCTCGGAAAAACACACAGGATTGACTACTCAATCGCCCAAAATGGACACCCGGTGAAAAATGTACTATTCACCGTAGCCAGGTCGGGTGGGACCCACCCCACGTCCCCGAAAAAGGTCGGGCGAACTGTGCCATCACAATTATCTTGGAAAAACATGTCAAATTGACTTCTTACTTGTGTGCAATGGATATCCGGAGAAAAATATGCATTCCGGCACACCGCACACGAGCTATGCTTCGTGGGACCCATATCCTGGTCCCGAAGCGCTGCCAACGGATCACACCATTGTGATGCTCTCGAAAAAAGTACACAAGATGGACTATTCACTTGTCCAAAATGGCCTTCCGGTTATAAAGCCAGAAATCACCGCCAACTCCTAAAATGACCCTCACGGGGCCCGCACCCTCGTGCAGAATTAAAGCAGGCAGACTGCGCCAATGCGATGCCCTCGGAAAAACACCCAAAATCGACTGCTCGTATGCCTCGAAAGGATGTCTGATGGAATAGCTACAAAATGCTGCTCACAACTTAAAAGACGGGTGGTGGGGCGCACGCCTCAACTCCGGTTCCAATGCTTGAAAACACACTGGAAAACTTCGGCTCGACGTCAGGGTTGCAACACCACTGACGGTGCTCAAAAATAGACTCTGGATGTGTCTGCACTGCCCAAGACAAGAAACCCCGGAGAAAACGCCATTCCACTTAAAGTATGCATCGTGCCACCGAACTATCGCCCCAAGAATTAAAATTTCCTGAAACCATCTCAAAACGTTCCCCTCGATGATACGGTTCTACTTCCGCAGACGGCATGCAAATCGGACGTCGGTAGCAAAAGATACGGGCGTCTGAATTTTCAAGGGGGGAAAAACACTTTGCGCTGGACCGGCCCGGTCCGGCCGGTCTGCCTCGCTCGGGCCGACCCGCTCCGCAGCGCCGCCCTGCGGCCTAGCCGCACGGTGCGGCCCACCTCCACCGACCAGCTGGCCCGTCCGGTCCTCTTTTTCCATGGAGACCCGCGGGACGCGGGCCTCAGTCCCCGCCGGGGTCGCGCCGCGACCCCGCTCGTCACACCCTGTTGGCGCCCTCGGCCTGCCGTCGCCAAGACGAAGGCCTCCACCACCTGCCATTCCGAAGCCACCGTCGTCCCGGAGTCTCCACTGCCATCCCGAAGCCGCCATCGCCGCCTAGAGCCACTGGAAACCGTCGGACGCCAAAAAAAACCCCAAAACCCCACAGAACTTCAGCGGACTATTGCGATCACCTCAGAGCTTGGAATTCAATTCCGGAAAAAGCATCGGATAGCTCAGAACATACTCTATGCGACTAGGGTCTTGGATCAAAGATCGGTCAGCAATTCAACACTAAAATCCCAGTTCAATGTAGGTGTGGTAATTTAAAAACGGGAACAAAACCTCCTACCTCGTGGATGTAGCCCGATGCTTCGCCGTCAACCCACCGGAGTGGCCGCCCCTCTCCGGAGCTGCCTCGCCATAGTGGAGGAGTAGAGGGAGGGGGCTGCCGCCTGCCACTGTCCAGGAAAAGAAGAAGAAGAAGACGAGGAGGGAGGGAGGGGTGTGTTTAAGTAGAAAACACTTAAACCCCCCGCCCGGCACGCCCCCGACTCCGCTCCAGACGCAGACAAAAAGAAGGGCGCCCCTGGGGTAAAAACGACGCTCTGTGTGCAATGGTGGTCTTAGAATTTTAATCTGAGTCCCTGTTCAAAAGTTATAAAATTTAACGACCGAGGCTGCTAAATTACGAAAACGCCCTTGGCGGCGTTTTTCAAAGAAGGCACACTCCCATGAAATTTACACCTCTCCCAGGGTAAACGGCACGTTCCAAACTCAACGGTGCCCTCGGTTCCCCAATACAAGCCACCTTTTAAGAGATACTTGAGTTTAACCATTAAACAAATTAATTAATTAATTAATTTATCCATTTAACGTTCCGGTAGTGGGAAAGGGGTCCAAACGTCCCGCGATGACATGTTTTATGTCGTTCCTAGGGTAAAAACCCCATTCCAGACCCATCCATACCCTCGAATCTCTGATATGAAGCACCGTTTAGGAGTTATCCCATTTATTTGGCGTACCAAGTGTGAATGCACTGAAAATTTAATTCCGGCCACACCGGGGCTCGGAATCGCACGTCGTCTGAAGGCGCTTCTCTAGAATAATATCAAGAATATTCTGAAGTCTTTTATAGCCAAAAACTGGGTTATTACATCCCAATTCATCAATCATATAAAATTTTATGGTATAACTCAATCGAATCCAAGTATATGATTTTTTTTCTTATCACCTTTGATGATATGATAATGTTTCCTCCTATGATATAATTATTATCCCCGATATCCCTTATTATAATCATGAACATGTGGTTTTCCATTGATTTTAGTCATCGGAATAACATGTCATAATTTTGAGGTGTATTTTAATGGAAGAGATATTTAATTATTGTATTATACACTTGAAATAGAGCCTATGACTTATTTATAATATGGAGATATTATATCAAGTGAATAGATCATAAATTTAATAGGCTTTATCAAAGTCAATGATACTAATTTTTCCTTTGGTTTATTTAGTCACAGTCTATGATATTTATGAGTTATATTTGGAAACTTCCAATCATAGATAATGAAACTATGATATCATTAGTTGTGACATAAAAAATCTAAGTAAAAAAATTTTATTTCAGATACATAGTTGGGATAATTTTGGTGACATCACCTATGTCATCTCTTACGACATGTATCGAAATACCTCTAGCCATATAATCTTCATTTTCCTAATTACCATCCTTGGACACTTTATAACCTAAAAATAAAAATACATTATTTTAAGTTTTTTCATAGAATTAAAATCAAAAATACTGATTAAATAACTTAAATCTAAATATTTTTCCATTTTTATTTGTAATCTAACAAATTAAAAAATATTTAAAATATGATATTTTCCCTTTTAATAAAAAAATTATGGGATTATAATCAATGAATTATTTGATAAAAAATGGTCAAAATTTGTTTGATCATAAGGCATTGAAAATTTAATTATTTATTATTTTTGCATAAATATAGCATGAATCACATAAATATATAATTAAATGATTAATTTTTTTTCACTAAGAAAATATTCCTTTAATTATTTTTATAAGGGAGAAGAATGCTTAGGGGTAAGAAGAGTTCTGAAAGTATTTTTGATTGGAATGGATATTTTATTTTGTAATAAAATGAATTTAATTCCAACATACATATAGATATAAGAACCTTTAAAAAATAAAAATAGGTTTTTGGGGATAAGATCCTAAAAAACCTAATAACGTCATCAAAAATAGTAACAAAAAACCCTTAGCTATAGGTTAATGATCAGGAACACAACCAAGACTAATTGAAATAAAAGATAAAATACATCCCAAAATACTAGTTTCACTAAGATAAATCCTATTCTAGTTTGGATGAAAACATCATTTCCCATAAAGTAGAAGCACAACCTTAAAGGGATAATGACTAAAAATCCAAAAAAAAAATATGTGAGAGGTACACCATCCAAGAGAGAGTCTCATGCACCAACCAAAAAATAAAGTATTAGATATATGCTTTATTACATCAATAATATCCTCATCACACATATAAAACCACACATGTTTCATTCATCATGAAATTATATACACAGCTTCTCATCTCTTCTGACCCAAAGAAGACATTATCCCTCCTCCTCAAGACTATCAAAACTACGACCACATAAAAAGTAAAAAGTTTAAGAAAAATATCCAAAAACAAAATCTGAATATTAACTTAACTATCCCACACTAAATAAATATCCACACCTAAAATTGAAAAAAATCAATTATATAAAAAACAACATCCTTGTAAAAAATAAAACTAAAATCTCAATTAATAGTATTAGGAAAATTTAAGCTAAAAATTATCAACCTTGGGCTAGGTTTTATTTGAATATTTATCCTTGAATTTATTTATCCTTATAACACTCATTATTAAATAGAAACAAATATCATTCATAATATTATTAAGATAAAAGGGATCATTATTAGAAAAAATAATTTTGTTCCTGGTTTTCTAAATCTGAAAAGAAACCAAACCATTCATACTTATCTATAAATGATGAAAAATGTATGATGATCCCAGGTGACTCAAAATAAAATCAATGAAATAATTTCAACAATAAGTAGGTAATTAAATATGTAAAATATTATAAATCTTATAAATTAATAGATAGGAAACATTACATTAAAAAATCAATTTATTTCTATTTTTTGGACTAGATTACATAATAGGAAAATAATATAATCATTGAAAGTATAATTGAAACATATTTCCCTGATAAATAGATTTTCATGAGACTATAACTAAATAATAAATCCATGTTTTGGTATGATGAAATAGGTCCGAAAAAAACCATAGATCATTGGGTATTATCATTAGTTTGTAAATGAAATATTATTTCCTATGTAGTTATTTATTATAAGGATCACCCCTACCTTTCCACCTAGTAAAATCATTAACAACATCCATGAAAAGAAATTAATTTTTATTTAATTTAATAAATCCCTTAAACACTCCAGAAAATTATGTTTTGACTTGGATTTTATAAAATGAAGAACCATGAATATAATAACAATGAACCCAAAAATACTAGATATATTCTTTTATGCAAACCAAATTTTGAATATTTTGAACTATAAAAACAGTTTTGTTTCTCAAAGTGTATTTAATAACTAAACCACCATAATTAATAGTAAGGGTCATTTTATTCCAAGAAATTGATGGTTTTATATAATTCTCCTTTCCATACAAAATGAAACTTCTATAAGGATAACTAATTATTTTAATTATAGTTCTTGTAAGGGTAATTATATGACCCAATTATAAAAAAAAGATACTTTAGATATAATTAACAAGCACAATTCTACGTACATATCTCAAATGTTGAGAAGACTAAGAAAAAATATGGGATGTTATTTTTTCACCAAATATAGTCTATAGGAAATAGATAAACTCTTAAAAGGGAGAGAGAACCAAAATATTTAATAGGATGTTTTAATTCAATAAATTTAACCTTATTCATAATTTTTATACTCACATCCTATGAATAATTACTAAAAAGATATTTCATTTCATATAATTAACAGATATGACAAACACCCTACTATAATCATTTAAGTATTTAGTTAAATCCTGGTCTAGAAAGAGGTTAAATTTAAAAAACTATATAAATGTTTTTAAAAAATCATTGGTTTATATTTTTGGATCCCATATTTTTTTGGGTTATATTTTTTAACATTGAAAGATAAATATGTTTTAAGTGTTATTGGTGTTTCTTGTAGGATTGTTAAATATTTATGAACATTGAAAACATGGTTTATAATTTGCAAAGGATTATTAAATATTGGTTAAACATGATATGAATTGATATTATCTATTTTGTTTATAATATATTTTAATTCGGTAAAGGAGAATAAAAAAATTAAGGAAAATATGAACTTTTATATAGAATATTTTTCTTTGAATAATTAAAAGGTAAAATTATATGTCAGTTTGAGTAATGTGGAGTGTAATTTTTTCCATAAAAGAACAATAATAGGCATAAATAAATTTAATATTTAAATATTTTTTATTGATTATACTATAAATATAGTGTTTCATGTAGTGTACTTTGATTAAATAGTTGTTTTTCTAGTAGATTAGACACTTATTTACTCCCTAGCTCACCGATCGAGGATATATTTTTCAATAAAAGAAAAGATGATTAAAATTTTAATTATTTATATCAACATGGTTATTATTTTAAAATTATTTATTAACTATATATTTAATGGATATTATCCATGATTATATGTGAATTCCAAAATGAGGACTTTTACATTGTGCAATAAAATATTATAATATTTATAAACGTCTCAATTTTTTTTGAAATGTTTTATATTCTAGGTAGATATTAGAGTATTTGGTTATAGAAATAAATCAATCTAATATATAAATATTTTTTGAATATTTTTTAAATTATTTTATCTAATCTAAAGGAAATTTCAAATAGAAAAAATGTATTTCTCATTAAATTAATTAAGCTGAGAAATCTTTATTAATGGATATCTCCAACCACACATTGAAATTTAATTTTTAAGAATGAAATGAAATTATTTTATATATAATATCTTTGAAATATTTCAAGTAGTATATAAAGGTTATTGAATTTCATTTAAATATAAAAAATCAAGGAACTATCTTTGTGATTATGTCTATTAGACGAGA
Source organism: Viscum album (assembly GCA_963277665.1). Lineage (NCBI taxonomy): Eukaryota > Viridiplantae > Streptophyta > Magnoliopsida > Santalales > Viscaceae > Viscum > Viscum album. The sequence continues at coordinate 1,884,660,536 of OY728132.1, forward strand.
TAAAATAATAAATTCAAATCCTGAAATTTAAGTATTTATAGATGTTGACAAGGGATTTTTTGTGTAAAATATAGTAATATATATACAAATAAGAAGAATAAAAAAAATAAAGTGTTGATGAAAATTACATTATTGAGACTAATGGATATTAAGAAAAAATAACACATGCTGTGCAAAATTGATGGGAATGAATAGAATTGATTTATTGATAATGAGTGTGTATGATAAAATTAAAATCCATTCATTAAGGGTATATAAATTTTTTTATTACAATTATTTTGTTGATATCATTATATAAGTAAAACAATATAGTGAGCCTTATTTTTTTGTAGATTGATCCATGTAATTCAATGTGATTCATAATGATCTGTGTGTTGGATTAGTGAACTCACCATAATATACTAACTGAGAAATTCAAAGTTTCCAAGTTTGTGAACTTTTTTAAGTATTTTGGAAATAAATGGAAAAATAATAATTTTATATGTCATGAAATAAAATTTGGAGAATTTATTTGGATATGGTATGTTATTCTTACCAATGGTTGGTGTTTTAAAAATTTACCAAGGTGGTTGTAATTTTTATTAAATGACTAGTGTTTGAGGAATTAAATTATTTATTTATTTATTTATGTAATTAATTTTTAATGGATTTTTTATAAAATAAATAATTTTACATATGTGACATGTTTTAAAGTGGTGATGATATGGAATATTAGAAAAAATAGAAGGTCTATATATTTTATTAATATCATCTCATGACTCACATTCCAGTGAGTTATTTAATAGAGTATTTGAATAAAAAATTCAATGGTGGAATGTTTTATAGCCATTATGATAAGGTTTTCATGAGGGGAAATATATAATTGTCTCTTAATTGATCTATATTTACATTGAGATAATTTATCTCATTTTATTTAATCATAAGATAAAAAAAATTAAATCATGATTCATGGTGGAAAGAGGTAGATGAAGAAGAGAAATATATGAATGATTTGTGATGAATGGAGAATAATGATCATTATGTTATCAAGTAAGGTGAATTAAAAATATCATTAACTTAATTATCCTTACGAATATACCATGTTTTTCTTCTTTAGTTATGGTTAAATAATAGATAATAATACAAGATAAACATTATGATTCTAAATTAAAATTATAAATAATATTTGATTGATGGAATAAATATTAAAAATAAATATTTGAAGTAAATATTTATTTTTATATGGATTATTGTTGGTTTGAATGGGTAAACAATTGAAATATAATATGGAAATTATTGAGAAAATATGTTATATAAATATGGATTTTTTTGTGATTTTTTTTGGATTTATGGTTTAATTTTTTCTCATGATATAGAATTATGAAAATATATAAAGGAATGGATTATTATGATATTTTGGTGGGTTGAATTAATTTTTATATATGTTAGTAATTCAACTAAGAAATTTTTAATATTTTTTTAATGATTATTTTGACACTAAAATATTTTAAAGTAGTAGTACTCCTTAATAATGTGCGATTAGTTATTTTATAAACATTGACACATGTTATGCTAAATCAACACAAGGTTTATTTAAAATTGGAATGGGGGTATTAAAACATCCTAAAACGTTCCTATTAGTGATGGTATGGTGTTGGTTAATGAGGTGGTGAGTTACATAGGGTTTATTCCAAATTAGCATGGGGTTATTTTACATTCTTTTGTGGAGAGACTTTTCTTAGTGAGGTGTATAGGGGTGTTATTGAAAGAACCTGGTTTTCACTCAAGTATAGATCCTTTAAATTACTATCTAATTAATTACTTTGTACCTAACATGGATTAATAATTAGTTATAAAAGTTCCCAAGGGTGTTTGGGTCTTTTTTTTATCCCAAAACCCAACTTTTTGGGAAAATGGATTTATCTCATGGTTAGACCAAATTGTGTGGGTAGGGTGCATGGTTAGTTCTAATCATGCGAATGATCTACGTTTTTGGGTGGAACCATCTCACATGATTGGAACATGATTTACCTAACTGTGTGACCTAACTATGTGGTACACCAATTTCTCTAGGTACTCATGCATGGGTTGCGTCAATTTGGAAAACCATGCGGACAAACCATAAACAATCTATATTTTTGGTAATTTAACATTTTTTCCCTTAAATATCTAATTTAACCTACTCCTTACGTATATACAATTTTCCAGTGGGATCAAGACCATTTTATATCATTTTTGATCTTTTTAAGTCATGGAATATGGATCAAGATATATCCTTTATCTATTATTTGTTCAAGCTTTTGTTCATCATGTTAGATTCACAACGGTAAGTACTCGAGTCTGTTTGAGCTGTTATTCTTCTCTCTTTCTCTACACCAAGTTATTGAGGTGTGAGTTATTTTACTATTTTCTCATATGTACTCTATTAAAAGAAAAATAAAAGGTTTATAATATAGTAGTAGAGTTATACAATCCTTAGGTGGGGGTTTATAACTCATCCCTCAAGTTCTTCGATTTTGGAATTGTTGTGTGGGCCCCACCACTTTCATCAGGCGTCATTTATTGAATTTATTTTAAATTATTATAATAATTAGAACCATATGATTATTCTATTTCTAAATATGTTATTATTTATTAGTGTTTATGACCAGAACTCCATCAATCCCATGTAGGATGTTTTTATATAATTTCTATTTTAGTGTTTTGACATGTTTGAGCCGCTTTTCGAGTGTTCCTTGGCTTATCCCCTATAAGGGAAATATTTTCTATATTAAATGGATTAATTTAAATTTTAAATTTCATATTGGTAAGTACCGTGTATTCCTAACACTTTACCCACCTAAGTTAAGTGCTTTAAATTGATAAATTAATGTTAAATGGAAATTAAAATGTATACTAAGTATATTACTTGGCCTTGTTAGATATAATTGATTAATAGGTTTCATGGATGTAGTACGCCTTACCATGTTAATGGTAGGTAGTAGAGTGAACCTTAATTATTGAAAATAAATTAAGTGGATTAAATTAATGTTTTCACTCTACTTGTCCTTGTCACACTAATGAAAGACAAGGCTTGAACCAAATGGACATATTGATTTATTATGACTTGAATAAATGATTGTATTCTTAATTAGCCTTGTAACATTAATAAAATGTAATTAATTAAACAAAATGGAATGTTATTTGACATCATTATCAAATAGAAGTGTCCTTACTCAATCTTGCCTTGGATTATATAGGGAATGCCATGAGAACTCGAGAACCCCTTTCTGATTCAAAGATGCAACTTGCTTTGGCTCAAACTGACATGGAACCCGATTCTTATCTAACCTTGGATGCCAAATATAAGACCATAGTATCCTTTAAATATTATTATAGTATTACTTGGATACACTACTTGGATATATCATTGACAAGTAGGTTTCATGGTTAAAGCCCATCGAACCTAGTCATTGCCTAGCCCCGTTTTACCTTGGATAAAATTCTTGGACTCGGTAGCTGTGTTATTTTGGAATTCCTTAGACTATTCTTCTTATATTACACTCTTAACCTTTTACAAGATACATTCATTACTAATTCTGAGGTTGTTGAGGTCTATATTTCATTGGTTATTACCTTGGAACTTCATTATCAAATATTGTTACAGGTTTCCTTGTTACATATTAGAACCTTCATTATTGTTAACATGTGACATATTCATAAACTGGTAATAATAAAATAATTAATTGGTTACATGTTAAGACACCAGATTAGGGGTGAATTAGGTACTTGGGTTTAGTTAAATTGTTCTAGTTTACTTTATATATTCATTCTTGCACACTATTACATTTCCATTACACAAGTCAGATGTTATAGACACTATTGGTGGTGGCCCATTGAGATTTATCTCACACCCTATCTGGGTTCCCTTTGGTACCCAGGGTAGATTACATAAATGTATTTATTGATAAAGGGAAACATACATCTTCAAACACATGATTTATTGCTGTTTAGGATGGATCTTGATAGTAGATGATCGAGCTGGAGCTTGGGATGATTGGGATAGTCTTTTGATTTCCTTTATACTTTCATGGAATATGTTATTCCTAATATCTTTTATCTATGTTTTCCAATTTTCTAGTAACATGATATACCATCATCAGTTATTCCAGTTATCCGGTTATTTATACTCTATTTCATATGTGCCTTATATTTACTTATTTTTCTTCCACTATTTACCATTTTTTATATTCATCCTCTATGATACACTATGGTAATGAGGGAATAGACTCCCCACTGACACACCCTAGACCCTCGCTTCTAGTCGGAAGCTTCTGGAATTTGGGGATATGTGCTTGAGGCCATGTTCCCCACCGAGATTGGGGAACCTACTAAGTGTCATTTTGGTTTGGGATGTCACAAAGTGGTATCAATTGGGTTTTACATTCTTGATTTACTATTTGGAGATAATAGACTGGATATTATGAACACTTGGAACATGTTAATAAGTCTTTCATGGGCTTCACGAACCCATGTTCTGCGTAAAGGCCGAGTTACCTAAATTATAATTGTTGTTTTGGTTTTAACTATTACAGTTGACATTATTTCACCATTGGGTGACATACATGATATGTAGAATTATTTATTCTTATTCTGATTTAGAATTTCATTTCATCCCTATCCAAATGATAAGAGGTCAAGTATCATTGTTAGAGGCATCATATTAGGCACATATAATTTTCATGTCATGCATATTTCTATGACATATAGGTGAATTAAAAAAATCATTTATTGATCTGCATGTGATTGTTGAGTGGTGTTGTGATAGTTATCTTATGCTTATATTACACTTGGCTATGATTGGGTGATTTTTTATCTCAATTCATGAGGTTTATGGGACCTCATGGGTTGGGATGAGTAATTTACCTATTAAATCCCTTATAATATAAATAAATGGGTATCATTATCAGTGATAAGATGTATGGGAACTGATTCAATGGGAATGGTTATCAATTTTGAAGTAAAACATGACTTCTAAAATGAATTGGTTGCATGTACTTATCCCACCTTGTTGTGTTTATAAAAGGTGAAGTATTTAGCCTAGTAATTAAATGTTAAATGAAATGAAAAGGTTTCTAGTAAATGATGAGGTAAGGTATTATTGGCCCTTTATCTAATGGAACCTCTGAAACTTATAACTAAGCACTTGATGATACCTAGACTTCTAAGTTGGTAGTTGGGGTAGTATACCTTGGGTATTGAGACCTTTATTACATTCATCTTCCATTAGTGTTGATATTTACCTTCTTAAAGCTTGTTCTAAGGCATGTGATTCTCTTAAAAGATTCACAATTGAACCAGAGTTGGGGCCTGTTTATTTTGAGACAAGGTATTATGGGTGTTTAGACCTTGAAAATTAATAAAACTACTATAGTATTTCATTTCTAATGAACCTAGGTAGGCTTGAAGGGACCCTCATAGGTTTCCTTATCTGTTAAAAGGAATTTTTGTAATAAATTTTCAAATTATGATGAAATTTTAATAAATACTTAGTGTTTAAAATGATGTTTTATATGAATTGAATGTTATTCCTTGGAACGAAAATGTGAAAGTCTTATACAGGACTTATACTTCTTATAAATGAAATAAATAATAGTCTATTGAGCCTGGTGACTTTTGTTTGGTTTAACCTAGTGATATGTTCGATTCTTATTCTTCTTAAGGGACTAGTTGTGGTAGGTATCACCCTTAGAGATAAAATGTCTTGTTAAATGTTGTCAGTTTCTGATGTTTGATTCTGTTCAAGTGTCATTGTCCCTGATTGGAATCTAAACTTCTAAATTAAACCCTTTTTTGGATGGGTCTTTATGGTATCCTTGACCCTTGTTACGGGTGTGATCATCAGATAATGCTTGGTTTCAACAGGTTAGACATGTTGATGGCATGGTCGGGTGTTTCATAGGTATCATGACCCTTTAATCTTCCCCGATAATGGTAGAATTTTTATATTGTTGTCTATGTTAAAGGTCGTATAGGGTAGTATGACTCTAGTTAAATCTCTGGTGCGAATAACATGTCAAATACATAGAGAGCATATCCTATGAATAGTATTGAGGGGTTTTATTGCTAATAAAACCTTAAGATAGTATGTGTTTACATATGTTGTAATCATCAAGTTGATAAATTATATAAAGAACTGGTTGGGTTTTGTAAAAATAATTTATCCTTGTTCTATTGGGTATCTTCTAAGGTCATCTCCATAGTAGAGTGACTTGGGAATTAAAGAAAACAGTTTCGTCCCAATATTTGGGATGACTTTAAAGAGAATCTAGTTTTTTAACATATCGATTAGTTTGGTTTTGAATTTATTGAAAAATAATTTAATATATGTATGTGTGACTCAAATAAGTATCATGTGTGTGATTAATGTGAGTTTGATCTAGCATTCTCATGAGCAGCTATTCTGTCTCTTCTTTTGTAGACTAAGATACTATTGAGGTGGGAGATTCATGTCAGTTTTGGTAAAGATGTTCCCTTCTATGTAGAAGGATCGCATACTAAGAGGACCATTGGGAAATGGTTTGTTTTTCTTAAATTACCTTGAGGATTTCAAGTTGGAATCATTTAAATTCTTGCTCAGAAGCACGTCTTTGAAATTATTTTTTGTGTATGAAACCTTTAAGAAACACTACTAGTCTTGGATGGAATTTGCTAGTTTAGCTTGAGTGATCATGTGATGCCTCGGGTAGTGAAGGATTGTGAATGGGTTGTAACAGTGTGTCGGTATGTGAATCTAAGATTTTTTCAGGGGAAGTCAACCAATGGTGGTTTGGTTTATCTTCTTCAAAATCGTGGAATATTCTTAGTGTCACAATCCTAAAGAGACGAGCATTTACCCTATCTTGATGTCATCCTTGATGCACTAAGAGATCATCGGTCTTACACCATACTAAAGTTTAAAAGTAGTTGGGATGGTTGGTGAATTATCTAAGAGTTGAGCATTAGATGTGTGGTTTTTTTTAGGTTTGGTTAGTCCTGAGTGATATGTGGGTTCTAGAGTAGGAACACCTTGGATAGAATCTTGGACACTGACTTCTTTATTTTGACGTGACTGCTAAACAAATGATTATATGGGATCATTAAATGTTCTTATGTGGATGTTTTGTCTTGTAGCAATGTATCACTTATAACATGGGGTATGTACTACCAAGGGATAATTACTTAGACTCATTTCTAATGATTTTGAGGTTACCCAGTCTTTTTTTCAGGCTCGAAAGTGATGTTAAAAAGGTGTAACAATTCTCGTGGGCTGAATCTGGGTTAAACCTTTATTTTTACCAAGGCACAATAGTTTAAATGGTCAAATAATACACTACTAAAAAATTGGCCTTTAATAGTACTAGAAATGGATTTTATCAGTGCTAGAAAAGCACTTGCTACATGAGTGAGGTTAAAATCTATGGTATTTTATTAGTTTTGAACAAGTGTTGATAAAGGGTTCCTTTATCAGTGCTAAAAATGATGACAAATGAGACCTTTATTAGTTATTTAATTTAGCTCCACTAAAGGTATCATTTATCAGCACTTATAAAAGCACTGATAAAGGGTATTTTATTAGAAATGATAAAGTAAGTCTCTATTTTCACTAATAAAAGCACCAATAAATGACATTTTATCATCACTCATTGAAGATATGATAAATTATACCTTTATCAGTGCTTTTAAAAGAGCTGATAAAGGGACATATTATAGTTTGCTGTAACAGCACACTATAGCACCACTAAAGTGTGCTATAACAGCACACTGTACCACCAAAAATACATCAGATAAAAAAAAACAATTCACAATACAGCATTTAAATGAAATGAAATTTACAACACAAACACAAGAAAAAAGCACTATATTATATACATTTCAAACATTTGTTTATATAATTACATAAATACAAATTATTATATAAATTCAAAAGCATCAATTTTCCTTCATCTTTTAATCCAGACCCAACTCATGTTATTACTGAAAAAACCACCCCTGATCAAAAAAACACACACATGTTTAAGAAAAAAAATTATATTAGTAATAATATAAAGAAATCAATTAACAGAAAATGTTGATTTTAATAAAATTGATATTGATTTTAAATAAAAATATACACTTGGAGTTATACCAGTCACATTGTGCATCATAATGAGGTGTGAATGATTACAACATGTCTCAAATGACTTTTGGATCATTATCATAAAGTATCAAAAAATTATGAATGTATTTTCTTAATTTTGATTATGTCAGTTTTCTTTTTTACTAAAATGTCATTTTTAACTAAAAATACACAATTCTGAATCATTCTAATCACATCGTATATTAGTTTTATGTGAAATAGATTCCTATACATTAAAAATGAATTATAAATTGTTTTCTTAAATTATAAATAAAAACTGAGAACATTTGATCGTTTTTTAGTGAGTGACACTATTTGAACTAAAATGTCAATTTTAAATTGATAGTGGACACTTAGAGTCATATTGGGAACATCATGTATTGGATTGAGGAGAGGATAATTCATACACATCAAAAATGACTTATGGGTCATTTTAATAAATTATTAGTATAATCTGATTGTGTTTCATCAGTTTTGAGTGGACAGTTTTCCATCTTACTAAAATTGATGACAATTTTAAATAAAAAGATACAATTTGAGTCATATTGGTCACACCATTCATCAGAATGAGGTGTGTTTGATTCCTACACATACCAAATAAATTATGTATTGTTTTCCTAAAGTATCAAAATAATCTGATTTTTTTCTTGGTTTTGAGTACATCACTTGTCTTTTTTACTAAAATGTCATTTTAAAATTGAAACATGCACTTTAACCCATACTGATCATATTGTGTATTGTATTGAGGTTCGGCTAATTCCTACACATCACAAATGACTTATGGATTTTTTTCCTATAGTATTTAAACAATTTGAATGTGTTTTCTTAGTTTTGAGTAGCTCATTTGGCCATTTTACTAAAATTGATGTCAATTTTAAATAAAAACACACACTTGGAGTCATACCGATCACACTGTTTGTTGTATTGAGGTGCTTCTGATTCATATATATCTCAAATAACTTATGGATAATTTTCCTAAAGTATCAAAACAATCTGAATGTTTTTTTTTTGGTTTTTAGTAGGTTAGGTTGTGTTTTTACTAAAATTGATATCAATTTTAATTAAAGATGTACTTAGAGTCATACCAGTCACACCATGAATCAGATTGAGCTGTGATAGATTCTTTCACATTATAAATATCTTATGGATTATTTTTCTAAAGTATCAAAATAATATGAATGTGTTTTTTTGGTTTTGAGTATGTCACTTTTATTTTTTACTAAAATATCATTTTAAACTTGAAACACACAATTTTACTCACACAGATCACATCATGTATCAGTTTGGTGTTAGACCAATTCCTACATGTCACAAATGATCTATGAATCGATTTCCTAAATTATCAAAAAAAATCGAGCGTGCTTTCTCAGTTTTTAGTGAGTGACACTTTTTAAAGTATATTGTTGATTTTAAACTGATAATGGATACATTGAGTCAATTTTATTATTTATGAAATTAATTTCAATTTTAAATAAAAAATAAGTACTTTGAGTCATACTGGCCACATCGTGTGTCATATTGAGGTGTGGTTGATTCCTACACGACCCAAAGACTCGAAAAAATCCTAACTATCAATGTTACCATGATTTCCATTGACTTTCTTTGTTGAAATACCAACATTGTATGAGAATATTTTAAAAAACCACGTCAACTCAAAAAAAAGAATCCACATATATATATGAAAACAATTATTATAAGTAATACAAAAAAGAAATAAATTAAACATAAATATGAAATAATACATTAATTCTATAGATAATGATTTTAATGTGAAAACATAAATATTACCTATGTAATTGAGTAGAGACGTCATCATTTCTCTTACTACAAAGTTAGTTGAGGGAAATTGAAAGAATGTGATAAATGTACCACTATAGGGGTGAAAATGTTTTGAGGGAGAAGAAGTATGTGGAGTTTTGGTGCAGAAGGGCATGAAAGATGGACATACCACCCCAACTCAAATAAATGAATCCACATAAATAAGAAAACAATTAGTATGTGAGTAATACTAAAAAGAAATAAATTAAACATAAATATGAAACAATACATTGATTCTATGGACATTGATTTTACTGTAAAAACATTAATATTACCTCTATGATTGAGTAGAGATAGTGTCATTGCTATTCTTGAAAAGGAATGACACATGGACAAAAATATTCTAAAATAAATGAACTCTATAATAAATAATGAAAAATAAATCAACATTTAATTACATAATTTTTTGGTAAAATATAGAAAGTATATCTTAACATTACCTTTGCATCTTTCAAAAGGGTTTCCTTCATTATAATTTGCTCTTTAGAGGGATTGGTAACATCATCATGTATAGAAGAAATTTTTTGCATGAGTAGTCAAACATTTAATTTATATTATGTTAATTAAGTAGAGAACATATAGTATTATGATGAAAAACAAAATATATTAAAAAAAATTGTACCTTCTCACTGAACTCTCTTAGTTTTTTAAAAGGTTTCAAGGATTTGGTTCCTCTGTCGAGAATCCAAATACCCTCTTTGTGGTCCCCTCTAATGTATGAGACATTTTCTACATTGGGAACAGTACAAACTAGTTATGATGTCTCAGTGAAAGGGTTATCATCAATTGAATATAGAAATTAAATGGATAGAAAACAATGTAGGATCGTTTTCTCAGTTTTGGCGATGTAATGCATGTTTTAAAGTAAATGATACTTGTATATTGAAAAAACACACTCTAAGTCATACTAGTCACACCATACATCAGATTGAAATGTGTCTGATTCCTACACATCACAAATGACTTATGGATCATTTTCCTAAATTATCAAACAAACCTAATTTGTTTTCTAAGTTTTGAGTAGGTGAGTTGTCTTTTTTACTAAAATTGATGTCGATTTTAAATAAAAATATTCACTTTGAGTCATATTGATCAAACCATGAATAAGATTAAGGTTAGGATAATTCTTAAATGTAAAAAATGTTTTATGGATCATTTTCATAAAGTATCAAAATAATCCAAATGCATTTACTCGATTTTGAGTATGTCATTTGTCGTTTTTATGCAAATGTCATTTTAAACTAGAAACATGAACTTTTAATCATACCGATCACATAGTATATTGGTTTGAAAAGCGATTTATTTATATATGTCAAAAATGAATTATGAATAAATTTCCTAAATTATCAATAAAATTTGTGCGTTTTTTCTTTGATTTTAGTGAGTGTCATTTTTTGAACTAAATTATCGATTTCAAATTAATAACAGACACATTGAATCATACCAGGCACACCATGAATAGAGTTTATGTGTGGATGATTCCTACATGTAAAAAATGAATTATGGATCATTTCCCTAAATTTTAAGCATAATATGAATGTGTTTTTGTAGTTTTGAATAGGTTAGTTGTCCTTTTTATTAAAACTAATTTCATTTTTAAATAAAAAGAAGCACTTTGAGTCAACCGGTCACCCCATGTATCGGATTAAGGTATGACTAATTCCTACATGTCTCAAATGATTTAGGAATAATTTTCCTAAAGTATAAAATAAATATGAATGAGTTTTCTCAATTTTGAGTACATCACTTTATTTTACTAAAATATCATTTTAAATTGGAAACACACACTTTGACTTATACTGGTCACATCATGTATCGGTTTGACATGAGACCAATTCCTATATGTCTCAAAGGACTTATGAATATATGTACTAAATTAACAAGAAAATACAATCATATTTTCTTAATTTTAAGTGAGTGAAATTTTTTTAACTAACTGTCGATTTTAAATTGATATTGGACACATTGAATCATATCAGCCACTTCCTGCATCGAATTGAGGTGCAGTTGATTCCTATACATCTCATATAACTTATGGATCACTTACCTAAGTTTCAATGAATTAAATTACTCCATAGAACTCTTTTTACAATCATATAAAACCATATCCTTTTTAATAAAATTAAACCTATTAACAAAACAAGTTTTATAAAAAACATTATAAAAAAATACTCAACCATTAATTTTATTAAAGTTTTATTCATATCCTTGTGGATAAATTCAATGATAAAAATGAAATTAATTTATCATTAACACTACCTCCTTGTAAAATAAAATAAATTAATTTCAGTAACATATACTCTCTACCTAAAATTACATTGTAGCAACCCAAGACCCTGAGTTGCGTAGCACTACAGTTGTGTATTTTGATTCTTCTATCTCCTCCCTCTCTATTTCTTTATCACCATTCAATCTATCATTTATATAGTTTTGTGAATATTTAATCTATAATAAGTTTTTAGTAATGCAGTTATCAACTTAATAACTAGTTTTAATTGTGTAATTCTCACAAATGGGAGGCATTTCTTCTTTTAGAGAACACAACGAAGTACAAGGGGCAATGCCTCTCATTTACTTCATTGTATTCTCTAAAATGGGAAATGCTTATCATTTTTCAGAATTAAACCATTGAAACTATTTATTAACTTTACACCTCCATTTACACCAAATCATTCTAGAGAAAAACTCCCCACAACTAGAGAAATGATAGAGTGATGGGTGGGAAAGAAATTTAGAGGGTGGAGACTGAAGAATCAGAATATGAAACTGCAGTGCTACACAGCCCAGGGGTCTTGGGTTGATATAGTGTAATTTCAGTTTACAAGTGTATGTTATTGAAATTAATTTATTTGATTTTAAGTGGAGGAATAGTTAATGATGAATTACTTTCATTTTTATCCTCAAATTTATCCATAATGATCCGAATAAAACTTTAATAAAATAATTGGCTGAGAATTTATTTATATTTTTTTTCAATAAAACTTGGTTTTTATTAATATGTTTTTTTATAAAAAAAATATGGGTTTTTATAAGATTGGAAAAAGAGTTCGATGGATGTGTGTACTTCATTCACACTTACCTTGGTATATAATAAACATGAACGGTGTTCATGCATTCCACCATTAAAAACTATAAAATGGAGGTCACTCCTCATTTTATACATAGATAAATAATGTAAATATTCCTAATTATTTTATATATATGTTATATATATATATATATATATATTATATTAGTAAGTTTATTTGAATATAATTATATATATATGTGTGTGTGTGTGTATTATTTATTATATTTAAATTTATTTAAATATACAATATATTATTAGATGTATATATATATATATAATATTTTTTCTAATGAAACTAAAAAAAATATTATTAACAATAATTTTTATTATATATTAATTACAATTAATTATTATTTTGAGTAATTGTGTATAAAATATTATTATATAAATTTTCGAAAGTTTAATTATTTCAAAAAAACTGTATATATATTTTCCTAATTTTATTATTTTGAAAGTTACATGGGTTTACAGTATTTTATTGTTTATTTTATAATAAATTATATTACTAATAATTATATGTATATATAGACCTATAATGTATACCTAAAATGGTTAATACCTAAAAATAATTTCTAATATATAGAATTTGATAAATTCCATTTTATTTTTTTGAATAAATCAATAGAAACTTAAGGATTCCATGGAGGCCATATAATACACATTGAACTATCCTCAAAATTCTAGGGAGGTCTATAAATAATTTGGGATAAATAAATAATACACATCAACAAGATATATCATAAACAAGGGATAAAACACACCAACCCTTGCAACGTCTATCTCATGCATATATATATATATATATTCACACATATCATGGAATTTATAATACACATAATTGAAAAACAAATTCACATTTAAATATAATATTTAATGAAAATAAATATAATCCCTTCCGAATTTGAAAATCTAGAACCATAATTTATGAATAATTAATTATAAAATCACCCTTACATTATAAGTTCTGAAAATTCATATAAATAGATAGAAAGATATATATTTACATATATATATAATAAATTTAAATTGATAAAAAATATATGTAACCCTTACAGTAGAATATCACAATATAGTAAAATAAATACAACACTATACTAATTTTGAAAATATAGAAAAATTGTAAATAAATAAATATGGTATCACCCTTACTAAGATTTATCTTAAAATAAAACAATAAAATTCTGAGAAAATAAATTTTTAAGGAAAACCCCTTACATCAAAATATTAAAATGGAATTTAAATTAATAAATTATCTTACATTAATTTCATAAAATCATATTTTATTACTAGTTTTCACCATTATCAAACTGAGAATTGGTTTTCTAAATCAATTTTCTCAAAAACTACAAAGGAAATTGGATTAAAACAATGAAGCAAGATAGGCTATAGATGTAGACAGCAAAGAAAATTGATTCAAAACAACAATTTAAAAAGACAAAAATAGGATATCCAAAATCATATTCAAGCAAACAACTAATCATAAACAAAATAAAAAAAATACAACAACTAGAGCACAAATATAAAAATAAAATTGGAACCTACAAAGAAAAATCAGAAACCATTGGATCTAGATCTCAAAATTAAAAATAAAGAAAGGAAATTGGAACCAACAAAGGAAAACATAGGCCTACCTCTCTAGGTTGAAGAAAATCCAAGACCCTCGGATCTAAATCTCAATGTTTTCTTCGAAAACCCTAACTACAACCAAACACTGGATTCCAGACGATGTTCAAGCAACTTGAGGTATTGGGTTCGTTCGATTCAAGTGGGTTTATATGATTTGAGATTCGATTCGCCAAGGATGAGCACTAGAAATGGGCGGCTTCTGCAAAAAGATTCTAATATTGTGATGGGTTCAAAATAGGTTAGGTTTTTTAATTAAATGTGGACACTTTTATCAGTGCTTTTTTAAAAGGGCCAATAAAGATTCCTTTTTTCAATTCTTATTACTTAATCACTGATAAAAGGTATATTTATCAATGCTAATAAAGGTAGGTATTTATCAATGCTAAAAATGTGCTGGAAAATATGACTTTTATCGGTGCTTTTTTAGCATTGATAAAATATCATCTTTATCAGTGATGATAAAGATTTATTTTATCAGCGCTTATTACTTAAGCATTGATAAAGGATTTATAATTATAATTTTAAGTAAAAAAATTGAAAATATATATATATTTAATACATATATATATAGTAAATATATTCCTTATTTAAATATATTTATTATAATTTTATAATTATTTAAATTCATAATTATTTATTTATAATTATATGAATATTTATAAAAAATAATATTTATATCATTATATATATTTATATAATTATATTTATTTATTTAATATATATATAAATATAAATATAATAAATATATTCATTCATTATGTAAATTTATTATTAAATTTAACAATTATTTAAATATTTATAAATATTCATTTATAATTATAAAAATATTTATAATTATTCATTTATAATTATATAAATATTTTTGCAAAAATATTTATTTATTTATAACTAGAAACATATAATTTTATGAATATAGTTTGAAATTTTTTTAAATATATTAATTTATGAATATATTTATTTATAAATACTTTTTTGCAAATTTTTTTTAACAGTATTATTGAATATCTAATTTTAAGTGCATGTATGTTAAAAATGAGTGAAATTGAATAAATTAAAAACAAGTACACTTTAATAATATTGAAAAACTGGATAAGTTTTGTGTGTGTGTAGTGTATATAAAAATACATTAATTACATATACGTGAAATCAATATAACACACATTTGATCTGTGTTAAATTGAAAAGTCAAACGACATTCAATTATATGTCCGTTACTCTATGAAATTAGTTGGTATTTTTAATTCATATTAATAATTAATTATAAACCATCATTCACTAAATATATGACTATTTAATGTAAAGTGCATAAATATTTTGTATTATACTAATAATATTTATATATATTAATATATATCTATATATTTAATATATATTATTTATTAACATTATCAATAATCATCTAATTAATAAAATGTGTAATATTTTTCTCAATTTACTTATTTTTTTTTAATTGTTCAATTTTTATTTTTCACATATATATATATATATATATATTTATTTATTTAATACATACTATTTATTAGAATTTATAATTTATATATAGTATAATCAATTTATTGATTTTTATCAGTAATTATTTAATTAATAAAAAAAATTAATATGTTTTTTAGTAAACTCGTTTTTTATTTTTTATTTTTTTAATTATTTCATTTTATTTATTCACACCTTTATAAGTGCTAAAAAGCATTAATAAAGGACTTCTTTGTGAGCGCTAAAAATATAGCACTGATAAAGGGTGGCCTTTACCAGTGCTAAAAATAAAGCACTGAAAAAGGGTATCATTTATCAATGCTAAAAATAAATAACTGATAAATGATACCCTTTATCAATGCTAAAAAACAATGATAAATGGTTAAATTTATCAGTTCTTTTTTTAGTTCTTGAAAATATGACATTTATCAGTACTTTATTCTATCATTGATAAATACCAGCACTATTAAATGCCCATTTTTTAATAGTGTTGTTTGACTGAGGAACGTCACTGTAATTCAGTTATGGGATTCGGTGGATGTGGTTGGGGAAAAACTCAGGATGCCTTGGAGGAAGGCATTGTAGGTTAGTTTGTGATACATAGACCATATAAATTGGGAATCTTCATGGATGGTAAACAAGATGTTTTTTGATTATTATCCTTCTTGCTTAATGTATATGATAGGTGAAGGACCATTTTTGGGGACATCATCAGGTGGAGGCGAGTGTAGTTTGTGTAGGTTGGGGATTTTTTATGGAAAGCCGAATCGACTTAGATAAAGGTGTTGGGGGGTAATCAACCGTTTAATTGTTTTGAAAATCATGTTATAAGAATCATTAGAACTCTTAGAGGTGTTTTTTGTAATAAAATTCCAATAGTAGTCATACCATGGCTCGGAATTGGCCCCTTTTGTGATAAAATTCATGGTGAGAAGCACCATCGACTAAAGTTTTAAATAGACCATGAGGTGATCATGTCTCTATCTAAGTAAGCTTGAGTAAGCCCCCTTTCAGTGTTTCAATTGAAAAACAAGCATTGTATTGGGATTTAATGGCTTAATCCTGGTATACTAAATGTAATCTTGATGGTGCATTGGGAATTTGGAAATGCAACGTGGCCATTTGAACAAGACTTCATGGCCCTTATAGGTCAAGTGATGTTGTCATAGTTTCTAAAGCTTCTTGATGATGAGAATCGTATGAATACTTCTTAGTATAGAAATAAATCTTATGTTTATCTCCATTGACAACCTCTAGAGTTATAGTTAAGGGATCATTTTTTCCTCTAGGTATCGCCCAGTCTAGGGAATAAATGGTTACAGAAGCAGGGGAAGTTGTCTCCTTATTATGTAGGGCTGATTGAAATCCTAGAGAGAGTTAGGAAACTATCCTATCAATTGTTAATACCTCAAAGGTTTGGTTCCATGCATGACATCTTCCACATTTCATAGCTTCTCCAGTATCATTCTAACTCATATCATACTTTTGATCCCAAGGAAGTTGAGTTAGATGACGATTCTACCTTTGAGGAGTATCCAGTATACATCTTTGATCGGATCATGAAGGCTCTATGAGGACAGTCTATCCCTGTTTTGTGGGTTCTATTATATAATGACTACATGAAAGATAATAATTGGTATTTGTAGGTTGACATATGTTCCCAGTGGCTAGATTTGTTCTCAAACATTTTTTCACCACCCTTGGAAGGTGATCTTGGAGATAAGTTCTTTTAAGGGGGGGAGACTGTAAGAACCCAGTTTTACTCAGTTATGGATCCTTTAAATTTCAGTATAATTAAATATTTTGGAACTAATATGGATGCCTAATTAGTTATAAATGGTCTCATGGGTGTCTGGGGCTTTTTTGGAACTCGAAACCCAACTTTTTGGCCATGTCACACGGTTAGACCAAACTGTGCGGGTAAGACACACGGTTAGATCTAACCATGCAGATGGTATTAATTTTCTAGTAGATCCATCTCACATGTTTGGAATATGGTTTACCTAACCATGCAGCCTAACCATGAGTTATTCCCGTTTCTCCAGGTACCAGTGCCTAGTCTTTGCACAATTTGGAAAACCGTGCAGACAAACCCTGCACAGGCTAAATTTTATGTAGTTTTACATTTTTTACCTTAATGGTCTAATTTAACCTCCTCCTTACACCTATATTATTTTCCAATGGTATGGAATCTATTTTATATAATTTTGGATATTTTTAAAGTCTTAACCTAGGGATCAATAGATCTCCTTCATCTGGTATTTGTTTGAGATTGTGTTCATCATGTTGGATGCGCAATGGTAAGTACTTGAGTCCATTTGAGTTATTATTATTCTCTCTTGATCTCGGCCTAATTATCGAGGTGTGAGCATTTTTACCTTGTTCTCATATTTAATCCATTCCAAGAAAAATCATAGTTTTATACTAGAGGATGAGAGTCATACAATCCTAATGTAAGTGGTCCATAACTAATCCCTCAAGTTCTTCAATTTTAGACTTGTCGTGTGGGGCCCTTCGATTTCATCGGGTGTTGTTTATTGAATTTATATGACATTATTATAATCATTATAATCGTATGGTTATGATCTTTCCAAATATTTGATTAGGTTTTAGTGTTTACACTGAAAAATCCAGCCATCCCATGTAGGATGTTTTCCATAATTGTTGTTTTAGTGTTTTGACACATTTCAGCCTCCATTAGAGTGTGCCTTAGCTTGACCATTCTAAGGGTAATATTTTATATATTAAATGGATTTATTTAATTAATTACTTTCATAATGAAAACTATCATGTATGCTTACCACTTTACCCACCTAAGATAAGTGCTTCAAATTGATAAATTAATGTTAAATGGAAAGTAGAAAGTATACTAAGTATATGACTTGGCCTTCTTAAATATAATTGATCAATAGGTTGCATGTCCATAGAACCCCTTATGATGTTAATTTAAGATAGTGGAGTGAACATTGATTATTTAAAATTTATTAAATGGATTAAATGAATGGTTTCATTCTACTTGGCCTTGTCACACTAATGAAAGAAATTCTTGAACCAAATGGACTTATTGATTTATTATGACTTGACTAAATGGTTTCATGCTCAATTAGACTTTTCACACTAATTAAAGGTAATGGATTGAACCAAATGGAATATTATATGACATAATTATCAAATAGAAGTATCCTGACTTGAGCTCTCCTTGGATTCTTTAGGTAATTCCTTGAGAACTTGGGAACCTCATTCTGATTCAAGGATGTGGCTTGATTTGGTTCAGACCAACCTGGAACACAATTCTTTTCTAACCTTGGATCGCTGGTATGACACCATAGGATCCCTTCAATATTATTACAGAATTCCTTGGATACACTCCTCATATCCAATATTGAAAAGTAGGTTCCATGGTTAAATCCCAACAGGCACAATCATTTCTTAGCCCCATTTTACCTTGGATAAACTCCTTCGACTCGGTAAGCATATTATTGTAGAATTACTTGGACTATGATCCTTAGATTACACTCTTACCCTTAGCTAGGCTACAATCATTACTAAGTTGGAAACCCTTGAGGTTGATGTTTCCTTGGTTATTACCTTGGAACTTAATTATTAAATATCGTTATAGGTTTCCTTATTACATCTTACAACCTTCACTATTGTTAACATTTGACATACTCATAAACTATTAATAATCAAATAATGAACTGGTTAAATGTTCATACACCAACCGAGGTCTGAAGCAGGTAATTGGGTTTAGATACATTATACTACTTTACTTTATATATGCATACTTTCACACTGTTACATTTCCATTACATGGGCCTGATGTTATAAACATCATTCAATACTAGAAAAATAACCTATATCCACAAACCTATAGCAATGGTTTAATTGGTCTATGGATATATATTAAAATATAGCCACAGGTAATTTAAAATTGTGTCTTTAGAATGGATAAACCCATGGATAAACTTTTTCTCATGGAAATAGATTCTCAATTAGTTTCACTCCATCACAACTCATCTCCCACCCATATTTCCTCCCTCATCATGACTCATCTACCTCCCATAAAACCCTTCCCCCTCGTCGTTGACCTATTTATTCTCCCTCGACTGATCCATGCTAGATTCTCTACTCAATTCACCCCTCCCTCACATGATACCTCCCATCCCCTTCATTAAACATTCCTCTCCTACTCCACCCCCTTCATCGTGCATTCCTTATCCAATCGGTGTATTGGCTGAACCAAGACCTTCAATGAGTGGGATCCACGTGATCCAATCCATACACTTTATGCAAAGATTGTTGCAGTTACTCCTTCGTGATAGCTTATCTCCCAATAAATTCATACCCATATCTAGTGACCATTCAGTCATACCTCTAAAATCAATTGAAATTTTCAAGGTTCTTCCCCTATTGAAAATTTCTCGATTTCAAAAAAATATTACTATAAAAAACTAGGGATTTTTTTGTTACTACTCATGTTCGGTTTCATCATTGTTGTTCACTACCCATTTTGTTCTTGATTTATTTTCCTAACACCAAATTGGGTTATGTATTGAAGAACAATTGATGATATATTGTTAAACCTAAACCAGGTTTGATAGAAAATGATGATTTACCAGTGATGAAAAAGAGATGAAGAAGGGAGACTGCAACACCACTGAGGGTCCATGAGGTTAACATATTTTTCTCTACCGTGTTTGGAGGAACTTGGTTATGGTGATTATTCCTTTCCAATTATATAAATCACATAAAAATATCAATGTCATTTTTATGATTTCTTTAATTCTTTATATTGATTGGTTTTTTTGGTGATGACTTCTATTTGATCTCTTTTTATCATACTAATCCTGATTTTTGATTTGGTGTTAATCAAAATGGTTATTTTAGTTTCTATTCTTCATGTTAAGCTGTTATAATTTCTACATAAATCTATTCCTTGTAATCTATTGTTCTTGTGAGTCTATTTTTTTGAATCAATATTTATAGATTTAATTTTATTATAATACATTTTGAGATTGGTATTATTCAAGTATTCATGATTCTATCTTCTATTTATAGAATAATACCTATGCTTAACTGTTGTTTTGAAAATTTTAGAAGAAAAATTAAATCCATTCCTATCATTTAATTATTTATCACATTATATAAATTGGTCACTTAATTAGTTATAGAATTTTTATGGATGGGGAGGTTAATGAAAAATTATTGATACAATACTATAGAAATAAGGATAAAAAAGAGATGAATATTATAACTACTTTTAATTGAAATAGATAAATGAATACTTTTATTAGTGCTACAGATGAGAACTAATATAAGTTAACATTTATCAATGTTATTATGAAAATTTATAAAACCATACCTTTATTATTTCTTGTTTTAATGATGATAAAAGTAAATATTTATCATTGATAAATCAAGACTTAATAAAACATTTACCTTATAAAATTTTCAATTAATGTGTTGTTATGACCTGCTCCCACTGGGACTCTAACTAAGTTGTTTGTGAAGACAATTGCAACCAATGAAGCCCACCTCAAATGGGGAATGGGTTAGAAACTATAACCAAGGGTATAAAACAAGCATATATGATAGTAATTAACATTATAATTCATAGGAATATAAAATAACCTCTAATCGGCAACATAACTTAATGTGAAATCCATCCCAACATGCATGCAATGTCAGAATAATCACATCCATATTTTCATAATCATAACCACATCACTATCAAATTCTAATTATCATAAAATGAAATCAAGAATACTCATTTACCTCATACACACACACTACACTTTAATCCATCATGTTTATATATATACACACACACATGTAAAACTATAATACATTTTACCCTATACATAAATATGTATCATAACCTTATGAAATTACATCCCCACTTAATCATGTGTCATGACTGTAAGGCTTTATAGCTTGAATGTTAACACAAACCATAACCCTAAGCCATCATAACCCAAACATGTATATATACCATACCATGTAATCATAGAAGGGGTGTTTCCTTTTACTTTTATTTGTGTTCCTATGTTTTGGGGAAGACCTCATGATTTCCATTTCACTCACATTTTGGGTCGAGGTGGGGCTAGTGTAGGGGTGCAGGGGGGCTGGGGGTGGGGGTGCAATGGGGAGGGGTGAAGGGGGGAGGGGCTGGTTGGGGGAAGGAAAGTGCAGAAGGGATGGGGGCGCTGGTGCAGGGGATAGGGGGATGATTGGGGGAAGGCTAGTATAGGGGGAGGGGCACTGGTTCTAGGAGTTTGGGGTGGTGCAGGGGGTATGGGGGGCTGTTGTGGGGGGTTCAGGCTTGGGGGATGGTGTAGGCTTGGGGTATGGGTGGTGGTGCAGTGGGTAGGGGGTTAGGGGATAGTTGTGGGGGAGGTGACTGGTTTGGTGGGGATGGGCTGGTTTGGGGGGATGCTAGTACAGGAGGAAGGGGGTTCAGGGGGGTTAGGTGGTTGGTGTAGGGGTGTGGGTTGGTGGGATGGTGAATGGGGGAGGGGAGGGGATGGTTGTGGATGAGGGGACTGGTTTGGGGGGAGGGGATGGTTTGGGGGGGAGGCTAGTATAGGGGGAAGGGGTGGCTTATACTTTATGTTTTACTCCACATGTACTTTTTTTATTAGATATCTCTATATTGGATTCTACTGATACAATGAATAAAATTTTATCATGTTTACTTCCATTATAGGAACTTCGTCTCTTTAATTTCAATATTTTTCTTCCCAACTAGTCTTCTAAATCTTTTAAATCTTTCCAAGTCCTATGGATTTTATACCATCAATACTATGCATTTCATTCATGTGAAATCATATTATAATGTGCTAAAATACATTTCCCTATTTATTTAATTCATATTCATAAGAAAACACATATCGAAGTAATTCATATCCATAGTTTTTCATGTTATGATTACACCTCCCTTATAGAATTCGGTTTCTAACCTATGATTGAGTCAGAAAGATTACAAATATATTATTTAAAATTATTTAAATAGTTCAATGGTTGGAAGAAGCTATCTTGGTGTAAAATAAACCATTAATTGAGTACTTATAATTTTGGTTTGTGAAATAATTTATTAGTATCTCTTGGATGAAGTTTTTATATTAATGAAGTGAAGACTATAAATTCAAGGATAGAGGAGCTCATTGAAATTCTCTAATTGAGTATTTACATGCTTCTAAGGGGCTTAAAAACTTTCTGAAGGAGTTTTAATTTTTTTTAATTATCTTAATTATTTAGAGAAGTAATAAGATGATTCTAAAGCTTTGATAATGAACAAGGTTTATTTGAATAAGTTCTAGAGTTATCTAAATAAGTCTCGAATTTCTGGAATAAAAGTAGAAAAAATGAAGAAGGAATGATGTATATAGTGAGCAAAAAACTTTTCAAGTTCCAAAATGATACTTTGAGATACTATATGTCTTTATAAGTCCAATAATATGACTTCATGTCTAGTGAATGACATATTGATATAGTTTGTGTGACTTTCCTAAAAAGTGTATGACTTTGTAAGTCATATTGTATGACTCTATAAGTCCCTATATAAGACTTTTATCATTTTTCATATAACTTTGAAGTCACATAAAACTTATACTATATGAATTTGATTCATTAAGTATGACTTTAAACTACAAGTTATTACCTTTATAGATCCCATGTAAGACTTTCCAGTCTATGAACATGACTTCTACTAGTGCTATTTCAGAAATCTGTTTTGTATAATACCTCAACACTTTATATAATTTTTAGGATTATAATAAATAAAAGCAATGTTTTTAGAACATATATTCTTAAGAGGAAATCATATAATATGATTCTTATGTTGTTTGATCAATTTTAAAACATCATGAAGCTATGATTAGCAATGAAAACAGCTTGAGTTTGAATAAGATAAATTGAAATAGCTTCTTGATAAAAAAATAAAAAAAACATCATGAGTTTTTGAGAATAATATAGATGAAGTTGATTTGATGATTGGGTTATTCATTATAGATTAAATCATTGTGATTTGAGATAAATTAGTGAAGTATAATTTTATCATCATAATTAATTCAAATAAGATCAAATCTAACTGTGATGAAAGGCTAGGAATTTACTCTAGCTTGAGATGAAAATTCCAGATTTCATAAAATCTGGAAATGTATTGTGTCGGTGAGATTTATATGCTTCATGGTCTCAAAAATCACAAAATATTTGTAAATCAAGTTGGAAATGTGATAAAATACGGGATAAGTTATTATTTATTTTTACAAGATCATGTTGATATATATATAAGTTTTTATGGGAATCTCTCAATAAATGAATAAGGATATCCTCACTAAAAGGTGTTGTTATATTTTTATACAACCTATGAAGAGTGCTTTATGTGAATCAACTGTGGATATATTTTTGGAAGAGAAGAAAACTGGATCCTACTAGAGTCAAAGTGACATTTATTCATCCATGATAATTGATAATAAAAATAAAAAGGGACATTTTTATAAATAAAAAAGATACATGTAGTTCTTGAGATAGTAGAGAAAAAACCACGTGTTACCCTTGATAACTGATATATATGATCATGGGGTGATTTGTTTCTTTTCATGTATCTACTAAGATATATCTATTTATGGGAATATGAAAATGGAACTTGGAAAATTTTTGAGGTAGATGAATAAGAATATCATGTGAAACTCTCAAGACAACAAGAGTTTTCTAGAATAATATACAGTGGTCAAGAAAAGAAGTGAGTTTCGATATAGAATTTTGTGATTCAAGAGAAATTTTAAGAATTTATGACATATATTCCATAACAATAAGAATTTTTGAAAGATAAAAGGAAATAACCAATTATCACATATTTGGAAATATTTTCTACAAAGAAGGAACACACAATCAATAAGAAGAAATATCATGAACCAAGATATTGTATAATCATATTAGAAAACAAGTTTGAAAAATCCAAGTAGATTGAGTAAGAATAAAAGAAGTAAAATCCTCTACTTTATAAAATTTATAAACCTATATAAACTAGGAATAAAGGTGAATTACAGAAGAAAAACATTATAAAAATGAGGTTTCAATCTATAAAATCAAAAAGGATATTGGCATGAAGAGTTTTAGGCATTTTATAAAATCAAGGAATTGATTTTCTAGGTTAATAAAAATGAATAATCCCTATTTATTACATTTAACTACTAATGGAAGTTTACTTTATTCCCATATTTTGGTGATTTTTTATTTTTGAATTGGAAATTGAAGGTGTTGTTTGAAAAATAAAGAGCCTTATTAATGATCTTGTTATTTATTATTGGGATGTACATATCAAAATGAATGTCATTTTTTTATTGTTGGTTATGGATTTATGTTTCATTTATCATTTATAGTTGACACAATGATCACATATATATAAGAATTTGTAATATATCATTTCTTTTCCCACTGTTTTCTTATAGGTGGTTTCTTATGATGAGGCCAATTATATCCACCACCATTGATGATAGTGAGTCCAACATCGTATTTGGGTAAGGTTTATTCTGTTTTTATTCTTTGGTCAAATGTTAATTAGGAATGTTGTTATTTTTGGGTACCTTATATTTTTTTAGTGCATTTTGGATTTCATTGAGGTGGATTCAAGTCACTGTTGATGAAGGATTACATGTGTATTCATAGGTATACATATACATATATAATTTCTCTCTTTATATATATTTACTCATGGTAGTATGAATATATATATTGGGGATAAGTGTGATTATATATAGATATGAAAAATGCATACATGTGTAAGTGTAAAGGGGTATATGAAAGTATAAAAATATATATAAGGACACCCTTGTGAATATTTTTCCATGAAAAGACATACATAAGGGCTAGGTGTCCTTATATATATGTGAATTTTCATATGCATGCAAGCAGAAAAAAGGAATATTCGAGTTGTCGTCATCAAAAGTAACATGCCTTGAGGTTGCGGTAGGTTCCCTCTACATAAACCTTTAATTTGAATTCTATAATTGCATGATTTTTTTAAAAACCTGTTTCCATTATTTATTTATGGTTTTAAAAAATGTTTTTATAATAACCACTAGATTTTTCAAGGAAGAATATGAATATATCCCTTGGACTTATTTATAGACCTTGTTCAAAGAGGTTAACAAATGATATTAGTTTCTAGATACTAGAACAAGAGATCTAAAAACCATACATTTATCATCCTTAGAGACATTCATGATCTCATTCAACTTCTCATTAAAATAATCATAAAAGACAACTACTTAATTTAAGGATCTATTAGTTTCAATACCAAGCTTCCTGACATCTTCTATGGCATCATGGAACTCACCCATAATATTCTTATTTAAATATTTCATAAGTAATGGTGTGAATATATCACACTATATGGACTAAATATGTAAGGATACATAATTCCATTTTGAGGGAAATTTATCAACTTCACACTAAAAAACTGGAACAACTCATGGTTCTGAGGCGGAAGTTATATAGGGTTTACACCTTTTGATGAACTCAAACTAGATTAATACAAAACTTTATAAAGTCTGCAGGATCCCCTTAATTTTAGTCCTCAAAGACTTAACCTCATTAAGAACATCTTGAGACATGTATAATTTCACCATTTGAAGATTTTGGAACATATACCTTTGAGATACAACCATAATACCCAGATCATTTAACTCAAAATTTGTAGTATAATCATCCTTCATTCGCATCCTTATGATCTTTGAAACTTACTTTAGAAACAGGTTTTTGAATAGGAGGGACTGATTGTAGATTCCTAATCAACTTTTTTTCGGTAGTCATTAACCCAACCAACTTGTAAAAATAATCATTGGGAATATAAGAACTCTTAAGTTATCTAATCTCATCATTAGTATATTTTAAATACTATTTCAACTCATTATAGTCTCCTAAAATATTATCAAACTCATTTAGAATATCAGAGAAAAATATATTAAATTTTATAACTTTATGAGATCTTACTAATAAAGGGTTATTACTCATGCACAATAGTAGGTGGTGATAGTATAGGTGGTGTATGAGAATGTTCAACAATTTCCATAACCACATCATCAGTTCGATATCCATCAGTAAGTGATCCAAGGATAATTGGATCCATTGAATAATGCTCCACCTCTGGTTTAACTCTTCCTTCTACAGTTTAAACACTAGTCTTAGCCACAATTGGCCTTTCTTCAGGAATAAGAACAGATGTCTTGATAATTTTTTCTTTATGTTGAACTCCTTCAATAGCTTCAAACACTTTTAATCCTTGGATCTAAACATCTTCTACCACTTCTAGACTAACGACTTGAAACTATGGCTCTACTCTAGTAGCTTGATACTCTTATTCCTACCTATAAAACACCATCTTAGTAGGTGTTGTATCTCTAGGTGGTGAGGTTTGAGAGGGATCCTCTTGAGCCAATCCTCCCCAACTAACTAGCTTCATGAAATTTGATTTGGTATCCTAGAAGTACCCAATGTTCTTAAAAAGAATTGAAAATAGGGTATTACTCTTATAGAATCTCATTGTCTCTCCCTCATTCAAATAAACTTATATATTCTTCAAAAATAGTGAGATCAACCTACCATAAGGATAGTAATTCAGATTATCTTTCCCTTTGAAACAGTTATCCATGAAACAAATAATTTACCTTGTAAGGTTGAACTTCATATTATTAATCAAGATATATAATGCATACATATCCTAAAAAAAGTACTTTATCCATCTCTCATACTCTTTTGGCTATCCTAGTTTGAAAAAACTTACAGAGAACCTTCTATTTAGGTTTCATGTCCTTCACTAGTGTGTTGGGTTCTTTTGAAAGGTAAGGGGTTGTGAAGGGGTGAATGTGGTGTGTAGGGGGTGAGTAAGGGGTGAAGGTGGTGTGTAGGGGGTGCATGGGGTGTGCAGGGGTAGATGTGTGTGTAGGGGAGGGGGTAGGGTTGTGTTCTTGGTTATTTTGTAAGGGGAACAGGTAGGGTGAAAACGGTGTGCAGGGGGTTCATGGGGTGTGCAGGGGTGTGTGTGTGTAGGGGGTTCATGGTGTGGGCATGGGAGGGGTGTGTAGTTGTGGGGGAATGGGTAGGGTTGCGCTGGGGTAGGGGGAAAGGGGCAGGGGTTCTAGGGGAAGGGGGTGTGAATGTGGTGGGGTAGGTAGTAAGGGGTGTGTTGGGGCAGGGGTAGAGGGTAGGGGGTGTGTTAGGGGCAGGGCGAGGGGTTGTGTAGGTGGGGGAAGGGGGTAGGGGTTGTGTTGGGGGCAGGGGTAGGGGTGTGAATTGGGTGTGAAGGGGTGTGTGTAGGGGTGTAAGAAATACTAACATGCCATATTAACCAATAAAATTCTTTTATGGCATAAAAACTTTCAAATTATATTTATTTTAACATTTATAATACTAATTATTTGATTCTTTCATTAATAAAGAAAATACTGCATCATTATTGTGTCATAAATAAATTTAATTATTCAATGTCTAAAAATTATAAATAAAATACCATTATGTAGGAAATATTTTTATATTTATAATGAATATTTATATTTGAAAATATAACATATATAACCTTATGAAAAATTTGTTTTGCTAAAATATATATGCTTATGTCATTTTTGTATTTACTTTAACTTAATTAATATAAAGTGTCATTATCACTTACAAGTGGATCCATGGGGTCCCAAAATCTACCCAAATATGCCCACGGTCGGTCATGTATCGACCAATAAGGTTAGGACATGTTTTAGGGTAATTTATTATTATTATAATATTATTTTTTACCCTTATTTACCGGATTTACCCTTTAACCATGGTAAATAAAATATTTACCAAAGTAATTATTCAAAATGTCTAAAAATAAAAGTTAATTATTTACACAATTTGGACCTATTAATTCTAAATATGGAATCCATTTTTCCAAATTCAAAACACATAAGTGGAAGAAATTGATTTAAAATTAATTCTAGTTGTTAAAACAAAAAAGCGTGTTTTTAAGAAATAATAACTATCAAAAGATTGACACTTGTTTATGTCCGGTTTAATTGTGAAATTATGTCCAATGACCAACATTGTATTAAATGGTAAAAATATATTCTAAATATACTTTAAAATAACTCAAATTCATAATTTATCTCTATTAATTATTTTTATTAAAAAAAATTAATTAAAATTTAGTAATTTTCACTATTCGTCAAAATATAAAAGTTATCCGAAAAGTACCAAAATTTCACCCTAGGATAATTTTGATATTATGAATCCAAAAATGAAGTCCATTTTGATATATTAAATTTATAAAATTTCAAAAATTGGGTATTACTATTCATAATTGCTACTTTGATTGGTCGTGGTGTGTTAGAATCTCAAAGTTGCGTATAACACACGCTACTGTATTATTTAAAGAGAATCGTACCGTGGAAGCTTGGGGTGTTAAATTCTCCCCTCATTAAAATAATTTCATCCTCGAAATTTCAAGAATACTACCACATGAAAAGACCCGGATGGTTCTTCATCATAAGTTCCTCGGGTTCCAACGTTGCCTCTTCCATCTTATGGTTTCTCCATAAAACTTTTACCAGACAAGTCGTCTAGTTTCTCAGCACTTGTTCTCTTATATCAAGAATACTGATGGGATCTTTGCAATAATATAGATCGGGTTCCAGTTCTAATTCCTCATAAGTGAGTACATGTGTTGGGTCAGGCATGTATTTTCTCAACAGTGATATGGGGAACACATCGTGAACTTTGGAGAGATTTGGCGGCATTGCCAAACAATATGCTACATCCCCAATTCGTTCTAGAATTTAGAAAGGTCTGATGTACCTGGGACTCAATTTACCTTTCTTACTGAAATTTATAAAAACATTCCATGGAGATACATTTAAGAAAACATGATCTCCTATATGAAATTCTAAATCCTTCCTTCGATTAATGGCATAGCTCTTCTGTCTACTTTGAGCTGCTTTGATGTGGTTTTGGATTACCTTTACCTTTTCTATTGTTTCCTCCACCAGTTCTGGGCCTATGAGTTTTATTTCACCAACATCATCCCAACAAGTTGGTGTGCGACATCTCTTTCCATATAACGCTTCATATGGTGCCATCCGAATACTTGAATGGAAGCTATTGTTATAGGAAAATTCCACCAAAGGTAAATATTGATCCCACATACCCTGAAAGTCAAGTGAGAAAGATCTCAACATGTCTTCTAAGGTTTGAATAGTTCATTCTGATTTTCTTTCAGTTTGGGGTGGTAGGCAGTGCTCAAACGAAGTTCAATATCCAGGGATTTCTGAAGACTTTTCCAGAATCTTGAAGTAAAACGGGGATCACGATCAGAAACAATTGATAAGGGTACTCCATGAAGTCTCACAACTTCATTAATATATAGTCTTTATATACGTTCAAGTGGTAAATCTTACCTTATATCAAGAAAATGTGTTGACTTGGTAAGAGGATCAATAATGACCCATATTGCATCATTCCTTCTAGGAGTCTTTGGTAGTCCCATGACAAAGTCCATAGTGATATTATCCCATTTCCAATTAGGTATGGGAAGAGGTTTCATGAATCCTCTAGGTTGTTGACTTCCAGCTTACACTTGTTTACAAACCATACATCTTGACACAAAATCAGCAATCTCTCTCTTCATGTTGTCCCACCAAAAATGTTTCTTCAAATCTCTATACATTTTGGTGCTCCCAGGGTGTATAGGGAAATTGGAACTATGAGCATCATCCAACAATTCCCTTTTTAGATCAAGTATATCAGGAACACAAAGTCTCTTCCCAAATTTCGAAATTCCATCTTTATACACAAAGTCACTCAATCTCCCATCATTCCCAGCTTTAATCTTCTTTTGAAATTCTTCATCATCAGTCTGAGAACACTTTATCCTTTCTAGTAAAGATGGTTTGGAAACCATTTGAAAAAGTATTGATGTTTCACCTTCTATGGTAATTCCCATATCCATCTTCACTAGATCCATGAAAATAGGATCTCTTTCAATTCTCATCACGTTCAAAGCTCCATGATCCTTTTTTCTCAAAGCATCTGCCACCTTATTTACCTTACCTGGGTGGTAGTGTATCGTGCAATCATAATCCTTTAGTAGTTCGAGTCATCTCCTTTGCCTCATGTTGAGTTCTTTCTGTGAGAAAATATACTTCAAACTCTTGTGATTAGTATAAATCTCACATTTCTCACCATAGAGATAGTGTCTCCATATCTTCAAAGCAAAGATCGAAGATGCTAACTCAAGATCATGAGTAGGATAGTTTTTCTCATTAATTTTCAGTTGTTGTGATGCATAGGCAATAACCCTATCATTCTGCATAAGGACACAACCAAGTCCTTTCTTCGATGAATTACTATAAATAACGAACCCATCATTCCCTGATGGCAGTGTCAATATAGGAGCATTGAATAATCTTCTCTTCAATTCTTCAAAACATTCTTCACACTCTTTTTTACAAATGAATTTAACCCCTTTACGTGTGAGCTTTGTTAATGGGTTAGCCAATCAGGAAAAATTATGGATGAAACGTCGATAATAACCTTCTAAACCAATAAAACTACATACCTCGATTATACTCATTAGTGTTGTCCATTCTTGGATTGCTATTAACTTAGCAGGATCAAAAAATATTCCATCCTTAGAGACAATATGGCCAAGAAAAAAAATCTCTTAAATCTAGAATTCACACTTGCTAAACTTACCATATAATTCATGTCTTCTCAGAGTCTTCAGGATAATGCGCAGGTGATTTTCATGATCTTTGTATCTTTTGGAGTATACCAAGATATCATCAATAAATACCACTAAAAAATCATCGATATATTCCATGAAAACTCTGTTCATTATATCCATGAAAACAGAGGGTGCATTAGTCAGCTCAAAAGCCATTATTGTAAACTCATAATGCCCGTACCAGGTTCAAAATGCTATCTTCGGAATATCTTCCTTCTTCACACACAACTGATGATATCCAGATCGAAGGTCAGTCTTTGAAAAGTATTGAGCTCCATGTAGTTGGTCAAATAAATCATCAATGTGAGGTAGGGGATACTTGTTCTTTATTGTTATAGCATTAATCTTCCTGTAGTAGATATATAACCTCATAGATCCATCTTTATTTTTAACAAAAAGAATAGGGTCTCCCCATGGAGAAACACTAGGGCGAATAAATCCCTTATTACTCAATTCCTCTAGTTGTTTCTTTAGTTCAACTAATTACACAGTGTCCATTCTATAAGGGGTCTTCGATATAGGCCTTGATCCATGAATTAAATCAATGTAAAACTCAATTTCTCGTTCTGGAGGATGTCCGGGTAAATCTTCCGAAAACACATCTACATATTCTTTCACAATAGGTACATACTCTATTTGAACATTCCTTTCCTTACCCCCAGTTATTTCATTCTCTTCCTCCCCAATAATTGAATTTAGTTGAGCTACTGGGGGTGGATCTAGATAAGAATTAGGTGGTGATGATTCTTATCTAAAGATAAGGTGTTCCTTATAATCATCATCAAAAATCATAACATCCTTCTTCTTATAATAAATCTTCACATCATGGTCCTTAAGATAATTCATACCAAGGATTATATCAAAATAAATCATAGGTATGACAATGATATCAGCGGATAAAGAACATTTATGTGCTCTAATGGGGACTGATTCACAAAACTTTATTGCAATGATACTTCCCTTAGGAGTTTTAACTCACAACTCCCTTGTTAAATCAAATTGGAAATATCTAATTTTCTTAGAAAACTGGGAATATATGAAACAATGTGATGATCCAGAATCAAATAAAGCATTTTCTAAACTTGATGAAACCATTAAATTACCTACCACCACGTCTTTCGGAGCTTCTACCTCAGCAGTTGTGATAGCATAAGCTTGGTCTTGATCCCTTGGCCTTTTCTGAGGTAAGTTCCCCAGAAGCTTAGGACATTCATCTGCATAATGTCCCATCTCTCTATAATTATAGCATTCCATGTTGACATCAAATCTCTTTCCCTTACAATCATGATCTTGGTGGCCTTTTTCACCACACTTGTAGCTGACTCCCATTCCCTTCAAGAAAGTACCAGGGTGTTTCTTCCCACATTTACTACAGGATGGATAATCAACTTTTCCCTTCTTCCATTTATTTCCATTTCCATAGTGGTCAGCAGATCTCTTCTTCTTTTGCTTTGCCTTAAAGTCATAAGACTTAGTGAATTCCTTTTCTGTCTTGATAGCACATGAGACAATATCTTCATACGACGAGAAAGATTGTGAGACTAATGCTTGACGGAGAAATGGTTTTAACCCATCAAAGAAATGATCGATATTAATTCTTGGGTTACGTATATAATTTGCTGCATGCCTCGATAACCTTGTAAAGTTAGCCTCATACTTTGCGACATTCTCATCCTCCTTTTGCCTTAGACTCAGAAATTGTCTTTCCAGATCTGCTCGTTGGTCATGAGGAAAGTATTTTTCTAAGAAAAGATCTTTGAACTCCCTCCATTCCATATTTGATAATTCATAATCTTCCTTTGTGTTTTGTATTAATGACCACCATTGATCAGCATCTCCAGTGAGGTGATAAACTACCATAATAACTTTTTCTCTTTCACTACTCCCCAAAGCCTGAAATATTTTCCCTAGGGAACTTATCTATTTCTCAGCTACTAATGGATTTGTACTCCCATTGAATGTAGGTGGTTTCTGCCTCATGAATCAATCTAACATTGATCCTCCATGCTGCGGATCAGGGTGCTCCATACAGGTAAGGTTATTATTCATAACCTGAGTGAGTTTTCCTAGTATAGTGATTAGCTGATCAGCACCAGTTCCATCACCAGCTCCACTATAATTATCTTGAGCAGGATGGAAATCCCTACATGTAGTTTGTGCATTAATACGGTTTCCATTCCTTACACTAGGCGCCATTTCTAAATAATGGCATAAACTATATCAATTTATGAATCAAAATACATAATTCTATACTTATAAAACACTTAACATAAATTAAAATATTTATGGATATAATCCATAATCATAAAAAAAATGTTTTCTTTGAGGAATTATATACTCATAAACCCTTCATAATGGATTGTAAATAAAATGATAATTATCCTAAGAATATCCCCCGGGAGTGTCGTAACCAAGAGTGCATCAAGGCCCGTTATCGTGCACCAGTTCTCGTTCGAGTCTAGCTCAAAGCAGTGTTTTCGGTTTTTACCCCTAGGTACATCTGTGCCAGAGCCACCTCTACCTGATCGTATCCATACAGGGATGTATTGCTTGGAAAACTCACAAAATCTCTACAATACCAAAATTCTAGGAAGTTATTCTATACTAATCCTCAAAGTCCATCTTAGGTCTATGTGCTCTAATCAGAGTTTATCTAAATCTAGCTTCCAAGGATTGTACTAAACTTCCTTTGATACTAACTGTAACACCCCTACCCCAGTTACCCATATTTAGTGCATTATTACATAACATTGGCATGATCACAAGAAATATCAAGTCTCTAAAGACCGATTAGTTTAGTAGCCTTGGAAACACTAGATACATTCATAAAGTTTACATTACATCATAAAATGAAAACTACAACAACATAGTCTCCATAGTCCACACTCATATCCCCTCATACTATCCCTGTAGGTCATTCATAAAATACTTCTTCACATCCTAGAAAAATAAAACATAGAAAGCAGAGAGATCAAATGCCCAGTAAGGATAACAATATAGGGGAAACTTTCATAAAAAAGCATAAACATTTAAGGCAATGTATAACTAAAACAAAATCCTTTTTGACTTTAAATTCAGCATAATATGGTAGAAATAAAATGAAATAATTTCATTTACTTATTCCCATGGATATTCTACTAGTAGAATAATCACATGAAATATCAATAACCACTTTCATAATGATGGAATGCATAATTCCAGACTATCATAACCACGTAACCAAGGCCTCGTGACAAGACTACAAATAATATTTTGTCAAGGCCTCATGTCAAGACACTAGTTTGTATCATGAGACCTACTGATTCATCGAGGATCTATAGTGGGCTCCACCCGTCACTTACTAAGTCCAATGCATTCCTCATGTGAACAGGTTTAAACATAACATAAATATTCGTATTAAAACTATCATACAAAATGTCAATACTTTCTCCATAAACCATGAATGGTATAAAAATAAAACATCCATAGTAAAACATATCACAAAACCTTCAATACAATATGGAAGTTTTGTATCATAATAAATCAACTTCAATTAAACTTAAAATTCATCAAAGGATGTTGACATAGATGAAATCAAAACTATTTGAGAGAAATATCTCTTTTTTTGAAATCATTTAAAAGTCACATAATTATAAAACAAAACATTTAATTTAAAAATATTCTTATAATCTTGTAAGGGAAGCTTCGACGATTTTATAATGGTGTAGAATAGCCGCACCCGTCGTATAAGTTAAAAAAATACATGCTTACCTTATTTCTGTCGAAAAGGTTAAAACAGACCTTGTTTGGAAAATGATGGAAATATTCCTTTATAAACCTCTTATAAAAAGTAAAAAAAGGGTATAAATGACTTTAAATCATATTCTGTAAAATAGTAAGAATTTTTTGAAAAAAAATTTTAAGAAACATGGATGTGGATGATAAAGAGGTCCTAGTAGATAATTATGTATAAATAACCTCGGATAATGAAGAGATTGTGAAATAAACTCTTACCTTGTACTTTTCCTTGGTTGAGGGTAGGTTAACCTCCTGTATAATGGTGAAATAATTTTTATTAAATTATACAAGAATCATATACATTAGTATGATATCTTATATGATCTTTTAACATTGATTTGTTAATAATATCTTAGTATTATCATCGTTTCGGGTGTTAAATTACTCATTTTATTTTATATATTTTGTTACATAAGCCATGTTTGATATAGATAGGTTGTATCTTATTAATATCCATAATTATATCAAGTCCTTAAACATTATTTTTAATCATCAAATGAGAATTGTAATTGCATGGATACGATGGGGAATGAATCTCATCGCATTCGTGGAGATGGTAGTCTGTACGTACGCACGAGCGACAATATCATTCTTTTGATATTAAAATAATATATAATTGGATGGTATATAATATATAAAGAATAATTATCATGTTATATTTATTATTTACATCAATTACATATCATTATCATACCCATACAAATAATAAAGTTTTTGAATAACAATTACACCACGACGTGGAGACGGTAAGTCGTACGTACGCACGTATGGTGACATGTCATTCAAAGGATGGATAGAATAATGAATATGGTTGTAAAATATTTATAATAACATTACATTATATATAAGATACTAGAGTTTTTATTTTAGAAAGGAAATAATAAAGAAATAATAAGTTGAAGAAGAAAGGAACTTGAAAAAGGGTGGTGAAAACATTACCTCTTCTTCAGGTTCTTCCTTTTTATTTGATCAAAAGGGATCCTTAGGTTGGATTTATGATCAAACTAAGGCCTATAGGTTGAAGTTAGGGAAGTTGAGAGAGTATTTGGGCTGGTTTTGGCTGAAACAAAAGGCTTTGAAGGTGTGAAGAATTGGTTAGAAGTTGTGTCCTTTTATAAGGGGGAGGAGGGGCTCTTTAGGAAAAACTTAAAGTATTAATTTATAATAAATTCATATTCGGTTTCTAATGGCTCCAAAGTGGATTATTCATAGTATAAGGTTGGGATGGGTCGAAATAATTTCAACCAATATATTTTATACTGGTTTGTCTCATTATATTAACATTATCTTTTAGTTTTAACTCTTAGTTAATTAGATTGATATTTACTATATCACTTTGTATTTTTATATTATATAGTTAATAAACTTACTATATACATACCAAGCGACCCCCAAGTGGTAGGTTGATCCATTTTTCTAAATTCAAAACACAGAAGTGGAAAAAATTAATTTAAAATTAATTCCCGCTATCAAAACAAAAAGCGTGTTTTTAAGAAATAATAACTATCAAAAGATTGACACTTGTTTATGTCCGGTTTAATTATGAAATTATGTCCAATGACCAAAATTGTATTAAATGGTAAAAATATATTCTAAATATACTTTAAAAATACTCAAATTAATAATTTATCACTATTAATTATTTTGATTAAAAAAGTTGTTTTTAATTAAAATTTAGTAATTTTCACTATTCATCAAAATATAAAAGTTATCTGAAAAGTAATAAAATTTCACCCTAGGATAATTTCGATATTAAAAATCCAAAAATGAGGTCCATTTTGAGAGATAAAATTTATAAAATTTCAAAAAGTGGGTATTAATATTCATAACGGCTACTTTGATTGGTCGCGGTGTGTTAGAATCTCGAAGTTGCGTATAACACACACTAATGTATTATTCAAAGAGAATCGTACCATGGAAGCTTGGGGTATTACAACATTGTCCATAAAACCATTATTGGATCCCCTATTATGATAAACCAACAATTAACAACTTAACACCTTTGTCTGTAGTTTCCCAAACCAATACTAATATAAACATAAACTATAAACTACATACCTAGGACTCATACTACATTGATACCATTATAATATAACCCCAACCACTAGAACTCAACTTGGGAAGGTGATAAGTTGGGTGTTCCACCATGATACTTCCTCTCATTTCTACAGGAACTTTGTTTTTTTTATGGCAGAGGAGGATTTGAATATGCAGGCGACATATTTTGTTTAGAATTCATAGGATATTGCCACAGTTCTAAACCATGGAAAAGTGATGTATCAATAGTTTTCAATCGTGGAAACATCCATATATCCATGTTTTTCAACCATGGATTTAGATATTTTGTGACTTAGGATTCTACCATGGTTTCAAACTATGGTTATAGGTTTTTACCTACAACCATGCCAAAACCAGCCAAGGTTTATGAAACCATGTCTATAAATATTATTATTATTTTAAATATATGATATTATGTATATATAAAATTCAAATAAATATTTCAATATAAATGGACTATTAAAATTTAATTTTGGAATATAAATAATAAATTAATGGTATCTCTCAATGTGTATTTAGTATAAAATTAATAATTATTTTCAAATAACTATTTTATAAAGAAATGAATATTTTTTTCTAATAAATATATATTATAATTTTAAAATATTTTTATATATGAACTAATATATTACCATCTCATAAATTAGAAATTCATATGAAATAATGTTAACAACACTTAATTTTTAAAAACATCCCTTTCAATGAAAAATGTTTTTCTTTATATTTTTTATTTTTATTTAAAAACTAAATTTACAAATTTTAGACTAATAATTAGATCAATCAACTTAATTTTTTTATTTATAATTAAAATATTATTTTAAGATTATTTTTTTTTCTTTCTAAAAAGGTTTATTTTTAGGTGAATTATTCAAAATACCATTTTTATAAATAATATAACAATTATGAAATTATTGGTACCTCGTTTTTAATTTTAAACTCATAAAACATTTTATAATACCAACTTTATATTTTATAAGTGAATTTATAATTTTATCTCTTTCCCCATTCCATTATTTTCCATTTATGGATACTTTTAACTTTAATATTGGATTTATATTATTGAAAAATATTGAGTATTAACAAAAGTATCAATTTCTTCTCTTATAATAAGGCACTACCTCCTTCC
Organism: Viscum album; assembly: GCA_963277665.1. Classification (NCBI taxonomy): domain Eukaryota; kingdom Viridiplantae; phylum Streptophyta; class Magnoliopsida; order Santalales; family Viscaceae; genus Viscum; species Viscum album. The sequence goes on from OY728132.1 coordinate 1,884,699,351, forward strand.
TAATTCTCCACTCATTCCAAAGATTTGTATCAATAAAAACTCTACCCTAGTATCTCCTCAAAACCATACACATGAATTTGAATACTTTTTATCACTAAAATACCAAGATAAGGATCCTTAAGGAATTATATAAGGGAGAAATTCCAAGGGATGTGAATTTAATCACAAGTTCGTAGCACATTCATACATGAGGAAAGGGGCCTTCTATACCTCCTTTGTGACTTATCAGTTATACATTCTCTTAAATTTTATCAATTTTATGAATTATTATTCTCATTAAATTATTCTATTTATATATATATATATGCAATACATATATACTAGTTAAATATCCTTTTAATTTCTTGGGATATAAAAGTTTTTAGTTTCCTCCAAAATTTTCACTTTAAAGTAAAACTATTTAAGGGAACATTATTATTTTTTTGTTTCAATTAAATAATCTCTCCTATAAAATTTTTTTAAACTATGAATAAATCCTAAAAACCATAACTATTTTATGGATAATGCATTTGGTTCAATACTAGTTTTATGGAAAATAATAAGCTCTTTACTTCTTTAAAAATATCCTTACTTATTTTATGAAGCATCATCCAAGTGATTTTATTTTATTTGTTCTTATCCTAAATCCTCCTCATGAATTTTATAAATTAGAACTCCATGTTCAATACCTATTTACCTTTTTTAAAATTATGAAATTCCAAATAAGTATAATTTCCTCTTCTCTTTGGAATCCTTAAGATTTAGATTTCAGTTATACCTTGAATCAGAATTATGAAACCAACTTATCTCTCTTGGGTTTGATTATTATTATGGTAAATGTATAGTTTTTTTCCTTTATGTGTAATTTATAAGTATGATTTTACTTATTTGATGAGTGGGAGTGGAATTATATAGCCATATAATTCATCGGGTAATGATTTATATATCACTATATGTTACGTATCAGATTAGAGAGTAAACCTAATATTATATGGTATTTTTTCCACCATGTATAGTACATGGGGGGTTATCCTAATAATTCCAAGTTAGGTGAAAAGTGGGACCATAATTATATATCCCTCTAATGCATTGGTTAATTATTTATATCTAATGAGTTTTTATGTAAGGTATTAGTGATTACACCTAATCCATCATGGTACTTTTCTATAATGTTTATGGTAATGGGGAGTTAACCCAATCTTCCATGGGAATTTTTCTACTTTATGATGATGGTATTCGAAGTGACCCTTGACTTATTATGTATTATATTATGTTTTTCCACATATTTCATGATTATATGATTATATGATATCATTTCCATATACCATGTTTCCATGCTTACCTCGCACTCTCATTTCATGGTATATGATTATTCTTTTGAGATTACATGTACGTCCTTCATGATTTACAGACAAATATTATTTTTAAAAAATTATTCAAAAATAAATTTCTCCATGATCTTGGTTTCCCATTTTATTTTGATATGACCAATTATGAAATGCAGATAAGTCTTCCCTTAATGAGCATTTGATATCACCCATTTCTTATGTTTACCTTCCCTATGTTATAGAGATAAGTATAAATTATGATAAATATAGAAGGGGGTCTAGAAGAGTTTGATTATGGATATATTTTCACAAGTTTTATAAAATAATTTTCATATATAACTATCCCTAAAATACACTAAACAAAATGTTTCTTTGAGGTATGTGAAATTATTTTGATATGTAATGTATAAATTATATAAACGAGGTAAAATATTAATATATTTATTTCATATCATCATTGTTAGTATCATAGGAGTATTTAGTTATTTTTTATGATTAGTCTAGTTATTTATAGAGATTAGGATTTTAGAAATTTTTTGAAAACCAAAAGGATAAGTCTAATTATAAAATAACATCTTAAATTTGTTTTCACTATTTTGAGTATATGGTTTTCTAAGAAATTACATACCTCTCTAGATACTAGAAAGTGTATGAGATCGTGTCATATATTCCCCTAGGCATAATAACCTCGAAATAGGTTAGTTTATCATTGACTTGGTCATAACTATCTTGCATGATGGGTGGTCCTAAGACTACAAACCTTTCTTGACACTCTCAGGGGATATTATTTGGTTGATTATATACTCTTTATGAACCACTCTGAAGGATTAATTTTCTAGCTACCTTGAGGGACTAGGTTTAAAAGTATAAGATAATTCAACTAAATGTAATGAAAGTTAAACTAAAATTGATATGGGTTGAATGAAAAGAATTATTAAATAAAGAGATTATTTATAAGGGTGATTGTTTTAAGGTTAAATCAATTGTATGTTATTTACTATGATAATAAACCTATGGTGTTTAATATTTATCACTTGCGTTAACCATTTTTATTTAAATGATGAATCAAAATAGAAATAAACAAGTTAACCCTATATGTGAGGGATAATGAAATTAATATCTCAATGATCAATGGATTATAATGGGGGTAGACAAAGAAATATAGTTATTAATACAAACCAACTATCCTAAAACATGATTTTCAATGTAACCATATTTGATATCTTCAGTTCAAAAAATAAAAGAAGGATATATACTCATGATAATTCAGGTAATAAATATGATTTAAGAAGGAATACTCAACTACCTATATATAAAAAATGTGGGAATAAACACCAAGTAAATTTTCTAACATTATCAAGGGGATATAGTAAATGTGGTGGATCTGGACATCAAGCTCGTGAATGCTGAAAGGATGAAAAATTATAATAGAAGATAACAAAGTATTTATTAGTTCTTTACTCACTCTTCAATGCTTCAAATTTAAGGAGTCATGGAATTATGAAAATCAATTCTATAACCCTATAAAATCAAGGTTAAAATGATTCAAGGACCTACCTAAGTAATGGAACAACTCTACTAATGAAATTATGTCATGGAAGCAATGGGTAAAAGGTAAAAATGCACTCTAATTTGGATTTATGGGTATTAGAATTTGTTCTATCAAACCTAGTATACCTAGGAAGTTTTTTAATAATTTTAAATCAGTACCCAAATGATTTTAATATTGAAGAAAACTTCAATATGTATGAATATTTTATCCCAAATTTAAGTTCCTATAAAATTTTCTGGTTAAAATATCATTATCCTTTAGATTAAATTTAATGAGTTTTTGGAAAATAGACTGGTTCTACCCAATTAAATGAAAAATTATTTAGAATAATGAGATAATATTTTATATCAACCATTTATATTATATAAAAGGATAATTATGAACACTCTTTATAAGGAAAATATACAATTTGTTTAATGATAATGAATAATGATAGAATTTTGGATCAAATGGTTGGATAAAAACTTGATATTAGGGATAATATTATTCTAAGGAAAATATAGGTTACCTGTGTTTATATGGATTATATCACTCTAAAAATTATATCCTAAGTCATGTATACCTACAAGTATCCCTTAGATATTTTCATTAGTTGGTTATAATAAAATTGAGAGGACACATTTTATTTTAGGGGGAGAATGTAACACCCAAGGTTTTTAAAAATAATTTTCTCTATATAATTTATATGTTTATAATTCCAAAAAAATTCTATATGTTCAAGTAATTGAGATAGGTCAGGTAACAAGTCATACAAACTAAGAATTAAACCAAAAACATTTTATTATTTAATAATAATAAATTAAACAAAACTAATATGAAACTAAGTATTACACATTGTTGGTTACTAATCACTATGGACTAGTACATCCATTAAAATTGTATAAATTTATAGCTGACAACAAATATAAAATAATAAAATATTCAACACTTTGAGATCTCTTTGACCATATTCACCTTTAAGGATCATTAGTATAAAAAAGAAAACCTATAATTAGGAATAACATCATGAATAGAGAAATATTATTGTTATATCTAAAATAAAATCTATGAAATCTGAAAGTATAAATAAAATAAATTTAGTGATACTATATATAGTAATGAAATATGATCATTTCAAATATGCTTTATACAAATAAGGTCATTTCAAATATGGTCCTTGTGAATATGGTCATTACAAATAGGGTCTTTTTAGAAAATTTCATTGTATATACATTCAATATGTATAATAAAGTCATGTGTTGTTAAAAAAATATTACTCATAATGAAATAAAAATATGATATTAAATTATTATAAATTTATATAAACTTACATGTTGTGTATAAATATTAAAAATAATATTATATTTGAAATATGATATTGTGTATATATGAAATTAAAATAAATATTTCATTATAAATGGATTAGTAAGATTAAATTTTAGAATATAAATAATTAATTGGTGGTATTTTCTAAAGTTCATTTAGTATAAAAGTAATATTTATTTTCAAAGAATTTTTTTATTAAGTATTATATATATTTTCCTAAAAAATAAAATTTATGATTTTAAAATTTTATTATATATGAAAAAATATATTAAAATCACTGAAATTAAAAATTTATGTTAAATAATATTAATAATACTTAATGTTTAAAAACATCATTTTTTAATAAATGTTTTTTTCTTTATATTGTGTATTTTTATTTAAAAACTAAATTTATAAGTTACAAAATCCAAAATATATAAATAAAATTAATTTTTTGGATTTATAATTTCAATATTAATTTAAGATTAATTTTTTAGTTACTTTTGAAAAATATTTATTCTCATGTGAATAATTAAAAAAATAGTTTTTATAAATAAAATGACTTTTATGACATTATAGTATATAAGTACGAATTAAAAATTTATGAAACATTTATCTAAGATGAAATATATATTTTATAATGTATTTTATAATTTTAATAATGTGGGTTTTCATTTACAAACCCATATTTGACATTTTAGAACATAAGTTATATTTTTCAAAAAAAAATTAATTCATTATACATATAGTATTTTAAAATTAATTTTTATCATTTATAAAATCTGAATTTAATAAAATTAATGTCATTATTATATTAATCTTTTGAAAATGATCATAGTATTATTTTTTAAATTTATCTAAAATAATTGATTTTTAGTTAAATAGTGAATATTTTTTCAAACTGGTGACATTTATTACCTTATTAATATATAGGAGAGACTTAAAATTTTATAAAACCTTTTAATTTATTTGATGAATAATTTTATTTATTTTAGAGATATTTTTTAAAAATCATAAATCATATGTTTTTTCTTATAAAAAAGTAATATTTTAATTCTAATAAAAAAGTGTTTTTGGTCTTTTCATTTAATTTAAAATTATTTTGGTAAAATTTGGTTCTATGGTTATTTGAAAGCCACATAAAATTTATTTCTTTATAGTAAACTAATTTATGTATTTAAAATCAAAATCATTGATAATTTTATCCCACAAATAAATTTTAAGCTTAAAATGAACTTTTTCTAAGAATCGTTTTTTTTTTGTGTTATGTGAACTAATACTAAAATTAATTTATCTAAATCTTTTAAATTTTATTTTATAAAATTATTTTGATATTTAAAATTAATATTTTTAAATTTTTAAATAATTTTAATTAAATTTTTTTCCAATAAAATTAGTTTTCATGGGTGAATGTGGAGTTATTGTGTTAAGGGTAAATTATTGTAAAAGTAGGTTAAGATGACAAAAAAATGTTAAAACATGTGAAAAACTTGTTTAATGTTGGATGGGGGAATGAGGATTGACCTTATATATTTCTCTACACCATTATTGGACATTTTTTTAGTCTTTTCCCTTGAATAATGGATTGATATTATTGAAAAATATTGAATATTTACAAAAGTTTCCTTTTCTTTACTTATAAAAGGATTCCACCTCCCCCCCCATTTATCCACCCATTATAAAGATTTGGATTAACCAAAACTCTACCCTGGTCTATCGTCAACACACTACCCATGCCTTTGAATCATTTATCTTGGTAAAATACCAAGATAATGAACCCTAAGTAGATACCTGAGGGAGAAATTTGAAGGGAGATAAAGTTAAGCGTAAGTGCAGATTACATTCAGAGACGGTGTAAGGGATATTCATACCTTCTTCACGACATATCAGTTACACATTATCTTCCTTTTTCTCCATTTTATGAAATATTATTCTCATGAAATTATTATATTTTTTATATCTTAACATTATATATAGTCCTATCTAAATATCATTTTCAATCATGGGGTTATACATGTTTTAAGTTCCCTTTGAAATTACTAATTTAAAGTAAACCCAGTTTAAGGTAACATTCCCATTTCATGTATCATATCAAGAATAACCCCCATAAAATTACTTTAAACCATTATTATATTATAAAAACCCTCATTATTTTATAGATAACCCTCTTAGTTAAATTCTAATTTGATTGAAAATAGTAATCTCTTTCCTTCTTCAAAAATATCCTTACTTATTTTATAAAGAATCACCTGGGTGATTAATTTTTATTCTTTCTTCTCCTAAATCCTTCAGATGAGTTTTCCATGTTCAATACCTATGTCCCCTAATTTAATTATCACATTCCAAATCCATTTAATTCCTTATTATATTGGGAATAGGTATTATTAACTTTCAGTTATGCCTTGAATCTGAATTGTTAAACTCACTTCATTCTCATGGGATTGATCATGCTTATGCTCTATTAATGGTTTTTTCCTTCATGTTTCATGCATGAGTATGATTTTACTTATTTGATGGGTGGGTTTAGAATTATATATTCCTCTAATTCATTGGTTAAATATTTATATCTCATGATATGTTGTGTATGGGATTAATGAGAGAACCTAATCCACTATGGAGTTGTGTCCACCATATATGGTTCATAGGTGGTTATCCTAAGCATGATATGTTATGTTATGGGTGTTCCTAAATTTATATATCTCTAGAATTCATTTTTTAATGAGTAATATCTCATTATATTCTATATAAGGTATTATGAAGTGAAGCTAATCTATAATGGGACTTTATCCACTATTTTTATGGGAATGGGGAGAGAACCTAATCTAGCATTGGACTTTTTTACACTTTATGATGATTGTCTTGTGAGTGAACCTTTACCTATGATTTCATGTATTATGTTGTTTTCATATATTCCATGATTCCCCAATGATATGATTTTATTTATATATACCATGTTTCTATGCTTATCCCACACTCTTATATCATGGTACATGTTTTTTCTTTTGTGATTAAATTTACTTCCTTCATGATTTATGGAAAACTCTTATTTTTATATGTTATTTTAATAATAAATTTATCCATGATAATGTGTTATCATATTATTATGATTGGACCCTTGATTAAATATTTATATTTTTTCTCTTACTGAGTGTTTGAGCTCTCCCATTTCTTATGTTTCCCTTCCCTGGGTTATAGATAAAATTATAACTTATAAGAAGTTTGTACGGAGGTCTAAAAGAGTTTAATTATAGAGAAATGTTCAACAGTTTTATAAAATAAGTTTCATATGTAATTGGTACTTAATTAAATTAAACCAAAAGTTTCTTGGAGCGATGTGATATTATTGTGAGATATAATTTTTAAATTATATAAATGATGTAAAATAGAGTTATCTTTATCTCAGGTCATCAAAGATAAAACACTTAATAATGGTAAAAACAATATCAATGAGTAATAAAGAATTTATCATTTGATAAAAAAAGAATTAGAAACATGAACACGAGATAAATGGGATGATTAATGGGATATTTTAATCAAATTATAAGTAGTAATCATGAGGTATGATATCATAATCATCAATAATTTTTGTATAATTTTTACAAGGATGATCCTAAAATAATAACATATACCATGGAATAGAAATATGGAATCAATAATAATAAATCATAAAACATGGTGACATAAAATATTAATAGGTCATGAAATAACAATGTGGTATAACAATGTGGAATATAAATAAGAATACGATATCATAATAATATGTCAAAATTAACCACCAAGAAATTCATATCATAGTCTATTTGACTAACCATGAATGTCTCAAAAGATAACAGACTGGTCTAACCATACATTTCCCATAACATAGTGGATTAGTAATCACTACCAACATCCCATAGTAATCATATAAGTTTTCATATTTACCTAATACAATGCAGGGCTATATAATTTCAATACCACTCATCACATAATGATATATTTATATATGAGTTCCATATGAAATAAATAAAAATTCATAACATGATTGACCTATAAATTTAAAATGGATTATAGATAAACCTTCATGAGGTATGAAAAATCAAATAAATAAGGTGGATGGTATAAAAAATGTAAATCAATTTATCAATTTATTTCTTATAAACTAATTATTGGATTAAAAGGTTTCCCATAATTAATAAACTATTATATGTTCATATAAATAGATTTACCCAGTAAATCACAAGTTATGATTATCAATGTGAATACCCTTAAATCATAAGAAGAAAGTATAGGGTAATCATAATGAAATTAATTAATAGAAAGGTTTTATTTATCACTAGATATTTGTAAGGATGGAATAATGAATCGATTCATCAATCCTATTAAAGAGATTTCATTTCCTAATAACTATTGATACATATGAATTTGGGTAATAAATAAAGAGGATATTAAAATATAATAATTAATTTCAAAAAAAAGATATAATGAGATGGAATGTGTGTAAAAATGGTATTAAAACAGATAAAAATTTCTTTAGAGAAAGATAATAAATTTTATAAATATTTAAGAAATCATTTCCTTAGTAATTATGTAAATTAAAATAATTAAAAATAAGGAAAATAAAAACTAAAATAATTTTCAAGAAATTAAATAATTATAAAATAATTTAAATAAAAATATATTTTTAATATGTTATAACATAAAATAATTTTATTGAGAATAAACCATGATAAGAAAGAGAGGAAAATAGAAGACAATTCAAGAAAATGGATTTCTTAACATTTTGGTGATGTTGTTGTAAAAACAAACATATGCGTCAATTTAAAAATAATTTTCAAATGTTAAAAATATTATTTCAAAGTTTTGTTTTAATAATAAAAATCCTAATAATGTAACCTTGAAAACAAATAATTTTAATGTTAAATAAATAGGGAATAAAATATATATAATTATAGAAAAGTTTAAAGAAATGCTTTATAATATTTTTTTATAGTTTTGAAGTAACCCACATCGATAATTTCTATATAAAAATTATTTTTTGAATAAATATAAAAATAGATATAAAAGTTAAAAAATATAATACCAATTTAAATTTCAAAATAATAAATTAATTTTTTGGGTAAGAAATAAAATGGACATGGAATAAAAATACTCAAAACATTGAGTGGATGGTTTTCATTATAATGTCATATTTTTTATGATATAAGAATAAATTAAAAGGATATTTTTAAAAGAAAGTGTAATTTCATCAAAAAATAATATTAATTTTAAAATTCAATAATAAAATTGTATAATATAACAAACATAAAATAATATAGTTAAATAATAATAAGTATAACTCAATAAATGATTATCAATTCAAGAAATACCCTATGAAGTTGGTATTATATGAATCAAAAGATAATGAAATATAGGACATGAAATTAAATTTTAAATTTATTGAAAAATAAATAAATCTTGACTAAATATTTCAATGGGTCAACATATACACCATATAAATTAAAATTGGTGGATAATATAGAATATACCTCAATAAAAGAAAATTAAAACGAGATTGACTTACAAACACTATATGGTCTGAATTAATTATAAATTACATTAGATATAAATATATTTTATAAAAATATATAAAATGAACACAAGATCATGAGTGGTATATTTTATTTTAAAAATATATAATGATGTTTAAATTAAGATTTTATATAGAGGATCTCAAATAATATGAGACATTAAAATAAAACACCATAACTTTTTCCTAACATCCATGAATGAGCACTAACCCACTTCATAATAAACATAGAATCATTATCCACTTATTTCAAAACCTTATTCATATTTTTTAACTTTTATATTTTTATATTATAATTATTTATTTCATAATTATTACTTATTCTTAGTTTATATTGATGATTAGTTGAAAGTAGTTTCAACTATTCCATATATATTTTGGTATGGTGTCTTGGTCATCATTCTTTATTCCTAAGTTAATTATCTATATAATAATAAAGTTATTGGAATAATAATTACACAATGATATTTGATGTTCTATGTTAATTCTGTGATTTTTTTGGTTATGGTTCATAAATATAAAATCCAAAACACACCTATTTTGGTAACTTTACCATAAATAGCATATTATTTTAATAATAAATAAACATTTTCATTTTAACATTCCATTATTGTTAAAAAATAGTCCTTAATACTATAAATTATTATATTTTTCTCATAATCATCTATAATGAAAATATCATATCATAGTTCATGTGGGTGGTTAAACCAACCCAAACAATAGTGTACTTTAATTTAATGGAGGAGTATGATTTTATTTAATTATAAAATAATTACAATAGAGTTATATTGATATTATTTATATTATATTAAATTTATAAATAATATTTAATAAGGGGTGGAATGGGAAGATAGAACTAAAATAAAAAAATGAAATTATTACTTACTATGTTAAAACTTAACCATATTTGGAAATATTCATTGGTTTTGAAGGATTTGAGGATTTTTCTTAAGAATAGGGGATTCTAAAAATGAGAGATAATTTTTAGGGATGGAATTTTTTAAGATATTTCATATGAAACAAAATTATTAGTATGTTTTATAGTGGGTATAGGATAGGTTCATTTTTAGTTGAGTTTGAGTGACGTATTTTTAAATACTCAAATTTAATGTGTAAGGAATTTAATTTTTCAAGGAAAGTTTCTATAAAAAGGTGAAATTATGGATATGGTTTATTTAATGCCTCATAAATATAATTTTTTGATAAGTTGTATGGATACTTTATCACTTCAATCCATAGTATAACCTTTTAACTTATTTTACTATCACTACTAAAAATACTACTTATAGACACAAACATATACCCACAGTCATAATTTTATGTGGATATAGGTCACATGTAGCTGGGGTGTATGATTTTCCATGGATATAGGTGACCTTTTTCTATGTAAAATCTCAAATCGTGGCTATATCCTAACTAATTCCAATGTGATTAAATATTTTTTACATGGGAAGGATGCATAAAAGAACCTTCATCCATGATCAAGGATTTCATGTGGCTATAGGGTTATAACGGTAGTGGATATATCCACATTTAGGATTTAACCATGGATATATGGTATAGTGGTAGGGTATATAACCATAGTTCGGTCAGATTATGGATATAGGGTTTAGAGGTGGGGGTATATAGCCAAGAGTTTATGAAACTGTGGCTATAGGGTTTAATGGCTAGCCACTATAGCCATGGTTCCATTAGAACATCACTAAGGGTTTGGTGGTGGGTGACTATTGTCATGGTTTCAATAGGATATGGATATAAGGTTGTTATATCAATGGTTTAGTGGGGTTAAGACTTTAGGTTGTATTTGAGAGTCTATAGGCATAATCTATTATACTACAGCTATAGGTTGCAGGGGAGGGAGATATAAAACTACAGACTAAGGAGACATTAAGTAATTAAATAATATTATATATATATATTTAAAAATTCTTATATATATATATATATAAGAAGAATTGTAGTAGAGTGGTATGATCTTTTGAATACCATGTGTGAGACTGTAGATCAAAGCACACCATCCAAATATTATTCCAAAAATAAACTTATAGCCATAAGTAGGGGACATTGTTATATGTGGATCCATGTGGATGCACTTATATCCACCACCACCCCCCCTACTCATAGATATAGGTGACACACAGACCAGAATTTATATCGACATGGATATAGCCTATTAGGCTATAGGCATCCCATTAGGGGCCACAGGATTTATGCCTGTGTCTTTAACTTATAGTCATGGGCATAAGAACTATATCAATGGGCATGGCCCATTACTATATGTGTTTTTATACTTATGTTTGGTAACTCACTTTTTAACTTGGTAGTTTTTTTATAAAAAATAAATTAAACCTATTCTCTAATTTTTCATGATGATTAAAAAAATGTAATTCATTTTATTAAATAACATTTTTGGAAGTGACAAAAATTTATTTTAAAATGAAAACAAATGACACATAAAAGAAACATATAGATAAGTTTCTTTTGAAATGCTAATTGATTTTAATATTATTTATTTTCAATTAATCATCATTCGATGATTGTTAATAATTATATATATATATATATAATAAATTTATTGATATTTCATACTCTAAATATGATAAATTTAAATTTTAAATAAAAAAATATAATATATAATAATATAGTGTTTTAAACAAAATGTATTTCATTGACCATGAATAATTAAATTTTTATACCTTATAATTCCTTAATTATTTATTAGATATTATTTATTATTATTATTAATAATTCATTGAATTTTATCAATCCATTTTATTAAAATAAATCTTTAATGATAATAAATTTAATAAGAAATCATTAAAATAAAAAACAAAATCATAAATGAATAAGTATATTTTTATTTTATTCAAATATTCATTTTTATATGTTAATTACATATAAAATATGATATTTATATCAAATTTATGACCTCTATATTCCAATTATAAAATAATAAATATACCTATTCAATACATGCACACCCAACAACCATATATCTAACTGGAATACAACCAATGGACATACAAGCAACATCTATATAACACTCATATAAATTTCTATATATAACATTATATAATTTTTTAAAATAACTCATCTCATTACATAATTTATTTATCATGATATTTATAATATTTTAAATTTTTTTATTTTTTCTCAGTGGTAAAATCTTTATTGGGGATTGTGAGGAGAAACACTATAGGAATGGATTTATTTTATTTACTTTTGGTTAATCCCTCTTGTAATTTTCATAATTATGTTTTATTTTTATTTCTTATAATATATTAATTTTATTTCATTTAATGTAATAAGATTCTATCATAATTAAAGAATGTATTTTTTATTTTAGATTCATTTTTCATACAACACAAATTATTCAACTTAAAAACACATGTGTATTATTAAAATATCATTTATACTAAAATATTTGGTGTTACAAAATGAGATATAGGGTAGTGATGATATTGGTTGAGTAGAGGAGGGTTCCTGAGGCTAGACACCCAGTAATACAATGAGATCCCCTATAGGTGGATGTTTTTCCAACCAACACAATATGAGGTTGGGATAGTTTTTCGAGGTGAACACTCAAAATATAATGAAAGTATTTGTAGGTAGACAACTAAAAAATCGATAAAAATACTATATTAATGTACCTATAGGTGGAAACTGCATGAATATTTTATAGTGATGTCTCTTTGAGTAAATAATTAAATAGTAAATTTACATTGAAATCCCTATAGTTTATAACTAATTAGTTTTGATAAATGGATTTTATGTGTGTTTTTTGTGATAAAAAGTGTATAGATTGTGTGGAAATAGAAGGAAGTAGTTTGTATGGTTGGATTTAATTGATGGATGTTTGATTGTTTTGGTTATTATACCTTATATTGATGAATTAGTGTGATTTATTCATATAGGTGCATGATAATTATGGAGAGAAACCTACTAAGTATATTTATATTTGCACCCCTACATTATATTATTTTAAAATTATATGGATAGTGTTTTTGGTGGTGTTAGGTGACCTTAGAATCTGATATAGGAAACTAATTTCCCCATAATCTAAAGTCCTTTAATTTTTATATTATCTAGATAAAACCTCTTTTTAAATGGGTTGATATGGATCCCTTACATGGATAGAAGTCCTAGATTACATGTTAAAGTGGATTATACATTTAAAATGGGTAATTACTCAAATAAAAATGTAATGACATACCATTGGTTCTTTTATCCAACCTGTGGCCTATTAAAAGAAACTTTTGGGGGTTATTCTAAAACTTATTTCTAAACTAAGTGGAGTCCCAACATGGGTGGGTTATGATAAAATGGTGTCAATTTGAGTGTTTTAGTGTGGATTCTAAAATAAAAACTAGTAAGTATTTTCATAGGTGGTAAATAGTCAATAATACTTGAACAAAATATATGAGGTAGAGTAGAGAAACCAGCATGACATAGATAGACCTAGACAATCTAATAAGGAATATTTAACCAACATATCAATATTAAATACTAACATGTTAAATTCATGAAATAATTATAGGTTTGAATTCATTTATAATTTATCATGTATCTTTATGTCATTATTATTGTGTGTCAAATGTATGGGGTGAATATTCATCAATGATTAAAATATGTGGTAGTATTGTTAGATATTTATCATATATATAATTGGATTGAGGTTGGTTTATTTATTTATAGTTATGTTATTCATGAAATTGCAACATGAGATTCAATGTGATGAGGAACAACAATCACCTGTGTGTATGAATTGGAGCGTAAAAGAAGAAGCTATATAGGCATGGAAAATATCCTTGAGTGGTTCCGAAAGTAGATGTTATCGAATTATGAGTGTTCGATTAATATTCCTGAGACTGAAAATTGGTAAAAGGGATTTGGAAATATTTCCATCTTATCCAGATGGGATAAAAGAACTATATCACTTTATCAGTAATATTTTTGTGAAAGTTAATCGATTAGTAGTAGAATCTATTATTAGGAGATTATGATGAATATTTAATCATAAAGACTTGGTTTAAGGTGATTTTTATAAAAGTTTCTTTATCAGATACTCTTAAACTCTAGTTCTAGTAATATCTATTGATTATATAGTAGATTTATTCTTCTATTTAAGAGTTTAACATGAGTTTTGTGGAGTTTATATGTTATTCTATCAATTTTATGATCAATTAAAATCAATGATCTTATAATTTTAGTAGTGATTTAATTCTTGATATCCTAAAATAGTTGGGGATATTTTATCTCAATTATTGTATATAGATATTAGAAAAATTAAAGATAGTGGATAATTAATTTCATGTGATGCAGTCTCTCTCAAATATTGATCAATAGGTAATTTCTTAGAGTGTAGATAGTGGTAAAATTTCTCAATATTTTATGTAAATTATGTTGAAGTGAGGATATGGGAGTTATCCATCAAGGTGGTCTCATTTCTCTATCATGGGTAGCACACATCCATCTGGTGGAATCAATTGATTTTGATGCTTCTCTGATGGTGGTATGTGCCATAATTGGGTTATATGTACAACTTTTTGGGGTATCCATAGGATTAAAAGGTAGATTGTTTTTGTTGATAGACCACCCTATCAAATTCTTCATTAAAAAATTCTATAATAATAGTAGTATGATAGACGACTATTGGGACTACTAGCATAGGGTGGTATTGGAATAAAACATTATGTAGGAGATTATTATTCTCAGGAGTATATATATGGATAGAGAGTATAAAGATGAAGGACATAGGGGTGTGGTAGAGGAGTTAACATAGGTTAAATATAATTTTTAAATTTTTAATAAGTGAAGGGATCAGTGGTGGTTTTGGTATGATTTTCATTTACTCTAAACTTGATTTTATTTTGATTGATACTAGTTATTTTCATTCATTTATCACCTTGTCCATATTGTATATGTTATAACTCCTGGTATAGATGCTTTAGATTCCACCATAGTTGATTACTCTTATAAGAGGTCAGAAGAGGTAGTTCGAGGTGTGTGGTTGTAGCCTAGTTTTTAAGAAATATTCATTCTCATATAACCTAATACTATGATGGATAAAATTATAGGATGTTATCTATTTAATATATTGGATGAACTATGTACAAGATTGTGTAAATGTTTTTCAATGGGGGTCATTTTCTTAAACATCAATGGTGATCGTGTGTCATTTTTTAGAGAAATAGATTTCTATTTTTGGAAAATAAATATTAATCCATGGGTTATTACTTTTCAGTTAGTGAGATTAATTCATTGTGTATATGATATGGATATGGATGAATTCCTCTAAATTGTGAGGGATTATTCCAATTTATTTCCTAAATAGGTAATATTTTTACCATATAAGTGAGATATTGAGTTTGGGATTGAGGTATGTATAGGTTTTTCTCCTATTTATATGGTATCTTCTCATATGTAACAAGTAGACCTTGGTAGTTGTGGATTATGATAAAAAATTTATTATATTAAGGATTTATTCAATATAGTGTTTCACAATGGGTTGCTTCAATATTTGTAAAAAAATTAAATGGTATTTTAAATTTATGTATAGAATACAATTGATTGAACTTGGTAATTGTGAAAAATAATTATCCTCTTCTTAGAATAAATTATTTTCTAAATAAGTTTAATTGGAAAAGTTGGTTTTTTAAGATCAATTTTTCATATAAATTTCACTATATGAGGGTTAAGGATGAATGCATCCCTAAAATACGTTTTCAATGTCGATATAGGAATTTCATGTTTTTAGTAATTATTTTTCAGGATATAAATATTTAGATTATGTTTATGTGAATTATTAAAAGGTTTTTATAGCTCTATCATGATGATTTTTTGGTAGTCTCTATTGATATTATCTTAGTTTATTATAATATAGATAAAGATATTCTAGAGAATCTTATGATTGTGTTGGAGTTTATCAGGGGATATATGTTATATATAAATATTTTTAATTGTTTATTATGGACTTGTGATATGTATTTTATGGGTTATGTTATTGTAAATAAAATTTTATCAGTGGATCAAGTGAAGATTCAGGTGATTTAGTACATTGAAACCACCATATATTGTTTATGAAATAAGGAATTTATTATTCTTTGGTAGTTATAATATGAGGTTTACACCTGATTTTCCTCAGATCGTGACACAATTGTCATCTTTATCTAAGAAAGAAAATTCTTTTTCTTATAAAAATTAGTTTTAATAAAATTTTAAAAGATTGAACTAGAAATAAATTAGTTATTTAGTTATTAGATTGGAAGTGTTGTTTTTAATCACTAATTTTAGAGGATATCTAATCTTATTATAATTGACTTCTTTCTCAACTAGCTTCTAAAACATCAACCACTGCCCCAATAATTCCCCATTTGGATTTCATTTCAAATTTCCCCTCGACACCTGAACTAGTACCACAACTAAACATACACCTCTAGTAGTTTTTTTACAAGAAAAACTAAACCAAATAGACAATTTAATCAAATTTTGTATTTGACATAGAGAAAATGATTATAAACATTAGGAGTTATGATATTTATAATTCCTATAGAAACCATAACATCCATGTTTAAATTGTACATTTTCCTCATCAAGAATTTCATATTCATTCCAAAAAATTTCAACTAATAGGAATATGAATTGATATTTCTCGAATATTTCTCTCGTTTTATTCTCAGAGTGAGTTATCACTTAAACTATTATAGATTTCCAATATGTATTCACCATGTTATTTTTCAAAATAGAATTCCCAATGAGGCATATTCTATTTGGAATTTCCAATATTTCTTACTGTCTTTGTGGTTTTGAACAATGGTTTCCCCAAGCTAAAAAACTAGACTGGCATGTTCTAAATCACTTCCATTAACAGCCTTATGTTTAGAAAGGATATTAACTTTCTTGTATTTATTGTTTAAATAACCACTAAAATCAAAAAAATATATATATGGATTCTCAAAGTAGTTACTAATGCACCACAAAACCTACAAAGTAGTCATATTAGCCAAATAAATCTGCAATTGGGCTCTAAATTATACTATAATCAATAGATAAATACGATGAAACTCTTTTTAGTGCATTTTTTCTGATCCTCTATACATTTCATTTGTTCTTAAGCCTTTTTTTCTCAATAAACAGCCATTTAAAGAACCTTACTATATCCTTTTTAGATTCACATCCCTCCCTACATCCTTCCACCACATTGGTATATTTATTTACATATATATTTTCTATAGGTTTTCTCTTCAACTAAATAGGTTTCATAAATTCAGATGTTGGTCATTGGAATGGAAACTCCATAGGAGCCTGTTATAATGTCATACTTGAAATGAAATCCTTTTTCACCCCAAAACACATATAAATAATCCAATATGTGCATGATTACAAGAAAAAATAGCATTAAGCTACATTTATGTAGTTATATTCATATACTCTTTCTCCCCATTTTTCATCTTGGACTGCTGCGTCAAAGAAAAAGATAGATCTTGGTGACTAGTTAGTTCAGCAGGATCATGTGATAGTTCAAAAACCTATTTCTACTCCTTTCACTACATCTATACAGGGTCTAAATTCCCCATAGCACCCACAGTTTAAGTTTCCTCGGTAGTTTTAAGTTTTTATTTTGTTTTAGTAGTTATAGCCTCTAATTATTGCACCACCACACCTCCAAATCTCTTAATTGACACTACTTTGAAGTGAATCCAGGTAGGACCATTCTTTTTCAGTCCAAAAAAGAAATAACAAACCCAAGGAATTCCATGAATAATTAATTCTTCCATCAATAACTTTATCATTTCCTATGTTTTTCAGTTTGATAAATTTTCCTCTATTCTTCCAATAAAGTGTAACCACACACCAAACACCATTTTTGAAAGTATTGTTTTTGTTTTGATTTCATCTATTGTGTGAGTAGATAACTACTCCAACTATTGTGGACATTATGACACTATTAATTATCCTCCAACACTATATGTATGAGATCCTAAATCTACTAAGTTATCTATAGGTTTGGCAATGTCTTGAGTTATCATTATTAAATCAAGACTCTACCTCTATCCAAAACCTCTCAATGAAAGAATAATATTATAGGTATCCAAAAGATAGATACTGAGAAACAATGGATATATTTATATGAATCAATTACTATGTACCTAAATTACATAATATGATAGAAGAATAGAAGTATAAGAAGAAGGAAGACAAAGACTCCACCAAGCGACGCCACTCCAAGAGGCTAAGGCTTAACCCTCTGTATGGAGGGTCTTTTTAGGGGGGTCTAGGAGGGGGGTCTTTCTAGGAGTGGGGGTGTCTAGAGGTGGTGAAAGGGGATCCAGCATGGGTGGTTCAGGGGGTGTTTGCAGGGGGTGAAAGGGGTCCAGTAGGGGTGGTGAAAGGGGGTGTGTAGGGGTGTGTGTGCAAGGGGACAGGGGTGTGCAGGGGGGGTCTATCTAAGAGGGGGGTGTCCAGTAGGGGGTGAAAGGGGGGTCCAGTAGGGGTGTGTAGGGGGACAGGGGTGTGCAGGGGGGTGTAAGGGATGTTTAAGGAGGTGTAGGGGGGTTGTGCAGGGGGTGTAGGGGTGGGGAAAGGGGTTTCTAGAAGGGGGATGTACAGGTGTGTAGGGGGGTGTGAAAGAGGACAGGGGTGTAAGGGGGGCTATGCAGGGGGGTGTAGGGGGTTCAAGGGATTTTTAAGGGGGTGAAAGGGGGGTTTTTCATGGTGGTGCAAGGGGGCGGTGAAGGGGGTGAAAGGGATACTTAAGGGGGTGCAAGGGAGTTCTGAAGTGGGGGTGCAAGGGGGTTGTGAAGGGGGGAATGGGTGTGAAGGGGGGTGTCTAATAGGGGTGGTGAAAGGGGATAGGGGTGAAAGGGGGTCTGTGCAGGGGGGAATGCAAGGGGGGATGTGCAGGGGGTGCAAGGGGGCATGGGTGTGTAGGGGGTGTCTGTCTAGGGGGGTGGGGGGCTGTCATCCAAGGGGTGTCTGTCTAGTGGGATGGTGGCTACTGTCTAGGGGTGGGGGTGTTGTTCAGTAGGGGTGGTCCAAGGGGTATGGGGATGATGTCCAGTAGGGGTGGTGTAGGGGGGTGTTCAAGGGGTGTGTTCAAGGGGATAGGGGTGTGCAGAGGGGTGAAAGGGATATTTAAAGGGGTGCAAGGGGGTTGTGCAAGGGGTTCAAGGGGCATGGGTGTGCAGGGGGTGTCCAACAGGGGTGGTGCAAGGGGTGTCAAGTATGGGTGTGCAGGTGTGCAGGGGGGTGTGCAAGGGGACAGGGTGCAAGTGGGGGGTGTCCAGCAGGGGAGTTGCAAGGGGTGTCTAGTAGGGGTGTGTGGGGAGATGTGCAGGGGGTGTGCAAGGGGACATGGGGGTGCAAGGGGGGTTGTGTAGGGGGTGCAAGGGGGGTTCTACGGGGGGTTAAGGCGTTTTAATTACTCTTCAAAAAAGAGTTTGGACTCCTATTTTTGGATTCCTGATGGCTTTTACTTTTCAATCATTTGTTGGTTTTGATGACTTGTATTGGTATACAGGATGGGGATGCATGTTATACAGAGAACCAACAACCAAACATAGCCGATTCAATTGATTTTCTTCCCTGACTTTCAACCGGGATTGATGTGAATATAAAATTCAGGAGGTAATGGTTATTTTTTACCATTTTTTTCAAGACATTAGTAACCATTTGTTGTGTTTTTAATCAAATTGAATTGGCATACACCATGCATGTAGAATTGATGATTCGGAGTTTACTCCTGAGTGTGAAATATTCAATCTTCTAGAAATTACTCTATATCATGGTTGGATATTTGATCCCCAAGTATGCACTTTTGAATCCTATACCTTTTTATTTTTTTAGAAGAAATATTTTATACATTATCTTAGTTTAAATTTTCCCTTTTTTTGTTTTCTTCTTTCCTTTTCTTAATATGCATGTATACGCATGCATGGGGGTGTCCAGGGGGTGGGGGTGTTCAGGGGGTGTCCAAGGGGGGTGGGGGTGTCCAGGGGGTCTAGGGGGTCCAATGGGGGGTGTCCAGCGGGGTGTTCATGGGGTGGGGGTGTATAGGGGTGTGTCCAATGGGGGTGTCCAAGGGGTGTCCAAGGGGGGGTGTTCAGGGGGGTGAAGGGGGTGTCCAGGGGGTTAGGGGGGTCCTGGGGGGTCCATGGGGGTCCATGGGGGTCTAGTGGAGGGTGTCCAGGGGGTGTCTAGTGGGGGGTTTCGAGGGGGTGTCTAGGGGTGGGGTAGTCCAGGGGGTCCAATGGGGGTTTCCAAGGGGTGTCCAAGGGGGTGTCCAGGGGGTGAGGGTGTATAGGGGGGTCCAGGGGGTCTAGTGGAGGGTGTCCATGGGGGGTGTCCAGGGGGGTCCAGTAGAGGGTGTCCAGGGGGGGTCCAGGGGGTGTTCAGTGGGGGTGTCTAGGGGGTGTCCAAGGGGGGTGTCCAGGGGGGTATAGGGGGTTCCCAGGGGGTGTCTAAGGGGGGTGTTTGAGGGGGTGTTTTCCAAGAAGGGGAGTGGTGGGCTTCTACCGGGGGATGTTTCAAGGGGAGTGGTGGGATGTTGCATGTAAGGTGGGGGCTGTTGCAAGGGGGTTGGGTGGATGCTGCAAGGGGAGTATGGGGGTGTCCAGGAAGGGGAGTGGTGGGCTGTTGTAAGTGGGTGGGGGCTTCTGTAAGGGGTTGGGGGCTACTGTAAGGGGGTGTGGGGTGGCTCTCTAGGTTGGGGAGTGGTGGGCTGCTGCAAGGGGGTGGGGCTGTTGAAAAAGGAGTGTGGGGGGATGTACAGGGGGAGGGTGGGGGTTTTTTATGAAATGGGAAGGGATTTATCCATGGTTTCCAACAGTGGATAAAGGCTTATAGCCATGGTTTGAATTGTGGATAAAGCCCTATAGCCAAGGTTCTAAATCATGGCTATTGGAAATGTGTTCCTTGAGCTTTTTACATGGTTTGAAACTATGTCTAAATAGCTTTAGCTAGGGTTCAAACTGTGGCTATAGGATTTTAGCCACAGTTGAAACCATGGCTGTAGGGTTTTAGACATGGTTTCAAACTGTGGCTATAGGCCAAGGCCTATAGCCATGACAATACTATCCACGGTTCATTGAACCATGGATATAGCCCAAATTTCTAGTAGTGTTTGGGAGGATCACTTTCCCTTGATGGAGTTCACATACAATAACACCTATCATTCCACCATTAGCATGAAACCATTTGAGGCCTTGTACAGGTGACCATGCAGATCATCTCTATGCTGGACACACCCAGGAGAGTCATCACTTATGGGTCTAGAGTTGGTATGGGATACCATTGAGAAGGTGCAGATCATCTAGGAGTGGATGAAGACTATACAGAGTGGGAAAAAGTAATAAGATGATAGAATATGGAGACCCTTGGATTTCGAGGAGGGAGACCATGTCTTCCTACAAGTCTCAACTCGACGAGGTTTGTGGAGATTTGGCTGAGGTGGAAAGCTATCTCTAAGATTCATTAGACCTTTCCCGATTCTCAACAGAGTTGGAAAGGTGGCGTACCGCTTTTCTCTTCCCCGACAGATGTACAGAGTGCATGCCTTTTTCCATGTGTCGTAGTTGAGGATATACGTGAATGATCCATCGCACGTCATCGACTGGGGTGAGCTGGACATTGATGATGGGGACATGTTTTTAGAGTTTCCAATGGAGATAGAGGATCGATAAGAGTAGTTCCTACATGGGGTGCTCAATTCCTCTAGTGTGAGTTTGGTGGCAGCACAAGAACCTCCATGAGAGCACATGGGAGCGGGAGGCTCAGAATCATGCTCAGTACCCCCATTTGTTTTCTTAGCCTTTGTGGTGGATTTCGGGGACATAAATCACTAAGGTGGTGAGAATGTAAAGACCCAGAAATTTTGTATAATTTTTTTTAATTATATGGAATTATTATAAGACTACAAAAATTGATCGCACATGATTCCAATTCCCGGTGTGCCCAAAACAGAATTTTGAACTTTTTTAAGGTACGTTCATTAACTGTGTGAGGAGAGAATTATATATTTTGAACCAATTATCAGATTAAAAATCTAAGTGAACTGTTGAATTCGTAGTGTTGGGATTCACTTAGGTGAAGTTTAACTTCGACCATCAAGGGTCGGACAAAAAAGTTAATTTTTGGACATTTGAGAAAAAAAATATAACTAAAAGTTATTTTATTCTTTCTTTAAAACTGTTAAGAAATTGTTGTGGGACCATAGTGTAATGTTGGAATTTAATTGAGGGTATTTTAAATAAATTTGACCTCTCTTTGTGTAATCACAACTATTTTGGTTTAATAGGTTCATTAATTATGATTCATTAATGAGTCATATTAATGAACCAACATGGGGGGTTATCTTTCCTTTTATTTAATAAAATCATTGGCATGGGTTTTGGGAACCCACGGGAGGACTCTTGATGAAGTGATGGTGACGTCTTCCTCCCATAAATAATGGAGATTTGATGACGCCATTGAGGATTCGATCTAGAGATCAGCGAACACTGACGAACACCTTCAAACGCGGACACTTCTTCCTCATCCACGGTGTCTTCCAATGAGTTCATGGTAGGTTTTTTGTTGTTAAACTAAGATTTTGTTGATTATTGAATTCCTTCCCATGTAATAATTCTAACACGGAGGACGCATGACAAACTGAACAAGGCCCAAACCCTCCGTCGATCTCGGTTTGATGCGTTTTTTGTGGGTGACTGAGAAATACAACGGCAAGGAAAAACCGAGGGATGAGTAGTGTAGGCGGCATCCTAGTAGGCCCGTAGAGGCAGACGGGAAGAAAATAGGACCACTGGATCTTCATTGGTTTCCCACAGAAGAACCATCAGCGCGGTGGCAGCGGTGACCGGCAGAGGTGACTGGTGACAGTGGTCGGCTCCCGCCGGCTGTGAGAGGACAGCGACTCCCAAAGGCGTTGTGGTGGAAAGGGGTAGTTGGACTTTTCTAGCCGCGTTGACGGTGGGAGGCGCACCACAGAAGCACTCTGCGGAGGAGGCATCATGGCTCTGAGGCATGGAAGAGGGCGGATCTGCGCCCGCAGGTCCTACTTGTTGACCGGTCCACGCGGACCGATCAGGTGGAGTGGCTCCAACTTGGCGCTGCTGATTGAGGAGCCAGAACGGACTCGTCCATTCAGGGAGGAAGACCACACCCATCTGGGTGGGGCGGCCTGAGCATATGGCCCAGTGACTCGGAACGGGAGTAGACAGACTGGGGCGGTCCCATCTAGTTTGAGCTGGGCCCAGCGGGCCGGGTCGACCCAGACCGGGTCGGGCTGGACCCGAACCCTTTTTGACCCAATTTCGCTTAAAGGGTCATATCTTCTAAACCATACGTACGTTTAAAAAACTGTCTATGGCACTAGAATACTTAGGATGAGTTATTCCTTTTGAGATACTCCACTTGGGTTTTGGAAAATTTTGGAGTACGTCCATGTTGGATCAAACCCAAATCCAACCAGTACCTCGGTACTAAAATTTCTATAATTTACAGATCGGGCATCCGATCGACGCACTGTCTGTTGCATTAGAACCCTTATTACATGGAGGTTCTCAGGGTTACTTCTTAGTGAGACTTTATGGTGGTTTATGTAATACCTATGTCTTGAGAGGAGTATCCTTCCGGAATCAAGCGTGCTAAGTGCGGGAATCCAGTGTATGTCTTTAACATGATGAAGCCCCCAGTGATCCTCTGTGGGTTAGTAGTTAGAGATTCTTTGTGGGTCAGAACTTAACGATCATTTGTGGGTCAACACATATAGATCCTTTGTGGATCATCACTTAGAGATCCTATCTGGGTTAGCACTTAGCGATCCTCTATGGGTCAGCACTTAGCGATCCTCTGTGGGTCTGCACCTAGCGATCCTCTGTGGGTCAACACCTAGCGATCCTCTATGACTCATCACCTAGAGACCTTTTGTAGTCTAGCATAAAAATCCTCTCGATAGAATAATATGATCTATCTTTATGACTAATCATCTTTATTCATGTTCTTTAAGTTTCATACATGTTGTGAGATGTCTTTTACTTTGTGCTTTGTGATTGAGGTCATGATTTGTGGTTTTTCCTTTGTGGAATTATAGGAGACCTTTTGGGTTCTTGGGGTCCCTACTTGGTATTGTTATACTCACCCCTACATAGGCATCACCCACACCTTGTTGTGTCTTATGCAGATGATTGGAAGCCTTGACCGAGATTTGGGATCCAAGACTAGACAGTGTGCAGAGGTGACTGGTTGATGCGGAGAGCCGCAGTGATGAGTTATACCTACCCTTCAGGTAGGATCCTTGGAGGATGGCCTCGGGAGATGTTTTACCTTTTTCTATATTTTCTTTTAGTTAGGTTTGTATTCTGGCTCATTATGATTTATATCACACTTTTACTTCTAGCATTTATACTACGTGTTTTGTTCTTATTGTGTACGTAGTCTATGTGTTTTCATGATAAAAGTAAATTCCTTCCCATTTTAGGGATATGCCTTTTTGGTGCTAGTCACCAACCCCTGGCCTAGTGAAGGTGGGCTTGGGGTAGTCATGGTACAGGACCCAGGGGACGGGTCGTTACACTTGTGGAGAAGTAGGAGGATCCATCACCTCCTCATCTAAGTCATTATACAAGACAAAAAGAATGAGTTCTGGATTCATGTTCCATTCATGAGTAAATGTTCATTATTTGGGATCTATAGTTTCAATCCTGACTCTTCTTCCTTGAGGCTCAGGTATAATATCAACTTCTTCTTCTTCTTCCTAATCTTTGTCCAATATAACATTTCTAGGCATGGTTACCAATTGGTCTTGAGGTTCTTCTTGCACTCCATCCACTTCTGCTTCTCTAGGAACTTCCTCAGCCTGAGGCATAAGTTCAATATGATCTTTATCCTATTCCTCTTGGACACCAGTCATAATTTAATTTATTTCCTAAATGATTCCTTGGTATTCATCAGTAGGATGGTCAGGTTTGTCTTCATTTCTAGCATCTTCAGTAGCTCGAGCAACATCATCTTGTTCAACAGGATCATCTTCACCCTATCCATCAGCTCCATGCACTGATTCCTCACTTGATCTATCTACTACTTGTTGGCCCACTTTTAATGAATCACTTACATGATCATCATCACCTTCCTCACCATCATCATCATCATCTTCTTCTTGACTTACTTGCATAGCCTTCTACACTAGTGACTTTTGTCTCTTCCTCATCCTCTTCACCTAACAAAGTTTCTCTAGAGATTAATTCCAAAGGTGGACTAGCAGGTCCATAAGACATTTCCTTTGGGATCTTATATATATCATGGTCACTCATGTCATCAATAGGAGATCATTCCTCCCTTGGCAGCTTAGCCTCAGCTTCCTCATCTGAATAAATAGCAACTTCTCCTAGTTTTAGGCCTAGATTATCTTGATCCTTTGGTCAGGTAGGATGGTCAATGGGATTGTGATATTCATATAACCTTTCCCCATCTCTTACCCAACACTTATTCTAAGGGTTCAAAAATATCTTCATCCTCTTGCAAATATCTTTGTGAAGATAGAATCCACTGCAAGAACTGATCACTTCATCTCCATCTTCCACACAGCCTAGCTTCTTTAGCATTGCTAAAATCATACTGAAATGGTACAAACATGTTACTTTCTTGGAGGTTTTTATCATGTTAGAGAAATTTACCATTATGTACCTATAAAGGTTTACCTTTATCCTATTATTTAACATATAAATTAGGAAGAAATCATGATACTTCACATTAGAAAACTCTCCCTTACTTGGGAAGATTTGATCTTGGATGAACATAAAGAGAAGTCTAGCCTATCCATCCAACTCTATAGCAATAGCTCTCCTTGATTATTCATTCACATTCAACTCTTTTAAAGCATATTCGTATGAAAACAAATTAGAGGTTAGAGGAATTCTACCCTAGTAGCAATCATAGATACCTTCATGAGGTATTTCCAAGCATTCAGCCCATTCCTTTGATGAAAAAGAAATATATTTTCTCTTTACTACTGAATTCCTCCTTGGTTCCTCAGCTCCATCCTGCTATATCTTTAAGTTGAGGTAGAACTCGTGTACCATCTAGGGATAAAATTTCCTCTCATTGTTTGAAAACCAACAAAACCAACCTTGAGATTCCATCACTCTCAGAAAAAGTGACTTTCTTAACACAAGATATTCTACAGACACTTCCTTCTCATATTTTACTACTCGGCTTCTTAATCATGGATTTTCATTACCACTAGATTCATATTTCTGATTATTATCTGATGGAGATTCACTTAGTCCTTCCATCACATGCTTCGTCCTTTTTATTCTGAAGGCTTGGGTTTGAAGGGAGTTGAAAGTTTGTGGGTAGAGAGGTAGAATGAGGTTGAAAGGGTAGTGAGGGAGGTGAAAGGTTGAAGTGGATTGAATTTAATTTATCATTTAGGTAGTGTAAATCATAGGGAAAAAATGAAAAATGGTAAAAGAAAATAAAACTGTGTCGATTCACTTAAAATAGATAGATTTACAAAAATTATCTTAAAGGAATCATTTTCACACGAACGGTTTCATGCGACCAGTTTCAGCTGATCAGTTTCAGCTGATCGGTTTCATCTGATCAGTTTCACCTAATCGGTTTCACCTGATAGGTTTCACCTAATCTGTTTCACCTGATTGGTTTCACCTAATCAGTTTCACAAACATAAATATTTTTCCTAAGGGGAAATAGGTTGGATATACTTTAGATATTTATCATTCCTAGTCTATGTCTGAGGTAGTTTATTCTCTCAGATCTTAAGGGTTTGTTGAATATGTCAGCAAGTTGATACTCATTCCCAATAAACTCAAGAGTTATATCACCTTTTTGATAATGATATCTCAAAAAGTGATGTCTTACATCAATATGTTTTGTTCTATAATGATAAATTGGATTTTTTGAGATATTAATATCACTTTTTTGTCATAGTTTATGGGGATATGTCTGAATTGAAATCCATAGTCTAATAAAGTATGTTTCATCCAAAAAATTTGTGCACAGCAACTACCAACAACAATGTACTCTACTTAGCAGTTTATAATGCAACTGAATTTTTCTTTTTACTACACCATGATATTAGAGACTTTCCCAAAAAGTGAAATATTCCAAAGGTACTCTTTCTATCTAACTTAAATCCACCAAAGTCAGTATCTGAATAAATAACCAAAACAAAAGGATCTCCTCTAGGGTAGAACAATCCTAAATTAGTTGTATATTTTAGGTATTTGAAAATGCTTTTGACAGCATTTAAATGTGAATATTTTGGTTTTTATTGAAATCTTGCACAAATACACACACTAAACATAATATCTGGCCTACTAGAAGTAAAGTAAATAAAACTCTCAATCATTCCTCTGTAAGTAGTTTGATCACCTAATTTTCCATTTTTGTTAATATCTAGCTTACATGTAGAACTCAGATGGGTTTCCCTGCTCTTAATTCTATTAATGCCATATCTTTTCAAAAGATATTTAGTATACTTTCCTTGATTTATAATAATACATTTCTTTATTTTAAAATATTTTAAATACAAGAAAATATTTAAGTTCACCCATCAAACTCGTTCCAAATTCACTTTGCATATTTTTTGAAAAATAATTACATAAATAATTTTTAGAAGATCCAAAGATAATATCGTCTACATATATTTGATCAATTAAAAATTATTTAGAAATTATTTTTATAAACAAGGTTGGATCTATAAATCCTTTTGTAAAACCTTTAGAAATAAGAAAATTACTTGGCCTTTCATACCAAGCTCTTGGAGCTTGTTTCAAACCATATAAAGCTTTAGATAACTTGAAAAGTTGATTTGGAAAATGAGGATTTTTAAATCTTGGAGTTGTTCAACAAAAACATCCTCAATTATATACCCATTTAAGAATTCACTTTTGACATCCATTTGATAAAGTTTCAAATCCAATTGTGTTACATAGGCAAGTAACATTCTAATGGATTCAATCCTAGGTACTCATGAAAAGGTCTCTTCATAATCAATTTGTTCTTCATGATTATATCCTTGTGAAACAAATGTAGATTTGTTTCTAACTATACTTCCAGCTTCATCCACTTTATTCCTAAACACCCATTTGGTTCCTATAGTCAAAATATCTTTTGGACTATCAACAAGATTCTAGAATTTATTTCTCTCAAACTAGTTAAGCTCTTCTTGAATAGTCATCACCCAAAATTCATCATTGATTGCATCATTGATATTTTTAGGTTCAAATTGTGACAATAATGCTTGATGTTCAACCTGGTTTCTCAAAGAATATCTAGTTTGTGTTCTTTTATCTAAATCTCCAACAATAGCATCTAGGGTATGGTTTTTAAGGGTTCTAGTTGGTCTAGAAAAGGTAGGACTGGTTATTTCAGGTTCATCATTTTGATTTGGTTCATTATGGCTAGATTCTAGAGACTTTCATGAACTGGAAGTCTTCTTTGATTACTTTACAAGATGATTTGAGTTTTTTGCATTAATTTCCAGATTGGAAATATCCTCATCAAGATTTTCTAGCAAGGTCTTAGGTTCATGTGGATATGTTTCAACAAACATGGCATGTATATATTCCTCCACACATTTGGTTCTCTTATTGAAAACTCTATAGGATTTTCATGATGTAGAGTATCCAAGTAATATTCCTTCATCACTTTTAGAGGCAAATTTATCTAGATTGTCTTTAGTGTTCATAATATAAACTTTACATAGAAACACTTAAAAGTAACTTACTTTGGGTTTCCTATTGTTCTACAACTCATAAGTTGTTTTCTTAAGGATGGGTCTGATTAAGACTTTGTTTATTATGTAACAAGTTGTATTAATAGCTTCAGCCCAAAAATAAATTGGTAGGTCATATTCATTAAGCATAGTTCAGGAAATTTCTTATGGGGTTCTATTTCTTATTTCTACTACACCATTTTTTCGAGGTGTCCTAGGGGAAGATAAGTTGTGCCTATAGCCATTTTTTGATAAAAAATATTCAAAGTCTTGATTTTAAAACTCACATCCATGGTCACTTCTTAAGGATTTAATCTTAAGTCCACTATAATTTTCTAGAGTCCTAGCATAATTGGTAAAATGAGAGCAAGATTCACTTTTGTGATCTAATAAAAAGGTCCAATTATAACTAGAAAATTCATCTACAAGAAAATAAACATAGTGCATACCATTGATACTTGAAACTATAGATGGTCCAAACAAATCCATGTGAACCAACTTGAGAGGTTGAGAAGTAGTTACATATTTCTTTGGTTAGAAAGTGATTTTATGTTGATTTACTTTTTGGTAAGGATTTCACTCCTTATTGTTTAGAAACTCTAATTTTGGTAGGTGTTTGAATAAAAATTTTCAAGTTAAATTCTTAAGAGATTGTACATTACAATGTCCTAGTATTCTATGCTAGAGCTAAGACTCATTGTGAAAGGCACTTAGACAAGAAACATTATGTGAGGCCAGTGTGTCTAAATTTATAGCATATACATTATCATTTCTAAGATCAGTAAATAGTAAGGTATTATTGGCATCAAAAAATTGAATGAATCATTTTTTAATTTAACATTAAATCCATCATCACACAATTGAGATATTCTAATCATGTTATACTTTAGTCCATAAACATAACATACTTTGGAAATTGAAATAAAGTTAGGGTTTCCAATTTGGCATAGGCTGATGATTTTTCATTTACCATTGTCACCAAATGTGGCATGTCCTCCATTAATTTTAATAATACTTTTGAAGGTTGATTATTCCCATGTCATGTGTCTTGAACACCCATTTTCCAAGTACCATAAATGTCTACATGTACTCTTTATACAGTTTACCCACAAAATAGTTTATCCAAGAAATGATTTTGGTACCCATATTTTTCTGGGTCCACAAACATTAGTGATAAAAGATTTAAGAACCCACAATTATCTTATGGTATTTCTATATACGGAATATAGATTATTTGAAAAATAAACTCTATTTGGTCTCGAAGAATAGGATGTATTAAAATAATTCTTGGAACTGGAACTCGCAGTAAAATTCTGGTTTTTGAAGAAAGATGTAAATTTTACAAATTTGGTCATAAAAATGTGTTTTGGATAAGTTCTATTGTCCTGGTTTATATCCTATTACAGAAGTGTACTTAGGAGCTATTTGTTTACCAAGAATTTGAGTAAGTGTGTTTTTTTCATTGGTAAACTTTTCAAGATCCTTCTTTAATTAATCATTATATATTTTTAACTCATTGTTTTTGCTTTAGCAGTTGAGCATTTTTCTTCTTTTTAGTTGTAAGTTTAGATTTAACAATTATAGTAAGAGAATTTTGTTTCTTTAAAGATTTATATTTATCTTTTAACTCATTACATGTTTCTTATATCATGTTGTAATATTCAAACAATTCATTATTTCTCATATTCTCATACTCACTTTCATTTTCAAAATAATATGAATTTTGAATAGGAGAGTCTAATATTACCTCATAAGTGTTTTTCATAAAACACATATTATCCATATCATATTTCGCATCATGAGAATAAGTAGATTCACTGAAGCTATCCTCAGAGGAACTCCAGGTGTCCTTCATGGCTTTCTTATATTTTTTATCCTTATTCTCATACTTCTTTTTGTATTTGATCTTTGGATGGTAAAATTTGACATGTACTTTCCTTTTACATTCGTAGAACACTATCTCTTCTGATTTATCATTTCTCATCCAATCATTTTTCCAATTTCCATTGTTATCATACTTTACTTTGTAATTGGGATTTCTAAAAGACTTCTTTTTCCTATAAAACTTCTTGAATCTTCTATCCAGTTGGGTCATTTCTTCATCACTGTATGAAGCTAATTCTACACTACTAGATCTTTCAACAGCATCTTGAATTTTTTTCTTTGTCTTTATGTTTAGAGGAAGCAGTCTTGAAAGCTAAAAACTTTCTCTTAAGTTCATCATCCTCCTCTTTGTTGACTTTCAACTCTTCTTTATACATCATTAGCTTTCAAATGAGTTCTTTAATAGATAACTTGCTGATGTCATGTGATTCTCTAATTAAGACAGAGGTTCCTCTCCATCTATCAGGTAAACATCAAAGAATCCTCATGATTTGTTATTTGGTTGTAACTTCTCCTTTGAGAGAGATAATTGTGTTGAAAATTTCGTTAAACCTGAGATACATATCAAAAATATATTCATCAGGATTAATTCTAAAATCATCATATTTAATAGTATAAGTATTTAATCCCATCTATTCCACATTAAATGTTCCCTCATGAGAAACAGACAATGTGTCCCAAATCTCATGGGCAGTTTTAAAAGAAGAAATACTATTAAACTCTTCATCTCCTAGTGCACAGTATAGAGCATTCATTGCTTTACAATTTTTGTTACAGGAAGGCTTGGTAGGTTCATCCCAACTATTTCTAGTAGTTTTAAGAATTACATATTTACTTTAAATAGCAGTCCAGATTTCAAATCCCATGATTTCTAGATGTATTTTCATTTTAAGCTTCCACTGAGCATAATTTGTTCCATTAAAGAAATGTGGTCTATTAGTAGCAGCTCCTTCTAGTCTATTATCCATGATATCAATTGTAAAAAGAGTATAAAGAGTTAAAAAATTAGAAATAAAAGAAATTTTAATATCCTTGAAATACAACTTCAATCACAGTTGAAAAGATTTAAAAAATGATTTGAAAACTAAAAATTTTATAAATTCCTTTGATACCAAATGTTGGTCAGAGTAGATTACTCAAGATGGGGGTTAATTGAGTATCTATAAAAAAATTTGTTAAAATTAGTTCTTTGAAAATTTCCCCCAATTAAAAATATAATCAAATTCAGTTTGTAGTGAATTTATAAAAGTCATGAGTGTTCAATTAAATTCTCAGAAGATTTTTTAGTTCTTATCTATACTAATATGAAGATTATTATAACTTTTGAAATTAATCTGTTGGTTCAAAAATAGATATAAAAACTTTATAAACTAACTATCAAAGTTCAATTTAGTTTTATGTAAAATTAAATAAACGCATATTAAAAATAGAAGGTAAAAGAATAGAATATATAAACAAGAGGTTTAGTCTCAAGATGAGACTTATTCCTATCCACTTGGTGATCACCTTCTACCAAGCAGTTTAATTTAATAAACAAATTGATCCACACCCTGGATCGAGGTTCACAACAGTACACAAAGTTTTCCTGGTCACACTCGACCTCTACCATAGTTGTTCGTGGAAAAAACAATAAATAGGTCACACTTGAAATCTTCCACTATTCTACATGGGATAAAAAAGAAATAAAAATGAGAGTAAATTTTAGGATTTTAAGTATCCTATAGTAATTCATAGGAGATAGTGTTTGTTATAGACAGATACACACACTTCTCAAAAATGTAAGAAAAAGAACACAACAGAGCTAAATATGTAGATAAAGGTTTATTGGGCTCTGTGTGTTATGAAGTGTAACTCTATACTCAATTGATGTAGTGGAAAAGATATTTGAGTCCTATTCTAGAAGTTGGTTCCAAAAACATAATATCGTATCCACTGTAGTATGACTTCCAGGAGTGAAAAGATCAGGTCCTTAATGTTAGGATGTTCGGGTCAGCACATCAGGTTTTTCTTATCTTTTTTATCTCCCCGTATGCTCTAGCTTTTAGTTCTTGGGATTTTGAAGAGAACTTTGAGAGTTTCGGGAGTTTTTAGTTATTTTGTTCTCTTTTCTTTTCAACACATTCCTTATCTGTCCATCTTAGTATATTAAATGAGATAGTGTGTAATTATTTTATACTTCAAGGTCCAGAAAACATGAAGATCTCCCCACATGCATGTAACTTGTAATATCTACTGATAGTCTTATAGACAATAGTAAATAATGTTAGAAACATTAATTTTTATAAATATGACCATTATATATAAATTTTAATAAATAAAATAAAACAGTTTTTATGACTATCGATGAGTCATAAGTATCAGTGACTCATTAGCATCGGTCTATAATCATCGGTCTGTTAGCATTGGTCTGTCAGCATCGGTCTGTCAGCATTGGTGATTCTGTGTATCGGTTAGTCCTTTCCATTGGTATTAGTGACTCAGTGTATCTGTGAGTCCTTTTTTTTATTGATCTGTTCAGGCATCGATGATTTTGTGTATCGGTGAGTCCTTTCCATTGGTATCGGTGACTTAGTGTATCGTTCATATGTGATTCATTCATCAGTGATTCGCTCATCGGTGATTCATTCATCGGTGAGTCATTCATCAGTGAGTCATTCATCGGTGAGTCATTCATCGGTGAGTCTTTTGTTCTGTTAGTGATTCCTCATCAGTGAGTCGACCATCAGTGACTCCTTTTAAAATAACGGTGTTAGGGACTCTGAAAAACTTATAAAGTGTTCTTTCTTACACAGAACACTACCATATTAAGATACATTCATAAATATATGTAAATATACACTTGTAAACATATTCAAACATAAATACTCATAATTTATTGAATTATTGAAATGTATCATACAAAGTGACATAATTTGTTTACGTAGAAATAGTCATTGACATGGATAACTGAGTTATAACTTAATATATTAATTAATAGGATTTTTATATTGGCATGATTTGTGATTAGTAAAAAAACTATTTTACAAAGGGTCCAATATTACCTTTTCTATTTTAAATGATATTTAGTATTTTCCTTAAAACCGCACTAAAATGTTTTAATTCTAAAGTTTATTAAATACATTTTTTACAAGTTTTTACTTATGTTTGACATCACTTATCATGATATATGAATTTTTACCTTATAAATGTCCATGTATGATTTAATTCCTTTATTTCAGGGACACTTTTATGATACGCCCATTTATTATGCTTTATGACATGATTGTGATACCCATTTCTTTCTGTGGGTAACCTTATGTTTATGTATGATTTATTATGTGTGATTCTTTATGTGGAAAACATATTTATGAAAAAAATTATATGGGTGCGCCCATATATCACTCCAATGCATTGGGTAAAGTTGAGTCTCATGAGATTTCATGTGCAACGGTCTTGGCAGTTAGCCTTGTATTGTGCTACCATGTGCGACGGTCTTGGCGTTTAGCCTTGACTTGTACTACCATGTGAAACAGTCTTGGAGGTTAGCCTTAAACCTTACTAAATTCATGTTTTATGTTGCTGAAACATTATTATGAATTCATTTTTGTATGATCCCATGTTTATATTTTATGATTATATATTCCATTTATACCTTTATATTATGATCTCTAACCCTTATGCTAAATCCTTATTCTTATTTTTATTCACTTATGGGGATTTTTAGCTCATCCCTTTGTTTATGCTATCCCCAGGTTATCCTATTAATATGTATGAGCATAATGGAATTTATAGGATCTTTGTGAAGAACAAATAAAGAAATGTTATATTTATTTTCATGTTTTAAGTTTTATGTACCTAGTCTTCAAAGACACTAGAATTCTCTATCCTTGGATTGTATTCTGATGTATAGTTATGCTTAAAATCATGTATTGTTATGTGTGAAAGTCTAGGGTCACTATAGTTGGTATCAGAGGATGGTTTAGTTATTTTTGGATATTAAGAATAGAGAACTTTAGTAAGAACCTTAGGAATGAGACTAAGTATATGAAAACATTACTAAATTTTGGTAAGTAAAGAGTAAGTGTTTTATCAAGAAAATAAATCTTTTTCTGGGTACAAACAAGTATAGGTGGCTCTGGAATAGATGTATATAGGGGTAAAACCCAAAAACACTACTTTGACCTAGACTTGAACGGGAACTGGCATATGAAAACGGTCCTTGTTTCACTCTTGGTTTGACACTATCAGGGGATATGCTTTAGTAAATTCATAATCTAATTACGAACCACAATTAAGGGAACAAAAAAATATCCCATAAGAATATAAATTAGGATATAGATCATGAATAACATAGACTGAGGCCTAGAAACACAAAAGTTAAGGAGATAAGTTTAATTTCTAATTTATCCCTTTAATTCCATTGGTTTCCCCTTTATGTGATACTCATTCTAGATTTTTTTTATTCTATCCAATGTCTAGTTATATGATGAATTGGGTTAAGGACTGATGTAAAGGAAAATGTGATGACTACCAAAATGAGATCTCTCTTCATATGGGAGCTTAAGAAGGACATATCATGATTATTCCAAACCAGTTATCGAAAATCAAAATTAACAATTGGTACTTGGTTTAATTCCCAAGGGAGTCAAGTAAGAGGAAAATTAAATCTCATTAAGGTCAATATGATAAAGGTGATAAGGGAAAGAATACTCAATTTCCATTGTGTAATAACTGTGGAAAGAGGCACCAAGGGAAATTTCACAAAGGCATTGGGAGATATTTTATGTGTTGAAAGATAGGGAACAAGGTAGCCAATTGCCATGAAAAAATGAATAATGTGATGAATGGAAACAAAGTTTTATCTAAGGCATCAAACATTTTTCTATTTCATAAATGTGGATAAGTTGGACATTATCCAAGATGATTCTCTATTGCAAGAACTGAGAAGCATGATGAGCATCAACAATATCCATGATTAATGGATCACTGAAGGCCCTATAATAAGGTGGATAATGATGAATAAATTACATATAACCACTACTTAAAAGTATTTTATGTCATAATGTATTTCAATTTATTTCCTATTAGTATATCTTTCATGTTTTCTAAGAACATTGAGTACCCACCTAAAATGATATTATATCATTAGGGAAAACTTCTATGAGTATTTTATCAAATGTTGAAGTTTATGGGAATGTTGTTCTTGAAAATATTATAAGTCTCCATTTGGTTTAATATGAGTAAAAATTAAAAAGTGATATTCTATTACTTAAGTAAATTGAGAATCCATTAGCAAAATTATCCCACACATGATCTAAAGTTGGTGTCTATCATCTTTTCTTTAAAAATCTGGCAGCATTATCTCTATGGGGAGAAGTATGAGATATATAATGATCACAAGAGTCTCAAATATATATTTACACAAAAATATATTAATATGATCTAGAAAATATGGATAGATCTCATCAAGGATTATGACTTCTCAATCCACTACCATCCTGGTAAGGCAAATAAGGTGGTATATTCTCTAAGTAAAAAGGATCATGCATCTTTATCATTGATGAGAATTGAAAAGGATCTGATCTTCTTATATTTTCAAAGGATAGAAATGGGGATCATTAAGGGAGGAAAATCATCAATCCTTTATCAAATGATCTCTCAACCATCCCTCATGGAGAAAATAAATGATTCTCAATGAAAAGTTGTGGAAATTCTGAAAAGGTTGGAAGCTGTTAGAAATGGGAAATTCTCAGAGTTCAAGATTGATGAGGAAGGAATTGTAAGATTTGGGTAACAATTATGTGCACCATATAATCCATATATAAATAAGGATATTATGAATGACTCACATATATCAACCTTCTCTATTCACCCAGGGAGCACAAAGATGTATCAAGATCTCTGAGAGAACTTTTTGTGGGACAATATGAAGAATGAGATTGCTGACTATACATAAAAGTGTATGGTATGTCAAAAAGTGAAGGATGAAAGGAAAAAGTCTAAAGAGATGTTTCAACCACTACCCATACCAACATAGAAATGTGAGAACATTACCATGGACTTTGTCACTGGAATTCCAAGGACATCCAGAGGAAACAATGTTATATGAGTCATTATGGATCATCTTATAAAGACTGCTCACTTTATCGCAATTCAAGAGGACTTCTCATTGAATCAACTTGCACTGATATACATAAAAGAAGTGGTATGGCTTCATAGAGTACCACTATCTATTGTATCTGATCGAGATCCAAGATTCACCTCAATGTTCTGGAAAAGTATACAATATTCTCTAATCACTAAATTGAACTTCATCACGGCCTATCATCCTCAAACTAATGGCCAATCTGATTGAACTATTCATACATTGGAAGGTATGTTGAGAGAATGTTCTATGGAATTTAAAGGAGGATGATACCAACATATTCCATTGGTCAAATCATATTACAAAAATAGATTCCACTCAAACATCTGAATATCACCATATGAATCCCTTTATAGGAAAAGGTTCAAAACACCAGTGTGTTGGAATTAAGTCGGTGAGCATAAGCTTCTAGGACCTAAAATGATCTAAGAAATAGTGGAGAAGGTGAAAAACATTCAACATCACATAAAGGCATTCCAATGTCGATAAAAGTTTTATGTAGACAATCGTCGACGATACCTTGAGTTCAAAGTTGGATACATGGTATTTCTACGCATATCTCTATTGAAGAAGGTCATGATGTTTGGGAAGAAATGAAATCTAAGTCCCAGGTACATCGGCCCCTTCAAGATTCTTGATCGTGTTGGAGTTGTGACCTATTGACTACACTCCAACCAACCATGGACAAAGTACACGATGTCTTCTACATATCTCTCTAAAGAAATTACATACCAGATCCTTCACATGTACTCTCTTCAGAGGTCATATATTTGGAGAATGATCTTTCCTATGAGGAGCAGCCAATGAAGATCTTGGATCGTATAGATAAAGTTCTACACAACAAGACTACTCACCAAGTAAAAGTAATATAGAGGAACCATAGGTAGGAAGAGGCAACATGGGAACTGGAGGAAGCAATAAAGGAAAAGTACCTGCACCTGTTGATGGCTTAGAATATAAAATGAAATTTCGAGGGAGAAATTTCATAAGGGGGGAAGAATGAAATGACCCAATGTTTTATCAATGGAATTCAATTATTATAATTATTACCTATAGTATAATCAATTATAAAACACAATGAAATATCATGACACTAAATACTATGTGACCATTAAACATAATTTTTCCACTTATGTGTCTTTAATTTCAAAAATATGATATACACGGTTGCGTTCAGGGTTATTTTTGGGGTATGATGGAAAAAACTTAATTTTTGGTGAATAGTAACCTACCCTTATGAATAGTAAATTACCCTTATGAATAGTAATATGACCCTTATGAATATTAAATCATCAAAAATAATATTAACCACACCCATGAATGTATAAATAAAATTTAGGCATCTTATAAGTGTTAATATGATCATAGTAAAGGTAT
The DNA here is from genome assembly GCA_963277665.1 of Viscum album. Taxonomy (NCBI): domain Eukaryota; kingdom Viridiplantae; phylum Streptophyta; class Magnoliopsida; order Santalales; family Viscaceae; genus Viscum; species Viscum album. The sequence continues at coordinate 1,884,738,159 of OY728132.1, forward strand.
TGGTATTTTTGTAAGTCATAAATAATTAATTAAAATTAATTAATTAATTTAAAATAAAATATATTTTCCTAAAAGGTGTTAAGAAATTTAAAATTTTATTGCCTTCTGGTTTTAATATAATTCTATAAGACCTTATGTAATTTTTAAAATCATTATAAAATCAGTTATAGTTTTAAAATCTGTATTTTTCAAGTAAATCATTATTTTAATTAAATATTAAACTTATCATATTTATAAAATTATTTTTGAAAAATGGAGTTAATTTTTGGATTATACATGTCCAAAACTGGTTAGGGTGAATTTTTGGGATTTTTCTAAAATACATGAATTTTTTATGAATAGTAAAATACAATAATTTTCAAATTAAGCTAAATACAAGATTTATAGTCATGGATGATGTTCTAATGATGTAATACCAATTGATTCAAACTCACATGAACTTATTACTAATTTTTTTAATGGAATCGTCACTATTTATGTTCTTGAGGGAAATTAATAAACTAAGGAATTAAATATTATGAAAATCCTCCTCTCCTCCACTATAAACACCACCCCTTCTTACCTCTTCTCTTCACTCCTCTCAAGCCATGTTCCTTGCCTAATTTCTGAAAAAATATATTCCCAAGCTCCTAACCCACGTCCAGCATCCCTTATTCTCTTTAAAAGACCAAATCCTCTCCCCTTAAGAGGCTCTCAAGGAATATTGATTCAAGAGGTAAATTCCTCTTTTCAATTCTTTTACTTTCTTTTCAAGTTCATTTGTTTTCTTTTATATCATTACCTCTCCTAATTCAAATGTTAAGAAAAATATAGTACCTTAAATGTAATGGAATTTTTTTATGATAATGGAGTAAGTTATTATCATATCCCATTTACACTTCTTTTATACTAGTAGTAAAGACACCATCTGAGATGTGTTAATTTACCACATTCAAGGATGATGGATTTTCAATTTATTTTACCATATTCAATTCTGATAATGAAACCATTTTTTTATGGTTGAACCATATTATTATGTAATTTATATCATATGTAAGGTTATTTAATCTTTTATTACACATGATATTAAATTATAATGCAATATCAGTTTCTAGTGATCCAAAACCCGCCAATAAACCCAAAAGGTTATCACTAATGTTTTATATAATGATTCAACTTCACTAAAAGTAACCAAATTAAATTTACAACCATGTAACCTTATGAATGTTCAATAATAAAATATAAATCCAATTCTAGAAAACCATCCCCATTTTTACATTATTATCCATTAATGTATATAAATAAACCGAACATGAAAAAAAGCAGACTTGAATAATGAAATTGATCCTCTTAACCCATCAAAAGGGCCATGAATGAACATAAAAATGTTATAATAAGACAATTAAATATATAATAGGTTTTTTAATTATTAATTAATGAAACTAATTTTAGTATTCAGGTCATTAAGATCAAGGTAATAACACCTTCAGACTTAAGGTAAGGGATCATCTCCATTTCACTTTTATTCAAGAATGTCCTCTATGTTATTCCTTTTATGTGTAATCCATAATTATGGGGTATGATTTTTCACCTCCCACATACTAACATCATGATTTATAAGTGATGAGAAACCCCTTTTATATCTCATTAATCCCTCTTAGGTACACCTGATACCATGCCAATAATCCGTAAGGAATTCTACTCGAACCTCCTTTATTCCATCAGATTGCCTTATCTTTATTTCTACCAAAATAAAGTTATCTTATATATTTATTTGAATATTATAAATGTTTTTTACATGTACAAAATTCATTTATCAATACCCTTTTATCATTATCTTTCAGTTATATACATGTTTAAATGATTTCCTCCTCAATACTTCCTGATAAGCAAAACTATTATAAGGGAACTTCCCAAATTCTAACATGATTTCAAGTGCACACTATCTTCTATTTTAAGAAACAATTGTATTTAAAAATCAGTCTTTTTTATGAAAACCTTATTGGTTAACTTCTGGTTTTATATAAAATATTATTCCCTTTTCTATTTAAAATTCTCATTAGTAGTTTCCTTAAAACCTCACTAAAATGTTTTAATTCTAATGTTTTTAAATACTTTTTTTACAAGTTGTAACTTATATTTTACTTCACTTATCATGATATATGAATTTTTATTTTATGTATTTCATTGTATTATTTAATTACTTTCCTTCATGGACACCTGTATGATATTCCTATTTATTATTCTTTATGACATGATTATGATACCCATTTCTTTCCATGGGTACCCTTATGTTTATGTATGATTGGTTATGTATGATTATTTATGTGTCAAACATATTCATGAAAAATTTTATATGGGTGAGACTAGATATCAGTCCAATGCATTGGGTAAATTTTAGTCTCATGAGACGTTATATGTGATGGTCTTGGTGGTTATCCTTGGCTTGTGCTACCATGTGTGACAGTCTTGGCAATTAGCCTTGACTTAGGCTACCATGTGAAATAGTCTTGGAGGTTATCCTTGACTCATACTAAATTCATGTTTTATTTTTCTTTGACATTACTATGAATTCATGTTTATATGATCCCATGTTTATATGTTAGGATTATGTATGCCATTTATATCTTTATATAATGATCTCTAACCCTTGTGTTGAATCCTTATTCTTATGTTTATTCCCTTATGTGGATTTTTAGCTCATCCATTTGTTCATGTTATCCCCATGTTATAATTTTAATATGTATGAGAACAGTGGAAGTTAGAGGATCTTTATGAAGACTAAATAAATAAATGTTATATTTAGTTTCATGTTTTAAGTTTTATGTACCTAGTCTTCAAAGACACTAGACTTCACAATCCTTGGATTGTATTATAATGTATAATTATGCTTAAATATTGTATTTTTATGTGTAAAAGGCTAGGGTCATTATAAATGGGAATTTTAAATTAATTTATTTAAATAAAATAAAGTACACTTTTTCAAAAATCAGTATTTTTGATTATTCACTCAAAAATCAATATTTTCAAAAAAAATCCAAATCTTCCCTCTAAGATAATTTTTACATGATTATTGAAAAAATAATTTTAATTTATTTTAAATACAATTTATAAAATTAATAATAATTAATTGTAATATCCATGCAAAAAATACAATAAAACCCATTTTTGAAGAAATTATATTTTTAAAAAAGAATTTTTTTTCTTATTAATTTCCTAATTAAACATAATTAAATGAATTTTGATTATTTTTATCAGATATATAATCTACTAAATTCATTATAATTATTTATCAATAGTGATTAATTTAATTTATTCTAATAAAAATGCATTGCACACATAAAAATAGTTTTACTAAAAATATCTCTTTTACCTTCAAAGGATTTTCTCATTAGTTCAAGATAATTGATAATTAATGTATGATTTTTTTCATTTTATTAAGGAAAGATTTTATAAATATATTTCATAATTATATTACGCTTATTTATACCCGTTAATTCAACTTTTTGGTTAAAACAGTTATATTAATAATATATTATAGTTCCTTTTATGATTGATATTATATATGGTATAAGGAATAAAACTTAGTATTATTTTTAAATTAAAATATAAGGATGTTAATTATCCCCCTTAAATAAATTAAATCCTATAAATTTTTATTTGATTCTCATAAAATTAATTTTTCATAGCATGGTAATAAAATCATATATTTATTTATAATAAACTATAATTTCTAGGTTAATACCATAAAACTTACTATTTCATAAATCCATATACCTCTTTTATACTCATTCTAGTAGTTTATTTTATAAAATTATTCCTTGATAATTGTGCTTTATTTTTCACATAAGAGAGTATGTATATTATTTTACCATCAATTTAGAAATTTTAAAAAAATATACATACTTGATTTCTATCCACTTTATAAGTACAATTTAATACTTCATTTGTTCTTTGATCATTTTCCACTTCTATATCATCTCTTACTCTAGAAAAATAATATTAAATATGAATTTTACCTTCATGAACCACTAAAATCAACTTTTAGTAGATCACAAAATTTATAGATGGGTAAAAATGTATTCCTACTGTTTCTATTTATTTACCAAAACTAAAATGGTAAGAACAAGATAATATAATACCCAATAAACATTAATATGAATAAGTATAACATTAATATCAAAAACATCAATGATAACATGTAATTTCAACTTATATAATACTATAAATTTCAAAACCATAAAAATCAAAAAAATATGATTTAACATATTTGAAACCCAACTATTAAAAATATTTGATCACATATTATTTCAAAATCAAGTTTAATTTTATCCTTAAACATCATTAATCACTCTTACTATCATATACCCAAATATGAATATATCTTAATCATATATTATCCAAAATATAATTTTCCCAAAATAAAATGAATCATTAGGACCTAAAACCAAAATAAAATCATATATGATTTATAAATTAACTTTATATTTATTCCTTATATAATATCAACCACTTGGATATAAAAATTACACCCTAGAAGATATGTACCATAATCCCAATTTTTTTTAAAATTTAACAAAAATAACAAGAATCAATCTGTCATTAAATAAATTAATAATTCACATTTTTATTAGTACTATCTAACTTACTTTATGAAAATAAATGAACCAATTATGATAATTATTATCTCATCACCAAGAACATATTATTATATGGGTAATCTATCCCTAAATCATGGGTTCTTAAATAAATATCTCCAAAACTATCACCTTGTCACAAAATCACTTTTCAAGGTAATCAATACCATGAAATATATGTTTCCAAAATAACTATTGTTAATAAGTCCTTGGATATTTCATGATCCCCATAACTTATATAATACTCCATAATATCATTGATAAAATACCACAACACCATAATTCTTGAAACCCAATACATGAACATTTCAATCATTCAATTTCCTTTATAAACATTTATCTAATATTTATTATCTTATTACTTAATACATATTTACTACAATATAGAATATGAATCATTTCCTAATATTCATCAAAATTAATTTTATCATGTTTCATAATTTTAACATAAGTAAAACTATTAAAATATTTTATAACTTTAATATGTTATTAGTAGTTTCTGAATCTCCTATTATAAAAACTTTATTCGTATGATCTTGTTGATCCCATTTTTTATATTACCCCTTAGGGAAATTATTTTCATAACTCCTATACTCCAAAAACATAAAACATATTTATTTTCATTTAATATGGTTCATGGGTACTTATTCTCACATTATTAACATGTAGGAAGTTGAATCCTTTCTCAGTCATGTTCTTTATCGCCTAAAATTCCTTGAAACTTCTTTTTTATCCTAATTAGTGTTCAAGAAACTCACCTGGTATCATTTTTTTGATAATAAATAAAGATAACTAGTTAGTAATAACCAAAATATTATTCACTCAATTTTATATTCTAATTGGTTACTCATTCAGACAACCATCATAGGATCATTCACACCCATTTTTAACATGGTTCCTTCTTGTTCCAACCATTTAATAGAACCAAAAAAAAATTGTGAGTACATAAAATCATAATAAAACTTCATATAAATAACATAAAAACTATGATTTTCTCAACTATTTATATCCTAACCATTTACTAGAACCAAAAAAAATTGTGTGGAGCATGACTTCTCATAGAAAATCAAGAATCTTCTCCTAATTATTGTTGCAGAGCTTCTCTACATTATCTGGTATGATAGAAATTCTTTTATCCAAAAAAAAAATCTCATTTAATCTTAATTTAGGTTAGATGAGGATTCTCATCACCATTAGGGAAGCATCCTCGATTCAAAAAGCTCATTGTGACAACACTATTGGAGACCTTGTGATCCTCCGCCAACTTCCAATTGAAGTTATCTACAGGCATCTGAGGTGCACCCTTGAGGTTTTCTGGTAGGATCCAATCCTAGGTTGGATCAAAATCAATGTTGATGGAGCTTCTAAAGGAAATTCGGGACCTGCAGGATGTGGTTTTATCTTCAGAGATGTCGTTGGTAGTTGTCTTGGATGTTTCTTTGACAGCTGCAGTTTGGCCTCCTCATTGGAAAAGGAAATGTTGGTTGTGATTCATGCAATTTATTTTTTTTAAACAAAAGGGCTGGAACAAGATATGGATTGAAAGTGATTCTACCACCATTGTCCAAGATATTTGGAATGGTATGGTGCACCTTGCGTGGCCTCTTACCACCCACTGGATGAGCTGCCTAGATTCACTTTGGGATATCAGATACATCATCATGGATGCCTTCCGTGAAGCGAACATGGTTGTAGATGGTCTGGAAAATAAGGGAATAAAACAGAGCCACTCTTGGCTAGAGGATCTTCCTGTCAAGCTTCTCCCTCTCTATTAAAAATATTTTAATAATATCCCCTCTTTCCAACTTTTGCAGTTCTTTTTTTTCTATCTAATAAATTTTCTATTGTCCATCGGCCAAGACATCACCTTTAAAAAAAACTATGACGACTAGTTCCATTAACAATATATAATTATAAGATTAATAGAAATTATTTTACTATACTAAATTCCTATGATCCATCAGGTTTGGATTTTTATAGAAGTAGTAAAAACTATTACATATAAAACCTATACATTACATGGTGTAAACTTTTACTCAATTTCCATTTTTCAAGAAAAATGGGATTCTTAAATTTAAACTTTTACTTCATTTAAGTCACTTTTTCATCTCTTAAAAACAAGACACTGTAGTGGAAAGACGGACCTTTCTATATTTTTTACTCATCCTTAGTCCATATAAAAAAAATTAGAAAACTTGGGATGAATATAAAAATGTAATTAATGGATATAAAAAGTAAAGGAAGTCATTAGACCATTTGAAAAACCATTAAATCCATAAAAAATGTTGACCATTTTACATAATAGAATTTGATCTCAAATATTCATTTACTTAACTCATTAAATTTGTTTTATTTACCAAATTTTTTTCTATAAATTTTCATAATAAAGAATGAATGAAAAATCATAATCATGTGGATTTATTAGAAAATAGAAGAACCTGTGAAAAACTTTTTTTTGAAAAACATACCTTTCACCCTTAAAAGGGTTATAAAAATTCTTAAAACATAAGATTATTTTATTACCTTGTGAAGTAAAATGATTTCCATAAAAAATATTTTTAAATCACTTAAAATTCATGTAGGTTCCTTGGGACATAATCTTTATAAAACACCTATAGTGGCCCTTACAAATGTAATAACATACTCAGTTAATTCCAACATAATTCTAAGGAGAAAAAAATCATTACCAAATGAATTTGAGATCTATTTATAGAACACCCATCATAATAAAAAATATAAGGAAAATAACATATATAAAACATGTATATTGTTGAATTCAGATAATAAAATGTTTTTTTAACACTTATAAAGATGAACTTTCTAGATTCATGTAAAAATAAGGATAAAAATAATTTTTTCAACACTTAAAATAAAAATTTCCCAGAATAACTAGAAAAATATTTTCTTTAAAAACCATGAAAACTTTTAGATGTTGATTATTAAAGAACAAAGTTCATGATGGTGGTAAATTCTGTTCATGACACATACGATAAAAAAATATTCCTTTCAAACTTTTTTAAAAAATAACTTATATAGAAAACATTAAAAATATAATTTTATAAACCACTTTAAGGAATGTCAAAGAGAGTTTTAAAATGAATTTAAATGGACATTTTAATTTAAGAAAAAAAATTCAAAAATTTTTAGCAAGCATGGATATGGAGGAAAAATATTTAGAAAGAAAAAATTCAAACATTTTAAACAAGGTTTTAATGAAAGTATCATACGCCTTTAGTACCTTTTGAATAAAAATAACAATGAAGTACAGAAATTGAAAAGGATTGGTAAAAAACTTTAATTTTAGTAAAGGAATAATAAAATACATTTATAATGAAATATATTGATGTGGAAACTAATTATTCTATTTTTCCACATCATTTGTGCAGTTTAAATTATGTTTTTATTATTAAAATATGCCTTAAATGTTTTAATTATAGTGTTGTTAATTTTTAAGTAAAATTTTAAATTAATCAATTTTACGTTAAATTTATGGTTTTATGTTTAAATTTTTAAATGTTTTGAGATATGATTTTTTTATTTAATTATTGATTTTATTTTAAAGTATTAATTATAATAGTTTTGAATTAATTATTGGGTTCTGATAATTTAATCTTTATTTGTTTATTTATTTAATGTAATTTAAATTTTATTATTTATTTTAAATTTTATTATTTTAACATTTTTATTTTAAAATTTCATTTTTAGATTTAATTAAAGTTGTTGGAATGTGTTTTAATTTTTTAATTTAAAATTTTATAATGTTAGATAATTTAATTTAATTTTTTTAGGCACATTCAATGTTCATGTGCATGATAAAATCTAGTAAAGGGGTGAAGCAAAGATGCTCCACCTTAACTGACTGCATGACTAGACAATTGACTATGACTTATTCTTTCAAGTTACCATAAGAGTTAGAAATATCATTCGATTAAAATTTAGAAAACTTATTCAATCAACCCTACATTGAAGCTGCAATCGACCAAGCCAAGAAGAAATTTTGGAAAAGGTTATGATCCAATGTTTCTATAAATGAGAAACTAAAGATGAAAATTTTAGTTGACCATGAATTATATATAGTTTATTATTCTTGAAAATAGGTAAATCAAGGAGTGATGATCAAGATCGAATGAACCGACTACAACATCACATACTAAATACAGGGACCCAATCTGAACTTCAAAAAAATTTCATAAAGATGGGAAATTGTTTTTTTATCCCTATTGAATAATTTTTTCACAAAGATGGTGGATTTTTGAACCAAAGAGTTTTTACACTAAAACCAAATGAGGAATATTACTAATTTTAGCTTGAAGTATTTTTTTAATCTGAAGCTGGTTGATGATTATTGACCAATTAAGATCAGTACTGAACATAATGTGATGAAGATGAAGCTTGATATTTCAAAATTAAGATAATCTATGTTTCATTGATGTGTGTTGATGAATCAAAATAGGGATATAAAACATAATATGGTTTAGGCTTGTAAAATAATGTGATGCTTGATATAGAGAAGATGAGCATGGATCTAGAGTTGAGGATGATTGAGTTGTGTCTACTAAATATGTCATCGATAATGTATCTAGATAAACAAGAAAAAATAATTAAATCCTATGAAGGATATGACACCACCATTTCATAATCTCATACCAAAACAGCGAGATGAAAACTCAATTAAACCATCATTGATGGAAGTCAACCCAAGTTCGAGATTCAATGGAGGTTATGCTTTGGGTGTGAGAAATATGAAGTCATATTTATCGGATTTCAATGTTGTTTCAATGGAATAAATAAAGAAATCAATTTGGAATGATTTGGTAGTCATATTTGTGAATAAATGGGAAAGGGGTGAACTCAAACTAATATTTTAATATTTATGATCATGAAGATGGTTGAAAAAGGATAAAGTTAGGATTTGAAGAAGTTGGTATAGGGAATCATGTATTAATGTGAGGATACTGAATAATGGATATTAAAAGTTGATATTGGGGATTAATTTCCATGATCCTAGTATTAATGTTTCATTTACACCTACTATGTACCATTACATCATGCTAGACTGACACATCATGTCAGGGTAACCCTCTTATCCATGGTTTGGGAGGAGGGTTAGATGATAAGTGCCTGTTGTGATGTCTCAGCCCAACTCACTTGATAACAGCAGCTAATCCAGTGGTCACATGACCTTAAGTGTGCCTCTCCATATATCATAGGCTACTGACTAGCATCAAGGGTCTATGGTGGTACAGTGGGGATATTATACCCTTATAATCAGAGTGGCATAGCGGTGAGATAAAGAATAAATAACGAAAGCATAATAAGAAAAATAGAGTTGTGAAAGAAATTTATTCATACATTAATAATACATCTATCCAAAAGTGGAACCATATACAAAATGATGAGTATGTCATACAGATAAAAAAATTAAGTCATGCATATATACTTCTATATCAAAATGAACAAAATACCAAAAAAGTATATCCAATAATATCATGATCTAAGAATTAGTCTCATGCTCTCAATCTCCCATGCTATAATCAATCAAGCATCCAAGACTGGGAACTTTCCCTTTTCCCTACCTAAATCCACAACTTTTTTTTGGGTACCAAATAGTGGTTTGAATTGGGTATCAGATATACTCAATAGGGCACCACAAACAGTGTCTAAAATTATCCAACCAGTGCATATAATATGAGAAGTGTATATATATAGTAATGGTAAAGTAATCATGTAAACTATAAAGGATCAGCTTCGACTCCTGATAGACACCAAGATGACACTTCCTGATTTAGTCCATGCTGAGAAATCTCTGAACAAATGTCATCACAAATGTCTATATATATATTCATTATATATGTAATGACTTTTATATACATATATATATATACATAGTTCTATGGAGGACCCAATACATAAATCAGGCATCCTTTTCTAGTCACTATAGTCATATAAAGCAGTAGGGGTTTCCATGACTGCGTATCATATCAATAGGGACGTTATGCTTGAGTGTCATAGGTGTATGGGATGTCATGCCCGATTATCATATTAGTAGGGATTCCTTTCCCAAGTATCACATGTATATGGGATGACATGCCTGAGTACTATATTAGTTTGGATTCCATACCCGAGTGAGCTATGTGGGACACCATGATTGAGTAACATATCAGTATGGATTCCATGCCCGAGTATCACAAGGAATAAGAAGTCAAAATGTCTTTAGTATGAGACAATAAATGATTTATAATTCATTAGTGTTCCACTTAAACAAGGGTGTAACCATTGTTTATATAAAATCACATGATAAGTTCGTATCACTCAATTCCATTTAATTCATTATCATATTTCTTCTGGATTATAATAAAAACCACTTTAGATGTGGTTCAATCACATAGAATTCATAATATAAATTGGGAGATTCCATAAGCACACCTCATGGGGAGGAATTAGTCTATGGGGACCTATTCCAACCATAATGAGTCATAAGGTCACTTCTATCAAGGCTAACAAATTATTTAAGTTACAAGTGATTTTTTATGTCAACACATGTAAAATACAGCATGTGGAATCATAATGCATAATATAAAGAAATAATGCTTGAGGGATAATTACTATACCACCTACCTTATGGAGGTAAAGGATTACTCTTCTAATATTGGATTTTGATTTGGCCTAGAACAAAAGAAAGAAAACTAGACAATCACTCTAAATATATGAAATATTAGCTTCCAAAAAAATAAAACTAAATAAGGAGAGATAAACTGAGAAAATAAGGTAATAGATTGAAGATCTTACTGAGTGGTATCCAACAAGAAAAAGAGTGGCTCGATCATATATTGGATAAGGGAGAACCATGTGGAAGGAGAAGAGGAAATCTCCATGTGTATCTCATGTGTGGAAGAAGGATTGTTCATAAAAAATAAGTTTTCTTCCTTTTTTGAAAAAAAGGCCATTAAATATTCACAATGTGAAAAAGATTCATATCATGAATTCCTAGGGTTATGAGTAAAACCAATCACACCCTGAATTAAATTCATGGGGTAGGACTAGAGCAATTCACATCATAAAATGGTTCTTAAGCCAGGATCCATCCTCTTTCTACCTTCTTCCCAAAAACAAATTGACCATCATAAAGTCATGGTTACTAGGTCTAATCCAAATAGGAAATCTTAATTAGGGTTTATCTAAATTTAAATTATCCATACCTCATATGAAAAATCCAATATATTACAGTATTCCTCTCTTAAAACAACTCATCTCTGAGTTTCTCTTCAAATGGTGGTAAATCTTCTTGTGAGAATAACTTTGACCACTGAGCATGTATGTCGGCCTCTCTCTCCCAAGTCTCATCCTATACATGGTTGTACTACCATAAAACCCATACTATAGGGACATACCTTCCTCTAAGTTCCTTTGTTCTATAATCAATGGTATAAATAGATTGCTCATAAAAAGAAGCATCAACCTCTAATTAAACATTCTTAGGATAAAATGTATGAGATAGGTCGGCATGACATCAGGGAAGCTGTGATATATAGAATACGTTGTGCATGGATCAGTACCTCTAAGGAAGATCTATTTTATAGTCTAATGACCTAATTCTCTATAATTTATCTAAATTATTAAAATTACAAAGAAATATATTTCTCTATCTTTGAATACATATATTCCCCAGTCTTAGAGAAATACTTAAGAAAACCTGATCCCCTACCTTGAACTCTAGAGGTCAGAGATGTTAGTTGACATAGGAATTATGTCTAGACTGAGCTATAAAAAACTATTTTATGATAATCTTCACCTAGTATGAAGCATCCTGAATAAGATGAGGTCCTAGTAGCACTGCCTCTCCTATTTCTAACCTATATAGGGATTAACGACATTGCCTACCATATATAGCCTCATAAGAAGCCATCTATATATTAAATTGGAATCTATTATTGTAGGAAAACTCAATGAGAGGTATATTTTTATCATAAGAACCTCTAAAATTAAGGATACATGTTTAGGGAATTTCCTCCAATACATGTATCATCAATTCTGATTGGACCTCGGTCTGTGGGTGAAAGGTTGTGCTCAAAAACACCTGTGACCCAAGAGTAATTTGTAACCCCATCTAGAAACTCAATGTAAAATGTGAATACCTATATAAAACTATAGTATGAGGGACCCTTTATAGGTTTATAATCTCATTGACAAACAATGTCCCAATCTCATTCACTAAGAATGTCTCCCTGGTAGGAAGAAAAGGAGAGACCTTCATCAGCCTTTCCCTGACTACCCAAACCTCATCACTACCTCTAGGTGACCTCAGAAAACCAATCACAAAAATATATAGAGACATATACCCATTTACATTCTATTGAAATGTGGAACACCTAGTGATAAAACTCATGATCTAACTTTTCATCACATGCCACCAATACTGGAGGCACTTATCTCAGTAAATCTTAGAAATCCATGGGTGTAATGCAAACTATAAATCATGATATTCTCACATAAATTTAAATCACATGTTTGTAGGAACCTGTAAATTCACTTGAATAATAAGGACCTCATATCCATTGATAACCCAACCCATAGGTGGATCCCCACCCGAAACACTTCCTTAGGACTAAGACCTTGGGATTAGAGAACTACCACCTCTTCAATCTATCAAGAAGTGATTAGGTTCCACTAAGACCATAAGTAAAGGACACTCATGAATCTCATGAACCTCTAGATTCATCTCAGATAGAATACACATCAACCTCCATTCATCATTGGCTTCCTGAATAGATTCCATCTGAGTTTTCCAACTCAAATTATGAGTAATTGTGTTACCATTTACATGCATATAGGCAAGATAAAATTTGTATGATTAAAGGTATTAAACCCAAATTATCTATATGAATTTTCATTAATATTATATAAAGATATATTTCAAGCATTTTTGGTCTGTAAAAAACAAAAAAAAACTATCCTGGGAGTAATGTCTCAAAAAACTCAAGGCATGAACGAAAATTGTTATCATGAGATCATGAATCAGGTAATTACTCTCATAAGGCCTCAAATGGTGAGACTCATATATAATGAATCAATCCTCATGTATTATAAATTTTCTCATCCCAATACCTGATGCATCACAAAAACACTATATAGTATTTCCCCGACTCTAGCAGAAGCATGATCGACACTAAAGTCAATCTTATTTTTAACTCCTAAAAGGCATTCTCGCATGCTTCAGACAAAAATAAATTCACACCCTTTTTTTCATGTTGGTAAGATGTGTTTTAAGGAATGAGAAGTAGTGTATAAAGTTCTTGTAATATCTAGGAAACCCTAAGAAACTCTATATGACAAAGAAATTATTTGGATGATGCTAAGAAACAACATCACTCACCTTCTATGGGTCAACTGATACACCTTTCTCTGAGATAATGTAACCCATAATGTAAACCTTATCAATATAGAAGTGGAATTTAGTGAACTTATCATACATATGGTGCTCTATTAGTGTATTCAATATGATATCAAGATGTTTGGCATGGTCGTGTTGAGTATGTGAATACACCAAGATATCGTATATGAAAAATACTATAAATGAATCCAGATATGGGTGTAAAACCCAATTTATCAAGGCCATAAAGACTAAAATAGTTTTTTTGAGACCAAAAAGCAGGACTAAATTCTCATATAAACCATACTAACTTAATAAAGTCATGTGTGGTATATCAAAAGTTCATACTCATACCTGGTTGTTTCCCAAACTCAAATAAATCTTGGATAAAACCCTTGATCCTTTGAGCTGATTGAAGAGGTCTTCAATATGAGGTAGTGGATACCAATTCTTAACCATAAGCTAGTTCAACCGAAGATATTCCACATAAATTCTAAGTGTACCATCAGCCTTCTTGTAGAAAAGGACATGTGAACCCCATGTCAAAGTGATGAGTCATATAAAACCCTTAGCCTTTAATTCCTCTATTACCCTCTTGAGAACCTACAACTCCATAGTAGTCATCATGTTAATTGGAATGGATAATAATTCAGATCCTATCACAAGATCAATAGAAAACTCTACCTCTATCTTAAAATGTATTCTATAAAAGTTTTTAGGAAATATGTCTCTGAAGAGATCAACTAAATAAGGGAAATCATCTTGACATACACCCTGATCATCTAGAAAAAGGATAGAAATCTAGATTGTCACTCCACTAATTTAATGATGCTCTATTCAATCTCATATCACTTGTACATCCCATTATTCCTTTAGTATATAACTTCCACCCTCTGGTGATGTAAAGGACACCCTATGGGGATATAAATCCACATAATCAAGGTAAAGAACCAACCAGTCCATTCTGAGAATGATTTCAAAACCATTCATCTCAAGGATGAAGAGGTTCCATAGAAAATTAATGCCAACTATCTCAAGGAGGGACACCTTACACTATAATACTCTCTCTGAATTTATACCCAATGTATTTTCAAGGTTTATCACCCCACCAAGGTACGTAATTTCAATTTTGATACTTTCCAAAATTCTCACAAATATGAATGAACATGAAGTATTAGTACTGAATAAGGAAGAAAATAAAGTAGATTATACTGGAATAGTACCTATAACTGTAGATGGACCGGTGCTCTGATCCTCTAAGAAAAGGTCGTACTGCATAGATATGGCTAGATCTGTGGCCCCGAACTGCCCTGAATAGGTCCGCCCTACTAGAACTCTACATTCAAATCTTGGATTCCTTGTACATGACCACCTCCTCTGCCTGAAAAGATGGAAGTACTATAGTTAAATTCATAGAAATTTTCTACTAATCCCACACGTTAAGGTGGAGATGATATGGATCCTATCCTACTAAGAACATATGGGAAAGTTCTACAAAAATGTTGAAGATTCCCCAACCTTCTATAGCCTCAACACTCAATGGGATCTTTAAGAAACTTGGTCTTATTATTCCCTAGATTTATACACTGGCGGAAACCACATAACTATTAGTGGGTGTCATTTGGATGTCACTTCCCCCATGTGAAATCTCAAAGCAATGTTTCTAGCCACTAGTTGAACCACTTCCCTATCTTAGTTATGAACCACCCTGGTCTACACTGTTAGCTTCCCTCAAGTTTTCCTCAGGGATAAGGACCAAATTTACTATTTCTAAAATGATGGTCAACCAAAATAAAATTACCTGAGATCAAATTTTGTATATGATATCATCCTAAAAACATCTTTTTGTCTCCAACTTGTAACCAGCAAGATTCATTGTGAAGTGTTGGAGCTCCATGAACCAAGAAGAATAGCTCATTATAGACATAGTAACCTGTTGTAGATGTGTAAACTCTCTATCTTGGTCCACTCTCAACATTTGGGTAAATAAATATTCATAGAATATTGTATGAAATCCCACCCAGGTCATACCCTGATGGCGGCCTACCTAGGTCATCATATCCCACCATATCTTGATATAATCTCGAAGCATATATATAGAGAGCTTCACTTTGCTCTCATGAGGTGTCTCAAGGTGTTAAATGATATTAAGCATATCCTACAGTCATGACTCTATATCATGAGGGACATTATCCACTAAAAACGTGGGTAGATGATGCTGCTGAAATTATCATGTCAACTCTACCATAGTAGGGGCAGGTCGCAGGGCTCCCTGCATGGTCTCTATGAGCCATAATAATCCCTCTCAAAACTAGGAATCAGTTATCATGTTGGTTATAATAGGTGGTGAATCGGGTGTCACTACTGGGGGGTTTGGTCCCACTATCTCTAGAATATGGTCATTGACACCTTCCTGGAGATTGACCTGAGGAATTCATGGTGGAATAGCTCTAAAATTTCCAAACACATGCCTTAGAACAAGATTTGGTAATATAATATTCCATGAGTATAAGAAATGCAATAGATATTTCCTACTACCCACTACTAAGGTTGGGTTAGGGTTAAGTTCTCCACTATAAGTTTGGGGTCCCAGTATATCGACTTTCAATTGAGAGTTATAGAGAAAAATACCCATTATGTTTCAATTGGAATCTATATTTAATGGAGACTATTTCATTTCAAAATTTAAATTCATTTAATTTTGTAGTAATTTATATAGAATTTTTTTTTAAAAAGTGATTAAATTATATAGATCACAATTTCCAATTTATAAAGGACCATAAAATTTATAAATTGAAATGTGGCATCTATTTAATCATAACTATAAACATATTCTGTTACATGTGACCATTGGTCCATGGATCAATGTTCCATAATTGAATATTTAATGTGTCATCATCAGGCTATGTAGGAAAGAAATATTAGGTTGATGTAGGCAATTTAAGTAACCAATTATGGTTATCATTTCTCTATAATAAACATTATCATAATTACATATATATGAGTCATGGAGCTTATAGAAACCACAAGAAATACAAACAATGAGTTTCACCTATATGGCATTGAATAATGCATGACATGTGAGTCTCTACATGCTTATGATTATTCATGATTTAACACTTCATTTTTGTATCAGGACAAGGGTAAAATAGAATCCAAAAATCATAATAATAATAATAATAACATATCATTTTTTTCACCCAACTATAAAATCAAAAAAACTATAATAATAAAAATCTAAAAATAGAAATTCCCATGCTTAGTAAGTTGGTTTTTCTCTATACATGGGTTAGCTACTTCCAGGTGCAATCTCGTTACCAAATTCTGACACTCTAATCTCCTTTCTACCATCCCAAAATAATAAGGTAAATAAAAAGAAACATATGATACCACATTTAAATGACTAATACTAGATCACTTGATAATTGTAGATGAATAGGTTTCCACATGACCACAAGCACGCGTCCTCATATGCTAGAGGTTTCTGACTAGAAACGAGAGTCCATGGGGCTATAGTGGAGAGAATATACCCACATAACCAGAGTGTCACAATGATGAGATAATGAATAAAAATCATAATCATAATAATAAAAATATAGATTTAGAAATAAATCATTCATAAAATAATAATACATCAAGCCAAAAGTGGAACCATATAGAAAATGATGAGTATGTCATGGAGCTATACAAAATGAAGGAATATGTACATAGAGGTATATCAAAATGAACAAAAGACAAAAAAAGGATATCAAATAGCATCAAAAGACAAGTCTCAGTCCCACGCTCAAACACTCCCATGCTATAATGAAATCAAGCATCCAAGACCGATCACTTTCCCTTATCCCTACCTACATCCAAGATGTTTATTTGGGTACTAAATAGTGGCACGAACAGGGTGTGAGATATACTCATTAGGACACCACCAAAGGTGTCTAAAATTATATAGTTAGTGGATATAATATGAGTAGTGTGAATATATAATAATGATAAAGTAATAATATAAATTGTAAAGGGTTATCTTCAACTCTTGAAGAACACCAAACTGATACTAGCTGCTTCAGTCTGTGCCAGGAAATCTCTAAAAATATATCACCATGAATGTATAAATATATATATATTCACTATATACATAATGATATTTATATCCATATATATATTTGTGTGTGTGTGTAGTGTTATCCAAGACCTGAGGCGTAACTCAGGCATCCATGTCTAGTCACTAGAGTGTAACACCAAAAGACTTTTCAATATTTTTCTTTTTGAATAAATTTAATTTTTTTGATAGCATGATTTATATGCAAAAACAAGTTAATATTAAACTAAACAAAACATTGAAATTATATTGTGGAACACACAACACTAATTTGGCTTGTGTTACACACAATACCGAGTTCCTTAAATATATTTCATTACACACAAAACCAAGTTTTACAAAACTACAATATACTATTAATATTATTATTTAATATGATTGTTATTAACTAGTCATTCTAATAACATGTATGAAAAGGATTAACTAAATTTGGAAAAAAAATACATATGTTTATATAATTCTTTGGTGACCAATTAAATATAAATTAATATAAAATAAATTAAATATAAAAGAAATTTTTCTATAAAAAACTATTGTTATGCTCTTAAATGCATTTTATCTTAATAAATTAAATTAATTACTATTAGTGAATGATATAAATGAAATTTATATGTTATATGTTCAATAATTTTTTTTTTAATTCATCTAATATATTTTATCATCATAAGATAAGTAAAAAAATATAATTTTATGCATAAAAAGTTATATGTTTTTTAAAGGAAGGTTTGCAGCCTTTTAATGACAGACTTGTTTTAAAACTAAATTTTTAAAATTTTATAAATTTATTATGAAAAAATAAACTTAATTTTTAAATAGTAATAACAAAATTTACTTTAGGAAAAAAATTTATATTTTTTTGAGAACTTTTATATTTTGATGAATAATGAAAAATACTAAATTTTAAATGAAATTTTTTTTTCATATAAATAATTTATAGGGTTAAATTATAATTATAATTTATTTTAAAGTTAAATTAGATCAATTTTATATCATTTAATCTAAATTAGTTCATTTTAATCCTTTTAATATTTATTTTATATATAAAATCTTAGTAAACTTTTGGACATTTTCATTTTAAAAACCCTTTTTCCCATCATGTATGTGGGATTAATTTTAAATTAGTTTATACCACTTGTGTGATTTGAATTTGGAAAAATGAATTAAATATTATTAATCATAATAATTTATAATAAGTCCAGCTTAATTTTTTACCAAAGTGATTAGTGAAAACAGTTAAAATTAATCACAGTGATTATATTAAAAACGAGATACTTAATGACTAAACATAGAATATAAGGTGTAAAAATGACCATAAACTTTTCAGAAACCCATTATATGGACATATTCAGACCCTAATACTTCATTTATTGATTTTTTTGCGTTATATAAGCCTCTTGGTTGGTAAAAATTTGGGGAGCACACAAATATTTTCAAGAATACCCAATGTGTCCTCTCCACCACTTATAAAAGGGAACTCACCCCATCACTTATTCACACCTATAAATTACTTTATCCCATACAAAACCTACCCAAATAATCTCCCAAAATCACTACCCTAATTCTATAATACTCACTTAGGGAATTAATCCAACCAAGGAAGTCTTTTGGTATAAACCAAAAGGAGTTATCTGGAAAAGAGGTAATATTCTTCAACAAGAACTTTTATTTTATTTATTTATCCACACCTTAAATTATTCTTATATAATTATTATATAATAAATTAATTGTCCTAAATATATGGATATGTTTTTATATTAAGGTTTCATCCTACACTTTCACACACTTCCATCAAATGGGATACGCAATCATTGTTTGTGTGTATGATAGACTACCTCCTCACAGACCGATGTTGTTCACTCTTTCATTACCACCTTTCAAGGTTGGGAATAATGATGGACTTATAGTTTATATATGGTATATATTATATTTATTATTTCTTTAGTATTATTTAATTATTATATAATACATACCTTAATTCTTTCCATTTTTTGGGAATATAATAGGGGTGAAATTTCAGTTAGGTCGGGTCTGTCATGCAAAGAGTCGGGCCGCTGACCACTATTCGGGCTGGACCAGGCCAGCCTGAACAACCCCATGAGGCGGCCCGAGCCCGGCGTCGGGCTGGCCTAAACCATCGGGTTGGGTCGGGCTTTTTCAGGCCGGGCTGGGCTTTTTCGAGTCGGGCCATAGTGGGCTTTTATTATTTTCAAAATAATTGTCTCTTTTAAATTTTTTTTATTTAAACATTTTTTTAACATTTATTTAAAACGTTTCTTTACATTTATTTTTAAATTCATGTTTTATGTAAAAAAAATTATTTTAGTTTTTATTAACATTTTACAGAGGGTGGATATGTTTTTTTGTCTAAATAGATTTATATATTGTGAATATATATATATATATGTGTGTGTGTGTGTGTGTGTGTATTATTTGCAAATTGTAAAAAAAATAATGAGGGGTGTGCAGCTGTCGTCGGTGAGTTTAAAGCCTTATTATTTAAAAGTTTTTCTAACATTTATTTAAAACATTTTTTACATTTATTTTTTTTTTAACTTATTTATAATTTTTTAAGCGTTTGTTAATATTTTTTATTTAAACATTTTTATTTAAACCATTTTTTAACATCTGTTTAAAACGTTTTTTTACATTTATTTTTAAATAATTAATTTAAAACATTTTTGGATTTTTTTTAAACGCATGCTTTTTACAAGTATTTTTTTAAAACATTTAACTTTGTTTCATATTTTAATGTAAAAAGTATTTTTTAAGTGTTTGTTTTAAAAAAAATAATTTAAATGTTTGTTTTAAAAACTTTTTTAAACATTTTTATTTAAACCTTTATTTAAACCATTTTTTAACACTTGTTTAAAATGCTTTTTTTTTACATTTTTTTTAGATGTTAATTTAAAAAGTTTTTTTGAATGCATATTTTTTACATGTATTTTTTTAAGTATTTAACACGTTTTATGTAAAAATATTTTATAGTGGGTGAATATGTTATTTTTTTCTAAATAGATTTATACATGTCTGTGAATTTATATATATTATGTACAAATTAAAAAAAAATAATGAATTATTGGGGGGTACGCATTAGTGGGTGGTGGGTTTAAAGTGTTGTTATTTAAACATTTTTTTACATTTATTTTTTAACTTATTTATGAAAAGTATTTTTAAGCGTTTGTTTAATTTAAAACATTTTTTTAAACAAGTTTTAATTTTTTTGCAGGGCAGGCCCAACCCGACCCTATCTGAACTGAAATTACACCCTTAGCGGGTGCGCAGCAGTGGGTGAGTTAATTGTTTTCTAAATAGATTTATATATGTATATATAGTATATATAATATGTGCAAGTTTTATCATATTTTAAAAAAAATTAATGAGGTTGGGGGTGTGAGAATATCATTTGGTGAGTAACCCGGGAATTCTCCCCAGCCCGGATTTGATCCTGGGTATTTTGGATGCCAAGCAGGAGTCTGAACCATTACAGTACTTGCAACACTGTAGAAGGGCACTATAGTATCACTGTAGCGGCGGTGGATTGTAGCAGCAGAAGCACTGTAGCAGCGGAGGGACTGTAGCAGGCACTGTAGCGGTGGTGGTATTGTAGCAGGTACTGTAGCAGTGTGGGTGTTGTAGCAGTATTGTTCACCGAGGGGTACTTTGGGCAAAATAATGGGCTTTCTAGCCTTGTATTCAGGCCACTTGGCCTTGGGCCTTTGGGCTATGTAATGGGTCACCCTCTACCCAGTCTAAAGAGGTCTTTGCTTTAATAATAAATTGAGGTTTCGACCCCAACCTTTAAATATATATATATATATATATATAATATGAGAAAATTGTAAAAAAATAATTAGGGGTTGGGGGTGCGCTATAGTGGGCGGGTAAAATTTTTTTCTGAATAAATTTATATATAATATATGCAAGTTGCAACATATTTAAAAAAAATTAATGAGGTTGGGGGACGTGCACGAACATCATTAGGTGAGTGTGTTATTTTTTGTGTTAATATAAAATAAGTTATTATATAATATTAAATCATTGACACACACACACACATATATATTATTAATGGATTTTTAAAAGTCACACTTAATTGATATATATTATTAATAGCTTTATATATAATATTAATGGCTTTGTTTATATATATATATATATATATATATATATATATATATATATATTATCATATCATTGATATATATATATATTTAGTAGATTTGTTTTTATATATACATATATATAATATGCAAGTTTCATCATATTTAAAAAAAATAGTGAGGTTGGGGGTGTGCGCGAATATCATTAGGTGGGTATGTTATTTTTTTATTAATATATAATAAGTTATTATATATATATAATGTTAAATGATTGATATATATATATATAATATGAGAAAATTATAAAAATAATAATGAGGGGTTGGGGGTGCGTCGCAGTGGGTGAGTTAATTTTTTTTCTAAATAGATTTATATATGTATAGTATATATAATATATGCATGTTGCAACATACTTAAAAAAAATAATGAAGTTGAGGGACTTGTACAAACATCATTAAGTGAGTGCTATTTTTTTATTAATATACAACAAGTTATTATATATATATATAATATTAAATCATTGATATATATATATATATATATATTAATAGCTTTGTTTATATATATATTATATTAAATCATATACATATACATATACATATATATATTATTAATGGATTTTTAAAAGCCACACTTAATTGATATATATTATTAATATCTTTATATATAATATTAATTGCTTTGTTTATATATATATTATCATATCATTGATATATATATATATATATTAGTATATTTGTTTTTATATATACATATATATATAATATGCAGGTTTTGTCATATTGAAAAAAAATTAGTGAGGTTGGGGGTGTGCGCAAACATCATTGGGTGTGTTATTTTTTTATTAATATATAAAAAGTTATTATATATATAATGTTAAATGATTGATTTATATATATAATATGCGAAAATTATAAAAATAATAATTAGGGGTTGGGGGGTGCGTCGGAATGGGTGAGTTAAAAAAAAATTCTAAATAGATTTATATATATATAGTATATATAATATATGTATGTTGCAACATACTTAAAAAAATTAAAGAAGTTGAGGGACTTGCACGAACATCATTAGGTGAGTGTGTTATTTTTTTATTAATATACAACAAATTATTATATATATATATAATATTAAATCATTGATATATATATATATATTAATAGCTTTGTTTATATATATATTATATTAAATCATATACATATACATATACATATAAATGTACATATACATATACATATACATATACATATACATATACATATACATACATATATATATATATATATATATTATTAATGTATTTTTAAAAAACACACTTAATTGATATATATTATTAATGGCTTTGTTTATATATATACACTATTATATATATAATTATATATCGTTGTATATATATATATTTATACACACATTATAATTATATATAATAATAATTATATGTATATATATAATATTATTTTTTGTTAATATATAATGATATATGCGCATATATATAAAAATATATATATACACACAAATATATATATATAGATACATATATAGATAAATATATATGTATACATATACATGTATATATATATATGTATATATATATGTGTATGTATATATGTACATATACAAATATATAAATAAATAAATATATATATATATATGAATATAGATATATAGATAAATACATACATACATATATATATATATATATATCTATATATATATGTTGGTGATTATTTTACAGGCGCAGCCTTGGGAGCTCGTGGTAGGGGGATTGAATCCCCCTACCCATAGTTTTCCCGTTAAATTTTTTACAGCGGGATGGGCTTCGCGTGGGCCAGCGGGCCGGGCTTTTTTGGATCGGCCCGGCATGGCCCGTGGGCCTTCTTGGAAAGGCTCAGGCCCGACCCGCTGAACCAACGGCCCAAGCCCGGCCTGGCCCAATGCGGGCTTTGCCGGGCCAGGCCGCTCGGGCTTTCGGGCCTGGTCTGTCAGGCTTTCGGGCCGCCGGGCCAAAATTACACCCTTGGAATATGATAACATCATTTGTGGATGTGTGGACTACCGCCTCCTCAACGTGATGTGATTTGTTCACTCTTAAGATGGAATGTATTAAGGATGGGTTTAATAAAAATATGTGAAATATATGTCATAAAATTTATACTTTAATTATAATATACATATATATCATTCTTTTCATTCTTTTTATATGATAATAAAATGGAAATAGTGTTCATCCGTACGTACGACCTACAGTCTCCATGAATGGTGTATTCCATTTCCTATCACTAAATATTATGGATTACTCTAAATACACATATAATGAATATATGTGATATAAATGAAATCATTATTATATTCATGACATAATTACCTTTTTGGTAATATAATATATCAATTTATTTATTACCCTTTCATACAATAAAAAAGTGATAACATCGTTCGTGGACATGTAAACTACCGCCTCCTTGAAGCGATGTGATTATTTTTTCATCATAAGTATTATATATAAATGTATATATTTTTAAATAATATGGTATTTAATATATAATTATCATTATTTAAAGATAAATTTTACTTACCTTTTTTCTATGATGATCATTGAAAAATGGAAATGTTACTCATGCATATATACGCCATACCGTCTCAATGATCATAATGTTAGTTCATTCTTCATAACCACCATCCATGATTGGTTTTAAAAGTATAATTGATGTATAAATATGATAATTATTTCATGATTATTATTTCGTATGTTTTTAAATAATGACCCCTTTGACCATAGTCTACCTACCAAAGTCATTTTTGACACAGAAATTGAATATGGTCAAAACATCTTACTTAAACATAATTCATTAAGTAATTTTATATAACTTGTTAATAAGTGAAATAAAAGTAATAATAAAATTTAAAAAGGTTTTAAAAAATTAAATAATTAACATAATTTTATTATTCAGGAAGACAGAGACATGCATGACATGTTTGACTCAAAGTAATAGATTTCCATCTCACTTTTTACGTTTGTGATATAAATGTCATATTCACCACTTACTTATTTTATGTGATGTATTTACTACCCATTTTGATATATTATATCATTAATTATTTATCTTCATGGTATTTCAATTTTTCATTTTATGATTATTACTTTTGGGGCTTCTGATTCAGATGTTGCCACAATTGTAAGGGATTTCATCTCAATTTCCATTCCATTGAGATTTATTTGTTATTATTCACCAATTCAATTTGATGTGGTGTATATACTAACCATTTTAATTTAATATCGTGATTAAATCATACTTCATGGTATTTTATGTCTCACTTTGAATTATCCCGTCTAATGGGTTTTGACTTGAAAATTACCTAGTGGTAACATCAATCTTTTAAATCTCACTTCCTTTTGTGATTGTTAACTTTCTCTTAAAACAATCACTTCTTATGATAATTATTTTCATTGTAAACTAAATTTGTCTTAAATATACATATTATTATGTAATGGATATTATTATTTCCTAAATCATATACCATCATTACATATAGTTTATACTTTGAAAGTTATTTGATTAACTGGGGAATTATTGATAAATATGTTTCCTTTACTCAATACAGATATTTGATAAGGCACATTGTTTATAAATTAAATCGATTATTTGATATATGATGAATGATTTGGAAATTAAATAAATGGGTTAGGGACCAGTTGATGCAAACCCCTCGATGCTTCGATAGTCTCATGAGACGAATCAGTTGGCCAAATCTGATGGATTTTTACCCAGTATGTTTTAAACCGTCTTGAGGATAGATCTTAATGGTAAATTTGTCATGTTCCTGGGAAACATGAAGTCTGATAATTAAGTATTTCCTTCATTAAATATTTATTTATTTTTATCCATAATATTTTCACTATGAAAAAATATATGGATTCATTTTATTATCATTTTATTATTTAAAAGGCATGTGCATTCAGTTATTTTCCTTTCCATGTTTATTTTTCAGATTGATTCATTATTGCTTCCATTTTACTTAACTCTTACTGAGAATTTGACCTCAACCTTATTTTTTTCCCTTTCCCCAGGTTATGAAGAAGAGGTATTTGAATGAGTTTTTAAGGATGTAGTTTATTATCTTTTTTTATGTATTATTTTTCATTTCCTATTTCCCAATGTAAAATGGGTATCATGTATGTAATCTAGTTTTCTAATACTACTAAACTTTTGATACTTTTGTATTTTATTCCTTGTAATCATGAAAATGTAATAAAATAAGACACTAGCTCCGAGATTCTAGGGTCAGGGTATTATAGTTGGTATCAAAAAAATTAGTAGAAACTATGAAAACTAGATTTAGAAAAAACATAGATTATAGAACATAACCCTAAGTTAGAATTTGAGGATAAGTATATAAGAATATCCCAATGAAATTATGTTTATGATTATAAGATTAGACACGTATAAAATTTTCAATTTATGTTAATTATTTCACTAGTTTTGATATTATAAAATATTTCCCATAATGATATGACCTAATATAGTGTAAATAAATCTTTAGAAATGGAACCTAGCAGAAGGAATGGGAATATCATCAATGAATTTGATCTAAAGAGTAATAAGGAGCATATATTTTTTGGTCTTAAGATAATATTTTAAAGGGAACTGTTCACCTAAACATTCTCATCATATGAGGAAATAGTATCATGTGCTAACAAGATAGAGAAAGAATTATCTGAGTATTATGGCTTTAGAGGGAAGCAATATAATGAGAGTACAACTGGGGAAAATATAGATAAATGAAAGAAGAGAAATAATTATTTTCCCATATGTGATAATTGTGGAAATAAACACCCTGGTACTTTCTTAAAGGGAATGGGAGGCTATTATAAATGTGGAAAAGGGGGAAACCAAGAAAAATAATACAAAGGTAAGAAATAAAAAATCTGATATTCAAGGTTTCAATTGTAGTGAAATAGGGAACTATGCACATAAATTCCACATGCATCAAGGGAATATACCTTAGAAGAAGCTAATAGATCATGGTCAAGATTATTTTATTACCACATATGAAAATGGATGATTAATGTGATTATATTTGGATTCAAGAATTATGTTATTTGAGTATTTTATCAATGATGTAATGGCTATGATAATTATGAAATATATAAGGATTGTACTATTTCATTAAGGATTTTAGAGAACATGTTTAACAGTACTGATGGACAAGAAAAGCGATTTGATGAAAATTTAAACTTCTTAGAATATATATGATCAAGGGAAAGACATCCCTTAATGTGTTCCTAATTTTGAGATATTGATGGTTGGATAATGAGATGATTGATATGGATAAAGTAAATTGGATATTACTAACCACCTTGAAGTTGATTAATGATTTATTAGAAAATTTGTTATGTTATTATTGATGGATTATAAAATATTTTGTATTTAAGGAGCATATCTGATAACATACATTTTACATAAGGAATAAGGAATCATCAATTTTTTCAATATGTTTTATGGTAATTCAAGTTATTACCATGTTTTAAGAGAATACATGATACAGGTGTTCACATTATTAGTATGTGATGATTAAAGGGCTACTTCATGTTGATTGAATACTGATTATAGTTTCATTTTGGAAATTTAGTGACCTTCCTTATAAAATCATTGGATCATAATCTTTTAGAGATTAATGTTTTAATTCACCATATGATGAAACTTATGCTAATAGATGAAGAATAAATACTTTTTAGGCACAAAAAAAGGATAATATTGTTTTTGTAAAATAGATTGGTATCAGGTAATTATATTTTGTACAATCTTATAGAGTTGAATAATTCCTTAACTCTAATAGAAGGGTCTTGAAACAAAAAATTTGTCCTATTATCATCATTTTTATGATATTAATGACCCTTTTCACACCCTTGGTTTATTTATTCATGGTCAAAAACTTTCTCATTAACATTTTCTCTATAAATATCCATCATAACATGATAGTTATATTTTTCTTTCATGACCATCTTTTAACTAATTTTCTCATATTCGAAGTCCTAGTTTTGTGGTGACCTTCGCATTTCTCTTCCCCTCTTATTAAGAAGACATGTTATTAAATATATTTACTATGTGGGTTTATCAATAATATTATTTTCAAATATAAAACCCTAAATTACCTAGAGAAAGTTTTAATTGGGAGGACACGATTTATTTAGGGTGGGGATAATGTAACACCATAAGACTTTACAATATTTTTATTTTTGAATAAATTTAATTTTGTTGCCAGATTCCATTATACCCAACACCAAGTTAATATTACACTACAAAAAACACTGAAATTATCTCATGGCACATGGAACACTAAGTTTTCTTATGTTACACACAATACTGAGTTCCTTCAATAGCTTTATTTACATGCAAGATCAAGTTTTATCAAACTACAATATACTATCAATATTATTATTTGATATGATAGTTATCAAATAGTCATTATAATGACATGTATTAAAATAATTAAATAAATTTGGAAAAAATTACATATTTTTATATAATTATTTGGTGACTAATTAATTTTAGATGGATATAAAAACCAATTGAATATAAAGTAAATATTTCTATAAAAAACTATTTTTTATTTTCCCAATGGTGTTTTGTCTTAGTAAATTAAATTAATTGATATTATTGAATGGTATTAATTAAATTTATATATTATATGTTAAATAAATTTTTTTTACATTCATCCAATATATTTTATAGGCATAATATAAGAACAAATTGAATTTTAGGCATAAAAATCTATATTTTTCTAAAAGGTAGTTTTTCACCTTTTAATGGAAGTCTTGTTTTAAAACTAAATTTTAACACTTTTATAAATTTTATATGAAAAAATAATATTTTTTTGAAATCAGAATATCAAAATTTACTTTGGGTGAAATTATTGTGTTTTTCTGAGAACTTTTATATTTTGATGAATAGTGAAAAATACTGAATTTTAATTGAAATTTGTTATTTCATCTAAATAATTTATAGGGTTAAATTATATTTTGAATTGGTTTTAAAGTTTAATTATATAAATATTATATAATTTAATCTAATTTTGTTCATTATAATCATTTTCATATTGATTTTTGAAATAAAAACTTAGTAAATGTTTATACATTTTCACTTTAAAAACCTGCTTTCCCATCACATCTGCGGGATTAATTTTAAATTAATTTATTCCACTTGTGTGATTTGAATTTGAAAAAATGGATTCCATTTTTTGAATCATAATAATTTATAATTTATAATAAGTTAAACTTAATTTTTTACCAAAGTTATTAGTGAAAGAAGTTAAAATTAATTAAAGTGATTAAGGTAAAAACTAGTTTACTTAATGACTAAACATAGAATATAAGGTGTAAAATGACCCTAAACATTTAAAAAACCCATTTTATGGCCATATTTAGACCTTAAACCTTAATTTATCTAATTTTTTGTGTTATTTTATCCTATTTGTGTCTAAAAACATAGGGAGAACACAAATATTTTCAAGAATACACAATGTGTCCTCTCCCCCACTTATAAAAGGTAACTCGTCCCTATCACTTATTAACACCTATAAATCCACTTTTATCATAAAAAAATTTCCAAAATAATCTCCCAACATACCTAAAATAATTCTATAAGTCTCAATTTGGTCATAAATCCAACCAAGGAAGTCTTTTTGTATAAACCAAAAGGAGTTACCCTAAAAAGAGGTAGCGTTATTCAATGAGAATGTTTATTTTATTTCTTTAACCACCCCTTAAATTATTCTTATATATTTATTATATACTAAATTAATTATCCTAATTATACTGATATTTTTTATCTTAATGTTATGAAATACACCTATACGCACTTCCATCAAATGGGATACGCAATCATTGTTGTGTGTGTACAGTGGACTGCTGTCTCACGAACCGATGTCGTTTACTCTTCCATTAACACCTTTAATGGTTGGGAATAATTATGGATTTATAGTTTATATATGATATTTATGATATTTATAATGTATTTATTCTTCTTTAATTATTATATGACACATACCTTCCTGTTTTCCATTTTGTGGGAATATGATAACATCGTTTGTGGACGTGTGGACTACAGCCTCCTCAAAGTGATGTAATTCATTCATGATTAACATGAAATGTATTAAGTATGGGTTTAATAAAAATATATGAAATATATGACATAAAAATTATACTATAATTATAAAATACATATGTATCATTTACTTTTCATTCTTTTAATATGACAAGAAAATGGAAACAGCGTTTATGCATATATATAACCTACCATCTCCATGAACAGTGTATTCCATTTCCTATAAATAAATATTATGGATTAATATAAATAAATATATAATAAATATATATTATATAAATGAAATAATTATTATATTAATAACATAATTACCTTTCTAGTAATATAATATATTATTTTATTTATTTCCCTTTCACACGTTAAAAAAGTGATAATGTTGTTCGTGGACATATGGACTACCACCTTCTCGAAGTGATGTGATTAATTTTACATCAAAATAATTCTATAAAAATTATATATGATTAAATAATATGGTATTTAATATATAATTATCATTTTAAAAGATAAATTTTACTTACCTTCTTTCCATAATGATCATTGAAAAATGGAAATATTACTCATGCGTACATACAGCCTACCATCTTCATGATCGTAGCGTTAGTTCATTTTTCATAACTATATTCCCTGATTAGTTTTAAAATTATAATTGATTTATAAATATTATAATTATTTCATGATTATTTTTCTGGGTATGTTTAAATATTGACCCCTTTGACCATAGTCTACCTACTGAAGTTGTTTTTGACACATAACCCGAATATGGTTAAAACATCCAACTTAAACTTAATTGATTAAGTAATTGTAAAATTGTTAATAAGTGAAATAAAATTAATACTAAACTTTAAAAATTTTATCAAACAATTAAATAATTAACATAAGTTTATTATTCTGGAAGATAGAGACACGTGTGACAAGTCAGACTCAAGGTAAGAGATTTTCGTCTCACTTTTTACATCAGTGAGATAAATGTCATATTAACCACTTAATTATTTTGTGTTGTGTGTATACTACCCATTTTGATATATTATTTCATGAATTAATTTATCTTCATGGTATTTAAATGTTTCATTTTATGATTATTACCTTTGGGGATTCCAATTCAGATGTTACCACGGTTGTAAGGGATTTCATCTCAATTTACATTCCATTGATATTTATTTGTTATTATGAACCAATTAACTTTGATGGGGGTATACACTGACACTTTTTATTTAATATCATGATTCAATCATACTTCATGGTATTTTTTGTCTCACTTTAATGTATCCCATCCAAGGGTTTATTACTTGAAAATTACCAAGTGGTAACAGTTATCTTTGAAATATCACATTCGTTTGTGATTGTTAACTTTCTCTTGAAACAATCACTTAATTATGATCATTTTTTTGTACATTAAATTTATCTTAAATATCTATATTCTTGTGTAATGTATATTATTATTTCATAAACTGTATACCCTTTTTATATATGGTGTATGCTTTGAAATTTATTTGATTAACTGGGGAATTATTGATAAATCTGTATCCTTTACTCAATATGGATATTTTATATGGAATATTGTTTATAAATTAAATTTATTATTAAATATATTAGGAATAATTTGTACATTCACTACATGGGTTGGGGACCAGTTAATGAAATCCCCCCAATACATTGGTTGTCTCATGAGATGAATCAGTTGTCTAAATCAAATGGGTTTTTACCCCATAGATTTTAAACTATCATGAGGATTGATCTTCATGGTAAAGAAATCATATTCCTGGGAAACATGACATTCAATAATTAATTATTAAATTTAATTAGTATTTATTTATTATTATCCATGATATTCTCACTATAATAAAATATATAGATGTATTTTATTCTTGGTTTGTTATTTAAATGGTATGTGTAATCAGTTATTTATCATGTTATATTTATTATGCTTATTAATTCATTATTTCATCTGCTATAATTAAACATTACTGATCATTTGAGATCACCCTTATTTTTTTCTTTTCTCTAGGTTGTAAATAAGATATCTTTGAATGAGTTCTCAAGGATTTAGTTTATTATCTTTTTTATGTATTATGTTTCATTTTATATTTCATAATGTAAAATGGGAATCATGTTTGTAATATGGATTTACAAAACTACTAAACTTTTGGTCCTTTAGGATTTAATTCCTTGTAATCATACCAATTCAATAAAGCAAGGCACCATATTTGGGTTTCTGGGTCAGGGCATTACAAGAGTCATATATAATAGGAAGGAATGTCATGCCTGAGTATCATATCAGTTGGGATGCCATGATTGAGTATCACATGTGTATGGGATGCCATGCCCGATTATCATATCAATAGGGATTCCATAACCATGTATCATAGATATGTGAGACTCCATTCCCAAGTAACATATTAGTAAGGATTCCATGATCAAGTATCACAAGCAGTAAGAAATAAAAAAGTATTTAGTATGATCCAATAAATGGTTTATAATTTATTATTGTTCCACATAAACAAGGGCGTAACTCTTGTTTATGTTAAATAATGTTAATTTTTCATACCACTCACTTCCATTTAATTCATTATATTTATTTCATATAGATTAGATGTCATGAACTAACCCATGTTGACCTTGAACTGGTCAACCGAATCGACCCTCAATAAGGCTCGAGTGGCATTCATGATCCTCTTGATCTAGTAACTAGTGTCGGGCATCAAATATTCTCAATTAGGAATGATTTGGACCATAAAAAATGACAAATAAACAAATATAAACTAAAAAATAAAATGATAAACACTAGCAGCATGAATAAAATAAAACTTTTCATACCTTCATGTGACCCTATAGGTCACCACCGACCACTAAACCGATGTCGCCCCACAGTGACTGAGACCAAGCTAGAAGCAACACCCAAGCTAAAACATAAATAAAGTTATAGGAATGAGTATTAAAATTAATTAGGTCTTCCTAAATAAAATATTCCCCATTCCCTTCCTTTAAAATGAAAACCATTTCAATCCCATTTCAAAATGCAACTATATAAAAATAGGATCTTCCGCTTCTTCTTTTTTTAAAAATTATAAATTTTAAATTTATTAAAATACATTTCCCCTTTTTTATTTTGTAAAACCATTTATAAATCATAATTCATGTCCAATATTCTCTTTCTATGAAAGAGAATGAAATAATGGAAACATTTCAGTAAGAAAACATAACATCAGGTGTTAACAAACATGGGTAAGTAAAAAATGTTTTTTATTATTTTCAAAAATTAAACAAAAACTGATCACAAAGAATTTAATAAATCAAAACCATAGGAAAAAAATAAATGACAGCAAGAACCATTGTAAAACCCTAAGAAACTTGGTTAGATGGAACCTATGATCCTCATACCATGGTGACATGGTATAGAAACCATAACCCACAACATCCTCATGCACAAGCTACTAGAGGGGAACATAACCCAATGTCTAGTGGTCTCCAATAATCATCAAATTTTTAGTTAGTGTTGTAATATCAATCCAGATAGGGGGAAATAGGGCCTCGACCTTGCCAATCTACCTAGCGTACTAGTACTAGTCCACCCACATAGGTGCCCAAGTTTCCCATGTGCTCTATTTCAAATTGTGGTGAGTTTTTATCAAGAAAACATATATTTACATATCATTTACTTTACTCAAAAACTCATCAAACTTTTCACCACTAATCTCCCTCCTTAATCCCATCCCCCTTTTTAAGTCACAGAATAATGCCCAAGCCTCTTCATTAGCCACATATCACAAATAATACCTTTAACATACACATAATATTTCTAAAACAAGTGGGAATGCATCAAGAGGGGTTTTATAATTCCATAAAACATTCTCAAAGTGATAAACAAGCCTCATTATTTTAAAATGAATAATTTTACTTTATAAATCACTATTTCTCAATACTTTTAATTCCAAAAATCATTTAAAAAGTCCAATTGAATATCCAATGAATCGCACATTTAAAAAAAAGTTTGAAACCATGATTAACTCAAACAAACCCATTTAAAAAGTTTAAGATAATTCCTAGAAAACAAGTGAAGATCCACTTTCCAAGAACCAAAACTAATCGTATATATATTGTTAGATTTGGTTCCCTATAACCAACTTATTTGTACTTTATGATAAACTTATATTAATGGTTTTGAATATTAATAAATTCATTATGACATCATGATTGTTCTTTTTTGTAACATATCATGTGACAATTTCCCAAGAGTAGATGTCGCACTAAAAGGTCATAGTAGTTCCCTGCTATGATGAGAACCAGAAAGTGCCATGAAACAATTCTTAAATAAATGTTCTATGGATGGATGATATCATTTGAAGAGACAAAAATGATACATACTATCAAGGGTGGATACTCATAGGACTTTGAGGCACCTTCCCATGGTGTACGCCCCTGGTAATATTCATAGGATATTATGAGAACGAGACCTGATAGTTGGAAATCCATATTATAAGTGTCATTGGATTTTCCTATCTACAAATATGTGTAATGGTCCTTAGACTTTAAGATTATTATTAATGGATATTATGAGTCATGCACTTTGATGTATTGGAAAAAATTGTGACGACATATGCTTGTGGAAAGGTAGGATACGTTGGGTGTGTCATGAGTAATGTTGCATTAATGAATAATGTGATAAAGGATTTATCCCTTATGTTCATTAACGAAAGTAAATATCATAGGACCTTTGATGGAAATGATAAATCCTAAATAAATCCATGTGCATGGTGTTCTATAGGGAATTTCTATTTTTGAAAACTCAAAGAACGAGTTATCAAGCATATAGGTTGATAACACTGGCATGCAACCTATTAGATTTGAGATATTGTGAAAAAGGGATTATATTACATGACAAGAATTCATATGAGGTGACATGTCATTGTGGCATTAAATTTTTTATCTGTGGGTGTCTTGGCATGTTACTAGATGCTAAACTTGGACTTTAGGCAGTCTTTCCTAATGCCATTGAGAAAGAGGCCTAGAGGGTCGCACACTAAGTATATTCGGAATCTCAGTTAAATAATTTATTATTTAATGATTTGAATAAATATTATTCTTGACTGTGGTTTAATAATTATTCAGTTATTCCTGATCTCATTTTATTGGTGAATAGTGTAGTTAAATTTATTTATTTAATAAATAAATAAATAGTCATTATTCAAGTTCTGATAAATATTTCATAGGATGGGCAGACCAAGTTAAAGGGTCCAGTGAGAAAATAATATTAAATATTATTTGATTAAATAATATTTAATTGTAACTTTCAAGCTAATCGCGTGTCATGGAAATAATGGAATTTCCATTATTATTTGATATGGTGGTTTCACATGGAATAATAAAATAAGTAATGGAACTTGTACTAATTATTTATTATTACCTAGTGAATTAAATTCCTAGTTACATATTATTCTCTTATTAGCTAAGGGGGAAACCCATAGGCTAGAGATCCAGTTTTGGTTGTGCACAACATTTTGGATAAAATCTCTCAAGCCTCGAGATACTTTCTTCCTCAAGAATGCTATCAAGAATAAGAGTGGCCATCCTCCACTAGATCAAAGAATGATTTGGAAGCTGATCTCAAGGCAATCGAGGGTGCATGACGCAAGCACAAGGAACTTCCATACTAGCACCCAAATATTCCTTCAGCAACATCCAAATATTTTCAGAGCACGTAAGGATTACCGCTATAGGATATCTACTCTTAATATCTACAAAGAAATGAAAGGCTCACTGTAGATATGTGGGCATACACGTCAATGGAGAAAGAAAAACTTGGAGGTATTCCTTTAATTTAATTAAATTAATTATAAACAAAATATGTCAATCATATCTCAAGGTTTCAGTCCTATTTATTCTTTATCTAAATCTTTGATTTTATTTTATAGATACTGGAATTCATCATTGTATTGATCCAATAATAATCATTGATCACTGTAAAATTCAAAGTTGGGCGTTGGCCGGACCGCTCTTCCATTGTGCCCAAAACCTATAAGTGGTATCATAGTTGTCATATTTTTTTTATAATTATTTAAATAATTTTTTGATGATCTATGATTTAATAATTTATTTTTTCAATTCATGTTTAATCATTCATGTAATCTAAATTTCTAGATCTATTCTTACTCTTTCATTTCTCAAAGATCTAACAAAAACAAATAATTTTATGATTAAAATTAAATCGAGGATCTCATCAGGCACCAATGATTATGTCCAAGTAACATGATAGTACATGTTGTGTATATAGAGTTACATGTCATGTAATCTTCCATACACGATGTGTAATATAGACCACACACTATGTAGTTGTGTTCATCACATCGGGAGTAATTAGGCAATTACTCAATCTGCGTTCATTAATGACATGAGGTGTAGTTAATTCTTACACTACGTGTTGACCAGGACAGACTGGCACACAGTCATCTAGACTACACGTCATGTGGACCACTGGACACGGCGTGTAGTCCCTTCAAGTCAGGGTCAAGTTGTGTATCTCATACACATCTTGCCTAACTGGTGACTGTGTAATGCGGAGTCTACACGACGTATGGCCCACTAGACACACTGTGTACTCTAAATATTTTTGGATTACACCTCACACACTATTTCCCCATGAATGTACTTCAGATGGATGGTGAGGAGGGTACACAATGTTTACTCAAATCTACATGTCTTTTACTTTTTCCAGATTACACATATTTATAAATTTATTATTATATTATGTAACCCTTGATACATGTACCTTTGTGTGGGTGTAAATCTGGGAAATAAAATGTGATTTGTGTTATATATATATATATGTGTGTGTGTGTGTGTGTGTGTGTGTGTGTGTTTAATTAACATCTGTGTAATGTTCAAAGATCTACACATCATGTATGAATTGTATTACAATTATAATTCTGCATACATGCTACATATCACAAAGAATAAAGTGTATAAGAGTATAATACATGTTGGGTAGTTCTCACTACTATAAATTGAGGATATAGCCACACTTATGTATCCACGGTTTAAAAAAAATTGTGGTTATAGGTTAAGATATGGCCACAGGTCATAAAATACTCATGGCATTACCCCATTTCTCCAAATTCACTCATGATACCCACCCCATTTATGCCCTACCTATATATGATCCCCACCTCCCTCCCTTACTCCCTATGACCATCTTTGCCCAGCACTACCACCCAAACACCCACTATTTTACTCCTCTGGTGTGGCCACCCACCTCGGTATAATTGTCCTCTAACGATGTGGTCACCCCACCTCCTTGTCAATGCTGCTCCAAGGTGGCCTCCCCACCACCTCCTTTGGCGCACCTCCTTTGCGGCCACCCCACATCCCCTTGTTCCTCTTCCTATTTGACCTCTCATGTTTTGAGGTATTCTTAAATTCATTCTTCAGTTATTTTTGGTAGGAATCCTCATATATTACCTTCATTATTACTCTTATTTTATCCTCTCTAATTTTAATGGTTCCCATTAAGGTTTTAAGTGCTGATTCCACCATAACATGGTGGAATTGACCAGTTATCTTGGTTCTTTACTGTGGCCTAGAGATGAGATGTCTCGTGATGTAGAATTCATGCCATAACTCATCATTTTGAAGATTTTATAAGGCCTAATGGATTTTTTTTTGAATTTTTAGTTAAATTTATTGGAATTTCCTGGTAATCAAGTGTTTCATGTTAGGGATTTTTCCCAAATTAATTTCATGGGTATATTTTATGCCACTTTTAGGTAGTTGGTTTTGGTTTTAGAATGTGGAAGCACCTAAATAATATTTTAGGAATTTATTCCTATTTGTTTGTTTTAAAATAATTAATTTTAAATTTTAATAATTAATTTTTTCTATTTCATGGAATGAGATAGGTTCCTGGTATGTTTTTAAATCTTAGGTTCAGATTTTCATCTTTAGTGTTTTCATCATAAGTTAGGTTGGGTGTTTTATATTTGTTATATTTCCCTAATTGATGGTTGTTTATTAATTTATTTTGTTATTAAATGACTATTGGATTTCTGGGATCCCCTTGAGAACCTTTGTGGGTCATCTTTGAGAAGTGGGGGTCTCAGGTATCTCATAGTGGGGTTTTTTGGGGGGTTTCTCTTGGTTTTTTATTCAAGATAAAACCCCAAATTCTCGTAGGTAATGCATAAGGGTATGAAAGGAGAGAAACATAGATATACTTCTTTCCTTGGGATTTGAGTTTGGACTTGTGAGTGGTTTATCCATGGTACTTTCTATGTAGGATGTGGTGTTAGAACCCCCAAGTAGTTAGAGGCCTTTTATGAGATTCTTTGTTTTAGTCTAGTTTAGATGGGAGGTTCCCCTCAAGTTTTTGGATCTTGAACCCTCAAAGTGATTAGTGTATAGAAATATTTTCCATGAAGGTTTTGGTTTGAGAGTTAATCAAATGGAGGTGTGGGGTGAGACCCAAGTAGGGGTTGTGCATTTTTTGTACAAATTTCCACAGGTGATTCCAATGAGATTCTTTTGTTGTTTATAGTGACTTTCCTTGGGTAGTATAAGGCGTATATCTTTAGGTGTTTTTACATCTATTATAAGGAAGTAAAATGTATTGTTTTGAATGTTTCTTGGATGTTTGGACCAATTTATTGGGTTTTAAGTTGTTGAAGTTTTGGAACTTCTTGCTGTAGGTTTAATACAATTGGAACCTTTAGGATGGGATGACACCATAGGGTGTTGGTTAAGGTTGGGTGCCACTAAGATTAGGTTTGATATGGATCTAAGGAACCCTTGTGGACTTTCTTATGGGTGTGGTGTTCATTGATGATTCCCTTGTGGGTGAGGTGATGATCATGGATGGGTTAGTTTTTAGAGTCTCCAGATGAGGTTTCCCTATCTAGATTGGATCATTATTTGATAGACGTGATGTAGGGGACCATGGGTGCCCCATGTTTTATTAACCATGAGAGGGCCAGTACTGATTTAATCATTGGTGTCTTTGTGTGCTACCTTAAAACCTAGATTTTGAAAATTTCAGCCTATTGTGGCTATTTTTGTAATGTTTTGTTCATAAATTTGATTGAATAGTGTTTTATAGCCTATACTATAGATGGTTGAGGAAGTTCCTTGATCGGGTACTAGAAATAGGATGATAACATTGGGATATTACTGGATCTGGATTTGGCCCTGATATTGATATGATTTTTTCTTTCATTGGAGCTGGTTGTGTTAGATAGGTGCTAGGGAGATAATGGGTTATCTGAATTAGTGTACCCTCTGGTTTAGAGTTACAAAATGGCTATAGGGTTAGTGGGAATGGATTTTTATAACTCAATGATATTGGTCCTGGATGCTGATCACTACCATAATGAAATATTCTTCTCATCTATATATTTGAAGTTTCAAACTTATCTAATTGTGAGATAAGGATAGAATCACATAATATTCTTTGAAAATAGACTTAAAATATTCAACTATAAGTTTCTAAGGCAAAAACCATTATATAAACAAGAGTTTATAAAAAAAAGTGATCAATGTAGTACATAAATCATTGAGCATGTGATGCCAATATAAAAATTAATATTAGGGTTGTTCAACATGACCTCAATGACCAATTATAATTAGGTTGTCCATATTTTGAGATTCTATATAGTTTTTTATTATTGAAAATGTTAATTTATGCTTTTTACCCCTTGAGGGATGGTCTCAATTTCTTCATCATGGAAAATCTAATATCAACGGTATTCTTGGAAGGATACTTCATTCTGGTTATACCCAAATAATACAACAGGCATCCATCTACCAATTTTTTTTTAATTCCCTATATGAAATTATACATAAAATGAATGGGAATAAATAGGAAATACCTCTTTTTTTGTGAGAGAGGTAAGGTTGAGAGATATCTCTCAACTCTAATCATCCATTCTCACCAAATTCGTCCTTGGGAATTCTATTCAAGATTCTTTCCCCAATTTTCTTATTATTTACCTTTATCGACATCTTGGAGGTCTTATTCATCTCCATAGGCTTCTTGTTTGGGACTTTATTGATTGAATGGGTAATAAATTAGCATGCATCATCATACTATATCTACCAATTTATACTTTCTTTCTTTTTCTAGCTATGAATGTCATATAGTCCTTTACAACATGACTGGTAACCTTTAATATCCAATACAAATCCCCTTAAATGTCAGGTTTTCCTATTTTAATTCCTTATAAGAATTATTTTTTACATTCATATGTTGTCCACTTTTTCCAGTACTATCTTGACTAGATTTTTTAATTATTCTTATATTATTCCAAAATTTATAATTCTATGATATTTTTTAGTAGTTTTTAAAGCTGTAAATTTTTCTTTATAAGAGTATTTCTACTTCTAATTCAACTAATTTTATTCTTCTCAAGTTTTCTCCCCCTTTTTTCATCCCAGTTCCAGTGAAATGACATGTTGTACCAGTACTCAAAATAATTATGCCCAAAACTTCTACAAAAATATTAATATCCCTTGAAACTTGATCTTCCTTTATATTTATGATTTTATTTATAAAATTCTTCTTATTTTTCAGGCATCCTCCAGCCTTTATTTTCCCATTTCCTTGGGGTTTTCCCATTCTCAGGTCATCTATAGGAGGAAACTTTTTACACCATTCATCATCCTAAAAATATTCAAATTATGTTTCATAATATTTATAATAAAAGGAAAAATATTTATTATCACATGAGAATTTAGAAAAATGTTGTAGCTTTTTCATGGGGCTGGTTTTCTCATCATCCTTGGATGGTTCATCTTGAATATCTACCACATTTTCATAGATTTATATCATATTATTTAAGGTGTTTTCATATTTAAGATACCTAGATTGTTCCACATGAAGTTTATTTTATTTAGAAACCAATTTTTTATTAAGATATTATGGTATCCTATCTTATTATACACATTTCATCATGGACATTTTTATCTATTCTATGATATCATTCTACTTCACATTTACACTTATTTTCTTCTTTACAATAGTTTTACTTCATTATAATATATGTAATTATGGTCAAAGTATAAAACAAAATCATCACTTAGAATATATTCTGTATAACCATCCCATTCTTCTTTTTAACTACTTGTAATGTCTATTCATCTCTTAACCTTATATTTATATATTTATATTAATGTAAATTTCTATTTTCTTAGTTTTTCATGGATGTGCTTATGTTTTTTAATTTTTACAGATGTTATTAGAGAAAGTTGAGGTTGATAAACCATTAGAAAGTTTTTCAACATCCGTAGAGATATATATTTTAGGTTTGAGATAGAAGGTACCTATAAATATTGACCCACACCTTCTTTATTTAAATCATCTCTTTCAGGCATCTTTTGAGCCCAGAAAGGTGAAGGGAAACAGATTATCTGGTATTTTGGTTCACATTTTTTATATTCTTGCTGAGTAGTTAAGATTTATTTTATTTCCCTGTAAGGATGTCGATGTACTTAGAGGAACAAAGAAAAAGAAACACTGTGATGGGTAATCTCCCAGCATTTTAAAATTTCATAGGTGTTTAAATTTCCTAGGCACTAGGTTTATCATGGTTTATATATCTTTTTTTATATAATTAAACAAACATTTAAATTTTCAGAAAATTAAATTTATGTACATGCTTCATGTCATTTGAGTTTTAGTAAATTTAGGTCCTTTTGTCTTTTAATTTTCAAAATATATAAATATTCACATCAAAAATGATTTAAATTTTATATCTACAACATGTATTTTTTAAATTTATTTCTAGTATAATCAATGTAAATTTATTACTGCAGTTTCTTATGTGCATGCTAATACTTCTCTTAGTATATGCTATGATTGTTGCTGAGGGGTTTTCATTATAGGTATAAGTATGGAAACACTATTTTAAGGAAAGTGTTTTCAGCTTTAGATTTCATCTAGTCTGAGATGCCTCTTGAGATCCAGGGTTTGGTTTCTTTTATATCTTTTAAGGAGCCAGTGTGTTTTCCAATAATTTAACATAATTTAACAGTAGAAGAAGTGATTTGTTTGTGTTTTGCCATTATGTTTTTTATTTATATTGTGAAATCTATAAATGTTTAATATATTTTTGATAGGTTAAGATGTGTTTCAGTGATTTTTTTTTACTAAGGATCTAATGTGTTTTCCTCTAAAGGATATGCATTTTGAACAATTTTGGGTTGAGTTCCACCATTTTATGTGTGTGTTTCTATGGATCCCCTTGTATTAAATTATATAAATTTATTGGATG
This sequence comes from Viscum album, assembly GCA_963277665.1. Lineage (NCBI taxonomy): Eukaryota > Viridiplantae > Streptophyta > Magnoliopsida > Santalales > Viscaceae > Viscum > Viscum album. The sequence goes on from OY728132.1 coordinate 1,884,780,688, forward strand.
GTTTAAAATTATTTATTATGAATTTAGAAACCAATTATATATTGTATTATTCTTGAAATAAATGTGGATTGGTTTATATCTCTTTGAATAGGCCTTGGTTTTATACCAAGTTTTTGAAAAAAAATCTGTGTGGAAATTTTAAAATATTTAAATCATTTTAAAATATTTTATCATGGATTGGAATGGGTTTGTAAATTATTATTGGTTCTAATTATATTTCAATATTGTTTAAAGGCATGGGATTAACCTTAGTCACATTAAATTTTTTGGATTAGATGTCTATTTTTATTTTCAAAATGTATTTAAATATTTTTTTTAAAGGTATTTGAAGTAGGTTGTCTTTATGAATGGGGTTTACATGAGGGTGTCCAGGAGGGGGGTTTAGGAGGGAGGGGTGTCCAGGAGAGATGGGGGAGGGGGTATATCTATGAAGGAGGGTGGGGGTCTGTCCAAGAAAGAGGGGAGGGGTGTGAAGGGGATTCAAGTGGGGCTACAGGGGGAGGGGTGTGTAGGGGGTGGGGGTGTGTAGGGGGGTCTATCCAGGGAGGGGTGGGGTCTATCCGGGTAGGCGGTGTAGGGTGAGGGGTCTATCCAGGAAGGATGGGGGGTCTATCTAGGGAGGGGTAGGGGTGTGGAGGGGGGTGCAAGGTGGGTTTGTAGGGTGGATGGGTGCAAGGGGGTCTGTAGGGGGTAGGGTTGAATGGGTGAAAGGGGGGTCTGTAGGGGATAGGAGGGTGTGTAGGGGGTGGGGTGCATATGGGGGGTCTTTCCAGGAGGGGTGGGGTCTGCCTAAGGAGGGGGTCTATCCAAGGAGGTGGTGTGGGGTGGGGTATGTCTAGGAATGGGGTATATCCATGAAGGGGAGTCTGTCCAGGAAGAAGGGGGGTCTGTTCAAGAAGAAGGGGGGTCTGTCCAGGGGGGTCTTTCCAAGGAGGGGGGTCTGTCTAGGGAGGGGGGTAGGGTGGGGGTCTGTCCAAGAAGGGGGGGTCTATCCAGGAAGGGGGGGTCTGTCTGGGGGTGGGGTTTATCTAGGAAGGCGGTGTCTAGGGGGAGTGGAGGGGGATTTTCAGGGGGAATAGGGGATGTAGGGGGAGTGGGGGGGGGGATTTTCAGGGGTTGGGCTATTGTAATGGGAGTGGGGGGGGCTGTGCAGGGGGGTGTTTTTTATGAAACGGTAAGGTCTATAGCCACGGTTTCAAATTGTGGTTATAAAACCTATGTGTCCTAAGTTTCTGCCACGGTTTTAAACTGTGGCTATAGGGATTTAACCATGGTTTGAACTATGGATATGTGGCATTAGCGATGGTTTGAACTATGGATATAGGAATTTATCCATGGTTTCAAACTGTGGATATTGGCCTTGCCCTATATCCATGCCAATACCTGCCATGGTTCATTAAACTGTGGTTATAACCTATAGCCACGGTTTTTGGGCCTATATACATGGTTTCAAACTTTGATATAGCCTAAATTTCTAGTAGTGTTTGGATGGGTATTCACCAGGTTTTTTCCAAGGTACAAGTTATGTACACAGTTAATTTTAAAAAAATTAATAAAATCATTTAAAATTATAATAGATTATAAGCTCAAGGAAATTCAAAAAAAAGATTAAGATAAAAATGTTGATTAATTAAAGATAATAATTAATCGATTCGAGTGTGATTTATCTTAATAAGAATGATTAAATAATTGAATTCTAGTTTTATTAAACACGTAATTCATTGCATGTTTGTGGATGATCATGAGATAGACTAGACCTTTGTATGTGATTGGTTTCCTTTTAATTTATTTGTTAAATTAAAATTATTGGTATGCATTTCTTCTCCTCATTATTATATAGGGCATGCATGGTCATGGTTTATTTTATGTAAACCGTCATTTACCCATCACTTGCATTTGATTTAAAATCATATGTAATGGATGGAGCTCTTAAGCTAATAGAGGTGGTTCAATTTAGGAGCCGAGGTGAAACCAATCCAAGGAGAAACAAAGGTGGACATGTGGAAAGCTGTAAACATGAACCTTAAAGGGTTCAAGGTGTTTCTCCACTAGTTCAAGGTTAGTTTATTAACTACTAGATAAACTAACCATTAGAAAAGCTCATGATCATACCCTTTATTTTATTTATGTTAGTTTCATGGTTATTTATTATGGATGTATTGTCGCAATCACATAATTATTGAATTAACAAGCATGAAATTTGGAAATAAAATAGAATGGATTATGCGTAAATATTATCAAGACATGTTTAATCACTTAAGTATATCCCATTTAATATTAAAAAATAATTAAAAAAGGCAATAAGTGTAAATTTATGCCTAAAGGATAAAATCCCTCAATAAAATATTAATTCAGTATAGCCTTCCATTACTTTGGTTAGAATAGAACCAATAGTTTAAAGTTCTTAACCATCCAAAGTAGGGGTGATTTCAATTATCGGTCAATTCTAATTTGAGTTTTGGGTTAACTTAATTTTGTTTATATCAAAGGTTGACTTCCAAATTAGGACTTGATGTAACTGAGAGGCAAGGTTTGAGGAAATATAAAAAAATGATTTTAGGATTGGGGAGTCCACTCAACGGATCAAGGAGATACGAGTTAATGTAGTTGGAATTTGGAATGCCTACCTAAAACCATTCAAGTTGATTGAACAACCAAAGTTGGGGTGATGAGAATGGAATATGGATCCTTGCCACTAGAATATCCATGAAATATGATATTTTGAAGCTAATGTTGAGGGATATTGGGTTTTGATAAAATAGTGGGAGACTAATGAATATTTATTTATTTATTTGTCTTAATTTTATCATATAAAGTACTAAAAAAATTGTTCATATTATTTATAGAAATGGAATTAAAAATGACATCAAACATATTGTTTTGATTCATACTCCATAAGGAAAACCTTCTCACTGGAGCTAATTTCTAGGAGTGGAAAAGGCACATTCAGGCTATCCTTCATCATGAAATGAAACTATATGTGCTGGAAGAACCTTTACCGATTGTTCATGGGAATGGGGAGAGTGATGAGGAGATATATGTGTATTAGAAACATCTAAATGATGCAATATATGTTCAGTACCTTGTGATATTATCTATGAAAAATGAGATCTTGAAGCAACATAAGGAAATGGATGCTTATAGCATGATGTCTCACCTTCAGGATCTCTATCAATAGAATGTGAGACAAGAGAGGTATGATATATCCAACACTTTGTTCACTACTAAGCTTAGAGAGTCTGTTCCAACTGGACCACATGTAGTCAAGATTAATGGCTACATTGATTATCTGTACATCTTAGGGATTAAATTTCTAGATGAGTTTCATAAAGATATCATACTATCATCACTGCCCAAGGCCTTCTTCAGTTTTATTCCGAATTATAATATGAGTAATAATGAGAAGATATTATCAGAACTTATAAAAATGATTCTCCAAGTGGATAAGGACATGGGGCATGACAAACCCATACTCCTTATGGTTAATAGGAAGATGAGGGACAAGGAAAAAGGGCCTAAGATTTATAAATAGTCTAAATCTCCCAAGTACTATCCAATCGAGAAGAAGAAGATCCAAAGGAAGGGAAAGGAAAAGGATGTTGTATGCTTTACATGTGGGAAAGTAGGCCACTGGAAGATTAACTGCACCCAGAGGAAAGAGAAAGCCAAAGGTGTGTTCATTATCAAGTGAAATCTTTCCATTTCTACACATTGGGTATTAGATACAGCTTTTGGTGCTCACGTCTATATTCAAATGTAGGAACCAAGAATATTTCAGAAAATTTATAGAGGAGAGGTGGATTTTCAAGCTTCTAATGGTTTGAGGATATATTATATTTCTATTGGTGACTACCACCTTTCCTTACCAACTGGGATGATTTCGGTTTTATGAGACTGTTATTATATACCAAGTGTTACCAAGAACATAATTTCTATATTTAGTTTAGATATAGATAGATTTATTTTCACGTTTAGAAATAAATGTTGTTTCTTTCATAGGGAAAACATATGTTATTGTATGGAACATTTAAATAAAGGTCTATATGTATTAAATTATAAAAACCAATTACTTTAAATTGATAATGAATCAAGTTCACATGACTCATGTAACACTTATTTGTGGCATCACTGTCCTAGTCATGTAAATGAGAAGCACCTAAAGAATCTCTATCAAGATGGTTATTTAGACTCTTCTGAGCTAAAACCACTTGATAGATGTCATGCTTGTTTACAAGGTAAAATGACCAAACAACCATTTGGTGGATAGGGTGGGGCCACATAGATTATATGATTAGTACACATTGATGTGTGTATACCATTTCCAGTAGAAGCTATAGGTGGATATTTTTACTTCATAACTTTTATTAATTAATTGAGTAGATATGGATATATTTACTTTATGAGGTATAAGTCAAAGTCCTTTGATAAATTCAAGAAATTCAAGAATGAAGTAGAGAATAAGCTTGGTAATAAGATAAAGAATCTTTGATCAAATTTAGGTAGAGAATATCATAACCAAGAGTTCATCGACCTTTTAAAGGAGTTTGGGATTCTATCTTAACTCACTCCACCATATACACCACAATGGAATGGTGTTAGTGAAAGGAGGAACTATACCTTGTTGGACATGGTAAGATCAATGATGAGTCATGAAAATATTATGTTATATTTTTGGGGATATGCATTACAAACTGCAACATATACATTAAATTGAGTACAAAACTAAGGTAGGAAACAGAATCCCTTTCGAGTTATGGAGTGGAAAGAAACCTGTTTTGTCGCATACACATGTATGGGGATATGAGGCATTTGTTAAGGCTTTCTCATGCAACAAACTAGCACCCTGGTGCATGAGGTGTATTTTTATAGGGAATCCCAAGGAAACAAAGGGATACTACTTATAAAACCCCTTAGAAAAGAAATTGACTATTACTAGAAACATTTTTTTTCTTGAGAGGTAGAACATTCTCAAAAAGGATAGTGGGAGAAAGATTGACTTCGATGAAGTTGATGATCAATATACACAAGAGTTGGCACATAAACAAGTTCCATAGGTCCCCATGGAAGAAGTAGTTCCTGAAACACAAGTACTATGTATGAGTGTAAGAAAGTTAAGGGAACCAGAGAGATATGGTTTTCTTGTCATCGAGGATGGTGACCCATTATTACTGGACAATGATGAACCTCTCTCCTACAAGGAGGAATTATAGATATCATAAGATACAAGATGGCTAGAATTTATGATTATGATATGGATTCCATGTATTAGAACCAAGTTTGGGTTCTAGTTGATGATCCAATTGACTTAAAGTTTGTTGGATTTAAATGGGTATTCAAGAGGAAACTGGATATGAAAGGTAAAGTAAGTACCTATAAAGCAAGTCCAGTTGCTAATGGTTTTAAACATTGTCAAGGAATTGACAATGATGAAACTTTTTCACCAGTTTTCATGTTTAAATCCATTATAATCATACTTTCCATAGAATCTTACCATGACTAAGAGATTTGGTATATGGATGTCAAAATTTTGTTTCCTATCAGGAACCTTCCAGAAGATGTCTATATGACACAACCAAAAGGGTTTAGTACACCATGTGATTTGAAAAGGGTTTGAAGGTTGCAGAGATCCATTTATGGATGGAATCAGTCATCCAGGTCATGGAATATTCGATTCGATGAAGCTATAAGGGAATTTGGTTTCATTAAGAATGAATGTGAACCATGTGTTTACAAAAGGATTAATGGGAATGCGGTCATTATCCTCGTAGTATATGTTGATGACATATTACTTATTGGAAACAACAGACGGTCTTACACTTAGTTAAGGACTGGTTGAAAAGTGTTTATCCATGAAATACTTAGGCGAAGTAGCCTATATTCTAGGGATCAAGATCATTCATGATAGATCCAAGATGCCTCTTAGGATAAGTTAGAGTACCTACATTGACCAGATACTAAAGAGATTTACTATGGAACAAACCAAGAGGGGATTGTTTCCAATGTCATGTGGCATGCATCTTTCTAATAAAATGTGTCCCCAAACACAACAGGAGAATGATATAATGAGTAATATACCATATTCTTCGGTGATAGGATCAATCACGTATGACATGCTATGTACTAGACTTGATTTTTCCTATGAACTGATAATGGTAGGTAGATTTTAAGAAGATCTAGGAGAAAAACATTGGACTAATGTTAAGGCTATCCTTAAGTATCTGAGAAGAACTAAGGATATGTTCCTGGTGTATGGAGGAGATGAGGATCTTGTTATCATAGGGTATTCTGATGCTAGTTTTCAGACAGACCATAATAATATAAATTCATAATCAGGATATGTTTTCTATCTCAATGGAGGAGTTGTGAGCTGGAAGAGTTCAAAGTATCCAGTTTTCGCTAATTCTATAGCGGAGTCCGAATATATAGCGTCTTCTAATGCAGCCAAGGAAGCCATCTGGATTTGGAACTTTATCCAGGAGCTTGATGTAGTTCCTATCAGTAGAGACCCTATCACATTGTATTTTGATAATACTACAGTGGTGGCTCTTGCAAAGGAGCCAAGGACACATCAATAGATAAAGCACATACTCTGAATGTATCACCTCTTGAGGGATTTTGATCAGAGGGGTGAAGTTTTAGTGATTAGAGTGTACATATAGGAGAACATGGAAAACCCCTTGACTAAAGACCTATCTCAGCATAAGCATGAATATCATACGATAGCTAGAAGACTGAAGGTTACTAGTAGTTGGATCTAGTGTAAGTGGGAGTTTGTTGGAGTTAGTTCCCTATAACCCACTTCTTTTTACTTTATGATAAAATTATATTCATGGTTTTGAATATTAATAAATTCCTTATCACATCATAATTGTTCTTCTATATAACATATCATGTGATAATGTCCCAAGAGTAGTTGTCACACTAAAAGGCTATAGCAGTTCCCTGCTATGATGAGAACTAGTAAGTGTCACCTATTCTTGAATAAATGTTTTACGGCTGGATGATATAATTTTAAGGGAGAAAATTGATATAGGATATCAAGGGTGGAGACTCATAGGACTTTGAGGCACCTTATCATGGTTTATGCCCCAGGTAATATCCAATAGGATATTATGAGAATGAGACCCGACAGTAGGATATCCACATTATATGTGTCATTGGATGTTCCTATCTATGGACATGTGTAATGGTCCTTATACTTTATGATTATTATTAATAGATATTATGAGTTGTGAGATTTGATGTATTGGAAAAAACGATGATGAAATATACTTGCGGAGAGGTAGGATATATTGGTTATGTCACAATAAATATTTCATTAATGAGTAATGTGAGAAAGGATTGACCCTTATATTCATTAATGGAAGTAAATATTTCAGGCCCTTTGATGAAAATGATATATCCTAAATAAATCCATGGGTATGGTGTTCTCTAGGAAAGTTATATTTCTAGAGAGTCAAAGAATAAGTTATCAAGCATATAGGTTGATGACACTGGCATGTAACTTTCTCGATTGGAGATATTATGATAAAGGGATTATATTAAATGTTAGGCATTCATATGAGGAGACATGTCATTGTAGAATTAACTTCTTTCTCTATGGGTTCCCTTAAGTGTTGCTAGATTCTAACCTTGGAATTTAGGTAGGCTCTCCTAATGCCATTGAGAAATTGGCCTAGAGGGTCACAAACTAGGTGTATCTAGAATCTGAGTTAATTAATTTATTATTTAAAGAGTTAAATAAATAGTATTCCTGGTTTTGGTTTAATAATTACTCAGGTATGCCTGATCGCATTTTATTGGAAAAAATGCAGTTAGATTTATTTATTTATTTAATAAATAAATAGTTTTTAGTCAAGGTCCATTAAATATTTCGGAGGATGGGAAGACCGAGTTAAAGGGTCCAATGAGAAAATAATATTAAATATTATTTGATTAAAATAATATTTAATTGTAACTTGAAAGCTAATCACATGTCATGGAAATAATTTTATTTCCATTATTATTTGATGTAGGGGTTTCACATAAAATAATAAAATAAGTAACGACACTTGTGCTAATTATTTATTATTACCTAGTGAATTAAATTCCCGGTTAGATATTATTGTATTATTAGCCAAGGGGGAAACCCACATGTTAGAGAGCTAATTTTGGTCATGCACAACATTTTGGAGAAAAATATATCAAGCCTCGAGAGCCTTTTTTTCTCCAAGAACACTCTCAAGAATGATAGCATCCATCCTCCACTATATTAGAGAATGCTTTGGAAGAGGCTCTCAAGGAGATCGAGGGTGGATGATGCAAGTGCAAGTACCTTCCGTTCTATCACCCAAATACTCATTCAAAAATTTCCATAGATTTGCATATCACACATGGATTACTACTAAAGGAGATCTACTCTTGATCTCTAAAAATCAATGAAAGTCCCGCCTCAGATCTTTGGTCAAACACATCAATGAATAAAGAAAACCTTGGAGGTATTTCTTTAATTTAATTTAATTAATTACAAACAAAATATGTTGATCCTCTCTCAAGGTTTCATGCCTCTATCTTCTTTATCTATGTTGACGTTCCTTTTCATCACATTGTCTAAACGAATGGAAAGGGAAATGCCTTAGCTTAAATTTATTCATCCTTTGAAGAAAACATCAAAAATTAACAAAGGCATGAACAAGGGTTCATTTCCATTTGTGTTGTGAAAGTTCCCTCATAGTCACGCAATTCCACTTGCGCGCTGCTTAATGGTCGCGTAGGTGACTTGCGCGCCCTTTTTGAAAATTTCACCCAGGGTCCCTCCAGCCTATAAATACCCCCTATGGTCCCCCCATTTGAAGGACGAAAAAATTTCAGAACCTCAGATTTGAGCTCCTGGTTCCCTAGTCTCTTCTCAAAGCTTTCGAACACTTCTAAGGTATTTTCTTACCTAGAATAGAAGATCTAAAGAGAGGAAGGAAGGCCTAAGTGTTGAAACTCATCAACACTTGCGTGCCTGGGTGGCCAGCCCTTAAGGGAAATGGCCACACTTGCGCGCCGCCTTACTCCTTCCACATAACTTGCGCGCCTCTATTCTGGAAGTCCCCAGAGTTAGTATTAAGGGCTTGAGACAATTCTCGCTCAAGTTCTACCCTAAGGATTGGCCGCCGCGCAAGTACCCATGTGTCGCGCACGTGTACCTGCACGACCTGGACTTGCGTGCCCACACAGTACTTGCACGCCCCTCTCTTTTTGGGTGCCCTTCCTACCTATTTCACCTCTATAATGTTTATCCACCTATACTCTTCAAGATTAAGCCTTCAGAACTCTCTCCAAAGTCATTCATGGCATGATTTATTTGTTGGCTTCCTTATCTGAAAGGAATTCTGTGGAACATCTCTTAAAACCTAGTGATTTACATATCCTCATGTCACTAAGGCCAGAGAGTTCATTCATTCAACCTCATTATTTAAATATGAGAGAATCCTTAACCTAGGACTCCTTTTCAGGACTAAGCCCCAGTCCTCAAGTTTCTGTAATTTGGGCATCCTCCTTAGGAGTAAGCCCCAAGTTCCCAAAATCCAAATTTCCTTAACCTGGGCCTCCTTTTCAAGAGTAAGCCTCAGTCCAAATTCTCATTAATTTGGGCATCCTCATTAGGAGTAATCCCCAAGTCCTCATTTGGGCCTCCTTCTCAGGAGTAATCCCCAAGTCCCCTAATCTGGGCATCCTCCTTCTCAGGAGTAAGCCCCAGTCTTATAGTTCTCTTAACCTGGGCCTCCTTTTCAGGAGTAAGTCATAGTCTTAAAATTCCCAAATATGGGCATCCTCCTCAGGAGTAAGCCCCAACCATAACTTGGGATTCCTTTTCAGGAGTAAGCCCCAATCTCAAATATGGGCATCCTCCTTAGGAATAATCCCCAAGTCCCTTAATTTTTCAAGTCTCAAATATGGGCATCCTTCTCAGGAGTAAGCCCCAGTCTTAATTTATCTTAACCAGTCTTAATTTACTTTTGATTTGGGCTTCCTTCTCAGGAGTAAAACTCAATCATAAGTCCCCTCCTAACTTGGTCATCTTCCTTAGGAGTAAGCCCCAAGATTAGAGTATCCAAATATCCATAAAGTACATACACCTTTATGGACCTTGTTCCTGGGTTTCTTCCCTGAAGTAAAACCCAATATTTATCTCTTTTGGGCAGTCATACATACATAATCCCCACATCATTGCATCTTTTGTGGCACAAATTGTCTGGTTTCACCAACACCTCTTGTTTCTCACACCGAGCATGACTCACGTGAGCTTAGAGTGTAAAATTAATCATGACATCTTTATTTGAGCTATCAATCATGCATAAACATCATACTCCCTTACTCGAACAACGTGGGTTCTGATTTCTTTTCTAAATAAAGGATACGTTGGTAGCCCATCTGCGGGTATGATCCCAACTCTGAAATAATCCATGTCCTTCTGAATGACAATAAACTTCAAGTGCCCCACTGATTGGCTTTAAAACCAGTATGGTCATCATAATGACCAAGATACTTTTATGTATTGAAAGATACCATTGACTAAGAATCTCTAACAAATACAGATGATTCTCTATCAATGAAGAACCTTGAATACATATAAAAGATTCTCTAAATTTCCTACATATTAATCATTGATTGTCAGATCTAAAGGAAAGCTCATTTTATACTTGGTAATGTAATAAGGATTCACGAACATAACTTAAATCTATAAAGAGAGTCTCGGATTAGACAATAATTCCCCTCAAAAAGATGTGATGAGTCCGACCTCCCATCCTCTCGACCAATGAAAATTACTAAGCCTCGTCAGTCCCCAACTAATGAGTGCCTACCTTTGGAAAGAAGGTCCAAATGGATGTGGAATCATTGGATGGTTCCGATTCTACAAACAAACCCGTTAGAAACTGCTTGGAATGTTTGAATCTTAAATCAATGAGATCATCCCCAATTCCAGAGGATAAAAAATGGTGAAACCGATGTGAATCCTTAACCAAGTTAAAATGATGTTTTACTTATTTTTTAGGCCCCTATTTAAACTCAATGAGAGGGCCAACAAAACAATCAATAACATATGTGCTCATCCAAAAGATGTAGCAGCCAAACTTATCTTGATTATGTTTGTTATATCAAACAGGCACTCTTTTCTAAGATCTTATGCATTACAAGAATGGATTTTCTTAAATTCACGTCTGTGAATACCTCTTCTTTGAAAACCCCTGATGTGAATGCATCTACTACTACTCATGCTGGATCGTCGTCCACTCTGAGGATGACATCACCTACTCAGCTTCTTCAACGCTGGGTATCAAATGCGCTGGTTAAGAAGTACCATCAAAATAGTATTTTTTCGACTCTAGAGGCCGCTCAACAAGCCCTCCAAGTCAATAATTCAACCTAGTCATCCGGATAGCGATGACCAGTGATCAAGAAGCAGGTGGTGTCAACCACTATCTCCAACCGTTTCGGGTTGTTATCCCTGGAACACAATCACCATTCACTCTCGTATTCTAGGGAGGTGAATGAGTAGGTCCCTTAGGTCCTTAATTCGAGGATACAAGAGTCCTTCCCGAGGGCTCCCATCAACAATCACTTCCAGACTCGTGTGGCAGCGTGCCCTCAACATGATGAGGGTATCGTTTCCAGGCATTCGGCTCAGGTTCCTCGAACCCGAGTAGGCAAGATGAACCGCCGGAGGTGAAATCTGGTTAACAGTGAGCAGGTTCTCATCTCTTCCATCTCCAGAGAAGTCCACCAACCTAACTTGGTGGCAAGAAACGAAAGGGAACACACACCTGTCTGTTTTAATCCCGCTGTCCAGCAGACTCATCTGGCAGCATCACGCCAAACCCTCCAGGAAATTCTAGCGGAGTACTATAGACAGGAACATACACCTGTTTATAAATCATCAGCTAGTCAGTAGGCTCGTTTGACTAAATATGATGAATCCCGCCAACCCAATGTATTGACAACTGGTAAACAGGTACATACACCCGCTTACACTCATCAATCCTACCAGCAGCCTCGTCTGTCAGTGTTGAAGGAAGCTCATCAACCACGTTCAGTGGAGTGAAATCAGCAGGCAATACACCTGCTAGTATTGATCAAGCCTACCAACAGTCTCGTTTGGTAGCATTCGGAGAAGTCGGTCGGGAAGCTCCAATGACAAACAGGAGACAGACTCAACTCTCTACCCCCACATTTGAGTACTGTCAGGATTCACTGACAAGAAAAGGAGGACAGGAGCAGGTACATACACCTACTCCAAGCATGGAATGGACGTATATCCCTGTTCTGGTGGCTGAAGTCACCAAGCATATTCTATCAATGGTGAAAGAGCAGAATCAAATCCCTGCTCATATTCTGGATGCCTGCTAGGATATTATAACAGCTTCAACAGCATCTCAGGGAAAGACACATAAATCTATCCCTACTAGTGGGGTGAAAAATCAACAGTTCACTTCAGAACAGACACACACATCTATTCCAGTCCAAGAGGGTTATGGGGCGTACTCCCCCATATCATACGGACAACCAAGTCAGGCACATACACCTGGTTTGAGCGGAGATAATCAGCCTAACCTAATTATTTCTCCTGAGCAGGCACATACACCTACCAAAGTGAGTAAGAAGGCGTCTAAGAAGAAGACCCGCCCAGCACAGTCAAGAAATCAAAGGCACATCTATGACAAGGCCTTACTCGATGCTGGATTTCTTGATGCACTCAGACAATTATCTGTTGTAACTCAAGATTATACTCTTTTAGTTCCCAATAGTCGGGACATTAATTCTGAAGGTCTGTATAAAACACTTCCTCATGAAGGCTTGCTTCATGACAATTCGGTCGATCTTAAAGTTTCATCTTCATATGAGAGCCACAAGAACCCTCTGTGTGGTCAGAAGACCAAGTAGAAAAATGTTTCATCTGTTGTTGTAACCCACCATGGTGGTCTTCCCCATGATGATGAATTTTTCTGCGAAAGTCCTCTCTGCAGTAGTGAGGCACATTGCCTAGAAAATGCTCCAATGGACAATGTAGTGATGAGAAAGCCCTCTTATCTTGAGGCACTTGAAAATGTGAAGCCAGTCATGTCTGATGATTTTCCATTAGCAGGTGAAATACTTTCTCAACCAGAATATAGCCCAGGGTATAGGTCATTATTCGAACCACCCCTAAGTCATGCATCTTTTAGTTTAATCAGTGATTTCTCTACCAATCTTGTTGAATCTGATGAAGCAACAAGGAAGCACTAGCTCTGGTCTAATTAGGTAGTAGAATCTTCATCGAATGATAAAGAGGAAGTACTGAATATGAGAAAACAACTGGAAAAAGGTGAAGTGCCAGTTATGTTTTGGCTTTTGGCTGATTCTCAGTATGACATTCCAGAGATGTTGACAGAAGATGGAATTCATGATATTCGTCTCAACATATTGAAAACTCTTTGTCAGTTGAAAAAGAAAATATTATCTTATGATGAATACGAAAATCATGTCAAGATAATAGAAGGGTTACAATGCCAAATTGATTTGGCATCTCTCTCAGTTTCTCGATACCTGAAGGCTGAAAAGCAGTAGAGATCCCTTCAACATTCATGCCTTGGCGCACTAAAAAGATTGCACTAGTTAATTGTCAATGCCCCATCTAGTATTCATATCAGAGGATGGGGTGTTCATGGAGCACTACATTTCACTGTACTCTCCAGTCAGCAAAGCCCGCTGAAAATGGTCTCATGCAATGTTATTTCCCATGGCTAGCCATAGTCAATGGGTTTTGTTTGTAATCAAAAGCTTTCCCAAGAACAGGCTTCAACTAGTTACTCTCAAAATCAAGCATACAGAGAAGAAGTTGTTGAGTTAATCCTACATCAAGAAAATGAGAATATTGAATAGGCCTCTCGTTTGGAGCAAGCACATCACCAAGTGACAGAAGTGTCAGAAATCATCCAATGGTCTTTTGAATCGGGTGATAAAAGTGGATGCAGGTTGATGCATCCAGCCAATTTTTAGACTAAAGTCTGCAGGATCAGAAGATCTTTCAAGAAAGTCTCAGATATAGCATGTCAAGAACCACCCCAGATTTCCAGACTGGGGAATCTTTTAACCCAACCCTCAGAATCAACAAATAGGATTCGAGGAGTTGAGCAAAGACAGCAGGAACAACCCCAATCCACCGAACTGGGGACTTTTTAAAATCCTGAATCCCTCCCTCAGAGAAAGTCAATATTCTCTCGATTGGGGAAGAAACCTCAAGAGGAATGAAGAGACAAATTATCAGGACATTCTCTCAAAATTATGGTTCTTCAAGAAGTTCCTAAGGGATCAAATCAAAAAAAGGCAATGTCTCATCAAGGACATGGAAAAATAAAATATCACAGAAATTCTGATAGAAGAGATACGATGCATTATGCATCAATCAATGTCATCAATGCCATAGTTGCTGATCCACCAGATGAGGCTCACTCAGAAGGATCAGATGAAGAGGTTCTTGCTCAAGAAGTTGTATGTACAGACACAAATGAAGAAGGTGTGCGTACACGAAATCAAAGGATTACTCAGAACCTAGGTAATCCTTCAAGTAACCCACTTCCCCCTCTCCGAAAGGTGTCCAATAAGGGGAAAGGAAATAATCAGGTTACATACCCTTCCTTTGGAGAAGGTCAATCGCTCTCACTAGAGCATAGATTTTCACAACAAGAGGAAGAAATTAAGGAATTGAGGATGAATGCAGAACTAATTCAGGGTAGTTTTCCTCCTAAGCATGCTGGAGTCAGTCAGCCAAGGGAATTTATTGCGGCTACTGAGATGGATCAAGAATATCCTCCTCTACCAGTACACCCTCACAGGTCTAATCCTGTGGGTCAAGTGCAACAACAATCAATAGTACTGCCATCGGTTGCAGTACCAGTTGTCACATCTGTACCAGCTCCAGTTATTGCACCTTCTCAGGTCCAAGCTCAACCGGATGTTTCTCAAAAGTTAATAACTACTATTGAGTCATTAACAGCCTGGTTGGAAGCTATGGAGGGAAAGCATGCTCAAATTCAACCAGAAAAGAGAGCTTACCCTGAGTGGGTTGATGCAATTCCTCCCCCATCAAATTTTGCAAGTACCACGTTCCCAATCTTTAACAGTTAGGGAGACCCAGAGCAACACTTAACACATTTTGTTTCTCATTGTGATCCTATGATGGGAACCCCTCAGCAACAAGAAGAAGTTAAGCTAAGGTGTTTTGTACAGTCATTACAAGGACCTGCCTTTGTCTGGTACACAAGATTACAATTCCGGTCAATTACCGGATGGTAGGATCTCCGCCAAAGATTCCTTCTCCAATTCAGTTCAACGTTGCCAAAGACAACAGTTTTTGATCTTAAAAATTGTAAGCAAAGGGAGAATGAAAGGGTATCAGATTTCATTGCTTGCTAGAAGGGATTAACATATTCTCTGAGCTTAGCACTCCCTCAAGAGGAATTGTTGTCAATCTGTGTTGAAAATCTGTGTGATGAATTACGCACGCCATTGATCCCTGTAAAATACACAGGAGGGTTTCAATACCTTACTTCAATCGCTCAACAGATTGAAGATTCTCTTGTAAAGACTAAGGATAAAGCTCATGTAATTCCATCAGCTCCAGGAAGGAGAATGGTTAAAGTAGAGACTGCTACAGTTATGCTTAAACAAGCACTTGTACCTGCTTCTACTTCAAAACCTTCATCTTCTTGAAGGGATCCACCTCCTGAGCACCAACAACAGATTCTGTTTCGTCAAGAAGATTAAAGAGATCAAATACGGAAACAATTTGAGGATCTGAAGAGCAAAACAAACTCTTTCTGAAATGAACAAGTTCCTGGTTACTTCATTTTGGCTCTGGAAAATAATTTGGTTCAATTGCCAAGGCCCAAGAGGCCGAACAAGGAAGGAGATGAAGACCATCCCAATTATTTCCCCTTTCATCAGATGTTGGGGCATCCCATTTAGGAGTTTTTTGTCTTCAAAGACCTCCTGCAGAAAATGGTCGACTTGGGACAAGTCAAACTGAAAGGTTCTTTTGCTCAGGTAGCATGTGTAACTGCTATGAATCCAGAGGAAGAGGGCGAGTGGAAAGAAGTTAAGAACAAAAGTGTGCAAAAATATGATGATTGGATGGTCAGAAAAATGATCAACTGAAATCATGCCATTTTGTGAACGCAATTGAAGAAACCAATTGTGCCTTCTGCCATGAATGCCACAACAAAACCCTCTTCATCAGAGGGAAAATCCTCAAAGAAACGACATGATTCAAAGAAAGAAGAATAATAAAAAGAAGATGAGTATGTGTCAAAGCCTAAGTTGTCTTTGACTCTGGCAGACTTCATTCCATCTACTTCAAAGCCATAGGCACCGCCCCACCAAACAGAATATCCTAAACAGGCTAATCAGGCAGAGTCTTCATCAGATGAAGATTTGATCTTCAGTTCTATTAATATGATTCAATTAACAGATCCATATGCTAGTCACAATTTCTATTTTGATGAGCCTGAGTTCTCTGTATCAAACAGAGGAATCAGAGGAAGTTTCAGAGGCTCAGGATACAGGGGAAGATGTGGATCTTTCAGAGGCCACTATTCCAATTCTACCCCTGCTAGAACTGTGTATGTGACAGAAACTCGTGGTAGAGCCCTTCAGTGAGCTCAACAATAACAAGAAAGTTCTTCCACACAAGGCAGACTCAGTCCTGGCACAATTATTCTAGAATATCGGTTGAAGGTTCCATCTTCCTCCTCTCAGCAAGTAAATAGACATATTCGGTCTAATATTCCAAAGCCAAGAATATTTCCAACTCTTATCCCGATACAAGATGCATCAACTTCCAAGGCACCTGCTAAACCACATGTTCCTGTTGGGAAATTCAGACCTTTGGATCAAAAGTATGATGTATTGAAACACTTGGCCCAAGTACCGGCCAAGTTATCAATTCCAGATGCCTTGAATTTGTCAAAGGATCTTCGGGAGGCACTCATTGAGGCTTTGTCAAGTCCTTAGGAGTTTGAAACTGAAATTGTTGTAGCTGAAGTCTATCATGTAGAGAATAATCCTGCAGAATGCCATAAAATGATATCTTTCACTGATGAAGATGAAAATGATGCCGTGCATGGACATATTAGACCTCTGTACTTATCTGGAAAGGTCAATGGTGTAGGATTCTGAAGAGTTTTCATTGATAATGGTTCAGGAGTCAACCTCATGTCCATTCGTACACTTCATCGATTGGGCCTCACAGAATCTGATTTATCTCCTTCTACTTTGATGTTACAAGGATATGATAAAAATGAACAAGAACCACTAGGTGAGATTATAATCAGAACTCGGTTTGGATATCTTGTATCCAATTCAGATTTCATGGTTGTTGATCAAGATTCAGCCTTCAACATCTTTCTTGGTAGACCCTGGCTACATCAACATGCAGCTATCCCTTTATCATACCATCAATGTCTCAAATATTGTTTCGATGGTCAAATTGGGACATTGTATGGTGATAAATACCCGTTCAAGACATGTGAATCTCAATAAATTGAGGCATAATTCTATCACATGAAGGGAAATGAGAAGTCCACAACAAGGGAGATTAACAAAGTTAATTCTCCATATGGTTTGGAAAATATTCTAGTAAACCCATTTACACATGTGAGTATAGATTATGTGTTGCCTATTAGTCAAATTGACAGGATAGACCCGAATCAAAATACTCTTATGGAAACCTCCATAATGTCAATCATGGCAATTGAGCCAGACAACATGGGAGAAAGTGGTGATCCACCAAGTAATGATGAAAGCTCAAATGGAGATGTCTTCATTTCATCTGCTGAAATCCATCAAGTATATAATTCACTAATCAGATCAGAGGAATTTATAGCAATTTCAGAGGTAAACGATGATTTTGATTCTCAATCCATTATCTCCTCTATATTACCCAAGGAAGACCCTTCATCATCAATCGGGTCGGAAATGGGAGCTTCTTCTTCAAGATGTGTAAATTTTAATGTCTCTTTTAATCATGAAAATTATGCTTCATTGTCTACTATGCAAGTAGAAACAGAAGAAATAACACATGTTGAAGAAGAAGAGGAAGATCTCAGGGATGCTCCTCCAGCATTTGAAGAGGGTATCTCTACCACCATGGATGAACTCAGAGAAATAAATCTGGGTACAAAAGAAGATCCACGCCCCACTTTGATTAGTGCGGCCATGACTCTTGAATAGCAAGAGATGTATATTTCCTTTTTAAAGAAAAATTGAGATATATTTGCTTGGAACTATATAGAGATTCCAGGGCTTGATCCTGATGTTTCCACTCATCGTTTGGGTTTTCCAGAAGAACATCGAGGATTCAAACAAGCTGCTATAAGAACACACCCAACCTATGCTTCCAAAATTAAGGCTGAATTGGATAAACTTATCAAAGATAACTTCGTCAGAGAAGTTCAATATCCCAAATGGTTGGATAATATTGTACCAGTGAAAAAGAAGAATGAATTAGAGTTTTCATTGATTTCAGAGATCTTAATCGGCATTGTCCTAAGGATGATTTCCCAGTACCGATTATAGAACTTTTAATTGATAAAACAGCTGGCTATGAAGCACTATACTTCATGGATGGATATTACGGATATAATCAAATCTGAATGGCTCCAAAAGATGAAGAATCTACAGCCTTCAGGGCCCCTCAAGGTGTGTTTTGCTATTGGGTAATGCCCTTCAGCCTAAAGAATGCAGGTGCAACATATCAGCGTTCCATGCATTGTATCTTCAAACCCTTTTTAGGGAAGTTTGTTGAATGTTATGTGGAAGATTTGGTGGTTAAATCCAAACAATGTTCTAATCACTTGGCTGATTTGGAAATCATATTCCACAAACTTCAGCAACATAATTTGAAGATGAACCCCTTAAAATGTGCTTTTGGGGTAACCTCAGGGAAATTTATCGGCTTTTTTATATGCCATCATGGTATCGAGGTCGATCCTGAGAAGACAAATTCAATCCTTGGTATGTCACATTCTCTAAATTTGAAAGAATTGATAGGACTTCAAGGAAACTTGGCCTATATTCAGCGTTTAATTTCCAATTTAGCAGGAAAAAGTTTACCCTTCACCTAATTGATGAAGAAGGGAGTCACTTACTAGTGGACTTAAGAATGTCAAGAATCATTCGATGTTCTAAAGAAGTATCTCTTGAGTCCACCGGTGTTAATGCCACATGTTGAAGGAAGACCACTTATCCTCTATGTGACAGCTCTAGAGCGATCATTGGGTGACTTTCTTGCTTAGAAGAATGATGTTGGGAATGAAAACAGCCTCTATTATCTCAGTCGGACTATGCTTGAAGTAGAAACCCGATATTCAAGTATTGAGAAGTGCTGCCTAGAATTAATCTTTGCAATTAAAAAGTTGATACACAACCTACAACATCACAAGATCCAATTGGTATCTCGAAATAACCCAATCAAATTCATCCTTATTCGTCCAATGCTTACAGGACTTCTGGCAAGGTGGTCAGTTATTCTACAGCAATTTGACATTCAGTATGTGCCTCAGAAGGCAATAAAAGGCCAAGATCTGGCTGATTTCCTTGCTGAACACACTTCAGAGGAAGACACATCTTTAGATATTGAACTCCCTGACGAGGAAGTATTTTCTATTCAAGAAATTCTTCAAACATGAGAAATGTATTTTGATGGTGCTTTTAGAAGTTTAACAGGGAGGGAAATGGAAAATCCTAAATTCAACAAAGTTGGGTTAGGATTTGTACTCATTTCCCCAGAAAAGGAATTGTTACCTTATTCCTTCTCTTTGTTGGGAGGCGGTACAAATAATGAAGCGGAATACCAAGCTCTTATTACAGGATCGGATTTGGCACTTCAAGCACGAGTGAATCACTTAAAGGTGAAAGGTGATTCAGACATGGTAATCAAACAAATCAATGGGTATTATGAAATCAGAAAATAATAACTAATCCCTTTGTATGATTATGTCAGAGAGTTAATGGCGGATTTTCCTTTGGAACTAACATTTTCTTATGTCCCAAGATCACAAAATTCCCAAGCTGATGCACTGGCTAATATAGCCACAGCTCTGGAAGATCCAAATCGGGACGAGACAACCATCAGTATTTCCCACTGTCATACAATTTCACCTTATGTTCAATCCAGAATAGAGGAAATCAATGAAATTATTCTCATCTCTGAACCATATGGTCATACTATAGGATGGATGACACCTATCAGGGAATACCTTCAAATTGGAACACTTCTATCTGATAGATCCGGGAAAGAACAAATTTGGCGACGTGTAGTCAATTTTACTCTTTATGACAGCCCAAATCACCTAGAAAAAATTCTCTACAAGCGTGGTTTTGATGGAGTTCTCTTCAGATGCATTAATGTTGAAGAGACAATGGTTTTCATGAAAGAAGTGCATGCAAGAGTTTGTGGTTCCCACCAGTCTGGACATAGACTATCTGATCAGATTCGAGGACTTGGATACTTTTGGCCTTCAATGATACAAGATTGTGTTGATTTCACAAAGAAGTGTCATTCATACCAAGTACATGCCAACTTAATTCATCAGCCCCCAGAATTGCTTCATATAGCTAAATACTCGTGGCCATTTTCCATATGGGGAATGGATGTGGTGGGACCTTATCCTTTAGCTACATACAAGCATTTTAAGTATATTCTTACTACTACTGACTTCTTTTCTAAATGGGCAGAGGCAATACCTCTCAAGGAAGTCAGTTCTAAATGCATTGTTAGCTTCATCAAGTCTAACATCAGTACCAGATTTAGTGTCCCTCATACCATATTAACGGACAATGGCACCAACTTCTGTTCATCTGAGGTGAGGAAGTTGTATCAAGAATACAACATTAAATCCAATCATTCCTCATGGTATCATGTAGCGGCCAATGTCCAGATAGAATCTTTCAACAAGAATCTGTCAAATATACTGCAAAAGATGGTGGATAAAGACAAGAAGTCATGGCTTGATAAACTCTTTCATGCTTTATGGGATTATCGGACCACCACCCGCACTGCAATGCGGTCAACTCCATATTCACTACTATATGGAATGGAAGCAGTCTTTCCCATTTAAGTTCAATTACCTTCACTCAGAGTATCCATTTGCGATCAGTCATCTATAGATGAACAATCTCAAAAGTAATTTAATGAATTGGAACGGTTAGATGAGAAAAGATTGTGCACCCTGCACCACTTGGAAGTCTACCAGAATCGAGTAGCACGAGCTTTCAATAAAAAATTCTATCTTCGTTCATTCATTCAGGGATAATTGTTATTAGTTCTTAGAACTCCAATGATACCAGGAAATAAATCTCCTAAGATTGAGCCAAAATGGGAAGGACCTTATTCAATACATAAGGTCTACTCTAACGGAGCTTATTCTTTAATCTCAATGGATGGAGAACTCATCACTACTCCAACCAATGCTAAATTTCTGAAGAAATATTTTGTATAAATACAAAATAACCAACGGCCCATGCATATGACCTTAAACTATTTGTATTACTTTCGTCCAACATGACGTTAAACTGTGTCCCTTTCATCGTCCTATACGACGTTAAACTGTACGGAAACGGTCCATGCATATGACTTTAAACTATTGGAACTTACGTCTAACATGACATTAAACTGTGACGTCCAAACTACATGTCACTAAACTGTATAGAAGTCCCTTACATCCAGCAGGAAATAAAACTACATAATCTTTGGTCCATGCATATGACCTTAAAATATTCGCACCATCTTCCAACATGATGCTAAACTATATCATCCCTTTTGTCCAACATGACGTTAAACTGTTCCATCGTCCAACATGACGTTAAACTATGAAAAAATCCCTAATACATCCAACATGATGTTAAACGGTGTCCTCTTTTGTCTTTACTATATGAAATTAAACTGAACAATCCCCCTTTTTCCAACATGACATTAAACTATATTGTCCCCATAGTCCTAACTACATGACGCTAAATTGTACAGAAATTCCTTAATACGTCCTACATGACGTTAAACTGTATTTTGTCCCTGCTACATGACACTAAATTGTGCAGCACCAATAGTCCTAACTGCAAGACTTTAAACTTCATAGTCCCTTCATATGTCCTACATGACATTAAATTGTGTATTGTTAAGTTTTTCTCCACCTCTTGTTTCTCACACTGAGTAGGACTCACGTGAGCTTAGAGAAAACTTCAACCATAACACCCTCTCTAGGCTGTTAACCATGCGTAAGTCCCAACACCATTTTTAGGTCGTTGTCCCCAAGAACAACTTGATCACTAATTCATTCTTTAATTGAACTACGCGGACTTTGATCCTTACCTTCCAGGCTGAGTACGTAGGCAACCTCCCAAGGTTCTTGCCCAAAACCAATCTCTTCACATTGGTTCACCTTTGTCCTTGCTACATGACATTAAACTGTACAACACCTTTTGTCCTGTATGAAAGTAAACTACAACATTCTTTGATACCCTCACCTGAGAGGAAATCATTATTCACATTGATATCCAATCATGTTATATTTCAAAGACTATGTGTATACATGGTAATGCCCAAACCTTTTATCTTGGGTTAAACCATCATTGCACAAAAGTCCCCTTTCACCCTTCACTTGTATGAACCAAATATGTACAGAGGGTATTTCAAGAACTACGTGCGACTTGATTCCCATCCTTATGGGATATGTAGGAACGTTTGAGTGTCCCTCGAATCCAGCCCCAAGTCTTTTGGGCCTAACCCCAAATTCTACTTTCAGTCTCCTAGCTGAAAAGTCCCTATGAAAAAATACACTGTGTATTCATTATTATGGTCCGAGCTCTATGACCCTAAACTATGATCTCCCATACTTTCGTCCCACATGATGTTAAACTGTATTTCAAGAACTACGTACGGCTTGATTCCCATCCTTATGGGATATGTAGTGAAGTCCAAATTTTCAATTTAGGACCCAGCCATTACATGATTATGGTTAGCATTGATCTGTGTATCTCTACATACATTGGAAAATACCCATTTTTTATCTGTCATAATCCTAACCTTAAATATTTTCAGATCTTCATAACCCTTTTTCTTGACTTCTGGTCACCAAATGTCCAATTTATGAGAATTCTTTTTCCTGACCATGTAGAATGTTCCCTTAGGCGGCCTTTCATAAATAGTCTACATAACAGACGTGTCAGCCAAAAGATGTTATTATTTGACTATACAGCCAATGCCCTTAGGTGGCCCTGCATAATTCAACCCCCTAACAGGTTTGTTAAATAATGGTAACTTCATTCTTGGGAAGAAAACATCTTTTGTCCTTATTGATCTTATCAAAATATGTAAGGATCTACAAAAAATACCCATCCTTAACATATTTGTTTCATACTATTTATCATGATCTGAAAGTATTCAAGTCTGGTTTATATTTCCTTCCCCTACATTTGGTCAGACCTTCATAGGAGTGACATCCATCTACTTCTTAGACAATCTTATTTGGGAATATCTTTTCTATATTCAAGTAATTCTCTTCATACAGCAAACTCTATGCTTTGGAAAATTTGAATCCTCATAAACTTCCACTGGATTTTTAGCAATTGAAAAGTAAATTTCTAAGAGTTCTTTTTCCTGACTATACAGCATGTGCCCTTAGGCAGCCTTGCATAAATAGTTTATATAACAGACTTTTCAGTCAAAGGATATTATTATTTGACTATGCATCCAATGGCCTTAGGTGGCCCTGCATAATTCAACCCCCTAACGGGTTTGTTAAATAATGGTAACTTCATTCTCGGGAAATATTTCTTATAATGACTTTTATCCCTTTTTTGTATCATTCCTCAGATTCAAAATTTCTTAGGTCATAGTTTACATGTTTTCCCTCATACTTGAACATGATAATATGTTTTCAGATAAATTTTCAAGGAATTTATTCAATGTTAATCCATTTGGTCAAAGATATTTCAAACTTAAACATTATCCTTTTTATGTCCAATATGCACGATTTTAAACTGCTTACAAAAGACAAGGGAACTCTGAATAAAAGTCAAGTTCCATCTCACTAAACATACATCTTGTATGATTTTAGGTAATATTGAGTAATTAAAAGATTCATAATTTGTAGGGTTATTTATAATAATCCTAGTAAAACTCAAACTATGCTTACTAGGCCCATTGGATTAGGTAAAATTTAAAGCAGTTATCAAAGAATACAAGAACAAATGATGGAAGATGAAAGTGTTTTTCATTGATGCACAAGAGTTAGAAGGACATCCATAGACTGGAGTCTCTTATCTTTTTCAATAATTACAAAAGACTTTCAACATAACTCTTCATTTGATTTACGGAATCCCGAGCTTCATCAAAAACCACCTGGAATTCATTCATTCAACTGGATACAATAAGAGATGCAGTAATACCAGCTCTTCTTAGAATAATTGTAAAAGAATGTTCTTGAGTGCGGTTTGAGAAAATTTTCTGCTGATCAAACAGTGTCTCTGTTTCTGTCCAATAGACTTGGAAGATGGATACATGGATTTGAGAATGGGGCATTGGAAGTAAAAATCCATTTGGAGAGAGTACTATTTTCAGATATTGTTTCTAATGTCATGATAGTCTTCTCTCCATTAACCGACAGTGGAAAACATATCAGCCCATGGTTTTCCATTTTCATATCTGCAAGGAAATGTCATGAAGAAAAAACTTGAAAGTTCACACTATTGTTGTCGCTCTTAATGCACAGTATAAACAAAATAGAGAAGTAGTAGTGCAACTGTATCTCTAAAGAATAGTTCTTTGCATTTGGAACATTGATTTCTCACAGATGACCATATCCATACAAAGGTAGATAGATTCTTTATGGGAAATCAAGATGATACTTCTTAAAATACTTATCCAAATCCAGGAGAGTTATGTCGCAGATGGTATAGTAATCATGGCCAATGATGCTCATCATATCATCAAGGTGCTTGCTTGCCAGTTCATCAGTCATTCCGATTATCTTAGGAGCCATTAAATCTGCACAAAAGTTGAATAAATTAACTCTTAAATGGGTTTATTTTTCATAAAATTTTTGAATAAATTCAAAAAAATGGAAAAGGCATTAAGGCGCACAAGTCTAATCTTGGCGCACAAGTATGGATGTGTCGCGCAAGTTTTTGGCCCGCAAGTATCATCATGCGAGTCCTATTACCTCTACAGTAGCGCGACAATAATGAATCAGCAGAAAACAGAGAAACTTGTGCGGTAAAGGTAACTTGCGCGGTGAGAGATCGAAAGTTTTAAATTTGGTGCGATACGCGACAAATGGCCGCATATATAAAGGCCAGGCCGCACCCCTGCGCGCCTAAAGCCAGCATGCTCAGACCCTGCGCGACTTTCACCTGCGTGATGACAGTTGCATGATGACCACTTGCACGCCACTTTCCCTTTGATTTTCTCCTTTTCCTCAGAGTCACATCCTCATTTTCTTTCGGATCCAACTCTGAGGGGGAACTTTTGTTGACTCTCCTTTTCGTCACATTGTCTAAACGAATGGAAAGGGAAATGCCTTAGCTTAAATCGATTCATCCTTTGAAGAAAACATCAAAAATTGACAAAGGCATGAACAAGGGTTCTTTTCCATTTGTGTCGCACAAGTTCCATCATATTTGTGCAAGTCCACTTGCGCACCGCTTAATGGTCGCGCAAGTGACTTGCGCGCCCTTTTTGAAAATTTTTCCCAGGGTCCCTCCAGCCTATAAATACCCCCTGTGGGCCCCCCATTTGAAGGACGAAAAAAATCCAGAACCTCAGATTTTAGCTCCCGGTGCCCTAGTCTCTTCTCAAAGCTTACGAACACTTCTAAGGTATTTTCTTACCTAGAACAGAAGATCTAATGAGAGGGAGGAAGGCCTAAGTGTTGAAAATCATCAACACTTGCGCGCCTAGGTGGCCAGCCCTTAAGGGAAATGGCCACACTTGCGTGCCACCTTACTCCTTCCACATAACTTACACGCCTCTCTTCTAGAATTCCCCAGGGTTAGTATTAAGGTCTTGAGCTAAGTCTCTCTCAAGTTCTACCCTAAGGATTGGCTGGCGCACAACCATGTGCCGCACAAGTGTACCTGCGCGACCTGGACTTGCACGCCCACATAGTACTTGCGCGCCCCTCTCTTTTTGGGTGACCTTCCTGCCTATTTCACCTCTCCTATGTTTATACACCTATCCTATTCAAGATTAAGCCTTTAGAACTCTCTCCAAAGTTATTCATGGCATGATTTATTTATTGGCTTCCTTATCTGAAATGAATTCTGTGGAACATCTCTTAAAACCTAGCGATTTACATATCCTCATGTCACTAAAGCCAGAGAGTTCATTCATTCAACCTCATTATTTAAAGATGAGAGAATCCTTAACCTGGTCCTCCTTTTCAGGACTAAACTCCAGTCCTCAAGTTCCTATAATCTGGGCATCCTCTTTAGGAGTAAGCCCCAAGTTCCCAAAATCCAAATTTCCTTAACCTGGGCCTCCTTTTCAAGAGTAAACCTCAGTACAAATTCTCATTAATTTTGGAATCCTACTTAGGAGTAATCCCCAAGTCCTCATTTGGGCCTCCTTCTCAGGAGTAAGCCCCAAGTCCCCTAATCTGGGCATCCTCCTTCTCAGGAGTAATCCCTAGTCTTATGTTTCTCTTAACCTGGGCCTCCTTTTCAGGAGTAATCCCCAGTCTTAAAATTCCCAAATATGGGCATCCTCCTCAAGAGTAAGCCCCAACCATAACCTAGGATTCCTTTTCAAGAGTAATCCCTAGTCTCAAATATGGGCATCCTCCTTAGGAGTAAGCCCCAAGTCCCTTAATTTTTCAAGTCTCAAATATGGGCATCCTTCTCAGGAGTAAGCCCCAGTCTTAATTTCTCTTAACCAGTCTTAATTTACTTTTGATTTGGGCTTCCTTCTCAGGAGTAAAACCCAATCATAAGTCCCCTCCTAACTTGGGCATCTTACTTAGGAGTAAGCCTCGAGATTAGAGTATCCAAATCTCCATAAAGTACATACACCTTTATAGACCTTGTTCCTGGGTTTCTTCCCTAAAGTAAAACCCAATATTTATCTATTTTGGGTAGTCATACTAACATAAGCCCCACATCATTGAATCTTTCATGGCACAAATTGTATGGTTTCACAAACACCTCTTGTTTCTCACACTGAGCATGACTCGCGTGAGCTTAGATTGTAAAAGTAATCATGACATCTTTCTTTGAGCCATCAATCATGCATAAAAATCATACTCCCTTACTCAAACTACGTGGGTTCTGATTCCTTTTCTAAATAAAGGATACGTAGGTAGACCATCTACGGGTATGATCCTAACTTTGAAATAATCCATGTCCTTCTAAATGACAATAAACTTCAAGTGCCCCACTGAGTGGCTTTAAAACCAGTATGGTCATCATAATGACCAAGATACTTTTATGTATTGAAGGATTCCATTGACTAAGAATCTCTAACAAATACAGATGATTCTCTATTGATGAAGAACCTAGAATACATATAAATGATTCTCTAAATTTCCTACATATTAATCATTGATTGTCATATCTAAAGGAAAGCTCATTTTATACTTGGTAATGTAATAAGGATTCATGAACATAACTTAAATCTATAAAGAGAGTCCCGGATTAGACAATAATTCCCCTCAAAAAGGTGTGATGAGTCTGACCTCCCATCCTCTCAACCAATGCAAATTCCTAAGCCTCATCAGTCCCCAACTAATGAGCGTCTACCTTTGGAAAGTATGTCCAAATGGATGTGGAATCATTGGATGTTTCCAGTTCTATGAACAAACCCGTTAGAAATCGCTTAGAATGTTTGAATATTAAATCAATGAGATCATCCCCAATTCTAGAGGAAACAATCTAAATCTTTGATTTTATTCCATGGATATTGGGGAAGGGTTGGAGGGATTTAATATCTCATGTGGAAGGCATTGGTTTGAGAGAAACGAAAGTAGAGAGGAGGGTAAAATAATATCTCAGTCGTACTTCCCTTTTAAAACCCATAATTGGGGTATTACATGACGTGTAAGCCCACTACACGTTGTGAAATAGTTATGTTTTAGAACCGCCAAAAAATGTATCACTATAAATGAAAACCCATTAATTAAATAACTCATGATGTTTAAGGGATTATCATGATACGTAACCTTTCATGGTGTGAATCTCCTCATGACATGAACCTTCTCATGGTATGCATCTGGAAACCATTACACATCGTGTAACCTAGTTACATGGCATGTAACCCTCTGGCATCCTGGAGAATAGGTTGGTTAAAGCTAAGAGTCCAATAAATATCTGACTTCACTATTATAAGTATCATCCTAATTCATTCTCAAATCTACCCAAACAATGAAAAGGAAAACCCATGACAAGGTTATAGACTTACCTATCAAATTGGTAACGGAATGTTACAACCTCCCCACCATACAAACTTTCTATTCCTAGAAATTTTATAAAGAAACCTACATGCCAAAAAGATGAGACCACTACTCTCTCATCAGTTCCTCACATTCCTGCATCTCATGATTATCAGAACCATGTTGTCATAGCACACGAACCAAAGTTATCGTCCTCCCACGAAGTGCCTTGGTCTCAAAATCAACTATCCTGACTAGTTGCTCAGTGGATAAACCAGGTTTAATCTCAAAATCACTACAGCTCAAAAAAATGAGATGGATCATATAAACACTTTCTCAGCTATGATACATGGAATAAATTATGTACCGATATCAACTTTGGTGGAAGTGATAAATGGTATGAAACGTTTCCCACCTTTTCAACAACATCAAAAGGTCCCATGAAATGAGGAGAAATATTCCCTTTCCTCACAAGACATTAATGACCCAATCGGGGTGAAAATTTCAAGAACACCTAGTCACCAACTGAGAATTACAAAGTTCTATGGTTATGATCATCATAATAATTAAATCAGATCTATACTGTTAACATTATATGATGAATCATATAAATCTTCTTTGTCATCTCTTGCACCAATCTTGGTCTAACCAAATAACTTTCACCAATATCTAACAAACATAATGGAGATTTACAAGGCCAACCATAAAAGGCCTCAAAAGGGGTCATTCTAATCATGGAATGGTAAATATTATTATAAGAAAACTCAACCAGCCACAAATGATCATCCCAAGCCCCATTGAATTTGAGAACACAAGAACAAAGCATATTATCTAGAATTTGTGTAACTCTATCTTTCTGGACATCCAACTACAGATAGTAGGCCATTCTCAAATTGACCTTAGATCCTAGTGCCTCCCAAAGGCCTCTCCAAAAGAGAGAAGTTAACCAAGGATCCCTGTCAGAAACTATAATAGATGGAACTCTGTGAAAATGGAAAATATCATTCATGTAGAGATTTCTCAACTCCTCAACTTGGGTTTTATCTCAAATGGGTATGAAGGGATCTAACTTGATCAGCCTATCAATAACAACCCATATCGCATTCTTCATTCTCTGGGTATGAGGAAACCCAACAACAAAGTCCATAAATATTTTATCCTACTTCCATGTAGTTAATGGAAGTGTCTAAAGTAAACTCAAAGGTTTCTGATGATTATAATTCAATTAATGTCACATATAGAAATGTGAGACCAACTCAGTAATGCATCATCTCATCTTTATCCACTAAAAATGTTGTCACATGTCATAGAACATCTTAATGGTTCTTGGGTGAAAACCCCACTAGGAATTATGATAATCCTCCATCGCAACCTCTCTTGCTGCTAATGGAACAAGAAGTGATTCTAATAGCATAGAACACTCTCTTTAGAGAATGACCATAGGGAAACTTCCTCCCCACCATAAATAGATTTTTTAATACTATGAAATTCATCATCGAGTTCTTGATCCTAACGAATCATATCAATAAGATAAGATTTCAATTGAATACTGGATAAAGAAACTTCATCCCCTTTCTCCCGAACTCCAATATGAAACTATACAAATAGAGCCATCAAATTCCACTCTTTTGAAGATTATTTCATTATATGGGTTGGAAGTTTTCATATTAATTCATCTACAATGACATTATCTTTTTTAGAGGTTTAAGCAATTTCAAAGTCAAAAGATTTCAGGTACTCCACCCAATGCCTTTGGTAAAGATTCAAATATTTTTGAGAGAAAATATAACTCAATATTTTGTGGTCTGAATATATAGTAAACCTTTCTCCAAAAATATAGTGCCACAAAATCTTAAGTGCAAGCATCACATCTGAAAGTTCAAGGTCATGGGTAGGATAATTCTTGTCATGTGGCCTAAAATGACGAGATCCATAATCCACTACATAATCACCCTGCATAAGAACATATCCCAAGATTGAACCCGATGCATCACAAAAGACCACATAGTCCTGCCCAACCTCTGGAAGAGTCAACACTAGTGTAATAGTCAAAATACATTTCATCTTAACAAAATGATTCTGAAATTTATCATTCCAAGAAAACTTCACCCCTTCCAAGTCAGAGTAGTCATTGGAGAATCCAACTTCGAGAATTCCTTCACAAACTTAAGATAATATATGGATAATCCTAAGAAGATTAGGATCTTGAAGACATATTTTGGTTTTTCCCAATTCATAATAGCCTTTAGCTTCTCAGGATTAACTGATATTACTTGTTCTGACACAACATGTCCCAATAATTTCACTTCTCAAATAAAAAAACCACACATTGAAATCTTGGAATAAAGTCAGTGATTTCTCAGAAAACTTAGAACTATTATCATATGATTCACATGATCCTCCTCAGACTTGGAGTAAATGAGAATTTCATCCACAAATACCACCACAAAGGTATCCATATACTTGTGGAAAATCTTGTTCATTAGAGTCATGAAAACCGAAGGATCATTTGTTAGACCAAAGGGTATAAAAAGGTAATCATAATTCTTGTACCTTCTTCAAAAGGAATTTTTCAGAATGTCGTATTCTTTTATCCTTAACTGATGGTAACCAGATCGAAGGTTGATATTTGAAAACCAATTTTCCCCTTTCAGATGATCAAAAAGATCATCAATATATGGAAAGAGATACTTGTTATTTAACATAACTTGATTGAGATGTTGGTAGTCAACACATAAGAAAATATAATCATCATCTTTCTTAGTGAAGAGAACCGGTGTCGCCCAAGGTGAAACACTAGGGCGTATAAATCCTTTCTCAAGAATAGTGTCTAACTAAGACTTTATATATTTCATTTAAGTTGGATCTATATGGAAAGAGGGAATAAAAACTGGTTGAGTGTTAGGCATTAAGTCAATGGAAAACTTGACTTCCCTTATTGGTGGAAAACTGGAGAAATTAGAACGAAACGAGCCATGAAACTTGACAGAAACTGGAGTGAGATCACTGCTCAATGATTCTCACTCTAGATAAAAATCAAACACTGATATTACCTCCCCTAAATCCAGATAAGAAGGTCCAACCCTGCTCATCCTTAGGTCCCATTCTACATGAAATAAAAGAGACATGCCACTAGGTTTAGTAAGGTATACATGTCATAGATAACAATAAATATGGGATTTTATTGGAAATTTTACAATCCATATCATATATGATGTCAAGATATTTCATGTTGAGGACCAAAAAACTCCAAGATAGCTCGACATCAGATAGATATAAGATACAAGAAGGACTACGGAGACCCATCTCTCTCTTTGTACCAAGGGGTGTAGTAATATCCATTACACAAGATAAAATCTCCATAGAAAGATTAACCATAATAACAACATGGTTTGAAATAAATGAGTTACATGCACCAATATCAAATAATATATGACATTAATGACAAATCTATAGTAATGGCACCTCTCATAGTAGTTGGACCCATGTATACTTCCTCTGGAGACTCTTCCACTACTTTAAGTAGCTTTATTCTAGATGTATGTGGCTGGAACCCTTTTAAACATGAAGCATATGATTTCTATGTAGTTTTAGGATGAGATGATGAACCTGTTTCACTATGCAGAGTATAAAAGATATGGAAAAATCTTTATAAATGTCCTGAACATCATCCAGATCTATAGTTCTCAGGCGCCTCAGTGCAAACCCTCTTAGAATGTCCTAGCCTTCCATACTGATAGAAAATAAAAAGGAATTCCTCCTAGCGATGTTGGAGGTTTGGAATGACCCTGCCATCCAGAATTACCATGAGAATCATCATGCTCCTGATTTCCCTTGAAGGATATGACACTGCCATAAGGGAAAAGAGGAACTCCCGTCAACCCTGATGTTATTTCTAGGTCCATCTTAACCATAATCTCCCTATCCATCACAATACCATAAGGGGGAGCTTTAGAAAGAAATTGTGAGAACTGATATCTAATCAAAGTTAAAACTTGAATTGTCAGGCCTTCATCCTCTCATTAGATACAAAATTATCTGAAAACTATAGGTGTTCAACAATGCTATTTGAATACTCAATCACGGTTCTTTTGGCCCACTCAATCTTGAAAAACTTGACATCCTTAGCCAAAACTATAGACTCTAGATAGAAATGGTTAGTGAAAATATCCTTTAAGACTTTCCACTCTAAGCCCTCGTGTTTCTTCATTATCATCATCGTGTCCCATGATCTCTTGGTCGGTCCTTCCATCACTAAGGTGGCACATTTCACCTTGATCTCATCTGGTGTCTCCATGAACTCAAATAGACATTCTATCCTACCCAACCATTCATCAGAATGTTGTGGATCAATGGATCCTTTGAAAACTAGTGTCTTATAGTGAAGAAACTCTTGAGAATGATTTTATGGAACATCCCACCGAGGATCCACAACAGGATCCTAAATGGGAACTGGATGTGGTGTCTATCCTAGATCTTAGATAGTTTGCACAATAAGCTCAACTATATTTGCATCCACTGGAGGATTATCTCACTACAGTTCAGTAGTATCTTCCTCCTGGATCCAATTTTCACATCTTCTAGGAGGCATGATGCTACACAACATTAGCAGACAAGAAGGAATACATCCAATTAACACCCAAACTGAGTAATAAGGGTAATTAATCCCAACGTATATGATAAAAAAGATTTGGATTTTTCTCAATCCAAATCACAATAGGGAAAAGACTAGAACTGATCCACAATAAGTTTTCCCCTAACCATCCCCTGAAAAATTAAGGTTCATTATGGTGAGATATGGCTAGAAAATCAATCCCAACTACCTCCTAAGTCTCAAAAATATTTCAAAAATTCACATTGACATCAATACAAAAGCTCAATAGCCTCCTCTGGTACCATTTTGTCACAAACCATATTGGGTACCCTTGTAATCCAAAAAACCAATCCGGTCCTAACATATCCTGAAGGGAATTCCCAGTCACCATGGGTTAGTGAATAACACCTAGAATCATACAAATAAAAGTGGGAATAGTTTTTCCACAAGCATTGCAAAATAAAAAAAGACAAGTATTCATAATAAAAGAAACTTCCCTAAAAGTAAATTACTAGAATAGAATAGGTAATAGATAATCCCAAAGTACTAGAACCCAAGTACGAAAATAGAAGAAAACATCCCAAGTCCCTAGGGACACAACTCACCAAGTCCAGGGTTCAATAGCTAGATCCACCTCCAAGAGATCCTTTTCCCTTGCTCGAATATGGAAGGAGATAATCTACAAACACCCAAAGGCACAAGTAGGGTGTGAGATAAAAATATTAGTATGGTCTCACCAAGGACTCCATAACAGATTACAAAAATAGATTAACCATAAAAATGCTTACAATATTAGAATAAACAGGTTTGTAATTTTTAAGAATATTTAAACAAATCATTCTATATAGTTCAAATGATGAAAAAATACCTAAAAAAAATGCTTTAAAATGACGGGATATTTCTAAAATAACATCTTAAATAAAACAGTTACATTAAATAGATTATATAAATTTATAAGTTATATAAACCAATTTCAAAACATTGGCATACATTTATATATCAAATATAAATAACAAGCGATCAACATGGTCATATTCCAAATAGGTATGAAATTTTTAGGATATAGGACTATGCACTCTCAAACTGATCTTAGAAATATGTGTATACACACATCCCCATGAAACTGGACAAAGGAAACTCATCGCCATCCCATTGGGGATGTGACCCACTGTATGTATGTTGTAGAACATTGTAATAGTGTAGAGTGTATCTAAATAACTCACAAACTACCTAAGGATTTTATGTGATCTCACACAATCAATGATGGGAAATTTATTTTAATATTTCTTAAAATAAAATAAAATCTCATTCCTCTCATTTCAAATTCCAATTTTCCATTTAAAAACCAAAAGGGGTTTTTAATAAAAAAACATGCCTCTTTAACAAGATAAAACCATTAGGTTTCTATAAAAAATTAATCCATTTTCATAAGTTTGAAATAAATTCAAAACCAATTATATAAATTTTACAATCCATTTCAGCAATTAAATTAAACAATTTAATTGAAATATCTTACATCTAATTTACAATTTAATTCGAACAACTTAAATCAACCAATTTCCACAAATGCTCCACAATTCATTGGAATTGGGGGGTTTTCCCAATTTTCATGAAAAAATCATTTAAAATATTACAATTCACTATAATTGGGTTTTATCAAATCAATTTAATAAAATTTTGAGAAATATAAACAATTGTAATATATCAATAAATTTAAATTTAATCAATTTGGCCAAACGAGGCGGAACCACCTACCTTTTTTCTCGAAACTCAACACTCATGATGGCATCTGTCAACAAGAACAAAGGTGCATAAGACCTCAAAACTCAACTTATAAGATAGATCCAGTAGTGTGGAATATAGATCCATCAATTTCAAGATGATTAATTAAAATTCCAAAGGAGGAGAAATATAGAGAGTGAGACAAAGAATTAGGGGGAAAGCTTACCCAGGAATCACATCGCCAATGCAACGACAATCAAACACTAAACTAAGGGACCCAGAAGGGTTGGAGGGATCAAAAATTTCTTGGGGAAGGATTTGGATTGATATAAATTAAACTAGAGAGGAGGGTAAAATAAGATCCCAACTGTGATACCCATTTAAAACCACACTCGTGGTATTACATGATGTGTAATCCCACTACATGTCATGAAATAGTTAAGTTTCAGAACCACCATAAAACACATCACTTTAAATGAAAACCCATTCATTAAATAAATCACGATGTGTAAGGGCTAGTCACAATGTGTAACCTTTCACAATTTGAATATCCTCATGACATGAACCTTCTCGCGGAATGCATCTGGAAACCATTACACATAGTGTAACCTAGTTACATGGCGTGTAACCCTCTGACAGCCTATAGAAAAGGCTGGTTAAAGCTAAAATTCCAAAAAATCTCTAAATTCAACATTATAAGTATCCTCTCAATTTATTATCAACCCTAATCAGTCAATGAAATGGAAAAACCATGATAAGGTTATAGACGTACCTGTCAGATTGGTAACAGGATGTTATAGGAACCTTCCTCAAACTCATGACAGGATGCTTAGACGATGGAAACTTGAACCTTACATTTACCTCTTTCATATATATATGCTCCTTAACTTATATGTAAGGAAACCTATCTCTTATGTTCATATTTTAATGTCAAAATATTTACAAGTTGATCCTTACATATATTATTATACTGGCATATACCCCTTTGTACACATATAAATTTTCATATACACATGTAAGCACACCTAGCCCCATTATATATATTCATCCTACTATGGGTGAATATATAAAAAGGGATAAATTACATATATACATGCCTACCTAGTCATACACATGTAATCCTTTAACGATATCGGCTCGAACCCACCCCCAAAAAGACCAAAATGTAATACAATAATAATAGGGACCCAAATATCAAAAATATCCTCATTAAAATTAGTTCAAAAGAAAAGGAAGAATAGAAACTACCTCAAAACAGTGGTGGGAAGAATAAAATGGTCTAAAATGATTCACCTTAAATGGAGAATGCCCGAAGGAGGCCCGAATAACCCATTGCATGCCCTGTTGAGAAGAGAAGTATACAAATTGGCTCACCTGAAACCCTTGGATTCAGAAGAAATAATGGGGTGATGTGGAGGATAAAAAATATCAGAATAAGGGAGAAGGATGGGAGAGGGAGATTACCTCAAGATTTCAACCACAAAATTGGAATAAATCTAGAGGATTCATTGTAGAAAAGGGAGATGAGAGGGGGGGCTCACATGCGGCTATGGAAAAGAGGTGGAGGATGGTTGTGCGACGCATAGGGGGAGAATAGGAAAAGAAAAAAGGAGGATAAAAATAAATAAAAAGGTAAAGTAAAAGGTAAAATAAAAAAACTAAATTGTTAAAATTTTGGGCAACCCACATGGTTGGCGCATGGTTTGGGCACTGCCTAGGCTAGGAACCCTTGCATTGTTACTCCTAAGCAGATGCATGGTTGAGAAAACCGTGATCAAACCATGCCACTCGGCATTGTCAACTCATAGATCCAAACTACACATGTTCTCTTTGGTTTATTAAACCATGAAAAAGTCATGTGACACACCTCAGACTCAGTTGGGGACCCACATGGGCACCACATGATTACTACTAACTGTTCGCCTAAGAATGCAATCAATAATAGCCTCAAAAAATTTAAATTTTGACCTACCAACTACGGGAACTCAAAAAATTATAAAAATAATTAAAATAATTAATATTTAAAGGTTGGGGTGTGACAATCCTCTCCACCATTAACACTTTCAGCCCCCAGAAAGTCACATAGCCAAATGCAAAACAAAACCAATACTCAAAACTAACAAAGGAAAAATGAAAGCATAAAACCCTGTGTGACCTTTCAACTCCACAAGTCACACCCAACCATCTTTAGAGAAAACCATAACAAGGATACTCATAGGGAGAATAGAATGGTCTCCCCACCATTAGCAACCAGCTAGCACACACCAACTCTATAAGAAACCACAATGAGATATGTGGTGGGTATCCCCACCATTAATAATCGACTAACGTAGACCAGCCAGCATAGACCGACATGGGTAACCTTATGCGGACCAACCCAAAAACTCCCCGCATAGGCCAACCCTCACCACAAGGAGGTCCCAGTGGAAGAAAATCTAAACCAAGTGGATAACCAAACCAAAATTCATTGTCTTCACAAGTCACAATCATCTTCAAAATGAGAAAAACCCAGAACTAAAAAAATCCACAAAGTAAAAACCATTCAATGGTTCACATCCATAAGGCACAACCACAAAATGTGTAAGAAAACGATACCACCAACTATTTTTACAAACAAAAAGGAACTTTAAAAAATAAATAAGACCACAACAAGGAAACAAGTCCTATTGTCCCTATAAAACAAAACGGAACCTTCAAAGATAAAGAATATATGATAAGGAAATGTGAATTATTTCTGATGCAACATTGGAGACAAAATCTGTACCAAGGTCCTCCACACCCCTATGATTCCTGATTGTGTGAAAGCTTCACTCTAGGGCCTATGGATAGATCTTTGATGTCTTGAAGCATCCACTACCTCAAATCCAAGTGATAACATCCACCAACCAATACTTCCTATTTTGACGACACATCTTATCAAACTTCTCCATAGCCACGCTGATGAAAAGCCTTCGGAGGTTTATGGAAATATGGATTAGAGTGTTAAGACCAACCATAACAGAAACAAATGAGCGAGGAATCTGATGAATGAAAGGTAGAAACCGGTCCTTAAACCCTGGATGAAGTCCCCACACAAAAGGATAAGATTATAATTGATCTCTTGACACCGTCACTAAAGAAAAGGAAACCATCTCATTAAAATGGTCAACATTCCCCTTCACCATCAATTGACCTTGTAAAACATCCATGAGATATGAAACTTTCCTCTCCCTCACTTCCTCAAGAATAAACTACAGAATGTATGTGGTCTTAAAGATCACCCAAGAAATCTCAACTTGCAATGATAATGAAATGACCACCTTCCACGGGTCCGGTCCTAGTCCTTCAAACATACCCAAGACAAATCGTATTCTTACAAAAATGAGAGTTCCCAAAAACCAAAAGACACCCTCAACTTCCTCAAGACACCCCCACAGCCCCTAACAGAACACTATAACTAAATAAAACAAGAAACTATTGATAATATTTTAGCACCACCACTACACTATGAGTTTGGGAAGGATTGATGACTAGAAAAGAATCCTCAAAAACCTTCTGGGTCTTTCTGGGCAGCATACTCTCAACAACATAAGGCACAAAAATAGATCAACATAGAACAAGAACTCAAACAATTAACATTTCAAACCAAATACCAATCTCATAAACCAACAAATCACAAGACCAAATCAAATCCATATCAAATATCAATCGAAACAAAACCAAAAAAACATCTCAAAACAAGCCAAAACCCCTCTTTTAGAAACCACCATTTCCAAATTCACCCATTTCCAAAGTCAATTTAAACCTTTTGAAATCAAAATCATTTCCCATTTCAAAGATCATTTCATAACTCCAATTTAAAATTCAAAAAACCACCTCACTTTTCCCTTTAAAACCACAAATATCGTTAGAAAATAATCCCTTTTTTAATAGAAACCATTTTCCTTTTTAAAAACAACTTTGGAAAACCAATTCAAACCATTGATTTTTTTAACACTCACCCATGGAATCCTATGAACCATCACATATGTGTTCATCCACACTTCTTATTATATCCATCCACACATACATACCGACATGCACTTTCGATACACACCCACACATATGTAAACTTCAATAAGGAATACCAAGGGTCACACATACCATTTTATCATCAATTTTTTTTTACTAAATTCCCAATTCACTATTTCTCCAAATCTTCCCAAACTTTTCAAAATTATGAATCAATTTACCTTTTAAAATCCATTTATGTCACTCTAAAACCCATTTCAAAAATCAATTTCCTTTCAAAATCAACTCACATTAACCCAAATCAGACTGAATCATCACCAATACCAAAATAACTAAAAAAATGAACTATAGGTTGTGCATACCCCATCTATATGGTTTATCATGATATGAACTGAGCATGTAACAACCATTAGAAGCATATTGAACCATGCATGTGAGATCCACATGGTTCTCTATGCCATGTAATCTCAACATATAACACCATAACACTTCCACTATCACCCCCAACATACACAAGCTCATCAAACTTAACAAATGGTAATGACATAAATCAAATAAAAAATAAATACTCAAAAACCAACTAACCTTG
The DNA here is from genome assembly GCA_963277665.1 of Viscum album. Classification (NCBI taxonomy): domain Eukaryota; kingdom Viridiplantae; phylum Streptophyta; class Magnoliopsida; order Santalales; family Viscaceae; genus Viscum; species Viscum album. The sequence goes on from OY728132.1 coordinate 1,884,820,004, forward strand.
GCGACTCAGGTCTCATCACGAGTAGTGGTGATTAGGCACTGACGCATGCCCTACCTCTTAATACCCAAAAATCCTATCTCTAATCTACCTGGCATCTCAAATAATAAGATCCTGCTCTGATACCATTTTTCACAAACCAACCTAATTCAACCCTAACCTGGTCACCCAAGTCAACCCAAAACAAGGCCTGAGGGGCATTCCTGAACCTCTTAGGCTAGAAAATAGTGTCGGTAATCTTATATACTCAATGGGGAATGATTTTTCCCATAAAAAATGAAAAATAAAAAAAATATAAACTGAACAATAAAATGATAACCACTAGCAACATAAATAAATTAAAACTACACATACCTCCATGTAACCCTGCGAGTCACCACCAACCACTAAACTGAAATCTCCCCATGGTGACTAAGACTGAGAAGGAAGTATCACACAAGCTAAAAATAGAAATAAATCTATAGGCTTGAGTATTAAAACTCATTAGGCATGCCTGAATAAACTATTCCCTATTCCCTTCCTTTAAAATGAAAACCATTTCAAGCTCATTTGAAAATATAACTATATAAAAATAGGACCTTCCACTTATTTTTAAAAAAAGTAACAAGTTGAAATTTATTAAAATTAATTTACCCCTTTTTATTTTAGAGAACCATTTACAATGAATAGTACACTTCCAATAATCTCTTTGTACGAAAGAGCATGAAATGATGGAAACATTTCAGTAAGAAAACTTAACATCAGGTGCTACCAAACATGGGTAAGTAAAAAATGTTTTAATTATTTTAAAAATGGAAGGAAAATGAGCACAATGCATTTAATAAATAAATACCATAGAAAAAAAGTATAAATGATAGCAAGAACCATGGGAAAACCCTAAGAAGATGGGTTAGAGGGAACCTAGGATCCTCATACCTCGGTGACATGGTATAGAATCCATAGCCCATTGCATCCTCATGTATGAGCCACTAAAAGGGAATTCATCCCAAGGTCTAGTGGTCTCCAATCATCATAAAATGTTTAGTTATTGTTGTCACATCAATCCGGTTAGGGGGAAACCGGGACTCAGCCCTACTGATCCACCTATCATACTAGTCCTAGTCTACCTACCAAGGTACCTGAGTTTCTAATGTGCTCTATTTCAAATGGTGGTGAGTTTTTATCAAGGAAACATATATGTTCATATCATTTCTTCGACCAAAAAACCCATCCAACTTCTCACCACTAATCTCCCTCCTTAAGTGCATCCCACCTTTTATGTCAAACAACAATTCCCAATCCTCTTCACTGGGCACATATCATAAATCACACCTTTAACATACAAATCTTATTTCTAAAACAAGGGTACATGCCTCAAGATACATTTTCAACTTTCATAAAACATTCTCAAAGTTCCAAACATGCCCCATTATTTTAAAAAGGATAATTTAACTTTAGAAATCTCTATTTCCCAACACTTTTAATTCCAAAACCATTTTAAAAAGGCCAATTGAATAACCAAGGAACTACACATTTACAAACAAGTTTGAAACAATTATTAAATCAAAGAAACCCATTTAAAAAATTTAAGTGAATGCTTAAAGAAAAAGTAAAGATCCACTTTCCAATAACCACAACCAATCATATATATATATATCATATGAATTTCATATAAAAATGGAAAACACATTTTAAAAATGAAGAAATCAATAATATATTTCAAATTTAAAGGATTAGGCATAGGGAACCTACCTCAAACTCAAGGCGGGTTGCTTAGATGATGGAAAATCAAACCATCCCTTCACCTCTTGCATGCATATACACCTTATTTTATATATAAGGACACCTAGACCCTATGTATATATTTTCATGGAAAAATATGTTCAATGGGATTCTTATATATATGCTTATACTTATATATACCCCTTTTCACATAAACTTGTATGCATTTTCATATACACATGTAATCACACCTAGCCCCATTATATATATTCATCCTTCCATGGGTGAATATATACAAAGGGGGAACTTACATATATACATGTCTACCTATGCATACACATGTAATCCTTCGATGAAGGCGGCTCAAACCCACCCCCAATGAAGACCAAAACACGCTACAATAATATTAAGGACCCAAATATCACAAAAACCCTCCTTAAAATTGGGATAAAAGAAAAGGAAAAAGAGAACCTACCTCAAAATGGTGGCGGATAGATTGAAACGGTTTGAAACACTTTTCTTTCGATGGTGGATTCCAAAATACGCTCGAACAAGGCCTAAAAGACCCATTGCATGCCCTATTGAGAAGAGAAGCATAAAAAATGGGTCACCCAAAACCCTAGGGTTTTTCCAAATGAACATATTGAATTATAGGAGAAACAAATGATGAAAATAGGGAGAAGTATGGAAGAGGTATCTTACCTTGAGATGTTGACAGCAAAATCAGAACAATTCCAGCGGATTCATCAAAGAAAAGGGAACCGGGAGGGGGGGCTCACGCGCGGCTATGAAGAAGAGGGGGAGACTGGTGGAACGACACATAGGGTGAGGAGATAAAAAAAAGGAGAGAGGAGAACAATAAATAAATAAGAAAAGAAAAAACAAAATAAAAAATAAATTTTTAAAATTTCGGGCGACCTACACAGTTTGCACACGGTTTACCAAACCATGCACCAATCATGCACTTTCCATTTTCTAGGACAGGAACCCTCACTCAATTACTCCTAGGAAGACGCACAGTTGATAAAACCATTCTCAAACTATTCCACTTGGCATCGTCAACTCACATACTCAAACTGTATGCTTTCCGCACAGTTTAATAGACCATGCACAATCAGTGCGCCACAACTTAAACTCACATATGAACCCGCACAGGCACCACACGATTACTAATAACTATGTGTGATAACCGTGAAATAGCTAAAAGCCCCCAAAATTTTAAATTTTGACTTGCCGACTAATAGAACTCAAAAGCAAGGCTAAAAATAATTAACATTTCAATCTCAGGGTGTGACATGACAAAATAAAACCCCTTAGGAGGTGGTTTAGTAACATAATAATTCTTAATATCAAGGGAAAAATCCATAATCGCACCTCATGGGGTGTCATTAGTCGATGGGGACCTATTCCAACAATAATAAGGAGGCACACGGTCACTTCTATGAAGTATAACAAATTATTTAAGGGATAAGTTTATTTTTATCGCAACACATAGAAAATACGGCATGAGACATCACGATGCGTAATATAAGACAAAAATATTTGAGGGATAATTACTAGACCACTTTCCTTATGGCAGTATATGAGTACTCATCCAGTATCAGATTCCCATTCGACCTTGAATGGAAGAAATCAGCAAAATAGACAAACTCCCTAAAAATAGGGCATATTAGCATGAAAAAAATAACCCTGAAGATGGTGAGATAAACCAAGAAAAAAAAAGGCAACAGATTGAAGAGATTACCAGTAAGAATCCAAAGAGATAAATGGTGGCTAGATTGGAGTCTGGATGAGGTAGAACCAAAGTAACCTAGGTGGAAGGAGAATATGAACTCTCCATGTGCATCCCCTATGAGAAAGAAGGATGGTTCACATAAAAGAAGGGTTCTTCCCCTTTTTTTTAAAAAAGGACCATGATATATTCATTATGTGAATATGATTCACTTCATGAATTCCTTGGGTCAGGGCTAAAATCAATCATTCCATGAATTAAATTCATGGGGTCTGTCCAGAGCAATTCACATCATGAATTAGTTTTGCAACTAAGCTACAACCCCCTATAACCATCTTTCCAAAAAAATGATCACCCTAAAGGTGTGATTACTAGGTCTAAGAAAAATTACAAACTTAACGAGGGTTTACCAAAATTTATAGGATCTATATATCATATGAAAAAGTTGGGATCTTACATTAGCACACTTATCTCTCTTTCGAGCCACCCAAACAGTGATTCAAGTGTGGCCCTCTCTTGCATCACTTCCCTATTTCTCTGCATCCTCAGATCAGTCCTAGGTATATATGGTCATGTGGAAGGGCACCCCTCCTTCCAACATCAGTGGTTTATATGGATGGAAGGTTTGATGATAATCATCAGCACGTCTATCCCTCTAATCGAGGTCACACACCCAGTAGTGTCTTCCCACATTTTCTTCGTGTTTTGTTGAGTCATTGACCTGGTCCCTGTCACTCCACCTTCTACCCATTGGTGTTGACATAGAGGCCTTGTGGCCCAAGTTCTATCCACTAATGATGGGCTAGAGGCCCTGTGACCTAAAGGCCAATGATGGCCTGAAGACCCTGTAGCCTAGAGGCCCAACACTTGGTAGTTTCTGTTGTTAATTTACATGATCAAAGATTGAATATGGAAGGGCTTCAGTGATCTTGAATGATCTAGTTGTGCGCTTGTTGGAGGATGAACATGTCACGAACCAGGCCGGGTCGCCATCCGACCCAATGCCCAACCCGGTCCGCAACATGGCCCGAAGGGCGTTCCCGATCCCCACGCGCTGGCATAAGTGCCCGGGTATCAAGAGTAACCCGTGGGAACAGTTTACCCAAAATAAGAGGCAGAAAAACAACTGACAAGGTAAATAAACTAAAACTAAAAACAGAAAACCAAACAGGACCTTAAACCAAAATCAGCTTAAAAGGTTTACAACTTGAACCAACATCCAAAAAGTAATGACCACCAAAGAACTAAAGCTCTAACTCAAACCTCCAAGTGACAAGAGAGGTGCGACGCCCACAAGCTACAAACACCAACCTGCATGAGAACACCGTCAACAACCCGAACCACCATTGCTGAGCACGATGCCTCAACCTGGAATACACAGAGAACAAGTTTTACATACACCCAAAGGTGTATGTAGGGTGTGAGCTAAGAGCCCAGTAGGACGTCACCCAATAAAAAGGTGCCACGGAAAATTATTAAAAGACAAATACATTTACAATAATGACAAAAGAAAAGAAATAAATGCTTGAACAACTTAAATGAAAATGGAATTAAAGAAAACATTTTCAAATGGAATAACTTAAATTTAAAACACACACACTCACTTTTAAAAATAATCAAAGTGTCACACTGACGAGCATAAAGTAACCAATGAGCACTAATATGGGAGAGGCCGTATGGGTATCAGCTAGCTTGGGTCCCTAGATCTTCGTATCTCGGTGAAACATGGATTAGAAGGCCACGACCCTCAGAAAACGTGGATTAAAAGGCCACGACCCTTAGAAAACGTGGCTTAGAAGGCCACGACTCTCAGAAAGGCATATATTTAGTTAGTGTTGCAATCGTCAGTCCTGTCAGTGAAACCAGGTCGAGTCACCTCCAGAACACTAGCCCATTAGTCTAGTCCACACTCCTAGCTACCCGGGCTTCCCGGTTTGTGCTCAAACAAGTTTCAAGTTCATGTCACCTGTCAAAATAATGCATAAAATCCAAATAGGGTACTTACACATGCAAAATCACAGTTTTCACACCCAAACCCGCTTTTAAAACCATACACACACCAAAATATTTTTAAAACTTAATCTGCACTGCTTACGCATTAAATTAAACTAGATGCAGAGTTTAACAAAACACTTTGATAATTAAGAAAACCCCTAAGAGAATTTAGTAAGCAGTTTTCAAACATGTCACAAAACTCTTAAAGGGAAAAAAGTAATTCAAAACCCCTTTCCAAAATGAAACATGTTCTAACACACTCCAAAATATAAATCGCGTCATCCTCACACCGTAACTCACACACTGCACAATTTACCCAACAATAATAAACAATCCAAAAGTAAAATCTTATAAAACAATTTAAAATAAATCACTTGAAGTTAACCACTAAACCCACACAAACCCCTCTTTTACAACTAAACACACCCGACGTCATGCAAAAAATACAATTCGCACCACTTGCACAACTTACTAAGATTACCGCACAATTCAAAAGTCACTAACAGAGTTCTCAGCAGAAAACACACTCCTAATACAAACAACCTACTAAATAATTTTTTATGCAAATCAAACCTCAAATAAAACAAACTTCACACAATAAAAATTAATTGAATAATATGCCAAAGAAGTTAAGGATTGAAAATTAATTTATCAAATAATAACTTGGATGTGGAACCACCTATCTCACTTGAAGATCCTTCTGAAAATTGGTGCCAAACACACCCGCACCACAAAATCAAGCCAATGAACGCATTAATAAATTCAATTAAGCATATCAAATTCATCTAATGGTGTTAAGACACGGAATAACTTACCTTGGTGTAGCAGACTTCACGAACGTGGTGCACAAGGACTGCCGCATGCCAACCGCAACACAACAAACCCAAATTGAACCTAAATCAAGCAATAGAAGCAAAAACATCAAGAATTTACCATAAACCTGAGCCTCATACCCGCTGGAAAAAGTGACAAAAACTCAAGAAAGAAAAAAAGGAGGAGGAGAATACACAACTGAAGGGGGATGTTTGTGTGGAAGAAGGGCAGGGCACCGGCCGGCATGGGAGGTGGCACGCCGGAGTAAATCGCGGACAGCAGGGGAGGGTGCGGGGCGGCGGTCGCCGGACGAAGCAAGAGTGCAGTGGGGAGGTGGTTGTCGGACGAGGCTGGGAAGCGATGGTCGGTGCGTCACCGGACAGCCGGGAGGAGCAGGGGGGTCGGCCAGAAAAGGGGCATGCGTTGGTGGGGAGGCCGGTGAAGATGGAGGGAGGCTGCACGACGGGCCAGATGGGAGCTACGGCGCGAGCTGAACCGAGGGAGGGGGAGGCCTTCGGTGTGACGAGATCAAGGGGAGAGGAGTGCGGTCTGGCGAGGTCGTGCTGCCGGAGTAGGCTGGACGTGGGAGGAGGCCGAGGGGCAAGGCGGGGCGGCAGTCAGGGGAGCGGCGCACCTGGGAGCTGGGGTGGCGGCCTTCAGCAGATAGGGCAGCACCAAGGGGGGGTGTGATGAAGAAGAAGAGAGGGAGGTAGGGGCGGCAGCCTTCAGCCCGCAAGGCAGGGGTGGCGCGAGCCCTAAGAGAGAAAAAAAACAAATAGAAAAAAATGGAAGATAAAAATAACAAAAAGTTCCAAAAATTGTCATAATGAAAATAATAATAAAAATAATATAATAACAAACTTAATAAACTAAACCACAAACTACACAATAATCAACTTAATAAAATTTCATTTAAAAAAATAATAATACCCTTAATTAAATTATTATCCAAGGTTGTAATAATAATAATAACCCCAATTACTAAAATATTATTATTATAATTAAAAACAAAGTTTATGAGATTATTAACAAATCTTTCTCATCATTTTCCCCCACGTTAATTTTATTTCGTTATTTTTATTAATTCATTTATTTATTTAGTTGACCATCGATCAGGGTCATACGACGACCCTGGTGAAGCCGCACGGCTTCACAGTTATGTTTCGTCCATGCGTCGCATGATGACAAACCCCGAAAAACTCATTTGATTTTATTTATTTATTATCAATTCCTTTTATTTAATTAGTTGCACATCGGGCAGACGAGCAGGGAACCGAGCGAGGCCGCGCGGTGACCCAGGCGAGGCCGCGCAACTTCGACAGCGGCGCGTTGAATGCTGTCAATGCCAAACCACAAGTTTTTAAATAAAAACCCAAAAATTTAAGTCGGGCTTCAACCCTGACCACCTGATACCCAGAAAATTAATAAGAATAATCTATTTAAAGGCGACGGGTGTGATAATACATATCATGCTCGACATATTGCTTCATTGAGGTGTTGAAGCATGTCTTGTTGAGCGAGATCAGAAGGAGCTTGGTCAATGCCCTGCATCTTATTTGAGACATGTCAAGTCCTGCCAAAATACTGCTCTGATCTGTTGAAGCAAGAATAACACTAGGTTTGTTTAGACTATGCCTCAATGCATCGACACATGAAAATAATTTTTTCAGGGCCTAAGGCTATATCTGGGTCATGCAGAGCTAACCTCAGGTCGTCAAGACCGAGACGGAGAATCTTCTGAAATTATTTAGTTACTATCAAAAACCTATTTGAGCTCGGAAATACATTGAGGTTCATTATATTTGGAGCGATAACAAATCGCATGTGGGTATGTCATGGTTGTTTGAAGAGATTGGATTTAATCATGTGAGGATGATAGGTGGCAGTCAAAGCTTCCACGTGGAAGCTACTGAAATAAAGATCATGCTATGTTGGTGCGCAAGGCGGTGATCAGGAAATAAAATAAAAACAACACATCGTACAAGAAAAAGGGGCGAGTCCACTATTCTAGCATCAGAGCACATAACAGAGAGAATATGACCGATCTAAGAGAAGAACCTAGATCTGTAGTTGGAGAATAAGGAAGGAGGAAATCTTGCAAGAGAAGTTTATGATTCTCTTTATTCTCTCTTTTTTATCTCTGTTTCTGTGAACATGTGTAACTAAAATTCTTAGGGGATTTGGGCCGTAATGAATTGAAATATTTAAATATGTCTTTCTTCTATTAATTCAATCATTTTAATGCAACTTCAGTTCAGTGTTATACTTTCATTTATTATGAGTATAAATTTACACTATACTAAGGACCCTGAGGTGGTGATGGTGAATTTCTAAACTCTTGATCATCAACCAAAGTACCAAAAATTGGAAAAGGAAGATGTATCACTTGTCCATAGTGAAAAAGTAATAATTCTGGAGTTTTGATTGAGGGATCAGAACAAAAGAAAGATCACTGAGTTGTTTTGTACATTGAGCGAGAGCTCAATGGATCATCACCACTTCTTCTAAGTATTGGATAATTGTTCTTCAACTATAGAACACACTCTTCTAGAAAATGATAAATCAATTTTCACTAATTCCAATTTGTCATTGAACTCAATGAGCAACTCTAAAGATGGTTTTCTAGATTGAAAACACTTTGAATTAAATTTGATCGGGGACAATTTTCATTGACTTCCAATGTTTGGGAAAATGAGTTTGAAAGAAAGTGATTGAAAGAGAAATTTCCAACAAACTAGCATGAATGAAGTATTAAAAATTACTAGTAAATCTTATTCCCCACAAAAAGTTTAGCGAGTCATCATTTTAAATTAATCAATTTTATGTTGAATATATGTTTTTATGTTTAAATTATGCAATGTTTTGAGATTTGGGTTTTTTATTTAATTATTAATTTTGTTTTAAAATATTAATTGTAATTGTTTTGAATTAATTATAGTATTATGTTAATTTAATCTTTATTTCTTTATTTTTGTTATTAATTAATTAATTAGCAGGTGTAATTTTTATTTATCTTTTAATCTTTTGTTTTTAACATTTTACTAGTTTAATAATAAATTTTAAACTTTGTTTAGTTTATTGAGTTTATTAATTATTTGTTTTAATTTTTAATCAATTAGTTATTTAATGTAATTTGAATTTTATTTTTTATTGTATTAACATTTTTTTTATCCTGAACTTTTTTTTTAGATTTAATTAAAGTGGTTGAAATGTGTTTTTATTATTTAATTTAAAATATTGTAATGTTATATAATTTAATTTAATTTGTTTTTTTTTTTCAGGAAGGGTCGATCTTCTCTGTATTCTGAAATCTGGAGAAGGGTCGAAGCGACCTGCTCCACCCCATGGGAGCGTCAGAGTCAGAAACCACCGTCGATTGAAATTTTGGGAAAAGTATTCAATCGACCTTGCATTCTTTCTGCAATCGACCGTGCCAGGAAGAAATTTTGTTGAAGGGGATGATCAGCCACGCCTGTGCTTGAGCGATCGCAGATGAGTGATTTTCGAACCAGATAGTTTTTGCATCGAAACCGAATGAGGAAGATTATCGATTCGCGCTTGAAGTGGGCATGAATCCGAAGCCGATCGATGACTACGGGCCAATTCAGACCGGTACCAAATAGAATGTGATGAAGGCCAATCCTGAGATTTCAAAATGAAGGGCATCTGGGTTTTGTTGATGCGTGTTGATGAATCAAAATGGGGAAACAGAACTTGAGTCGGGTTAGGGTTGCAGAAGAATTTGATGCTCGAAGTGGAGAAGACGAGTGCCGATCTAGAGTTGAGGTTGATTGAGTTGTGTCCATTGAAGATTTCACTGATGATGGAACTGGCCGGAGAAGACAAATTAATCGAAGCCTCTCATGAAGACGGCGCCGCCATTTTTGGATCTCAAACTGAATCAGGGAGATGATGACTCGATTAAACCATTTTCGATGGAAGTCGACCCATGTTCGAGAATCTATGGATTTCATGATTTGGGTTTGAGTAAGATGAAGCTATGTGTGTCTGACTTCAATGTTGTTCCGACATAGGAAATGAAGAAATTGATTTCGAAAGTTTTCAAAGTTGGATTCGGGCGTCGATGGGCAAGGAGTGAGCTCAAACTGAGATTTGAGTATTTATAAGCTTGAAGATATTTGAAAGAGGTTGAACATAAGATTTGTGAGAGTTGGTGCAGGGACTCATGGTAGAAGATGAGTATACTCGATGATGGAGGTTCAAAGCTGGGACTGGGGATGACTTTCACCATGTTAGAAAAAAAATCTGGTCCTCTGTGTCGATGGGCAAGGAGTGAGCTCAAACTGAGATTTGAGTAGTTCTAAGCTTGAAGATATTTGAAAGAGGTTGAACATAAGATTTGTGAAAGTTGGTACAGGGACTCGTGGTAGAAGATGAGTATACTCGATGATGGAGGTTCAAAGCTGGGACTGGGGATGATTTTCACCACGTTAGAAAAAAAATCTGGTCCTCTGTGTCGATCAATTCAGATGGTGGATGTGGAGCCGAGTTTGCTGGTTGGGTTGTTTTTGTTGTTAATTTACAGGATCAAAGATTGAAGACAGTGGGGCTTTGGTGCTCTTGAATGATCCGGTTGTGAGCATGTTGGAGGATGCACATATCGTGCTTGGTGTATTGCTTCAATGAGGTGTGGAAGCATTTCCAATTGAGCGAGACCGAAAGGAGTTTGCTCAGTGACCTGTATCTGATTTGAGACAGGACAAGTCCTAGAGAAGTACTGCCCTGAGCTGTTGAAGCAAGAAATATGTAACAGATCAGACGTGGGTATGTCGGGGTTGTTTAAACAGATTGGATTTAGTCATACTGGGGGGTGGTAGGTGACAGTCAAAGCTGCCACATGGAAGCTACTGAAGCAAAGACCATGCTAAGTCGGTATTCAACGCAGAAATAAAATAAAAACATAGCATCACACAGGAAAAGGGGAGGAATTCATTATTACATCATCAGAGCACATAGCAGAGGTCATACGACTGAGCTGAGATAAGAACCTGGATCTGGAGCTAGAGCTTGAGGAAGGAGGCGATCTTGCCCGAGAAGTTTCCTCTTCTCTTTCTTCTTGCCTTTTTAATCTCTGTTTCTGTGAACATGTGTAACTAAATTTATTCGAAGATTCGGGTTCTAATGAATTGAAATCTTCAAATATGTCTTGATCCTGTTAATTCAATTGTTTATGTGCAATTTCAGTTCAGTATTCTACTTTCTTTTATTATGAGTATCAATATACACTATTCTAATGACCCAGAGATGAAGATAGTGAATTTTTTAACCAAAAATACCAAAAATTGGAAAAGGAAAGATGTATCTCTTCTTCATAATGAACAAATTAATTCTAGAGTTTTGATCAAGGGATTAGAAAAAAATAAAGATCATTGAGCTATGTTTTACATTGAGTGAGGGCTCAATGGATTATCACCTCTTCTTCTAAGCACTAGTTGTTATTAACTTGTGTAGAAATAGAAAATATTATTAATTAGTTCAAAAAAAGTCAAAAAACCCTAATTTCATCAATTTGTTTGTCCTTGTATTTGTTGTATTCTCCCTTGCCCTGCTTCCACCCATCCTCTACTATTTTTTCAAACATCAATTTTTCACCATTTCATCGCCACCACACAGTTTTTCTGAGTGTTTTCTTTTGCTTGTTTTGTTTTGTTTGTTTTTTTGGTCATGCAATCATCATTCATCTTCCCTATAGAATCAACACCCATACTCACAATCATACTAGTTGTGAGTAGTTGTAGGGTTCTATAAATATTTCAATCGACTCGATGATTGTCAAAAACCTAGAACATAATCATATATACACCAAAAAAACATGTGGTGAAAATGACACAAGTCTCATAGAAATGAAATTGAGATTAGAAATCCCCTTACCTCAGACTTCCACTTAGTCTGACATGCTCTAACTTCCTATTTAATAATACAAATTTCTTATAAATCAATACCAGAATCATAATCATACTTATCATACTAGATACGATTCACTTACAACTTCTTATTACCCATTTATTAATAATTCTTTGTTAAAATCAATATTTTGGGTTTTAATTATTATGTCTGCCATGTATGTTTTGATTTGGTGGTTCCGTTCCTTGCAATTTGGTCATGGATTAATCACATATAGAATGTTCATGATGGTGATATATACATGTTTAATATGATTCTAGGGTCTCATGGATATTCCATGGGACTTATGATAACAGTTTTGTTGAAAAGAACAAAAATTTGATTTTTTGAAGTTTTAATTTCATAAAAGTAATTGATTTTATTAAAAAAATATACATATTTTTTCCAATCTATACTATTGAAAAAAATCATAAATTCATTCTTATTGCATAATATTACCAGTACATAACATTCCTTAATCATTCATGAAATAAACATTATAATATTATTCATATAGGTGGTAAAACCAACCCAAACAAGAACATGTTATAATGATTGGACAAATAATAATATGTTATTGTATAATGATAATAAAACTTTTATAGAAGATTAATCATGTAATATATCATATTCATTCATTAAATTTACTCTTATGACTGTCGACATTATGACATCCCGCCTTTTTATTACAAAACATTTCATTATATTGTACAAAGGATATTTAAAGTTTAGTTTCTTGGAAATTAGGTACATAATACATGAAAACTTAAACAAATTCTAATCCACTTGAAAGGATTCTTTATGGGTTCATCCTAAGTACATTTACTACATCTAATATATTGGGGACATCCATCAAAGGAAAGGGGTAAACATGAGGCCCAGTAAGGGAATATGTAAGGGAAACAGTTTACATGAGATCATGAGAAATATCAATAAGAACATGAAGAACGTCATTAAGGTATGAGAAAAGGAAGATAAGGCATATCATAAGAAAAATAACATGAAAAATAACATGAAAATGTGGCTATAACATTTAATTTAGACATTCATAAGCATATCACCAAGGTTAATCACCAATGTGTCGTAAATGAAAATTACCAAGTTTATTCACCAAGGTATCGTAAAACATGTAATCTCTAGGGATTAAATTATTTCCCAATGCATTGGAGCACTATCAGGGCACACCCTTTATATGTTTTAATTAATGGGAGCCACATAGATCATAATAAATCATTTCATTAATAATCTGTGGAGAATAACGAACAGATTTCTTATAAAAAAAATTGGCATACAAAAGAGCTTAAAGACATGATCATTACATCATTTTTAGCCCACAAAAAGGGAAAGTGGGTTTCTTATGTATAAATACACAAATCAAATAAATCATTTTTACATCTAGGTAGATACCCATAAAAATTAAAATGGGTTTGGTATCCACACAATGAAAATAAAAGAGAATTTCTTGAGGAGAAGAGAGTAATTTTGAGACGTAAATTCAGCAGCATAACGGGTATAAAACATGGTTTTAGAAAAAGGGTAAAATGAGAGGGGGAAAGGGTCTCTCATTGATAAAACATAATTTGGAATTAATGGTATGATCAAAAGGATAGTAAATATGATAAATCATTACAATTTGAAGATGTATACAAAAAGAGGTTCTTGAATTGAAGAGAAAGGAAAGATAATTCCCTTACCTTGAAGAGTTACTCCTAAATCTTGAAAAATGGAACCTTGGAGGCTTTAAGTCACTTTGTGGGATTAATTGGGATAAAAAACTACCAGAGCTTCATGGATAATGAATTGTGACTAAAAATAAATGGATATATGGGTGGGTATTTATAGCAAAAGTGGAGGATTTGTTTAATAATTTCCAAATATAGGCCTTGGAAATCAAGATCATGGAAAAAGAAAAACCATTGGCTTGCCCATGATTTTTTCCCATGGGTTTGTATATTTGTGTTATATTTTAAGTTATTTTAACCCACAAGAATCTACCATCATATTATATTACTTCTTTTATAATGGAAAAGTAAATTTTCCACAAAATAATGATTTTAAACTTAAAGTTTCCATTTTAGACTTTGAAAATTAAATTATAGGTTTGAAAATTGATTAAAATATATAAAAATAATTTATATTAATAAAATAACACATTTTAGGCCGTGAATTATGAATAAATAATTATTACATCATTATGAAATAATTTTAAAGTAATTAAACATATCGAAAAACATAAACTGTATTTTTACTATTCAAAAAAAAAAAAGTAATTTAGAAAAATTTCATAAATTCACCCAAACCTAATTTTGACATGTTGATTTCAAAAATGATGTTTATTTTCTTATAATAATTCTCTAAATATGATAATTTTAACTTTTATATATAAAATTCCGTATTTATTAAAAAAATAGCGATTTGAAAATGCATAGTAAAATTTTCAACACATAAAAATTTTCTATGACATAACAAAATTATTTTGTCATTTATATTTAAATAAGAGTGGTTTTGTAATAATATTTCATTAAAATAAATATTATTCACAGTACCTTAGTTTATTATAAAAAATTTTTACTTCATTTATGAAAAGTATAATTTGTGTGTGAAAAACCAATTTATCAAATTCCATCTCAATTAAACCTATATTTTTATTAATAAATCTATTGATGGGATCACAATTTTATTTATAAAAAGTAATTAAAATTTAAGTAACTAAGGCTTGGACATGTAACCCCTTATGACACCCGCATACGACTTAAGGGTAAGGTTTGCAATGGTGATGGATACATGGGGACAACTTGGCTAACATCGAACGAGTGGTAATTTCCACTAACTTGAACTTCTCCCATATGCGATTTCATTCAAGCTTCACTTGTTGAAGCTTTTCTTGAGCTTGGTCAAGGTAGATCCCCAGTGATGCTACCTCCTTCCCAAGTTTTGACAAACGGGATTCATATGGCATGACTCTACTAGTTAAGGTCATCGTTTCTTTTTTCTACATTAATTATCCTTTACTTAAAAACACCAATTACAACATTAATTTTTTTACATTGATTATAGTTTCCAAAAATCATATTGAACAACGATCATATAATGGTCGAATCCTAATGGTCACATTTCCCTTTATACTCACTTCATTATTAAAGAGATGTGGTTTTTTGTGTATAATATAATATAACACACACTTTCTTAAGAAACAAATATTATTTAAAAATTTTGGGTTGTTACATTCTTCCCCCCTTAAGAAATTTCTTCATTGAAATTTTGACTCTTTCTCTTAGTTGAGAAAAGGTGTGGGTATTTTTGTCTCATTGTTTCCTCTAGTTCCCATGTTGATTATTCATATTTATGATTCCTCCATAACACTTTTACAATGTGGGTAGTCTTTTTGCATATCACTTTGTCTTTATGGTCCAATATCTCCACCGGATGCTCCTCATAAGAGAGATCATGTTCCAAATGTACCACCTTTAGATTTAGTACATGTGAAGGGTCAGATATGTACTTCCTCAAAAGAGATATGTGGAATATATCATGAATTTTAGCTAGATTTGGTGGAAGAAAAAGATGGTAGGCCACTACTCTTATTCAATCAATGATTTCATAGGGTCCAATGTACCTAGGGCTAAGATTCTCTTTCTTCCAAAACTATATGAATCTATTCCATAGTGATATTTGAAGGAAAATTGTTTCTCCAACATCAAACTTCAAGTCCCTTCGACGGTTGTCAGTATAGACCTTCTACCAACTTTGAATATCCTTTTTGTGTTGTTGGATGGCATGAACCTTTTATGTCATCTCTTGCATAATACCAAACCCAAATTACTTTCTCTCACCAAATTCATCCCAATAAGGAGTTCTACATTGCTTCCCATATAGAGCTTTATAGGGTGTCATTTTTATACTCAAGTGGAAGCTATTTTTTCATGAGAACTCAATTAATGGGAGGTGTTGATCCCATCCACCTTTAAATTCTATTGATAAAGTTCTTAGCATGTCCTCAAGTATCTAAATAGTCATTTTACATTGGTCATTAGTTTAGGGGTGATAGGTCATGCTGAAATTCAATTCAGTACTGAAATCATGTTGAATACTTCTCCAAAATTTTGATGTGAACCTTGGATCATGATCATAAATGATATAAAGTTTCACCCTATGAAACCTCACCGCTTCCTTTATGAAAATCTTGGAAAGTTGTTCAAGAGAGAAATCTTCTTGAAAAGAGATGAAATGGGCAATCCTAGTGAGTCAGTCTACTATAACCCATATCACATTGTTTTATTTGTATGTTCTTGGGAGACTAGTGATAAAGTCCATAGTGATATTGTCCCACTTCTATGTTGGTATGGGTAGTGTTTGTAATACACCTTTAGGAAGTTTTCACTCCGCCTTCACTTGTTGACACACCAAAAACCTTTTAGTGTAGTCGAAAATATCCCTTTTAATATTATCCCACCAATAGTGATCACAAAGGTCCCAATACATTTTAATGCTTCCAAGATGTATAGAGAATGTAGAGCTATGAGCTTCATCCATCAGTTCTTTCTTTATCTCCAGAATAGATGGAAAAAATAGCCTTGTACAAAATTTCAGTACACCTTCTTGATAAATATTAAACTTGGGAAACTTCTCATTCTTTACATCCTCTATATTATTTTGTGTAAAAAGATATTCTCTTTGATCATTTTTGATCTTCTTTAGTGATGATGGTTGAGAAATAATTTGGGATAGGATTGATGATGTACATTCCCTCATGATTCCCATGTCCAACCTTGCTAGGCCTTTGATCAATGAATCTCCTTGAATTCTTATCATTTCCATCACAATAGGGTCTTTCCAAATTAATGAATTAGTGACATTGTTTTCTCTTCTGGGGTGATAATGAATAGAACAATCATAGTCTTTAAGAAGTTCTAACCATATCTTTTGTCTCATGTTCAATTCCTTTTGTGTGAATATATACTTCAAACTTTGGTAGTTTGTGTATATATCACATTTCTCCCCATAAAGATAGTGCCTCCATATTTTTAGAGTAAAAATAACCACAGTTAGATCCAGGTCACGTGTAGGATAATTTTTTCTCACAAGTCTTTAACTTTCAAGATTCATAAGCAACCAACTTTTAATTTTTCAATAGGATTCACCCAATCCCTTTCAGATATGCATAACTAAAAACAATGAATCCTTCATCGATAGTAGGTATAATTAAAATAGGTGTAGTAACAAATATCTTATTTAGTTCTTGGAAACTTTATTCACACTCCTTAGTCTAGATGAAATTATCCCATTTTTGTGTTAACTTGGTTAGTGAATTAGAAAGTCATGGGATATTTTTTTCACAAATCTCCTATAATATCTTACAAAACTAATGAAACTACAAAACATATTTACTATTGTAGGATGAGGCCACTACTCCACAACCTTTGTTTTGGTAGGGTCAACTGAGATTCATTCATTGGTTACAATGTTCCCCAAGAAGGAAACTTTTTGTAACCAAAATTCAAATTTCTTGAACTTTCCAAATAGACTCTCCTTCAAAGGTTTCAATATAATACTTAGATGATCATAATTCTCCTCAAAACTTTTGAAATATATCAGAATATCATTAGTAAAAACTACTGTAAATTTATAAAGGTAATTATTATAGACTCTATTAATAAAATCCATAAATATAGCAGGATCATTAGTCAAGTTGAAGGGAATAACAACAAACTCATAATTCCCATATCTTGATCATAAGATAGTATTTGGAATATCTTCTTTCTTCAACCTCAATTTATGATAACTAGATATAAGATCAATCTTGGAGAAGAATTGATCCCCGCTTAACTAGTCAAATAAATAATTAATACTTGGGAGAGGGTACTTGTTCTTCACCATGATCTCGTTAAGTTTTGTATAATCAATGGATAGCCTCATTGATCCATCATTATTCTTCACAAAGAGAACATGTGCTCCCCAAGGAGACACACTTGGTCAGATAAAGCCCTTCTCCAAAAGATCTCAAATTTGTTTCTTTAATTCTTATAGCTCTACAATTTCCATTCTACACAGGGTTTTTGATATCATCTTGGATCTAGGTATGAGTTCAATGGAAAACTATACATCTCTTTCTAGGAGAGGTCTAGGTAATAACTCATGAAATAATTTAATGTATTCCTGAATTATGGGGATATTTTCTATTTTTATAATTTCATTTCCTTCATCATATTCACCAATCATCTACATAAATAAGGCTATGGAAGGTGATTCTAGACAAATCTCAGGTCGAGATATCTCTCCTTCGAAATTAACGGTATGTTTTCTATCCAAGACTATTGAGATTTACTTTCTTCTATAGTTGATATTATAATTATACTTTTAGGGCTAGTCCATCCCTATTATAGTGTCAAATTACACCATGAAAATGACTATTATATTTGTGATGAGATTGTGCTCTCCAAAGTCAATACTAGAGTTTCTATACACTGTTGATGCTTGGGTAATCCCTCTAAGAGTCTTGTCTAATAAATCTAATTATATTAGTTTAGGGGTTAATTAAATATTAATTGCAAACTTGGATGAAATAATGGAATGATTAGAACTAGAATCAAATAAAGTAATTTCTAGATTTGAGAGAACAACATGAGTACCTTCCACCACATCATTTGAATATTCTACTTCAGTAGTCATGATAAAAAATTCCTAAACATGATCTGTTAGCCTATGCCATAGTTTATGGTGATTCACCTCCATTATATTATGATTTGGATATTTATTGACAAAGTACCCAAGCTTTCCACACTAAAATCATTGGACTTCACGCTGGGCCTGAACCATCTTCCATTTGTATTCAGTGTTAAGAAGTTGAGTCTTGACCTCACTATGATAGTTTCAAGCTGTATGTCTATCTCTTCTACACTTGTAACATTTTCCACTCTAGATAAATTAGTTCCCCAAATTCTTCTTCCCACATTTGTTGTATGTGGGAATTTTCACTTTATTTCCCCCTCTTTCATAATCAAAGTTCCTCCCTAAGTTTGTCTCCAAAGATCTTTTCTTTTTATTTGATTTATATGACCACTACATCTCTCCAAACTCCAATTAAACCTTTATAACACTCTGCACTATCTTCTCATAGCTTTCATAGTCTCAATTGTCTAGATTCCTCTATAGATGGGGTCTTAGTCCATTGAATAATCTATCAAACTTTTAATTATGATCCTTAAAAAAGATAGAGGTGTAATGATAAAGTATTGTAAAGTTCATCTCATAGATTACCATTGATTCATTTTTCTTCTTCTTCATCTCTATGAATTTCTTCTACATTTTTGTTCACATAGAATGGGGGAAATATTTATTGAAAAATATTCCCCTGAACTCTTAACACTTAAAAGCATCAATCTTTATTATTGATTTTTTGTTTTTAATTAGTGTTTACCACTGATCAAATTATCCCTCTAAGCGGTAAACAACCAGGGTAAATTTCTCTTTCTATAAATATTAGAGTACAAAAAAGATCTTTTATATATATATTATCCATTTTTCATCAATCAATGGGTTGGTAGATCCACTAAAAGAAGGTGGTTGTTGATACATAAAGGAGTCGATGGAAGGTTTTTCCCTTTGAGGTGAATCTGGTCCCTCGTCTTTATTAAAGTTATTTTTCATAACTCGAGTTAGTTGATTCATCATTCTCATAAAATTTTCCATTTGGGATTCCATCAAAGGACCATCAGTGCATGGTCTATTTCTCTCATCATTTACACGGTTCATAATATTTCCCTCCATTTTCTAAAAAAATAAAACCTTAGTGAGAAACATGTTTATTTTAAGAATCTTATAATTCTATGGGAATTTTATGTCTTAAAACTTCATTCTTAAATATGTTATTCTTTAACAACAAATACATTTTCTATAAATCCTTCATAATGTCTCATAAAAATCTTGTGATTAACCAAATATATCCCCCAGGAGTGTCAAAATAGGAATGAAGCAAGGCCCGTTATCATGAAATAGTTCCCATTTAAGTCTATCTCAAAGCAGTATTTTCATGTGTTATACCTAAATACATCTGTTCTAGAGTCACATCCACTTGTTTGTATCTATACAAGGATTTTGTTTCTTGGAAACCACTTACTTAATATTTCACCAAAATACTAAGATTTTTTCCTATATTTAAACGTTTATAAAGGGTTCATACTAAGGATTTATATTCCTAATTCTCAAAAATAAAAAAATCATACTTTGATACCAACTATAGCATCCCACATTTTTATTACAAAACTTTTCATTACATTGTACAAATAGAGGATCTTTTAAAGTTTATTTTTTTGAAAATTACGTAATTAATAATACATGAAAACATAAAACTTTATTCTAATCCACTTGAAAGTATTTATAATGGATTCATCCTAAGTAAATTTGTTTCATCTCATATCCTAGGGAAATACATCAAAGGAAATGGGTGAGCATGAGGCTTGGTAAGGGAATACATAAGGGAAATAGTTTACATGAGATCATGAGGAATATCATTAAGGAATAAGAAAAGGAAAATAAGAAATATCATAATAAAAATAAAATGAATTATAAAATGTAAATGTGGATATAAAATTTAATTTAGACATTTATAAGAAAATTACCAAGGTTAATCACTAAGGTGTTGTTAATGAAAGTTACCAAAGTTATTCACCAAGGTAACATAAAACATGTCATCTATAGAGATTAAATTCTTTACCCAATGCATTGGAGCACTATGAGGGTGCACCTTTAATATGTATTAATTAATTGGATCTATAAATATAATAATAAATAATTTCATTAATAACCCATGGAGAATAAATAATGGTTTCTTATAAAAAAACTTTGTAAACAAGAGTTTAAAGACATGATCATTACGTCATTTTTAGCCCACAAAAAGGGAAAGTGGGTTTATTATGTGTAAATTACCTAATAAAATAAATAATTTCTACATCTAGGTTAATACCCATGGAAATTAATGTGGGTTTAGTATCCACATAATGAAAATAAAATAGAATTTTTTTATGGATAAGAGATAAATTTTGAGAAGTAAATTTGGCAGCATAACGGGTATAAAACGTGGTTTTAGAAAATGGTAAAATAAGATGGGACAAGGATATCCCATTGATAAAACATAATTTAGAAGTTAGGGTATGATAAAAAGGATAATAAAAAATATAAATCATAATAATTAGAAGACATACACTAAAATAGGTTCTTGAATTGAAGAGAAAGGAAGGATAATTCCCTAACCATGAAGAGTTACTCCTAGATCTTGAGGAATGAAACCTTAGGAGCTTGAAGAACCCTTGGGGGATTTATTGGGAGGAAAAAATAACATAGATTCGTAGAGAATGGATTTTGAGTGAAAGAAAATGGATTAATGGGTGGGTATTTATAGAAAAAATGGAGGATTTGTTTAATAATTTCCAAATACAGTCCTTGAAAATCTAAGTTGTGGAAAAAGAAAAACTATTGGCTTGCCCACAGTTTTTTCCTATGGTTTTGGAAAATTGGTTCATATTTTAAGTTATTTTAACCCCTAATAACTGAGCATTATATTATATTACTTCTTTTATTATGGAAAAGTAATGTTTTCACAAAATAATGTTTTAAAGTTAAACTTTCCATTTTTGACTTTGGAAAGTAAATTATAGGTTTGTAAATTGATTAAATTATATTAAAATACTTGATATTAATAAAATAATACATTTTAGTTCGTGGATTTTGTTTAATTAATCATTACATAATTATGACATAATTATGAAGCCATTAAACATACCCAAAAATCCAAACTTTATTATTAATATTCACATTAAAAATAAAGTATTTTAGAAAATTCTCATAAATTCACCCTAAACTAATTATGATGTGATGATTTCAAAAATAATGATTATTTTATCATAATAATTTTCTAAATATTATAATTTTAAATTTTAAATATAAAAATCCTTATTTATTAAAAAAATAGTGGTTTGTAAATGCATAGTAAAATATCTGACACTTAAAAATTTTCAATGTCATAATGAAATTATTTTATTATTTTTATTTAAATAAGAGTGTTTATATCATGATATTTAGTTAAAATAAATATTATTCATAATACCTTTTTTATTATAAAAAATTACATCCATTATTAAAAGTATTATTTGTGTCTGAAAAATCAATTTATCAAATTTCATCTCAATTAAACCTATATTTTTATTAATAAAAACTATTGATAGAAGAAAAAATTTATTCATACAAAGTAATTACACTTTTAGTAACTAAGTCTCAGACACATAACCCCTTATAATACCTATGTATGACCTAAGGGTAAGGTGTGCAATGCTGATAGGTTAATGGGATGGCTTGACTAACATCATCGAGTGGTAATTTCCACTAACTTGAAATTCTCCCATAGGTGATTTTGTTCATGATTCACTTTTTGAAGCTCAACTTGAGCTTGGTTAAGGGAGAATCCCAATGATGCTAACTTCTTCCCAAGTTCTGAAAAATGGGTTTCATACGATATGAATCTACTAGTTGAGGCCATCACTTCTCCGTTCCAAATTAATTATCCGTTACCCTAAAAACACCAATTAAAATGTTAAAATTGTTACCAAGAGTATAGTTTGTAATGTTCATATTTACCAACGATCAATTTGACCAACAATCATATAACAATCAAATCCCAATGGCCACATTTCCTTTTTATACTCACTTCAATATTAAAGAGATATAGTTTTATTATGTATAATATAATATAACACACAAATTATTAGAAAAAAACATCATTTAAAAATTCCGGTTTGTTACACACATGAGGTAGTAATGAAAAATGAAATACATCGCTTCATGGGGGCGATAATATACATGCACACACAAGCGAGATTTTTATTTCCCAATGGATTGAAGAGTAATAAGATAAATAATATATTATATTTAAATAATAATAACTATTTCATATATTAATTATAATATCCACACACAAAATGCTATAAAAACATTTTTTAAGAAAATGTATTTTTAAAGCATAAAATGACTTTATTCTCATTCCTTACCTAATTAAACATAATTAAATAAATATTAATTCATTTTTTTGATATATAATATAATAAATTCATTATAATAATTTATCATTTCATGATCCAACCCAAAAAAACCTCCCAAATGGTACCTGAATCAATCACACACGGCCTGAATCGCATCCCCAATCCCCACGGGATAGAAACTGGTGGTTGGGCATAAAAAAACAAGAGGGAATGAATTAACCATAATAATTAATAATAATATGATAATAGTGGGAAAGAAACCACAAATAATCAGTATTCTAAAATAATCAACATGAGTAAAAACTCCACAAGGTTGGAAAGACGTCTAACCATGCATCTCAAAACCAACACCAATATCATCACAATATCTCCTTTTCATTTTAATATTAGATTAATTTATGATAATTCTAGAAATTAGATTTGTATTCTATATTTAAAACCATGATATAAAAAATTTTTAAATAGGTTGCTTTTATTTTTGGTTAGTATGAATAATAGATTTAGTAAATATTTATCTCCTTGGTAAGTGTCAATCGGGTAATTAAGTTAACAATATTGTGATAAGGCCTAAACCCATCCATAAAAAATGTATTTATTTTATTTTATAATTATTTTTATTCCATGAACATCAAATTATTGAAAATTTTGTGATTTATTACCACTTTCCTTTGATTATAACCATAATATAATTTTAAATAAATAATAAAAACAAATATCACTCTCTTTTATAATATCTTTAATTTTTTTGATAGGGATAAAAACAAAATATGTTTATTTATAAAATATTATTTTTAATATGAATATACTTTTAAAATTTTTAAATTTATTTTTATTTTTTAGTGAATAAATAATTACCTTAAGTTCTTATACACCGCTGACTTAGTTCTTGTGCATGTAGAAGAAAAATCATGTAAATGATTTTAAAAATTATAAAAGTGATATTTTTTGGGTGAGTTATAGAATTCAAATACTTTTATAGATAAAAATAACATATTAGGGATGTATTAATATATTATATTTGATTTACATTATTTTCATACTATTTTCAATGTTTACTTAGTTTAATAGTTCCAAATATTACATTAAATATAATTTAAAATAAACCATACTTTATTAAATGATTTAAAAATCATGAAAATATTTTATTCAATAAATTTAATTGTATACGGTTTAGAATATTAATCATGGTCCATTTATGAATAAATTTTCCTTTTATAGTAACTTTCATGACTCTTATTGTGTAAAAAACATTGATATCATGATATTCGTCAAAGGGGTTAATAGGGCTTAAAACAAAGAGATAGAGGTGAAAAAATTAAGTAAACATATCAAAATTTTATTTTATGAGAGTATTTTGAATCATACTCATATTAGTTAAAATTTTATCAATTGGGAAAAAATTTTCTTTGAAAATTAATTTACATTTATTTAATACTTTAAGAAATTCCAAGAGTTCCCCTCCCCGCACTTATAAAAAGGGAACCTCATATCCTCTATTCCTCATACATTTTGAGCACTCTAAATCATCCAATACCATCCAAATTATATACATAAATTCATTAAAAATTTCTTATATTCCATGTTTTGATTATAAAACCGTCCTAGGAAGGCTTTTGGTGTAAACCTGAAGAGGTTGTTCGAAGAAGATGTATAGTTCTTAACCAAGAATTTTTGTTTAACTTATTCTTATACCTGTTTAAAATATTCTCCAACCATTATGAAATATTAAAATTATTATCTTCCATATACTATGATTTTATTATAATCTATATCCATCTGCTCTTTCATATAATGGGAAAGGAAACTATCATTCATGTGTAAAGTGGATTACTACCTCACGAATCGATGTAATTCATTTTATATCACCACATATAAAAACTAATTATAATGAAGGATTTAATGTATATATATATATGATATTCATGACATATTTATCATTAAAAAAATATAATATATAATATACTTTCTTACCTTTCTATCTGTTGAAAAAATGATAATGTTGTTCGTGCGTATATGTGGATTACCACCTCCACAAAGTGATGCGATATGTTTTTCATCACCAAATAATATGGTTGGTATATATATGTGTATTTAAAGATACATGTAGTGACCCAAACCATATTAAACTTAAATAGTTCTATGGAATGATGTTACATTGGGCCTTAGGCACTTCTCCCCATACACTAAAGTCTGTCGACTACCAGAGAGGGTGTAAAGAGGTGATAGTGGGGATACTGTACCATCTGGTGATAATAATGATAATGGTATTCATAAATATAACACAGTGGAAAATAATTACCAACAACACTGGACTAGTAACCCATATATAGCAGAAACACAAACATAACCAACAATAATATCTGATATCTCAAAATAAAAAATTTGTAGAAATAAACATCACATGATACCATTTGTACCTAAACATCAATACATTTCAGGTCATAAAATATAATAATAAGGAAGGGTATACCATGTTCAACCTTAGTATATACATATTTAAGCATGATAACATAGAATTAAAGACAAAACAATAAACTCTAGCTGATGCAGGAACCTCAAGGTCCCCTGCCTTCTATCCCACACAAAAGGTCCATCATAATCACTAAGATCTATCTCATGAGCATGAATCTTTACCATATCGCAAAGACATAATGTCTACATGCATCTCAAAGGTCCCATGTAGGGTGTGAGGAAGAATCTAAATAGGCCACCACCAACATGTACCTATCTTATACATGTGATTAAGCAAGAGCGTACTAAAAATAATTAAAGCAGTACATGTACGTCATATAATATAACCTGATTCCATCATGCTCAACAAACACAATGAAGAAATCACTTACTTCAGCCATTTATGGTTTAACTATAGTGGAGAGGACCCTTAGCCATATTCCCAAGGAATTCACTAATGAAGATCAATCTGGGTAAACCCTTAGGTTACACCACTAAAAATATTACATGATACCTCATTCCATCGATCAAGTACCAGCATCCAAAGGGGAATGACCAAAAAATAAATACCTTGTCCCTGGTACCCCCACTTTAAATCTCCCATCAGCCCAAAGACTGGCATCCCAAGGAACAACGATATCTATCCTCCAAATAGTCCCAGCCCAATGACCTCAATGCATAGTGAGCCTTAGCCCACAATGAACAGTCTTAACATTGTCAATCAATGGATCCTCACCATCCATGTGGATTCCTATGAAAAGAACCTCCAACCATATTGATGGTCATAACCATCCTAATCTACATCTAACATAGGTCTCTATCCACTTGATTGGTCAACACCACCTTATAATTTGAGTCCTATCTATGTGAACATGACTCCAATAGTGTGTCAGCCAATCACTGTGAGCAGAAATCACCAAAAAAGTACCTAAGCCACATAATCTTGACACATCATTCCCCTATGACTGTGAATCTCATCCTGATGTTCATCACTATCTCAAATCACATGGGCCATGCCCATAGCCTGAGGAAATTTTCAACTCATCCCAACGACTAGGTCTCCCAACTGGTGAACAATATCACCCAATATTCCTCAATCCAAGCTCGTCCTAATGATTGTATCACCTCAAACCATGTGGTCATCACCACCTAATTACTCAATCCAAGACTATACAGTTCCCATAGAACTTAGAATTAATGTATATAATTAAAATAATTCAATTTAATAAAATAACACACCTGACCTAACTGCTCAAGTGGTCTCAAGCCCTATACCCAGCTCGATCATGGAAGTAAAGGATATGACATTCATAAAGACATCCCACTTGGTATCATATTAAATTTAAAGTAAAGGAATTAATTAATTAGGGTCCCACTCATATTACCCAATGGAGCACTTAATAACACACCCAAAACAACCGTAAAATCACAGAGAAAGATAAGAAACACCTGCCTCATGTTGGTAGATGCTCGTATGACCGATATCGTCCTCTAACTCAAGATGATTTGGAAGAAATCATCATTTTAAACAAACACCCTAAAAATAAGGTAAATTGGATTTCACAGATTTAGCACTTCATAAGGTGAGAGCAAAGGAAATGAGAATCAAGATGATTGAATCTCTTACTGATGTGGATCCAATGCACCTAACGATGGATGGATCATATATTATATGAAGTATTAAGATCCAAACCAAAAATAGGAAGATAAGGAGGGTTATACTTTGTTGTACATAGGTTAGGGAGGATAAATGAAGAGAAAGTAAGAAATAAGAGATGAAGAGTAAATGGGTAATTTCCCACTTTTAAGTGGGACAAAAAGTTAGCTCACATAGTTTGGATAACCATGTGTAACCCATGAGATAGCCCTTTACCAAGGCTCCACCTTACATGAACATGGCACATAGTTTACCAAACCACACATCAGTCGTGAAAATACCCACTTCTAAAAATTGAAAAGGTGCCTCACATCCATACACCACCTTTAGCATGGTTTGAGAAACCATGTCCAAAAGACTCAGAGGGACACATGGTTACACCCACGAGGCTGCATGGTTTGTCCAAATTGTACACCCTAGTCTACGCACCCTTGAAAGTTGGGTTTTCATCCTCCAAAACACCTAAAACTTAACTGAATGCTCAATAAACTTGTCAAGCATTGAAAATAATCTAAAAATAAGGCCTTGGGTTAAAGAAACTCCTAGAATTATGTTCCAATAAATAAGAAAAGAGTTGGTCTACCCACCAAACTCCAAAAACTCAAAAGATGTGAGTAATTAGACCCATTCAAAAAACCTATGACATTACAGTATCCCCACCTTAACATAGCTAATCCCTTAGCTATAAAACAAAACCCAAAGATAGTACCAAATATACCCATCCCATTTAAATCACCCTGATCTACTTCAGTCATAAAGGCACAAATCAAATCTCTCATGGTGCTCCCCACCTTAGTAGTTACCTACCTTGATTGATTCCTAACCCCAAATTGAAATAATATAATGATCCACTAATCATC
Organism: Viscum album; assembly: GCA_963277665.1. NCBI lineage: Eukaryota > Viridiplantae > Streptophyta > Magnoliopsida > Santalales > Viscaceae > Viscum > Viscum album. The sequence goes on from OY728132.1 coordinate 1,884,848,144, forward strand.
CCCACTCTCAAAATTCCTCCGGTGATGCATCTTCACTCCTACACCTCATCAGGTGGCCACCTCATACCCATGTCACATCATACACCCATAAAATACCACATCCCATCAGATTCCCACCTCTTGACCATGTTTAAAATGGAAACTATAAGGTCCTACATATCAATATATTCCCATAAAGTCCATTTTTTAAGCACATCATGCATAGCCCACATCACATCGATGCCCATATACCAACGTACCTCAAGAAGTCCCACATCACATCAATTCCCATAGATAATCCTGGTTTCACACACATAATATATATATATATATATAACACATCCAAGTTGATGACAACCTACTAACCAACATCTGGTTAGTCCTAAAGTACACACCATTCACCTCATGCACCCAAAATAGATATGCCTACAAAAGGGTCCATTCCAAAATAAAAAGTACACCGATCATGTCCATAACTTACCTCTAACCATAGTTGGATCACCAACCTACATTGACCCTAGCATATCAACATCATGAAACTAGCTTGAGGATTGAATACTTGAAGCCTGAACTCCTTGTTGTGCTACACCAACCATCGGCCACTGACCAACTACTAGGTCCCACTATCTTAGCCATGACTTTTGTGTAAAGCTGTATCCCGGCTACCAACTCATGGTACCACTCTTGGTCCAATATTAGAACCCTGAGTATACCCCAGTCCCTAGATGTCAGCGGTCCGAGAAGACTTCCTGCTGAACCTATTAAGATGTATGACCTCCCCGCTTTATCGACACTCTTTCGATTCCTAATAACACTATGTCTGCATGTTCCATGGATTCCCACACTTGAAGCACACAGTTGATGACCCACTCCTCGGCGGTCTGCTCGAATATTTGTCCTGAACACCCTACTAATATTCCTCTTGGACTCATTTCTTACTATCCAAATCATCACCACTAAAATAACATGACACCGTCACCTATCTAGAATAAGACTAGGCCGTCAAATTTCCCTCGACTATGAGAACATAATTCACTACCTCTGAGAATGAGGTCAACTTGAAGGTGTCTTCCTAAACCTGAATAGTGTTCCATAAACCATACTCTAAAGGCATCACCCTCAAGGTTTCTTCATCCACCAAATCAGGTTTCAAACAAGACAAATCAATGAAAGTAACTGCATAGTACATGACAGACATGTCTCCCTATTGTAGGCTCCAGAACTCCCAAGCTCTCTTCTCCCCAGCATCTCTAAGAAGAAGTTCTTGAAGAACATGGCCTTGAAGTCCTTCCAGGACAGTCCCTCATGTCTACCTACCTAGAAATACACATCCCACCAGTGCTTAGATGGTCCTCTGATCATATAGGTATCCATCTTTACCCTCCGAGATGGGAGTGTCTCAATATCATCAAAGATCATCTTCATTAACTCTATATAGTTATCATCCATCTATGTTCCTACCTCACCCTAAAATAGTAGTGGGTTATGTAGGTGGATCTACCAATTTAGATATGCAATTCCAGGCTCTGCTCCATGAGATCCCTTATCAATCCCACAGATATCACGTACTAGGATCACTCTGAGCTTCTCGTCAACTATATGACTCAATAAATATCAAATATGAAATCTAACCTACCTACACTAGAGCCTGTACCTGAGCTTGTACTTGCAGATCATGCTTTTATTGAACCTCTAGGGCCTCATATTGACCCTCAGGGGCCTCATCCCATGCACACTCCTGTGATACAAATCACCACCCTCCTGATGATCCACTAGATCCCGTCTAGGTGGCATCCCTATAAATAAAAATAACATGGTCCGATATCCATAAAAAAATATATTTAATTACATACACAAGGAATGAATTAATAGGAAGAACAATCTAACTACCCTTACCCTCTCCTACTGCAATCATGTCACATGACATCCAGCCTCATGACCCCTTACCCGCCCATATCAGAGCCATATATCAATAATGAATCTGACCTCATAGACCCTCACCTTCCCATAGTAAGTTCAAACGTCACATATTAGTACCTTCCTACTTATACTAGAGCCACCCCACATATATATCACATATCACATACATGTTTCATTGGAACCACATACCTGGGTTGGTTGAGTAGAATGTAACCAAAGAGAGTCTAGGTAGGAAAAAATTCTTAGATTCCATTTTTAATTATTTAAACAACCCAAACCCTCTTATCACAATCTTAATTTCCAATAAAAACCACTATAAAATTTATCATTATACATGTATACATAATCAATTCCTATGGGCCTACCAAAAGAATAAACAAATCCTCCATTTTCGTACTAGGCCTAGGATAAAATGTCATAATAGGTAACAATCACATCCAAGTGACCCACTCAAGGTAAAAATAATATCAATGGTAAAAATAGAAAAACAAAATAGAAATTCCCACCATTGGAAACATGGTATTTCCTTTGTGCATGGGGCTATAGGCACCCAAAAATGATTTCTAAAATTGGTTCTAACAACATTCTAAACTTCTATATATCATAATCCAAATATTAAGATTCAACAAGAGGTAAAAGAAATCCTTTGATACCATTTGTAGTGCCCCAAACCATATGCCACTTAAACAATGCTCTAGGCCAATGTGCTACTAGGCCTCAAGCACACCTCCCCATATTACAAAGGCTTCTGACTAGTAGTGATGATGTAAAGAGGTGATAGTGGGTAGAATATACCTTCTGGTGATGAAAATAACAATGTTCTACATTAAAATAAAGAAGTAGAAAATAACGACAAACAACACTAGACCAGTAACCCACATATAGTAAAAACATAAACAGATAACATTAATAATATTCAATATCTCAAAATAAACTATTTACATAAATAAACATAACATGTTACCATTTGTAACTAAACATGCATCCAATTCAGGTTATATAATACAATAAGTAGGAAGGGTCACTCGTGGTCGACCTCAGTATATACATATTTAAGCATGTTGACACAAAATATAGGATAAAAAGATAAACTCCATCTAATGTAGGAACCTAAAGTTCCCTTTCCATACATCCCATACAAAAGTTCTAACACAATCACTAAGATCCAACTCCTGATCCTAAACCTTTACCTTATCACAAATTCATAAAGTCTACACACATCCTGAAGGGATAGTGTAAAGTGTGAGAAAGAATCAATGTAGGCCACCTCCAATGTATGCCTATCTTACATCTATGGTTGAGCATGCATTTACTAAAAATAATTAAAGAAATTTATGCACATCATATAATATAACCTAATTCCATTATGCCCAACAAACATAAGAAATAAATCACCTACTTTGTCCATTGCTATTATAACTATAGTGGAGAGGATCCTTAGCCTTATGCCCAAGGCATATAATAAGATGAAGTTGTCTATACATTATGAATACATTTAATTAAGGTTTATTCATGCTTTACTTGATAATGAACTAGGTATGTGTTGATTATTATAGAGAATAGGTTCCCAAGAAACCAAAGGAAAATCTATGGAAAATGGCCAAAAATGATCATTACACATTGCGAATCTCCAATAAATGACATGTTGGTATCATTCACAACATGTCCCAAGTCATTAAGAATGTATTGAATAAATTAAAATCTATGAAAATATTACATGATGTGAATCTCTAATACACATTGTGTAACGTTCAAATACCACTTCTCTCTAAAAGTTCAAGTTGTGTGAAGAATAATTTCATGAATACCAGTCACACATCAGGAAATGAGTCAAATATATAAATCTTGAATATTCAGGATGAGATTCATTCTAGATCTAAAATCCTCAGAAAAAAATAATGGATCGATATTACACGATGTGAGATGTTTACACATCATGTAATATCCCAACTATTTACTTTTCAGCATGTGTACAACATCACATAACTTTTATTTGCCTCATTTTTTCTATCATTTTCTCTCATTCTATCCCTTATATTCTCTCCCAAATAAATTTTAAACAATTTCTTTTACTGTTTTGATTTAATTGAAGTGTCATTTAATGTTTTACACATGTTATACATTCCGTTAATCACTGTTTACGATTTTGACATCTGTTTAACATTTCCATTTCCATTTGACAGTGAATTCACTATAAATTTTTGATTATTTACCATTTCAAGTAAGTGGTTTATTGATTTATTTCTTATTCTGATTGTAAAATACTAGATTATTGAACCCTTACTTGCAAATTATCACATTTTTACTATTTTATCAATCTTCTAATCATGTTTATAATTGTTCCTCCAATATTGATTATTATCGTCATGAGCGATTAAACCACTTATAGAAAGGGTCAAGAGTAGGGGTGTTATGAACTTAATGAATCTATAAATCATAACTTGGTAACCCTAAGGATAGTAATTAGGTTACATAAAAACTATTTATTCAATTATTTTATGTAACCCTGACCACAAGATACTTAAATGAGTGAACCTAAACTGATTGGAGTAGATTAGGCTATAATCATTATCCTGTAACAATTTCAACCATAAAAGCTAGGATAAATAAATCTTGGTTTTTATCAATATCTAGACCAAGTAATAGTTTCATCTTAGATATATCTAGTTGGGTTGATCATAATCAACTAGTTCTCTATGCACCGCTTTGCATCCTAAGCCTTAGGACTATTCCAAGTTAAGACCGAGATTATCTATTTTACCTAAACCCTGAAATTGATCCTGATCCCTACCTTATTCATAAATCCTAAACCAATCCCAATAGATTTAATTAAATCCAAAAGTCAATCCAATTAATGAGGACTCCTACACAAAGGGTTTGAAGTATGGGTTCCTTGTCTTCCAAAACATTCCTCGTGGGATTGGCCTCACACTATCACTATACCATGTCATTGTATCAAGTGTAGTTTGGTATAAATATAAATTATAATATGAACATACCCCATGTGAATTAAACAACTCATGCAATTGCATCAAATTTTGGCTCCGTTGTTGGGGATCCATTTTACTATGCTTAGGAACAAGAACCTTCAGCATGAACCCCATATTACCTCAATTTCCCCCTTTCTATTTTCATTCTTCATTCATTATTTAGAATGCCACAAAATCCTTTTTAGTCCGAAAAAGTGCATGCATCAGGGAACCTTTACTCATTAAAAGAGCCTTTCCACACAAGAACTACTTAACTTCGAGCCTAAAATTGAAAGGTACCTTTTTGTACATCACCATTCAGGCATGGAAGACCACAACAATCCTACAGGTCCCAACCCACCCAACATATAGTATGTACCACCTAGTGGATTTGGTGGCCTAAAACCAACTACTTTGTACTTTATTCATTAATAAATGACTTATCACATCTTGATTGTTCTTCTGCGTGACAATGCATGTGATAATGTCCTAAGGACATCTGTTGCATTAATGGGTCATAGCGGATCCCTGCTATGATGAGAACTCAAAAGTGCCATAACTCTGTTCTTGAATATATGTTCTATGGCCGGATGATGTTATTTGAGGGACACAAATAATACAGGCCATTAGGGGTGAGGACTCATAAAATGTTGAGTAACCTTCTCATGGTGTGCACCCTTGGTAATATCTATGAGGATATTATGATAACGAGACCCGTTAGTAGAAAATCCACATTTCATAGTGTCATTCGATATTCCAATCTGCGGACGTGTGTATTGGTCCTTAGACTTTAAGATTATTATTAATGGGTATTACAACTCGCGCACTTAGATGTATTGACGAAAACTGTGATGACACACTGTTCACAGCGAGGTAGGATATGTTGGGTGCGTCATGAGTAATACTGCATTAATAGATAATGCGAGAAAGGATTTGTCCCTTCTGTTCCATAACAGAAGTAGATATCTCAGGCCCTTTGATGGAATTGATATAGCCTAAATAAATCCATGGACATGGTAAGATATGGGCGAGTTCAATTTCGGGAAGTCAAAGAAAGAATAATTGAGCACATGGGTTGATGGCACTAGCATGAAACCCGCTTGATTGGAGATATCGAGACAAAGGGATTATATTACACGGTAAGCGTTCGTAGGAGGTGACACGTCATTGCGGCATTAACTTATTTCTCTATGGGTTCCTTGGCGTGTTTCTAGATGATAACCTTGGACTTTAGGCAGGCTCCGCCTAATGCCACTGAGAAAGAGGCCTAGAGGGTCACACACTAAGTGTGTCCATGTATCTCAGTTAAATATTAATTTTACAAGTTAAATAAATATTATTCCCGACTGTGGTTTAATAATTATTTAAGGATGCCTGATCGCATTTATTTCGACACTAGTTATTCGAGATAATATATTGTGGGCGAAATAATATATATTTATTATCAAGTAATGCAGTTACATTTATTTAAGAAATAAATATCCATTACTCAAGGTCTAATAAATATGGTGGAGGAAATAAATAAAATGGAAAAATAAAAGTACACGCCGTATATATTTATATACACGTCGTGTGGTTTGTTTTTTTGGGATTCGTGAGAAAATATTGTTTATTTAATTAAATGATATTAAATGTAATATGTTGGGTGCATGTCAATTAATAATGATGGTCAACTGTCATTATTAATACATGGGGTATTACTAAGAATTAAATGAAATGATTAAATGATTTCAGGCAATTAATTCATTTTATTATTCTAAGTATTATAATCCCAATTACATTATTCTCATAGAATCAGAGCCATTGGTGTGCACAATGGATTTGGAAAATACTCTCAAGCCAAGAGAGAATTTTTTTTCCACCAAGAATGCATTCAAGTTACGAGAGCGAGATCATCCACCGGATCAAGGCGGTAGAAGGCAGACATCGCAAGAGAAGGTTCTTCCACGCTAGCACCCGGAGATCCCTTCAGCGACGTTCAGAGATACGTGGGGCACATGTGGATCACCGCTAGAGGAATCCTGTACTTGGATTCTACGATGCAATGACGGATCACAGGATCGTGACTGAAGACTCCAACGAAGAAAGAATTCCATAGAGGTAATTATTATGAATTAATTAAATTAATTATAACCAACATATGATGATCCTATCTCAAGGGTTCTGGGACTCTTCTTTTCTTTTTTTGTTCTTCATTCTATTCTGAAGATTTGGAGTTTTAAATCGTGACGGATCTCGGATTGAACGTTGTTTAACGTTAAAATTAAAGTTGGGAAAACCCACCAACACGCTTCCGCTGCGCCCGGAACCTACAAGTGGTATCAGAGGGGGTCATATCTTTGATTATAATTATTTAGTTTTTCATTGGTAATTTACGCATTTAATGATTTAGTTATTTCAATTCAAGTTTAATCATTCTGGAAATCTGAATATCGAGATCCGTTCCTCCTCCCTCGTTTCTCGTTCACCTCACAGAAACGAATTTTTCTTTTAATTTTGATTAAAATAAAATAGAGGAACTCATCCAAAGGAGCCAAACGTTTCTGGACGTACAACACCAGAGTACACAGTGCGTATTTGGAAGTACACGCCGTGTAGTCTAGGTTCAATGCATTGATTGATCCGCCAAATCAGGCCATGTATTAGATTCTTTCTAAGAATTTAAGACACCGTGTGTTGACCAGAAACAGGTGGCACACAGTTTCTGGATTACACGCCGTGTGGTCCAATGAACATGATGTGTAGTCCCTTTGGGTTAGGGTTGGGCCGTGTACCCCGTACACGGCTTGCCCGGCTGGAAACCGTGTAACGCGGAAACTACACAGCATGTGTCCCACAAAACATGCCGTGTACTCTAAAAATTTCTGAAGTACATAAACACGCCATTTCCCTGGGCGTGTACTTCAGATGGACGGTGAAGAAAAGTACACGCTGTGTATTTAGAACTACATGCCGTGTACTCACCCAAATTACGCATATTTATTAAAATTTATTATTATATTATACAAACCCTTGAGACGTGTACCATGGTGCAGGTGTAAAGCTGAGGCATAACACGTGATAGGTGTTTTATATATATGTGTTTAATTTAAAATCTGCGTAATAAATGGGAATTCACCGGGTTGACTCCAAGGTACAAGTTACGTACAAGGATAATTTTAAATGAATTTATTTGTTTAAAATTATGATGGATGAGAATCTCAAGGAAATTTAGAAAAAGGATTTAAGATAAAAGGATTGATTAATTAAAGATAATTAATTGATTCAAGCGTGATTTATCTTAAACAAGAATGATTAAATAATTGAATGCTAGTTTTATTTATGCGTAAATATCGTTGCATGTATGGATGATCATGAGCTAGACCAAGACCTTTTTATGTGAATGATTTCTTTTAATTAATTTATTTAAATTAAATTTGTTGGCCTGCGAGCCATCTCCTCATTAATATGTAGGGCCTATGCGCCCAAGGATTCTTTTATGTAAAAACCCCTTTTACCCCTCACCTGCGTGTTAGATAAATGCATATGTAATGGATGGATCTCTCAAGCTAGTGGAGGTGGCTCAAGTCAGGAGCCAAGGTGAAACCAATCCAAGGAGATACAAAGGTGGACAGGTGGATAGCTGTAAACACAAACCGGAAAGGTTCATGGTGTTTCTCCCCTAGGTCTTGGGTTAGTTTATCAACCGCTAGATAAACTAACCAATATAAAATCTCATGATCATACCATTTATTTTATTTATATCAGTTGAATGGTTTATTTATTGTGGGTGTGTTGTCACGATCACACAATTAATGAATTAAACGAGCATGCAAGATGGAACTAAAATAAAACCGTCTTATACGTAAATATTATCTAAGACATGGTTAATCACTTAATTATATCCCACTTAATATTAACAAGAATTTAATCAAATATAATAAAATGGCAATTTACGTATAAGGATAAAATCCCTCAAAATAAATATTTAGTCAGCATAGCCTTCCATAATCTTGGTTAGAATCGAACCATAGTTCAAAGTGCTTGACCAACCCTAGTTGGGGTGCTTTAAATTATTGGGGAATTCTAATTCAAGGTTTTGGGTTGACTTGACTTGGTTAACATCAAGGGTTGACTGCCACAACAGGACTTGGTGTGAGCAAGAGGCAAAGGTTGAGGAAATCCAAAAAGGATTTCAGGATTGGGGAGTCCACTCAGCGGATCAAGGAGCTGCGAGTTAATGTAGTTGGCATTTGGAATGCCTACCTAAAACCCTTCAAGTTTCTTGACCAACCCTAGTTGGGGTAATGCGAAGGGCAATACAGATCCTTTCCACTAGAATATTCACGCAACAGAATATTCCAAAGTCAATGGTGAGTGCTATTGGATTTCGATAAAATAGTGGGAGACTAATAAGTATTAATTTATTTATTTGTCTCAATTTTTGTAATAAAGTGCTAAAAATTTGCTCATCTTAATTTGTAGAAACGACAAGAAAATGAATTCAAACATATCATTGCGCACCATACTCGAAAAATAAAACCTTCTCACCGACACCAATTTCCAAGAGTGGAAGAGGCGTTTACGCGTCGTCCTTCGCCACGAAAGGAAATTATATGTGCTGGGAGAGACTATTCCAGTTGCGCCTGGTAAAGAGGCCAGTGATGAGGAATTATCTCTCTACATGAAACACATGGATGATTCCACAGATGTCCAGTGTTTCATGCTATCGGCCATGTCTAATGAGCTCTTGAAGCATCATGAAAACATGGACGTGTATAACATGATGTCTCACCTTAAAGATCTCTACCAAGAGAAGGCGATACAGGAGAGGTATGAGATCTACAATGCTTTGTTTACGACAAATCTTGAAGAGTCTGCGCCAGCTGGGCCTCATGTAGTCAAGCTTATTAGCTACATTGAACGGCTGGACATCTTAGGGATTAAATTCCCAGATGAGTTGCGTACAGATCTCATCCTATCATCACCGCCCAAGAACTTCTCTAGCTTCATTGTCAACTATAATATGAGCGGCAATAAGAAGAGTCTATCAGAGCTTCTGACCTTGATTCTCCAGGTAGATAAGGACATGGGGCGTGACAAACCCACGGTTCTTATGGTGAACAAGAAAAGGAAGGACAAGGCAAAGGGGCCAAAGACTTATAAACGGTCTGAATCCCCCGAGCACCGTCCCTCCAAGAAGGGGAAGATCCAGAGGCAGGGCAAGGAATGGGAGGTGGTGTGTTTTGCATGTGGCAAGTAGGGCCAATGGAAGAGGAACTGCACCCAGAAGCATGGGGATGCTAAAGGTGCGTTCGTTATCGAGTGCAATCTTTCTATTTCTACACATTGGGTATTAGATATAGCTTGTGGGGCTCACATCTATATTCAAATGCAGTAACCAAGTAGATTTAGAAAGATCACCAGAGGAGAGGTGGATCTTCGAGCTACCAATGGCGCAAGGCTGGCTGCGTTGGCTATTGGATACTATCACCTCTCATTGCCAACTGGCATGATTTTGGTTTTACAAAACTGTTATTTTGTGCCTAGTGTTACTAAGAACATAATTTCTGTATCTTGTTTGGATATGGATGGATTTATTTTCAAGTTCGAAAATAAGGGTTGTCTCTTTTATAAGAACAATGTATGTTATGGTATGGAACATTTGAATAATTGTTTGTATGTACTAAATTACGAAAACCAAGTGTTGGAAATCGATAACGAAACAAAATCACATGACTCATACATCACCCAGTTATGGCATCACCTCCTTGGTCATGTGAACGAGAATCGATTGACAAATCTTTACCAAGATGGCTATTTAGACTCTACTGAGCTAAAACCACTTGATAGATGTCACGCTTGTTTAAAATGAAAAATGACCAAGCCGCCTTTTGGTGGACAAGGTGAAAGGGCCACAGAGCTTCTAGGATTGGTACACATGGATGTGTGTGGACTATTTCCAGTAGAAGCTAGAGGTGGATATTCTTACTTCATTACTTTTACTGATGATTTGAGTATATATGGATATGTCTACTTAATGAGGTATAAGTCAGAGTCCTTAGAGAAATTTAAGGAATTCAAGAATGAATTAGAGAATCATCTTGGTAAGAAGATAAAGAAGCTTTGATCGGATTGAGGTGGAGAATATCTGAACCAAGAGTTCATCGATATTCTACGAGAGTCTGAGATTCTATCTCAGCTCACTCCTCCTTATACACCACAGTGTAATGGTGTTAGTGAAAGGAGGAACCACACCTTGTTAGACATAGTGAGGTCGATGATGAGTCATACAGATCTTCCATTATCCTTTTGGGGATATTCATTACAAAATGCAACATACACATTAAACCGAGTACCAACTAAAGCGGCAAATGGAATTCCATCCGAGTTATGGAATAGAAGGAAACCCACTTTGTCGCACACACGTGTATGGGTATGCGAGGCATTTGTTAAGGCCTTCTCAGGCAAAAAACTAGCACCCTGGGGCACTAAGTGTATCTTTATAGTATATCCCAAGGAAACGAAAGGATATTACCTATATAACCCTCAAGACAAGAAAGTAACTGTCGCCGGACAAGCTGTCTTTCTTGAGAGAGAGCACATCCTCAAGAAGGATAGTGGGAGCAAGATTGACTTCGACGAAGTTGATGCTAAAGATACACAGGAGTTGGTACAGGAACAAGTTCCACAGGTCCCTATGGAAGAGGTTCCAGAAACACAAGTATTGTGTAGGAGCTCAAGATAGGTAAGGGAACCAGAGAGATTTGGTTTCCTAGTCACCGAGGATGGTGAATCATTATTGTTGGAAAATGATGAACCTCTCTCCTACAAGGAAGTAGTAGAAAGCTCAGAAGCTGCAAGATGGCTAGAAGCTATGAATTCTGAGATGGATTCCATGTATCAGAACCATGTTTGGGTTCTGGTCGATGAGCCAGTTGATGTAAAGCCTGTTGGATGCAAATGGGTATTCAAGAGAAAGCTGGACATGCAAGGTCAAGTTAGAACCTATAAAGCAAGGCTAGTGGCTAAAGGATTCAGACAACATCAAGGAATTGACTATGATGAAACCTTCTCGCTAGTTTCCATGTTTAAATCCATAATAATCATACTTTCCATAGTATCTTACCATGACTACGAGATTTGGAAGATGGATGTCAAAACAACATTCCTTGACGGGAACCTTTAGGAAGATGTCTATATGACACAACCAGAAGGGTTTGTGACACCAGGTGAAGCCAAACGGGTTTTCAAGTTTCAGAAATCCATTTATGGATTGAAGTAAGCATCCAGGTCATGGAACATTCGATTTGATGAAGACATAAAGGAATTTGGTTTCATTAAGAACGAATGTGAGCCATGTGTTTATAGGTGGTTTAATGGGAATGCAGTCGTTATCCTAGTAGTATATGTTGACGACATATTGCTTATTATAAACGATGTACCAGCCTTAAAGTCAGTTAAGGACTGGTTGAACAAGTGCTTCTCCATGAAAGACTTAGGTGAAGTAGCCTACATTCTAGGGATCAAGATCATTCGTGATAGATCCAAGAGGATACTTGGACTAAGTCAGGGTACATACATTGACCAAATACTAAAGAGATTTAGTATGGAACAATCCAAGAGGGGAATGGTTCCAGTGTCACATGGCTTACATCTTTCTAAGAAAATGTGTCCTCAGACACAACAAGATAAAGATAGAATGAGTAAGATCCCATACGCTTCGGCTATAGGATCCATCATGTATGCCATGTTATGTACCGGTCTTGATGTTTCCTATGTACTGAGCATGGTAGGCAGATATCAAGCAGATCCAGGATAACATCATTGGACTGCTGTTAAGACTATCCTTAAGTATTTGAGAAGAACTAAGGATATGTTCCTAGTGTATGGATGAGACGAGGAGCTTGTCATCAGAGGGTATGCTGATGCTGGCTTTCAGATAGATCAGAATGATATGAAGTCGCAGTCTGGATATGTTTTCTGTCTCAATAGAGGACCAGTGAGCTGGAAGAGTTCAAAGAAGCCAGTTGTCGCCGATTCTACAGCGGAGTCCGAGTATATAACATCTTCTAATGCAGCCAAGGAAGCCGTCTGGATTCAGAACTTTGTCCAAGAGCTTGATGTGGTGCCTAGCAGTAAAGATCCCATTACACTCTATTGTGATAATACTGCAGCGGTGGCTCTTGAAAAAGAATCAAGGTCACATCAATGAACAAAGCACATACTCCAGAAGTATCACCTCTTGAGGTATTTCTATCAAAGGGGTGAAGTTGCAGTGACAAGAGTGTCCACGGAAGAGAACGCGGAGGACCCCATGACTAAAGGCCTATATTAGTAAAAGCATGAATATCATGTGAGAGCTAGCGGGTTAAAGGTTGTTAGCAGTTGGCTATAGTCCAAGTGGGAGTATATTGGAGTTGGTGGCTTAGAACCAACTACTTTGTACTTTATTCATTAATAAATTCCTTATCACATCTTGATTGTTCTTCTGTGTGACAATGCATGTGATAATGTCCTAAGGAAAACCGTTGCATTAATGGGTCATAGCGGATCCCTGCTATGATGAGAACCCGGAAGTGCCATAACACTATTCTTGAATATATGTTCTATGGCCGGATGATTTTATTTGAGGGACACAAATACTATATGCCATTAGGGGTGAGGACTCATAAAACTTTGAGGCACCTTCTCATGGTGTGCGCCCTTGGTAATATCCAGGAGGATATTATGAGAACGAGACCCGCCATTAGGAAATCAACATTTCATAGTGTCATTGGATGTTCCTATCTGCAGACGTGTGTATTGGTCCTTAGACTTTAAGATTATTATTAATGGGTATTAAAACTTGCGCACTTATATGTATTGAAGAAAACTGTGAGGACACACTGTTCGTAGCGAGGTAGGATATGTTAGGTGCGTCACGAGTAATACTGCATTAATAGATAATGCGAGAAAGGATTTGTCCCTTCTGTTCCATAACAGAAGTAGATATATCAGGCCCTTTGATGGAATTGATATAGCCTAAATAAATCTATGGCCATGGTAAGATATGGGTGAGTTCAATTCCAGGAATTCAAAGAAAGAATAATCGAGCACATAGGTTGATGACACTAGCATGCAACCCGCTTGATTGGAGATATCGAGACAAAGAGATTATATTACACGGTAAGCATTCGTAGGAGGTGACACATCATTGAGGCGTTAAATTCATTCTCTATGGGTGCCTTGGTGTGTTTCTAGATGCTAACCTTGGACTTTAGGCAGGCTCCGCCTAATGCCATTGAGAAAGAGGCCTAGAGGGTCACACACTAAGTGTGTCCATGTATCTCAGTTAAATATTAATTTAACAAGTTAAATAAATATTATTTTCGACTGTGGTTTAATAATTATTTAAGGATTCCTGATCACATTTATTTCGACACTAGTTATTCGAGAGAATATATTGTGGGCAAAATAATATATATTTATTAGCGAGTAATGCAGTTACATTTATTTAAGAAATAAATATCCATTACTCAAGGTCTAATAAATATGGTGGAGGAAATAAATAAAATGGAAAAATAAAAGTACACGCCGTGTATATTTATATACATGCCATGTGGTTTGTTTTTTCAGGATTCGTGAGAAAATATTGTTTATTTAATTAAATGATATAAAATGTAATATGTTGGGCGCATGTCAAGTAATAATGATGGTCAACTGTCATTATTAATACATGGGGTATTACTAAGAATTAAATGAAATGATTAAATGCTTTCAGGAAATTAATTCATTTGATTATTCTAAGTATTATAATCCCAATTACATTATTCTCATAGAATCAGATCCATTGGTGTGCACAACGTATTTGGAAAATACTCTCAAGCCAAGAGAGAATTCCTTTTCCACCTAGAATGCTTTCAAGTAACGAGAGTGAGATCCTCCACCGGATCAAGGCGGTAGAAGGCGGACATCGCAAGCAAATGTTCTTCCGCGCTAGCACCTAGAGATCCCTTCGGCGATGTCCATAGATACATGGGGCACCTGTGGATCACCGCTAGAGGAATCCTATAATTGGATTCTACAACGCAATGACAGATCACAGGATCGTGACCAGAGACTCCAACGAAGAAAGAATTCCATCAAGGGAATTCTTATGAATTAATTAAATTAATTATAAACAACATATGATGATCCTATCTCAAGGGTTCCAGGACTCTTCTTTTCTTTTTTCGTTCTTCGTTCTATTCCAAATATTCGGCATTTTAAATCGTTATGGATCTTGGATTGAACGTTGTTTAACATTAAAATTAAAGTTGGGAAAACCCACCAATGCGCTTCCGCTGTGCCCAGAACTTACACCACCAGAACTTCAAGGAGAATAACCCAACATGAAACTAAATCAAACCATTATAGATTAGTAATTTATGTCAATCAATGGTATTGCACTAAGTATTTTTAACCATCCTTTATAGGAACATACTTTTGAAATCAAACCTGGAATCCTCAGTATGTAACACCCCGACCCCTCTAGGCTGGAAACGGTGCATTACTTGTGATATTTTAATGGTTAAAAGGAATGAAAAATCCAAAAATAATGATCAGTTTATTAGTCTTGAATAAACTATATACATAAATGTTACTCAAATTACATTGGAAAATTTTACAAAATACAATACATAACGAAAACTAAAAACTGTATCCACAAGAACTCAATAAATGATCTCCTCATTGTCACCTGTTGAAAGAAAACAATGAAAGGGATGATCTTAAATTCTCAGTAAGGGTTACAAATAGTGGAAGAATGAATGGAATAATAAGAGAATCATAGTCAATATGACATAATCTATATGGCATGATGAATAAATGAAACACTAATGCCATTAATAAACTGAGAATGAAACTGCATCCATAGATTTTATCATAGTGAAAACCTCATGGATAATAATAATAACTGATAATGAATAAAGAGAATTCTTATTAATTGGATGTCATGTATCTGGCACATGAAACCATAATACTGTTAAAACGGTTTAGTTATGTGGGTAGAAACCCGTCTGATTTTTGGAAACAAACTCGAAGGGTTTGTCGCCAACTGATTTGTCTCATGAGACCTACCGATGCATCGAGGGGATATAGAGGGCTCCACCCACCACTGAATGTCCAAATCATTCTTTATACATTGATTCAATATAAGATAAATATGCCTTTTCAATATCCGTATAGAGTATATTATACAGATTCATCAATATTTCCACAATTAAAACAACTTTCCAAATAAACACCGTATGTAAAATAGTATACGGTTTAGAAAAAAAACATATCCATGATATGAGATTATGGATAATTAATATAAATATAATTTTAAATGAAAATTGATCTCAAATGAGCAGCATGCACATCACATATGGATTATTCGGTGCACACTACAAAGTTAGTCACAACAAAATAGTAGTTGAGACAAAGTCTCTTACCACAATGCAATCAGTCGAATCATATGACCAGAACTTAATAACCCTCAAATTAATCATTGAATAACATGAATATTAAGAGAACCATTTTATTATATATCAAATTTAAGTACACACATACCACATACAGGAAATAAGCAGCGAACAATGAAAATCTCATAGAAATGAAAGTGAGATGAGAAACCCCTTACAAACATTTCGGCATGGTAACGAGTGTTATTGTGAGGGATTAATGAGAGGTAAAGGGGTATTCCATTATTTATATGTCACAAGTGAAGTATGGGGGAGGTGTAAAAACATACCCCATCATTAGGAATTAAAAATAAAAGGGCACAACATAGGAGAGATTCTTGAACAAAAGTGAGAGAGAGAATCCCTTACCTTATACTCAAAGGTGTTCTTGATTGTTCTTAACGACCTGAATAATCAAATTTAGATTCATTAATTAATAATTCAAGAACCTCATAAACATATAATTGATATGTTATGAACTTATTAGGTTCATTAATGTCCTTTTTGATTGTTTAAGAGATTAAAGTTTATTGTTTTTGTAGCATTTTCTTCTTTGGTTTTCATGATCCGTTTACTTGATTCTTGAATGGATGTTTGTTTAAAATATGGTTAAACATCAAGAATTGTTAATATAAATTCTTAGTGACATTAAATATATATAAATTATCTTATAATGATTCTGGTTATATACCATGAGGATGACTCATTCGATGAGTTAAAAATAAAGGCTTGGATTTGGCTTGGCAGTTTTGTGCACAATAAACTTGTTTTGTATTATTATTCCATATTATGAATGTGTAAAGATTCCATAAAATTAATCAAGATAAAATACATATATTATGACCTTTTTAAAACATTTAAAAGGTTTAATTATCATTATTTAATATATTAATGCAAATTGAAAACCCATCTTCTTTGAGTGTGATAAATTTACACATCTCAGACGGAGTTTGCATTTATTGTATAAAAGAAGGGGAAAAAGAGAGAATAGGATGAAATATTCCATTATCAAAATAAAAATACAGTACTTGTAAGGTAATATAATTATAATAGAATTTGGATGATGGAAGGTGAGAAGGGAGAACAAAAGAATGAAACTTTGTAGAAGAAATTGAAAGAAAAGAGAAGGAAAGTTCACCTCTTGAGTACTCCTCCTTGAGAATCTGCTTAAGGCCTTTGTTTTTGGCCTTTTGGTAAGAAAAGAAGGTCTTGGAAGTGGGGAGAGGGATTGGGAAGAGTATTTGGCAGAATTTAGGCAAGGATTGAAGCTTAAGTGGTGTGGGAGGAAGAGGGGTGAGGGGTGGTTTATATAGTAGAGGGGAGAGGAGTTTTCTTAATTTTATAATCATTAATTTATTATTTCCTCTCAAGAAAAATAGTAGTGAGTATTCCATGACCAAGAAAAGTAATATATTCATGTGACTTAGAACCAATTGAGTTTACATCAGCATATCATCATCAATGATTCAATAAATTCCTTATTTATCATTTATCGTAAATTATCACATTTTACTATTCATCGAAAATTTAAGTATTTATGAAAAATCCCCAAAATTCACCCTAACCATTTTTGACCTGTAGAATCTAAAAATGAATTCCATTTTTCAAATATAATTTTATAAATATTATTAATTAAATATTTAATTAAAATAATTATTTAATTGAAAAATATAAACACTTAAAATATTCATCTTCATTTTTAAGGTGCCTAAATTCATTTATACTTTCAAGGGCATGGATACCATTCATAAGAGTCACATTACTATTCATAAGGGTAAGTTACTATTCATAAGGGTATGTTACTATTCATAAGGGTAGGTTACTATTCACTAAAAATTTAGTTAATTCTATTTGACTCTAAATATCATCTTGAACACAACCCTATATGTCATATTTTTAAAATTCAAATCACAGAGTTAGAAAATTTAAGTTTAATGGCCAGGTTATGGATATATACTATAAGTAACCATGTTTTGTTCCATATAGGCTTAGAGATTCATGAAATATAGGCTATAACTAGAATATATTTAAGAGAAACATACCATGAAGTCTTTGAGGTGCCACATTATTCCCTCCAGAAATTTCATCCTCGAAATTTTATGTATGATTTTCACCAAAAAGATGTGGGTGATTCTTTTTCATAACATCCTCATCTTCCCATGTCGCTTCCTCTATATTCTGGTTTTTCCAAATAACCTTTACTAGACGAGTTTCTTGATTTCTCAATACCTTCTCTCTTGTGTCAAGAATCCCGATAGGCTTTTCACAGTCTGACAAATCAGGTTCCAGTCCTATTTCTTCATATGTGAGTACATGAGTTGGGTCTGGCATGTATTTATTTAATAATGATATGTGAAACACATCATAAACTCTAGAGATATTTGGCGGCATCGCTAAACGGTAAGCTACAACTTTGATCCTTTCCAGAATTTCAAATGGTTCGATGTACCTGGGGCTTAGTTTCCCTTTCTTACCAAACCTTAAGACATCCTTCCATGGATATAATTTCAGAAAT
The DNA here is from genome assembly GCA_963277665.1 of Viscum album. Taxonomy (NCBI): domain Eukaryota; kingdom Viridiplantae; phylum Streptophyta; class Magnoliopsida; order Santalales; family Viscaceae; genus Viscum; species Viscum album. The sequence continues at coordinate 1,884,866,971 of OY728132.1, forward strand.
ACATGATCTCTAACTTTGAATTCCAAGTCCTTACTCCAGTTGTCAACATAACTCTTCTGCCTGCTTTAGGATGCTTTAATATGAGCTTGTATTTTCTTCACCTTTGTTGTGGTCTCTTCAATAAGTTCCAGGCCTATAAGTTTCCTCTCACTAACTTCGTCCCAACAAGTTGGAGTTCGACATCTCTTTCCATATAATACTTCATATGGATCCATTTGAATACTAGAATGGAAACTATTATTGTAGGAAAATTCCACCAAAGTCAAGTATTGATCCCACATACCTTGAAATTAAAGAGAGCATGATCTCAGCATGTCTTTAAAAGTTTGAATAGTCCTTTCAGACTGTCCGTCAGTTTGAGGGTGATAAGCAGTACTCATACGAAGCTCAATATTAAAAGCCTTCTGGAAACTTTTCCAGAATTTTGATGTAAACTGGGGATCTCGATCGAAGACAATAAATAGAGGTGCACCATGAAGTCTTAAAATTTCATCAATATAAAGTCTTGCTAGGCGCTCAAGTGGTAAATCCTCTCTTATTGGAAGGAAATGTGATGATTTTGTGAGAAAATCAACAATTACCCATATTGCATCATTCCTTATAGGTGTCCTCAGTAGTCCGGTGACAAAATCCATCATAATGTTATCCCACTTCTACATAGGAATAGGTAGAGGTTGCATCACCCCTTTGGGATATTGTCTCTCTACCTTCACTTGTTGAAAATCTAGACACCTTAACACGTAGTCAGAAATTTCTCGCTTCATATTATCCACCAAAAATATTCCTTCAGATCTCTATACATCTTGGTGCTACCTGGGTGTATATAGAAATTTTATTTATGAGCATCATCTAATAGTTACCTTTTTAGATCAGGTATTGATGGAACGCATAAAATCTTCCCAAATTTTAGAACTCCTTCTTCATACACGAAGTTAGCCAGTCTCCCATCCTTAACTGCATTAATTTTCTCATGCAGATTCTCATCATCAGATTGAGAGTTTTTTATCTTCTCTAGTAAATATAGTTTAGCAATCATTTGAAAGAGGAGCGATGTTTCCCCTTCTTTAACAATTCCCATATCCATATTTAGTAGATCCATGAATATAGGATATCTTTCAATCCTTATTTGAGTTAGAAGGTGATGATCTTTCCTACTTAATGCATCTTCCACTTTATTCGCCTTTCCTGGGTGGTAGTGTATTGAAAAATCATAATCTTTGAGTAACTCGAGCCATCTTCTTTACCTCATGTTGAGTTCTTTTTGTGTGAAAATTTATTTCAAACTCTTGTGGTCCGTATAAATCTCACATCTCTCTCCGTAGAGATAATGCCTCCATATTTTCAGAGCAAAGATTACGGATGCTAACTCAAGATCATGAGTTGGATAATTTTTCTCATTAGTCTTTAACTCTCTTGATGCACAAGTAATAAATTTATTATTTTGCATAAGGATGCAACCTAGTCCATTCTTTGATGCATTGCTGTATATTAAAAATCCATCACTTCCAGATGGAAGATTCAAAATTAGAGCATTGACCAATATTCTTTTTAATTATTCGAAGCATTTTGTACATTCTTTTGTCCACACAAAATTAACTCCTTTACGTGTGAGCTTGGTTAGTGGGTTAGCCAGTTGGGCAAAATTCTGAATGAAACGCCGATAATAACCTGCTAAGACAATAAAACTGCGTACCTCAGTTATGTTTGTTGGTGTGGGACAATCTTGGATTGCCTTTGTCTTCACAGGATCAACTAAGATTCCATCCTTAGAGACAATATGGCCTAGAAAAGAAACTGATTAAATCCAGAATTTTCACTTTCTAAACTTCCCATATAATTTATTTCTTCTAAGAGTTCTCAGAATAACCCGCAAGTGATTCTCACGGTCTTCATAGATTTTTGAGTATATGAGAATATTATCGATGAATTCCACAAAAAAGTTATCAAGATATTCCTTGAAAAATCTATTCATTAAATAAATGAAAATATAGGGTGCATTTGTTAGTCCAAAAGGCATCACTGTAAACTCGTAATGCCCATACCTGGTCTAAAATGCTATCTTAGAAATATCTTCCTTCCTCACACGTAACTGATGATATCCGGATCTAAGGTCAATATTTGAAAAGTATTGAGCTCCATGAAGTTGGTCAAATAAATCATCAATCTGGGTCAGAGTATACTTATTATTTATTTTAATAGCATTGATTTCCCTGTAATCAATGCAAAGCCTCATGGATCCATCTTTCTTCTTGACAAAGAGGACAGGAGCTCCCCATGGAGAAACACTAGGTCTAATAAATCTATTTTCACTCAAATCCTCTAGTTGTTTCTTTATATCTACTAATTACACAGTGGCCATTCTATAGGGAGTCTTTTATATAGGTCTTGCATCAAGAATTAAATCAATAGATAACTCAAATTCCCACTCTGGAGGATGTCCAGGTAAATCCTCTAAAAATACATCAATATACTATTTCACTCTGTGCACAAATTAAATTTGAAGATTTCTTTCCTCACCCATAGATATTGGTTTATCTTCCTCTCCAAGTATTGTATTCAGTAGAGCTACTGGGGGTGGTTCTAGATAAGAATCAGGTGGTGAAGTTTCTGCCCTAAAGACAAGGGATTCTACACCATTTTCAAAAAATGTAACTTCCTTCTTCTTATAATAAATCTTTGCATCATAATTTGATATCCAATCCATACTGAGAATTATATCAAATTCAGTCATTGGTATGATGATAAGGTTAGCAACTAAAGCATGTTTTGGTGTCTGGAGGGGGACTAGTCGACATGCCTTTGTTACAATGATACATCCCCTGGGAGTTTTGTCTGACAACTCCTTTATTAAATCAAATTGGAAATATCTAATTTTATTGGAAAACTGGGAAGATATAAATGAATGCGATGATCCAGAATCAAATAAATTGTTGGCTAAGTTTGAGGAAACAATTAAAGTACCAGCCACCACATCATTAGGAACTTCAACCTCCACGGTTGTAATCACATTGGCTCTCCCTTTCTCTCTTGGCCTTTTCTGATTCAAGTTTCGTTGATGCTTAGGACACTCATTTTCATAGTGTCCAATCTCTCTGCAATTGTAGCATTTAATATCATTTAATTCTTTCTTCCCCTTGCATTCATCAGATTGATGACCCCTTTCTCCATAGTTATAGCAGACTCCAATGCCTTTAAAGCATTTCCCGAGATGATTCTTTCCACATTTTTAACATAATGGGAATAACTTTGTTCCCTTTATCTTCTTTGGTGATTCTCCTTTTCCTTTTTTATCAGAGTACCACTTCTTATCTTGGTTTCCTTTGAAAATATTTGATCTATCAAATTCCCTCTTTGTTTTGATGGCACTTGATACAATTTCATCATATGATGAAAATGATTGAGAAGCTAGTTCCCTTTGAAGACTTGGCTTAAGACCTTCAAAGAAATGATCAATCTTGTATGTCGAGTCATGTACGTAATCTATGACATACCTGGCCAACCTTGTGAAAGTAGCCTCATACTCTGTAACACTGTCTTCTTCCCTTTGTTTTAAGATAAGGAATTTTCTCTTCATTTCAGTTCATTGCTCACGAGGGAAATATTTTTCAAATAATATTTCCTTAAAAGTCCTCCATTATATATCTTATATTTCTTCTTCCTCCATGGTATTATGAATCAAGGACCACCATTGATCAACATCTCCCTTGAGACAATATACTGCCAGTACTACCTTTTCATTTTCATTGCATCTTAATGTCATGAATATCTTTTCAAGGGACTTGATCCATTAATAAACAACCACTAGGTTAGTAGTACCACTAAAATATGGGGGGCTTCTACTACATGAAACGATCCAACACAGGTGTGGAATGGTTATTAGTTACAACCTGAGTAAGTTGTCCCAATATGGTCTTGATCTGATCTGCTCCAATATTGACTGTGTTGACTTTCTCAATAGTTAGATCCCTACCTTGCCCATGAGTATTGATTCCCCTTCTTCCATTAGACACCATTTATAAATAACGGGATACACTAGATTAGTTTATGAATCTCAAACAGAAAATCACTCAACATAGATTGAAATTCTATACATAGCTAATCTTATAAACATGGTTTATCTGAGGAAAAATTTTCATTAAACTCCTTCATAATGTATTGTAAATAAAATGTGAATTATCCTAAGAATATCCCCTGGGATTTTCATAACAAAGAGTTTAACAAGGCCCATTTTCATGTACCATGATACCCCAGGTCATGCTCGAAACTCCTTGTTGGCGTTTTCACTCCTAGGTACATATGTGCTAGAGCCACCTCTACCTGCTCGTATCCAGACATGGATGTATTTGATAGAAATATTCACAAAATATATTCCTTACCAAAATAAAATGACGTTATTGTACATTTATCCTCAAATACTACATTAGGGCTTTGTTCCCTACTATATATTTCCTACTCTAGCTTCCAAGTTTCCAACTAAACTTCCTCTGATACCAACTATAACACCCTGACCCCTCTAGGATGGAGCCAATGCATTACTTGTGATATTGGCATGGTTAGAAGTAATGAAAAATCCCGAAGGAATGATCAGTTTAGTAGTCTTGAAGAAACTAGATACATAGATTTTACTCAAATTACATTGTAAAAGTTTACAAAATACAATACATAACGAAAACTAAAAACTACATCCACAAGAACTCATTAAATGATCTCCTCTTTGTCACCTGTTGAAAGTAAACAATGAAAGGGGTGAGATCAAATGCTCAGTAAGGGTTACAAATATCAGAATCATGAACACAATAATAAGTGAATCATATTCAATCTGACATAATCTATATGGCATGGTGAATAAATGAAACACTAACGCCATTAATAAACTGAGAATGAAACTGCATCCATAGATTTTGTCATAGTGAAAACCTCATGGATAATAATAATAACTGATAATGAATAAAGATAATTCTTATTAATTGGATGTCATGTATCTGGAACATGAAACCATAATACTGTTAAAACAGTTTAGTTCTATGGGTAGAAACCCATTTGATTTTTGGAAACAAACTCGAAGGGTTTGTCGCCAACCGATTTGTCTCATGAGACCTACCGATGCATCGAGGGGATATAGAGGGCCCCACCCGCCACTGCATGTCCAAGTCATTCTTTATATATTGATTCAATACAAGATCAATATTCCTTTTAAATATCTGTATAGAGTAGAGTATACGGATTCATCAATATTTCCATAATTAAAACAACTTAACAAATAAACACCGTATGTAAAATGGTATACGATTTAGACAACAAACATATCCATGATATTAGATTATGGATAATTAATATAAATATAATTTAAAATGAAAAGTTATCTCAAATGGGTAGTAGTCACACCACATAAGGATTATTAGGTGCACAATACAAAGTTAGTCACAATAAAATAGTAATTGAGACAAAGTCTCTTACCACAATGCAATCGGTCAAATCATATGACCAAAACGTAATAACCATAAAATGGATCATTTAATAACATGAATATAAATATAACCATGTTATTATATATCAAATGGAAGTACACATATACCACATATAAGAAATAAGCGACAATCTATGAAAATCTCACAGAAATGAATGTGAGATGAGAAACCCCTTACAAACATTTCGGTATAGTAACGAGTGTTATTGTGAGGGATTAATGAGAGGTAAAGGGGTATTAAATTATTTATATGTCACAAGGGAAGTATGTTAGAGGTTATCAAACATACCTCATCATTAGGAATTAAAAATAAAAGGGCACAACATAGGGGAGATTCTTGAACAAAAGTGAGAGAGAGGATCCCTTACCTTATACTCGAAGGTGTTCTTGATTGTTCTTAATGACCTGAATAATCAAATTTAGATCCATTAATTAATAATTCAAGAACCTCATAATAATATAATTGATATTTTTTTTACCTTATTAGGTTCATTAATGGCCTTTTTGTTGGTTTAAGAGATTAAATTTTATTGTTTTGGTAGCATTTTCTTCTTTGGTTTTCATGTTCCTTTTACTTGTATTCTTGAATGGATGTTTGTTTGAAATATGGTTAAACATACAGAATTGTTAATATAAATTATTAGTGAAATTAAAAAGATATAAATGATCTTATAATGATTCTGTTTATATACCAGGAGGATGACTCATTCGATGAGTTAAAAATAAATGCTTGGATTTGGCTTGGCGGTTTTGTGCACAATAAACTTGTTTTGTATTATTATCTCATATTATGAATGTGTAAAGATTACAGAACATTAATAAAGATAAAATACATATATTATGACCTGGTTTAACCATTTAAAATCTTTAATGACCATTATTGAAGATAGTAGTGCAAATTGAAAACCCGTCTTCCTTGAGTGCAATAAATTTACACATCTCGGACGGCGTTTTCATTTATTGTATAAAAGGAGGGGAAAAAGAGATATTATGATGAAATATTCCATTAGCACAATAAAAATATAGTACATGTAATTTACTATAATTATCATGGAATTTGGATGAGGGTAGGTGATAAGGGAGAATAAAAGAATGGAACTTTGTAGAAGAAATTGAAAGAAAAGAGAAGGAAGGTTCACCTCTTGAGTACTCCTCATGAGAATCTCCTTAAGGCCTTTGTTTTTGGACTTTTGGTTAGACCAGAAGGCCTTGGACGTGGTGAGATGTATTGGGAAGGGTATTTGGCAGAATTTAGGCAAGGATTGAAGCTTAAGTGGTGTGGGAGGAAGAGGGGGTGAGGGGTGTTTTATATAGTGGAGGGGAGAGGAGTTTTCTTAATTTTATAATCATTAATTTATTATTTCCTCTCAAGACAACCAATAGTGAGTATTCCATGACCAAGAATAGTAATATATTCATGTGACTTCGAACCAATTGGTCTTACATCAGCATATCATCATCAATGACTCAATAAATTCATTATTTAGCATTTATCGTAAATTATCGCATTTTACTGTTCATCAAAAATTTAAGTATTTCAGAAAAATACCCAAAATTTACCCTAACCATTTTTCGACATGTAGAATCCAAAAATGAATTCCATTTTTTAAAAATAATTTTCTAAGTATGAGTAATTAAATATTTAATTAAAATAACTATTTAATCGAAAAATATAAACACTTAAAATATTAATCTTCATTTTTATGGTGCCTAAATTCATTTATACCTTCAAGGGCATGAATACCATTCATAAGAGTCATATTTCTATTAATAAGGGTAATTTACTATTCATAAGGGTAGATTTCTATTCATAAGGGTAGGTTACTATTCATTGAAAATTAAGTTAATTCTATCAGACTCTAAATATCATCTTGAACACAACCGTATATGTCAGATTTTTAAAATTCAAATTGCAGAGTTGGAAAATTTAAGTTTAATGGATAGGTTATGGATATTTCCTATAAGTAACCATGTTTTTTTCCATATAGGATCAATGATTCATGAAATATAGGCTATAAATAGAATGTATTTAAGTGAAACATACCATGAAGTGTTTGGGGTGCCACACAGTATGATCCAGAACATGGGTTAGTTCAGCAGACTTCAGAGCGATGATCCTCGTGAACTCATCTCCAACTTCCTAGAAGTCTATGACAACTTTTGTAAATAAGGAGTATCCTCTGATGCAATATGATTATGGGAATTTCCATTATCCTTGTGTGATAGATCAAAGGATTGACTAAAGAGTCAAGCTCCCGAGTTAATGATGAATTGGGATGAACTAGCCAAAAAGATTCTGGATAAATATTTTCCACCTATACGGACTTAGAAGCTTCAAAATGATATCAAAAAAATTACTCAAAGGGATGGAGAATAATCATGGGAGGAATAGTATCTCTTTAAATAACTTACTATTAATTTCCCACATCATGGACTATATGTGTGGCTCCAACTGCAAATCTTCTGTCAAGGTCTCCAACTTGCTGCTCGTACAATGGTAGATGCCACCACCGATGGAGGACTAATGATGAAAACACATGAAGTAGGTTGAGAACTGCTAGATGAGGTATCACACAATACCAATATATGTAATAGATATTGTGGACCTCCTTAGTGATAAATCAACTAATTTTAAGAAAATACTCATCTAGTTACACAAGTAGATGCCTTGAATAAAAATTAGGAACCCTTTCAGCTGTTTGCTACACCACCTCCCCTCCTACTCTTATAATGGAGATTCAATCCTAATAAATGTGTGGTGGTATGCACTCATATCAATATTTCAGAGAACGAGTCAATAAAAAAACCAATATTGTAGTTACATTAATTACAATCAACAAAACCAACAATTCCAGTAATCGCAACAATATTATAAACAGAGGTCAGCTCAATCGCCACAACAAAACAACCAAGAATACTAACTGATTATCCGCTAAATGAGGATAATATTAATTTTTAATATATATAATATTCATGTGATTTATTATTCATAAACACCATTTTAGTTAATTTTACACTTTGAAAATCATTTCACATTATGATTGCAATACCTTCTTAAAATGCACTATTGTGTGGTACATTTTTGAACCTCATTTAAAGTACCCAATGATTCATCTGATTTTAAGAAATATAATTATACATATTTTAATTTGATATTTTTTTAAATTTATATAGACTTAAATATGAACATTTTTGATTCAGGGATCAATGGATAATTCATGGAGGATGATGAAGATATTTGGCAATGAAAGGAAGCAATTCTGGAGAAGGCAGATTGGACACCATCCCACTGATGAGACTGTGGGGCCCAACATAAAGGCCCAATTAATCCCAAATGTCATGGGATTATAGAATACATGTATAGTAACAAATCAAAATTCATGAGCCAATGCTAATTCGGACTCCATGGTGGTCATTTAGGCGGTCCAAGTTAGAGATAAAATTCTGGGCCAGATTCTGCGTCCCAGAAAAACATCCCACTAATCTAATAATATATCTTAATATACAAATCCAAATGGTCCCAAATTGTACATGATGTTATAAAACATTCTGAGATCCATTTTATTCTTCTATGACCCACTCTGATTCATCCATCTAGATGGTATTACAAGTGCGTATGTTCGGTAAAGAAAAGATGGCTGCCACCTCGGGTCAAGGGTGGAAAAATCAACTCTCCCTTACTTTCCAACCACCTATGGCCTACCACAATTAATTGAAAAGACTTGGAATGTTGGAGGCTCTACCCAAGGGATCAAAAATTCATATTTAATTCAGTGGTGTTGGAGTATTTAATAATTTTGGATGCTTTGTTCAATTGTAATGTTATGCTACAATTTTGTTGTCTCAAATTTGTCTTTTACATGTAAGTTGTTCAATTCACTTTAGTTTATTAGTAAAAGTTCTTATTATAATATTATTCTGTTGTTCTTCATATCACTTTGATACCATTGGATCAAGGTGTGAATTTATTCACACCAAACCTTGTGAAATTATTCACACAACGGTGGAGTGATCATTTTAGTTTTTGTTTTCTTTACTTCTCCATTTCCTCCCTCTTGAGTCTACTTTCCGCTTCCATTGAAACCATGGGATCGATGGAGGGATAACACACTTATGGGTTGATCCAAGTTAGTATAAAGGGGCTGAATTGGATGTTATTTATCACCTCATTAATGTATAATCACTTCTTTAATTGAGATTTTTATTTGATGATTTTTAAACTCCATCATCCTTGTTGAATTTAAGGCCACACACTTCAAGTGCTAATACGAACCTTTACCTTGAAGTGATCAAAACTTTGATCATTCAAGTGTATATGTGATTAGTATTAAAGGGTGTAGGCATTAAACCAGTAAGTGATTATTTTGTTTTATCTCCTTAAATTAACCCATCTCAAATATAAGAAATTGAAATCATTAAAAAGGAAATACGTCCAATCCACCCTGAGCGATAACCTAGGATCAACTCATTCTTTTAAATTGAATTCACTTAAGTATATTAGAGTTCCTTTAAACCCATCCAAAATAAACCCAAGTTGGCCACTTCATAGCCAAAAACAGTCCATAGAATGTACGTGTCTATAGGTTACTTCTTAGGTCTCTGAGGATTCGACAACCCAAGCTAAACTACAAGGACCGTCTTACATTCTTTTCTTGGGTAAATTTGAGCGAGAATCAAATTTTGGTGCCGTTTCCGGGGACCTAAGTAATTTATCTTAGACACTATCATATTTTTTTTCATCCTACTTCTCTTTTCTCACCCCTCACTTCTATGGAAGTCAATTTTAAACAAGTCCAAAAATGGAAAACCTATCCCCACTTTGATCACCCAACCCCATGTGTGATGTACAATGACCATCCTAATTTCTACATGTGGGATCATCAACAACCTAATGAACCAAATTGTTTTTACCCCTATGATCCAAAAAACATCTCAACATATAATGAGTTTCAATCCCCACAAATCCAATCAGAACACCCTCCTGTGTAATTCAAACAATTTAATTATCCACCTAGAATAGACCATTCGAATCAACCGCTTATCCATACTAATCCACATACATTACTTGAAAAACTATGTCAACAAATGGAGATAATGAATTTTGAGGTTTCATCATTGATGTTATAACTAAAAAGCATTAAAACTTGTGAGGAAACCATCCCAACACAAACTATCTCTTCCATAACCTTATGTGAAGTGTCTAGTTTCCCACAAACCACTCATGAATTTACTGAAGAGAAAACCTTTGGATTTGTGGAAGATTAAGAGGATCAAGGAATTATTTATTGGTGTTTGAATCAGGAGGAAATTGACTTTTTTGATTCAAAAGTGAAGAATTTGACATCATGGATTGAGTCTCCTAAGTATAACTCCATTGATGAATTTTTAAAAACACCAACCATTGAACCATTGAGATAAATCACAAAAATTAAGTCCAAATTCATTCCTAAAACTGATATGTCTAATTTGGTGGATGAATATTCTTTTACAAAGGAACCAATTCCATTGATAAATCTTGAAAATGAAATTGAGTTTAATTCAAAGTTCCAACTGATGTTTGAATTTCCTATCCAAACCGAGCTCAAAATTAGTATTCTTCCTTCCTCGCTCAAGTATCCCTTAATATTGTATAACCATGACCTTTATGATGGAGTTAATTCTTCTCTTGAAACTAATAAAGTAGGAATGATCATTGATGTCTTAAGAAAGACTAGAGAAGCAACTAGATCCACCATTTCAGAAATTCATTGGATTTACCTGCTCATTTTAGAACAGAAGTTTGTGCATGAAACAAATTCTAAACATAGAATCAATATCAACCTAGTATAAGTGGTGAAACATGTGGTCCTTAAAATGTTGAAATTTGGTATTGGGTAAGTTGTTGGGTTCAAGTCGAGCTGATGACGTTAAACAAAGTGCTGCACGGGAGGCAACCTGTGGTTTTCATGTTTCCAATATTTTTGAATCTTCTTTATTTTTCAAATAAGATTAATAAATCATTTTGATATTTAAAAAAAATAGACTGTTGACCTATTCTTCTATTATGAGTATGGATGGGTATGAAAGGGGAGCACCATATTCATCCGTGTCACGTGGTGTGATCCTTGAGTAATGCCTTACCCAGAAATTTAAAAAGAAGACAATGTATCATCAGTTTATTTTATTTTAATGTTTTTGTATGTTAAAAAAAATAAAAATACAAAAAAATAAAAAAAAATTATAATAAAAAAATTCCACATTATAGGTCATGGGGCAAACCCCGTCACAACCGGAGAAGCCATGGGGATTCGAACCCGGGACCGAAGGGAGATAGGGGCGCACACTTACCACTGACCTACGACTTCTTGTGCTTCCTTATTCTATAATTTTTATATATATACTTATATTTTACTTCCTTTATTATATATATATATATATTGTTTTTTTTGTTTTGTTTGTTTTGTTTTTCCTTTTTCTACTAGGGAACTCTGCAAGTGACATGGATATCAAAGGATTGAAAGGAAGCAGCAAGAACTTCAAACTTCAACCACCAGGTGACTTCATTCCATGATCCTAATTTTAAATTTCCTTTTTGAACTTTCATTCTCTACCTCTACCCCATTATAAATTTTCTTTTCTTTAAACACTGGGGATATTGTTATTTTAAGTTGGGGGGGGGGAGATAAAAAAAATGCTTTTGTGTCAAAAAAAAAATGAATGATTTGAAAAAAAAATGTGTAAATGGAAGGAAAAATTCCTTTAACTTTGAACATGGTAATACACATTGCACACTTTGAAACTGAATATCAAATAATTTAGCATGCCCTGATTCTGATTTTAATCCTTGTATAATTTCATGAGCCCAGATTTTGGAAAGTGTGGATGTCCAATGTGATATTTCATCGTTTATATTTTCATCCAAATAAAAAGAAGATCACAATGCATGTCCTTTGGATAGTGGGGTATTAGTTTAGTTCATGGGGTCCCCCAAATAAATAGTATAGGTTTGGTGATCATTTTAGTTTAATATGAGTATTCAAAAAAAAAAATTAAAAAAAATTAATTTTTTTTTGCATGTAGAGCAATGAAATGACCTAATGCGTGACTTTCGGCACTTGGGGATCATGAATCCATGGTTGTCTGGCCCAGAGTTAGTAATTTTATCTATATTTTTGGTAATTTGAATTTGTTTTTGACTGAGTTAACTCGAGATGATGCCCGAGTATGTGGGCTTCACTTGGTGCCCTAAGGTCTTTGAGCCTGGGAGTCATCGGCAAAGTCTCGCTACAGGGGTTGACTCTTTTGAGTGAAACTTCAATTACCATGGCAAAATTGCAAAAAAAAAAATACAATAAAAAAAATGAATACTCATCTTAATATTGAAATGTGATTCCACCTAGCTCTTCCATCATTTCCCCCTTGAATAAAAATGAACCCCCATGTCTATTGTGATGCACAACACATCCTCATACTTAATTGATATTGGATGAAATATGGAAATGAATTTGAACAAAGGAATGAGCTTGGGATTGGAATCTGCTTATGAAACTATCTTGTATTAAAATATTTTGATGGGTTTCATGATTTTTTGGTATAAGGGTTTCTGGTGATCATTGTGTATTAAAATGTTTTTGGAAAAGGGAATTCGAATTTCATTTTGTTGAGATATATTTTGCTCGGGACTAGTAAAACTCAAGTTGGGGGGGGGGTGTGATTATCCACTAAATGAGGATAATATTAATTGTTAATATATATAATATTCATGTGATTTATTATTCATAAACACCATTTTAGTGCATTTTACACTTTGAACATCATTTCACATTATGATTGTAATACCTTCTTAAAATGCACTATTGTGTGGTACATTTTTGAATATCATTTAAAGTACCCAATGATTCATCTAATTTTAAGGAATATAATTATAAATATTTTAATTTTATATTTTTTGAAATTTATATGCACTTAAATATGAACATGTTTGATTCAGAGATCAATGGATAATTCATGGAGGATGATAGAGATATTTGGCAATGAAAGGAAGCAATTCTGGAGAAGGCAGATTGGACATCATCCCACTGATGAGACTGTGGGGCCCAAAATAAAGGCCCAATTAATCCCAAATGTCATGGGATTATATAATACATGTATAGGAACAAATAACCTTTCATTATCCAATGCTAATTCGGACTCCATGGTGGTCATTTAGACGGCCCAAGTTAGAGATAAAATTCTGGGCCGGATTCTGCATCCCAGAAAAACATCCCACTAATCTAATAATATATCCTAATATACAAATCTAAATGGGCCCAAATTTTACAGGAGGTTATAAGACATCCGGATATTCATTTTCTTATTCTATGGCCCACTATGATTCGGCCATATAGATGGTCTTCCAAGCACGTCTGTTCGGTGAAGAAAATATGGCTGCCACCTCGGGTCAAGGGTTGAAAAATCAACTCTCCCTTACTTTCCACCCACCTATGGCCTACCAAAATTAATTGAGAAGACTTGGACTGTTGGATGCTTGACCCAAGGGCTCAAAAATTCCTATTTAAGGCAGTGGTGTTGGAGGATTTAATAATCATGGATGCTTTTTTCAATTGTAATGTTATGCTGCAATTTTGTTGTCTCAAATTTGTCTTTCACATGTAAGTTGTTCAATTAACTTTAGTTTATTAATAAAAGTTCTTCTTATACTCTTATTCTGTTGTTATTAATATTAATTTGATACCATTGGATCAAGGTGTGAATTTATTCACACCAAACCTTGTGAAATTATTCACACAACGGTGGAGTGATCATTTTATTTTTTGTTTTCTTTACTTCTCCATTTCCTCCCTCACGAGTCTACTTTCCTCTTCCATTGAAACCATGGGATCAATGGAGGGCTAACCCACTTATGGGTTGATCCAAGGGAGTACCAAGGGGATGGATTGGATGTTATTTATCACCTAATTAATGTATAATCACTTCTTTAATTGAGATTTTTATTTGATGATTTTTAAACTCCATCGTCCTTGTTGAATTTAAGGCCACACACTTCAAGTGCTAATACGAACCTTTACCTTGAAGTGATCAAAACTTTGATCATTAAAGTGTATAAGTGATTAGTATTAAAGGGTGCAGGCATTAAACCAGTAAGTGATGATGTTGTTTTATCTCCTTAAATGAACCCATCTCAAATATAAGAAATTGAAATCATTAAAAAGGAAATACGTCCAATCCACCCCGAGCAATAACCTAGGATCAACTCATTCTTTTAAATTGAATTCACTTAAGTCTCTTAGAGTTCCTTTAAACCCATCTAAAATCAACCCAAGTTGGCCACTTCATAGCCAAAAACAGTTAATAGAATGTACGTTTCTATAGGTTACTTCTTAGGTCTCTGAGGATTCGAAAACCCAAGCTAAACTACAAGGACCGTCTTACCTTATTCTCTTGGGTAAATTTGAGAGAGAATCACTACCAACAAATAAGTTTTCAAGAACCACTCAAGAATAAAGGATCACCAGGATATCCACTATGAATCCTATCCTTATTCCACCTCAATAAGTACCCCGAACAACTTTTCCCTCCTATAGGCTAGCAACAATTTCAACCGGCTCCACAAAGACCACCACAAACGGTCGCACCTATTCAAACAAATTTGGAAAATTTTATCCTAACCTATGTTCAAAAGTAAGATCAAAGGATGAAAACCCAATAAATATAAATGAAAAATCAAATTGATTTCCTTCAAAATCTTGAACATCAAATGGGTCAAACCTCAAAAATATTGTCTGATATATTTCCAGGTATGCTGCTTGGTAATATTGAGACCTACCCAAAGAAATAGGTGAAGGTAGTGGTATTAAGGAGAAAAAAAGTTATGGATTTTCCACAACTATGAGGAGGAGAATAGAAAAAGTATGAGGAAACTAAGAAACCTGCAACAATCATTGAAGAGGATGACAAAAAAAGAGAAAATCCAAATGATCAAGAGAAACCTATAAAATCACGACCCCCTATAAAAGATCTGATACATGAGAAACTCAAAGAGGATATATAAATTACACCACTATATTTTAAGAAAACTCTCCCATTTATGGAAGGAATGATATAAAGAAATATCAAAGGGAAATATAATAAATTCTTGTTGATGTTCAAGAAATTTCACATCAACATCCCATTCGATGAAGCTATTTCCCAAATGCCTATCTATGAAAAATTTCTCAAAGAACTACTTTCAAACAAGAGATAAATAGAATACCTAGGATTCATTTACCTGAATAAATAATTCTGTACTATTTTTAGCATAAAATTCCACCAAAATGAGAGATCCTGAGAGCTTCTCAATTCCATGAACCATAGAAGAATGCAACTTCAGAAGATCCTTGAGTGAATTAGGAGATACCATTAACATAATTCCAATGAGTGTATCTCATAAGTTGGGAATTGAGGAAATCAAACCAAATAAAGCGGAAATCCAATTAGATGACTGATTAGTTAAGTATCCTTGAGGACTTCTCAAAGATTTCATAGTGAAAATTAGTAAATTCATTTTTCCAGCAGACATCCTCATTTTGGATATGGAAGAAGAAGGAGGTGTTTTTATTATATTAGGAAGACTATTAAAATCCACAGAGAAAGAAATTATTGATGTAAATAAAGGGAGACTAATATTTATATTAGGTGTGGAACAAGTAGTGTTCGACCTATTGAAATATTCTAAACAAATAAATGATTATTTTGACTGTCAATCTATCTTTATCACTGAAGAGAAGAATGATTACATGGATATAGAGGATGATATTGATGAGATGTATCCTACTAAAGGATATAAGTATGAGATTGGGGATATAGACTATATAGAACCTCTCACAAGGGGTATGATCCCGCATTTCATACCATTGGTCATTGAACAACCAATATTATAGTTGAAAATTTTCCCAATCACACTCAAGTATTCTTTTCTAGAAATAATAGTTGCAATTCTAGTCATCATTAACTCAGATCTAACACAACCACAAAAGGAAAAGTTGATAAAATTACTATAAATACATAAAAAATAAATTTCTTAGGGGGTGACTGACATCAAAGGGATTATAACCATGTTATACACTCATAAATTTTTATTATAAGAAAGTGTGAAACCCAAATGAAATCCCCAGAGGCGACTCACCCCACCAATGAAGAAGGTAGTTAGGAAAAAGTTATTAAAACTTATGGAAAATGGAATAATTTTTTCAATATATGATAGATAGTGGGTGAGTATACTATAAGTAGTTCTAAATAAAGGTTTCCTCATAGTTTTCATGAATGATGAAAATGAATTGATTTCAACTCGCATCATCATTGAATGTATACATGGACTATAGGAAGTTAAATACAACAACTTGAAAATATATTTTCCCCTTTAATATCATGGATAAAACACTAGAAATACTCATAGGTTATGAGTTATACTATTTCCTGGATATATATTTAGGATATAACCAGATTGTAGTTGACCTAGATGATTACTCCAAAATAATATTCACATGTCCATTTGGTACCTTTTTCTACAGGCGCATGTCATTCAGTATGTGCAATGCACCAGATACTTTTCAAAGGTGTATGAAACATATGTTCCATGATATGGAGGAATAATTATTGGAAGTTTTTATGGATGATTTTTCATTATATGGAAGATCCTTCAATGTGTGTTTAAGAAATCTTGAATTAGTCCTGCAACAATGTGAAGAGATGTGTTTAGTTTTAAACTGGAAAATATACCAATTTATGGTTCAAGGAGGCATATTAATCAGTTTTTTTTCAAGTATGTCATGGAATTTTATCCTTCAATAATCATGGTGATCAAATATTTACCTGATCCCTCAACAATTAAAGTCATAAGGAGATTTCTAGTCCATGCAAGATTCTAATAACACTTCATGAAAGATTTTGAAAAAGTTTCCCACCCTATAACACACTTTTTAGTAATGGATATCCCTTTTGAATTAACTAAAGAGTGTTGGAGGTCATTAAACACTTTAGAGAAAATCTTGGTGGTTTCTCCTGTTATTATTTCACAAGATTGGGAAAAATACTTTGAGTTGACGTACGATGCAAGAGACTTCACTGTAGGCACTGTCTTAGGAAAGTGGGTTAGACACACTTTTTATCCCATATATTATGACAGTCACAGCTTGAATTATGCTTAGTTAAACTAAACAACCACCAAAAAAGAACTCATGGTATTAATATTTTCATTCAAGAAATTTTGTTACTACTTAGTTTTTCAAAAGTGATTGTTTACACTAACCATGATACCCTAAAATATTTAATGAGTAAAAAGGATTCAAAACCAATATTAATGTGGTGGATCCTATTTCTACAATAGTTTGAAATCATCATAAATGAAACCAAAATATTAAATAATGGTGTCATTGATCATCTATCCATACTCCCATTGCCCCTCATTAAAGAAGATAATAATCTGGACATTGAGGATGACTTCCTCGATGAAACCATTTTCATCCTAAACACAATGGTAGAACTACGGTTTTATGAAATTTAAAACTATCTCTCCCCAAGACACTTTTACCTAGACCTCTTCTACTGGAAAAAGAGAAAATTCTTAATTGAGACTTCACACTACTATTGGTATGAGCCACTAATTTTTAAGCGTTGTGTTGATGAATTAATATGAGGTTTCATCTCAGAAGATGAGATCCAAAGTGTGTTAGACACTTTTCAAACATCACCGACTAGATGGAATCACATAATAGAATAAACATTATAAAAAATCCTGAAAATTGGTCTCTTTTGGCCCATACTTCAGCATGATACAAGAAATTATTGTCAAAGTTGTGATCGGTGCCAATGAACTGAAACCATTGGGAAAAGAAATAAAATGACCCAAAACCCAATAATAGAAGTATAAATATTCAACATGTGGGTCATATATTTCACTTGGTCATTATTATTTCACATGGAATGTTCTATATCCTTTTTAGAATTGACTACATCTCAAAATTGTTATAAGATGAAGCTAACACTCAGGATACCACAAAAGTGGTCATGAATTTCTTATAGAAAAATGTGTTTTCAAGATTCATATTTCCCAAACTACTCATTAGTTATTAGGGAACACATTTTACCAATAAATATGTTAAATTAATTATAGGGAAGTATGAAATCCAATATAACATAGGCACTCCCTATCACCCACAAAAAAGCGAGCAAATTGAATCGTCAAATAGGGAAACCAATAAAATCCTTAAAAAAACCATAAAAAAAATCAAAAGAACTAGAGTATAATTTTAGATGATGCAATATATGTGTACCCCATTGTGTACACAAAATCCATTGGCAACACCCATTCTAATTAGTGCATGGAAAACCTTTCCAATTTCTCATAGAACTAGAGCATCACTCGTATTGGGCAATTAAAAAGTTGAATCTGTATTCTCAAAAAGTTGGGGAAGTAAGGATGTTTAAATTGTCTGAACTATAGGATATATGAAAGGATTCATAAGAAAATACTAATATTTATAAAGATAAAACTAGGAAATGACACGATCAATGCATTGCATGATGATTTTTTGCACCAGGGAATAAGGCCTTATTTTAAAATACCGATTAAAACTGTTTAATAGGAAGTTGAAATCAAGATGGTTAGGACCCTTCATGGTCATTAAAATATTCCCCTATGGGAACATATAAATTTAGAAATTAAGAGAACCACTATTCAAATTCAATGGTCAAATTCAAAATATTTATCAGGAACCATTCTGCGAGGGATGTGTCATCACTTTAAAATTAATTTGAGCATAACTGAGTCAAGATCTCGAGGTTAAATGAACTATTAACTGGGAGGAAATATAGGATAGGTTAAAATAGGATAGAATAGGATAGAATGATATTTAGGGTAGATTAGGGCATGGTAATAGTAAAGAACCAGTATTTGGTTTCAAAATTTGAAAACACCACAATTACATGTCGTGTAATCAAATACTCAATGTGTATGATTCACCACCCAAAATAATTAAATTCATGAATTACACGTCGTGTACCCAAATACATGTCATGTAATTCTCTGGATTATTTATTTTTTGAACCTAGGGTTCATGACACACTCCCCCCTTTCACTCCCCTCTTGTGCCGCTCACACCCAACCCCAACCCACCTTCAGTCTCACTCCCCTTGCACCTCCCCCTCATCTATCCCCTCAGCTGCAACTCCTCTTATTATGTGCCTATCTACTAAGTTTGTTTCACCTATAATGGACCTCATAAAGATAGTACAAACTCCTCTATCTGATACCATGCCTGAGCATGAATATCCACCTCTGGTCAAGTACTGAAGGGGTGATGTACCTCCAACACCCCTGTATCATCTTCCTCCACCTCTATTTCGGCCACCACCACATCATCAACCACCAACAACTCCCACTCGACATCTAGTAGTTTGAATGATGTCGCTTTCCCACACATGTACCCCATCCTCTATTTTTCAAACCCAAAGAACCATGTGGAATTTCTCTATTTTAAGAAGAAGCTAGTGTGGACCAATAAAACTCTAGATTTATCTATCCTCACGTGCTTGGACATAATCCATGAGGTCCTATAGATCCCTGATCACCTATACATCACTTCCATTATTGATTTTTGTGATGAGACCTATCAGGATCTGTTCTTTGATTTCCTTTCCACTTTCAAGGTGGACATCGATAACCACTATTTTTGATTAGGCTGAAGACCACATGAGATGTCCTTTTGTATAGTTTGGTATCATGCTCAGTATTTATTTTGCTGACTTTTCCACTTATGAGGTATTCCTAACCTTGTATCTCAAATCATGCAAGTTGGATGAAAAAAATAATATAGAGGAATATTTCTTGGGAAAATAAGAGCGATAAAGATCCTTAGATTACCAAATTCACATAGCTTAGAGGTTCAACGCTTTTCATTCTACATTGGTAATTAATGCATGCTCGGTTTACTTGCGCTGAGTATCACAGTAGCATCAACCAGCTAGATGTCCTCATCCTTTTTTCTTCCATGGGTGGCCCTACCATCAACATGGAATCACATTTAATATTATACTATAGGGAGCATGATCAGGGGACATGAGGTATGCTGATGGGTGGGTACTTCATCACTCATATGGCCTGACATTTTGACGTATTCGATGCCACCCATCCCCTCACTTCTCCTAGTCCAATGGAGCCCATAAAATTCCTATTTCTACGCAAGATGTATCAATTCAGAAAGGAAGACACCATATATAAATAGACACTAGGACACTTTGAGGTTGCTGATGAGTCACTCGAAGATCATGATGCCGATCTAGCACCTGCTCCTGCCACATCATCTCCAGCCACCACCCATACCACTTCCACCATCGGACCAACCCATACAGATACTACTTCCATACCCACCTCTGACACAACCCATATTCCTTCCCCTAACACCATCAAATTTCCCAATTCACCACCCAACCCCTCTTATCCAGCATATCTCTAGGCTATGTACCTATACATCTTAGAGAATTTACACTAGATTATAGAGCCCCTGGGAATCCACTTCATAAGGTTATCTATTTTTACCACCCCTTCATCCCCATCCTCTACTATGGCCACTCAAACTCCACATATAGTATTCCCATCATCCTACACCAATATCACCCCAACCATCACTTCAACCGACCTTCCCTTTGAGATAACAGAGCCTACTACCCAGCAGGAGTTCTTGGTAGAGCAGGCCCGATGATGAAAGGGTCTTGTCCTACCACCATCCACTGAGGTGTCATTAATTTATCCAATAACCATATCCAAAACCAAACTCAAGATCAGTACCTAACCTCCACCATCATTTGAGATAGCTTATATCACCACAAAACCACCTCTAGTAGTTGATTTTCCAACCCCTTCCTCCATTGATTCTATTGATCTTGTGGGCCAGCTACATACACCCTCTATTTGAGAGAGGACTTTAGATGAGAAGTTGGATAATTTTGATTACTCTTAGTATATCCCAGTCCCCTTCCCCATTTTTTTACTCTGCTAGGGTGATCATATTTTTTTATTATCTATATTCCATTTTACTCATGCATCATTTTATTTATTATATACATGGGATACCAATTTTACTTCATTATTTCTTGGCTTATTTTTCATTTCATTACACTATTATAGTAGCCATGTCTAGTTCTTATACCTTCTTTATGGTCATTAATGTGCCTATTCCATCACCATATAACCTTGTACTATGCGTGACTCGGTATCTGGATGATTTCTAATGCTATCTTGAGGATATTTTATTACATATTTGTGCTCATTAGTCTTACCACTATGAAAATAATGGATGATATTACTTATGCACCAAATTCATGCTCAATATGCTCATGATGTGGTTAATACCGCCAAGAGTCCATGTGATCTCGATGACACAACCACCAGGTATTACAAGTGACAAAGAACTTCTGAGTAGATATATCACATTTGATTGATTCTTTTTTACATCCATCTATATGATGATTAATTTGTTAGTTATTTATGGGAGGCAACCCATATTTCATTTTTTTCATCACTTTTAGTCTTTTACTTAGGAATTTTTTGTTTTTCCTTTTGTATAATTTTATATCATTGGTCACTTTGAACATAAATGTAAACACATATCTACATGTATCTGAAAAGTTTTTCATTGCTATTCATTATGTTAGCTTACCCATTTTACTACTTCCAAAATATGTAAACCCTGTGGACTAATGTTTTATCAAGTATAGGATTTTTTTTTCTAACCCACTATGCAAGTAGGCCAATTCAAAATAAATATTCACCAAAATTTTCCCATGGCATGAAACTCATTACATGGATCTACCAATTACTTAACATTTATTTTCAAAACTGCCATTTCATTTTTTCTCCTTGATATATCTGTGATATCTCCCTTATGGTACTTTCTAGGACAGTGTGAACACCGTCTCATTTATGTATGGGGAAAAATTTCTTGAGATTTAATGTCAATACAATTGTATTTTTTCTTGTTTTCATTTATCTAGGAAGAATTTTTCATTGAAAGCAAGATTTAAAATTTAAAACTCATTGCACCCAGTTAAATAAAAGATAAATTTATGTTGAAAACTTTTTAAATCCATGATTTACTTCTTTTTATATTTTTAGATTGATTTCTAATTTTAGTAATTTAATTAACATATATTTTTTTTTGAAATTTATTTTGATTAACTTTTTACTTGGTTTTATACCCTGATTGATTGAAAGTTTTTTTACATACTCCCATTATCGAGAGAATTTTGAGCCTACAATCTCATTTTCTTTTTTGAGAATATTTCTTGATTGACACCTTGGACATGTTAAACTATCAAAACTTTAATTTATATATTATTGAGATTATGAATGAACAAGTATAATTTTAATATTA
Source organism: Viscum album (assembly GCA_963277665.1). NCBI lineage: Eukaryota > Viridiplantae > Streptophyta > Magnoliopsida > Santalales > Viscaceae > Viscum > Viscum album. Next base: position 1,884,889,825 of record OY728132.1, read on the forward strand.
TTGAGGAAATATTTATTGAGCCACTTTTTCCTGATACCCACCTAATATTTTTCCTTCATTTATCCCATAGTTTCAATAAATTACATGTTTAAGATACATCTATTCCAATATAATTATCCATTCCTAAAATGTTATTGGTTTTATGAATGATTATACTCTGAATAAGCATGGGGGAATTTTTAGCTGATGGAAACATGATGTTTTGATTAAAAATATGTAGTATGGTTTTACAGACTGATTTGTTATGATAAAACTGTTAGTTTTTTCATTTTATGCCCATCTTGTTCCTTTTCCAAATAAAAAATAAAAATAAAAAGATTTTGGATTTTATATTAGGAATTTCAAAAATCACCATTTTCAAACTGATGAATATCATGAAAGATCATATGTGGTTAAAGGATGGATGTGTTATATAGCCTTAACATGATTTTTGAAGAATAAATTAAAACAAAATAAAAATAAAGGAATATGGTACATTTTTGATATATAATTTATGCACTTATGGATCAAGTTTGAGCTCTTTGGAGTATAGACACTATTTGATCTTTAAGGAACCACATAACTATACTCTTCCTTCTTATCATGCATTAAAATTTAGATCTTACCTTGCTTTTGATCTCGATTTTCACTTTCTACCCACCTTCCCTCATCTTCAGAGTCATTTGTACCATTTTTTCTGAAGCCCTCATGATCAATTTTGTATTTTTCTTTACGAAGTGGAGATGATAGAACCAATGAAAGTCTATGGTTAATAACATGTATTCATGGAATAAGAATCACTCCAATTACATATTTACCTAGAGTTATGAGATAAAATTCATTGTGAGGTAAATTAAAAAATGGGTATGGAATTTAAGAAACATTTTTAAGATTGTAAATAAAATATTGATAATCTGAATAAATAATTGAACTATGAAAAATTACTAATTTTATCTATAGGATTGATTCTAGAAGTTTTGATTTTTCTTCTTATACTTACTTTTATTTTCTTGGCTGTAATAAATGTTTCTTATTTTAAAAGTTATTTCTTTTAAAATCCCCATTGAGATTACTTTTTTATTGAGGACAAGCATCTGGTCAAGTGTGTGGGAATTTGATAATATGAATTTGTATATATATTTTGAAGTCATTTATTTAAGGTTTATTTATGTTTTACTTTATAATTCACCAAGTATGTGTTTATTATTATAGATAATAGGTATCCAAGACTCTAAAGTAAAATCTATTTGAATACAGACAAAAATGATCATTACTTTCCATGAATATCCAATACACTATATATATGCATCACACATAGAATGTACCAATTCGTGAAGAAAGTTTTAAAGAAATTTCAATCCATGAAAATATTTCACAAAGTGAATATACAATACACATCATGTAATGTTAAAATAAAAATTCCTACTTAAAGTTCTATTCATGAGAATAAGCATGTATTGAAGACCAGTTACACATCATGAGATGAGTCAAATCTCCAAATCTCAAAGAATCTGGATGAGATTCATGCCAAATAAAAAATACTAGGAGAAAACCATGGATCGAGATTACACAATGTGATATTTCTACACATCATGTAATATCCCAACTATTTACTTTACAACGCACGTACAATAGTGCATAACTTTTCTTTCTCTCGTTTCTCTCACATTATCTCTTGTTTTATCCCTTCCCTTCTCTCCCAACTCAAATTTAAACAATTCCTTTTACTATTTTGATTGAATCAAAGTGTCATTGATTATTCTACATCTATTCTGCATTTTGTTAATCATTGTTTACCATTTCAACATCTGTTTAACACTATCATTTCCATTTGAAAAAGGCTTGACCATAAACTCTTTCTTGTTTACTATTTCAAGTAAGTGGTTGATTGATTTATTCCTTAGTCTTATTGTGAACTTCTTGATTCTTAAACCCTCAATTTCTAACTATTATATTTATACTATTTTCTCAATATACCAAGAATTTATATAATTGTTTCTCCAATCTTGATTATTATCGTCATGGGTGGATAAACTACATAGGGTAAGGGTTGAGATTAGGGGTTTTCTGAACTCAATGAATCTCTAAATTGTTACTTGGTAACCCTAAGTATAGTAATGAGGTTACATAAAAAATCTTTATTCAATTATTTTAGGAAACCCTAACCATAGGATGTTTAAAATAATAAACCTAAACTGATTTGGGTAGAGTAGGCTATGATTATTAGCCTACGATATTTATAACATAAAATCTAAGATAAATGAATCTAGGTTGTTAGCTATATCTAAAAAAGGTATAGTTTTATCTTAGATAAATCTAGTTGGTTTGATGATAATAAACTAGTGATCTATACACCTCTTCTCAACCTAATACTTAGGACTATTCCAAGTTTGGATTGAGATTATCCTTTTTACATGAACCATGAAATTGATCATGATCCCTACCTTCTTCCTAAATCCTAAACAAGGCTCAATAGCTTTAATTAAATCCCAAAATCAATCAAGTTTGTAGGGAATCCTACACAAAGGGTTTGAATTCATGGTTCTTTATATGCCAAAACATTCCTCATGGGATCGACCATGAACTATCACTATACTTCGTCATTGTAGCAAGTGTATTTTGGGATAAATAGAAATTATAATCTAACTAAAACCCATGAAAATTAAATGATGCATGTGGGTGCATCATCAAACCCTGATAAAGATTAATCTAGGTGAACCCTTTGGTTCCACCACTAAAAATGTCACCTGACACATAATTCCATAGATCAAGTATCATTGTCCAAAGTGGAATGCCCAAAAAATAAATACATTGTCCCTCATAATCACACTCAACAACTCCTATTAGCTTGAAGCATGATGTCCCTAGGAACAATGATATATGTACTTAAAATAGTCCTAACCTGACGACCTCAATGCACAGAGATCCTCATCCATCAATCTATGATCTCAATACTATAAATAAATGGATTCTAACTATCCATGTGAATTCCTACTATAAACACCTCCAACCATACTAATGGTCAACACCATCCAAAGCTGCATCTAACGGAGTCCTCTACCTACCCGAGTGGTCAACACCACCTCATCATCCGAGTCCTATCTGTGTGTACACGACTCAATGGCATGTCGACTAATCACAGTGAGTGGAAATCACCAAACAAATACCTAATACACATCATCCTGACACCTTGTTCCCTTACAACCATGTCATTTATTCTGATGTTCATTACCATCTCAAATCACACGGGTTGTGCTAGTAGCCTAATAACATCATCGCCTCATCATGATATACAAGTCACCCAAGAATTTAACAATATCACCCAATATACCTCAATCCAAGCTCATAATGAAGATAAAATTTCCTCAAACTAGGTGGTCATCACCACCTAAATCCTCAGGTCAAGCCCATCCAGTTCCCAAGGAACTCATAAGCAATGTATTTAATTAAAACAATTCAATTTGATAAAATAGCTCACCCGACCTAACTTCCCAAGTGGTCTCAATCCCTATACCCATATAGATCATGGATGTGAAGGCTAGGTAATTCTTAGAGGCATACCACATAGTCTCATATTTAATTTAAAGGAGAGGTGTTAATTAATTTGGGTCTCACTCAGACTACCCAATGGAAAGCTCAAGAATGCACCACCAAAAAACTACAAAATCATGGAGAAATATAAACACCACCTACCTCATGTTGGTAGATTCTCACATGACCAATATGAGCCTATAAATCAATCCAATTTTTATGTAATATGTGTTTTAGATGAACACCCTAAAAATAGGGTAAATTATATTTCATCGATTTTGCACTCCGTAAGGTGAGAGAAAAGGAAAAGAGGGGCAATTCGATTCCAGATCTTACCAACATGACTTCAATGCACTTGAAGGTGGATGAATCAGAGTTTAGATGAAGGATTATGTTCCAAAACTAGAAGAGGGGAAGGAGAAGGGTTATATTCTACTATACATGAGTTAGTGAGGAGAAATAAGGAGGAAGAAAGAAATAAGAGTGAAGGGGGAAATGGTTAATTTCTTACTTTTAAGTGGGGTGCATGGTTAGATTGTAAATTTTGGTTAACCATGTATAGCCTATGTGATAGACCCTGCCCAAGGATCCACCTCACATGACCATAGAGCACAATTTACCAAACCATACACCAAAAATTCGAATCCCCTTTGCTAAAAATTGTAGAGGTACCACAAGACTATGTGCCGCCTTCAGTATGGTTTGAAAAAAAATTATAGAAGACCTAGAGGGCCAGAATGTTACACCTTAGAGGCCAAACAGTTTATCCAAATTGTGCGCCCTAGTTTACAAACACCATAAAGTTGGGTGTTCATCCTCCAATGCACCTAAAACTTAACTGAATCCCAAGTCACTTTCCAATCATTGAAACACATAAAAAACAATCCCTTGGGTTAAGGGAACTCCCAAAATTAAGTTTTGATAAACAAGAAAAGATTTGATCTATCCACCAAACACTGAAAATTCAAAACGGATGAGGAATTCAAACTACTCCCAAAACCCGGGACGTTATAATATAATATGATATTTATGATATATTAATCTTTATATAGTGATACAATTATACTTAACTTCTTTACATCATGATATTTTAAAGATGTAAACATTAATCATTCATATGTGTAGCCTACCCTTATTTGTTTTTTGGATTCCCTGATAAGATTCCATGTTTTATTTAAAGAAAACCCATATTTCTATTAATTCTAGGTATTTTAGTTTTAAAAATTGGTTTTTAAAATCAAAATATATTTTTATATCTGATTTTTTGAATATGGGTTTAAAATATTTTTTCAAAGTTTTTATGATAAAAAGGTGAAATCATGAAATGTTTTATTTATGATATAGTATTTAATAATTATAGATGATGATGGGTGATACCGATACATCTTAAATTACTAGTGTAATCGATACATATTATAATATGGATGAGCCCAGTATATCTCTCCAATTAATTAGGTAATGTTTCTTATCTTCAAAGGAAATAAGGATGGATTTAACCAAAAATGGTTCTCTTATGGATTCAATTGGAATCCAATTATTTCTAAAAAGAGTTAGTAATTTAATTCTCTATGTTTCCTAAAAGGGGTTTTATTTTATTTCTCTGGTTTTTAATAGTTTTATTTTATAAAAAAGTCTTTTTTTCATGTGGATATGATTTATTTCATATGCTCAAAGAATATTGTGATAAAGGTAAAAATTTTATGAGTTTTTATGTTTTTTAGAGACAAATAGATTTATTTATTTTATGTTCCTTACAAGTATTTTTGTGATCATACCATGTTTTAAATGTTTTTATAGGGTTTAATGATGATTAATAACAAATAATATGTCATGTTAAAATTTATGAATATTTTTCATGAAAAGAAAATGATTTTTTATTTTTTTTAAATTTTGGAAAAATGGATACTAATTAGAAGTATTATATTTTTAATATATGTGGTTTTTATGTAATATTTATGAAATAATTATTTAAAACTATAAAACTAAAATATATTTGGGAATGAAAGAAGGAAAATTCTCATCTAAAAGCACTAGATTATGTAATATTTAAGTTTGAGTCCTTATAATTGGAATCAAATCAAAATATTTAGAAAATTTTCAAAGTTAAAATAATGTTAATAGAATACTCTTGAATGATTATTCATTATGGTTAATTTGAAATGATATAGTATCTTATGATTACCATATTGATTCATCAAATCTATGTCAGTTTATAATGGATTTCTATAGAGGAAATAGGGAAGATGAAGTATGAAGGTATTAATAGGACAATCTATTTTCAAATCAGAATCCTAGAATAGTTGTAATTTGAATTGGGTAATTTATTTTAGTGATGGATCAGTTGACAGAAGATAAAAATGGTGGTGGTATCCATGTTAGATAAAAAACAAATTTACCATAGAGGAACATGTTGATGGTTGAGCATTTCATGAAACAAAACCCTCTAGATTTCGATGGAACTTCAAATCCAGTGGTATTTAAAGGATGGATAAATGCTCTAGAAAATATATTTGAAGTCATGGTATGTTCATAAGATCAATATGTAAATATTTCCATTTATTATTTTGAAGGTGAAGTTGGTTGATTATGGTTTTTTGTTAAGAATACCAGATAGGGATATGAGCTTTATTCCCCTAGATTGGATACATTTAAGAATATTATTCTAGATAACTATTTATATAATTTTTTAAAATAAGAATAGAGAAATAATTATTGAAATTTAGGAAAAAATATGAATATTCAATAGACGTGTATGAATAAAATTTTACAATATTTTCCAGGTACGCATTGAATTTTATCCAGGACCATGATAATAAAATTAATAGATTTTACTCAGGCTTAAAAAAAAGTTTATGAAGAGAATTGGCCTCATGAGAATTTAAAAATTATGAGAATGTTTTTTTATTGTTCTTAGAAAGTTAATATGGAAATTTATATCACTTATGTTCCTTGAGATAATAAGATCAAGAAGCGGTGAAGGTGGCATGTAATAGAGAATAATTCAACTAAGAAATCTAGATTTAAGACCAAAACATGTTCCAAGTGTGGTAAAAAAAAATTAGGGAATTTTTTATAGGATATGGAATGTTTTACTGGTGTGGTAAGTTTTTCCATAGGAATCATGACTACAAATAAAGGAGTCCTGAACAATCTAAGAACAGGGTAACAAATAGTCAACCAATGGTGAGATGTTTTAATTTCAATGAGTTGAGGAATTATTCTAATTTCTTTATGAAGTTATTTTCATTGGGTGTAAATCATCAAGGTTGAAAGTAAAAAAGGTGTGGAAAATTCATTTTCTATTATTATGGTTGATGTGGGGCCATCTAATAAAGTGAAGACATGTACATTATTTCATTATTAAAATCATGTCAATGCCTTATTTGACTTGGGATCTTCAAATTCATTCATTTATTATAAATTTTCATTTAAAATAGAAATATCATCTCATATAAATAAGATATAACTTTTGGTGAAAAATCTAATTTTAAATATTAAAGAAGCTAGGATTTAGAGAAATATTCCTATTATTATCAGTGGGATGGTATTTCTATAAAATTTTGTGGATCATCCAAAAGTAGAGTTTGATGTTATTATTAGTATGGATTTGATTTCATATTATCATTATAAGATATATTTTATATCTAATAAAGTTATATTAAATGATTTCATATCATTGATAACATATCAAGAAGCTGAGAAGTTTATTAGAGATGGAAATGAAAGTTACCTAGCTTAGGTTGTTTGAAAGAAAGAAATTGTTCAAATTATTGAAGTTCCAGTAGTGAATAAATATATGGATGTTTTCATGATGAAATTTATGGTGTTATTATTTTTCAAGAGGTTGAGTTTATTTTTGTCTTAGTTCATGATTATAATCTTATTTCAAAATTCCCTTATTAAATTCCTTAAGTAGAACTTTTGGAATTAAAAAAGTAGCTACATGAGTTATTTAATAAAGGTTTAATTTTTCATAGCACATTACCATGGGGTGATTATAATTTATTTGTTAAAAATAAATATGGTTTAATAAGACTTTTCGTTGAATATATATCCTTGAATAATATTAGTGTTAATAAAAAGCATCCTTTCCTCATATAGATTATTTATTTGATCAGCTCAAGGGAGATTTTTTTTAAAGTTTGATCTTATGTTAGGATATCATCAGTTGAAGGTAGAGGAGGAAGATATTCTAAAGATATATTTTCATACCAGATATTATACTTATGAGTTTTTGGTTTTTCCCTTTGGATTTTATAATGCACCAACTATATTTATGGATCTTATAAAGAGGGTTTTCCATGGCTATTTAGATAATATTTTTGTTTTTTTACTAATGATATATTGGTATATTATAAAATTCATTAAGATTATAAAAGACAATTAAGGAATGTTTTTAGAACCTTAAAATAAAAGAATCTATAAAAAAAATTAGTAAGTGTGAATTTTGGTACAACAAATTTCTTTCATTGGGAATATTATTTCTAAAGATATAATAACTATTTTACCTTCTAAAACTAATTTTTTTAAATAATATGCAAGACCTACAAATGTCAGAGAGATTTGAGTTTTATTCGATGAGCGGGTTACTACAGTAGGTTTATTGAAAAATTTATCAGTTATCTATCCCACTGACTAAGTTAACTCTATAAGGAGTTAAATTCATATTTAAAGTGTGATGATTGTTTCCTATAATTGAAAAGATCGATAAATGATCCATTTTTGGACTTCCCCTCTAGAAATGGTGAATTTTTCATCAAAAACTATACTTAATTTAATATACTTAGTTGTGATATGATATAGAATGATTAGGTAATTTGTTATGCTTCACATAAAGTGAAACCCCATGAGTTAAATTATCCTACACATTATTTAGAATTAACTAGCAGGGTTTCTACTTTAAAAATTTAGAGGCATCATTTATATGGAGTAATTTTTGAAATATATATTGATCATGAATTTTTAAAGTATATATTCACTTAAAAAATTTAATATGAGGGAGACAAGATAGATGGAACTAATTAAGGATTATGATTTCCTAATTCATTAATATCATGGAAAATAAAACAAAGTAGTTGATGTTTTGAGTCAGAAATGTAATGCTACAATAACCATGTTACATTTGAAACAAAAACATTTGGTTAATGATTTGATGAATTTTTTCCTAGAAATTGTACATATAGGAACTTCCTCTGTTTGGTTTCATGTGGTAGGAAAATAATATTTGTCAAAAATAATTAATAAATCTTAGAATGAGGATCATATTTTATAGGAAATGGTAGAATCTATTAAGAAGGGTAAGTTTCTAGAGTTTAATTTTTATGCAAAATGTGTTATAATATTTGGAAATAGATTATGTGTTCCTTGTGAATCCTAGTTGAAGAGAGAATGGTGGAGTGAAGCTTATAGTTCCCTATTTTCCATTCATCATAGAATTTCTAAGATATAAAAAGACATTTAGGGGTAATAATGTTGGGATAGAATGAAAGTATATATTGTTGACTTTACCATGAAATGTTTGACTATTAAATAGGCTAAAGATGAATAAAAATTACCTAAGGGTATGCTTCAACCTTTTCCAGTTCTGAAATGAAAATTGGAGAATATATCCATGGATTCCATGGTGGTATTTCCAAATACATTTTTAGGTAATAAAATGATTTGGGAAATTGTTGATTGATTAACTAAAAATGATCATTTTCTTCCCATTCAAGATACTATGTATTAAGATTAGTTATCTTTATTATAACTCAAGGATATAGTCATGTTATGTGGAGTTCATCTATCCATTTTATTTTATGGTGATCTTAGGTTCATGTTAAATTTTTGAAAATGACTTCATAAGTCATTGGGTACATAATTAAATATCAGAATAGATTTTCATATTCAATATGATAGATAGTCCAACCAAATGATTCATTACATGGATGAAATGATTAAATCTTGGTCAATGTATTACCATGGATTTTGGATCATCATCCTTAATTAGTTCAATTTTTATATAATAATAGTTTGCATTCCAGTATATAAATTTAACTATTTGAGGAATTTTATAGAAAGAGGTGTTATACTCAAGGTTTTTGGGATGAAATAGGTGAAAGAAAGTTGTTGGGAACAAAATATGTTGGATAAATGATTGAGAATGTAAATATGATTCAACCATATACAAGAATAAATCATATAAAGAAAAAAGTTATGTAGATAACCAAAGAAAATATCTTTCTTTTGAGGTAGGCGATCTTGTTTTTCTTAAAGTATCTCTATGGAAAAGTGTTATGTGTTTTGGTAAAAAAAGGGAAGATAATTCCATAGTTCATTGGAACATATAAAATCCTAGAGAAAGGAAATGGGTAAATAATTATGGGGAGTGATTTAGGTCATTGATCAGAGAATGTTAAAGATCAATGAAATGTTAAGGGCCTCAAAACTACAAATCTGTGATGATAAAAAAGTTCATCAGTTCCTCATAAATTAAGATCATAATATATCATTTTTTTCAAGATCACTTTTCAAGAGTTAAGAATTATTATACTATCTATGAATGTATGTAAATATATATACTTGATATATTTCTAATTCACAAGCACAATTTCATCACCATAAAATTCTTAGAAATATGTGGGATTGGTTTCCTAATGAGTGGCCTTATCATTGAGTTTATCTTAGGTATATGAAGTATTTCATGTTTCACTGTTAAGAAAATATATTCCAGATGAATCTCATATCTGGGCCCTAAAGTACTTCTATTAGAAGAAAACATTTCTTATGAGGAAGAACTAGTACATATTTTGACTAAAGAGAGAATGTTTTATGGAATAAGATAATTCAAGAAGTTAGGGTTTTATGTAAAAACTATATGGTTGAAGAAACAACATGAGAATTAATGAATGTTATGAATGAAAAATATCCCCACTTATTTAAGTAATGAATAAAATTACAAGGATACAATTTGAAAAAGTGGGGAAGAATGTAACAACCCATGTAATTTTAAGATAAATAATTTTTAAATCTTATTAGTATTCATTAATTAGATTTTATATAGTTATATTCATTATAATAATATTAGGTAATTTTTCAATCGAAAGGAAAAAAGCTTTATTTCAAACTTAATTGGAATTTTATGAATTATACAATATTATTTAAATGATTTATTTTAAAATTATATAATTTTAATTTGAGAAAATTAACTTTATTTTTTAATTTATAAGGTCAAAATTTTCTTATGATTAATTTTTTAGAATTTTCTTAAAAGTTTTATTTTTCAATAAATAGAGAAAATACAGATTTTTATTAAAAACCATCTTTTAATTTCAAGAATTTAAAAATTTATATTTTATTTTAATTGTTTTAAAGTATAATTAGTTCATTTATATTATGAATAATCTAATTAATTAAATAATAATCATAATTATTCTTGATTTTGGTATAAGTTCATTTTTGGAGTAAAAAATTTCTTTAAAGAAATTTTTTTAATTGCCTTTTGCATTTTAATCATAAATAAATTTATTAAATTTATTAAATTTAAATAATGAAAAATGAACTACATATTTGGAATAATGAGGTCCAAATTTGGTAAATAGATCCATTTAATTTTTTGTTATTATGAATAGTTTCTGTAGTAAATATTTATCTCCTCAGTAAGGGTAAATTGGGTATTTATGGTTAAAAAAATATGTTATAAGGCCTATAACTCTGCATAAAAAATTTATTTATTTTATTGTATAAGTTTTTTAGATCATTACAATAAAATTATATAAAATTTGGAAATTTATTTTCACTTTCTTTTGATAATGACCGCAATATAATTTCAAATAAAGAATATTTTTTTTAAAAGGTTGGGGCCGAAGCCTCATTTTTATTATTGAAACAAAGTAAAGACCTCTTTAACTGGGTAGAGGGAGACCCATTGCATAGCCCAAAGGCCCAGTGGGTATTTAGCCCATTACATAGCCCGTAGCCCCAATTTTTTGGCACAAAGCCCATTCTGTGAATAGTACTGCTACAGTACCCGCCGCTGCTACAGTTCCTCTACCGCCGTTACAGTACCCCCTGCCGCCGCTACAGTGCTGTCGTTGCAACAGTATCTCGGATGCTACAGTAGAGCTACAGTAGAGCTACAGTACCTGTGCCCAATGGGTTTTGAACGCCCATTTTCCATGTAGAATTATGGGGTGCTTATAAATTATTTTGACCGACACAATGTCACTCTCTTTGTTTCAATACCCATAAATTATTTTGACCGACATAAAAACAAATTATTATCATTTATAATTGGTTATTATAAATATGAATATTTTTTTTATAATGGTAATTTATCTTTAATTTTTAGTGATGAAATAATTACCATAAGTGTTTATACAACCCTGACTCAATGCTTGTGTAAAGAGTAGAAAAATCATATAAATGATTTTAAAAACTATAAAAGTAATATTTCTTGGGTTAGTTATATAATATCATGAATTTTATAGATAAAAATATCATATTATTTATTTTTTAATGTATTATATTCTAATTCCATTATTTTCATATTTTTTTTCAAAATCAAATTAATTGAATTGTTCCAAAAATGAAATTAATGATATTTTATTATAGATAATATTTTACTAAATTATTTAAAATTAATATAAATATTAAATTAAACCAAGTGAATGGGATATGGTTGATAATACAAACCATGGTCCATTTATGGGAAAATTCTTCTTTTATATTAACTTTCATGACTCTCATAGCGTAAAATATTTTTATATCACAGTAATCATCAAAAGGGTTAATGAGGGGTTAAAACAAATAGATAAAGGTGAAAAGACACCTAAAATTATAAAATTTTTATTTTATTAGACTATTTTGACTAAATATAATATTAAAATCTAAATATATCAATTTTTATCCATTTTTACTTGAAAATTAATTTATATTAATTTAATAATTTATGTAATTCCAAGAATGCCAATCCCATCACTTATAAAAATGGAACCTCATATCCTCTCTTCCCCAAACCTTTTGAGAACTCTAGTTCATCCATGATCTATCCCGTTATCTCAAAAACATCACTCCCTATGTCTTAGATTCATTATTTAGATTGTAAAACCATCCTCGAAAGTTTTTTTATATAAATCTAAAGAGGTTGTTCGAAGAAGTGGTATAGTTATTAACCAAGTGTTTTTTGTTTTATTTCATCATTTACATCCTTAAAATATTATTCAACCATTTTTAAATAATATCATTAGTGTCTTACATATACTTATATGTTATTATAATCTATATCCATATCTTCTTCCATCAAATGGGAAACAAAAATATTGTTTGTGTGTATGGTGGACTACCATCTCACAAATCTATATAACTGGTTTTCCATCACCACCTCTCACGGATGGTTGTAATAATGGATTTAATGTATATATATTATATTCATGAAATATTTAAATATATATAAGTATAATATATCATATACTTTCTTAACTTCTCATCCATTGAAAAATGGTAACGTTGTTCGTGTGTACGTGTGGATTACCACCTCAACGAAGTGATGTGATACGTTTTTCATCACTACATCACATATATGGTATATATAAGTGTATCTAAAGATATAATATAATATTTATGATACATTAATAATTATATAAATATAAAATTATACTCACCTTCTTTCCATCATGATTGTTCAAAAATGGAAATGTTACTCATGCGTATGTACGACCTATAGTCTCTATGATTGTAACATAGTTAATTTTTCATAAAAATATTTCATGGTTGGGTTTAAAAGTAAAATTATTGTATATATATGATAATAATTAAATTATTATTATTCTATATATGATTTAATAATTACCTCTTTTCCCATAGTCAACTTACCAAAGTCATTTTGGACATATGATTAGAATATCATCAAAACTTCCGATGTGAATTGATTAAGTAATTTTATATAAAATGGTAATAAATAAAATAAATGGAATAATAAACATGAAATTGGTTCTTAAAAAAGTAAAAAATTAACATAGGTTATTTATTTAGGAAGATAAATATTATACATGATGATTCAGACTCGAAGTAAGAGTCACTTTACCTTAAAACCTCATTTCAAATTATTTTAAATATTTATTGCTGAAATATTTTTATTCCATAAAAATATTCTTAAAATTGTTTATTTTATTCATTTATATAGAAATTAATGAACTATAAAGAACAATTTTGACTTTATTATAATTGTTTTTAAGAGGAATATTTTTCAGAATGTTTTGGCATTATATACAAAAGACAAAAGAAATATTCTATTTTAATGTATATGACATCAATGGATTTTACCAATGAAACAAATATTGTTTAATTTTTGGATTCCTTTAAAAGATTCCATTTATTATTTAAAGAAAAATTCTCTTTCCCTTTGTTATAGGTATTTTATTTTTGAAAATGAGTTTTTAAAAGAAAATTATATTTTGATATCTGAAAGTGTTTTAAATATGGATTCAAAATAGTTTTTTGAGGGTTTTATGATGAAAATATAAAATAATAAAATATTTTATTTATGATATGGTACTTTATATTATATATTATTTTGGGTGAGATTGATACATCTTATAGGATGGGTGATCTCGATCCATCTTATATGACAGGTAAGTCTGATACATCTTATATGATGGGTGACCCTAATATAGCTCTCCAATGAATTGGGTAATGTTTCTTATCTTTTTATGTAATAAGTAAAGAGATAATAGGGGAGATTCTATTATGGATTTAACTGGGATCTATTTATTTCTGACATGGGTTATGAATATAATTATCTAAGTTGAATAAATAGTTTTCTATTTACTTATTATGATTTTTAAAAGTTTTATTTGAGCAGAAAGTGTGTGTATTTAATATGTATGTGATTTATTTTATAAGATCAAAGAATATTCTGATATAGGTAAAACATTCATGGGTTTTCATGTTTTTCACTAGATTAATAGATTAATTTATTTTATATCTCTTACTGAGATTTTTCTTCTCATCTAATGTTTTTAAGTATTTTTCACAAGCTTTAAGGATGAGTAAGAGAAAAGAAGAATTCAAGTTGAAATTTATTAGATTTTTCATAAAAATAAAACATGTTTCTATTTAAAAGTTTTATATTTTGGAAAAAATGGATATTGAGTATAAGTGTCCTCATATTAATATCTAGGATTGTTATGTAAGATTTAAAACCTAATTATCTAAAACTCTAAACCTAAAAGGTGTTCGAGAATGAAATAAAGTGAATTGTAGTATAAAGGAACTAAATTATGTAATATTTAAGGTCTAGTCCTTATAAAATGTGTCATATTATGAATATTTACATAATAGATGATTTTTTTCATATATATATATATATATTTAATTACAAAATATCATATATTTAAAGTAAAATTACATATAAAGGACAATATGAAGGATTTCATATTAGATATAAGTATAAAGTTTTTATATTTATTTTATTATGGATTGTCTAAATGTATGAAAAAATTATAAAATAATTATAATTTTTATATTTATGAATTGTTAATAAATTGTTTCTCGTGTTTCAATTTATGACTTGTTCATTTATTTAATTTATTCCCATGTTTATTGTTCACAGATATAATTTTTAGGTTATTAATGAATGTGTGATTTAGTTTAAAGTGTCAGACTACTTATATAAATGGTCTTTCATGCATCTAAGGAGTTACATGATAGGTATGGTAATTGATTTTGTTTTTTTATACCATTAATTTAAATTATACTAGGTTATGAACATGAATTAAGAAGTTAATTATAGTTTATACATATTAGGTGTTAGAATTATGATACAATTTTGGTCTCTTTAATGTAAAGTATCCTTGGGTAAAGGGGGGTTGGACCGCTCCCTGAAATAAAAGATTATGCCTTGCAAAGAAAAGAGGGGGATGACTATTTGTTATTCCAAGATTAATCATGTGGGTATTTTTTATTATATATGGTTCTAATACATTACATGAAATGGTTTTCATGTACCTTATACATGATATGTATTTTTATTTGTGTGATTATAATTATATTTTAATTTATTCTAGTAACACAATATTTGGGTTTCCTAAAGAGTTACACATCAATAGGGTTTGAACATATTGATTTGGTTGAATGAATAATATTTAAAATTACATCTTTATAATCAAAAATGCATGTAAATGGAATAAAATGAGATAATATGGTGATATTAAATCCATTTTAAAATACCAAACATTAAATTACTTCATAAGAAAACACTTTTCATAACCTCTATCATTCTACTGAGTAGGACATGCCAATGTTGGGTGCCCCTACATTATCACATGAAGTGAAAGTAATTAATGAGTGAAACTAAAATTATTAGGTTCCCTTTGGGAATTTAATTTGGGTTACACTTATTTAATATACCCTAATTGGATTAGGTTACTAGATGAATAGAGTTCATGGAATCTATATAATGGATTACATAAAAAAGTATTCACTAAAATATCTAAAATTAATGTGTGATATGGTTGGAATTATGGAATACCTAAATATCTACATTATAGGAGGAATTCTAGAACATTCTAAAGATTAGTGAAATTTTAATCATGGAATACTAATAGATATAGTGGATTTTAAAATGGGTTATCATTTTTGTGGGGTCACATTTAATAAAATTTCTTACTAAATGAAATAAAAATATGATACTCATATAATAAAATATTATGTTATATATCATAATAATCATTTAATATTTATGATAAATCTATATATAGGATAATATTATGGTAATACATTTCTTAGACTGAGGGAAAAAAATTAAGAATTGCTTTTAAGCTAGATGAAAATTATATATGTTTAGAAAACCCTTCACGAATTAACCTAATGTTGAAGTTGTTAAATATGTGAATATAGATCCTTATAAGAAGAATAAAATGATTCAATCAATGTTTTAAAATAATTTTTTATAAATATTAACAAAATAGTTACAATCTCTACTCATATAATCACTATGATTTGGTGTCATATTGACTTGGAGAGATTGAAGATATTGTCTAAGGCTTATTCAAGTTTTGGAATTCATTATGGAATCATTATTGAAAATATTCCAAAGATATAAAATATTTTTGATAAATCTTTACCCTATTTTCTCAAAGTGTTCAGAATAAATGAATTGGGTATGAGATATATAGATTTTTGTGCTATGTCGATAGTACATGTGGATAAAAGTTCAAACCATAAGAATAAAAGTTTGTTAGAAAGTCCTATAATGTTCATTAAAGTAGTCAGTCAAGGTTATTGAAACCTAAGTTAAATTACAGGAGGGACATTGTTTCCAAAAGAATGAATTTTTTGAGATAACAAAAAGATTTTATAAAACTCTAAGGAGTGTCTATGTTAGGTATGAGTGTTATTGAAATAAATTATTTAATTTTGAAAGGTATATGACACCAAATTGATATTTTAATTTTTTTTAAATATATAGGAGTTAAAAATCAAAGAATTAATTTATTTAAATTATAGTTTTCATTTAAAATATGAATTAAGTATTTTCTACATCAATTAATTAAATTCAAATGAATTTATCAAACTCAGATGAATTTAAACTAAGGATGTGTGTTTATATGATAAAAGAAATTTTTTATTAACAATGACATGTTTTAAAAAGTATGAGATGACGAATTTAATACACATGATTTATGATTCAACATATTTTATAACATTCTTAAAAATAATTCATGCATGAAATGTTTTATCATGAATAAAATAATTTATCCAAATGTTTGTTAAAATATGTGGGATATGATTCCACCACCCATAAGTGGAATATTTTAATGAATAAAATATTATTTTCAAAATAACACTATAAACCCATAGAATACTATATAATATATGGTGTTAAATGTTTTATTTGTTAAGCATTACCAATAAATTAAATAAGTATTTGTTTCTAGTACAACAGAGTTTGTGCATCATTTCTTGATATTTTTAAGTGAATATAGTTTTAAGAGGCTAGTGGTAGAATATTTGGATTTTTAGATGTTCAATATAACAAATAGAAGATTATAATAGTAAAAATTCATTGTTAATTTAACTTAAATATCCTAAATGGTTGACTTTATATCATTAAAATATTAATGTAAAGATTTACATTCATTATCAAAATATTTCAAGAATCATGGAATAGGTTCCAAGGATGATCATGATGATAAACTTAGAAAGCCTTCTAACTAGAAAACAAAATTCATAACCATCATAACATTTTTATTATGAATTAAAGGAGTTTGAATATTTTTTCAATGAGTTGAACATTATGAATATGATTCATGTAGCCTCACCATTTTTTAAACAATCTTACTTTATATATTTTACTCATTAAAATATTTTAATAGGAGGTTTTTATAATATAGTCACTTATTAATGTGGTCAGAATTACATAAAGGGATACTCATATCATGCTATACAAAAGGAATAATACACTTATATCATTATTTAACATTGAATTTATATAGTATGTAAGGGAAATTATAATTGACATCTAAAAGTGTAAATTTATGTTATATGCAAATGATGTTCACTATAGAGTATTATAGGATGTGATGAAATTTTAAGGTTATAATGGGTGGGATTTTTTATAGATATATGAAATATCATCATGAGGTATAAAATGTGTTTTGTGCACTGGATGACCCATGAAGTATACCACATGGAGTTTCATGCACAATATATATGGTATAGTAAGGGTTATTGGTTCATATTTTTATTCCCCCATACCTAAAGTTGGTGAGATACCCAACATGATAATTTCATACTTAGATACTTTTCATACGCAAGATTTTGGGTTTATATAATCAATGGTGTTTGGGTATTTTGTTGATTATGTCATCAGTTGAAGCTTAACCAAGATAGGAATTTTCATCCTGTATAATGAAGATGAAATTTGAACCCTTGATTGAGAGAAATTGAGGAAGTGCACATTCGTACCTAGATAATACATATGATGTTCCTATCTATTGTATGAGGGTAATGGGGAGTTCTCATTCATAAGTTTGAATGTCATGTGATTAATTCTTCAAATTAGACAACCTATAATTAGAGGGCTGATAACATATGAGTATATATATAGGATTGAAATACTCTATATCCTATTTTTACTTGATGTCTTGGGAAAATGGATCAAATGAAAATGAATTCTTATATATGATACAACTAATGTACATAGTTATTGAGATACATGTGTTTGATAAAGATCATGACATATCAATTTTTAACTTGAGTAACATTGATTCTTTATTAGAGGAAACTCTTTTATTATATTTATGAATATGAGAATCCATATTTGTTTTAAATGCTGTAAAGGACTGGGGGGTGGGGGGTGGGGAATCATAATTTATGGTCGAATGATTGGGGATTTCATTTTAAAAAACTCAAAGAGCTTATCTAAAAGTTTTTTAGAGTTTATCCAAATGGAGTTTGGATTAATATTGATAAGTTATTTCATATGGTTTGATGCATAGTGATGTTGATGATATCATTCCAAACGTTTTTTTGGAAATATCCAAAAGGAGTATTATATATATTTTCACAAGTTAATATATATTATATAATATAAGGTAAAATGACATCAATTCTATCAAGTGTAACGTCCCCGACCCAGAAGCCACTAAACCGGTGCTCCGAGCCGGGTGGTTACATGACCTTAAGCGCACCTCCCTGTACGCCAAAGGCAACCGACTAGCAGTGGGGGTCTATTTAGTCAAATGGGGAGACTATAACCCCTATATATATCAGAGTAATCCACAACAAAATAACCAAATAGCGAAAAAATAACCAATTAAACAAGGAACATGTATATCAAACATTTCCAACGGTCAATATACCATGTCATACTACAAGTGTAAAAGTAAACAAGGCCAAAATAAGGATAACGACCAAAATCCCCAAAATGGTCCTGACTCCAAGTCCGGATCCTCCACCATGTGCTACCCATGTACACTCATCTATCTATCAAGGACCCTTTCCCTTGTCCTGTACTGCAAACATGAAGTCTGCTTAGGTACCCAACGACGTCCTGAGCAGGGTGTGAGTACAACTCAGTAGGCCACCACCAACGGTGTCTACAAAATATCCAGTATAAACATGTAGTGCATGCAAAGAGAAAATTAATGATAAATTCCAAGTAATTATTTAAAGTTCCATTAACCGATTCAAGACCCAAGCCATTGCCATTCCATTACCATTCATTTATTACCATTTACCATCACTTACCATTTCATCACCTTTCCATGGGTTAATCACATTCATCATGTTACATGGGTCTAAGGACAACAATCACATGCAAGAGGGTAAACACATCATTATCCTATCTCACTAGGACTAACCCCTCATAGAAACCATAACCTCACATCGAATCCTCAGTCCGGGTAGATGCAACCATTAGGAGAATAGACCCTCAGTCCCCTTTCCTAACCCGTGCATTTAGGGTGGACTTTAGAGCCTCAGTCTTCACTCGACCCGTGGGCGTAGATCCTCATGTCATACCCCACTCTACAAAGCCATGTGCATATGCTTATATATAAGTAACCATCAACCTTCCAACCATTTCCCATCGGCAATCATCATTCACAACAACCCACATAGGAAACCACATCATGCCTTAACCCATTAACACATTACCATTTCACATCATTTAACCATTCACCCAATTCCCATGTGTTATGACTATCTCACTAAGCATTTCATCCTAGACCCATAATCTATCCCATTACGGTCTTTAATCAATTTACAAATTAACCCCTTTAACCTATTCATCATTTCCATGAATCTACCATAAATTCCAATTCAAATAACCCTAAGGTTAGTTTCCATGTATAGGTGCATCACCTAACTTCCTTCCCAAGTTTCACCAATCATTCCAACATCTTCATCACGGGCTCTACATTTTATTACAACACGGTCACTTGTTTAATTAACAATCCCTAGCCTGGGAAAAGCCGGCGCATCCCATGGATGGCCCCCAATTAGGTCAAGTCCATCCCAACAAATCCCACAGGGTTCATGAGGGTTCCCATTATGCCATTTTAACCACCATTATTACCAAAAATTACAAGGCCATCAAAACATAACCAAGGGAAAACAAGAACACAAGTAAACATGCAAAGAAACCCAAATTAACCATGGGATATAACTTGTAGACCACCTACCTCAAATTCGCTGTTGAACGCACCCTCACTCGAGTCCTTAGACCTCGATTCGACCAACCCTTGGAGCTTCAACCTAGAACTCACCCAAAAGATAAGGTTTTAGGGTTTTGGAACAAGAGAGGGAAAAGATACAAACCCTAAACCAAGAAAAGAACCAAGGATGAGGTTACCCTTACCCAAAGCTTCAATACGCAACCAACAACGCTCTAAATGGCCAAGAAACGAGGAAGATTAATCTCTTGGAGTCCTTGGGAGGCTTGGTCCGCACCTAGAGTGAAGAGGAGAAGATGGGAGGAAAATCCCGAGTTGGGGTTATAAATCCCAGAGTGGAAAACTTGTAATTTTCCTAAACTTTAGTGGACACACGGTTTAGCCGCACGGTTTGGAAAACTGTGCGCAAACCGTGCGCACGCCACTGCCCGAAGGAGGAGGAGTCGCACGATTTAGCCGCACTGTTTTGCAAACCATGCGCTCGCTTCTGTCCAGAGGAGGGAGGGTCACCCGACTTAGTCTGAGCAGGCCGCACAGTTTGTCTGATCATGCGCAGGTCATGCGCCTTGGTCTGCTTTGCCCAGACTTCCATTCTTTCGTGCCCCGAGCTCCCGGAACACCCCCAAGGTCTCTCACACTTTCAAGAAACCTTTTAAAGTCCCAAAAGAAAGGGTTTAACCCAGAACACAAAAAACACATACCTTTCCAAAAAAACCCGGGATCTTACAACCTCCGCACCTTATAACGGCTCGTCCTCGAGCCGAGCTTCCAAGCCTCATTGATCCACCGAAGAGAAGAGTTCGGGCCACTGAGCCCGCATATCTAATTCCCACTACCAAGTTTCTTCCTGAACTTTCCCATGCTACCATAGTACTCACACTAATGGAACAACCTTGCCTCGCAAGACCTTTTCACTATGGTCCACCACACGAACCGAATGCTCCTCAAAGGATGCATCAACCTCAAGCTCCACATCCTTAACATAAACCACGTGAGATGGGTCAGGGTGATACCGTCTAAGCTGCGACACATGAAACACATCATGCATCCCACCATACCACTGTTGAAGAGCCAATCGGTAAGCCACTGGTCCGATCCTCTCCACAATCTTAAAAGGCCCCACAAACCTGGGTGCCAACTTACCCTGCTTCCAAATTCATCGGCGACCCAACCTTAGAGACACCCAAAGGAACAATTTATCACCCACCCCAAACTCGAGAGGTCTACGCCTCCGATCTGCATACAACTTCTTTCTACTCTGAGCCATATCCATTCGCTTCCTGATCAACTGAACTCTCTCTGAAGTCTCATGTACGAGACTCGGCCCCAAAAACCCAGATTCAACGGCCTCTAACCAACACAATGGAGATCTACACGGTCTCCCATAAAGTGCCTCAAATGGTGCCATCTGAATTGTCGCTTGAAAACTGTTATTGTAGGAAAACTCAACTAACGATAGGTGCCTCTTCCATGAACCACTAAAGTACAAGACACAAGATCTTAACATGTCTTTCAACACTTGGATCGTATGCTTTGACTGCCCGTCCATCTGAGGGTGGAAATCCATACTCAAAAACACCTGCATGCCTAGTTCTTTCTGCAACCCTTGCCAGAAACACGATGTAAAACGTGGATCTCAGTCTGAAACTATGGTTCACGGAACACTATGCAACCAAACTATTTCCCGAACATACAGCTCACCCAACTGTTCGACTATAAAGTTTTCCTAAATCGGTAAGAAGTGAGCCACTTTCGTTAACCGATACACAACCACCTAGATTGCATCATTCTTCCATGGAATCCTCAGAAGACCCACAACAAAATCCATCATTACATCATCCCACTTCCATTCCATAATGGGCAATGGATGTAACAAACTGCCTGGGCGTTGATGCTCGGCCTTCACCTGATGACAGGTAAGACCCCATGCCACGAAGCCCACAACTTCTTCATTCCAGGCCATAAAAACTACCTTCAGAGATAATGGTACATCTTGGTCAAAACAGGATTCACTGCCCACTTCGATGCATGAAACTCGTGCATCAACACTTCCTGCACACACTTTGGCACAAACACACGATCACGAACCCAAACAACACCGTCCACACCGACGACCCAGCCAGAAGGTAGCTCCCCACCTTTAAGATTTTCCTTCATGCTCAAACACTCAAGATAATCATGCTAACTTTCCTTAACTCGACTCAAGAGCTTCGACTCCATCTTTAAGGAAGAAAGAGTGACCTGACCATTCTCCTCCTACACCTCCAGGTGCATCTCTGCAAACAAGGCCATCACCTTCCACTCGGTGTTGGACTCCTGAACCGCCTGATTCTGAACCTTCATGCTCAGAGCATCATCAACATTGTTTCCCTTTCCCGGTGTGTACACCAACTCAAAGTCGAAATACTGGAGATATTCAACCCATATTCTCTACTGAAGATTCATATCCCGCTGTGAGAAGATGTACTTTAAACTCTTATGGTTGGTAAACACGGTAAACCGTTCTCCTAATAGATAGTGCCTCCAGCACTTCAAGGCGTACACTACTGCAGCCAACTCAAGGTCATGAGTGGGATAGTTCCACTCATGGGGTCTCAACTGCCTCGACCCATAAGCCACAACCCACTCATCCTTCATCAACACAGCCCCAAGTCCGACTCCGGATGCATCACAAAACACGATGTACTTCTTACCCGGATCAGGTAAGACCAAGATAGGTGTGGTCGTGAACCGCCTCTTCAACTCTTGAAATACATTCTCGTGAGCCTCAGACCACTCAAAACTGATTCCCTTTTTGGTTAAGCCTGAGAGTGGTGCTGCCAAGCGAGAGAAATCCTGAATGAACCTTCGGTAATACCCAGAAAAACCCAGAAAACTCCGAACATCAAAAACATTCCTGGGTTGCTCCCAAGATAAAACTGCTTGCACCTTCTTTGGATCCACTAACACACCTTCCTCCAAGATGATTTGACCCATAAAATACACCTCACCTATACAGAATTGACACTTTGATAGCTTGGCGT
Source organism: Viscum album (assembly GCA_963277665.1). Classification (NCBI taxonomy): domain Eukaryota; kingdom Viridiplantae; phylum Streptophyta; class Magnoliopsida; order Santalales; family Viscaceae; genus Viscum; species Viscum album. The sequence goes on from OY728132.1 coordinate 1,884,913,514, forward strand.
ATAGACGATGCTCTCTTAGCATACCCAAGATGATGTCAAGATGTTGGGCATGATCGTCGTGAATTTTCGAGTACAATAAGATATCGTCAACCAAAAACTGATCCAGATAAAGATGAAAGATCCAGTTCATAAAATCCATAAACACTTCCGGTGCATTGTTCAAGCCAAAAGGAATTACCACAAACTCAAACAACCCATACCGACTTCGGAAAGCGGTCTGTGGTACGTCAGAAGACCTCACCCTCAATTGGTGATAAACCGAACTCAGATCAATCTTAGAAAAAACTGATGCACCCCTCAAATGATCAAATAGGTCATCAATTCTAGGAAGAGGGTATTGATTTTTCACTGTCATCTGATTCAACTTCCGCTAGTCAACACATAGTCTCAACGACCCATCGGCCTTTTTTGCAAAAAGCACGGGAGATCCCCAAGGAGACGTACTAGGACGGATAAACCCCTTACGCTCCAACTCCTCAAGCTATACCTTTAGCTTTTGGAGTTCTTTCGGTGCCATTCGGTATGGTAGAATAGAAATTGTCTCCACTCCTGGAAGCAACTCAATCATGAACTCGACATCCCTCTCAGGTGGTAACCCTGAGAAATCATCAGGAAACATGTCCTAAAACTAATCCAACACAAGAGGGAAAATAGAATGCTTCCCTCTTCCATCATCACCAAGCATGAGACATGCCACTTGAGCCATGAGTTCACTCATCCGTTGACCCAATGGTCCTGAATGACCTACTTGAACATCCCACTCGCCACGGTGGACATATGCGTCACCTTCAAGTGACCTGAACGATACTCTGAGATGGTAACAGTCTATGTGTGCTCGATTTAACACCAACCAATCCATTCCCAAGATTAGGTCAAAACCTGACATCTCGAAAATGAACAAGTCCCACAGAAAATGATACCTGCAAACTTCCAAGGCACATCCCTTGCACTGCTTGATATCCTCAACCCGCACCCCCAACAGAGTGTTAATTGAAATAACTCCGCACACCCTTTCCATAGGTAAACCCAGCAATACCACAAGTTGAGAAGAGATAAAAGAGTGTGTGGCACCTGTGTCAAACAATGCACTAGAAAACGTAGAAGCTACATGGATCATACCTTGAACAGTCGACGGTCCGACCTCGCCATCACCTAGCATAAACTGAACTGCCTGAAGCTGACTCACCCCTCTACCCTGGGCTCTAGCCTGAACGCCCTGTGCTGCACTGCCCTGATGGCGTGAGCGATCTTTCCCGGGAGTTCCACCTCCACCGCCCCTGCCAGTATGGCCCATGGAGCTCCAGCTTCCTGCCTGATATGGGGCAACTGATCCCCTTCCCGTATCTGGTACCTGTCTTCCACCATCATGCTCACCTGCCTGTCGAGGATTCCTGTAGAACCTCTGCACATGTCCCATCCTACCGTACGAATGACACTCAACTAGAGGTCGAGTACACTGAACATGCATATGCCCCGGCCTACCGCACTGATAGCAGAACACCTGATTCCCACCCTGAGAGGCTGACCCTCTCTTCCATCCAATTTTCACACTTCCACCATGCTGTGAACTCTCATGGCGTTGCTTCCGACCCTCAGTAGCTGTACTACTCGTCTGCCCCACTGGCACCACAAGCCCACTACCCGAATCTCCCTTCAGGTTTCCTTCTGATATCAATGCCTAATCTACTACCTATGCAAACCACTTCAAGTGGAATATGTTTACTTGAGACCTGATCTCATGTCTCATCCCATCCTGGAAACGCCTTGCTACCGCTGCCTCATCCCCTGCTAACACTAGGACAAAGCGTTACAAATCAGTGAAGCGACTAGCATAGTCTATCACCAATAGCAATCCATGAGTCAGGCTCATAAACTATGCAGCCCGCTCCTGCCTCAACGTCTCTGGGTAGAAATGCTCTAGAAACTTTTCCTGAAAAACTTTCCATGACATTCCCTCATCCTGCTCGATTTGAGCCTGAATGTCCCACCAACACCTAGCCTGGCCCCACAACATATACGCATCCAGCTTTACCCACTTCTCGACAGGGGTCTCTAGATGGTCCAGTATCATCTAGAAAGACTCCAACCAGAACTCCGCTGCCTCTGGCCCACCCTCTTTGGTGAAAGTCAGAGGGTGCTGTAGCTGGAATTCTCTGGTCAGCTCAAACATACTCGGTGCAACCCGCCCTAGGTCCCAGTCCATCATCTGCATAAGGCGAGCCAAGTTCTCCCAGAACTGGTCTTCTCTACCTTCGTGGGTCGCCACATTCTCTTGCTCCTCCGCTGGAGGAGTGTTCTCAGCAACATCCTCCCATTTCCCAACGGGTACCTGACGTCGTGGTGGCATTTATCTACAATGCCAAGCACGATATTTAGCACACATACCATAAACCTTCACGACTCCGTCACAAGCTCTTTTACTAGCCACAACAGTCCATTTTCATATACTAACCCAACAACATTTTCCAACTTTTATTTCAAACCCTTATATTTCATTAACATCATTTACCCATCTGTTTCATTTCATTCTTCTCATTATTTCTTGGTTTCATGAAATGCATAATGCACCCTACTTTCCTGCCTCACACACCTGCCCCGTGCATGTGCCTAACACAATTCATTCCACCTATTTTTCTAGGTGCCTACAATGATGCATAAATGAAAATCATCGTGCCATTAAGGCCACAAGCCAAATATCATAAAACAGTCACATCAAACCACATGTGCATCACCCAATGGTGAAATATCATCAACTGTAACAACACACAACCAAGAAAACAATTCCCACCCAGGGTGACTTGGGTTTTCCCTCGTACATGGGTTAGATACTCCCAAGCACGAGCTCATAACCAAGGCACGAAACGTCCTAACGCTTGGATACCAATCCCAAATAATAAGACCTTAGAGAAGGAGAAGAAAGACCTCCTCTGATACCACTTTTTAATGTCCCTAACCCAGAAGCCACTAAACCGGTGCTCCGAGCTGGGTGGTTACATGACCTTAAGCGCGCCTCCCCGTATGCCAAAGGATGCCGACTAGCAGCGGGGGTCTAAGTAGTCAAATGGGGAGACTATAACCCCTATATATATATTAGAGTAATCCATAACAGAATAACCAAATAGCGGAAACAATAACCAATTAAACAAGGAATATGCATATCAAACATTCCCAACGGTCAATATGCCATGTCATACTACAAGTGAAAAAGTAAACAAGGCCAAAATAAGGACAATGACCAAAATCCCCAAAATGGTCCCAACTCCAAGTTCGGATCCTCCAACAAGTGCTACCCATGTCCACTCATCTATCTAGCAAGGACCATTTCCCTTGTTCTGTCTTACAAACATGAAGTCTGCTCGGGTACCCAACAGCGGCCCGAGCAGGGTGTGAGTACAACTCAGTAGGCCACCACCAACGATGTCTACAAAATATCTAGTATAAACAGGTAGTTCATGCAAAGGGAAAATGAATGATAAATGCCAAGTAATTATTTAAAGTTCCATTAACCGATTCAAGACCCAAGCCATTTCCATTCTATTACCATTCATTCATTAACATTTACCATCACTTACCATTTCATCACCTTTCCATGGGTTAATCACATTCATCATTTTACATGGGTCTAAGGCCAACAATCACATGAAAGAGGGTAAACACATCATTATCCTATCTCACTAGGACTAACCCCTCATAGAAACCATAAACTCAACTCGAAGCCTTAGTCTGGGTGGATGCAACCGTTATGAGAATAGACCCTTAGTCCCCTTTCCTATCCCATGAATTTAGGGTGGAGTTTAGAGCCTCCGTCTTCACTCGACCCATGGGCATAGATCCTCATGTCATACCCCACTCTACGAATCCATGTGAACATGATTATATATAAGTAACCATCAACCTTACAACCATTTCCCATCGGCAATCATCATTCACAACAACCCACATGGGAAACCACATCATGCCTTAACCCATTAACACATTACCATTTCACATCATTTAACCATTCAACCAATTCCCATGTGTTATGCCTATCTCACTAATCATTTCATCATAGACCCATAATCTATCCCATTATGGTCTTTAATCAATTTACAAATTAACCCCTTTAACCCGTTCATCATTTCCATGAATCTACCATAAATTCCAATTCAAATAACCCTAAGGTTAGTTTCAAAGTCTAGGTGCATCACCAAACTTCCTTCCCAAGTTTCACCAATCATGCCAACATCTTCATCACATGATCTACATTTTATTACAACAAGTTCACTTGTTTAATTAACAATCCCTAGCCCAGGAAAAGACGGCACATCCCATGGATGGCCCCCAATTAGGTCAAGTCCATCCCAACACATCCCACGGGGATTGCGAGGGTTCCAATTATTCCATTTTAACCACCATTATTACCAATCATGCCAAGGCCTTCAAAACATAACCAAGGGAAAACAAGAACACAAGTAAACATGCAAAAAACCCTAATTAACCATGGGATATAACTTGTAGACCACCTACCTCGAATCCGCGATTGAACGCACCCTCACTCGAGTACTTAGACCTAGATTTGACAAAACCTTAGAGCTTTAACCTAGAACTCACCCAAAAGATAAGGTTTTAGGGTTTCAGAATAAGAGAGGGAAAATATAGAAACCCCAAACCAAGAAAATAACTAAGGATGAGGTTAGCCTTACCCGGAGCTTCAATCCACAACCAACGACGCTCTAAACGGCCAAGAAACGAGGAATATTGATCTCTTGGAGTCCTTGGGAGGCTTGGTCTGTACCTAGGGTGAAGAGGAGAAGATGAGAGGAAAATCCCGAGTTGGGGTTATAAATCCTGGAGTGGAAAACTTTCAATTTTTCCAAACTTAAGTGGCCGCACGGTTTGGAAAACCGTGCGCAAACCGTGCACACGCCACTGCCTGAAGGAGGAGGAGTCGCATGATTTAGCCACACAGTTTGGAAAACCGTGTGCAAACCGTGCGCTCGCTTCTATCCGAAGGAGGGAGGGTCGCATGGCTTATTCTGAGCAGGCCGCACGGTTTTTCTAACCGTGCGCAGGCTGTGCGCCTTGGTCTTCTTTGCCCAGACTTCCCTTCTTCCATTACCCAAGCCCCCAAAACACCCCCAATGCCTCTCAAACTTTTAAGAAACCTTTTAAAGTCCCAAAATCAAGGGTTTAACCTAGAACACAACAAAAACACACCTTTCTAAAAAAAAATCAGGATCTTACATCAAGCTTAGGTGAAAGTTGGATATTGATGGAGATATATCCAAAATCCATTACACATATGATGTATATTGTGGTTATATCATATGGTATCATATATATAAGGCATAAAAAATAATATATTGACATAATGATACTACCTTCTAGTCATATTTTATGACTTGTTTATTTCATAATGTGAGTTAATAATATGGTATAATTAATATATTATCTAAGGATTAATAAGGAAATTAAATGTTAAGTGTTAATGATTGAATCTCCCATCCACATAATCTATAATTAAACATATTATAAGATGAAACAATGGGGAAATGAAATTGTGTTGTGTTATAGGGTGTTGTAAATGCATGTATAACTCATATATTTCTTAATGTATGAGTTAATACATGAAGACTCAAGAATTAACCAAGGGATATATAATAAGGATACAACCAAAAAGATATGGTGGTTTTATTTTTTCATTTCCTCATTTTAATTCTTCCTACCATAATCATTCTACCATCTTATTCCTTTACATTATGAGATACTATCATTTCATGGAAGAGTGATGAATTCTTCCTAAGAGTCGGGTGATTCCTATCACCCCATAAATACACCATGGAGAAGGGAGTTTGATGGTTTTCTTTGAGTGATATTTACCAAGAATTTGATTAAAGATTGTTTATATGACCATCTATGGTGAAATTCACACAAATTATTCATTTTCTATTTATACATGGATTCAATTTAATTCATGATTGATCTTGGTTAAATTTTTTATAACAATACAAAAAATATGTTATAAAATCATATATATTTTTTGATTTGTTTTTTTAAAATACATGATATATATTGTAAAAAACTTACTAAAATAATTAATACATATACTTAAAAGGTTATTAATACAACACTAACTTCCAAAATATTCATGGGTGTGTAATGAATTAATTTTAACATAATAAAATATATATTACTAGAAGTTAATTTCCTTTTATTTTCATGTTTATCTTATACTCCACTTTTAGTGGACCTACCATAATTAGGGAATCATTAATAATACTCTCAATGGTTGAGTTCCAACCGTAATGATATAAAAATTCCCCTGTTGATGGCTTCTATAAGATCCCAAACTACACAAACTTGGTGGTGATGAATTTATTGATCCACTCTCAATCAGTCAGATAATTCATCATGAAATTAATCCATTATAATTTTTCTTTGATCTCAGTGGATGATTGGACCATCCAAAATAATCATTTTTACTTAAACCCCACCCTTGTGATGAGAGATCCTCCCTCAACATATCCCTCTAATGACTTCCTTTAGTGATTTTTATTGGTGTGATTCACCCCTAAATGGTTAGAGTTTCATGATCAATTTTTTATTTAATTTTTATTTTCCTCATTTGTATGAATTTATTAATTTTTTTTGTTAAATTTTATACTTATTTATAATTTATTATTGATTTAATATATTGAAATTATATTAAGTGATTTTTAAATAATCATTTAAATATATTTAATTTTGTTGAATAATAATTTAGAATTCATTTTGGGCATATTTTATTTCATATAATAAATATTTTTAATTATTATTGTAAGAATAATAATTTATTAACAATAATTATAATAATTTATTATTAATTAAAATGAATCATTATTATTATATAATTTATATATACCATAATGTGTTATAAATTATTAGTAGATTTTATTTTTATCAACGAGACTATAACCCTAATAGTTGATCCCTCATGCCATTAACGCCCTTTAAATATAATTAATTGTTATTAAATTTTATATATCATTAATATCTTGATTAGGTATGTTAAAATTAATGATTTGTTTGTCATATTTTTGTTTTAATGTTTATAAATTAAAATATTAGAATCACTAATAAGTTTACAATATTTTAATTTTTTAATATTAACCTTAGTATTGATTGGATAATATATTTTATATGATATTTAAATTATTAATAAAAATATAAAATATATGAATATTATTAACCACATGATAATAATTGCAATAAAAAATAATAATAATGATTGTATTATTGATTTACTAATTAAATAAAAATAATATTGTCAATATATTTTTTATAATGCTGGCAATGATTGTTCAATATTTAATTTTTTTGAGAAAATAATTATTGCATTTTTTCGTGGTAATGTTGTACATATTTATTAAGTTCATCACAAATTTTTTCGATCATAATTATTATTATAGACATATATTTTTGATTTATTACAATTATTAAATAAATGAGTTATCATAACATTTTTTTATTATAATTATTATATTTTGAGTTTGTTAATGAAATAAAATATATTTCCCTCATTTCAACATTTTTATCAATATTTTTTATATAAAACCTAATGTTTATAATAATTTTATTTATCTTCCAAATAGAATGCCTATAGATTATTTGGAGGGAATTAATTAGTTTATCATTTTTATTAGAGTTTCATAGAAAATATTCACTACCACTAAAATGTGAATGTTGGGTTGCGACCTTTCTCAATGATTTTAATAAGAGTTGAGAAAGAGAACCATTATCAGTGTTAAAACTATACAATGATATAATGAGTCATTTATGAGTGCTAATTTTATCATAGAGAAAGGTTAATCTATAAAAAATCACTTAAATTATTCATATTATATATATATCATATAAAATGTGTGTGTGTATACATGTGTATGTCTTTATGTATTTTTATTTAATATATATATAGATATATATATAAATTATTTATAATATGTAAGATTAAAATATATGTATATATATATATAATGTCTATTTTCCAAATTTTATAAAATTTAACACGTGTGTGCACAATTTATAATATATTAAATTAAATTTTTAAATAAAAAATTATTTTTAATAATTATTTTATAAATGTGTTTATGAGTGTGTGTAATGTATCATTTAATGATTATATTTAAAATTTTATTATATATTCAAAATAATATAAGTCCATTTTTTAAATATAAAATTAATTGAAATTTAAAATTTGAATATATATTTTAGTAAAAAAATTATAATTTATCATCTATATTTATGATTTATATTTAATTATAATTAATAATATATTTATATATATATAATCACATTTTAATATAATTATTACAAATATTACATATATTTATATATAAAAATATTTTAATATATATTCATTTACATATATTATGTATTTAAATATATAAACAATGCATACATGTAAATAAAATGTATATTCATATATATAAATATTTACATAGATAGACAAAAATATGATTTTACATAAAAAATAGAAAGGGCTAGGCCATAATGATATGTAATAATCAATATGAATGTACACTCTCTACATAAGAATTGTAATAATCCAACCCATCGGAGCTCGCCTGGACAATGGAAGGCCGAGCCACCACAAACCCAAGCCCGATTCTAATAGGCTAGGGGCTGGTGAAAAGTGTCGAGAAGGAATAATATAAAATGGGAGGCCTTATCCTAATGTTCTTATATTCACTCACCCAACCATATCCATGCAACGTTTCCGTGGAATAATAAAAAATTGAATATCTAGAGTAAAACCATGCTTGCAATAACCTCTAGGGAATACATCAGAGTATGATATAATAAAACCAAATTGTAACGGGAAAAATACACGCCCAACCAGAAATGAAGTCCCAACCTGACAACAACTAGAATAAAATAAAAATGAGAGATCCCAACTCTTAATCTCTAAGTCTCAACCACCGTACATGGTCAATGAACTGAAGTATTACTAAGCTCCATTGATGTCACCACCGATATGACCATTATCTACATAAGACACTACATGTGCAGGAAAATACCATGAAGGGGTGAGTATATACATACCCAGTAGGATACCCCAAAAACCACAAAGGGAGAAAAATAAAGATACAATAGTGGTTATCTTGACCCATATTAAGAGGGAAACAAAACCCATGATATACATATATTCTCCTAAAGAAACCCAATAGAGAGATAAAGGGGATATCTATGTCACAACCCATCCAAAGTCAACGAGTCTACTTATAACTTCAAAATTCCATCTCTAATGCCTAACATCAATCGTAACCTCGTCATAATCCATGTGGAGGGGCCTGATCCTCATTACTATGCTCCACAGTTGATGGAGACATAACCCCCATAGAGGACCTACACACCACTGGAGCTAAAATACGGGGGAGTACCAATCCGTAGATAGAGGACCTACACCCATTGTTGTGGAGTACTGACTTTACCTATATAAAGAGTATGGGGGACTCATTCCCTAGTGTAATAGGAGAGTACCAACATCGAAATATCTCTGATGATCCTGCCCAGATAACTACCATTATCAAGAATCTCCTAAAGAATAATCATGCTTGGAAAACCTCACATAGTATATCATATGAAAAAATAAACGCCACCATCACATTCTTCGTAGAAAAAAACTCAGGATAGGCTACTAATGGGCCAAAATCCAAGTTCTGAAGAAGGATATGCAAGAAGAAGAAGTTAATAGGAGGAGTACACAATGTGTATGGGGGTCCACATAGCATTTGACCCCACCTTGTTTCATAGCTGTGTTATCCTTTGGACATTACTTTTGAACCCATGCCTCATTAAATGACATGTACAGGTGGTACAAAAAATGTCTTATGTCACGACCCGTCCCAGTGGGGCCCGAGCCGCAACTCCCCAAGCCCACCTCCAATAGGCCAGGAGCTGGTGACTAGCACCGAGTAGGCATGCTACTAACATGGGAGGCATTACCTATAAACCTGTACACACGCACACACATCTCCAAGCCCACAAATCTGAAAAGTAAAAACTTCTAGAAGGAAAATATGCATGCATACACTAGAACCCAACCAATAAAGTACGATAGGAAAGTAAAGTACAAGAAAGTAAAACCCTGGGAAAAAAGTACAAGCCGACCAAAAGAGAGTCCGTAACAAAGTCCAACCTGTAAAGAAAGGTGTTGGGACTGTAGTCTGTAGCCGTAGGAACACACATCGGCCTGTTTGATCTCACTAAGTATCGTCTGGTCCTGGTCTGCCGAGAATCTTATCAAAGGCTTGCTCGTCTGCACAAGACACGACACGTGCGGGCAAATCCTGTGCAGGGGTGAGTATAACAATACCCAGTAGGACACCCCGAAACCACAAAGGAATAAAACAAAGGAAATACCACAAAAGAAAGGTACAATCAGCTCTACATAGTATATGTCTACTGAACATATAACAAGAATATCCAGATATAATCATGCACGATCGATTATCACGAATACCACCACTAAAATCCATCTCAAAGATTCCACAATTCATGCAACCAGGAGAACACAATCCTAGGTCTGAAGAGAGAGATACGAAGTACTCATTCCGGTATAACACACTCCACAAGTACTTTGTGAACATGATGCTCAGATGAGGATCACAACTAAGTCATGGGGTGATTATGATAACCCAGTCAGAGCTAATCCGCTAAGTATAGGATTGGAACCTGGGTAAAGTTGGTCACGTTGATAAAAAGAACTCTACCTAGGGTTCCAGGAATGAATAGAGGATCAGGCTCTAAGTCTCACAGAGGGGATTACAACAACTCTATTCAGGAAGTCTTGCTGAAGGGATCATACTCCTGTATAAAGGAAATGATACCAGAACCTTCAGGGAAAAGACCAAGGGTACAGACCCTAAGAAAACTAGTCCAAGTCATAGAAGACAAGTGGCTCAATCCTTGAAGAATTGGTTACACGACGTGCAGTATGGTTACACGCCGTGTTCCTTGACCCCGGGTACTACCCGTGTAAATGGACCGTGTCATCCGTTCAAGCTGCGTAAAACTCAACTACATGGCATGTAGAAGAATCACACGTCGTGTTCCTTGACTTTGGGTACTGCCCGTGTAAACAGACCGTGTCATTCGAATTGTAAGATAGAAAGTAACTACACGACGTGTAGAAGAGTCACACGCCATGTCCGAGCACCTGGGGCTCGCTCCGTGTACACTGGCCATGTGCCCGTACACGGTCTCTGTTCGTGTCACCTGCCCGTGTAACAACACACGGGGTATCCCGTGTATCTGGTCGGGTCTGGCCGGGGAGGGGTATACACGCCATGTCCTTGGCCGTGTACCCAACCCAGTCCGTGTACTCCCAGAGTACATGCCAGGTGGTCCGCCGATGAACACAGGCCGTGTAGCCCATACTACACGCCGTGTAGTCGGGATTTTTCAAGAAACGCCGTCTTCCTCCTCGCGCCGCGACTGATCTTCCGGATCCACGGTTTCTTGTCCGTTCTTCCCGATACTCTAGGGGTTGGTTTGTTTCCTCATACGAACACCGTAATGGGTGATTTCAGTCCTTAAATCGGATCATAAGCCTCAAAGGATCCATCTGAAGAAAAATTCCTGAAAACTCATATCTCTCGATCCGCTCCAAATCGTCTGCCGAAACCATCGTCGAACCTCTGTGACATCGCTCCGGGGTTGGTTCTACAATCTCGGATCGTTGCGCCAACATACGAATGCGTATCGATCGATTTCCTCCAAGAACACGTAGAACGCAACGAAGAACGCGAGGGAGAAAAACAAAGAATTTGTTGGTCGGAGTGGTTTACTCAAGAGGGGGGTGAATTGAGTACCAATTAAAATTTCTGTATTTAAAAACACTGTCTTAAAGACCCCCAAATAAAATAATAAATTAAACTGTAGTGAATTTATGTTAAAGTAGAGGTTCTGTTAGATTCTAAAGGGATTGATTAATTCCCAGTTAATCAACACAGGAGTGTGTGATTATCTTTTGAAACTAACTTACTAATCTACACTTAACATAAACACTTGCTAATTTAATTATCAAAGTAACTTTAAAAACAGTATTGGTTTTAAAGTGATTAGCAGCGGAATAAAACTTTGAAAGAGCTGGCACAACAAATGTAACCAAGAGGTTCAGTCTCAAGACGAGACTTAATCCTCTCAAAAGTTTATATAAAAATGATCCACACCCTGGATCGGGGTTCAACAGTTTACAACTGTCCAGGTCCAAGACCTCTACCACTGTTATTCGTGGGAAACAGTACAACATCAACCAGCTGTCCAGGTCACACACGACCTCTACCACTGTTATTTGTGGGAAAGAAAGAATGCAAGAATTTGGTAAGGATTTACAAATCCTCCAGTTTAAGTACAGGAGATAGTGTATGTGTTAGATACAGCGGATAACACACACTACTCGAAAAGAATAATAATAAATCACAGAACAAGAGATGTAGAGTTTTAGAAATGGTTCTGGTGATTTCAGTGTAGCTCTGGACTCCTTTGGATTCGATCAGAAGTGAGTCTGAGTCCTCTTCTCATTTCTGTTTGAGAAACAGAGTGTCGTATGCTCCAGGTTCACAGACAGTGAAAATGTAGTGGTTGAATTTATTCAGTTCTCTTCTTATATGCACAGAACACTTCTCGAGTATGCTTGATTGTCTATGAGCTTCTCTGTGTTCTTGATGGAACTGGTTTTGCTCTTGATTCTTCTTGTTATTGTGTTTCTGGTATATTTCATCCACCACACCCTCTTCTTTGGGAAGCATAGTCTTCTCGTATTTATCTCATGGGCAACAGGGGACAGAAAAGATTTCCTTTCTGCAGGTACGAGGTATGGGTTCCTGACATCCGACAACCTTTATCAGATATTTGACAAATCATTAAAATGTACATGATATGACCGTTAGATAGATTAAATATAGGAAATAAAGAAATTCAAACAGTGAGTCGAGTGATCGGTAGGTAATCAGCATCGGTAGCTTGGACATCAGTAGCTCAATTTCATTAGTTACTTTGACTATATCGGTGGCTCTATGCGTCGGTTGGTATATGCTTGTATCGGTGACTTTGTTTATCGGTAGCTCCATGCGTCGGTAGCTCCATGCGTCGGTAGCTCTATGCGTCGGTAGCTCCATGCGTCGGTAGCTTCATGCGTTGGTAGCTCCATGCGTCGGTAGCTCCATGCATCGGTATCGGTAGCTGTGAGTCTGTCAGTAGCTTCGTCCATCAGTGACTCTTATTCCATCGGTAGCTATTTATACTTACACCGGTAGCTCTATGTTTGTATCGGTAGCTGTCTGTAAGTTAGTAGCTTACATTTATAAGCACATCGGTAGCTATGTGTTAAGTATATCGGTGACTCTGTCTGTCGGTAGACTAAGTCTATCGGTAGACTGGGTACCGGTAGCTCTTTATCAGTAGCTATAGGCAGATTACTTATCTGTTTTATGCAGAACACATCCGATTGTGTTAGAATTAATTTATAACTTGTATGAACATGGATAAATGAGGATTAACATATTCCAAAGACTATTTTAAAAATTATTATTGGTTTGATCACAGATTTGAAAGAATTAAAGTATAGATCAATGATACTTAAAAATATCATAGATAATGAAAACATAATTGGGATTTTCAACACATATGAATACATGATTGAGATTATCAAAACAGGTGAGGTCAACAATCTCCCCCTTTTTGATAATCACAATTTATGATATGGGCATTTAACATAGTGAAAATATAATAGTAAAGAGTATAATATTGAATTCAATTTTCTCAGAGAAAACAGCATCAGAGATAATAGAAATAGTATGATATAGACATAAGTTATCAGAGGTAACAATCATAAGGTACCGAAGGTAAAAAGAAACATAATAATATCAGAGATAAAATTGAAAAGAAGGTTATTTTTCTCCATTGAAAATATTTCTCATTCTCTCATTTTGTTCTCCCCCTTTGTGATAATCAAAAAAGTGGGAAAGCATATATAGGATACAAATAAAACATGGGAAGTAAAAAGAGTTCCTCTATATTAGAGCAGTCAGAAAGTAGAGAAACAGAATACAAATGAATTCCTATCAAAAATCCTGGCCACTGGATCAATCCACATCTTCCACGTGAGATTTTCCTTTGGGATCAGAAGAAGGTTCGGGTGGTGAGGATGCAGGTGAAGGTTTTGGAATGCCAGAAATGATCAAAGGAGGCTGAGCTACTGACACAGAGTCAGGCCTGTAGGTTGAAGATCTTTGGGTGATCATTGGTGTGAGGCTTCGAATAGCTTAAGCAGGAGTCAGCTGGACTGTGGAAGCAGCTGAGGCAGAAGCAGGCAAAGCAGGAGGTACGATGACTGGTCTGGCATCAACATGCAAGAAAGGCAGCAACAGATTTCGAAAATCCATAATAATTCCTCCTCCTCTTTCCATAGCAGAGATGAAATCATCTTTGTTCTCCATGAATTTATCCAAGGCAGGAGTCAATTGTCTTAGTTTGCTCACTTGTTCTCTAAAAGCTTGAGTGACTGGAGGTAGCTTCATGTTTTCCAACATCAGCTTGAAGTGGTGTTCGAGTTGATGCTTGGTGAAAATTCTAGTGAAGTAGTAGTCCACTTTGCTCTTTATGGCTTCCTGAGAGGCAGAGGCTTCTCTCATATAATCTTGAACAATATTCATTATTTCTCTAGCAGAATCTATTGTAGAAAGCACCACTTGGCTCAACTCTGATGAGTCCACAGAGCCACTGGTTGAAATAGAACCAATCTCCTCCTTCAACATTGCTCGAACTAAATTCAGATCAACTAATAGTTTGGATGTGAGAGGGCCAAGAGAGAAGGAAACAGTTTCTTTGAAACTCTTAGACAAACTACTGATTAGGATTTGAACTTGAGAGTCCTGTAATTGAACGTGATCCTTCACTGAGGTTTTGAAACTTTCAAACACCAAGACAAACTGGCTTACTACACTCTTCACATAAGCTAGGTCCTTGTCAGCTTGAGACTTAGAGCTCATATAAGAATCCAAAGCAGCAACTGATGTCTTGAGAGCTTCAAGATCTTCTTCGATTCTAGAAGACTGAGTCTGGCACTCTTTCACTTCTTCCATAAGCTCAGACACAAAAGAAGATAAATTACAAGCCAGAGATAGCTCGAAGGATCTCTCTAACATTTTCATTTCTTCATTAAAGCTTTGCTTCATCTCAGCAACTGATACACTGAATGATTCTTTCAGCTCATTCTTCATGGATTCAAGATCAGATTTAGAGACAAAATCATTAGGGACAACTGCAGCAGATCCCCTTGCTGAGGCCAAACTAACTACAGAATCAGTCATTATTGATTGAATTGAGGATGCAAGGGAGGTTTCCATTAACTTCACTTCTTCAACAAAACTGGTTTTGAGGTCCTCTTTCAGCTTATTCAGATCATGAAATCTGACCACATTATCAGGCAACAACTCAGAAGCAAGATCATAATTGGTCTTCGGTCTATTCACAGACATCTCATTATCAAAATCCGGATAATCCAATCCACAGACTATAAACCCTGGGTCTTCTACCCAGTCTCCAAACTCAACAACTACTGTAACATTTCCAAGAACAGATTGATGCTCCCCCTCAATGGGTGCATTCTCATGTATCACAACAGCATTCAATGCTGGATTCTCTTCATCAGAATCTTCTACTACAAGTTCCATCGGTGCAGCATCTAGAAGATCTTCTGATACAGGTACAACTTCTTCTATATCTCTTTCTACTTCAGCAGTCGGCATAGTTGAGCTTCCAATCAAAGGACTCATACTTAAACTACCAGAAGCAGACGATTCAGATACATTCTCCTTTTCCTCTTTTTCTTGGTGAGGCACAGACTGGTCTTCCTCATAAGTAGACAAAATTTCCTCTACCTTTCCTTTCCTAGAATAAACCAATTCTGCAACAGGACTTGGGGGAAAGTCTGGATCTCCTCCAACATCCATGGGAGTTTCTTCTTCTTCTTCTGTTTCTTCTTCTGTTTCATTACTATAAACAGGTTCCTCTTCATCAGGTCTCAGACTCGGATCTCTCATATCCTTTGGTCTTGAGGGATGATCCACAGGATTAAACCTATCATATATCTTCTGATCATCACTGACCCATTCTCCCTTCCACGGGTTCCAGTTAATTTTCATGTACTTACAAACAGTCGAGGTGATGCAGAAATTATTTCTGACTACAACTGTCTCATCCTGAGACTCAGCTATTCCTTTCACTTTTATCATTACTGAAATCATCTTGGCAAAGAATAAAGCATTAGTCTTTGACTTTGGTCTAATCATGTCTTCCATTTGAAGCATTAACAATCTGCACAGATTGATTTTCACACCATGTCTTAGCAGATGAAGAAGATAGATATCTTGATATCTCAGATTTGCAAAATCTCCTCGCCTCGGTATCAACACATGTTGAACAAACTTGAAGAGCATTCGATTCTCTCCATCCATTTCAGCAGCAACCACTTGCCTTTGATTCCCATTACCGGTCAGTTCTTTTAAGGCGGTTTCATAATCAAAGATGTCACTGCTAGGTGGCATTTCTCTTGATACATACCCAGAGACACCTTCATGTGGTACTTTTAAACACTCAGCCCACTCTATTGAAGAAAAAGACATCTCTTTTCCATTTAAAAAAGAGCTTACCCGATTCTCATTTTCAGATTTCTCGAAGGTTACAAACTCGTAGAACTGTTTTACCAACTTCGGGTAGTATGGGCCATTGTTATTCGAGAAACAATCCACCCATTTCTGGTCCTCCAGAATCTCGAGTACTAACGATTTGCTAGGCAGTAGCCATTCCACGCACAGTTCCTTCTCGATTACTATGTCTCTATTCTGCAAGTGAGGATTCACTGGTCGCTTTCCCGATCTAGTTCTGACTTCACTAACACTGGCTTTATGCTGTGTCTTCTGCTTCTTAGCTTTTGGTTCTACACTTTCATCTCTGACGGTAGGAAGCTTAGTTTTTGCCATCGCGGGTTTAGGGTTCTTGGTCGATTTGGGAGCTAAGGTTCGAAGGTGAGAGATTTTGAGCTCGGCGAGGTAAGAAGTGGCTTAGACTTAGTTTTATCATTTAGGAATTCCAAATAAACGACTAAAATAGAGTAAGATAAAATAAAATAAAACGATTCATATTCTTGGCGGCAGACAGATGTAAAACATTGCATCAGTGTGAGTTAATCATCGGTGAGAGAAAAAAAAATCGGTGAGAATTGTACATCGGTGAGGATTTCACATCGGTGAGAATTTCACATCGGTGAGGATTTTCACATCGGTGAGAATTTCACATCAGTGGGGATTTTCACATTGGTGAGAATTTCACATCAGTGAGGATTTTCACATCGGTGAGAATTTATCATCCCCAGCTCGTGCCTAATGTAACTTAGCCTATCCGAACTTAAAGGTTTAGTGAAAATATCAGCCGATTGATGTTCAGTGCCAATAAATTCAAGAGAAATATCACCTTTTTGATAGTGATCTCTTAGGAAATGGTGTCTTACATCTATGTGTTTGGTTCTAGAGTGAGATACAGGATTCTTAGAGATGTTTATTGCACTGTTGTTATCACAGTTGATTGAAACATGTTTAAAAACATATCCATAGTCCAAAAGAGTGTGTTTCATCCACAGAATTTGTGCACAACAACTACCAGTAGCTATATATTCTACTTCGGCAGTAGATAATGCAACTGAGTGCTGTTTCTTACTACACCAAGAAACTAAGTATTTTCCAAGCAAATGACATGTTCCTGATGCGCTTTTTCTATCTAACTTACAACCAGCAAAGTCAGCATTTGAATAACTCATTAACTCAAAGGATTGTCCTTTTGGGTAAAACAAACCTAAGTTAACCGTGTGTTTGAGATATTTAAAAATTCTTTTAACAACAAGCAAATGAGATTCTTTTGGATTAGCTTGAAATCTAGCACACACACACACACTAAACATAATATCAGGTCGACTAGCAGTAAGATAAAGTAAACTACCAATCATACCTCTGTAATTTGTTTGATCAACTGGTTTCCCAGTTTCATCTGTGTCCAATTTACAGGTAGTACTCACAGGAGTTTCACTTTCCTTGATACTATCCAGACCAAAACGTTTTAAAAGATCCTTTGTATATTTACTTTGATTCAAAATAATACCATTTTCATTTTGAAATACTTGAAATCCAAGAAAGTACTTAAGCTCTCCCATTAAGCTCATTTCAAATTCATTTTGCATACTTTTTGAAAAATCAGTACATAAATAGTGTTTAGAAGATCCAAAAATAATATCATCAACATATATTTGTACAACTAAAACATCTTTAGAAATTCTTTTAATGAAAAGAGTTGGATCAGCAATCCCTTTAGTAAAACCATTTGAGATAAGGAAATTGCTAAGTCTATCATACCAAGCTCTTGGAGCTTGTTTTAAACCATACAAAGCTTTAGAAAATTTAAAAACTTGATTTGGAAAATGGGAGTTAGTAAATCCAGGTGGTTGTTCTACAAAAAAATCTTCAATTACAAAACCATTTAGAAATGCACTTTTCACATCCATTTGATATAACTTGAAATCCAGATGTGTAGCATATGCAAGTAAGATCCTAATGGCTTCTAGTCTAGCTACAGGTGCAAAAGTTTCCTCATAGTCTATACCTTCTTCTTGACTATATCCTTGTGCAACTAGTCTAGCTTTGTTTCTAACTATATTTCCAGATTCATCTACTTTATTTCTAAAAATCCATTTTGTGCCTATTGTCAAGGTGTCCTTAGGTCTGTCAACTAATTCCCAGACTTTGTTTCTTTCAAACTGATTTAATTCTTCCTGCATAGCCATTACCCAGAATTCATCATTGATAGCATCATTGATATTTTTGGGTTCTAGCTGTGAAAGAAAAGCTTGATGTTCAACCTGGTTTCTTAGAGAAGCTCTAGTTTGTGTTCCTCTATCAAGATTACCAACAACAGCTTCTAAAGGATGATTCTTTAGAATCCTCATTGATCTGGTAAAGGTTGGACTAGAAATTTCAGGTTCATCTATAGGTTTGGGTTCAACAGAAGCAGATTCTGGAAAAAGTCTAGAACTGGATGTTTTGATAACAGGTTCTTTAAATTTATCATTAATGTCCAGAACAGATAAGTCTTCTTCAATATTTTCAAGAGAGGTTTTAGACTCATGTGGATCAGTTTCATCAAACTTGATGTGAACAGATTCTTCCACACATTTAGTTTTCTTATTGAATACTCTATAGGCTTTACTAGAGATAGAGTAACCTAGGAAAATTCCTTCATCACTCTTGGATGAAAATTTGTCCATATTGTCTCTAGTATTGAGAATGAAGACTTTGCAGCCAAAAACTTTGAAGTAGTTAACCTTAGGTTTCCTATGGTTCCACAACTCATAAGGGGTCCTCTTAAGAACTGGTCTGATCAAAACTCTATTAATGACATAGCAAGCTGTATTAACAGCTTCAGCCCAAAATTAAATAGGCAGTTCATATTCATTGAGCATGGTTCTAGCTATTTCTTGCAGGGTTCTATTCCTTCTCTCTACTACACCATTTTTTGGGGTGTCCTAGGGGCAGAGAAATTGTGACTATAGCCATTGTGTGAGAAATAAGATTCAAAATCTTGATTTTCAAACTCACGACCATGATCACTTCTCAAGGTTTTAATCTTAAGTCCACTAAGGTTCTCTACAGATTTAGAGTATTTAACAAAAGAAGAACATGCTTAACTTTTGTGAGCTAGAAAATATACCCAAGTATATCTAGAAAAATCATCTACAAGAACATAAACATAGTGCTTCCCATTTAAACTAGAAACTCTTGATGGTCCAAACAAATCCATGTGAACCAATTCAAGTGGTTGAGAAGTCGAAACTTCTTTCTTTGATTTAAAAGAAACTTTGTGTTGTTTTCCCTTTTGACAGGGGTTACACACTCTATCATTTGGGAATTCTAATTTAGGTAGGTCTCTAACTAGGTTTTTTCTAGAGAGTTTTCTAAGTGAGTGAATGTTTCAATGTCCCAATATTCTGTGCCATAGCCAAGATTCTTTATGAAAAGCATTCAAACAAGTAATATTCTGCTTAGCTAAAGAATTCAGATTAACAGTATAAACATTTTCATTTCTTAAGGCAGAAAATACCAAAACATTCTTTGAATTAAAAACTTTGCAAGAATCATTTTCAAATTTAACATGAAAACCATCATCACATAACTAAGAAATACTTAATAAATTGTATTTAAGGCCATCAACAAATAAAACTTTAGAAATCAAAATTGAATCAGTGTTACCAATCTGGCCTAGGCCGATGATTTTTCCTCTTGAATTATCACTAAAGGTGAAAAAGCCTCCATCAAATTTTATTAAACTCTTGAAACAAGAGAAGTCTCCTGACATATGTCTTGAACATCCACTTTCCAAATACCAGGTCTCTTTACAGGAGCTCTTTAAGCAAGTTCCCTACAAAACAGATTTAGATGGGAGATGATTTTGGTACCCAGATTTTCTTGGGTCCAGACAGGTTAGCCAATAACACTTTAGGTACCCATATTTGTCTAATGGGTCTCATATAATTTGTAGAATTGACATGCTTTGAAAGATAAACTTTATTATATCCATAGCTATGTATATAACTGGTTGAAGCATATGAAGTTCCAGAATTACCTTCATTCTGTCCAGATTTAGAAATGAATCTAGTTTTGGCAATTTTCCTTTGTCCAGGTTGGTATCCTATACCAGTAGTATATTTAGGTGCTATTTGCTTTCCTAGCATCTGTGTTAGTGTATTTTTTTCCATTGGTGAACTTCTCTAAGTCTTTCTTGAGTTGCTCATTAGATAGTTTCAGTTCAGTGTTTTCTTTTAACAGTTGAACATTTTTCTCTTTTTCAATAGTGAGTTCGGTTTTAACTGTAGTGGTGAGAGCATGCTGTTTCTTTAATGACTTGTATTTATCCTTAAGTTCATTACATGTCTCTTCCAGCATATCACAGTACTCAAACAATTCATTTTTAGACATTGTTCCAGAATCAGAATCAGATTCTGCATTATCTCCAGAGTAATAATTTAAAGCAGGAGTTTCAGCAGTTACCTGAGAAGTGTTTGTCATAAAGCACATATTTTCCTTATTTTTGTGTTCAGTTTCAGAGCTTTCAGATTCAGTAGAGCTATCCTCAGAAGCACTCCAAGTAGCCTTCATGGCTTTCTTAAACTTGTTGTCCTTATATTCATATTTCTTTTTATACATCAGCTTTGGACAGTCAGCTTTAATGTGTCCTTTTCTCTTGCACTCATAACAGACAACATCATCTGATTTGTCATTCTTCTTCCAATCCTTTTTCCATTTACCTTGGTGATCATACTTACCCTTATAATTTGTTTTTCTGAAGAACTTATTTTTCCTATAAAATTTCTTAAATCTTCTAGAAATGTGAGCCATCTCAGCATCACTGTCAGAATCACTTTCACTGTCTTCACAGCTTGAACTTTCAACTACAGCTTGAAGCTTTTATTTGTCCTTATTCTTTGAAGTTGAGGATTTGAAAGCGACAGACTTTCTTGGAGGTTCATTTTCTTCCTCTTTATTCACTTTAAGCTCTTCTTCATACATCATCAGCTTGCCAATTAGTTCCTTGACAGGTAGAGCAGCAATGTCACATGATTCTCTGATTGAGACAGATGTTCCTCTCCATCTATCAGGTAGACATCTCAAAATTCTCATAATTTGTTCCTTTGATGAGACATCCTTTCCCAACGAGATCATTGTATTGACGATTTCATTGAACCTGAGATACATGTCAGAAATGGGTTCGTCAGGCTTCATTTTAAAATTATCATACTTGATAGTATAAGTGTTCAATCTCATCTCCTTAACATTAGTTGTTCCTTCATGAGAAACAGCTAAGGTATCCCAAATTTCATATGCAGTTTTACATGCAGAAATTCTATTAAATTCTTCATCTCCTAGAGCACAGTACAAGGCATTCATAGCTTTACAGTTGTTATTGTAAGCAGTCTTTGTAGGTTCATCCCAAGTAGATCTAGCAGTAGTGGGAATTTTGTATTCTGATTCAATATCAGTCCAAATATCAAAACCTATGCTTTCTAGATGAATTTTCATTTTCAGTTTCCACTGAGCATAATTAGTTCCATTGAAGAAAGGTGGCCGGTTAGTAGCAGCACCCTCAAGTCTATTGTCCATGATGAGAAAATTTTAAAGAGATAAAAATTTAGATATAACAGAAATTTTAAGACCTTTAAAATACAACTAAAATCACAGTTCAAAAGCAGAGTACTTTTAGAGAGTATTTTCAACCCTCTGATACCAAGTGTTGGTCGGAGTGGTTTACTCAAGAGGGGGGTGGATTGAGTACCAATTAAAATTTCTGTATTTAAAAACACTGTCTTAAAGACCCCCAAATAAAATAATAAATTAAACTGTAGTGAATTTATGTTAAAGTAGAGGTTCTGTTAGATTCTCAAGGGATTGATTAATTCCCAGTTAATCAACACATGAGTGTGTGATTATCTTTTTAAACTAACTTACTAATCTACACTTAACATAAACACTTTCTAATTTAATTATCAAAGTAACTTTAAAAACAGTATTGGTTTTAAAGTGATTAGCAGCGGAATAAAACTTTGAAATAGCTGGCACAACAAATGTAACCAAGAGGTTCAGTCTCAAGCCGAGACTTAATCCTCTCAAAAGTTTATATAAAAATGATCCACACCCTGGATCGGGGTTCAACAGTTTACAACTGTCCAGGTCCAAGACCTCTACCACTGTTATTCGTGGGAAACAGTACAGCAGCAACCAGCTGTCCAGGTCACACATGACCTCTACCACTGTTATTCGTGGGAAAGAAAGAATGCAAGAATTTGTTAAGGATTTACAAATCCTCCAGTTTAAGTACAGGAGACAGTGTATGTGTTAGATACAGCGGATAACACACACTGCTCGAAAAGAATAATAATAAATCACAGAACAAGAGATGTAGAGTTTTAGAAATGGTTCTGGTGATTTCAGTGTAGCTCTGGACTCCTTTGGATTCGATCAGAAGTGAGTCTGAGTCCTCTTCTCGTTTTTGTTTGAGAAACAGAGTGTCGTATGCTCCAGGTTCACAGACAGTGAAAATGTAGTGGTTGAAGTTATTCAGTGCTCTTCTTATATGCACAGAACACTTCTCGAGTATGCTTGATTGTCTATGAGCTTCTCTGTGTTCTTGATGGAACTGGTTTTGCTCTTGATTCTTCTTGTTCTTGTGTTTCTGGTATATTTCATCCACCACACCCTCTTCTTTGGGCAGCGTAGTCTTCTCGTATTTATCTCACGGGAAACAGGGGACAGAAAAGATTTCCTTTCTGCAGGTACGAGGTACGGGTTCCTGACATCCGACAACCTTTATCAGATATTTGACAAATCATTAAAATGTACATGATATGACCATTAGATAGATTAAATATAGGAAATAAAGAAATTCAAATAGTGAGTCGAGTGATCGGTAGGTAATCAGCATCGGTAGCTTGGACATCGGTAGCTCAATTTCATTAGTTGCTTTGACTATATCGGTGGCTCTATGCGTCAGTTGGTATATGCTTGTATCGGTGACTTTGTTTATCGGTAGCTCCATGCGTCGGTAGCTCCATGCGTTGGTAGCTCCATGCGTCGGTAGCTCCATGCGTCGGTAGCTTCATGCGTTGGTAGCTCCATGCGTCGGTAGCTCCATGCGTCGGTATCGGTAGCTGTGAGTCTGTCAGTAGCTTCGTCCATCGGTGACTCTTATTCCATCGGTAGCTATTTATACTTACACCGGTAGCTCTATGTTTGTATCGGTAGCTGTCTGTAAGTCAGTAGCTTACATTTATAAGCACATCGGTAGCTCTGTGTTAAGTATATCGGTAACTCTGTCTGTCGGTAGACTAAGTCTATCGGTAGACTGGGTACCGGTAGCTCTTTATCAGTAGCTATAGGCAGATTACTTATCTGTTTTATGCAGAACACGTCCGATTGTGTTAGAATTAATTTATAACTTGTATGAACATGGATAAATGAGGATTAACATATTCCAAAGACTATTTTAAAAATTATTATTGGTTTGATCACAGATTTGAAAGAATTAAAGTATAGATCAATGATACTTAAAAATATCATAGATAATGAAAACATAATTGGGATTTTCAACACATATGAATACATGATTGAGATTATCAAAACAGGTGAGGTCAACAGAATCGAACAAGAGGGAAGAACCTCGATCGTTGTTTGTGATGATCCGGGTTCGTCACCGTTAGGTCAAAACCACAACAATCAACAGATTATGATCTCGAGTAATTGATTTCCCGATAAAACCCCAAATCACACCCGCCCACAACACGATCGATTCGTGGGATAATCGGTTCGTAGATTAGTCCACGTTCATCGTAGGAATCAAGAACGGGGAAAGGAAAATAAAAAACAAACATCCTACCTGGATCTGCAGCGTTTTTTGGTGAAGATCTGGTCGCTGCGTCGTCACCGCCGCATTGGGAGGTTTTCTCCATAGCCTCCAGAGCCGCCAAGGGATTTCAGGGTTATGAGGTTTGTAACCCTGGACCCCTGTGCAAGCCTTTAATTAAAAAGGATAAAAGATAACCATTGTAGTAGATTTAAAATGATTTCACTTCAGAATAAAATATTTTTATTAAATATTTTATTACTGTTATGTACAAAAACTAGATTTCACCACCGACCTGCGCTGGCCGATGTTAGGCATCACCTAATGTAAAATTGCTGTTCTGAATGCAACGGTGCCCTTATATTTCTGATCCAAGAACCCATTCAAGAGTTAGTCCACTTTTTCAGGAAAACCGCACACACACGTAATTTAATTATTAAATTAAATTCAAACATTTGTTCTGGGGTCACCAGGCCTCGGAACTGCACACTGTCTCAGAGCTTGGTCTTGAATTAATTCCCATATAATATTAAAATGATATGTGGAAAAATCTGGGACATTACATCACACCCACATTAGGACTTTTACGTCCCCGAAAAGCCAAAACAAGGGCTACTCAAAAAGATGTGGGTACTGCACGTGAATATGAGCCTCCCACTCCCACGTGCTCTCTTGGAGATTCCCGTGCTACCACTGGACACACACTAAGGGAATAACATGCCCATGAAGGATCTTCTCCTACCGATCCTTTATCTCTACTAGGTACTCAGAAAAGGTCACTCCATCATCGATGTCCAGCTCGCCCCAATCAATGACGTGCGATGGATCATGAATGTATCTCCGTAGTTGTGACACATGGAAGACGTTGTGTACCCAGTCCATCTGAGGAGATATATCCAGGAGATACTCCAACTCGCCAACTCAACTTAGAATCTAAAAAGGGCAAACGAACCTCAGAGATAGCTTGCCACCTTGGCCAAATCTCTGCAATCCCCGTCGAGGTGAGACCCGAAGGAACACATGGTCTCCCTCCTCGAACTCTAAGGGACTCCACCTCCTATCGGCATAAGACTTTTTCCAACTCTGTGTAGTCTTCATCCGCTCCTAGATGACCTGCACCTTCTCTGTAGTAGCTCTCACCATCTCTGGGCCCATGAGTGCTGACTCTCCTAGGTCAGTCCAGCAAAGTGGTGACCTGCAAGGTCACCCGTACAGAGCCTCGAATGGTGCCATACCAATAGTGGAATGATAAATGTTTTTATAATAAAATTACACCAGTTTTAGGTGATCCTCCAAGCTATGACCGAAGTCAAGTATCCAAGCTCATAACATATCCTCCAGGGCCTGAATGGTCCGCTCTATCTGACCATCAGTCTGGGGATGAAACGCTGTGCTCAAGCATAACTAAGCCCCAAAAGCTTCCTGCAATCCCTTCCACAACCAGGATGTGAAACGAGCATCACGATCTGAGACAATCGTGGATGGTACTCCATGAAGTCGAACTATCTCCTGCACGCAGAGGCGTCCAAAGCTCTCTACTGAACTCTGCTCCCGTATGGCTAGGAAGTGGACCGACTTTGTGAGTCGATAAATGATCACCTAGATGGAATCTTATGCCCTGGACGTATGTGGTAAACCCATCACGAAGTCCATGGATATCCCATCCCACTTCCACTCTAGCACCTCAAGGGGCTGAGTCAAACCTGGTAGAACCTGGTGCTCAGCCTTTACTTGCTGACAAGTAAGGCATTGAGAAAAAAACTCTGCCACACTCTTCTTCATTCCTGGCCACCAGAACTGACGTCGGAGGTCATGATACATCTTTTCCACACCTGGATGTACCACTAAAGGATATGTATGGAACTCCCTCATAACCTCCTCCTGAAACATCACTGGTACTATAGTACACCCTATGAAAAGAACAATGTGCTCCCCACCTTTGGAATATCCATCTGCCGCAACACCTGTGGATATCTGAGCATGTATAGTCTCACAACTAGCATCCTCACTCTGTGCTTCCCTGACTCGCTGTAAGAGTGGAGGGGTAACAACCATCGACTGAAGGTAAGCTCCATCATCTCTATCCACAAAGGATAACTATAAAGAGGCCAACTGCCTCGTCGCCTCATCCAGCAACTGCGAACTGGATTTCCTACTGAGAGCATCTTCCACAACGTTCCCCTTCCCAGGTGTATAAACGATATCAAAGTCATAATCCTAGAGGAACTCAAGCCATCGTCTTTGTCTAAAATTCATATCCTTATGAGAAAAGATATATCTGAGACTCTTGTGATAAGAGTAGATGGTAAACCGCTCGCCCATCAGGTAGTGCCACCACATCTTTAATGCGAAGACTACCGCTGCCAACTCAAGATCATGGGTCGCATAGTTCTGCTCATGTGGCCTCAAATGACGTGAGCCATAGTCAATCACCGCTTGCCTCTACATCAGGACACAACCTAGCCCGGTTCCTGATGCGTCGTAGAACACTACGTACTCGACACACTCCTCTGGTAATCTCAAGATTGGGGTGCTCGTCAGACTCTGTCTCAACTTCTGGAAATCCTACTGGTATCTCTCGGTCCACATGAAAGGCTGCCCCTTTCAGGTCAAAGATATCATGGGTGCTGAAATCCTAGAGAAATCAAGAATGAATCTCCGATATTAGCCTTTCAACCCAAGGAAACTCCACACCTCTGTCACCTTCTGGGGTTGGTCCCATGCTAACACTGCCTCTACCTTGGCTGGGTCGACTGCTATACCATCTTCTGAGATAACGTGTCCTAGAGAGTGGACCTCCCGTATCCAGAACTGACAATTTGAGAGTTTCCCGTACAACTGGTGCTCTCGGAGTGTGTCCAGAACCATACTTAGGTGTCTTGCGTGCTCCTCCTCGGACGCAGAGTACACAAGGATATCATCGATGAAGACCACTATGAACTGATCTAGATAGGGATGAAAGATCCAGTTCATGAGTCTCATGAACACTGTCGGGGTGTTCTTCATGCCAAAGGGCATCACCAAGTACTCATAGTGACCGTAGCGACATCTGAAATCCATCTTCGATATATCCTCATCCCGTACCCGCAACTGGTGATAGCCTGATCATAGATCAACCTTAGAGAACCATCGTTCCCCTCTCAACTGGTCGAAGAGGTCATTGATCCTTGGTAGTGGATACCAGTTCTTTACGGTCACCTAATTCAAGCGCCGGTAATCCACACATAGTCTCAAGCTCCCATATGCCTTCTTGGAAAACAACACTGAGGCTGCCTAGGGTGAAACACTGGGTCTCACAAAGCCCTTATCCTGCAAGTCTTCCAGCTACACCCTCAGCTCATGAAGCTCTTCATGAGCCATCCGATATGCTGATGCTGATATCGGTGTCTTCCCGGGTTGCAACTCAATGTAGAAATCTATCTCCTAACGGGGAGGTAGCCTGGGGACATCCTCCGGAAAGACGTCCTTGTACTCAGCCACTACTACTAGAAACTGGAAACTCGTAACATCTGCTACGCCAAGGGCTAGGTTAGCCAACTAATGTGAAATCAGTTGTGCCTTTCTATGCACGAGTCCATCCCGTGCTGCTTGGGTCTCTCTTTCACCACCAAAAGAGAACCTTGTTCCATCACTGCGGACACACCGCACCCTTCGCCTAAAATAGTCTATCTGGGCATGAACTGTGGATAGCCAATCCATACCAAGAATGAAATTGTAAGGCCTCGACGCTACCACCAAGATGTTCCAACCAAAAGTCTTTCCTCCAAGGTTAGGTCACACTGTCTATAGAGGTGTGTAATATCTGAATCTTCTTCAGTCAGTGTTTCTAAGCGTAAGTGTCGATTCAACGACTCAACTGGAATCTCAAGGTCTCGAACAAGATAAGAATACAGAAAGAATGACTAACACCTGTGTCTATTAGCACGACAACCAAAGTAGAAAAGACACAGATTGTACCTCTTATCATTTCGGGAGTACCTGGGTCATAAGCCTCTGCCGCCTGCAGCTGTCCCTTCCTCTGTCCACCAGCTCCCTAGGCCTGGGGTGGACCTCTTGGGGGTGGTGGTGGTAAAAGGTCAAAACAACGACCAACTCCAGCTGCTCTCCCAGCTCCCCTACCACGTCTTCCGCCCCGTGGATATATCTTCTCCACATTTTGCCTCTGCCTCGATGGTCCATCCACTGCTCCCGTGTCAGTAGTACGACGGGTCAGAAAATCTTGAGCAAGATGTCCCCTGCCATCACATGAGTTGAATCGCCTCTCTCAAGGATGGCTGGATGTGCCCTGTGAACCCTGTACGGCAGATCCCCTATCCTGGGATCTCCTCTGAAAACGTCTTCCATGCCTGGGTCCCTGGCCTTAGCTCCTTGCTGCCGAGGTCTCTGCTCCAGCTCTCCCACTACTGACAACTGCCGGATGTCTCTACTCTTCCAAGAAGCTCTCGACCACCAAAGCCCGCTCGAGCACCCCAACATAAGTAGGAATGCTCATAGGGACGATGCTAGCTCGGATATCTATGCGCAAGCCCCGCTCGAAAGTCCGATCTCTGAAGTAATAATCTCTGACCATATCCATCGAGTACCATGAGAGGTTGGTAAACCTCTATGAATAGTCAGCCACCGACATGGTTCCCTGCTGTAGTTGAAGAAGCTCCTGTATACGTACTGATCTCAGGGTAACCAGTGAAAAATCATTTCTGAAGAGATGCTCAAACTCCGACCATGCAAGATTCACCTTGTCGTGGGCCTGGATAACCAAACTACACCATCATCCTGCCGAGCCCTGCAGAAGGCTCGCTGTCAGGATCACCATCTGGTCTGTTGGTGTCCTGACCAAATGGAAGACTCTGGTCACTACCTCATGCCAGTCCTCTGCTGCCTGAGGGTCAAGCTCGCCTCAAAACCTGATGGGTCTCTGTCTCTGAAACTCATGGAGTGCGCTCAGCCTACGCTCCTCCTCCACTGGTACAACATGCACTAAACACTGCTCCACAGGTGGTGGGATAACTGGCACACCACCCGATGGTAAAACTAGGAGATATGGTCCCTATATCGAAGCTTCATCACTGAGGGGGCCATCCTCATGATCGAGCTGCTAGATCCTAGCAGGTATGCATCGCGGAGGCATCCTGTAAAGAAACAAGATGTATCTCAGTTAGTGAGTATATCTGGAGAGCTGACTCAAGAAGGACATGGAAACCACAAATCATTCATCTATGATGCATGTACCATTATTTTTCCCCTGAAACTAGTGTTCTCATGTTTCGAGTTGAAAAGAAAGTTATCAGAGTCCTAGTGTATGGATACGTCGGTCACCCGCACCAACACTGAGGTCCCTGGCCTAAAAGCCGAACTTGAAACACTTAACACTGTTTCCCCAGACCAACTCACAGACTCTCGGTCCTAAGGTAGAACCGACCAACTTTGATACCACTCTGTCACGACCCATCCCAGTGGGGCCCGAGCCGCAACTCCCCAAGCCCACCTCCAATAGGCCAGGGGCTGGTGACTAACACCGAGTAGGCATGCTACTAACATGGGAGGCATTGCCTATAAACCTGTACACATGCACACACATCTACAAGACCACAAAGATGAAAAGTAAAAACTACTGGAAGGAAAATATGCATGCATATACTAGAACCCAACCAACAGAGTATGACATGAAAGTAAAGTACAAGAAAGTAAAACCCCGGGATAAAAGTACAAGCCCACCAAAAGAGAGTCCATAACAAAGTCCAACCTGTAAAGAAAGGTGCTGAGACTGCAGTCTGTAGCCGTAGGAACACACCTCGGCCTGTCTGATCTCACTGAGTACCGTCCAGTCCTAGTCCTCCTAGAATCCTGTCAAAGGCTTGTTCATATGCACAAGACAGGACATGTGTGGGCAAAGCCCGTGTAGGGGTGAGTATAACAATACCTAGTAGGACACCCCGAAACCACAAAGGAATACAAAAAAAGAAATAACATAAAAGAAAGGTACAGTCATCTCTACACTGTATATGTCTACCGAACATATAACAAGAATATCCAGATATACTCATGCACGGTCGATTATCGTGAATACCACCACTAGAATCCAGCTTGAAGATTCCACTAAGCATGCAACTGGGAGAACATACTCCTAGGTCTGAAAAGAGAGATACAAAGTAATAGTTTCGGGAGAACACACTCGAAAAGTACTTTGTGAACATGATGCTCAGATGAGGATCACAACCAATTCATGGGGTGATTCCAACAACCCAGTCTGAGCTAATCCGCTAAGCAGAGGATCGGTTCCCGGGTAAAATTAGTCACGTCGATACCAAGAACTCTACCTAGGGTTCCATGAATGAATAGAGGATCCAGATCTAAGTCT
Source organism: Viscum album (assembly GCA_963277665.1). Lineage (NCBI taxonomy): Eukaryota > Viridiplantae > Streptophyta > Magnoliopsida > Santalales > Viscaceae > Viscum > Viscum album. Next base: position 1,884,944,331 of record OY728132.1, read on the forward strand.
CACAGAGAGGATTCCAACAACTCTATTCAGGAAGTCCTACTGAAGGGATCATACTTCTGTATAAAGGAAATGATACCAAAACCTTCAGGGAAAAGACCAAGGGTACGAACCCTAAGAAAACTAGTCCAAGTCACAGAAGACAAGTGGCTCAAGCCATGAAGAATTGGTTACGCGGCGTGCAGTATGGTTACACGCCGTGTTCCTTGACCCCGGGTACTACCCGTGTAAATGGCCCATGTCATCTGTTCAAGTTGTGTAAAACTCAACTACACGACGTGTAGAAGAATCACACGCCCTGTTCCTTGACTCCGGGTACTGCCCGTGTAAACGGACCGTGTCATTCGGCTTGTCGGATAGAAAGTAACTACACGAAATTTAGAAGAATCACATGCCGTGATTGAGCACATTGAGCTTGCTCTGTGTACGCTGGGCATGTACTCGTACACGGTCTCTGTCCGTGTCACCTGCCCGTGTACTAGCACACGGGGTATCCCGTGTATCTAACCGGGTCTAGCTGGGTCTGGCCGGGGAGGGGTATACATGCCGTGTCCTTGGCCATGTACCCAACTCACGTCCGTGTACTCCCGGAGTACACGCCAGGTGGTCCACCGATGAACACACACCATGTAGTCCATACTACACGCCGTGTAGTCGGGATTTTTCCTGAAACGCCGTCTTCCTCCTCACGCCGTGGTTGATCCTCCGGATCCACGGTTTCTCGTCCGTTCATCCCGATACTCCAGGGGTTGGTTCGTTTCCTCATATAAACACCGTAATGGGTGTTTTTGGTCCTTAAATCAGATCATAAACCTCGAACAATCCATCTGAGCTCTGAATCATCCGCTGAAACCGTCATCACACCTCTGTGACATCGCTCCGGGGTTGGATCTACAATCTCGGATCATTGCGCCAACAAACGAATGCGCAACGATTAATTTCCTCCAAGAATGCGTAGAACGCAACGAAGAACGTGGGGGAGAAAAATAAAGAATCGAACAAGAGGGACAAACCTCGATCGTTGTTCGTGACGATCTGGGTTCATCGCCGTTAGGTAAAAACCACAACAATCAATAGATTATGATCTCGAGTAATTGATTTCCCAATAAAACCCCAAATCAAACCCTCCCGCAATACGATCGATCCATAGGCTAATCGGTTCGCAGATTAGTCCGCGTTCATCGTAGGAATCAAGAATGGGGAAAATAAAATAAAAAACAAACATCCTACCTGGATCCGCGACGTTCGTTAGCAAAGATCCGATCGCTGCGTCGTCGTCGCCGCGTTGGGAGGTTTTCTCCAGAGCCTCCAGAGCATCCCAGGGATTCAGGGTTATGAGGTTTGTAACCCTGGATCCCTACACAAGCATTTAATTAAAAAGGATAAAAGATAACCATTGTAGCATATTTAAAATGATTTCGCTGCAGAATAAAATATTTTTATTAAATATTTTATTACTATTACATCCAAAAAATAGATTTCACCACCGACCTGCGCCGACCGTTGTTAGGCCTCACCTAATGTAAAATCGTTGTTCCGAACACAACGGTCCCCTCATATTTATGATCCGAGCACCTGTTCAGGAGTTATTCCACTTTTTCAGGAAAACCGCACGCGTGCGTAATTTAATTATTAAATTAAATTCAAACATTTGTTCTGGGCTCACCGGGCCTTGGAACTGCACACCGTCTCAGAGCCTGGTCTCGAATTAATTCCCATATAATATTAAAATAATACATGGAAAAATCCAGGACATTATATCTTAGGCACTCGGGGCCTGCCCGTGCTCTTTTAGTTGTGCCTGTATACATCGGCCCATACCTGTGTACATAGTTGTGTCTAGGTATCCTAGACATATACGAGTACATGAACATACACATGTACTCTATTAATGTATGTTTTCTTGGTTTTTTTATCTAAGTACTCTTAGAGTACCCTATGAGCCCCTAGAATAGGGTCACATACAGTTTGGTTGGTCCACATAGCGTGTGATATTTTTCCTCACCCAAAACCCTAGGAGCCATAACCATGGGACTACCTAACTCATGTTCTTCACAGTACATGCTTCGTAGTGGAGTTTTTTTTGAAAAACTTAAGTTTCTTCTTATGGATCCAAGATCCTCCTTTTTGGTCACCCCCATGCCCATTTACACCCAGAATTGGTGGGATCATCTCTAACCATTGATTCTGGGCCACCAGTTGTCGAGAATCATAATTTAGATATCCACATGAAGCCTATAGCCTTTCCTATTTCCCAGAGTACCTCCCCTTGCTGCTATGGATCCAAAATCCACTAAGTTATCACATGAATCCCATGATCCATCCCGAACCATACTAAAAATACCAATCCTTCCATCATATGCACAACCACTATAAATCTGGGGGTTTAATCATGCTCAAACCCACCCTAGAAATGTCGAATCATGATCCTATGGTCCAGTAACGAAGAAAGTGAAGAATGGGATGGGGAAAATCATAATAAAAAAAAGGCAAGACCATCATTTTACAAGAATTATTAGTCAATGATTATAAGTTAGATATTTCCATGGGTGATAACACGTGAAACAAGGGAAATTTATTGGATCAAAAATATAAAAGATAATAGGACTCATAAAAAGGATAAAATACTTATAGATCAAGAAGAAAATAATTAAATTAATGCTCAATATTTTAATAAAAAAGGGTGGAAACCAAAGATGACAAGCCTACCTAGGTTTGGATCGATCATTGGAAAATAACTAATTCTACAATGATGTAGAAGACCTGCTATGTTCACTTCCTCTTAGTACTCCTCGATCCAATTGTATGTCTGTAACACCCCGAGATTTTATGAAAAATATTATTTTAATTTCATTAATGTCTTGTGTTGTATGCTACACCAAGATTACCTTGCGCTATACGCAACACCGTATTAGCATGTAGTATACACAACACTATTCTTGGATCGTGTTACACACAATTTTGATAATTGTTATTCTACGCAACATTGAGTATATATATATATATATTCAATGTATAAATGAAATATGGTTGGATTCTATTATACGAAACAATGAAGGATTCTTTCACAACACGCAACCCTGACTTGGCTTGCATTACACGCAATCACGACCTTCCTCGATAGCGTGTGTTGTACGCAATACCGGGTTTTACTAAACAATGATATATTATTATAATATTGTTATGAACTAGCCGTTATGAATAGTATTAACTAAAATTTGAATTTTATAACATTATTATTCATCTTACACATTTTCTAGAACATGGTATAAGAACAAAATAATTTTTTCGGGTAAAATAAGTATTTTTCAAAAAATGCAGTTTTGCCACCTTTTGATGGTGCACCCACCTTAAATCGAGTTTTTGACATGTTTATAAGTTCAATTCGACAAAATAAAATACTTCTTTGGAATCAAGAAATAAAAATTTACTTGGGATAAATTTTTCGTATTATTCTGGTAACTTTCATATTTTGATGAATAGTAAAAACACGCTATATTTTAATGAAAAACAACTTTTTTCATCGTAATAATTTGTATGGTTAAATTATAATATTGAATGGTTTTAAAGTATAAATAAAATATATTTTTACCATTTAATATAATGTATGTCATTAGCATTGATTTTACATTGAATTCGTAGGTTAAATCAATTCAATCTTTTGCAATGTTTTAAACAAAAACCCATTTTCATTCAACAACGGGATTAATTTTAATTTAATTTCTGCATCTTCTGTGTATTAAATTTGAAACAATGGATTCCATATTTGGAATCAATGGGTCCAAATTATGTTAATAGGCTACTTTTTATTTTTTGGAATTATGAATAGTAACTTCGGTAAATTTTATTTACCATAGTTAAAGGTAAATCGGGTAATTAAGGGTAAATATAATATTATAAAATTACCCTAACACATGAAAAAATTCTATTTGATGGCTAAAAGTAAACCCATATCAACTAAGGGTTGTATTAGATTCATTTTATGGACTTTTGACCATGAAAATAATTTAATTATTATTAAAACCAAAGAAAGTGACAACATGTCACTCTCTTAAATCTTATAAGTATAATAATTTTAATTTAGTGATAAACATCATAAAACTTCGACCATGAATAGTCTCCAGAAAACTAATAAAATTATCTACATCATGATAATTTATTTATAATTTTTAGGGATTACATAATTTTCATTAATGGTGATACATTAATGATACAGAAATTATTTATTAAGTGGAAAATAAGTAATATAGTTTTTATTGAAATAATAATACCCATTAAAAGGCCCAAAAACCTGACCAAAACTTATTGGTAGTGTATATATACAACTTAACCATCCAATGACCTAATATATAACCGTTTGGATCCTTATAAAAGTGATTATGACACTTATATTATTTTATTTTAAATGATGCGAAAGTTGTCACCTTCATAATTTAATAAATATAACAATTTAAATATTGTGACTTTAAGATGATAAATTAAATTAAAAGTATTATTATGAAAGGTAATAGATTTATATTCATCATAGGATTTTATTTTAAATTTTTATGCAAAAAATCAGTATATTCAATAAATATACAAAAATGTTGTAGTAATTATTTTATTAAGAGATAAACCAAATAAATGGTTTTAAAAATAATAAAATAAATATTATATGAACTTTTTAATGTGATCCACTAATTTTATAGATACATATTACCTTTTATAAATATATTAAAGCTTTTAGTTTGAACATATCTTCTGTATATATTTTATTTAAATTCAAATAAATGAATAGTGTCAAAATTGACACTATTGTTATTTTATAAAAATAACATATTATAAAATTGTTTAAAAATCACAAAAATATTTAAAAATTATAAATTTATATTTATATGGTCTATAATGTTAGAAATTAAACAATTATGGAAAATTCACAACAAATAAGTAATTATTTGTTATAATTTAAAATTTAGAATTTTATTACCACAAATAAACTTAAATAGATTAAATAAGGATAAATCAAAATGTTAAGGTTTAAAATAAGATCCAAACATGTATAAATTTGATTGGTTGATGAGATTACAACCCTATCTCATCTAAACTTCGAATATGAGTCATTTTTGGAGGTTTTTAAGTGGGGTTATATTTATTATAAATTAATATTTTTAAGAATTCCAAAGGTGCCCCTCTCCTCCCTTATAAAAGGGCACCTCCTCCCTCTCCTCCTCACACCAATTTGAGCCTACAAGCTCAGACAACCCATGCCAAATTATCTTTTACACTTACCTAGAAACATACTAGAGGTTTTGGTCTACTTTAAAGACCAATCTTAGTGCCCTAAGAGGAGGTTTCAAAGAGGAGTATCGAAGAAGAGGTAATTTCTTCTCCCGATTATTTCAAGCTTCTTTCTTCTTCAACTTCTTCTTCTTTAGTTGTTTCATTATAAAGTAATAACATCAGTATGAATAATATACTTATTTTTTATTATAAATATGAAACAACTCCATTTCACCTTCTATCCATCCTACGGAAAACAAAATCACCGCGCGTGCGTACGTACGGAATACCGTCTCCACGCCGTGGTGTAATCTGTTTTTCCACCAACACCTTACATGGATGGGTATAATTGTGTAAAGAATAACTATACATAGTTATTATAACATCATAATGATTCTGATATATTGTATCATCCACTCCAATTCAATTCAATAATTATGGAAATGATATCATCGCTCGTGCGTACGTACGGACTACCGTCTCCACGACGCGATGAGATTCATTCTCCATGTTAACCATTTAAGAATGATTATAAAGTATATATAAGCAATAATAATGAAATATATGAAATTATAAAGCTACTGGATTTATGTATATATGTATTTCATCTACTTAATTCCATTCAACTCAATAAGGAAACGAAACCAGCGTTCATGCGTACGTACGGCCTACCGTCTACATGAACGGTGTATTTATTTCAATTTATATATCTATTATATATATGTATATTCTGAATATATATTATATATAAATAATGTTTTATATTATGGAATTATGAAATCGTGATCTAATTAATCATATGAATAATTACAAGTCAAAACACGGATGACAAATGAAACGATTTTACCCAAAACACTCTTTAACATGGAATTTACAAAAGAACGGGTAATATAAAGTCATAAGTGAACCATATATGATATCATAACAATGAATATGATTCTGTAATAAGTCAATGACATTATTTAAATCATTATATAGGAGGTTCAGATACATACGAAGCATATCGGACATAGGGTAAGGGATAAATTTTGCAAATCTCATTTTTATCCGAGATTGCTTATTCGTAAGTATTTACTGGGGTTATTTCTATCATCCATGTCCTTGTTTTATAAAAGTGTTTTCATGTATGTTTAAAGTCATTTTTACCCATTTTTTACTTTTTGAATTTTACTACATGTTATGTAAGGAATCTTTCTTTTGTTTACGTTACGAGGTACTTTTTTGACTTTTTCGACAAAAGTACGAGAAGAATGTTTTTTTAACTTATACGACATGAAAGGATTTTTACAGTTTCATAAAGCCTTATTTTCATGAATCTTCCTCCAAAATATTTCATTATTATTTTCAGCAAAATCTCTTTCTTTTAAAATTGCATGACGTTTTGTGAAAATAAATTGATTTTGAAGAAGAAATGATATTTTCCTCAAGAATTCATTTCAAGTATTTTATCAAAACCATTTTTCATCTAAGATGACATTATTTCATATGTGTATGTTTCAAGTATCATGTCTCTATGATTTAAATGGTTTAACTTTTCTTATGATGAAATGTCCATTTGTTTTATATGGATTATGAAATGATGGGATGATGTTTATGAAACCCATTTTATTCTTTGGGTTATGATGAATGTTTCAAGTTTATTTTGTGGCACAAGTAAGAATGATTTCAATATGAGATGGGTGGGACCTATATATCCCTCCAATGCATTGGGTAAAGATTTTATATCTCATTAGATAGACATGGCTGGAACGGAAAGTTAATCTGGTTCAGTGTTACAGGACTAAAATGAGAAGTGAACTCGATTCAGAATGGGACTCTGTCCACTAAGATGGTCTTGGCAGAAATGCCTTGGCTACTATGGAAATCATTACATATGATTAATGGATGCCACAATTACATGTTTTAGTCCCATGATATTTTATCATGGTTTATGTTCCATTATGATCTATGCCTTATGTACTTCCATGTTTTATGTCGTTGCTCAAGATTTTAATGTTTAAACATTATGTTCATGTTTTTAAGTTCCAATGTATATGGTATGTTTTATTTTATCCATGCTTACCCTTACTGAGAATTTGAACTCACCCTTTTTATGTTTTATTTTCCCCCAGGATCAAAAGAAAGGTTTTAGGTCAGGAAACAAAAAGTGGAAGATCTTTATGGGAGATGATGAAGATATTTCACCACGATTAGAAGATTACGTTCCAAGTTTCCAAAGACACTAAACTATTACGATCCTTGTGTGTCTGTTATTGTTATATATTAAGTATTCCGCTAAAGTAATGTAATATCCATGTACGTCAAGCTTTGGGTCTCTACAGTTGGTATAAGAGGAAAAGTTTAGTCAACCTTTGGAAACTAGGATGTGAAAACTTTAGTGAGATCTCTAGAGATATTTCTAAGGTATGTTTAGGGATGTCCCTAAGGATAAGTATACATATAGGATATAGTCCTAGAACTATGGAAACAATATTAGATTAAACTAAAGATGTTAGATATTGAAGTTACTCCCCCTTTATTATGATTTTTTCTTCTCACACTATTCTTTTTGGGTTTTAGAAAATGGCTGGAAACAAGATGATTCACGATAATGGAGGATATGATGGACAATGGAATGATATTATTCATGAGAAACCAAATGAAATGGTATTTGGAAGTCCAAACATCATTATTATGCCAAATCATCAATCTCATAATATGATCAATAAAGTAAAATTTGGTAAGTTTCCTGACTCGGCTAATAAGAGAAAGATGGAGTTTCATGATGATCATAGAGTAAAGAAAGTTAAATTTCCCCTATGTAAATCATGTGGGAATAGGCATCAAGGAGAGTGTTTAAAAGGAACTAGAAGATGCTTTGGGTGTGGAAAAGAAGGACACAAAGCCAGTAAGTGCAAAGGAAAAGGTTCAGTTAACACCAGGGATGAAGATAATGGTATTGCTATGACATCAACAATGGTTAAATGTTTTAAATGTGGAATGTACGGGCATTATGCAAACCAATTCCCTAAGGAAAAGTCTCATGAAGAGAATCAGTATGGTCGTATGGGTAGTATTTATGTTGATGATGATGAAGAGACTACAAATGATATGTGAGATGAAAGAATTGTTGAAGCTCGGTCAATGGTTTAAGAATGTAGTGGAATGATTACATGTTTATCATGTGTAATGTTGTATATGTAATCTCATGGTACTATGGAATAAAGAGACATCTAAGGATTGTTACACTGTTGTCTTTCCTTGAGTTTTGAAAGTGTATGATTAATGGTACCAGTATCCATGAAAGGTTATTCAGATATTTTTGGAATGTAGATGATATGCGCATAATGAAGGAATAAGAAGATAATGATATGTTTGATTGTATTCATGAGCTCATGATTGATATAAGAACTAAGTGATATCATGGTTTGAGTATATAGAATTTTGAGGATTTTGGTATGTGGAAAGTGTTAACTTTTAACTGCATTCATGTTTTCACTAAGGTTCAATGGGTTTTCATTTTTCAAGAGAATACATGATTAAGGCCTTCGAACGTTTGTAATGTGACCAACAAGACATATCTTATGATATATGGGGATCAACGATGGTATTAACATGCTTCTTATATGAAATCTCTGGTAATCGTTTTCACTATAATATGACAATGGACTGAAATATTATGGATAAGCCTAAAGATAAGAATGGATTATGTTGGACATAAGTTAGTATTGTTTAAGGATAGAACCTTTTTTCGATATTATTGATTGGATGATATAGTAATGTAGTTTTAGAAAAAGGACAACCTGCAGGACGGGCCAAAGCCCATCGCGTCGGACAAGGATGTGGGAATTGAACCCATAACCGAAGTGCGACTGGCCTTTATCGCCTACCACTGGCCTACAGGAAGTCCCTGGTTAGTAGAAACTAGTTTTATTTTATTAAGCGGTATGATATATGAAGTATAAGTTCATTTTTGGAACTATATACGATTAATCTAACCATAAGATGGACTTATAACTTTTTCTAACCTTTTGTTTGAAACAAATGGAATGACCCATCATTCTATCACATGATCTGCTAACACTACATGAATGACAAATTCAACTTCATTTCTTTAAGAGATGAAGTGGAAATTGTCCAAAGAATGACCAACGGTGAGAATATACCAAAATCACGAAAGTATTTCTTCTAATTCCAATTTCATCAACTTTAGGGAAATGATCTTGAAAACCAAAAATGTTGTCATAGTTCCCTTATATCCGATGAATCAGATGGTACCTTAGATCATCACAAATCAATAGCTTTGTGATTGTTGGCTTTTTCATAGCCATGTTCTCTACCACTCTCCATCAGAACTTGATGGTTAGATTTTTCTTCCATATCCATATTTTCACCTATGTTCTCCTATGCGGAAACCCAGTGATGAGTTAATTTGGGTAACCGTTACATTTCATACTTTAGTTTTTAAAGCCATGTTTTGGTATTCCTTTTTACGATGTGGGTTTCTATTAAAAAAACTTTCGAGTAGTAAACCATTTATAACCCCGATGAATTTCGAGGGCGAAATTCATTTTAAGGGGGGTAGAATGTAACATCCCGATATTTTATGAAAAATATTCTTTTAATTTCATTAATGTCTTATGTTGTATGCTACACCAAGATTACCTTGCGCTATACGCAACACCGTATTAGCTTGCAGTATACGCAACACTATTCTTGGATCGTGTTACACACAATTTTGATAATAGTTATTCTACGCAACATTGAGTATATATATATATATTCAATGTATAAATGAAATATGGTTGGATTCTGTTATATGAAACAATGAAGGATTCTTTCACAACACGCAACCCTGACTTGGCTTGCATTACATGCAATCGCGACCTTCCTCGATAGCGTGTGTTGTACACAATACCGGGTTTTACTAAACAACGATATATTATTATAATATTATTATGAACTATCCGTTTGAATAGTATTAACTAAATTTTGAATTTTATAACATTATTATTCATCTTACACATTTTCTAGAACATGGTATAAGAACAAAATAATTTTTTCGGGTAAAATAAGTATTTTTCAAAAAATGCAGTTTTGCCGCCTTTTGATGGCGCACCCATTTTAAATAAAGTTTTTGAAATGTTTATAAGTTCAATTTTACAAAATAAAATTCTTCTTTGGAATCAAGAAATAAAAATTTACTTTGGATAATTTTTTCGTCTTATTCTGGTAACTTTCATATTTTGATGAATAGTAAAAACACACTATATTTTAATGAAAAACAACTTTTTTCATCGTAATAATTTATATGGTTAAATTATAATATTGAATGGTTTTAAAGTATAAATAGAATATATTTTTAACATTTAATATAATGTATGTCATTAGCATTGATTTTACATTGAATTCGTAGGTTAAATCAATTCAATCTTTTGCAATGTTTTAAACAAAAACCCGTTTTCATTCGACAATGGGATTAATTTCAATTTAATTTCTGAAACTTATGTGGATTGAATTTGAAACAATGGATTCCATATTTGGAATCAGTGGGTCCAAATTATGTTAATAGGCTACTTTTTATTTTTGGGAATTATGAATAGTAACTACGGTAAATTTTATTTACCATAGTTAAAGGTAAATCGGGTAATTAAGGGTAAATATAATATTATAAAATTACCCTAACACATTCCAAAATTCTATTGGATGGCTAAAAGTAAACCCATATCAACTAAGGGTCGGATTAGATTCATTTTATGGACTTTTGACCATGAAAATAATTTAATTATTATTAAAACCAAAGAAAGTGACAACATGTCACTCTCTTAAATCTTATAAGTATAATAATTTTAATTTAGTGATAAACATCATAAAACTTCAAACATGAATAGTCTAAAGAAATATAATAAAATTATCTACATCATGATAATTTATTTAGAATTTTTAGGGATTAAATAGTTGTCATTAATGGTGATACATTAATGATACCGAAATTATTTATTAAGTGGAAAATAAGTAATATAGTTTTTATTGAAATAATAATACCCATTAAAAGGCACACAAACCTGACCAAAACTTATTTTCAGTGTATATATACACCTTAATCATCCAATTACCTAATATATAACCGTTTGGATCCTTATAAAAGTGATTATGACACTTATATTATTTTATTTTAAATGATGCCAAAGTTGTCACCTTCATAATTTAATAAATATAAAAATTTAAATATTATGATTTTAAGATGATAAATTCAAGTAAAAGTTTTATTGTGAAAGGTAATATATTTATATTCATCATAGGATTTTATTTTAAATTTTTATGCAACAAATAAGTATATTAAATAATTATACAAAAATGTTGTAGTACATATTTTATTAAGAGATAAACAAAATAAATGGTTTTAAAAATAATAAAATAAATAATATATGAACTTTTTAATGTGATCCACTAATTTTATAGATACATATGACCTTTTATGAATATATTAAAGCTTTTAGTTCGAACATATCTTCTGTATATATTTTATTTAAATTCAAATAAATGAATAGTGTCAAAATTGACAGTATTGTTATTTTATAAAAATAACATATTATAAAATTATTTAAAAATCACAAAAATATTTAAAAATTATAAATTTAAATTTATATGGTCTATAATGTTATAAAGTAAACAATTATGGAAAATTCACAACAAATAAGTAATTATTTGTTATAATTTAAAATTTAGAATTTTATTACCACAAATAAACTTAAATAGATTAAATAAGGATAAATCAAAATGATAAGGTTTAAAATAAGATCCAAACATGTCTAAATATGATTGGTTGATGATATTACAACCCTATATCATCTAATCTTAGAATATGATTCATTTTTGGAGGTTTTTAAGTGGGGTTAGATTTATTATAAATTAATATTTTTAAGAATTCCAAAGGTGCCCCTCTCCTCCCTTATAAAAGGGAACCTCCTCCCTATCCTAATCACACCAATTTGAGCCTTAAAGCTCGGCCAACCCCTGCCAAATTATCTTCTCTACTTCCATAGAAACATCCTAGAGGTTCTGGTCTACTTTAAAGACCAATCTTAGTGCCCTAAGAGGAGGTTTCAAAGAGGAGTATCGAAGAAGAGGTAATTTCTTCCCCCGATTCTTTCAAGCTTCTTTCTTCTTCAAATTCTTCTTCTTTAGTTGTTTCATTATAAAGTAATAACATAAGTATCACTAATATACTGAATTGTTATTATAAATATGAAACAACCCCATTTCACCTTCTATCCATCCTACGGAAAACAAAATCACCGCATGTGCGTACGTACAGATTACCATCTCCACGTCGTGGTGTAATATGTTTTTCCACCAACACCTTACATGGATGGGTATAATGGTGTAAAGAATAACTATACATAGTTATTATAATATCATAATGATTCTGATATATTGTATCATCCACTCCAATTCAATTCAATAATTATGGAAATGATATCATCGCTCGTGCGTACGTACGGACTACCGTCTCCACGACGCGATGAGATTCATTCTCCATGTTAACCATTTAAGAATGATTATAAAGTATATATAAGAAATAATAATGAAATATATGAAATTATAAGGCTAATGGATTTATTTATATATGTATGTCATCTACTTAATTCCATTCAACTCAATAAGGAAACGAAAACAGCGTTCATGCGTACGTACGACCTACCGTCTCCATGAACGATGTATTTCTTTCCATTTATCGATCTATTATATATATGTATATTCTGAATATATATTATATATAAATCATGTTTTATATTCTAGAATTATTCAATTGTGATCTAAGTAATCATATGAATAATTACAAGTCAAAACACGGACGATAAATGAAACGATTTTACCCAAAACACTCTTTAACATGGAATTTACAAAATAACGGGTAATATAAAGTCATACTTGAACCATATATGATATCATAACAATTAATATGATTCTGTAATAAGTCAATGACATTATTTAAATCATTATACAGGAGGTTCGGATACATACGAAGCATATCAGACATAGGGTAAGGGATAAATTTTGCAAATCTCATTTTTATCCGAGATTTCTTATTCGTAAGTATTTACTGGGGTTATTTCTATCATCCATGTCCATATTTTATAAAAGTTTTTTCATGTATGTTTAAAGTCATTTTTACCCATTTTTGACTTTTTGACTTTTACTACATGTTATGTAATGAATCTTTCTTTTGTTTACGTTACGAGGTACTTTTTTGACTTTTTCGACAAAAGTACGAGAATAATGTTTTTTTAACTTATAAGACATGAAAGGATTTTTACGGTTTCATAAAGGCTTATTTTCATGAATCTTCCTCCAAAATATTTCATTACTGTTTTCAACAAAATCTCTTTCTTTTAAAATTTCATGACGTTTTGTGAAAAGAAATTGATTTTGAAGAAGAAAGGATATTTTCCTCAAGAATTCATTTCATGTATTTTATCAAAACCATTTTTCATCTAAGATGACATTATTTCATATGTGTATGTTTCAAGTATCATGTATCTATGATTTAAATGGTTTCACTTTTCTTATGATGAAATGTCCATTTGTTTTATATGGATTATGAAATGATGGGAAGATGTTTATGAAACCCATTTTATTCTTTGGATTATGATGAATGTTTTAAGTTTATTTTGTGGCACAAGTAAGAATGATTTCACTATGAGATGGGTGGGACCTATATCTCCCTCCAATGAATTGGGTAAAGATTTTATATCTCATGAGATAGACATGGCTGGAACGGTAAGTTAATCCGGTTCAGTATTACAGGACTGAAACGAGGAGTGAACTCGATTCAGAATGGGACTTTGTCCACTAAGATGGTCTTGGCAGCAATGCCTTGGATACTATGGAAATCATTACATGTGCTTAATGGATGCCACAATTACATGTTTTATTACCATGATATTTTATCATGGTTTATGTTCCATTATGATCTATGCCTTATGTACTTCCATGTTTTATGTCGTTGCTCAAGATTTTAATGTTTAAACATTATGTTCATGTTTTTAAGTTCCAATGTATATGGTATGTTTTATTTTATCCATGATTACCCTTACTGAGCATTTGAGCTCACCCTTTTTATGTTTTATTTTACCCCAGGATCAAAAGAAAGGTTTTAGGTCAGGAAACAAAAAGTGGAAGATCTTTATGGGAGATGTTAAAGATCTTTCACCATGATTAGAAGATTACGTTCCAAGTTTCCAAAGACACTAAACTATTATGATCTTTGTGTGTCTGTTATTATTATGTATTAAGTATTCCGCTAAAGTAATGTAATATCCATGTACGTCAAGCTTTGGGTATCTACAATGTCATCCTTTGATCTCAATCTTCCAATGAAGAATGATCTCCTATAATCCTCCCAGGGTTATGTGGATAACCCTAGTGAAATTTCATAATGAAATATTTATAGAGGAAATTAGGTTAGGTCATTTAATAAAATAAGTAAATAAACTATTTATTTATTTTATTAAATTCCCCTTCCAATGACTACCTTAATTAGACAACCGATGTTGAATAACTTTAGGATGTGACTAGTGTAAAACCTGCATTACAGAATCAATCGTGTCTTGGATTTTTAATCCAAGTTCTCAAACAATTAGAAAACAAAAAACACAAAAAACTATTCCCACACTTGAATTAAAATGTATTATTATTTTTCATATATTTATTCTAGGGTCTTGATACACTTAAGTAGCACACCAAATCCAAGGATAAATCTAGATATTTACATATAAATTTTCAAAAGAAAAATATAATAAAACTAGATTCATTACATTATCCCCTCCTTCAATGATTTTGATATCTAAAAGTACAATATAAAAAAAGGTAGGGATACTGAGTCCATATCTGACTCTCTCAATCCCAAGAGCTCTCCTACATGGTCTCATGCTACCAAAACTCAAAAACCAATGGAATAGTCCATACGTATAGGATTCTCTCCTACCGACCCTCAATCATCACTAGGTACTACAAGAAGGCGGCTCCATCCTCAATGTCCATATCACCCCATTCAATAAAATGTATAGGTTCTTTCACACATATTCTCATCTATGATACATGGAAGACATCCTATACTCGATCCAATGTTGGGGGTACGTATAAGTAATAAGAAATCTCACCAACCCTCTATAAGATGTCAAAAGACCTGATAAACCTTGAGGATAACTTTCTTCCCCAGAAAAATATCCACAATCCTCATCAAGGAGATAATCTTAGAAAATCATGTTATCCCTACTCAAACTCAAAGATCATGTGATTTGGATCTGTGTAATATTTATGTCTACTCAGGGCTATCCTCATATTCTCATAGATCACCAAAACCTTCTCTGTCATTGCCTGCACCATCTCCATCCCAACTAGATTTGTCTCACCAATATTATTCCAACATAAGGGTGACCTCAAAGATATCCTATACAAGGCCTAAAAAGTTTTCATGTAGACATTAGAGTGATATATTTTATTATAAGTAATATATAGTAATATTAAGTGATCCTCCAAGCTCCAGTCTAAGTCGAACATTCATTACCTTAACATATCCTTCAACACTTTGATATTTTTCTTAGTTTGGCCATATTTATTGGGTTGGAACACCATACTAATATTCAATTAGGTCTTGATTTCCTCCTTAAATCCTCTACAAAACCATGATGTGAATCAAGAATTATGATTAGATAAAATTATTTAGAGTACCTCATGAAGCTGGATGATCTCCTGTACGTACAACAACCTTAGGCTCTCAACCAAACTCTACTCCCTAATGGAAAGAAAGTGTGCCAACTTAGTATATCATTCAATAATAAATTAGATATAATCATGTACTATCACTTATATGTAATCCTTATCTTGAATTCTATGGATATTTCATCCCATTTACACTATGGGATCCTAAGAGGTTGTGTCAAACCTGCCAGAACCTGGCACTCGACCTTAACTTGTTAACATATGAGACATCGAGAGATGGACTCAACAACACTCCACCTCATGTAAGCCCACCAAAACTACCCCTAAAGGTCCTTGTACATTTCTTCCACATTGGGATGTAAAAAAAAGGTGGAATAATGAAACTCACTCATCACCTCCTAATGCATCATGACCAAAATTGCTATCCATTCTTAGAAAAGGATGACATGATCCCCTCCTTTAGAAAATCCATCTGGTGCATCACCTATGGATATATGGTCATTAAGAACCTCAAAATTGATTACTCCCAACTGAGCCTCTCTCACATGTTGATGGAGTGTAGGAGTAACCACCATCTACTTATGGAAAGATACACTCTTCTCATCCACTAGGGTTATCTTTAAAGAAGCCAGCTACTTAGATGCTTCCTCCACTAAGTAAGAATGAAACTTACCAATTAGGGAATATACCAAAAACTTTCCCATTCAATACTATATAATATATCGAAGTCATATTCCCATATAAAATCCAAAAAATAACTCTATAATATGTTAATATATCTCTGAAGGAAGATATACTTGAGACTCCAATAGTATGAGTACACAACAAGGCACTCTCTTAGAAGATAGTGCCTCCACATATTCAGAGAGAATACTACCATTTCCAACTCTAGGTCATGAGTAGCCTAATTATTATCATGGGATTTAAACTACATTGAACCATATGTGATCACTGCCTACCTTCTCATCAACACACAACCAATCCCATTTCTAGTGGCATCGAGAAACACTACATACTCTAAAACCTCCTCTGACAGTCTCAACATAGGATCATTGGTCAACCTCAGCCTCAACTCACCAAAGGATCTCTTACACTAAATATTCTAGGTAAATGAATTCCCTTTATACATCAGTGTGGTTAAATGGGATGAAATCCTAGAGAAGTATGTCATGAACCTCCTGTAGTACCCCACCAAGACAAGAAAACCATGTGCCTTTGACATACTCTTGGGTAGATCCCATGAAAGAACTGCATCAATATTTACTGGATCCATATCTAAACCATGCTTAAAAATGACATTTCTTAGAAAGTGAACCTTGAAGATCCAAAACTAACACTTTAAGATCTTATCATAAAGTTAGTGATCCAATATTAAGTCTAGGACCAATAGGAATTTCTCCACATGCTCCTCCTCTAATGAAATGTAAATGAGTATATCATCAATGATGAAAACCAAAAATAAGTAAAAATATGGCTGAAAGATCCGGTTTATTAGAGCTATAAAAACTTTGGGGTTATTCATCACACCAAAAGTAATTACCAGGAACTTAGTGTCCACAACGACATCGAAATTTAATCTTTGGAATATCATCCTTGTGAACCCCCAACTAGTGCTATCTGGACCCAAGGATGATCTTCGTGAACCAAATCACACATCAAAACTGATCAAAGAGGTCATTAATCCTCAAAAGGGGTACTTTTTATTTATCATTACCTAGTTTAGGAAATGATAATCGATGTAAATCTTCAAGTCCCAATAATTTTTTTTCAAAAATAAAACTAGAGCTACCCAAGGGGACACACTGGTTCTGATAAATAACTTCTCTTGATGGTTATCCAACTACACCCTTAGCTCTTGAATCTTGGTATGGGCCATCCAATATGCCACATAAGATATCATTTTTGTCTCAGGGTGAAAGTTATTTCAGATGTCTATCTCTCTCTTCAGAGGTTATCCAAAAATGTAATGAGGGAAGACATACATAAAGTACTCCACTACTAAAGGAATCTAGATGATTGAAGAGCCTAATGTGCTAAGGGATAAACTCACCAACTGATGGGTGATGGGTTGTAGCTTCCTACCAGTGAGACCCACCTACTCCTCAATGAGACATCTCTATCCTACAAAGGAGAATATCATCCTATTTGTTTGAAGGAATATAACTCATCTAGGATGATAGTCAATCTGGGATCATACTATGAAAAACCAATCCATAATTAAGATAAAATCATAATGTTCCAACGTGTTGACTAGGAGTTCCCACAAGAAACTCTCTCTACCTAATGCCAACCCACATTTTTGGAAGATATGTGATATCAAAGAATCTACCCCTATAGAAACCTTGACCCATAGCTGTTGGGACAAAGTATTAATTGAAAGTTCCACCTATCACACAAGGGATAAAGAAATAAAGTAATGAACCAGTACTATATCGACTATTAATGGAGAAAGAATACAGAAGAAACAAATTTTATCTCAAATAATTTCTTGCATGGACTGGTCATAGTCCTTCATAGCATGCAACTACCCATAGCCTCAACTGCCAGCTCTATGAGCCTAACGTGGGAAAACTAATAGAGGTGTTTGAAGCATCTCATAGTTTTGTATTCCACCATCACCTCCTTCTTATAAATTTATAGATGATACTCTATCTACAGCACCTCCCAATGGGATGTCTTGACCATGCCTAAGAGATCCCTGATCTTGGAACTACCAATGTCGTAATTATTTATCCACCATCTACCTATCCTACCCAGCATGTTGGGTTGGGAAATAATGTTTCATGTGACCCCTCCAATCACAGGTATAGAATTGGAACTCACATGGATATTTGGATCCTCTACATGATTTCTAAGCCATATATCCACACATATTCTTTTAAAAATGATAATTACTTCTCAGACCTCAACTTCCGACACCTACTATTTTTGCAAACACCTCAGACACATTATTCTCACCACCATCTATAAATAACCAACATACCTCTTCTAGGAAGCTCTTATTCACTAGAGACTACTCTATAACTCCAATATATGTGGGAAAGCATAAGGAGACCACACTGGCATGAATGTATCTACAAATATCCCACTCAAAATTCTTCACAAAATACTCTTCCACTTTCATTTCATACTATTACAATTTGAGAGAATCCTTAATACACATGGATAATAAGAACAAGGGTTAATAATACTCAAAAAATAGTTATCAAAAGTTTGGTTATGATAGAATTGTCTCATCATGAGTCCATATAACTAGACTCCACTAGTACCCAACTGCTCCATGGAAAAGACTAGCTACCATTACAACCATTAGATCAGTCATGGTCCTCACAATATTGAAGACTCTGATAACTGAATCAAGACAATACTCTACTTCCAAATGATCTAGCTCTCCATGGAAACTCAAATTCCACTAAAGTTAGAAATTTCATAGCACGCTAAGACTACAGGCATCATCATCCTGAACTGTTGGTATTGTATGCTGCTCGACAGGTGGGGGTGGTACTCACTTCCCACTTGGAAGAAACACCTCACGATATGGACTCTAAATAGAGGCCTCATAAATTATTAAATCATCATCATAATCCTAGATTGATAACATGGATGGCTATCTTCACAGATACTAAAGGTGATTATGATATACCATGGTTATATGAGAATATACATATGGGGAGTTAACTTAAGTAGGACAGTTAAAAGACTCAATCATATATAATTCATGTACCACTATTTCCTATAACCAATATCTCAATAAACTATGTTAACAAGTTTGTTTTAACTGTATTGGTGAATGGATATTCTATCCTTCACATAAAAACATGGTTTCCTGGACTAAAATCTACACTCAAGACACTCTAACACCATTTTTCTAAGTCCCAACCAATTACTCACAAGGGTAAAACTCAAAACACCATCCCAAAGAATGAAATTCTCGAATACCAATCTATAAGGACTAAAAACACTAGATCCTGGATGACTGATGGAAGGTCGAACATCCATAACCCCAAGCCTTCCTCCAATAGGATAGTGTATGGTGAAAAGTGCCGAGAAGGAATAATATTAAATGGAATACCTTAGCCTAATTCACCTATATAAATTCAGCCAAACATAACCATGAAACGATGTAGATGAATATTAAAAAGACCAAACATATAGAGTAAAACCATGCATGAAATAACCTCAATGGATTGCATACGAGTTTGAAATAATAAAACCAAAGTGTAAACGGAAAAAATACATACCCAACCATAAATGAAGTCCCAAACTAAAAATAGAAGGAATAAAATAAAATAGATAGATCCCAACTCCTGATATCCATGTCCCAACCACTGTATGTGGTCATTTCACCCAAGAATCACTAATATCCATTGATGTCACCACATATATACCTATCGTCTATATAATACCTGACATGTGCAGAAAAATCCCATTCATGGGTGAGTATATATATACCTATTTGGTCACATAAAAAACCAAAAAGGTAGAAATATAAAGATTCATCAATGGTCAAATGAACCCATGTCAAAAGGGAATAAAAACCCATGATATACATGTTTACTCATAAAGAAACCCAGTAGAGAGAGAAAGGAGTTCTCTATCTCATAGACCAAATAAAGTTGATGAGTCTACTTAAAACTCAAAAATTCCATCTATGATTCCCAGTATAAAATTAAACCTCACCATAATCCATATGGAGGGGATTTCTACTTGCTACTATGCTTCACATATGAGTGAGACACAACTCCCATAGAGGACTTACATGCTAACAGAGCTCAAAGATGAGGGATTACCAATCCATAGATAGTGCACCTTCACCTATTGTATTGGAGTATAGAATTTACCTATATAAAGAGTATGGGGGTCCCGCACCTTGTTGTGATAGGAGAGTACCAACCTCAACATCTCTTCAATGATCCTTCCTAGATCACAACCATTATTGAGCATCAACTAAATAAGTTTCATTCTTGGAACACCTCACATAGTATATCATATGACAAAATTAAGGAAACCATAATGTTATATATGATAAAAAACATAGGATAGGCTACTCACAGGCCAAAATATTATTCATAAAGAAGGAGATGCGAGAAGAAGAAGTTACTGGGAGAAGTACACAGTGTGTATGGGGTCCACATGGTGTGTGACCCCACCTCACTTACTTGCCATTTTCACCTCTGGAAATGGATTAGGAATCCATGTAACATTACACTTCATGTACTAGTGGTACATGATGTGTCTCAACCACCCAATTCCTGTCTATTCACTTTTGTTCATGCCCATGTACAACACCCCATGTCCTTATACATGGACATGTTAAAGTATCTTGGCTGTGTCTGACTACATAGTTTTTCTTGTGTACTTTGGCCATGCCTGTGTGCACAACTATTTCTATTCCCATGTACTCCTATAGTACACTTAGATCCACCAACATAGGGTTACACAACATGTGGTGGGTCCACACGATGTATAATATTTTTCCTTTCCTGAAACCCTAACTGGCACAGCCAAGGGACTGCATGGTGTGTATTCTTTATAGTAAATTATGTATAGTTGTTTTTTTTGAATAAAATTAATTTTCTTCACTTAGATCATAGATCCACTTTTTTTCACCTTCCGTGCCTATTAAGAACCCAAAATCAATGGCCTTTGTCTCTGACTGTCGATTCTGAGCCTCCAGTGTCTAGAAATCAAAATACTACTATCTTCACAAATCCCACATCACACATCTTTTTCTCTATAACATTCCTATTTTTCTATGATTCCCATATCCATGAAATGGTCACCCTCATCCCATGATCCATCCCAAACCATCCATGAAACAACATTCCATTTTTTTTAAACAAATACTATGAATCTGGGTGTTTGATCTCACTCAAATCCACCCCAAAAATGTTTAATCATGACCCTGTGGCTCAATGATTAATAATGAAAAGAATGGGTGGAGTAAAAGCACAAGAAAAAAAGGTAAATCCATCTTTTTCCAAGTTTTTTCTTAGAAAAATTAAAATTTGGAGGTTTCTATGGGTGATAACATGTACAATGAGGGGAATTTATTGAATCAACAATATAAAAGATAATGGGGCTCATGTGAAGGATTAAATAATAATATATTAGGAAGAAAATAATTAAATCCATTCTCAATATTTTAATCAAAAGTGGATAAAACCACAATTGATGATCCCTAAATCTATTTGGATCGATCATTGGTGAATAAAACAATCAAAGATGATGTAGAAGACCCATTGCGTTTGTTGCCTCTCAATCGACCTCAATCTAATCATCTATCATAATATGATCTCAATGCATCAATGAAGAATGATATCCTCTAACATCCTAGGGTTATATGGATAACCATGGAGAAATTTCATAATGACATATTTATAGAGGGAATTAGGTTATGTCATTTAATTAAATGAATAAATGAATAATTTTTTTTATTAAATGCACCCACTAATAACTGCCTCAAACGAATGTCCAGTGCCAAATAACATTATGTCATGAATATGATAACCCATGAATTCTATAATCAATAGTGGTCTCATATTTTCCATTCAAGTTACCAAATAATGGGAAAACCAAAAACACCAAAATGATGCATGCACATGCATTAAAATATATTAATATTTTTAATATATTTATTTTGGGGTCTCAAGACACCCAAACACCACACTAACTCCAAGGATAAATCCAAATATATAAATAGAAACATTCAAAGTAAAAAAATACAATAAAACTTGATTCATTATAATAATTAATCTAAATTTAATGAAAAATGTAAAAATAAAATTTTACACTTTGATATGTAATATACACTGATCACTTATTTTTTGAAAGTGAATGGGAAAAGGTGTTATGTAATGAATTTGGGACATTCACAATGCTTTATTCTCTTGGAGTTATAGGTGATGTATTTCTGGAACGGTGGTTCCAAGGCATAGGTAACCGTGGATTAGAGAATAAATCTATATCTATTATTCTCATTGTAGGCTGCTGGAGCATCTGAACAATAAGAAACAAATAAATGCATAAATCAAGGAATTAATCCCAAAAAAGTATTCTATGAATAAATTGTAACATAATTATGTATCTAATAAGCCTGGGTAAAAATGGAAGTCCTCTCCCTCCCTAGTATATCTCTAGGTAGCTAATTACTCCTCTAATGGTAGCGTAAGTTCAGAGAAGGGGTGGTGGGTTTGATGGAAGACCCCTATCAATGGACTAAAACTAAATTCAGATGAATGATGACTCATAGAAAACATGTGAGGGGGAGGGGTTATCTGGGACAAGGAAGGTTTGGTCATCCTAGAATTTTCATCCATCTATGGAAGAGGTGACTCCCTTTATGCAGAAGTGCTGACCATGATCACCGGACTAATGAAATGTAATCAGAGAAATATTATCATGGGAGTAGTTGAGATAGACTCTATAATTATTTACAAGTTGCTTTAGGACACTGGTAACATCCCTTTGTCAATTGAGTACATCATTTGAATGTTTAAGTGGTTAGTGAGTCAACACACAGAGATTCTTCATGCATATCATAAAGGGAATATAGTTTCTGATTTTATGGAATCTAATGGGACTCAAATAAAGCGCATGGTATACTTTTGTAGTATTGGTTCCTTTCCTTTAGAGGGAGCTAATCTGGTGAGAGAAGATTCTCTCGGACTTCACTATTTTATACTACATTGATGGTAATGGTTTTGTTTCCTATTATTTCATATATTTATTGAATATAATAAAAAATTATTTTTTATGGGAAGTACCATAGATCATAATTATATGTGAGATATTGATATATAAGATCCTTCATATCATATATAATATATTTAAATTGATATGTAGAAGTTTATAATTCATAAATAACATATATGAGTTTACATAAAATATTGTAAAGGATTGATCCATAGTGATATGTAAGACTCAATCTAAATTTGTAATCTGTACATAAGAATTACTCTAAAATTCATGAAAAATGGAAAAGGAAAAGTTACACACTGTGATATAAAATATCCTTCAAGGAATAAGTAAGATTCTACCAAAGTGATAATTGGAAAATTAGTTGAGATAATAGTGGTACGTAAGATATTGTGGTTGATATTTATGATCCTACATATCATATGTAAGATATTTAAATGGATACATAACATAATATTTTGTACATATGATATTTTCTATGTTACTTTTCAAAATTCTTGGAGTTGAGTAGTATGTAAGATATTAGACTCCATACATAATATCTTACATATGATACATAATAATTGATCTATTTAAGAATTTAGAGAAGTATTGAGCTCCCCCATAATATGTAAAGTTTTTTAGTTTAAAAAAATATGATAATTATGGAGTTATAAATCAGATTATTATTATGTTATTATTTAATTAGTTTAACCTCATTGTTGAAAATTGATACCTTGATGCAATTTATGTTCTTTAAAATATTTTTTTTTCAATCTGTAAAGAATTATATGGATGAAAAAATATGCCAAAATTAGTTTTTTAAATTGAGATGGAGTCATACTATAATGAAAAATATACATGATAGTGTGTGATAAGGAGAGAGTTCTAATAAATATTTATAAATAAGTGATAATTATTTAATGTTAGGTTCCATGCTACCTGGTAATGAATAAAGAAATTATATTATAATAAGAGATCTTATGATGAAACCATATAAATATAAAAAAATATTAAGCCTTGAAAAATTCCTTCATTATGTAATAATTGTGCTTCTTGTTAAAAAGGAATTAATGAGAACCAAATATAAAGGAATTGAACATGGGAGGAAAACCCAAATGAGCAGTTGGAAATTTATTATGGATTGAAAATTTTGGGATAACACTCATGTGATTCGGGAGAGGTATTTATTGATAGGTTTTGTGGGATTACCCTATGATCATCCATAGTGGAAAAACCCATATAATGATTCATCTATCTTCAATAATCAAATGTGCATGAAAAATGAAAAGCACATCATACTATTAATGTAAAATATATTTCATCTATCATCTTCATGGATGAAGTATGTTTGATCCAGATCAATGAAGAAGAAAACAATGTATCCTAGTTCCAAGGGGGGGATACCAACATTTTTATCCTAGTTTATAACTTGAGGATTCCTGAATGATTGAAGGGGTACTAGTTCCATCACTTGGAGTTGTGAAAAAGGATCAAAATAAGAGTGATTTTCTTAAATCATTACATGAAACTAATAGTCACCACCACATATCCTTTCCACTAACTCTCACTAACAGGAGGGATAAAATCCATTTACATATCCAACCTCAACTTTTTTGATCAAATGGAGAAGCATTTTCATATCAGGTTTAATCAAATTCCACCCTTTCTATTAGTAAATGCATCAAACTCTTTAAATTCATATGAAATCCATGAATAATACATTCATAATAGATAATGACCAATAGAAACCATGTGGGAAAATGATGTAAAATTGTATGTATCTCATACATTAATATAATAAATCCTTAATCATATAATATGATACTGGAATATGGGTTTTAATCTTCTCTTATGATATCAAACAAATCATATGGTATGATATGCATCTCATGCATATCATCCCATATGATCCATGAATCATTATAATACTATGTTCTTGGATTTATGTGCATATATAACATTATCCCAATTTTACTTAAATC
This sequence comes from Viscum album, assembly GCA_963277665.1. NCBI lineage: Eukaryota > Viridiplantae > Streptophyta > Magnoliopsida > Santalales > Viscaceae > Viscum > Viscum album. The sequence continues at coordinate 1,884,969,956 of OY728132.1, forward strand.
CAACAAATACATAATTAAAAACTTCATAACACATTTTTAATCCATCAAAACTCTATTTAGACACATTGTAATCAAACTCTCTTCATTTTAGATCAATCACTTTGATCAAAACAAAAAACTTATCCAAGGGAATAATTATGTAACCCTAAGGGACTTAGCAGTATTGAAAATAGCTATGAAATATATACCTCATAGATGTATATGAAGAGAAACCTTTGGTAAAGCATTAGCGCTACTCAAGATAATAAGGGTTCTGTTTTGATCTCAAACATTCATACTCATATTTCTATATAGACTTGTCAACCACAAGATATATCATATATATCCTATATATACACATATAATCCCTTTTTCAAGAAACCAAGTGACTACTAGGCATGGAATAATATAAACCTAGTATATTCCATTTCTAATTTTCTTGATTCTATAAAAAATAATGACCAAGTCAATGAATACATCACAAGATATTCATCTTAACAAATGATCACATCACATGTGTAAAACCGCCACTAGAATCACTGGGTTTGAGCTAAAGTACCACATGACCTCATACATGCCTCCCCATATTCAAGAGGCTACGGACTGGTGGTGAGGGTCTAAGGTGTCATGGGGAGATTAATGCCTTGGTAATCATAACCATACACTATAATATAGAAACATATACATATAACAACTAAAATTTAAATATGAAGATAACATAAAAAAGATTCTATAAAAGATTTTATGTCAATTAATATAATATTAAACCAAATAGACATCCAATGTGGATGGTCTATAAGTATAAGTAGTATAAATGGAAATAAATAAATTAATGATGTTTCAATATCTGTCTAGAGTTCGTAGAAATACCGCATCCATTACCTAACTCTATGCTCCACAACAACCTGTCACTAGGTCCTTTCCCTTATTTGGGTCCCTAATTGTGAAGTCTATAGGCACATTGAGATATATTTTTAGGGTGCAATTATAAACCTAGTAGGACACCACTAATGTTTCCTTGACATAAGTTCACATGTATATAAAGGTTCATGTCATAATAAAAAAAGTAAATGAACATACAAGAATATGACCAATCACATATCAAGCGATCATGTGCTTACCAAGCTTCAATGAACCCCAACTGTACCTACTTCAATACCATGCTGAAATAATTTAAAAATTAGTCACTATAAGTATTAGATAATTCTATGTGTCTTAGTCCCACTTTAAGGATAATACAAAACCATGACCCATGGATACCTACTCTACTATGATGGTACTCACACATGGAACTCCAACATCAATGGGACTATACATATCCTCAAGAATATTCCCCATCAACACATAATATTGGCATATAGACCCTCTTCCAATGGCATGTGGAATTTCCCCTCTTGGGAAAATCACATGAAAACTCTATCACTATATATACTGTATTTGGAGTCACAATCAATGAGTCATGTAATCAAAGCACCCCCTTTACGGGGCTGGCTATGTTCATCAAGGACACTTGTCAACCTTATCACTGAAATAAAGGTCCCACTAGCTATATAAAAATCTATATGTAAGACATAACATAGAAATGAGTAACCTATCACAATAAGTATTCCATAGGCTATGAAATAATACACAAGTAAGGAACACCATATAAAGGAACACATAATCCATACAATTAAAAGGCCTCACTAGCCACCCATGCATGCCAAACATACCTTACCATGAAAGGGTATCTACACTACATAAATACACATAATACAAACATTCTAAACAACTCCATACAATGTCCCAAGAGAGAAAGTACTTCCTATCATTAGTGTGTTGATTATTATTTCCAAGATCCATCGAGGGATGATACCCAAGTCATTAACACACATAAAAGATCACTAGAACAAGACCCAATCCATCATAAAATAGTATTAAGTATTTTTATTTAAGGAAGATACTATGTTAAGAGACTAAATCTATATAAAATTACCAAAAGAAACTTTTTTCCAAGAGAATATCTTGGATCAATCAAGAAGGGGTCACCAATTCCCATAATCCAATATTGATATATCAATAAAGCATAAATACTCAAATAAATATGGATTTATATTCATAGATATAAACAAAATATATTGGATATATAACCAATTCTAGATAATAAGGTGAATTAGGATTAGAATGGATTGAGCATACCTTAATGAACACCAATAGATAAATATAGACTTCAAGAATTAAATAGAAGAGGAAGAGGAAGCCTAGAGAACTAAGTGATATATCTCTAGAATATTTTGTTCATAATGGGGTTATATTAGGGTGAGGGTTCTATGAAAAACCATATTAGAGTAAAATAATGAAAACTCCATTATGAAACATTGGTCTAGGAACCACTCACTGGTAGGTGAGCCTCTTTGACTAACTGGTGAACCCAATAGTTGGACTATAACCAGCCTATTATGGGTCATAGGGATCTATAGAATGATGGGTTCCACTACAAGCACCATTAGCTATCAAGTTCACCTCATCGGCTAGCTGGTGGCCTTATTTTCGCCATCATATGGCCCACTGAAGCCTCCAACATCTAAAAATCAACTCCAAGACCCCTTTACGCATAATACACACCTTCAGGGGAAGGAAAAAAGAATAATATTCATTATAAATTAAACCAAAACACTCCTAAAAATTGAGGATGTTACAATTATCCCATTCTAAGGAGTTATCATCCTTAAGAAGTGTTTCTTGTGGTCTTGATCAAATAGATTAGGACAGTGTGCCCGAAAAAAGAACCCACACTCCATAGTATCCTCTTGAATATGAAAATGCTACCATAGGACTCTAATAAGTGTCATTATCATCCTTTTCAACTTTTTCTCACTCCGTTCTATGATATGCACCGAGCACTTCACAAATGTTGTGTCAGGATCAAGCTCAATGTCTTGGATAACAATAAAATGAATAGGATTAGGGATGTATTTCATGAGCTGGGATACATAGAACATATAATGTATTCCTTGATACTATAAAGGAATATTAAAATGGCATTCCACTGGCCCAATATGATCCATAATATCCAATGGTCTAGTAAATCTAAAATGTAGCTTCTCTTACTTTTGTAACAATCGATGTCCAAATCAAGGGGTTACTTGAATGAAAATTCAATATCCTATAGTGAACTCCAAAAATTTACTCCTTTGGTTGTGTATGATTGATATCTACTCTGTGTAGTGATTAACCACTTGAAAATCAGTTATAATCTCTCAGAGGTCTCCTATAACTTACCTGGCCCCACAACTGTTGCTTTGTCGGCCTCATAAAAACATAATGGGGAGCAACAAAGATGACCATAAAGAGCCTCAAATAGATCCATATGAATTTATTCCTAGAAATTTTTATTTTCCATTAACTCAAATAAATATAGGTGGTTATACCATTCTCTAATAAATTATATAATTCATTCCTAAAGAATATCCACTAATATTCAAATCGTCTTCTCTAACTCTCTATCAATCTTTGGGTGATACATTGTACTCAGTTTCAATTGGGTACCCAAAGTCTTCTGTAAGACCTTCCAAAACCATTGCATAAAGTACAAGTATCTATATTATAGGATTTATAAATCCATGTAGGTGTATAATCTATTATATATGTATATTTCTTAGCTCATCCATTGAAAGGGTCTCTCGAATCAGAATGGCATGAGAAAATTTCATTATCTGATCAAGCATCACCCAAATAGAACCATGAATCCCTGAAGTCCTAGGTAACCCCATCATGAATTCCATAATCACACCATTCCACTTCCTTATTGGCACTATAAGCGATCGAAGAAAACCACTGGGATACTGATGCTCGAACATTACCCATTGGAAAGTAAGGCATCACAAAACTAAACCGACGATGTCCCTCTTCATACCTAGACACTAAAACTAACATTTAATATCATGGTATTTCTTTTTTGACACTCTATTAATATCCAATTTGTAAATATGAGAGTCTATTATTAGTTCCTCCCTCAAGGAAGTCGGTACTGCAACCCTCATATGAACATATATAATGTCATCATCACCTGAGGACCATCGTGGAACTAGATAACTCCCTACCAATCATTCCCACATCACCATACAATTGAGATATAACTATTAGAAATGATTCAATCAGACAAATAATGGAAACATGATAACTAAATAAGAACATTTCATTACTCCATGATCCTCAGATGTGTCCGCTAACCACTCAACCATCAAAATCATTAGACATCGTTCATCCTATAAAGGGCACTCTCCAAACTCCTGCATCTCCAGTGTTTTCCTACTGAGAGAATCTACAATGACATTACCTTTTCCTGGAACATAAATCATATTGAATTCAAATGTATATAGATACTCCATGTAAAACCTCTACCTCAGATTCAGGTCCCGCTAAGAGAGGATGTTTCAAAAAATCATGTGGTTTGTATAGATTCCCAAACTCCATCTGAAGAAATAATATCATTAAAACATAAGTGTGTAGACCACAAACACCAACTACATGTCAAGTATTGGGTATTTTTTTATCATGGGTTCATAGCTGACATAACCCATAAGTGACTAACTAAACCCTCTATATCAACAAAGAACCCAACCCAACACCTAAGACATCATAATAAACTTTTCATCCAATACTAGGCTCTGGAAGAATGAAAACAAGATATATCATCAATATTATCTTTAAATTTAGGAAGTCCTCTTTACACTGATTCGACCACTCAAACACCACCACTTTTTTTTTCATTTCTACCATCAGTGCTACCAAACAAGAGAAATCCTCGATGAAACATCAATAATACCCTATAATCACAAGGAAACTTCTGATATCAAACACATTATTAGAGAATAAACAATACATCACAAAATCTACCTTATTTTAGTTCACTAAAATCCCCACATCATAACTTACATTCCTAAGGAACATCACCTCCTAAATAAAAAAGTGGCACTTCGATAGTTTATCATAGAGCCAATGCACTCAAAGTTTACTCAATACAATATAAAGGTTCCTAGTATGCATATATGGATCCCCTGAATATATCAAGATATTATCCATGAATACAATGATGATGGAGTAAAGATATGGATATAAAATGTTTTTTCATGAGATCCATGAACATCTATAGAGAAATTTTCAACAAAAAAGACATGATAAGAAACATACACATTCCATACATATTATTAAACTTATCTAGAGAATATCCTTCTATATGGACCAAATATGATGTTATCTTGAAGGAATACAAATCTTGGAAAACCACCAGGATCCAAGTAACTAATTAAAAAAATCACTAATCTAGGGTAAAAGGTACTATTTCTTTATCATTACCTGATTCAACTTCTTGTAGTCCACACAGAGTGTGAAAAACCATATCTTCAAAACACTTTATTTCATGATTTATTACATAAAGTTATACATAATAGAACACCCAAGGATCATAAGGACTACTAGATTTGTGAAATTAGGTACATAAAACATTAACTTGATACATGGGTACAACATAATTATTTAAAAACTCTAAAACATTCTATAATATTCCTTGGATATTTTAAAACTACATGGGAGAACCTGGGGACATTCAAAAGAAAGGGGTGAGATATCAATCCCAATAAGGGAATAAAAAAACCATAGAATAAGTTAAATAAGAATATGTGATCAAATTGGTACATCATTGTAACATAATAGGGGTGAAAATAATAATATTGAACAATGAGGCATGGTATAACATGATAACATAGATCCAACATTGAAATGTGGAAAAAAATAAAACATGACATAATAAACATATTTCAAGGATAAACACTAATAAAACATAACATATTGTGTTTAGGATAACTTCCCATTCACTATACAAGGCCTCTCATGGGATAAAAACTTTACCCAATGCATTGGAGGGCTATATAATTATGGGCCCACCTGTCACATTTATATCATGTACATGCATAAGTGTAAAACATAAATCATACAATATAAGGATGTATTTCATAAATTTTAACCTCATTATTAACGAGTTTGTGTTGCATACATGTAAATCCCAAATCAATGAAGTACAGGTACAACTAGGTGAATACCCCTGAGTGGAAATGGAGATAGGTATTCACTATACAAATTTTGTTATGGAAAACTGTCAGAAAATTTTGGAATCATAATTGGTGTACATAAAGGTTTATATAAGGGGTGAATGATAGATAAAGGGTTCTCTATTTACTTTGGTATCATAAGGATATTAATAAGGTTATATAAAAATATATCCAAACTTGACAAATTGTAAATTAAAAGGCATTACAAAAAGAAGGTTCTTGAATAAAGAGGTTAAGGATAGGATCCCTTACCTTGAGAGGGTGATTATAAAATCTTGATAGGAGATTATTAAGAGAATTGGGGAACCTTGGGGGATATAGATAGGGAAAGGAAGATAAAAGTTGAGCTCAAATTTTTTTAGTGAAGATGAATGGGTGGTTTGGTGGGTTTATATAGAAAAAGACAGGAGAATTCTTAATTAATTTCCAAACATAGTTTTTGGACCCTATATGTTAAAGTAATAACAAAAACCTCTAAATGGTTTTTGACCATGGTTTCTACCAAATAGGATTTGTTTTCATTATTTTATAAGTGTAAGAATTGAATTATTTAAAATAATATATTAGTGATGTGGAAGTGATTCGTGTTTTTAAATAATTGATTTTAAAAATTTAAAATATAATATATATTTTGGTGGATTAATTAAGGGTTTATAAAATTAATCAAATAATTTTAAAAAAATATTATTTTAAAGGGGAAACTTAATTTTCATCATGGATACTCACTATAGTATTTATTATATCACTTTGGGCTTTTATTATGTCATAATACATATCATATAATTATATCGAATTTAATTTTCACCCAAAAAATTTAATTTCTAAGATAACTATAAAAAATTAACCATTGGATAATTTTGACATGATAATTTCAAAAAATAATATTTATTTTATCAAAAGAATTCTCTAAAAATTATTATTTATATTTTTAAATAAAAAATCCTAATTTATTTATGTTTTTTTACAATAACAGTTTTTTGACCCTTATAAAAATTACATTTTACTTCATAAAAATATATTATAATTTATATTTAATAATAATATTTTATTAAAATAATATTTATTTAAAAAAATATTTAATTCATCAAAATGAGTGTATTTATTGAATTTATATATTTCCCAAAAATACAATTCATGTTTTGTCGTATTAAGATCTTTTTTTTATCAAAAACATTATTTAATAATTTATAAAGTAATAATAAAAAAGGATAAATATAATCATTTTTTTATTAAAAATAAAATATATAAATTCATATCATTAGGGTATATATATATATATATATATATATCCCTTTATGACACCAGTGAATTCTCTAAGGGTAAATTGTGTGATGATGAGATTTTAGTGGTGTGATTTGGCGAACATGGTTTGGTTCGTGATCTCGATGAGCTTAAAATTATCCCATTAATATTTTATCTCATGCTTCATTTGTTAAATATTTTATTGGGCTTGGTCAAGTACAAATACCTATGATACTATCTATCTCATAAGTTCTAATAAATGGGATTTATAGGGTACAATCCTAATGGTTGTGGTCATCACTTCCCTTGTATATGTCAATTGGACTTTAGAATAACCCTTAATATACTAATTTTAATGTTCAATATACAAATACTGTATTATCAGCAATTATGGTGCTTAACGATATTTTAAATTAGACAGTATATAACTTATAATGTTCCAATATAACCAAAGTAGTGAATGAATTTTTATATAACTATATTAACTAATAATACATTTATTAATTAAGAAAGATAATTTCATTTAAAAATGTTTGGGTCATTACATTAACCCATCAAAAAATTTACCCTCTAAATTTTCATTTCAATCACTAAAATAGATGATGGTACTTCTGGTTCATCACCTATTCTGATTCCCAGGTAGCTTCCTTAAAATTTTGGTTCTGTCATAGTACTTTGACCTAGTGAGTTATATTGTTTTGTAGAACCTTGTCTATATGATCTAATATCTTTATAGGTTTCTCCTCATATGAAAGATCATTCTCCAATGGTACCACATTTGGATTCAATACATGTGAGTTGTTTCATATGTATTTCCTCAAGAGGGATGCATGGAACACATAATGTACTTGAGATAGGTTAGTTGGGAGTGCTAGTTGATAGGACACCACTCTGATGTGATCAAGGATATCAATGGGGTTGATGTATCTAGGACTAAGCTATCCATTATTCCCAAACCTCATTACTTTCTTTTATAATGATATACAAAGGAACACTTTATCTCTGACCTCAAACTCCAAGTCTCATCAATGATTGTTTGCATAGATTTTAAATTATTTTTTTGCAAATTTCATGTGATAATGAGTGGTTTGAACCATCTATATAATCTCTTGGATAAGATCAGGTCACACCATCCTCCTCTCTACAAATTCATAACAGCACATTGGATTCTATAATGTAAGAACTCAGTTCTTAGTTTTGAGGTACAAGTTTCTTATTTTCTCTTTTCCTTAAGTGTTTTTTCAGAAAATAAGGAAAATGGGGAAAAATCCTAAATTTTGGAAGTACACGCCGTGTAATTTTTCCACACGCCATGTACTTTTTCCACACGCCATGTGATTTTGGACGTGTAGGATGAGTACACAGGGCATGTAGCCTTGTTGGAGACTAAGGGTGTAAAAACCGACTACACGCCATGTAGTGGTCCTTTACACGCCGTGTAGTCAGTCGGTAGGAAAATAGTAAGGTAGTGGCCAGCTGTGCGACAAAACACACTGTGTACTCAAGAAGACACGCCGTGTAGTCACGTCGGCAGATGAACTGTGCCACGCTGGCGGGAAACCGCCAGAGGAACAGTTAAAAAAATGGGAAGTACACGCCATGTACTTGGAAATACACGCCGTGTACTTTGTTTTTTTTTCTTAAAATGGGCAGTCACCTCCCCTGTTCACAGGGAGGGCTTAGAATGGGAATAAGGAGCGGGTTAAGGTGGCCAGAGGTTTGGAGATCCGCCGAGCGCACGTCGGGAACCCGTTTTCTTCACCGTCGATCTCCCTGGAACTGCACAGGTGAGCTCTCCCTTCTCCTAGAGTAGTTCTTACCAATTCTTCCCTGTAGGTAAGTTATTTAAGTTTGAATGAGGTTTATTTTCACCTTAGATCTACGTCGTTCTAGGAAAAATCAAGGATCTTCGTTCGCGTATATCGTTTGTGGGTGTTAAAGGTAGGTGGCTTGGTGTTTATTTTCCAACTATTGTGCGTTTTGTGTGTTTTTGAGCTACGCACCCATATTTGGGGTGTCGTGTGGCTGAGTACGTGGCTATTTTAAATACCTATAAATGTATAGGTGATTAAATAATATTTTAAAACTATTGTTTGGGATCACTTCTTGGATCCAGGACCACCCCGAGGGTGCGTTCCTCTGTTTAGCCATTTGGCCAGGATACCCAAGAGTATGACTTGTTTAATTATGCATTACTTTTGACTTGAGAGGAATTGTATGTAATTTTCATGTTTATATGTTGGGAATGGCTCGGTTACTTATGCCTAAGGGCGGTGTTATACTATAGCCTGAGGGCGTGACTGTATTAGCCTGAGGGAAACGTTCTATTAGCTTGAGGGCAAGATTCTGATCACCTGAGGGTTTCGTTTCAGTTTGGACTAAGGGAAAGATTCTACTTCACCTGAGGGAAATGCCTGAGGGTGAGATTCTGTATAGCCTGAGGGAAAGCCTGAGGGTGTGGTTTTACTATATTAGCCTGAGGGCAAGATTCTGGTTTGCCTGAGGGCTTGGTTCTATTGAGCACAGAATGTTATTAAATTAAATGGTTAAAATGAATAATAAAATGACAATATGACTGGTAAAGGTAGTTACTTATGAGTAATACTTTATTTATTTCATTTTACTACTGTACACAATTGTTTCATGCTTTCACACAGTTGGCCACGAGCCTTTGGTGGGTGCCTACTGAGAATTATTTCTCACACCCTGTTTGAGTCATGCTTTTCAGCCCAAACAGATTATATTGCTGCAGGTGTTGATAGGGGTAGGAGTCCTTATACAGGTACTTCATTGCTACCGAGGAGTAGGGGAGCATGAGACCGAGCTGAGGCTCGCGATGCTACCGGCTGTTTTGTTCTATTTTTCTTTTCTGTACTTGTACTATACTGTATAGCTGTGTAACATGTTCTGGCTGCTTTCTTAAAATACAAGGCATGTTGCACCATTATATATACTGGTTGGTTGTATCTAATGCAGTTGTTTATTTCCGTTGTCTATGGTTTACTGCTTTCACTTTTGTTGAATGTTTTAGTTCATTCCGCTACGCTACACTTTGAAAAATGAGGGAATAGTTTCCCCACTATCAGACCTGGGCCCTCGCTGCTAGTCGGAAGCCTCTAGTGTTTGGGAAAATGCACTTGAGGTCATGTGGAGAACCGGGTTTGGGGAACCCGTTGAGTGGCACCCGGATCCGGGACGTTACAAAGTGGTATCAGAGGTGTTCTTTTCTTTGAATTACTATTTAGAGTCGTAGTCAGGGATAGGAAAGGAACGGTAGTTGGTAATAAGCTGTGCTCGGGCGTAGATAACCCTTGTATAGGGAAAAGCTAGTCGACCTCATATTGTAATTTTACTGATTTTGCAATTTATGGTTGATATGATTTTCACCGATGGGTGACGCACTTGTATTGTGCTGTTTATATTTGATCCATGGGTTCTATTTAGTTGCAACCTGATGAGATGAGGGTATGACATCTCATGCATCATTTAGTCACATGTTAGAAATCACATTCCATGCATAGTTCCATGCCATGTAGGTGCATTAGGAATTGCATGTTATTGTGATAGTTTTTGTGCTATAAAAGCATGCTGTTGTGATAGCTGCTTGATAAATACTTGTTATGTGATAGGGTATTTCTGTATAAGTTGTTGATAGAATGGATGCCAAACTTCGGTTTTTGGGGAGTATGGGTCCTCATTGACCGGAATTTGGTGGATCGTTAATTTTTTATTTTGTTATAACACATATAAGATGTCAAACTTTGATTCGTGGAGAGTATGGGCCCTCACAGATCAGAATTTGACACTTAGGTGTTGTTTTTCAGTGTTTTCTGGGTTCCAGAGAAGTTTCTGAGGCATACTGTCCGGAAAAACCATTATACACGCCGTGTAGTACCTTAAACACGCCGTGTATGGCCTTCTGTTCGGGAAGAAAAAGAAAAATTTTTGAGTACACACCGTGTACCCGGAGTACACGTCGTGTAGTCTCTTCCAATGTCACAAACCGTGTGGGCGGTGACACGGGGAGGGGAAATGCTTGGGGTGCACACACCGTGTACCGGATGTACATGACATGTAGTGTTGACCCGGAGTCCGCCTGTGTAATTAACAACACAGACAGAGGAGACTTAAGACATACACGCCGTGTCACTGATGAACACATCGTGTAGTGTGACCTGGGGACTCAGCCGTGTAACTAACAACACGGGTCGGTTTCACCTCTCCTAGAACACGCCGTGTACCTGTGGGACATGCCGTGTAGTCTTGTCCGAGGACAGACCATGTGGACTTATCTGTGTGGCTGGAAAACGGGGTGGAGTACACGCTGTGTTCGGGTGTCACACGTCGTGTGGTATCAAGCCGAGTAGTCGGCCGTGTCACAAAAGACACGGGCAGTTTGAAATAACACCATACACGCCGTGTAGATGACTTACACGCCGTGTAGTTTAGTTCTACGGGAGCCGTGTGGCTCAGTCGTGTAGAAGGACCCGGGCAGGGGAAGAGAATTCAAGTACACACCGTGTAGTTAGTATACACGCCGTGTAGTCTTGTTTTGAAAATTTCTAATTCCTTATTCCTCCTGTTCCCCTTTGGGTTTCTTCGTTTTTGGTCTTTGATAATATTGTTCTAAGGTGTGCATTTGATCTTGTAGTGTCATTCCGCCGAGACAACCACACGTTGTTCGCCAGGAGAGCGGCAACGACTATAATCCAGAGATAGTGGGCCATGGGATACTAGTTGATACTCCAACAGAGCCAGATGCGGCGCTAGCCGTTATACCAGACACAGGTTCGGAGGCGCAATTCCGTGAAGGCTTCATGTGGTTCATGAAGAACTTTCAGGGAGCACCACAGCCTGCCACATTTATGGATGAGCTGACTCGTATCTTCTAGCAGCAGCATCCACCTACGTTTACAGGGCATGGAAGACCATAGGCTGCGGAGTCTTGGCTAGGATCGATGCAGACTATTTTTGAGCATCTTGAGACGCCTCTAGGGAAGAGGGTCAAGCTCGTGACTTATATGTTACGTGATTCTTCCAAGAGGTGGTGGGATGTTACCACCCAGTCAGAGCATCACAGATACATGGTGTGGGAAGATTTTTAGGTAGTCTTTTATGAATTATTATTTCCAGAGATGTTACTGGCAGATAGAGATTGAGAGTTCATGAATCTGCAGCAGGGCGCTATGTCGGTGATGGACTATTCTTCTCGTTTCACTGAGCTTCAAAGTTTTGCACCCGTTCTGGTGGGTGATGAGACATTGAGAGCCAGACACTTTGAGGATGGTCTTTGTTATGACATCCGAGCACTGGTGAATGTTTTTAGGTTGCCTTCAGTACATGATATTATGAACCAGGTGCTGATTTCAGAGAGGAACCTGCGGGAAGCTAGTAGTCTGGGCCAGGGCGGTTCAACACCTGTTACTGGTACTATTTCTGATGGTAAGGGGAAGAGACATATGGACTTCTCTCAGGGTGGCAGTACCAGCCAGGTAGTTTCTTCAGGTGGCCTGATCAGATGCTACTAGTGTGGTAGAGAGGGGCACAAGAGGCCACAGTGTCCACAAGACCCAGTGGAGTGCCGAGTTTGCGGCAGAATGGGAAATCTGTAGCGCTTTTGCAGGACATTCCCACCAGTGACTAGTGAGAGGGGTTCTGTACAGGCTCTGCATGTGGGAGCAGGACCAACAGCTTCTTACCAGTCAGGGAACTGGAATACATTAGGGCGTGCATGCCGAGATGGTGGTCATGGCCGTGGTAGCCAGACACCAGGATCTCAGAGGCAGCAGGGCGGGACAACTCAGGGTAGCCAGGCTATGTCGCAGGTTCACGGCACTGGGTAGGCATATGCAGTGCAACAGACCTAGTAGGAGCAGGATCCCGGACCTTCTACAGTCATAGGTACTATTCTAGTAGCTTCTGTCTTGTATTAAGTACTTTTTGATACACGTGCTACTCATAGTTTCATATCTGTGCCCGTTGTGGAGATCCTTGGGCTCTGTGTTTATTCTTCTTCTACTATTATAATGCTAGACACTCCGTTGGGGACTAGAACGGCTGGTGTGCGTCAGTGTAAGGAGTTCCCCCTTGAGGTTGGAGGGTGTCACTTCCTTTGGTACCTCTATGTCTTAGAGATGAAAATCTATGACCTCATTCTCAGGATGGATTGGTTGGTTCCCTTTCGAGCCTTTGTAGACTTCTATTGTCACAGGGTGCATTTCACGTCACCAGAGGGTGGAGAGTTTCTATAAAAAGGTGAATGGGATGTTTAGGAAAGTCGAGCTGGACCAGAGCATCATGGGCGAAGTGGAGTCACAACCCAGATTGCGAGTTTATATCTGGATGATCAGGGGACTTTCCAGACGAATTTCCCTCCAGTTGTTGATCGTTTCAGGGATGTCTTCCCAGACAACTTTTCTGGTCTACCTCCAGAGCGTGAGGTGGATTTCTCTATTGAGATTGTTCTAGGAGTAGTACCGGTGTCCATTCCTCCTTATAGGATGGTCACTCCTGAGTTGCAGGAGTTCAAGAGGAAGTTTGAGGAGTTAAAATCAAAGGGTTTTATCCGACCCAGTACTTCTACTTGGGGTTCTCCGGTCCTTTTTGCGAAGAAGGCAGACGGTACCCTCAGACTCTGTGTGGATTATCGGAAGCTGAAACAGTTGATGGTTAAGAACCGATATCCCTTGCCAAGGATATATGATATTTTTGATCAACTTCATGGAGCACGAGTGTTCTCGAATATTGACATGAGGTCAGGATATCATCAGGTATGCATGAGACCATCAGATATACCGCTTACAGCCTTTCGGAGCAGATATGGTCTGTACGAGTACATGGTTATGCCATTCGGACTCACGAATGCACTAGCAATTTTTATGTCTCTGATGAATAATGTGTTCCATCCTTATCTGGACTCTTTTGTGTTAGTATTCGTGGACGAAATCTTGGTGTACTCTCACACTTGACACGACCATGCCACCCATATTGAGATCGTATTGAGTACACTGAGAGAGCATGGGCTATATTCTAATCTCTCCAAGTGCCACTTTTGGATGGACCAGATTCACTTCCTAGGTCATATCATCTCAGAGGCAGGAGTTTCAGTAGACCCAGAGAAGGTGAGAGCAGTAGTTTCCTGGGAGAAGCCTAAGAACGTGTTTGAGATACGAAGTTTCTTGGGACTGGCTGGTTACTATAGATGCTTCATCCAGGACTTCTCCCACTTAGCAGCGCTGTTGACGGGTTTGACTAAGAAGGGTGTGAAGTTCGTTTGGTCAGAAGCTTGCGAGACAACCTTTCAGGATCTGAAAGGAAGGTTGACATCAACACTGATCCTGATACTCCCAGAGCAGGGGAAGATCTATATATTTTACTATGATGCATCAGGTATTGGGATGTGAGCAGTGTTGATGTAGGGAGATCGAGTTGTTGCATACGGGTCTCAGCAGTTGAGGCCACACAAGAGGAATTACCCGACGCATGATCTCAAGTTGGCTGCGGTTGTGCATGCATTGTGCTGTTGGAGACATTATCTATTAGGAGAAATTTTTGCAGTTTTCACTGACCACAAAAGTCTCAAGTATATCTTTACTCAGCGTGACTTGAATCTGTGGCAACAAATGTGGGTTGAATACCTTCAGTCCTTTGATTTTGAGCTTGCCTATACACCTGGAAAAGGTAATGCAATAGCTGATGCACTGAGCAGGAGGACTCAGATACAGGTTGTGCAGGAGGCCAGTGATGAGTGGCTGCTCATGGCATTGTTCTCTAAGATGCATTTTGAGGTGCATGACAATCAGGGGCAAACTTATCTTTCCTCTTTAGCTGTGACTTCTACCCTCCTGGATAGAGTGAGGATGAGACAACTATCTAATTCAGAATGCATATTTCTACAAGAGTTGGAGGAAAGTGAGGACCCTCCTCTTAGTTAGATGATAGGCGATGATGAGGTACTGCATTTCCATGGATGAGTATGGGTTCCAGGGGATATGCGTGAGGAGATGATGTAGGAGTTTCATGCTTCAGCTTGGGGAGTTCATCCCGGGGTTACCAAGATTTACCATGACGTGAGACGTCAGTACTGGTGGCCAACTATGAAGAGAGATATAGCTGGTTTTGTTACGAGGTGTTCCACCTATTAGCAGGTGAAGGTGGAGCATCCGAGGCCAGCCGGACTGTTACAATAATTACCCATCCCAGAGTGGAAATGAGATGATGTCGCGATGGATTTTGTGACTGGTTTTTCGAGGTCACCTCGAGGCAATGATTCCATGTGGGTTGTTGTAGATAGAATCACGAAGGTAGCTCACTTTTTTCTGATCAAGTAGATCTTCGGTGTGGACGAGCTCGGAAAGTTATATATCCAAGTGATCGTACATCTTCATAGGGTCCCTCGTTCTATCGTTTCTGATAGGGACACCCGTTTTATTTCTCGTTTCTAGTAGAGTTTTTAGAGGGAATTGGGTACACAGGTGCTTCTGAGCATAGCATACCACCCTCAGATAGATGGCCAGTCAGAGCGTACGTTACAAGTGCTTGAGGACATGTTGCGTGCATGCGTCCTAGACTTTGGGGGATCTTGGGAGAAGCATATACCCCTAGTTGAGTTTTCCTATAATAACAGCTTTCAAGAAACTATTGAGATGGCACTATACGAGGCTTTATATGGTAGACCATGATGATCACCTTTGTGCTGGTTAGAGGCAGGTGAGGTAGCTTTACTGGGACCACGTCTCATGCATGAGACATCTGAGCAGGTCCAGTTGATTCATAAGCGGATGACTACCATGCAGTCTCATCAGAAATTGTATGCTGATTGCTGCAGATGACCCTTGGAGTTAATGGTTGGGGATCAGGTTTTCTTGTGTGTTTCGCCGAGGCTGGGATACAAGTGGATCAGAAGACAGGGTAAACTTTCACGAGGTATGTGGGGCCATTTGTGATTCTGGAGAGAGTAGGGCCGGTTGCCTATCGGTTGCAGTTACCGCAGAGGTACTGATCCATGCACGACGTCTTCCATGTATCTCAGCTGCGACGTTATCATTCAGAACCATCTCACATCTTTCATCCAGAGGAGGTTGAGATGGAGGAAGATGCGTCCTTTGAGGAGCATCCGATCCGTATTGTTGACAGGAGCATGAAGGTTCTCTGAGGCTGGTCAGTTACTCTCGTACGGGTTCTATGGTAGCATGGCTAAGTGCAGGATGAAACCAAGGAGCAGGAGACCAATGTACGTGCTCGGTGGCCGGAGTTATTCACGACTATATCTTCACCACCCTTGGAAGGGAAATTCAGGTATGAATTGCTTTAAGGGGGGAAGTTTGTAAGAACCCAGTTATTAGTTTTGAGGTACAAGTTTCTTCTTTTCTCTTTTCCTTAAGTGTTTTTTCAGAAAATAAGGAAAATGGGGAAAAATCATGAATTTTGGAAGTACACACCGTGTACTTTTTCCACACACCATGTGCTTTTGGCCGTGTGGGATGAGTACACATGGTGTGTAGCCTTGTTGGCGACTAAGGGTGTAAAAACTGACTACATGCAGTATAGTGGTCCTTTACACGCCGTGTAGTCAGTCAGCAGGCAAATAGTAGGCAGTGGCCAGCTGTGCGATAGAACACACTGTTTACTCAAGAAGACATGCCGTGTAGTCATGTTGGCAGATGAACAGTGCCACGCTGGCGAGAAACCGCCAGAGGAAAAGTTAAAAAAATGGGAAGTACACGCCGTGTACTTGGAAATACACGCCGTATACTTTGTTTTTTACACTTAAAATGGGTAGTATCCTCTCCTGTTCACAGGGAAGGCTTAGAACGGGAAGAAAGAGTGGGTTAAGGTGGCCAGAGCTTTTGAGATCCACCGAGCGCACATCGGGAACCCGTTTTCTGCACCGTCGATCTCCCTGGAACCGCACGAGTGAGCTCTCCCTTCTCCTAGAATAGTTCTTACCAATTATTCTCCATAAAGAAGTTATTTAAGTTTTAATGAGGTTTATTTTCACCTCATATCTACGTCATTATAGTAAGAATTAAGGATCGTCGTTCGCGTATATCGTTCGTGGGTGTTCAAGGTAGGTGGCTTGGAGTTTATTTTCCAACTGTTGTGCGTTTTGTGTGTTTTTGAGCTATGAACCCATATTTGGGGTGTCGTGTGGCTAAGGCCGTGGATATTTTAAATACCTATAAATGTATAGGTGATTAAATAAGATTGTAAAACTATTGTTTGGGATCACTGCTTGGATCCAGGACCACCCCGGTGGTGCGTTCCTCTGTTTATCCGTTTGGCCAGGATACCCGAGGGCATGCCTTGTTTAATTATGCATTAATTTTTCCTTGAGAGTAATTGTATGTAATTTGCATGTTTATATGTTGGGAATGGCCTAGTTAATTATGCCTGAGGGAAGTGTTATACTATAGCCCGAGGGCGTGACTGTATTTGCCTAAGGGAAACGTTCTATTAGCATGAGGGTGAGATTCTGATCACCTGAGGGTTTCGTTTTAGTTTGTCCTAAGGGAAAGATTCTACTTCACCTGAGGGAAATTCCTAAGGTCGAGATTCTGTATAGCCTGAGGGCAAGCCTGAGGGCGTGGTTTTACTATATTAGCCTGAGGGCAAGATTCTGGTTCGCCTGAGGGCTTGGTTCTGTTGAGCACAGAATGTTATTAAATTAAATGGTTAAAATGAATAATAAAATGTAAATATAACTGGTAAAGTTAGTTACATATGATTACTTATTTGTTTATTACATTTTACTACTGCACACAGTTTTTTCATGCTTTCACACAGTTGGGCATGATCCTTTGGTGGGTGCCTACTAGGAATTATTTCTCACACCCTGTTTGGGTCATGCTTTTGGCCCAAATAAATTATATTTCTGCAGGTGTTGATAGGGGTAGGAGTCCCTATACAGGTACTTGATTGCTACCGAGGAGTAGGGGATCATGGGACTGGGCTGAGGCTCACGATGCTACTGGCTGTTTTGTTATGTTTTTCTTTTCTGTACTTGTACTGTACTGTATAGTTGTGTAACATGTTCTGGCTGCTTTCTTAGAATAAGAGGCATGTTTCACCATTATATATACTAGTTGGTTGTATCTACTGTAGTTGTTTATTTCCGTTGTGTATGGTTTACTGCTTCCGCTGTTGTTGTATGTTTTAGTTCATTCCTCTGTGCTACACTTTGACAAATGAGGGCATAGTTTCCCCACTATCAGACCTGGGCCCTCGCTACTAGTTGGTAGCCTCTGGCGTTTGGGGAAATGCGCTTGAGGTCATGTGGCGAACCGGGTTCGGGGCACCCGTTGAGTGGAACCCGGATCTGGGATGTTACATATAACCTCTTCCCATACAGAGCCTCATATGGTGTCATTTGAATTCCAGAATATAAACTGTTGTTATATGAGAACTCTATCAGGGGAAGGTATTGATCCCAACATCCTTGGAAATCCATTTAACATGATCTCAACATTTAATCTAGAGTTTTAATGTATCTTTTAGACTAACCATACATTTGAGGGTGATAAGAAGTTCTAAAGCTCATTTCTATATCTAATTATTGCTAAAAGATTCTCCAAAACCTTGAGCTAAAACTTGGATCTTTATTAGTTATAATAGAGGGGTGAACTCCATGAATTATTACCACTTACCTTATATATATCTTGGAAAGTTGGTTGAGAAAGAAATATTCTTTGATAGTAATGAAATGTTCCAAATTTTTAAGGTAATCAAATACCACCATGATGGATTTATTTCCTTTAGGTGTCATTGGGATTCCTATGATGAAATCCATGGTTTTGTTTCTTCATTTCCATAATATTATGGGTAATGGTTTCATCATACCCTTAGACTTTTTTCATTCCTTTTAGACTTTTTAGCATACAAAAAATTGAGATATAAACTCTATAATCTCCTTCTTCATGTTATCCCACTATAAGTTTTTCTTTAAAAATATTTAAATATTAGTTTTTACTGGATGAATAGAGAAGGATGATCTATGTGAATCATCTATAAGTTCCTTCTTCAGTTATGGTTTTTAAGAGACACTTATCAAGGTTCTAAAACTTATAACTCTGTATTCAGTAATGTTGAACTCTGGAATATTCACTACCTTCTTATATAGAAACTCATCATCTTTTTGGTCCTCCTTGAACCTATTAATAATATATGGTTAATAATTTATTTGATCAAGGTAAGATGAATATAATTTTACTATTCCCATGTAAATCCTCTAAATGTCCAAGAATATTGAATCCCTTCCAATCCTCATCATGGATAGGCTTTAAATATCCTATATACTCAGAGCATATTCTAATTTTTTCACCTTATCATGATGGTAATTGATTGGAAAATAATAATCCTTGATCATATCCAAACACATTCATTGGTTCATATTAAGGTTATTTTGTGTGAATATATAATTGAGGCTTTTATAATCTGTATATATATCATACTTCTCACCATTGAGATAATGTCACCAAATATTAATTGTGAAGATCATTGCTACCAATTATAGATCACGTGTTGGGTAGTTATACTCACAGATATTTAATTTTAGGGAGGCATAGGATATCAAATTTTCATCATGTATGACTACAAAACCCAAGACCTTTTCAGACGCATCACACTAGATCATAAATCCTTCTCTATTAGTGGTTAATTTGATCACATGTGTAGTGATTAACCTCTTATTTAACTATTTAAAGATTTCTTCTCATTCATTAGTCCAAAAAAATGACTCCCTTCCATGTAATTATGGTTATTGAGATTGAAAATTATGAGATGTTTCTCAAAAATAGACAATAGTAACAAGATAAACCAAGGAAACTATAGATTTTTATCATAGATTTTAGTCCGATTTATCCTTTAATTTTCTATACTTTTAATGGAACTAAAGATATCTCTTTGTTGGTGATAAAATTCCCTAAGAAAGTTACTTTCTCTAACCAAACCCCACAAGTATCTTACTTTTTATATAAATTTTCCTTCAATAAGGTTTTGAGTATATTATTTAAAGGATCCTCATATTCTTCCTTTATTTTAGTGTAGATAAGAATATATTATATAAATAATAATAAAAATTTATTAAGTTAATCCTTAAAGAATTTATTCATTAAGTCCATGAAGATTGTTGGAGATTTAGTGAGTCTAAATGAAATCACTATGAACTCATTGTTCCCATAACTTGTACAAAAAACGGTCTTTGAACTTGCAGTTCCCATAACTTATACAAAAAGTAGTCTTAGAGATATCTTCCTTATTCACCTTTACTTGATAATATCACAATTTAAGATCCACTTTAGAGATGTATTGGGATTATGTAGATGATCAAATAAGTCATCAATCCATGGTAGAAGATATTTTTTTATTTATCATGATATTTTTGAGCTCATGATAATCAATGTAGAGTTGCATTTACTCATCCCTATTCTTGATGAATAGGATTGATTCACCCCATAGTGAATCACTTGGGAATATAAAACCTTTAAATAGATTCTCTTGTAATTTTTTCTTTATCTCTTCATGTTTAAAAATGTCTATTCTATATGGAGTCTTGGATATTATAAAATATCTAAGTATGAGCTCAATTGAGAACTCAAACTCGTGTCTAGGAGGAAGACTAGGAAATTATTCCATAAAAAATAAGAAAATTCCATTACAATTGGCATGTCATCAATGATAATATTTTTATTAGTCTCAATCATTTGAGATAGGTACACTTACTCACAAGGTAATAATATCCGTGCTTGATATGATGGTATCAAATAAGATTCATCCTCCTCCTTTCACTTGTATAGAATTGGAGAGTGATTTTTGGTATAGAGGGTTATTTCCTTCTCTAAACAATTTATATTGACTCTATACATGGAAAACAAATTCATGCATATAATAACATCTAATTCCTATAAAGGGAGAATCATAAGTTTTTTTGGGAAATTCAGCCCAAACTTTGGTTAGGGGATGAGTTATATTCTTAGGATGAAATAATTGACCCATTTTTAATCTTCATTAATAACTTAGATTCTATGTTTTTAGGTGGTGTTTAAATAGTTCTACTAAACTTGGGTGATATTATAGAATGTTTAGAACCATAATCAAATAGCACATTTATTATCCTTTAATGAGTAATTATCATACCTATCACCACATATTTGTTAGGATCCACCCCATAAGTTGTGATGGAATAATATCTCTCATTATCTTTAAGCCTTGTAGGTTGTTTCCATTAGTTATCATTAATAACCTTGGGCTTAGTGAATTGGTAAGTATAGCATACCCTGTTACTTGCAGTTGAATCATTGGAAAATAAACTAAGGTTTGACTGTATAATTCCTTTATTCCATCACATTCATGAGTTTTTCTCATTGAAAATCGCTAGAAAGGATCCCTTACTTCTTGCACCAAAAAAATTTCTTGTCCACTTTAGGAAATTTTTATGATTCTTCTTCCCACACATTTGACAAGTTGGAAGTTGGAATTCATTTCCACTACGAGTTTTCTCCATAACACCACTAGGATTAAAATCCATTCTTTGATTCTTATCTTTAGACCCATAAGACCATAGAGATTCAATAGTCTCTATTTTTAATTTGAGGGAACATCAGAAAATTTTCCTATATCTATTAAAGTATCAAAGTGAAAAATATTTTCATAGAATTAGATTTAAACCACAAAAGAAGTGGCCAACTTTAATTTTTTGGGGAGATGTCAAAGAAGGAGGTGAATCATGAAATTATTGTGAAGTTTCCTTATATATCCTGATGGATTCATCATATTTTTTCTTATGTCTAAGGAAATACCTCCCCATTTTAGGTCATAAAGTGTGAGGAGAATATTTTTCAAAAAACATTTTCCAAAATTACTTTCACTCTATTGATTTGATCTCCTTCTCA
Source organism: Viscum album (assembly GCA_963277665.1). Taxonomy (NCBI): domain Eukaryota; kingdom Viridiplantae; phylum Streptophyta; class Magnoliopsida; order Santalales; family Viscaceae; genus Viscum; species Viscum album. Next base: position 1,884,992,154 of record OY728132.1, read on the forward strand.
GGCTTTATATTTTTGTTCAACATACACAATTTATCAAATTCTCCCATCATAAAATAAATATCCATATTGAACTTATCTTGAACAAAAAATTGAAGGATATATAATATATTTTCAATGGATTTGGTCTATTACTCTATGACTAAGGGATTATAATATCTAATAAAATTCATAGGATTTTTTCACAAAAAGGTCTCAATCATAACATGATGTTATCCCAACAAGGTTAAATATCTTGAGAGAGGGGGGAATCAGGGTATGATAGATTAAAAAAACTTCCCCTTCATATCTTTTTTTGTTGTAAAACAAAACATTCTTCTCTCCCTTTCTCATAGCAATAAATGAATAGAAATAAAATAATGAATGAGACACATGAATTTTAATTTTTTCACCCTCACTAGGATACATCCAAGGAGTATAAAAAAAATGTGTTTACGTACCAAACCCACTAACACTCAATTTCAAAATATGGTTTCAACTAGATCACTTTTATTCCCAGGCTCACTGCCCTTACAAAGTTCAGAATGAACTCACTATCCCTCCTGGTTTACAACCAATCACAATTTTAAGGCTCACTTATCTCTAAAATGAAGTTTGGTCACTAATCCTTCAAAATAATCTTCTTTGATCAATTGAATCCATATGTTTTACACCTCATTTAGTGTATCATTTAGTTCCACTTTCATCCATTTGATGAATACCACTTTACCATAGATTTACTGGGAAATCCCTTCTAGTTCACACATATTCTTTTGCACAACCTTTGGATGTCTTTCATGAAACTTTATCACCTTGAACACAATATTTAACTTTTACACAGAATTCCAAATCATGTAAGAATTTTATTCTTTACGTGAAAATCTTTTTGTGTGAAACTCCCTTGGCACACACCTCTTACGTGATTTAGACCCCTGGTTTTATCTAAGGTTTGAGCTACTAAAATTAGGGGACTAGTCATCAATTTATAAACCTAGATGACCCTATACACAAAACCCTAATGCACATTCCTTTGTGTACATAAGATTTACCCCAGTGCACAACTTTGTGAATCACCATCACCCTTGTAGGCAACATCATTTTCCAAAAACAAAATTTTCGTTTCTCTAAATTTTGGACCCAAAAAATTAGAAAACACTGTGAAACACCACCACATTATATACTCACTTTTTGTACCACCTCCATAGCATCCATTCCTTTGTCTTGGATATTTTTAAACATATAATTTCAAAAATATCTTTGATGTAATTCCCCGACCCCAGTTACCCAGAGTCGGTGCATTATTATAAAATATTGGCATGATCACAAAAGATCAAGTCTCAAAAGACTGATTAGTTTAGTAGCCTTGGAATCACTAGATACATTCATAAAGTTTACATTACTTAATAAAGTGAAAACTACAACAACATGTTGTATCCACACTTGTATCCCCTTATACTATCCCTGCAGGTCATTCATAAAATACTTCTTCACATCCTGGGAAAAATAAAATATAGAAAGTGGTGATCTCAAATGCTCAGTAAGGGTAAGTAATACAGGGGAAAATGACATAAATATTAATCATGGTAAATAATTGAAACCACATGCCTTTACCAATAATAAACATGAATACTTTTATGGAAATAATATGAGCTGAGTAAATAATTCCATAATAAAACATAATCATGGGTATTCTACTAGTCTAATGACCACATGAACCATCAATATTATTTCCATAATGAGGGAATGTATAATTCCATACATTCTGAAACATTTTGTCAAGGCCTCAACCAAGATGTCTAAAAATGATTTAGGCCTCGACCAAAACCATAAATCAAATTGGGAAAGGGCCTCAACCAATTCCACGTCTAGTTATCTCATTAGACCTACCGATGCATCGAGGAGCTAGAGTGGGCTCCACCCATCACTTACTAAGTCCAATACATTCCTCAAATGAAAAGGTTTAAACATATCATAAACATTTGTATTAAAACAAGCATACGAAATGTTAATAATTTAACCATAAATCATGAATAGTATAAAAATAGCACATCCACAGTAAAACATATCAAAAAACCTTCAATACAATATGAAAGTTTTGTATCATAAAAATCAACTTCAAATAAACTAAAAATCCATCAAAGGATATTCACATAGATGAAATCAAAACCCTTTTTAGAGAAATATTTCTTTCTATTTTGAAATAATTTAAGAGTCAAATAATTATAAAATAAAACATTTACTTTGAAAATATTCTTATATTATTGTAAGGGAACCTTCGACGAGTTTATAATGGTAGAAAATAGCTGCACCCACCGTATAAGTTAAAAAATACATTCTTACCTTAATTTTTTTGAAAAGGTTAAAAAGTACCTTGTTTGGAAAATGACAAAAAGATTCCTTTATAAACATATTATAAAAATTCAATAAGGGTATAAATGACTTTAACCCATAGTCTATAAAATAGTAAGAATGTTTTGAAGTACATTTTTAAGAAACATGGTTGTGGATGATAAAGAGGTCCCAGTAGATAATTACGTATAAACAACCTCGGATAATGAAGAGATTGTGAAATAGCCCTTACCTTGTACTTTTCCTTGGTTGAGGGTAGGATAAACTCCTGTATAATGGTGAAATAATTGTTACGAAATTATACAATAATCATATACATTAATATGATATCATATATGATCTTTTAACATTGCTTTGTTAATAATATCTTAGTATTATCGTCGTTTCGAGTGTTAACTTACTAGTTTTCTTTTATATGGTTTGTTAAATAAGTCATGTTTGTTATGGATATTTTGCATATTATTAATATCCCGAATTATATCAAGTCCTTAAACATTATTTTTAATCATCAAATGAGAATTATACTTGCATGGATACGATGGGGAATGAATCTCATTGTGTTTGTGGAGACGGTATTCCGTACGTACGCACAAGCGACAATATCATTCTTTTGATAGTAAAATAATATATAATTGGATGTTATATAATATATAAAGAATCATTATCATGTTATATTTATTATTTACATCAATTACATATCATTATCATACCCATACAAATAATAATGTTTTGAATAACAATTACACCACAACGTGGAGACGGTAAGCCGTACATACGCACGTATGGTGAAATGTCATTAAAAGGATGGATAGAATACTGAATATGGTTGTAAAATATTTATAATAACATCATAGTATATATAATATACTGGAGTTATTATTTTATAATGTAAATAGAAAGGAAAGAATAAGTTGAAGAAGAAAGGAACTTGAAAGAGGGTGGTGAAAACATTACCTCTTCTTCGGGTTCTTCCTTTTTATTTGATCAAAAGGGATCCTTAGGTTGGATTTATGATAAAAATAAGGCCTATAGGTTGAATTTAGGGAAGTTGAGAGAATATTTGGTCTGGGGTTGGCCGATCCAAAAGGCTTTGAAGGTGTGAATTAGAGGGAAGGGGAAGTTATCTTTTATAAGAGGGGTGAGGGGCACCTTAGGAAAAGCTAGAAATATTATTTTATAATAAATTTATATTTGATTTATAATGGCTCCAAAGTAGATTAGTTAAAGTTTAAGGTGGGGATAGGTCGAAAAACACTCAACAAATATGTTTTAGATAGGTTTGGGTCACTATATTAACTTTATCTTTTTGATTTAACTCTTAGTTAAATAGTTTGACATTTACCATGTCTCTTTGTATTTTTATATTATATAGTTAATAAACATAATATAAACTTCCAAGAAACCTTAAAGTGGTAAATTAATAATAAAAATATCATTATATAAGTACTTTGGCCTAAAATTATATTTTTATGAATATAATATCAATTAATAATATAATATTTGTTTTAAAAACTCATTTATGTCAATTTTGACACTATTTAATAATTGATTTTTGTTAAAGTCTTAACAAATTTATTAATTCAAACCAAATTCATTTAAGAAATAATAAAAATTCATATTAACAAATAAAATTCTTGGATGTCATCAAAACTTTCAAATTTGATTTATTTTAACATTTATAATACCAATTATTTGATCGTTTCATTAATAAGGAAAATACTGCATCATTATTGTGTCATAAATATATTTACTTATTAAATATATAAAAATTATAAATAAAATACCATTATGTAGGAAATCTTTTTTTCTTTCTAATTAATATTTATATTCTAAAATATAACATATATAACCCTATGTAAAAATTGTTTTTCTAAAAGATATACGCTTTTGTCATTTTTGTATTTACTTTAACTTAATTAATATAAAGTGTCATTATCACTTAAAAGTGGATCCATGGGGTCCCAAATTCGACCCAAATATGACCATGGTCGAAAATGTATCAAAAAATAGGGTTAGGATATGTTTTAATGTAATTTATTATAATTATAGTATTATTTTTTACCCTTATTTACCGGATTTACACTTTAACCACGGTAAATAAAATATTTACCGAAGTAATTATTCAAAATTTATAAATATAAAAGTTACCTATTTACACAATTTGGACCTCCTGATTCTAAATATGGAATCTATTTTTCTAAATTCAAAACACAGAAGTGACAGAAATTAATTTAAAATTAATTCTCGTTGTTAAAACAAAAAGCGTGTTTTTAAGAGATAATAACCATCAAAAGATTGGCACTTGCTTATATCCAGTTTAAATTTGAAATTATGTCCAATGAGAAAAATTGGATTAAATAGTAAAAATATAATATAATTATATTCTAAAATCACTCAATTTCATAATTTATCACTATTAATTATTTTGATTAAAAAAGTTGTTTTTAATTAAAATTTAGTGATTTTCACTATTCATCAAAATATGAAAGTTATTCGAAAAGTACCAAAAATTCACCCTAAGATAATTTCGATATTAATAATCCAAAAATGAAGTCCATTTTTAAATATAAAATGTATAAAATTTCAAAAAGTGGGTATTACTATTCATAACGGCTAGTTTGATTGGTTGTGGTGTGTGTTAGAACTCGAAGTTACATATAACACACGCTACTGTATTATTCAAAGATAAGTGTACCGTAGAAGCTTGGGGTGTTACATTCTCCCCTAATTCAATAAATTGCATCCTCGCAATTTATGCTCGGTATTGGAAACTTGGGGTTGACATTTCAAAATATCTTAGTTGAAATCCCACATCGAAAAATGGATTAATGATGCCTCTATTTAAAATAAAGAGTGGCAAGTATGAAGGTTAACAAAAATAACACATACTAGGGTTCCATGTTGGAAAACATGGATATGGAAGATAAATCTAACCACCAATATCTGATGGAGAGTGGTAGAGAACATGGCTATGAAAATACCAACAATCACAAAGCCATAAATTTGTGATGATCTAAGGTACCGTCTAGGACAACGTTTTTGTTCTAAGTTACTTTTCTTAATGTTGAGGAATTTATTTATGAGATTGGATAAGATCCTAAGGAGATATAATTACTTTATAATTAGAGTTTTATCCATTAATAAATTTCTACCACAAACTCATCTTTCACTCCAAAACATAATACAACTCAAAAATAATCTATTTATCCTAATTGTATAGGGTTTCAAATATAATGAATTTATAATTCACATATCATACCCTTTAAAAAAAAGAAACTACATTATACCATATAGTAAATTCACGTAGTCCATTGGTAGGCGATAAATCTCAATCGAATTTATGGTTGTGGGTTCGATTCCAACAGCTTTGTCCGACGCGTTGGGTTGTCACATGGTCTGCATGTTGTCCTTTTATAAAAATACAAAAATAACCTTTCAAACTTAATCCATTCCAACATTTAGACTTATACAAAATACTACTATCCAAACTCACAGTCCAAAATTTATAAGGATTTTAAACACAATGAAGATCCTTTTTTCCATGTAATAACATGTGAACACCTTCATCATGTATTATTTTAAAACATGGTAACATCCTGAATTACCATAAAACCTTATTGATTACATTCATGCTCCCTTATTATTTATAGAATACTAGATATACTCCTTCTATCCAAAAATGTTGTAAACTCCAATGATGACAAATCATTAATCAGTTTCAAGGCAGTCAAGAATATCCAATATAATTTATTCAAATAAACAATCTCTTATTCCAAAATCACTACCTCATTATCGGGACCATATTAAGGATTACCTCTCCTTAAACCATGATATTAAGTCACTTTTCTTAGAACCATATAATCTAAAATCCTCAACAAAATAGTATTTCAATATAATCCTTATTAATCTCCATAATTCATATAACCAGTATATTGTTGATACAACACTAAAATGAAATAATCTAATAATAACAACATAAGAACACTAGTCATTATTCTTCATCTGAGGTAGTATCATAACTTGATTATTATCCAATAGCATCATTTGGGGCATACTTCGATGATTTGGACATTGGTTTGCGTAGTGTCCCAACTCCTTACAGATGAAGCATTGTACATTTGAAACCTTTTTCTTACCCTTGCAGTCACGTACTTGGTGTCCTTTTTCTCCACACTTATAACAAACTCCCATTTCCTTCAGGAAAGTTCCAGGGTGTTTCTTCCCACAGTTATCACATATGGGAAAATTATTCTTTTCCCTATTCCCTTTATCAATCTTTCTCTCTTCCATTCTTTTCTTCTCTTGCTTTCCTTCAATGCCATAGGACTCAAATAATTCTTTACTTATCTTATTAACACATGATACTATTTCTTCATATGTTGAGAATACATGGGAGACTATTTACCTTCTAAATGTTGGATTAATACCATGAAAGATATGATCCTTCTTACTCTTTGGATCATACGTATTTCTGGAGTTTACATTCCTTCTACTGGGAGCCATTTCTATACAATGGAATACACTAGATTAGTTTATGAATCACAATACATAAATCCAATCTTTTAAAACACTTAACATAAATTTAACAGTTTATGGATATAATCCATAATCATAAAAATGTTTTCTTTGATGAAGTATATACTCATAAACCCTTCAAAATGGTTTGTAAATAAAATGATAATTATCCTAATCATATCCCTCGGGAGTGTCGTAACCAAGAGTGCAGCAAGACCCGTTGTCGTGCACTAGTTCCCGTTCGAGTCTAACTCAAAGTGGTGTTTTCAGATTTTACCCCTAAGTACATCTGTGCCAGAGCCGCCTCTACCTACTCATATCCAGACATGGATGTATTGCTCGGAAAACTCACAAAATCTCTATAATACCAAAATTCTTGGAAGTTCTTCTATACTAATCCTCAAAGTCTATCTTAGGGCTATGTGCTCTAATCAGATTTTATCTAAATCTAGTTTCTAAGGTTTTTACTAAACTTCTTATGATACCAACTGTAATGCCCCGAACCGAGTTACCCAGAGTCGGTACATTATTACATAACATTGACATGATCACAAAAGATCAAGTCTCGAAAGTCCTATTAGTTTAGTAGCATTGGAATCACTAGATACATTCATAAAGTTTACATTACATCATAAAGTGAAAACTACAACAACATCTTGTCTCCACACTCGTATCCCTATATACTATCCATGCAGGTCATTCATAAAATAATTCTTCACATCTTGGAAAAAATAAAACATATAAATGGGTGAGCTCAAACACTCAGTAAGGGTAAGTAATACAGCAGAAAATGACATAAATATTAAGAATGGTAAATAATTGAAACCACATGCCTTTACCAATAATAAACATGAATACTTTTATGGAAATAATATGAGCTGAGTAAATAATGAAATAATAAAACATAATCATGGGTATTCTACTAGTATAATGACCACATGAACCATCAAAATTATTTCCATAATGAGGGAATTTATAATGTTGGACATTCTGAAACATTTTGTCACGACCTCGGCCAAAACGTCTAAAAATGATTAAGACCTCAGCCAAAACCATAAATCAAATTGGGAAAGGGCCTCATACAATTCCATGTCTAGTTGTCTCATTAGACCTACCGATGCATTGATGAGATATAGCAAGATCCACCCGTCACTTACTAAGTCCAATACATTCCTCATATGAAAAGGTTTAAACATATCATAAACATTCGTATTAAAGCTAGCATATGAAATGTCAATAATTTAACCATAAATCATGAATGGTATAAAAATAACACATCCACAATCAAACATATCACAAAACCTTTAATACAATATGGAATTTTTGTATCATAATAAATCAACTTCAAATAAACTTAAAATCCATCAAATGATGTTGACATAGATGAAATCAAAACCCTTTTTAGAGAAATATCGATTTCTATTTTGAAATCATTTAAGAGTCACATAATTATAAAATAAAACATTTACTTTGAAAATATTCTTATAATCATGTAAGGTAAGCTTCAATTAGTTTATAACTGTAGAAAATAGCCTCACCTTCCATATAAGTTAAAAAAGACAATCTTACCTTAATTTTGTCGAAAAGGTTAAAAAGGACCTTGTTTGGAAAACGACAGAAAGATTACTTTATAAACATATTATAAAAAGTCAAAAAGGGTATAAATGACTTTAACCCATAGTCTATAAAACAGTAAGAATGTTTTGAAATACATTTTTAAGAAACATGGATGTGGATGATAAAGAGGTCCGAGTAGATAATTACGTATAAACAACCTCAGATAGTGAAGAGATTGTGAAATAAACCTTACCTTGTACTTTTCTGTGGTTGAGGGTAGGTTAACCTCCTGTATAATGGTGAAATAATTGTTATTAAATTATAAAAGAATCATATACATTAATATGATATCGTATATGATCTTTTAACATTGCTTTGTTAATAATATCTTAGTATTATCGTCGTTTCGGGTGTTAACTTACTCATTTTATTTTATATGTTTTGTTAAATAAGTCATGTTTGTTATGGATAGATTGTATCTTATTCATATCCAGAATGATATCAAGTCCTTAAACATTATTTTTAATCATCAAATTAGAATTATACTTACATTAATACGATGGGGAATGAATCTCATCGCGTTCGTGGAGACAGTAGTCCGTATGTACGCACGAGCGACAATATCATTATTTTGATATTAAAATAATATATAATTGGATGGTATATCATATATACAGAATCATTATCATGTTATATTTATTATTTACATCAATTACACATCATTATCATACCCATCCAAATAATAATATTTTTAATAACAATTACACCACGACGTGGAGACGGTAAGCCGTACGTACGCACGTATGGTGACATGTCATTAAAAGGATATATAGAATAATGAATATGTTTGTACCATATTTATAACAATATCACAGTATATAGAAGATACTGAAGTTATTATTTTATAATGTAAATAACAAGGAAAGAAGAAGTTGAAGAAGAAAAGAACTTGAAAGAGGGTGGTGAAAACATTACCTCTTCTTTGGGTTCTTCCTTTTTATTTGATCAGAAGGGATCCGTATGTTGGATTTATGATCAAAATAAGGCCTCTAGGTTTAATTTAGGTAAGTTGAGAGAATATTTGGGAAGGGGTTCGCTGAGCCAAAAGTATTTGAATGTGTGAATTAGAGGTAAGGGGAAGTTCTCTTTTATAAGAGGGGTGAGGGGCACCTTAGGAAAAACTAGAAATATTATTTTATAATAAATTAATATTCGGTTTATAATGGCTCCAAAGTGGATTATTTAAAGTTTAAGGTGGTTATAGGTCGAAAAACACTCAACCAATAGGTTTTATATAGGTTTTAGTCACTATATTAACTTTATCTTTTTGATTTAACTCTTAGTTTAATAGTTTGACATTTACCATGTCTCTTTGTATTTTTATATTATATAGTTAATAAAATTACTATAAAATTCCAAGAAACCTCCAAGTGGTCCATTAATAATACACCTATAATTATATAAGTCCTTTGGCCGAACCTTATATTTTTAGTAATAGAATATCAATTAATAATATAATATTTGTTTTAAAAACTCATTTATGTCAATTTTGACACTATTTAATAATTGATTTTTGCTATAGCCTTAAAAACTTTATTAATTAAAACAAAATTCATTTAAGAAATCATAACAAGTCATATTAACAAATAAAATTCGTTTATGTAGTAAAAAATTTCAAATTATATTTATTTTAATATTTATAATACCAATTATTTGATTCTTTCATTAATAAGGAAAATACTGCATCATTATTGTGTCGTAGATATATTTACTTATTCAATGTCTAAAAATTATAAATAAAATACCATTATGTGGGAAATATTTTTATCTTTATAATTAATATTTATAGTCGAAAATATAACATATATAACCCTATGTAATTTTTTTTTCTGAAAGATATATGCTTATGTCATTTTTGTATTTATTTTAACTTAATTAATATAAAGTGTCATTATCACTTACAAGTGGATCCATGGAGTCCCAAAATCAACCAAAATATGACCATGGTTGGATAGGTATCAACCAATAGAGTTAGGACACATTTTAGGGTAATTTATTATTATTATAACATTATTTTTTACCCTTATTTACTGGATTTTCTTTTTAACCATGGTAAATAAAATATTTACCGAAGTAATTATACAAAATGTATAAAAATAAAAGTTACCTATTTACACAATTTGGACCCCCTAATTCTAAATATGGAATCCATTTTTCTAAATTCAAAATACATAAGTGGCAAAAATTAATTTTAAATTAATTCCCGTTGTTAAAACAAAAAGCATGTTTTTAAGAGATAATTACTATCAAAAGATTGACACTTTCTTATGTCCAGTTTAAGTGTGAAATTATGTCCAATGACCAAAATTGGATTAAATAGTAAAAATATAATCTAATTATACTCTAAAATCACTCAAATTCATAGTTTATCACTATTATTTATTTTGATTAAAAAAGTTGTTTTTAATTAAAATTTAGTGATTTTCACTATTCATCAAAATATGAAAGTTATCCAAAAAGTACCAAAAATTCACCCAAAGATAATTTCGATATTCTGAATCCAAAAATGAAGTCCATTTTTAAAGATAAAATGTATAAAATTTCAAAAAGTGGGTATTACTATTCATAACAGCTAGTTTGATTGGTTGTGGTGTGTGTTAGAACTCAAAGCTGCGTACAACACATGCTACTGTATTATTCAAAGAGAAGCGTACCGTGGAAGTTTGGGGTGTTAAATTTGAAAATCCACAACTGACCTTGGAAACTTTGTTTTTCAATAAACTGAATCAACCCCAAAAAACTACAATGTTACTTTGAGGGATTTTTTCCCAACAATCTCCACCTTTTGGTTTGTTGAAAAATCTTCACATTTTGATGCCTTATTAAATATTTTTTCTGTCTTATAACACTATTTACTTATTGTGATTCATATAGCGATCAAATAATTACTCAACACATTCTCTAAGACCACAAGATTCATGCTCAGTGTGAGAAAAAAAGTAGCATGCAAAGTTCATCATTGAATCACTTCATTCCTGAAACACTCAATTGATTTCATTACAAACCTCATATATCATGATATATATTCTTTGATTGATCAAATTTAGCATAGCCAGATTTAAAATCTCCCTATACTTCACTAATCCCCCTATCATATTCTCCCCCGATCTAGATTAAGAAATTTCCTCCCCTTTTATGTCCACAATATATCCCCCTCTGTCAACAAACTCAATGGTCACTTCATTATGGTTTGCAATAGGGTAAAGAACATAGATCAACACATTAGGGAAAAACACAACATACCTTAGAAAGATGGAGTCCCACATACTCACTTTTTAAATTATGGGGATTCAACTGAACTCCAAGATCCATTTGATGACATTCAAATGCCTCTTTGGGTAAGAAATTTGTTAGAATGTCCACAAATAGTAGTTCTAAAGACACATACTCCAACATCAAAACCCCATGACCCACCTTTTCCTTGATAAAATGATAATTGATTTCAATGTGATTTTACCTTGAGTGATGGACTGTATTTTTTCTAAGATTTATATAACTTGAATTATTGTAATGGATTCTAATCTGAGACTTCACTTTAACCCCCATATCATCAAGATATTTCTTCATCAACAATAACTAAGTGCACACTTGAGTAGCTACAATATATCTAGATTATGCGGTTCTCAAAGAAAATGCAATATTATTTATTACTTAGTCAATAAATACACAATCCTATAAGATATAATGCATCACCTAACATTGATTTTCCATCGTCTACTGTTTTGACCGAATCTGCATTTATATATCCCAATAAATATTGATGATATTTTTTAATGTAAAGAAAATGGAAATAAACTATTCCCTTGATATACCAATGCATTCTTTTAAAAACAAAAAAATTAATTTCTTTGGAATTTCTTTGATATATTTCTGCTTTACATATGAAAAAATTTGATCATGTTGCTGATAACTACAACAGACTTCCAATGATTTGCCTATATTCTATGACATTAACTGCTTTTATATCATCATCCTATGATAGTTTCATCCAAGTATCCAATCAATTTGTCATATCCTTGTAATTATCCATTCCAAATATTCTAAAAACCTCCTTGGCATATTTATATTGAGAAATGAATGTATCATTCTTTCTTTTTTATCTATAAACCAAGAAAAAATAATAGTTCACCAATCATTGAAATTTCAAATTCATTTTTCATGAATTCTGCGAACTGTCTACACTATGCTTTATCTGATCACCCAAAGAATATGTCATCGACATACACCAACACCATCATCCTTTGATTACTATCTTTGTTGAAATATAGATTGTAATCAAATTAACCACACTAAAAACTGAGCTTCTTCAAAAATTGATATATTCTTGAATACCATGCTCTTTTGTCTTGTATTTATTTTTGATAATATTCCCTTGTTGACAAGGATAACACGTATTATTATGATCATACGATAACTTAGGGATATCTTCAGCTGCATCACATTTGACCAAATATTCTAGGGGTGGTTGACATAGATGACCAAATAATTTATGCCATAACCTATTTTCTTTCTATCTGTATAAAAAGTACATATTTTATTCTCCACTTACAAGGTAGAGATTCCCCTTAATTATTTTCCCCATATAAAAAATACACTATATCTTCCTTTTACAATACACATCTTCTTAGTAAATCGTATAGCATGCCCTGAGTCACATAGTTGACTGAAACTAAGAAAGATGTGACTAAGACCTTCAAAAACTAAGACATTAGCATGTCTCATTTCTTTGCACCTAAATTTTTCTTTTATTGAGCCAATAATATCTAGGCTTTCATCATTTCAAAATTTGACAACACCTTACTTATCATATTTTATGCTTGTAACAAGATCCTTATTACCTATCATATGGGATGTGCATCCACTATCAAGGATGTAACGAGATCTTTATTACTTGTTATATGGGATGTGCATCCACTATTAAGATCCTAATTACCTATAATATGGGATTCTTTAAGTGAAATCTCCACAACCAATGCTGGACCAGTTATTTTATTTTTGATCCATATTTTTGACCTCATACTTGAAATGGAATGATAATATTGATCTTCCTCTTAATATGGCGGACTAGATTCTTCTTAAAAAGCTACAAATCAATTTTTTGTTTTCATCTAGAATGATGATATATTGAGTTTCTGCTTATGACTAATTTTTTTTTTCTTTAGAACATTCCTCTGCATTATTGATGAGCAGTATCTTTTCATGTGTCTGAATCCTTCAAACCAGAAATAATGACCATCAAATAATATCCTAGAATATTGAGATCTGTATGACTACCTCTATTGATTTTATCTATTTGGTATATCTGGGCTATAAAACATACATTTTGTGAGAGTCCCACATTTCTACAACAATATCATCTAATACAGGGTGCATTCATGTGTGTCACAAATGTACTACTGTTTTTCCCTTGGGTTCTCTAAATCTTCAATATCGAAGTAGGTTCTTGTGGTGTAACTTCAACCACGACTTCTTTCTATTTACAATCAATCCAAATACCAGATTCATTATTTAGATAAATAATTTGATTCTCATGAAATTCTTTTTTTGTTTCACTAGAAATTCAAACTCTACTTTTCCATTTTCTGATGCCTTTGTGAAGTGATTTTTTGCAGTTAAAATTTTCTCCTGATATTTTACATTTCTTAGTATACAGAGAACTTCATCTTTAAGTTATTTGATAAGTTCTATTTGTTCTTTTCTAGTGTTAGTTAAACTATCAATTTATCTATTATATTATTTGATTTTGAGATTGTACTCGATAGACTTTTTTGAGTAATATAGCATTAAAGACTTTAATTTTTCAATTTCATCATTCAAATCATTCTTCCTACTACTGTATATAAATTTTGCCACTATGAACCACTTTGTTGTCTTTTTTCATTTTGTCTCTACAAACATCTATGTCCTCAAGAGTGGATTCTAATTTATCCTACATATCAAATATTCCTTAAAATTATTCTTCATTATTGTCACATTATTCCCTATATTGGGAGCCACCTACAACTTCCACCATAGAATTTTCACCTTGATCTTTGCAGTTATCCATTTCTTTAACCAAAGATTCTTCTGAACATTTATTTTATTGTGAAAGAATATTATTCTTTTTAAAGAAATTTATCTTGAACTTTTTCTTACCTTTAACATAGGTTGAATAATTATTCATGTGAATCTAAACTTAATCCTCATCATCTTCTTGAAACTTCTTGGGTAACCTTACTGCAAGACGTCCAACATTTCCACATAGAAAGCATGCAAGTGGGAGTTTCCCTTTGAAATTTCCTTTTCCTATTTATAAATTTTATGAAAGGAACAACATGAATTCATCTGTATCTTAATCGTCTTACCCATATTCGATATAGATCTTCTTCATGTCCTTGAATTCCACTTCATTATAATTTCTTTTTTCCATAGAATCATTTTCCTCATTTAGCATCTCATATGCAACAAGTGTACTATGCAAGCTATCTAATGTCATATCTTTTGGATCTTTATCTTCCAATAAAGAAACTTTCAGATTGAAATGATGTGGATGTATTCTTAATATGTGCTTAAAAATCATTACATCTTTAATAATTTCTCTGAGACCACATTTTTCTTCCATAACAATATTCACTCGGTCAATAAATGGATCAATAGACTCATTAGGGTGCATTATGAGATCCTCATACTTGTTCCATAGAACCTGTAGCTTTTCTTATCTAACTTTTGAGTCAACTACATAAATATTAAGAAACTTTTCCCATATAGAATGTGTTTTTTACATGAAATCACTTTCGTATAGATTTCATTAGATGTATATCCACCTAAAGAATTGATTCCTTGGTTGTTAACATCCAGTTCCATATAATAAGTTTTAGATAAAACTCCACTATCCATACTAGACAAAATTCCATACATTGTAGCTCTAAACACATCCATATCTAATGATAAAAATATGTGATGAATTATATTCTTCCATAATTGAAAATTATTTCCATCGATGATTAGAATCCATTTATGATTGATCACCTCCATTGAATCCTCTTGGAGAGAAACACTGAAATTAACATTTAGATATGATACCAATTGTTATTCCAACTAGGTTAAATACCCTAAGGTGGAGGGTGAATCAAGATATGAAATATTAAAAAAACTACCCCTTTAGATCACATTTCATTTTTTAACAAAAAATTCTTCTCTCCCTTTCTCATAGCAATGTATGAATAGAAATTAAAGCATGTATGAGACACATAAATTTTACTTTGTTCACCCTCATAGAAATACTTCCAAGGATAATACAATGGAAATGTTCCAATGTAACATATCCACTTAGGCTCACTATCAAAAAAAGGTTTGGGCTAGATCACTACTATGCCCATGATCACTACCCTTACAATGTTCGAATCAAACTCACTGTCCCTCCTAGTTTACAACCAATCACAACATGAAAGCTCAATTCTATATCAACTAAAGTTTTCTCACTACACCTTTTGAAGAATCCTTTTTTAACACTTGAATCAATATTTATTACACCTAATTTAGAGCTCTATTTAGTTCCACTTTCATCCAGTTGATCAATACCACTTTACCATGGATTTATTGGGAAATCCCTTATGGTTCACACTTTGTCTTTCGTGCAACCTTTGGATGTCTTGTATGAAACATTTAACTTTTTCATGGAATTACAACCCAAACGAAAATTTTATGATTTGCGTGCAACTCTTTTTTTCATGAAACTTTTTTTGTGAACACATCTTATGAGATTTAGAGCCCTGATTTTATCTAAGGGTCAAGCTACTGAAATGAGGGGGTAGCCATAAAATTATAGACTCAGCAGACCCTATTCATAAAACCCTTATGTTCCTTCCTATGCATGTATAATATTTCCCCAAGCATGGAATCTCTCTATTTGATGTCACATTTAGAACATAAATCTCTTTTTCACTAATAACTTCATCTTTATTTCATGGGTTCATGCAACTAAAACTATGTCTCAATAGTTCATCTTTCACACAATATCATATCTTTCATGCAGATCTTGACTTTACCATTTTTTATGAGATGATATTGAATATATACTTGCATACAAATTTTTTAATCACCATCACCCTTACACACACCATCCTTTTTCAAAAAAAAATTTATCCACTCTCAAAATTTGGGAACCAAAAATTTGGAATACACTAAGAAATGATGCCACCTTGTATACAAACTTTTTGCACCGCCTCTAGAGTGTCCATTACTTTGTGTTGGATATTTTTCAACAAATATTATCAAAAATATCTCTAGAACTCCACAACTAACCATGAAAATATATTTTTTTCTACAAACACAATCAACCCAAAAATAATTTAATGTTACCTTGAAAGTTTTTTTCCCAACACTTGATTTTTATTAGGGGGATTTGGGAATTACTCTAGAATAATGTTTCCATTTAAAAATTAAGTCAATTTAGAAACTATATTCATGATATTCACAATTAGTTCTCCCCTTGGGCTAGGCATATCATTTAGGTAGTCATCACATTACCCCTCACATTGGTTCTTGACTAAGTTTCTCCTATTTCCATCCATTGACTAAAAATAAAGGGAAACTTAGGGATGAGTATTTTTAAACTGTTAAATAGATAAATGGGAAACTATGAAAAATAAAGGGATAACTCATAAATGACATATATTCTTTAAACAGTAAATTTATAGGTTTTAATCTAAGTTATTCATGATATATTTCCTAATATAAAATATTATGAGCATTTTTATTCCCTTAATAATGGTTCATAAAGATATTGTGCATTTACCAGAGCATATTCTCTAGGAGTTTCAAACCAGGTGTGAGGTAAGGCCATTTTTTGTACATAAGGTGATGATTAATTCTAGCTCAATGCACCCTTTTAGGGTTATTACCCCTATATAAAACTACAAGAGAGACATATCCAATTATAGTATCCATATAAGGATATATTTTATTGGAAACCACTTACTCTATATTTTACCAAATATTAGGGATGGTTTCCTATATTTAGTCTTATCCCTAAGGCTTCCACTAGAGTTTTGTAATCCTAATCCAAAAAATAACTAGACTTTTCTATGATACCAACTATGACAACCCATTTCTTCAAAACACTTTATTTAATGATTTATTACATAAAGGTACAGATAATAAAACCCAAAAAGATCATGAAGCCTAGTGTGTTTTGGGAAATTAGGAACATAAAACATTTACTTGAAACATCGGTAGAACATTATACTTAAAAATGATAAAATATTCCATTATATTCATTTTATATTCTATAAAAACATGGGATAACCTTGGGACGTACTCAAGAAAGGGGTGAGTAATGTAATAAATAGGGAATATCATAAGGTAAAGCTATATATGTGATCTAAGAGGCACATAATGGTAACATAAGAGTTGAGAGAATGATAATCTTGAAAAATTAGTCATGATATAACATGATAACATAAAGGAAACATAGGAATGTGGATACAAAATACAGCATGAAATTATAAACATAATTCAAGTCTAACTAACAAGACAACATAACATAGTGTGCTTTGGATAACAACCTATTCACTATACCTGTAAGCTCATGAGATAAAAACATTACATAGTGTATTAGGGGATATATAATTATGGGCCCACCCATAACCTTCATATTATGTACATACATAAATATGACACATGGATCATACAATATAAGGATGTATTTCATAAATTTTAACCCCGTGATTAAGTAGTTATGGTTACATGCATGTAATTCACCAATCAACGAAGGATAGGTACAACTAAGTGAATACCCTTGAGTGTAAATGGAGATGTGTATTCATTACAGAAATGTTTGGTAGGGAAAATCATAGGATAATTTTGGAAACAAAATTGGTGTACGTAAAGGTTTATATATGGGATAAATGAGAGTGAAATGGGTCTCTCATTACTTGGTGATCATAAGGACAATAATAGGGATGTGAAAAAAACATATCCCAACTTTAAAAATTGGAAATAAAAAAGCATTACATAAAGAAAGTTCTTTAATAAAGAGGAGAAGGAGAGGATCTCTTACCCTGAGAGGGAACTTCTAAAATCTTGGGAAGGAACTTCTTAAGAGCTTGGGGGAACCTTGGGATGGCTATAGAGAGGAAAGGGAGGAGTAACTTCATGGTCCATGGTTTTGAGTATTCACTATACATAGAGGTTTATAGAAGGGATAAATGAGAGTGAAAGGGGTCTCTAATTACTTGGGAATAATAAGTATAGTAAGATAGATGTGTAAAAACATATCTCAAATTTAAAAATTGGAAATAAAAAGGCATGAAATAAATAAGATTCTTGAATAAAGTGGAGAATGATAGGATTAGTTACCTTGAGAGGATGATTCTAAAAGATTGGGGGGGGGGACTTCTTAAGAGCTTAGGAGAACCTAGAGAGGGATATAAAGAGTGAAGGGTGGATTAAATTTATGGTCTAAGGGTTTTTAGTAAATAATAATAGGAGGTTGTGTGGGTTTATATAGAAAAAGAGAGGATAATTCTTTATTAATTTAAAAACATAGGTTTTGGACTCCATATGATAATGTAATCAAAATCACAAACCATACCATTGTTTTTTCTCAAAGGTTCTACCAAAGAGGATTTTTTTCATTATATTATAAAGTTAAGAACTAAAATACTTAAAATAATACCCTTGTTTATGTGGAAGTGAGTCATGTTTATAAATAATTGATTTTAAAACCATAAAATATAATACAGGTTTAGGAGGATTCATAAAGGGTTTATAAAATTAATAAAATAAATCAAAAAACACATTATTTTAAAAAGGAAATATAATTTTTGTTGAGGATACTCGTTATTTTATTTATTACAACACTTTTTGGATTTTATGATGTCATAATATACACCACATAATTATACCATATTTAATTTTTACCCAAAAAATGGACTACCATAAAAAATTATAAAAAATTAATCATAGGATGATTTTGACATACTGATTCCAAAAATAATATTGTTTTTAAAAATAATTCTATAAATATGAGAATTTAAACTTTTTAATAAAAAATACTCATTTATTGAAAATTATTTATTTTTTATAATAACACTTTTCCAACCCTTATAAAAATTACACACAACTTCGTAAAATTTTATTATCATTTATATTTAATAAATATAATTTAATAATAATATTTTATTAAAATAAATTTTACTTAAAAAGTGTTGAATTCATCAAAATGGGTGTCTTGGTTGAAGATATATATTTCTCAAAAATACAATTTTAGTTTTGTCTTATGAAGATATAATTTTTATCAAACTCATTATTTAATAATTTATAAAGTAATAATAAAAATAGATAAATATAATCATTGTTTTATTAAAATGAAAACATAAAAATTAATAATTTTAGGGTTTAGATATATAACAATTTATTACACTAGTGAATTCCTTAAGGGTAAGGTGTACAATGATGATAATTTCATAGGGTGATTCATTAAACATGGTTTGGGCTATAATCTTGATGAGATTGAAATTTTCTCATAAATATTTTCCATCATGCTTTAGTTGTTGAATCTAAAATTTCAATTAGTCAAGGTAAAGTCCTAGTGATTATATCTCCCTTAGAGGCTATTATAAATGGGATTCATAGGGTATTATCCTACTACTAAGGTCTATTGCTTCCTTTTTCTGTGTCAATTGAACTTTATCATAACCCTTAATATATTGATCTTAATGGAAACTGTACAATAACTATATTATCAGTGGTTATGATCCAAGATGGTATTATAAATCTGATAGGATATAACTTATAATGGCCCAAAATAACCAAATTAATGTTGTGTTTTTTTAACTATATTAATTTATAATGCATTTATTCATTCAAAAAAGGAATTTCATTTATAAATGTTCAGGTAGTTACATAGATCCATAGACTCCTGACCAAATTTTTGGAAAACAAAACTGGAGCACCCCAAGGAGATGTGCTATGTCTGATAAATCTCTTCTCCTAAAAATCATTTAACTACACCTTCAACTCTCTCAACTATAGTATTTCCTTATGATAAGGAGGAATCAATATCAGTTCCTACCTAGGCATAAGAACAATCTCGAAATCAATTCCTTTTTCAGTAGGAAGACCTAAGTATTCATATATGAAAACATCCTAATAATGATCAACCACTAGTGGGAACATATATGGGGCACTGTTAATTCTGATATGAGAGTTAATCCCACTAGTTTCATTGAGAAAGCTCTAACTTGGTTCAGCTTCAGTCCCATCATGCCTTTTCTGACATCCCACTGACCAATTAACACGAACCACTCCCCACTGGGTGTGGTGAAAGATATACATCCCTGGTAATAGTCTATATGATCTCAATTACTGGTCAACTATCCTAATATGAGGATCATATTGAAACTAGTCAACTTTATGATTATGATGTTCCATAGATGTTCATAGCCATAATAACTATGGGACACTAAGGAAATCACTAAAGATGGTCTAATTTATTACCAAAGGGTGAGTCAAGAGAGAGAACTAGGAATACAACTTATTTAGTAAAAATATGCCAACAACAACTTGAGGAGATATAAAATATTTTATATATCTTGTATTAAACAAAGAAGTAGATATTAGAGAGGTAATAAAAACTATATTTATAACTATTGAGGGTCCCTCTCCAATAATGTATAGATACTCCTTCATCATATATATATTACCTTCTTACAAAGCATGACCTTACCTCTATGGTTCATAACTCATCTAATTCACCAGGGTCTATGGTACCTAGGTCTGCTACTAAGGACTCATACCTGTGACCTAACCAGAACTCCTTGTGTATAGACATAAAACCTTAGAACAAAATCCCTAGATACGACCCATATTTCGATATAAAAAACATTCCCTTAGTGTATTTGTGCATGATTTACTAAAGTTTCCCTTCTTTCCATGGTTGTATCTCTTGGTAGAAGCTACTTATGTTGAGGTATTAAAAGAAAACCTAGTCTTCTCTGCCCATCTACCACCCTTGTTGAACCTCTTCATACTTCCTCTTCCTATAACCAGAAGAGAGACCCCTTGTATCACTAGGAAGTCAAGTTGTAAAAAAAATTTAAACTAAAAGAAAACGTGCAAGTATGTCCTCTGCTAGCCATTTCATAAAAGTAAGGTCCTTATGAATAACCTCTATATATCTTGTTAGGTCAAAGAACCTAACCTAAAATATATGCTATGGTCGAAGTCTAGTCTTAAAATTCCAAGATTTTTACACATCATTCCTAGGTAAAAGATAAGCACAATGCATAACCTCCATAATGTGAGTAGAGCAAGTAGAAACTAACATTATTCCCCAATAAAGATCTATAAAATAATTTTCCCTAACTAGATTTAGTATGTCAGGAAATAAATACTCATTGATTAGCTCCTTGAAGTCCTCCTAAGTAAGTCCCTCACACTTTCTTTCCTACTTCATAAGGCCCCACCATCTCTTGGTGGGTCCCTAAAGCATCAAGGTAGGTAATTTCACCCTCCTATCCTCAGGAGTCTCGACCAGATCAAGGATTCACTCAATAATTTCAATCCAGTTATTAGCATCCTAAGGACCTCCAGTGATCTAGAAGGTTGTTGGATGAGGGATCTAGAAATATTAGGAATAGTAAAAAATCATCCTCTCCACCCCTCCAAACTAAGTAGGTTCAGTTGGGAAGACTCTAGGATGGGATGAGTTTTCCACTTAAACCACCAGAGTGAGTGTGAGATCATGATCAGGTGCATCAATTTTTATATCTAGTGGTGTAAGGAACACATCCTCCATATCGGGATCATTTTGGTTTGATTCACTAGGTGGCCCCATCAAGCGTTTCTGAAGTGGATTTTTTATGAAATAAAAAAAATGTTTAGAACACCCATAAAATTTACTTATGAGTAAAAATTAAGAATCAATAAAGAACACATATGGAATATCTAATGAAATTACTATACTAGGAGATACAAACACATAAGTTATAACCTTCTTAGTTCTACCTAAGGCTCAATCCTAGACCTACGTACCTACATGTTATCCACAATTTGGTATTTAAATCATGACTGCATTCACAAGTTCAACTAAGTAATTCTAGAATAGAAATATCCCACAAAAAATAACACAAATCAAGGTATTTAAGTAAATAAGTACTATTAAGTAGAAACATGTATATATATGACATGTGATCTTATGTGTTTATTCATGATACATGAATACACCAAAATCCCATAAACTGTAATAGTAGTCCCAACATTGTAACTCAGTGGTCCATTACACATTAGCAATCTAGGACCATGGAAACTCCCCTACCCATGTTCCACATATCCTATATAATTTTTTACATGTACAAAATAACAAAGAATAAGATAAATTAAATTTAGGCTTTTGATACAATTTCTTAACACCCTGACCTGAATCATTGAGTCTGAGCCGATGTGCCACATAACCTCATGAGAACCTCCCCATACACAAGATGTTTCCGACAAGAGGTGATGGTTTAAAGGTGTCATGTAGAGACTAAAACCTTGGTAATCATATCTATACACTATAATATAGAAATATATATATAAGACAACTAATCATTATAGTGTAAGATAACATAAAAAATGTGATAATAGATATTATGCCAGGTCATACAATATTAAACCAAATAGACCCCCAATGTGGTAGATAAAAATTAGTCATTGAATGACATAAATAATGTTATGTGCCTTAGTTTCACCATTAAATACAATAAAAACCCATGAAACATTGCTAACCAATATCCTCTAATGGTATACACACATGGAATTCCTGAATCAATTGTACTATTCACAAACACAAGGATGTTTCACATCGGCACATCATATCAACATAAGGGTCCTCTAACAATGGAGTATAACATTTACCATCATGGGATAATCACATGACAAGATCTGTAGTTATCCATCCTGTATCTAGAGTCACAATTAATGATTCATGCAATCCAAGCTCCTCCTCTAAGGGGTCGGCTAAGTCCATCTGTGCTATCTGTCAATCAGATCTTTGAAATAGAGGTTCCACTAGTATTTTATAAATCCAAATATAAAGAATAACATAGAAAGTAGTAATCTATCATAATAATTATTCATAGGCTATGAAATAATACACAAGTAAGGCACTACATATCAAGGAACACACAATACATACTAAGTAAAGGTCTAATGGGCCATCCAAGCATGAAAAATATAACTTATCATGAAAGAGAATCTACACTAGGTACATACACATAATACAAGAATGAAAAATAACTCCATACAATGGATAAAAATGGTAAGTAATTTTTACGTTTAGCAAGATGATGTCAATTTCCAAGATCCATAAAGGGATGATACATAGATCATGATAATGAACCAATGTTCACTAGAAAAAGAAAAAATACATTATAAAATACTATCTAGAATTATAATTCAAGGAAGAGAATATTATAGGAGATCAAATCCACATCAACTTACTAAAACAAATCCATTTCCAAAGGAAGATATAGGATCAACCATAAAGGGTTCACCAAGTCTCGTAACCCAACAATGATATATCAACAAAGCATGAATCCTCTGTTAAATCCAAATTGAGATTCGTAGATATAACCTATATGGATTGGATATATAATAAATTCTAGTATAAAGGATAAATATTTTTCTAAAAAATATATCTTACCTTGATGAATGCCAAAAAATCGATCTAGACTTTAAGCACCCAATAGGAGAGAAAGAGGAATCCTAGATCACCAAAGAAGATCTCTCCAAAAGTTTCTATTCATATAGGGTTGGATTAGGGTGAGGGTTAGGATAATAACCTGATTAAATTAAAATGATTAAAAATACATTAATGAAAAATTATTCATGGAATCACAGTCAAGGCGATGTTCCTAGGAATAATATAAGAATTATACCTTGTCCATTTTTAGGCTAGTGGATTCCCATAGGCTAATCGATAGGATCTATAGAATTACAGGTCCTGTGGCTAGTGCCAATAGCTAACTGATGCACCTCACAGGCTAGGTGATGACCTTTTTTCCCACCATACATTCCACTAGATCCTATAATCCTTAAAAATCAACTTTAGGTCCCCTTAACCCATACAATACACCTCTAATGTAGAAAAAATAAAAAAAACATGCATTTTAACTTTAAAAAAAATGTTCCATAAAAATTGACGATGTTACAATTCTCCCCCTCAAATTACTTATCATCCTCAAGAAGTATCTCAAGTGGTATTTATTAAAAAACTTGGGTTACTTAACTCAAACATCAGAATCATTCTCACAAGTATCCTATAGAATCAAACCATTCTTCTATAGTACTTTGAGAAGTGGAACCATCCTCCCTTGCAACACATTCTTATCGGGACTTTGATCTACACCATGTTATCAAAAAATGATCTTTTATCCTCTAACTCAACATCTTCATAGCCAATCACATGTGCAGGATTGAGAATGTACCTATGGATCTAAGAAACATTGAAAAATTATGAATACCTAAATACTATAGAGGAATATACAAATAGTATTTCATTATCATGATACACTCAATAATCTTGAATGGTCTAAGAAATCTCAAATCTAGATTTTCATATGTTATCTTTGATGCTTTAATCAAGGTGTTACCTATAAGAAAAATCATTCACCCAAAAAAACTCCAAAATTTTCCTCCTCTAGTTGAAATATTATCTATGTATACTCTGAGTGATCGTTAACTTCTTGTACATAAATTTTACTCTCTTAAAGTTATCCTATACCATACTCACACCCAAAACTACTACCTCATTAGCCTCATGAAAAAATCATGATGAGAGGCATGGATGGACATAAAGAACCTCAAAAGGTGCCACCTGAATTAAATCCTTGAAAATGTTATTATACTCAAACTCAATCAACTATAGGTGATCTTCCTGAGCTCTAATGAAGTAAAGAATGCATGACCACAACATATCCTATAATATCTGGATCGTCCACTTTGACTGTCCATTAGTCTATGAATGCTATGCTATACTCAGTTTTAGTTGGGCACTTAAAGCCTTCTATAATCCCTAAAAAACTATGATGTGAAGAACGAGTCTCTTTATGAAATTATTCTTAAAATAACTCTATGTTGGTGTATAATATCTCATAGATACAGCTTTTCCAAATCATCCATTAAAAGGGACTCTTGAATTGGAAAGAAATGTGCCACTTTCATCAGCTGATCAGTCATCACCCAAATAGAATTATGACTCACTGAGGTCTTGAAAACACCATCATGAAGTAAATAATCATGTCATCCCACATACACAAAGAAACCTGAAGTGACTAAAGAAAACCAAAAGTATGTTGAAGCTTGACCATTAAGCTCTGGTAGGTAAGGCATCACAAAACAAAACAAGTGATGTCTCACTTCATACATAGACACCAAAACTTACATCGGATATCATTGTATATCTCCATATATCCATGACACACATACCATTTTTAAAAATGTGAGTCTCTCATTATCTTATCCCTTATGGAAGATAAAACTAAAACTATACCATGAATTTATATTACATCTTCATCACCTAAGGAATATCCTAGAATTGGGCCACTCCCTTACAATCATTCCTGAATCACCAAACACTTCATATCTGACACTTTTCTATACTTCACTTGGTATACTAATGAAGGTGTGATAACTAAATTCACACACATTTTCACTCCATGGTCCTTAGATGCATCCACTATCCACTCAACCATCAAACTCATTAGACGTTATTCCTCCTAAAAAGGCCACTCTCTATGATCCTATGTCCCTGGTGTTTTTCTACATAGAGCATCTACAACTACATAAATGTTCCCTATTGTATATTTCATCTCAAATTCAAATTTCAACAAATAATCCACCCTATGTGCCTACCTCATATTCATTCCCCATTAATAGAAGATATATCAAAAGTTCTTATGGCCTATGTAGATTAAAAATATATCACAAAAGAGACAATTTATCAAAAAATTCATTGAATAAATTATAAATACCAACTCTAAGTGATATTTCAAGTAGTTCTACTCATAGGTTTATAGATGATGTATCCCATAAATGACTACCTGATCCCTGTACACCAACATAGCTCCCAACCCAACACCAAAGGAATCATAGTACTTTTTTAGAAACTCTATTTTATAAGAATGAAAAGACTATGAAGATAACCTTAGTAATGTTAAAGTGATAAAATCCTTAAGGATAATGAAGTGAATTTCCAAATTCAAGCTATGCACACATACCCATATGCGTTACAAAGGCCACATAGCTCCCCTATATAGAAAAAAGGGTCATGACACCCCTATGCCAGACACGTGCACCGTGGACCTGTACAGAAAACCTCCTTCGACTAGGGAAAACTATTTTCCTATAAATAGGACCCTTGGTCTCCTCATTTGAAACACTAAAAAATTAGAATAACCACTGGAGATATGATTACACAACACCTTCACCCAGGTCCTCTAAATCCTCTCAGGTTGCTCTCCAAAACCTGTGATAAGAGAGAATCAAAGAAGATAAGTGAGATCAAAGTGCCTTTAGGATATAAAATACAGGATAACTTTCATGAGGACTCTTTTATTATGAAAGGTCATGCGATATATCCATCAAGGGACACCTGAGGAAACTTTCAATGTCTAGGATAAAGCCTCACCTTAGTGTTGTTTCCTAAGTGGTGCATTTACAAAGGTTCATCTAACCCATGTAGGAAATTTTCCCTCCTACACGAAGCACTATCAGTTCCTCCTAGGCCCTATGTGGCACACCTGTATGGCACACCTTCACCTACGACTTGCGCGAGTCACCATTTGAGAAATTCTTCAAAGCCATCAATGGAAGAGATCCTCTTCCTATGGTTACCTTATCTAATAGGGACCAGTTTGAGACATCCATCTAAGCCTCATAACTTGAACAACTAATGCGAGTGACACACCAACATGAACCCCATTTGGGCATGTATTCCTAAGGTTTACCAAACTCATCCAGTTGTCTGGTTGGGGTATTTGGGGTTTACGTGAGTATGCATTACCATGATCACGAGGGACCTTACCCCAGGGATAGTGTTAGGGATTTCCCAGTCTCAGATAATAGGGTTAGGATAATGTCCTAAACTTTTTGTATCTATGATCTAGAGATTCCAATTATAGGAAGTTAGGGTGAGGATTACACATGATTTTCCATTCAACATGGAATTAAATCACCCCCATCACTACAGAACCTATTTCATGGAATCCCTCCTAGAGTAAGCCCCTAGAATTTCTTATAGGAGGTTTCAATTTTTCTTCTCTATGCCTTCTGGACACCAGGTTAGATAGGGGATGGGAACCTGGGCCCTCTCCCCTCTCTCCTATCTCCTATTGCCTCCCATATTTGTTCTATATACCTTGGACCCATTCTAGGGTAAAGTGAAGAGAGATATGTATCATATCCCCAACCTATTCCATCAGTAGAAGAGGGTGTAGAGAAGATGGTAACACTCAACACCCCATCCCTCTCCCTTTGGGGTTTGTCTCCATGTCCACCTATGGGAAGAGGGAGATTGTGTGACATCTCAAATCATCCACTGCCTCTTGTTTCTCACACCACAGGTGCCTCATTTGGGATTAAAGGTTAATAGTGATCATTACATCGACATATCCATGCCATATATTTAACTCAAACAACTATAATTCATGATCTAATCAAGATATGTAGGATACCCACATAGGGATCGAGCTCAATGGACATCCTCTTTAAGAGTAATCCCCAATCATAATTCCCTTAAACCAAGAATCCTCCTTAGGAGTAAGCCCCGACATAATCCTCCAAAACAACATGAATCGATACATACTTCATGGTACCTTTATAAGGAATCCTTTTCAGGAGTAAAACCCAACTTAATCCTCTCAATGGGCCATACGTTCCTACAAGAAAAACCTTCTAGGGCCTCCATATGCATAGGTTTTCAACATAAAACTATATGGGATTTGATTACCATCCAAATGGGATATGTAGGAATCCTCCATGAGGTTCAAACCCAACACCTCTAATCAACCATTTTCTCTCTAGGCTACATTCCCAATAGGTTCTAATTAAAATTGGAAATACATATCCCTTCCAGGTTCCTTGGGATGCTTAGACATAAGCCCCACACTAAACATTGACTAGGAACCTTCCTCCTACATGTCCTTTGCACATGATGTTAAACTGTATGGTTAGTTACTTATCACATGACCTTAAAAGGTATGATGTGTCCCTTTAAGTAAAACTGAACTATGTGGGTTCTGATCTCTCTCATGAGGATATGTATGAATCCCATTTCATGGGTCTGATCCCAATATAAAAAAAAATCTCATCTCCCTAGATGGCGATACACTCTTGAGAACCCCACTGGGTGGCTAGAAAACTTGCATCATCATAATAACGACTAAAAAATCTCTATGTAGTACATAAGGGGATACCATTGATGGAGAACCTCAGATACATACAAATGTCTCCATTAATAAGGAACCTCATATAAATATAGATGATTCTAAATTCCATACATGCTAATAATTGATTTATAATTAAAGGGAAACCCAATTCATATTTAGGAATTAATGAAGGATTCATGAACATATCTTAAATCTATAATAGAGTCATGAAGTAGGAAAAAAATCCCCTAAAAAGGGTGTGATGATCCCAAACTCCCATCCACTCAATCAATATGAGTTCTTAATCATCATAGGTCAAAATCATTAATGAGCACCTACCTTTGGAAAAATATCCTTTTGGATATAGATCCATTGGGTGTTTCTGGTTCCATGGAAAAAATAATTAGAAACTATTCAGAAATAGTGAACCTGAGATAAATGATTGCACAAAACACAAAACCCTGAAATCAATCATTCGGAGACTAATTCTCTAAGGGGAAAAAGGTGAACCTGACGTGAATCCTTAACCAAGATGATAATGTCACCTATCTATTAGGCCCATTTCAATTGATAAAAGAGGGCCAGATAAGGCAATCAATCTTTCATGTGTTCATCCAAAAAGATGATTCTTTAATTGGGTTTTATTGTTCATGTATTTCATACATATTTCAATAACTTACTCTTATAGATCCCTTAAATTCAATAGATTCATTCCAGCTTTCATAGATAAATTACCTAGAAGCTTCACAAGCCAGGTCTTCATCCATGTAGAGGACATCGTCACAAACCCAATGTATTCAATGTTGGATATCAAACTGACTGGTTCATGACTACCATCATAATGGTACAATCCTGACCATATAGGCTACTTGATAGGCCCTCCAGTTCAACAAACACTATCAATCATTCATTCAATGATGACCAATGGTCCTCAAGAAGATGACAATGACCACCATCTTCAACCATTTTAAGACTTTATCCCCAAAACATGATAACTAGTCCCTAACATATCTCAAGGAAGTAGAATAATAGGTGAACTTTGGCCTCACCTCGAAGACAATGTTTTCTTTTCAAGGGATCCTACTAGAAATAGATGCTACCAACATCATGTGGTTGTGAGACCTTAACATGATGAGGGTGATGTCCTTGGATGACTGACCCATGTCCTTCAGACCTAGGAACAAAACAACGACCCACCATAAGCAGCTACCAGTCAATAGGGAGAAGGGTCATACCTCTTCCCACTTCAGAGAATCCCACCAATCCAATTTGGTGGAACATTGAAAGTAGACACATACTCCCATACACCTTTATTCAGCCAACTAGTAGACTCATCTGGTAGAATTCAAATAATCCCACCAAAAAAATATGCCAACAACCCAAAATTAGGAACATACACCAGCCTACGCCCACCAAACCTACCAATAGCCTCATTTGGAATCACCTATAGAAGTTATTAGGAAAGTCACAATGACAAGTATGGGGTATACTCAACTCTCTCCCCACACACACAAGTACTTCCAGTATCCACTAGAAGGAATGAGTGGATAGGAGCAGGCACATACACCTAATACAAACATAGAATTGATTTATATCCCTGTTCCAGTCACTAAGACACTAAACACATCCTAGAAATGGTGAAAGGGAAGAAAAAAATCCTTTCCCACATCCTACATACTTTCCAGGACATCATATTGGTGATGATAGTAGTATCTAAGAGATAGATACAAAACTCTGTCCCCACAAGTGGGGTGTATCATTTGAATACCACCCTAGAGTAGATACTTACCTCTTCTACCATCCAAGAGGGTCATGGGGAAAACTCCCCCATATTATATGACAATAATATTGGGAACATACACCCACTCCAATCAGAGATAATAGGAATATCCCAATGGAACTCCAAGGTAGGAAAAAAATTCCCATGATAACAACTTATCTCAACAAGTGGGCCCAATCAATCATAAGAAGACATAAAAAAAGAGGCATCAATAATCATAATTAGAAAATAAAGGTCCAATCTAAAATTAGGATCTAATTAATTCTAATGTTCTTGAAGCCCTCATACATTTATCTATGGTAGTTCAAGATCCTACCCACTCGTTACCAAATTACAGGACCAGAAGTATTAATTATTAAGTTCATCATCAAACACTTAACTATGAAGGATTTCTTCATGTCAACAATCCAATTGATCTCAAGAGAACATCTCTTGATGAGAGTCATGATGGCCCTCTATGTGGCCAGAAGGTCAAGGAGAAATAGGGTCTTCCCCTTGCTGTAATACCCTATTGTATTCCTCCCCATGATTTGATTCACTATGAAATTTCTCTCCATATTATTGTTTCACATTGTAAAGAGAATTTTCTAATTGGAAATATAGTGAGGTGAAATCCCT
Organism: Viscum album; assembly: GCA_963277665.1. Classification (NCBI taxonomy): domain Eukaryota; kingdom Viridiplantae; phylum Streptophyta; class Magnoliopsida; order Santalales; family Viscaceae; genus Viscum; species Viscum album. Next base: position 1,885,023,396 of record OY728132.1, read on the forward strand.
TCTATTATGATGAAATTTTGAACACAAGGCCAACCATGTCCAATGCATTATCATTGGCAGGTAAATTCCTTTCTCAACCAGAAGAAAAACCAAGGTGAAAGTCATTCTCCAAACCACCATTGGGTCACTTATCTTCCATTACAGTAGTGGAATCCCATACAAATCTCATTTCTTATGATAAAGTGGTCGAGAAGCATCCAATCTGGCCAGACTAGGTAGAGGAACCTCTGTTGAAAGAAGAATAAGATGTGATAAACATGGCTAAATAGTTGGAGAAAGATGAAATTCTAATTATGTTATGGCCTTTATCCACTACTCAATAAAGCATTCAGGAGGCAATGTCAAAAGATTGTATTCATGACATACACCTCAACATATGGAAAACTCTTTGTCACTTGATAGAGAAATCATTACCCTATGACAAGTATCAATGTCACGTCAAAGTAATATAATGGTTGAAATTCCATATTGTCTTGGAATCTCTCCTAGATTCAAGACATACAATGATTGAGAAATAGTAAGGAGCCCTTTAAAGTGCAAGCCTTAGTGCATTAATGAGGTTGCGATAGCTGATTACTGATGCCTCATCTGGTGTTCAAATCATAGAATCAGGTGCACATGGAGTGTTACATTTTACCATGCTCCCTAATCATCAAATATTGTCAAAGGTTGTATCATTCAATGTTATAGCCTCAAATCATCTCTAGAAAATGGACCTTGTTCATGACTGGAGATATGCTCAACAAAAACAATCCCTGACCAACTCTTATCAATGTCAAGCTAAAAGAGATAAAGTTTTAGAAATACTATTGCATCATTCATCAAAGAATATTGAGAAATATTCTTTCTTAGAGTATGTTAACTTTCATATTGCGTAAATTTCATAAATAGTGCAATAATATTTGGAAATTGTTGATCCATGTGAAGATTGAATAATTTACCCATATAATATTTAAACAAAAATATGTAAAATCAAAAGATTAGATACTGTAATACAATCCAAGAAAATTTAGGAGAAACCCCTACCCACAGGGATGAGGGATTTTTTAACCCAACCCCCGAGACTAGAAAACTAGGCCTGATGGGTTGTGAAAGCATAATAGGAACATCCCCATCCCTCAGTTTTGGGGATTATTCACCTCAAAAATCTCCTCAATGGGAATCAATCTTCTCTCAATTAGGGAAAATGCCACAATGTAAATCCTCCCAGTTCATATCATCCTTTGATTTGGTAACTTAACTTAGAAAATGCATAATCAAACTATTTGGAGATTACTTTTAGGTTATATTCTACCAGACAACTCCAAGAGAATCATTAAAGGAAAGGACAAGGCCTCATGGATGATGAAGAACAAGTGAGTCTCTCAAAGACACTGATAGAATGCCTACAATGCATTTATCGTCAGTTAATGTCATCAACACCACCCTCATAGATCATACAGAATGTGAGTCCAGTTCAGATGCATCATAAGAGAAAGTTCCTATTCATGATGTGGTACACACCAAAGAAAATAAAGGAGGTGTGCGTACCTGGAAATAGAGGCTTAACTAGAATTTGGGCACTCCCTCAAACAATACATCATTACCTCCTTGAAAGGAACCCAATAGAAAAAGGGGTAAGGGTCAGATTGTACCTCCCAATCCTCTTATAGATGTTAATTCCCTTTATCTGGAAGAAAGATTTTCTCATAAAGAGGAAGAGATGAGAGATTTGAGAAGACTCAATACAAAATTACTTTGAGGCAGCCTTCCTGCTAGATATGTTCTATAAGCAGATCCTCAACTCACACTCCCAACTGGTGCACCTCAATAAAGTGGGTTTTCCACAGTGAATGAAGCATATCTATAAAGTTTTATTAACATGGGTCACCAACCACATATATATTTGGATCATGTAGTAGAAAATCAATAGTTCCCTCCATTGGTTGTGTAACCAGAACAAGGTCAGCCATATCCTTGTAGGCCTTCCCCTATTGGTTATCCATAGCAGGTACCAGTAGTGCCTCTACTGAGAGATTTAACAACCACGTCAACTGTTCAGGCTCCAGTCACCATACATATTCAGATCTCGGATCAACCAGATATTCGTTAAATTCTTATAAATACTATTGAGTCACTAATGACTGAATTAGATGATTTGTAATAATGAAACTTGCTAATACAAATAGAAAATAATCCTTTCCTTGAATGGGTAGATCCAAATCTTCCTTTGAAAAACTTTTGAAATCCCACATTTTGAATATTCAATGGCTCAATATATCTAGAGAATCACTTGATGCATTTCATATTTCTATATGATCCCATGATGGGTACCCATGAACAATATGAGGCAGTGAAACTCAGGTGCTTCGTGCAATAACTACAAGGACCATCCTTCGTGTGGTACACAAGTTTGAAATGTCAGTGAATCACTATATGGGAAGATTTCTGTCAGAAATTCCTCTTTTAGTTCAACTCAATGCTATATAAGACAACATTCTTTGATCTCGTGAAATAAAAAAATGGAAAATGAAAGGGTCTTAGATTTCATTTCTCATTGGAAAGGATTAAAATAATCCTTAAACCTACCTTTACCTCAAGAAGAGTTATTTAACATATGTGTAGAGAATCTTTTTGATGAGTTTCTCATTCCATTTATCCTTATGAAATACACAGGTCAGTTTCAATACCTTGACTCAATTTCTAAAAAGGTGGAAAATTCCATCATAGAGACCAAATCCAAGTCCCGAGTAATTTCATTAACTCAGGGAAGGAGAACATGAAAAGTAGAGGCTGCTACATTTATACTTAAACTGGATACTATACCCACTCCTACTTCAAATACCACACCATATCATAGGATACACCTCTTGAGAATCAACAATAACTCCTGCCTTGTCAGGATGATCAGAGTGATCATGGGATGAAATAGTTTGAGGAGATAAAAAATAGGGTTTATTCTTTTTGAAACTACCAAGTCCCCAACTACTTCATCTCCGGATTAAAAAAACTTATTCAATTTTTCGAAGCCTAGGAAGCCCAAAAAAGGAAGAAAAGATCTACCAAACTACTTCCCTTACATCAAATGATGGTGCACCACATCCAGGATTGTTTTGTTTTCAATGAACTCTCTCAAAATATGGTGGAATATGGGAAGGTGAAACTAAAAAATTCACCTTCCCAAGTAGTGTGCATTTCTACTACGAATACGAAGAAGGATAATGAGTGGAAAGAAGTTAAAATCAAGAGTTTACAAAATATCAGTGACTAGATGATTAGAAAAATGATCAAATGAACTCATGATATTCTTGGAGCACATTTGAAACAGACAATTGTTCCCTCGACTGCTTCCACTATAGCACAACCAACTTCATTAAAAGATTAGTCCTTCTAAATTCCATTCCTCCAAAAAATCAACATGACTAGAAGGGTAAGAAGAAAACACAATAATATGAGCTCATGTAAATACCAAAATTGGCCCTGACCTTAGAAGACTTCATTCCAGATGTCCCAAAAGCATGGACCTTGCCCCTCCAAATGATACAACAAGAGTCAATCCACCAAATGAAATATTTATTCGATGAAGAGTTGATCTTTATTTATATTAATTTTATTCACTTAATGGATCCCTTAAAAGATTATTATTCTAATTATGAACCTGAATTCCCCTTGCTTGATTGGGGAAATGGAGGAGAGGGTGTCAACGTTGAGGTTACGGGAGAAGATGTGGAATTTCCAAGAGTTACTACTCCAGTCACACCTCTCATTGAATTGTTTATGTAGCTGAAACTCATCGGAGAGCTCTCTAACGAGATCAAAAAGAATAAGATAACTAACCCATGCATGATAGGGTATTCTTTTACATGATCACCCTAGAAGATAAATTAGAGGATATGTCATCACATAATCAGCCCTAACATGTAGGAAAACCTAGATGACCCAATCCACCAAAAATGAAATAATTTTGAACTCATATTCCAAGGAATGGTCCATCTACCACAGGAACATAAAATCCTAAAGTAATTTCAAAATAAAATCCCCATTATGGTAAGTGAAAACCTCTAGATCATAATTATGATGTTTTTAAGCAACTGACCCAAGTTCTAGCCAAGCTATCAATCCTAGATGCTTTTAGTCTATAAAAAGACCTCCAGCAAGCACTCATAGAGGCCTTGTCAAACCCTTATGAGTTTGAAGTTGAGGTTTTTGATACTAAATATTAATGTGTAGAGAATGATCCTATATAATTCCATGTGATCATCTATTTTATGGACTATGACTAGGATTATGTCGTATAAGGACAAGTCAGACCCTTGTATATATCCAACAGGATAAATGACACTAATATCTAATGATCTTTTATTGATAATGGATTAGGATTAAACCTCATTCCGGTTTGGAAACTTCACCAATTAGGTCTCAATTAATCTCACATGTCTCCCTCCACTCTAATGTTGTAGGGTTATGAAAAGAATGAGCAATAAACTCTTAGAGATATTATACTCAGAACATAGTTTGGAGATCTTGTGTATGACTAAGAATTTATAGTTGTTTGGTAGGATACATCTTTCAATGTTCTACTGGGAAGACCTTGGATACATCAACATGTGAACATTAATTCATCATACCACCAATGTATCATATATTGGTTCAATGGTAAAATTGGGACATTTCATGGGGACAAGGCCCCATTCAAATCCTATGAGTCACAATACATTGATGCAGTATTCTACCACAAGGGAGGAAAACAATCCATGACTAATCTTGTCACTCAAATCAATGCCCCTAATGTTATGAATATGATCCCGAATAACCCTTTCAAGAAGCTCAGTGTAGAGTATGTGATTCCCATTAATCAAATGTAAAGGGTGGTCCAGAATTAAAGCACTATTTCAGTAGATTCTGTAATGTTAGTCATGGAAACTAAACTCGAAAACACAGGAGAAGTTGTCAACTCTCTGAGCAATGATTGAATCTTGGATGAAAATGTATTTATTCCATCCCTGAACTTCAAGAAATACCTATTTGATAATCTAGGATAGAATAAGTTTTCACACTAATGGAAAAAAGATAAGGCCACTCATTCTCAATCCCTCGTCTTCCCTTTAGAGATCAAAAAGGGGTTGTGCCATCAGTTAGTTCAGAAATGGTTTCTTTCTCTTATGGATGACAAATTACAAAATCCTCTGCTAGATTTGATATTCTTTCTTTATCACCTAGCCTCTGGGAAGAATAAAAAGAAGTAAATCATGTAGAATATGAAGAAGAGGAATACCTTAGAGATTCACCTCCATCCTTTGAATAAGGTGTCTCCACCACTATGGATGAACTCAAAGAGATAAATCTGGGTACAGAGGAAGATCCACGATCCACACTAATTTGTGCGACCATGAATCCTAAAGAATAGGAGGTCTATACTTCCTTCTTTTTGGAACATTGATATGTGTTCACCTAGAATTACACAATGATTCCAAGCCTTGACCCTAAAGTGGCCACCCATCACTTTGGTTTTCCATAAGAGCATCAAAGATACAAACAGGTAGCTAAAAGGACACACCCAACTCACACCTCCAAAATTGAGGCTGAAGTGGACAAGCTAATCAAAAAAGACTTTATCCAAGAGTTGTAGTATCCAAAATGTCTATCCAATATTGTCATAGTGAAAAATAAAAATGGTAAAATCAGAGTTTTCATTGACTTTAGAGATCTCAATCAGCATTTTCTAAAATAATACTTCTATTTCCAATCATAGAACTCCTGATTTATGCAATAGATGGTTACCCAGACCTCTCCTTCATAGATGGATACTCTTGGAACAACCAAATCTAGATGGACCTAGAAGATGAAGAATCAAAAACCTTCATATCTCCCCAAGGGATATTTTATTATCATATAATTACCTTTGTCTTTAGGAATGTTTTCACCACTACCAACATTCCAAACATCATTTATTCAAACCCATCCTAGAGAAGTTTGTTGAATGCTACATTAATGATTTGGTGGTCAATTCCCACCAATGTTCCGACCACTTGGCTGACCTGGAAACCATATTCAACAAGATACAACAACATTACCTGAAGATGAACCCTTTAAAATGTGATTTTAGGGTAACCTTAGGGAAATTTCTCACCTTTTTTGTACACCATCACGACATCAATGTTTACATTGAGAAAACAAAAGCTATCATCAACATGTATCTCCCTAGAAACATGAAGGAATTGAGAGGACTTTAAGGAAAATTGTCTTAAATCTCGTTCTTCATAGAAAAAATTACAATTAAGTGTTTTACCTTCACCAAAATGATGAATAAGGGAGTCACATATCAGTGTACCAATAACTATCAAGAATTATTTGAATACCTCAAGAAAAACCTCTCGAGTCTACCAGTATTAATGCCACCTGTAGAGGGAAAGGAACTCATTATTTAAGTGAAATACATAGAGAAATTACTAAGTTCCTTCCTTTCAAAAAATAATGATGTTGGGAATGAAAACATAATTTATTATATTAGTTGAAATAGGATCTAGGTGGAGAATCATTATTTAGATATTGAGAAATGCTACCTAGAATTAATCTTTTTTAGTTTAGAAGCTGAGGCACTATATGAAGCACCACAAGGTCCACTTGGTTTCTCACAATAACTCAATCAAATTTATCCTCAATCATCCTGTATTGGAAGGATGTCTAGAATGGTGGGAAGTCATTCTGTAGTAGTTTGATATATAGTTCATGTCTTAGAAAGTAGTGAAAGCCCATGCCTTGGAATATTTCTTCATCAAGCACCCATCTGAATAAGAGACGTCATTAAGTGATGAATTTATAGATAAATATATCCTATTTATTTAGGATATAACCCAAATGTGGAAAATTTATTTTGATAGTGCTTCTAAAATTCTAATGGGGAAGGTAATGGAAGACCCTAAGATCAACACAGTTGGGGTGGGAATTATGCTTATCTCCCCATTGAAGGAATTGTTTCTGTACTCCTTCCTATTATTAGAAGGTTGTATCAACAATGAGGTGGAATATCAGTCTCTTGTTGAAGGCCTATAATTGGAACTCCAAGTACCAATGAACCGTCTAGAGGTGAAAGGTGGACTGGAGTTGGTAATAAAATAGATCAATAGAGATTACACCATCAGAAAAGAGGATCTAATACCTTGTGTGATTATGTAAAAGGGTTAATAGTAGAATTTACCTCAGAACCAACATTGAATCATGTCCCGTGATCACATAATTCCAAGGATGATGCATTGGAAAATGCATCCAAAACCATGATAGATCCAAACCGAGACAAAACAGTCATCATCAATTCCCATCGTCACATGGTCTCACCTTTTGTTCAAGTTAGAAAAGAGGATATTAACAAAGTTAGACACATCCCTGATCCATATGGTTGTATCATAGGATGGATAAAACCCATAATGGAATACCTTCATGATGGATTACTTCCATTAGATAGAACTAAGAAAGATCAAATCTAGTGATGAGTGGTTAATTTCACTATTTATGATTTCCCAAATCACCAGAAGGTCCTCTAAAATCAAGGATTTGATGGAATCCTTCTCAGATGAATCGATAGAGAAGAGACTGTGGATATCAGGGAAGAAGGTAATGCAAGGGACTGTGGTTCCCATTAGTCATGGAACATACTTTCTGATCAAATCTGAAGGCTTGAATACTTCTGTACTTTAATTATGTAGGATTTGATAGAATTCACCAAGAAGTTTCATCCCAAACAAGTGCATTCCAACTTCATCCATCAACCCTCGATGTTTCTACATACATCCAAATACTCTTGACCAATTTCCACATGGGGAATGGATGTAGTGGGGAACTATCCCCCAGCTATGGTCAAGTAGTTCAAGTACACCCTTATTGTTATCGACTTCTTCTCCAAATGGGATGAGGAAATACCTCTCAAAAGAATTTAGGGCCAAAAGCATGATCAGATTTGTAAAATACAACATCATTACCATTTTTGTTGTCCATCATACAATATTGATGGAAAAAAATACAATTTCTATTCTTATAAGGTAGAGAAGAAATATCAGGAATACAATATCAAATCCAACCATTCATCCCACTATCATGCAGTGGATAATAGACATATAAAAGATTTAAACAAGACCCTATCAAAAATACTTTAGAATATGGTGGATAAATATAATAAATACTGTCTTGACAAGCTCTTACATTCCTTACGGTATTACTGGACTATGAACCGTACTACCACACATGAAACCCTGTATTCATTAGTATATGGAACAAAAGAATTCCTACCCATTGAGGTTTAGTTTCCATTGCTCCATGTTTCCATATATGATTATCTATCCACAAATGAGCAATCCTAAAAATGACTAGATGAGTTTGAGAAACTGAATGAAAAGAGAATTCATACCTTGCATCACTTAGAAGTCTATCGGAATTGGATAGTGTGGGCATTTAAAAAGAAGGCCTGCCTCCATTCATTCCTCCAAGGAGAATTGATATTGGTCCTAAGGACTCCAATGATACCAAAAAACAAGACTTTAAAGTAAGAGCCAAAGTGGGAGGGGCCTTACTCCATACACAAGGTCCACTCTAACATATATTATTCCTTAATATCAATGGATACATATCTCATTACAACTCTAACCAATGAAAGGTTCCTGAATAAGTACTTTGTGTAATCACATAAAGTTTATCTTAGTTGCAGGACATTAAACTGTATAGCACCATATATGTCCATGTTGTGTGATGTTAAACTACGTAGCATCATCTTTATTATCACATGATGATAAACTAAATGATATGATGTCTTAGTCACATAAACTTAAACTACAGAACACTATTCATCTTCACCACATGACGTTAAACTGTATGGTTAACGTCTCTATCATTTGATGTTAACCCCCCCCCCCCAAATACCACAAGTTGACACTCCTTGTGGTACCTCAAAATATGGTAAGATCCCATGCATAATCCCACTCACATCATTTCCACTCCATAATGTCATTTGGGCCCCCTTTTATAGGTTTAATCCCTAACATTGTTGTATCCCTACCATAAGATGTTAAAACTGCACGACCATCATTGTCATCGCATGACATTAAATTGAACAACCTTTCCAAGAACTACGTGTGGCTTGATTCTTATTATAATGGGATTTGTAGTGACACCTGGATCTCTAATCCTGGGTCCTTCTGTGAGTGAAAAGAAATAATTTTTCCTTTCCCTCTATACTAATTAGATCTACAAAGAAAACTTTCCAGAGCATATAGCATAATCCTCATTAGAACATGATGCATGTTGGCACCTAAACCTCTTGTTTTGGGCCCAACCATAAATATAGAAAATAAAATTGCTCTTTTACCCATGTCAAAACCCAATTAGTGTGGGGAAACATCTTCAAGAACTACGTGTGGCTTGATTCTTACTTTAGTATGATACGTACTGATGTCCAAATATTCAATCTCAAGTCCATCCCCAGTTAAACCACAAAACCCCCTTTAATCCCTATGCACAAATTCAAACCTTCATAAGGATTTTTTTAAGAACTATAACTATCTTGATTCTTTCCCTTGAAAGATATTTAGTGATTCCTAGGTCTAATACCCTAGTCCAACCACAATATTTACATCATTTCATGTTTATTCATCTTCATCCCCACTGCACGATGTTAAAATTCAAGGGATTTCAAGAACTACATGTGGCTTGATTTTCATCCTAGTGAGAAACATTGAGATAATTGGATCATATCTCTTGGCCCAACCACCACAAAATCTAAATGACCCTATCCTTTATTTCTGCTTCCTTTGCATCGTGGAAGAAAAATTTTCCACTCTTTGTTTCTCACATTGATAATAACTCATGTGGGCTTAGTATTCTTGGTAAAATAGCTTACCTAAATAAGTATGACATATCAATTCACATTGGGTTTACCATGGTCCTGGCTGTAAGACTTTAAAATACACACCAGATTTCCTCATCGTTTGAAAATAAACTACACGATCTCCTTAAGAACTACACGTGGCTTGATTCTTACTCTAACAATATACAAAGTGATGCCTGGGTCCTAAACCTTAGTCAATTCATAATATTCCTTTTCATGTTGGAATCACCAGACTTCCTCACCGCATGATGATAAACTATATGGTTCTTCAATAATTAAGTGTGTCTTGAATCTCACCCCTATGAGATACATAGTGATGTCTGGATCTTCAATCATATCCCCAACTATAACATGATATAAAAAATGCCTATATTATCCCATGTACGAGTCATATCTACATGATGGTATTTAATACATGTTCTTATCCTATGTATGAGCCCGTATTCAACCACACAAGCCCTCCACACTTGGATTTAATCTGATAGGGGGCCCTTTATTTTTTTAGAACTATGTATGGATTGATTATTATCCTATTGGGATATGTAGTAATGAATATACCTTAGATCCTAGCCCCAATAATGGGGTAATGAAAAATTCCCTCTCTACTATGTAAAAATAAAAGGTCCATGCAAGAGATTTTATTTTGGGTCCCCTCATTAGGGGGCCCACCAAGGAAACATATATGTCCCCCATCTACATATGAGTCAAATATATATGATGGACTTCCAAATTCTGGTCAATATCAGTCCAAACACTTCTTTTGTGCTAAAAAATATTCCCTCTACACACCATACTTCTAATCTTGAACATTTTCAGATCTTCATAATATTTATTTGGATTTTGGTGGCATAATGTCTGATACATGAGAGATCTTTTTCCTTAATATTATACTTATCATAAAACAATGCAAAAAATAGATTGGTTAGCCAAATGATTCTACTATTTGACTATGCAGTACGTTCCCTAGTTTTCCTTTCATAAAACTGACCATAAAATGGGTTTGCCAACCAGTGGTAACTTCACCCTTAGGAGAAGCCTCTTCTATCCCTATAAGTTTTTATGAAAATATGTTGGAACCTATTATTAAAAGTAAGCAACCATCCCTTTCATATTTATCCTATTTCCTCTCTCCTGATATGAAAACCTCCAAGACTATGGTTTAGAGTTTCAACCCTCATGTCCAAAGTATATAGGAATGACCTTGGTCGGATGAAGCCATGTATCACCTATTATTTCCATTATATTTTGGTCCTAATTTTATGACCTAAAAATAAAAGAAATATTTTATTCTTTCACCTAGGTCAGACCTATGTTGGTAACCTCTTTTCCCCATTCTTGAAAAATTTTGACTTGAAATATCCCTTCCATATTCTGGTAATTTTATTTCGCAAACCAAACTCTATGCATGGAGAAATTAGAATCTCTATCAAATTATATTGGATTTTAGCAATAGAATTTCAAAATTATTGTGTAATTATTTTTTTGAATATTATGTAATAATCCCCAGTTATAATTTCACAAAACAACTCATAATGAGGTTTTTTCAGCCAAAGGATGCCACTACTTGACTATACAGTACGCACCCTAGTTGGCCTTGCATAAATCATCCCATAAAATGGGTTTGTCAATTAACAATAACATCATCCTTAATATATACCTCCTCTAAATCCATAATACCTTTCCCTATATCACTATTTAGATGTGAAGATACCAAGATTATAACTTATAATATTCTCCTCTTATGCCTAAATATGGTAGCACATTTTTAAGAAAATTACTATGAATGGTAGAACCATCAACCTTTTAGTCAAAGATAAAGAAATTAAAATATATCCCACTAATTTCCTTGATTCATGAATTTAAACTACATAAAATAATTTCCTTTTCGCACAAATTTAAATAGAATAACATAATATCCTTTCCGCATGACTTTAAACTACATAACATAATGTCCTCAACATATGATGTTAAACTACATGGTCAATGTCCTGATGACATGACATTAAACTGCATGATAATTTTACCTTTTTCAGAAAGGGTACTTCCCCCATAATGTTGACCATCTCAAAAAATGTACCCTCCATCACTTTAGCCAAATTCATGCAGGGGCTATTTCTCATTCATGGACAGTACCGATATAGATATTACTTTCATTCTTAGACACATCCCTTTGTCAAAACCACCTAATGTGGTCCTAATAAATATGAATCTTAAAATTAGACCATAAAAATATAATGTTATAATTATTAAGAAATTATTTGCATGAATATGTTGTAATAATACCTAATTTTATTTACATATTTTCCCAAAAATTTTAAATCCTGTCAACCAAAGGATTCCATTATTTGAGTATATTGTACATTCCCTAGTTGGCCTTGTATAAAATATCCCACAAAATGGGTTTTTCAATCAATGGTAACATCATCCTCAAAAGAAACCTCCTCTATTCCCTAATATTGTGTTTTAGATCTGGGAATGAATATATTGGGGGTTAAGATTCCCCACTGGATATCTGAATAATTTCTTAACATTCTTGGCCAATAATCCCTACTTGGGTCATTATTTCGAAACTTATGGTCAAAGTTATTCAACCTAAAATACTATCCTCATTATTCTATATTACAAAACATTAAACCGCCAACACAAAGAGACACAATACTCACCATATTAAAAACCCACAAATGGAAATCTGTACAAAATTAGAGTCTCACCTCACCAGAACTTCACTCTTTATGGTTTAGGAAAAATCTCAAGTGATAAAATGATAAAAGGTGAAAAAATTATTATGCTAAAAACCTGAAAAGGGCGTTCTATGAAAAATTCATGTCTCACCTGCTAAGTCTCATTTATATTGATATTAGGAAAAAATTATTGTTATGACATAAAAGACACAAAGTTTGTAGGGTTATCCATACGACCCTAGTAATAGTAAAGCTACACTCGTTATGCCCCATAGCTTAGACAAAAAGTAGAGTGTCCTACTCATAATTATCATTGTGGTTACAACTAGTTAACAACAAATTTTTTTTGTTATGAAAATTAGTTTCAATGTTATGTTATAATAAAAGAAAGAAAACAGAGATGAAGACACAAGTGATTTGGAATTAAAAATAATCATTTTCATATATATTTTGGAATGAAGTGAAAATTACATAAGTTGGAGCCTCTCTATAAAATTTAATATTTTTTCCTCAAAAATGGATTTGACAAGTTGAACTGTACCCTATAAAAGTTCTGCAGATGTTAAAAGTTTAGTTGTTCGTGTAGCAACAACCTCCTCAGTTTTATGGAGTCTCTCCTACTCAGTGCCAATGACTTCTATCCTTTAATCCTAAGCCTCTCTCAAGGATCAATAAAGTATAACTACATATTCACTTATAGGATTTAATTCTTCTTCAAGTCACATTATTCAGAGATTACTAATATCTAGGAGATTCTAATACTCATCCATATTTTTGGAGTGGCTGACATTAGCCTGAATCATGGAAGCTCTGAGTTCTTCAACCTAGTTTGTCTGTTGCATCACGACCTGCCGATACCTTCAATCGACTTCCCTTTGAAAAATAATTTCCTTCAATATATCATGGATCTCGTGATAATGAAATCCTCAGTATCATAACATGGAAAGATTAAATGGTATTCAGAAGATTCACACCGACATTTACTCAAGAGATGTCTCCCCAATGATCTTCCAGATATCCCACCTAACGAGAAGGCGTGTAGGGAGGAAATCCTCCCATGTCTTTAGGTCTAACTCAGATCCACTCTCAGGGGGAGATACATAATCTGGGATAAGTGCACTTAGTGATTCACCTTTTTCTTTTCCCTCCAAAATAGCCTCAACTCTGCACAATGATGTTGGTAGAGCTATCATGGAAACCCCCATTTCAGGCCCAACCGCTGAAGTCAAAGACACTGAATAGAATAAAAAGCTCTTCATTAATATTATAAGGTAAAAAAATAAGAAAGGAAATTAGATGACTGAAAATAGTTGATAACACTCACCCATTTTCAAATTGAACTTCAGAATTGGTACCTCTCCATCACCCCAACCTCAACTCCTGGGGTAGGAACTTTTATTTGAGGAACACCCACTAGAGTTTTCTCAGCAACTGAAACTAGAGGCTCTTGAGAACTCCTCATTTCATGATTATTAGAAATTAATCCCTCAACGATAGGAGTAGGGTGGACTTGAATGCCTCATTCACAAAGTGAATTAGCAAAGTTCTTTGCTAATAAAGCTATAATGGTAAAATTTATCTTTGAAGTGAAACATGAAATGAATGAAAATCGTCTATGTTAGGAAAATGAAAGAATGATAGGACCCATGTCCTAATTCACTTCATAAATCCTCGAATATTTGAGGGAACTTGAGATATCAATTACTTGATTAATTACATCCATCATGTAATAATAAATGGTTATAAGAATTATAGTATTATCACTAGTAAGGGTATATAAGGAAGGTTTCTCAAAACCCATATGGCTCCACTGACGATCCTCTCTGCTGACTACTCAGAAAGAACAACATAGTTAACCCCTGAAGCATAAAATTCAACATCAATACCTTCATCAGAGTATGTAAGATATTTTTCATCCCCCTTTTGGAGAGACAATAGGATTAACATTAACTACCACAGGGTCCTCTAGTGTGAGTGATGGATCTGAAATATCATGAAGAGGGAAAAGTAAGAAATAGAACATAACACACAAAGGTAGTGTTTCTAACATTACCATGACCCTCTTTACCCTCTGTATAAGTGGGGTTAGATGCAGTTGCACCTCTTGACGATTTTTTTCATCAAGATAATGGATTAATCAATACCTCCCTTGGAGTATCATCCTCAATACTTTAAGGACCAGTACCAGATCCCATAAGGGAGGAAAGCGACACAGGTTCTGAAAAATATAATCGTATTAAAAAAAGTATGCCAAGAAAGTTATAGTATTTTATGAAAACACCAATACTTATTGTGAAAAATTCATTGAAGCAACTTTATTTCCCTTCATCTCATGGGGTTGTAAAGATCCTGTAGCACTCTTCTTGGTAATAGAGACATGAGGTAATAGTTGCGGAATTATTTCCACCATCACCTCCATCATGGTCCTCTAAATTGGGGAGAGTTCTAGGGACCTGAGGGCCTTGTCCACCACCTCAATAGGGGTACCTGTGATACCATAATTCAGTGAATGAATCTTATATATTATTTCTCCTTATCCTCTTCCTATTCCAAGATGAAAAATAAATTCCCATAAAGATTAATGATGATTGGTGAAAAATTGAAAAATAGAAAAAATAAAAGAGAAATATGCCAGCATGATTAATGTAAATGTATCATTCATCACTAGTATGAACAGTTACCCCTTCAAGAACTCCTTGGTCTGGAATGTTAGACACTCACATTGAAGATGATACTTGATCACCAGTTACACATATCAAGGCCTCTAGATCCTTCAAATACCTTGTTAGATCAGCCAAATTATTATCAAGATGGAGATTTAAGGGTGTTTAAATATTTCCCAGCTTCGAGATTTGCAGGTCAGCCTGAAAAAACTCCCATGCATCCCGGACATCATGATCCATACACTCCAAAAATTAGATCACTAAGGGTCACAAATAATTTGGCTTTGATATGGATGGATGTTAAGAAGATTCGATGTAATTATATTGGGGAAACACTTTAGTCCTCCTTTATCTTTCAAAATAATGAGAGGAAGGGACATGGTCATACTTATGATGGAAAAAACTAGACTACCTTATCACCAAAGGTGTTGTATTCCCAGCCCTATCCTGCTTTGTGATCTTTTTCTAAGAATGTTTTGAAGGCTCTGAAGCCCCCGTATCATATTTGGATTGTGAATTTTTACCAAAAATACCATAAATAGTAGTTGTTGTGGATTCCACCTAATAAATGCCTTTTGATAACACCCCCTGAGGGTATGAAGAGATCCATGCCTTGGCATATCTAGCCTCCATCCTGATTGATTCCTCTAACAGAGGGAGTGCGATTGACATTTTGGATACCTCCAGATCCAATCAGATCCATAAATTTTGGGCAACCATCAGATGCTTCTAATTAATAATATTAATATAGCAAAAGGTTCTTGACTATTGAATACATTTAAACTTGTAAAAAAATCAATAAGTTGAATAATCCTAACAAACGATCTCACTAACAATATGGGCTACCAATATAGTGTCCCTAAATGCTATCATGTATGACCTACGATCATAATTCTTCTCCTTACCATTATTGGTAAATGTTCCATTCCGTGAGTTACCATATGGAATGAAATTGAAGTCTCCAGATACATTCAGCGCCCTCAACAAATCATCACACTACTAGTTCAGAGGCCGAATCTCGAAGTCTTTCTGAACAAATGGGAGGAATCAACTATTGAGGTTTTTAACTGATCTCTACACTACACATGACCTAAAATGTGTTTCAATCCACCCACAAAACACTTGAAATGGCCTTGAAATTCTGAATAGGGACTTCTCATTGCATGTGTGCAACAAACAATGATAAATCCTTTCCAAAATAGGGGAATCCAACCCCATGTACTTCCCCTATCTAATTTGGACATGATAACAAAAGTACCTAGCCTTAGAATTCCACTAGAATCACAGACTAGGAGCAAGTAAATTCTTATCCACATATCAAGGAATCCGATTAGGTTAATCTTTGCATCGATCTTGGGATTAACTTTATAACCCGAATGGGTATACTAGCCCTTTTCTAGTGTGGTCCAGAATGTTCTAGAAGTACCTCGATTCTATATAGTGGGGAAAATAGTATTTCACTGACAAGTATAACCATCTCCTATTAGTTCTAAGAAATTCTTCATCCACATTCCTGTAAGGATGTCATCCCTGGGGTGAGAATCTTGGTCTTTCTGCAATTTCTTTTCTATATTAAAGAGATCATGGGATAGTGGTGGCCTCCTCTCAACATCATCCCATATTGTCTTTGGTGGAATAAACTCTTCATACATTTCCCCAAGAATGGGGACCCCTGAAATTTGGTATACATCCCATAGGATAATTCCAACCTCACCATATGTCAACTGAAAGGAATTTGTCTACAAACTCAATCAGCTCAGTAACTTAGAAATAATGTCAAGGTTATTATTAAAATAGGTTTCTTCTACCCAAATATCCTCATAAATTAAAACATCATGCAATTAATTTTTGAATTCTGAGTAAGTTTGGAACACCTAGAATTCCCACATCCACTCAAGCCCGACTCTACCTTTAGAGAGGAAGTCCCAATCTTCATTATAGACTTGTGTTTGATCTATCTGTGAAGTAAAAAAGGTTGATTCATAACAATGAGGCCTTGATTCTTGGATATGAAACATCATATCTAGAGTAAAACTATTGTGATTCATAATACAACTAATAGATATTGTTCCTTTCCTAATAAGAACACCCTTTAAGAATATGTTAGCATAATGGAAGGTGATTTTCTTCACCAAAAAATATGTCATGAAGTATTTCCTAAATGTTGGGATATGGAAATCCCTCAGAAGTCCATGCCCATATAGAGGTAGGTAGTCACTTCATGGGTAGTCACATTGATATGGTATCAAATAATTTTCGAGATCTAGAAGAATAGATTCAATGATGTCATAATAACCAGGCCTGATAGCTTTGATCATTTCAAAATAATACGCAACATCTTTCTCAGTTGAAGTCATTGAAGAATCCATTGAAAACCTGAAATAAGGCACCAATTTTTATAATTATGTTGAAATATTGACTTATGAAAGTTCAAATTTTAAACTTAGAAGAATCTCACAAATTTGGAAAAGGGAAAGACTCACATAGGTCCCACGACAAGGGTAACCACACATCTCATTCAACCAAGTCCTTCGTGCAACTCCCTTGATGAGATACCTTGACTAGGATCCTAAAAAAGGTGATTTCACATATCCCTATAGCTCAAATGGATGTACCTTGAGAGATCCTTTGGGAGACCTTCATGAAAGAAAAGTGCAGTGTAGCTGGGAATATGACCTGTGTAACAAGAGTAGAAATCAGAAACTTAGAATGTGAGAAAAATGAAAAAAGGGGCCATGCAATTTATAGACACCACTGGTCTGTACCATGAACTTATGCCAATGAACTATTCTCAACATCTCCTCATTGGACATCCATCATATACCCTACATGGAAACCCTTCATGAAGAGAACATTGGGATTGTTAAAATTATTAAAGTCTTAAGGAGAATCAAGGGACCTACCCAAGGAAACCTATGAGAACATACCCCTGCGCGTTACAAAGGTCGTGTAACTCCCTTGTGCGGAACAAAGGGTAGGACACCCCAATATCAGAAACCTGAACCATTGACCTAAAAAAACAACCTCATTTGATCATGAAACCCTATTTTCCAATAAATAGAACCCTTGGTACCCTCATTTGAATGACTAGAAAATAAAAAGAACCCCTAGAGCTCTGATTGCACAACACCTTTGACCAGGTCCTCCTAAACCTCTCAGGTAGCTCTTAAAAACCCAAGAAAAGAGAGAATAAAAGGGGATAAGTAAGATCAAAGTTCCTTTAGGGTCTAAAATATAAGACACCAAGCACTAGGACCCTTAAACCTAATAGTAAATCACCTACTCAAGGCCCTTTCTTTAAGAAAGATCCTACACCAGATCCATCAAGGGACACATGAAGAAACCCACAGTGTTTAGACTAAAGCCTCACCCTAGTGTTTTTGCACAAGTGGACTATTACAGAAGGTTAATCTAGCATTTGAAAAAAACTTCTACCTTGTGTGGATCATTATCAGTTCCTCGTAGGCCTTGTGTGGCACACCTATGTGGAATACTTACACCCAGGACTTGCGTGAGTCACCGTTTGAGACCTTCCTCAAAGCCATCAATGGTAGGGTTTCTCTTCCTATGAATCCCTTATTTGGAAGGGACAAGTTGATACCTCCACCAAATCCTTATGACTTGCACGACCAATGTGAGTGGAACACCATCATGTCCCCCATTTGGGTGTGTATTCCCACAGTCAGAGGTTTACCACACTCATCTGGTTGGTTGGTCGGGGTCTTCGGGGTGTATGTGAGTTTGTATTCCCATGGTCATGAGTAAACTTACCCAAGGGAAGTTTCAGGAAGTTTCTAGTCTTAGATACTAGGGTTAATACCATGTCCTACCCTTGTTATCTCTATGATCTAGATCTTCCAGTTCTAGGTAGGGAGGGTGAGTATTACACTTTATTTTCCATTCAATATGGAATGAAATCCTCCTACCTCAATGTGAAACTAACATTAGGGAATCCATCCTAGAGTAATCACCTAACCTTTCTTGTAGAATGTTGCACTCTTTATTATCTTTTCCTCCTGGCCACTGGGTTAGAGAGGATATGGACATTCAATCCCTCTCCCCTCTATCCTTTTTCCTTCCATCATCATTCTACACACCCTGGACCCATTATAGGATAAAGTGAAGAGAAGGAAGTGTCGTAGACCCAACCCCTTTCATCAGAAAAAGAGGGGACAAAGGATATGAGCACACTTAATAACCCATCCATCTCCCTTTGGGGGTTTATTCCATGTCCACCTACAGAAAGAAGTAGATTGTGTGGTATCTCAGATCATCCATTGCCTCTTGTTTCTCACACTGATCATTAATCATGTAATCTTAGAGGTTAATGGTGAGCCTAACACATGCACGATCCATGAAATATATTTAAATAAGAGAACTCTAATACCTGAACAAATTCAGATATGTAGTACTCCCACTTAGGGCCCGAGCTCAATGGGAATCCTCATCAAGAGTAATCCCCAATCATTATTACCTTATATCAAGCATCCTCCTTAGGAGTAAGCCCCAAATTAAGCCTCAAAACCACCATAAATCAAGACATCCTTCATGGTCCCTTTATAGTGAATCCTTTTCAGGAGAAATTCCTAACTTAATCCTCTCAAAGTGCCATACTCCCTTGCAAAAAAAACCTTCGAGGGACTCCATAGGTGTAGTTCCTCAACACATAAGTACATGGGCTTTGATTCACATCCAAATGGGATATGTAGGAAGACACTACAAGGTTAAAACACAACACCCCAAATAAAACATATTCTCTGTAGGCCACATTCCCATTAGGGTCTAATTCAACTTGGAAATACATATCCTTTCTAGGTTCCTTGGGATTATTTGACATAATACCCACACTAAAATTTGAATAGGAACCTTACGACTAGATTTCCTTTCCACATGATGTTAAACTATATGGTTTGGTCCTTATCACGTGAACTTAGAAGGTATGACGTGTCTCGTTAAGTGACATAAAATTATCTGGGTTCCGATCCCTCTCAAGAGGATATGTAGGAATCCCATTTCATGGATTTGATCCCAACATCAAAACAAATCTCATCTCCTTGTATGATGATACAATCTAGAGCTCTCCATTGAGTGGATAGAGGACTAACATCATCGTATTAATTACTAAAGCATCTATAAGTGGTACATGAGGGAATACCATTGATGGAGAACCTCAGATACATAAAGATGTCTCCATTGATGAAGAACCTTAGATACATACAGATGATTCTAAATTCCATACATACTAATAATTTATTTCTAGTTCAAGGGAAACCCATGTCATACTTGGGAATTAATAAAGGATTCATGAACATATCTTAAATCTATAAGAGTGTCCTAGAGTAGACAAAAAAATCCCCCAAAAAGGGTGTGATGAGCCTGAACTCACTTCCTTCTGACCAATGTGAGCACTTAACCATCATAGGTTGAAATCCCTAATGAGTTCTTGACTTTGGAAAGAAGTCCATTTTAGATATAGAAACATTGGGTGTTTCCATTTCCATAAACAAACCTAATGGAAACCATTTGGAAATAGTGAACCTGAGATGAATGATTTCACAAAACCTAAACCCTCACAATCAATCATTATGCGACTGATTATTTGAGTGGGAAAAAACTACTCATGTTTTCCACCATTATGAACCTCCCCATACATCCTATTCCTACTACTAGAAGAGGCACTCACTGAAGCATTTGGAATTTCGGTCCTGAAATCACTATAAGTTAGAAGATAACATGCAAGCATGTCCTCCTTTATCCCATTCTCAAAAATCAGGTCCTTATAAATAACCTCTACATAATACATCAAGTCTAAGACCCTAACCTGAATTCTAATCTCTAGAAAAATGCCAATCTCAAACTTCCTATAATTTTGTGCCTCATACCTATAAAAAAGAGGATACGAGTTTATAACCTTTATAAATAGAACAAACTAAGTAGAAACTATCATTATTCCTGACTGAATCTCAATAAAATCTTGTGATCGGTCAATCTTCAGTGTATTGAGAAATAAATATTTGAATCAAACCTCATTGAAGGTCTCCAAAGTTAGGCCCTCACACTTGTCTGTCTATCCCATAATTCCCCACCATCTCTGGTGGTTTCTTGAATCATAATAGTAACCATAATTAGCTTACCATCCTCATAAGTCTTTATCAGATCAAGTATTACCTTGATAATTTCAATCCATTATTTATCATCTTTAGGACATGAATACCCTGGAATGTTGATAGATATGGGGGTTGTAATTCTTAGGCATAGTCAACTATCATCCTCTACACCCCTCTACCCTAAGTAAGAATATCCTAGAATACTCCAAGCTAGGGAGGGTTTTCTGTTTGAACCACCATAGAAAGTGTAGGATCATTCTTAGGTACATACTCTTTTATAGCTTGTAGTGGAATAGTCATATCCTCCCTAGTATGAGTATTATAAATTGCTTCTCTAGGTGGCCCAATCAATTGTCTTTAAGGCAAAAAAATTATAAAATTCCAAATGAATGTTTAGAATGTCTATAAAAAATTTATTACGAATAAAACATAAGAATCTTTAAGTAATATATAAAAAAATTCAATTCTAAGTATTATCATAGGATATTCCCATGAATAAGGTATAATCCTACTAATTCTACCTAAGGATCAAGACTATACCTCTATACCTATCACTACTACAAATAGGGCATTTAATAGTGCTAAAAACTTCCTTTAACAGAGCTAAAAAATCACTGTTAATCTCATCTATGATAGGGGGGGGTCCCATTTTTCAGTGCTAAAAAAAGTGCTGGTAAAGGTGGGACTTTATCAGTGCTTTTTTTAGCACTGACAAAGGTAGTATTTATCATCGCTTTTTTTAGCACTGATAAATAGATAATATTTCAGTGCTGATAAATACTACCTTTATCAGTGCTATTTTGAGCACTGATATATTATCCATTTATCAGTGCTTAATTAGCGCTAATAAAGGCCAAATTGCCTGTGCAAACCCAGAACCTGCACAACACCTACACACATGGGACAACACCAAACACAACAAAAAAAACACCTACACACAAAGCACAAAAGAACAAAAATGCTATATACATTTACTTTAAATCATGAATAAAAAACATAACATTTCAATATACATTTAAAACAATGTTTAATTTGGTTAAAATTACAATTATCCAACCAACAGATAAAAAACATTGATGTTTCATCCTTTTTGTATCCATGATCCACTCTAAAAAATTGACGTCCATGGTATTAGTTTCCGAACAAAGCATTCGAACTCAAGAAAAAGATTTCACCTATATAAGAAAACAAATATTATTTTAGTAATACAATAATGAAATAAATTAAACATTAATATGAAATAATACATTAATAAAATGTTAATTATTACATGTTACAACCTTTAAATGTCCATATTTCCTTGGATTGAATTAATATTTTAGAATAGGATCAATATGATTCATTGACTTATAAATATTGTTTTGTATTTCTCAGTTTTAGAGAGGGTAGATGAGAACCTACACAATTAGATAGGACATGATCATACCGATTCACTTTTCCTTTGATATTCTAGTTCTTTAGTGTGATTAGCCAAACCCCCTCCCCCCTCCCCAAGATAGACCCTCACTACCGATGGACAACCCCCTCCCTACCGCTGGATATACCCCCTCCCACCACTCCACCTGCAGCCCCCGTCCCTCCTCCGGGACAACCCCCCCTTGTAGCCCCATCCTTACCCCTGGACAGCCCCCTCCCACCACTCCCCCTGCAGCCCCCCTCCATCCTCCTGGACAACCCCCTCCCTCCCCTTGCACCCCTCCCTTTCCCTAGACAACCCCCTTCCCACCTTCTGGACATCCCCCCCTCTCTCATGGACACCCCCTCCCCTCCTGGACACCCCTCCCTCCCCTACCCTAGACAACCCCCTCTCTACCCTTGAACAGCCCCCCCTCCCCTTGCAGCCCCCTCCCTCCCACCACTCCACCTGCAACCCCCTCCCTCCCCCTGGACAACCCCTCCCTCCCCTTCCAGCCCCTCCCTTTCCCTGGACAAACGCCTTCCCACCTCCTGGATAGCCCCCTCCTCTCTTGGATAACCCCTCCCCTCCCGGACACCCCCTCCTTCCTAGACAACCCCCTCCCTCCCCTCCCTGAGATAGCCCCCTATACATCCCCCTATCTACCCCTGGACAACCCACCTCTCACTGACAAATGCTCCCTCCCACCACTCCACCTGCAACCCCCTCCCTCCTCCTGGATGACCCCCTCCCTCCCCTTAAACCCCCCTCCATTTCCCTGGACAGCCCCCTTCCCACCCCCTGGATAGCCCCTCCCCTCCTGGACAACCCCCCTCCCCTCCTGGACACCCTCCTCCACTCCCAGACACCCCCTCCTTCCTGGAAACCCCCCCTCCCCTCCCTGATACAAAACCCCTAAATAGAACGAAAACATATTGTTCTGTAAATATATGGTAAAATTGAACCAGAAAAAACCAAATGATATCTTTGGACAATGAAAGAAAATCAACTACAAATATATCAATGACAATAGTAACAATAATAATAATAATAAATTTTAGTGGGTATGACCAAATGTACATATTGTTATAAAAAACTTTTCTGTTACAAAAAGAGGAAGAAACCCTTGAAATTTTCAGAATTAATCCATTGTATCCAAAATGGAAGCTCTCACATTGCACCAGCAGCAGTGGGATCAAGAGCAGCATAGGTGAGAACATGAGTTGATAGAGTAAGATGAATACTGAAAACACACCACTAACATGCTTCACAACATAGAGAAAGTTCCTCAACAAGAGGGGGAGAAACTTACATTGGTGATGAGAATGACTGAGATGCAGGCAAAGGAAGACGATCGGTTGGTGTTGGCTATAGAGAAGACTGACACGTTCTGATGGAGGCAGAAATAGAGAGACGAATGGGAGAGATGAGATTGGGATGTCGGTCGCATATTTGGTAGAAAATGTGACTGAAACTGAGTAAGAGGAGCTATCTACACTTTGTTTTACAAGATACCACATGCGGCAGTCGAAAAGTATGGTGAAACTGGAAAAGCATGCGTCTGGACTCAAAGAAACTGTGGCAGACAATGCTCGGTCAACAGTGATCATGGAGGATATAACACAGAGGTGAGAACAACATGGAGAACATGATCACAATCACATACGATGGAAACCAAGTTTACCAACGAACTAAAAAACCTTTTTTCGATTGAAGGGAACTGATGATATGGGACACATGAGTGGAAACATGTGAGAACTTAGCCATAAAACATGTTTGCACTTCCATTCAGACCGCGACTGATTATGAATCAGTGTTTTTTAATCAAGTGGTACCATCTAAGGTTCTTGTTTTGAGGAAAAAACCCCATTTATGGAACCACAACACCACTCTTGATACAGTGAACTATAACAACTTCTTATTTTAATCACCTGGGTGAAACTTTTGGAAAAAACCTGGCACATAATACATGGATTCTATAGCCCACATTTGAGTGAATTTCAGTCTTATCTTCTAGGATTTTAGCCATGTATTTGATGAACTAAATGATAATATTAAAGTATATTTAAATGAAACATGGTGATCTTGTTAAAGGCTCAAAAATGTATTTTATCATGTTTTCTAATCTACCTCGATGCTCCGGTTAACATCAATGCCCCCTCCCTACCCCTGGACAGCACCCCCTCCCTCCCCTTGCAGCCCCACTCCCTTTCCCTGGAAATCCCCCTTCCCACCTCCTGGACAACCCCCTCCTCTCCTGGACAACCCCCTACCCTCCTAGACACCCCTCCTTCCTGGACAACCCCCACCCTCCCCTCCCTAAGACACCCCCTAGACAGTCCCCTCTATACCCCTAGATTTCCCTCTCCCACCACTCCACCTACAACCCCCTCCCTCCTCCTGAACAACCCCCTCCCTTTTCCTAGACAACCCCCTTCTCACCCCCTGGACATTCCCTCCCCTTCTGGGCATCCCCTCCTCCCCTCCTAGACACCCCCACCCACCCTCCCACCTGGACACCCCCACCTTCATAGACACCCCCTCCCTCATAGTTCTTTAGTGTATACCCATTAATAAGCTTATTTATCCAACTATATTTTAATAATCTATTTGATAATGGAATAAATATTATTCATACACCATCATTCAATAATAGGAATTATAAAATCATATACATTTTGAAGAGACACAGTTCAAAAAATCAAGGAAAAACACCAAACAAAAAATATACTGGAGGAATAGGAATGAAATTTCACATAAATCTAATGTGATAAAGGTAAATGATGCATATGTTGGG
Organism: Viscum album; assembly: GCA_963277665.1. Lineage (NCBI taxonomy): Eukaryota > Viridiplantae > Streptophyta > Magnoliopsida > Santalales > Viscaceae > Viscum > Viscum album. The sequence continues at coordinate 1,885,048,893 of OY728132.1, forward strand.
TCTTTATGAAATTAAATAAGATATATTGGGCCTCAAATTTAACTGGAATATAATTCTTGGGCCTTTACATGGGCTTGGAATTGGTTTGGTTGGTTGGAACTTTTGATGCCTCACTACAGACCCACTTCAGGCTACTCTATAAGTGATCTACCCATTGTATATTATCAGCATTGAATGGAATTGTATGGATATTTTTCTGGACACCCCCTCCATTTTGAACACACCCCTCCCTCCCCTCCTGGACACCCCCCTAGACACCCCCTCCCTTTTGGACACCCCCCTCCTGGACACCCCCTGGACAACCCCCTCCCCTCGTGGACACCCCCACCAACCCTCACACCTGGACACCCCCTCCCTCATGGACACACCCCCTCCTGGACCCCCCCCACTCCTGGACACCCCCTCCCTCCTGGAAACCCCCACACACATATAAGAGAAACTAAAATTAGAAAATTTAAAATCCAAGATATTGGTTCCCATCAAGATTTTAAGATGCTAGTGAGTGGACTGAATGACTATGCGTTGGTCAAATTTCACACTATAGATGAGTGTAGTCTAATGAGTTATGCTTTACTAGAAAGACAAATCATTTCTTAAACCATTCTTCATAACCTAAGGATACAAAACATAATAAAGGGTGATCATATATGATAAATAAGTGTAAACAAGGGAGATATCAATGATCTTATATGGATAACATTAGTAGGAATTAACCTTCATCCTATTTTTGTACAATATTCCATCAGGTATTCTGCCCATCCATTTCTAAAAACATCTATATCATCTTGTGAATATGAGTTTTTTCTACAGTCATGGTAGTACTGAAAAAATATAAATACACAAAATATTAATAAATATTTTAAATAAACTCGTAATTATTTTTGAAAATACCTCGTCAGGGATGCTATTTTGTTGGTGAAATATGATCTATTTCATAAATTTACAAACATAATAACCATAGTCTATTCCATTTGTTTGTTTTGGACACTATATAAACATCAAAAAAATAATTAATTTGTTTTGATATGTGTTTAGATAGTGCAATGTTATTATATATACCAGGATACTTTTCCAGTTGTAGATCTTGTAGGCGTTCTTATCCTTAGGCCCTCGATTCATTCCATGAAGTAGACGATATTGATGCACCGCCCTATCATAAAAGAATCCTCATTAAAAGATAACATAAATTATATAACTAGATGTTTAGTTTTAAAATGTTAGATCTGGTGTATTATAAATTAACAAATACCATCATGTGTGGTCAGTTTGTTGGATATCCACACACTAAATCTAGAAAATAAATATTTGGAGTATCCAAATTAACTGCAATCAGCATCCAATGCTGCCTAAAAATAAAAAAAGGAATAAGTAAATAAAGAAATGAAAATATAGTTGATATAATTAAATTGTAGAGTTTTACCCCTACATCGTTGGTATTAAAAAGAGTTTGTCATCCGTAATTTTGTTTTCAAATGATTTGATCATGGATGAAATTATTGTAGCCTCTTTATCAGAATCTATTTCGTCTTTTAAAGAGGTGGTGTGAGGACTAACGAGTACAAATTTTTGTTCATGGGGAAATCCCTTCAATTGTTTTTCATATATATGCCTGCAAAAAATATAAAATGTATTTAGTCATAATTATCAGAGTATATCATCTTTTGTAAAATCAAATCATGAAAACATACTTCATGTATACATTTATAACTGAGGTGCCTAACCATTCATACTTGAGGATTTCATTTACATTTTTAGCACTAATGAAATCTGGTGCTTCCTCTATGTACATATTTTTTTCAAAATCAACTGTGTGAGAATTTCTGTCTATCAACTTTGTATCCACATGAGCCTGTAATGATATTAACTATGGATATAGAACAGGTGGGGTGGAGGTTCTCTCAATAGACCATTTCAATCGGTTGGTTGATCCTTGAGATAGTTTTGAGCTGATATTTCATTTCACCCCCTTCTCTTTTTCATTCTATAATAACATTCATCGATTTAGACCTTTTTTCATTAAATGTTAAAGGTCTAGCTTGAAAAAAAATGGAAATGGATACCTCGTTATCGACATGTTCTTTTACAAGAATTTCCAGCCATGTAATGAATGTTCCAACAGTTTTTTCAACCATATGAGTGTCTTCATCTTCATTTGGAATAAGTAGCTTGGAACTCGGCTCATTTACTACATTAATTGACATTATGAAATGATCTGTTGGAAGTTGTTTGTTGTGTAGCATGTCATTCAGCATATTGAACACCATAGACCTTGCTACAAGGCGATAGGTGGGAGTTGATAGATATAAATCACAGTCATTTTCACCCTCTAGAATATTAGTATAGGAAAGGTATCAGTATCTATGTGAATCACATTTCACTAAAACAATTATTAAAACATTTATTACCTCAGCTAAGTTAGGTTTTTAGGGGAACGTCTCACCTCAAGGATGGTGGGGGGTGGGGTGGGATCGTCACACACAAGTTTTTGTTGAGTTGTTTCTTCTCTTTTCCTCTCCCCATAAAACTTTATACCACCTCTCTCTGGTATTGTAATTCTTCTTGAAAAATAACTAATTTTTCTTGCAGCTTTTCCATTTTTTCATTTTGATCCTTCGCTTGTTTTTGTTTTTTAAAATATGTTTGGGGTGTCACCCCAAAACCCACACCTCTAACACGGCCATACAGTTCTGGCTGCTTCAAGGCTACTAAAAGTATGTCTGCATCTGGTGTGGGTGTTGTTCATTCTTATGACTATGACAGATAGAAAATATAGAAAAATAAGTAGTCATTATAATGTAATAGTGATCTAATGAAACTCAAATTTATATTATGTCATACTTACACATGTTTCCCACACTTTTTTATGTGTTTTCATCTATTAGTATCCTCTATTTATTTACACGAGCCTCCTTCTATAGCACGTGGCGTGGGATGGATATGGATTTTGATTTTGATTCATCAATCTTCATATAAATAGAGAAACATGGTTATGGTGTTGTTTTATGTCACATTCAAGTAGTACGGTAGATTTAAAATATGTACCAATTTTTTCTCAAGTGAAGCATACCTCATCCTTGCTTTACGGTAAGGGTACGCTGGTTCTATTGTTCTTTTTTTATTTTCATCACTCAGTTGCTATTTCATAAATAAAAAACTATCAATCTAAGTGATGATTACAAGAAATGTCAAACAACGTATTACCCCACACAATGTACCTGAAAAGTCTTCTCCCCATGACAGTTTCTAAATGCATCCCACGCTCCTTGGGATATCAAGTGTGAATAAAGAGGTGGTGGGTGCGGCTTGATTTTCCCTTCAGCATCTTTAAGATGATATTTCATTAAAATTGTGCGGAAACCTCTATGAATCCTTCATGGAACTATTAATACATATTCCTTATGCGAGGCATCTACTATAAATGAAACCTACAATGAATGTTGAAGAGTAAGTCAATGTTTGGGTATTTTATTTTATTTTAATAAATTTAAAAAATGATATCATAATGTTACCATAATCTCTTCCCACATTAGTGTCTTAATCCCAGTGAAAACATGGTTCCATGCCTGTACATCAATCGGCACATGTTACCGAGTGAAGATTTCAATGTAGCTACTAAAGATGGCTCTGTTGGGGTTAACATGTTGGACTCGCTTATTCCATCCCACCTAAAATTTGATGCCTTTTTCTTTTGCCTTAAGGATTTTGGATAACACTGTCAAACTACATCGCTCTTGTTTTTTTTACTTTTAGGGTTTCATTTTCTACCATTTCCTCAGAAGTATCATCAATAAGTTCCTCCGGAGCACTAGCATTGGCACTAGGACTAGCAGCAACATGTTGATAAACCTATTGTACCTCAGCACTGGGACCAGCAACAACAGGTTGAGAAACCTGTTGTTTCTCTACACTGGGACCACCAGCAGCTGGTTGAGAAACCTATTGTTGCTCTACACTGGGACCACCAACATCTGGTTAAGAGACCTTTACTAAAATCAACTTACGAATCCTAATTCATCTATTTTATCAGCACTCCTGTTATCAACCCAATTTCATTGAAAAATTGGCACTTTTAATTTCATATAATCCAACTGCCATATTCGTTTGATGATGACAAAGTATGAAATATTAGCATAAATTGGATTTCTATCCTTAGCACTGGAAACATGCATCGCGTCAGCCATAAGTGTAAACCCACTATTCTTCATGGTACTTTCTTCATCATGTTCATTAGTTTAGAATGTATAAACATTAAATGCATAAGAATTGTAAGATAATACACACACACACTTGCTTCTCCGGCTAGCCATCGAAGTTGTTCTGAAATTGTGTCTGGATTTTCATCTAACTGCATAAAAATATGGTCCCAAAACCATCCTATAAACTGTCGATTATTTGTATCTAATATACATTTTCAGCCCTAGAAGGATTCAAACGCTTAAAAATTTCTTTGAGGGTTTGAACATATGGGTCAACGTCGAAACTATTATGCAAAACGTAAAGGTGAGCCTGCTCCCGATCTGTAATATTGATTGTGACAACCTCTCTTTTAGAAATTCCTTCACCCTCAAGCCACTCAGTGTGATGAGATTTTGGTAGGCAAACGTTTTCCACACTAGACATGTATTCGGTAAAAAATTCAATAGCTTTCTCAACAAGATATTGCTCCGCAATACAACCCTATGGCTGACTTCGATTTTTGACATACCCTTTCAATATCTTCATATAACGTTCAATGGGGTACATCCATCTATAATATATAGGACCACATAGTTGAATCTCTCTCACCAAATGAACCATCATATCGAAAAATGTTAGTGGGAAGAACATTTCCAATTCACATAATATGACAGAAATTTTTCTTTCCATAATTGGAGATTTCGCCAGGTCTATAAATTTTCTGCATATATCTTTAAAGAAGAAATAGAGCTTCATTAATGTATGGTGGGAATTCTTGGGAAAAATGAAACATAAAGCTATAAGAATTAAATCTTTCATCAAAACATAGAATTCATGTAATTTTAGACCCTTTAATTTTAAATCGCTCATTGACACGATGTTCTTGATATTTGATGAATACCCCTATGGAACCTTTATGTCATTCAAGAAGTTGAAAAACTGATATCTCTCCTTCCTGGAAAGAGTGTAAGCAGCAGGAGGAAGAAATTTTCGTTTTTCACCCTTCATTGGTACCAACTCTTCTCGTATTCTCATCTCAACCATGTCCAATATAACCTTAATTCCATCCTTTGTTTTTCCAGGTGCATTTAGAAATGTGCTGATGACATTATCACATACATTTTTTTCAACATGCATAACATCAAGAAAATGACCGACATACCGAAAATTCTAGTACGGTAATTCAAAAAAACTGATCTCTTTTTCCAACCAGTTTTTGTAAGGTTTTTTGAAAATGTTTTACCAAAATTAGTGTCCAAATATTTTACTTTCTCAAACAATTGATCACCTGTTAGTGGAGACGGTGTTGTATGTTCTTCTGAACTTCCGTCGAATGATGTCATCTAAGATCGGTACATATTCCTTCGGGGTAGAAATATATGATGTCCTAGAAACATGGTTTTCGATGAATGTTTCAACCTAATTGACTGTGTACCTTGTTCGAAAATGGGACACCCTTGAGTTCATTTAATGCAATATCTTGAAAAATTTCCATTAGCAGGAAATTTATTTATCGTCCCATAAAACATGGATCTCAAAGTGAAATCTTCTTTTTTGTAAGCATCATACAACATAACACCTGAATCCCACAATATTTTTAAATCCTCGATCAATGGAGCCAAATAAACATCAATATCATTACACAGTTGTTTTGGTTATGATATAATCATAAATAACATGATGTATTTTCATTTCATTCATAACCACAGTGGTAAGTTATAATTTAACAACATAAACGGCTATGTACTGTGACTACTGCTTTGAAAACCAAAAGGATTCACCCCATTTGTAGATAATGCTAGACGAAGGTTTCTCGACTCGTTTCCAAATTTAGGATACTTATGATCAATTCACTTCCATTGAGGAGAGTCTGTCGGGTGACATAGTTTCCCATATTTAATTCTTGTATCTGCATGCCATGTCAATTATCCTGCAGTCTCCTCACTTCCATATAGGCGCCTAAACCTTGGAATGATTGGAAAGTACCCTACAACTTTCATAGGACTAGAATCATCTTTTTGTATTGAGAATCACCACACTTTGGGCATTCTTTAAGTGATTTTTGGTCCTTGCAAAACAATATACAGTCATTCGGGCAGATGTGTATTCTTTCAGAGATCATACCCATCGATCGTAGCATTTGTTTTGCATTGTATGTTCAGCTTGGGAGTTCATTATCTTCTGGGAGTATGTCATTTAGGAGAGCAAGTAGTTCCGTAAAACTGGCGTCACTCCACTTGTTGCCTGCTTTGAAATTATACAGTTTCAGTACGACTAACAATGCTGTATATTTAGTGGAACTAGAATACAATTGCGTTTTTGCACAACTCTTTAACTTCTCAAAAAAATTTAGGAAATCATGAAGTTCATATTCAACTTTCCTTGTCATTTCCTCAATACAATCTCCATCATCATTCACATCTATAATCATATCCTCCATATGATCGTCTTCACTGTTCACACTTGTAATCATATCAGATGATCCATAAAATGCCCTGTTATCCGAGCCACTACCTACATTCATTTTTTCCCCGTGTTTATTCCAACATGTATAACTTTGATCTATTTTGTGATATATGAGGTGTTCTTACAACTCCTCTAGACTAATTTGTCTTGAATAACAATAGTGTAAACCCGAACAAAGGATTTGAGAAGGGTCACATGCATGATCTTCTGCAAACTTGATAAACTGTTTCATGCCATCTTCATACTCTTTTGTCAACCAATTGGAATTCATCAATTCTTTATTCATATTAATCATATTTATGGGTTCGTTATCGAACTTGCCTAATATTATGTTTTAATTAATCAAGTAGCATTGTTTGGGTTTTATAAAAAAATATCATGGTACAAATGCCTCTACAATGAACCATCATTGGATATAATTTAACTGCTACTCTAACCTCACTAACTCTATGTCCACAAATTTCATCTCCAAACTATAAAATATAAAAATAAACACATCACATGTGGTTATAAATTCCATAAAGGTTTGATTGTAAATATAACTACTAGGATTCCCTCACGAAAACAATGTAAGGATATAATGGGCTACTCATACATGAAATAGAGGAACCTACCCCAAAACATGTGAAAGTACTTGAACTCTATATATATACGGGGGACTGTGCACTATCTTTTGTATATCTCCATGGAGTACCTAAAACCTATACATGGAGGACTCTTCATTGAAACACGGGGGAGTACCATAGTCCATATTTTCTCCAAACATCTCACTTGTCACTTGTCAACTCTCAAGCAGAGTAAAGATAATTAAAATATCCAAACCACATCATGTGTAATTTCCAATGATTGATGGAATCGTACTATTGTGATCTACATGAGAAGATATTTATAATGGGATAATCATACATGAAATACTATCATCTAAGTGAAAAATAAATAATAATAATGAAAATAACATAGCACACAATTTGTTCAATGGATACACAATGTGTAGGGTTCTCAGTCAAGGTTGGTTGTATACCACCATTTCTAAACTCATGTGAAATCCATATACATGGTGTGTCCAGTAGGGTGAACATCATGTATAGATAAGATACCTGATTTAATTTGACATATATCAAATTAATTTCAAGTTATTCTTACAAAGACTATATGATGCCTTTAAAATTACATGACATATAGAACAACTTGAGCTAAAGGAGTGCACTTTAGATACATACTGAGTCACCTAACCGGCTATGCATCACATTTTTGTGGAATACACAGTGTGTAGTCCTTACATGACCACTAGGGGTGTATATTCTATACACATCAAGTTTCTATGGTATCTATACATGGTGCGAGTGAAGTAAAACACATATCATGTGGTTCTACCATTATTTCCTAGCATGTAAGTGGCTTCATGATGAAGTATATGTCTTGGAGATACATTGTGTGTGACCTAGGTTCACATGACATGTAACATTTAAAATGAAACTTATTCAAAGTTTGAGTCAGAAAATGAGTCATGTGGTGTAAATTTTGGAGTTAAATGTTGTATGACATTAAAATATATATGAAATCAATGTACAATGAAGCATGTTCCATTTAAAAAGACTAAATACTATGTATTTTAAAAATATATAGAATCTGAAAAACATTATCTTCACACCATAAAGTGTCTCATAGTGTCCTCTAGAATTGATTTTATAGGATTCAGTGGAATTGGACCAGTAACAAAGTGGTGGTGCCATTGAAATGAGTAAAGTTTGGATTTATATTCAATGTAGGAAGAACTAAAACATGGAAAACAAATGGTATACCAATCATGCCAACAACCGTAACACCATACAAAAACACAATCATGCTCATAATTGCAACACCATACAAACCAAACAATAACAATTTCAGATTTTACAAAGAATCCATTATTCAATTTTGTTTGTTAATTCAGGGTTTATCAAAAAAGTTTTATCATCCTGGGATGTTCATTCATATGTCAAGTATATGTAAATTACCATTTTTTATATTCAAATGTTCAACAGGAACCAACCAACATGCAATTCATTTAGTACGCAAACAAGGACCACCAACGACCACGATTTTCAGCGGGGCATTTAGCCCGTACATTTCACATTATAACCATCAATATAAAACAGTAATAACATGCGAACAGGAGGAAAACAATGAGTAATAGGAGAAAACTCACTGCGAAGGTATCGTTCAGCACACGGTAGAGGTGCATTCGTGGAAGAGGAGAGGCACACAACAAAGGAGATTTCCAACTAAAAAGAAAACATAAAATAGGGGAAACCCATGAGAATAAAATAATCTAAAACCGAGTACACCATTTACCACATCCCACAAACCCCAAGAACCCACTAAAACCAAAATTAACCCACACCATGGTTAAACACACCTTAACATAACAAGAAATTATAGAACCCACCTTTGATAGAATGAGTTAAACAGACTTTTAAAATATAAAAGATGAACGTACAATGGAAACAAGGTTGAAACAAGTAAACTTTAGATATTTCATTCCTATTGCTAAAACCAGGACACTGGCCAAGGTTTTATACACCGTAGGAAGCGACAAGATGGATCAACAAAGTTAACTTTTTCCTAGAAGTGAAATACCCAAGATGGATCACCAAAATTTTCCCCATTCAGAAAAATAACTGGTAGAATAGGGACCACATTAACTTTAGAGACCTTAATTGACATTTCCAAAGGATTATTTCCCATTACTGATCAAAGAAATCTTACTGATCAAAGAAATCATGACTAATTCAACTAATTGTTTCTAAGACCTTTCTATCATTGATAGGTACTTGGGGTACAATCAAATCAAGATGGACCTTGGAGATGAAGAACCTATGGCGGAGGCAGCCACAGAGGAGGCAACGGCAGCGGAGGCAGCGGTGGCGGAGGCAGCGGCGGCGGAGGCAGCGGTAGTGGAGGCAGCGACAGTGGAGGAGGATGACAGTCACGGTGGAGGAGGAAAACCCAATGGCATTTGTAGAGGAGGAGGAGGAGAAGGAGGAGGAGGAGGAGGAGGAGAGGTCGCGACAGAAGAGGGGTCTGGTTCAGCTTCCGCGAAAGCTTGACCGCGTGCGAGAGAGGAGGGCCTATTAGGGTTATTAAATAAAAATTGTTGGAACCTTTATCTGCACTCGTTAAAAGCACTGATAAATGTTTGTTTTATCAATGATAAAATAAAAGCACTAATAAAACATACCTTTATCAGCGCTTTTAACAAGCGCTAATAAAGGTTCCAATGATTTTTATTTAATAATTTATTTATATTCTTATATATTTACATAAAATGGCATATAAGATAAATATATATTTATTTATTAATAATTATAAAAATAAAGAGTATATATTTATAAATATTGGTATATAATTGTTAATCTATAAAAAAACATTATTTTTGATTATAAATATTATAATTTTATATAAATTAAGAATAAAAACGTTTATCAGTGCTAAAAAAATCATTGATAAAGGGTAAACCTTTATCAGTGCGTATTTTAGCGCTGATAAAGGTTAGATTTATCAACGCTTTTAACTAGCCCTAATAAAGGAATACCCCTTTATCATCGCTTTCTATTCAGAACTGATAAAGGGAAGCGCTTCCCTTTCCCTTTTTATGGTAGTGTATATGTTATCCACAATTTTTTATATAAATCATAACTACATGAAAATGTTTTACTAAGTAATTACAGTACATATATATCACCTAACAAATTTCATGAATCAAAGCATTTAAATAAAGATGTACTATGTAATATCAATAGATAAATAAATGAAATGTGATCCTATGTTTCTATTCATAATGAATAACACCCCCAAATCCCATAAACTATAATAGAAATACCATCATGGTAACTCAGAGGTCCATTACACATAAACTGACTAGGCATAAAGTAAATCCCATACCCAAATCCTATATAGATTATGTTTTTCAACAATATCTGAAATATTCAAGAATTGGAGAAAGGAAACTCGGGCCTTTGATAGTATTTTATAACAATCCATCCCAAATCACTATGTCTGAGATGAAAAGACACATGACCTCATGCACACCTCCCTATATGTAAAAGGTTATGGACAAGTGGTGAGGTTTTAATAGTTTCACAGGGATACTATACCCTCAATAATCATATCAATACACTAGAATATAAAAAAATATGCATAATACAACTAAACATTATAGTGTAAGATAATATAAATAAAATTTTATAATAGATGATGTTTTAGGTCATACAATATTGAACCAAATAGACCCCAAATGTGGCAGGTCAATGACTATAATATGTATGACTGGAAATAAAAAAATTAAATATTTTACGATATCTATATGAAGTCTTCCCTATTACCACATCTATATCATAACTATATGCTCTTCAGAAACCTGTTTTAGGGATATTTCCCTTCTTTAGGTCATTAACTATGAATCTTATAGGCTCACCAAGATTCTTGTGAAGGGTGTGAGTATAAAACTAGTAGGAAACCTCCAATGCATCCTTTACATAAGTGAACATGTATATAAATAAATGTGTCATGATGGAAAGGTCAATACGTATACAAGAATACAACATATTATATACTGATTGATCATGTTCATAAAAAGATTCCAAAAACCTAGGCCATAGCTACTTTGATTTCATGCTAAAAGAATATTAAAATTATTCACTATATGACTTAGATCATTCTATGTGTATCAATCCTACCTTTAAGGACAATACACACCAGTGAACCATGATTAAATACTCTCTTATAATGGTATACACACTTAGAACACTTGAATCAATGGGACTCTACTCATACATAAGAATCATCACCATTATCACATCATATCGGCATATGAACCCTCTTATAATTTCATATGGTGTTACCCTCATGGTATAATCACATTCTAAGATATATTCCTATCCATACTATATGTGATGTAACATTAAATGATCCATGTAATAAAATTTCCCCCTATAAGGGGTTTTCTATGTCCTTCAAGGCCCCCATTCAACCTGATCGTTGAAATAGAAGTTCCACTAGCTATATACAAATCCACATGTAAGTAATAACATAATAAGGATAAATATTCCAAGGATATGAAATTGTAACACCCCGAGATTTTATGAAACATATTATTTTTAATTTTATTAATGACTTGTGTTGTACTCTACAACAAAGGAGTCTTGCACAACACGCAACCCTAACTTGGCTGCATTACACGCAATCGCGACATTCCTCGATAGCGTGTGTTGTACGCAATACCGAGTTTCACTAAACAACGATATGTTATTAAAATATTATTAAAACTAGCCGTTATGAATAGTAATAACAACTTTTTGAACATTTCATATTTCAAAATGGACTTCATTTTTGGATTCGGAATATCGAAATTAGCCTCATGTGAAATTTTGGTATTTTTCTGAAAACTTTCAATTTTTGATGAATAGTGAAAACACTGGGTTACTATTTAAAAACTGAATTTTTATTTAAATAATTATTTATTCTATTTAAATTTATTTTAGGTCAAAATTGACACATAAAAAATATATAAGTTCAATGTAATTCATTAGAGTCATTTTATAATAATTTTAGATATATAAAAATTTTATTGAACTTTTGACCGTCTTTTACCCACCTCCTAGGAGAATTTCCAAATTCACAAAAAACATAATTTTACCACTTCTGTGAGTGGAATTTCAAAAATACAAGAGACATGGTTGATGTTAGTAAGTAAAATGTGGTTCAATGAGATAAAAATAATTTTTGGTGAATAGTAACTTTTTACTTTTTTTACCACGGTTAAAAGTAAATAGGGTAATTGAGGGTAAAAATGATATTATTATTACCCTAACACATGTCCTAATTCTATTAGATAAGTGTTATTCGACCAAAAACAACCTTAGGAATAAAATATGACCATTTAGGCCCACTTGAATTAGATTAGGACATTTATTATTAATTTATTTAAAGGAGGGTTAAAATAGTTAAAATCAAAGTTTAATAAGTAAAACAATTTTAATATAGGGTTATACATAAGATAAATTAGACTATAAATATTCATTAGAAATATAATAATATTTCCTACATAATGGTATTTTATTTTTAATTTTTAGACTTTAAATAATTTAATTTATTTAGGACACAATGATGATGCAGTAATTATATTATTAGTGAAATATTGACATAATAGATGTTATAAATACCTAAATAAATCTATATTGAGACTTTTTATGAATTAAAATAATTTTATATGTTAATATGACATGTTAGTATTGATATAATAAACTTTTTTCGAACTAATATTTCTGTTATGATTTTCAAAAAAATCAATTACCAAATAGTGTCAAAATTGACATAAAATAGTTTTTAAAACAAATATTATATTATTAATTTATATTTTATTCTTAAAAATCTAAGGTTCAGGAAAATTACTTATATATGGTCATATATGATAATAATAAACAACTTGGGGTTCGTTTGTCTTGTTATGGTATGTTTATTAACCTTAGAGTGTAATAAAACAAGAAGACACGGTAAATGTTAAATTATCTAACTTAAAGTTAAATCTAAATGATAAGGTTAAAATAGTAACCTAAAATTGTCTAAATTCTATTGGATGAGATAATTTAGACCCATACCCACCTTATCTTTGAAATAAATCAATTTGGAGCTATTAAAAACCGAATACGACTTTATAATAAAATAATATTTTTAGTTTTTCCAAAGGTGCCCCTCTCCTCCCTTATAAAAGGGAACCTCCTCCCTCTCTTCCTCACACCACTTTGAGCCTTCAAGCTCGGAAAAACCCTGCCAAATTCTCTTCTCCACTTCCCTAGAAACATCCTAGAGGTCCTGGTTTTCTTCAAAGACCAATTTTGGTTCCCTAAGAGGAGGTCTCAAAGAGGCGCTTCAAAGAAGAGGTAATGTTCGTTACCGATTCTTTCAACTTTATTTCTTCTTCCACTTCTTCTTATTTAGTTGTTTCATTATGAAGTAATAACATAAGTATCACTCATATACTGATATGTTATTATAAGTATGAAACAACCCTATTTCACCATCTATCCATCCTACGGAAAACGAAATCACCGCGCGTGAGTACGTACGAAATACCGTCTCCACGCCGTGGTGTAATCTATTTTCCACCATCACCTTAATTGGATGGGTATAATGGTGTAAATAATAACTATATATGATTATTATAAAGTGATATTTATTCTTAAATAGTGTACATACACTCCAGTACAATTCCACAATCATGATAATGATATCATTGCTCGTGCGTACGTACGGACTACCGTCTCCACGACGCGATGAGATTCATTCTCCATGTTAACCATTCATGAATGATTATAAAGTATATATAATAAGTAATCATGAAATATATGACATAATAATTATACTGGATTTATGTGTATATATATGTATGTCATCTACTTAATTTCATTCAATTAAATAAGGAAACGAAAACAACGTTCATGCCTACGTACGACCTACCGTCTCCATGAACGGTGTATTTCATTTCATTTAATCGATATATCATATATATATGTATATAATGAAATATATATTATATGTAAATCATGTTTTACATTCTGGAATTAAGTAAATCAGGATATAAGTAATAATATCAAGAACAACAAGTCCAAATACGTACGATAAATAAAACGATTTAACCCAAAACATTGCTTTAACATGGACCTTACAAAAGAACGGGTAATATAAAGTCATAAGTGAACCATATATGATATCATAACAATGAATATGATTCTGTAATAAGTCAATGAAATTATTTAAATCATTATACAAGAGGTTTGGAAATGTACGAAGCATATCGGACCTAAGGTAAGGGGTAATTTTGCAAATCTCATTTTTATCCGAGATTGCTTATTCGTAAGTCTTTACTGGGGTTATATTTATCATCCATGTCCAAGTTTTATAAAAATGTTTTCATGTATGTTTAAAGTATTTTTTACCTTTTTTTGACTTTTACCACGTGTTATGGAAGGAATCATTCTTTTGTTTACCATACAAGGAACTTTTTGACTTTTCCGAAAAAAGTACGAGGATAATGTTATTTTTAACTTATACGGCGTGAACGAATTTTTACGATTTCATAAAGCCTCATTTTCATGAAGCTTCCTCTACAATATTGCATGATTACTTTCAAAAAAACCCTTTTCTTTTAAAATTTCATGACATTTTGTTAAAAGAAAATGATTTTGAAGAAGAAAGGATATTTTCCTCAAGAATTCATTTCAAGTGTTTTTATCAAAACTATTTTCCATCTAAAATTACATTATTTAATGGTTTTATGTTTCAAGTATAATTTCTCCATTATTTACATGGTTTTATTATTCTTATGATGAAAAGATATACATTTTTTTATATGGATTATTTTATGATGGCATGATGTTTAAGAATCTCATTCTATTACATGGGTTATGCTATGATGTATGATTTATGATTTTGTGGCACATGAAAGAATGATTTCATTATGAGATGAGTGGGACCTATATCTCCCTCCAATTCATTGGGTAAAGATTTATATCTCATGAGATAGACATGGATGGAACGGTAAGTTAATCCGGTTTAGTGTTACATGACTGAAACGAGGAGTGAACTCGATTCAGAAAGGGACTTTGTCCACTAAGATGGTCTTGGCAGCAATGCCTTCGCTACTATGGAAATCATAACATGTGCTGAATGGTTTCCACAATTACATGTTTTATTCCCATTATATTTTATCATGGTTGATGTTATATTATGATATATGCCTTACCTACTTCCACGATTTATGTCTTTGCTCAAGATTTTGATGTTTAAATTTCATGTTCAAGTTTTTGCTTCCAAATGTTTATGGATTGTTTTATGTTATCTATGTTTGCCCTTACTGAGCATTTGAGCTCACCCTTTTTATGTTTTATTTGCCCCAGGAAATAAATAAAGGTTTTAGGTATGGAAACAAAAAGGGGAAGATAGTTATGGGAGTTGTTGAAGATATTTCAACATGATTAGAAGTTTATATTACGAGTTTCCAAAGACACTAAACCATTACAGTCCTTGTGTGTCTATTTTTGTTATGTATTAAGTATTTGGAAAAAGTAATGTAATGTCCATGTATGTCAAACTTTGGGTCTCTACAGTTGGTATCAGATGCAAAGGAGGTAGGAATGTATCCGATCCTTGGGAACTCTCACATGTGAGTGTTGGACGAAGCATGGCTCTCCGCCCAAGGGCTTCATGTGGAAATGGCTTCCACTAGGGATGGTGGTGTGTCCCGCCCATGGTGTGTAGCCACCCATGGAGTGCCTTGATAGGTATAAATTATAGTCCACTTGAAGTAATTCTAGACCGCTATAGTTGGTATCAGAGTAAAGGTTTAGTCAACCTTTGGAAACTAGGATGCGAAAACGTTAGTGAGATCCCTAGAGATATTTCTAAGGTATGTCTAGGGATGTCCCTAAATATAAGTATATGTATAGGATATAGTCCTAGAACTATGGTAACGATCTTAGAATTTAACCTAAGATGTTATATATTGAAGGTACTCCCCCTTTATTATGTTGTTTTCCCTAGCATGATTTTTGCCTCTCACACTATTCTTTTTGGGTTTTAGACGATGGCTGGAAACCAAAGGAATTGTGTTGATCAATGTAATGGACAATGCAATGATTGTCCTCCTGAACAAACAAATGTTATGGGAGATGGAGTGCAAAATCTTATTGCTATACTTACACAAGCTATGAATCATTCTGGACTTCCAAATGAGCAGAGAAGGGAGCAATATTCTATTGAGTCCTTCATGAGGCAACGTCCACCTTCTTTCAGTGGGTCTTCTGATCCACTTGTTGCAGAACAATGGATCAGTACCAATGAAAAGATATTTTCAGTTCTTCAATGTTTTGAACATGATAAATTCATCTTAGCAGTATATCGTTTGGAAGGTGAAGCTGATCAATGGTGGAATCTTATCAAGAATATGAGGCCAAGAGATGAAATTGAGTCCATGGAATGGGACGAGTTCAAGAACTTACTTTTCAATAAGTACTTCCCTCGTATTCTTCAAACAAAGATGGAGAAGGACTTTCTTGAACTAAAGCAAAAGGATGATGAATCTGTTGGTATATACGATGCTAATTTTACAAGGCTTGCAAGGTATGCATCTGGCTTTATCATCCAACCTGAAAGTAAAGTTGATCGATTCTTCAGTGGCTTAAAACCAAATCTTCTAAGGGCATTAGCTATAAGAGACTTCAGTAGCTATGAAGAAATTGTGCGTTGTGCTATCAAGGTAGAAATGGAAGTTGGTGTTACATATCCATCTCATGGTTTTGACAAGAAACGAAAGATAGAGTTCAAGGATAAATCTCAGAATAATGGTGAAAAGAAGATGAATGTTTCCTTATGCTCAAAGTATGGGAAGAAGCATGGTGGAGATTGTATTAAAGGGACTAGAAAATGTTTTAAGTGTGGAAAAGAAGGTCATCGAGCAGGTGAGTGTCGAAGTAATGGAAAAAGAGTTGCTAATGGTGTGAATAAAGAAAAGACTGCAGAGAACGCACCACCAACACTTCAATGCTTCAAGTGCAATGAAATGGGGCATTATGCTAATCAATGCCCTAATCCAAGGGTTAATGATGATCGACATGAGCAACCACTTAAGGCAAAGGACAAAGGTAAGTCACATGCGATCACTATTGGCGATGTTGAATATGACAAAGATGTGGTGGAATGATTAAGTGTTTATGTAATGGGATTCCAAAATAATGTTGTATATAGTATCATGGAATATTGGAATATTTATGTATTGGTCTATTGTGGTTTTCAATAATTTTATGGTACCGGTAACCATGGAAAGTGATTGAGATATTTTTGGAAAGAATATGATATGCGCATAATGAAGGGATAAGGAGAAAATGAAATGGTTGATTGTATTCATGGGCTCATGACTGATATAAGGTAATAGTTATATCATGGTTTGAGTATATAGAATTTTAGGGTTTTGGTATGTGGAAAGATTTAACTTTTGACAACACTCATGTTTTCACTAAGATTCAATGGGTATTAATTTGTCAAGAGAATACATGATTAAGGCCTTCGAATGTTTGGAATGTGACCAATAAGACATATCTTATGATATATGGGGATCAACGATGGTATTAACATGATTGTTATATGAAATCTTTGGTAATCGTTTTCACTATATTATGAGAGTGGACTGCAGTATTATGGATAAGACTAAAGATTGGAATGGATTATGTTGGACATAAGTTAGTATTGTTTAAGGATAGAAGTTTTTTTGATATTATTAATGGGATGTTATAGTAATGTAGTTTTAGAAAAAAGGACAACCTGCAGGACGGGTGACAACCCATCTCGTCAGACAAGGCTGTGGAAATCGAACCCACAACCGAAATGTGACTGGCCTTTATCGCCTACCACTGGACTACAGTAAGTCCATGGTTAGTAGAAACTAGTTTTATTTTATTAAGCGGTATGATATATGAAGTATAAGTTCATTTTTGGAACCATATACGATTAATCTAACCATAAGATGGAATTATAACTTTTGCTAACCTTTTGTTTGAAACAGATGGAATGACCCATCATTCTATCACATGATCTACTAACACATCACAAATAACAAATTCAACTTCATTTATTTAAGGGATGAAGTGGAAATTGTTCAATTCACGAACAATAGTGAAATTGTACCAAAATCATGTAAGTATTTCTTTTAATTCATCAACTTTAGGGAAATGATCTTGAAAACCAAAAATGTTGTCCTAGTTCCCTTATATCCGATGAATCAGATGGTAACATAGATCATCACAAATCTATGGCTTTGTGATTGTTGGCTTTTTCAGAGCCATGTTCTCTACCACTCTCCATCAGAACATGATGGTTAGGTTTTTCTTCCATATCCATATTTTCACCGATGTTCTCCTATGTGGAAACCCAGTGATTAGTTAATTTGGGTAACCGTTATGTTTTATACTTTAGTTTTTAAAGATTGGTTTTGGTATTCCATTTTACGATGTGGGTTTCTATTAAAGAAACTTTCGATTAGTAAACCATTTATAACCCCAATGAATTTTGAGGGTGAAATTCATTTTAAGGGGGGTAGAATGTAACACCCCGAGATTTTATGAAAAATATTCTTTTTAATTTTATTGATGTCTTGTCTTGTACACTACAACAAAGGAGTCTTGAACAACACGCAACCCTAACTTGGCTGCATTACATGCAATCACAACCTTCCTCGATAGCATGTGTTGTACGCAATACCGAGTTTCACTAAACAATGATATGCTATTAAAATATTATTATAACTAGCCGTTATGAATAGTAATAACAACTTTTTAAAAATTTCATCTTTCAAAATGGACTTCATTTTTGGATTCGGAATATCGAAATTATCCTAGGGTGAAATTTTGGTATTTTTCTGAAAACATTTAATTTTTGATGAATAGTGAAAACACTAGGTTACTATTTAAATCCCGACTTTTTTATTTAAATAATTATTTATTCTATTTAAATTTATTTTAGCTCAAAATTGACACATAATACCTATATAAGTTCAATGTAATTCATTTGAGTCATTTTATAATAATTTTAGATATATAAAAATTTTATTAAACTTTTGACCGTCTTTTACCCACCTACTAGGAGAATTTCTAAATTCACATAAAACATAATTTTACCGCTTCTATGAGTGGAATTTCAAAAATCTGAGAGACATGGTAGATGTCAGTAAGTAAAATGTGGTTCAATGAGATGAAAATAATTTTTGGTGAATAGTAATTTTTTACTTTTTTTACCACGGTTAAAAGTAAATAGGGTAATTGAGGGTAAAAATGATATTATTATTACCCTAACACATGTCCTAATTCTATTAGATAAGTGTTATTCGACCAAAAACAACCTTAGGAATAAAATATGACCATTTAGGCCCACTTGGATTAGATTAGGACATTTATTATTAATTTATTTAAAGAAGGGTTAAAATAGTTAAAATCAGTGTTTAATAAGTAAATAATTTTTAATATAGGGTTATAAATAAGATAAATTAGACTATAAATATTCATTAGAAAGATAAAAAGATTTCATACATAATGGTATTTTATTTGTAATTTTTAGACTTTAAATAATTTAATTTATTTAGGACACAATGATGATGAAGTAATTATATTATTAGTGAAATATTGACATAATTGATGTTATAAATACCTAAATAAATGTAATATGAGACTTTTTATGAATTAAAATAATTTTATATGTTAATATGACATGTTAATATTGATTTAATTAACTTTTTTAGAACTAATATTTCTGTTATGATTTTCACAAAAATAAATTACCAAATAGTGTCAAAATTGATATAAAATAGTTTTTAAAACAAATATTATATTATTAATTGTTATTTTATTCCTAAAAATCTAAGGTTCAGTAAAATGACTTTGATATGGTTATATATGTTAATAATAAACAAATTGGGGTTCGTTTGTCTTGTTATGGTATGTTTATTAACCTTATAGTGTAATAAAACAAGAAGACACGGTAAAAGTTAAATTATCTAACTTAAAGTTAAATATAAATGATAAGGTTAAAATAGTAACCTAAACTTGTCTAAATTATATTGGATGAGATAATTTCAACCCATACTCACCTTATCTTCGAAATAAATAAATTTGGAGCTATTAAAAACCGAATATGACTTTATAATAAAATAATATTTTTAGTTTTTCCAAAGGTGCCCCTCTCCCCCCTTATAAAAGGGAACCTCCTCCCTCTCTTCCTCACACCACATTGAGCCTTCAAGCTCGGCAAACACCTTCCAAATTATCTTCTCCACTTCCCTAGAAACATCCTATAGGTCCTTGTCTTCTTCAAAGACCAATTTTGGTGCCCTAAGAGGAGGTCTCAAAGAGGCGCTTCAAAGAAGAGGTAATGTCCGTTACTGATTCTTTCAACTTTATTTCTTCTTCCACTTCTTCTTATTTAGTTGTTTAATTATTAAGTAATAACATAAGTATCACTAATATACTGATATGTTATTATAAGTATTAAAAAACCCTATTTCACCATCTATCCATCCTACGGAAAATGAAATCACCGCGCGTCCATACGTACAGAATACCGTCTCCACGCCGTGGTGTAATCTATTTTCCACCACCACCTTACATGGATGGGTATAATGGTGTAAATAATAACTATATATGATTATTATAGGGTGATATTGATTCTGAAATAGTATACATACACTCCAGTACAATTCCATGATCATGAGAATGATATCATCGCTCTTGCGTACGTACGGACTACCGTCTCCATGACGCGATGAGATTCATTCTCCATGTTAACCATTAATGAATGATTATAAAGTATATATAATAAGTAATAATGAAATATATGACATAATAATGATACTGGATTTATGTGTATATATATGTATGTTATCTACTTAATTTCATTCAATTCAATAAGGAAACGAAAACAACGTTCATGCGTACGTACGGCCTACCGTCTCCATGAATGATGTATTTCATTTCATTTAATCGATCTATCATATATATACGTATATAATGAAATATATATTATATGTAAATCATGTTTTACATTCTGGAATTAATTAAATCAGGATATAAGTAATAATATCAAGAACAACAAGTCCAAACACGTACGATAAATAAAACGATTTAACCCAAAACGCTGCTTTAACATGGAACTTACAAAATAACAGGTAATATAAAGTCATAAGTGAACCATATATGATATCATAACAATGAATATGATTCTGTAATAATTCAATGACATTATTTAAATCATTATACAGGAGGTTCAGAAACTTACGAAGCATATCAGACCTAAGGTAAGGGATAATTTTGCAAATCTCATTTTTATCCGAGATTGCTTATTCGTAAGTCTTTACTGGGGTTATATTTATCATCCATGTCCAAGTTTTGTAAAAATGTTTTCATGTATGTTTAAAGTCATTTTTACCCTTTTTTGAATTTTACCACGTGTTATGGAAGGAATCTTTCTTTTGTTTACCATACAAGGAACTTTTTGACTTTTCCGACAAAAGTACGAGGAGAATGTTATTTTTAACTTATACGGCGTGAACGGATTTTTACAGTTTCATAAAGCCTCATTTTCATGAAGCTTTCTCTACAATATTGCATGATTATTTTCAACAAAACCCTTTTCTTTTAAAATTTCATGACATTTTGTGAAAAGAAAATGATTTTGAAGAAGAAAGGATATTTTCCTCAAGAATTCATTTCAAGTGTTTTTATCAAAACCATTTTCCATCTAAAATGACATTATTTAATGGGTTTATGTTTCAAGTATAATGTCTCCATTATTTACATGGTTTTATTATTATTATGATGAAAAGATATCCATTTTTTATATGGATTATGTTATGATGGAATGATGTTTAAGAATCTCATTCTATTACATGGGTTATGCTATGATGTATGATTTATGATTCTGTGGCACACGAAAGAATGATTTCATTATGAGATGGGTGGGACCTATATCTCCCTGCAATTCATTGGGTAAAGATTTATATCTCATGAGACAGACATGGATGGAATGGTAAGTTAATCCGGTTTAGTGTTACATGACTGAAACGAGGAGTGAAATCGATTCAGAAAGGGACTTTGTCCACTAAGATGGTCTTGGCAGCAATGCCTTGGCTACTATGGAAATCATAACATGTGCTGAATGGTTGCCACAATTACATGTTTTATTCCCATTATATTTTTTCATGGCTGATGTTATATTATGATACATGCCTTAAGTACTTCCATGATTTATGTGTTTTCTCAAGATTTTGATGTTTAAATTTCATGTTCAAGTTTTTGCTTCCAAATGTTTATGGATTGATTTATGTTATCTATGTTTGCCCTTACTGAGCATTTGAGCTCACCCTTTTTATGTTTTATTTGCCCCAGGAAATAAAGAAAGGTTTTAGGTAAGGAAACAAAAAGGGGAAGATCATTATGGGAGTTGTTGAAGATATTTCAACATAATTAGAAGTTTATATTCCGAGTTTCCAAAGACACTAAACTATTACGGTCCTTGTGTGTCTGTTTTTGTTATGTATTAAGTATTCCGAAAAAGTAATGTAATGTACATGTACATCAAACTTTGGGTCTCTATAGAAATAATATAAATCTAAGGCATAAAATACAAAGGAACTCATGAGACTTAATAAGAAAAGGTATCATGGTCCACCCATGCACACCAAACATACCTTATCATACAATGGTCTCTAAAGTAGGTACATACACATGAGAAAATAATTCAAAACAACTCTATATAAAGGACCAAAATTTTTAAGGACTTACTACCTTTATTGTATTAATAAAAATTTCCAAGATACATCAGGGGATGATACCCATATCATGTTCATGCACCAACGTTCACTAGAATAAGACCCAATCCATCATAAAAGAGTCTCTAGAATTGGGATCCATTGAAGAGACTATGATAAGATATGAAATTCACATAGACTTAACAAAATAAATTTGTTTCCAAGGGAAGATCAAGGATTTAACAAGGAGGGGTTGTAACAACTCGATATTTTAGAAAATATTTCTCTTCAAATAATTTTATTTCTTTGATACCTTATGTTACACACAACACTAAGTTTAAATGAACCATAATATATTATTATTTGAGACAGTTGTATCCTAAAATGTAAAATTGGTGGGTATAAATAAGATTAACTATTTTATTAAATATATATAAAGTTCATACTCAATAAAAATGTATTGATAAATTCTTAGTAACTAATCACTTAATTTTTAGTAAAGTAGTTTTATTCTAAAAAAATATTGATTTCTTCAAAAAATATTTTTATTGATTTTTCTGAGGAAATATTATGATTAATTTATAGAAATTTTAGAAATTTTGTTTTAAAAAATGAAAATAATTTTTATAATTAATATATTAAAATTATCATAGGATGAATTTATAAGAATTTTTTGAAAAGATTTATTTTCTAGTGAATAGTAAAGAATGATGATTTTATTGAAAAATATATGTACAAAGTCTTATTTTATTATAAAATTGTTTCAAATTAAAATTAGTTTTATTATATTTTAAATAATTCAATTAAGTTGAAAAATATCAATTTTATTTTTGAATTTAGGATAAAACATTTTTATTGGTAAAATGCATTTTTCTAAAAAACTACTATTATGTGCACAATGCGTTTTTAAATTAGTAAATTAAATTTATAAATATTAGTGAAGGATTTTAATTAAATTTATATATTATATATTCAATCAATATTTTTAATATTAATATAATATTTTTCTAGTTATGGGACAAGAATAAATCTTGTTTTATGCTTAAAAACTGTATTTTTCCAAAAAGATATTTTCATCGCATTTTGAAAACTTATTTTAAAATTATTTTTTACATTTATAGGTTTTAAATTTTATAAAAAGGATTCAATATTTGGAATCAGGAGGTTAAAATTTGGTAAATATTACCTTTTTATTTTTTGGCCAATATTAATAGTTACCATGGTAAAATTTATCACCTTGGTAAAGTGTAAATCCAGATAATCAAGGTTAAATATAAGTGAAAAGCCCATAAGTTTTAATACTAATTTTTATTGTATGAATTTAATTATACCCTTATCACCTTAAGATTAAAATTTAGTTATTTAATGGACACATTTTTATGAAAACGACTTATATATTATTTAAATCAAAGAAAGTTACAAAATGTCACTCTCTTAGTTTTAAATATCCTTTCTGTGTTCACATAGGGAAAAAACTCGTTATGAATAAATATTAATTATAATTTTTTTCATAATGAAATTATATTCCTAGTGGAAATTTATTTATAATTTTTAGGTATTATATGGCTACCTTAAATGCTTACACAATTCCAAAACAGTATTTATTCAATTAAATAAAAAATAAAATAAATGATTTGAAAATTTTAAAAGTTATATAAATTATAAATTTACAGTGTTACATGAATTTTATAGGTTTATGTTACATATTAGTCTTGTTTTAAAATATTATATTCAAATTTAAAATTTCCCTTAATGTTTTTAAGTCAAATTAGATGAATAGTTTGAAAATCAACAATAATGATATTTTATCATAATAATATTTTTTTAAAATTATTTAAAAAACATAAAAATATTGAAATAAGAAAATTTGGATTTTTTATGGTCTAAAATATTATAATTTGGCCATTTATGGTCCAATTTTTATCTTATAAGTAAAAATTACAACCTTTTACTATTGAAAACTTTTTTACCGTAGTTAAAATTAAAGTTTATTAACATATGGTTAATCAAAATGATGAGTTTTAAAATGAATTTTTTTTTATAAATACTATTGGTTGATGGTATCATAACCTTATACTACCTTATTTTCTAATTACTTATCATTTGGTGTAATTTTTATAGAAAATGAATTTATTATAATTTAATATTTTGAGAAATTTCAAAAGTGATCGTCCCCAAAATTGTAAAAGGGAACCTCCTCCCTCACTTATTTACACCACTTTGAGATTTATAGATCAACCAAAATCATCCAGTTTCTCTTATAAACTTTTTTATAAAAATTATATAGGTTCCTATCTTTCCAAAATATCAACCCTAGATCCATTTAGAGGAGATCTAAAGGAGTTGTTTCAAAGAAGAGATAATTATCTTAACCAATCACTTTCTTTTCTACCATTCTTTACCTATTATAAATCAATGTTATTTATCATAAAATTATAACTATAGTATACTAAATATTATTAAATTTTATTATTATTATAAAACACCATTATACTTCCTCTTTTCCATCAAACGAGAAGTGTGATTATCACTTGTGCGTACGTATAACTTACTGTCTCCACGTAGGGATACAATTCATTTTTCATCACCATATTTTATATATGGGTATTATGATGGGTTTAATGTTTATATATTATATTTATCACTTAATTATACTTCTTAAAATGTAATATCACACCTACCTACTAACCATTAAATCCTTTGGGAAACAATAATGTCGTTCATGCGTACATGTTTACTACCACCTCCATGAAGCGATGTGATTTATTTTACATATATATTTTAATTGGATATTGATGAGTAATAATTTGATGACTACATATGATATATAAGATATAATAATTATCCTATAATGTTAAATTAATAATTACCTTTCATTTGTTCCATCTGTTGAAAATTGAAAATAACATTCATGAGTATATACGACCTACCGTCTCCATGAACAACATAATTCATTTTTATAAATCTATTTTTATGAATGAATATAAACATGTATACAATGAATATGTATGATATTTATATCATTATTGAAATTATGGATTTGATGAGAAGATTAACTTTCATGACCCGTCCCAATGGGGCCTGAACCATGACTACCCTAATCCCACATCCACTAGGTTAGAGGCTGATGACTAGCACTGAGTATAAATATCACAAATATTGGAGGCAATAGACTAATATATCTAAACACATGTACACATATACATGACCATACATTTTTTAAATGTAAAACAATTGAATCCAATACATGCATGCATCTATGATCCCATAATCATAGTACGATAGTATGGTACTGAAAGTGATTAAAGGGCCAAATACAAGACCAACCAAAAACTGTAGAAAATCCTACCTAATATAAGGGAGAGGACTAATATAAAATGTAACCACCCAAGAAATACCTTAGTCTATCAAGCTCATCTATTCTCCACCAAATTATTTTCCTCATAGGACACTATCAAATGGATCATCATCTACATGAGATACGATATGTGCAGAAAGAGCCCTTGTAGGGGTGAGTATAAAAATACCCAGTAGGACACATTAAAAAGAAAAAACACATAGCATCAAGAATAGTCAGCTCATAAAAATTATATAGGAATCAATGCATAAATAAAAAACATAGGCATACTTTAGGAAGTACATCACACCTATAGAAAGTCACAACCAAATTGCCAGCCACATGATTCTACTCAAAGAAATGCTCATTCTAGGATAATACACTCCAAAAGCCATGAAATCAAAAAATACACTCATCCAATAGGTCATGATCATTGTGAACTACCTAATAAATATCACTAGTCTCTAAATACCATGATACTCAGATATAGGATCACACCCAGGACTACTAGGGGACACCATGAACCCAATTTGGATGAACAAGCTATGTTGGGGACTATAATCCAATGATAGAATGAACCCTGATGAAATGTCCTCATAGATGGAGTATCAACACCTTACCCAAGGATGTCACTCCAATTATTCAAACCCCACTTAGGGTATAAAATGATATAGGATCACACTCCAGTCTCACAGAGGGACACAAAAACTCTATATGAGACTCATCCTCCAGAGGGGACCACAATCCAAATATGTGTACCTAATGATGCACTATAACCTAGATGGGATGGACCAAGAGAACTCACTAAATAGATACTGGACTAGAATAAAGAAATGAAGGGCTCTAAACACCCTCAAAGGGGGTACAAAGAGTGTACTAGGGATTCAAAATGTATCCAGGCAACCCATAATATTCCCGTGTGGTGCTTCCTCACACAAAATATAAATATATAAATACATGGAATATAAGTGGTGATAAACGGTGTGTAGAGATCTCCCAAGACTCTTCTCATGCCATCTAGCCGTGCCTATGTACACTAGACTGTGTCTTTTTTATTCTTTTCATCTCTGTGTACTTCAGCCTGTTTGTGTCCATGTAACCTTCAAGTTATAATCCAATCTTACTAGAAAAAGTCAAACAGTGTGTGAAAGGGTCAAATGATGTGTGATATTTAACTCTCTATGGAAACCCTAGCACTACAGCCAAGGGTGCACACATAACATGTGCTCTCTGATTACATGTTGTGTAACCCATAAATTTATAGAACCCTCATGTTTTCATACATTTTCTGTGCATGCTACCTCTTATCCCATCCTTTCTAGAGAGCGTAGATTTGGGGTCATCCAATACTTATGTCACCAGATATCAGGATTCTAAATTTTGAATATTATCAGGAAAGAATTCCATGTGCCATCCGTAGTTGCACCATCAAAAATGGATTGAACGGGAACCACCAACCCATTACCATCCACTTCCAATTGTACTCTATGATCATTGCACTTGATCACACATTTTATCAAAAATTTCACCCGCAAAATTGATTCATTGCACTAAATAATTCTCCTAAAATAATCAAATATTGGGTAATAATTGAACCAAGAGATAAATAAAATTCCAATGATGAACATGCAAAGAAACAAGAGGAGAAATCCATAATCCACAAGATGTGATGAATGAACCTCTGCCTTTGTTCATTCATCCTTGACCCATTATTGTAGATTAAGATGAACAAAGAGGAAAATAATCAACGAATAATTTAATCAACCTTAAAATAATCAATAGTTGATAAACAAATTAATTATTTTCATGGAATTTATCTACGTTCAACATGAGATAAATAATGGGATGGAAATCACAAATAAAATGGAATACCTAGAATTCGTACGAATCACTGATGAAGAACAATTTTGTGTTGTCATCTTTGGAGAGATCTCTAAATATCCATTGGCACATGATACTTGATCTGATGTGATCCAACATCTTCTTCCAATGATCCTCTACATGCTCCTCCCCAATGGTACCTCTCAATCCATAGGTTATGAAGCTAACCCTAGGGTTGAGGAGTAACTATGTTTAAATAGAGGAGTTCCATCTCGGGGTAAAATTAAATTAAATAAATCAAATAAATTTATTTATTTTATTAATTTTGTTCCCAAGACAACTTTTTCAAAAACTTTGAATCTAACAAATATTATGTCATGCCTAGGGTAAAAACAACATTCTAAACTCAATGGTGCCCTCAAATTTCTATTTGGTCCCCTGTTCAGGAGTTATTCCATTTATTATGGAAAATCACATGTGTGTAATATTAGTATATTTAATATATTTCACAAATTAATTCCGACAACACTAGGATTTAGAATCTCATACCATCTCAGTGCTTATCTCTGAAGATAATCCATATAATATCCAAAAGTAATACATGGAAAAAACAGAGTCATTATATTCTCCCCACCTTAGGTATTTTTATAAAAAAAGATAAAAAACTACTCAAAAAGATGAGAGTACTAGGCTCGTATCTGGGTCTCCCACTCTGAGGTGCTCTCCTGAGAATTCCCATGCTACCACCGAACACATAGTAGGGGAATAAATCCCCCATGAAGGATCCTATCCCACCGATCCATTATTTCTATAGGGTACATAGAAAATGTAGTTACATCCTTAATGTCCAAATGTACCTAATATATAACATGTGATGGGTCATGCACGTACCTTCTAAGCTACGACACATGTAGGACGCTATACACACAGTCCAACTATGGTGGTAGAGCTAAGTGGTATTCCACATCGCCAAATATACATAATATCATGAAAGGGATATTGAATCACATAGATAGTTTACCACTACGACTAAATCTTTGTAATCGATGTTGAAGTGAGACCCAAAATAACACATAGTCTCCATCCTCACACTCTAGAGATATCCATTGTTAGTCTACATAAGACTTATTACAACAATGTATATTTCTTATCCACTCTTGGATGATCCAAATATTCTCTTTAGTAGATTGCACCAAATTTGATCCTATGAGTTCCGAATCAATTGGATCAGTCCAACAAAGTGGTGACTTATAGGTTCAACTATACAAGGCCACAAATAGTGTTATACTCATGGTGTAATTATAGATTTTGTTTCATGAAGAATCCACCAAGGTTATATGATCTTATAAAATATTGTGAAAATACCACATGTGAGCCTACAACATGTCCTACAAGACCTAAATGGTCCAATCAGTCTAGATGTTAGTCTGGGGATGAAAATTCATACTCAAATGCAACTGAGTCCCAATGGCCTCTTACAATAATCTCCATAATTGCAATCTGAATCAATCATGATGATATAAAATTATTACTGAGGGAACTCCATTGATCCAGACTATCTCCTACACATATAAGCATCCTAGGCTCTCTACTGAAATTTTTTCTTGAATGGATAGGATGTGAGATGACTTAGTTAGTTGGTCTATGATCACCTAGATGAAATAATGTACCACATATTTATGTGGTAACCCTATCACAAAATCCATGGATATCCCATCCCAATTCCACTCTGTAACCTCAAGGGGTTGACCTAAACCCATTGAAACCTGGTGCTCATCCTTCACTTGATGAAAAGTGAGTCATCGAGAGCCGAACGCTGCAATATAACTCTTCATGAATGGCCACCAAAATTTATGTTGGTGGTCCTAGTACATCTTTTCCACACCTGTATGTACCACCAAAGGGGATGTATGAAACTATCTCAACACCTCCTCCCACAATTACAATGGAACCACCTTCCATATCTTGAAAAGGAAAATGTTCTCCCCACCTTTAGAATATCCATCATGAGCACATCTAGTGGATATATGAGTGCATAAGGTATCATAGTTAGTATCTCCATGTCAATATTACCTAAAATTTTCTAAAAGAGGTGGGGTAATATCCATAAATTGAAAATATGAAGCACCATCTATATCCACTAAGGAAAACTGCAATGAGGATAACTACTCTGATTCATCGACCAACAACTGATAATAAGATCTCATACTAAGAAAGTCTACCACCATGTTCCCCTTTCCTGAAGTATATACAATATCAAAGTAAAATTCCTAGAAGAAATATATCTATATCCTCTATCTCAATTTAAGATACTTATGAGAGAAGATACACTTGAGACTCTTGTGGTCAGAGTAGATGATAATCCACTTTCCCATTAGGTAGTGTCACCATACCTTCAGTGTGAAGACTATCACTGATAACTCAAGATCATGGGTCATGTAGTTCTTCTCATATGGTCTAAAATTAAATGAACCACAAGAAATCACCACCATAATATTCATCATTACACAACTAATACTGGTCTCTAATGCATCACAAAACATTATATACTCAACACCCTCCATTAAAAATCTCAAGATGGGTGCACTTGTCAATATTTGCGTAAACTCCTCAAAACACTTTTAGAACCTTTTGGTCCAAAAAAAAGGATACCCATTTTGGGTAAAATATGTCAAGAGTGATATCAATTTGAATAAATCATGTTCAAACCTCTGATAGTACCCTTCTAAACAAAGGAAACTCTATACCTTGGTAACAATATTGGGTGGATCCCAATATTGCACTGCCTTGACCTTTTCTGGGTCAATTGACACTTCTACATATTAGATGATGTGTCTTAGGAAGTGGACCTATTGAATCCAAAAAATAACATTTCAGTAGATTACCATAAATATAGTGATATTAGAGTGTGTCCATGACTATCCTCAAATGTATCACATGCTCCTTCATGTATGTTGTTTACTCTAGGACATCACTGATGAAGACTACCACAAACCCATCTAATAAATAATGAAAGATCTGGTTCATGAGTCCCATGAACACTTATGAGTAATTATTCATCTCGAAGGTCATCAAAAATTACTCATAACGACCATAATGACATTTGAATGTTGTCTTCAGTATATCCTCATCCCATACTCACAGCTACTGATAGCCTAATATGAGGTTAATATTTAGGATCTATTGTGCCCTTCTCAACTGATCAAATAGGTCATCAATCCTCCATAGTGGATAATTATTCTTAATATTCACTTGGTTAAAGCACTAGTAATCCACACATAACATCAATCTCTCATCTACCTTCCTGGTGAACAAAATTGGGGCAGCTTAGGGGGAATCACTGGGTTTCACAAAACCGTTCTCTTAAAAGTCCTCTAATCGCATCATCATCTCACGTAGCTCTTGGAGCACCATATGATATGATAATGAATATATCAGGTCCATTCTAGGGTTTAAGTCAATGAATAAGTCTATCTATTAGTGCAAAGGTATTCTTAGAACTTCTTCAGGAAAATAATCTTCATACTCTTCCACCACCGCAGTGAATTGGTAGCCCATAAAATCCACTCCTCCATGAGTTATTATAGCCAACTGGTGAGTAATCTGGCACAATCTCCTATTCCTCAGCTCGTCCTGCTCCACTGAGGTTTCTTTTTCACCCAAAAAGGAAAACCTCATCCCATCACTATAGACACATCATATCCTCCACCTAAAAAAGTCAATATGGGTAAGAAATATGAATAGGCGGTCCATATACAAGATGAATTTATAAGGCCTCATTGCTGCTACCATGAGTTCTCATACAAAATTATCACCTCCATGCATCAGATCGCACTGTAGGCAGAAGTGTAAAATTTCTAAGTCACCTCCTGTTGAAGTCTCCAAGCACAATGGTTGAGCCAAAGGCTCAACTAGAATCTCTAAGTCTCAAACCAGAGAAGTGGAAAGAAAGTAATGACTCACAACTATGTCTATTAATACTGAAGATAAGGTAAAAAAACAACATATCAGACATCGTATCATTCCTAGATACTTGGGGGTAATAGGCCTTTATAACCTTCATCCTTCCTCATCCTTGACCACCAGCTCCATAAGTATGGTGTGGACCTCCTGGGTTGGTGGTGGTAATAGGTCAAACCTCATACTACCTTCTACTTCTCTATCGACCCCTCTACCACATCATCCGTCTCATTGACTGCCATACTCCTGCCTCTATCTCTGCCTTGACAGTTTCTAAAACATCTCCCAATAAACAGTATGATGGGTTGGAAAATCCCATGAAAGATTTATTTGACCATCGTAGGAGAAACATTTCCTCTACCTAGACTGAGTCGGGCCATCTTGAGAGCCCTGAACTACAGAACCTCTATCCTCGGATCATATCCTAAAGTGTCTAAGATGCCCATATACCTATGACAGTCATCAGCTACCTACTATTGAGGTCTCAGATCCTGGTTTCCCACTACCCACACCCACTATTAGATCCTGCTCTTCCAGGAAGCTCTCCACCCCTAAGGCCCTCTCAAGAACCCCAACATAGGTGGGAATGTAGAGATATATCATTGATTCCATGATATCTTGACATAATCCATGATCAAAGGTACGTGTTGTGAAGAAAGGATACCTCACCATATCCATGGAGTATCATGAGAGATTATTAAAACTCACTAAATACTCTTCCATGTTCATATTTCCCTATTGTAAATGAAGAATCTCTTATATTCACATTGATCGCAACATGGTTGGATAAAATTCCTTCCTAAAGAGATCCTTGAATTCAAACTACGAGAGAGTTGTATCATTGTGTGACTGAGTCACTAAACTCAACCATCATCAAGTAGATCCCCTAAGAATACTCACTACAAGGAATACCATCTAATATACACGAATCCTCATAAGGTGGAAAACTAGAGAGACTGCCTCTAGATTTTCCTAATCCACTTGGGGGTCTAGCTCTCCCCAAAACCTAGAAGGTCACTACCTATTGAACTTATGTAGTGCACTCAGTCTTTGTACAAACTCATCCAGAACTTCCAGTGCTAGTTTCTACTCAATGGGAGGTGGTATAGATGGCAAAGCACTCATAGGTTCTATCACTAGTACATGACCCTATTCTAAAACCAAATCACTCGAAGGATAATCCTAATGGTTATACAGTGGAATCCTTGATGGATTTATTCATGGAGGCATCCTGAAATAAACAAGATGTACCATGGTCAATGATTATATCTAGAGAGATAAATTAAGATGGTAATGAAAAGCAAAACCCATTCTTATATGATGCATGTACCAATGTTTTCCCTACAACCAATGTCTACATGTATAGAGTCAAAAGGCAGGTGATCATAGTTCTAGTGTATGGATATGTCGACAACCACACTATCACTAGAGTCCTTGGCCTAAAAGAAAAACTCAAAATACATAAATTTTTCCCCAAAACAAACTCATATACTATAGTCCTAAGTTATAACTAACTACCTTTGATGCCACTATGTCATTACCTGACCCAATTGTGCTCGAACCACAACTACCAAAAGCTTTCCTCCAATAGGCTAGGGGATAGAGACCAACAATGGGTAGACATATCATACAAATGGGAGGAATTAACCTAATGTACCTACACACACACACACAAATATTCAAGAACATACAATTCTAAAATTTTAAACAACTGAAACCAATTTATACATGCATCTATGACCACACAATCAGAGTATGATAGGAATCTACTGAAAGTGATAAAAGGGACAAATAAAATCCCAAAAAAAACTGCATATTTACCAACCTGTTCCAAGGGAGGGGACTACAGTTAAATGAAACCACTTGGTAAACAAATACTTATATAAAGCTCATCTATTCTCTATCAGTTCCCTATCCTCCCAGGACACCGTTAAATGATATGTAGTCTGAATAATTCAAGAAACATGTGGACATAGACCATGAAGGTGTGAGTATAATAATACCTATTAGGACACCCAAAAAACTATAAAAACATAACATTAAGAATATTCAAATCAAAAAAATTATATATAAATCAATTCATAAATAAGAAAACAAGATATACAAAAGAAGGACATCGTTCCTCCAGGAAATCAAAACCAAACTACCAGTCATTGGATTTTACTCGGGGAAATGTTTGTTTCAGGAGAATACACTCCTTGAGCCATGACATCATCATAGACACTCATCCAAGAGGTCATGATTATTGGTTCCTTCCAAAAAAATATCACTAGTCTCTGAAGACCCTGATACTCATATAGGGGATCACACCTAGGACCGTTGGGGGAAACCTCAAACCCAATATGGATCATCCCTCTATATAGGCGATCATACACCAATGATATCGTGGGCCCTAATGAAATTTACCATTAGATGGAGGATCAATTCCCTTCACAAAGAGGTCATGCCGATTCCACAAGCCCCACCTAGGGTATAAAATTCCAGAGACTCACACTCCTATATCCCAGAGGGATAACAAAAACTCTATCTGAGACTCATCCTACAAAGGGGATCCCAATCCAAAGATGTGTACGTAACGTTTCATTTTACCCTCAAGGGGATGGACTAAGGGAACATACTCAACCAATAATAGTCATTAATAAAGAAATGAAGGACTCAAAAGACCTTAAAAGGGGGTACACAACATGTACTGGGGGTACATGGAATTTCCATCCAACCCCTGGTCTTCTCGTGTGGTGATACCTCACACAACATGTAAATCTCTAAATATATGGCATGTAAGTGGTCATACATGGCATGTAAAGACCTCCCATCACTCTTCCCATTCCGTCTGGCCAATCCCATGTATACCGAGCTATGTATGTGTACTATGGTCGTGTCCTTTTACTTTATCCTACTTGTTCCCTTATAACCTCTGAGTTACATATCAAGACACATTAAAAGACTCAAATGGAGTGTGATAGGTTCACAAGACATGTGATATTTAACTCTCTATAGAAACACAAGAACCATAGCCCAGGGTTCCCACAAGATGTTTGATCCTAGATTACATGTCGTGTAACCTAAAAATTTCTAGAAACCTAAAGTTCTCCTTTTTCATTAGTTCACACCATCACTTCCATATTACTTGTTAGATATCGTAGATCCAAGGTCGAAAAACACTCTCATCACTAGAGATTGGGATTTCAGGTTTCAAATACATTTGGGAACGCCTCCATGCATCATCAATAAATGCATCAATTAAACCAAGATGAAGGAGAAACGAAAATCCATTATAACCCTTTTTCAATAATCCTACATCTTCATCGCACCTTGATCTCAACCTCAATCATAAACCACACCCACAGTATTGATCATTTCCACCGATGAGCGGTCGCTCAACAGTCAAATACCATGTAATCATCGAACTACATGAAAAAGAAAATGACCACAATGAATGTGAAGTAAATGGGGGATCCATAAGACATAATATGGGGGGAATGAACCTTGGAATTTATTCTTTTAGCCACCACCAGTTTTCATAAATTTAGACAAGAAAAGTAAAAAATAATCAAAAAACAATTTAATCAACTATAAACCAATCAACCATTGATATGCGAATCAATTATTTCTCATGGAATTGATCAGAGTTCAACATGGGATAAATACAAGGACCACAATACAAAGACCACAACTACCAAAATCATAGTATATCACACCATCGCAATGCCTAACACAAAAAATAATCAATATAATATACAAAATAGGTACATGGAAAATTTGGAGTCATTACATGATCAAAATACAAGGACCAAAACCACCAAACCAGAACATACATGAAAAACAAAGCAGATATCACTTGGAAAAATGATTTTTAAAAATAAATGTTTCCAAACTAGTTATAAAAGGATATAAGTAAAATAATAAATGGTATGATGTATATTATTATGGATTTATATTATATTTATAATAAATATATATTTATTAATAGGAGGTTACATCACATATGAATGAATTTAGATATAAGGTAAGAGATATTCGTCTCACTTTTATTCTTGTAGGACACGTACCATATTCACCACTTGTTTCTTTTATATGGTGAATATAATTCCCTTGAATGTATTTTATGATTCTTATTATGAATTTTATGATGATTTAAATATCCATATAAGGTTATTTCTTTCATGGGGTTTATGATTAAAATTTTACCAAAGTAGTAAAGGTTTTATGTTACAATCTCATTGTTTATCGAGATTGTTTATGATTAGGTTTAAAATGATGAAATATTATGATATAAATATTAATAAACTTCTGAATTTTATTCTCATATATTAAATTATTTAAAATAAATATTTTACTTTCATTTTCCTCATCTAATGTATTCAAGAGACAAATTTTTTTTAAGGAAAATTGACTTTATTTCTCTCTTCGATCAATTTTTTTTCTTCTATATCCATATTTTCTAAAAAAGTTTTTTAAAAAGGTTTATACTATTATCCTATGATTTTTTAAATTCATTTTTACCCATGATTTAATTTTTACAAATTTTTTTGAAAGGAATCTTATTTTCATTTATTAAAATATTTAATTTGTGACATTTCTGAAAAAGTTATGAAAGAATATTTTTACTTATACGACGTGAATTTTTTTTCCTGTCATCAAGACTAGTTTTTAATTTGAAGATTACTTTAAAAGTTTATATAGTTATTTTTAAAGTAAATTTTTTACTTTATATTCCTATAGTTTTGTTAAATAATTTATTTCAAAATAGAAAGGTTATTTTTCTCAAGAATGTTTTAATGTTATTTTAATGGTATTTATATTAATTAAAAGAAACAAATGCAATCAACTAGCCTAATGAGGCCTGAACCGAAACTACCCCAATCCTACCTCTAATAGGCTTGGGGATGATATGCAGTAATGAGTAGGCATGTCAAACAAATGGGCGGTATTAGCTTAATTTACCTATACACATAGAAACACACATCTCCAAGACCATACAATGATGAAATGTAAACAAATAATAACCATGTATTCATATGTTTAAAAATACCATCATCATAGTATGAAAACAAGTATTGGAACGAAAGGGAAAATACAAGCCCCCCCAAAGAAACTGAAAACAATTCCAACCTATAAAGTAGAAGATGATTGCTGTAAATGAAACTATCAATACACACCTCAGTCTGTCAGGATCACTAAGCTTCACCTGGTCCTAGTACCTCTAGGAATCTATAAAAAGTTCGATCCTCTTCATAAGATGAGGCAAATGAGGGAAACTTCCATGTCGGGGTGAGTAAAAAAATAACTAGTAGGACACCCCAAAATAACTAAGCATATTACATCATGAATAATATTCAGTTCATCAAAAGTATATTTCAATGGAATATATAACAGGGATATCCAGATATACTCAAAGTAAACACATAGTCTTAAGGTAAGATCACAACTATAAATTCATCCTAATATTCCTTCTTGAAGGATCCATATAACATATGTCTGGGAGAACACACACCATGAGTTAGATAGCACTGATGGAGTCCATTTGAGATTCCATGATCATTAGGTCTCACTATAAGGAGAACATGAAGGAATTCTGTAGAGATCAATACACATATGAGTATCACACCCAAGGCCATGTGGTATAATAACAACACAATCTATATTAACCAACTTTATAGGGGATTGACACATGCATAGTGTTGGTCATAATGATACCAAGAACCCCACCAAGGTAAAATATGATGATAGAAGATCTCACTACAAGCCCCATGGAGAGATCCCCAGAACTCTCTCTAAGAATAAATTACATTAGATGCGATCACCATCATATTTATAGGATGTAACTATATAATAAAACCTCAGATAATTGGTTTAGGGAACTTACCCTAACAAAAATTGTCCAAGATGAAGAGAAAAAGGGATCAAATACATCTTTTAAGAAGTACATGATGTGTATTGGAAGTACACAATGTTCCCCTTAAGAATTGGGATCTACCCATGTATCACAACCCATGACCATGTCTATGTATAAGGTAATAACCTCTCAGAACATGTTTACTAATGAACATGTTTAACTACCCATATCCGTGTTTGAGTACACAGTGTGTCTAAGACTATGTACTCTTAGACATGTTAGTGTACTCTCTGAAGTACATGTCAAACCACCATGTAAGGGTCACACGTCGTGTGATAGCTGGCACATTATTTGTGATATTTTTATTCACATGGAATCCCCAGAACCACAAAGGGCCCCATACATGACATGTGTTCTTCCATTACATTTCATGTAGTGTGGAATTTCAAAAAACCCATGGGTCTTCTTGAATATTCATCCTTACCCACTAGTAAACTATTCTCCTCTATGATACTCATTAAAACCATGGATCCGAGTCAACTGATCTCGATCATCACTTAAGATCTTATTTCCGTTCATCCCAGGTTTCTTGTAAATAATCCCACAAACATCTCATCACCAAAAACTCTAAAACTCACACACAAAAATCCTGATCTAGTCATTATACATCCTTACTATCATTATTTCTTGATATTGTTGTTGATCTAAACCCAGATCTGTGATATGAATCTATTGTTCTAAGAAACAGGTTCAAAATGATTGGTTTCATTGGTATCTGTCAAACAACTGGTCAAACATAACAATGATGATAAATGCATGAATAATGGTGGGATAAAACCATGAAATAAAAAATAGGAATAAACCTTGGAAATGTTTGGGGTGGCGTCAATCCATTTCCATCAGAATAATGAAAAAATATCCAAAATAATGATATAATTTCTCCCAAAAATCCCCAAAAAATAATCCCACATACACAATAAGATAAAACCATGAATCGATTCATTAGTTGATTGATTTTGATTCATTTTTGGAATAAGAAACCAAGGATAAATCCAAATAAAACAATATACTACCTCAATATGGATTGATCATTTATGAAGAATGAATCTACATCATTATTGTTGGTGAGATCTTCAAAATTCATTAGTGTAAATGATCCTCAATCTGTCATCATCATCTGCTAAGGATTTCTGCAAAACTATCTCAGAATTATCAGGGTTATGTGGCGAAACATGATAATTTTTCATAAGAATGTTCAAATAGATAAAATAATTAGGTCTCTAAATCAGTTAATACAATAAATAAATAAATATATTTATTGTATTAATTCTCCCATGATTTCACATTCTCAAAACACCTGATACTGACAATGATTATTTCACACCTAAGATAAATCTCATTATTTGAGATCAATAATGACCTCAGATTTATGATTCGAGCCTCTTATTAAGAGTTATTACACTTTTTTAGGAAAAATATACACATATGATATTCAATATATTTAATATATTTCAAAAATTAATTCTATGGTCACCAGGACTTGGAATCTCACATCTTCTTAGAACTTAAATTTCAAAATAATCCATATAATATCCAAAAGTAATACATAAAAAAATTAGAGTCATTACATTCTCCACACCTTGGTTATTTATGTCTTTGAAAGCTAAACAAGAAAATAAAAAAAAAATATGTGGGTATTAAACACGCATCTGAGTCTCCCACTCCTAGGTAATATCTTGAAGATTCTTGTGCTACCACCAAACACACACTAAAGGAATTTCTCACACACTAAGAATCATCTTCTTATGATCCTCAATCGCTATTAGGTACTCAATAAAAGTAGCTCCATCCTTGATGTCCAAATCACCCCACTCGATAACATGAAATGGGTCATGCATGTACCTCCTCATATACAAAACATGGAAGGAATTGTTTACCTAGTATAACTATGGTGGTAGAGCTAAATGGTAAGATACCATGAAAAATCAACATAGTATTTGGAAAGGTCCAATGAATCATGGAGATAACTTTCCATCCTAGAAAAATCTTTGTAATCCACATCGTGGTGAGACCCTCTAAAACATATACTCTCCCTCCTTGAACTACAAAGGACTCCTTCATCAGTATTCATAGGACATATGATGGATATTTATAGTCCTCATCCTCTCTTGGATGATTTACACAATCTCTATAATGGCTCACACCAACTGTGGGCCCATAAGTGCTTACTCTCCTAGGACAATCCATCATAGTGGTCACCTATAGGGTCACCCATACAAGGGCTCAGATGGTGCTATAATGATGTTGAAATGGTAGCTATTTTTGTATTAAAACTATAATAATGGTAGGTGATCCTCCTAACTATAATAAAAGTCTAACATGTAACCCCACAACATGTCCTCCAAAAACAGAATGGTTCGATTTGTATGTACATTAGTCTCAGGGTGAAACGCTTTTCTCAAACACATTTGAGTCCCAAAGGCCTCATATAATCCCCTATACAATAAAGATGTACAGTGATAATCACATTCAGAAATGATCATCAAGATAACTCTCTAGAGTCAAACTATCTCTTGTACGTAAATTTGTCCTAAGCTCTCAACTGAACTCTACTCTTAAATAGTTAGGAAGTGGAATTACTTGGTTAGTTGGTCTATGATCACTCAGATAAAATCAGGTCCTCTAGATATCTGTGGTAACCCCATAAAAAAGTCTATATATATCCCATCCCACTTCCCTTATAGAACCTCACGAGGTTGAGCTAAACCCAATGGAACTTGGGGCATAACCTTCACTTACTGACAAGTAAGGCATTGAGAGAAAAAATCTAAAACTACATTCTTATTCCCTAGCCACCAAAAATACCACCAAAGGTCCTGGTACATCTTCTTCACACCTAGATATACCATTAAGGGTGATGCATGGAAATACCTAAACACCTCCTCTCTTAGTGAAATTGGTATATTTGTCCATCCTATGAAAATAAAGGCATGATATCTACACTCAAAAAATCCATTATAATAATTTCCACTGGATATATGAGTATGTAGGGTCATACAGTTGGTATCTCAATGCTTTACATCCCTAACTTGCTATAAAATAGGAGGAGTAAAAACCATCAACTGAAGGTAAGATGCTCTATCCCCATCCAAAAAAGACAACTGTAATGAGGCCAACTACTTTGATTCATGTGAACAAGAACTCCTAATAAGGTCATATTCTACCACATTCCCCTTTCCAGGAGTATAGAAAATCTCAAAGTCATAATTCTAGAGGAAATATATCCATCACCTCTATCTCAAGTTAACATATTTTTGAGAGAAGATATACTTGAGACTCTTGTGGTCAGAATATATGATAAACCGTTTACTCATAAGGTAGTGTCACCACATATTTAGTGAAATACTACCACTGATAACTCAATATCATGGGTAACGCAGATCTTTTCATGTGGTCTCAAATTAAATGAACCATAGGAAATCACCTCCTACATTTGAATAATGACAACCAATACGGATCCATAATGCATCACAGAACACTATGTACTGGACAACCTCATCTAGCATTCTTAATACGGGAGCACTCATCAATATCTACCTCAACTCTTGGAAATCCCACTGGAACCTATCTTTCAACATGAAATGATCCCCATTTTGGGTCAATGATGTTAAATGGTATTATATCCTAGAGAAATTATGTATGAATATATGATAGTATCCTACCAACCCTATGAATATCGACACCTTTTTCATGATCTTGGGTGGATCCCAAGATAACACATCCTTAAACTTCATCAGGTCCATTGCTACACCATCTATTGAAATAACATATCTTAGAAAATAGACCTCCTAAATCTAGAACTGACACTCTGAGATCTTCCTATAAATCTGATGCAACTTTAGCACATCCAAAAGAATCCAATTGTGACACATGTGCTTCTACTCAGACACTGAGTACACTAGGATATCATTGTTGAAGAATACCATGAACTGGTCTAAGAAAGGATGAAATATTCAGTTCATGAATCCCATGAAAACTACTGGTGTGTTAATCATGGAAAAGGTAATAACCAAGTATTCATGGTGACCATGACGATATCAAAAATCCATTTTCAATATATCCACATCTCTTACTCATATATGGTGATAACCTGATTTGATGTAAATATCAGAGAACCATTGTCTCCCCCTCAACTAATCAAAGAGGTCACAAATCCTCAATAGTGAATAATTTTTATTTATGATCACCTGATCAAGGTAATGGAAATTTACACACAATATCAAGCTCCCATATAGGTTCTTGGAGAAAAACACTGAGGATACCCAATGTGAAACACTAGGTCTGAAAAATACCTTCCAATATAAGTCCTCCAATTTCACCTTTAGTTCAAAAAGCTCTATGGGATCCATCCGATATTCTAGAAAATATATCAGTTTTATCCTGGGGTGTAGATAAATTCATATTTCTATCTATCTATGGGTAAGTAATCTTGGAATGTACTCAGGAAAGGCATCCTCATAATCCACCGCCACTATAGGAAACCAAAGTCTTATAACATCCACTACACCAAGGGTAATACTAAAATACTTGTGCGCAATCTGATACACCGTTAAATAAATGAGTCCACCCTACTCTTCCTAGGTTTAATTTTCACCCACAAATGGAAAACCCCATCCTATCACTACAGACACACCACATCCTATACCTAAAACACTCTATATAGAATTAAACTGTAGATAACCAATCCATAACTAAGATGAATTCATAAGGCCTCATCTCTACTAAAAATAGATACAAAAAGAAACTCTCAACTCCAAGAGTAAGTTCACACCATCATTAAAGTTTTTGATCGATGAGTCACCACAAGTAGGAGTCTCCAAGCACAAGGATCTAGCCACATGATCAACCAAAATATCTAAGTTTCATACTAGAAAAGTGGAAAGAAATAAATGGATCACACCTATATCTATAAATATTACATATAAATTATAAAAGACATATATTGTACCTTATATCATACCTTGAGCCTCTAGGTCATAATCCTTAACTACCTACAACTATCCTCACCCCTTTCCCCAAGCTCTTCAAGCCTGACATGGACCACCTGGGGTGTTGTTGGTAATAAATCACAATGTCTACCACCTCCAACTACTCTCGTATCTCCTCTACCACATCCTCCACCCTAAAAACCTATATTCTATTAATTATTCCTCTTCATTGGTATCTAATACATTATCTCTCTATTATCTGTATGACGGGTTGGACAATCCCATGTTATATGCCCCATAGTATCACGAGAGTAGCACCACCTCTCTCTTGGCTAACTAGATTCATCTTACGAGCCTTGAACCATAGAAACTCTATCATAGGATCTCTTATTAAAACATATCACACTTCCAAGTCCTTGTGTTTAGTGTTAGATACC
Source organism: Viscum album (assembly GCA_963277665.1). NCBI lineage: Eukaryota > Viridiplantae > Streptophyta > Magnoliopsida > Santalales > Viscaceae > Viscum > Viscum album. The sequence continues at coordinate 1,885,092,241 of OY728132.1, forward strand.
TACCATTGAATTCTCATATTTTATGTTCCCACTACTCGCACTAACTTTCTGTGTCTTCTCAACCAAGAAAATCTCAACTACTAAAGCACACTCTAACACCACAATATAGGGATGAATGGATAGAGGTATAAAACTAGATCATCTATCTCTATGGGGTCATTTCTTGAAGGACTAATCCTAAAATAATAGATCACACACTGTATCTATTGAGTATTGAGACATGTTGATGAACCTAGATGAAAACTTATCCATATTAGTACTACCTTTCTGAATTTGTAGAAGCTCCAAAATGTACAAAACCTTTAACATAGATAGAGAAAATTACTCTATAAAAAGGAACTCAAACTATGGCCATGCAATAGTCATCTAATTGTATGATTGGGTCACTAAGTCCCACCATCACCTTGAATATCCATGGAGAAGGCTCACTGATAGGACCACCATTTGCTCTACCATTGTCCTGAAAAGATGGAATACTCACATCACTACCTCAATAAAATAATTAAAAAAATGGGGTCATGTATCTCCCTTGAACATAAGGGGTTTATGATGATTAAACCCATGAATAATGCTCAGCCCACACACCTCGTCTGCTGGTACTTTGAGTTCTATCTTCTTCTAGAACGGTGGTAGTAATATTGGTGCACCACCTGAAGGAAATAGTTCTTGAATAGGTACCTTCATCAAAGCCTCATCACTAAAAGGATCATCCTCATGATCCTAATTATAAATATTAGCTAGAAAACATCATAGAGGCATCCTAAAATAGACAAGATGTTCTGTGGTCAATTATTATATCTATAAAGACGAGTTAAGAAGGACATGGAAACCAAAAATCATTCCTATATGGTGAGTGTACTAATATTTTATCCGAAACCATTGTCTATGTACACCAATTCAACAATAATATTTTTAGAGTCTTGGTGAATGGATATGGAAGCCGCCACACCATTACTAGATTCCCTGTCCTGAGAGTCGAACTCAAAAAAATTAACACTATTTCCCCAAACCAATCTCACAAAATCTGTTCCTAAGGTAGAACTGACTCCTTTGATACCACTATATCATGATTCGACCCAATGGGGCCTAAACCATGACCACCCTAAGAATACCTCCAATAGGTCAAGGATTGGTGACCTATTTCAAGTAGTAATATCACACACATGGGAGTACTTATCCTAATGTACCTACACACACACACATATCTAAACCCATACAATTCTGAAATGTAAAAAACCAATAACCATGCATCATGCGTCTAAAAATACCATCATCAGAATTTGAAAACAGATATTGGAAAGTATTTTCCAAATAAAATCCCACTAAAATAAAATGAAAACTAGTATAACTTGTAAAGTAGGATAGGATTTCAATAAATGAAATCACCATAACACACCTCATTCAATCTGGCTCACTAAGTTATGCCTAATACTAGTCCCTATAGAACTCTATTAAAAGTCTGTTCATCTTCATAAAACATGATACATGCTGAAAAAGACCATGCAAATATGAGTATAAAAATATCAAACAGGACACCCTGAAATCATAAAGAATATATAATTGATAATAATAATCATCTTATCAAAAGTATAAGTCGATGGAATATATAACAAGGATAACTAGATATACTCAAAGTAGACACACAGTCTCATGGTAATATCACAACCATAAAGAAATCCTAGGATTCATGCTCGAAGGTTCCATATAACACTCATTCGGGAGAACACACTCCAAAATTCAGATATCACTATTGGAATCCATCCAAGATGTCATGCTCATTAGGTCTCTCCATAAAAAGTACATTTTGGAAGTCTAAAGTGATTGATACATAGATGAGTATCACACCCAATGTCATGGGGTATCCCAACAACCCAATTTTAATTAACTCTATAAGAATAGGATCAATGCCTACATACTGTTAGTCTTGATGATACCAATAACCCCACCTAAGGAAAATATTATGATATAGGATCTCACTCTATGACTCATGGAGAGATTCCCAAAAATCTATCTAAGACTAAAGTTCCTCAGAGGGGATCACTATCCTATACATAGGATTTGAATCTATACTGAAACCTTAGGGTATGGATAAAAGGAATATACCTTAATGAAACATTTCTAAGATAAAGAGAATAATATCTCCAATACACCTTTTAAGAAGTACATGGTGTGTCCCTTCGACATTAGGTTCTAACTATGTATCATAGCATGTTCCCATGTCAATGTTCATGTATAGGTTGTGTCTGACCTCATGTACTTCTGACTGTGTCATACTTCCCGTGTTTATGTTTGAGTGCACAACATGTTTGAACCCCTATAGTTATTTCTGTGTCTATATACTCTTCAAGGCACACACTGATCCATCAAGTAAGGGTAAAAAACTATGTGAAAAAACCCCAGCACTATATAGGGACCCAAACATGGTGTGTCCTCTTATATTACGTGTTTTCTAGTGTGAACTTTCACTAAACCCATGGTTATTCCCACAGATTCCTCCTATTACACTAATTAATGGTTTTCCTCCATGATTCTAAATAAAAATAATATATTTGATTCAACCAATATTGATCTTCATTGGAGATCCAATTTCTATCTATCCCAAGTTTCTCTAAAATAATTTTGTAGCCTTTCTATCATAGCATGATCCAAAAATTGCACATGAACATCCAAATCCAGTCCGGATACATCATCTCCATCATTTAAGCTTGACCACATCATCAATCTGAACTCATATATATGATATTAACCCATTGTGCCACGAAATGGGTGAACAATGATTGATTTCTAAATTATCTATTAAACCACCATTCAAACATAAAACTGGTGATGAACACATGAATAATGGTGGGAGAAATCCAAGGAATATAAAATATGAATGAACATCAGTTAGGTTTGGGTTGGTCTCAATCCATTATCATTATAATGATGAACGAAGATTCAAAATAATTTAACAATTTCTCCCAAAAATCCTCACAAAATAATCCTTTACCCACAACATGACTAAATCGTAAATCAATTTGTTAGTTGGTTGATTCGAGTTCTTTATAGGAATAATAAAATAAGGATAAATCTAAATAAAATAGTGTCCCACCATGAGATGGATTGATTGATAATGAAGAATGAATCTATGTTGTTGTATTTTGCGAGATCCTTGAATTTCATTGGGATAAACGATCTTTGATATGTCATTGTCATATACCAAGGTTTTCTCTAATGCTCTCTCAAAATTCACAGGGTTATGTGTCTAACCCTAATATTTTTTCCTAAGAATGTTTAAATAGAGAAAATTATTAGGTCATTACATCACTTAATAAAATAAATTAATAAATTTATTTATTTTATTAATTCTACCATGATTACACTTTATCAAAACACCCAATGCTGACAAAGATTTTATCATGCCTTGGGTAAATCCCATGCTTTAAGCACAAAAACAACCTTAGATTTCTGATCTAAGACCCTATTTAAGAGTTACTCGAACTTTTTAGAAAAAATGTGCATATGTGATATTCAATATATTTAATGTATTTCAAAAATTAATTTCGAGCTCACCGAGCCTTAGAATGTCACTCCGTCTGAGTGCCTAGTTCTAAATATAATTCATATAATATCCCAAAGTAATAAGTGGAAAAATCAAATTCATTAAAACAAAACTTATTTTCACTTATTCTTTATTGGGATATGATCCAATGATACCATCCTTATTGTTTCTCAAAATGGTTTATGAATATGAATACACAATTCTCATGAAACCCATTTATTTTCCAAGGGTTATGCTATAAAAAAATGATGAAATGTTTATGAAAACCATTTGTTTTCAATGGGTTATGCTATGATGAAATTTTTATGAAAAACATTTCTTTCCATGAGTTATGATATGATGAATTATTTATGATCTTGGGGCACACAGATGTATGATTTTCTTTATGTGATGGGTGAGAACTATTTCTCCCTCTAGTGAATTGGGTAAATATTGATATCTCATAAGATAAAAATGACTAGAATGAGGAATCAAACCTATTCAGTAAGGGACTTTTTCTACTATGACAGTCTTGGGAGTGAGCCTTGAATAATATGATGGGTTGGGTAGTGAATCTATTCCATTATGATAGCCTTGGAAATAAGCCTTGAATACTAAGGAAAACATTTTATATGCTTATGTGTTTTCCAAAAACATATGTCATATGCCAATGTTATTCTCTCATTGCTAATTTTATTTAATTACTTAATGATTCATTTGTTATAAACTACTAATATTTATACCATGAATTATAATTAAGATTTATGATATGTATGGTATGATTTTCAAATTTTATGCTCATGTTCTTATACCCTTATGTTCATTTTATTCTCAAGTGATCATTAATATTTCCCTTGTTTCCACTTATTAAGCATCTGAGATCACCCTTTTTTATGTATATTTTACCCAGGTTATGGAGAAATGTATTAAGTAGGATATTTCTAATAAGGGTGAAAGTTATGAAGAACTTAGTGGGAGATGTTATAGTTCTTTTATGAACCAGTTTGTTATATGTACAATTTTACAAAGGCACTGCAATTATATGATTTTTTAATGGATCATTATGTCATGAAATTAATATTCATCTCTTTAGATGTGATATCTATTTATGAAAAGTATGGGTCATTATGGTTGGTATCAGATCAAGGTTTAGTTAACCTTTTGAAACTAGGATGAGAAAACATTAGTGAGAACCCTAAGGAAAAGTTTAAGTATAGGATAACATTCTAATGTTTTGGTAATGATCATGGATAACCATATTTAAACCTAATGTATCATAGATTTAAAGGGATGTGTCATGATTTATACATCCTATAAATGTTGTTTCATGATTCCTCACTATGACTATTGCTTCTCACAATATGATTTTTGGTTTTAGTGAATAGATGGAACCGGGAGAATTCATATTAACACTGATGGATATTTGAATGATTTTCCTTATGAGAAACCAAATGAAACAATAGCTGAAATTAAAAACTTTATAGTTATTCCTAATTATCTATCTCATTATATTATTAAAAATATTTACTTTGGTGAGTTTCCTAACACACCTAATAAGTGAAATATTTAATTTCATAAAGACTACGGAGGAAAGAAGATTCAACTTCCAAAATTTCTAGAATGTGGGAAGGATTCAAGTTGATGTCTCAAAGGAATGAGAAGATGTTTTGAGTGTGGAAAAGAAGGACACAAATAAATTAATCCTCAATGAAAAATAAAAATACCAATTAATTTAATGAATGAAAATAATGGTCTCCCTAAGGTATCCTCGATGGTTAAATATTTTAATTGTGGAATGTATGAGAATTATGAAAATCGATTTTCTAGGGGGAAATATTGATAGAATAATCAAAAATATTGTATGAGTAATGGTTTTATTGATGATGATGAAGAGAATATGAATGCCGTATGACCATCTATCTAGGGGTGAAAAGTTGTGCTCAAGTGAAGTTGAGTCCCAAATGCCTCATGAAACCCCTTCTACAACTGGGATGTAAAGAATGCATCAACGTCTGAAACAATCGTTGAATTCACCCATTTAAGCCGTAATATCTCCTTAATGTAGAGGTTCCCCAAACCCTCTACTGATCCCTACTCCCGAATGGCTAGGAAGTGACCCGACTTGGTGATTTGGTCAATGATCACCTAGAAAGAGTCATGTACCCTAGATGTGCATGGTAACCCCATCATGATGTCCATGGAGATGCCATATCACTTACACTCTAGTACCTTAAGTGGCTATTTCAAGCCTGCTAGGACCTGACGCTCAGCCTTCATTTGCTGACAAGTGAGACATCATGAAACGAACTCTGCCACCACTTTCTTCATCCCTGGCCCCCAGTATTGACGTCGGAGGTCCTGGAACATCTTCACCACACCAGGATGTACCACTAAAATGGATGTATGGAACTCACTCAACACCTCCTCCCATAATGTCATTGGTACTATAGTGCATTCTCTGAAATTGATTACATGGTCACCACCTATCAAAAATCCATCAGGAGCCTATCCTGAGGATATCTGAGCATGTTGGGCCTCATAGACACCATCCACAAGTTATACCTCCCTAACTCACTGTCAAAGACTTAAGGTAAGATTCTCCATCACTATCCATGAAGGATATCTGAATCATAGCTAGCTGCTCCATTTCCTCACTCAACAGTTGTAAACTAGACCTCCCGTTGAATCCATATTCCACCATGTTCCCCATCCCAATATTTTAGACTATCTCAAAGTCATGGTCCTAGAGTAACTACATCCATTGCCGTTGTCTCAAGTTCAGCTCTTTCTGTGAGAAGATATTCCTGAGACTCTTGTGGTTTAAGTAGATGGTAAATTGTTCACCCATAAAGTAGTGCCACCAAATATTCAAGGAAAAGAACACTACTTCTAAATTCAGGTCATGGGTTGGGTAGTCCTGCTCATGCTGCCTCAACTTCCTTGATACATAGGTGATCACTTTTCACTCAAACATCAGAACACAACCCAATACCGTCTCTGATGCATCATAAGAAACCATGTAATTGATTCCCTCCTCTGGAAACCTCAATATGGGAGAACTGTTCAAGCTCTACCTCAGCTACAGGAAGATCTCCTGGAATTTCTCAGTCCACATGAAAGGTTTTACCTTCTTCTTAAAAGATTCCATAGGTGCTGATACTCTGGAGAAGTTAGGCACAAACCTTCAGTAGTATCCGGTCAACCCCAATAAACTCTGCACCTCAGTCACGCTTCTGGGTGGATCCCAAGAAATCATTACCTCTATCTTCACCAGATACACTGAAAATCTATCCTCTAAGATGATGTGTCCTAGAAAGTGGACCTCCCAACTCCAGAACTGGAAATTTGAGAGCTTACCATAAAGATGGTTCTCTCTGAGTGTATCTAGAACTATCTGCAGGTGTATAGCATGCTCCTCCTCCAACTCTAAGTACACTAAGATATCATTAATGAATACTACCAAAAAATGATCAAGGTAAGGTTGGGAGATACTATTCATGAGTCCCATGAATATTGAAGGGGCATTGGTCACACTTAAAGGCATCACAAAAAACTCATAGTGGTCATACTGGAATCTAAAGGCTGTCTTTGGTACGTCCTTATCCCATACCCGAAGCTGATGATAGCCTGATCTGAGGTCTATCATTGATAACCACCTCACTCCATTTATCTGATCAAAGAGTTCATTAGTTCTCAATAGTGGATTATTGTTCTTCACAGTCACCTGGTTAAGGTGCTGGAAGTCTATGCTTATCCTCAATCTTCCAGATGCCTTCTTGGAAAACAACATTGGGGCTGCCCATGGTGAAACTATGTGTCTCACAAATCCCTTCCATTGAAAGTCCACCAACAATACTCTCAGCTCTCGGAGCTCCATGGGAGCCATCTGATATGCATGTGTAGATATCGGTGCCATCCCTAGGTCCAAGTCGATGCAGAAGTATACCTCTTTGTGAGGAGATAGTCCTAAGAAATCTTCTATAAATACATACTCAGACTCATCCACTATTACAGGAAAGCTTGGAATCCTCTTGTCCACCACACCAATGGTGAAGCTATCCAACTGGTGGGTGATCGACTATCCCCTCTTCCAAGAAAGTCTATCCTATGCTATAAAGTTTCCCTTCTCACCAGTGAAGGAAAACCTGATCCCATCTTTGCAGACACACCACACTTTGAACCTAAAATAGTCGATGTAATTATGGACTGTAGATAACTAGTTCATACCCAAGTAGACATCGTAAGGCCTCAATGCTACTACTAGGTGATCTCAGCTGGATCTCTCACCTCCTAGAGTAAGCTTAGACTTTTGGAACTAGTGTGTAATCATTGAATCCCCTCCCGTAGGAGTCTCTAATCGTAAGGATCAAGCCAACCACTCCACCGAAATATCTGAGGTTCAAATGAGGTCTGTGGAAAGGAAAGAGTGAATGTAACCTGTGTCTATAAGAACTTCAGATAAGGTGGAGAAGACACAGATCGTACCTCTAATCATCTCTGGAGTGTTGTGGTCATAGGCATCTATCACCTGAAGCGGGCCTCACCCCTTTCCCCAAGCTCCCTGAGCCCATGGTGGACCACCTGGGGGTGGCGGTGGTAGTACCTCAAACTTTCATCCACTGCCTACAACTTGGTCTGCTCCCCTTCCACATCCGCCTCCCTGCGGACCTCCTTGCTCAAACCTATGTCACAGTCTTGGTAGTCCCTTGACCGTATGATGATCATTCGTGCGGGGAGTCAGACAATCATGAACTAGGTGCCCCTGTCTATCATAGGATTAAAAAAACCATCCCCTCAACTGACTTCCTCTCCCTAACAAGCTCCGTACCTCTGAACCTATGTCATGGGGTTGTCCTATAGAGGGTCTGGCCCATTTGGGCCTCTGCGTTGTCCGCCTACTGCCTACTACCGATGACTCAACCACCTGTCATCCAATGGTGGCTCCCACCATCAGTGCCTACTCAGCTAGGAATCTCTCTACTAACAGAGCTCGCTCTATCACTCCATCCTGTGTTAGGATGCTGAGTGAAATAACCAATTCCATAATCTCCCATTAGAGTCCCTGCTCAAAGTTCTGGACCCTAAAGAAAGGGTATCGTACCATGTTTGTTGAGTAATGAGAGAGATCAGTAAACCTCACCGAGTACCAGGCCACAATCAGGATGCCCTTCTGTAAGCATAGTATCTCCTGAATATGAACAGAGCATAGTGTCGCTGGTATGAAATCCACCTTGAATATGCTCTCAAAGTCCAAACAGGCAAGGGTCTCCTCCTCATGTGTTTGGATCATCAAGCTTCACCATCTCCCTGCCATGTCCGGAAAAAAGAAATTGGCTAGGACCACCATCTGGTCTATAAGTGTCTCTACCTGGAGAAAAACCCACATAAATACCTCCATCAAATCCTCAGTTTCCTAAGGATATATCTTATCTCAAAACCTCAAAGGTCTCTATCTCTAGAACTCATTAAGTGCACTCAGTCGGTGTGCACTATCTACTGGTGGGGACGGTTGGAAGTACTGCTCTTCGGGTGGTGGTACTACTAGTACACCACCTGAAGGTTCTGTCATTTTAAGTGGTACTTGAACCAATGCCTCATCTCTTGGTGGGCCATCATCGTGATCCCTCACTAGAATCATGGCATAATATCTTCGTGGAGTCATCCTATAGGGAAAAAAATTCTCCATGATCAATAAGTTATTCCTGATGAGATGACTCAAAAGAGTTCAATGGAAAAAAATTTCCAAAACACTTGAAACAAGTGTTTAAATGTACTGAATCAAAAAATTGAATCCAGGGTTTTGGTGTATGAATACATCGACCGCCACACCAAAATTGGACTCCTCAGACTGAAATGTAAACTGAAGACACTTAACACTATTTCCCCCATCAAAAAATATAGACACTTAGTTCTTCTGGTAGAACCGACCACACTTTGATACCACTTCGTCAAAACCCTTTCCCCTAGGGCCCGTGCCGTGACTACCCTAAGCCCGCCTTCCATAAGCCAGGGGCTGGTGACTATCACTGAAAAGGCATATCCCAAAATGGGAAGACATTTCCTTTAAACCTGTACACACACGGACATGACATACTACACAAAGCAAACCACAACGGAAATAAATTAGTACAACCACTAAAATGTACCACCACTAAGAGTAAAAGTTGTAAAATGAATGTAAAGGAGCCAGAATACAAGCCCAACTAAAAGGAATGCACAACAAAATAAGTACAAGCTCTGGAGGCCGTCTGCCAAAGATCCTACCTAAAGGGCAGGTACAACTCACTATACGATGTCATTACAACACACCATGTCTATCGGTCCACCTCTAAGAACTTTCTAGCCTTGGATCCCCAAGCCCCGTCAAAGTTTTCTATCACCTACACAAGACAAAATAGGTGTGGGTGAAGCCCATGCAGGGATGAGTATAACATTACTCAGTAAGAACCCTAAGACCAACTCGGGTCTCACAGAAATTCACACAGGAAATTACCACAAAACAATATCTCAAAGTGAAGAACAAATAAAAAGACACATATCACACCAGGTATAACTTAAGGACATTAGTAAAGATGATTATTAGTAAAGATATATTGTCTTATTCTATTGAGAAGCTCTTCTACTGATCCTTGAAGAGTTGCTCTGCTGCAGATCCACAAAGGGTCACTCTACTAATGATCCACAATGGGTTGCTGTACAGCTGATCCACGACGGGTCACGCTACTATTGATCCATGAATGGTCGACCTCATGCTGATCCACAAAGGTTCTCTCGTATGCAGATCCATGAAGGATCAGTTTTATGCTGATCCAAGAAGGGTCACTTTTATTATTCACGTCACAACATGCCACTAGATTTTTGAACCTAGAACACTTGATTTCTAGAGTATTTTCTCCTCAAGCCATCGGTTGTACCTCAACCACCACAAAGTCCCTCATAGAGTAACCCAAAGGACCGTCTCGTCGTAAGGGTCCCAAATGAAACAAATGGTGCGTTGAATGAACACCCGATCTATAAAATATGAGAATTTTTGTAAAAAGGGCCCAGTTGGATTAGAGTCCAAACCAACCCATCCATATTAAAACCTCCTCCAAAACTCACATCGAGTATCTAAGAAGGACAGTCTCATTGCAAGGGTCCTCATGCTGCAGAAAACACAGTAATTAGACGCCCAGTCTGTAAGTTACTGATGTTTTTCCAAAAAGGGGTTGGTTGGGTATGGGTCTGGTCCAACCTGACCCGACCTAGTCCTGGGTTCACCGACCCAACCCAGGTCCACCGACTCAACCTAAAACAGACCCGTCTTGGGTATTTTCTATTGGTTCTCAGACCCATTAGGCCACAGGTCCAACCCGCTCGTAGCAACCCAGCCTGCTAAGGCTGGCCGACTTCTCCAGCCCAGACGCAGCTCAGCCGTGTTTGGTTCGTCGCTCGACTATTCCATCTATAATTTCCTTCCCCATTTGACCAGTCTGTAGAGTGGAACAGCTCAATCCACCCATACACGGCTCTGCCGCATCCGTTTCGTCCAGCATGGTCGGCAGGCGGCCGTCCATTTCACCCGCACGCGGTCGACGGACCGCGTGCCTCTAATGCACCTGAGTGGCTTGGACGCGGGATGGTCTATAATGCACTTCATGCTAATGGGAAATCCACCTCCCTCTGACCGCCGCCGGTGCCAGTGCACTGATGGTTTCTTCTATGGGCCACCAGAGTTACTCTGGTGGTGCGTTTCTTGAACCGTCTACACCTATGGGTCCGTAGGGCTTCCACCTTCACTACAAAGACCTAAAACTCTCCTTGACCCCATTTCGATAATTTATTCCACAAATAACGCACAAGAACATGCAAGGTAGAGGTACTTGTACCTTGTTCGTGTCGACCTGCACCCTCCACGTTAGAAGTGTATAATCACTGGGAGGTTTAGTATTTCAACACATGAATCTACCCCACTATTCCAAACCCTGAATTTAATAACCCTTTCACAAGAACACACGATCTGTAGATCAAACTCTTAATGGGTTGACCAACACTCATTGTTTTATAATGAAGAACCGGGGAAGAACAAAAATAACAAAGAACGAATAACCCCTACCTCGATTTTATGTTCACTGCTGAAGCATTCCGTTCATGGGGGTTCAAGCTTTGTTGGAAATCATTGCTTTTTGGATTAGTTCTTTGGGGTATGTAGAAGTTGATGAAGTTTATACAATTATATTCATTCTTTATTAGAGAGGAAACTCACCAGAGGTTCATCATAGAATTTCCCATGTTTTAATTCACACTCTCCAATGAATTATCTAATTTAAAAGGGAACACGTCACAATGTTTCTGTTATGTTGCGACATTGCATCGTTATTCTATTACGCTACATCTTAACAATCTATTAAGGGGATTATACGCCTCATCGTCGCCTCATCGCCGCACCGCAACACCACCATCCACCACTTCAATGACCGAGAAAAGAAATAAAATAACCTTTTAAAGTTGTTTTTATTATTTTTTGAAAATTCTGAAAAAATAAATTTTCCATCCGATCCTTGATAGTCGAAGTTAAGTTCTTTCTAGGTGAATCCTGGCATTCTGAGTTCAGCAATGTCCTCAGACTTTTAATCTAAGCCCGGTTCAAAACTTGAAAAAACCCACTCGCACGATTACTAAACGTACTTTAAAATAAGTTCAAAGTTACATTCTGGGCACCCCAGGCCTCAGAATCACATGCCGTCTCAGTGCCTGATCTCAAAAAAATTCTATATAATTAAAAAAAATTACATAGAAATTTTGGTACATTACACCTATACCTCCCCCAATGTATTGGGTAAAGATTGATATCTTGTGAGATAAACAGTACTGAGATTGAGAGTAAACCCAATTTAGTAAGGGACTTTGTCCAATATGATAGTTTTGGGAGAGAACCTTGACTACTACAATGGGTTGGAGAGGGAACCCATTACACTATACTAGTCTTAGAAATGAGCATTTTCTACCAAGTAAATGATTTTATATGCTTATGTGTATGAAAAAACATTTGTTTTATTCTAATTTTATGCTATCATGGATCATGTTCTTTAAATACTTTATGATTCATGTCTTATTAACTTCTAATATTCTTTCCATGACTTAAAATTCTAATTTACGAAATGCATGGTAAGATTTTCATATGTTATGATCATGTTTTCATACGCTTATGTTTATGTTATTATCAAGTGATCATTGATATCTCCCTTATTTACCCTTACTAGGTATCTAACATCACCCATTATTATGTTTATTTTCCTTAGTTTATGAAGAATATTAGTAATTACGATATGTATGAGAAGGATGATAGTTATGAAGAACTTAGTGGAAATGATGTTGATATTTTATAAACCAATTTTTTATATGTCCTAGTTTCCAAAATCACAATACTTATATGATTATGGAGTCTATTGTTATGTTATTCAATGGATATTTATATATAAGGATGTGATATCTATGTATGAAGTGTATGAGTCTCTATAGGGGTCACCAATTATTGTAATCCAACAATGATATATCAAGAATAAATCTGTAACGACCCAATGTTTTTCAATGGAAATTACTTTCTGATAAATATTTCATAATCACATGAAATCAAAACATAATGAACTAATAATTTCTATATTACCTCTAAAGATAAGTTTTTCCCTTCTGTGATTTGAATTTCGAAAATATGATGTACATGGTTGCAATCGGTAAGTTATTTGGAGTTTAATATGACCAACTAAATTTTTTGTGAATAGTAACATACCCTTATGAATAGTAATTTTACCCTTATGATTAGTTACATGCACTAATTAATAGTAACCTTACATATGATTTTATATAAATAATATTTAAGTGAAAGAATGTTGTGCCTATATTTTGGAATAAGTAAATAAATGTTTTAAAACAGTTTTTTAGAATAAATTATGATTTTAATTAAATATTAGATTAATCATATTTAGAAATTATTTTGGAAAAATGGATTTCATTTTTGGATTCTACATGTTGAAAAATGTTTAGGGAATTTTTGAGATTTTTTAAAAATACTTGATTTTTGATGAATAGTAAAATACAATAATTTACCGTATATATGCATTATAAGATAAATGTACTATTCCTAGCATCATGGAGGAATTAAACACCCTTAGTTTGAATTCACATGACCCATTTACTATTTCTAGTCATGTAATCACCACTATTTCAGGTCTTTAGGGGAATTAATAAACTAATGATTAAAAAATTATGAAAACCTTCCTCTCCTCCACTATAACCCCCCCCCCACTCCCTCTTCTCTCCACTACTCTCAAGACTTGTGACTTTCCTATATTCTTCCCAAATCTCTCCCCAAGCTTCCTCCCCACGCCCAACAACCTTTGGTCTCCTAAAAATTCCAAAACCATTCCTCTTAATAAGCTCTCAAGGAATGTTGATTCAAGAGGTAAAATTCCTCTTTTCTTTTCTTTTATTTTTAAGTTCCTTTGTTATCTTTTCTTTCCTATCCCCTACTCTCCAAATTTTATAAAAAATCCAGAACCATACATGTAATGGAATTTTTTTATGCTAATTGGATATTTCATTATAATCTCTCATTTCCCCACCTTTTATTTGAATGAAATGAAAACACCGTTTGAGATGTGTTAATTTAGCACATTCAAGGATAACCGTTTATCAATTTATATTATCATATTTAATTCTGGTAATGAATCCATTTGTGTTATCATTGAACCAGATTATTATATATTTAATATATCCTATTTAAGTTTCTATAATACTTTTGTACAAATGGTATTAATTTATAAAGAAAAATAGGTTCGTTGTAATCAAAACCCACCGATTAACCAAAATGGTTGTCACAAAGTTTTTATATAATAATTCATCTTCAATCCCAATAAAAAAAATTAATTTTTATAAACATTTAATCTCTTGGATGTTCACTAATAACATACAACTTAAATTATGGACAACCGATTTCATCATACGTGTTTATCCGAGCATGAACTGATCATTAAAACCAAGAAAGAAAAACGGACTCGAACAATGAAATTGAACCTCTTAACCAATCAAAATGGTTATAAATGAACTTAAAAAGGTTATAATAAATATTTTAAATATATTATAGGTTATGGAATTATTAATTAATGAACCTAATTTGACTATTAAGGTCATTAAGATCAAGAGAAGATCACCATCGAACTTAAGGTAAGGGATCCTCTCCATTTTAGTTAAATTCAAGAATGTTCTCTATGTTATGCCATTTTATGTGAAATACCTAATTATGGTGTATGATTTCTCACCTCCCCCATACTTCCATCATGATTTATATGTGATAAGAAACCCCGTTCTCTCTCATTAAGCCCTCTTAAGTACACCTGATACCATGTTGATAATCTGTAAGGAATTCTACCTAAACCGCCTTTATTCCTTTAGGTTGATCTATGTTTCTTTTTACCCAAATAAAGTTATAATTTTTTATTTACAACTTATAAATGATGTTTTATTCTAAAAAATCATGTTTCAAGATCCATATTTCATTTTATTTCAGTTATACACATGATTTTAAGTGATTCCCTCCTCGATACTTCCCAATAAGCAAACTCGTTTTAAGGGAACTTCCCAAATTTTTACCCAATTTCAAGTGCACTATATCCTCTATTTTAAGACAATATTTTATTTATACAATCAGTATTTTTATTATGAAAACTATATTCTTTCACTTAATGATTTATATAAAATATTGTTCCCTTTTCTATTTTTAAATATCTATAGTATTTTCCTTAAAACCATACAAAAATGTTTTAATGATAAAATTTCTCAAATACATTTATAATATGTTCTCACTTATATTTGACATCACTTACCATGATATATGAATAATTTAACTTATGAAAGTTTATGTATGTTCTAATTCATTCCTTTCATGGATACTTTTAGGATACACCCATTGGTTATGCTTTATGTCATGATTGGGGTACAAAATTCTTTCCATGGGTAACCCTTTTGATTATGTAAGA
Organism: Viscum album; assembly: GCA_963277665.1. Taxonomy (NCBI): domain Eukaryota; kingdom Viridiplantae; phylum Streptophyta; class Magnoliopsida; order Santalales; family Viscaceae; genus Viscum; species Viscum album. The sequence continues at coordinate 1,885,107,775 of OY728132.1, forward strand.
TTGATTATGTATGATTATTTATGTGGAAAACATATTCATGAAATGTAATATGGGTTCACCCAAATAGAGATTCAATGTATTGGGTAAAGTTATGTCTCATGAGATGTTATGTGCAATAGTCTTGGCGGGTAGCCTTGACTTGTGCTACTATGGGAAATGTTGTTGGTGGTTAGCATTGACTCGTACTAAAGTCATGTGTTATGTTTCTGCCACATTTATATAATCCAATGTTTATATTATTACATGTTTATATGATTCCTTGTTTTTATTTTATGATTCCATGTGTTCCATGATTTTGATATCTTTATGTTATTCCTCCTAACTCATGTTCTTAATATTTATTCTTATGTTCATTTACTTACTAGGTTTTTTAGCTCATCCCTTTTTTCATGTGTTCCCCAGGGTACCCTATGTAGATATAAGGGCTCAAAGAAAGTTAAGAGATTTTTATGGATATTATATAAAGAAGTTTGTTTTTTGGTCCTACGATTTCAGTTTATGTACTAAGTCTTCCAAGACACTAGACTTAATGATACTTGGCATGTACTCTGATGTATAATTATGATTAAAATCATGTAATGCTCTATGTAAGATGATAGGGTCACTATAGTTGGTATCAGAGGATGGTATAGTTATTTTTGGAGATTAGGAATTGAGAACTTTAGTAAGAATATTAAGTATGGGAAAATGTATAAGAAAACATCTCTAAATTTTGGTAAGTATAGAGTAAGTGGTTTATCATGAAAATAAATCCCTGTCTCGATACAAAAAGGTAAAGGAGGCCTTAGTTAAGATGTACTTAGGTGTGAAAAATCTGACAAGGAGTTTTAGGCTTGAACTAGGGTATCTTGGTACATGACAACGGGCCTTGCTGCACTCTTGGTTTGACACTCTCGGGGGATATGATTTGGTAAATTCATGAGTTTATTACAAACCATTATTAATGGAATAAAAAAAATCCCATAAGAATATAAGTTAAGAAATAGATCAAGGATAACCTAGATTTAAACCTAAGGAATCATATATTAGGATATAATTCTCCTTTACAAGTTTATCCTTCTATGTTCAAAGTTTAATCTTTATGCTCAATAGCTAAGTATTAAATCACTCTAATTATAAATTATTTTCTTAGTTAATAGAAGGAAATATAGAACATGTTCCAATAACCAATGTGATAGGAAATGTAAAGATTTCCCTTATGATATGCCTGATATAATGGGAATGAGTGCTCAAAACTTCATGAAAGTAATTGCTCAGCTAGCTCAAGTTATGAATAATAACTTGAATCATGTGGAACACCCCTTTCCTCCAAGGAAAGCACATGTTTCTATAGAATCCCTCATGTGAAAAAGACCTCCCATGTTTAGTGGATCTTCTAATCCACTACTCGTTAAACAATAGATTAAATCCATTGAAAGGATATTCTCCATCCTCCAGTGCTCAGAATAAGATAAAGTTGTACTGGTAGTCTATCATTTTGATAGGGAAGCTGATCAATGGTGGACACTGATCAAGAATACAAAGCCCCAAGAAGAAACTTATTCCATGGATTGGGAGGAATTCAAGAGGATGTTTTTCAATAAATATTTTCCTTGAAACCTCCATCTCAAGATAGAAAGAGAGTTCCTCATACTTAAGCATAAGGAAGATGAGTCCCTCAGGACATACAGAGAAAACTTTACAAGGCTTGGAAGGTACTCCTCTGGCTTTGTCATGAACACCGAAAGCAAGGTGAATCACTTATTTAGTGAGCTAAAGTTGAGTATAAAGAAGGTGTTGGAAATCCGAGACTTTGACAGTTATGAGGAGATTGTCTGTTTTTCCCTCAATGTTGAAATGGAGATTAGTGACTCTTAGTGGTCTCATGGGCCCGATGACAAGAAACAGAAAATGGAGAACAACATGGGTGGTTCAACAAAAAAATCCCATGATGGAAAGAAGCCCGAATATCCCACTTGTAATTTTTTTGAGAAGAAGAATTCTAGGAACTATCTAAAGGAACTAGGAATTTCTTAAAATGTTGAAAGCTGGGACATCTGGCCATGAACTATAGAAGGGATATGAAAAATACCACTAACCTGAAATAAGAAAGGAAGATTCATATCAACGCTCAACTAGTGGTTCAGTGATACAACTACAAGGAGCATGAGCATTATGAAAACATTTTCCCTAAGACAAGGGTTGTTAGTGGAAATAAAAAACAACCTCCAAGGAAACAAGGAAGGGCTTATGCTATCACTACTGCTGAGGTGGAGCCAGAAAATAATGTGGTGACAGGTACACTAGTTATTCATTCAAGAATAGTGAATGTACTATTTGATTCTAGTTCTATGCATTCTTTCATATCTTGAAAGTTTAGTAAAACTATTCAAACACCACCAAATTTTTTTGAGGAAAAGTTATCAGTGAGAAAAGAAAATGGGGAAATTATTGAATCTATAGTTTACCACTCATCCACAGTTAACATTTGTGGACTGAACCTCCTATAAAATATCATCATACTTCATTTAGTGGAGTTCAATGCTATCTTGAGCATGGGTTGGATATCTTTATACAAAGACAACATCAACTGCTGGGAAAGGGAGATTACTCTTCACATCCTAAAGAATCCTTCGATTATTTTTAAGTGTAAGGAGAAAGATGAATCTCCTTTAGAATAATCATCTCAAGTGTGGTTATTGACGCCTTCTGAGCAAGAATATCTAGATCAAATGATTAAAAAAATGAGAGAATCATGCTTTAAGACATGCCTATTGTGAGCGATTACACTGATTTATTCATAGAAGAGTTGTCTGGTCTTCCTCATGATCATGAGGTAGAGTTATCAATTTAACTTATTCTTGGATCTCTACTTATATCAAAAAAACCTTATAGAATGGCCATCGTAGAGCTGGAAGAGATGAAGAAGTAATTATAGGAGAATCTAGAGAAGGGTTTTATATGCCCAAGCGCTTCACCAAGGGGTTCGCCAGTCCTCTTCATCAAGAAGAGGGATGGATCAATGCTCCTCTACACTGATTATCATGAGCTCAATAAAATCACAATAAAGAACAAGTATCCCCTTCCTCGGATAGATGACTTGTTTGATCTGCTTCGTGGGGCCGGTTATTTCTCTAAGGTGGACCTTCAGTCAGGATATCAACAACTAAAGGTGAGGAAGGAAGATATTCCCAAGACTACATTTCGAACGAGGTATAGACACTATGAGTTCATAGTGATTCCCTTCGGACTCACTAATTCTCTAGAAATTTTCATGGATTTAATGAATAGAGTCTTTAGAGATTACCTTGACAAATTTGTGGTAGTCATTATTGACGATATTCAAATATACGTTAAGATCAAGGAGGAACATGAAGAGCATTTTAATACTATGTTAAAAACTATATAAAGGTAGAATTTGTATTTGAAGTATAGAAAATATGAGTTCTAGATAGAGAAAGTATAATTCTTGGGGCATGTTATCACTAACAAAGGGATATCTGTGGACCCTTCCAAGATAAAGGTGATTGAAGAGTGGCCCAATCTAAATTATGTAATAGAGATCCGTAGATCTTTGGGTCTATATGGGTATTATTGACAATTTTTGAAGAACTTTTCATGATTTTCAAACCCAATGACCAATCTAGCACAGAAGGGAGTATGGTTTGTTTGGACTCAGGAATGTAAAGACTGTTTCAAGGAGTTGAAAAAGAGGATAATCACTACGTCAATACACACACTCCAAAAAAGTTTAGAACTCTTTGCGGTGTAAATTTATTCTTCAAAGAAGGTATTAGGATGTATGCTAATGAAAAATGATAAAGTGATAGAATGCGCCTCAAGGAAGCTGAAAATCCACGAGCAAAACTATCCCACGCATGATCTGGTGTTGGTGGCTGTGATCTTGGTGTTGAAAATCATGTGGAATTATCTCTATGGGGAGAAGTGTTAGATATATAATGAACAAAAGAGTCTCAAATATATATTCACACAAAAAGAGATTAATATGCTCTAGTGAAGATGGATAGAGCTCAACAAGGATTATGACTGCTCAATCCACAACCATCCCGTCAAGGAAAACAAGGTGGTAGATTCTCTAATTAGAAAGTATCCTTCATCTTTATCAATGATGAGAATTAAAAAGGATCCAATATTATTGAATTTTATGAGGATGGACATAGGAATAATTAAGAGAGGAAAATCATCAATCCTTTCTCAAATTATTTCTCAACCATATCTCATGGAGAAAATTAAGGGTGATCAAAGAAAAGATGTTGAAATTCTGAAAAGGGTGGAAGCTATTAGAAATGGGAAATCCTTAGAGTTTATGATTGATAAATAATGAGTTGTAAGATTTGGATCATGATTATGTGTACCATCCAATCCAGATATAAAGAAGGATATTTTGAATGACGCACATATCTCAACCTTCTCTGTTCACCCAGGGAGCACAAAGATGTATCAATATATCCAAGAAAACTTTTTGCGGGACAATATGAAAAGGGATATTGATGAATATAAATCAAAGTTCCTGGTATTCCAGCAAGTGAAGGATGAGAGGAAAAATTCTAATGGGATGATGCAACCACTACCCATACCAATATGAAAGTGGGAGAACATTACCATGGACTTTTTCACTAGACTTCCAAGAACATCCATAGGAAACAATGCTATATGGGTCATTGTGATCCGTCTTACAAAGACATCTCACTTTATCATAATTCAAGAGGACTTACCATTAGATTAACTGGCACGTATTTACATCAAATAAGTGGTAAGGTTTCATAAAGTACCACTATATATTATATTTGATCGTGATCCAAGATTCACCTCGAAGTTATGGAAATGTCTCCAACATGATCTAAGCACTGAACTGAAATTTAGTACGGCCAATCATCCTCAAACTGATGTCTAATTTGAGTGGACTATTCAGACACTAGAATATATGTTGAGAGCACATTCTATTGAATTTAAAGGAGGATGGGACCTATATCTTCCACCGGGTGAATTATCCTACAACATCAGTTTCCAATTGAGCATCCAAATGTCACCATATGAAGCCCTTTATGGGAAAAGGTGAAGAACACTGACATGTTGGGATGAAGTCAGTGAGCATAAGCTGATAGGATCTAAAATGGTCGAATAAATTGTGGAGAAGGTGAAAACTATTCAGATGCATATCAAGGTAACCCAAAGTCGACGAAAGAGTTATGTAGAAAATCGTCAACGAGACCTTGTGTTCAAAGTTTGAGAAATGGTATTTCTACGCATATCTACATGGAAGAAGGTCACGAGGTTTGGAAAAAAGGGATGTTAAGTCCCAGGTACATCGACCCCTTTGAGATTCTTGATCGTGTCAAGGTTGTGGCTTATCGACTAGAACTTCCACCTACCATGGCCAAAGTACATGATGTCTTTCATGTATCTCTCTTAAGGAAGTAAATACTAGACCCTTCACATGTACTCTCTTCAGAGGTGGTACAGTTGGAGGATGATCTTTCTTACAAGGAGCAGCCAGTGAAGATCTTAGATTGTAGAGATAAAGTTATACATAACAAGACTACTCACCTAGTCAATGTACTATGGAGAAACCATAAGTACGAAGAGAAAACATGGGAACTAGTGGAAGAAATGAAGGAAAAGTACCCAAACCTATTTTTGGAATAGAATGTAAAATGAAATTTCGAGGGAAAAATTCCATAAGGGGGGAAGAATATAATGACCCAATGTTTTTCAATGGAAATTCCTTTCTTATAAATATTTCATAATCACATGAAATCACAACATAATGAACTACTGAGTTCTATATGACCTCTAAACATAAGTTTGTCACTTCTTTGATTTGAATTTTGAAAATATGACATACATGATTGCGATTAGTAAGTTATTTGGAGTCTAATATGACCAACTTAATTTTTGGTGAATAATAACATACCCTTATGAATAGTAATGTTACCATTATGAATAGTGAAATACCCTAATGAATAGTAACCTTACCTATGATAGTATATAAATATGATTTAAGTGAAAGTATGATATACATATATTCTGGAATAAGTAAATAAATGTTTCAAAACAATTTTTTTAGAATAAATTATGATTTTAATTAAATATTAGATTGATAATATTTATAAAATTATTTTTGAAAAATGGATTTCATTTTTGGATTATAAATATCAAAAAATGGTAAGGGTGATTTTTTTAGATTTTTCTGTAATATTTTATTTTTTGATGAATAGTTAAATACAGTAATTTACCGTATATATACATTATAAGATAAATGGACTATTCCTAGCATCATGGATGATGTCACTACCCGTGGTTCGAATTCAGATGACCCATTTACTATTTTTGGTCATGGAATAATCAATATTTCTAGTCTTGAGGGAAATTAATAAACTACTGAATAAAGAATTATGAAAACCCATTTCTCCTCCACTATAACCCCCCTCACTCCCTCTTCTCTTCACTCCTCTCAAGCCTTGTGTCTTCCCTATATTTTACCCAAATATATACCTAATATCCCTCCCCACATCCAACATACTTTGGTCTCCAAAAAAGGCCAAAAAATCTCCCCTTAAGAAGCTCTCAAGGAAGGTTGATTCAAGAGGTAAAATCCCTCTTTTCTTTTCATTCATTTTTAAGTTCCTTTGTTCTCTTTTCTTTACTAAACTCTACTCATCCAAATGGTATGAAAAATCTATTACCATAAATTTATTGGAATATATTTATGCTAATGGGATATTTCATTATCAACTCTCATTTCCCCACCTTTTATTTGAAAGAAATGAAAACACCATTTAATATGTGTTAATTTAGTACATTCAAGGACAACAGTTTATCAAATTCTATTATCATATTTAATTTTGGTCATGAAACCATTTGTGTTATGGTTGAACCAGATTATTATATATGTAATATATCATAGTTAACGTTTTTTAATCCTTTTGTACAAATGTTATTATGTTATAAAGAAAAACATGTTCATTGTAATCAGAACCCAACGATTAACCACAACGGTTGTCACTATAGTTTTATATAATAATTCATCTTTACTACCAATAAAAAAATAAATTTTTATAACCATTTAATTTCCTGGATGTTCACTAATAACATACAACTTCAAATCTGGACAATTGATTTCATCATATGTGTTTATCCAAACATGAACTGATCAATAAAACCACGCAAGCAAAATAGACCCGAACAATGAAATTAAACCTCTTAACCAATAAAAATGGTTATAAATGAAATTAAAAGGTTATAATAAATATTTTTAATATATTATAGGTTCTTTAATTATTAATTAATGAACATAATTTTACTATTCATGTCATTAATATCAAGATAAGTTCACCACTGGACTTAAGGTAAGGGATCCTCCCTATTTCAGTTTAATTTAAGAATGACCTGTATGCTGTGCCATTTTATGTGAAATCCCTAATGACAGGGTATTATTTCTCACCTAAGCCATACTTCACTAATGATTTATAAGTTATTAGAAACCCCATTATCTCTCATTAATCCCTCTTAATTACACCTGATACCATGCCGATAATCTGTATGGAATTCTACCCAAACCCCTTTATTCCTTCGGGTTTCTCTATCTTTCTTTTTACCCAAATGAAGTTGTATTTTTTTCTTTTGTAAAACTTATAAATTATTCTTATATTATCCAAAATCATGTTTCAAGATCCATACCTCATTCTATTTTGTGGGTATACATGCTTTTAACTGATTACCTCCACGATACTTCCCAATAAGCAAACCCGTTTTAAGGGAACTTCCCAAATTTTTACCCAATTTAAAGTGCACTATATCATCTATTTTAAGAAACCATTGTATTAATAGAATAAATCTTTTTATTATGAAAACATTATTGCTTCAATTATGGTTTTATATAAAATATTTTTCACTTTTCTATTTTGAAAGCTCTATAGTATTTTCCTTAAAACCTCACAAAAATGTTTTAATGCTAAAATTTATCAAATACATTTATTATATGTTTTCACTTATATTTGAAATAAATTACCATTATATATTACTAATTTACCTTATGAACTCCCATGTATGTTCTAATTAATTCATTTCATGGAAACTTTCTTGATACACCCATTGGTTATGCTTTATGTCATGATTGTGGTACACAATTCTTTCCACGGGTAACCCTTTTGTTTATCTAATATTGATTGTGTATGATTATTTATGCGGAAAACATATTCATGAAATGTAAGTTGGGTGTACCGAGATAGTGCTCTAATGCATTGGGTAAAGTTAAGTCTCATGAGATGTTATGTGCAATAGTCTTGGTGGTTAGCCTTGGCTTGTGCTAATATGGTAAACGATCTTGGCAGTTAGCCTTGACTCATACTAAAGTCATGTGTTATGTTGATGCCACATTTATATGATCCCATGTAAATATGATACCATTTTTATATGATTCCATGTTTATATGTTATGATTTCATATGTTCCATTCCTTTGATATCATTATGTTATGCCTCCTAACTCATGTTCTCAAGATTTATTCTTATGTTCATTTCCTTACTGAGTTTTTTAGCTCATCCCTTTGTTCATGTGTTCCCCAGGGTACCCTATGAATATGTAAGGGATCAATGGAAGTTAGGAGATCATTATGGATATTATATAAAGAATTTTGTTTTTTTGGTCCTATGATTTCATTTTATGTACCTAGTATTCCAAGACACAAGAATTAACAATCCTTGGCTTGTACTCTGATGTATAATTATGCTTAAAATCATGTAATGTTATATGTAAAAGGATAGGGTCACTATAAAATCCTTCATTAAATACTAGTGGATATTTATATATCTATCCAACTTATAATGGATCTATGATCAATTCCAATGAATAAGGATAATTAAGCTTAGAAATAATGGATGTAACCTTGATTAATTCCAACAGATCAATATAAACATTAAATTCCCAAGTGAAGAGGAATAAGAATTTTAGAGAACCAATGGGGAAATATTTAATAGGTTCTGGTCATAATGGAGTTATATTTGGGTGTGGTTTAGTTTAAAAACTTAGTTAGAGTAAAATGTTGAAAATAACATTAATGATACATTCATCTGGGCACCCTAACCTGGTCAGTGGGCCTCACCGTTAAGCCAGCGGAACTACTGGCTGGTCGATGAATAGCCTAAGGTGGGCCAATAGGCCTATTAAAAATGAAATAGTTATACCTTGGCCATTGGTTAGCCAATGTTTTACCATCAACAGGTTGGTGGGATCTATATAATTAAATGTACCATTACCATAACCATAAATTGGTCGATGCACCTCATCAGCTGGCTGGTGGTCCTGTTCAATCCACCATGCAACCCATGAAAGTATCCAACCTCTAAAACTCAACTCTAATACTCCTTTACCCATAAAGCACACCTAAATGGGAAGAAAAATAGATTAAGATATGTTGTAACTTAAAATAATACATTCCTTGAAAATCATGTGTGTTACAACATGTACCTCATCTAAATATCTAAACAAATCATATATTACTGAACTAAGAATGTACATGCACTTTATTAATCTAATTAAATCAATGAATATATGTATTTACTAGACAGAATAAAATCTCTATCACTCTCACACTTTTAGAAACCACATGTAGTTCAAAGATTAAATTTATGATCCAAATATCCTCCTATATAGAATTTAATATAGGCATGTACACTAATTATACTATAAAGTCTATCATTGTGTGTAAGACCCCGAGATTTTATGAGATATATTATTTTTAATTTATTTGATGTCTTCTATTATACACTACACCAAGATTAGATTGTACTATACGCAACACCGTATTAGCTTGTAGTATACACAACACTATTCTTGGCATGTGTTGCACACAATTTCAAGTTCGTTTTGTGGAAATTATTCTACACAACATTAAGTATAGATTTTGTTTAATGTTTAAATGAAATAAGTTTTGATTATGTTATACGCAACCCCAAACAGAGCTTTCACTACATGCAGCCCTGACTTGGCTTGTATTACATGCAATCAAGACCTTCTTTGATAGCGTGTGTAGTACGCAATACCGAGTTTCACTAAACGAGATATTATTATAATATTATTATGATCTAGCCGTTATGAATAGTAATACCCAAATTTTGAAATTCTATAAATTTTATCTTTCAAAATGGACTTCATTTTTGGATTCGGAATATTGAAATTAGCCTAGAGTGAATTTTTGGTATTTTTCTGAAAAATTTCAATTTTTGATGAATAGTGAAAACACTGGGTTACTATTTAAAAACCGACTTTTTATTTAAATAATTATTTATTTCATTTAAATTTATTTTAGGTAAAAATTGATAAATAATACCTATATAAGTTCAATGTAATTAATTGAAGTCATTTTATAATAATTTTAGATATATAAAAATTTTATTGAACTTTTCACCGTCTTTTACCCACCTCCTAGGAAAATTTGAAAATTTACATAAAACTTAATTTTACCGCTTCCATGAGTGGAATTTCGAAAATATTAGATACATGGTTAATATTAAAGAGTAAAATGTGGTTCAATAAGATAAAAATAATTTTTGGTGAATAGTAACTTCTTACTTTTATTTACCACGGTTAAAAGTAAATAGGGTAATTAAGGGTAAAAATGATATTACTATTACCCTAACACATGTCCTAATTCTATTGGATAAGTTTAATTAAACCAAAAACATCTTTAGGAATAAAAAATGACCATTTAGGTCTATTTGGATTAGATTATGACATTTATTATTATTTTATTTAAAGAAGAGTTAAAATAGTTAAAATCAAAGTTTAATAACTAAGACATTTTTAATATAGGGTTATACATAAGATAAATTGGACTATAAATATTAATTAGAAATATAATAAGATTTCCAATATAATGGCACTTTATTTAAAATTTTTAGACATTAAATATCTTAATTTATTAATAACACAATGATGATGCAGTAATTACCTTTTTAATGAAATATTAACGTAAATGATTTTATAAATACCCAAATAAATGTAATATGAGACTTTTAATGAATTTAACTAATTTTATAGGTTAATATGACATGTTAGTATATATTTAATTAAATTTTTTCAAACTAATAATTCTGTTATGATTTTCATAAAAATCAATTACCAAATAGTGTCAAAATTGACATAAAATAGTTTTTAAACAAAAATTATATTATTAATCGATATTATATTCCTAAAAATATAAGGTTCATCCAAAAGACTTATATAATAATATATATGACATTAATGAACCAATTGGGGTTCTATTGGTAGTTTATAGTAAGTTTATTAACCATATAGTGTAAGAAAATAAGAAGACACGGTAAAAGTTACATTATTTAACTTAGAGTTAAATCTAAATGATAAGGTTAAAATGATAACCTAAACTTGTCTAAAACCTATTGGTTGATAATATTTAGACCCACCCCAGTTTATATTTGAAATAAGTCACTTTGGATCCATTATAAACCGAATTTCACTTTAATATAAAATAATATTTTAAGATTTTCCTAAAGTGCCCCTCTCCTCCCTTATAAAAGGACACCTCCTACCTCTTCTCTTTACACAACATTGATCTTTAAAGATCGTCCATACCCTGCCCATTTCTCTTCTCCACTTCCCTATCAACATTCTGGAGGTTCTGGTCTTCTCAAAAGACTAACTCCAGCCCCTTAAGAGGAAGCTTAAAAGAGGTGTGTCAAAGAAGAGGTAATCTCTTCTACCGATTCTTTCAAGTTTCTTTCTTCTTCACCTTATTCTTATTTATTTGTTTCATCATTAATTAATAACATAAGTATCAATAATATACTGATATGTTATTATAAATATTAAACAACCCCATTTTACCTTCTATCCATCCTACGGAAAATGAAATCACCGCGCGTCTGTACGTACGGAATACCATCTCCACGCCGTGGTGTAATCTATTTTTCCACCACCTTACTTGGATGGGTATAATGGTGTAAAGAATAAATATATATGGTTATTATAAAATCATACTGATTCTGAGATATTATATCATCAACTCCAATTCTATTAATTAATTATGGGAACAATATCATCGCTCGTACGTACGTACGGATTACCGTCTCCACGACGCGATGAGATTCATTATCCATGTTAACCATTCAAGAATGATTATAAAGTATATATAATAAATAATAATGAAATATATAACATAGTAAAGATATTGTATTTATGTATATATATATATATGTCATCTAATTACTTCCTTTTATGTCAATAAGGAAAGGAAAACAACGTTCATGCGTACGTATGGCCTACCGTCTCTATGAACGGTGTATTTCATTTCATTTATATATGTATTATATATATATATATACTGAATATATAAGATATATAAATAATGATTTAAATTATGGAAGTATGTAAATCATGATGTAATTAATAATAATATCAAGAACAACAAGTCCAAACACATGCGATAAATAAAGCGATTTTACCCAAAACGCTACTTTAACATGGAATTTACAAAAGAACGGGTAATATAAATTAATAAGTGAACCTTATATGACATCATAGAATTGAATATGATTCTATAATATGTCAATTAAATTATTTAAATCATTATATAGGAGGTTCGGATACATACGAAGCATATCAGACATAAGGTAAGGGATAATTTTTCAATCTCATTTTTATCCGAGATTGCTTATTCGTAAGTATTTACTGGGGTTATATTTTTCATCCATGTACATAAAAATGTTTTAATAAAGTTTCTAATATTATTCCATGTATGTTTAAAGCCATTTTTACCCATCTTTGACTTTTACATTGTGTTATGGAAGGAATCTTTCTTTTTTTTACCATACGAGGAACTTTTTGACTTTTCCAGAAAAAGTACGAGAAGAATGTTTTTTTAACTTATACAAAATGAACGGATTTTTACAGTTTCATAATGCCTTTTCTTAATAAATATTACTCTAAAAAATTTCATGACTATTTTCAACAAAATCCTTTTCTTTTAAAATTTCATGGCATTTTGTGAAAAGAAAATGATTTTGAATAAGAAAGGATATTTTCCTCAAGAATTCATTTCAAGTGTTTTATCAAAACTATTTTCCATCTAAGATGAAATTATTAAGTATGTTTATGTTTAAAGTATAATGTATATATTATTTACATGGTTTGATTATTATTATGATGAAATGATATCCATTTGTTTTATATGGATTATGTTATGATGGGATGATGTTTATGAAACCCATTTTACTCTTTTGGTTATGATGTATGATTTATGTTTATTTTGTGGAACAAGTAAGAATGATTCCATTATGAGATGGGTGGGACATATATCTACCTCCAATTAATTGGGTAAAGATTTATATCTCATGATATAGACATGGATGGAATGAAAAGTTAATCTGGTTCAGTGATACATGACTGGAATGAGGAGTGAACTCAATTCAGAAAGGGACTTTGTCCACTAAGATGGTCTTGGCAGCAGTTCCTTGGCTACTATGGAAATCATAACATGTTATTAATGGTTTTCCACAATTACTTGTTTTATTACCATTCTATTTTATCATGATTTATGATCCATTATGATCTATGCCTTACATACTTCCATGTTTTATGTCATTGCTCAAGATTTTGATGTTTAAATATTATGTTCATGTTTTGAAGTTAAAATGTATATGGTTTGTTTTATTTTCTCCATGAATACCCTTAATGAGCATTTGAGCTCACCCTTTATATGTTTTATTTTCCCCAGGATATAAAGAAAGGTTTTAGGTAAGAAAAAAGAAGAAGATCTTTATGGGAGATGTTCAAGATCTTTCACCAAGATTAGAAGATTATATTCTGAGTTTCCAAAGACACTAAACTATTATGGTCCTTTGGTGTCTATTTTTTTTATGTATTAGATATTCCACAAAAGTAATGTAATGTCTATGTAAGTCAAGATTTGGGTCTCTATATTGTGTCTTTTTTGAAACTTTTTTAAGAGATAGCTCCACCATTCAGGAAATACACAAAACCAAATTGAGATTTTATATAGTCTCTACCATATTAGAAACTAGCACATGTGTAACCCTTTACATTGAGATTTTCCTCCCCTTAAATGAACAAAAACATATCCTTAATCATTCTTAAGTATTTAAGTATGTTATTTATAGTAATATAGTGACTCTCACTAGGATTGGATTGATATTTACTTATGATGCTAAGAGCATAAGCAATGTCAGGTCTAGTACAGAATATGGAATACATGATAGAAACTATAGAAGAATTACATATAATTTTAAATCCATCATTTTTAACTCTTTATAAGGGTATTTAATATTCCTAAGATTCATGCCATGTTATTCTAGTAAATACCCCTTCTTGGAGTTCTCCATGAAAAACCACTTTAGAACTCTAGTAATGTATGTGTCTTTACAAAGTATATGTAGCCTCTTATATCTATCTTAATATATCTCCATAGACATTATGTAGAAATCCTATCCCATGTATTTTAATGAGAATAATTTTCCTAGAAACATATTTATAAAGTTAAGTGTCAAGATATCATTTTTGATAAGTATTATTAAATCCATATACAATATCATAAATTATAAAATGATCCCATTAATCTACTTATATGTAATAGAATCATATATTTCTTAATGAAACTAATCTCTTTTATCGCATCATCAAACTGGGTATTAAAACTTCAAAAATAATGCTTCAATCAATAAATAGAAATTTTTTTATTCAAAACATTAGTAGTTTTATTTTGAACTTTAAAAACATTTAGATGTATCATATACACATCCTTGAATAAATTATAATTAAGTAAAGTGGTTTTGATATCTATTTGATATCTTTACTAATCAAAACTAGATATTATGGAAAGAAATATATTAATGAAAATTTCCACCAAAATAGGTGAAATAGTTTTTCCTAATCCATATGATGAATTTTCTTATATCATTTTTCTATTAGGTGTGAATTACAGGTAGACACTCTACCACCCATGTCATCCCTCATACATAAATCCCACTTCCATTCTATGGGTCTCACCCCTTTAAGTGCATCCACCAAATTCTAATGTTGGTTAGTCTACGTGGTGTCCATTTCAGATTCCATGGATTTTAACAATTTCTTGAAATCATAACTCTCAATGGACACCCAATATATGGTAATTTCATCATCATTTAACATTACCCAATATTCATTAGTTATGAGAAATCCATATCTCATGATCTCATTATTAATACTTGAAGAACATTGAGTTTATTGTATATCTTGACTCACTTCTTATATAACAATTTGTGAAACCTTCTCAAGTTCTATTTCAAGAACAATTTCCTATTTATTGGACTTAGACTTCTATAAGTTGAAAATTCCTCTCATTGAATCATCATCTTATGAATTTATGCTCAAGTAAAACCCCATGTTAGACCACAAATGATTTATGTTCAGTGAGATTATAGAAATAATATCCCATGCTATCCTTTTTTATAACAAAAAAGGTATTTATCGAATTTAGGGTTGAGATTATCAAAATAAAATTATCAAACATATGATTTATAAACCCAAATCCTTATAAAATTTATATTGGGATATCTCTTCTACCATATATCATATGGTGTCTTTGAGAATGTTTTATATAGAATATGGTTTAGTAAAAACGTGTTATCCTCTGGAACCTAACCATAGAATGAAATAGGAAGGTTTCACTGAATCAATATTGATCAAAACATGCCAAATAATGTATGATATCTTCTTTATGATAAACCATTACATTATAGTTTTATAACTAGAGTGATTTGTAAAAAAATTCCACAATCCCTCAGATGATCACTGAATTCCTAGCTCGAGTATTCACCAAGATGATATGATTGGAGGATCTTAATACTCTTACCCAGTTGATTTTGTATTTTTTTCTAAAACTCTCTGAACTTTTAAAAAGATTCTTACTTGTGTTTCATTAGACACACATATTCAAACAGACTAAAGTCATTAATAAACATAAAAAGGTACATAAAACCACTACTCTCTTGTCTGCTCATTGGTCTACATACATCACTATGTATGAGATCTATTATCCCACCGCCCCTTTCAAATTTTCCACTAAAATTTTCTTTTATCATCCCACCTAATAAAAAAGTTTCACAATTATAAAATGATTAATAGTCAAATGAGTCCAAAAATTCATTTCTATAGAGTCTCTAAATGTGATTCTCATTTATATGTTCAAGGAGATTACTCCAAATATAGTTGGGATTAGAATCAACATTTAATATCTTATTCTAAACATTATAAATTTTATTATCCATATCAAGAATGTATAAATAATTTATTATATTCTCAATTACATGAAACATCTCATTCATATATATAAATAAATTATTTTTCTTAAGAGTGAATGTAAATACCTTCTTTCCAAAAAAAGATATATAATTGAAATTTCTATTTATAGATGGAATATAATAATAATTCTCTAAATCTAGGGATAACCCACTAGGTAGAATTATATCAAAATTATCGACTTCTAATGTAGAAAATAATTCTATATTATTGACACAAATATCTACTTTACCTGTTTTTATTGACTATAGTCTCTATTCTATGTTTATCATTATAAATATGTAATGCACACCCAATATCTAATACCCATGATTTAGAGTTAGTGGTATTGATTTTTATAACATTCAAATTTAGATGCTCTAAATTATTCTTGTTTAAAATGGTTCCCAACCCTATATACTAATCTCTAACTATTTTATAGGTCATGCATATAAGGGATCTCAAAATTATTATCATGATGTATACCATGATCAATAATATTGAAATATTTATATGTATTTAACATTTATTATAATTTTTCATTAATGAAATTTAATGAAAGTATTCCTACTAAAAATGATGAATTTATACATCATACCTATTTAGTGATCCAATATACATATTTCACCATAAATTGAATCAGGTAACATGAAAAACAAGCCAATTCTATATCTGGTAGACAAAAAATTTATCAATCATATCATATATGACACTTTGGTAGATGATTGGATAACTACTTATCAAATTCCATCATATATATAAACTCAAATATATTCCTATGGTATCCTAACTGTTAGGGTTGCCTAACTAGTAAAACCCAAAGAAAAATTAAAGAACAAGAAACTAAACTATTAAGTCTACCTTATTACTTGTTTCATTTACACAAGATAATTCATGGTAACCTAACCATTATAGTCACTCGTACTAAATGATTAAGGTCCTGAAAAGTGATTATTTGGAAGGAATATTTAATTTAGTATTTTAAATATCTTCCTTTAAAAAATAACACCTATTTAATATACATATTATTCATATAAAATTAAAAACTATTTAATCTAATGAAATATTTATATTCACATGTTTTTATTCATCTTTGTTTCCATACTTATAAAAATTTAGTTTTTTAATAACTATTACATCCAAAAAATTAATTTGTAGACACCACATTAATATGTAACTCTTTACACAACTCCTAACTCTGTGTTATTCACCAAAAAATACAATCCAAGTATATTCATATATACTTGAATTCATCATATGAAAAATCTATAAAAATTATTCATGTGAAGGATTAGAGTTATATTATATTGAAAAATTTTACATGAATAATCCTAGGGTGATAGATATCAAACCCCTCACCTTTCTAGTACATGGATCAAGCCTCCAAGATAGTATGAATTCTGACCCAAAGTCCCTATCCTCAAGGAGAATTTACTCAAGAGATAATTCAATTAATAATAACTATAAAACCTAATATGAAAAAAATATTTCCAAAAAACTATTATTAAGATCACAACTCAAATAAAAAACAGAGGTCAAGGCCGATAGGAAATAAATCTTATGGATTCATACCTAGAATTAAATGCAAGGCTCGATCTCCTATAAATAATTTATCATATAAATTTAAGAATAGACAATATTCATATATCGTAAACTATTTACTAAACATGAATATTAAAACAATTCATCAAAAAATAAACACTTTTATTTATTTTTCAATACATAAGAAAAAATATGAACTTTTTAGATTAAATTTATGTTTGAAAACACATTTTTTAATATCGAACATTTATTATTTATAAACAATTTACATATTATAAAAAATTTATCAAAATATAATGTTTTTGTAATATTTTTATATGTCATATTTTATGACTAATAATTATATTACCAACCATAAAATATGACTAATGTTGATAAAAGTAATCTTATACCTATTAATTATATTTTATTATATGAACCTCTATAATAAAATACAATACATATTATTTCCTTTGATTGGTGAAATCATACAGGGTCAATCATATTTTATGATATATGGGACATTATAATTATTCCATGGTTATTTATTTTATGATACCTTAGGTATTTTTCACATGTTTTGATATCATAAATCAAGATATGATGTTGAAGAAAACAGAGGTTTATTGTTATATTGTACATTATGATATGGAATTATTGTACATAACAGTATAATGAAATAGAATAATTTCATTAAATTGTATTATAAAATATGACTGGTTATAAATTATGATATCTATTTCTTTGAAAACTGAGGGAATTAAACACATTTAATTCTTGGATAAAATTTCTTTGATACCACTGATGGGGTTTGAGGGATCATCCTATGGTCATGTGTAGAAAAAAATAGATATAAATCTCTGTTTTTCTTCAAGAATAAAATTTTATGAAAAAATAACAAAATGTTCTTATAATGAGTATGTGACTACATCCATCATCTTCTTGGTAAAATTATGGTTTATGTGGATCACCAAAGCATCAAAAAAATGTCTCACAAATCCTAGGGGGGACACCAAAAATTGGATCTTGATTTTTAACTAGAGGGTCCATAAAAAATAAATGGGTTGTTAGTGACTTTACTATGGGTGATGAATAAGGCTCATGAGAAGATTTTTTTCAAAAACATTTTCATGAAATTGATAGTCTCCACTGCCTCTCTTTTATATTGAATCTCAACAACAGGAGGGATCACATTACTTTGTATAACCAACCTTGATGTGTTTAATAAAATAAATAATGTTTTTACATATAATGTATCATTAAATGACACCCTTTTTATCAATAATTTCCTTGAACAATTTACATGCACATAAAATCCATGAATAATCCATTCATAATGGATTATAACCAAAGAAAACCATGCGGGAAAAGATGTAGTAATGCATGCATCTCATTCATGCACATCATATAGCCTTAATTGTATCATATGATACTAAAAAGAGGGTTTTATGGCTATATTTCAATAAAAAATATCATATATTATAAGATGCATATCATGAATATCATACTATATGAACCGTGAAGTCATATAATGTTGAAAAAGTGGGTTCCCTAGACCATAATTAAGCGGTATTTTTTTATTACCATATCATATATATATAGAGTTATGTATGATTTAATCTTACCATAATAGTGTTAATACTAATTTTTAAACCATTTAAGTAGAAATTTACTTAGATTATTTATCATATAAATAGGTTATAAAAGTTCCCATCTATAATGAGAACCCTAAGATACTATGATCATAATCTTAAAAATATGTGATATGGTCTAGATACATCATACTAACGGGGCACAAGAGATGTTATACTATTAGGTGTTGGGAGATCATATGTATTTTTAATTCTTATCATGAAGTTCTCATTTGGTGATCTCGAGTTGAGGATATCATGTTGACATACCTTTCAATTGAAACACCACATGTTATAGGTGCCATTGAATGTTCCTGTTTGTGAACATGTGAATTGGTATCTTAACTTGAGATTAGTATCAATGTTTAACATTTTATTATGTACATTTATACAAGATGAAAACCATGAAATTTATGTTTGTTTGTGAGGTATCTTGTTCTAGGTATTTCATTAGTGGAATAGAATTGATCAAATGATCAAGAAAAGATTTTTCACCTTTGAAATGAAGAGATATTTTGGGTTCAGTTGACTAGGATGGTGGTACTTTTAATAAATTATATGGACATGGTAAAAGAAGGAAATTCCATATAGTAAGGATATATATAAAAAATAAATTAATAATGGATGATGAAACAATGTGTTCATCCTGATTTATGAGATATCAAGATATAAAGAGATTGTATATTACATGATGGGTATTCGTAGGAGGTTTTCATTTCTATGAATTAACCTTAATTTCTTAGGGGAAATGATGTATTACTAGATACAACTCTTTCTCTTTGACTATGACTCACTTATATCAAGATAAGTGTTTATATGGTCACCCACAATGTATATTCCGAATATTGTTTAATTCTAATGAATTAGAGTTTAGAACTTTTGTGGGAACAATGATGTGGGTTAGGTAATGTCCCAATTTTAACAATTGACAATAAAAAAATTCAATATTATTCAAGTTTATAAAAATATTTGTTTAATTTATTTACTCATAGTATTAAAAAATTATTTAGGGAATATAGGGAAATTTTTTATGAATTAATATTAAATATTCAAGGTTTATTTAATATTTATAGGAGAAAAGAGTCAAGTTAGAGGCTCATATTTTATCATGTAACATATTTCAAATGTTTAAATTATGTGGTGGAATACTTATAGCATTAGTGACGTGGATATTGGGTCATAAATATTATTTAGGGATCATTTAGAAGGTTAATTAAGTTTTTGGGCCAAAGTGAAACTTCTGAGACTATTATACTACCTATATAAGTTTGAAGAATTAAAAAGTAAGAGTACTATTAATTGATGTTAATTGGGGAGAATCTTTACCTTATCTCCCAAGGAGATAATTTGAGTACCCCAATCCAAGTACTTATTCTTGAATCAAAGGAATGATGATGAAATGATTTATAGTACATAAAAATCATCATTGAATCTCCCTAATAGCACCATGACATCAACGATCAACATAACCATAGGATTTTAGAGAATGTTAGGATGATATATAGGGTTCTAATTTCGGTTCCTTCCATATGTGATCATCGAAAATGAGAAAAAATATGTTTGATAAAAAGATAATTAGTTATGACTTTGATATTGTTTTTTAGGATTAATTTAAATAACACAAGATCATCAGGTTGATACTCAGTGTAGCCATACTAGTGACAATGATATAACACTGATTGTGACATGAAAATTTTAGTTTTCCTTTTTTTTATGGTCCTATTGTACACTCGGTACCAACAAGTTGTATCAAATAAATAATTTGTTTTTTTAAATCTAATTAAAAATTAATTTTAATGAATTTGAGTTAAGGGAGTCATAATGGTCCTAACACCTCCCACAATGCTTCAATCTGAGGTCGGATAACTGTGATATGACCATCAAAGATCGATTACATGAATTTTTTGAAATAATAATTTGTATAATATATATATATATATATATATATATATATATATATAAGAATTGTGGAATATGTGTGTATCTGTAGTGAGCATCGTCAGTGTCGACCAAGCCATCAGTGAATAGTAACCTAGGGAGACTTTAGGTCCATACAGGGTTAAAAAAAGGCAGTCTGTATATGTGAACAAGTAAAAAATGCGATTAAAATAAAAATTAATAGCACATTTTCTACCCGACTATGTAGAAAGTTCCATCTTTCATTGACGTGATAGGAAGCCGACTAATTTTGTGGGAGGTTTACATTCACTTTTTAGGAGGCAACCACCAATATTTTCAAGCAAAGGTATTTAATAAAAAAATAAATTTTTTTCTAAATGACATTGGTGGAACCAATAGGCACCACCCACCCTTGTCTCACATGTCTATGTGGGGTACACCACATCGCCGACTTAGTTTGGACTAGGTAGGGTCCTAGATGACACATGTGAAACCCCTCAAGGTGGGTTTTTTTATCATTGACAAGACCAAAAAATATCTAAAAAATTATTATTATTTTGAATATTTATAATTTTATAGAATTTGTTGCGAGACTACATGGTGAGTATTTTGTTAATTAAAAATTGTTTAATTTATTTTATTTAATAAATAATTCCGCCAAATAGTATTAATTACAAATTTTATTTTATTTTTCAATTTTATTTAATTCCGACCGATCATGAGTGAGACTAGTTAATTTTTGTCTAGTTATTTATTTATTTATTACAAAGATTATATTTTCATTAATTAATTTATAAATGATGATCTTTGTATCATTCCTCGATCTTTTATATATACAAGAGAATGTGTTTCCATGAGTGTTTTTTATTTATTTGTTTCCTATATTCCCAAGACATCCTCATCTACATGTGAGTATTTATGTATAATGGTGAGGATGAAAGGAGATGTAGATCACTCTAATATTTTGTGAAGTACTATATGATATGTGAATACATATTATGAGGTGGTTGGTGAAACTCAAGTCATTCATGACTCGGGAGTTACCCATGTGGTCTAGGTTAATCTATTACAACTCGATGGATCAACCATTATAAAAACAATCATTATCATTTCATATTTATTTATTTAGGAATGGTTTATTGTTTTTTTAATGTGTTATGTTTTCATGATCACATAGAATAATAAATAAGAAATCATAGATAAAATTGGATTAATACATTGTGAATATTTTCTATTCAAAGAATGTTTATGTTGTGATTGTGATCATATGGAACACACAAATTAAATAGAAAATGGATTTAATTCACCATATAAAACATTAGAATACTTAAAAGTAAATATTAAGTCACTTATGCATTCAGTCACTAGAGTTTGAAAAAATCCATAGTATGAGGTTCTTATCATCCATAGTCGAGAGTGTCTTCTCCTATTTGGAAAATCTAATAAGAGTGGTAGGTTGAATTAACTAAAATCATCATTAAAGGAATTATCATAGACAACCTGGGGTAATTTTAGAGGCAAGCATTTAGTAATGCATTAAATCTATTAGCAGAAGCTGATACTTCACTCAACAGATTGAGGAGCCACAAGTAAATGTATTTTTCTAGACAAAAGACTACCTTGAAACTCTTTTAATAATAGTATATCCATGGATTGGACTATGAGATAAGTTTTAAGGATCCTTTCCATTATATTACTTAAGAAACAAATTATTCTGAATCTAGTAGTTGAAGGATACTAGGATTTGAGAAAATATTTAAAGACACTTAATATTATTATATCTATAATGTCAAAAAATCAATAATCAAGATAAAAATACTAATCTACTAGAATTTTGTTTTGTATAAAATGTAATGTAAAGACAAAAAAATACTATGATCAATACTGGAGCAAGAAAATATCATAACTAACCCCAATTTATAAGATTGGTAAAGATGATTGATGACATCACTATGATATGAAAGAAAATCATATTTTTTGGAGTCCTTATAATATGTCGATCCACCTTAGGAAGCAAGTAAGGGTGAAAAGTGTAACACCTCAACCCAAACCACCAGGTACGTGTCAAAGGGTCACATGACCCAATGCATCCTCCTCATATGAAAAATGGTGGTGACTAGCACTAAGGATCTAATTACTTTAGTGGGTATATTATACCCTCAATATCATGTAATATCCAAAATAAATAATAGAATAATAAATTATACAATTATCAGAGTATCGTGAGGAAACTAAATAACAAAAAGGTCATACATGTCATATAGGAATAAATAGATCCTAAAGTGGTAAGCTAAACTAGAGAATAAAGTGTAGATAAACAAATAATTAAAACAATGGGGTCCTGAAAAGTCCATCCTAATCCACTATCAGATCCATGCTCCTCTGATTATCCATCCACCATAGGGAACTTTACCTTCACCAGATACCTAGTCATGAAATCTATAAGCTCACCAAAATTTCTGAGTAGTGTGTGAGTACAAGACATATAAGGACACTACCAATTCATCCTTAACTAGTGTGCCCAAGTAAAATAGTGTATTCCATAAACAAACAATAAACATGCAATAAAAAAAACTATCCACAATTGAGCACCCATGTGCTAACCAAGCCACCATGAGCCACGAATATACCTACTTCAGCTCTATTAAAAATTGAATATTAAGGTATTATAAGTAATCAAGAATTAGCCATGATGATTATAATCTTACATCTTAGAATCATATGAACGTACAACTAAACGTTCACTAATTATCAAGTGATTCATGTTCTCAACATTCACTATGAAATGATTGATACTCGAAATCTACTAGTCATCAATTAGTATACTCCTTGTAATCCATTAAGAATCGAGTGTATCAAACATCATCCACAAGGCATAGTCACATCCATACCATGTGAATAGTTCCATCATTACATTTCATGTACACTCTCCCTCGAAGGGATAAACATGACATAATGGTCCACCTATTTTGGGATCCAATAAAAATACAAAATAGGTACACATAACAAGGTAGAACATAGAATAAAGTTTATAATATCATCCTAAGTAAGGTAGTAACCTACAATATATGTGATAAACATAAAACAAGTATACAAAATCTACATACATACTCATGGAATCAATTATATGGTTATAATGGGAAACAAACCCACACACTCACATGTGATCATAATAAATCATGTCTATCAAGTAATCCACTACAAGTGTTATATCATGGTAACAAGTGTATACAAGATCCTTAAAAGGTAATAAACTTTCTACCTCAAAGTTTTCAATGTCAACGTTAAGGATAAACCACCATGCATGGCTTGAAAGCTGGAGTGAAAAAATCTATTTCCAAGAACACCACCATTAAGGTCTTATAATCCTAGTTGTCGACAATTTAATGTTAAAGGTTAACAAAGTTTCCCTAGAACCAATCCCAAAAATTTTATTTCAAAAAATAAATAAAATACCACATATGATAATAGTTTCTCTCTCCATGATTTTTTTTTTCAAATTATAAAAGTAATCCAATTCATGTGCTAGAAATTTCTTTCTCATAGAATAATAATACTAATAATACCATATGTGATAGTACTCTATCTCTATAAATTAATATGAATATTTTAATACTTTATTATTATTCTTTGATATTCTAGGATAATACTTCTTTTTTTTTCACTCTAATAAATTCCATATTATTATCATTCAAGAATTCCTTATTTTATTTATCCATTAGGATTATTTTATGAACACACATGAAATAATTAGAAAAGAATAAAAAATTCCCTACCTATAATTATCTCTTTCAGGCACTATATCCAAAATATAGGAGAGAGTGTGTAATTTGGCTTTTCTAGGAACCCATATGAAGAACTCTATTTGGAAAAGGAAGACTTCACATATCTTATATATGGTAAATTTTGTGCACCTTAGGCTAGAAGGAGTACATAAAGGATGGTAGGAGAAAGCTTCACTATTCTTTTAAGGAAAAAAACTATGTATAGGTTCACCACAATAAAAACCTCAAATTAAATATCATCATTTATTTTTAAGTGATTCATAATTGTGGATTATTTAATTTCATCCATAAATATTAGTTATGGAATCAAATGGGTCCAAGGATTTTTTCCCAAAAATTTAGAATTTAAAATTCATCAAATACATGTTACAAGTTTTTATTATGAAAGAAGAGATAAACTTGAGAAAAAAATGTAAAATTTTACCCTTACGTATGGGGTATGCACTGTGTTTACCCTTATATAGCTGGTTACACTTTTGTGGATTTTTAAAAGCCTAAACACCCTTACAAAACCTTATTAAACTCCCTCTTATATTTATGTAGTGTCAAACTTACCCTTACAAAACCTTGGATACCCTTACATGGACAACTATACTTAACCACACCTTAGTTTACCATTGCATGAGTAGAGAAAAACCTAGGTTACCCTTACATACAAACTAGTACCCTTACACAACTACCCTTATTTTGGAAAATACCCTTACATAATTACCCTCATGAAATCATGTACCTTTACGCATGCCTTGAGTTATCCTTATACAACATGAAATTACCCTTATGTAATGCATATTATCATTTATTTCCCTTAAAAAACAGTGCATTTACCCTTACACAACCTATGTAAAAGGCTACTTATCCTATGAAAGTCAGGGAAAGTTATTTTTACCCATACTAAAGGTCTTAAAACCACATCTTACCCTTACGTAGCACCTTAGAACCCAAAATAAGTTGATTTTTATTGAAAATTTATATTTTTCACATAAATGAACTTATAAAATAAAGACAAAAGAGGGTTTATAAAATTTAAAAAGTTAAAAATATTGATACTATCATCATCTAACAACTTCTAATCCTCGAGAATTATCTATAGTGGTATTTCTCAAATAAATCAGGCCATTGAGCTAAAAAATTAGACTCTTATTCTCACGTTTTCTCTAGGCTCTATCCATGCTGCCACTGAATCCAAACAAGTGGTACCATATTACCTCAAAATACTTTCTCACCCCGGTCTATAATCTATATGGGATGCTTCTTGTAAGATGAATCAAGATTCAAATCAATTTCCATGTAGTCTATGACATGTATAGGACTATATATATACCTATAAATTTGGGACACATGAAACGTGTCATTTTTACGTTGGTAGCGAGAAGGAATATCTAGATGGTACCTCCTTATCCCAACCCACTCAGTGATCTAAAAGGTGCTAACAAAACATGGTGTTAAATTTATTTTCTTCTTCATATTTTGGTGTCCTAAAGAAGGAGTCACTCAGAAGAAAACTTGATCACCCACAATAAAATCCAAAGGTCTTCTCCTATTACTGAAAAAAATATCTACCTTCTCTAAGTGGTAATAAACTTATTCTAAATATGTTAATCTCTCTCAGTGGTCTCCTGAAATAAACTAAGCCCCAAAAATGCTACCTCACCTACCTTATGCCAACAAAGTGTTGAATGACATGAACTCCCATAACGAGCCTTGTAAAGATCCATCTAAAAAAAATCATGGTACTTTTTTTGTATGTGAACTCAACCAATAATGGATGATCATCCCATGATCCCCAAAATATAGAATGAAAACATGATTCATATCCTCTAATATTCGTATTTTACACTTGGGCTGTTCATCTATTTGAGGATGGAACACTGTGATCAATCTCAACTGAGTCCATAGGTCTCTATGCAAATCCTACAAAAACCATGATGTGAAACATGCATATATTTTAGGTAAAATTATTAAGGGGAATCTATATAAGTGTAAAATCTCACAAACATAGATCTTTCCAATATCATCTATTGAGTGAGTCTATCTAATCAATAAGAATTGGGAAACCTTCATCATCTGATTGAAAACCACCTAGAATGTTTCATGAATCATTAGAGTCCTGGGTAATCCCATTATAAAGACCATCATGATAAACTCCCACTTTCACATGGTAATAGTATGTGGAAGAAATAAACTTCTAGGATGTTGATGCTCTACCTATACCCTCTAGAATGTAAGTAATCTAGAGAAGAAAATTAAAATTCCCTTATTCATCCCTAGCCACCATAACTACCACCTGAATTCATGGTACATATTTATTACACTAATATTTTCCACCCATCAAGAGGTATAGAAGTCCCTCATTAGATCCTATCTGATGTCTGTACGGACTAATACTCTCTCATGTACAAGGATCACCTCATCATCACCCAATAACCACCTAGATATCGAATCACCTCCAACTAGTTGTTTTTGTAACACAAAGCACTCTAAGTCAGTCTTCTATCTAGACTTAACATGGTATAGCAGATAATATGTAACCACCAGTGTAGCACAATTCATCAGTCCCTAATACTTAGAAGCATCAATTATCTAGTCATTTAAAAATCTCATAAAGCACTATTTTTCCTCTAAATCCCCCTCACTAGGTTCATAAGCCACCTATATCTTATGGTAATGAGAATCTTCTATGATGTTACCTTTCCCAAGTGCATACATCATCTTGAAATCAAACATCAATAGACTCTCCACCTAGTTCCTTTGCCTCATATTTAAGTCCCTATATGTGAAGATATAGTAAATATTGTCATGTTAAGTGTTGAAAACAAACCTCTAGACGAAGAGATAGTTTTTCAAAAAATTTAGACCATGGACTATGGATACCATCTATAGAACATGAGTGGGATAGTTACACTCATGGGGCCATATCTATCATAACCCACATGCTACTACCTACTATATGTACATTAGTTTCTTTGCCAAACCAATGCCCAATGCATCATAGTATGTTGAATTTTCTATCAAAAGATCCTAATGTATCAGTAATGGAGATATATTAAACCTCTTAATCAACTCAAGAAAAGATTATTCACATTGGTATGACAACCAGCAATTCGCTTCCTTCTTTTTAAGTGTATTCATGGGTGTTAAAAATTAGTAGAAGTAATGGATAAAGAATCATTAGTATATTTCTAGGAGAAGAGATATCCTAATCCCAAACATGTTCTGAGGAAATTTATAGGACATCACTGCCTCTTATTTCTCTATGTCCATATATAAACATGTATTAGACACCACATGTCTTAAAATATTTACCTCATGAATCTAGAAGTCACAATTCAATGGATTAGTGTAAAGCTGGGGTGGTCTAATCATACTCAAGACTACCTCAACATGGATGGAATGATGCTCTGATGTCAATTATTAGATGAGGATTCCATCTATAGACATCATAATGAACAATTCCAGTTAACGATGAATGATATTTTTCACGAGGACCATGAACACTAAAAATTGATTTTTCAATAAGAAAGGCATGAAAACATACACATATAGGTCATACCTTTTCTGTAACACCATTTTAGGAATGTATAATTCTCTATCCCACAATTGGTGATATCTTGGTCGAAGATCAATCCTAGAGAACCATTGAGTTCTCCATAGCTGGTCGAAAAGGTCATTGTTACAGGGAAAATGATATTAGTCATTCACCATCACCTAGATCAGCTTTTGGAAATAAATACAGAGCCAAAGACAACCATTCACCTTCTTGGAATGAAACATAGGTTGACCCCATAGTGAAGCTCTCAACCCAATGGATATCTTCTCTCAATCATCAAATTGAACCTTGATATCCTTTAACTTGGATGGTGTCATATGATAAGGGGGTATCAAAATGGGTCGGTCACTCGTCACAAGATCTATCTCAATTACAATTCCTTTATCAGGAGGGAGTCCTATGAAGTCATTTGAAAAAATTACTAATAGAGATCCAATATTGGAGGAAAATGTGAGGGGATATTCATTGATCACATTGAAAGAGGAAAGACCAAAATCTGTGACATGATGATCTTAGGATAACTCATGTTTGAAAAAAAAACTCTTATTTTTCCTAGTTACAACTCTCCAATCATCATGAACTTCTCTCCATTTAGAAAATTTTAAAAAACATCCTAAAGTAATAAATTTGAGCTTAGAAGTTCTTCAATTAATCCATACTAAGAATCAAATCAAAGGTAATAATCTTTAAAATCCTAAATTCACATATATTTTCATAGGTGTAAATGACTATAGGGTACTATGGGAATCATTGGATACTACATACTTTCTTTACCAACAGTAAATTAAGGGAGACTAAATCAAAGGATAATTCTATCGGTATGTTAAGTTCAATTTTTTTTTAAAAACTGAAGGAATGAGAAGAACCAATATTGAAAAAGTTGGTACATATAGTGTACATGATCAAGAGTATACCTAAAATAGTATAATTACACTTATCACCATATACTGGAGTCTGATCTACTACGTACATGAAACCTAACTTAGCTCAATGACCTTACACCCTATGATTCATGACCATTATAATTATACTATTGAGTACCTTCCCCAAATCCCTAGATAATTTTTCATGTCTATATTGAACCCTTTTGTAAGAATGACCTCACAGATCTATGTTATAGTTATTGGAGATGGCTTATATTTCCACACTACCGGCACATTCTCCAAGGTACTGAGAAAGCCCTGTGGTAGTGACCCATCTTCCCATAGTTGAAGAATTATGGGTCACCTCTTTAGAGAACTAATGATATATAACTCTACTACACCTATATTCTGCAACTATACTAAATATACCAGGCCTTCCTACTCTTTCCATTAGAATCGATACTCATGGAAGTAGTAGGAGGTACATCCATATGAGAACTGAAGGGTAGAAAAAGACTAGCTACTTGGTCCTCCTCCAAGATCCTCCCAGTGGTCAAATCATTCTAAAAAACCTTTAATCATGACATTATTTTAATTCTATAGTCATATTTTGTAATATTGTCATGAAGTCCAATCTCAAAATTCCTTTCATTATCATCATTGTTCCTAACCAGAAGAGGTGCAAAGTGTAAAATCTTAGTAAAATGAGTGGAGTAGGTGGACACTTTCATGGAACCCAAAAGTAGGTCATTGAACTCCTATTCTTAGTTGAGCTTCAACGTATCAAAAAAGATCCCCATGAATAATAGGTCCTTTAAGACTTCCTAGGAGAGACTCTCTTATCATCTATCATGTCCCATAACTCACCACCAATTCCCGACGAGTCCCTGTAGCCTGTATGTGGCCATCTTCAACTTCCTATTATCTAGTGTCTTAACAAGGTCAAAGATTCCAATGATGATATCCACCCATTCCTCAGCATCCTATAGTCCATTAGTTACCTAAAAGTCTATATGATTCTAGAGTATAAAATATCTAACATAGTGCCCATGGATCTCAGTGGAAGGGCTCTTGGATCGAGTGGGTCCACTACCTGTACAATTGGAGTAGCTGTGTGAACATGCTTTGGAGAACCCTTCTACTAAGATGGTATTCCTAAAAAACATCTATGAGGTAGTATCTCCTATAACAAAAGGAACATTTGGAACACAAATCGATCATAACTAGTATAGGGGATCACATGATTTTTTCCTAGGAATCTAACCACAACATAAGTTATATATCTCATAGAACTAACCTTGATCTCCATCCATACACGTTAATCAAATTTATCATATATATACTGACACAAAAACATGCTCAGTTCAACTAATTAATCCCTATATATATATATCACAACAAAATAGAATATCATACAATAATAGAAACTATACCAAATAGAGAGAACAATTAAATTCATTAAACTAATGAACTATTATACAACACAAAAAAAGTTATATATATGGAACATGGAATTAATTCCTATACATGGTGTATAAATGCACCCAAAATATCATAAAATAGTAAAGGTAATCCAATTCATGGTAACTTGGAGCTTTTTTACACATGTGTTGGCCATGAACATGGAAACTCCCATGTCCAAATTCCACATGGATATCACATTTCTACCATGTTCTAAATTATTCCAAAAGAAAATAATAATTTTTTCTATGATACCAATTTTTAACACCCAATCTTGAAACACTAGATCCAAGATAGAGGTTAACATGACCTCATGTGAACCTCCCCATAAACAAGAGGCTTCCGACTAGTAGTGGGGGTCTAAATCCATAAATGGAGAGAATATAACCTAAGTATCATGTACTAACACAAATAAATAACTAAATAATAAATAATATAATGATTAGAGTATCATTCTCAAACTAAAAAAAGGAATACATGTCATACAAGAATAAATAGCTCCCAAAGTGTTAAGCCAAATAAGAGTATAAAGTGAAAAAAATAGTAGGGTCCTATAGATTCCTTCCTATTCCACTAACATCTCCATTATCCTCTTCTTTACCATCCACCACAAGGCTATATACCTTTATTGGATCCCTAGTCATAAAATATACAAGCTCACTAAAATTCCTGAGTAGGGTGTAAGTACAAGGTTCAGTTTGGCACCACCGGTACATAATTAACAAGCATGAACAAGTAAATAAGTGTATTCCATAAATAAAAAATAAAATAACAAGTAACAAAAAAATATAAAACCAAGCACCCATGTGAAACAAAGCCACAATGATCCCCAAACATACCTACTTCAACTACATAGGAATTTCAATGTATTTGAATTAATCAAGAACTAACCATGAGGATAATAATAATCTTTCTCAACATCATGTAAACATACAACTCAACATTAAATAGGAATTAAATTATTCATGTTCTTGACACTAAATTTTCATCAAGAGCTACTCTACATCCACTAGGAATCTAGTAACATGATTCTTGGAATCCACTAGGAATCGAGTGTATCACACAAAATCCTTGAGGCATCATCATATACCTATCCTATTATTAGGTTCAATATATCCCTTTTTTAAATCCATACACACTCCCCCTATAAGGGAAAAGATTTCATGATGGTATACCTATTTCAAGATTCAATAAAAATACTCCAAAATTACACATAATAGGATTTAACACAAAAAAGAATAGCATAAAATCATAGGTAAAGTATCAATATACAATACATGTGATCAAAATTTAACATGAATAAAAAAAGGTACATATATACTCATGTAATAGAATATCGTATAAGGGTATCAAGGTCTACGAACACAACCACATACGATCATAATCATGCACGGAAATCTTGTGTAATGTACCAGATTTTTTCGTTGTATTATTTAATTTTTATGGGAATTATTTCGAGACCAGGCTCTGACACGACATGCAGTTCCGAGGCCCAGTGAGCCCGAAACAAATGTTTGAATATAATTTAATAATTAAATTATGCGTGCGTACAGTTTTCTTGAAAAAGTGCAATAACTCCCGAATGAGTGCTCGGATCAGAAATCTGAGGGCACCGTTGTGTTCAGAATAGTGATTTTACCTTAAGCGGGGCCTAACTTTGGCTGGCGCAGGTTGGTGGTGAAATCTGGTTTTTGGACGCCATAGTGATAAAATATTTAATAAAAATATTTTATTCCTGCAAAAAGATCTTTTAAAATCTTATATCTTTATCCTCTTTAAAAAGAGGCTTAGGCCAGGGGCCAGGGTTACAACCCCATAACTCTGAAAACCCTTGGCGGCTCTGGAGGAAACCCCCAACGTGGCGGCAACGACGTTCTTGACGGGTTTCGACGGCGACGACGACGCGGCGAGCGGATCTTTACCGGCAAACATGGAAAATCTAGGTAGGGAGTTGTTTTGATTTTCCATTCCCCGTTCTTGGTTTCCTACGACGAACGCGGACTAATCCACGAACAGATTAGCCTGCGGATCGATCGTATTTGCGGGATGGGATTTTGTGGGGATTTTGGGGATGTGATTCTTGATATTATTTTGGTTTTGTTCAACCTTCTAACGGTGACGGACCAAGATCGACACGAACATAGATCAAGGTTCATCCCTCTCAATTTGTTGTGTTCTTATTCTCCAAATTCTCGCGTTCTTTGTGATCGTTCTTCACGTTCTTCACGGGGCGATGAACAACGGATCGTTGCGCATCCGTTCCGCGACGCAATGATCCCAAATCGAAGGATCAACACCGCAACAGTCTTGCGGAGGTGCGGCGATGGTTTCAGCGGACGGATCGAAGCAGATCAGAAGAAATCGTTCTTCAGAAGATTTCCGATCGGATGGACGGAATCAGATTTTGGAGGAGATTGAAGACCTAAAACCCATGGATTCGGCTTCACGAGGACGAGGTGACCCTACATCTGGAGTTTCGAGGAGAACGGACGACAGAATCGAGATCCAGAGAATCAGCGAGGCGCGTGGAGGAAGACGCGGTTTCTGGGATTTTCTCGACTACACGGCGTGTAGCATGGGATACACGGCGTGTGTTCGTCGGTAGGGTTACCCGGCGTGTAATCTGAGAGTACACGGACACGGGCAGGGTACACGGCCATGGACACGCCATGTATAACCCTCCCCGGCCAGACCCGACCATATTCACGGGATACCCCGTGTACTGGTACATGGGCAGGCGGCACAGACACTGGCAAAGACTGTGTACGGGCACATGGCCAACGTACACAGAGCGAGCCCAGGCACTCAAACATGGCATGTGTTTTCTTCTACACGCTGTGTAGTTTCTTTCGACAAGACGAGTGACACAGGCCGTTTACACGGGCAGAACCCGGTGTCATGGAACACGGCGTGTATTTTTTCTACATGCCGTGTAGTTTGGTTTTACACGGCTTGAATAAAGGACATGGGCCATTTACACGGGCAGTACCCGGGGTCAAGGAACACGGTGTGTAACCATACTACACAACATGTAACTTTTTTTTCATGGCTTGGGCCACTTGTCTTCTGTGACTTGGACTAGTTCTTAGGGTTCGTACCCTTGGTAATCCCCTAAAGGTTCTGGTATCAACTCATTCATGCAGTATGATCCCTTCAGCCGAAATTCCCGAATAGAGTTGTTGGAATCCCCTCTATGAGACTTAGAGCCGGATCCTCTATTCATTCATGGGACCCTAGGTAGAGTTCTTGGTATCGACGTGACCAACTTCACCCAGGCGCCGATCCTCTACTTAACAGAATAGCTCAGACTGAGTTGTCGGAATCACCCCATGTCTTGGTTGTGATCCTCATCTGAGTGTCTTGGTCCCCAGGTACTTGTGGAGTGTGTTCTCCCGGAACAAGAACTTTGTATCTCTCTCTTCAGACCTAGGAGTTTGTCCTCCCGATGGTATTCTTAGTGGAAATCTTCGAGATGGATCCTAGTGGCGGTATCATGATGGTCGTTAGTGTATTGGTATATCTGGATATTCTTGTTATTTGTTCGGTAGACAAATACTGCGTAGAGCTGACTGTACTTTTCTTTGTGGCATTTTCCTCTGTTGTATTTTCCTTTGTGGTTTCGGGGTGTCCTACTGGGTATTGTTATACTCACCCCTGCACGGGCTTTGCCCGTACGTGTCGTGTCTTGTGCAGACGAGCGAGCCTTTGACAGGATTCTAGGCGGACCAGGACCGGACGGTGCTTAGTGAGATCAGGCAGGCCGAGGTGTGTGCCTTCGACGATAGGTTGCAGTCCTAGTACCTCTTTCCACAGGTTGGACTTGTTGTAGACTTTATATTGGTGGTCTTGTACTTTTGGCCCAAGGTTTTACTTTACTGTACTTTACTTTCCTGTCGTACTTTGTGGTTGGGTTTTAGTGTATGCATGCATCTTTTCCTTTTAGTAGCTTTTACTTTTCAGCTTTGTGGTCTTGGAGATGTGTGTGCGTGTGTACAGGTTTATAGGCAATGCCTCCCATGATAGTAGCATGCCTACTCGGTGCTAGTCACCAGCCCCTGGCCTATTGGAGGCAGGCTTGGGGAGTTGCGGCTCGAGCCCCAATGGGATGGGTCGTGACATCATTCTTGTCAATAAAATAGTTGTATAATGGTAACAAGTGTAAGCAACAACCCTAAAAGGTAAAGAACATCCCATCTCAAATTCATCAATGCCAATGTCAAGGATAAAACACCCTATGTGGTTCTAAATATAGAGTATAGAACTCTAAAACCAAGAAAACTTCCTTAAAGGTATTATTATCATTATTATAGACATGTAAATGTTCAAGGTTCATCAAGGATCCCTAAAACCGATTCTAACTATTTAATTTCAAAAATAAATAAAATACCACATGTGATAATATATTTTATCTCCAAGATAATTTTTTAAATTATAAAAATAATCCATTGCATGTGATAACAATATCTTCATCAAAGTATAATAATAATAAAACAACATATGATAATACTAAATCTCTCTAAAATAATATGCATGTGACAATCCTTTATTAGTATTCTTTTATATTCCAAGATAACAATTCTTTTAACATTCATTGATAAATTCAAAATTATTATCATTCAAGAATTATTTATTAAATTTATCCATGAGGTTTATTTTAGGAAAACACAAGAAATAAATAAAAAATAATAGAATAATTTTCTATATAGAATTATGTCTCTCATGCACTGCACCCAGGATAGAGGAGGGAGTGCGTGATTCTACCTCAACAGGAACCTAGATAAAGAACTTTGTTTGGACAGGGAATAATTCAAAGATCATAACAAAGGAATATTCTTAAAAGACAAGGATCGACTTAATATAAAAATGACGGCATGAGAGGATTGTTTATTATTTTAATAAATCAAACAACGTATAGGTTCACCATAATAAAATCCACAAATTAAATATAATCTGTTAATTTTAGTTCTAATAGATTCATAATTTTGGAGTATTTAATTTCATCAATAAATATGAGTTATGTATTTAGATGATTCCAAGGATTTAATTCCATGATTTATAGAATTTAAAATCAATAAATACATGTTATTGGGTTTTATAACATAAGGATAAGAGATAAAACTAGAAAAAACATGGTAAAATGTTACCCTTATATATGAGGTATGTGTTGCGTAAGGGTGATTTTTTTACCCTTATATAGTGGGTTACCCTTACATAGATTTAGAAAATATAGGGTACCCTTACACAACCATAGGAAAATTTCTCTTACCTTTATGTAGTTCTAAATATACCCTTACACAACCCTGGATACCCTTACACAACTACCCTTACATGACTAGCTACCCATATGCAAACCCTGGTTTACCCTAACACAAGCAGAGAAAAACCAGGGTTACCCTTACATACAAGACATCACCCTTATACAACTACCCTTATATGGTAATATACCCTTATTCTATAATTTACCTTAACACATTCCTTGATTACCCTTACATAGTGTGTGGTTACCCTTTTGCAATGCATATTCCCAAGGATTGACCATACACAACAACCCTTTTACCATTACAAATCCTATGTAAAAGTTTTTTTTACCCTTACACAAGTCACGAAGAGTTGTTTTTACCCATATTCAAGGTCTTAGAACCTCATCCTACCCTTATGTAACACCTTAAAACAAAAAATAAAGTGATTTTTATTAAAAATTTATATTTTAACATAAAATAACTTCTAAAATAAAACAAAATAGGGTCATGTGACTTTTTCAAAAAACTAAGAATATTAAATCAATGACTCTTATAGTGGATTACTGGATGAATCATATTTTTTTTACATCATAATGCAATCATCAATGTTTGAAGAGTTATAAAAGAAACATGAGGACATGGATTTTTATAACTTTTTGTTTCATCTATGAGAAGTATGGGAAGAGAAAGTGATGTGAGATATTATTGAGATTATGATTACATGGATCACATATATATTGAAAGATAGAATTTAATAAGGCCCCCATATAATCAAGATGATATAGTACATTTATTATCTTGAAGAAATATAATTCAAGATGAATCATGAACTATAAATATATATCGTTCTACCATACTCACCACTCATTCTCTCTAGTATCATTGACAATTATAAAATGAAATGTATGGAGAATTTGTTTCAATATATTTTTGGCTAAGGTTCTGTAATAAGATAAGAACTTAAAGACAGAAAAATCTTTAGTTATTATGGTTAATAAGATGAAATATTAGGAAAAAAGGCTAATGATAAGTACACCACAAAAGGAAACTTCATAACACAATTCTAAGAAACCAAATATAAATATGAAGAGAATTGACCAAGATTCTATTTACATTGCATGTGGATATTTAGGTCATTGGAAGATAAATTGAATTTAGTTTAATAATAAGTAAATGATGGATTATAATTCATGTATATTCATCATTTTATGTGATATTTATATTTTATCTAGTGGGTATTAGATACAATATGTGACATCCATATCTGTTTCCAAATACATGAACCAAGGAAGTATAGAAAGGTCACAAGCGTTAAGTGTATATTCAAGTTGCTAATATATATTGACTCTAACATCAGATAGATAAGATTATTACTTAATAATTCATAGTAAATATATTCTTGTATTTGAAAACTATTATTATATAATGTGTGTACCCAAAAAGTTATCGTGTATTGAGTTCAAGAATACTGATTTTTTACTTAAAGTATGAAATAAATTGATATAGTCTACCATACTTAATTAATAGTTTAACTATACATGAAATAGAGATGTCTTAAATTGAAAATTGAGATGAATATAAAAATATAAAACTCAATAGTACCTATCTGGTACAAAATGAAACTCGATGAAGTAAATATAATTTTTTTGGGTAAATACCAAGAATGGTGTTTAAACTATTTATGAGCTAAAACACTTAGGTATTATACATGATTTTTTATATGGTATAATGATAAAGTCACTTTAAGAATTAAAGATGAAAAAGGCACAAATTTTATATAACCAGTTTAGCAAGATGATTGTGAACTATTTTAGGTAGAAGTTATAGGTAAATTCATGTTCTTCATGAAATTAATTTTAAAGATTTAAGGAATATAAAAGTTGAAAATGGTAATATATTTTTTAAATGATATTCGATCCACCAGAGATACTTTTTAGAGGTTATATTAAGAAAGTATTCACTGATCATTGAATATGTAGAGTATATTTATTCCTAACGTCACATTTTCCTATACACATAAAATCCATGAGATTAGTAAAAGGAGGATCAATGATGTTTTTTATATGTATTGTAAAGAATTATTTTATATTTATATCACATTCTTTGAAAATAGAGGCAGTCCCATAACCATATTCTAAATATAATGAATATTAGATATCATATGAGTCAAATTATGAAATAAATATATTATTTAATAAAAATTATGTTTAGATTAAAAGAGTTTTTTAAGGTTAAGTCAATAAAAAAACTTCCATCAAGAATAAAACATATTACTTATTAGTTGTATATCTTAATGGTTTTAAGGATATTACATAAATCTATAAGATAGAAAAGTTAGTCAAGTGAAGGAAAAATTTTATATAAATGGGTTTCATTCTCTATTTGAGAAAGTGAGATAAATATTGAGTCGAATAAAGTTCATGGATCGAGATACACAAGTAGTTGTCATAGGAATATGTTCCACAAGTGTTCATATAAAATGAATGTTCCAAAGATACATACTATGTAGGAAAGATAAAAATAAAGTGAGATGGTTTTATTATCACTGAGTAAGGTGATACATTATTCCTAAAGAAAAATGAAATTTTATCATACAAGGAAGAAGTAAATGGTAATAAGCTGAAATGACAAGTGAATGTGAATTTAAATATGGATTCTATGTACCAATATTTAATTGTTTATTTTGATCATTTCTCCAAATGATATAAATTCATTACTATATATTAAGGAGAAAATCTACATGGGTGGTAAAAACGTGGAGAAAAAAGGCTTGATTGATTATAACAAATCATCTTTATTAAATACATTAGAGTTATAATTGTCATAGAAACTTTCTAATATCATTGTATTGGAAATTAGACATCAAGACCACATTACTAGGAAGGTGTGAATATGAATCAACCAGAAAGGGTTGGCTACACCAAATAATTCCAGTATGTAATGCAAGTTATAGAGATCTATTTTAGATTAATTAAATCATCATTATCATAGAATAATCATTTGGAATGAAGTTATTTCAGGTTTCTACAAGAGGAAATTGAGATTTTTATTAAAATAAAATATATTGATAACATTTGAAAAGAATTTATTAGTCTTATAGTTAATTAAGATTACATTGAAAGAAACTCTCCAAATATTGAATTAAATTAGAAACAAATATACTATAGAATAATATCTACTAAGGTAGATATATGTGTTTCTTGGACTAAGTCAATCTATATATACTGAAAATTTATTGAAAAATACTAATCGGAATAATTTGAGAGAGAATTGATTCCAATGTAATAAGTTGAATATCTCTCCAAGAAGACATGTATAATACATAATAAGAGATTAAAATAGTGGGTCTAATTCCATATCCACTAGTTATGAATCTAAACAATATTCCATTATATGTTCTGGATATGATATTTCCAAAACATACATTATGGTTTAGTTAGAACTAACCAATAGTACTTGGTAATGTACAAGGGATATATATGTGGTACATGGATAAGAAAGAAGAAAAGTTATTAACGAGATATAAAACTAGTATTATATAGATATTTTTGAACTAATATCATATTTAGTTTCATTTAATGAGAAATAGAATCTCATTGAATCCAATGGAAACCATATCTACAAATATCGTTCATTTTATGATGTCACTATAGAATTTTTATAAAATTAAACATCATTTATTCCTGTTCTTGGAATCATAATTAGAGGGTAAAATATTATCATAATATAAATTATGACAGTCCTTTGATAATGGTACAATCCAAGAAGTCAAGTTTATGATAGAGTAAAAAAGGGACATTCTCAAGGATATCTTCTATTGTGGAGTTTAACTCAATGATGTAGAGTTTTAGACAATAGAGTAGCCATATAAGAAAACATGGTAGGCCCAGTTATTAAATCAACAACTCAATAAAATAATGATCTTATCATGTGAGAGCTAATAATTTTATTGTTACAAATTTAGATCTTGTACAAGTGGGAGTGTTGTAAAAGTGGGTAATCTGGACCCTACATGAGAAGTACTATTTGATTACTATATCATGTATACATAGAGTTATGAATGATGAAATCTTACCAAAATAGGGTTAATAATTATGTGTACAATATTGAAATGGTAACAACCTTATATTATTTTTCATATCAATAAATTATAGTAGTTCCCAGATATAATGATAACCTTGAGATACTATGATAATAATCCTAAATGGTCTAGATTCATCATAATAACAAGGAATAGATTACGTTTGACTATCAGGTGTTATGGGATCATAAGAAGTGTGTCTACTTCTCATGAATTATGAACACTGTGATCTTGAGTAGAGGAGACCATGAAGACTGCCCCACAAATAGAAACACCATATGTTACAAGTGTTATTGGATGTTCCTATATAAAATCATGTATATTGGTCTCTTGACATGAGATCATTATCAATGTATACCATTGATCATTTACATTGTTTCAAGATGAAAACAATGGAATTTATTTTTTCTATGAGGTATCTTTCATTAGATGTATTATTGGTGGTATGTAATTGATTAAACAATCAAGAAAAAATTATCACACCCAAAAGGAAGAGATATCTTGGGACCAGTTTAATAGGACAACAATAACTTTAGTAAATCCATGGACATGGTGGTAGAATGTATGTTTA
Organism: Viscum album; assembly: GCA_963277665.1. Classification (NCBI taxonomy): domain Eukaryota; kingdom Viridiplantae; phylum Streptophyta; class Magnoliopsida; order Santalales; family Viscaceae; genus Viscum; species Viscum album. Next base: position 1,885,148,663 of record OY728132.1, read on the forward strand.
TCCAGTAATTTCATATATAATAAATAAATTAATAAATTATGATGAAACAAAAGGTGCATCCTTCATTATGAGATATCATGATAAAATGTGGATTATATATTACATGATGTGTGTTTTTAGAAGTATGTAATTGATATTACTAAACCTTGTATCCATAAGGCTCATGTTGTGACGATTGAAACCACTATAGGTCTATTAGTTTGATTCACAAATATTGAGATAATATTCTAGAGGGTCACACAAAATTCATATTTAAAAGCACAAACAATTCTAATAAATTGCAGTTTAGGACATGGTGGGCCTAATGGTGGGGATTAGGTAATGTCTGAGTTTGAAAAATCACCAAGAAATAAATTCAACAATATTTGAGTTTATAATAATAAGTGTTAAATTTATTCACTTATACTATTAAAAAATTATTTAGTAAATATAAGTAATATATTTTATGAATGGATATTTTATATTCAAGGTTTATTTATTATCTATGGGAGAAACTAGTAGAGATAGTGAGTTGTATTTTATCACATAAAAAATTTAGAATGTTACAAGTATGTGATGGGATACTTATGAAATTATTGAAATATTTATTAGTTTGTGCATATTATTTAGGTTTTATTTATAAGGTTAAATATGTTTAGTGGACAAAGTAAATTTTTTTAGACTACTAACCTACGTATATATGTCTATAGTCGTCCAACTTCAGTGAACTATTCACTCAATCTAATTTAGGAGAATCTCTCCATTTTTTCTTGCATTCTAGAGATATATGAATCTGATCTATAAACCATGATCCAAGTTCCTCTTCTTGTATCGAAGGAATGATGTTACAAAGATTTCCATTACATCAAAATCTTCACTAATTCTCTAAGATAACACCCATAAATTTATGATCGATGTACACATAGGATTTTTCAGTGTGTGTGGAAGATCTAGACGTTTCTGATTTTAGTTCCTTTGATTAGTGACCCCCAAAGATTAGTGAAACATGAATTTTATCAAAATAAAATGAGGTAAGGTTTTGATTTAATTTTTAATGATTAATTTAAATCACATTAGATCTTAAGGTTTATTATTGGGTGTGGCCATGTCGTTGATGATGTTACGATGTTAATCATGGAGTGAAAATTTTAATTTCTCTTAATTTTATTCTTATTTTGTACAAACGGTACCAATATATATTACAATATAATTATATTTATATGCATATCCAAAATTGAAAACTCCAACCCTAGTATTTTTATTCTATAATTAGAATTTCTACATATTAATTATAATAATTTATTATGATATTATACTGCAAATATAAAAATATAGGAATAGAATAATTAGGTATCGAAAAGAGAGAACTGATGTTGCTATTATTATGAAGACCATTTTTTGTAGAAAAGATATATCCAATTATAATATGAGAGTTTACCTTGAATGTTAAAAAAGAATAAGAGAAGATAACTATTTATATTCCAAATACTGTTGAAAATATTATAAAATAATGAAGAGGTAAGGATATTGGAAAATGATTAATCTATATCATAAGGATTGAATAATTGAGACAACCTAGTTGTGACTATTGTGTGAGAGGAAAACATTTTGAAATTGTTTCATAATAAGTAATAAGATAACATATGTTCAGTCCTTGGGGAAACACTCTTACACTAGCGATTATTTTTCAAAAAAGTATTCTTTTTTTTTTGTATTTAAAAAGTTAGTTCTTAATCAAATTTGGGTAATTCCATTGATTATATCAGGATCTAGGATATAAACTTGTGAATAAATTTTTCTTGATAATAATAGATGATTTATATGTGTGGGAGGGGGGGGGAATAACCACCATACATCAGAGATATGGCCATCCACATTAAAAGAAAGACCCATAATCAATTACTGGGGTTCATCATTATTTTTGTTTCACACTTATATTAATTGAAATAAAACTTATGGTGAGAAGAGTGTTTGATATCTATCCACTAAATAGGTGAATAGGTAAAAAGGGGAGTTTTAATTGACAAAAATTCACCCTTAATAATCGACCCCCACTCTTTCTGTGGTTGTACTAATACTAGTAAAAAAATAGACAAAAATTATTCCATAGGGTTATATTGTGGAACTTTTTAGAACCAATCATTCAATAAATTCCTACAGTTTAGATAAAAAAATTTATCACAAAAAAACTAATATATCTTCTCATTACAGACTATATTCTTAACTCAGATAACATTCCACTAATTATTATCTCAGATCTAGAATCTAAATTATTTATCAGATTTTCCAAAAAATAGGCATGTTTAGGACATTTATACGTACCTTTTACTTTACTCAGAATCAAAATGGGTATAAGGGATTGATATGAAAACATTCATGTGATTCTAAAAAATTAATTTTTCAATATAAAGTTCTCCCAGAAGTTTCTACCCAATTGATTTGGAATGACATTAATTAATGAGATATGCCAAATGGTGAACTACATTGGCCTAAAAGTCATTTTGGATCTTAACCTCATGCTTATGGATGTATTATTTAAATTATAATTTATCCATTATATAAGATTATTTTCCAAGTGTTACAGGAATATAATTTTCTATATGGACCCCATTCATCCAATTGAACATTCAAATCTCTCTTCCTCCATACTCTCCACCATTATCATATAGAATTCATTTCATCATTATTCTATTCTTATCATCCACTATGGATCTCTTTACGATGAATGTTATTAAATCATTAGACTTTTTTAAGGAAAAAAACCAACACTTTTCATTTGTAATATTTAATTATGGGAACTTTGTATAGTGCATACCCATGAGATCAAACCAGTGATAGTCCCCATACGTCATATGAACCAAATCAAGATTTCAAATATTTGATTCATTGAATAATTACATAATGGAAACACTTTAATACTTCCCTAATATAAATCTTTCACAAGTTCTATACTCAACATGATCAAGTTTTAGAAATCTCTTCATAGGGAAGGTTTGTAAACCTTTATTGTGAATTTGGCCAATATGACCATGCCACAATTTTTATTTCTTGAATTATTGTTTTGATATACAATAAAAATTTCTAAATCATATAAATTTATAAATTTATTTATTTTACACTTTGGTACACCACCATATAATCTAGTGTGATATTCCACACACCATCTATAAAGATAGTGTAGAATCACACATCATCAAGACAATCACTGGAAATCAAATTCCTCTATAAATATTGAATGTCTAATATTAATTTTAAAGATAGAAAAAAATTATTTATCTAAATATTAACAATAAATTTTTGAAAAATATCATATGGTTATCTATATTCAAGGTAAACCTTTTTAAATATTTTGGACAAAAAATACATCATGCACCACTTATTTAAAATCAGATGAAATAATTCCCTAGAGTAAAGAATACATGAATCCATTAAACTAGTGACTCTTTAAAACAAAGTATCACCCTCCCCTTCAGCTATATAATTTTTAGATGAAATGGAAGGATTATTTACAAAGTTTAAATATATCTATTGATAGTACTTTCATAAGTGTACTTAATTTCCATATTTCTAACATGTAAATTCAACTGGAATGGTTAATTTCTCCCATCCAGTTTCACTTTTATCCCTCTTCTTTTAGCTTCTTTGAGTGGATAACCCCCTAACATTTACACTAAACATAGTTCTCGTATCACATAAGAATTCCTTGTCCTATCTCTTTTCATTTAGCATAAAATATTGGATCTAATCAAATACCAATTCATTATTACCATTGAAATTAATCACTATAATAGCCATCACATCACATGATTCTAGAAGAGATGAAAGAAGTATTAGTTCCCATACGCCTTCAACAAAAGTCACTCCAACAAACTCTATATCATATTGAAATAATTAACATGAGTATTTATTTACCTTCTTTACAATATCTTTTTTTATAATAGTCACTATATCAGAAACACCATGTTCATTGTGGAAGGATTCTCATATGTGTTCACTATATTTGATATAAATTTAGAAGTTATCTTCACCTCTTGTATTTTAAGGCATTGTTCTAAGCTATAATCATTTAAATCACACCCACCATCTCATGAATAAACCTTATTCATTCTTTCATTGACATTGATGATAGATTAACACCAAACAACTATCCCTCCAGATCTATCGAGAATAAGTAATCCTTAAATTGAAACCTCAATAACACAAAATATATTGTATAAAAATAATATAACAACACCTTTATTTCATCCAATAACAACCTTTTAGAATAGAAAAACTCCAAATAAAATGGAATTTTTTAAAGGGAAAGATACTCATGGTTTACATAAATTGATGTCTAAGATACCCAAACCAAAATACCAGGCTCTAATACCACTTATTATTCTAGAAATAGTGATTAGGAATTTACCAACCTCAAAAACCCTAAATTCAGAACAATATTATTAGAGGATCCAAAACCACACGATATTGTAAATTAGTGTATCCAAAACTAAGAATCCATGCTCCCCATATACACACCATCCTCAAAATTTCCAACACTCACAATATAAAACTAAAATGAAACCAGGAAAAATATATTGTAAATCACCTAACCAAGATATGTATGTAACACCCTAAATAATTACAGTCTATGAAATTCATTGAAAATTTTAATTTTTGGCCCGTTGAGGGGTTGTTTGGTTAATTAAGATTTAGGTTGTAATTTCAAAAGTTGGATACCCTTTTTAAGTGTCTTTGGTTGTGGTTTATATATCAATACATGGCTCAGTTTTTTAGGTTAAACATATGAGTTTTGGGTGTAATTTAGTGTTTTGGAGGTGTTTTCACCTGGGTGTATGGTGTGTTGTGAAGGGTTTTGAAAACACTATGTAGAACCCTAAGGATCAGGGTGTTTTAAGTTATTTTTATATAGTATATAGGTTATGTGTATAGATAGTGCATGGTTTGAAGGAAAACATTGGTGTTTCAGAGGAAACCATGTGGGGGTGAGTATTCTTTAAGATCAGGGTGCACAAGTTATTCATGGTTGTAGATGAACTATGTAGTGACCATGAAGATTTTGCAAAGTGAATTAAGTTATATTTTCTATAATTAGCACATTGTTTAGTAAACTGTGTGAGAAAACTATGTGAGGTAGTTTTCGTAGGTAGTATGTTTCATACTTTTTGGCTGCATGGTTTATCAAACCACGAGGCCAAACTGTGTGATTTGTCTATTTTTGATAAAAATGGGAGAAATTCCCATTTTTTTCTTCACAAATTGAAATGAGAGGACCCATTTTACCTTTCCCCAACACAAAGGTTGAAAGCCCCTCCCTATATATATTTTTCTTCAATAGACCATAATTTTGGGTGGCTTTTGGGTGTAATATATTATAGTTTGACCTGATATTATTTGTAACCTTCCTCATTTATTCTTCTTCTTGGATGTTATTTAATTTTTTCTTCTCTAGTTTAGGGTTTTATTGATGATTCCACAAAGTCATGGTGAAATCATCCTGGTATTATGGGGCTTTCCCCTGGCTTAACGAGTACTTCCCATGATGGAGAACATACATAGACACTTTCCAATTTTGTAAAGATGTGTTTCTCATTGTATTTTTCTATGGATTTTAAATAAACTGATGAAAATTTCTATGTAATCAGGTGTCACTTGTTTAGGATTTTATTGGGATGATGTTGGGGTTGCCTTTCAGGTATTCTATGGGAGAGTTTCATGGTTTCAGAGAAAAAATAGGCCTTAGTTGTAACACCCTAAGCTTCCATGACATGCTTCTCTTTAAATAATGCAATAGCTTGCATTGTACGCAAGTTCGAGATTCTAACACACCGTGACCAATCAAAATAGCTGTTATGAATAGTAGTACCCACTTTTTTAAATTATATAAATTTTATATTTCAAAATGGACTTCATTTTTGTATTCGGAATATCAAAATTATCCTAAGTTGAATTTTTTGTAATTTTCTGAGAACTTCCAATTTTCGATGAATAGTAAAAAATACGTAATTTTTTTAATCAAAATAATTTATTATGATAAATTATAATATTGAGTGGTTTTAAATTATAATTAGAATATATTTTTACCATTTTATCCAATGGTGGCCATTAGAATTAATTTCACTTTGAAATTGGAAATAAACAATTGTCAATCTTTTGATTGATATTGTTTCTTGAAAACACGCTATTTGTTTTGAAAACGGGAATTAATTATAAAATTAATTAATGAAACTTATATGTTTGTAATTTTGTAAAATAGACACAATTTTTTAATTCAGAATATCAATTATATCTTAGGGTAAATTTTTGGTATTTTTCTGAAAAACTTCAATTTTTGATGAATAGTGAAACCACTAAGTGGTAGTTTAAAAACTAATTTTTCATGTAAATGAAACATTACCACTTATATGATTTGATTTTCAAAAATCAGACATACATGATTTTCATTAAGAAGTAAAATTTGGTTCAATGGGATTAAAATAATTTTTTTTGGTGAATAGTAACGTTTAAGTTTTATTAATCGCGATTAAAGGTAATTAGTGCAATTTAAGGTAAATATAATGTTATAATAATATTAAATTACATTTACACTTGTTATACCCTTATTGGATGAGTCATGGAAGACCAAGAAAATCCATGGTTCATCTTGGGGACCCCATGGATCCACTTGGGTAAGAAAATGACATTAATTACTTTTTATTTAAAGTAAAAATAAAATTGTCACAAACATGTGTTGTTTTAAAAAAATAATTATTACATGGGGTTATATAAGTTAACTTTTCGACTATAAATATTAATTGGAAAGCTAAAAATATTTCCTACATCATGATATTTTTTTTATAATTTTTATACATTAAATAAATTAAAATTTTAATGACACCATGATGATGCAGCGATTACCTCATTAATTAAAGATTTAAATAAAATGAAAAGATAATGTAAAATCTATGGATTACACTTGTCTAAAACCTATTTTATGGGAATATTTCTAACAATTATCACCTTAGCATAGAAATATATCATTGTGGGACCTTTAGAATCCGAAAACAATTTCATAATAAAGTAACATTTCAATCTTTCCAAGAGTGACCCTCCTCTCCTCTTATAAAAGGCACCCACCTCTACCACCTTATTCACACCTTCAAAGACATTTGGCTCGGCCAAACTCTGCGCAAATACCCTCTCAACATTCATACCTTCATCCTAGAAGCCTTACCTTAGTCAGAAATCTCTTCAAGAAACCATTTTGGTTCAAACTGAGGGGAGTTACCCGATTTAAAGGTAATGTCTTCTCTTACGTTGTTTTGTTTTATTTTGCTTCTCCAACCCCCTAAACTCTCATTATTCTTTTCTTTTGTAACAAAAACAGTATCCTCAATATACTTGGATGTTTTTATGAGAAGTATTCTATTTAAACTTACACACACCTTCGTCTAATGGTTAAAGAACATACTATTTCCATGGGTGGTGAATTATTGTCTCACAAAACGATGATTGTTCAATATTCTTTTAACACCTATCATAGTGTCCATTATGATGAAAAAAATTTTATATATGAAATATATTATGTTTTTGTTTTCCTTATGATTATGTATTTTTCATTTATGTCATACCTTTATGATTTCCATTATGGGTAAACGCAATAATTTCATTTTAGGAAGTGCGGACTACTGCCCCTCAAAGTGATTTGAATCGTTAATGCCATATGTGGGATGTATAAAGGATGGATTAAATGATATTATACATGATATTATACTGTAATTATATTATACCTTTATATAATTATAATTTCATTCCATTAAATATGAAATATAAATGAAAGTAGCGTTCATGCGTACGTACGGCTTACCGTCTCCATGAACGGTGCATTTCATTTCTTACCTATAAATGTTATCTAATATTATAAATGCATGTATATAATGTATATATATGATATATATGATATCTACATCATGAATATAATTCTGGATATAATGGATATTTCACCACATGAACAACTTGTAATTATAAGAAGTTTATTTTTGACTCAAGTACCAAAGATCGACAAAACGACCGTTATTAACTTAAATAATTACATAATGTTCATAAAATGGTAATAAGTGATATAAAAGTAATAATTAACATGAAAAATGTTCTTAAGCAAGTATAAATTAACTCTAGTTTATTATTCAAGAGATTAAAGAACGATGGAGTCAAGTCGGACATGAGGTAAGGGAACTTCTTAACCCAATTTCCGTTCTTTGGGTTAATCACCTAATTTCAAATTATGTCATGATATTATTATGGTCTATATTGTATTTATACTTCTCTTTTAATTATAGTGAATACACATAATTGGTCTATTTTATTTAAAAAAAATGATATTTGTAAGGGACTTCATCTCAATCTCCTTTCATTGAGGCATATTTTGTTTTATACACAACTTTATTGTATAAGGTGTATAAACCCCTTTGACATTTATGTTTATTCAAAAGGAATATTTTTATACGAAGTGCTTTACTAAACGACAAAAAGGAATGTTTTTTTGTCATATGTATGTGGCGACAATGACTTCTCCGCCATCATGACCATTATTTGAGTTTTGGCTTACTCTACAAGCAATAACTTTTTTTAAATGAAAAATAAATACCAAGATTTAATTTTCATTTATTTTTGTATTGAAAATGGTTTTGATAATGTTTTTATTATATCAATGTGTTGTATTGATATCTTGTGATTGAAATGTGGAAATGTTATGTTTTATTTATGCATGTTTTATGTGATACGATTATGTTATGGTTTATGATATGCTTAAACCTGTTCATATAAGGAATGAATTGGACTTAATAAGTGACGGGTGAAGCCCGCTATATCTCCTCGATGCATCGGCATGTCTCATGAGACAAACTAGTGTCTTGGCACGGGGCCTTGAGAAAATCTTATTTGTAGTCTTGGCTCGAGGCCTTGGCTACGTGGTTATGATAGTCTGGAATTATGCATTCCATCATTATGAAAGTGGTTATTGGTATTTCATGTGATTATTCGACTAGTAGAATATCCAAGTGAATATGTAAATGGAATTATTTCATTTTTTTCCATATTATGCTGAAGTTCAAGTTTAAAAGGCTTTTGTTTTAGTTATACATTGCCTTAAAAGTTAATGTTTATTTATGGAAGCTTCTTCTATATTGTTATCCTTACTGAGCATATGAGCTCACCCCTTCCAATGTTTTAATTTTTATAGGATGTGAAGAAGTATATTATGAATGACCTGCAGGGATAATATAAGGGGATATAAAGACAAGATGTTGTTGTAGTTTTTTTTACTTTATGATGTAATGTAAGACTTATGAATGTATCTAGTGTTTCCAAGGCTACTAAACTAATCGGTCTTTCGAGACATGATCTTTTGTGATCTTGCCAATGTTACGCAATAATTCACCGACTCTGGGTAACTGGGGTCGGGGCGTTACAGTTGGTATCAGAGGCATTTTAGTACTAACCTTGGAAGCTATATTTAGAGAAACTCTGATTAGAGCAAATAGCCATAAGATAGACTTTGAGGATTAGTATAGAAGAACTTCCTAGAATTTTGGTATTATAGAGATTTTGTGAGCTTTCCTAGCAATACATCCCTGTCTGGATATGAGCAGGTAGAGGTAGCTCTGGCACAGATGTACCTAGGGGTAAAACCCGAAAACACCACTTTGAACTAGACTCGAACGGGAACCGGTGCATGACAATGGGCCTTGCTGCACTCTTGGTTACGACACTCCCAGGGGATATGCTTAGGATAATTCTAATTTTCTTTACAAATCATTATGAAGGGTTTATGAGTATATACTCCCTCAAAGAAAAAATTTCTTTTTTATGAATATGGATTATATCCATAAACTGTTCAATTTATGTTAAGTGTTTTACAAGTACGGAATTATGTATTTTTATTCATAAACTGGTATAGTTTATGCCATTGTTTAGAAATGATGCCTAGTGGAAGGAATGGAAACCGTATCAATGTACGCACTCCATGTAGGGATTTCCCTCCTACTCAAGATAATTATAATGGAGCTGGTGATACAACTTGTGCTGATCAACTTATCACCATACTATGACAACTCACTCAGCCTATGAATAATAACCTTACTCGTATGGAGAACCCTGATCCTCAACATGGAGGATCAATGTTAGACCGCTTCATGAGGCAACAACCACCAACATTAAATGGAAGTACAAATCTCTTATTAGCTGAGCAATGGATAAATTCCTTAGAGAAAATATTCCATGCCTTGGGGAGTAGTGAAAGGGAAATGGTTATCATGGCAGTTTACCACCTCACTGGAGATGCTGATCAATGGAGGTCATTAATTCAAAATACAAAGGAAGATGAAGAAGTATCAAGTATGGAATGGAGAGAGTTCTAAGTTCTTTTCTTAGAAAAATACTTTCCTTGTGACCATCAAGCAGATATGGAAAGACAATTTCTGAGTCTGAGACAAAAGGAGGATGAGAATGTCGCAAAGTATGAGGCCAACTTTACAAGTTTAGCGAGGTATGCTGCAGATTATATACGTAACCCAAGATGTAAGATTGATCGTTTATTTGATGGGTTAAAACCATTTCTCCGTCGAGCTTTAGTATCACAATACTTCTCATCGTACGAATATATTGTCTCATGTGCTATCAAGACAGAAAAGGAATTCTCTAAGTCTTATGACAACAAAGTAACTCAAGAGAAGAAGAGAACGGTGGAACAAGAGATAGATAAAGGGAAAAAGGGAAATTAGGATTTTCCATTAAGTGATAATTGTGTGAAGAATCACCCTGGTACTTTCCTAAAAGGAATGGGAGTTTGTTATAAATGTGGAGAAAAAGGTCACCAGGCTCGTGATTGCAAGGGAAAGAAAGAGGCTATCAATGTTGAATGCTACAGTTGTAGAGAAATGAGGCATTATGAAAATGAATGTCCTACGAGTCAGGGAAACATACCTCCGAAAAGGCCAAGGGATCAAGGCCAAGCTTATGTTGTTACTACAGATGAAGTTGAATAATTATTGTATTTGTGTTTTTGGACTCAAGAACTATATTATGGTTATAAGAATAATGTGATATATATAAGGATTGTACTGCAATACTTGTTGTTTTCATTAAGGTTTTAATATAATGAAGGTAATCATATTTTTAGTATGTGACAATAAGAGAAACTTTACTTTGTTTGGGGAATCTGATGTTACAATTGATTTTGGAATTTAGAGACCTTTTAGAGAAAGTCTAGACAGAGGTATTTCAGATAACTATAAAGGTTGGAATGGATTAAGTTGAACCTTGGATAGTATTGTTTAAGGTTAAAACATTTCTGAAGATTATTTTTGGAATATTATAATACTACAGTTTTATGAAAAGGACAACCTGAAGGTTGGGGGATAACCCGTCACGTCGGACAAATCTGTAGGAATCGAACCCACAACCATAGTGCGATAGACCTTTATTACCTACCACTAGCCTACAGGAAGTCCCTGGTTGTTATAAAATAGTTTTCCTAATCTAAATGTTATGTGGTAATATTTGGAACCTTATACAATTAGGATAAATAGAATATTTTTGAGTTCTGTTACCATTTTGAGTGAAAGATGGGTATATTTCTGTATGTTCTTAGTTAATTTCCTAAATAAATTCCTCAACTTTATGAAAGGTAACTTAAAACAAAAACGTTGTCGGTTAACTTTTCCAACTGGGGATTCAATGACCGTTTAACCAATCAAATGTTTGTGATTTTCTTATGGTTAACTTTCTCCTAATCATGTTTTCTACAACTCTCCATCAGACCTTGATTATGTTTTTCCTCTATATCTATATTTTCATAGAATCCTAGTATGGGCTATCTCGGGTGACCTTTGTACATCTCTTTTTTTCTTTTAAAGTTATATTTTTATTAACCTTATTTATGATGTGGGTTTTCCACAAAGGTATTTTCTATTTTCAACCTTTTATTTTTGAAGAACAATTTCAAATTGCGAGGATGCAATTTATTGAAGGAGGGGATAATGTAACACCCCAATCTTCCATGATATGCTTCTCTTTCAATAATGCAATAGCTTGTATTGTACGCAAGTTCGTGATTCTAACACACCGCGACCAATCAAAATAGCTGTTATGAATAGTAATACCCACTTTTTGAAATTATATAAATTTTATATTTCAAAATGGACATCATTTTTGTATTCAGAATATCGAAATTATCCGAAGTTGAATTTTTTGTAATTTTCTGAGAACTTCCAATTTTCGATGAGTAGTAAAAAATAATTTAAAAAAACTTTTTTAATAAAAATAATTTATTGCGATAAATTATAATATTGAGTGGTTTTAAAGTATAATTAGAATATATTTTTACCATTTTATCCAATGGTGGTCATTATAATTAATTTCACTTTGAAATTCGACATAAACAATTGTCAATCTTTTGATTGATATTGTTTCTTAAAAACACGCTATTTGTTTTGACAACGGGAATTAATTATAAAATTAATTAATGAAAATTATATGTTTTGAATTTTTTAAAATAGAAACCATTTTTTAATTCATAATATCAATTATATCTTAGTGTAAATTTTTGGTATTTTTCTGAAAAACATCAATTTTGATGAATAGTGAAACCACTAAATGGTAGTTTAAAAACTAATTTTTTGTGTAAATGAAACATTACCACTTCTGTGATTTAATTTTCAAAAATCCGACATACATGATTTTAATTAGGAAGTAAAATGTGGTTCAATGGGATTAAAATAATTTTTTGGTGAATAGTAACTTTTAAGTTTTATTAATCGCGATTAAAGGTAATTAGTGTAATTTATGATAAATATAATGTTATAATAATATTAAATTGCCTTTACACTTGTTCTAACCTTATTGGATGAGTCATGGCCGACCAAGACAATCCATGGGTCAACTTTGGGACCCCATGGATCCACTTGGGTAAGAAAATGACATTAATAACTTTTTATTTAAAGTAAAAATAAAACTGTCACAAACATGTGTTGTTTTACTAAAACAATTATTATGTGGGGTTATATAAGTTAAATTTTAGACTATAAATATTAATTGGAAAGATAAAAATATTTCCTACATCATGATAGTTTTTTTATAATTTTTATATATTAAATAAATTAAATTTTTAATGACACCATGATGATGCCGCGATTACCTCATTAATTAACAATTTAAATAAAATGAAAAGATAATGTAAAATCTAAGTCTTACACTTGTCTAAAACCTATTGTATGGGAATATTTCTAACTCTTATCACCTTAGCATCGAAATATATCATTGTGGGACCTTTAGAATTCGAAAAGCATTTCATAATAAAGTAACATTTCAATCTTTCCAAGAGTGCCCCTCCTCTCCTCTTATAAAAGGCCCCCCACCTCTACCACCTTATTCACACCTTCAAATCCATTTGGCTCGGCCAAACTCTACCCAAATACCCTCTCAACATTCCTCCATTCATCCTAGAAGCATTACCTTAGGCAGAAAGCTCTTCAAGAAACCGTTTTGGTTCAAACTGAGGGGAGTTACCCGATTTAAAGGTAATGTCTTCTCTTACGTTGTTTTGTTTTATTTTGCTTCTCCAACCCCATAAACTCTTTTTATTCTTTTCTTTTGTAAAAACACCAGTATCCTCAATATACTTGGATTTTTTTTTATGAGATGTATTTTATTTACACTTACACACACCTTCGTCTAATGGTTAAAGAACATACTGTTTCTGTGGGTGAAGAATTACTGCCTCACAAAACGATGATTGTTCAATCTTCTTTTAACACCTCTCATGGTGGCCATTATGATGAAACTATTTTTATATATGATATATATTATGTTTTTGTTTTCCTTATGATTCTGTATTTTTTATTTATGGCATACCTTTATGATTTCCATTATGGGTAAACACGATAATTTCATTTTAGGAAGTGCGGACTACTGCCCCCTCAAAGTGATTTGAATCGTTAATTCCATATGTGGGATGTATAAAAGATGGAGTAAATGATATTATACATGATATTATACTGTAATTATAGTATAAATTTATATAATTATAATTTCATTCCATTAAATACGAAATAGAAATGAAAGTAGCGTTCATGCGTACGTACGGCTTACTGTCTCCATGAACGGTGCATTTCATTTCTTACCTATAAATGTTATGTAATATTATAAATGCATGTATATACTGGATATATATGATATATATATGATATCTACATCATGAATATAATTCTGGATATAATGGATATTTCACCACATGAACAACTTGTAACTATAAGAAGTTTATTTCTGACTCAAGTACCAAAGATCGACAAAACAACCGTTATTAACTTAAATAATTAAATAATTTTCATCAAATGGTAATAAGTGATATAAAAGTAATAATTAACATGAAAAAGGTTCTTAATCAAGTATAAATTCACTCTAGTTTATTATTCAGGAGATTAAAGAACGATCGAGTCAAGTCGGACACGAGGTAAGGGAACTTCTTAACCCAATTTCCGTTCTTTGGGTCAATATACTACTTTAAAATTATGTCATGATATTATTATGTTCTATCTTGTATTTGTACTTACTTTTTACTTATAGTGAATACAAATAATTTTTCTATTTTATTTAAAAAAATGATCTTTGTAAGGGACTTCATCTCAATCTCCTTTTATTGAGGCATATTTTGTTTTAAACACTACTTTATTGTATACGGTGTATAAACCCCTTTGACATTTATGTTTATTCAAAAGGAATATTTTTATACGAAGAATTTTACTAAACGACAAAAAGGAATGTTTTTTTGTCGTACGTATGCGGCGACAATGACTTCCCCGCCACTGTGACCATTATTTGAGTTTTGGCTTCCTTTACAAGCCACAAATTTTTTAAATGAAAAATAAATACCAAGATTTAATTTTCATTTATTTTGGTATTGAAAATGGTTTTGATAATGTTTTTATTATATCAATGTGTTGTATTTATATGTTTTAATTGAAATGTGGAAATGTTATGTTTCCTTTATGCATGTTTTGTGTGATATGATTATGTTTTGGTTTATGATATGTTTAAACCTGTTCAAATGAGGAGTGAATTGGACTTAATAAGTGATGGGTGGAGCCCGCTATAGCTCCTTGATGCATCGGTAGGTCTCATGAGACAAACTAGTGTCTTGGAATGAGGCCTTGACAAAATCTTATTTGTAGTCTTGGCACGAGGCCTTGGCTACGTGGTTATGATAGTCTGGATTTATGCATTCCATCATTATGAAAGTGGTTATTGATATTTCATGTGATTATTCGACTAGTAGAATATCCATGTGAATAAGTAAATGGAATTATTTTATTTATTTTTGCCATATTATGCTGAAGTTAAAGTTTAAAAGGGTTTTGTTTAGTTATACATTTCTTTAAATGTTAATGTTTATTTATGAAAGCTTCCGCTATATTGTTATCCTTACTGAACATCTGAGCTCACCCCTTCCAATGTTTTAATTTTTCCAGGATGTGAAGAAGTATATTATGAATGACCTGCAGGGATAGTATGAGGGGATATGAAGATAAGATGTTGTTTTAGTTTTGTTTTACTTTATGATGTAATGTAATTCTTATGAATATATCTAGTGTTTCCAAGGCTACTAAACTAATCGGTATTTCGAGACTTGATCTTTTGTGATCATACCAATGTTACGCAATAATGCACCGACTCTGGGTAACTGGGGTCAGGGCGTTACATTAGTGATCTTTTAAGATATTATTCTTATTTTTTTAAATTTTGAATAATTATTTATAAATAATTATAATTAGTTATTTCTATGATTTACCATGAGACGGATACCTAGGGTGTTGACAGAGTGCAATATCGGTCTTGAAGATTCATCATTTTCATCTTGAGTTGGGATGAAATTTTTTTATGTCATTTCCCAATTTAATAATAATTTATATTTTTTTAAATGGTAATTTATCTATTGATATCCCCCCTTAAGGTTCATTGTAGGTTGGTTTTAGGAGATACAAGTTTTTAGGTGTCTCTTTATGTGTTTTTTTTGGAAAACCTAGTCTCTCTACTTGTGTTTTAAGAACACAAACAATGTTTTCTTCAGTAATTCATGGTGGTAGTGAAGGAGGAGGAGTTTTAAGGTATTATCCTCACTCTATATCCATGAGTGGTATTTTGTATAGTCCTATATAAGTGTTTAAATTTGTATAGGTCATGGTGATGAGGGATATGGGAACTTATAGGTCATTGTGTGATTATTTGAGCTAGTTAAGGTTAGATAAGAAGTTTCCCTCAAGGTTTTATATTTAGAACCATCTAGCTAAGAGGTGTTGGTTGAGATACCTAGTAAGGGTTGTGCAATTGATGGATGACTGGGAGGGAGATTCCAAGGGGTTTGGTTTATGATTTATTGGACGGTTCCTGGAAGGAGGGAAAAAGTGGTGTTTATGATGTTTTTATTTAGATATATCATAGATGTTGGTACTAGTTTCTTGAGGTTTTAGTGGATTGGTCTTAAAGACTCATTTATTGAGGTTTATTATGGATAGAGCCTTTGGGTGAAGGAGACACCGTAAAGTTCCAATTACTATTGGGTTCCATCAATTATAGATTGATATGAGTCTTAATGACCCTTAAAGATTTCTCTTGTGTGAGTAATATTGGTTTTGGTTGCGGTTTATATTTTATATATCCTTTTAGGTTGGTATGACACCATAGGGTGTCGAGTATAGTTGAGTGTTCTTGAGATGAGGTATTTAGTGGGTCTAAGGGAACTCAGTGGATATGACCTTGTGGGCATGTTGTTAATTAAGAAAAATTTGTGAGTCCTTTTTTGATTCTTGAAGATTATTCCTGTAATGATCTAGGACTAGGTTTTTGGTATAAATTATAGGATCCCCTATAGGGAATACTCCTTTTTTGGTTAAGGGGACCATGGGTGCACCATGTTTTGAAACACAAATAGGGTTATGGGGATTCGTAGTGTCTGTGATGTTAATTATGTGGTAGGGTTTTGGAAAAAATGTGGTTCTATGTATTATTCCAGTGATATTTGAGGAATTTTCTTTATCAGGTGTCAAATATAGGAGGAGACCTTTGGGATATAACCATATTGGGCTTTGTCCCTGAGTTTGATATGAATCTTTCCTTTGTTGGTCAGTTGGTTATGTTAGATGAGTCCTAAGAATATAATGTGTTATCTAAGTGAGTACACCCCTAGTATGGTGGCACGTGGCTGCTGTCATGCACCTAGGATAGATTTTGTTCCTAGAGTTACTTCATAGTCCTGAGATCAATTTTTAGCTCAGTTATTTATTTAGGACTACTATGGATTTGGAAGGTTTATGCATGTAAACCAAGGTTCCTGTCTCCATTTCATATTATGTTATTGGGTCTAAAATTCATTCATATTAGTATATTTTTATCTTTAATCTCTTTTATTGTATAGATGATATGGATAATGTTATTTATCTAGGTGATCCATGTGCTCTAGGTTCCCGGATTTGGATAGCGTGAGTTTTGACTTATTCGTGTGGAGTTAGAACCCAAGGCTATATAATGTTTTATATATTATTTATTTCATATATTATTTTCCTTCTAGATATTATTATTCATATAGGATGGGAATATCATGTTTTCATGCAATTTTTATGGTATCAGATGTTCAGTACCACTATTAGGGGATCACTTACTAAGGATTTATTTCTCACCCCCTGTATGGGGACCTTAGTGTATGTGTATAATCTTATTTATCGTTTCAATTTTTATATAGTTTATAGTTTATCGAGAGGAGGGACAAAATTTCATGATTGAGTGGGATATCTTAGTAGAGTATGAGAATCATGATGGAGCTATTCGACAGTTGTTGGTGACTAGGTTTGAGGTATGGCTCAAGGATGATAGTAAAGACTTGCATATTTTTTTTATTTTTTTATCCTTTATATATGTTTATCCTAGTGGCTGATAAATTTATATTATATCATGATTTTGAGTCTTTATGTTGTGTTCCATTTATTATATCATGTTTTTATCTTATTTATTTATTCTCATTTAGATGTTTAATATGTACTTTTTTAGTTATTTTTAGGTTTTATTGAACTTTTATTTGAGGGTTTAGGCTTACCATTTTATATATTAGGCCTCTTCCCCTTGTTGAAGACCTCTACTATATAACGAGACATTCTTGAGGCCTTGTGATGATCAAGACAGGATGACATGTTGGGTCGACCCAGGATGGTTTGTTATAAAATGGTATCAAAGATTTTTTTTGACTTAATATTTGAGGAGATGGTAGATAGGTTTTTTATGAATATATTAGATCTTGTTATGGACCTCATAATGATGCATTTTGAACATTTTTCTAGAGTAAAATCATTGTTACTAGGGATATGGGTTTTTTATTATTGTTTTTTGTTACAATTTTTCTTTTTATTTGTGTCATTGTCAATGTAGTTTGTTTATTGATTTATGGTTAAGGATATTTATTCAAAAGAAAGAGTCATGTGTACATGCATCATTCTAGTCATATAGGATTCAAATTATATGAACCTGTGTGCATGGTTTCACTAACAATTGATGTTCAATTGTATAAAGTGCCAACAAAAAGTAATATGGAATAGTCTCACATAACTTCTTCAGGGAATCATATTCAACTAAACAATCAGTTTTTATATATTTTTATCTGATGAAAATTTATGTGGATATTATAGAGATATTCTTAGTAGTGATGGAAATGAATTGCCTTCATGGAGGTTTGCATGTATGTACAGTTTTTTGCACGATTGGGGCATGGGATTACTTAAATAACTTTTAATAAAACTCTATATTCCCTATAGTTTGTGGATAGATGTATTGATTCCTTAATCTTGAGGCATAGAGTGTTGTGAGTGAGTGTGATATCTATGTTGGATTGATATGAAGGGTTTAGTTGGATACCTAACCCTGTTGGTTCTTGGTTCACTTTTGGTGGTGTGGTGAGAGTGTGAGTATACACTTAGGATTTTGATGATGCTCAGGTGGTAGGTGGTTGTGTGGTTTATATTGGCATGAGTGAGATGCATTGGGTTTGAAGAGGATCATTGAGGTTTTCTATCTTAACGGAACAAACTTTCATGAGTAAAATGGATATTGGTTTATGTATGTTATCCTGTCTATAATTGGACATGATTCATGTGATCATGAGTTCATTTTTTCAATCAGGTTTCACAGGATCTTGAAATTTTTGTGTTCTAGTGAGACTAATTAAGTTAGTGTGTGAGAACCAGTGATATGTTTTTAGAGAAATACACTTCTTTGGGGATAATATTAGTGGTTGGTGTAGCATTTTTATAGATATCCTTTTTTTTCTGAGTGAATGTGTTCACCGATGATTAACAGTGTTGGTTGGGTCATCGATCAATATAATGGATCATATTTGGGCCTATTTAGAGTCTTTTAGGTCTTGGAGAAACCTAAGTAGTGCTATGGTGGTGTTCCTGTTGAGGTCATCACTCGAGGAGTGGTGTGAGGATATACATATGATGGGGAGTACACCATTGGTTGTTAGTGAATGTAATCCTATTTGTGGAAGGATCATTGGTGACAGGGAATATCAACGCTATTGAATCAGGAATGAGAAACAATTTTGTTTCACAATGGTGCTCAGGTATGAGTTGTTCATCCATGTTCAATCAGTACATTCCGTAGTAGTTTGAGCATGGGCCATGGAAGTTTGTAATTTGGTTGAATAGTGACAATGAGGATACTCATATGGGTAGTATCATATTTGTCATGGTGCCATAAGAATATTAGTGCATGGGTGGATCTAAATAGTTCATGTTCCTTGAAAAATACAATATTGGGAATTTGAATATGGCATTGGATAGTGTTTGGATAGTGGCATATGACATGGGGTAGAGTTGGTTTAATCTCAGTGTGAATCAAATAAGTAGTGTATCATCATTTAAGGTAATATTTTTGGGAGAATTTAGCAAAAGAAGTTCCAAATGGTGTTTTTAAAAGATCAAGAAATAGTGAAGTGAAAAATATATCGGGTGCAACATTTAAGACATGGTTTAGGCCATTCAAGGATCAATGTGCTGCTTTTGGAAGAAGGTCAATGTATTTGATCCTAGTGGATGGAGATACATATTTGATTTTTTTGTAATTTAGTGGTAAAATGCAGTTGGTTTTCAAGGAATTAATGGCCTAGGTAGGTTAGTATTGTCAGTTTGATAACCATAGAGGTTTCTAGGGTGTATGAAGTGTTATGGTGCAACGATTGTAATAAACTGCTTCATTAGATTTTATAAAATTAAAATGAAATTTTTTTTCTCATTAAGGGGTCATTTGATGAATTTAAATTTGGATTATATTTATAAGAGTTGGAGCCCCATTTTTTGTGTCCTTTGGTGTGTTTTTTATCCCAGGAGGTGTCCTGAGTCCCAAGAAAATATTGGGAAATTAGAGGGTAATATAGAGTTGGTTGGGGGGGGGTTACCTTGGTGCATGGTTTGCTGTTCACAGTTTGGGAAATAATTATGGTACTCTAAGTCTCATGGTATTTTCAGTTCTTTCTCTATTGTGCATGGTTGATAATTCCACCATATCATGGTAGAATTATCCCGTTATGATGGTGATTTCATGTGGCATGGTGAGAGGATGTCTCATAATAAGGAACACAAATCATCTATCCCCATTTCAAATAACGTATGATTCCTTGTGGATTTTATATGGTTTTTGAATATGTTGATGGATTTTATGTGTAATTGGTTGAATCTTGTTGGGTTTTTTCCACGGATGTTATTGGGGTTTCATTGAGAACCTTCAATAGA
This sequence comes from Viscum album, assembly GCA_963277665.1. Classification (NCBI taxonomy): domain Eukaryota; kingdom Viridiplantae; phylum Streptophyta; class Magnoliopsida; order Santalales; family Viscaceae; genus Viscum; species Viscum album. The sequence goes on from OY728132.1 coordinate 1,885,169,449, forward strand.
AATTTGGTTGTGGTTTGAGAGAGCGGATATAAATTGGTGAGATTTTAGTCAATTATGCATATTTTTTTCTTAATTTTGAATAATTAATTATTTTTTTATAATTAACTATTTTTTCATCAGACATGAGACAGATGACTAGGGTATTTGTAGAGCATGGAGTCGGGCTTAAATCCTTAAGGTTTTCCTTATGTGGTAGGTCACTCTTTTGGTTTTCTGTTGTTTCCAATTTTAATAATAATTTATAAGCTTTTCACAAGCTTATTTTACTATTATGATTCCCCTTAAGGGATGTTTTGGGTTATCTTAGTGATAATGAATGTTTCAAATGTCTTGTAGAGGGGTTTTTAATTTAGAAAACCCAATATCTCATATTTAGGTTTAAGAATACAAGCAATTTTTTCTTTATTAATGCAATGTGTTGGTTTAAGGGGACGCGTTTTGGGATATTAGCATCACCTTGGATCTGTGATTGGACTTATTTATAGTATCTTCTACGTGTTTCCTTCCTCAAAGGACACAATGATGGGGACCATAGGAGAATATGGATTGTGGTGTGATTTATTGAGCTAGTTAAGGATGGAAAGTATGTTTCCCTAGAAGTTTTAGATTTATATTCCTCTAGGTGAGAGGTGTGTGATGATACCCCTAGGGAGGGTCATGTGTTTGATGGATGACTTGGAAGATGATTTTAAGTGGTTTGATTTGAGATTCTTCAGAAAATTCCCAAAAGGTGATAATGGTTTTTTTGATGTGTTTATTTAGATGGATCATGGTCATTAGTACCAGTAACTTCATATTTGAGTGGCTTGGGTTTATATAATGGTTTATTGAGGTTTACTCTGGATAGATACTTTTGTATGGTGTGGAAATATGATGTTCCAGGCCAGCTAGGTTATATCATATGGATATTGATATTGTTCTGAGGAACCCTCAATGATTTCCTTTATGGTAAGAATGTTGATATATGTCAAGATTTAGATTTGATAGGGCCTTTGGGAATGAGATGACATTGTGGAGTGTTGAGTATGTCGGGATTTCATTGAGATGAGAGATGAGGTGGGTCTAATGGACATCATTAGATGCACTTTTTGGTGTATTATTGATCAACGATCAGTTATGGGACCTTTTTTTCACTTGAGTATTATTATTATGATGGGATATTCACAGGTTTTTTGGATATAATAGAGGAGTTTTTATAGGGAATATGGTTTTTATATAGTTTAAGGCACCATGGGAACCCCATGTTTTGTGACCCATAGAGGGTCAATGGGAGCCATAGTGGTTGTGATGTTAATGATGGGTGAGGGAGTTATCAAACCATGTTTCTATAGATCACACTAGTGATGTTTAAGGAACTTTAATACTCAATTATTATAAATAGTAGGATAGCATTAGGATATTATTAGATTGGACTTAAACCCTGAGCTTTATCTGATAATATCCTTTATTGATTTTCTACTTGTGTTAAACAGATCCTAGGGAGCTCATTAGTGATCTGGATGAGTACACCCCCTAGTTTAGAGTTATGAACTGACTATGGGTTTAGTGGTTGTGGATGTTTATTGCTCCCGGGTGGTGGCTCTTGGATATTTTCATACTTCCGGGATGGATTATGTGCTCAGTGTATCTTCAAATGAATGTTATGTATTTTGAGAGAAACTAGTTTTTCCATAATACTAGTACTTTAATAAGTTCTCTTGTGTTCACCATAGTTCCCATAACTTGTTCAAATCATGCTATTGGATTCCTAGGGATCTGATAGGTCTGTGTGTTTTTATTTTGGATTTCTATGGAGATATTGTAGGGTATGGAAGTCAAGTTGTTTGATATATTTTTGATTCACATCCCTATTTTGGTCTATAAAATTCACCTGATGATATGTTTCTTGGTTCATCTGTGGAACCTTATATCAACATTCAAATTGAGAATGGTTTTTAGTAGATTAGCTGGAAACCAGCGCTACATGATTGAGGTGGATCACTCATTGGAGTATGTGAATCAAGATAGAGTGGTTTAATAGTTTTTTCTAACTATGATTGAGGTATGGCTTAGGGATAGAAATACATCCTTGTGCATTTTATTTTATTTTATTTATCCTTTATATGTTTTCACCCCATTAGGAAATAATTTTATATATTATTTCATTTATGTGAGTCTATATGTTTTATTTTATTTATTATATCATGTCTTAATCTTATTTATTTATATCAAACCTAAGTTTAATATATATATATTTTTTGGTTATTTTTGGCTATTACTACACTTTTTTTCCAGGAAGTAGTGTCCCCATTATATTTATTAGGCCCTTACTAATCGCTGGTAGCCTCTTCTATATAGGTAGGAACAATTGACGCTTTATGGAGATCCAATTAAGGTGAAATGTCTAGTTGAACTAGGGATATTAATTATAATAGATTTATATGATTTGGAAATTTTCCTAATCTATCATAGAAAAGAAAAATATATATAAGAGCATTAATAAATTCCAAAAGGATCAATTACTCCAAAGAACAAGCTTACATGAGCTTAAATTTGATAAGTTCATGAATAATGAATGTGACCCCACTCCATTTATTTATAGATAATGACCATAACCATCTTCAATTTTTTTTTCACTTCCACCACCATCCAATATTTATGGAGGACTTACCCATGATCACAAATATGTCACATACTATTTCTAATGCACCTAATTTACTGTCACAAACTGATAAACATAGTACACAAATAAAAAAATCATCAAGATACTTATAGAACCATATAAATAATCTTATGTACCCTTTGAGAGCTCCATATTACATTTACATTTCACTTAGTTTCTATTATTCAAGCTTAATCACTTCCTTCCATATATGTACTTCCAAAAATAGTTGATGTATGTGGTTTCATGAAAATGGTCTCAATTCTACCACTTCCATCTAGGTTCCATAACATATTATAAAAGTATCTACTATCTAAAATGAAACAATTCCTAAATAGAAAATAGATTCTCACCAAGCCTAATAGACACTGTGATAACATTTTTTTTTCACTTACTATATTTTCCATAAAGATCAACTAACAAAATACAGATTGTACTTTTTCCTTCAAGAGTATATTTATTATAGAAGACTATAAAATGAAATATGTATTTAGGGTTTATGTAAAGAGTCATAGAGTATTTCAAACCACCCTTTATACTATACTATTAGAAATTTAGTGGGTAACATTAATCCTCACCTGCCAAAAATATGTGAAATCAAAATAAAATAAGAAAAATGGGATGATTTCATTAATCATCATGATTAAGATGCATTTAAAGTACATTATAACAAATTTTAAAATATTTTATATTAAATATATAAATTAATTTTATTAAAAAATGTTACATTATGAAATATAAAAAGATTTTTTAAAGTAAAAAACTTGAAAAACCACCACCATAACCCAACCATAAATCAAATATGGCGTGTTTTACCCTTGATAAATAACTATAATAAACTATATATTTATAGTGAAACATTTATGTGATATAAAATATCAAATAATTTATGATTATATGATAATATATATTGATCAAATGTATTATACCATCTATTCCATATAATATCTTATTTTTTGGAAGGAGGATTAATTCAATAAAATAGGACAATTAGTAGATAAAAACATGAAAAAATTATAGGAAATCAATTTATGTTTGAAATAACTAATATTTATTTTAATTTAATATATTAAAAAATAACTACAAATACTTTATTTCATTTCTTTATCTTAATTATACACAACATGTTTCAACTACTTTAGTTGAATATGATACACTTATGGTGGCTTTGAAACATCTAAAAAAGTATGTTCATGTTAGAGGGGTGGGTTTTTGAGTCTCTCCAGGAGATTACATTGGGAAAACTTATGAATAGGCATATTTTTATTAAACAAAATCAACAAATTAATCATTATGGTTGTGAATTTGGAGGAAAAAGTAAATAGGAAAAATTATTTATTAAAAATAATCTTTTAAAGTATCAATTATAATAATCGATGCACCAAAAATTACATTATTCAAAGCCATAAATCCTTAATTTTAGGGTAATAATTTCCCTAAAAATTTTACACTACTAGAGGTAACTAATTTTTACAAACCTTTAATAATATTTTTGAAATAAAAAATAATTTTTTTGTACAAGATAGATTGTGATTTACATGAATAACACCCAATAACTGCATTATTTCCATAGGTGTGGTGTAAATATTCAAGGTAATGCCCTATATAAAAAACAACTACCATAATATCACACGAGAGTCAAGATTATAGTATTTCATAAGCCAAGAGCAATGTTATATATTCCCATTGAAGATGATGGTATTAAAATAGTGAAACATATTATTAGTACATTTTTATCATGGTTGTATTATCATTTAAATCTATATGACAATAAAGAGGTATGTAATTTACAACTTATATTATATTTAATATCATTTAAAATGAATAAAAAAGGTTTGAACTAATTTACATAATGAAATATGGGGAAGTAAAAAAATGCTAACATGGAAATTTATGGGATCTATTGTTGGATCCTAGAATTGGGTTCAAATACATTTTAACCACCAATAGAGTTTCCACAGTTATTGATCTTATAAGTTTAATAAAGATACAATATTTCTAAACAATAGTACTTGTGAAATTGTATTTAAATAAAACAAATAAAATATATAGAACCATGATATTATAGGTCTTGAGAGTGTAAATGAATTTATTAAACAAGAATAATTGGTGGCCTCTATTATTAATTAATATATTAGGTACATTTTTATAATATTAAATTGAATAATTAATATAATAATAATAATAATATTTACTAGTATTCATTTTTTATAAATATTTATATCATGATTACAGAATCTCATCACTTGTTGATGGTTTTTTCATTTGTAAGTCCCTATGTTACTTCTATACAAAAATCAATGATTAACTCAAAATATATTTTAAGAAGAGTTGGAAAATTCATTGATGTGTTTGAACTAAAAGTGATGGATAATATATTATATTTAATACCCATCACAAAATGGTAAAACTCTATTTTATTATTATAGTTATGATAATTTTATTTTTTTAACATCAATTATTTTTTAATTTTAAAATATTTTATCGAGAATTGAATGATAGTTATAACTAGTCTAGTAAATTTGATGGTATATTTTAGGGGTATAATATACATATATCTAAAAAAAATTCCACATGTGATGAACCTATTTAATCATTAATAAGATATCTTGAAAATTTTATATACAATATTTCAAATAAATTTTGTATAATATTTTTTAACAAGAATTATATATATAATTTTGATGTTTATGTATCGACAAGTTCATGGTATAAGGACACTAAGTGTACTAACAAAACTATGAATTTGTATATATATATTTGTGTTTAGGTATATGTAAAAAAATATCACCATTAGTACATATATCATAGAATATTTCTAATATTTTTCAGTATTTTTATAGTGTCCAGAAAATTGAATGGTTATGATTATAGGTACTATGTTTGGAAATTTAGGAAATATTTTACAAACAATTATAAAACCAATATATTTGAAAATGTATTTTGAAGATATATCTATTTTTAATTATTAAAAATTCATTTAAATTATTTATTAACCATTTATATTTAAATTTTATTATGTGGATACTAGTAATAAAACATATTCAGATGTGGAAATAGAAACATTTTCTAATTAATGTGTAGTTTATATAGTGCTATAATGCTTCCAAACAACTTAAAATGTTTTTTTCCAATTAAATATATATATTTTTATTTTTTTATTTAATTTTGAGTGATTTTCATTATTAATATTATATTTTTTTCATTAAAAGTTTCCTTTTATAAATATTAGTGCCGTATAAGTTCTAAAAACATGTGTTAAATGATCAGAACTAATAAGACAATCATCAATCAACAAAAAATTTTAGAAAAAGATTATTTATTCATTTGGTATATATATAAACAACATTTACATCAATCTAGTATGTGATGTTCAAAAATTGATCCAAATTTTCATTTTACAATTCAAATTCATTCAATTTTTATAAACATGTATTAAATAATAAAATCTGAAAAAATGATCTTGCACAAAAATTTTAAACAATTACCATTAATTAATTTTTCCTAAAAAAACTATATATCAATATGACATGTGATGTAAGTATAATAATTAAAATTTCATTTTTTATATTTTATACAAGTACACTAAACAATCAAAATTAATAAAATAAGTATATATTGTTATGAAAATTTAAGAAAATTATCTTTGATTAATTTTTACCTTAAAAATAATAATAATACATCAATCATTATGTGATGTCATAAAAATGGTTCAAATTTTATTTTTACAATTATTAGTCTTTCTAGTTTTATAAGCATACATCAATCAATCAAAACAATGTAAAGGATCTTGGAATATTTATTTTTTTATAATAATCAAATTTGATTACTTTTTCACATAAAGGAAAAAACTACACATTAATTTAATATGTGAAATGGAATGAATGATTAAAAGATAATTTTTAGAATTAAAAATCTTCTAAGTTTTATAAATATGCATCAAATGATCAAAACCAACTAAACGAGTTTGAATTGGAATAAAAAAACTAGAAAATGATCATCGATTCATTTTTACCATATACGAACAAGCCATACATCAATCCATCATGTAATTTTTATGGGATAATTAAAATTATGTTTATATAATTAAAACTCATTTATGTTCTATAATTGTGTTTATAATAATAAAAAATAAATTAACAATCTTGGATTATCTAAAAAATTTAGCATAATGATCATTGGTTCATTATTGACCTGTATAAATAAATCACATGTAAATCCGATGCATGAATTTATTAGAATGATGGAAGTTTCATTTTCACTTATAATTATTTTTAAATATAGATAAAAGCGAATCAAATCATTATGCTTCCAAAAACACATTGGATTCTCTCAAATTTTTTAGAAAACTATCATACATTCATTATAAAGTTATACGAATAAACCAAAAGTAATTATTTCATGTGAGTTACCCAAATTGATTAAAATTGAGTTTTTATTATCTATAAATATGTGTCATATGATCATAAAAATAAAACTATCTTAGATTATCATGAAAATTTATGAAAATTATCATTGATATATTTTTTACATATAAAAGAAAAAATCACATTAAATTGATGTGTGATGTACCTGGAATGATATAATGATTCTTTTATAGTTGAAAGTATTTTTAGTTACATAAATATCTATAAAATGATTAAAACTAAATAAAAAATATTTATTTTCATTAAAATTTTAGACAATTATTAGTTATTTGTATTTGACTTTTAATAAAAATCCCTGAATAAATAAAACAAGTGATGTGACATGATTGATCAAAATTTCATTTATATAATTTAAAATCTTTTATAGTTTATAAATGTGTGAAAGATAATAAAAATTGAGTATACCATTTTAGTTTGTTGAAAAATTTAGTTCATCAATCACCTATTCATTTAAAACCTTAAAGAACAAACCAAACATAATTTTAATATGAAATTTTCGTGGGTGATAAAAAGTGGTTTTCAAAATCTAATGCATTTTTTGTTCTATAAACATGTTCCCAATAAATAGAACTATGAAAATGATCATGTGTTATAGAAAATATATGAGATTGATAATTGATTCATTTATGAACTATAATAACAAACCACATGTGAACCTGATATGTGATTAATCATAAATAATTCAATGTGAATTATTGAAATTATATCTATTTTTTATTTTGAAAAATTTAGAATAAAATATTCATAATATGAAAATAAGTTTATTTTGTCATGAAATTGTAATACAAAAATCATTGAATTTTTTATTATCTATAAAATTAAATATTATTTCAATATAATATTTGAAATGATTATAATAATAAAAATTTCATTTTTAGAATTATATCTTTATTTTTAGTTCTAAACACATTTAATATGATTAAATAGATTAAATAATCTTGTATTTTTATGAAAATATTTTAAAATGACTATAAATTGATCTATGAACTTTATGAATAAAAAATATGTCAATATAAAATGTTATTTTCATATAATGATTAAAATGAATTTTTATAATTATAATTTGTATTTATCTTAACTATTCTGATTTAATTTGTAAAATTTTTTATTATTATTTTTGTTTTTTAAATATATCGTTATTTCATTCTTTTGGGATCATTAGTGTTTTTTACTATTTTATTATTTCATTCAATTACAGTTAGTTACTAGTTTTTAAGTAGTATAAAAAAATAATCATTACTTGTATTACAATAAGATACTTATTTTGTACAGATATACTCAAAAAATGGTTGATATTTCTACAATATACCCTCCTTCATGTATTATATTACTTTGTTTAGTTATAATTGGTGTAACTATTTTTTATAACTATCTTAACAATATATATAATAATTAAAATTATAAAAAACTACATTTATTTAAATAAATATAATTTTTTTTGAAAATACATTGAATATTTACTGAAATAAAGTTATTTATTTTCTAATTTTTACTATTTTAGTTTTTTATGCTCTAAAAAACCGAATTAGTTCAGTATATTCATTATTAGTGATAAAGTTTAGCACTAAGAAAGTCATACTTTTATTAGTGAAAAAATAGACTAATAAATGTTTTATTTTGTTAGTACTTGGACAATTATAATAAAATTTCCTCTTTATAATATTTTTAACATTCATAGAAGGGGTTTATTTTTTATAATGAATAAAATATTAGTACTTTAAAATCAATATGAAAAATAATTTCAAGCACTGATAAATGCTCATGTTGTAGTAATGATATTAGTTTTCCTTGTAGAAAATGTGAAAAGATATATTATCACATGTGATATATTATAATAGAATACTTATTATAGATTGGGTTTTGAAGAATTATAATAATTATATTATCATAGTAAGATTATGTTTTGTGTCATAAAAAAAATTGTCGAGATAGAAGTTTCAATTATAAAAATTGATCAATAAATTTATTACTCAATTTCATGATATATGGGACTCATCATGAATGAATCAATATCAAGAGTAATGGGGTTAGTGAGAGTAACCCATGATTAGGTTTAGGATTATAATTATTTAATTTCTTTGAAATACTCAATGATGTATGGACCAAATTATACCATATATATATACTGATTCCATTAAATTCTCATTTACTATAGAGTTTTAACATTTGAAATATTTAAATTAGTGGTAGGACATGCCATTTTCTATATTATTACAATTATTTTAAATATTAACACCCTTTAATATTTAGATTCAATAGTTTTATATCCATTCAAAAATGATTATTGAAAACTAATATTTTATACATGTAACCATTAATGTGCGTCAAAAACAATTTTAGGATGTTTAAAAATTATAATTTCAATCTTTATGATTGTATTGTGTGTAACTCTTTCATGTATAAGGATGATGGAGTATACCAAAGTAACTAAAATTATTCAAGTATGGTTATGAATATTGGAAAAGGGTTTATTGAAATTATGTGAATTACTTTTTACTAAATACATAGTTGAAGTGAAAATTTATCTCTTATAAAACTGAAAATTGATGATATGAGATGATGGAAAAAATAAATAATTTGATAAGTTAACCCATCAAAAAATGTTATAACATTGAGGGAGTTTGATAAGATACTCATTGAGTTTTTCCTTGATATACATAATGCCCATATTAGGACTGAAAAAAATTATTTTGACACATTTTGTTCTATGGTTGGTGAAGCTTATAGTATATGACCTATAATGTTGGTTCTATTCAATATTATTTTATAGTTATGTATTAAATTGTATTTTCTGATATTATACAATGTTATTTACAAAATAGTGGTCCTTATTTATAATATCTATGTTTATTTATAACCTTTTAATGATAACATGGATTAATTATGGGCTGAATAGTTTATGGATTTTTATTTTAAATGTAATGACTTGTTTAAACTATGAGATGTTTTATTATGAGAAATCAATCACTTATTTTCATATATAAATTTATAATATTCTTGTATAAAAGTGTGATATTCTTATCTTACTTAAAATATAAATAATAAGTAAAATAAATGTCTTAAAGTGTACAAAAATATCCGTACATTTATTACAAACCTCCAATGGCCCGAATGCCTTCATTTTTTATTGATTATAGATAATCAAACTTTCAAGGGGTGAGGTGGAACCATTACAAGGACCGTAGGCATAAGTATTAAATGGAACGTAGGCCTTAGAGGAATTCATTTATCATAGGATTCAAATATTACATATATCCCAGACTAACTACTTGGAACTGATCCTCCCCAATATCATCATCGTGCAATCAGCTCTCCACCTTCGCATGGCTATTCGGCTAGGCTTTCCCGTGCATGCACATGCTTTTCCCAATGGTAGGTGTCATACCCTCTCATTATTGCAATCATTTTAGCTTCTACAATGGTGAATACCCCTTTCCCATCCTTCTTATAGAACTTGTTCCTTGTAGGTTGTCTGGGTTTCATCGGCAGTTAAGGTGGCCCGAAGGCCTTAAGGTGGCCCGATGGCCTTGAGGTGGCCTGAAGGCCTTACTGACCCGAAGGCCTTGGTGGACCTAAGTCCTTAAAGTACTCGGGGAACAAATAGGTGGCCCAAAGTCCCAAACGGGGGAATATTCATGGATTCTATAGTGCCAAACATTACCTACTACAGTGCCACTACACTACTCGAAAATTATGCCTATACCTGGATTTGATCTCGGGTCGCCTGGATGCACTTAAAGAGTCCTCACCAATCGGGTTGAGTGTAACAACCCAAGATTTTATGAAAAATATTCTTTTTAATTTCACTAATGTCTTGTGTTGTATGCTACACCAAAAGGAGCTTGCACAACATGCATCCTTGACTTGCCTTGCATTACACGCAATCACGACCTTCCTCGATAGCGTGTGTAGTACACAATAACGAGTTTCACTAAACAACAATATGCTATTAAAATATTATTAAAACTAGCCATTATGAATAGTAATAACCACTTTTTGAAATTTTGTAAATTTTATTTTTCAAAATGGAATTCATTTTTGGATTCGTAATATCGAAATTAGCTTAAGGTGAAATTTGGGTGATTTTCGGATAACTTTCATATTTTGATGAATAGTGAAAATTACTAAATTTTAATTAAAAACAACTTTTTCAATCGAAATAATTAATAGTGATAAATTATTAATTTGAGTGGTTTTAAAGTATATTTAGAATATATTTTTGCAATTTAATACAATGTTGGTCATTGGATGTAATTTCACATTTAAACCAGACATAAACAAGTGTCAATCTTTTGATAGTTATTATCTATTAAGAACACACTTTGTTTTGACGATGGGAATTAATTTTTTTAAATTAATTAATGCAACTGATATGTTTTGAATTTGTTAAAATAGAAATCATTTTTGAGTTCATAATATCAAATATAGCTTAGGCCTAATTTTTGGTATTTTTCTGAAAACTTTCAATTTTTAATGAATAGTGAAACCACTAAGTGGTAGTTAAAAAAAACTGAATTGTTCATAAAACTTAATTTTACCGCTTCTGTGAGTGGAATTTCAAAAATCCAAGAGACACGGTTGATGTCAGTAAGTAAAATGTGGTTCAATGAGATGAAAATAATTTTTTTGGTGAATAGTAACTTTTAACTTTTTTTACCACGGTTAAAAGTAAATAGGGTAATTAAGGGTAAAAATGATATTATTATTATCCTAACACATGTCCAAATTCTATTGGATAAGTGTAATTCGACCAAAAACAGCTTAGGAATAAAATATGACAATTTAGGCCCACTTGGATTAGCTTAGGACATTTATTATTATTTAATTCAAAGAAGAGTTAAAAGAGTTAAAATCAAAGTTTATTTACTAAAACATTTTTAATATGGGGTTATACATAAGATAAATTCGACTATAAATATTCATTAGAAAGATAAAACGCTTTACTACATAATGGTATTTTATTTGTAATTTTTGGACTTTAAATAATTTAATTTATTTATGACACAACGATGATGCAGTAATTATCTTATTAATGAAATATTGACATAATTGATGATATAAATACCCAAATAAATATAATTTGAGACTTTTTATAAATTCCACTAATTTTATAGGTTAATATGACATGTTAGTATTGATTTAATTAACTTTTTTCGAACTTATCATTCTGTTATGATTTTCACGAAAATCAATTACTAAATAGTGTCAAAATTGACATAAAATAGTTTTTAAAACAAATATTATATTATTAATTGTTATTTTATTCCTAAAAATCTAATGTTCTGCCAACTGACTTAGATAAGGTTATATATATTAATAATAAACAACTTGGGGTTCGTTTGGCTTCTTATAGTAAGTTTATTAACCTTATAGTGTAAGAACACAAGAAGACACAATAAAAGTAAAATTATTTAACTTAATGTTAAATCTAAATGATAAGGTTAAAATAGGAACCTAAACTTGTATAAATTCTATTGGATGAGAGGATTTCGACCCATACCCACCTTATCTTATAAATATATCAATTTGGATCTATTTAAAACCAAAATTGACTTTATAATAAAATAATATTTTTAGTTATTCCAAAGGTACCCCTCTCCTCCCTTATAAAAGGGCACCTCCTCCCTCTCTTCCTCACACAACTTTGAGACTTAAAGCTCGGCCAACCCCTGCCAAATTCTCTTCTCCAATTCCCTAGAAACATCCAAGAGGTTCTGGTCTTCCTCAAAGACCAATTTTAGTGCCCTAAGAGGAGGTCTCAAAGAGGCGCTTCAAAGAAGAGGTAATTTCCGTTACCGATTAATTCACCTTTATTTCTTCTTACACTTCTTATTCTTAGGTTGTTTCATTATGAAGTAATAACATCAGTATCACTCATATACTGATATGTTATTATAAGTATGAAACAATCCTATTTCACCATCTATCCATCCTACGGAAAACGAAATCACCGCGCGTGCGTACGTACGGAATACCGTCTCTACGCCGTGGTGAAATCTATTTTCCACAACCACCTTACTTGGATGGGTATAATGGTGTAAATAATAACTATATATGATTATTTTAAAGTGATATTAATTCTGAAATAGTATACATACACTCCAATACAGTCCCACGATCATGAGAACGATATCATCACTCGTGCGTACGTACGGACTACCGTCTCCACGACGCGATGAGATTCATTCTCCACTTTAACCATTCATGAATGATTATAAAGTATATATAATAAGTAATCATGAAATATATGACATAATAATGATACTGGATTTATGTGTATATATATGTATGTCATCTACTTAATTCCATTCAACTCAATAAGGAAACGAAAACAGCGTTCATGCGTACGTACGGCCTACCGTCTCCATGAACGGTGTATTTCATTCCATTTAATAATTTATTATATATATGTATATTCTTAATATATATATATATATATATATATATATAAATCATGTTTTATATTCTGGAATTAAGTAATCATGACTTAAGTAATCATATGAATAATTACAAGTCAAAACACGGACGACAAATGAAACAATTTTACCCAAAACGCTCTTTAACATGGAATTTACAAAAGAACGGGTAATATAAAGTCATAAGTGAACCATATATGATATCATAACAATGAATATGATTCTATAATAAGTCAATTACATTATTTAAATTATTATACAGGAGGTTCAGACACTTACGAAGCAAATCAGACCTAAGGTAAGGGAAATATCACAATCTCATTTTTATCCGATATTGTTTATACTTTAGTATTTAATGGGGTGTATTTTATCATCCACATCCATGTTTCCTCAATATTTAATGTTATTTCCATCCACCTACAATTTTTTAAATCCAATTTTACCCTTCAGTGAGTTTTTAGTAAAAGATATGAAAGGAATCTTTTGTCGTTTTTCTTACGATGGACTTTTTGACTTTTCCGACAAAAGTATGAAGAATGTTTTTTTTAACTTATACGACATGAATGGATTTTTAAAACATTATTTCCAAGAAGCATCCTTTACAAGTTTTCAAGTTTATTTTTAATCAACTTCTTTTAGTTTAAAATTGTATGACATGTTTAGAAAAGAAAAGTGTTTATGAAGTAGAAAGGATATTTTCCTCAAGAATGAAGTTCAAGTGTTTTATCAAAATTATTTTCCATCTAAGATAATAAAGGGTTATGTTTTTATCCCTATTATTACATTGATTTGATTATGTTGTGATGGAATTATTTTTATGAATTCCTTTATCGTATATGAATTGTTTTATGATGTCATGATGTTTAAGATTCCCATTTTTATTACATGGGTTATGCAATGATGTATGATTTATGATTTTGTGGCACACATAAGAATGGTATAATTATGAGATGGGTGGGACCTATATCTCCCTCCAATGTATTGGGTAAATATTTTATATCTCATGAGATAGACATGGCTGGAATGGTAGGTTATACCGGTTCAGTGAAACAGGACTGAAACGAGGGTGACTCGGTTCAGAAAGGGACTTTGTCCACTAAGATAGTCTTGGAAATGAGTCTTGACTAACAAGAAATGATTCTCTATGATTATGTGTGTATGCCACACAGTTTAATGTTTTAAGTTATGATTATTGAGATTACATTTCACTGCCATGAGTTATCCCAGGTTATGAAATTATGATCTCTTTTACAGGTTAAGATTTCCAAAAGTTATGTGATTATGTATATGATGTGATTGATATTTCATTTTTTTACCCTTACTGAGCATTTGAGCTCACCCTTTTATGTTTTATTTTCCCCAGGATATAAAGAAATGTTTTAGGTATAAAAAAAGGAAGATCTTTATGGGAGATGTTGAAGATCTTTCACCAGGATTAGAAGATTATATTCCGAGTTTCCAAAGACACTAAACTATTACGATCCTTGTGTGTGTGTTTTTGTTATGTACTAAGTATTCCACAAATGTAATGTAATGTCCATGTACGTCAGGCTTCGGGTCTCTACAGTTGGTATCAGAGGAAAGGTTTAGTCAACCTTTGGAAACTATGATGTGAGAACGTTAGTGAGATCCCTAGAGATATTTCTAAGGTATGTCTAGGGATGTCGCTAAGGATAAGTATACGTATAGGATATAGTCCTAGAACTATGGTAACGATCTTAGAATTTAACCTAAGATGTTAGATATTGAAGTTACTCCCCCTTTATTATGATTTTTTCCTCTAACACTATTCTTTTTGGGTTTTAGAAAATGGCTGGAAACAAGATGATTCACGATAATGGAGGATATTATGGAAAATGGAATGATATTCTTCATGAGAAACCAAATGAAATGGGATTTGGAAGTCCAAACATAATTATTATGCTGAATCATCAATCTCATAATATGATCAATAAACTCAAATTTGGTAAGTTTCCTGACTCAGCTAATAAGAGAAAGATGGAGTTTCATGATGATAATAGAGGAAAGAAAGTTCAATTTCCCCTATGTAAATCATGTGGGAAGAGGCATCAAGGAGAATGTTTCAAAGGAATTGGAAGATGATTTGGGTGTGGAAAAGAAGGACACAAAGCCATTAAGTGAAAAGGAAAAGGTTCAGTTAACACCAGGGATGAGGATAATGGTATTGCTACGACATCAACAATGGTTAAATGTTTTAAATGTGGAATGTACATGCATTATGCAAACCAATGCCCTAAGGGAAAGTCTCATGAAGAGAATCAGTGTGGTCATATGGGTAGTATTTATGTTGTTGATGATGAAGAGACTACAAATGATATGTGAGATGAAAGAATTGTTGAAGCTCGGTCAATGGTTTAAGAATGTAGTGGAATGATTACATGTTTATCATGTGTAATGTTGGTACTATGGAATAAAGAGACATCTGAGGATTGTTACACTGTTGTCTTTCCTTGAGTTTTGAAAGTGTATGATTAATGGTACCAGTATCCATGAAAGGTTATTCAGATATTTTTGGAATGTAGATGATATGCGCATAATGAAGGGATAAGGAGAAAATAAAATGTTTGATGGTATTCATGAGCTCATGACTGATATAAGAAGAAGGTTATATCGTGGTTTGAGTATATAGAATTTTGGATTTTGGTATGTGGAAAGAGTTTACTTTTGACAGCATTCATGTTTTCACTATGGTTCAATGGGTATTAATTGTTTTTCAATAGAATACATGATTAAGGTATTCACATGATTGGAATGTGACCAACAATATATATATATATGGGGGATAAATGATGGTATTCACATGCTTGGTTGATGACATTTCAAGTAATAATTTTCTTTATACTATGAGCTTGGAACGAAGTATTTTAGATATGCCTAAATATTGGAATGGATTATGTTGGACATATGATAAGTATTGTTTAAGGATAGAACTTTTTTCGATATTACTGATGGTATTTTATAGTAATGTAGTTTTAGAAAAATAGGACAACCTGCAGGACGGGCGACAGCCCATCGCGTCGGACAAGGCTGTGGGAATCGAACCCACAACCAAAGTGCGACTGGCCTTTATCGCCTACCACTGGCCTACAGGAAGTCCCTGGTTAGTATAAACTAGTTTTATTTTATTAAGCGGTATGATATATGAAGTATAAGTCCATTTTAGGAACCATATATGATTAATCTCACTATAGAATGACTTATGTATATTTAATAACTTTTGCTAACCTTTTGTTTGAGACAGATGGAATGACCCGTCATTCTATCACATGATCTGCTAACACTTCACGAATAACAAATTCAACTTCATTTATTTAAGAGATGAAGTGGAAATTGTTCAAGGCACGAACAACAGTGAGATTGTACCAAAATAAAGTAAGTATTTATTCTAATTCAAATTCTTCAACTTTAGGGAAACGATATTGAAAAACAAAAATGTTGTCCTAGTGATCTTATATATGATTAATCAGATGGTACCTTAGATTGCCACAAATTTATGGATTTATGATTGTTGGCTTTTCCATAGCCATGTTCTCTACCACTCTCCATCAGAACATGATGGTTAGATTTCTCTTCCATATCCATATTTTCACCTATGTGGAAACCCAGTGATTAGTTTATTTGGGAAACCGTTACGTTTCATACTTTTGTTTTTAAAAATTGGTTTTGGTATTCCTTTTTACGATGTGGGTTTCGATTAAAGAAACTTTCGAATAGTAAACCATTTATAACCCCGACGAATTTCGAGGGTGAAATTCATTTTAAGGGGGGTAGAATGTAACAGCCCAAGATTTTATGAAAAATATTCTTTTTAATTTCACTAATGTCTTGTGTTGTACGCTACACCAAAAAGAGATTTCACAACACGCATCATTGACTTGCCTTGAATTACACGCAATTGCGACCTTCCTCGATAGCGTGTGTAGTATGCAATAACGAGTTTCACTAAACAACAACATGCTATTAAAATATTATTAAAACTAGCCGTTATGAATAGTAATAACCACTTTTTGAAATTTTGTAAATTTTATTTTTCAAAATGGAACTCATTTTTGGATTCATAATATCGAAATTAGATTAGGGTGAAATTTGGGTGATTTTCGGATAACTTTCATATTTTGATGAATAGTGAAAATTACTAAATTTTAATTAAAAACAACTTTTTCAATCGAAATAATTAATAGTGATAAATTATTAATTTGAGTGGTTTGAAAGTATATTTAGAATATATTTTTACAATTTAATACAATGTTGTTCATTGGATGTAATTTCACATTTAAACCAGACATAAACAAGTGTCAATCTTTTGATAGTTATTATCTATTAAGAACACGCTATTTGTTTTGACGATGGGAATTAATTTTTTTAAATTAATTAATGCAACTGATATGTTTTGAATTTGGTAAAATAGAAATCATTTTTGAGTTCATAATATCAAATATAGCTTAGGCCTAATTTTTGGTATTTTTCTGAAAACTTTCAATTTTTGATGAATAGTGAAACCACTAAGTGGTAGTTAAAAAAACTGAATTGTTCATAAAACTTAATTTTACCGCTTCTGTGAGTGGAATTTCAAAAATCCGAGAGACACGGTTGATGTCAGTAAGTAAAATGTGGTTCAATGAGATGAAAATAATTTTTTGGTGAATAGTAATTTTTTACTTTTTTTTACCACGGTTAAAAGTAAATAGGGTAATTAAGGGTAAAAATGATATTGTTATTACCCTAACACATGTCCAAATTATATTGGATAAGTGTAATTCGACCAAAAACAAGATTAGGAATAAAATATGACAATTTAGGCCCACTTGGATTAGATTAGGACATTTATTATTATTTAATTCAAAGAAGAGTTAAAAGAGTTAAAATCAAAGTTTATTTACTAAAACATTTTTAATATGGGTTTATACATAATATAAATTCGACTATAAATATTAATTAGAAGGATAAAAATATTTCCTACATAATGGTATTTTATTTGTAATTTTTAGACATTAAATAATTTAATTTATTTATGACACAACGATGATGCAATAATTATCTTATTAATGAAATATTGACATAATTGATGTTATAAATACCCAAATAAATATAATTTGAGACTTTTTATAAATTAAACTAATTTTATCGGTTAATATGACATGTTAGTATTGATTTAATTAACTTTTTTCGAACTTATCATTCTGTTATGATTTTCACAAAAATCAATTACTAAATAGTGTCAAAATTGACATAAAATAGTTTTTAAAACAAATATTATATTATTAATTGTTATTTCATTTTTAAAAATATAAGGTTCGGCCAAATGACTTAGATAAGGTTATATATATTAATAATAAACATCTTGGGGTTCTTTTGGCTTCTTATAGTAAGTTTATTAACCTTATAGTGTAAGAACACAAGAAGACACGATAAAGTAAAATTATTTAACTTAATGTTAAATCTAAATGATAAGGTTAAAATAGGAACCTAAACTTGTCTAAATTCTATTGGATGAGAGTATTTAGACCCATCCCCACCTTAGCTTCGAAATATATCAATTTGGAGCTATTTAAAACCGAACTTGACTTTATAATAAAATAATATTTTTTGTTATTCCCAAGGTACCCCTCTCCTCCCTTATAAAAGGGAACCTCCTCCCTCTCTTCCTCACACAACTTTGAGCCTTCAATCTCGGACAAACCCTGCCCAATTCTCTTCTCCACTTCCCTAGAAACATCCTAGAGGTTCTGGTCTTCCACAAAGACCAATTTTAGTGCCCTAAGAGGAGGTCTCAAAGAGGCGCTTCAAAGAAGAGGTAATTTCCGCTACCGATTCTTTCACCTTTATTTCTTCTTCCACTTATTCTTCTTAGGTTGTTTCATTATGAAGTAATAACATCAGTATCACTCATATACTGATATGTTATTATAAGTATGAAACAATCCTATTTCACCATCTATCCATCCTACGGAAAACGAAATCACCGCGCGTGCGTACGTACGGAATACCGTCTGCACGCCGTGGTGAAATCTATTTTCCACTAACACCTTAATTGGATGGGTATAATGGTGTAAATAATAACTATATATCATTATTTTAAAGTGATATTGATTCTGAAATAGTATACATACACTCCAATACAGTCCCATGATCATGAGAATGATATCATCGCTCGTGCGTACGTACGGACTACCGTCTCCACGACGCGATGAGATTCATTTTCCACTTTAACCATTCATGAATGATTATAAAGTATATATAATAAGTAATCATGGAATATATGACATAATAATGATACTGGATTTATGTGTATATATATGTATGTCATCTACTTAATTCCGTTCAACTCAATAAGGAAACGATAACAGGGTTCATGCGTACGTACGGCCTACCGTCTCCATGAACGGTGTATTTCTTTCCATTTACTAATTTATTATATATATGTATATTCTGAATATATATATATATATATATAAATCATGTTTTATATTCTGGAATTAAGTAATCATGATCTAAGTAATCATATGAATAATTACAAGTCAAAACACAGACGACAAATGAAATAATTTTACCCAAAACTCTCTTTAACATGGAATTTACAAAAGAACGGGTAATATAAAGTCATAAGTGAACCATATAAGATATCATAACAATGAATATGATTCTGTAATAAGTCAATGACATTATTTAAATCATTATACAGGAGGTTCGGACACTTACGAAGCAAATCATACCTAAGGTAAGGGAAATATCACAATCTCATTTTTATCCGAGATTGTTTATACATTAGTATTTACTGGGGTGTATTTTATCATCCACATCCATGTTTCCTCAATATTTAATGTTATTTCCATCCACCTATAATTGTTTAAATCCAATTTTACCCTTTGGTGAGTTTTTAGTAAATGATATGAAAGGAATCTTTTGTCGTTTTTCGTACGATGTACTTTTTGACTTTTCCGACAAAAGTATGAAGAATGTTTTTTTAACTTATACGACATGAATGGATTTATAAAACATTATTTCCAAGAAGAATCCTTTACAAGTTTTCAAGTTTATTTTTAATCAACTTGTTTTAGTTTAAAATTGTATGACATGTTAAGAAAGGAAAAGCGTTTTTGAAGTAGAAAGGATATTTTCCTTAGGAATGAAGTTCAAGTGTTTTATCAAAATTATTTTCCATCTAAGATAATAAAGGGTTTTATTTTTATCCCTATTATTACATTGATTTGATTATGTTGTGATGGAATTATTTTTATGAATTCCTTTATCGTATATAAATTGTTTTATGATGTCATGATGTTTAAGATTCCCATTTTTATTATATGGGTTATGCAACGATGTATGATTTATGATTTTGTGGAACACATAAGAATGGTATCATTATGAGATGGGTGGGACCTATATCTCCCTCCAATGCATTGGGTAATGATTTTATATCTCATGAGATAGACATGGCTAGAATGGTAGGTTATACCGGTTCAGTGAAACAGGACTGAAACGAGGGTGACTCGGTTCAGAAAGGGACTTTGTCCACTAAGATAGTCTTGGCAATGAGTCTTGACTAACAAGAAATGATTCTCTATGATTATGTGTGTATGCCACAAAGTTTAATGTTTTAACTTATGATTATTGTGATTACATTTCACTGCCATGAGTTATCCCAGGTTATGAATTTATGATCTCTTTTACAGGGTAAGATTTGCAAAAGTTATGTGCTTATGTATATGATGTGATTGATATTTATTTTGTTTACCCTTACTGAGCATTTGACCTCACCCTTTTATGTTTTCTTTTCCCCAAGATATAAAGAAAGGTTTTAGGTATAAAAAAAGGACGATCTTTATGGGAGATGTTGAAGATCTTTCACCAGGATTAGAAGATTATATTCCGAGTTTCCAAAGACACTAAACTATTACGATCCTTGTGTGTGTGTTTTTGTTATGTACTAAGTATTCCGAAAATGTAATGTAATGTCCATGTACGTCAGGCTTCGGGTCTCTACATTGAGGCTCATGTTCTATACATTTATTATATACATTTTATTCCCTAACTACATAAGTTTTTGATGCGAACCATGCAGAAGGCACCGTGTCGATTGCTCGGGTGGAGGAATTGGATTTGCAAGGCCCAATGATGCGAGGAAGATTAAAGAGGTTGAATTCTTCAATGGGCGCTCATCTTGCTTCATTACAGGCCCAATGGGTATTATCTTTCATGGATGGAGCAAATAGGCCTTTAATATCACTTATTCATGCCCAAAATTGATGATTAAAGCTTGGCCCACATGGTTACACGAATTTAGAGGCCTTTCCCACATGGAGGATTCTAGAAATGGCATCTTTGGACACCAAACTCAAATCCGGTGGGCTATGCACTCAAAGTCAAATCCGGTGGGCTATGTTGGAAAGTTGTGTGCTACTTTTCCAAAATTATTTGTTGGATTTTATCTTTTTGACTTTTAAGGGGACAAGGTAGGTTTAGACTTTATGACTTTGGGGTATTAGACCCTTGACCATTGTATTACCCCCTTGGCTATAAATAGCCACCCCATGGAATTGTATTGGCATTCAGGATTTTAATTGAGATCTTATGCTTTGTTTCTCTCCGTTGTGTGAGGATTGTTCCAAATTTCCCTTGCTCTTGTGCATTCTTCCCTTGTCAATCTACAAGTTAGATTGGTGATCCAAGATCACAAAGCCCCCCAATTACGTGCCTCAACCCAAGTGCATTGTTGTGTGGATTGGCCATCACACCCCTCCCTTGAGTGCGTTGTCTAAGTAGTAGGTCGCGCTCTATATAGCGTTGGTTGACTACTTGCTTCCACTATCCATACCCTTCACCCGTCACTTAGCCCCAAACCACATCCATCATCCGCCGCCCTACGCCGTGAAGATCGGGCCACCCCGTGCATCTCACATCAGTTTAGGAGGGATAAAGTTTCATTTAATCATACTTGGGAATATGACTTGACACTATAGATCATGAAATTTAATTAGTTTTTTTCAAATATTGATGGGAATAACACTTACACAATATATGATTTTCCAAAAAAAAATTACGACTCCATTGACTTATATTCCTAATTATAATATAAATAACATTTTTAATTGAAAGAAGAATATTATTTTATTTTATTTACCATACTAAGAATATAACACATTGAGGAAAAGTATATTATAAAAATCTATTTTATAATACATTATTGATAATATTGTTAATAAATGGAATGATTTGTAGGACATCAGTATGGGGAAACCATTTCTTATGAAATTGGTAGGTATTAATAAAGAATATATGCATGATACACAATATATAAAGATTAAAAGTTTGAAAGAGTAGTTACATTACATTTTAAATAAAGTAATGTTTTTTTGGTTACTATTATAATATTTCTCAACAAGTAAATGATAATAGTAAGACATAACAAGTTTTAAAAATCCATGGAAATAATGTTTTACATTAGAAACTAATTACAATATAAATTCATAATCATTTACCTCATAATGTTTTTGAGTTGTTTATTATATATTTTCAATAAATAAACAGAAAAATTATTTGAAAATTATTTAAGATATGATTTTACTGACACTATTATATTAGGAGAAACTACTCTCACCTTTATTTAAAGTCGTAATACACTTGATCATATGCAAAATTTGTGAATTTATTTTTTATCTCATATAATTTCAATGGATATATTCCATTAAGAGAAACATGAATACATTGAAATGATAATTATATAAAAGTGATCATACATAAGAATCTATAAAAATGGGTTATTTGATAGATTGGTGAACTAATTTCTACGTTTCATAACCTAATGATGTCAAAATGAGCATCCCAAATTAAGTATATCTAATTGGGGAGGGTAAACCATTTTATATAAATAAAATTTATCATTAACACATATCATTTTTTTTGTAGGACACACCTTGATGTGATGAAATAATGAATTCCTCATACTACCAACTGGAAGTTACAATAATACCATTTTTATCATTTTATATGTGAATTAATATTTATATATATAAACATGTAGTTTTAAATTAATGAAAATATTTTTTAGTTTATTTTTTCACAACTTATTTTTATATAATTATATAAATTAAAAGGTATATAACTCGAGGAAAATGGGTCACCATACATTGATCAAAAAATTAAACCAATTATATAATGATCCATTAATAACTAAATGGAATTTCATTACTTGTAATGTTGATGAGTTTTGGTTTTTCATTATATATATTTTAATGTGAAATTATCAATAAAAAATATTTTCAGTCAATAATTTTTTATTGATGTTAGTTATTGTTATTATAGTTTTATATGAATAAGATATCCATTGTTTTAGGGAGATAACTAAGTGAGATATAATTGGCTTCCATGATCAATTAATAGTTATTACCCCTTTACCAATATATTTATAATTATTTTATAATTTTTTCAATGTTTAGAAACAATTTATAAAAAATCATTCATTTATGATTGTTTAAATTTTTATGGAATATTTTAAAAAACATCCATATAATTCATCCTACATAAATTGAGCCATACTCTATATCTATCTCATTGACTTATATTATATCATTTTCTTCATCAGTAGGTAGAAATATTTACCATTTCATTATTTTTTTAATAATTATATAAATAAATTTATCAAAATTTTATTGGCCATGAGTTTGTATTCAATAGGGCATACATTGACTTAGGAATGTTCTAGATGATGTAGGGTTCCTTTAGATGTATTTTTTTCAATAAATTATAGTGTCATGCTATATATATATTTTTTAAAACATATTTAATCCTCTTGGACCAATGTAATGTTAACATATTAGTATGTTGGGGAATTTAATACTATACCCTTGGATATTCTCACTGATTGATTTGGATTTTCCACCTAATAGGTTCTAGATCAAAATTGAACATTTCTTACATTAATATAAGTATTTTAATTATTATATTTAAAGTTTATGGTAACCAATGCCATTTATTTTTTCTACCTAAGATACTTTATGATCCTATGTTGATTAGTTTGGGCTAATATAAATGGGAAAGTGATCAAATTTATGTAAGTATCACATTGGGGAAATGTCAATATATATAATTAGAAATCCTATGTGGGTATCCAAGAGATCGATGACTATTCTCCGCAAATATTTGATTTAGTTGGTTTTGTACTGGTCGAGTGAGATAATGAGGTTGAGATTTTTTTTGTTATTATTTAAAATAAATTATAATAATTCATATATATCATAATTTAAGACATTTAAAATAGGTTAATGTGAATCATAATTTAGATAACTTCTCTTTAAAAGTATTTTTATTGTCTTGAGGATATAGATGTATTAAAGTTCCAATATGAGGTATGTTTTCAAGTCATTTTCTATGCATTGGTTAACATATTCAAAAATTATATAAATATAAATATATAATTAGAGTATTTCTTAAATAGTTACTTGAGTTAGGTGTTACCATTGATTGAATTCTGGTATGAATGATGAGTTAGTAACTCAATATTCATAAAATTTTCACTCCTGTAGTAAGTAATTAATTTTTTAAAACATTTAAATTTATCTATTACAATAATTATTAATAATTGTTTTCAAATCTATTCAATTTATTTCATAGCCTCCATTTGAGATTGAGTTGGCATAGTTTTCAAAGAAGTATAAAAATATTATGGATAAGATATATGGGCTATTAAATCACATAATTGTTCATGATGGAAAAAATATATATTGAAATGTAGAATGAGCATTCAAAATTTTACCATTTTATAAGTAAAGGTGTATAATGAAGTTTGAGGTACGGTCATGAATATAAAATATAAGGTAAATGATATTTTTAAATTAATTTTTATAAAGTTTAAAATTAAAGTGATTTATTTTAATGAAATGTTATAGGTGTAAGTGAAACAACCTAAGATTTTATGATATATATACATATTTTTAAAAAATTAACTTCTTTAATAGCTTGCATTACACACAACACCAAGTTTCATTGAACCATAATATAGTATATCATTATAACCTATCAATTAAATTGGTTGGTATGAAAAGGAATATCTAAATTAAAAAAATTATATTGTTTAAAAATTTATAAAATAAACTCATTTTTATCAATTGATTTGAAATGAAAATAAAAAAAATTGAAAGAAAAATAAAAATTTTTCTGAAAAAAGTTTTGATACTCACAATCTGTTTTTATATTAATAAATTAAATTAATCACTATTGGTGGATAATTTAAATTAAATTCATATATTATATTCAAACAAATTTTTTATCATTAATATAATATTTTTTTAGTCTTGACAGAAGAATAAATCTAGTTTTATTATTAAAAAATGTATTTTTCTAAAAGTGGTTTCATCATGTTTTTCTCACTAATTTTAAAATTAATTTTTTTATAATTTTACAAATTTTATTTGGAAAAAATATTTCATTTTTAAATAAAAATTTCAAAATCATGTTATATTTAATTTCTGATAATTCTCTGAAAATATTAACTTTTCGATAAATAATGAAAAATACTAAATTTTATTAAAATTTTGTTTTCATTTAAAGAATTTAAAAAGTTCCATTTTGTATTAAAATAGATTTAAAAGTAAAATTAGTTCAATTATATTATTAATAATCCAATTTATAACATTATAATATATTTTATTTAGAATGTTTATATAAAAACCCTTTTCACTTAAGAAAAATTTTTCTTTGGAAACTCGTTTTTTTCATCATGATTGCAGGTTTAATTTCAAATTAAATCATACCAACTATGTGAAATGAATTTGATAAAAAATATTCTTTATTTTTAATCTTAATAATTAATATAATTTAATTATTTAAACATAATTATTCGTCTTAATAAATAGTAAAAAAATTAATAATTAATTACCATGATTACGGTTAAAACGAGAATCTATGTGTTACATGTAATTGTATAAGAAATTAATTTCCCACACACATAGGTTATTTTATTTAATAAATTATATTTATTATTTATAATAACTGGGAAAAAATAATCTAATAATTACAATTTTATTTTTAGGATTAGAGGATAAATTACCTTTTAAAAACTAGTTACCGTGGTGAAATCTAAAATGGTAAAAGTGGGTAACCTTAGAAGAAGAGGGAATAACATGTATAAAAAATATTTATTTTTTATTTTTGGATTTTTTTTCAAACTTATATTTTCCTTAATTAATTATTTATAAAATTTTTATGCACTTGGTTTGAGAGTTACTTCCCATTATTGAATAGTTTTTGGGTATTTACCAAAATCCCACTCCTTCTCACTTATAAAAGATAACCTCCAATTCTATCATCTTCACACATCAAGAGCCTTTTGTTTAGGCTAAAAAATAAAAAACACATTCATTAAATCCCTAAAAATGACATATTTTATGCTGTTTGATAGTAAAACCATCCTATAATGGCTTTATGTATAAACATAATGAGGTTTCTGAAGAAGAGGTATAATTAATAACCACACTTTTTTGTTTTATTTATTCTTATAACTGGTTCAAATAGTATAAAAATATGATGAAATAATAACACCACTATCATTAAAGTACTAATATACTTTTATTTTAATGTAATAACCTATATCCATATCCTCTTAGATCAAATTGTAAATGAAACCTTCGATCGTGTGTACGATGGACTACCGCCTTGCGAACCGATGTAATTCATTTTCTAACACCGCCTCTAAAGAATAGATATAATGATGTATTTAATTTGTATATATAATTTTTATGAAAGAATTATAATTATATAATTATAATATCCTATTTACCATCTTACCTTCAAATTTATTGGAAAATGATAACGTCACTCATTTATATGTGTGGACTACCACCTCCACGAACTGATGTGATTTGTTTTTCATTTCTGTTTTACATGGATTGTAATAAGAATTTATTTTATGAATATACAAGATTTATATGATATAATAATTATTCTATAAATGTTAATTATTATTATCCTTTCTTTATTTTTATACATAAAAAAATGAAAATAACTTTCATAAATATGTATGACCGACTATCTCTATGAAGAGTGTAACTCCTTTTTCAACATATAAATTTTACATATGAATATATATATATGTATATAATAAATATATATGATATTTATATAATTTTTAAAATTATTTATATAAATTAAATTTTATCAAATTAGAAGTACCAAAACTACCAAACCAAAATATACATGAAAAATGAAGCAGTTGTCACCATGAATAGTGATTTTAATCAAGAATTGTTAACAAATGGGTTATAAAAGGCTATAAGTAAATCATATTTTGAATCATATATGTGATAATATTTCTATAGTATATGAATAATTAATCTATATTTATTATACTATAGGTTAAAATATATAAAAATAAATTCGAACTTGAGGTAATGAATTTTCGTCTCACTTTTATTTTTGTGAGACACATGTCATATTCACCACTTGTTTATTTTATGTGATATATTTTCTGACCATGAATGTATTTTATAATTTTTCTTATAAAAATTATATGTATTTAAATATCCATATATGTCTCTTTACTTCACGGGGTTTATGATTCAAAAATTAACAAAGTGATAAGGGTATTACATTACAATCTCACTGTTTATCGGGATTATTTGTGATTATACTTACAATGATGAAATTTCATGATATACCACTAAATAATAGAATAATTTTTCTTATAATAAGTTTATTTATGTAAATTAAATGTTTTTATTTCATTTTCATTTATTTATATACTCAATATTACGAAATAATATTTTTACAAGAAAATGACTTTATTTCTCTCTTTGGTCGAAAATATTTTTTATCCCATATCCATATTCTCTAAAAAATATTTTAAAAAATGTTTTAAATATTACAATATGAATGTTTAATTTAATTTAAAACCTATTTTTTTAAAAATTGTTTAATAATAATATTATTTTCATTCTATAAATGTGGTATTTATGACTTTTTACCAAAAATGTGAATTGAATATCTCTTTTAACATACACATAATGCATATAATTTTTTCCATATTGAAAACTAATTTATTTGAATATTAATTTAAAAATTTCCAAGTTTATTTTCAAATTTTTTTCTTTAATATTTGTTATTTTTTATTTTAAATAAGTTATTTCGAAGTGAAAATGTTTTTCCTTAAGAAATGCTCTATGTGGTTTTTAAAAGCATTTTCCATCTAAGATGGAATCTTTTTATGTTTACTAATTCTTCGTAGAGATATAATTCAATGATGAAATCCTTATTATTTATTTGTATGTTTTATTATTATGATAACAATATTTTTATGAACTTGTTCCTTTTCCATAGTTTATGACATGATGAATTGATGAAATGATTGTGAAACATGTTCCTTTTACATTGGATATTTCCTAATAATTTTTTTATGAAACTCACTTATTTTCAAGGTTTAGGATATGATAATGTTTTATCATATTTTGGTATATATATTTATGATTTTCAAAATGTGACTGGAGGGCCTGGAATTATATATCTCTAAAATGCATTGGGTAAAGATAAATATCTCATTAGATCAATTGGACTGGAATGGATAGTGAACCCAGTTCAGTAAGGGAATCTATCCCCCATTATCATCTTGGTAGTGAACCTTGACTAATAAGATAGTTTTGGGAGGGAACCTATTCCACTATGATAGTCTTCTAAATGAAGCTCCACTAATAAGGAAATGATTTTCTATACTTATGTGGATTCCAAGAATATACATGTTATGCCAATGTTATGTTACCATGACCTATTTTCTTTGATTCATTAATGATTCATGTCTTATGAACTTCTAATATTTATTAAATAACTCAAGATTATGATAAATTATATTCATGGTATGGTATTAAAATGTTTTTCTCGTGATATCATACTATTATGATCATGTTATGTTGATATATCTTTTTTTTACCCATATAAAGCATCTGAGCTCACTCTTTCTTATGTTTCATTTCCTTAGGTTATGAAGAAATTTATTATATATGATATGTCTAAGAAGATTTCTAGTCATGAATAAATTAGTAAGAGATAATGTAGTTATCTTATGTACCAATTGTCTATGTATCTATGTTTCTAATGTTACTAGAACCATATCATTCTGACATGGATCATCATGTTATGTAATTAATATTCTTCTAATAAGTTGTAAATTTATGAATGAAATTTTTTAGTCGATATAGTTTGTATCATAGAAAGGTTTGGTTTACATTTAGAATCATTGAGAGAGAACATTAGTAAGAACACTAGAGATAAGTGTAATTATAGGATAATATCTTAATGTTTTGGTATTGATCCTGGATAACCTGGGTTAAACCTAAGGAATCATATATTTAAAAGATGGGTTCTTGATTTAGACATAATATAAATTATTTTTCATGAGTATGTGTTTTCCCACTGTGATTATTATTTCTCAAACTATTATTTTCAATTTTAGTTGGTTGATAGAACCCAAATGAATCCTATTAATAATAAATGTGATGTAAAATATAATAATTATCCTCTTTATAAACAAAATGTTAAAGTAGGTGCAATGAAAAATATCATTGTTATGCTCACAAAAAATTATCAAGTAATGAATAATGCTAAACTTCCAAACAAGAAAATGAGGTAATAATGTTATATTGATTTTTTAATGAGGAAACATCCACCTTCTTTTAGTGGTTCTACTAATACACTAGTTACCAAGAAATGTATTAGTACCATTGAAAAGATATTTTTCATTCTTCAATGTTTGGAGCATCAAAAATTTAATTTGTATGTCTATCATTTTGAAGGGAAGGCAGATCAATGATTGAAACTTTTCAAGAATATGAGGCAACGGGAAGAAATTCACTCCATGGAGTGGGATGAGTTTAATATCTCATTTTTTAATAAGTAATTTCCTAATATTATTCATACAAAAATATATAAGTAATTCCTTGAGCTAAATTAGAAGGATGCTGAATTTTTTGGTATCCATGAGGAAAATTTTAAAAGACTTGGAAGGTATAATTTTAGTATTATCATCCGACCTGAAAGTACGATTGATCGATTATTCAGTGGAATAAAAAAGTCTTAAAATGTAATTATCCATAAGGGAATTCATTATTTAGTAATAAATCATTTTATCTGATATTAAGGAGTAAATGAAGATTGGAGTTACCCCTTTTTCTCATGTTTTTGATAAAAAAATAAATATGAAATTCAAAGTAAACACCAAAAAGCATAGAGAGAATTAAATTATATTTCCTTCATGCTCGAAGTGTGGAAGGAAACATGGTGGAAATTTTCTTAAGGGGACTGATAAATGTTTTATGTGTGTAAATGAAGGTCATCGAGTGGCTAAATCTCGAAGTTAGTGGAATAAGTTAGCTAATGATTTTAATAGAGGGAAAGCTATAATAAATGCACCACCCAAAATCCAATTATTCAAATGAAAGGATTATGGTAATTATGATATCTATTGATCATATATGAAGTTTAATGATGATTATTGACATCATAAACCTATCAAAATGAGAGACAAAGAAAAATATCAAGGGATCACTATGTATAATGAGGGTTGTGATAATGATGTGGTGAAAGGTATACATATTATCCACTCTAGATATTATAACGTATTATTTGAAAATAGATCTACCCACTCTATTATATCTAAAGTATTTTTTAAGAGTATCAAAATTCCACCAAAAAATTAGATATTGAATTAGTAGAGAAAACCCCTAATGGTACACTAATAGCATACCAAGTTTATGATTCTTCTATGATTGAAGTTTCCGGGAATGTGTTTCCTTCAAATATTATTATTCTACCTCTTGTTGGAATTGATATTATCTTAGTCAAGGATTGTATTTATCTACATAACTACCACATAAATATTTGGGGAAGGGAAGTAACATTTGATATTCTAAACCAACCTATGATTTTATATAAGTACAATTACAAATATAAACTTCGAATGGAAATTGCATCTATTGTGTGGGTCCTGATTATTATTCAAAATGGGTTGTTATCTTAGATGGTTTAGGAGAAACTCAATATTTATGATATTCCAATTGTGTGGGAGTTTGTTGGTGTTTTTTTGAAATATTTTCTTGGTATTCCACCAAATAACGATGTGGAGTTTTTAATAAAACTCATATCTCATGCTACACCTATTTTAAATACTCCATATATAATGGTCCTGATTGAGTTGTAGGAAATGAAGAAGAAACTCCTAGAGAATCATGAAAAGGGATTTATTCAACCAAGTGTGTCGTCATGGGGTGAACCTGTTCTCTTTGTTAAGAATAAATATGGATCAGTTTAACTTTTAATTGATTATCAAGAACTAAACAAGATCAAAATCAAGAACAAGTATCATCTACAATGTATTGATGACTTTTTTGATCAATTGTGTGGAGATCAATACTTTTCAAATATTGAAATTCATTTTGGATATCATAAACTTAAGGTCAAGAATGTGGATATAACAAAGAAGACATTCCATACAAGGTATGGACACTATGAATATATATTGATTTTATTTGGTCTTACTAAAGCCCCCTATATCTTCTTGGATTTAAAAATTAACTTGTTCAGTTTGTGATAGTTTTTATATATGATATTATTATATATTCAAAGAGTAAATAATATAATTAATATCACATGATAATTGTGATGAAAACTTTGAGGAAGGAGAAGTTGTATAAAAAATTTAAAAATTATGAATTTTGGCTAAAAAAGGAATCATTTTTTGGGTCCTAAATTCTCAATAGAGGGTGTATCTGTAGATCCATCAAAGAATGAAGTTATTGCTTAATGACCCAAACCAACCACTATGACTGATTTCCAATGTTTTATTGGTTTCGATGGATATTATCAACAATTTTTAGAGAATTTGTAATGACCCAATGTTTCATTAATGGAAATCCATCTTGATCTAATTAAATATCTCTTTATGTAATATGTTTTTATAAAACATCAAATTCTTTGGTTTTATGTTATGAATTTATACCATTGCTAATATAGCTGTTGAACAGTGATCACATGATTAGTATAAATATAGGTCTTTAACAAATCCAATTTACTCAGACAAAAGAAGCGATGGCCTCATCCAGTAGAATTTCCCCATACGAAGCCCATTTGATGGAGGTCGGAAAAGAGGTGGAATCCATGGGCTTTTCTCTTGACCAAGCCCAAGCTGAGCTTCATCATTTTAAGCTCGAACGGGACCGTCTATGGGAAAAGTGGAAGTTGATAGAGATTACCACTTGAGAAATGTTATCCGAGCCACCCCAAGAGTCGATCACCATCGCACACCTTACCCTTAGGTCTTATGCGGCTCTTTTAAGGGGTTATGTAACTAATCGATAGTACTATGTTCATGTACAATATTTTTTTATATTATAATTAATATAATTTCTTGTCATTATTGATACATTGTAAATAGTTTTTAAAGTACAAATGTTGTTTTTAGTTATTATTTAATTAAGAAATCTATTTTATTAAATTAAGGGATTTTTGAATTAAATAATATTTTAATAAAATATTATTATTATTATTAGATTAATTTTATTATATATAAATGATCATATAATTGTATGAATGCAATTATAATTTTTATTAAGGTTTGAAAGCCATTTTTGTCAAAACCCATGAATTTTCAATAAATGTCGGTTTCTATTTTAAAAGTGAAAATTAACATATTTAGAAAATTATTTCGATAAAATAAATGTTATTTTTGGAATCAGGATGTCGAAATTATCCAACGGTGAATTTTTCATAATTTTCTGAGAGAGTCAAATTTTTGAGTAAAAATTAAATACCGTTTAAATATATAATGTGTTTATGACATCATAATGACACAATAGTGATGTAATAAAATACTATAATCTTTATGTTCGGCCAATATATGTTTTACCATTAAAATAATATTATTTTGGGATTGTTTGGCTTACTTTTCAAAGCATTAATGGACCCCTCAAGACTTATTAAACACCTTGTCTTTTTAAATTAATTTCCATGGGAGTATGACTCACCTCCACATAAGCAACCCTATTATCGTAAGAAGTTAGGACTTTGGACTTATAAAATATTGTTTTCCTCTTCCCTTTGGCAAAAACCATGGGCAAAAACTATGGTATGGTTTGTGGTTTGGATTAATTTAATATAAGGGGACCCAAACCTAAATAATAAAGAATTCCCTCACCTTTCCTATATAAACCCACCCAATCTCCCACTTCCTCCTCACTAAAAGCCTTTGGAGTTCGTCCAAACTCTCCCCTACTCTCTATAATGCTCCCAAGGTTCCCCAAGCTCCCAAGAAGCCTCTAACAAGCCTCTCTCTAGCCTTTGGAAGCACACTTCCATGTAAGTGTTTTTTCTTCCTTTCTCATTTTTGTCCAATTTTATTTAAGTTGTTTTGCCTATTTAATTTCAATTATGAATATTGGGGTATGGTTTTTCACCTCCATCATACTTCCCTATTTATGTTTGAATGATTGGAGACCTCTTTCTCTCTCATTAAATGCCTCCCATGTACACCCGTTACCATGCCAAAATTCCGAAAGGAACTTCTCTCTCCTCATTTACATTCAAGCAATACTTTTGTATCATGATTCTAAATTCCATTACAATTATTTGGACATGTATCTATATGACCTACTTACTATCCATTACATGTAAATATAATTAGGAACCACTTTGTCTCTTATCAACCATTTTTATGAATTCTTATGTCACGTCGTTACGCTGCCAAAATTGCACCGATTTTCTAAGCCAATGCCATTGTGTTGTGAATAACATGCCCATTTCTCCATCAAGGGTATTCACCTTTATGCACATTTAATTATTGATTATAAAGTTTCATGTATGAATTCCACATTAATTTATTGTGGAATGAGTTATTATGTTTTATGAATCCATGTTTTATGATCCATGTGGCACACTTATGCATGAAATGAAATGTTTAAGAAGGGTGCACCCTTATAGCGCTCCAATGCATTGGGTAAAGTATAGTATCATGATACGTCATGTCCAATTAGTGTTGACTCATGATAATTCAAGTGCAATGAGGGTTTAATCATGCTTTATGTGCAATGAGGATTTACTCATGCTCCATGTGCAATGAGCCTTGGCTCATGCTAATTCAATTTTAAGTGTTGTTGCCACATTTCCATGTTATGATTATCATGCTTTATCACGCCTTTATGTTCATGTTTCTCTTATGCTCTATTGATATGAATATTGTCTAACATGTATTGTACTCCCCATGTTATTCCATGTGTACTCCCTTACTGGGCTTTATAGCTCACCCTTTTCTTATGCATGTCCTCAGGTTATCCCATGCAATACTAAGTACGAGAGAATGTAGTGGACATGTAAAGGAAGTTTTCAATAAAGATGTTGTATTTAATGTTTTAAGTTTTTATGTAATTATCCTAATCCCAAAAGACACTAAACCTCTCTATCTTTTTGTTGTATCAAGTGATGTTTTATGTAATAAATCATGTTTAAGTTTGTATTAAAAAGCAGGGTTGTCATAGTTGGTATCAGAGGATAGGTTTAGTTATTTTTGGTATTATGATTAGAAAACCCTAGTAAAGACTTAGAGACAAGACTAAGTACAATAAAAACATTCCTAAGTTTTGGTGAGTATTTATTAAGTGGGTTATCAAGAAAATACATACCTATCTAGATATGAGCAGGTAGAGGCGTCTCTGGAACAGATGTATCCTAGGGGTAAAACTCGAAAACACCGCTTTGAGAAAGACTCGAACGAGAACTGGTGCACGACAACGGGCCTTGCTTCACTCTAGGTTATGACACTCCCGGGGGATATGTTTTGATAAATTCACAAGCTTAGTATGAACCCTTATTAAGGGTATTAAAAAAAATTCCCCTAAGAATATATGTTAGAAGGTAGATCATGAAAAGCCTAGATTGAAGCTTATATACTCATGAGTTAAGGAAATAAAAGTATATTTATAAGTCCTAAAATTTTGTCTTTGGATTACCCTTTATGTGTTACCCCTAACTTTCCTTTTATTCCAGCCAATGGCCGGTAATAGGAGGACTCGGGCTAACAACCGTTATGAAGACCAGTGTGATGACTGTACTAATGAGATGCCCAATCCAATGGGAGCGGGAATCGCGAACTTTTTCATGATTCTATCTCAGCTAACACAAGTTTTGAATATAAACACGGGTCAAGAGGAACGTTCAACCCCCCCTAAGAAAGAAAAAGTCCCTATCAAGAGTTTCATGAGACAAAGGCCTCCTACTTTTAGTGGATCATCCGATCCCACGATCGATGAAAAATGGATCAACTCCATTGAAAAGATCTTATCTATCTTTCAATGTTCTGAACAAGAGAAGGTTCTCCTGGATTCTTATTGTATGGAGGGTGAAGCTGATCAATGGTGGACGTTGATAAAAAATACGAAGCCTGACGAGGAGATAGAGGCTTTGGAATGGAAGGATTTCCAAAAGATGTTTTTCGATAAATATTTTCCACGCACCCTCCGGCTTAAGATGGAAAGGGACTTCCTTTCCCTCAAGCAAAAAGATGAAGAATCTGTTGGAGCATACGAGGAAAAATTCACAAGACATGCATGATACGCTTCTAGCTTAGTTGTTACCCCTGAATGCAAAGTTTACTGCTTCTTTGGTGGGATGAGGCCTAGCCTACAGAAAGCATTGGTGATCCATGACTTCGACAGGTATGAGGAAATTGTCGGATGTTCCCTCGAGGACGAAATGGAGATAAGAGAATCATAGGGGTATCATGGGGATAAGAAGCGTAAGGTGGAATTCAATGCTAGTGGTCCGATGGATAAATCCAATGGTTCTAAGAAGATCCAGCACCCCACTATCCAAAAGTGTGGAAAGAATCACCCTAGAAATTGCCTTATGGGGACGAGGAAATGCTACAGGTGTGGAAGAGAAGGGCACCTAGCTGTTAACTGTCGGTAAGAAAGACCCGCGGTTGCGACAAAGGAGAGGAACGCTTCGTTCGAACCTCAACGCACTATTCAATGCTACAAATGCAAAGAACTGGGTCATTTTGCAAATCAGTGACCTAATCCAAGGGTTTTCAGAGGAAACCAACAACCTCCAAGGCAGTAAGGAAGAGCTTTTTCCATCACTTCTGCCGAAGTGAACCCCGACAACGAAGTGGTGACAGGTACGCTAGTTATTCATTCAAGAATAGCGAACATACTTTTTGATTTAGGTTCTACGAATTCTTTTATATCTCGAAAGTTTAGTATAACAATCCCAGCACCGCCAAAAATCATGGAAGTGAAGATGTCGGTGAGTACGAAAAATGGGGCAATCATTGCATCCCATGAATATAAGTCCTCCCCTATTATAATCTGTGAATTGAATTTCCCAGCGAACCTCGTCATACTCCCTCTAGTGTAATTTG
This sequence comes from Viscum album, assembly GCA_963277665.1. Classification (NCBI taxonomy): domain Eukaryota; kingdom Viridiplantae; phylum Streptophyta; class Magnoliopsida; order Santalales; family Viscaceae; genus Viscum; species Viscum album. Next base: position 1,885,206,343 of record OY728132.1, read on the forward strand.
ATGCAATTCTTGGTATGGATTTTCTTTCCTTATACATAGCCAAAATAAATTGTAGGGAGAGGGAAATCACACTCCATATGGAGAATTGACCCCCGATTCTTTAAAAGTGTAAGGAGAAAGATGAATCTCTTTTAGCTCCATCATCTCAAGCATGGATATTACTGCCATATGAGCACACATATTTGGCTCAGATTATTGAGTCCAAGGAAGAAATGATCCTTGAAGAAATGCCTATTTTGAGGGAATTCACTGAAGTGTTTCCTGAGGAATTTCCCGGTCTTCCTCCTAGAAGAGATGTTGAATTATCAATTGAACTTATACCCGGGGATTTACCAATATCCCAGACTCCATATAGAATGGTTGTTGTAGAGCTTGAAGAGATGAAGAAACCACTACAATAGAATCTGGATAATGGGTTTATACGCCCAAGTGCTTCACCATGGGGTGCACCAGTCCTCTTCGTCAAGAAGAAGGATGGGTCGATGCAACTTTGCAACGATTATCGTGAACTTAACCAAACCACGATAAAGAACAAGTATCCTATCCCAAGAATTGATGACTTGTTTGATCAGCTACATGGAGCACAATACTTCTCCAAGGTGGACTTGCGGTTGGGATATTATCAAGTAAGGGTGAAGAAGGAAGATATCCCCAAGACTGCTTTTCGCACAAGATACGGGCACTATGAATTCATAGTAATGCCTTTAGGACTCACTAATGCTCCAGAAATATTCATGGACTTAATGAATAGAGTCTTTAGAGATTACCTAAACAAATTTTTGGTAGTCTTTATAGATGATATTCTAATATACTCCCAAACCAAGGAGGATCATGAGGATAATTTAAGAACTTTACTGGAGACTTTGTGCAAGGAGAAGCTCTATGAAAAGTACAACAAGTGTGAGTTATGGTTAAAGGAAGTCTCATTCTTGGGCCATATCATCACAAGCAATGGGATATCTGTGGATCCCTCTAAAACAGATGCAATTGAGGGATGACCGAGTCCAACATATGTAACGGATATCCGTAGCTTCTTGGGGTTAGTTGGATATTATTGACGATTTGTGAGAAATTTCTCACGATTGTCCAACCCTCTTACCAAGATAACTCAAAAGGAAGTAAAGTTTTCTTGGATTGATGAATGTGAAGAAAGCTTGAAGGAGTTGAAAAGGAGGCTTATCACTACGCCTGTTCTCACATTACCCACAAGTGGGGATTTTTTTTTGTTTTCAGTGATGCTTCAAAGAAGGGCTTAGGTTGTCTGCTAATGCATAATGATAATGTTATATCCTATGCCTCAAGGCAGTTGAAAATCCATGAGAGAAACTATCCAACGCATGATCTGGAGTTTGCAGCGGTGATCTTTGCCTTGAAAATCTGGCGGCATTATCTCGATGGAAAGAAATGTGAGATATATACTGACCACAATAGTCTTAAATATATATTCACACAGAAAGAGCTTAATATGCGCCAAAGAAGATGGATAGAGCTCATCAAGTATTATGAATGTTCAATCCATTACGACCTTGGGAAAGAAACAAAATGGCAGGTGCCCTAAGTATAAAGGATCCAGCGATTCTATCAATGATGAGAATTGAGAAGGATCCAATCTTATTAGACTTGATGAAGATGTACATGGGAATCATAGAGAAGGGAACATCATCAATCCTTTCATAAATGATTTCTCAAATGTCTCTTTTGGAAAGGATAAAGGATGCTCAAAAGGATGATGTGGGAATTCAAGAAAAAGTGGAAGCTATCAAAAAAGGTAAATCCTCGGAGTTTAATGTTAATGAAGAAGGAATTGTGCGGTTTGGGAAAATAATACGTGTTCCATAATGTACGAAGCTGAAGAAGGAACTTTTGGATGATGCACATAGTTCAAATTTCTCTATTCACCCAGAAAGCACAAAGATGTATCGAGATATCCGATAAAACATTTTGTGGGATAATATGAAGAAGGAGATCGTTGAATGTACAAAAAAGTGCCTGGTGTGACAGCAAGTGAAGGCAGAGAGGCAGAAGTCTAAGGGGATGATGAAACCATTTCCCATACCAGAATGGAAATGGGAGAACATCACCATGGACTTTGTCACCGGACTTTCAAGGACATTCAAAGGCAACAATGCAATCTGGGATGTTGTGGATCGTCTTACAAAGACTGCACACTTCATTTCTATCCATGAGGATTTCTCATCAGATCAACTGGAATGGATATATATCAGGGAAGTGGTAAGGTTGCATGGAGTACCACTATCTGTTATGTTTGACCGAGATACAAGATTCACCTCTAAGTTTTGGAAGAGTCTTCAACATGCTTTAAATACTGAACTGGACTTTAGTACGACATATTATCCCCAAACTGATGGCCAATCCGAGCGGACTATCCAAACACTTGAGGATATGTTGAGAGCGTTCTCAATGGACTTTAAAGGAGGATGGGATAAACATCTTCCTCTGGTTGAGTTCTCTTATAATAATAGTTTCCAATCGAGCATCCAAATGGCACCATATGATGCCCAATATGGGAAAAGGTGCAGAACACCAGCATGTTGGGATGATTTCAGTGAACGTAAGCTTCTTGAACTAAAAATGGTCGAGGAAATGGTGGAGAAGGTGAAAACCATTCAGCAGCATATCAAGGCAGCCCAAAGTCAACAGAAGAGTTATGAAGATAATCATCGATGAGACCTTGAGTTTAACATTGGAGACATGGTTTTTCTACGCATATATCCATGGAATAAGGTCATGAGTTTTGGAAATAAAGGGAAGTTAAGTCCAAGGTACATCGGTCCCTTCGAGATTCTTGATCGTGTTGGGGCTGTGGCCTATCGACTAGCACTTCCACCCACCATGACCAAAGTACATGATGTCTTTCATGTATCCCTCTAAGTAAGTACATACCAGACCCTTCACATGTACTCTCTTCTGAGGTGGTAAAGTTGGAGGATGATATTTCTTATGAGGAGCAACCAGTGAAGATCTTAGATCATAGAGAAAAAGTTCTACGAAATAAGAAAATGCCCCTTGTCAAGGTGTTGTGGTGAAACCACTAGTTTAAAGAAGTGACTTGGGAATCGGAGGAAATGATGAAGCAGAGTTACCCACATATGTTATAGTGTGGGAAAAAAGGAAATTTCAGGGGAGAAATTTCTTAAGGGGGAATATTGTAACGAATCAAAGTTTCAATAATGGAAATCCCTCTTGATCTAATTAAATATCTCTTTATGTAAAATGTTTTTATAAAACGTCAAATTCTTTGGTTTTATGTTAAGAATTTACACTGTTGCTAATATAGCCATTGAATAGTGATCACATGATTAGTATAAATATAGGGCTTTAGCAAATCCAATTTACTCAGACAAAAGAAGCGATGGCCTCATCCAGTAGAATTGCCCCATACGAAGCCCATTTGTCAGAAGTTGGAAAAGAGGTGGCATACTTGGGCTTAAATCTTGACCAATCCCAAGATGAGTTTCATCATTTCAAGCTCTAACTGGACCATCTACGGGAAAAGTGTAAGTTGATAGAGATTACCACTCGAGCAATGTTATCTGATCCACCCCAATAGTTTGTCACCATCACAGACCTTACCCTTAGGTCTTATGCGGCTGTTTTAAGGGGTTATTTAACTAATCAATAGTACTATGTTCAGGTACATTATTTTTGTAAATAATAATGAATATAATTTCTTGTCATTATTGATACATTGTAAATAGTTCTTAAAGTACAAATGGTGTTTTTAGTTATTATTTAATTAAGAAATCTATTTTATTAAATTAAGGTATTTTTGAATTAAATAATATTTTAATAAAATATTATTATTATTATTATTAGATTAATTTTATTATATATAAATGATCATATAATTGTATGAATGCAATTATATTTTTTATTAAGGTTTGAAAGCCTTTTTTGTCAAAACCAGTGAATTTTTGATAAATGTTAGTTTCTATTTTAAAAGTGAAAATTAACATATTTATAAAATTCTTTAGATAAAATAAATGTTATTTTTGGAATCAGGATGTTGAAATTATCCAACGGTGAATTTTTCATAATTTTCTAAGACAATCAACTTTTTGAGTAAAAATTAAATACCGTTTAAATATATAATGTGTTTTATGACATCATAATGACCTAATAGTGATGTAATAAAATACTATAATCTTTATTTTCGGACAATATATGTTTTAAAATTAAAATAATGTGATTTTGGGTTTGTTTGGATTACTTTTCAAAGCATTAATGGACCCCTCAAGACTTATTAAACACCTTGTCTTTTTAAATTAATTTCCATGGGAGTATGACTCACCTCCACATAAGCAACCCTATTATTTCAAGAAGTTCGGACTTTGGACTTATAAAATATTGTTTTCCTCTTCCCTTTAAAAAAACCATGGGCAAAAACCATGGGATGGTTTGTGTTTTGGATCAATTTAATGTAAGGATACCCAAACCTAAATAATAAAGAATTCCCTCACCTTTCCTATATAAACCCACCCAAGCTCCCACTTCCTCCTCACTCAAAGACTTTAGAGTTCGTCCAAACTCTTACCTAATCTCTATATAATCCTCCCAAGGTGCCCCAATCTCCCAATAATCCTCTCACAAGCCTCTCTCTAGCCTTTGGAAGCACACTTCCAAGTAAGGGTTTTTTCTTCCTTTCTCATTTTTGTCCAATTTTCTTTAAGTTGTTTTGCCCATTTAATTTAAATTTTGAATGTTGGGGTATGGTTTCACACCTACCTCATACTTACCTCCTTATTTTTGAATGATTAGAGACCTCTTTATCTCTCATTAAATTCCTACGATGTACACCTGTTACTATGCCGAAATTCCGAAAGAAACTTCTCTCTCCTCATTTACATTCAAGCAATACTTTTGTATCATGAATCTAAATTCCATTACAATTATTGGGAAATGTATCTATATGACCTCCTTACTGTACATTACATGTAAATATGATGAGGAACCCCTTTCTCTCTCATCAACCATTTTTATGAATTCTTATGTCACGCTATTACACTGCCGAAATCGCACCGGTTTTCTAAGCCAATGCCATTATGTAGTGAATACCATGCCCATTTCTCCATCAAGGGTATTCACCTTTATGAACATTTAATTATTGATTATAAAGTTTAATGTATTAATTCCACATTCCTTTATTGTGTAATAAGTGATTATGATTTATGAATCCATGTTTTATGATCCATGTGGCACACTTATGCATGAAATGAAATGTTTAAGATGGGTGCACCCTTATAGCGCTCCAATGCATTGGGTAAAGTATAGTATCATGATACGTCATGTGCAATGAGTGTTGAATCATTCTAATTCGAGTGCAACAAGGGTTTACTCATGATTTATGTGAAATGAGGATTTACTCATGCTCCTTGTGCAATGAGCCTTGGCTCATGATAATTCAATGTTAAGTGTTGTTGCCACATTTCCATGTTATGATTATCATGCTTTATCATGCCTTTATGTTCATGTTTCTCTTACACTCTATTGATATGCCTATTGTATAACATTTATTGTACTCCTCATATTATTCTATGTGTACTCCCTTACTGGGCTTTATAGATCACCCTTTTCTTATGCATGTCCTCAGGTTATCCCATGCAATGCTAAGTACGAGGGAATGTAGTGGTCATGTAAAGGAAGTTTTAAATAATGATGTTCTATTTCATGTTTTAAGTTTTTATGTAATGATCCAAACACCCAAAGACACTAAACCTATCGATCTTATTTATTGTATCAAGTGAAGTTTTATGTAATAAATAATGTTTAAGTTTGTATTAAAAAGCAGGGTTGCCATAGAATTTTCCAGGACTATATAATTCACTAAGCAAGTTAACTAGGAAGGGGTCTATGTTCCTTTGGATAATTTAATATTAAGAAATTTTTAAGGAACTAAAAAGAAGGTTGGTCAATGAACCTATGATTAAATTACCCTATATTGAATAAGGGTTTTTAATATATAATGATTTATACAAAAAGGTATTGGGATGTGTTCTGAAGATAAATTATATGGTGATAGCTTATGCCTAAATAAAATTGAAGGTTCATGAGAAAAATTTCCCAACTCATGATTCAGAGTTAGATGTGTTAATTTTTTCATTAATTATATGGAATAATTATCTTTATTGATAAATATGTTATATATATACTGATCATAAAATTTTAAAGTATATATTCACCCAAAAAGATTTTAAATTTCACTAAAGAAGATGGTCGGAGCTGATTAAATATTATGACTATTAAATAAATTATAAGCATAAGAAATAGAACAAGGTGGTGTATTCTTTGAGTCAAAAGGATCATGCTAGCTTACATATGATGAGTCTAAAAAAGATCAAATATTCACAGATTTTCAATGTATTGATCTAAAAATTATGAAGAAAGGGGAGAAACATTATATAGATCAAATGAGTGTTCAATCCTCTATACATGTGAGGATTAAATAGGCACAGAAGGGAGATGTGGAACTATAGAAGAAGGTGAGAAATGTTCCAGAGTTCAATATTCGTCACGATGGAATGATATGGTTTAGAAAACATGTATGTGTTTCATCCATACTATATTTAAATAAGAATTTGTTGGATGATTCTCATAGTTCTTTCTTCTCTATTCATCCTTGATTTACAATGATGTATACAGATCCGAAAGAGTATTTTTGGTATGATAAAATGAAGATGGGTATTGATGAGTATGTATCTTTATTATTGTAATGTTATAAATTTAATGCTGATATACTAAAGTCTAAAGGGATGTTATAATAATTACCAATACCATAATGGAAATGTGAAAATGTTACCATATACATTGTTGTTGGACTCCCCAAAATCTATAAAGTTCATAATGTTATTTGGTTTGTAGTCGATCACTGTAAAAAATCATCACACTTCACTGATATTATATAATTTTTATCTTTGGATTATCTTTCTAGGTTATAAATTAAGGAAGTGGTAATGTTTCATGGAGTACCAAATTCAATAATATCTGATCAGGATTTGAGGTTTACTAAGAAGTTATAGATAAGTATCCAACATACCTATGATATAGAGTTGAGTTTCAACACTATGTATCATCCTTTGACTACTGGGCAGTCTAAGATGACTTTCTAGACCCTAGAAAAAATTATTAGATCTTGTTATATGTATTTAAAATGTAATTTATCAACACCTTCCCATATTTATGTTTTATTACAATAATAGCTTTCACTAGAGAATTCAGATGGCTTTTTAAGAAGCCCAATATGTAGATAAGTGTCTAACTCCAACATGAATTTATCTTAATTATTTAAATTAATCACTATTGGTGGATTATTTTAATGAAATTTATATATTATATATTAAATAAATTTTTTATCAATAATACAATATTTTTTCTAGGCATGATATAATAATAAATCCAGTTTTATGTTAAATACAATATTTTTCTAAAAAGCAATTTCTTCACATTTGGTGTACTTTTTTTGAAATTTATTTTTTCCAATTTTACCCAATTTATTTAAAAAACAAAAAGTTAATTTTTTAAATAAAAATTAAATTTTTTTCTTATATTGAATTTTTGATAATAATCTGAAAATATTAATTTTTTTATGAATAGGAAAAAATACAGATTTTGATTAATATTTTATTTTTATTTTAAATAATTTAAAAAGTATTATTTTGTATTAAAAATTTTTAAAAGTAAAATTGGATCAATTTTATTATGATTAATCCAATTTAGGTCATTTAAATCATTTTTATTTTGAACTTTTATATAAAAAAATTATTTCAGAAAGCCTTTTTTTGGAAAAATGCGTTTTCATCATGATTATGGGTTTTATTTTAAATTAAATTATAACAACTCTACGAAATGGATTTTATAAATTAGATTCCATATTTAAAATAAATATAATTAATATTAGGTAATAATTTCAAGTTATGTTTTTTCTTAATGTATAGTGAAATCCGAAAAAATTAATTTCGGTGGTTAAGGTTAAAACAGGGTTATGCACATTACATGTGCTTGTGTTAAAATTAATTTTACACACACATAATATTTTAATTTTATAAATTATATTGAATATTTATAATTATTTGGAAAAAATTATCTAATAACCCCCATTTTATTTTTAGTCTTAAATAATAAATTACCAAGGTAAAAAAACTAGTTACTATGGCGAAAACTAAAATAGTAAAAGTGAGTAACCTTATAAGTAAAGGAAATAACATGTTTAAAAAATTATTATTTTTTACTGATTTATGTTTTAATATACATTATAGTATCTAAAATACATTATTTTTTAATCTTTTAGGAACTTTTTTTAGAGTGACTTCCCATTATTGAATAGTTTTTGGTATTTATGAAATTGTAATTCCTTCTCACTTATAAAAGAGAATCTCTTATCCTCTCATATTTAAAGTTCAAGAGCCTTTTTTTAGCCAATACCCACCCAAATAAATTAATTAAATCCATCCTCATGACCTATAGTCCATTTTTAATCAAAAACCCATACAAGGAAGGATTTAGATATAAATCTAAAGAGGTTTCTTGAAGAAGAGGTGTAGCTCTTAACAATGTGTGATTGATTATTTATTCTTTTTCCTCCTTCAAATCATCTCAAAATTTTATGAAATAATAAAACTAGTATATTAAATATATCAAAATTTTATTATGTTAATTTAATAACCAATATCCATCTCCTCTTCCACCAAATGGGAAATGAAACTGTCGATCTTGTGTACGGTGAACTATCACCTCAAGAACTAATGTAATTCATTTTCCATCACCATATCTCATGATGAGATATAAAGATGGATTTAATTTGTGTGTGTATATATATATTATATTTATGAATTAAAAATACTTATATAATTATAATATTCTATCTGCCTTCTTACCATTGAATATGTCAGAAAATGATAATATCGCTCTTACATAAATGTGGATTACTACCTCCTAAAAGCGACGCGATTCATTTTTGGTTTCCATTTTAAATAAATGTTAAAAGGGATATATTTTATTAATATATATTATTTACATAAAATAATAATTATTCTATAAATTTAAATTTTTATAGACCTTTTTTCATTTCATCCATCGAAAAATGAACAACATTCATGCATACGTACAACCTATCATCTCCATGAATAGTGTAACTCATTTTTCAATATATAAATATTATAGATGACTCTAAATATATAAATAATGAATATATATGATATTTTTATCATTATTAACATTCTGGAGATTATGTAACCATGATCAAAGTACAAGGACCAAAACTATCGAACAAAAACATACCTGAAAAGGAAGAAGTTATCACATTGAATAGTGATTTAAATAATGAATTATTAATAAGTTAGAGATAAAAAGGATATAAGTAAATTATATATGGTATTATTTATACGAGTACAGTTCTATAATATATATATAATAAATATATATTTATTATATAGGATTTTATAACACTTACAAATGAAGATGAACCTGAGGTAATGGATTTTCGTCTCACTTTTATTTCAATGAGACACATTTCATATTAACCAATTGTTTATTTTATGAGGTGTATATTCTATCAATGAATGAATTTTATGATTCTATGTATGAAAATTATGGGTATTTAATTATCTAAAAAGGTTCTTTCCTTAATGGGCTTATTGACAAAAATAAATTATTTTCATATTTTTAATCAAATTTCAATGATTTCAAAGCGTTTTTCAAAGAATCAATCCTTGTTTTTCAATGTTTTAATAAAATGTTGGAATTTTATTTGAGTTCAAAAAAAATGTTTTGAAGCAAATAAATTTATTTATTTTTTAATTTTTCAATTAAAATTGTGTATCATGTTTCTTTGAATCTTAATTCTTTTTAACTATTTCATTTGGACTTTGTCTAAAAAATATAGCCAAGCCTAGTATGCCTTTAACCCATGGGGAGAGCTCCACATATCCAGGTCAGATGATCCAACCAACCATGAAAACCATAGGGAGGTCCAATTAGATATGGAGAGCGGTAATGGTGATCAAATCCACAAAAGGGGTGGGTCGTGGGTGGTGAACCCCACGACATGTAGGAGTAAGCCAAAGCCCGGGCGGTCACGGTGTACACCCACATTATGTGTGTGCAAGTGGTATATGGGAGACCATCCCCATAATAAGAATATAATATATGGATCCCATATCCAAACTTATAATGTAAAGGCACCCATGTCCCCATTTCAATGTAGGACACAATATCCTCCATAGCGCCACCACATGTCGTCGTGCTCTGCCGCCTCTCACCACTATGCTGCCCCACCTTTGCTCAAGTCCTCTAACCACTTTTATTCCCATGCCCCCAATGTTTCCTGGCTGACACCATGTCACCCCCAACATCACCATATTCCAATCTCCATCACGACTACCTTCACTCTTCCAATGAACCTCTCTCTCATGCCTCCTCCTGCCATGGCCACTTTTGGAGAACCTGCCAGCATCGCTACCACTTCACCAAAGTCCCGTATCCCATTCAGCACCAAAGAAATAGATTCCCCACGTAGATTTATTCCAAATGGGATCTTTTTTCACTATGGTTATTTGGATGATTTGAATCCCCCAGATCTCAACCCCTGATCTGATGAAGCCTTGAAAGTAAATGGAGGCCGACTCCCCTCATCACTGCATATAAAAAGAGTATCCCCTACCATGAAGTTGGATCTTGATACCAAGGTTTGGGAACTCACCTGTGGAGAGATAAGGGATTATTCCATTCTCCTTCCCATGTTTTTCTTCTTCTTTTATTTTTTTCATTTATTTATTTTATTTTGTTTTATTTTTTTATTTTTAATTCTAATTTAAAATTTCTTAAATTAAATAAATAAATTTCATGCATGTTTCTAAAATTGCGTCACCACCCATTTTATCCAGTTTTATTTTATTTTTTCTTAAAATTATTATTCTTTTTTATTTTATATTTTTTTAAAATAAAAATAATTATTAAAGTAAACATAAAAATAATTATTATTATAATAAATTTTTTTATTCTTTTAAAAATTTCATCTTCTTTTCTTATTTTCTTATTCAATTATTATTATTTTTTAATAATAATAATAAAAATTATTATTATTAATTTTAAAAATATTTAAAAATTATATACATTTTCTATATTTTATTTCTTATTTTCTTCTTCATTTTTCTATTTTATTTTTTAATTGTCTCTATCTCTCTCATCCCAATTCAATTTTATTATATTATTTTAGTTTATTATTTTCTCATCCCCATTATTTTTAATTTATTATTTCTTTTATTTTATTATCCTCTTCTTCTCTTATATCCAATTCACCAAGGGATCTCCTACACTCAGAAATGAGAGGCTAACCTCGAGGCTTGGCCTCAGGGGGAGGTCAACGTGTTCTTAATTTTTTTTAAGGTTTATTTTTTTTGTGATATATTTAAGTTACATACATGGGTGAGGTGAATTTCCCCAATGTAGTGACCGACCAATATGACATACAACTCAAAATATTTCTATTCATTTTTTTAATCCATTTTCCTTCTCTCTATTAGATAGTTCTTCACTTAATGGAGTTGAAATAATCAATGGATGAAATGACATCGATAGAGATGGGTCTTGGAAAATGACACATCTTAGACCAAGGTGTGCCATCAAACTTGATTAAATGAGGAGTTGGAATTGAGATAGCTTAGGAATTCATTGATTTTCACAATTTATAAATCAATAATAGTTGTTCAAACATGGGATTTCATGTTTGGATTTTCAAACTAAAAAAAAATATAAAAGATAATAATGATTAAATCCTAAACTAAACCCAGAATCGAGTCATTTCTTTCGATAACTCATTTTGTTTAGATTTTCATGGTATTATGAAATACAATTTCAAATTTTTTAATGTAATTAATCAATAAAACCAAAATTATTTATAATTATTTTCATTAAATAATCAAAACACCATAAATACTTTGTTTTAGGTGATTTAGAATAAGTATGTGAACAAACTGAAAAGATCCTCAAGTGAGATGACCTTGGTCAGCCACTATACTACACTAGGGGAAAAAATTTATTTTGACCACGCCCTATGATATATGAGCATAAAAACTAGCACTGTTTCTATGGATCCAATCATTATTTAACATTAATTTTTCTATTTTTAGATTTTGGATTGTTTTTAATTAGTTTAACAAAAAAACAAAAAACATAAATAATTATTTTTCTATAATGAATTCAAATGATTATTATTTTTCATGGATTGATCACTCATAAGTGTAAGAACCAGAAGCTAATACACTCTGATCTATAGAAGAACACGTTTCCATTTGGTCTAAACAGATCAGGGGAGCCCGTAGTGAAATTTTCATAGAGGAGGAATTCAAGGACCTCATCCAAGATCTTTAAGAGACCCTTGAACATCCTGTGATTGAATTATTATCTAGAAATGTCACTGAATTATGGGATTAATTCCAAAAATGTTATCAAGAAGTAACCAAGACACATGAAAATTTCTCCTCATTTCCTCCCAATACTTTTGAATAATTTACCCTGAATTTTTTTCAGGAGAAAGTGGAAAAAAACAAAATCAAATAAGATATTAAAGATCTTGGAGAGATGGTGAAATATATATAAGGCGAAATAGACTGTATAATTTCACATATTGAAGAAATATCATAGCATATGAACTTGGAACATAAAATGAGCCACCTGTCTTACCCGAGGAAGACAATAAAGAAGACATTCTTACTGTACTACATATAGGATATCATAAAGAATTGGATGAATTATGTTATAAATGTGAGAAAATTATTAATCTACCCATACTATGGAAAGAAGAAGATATAACAAAATTGAAGTAGGACACCATCCAAGTGGTGAAATTTGAAGTAAAAATGGAGGATCCAGACTACTTTCCACCATCCGCTAATAATCTACTCTAAGAGGTACTCACTACTGAATATAGGATTGTAGCTGAACCAACTAATGGAGATTCTATTTTCTTAAAATTAATTTTATTTTATTTTATTCAAACTGAATTATGCATATAAATACCTCGTCTTAACATACATTGATATTACATCATTATATATATATATATTCAGTACATTACAAAAATACATGCATGAGGATCATAATAGTTTAGTGTCTTTGGAAACTTGGAAAAAATATTCTATCCTGGTGAAAGATCTTTAATATCTCTCATAAATATCTCCACCTTTATTACTTATACCTAAAACCATTCTTCATAACCCAGGGAAAGGAAACATATGAATGGGGTGACCTCAAATGCTCAGTAAGGGTAAACAAGAGAGATATGTAAGCATAATCATGAGAATAAGGGTATGAGAACATGGTCATGAAAATATATGATCATACCCTGCATATATCGAATATCATATACATGAATCATGGTATAAATAATGGAAGTTCATATGACATTAGTCATAAGGTATTAAAGATCATAATACATGAAAGAATAACATCAAAATAAAACATGGAATTGTGGAGGACACATAAGCATATAATATTATTTCTATAGTATTCAAGGAATCACTACCAATACCATATTTGGTAGTACGGTTTTACTTCACATACCATCTTGGTAGTAATTGTTCACTCCCATAGCCATCATAATAGCATGAGTTCACTTTTGATACCATATTGGTAGTCATGGTTCACTCCCATGGCCATCTTAGTAGCATGAGGTCACTCATAATACCATCTTGGTAGTCATGGTTCACTCCTATGTCCATGTTAATAGTTAAGGTTAATTCCATGGCAATATTAGTCTATCTCATGAGATATAAATATTACCCAATGCAATGGAGGTATATATAGGTCCCACCTATCTCATAATGAAATCATACATACATGTGCCACAAGATCATAAATAATCATATCATAACCCATGAAATTAAATAGGTATTATAAACATGTAATCTTATCATAACCTATGGAAAAAGAAAGGTTTCATAATCATTTCATCATAAACATAACCTGGGAAAAGAAGCGGGTTTCAAATGAATATTACCCTTGAAAGAGAAATGGGTTTCATAAAGACCATGACATTAAGAGTAACCCATCCATAGAAATAATATGAATGGAACCTTCATATCATTTCCTAAAAAATAATGACGAACATCAACATATGTAATCTTAGATAGAAAACAGTTTTGAAATATCTTTTAAAAATTTTTATTAAAGAAAACATCCATTATTCTTTGAAAAAGGTTTTTTAATACATAAAACCATTTAAAAATAATTTTTTTATGAAGTACCTTTAAAAATTATAAATATGACTTAAAATCATTTTAAAACCATTTTCCTTGAAAACTTATTAAATAAGCTTCAAAACATTTTAAAAACATATTTCTTTGAAAACACTTTTAAAACTTATAATGAAAGATTGAAAAAATTTTGAATACCATTTATTTAAAAATAATTTGAAAATATATAAAATAATATTGAAAACGTTTAAAATAATATTAAAAACGTTTTGAAAACCATTTTTCATGGAAATAATTTTAAAAAAACTTTCTTAAAAATTAACCCTTTAAACATGCAAAGGAATCTTTAAAGAAATGATGGTGGGTAAATCCATACATTTTGTATGAGTTAAAATGAATATTCATTTTTCATAGTAAAAAGGATAGAAAAATTCTTTGATCAAAAAGCGATAAGAAGATCAATTTTATAATTGGTAAAATAAAAAAGGGTAAACATTTATTTTAATGATAATATGATATTAGTAGAGTATTCATGGAAACCCTTTATAGAAAACATGTTTTTGAAAGAACATAGATTTTTGACTGAAGAGAGGGTAAATTTGAGCTTTCCTAAAAACAATTTCTTAACTATATTATATAGAAAAGAGTATAAAAATGGTACCAATACATTATTATATTATGAATAACCTGAGGATAATAAAATTCATTATTTTTCAAGAGACAATGATAATGATATTTCCTAAAATAAATCATAAGCATAAAAAATCACAAAAAGCGATGGGATTATTTCAATAAACTCTTATAACTTGGTCACTAAGGATCATACTATCCATGTAAGAAAAATAAAATTAACATAATCTTAAAATATCATTAAAAGTATTATATTCATGATATAACATGTAAAATGGTAGTATATACAACTCAAAAATTAATTTAGGTGCAAAACAAAACATGAGTCTCAAAGAAAGAAAATTGAGACAAAACTATTTTACCGATTTGGTAAATTTTTAAACATAAAACCCATGAAAGAAAGGTCATAAAATGGATATGTGAATACCCATAAATTTAATTATAAGATAAATAGAATTAAATCATGTTCAGTACATACACCACACAAAATAAAAGAGTTTAAAACATAACATGTATCTCACATAAATAAAAATTGAGATGAAATTCCCTTACCTTGTGTCTTGACTCTCATCATACTCCTTGAAACCAACTGTATATTAAATATAAATTTATTAAATATATTTTACAAAACCATATTATTATACATAATACCTTATATGGTTTTATTATAACCTTATATTACCCTCTTGTTAACAATCCTATGTTAAGGTTTTACTTCGGGTAATATTCGCTTTATTTTTTATATGTATCTTAATTTTTTATATTTTTTGTCCTTATACTTATATCCTGATTCCAGAATGTAAAAAATGTTATAGATATCATTTATATTCAGTATATATGTATTTTAATAATCTATAGAATATATAAGTATGAAACAGAATACACTGTTCCTAGAGACGGTAGGTCGTACGTATACATGAACGCTATTTTCGTTTAATTATTATGTTCAGAGAAAGAAAGTAAAAGAAATATATGTTTATATATATATAATTATTAAACTATATTTATTATATTATATATATCATATATATTCACTAAAATCATCCTTAATACAATCCATGTAGTGTATGAACAAATCATATCACTTTGAGGGGGCGGTAGTCTACACTTCGTCAACTGAAATTATCATATTTACATAAGATGGAAAGTATAAAGGTATGTTACAAAAAAGATTATAGAAAAATTAAGACATTATAAATATAATATATATCATATATAAACATTTTTTTCACCATAATGTCCACAATGATAGGTGGTAATGGAAAAAATAAACAATCACCGTTTCGTGAGGCAGTAGTTCACCCTACAGAGAAACAATATGTGTGTTACCCATTATATAGAGAACTGTGTATGTGTAGGTTGAACCATTTACATAAAAAAACACTAGTATATTTAGGATATTTTTATTTTTATATAAGAATATAATAGATATAGTTGTCGTGGTTGGAGAAGGAAAATAATAGAAAGGACTTGATAGAAGATGTTACCTCTTAATCGGGAAACTCCTTTTGGTTTGGGCCAAAAATATTCCTTGGATTGAATTATTCCCAAGGGAAGGATTCTATTAGTAAGGGAGTATTTATGGTAAGTTTTTTTTCATAGGGATTGGATGGGAACAAGAGTTTTGAGTGGTGTGAGTAAATGGGAGATGTGGTGGCTTTTTATATGGAACTAAAAAGACTCACTTGGAATTTTTAGAAACAAGTTAGGTGTACACATGTTATTACCTAAAAAAAGTCATAAAAACCCAAAAAAAATAAAGGAAGGTGCATGGAATAAATATGGACATAAAATTGGTGTTGGAAAAGTGGATATATCATTTTTCTCATTAATTTTCAGGTTTATTCCCTAATTAATCTTAATTTGGCCTTTATCACTATGATTAATTTTAATCACTTTTACTAATCATTTTGGTCAATAATTAACTTGGTATTATTAGACTCTAAAATTTATACTGAATAAAATTGTTTATATAGTTTTTTATTAATTAAAATCATAGAATTGGAAAAATTAAAATTAATTCTAATCCCACAGACGAGACGAAATAACAGGTTTTTAATGCCTAAAAATATTAAAAAGTTTGTTAAGATTTTTTATTCAATATCAAATTCAATTTTATTATAATGAATGAAATTTTATTAATAGATTTAATATTTTTTTAATGTTACTCTAAAACAAATTTATACTATCATTTAACATCAATAACTAATTAAAAAAATTAGTTTTAACTAAAAAGCAGTATTTTCAGTATTCATCAAAAAATGAAGTTACACAGAAAAATAAAAAATATTCACCCAAGGATAATTTCGACAATATGAATTCAAAAAAGAATGTTATTTTATGAAATTAAGTTTTTATATGTACCTAAAATTAATATTATTATTAAAAGCGGTTTATTCAAGAAAATGATTTTTTTAACATTAAATGAATTTACAAAAAACATATATTTCATTGTCAATATGTTTTATTTATGTAATAAAATTATAAATAGCATTTTAAAATTAGTTATTACTATTCCTATGACTATGTTTATTGGGAAGTTTATAATTATATTATTAAAAAAATGTTCCAATGAAACACAATGTTGCGTGCATCATACACCAAGTCAGTGTTTCATGTAACGTGCGCCAAGTCATACACCAAGTCTGTGTTGCATGTAATGTACACCAAGTCAGTTTCATGTGAAAGGAATATTTGAATTAGTTAATACCTAGTCATAAATTAAAATTTAATTTATTATGGTAAAACATCTTTGTGACCATAATAACATTTTCTTTTATATTTAGTCGACTTTTATATTCATTTATAATTAATTGGTAACCTATGAATTTATATTTTATTGTGAAAAACATATATTTTCATAGATTAGTTTGTACTATTCATAGCCTCTCATTTAATATCCCGGTTTTATCTTATTATATTAAATAATCATATTTTAGTAATAAATTATTGTTCGCTAAACATCGATCATGCATGTTACACAAATCATCGAGGAATGTCATTGTTGGATATAATTCAAGCTTACCTCATTGTTTTGTGTAGAGAAAGATAAAGTTTATGTTTCTTGTAAAGCCTAATTAACTTAGTTTTGTGTATAACTCAAGCCAAACATAGTTATTTAATAAAACAAACTATCTTAAATATTATATGAAATGGAAAATATCAAAAAGGATAATTAATTAAAAAAATAATTCACAAAATACAAGGGGGTTACATTCTACCCCCTTAAAAATTAATTTCACTCTCAAAATTCATTTGGGGTGTGGATGATTTAATACTTGAAAGTTCATTCCTAGAAACCCACAATTTACAAATGAATATGAACTCTTCCTTTAAAAATGGAAATTTTGAACAATAATAGTTACCCAAAATAATATATAACTAGTTTTACACATTGTAAAACATAGGTTGGGAGTGAAGATTGGAGATAGAGGAAAAGAATAAATATTTATAGACAGTGATTGAGGTCATCAATCACAAATAAGTGAATTATCAAGTAAAAGTTAAAGGAATAAAATTCATAAATCTATAATGATTTAAAAGGCCATCAGTTCAATAAAAATTAAGGTAGTAGGACAATACATTTTCATTTTTGATCGTTATCCTATCATTGAGTAATTATTTTATTGACCAAGAATACATGAAAATATATTTTTGGTTGTGATTTTATCTTTTTAAAATTCATCCTATACTTTAATAAATGGATGTCAAGAAATTAACTTTGATGCCCGAAACACTAAAATACACTTTTAGTAGATATTAAGGCCAATAAAAGAAAGAAAAGTATTACTATTCATCTATAACTATTATTAAAAATCATTATGGTTAATACATTAATCTCTAAACATAAAAAGTATCACCATTATTTCATCATATATAATTACTCATCAAAAAAATATTTACACATAAACTAGGACATCATGTAGGCTAGTGGTAAGCCTAAAACTCTTATCATCATTTGATAGTGGTTCAAGACCCATGACCTTTCTGGTCTTGATTCTTTTTTACTTAAAATACATGATGTCATTTTCTAATACCACACTAATATAATTACCAAAATAAATATCGTAGAAATCCTTGAAATAAGATTAATCACTAAATAACCTTTTATATGAGGTTTTTAATAAAAATAAATACATAAATACCTCCTATGTAGTTTAACTTAAAATTTTTATTAATGGTTAACCTTTTAAGCCTTTTGAAAGTTGGAAATCCAAATCATTAGAAAGAAATTAATTAAATCACATTAACATTTATCCCCTATATATCATGATATACCACATGGTTTTCACATACCAGACATGTGAATACCCTCATCGTATATTCCCTTGAAACATGGTGATAACCTTAATTACTATAAATCATTTTTATAAATCATGCACGATTCTATATTAAAAAGTATATTGGATCTATTTCTTAAATCAAAAAATGTTGTAACCTTTATACTTGATGACATAGAACACCTTTTCAATAATAATCTCTATGGTAATCAATACTGTCTAATTTACTTATTTATAACCCATATATATTTATCCAAACAACATTATATTAATATAAAAACATATTAAGGGTTAATTTTCCTTAATCAAAATATCACCTTGTCATTGAATCACTTCCCTAGTATATTAGAAAGATTCAACATAAACTTTTAAATACTGATAAAAAACATATGTATAAAAATCCTTGTATACTTCATCATTAATAATTTTTTGAAACCAAATACATAAAAACAATGATTAATTAATCCTTGTTCCATTAACAATGATACCTCATCCCATTATATAATTCCTCTTTCATTTCACATTTTGTTTGTATTCTCTACATCATCAATAATGTAAACATTATTCACACCACCTTACTAATTTTATTTAGGAAATTTTCTCTTGGGACATTGAGTTGCATAAAGACCATTTATTCCACACATAAAACACTTAACCTTCAATGAAGACTTAGGGAGGAAAATATTCTCATCCATTTTGTTAACCAAACTATTCATTTTCCCTTATAGTCACATGATTTGTGCCCTTATTTTTGATAGTTAAAACATCTTTTTTCCTCAAATACATTACTTTGGCGATTCTTTCCACACTCTTGACACAAAGGAAACCATATATTCTTTCCTCCATGGTTTCCATTACCCAAAATCTCTGCAAACTCCTTCTTTATCTTCCATAGTGATTCTGAGAGTTGGTTAAGGTACATGTGGTTAATCCTGATCCCTGAAAATTGATTAGGTAGGATAACAACATATTTCACTCTAGGGATCATCCCACTTGACTGCTCATTAGAAAATCACCCATCACATTCAATATTAATCCAGTTCCTTCTAATTCGGGACATTGAATAAAACAAAAAACATATTGTGAGAATTACTTATCATTGTATAAAACCATATAGTCATGAAATGATTTACTTTTGGGATTTATAAATCATGACACATTCCTTAATATATGAAATCCTAGGTTCACCTTAGGATATTCATAGAAAAATTATATCTAAATCATTCATGATGGTTCATGAAGAGTTTGTGAATTTCCCAAGCATATCTCCTAAGAATGTCAAAACAGGTGTTAAATAAGGCTCGTTGTCGTGTACCAGATTACCTCGAGTCAAGAATAAAACATCTTGTCATAGTTTTTACACCTAGGTATATCTGTGCCACAACCACAAACATTTGTAGTATCTAGACATGGATGAATTGCTAATAAACCACTCACTCTACCCTTTAAAAAAATTCCAAGATATTTTCCTAGACATTGACTCAACCTTAATATTATCCATTGAGACATACCTAGACATATCCTTAGAAATAAATATAGGGATCTCACTAATGTTTTCTAATCCTATATTCCAAAAGTTGACTAAATATTCATTTAATACCAATTATAGAGACCTAGGATAAATATACATAGACATTACATCATTATATATGTATATTGAGTATATTAAAACAATACATTCCTAAGGACCATAATAGTTTAGTGTCTTTAGAAACTTGGAAACAAAATATTATATCCTGGCGAAAGATCTTCAACATATCCCATAAATATCTCCACCTTTAGTACTTCTACTTAAAACCTTTATTCATAACCTGTGGAAAGGAAACATAAGAAAGGGGTGATCTTAAATTCCTAGTAAGGGTAAACAAGGGAGATATTTATGAAAAATAATTATCACAAGGGTATGAGAACATGGTCATGAAAATATAAGATCATACCCTACATATCAATGATCATAAACATGAATCATGGAAAAAATAGTTGCAGTTCATAAGACATGATTCATAAGTAAATTAATAATATAATCCATGAAAGAATAACATAGGAATAAAACATTGAATTATTACTGACACATAATCATATAATATGATTTCTATAGTAGGAAAGGTATCACTTCAAAGACCAACTTGGAAGTATAGTTTCACTCCCCATACCATCTTGGTAGTCATGGTTCACTCCCATGGTCATCTTAGTAGCATGAGTTTAATACTCATACTATCTTGGTATTCATGGTTAACTCCCATTGCCATCTTAATAGCATGAGTTCACTCCTCTTACCATATTGGTAGTCATGGTTCACTCCTATGTCT
Organism: Viscum album; assembly: GCA_963277665.1. Lineage (NCBI taxonomy): Eukaryota > Viridiplantae > Streptophyta > Magnoliopsida > Santalales > Viscaceae > Viscum > Viscum album. Next base: position 1,885,227,769 of record OY728132.1, read on the forward strand.
ATCTTAGTATGAAATGTTCATTCCCAATACTATCTTAGTCCATATTATGAGATATAAATATTTACCCAATGCATTGGATGGAGATATAGGTCTCAATCGTCTCATAATGAAATTATACATACATGTGCCGTAGGATCATAAATAATCATATGATAACCCATGGAATGAACTGGTATTATAAACATGTAATATTATCATAACCTGTAGAAAAAGATAGGATTTATAATCACTTCATAATAAACATAACCCACGAAAATAAGCGGGTTTGAAAAGCATATAACCCGTTAAAGGGAAATAAGTTTCATGAAGACAATGAAATTAATTGTAACCCATTCATAGAAAGAATATGAATTGAAAATTTAGATTATTTCCTGAAAGGTCATGAGTAACATCAACAGATGTAATCTTATATGGAAAATAATTTTGAAATATCATTCAAAAACGTTTCTTGAGGAAAATATCCATTATTCATTGAAAAATGATATTTATTATATAAAAACATTTGAAAATAATTTTCTCAGAAAGTAACTTTAAAACTTATAAGTAATACTTGAAATCATTTGAATTCTTTTCCTTGAACATTTATAAAATAAGCTTCAAAACATATTTAAAACCTTTTTCTCTAAAAACACTTTAAAAACTTATGAAGAATGATTGAAAACATTTTGAAAATAATTTCTTTGAAAATAATTTTAAAAAATATAAATAAAGATTGAAAATGTTTTTAAAACTATTTCTATGAAAATAATTTTAAAATCTTATAAATAAATATTTAAAATGTTTTGAAAACCATTTCTTTTAAAATAATTTGAAAACTTATAAATCAATCTGGAAAATTTTTTGAATAACATTTTCCTTGAAAACATATAAAATAATATTGAAAATGATTTGAAAACCATTTTTCTTGAAAATAATAAAGAAACACTTTCTTAAAAATGAAACCTTTAAACATGAAAAATAAGCTTCACAAAAATATTGATGGGTAAATATGTACATGTTTTACAAGGTAAAATAAATAACCCCTTTTCTTGGTAAAAATGTTAGAAACACTACATGATCGAAAAGAGTCAATAAAATTATTTTGATAATTTTTAAAAGACAAAAAGGGTAAAAATTTATTTTAATTATAATATTATATTATTATAATATTCTTGAAAATCCTTTTTAGAAAACATGGTTTTTAAAGAAGACATATTTTCGATCAAAGAGAGGGTAATGTTGAGCTTTTCTAAAAAAAACTTACCTAAATATCTTATATAACAAAGAGTAGAGGAATGGTACCAATAAATAATTATATTCTATATATATATATGATAATAAAATTAAATAATTTTCTAGAGATATTTATCATAATATTTCCTCAAATAAGGCATAAAAATAAATAATCTTGAAAATACACGAGATTGTTTCAATAAACTCTTATAACTCAGTAACTTGGGAGAAAACTCTCCATGTAAGAAAATGTAAATTAAATGAATATGAAAATACCATGAAAACTATTATACACAAGATATAACATGTAGTAGTAGCTTTTTTTATTCGAAAAGAAAAGGACAAGGAATTTAGTTGCATAACAAAACATGTGTATAAGTATATACACCTAAAAAAGAAATTTAGTTGCATAACAAAACATGTGTCTCAAAGAAGGCAAATTGAGACAAAACTATTTTATAGATTTGGTAACTTTTAAAAGATAAACCTCATGAAATAATGGTTATAAAATTGATATGTGAATAAATATAAAATTAAGTACAATATACATAGAATAAAATCATTATAAGTATATACACCACATAAAATTAAAGAGTGGAAAACATAACATGTATCTCACAGAAATAAAAAGTGATACGAAATCCCCTTACCTTGTGTCGTGACTCTCATCATACTCATTAAAAGAACTAGTTTAATAAATATAAATTTATAATAAATCTTTTACAGAACTATATTATTATATCTAATACCATATATGGTTTCATTATGATGTTATATTACCCTCTTTTTAACTATCCTATGTTAAGGTTTCACTTCGGGTAATATTTGCTTTGTTTTTCATATGTGTCTTAATTTGTTATATTGTTGGTCCTTATACTTATATAATGATTCCAAAATGTATAAAATTATATAAATATCATTTATATATAGTATATTAATACTATAATATTATATATAATATATAATTATGAAATTAAATACACCCTTCATGGAGACAGTAGTCCGTACGTACGCATGAATGCTATTTCCATTTAATTTTCATGTTGAGAGAAATAAAGTAAAATAAAAATATGTATATATATATCATTATAAAATTAGATTTATTATATCTTATATATAATATATATTCACTAAAATCATCCTTAATACAATCCATGTAGTGTATGAACGAATCATATTACTTTGAGGGGGCGGTAGTCCACAATTCCTCAAATTAAATTATCATATATAAATAAGATTTAAAGAATAAAGGTATATTCCCAATAAAAATTATAGAAGAATAAAGACATTATAAATATAATATATATCATATATAAAAATATTTTCTATCATAATTACCACCATGTTAATTGGTAATGAAAAAATGAACAATCATCATTTCGTGAGGCAGTAGTTTGCCGTACACAAAAACAATATGTTAGTTACCCATTAGATGGAGGTGTGTGTAAGTGTAAGTAGAAAAAATTTCATAAAAGTATCCTAGTAAATTCAGGATACTAGTTTTGATATATAAGAAAATAATAAATAAATTTTATTTGGTGGAGAAGGAAAATAAAAGAAAGTACTTGAGAGAAGATGTTACCTCTTAATCGATTAACCTTTTTTGGTTTGTGCCAAAAGGATTCCCTGGATTTACTTTTTCCCAAGGGAAGGATTATACTAGTAAGGGAGAATTTCTGGGAAGTGGATTTTTCTTAAATTTTCTGAATTTAATAGGTTTGATAGGTGTGAGGAAGTGGGATAACTGGTGGATTTTTATACGGAACAAAAAGAACTCACTTGGAGTTTTTAGAAAAAGTTAGGTGTACACATGTTATTACCTAAAAAATTAATTAAAAAATAAAAAAAAACTCAATAATGGGAGGTTTAAGTCATAAATATGAACATAAGATGGGTTTTGGACAAGTTGATAGATCATTTGGGCTCTTAATTTTATGGATTAGTCCCTAATTAAGCTTTATTTGTCCTTAATCATTGTGAATAATTTTAATCACTTTTACTAATCATTTTGTTCAAAAATTAACATTCTCTTATTAAAAAATAAATATTATACATAATAAAATTATTTATGTTGGTTTTTTAAAAATATAGTCATAGAAGTAACAAAATCAATATTAATTCTTATCCCGTAGATGAGATGATATAACATGTTTTTAAAGTAGAAAAATGTTCAGAAGTTTGTTAAGATTTTATATTCAATTTGAATGTGAAATAGATTATAATGAATTAAATTGTATTAATATATGTAATATATATCTAATTTTACATTAAAAAAATTTATAATATCATTTAACATTAATAATAATTAAACAAAAAGGCAGTTTTTAACTAAAAAGGTGTATTTTTCACAATTCATCAAAAAATGAAGTTTCTCAGAAATATACCCAAAATTCAACCAAGGAAAATTTCGATATTATGAATTAAAAAATGAATTTTATTTTATCAAATTGAATTTTTAAATTTTATTAAAATTAATTTTACTATTAAAAGTGGTTCATTCAAGAAAACAGTATTTTTAACATAAAAGGACTTTTCCAAAAATCATATATTTCATTATCAATATACTTTTTTATATAAAAACATTATAATCAATATTTGAAAAGTATTTATTACTATTAATATAACTATGTTTAATGGATATGTTATAATTATATCATTAAAACATATGTTTTATAGAAACTCAGTGTTGTGTGCATCATATGCCAAGTCGGTGTTGCGGGTAACGTACCTCAAGTTGTATGCCAAGTTTGTGTTGTCTGGAATGTATACCATGTAGGTTCCATATGAAAGGAATGTTTTACGTAGTTAATTTTTATAAATATGTGGAAATTAGATTTATTAGGGTAAAACGGCTTTGTGATGATAATAATATTTCATTTTATGTTCAATCGATTTTCATATTCATTTTTAATTAATTTGTAACCTATGAATTCATATTATATTTTGTAAACCATATATATTAATAGATTAGTTAATATTATTCATAACCTATAATTTAACATCAATTTTTTATCTTATTATATCATGTCATCATATTATAATAATATATTATTTCTCAATAAACCTCAGTCTTGTGTGTTACACAAGTCATCGAGGAAAGTAATTATTACATATAACAAAAGATAACCTCAATATTCTGTTAGAGAAATCCATAGTTTATGTTGAGTGTAAAGAACAGTTAACTAGGTGTTGTTCATAATGAAATCCAAACATAATGCTTTAATAAAATAAACTATCTTTAGTGTTTCATGAAATGAATATTGTCCTAAAGGATAAATTAATTCGAAAAAAATAATTCACAAAATCTCAAGGTGTTACAGTGCATCACTCCTTAATGTTTTAATTATATATATTCAGGAAATATTTTATATTCCTTATATGTGGTTGAAGAAACTGGAAATTCACCTACTAAATAACACATAAAGAACCCTAATTTTAATGAACAAGCATTTGAGTATCCCCATAAGGTGATCAAAGTTATTGAGCCAGAGGAAATATAAAAGGAGACTGATCTTATTGAAGGGGAGAAATTACTTATTAAAAATTAATATTTTATTCATATAAAAATACCTTTTTACTCCACCTTTGATTATTCAAATCATGAATCCCATATTGGGCTAACACTGGAATAGAAAGAGAAGGTTTTATAAGTAGGAAACCATGGAAGTGGATGGTCTATACTTCATCGTACCTCTACCATGGAATCTATACCTAATTGTGAAGTGGGAAGATTTTTTTGTACTATATACACGGATAATTCCTCATGAAGAAGGATGAAGCACAAGATTGTAAAATCCATATGTGGTGGTTCAAATCAAAGGAGCTTCATCCACCATCAAACTTTGAATAATAGCTAGTAATTCCCTTTAAAGGAAGTAAAAATTTAGGGCCCACTTAGGTGATCATACCGAGACTTATCCCTTTATACTTTCTTTCTAGGTAGTTTGATTTCAATTTAATTTCTTAGGAAGTAGTCCAACATGAAACCCAATCTCTCTTTTCTTTTTGAGATTAAATGACATGATCCTTGTTCTTAATTGAGTAATTATATTTTTTAGGTTAAAAATGGTAGAATATATCCCCAAAAACCAATGAGGAAAGACGACCAGGCTTCATGGTAAAGGGAGTTCAATTTTTATTTTTTATCTTTTAAAATCATAATTTTTTTTCGAAAACTTGTTTTGAGCTTTAAAGTTGAAATTGCATACCCACACATGAAATCATGTTTTACTTGACTTATCTAAGAGAAATTTTTTTTATTAAAAATTCTATGATTCCATGTTTTATATTTAAATTTTAGTGATATTAAAAGAGTAAAATAGAAAACTGAATTATTTAAGTTAAGAATGGATATTAAAATGATGAATCATTATTTGAGGGAATTAATTGATACATGTAAATGAAATTTCCCTAAAAATTTTCAATGATTAGAATTAATAAAATTCATATGAATTTATTTGTTATAAATAATCATGCCTTGAGTGATTGTCCCAAATCACATTTCCAATCCTGATATTATTTCTAAACCAATTAATTACTATTTTATTCTTGATCATATTTATTTAGTGATATTGGGACATGTCACTGACCATAACTTGATTTTGAACTTGTCAAACTATGATTGTAAAAAAACATTTAAAATAATTGAAACATATTTTTAAAAACCACTTATCCTTAAAATACCGCCTTTACATCAATATTTTGGTAAGACCATAGAGATCATGAAATACCTTGTTAATAATTATCCATGTTTCAATCCATTTTTATCTATTCCAACCCTCTGCTTAATATTTTTATGATATTTTTAATTTGAAGTGTATAGGTAAAGGGGATCATGGTGGAAGGGATTATTTACATTATAAGGAAAAAATTTTGGGGTGTTTATTTTATAAATAAAGTAAGGTTCTTAATACAAACATTTTACTTTATTGTTTTTGTCTTCTTGATATATTAAAAATGAAAAAGAAAAAAACGAAAAAAATAGAAAAATAGTCTTTGATTTGGGAAAACGAAAAATCCCCATTACTAGACCTATGATTTTTATCATATTTGGTTAAGGGGTGGATGTTAGGTTTATTCTAAGAATAAATTTTGAAAAAAAAAGAAAATGTTCTTTGAAAATGAAAAAGGGTTATAAAAGTGGAGAAAGTTTCCAGAAAAGATAGAAATAATTCATTATGCTTAAATTGATCTTGATATTTGATTTAAATTTTGGGTAAGTTGGTATTTTTTTATAATTTTAAGGGGATACATTCATTATGGTTTAAATATTAAAATAATATTTTATTCTCTAAGAGATAAACCACCTCATTTAGATTTAATTTTTAATATCAATTCCTACAAAACTTAAGACTCAGATACATTTGAATCTAAATAGAAAGACCTTGTGATTTTATCTTCCTTTTTTACTTTACAAAGTAGAGAAAGTAGTTTATTACAATTTTATGGATAAGAAGCTTTTTCTTATGATTTGAGAATTAATCTACTTGAATTATATCATGAGAGATAAGGGAAAGGATTAAAAAATAAGGTAAATCATTATTTGAAATTTTTAAAAATTATGAATTAAGGAACTTGAATTAACGAGAAGAGAAGTTTCACATATTTCAAATGAGTAAAATTAAAATTCTTTATTTAATTATTTCTTTGATGATTGTGAAATAAAGTTGATATTTTATATGGATTTTTGAGATTTTGATTTAAAATTGAGAATTTTTTTATTTTATTACCTTGAAATTTGAATATTGATAACAATGGTTCCCTCTTAAACTTAATTTTGAGATTTTATATTTGAGGATAAACATGGTTTAAGTGTGGGGTTATTTGGAATACATAAATTATGTGTATATTGTTAATAAAATTTCAATTATTTATATGTTTTTTTAATGAATTAATCCATTTTTTCAATGTTTTAATCAAATGTTTGAATTTAAATTTGAGATCATAAAAATGGTTTGAAAAAAATAAATTGATTGACTTTTTAATTTTTCAATTAAAATTGTTAATAAACTTTTTTTAATCTAAATTGTTTCTAAAAATATTTTATTTAAACTTTATCTAAAAAATATGGCCAAAACTAGAAGGCCTTCAACCTATGGGGAGTGCTCCACATAGCTAGTTTAGGTGATCCAACTGGCTAAGGAACCCATAGAGAGGGCCCACTAGGGATAGCGAGAGCTCTTGATGATCAAATCCATGGACAAGTTGGGCTGTAGGTGGTGAACCCCATGGTGAGTAGGGTAGGTCAAATCCCAGGAATTCATGGTGCATTCCCATAGTATGTGTGTCCATGTGGTATGTAAGAGACCCTCCCCACAATAGTCATTCGACAGATGGCTCCTAAAAATAGCCTTATAAGGGAGAGGTTCTAATGTCCTTATTTCGATGTAAGACATAAGCTCCACTGTGGCACCGCCGCATGCCACCGCGTTATGCCACCTACCACTTCTCTACTGCCCAACCTTCACTCTAGACCTCTTACCACATCCATTCCTGTTCACCCCTACATCTCTGGGTTTCCACTATGTCACCCAAATGTCTCTAAATGTCACTATCCACCATGGAAACCTTTACTTCATCGCTCCTCCTTGATCATGTTCTTCCTCTTACTATGGTCGCCCCGAGAGAATCTGCTACCATCACTACCTCCTAAATGAAGTCCCAAATCCCACGTAGCATCGAAGAAATAACTTCTTCACATGGATTCATTCTATGTGAGATCTTCATTCACTATGGGTCTTGGGGTTATTTAAATCCTATGGATATTTCCCCCTAATTTGAGAGTTCCTTGATGGTAGAGGGAGAACAACACCCCTCCTAACTACCTATAAAATTATCTTCCCCCTGCCATGAAGAGGGAGCTCAACACCAAGGGATAGAAACCCACCTGTAGAGAGAAAATGGCTTCTTTTATTATATTTCTCATGTTATTTTTTCTTCTTTTCATTTTTTTATTTAATTCATTTTGTAATAATTTTTATTTTTAATTTTTATTTAAATTTTCTTTAATTAAATTAATAAATTTCATGACTGTTTCTAGAATTGTGTCACCAACCATTTCATCCATTTTTCTTCTCATTCTTCATAAAATTATTCTACTTCTTTATTTTATCTTTTTTTTGAATAATAATAACAATTAATAATAAAAATAAAAATAAAAATATAATAATAATAATTATTATTAATAATAGAATAATAATAATAATTATTTTATCAATTTTATTTTATTTTATTATTTTCTTCTCCAATTATTCCGTTTTTGGTAATAATAATAATAATAATAATAATAATTATTAATTTTAACATTCCCTATTAATTATATAAATATTATATATTTTATTTCTTATTTTATTATTCTTTTTTATATATTATTTTTATTTATCTCTCTCTTCCCATTCTATGCTATTTTATTCTTTTATGTTATTATTTTATCATCCCCATTCATTTCAATTTATTCTTTCATTTATTTTATTATATTCTATTTTTATTCCATCCACTCCATCTAGTGATATCTTACTCTTGAAAATGAGAGGCTGACCCCGAGGCTTGGCCCTGTGGGAGGTCATGATGTTCTTGAATTTTTCTTAATGTTTATTTTAATTTTGTGATAGATTTGACTAACATGCATGAGTGAGGTGAATGTCCCTGATATAGTGACTTACCTCAATGGAATGAAACTCAAAAAAAATTTATTCTTTCATTTAATATCTTTTACCTCTCTCTATTGGCTATTTCTTCACATGATAAACTTTAACTGATCAATGGATGAAATGGAATTGAATGATCCAGGTCTTGGTAAATAACACATCCTATAATAAGGTGTGTCATCAACCTTTATTAAATGAGGAGACAAAATTTATATTTCTTAATCATTCTATAATTTTCACAATTTATAAATTAATAATAGTAGTTCGAACACAACATTTCATGTTTGTATTATCAAACTAAAATCAATTATAAGAAGGATAATAGTGATTGAATCCAAAACTGGACCTAGAACCAAGTTCTTTTTTTTCTTTACTTATTCTATTATGATTTTAATGGTTGTATAAATTATAATTTCCATTTTTTTAATTATTAAAAAAACCAAAAATAATTATAATTGTTTTAATTAAATAATCAAAACACCAAATAGAATTAGTTTACGAAATTTAGAATAATTTAGTGAACAAACTAAAATGATACTCAAGTGAGATGACCCTAGTCAACCGCTATGCTGCACTAGGATTTTTTTTCTTTTGACCACACCCCGTGATAGGTGTGTGTCACATATTATTCCACAATTACCAAAGTGGTATGTGTTTAATGTTACAATATCATTTTTTATTGAGATTTTTATGATAATTCTTCCAATAAAGACATTTCATCATATAAATATCAACAATATAATTAATTTTTTTATCCTATAATTACTTATAGAAATTATATGTTTTAATTTCATTTTTCTATATTTGTGTACTCATGTTTTCAAAAATAATTCTTTTAATGAAAAATGAATTTATTTCTCCCTTTAGTATAAAATCGTTTTTATTCCATATCCATGTTTTCCAAAAATGTTTTCCAGAATGTTTTTAATATTATATTTGGATTTTTAAGGTTATTTTTCCCATGTTTTAATTTTAAAAAAATGATTTAAAAGTAATATTCTTTTCATTTTATGAATAAGGTACATATGAATTTTTACCATAAAGTAAAAAGAATATTTATGTTCACCTACCAAACATGATTTTTTTTTCAAATATTATAACCACTCAATTATTTTAAGCATCCTTTATAATTTTAAAAGGATATTTTCAATGAAAATCATTTCTATAGAATTTTAGATTTTTGGTTTTAAATAAGTGATTTCAAATTTGAAAACATATTTTCCTCATGAAATGTTCTAAGTAGGTTTTTAAAATAATTTTCCATCTAATATGACATCCTTTGAGGTTCCATAATTTTTAATGGGGATATGATCCAATTATACCATCCTTATTCTATATCTGTATGGTTTATAATTATGATGAAAATATTTTTATGAAATCCATTCCATTTCCATGTGTTATGATATGATGAATTAATGAAACGATTATGAAACCTGTTTCTTTTACATGGGTTTTGTACTGATGGAATGTTTATGAAAGTCATTTATTTTAATGGTTTATTATATGATGAATTTTGTATGATATCATGGAACACATATGTATGATTTTCATTATGTGACGAATGGGTCTAGAATTATGTATCCCTTTTATACATTGGGTAAAAATGGATACCTCATGGGATAAAAAGGAATAGAATGGAGATTGAATCCAATTCAGTAAGGGACTCTATCCACTAGGACAGTCTTGGGAGCGAACCTCGACTACTATGATGGTTTGGGTGTGGGGGGGGGTAATTATTCCACTATTATAGTCTTGGTGTTGATCATTGGCTACTAAGGAAATGATTTTCTATGCTTATGTGTTTGAAAAAAATTTATGGCTTATGCCAATGTTATGATCCCATGGATTATGTTCTTTAATTAATTTATGATTCATGTCTTATAGACTACCACAATTTATTTCATCTATCAAGATTATGATCTATGATATTCTGGTTATGGTTTTCAAATGTTATTATAATGTTCTCATAAACTTGTTCTCCTGTAATATTTATTTCTCCCTTGTTTACGCTTACTGAGAATCTGATCTCATCCTTTATATGTTTTCTTTTCCTAGTTTATAAATAAAGGTATTATGTATGATATTTATAAGAAGGGTTAGAGTTATTAAGAACTTAGTGGGAGATAGTGTAGTTTACTTATGAACTGGTTTTCCATATATCCATGTTTCCAAAGATACTATACCTATATGATTTTGGTATGGATCATTATGTTACATAATGAAAATTCATCTAATAAGATGTAATATCTATGTAAAAAAAGTATGTGTAGCTATAGTAAGTATAAGCATAAGTAGAGGTACATGCATAGATAGCATAGATAACATAGTTATAATTTTTTTCTCACTGATGTCCTCTAACATATGTTGTTTAGAATTTTATATGGAAGGTTTAGAACTAAAAAAATAATTATATTTAGAATTTATTTAATTATTATTATGACACTTATATTAATTTTTATAGGTTTTGAACATGTGTTGTCATAAACATGGGGAAATTGGTGAGTATATAAACAACACACCAAAGATATATAGTGTGTCAGTTTATATCATATCATACCTTTTCTCTCTATTATAATATATCTAAAAAAATGGTTTATTTTTTAAATTTAAATTAGTATAAAAGTTTCTTTTTTTCATTTATGGAATATTGGAACAAAACTAGGGTTAACTTGACTTATGAGGTTCTTGGAGTCCATCACGACTTGACCCTGCCTAGACCCCTCCCTTGATCATTGTCATGATTGAGATTACCCCCCAAAGACCACATCTAATGGTTCATAGTTTGGTGATAATAATTTTGGTTATAAATCACATAAATGGGAGGTATTTCCCTCTAAACAACATAGTGGAATACTATAAAATCAATGAAAAATGCCGAACATGAGTAATAGGAAATCCATAATCAACTGAAATCATAAAAAGGTATATTGAATGAATTTAATACAACATAAAAAAACAAGAAAACTATAACTATGGAAAAAAAATTCTAAATACCAACATTGTAATAAAACCCAAAAATATGTATACCTTTAGGAATACAGAACAATTATCATCACTAATCTTACACTATAAACCCTGATCATTGACAAATCTATCAAAAAATACTATAAAATTATATATATATATATATATATAAGTAGGGGTGAGTATATACACATACTTAGTAGGATATCCCCAAAAGAACCAAATAACTTTGGAAATATCATACATGTATAATAATGAAAATTTTAAATATCTAAGTCACTGTCTTGATCTCACTACACTGTTATACATACATAATAATGAAATACTAGGAATTTATAAGTCACTATAATGATCTCACTATAATTTAATCCAAACCTTAGGGATATCTAGGTTATCCTACAAGTCTTTTCTTAACCCTATAAATTATATACTTGAATTTAATTTTCATCAAATCAGTAAGCACACACTCCAAAAACATATGAGTAATACATATAAATAGGCATCACATTGATAAAAAAATAACTATAAGTTCCCCCACAAACCACTTCTAACAACCCAGCCACTATAGTCCAAATGTATCATGGAATGAAGGACCAAAACCTCATTCCATCCCCCTTATATGTATATAAACCATAAATATAAATCATAAAGGCAAAAACTTTGTGTGTCAGTAGTCCTACCACTAGTATCATATTGAGTACTGCCACATCATGGTATCATGTGTGATACTATTGGGTTTTGGGCCCTAAAACCAATGACGATATACATTAGATCACCATAATATCTTTGGGGTTCAATATTTATAAATATATTATAAAATTATTATTATTCTACTACATGAAATCTCTTTCATAAATTCTTAAGGATGCTTGTATCACAGAAAGATCATTATAGTTACCAGCTATGATGAGATCCTAGAAGTGATATGAAAATATTCTTAAAAAAATGTTATACAGATGGATGATATCATTTAATAGGAGGAAAATAGTACCATATATTAGGGGTGGAGACTCATATAACTTTGAGACACTTTCTCAGGATGCACACTCTTGGTATTTTTCAAAATAAGAGATTATGAAAACATGACATACTGGTAGAAAATACACATTTATATGTATCATTGGATTCTCTTATACGTGGATTTGTGTAATGTACTTATAATTTAATATTATTATTAATACATATAACAATTTTTGTACTTTTATGTATTGATGAAAACTAGTATAACATTTTCTTATGGAAATGTAAGATATGTTTGGTGTGACACGAGTGATATTACATTAAGGAATAATTCAAGAATGGATTTATTCCTTCACATTTTATTGTAAGTTTATATATTTGTACCTTTGATGGGAATAAAAATACCTGGTTAATTCCATGTCCCTATAATTTTGTTGTCAAGTTCATTTTTTGGATTTCAAAGAAAGAAACATCAAGTATATAAGTTGATGGAACCATCATGAAAATTTTCTGATTAGAAATATCACAATAAATGGAATATATTACAAAGTGTATATTCATATATGGATATTGTCATTTTATAATTTAACTTTGTTATATATGGGATCCTTTATGTTTTGTTATATTCTAACTATAGACTTTAGGAAATACTGACTAATTCCACTGAGAAAGGGGCCTATCGATTTACACACCAAGTATATTCAGAACCTAAGATAATGTATATATAAATTTAATATAAAGAATAAATTTTATTCTCATTCATGGTTTAATAATTATTCATGTTTGGTTGATCACATAAATTTAGTCACTAGTTATTTAAAAAAATATTATATTAGTTGAATATTAAATAATTATTCATTCAGTAGATAATTAATAATTACTTTAATATAAAATATTTATTTATTAAGGGTCATTATAAATGAATCAAATATTTATATTACACCCAAGGGTTGAATTTATTTTCAATAGTAAATATGTGAGGTGGTGGTGCTTGGAGAATTGTTATGGATTTAGAAAATGTCATTGTATGTCATTCTCATTTAATTATCCTTGTGATGTTTCTTATAGAATTGTTATGGATTCAGTTTATGGAATTAGAATTCATGCTTATATAATTCTCTTTATTTCAAATGTGCTGATTTTTGAACTGATCTTAAATGTCAAGTAAATGTTCTAAGGAGTGATAAAAATGTGTTAAAGAGTTCACAATGTTTCAATAAGTGAACATAACTTATTTGAGTGAATAGGAATATAATAAGACCATGAAAATATTTGTTTTCCTAAAGTATTTAATGATTTACATGAAAAAACAAATTTCATAATGGAATTTGAAAGTGTCCATTCAGGAATATTAATACATATTATTTATGTATGAATAATATTTGATTATAAATATAGGTATATGGATTATAAATTTATGAGTATTATATTTCATTTAGTTTTATATTTAGATAAATATTTTGTTAAGCCTTTTCCAAAAAAACTATATGCCACTAGCTAGAAATCCAAGGGACTCTACAGCTACTACCTAGGTAGGTAGGGTCAATATCTGTCTATCCATGCCAATGGATAAAGGCAGTGTGATCCTATATGGGTGTAAGAATGTGTTCATGGGTGAGTGAACAGTTCATAGTGGTTCCATCATGTGGGGTGTCACAATGGTGGAGAAGCGAACATGGGTCGATGCTAATGGGGGATCGAGAGTGGACTCATGTACTCATATCTGGTAGTAATATAGAATACTGAGGGTAATATGGAAATTCTAGAAAAATAGAAAAATCGATGTGGGATGATTGAATGTGAGGATTCATATTCATACACTTAAATGTTATGCATAGAACATGGGTTATACAATGCAACTAATCTTGGCCATCTGATCTCTTCCAGTGATCAGCATCATTATCCCACAGTTGAGTATTCTTCTATGTAGAGATATTCCACCATTAGTGATCCATGAGGATTGAGATTCAAAACTGCATATATATTTAAGAATGACACATCAATAACATAAGAATTAAACAAATCCAAAGAATTCATTTCACATGAAATTCATTCATCAACCATGAATGAACAAAATGAAATTGAGCCGTTTAGCACTTGATGATATAGAGTATTTAGAAAAAGTAAAATCTAGGTTAAAATTAAAATTAGGATAAAAAATAAGACATTCATGACGTTTATCATGCATGAATATACTTTTAATGAGTTTAATGAAGATTTATCATGATATAATGAGGAATCCATGAACTGAAACCATGTCCATAAAGCCCAGTGGATTCAAGGATAAGGCATGAAGATTAATTTGTGATCTCTGCCACGTATAAATGCATAAATTTGGAGATGTATGAAGAATAAATTCCTAAAACCTTTGAGTGTTTAAATGATCTATGTTGTTATTCATTCCATGTGAAGAAACATAAATCCCAAGTCTTCTAGAATTTAAATAATGTTTAAATGTTTTATGAGATACTTCATTAAACACGATAGATGAGTTTCAAGCATGAAGGGTGATCTATGGAGGATATCAAACATGTGAGAAGGAGAGGATAATACTTGTATGCCTTGGTTATTTTAGATATGATCCATACTGAAGATAATACCCCTAGTATCACTTCAGTATTTTAAATAATAATTCTTTAATTTAAAACACAATGTTTATGTGGTATTTACAATTGAAAAAATAATACCTAAGAACGAACTAGTATTTATATTTTAATGGGGAAATTAAATGTGGTACTATTAAAACATTTAAATGTGCATTTAAATGATGGATTTTAAATCATGTAATAATGAGTTATTATCACTTGAATAATTATTGTTTTATGGTGGATAAATTGTTGATATAGGTGATATAAAAAATTTAGTGAAAAATATTAAGACACATTGCATACATTATAGAAGAACTATTTTGAAACTCTGTAACATATTTGTATTAAAGATATAAGGTGAGTTTTTAGACTAGTGGAACTAATAAATAGTGGTTGTCACTAAATATCTTAAATAAGTATCAAGACCATATTTGCTGAAGTTCTTGAGAAAGTACCCAAGAAAGGGACGTCTCACTTTCTTGTAGAGAAAAACTCTCTATAAAGAAGATATTTCTAGCTCTGGATCAACACTAAAGAGGAAGACTATAGTTGGGGTATCTAATCATATATTGGAGTATTGTGATTGGGGTGTCTATCCAACCAGATGAGAATAGTAATTGTGGTATCTAACAAATTGTATAGAGATTGTAACTGGGGTGTCTAACCTGTTGTATTCAATTATGAAGATAATCAATAGAATCTAAATCGGTGTCTCTACCCAACATGGAATGGAGAATTATTTTATGAGGAACCTTATAAAAAAATGTGCTCCCCACTATAGCATTACAACTCCATATGAGATGAGATTGAGAGAAACTATTGAGTGGATTGGAAGTTTTAAATATTTTAAGAGGTAGAATTTATTATGAGAGAAATTCATAAAATGAGGGTACCACTGATTCACCCCCTCCTCTAAGTGGTACCTAACCATTCATTGGAAACATGAATTATTATCAGAGGGAAGTCGCATATAAATATTTAATAAATTTTTAAGATTAGATCTAAAAAATATTTTAATGAGATCATTACCCTTATTTCAAAAAATTAAAAATTGTTAAAGTGAATAAGGAATGAAATATAAATAAGAAATATGATTAATCCTTTTCATCCCAATATAGTGATGAAATCAATCTCATTTCCTCTCATGATAATAATAATAATAATAATAATCCATCCTATAATTTGTGATCTCCAACCAAGAAATGTGATTCTAATAATGATAAGGAAACAAATTCAAGTTGTTATTACATGTAATACTCATTAAATGACAAATAAGATCAATGGATAATCACATATGAATCATATAATTAAATAGTGAAAGATTTCTCCTTGTAAAAAAAGAAGAATTAGTTGAGAAGAAAGATTCTGTTAAAAATAAAGTTCATAAATTGATGAGATCAAGAAGCATAAGAATAGAGAAGCAGAATAAGAAACTATTATCATCGAACTCAATTAGAAACTAGCTTCAATGGAAGAAGAGTTATTCAATACACAAGACATATGTGTCACATTTTAATAGGAATTGAATAAATCCAAATATGACTTAAAAAAATAAGTGTGGGTTAATTGAGAAACTTATCAAGTTGGTGAGATGAAGGGTTTCAAAAAACTGATAAAATATAATTCTCAAAATAGATTTGTTTTATCTAATATTGAAGTTATTAAAGATAATAAGTACAAGTTTGGACTATGAAATATATTAGGATAATATCTTTCCCTTAAATGGAATAAATGAGGTCAAGAAGATCATTTTCCACCAAAGAAAAATAACTCTTATAGTGATGTATCTTGAAGATCACAATTTAGAAGTTTTTTCTGGTGTTTTTGAAATCATTTTCAAAGAAATTATTCTTGTTGGTTTAACATATATTTTTTTGAAAAGTGTTAAGAAACAATGGGGAAATATGGTGAGAAAATTTTAAAAAAATCATAGATGAAATGTGAGAAGCCCAATTACTGTGGGAAGTCAAAAAATAAGTGTTTTCCTAGACCCAACCAATTTTAAAATACTAAACAATGTGTGGATGAGAAAATCACAATCATGATTCATGGAAAACACATGAATAGTGTTTCAACTACATTAGGTTCCTTAAATATTAAGCTGTAGAAAATTACTCCAAATGTGTAACCAATCCATAGAAAGAATATATTATCACAATCCATGAAGCATGTCAACAAAAAGGAAAGAATATCCCACGATGAGTTTGAAGATAATGAGAAATCATAGATGAGAGGAAACTCTCACAATGAATGTTTCTTCTAAATAAACAAGAAGTTTCACTTTATTCCCTATTATATTATGTGTTTAGATCTAACATTTATGGAATTTAAGGAAAAGGTTGAGGGTTTCATTTATAGGTTACATGATGAATTGTTTCATGTAGTTTCATGGTTGGAAACTCCCATGATTAAGAATATGAGTGAATCCCTTAAGGGGGATCTTAAATGAAGTTTTATGTACGCCAATCACACCCCCATATCTAATTTGTAATTTTATTTATTAAGGGGGAGATCTTAGTTTATGATAATATGAGATAAATGGAGAATAATTCTTATGAACTTAAACATTCTAATGTGTTTGTGGAAGTGTGTGCATGATTTTTCATTTCATTAATAAATAATATTATTTGAAACCTCTTATCTTGAGATTCTATAATGTCTATTCTTAGCATCACATGTTAGTATTGTTATGGAAAACTTAGATAACCATGATTATATCTCTCTATTTTTCAACAATGGGTTATCCCGGAAAAACATAGAGTTGATTAATTAAAGGATATTTTCCATTAATCCTAGGATATCATTTCTACATTTTAAAAAAATATAAGATAATATGTTTTTAAGAATAAATATGAGATGTTAAGACCCCACTTACCCTTTTTCATTTTATTTTCAATGGGGGGAAATGTTTCCATATACTGACTTTTATGATGTGAGGGAATATTGACAACAAAAGACAAAGGTAAATATTATTGAGAATAAGTGTTGAATTTCTTGTCAATGGTCAATATATTAGGTGGTGATTCTTATAGAATTATTATGGATTTTAAAAATGTAATTATATTTCATTCTCAAGAAATTATCCTTGTAATGATGCTTGGAGAATTGTTATGGATTCACTTTATGGCATTGGATATCATTCTTATATAATTCTCATTGTTTCAAATGTGGTTATTGATGAATTGATGTTAAATGTTAAATACTTTTTATAATGAGTGTAAAACATATGAAAATGAGGGTAAATTTTTTTATAAAGTTATCATCCTTTATTTAGGTGAATAAAACTAAATAAGGTAATAAAAATATTTATTTTCTTGAAGGATTAGAATGTCCCCCTTAAAAAAATCAATTACAAAAAGGAATTTGAAATAATCCGTGAAAGAATATTAATGTTGGTAAACAATACCTCAATGTGTACTCTTAGTATGTTTTGGGTGTTATTTTGTTTTCTGATAATGCATGATGATCATGAATTAATATGGTTGGTTTTTTCCAAAGCAAGTGTTTAAGATGGTGTAGTTTCCCAGTGTTTTCCAAATTTTTGGACCCCAAAATCGTGAGTTTGATTTTTGTAAAATGAATATTTCTACATATAATTGAATAGTATGTGGACCATGAAGTATAGTTTATGGATTTTAAAGGAGGTGCATAGAACGATTCACGAAAGCCAAAATGGTTTGTGAGGAGGCTCTCAGTTTGCGGAAGGCGAATAGTTCACGGAAGCAGTTCATGAGATGACATGCATTTCATGGTAGGATTTGTGGTACATGGGATTTATTATCATTTGAAAATTTTAATTGGTTATTTAAGAAGCCACTAAGGGAATCATTGGTGAAAATGAGATAGTGATTTGGGCTGACGTGGAGGAATAAAGGGAGTATGCGGACCGCGTTGGTAAATAGTTCGCAGAAGGAGTAGAAGGAGCAATACATGGTGGATATTTAGAAAATCTTAGATTACTATTTTTTCAGATTTATTTTACAATATAAGGAGTTTTAATCCCCTCATTAATATATATTTATTTTCAATAGAAAACATCTTATCTCTGGGAATTTAGTAAAGCCTGAAAGTTGTTCGTGGAGGAGAATTCCTCAATAGGAGAAGGAGTTCGTGGGAATAGTTCAAGAAAGGAGTTTTCAGGTCTCTGAATATTATATAGGAAAGAGGTCCATGAAGTATAAAATAGTTTGGAGAAGAATAATTATTCCTTAGGGAGAATCATTCCAAAAAGAGGAGAAATTTTACAGAGGTGGTATGCGGAGGTTGTATATGGTAGTGGAAGTAGAGGCAATTAATGGAAAAGGTGAACCACGAAGCATACCCACTACATAGTTCTCAAATAAATCAAGGTGGTTTGTAGAGGAATTAAGGAATCTATCAACAGAAATAGAATATTTTGTGAAAGAAATTTATACTGACCTAAAAGTACATAGAAAAGTGGATTTCACCTATGGGTGAAAAATGGACTTCAACAGAGTATCTAATTATAGTTGAGGATGCATGATTTCATGAAAATGAATGGAACTACAAGTCCATAAACTATGAGTGAGTACATTATATGGGAAAAAATGAAGGAATAGGTAGACAATGATCTTTTCCACATAAAGTGAGCCAAATAAAGAGACATAGAGAGTTACCCTTGGGAATATAGTGAGCATACCTTAAATATTTTAAAGGTAGTGAGCCTGGGAATAGATATGTTCTAGCCTGAAACTTGTAATGTGAAGTGAGATTTAGTCTATTTGGTACATAGAAACATCATAATTTTATGCTCCTTGGACATATCCCAATGAGGTTGAACCAAGTAAAACCACTATTTCCTACGTAGGATTTCATTTCTGTTTATATATTTCTATGGGAGAAATAGAGAAGTGTGTTTTGTTTAATAATGAAACAATATCCAAAGTGGTATTAGTTTTAATCTTACATACCTTGATTAACCCCCTATCATAGGTTATTTCACCTAGTGGACCTAACAATTGGTATTAGAGGGAATGTTTAAAAGTCAGTGGTTTTATCTCAGTAGAAGAAATAGAGGTGTTCAATCATAAAGGAATTATGATCTTCGAAAGAAACAATTTTTAACTATATAATAATCGAATAAAGCACTACTTCTGATCATTAGGAATGAATATCTTCACAGTAGCTATTTGGGGAATATTATTCGATATCAATAGTGGTGCTTTATCAGAATATGGAAGAAGATAATTGGATTTCATTGTTAAAGGGATCTATGCTTTAGTGTGGAGCCCTATCAAATGAAATTTATATGAATTTGATGTCATGTAAAATATAACAGACTATTTGGGAAAAGATATTGAATATCTTTGAAGGATATTCAAAGTTCAGAGAGGAAAAGATGCAGGTTTTGTGGAACAAGTTTTAATATCTGAGAATGAACCAAACTGAATCTGTTGATGCATTCTTTGATGGGGTGAATATTATAGTGGGAGACATGTGTGGTCTTGGAAAATTCATTTAATATATAAGGATTGTGAAGTGTATCTTGAGAAAACTTACACCTTGGTTTAATATGAAGGTTTCTTTATTGTAAGACATAGATCCAAAATAGATGACCCTGGATAACTTCTATAGTACTCTCGTTTCATATGAAATGAGAAATGATGATAAAGATGTAGTGGAAAAGGGTAATTCCAAATATGTTTCATTCAAGGACATGATGGATATCTATGATGAATATAGTCATAAGGAAAACAATCTGGATGATGTCATGTCATTTATTTCCTCAAATCTACAAAGAGGAAAAGGAATGTTCAATGATAAACTTTCATTTGCATGATTTTGATTGAGAAAGTTTGGGAATTTTTCAGCTAAGTTTCCTAAGAATATTGAAGATGACAATGAAGACAACAATGAAAATCCTTGAAAGAAGTATTCAGCCATTGCGAAAAGTATGAGAAGTAATATGATAAAATTTTTCAAAAAGAAGAATCTTCTTTCAAAAGAAGATTAAATTTTAGAAGAATATGAGGAAACAGAGTTGGAGGACTGTAGGGAACTTGAAGTGGATGGTTTGGTGAAAGTTGTTGGAAATTCCTTAACAAAATTAGAAAGCAATAATGAAAAAGGAGAAGTTGAAAGAAGAATTGAACTTCATGCTAAATTATAAGATTCTCTTGAAGAGATATATGTTTAGAGATCCAAAATAACAAAAGATAACAAAGTGGTTTGTGGTGCCTAAATCTATATGAAATAGTAGGAAGAAGAGAAGTCTGATCAGAATGAAGAAATTGAAAAACTAAATTATTCAATGCCATAAATAATAGAAATGGTGGTTGAGTACAAACTCAAAATTTAATAATAGAAAAGAGAGATCGATAGTTTGACTAAAACTAGAAATGATCAAATTAAACGTATCAAATAAATTGAAGAGGAAGTCATAGATCTATTATAAAGTGTTAAGGATCAAGAAAAATTGTTGATACATAGAACAACACCAGGAAAACAAATAACATAGACAATAGAAAAGATTAAAGTAGAGCATGGTTGTCCAGAAGAACAAAAGAAATAATAAAATTCAAATGATAAGGCTGGTGTGAAGATTGATCAAAAAAAGAAAGAAAGAATGGTTGAAGTCATACCACAACCCCATACTAAAATATTTAACGTTGATTTGGGTATAAAGAGTAATCATAAGATTCAGGGAATCCAAGGGATAAACCATGGTCTAGTATTTCCACACAATAATGTACCCCGCATAAGATTTTATTGTTATGACAAGATGAGACACACACAAAATGTTTTCTACATAGAAAAGTGGTACCGATGGGAACATGACCAACTGAGTCATTCATACAGAGCTCAATTTACTAGGCCATAATTTGATGGTCACTGTTTTTGGTGTGGAGGATTCAGACACATGGAATGCTATTTCTGATCAACACAGAGCAATGTGCGAAAGAAAACTGAGATTGTTTATGAGAAACATACAAATGTATCATCAAATGAGAAGAAAATGAAAAATAGATTTGTAGATCTACAAGATGAATATGGTCCATCATACTCCTAGGAATCTCAAGAGTATCAATCCATACATGGTATGAAGTCAAAAACATGGATCAAAAATAAATTCTCTGAGTAAGAAGTGGTTGTAGAAATTATGTTCATGGAATCAAATTGCACATGGATATGGATCATTGATAGTGGATGTACCTCCCATATGATAGAAAATAAGGATTTAGTGATGAGAATCGGGTACAATAAAGAAGGCATTGTAAGATTTGGTAATGATTAAGTGTTGAAAATCATTGGCTTTGGGAAATAAATGTTTGGAGGAAAATCCATGAGATTTGAAGATGTCTTGGTTTTTTAAGGTATTAGTAATAAATTATTAAGTGTAATTCAATTGTGTAACTCCAGACATGATATAAGATTTTCCACGAAATTATGTGTCATCAAGGAAAAAGATGGTGCTATTTTATTATAGGGAAAGCATACAAAATGGAATATCTACCTAGTGAGTGGAGAAGAAGTTATATTCTTTCTATAAAAGGAAGAAGAAAATAAGTTGGGGCATAAAAATTTTATCCCTGAGAGTCAAACGTCCTTGGAAGATATGGTGGAATATGATTCTACTCGAGATCTACCTAGATTATCATGTGATTGTACACATATATTTGATGCCTGAAAATAAGGTAAGATCATTCAAAAAGACATATATGGTAAAAGAGAAAAGGTCAACAATATTTCTTGAGTTGGTTCATATTGATGTGTGCAGACCAATTTCACCAAGATCTCTTGATGGGAGAAGATATTATGTTCTCTTTATTGATCATTATAGCTGAATGAAATGGGTATAAATCATTACCCACAAGTCTTATGTGTTCAAATTCATTGTAATATATTGAAAATAAGTTGAAAATATGCTAGGTCCAATAATCCAAAATATCAGAACAAATAACAGATCAGAGTTCAAAAATATAAAAGTGAAGGATTATCTCAACAAACATGGGTTAAGGCATCATGTTGGAGTGGTAAGATCTCCACAGTATAATCTATTAATTTAGAAGAGAAATAATATTATTAATAACATGGAAATAATAATGCTCTTTGAGAAATAACTTCTTGAGAAGTTTTGGAAGGAATTAGTAACGACATATGCCTATTCTTCTAATAGAGTATTACTATGTTTGAAATAATAGAAAACTCCATATGAGCTATGGTATGGAAAGAATATACCATTGAATTAATTTCAAAGTTATAGAATTAAGTGTTTATTTATCAATAAGGAGGAACACATGAGGTTTGAATCCCATGGAGATGAAGGGACATTTCTTGGTTATCAAAGAAAAGAAAAACATATAAATGCTTCAAAAAGTGGATAGGAAATGTAGTTAAATGTCATGATGTAACTATCTTGGAGAATCAGCAGAATCTTCATCAAATACATTGTCAATCATAGAAGGATAGTGATGAAGAGTCTAGAAAATCGGGGGATGGTTCTATTCAATAGGTTTATTTAGGAGAATATTTAGATAATGAAAAGGATGAGAACAATTCATTATCTATACAAAGACAGAAGAAAAGAGCTGAAATTTATACACAGAACATAATCGGTGATCAGACAGTTCCAGTACATACAAAGAGGATAATACTCTACAATAAGCATCATAATTATCATAGGTAGAGCCTAAATGTTTTGATGAAGCATCTGGTTATGAGAATTGGGTTCTATATATGAATGAATAGATTGAACAAATTGAGAAGAATTAGACATGGTAGATTTTTTCGCGGCCAACTAGAATACGAATATCATTGGAAAAAATTGGATCTTTTGCAATAATATGTATAAATATGATGTTGTTATTCGAAACAAGAAAACACTAGTGTGAAAATGGTACTCTCATATAGAGGGTATTGACATTGATGAAACATTTTCACCTATTTCAATACTAGAGACAATCAGATTATTTTTTTCCAATGTAGTGAAAAGGTAGTTCAAGGTTTTCTAGATAGACGTCAAGTCAGTATTTCTGAATAAGATTATGGAAGAAGAAGTTTATATTGAGAAACAAAATAGTTTGATCATTCATGAAGATGAGAAAAGGGTTTGTCAGCTAAATAAGGTTTTATATGGTTTGAATAAAGCACCGAGAGCATGATATTCAAGGAAATATTAGTTTCTGAAAAATCTTGATTTTCAGTGTGGTGGAGTTGAATAACATCTATATTTTAATAATGATAGTAATTAAAATATTATGGTGCTATTATATATTTATGACATAATCTTTGGAGGATCAGATGAAGCGAAGTGCAGAAAATTTTCCAAATTCATGAAAAGTTAGTTTAAAATGTCAATGATTGATGAATTGATGTTCTTACTTGGTTTATAGGTAACATATATAAATAATGACACATCAATTTCACAATAAAAATATTCCAATGAAGTTTTTAATAGGTTTGGAATGGATATTTCCAAGTATATGAAGATCCCGGTGGCTACCCAGTTGAAACTGTCACGAGATGATGAAGACAAGACATTTAATATCATAGAATATAGGCAAATAATTGGAAGTCTATGGTACGTGATAGTGATAATACCTGATATTGTTTTTTCCATATTCTAAGAAGAAATATATCAAAGAAATCACAAGGAAATACATTTTCTTGTTGTAAAAATAATACTTAGTTATATTAAAGGAATAGAGTATTTTAGTTTGATGTACAATGAAAAAAATTCACAAGAGTTATTGGGTTAAACTGATGAAGATTTTTCTATTTTAGAAGATGAAAATAAATCAACATTAGGAGGTTCTTTCTATCTTCATGGATTTTTTATTTCTTGGATAATCTAGAAACAAGATTTCATTTCATTGAGTATCGAAGAAGATGAATATATTGCAACTACTCAAGAATGCACACAATTATTGTAGATGAAGCAGAAACATGATTATATGGGAATTGAAGTGAAGTATCTGATAAAAATACATTGAGAAAATTCATGTACTATAGATCTTATAAAAAATCCATTCCATCACTCAAGGACAAAGAACATTTAAATCCAGTACCATTTCATCAAGGAGAAGGTGGAGAAAGGGCATGAGAAGTTGGATTACGTGCCTACAAAACTACAAGTTATAGATATTTTGACAATGGACTTACCCAAAGAGGAACATGAAAGGAATAAAATATATCTAGGAGTTCAGTAAACTCCCTACACTTGAAAACCAGAGGATATGGATCCCCCTCTCCCTGAGGTATGGTGTGTTTTTCCCTAATGTGATAATTTGTTTTCTTTACTCTATTTTATAACTATAAGAAATAACCATCGGGTTCATTGAAGGGGGGGGGATTGTGCTATTAAAAGGGAGAAAATTTCTTACTCAAGATATGAGAAAAAGTTGATAGGTGAAGTAGTGAGATAGGGGAGTTAAAGTTGTTAGGGGGATTAGTGACATAGGGTGAGTATTAAATCAGATGATGGTAGATGTTATCGATCAAAGGATACATATCATGAAAACTAAGGTTCGTGATAAAAGTTGACGAGTGGTGTTGGAATGGAATAAACTGATTTATTGATGAAATTTTCATTATACACTTTTTTATGACACCGATCATGGCTTATGTGGGATTTGAGTATGTGTTGAGTAAATCTTTGATCGTTATATTAATCACAAGAAGTGATTGCTGGAAAAAGTTGGAAGAAGCTTTAATGTGATATCAAATTATGAAAGTGTTGTCAACAAACCCAAAGGGGAAGATTTTTGGGAAAAATTCCCTTAATGTGTCATCTCAGTATGTTCTGGGTGTGATTGTGTCTGTTGACAAAGACAAATGACTGCAAATGAGTATGGTTGGTGTTTTTTTTGAAGGAAGTGTTTAAGGTGATGTAGTTTCCCAGTGTTGGTCAAATTCTTGGGTCTTAAAATCAATATTTTGGTTTTTGTAAAAGGAATGTTTCTATGTAGGATTGAATAGTACACAGTCCATGAAGTACAATTTTTGGATTGTGAAGGAGGTATGTGGAACAATTTGTGGAAGGAAAAATCAATCGTGGGGAGGTTCGCAGTTTGTAGAAGGCGAACAATTCATAAAACTAGTTCAAGAGATGGATTGTGGTTCATTGGAGGCTTAAATTATTCGGTATGAATTTTATTTTCGAAAACGAGGATGTGATTTGAGAATTTTTGATGGGAATTATTGGAAAAATGAGATGGTGATTTGGGCCACTGTGAAGGAAGAAAGGCAGTATATGGAATTAGTAGGGAAACAGTTCACGAAAGGAGAAGTATGGAGTGGAGATTTGGGAAATCTTGGATTAGTGGAGTTTGAGGATATATTTTTCTATATAATGAGTGATAATCCCCTCATTAAAATATATCAATTTTCATTAGAAAACATCTTTTCTCTGGGAATTCGGTGAAGTCCAAAAGTTGTTTGTGGAAGAGAATTCCATGAAATGAGAAAGAGTTCACATGAATGGTTCACAAAGGGAGTTTATGGGGATATAAAACATTCAAATGAAAGATTTCTGTGAATTAGAAAATAATTTATGGAAGAAGAATTTATTCAGAGGGAGAAGAAGTCTGCAGAAGCAGAGATGGTTTGCAGAGGTGGTACGCGGCAGTGGTAGTAGAGGTAGTTCATAGAAAAGGTGATCCGTGAAGGTTAATCACTACATAATTTGAAGAGAATGCATGGTGGTTCACAAAGGACTCAAGTAATGTTTAAAATTCACTAGAACATTTTGAGACTGCAATTTCTGCTAACCTAACAATACGCAAGAAATTGGATTTCACATATGGGTGAAAAAGGACTTCAACAGAGCATCTACCTAGAATTGAGTACGCATGATTTCATGAATATTAAGGGACTGACAAGTCCATAAACTGTGATTGGATACATTACAAGAGTAGTAAGTGAAGGAAGAGTAAGACATTGATCTTTTCAACCAATAGTGATCCAGAGAAAGAGACATTAGGAGTGACCCTTGGGAATGAAGTGATGAGACCCTAAATCTTATAAAGGAAGTGAGCCTAGGAATAGAAGTGTTCTACCCCAAACCTTATAATTGGCAGTGAGATTTATTGTATTTGGTCCATCAGCACATCACAATTGTATGATCCTTAGACGTAGCCTAGTTAGGGTGAACCAAGTAAAATATTTGTGTCTCATGCATGATTTCATTTTTGTTCATATATAACTATGGGAGAAATATAGAAGCGTGTTTTGTTTAATGATGAAACAAGATCTTAAGGGGGATCTATTTTAATCTTCATACCCCGAATCACCCCCCCTTTTAGAGTATTTTACATAGCGGACCTAACAATTAATTCATATTATTTATGAATGAATAATATTTGAAGATAAAGAGATATATATGTATTGTAAATTTATTATAATTTTACTGCATATGATTTCATATTTAGATAAGTATTTTTATGAGTGTTTTCTATAAAAATATATGCCATCCTAGTAGCTAGTTAAGGGACCTCACTAGATACTGCCTAGGTGGTTAGGGTTGACCTCCATCCATCCAATCTAGGGATTAAGGGAGTGTGATCCTACATAGGGGAAGGTGATTGTGCACATGGGATAATACAGTGCAAAGTGGTTCCACCATTTGGGGTGGCACAATGGTGGAGAAGCCAACATGGGTTAATGCTTGTAGGGGATCGAGAGAGGACCCCAGTAGTCACATATGGTGATAGTATAAAATATTGAGGGTAATGTGGAAGCATTAGAATACTGTATAAACCAATGTGGGAAATAAAAATGTGTTAGGTATTGTTCTTATGATTTGCAATGATATGCATAGAATATGAGTCTCATGGTGCAGCTGATATTGACTGTTCAATATCTTCCATTGATCATTATTTTTATCCTCCTACTAAGGCTTCTTCTATGAGTAGATACTATGCCATTAATGATCTGAAAGGATCAAGAATAAAATTTTCATATATATTTATTAATTCCACATCAATACCCATAGAACTATAAAAATTTGAAGCATTCATTGCACACATAATTCTTGCATTGACTATGCGTAAATAGATGGAACCCAAGTCGTGATGATGTCTAATGATATAGAGTACTTAGATTAAGTAAATACCAAATTAAAATCATTTATTTGATTGAAATAAGTTTTTCATGTAGTTTCAATTTCATTAATATACTTTGAATGAGGTGGATACAGATGTCACATTATATAATGAGGAATCTATTCATTGGTACTGTGTTCATAAAAACATAGTGGATGCAATGATAATGAATTAATATTATTGCATGATCAAAACTAAGTATGAATTCATGAATAATGAGCCACTTGAATAATGAAGGAATAAAACATTTAGGTGTTTTAATGAGTTGTAGTGTTTTTTATATTGTGTAAACAAATAACAATCTTGAGTATTTAGGAATTTAAATAAGGTTTAAAATACATTATGAGATACTGCATTAATCAAGAGAGATGAGTTGCATGAATTCAGGGTGAGCCATGGAGGATGTATACCATGGCTGAATACTAAGATATTACCTAAACCCCTAGTGTATTTCAGATATAATCCATGTAGAATATAATACCCAAAGTATAACTCAGGTATTATAAATGAGCATGGATGAATTTAATACCCAATGTTTATGGGGTATTTTAAATGAGAAATATAATACCTAATGAAAATCGGTATATATATTTCAATGAGAAAATTAAATGTGGTAGTAAAAAAAATTCAAACGAGGATTAAATTAAGGGACTTTAAATTATGTAATAATGAGTTATTATCACATGAACAATTTTTTTTGTGGTTGATAAATTGTGCATGAAGGTGATTAAGAAAATTTAGAGTAAATATTGATACACCTTACATCCATTGTAAAAGAAATATTTTAATATACCAATACATATTTTTATAAAATAGAGAATGTGAGTTTCAATAATAGTGGAGCTGATCAATATCAGTTTCTATTGAAGATCATGAAGGATTCCCAAGAAAAAATTTTCTGATTTTCTTGAGGAAGTACACAAGGATTGTTTTTCTAGCTTTCTTATGGGGAAAAATATTTATAAATAAAATCTTTCTAGATTTTTAATAACATTGAATAAGAATCTTGAAGTTGGGGTTTATAACTAACTACAAGAGGCTTGTGATTGGGGGTGTCTACCTAATTATAAGAGAAGATAAATTTAGATTTATGAAAAATTGCAAAGATATTGAAACTACAGTTTATATCCAGTTGTATTTAATTGTGGAGATAGAGAAGAGAATCCATGTTGGGGTTTTAAACTGACACGGATAAGAGTAGGACTTTATGTCAAACCTTGCAAATTTTGTGTGCTACCCTCTCTTATATTAATACTACACATGACGTGAGATTGAGAGAAATTACCTAGTGAATTGTGAACTTTAAAATGTTCAAGAGGTTGAATTTAAAAAGAGAAAAATTCATAAAACAAGGGTACTAGTGATTCACCCCCCTCTCCGTGGCACCTAAAAAGTCCTTGAGAACTTTAATTTATTTATTTGGTTACATGAATATTTAGTAAATATTTATTTACTTGTTTAGTGAATATAATATTTATTTATTTATCAAAAAATAATGTAGTGTAATTTATTTATTTAAATAAATATAACTTATTCAGAGTTTGAAAAATTTTGAGGGGGACTAGAAGACTGAGTTAAATAAACAAATGAGGAATGAATATTAAAATTTATTTTAATAAATATTAATTTAATTAATCAAGGAAATAATATTTTATTATCCATGAATTTAGTTCATGAAAATTAAATATTAATAATAATATTATTATTATTTAGACATGGAATTGATTGGGGATTAAGAGAATCATAAGGGCCTATGTGAAATTATTATTCTCTAATCCCGACTCTTTTGATACTTGATTATGAAATTATCTTACCATATTCATGATATTTTTAGCATTATGCACAACAAATTAAAAGAAAATAATCCCAAACACTAGAGGTCTATTATTCTAGAATGATCTCAAGAATAAAGAGTGGTTCTAATCCTCTACTAGAGTGAATCATTCTCACCTTGAAGGATTATATTGTTATCAAAAGTGGTCTAAAAAATCATTAGAACCTCTTTTATAGCACCAACAGAATTATAAGATAATGATTGGAGATTCACATAGCACTTTTGGATCACTGTAAGAGGGATTTTATCCTGAAATCCACTCATCATAGTGATGGTACACTAAGATGTGGTAAAATTATTTATAGGAAATGTAATAATTCCAATGAGAGGTAATTATTAATCAAGACAAATTAATTATAAATTATATGTGATGATTTTGACCTCTTTGTTTTAGGGATTATGTTAAGTAATATTTTAATTAATTTAATTGGTTGCGACGTTCTTTAACATTTACATCTTAAATTATTCATTGATTATAAAAACAATCTGAGATGGCTACTACCCAATAGGATATTCCGCTACACCCAGAACCTTCAAGTGGTATTATAGTTAGGTTAGATGGTGATTTATAATTATTTTTTATTCTTTGAATGACTATACGCATTTATTGTTTATTTTTTATTTCTGGTTTATTCATTATTTAATCCAAAATCCAAGTAACATGTTTAATCATTTAATATTCTTTTTTCAAGTATCATATGATCTTAATTAGATTAAGAAAATGTGATGAATGATAACATATTCCATCATGAGGTGATATGAGTTTTTTCTAGATAACATAAGAATACAGGAAGTGTAGCTCATTAATACACACCTAAATCCCATATAAACATCACAAGGATGAACTACAAGAAATCTAGGTCTCCATATAGTAAATGAACAAAAAATATATTAATTCACACCATGTTTTATGTAGGATATGCTGACACATGATTTACCAAATTACACGGCTTGTAGTCAGTATACACATCGTGTAGTCTACATTTATTCGTAGAAAAATTCATGGAATACACAATGTTAAAAGTTTTTTGTGTATTTATTTAATGATAAACATGGATAGTGACTATTTAAAACTAAGGTTTCACAACATGTATCTTGCATACACATCATATATCTCATATTTTTTCATGGAAAATAACACACAAATTCCCCAGGAATGTATCATGGAAGTCATTTCACGACATGTAGATGGTTTTTCATGTCCTGAAACTGATACCCATTCACTAGGATTAATTTTTATGTAGACTTTAATCGTGTGGATTAATAATGAATAAAAAAATTATTATGGAATTAAATTTATCTACAAGGCATGTAACTGGTGTACATGTCATGAAGTTAATTTTATTGGTTATTAAATTCCAAATTAATTACTACATAAATTAATAACTACGTGACATGTAAGATATTAATTAACACCATATTTAATACAATATTTAAATTAATACACTTCCCATATGTTAAATATACAACATTTCTTAAATATGAAAATTTTATTCAGATCGAAACACTACACACCAATTAATATGTTACACATTGCGTATGTGACATGCTATATTATATACACAATAAATGGTCATAGAAGGTTGCATGTAGTTATAGTGGGTATTTATCCTGTTAACTTAAAATGTAATTAATTTCATTTACTTATAATTAACTATAAAGGGAAGGCTAAGACTATTTAGACAGTTATTGTGATAAAAAATAAATAAATAATAAATTAATTGAATTAATTCAAGCATTTTTGTATTTATAATAAATAAATAATTTAAATGAATGATAACTTGTATGTATTTTAAATTTTTTTGCATGTGTATGATCATGAAAAAAGATTGAACTATGAATGTGAATGGTTTCTTTTAATTTATTATTATTTCATGGTTTATTTAATAGTTTTATTAAAATAAAATGAGGGTTTGTGTGTCATACCCTCCTCTGATTATGTAATATTTTATATGCTAGTGGTTTCTATTTTTAAAAACCCCAAAACCAATCCTTTGGTACCCTTCAACTATGTATGAGTAAAGTTGATGTAAAGGATAAAAATTCCATCTGAGTAGAGGAAGTTCATGTTCAAAGATGAGTGGGAAAAAATAAAGTAGATACATAAGTTGATAGATGGAATGTTATCACTTGAGCCTAGTTATGGTTCATGTTTTTCTTCCTTAGGGGTCTTCTTATCATCCACTGGATAAATTGACAATTAAAAAAAGTAAATGATCATACCACTTATTTTATTTCTATGAGTCTCATTGTTAACTATTTATGAATTCTTCATAATTAAATAAATAAATTAAAAATCATGATATATAAAAATAAAATAAAATCATATTATGCATAAGTTTTATCTAGACTTGTTAAATCACTTAAGTAAAATACACATAATATTAACAATAATGTAATAAGATCATATGGGAAACTTTCACATAATTATAAAAATTCCTCAAATTAAAATATTAAAGTTGGTATATTCTTACACCCATTATGTTAATATTATACCATAGTTCAAGGTGCTTAATTATCCACAGTTGGGTTCTTTTAATTATCATGGAATTCTAGATTGAGTTTTTGTCTACTTAAACTTGTTCACATCAAGGGTTGACTACACAAGAAATATTTTGAGTAATTAGAAGGAAAGAGTTAGTAAAATCTAAGTATAGCATTTTAGGACTAGGGAGTCCACTCAACGGATCAAGGAATTTTTATTTAATGTAGTTTGCAATTTATTACTACCTAAAGCCCTTCAAATAGATTGTTAGGCCCAAGTAAGGGTTACGATAAGGGGAATATGAATCATTTCCACTAGAATATACATGCAAATGGATATTATAGAGCTAATGGTGAGGGATATTTGGTTTTGATAAAATAATTGGAGACTAATAAATAAAAAATATTACATAGAATATTTGGTAATAAATATAAAAACTAAAATCTATTTTAAAATAAAATAATGTATAAAAAGATAAATCATCATAACACTATATTTTTTATCACAAAGACCACGTACTCATTGCCCCATATTTAAATGGATAGAATAATTTTTTTATACATTAAAATACCACAATAAAATTTATAAAATGTTTTAGATATACCTAAATATATTCTCCCACCTCACTATGTATGTGATTGTGGAAATGGATGCCAACTAGAGATATATAGGGATGATATAACTACCAATTGTGTTGAGATATAAATTATGTTCCAAGAACTGATAATGAAATATATGGGTGTGGATGACTATACCATGATGTATCATCTCTAATCTCTTCATAATTATAAAGTGAGGATTTAGATATATGAGATGGACACTACACTATAATTGTTAAAACTGGAGGCGGGTACTTACCTATTGATCTTATCTTCGGAATTCTAATGTACGTTGATTAGTTAGCGAAGTTTGTTATTCCATATGGATAATAAATTATCCCTTAATATCATGTTATCATCCTCTTATTCCATCTTCTCCTTATTAATTTATATTATTAGATGAACAATATCGATAAACAACTTAGATATATTTTGATCAAGTTTCACCATGGCTATAAGGGTTGTGGGGAACTCTATTCGACAACCCTTATTATAAACAAAATAATAGGAAAGGTTTAAAAGTACATGACTATTTTATATTAAACCATGACTTTATAATATCTTTTAATAATACAAAAGAGTTAGAAGTACTTAAAAGTATAAGAAGCTGTTTTCTTATCATGCATACCAAAAGGAAAATTAAAAATAAATTTAACAAGGAGTTTTCTCCCGATGGTAATGAAAGAGTGATTTCTATGTCAGCAGTGAGAAGTACATGGAAATATTAAATTAATTATGGTGTGTTATTTGAGAAGTTGAGTAAGGGTGATTCCTATGTTAGAAATGAAAAATACGTGAATTCAAGTGGTAAAGTACAATTCTCTCATTGGGGGAATATGGGTGATTCCTAGGTCAACAATGATAATTTTAGAACCTCTGATTTACAGGAGGATTGATTCAACTTAAACTATTATTTTTCATCAAGTATCACCTATACATTTACATCAGTGTTTTGTTGGACATAATGAGACATTATTTCATCTATGGAACAAATTTTATTATGGTTTTTTATAATTAACTAATAATTCTGTAATTCTTGAATCACATAAATAAAACTAGAAAATCAATGATGAAATATAAAATATAATACTCGTAGCTAGTTGTGGAAAGTTAATTATTTTTTCCAATATATCTAGTAATAGTTGAAAAGTTTATACCCTGAATATTTTTTATCCTCTTTGAGATAAAATTATAGTAATACTAAAAAACATACTTATCAAATTTTAGAAAAATAAATCTTTATAAATAATGGTATTCTATAACACTTTAGGAGTTAGTTCAGATAAAGAGAATGAATTATTCCTAGGTGAAGATATATGTAAATTCATATAAATTGTTAAATCCATTTAAAAATTTATGAATAATAGATTAATATAATGAATGAACTTAGTAAAATAAACAACATCCTTTTGGCTATTATATTCATCTATTTCATAACCATGTATTAATAGATCATTAATTATAAAGAGAATGTTTTCCAAAACTCAAATTACTTTATTCACATCATAGATATACTAATTTCACAAGTTAGATTGTTGAGGAATCTTATATAAATATTTCAAATCATTAATGATAAATTTAAAAACATGTATCACAATATAGTAGTGTAACAACTAACCCTATGCCAATTAATTCAAATTATTGGTTTTATAAGTTATGATATGAAAGGAAACCATTATGTTATAGCCTAATTTTGTATAAGAATCATATTTTATGTTGGACTTTGATTTATATGAATTTCAAAGGGATAATGAAGTACATCTTAGTTAATTATCATATAATGGATGAGCATATTAACATACACATGATATAAATGTATCAAAAATACCTACTATATTTCTATGTCATAAGTATATATTTTTTAGATAGTGTGAGTAAGAAAGGTTTTAGTTGAATATTGGCTCTAGATGAACCTATTTGTATAATAATAAGTTAACTACAAAAGTTTTAGTTGGAGTAATTATTACACAGAAACATACTATACTGGAAAGTTAAAACCATAGTGATGGTTTTATATTCATCATGGTGTGTGATATATATTATTCTGTTAGAATAATTATTTATACAGGATTAAATAACTATAAATTCAGCTATGATTGACAAGTTCATGTAAAATTAAAGATATATTACATATACTAAAAACTAGTACATTAGTTTGGTAGTTTCTACAGTGATGTAAAGTCATTTGTATGATTACAAGAGAAACCATACATGGATGGATAAGATCATACTAATAAAGTATGGATGAATAATTAATTGTTTAAAATATCTAAACATAGTATATGAAAACACCTTCTTACCAATCATCATGAAAAATTATATTCAAGTTTTATTGGTCATATATTTTCTATGAGCATTTTATTGGGTATTGAATATCAATATGATGCTCTTTAAAGTAAACCTTATAGGAAATGTCTATATGAAACAACCAAAAGGGTTGGTGACATTAAGAAATAAAAATATGATATATATATAAAAGTTATAAGGATTCATTTATAGATTTAATTAAGCCTAATTATCATAGGACATTTATTTGGAATAAATGTATGTCTAGGTTTCTATAATAATTTATTTGGATTAGTATATTTTCCAAGGAAAATATGTTTGAAAACATTTAAAAAAGTGACTAGTCTTTTGGTTTATTAAAAACAAAGTTAATTTCTCCAAATTAATTAAGTAACAACCTATGTTATAGAAAAAAAGAGTTACTACCATATAAAAATGGGTTTTATTAATCTTAGTTATCCTACATAGCTGACATGGCACTAAAAAATATAACATGGAGAAATACACACAAATTATACAAGAATCACATGGTATTATTATGATATATAGACTACATATGCCTAAGAGTACATTAGAAATCTATCTAACATGCCATGATATATATATGTTTGATCTTGTTGATGCGTAAATCATATAATTAAAATATAAATTGAGACTAGGATAAATATATTTATTAGAATTTAAAACTATTTAATAGTTCTTGGTTATGAAAAACTAGATAATTTCCTAAAAATTAGATAAATGAAAATACTAGTTTTGTAGGGGATATTAAACCAGTACTATTTAGATCATTTGATCTAGTATCATTGTATGTCTTTGATTATATGATATGGTTAAGCATGTTACAACCATTCGTTTCAATATCATCATTAAATCGAGTATGATGTGACTTTTGATGTATCTTAATAATAATGTTTAGAAATATTGTTCCATATTTTGGAGGCCTTCCTATATAGTAAAAATCAATCATATCATGATTAATTTCAATAATGGTTTTATATAAAACTCCAACATTGATAGAGGAAAAAGGAAATCTAGTCAGTGACATCGTCTCATGAAGAAGTTTCTCAAAGAGAGATTAGTTCAAAGAAAATATATCATCCATAAGTATTGTGGTAGGATCAGAAGCTATATCCATATCTTAATAGAATCATGTTTATTATGTGAGGTGAACTAGTAAAGTTTTTAATAGTTGGATCAAGTTAATGTGTGGGTCTATTTGATTTGGTTCCTTGGAGACAATTAAAATGTAGATTAGATCACTAGAATATACATCTTATTGAATATTAATAAATATATTATCACAAAATGATCATTCGTCTACATGAAATCAATGTTATAATATCATAAGGTTATATATCACACTGAAAGTTAATATCAGTTCCCTGATATGATGAAAACCTGAAATTTTTATGATTGTATTTATTAAATAGATTTTTATAGGTTTATGATAAAATTTAATAGGAAAAAATCACATGGGGTATTAGAGGTGTAGAATCATAGTTTATTGAGACACATTCTCATGGTCTATGCCCTTGATAATTTTTAGAGAAAGTGATTATGAGAACATGACCTGCCAGTAGTAAATAAATTTGTATTTATGTCATAGAATTTTTCTATATGAATCAATTTTTAATTATCCCTATAATTTAATATTATTATTAATGCATATCATGAATTTATTAGTTTGATGTATTGATGAAAATCGTGATGGCATATTATTTCACTAAGGTAGGATACTTTGGGTTCATCACAAGTGATATTGCATTAATGAATAATTAAAGAAAGTAGTTTTACCTTCATAGTTTAATAAATGTATATTTATAGGCCCTTTATGGGAATTTAACTTCTTGACTGAGTCCATAGACATGGAATTCTATCAGAGCATTCAACCTATTTGATTAGAGATATTATGATAAAAAACTATATTACATAGTCTATATTCATATATTGTTATTATCATTATTGAATTTACCTTTTTTCTCAATGGTATATCTTATCACATCGTGGAACAGCTCACACTACGAATTGTAACTAGACAGGTTCACCACACGACCTTAGGTATGCCTCCCTGTACACTAGAGTATACTAAATAGTAGTAGGGGTCTAAGGTGAAATTGTGGGGATATTATACCCCCTGTATCAGAGTGTGAATTATTAGTACAAATAACTAAACATTACCAATCAAAAATAAACTAAAATAGAGAGATGGAAAATAATAAGAGAGTGATAATAAATGAAATACGATAAGGTCTCGAACAAATATGACATACATACAACTCATCAACCACTTGGTGGGTAAGATTTACATACTATAAAATTAATGAAAACAAGATTTTGGATCAAAAACTACACCAAGACTCAATGAATCCTGGTCTCCACCCTCATCTGAGTCATCCCCCTTGACCATCTTATCCCAGGCCTTATCCCAAACCTATTCTTGCAGTCAACCGAGAGTCTGCTCAGGGTAACCAGATAAAATAGAGACCAAATAATGGTGTGAGTAAAAAAATCAGTGGGGAACCACCAATATGGTACCATACTATACTGAAAATTTAGTGATATGTGCACATTACATGATCAAAATAATAAATAACTATTGAAAAATATAAATAAGACCAACCCCAAAACCTACATCAGAGAAATTCTAGAATGTATCTAATCACATCATGATGACTATGCTAGCTAGTAACACCATTTACATAAGGGAATGATCATGTAAACTGGGAAAATCCCAAAAACCATCTCTAATCCTCATTTTATAACCCCGATTGACTATACCTTCCTTAGCTAGTGTTAGAGTGTGTTCGAGAATGAGAATCACCTCAGGGAACCTATGTATACTCATTAGGTATCCCATGTTTGTGCCTCTATCATGATGAGTAGCGGACCCTAGGGTTTCATCAACATCCCTCATCCTTAATCCCTCAAACCAAACCTCACAGCAGTACCCATGAATTATTAATGTCAATATAAAGATAAATTCTTGGGAGGGGAAGGCCCTAGGTGATCCTATACATCCAAGCGCAACTGATTCCTAAGTTACCTTGGAAATCAAAGGGAATACCCTCCCTAGATCCCAAAAGTCAATATATTGGGTATCAAATGGATTATGAAACCTTAGTTGACCCATCACCGTTGTGTCCACCAATCCTATAATGATGTCCTCGGCATCGATCGTGGTGATATAAAGTCACCCTCAAGATTTCCAACATCCATTCTTAGGGATGTCCACCTATCCATCACCTCATACTACCATTTTAATCTCAGGAATTTCATGTATTTTAAATGGTTTACTAGTATCTCTATTCATATCCTAACACCCAATCATTCACTATGGTATCACAATATCAAAGTAATCCTTACCATCTCTAGAAATATTGTATATGTGGTCACACATGCACTGATCCTGGATCCTAGGCACCACCTCTAGGAATCCTATCTCACATCAACCAAATCACTAGATTTTATCCAATTTAGGAATCTACCCCGAATATACTATTAGATAGGATCTCAAACATAATGGGTATCCTAGAGACTCATCTGTCTCATCAAGTGATTCTCGGCCATTCCAGAGAATCATAATAGTGCCATGACCAATGGAAAATTTCCAAGAATCTTATAAAATAACGCATCACACCATAAAAATTAAAATAAATTATGTGTTTTCTAAATACCCAATCCCATCCTCATCATAATATCCCCTTTAATATTACAAGTTAGTTTGGGTTCTATGTAACACAAAAAACCCTCACTAGCCAAGGTCACATTCAGCTGCTCAGGGATATCTCCCTAATCACACCCTCAAGGCCCCCTATGTTATCACTATATCGGAGCCATCCCACTTGAGATCCTTGATCATAATTGGTCTATTGGGATAATACCCAATGCTCAAAACACATCCCACACCTACATCATCAACATCAACATCTAGCCACATAAGATTAAAGGGTTTATCTAATCTAGCATCACTAGTGGGATGAACTTTAATCCCATTTCACTTTCCCCGTCACTATTAGTTAATTTCTTACACCCAACCTGACCATCAAGTCTCTATGATTCCAGTCATCCTATAATTGCATCCTAGTGGAAGAGTATTTCTTACCGCATGGTCATTCTGACCATCCCAAGGCTTCATATAATTTCACAGTCCATCCCTGACCAAATAGGGCCAAATTCTCAAGTTTATCTCTCTCCTATACCCATAGGGATAATAAGGATCCTACACTAGGGATATTATTAAATATCAATCATAAAAAACACATCCATCAATGGTTGAGGTAAACCAGCCATTGCATGAGGGTCTGATAGGGACATCAACATGTTATCCAATTCTAGGACATTTATTCAATATAAACAATTTTAATTAAATTAAAATATTTAATTTAAATTAAAAAATTCATTAATAACTAGTTCATCACCCAACTAGTATTTTTTACAAGGGGAATATTCCCATTGAAAACGTATGGTGACACTTTTTAGTATTTACTTATATCAAATGATGGATAGTCCAAGATCCTTTAAGAGTAAAGAAGTTTAATGGACTTTGAGAAGTGGGAGTTATCCATGAGGGATGATATGGATTCTCTCAACTTTTATTGAACATGGGAGATGATAGAGAGTCCTTAAATAAGAAGGCTACTTAAAACAAATGGGTATATCAGGTGAATGAAGAAGTAAACTGTAGAATGATGTAGAAGTCCAGTTCGATGGTGTTAAGTTTTGTTTCATCTAATGGACTGAACCTAGAGAAGTTATATGTGAACCCAAAATTTCTTCATGGGGATTTAGATTAATAAATTTTCATGATGTAGATGGTTGGTTTCAATGTTCACTATAACCATGTAATTTTTTATAAACTGAAGTGTGGCATTTAAAGTATGAAACAAGCACTAAGGTGTTAGAATAATATCATCAATAACTTCCTAAAAGAGAAGAAGTTAATCCAGAGAAATGTTGATCATTTCCATTATAAGATGGAATTAGGTTATGTGATTTTTTTATTTTACTTCTCTTTATTGATGACATTTTTATTATGGGTTCATTGAAGGAAAGGATTAATGATATGAAGGATAAGTTCTCCATAAGTTTCAAGATAATGGGACTTGGTATGGAGAATAATTTTTTTTAGGGATGTATATTGTTGGAGATTTATGTTCTAGTAGTTTGAACCAAACTCAGGAAGACTATATCCAAAGTATTTTATAGTTCTTTAGGATGAAATAGAAAACTATAGTGTTCACACCTATGGTAGTACACTTTAATATTAACAAGGAAAAGTCAAAATTAATGGAAGCCGAGGCCAAGTATATGGTGAAAGTTATATATGCATAGATTATCATAATTTTGATGCATAAAATGGTGTGTACTTTTATAGAAATTATAAAAGTAGTGGGATTCATCAGTAGGTTTTTGTCAAACATAGGAATGCAACATTTGAAGGCTGTTAAATGTATTATATAATATTTTAAGTGTTTTGGAAGCTTTGAACATTTATTTGTAATAGATAAGGCTTTATAGGTTTTTAAAGACTTTTATTTCTATGGAGATTCATACATAAGGAATATTACCTCCAATTATGTGTTTTTGTCTGCAATATTAGTGAGTTGGATTTTTAATCTTTTTCCAATCGTTACACTCTTTATAGAGGAAGTAGAGTATGCCACTTTGATAGAAGTAAAGAAGGACTTAGTATAGCTGAAATGGTTGATAGAGGATCTCCGAAGAGCACCTGAAGATGGGAATATATTTTTTGAACCACATAAAAAGATTTAATTTTTTATAAATTTGATGTTTCATTCTTAGGTGAATAAAATTATTATAAAGTAATAATTAATATGGAAACTATTGGAAGATAGAGTGTTAGACCTATTGAAGATCAAAGGTGTTCATAATCTTACAGACATGTCGATAAATGTGGTTACCAAGGATGTTCTATGGTGGGGTTTCATCTCATATGGACATGGGTTATTGGTCTCTATAGTTGGGGAACCATGTATCTTCTTAACTTCATCTTGATAAATTATGTGGAAGTTAATGGAAGACTTAATCATGATTATTCTTTCAAATGAATTTCATGTATGATGTTTTTTGGAGTGTGAGATTAATTTTCTAGGGGAGGAAATGTAATAACATAAGAAGTAGTGAAAATATGGTGGCAATACTTTAAATATTGTATGGGAGATAGATAAACAAAGGTTGGGGTCAGTTAACTAGATGTTTATGTGGATGAAAGTTAGAGGTTACAGTGAGATAGAACAATATAATTTCATAACACTAGAGAATTTTCTGGACTTTATATCTAGAAAATTAATCAGAATGAGAATAGTAGACTAGAATAGATAGTTAAGGTAGTGGGATCCCATGAATATACATTGGATCGTCTATAAATATTGGCTGTGGTGGATGATTACCCAAGAAGATGGGATGGAAGTGGCGACTAGAAGAATTGACTGGGTTACTCTATTTAGAGAGTGTGTAGTCACTATGTGATGGATCATTAACTTCACTAATCATTGTAACCATATTTACTTCCTAGAATATTTTAAAGTAGTATTCCGTATGGATTAGAGTGTGAAACTGAACCACATAATGTATTTTTTTCTTGTTATATTTTTTGATTATTTCATATGATAGTGTTTTCTATGTTCTTCCAGTTGGTTTACATTGTGGTGTGGTAACTTGGGTATGTATGTTTTACATGATCCATAAATTATAGTATAGGGTTCATTTTGGAGTTTTATATTTCATTCACGATGTTATAGTGGAATATCTTTTGGTGGGTTTACTGAATGATATCCATGGCCCCAATCAACTTCCCTACTTGTAATAAATTCATTCAAAATGATCAGGAAAACATCCTCAAACACAA
Organism: Viscum album; assembly: GCA_963277665.1. Taxonomy (NCBI): domain Eukaryota; kingdom Viridiplantae; phylum Streptophyta; class Magnoliopsida; order Santalales; family Viscaceae; genus Viscum; species Viscum album. The sequence continues at coordinate 1,885,270,275 of OY728132.1, forward strand.
GAAATAAATTACCTCAAGAGATACTTATGAAAGTGATCATCACATCCATTGATTTCTGAAGTGATGATGATAACATCAAAGTGTAGAAATATTATATGAACTTTACATTAACTAATTTTATATGTCGTTGATTTATGTGAAATTCATTCACATGATAATACACTAGTTATTCTCCTAATATCCCAATATTTAATAACCTCTAAATCATGAAAACCATATCTATAGTTATCTGCTTCTCATAAATGTCCACTAGAGCTTTAATTGGATCTACTCTGATCTTTAATTCCCAGATGTTATAAGCAACATTTTATTCCAATTAAATATTAATTAATCCAAGGGAATTTCTATTTAGCCTTTTCCCATTCCTATTTAAACATTCCCCTTAGTTTGACTTCTTTTAATGAAACCTCAATATCCTTCTTAATTAGATAGTCTTTCATATTCATACTCTAGAAGTTGAAGTCTACCCCATATAAATTTTTATATCTAGCCCTTTATTATTTATTTTTCTATAATTTCTAAAATAATGAATCCCATTGAATCCAACAAAAATTATAGGAAATAATATTACTTGAGTGTTTGTTGCTGAGCATGTTGTTGATCACCAGAATAAGATCCTACTTTAATACCACTGGTTTAGATATTGAACACTAATCTCCAGAAGTTAAACCATAAAAACATATAAAGACAGAAAAACGATATAAAACTTTCTATACTAGAATTACCCCACAACACCAATGTATCAAACCATAGGAAGTCAAGTTTCACCCTAAATCACCACACTGAGTCAATTTGATAACACACACTAAATAAAAAATATTTTACATTAAAAAAATTCATGAAAAATAAGAATAAATGTAAAGGTCAATAAAGATTTATGTGGTTAAAAATTTAAGACCTACATCCATGGAAGAACATTTCAAATTAATTTCATTTCGATGGAATTTAAAATATTATAATCACTATTGATAAATCATCTAAATTAATCACTAATAGCATAACATGAATACATAATGTCCCACCCCACATTTATAGTGGGGTCCATATAGTCAAGTAGTTCCACTAACCCCTAATCTTTATGGGGATCTCACATTTGGTCATGAAAACATCTAATTTCATACATCTCTCCCGGAAACCACCACTAACCTCCGGTAGAAGTGAAATCTACACTAATGTTCTATTCTAATGACCCTTACATACCATTCATTTCTACAAAACTGTAAGAAATGAATGTCATGTTTGATCATTAGGGACCTAAATGTATTTCATAAATTTATCCTATCCATCTTCTGAAACAAGACCATCTGTACACTTGGTTTCAAAAAATTAACTTTTAAAGCCCCTACAATCAATGAACTGCTATTTTCATGATTCTAAACATCAAGATGAAGAATATTTATAGATTTTGTATTTTCTGTCATTTGAATAATAAATTGAAAGAGACATTACATTTCCTAACAATATTAATGAATATAATTATTCAAATATATATTCTATATTAGGTTAAATCCAGGATAACAGTGGAACTTCTATTAGAGTCAGATATGGTACTCCAATATCATAAAATTTTGAGGAATATGTACAAACATAATATGAGTAACCATCAATTGCATCCTAACATATCAGTTCCCTGCATAGGCTATAAGTATACTGGAAGTGACACCACAAGCCCACCTCTAATAGGCTAAGGACTAGTGACCAGATCTGAGTAAGAATATCACACATATGCGAGACCTTATCTTAATGAACCTGTACACATATACACATGAATCACCAGACACACCAAAGTAATACATAAAGTAAAGAAATATAATCATAAAATCATGCACAACCTCTATAATCTCACAAAAAAAGTATGAAATAAATAATAAAAGTAATGAAAAAAATACAGGACCAATAACCAGAAAGTATGTCTAACCTAAGAAGAATAAAGAAATATTTGCAACACATAACCACCAGTCTATCAAAGGGTCTACTACAATAGATTCAAATCACCACCATGCACCACTCGAATGAGATACCCCTATATATCTATTGAAAAAAATGTAATTTTCATAAGGAATGACATGTGTAAGAAAATCCTATTCAGTGGTTAGTATATGTATACTCAGTAGGACACCCCAACATCACTAAGATGTAAAACATATAAATATGGAGACTCAGCTCGAAACCATAAACTGGAGGGAAATATAAAGATAAATCCAATATATACTCAAACTAGGTACTCAATTCCTAGAGTATTGTATCAAATCACATCTAGAAAAAACTCTTAATTTTCAGATTCTAATCCAAAAGTCCCAAATAAATCACAATGTCATTCCCTCGGATAATGTTGGAGGATCCTTACCCTTGATGACATGTTAAATACCGAATCCATTGGTAGATAAGTTTCTTATATATTCAATACAAATGATTGAAATAAAAACCCCACAGATAGAGGATCCATGCCCCATAATGTGGATGAAATAAAAAATCCATTTGATTCCATTGGTCGAGGATCTTGGCCCCATGCTCACATGGGAGAAATATTAACTCCCTAGGAGTATCTCAGTCCCAATAGGTGGGATTCCAACTCCACCTGGGAATAATGAGGGGGGAATAAAGTCTAACCATAATATCTCATATCAGGGGAAACCACATGGAATGTCCTTGGGATATAAGTTTCATTGTACCATGTTAAGAACTTAGTCATGCTATATCATCTATATGGTGTGTATCATCCTAAATACATGGCATGTAGAAGGGCCTCACAACATCTCATACTCAGAGGGGTACTCAGTGCATACCCTATGTTCCCGATCCCTGTACATATGAAAATAAATAATATAGAACTATTTTTCAGGACTATTTTAATAAAAAACATATTTATTATAAATTTTAAATGATTATTATTTATGGTATTTCATTTTTTTTTGATTTAGTGTAGGATACAATTTTTTTTGGGAAATGAATAGAAAGAAATAAATTAAAATGCTGAAGACACATAATGCCACAACACAAAGTAGTGTGGTGTGACATCAGAATGTTGATGACTGAATTAAGAAGACATTTTGAATAAAAACATGAATTAAGGTTGTGATTTTAACAAGAAATAAATGTATCATAATGTGTGACAAGTGAAGAACCAAGTATAAAGATCCAAATTGAGGAACCATGCTGAAATAAGTAATAAAACCTATTGTAAAAAACCAATTCACATCATGAATGACATTCAAAAAATTAAGAAACAAAGCTTAAATATCATAAAAAATCCATGAGAATATTTACAAACCCACACATTATACATAATGAATATATTATATGATTTAAATTCCACAATGGATAAAAAATCAACATTTTTAGACATAAATAATGGTGGACAACCTATTTTTACAATTTGGACCCACCAATGAACCCTAGGATTTACTTATAATCATTTATTAGACAATTATGGAAGATCTAGGATACTATCTGTCTCTCTAAATTTAAGTCTTGGAAGGTGTAAAGAGATCACTCAGTGAGGCGAATATCTGGATGACGACCTACTGTAGATTTATTTCCCTGGTTTCCTTTTCTTTTCTATCATTCTTGTGATATATCCCCTATCTCGACTCAACTAGAATTATCCATATATAGAGGGGTAGTTTATATTAGTGATTGGGAAAGGGGGATTATAGAACTATTTTGTAATGCTTGATTTTTTATGCTAAATTGAATAAAAATCCACTATTTCTTTTTCTTTTAGGTTTCAATTAATATTTACAATTTTTAATTCCAAATACAGTTTTGTTAGGTTTTTATTCTCTCTATTTTAATTTTATTTTATGATGATCCATTTCTATCTCTACCCAATTACATTATGTATATAGTGGAAAAAATTAGGTTTGGGTGTTGAGTTCTTGAAAATCATGAACATGTGCACAAAATTGTGATGGGAGCAATTAATAATTATGGAATCATAATACCAAGTAGAGGATTTCCCTAATTAATCAAGGGGAATTACAAAAACACCAACACAAATTGGAAGGAGGGTATACCAAGTATATTTTTTCAGATATGAATATTCTAACCATCACTGTTGGGGAAAGGTGAAGAAAGGAATTATTAGATGAATCTCTCTTACTAGCCGGTGGAAAAAAAATTGGTAAAAGATGGGAACTGTGCTAAAATTGAATAGGTCTATCCAAACCCACATTAGTAACCATATTAAAAAATTAATTTACATTAATTTAATTAATCCATTTTATACTTACAATTTCTCAAAATCAATAAAAACCATTTTTTATTAAATTAAAAAAAATTGTAAAACTCGTTTTTGTGCACTCTTATTTTGAAGACAACCTATAAGCTATGCCACTATAATATAATTAGGTAATTAAAAAAATTGTTTTTCCATTCCTCATGATAGATGTACTTTAAAAATTGAATCTTTGTCAGGGAGGTAGTTCCATAAGACTCAAAAAACTAAAAAATTAATGACATGTAGTTCTAAAAACGAATTAATTTATTTTGAACCTAAAATTTGAAGAAATGTTATCCCAATTAAGAAAAATAAATTTTCAATAAGAATATGAGGAAATAAAACTTTTGGATTCAATTGATTCTTTCATTATTCACTTTGAATCTAAAATAATGTTTGGAAATCCTAACCATACCCTAACATACATTTTCACATCTCAATTCACTAATATAAAAAACAAACTAGTAGTTATTAATTTAAAAAATTATTTACAATTTTTTGTTAATATTATTCTTGCAATCTAAAAATTCTATGGTATCTCAGTATAGGAGACCAACTGACACATCATAGAATTTGGCTATGTTTTCTCAATCTTTAAGCCAATATGAGAACCTGAAAACCAATTCTAATGGAAGGAGATCCCCTTCTCACTCGAAGGAGTAGTAAAGGAATTCTTGACCTATATATAACCCGGAGAGTTCAGAGATTGGGAAAACATAAAATGATGTTTCATGAAGTTATTATTTCTCATATTTCTAAACATAGTAATCATAAAATAAATCTACATTATTTGGGAGTCAACTGAAGAGACCCTATATGATTACTAGGAACACTTAGAGAAACTCTTTTCAAGGTTCCCATATCACATAACTAAGGAACATAAATTAATCATGTTATTTTATCAAGGCCTGCATGAAAATGACCGCAACCTACAAGACATCTCATATAGAGGAGCCATGATTGGGAAATCACCAGAATAGGCAAGAGTTTTTATTGAGAATATGTCACAAAATGTACAAAAATTTGGAATGAGATATATGATCACCATAATAATCCACATAGTAAGAACATGTAATTCATAATATTTAATTGAAACCAAGGTTGAAAAACTGACTAGGTTGGTGAGATAAATGGCTATGATGAAATCAAGTATAAAAAACATTAATTTATGGTATGTGGTGTATGTTATTCACCTAACCATTTTTATGACTAGTTTCTAGAAATTCAGCAGATAGAAAGCTATGCTGCAACCTTACAGCCAATTAATTTCCAGTAGAATTAGTTTTGTCAACCCCATCCCAACTAGGATATGACTATAATCACACAAAACCCTTATATAAAAACAATATCCTAATCAAAATACCTTCCAAGATCTAAAAAACCTACAATATCTAAACCCGCTTCCCTTTAAACAACCATATAAATAGACTTTTTAACCACCACCTTTCCAGTAGAAGATCTATGAGAAACCATTAACTAGTGCACCATCAATTGAGAAATATTCTGAGGTTAAGGGATTGAATGAAACTATAAAAAATTTATCCATCCAAGTTAGAAACCAATTTCAATTTATGACCAAGAAACTAGAAAACCTACCATCTCAAATAGTTATGAACCCTGAGAAGAGCTTATGATTGGCCACAACACAAAGTGGAAAATAAATTCAACCTCTTGAACAACACAAGACTGATAAATATAAGAAATATATTAAGGATCCACCCATAAATAATAGAGAAGATGATACAAAGAAAGAAAATATAAATACCTTATTAATAAAGGAAAATCCAAAAACACCCTTAGGTAAGTAGAAAAGGTAACATAAAGATATCCAGTTTCCATTACCATATGCATCAGCTGAATCAAAGAAGGAGGAGGAGAATCAACTTCAAAAACATGTTCATAAGATATTTATTATGGTTGAAAAAATATCCCACTCTTAGAAGAAATATTAAAAATCCAAATGTATGTGAAATTCAGGAAGTAAGTATGAACTAAAAGAATATGACTATATAGAAATGAAGGAATCATCTGGAGAAGAAGTGTCTCAACACTTATCACACTACCAAAACTAGAAAAATGTAAATATCCAAGGACATTCTGTATTTCCTAAATTATTGGTTCATTAAATTTTACTGATTCTTTATGTGATCAAGGTTATGTATTAAATTTTATACCACACTATTTGTTTTATTATGTTCATATTGGAGAGTTAAAACCAATATGATTTGTAACACCCTCGGTTTTAGGTGATTAACCCCCCACTTATGTATTTTAAATATATAAAGTAATTGGGTTACATTTAGGATGTTTTGGAAGAGTTTTGACATGTTTTCAAATATTTTACAGATGTATACAATTTGATAATGGTTATTAGAAACCATACATCCCCTTCTAGGAAACCATACAACTTAAACTGAGGGCACTGGGTATGTACATGGTTAGGTGAATGGTTTGACCAAACCATGAGCCTACCAAAGAAAAATAGTGTGATGTTGGAAAAATGTGTTTATAATTGTTGGTGAATGATTTTTATAGCCATATTATGTGGTCTAGAGATATTTTCCAACACATGGTTAGTGAACAGTTTGCCTAACCATGCACCCTAACTGTGAAATGTTAACAGCTAGATCTGTATTTTATAGATCTCAGTTAGTTTATAGACTTAATGCGTTGTTTTCCACCTAATCTTACCCTAACATGTAGTCCACTCTTAAAAAAGGCTATAGATACCTTTCCTCTTGACCAGGGAGAACTAATTTGGTGAATTTAAGTGTATTGGAGGCAAACATTCTTTGAAAAGTTCTCATTATTGGTGTTATTCCTTAGATTTATTCCTTTTCCCTCTCTTAGAATAATGGTTCTAATCTATTGGGGATATATCCATGGTTATTTATGCCAATAATGATTAGATATTTTTTTATTGTTTAAGGAGAACAAGATATAAGGATGTTTCATAGAGTTTCAAAAATAGTTTTTTTAAGATTTGGTGATGTTCTTTGTTTTCACCTAAGGTTGTGAGGTTGATGGCCTCACTCTTGACTAATTCTATTAGAACATGAAGGCTTGATTTCAAATTTATTTAATTTCTTGATTTAAATTTTGGAATTAATGTGTAATGTTATAAGGAAACCCTCTTTAGTGATGGTTTGTTAAATTGTGGAAATTGGTTGTTTTGTGTAAAGTGCTTTCTTTCGTGATTTTAAAATCGTGATTTTAAAATATAGTTTTGTTTTCATTCCTGGAAAAAGGTATATAGAAATGTTTTAAATAAAATTATTTTTTATTGAAATATTTTGGAAAAATTGGTTTAGCACGATTTTTTTCACAAATGGTCGGCATGTGTTCATGTTCATTTGAGATGAATAAGGGTATGAAGTTTACCCCATCAAAAATGGAAAAAATAAGGTTATGAAATTTCCCCATCAAAATGGTTCAATAAGTGTTGTCTTGGTGAAAGTTTGAGTCACCAATCACAAGTATAGGGTGGTCTATGGTTTCTTTTATTTGTGTATGTATGGATGTGTGGTGTAGAATGGGTTATTCTAAATAAAATTATGAAATGGTTTGAAAGACTAATTTGGTTTCTTTCCATGGATTGTTTTTCTTAGATATGGTTTTGGTTTTGATATAAACTATTTTAATTTGATTTATATAATTTTTTTATATAAATGCCCTAACATGTTCTATTATAGTGGTGTGAGTAGGTATGTCATTTGGGAAATCTAAAAAAGTTGTATACTCAGCCCCTACTTGGGAACTTTGGTACAATTGCAGATATTATATATCGAGACACAAGTAAAGAAAATGTATCATATTTATTTAGTGATGTATCATGATACTATGGGCATGGACTAGTGAGTTTTATCTTGGAGTATATTGGGAGCTATTGAGTTGATATCCTTCGTTTCGTTTGGTGGTGTTGGTGTTTGGTTTCTTATTTATTCTCTAATATAGTTTATTATTGGTTTTGTTACTCTTTGAGTTGTATTACATTATTTCATGCATCATATAACAGTTTTTTGGTCATGGTTATCATAATATGGTTTCTTCATTTTCAATAGGGAAAACCATCACCCAATTTTATATGAATCCCTTAGTAGTTATTGTCAGCCTTTGATGTCTTGGGGATGTCACCTAAGGCCTAATAATGCCCCACATCATTCCAAATCCAATGTTGAGGTGAGGGTTGGTACAAATGGTATTTTTCCTGGCCAGTACATATATATTTTTGAGACAAATTGTACTAGATTGGTTAGTCATAGCAATTAAAAAAATTCTGGTCTAGTCCTTGAGTTGAATGGGTAATAAAGAGTAGGATTATCAGAACATGAATTGTTGAGTATAAAGAGATGTATCTAACCTATTCATGATGAACCTCAAGTTACCAGGTAGTTGGGAACATGCGGGTTTAAGAAACTCCTAGGATTTTTACCTCATTGTCACTGGTTTACCTAATGAGAGGAGCATGATATGCATTGATATAAATGGCTTCCTAATTAATTATATTGTAATGATTTATAATTTGGTGAAAAATTATTGATTTTTAATGGTATGATTTAAAAAAATGTGGTGGAATTTTTAGAAATTATTTGAAAAAGGAAATTTTTGAATTTTGGAAATACATGTAGTGATAAATGTGATGTGATAAATTAAAAAATTTTAAGATTTTAGTTTTTATAGATTTAGACTAAATGTAATTTTCTTTTGATTATAAAAAATGGAACCATTTGGGTATATAAGAAACTAACCAGAAGAGGCTTCTAAAAATGTGGTTTCACTTGAGCCATAGGTAAACCAATAACTAGTTTAGATTATTGTCCTAGATTTCCAAGTTGTGGATAGAGGGAATATAAGGGATGAACCAAGGAAAGTGAATCATTTCATTAAGTTATAAAATAAGAATCCACCCATTGTTTAGGGAAATTCAGAACCATAAAAATAAGAAGTGTGGCCAAATAGAATGAACAAAATCTTCAATTTCCTAGGAACACCAGATGAGATGAATGTCCAGTTGGAAGCATACCTAATGGAGGATCTAGCACACTGGTGGTGGGATTTATAATTTTAGTATAAATGAGTCCAAGACCTTGCATTAGAGTTTTTTAATTTTTTTTTCATAAAATAATTCTATCTTCACATGTTTAGGAATTCTAGAACAACAAAAAGTTTTATATTTAAGTTAGATAACCTCACAGTGATAGAGTATGCATCTAAATTTATGTATTTAGCCCTCTTTTCACTAGATGTTACTAGTAGTGTGTCCTTTAAGGAACACATTTTTAATTTGGGGTTAAGGCCATATATTATCTTGAATATTGTCATTTATTTTATTATAGATTATACAGGTATGGTCAACAGATTGATGGTGGAAAAAAGGGACATATCAAGAACAATGGGAGGAGGAATCCGGTCGATAATTATAGAAAATGGTGGGAACTATAATTCTAGGAATAAAAAGCCGAGGGACACCCATTTCCAAGGTAACAAAATGAATTAGAATCAAATGGCTGGATTAGGCAATCTTCCTCCAAAACCAAAGAGTAAACCTGAATGTTTTCAGTGTGGTTATTTTTATGTCATAAAGTGATATTGTCCTAACCACCTAGATAATGTCACAATAGAAAATAAAAGGGGGAATATCTAATTCTATTATCATAGTGATCCATGTTTGGGTGATATGAACACATCTCATGTTTCACAGACATCATATGCTTCTATGGGATGATGGAAATAGAATACTTATCATCAAAAAAAAAACAACGAAATACATGGTGATTGTAAAAATACCATGAATCCTAAAAGGTTTTAATCTCAATAAGTTAATAAATAAGAAAGTATAGTGAGTAATTTTTTTTTAAAGTTGAGAAAATGATTATGGATGATCAATCTGGACTTTCTCTAGGGATAAGTATGATTCTTATGAATTCCACCCTTAAACAAGCTTTGTTTCATATAAGTAATCACATTCTTTAACTTCTTCATATTCTATTGATCTTATGTGGTTTCATGTTGACATGCAGACTTCTTTTTTTGAAAATAAAAACTCCTCTTGGCCAAAGAGAATGTCAAACATTTATATGGAAATCATGTTCTATAAATTTTTATGGAGAGGAATTTAGTTTGGATTTCTATGTGATTTATATATATTTCTATTACATAATATTGAGTATAGATTGGGTGACAATGTTAAAATCTTACATCGATTGTTATACCAAAATTGTTAGTTTTACAATGAATGATGGTGTTGAGCGTATCTTTAGGGGAGACCAGAATGTAAAGGTAGGTGCAACAAGATTGTTAGCAGAAATAGTTGGAATTATCTCATTCTAGTTGGAATCTCTGATCATGGAATTGATGGATGAGATCCGAGATAATACTTTCCACTAATTTTTGATTAGTTTCCAGATGCTTTTCATGATAAATTTTTAGGGTTTCTATCTGAAATAGAAATAGAGTTTATGATTGTTACCTTACTAGGGACCAATCTTATATAACTTTAGTATTATTAGATGTCACCACTAAAATTAAGTTAATTAAAAGTCCAATTGGAAGAACTTGAAATTAAAGGGTTCATTCATCCTTGTACATCTCCATGGGAAACAACAGTTTTATTTGAGAAAAAGATAGATAGAACTATAACAATTTGTGTGAAATAAAATAATATTAACAAATCAGATATTCCAAAGGTATTTGAATTAATTTGTGGTGGTGTTTTTAGATAAAATATTGGTGTATTCAAGGAAAATGGAATATTTTGAGAAACACTTGGTGATAGTGTTTAGAATTTTTTGGGATCATCGGTTGTATGCCAAACTTTCGAAGTGTGATTTTCTGATATAATAAGTATGTTTTCTTGTCCATGTAATATATGTAAAATGCATTTCAATGAATCTAGAAAATATAAAGGCTATGATCTCTTGGAAACCTCTAAATAATGTTTTTGAGATATTTCGTTTCTTTATCTTAGTTTGTTATTATCGATGCTTTGTTAATTAATTTTCATGACTATATTTACCAATGAAATCTTTGAAAAGGAAAATTCTTCCATTTCAATGTAATGACAAATGATAGGAGTATTTTCAAGATCATAATGATCACCTTACATATACACTGATCTTGATATTTTTAGAATTCGGATAGGGTTATATGGAGTATTTTGGTGCTTTGGTATCTGGGTTAGGATGTCTTATAATATAGGGAGATCATATTGTTGCATATGAATCATGGAAATTAAAATTTCCTAAGAAGAACTAACCAACACATGATTTGGAATTATCTACTCTAGCCCATTATTTGAATACTCGGCATAAATAACTATTTGGTGAGAAATTAACAGTGTTTACAGATCACAAGGGTTTGAAACACATTTTATCACAAAGAGATTTGAACATGATACAAAGAAGATATATATATTATCTTCAAATGTTTTACTTTTAGTTTATGTATACACCATATAAAAGAAATTGTTGGTAGATTAATTAAGTATAAAGTCATATAGTTAGTTGGAAAAGGAGACTTTAGATCAGTGGAAGCTGATGTTAGTGATAACAAACATGCACATGGATTATCAAGATATAGTTAGTGTTTCAGTTTTCATTTTTTATTTGTTTCATTATTGATTTGGCTGAGGAGGATAAAGAGTAAAAAACATTCAATTCATAATTCTTTTCAATGAGGTAAAAACTGAATGGTGGGGGGACCATTGAGGTTTGGAATCTTAAGAAGGGATCCTTGTAGTTTTATGAGATCAGATGGTCGTACCTATGGATTTTCAGAAACAACTTCTTCATGATTAACATCATTTAAGATAGATTGTTAATCCTAGAATAAAAATGATGTATAAGGCACTATAATCACAATTTTTAAGGGTTCGATTGAAAATTATTATGGCTGAATTTTTTATGAGATGCCTTACCTGTGAGTAGATTATGGAAGATCACTAGTGGGCAATAGGTATGTTGTAGTCTTTACCTATTCCTATTTTGATATAGGAGTAGATATCTAGGGATTTTGTGATTGGTCTTCCAAGGAAGGTTTATAAACATGATTTCATATGGGTTATAGTATAACATATCACTATGTCAGACCATTTCACCCATATTTTTGAATTACATACGGTGGAGGAAATGTATAAAAGCTATATCTGAGAAGTGGTAAAGAGGCATGGGGTGCCAATTTTGATAGTATTAGACCAAGATATGAGGTTTACATCTTGATTCTAAAAATACTTACAAAAATACCTTAGGAATCATTTGACTATGATCATGTCATATCATCCTCATACATATGGAAAATCTAAAAGGATGATAAAATTTTTGGAAAAAATGCATCAGGATTGTGTAATGGATTTTTGTTTCTCATGGGAGGAGTAGATAATATTAATGGAGTTTTAATTTAACAAAATTTGTCAAGCCTCTATGCATGTGGATCCTTTTGAAGCATTATATGGTCATCATTTTTTCTCTAATTTTTTGGGTTGAAACCAGTGAGACTTAACTGGTTGGACCAAGCCTTATAAAAGAGACAAAAAAGAAGATTCAGTTGATTAGGAAGAGAATGGATATGTCTTAGAGTCATCAGAAGTCATATGCAGATCATTTTCAATGGATTCTATTATTCAAGGTGAGTCATCACATGTTCTTGATAATCTCTAAAGGTATTAGTAATTTTTATTTCGTGTAGAATGGAATGTTATCTCCTCAATACATAGGACATTTTAAGATACTTGAATGGGTTGGAGTGGTGGCATATCAGTTGGATTTGTTACCAAGGTTTAGTTTAGTGCATAATTTATTTTATGTATCTCAATTGAAAAAGTATCAACCTAATCTTGAACATGTTATTTGATGATATCACATTGACCAAGGGCTAGATGCTACACTGATTCATGCCCCAGTCTAGATTATAGATAGGCAAGAGAAAAAGATTGGTCTAGTATGTGTTTTATGGAAACATGGTCAGATTCAAAAAGAAACGTGGGAGAGTGAGAAGGAAATGGTTGAAAATTTCCTGAACTCTTTCAATCCTTGGGTGGATTTAATATTTTTAGGGATAGAAAGACCAATGGTGGTTATAATGTAGCTCCCTCTGTTTCTCTTGATTAACCCTTTATTTATATATTTTAATTATATAAAGTAATTAGGATTGTTTTGAGATGTTTTGGGGGATTTTGAAAAGTTTTTGGAGTTTTTATGATGGTTCAAAATTTGAGAATGGTTAGTAGAAACCATGAAACACATTCTAGGAAATCATGTAACTATAATAGGGGCACTCAGTAAGTACATAATTAAGTGCATGGTTTAGTCAAACGATGAGACCACTCAGGGAAAATTGTTTGATGTTTAACAGGGGGTTTAGAATGGTTGGCACATGGTTTATCTAACCATGTCATCCAACCATGATATGGGGTTGGAGGCAATTATTAATTCATGGTTAGTGCACATTTTTCTTGACCGTGCACCCTAACCAAGAAATGTGAAAAATTAGATCCTGATTTTTTGAATATCACTTGGTTTAGTCCTTTAATTAGTTTCCCCATAATCTAAGCCTAAAAAGAATTCCACCCCTATCAAGGGCTATTGAGACCCTTACCATTGACCCGAGAGTGATTTTTTGCGGAATCTAAGTGCTTTGGAGGCCTAGATTCCTTGGTATGTGATCTTTCTTGGTGGGTTTCCTTAGATGTCTTATTTCCCCCTCTCTTAGAATCAAGAATTTAATCTATTGGGGATAGTTCCATGGTATGTGGTACTAATAATTGTGAGATATAGATGGCTTGGGTAAAGTTAATAATATTTAAGGTAATTTCTTGGACTTTCAAGTTGAGTTTTTTTAAGAATTGGTGTCATTATTCATTTTACACTAAGGATGTGAAGTAGGTGGCTTCACTCTTGTCTCCTTTTGTTAGAACTTGAAGTCTTGATTTTAAATACATTTAATTTCTGGATTTCAATTGTAAAATTGATGTGAAATATTTGAAAGAAACCCTCTTTAGTGATGGTTTATGAAATTATGTAAATTGGTTATTATGTGAAAATTCCATTGTTTCATGATTTTAAAATGTTGATTTTAAAATATAGTTTCACTTTGATTCATAGAAAATTATTGTGGAAATGTTTTCAGTAAAAGTATTGTTTTATTGAAATGGCTTGGAAAAATTGTTTTGGAAGGGTTTTTGGAATAAATGGTTTGTGTGTGTTCATGTGCATTTGAGAAAAATTAGGGTATGAATTTTCCCCTATAAAAAGTGGGATGGATAAGGGTATAAACTTTCACACATCAAAATGGTTCACCAAGTGACGGCTAGGTAAAATACTCACAACTCGTGAGTATAGGGAGGTCCATGGTTACATTCATGTGTGGATGTGTTGAATGGAATGTGTTATACCAAATGAAATTGTGAAATGGTTTGAAACAAATGTTTGGTTTTTTCCATGGAAAAATGTTATTCTTAGATATGGTTTGGTTTTGATATAAACTATTTTAAATTTTTTTATATAAATTGTTTTATATAAATTGTTTTATATAATTGTTCTCACATGTTCTATCCTAGTGTAATGAGTATGGAAGTCATTGGGGAAATCCCACTGAGTTTTATACTCACCCCCATCTTGGGAACTTTGGTGTATTTTCAGATATTGTATATCAAGACACAGGTAAAGTAAATGTATCATAGTTATTTAGTGATTCATTTTGATACTATGGGTATGTATTGTTCAGTTGGATCTTGGAGCATGTTGGGAGATGTGGGTTTAATGTCCATAGTTTATTTGGGTAGTATTATTTTTTGGTTTATGCTTTTTTACTCTGATAGAGTTTATTTTTGGTTTGGTTACTCTTTAAGTTGTATTAAATTGTTTCATGCATCATATAGTGGTTGTTTAGTCATGATTATCTTAGTATGGTTTCTTTATTTTCAAAATGGAAAATTGTCACCCAACTTTTTGTGTTTCCCTTGGCATTTATTTTCATCCTTCAGTGTCTTGGGGGTGTCACCTAAGGCCTAATTATGTTCCACCACCTTCCCAAGACAATGGTAAGGGAAAGGATGTTGAACGAGTGGTGTTCCAATTAATGATTAGATCCATTGTATTCCCTTATGAAGTTGTAGAAGATTTACTCATAGGAGTAAGAAGACTAATTTTTTCCAATGGACATCTATGTCCTTACCACAGAAGATGAAGGAGCACCATGCCACTCACCCATCATTTTGTAGAGGCCATTCCTAAATACAACGAAAACGATCATCAATGTCCATAAAGTTACACTTATAATGGAGATTGGAGATAGTATTGTACACTTCCACACACTCAATGTTTTCAATCCTTTGTTAAGAATTTATTTATTCGATGTGATCTCTCATAAAGAAGGCATAGAGCTGATTGAAGATTCAAGTATGCTTTGGAAATTATTATCATTAGGAGAGTATTTTTCTTTTGAAAATACCAATACCCAAAAACCTACAAATACCAATTTCAAGTCAGAGGAATTCACTGATTCTGATTTTTTTGATGATTTAATAAATAAAACTATCATGATATAATAGTTCCCAGACTTATAAGTAGGGAACCTCACCATAATATCATATATTTACCAACCCCATGTCTTGAGTTAAATATGTTGTCAAGTGATTATATTATATAAACCTTATAGATGGTGAGATATCATCATTAATAGTTTCAAATAATCTATCATATACCTAAGAACAAACTCTGATAGACCTTATTAAGAGAAATGTCCAATCCATGGGGTAAAGTCTAGGAGATAACCTTGAGATTAACCCCAAAGTCTTCTCTCATAGAATCTTTTTAGATGGTGATTCCCAACTAGTGAGAGCCAAAAATAATATTTAATTGTAATATAATAGAGTTTTTTTAGAAATATATAGAAAAATTGTTAGTAGTTGAAATCATTAAACCAATCTCTAATTCATAGTGGGTTAGTCCCATCCATGTGGTCTAAAAAAAATTGATCTGACCATTGTTAAGAAATAGAAAAATGAATTGATACTCATGAGAGTGAAAAATATCCTAAGAGTGTGTATAGATTACATAAATATTAATCAAGTTACTTAAAAATAAAAAATTTCTATTCCATTTATAGATTAAATGTTAGAAATTATTGAGTAAAAAACTCACTATTGAGTTTATACGGGTTATTAGGATACTTCCAAGTACCTATTACACCAGAAGGCCAGGATAAGATGACTTTCACCTATTATTTAATAAAATTCACCCAAGAATTGGATTCCATTTGGGCTATTTAATGCACCAGGTACCTTTTAACAGTGCATGGTAATTATTTTCTCAAAACATCTTAAATACTACCCAGAATTATTTCTAGATAATTTTACTATTTCCTGAAACTCTTTTGATCATTGATTAAGGAATTTACAAAACGTTATGAAAACCATCAATTGATAAAAAATAATTTTTTTAAACATTTAAAAATAACATTTCATATACCAAAAAATAATAATGTCAAGAAACATAATTTTAGGGAAAATAATTGAGGGAGATAATTCAAAGGTTTAAGTAATAAAATCATTTCCACATCCAACTTTTCTTAAGTATGTTAGATCATTTTTAGGCCATGTAGGTTTCGACCAAATATTTTTTAAATATTTTAGAATGTTTTATCTCCCTCCTTCAAGATTAATATTTAAATAAGGAAATTATAATGTAATTAATGAGTGTAAGAAATAATTTGAGTAGTTGACATAATGGTTAATTATGCCACTAATAATGTAACCACCCAATTGGGACCACCCTTTCAAGATACTCTTCAATGCATTAAATCAAGCTGTGAGAGATGCACTATCACAAATAATTCAAAGAAATACTTCGGTCATATCCTATGAATAAAAGATATCATATTCCACATAGATTGACTACATGACTACTGAAAATATTTCCTTGTAAATATTTTTTTCACTTGATAAATTCCGATCCCATCCTCTTGAACTGAGGTTATTGTTTTTTCTAATCATGTGGTTATCAAGTTTTTAATTAATAAAGATGATTCTAATCTATGAGTGATGAGATAGATACAACTCTTATAGAAGTTCCCATAGAGATAAATGATAGAAAAAGTGACTAAAAATAAAGTGTCTAATTATATAATAAGAATGCCTCACACCACTGAAGCATAAATTCCAAATAGGAACACACTCAAAGATCAGCTTCCTAGAGGATAACTGTAAAACATGGAATGATAAGTACTATGGTATACTGAAATTGTCAATTATTTAATCACATCTCACATACCATCTATTCTAAACTATAATAAGAGGAATAATATTAAATTTAAATTTAAATTTTATATGTGGTAAGACCCATTCCTATAGAAAATTTATATTGAGAAAATCATCATAAGATACTTTCCAATAAGAACAATTAAATTAGTTTGTTTTAATTCTATCATAAATTTTCTTTCATAGGCTACTTTGGACCCTAGAGAAAAACTATAAAAGTTTTATAATATTGAATTTATTTTCCCATATTATTAATATATGATTATTAATTTTTTGAAAGATTTGAAAATTTCTAGTTTTTGGTAATATCTCAAAAGGATAGGAAATGCCTAATTTTAATTTTAATTTTTTGCAAAATTTTTGAAGTTTTAGGATATAATTAAATGGAATATTCACAATGTAATTTGATAATTATTATATTCTGTTAGCTATATATTATGTTTCAAAATGGGTGGAAGGAAAAGACACTAGGATTGATGATGCTAAATTTGTTTGTGTTTTTTTCAAGGATAACATTTTATGTAGGTTTGGAGTAATATGATCAATCATTAGATAAAAAGGAAGTAATGTTTTCAAAAAGTTGATGGAGGAATTACTGAATAAGTATAGGGTACATCATAAAACATCAACAACAAACCAACCACAAAAAATGGTTAATAAAAAATATACAACAGTTAAATCAAATTCATTATAGGAAATATTTTCAAACCCAAAAGGGGTGAATGGAGAAAAAGGTTGGATGATAACTTATGGTATTAGAGGACCACATAAAAGACATTTATTGGGATGAAACCCTATATATTGATTTATTAAAAGAGCTACCACCTCCCTATGATATTGGAACACAAATACTATTGGGTGGTAAGAGAGATGAATATAGACCCTGATAGAGCTATAAAATAGAGGAGGTTATAGATGAAATAACTCGAAGATACAGGGATATAATCTTTTGAAAATTAAAATATTTACAAATAAAGAAAAAGGATTTACTATGAAAATAAAATTCAACCAAGAACCTTCAACCCTAAAAACCAAGTACTATTATACAAAAGGATACATAAACTGATGTCAAGTAAACTTCATTATAGAAGGGAAGGTCCCTTTAATATTAATCATGTAAATACCTTTGGTGATATAAAGATTGTAAAATAAGGAGGATAAAATCCATTTACTATACAATGGATTGAGGCTGAAGAAGTACCAAATTACCGTACATCAAGAACCATTAGAGGTTATTACACTCCTTTACCCTAATTACTAGTGAAGACCCCCTAGG
Source organism: Viscum album (assembly GCA_963277665.1). Lineage (NCBI taxonomy): Eukaryota > Viridiplantae > Streptophyta > Magnoliopsida > Santalales > Viscaceae > Viscum > Viscum album. The sequence goes on from OY728132.1 coordinate 1,885,289,022, forward strand.
TTGTATTTTCTTTTACACTTTATTAAATGTAGTAATTACATTTATAATATCCATATATAAAAAATAAATTTAAATCCATTGAGGAAACTACATAAATTAATTTTTGGGGAGAGAATCTTGTATTCTATAATTTTTAAAATTTCATTTTTTGAGTTGATCCAGTGATGCTTAAAAAAACTGCTTATGGGAGCCAACCTATATTTTTTTTACTTAGTCCAGTCTTCCCCTCAGTCTATTTAAGTATTATTGAACATTCCTTCACTATAATTTACTTTTTTTCTTATTTTTAGGTCCAAAAATTACGTTGATTCAAGGATCATGAAAAATGAAAATTCATATTATTAAAAGCTTACATTTCATGAAAGTGATGCTGAATAGAACTGAAGGAACATTAACTTCTCAACTAGGCTGAAGTATCATCACTAAAGGTAATTTTATTTTCTATTAAATATAATTTTAATTCCATTTTATTTTGAAAAAAAATATATTTTTAAAAAAAATCATGCCCACAATAAGCCTTTTTCTTTAATTGAATGTTCTTGGAGACAAGAATTTATTAGGAATTCCATAATGACATTTTTTTATGATTTTTATGTTAATGATATTGAATGAGTAAAATGAGTAATTTATTAATTAGAGTGAATCGTGGAAATTGAATATATGAATTATGATTTGATGGAATTATTTTATTTCAGGTGAATGAAATTTCTCTACCATTTTCATATTTTGAATTTTATATGGATTTATTTTTTATAAATACTTCATGTTATGAGTGATTGTAGAAAAATAATATATTCAATTCCTAATAGGATATAATGATGTAACAATTTCTATTTATATATTGAGTATATTTCTTGAGTTATCATAGGGAATGTCACCTACTAGAACTTGCATGGGAACTTTTTGAAGTTATGAATATGAAAAACCACATTTAAACATATTGATGAATTTTTTTTGATATTAAATTATCCTTAATATCACAAAAACATCAATAATTTTTATTTTGTAGAATCTATGAATGAACTGGATAAGGCTGCCCCACATTACAATTCATTTGTAATACATGGGGTTTTTATGATTTTTTTGAAAAAATTAAATTTATTTGATTTCTTATATTATACAAAACACCATGTTAAATTTATTATACACACAATACTATCTTATATTGTGTTACACACAATATTGAGTTTTAACAAAACAATGATATATTATTAATTTAGTTATTTATACACGATTGTTATAACCTAACTACTGAACATATTTATATGAATTGTAAGAAATAATTTTTAAATATTAATTATAATGGTTTTATATAAATAAAATATATTTATAATAAAATAAAAAAATATTGATAAAGTCCTTATATGTTTTAAAAATTAATATTTCTCTAAAAAATATATTTTTAATTTTTTTTGAACAATAATAAAATTAATTTTTAGACACATTTAGTAATTTAATTGGATATGATAAAATTATTTTTATAATTTAGAATTTTAAAATTATATTAGGGTGATTTTTTGGATACTTTTTTGAAAAGGTTCATCTTTTATGAATAATGAAAAATACTAAAATTTAATTGAAAAATATCTTTCATTTAAATTATTTATAAAAATAATATATATATTAAATTAGTTTCAAAGGAAAATTATTGAAATTATATATCCATTAATACAATTTATTTCATTATAATCAATTTAATGTTGAAATTGGATATAAAAACATTGTAAATTGTTGATCATTTTCACATTAAAAACATGCTTTCTCATCACATCTATGAGATTAAAATTAAAATAATTTTTACCACTTATATGAATTGAATTTGTAAAAATAAATTCTGTATTTCGAATCGGAATAATTTTTAATTTCAAATAATTCCTAATAATGTTTTGAAAAAAATTAATAGTGAATGAAATAAAAATTAATTACCTCAATTAAAGTAAAAATGGGTTTACGAAGGGTTAAACTTAAAAAGATATTGGTTAAATTTACCTAAAAATTGTATAAAAATATTTGGATGGCCATATTTCTACCATTCCACCTATAATTTCATATAATTTCCAAATTTTTAACTTTATGACATATAAAAAATATCGTAGCACATGATTCTTTTCAAAAATACACATTGTGTATATAACCCACTTATAAAATCCCACCCACTCTCCTCCATTTTTGACACCTTAAAACATATTTTCCTACACCAATCCCAGACCTAGTCATTTCTCAAATTCCCACACATCATCCTAGAATTCCTATTTTTTATATTAATCCATCCTAGGATGTTTATTAGTTCAACCCTAAGGAGGATACCCGAAGAAGAGGTAATGTTCATCAATGAGAATTTTTGTTTTATTTCCTCTTACACACCCTTGAATGATTTTTAGATATATATTATATAATAAACTCTATATATTACATATATTTAGACGTTTTTATGTTAATTTAATGACCTAAAACCATCTCCACTTCCATCAAATGGGTTATGAAATCATTGTTTGTGTGTATGGTGGAGTACCTCTTTGCGAATTGATATCATTTTTCCATCACCACCTTTCAAGTATATTCACAATGATTTATTAATTTTTTATACATTATATATATATATGATATTAATGATGTTATTATGATTCTATAATTGTTATATCACACATAACATCATACTTTTCATTTTTTGGGTATACGATAACGGCAGTCGTGTATACAACGGACTACCACCTCATGAAGCAATGTGATTCATTCACAGATTATATGGAATGTATTAATGATGATTTTAATAACAAAATTGATATATATTACATAACCATAATTCTTTAATGATAATATATATCATTTACTTTTATTTCTTTCAATTATAAAAATAAAATGGAAACAACATTCATGCGTACGTACAACCTACCATCTCCATGAACAATGTATTTCATTTCATATCACAAAATATTATTAATTACTAACAGTACTTATATAATGAATAAATATGATATTTATATCATGGTTATCATTATTAAGATTATGGAACCATGATTAAAGTAAGAGGACCAAAAATATAACAAATCAAAACATATATGAAAAACAAATCAGTTGTTACTTGAAAGAAAACTTTAACATGGAATTGTTAATAAATGAGTAATAAATGTTCACAAAAAGATAATATATGGTTTGATATATATGAATATGTTTCTGTAATATATTTATGATAAAATTATATTTTTTATAAAATAGGTTTCAATGAGTACAAATAAATTCAATACTTAAGATAAAATATTTTTTTCTCAGTTTTCATTCTTTAAGATGTATGTTATATTATGAACCTATATTATTTCATGAGGTGTATATAAATGACATTTGACATGTGATATCATAAATTATTTTATCCTAGGTCTATTTTTAAGTTCCATTTTAGGTTATTTCTTCTTGGGTCTTATGATTCAATGTTACCAAAGTGGTAACGATTTTATATTAAAATCTCATCATTTATTAGGATTGTTTTTGATTAAGTCTCCAATGTGGAAATATAATGATCTACATATCAATAATTCTCATTAATTTTATTCTACTTTGGTTATTCATGATATTTTAATGTAATGGTATAATTTTTCACTCTTTGGAACTGAAAATCAATAAGAAAATGTTTTTATGAAAATACGACTATATTTCAATCTTCGATCATAAATCTATTTTCCATCAATAAAATGTTTTTTTAAAATGATTTCGAAAATATTTTAATAATATCTTATTATTTTAAAAAGACATTTTTTTCCAATTTAGGAATTTTTAAAAAATGATTTGAAATGAATATTTGTGACATTTTATAATCAATTCACATTTGGATTTTATAAAAAATGTTTAAGGAATCTTCATTTCAACATATATGGAATGAATGAAATAATCCAACAACATGAACAATCAATTCTATAAAGAATACTTTATAAAATTTCATGTTTATTTTGAAATAAATATGGTTTCAAAAAAATTTACATTTTTAAAAGTGTTTTTTCAAAGAGGAAAAAATATTTTCCTTATGAATTTTTTAAATAATATTTTAAAATTATTTTTTATATTCAATTCCATCTATTGATGTTAATATTACCTACTATGGATATAGTCCAAGGATACCATGACTTTTTTTTCTATTATTGGTAAATATTTTTAAGTAATGATGATTATTAAACCCTTTCCTTTTACATGGGTTATAACAAGATATGATTCTTATGAAATCCATTCATTTTCATAGGCTATGAAATGATGAAATGATAATGAAACTTGTATATTTTTCATAGGTAATGATATGATGAAATGTTTATGAATCCCATATCATTTCAGGGTTTATTATATGATGATTTTTATGATCTTGTGGTACACACATATATGATTTACATTATGTGATAGGTGGGACCTATATCTCCCTATGATGCATCAAGTGATGATTAATGTTTTATGAGATCAAAGGGTACACTAGTTGTTATCCTAAGCCTGAAAGAGGGTACATTAGAGTTTATACCAAGACCAAAATAGTTTCATGGGTGGTTACCCCAATCCTAACATGTTATTAATGTCTCATTTGGTATCCTTGACATAAGATTTTTCTATTCTTATGTGTATTCCATAAAATCTATTTCTTATGTCAATGTTATTCTCTCATTACTCACGTTCTTTGATTTCCTTATAATTCATTCATTATGAAATAAAATTATTTATGCTATGAATCAAAATTATGATCTTGGATATGTATGGTATTGTTTTTATATGTATTCTCATGTTCACATACCCTTATGTTCATAATGGCTTACATATCTCCCTGGTTTATACTTACTGAGCATCAGAGACCACTCTTTCTTATGTTTCCTTTACCTAGGTTATAAAGATATGTAACATGTATTATTTTTATAATACGAGTTCTATATATGAAGAATATAGAGTGAGATGTTATAGATCACCTATGAACCAGTTTTTTGTGTGTCTATGATTCCAAAGGCACCATAACTAAATGATTTTGGCATGGATTGTTATGTTATATAATGAATATTCATCTAATACGATATAATATTAACATTTGAGGAATTTTGTTCTTAAAAGTTGTTATTAGGGAAAGGTGTAGTTAACCTATGGAAAATATGATAAGAAAACATTATTGAGATTCATGTGGACATGTCTAAAGAAAAGTCTAAAGATGAGTTAAAGTACAGGAAAATTCCCTGGAGTTTTGTTAAAGGATAAAGAAAGATGATTCCAAACAATAAATCCATGTTTGGATAGAAAATGGATTTGGATCTGGCATAAATTTACCCAGGGTTAACAACCCTAAAAACACCATATTGAGCAAGACTTGATCGAGAATAGGTGAACTATAATATGCCTTACTAAACACCTAGTTTAAAACGCTCATGGGATATGCTTTGGAAATTCAAAACTATCAATGATCCATCATGACGGATTTAAATATAATATGACTATGAATGACCTAGGATCAACATATAGTGAAATATATTAGAAATAATGTTTCATGATTTAGACATTCTATAAGTGTTTTTCATGATTACGTGGTTCCCCATAATGAATATTGTTTCTTATAGTATGGTCTTTGGTTTTATTCAATATCTAGAACATGAAGGAATCATGTTAATGATGAGTGAAATGGAAAATGAAATGATTGTTCCCTTGAGAATCCAAATTTTATAGGATCTAGAATAAAAAATATCACAGCAAAGCTCTAAAAAAATTCTCAAGATATACAGCATATTGGACTTTCAAATGAGAAAAGGAGGTAAAAATATTCTTTCAAGTCCTTCATGAAGAAAATTCAACCCTCATTTAGTGTAACTAATGATATGCTATTTTATTAAAAACAGATCAGTACTAATGAAAAAATATTTTCCATTAAATAGTGTTTGGAACATGAAAAAGTAATTTTGGTTGTTTATTGTTTGTAAGGTCAAAGAGATCAATGGTGGACTCTAATCAAATATATAAGGAAACCTGATGAAATTGAGTTCATGTATTGGGAGAGTTCAAGAACATATTTTTTAATTATTAAATTACTCACATTATTCATATAATTTTGGAGAAGGAGTTACTTGAGATAAAAAAGAATGGTGAATCTATTGGTACATATAATGAAAATTTTACAAGATTTGTGAGGTACGCTTCTGGTATTATCATCTAACCTGGAAGTAAGGTTAATCGATTATTCAATGTCTTAAAACTAATTCACTGAAGGGTGTTATCTGGAAGAGACTTAAGTAGCTATGGATATATTTTTATATGTTCAATGAAGGTGTAAATAGATTTTGGGGTTACGTATCAATATCATGGATTTGATAAGAAAGGGAAGATGGAGTTCAAAGAAAAATCTAAAAACCATGGAGGGAAGAATATGAGAATTCTTTTATGCACAATGTGTTAGAAGAAGCATGGAAAAAATTTAATTAAGAGGAATACTAATTTTATAATGTGTGTAAGGGGAGTTCATTAATACGATGAATGATGAATTGATTTGAATAAGTTTTCTAATGATACGAATGATGAGAAAGCTCCATAGAATGCACTCGCCAAACATTAGTGTTTCAAATGAAAGTATTTTGGGCATTATTCTAACAAGTTTCCAAATACAATGGTTAATGATGGTGAACAACACTGGTAGTATCTTAATCCAAGGGACAGTGGGAAATATCATGTGATCGATGTTTCTAAAGAGGTGTGAGATAATAAAAAGGATAAAGGTACACTTACCATCTAACCTAGAACTGAAAATGTATTATTGGACTATAGATATACCCATTATTTCATATCTAAATAATTTTATAATAGTATTAAGATTCCACTTAAATAATTAGATATTTAATTATCATTGAAAACCCATAATTGTGTGATGATCACATCAAAAGTATATGATTCCTCTCTGGTTGATGTTGGTGGGAATGTGATTCCTGTAAATCTTTTCATTCTTACTATGGTGATATTTAGTGTCACCATAGGCATGGAATGGATTTACGTTAATAAACAACACATCATTATTTTTTGAAGTTAATTGAATTTGATATTTCCAAACCATCCTATGATATTCTATCGACATGATGATGAGTTTGAAATTCAAATGGAGATTAAATCCATTGTATGGGTATTAATTACCATTCATAAAGTGATTTTATCTGAAATCGCTAAGGAGAAACATGAAATCAGTCATATGAGTATTGTTTGGGAATTTTTTGATGTCATTATGAAAGAATTAATTAGACTTCCACAAAAACATGATGTTGATTTCTCAAAATAACTCAAATGTAGTGCCAAAAAATTTCAAAGACTGTATATAGAATGGCCCTGATTGAGTTACATGAATTAAAGAATACATTCTAGAAAAAACATGACAAGGGATTCATTAATCCAAGTGTGTATCATTGGGTTTTACATGTTCTTTTTGTTAAAAAGAATGATAGATCAATGTGTCTCTCCATTGATTACCGGGTTTAGAAAAAGATCCTAATTAAGAAGAAGTTTCCTCATCGCTGTATTATTGAATTGTTTGATCAACTTCATAGAGCTCAATAATTTTCCAAGATTGAACTTCATTATGGAAATCAGCAATTGAGGGTTAAGAAGGTTGATATAACCAAATTTTAATTCTAGACAATGTATGGACACTAAGAATATATAGTAATTGTATTCAGTCTTACTAATTCCCCTATTATCTTCATAGATTTAATGAATAGAGTCTTTAGAGATTACCTTGGTCATTTTTTGGTAGTCTTTATAGAAGATATTCTTATTTATTCAAAGATAAAGTAATATCATGATGAGAACATGAGAATTGTACTATTAAAACTAAGTAAGGAAAAAATATATGAAAATTTTATAAAGTGTAAATTTTGGCTACAAGATGTTTCATTTTTTGGTTATCTAATCTCAATAGAGGATATAGTAGTAGATCCATCAAAGGTGGAGGCTTTGGAATGTTGACCCAGACCAACCACAGTGACTAAGATATGTAGTTTTCATGGTTTAGTTAGATATTATTGAGGTTTTGTGGATAATTTTTCATTATTATCTAATTATTTTACCAAGTTAACTTAAAAGGGATCCATGTTTCTCTGGATAGATGATTGTGAGAAAATTTGAAGGAACTAAATAGATGATTAGTCGGTGCACCTATGATTACATTTCCCTATAGAGTATAAGGGGATTTAATCTATAATGATGCATCCAACAAGGGATTTGGATATGTTTTTATGTTGAATGACATGTTTATAGTTTATTCATCATTAAATTTTAATTTTCATGAGAAAAATTACCCAAATTATGATTAGGAGTTAACTATGGAATTTTTTTTATTAAAGAAATGGAGGTATTATCTTTATAGATAAAAGTCTGATATATATACATATATATACCGATCATAAAAGTTTAAAGTATATATTCCAATAGAATGAGTAAAATATGCACCAAACAATATTATTAGAGATGATTAAAAAATATGACTACTCAATAAAGTACCACCTTGGGAAAGAGAACAAAGTGGTTGATGAATTGTATCGAATGGATCATACAATATTATACATGATGGGGATCACAAAAGATTCAATATTTCTTGATTTGAAAAGGATGGATCTAGAAATCCTAAGGGAAGGGGAGAAATATTATCTTTCTAAATTTAATGTCCAACCATATAACCAAGTGAAAATTAAAGAGGTATATAAGGATGATTTTGAACTACAAAATATGGTTATAAATGTTCTTTATTTTAACCATGATCCTGATAGAATGATATGGTTCAGGAATCATGTATGTGTTTCATCTATATCGGACTTAAAGATGGAGTTTCTAGAGGAAACACATAGTTCTTAATTATCTATTCATACAAGAAGTACAAAGATGTATATAGATTTGAAATATTACTTTTAGTGGGATGGAATGAAGAGAGATATCGTGGAGTTTGTATCTCGATGCTTGGTATTTCAACAAGTTAAGGATTAAATAAAGAGTTTCAAGGGGATGTTTCATCCATTAACCATACCAAAATGGAAATGGGAGAAAATCACCATTGATTTTATCATTAGACTCCCCAAAAAATATAAAGGAAATAATTCCATATGGGTTTTAGTCGATATCCTTACAAATTCAGAAAACTTTATTACTATTTGACAAGTCTACTATCAGAATCAGATTTCTAGGATATACATTAAGAAAGTGGTATGATTTCATGGAGTACCACATTATATTGTGTTTGATGGAGATATGAGGTTTAACTTAAAGTTTTAGTGAATTATTCATTAAGATCTTGACACAGAGTTGAGTTTCAATGCTGAATGTCACCCCTAAATAGATGGTTAGTCTTAAATAACAATTCAAACCCTAGAGGATATGTAGATATCTCGTTCTCTATGATTAAAAGGGAGTCGGTTTCAACACCTTACTCTAGATAAGTATTATTAAAATAATATCCTTCACACAAGCATTCAGAAGGATCCTTATGAAGGCCTCTATGGAAAGAAGTACATATCTCCAATGTGATGGAATGAAGTTGGGGAAAGTAAGCTATTGGGACCTAAGATAGCTGAAGAAATTGTATACAAGTTTAAAGCCATTCAGAAATGTAACACCCTATGTTATTATGAATTATTATTTTTTGAATGAATTTAATTTATTTAATTGATTTTGTTACATGAAACAAAAATTTAAGCTTTAATTACAAGCAACACAACGTTAATATTATGATACATGAAACATTGTCTTATCTTGAATTACACACAACACCGAGTTTTAACAAAACAATGATATATTATTAATTTTATTCAAATGTGATCATTGTAACCTAGAAATTAAACATAGTGATATGAATAGTAAAAAATAATTTTTAATTATTAAGTATAATGGTTTTATATAAATAAAACACATTGATAATAAAATACATAATTTTTTAAAGTCTTTATATGTTTTAAAAATACTGTCTTTCAACAAAATGATTTTATTTATTTTTGTGATCAATAAAAAAATAAATTTTTGAAACTTTTAGAAAATTAATTTTATAAAACAAACTTATTTTCTTAAATCCTAATTTCAAAATCATATTGGGGTGAATTTTTTGTATTTTTCTAAAAAGTTTCATTTTTTGATGAATAGTGAAGGTTATTGAATTTTAATTGAAAACTGCATTTTCATCTAATTTATTTATAAAATTGATTTTTAATTTAAATTATTTTAAAGAATAATTAGTTCAAATTTAAATATATTAGTCCAATTTATTTAATTGGAATCAATTTCACATTGAAATTGGATATTAGAATTTTCTAAACTTTTGATCATTTTCACTTTAAAACCACACTTTCTCATTATATATTCATGATTAATATTAAATTAATTTTTTTATAATTATATGAATGGAATTTGAAAAAATGGATTCTATATTTTGGATCTTAATAATTTATATTATCAAATTAGGTCAAATTAATTTTTGACCAAAATAAATAGAAAATGTAATAAAAATTAATTACCTCGATTAAGGTAAAAACTGATTTACCGATTTGTTAAACTAAAATGATAATAGAGAAAATGACTGAAAATATTATATTAATTTTATTTAATGAGTTTATTTATATCTTGTACATTATTTTATCTTAAACATGGAAATTTATTTCCACTTTCCTTTGAATATGACCCATATAATAAGTTAAGTAAAGATAAAGAAAAAAAAATTATTTTGTTACTTTTAATATCTATAAAGCCTCGAGATAGGGAAACAAAATATGTTTAGTTATATATATAATTTTTAAATATAAATGATTATATTAACATTTTAATTTATTTTAGTTTATTTGAGATTAAATAATTACTTTAAATTCTTAAGAAACACCAACACAATAATTATTTAGTTAACAATTAACCAAAAAAATAACACTAAAAATATTAAAAGTGATGTAAATTGAAGGAGTTATTGTGTTACATTATTTTTTAATTAATATATAATGTTACATAGTTTTAATATGATTTATTTTAATTTAATCACTTTCTTGATATTTTTATAATTAAAATTAAATGAATAATGTTAAAATTGACATTAATGTCTTGTTTTGATAAATTATATTTTATTATCTGATTTGAAGTTAGTAAAAACCTATATTATTAAAAGTTATTTTTAAATTTTACTAAATATAAAATATGCCTCATTAATGGAAAAATTGTATTTTATAATGAATACATGGACCCTTAAATTGTAAAAACTCGTATTGCACAATTGAAGTTAAAGCCGTGTTTTTACACGTTACATGAACTTATATTAAAATTAATTTCCCACACATATAGGATTTATATATAATAAATTATATATCATAATTATCATAATTGGGTACAAATTAGATATTTATGTTAACTCTAATTTATTTTTAAAGTATAAATTACCATGGTTAGAAAACTAGTTACCGTTGTGAAAAACTAAATTGGTAAAAATAGGAATCCTTAGAAGTTAAGGAATGAAATATTTAAAACATGTGTTTCATTTTTTCTGTGGGTTGGATAAAAAATATAGTCCATATACACCATTAATTATCTAATTTGGGTCAACTTTTGGTAATATTTACTTCCCAATAGTGAATACTATTGAGTATTTACAAGAATTTCACTCCTCAACTATAACAGGGAACTCACTCTCCCCACTTATTAACACCTCTCAAAAAATTTGGATAAAAAAATATCTACCAAAATAAATTCCAAAATTACATCCTCTAATACTAGAAGACTTATTTTGGACTTAAATCCTACCAATAAACTCTTTATTGCAAACCTAATAGGGTACCCAAAGAAGAGGAAACATTCATCAAGGAGCATTTTTGTTTTATTTATTCATACACCCCCTTAAATTCTTATTATACCATGATTTTATAATAACCTCACTATATTTAAAACAATTAATGTTTTTATGTTATTTTTATGACCTAAAACTGCACACACTTCCATCAAATGGTTTATGAAATTATCGTTCATGTGTACGATAGACTAAAGCCTCGCGAATGGATGTCGTTCGTTTATCCATTACCACCTTTCATGGTTGGGAATAATGATTGATATATAATTTATATATGATATATATGATATTAATGATTTTATTATTCTTATTAAATTATTATATTATACATACCTTCATGATTTCCATTTTTTGGGAATATGATGGCATCATTTGTATGTACGGCGGACTACCACCACACGAAGTGATGTGATTCCTTCAAGCTTTAAATAGAATGTATTGAGGGTGGGTTTAATAAATTTTTTTGTTATATATGAAAAAAATAGTATTTAATGATAATATATATCATTTTTTTTTCTTTCAACCTAGAATGAAAATGAAAAACAACGTTCATGCGTACATACGACCTAATATCTCCATGAACAGTATTTTTCATTTCCTATAACTAAATTTTATGGATTTATATAAAGAAAAATATAATGAATATATATTATATTCATATCATTCTTATCATTTTAGATATTATGGAACCACTATCAATTTAAAATGACCGAAAATATAGAAAATCAAAACATATATGAATTTTTTTATTACCTGAAACATGACTTTATCATTGACTTTTTAATATATGTGTAATAAAAGGTAATAATATAATAACATATGGTATGATGTATAAAAATATGGTTCTATAATATAAGTATAATAAAATTCTATTTATTATGCATTAATTTTGATTGAGTTTTACTGAATTCAAGACTTAAGTTAAGGGATTTACGTCTTACTTGTTACTTCTGTGAGACACATACCCTATTCTCCACCCATTTATTTTATGTGGTGTTTATAATGGCCATGAATTTATTTTATTTTTATTATAATGATAATTATTTTGATATAAATATCCATTTTAAGATCTATATTTTATGGGTTTTACTATTAAAATGATACCAAAGTCATAAGTTATTTTTGTCACAATTTTCATTCTTTTAAATAGATGTTATGTTATCCACCTATATTATTATAAAAGGGGTATATATTTCCCCTTTTATATGTAATATAATTAATTTTTTCATCCTCATGATATTTTATGTTTCATTTGATGTTATTACTTCGAGGGATTGTGAATCAATTTTGTAAAAGTGGTAAAGATTTTATGTTACAATCTCATCATTTATCAAGATTATTTATTTTTAAGTCTCTAATGTTTAAATATCATCATATACCTCTAAATAATTCTATAAAATTTTATTTTCATATGGTTATTCATGATATATTCATGTAATGATACTATTTTTCCAATATTTGGTACTTAAAATAATTATTTTTTTAAGAAAATTTGAATTTATTTCTCCCTTTAGTCAAAAAACTATTTTCTTCCAAAAAAATGTTTTCTAAACATGATTTAAAATGTGTTTTTAAATGAAATTTTATGAAAATTTTCAATTAAAAGGGTTTTGATTTTTTTTTGATTTTTTAAAAAGTGTTTTAAATTAGTTTCAAACATTTCTGTAAAATTTTTCATGGATATTTTCGAAGAAAAAGGTTTTCAAAATTTTTTATGTTTTGAAACGTTTTTTCAAAGAGGAAATGATATTTTCCTCAAGAAATGTTTTAAATGATATTTAAAAAGTATTTTTCATCTAAGATTACATCTATTGGTGTTACCAATGAATTACTGGGGATATGATCTAAGGATACACTTTATATTCTTTTTTTCTGAATGGTTTATGTTTTGATGATATGATGTTTATGAAACCAATTTCTCTTCCATGGGTTATACCATGATAAAATTATTATGAAACCCACTTCTTTTAATGGGTTATTCTGTGATTAAATTTTTATTAAATATCTCTTTTCTATAGGCTATTATATGATGTAATGTTTAAAAATTTCATTTCACAGGTTATAATATGATGAATGTTTATGATCTTCTGACACACATATGTATGATTTCATTATGTAATGGCTAAGACCTATATCTCCCTATAATTCATTGGGTAAATATTTATATCTCACAAGATAAAAATGGGAAAAAATTCAATGAGCTTAATTCACTATGAAAAGTAGGCGTGTCTTTATCCATTATGGGGAACAAGTCTATTTTGATCTACTATAGAAAAAAGGTGTGTCTTGGTCCACTATGGGAAATTGGTTTATCCTAATTCACTATTGGAAATAGGTGTGTCCTGATCCACTATGTTAATGGAATTAGTAATTAACCTTGTATCATGAAATGTTTTTTCTATATTTATAATGGTTCCACACTTTTATTACATGATATTATGGTTCATGGTTGATTTATGTTTATTAATCACACTTATGAGATTTGTTTTTAAAAATGATAATTTTTTATTCCATGAATCATGTTTATGATCTATGAAGAGTTGGGTAAAAACATCCTAATATATGATTATGATTATATACCTTTATTCTTATATCATGATTATATATGTTCGTAGATTGATATCTATTATGTTTACTCTTACTTAGAATCTTAGCTGACTCATTCTTTTGTTTCCTTTCACCATGTTATGAAGAAATTTTTTATGTAGGTTATTTCTATAAAGAGTATTAAATGGGATCTTTTTTGGAAACATTGAAGATATTTCACTACATTAGAAGATTGTGTTCAGAGTTTCTAAAGACACTAAACAATTATGGTCTTTATAAATTTGTTTGTGTAATTTAAAGAATATTCATCCCAAAAAATATAATATTCATGAATGAGAAGCCTATTTCTATATAGTTGGTATGAAAGGAAAGGTTTAATTAAACTTTATAGAAATGTATGAGAAAAACTAACTGATATCCCTAGGGATGTTTCTAAGGATATTTATAGGGATGTCTCTAAGGATGAGTAAATGTATATGAAAATTTCATGGAATTTTGGTTAAGGATAGAGTGAGTGGTTTCCAAGAAATTAAATCCGTATCAAGATAATATAAGTGGATGCGGCTCTAGAATTGATGTAGCTAGGGGTATAAACCCCCAAAACACAGTATTAATCTAGACTTGATCAGGAACTTGTGTATGAAAATGGGCTTTACCACACACCAAGTCTAACACTCAGAAGGCAAAATATTTTTAAATTTAAAGAATATTTATAAACCATCCTGAATGATTTAAATAGATTATGACTATTAATGAACTAGGATAAACCTAATGTGATATATATTAAAAATAATGTGTCTTGATTTATACATCCTAAATGATTTTTTAGACTATGTTATTTTCCATTATGGTTATCATTACTTAAACTATGCTTTTTGGTATTAGTCAATTGATAGAACCAGAAGAAACTAGATTAACATTTAATGTGATGGATGATTTTATGATGAGAAGATGAGTCTAATGATGAATAGAGTAAAGGATTTTGTGATTATACCCAATATGTTTTCATGTAACATAATTAAAAATGTGTACCATAATTAACTCTCAAACTCTCTAAATAATATAAAGAAAGAGTTCAATGAGATTTTGGGTAGTAGAGACCATGGATGAAATAAGATTCATTTTAATTTATGTCAGGAATTTGAGAAAAAATCACCAAGTGGTTGTCTTGTAGGAATATAAAGATGTTTTGACTATGGAAAAGAAAGGAACAAATTAAGTAACTACAAAGGAAAAATAAAGATTTCAGTTAATGTAATGAATGAGAATATTGGTATCTCTAAGGTATTATCAAAGGATGAATTATTTAAATTTCAAAAGTATAAGTATTATAAAAATCAATGTCCTTAGGTTATAGCTTGTGAATATGATCAGCAGGGTGGTATGGGTAATAATTATATTTCTGATGATGAAGAGACTACAAATGAAATATTAAAGGAATAAGTGTTAAGGAATAAGATGACTAATCCTGGATAATGGTGTGTGAAGAAAGTGGAATGGTTTATGTATTTATGTATTGGTATAAAATGAATTATATGTTTATTAGTGGAATTTTTGTTATTAGAATTATGAAACATCAATGGACTGTTCCATAGTAGTATTTCATTATGGATTTTAAAGAATTTTTCAAATGGTAGTGATGTACTATCTAAATGATTTAATGGCAAGATAATATTTTGATTAAAAGAAGACAAACCTTAATATGTTCATCATGTTCATAAAATGGTGTTTAACTTGGGTAAATAGATATTGGATAGAAATAAAGTAAATCAGATTGTTCTGATTACCTTGGAATTGATAAATGATTTGTTGGAAAAGTGGTTTTTTCAATCATAGATGAAGTTTACAAAATTTTTGAATTTACGAAATATATCAAATAATCATTGTTTTTTGTATGGAATGAGGAATCATGTACGTTTTCAATATGGTTTTATGAAAATTTAGTTTATTACCATGTTTCAAGAGAATACACGATGAAGGTATTCACATGATTGGTATGTGAAAAGAAAGAGATACTTTACGATATAAAGGTGATCAATGTTTAGATTGTTTTGAGAACTTTAGTGACCTTATTTCAATTTTTTATTTTCATCTATTGAAAGGGTAAAAATTTTAATTACTTATGAAATGGTTTATGTTATACATTGAATGAAGTTTTAGAGATTAATATATTTTTCTCCACATGATGACTTATTCATATTGGAAAACCTCTGATAACAATTTTTTTTATAATAACTAAAGATGGATGGAATGAATTATCATTATATCTGTGGATCTTATGACTTGTTATTGATTCAGGGATACACTACTGGAATTTGGTCTTTTCCCAACGGTAGTATACCAACAATTTATTTAAACCATTGGTATAGTGAGCCTCTGTAAACAGTTTATTTAAACTGTTGGAAAAGGGAATTTCGGTGGACCCTTTCCCAACGGTTCACTGGAACCGTTGGGAAAGGTGTGCCTTTCCCAACGGTTTTTATAAACCCTTGGCAAAGGTTTTCCCCAAATTGAAGATCGTGATCTCCTCTCCCCATTCGGACAGAGCCCTAATCTATTCGCTCCGCTGCTCTCGCAAACCCCATCCGAATCTCTTTCGCTCCACTGATCTCGCGAACCCCCCATCCGAACAGCATCACCCCCCATCCCAACAGGTACACCCCCATCTGAATAGGTAAAATTTGATCTCAACCATATTATTGTAGTTGTTTTAATGAATAGATTTTTTCCAGGTGTTGGTGGTTTACTTGATTATTGAAATTAATATCTAAATAGGATATTGTTTGTGTTTTTGAAGACTTCTTTAATGTTTTTATATTCTATGTTTGGAAGGAGAGTGTTCAAAACATGTAAATCAGAGTTGGGGTAGGCTATCGTGAACGTTTACATGTTTTGGATAATGGATTGTGGGAATTATGGATTGTGTTCAATCTAATTTGATATGTTTTGGATAATGGATTGTGGGGGTAGGGGTGTCTATGGGGGTGGGTGGGTTGTCCACGGGGGTGGGCGGGGCTGTCCACAGGGGTGGGAAAGGCTGTCCACGGGGGTGGGCGGTGCTGTCTAGGGGGTGTGGGCTGTCCTGGTGGGGGAGGGGTGTGTGGGGTGTCCAGGGGGGTGGTATGTCTAGGTGGTGGTGGTGGGGTTGCATGGTAGGGGGGTGTGGGCTATTTGGGAGGGTGGGCGGGGCTATCCAGGGGGGGTACGGGGTGTCCAGGGGGTATGGGGGTGGGCGGGCTGTTCACAAGGGTGGACGGGCTGTCCACAGGGGTGGCCGGGCTATCAAGGAGGGGTGGGCAGGCTATCCAAGGGGGTGGGGGGTTGTCCATAGGGAGAAGGGGTGTCGAGGGGGGTGGGTGGGCTGTCCACATGGGTGGTTGGGCTGTCTAGGGGGTAGGGGGTGTCCACGGGGGTGGGTGGGGCTATCCAGGGGGTGTGGGCTGTCCTGGGGGTCTGGGTGGGGTGTCCTGGTGGGGGAGGGGTGTGTGGGGTGTCCAGGTGGGGTGGTATGTCTAGGTGGTGGTGGTGGGGTTGCAGGGAAGGGGGTTTGGGCTGTTTGGGAGGGTGGGCAGGGCTATCCAGGGGGGTACGGGGGTGGGCGGGCTGTCCACAAGGGTGGACGGGCTGTCCACGGGGGTGGCCGGGCTATCAAGGAGGGGTGGGCGGGCTGTCCAGGGGGGGGGGTGGGCTATCCATAGGGGGTAGGGGTGTCCAGGGGGTGGGTGGGCTATCCAAGGGGGTAGGGGCTGTCCATAGGGAGAAGGGGTGTCGAGGGAGGTGGGTGGGCTGTCCACGGGGGTGGTTGGGCTGTCTAGGGGGTAGGGGGTGTCCATGGGGGTGGGTGGGTTGTCCACGGGGGTGGGCGGGGCTATCCACGGGGGTCAGAAAGGCTGTCCACGGGGGTGGGCGGGGCTGTGCAGGGGGTGTGGGCTGTCTTGGGGGTCTGGGTGGGGTGTCCTGGTGGGGGAGGGGTGTGGGGGTTGTCTAGGGGGGTTGGTAAGTCTAGGTGGTGGCGGTGGGGTTGCAGGGGAGGGGGTGTGGGCTGTTTGGGAGGGTGGGTGGGGCTATCCAGGGGGGTGGGGTACGGGGTGTCCATGGGGGTACGTGGGTGGGCGGGCTGTCCACAAGGGTGGACGGGCTGTCCACGGGGGTGGCCGGGCTATCAAGGAGGGGTGGGCGTGCTGTCCAGGGGGGTGGGTGGGCTGGCCACGGGGGGTAGGGGTGTCCAGGGGGGTGGGAGGGCTATACAAGGGGGTGGGGGATGTCCATGGGGAGAAGGGGTGTCGAGGGGGGTGGGTGGCCTGTCCACAGGGGTGGTTGGGCAGTCTAGGGGGTAGGGGGTGTCCACGGGGGTGGGCGGGGCTGTCCAGGGGGTGTGGGATGTCCTGGGGGTCTGGGTGGGGTGTCCTGGTGGGGGAGGGGTGTGTGGGGTGTCCAGGTGGGGTGGAATGTCTAGGTGGTGGTGGTGGGGTTGTAGGGAAGGGGGGTGTGGGCTATTTGGGAGGGTGGGCGGGGCTATCCAGGGGGGGTACGAGGTGTCCAGGGGGGTACGGGGGTGGGCGGGCTGTCCACAAGGGTGGACGGGCTGTCCACGGGGGTGGTCGGGCTGTCAAGGAGGGGTGGGCGGGCTGTCCAGGGGGGGTGGGTGGGCTGGCCACAGGGGGTAGGGGTGTCCAGAGGGGTGGGCGGGCTATCCAAGGGGGTGGGGGGCTTTCCATAGGGAGAAGGGGTGTCGAGGGGGTGGGTGGGTTGTCCACGGGGGTGGTTGGGCTGTCTAGGGGGTAGGGGGTGTCCACAGGGGTGGGTGGGTTGTCCACGGGGGTGGGAGGTGCTGTCCACGGGGGTGGGAAAGGCTGTCCATGGGGGTGGGCGGGGCTGTCCAGGGGGTGTGGGCTGTCCTGGGGGTATGGGTGGGGTGTCCTGGTGGGGGAGGGGTGTGTGGGGTGTCCAGGGGGGTTGGTATGTCTAGGTGGTGGTGGTGGGGTTGCAGGGGAGGGGGGTGTGGGCTGTTTGGGAGGGTGGGTGGGGCTATCCCGGGGGGTACGGGGTGTCCAGGGGGGTACGGGGGTGGGTGGGCTGTCCACAAGGGTGGACGAGCTATCCAAGGGGGTGGTCGGGCTGTCAAGGAGGGGTGGGCGGGCTGTCTAGGGGGGTGGGTGGGCTGGCCACGGGGGGTAGGGGTGTCCAGGGGGGTGGGCGGGCTATCCAAGGGGGTGGGGGGCTGTCCATAGGGAGAAGGGGTGTCGAGGGGGGTGGGAAGGCTATCCAAGGGGGTGGTGCTATAGTGGTTTTGGATTGTTTGAGGTACTCTTAGTGTATTATAAACCCTCATTTGTTCCATATTCATTTAAATTGATTTAATATCATTTTTTTCACACACACCATTATATCCTCTCAAACTATATTTAGATTGTATTTTCATTCGTATGGTGTTAAATATTTTAGTAAATGTTCATACTAGATTCTTTTATGTGTTCTAGGGGTTTAGACTAATGACAGGGCTACATGATTATTGTGGGGGTATTCTTTTCATATAAATATACCTATACACCCCGACCCCCTTGGACAACCTGACCACCCCCACTGACAGCCCGCCCACCTGGACACCCCGACCCCCCTAGACAGCCCCCACCCCCTGGACACCTCCGACCCCCCAGACGGCCCCACCACCCCCTAGACACCCCGCACCCCCTGGACATGCCACACCCCCCTTGGACAGTCCCGCCACTCCCATGATCCTCATCCTACTCCTCACCCTGATCTACTTGAAGAAGTTAAAGTATAAAACTCATATACTCCCAACGCATTCGGATTCTGTTGAAACTTTAGGACAACGATACATGGGTCATATGTGACGTGTACGAGTCAACCCCACCTCAATCTGAGGGCCGGTGTGGCCGGGACCACTCAAAGTGTGTCACTCTTCTTTGAAATGGACAACGATTTAAGTTAAAACAACAACTGACATATGGAAAATGGACCAAAGGAATTCAGATACTATTTATACTTTAGGACATGTATCCATGGGTCATATGTGACGTGTACGAGTCAACCCCTCCTCAATCCGAGGGCCGGTGTGGCCAGGACCACTCAAAGTGTGTCACTTTTCATTGAAATGGAAAACTGTTTAAGTTAAAACAACAAATGACATACGGTAAACGGACCCAAGGCATTCGGATACTATTGAAGGAAATGTATCCATGGGGCATTTTTGACATGTAGGAGTCAACCCCTCCTTAATCTGAGGGCTGGTGTGGCCGGTACCACTCAAAGTGTCTTTCTTTTGTTTAAAATGGATGTGCTTTTAAGTAAAAAAAACCACATATTGAAAACTGACCAAACGCACTCGGATACTGTTGATACTTTAGGACATGTATCCATGGGTCATTTGTGACATGTACGAGTCAACCCCGCCTCAATCCGTGGCACGGTGTGGCCGGTACCACTCAAAGTGTCTAACTTTTCTTTGAAATGGACAACAATTTAAGTTAAAATAACAACTGGCATACGGAAAACCAACCAAACGCATTCGGATTCTGTTGAAACTTTAGAAAAGCGATTCATGGGTCATATGTGACGTGTACGAGTCAGACCCGCCTCAATCCAAGGCGCAGTGTGACCGGTACCACTCAAAGTGTCTAACTTTTCTTTGAAATGAACACCAGTTTAAGTTAAAACAACAACTGACATACCGAAAACCAACCAAACGCATTCAGATTCTTTTGAAACTGTAGGACAACGATCCATGGGTCATATGTGATGTGTACGAGTCAATCCCACCTCAATCCGAGGGCCGGTGTGGCCAGTACCACTGAAAGTGTGTCACTTTTCATTGAAATGGACAACAGTTTAAGTTAAAACAACAACTGACATACGAAAAATAGACCAAAGGCATTCAGATACTGTTTATACTTTAGGAAATGTATCCATGGGTCATATGTGACATGTATGAGTCAACACCTCCTCAATCCGAGGGCTGGTGTGGCCGGGACCACACAAAGTGTGTCACTTTTCTTTGAAATGGACAACTGTTTAAGTTAAAACAACAACTGACATACAGTAAACAAACCAAAGGCATTCAGATACTGTTGATACTTTTGGACATGTATCCATGGGTCATTTGTGACATGTAGGAGTCAACCCCTCCTCAATCCGAGGGCCGATGTGGCCATTACCACACAAAGTGTCTTTCTTTTGTTTAAAATGGATGTGCTTTTAAGTAAAAAAAACCACATATGGAAAACTGACCAAACACACTAGGATACTATTGATAATTTAGGACGCGTATCCATGGGTTATTTGTGACGTGTACGAGTCAACCCTGCCTCAATCTGAGGCGTGGTGTGGCTGACACCACTCAAAGTGTCTAACTTTTCTTTGAAATGGACAACAATTTAAGTTAAAATAACAACTGACATAAGGAAAACTGACCAAACGCATTCGGATTCTGTTGAAACTTTAGGAAAACGATCCATGGGTCATATGTGACGTGTAAGAGTAAACCCCGCCTCAATCTGAGGTGCAGTGTGACCGGTACTACTCAAAGTGTCTAACTTTTCTTTGAAATGAACACCAGTTTAAGTTAAAACAAGAACTGACATACCGAAAACCAACCAAACGCATTCAGATTCTGTTGAAACTGTAGGACAACGATCCATGGGTCATATGTGACGTGTACGAGTCAACCCCGCCTCAATCTGAGGGCCAGTGTGTCCGGTACCACTCAAAGTGTCTTTCTTTTGTTTAAAATGGATGCACTTTTAAGTAAAATAAACGACATACGGAAAACTGACCATACACTTTCGGATTCTGTTGAAACTTTAAGAAAATAATTTATGGGTCATTTGTGACGTGTACGAGTCAACTCCACCTCAATATGAGGCGCGGTGTGGCCGACACCACTCAAAGTGTCTAAATTTTATTTGAAATGGACATGATTTTAAGTGAAAACAACAACTTGCATATGGAAAACTGACCAAACGCATTCAGATTCTGTTGAAACTTTAGTACAATGATCCATGGGTCATATGTGACGTGTAAGAGTCAACCCCGCCTCAATTCGAGGTCTGGTGTGGCCGGGACCACTCAAAGTTTGTCACTTTTCTTTGAAATGGACAATGGTTTAAGTTAAAACAACAACTGACATACGGAAAACGGACCAAAGGCATTCAGATACTATTGATACTTTAGGGCATGTATCCATGGTTCATATGTGACGTGTACGAGTCAACCCCGCCTCAATCCGTGGGACGGTGTGGCCGGGACCACTCAAAGTGTCTTTCTTTTGTTTAAAATGGATGCGCTTTTAAGTAAAAAAACAACATACGGAAAACTGACCAAACACATTCGGATACTGTTGATACATTAGGACATGTATCTATTAGTCATTTGTGACGTGTACGAGTCAACCCCGCCTCAATCCGAGGTGCGGTGTGGCCGACACCACTCAAAGTGTTTCACTTTTCTTTGAAATGGAAAACAGTTTAAGTTAAAACAACAACTGACATACGGAAAATAGACCAAAGGCATTCGGATACTGTTGATACTTTAGGAAATGTATCCATGAGTCATTTGTGATGTGTACGAGTCAACTCCGCCTCAATCCGAGGCGCGGTGTGGATGACACCACTCAATGTCTCTCTTTTATTTCAAAAGGAAATCATTTTAAGTGAATACAACTAAAATTTACACTCATCAACGACTCTTTTTCATGAGTTTGGTAGTTTCACTCATGGGGTCATAAGTGACGAGACTCCTAAGAAAATATCTTTTCACCATATATTATAAACAATACAAGTTCAATGAAAAATTCATCACAAATCATTACATACCCAAACCTAGTATCACAAAAAAAAATGGGATTTGAGTCAATTTTAATGTCTAATTCAACTCTAATAGATATTTATCAAACTATTCTTCCTATTTGAATTTGATGGGTGAGGTGAATTACCACCGGATGATTGTCGTCATATGTGTTTTTTTGGGCTATTTTAGGTGTTTTTTTATACTGTTTGAAGTCTGTATGTGGATTTTGTGATATTTTTTATGCAGGTGTATAGTAGAGGGTATACTGGAGGGCTGTTGTGCACTGTTTTTTTATGCAGGTGTAGCTTCTGGGTGCTGCTGTGCAGCAGTTTTGGGAAACTCTTTACCAAGGTGTTTGAACCGTTGGTAAAGCTTTTTCCAGAAATCTGGAAAAACTTATACCAACGGTTTACAACCATTTCTAAAGGTCTTTCCCCACACCTTACTGGCCAACGGTTTGGAAAACCGTTGGTATACCCTATACCAACGGTTTTCCAACCTATAGCAACGGTTATAAAACGTTGGTATAACCTACTTTTCCAGTAGTGACAAAAAATCTAACTTCAATTCCTGGAGTAACAGATGAAGTATAAATTGATCAAGGTATAACCATAGGGTGAGATTGCTATTTTGAAATGGAATGAAATCAATTAAGTATATATTGTCATGAAAATTATTCAATATTTGGAAAATGGGTCTTGAAATAAAATTTTGTCCTATCATCATCATTTTTTATGATATCAATGAACTTTTTAAATACCCTTTGTTTTATGGATTTGTGATCATTAACTTTCTTCTCACCATGTTCTCTATCACTCTTCATCAACATTTCGGTGTTAGTTCTCTCTTCTACATCCATGTTTTCACTTCTCACCTATATTCTTATATCTGGAAACCTAGTATTTATTATTCTAGATAATAATCACACATAACTTTCTCTTTTTCAAGATTACATTTTATTAACCCATTTTATGATGTGTGTTTCTTTGAATTAATTTTCAAATGTTATAACTTTTATGACCGAGATGAATTTTGGGGGAGAAATTCATTTTGAGGGTGGTAGAATGTAACACCACAAGTTTTTAGGAATTGTTATTTTTGAATAAATTAAGTTTATTTTATGTTTTGTGTTACACTAAACACAATTTTAATCTTATGTTTTAGAAAACATCAGGTTAATCTTTTTCTAAATAAAACATTAGCTTATCTTGTGTTACACAAAACTCTAAGTTTTAACCAAACCATGATATATTATTAATGTTATTCAAATGTGACCATTATAACCTAGCCATTAAAATTAGTGATATAAATAGTAATAAATAATATATAAATAATAATTATAATTTATTTTATATAAATAAATCATATTGATCATAAAATACACATTTTTTAGAAAAGTATTTATATGTTTCAAAAATACTATTTTTCAATAAAAAGTTTTTTATGCCTTTTTGTAAACAATAATAAAATTATTTTTAAACAATTTTAAAAAATTAATTTTATATAATAAAACTAATTTTTGAAATAATTATTTAAAAATTATCTTAGGGTGAATTTCTAGTATTTTTCTGAAAAGTTTCATTTTTGATGGATAGTGAAAAATATTGAATTTTAATTACTCCCTTTTTTTATCTAATCTATTTAAAAAGTTAAATTATATTTTAAATTTTTTTTCAAAGTGTAATTAGTTAAAATATATATTTATTAGTCCAATTTATTTAATTTTAATTAATTCCACATGGAAATAAGATATAAAAATTTTGTAAACTTTTGATCATTTCACTTTAAAAACATGCTTTCTTGTCACATATGTAAGATTAATATAAAATTAAATTTTCCACTTATATGAATTTAATTTGAAAAAATAAATTCCATATTTGGAATAATAATAATTTATATTATATAATAAGTTCATATTTTGACAAAAATATAAAGTGAATGTAGTAAAAATTAATTATCATGGTTATGGTGAAAACAGATTTATCACGGGTTAAACTAAAATGATATGAGTTAAAAAGAATTTAAATATTATCTTAATTTTATTGAATTATTTTATTTATATATTTTCTATAAGAATATATGAAATATGGCAATTAATTTCTATTTTCCTTTGAATATGAATCATATAATAAGTTAAGTTAAGAAAAAGACTAAAAATATATTTTTCTTACTTTTAATATCTATAAAGCCTTGGGATAGGAAAAAAATAACATATTTTAGGTTATATATATCATTTCTAAATATAAATTATTATTTTTCATTATAATTTATTTTAATTTTTAGATGAAATATTTTCATTAAATTCTTAAGAAATGCCAACACAGTAATTATTTAGTTACCAATTAAAAAAATGATTCTAAACATATTATAATTGAAGTAAATTGAAAGAAGTATTGTGTTAAATTATTTTTCTACGAATATATCATTTTTTAAAATTTTGAAAATAAAATATTCTAATACCATCATTATCATTATTTTTTTAAAAAAATCAATTTAAAGGAATAATTTCAAAATTAACATTAATGTTATTTTATGAAAAATTATATTTTATTAAATGATTTAAAATTAATAAAAATACTGTCTTACACCATTTTATTTTTAAATTTTAATAAATACCAAATATTGACCATTAATGTACCATTTGATCTTTTATAATGAATGTATGGACCCTTATATTTTAAAAACTCTTTTATCAAAGTTAAGGTTAAATCATTGTTTTTGCACGTTACATGTGATTATGTTAAAATTAATTCTCAATACACATAGGATTTATATTTTATAAAATATATATTATATTTGGAATTAGTGGGTCCCAATTTTCTAATAATCTTAACTCTAATTTAGTCTTAAAATATTAATTACGAAGGATAGAAAATAAGTAATCATTGTGAAAAACCAAAATAGTTGAAACATGGATACACAGAAGTTATGGAATGAATTGTTTAAAAAACTTGTTTCATTATTTTTGGAGGTTTTTATATACCATAACATCCCTCCAAACCTTTAATTATCATATTTGTATCCATTTGAGGTAATATTGACCTCCCAATAGTTATTACTTTTGAGTATTTACTAGAATTCCACTTCTCCTCAACTGTAAAAGTGAACTCACTTGCCCCACTTTTTCAAATGATCACCCCAAATCTATTCCAAACATCCTTAACCTCATCCAAGAAGCCTTGTTTTGGTTCAAAATCCAACCAATAAAGGATTTAGTGAAAACCTATATAGGATACCCGAAGAAGATGTAACATTCATCATTGAGCGTTTTAGTTTTATTTCTTCCTCCACCTCATTCAATTCATATTATAACATTATTATTTAATAAAATTAGTATTTTAAATATTATTAGATATTTTTATGTGAAGGTTATGACCTAAAATCCCACACACTTCCATCAATTTTTTTAATAAATCATCATTCATGTGTACAATAGACTATCACCTCACAAAATGATGTCATTCGTTTATCTATTACCTCATTTCAAGGTTGGAAATAATGATGAATATATAGTTTATATATAATATATATTAAAATTATGAAGTTATTATGCTTATTTAATTTTTATATCACACATAAATTCATTCTTTTCATTTTTTGGGAATATGGTAATGTGCTTCGTGTGTACGACAGACTACCGCCTAGCGAAGTGATATGATTCGTTCATGCTTCACATGGAATATATTAAGGATGTGTTGAATAATTTTTTTGATATATATGAAAAAAAGTATTCTAAAATTATTATATATATCATTTAATTTTATTTTTTTCAACCCAAAAAAATAAAATGAAAAACATTGTCCATGCATACATACGAATAACTGTCTCCATGAATGGTGTATTTCATTTCTGATATATTTCATTTCCTATCACTAAATTTTATGGATTACTATAAATATATATATATTCTGTATATATATTGTATTTATATCATGTTTATAATTCTAAATATGGTGGGTCCAAGATCAAATTAATAGGATAAAAAATATAAAAAATCAAAACTTATAAGAAAAACAAAGCGGTTATTACTTGAAATATAACATTAACTTGGAATTGTTAATAAATGGGTAATGAAAGGTAATAATAAAATAATATATGATATGATACATATGAATATGGTTCTGTAATATATTTATAATAAAATTATATTTATTATATAGTAGGTTTGAATGAGTATGATAAAAGTCAATACTTAAGGTAAGGGATTTCTGTCTCACTTTTTTACTTCTGTGAGACACATGCCAGTTCACCACCTATTTATTTTATGTGGTTTGTATAATTCAGAATAATTTAGTTTATGGTTATTAAATTTATAATTATTTTAATTTACATATCCATTTTAGGATCTCTCTTTTATGTGGTTTATAGTTAAAACATTACCAAAGAAGTAAGGTATTTTTTTCTCAATTTTCCTTCTTTGAGATGAACATTATTTTATGCACTAGTATTATTTCATGAGGTGTATATTATAACGACCCTAATTTTTATTTCATAGTAATACATTATCTATTAAATTATATTACACATAATGAAACCAGGAATATCAATAATTCTATTGTATTTGTTAATTAAGTACATCACATAATAATTTAAAACAGGAAAAACAACATCTTTATCGAAAACTTCCTTAAAATGCTCTCACTTAAAACTAAATAGGATAACCGGGGTACATACATAAGAAATGGGTGATCTATAAAGACCAGTAAGGGAATAAACATGGTATAACATGAATAAAGCAAGACATTTTAGACAATAGACTTATTAATGAGGTGTAAAATGGGTGATAATAATAAACATGAATAATAAGACATGATATATCATTAAAATCATTAAGGCAACATGGGAAATGTGGAAACAACTTTAAAAAGTGAATCATAAACATAGGTCAAGGATAAATGCCATGAAATAATGATGTGAATGTCTCATAAAGAAATCAAATTGTCTCAATATCCTAACATGACGTATCATGAGACTAAAGATTACCCAATGCCTTAGAGTGCTAGAGAATTATGGGTGCAACCGTCACTTTCATTTCATTCTCATGCTTAAGTGTGCCACATGGATTATAGAACCTAGATTCAGTAATAATCATATTTTATCCCATTATTAAGGAGTGTGTAATAAATAAAGGAAATTATTCAATCATTAATTATTAATTTATAATGGTGAACACTGATGATAAGAAATGGGTATGGGTATTCACTACACATTTTTTTGGCATGGAAAATCACATTGAAATTTCGGCAGCATAAAGACTTCTCATTAAGATTCATAAATTTTTTTACGAGATAAAAAGAGTCCACTCATAATTTGTACATAAAATTGATAGTAATAGATATATGTAATAACATATCCCAAAAATTGGAATTGGAAATAGAAGGCATAAGATAATGAAGAAACTTGAATAAAGAGGTGAAAAAAGAACATTTACATGAGTGTGTGACTCCAAATGCTTGGTAGGATCATCTTGAGAGCTTGTGGAACCTTGGAAGGACACTAGAGAGGGTAAGAAAGATTAAGGATTATATGAAAGGATAATTAGTGAATTAAAATGTGAGCATGGGTGGGTTCACATAGAAAATGAGTGGGGATTTATTTATTATTTAAAAAGCATAGGTTTTGGACTCTATAAAACAAAATAGCCAAAACCAAAAACCTTCCCATAGTTTTTTACCATTTTTTCTATAAAATGAGAGTTATTTTAATTTTTTTAAAAGACCAAGGGCCTAAATTAATAATATAATACCCCTGATGATTTGGAAGTGAGTCATACTCTTAAAGAAATTATTTTAAAACCTAAAAAAATCAATAAATTTGGAGGATTCATAAAGGATTTATAAAATTTATAAAATAAACATAAAATAAAATTATATTAAAGTGAAAACATATATTTTTCCATTTATACCATTTATAGTATTTATTACATCACTTTTGGGTCATTATGATGTCATAATACACATTGTATATTTATCAAATATTTAATTTTTACTAAAACAATTGAGTGTCTCAGAAAATTATGAAAATTTACTTCAGATAATTTCAATGTTCTAATTCCAAAAATAATTTTCATTTTATCTAAATAATTTTATCAATATTTTAATTTAAACTTTTAAAATAATCAAACTTATTTATTGAGAAATGTTGGGTTTTTGACAATAATAGTTTTTGAACCATTATAAAATTTACTTTTGACTTCATAAAAATAATATGATAAATTATGTTTTATAAAAATTATTTAATAATAATATTTTATTGAAATATTATTTATTTCAAAATTACATTATTCATCAAATTAAATTCCTTAATTGAATTCGAATATTACCCAAAAATACATTTTTTGTTTTATTGTATCAAAATCAAAAAGCATTTATAAATTTAAAATAATAAGATCAAAATATATTCATTATTCTATACATAATACAATATAATTTTCATATTATTATGATATTGATACATATCACACTAATACACCATAAAACACCCTAAGAGCAATGCGAGTGATGGTGATACTTTCATATAGTGGTTTTTCGTACATGGTTTGGGCCATTATCTTGATGAGCTTAAACTTCTTGCATAAATAGTTTCTCTCATGATTAAGATGTTGGATTTCCTCTTGGGCTTGGTGGAAGGAAAATCCCAATAATTATATCTTCATTGGAAGCTCTAATAAATGGGCTTTATAGGGTACAATCCTTCTAGTTGAGGCCATCACTTCCTTTGTATGTTTCTATTGGATTTGGTAAAACCTTATATGTATAAAAATCATGTGATCAATGTTCAAAAACTATATTATCATTTTTAATGATGTTTAATGGTATTTTAGGTCTTATAAGATTTAATAAAACCAAATAATTTATTTTGTTTTATATAACCATATTACATAACAATACATTTAATAAAATCACAAGGGGATTTTTTTTATAACAGTTCAGGTCATTACAATATCCCCTAATAGAAATTCACCATCAAAATTTTTATTTCCCACACTAAAAAAGATGGGGGTAACTCGATTTCATTACCTCTTTTAGTTCCCACATTTCTTCTTCAAACTTGTGGTTTCTTCACAGCACTTTGACCAGGTTCATTTTCTTATTTTGTAGAAATTTTTCTCTATGATCTAAGATCTTCATAGAATGCTCCTCATAAGAAAGATCATTCTCCAATGGTAGAACCTATAGATTGATTACATGTGAGGGGTTTGTTATGTGATTATTTATGAGGGATAAATAAAATACATCATGTATTTGAGATAGGTTAGGTTGGAGTGATAGTCGATATGCCATTGTTCCAATGCAATCAAGGATCTCAAATAGACCAATGTATCTTATACTAAGCTTTCATTTCATCCCAAATATAATGAATATATTCCATAGAGTTATGTCGAGTAATAAATTTTCTCCAATATCAAACCCTAGGTCTCATCAATGATTTTCATCATAGGTATTCTGTCGACTCTGGTTAGCTTTAATGTGATGCTAAATAGTCTTAACCTTTTTCACCATTTCCATGACTATTTTAGGACCTAGTAGTTTTCATTACCCAAAATCAACCCTCCAGGCAGGTTTTCTTCTTCTATTATCATAAAGGGCTTTATAGGAATCCATTTGGATTATTGAGTGGAAACTATTATTGTATGAGAAGTCAACCAAAGGAATATGTTGATCCCATCATCCTTTTAGGTCAATTGAGAATTCTCTCGAAAATTCCTCATGTTTCTAGATAGTCTACTTAGATTGGCCATCCGTTTGATGGTGATAATATGATTTGAAGTTCAAATCATTATTTAGAGAATATTGGAGACTCTTCTAGAACATAGAGGTAAATCTTGGATATCGATCAGATACAATCGATAGTGGTGTTCTATGCAACATCACTGCTTCTATAATGTATATCCTTGCAAGTTGATCGAGTGATAAATCCCCTCAAATTGAAATAAATTAAAAATTCTACATTATAAGTTCTACCACTACCCATATATCATTATTTCCTCTTGGTGTCTTCTGAATACCAATGAAAATGTCCATAGTGATATTTTCCCATTTCCATGTAGGTATGAGTAATGGTTTCATCATACCCTTGTATTTATTCCTTTCTATATTCACTTGCTGACATACAAGACATCTTGATGTGTATCTCGTGA
The DNA here is from genome assembly GCA_963277665.1 of Viscum album. NCBI lineage: Eukaryota > Viridiplantae > Streptophyta > Magnoliopsida > Santalales > Viscaceae > Viscum > Viscum album. The sequence continues at coordinate 1,885,320,299 of OY728132.1, forward strand.
TCACTTTCTTCATATTGTCCCACCAATAGTGCTCTCGAATATCTTGAAACAACTTTTAGATTCCTAGGAAGATAGAGAAGGTTAAGCTATATGCATCATCTAAGAACTCCTTATTTAACTCAGGATTCGATGGTACACATAGTCATGTACCAAATATTACAAATCCTTATTCATTAACATTGAAATATGATGATTTCCATTTTCTTAAAGCTTTCTCCTTTTCTATAATTCCCATATCATCCCTTTGAGCATCCTTTATCCTCTCTAGATGGGATATTTGAGAAATAATTTTTAAAATGATTAATGGCGTTCCTTCCATTATGACTCCCGTTTCCATCCTTTTCAAATCTAAGAAGATCATATCCCTCTAAATTCTCATAAAGGATATAATTGATGTATCCTTTATATTTATAGCATCTAACACTTTATTCTCCTTACTAGGATGGTAGTGAATTGATAATTCATAGTCATTTATCACCTCAAAACAAATTTTTTGGAACATATTCTACTCTTTCTGTGTGAATATATAATTTAGTTTTTTTGATCCATATATATTTCACACTTCTCCCTAAAGAGATAACAGTTCCATACTTTCAAAGTGAAGATCACGATATTCAATAGAAGATAATCTGTTGGTTAATTCTATTTGTGAACATTAAATTACCTTGAGGCATTGGATATTAATTTTTCATTTTCTATTAACACACATCCCAAGACCTTCTTTGTGGAATTTCTAAATACCATGAAATCTTATCCACTTTTGTGTTGTGTGAGTACATGTGCAGTGTTCAGATTGTTTTTCAAATCCTTGAATCTATTTTCACATTCATAACTATATGAAATTTTGATTCCCTTCTATTTTATCATGGTAATAATGTTTGACAATCGTGAATAATATCTCACAAATTGATGATAGTTCCCAGCTAATCCAAAGAAACTATGAATTTCTATCATGGATGTTATCCTAGTCCATCCTTCAATTCCTTTTATCTTTGAAGGGTCCATGGATATCTCATTTCATGTGATAATATGAACAAAAAACGAGAATTCCTTCATTCATAATTCACATTTGTTTTACTTGGCATAAAGCTTCTCATTTCGTAAGGTATTTAGCAGAATGCATAGATTTTCCTCATGATCCACCTTTATTTTGGAGTATATTAGAATATAAACTATAAAAACTACCAATAATTTGTTAATTTATTCTTAAAAGACTATATTCATCAATTCCATGGATATTGATGGAGAATTAATGAGTCCAAAGGGAATTACTATGAACTTATGGTTCCCGTAACTTATACAAAACAAGTCTTGGGGATATCCTCTTTCTTCACCCAAACATGGTAATATCCAGATTGTAGATACCCCTTGGAGAATTATTATGATCAATGTAGATGATCAAACAAGTCATCAATACCTATGCGATTATACTTATTTTTTATTTTGATCTTCTTGATCTCATGATAATAAATGCAAAGGTGCATTGCCCCATCCTCTTCTTAAGAAAGAGGACTTGTGCACCCCAAGGTGATTCACTTGGTTATATGAAACTATTATCTAGATTCTTATATAGTTTTTTCTTTAACTCCTCAAGTTCCACAAAATCTATCCTATATGGTTCCCATGATAAAAAAATTCCCCATGTATTAGTTTTATAGAAAATTCAACTTCTCGAGTAGGAGGTAGACCAAGAAATTATTCTAGAAACACTTTTGTGTATTTCTTCACAATGGGAATGTATTCAAAGATAATATTTTACTTATAATAAATCATTTGATCATGATACAATTTATCATATAATAATATAATCCTTTCTTGAGATGTTAGTGCTAAATAAGATTCATCCTCCTCCATACACTTTTATAAAATCGACAGATGATTCATAATACAGATAGTGATTTTCTTCTCAAGAAAATTTATGTCGGATCCATATAGGGAAATATAATCCATATCCAAAATTGCATGAAACTCTACTAAAGAGAGTATCACAAGGTTCTATGGGAATTTAGGCCCACATATGTTGATAGGGGAGGAGTTATATGCTAGGGATTTAATAATTTCCCTATTTTCCAGTTTCAACGACAACTCTACATCCATGCTTTGTGGTGGTGTCTAGATAGTTCTACTAAAATTCGGTGATATGAAGTAATGTGTAAAACCATAATAAAAAATTAAATTAACTATTAGTTAATGAATAACTTTCATACCTATTATCACTTCATTGTTGAGATACACCTCAGCAGTTGTGATGGAAAAATCTTTCCTTTAATGCCTTGGAGGTTGGTGGTTGTCTCTAAAATCCCTTGGCTTGGTGAGATGGTTTGTAGAGTGACCTAGTTCATTGAAGTTAAAGTAATGAAAAATTAAATGAGGGTTTTTCATATAATTCCTTTCGTATTTCAAATTAATGGGTTTATCTTATAAATAATCACTAGATATGTGTTTTTAATTCCTGAACCTTAATCATTTCCTTGTTCCAGTTAATCAATTTATGAGGTTCTTCTTTCCTAACTTTTGATAAAAAGGATACTAAAATTTCATAGATCTATTTTATTTATCCATAGGACTGATAGAATTAAACTCCACTATCCACTTATTATCCTAATTTTACAATTGATATTAACAAATCTCTATTTTTGACTTTGAGAGAACATCATACAATTTCCTCATAGCTATCAATGTCCTGGATCACTAGGTATTTTCGTAGACTAGGTTTTAGCCCAAAAAATATGTGGTCAACCATGAATTCATGGGTAAAAAAAATCATAGGAATATCATATAATTCTTGTGAATTTTTCCTCATACGATTGGATATATTCATCAACATTTTTCTTGAGGTAAATGAAATCACATTCCATTTTAATATGGAGAGGCAGAGGAAAATATTTATCAAATTTTTTTCCATAATTCCTTCCACACCATCACTTCAATATATTCCGTAGGACTTTTATTCTTGATCAATTTCCACCACTAATAAACCTATCCATACATATGATAAAAAACAAGTAGAAAATTCTATTATTCATAACATTGAAGAATGTAAAATATCTTACTAATAGATTTCATCCACTGTTTCACAATTAGGGTATCAGATGATCCATTGAAAGTAGGAACCCAATATCACATAAATGTCTCAATTTTATCTGGTTATTTCTTATTGGGATTTGGATACTCCTCTTAATCTATGTTTATATTCAAAACCTTAATAATATAAAAGAGTATAATCACAATTTTCAAGATTCTTGCTCCCATTGGTTTGGGAATATTGTTGGGGGCAATCATCACATTTCCCATCACATTAGTTGTTTAACTGATTCCTTCTATTTCCAGTCATTGTCTATAATAAAGGGAAAATTAGGGAAAATTATTTTTATACTATTAATATAACGACCCATACTTTACATAAATTGTTATTACATCAGAATTGAAGCATACTTATTACAACATATAACAAAACCACGAAAGGACCTTTAGGTATAGTGTCTTTAGAAACTGGGAAACATAAACAACTGGTTTATAAAGCATCTACATTGTATCCCATTAATTTCATCATATCTAGAGTCCCTTTTGGAATATCCTACTTAATAACCTTCTTCCTGACCTGGGGGAAAGAAAACATACAAAATGGTGAGCTCAAATGCTCAGTAAGGTTAAACAAAACAAAAATCAATCACATCATATTCATAAGAACAGAACATTTTTGAAATCTTAACCTACAAAAGAAATCTTAATTTCATAACATGGGATAAATCATGACAGTGAAACGTAATCACAATAATCATAACTTAAAACATGAAGCTTTGTGGCTTACACACATAATCATAGAGAATCATTTCTTATTAATCAAGACTCATTACCAAGACTATCTTAGTGGACAAAGTCCATTTCTGAACCGAGTTCATTCCTCATTTCAATCCTGTTTCACTAAACCGGTTTAACCTGTAGTTCCAGCCATGTCTATCTCATGAGATATAAAATCTTTACCCAATGCATTGGAGGGAGATATAGGTCCCACCCATCTCATAATGATACCATTCGTATGTGTGCCACAAAATCAAAAATCATACATCATTGCATAACCCATGTAATAAAAATGGGATTCATAAACATCATGACATCATAAAACAATTCATATAAGATAAAGGAATTCATAAAAATAATTCCATCACAATATAATAAAATCAATTTAATAATAGGGATAGAAACAAAACCCTATATTATCTTAGATGGAAAATAATTTTGATAAAACACTTGAACTCCATTCTTGAGGAAAATATCCTTTCGACTTCAAAAACACTTTTCATGTCATACAATTCTAAACTAAAAGAAGTTGATTAAAAATAAACTTGAAAACTTTTAAGGGAATCTTCTTGGAAATAATGTTTTCAAAATCCATTCATGCCGTATAAGTTAAAAGAAAACATTCTTCTCGTACTTTGGTCGGAAAAGTCAAAAAGTACCTCGTACGAAAAACGACAAAAGATTCCTTTCATATCTTTTACTAAAAACTCACCAAAGGGTAAAATTGGATATAAACTATTGTAGAATTATTTAAATATTACATATTGAGGGAAAATGGATGTGGATGATAAAATGCACCCCAGTAAATTCCAAAGTATAAACAATCTCGGATAAAAATGAGACTGTGATATTTCCCTTACCTTAGGTCCAGTTTGCTTCGTAAGTGTCTGAACCTCCTGTATAATGATATAAATAATGTTATTGATTTATTCCATAATCATAATTATTTTTATGATATCATATATGGTCATATTTTTATCTTATTATTAGTAATATTTCATTGCTACTTATTATTCGGGTGTTTATTACTTTTTTTTCTTATGCATGTTTTGTTGAATAAATTCTTATTTTTCTTTTTAGGTTATAGATACCTCATTTAAAGAATGTTATTAGTGTAATATATATCATATTCATTCATTCAATTCATTTATATAATCATTATGCAATGAAGATCATGTAGAACGAGTCGCATCACATCGTGGAGACGGTATTCCGTACGTACGCACGAGCGATGATATCATTCCCATGATTGTGGAACTGTATTGGAGTGTATATATACTATTTCAGAATAAATATCACTTTAAAATAATAATATATAGTCATTATTTACACCATTATACCCATCCAAGTAAGGTGGTGGTGGAAAATAGATTACACCACAGCGTGGAGACGGTATTCCGTACGTACGCACGCGCGGTGATTTCATTTTCCGTAGGATGGATAGATGGTGAAATAGGGTTGTTTCATACTTATAATAACATATTAGTATATGGGTGATACTGATGTTATAACTTCATAATGAAACAACTAAAGAAGAATAAGTGGAAGAAGAAATGAAGATGAAAGAATCGGTAATAGACATTACCTCTTCTTTGAAGCGCTTCTTTGAGACCTCCTTTTAGGGCACTAAAATTGGTCTTTGAAGAATACCAGGACCTCTAAGATGTCTATAGGTAAGTGTAGAGATGAAATTGGCAGGGGTTGGCCGATCTTGAAGGCTCAAAGTGGTGTGAGGAAGAGAGGGAGGAGGTTCCCTTTTATAAGGGAGGAGAGGGGCACCTTTGGAATAACTAAAAATATTATTTTATTATAAAGTCAAATTCGGTTTTTAATAGCTCCAAATTGATATATTTAGAAGATATGGTTGGTATGGGTTGAAATCCTCTCATCCAATAGAATTTAGAGAAGTTTAGGTATCAATTTTAACCTTATCATTTAGATTTAACTTTAAGTTAGATAATTTAACTTTTACCTTGTCTTCTTGTTTTCTTACATTATAAGGTTAATAAACTTACTATATCAAGAAAAACGAACCCCAAGTTGTTTATTATTAATATATATAACCTTATATAAGTAATTTGGCCGAAAATTAGATTTTTAGGAATAAAATAACAATTAATAATATAATAGTTGTTTTAAAAACTATTTTATGTCAATTTTGACACTATTTGGTAATTGATTTTTGTGAAAATCATAACAGAATGATTAGTTCAAAAATATTTAATTAAATAAATATTAACATGTCATATTAACATATAAAATTATTTTAATTAATAAAAAGTCTCAAATTAAATTTATTTGGGTATTTATAACATCAATTATGTCAATATTTCATTACTAAGATAATTACTGCATCATCATTGTATCATAAATAAATTAAATTATTTTAAGTCTAAAAATCAAAAATAAAATAAAATTATGTAGGAAATCTTTTTAGATTTCTAATGAATATATATAGTCGAATTTATCTTATGTATAACCCCATTTTAAAAATAATTTACTTATTCAGCTTTGATTTTAACTATTTTATCCCTTCTTTAAATAAATTAATAATAAATGTCCTAATCTAATCCAAGTGGGCCTAAATGGTCATATTTTATTCCTAAGGTTGTTTTTGGTCGAATTACACTTATCCAATAGAATTAGGACATGTGTTAGGGTAATATTAATAACACTTTTACCCTTAATTACTCTATTTACTTTTAACCGTGGTAAAAAAAAGTAAAAAGTTACTATTCACCAAAAATTATTTTCATCTCATTGAACCACATTTTAGGTCTTGATATTAACCGTGTCTCTCGGATTTTCGAAATTCCACTCACAGAAGCGGTAAAATTAAGTTTTATGAAAAATTCAGTTTTATAACTACCACTTAGTGGTTTCACTATTCATCAAAAATTGAAAGTTTTCAGAAAAATACCAAAATTTCACCCTAGGCTAATTTCGATATTCTGAATCCAAAAATGAAGTCCATTTTGAAAAATAAAAATTATAAAATTTCAAAAAGTGGTTATTACTATTCACAACGGATAGTTTTAATAATATTTTAATAGCATATCGTTGTTTAGTGAAACTCGGTATTGCGTACGACACAAGCTATCGAGGAAGGCCGTGGTTGCGTGTAAAGCAAGACAAGCTAGTGTTGTGTGTAGTGAAAGATTCCTTTGATGATTTATATAACATAAAAACAAAATATTTCTCATAAAAGTCTCGGGTGTTACATTCTACCCCCCATAAAATGAATTTCGCCCTCAAAATTCGTCACTTTGTAACAAACAGATGAGGATACCTTTCCCTAATTATATCCTAAAGCTCCCATGTAGCTTCTTCTAACTGGTGGTTCCTCCATAAAACTTTCACCAAGCGAGTGGTCTTGTTCCGTAGGAATTTTTCGCTACGATCCAGAATCTCTATCAGTTGTTCTTCATAAGAAAGATCTTTCTCCAACGGTACAACTTCTGAGCTGAGTACATGTGAAGAATCAGGTATGTACTTTCTCAAGAGAGATACATGGAACACATCGTGAACTTGAGAGAGATTTGGTGGAAGCTCCAACCGGTAAGCTACCTTTCCAACACGATCCAGTATTTCGAAAGGACCGATATATCTAGGGCTCAACTTCCCCTTCTTTCCAAATCTCATGAACCTCTTCCAGGGAGATATTCGTAAGAACGCTTTATCACCCAATTCAAAATCTAGGTCTTTTATTTGGTTGTCAGCATAACTTTTCTGTCGACTCTGATCTGCTCTTATGTGTTGTTGAATAGATCGGACCTTTTCTGCCATCTCATCAACAAGATTAGGTCCTAATAGATTTCTTTCCCCAACTTCATCCCAGCAAGTTGGAGTCCTACATTTCTTTCCATAGAGAGCTTCATAAGGAGCCATCTGAATACTGGAGTGAAAGATATTATTATAAGAAAATTCCACCAAAGGTAGGTGTTGATCCCAACCACCTTGAAAATCCATAGAGAAAGCTCTCAACATATCTTCTAGAGTTTGAATTGTTCTCTCAAACTGACCGTCGGTCTGAGGATGATAAGCAGTGCGGAAACTCAAATCTCTATCCAGAGTATGCTGAAGACATCGCCAGAACTTCGAGGTAAATCTCGGATCCTGATCAGATATAATAGAAAGTGGTACTCCGTGCAATCTTACCACTTCCTTTACATTTATCCTGGGAAGCTGATCCAGAGAGAAATCCTCTCTAATAGCAATGAAGTGTGCAGAATTTTTAAGACAATCAATTATGACCCAGATAGCATTATTGCCTTTGGATGTTTTAGGAAGTCCTGTGACAAAGTCCATAGTGATGTTTTCCCATTTCCATTCGGGTATGGGTAATGGTTGTAACATCCCCTTAGACTTCTGTCTCTCAGCTTTAACTTGCTTACAAACCAAGCATCAAGATTCATATTCAGCAATATCTCTTTTCATTCCATCCCACCAGAAGTACTCTTTCATGTCCCTATACATCTTCGTGCTTCCAGGATGAATAGAGAATAAAGAACTATGAGCCTCATCTAGCAGCTCATTCTTTAATTCCGGGATGGGAGGAACACAAACCAGATTCCTAAACATTATTATCCCATCACAATCAAGGTTGAATTCAGGAATATTTCTCACCTTCTTTTTTAACTCTATATCTTCTTTCTACGCCTCTTTAATCTTCACATGTATAGATGGTTGAACATTCATTTGAGAAAGATATTATTTTCCCCCTTCCATTATAATTCAAAGATCCATCCTTTGTAAATCCATAAATATTAGATCTTTTGTGATCCTCATCATGGATAAACTGGCATGGTCTTATCGACTTAATGCATCTACCACCTTGTTTGCTTTCCCAGGGTGGTAATGAATTGAGCAGTCGTAATCCTTAATCACCTCTAACCATCTTCTTTGGTGCATATTCAGCTCCTTTTGTGTGAAAATATACTTTAAACTTTTATGATCAGTATAAATGTCACACCTTTCTCCATAAAGATAATGCCTCCAAATCTTTAATGCAAAGATTACCGCAGCTAACTTCAAATCATGTGTTGGGTAATTTTGCTCATGGATTTTCAACTGTCGCGAGGCATAAGCTATCACCATATCATTTTGCATGAGAACACATCCCAGTCCCTTCTTGGATGCATCACTATAGATCACAAACCTTTCTCCACTACAAGGAAGTGTGAGTACAGGTGCACTGGATAACCTTCTTTTCAACTCCTTGAAATTCTCTTCACATTCATCCGTCCACACGAAATTAACTCCTTTTCGAGTCAACCTGGTGAGTGGATTAGATAACCGTGAAAAATATTTCACAAAACGTCGATAATATCTAGCCAAACCAAGAACACTTCGGATCTCAGTTACTGTTGTTGGTCTCGACCATCTTTCGATAACCTCTGTTTTTGTTGGATCCATAGATATCCCCTCTTTTGAGATTATGTGACCCAAAAATGAAACTTTTTGAAGCCAAAATTCACACTTGGTAAATTTGGCATAAAGCTTCTCCTTTCTCAGGGTCTTCAATATAATTCTCAAGTGATCTTCATGTTCTTCCTTTATCTTTGAATAGACAAGAATATCGTCTATAAAGACTACCACAAATTGATCAAGGTAGTCTCTAAAGACTCTATTCATCAGATCCATGAAGATAGAAGGGGCATTAGTAAGACCAAATGGAATCACTATAAATTCATAGTGTCCATACCTTGTACGGAAAGTTGTCTTTGGTATATCCTCCCTTTTGACCCTTAATTGATGATACCCTGAACGAAGATCAATCTTGGAAAAGTATTGAGCTCCGTGTAGTTGGTCAAATAAGTCATCAATGCGTGGGAGATGATATTTGTTCTTGATAGTGATCTTTTTAAGTTCTCAATAATCAATGCAGAGTCTCATTGATCCATCTTTCTTCTTAACAAACTGAACAGGTGCTCCCCAAGGTGATGCACTAGGGCGTATGAATCCCTTATCAAGATTTTCTTAGAGTTTCTTCTTCAATTCCTGCAACTCAATTGGGGCCATTCTATAAGGTGTCTTTGAAATAGGCAAAGCACCAGGTACGAGTTCTATTGAAAACTCAACTTCACAATTTGGTGGAAGACCTGGAAATTCCTCTGGAAAGACATCATCAAACTCCCATAAAATGTTCATATTCTTAATCTTGAGTTTCTCACCAACCATTTGAGATAAATAACCCTCATTTAGTGGAATCAAGACCCATAAGATGGAAGAAATTTCCACTGGAAGGTTATGTTCATCCTTGCTTCGATAGACGATCATAGATTGATCTGGAATATGAAATGTGACTTCCTTTCTTGGGAAATTGATATGATCTCCATATAGAGAAATCCAATCCATGCCAAGAATCACATCAAATTCCACTATAGGAAGGATCACAAGATTTGCAGGAAGCACTTTCCCACAAACTTCAATCGGGGAAGACTTATAAACTTTTGATGCGACTGTTGTGCCATTAGGTGTTGTCACGGCTAACTCAACATCTAATTGTTGAGGTAATATGGTGATACCCTTAGAAAAATATTCAGAAATAAAAGAGTGGGTGGATCCAGAATCAAATAAAACATTTTCTACTTTAGAGTGGATGGTAAGTGTACCTTTCACCACATCGTTATCGTACTCCACCTCGCTGATAGAAATTGCATGTGACTTTCCTTTGTCTTTAGCCTTAAGATTTTGTTGATGTCGATCATCATCAACAACCCTTGGATTAGGGAATTTATTGGCATAATGCCCCATCTCCTTGCACTTGAAACATTGATGTGTAGTAGGTTCATTCTGTGTGTCCCTTCCTTTGTTTGCATCATTAGACATCTTCTTCCCATCATTGCGGCATTCAAATGCCCGATGAACTTCCTTTCCACATTTGAAACATTTACTTGTCCCTTTTAGACAACTCCCTCCATGATTCTTTCCACACTTTGAGCATAAGGGAAAGCTCATCTTCTTTTCAGTGTGCTCTTTAGATTTTCCTTTGAATTCCATTTTCATTTTCTTATCAAACCCATATGACTGATGGGTTACTCCAATCTCCATCTCAACTTTGAGAGTACATCGAACAATTTCCTCATAGCTATTGAAGTCCCTTATGGATAAGGCCCTTCGAAGACTTGGTTTTAATCCACTAAAGAATTGATCGATCTTACTCTCAGGTTGGATAATAATACCAAAAGCGTACCTTGCAAGTCTTGTAAAATTTGCTTCATAGCTACCATTAGATTCATCATCCTTTTTCTTCAGTTCAAGAAACTCTTTCTCCATATTTGTTTGGAGAATACGAGGGAAGTACTTATTGAAAAATAAGTTCTTGAACTCGTCCCATTCCATGGACTCAATTTCATCTCTTTGCCTCATATTCTTAACATGATTCCACCATTGATCAGCATCTCCTTCCAAACGATACACTGCTAGGATGACTTTATCATGTTCCGAACATTAAAGAACTAAAAATATCTTTTCAGTAGTACTGATCCATTTTTCAACAACTAATGGATCAGTAGACCCGCTGGAAGAAGGTGGACATTGCCTCATGAAGGATTCAACAGAATGTTTTTCCTTACTTTGCTCGTTTGGAAGTCTTGTATGATTCATAGCTTGAGAAAGTTGTGTGAGCATGGCTATAAGATTCTGAATTCCAGCTCCCATAACATTTTGTTTCTCAGGGGGACAATCATTACATTGCCCATCGTATTCCGCATTAACACGGTTCCTTCGGGTTCCAGCCATTGACTAAAACCAAGAAGAATAGTGTGAGCCACACTAATTATAATAGGATAAACACATAATCAAGAATAAAATTTCACACTTAAGGATTATCCTAGGTTATTCATGGTCATTTCTAAAACACTAAGATTGTGTTCTATGCTTAGAATTATCCTTAGGGTTCTTACTAAGGCTTTCACATCCTAGTTTCCAAAGGTTGACTATACCTTTCCTCTGATACCAACTATAACGACCCATACTTTACATACATTGTTATTACATCAGAATTGAAGCATACTTATTACAACATATAAGAAAACCACGAAAGGACCGTATAGGTATAGTGTCTTTAGAAACTAGGAAACATAAACAACTGGTTCATAAAGCATATACATTGTCTCCCATTTATTTCATCATATCTAGAGTCCCTTTTGGCATATCCTACTTAATAACCTTCTTCCTGACCTGGGGGAAAGAAAACATACAAAAGAGTGAGCTCAAATGCTCAGTAAGGGTAAACAAAACAAAAATCAATCACATCATATTCATAAGAACATAACATTTTTTAAATCTTAACTTGCAAAAGAAATCTTAATTTCATAACATGGGATAAATCATGGCAGTGAAACGTAATCACAATAATCATAACATAAAACATGAAGCTTTGTGTCTTACACACATAATCATAAAGAATCATTTATTATTAGTCAAGACTCATTTCCAAGACTATCTTAGCAGACAAAGTCCACTTCTGAACCGAGTTCATTCCTCGTTTCAGTCCTGTTTCACTGAATCGGTTTAACCTTCCGTTCTAGCCATGTCTATCTCATGAGATATAAAATCTTTACCAAATGCATTGGAGGGAGATATAGGTCCCACCCATCTCATAATGATACCATTCTTATGTGCGCCACAAAATCAAAAATCATACATCATTGCATAACCCATGTAATAAAATTGGGATTCTTAAACATCATGACATCATAAAAAAATTCATATAAGATAAATTAATTCATAAAAATAATTCCATCACAACATAATCAACTCAATGTAATAATAGGTATAGAAACAGAACCCTATATTATCTTAGATGGAAAATAATTTTGATAAAACACTTGAACTCCATTCTTGAAGAAAATATCCTTTCGACTTCAAAAACACTTTTAATGTCATAAAATTATAAACTAAAGGAAGTTTATTAAAAATAAACTTGTAAACTTGTAAGAGAAGATTCTTGGAAATAAGGTTTTAAAAATCCATTCATGCCGTATAAGTTAAAAGAAAACATTCTTCTCGTACTTTGGTCGGAAAAGTCAAAAAGTACCTCGTACGAAAAATGAAAAAAGTTTCCTTTCATATCTTTTCCTAAAAACACACCGAAGGGTAAAATTGGATATAAACTATTGTAGAATGATGTAAATATTACATATTGAAGAAACATGGATGTGGATGATAAAATGCACCCCAGTAAATTCCAAATTATAAACAATCTCGGATAAAAATGAGATTGTGATATTTCCCATACCTTAGGTCCAACTTGCTTCGTAAGTATTTGAACCTCCTGTATAATGATTTAAATAATGTTATTGACTTATTCCAGAATCATACTTATTTTTATGATATCATATATGTTCATATTCTTAGCTTATTATTAGTAATATTTCATTGCTACTTGTTATTCGGGTGTTTATTACTTTTTTGTTCTTATGCGTGTTTTGTCGAATAAATTCTTATTTTTCTTTTTAGGATATAGATACCTCATTTACATAATGGTATTAGTGTAATATGTGTCATATTAATTCATTCAATTCATTTATATAATCATTATGCAATGAAGATCATGTAGAACGAGTCGCATCACATCGTGGAGACGGTATTCCGTACGTACGCACGAGCGATGATATCGTTCCCATGATTGTGGAATTGTATTGGAGTGTATATATACTATTTGAGAATCAATATCAATTTACAATAATCATATATAGTCATTATTTACACCATTATACCCATCCAAGTAAGGTGGTGGTGGAAAATAGATTACACCACAGTGTGGAGATAGTATTCCGTACGTACGCACGCGCGGTGATTTCGTTTTCCGTAGGATGGATAGATGGTGAAATAGGGTTTTTTCATACTTATAATAACATATAAGTATATGGGTGATACTTATGTTATTACTTCATAATCAAACAACTAAATAAGAAGAAGTGGAAGAGGAAATGAAGATGAAAGAATCGGTAACGGACATTACCTCTTCTTTGAAACGCTTCTTTGAGACCTCCTTTTAGGGAACTAAAATTGGTCTTTGAAGAAGACCAAGACCTCTAGGATGTATCTAGGTAAGTGTATAGAAGAAATTGGCAGGTTTTGGCCGAGCTTGAAGGCTCAAAGTGGTGTGAGGAAGAGAGGGAGGAGGTGCCCTTTTATAAGGGAGGAGAGGGGCACCTTTGGAATAACAAAAAATATTATTTTATTATAAAGTCAAATTAGGTTTTTAATAGCTCCAAATTGATATATTTCGAAGATAAGGTGGTTATGGGTAGAAATCCTCTCATACAATAGAATTTAGACAAGTTTAGGTATCAATTTGAACCTTATCATTTAGATTTAACTTTAAGTTAGATAATTTAACTTTTACTGTGTCTTCTTGTTTTCTTACACTATAAGGTTAATAAACTTACTATATCAAGCCAAAAGAACACCAAGTTGTTTATTATTAATATATATAACCTTATATAAGTCATTTGGCCTATCCTCAGATTTTTAGGAATAAAATAACAATTAATAATATAATAGTTGTTTTAAAAACTATTTTATGTCAATTTTGACACTATTTGTTAATTGATTTTTGTAAAAATCATAACAGAATGATTAGTTCGAAAATATTTAATTAAATCAATACTAACATTTCATATTAACATATAAAATTATTTTAATTCATAAAAAGTCTGAAATTACATTTATTTGGGTATTTATAACATCAATTATGTCAATATTTTATTAATAAGATAATTACTGCATCATCATTGTATCATAAATAAATTAAATTATTTTTAGTCTAAAAATTACAAATAAAATACCATTATGTAGGAAATCTTTTTAGATTTCTAATGAATGTTTATAGTCTAATTTATTTTATTTATAACCCCATGTTAAAAATGATTTAATTATTAAACTTTGATTTTAACTATTTTATCCCTTCTTTAAATAAATTAATAATAAATGTCCTAATCTAATCCAAGTGGGCCTAAATGGTCATATTTTGTTCCTAAGGTTGTTTTTGGTCGAATTACACTTATCCAATAGAATTAGGACATGTTTTAGGGTAATATTAATAACACTTTTACCCTTAATTACCCTATTTACTTTTAACCGTGGTAAAAAAAAGTAAAAAGTTACTATTTACCAAAAAATATTTTCATCTCATTGAACCACATTTTAGTCCTTGATATTAACCGTGTCTCTCGAATTTTTGAAATTCCACTCATAGAAGCGGTAAAATTATGTTTTATGAAAAATTCAGTTTTTTAACTACCACTTAGTGGTTTCAGTATTCATCAAAAATTGAAAGTTTTCAGAAAAATACCAATATTTCACCCTAGCCTAATTTCGATATTCAGAATCCAAAAAAAGTCCATTTTGAAAAATAAAAATTATAAAATTTCAAAAAGTGTCTATTACTATTCACAATGTCTAGTTTTAATAATATTTTAATAGCATATCGTTGTTTAGTGAAACTCGGTATTGCGTACGACGCAAGCTATCGAGGAAGGTCGCGGTTGCGTGTAAAGCAAGCCAAGATAGTGTTGTGTGTAGTGAAAGATTCCTTTGATGATTTATATAACATAAAAACAAAATATTTCTCATAAAAGTCTCGGGTGTTATAATTAAACACCTAAATTATAATCCAATTACATTAAAGAGATAACTTATAAATCACATGTATTTCCTTAACTTATGAATTTATAGGCTTCAATCGTTGTTATCCATGATCTATTTCATAACATAGACTCTCATGGGAATTTTACCCCCTTAATAATGGTTTGTAACGAGATTATGAATTTACAAAATCATATACCCTAAGAGTATCAAACTATCTGTGCAGCAAGTTCCATTGTCATGCACCATTTCCCTATTGATTCTAGCTCTACGTAGTGTTTTTCGGGTTTACCCCTATGTACATCTATGCCAGAGCCGCATCCACTTATAGTATCCAAAAAGGGTATATTTTAATGATAAAACACTTAATATATAACTTCAAATATTTAGGGAATTGGGTACATTACATAACAATGTAATTGAAAATGTCTTTAACATACTCGCACTTAAAACTGCATGGGATAACCTGGGGATATACATAAGAAATGGGTGAGATATAAAGACCATTAAGGGAATAAACACATAATAACTTGATGAAATTAATATAAATTATACAATATTCATATTAATGGGGAATAAAAATGCTGAGAATAATAAACATGAATAATAAAGCATGATATGGCATGATAATCATAAAGGCACCATGCGAAATGTGGAAACAACTTAAATCACTACATCATAAACTTATGTCAAGGATAACAGTCAAGACATTAGGATAGATAAAGTCCCACAAAGGAATTAGGTTTAATACCTATCTCAATATTATGTCTCATGATACTAAACATTACCCAATAAATTAGAGTGCTATATAATTCTGGGCTCACACGTCACTTTCATTTAATTCTCATGCTTAAGTGTGCCACATAGATAGTACAAAATGGATTCATTCATCCCAATATTTTTTTTACATGATCAAGGAGTGTAAAATAAATAAATAAATATACCTAATAAATAAATATAATTGTTGGAAGGTGAATTGACTTAATAGAAAGTTGTAAAGGGTATTCACTACACATTTGTGTGGCATGAGAAATTGTGGTGAAATTTCGGCAGCATAACAAATTCACTTAAAGATTCATAAAATGGATTGATGAGAGAGAAAGGTGTATCTCATTATTATTACATAAAATATAAATTAATAGGGAAATGTAAAAAATATCAAATCAATTGTAATTGGAAATATAATTCATAAGATAGTGATCACTCTTTAATAAATAGGAGAAGGAAAAGAACCCTTACTTGAGTGTGTGACTCCAAATGCATGAGGGAAGATTATTGAGAACTTAGGGGCACCTCAGGATGACTCTATAGAGGATAAGTAAGAATAAGTATGTGTTCTAAGTATTTTTAGTGAGGAGAAATGGGAATATGTGTGGTTTAATATAGGAAATGAGTTGGGATTTCATTATTATTTCTTAAGCTAAGGTTTTAGAATCTATATAATAAAATAACCAAAACCACAAACCTTCCCATTTTTTTGCAAATGGTTTCTACAAATTGAGAGTATTTTTCATTATTTTATAATTTTAATGTTCTAAATTAGTAAAATAGTAAAATTTCTGATGTGTAAGAGAGTCATACTCTTAAATAAATAATTTTAAAAACATAAAATATATTAATGGTTTTAGGGGACTTGTAAAGGCTTTATAAAATTAATAGAATAAAAATAAAATAAAATTTATTTAGAGGTAAAACATATATTTGGTTGTGGATATGATTAATAGTATTCATTAAATCACTTTTGAGTCATTATGATTTCATAATACAGAAAATATAGTTATATTGTATTTAATTTTTACTCAAAAATTCAACTATAACAAAAAAATTTAAAAAAGGAACCAATGGATAATTTCACCATTATGATTCTAAAATTAATATATTTTTTATAAACATGTTCATTTAAATTTATAAAATAATAATTTACATTTATTGAGAAATGTTATGTTTTTTATAATAACATTTTTCGAACCCTTATAAAAATTACATTTGACATCATATAAATTGTATGATCATTTATATTTAATAAAAATTATTTTAAAAAAGTATTTTATTAAAATATTATTTGTTTGAAAAATTCATAAATTCTTTAAAATTAATTCCTTAATTGAATTTGAATATTACTCCAAAATTTAATTTGTATTTTTTTGTATCAAAATTAAAATCATCAATAAAGTAATAATAATAAGATGAAAATATATTCTTTATTCTATAAAAAATACAATATAAATTTTCATATTATTATGGTATTGATACTTATCCCAATAATAGACCAGAAAAATTCCTAAGAGTACAGTTCATGATGGTGAGACTTTCATGGGGTGGTTCAGCGTACATGGTTTGGGCTATGATCTCAATGAGCTTGAACATCTCTCGTAAATAGTTTCAGTCATGCTTAAGTTATTTAATCTCATCTTGGGATTGGTCTAGGGAAAATCCCAGTGATTATATCTACATTGGAAACTCTAATAAATGGGATTTATAGGGAATAATCATACTATTTGAGTCCATCACTTCCTTTTTCGATGTCAATTAGATCTGTTAAAAACCTATATTTATAGTAAACATGTGATCACTTTTCAAAAAATATATTATCAATGGTAATGATGTTTAATGATATTTTAATTTTGAAAATATATAATAAAACCAAATAATTGAATGTTCTTTATATAACCTTATTAAATATTAAGACATTTAATTAAATCACAGGGGAATTTTATTTATAATAGTTCAAGTCATTAAATATATACAACTCCTTTGACATTTAATATCATGAATTTATTCATCTTAAATATATTTTAAGTTTCATTTCATGTTATTCCTTTCCGGGGATTATGAATAAATGTTTCCAATGTGGTAAATATTTTATGTTATAATCTCATCATTTATCGGGATTATTCATGACTAAGTGTCTAATATTGAAATATCGTGATATATCTCTCAATAATTATAATATATTTTCTTCATATATGACTATTCATGATATATATCAAGTTTTAATACCATTTTACCACTCTTTGGAAGTTAATATAATTAAGAAAATGCCTTTTTTAATTATACTTTATTCATATCTTCGGTTTGAAATCTATTTTCTTCCAAAACCATGTTTTCTATTTTTCTTTTCAAAAATGTTTTCAAATTATCTTTTAATTTTATTTTCATGAAAAATGGTTTTGAAAATTTTTTATGTTTAAAATAGTGTTTTAAATTATTTTCAAAGATTCCTGTATAATTTTTCAATGTTATTTTCAAAGAAAAAGGTTTTCAAAATGTCTTATGTTTTTAAAATAATTTTCTAAAAAAGAAAGGATATTTTCCCCAAGAAATGTTTTGAACGATATTTAAAAATTAGTTTCTCTCTAAGACAAAATATGTTGGTGTAAACTATTCCTTACTGGAGATATTATCCAATTACATCATTCATATTATTTCTCTGAATGAATTATGTTTTGATGGAATTATGTTTATGAAACGTGTTTCTCTTTCACAATCCATACCATGATAAATGGTTACAAAAACCTCTTTTTTAAAAGGTTATTCAATTATGAAATGATTATGAAACATGTATCTTTTCCATAGGTTTTTATATGATGAATATTTTACCCATTCAATTTCATGGGTTATGATATAATGAATGTTTATGATTTTGTGACACAAATATATATGATTTTATTATGTGATGTGTGGGGCCTATATATACCTCTAATGAATTGCATAAATATTTATATATCATGAGATAAAAATGGTAAACAAGTCAATGATTCTGATCCACTATGGGAAAAGTGTGTCCTGATCCACTATATGAATCTAGTTTGACTTGTTCCACTATAGGAAACAGATGTATCCAAATCCACAATGAGAAATTGGTGTGTCCTGATCCACTACGAGAAACAGGTTAACCCTAATCTGCTATGTTGATGAACTTGGTAGTTAACCTTAACACATGAAACAATTATTTTCTATATTTATGATGGTTCCACACTTTTATGACATGATATTATGGTTCATGAACGATTTATCACCCTTATAGACATGTTTTAAAAAATGATAAAGTATTATTCCATGAGTCACATTTATGATCCATGATAGTTTGTGTATGAACTTTTTATGTTATGTTTATGATCTCATACCCTTATTTTTATGTCATGATTTTATTTAATGATTGATTTATATATGTTATGTTTATCAGTACTAATAATATGAGCTCACCCTTTATTATGTTTCCTTTCCCCAAGTTATTATTCATTTTTTATGTAAGGTATATCTATAAAGAGTACTAAATTGGAATATCATTGTGTGAAATATTGAAGATATTTCACCAGATTAAAATATTGTGTTCCAATTTTCCAGATGCGCTAAAATATTATGGTCCTCAGAAATGTGTGTGTGTGATGCAATGAATTTTCATCCAAAAATGTTTCATATCCATGTATGAGAATCCTGGTTTACTATAAGAAACACATTAAGGCATTTCATATTTGAAAAAAAAAGTTATGCTGATAATCACTGATGTGGTTTATAATTTGAAGTCGTTGATAAAGTGTTTCTAAGAATGTAATGTCCCCAACCTAAAAGTCACTAAACTTGTGCCCAAGACAATTCAACACATTACCTAAATCATGCCCCTATATATGGTAGAGGTTTCAAATTAGCAGTGAGTGTCTAAAATATTACATGGGGAGACTATACACTCATTACCAGACTAATCCACAGTAGATAATAAGAGAAATAGAGGAAACAATAAACAATAAAGCAGAACATGGATTACTAACCAATTCCACAAATATGGTACAAACTACAAATAGAAAATAAATATTCCAAGTCATGATAATAGTTCCAAAAGTGAAGAAAACCCAAAATTAAGACAATAACTAAATCCCAAAATGGGTCCTAACTCTATGTTTGAATCCTCATCCATGAAAATCCCAAGCCCAACTCAACTCCATAGAATATGGCCTTTTCCATTTTACTGAACTACAATAAAGATGTGTACTGAGGTACCCAATTATGGCTCAAGAAGTGTGTGAGTATAACTCAGTAGGCCACCGACAATGGTGTCTATAAAATATTCAGTCTAAATAGATAGTGTATGAAAGTACTTAATAATTGAAAATGTAAATAAATGACAACTCGAGTTCCATTAGTTAACAATATTAACTCTAACCATTTCCATTATGATTTCTATCTTTATCACTTATATCATCTCCATTAATAAATTCATTTCCATGACACTTTTCCATGGGTTATCCATTTACATCATTTACACAATGGCATAATCTGATCAATTATCACGCATAAGAGAATAAATCAAGTTCCCTATCTCATTAGGAATAAATATTTCATAAAAAATACATCACACTTACCTTGGAGCCTCAGTTTAAGAAGTATCATCAATTGAAATTGTTATAATTATATATCCTCAGTCCCCTTCCCTATCCTTTACATTATGGGGTGGGGTTTAGAGCCTTTTTCTTACCCAACTATGGGCATAGAACCTCAAGTACAATACCCTAAAATTACCAAGCCATGTGCACATGCTTCTTTATCCATTTACCAATATACCATATCACAGTCCATGCATAATCAATACACATAAAATTCTCATTTTAAATTTCATTTAGCACATAAATCACCTTTATGCCTTAACCCATGATCACAGTTACCAATTACATTGCATATCTCATTTAACCCATATCACATTTTCATACCTTATCCCATTTAACATAATTGAAAATTCCCATACATTATCCTGTTTAACATATGTATCAATAAGCATGAATTAATCCATTTTAAACATTAATCATCTAATATGACTTAATCCACTTAGACATTTCCCTTACAAATTCATAATCCATTTGACACATTCAAATTAATCCATTTAACCCATTTTAAGATTATAATAAACAATATATAATGCTAATACTGACAACTAGGAAAAACCACTATTAGTGACTTTGTATAATTTAAACAAACATATCAACGTATTTATAATGGGATATATTTCAACAGAAATGGACTTTAGGTTTAACATTAAAATTTTCCATGTTCAAGAATATAAGCACACCCCATGCGTGACTCTAATTCGGTATAATCAATATCAATGTGTCCCACTGGGATCATGAGGGGTCTAAATCATCATTTAGCCAAATATTTATACCAAATATTTATAAGTATTAAAATACACATCAAATGGGAAGAAATATCACAACCACACATGAAAAAATTGGTAATAGAATTATGGGTTGTAACTTGTAGACCACATACCTTGAATCTGAAGATGAAAAAACCCTTATACTTCTCCTTAGATCCAAATTCAAGAACACTTTGAAGATCAAACCTAAGATCTTCTAGAAAAATATTAGGGCTTCAGAAAATGAATAAAAAATCTAGAATCCCAAATCTATAAAATATAAGAAAGATAGGGATTAGGCTTACCCGGAGCTTCAATTCGCACCCAACGACACTTTAAACAAGCTAGAATAGATAGAGATACACCCTTGAGAAGCTTATGGTTCATCACTTGAAATAGAATAAGACTAAATGGAAATGAAATTAGGTGAGAAAATTAAAATCCTAAGGGGGAAATTTGGTAAGTTTCCACTTTTTAATGGGGCACAAGGTTTGGATGATAGGTTTTCCAAACCATGCGCTAACTGTGATCCTACCTCGATCTAAGAGGGGTTAAGTCACATGGTTTCCTAGGGAGTTCCGTACAGTTTAAAAAACCATGAACCAATTTTTCGAAATGCCTATATCCATGGATTTTTTATTTGGACGTCCCCCTCACATGGTTTACTCTAGTCGTGTGCTAATCGTGCAACATGAATAAGATGCCCCGATTTCCCTTTATTTCATTTCATAAACCACCAGAACACTCCTAAGATTCCACATACACCTAATAAATATTTAATTATCCAACTTTAATGGATTAAAAACAAAATTTAAGCAAGAACATACCTCCATGAGGTTCTTGATCTTACAACCTCCCTACCATATAATGGCTCATCCACAAGCTGCACTCCCAAGCATCACTGAGATTTTGAAGTAAAGAGATTGGGACACTGAGCTTTTATATCCATCTCTCTCTCCTAATTTCTTCTTGAAAATTACCATGCTAGAAAAAAACTTGAACCAAAGAAAAAATCTTTCCCTATAAGAACTTCTCACTATGACCTACAATATGAACCAGATTCCCCTCAAAGGATGCATCGACCTCCAGCTCAAAATCCTCAACATAAATCATGTGGGATGGGTCAGAGTGATATTACCAAAGTTGTAACACATGGAAGACATCATACATACCACTATACCACTATAGAAGATCCAATAAGTATGCCACACATCAGATCCTCTCTATAATCTCAAATATCTCCATGTACCTAGGTGCCAACTTACCCTATTTCCAAATTCGACGATGACCCATCCTTGGAAACACTATAAGAACCACACAATCACCCACTAGAAACTCAAGTGGTTTATGATGTCGATATACATAATACTTCTACCTACTCTGAGCCATTTCAATACGATTCTGAATCAACTAAACATTTTCTGATGTCTCCTCCATGAGAATTGATCCCAACAGTTCTAATTACCTAGGTCCCATCCAATACAATATAGATCCACATGATCTACAATAGAGTGCCTAAAATGGTACCATCTGAATTGTAGCATGGTAATTATTTTGGTAGGAAAACTCAACCAGTGCTTGATTATTTTCCCACAATCCACACAAAACTAGGAAATAAGCTTTCAACATGTCATCTAGTACCTAAATGGTATACTCTAACTACCAATCCATATATGGGTGGAAAGTTGTACTCAAGAATACTTGAGTACCAATCACCCTCTATAATTCCTATTATATGTGAGAAGTGAAACATATATGATGATCCAAAACAATAGTCCACTATACCCCATGAAACTACACTACCTCTTAAACCAAAAATTCACTCAACTGATCTACGTTGAAAGTCTATAAAATCTATACGAAGTGAGCCACCTTATTCAATCGATCCACAACTACCCAAATCGCATCATTATTTTGTGGTGTCCTCATAATACATACCACAAAATACATATTTATGTCATCCCATTTCCATTCTAGAATGTGAAATGGTTTCAAAAAACCATCTGGTTTTTGATTCTCAACCTTCACCTACTGATAGGTAATGCATCACACCATGAAACCTAAAACCTCTTTATTCATCCCTGGCCATCAATATTATCTACCAAGGTCATGATACATCTTGGTCAATCCAAGATGCACTCACCAATTCAATGAAATAAACTCAAGCATAAACTCTTCTCACATACACATTGGCACAACCACACGATCATGAACATACACAAACTCGTCATCTTCGACGATCCCCCCAAAAGGTGACTCCCCACCTTTAAGAATTTACCATAAATAAAAATATTCTGAATCCTCATGTTCTTTTTACTTGATCCATCTCATAAGAAAAGACTCAAATTTCAAGACTGCGGGGGTCATCTTATTTTGACCATCCTGCACCTCAAGATGAATTTCAGCAAACTAAAACATCATCTTCTACTTCGAACATGATTTTTGAACTTCCTGACTTTGAGTCTTTCAACTCAAAAGATTTGCAACAATGTTTTCCTTTCCCAATGTGTAATCCAACTCAAAATAAAATTATTTCATGTATTCAACCCACCTTTACTAATGAAGATTCAAATCACACTAAGAGAAGATGTACATCAGGATTTTATGATCTGTATGCATCATAAAACATTCTCCCAACAAGTAGAGACACCAAATTTTTAAGGCCTGAACCACCACAGACAATTCAAGATTATGTGTAAGGTATTTTATTTCAAGAGAACTCAACTATCATAAACCATACTCGACAAACTAATCATCCTACATCAAAACTTTCCCAAGACCAATACCGGATGCATCACAAAACAAGGTGTACCCCTTACCTAGATTGGGTACGATCAGAATCGGTGTGGTTTTCAACCGGACCATTAATTACTGAAAGGCATTATCACATTCCTCAAACCAATAAAACTTGAAATCCTTCTTAGTAAAACATTATAGTGGGCATTTTAGTTGAGAAAAGTCATTAATGATCATTCAGTAATAACCCACCAACCCTAAAAAACATCAAATATCAAAAACATTCTTAGCCTACTCTCAAGAAACATCTGCCTACACTTTCTCTAGGTCCACTAACACACCCTCCTTAGTGATAATTTGACCCATGAAATGCACCTTGTCAAACAAAAAATGAAATATTTATATCTTGTCATATATCATATGCTCTTTTAGTGTACTAAATATGATTTCATGATTTTTTTGGCATGATCATCACGAGTTTTAGAGTACACCAAGAAGTCATCAACAAAGAAAAAAACAAACTAATATTGGTAAGGGTGAAAGATTCTGTTCATTAAGGCTATAAAAATGGACATCAAATTGGTCAACCAAAATGACATCACAAGAAACTCACGCAACCCATAACTGCTCCTGAAGGTAGTCTACAACACATCAGAAGGCCTCACCCTCGGCTGGTGATATCTCGATCTCAGATCAATTTTTGAAAACACTGAATCACATATCATCTGGTTAAAGAGATCATCTATTTTCAAAATAGGGTATAAATTCTTAACTGTCATCTGATTAATATTCCTATAATTGACACATAATATCAACGATCAATCATCCTTCTTGGAAAAAAACATTGGAGATCACCAAGGTGATGTACTAGAATTAATAAAACTTTTATTTTCCAATTCCTCAAACTATGTTTTGAGTTCCTAGAGCTCTAATAATACCATTATGTATACATGAATTAAAACTGGTTCTACTCCTAGAAGAAACTCTATTGTGAAATCTGCATCTCTTTTAGGCGACATCCCCGATAAGACCTCAGAAAATACTTCTTGAAACCAATCCAACAAAGTAGAAAAAATACATTTATCCACTCCCCATCATCAAGCATAATAAATTCCACTTGGGCTGTGAGTTCACCCAAATGATGACAAACATTTCCTGCACAACCTTCCCATATATCCCATTCACTACGATGGACATACATGTCCCCCACACAAGACATGAATGTTACCATATAATGGAAAAATTAAATATGTGATTGGTACAAAACTAACCAGTACATTTTTAACACCCCAAGACATTACAAATAGATTTATTATATAATTCATAGATCAATTAGTGTCTACAGACATAAATTTTTTATAACCTATACAAGTAAACATAATTTGTCCACTTCTATGATGTGAATTTCAAAAATCTGACATACACAGTTGTGATGAGTAAGTTATTTGGAGTCCAATAAAAAAAACTTAATTTTTATAAATAGTAACCTACACTTATGAATTGTAACAGACCCTTATGAATAGTGATATACCCCAATTAATAGTAACCTTACCTATGATAGAATATAAATAATATTCAAGTGGAAGTACGATATACCTATGTTTTGGAATAAGTTAATAAATGTTTTAAAAATGTTTTTTAGAATAAATTATAATTTTAATTAAAGAATAAATTAATCATATTTATAAAATTTATTTTAAAAATGGAATTATTTTTTGGATTCTACACGTTAAAAAATGGTTAGGGTGAATTTTTTGTATTTTTCGGAAATACTCGAATATTTTATGAATAGTGATATACGGTAAAATACCGTATATAAAAATTATCTTTTAAATACGCTATTTAGGAAATCATAAGTGGTGTAAACCCACTTCTTTAGAACTCACATGATTTTATTAATATTCTTGGTCATTTAATAATCACTATTTCTAGTCTTGAGGGAAATTAATATGCTAATGATTAAGAAATTATGAAAACCCTCCTCTCCTCCACTATAACCACCACCCCCTCAATCCCTCTTACCTTCACTATTCTAAGACTTTAATCTACTCAACGTTTTTCCCAAATACCCTCCCCTCGTCACTCCCCACATCTATGAAGTTCTTGGTCTTTACAATAGACAAAACTCCCTTCCCTTAAATAGGTTCTAAAAGAGGTTATTCCAAGCGGTAAAGCACCCTTCTTTTTCTTTTAGTTTCAATTCAATTTATATTCTTTGGTTATCCTATCCCCACCTACTCTATCCATATGACCATGATAAATAAATTTTAATCTAAATAATATAATTATATCATGTGAATGGAGGAACCATCATCAATACTCTTACTCTCTCTCCCATTTATTTTATAAACGAAATCAACATCCATGAGGTTCCAATTTATAACCTTCGTGGACGACGAAGTTTAGATCTTCAATATTATCCTTCATTACTGATCATGAATCCATTTTGATGTTTGAACCAGATTATAATATATGTATTATAACCTAATTAAAATTCATGAACCAGTATACATACATATTATTAAATCATATGACCAAAACACTTCCTAATAATCAAAATACCGCTAAAAAATATTAGTGAATGTCATTAATATTTCATCTAATGATTCATCATATTTCTGTTTAAAAAATTATATAAATGACCATAAAAAATTCTGGATGTTCATATGTATTATTTAATATCAATTCATGAGATTTACATCCATTCCGCATAAACATCATTACTTAAAAATAAGTGAACCAATTATGAAAGTCAAGAAAATGAACACTCCAGAATGATGAAATTAAATATTATAACATATCAATAAAGTAATAAATGAACTAAATATAATTAATATAAAATAAAATAATTTCTAATAGGTTCTTAAATAAGTTATTAATAAGTATAAATTCATATTTCAGGACCTTAAGTTCAAGAGCGGAACACATTCGGACTTAGGGTAAGGGTTTCTTCATCCCACTTCCATCTTTATGAGATATTCCCTATTCACTAATATTACTTGGTATGGTGTATGTATACTAACCATTGATGTTTCCTATCATTAATCTCTTTAATATCATGTTATTCAATGTATCATTTTAATATTATTAATTTTGGTGCATTCAAATCGATTGATTACAAAGTGATGAGGGTCTTCCACCCGAACCTCCATTTTCATTCGGGTTACTTTTATTTTATAAGTACCTCAATGAAATTATTATGTATTATTATTAACTCCTCATAAATTCTATGTTAGTTTTATATATATTATTACCAACTAGAATTATTTCTTATTTTATGCAAAGTTACATTTTTTAAAATGTACTTTCAAAAGTATTTCTGAAATACAAACCTAATTCAAGGGATCTTTTAGAATTCTTACATATTTTCAAGTGTACACTATAATCTATTTTAATCCACCATTATTTTTATAAAAACACTCATTATATCATGAAAAATTATCATCGATCAATTCTTAATTAAATATAACAAATTTTTCATTCCACATTAAAATTCTCTTTAATACTTTCCTTTGAAACCTCTAAAATGTTTTATTTCTAAGGAATCTTAAAGGCATTTTTTACATGATTTCACTTCATTGGGACATAGATTATTCCCAAAATATAATTTCCATGTCCTATTATTATATTTCATAGGATATTAGGGTTTAAAAACTGATTTCATGTCAAATATAAATGATTTTCCAAAAAAACTCTTCATTCAAAAGTAAAAAGGTTTTTTCATCTCACATTAACTTTTATGAAATATATACATTTTTCACCAATTATTTCTTTATTATGGTTCATGTAAATCCTTTTGTTATATCATATAAAGAGTATCCTTATCTTCATTATCTTGTAAGGGATTATTATTTGAATGTTTTAAGGTGGTATGGGACACTTTTGAATATTTAAGGATTATTTCCTCAAGGATTTTTCAAGGGTCTCAATTAAAAGTATCTTCATCTATTTCATCTTCCTTTGTTGAATCTTGTACTTAATTGAGTTTTATATCATATGGTATCATATACCACATTTAATTGAATGGTTTATTGTAACACCCTGAGCTTCCACGATACGCTTCTCATTCAATAATGCAATAGCTTGCATTGTACGCAACTTCGAGTTCTAACACACCGCAACTAATCAAAGTAGCCGTTATGAATAGTAATAACCACTTTATAAATTTATAGAAATTTTATATTTCAAAATGGACTTCATTTTTTTATTCCTAATATTGAAATTAGTCTATGTTGAATTTTTTGTAATTTTCTGAGAACTTCCAAATTTTTATGAATAGTGAAAAATACTTAAAACAACTTTTTTAATAAAAATAATTTATAGTGATAAGTTATACTATTGAGTAGTTTTAAAGTATAATTAGAATATATTTTTACTATTTTATCCAATGGTGTTCATTAGAATTAATTTCACTTTGAAATTGGACATAAACAATTGCCAATCTTTTGATATAAATTGTTTCTTAAAAACACGCTATTTGTTGTGACAACGAGAATTAATTAAAAAATTAATTAATGAAACTTATATGTTTGGAATTTTGTAAAATAGACATCATTTTTGAATTCGGAATATCAATTATAGCTTAGGGTGAAATTTTGGCATTGTTCTGAAAAACTTCAAATTTTGATGAATAGTGAAACCACTAAGTGGTTGTTAAATAACTGATTTTTCGTTTAAATGAAATATTACCACTTCTGTGATTTGATTTTAAAAAATCCGACATACATGGTTGTCATTAAGAAGTAAAATGTGGTTCAATGAGATTAAAATAATTTTTGGTGAATAGTGACTTTTAAGTTCTTAATCGCAATTAGAGGTAATTAGTGTAGTTTAAGGTAAAAATAATGTTTTAATAATATGTGATGAGCTTGACACATGTCCTACCCTCATTGGATGTTCCATGTCCGACTAATACAATCCATGGGTCAACTTGGGGACCCCATGGAGCCACTTTAGTTAGAAAATGACATAAATACCTTTTATTTAATGTTAAAGTAAAAAATGACACAAACATGAAATGTTTTACTAAAACAATTTTTACATGGGGTAATACAAGTCATATTTTTGACTATAAATAGTAATTTGAAAGCTAAAAATATTTCCTACATCATAGTATTTTTTATATAATTTTTAGACATTAAATAAATTAAATTATTTATGACATCATTATGATGCAGCGATGACCTCATTATTTAACGATTTTAATAAAATGAAAAGATAATGTACAATAAAAGGCTTAAACTTGTCCAAAGACTATTGTATGGGTAGATTTCGAACCCTTAGCACCTTAGACACGAATTATATAAGTGTGAGACCTTTATAATCCGAAAATAATTGTATAATAATGTAAAATTTCCTTACTTTCCAAGAGTGCACCTCCTCTCCTCTTATAAAAGGCCCCCACCTCTACCACCTCATTAACACTTTAAAGCCATTTGGCTCGGACAAACTCCAACCAAATACACTCCCAACTTCCCTCCCTTACTCCTAGAATCCTCACTTTGGGCAGAACTCTTCCCAAGGAAGCCTTTGGCTCAAATCAAAAAGAGTTACCCGATTTTGAGGTAATGTCTTTTCTAATGTTGTTTTGTTTTATTTTTCTTCTCCAACCCCCTAAACTCTTTTTATTCATTTATTTTGTAACAAAAACATTATCCTCAATATACTAGGATGTTGTTATAGTAAGTATTCGAGATACACTTACACACACCTACATCTAATGGTTAAAGAACATACGGTTTCTGTGGATGGCGAATTTCTGCCTCACGAAATGATGATTGTTCAACACTCATATAACACCTTCAAAGGTGGCCATTAAGATGTAACTATATTTATATAGGATATATAATATGTTTATGTTT
Organism: Viscum album; assembly: GCA_963277665.1. NCBI lineage: Eukaryota > Viridiplantae > Streptophyta > Magnoliopsida > Santalales > Viscaceae > Viscum > Viscum album. Next base: position 1,885,350,422 of record OY728132.1, read on the forward strand.
TAATTATGCTTCTGTATTTCTCATTTATGGCATACCTTATGATTTCCATTATGGGTAAACGCGATAATTTCATTTTAGGAAGTGCGGACTACCGCCCCCTCAAAGTGACGTGAATCGTTAATGCCATATGTGGGATGTATAAAGGATGGAGTAAATGATATTATATATGATATTATACTGTAACTATATTATACATTTATATCATTATGATTTCATTCCATTAAATACGTAATAGAAATGAAAGTAGCGTTCATGCGTACGTACGACTTACCGTCTCCATGAACGGTGCATTTAATTTCTTACCTCTAAATGTTACGTAATATTATAAATGAATGTATATACTGTATATATATGATATATATGATATCTAAATCATGAATATAATTCTGGATATAATGGATATTTCACCACATGAACAACTTGTAATTATAAGAAGTTTATTTTTGACTCAAGTACCAAAGATCGACAAAACGACCGTTATTAACTTAAATAATTACATAATGTTCATAACATGGTAATAAGTGATATAAAAGGAATAATGAACATGAAAAAGGTTCTTAAGTAAATAGAAATTAACTCTAGTTTATTATTCAGGAGGTTAAATAACGGTCGAGTCAGGACAAGGCGCAAGGTAAGAGAATTTCTTAACCCAACTTCCATTCTTTGGGTTAATATCCTACTTTCAAATTATGTCATGATATTATTATGTACTATTTTGTATTTTTACTTTATTTATGTGTAACTATAGTGAATACACATAATAGATCTATTTTATTTTAAAAATGATCTTTTTAAGGACTTCGTCTCAATCTTCTTTCATTGAGGCATATTTGGTTTTATACACAACTTTCTTTTATACGGTGTATAAACCCCTTTGACTTTTACGTTTATTCAAAAGGAATATTTTTTATACGAAGCGTTTTACTAAACGACAAAAAGGGAATGTTTTTCTTTCCGTACCTATGCGGCGACAACGACTTCTCCGCCGCCATGACCATTATTTGAGTTTCGGCTTCCTCAACAAGCCATCATTTTTTTAATGAAAAATATATACAAAGTTTTAACTTTCTTTTATTTTGGTATTGAAAATGGTTTTGAAAGCGTTTTAATTATATCAATGTGTTGTATTGATATCTTGTGATTGAAATGTGGAAATGTTATGTTTCCTTTATGCATGTTTTATGTGATACGATTATGTTATGGTTTATGATATGTTTAAACCTATTCATATGATGAAGGCATTGGACTTAATAAGTGACGGGTGGAGCCCGCTATAGCTCCTCAATGCATCAGCAGGTCTCATGAGACAAACTAGTGTCTTGGCACGAGGCCTTGACAAAATCTTATTTGTGGTCTTGGCACGAGGCCTTGGCTACGTGGTTATGATAGTCTGGAATTATGCATTCCATCATTATGAAAGTGGTTAATGATATTTCATGTTATTATTCGACCAGTAGAATATCCATGTGAAGAAGTAAATGGCATTATCTCATTTTACTTTTGCCATATTATGTTGATGTTCAAGTTTAAAAGGCTTTTGTTTTAGTTATACATTGCCTTAAATGTTTATGTTTATTTATGAAAGCTTCCGCAATATTGTTATCCTTACTGAGCATCTGAGCTCACCCCTTTCAATGTTTTAATATTTTCCAGGATGTGAAGAAGTATTTTTTGAATGACCTGTAGGAATAGTCAGAAAGAGATATGAGTGTGGACTATGAAGACCATGTTATTGTAGTTTTTCATTTTATGATGTAATGTAACATTTATGATTGTATCTAGTGTTTCCAAGGCTACTAAACTAGTCGGTCTTTCGAGACTTGATCTTTTGTGATCATGCCAATGTTACGAAGTAATGCACCGACTCTGGTTATCTAGGGTTGGGGCGATACAGTTGGTATCAGAGGCAGTTTAGTACTAACCTTGGAAGCTATATTTAGATAAACTCTGATTAGAGCTCATAGCCCGAAGATAGACTTTAAGGATTAGTATAGAAGAACTTCCTAGAATTTTGGTATTGTAGAGATGTTGTGAGTTTTCCGAGCAATTCATCCCTATCTGGATACGGGAAGGTAGAGGCGGCTCTGGAACATATGTACCTAGGGGTAAAACCCGAAAACACCGCTTTGAGCTAGACTCGAACGGGAACTGGTGCACGACAACGGGCCTTACTGCACTCTTGGTTACGACACTCCCGGGGGATATACTTTGGATAATTCTCATTTTCTTTATAAACCACTATGAAGGGTTATGAGTATATACTTCTTCAAAGAAAACATTTTTATGGATTATATCCATAAATATTTCAATTTATGTTAAGTATCTTACAAGTATGGAATTATGTATTTTGATTCATAAACTAATATAGTTTATGCCATTGTTTAGAAATGGCGCCTAGTGGAAGGAATGGAAACCGTATCAATGCACGCACTCCGTGTAGGGATTTCCCTCCTGCTCAAGATAATTATTGTAGATCTGGAGATACAACTGGTGCTAATCAACTTATTACCATACCAGGACAACTCACTCAGGTTATGAATAATAACCTTACTCGTATGGAGCACCCTGATCCGCAATGTGGAGGATCAATGTTAGACCGCTTCATGAGGCAACAACCACCATCATTTAATGGGGGTACAAATACGTCAGTAGCTGAGCAATGGATAAACTCCTTAGAGAAGATATTCCACGCCTTGGGGAGTAGCGAAGGGGAGAAGGTTATCATGGCAGTTTACCGCCTCACTGGAGATGCCGATCAATGGTGGTCATTGATTCAAAATACAAAGGAAGATGATGACGTATCGAATATGGAATGGAGGGAGTTCAAAGAGCTTTTCTTAGAAAAATACTTTCCTCGTGACCATCAAGCAGATATGGAAAGGCAATTTCTGAGTCTGAGATAAAAGGAGGATGAGAATGTCGCAAAGTATGAGGCCAACTTTACAAGGTTGGTGAGGTATGCTGCAGATTATAGACCAGGAAAGTCTGAACCAGGCATAAGCCTGGTCCCGGAAATTTATTAAAAGAAAAGTGAAAGTAAAGTCAGAAGAAAATAAAACGCTACATAACATCAAAACCATATGAATCCTTCTCCCCATCATCAGATAACTCATCACCAGGATCAGCTGACTCCCATTCAAGAGATTCGTATTTGCGCATCATCTCAAGGTACATATTTTTCTTCCGCAACATTTCCTCAGACAACTTCTCTTTGACCGACCGTTTTCCACTGAATCCTTTGTCCCTCTTCGGGGACCCTCCTCTTCGTTTTCCACTGTACCCATTTGCAATGACATTTTCTTGTGACGCTCCAATCTTGTGTGCAGACCTTGTTGCCATTGGTTTGGGTAGATCCGTGTAGTCTCTCCTTGGCCTCCTCTTTGGTAGCGCAGTCATGACACCTTCACTTTCAGACAACTTCGTTCGACCACCTTGAACAATATCACTATAGGAGGGCTGGACCATACCACCATAGGAGGGCTGGACCATACCACCATCATTTTCTTTCTCACTATCAGAGCAGTCCCCCCATTTACCAGAAATGTGCACCACCCTATACCCGTCACCGCCACCATGCATGCCTTTTTTCACATTACAATCTCCAGCTAAGCTGTCCAACAGTGGACCATTGTCTGTATTTGCTTAAGAGCCCTTCTCAGCACTATATGTTCTCTCATTCCCCAGATCTTGATCACAAGTGCCAACACTAGCAACCCTTGGCTCAACATTAGCACCTAAGGAAACAGAATTTTGATCCTCATGAGTCCTTTTGGCATCCTGCTCATGATCCAGGACCAAATCAATATCCACCAGGCATGCAAACCGATTGTCGAGCTCAAGGTTGTTCGCCTGCCTCCCAGGTGTTTCCTGAATCCCATCCACTGTCATCACAACACCAATGACATTAGCACTTTCCTTGATAGGAGCTTCTTGATTCCCAGCCAGCTTCACAGCCCCAAGATCCATGTGTTGATATTGCCTCTCAATCTCCTCTTGAGCTGGGGAATTAGGACCTACAGCAACAACTTGCACACCATGGACAGCGACAACGGCTGCAGTTGCCCTCACAGTTTCCAGACCGAGAGAATCCACACCACCATTCTGCCCACCCAGTTCCACATCTTTCTCCACAGCAGCACAACTTCGTTAAGCATGAAAATTCCTCTCCACACTAGCACTCACTTCCCTTCGGGGGCTTGCCATCAAGGATGGAACCTCAAACATAGGAGTTTCAGCAGAGCCTCCTGCATCCTTAATAGCAGAAGAAGACTCAACACTGCATTTCAGGGTATTAACATTACCCAAGTCCCACTTCAGCCTGTTAAAAATATCACTGACCTTCACTCCAGGAGGCTCCAAACCTGGCTTATGCAATTCATCCCCCATTCCCAGAACCCCACTGTCCACTAAGTTCACCATCTCATGGCGAGGGAGTATGGGTTGTTCTACGTTCACCCCACCATCAACCAAAAGCCCATGTGTCCTCAAACTCCCCACAGAAGCAGCTTCATGAGAACCCAAACCATCCCTCACCCTCCTGCACACCCTCCTGTTCAGAGATCCATTTCTGCAGGCAGAGGCACAATGTCCCAGCCAATGGCACACACTGCAATAATCAACCCACGATTCAAACTTAACATCCTGCTTCCATCGGAATTCTTGCTCATCAGTAATCCACACACAGTCCACCGGCGTCTTGGAGACATCAATCTCCACACATATGCGAGGGCAGATGGGATGACACACAGTCTCAGTTTTGATGTCTGAGCACAGGTAGCGACCGACCATGTTCCCAAGCATAGATAGAATGGAAGGGTTCTGGAATTGGAGAGGAAGGCCCGGGAAACGTACCCAAATCGCTATACTCGGATTATCCCGCTGCATATGGAAGTCAAAATTCCACCGAAGAAGAAAGAAAGGCATACCTCCACACCGTCGAGGAGCCTTAGACCACGCCGTGATGAGATCCTCCATAGACCCAAAACGAATCATTATGTGTCGTCGATCGAGAAGACCAATCACCGCCCGATCTTGCAGGTTCCAGGCTTCAAAGACAAACCGATCAAAAGCATCAACTGAGGGAAGACTTTGATGAAATCGAGCCACTGGAGTCAGCTTGAAAAGATCTGTGGAAGAGTTAAGTTCTGAAGGTGCTAAACATAGTTGAGGTGCTCCACGAAACAAATCTGGAACTTTAGGGCAAAGTGAGATTCGCGGGAACGGGGGAAAGAATTCAGGATTAGAAAATGGAGTGAAAGCAGGCGGGGAAATCCGTGACAAAGAACGAGAAAGAACTCCCCCCTTCATCGGGGAGGGGGGAGGGAGGACCTCCATCGCCGGATCTAGGTCATCGTCGCTGGTCTTACTCAGACATCGTCGCTGCCTTTGGTGTGGTCTGCAGATTATATACGTAACCCAAGAGGTAAGATTGATCGTTTCATTGATGGGTTAAAACCATTTCTCCATAGAGCTTCAGTATCACAATCTTTCTCAACATACGAAGATATTGTCTCATGTGCTATCAAGATAGGAAAGAAATTATCTAAGTATTACACAAACAAAGTAAATCTAGAGAAGAAGAGAATGGTGGAACAATAGACAGATAAAGGGAAAAAGGGAAAGAAGGATTTTCCATTATGTGATAATTGTGGGAAGAATCACCCTGGTACTTGCCTAATAGAAATGGGAGTTGGTTATAAATGTGGAGAAAAAGGTCACCAGGCACGTGATTGCAAGGGAAAGAAAGAGGATATCAATGTTGAATGCTACAATTGTAGGGAAATGGGTCATTATGCAAATGAATGTCCTAAGCGTCAGGGAAACTTACCTCAGAAAAGGCCAAGGGATCAAGGACAATCTTATGCTGTTACTATAGTTGAAGCAGAATAATTAATGTATTGGTGCTTTTGGACTCATGGATTATATTCTGGTTATTAGAATAATGTGATAAATATATATATAAGGATTGTACTGCAGTACTTGTTGATTTCAGTAAGGTTTTAATATAATAAAGGTAATCATATTTTTAGTATGTGACAAAAAGAGAAACTTTAATTTGTTTGGGGAATCTGATAAATTGATTTTGGAATTAAGAGACCTTTTAGAGAAAGTCTGGACAGAGGTATTTTGGATAACTATAAAGGATGAAGTGGATTAAGTTGATCTTTGTATAGTATTGTTAAAGGTTAAAAAATTTATGAAGATTATTTTTGGAATATTATAATACTATAGTTTTAGGAAAAGGACAACCTACAGGGTGGGGCATAACCCGTCGCATCAGACAAAGCTGCAGGAATCGAACCAACAATCATAGTGCGACAGGCCTTTATTTCCAACCACTAGCCTACAGGAAGTCCCTGGTTATTACAAAACAATTTTACTAATCTAAATGGTAGGTGTTAACATTTGGAACCTTATACAATTAGGATAAGTATAATATTTTTGAGTTCTATTATCTTTTTGAGTGAAAGATGAGTTGAAGGTTGAAACTCTAATTGTCAAGCATAAATATATATATACCTATCTCTTATTCAATGAATAAATTAATTCTTAAACTTTAGTAAAGGGATATTAAAACAAAAAAATGTGTTATCCTAATACCTTATGTCTTGTTGAACTAATGATATTTTAAATCAACATAGATTGAAGGCTTTGAGGACCTCAATTTGACAGTTGATTGTAATTGATGACCTCAATCACTCCCTACAAATATTTACGTTTTTCCTCCAATTATATGTCTCTAATTGCCACCAATGTTCGCTTAATCAAGATCATAACTGGGTGGTGACGTTTTCATTTCCCTTTCCCTCTTATTAAGGCTAAATTTTATTAATCTTATTTCCAATGTGGGTTTTCCACAAAGGTATTTTCTCTTTTCAACCTTTTATTTTCGAAGAAAATTTTCAAATTGCGAGGACACAATTTATTGAAGGAGGGGAGAATGTAACACCCCGAGCTTCCACGATACGCTTCTCATTCAATAATGCAATAGCTTGAATTGTACGCAACTTCGAGTTCTAACACACCGCAACTAATCAAAGTAGCCATTATGAATAGTAATAACAACTTTTTAAATTTATAGAAATTTTATATTTCAAAATGGACTTCATTTTTGTATTCCTAATATTGAAATTAGCCTATGTTGAATTTTTGTAATTTTCTGAGAACTTCCAAATTTTTATGAATAGTGAAAAATACTTAAAACAACCTTTTTAATCAAAATAATTTATAGTGATAAGTTATAATATTTAGTGGTTTTAAAGTATAATTAGAATATATTTTTACCATTTTATCCAATGGTGTTCATTAGAATTAATTTCACATTGAAATTGGACATAAACAATTGCCAATCTTTTGATATAAATTGTTTCTTAAAAACACGCTATTTGTTGTGGCAGCGGGAATTAATTATAAAATTAATTAATTCAACTTATATGTTTGGAATTTTTTAAAATATACATCATTTTTGAATTTGGAATATCAATTATAGCTTAGGGTGAAATTTTGGCATTGTTCTGAAAAACTTCAATTTTTGATGAATAGTGAAACCACTAAGTGGTAGTTAAATAACTGATTTTTCGTTTAAATGAAATATTACCACTTCTGTGATTTTATTTTCAAAAATCTGACATACATGGTTGTCATTAGGAAGTAAAATGTGGTTCAATGAGATTAAAATAATTTTTGGTGAATAGTAACTTTTAAGTTCTTAATCGCGATTAGAGGTAATTAGTGTAGTTTAAGGTAAAAATAATGTTTTAATAATATGAGATGAAATTGACACATGTCCTACCCTCATTGGATGTGTCATGTCCGACCAAGACAATCCATGGGTCAACTTGGGGACCCCATGGAGCCACTTTAGTTAGAAAATGACATAAATACCTTTTATTTAATGTTAAAGTAAAAAATGACACAAACATGAAATGTTTTACTAAAACAATTTTTACATGGGGTTATACAAGTCATATTTTTGACTATAAAGAGTAATTTGAAAGATAAAAAGATTTCCTACATCATAGTATTTTTTTTATAATTTTTAGACATTAAATAAATTAAATTATTTATGACATCATTATGATGCATCGATGACCTCATTATTTAACGATTTTAATAAAATGAAAAGATAATGTACAATCCAAGGCTTAAACTTGTCAAAAGACTATTGTATGGGTATATTTAGAACCCTTGTCACCTTATCCACGAATTATATAAGTGTGGGACCTTTAGAATCCGAAAATCATTGTATAATAATGTAAAATTCCCTTACTTTCCAAGAGTACCCCTCCTCTCCTCTTATAAAAGGCCCCCACCTCTACCACCTCATTCACATTCTCAAGCCATTTGGCTCGGCCAAACTCTGCCCAAATACTCTCCCAACTTCCCTCCATTACTCCTAGAAGCCTCACTTTGGGAAGAACTCTTCCCAAGTAAGCCTTTGGCTCAAATCAAAAAGAGTTACCCGATTTTGAGGTAATGTCTTCTCTAATGTTGTTTTGTTTTATTTTTCTTCTCCAACCCCCTAAACTCTTTTTATTAATTTCTTTTGTAAAAACACCAGTATCCTCAATATACTAGGTTGTTTTTATAAGAAGTATTCGAGCTACACTTACACACACCTACATCTAATGGTTAAAGAACATACGGTTTCTGTGGATGGCGAATTTCTGCCTCACGAAACGATGATTGTTCAACACTCATATAACACCTTCAAAGGTGGCCATTAAGATGTAACTATATTTATATAGGATATATAATATGTTTATGTTTTACTTATGCTTCTGTATTTCTCATTTATTTCATACCTTATGATTTCCATTATGGGTAAACACGATAATTTCATTTTAGGAAGTGCGGACTACCGCCCCCTCAAAGTGATGTGAATCGTTAATGCCATATGTGGGATGTATAAAGGATGGAGTAAATGATATTATATATGATATTATAATGGAACTATATTATACATTTATTTCATTATGATTTCATTCCATTAAATACGAAATAGAAATGAAAGTAGCGTTCATGCGTACGTACGGCTTACCGTCTCCATGAACGGTGCATTTCATTTCTTACCTCTAAATGTTACGTAATATTATAAATGAATGTATATACTGTATATATATGATATATATGATATCTACATAATGAATATAATTCTGGATATAATGGATATTTCACCACATGAACAACTTGTAATTATAAGAAGATTATTTTTGACTCAAGTACCAAAGATCGACAAAACGACCGTTATTAACTTAAATAATTACATAATGTCCACAACATGGTAATAAGTGATATAAAAGGAATAATGAACATGAAAAAGGTTCTTAAGTAAATAGAAATTAACTCTAGTTTATTATTCAGGAGGTTAAAGAACGGTCGAGTCAGGACAAGACGCAAGGTAAGGGAATTTCTTAACCCAACTTCCATTCTTTGGGTTAATCTCCTACTTTCAAATTATGTCATGATATTATTATGTCCTATTTTGTATTTTTACTTTCTTTATGTGTACCTATAGTGAATACACATAATAGATCTATTTTATTTTAAAAATGATCTTTTTAAGGACTTCATCTCAATCTCCTTTCATTGAGGCATATTTGGTTTTATACACAACTTTCTTTTATACGGTGTATAAACCCCTTTGACTTTTACGTTTATTCAAAAGGAATATTTTTTATACGAAGCGTTTTACTAAACGACAAAAAGAGAATGGTTTTCTTTCCATACTTATGCGGAGACAATGATTTCTCCACCACTGTGACCATTATTTGAGTTTCAGCTTCCTCTACAAGCCATCATTTTTTCAATGAAAAATAAATACAAAGTTTTAACTTTCTTTTATTTTGGTATTGAAAATGGTTTTGAAAGCATTTTTATTATATCAATGTGTTGTATTGATATCTTGTGATTGAAATGTGGAAATGTTATGTTTCCTTTATGCATGTTTTATGTGATACGATTATGTTATGGTTTATGATATGTTTAAACCTATTCATATGAGGAATGCATTGGACTTAATAAGTGACGGGTGGAGCCCGCTATAGCTCCTCGATGCATCGGAAGGTCTCATGAGACAAACTAGTGTCTTGGCATGAGGCCTTGACAAAATCTTATTTGTGGTCTTGGCACGAGGCCTTGGCTACGTGGTTATGATAGTATGGCATTATGCATTCCATCATTATGAAAGTGGTTAATGATATTTCATGTGATTATTCGACCAGTAGAATATCCATGTGAAGAAGTAAATAGAATTATCTCATTTTACTTTTTCCATATTATGTTGATGTTCAAGTTTAAAAGGCTTTTGTTTTAGTTATACATTGCCTTAAATGTTTATGTTTATTTATGAAAGCTTCCACAATATTGTTATCCTTACTGAGCATCTGAGCTCACCCCTTTCAATGTTTTAATATTTTCCAGGATGTGAAGAAGTATTTTATGAATGACCTGCAGGAATAGTCAGAAAGGGATATGAGTGTGGATTATGAAGACCATGTTATTGTAGTTTTTCATTTTATGATGTAATGTAACATTTATGATTGTATCTAGTGTTTCCAAGGCTACTAAACTAATTGGTCTTTCGAGACTTGATCTTTTGTGATCATGCCAATGTTACGAAGTAATGCATCGACTCTGGGTAGCTGGGGTTGGGGCGTTACATTTATTATTAGTTTGACTGTGGATGTGCTACCTTAAAACCATTCACCAATTTACTCTGAATGGTTAGTGTTTATGCTTAATGATTAGGGAAAGTTATTTACATTTCATATTTTAGTTTCAATAAGAATGTGTATTTTGTTTATGTTCACCCCATTCATATGAGGAACACATTGTACTTAGTAAATGTTGGGTGGGTCCCACTATATCCCCTCAGTTCATCGGTAGGTCTCATGAGACAAACTACGGTCATCGCTCAAGGCCTTGACAAAATGATAATTTATGGTCTTAGCATGAGGCCTTGACAGTATGGTTATAATGTCTGGAATTATGCATTCCCTCATTATGAAAATAGTATTGATGGTTCATGTGGTTATTGAACTAGTAGAATACCCATTATTATGGAATTATTTATTCAGCTCTTGTTCCAGCCATAATGTGTTCATGTTTATGTCAAATGATTATGTTTTTAGTTATTCAACATGCCTATTGTTTATGTTATGATATTTACCACTATATTGCTTACCCTTACTGAGCATTACAGCTCACCCCTTTCTAATGTTTCATTTTCTCATGACATGAAGAGGTAAATTATGAATGACTTAAAAGCATAATCTAGGAGGCATGAATGTTTCTAATGGAATAAATTAGTGTTGTTTTCCTTTCAGGATGTAATTTTGAACATATTTATGTATCTTGTTTCCAAAATATTCTAAACTAGTTGGTCCTTCAGGATGAAAATTACTTATTTATATGCCAATATAATAAAATAAGGCACTAACTCTAGGTAACTAGGGTTGGGTCCTTACAATTGGTATTAGAGGAAGTTTAGTTGAAAACCTGGAAACTAGATTTAGAAAATGTAGATTAGGGAACAAATCCATAAAATTGTCTTTGAGGATAATAATACAATGAAATATTGGTATTTTGGTAAGGAATAGATTATGTGGATCTTTCTAGAAAATATTACCCTATCTGGATACCAACAAGTAGAGATGGCTCTGGAAGAGATGTACCAAGGACTGAAAACTCTGATAAGGAGTTTTGGGTTTGACCTGAGGTATCCTAGTACATGACAATGGGCCTTGACGCACTCTTGGTTTGACACTCCCAGAGGATATGATTAGGATAATTCAGATTTTATTTACCCACCATTGTGAAGGATAGATGCCCTCAGAGAAAACAATGTATATTCTTCTTGGATTTATGATGTGTGTTATACCATGTTTAAAGATATAGAGTGTTCATAATTTTATGATATAATATATAATATGTAATTGATTAGAAATGGTGCCCAGTAGATGGAATAAGAACTTCACCAATGCATAAGATGCGAAGAGTAAGAAAGATCATATCTATAATGGTATTATGCCATCATTTCAAAGTAAGATTATCTCCCAAGTATCCTCATTATATGAGGAAATAGTATCTGGTGATGAAAAGGTATGTAAAGACTTATCTAAGTCCTATGGCTTTGAAGGGAAGAAAAATAAGAATAAAATGACTAAAAAACAAGGATAAAGGGAATAAGGGAAAGATCTATTTATAGTATGTGACAATTGTTGAAGGAAACACCTTTGTATATGCTTGATAGGAAATGGAATTTGATTCATGTTTGGATTAAAAGTCCACCATGATCATAATTGTAAGATAAAGAAATAATTTTCCTATACTCAATTCTTCAACTGCAAGGAGATGGGATATTATGAAAATCAATGTCCCAAGTGTCAAAGAAATATACCCCAAATGATGATTTTGGATAATGATCAAGTTTTGATGCTACAACTGATGAAGTGGAATGATTAGTATGCCTAGTCAAGAATCATGTCATTTGATTATTTATGTTAGTAAAGTATTGGTTGTAAGAATTATGAGATATATAAGGATTGTATAGGAGTACTATTTCATTAAGGATATGAGGTTGTATGATGAATGGTAAAAAAGAAAAGTGATTCAGTAGAAAGATAAAAAATTTAGGAAAAACATGATTGAGGGAAAGACAACCCTTAATATATATCTGGTGTTTAGATACTGATGAAGAAATGATTGATTAAGATATGTATTGACAACCTTGGAACTGATTATTGACTTGTCGAGAAGTGGCATATGCTATCATCAATGGAGTTTATAGTACTTTTGGATATAATGAATATATCCATTAACAAGTATATTACTTAAATAATATATAATAAATCATGTTTCCAATATGGGTTTTACTATAATTCAAGTTATTACCATATTTCAATAGGATACATGATGAAGTTATTCACATGTTTGGAATGTGAAATTTAGAGCTTCTTCATATTGATTAAGTGTTAATGATAATTTCATCTTGAAAATTTAAAGGAATTAATTATAATGTGTTGAATCATTATATTTTATAATTTGTAACCATTTATGAAATGGTTTAAGTTGATCATTGCATGAGCATTTAGAGTTCAATGTATTGCTTCACCAAATGGAATAAACCCTGCTAAGTTATGAGGTATAGATAGCTTAGGTGTAATAAAATGATGATTTTGTAAGTAGAAATGTATATCTATACTCATAGAGAGTAGAATAATTCCTTAACTCAAGGAAAATAGTCTTAAATAAAAAAATTTCTATTATCATAATCATTGATAATATTGATGAATTTTTTATATAGTTTTGTAGTAATAAAAATTCATCTAAACATGTCGTTTATCATGTTCCCTTAGAACTTCATAGTTACTTTTTCCTTCCATATCCAGGTTTTGACTTCCAACTAATGTTACCTCATTTGAATGCATACTTTTTGGGGTGACCACCTCATCTCCCTTAACACTTTTTAGGAGGATATTTTATTATCACTATTTTTTATATTGGTTTCCTTAATGGAATTGTCAAGTATCAACTACTAACTTTTGAAGTTCAATTTCAAATTTTGAGGATGAAATTTTTGTAAGGAGATGATAATGTAACACCCTATGAATTTACAAATAGATTTATTATAGAATGAATGGACCAATTAGTCTCTACAAACACCAATTTGTTATAACCTATCCATGTAAACATAATTTTTCCACTTTGTGATGTGAATTTTGAAAATCTGACATACATTGTTGTGATCAGTAAGTTATTTAGAGTCCAATAAAAAAAACTTAATTTTTTTGTGAATAGTAACCTACCCTTATGAATTGTAACATACCCTTATTAATAGTGATATAAATCAATTAATATTAACCTTACATATGATAGTATATAAATAATATTCAAGTGTAAGTACAACATACCTATGTATTGGAATAAGTAAATAAATGTTTTAAAATTGTTTTTTAGAATAAATTATGACTTTATTTAAATATTAAATTAATCATATTCATAAAATTATTTTTTAAAAATAGACTTTATTTTTGTATTCTATGAGTTGAATAATGGGTATGGTGAATTTTTGGTATTTTTCTAAAATACTCGAATTCTTGATGAATAGTGAAATATGATAAAATACCGTATATACAAATTATTAGTTAAATACACTATTTAGGACATAATAAGTGATTTAAGACCATTCTTTTCAAACTCACCTGAATTTATTTCTATTCTTGGTCAAGGAATCATCACTATTTATGGTCTTTATGGAAATTAATAAACAAATGATTAAAAAATTATGAAAACCCTCCTCTCCTCCACTATAAACCCCACCATCATTTCCTCTTTTTTGTACACCTCTAATCCCTGAATATCCTAATATATCTAACCAAATACCCTCCCATAGTCACTCCCCATGTCATATAAGCTCTTGTTCTTTCCAGAACACCAAAATACCTTCCCTTAAAGAGGTTATCAATGAGGTCATTTCAAGAGGTAAAGCACCCTTCTTTTTATTTTAGTTTCATTTTAATTTATCTTCTTTTGTTATCCTCTACCCACCTCCACTATCAAAATAACCATTATAAATATAGTATCATCTATATACTAGAATTATATCATGTTAATGGAAGAACCATAATCAATATTCTTACCCTCTCTCTCTTTTATTTTATAAACGAAATCAACATCAATGAGGTTCCCATTTATAACCTTCGTGGATGAAAAAGTTTCATTCTTCAATATTCTCCTTCATTACGGGTCATGAAACCATTTTAATGGTTGAAACAGATTATAATATATGTATTATACTCTAATTAATATTCATGAACCAGTATACGTACATATTATTAAATCATATGACCAAATTACTACCTAATAATCAAAATACCGCTAAAACAATCTAAGTGAATTTTATAAATATTTTATTTAATGAATCATCATATTTATATTTAAAAAATTATATAAATAACCAGTAAAACATATTTATGTTAATATATAATATTGAATTTCAATTCTGGTGATTTACATCCATTCCACATGAACTCCATTACTTAAAAACAAGTGAACTGATTATGAAAATCAAGAAAAACAAACTCTCTGAAACAATAGAATTCAATATTATAACTTATCAAAAAGAACATAAATTAACAAAATAGAATTATGATAAACTAAATAAACATCTAATAGGTTCATAAATAATTTATTAATAAGTATAATTTCATATTCCAGAACCTTAAGTTCAAGAGCGGAACACATTAGGACTTAAGATAAGGGTTTCTTCATCCCACTTCCATCTTTGTGGGATATTTTGTATTCACTACTCTTAATTGTGTATGGTGTATGTATAGTACCCATTGATGTTTCATATCATGAATCTATTTATTATCATGTTATTAAAGGTATAATTTTAATATTATTAATATTTTGGCATTCAAATTGATTGATTATAAAGAGATCATGGTTTCTACCCGAACCTCCATTTTCATTCGGGTTACTTTTTTTGTATAATTACCTCAATGAAATTATTGTGTATTATTATGAAATCCTCATAAATTCTGTGTGAGTGTTCTATATATTATTACCAACCAGAATCCTTATTTATTTTTTGGGGAGTTACATTTTTTAAAAATAACTTTCAAAATTATTTCTGAAATACAAACCTGATTCAAGGGATGTTTTCGTATTCTTAATCGTTTTAAAGTGTACACCAGAATCTATTTTAAGAAACCATTATTTTTATAAAAAACCCATTTTATCATGAAAAATTATCTTGTTTCATTTATGGATTAAATATAACAAACATGTCTTTCCACTTTAAAACTCACTTTAATACTTTCCTTAAAATATTCTAAAATGTTTTATCTATAAGGAATCTTAAGAACTATTTTTACATGATTTCACTTCATTGGGACATTATTTATGCATAAAATATAATTTCAATGTTCTGTTCTTTTATTTATTTGTATATTCACGTTTAAAAACATATTTAATTGAAAATATAAATGATTTTCCAGAAGAACCCTTCTTTCAAAAGTAAAAAAGGAATTTTCTCATCTTGCATTAACTTTTGTGTGATATATGCCTTGTTCACCACTTATTTCTTTTTGGTGGTGTATGTACATCCCTTTGTTATGTCATATCAAGAGTATCCTTATTATCATGATATTATAAGTAATTATTGTTCGAACATTTCAAGGTGGTATGGGACACTTTTTAATGTTTAAGGATTATTTCCTCAAGGACTTTTCAATGGTCTCATTTAAAAGTATCTTTATCTATGTCAACTTAATTTATTGAATCTTGTACTTTATTGAGTTTTATCTCCTATGATATCATCTACCATATTTAATTTAATGTTTTATTATTAGTTTGATTGTGGATGTGTTATCTTAAAACCATTCACCAATTTACTCTGAATGGTTAGTGTTTATGCTTAATGATTGGGGAAAGTGATTTACATTTCACATGTTAGTTTTATTAAGAATTTTTATGTTGTTTATATTCACCCCATTCATATGAGGAATTCATTGGACTTATTAAGTGTCAGTTTGGGCCCACTATAGACCCTCATTGCATCGTTAGGTCTCATGAGACAAACTACAGTCTTGATACAAGGCCTTGAAAAAATTATTATTTATGATCTTGGCACGAGGCCTTGACAGTATGGTTATAATGTCCCTAATTATGCATTCTATCATTAGGATAATAGTATTTATGGTTCATGAAATTATTCAACTATTAGAATACCCATGATTATGGCAGTATTTATTCAGCTTCTATTCTTACCAAAACGTGTTCATGTTTTTGTCAATGGAAAATGTTTTTAGTTATTAAAAATGCCTAATGTTTATGTTATGATATTTACTACTATATTTGTTACCCTTATTGCACATTTTGACTCAACCCTTACTTATGTTTCATTTTCTCAGGACATGAAGGTGTAAATTATGAATGAATTGAAAGCATAATCTTGGAGTCATGAATGTTTCTAATGGAATAAATTAGTGTTTTTTAATTTCAAGATGTAATTTGGAACTTATTTATGTATCTTTTTTCCAAAATCTATTAAACTACTTGGTCCTTAAGGATTCATATTCCTTTATTATATTCCAATTTAATAAAATAAGGCACCATATCTGAGTAACTGGGGTCATTTCTTTACAATATTTACCAAATCATATCAAAACCTAGCATCTCAGGAACATACAAGTCCCATAGGAAATGGTATCCACCAACCTCAAACTTTCACCCCTTACATTGCTTGATATATTATGATCTCACCCCTAAAGGTGTGTCAATCCAAATAATCCCACTAATACGTTCCACTACTAGACCCAAAACAATCATAAAATTAGCAGACACAAAAGAATGTGAGACACCTATATCAAATAAATCACCACCAAGAGTATAAACTACAAGGATCATACCTCAAACAGCCGATGACCCATCCCCACCACCTCTAGGTGTAGACTAAACTGCATGAATATTACCTTACCCTCTACCCTAGGCCCCAACCTATGTTACTAGTACTGTACTACCCTGCTGATGTGGATGATATCATCTGAAAGTACCACATCCTACACCTTGATTGGTATGGATGGTTGACCTCCAACAACCTTCCTAGTATGGGGTAACTAACCCCTACATATAGTTGGTACCGAACTCGATCCCCCATATGTTCCCAACTATCTAGGGTTCATAGATAACCTACACACATGCCCCATTATTCCACATTCTTTGCACTCAACTGGTAGTTGGGGACATTGACCATGAATTTTCCCCGACATACCAAACTTATAGAAAAAACCCTATTCACCATTCTGAGAGGCTAAACCTTTCTTTAGACTATTCTCCACACTTCCACCCTAGTAGAGATTTCCGAAATGATGCTTCTTGTCCTCGTAAGTCACACCACTGGTTCTTCTTACTAGAACCACAAACCCACTACCTAATCATTCATTTAAATTCCCTTTTAAAATGAGGTTATGATCCATAACTTCTTATAACCCTTTTAAATGGAATATATTCACATGGGACTTAATATTATGCCTATGTCCTTCCTTTAAATGTCTCATCATAGAAACCTCATCACTTTCCAACACTGTAACAAAGTTTCAAAAGTATGTGAAGAGGACCACATAATTTATCACTAACATATTTCCTTGTGTCAACATTATAGACTCCAAAAATCACTTATATATCATGGTATTTGGATAGGAATTCTATAGAAACTTTTCCTAGAAGTCCTTCCATAGAATACCATTAGCCTGTTGAGTCTAAACTAAGAAATACCACTAGTGATTTATCGGTCACCACAATATATATGCTTCCAACTTGACCCTTTTCTCCATTGGAGTCTCCAAGTGATCCAAAATTTTCTGGATGGACTTAATCTTGAACTCTGATGCCTTAGGTCTACCCACTCTAGAAAAAATGGGAGGGTGATACAATTGAAACTCTTAGTTTATATCGAACAAACGCAGCACGACCCACCTTGGGTCTCAATCCATCATCAGAACAAAATGATAAAAGTTATCATGGAACTTCTCTTCTCCTTGGTTATCTTATACCAATGTGTTTTCTTGTTCTACTATTGGTGGATAATTCATGATGATATCCTCTTGTCGACCAACTGGTACACACATTCATGGTGTAATTTATATATAATTCCAAACCAAAGTCTAAGAAATCATAACATAATTCTTCAATAGTTTACATAGAAGAAGGCTCTTCACAACCCATAAAACAAAAAATCTGCATACACTATCCCAATAGATATCATCGCACTTAGAAGAATACCCACCACCATTCCTAATGTGGGTGATGGCTAACCTGGGTAAACCAACACACATAGTAAAAGTTAGTTCATTATAAAACGTTCCTTAAAACTATTTCCACACTCATAAACAAAATCATTCCTATCAGGCACATTTATAATTTTACAACTTGTTATAACCAACAATTTTACTAATGTACAAAACATCATTTAACAGATTTATTTATCCATTATTTAACATACC
This sequence comes from Viscum album, assembly GCA_963277665.1. NCBI lineage: Eukaryota > Viridiplantae > Streptophyta > Magnoliopsida > Santalales > Viscaceae > Viscum > Viscum album. The sequence continues at coordinate 1,885,369,432 of OY728132.1, forward strand.
TTCCATTTACCCATTTTCATCATATTTTTTAGACAAAATTTCATTCAAATTTTTCAAGAAAGTAGGGTTCATTCTAACCTTCATGTCCCATATACCCATCCCATGTCGGCATATCATGATGCATTCTAACTATGTCCCTAGGTTCCTAAAATGATGCATGACTGCACAACCTCATGACGCCTTGGCTGAGAGAAAAATATAATAAAATAGTAACATTACACAACAAGTGAATCACCCAATGGTAAAATATCATTCAACTAGAGAAACACATATGAAGAATACCAATCCCCACCTTGGGCACTTGAGTTTCCCTCATAAATGGGTCAGCTACTCCTAAGAATGATCTCATTACTAAGACCCGACACATCCTAATATCATTTATAGCTTATAAAATAGTAATACCATAGAAAATAAGTGCTCTAATACCACTTTGTAACGCCCTCGACCTGGAATCCACTAAACACCTGCCCCGAGATAAGTCACCACATGACCCCAAGCATGCCTCCCCGTATGCTAGAGGTTTCTGACTAGTAAAGAGGGTCTAATAGATCATGCAGGGAGATTATACCCTTTTTACCAGAGTAAGACACAATAGATAACAAGAGAAATAATGGAAAAAATAAAAAATAAAACATAACATTCATTACCTAAAAATTCCCTTCATATGGTACAAACATCAAAGAACTATTAAATATGACATGTCATGCTAATAATTCCAAAAGTACATAAATCAAAAAATAAAGATAATAGATGAATCCCCAAATGGGTCCTCACTCAATGTCTATATCCTCATCCAATCACATCCCAATCCAAACTCAACTCCCTAGAATAGGTCATTTTACCTAATCCTAAGCTACAACAATGAGGTATTCTCGGGTACCCATCAGAGGCCTAAGAAGGGTGTGAGTATAACTATATAGGTCAACACCAATGGTATATATAAAATATATAGTCTAAATATATAGTTTAGAAAATACTAAATAATTGACAAGGTAAAAAAATATAACTCGGGTGATATTAGTTAAAATATTCACTTTAATATTTCCATTATGATTTCCATATTCGTCACTTATATAATCTTTATTACAAAATTAATTTCCATTAAATTTTTCCTTTGGTTAGGAATTTACATCATTTACACAACAACCTAATCTAATCAATCATCATGCATAATGGAATAAATCAATTTTCCTATCCAAAAGGAATAAAAATTTCATAACAAATACATCACACTTACCTTGGATCCTCAGTTTTGGAATTCTTATAAAATGCATCTGTTAGAGGTATATATCCTTAGTCCCCTTCCCTAACCCGTGCATAGTGGGGTGGGGTTTGGAGCCTTAGAATAATCTAACACGTGGGCATAGAACCTAAAGTCCAATACTCTAGAATTACCAAGACAAATGATAATATTTCTTTATCCATTTACCACATATACCATATCACAAAACCATAAATAATCAACACACATAACAATAAAATTTCACATTTCATCTAAAACATAAATCATCTTTTTTCCTTAACCCTTTAAAACATTTACCAATTACATTGCATAGCTCATTTAACATATTTCCCATTTTAATACCTTAAACCATCTAGTTTAATTGATAATTCCTATACAATATCCCATTTATCATATGCATCAATATCCATTCATTAATCTATTTAACAAATTAATAATCTTGTATTCCTTATTCCACTTATGAATTTCCATAACAAATTCATAAACCATTTGACACATTCGCATTAATCCATTTTAACCCTTTTCAAAATATGAAAAACAATATGTTATTCCATTACCAAAAACTATACACAACCACTATAAGTTAATATTTATTATTTAACCAAACATATCAATATATTTATCATGTGCTCTAATGAAACAAAAATGAACTTTAGGCTCAATATTATAATATTCCATCTTTTTGAATATCGACACACCCCATGGGTGGCCCTAATCTAGTCTAATAAATATTAATTAATCCCACGGGGATCATGAAGTGTATAAATCATCATTTTATAACAATTTCTACCAAATATTACTAATATATCAAATAAACATCAAAGGGTAATAAATATCACAACCACACACGCAGAAATTGAAAATAAAACTATGGATTATAAATTATAAAACATCTACCTCAAATCCAATGATGAAATCACCCTTATCCTTATCTTTATATCATAATTCAATCACCCTTTGAAAGACCCAACATAATATCCAATATATGAATATTGTTTTATGGATTCATAAGAAGTTGAAAAAATCAACATTCCCTGATCTGGAAAAGAGAATAAAGAGGAGGATTAGACTTACCCAGAGCTTAGATCTACACCCAATGGTACTGAAAATAGCCTAGAATCGAAGGAGATACACCCTTTGGAATATTGGATAAAAATTATCTATCACCAGTTCTAGAGGAAGAACAAATAAGGAGGAATTGGGTGAGAAAAATAAAATCATGAGGGGGCAATTTGGTAATTTAAAACTTTTTAATGGGGCACAAAATTTCTTGGGGTGGTCTACATGGTTTGATAAACCATGAACCAACCATGAAAAAACCTTTATCCATGTTTTTATGGTTTTTCCCACTCCCTCCCACGGTTTACTCTGACTATGCGCTAACCGCGAAACATGCACATGATGACCCAATTTCCCTTTCTTTCATGTCCCAAACCCCCGAACACCCCTGAGATTCCTCACACACCCACTAAACATTTAATTATCCAACAATAAGGAATTAAAACCAAAATTTAAACAAGAAATTTTTTTGATTATTTTCAAGATCTTAAGAATCATTTCTCAAGGAAAAAATGTTATGAGACTCGGGAAGAAAGGGAAACATAAAACTAGGTATATGAATACCTCCGAAATTCTTGATCGTATCGGGGTGGTAACCAATTAGTTGAAACTTACACCAAATATCAAAAAATTATATGATTTTTCTATGTATCTCTTGGAATGAAGTAAATAAATGACCATTCACATGTACTAAACTCATAAGTCATACCACTAGAGAAAGATCTTTTATATAATAAATACCGAGTTGAGATTATAGATCATGTATGGAATGTTATATGAAATAATAAAAATCACTTGGTAAAAGATTTTTGGTTTAGGAACTAATTTGAGGAAACTAAATGGGAACTTGAGGATATGATGAGTCATATATATACTCATTTTTTTTGTATTATAGAAACGGATTTTGAGGGTGAAATTCATTTTAAGGGGGGTAGAATGTAACACCCAATTTTTTATGAATTTATTTATTTCAATTAAATTAAATTTATTTGATTGATTGTGTTATATAAAACAACAATGTAATCTTTTTTCCACACTAAACAATGGTTTAGTTGGAATACAAGAAACAATGAGCTTTAACAAAATAATGGCATATTATTAATTTAGTTATTTAAATATGATCATTATAACCTAAAATTTAAACATAGTGACAAGAATAATAATAAATAATTTTTAAATATTAAGTATAATTTTTTATATAATTAAAACATATTTATAATAACATACATAATATTTAATAAAGTCTTTATATGTTTTAAAAATATTATTTTCTCAAAAAACTGTTTTTTATGTATTTATATGAAAAAAACAATTCATTGAAACTTTTAGAAATTCAATGTGATAAAATAAAATTCATTTTTGAATTCATAATTTCAATTTTATCTTAGGGTTATGTTCTAGAAATTTTCTAAAAAGGTACATTTTTTGATGAATAGTGAAAAATATTGAATGTTAATTGAAAACAAGATATTTGTTTAGACAATTTACAAATATAAAATATATTCTAAATTATTTTTAAATAAAAAATAGTTCAATTATACATAAATAAATCAAATTTATGTCATTTTAATATATTTTATATTGAAATTGGATATAAATACATTGTAAACTTTTGAACATTTTTTCTTTAAAAAGCCGCTTCCTCTCTATGTATGTGGAATTAATTTTAACTTATTTTTTTTCACTAATGTAAACTTAATTTTTAAAAATGGATTTAATATATGGAATCATAATAAATTATAATTTATAATGAGGTTTGATAAATTTTTGACTTAAATGAATAATGAATGGAGTAAAAATTAATTACTTTTGTTAAGGTAAAAATTAGTTTACCATGGATTAAACTAAAAAGATATGGGCTAAATTTTCCTAAAAAACTGTATAAAAACAATTTTATGTCCATATATATTCCATTAAAAAGTAATGTTATATAATTTTTTATTTTTACCCATGTGACAAATTAAAAATGTTGGACCACTCAATTCTTTTCAAAAATACCAAGTGCATCCTCTCCCCCATGTATAAAAGGCCACCCCTATCCTCTATTATTCACACATTAAAACCACTTTGGTTCAACCAAAAACTACCCAAATAACTTCCCAAATTCCCTATGCTCATACTATAATACTTATTTTGAGCATAAATCTATCCTAGGAAGGATTTTAGTCCAAACATAAGGAGGATACCCGAAGAAGAGGTAACATTCATCAACAAGCATTTATATTTTATTTCCTCCGAAACCCCCTTAAATTATTTTCATATAATGATTACATTATAAAATTAGTATATTATATATACTTATATGTTATTTTGTTAATTTCATAACCTACAACCATCTCCACTTTCATCAAATGGGCTACGAAAACATCATTCGTGTGCACAACAAACTTCCGCCTCACGAACCGATGTCATTCAATTTTCCATTACCACCTATCAAAGATGGTAATAATGATTTATTTATTGTTTATATATATACATATATGATTTTATTATCTTTATTTAATTTTTATATCACACATACATTCATGTTTTCCATTTTTTGGGAATATGATAACATTGTTTGGGTGTACGGTGGACTACCTCCTCATGAATCAATGTGATTCGTCCACGCTTTACATTGAATATATTAATGATAGGATAAAAAAATATTTTTGATATATATTACATAAACATGTTTCTGTAATGATAATATATATCATTTTTTTTCTTTCATTCAAACTATAAATAAAGGATAAATAATGTTTATTCGTATGTATGACCTACCGTCTCCATGAATGGTGACTTCTATTTCATATTATTATTTATTATTTATTATTATTAATTCAAATACAAATAATATATATTATATTTCTATCATTTTTATCATTATGTACATTGTAAAACTATGATCTAATTAATAGAAAAAAATATAAAAAAATCAAAACATATAAGAAAAACAAAGCAGTTATTACCCGAAACCAAACTTTAACATGAAATTGTTAATAAAAGGGTAATAAAAGGTCATAAGGAAATAATATATGGTATTATATATATAAATATGGATATATAATATATTAATAATGAAATAATATTTATTATACCATAGTTTTCGATGATTATGATGAAATTCAATGATTAAGGTAAGATATTTTTGTCTCTATTTTCCTTCTTTACGACATATGTTATGTTATGAACCTATATTTTTTTTAAGAATGTGTATATAAATGTCCTTTGTTATATAATATAATAAATTTATTTATCCTAATGATATTTTAAGTTCCATTTTATGTTATAACTTCATTGGTATTATGATTCAATGTTACCAAAGTGGAAAATATTTTATCTGATAATCACATCATTTATCAGGATTGTTTATAATTAAGTCTCCAATGTTGAAATATCATGATCTACCTCTCAATAATTCTCTTTAAATTTTGTTTCCCATAGTTATTAATAATATCCTCAGGTAATGGTATATTTTTTTAACTCTTTTGTTCTTAAAATTATTTAGAAAAGTTTTTCATAAAAATCCAACTTCATTTCTCTCTTCCGTCAGAAATCTATTTTCATCCAAATCCCAGTTTTATAAAAATGTTTTAAAAAATGGTTTATTACTCTCTTATTATTTTTAAAATACTTTTTTACATATTTTTTAGTTTTTAAAATATTTTTTTAAATGAATATTCATGTCATTTTTATAATAATGTTTATTTAGATTTCATTGAAAATGTGAAAGGAATCTTCATTTTAATGTGTACGATATTAGCATAATAATCTGATGTCATAAACAATAATTTATTCAAATATTCCTTTATAATATTTCACATTGATTTTAAAATTAAAAAGATTCCAATTTTTTTTACCGTTTTAAAATAATTTTTTCAATGCAGAAATTAAACTTTCCCAAAGAAATGTTTTAAATGATATTTGAAAATTATTTTCAATCTAAGATGAAATATATTGATTTTACATATTCCTTACTGGGAATATAGTTGAATAATACCATTCATATTCTTTCTCTAAATTGTTTATATTTTTATGTAATGATGATTATGAAACCCTTTAATTTTCCATGGGTTACACCATGATAATATTCTTATGAAATATATTCTTTTTCATAGGTTATGATATGCTAAAATGATTATAAAACAAATTTATTTTCCATAGGTTAGGATAAAAAGAAATATTTTTGAAACCCATATCATTTAAGGTGTTATGATATGATGAAATTTATGATATTTTGGAACACATATGTATTATTTTCAATATGTGATTGGTGGGACCTATATCTTCCTCCAATGCATTGGGTAGTGATTAATGTTATTTGATCTCAAAGGGTACACAAGTGGTTATCTCAATCCCAAAATATGGTACATGGGAGGTCATCCCAAGCCCATATATATACATGTATGGTTATACCAATCCTATCATGTTATGAATGTCATGGTGGGCAGACTTGACCTCAGATTTTCTATGCTTATGTGTATTCCATAAATCTTTTTCTTACACCAATGTTATTATATCATGGATAATGGTCTTTAATTTTCTTATGATTCCTGTCTTATGAACTTAATTTATTTATTCCATTAATCAATATTATGATATTTTATATTTATGGTATGTTTTTCTTATGTATTCTCATGTTCACATACCCTTATATCATACTGTACTTACATATATTCCTTGTTTATCCTTAGTGGGAATTTGATCTCACCCTTTCTTATGTTTAATTTCCCTAGGTTATGAAGATATGTATTATGTATGATTTTCTTGATAAGGGTTCTATATATGAAGATCTTGGTGGTAGATATTGAAGCTCACCTATGAACCAGTTGTTTATGTTTCCATGTTTCTAAAGGCATTAGATCTAAATGATTATGGCATGGGTCGTTATTTTATATAAGAACTATTTGTCTAGTAAGATTTAATATTATTGTATGAATAATTTGGGTAATCACACCATTAATATCCATTCCCAACCCACTCTATTTATATTTCTTGATATTTTAAATTTTATGTTTGGGGGGTAAAGGTAGTCTTAAAAGGAGGGATATAATACATTGTAAGAAAAACTTGTGGGGGTTAAATTTTTGATATTGGGAAAGGAACATGTTACCTTCATTGTTCTATTATTTTTTTAACTTATTGAAAAAAATTATAAAATAATAAATAAATAAATAAATAAATATGGTATGGGTTTTGGGAAAAATAAAAAATAACCATTACCAGAATTATGATCTTTTAATTGTCTGTGGTTAGTTGGTGAATGTGAGATCTATTCCAAGCATAAATTTTGAAAAAAAAATATTGAAAAATTTAAGAAGGTGTAAATATTTTATTATTCTTATATTGATCATGAACTTAGTTTGAGTTTTAGGGAGTTTGAGTTATCATTTGTAGTAGATGATATTTTCATTACACTTTAATGTACATATCAAGCAGTATTTCTTAGAGATAAAAGTTCCATTATGAGCCTTAATATTTGGAACAAAAATATCTAATAAACTTAAGCCTCAGAGTTATCAGATCCTTATTTGTAAGGCCCTCATGATTTCAGGTGATCCTTTTCTTTATGTGGTAGAGAAATTAGTTCTTTTGAAATCCTATAGAATAAATCATACACAAATGATAATATCATTACAATACTTCCAATTTTTATCATTATTGATGGGAAAAAAATTATGAGGTAAATCATGACTTATCAAGTTTGGTAAAAATGAATTATGATATATTAATGAATGAGATGAAAAGACCCACCAGTTATCAATGGGAAAAAGAAAAATACTTGGGTTGATTCATTTATTTGAAGATTATGTGGTGGAATTGATGTTTTTTGTGGATCTTGAAAGTTAAATCCCCCATTGATAATCATTTTATTTAATTGACTTTGAATTTCAATATTGGTAAAATGGTGTTCATATTTTACTTATTTTGAGATTACATGGTTGAGGATAATAAAGATCTAAGTATGAGATAATTTACAGAGAAATAATTTTCATGAATAATTTAATAAAAAAATATTTTTTTAATAACATTAAATGACTATTCTTGTCGATATTTTATTATTATTTTTATTTATTTCAGGATACAACAACTTTTGGGAAAATGAACAAGAAAAAAAGAAATAATATGGTTGAATACACTTAGCACTATGACGTGAAGTGGCATATTGTGACACTAGAATATTAAATACAAAAGATAAATGATTAATGTTATATGATGAAACAAGTTCGTGGTTATCAAAGAACTGCCAAAATGATCTAAACATCATTAATGTTTTATCTAATGATTCATCCTTAAATATGTTAAATAATGATTAATGGAATCATTTAATATTATGGAAACATACTAATATCATCTCATTTAACTTCTGGATTTTCTCTTTCTTTCGAAAATAAAATCAATTACGAACCCACCATGTAAACCATGTAAAGAACGCACCCGATACAATGTAAATCACCAAATATTATTAATAAATGCATAGAATGATGTAATAAAATGATCATATAAGGTTTTATAAAAATTTATATTATTCTTCAAATTATTAATAACACTCTTTTAACTATTATATAGGAGGTTTAAACATGTTTGAAGTAAGAAAAACTCAAGGTAAGGGAATTCTTAACCCAATTTCCATTCTTAAGGTTAACCTTATAATTCTTTCATTATGTGTTATTAAGATTATTTATATGATGATTTTTTTTTATATTATGATTTATTGTGTTTATTTATAGTGTATATACATATTCTTTCCATTCTATTAATTCCCACTCCAATTATATTTTTAACGGACTTTCCTTTTAAAATCCTTTTATGTATCTTTAATGAAATTCAAAAAGATTATTTTTTTATATAGAATTAGTGGTGTTTCAAAATTTCATGATTTTTTATTACTATTATGTTTCCATTTATGTAGACATAGTAATTATTAATTAATATTATTTCATTATTGTGTGCATGTTTTTTTATATTTCAAAAGTGATTTGTTTAATGAAAAAATGGAATTTTGAAAATCCAAATGTGTTTTTCTCAAGGGTTTAAATGATTTATCAATATATTTATTCAGGATATACTCCTTGGACATAATTATGTTGTTTTGAGCCCATTATATCTCAAGATATTTTGGGTTGTGCCCATTATAGATCAATATATGATGGGTGAGCCCCATTATTTCTCTGCAATGCATTAGGTACTCTGGAGATAGAAGTTGACTGAATGGTTATTCCATGTGTAAGGGTGATTGTAAGAGTGATATGGTAAATATTTTTTGAGGAAACTACATGATATTTTAATACATGCTAATATTTTTTTATGAAGTGGTTTTTATTGGTTTTTTCTGTTATCAATTGACTAACGATTTCTTTCTATATATCCCTTACTAATATTTTTTCTCAAAAAAAGTGCTTAAATATTTTTCACATGTTATAAGGCCATGTAACCAAAAGAAGTAAGAAAATTTAAATTTTATTAATATTTTTCAAAGAAATTATGTTTTATTTGAAATTTTTAATATTTATGAAAAAGTGGATACTATTTTAGAAGTATCCTTATGTATGGTTATGTGATGTTATGTATGTCTGAATTCTATAAAACTCTAAACCTAAAAAGATCCTTAAAGTGTAAGAATGTATGTTATTGTTTAAAACTAAAAATTATGTATTCTTTTAAGGATGGTTCCTTATAGTTGGTATCAGAGTATGGTTTAGATAACTTCAGGGATTAGGATGATGTTAATAGAACACCAAAATCTATTTTCACGTTATGGTTAATTTAAAATGATATATAATTTAAAGATAATCATGTTTGTTCAACTAAGATATATCAATTTAGAATGGATTTCCATAGAAGAAATAGGGAAGATGAAGTAGGGATGCACTAAGAGGTTGATATCAATCAAAATATGTATCCTGGAATGGTGGGAATAATAACTGAGTAGTTTGTGAGAGTAACGGATTAGTTGACTCAGGTGATAAATAGTGGTGTTATCCATGCTAGAGAGAAACATGATCTATCATGAAGTAACATGTCTTTTGTGGAGAATTTTATAAGGAAAAGTACTCTAGAATTTATTGTAACCACATATCCAGTGATAGACAAATAATGGATCAATTCTCTATAAAAGATATTTGATGTTATGGATATTCGAAACATGAAAGTTAATACAAGAAATTTATCATTTTTAAGGTGAATCCAATCAATGGTGGTATCTGGTTAAGAATTAATGGGAAAGGGATGATCTTGATAGTCTAAAATTAGATGAGCTTAATTATCTTTTTTTAAAAAAATATTCTCTTAAAACTATTTGACTCTAAATGGAGAAAAAATTCTTTTAAATAAAGCATAAAGACGATGATTCTATACAGTATATGATGCTAACTTTACAAGACTGGACATGTACAAACCAGATTTTACATGGGATTTTTCTGCAAAAATTAATAGATTTTACTCTAGTTTGATACCATTTTTATGAATATATTTGGATTCATGGGAGTTTAAAAGTTATAAGAAACTTTTTCTTTGTGCTGAAAAAGTTATGATGGTGTTTTTTACATGTATGTTTCTCATGATAACAAGAATAAGAAGCATTCAGGTTGGTAGGCATTTAGGAATAATTTATCAAAGAAATATTGAGGTAAGAAAATCAATTTCTCTTCCTGTGAAAACTATGGTAAAAAGAATCTTGGTGAATTTATTGTAAATTACGGGAAATAGTACCAATTTGGAATGTTTAGGATCATGTCATGTGAGTGCAATAAAGATGATTGGAAAATTAATGAGAAGACGATGGTGAGATACTTTAACTGTAAATAATTGGTTCATTTTTCTATTATGTTTCTGCAGCTAGTTACTCAAGCATGAAATAAGAAAGATTGACGAAAGAAGGGTGTCATAAAATGATTTTGAAAAAATTTAACAAATTTTAATCCATCAAATGAAGTGGTTTTAGGTACATTGCTTATTTTGATAGATTTTGAAAATATATAGTTTTTTTCGGGGTCCACACATTCCTTCATTTCTAAGAAATTTTCCACAAAAATGTGAATTCCACCGCATAAAATGAAACCAAAACTCATGATAAAAACACATGGAGGAAATATTGTGAAAAAAATAAATTATAAGAATCTACTGATATTTTCATGGGGAAAGAATTTACTTTAAATCCTTATTATGTTACCTCTCGTGGAGTTTGATGTAATTCTGGGTATGGACTGGATTTCATTTTTTCAAGCTAAGATAGATTGAAGAGAAAAACAAGTTGTTTTTTAGAAAGTGTTTTAGTTTGTGTACAACAATGAACCAATAATATTGATAACATATTAGGAAGCTAATAAACTGATAAAATATGGAAATGAAAGTTATCTTGCTCATATTTTTGAAGACAAGGGAACTATTCAGATTAATGATGTGTCAATGGTAAATGAATACCTAGATGTTTTCTTGGTGGTATTCTTGATCAAGAGGTTGAGTTTAATATTAACTTGGTTCCTAATTCTAAGTTAATTTATAAACCCCCTCATCTAATGGTTCTAATGGTACTTTTAGAATTAAAAAAGAAGTTGCAGAAATTATTAAATAAAGGATTCATTTGATCTAGCACTTAACCAATGGGTTCCCCTATCTTGTTTGTTAAAAATAAAGATGGTTAAATTATACTTTTAACTGATTATAGAGATTTGAATAACATCACTATTAAAAACAAGTATACTTTTCCTCATTTAAATGATTTTTTGATTATCTCTAAGTCTCAGATTATTTTGTGAAGGTTAACTTGAGGTTGGGTACCATTAGTTTAAAGTAAAGGATACATACATCTCGAAGACTGCGTTCCATACTAGATATGGCCATTATGAATTTTTAGTTGGGCCATTTGGGTTAACTGATGCACATACTATATTCATGGATCTTACGAATAGTCTATTTCACAAGTTTAGGGATATGGTTTTGGTTGTGTTTATTGATGAAATATTGGTATATTATAAAATTAAATGGGAGCATTAAAATCATATAATGTTTGTTTTTCAAACCTTAAATGAAAATTAAATAAATGGAAAATTCAGAAAGTGTTAATTTTGGTTTAAAAAAATTTCATTCCTTTGTCACATTTTTTCAAAAGATGACATAACTGTTAATCCTACTGAAACTAATGTTCTTGTAGAATGGCCAAGAACCAAAAATATAACCGAGATTTCATGTTTTCTTGGTTTTTTAGGATATTTTATTAGGTTTTTTGAAAACATTTTCATGGTTATCAATCCCACAGACTAAGTTAACTCGAAAAGGATTCAAATTCATTTGGAAAAAAGAATGCAATGATTGTTTTTAGGAATTGAAAAGAAGAATAGTGAATTCTCCAGTTCTGACCCTACCTTCAAAAATATGTGAATTTATCATCTATAGTGATGGTTATTTGAATGGAATTGTTTTTGTTCTGATGTAGAATGATCATGTAATTTTTTAAGCTTCACGTTAGTTGAAACCTCATGAGTCAAATTACTATACACATGTTTTGGAATTAGCTACTATTTTTTTGTATTAAAAATGTAAAGGAATCATCTGTATGGAGTAAAATTAAAAATATATGCTAAACATAAAAGTTTTAAGTATATATTTACGCATAAGGAATTTAACATGATACATATGGGATGGTTGGAACTAATCAATGATTATAATTTCATGATTCATTACTATCTTGGAAAAGAAAACAAAGTGGAAGATATAAGGCCCCAGCCTTAAACCTTACTTAATCTTGAGTTATTACGAGATTACACATGGGGGATCTTTTCAGGTTTAGAGTTTTAGAGAATTAGATCATGAAACTTGCATTACATTCCACATTTAAACAAAGTGGTTACATAAAAGACAGTATTCATTCTTCCCATCAACGGAAACATATTTAAAATAAAACATGGATTATTTCTTGAAACATCCTTGACACTATCATCACATCATGTACCCTTCCGTTGACCTATGAAAAACATTTCAAAAACATGGGATGAGCATAAGAAGCTCGGTAAGGGATATAAAAATATGTAAAGGAAACATGAGTACATGTATACATAAGAATGAAATCAGACTTTACCCATAAAACATAAGCACTTTAACATACCTCATAAAATCATGAATAAATCATAGAAATCATAAGACATAAAAGGTAACTTGAGGCATTCATAACATTCTTACGTAGGGAGTAACCCTCTTGGTTACGTTTGGAATACCCACCACAGTATATTCCCTAAATCTCTTCAGATATACCTTAACGTTTCACTCCTTCGTGTTACCCAATGCATTGGAGAGCTATATTGGGCTCACCCGCCCTTAGTTTATCACTGAACCACCAGTCTTCATAGCAATGCCCAAGAACCATAACATAATCTTATCACATAAAATATGCATAAAGGAAACATAACATTTCACCTTTCAATAACAAGATATCAATACAACACATTGATATAAATACATTATGAAAACCATTTTCAATACCAAAATAAAAGAAAAGTAAAATATTGTATTTATTTTTCTTTTAAAAAGACGGTATGGCTTGTAGAGGAAGTCGAAACTCAAATAATGGTTACGGTGGCGGAGAAGTCGTTGTCGCCGCATACGTACGATAAAAACATTCCCTTTTGTCATTAAATAAACACTTCGTATAAAAAATATTCCTTTTGAATAAACATAAAAGTCAAAGGGGTTTATAAACCGTATAAAACAAGGTTGTGTATAAAATAGAATATGCCGCAATGAAAGGAGATTGAGACGAAGTCCCTTACAAAGACGGTATCCTTTGTTTAAGGATAAATCAATTACATAATTATGTGTGACAAAAAAATACACCAAATATAAGTGGATATTATGTGTAAAATAATCAAATGTCATTCACATATATTCAAAGTATGACATATTCAATAACTACATGTTGATCCCAAAGAAATTGAAATTGGGTTAAGAAGTTCCCTTGACAGCCTAACGACGTCACATAAAAAAAGGGTATTTCATCACTTGGACATAAAATTTACATCAATAAGGATATATGAGAACATATCCCAACATAAAAATATGTAAATTAAAAGACCCAACAAAAGAAGTCTTTTAAAAAGAGTAGGGTGAAAGGTTCCCTTACCGACATGGGTATCTTTCGAAACATACACCCCATGAAAGAAGGACAATACAACATTGATGTAAATATTCATAAATGAAATAATATTACACAATGAGTAAAATAATGTTCAGTACTACACCACTCAAATTAAATTGTGGCAAATGTAGCATAAATCTCACAGGAATAAAAGTGAGATGAAAAATCCCTTACGAAAACTCGACAGCCTAAAGGTGCCTTTTAAAACTTCCAAAAATGGATTGATGAGATCAAATAGGGTATCTCATAACATTAAAATAAAATTTACAGAAAGAGGAATATAAGAGAACATCCCCCATCATAAAAAAGAGGAGCTTAAAATAAGTGACATAAAGGAGAGTACTTAAAGAGAAAGAGAGAGGTTAGATCTCTTACGAAAATTCAGCAGCCTAACGGCGCCACTCAAAAATTCCAAAATGGATTGATGAGAGAGAATAGGGTATCTCATCATATGAACATAAAAATTACAGTAAGAGTAATATAAAAGAACATCCCAATCACAAGAAAGATGATCTTAGAAGGAATGACATAAAAGAGTGTACTTAAAAAGAAAGAGAGGAGTAGGATCCCTTACCTCAAGTCTAACTTGTCTTGTTCGTTTCTTTATATTCCTGAATAATAAACTTTGGCCAATTAATAATTGCCTAATTACCTCTTTTAGAGATTATTATTCAGTTCATATCAAATATTATAATGTTATAATAATTGTTTAATAATGTTAGTTCATATCAGACGTTTTTGCCGATGTTTGGTACATGAGTCAAGAATGAACTTGTTTGAAAAAAGATTACCCATGTAGTTATAAGTAAATAATTTAAAGAATAGTATTAATGATTAAAATATCATATATATCCATTAAATATTCATTTTATACTATTCCATATCATTTGGAGATAAAAAAACGAAAAGCATCGTTCATGGAGACGGTAGGCCGTACGTACGCATGAACGCTATTTTCATTTTTTTGTCATATTAATGGAATTAAAACAAAATGAGAGAGATATATATATGTTATAATTCCAGAATGATATCCATAATTTAGATGTAATATATTTCATATATATCCATTATATATATGTACTTATAATATTACATAACAATTTGAGATAATAAATGAAATGTACCGTTCATGGAGACGGTAAGCCGTATGTACGCATGAACGCTACTACCATTTCTATTTCATATTTAATGGGATTAAAACATAATGATACATAATAGTAATTTAATTCCAGTATGGTATCATATATAATATCATTAAATATATCCTTTATACGTACCACATATGGTATTAACGAATCAAATCACTTTGAGGGGGCGGTAGTCCGCACTTCCTTAAATGAAGATATCGCGTTTACCCATAATGGAAACCATAAAGGTACGACATAAATGAAAAATAAAGAAGATTAAGTCAAACATAAACATATTAGATATCATATATAAATATAGTGTCATATTAATGGCCAGCTTTGAAGGTGTTATAACAATGTTGAATAATCATCGTTTCGGGAGGCAGAAATTCGCCATCCACGGAAACAGTATATTCTTTAACCATTAGATGTAGGTGTGTGTAAGTGTAGCTCGAATCCTTATTATAACAACATCCTAGTAAATTTAAGATACTGGATTTTCTACAAAATAAATGAATAAAAAGAGTTTAGGGGGTTGGAAAAGCATAATAAAATAAAAGGACACAAGTGAAGACATTACCATAAAATCGGGTAACTCCCTTTGGTTTGAGTTCAAAGGCTTCCTTGGGAAGACTTCTGCCCAATGTCAGGCTTCAAGGAGTAATAAAGGGAAGTGTAGAGACAAAATGGGTAGGGGTTGTCTGAGCCAAAGGCTTTGGGAGTGTGGGTAAGGAGGTAGAGGTGGGGGCCTTTTATAAGAGGAGAGGATGGGCACTCTTGTAAAGTTACAAAATGTTACTTTATTTTCAAACGAATTTCGGATTTTAAAGGTCCCACATTGATTTATTTCTAGGATAAGGTGATAAGGGTTAGAAATCCACTCATCCAATAGGTTTTGGACATGTTTAGGTCTTAGATATTACATTATCTTTCCATTTTATGTAAATCGTTAAATAATGAGGTCATCGCTGCATCATCATGATGTCATACATAATTTAATTTATTTAATGACTAAAAATTATAAAAAAAAAACGATGATTTAAGAAATATTTTTATCTTTACAATTAATATTTATAGTCAATAATATGACTTGTATAACCCCATGTAAAAATTGTTTTAGTAAAACATTTCATGTTTGTGTCATTTTTACTTTAACATTAAATAAAAAGATATTTCTGTCATTTCCCAACCAAAGTGGCTCCATGGGGTCCCCAATTTTACCCATGGATTGTCTTGGTCGGCCACGACACATCCAATGAGGGTAGGACATGTTTCTAGGTCATTTCATTTTATTAAAACATTATTCTTACCATAAACTACACTAATTACCTCTAATCGTGATTAAAAACTTAATAAGTTACTATTCACCAAAAAATTATTTTTATCCCATTGAACCACATTTCACTTCTTAATGACAACCATATATGTCGGATTTTTGAAATTCATAACACAAAGATGGCAAAATTTTCATTTAAATAGAAAAATCAGTTTTTATAAGTACCACTTAGTGGTTTCACTATTAATCAAAAATTGAAGTTTTTCAGAAAAAACCCAAAAATTCACCCTAAGATATATTTGATATTCCGAATTCAAAAATGAAGTATATTTTACAAAATTCAAAACATATTAGTCACATTAATTAATTTAATAATTAATTTCTGCTGTCAGAGCAAATAGCGTGTTTTTATGAAACAATAAGTATCAAAAGATTGACACTAGTTTAAGTCTGATTTAAAAGTGAAATTAATTCAAATGACCACTATTGTATTTAATGGTAAAAATATATTTTAATTTCACTTTAAAACCAATTCACAAGATAATATAATCATATAAATAAATTAGATTAAAAAGAGGCTTTGAATTAAAATACAACATTTTACACTATTCATTAAAAAATGAACTTTATCAGAAAGATACCAAAAATTTACACAAATTAAATTTTGATGTCCCAATTCTTAAGAAGAGTTTTATTTGGACAAATAGAATGTATAAGAGTGAAAAAAAAATATTTAATGACGGTTCTCCATCAAAAGGCGATAAGTGAACCTTTAGTGAAAACCAGGGCATATACGCCTAAAATTGAATTCTTTCCGTATTTTAAGCCTTTATCTTTTATTGGATAAATGTAAAAACATTTAAAAACATATATAATCATATTTTAGTTATTTCTATCTATTCCCACCAATACAACAACTACATGTTAACTACCATTTAAAATAATATTATTTTATTGTTAGAGTGCAACGTAAGATTCCCAAGAAACTAGTTGTTGCGTGTTGGGTATGCCATCGAGCATAGCATCCCCTTTAAAGTCATATTAATATTTTATTCACAAATATGGATAAATATGAAAATGTCATATTCTTTATTTACCTGGGGTGTTACATCATTCCCCCATTTTGGGAATTGCTTCCTTGCAATTTTTAAAATTGAGCTTGGAAACATCCTTGAAAGTCCTACATCGGAACAAGAGTCGGTAAAACAATCACTTTAAAATAAAGGAAGATAAGTAAAGAGGTCACCCAAGTAAATGCATACTAGGATTCCATGTAGAAAAACATAGACATGGAAGAAAAATCAAAGGGTCATGTTCTTGAGGGAGAGTGATAGTAAACATGTCTAGGAGAAAGTTAACCATAAGAAAATCAAAAAATTGTGATGGGTTAAACGGTATTCGATTCCCCAGTAGGAAAAGTTAATAGACAACATTTTTGTTTTAAGTTACTTTTTATTGAGGAATTTATTCATAAGGAAACATAATCACTTATCATGATGACTTTCAACTTTTACTAGATTCCTTAATCAAACCCATATTTTTTTTCCAAAAGACGAGTATTTAGGGAGACTTGTTCGCATTAAGAGTACTATAATCAACTTCTAGAGAGTCACCTAATCCACAAAAGATAAATTTATACTTCCCATGTCTTTAGACTTTAACCAAAACCAAAACCAAAACCAAAAAGGTTAGTACAAGATCAGATAATCCAGAAAAGGATAACCCTTTATAAAAAGAAAATCTATTCTTAATCTCCAAAATTTTTCCAACAAAACCCAAAGTTCAACGAGGACCATTCTATAATCAATTTGTCCATAAAATTCTTCAAAGTAAACCAAACTAAGATTGAAACCCAAATATTTGAAGGATTTAGTCACATAGTCTTCCAAGTTAAATCGTAACATTTATCTTCAAACAACATCAGTTGCTCCTAAAGTCTCGTATTGAAATGTAATTAACCTAATCACATATCCTCCATGATAGGTTAATCATTTTAATAATTAACCAAAAATCAACTTACTCTTAATTCATAAAATCATATAACTAAAAAGAATTAGTCAAACTAACCAGGGACTTCACGTAGTCCAGTGGTAGGCGATAAATACCAGTCGCAGTTTGGTTGTGGGTTCAATTCCCACAGCTTTGTCCGACGCGACGGGTAGTCACACGGTCTGCGTGTTGTCCTTTTTACAAAACTATATAATTCTCAAATAATTCCCCAAAAAGGGATAAAATAATTAAAAATAACCATAACATAATTTAACCGCAATTTTATCTCATGCCTTTCACTTCAATCATAACATATAGTAACCCATAATTACCTCAAAAGTAAGGATCATATAAACCCAAATGGTTCTTTATAACTATGTCCACAAAAGAAAAAGATAACTATTCCTTGAATAAAATTTGCATATATTAAACATCAGGGTTACACATAATATAAAAAGTCTTCTAATGTAACCCCATCATAAAAAGAGACTTAATACTCTTAAGAATTTCACCATGACTCTTGAATCCCTTATATGTTGACATCTTACTCATTCAACATTCTTCATGATCCATTAACCATTCCTTTCCAACTTATTCCGAAATACCTATTTCCTACAAACAAAATCATGAATCATATCCAAAATTCCAAAATAGGAAAACAATAGTCATGAAATAATACATACCTTTGATTGGTCATTGTCAGTTTCTTCATCCTCAATCGGAATGGCATTAGGTATTGGTAAACGAACATTTGTACGCTCTTCGTGATCCCATTCACGAAACTTATTCATAGGACATGTGCTTGCATAATGACCATGCACACTACAATTAAAACATTCAATTGATCCCTCAGAAAGAACTTCTTTCCTTTTTCTCAAGTCAACTGGATGCTTCCTTTTTCCATGGCAGGTTCTTGCTTTATGACGTTCATTTCCACATCTATATCATATTTCTGTCCCTTTGAAACATTTTCCTAGGTGTTTCTTTCCACATCTTTGACACATAGGTTTTTTTTAACACACTTACCTTTATGATTATTACCTATACTTCCGTAGGGATTTGTTTCTCGCATATATGATGCCTTAGAGAAATCACCAAGGTTTAGGTGGTCAATCATGACTCTAGATAGTTGGTTGAGGATAATCACAATAGTTTTCATTGCAGCTCCCATATCATTCAGTTGCTTGCTCAAAAAACTGTCACAGTTTCCTTCACATCCACTGTTACTTTGGTACCTGCTAGATCCAGCCATTTACTAAAACCAAGAAGGTCAGTGTGAGTATATCAATAAAACCATCAATTACTAATGAGGAAGATAAACACTAAGATATGCTTACTCATTCACTTTATCTAAAACTAGGACTCTTTCTGAAATCTTAACCATTATGGTAATGTCACTTATGCATAAAGAATACCCTAACCTCTAAAGTTATCTAAACCGACCTTTGATACCTACTATAAGGCCCCAGCCTTAAACCTTCATTAATCTTGAGTTATTACAAGATTACACATTGATGATCTTTTCAGGTTTAGAGTTTTAGAGAATTAGATCATGAAACATGCATTACATTCCACATTTAAACAAAGTGGTTACATAAAAGATAGTATTCATTCTTCCCATCAACGGAAACATATTTAAAATAAAACATGTATTCTTTCTTGACACATCCTTGACACTATCATCACATCATGTACCCTTCCCTTGACCTGGGAAAATCATTTCAAAAACTTGGGATGAGCATAAAAAGCTCAGTAAGGGATATAAAAATATGGAAAGGAAACATGAGTACATGTATACATAAGAATGAAATCACACTTTACCCATAAAACATAATCACTTTAACATACCTCAAAAAATCATGAATAAATCATAGAAATCATAAGATATAAAAGGTAACTTGAGGCATTCATAACATTCTTACGTAGGGAGTAACCCTCTTGGTTACGTTTGGAATACCCACCACAGTATATTCCCTAAATATCTTCAAAGAAACCTTAACGTTTCACTCCTTCGCATTACCCAATGCATTGGAGAGCTATATCGGGCTCACCCACCCTAGTTTATCACGGAACCACCCGTCTTCATAACAATTCCCAAGAACCATAACATAATCTTATCACATAAAGCATGCATAAAGGAAACATAACATTTCCACCTTTCAATAACAAGATATCAATAAAACACATTGATATAAATAAATTATGAAAACCATTTTCAATACCAAAATAAAAGAAAAGTAAAACATGGTATTTATTTTTCTTTTAAAAAGATGGTATGGCTTGTAGAGGAAGCCGAAACACAAATAATGGTCACAGCGGCGGAGAAGTCATTGTCGCCGCATACGTACGACAAAAACATTCCCTTTTGTAATTTAATAAACACTTCGTATAAAAAAGATTCCTTTTGAATAAACGTAAAAGTCAAAGGGGTTTATATACCGTATAAAATAAGGTTGTGTATAAAACAGAATATGCCTCAATGAAAGGAGATTGAGAGGAAGTCCCTTACAAAGACGATATCCTTGGTTTAAGGATAAATCAATTACATAATTATGTGTGACAAATGAATACACAAAATATAAGTTGATATTAAGTGGAAAATAATCAAAGGTCATTCACACATATTCAAAAATGACATATTCAATAACTACAAGTTGAACCCAAAGAAATCGAAATTGGGGTAAAAAGTTCCCTTGACGGCCTAACAGCGTCACATAAAAAAAGGATATTTCGTCACTTGGACATAAAAGTTACATCAATAAGGATATATGAGAACATATCCCAACATAAAAATATGTAAATTAAAAGACCCAACAAAAGAAGTCTTTTAAAAATAGGAGGATGAAAGGTTCCCTTACCGATATGGGTATCTTTTGAAACATATGCCCCGTGAAAGAAGGACAATACAACATTGATGTAAATATTCATAAATGAAAGAATATTACACAATGTGTAAAATAATGGTCAGTACATACACCACTCAAAGGAAATTGTGGCAAATATAGCATAAATCTCACAGGAATAAAAGTGAGATGAAAAATCCCTTACGAAAACTCGGCAGCCTAACGACACCACTTAAAACTTCCAAAAATGTATTGGTGAGATCAAATATGGTATCTCATCACAATAAAATAAAATGTACAGAAATAGGAATATAAAAGAACATCCCCCATCATAAAAAATAGTAGCTTAAAAGAAGTGACATAAAGGAGAGTACTTAAAGAGAAAGAGAGAGGTTAGATCTCTTACGAAAATTCGGCAGCCTAACGACGCCACTCAAAACATCCAAAATGGATTGATGAGATAGAATAGGGTATATCATAATATGAACATAAACATTACAGTAATATTAATATAAAATAACATCCCAATCACAATAAATATGATATTATAAGGAATGTAATAAAAGAGTGTACTTAAAAAGAAAGAGAGGAGTAGGATCCCTTACCTCAAGTCCAACTTGTCTTGTTCGTTTCTTTATATTCCTGAATAATAAACATTGTTCAATTAATAATTGCCTAAGTACCTCCTTTAGATATTATTATTCATTTCATATCACATATTATAATGTTATAATAATTGTTTAATAATGTTAGTTCATATCAGACGTTTTTTCCAATGTTTGGTACATGAGTCAAGAATGAACTTGTTTGAAAAAAGATTGCCCATGTAGTTATAAGTAAATAATTTCCAAAATAGTAATAATGATTAAAATATCATATATATCCAGTAAATATTCATTTTATACTATTACATATCATTTGGAGATAAAAAACGAAAAGCACCGTTCATGGAGACGGTAGGCCATACGTACGCATGAACGCTACTTTCATTTTTTTGTCATATTAATGGAATTAAAACAAAATGAGAGAGATATATATATGTTATAATTCCAGAATGATATCTATAATTTAGATGTAATATATTACATATATATCCATTATATATATGTACTTATAATATTACTTAACATTTTGAGATAAGAAATGAAATGTACCGTTCATGGAGACGGTAATCCGTACGTACGCATGAACGCTACTTCCATTTCTATTTCATATTTAATGGAATTAAAACATAATGATAAATAATAGTATTTTAATTCCAGTATGGTATCATATATAATATCATTAAATATATCCTTTATATGTACCACATATGGTATTAACGAATCAAATCACTTTGAGGTGTCGGTAGTCCGCATTTCCTTATATGAAGATATCACGTTTACCCATAATGGAAACCATAAAGGTACGCCATAAATGAAAAATACAGAAGATTAAGTAAAACATAAACATATTATATATCATATATAAATATAGTTTCATATTAATGGTCACCTTTTAAGGTGTTAGAAGAATGTTGAACAATCATCGTTTCGGGAGGCAGAAATTCTCCACCCACGGAAACAATATGTTCTTTAACCATTAGATGTAGGTGTGTGTTAGTGTAGCTCGAATCCTTCTTATAAAAACATCATAGTATATTTAAGATACTGGATTTGTTACAAAATAAATGAATAAAAATAGTTTAGGGGGTTGGAGAAGCAAAATAAAACAAAAGGACACAAGTGAAGACATTACCTTAAAGTCGGGTAACTCCCTTTGGTTTGAGATCAAAGGCTTCCTTGGGAAGACTTCTGCCCAAAGTTAGGCTTAAAGGAGTAAGAGAGGGAAGTGGAGAGACAAAATGGGCAGGGGTTGGCCGAGACAAAGGCTTTTGGAGTGTGGGTAAGTAGGTAGAGGTTGGGGCCTTTTATAAGAGGATAGGAGGGGCACTCTTGTAAAGTTACAAAATGTTACTTTATTTTCAAAAGATTTTCGGATTTTAGAGGTCTTCCATTGATGTATTTATAGGATAAGGTGATAAGGGTTCTAAATCCACTCATCCAATAGGTTTTGGACATGTTTAGGTCTTAGATATTACATTATCTTTCCATTTTATTTAAATTGTTAAATAACGAGGTCATCGCCGCATCATCATGATGTCATAAATAATTTAATTTATTTAATGTATAAAAATTATAAAAAAAATACTATGATGTATGAAATCTTTTTAGATTTCCAATTATTATTTATAGTCAAAAATATGACTTGTATAACCCCATGTAAAAATTGTTTTAGTAAAACATCTCATGTTTGTGTCATTTTTACTTTAACATTAAATAAAAAGATATTTATGCCATTTCCCAACCAAAGTGGCTCCCTGGGGTCCCCAAGTTGACCCATGGATTTTCTTGGTCGACCATGACACATCAAATTAGGGTAGGACATGTTTATAGGTCATTTCAGTTTATTAAAACATTATTCTTTCCATAAACTACACTAATTACCTCTAATCGTGATTAAAAACATAATAAGTTACTATTCACCAAAAAATTATTTTTATCCCATTGAACCACATTTTACTTCTTAATGACAACCATGTATGTCGGATTTTTGAAATTTCAAAACACAAAGATGGCAAAATTTCATTTAAACGGAAAAATCAGTTTTTATAAGTACCGCTTAGTGGTTTCACTATTCATTAAAAATTGAAGTTTTTCAGAAAAATCCCAAAAATTAACCCTAAGATATATTTGATATTACAAATTTAAAAATGAAGTCTATTTTACAAAATTCAAAACATATAAGTCACATTAATTAATTTAATAATTAATTCCCGCTGTTAGAGCAAATAGCGTGTTTTTATGAAACAATAAGTATCAAAAGATTGACACTAGTTTAAGTCTGATTTCAAATTGAAATTAATTCCAACAACCAATATTGGATTTAATGGTAAAAATATATTATAATTTCACTTTAAAACCAATTCAAAAGATAATCTAATCATATAAATAAATTAGATTAAAAAGAGTTTTTGAATTAAAATACAACATTTTACACTATTCGTTAAAAAATGAACTTTATCGGAAAGATACCAAAAATTTGCACAAAGTAAATTTTTATTTCCCAATTCATAAGAAGAGTTTTATTTGGTCCAATAGAATTTATAAGAGTGAACAAAACTATATTTAATGATGGTTCGCCATCAAAAGGCGATAAGTGAACCTTTAGTGAAAACTAGGGCATATACGCCTAAAATTGAATTCTTTCCGAATTTTAAGCCTTTATCTTTTATTGGATAAATGTAAAAACATTTAAAAACATATATAATCATATTTTAGTTATTTCTATCCATTACCGCCAATACAAAGGCTACATGTTAACTACCATTCAAAATAATATTATTTTATTATTAGAGTGCAACGTAAGATTCCCAAGAAACTTGTTGTTGCGTGTTGGGTACGCCATCGAGCATAGCATCCCCTTTAAAGTCATATTAATATTTTATTCAAAAATATGGATAAATATGAAAATTTCATATTCTATATTTACCTGGGGTGTTACATCCTTCCCCCCTTTTGGGAATTGCGTCCTCGCAATTTTTAAAATTGAGCTTGGAAACATCCTTGAAAGTCCCACATCGGAACAAGAGACGGTAAAACAATCACTTTAAAATAAAGGAAGATAAGTATAGAGGTCACCCAAGTTAACCCATACTATAATTTCATGTAGAAAAACATGGACATGGAAGAAAAAGCAAAGGGTCATGTTCTTGAGGGAGAGTGACAGTAAACATGTCTAGGAGAAAGTTAACCATAAGAAAATCAAAAACTTGTGATGGGTTAAACAGTATTCGATTCCCCAGTAGGAAAAGTTAATAGACAACATTTTTGTTTTAAGTTACTTTTTATTGAGGAATTTATTCATAAGGAAACATAATCACTTATCATGTTGACTTTCAACTTTTACTAGATTCCTTAATCAAACTCATATTTTTTTCCAAAAGACGAGTATTTAGGGAGACTTGTTCGCATTAAGAGTACTATAATTAACTTCTAGAGAGTCACCTAATCCACAAAAGAGAACTATATAATTCCCAGGTCTTTAGACTTTAACCAAAACCAAAACCAAAAAGGTTAGTACAAGATCAGATAATCCAGAAAAGGATAACCCTTTATAAAAAGAAAATATATTCTTAATCTCCAAAATTTGTCCCAAAAAACCCAAAGATCAACGAGGACCATTCTATAATCAATTTTTCCATAAAATTCATCAAAGAAAACCAAAATAAAATTGAAACCCAAATATTTTAAGGATTTAGTCACATAGTCTTCCAAGTTAAATCGTAACATTTATCTCCAAACAACATCAGTTGCTCCTAAAGTCTCGTATTGAAAAGTAATTAACCTAATCACATATCCTCCATGATAGGTTAATCATTTTAATAAATAACCCAAAATCAACTTACTCTTAATTCATAAAATCATATAACTAAAAATAATCATTCAAACTAACCAGGGACTTCACGTAGTCCAGTGGTAGGCGATAAATACCAGTCGCACTTTGGTTGTGGGTTCGATTCCCACAGCTTTGTCCGACGCGACGGGTAGTCACACAGTCTGCGTGTTGTCCTTTTTCCAAAACTATATAATTCTCAAATCATTCCCCAAAAAGGGATAAAATCATCAAAAATAACCATAACATAATTTAACCTCAATTTTATCTCATGCATTTCACTTCAATCATAACATATAGTAACCCATAATTACCTCAAAAATAAGGATCATATAAACCCAAATGGTTCTTTATAACTATGTCCACAAAGGAAAAGATAACTATTCCTTTAATAAAATTTTCATATATTAAACATCAGGGTTACACATAATATTAAAAGTCTTCTAATGTAACCCCATCATCAAAAGAGACTTAATACTCTTAAGAATTTCACCATAACTCTTGATGCCCTTATATGTTGACATCTTACTCATTAAACATTCTTCATGATCCATTAACCATTCCTTTACAACTTATTCCGAAATACCTCTTTCCTAAAAACAAAATCATGAATCATATCCTAAGATTCCAAAATAGGAAAACAATAGTCATGAAATAATATATACCTTTGATTAGTTACTGTCAGTTTCTTCATCCTCAATCGGAATGGCATTAGGTATTGGTAAACGAAAATTTGTACGCTCTTGGTGATCCCATTCACGAAACTTCTTCATAGGACATGTGTTTGCATAATGACCATGAACACCACATTTAAAACATTAAATTGATCCCTCAGAAAGAACTTCTTTCCCTTTACTCAAGTCAACTGGATGCTTCCTTTTTCCATGGCAGGTTCTTGCTTTATGACCTTCATTTCCACATCTATATCATATTTCTGTCCCTTTGAAACATTTTCCTAGGTGTTTCTTTCCACATCTTTGACACATATGTTTTTGAACAAACTTACCTTTATGATTATTACCTGTAATTCTGTAGGGATTTCCTTCTCGCATATATGATGACTTAGAGAAATCACCAAGGTTTAGGTGGTCAATCAGGACTCCAGATAGTTGGTTGAGGATAATCACAAGAGTTCTCATTGCAGCTCCCATATCATTCAGTTGCTTGCTCAAAAAACTGTCACAATTTCCTTCACATCCACTGTTACTTTGGTGCCTGCTAGATCCAGCCATTTACTAAAAACAAAAAGGTCAGTGTGAGTATATCAACAAAACCATCATGTAATAATGAGGAAGATAAACACTAATATATACCTAGTCATTCACTTTATCTAAAACTAGGACTCTTTCTGAAATCTTAACCATTATGGTAATGTCACTTATTCTTAAAGAATACCCTAACCTCTAATGTTATATAAACCGACCTTTGATACCAACTATAAGGCCCCAACCTTAAACCTTACTTAATCTTGAGTTATTACAAGATTACACATTGAGGATCTTTTCAGGTTTAGAGTTTTAGAGAATTAGATCATGAAACTTGCATTACATTCCACATTTAAACAAAGTGGTTACATAAAAGGCAGTATTCATTCTTCCCATCAACGGAAACATATTTAAAATAAAACATGAATTCTTTTTTGACACATCCTTGACACTATCATCACATCATGTACCCTTCCCTTGACCTGTGAAAAACATTTCAAAAACTTGGGATGAGCATGAAAAGCTCAGTAAGGGATATAAAAATATGGAAAGGAAACATGAGTACATGTATATATAAGAATGAAATCATACTTTACCCATAAAACATAAGAACTTTAACATACCTCATAAAATCATGAATAAATCATAGAAATCATAAGACATAAAAGGTAACTTGAGGCATTCATAACATTCTTACGTAGGGAGTAACCCTCTTGGTTACGTTTGGAATACCCACCATAGTATATTCCCTAAATCTCTTAGGAGAAACCTTAACGTTTCACTCCTTCACATTACCCAATGCATTAGAGAGCTATATCAGGCTCACCCTCCCTTAGTTTATCACGGAACCACCCGTCTTTATAACAATGTCCAAAAACCATAACATAATCTTATCACATAAAACATGAATAAAGGAAACATAACATTTCCACCTTTAAATAACAAGATATCAATACAACACATTGATATAAATACATTATGAAAACCATTTTCAATACCAAAATAAAATAAAAGTAAAACATGGTATTTATTTTTCTTTTAAAAAGATGGTATGGCTTGTAGAGGAAGCCGAAACTCAAATAATGGTCACGACGGTGGAGAAGTCATTGTCACCACATACGTACGACAAAAACATTCCCTTTTGTCATTTAATAAAAACTTCGTATAAAAAAGATTCCTTTTGAATAAACGTAAAAGTCAAAGGGGTTTATACACCGTATAAAAGAAGGTTGTGTATAAAACAGAATATGCCTCAATGAAAGGAGATTCAGACGAAGTCCCTTACAAAGACGATATCCTTGGTTTAAGGATAAATAAATTACATAATTATGTGTGACAAATGAATACACCAAATATAAGTGGATATTAATTTTAAAATAATCAAAGTTCATTCACACATATTCAAATAATGACATATTCAATAACTACATGTTGAACCCAAAGAAATCGAAATTGGGTTAAGAAGTTCCCTTGACAGCCTAACAACGTCACATAAAAAAAGGGTATTTCATCACTTTGACATAAAATTTACATCAATAAGGATATATAAGAACATATCCCAACATAACAATATGTAAATTAAAAGACCCAACAAAATAATTCTTTTAAAAATAGGAGGGTGAAAGGCTCCCTTACCGATATGGGTATCTTTCGAAACATACGCCCCGTGAAAGAAGGACAATAAAACATTGATGTAAATATTCATAAATGAAAGAATATTACATAATGAGTAAAATAATGGTCAGTACATACAACACTCAAAGGAAATTGTGGCAAATGTAGCATAAATCTCACAGGAATAAAAGTGAGATGAAAAATCCCTTACGAAAACTCAGCAGCCTAACAGCGCCACTTAAAACTTCCAAAAATGGATTGATGAGATCAAATAGGGTATCTCATCACATTAAAATAAAATGTACAGAAAGAGGAATATAAAAGAACATGCCCAATCATAAAAAATAGGATCTTAAAAGAAGTTACATAAAGGAAAGTACTTAAAGAGAAAGAGAGAGGTTAGATCTCTTACGAAAATTCGGCAGCCTAACGGCGCCACTCAAAACTTCCAAAATGGATTGATGAGAGTGAATAGGGTCTCTCATCATATGAGCATAAAAATTACAGTAAGAGTAATATAAAAGAACATCCAAATCACAAGAAAGATGAGATTATAAGGAATGACATAAAAGAGTGTACTTAAAAAGAAAGAGAGGAGTAGGATCCCTTACCTCAAGTCCAACTTGTCTTGTTCATTTCATTATATTCCTGAATAATAAACTTTGGTCAATTAATAATTGCCTAAGTACCTCCTTTAGAGATTATTATTCAGTTCATATCACATATTATAATGTTATAATAATTGTTTAATAATGTTAGTTCATATCACATGTTTTTGTCGATGTTTGGTACATGAGTCAAGAATGAACTTGTTTGAAAAAAGATTGCCCATGTAGTTATAAGTAAATAATTTCCAGAATAGTATTAATGATTAAAATATCATATATATCCAGTAAATATTCATTTTATACTATTCCATATCATTTGGAGATAAAAAAACGAAAAGCACTGTTCATGGAGACGGTAGGCCGTACGTACGCATGAACGCTACTTTCATTTTTTTGTCATATTAATGGAATTAAAAAAAAATGAGATATATATATATATATATATATGTTATAATTCCAGAATGATATCCATAATTTAGATGTAATATATTACATATATATCCATTATATATATGTACTTATAATATTACATAACATTTTGAGATAAGAAATGAAATGTACCGTTCATGGAGACGGTAAGCCGTACGTACGCATGAACGCTACTTCCATTTCTATTTCATATTTAATGGAATTAAAACATAATGATACATAATAGAATTTTTATTCCAGTATGGTATGATATATAATATAATTAAATATATCCTTTATACGTACCACATATGGTATTAACGAATCAAATCACTTTGAGGGGGTGGTAGTCCGCACTTCCGTAAAATGAAGATATCACGTCTACCCATAATGGAAACCATAAAGGTATGACATAAAT
This sequence comes from Viscum album, assembly GCA_963277665.1. NCBI lineage: Eukaryota > Viridiplantae > Streptophyta > Magnoliopsida > Santalales > Viscaceae > Viscum > Viscum album. The sequence goes on from OY728132.1 coordinate 1,885,399,768, forward strand.
GAAAAATAAAGAAGATTAAGTAAAACATAAACATATTAGATATCATATATAAATATAGTGTCATCTTAATGGCCACATTTTAAGGTGTTAGAAGAATGTTGAACAATCATCGTTTCCGGAGGCAGAAATTCGCCATCCACGGAAACAGTATGTTCTTTAACCATTAGATGTAGGTGTGTGTAAGCGTAGATCGAATACTTCTTATAAATACATACTAGTATATAGAAGATACTATATTTGTTACAAAATAAATTAATAAAAAGAGTTTAGGGGGTTGGAGAAGCAAAATAAAACAAAAGGACACAAGTGAAGACATTACCTTAAAATCGGGTAACTCCCTTTGGTTTGAGCTCAAAGGATTCATTGGGAAGAATTCCGCAAAAAGTGAGGCTTAAAGGAGTAAGAGAGGGAAGTGTAGAGACAAAATGGGAAGGGTTTTTCCGAGCCAAAGGCTTTGGTAGTGTGGGTAAGGAGGTATAGGTGGAGGCCTTTTATAAGAGGAGAGGAGGGGCACTCTTGTAAAGTTACAAAATGTTACTTTATTTTCAAAAGATTTTCGGATTTTAAAGGCCTCCCATTGATGTATTTCTAGGATAAGGTGATAATGGTTCAAAATACACTCATCCAATAGGTTTTGGACATTTTTAGGTCTTATATATTACATTATCATTCCATTTTATTTAAATTGTTAAATAATGAGGTCATCGCTGCATCATCATGATGTCATAAATAATTTAATTTATTTAATGTCTAAAAATTATATAAAAAAATACTATGATGTAGGAAATCTTTATAGATTTCCAATGAATATTTATAGTTAAAAATATGACTTGTATAACCCCATGTAAAAATTGTTTTAGTAAAACATCTCATGATTGTGTCATTTTTACTTTAACATTAAATAAAAAGATATTTATGTCATTTCCCAACCAAAGTGGCTCCATGGGGTCCCCAAGTTGACCCATGGATTTTATGGGTCGTCCATGACACATCTAATGAGGGTAGGACATGTTTCTCGGTCATTTCATTTTATTAAAACATTATTCTAACCATAAACTACACTAATTACCTCTAATCGCGATTAAAAACTTAATAAGTTACTATTCACAAAAAAATTATTTTTATCCCATTAAACCACATTTTACTTATTAATTACCACCATGTATGTAGGATTTTTGAAATTCAAAACACAAAGATGGCAAAATTTTACTTAAACGGAAAAATCAGTTTTTATAAGTACCACTTAGTGGTTTCACTATTCATCAAAAATTGAAGTTTTTCAGAAAAATCCCAAAAATTCACCCTAAGCTATATTTTATATTAAGAATTAAAAAATTAATCTATTTTAAAAAATTCAAAACATATAAGTCACATTAATTAATTTAATAATTAATTCCCGCTGTCAGAGCAAATAGCGTGTTTTTATGAAACAATAAGTATCAAAAGATTGACACTAGTTTAAGTCTGATTTCAAAGTGAAATTAAATCCAACGACCACTGTTGGATTTAATGGTAAAAATATATTCTAATTTCACTTTCAAACCAATTCAAAAGATAATCTAATCATATAAATAAATTATATTAAAAGGAGTTTTTGAATTAAAATACAACATTTTACACTATTCATTAAAAAAATGAACTTTATCGGAAAGATACCAAAAATTTACACAAAGTAAATTTTGATGTCCCAATTCTTAAGAAGAGTTTTATTTGGACCAATAGAATGTATAAGAGTGAACAAAACTATATTTAATGATGGTTCTCCATCAAAAGGCGATAAGTGAACCTTTAGTGAAAACTAGGGCATATACGCCTAAAATTGAATTCTTTCTGTATTTTAAGCCTTTATCTTTTATTGAATAAATGTAAAAAAATGTAAAAACATATATAATCATTTTTTAGTTATTTCTTTCCATTCCTGCCAATACAACGACTACATGTTAGCTACCATTTAAAATAATATTATTTTATTATTAGAGTGCAACGTAAGATTCCCAAAAAACTCGTTGTTGCATGTTGGGTACGCCATCGAGCATAGCGTCCCCTTTAAAGTCATATTAATATTTTATTCACAAATATGGATAAATATGAAAATTTCATATTCTTTATTTACCTGGGGTGTTATAGAATATGCTTTGAGTTATAAAATTAATGCTACATTAACCTTGATATGTTTAGAATGTGACCATTAGGTGAATGATTTGATAAAATTTATCTTGGAATTTGTTGGCATTGTAAATTCATCGGTTTTGTTTTAGATTTTAGTGCATTCATCTCTTTAAAATCGAATTAAGAAAGCATAGAAAGAAGATGGTTAGTTATAGAAGAAGGTATAATTGGTTAAAATGGGTAAGTTTCCATAATTTAACCTTGATAAGGATTGTGTTTTGAGGTGTTGGAAGAGATTATGTGTTCCATTGTGATTATTAGTTGAAGAAAGAATTTTTATGTGAAGATCACAGTTCTCCATTTCCAGTTCATCTTTTCCGCACAAATATATTCAAAGATATTTGAGAGTAATACTAGTGGGATGAAATGAAAAGATATATAACTAATTTTACCATGAAATTTTTGAAATGTTAGCATGTTAATGTATTGTGGAAGTTATTGAAGGGGATACTTTATCCTTTACCAGTGCTAGAGTGGAAATGGGAAAATATATCCATGGTCATTGTTGTGGGACTACCGAAGATATCTCGAGGTAAAAATGCAATCTGGTTTATTTTTTATCTTCTAACAAAATCTTATCATTTCCATCATATTTTTGATACTATGTATTGGGATCAACTTTCCCGACTATACCTCAAGGATATTTTTAGGTTTTATGGAGTTCCTATTTACATTGTATCTGACTGTGATCCTAGGTTCACTTCTAACTTTTCGAAAGGCCTTCTGAAGTCATTGAACCTAAATTTAAATTTCATATCTACTTTTCATCCTCAATATAATAGAAAGATTTAGGGAAAAATTCATACATTAGAGGATATGATTCGAGCATGTTCAATTGAATACCATGGAATTTGGGATCAACATCTTTCTTTTGTTGAGTTTTTTTATCATAACATTTTTCATTCTAGTATACAGATGGAATATTTTGAGGAATTTTATGGAAAGAGGTATATAACTCCATCATTTTGGGATGAATTTTGGGAAAGGATGTTGATGCGGCTATAATTAGTATAGGAAGTGGTAGAAAAGTTCATATGATTTAGCAACACAAGAGGACAACTCAGAGTAGGAACAAAAATTATGTAGATAACATGAGGAATGATATTTTATTTGAGGTAAGTGATCATGTTTTTCATAAAATATATCCTTGGAAAAGTGTTGTGTGTTTTTGTAAAGGAAATATAAGTACATAGTTCATTATACCATATGAAATCCAAGAACTAGTTGGACCAGTCTCCTACTGAGTAGCTTTGTCTCCATGTTTATCTCTGGCACATAGTGTTTTTTTATTTCGATGTTGAGAAAGAATGTGCCAGATTCATCTCATGTTTTGACCAAAAGTAGTTTATCTAGAAGAGAACCATTATTATGAAGAGAGAACTATTCATATTCTAGATTGTAGAGATTAGGTATTGCAAAATAAGGTAATCCACTCGATAAAGGTTTTATGGAAAAACCACAAGGTTGAAGAAGCAACAAGGGAACCTGAAAATTCTATGAGGGAAAGGTATCCTCACTTGTTTAATAAGTAAATAAAAATTTTGAGCATGAAATTTCTATAAGGTTGGGAGAATATAACACCCCAAGGTTTTACAAATAAATTTAATGAAATACATGAAACACTAAGTCTCTGTGAGACAACACTTTGTTTTAAAGAGATAGTTTTAAACTATCCCTTAAACAAAATATTTCAACTTCTATGATTAGAATTTTGAAAAATAGACATACACAGTTGCGATCATTTTTTTATTTATAGTTTGATAGAAAAAACATTATTTTTAGTGAATATTAAACTACCTTTATGGATATTAAAATGTCCAAATAAATAGTTACATCACCAATGAATGTATAATAAAAATGCATCTTATAAGTGACAATATGATTATCATCTAAGTATTGGTGTTTTTCTAATTCATGAATATTTAATTTAAATTTTATAATTAATTTATTAATTTAAATGAAAATTTATTTTCATAAAATGTAGTCATAAAATTTTATTTTATTGTCTATTGGTTATAAGATAATTTTATAAGACCTTGATTAATTTTTCAAGGTGTTATAAAATGAGTTATAGTTTTAAAATTGTTATTTTTCAAATAAATTATGATTTTATTTAAAAATTAAATTAAATATATTTATAATTTTTTTTTGATAAAATAGAGTTCATTTTTTAATTATATACATATAAAAATGGTTAGGGTGCTTTTTTGGGATTTTTCTGAAATACATGAATTTTTTACGAATAGTGAAATACGGTAATTTACCGTATATATACATTATGTGTTAAATACACTATTCCTAGAATAATGGGTGATGTAATCATCCTTGGTTTGAAATCACATGCTCTATTTACTATTTTGGGTCAAATTAATCATGACTATTCATAGTCTTGAGCAAAAATATTAAACTAATGATTAAAATAAGGGAAAACCCCTCCTCTCCTCCACTATAAATACCACCCTTACCCCCTCTTCATCCAAAACCTCTAAATATTTGAGAATATTATAATTATATTATTATTACCAAGTATATTCCATATATACATGACCTTCATGTCTCACCAAAATGATAATAACAAAGGCCTTAAGGAGGATCTCAAGGAGAAGAGATCAAGAGGTAAAAATCATGTTTTATTTTATTGTGTTTTCTTTTCAATTTTTTTCATTTCATATAATCTATTCACCTCCAATTGTCCAAGATTCATTAAAAATACTATATTATAAATATTATGAATTTATATCATGTTTATGGAACAATTCATCATCATACTCCTTCTCCTCTCCCTCTTATTCTAAAAAAAAACATCGTCTATGATGTGTCGATTTACCGACACCGTGGACCATGTGTCTTAAATTTCCTTTACATCCACAAAATATGGTTGTGAAGCCATTTTAATGGTTGAAACAGATTTTATAGTGTATTATATTACCTATCTTATATTCTTAAATTAACTTATATGCATAATATTAAAGGTATATGATGAAACAAGTTCGTGATTATCAAACAACTGCCAAAATGATCTAAACCTAATTGATGTTTTATCTAATGATTCATCATCATATATGATAAAAAAATTATTAATGGTATCATTTAATATTATTTATACAAATTAACATCATATCATTCCACTTCTGAAGTTATTTTTCTTTCGATAATAAAATCCATTACGAACCCACCATGGAAACCATGTAAAGAACGCACCCAAAACAATGTAAATAACAAAATATTATGAATAAATGTGTGGAATGATGTTATAAAATTATCATAAAATGTGTTATAAAAATTATTATGCTTATTTAAAGTATTAATAAAACTCTTTTAACCATAATACAGGAGGTTTAAACATGTTCTAAGTAAGACAAACTCGAGGTAAGGAAATTCCTAACCTTGTTTCCATTCATTAGGTTAACCTTATAATTATTTCATTATGTAGTTTTAAAATTATTCATATGATGATTTTTATACATTATGTTTTATTCTATGTTTTTTTACATTATACACATATTCTTTCCATTCTATTATTTATTTCTCCAATTATATTTCTAAGGGAATTTCCTTTTAAAATCATACTAAAAGTATCTTTAATAAAATTCAAAAAGATTAATTTATATATATATATAGAATGAGTGGTTTCTCTTGAATTCATGATGATTTATTAATATGATGTTTCCATTATATATTGACATAGTAATTTTTAGGAATATTATCTCATTATTTTTTGCATGTTTTTTATAATTTAAAAGTGATCTATTTTACAAAAAAAAGGCATTTTGCAAATTTTAATGTGTTTTGATCAAGGGTTTAAATGAGTTATGAAGTGATTTATTCATGATATGTTACATGGACATAGTTATGTTATTTTGATCCCATTATATCTCAATATATGTTTGGTTGATACTATTATATATTAAGATATGATGGTGGAGTCCATTATAGCTCTCCAATTAATTGGGTACTCCAGAGATAGAAGTTGACCAAATGGTTATTCCATGTGTAAGGGTGATTGTAAAAGTGATATGGTAAAAATGTCCCATGGAAACTAAATTATGTTTCTATGAATTCTAATGAGTTTTTATGAAGTGGGATGTATTTTTTTTATGTTATCACTTGACTAACGTTTTCTTTCTTCATATACCTTTCTGAGATTGTTTTCTCATCCCATGTTCTTAATTGTTTTTCACAGGTCGATGTGTAAGAGAAATAAGGAAGATAATTTAAATGTTATGAAGACTTCTAAAAGAAATTATGTTTTATTAGAATTTTTTTATATTTTTTGAAAAGTGTATATTTTTTTAGTAGTATACTCAGGTATGGTTATAGGTTTTTATGCATGTACAAATTATCTAAAAACTACACTTAAAAAGATCCTCAATGTGTAAGACTTTTTTTTCATGTATAAAACTCAGTATTATGTAATTTTTTAAGTCTGGGTATTATAGATTATATGATGTAAAAAATATATTACAATATTCATTTACTTTCACATTATACGTCATGAATCAATTACACAAAGTGAAATTTCAAGGTGGACTAAAAATTGGCATTTTATGATGTAAATAATGGGGAACAACCTATTTATCATTATATGACTACCAAGAATTAATAATATTGAACCAAAATAATTAATTAGTCAATTATGACAACCCAAGGCTACTATTTATCTCTATAAATAAAAGGTATGTGGGGAGGGTGGAGAGTTTACTTGGTGAGGTGAAGCCCTGGATGATGACCTAATTTATATTTAGTTCCCTTCATTATTTTTCTTTTCTTTCATTATTGTGATGTATCCCATATCTTGAATCTATTTGAATTCCCCATCCATGGAGGTGTAGTTTTTTTAAATGATTGGGAATGGGGGATGCTTGACCTATTTTGTGATGCTTGAGTTTTCATGATAAACTTAATAAAAACCCACTCTTTCTTCTTATTTCTGGTTTCAATTATTATTTACAATTTAAAATTCTAAATTTGGTTGAGTTAGGTTTTGATTATATTTATTTTAATTTTCTTGGATAATGATCCATTTTTCTCTACCCCCATTTCTTTTCTATATACAGTGGAATATATTAGAGTTTGGTGGTGAGTTCTTAATTATCATCAGCACATGTGCTAGATTGTGATGAGAACACTTGGTAATTAGAGAATCACAATAATCAGTCAAGTATTTAAATTATTAATCAAGTGGAACCACAACAATACCCACACACATAGTAAGGAGGGTAAACCAACCTGAGGTTTTTGTATAGGGACATTATCACAATCATCATTAGGCGAAGCTGTGTAAATGAATCGGTATATGACTTTCTCCTTTACCAATCAGAAGAATAAAATTGGTAAAAAATTAGAATTGTGATAAAATTGAATAATTCTATTAGAAGTCTCTCTACTCAACATCTTACACAGTTGTTTCAAATTAATTAAATTAAACTTATTTCTTCTCACAATTTATCAAAATAAATAAAAAAAACATTTACTTAAATACATAAATATTGAAAAACTAGTTTTGTGTGAACTCTTATTTAGAAGAAAATGTAAGTTCTAAATAACTATATTATACTTTTTTAAATTAAAAATAATAATATCCATTCCCCATGATAGGTGTGCATCGGTATAGGGGGTGTGGCCTAGCACACAGGGTGTGTAAGGCTGTATACGTCCTTGGGTGTGTACTCTCGTTAGATGCAGACATTGGTATGTAGGGTTTAGATAGTTTGTGCATTAGTCACATGATCATGGGATCCTTATCTCGAGTTGAAACCATATCATCATATAAAAGGTACTATGTGGAATGTGTTCTTCTACGACCCATATCGTGTTGTTGGGGAATTTATAGAAATTATGCTTATTCAATATGTTGTTGATATTAAATGCTTATCCACTAAATATATCATATTTCATATATAAAACATTCACTATACATGTCAATCATCATTAAAACCTCACTATCAGTTATATCCCCACCACCATTTTCCTAAAAATTAAATCTACATTATCTCTTACGGAAGGAAAATCATCCAAAAAATTCTATATCATAAACCCATCATTATCGTAAAACCTCGCTCGTATCAAAATACTAAAAATTATCTTTTTTATTATCAAAACACTTTTGAGGATAAACTGAGAAACCAAGAGATCCATCAAATCAACCGCATACAAACAAAACAGAGAACAAACCATGACAAGCTACAAGATATGACCCTCCCCAGCAACTACACTATGAATAAGCCTTCACCAAAGCATGACCGCTCGTCTAGAAGTCTCGTACAGGAATGCACGGGCATAGTACCGATGGAATAGCCATACACTCTTGACCATACAAATCCAAATGGCATGCACTAGTGAAGGTTTCCTGCTCTGAACCTCATCTAAAGAAGATACAAGTAGAGTGTTGGCATCGTAGCACCACAACATCATATCTCATCCAAAAATAAAGCTGAAGCAGAAACAGAAGCAAACCCAACACAAACCCACCTTCCCCAAACCCAACAACAAGAACCATCCATTAAATAGAGTCATTAAATAGAAATTTGAGATTCCCAGAACCTGTTTCCCTAAACAATTTCTAGGATAAAGATGAAACCTGGATTCCTGATGACTCCATCATTAGAATTTCAATATCAGAATCCAGTTGGTCCCAGGACCATATGTATTCCTCAATGCTAATATTACTTTTATTGAAACCTCCAACCATAATTAGGTCCTGGTTATCAATCCATGAGTATTTCTCCTCATTTAGAGTCACTCTTTGAGGCCTCCCCATCATTTTGGCTGCCTCCTCATCAGTTGCATTAAGTAACAAGACCTGTTCAACCACTTCATCTTCAGAACATAAAAGCAAGCCCAAGTTTTGATCACCCTGGACCCCAGAATTCTAGTGGCTAATAATCTCAGTGTGTATCTTCTTATCATTTACCTTTTTAGCAGAATGAGTCTCCAAAGGAGGAGGTAAAGATGAGTAATCCATCATACCCTTCCCCCTCCTAAAAATTCTGTTACTATTAAGACATAATTCTTCATCTGCCGAATGGCTTGGGTTATCTCCCTTGGGATCCATCATGCATACCTAGTTAGCATGCATTGGGCTAGCTTGGTCTGAGATCAAACCTACATAATTAAGTCTTTCAAACTTTTTGCTTAGGTGAATGGACATTCAGATATGGGGGTCTGAACCCCCCTTCCTCCCCTTACATGATTATCCACCACCTGAACTAACCACCTACGTGGAATACACAACAAGAGAAACCTCCTCACTACCTTCTATATGATCTATAACAACATTGTTCCCCTTCACATGTTCGTCCACTTGAGCAGCATACTGCTCGAGCAACCCACCCCCCTCCTAAACGTTATAACGGACAGTACCAGCCAGGTCCCGCCTCAACCTATGGATCACCTTGGACATCATTGTATTAAATTGAGTCACCATTGACTTTTCCACTAGAGAAACACCCGAGCCAGCCTCAAGACTCCCATTGCAGTCCACTGGATGGTAATCAAGGATAACCTCCTCCACATGTCCATCCCTTTAGCGAGCCTTTTGATTTTGAGAGTCCCTAATTTTTTTTCTGTATACTATCTTCCTGAAAATACCCACGTTGAGCAGCCTCCAATATCACCATAATTGCATTGAGGTGATCCCCTCGGCCACTACTATCACTCAGAGCCCCTATAATACTCTGAGAATTCACAGTACCAGAGGAGCAACCCACATTTCCCCTTACACTACCTTCAGCTGTAGTGTCCTGGGCATAGTTGAACACCCCCTTTCAATCCCTCCAGTAAAAATTGGGCCACTGTAATTCACCCCGGAAGGTCTGTCACAAGCGCACCATCCCCAGGATCCAAAGTCTACAAGTCCATTCCAAAACCCCGTTGCCCATCTCTAGGTCTTCACATCATCGGTGAATGACCCAAATGTTTGCAATGAGTACAAAAAACATTCCACGATTCATACACCACCCATTACCAACAATGATACTCCTCTTCTATTGTAATCCAAACAAACTCTGAGGGTTCATTTGAAGAATCTACTTCAACACACACCCGAGGATTCACCGGATAACACACAGCTGTGGTTCAATGATCAAAGCATAGGTATCTCCTGACAAGATTCCCTAACATCCTAATAATAGATGGATTTTGGAAAGGGAGTGGATGATTAGGGAAGATCACATATCTCTCAACCATAGGTGAGTCCCACTTCATATGAAAATCGTAGGTCCATCTTTGGAGGAAGAAGATAGCTCCGTTGCAGCTCTGAGGTGTGCTTTACTAGGATTTGATGAGGTTTTCCTCTGTCACGAATCGAATCAGGATACATCTACTGTGAAAAAAAACCCATCATATCCCTCTTTTAAAGACCCCAAGAATCAAACACATACATGTCAAAGGTGTCAACTGATGGTCTTCTCCGCAGAAAACAAGTGATTAAGTACAGATTGAGAAGCTTCGAGGCTTCATTGAACTCCGCGGTCGAAAGCGACAGATTCGAGTAACCACTATGGAGCTCGGGAACCTTAGGGCACAAAGAGATTTTCAGAAAAGTGGGAAGAAGCTCTAGTTTGGAATAGGATGTCAAGAAAGTCCACACCTCCTTAGAGGACGACGACGAAGAAGGTCCCTCCCCCAAAAGTGGGGGAGGGACCTACACCATGGCCTCCGTCGTCACAAAGGGTGAGAAATCACCTTCATCATGGAAAATATCGTTGACATAATCAGAGTTATCCTAATTAATTTAAATAAACAAAATAACATATTTTAAATAAATATTATAGGGATAAAATTTAATTTAATTTAATGAACAATGAATTAATTCGGGGTGAATTAATTAGTGTTTTCATCATCAATTTGAATGAGGATAAATTCAGCAAAACAAATTCGTACCTTGAGAACATATCAATATTTAGTTAAGAACATAATTTATAGAAAATTAATTTAAAAATATAATGCATTATTCATTATTTACATGAAAATATATTATTTATTTAGTGAAAAAGAGAAACTCATATTGTCAGTGATGGTGATTCCCCATATTAAGTTGTCCACCAATGTCAACATCAACTAAAAGATCTCTCTCCCTTCCACACTCACAATTTTCAAGGATAGAAGGATAACATAATGGATTCTTCATGGAGAGGTATAAATAAGAAAAATATAGGTTAATGAAGAAATATAATAATTTTAATTAATAATTTTATTTATTCATTATATCCCTTATTTTGACTGCGCATCATCCCAAAATCCAATATGAATAAAACTTATGTTATGACTAGGATAAATCCTATGTTTTTTACTCAAACATAGTCTTGGTTTCACCATTAAATAAACCTATTATAATATATTTCATAATTCTTGTATGAGAATTAAATAAATTAAATAAATTTAAATACTCATCACCAAGGTTCAACATACCCTGGATAATCACACCACTTCCAAACTAACATTTGGGGGAAATCATTACAATTTTTAAAGGGTAAAACCCCAATAACTATGGTTGTTACATTATCACTAACTTGATATATTCTGTCTGTATAAGAAAAAATGACTAAAAAATGTGAAGTTACTAAGATTTCAACTAGTTCTCTTGATCCCATAAGCTCTAGTAGGATTCATGTGCTGTAATAGAACATGCACTATGGAAATTTCTCACCCGTAGAGGATCCTCTCCTTCCAACCCTCAATCACCCCAGATACTCCAAAATGGTTACTCTTTCTTCAATATTCAGTTCACCTAAGTCAATAATGTGCATCAGATCATGCATGTATCTACATGGAAAGGAAACACAAAATACATCATGGAGTCTATATAGTGGTGAGGGTTAAGTTGGGTGGTATGCAACCTTACCATCTAATACAAAATCAAGAATATACAAATTTACCATAGAGATAACATTCCACCTAAGCAAAACATCCATAAGTTTTTAAAAGTAGATCACTTCAACAGCACAAGGTCACCCTCATCAAACTCTAAGATCCTTCTTCAGAAATCTGAATTATGATGGATCTATATTATTATCATCCACTCATAAATTATTTTTACCTTATAAATCGTATCATATAAAAACTGTTGTACCATGAGTTCTACTTCAACCAAGTCAGACAAACACAGAGCTAACCTATAAGGCCTCCCATACAGTTCTTGAAATGGAATCTTTTCAATTATCAAGTGATAGTTATTTTTATATAAATACTCCACCAATTAAAAATGGTCCTACTATTTCTAGAGGAAATCCAAAATAGAAGCCCTTGAAATCTCATCTAGGATCTGAATGGTCCGTTTAATCTATATATATGTTTGTGGGTTAAATTCCAAGATCATCCACAACTTATTCCTAAAATCTTCTTTCAAGCCTCTCCATGTCTAGGATATAAAACATGCATTATGGGAGAAGAAAATTTTCAAGGGTAATACATGAACTTATACAATCTCTTTCTCATAAATGCACCCATCATTTCTACTAAAATCCAAATTAGTGAGTAGTTCAACAATCACCAAGATAACATCATGCCCTCTAAATGATCATAAGAGAAAAATCATGAAATATATATATATATGTTATCCCATTTACACTCTATAATATCAAACGATATGTTCATAAATACAACACCATAATATTTTAATATAAGGACATTATAGTTTATAGCATATACGACATGCAACACCTAACTTAAATAAATCAATAAATATTATTATTTAAATATGACCTTTATAACCTAGAAATTGAATTGGAAGGTATTTATATGAATAAAAACATTTTGAAATATATATAATGTCTCTAATCAATAATTTTTTTTATTGATTTTAAGAAAATAATAATCGTATTTTTTAGTAAAGTCATATTATGCTACAAAAATACATTTCCTTCAAACATGATTTTTATTGCTTTTTGTGAGAAAATATTTTATTTAATTATAAAAAATATTCAAAAATTTATTTGATAAAATGAAATTCAATTTCTAAATCAACAGGTGAAAATTATCTTAGATTAAAATGATCTGAATTTACTTAAAATAGTTATTTTTTGATGAATAGTAATAAATAATAATTTTTATAGAAAACTTTAATTTTGTTTCAAGATTACACAAAGTTTATTTTATTTTAAAATGGTTTCAAATTAAAATTAGTTCAATTATGTTATTAATAATACAATTATGTTAATTGAAATCAATTTTATGGTTTAAGTTGACATAAAAATATTTTTATACTTAAAATAGTTTTTTCTAAAAAACAGCTTTTCATTGTGTTTTAAATTTTTATATTAAATTAAATTCTGAACCTTATAGAAATTATATCATGAAAAATGGGTTCCATATTTGGAATCAACATTTTAAAATTTAGTAAACATGGCCCTTTTATTATTGTTCAATATGAGTGGTAACCATAGTAAAGTTTTGTCACCTCGGAATTGGTAAAATGAGTAAAATATGGCTAAAACATTGTGATAAGGATTTAAATTTTCTCACAAACTTACCTTTATCCTATTTTTTGGTGGAGTTCAGTCATTTACATTAATGATTTAAATATTTGGCCACTTATTTACATATTTATTTTATTATGCCCATTATATTAATTTAAGTAAAAGATAATGTCAAAAATGTCATACTCTTGATATTAATATCTCTAATATTTTATAATAAAGGTGAAAAGTTGTTATATTTTGTTATAAATGTTTATTTGAAAGATAAATTCATTTTACTTATCATAGTAATTTATTTATATTTTTTAGTTATTGAATAATTACCCTAAATTATTACACTACACAGAAATTGTAATGCCCCGCCCCTCCTTATTATGTTGAGAAAAGGAAGTGGTGATACTAGGACATAAGTGAAATTCACAAGACACCAAGGGCTAGAAACAAATGATAATATATTTATATAAATTTTTTATAAAATTTTCCCTTTGTAAATAAAATAACTAAACCACTATATGATTCACAAATAAAACAATACAACTAATGGTATGCTAAAAAAACAAAAATAACAGTGTACCAATGAAAACAAAAGACAATAACCAGAAAATAACAAAAAACTCCAAGAACAAAAGACAACCACAAAACATCATCCCAAGAAACCCAACCAATATTAAAGCTCTAAATCCTCCTACTATTCCCACAGAATCATGATGTATCACTTAATAAATATGAATCCTTACCTTTACCCGTGTCCTGGTAGATGACAACTATAAACACACTGAAGTTCCCAAGAATGGGGTGAGTTTAAACTTAGTATGATTTCCCTAATGACTCACCAGTTCATACCACTAGGAAAAAACTTTTAGAAATATTTATTTAAAATAATTTAAAAGAATTAAAATAGTTTACCTCAAAACCAAAAGAATGTTCAATGGAAAGTAATAATAAAAATCATTAAAATAATTTCACATTGATTTTGATTACCCATTAAATGTTTTCACACACACACATGAATTCACAGGTCATAGTTCTATACTCATGAGTGGTCTCCCTTCAATCTACCAAGTAATCATAAGGTAACCAATACCATGTTCCCCAATGGAATACATCCCTTACATAGGGTCACATATATTAATGAACTCATACTAACCATATATCCAAAATTCCATGAAATAACATTCCACGTAAAACAGTTCTTTCTATAAATTATTTTGGTAAAACATTTTCCATGAATCCAAAAAAACCCCAATTTTTAAATAATCATTTTAAAAATATCATAAAAAAGTATTTTACAAAGAAAATACAATTTAAAATTTTCTAAATCCATAACCACAATAAGGCTTCCATTTATAATAACATCAATATTTCACTAAAATTTCAAGAAAATAATTTAATTAAAACTAATCCTTCAATTTCTATAAAAATTGGAGATGATAGAGAAGCCACCTACCTCTCAACATTTTCTAAAAAAATAACGACACACAAATTATTCAGATTAGATCACAATGCACCATCACTTTACTAGATTCCACATGATCGTATCAAGATTGATATTCCATAACATAGATATATTGATAATGTACTGGAACTATGGTTTTAGGGGAGAGAATAAAACTATATATAAAAAGAAAGAAGAAGAATGATGACTTACTGATGAATCTGGACCTCCAACATGCTTCGATTCACAAAGGATCATTTCAGGATCAAATGGGGTCATATCTCACGAATATGAAGAAAACAGAATATAAGATTTAGAGTTATTATTCGATTAAATATGGTATCAAGAGTTTATTAGGATTAGATCCACAATTTTTTTTCTTTTATCTGACCATTCAGTGATACTACCTTAAGGCCACCCATTTTACAGTTGGATCACATGGTTTGACAAATTGTGTTCTAAACATGTTTTCCCCTCTATTTCATGTTTCATGATTTCACCTCAAAAGTATAAAAATTTTACCAAATTATGCACTTTCACAGTTACTCCCAAAGCATGTTGCACAGTTTTTTAGAGGTGGTTCATGGTTTTTACTAACCATACACAAACTGTGTACCTACAAAAACACTAAACATTTATATGCCTCCTATAAACCCCCCAAACCAAACTCAATTATTCTATGTGATCAAATTAAATAAATAAAGGGTTATTTACCTAAAAATTACAGTGTGAAAGTTTCACACCATTAGTTTTTCTATCCCCAAAAGGTTAAAAACCAAATCCATCCTTGAAATGTTTGGGCCACTTCTCAAAAAATTTCTTTTCATGCTCCCACATTTATTCTTGAATCTAACCATGTTACCATAAAACCCACACTATAATGATTATTTTCTCATTGAAGATATTTTATTTCTAATCCAAAATCCATATCAGCACTGGAATCAACATAACATCTGACTCTAGGTCAAAGTGATCCCATTAAATCACATGGCCAAGATTCAGTTGGTACTTCAGCTAAGATACATGAAACACATTGTTCAAAAAAATAAACCATGGTAGAAAATCCATCTGATATTCCACCTCAACGAATCATTCAATTATATCATAAGGGCCTATGTACTATGGTTGAAACATTCCCTACTTACTAAAAGGATTATTTACAAGTCTCTAATATATTATCAAGAACAGATGATCCCCAAATTAAAAGAAAATGGTCTCTAATGATAATCCACAAATTATTTTGGATGAATTTGAGCCATATCTATCCTATTTATGATCAACTAAATCTTCTATGTGGTATATTGTACAAGTATGGGTCCAATCATTGAATTATTACCAATTTCCACCCAATAAGGGGGAGAATAAAAAGGATTCTCATATAATGCTTCAACAGGACTAATATGTATCAAGGCTCGATAACTATTATTGTATAAAAAATACACTAAAGGCATATAATATTCCCATGATCCACTAAAATTTATCACAAAATCCCTAAGCACATCCTCCATAATTTGGATCATCCTTTCAGATTGTATATTAATTTGAGTATGATAATCCATGTTCATCGTCAACTGTGTTTCAAGAGATTGCTTCAACGAATTCAAAAAATGTGATATGAGCCTAGGGTATTGGTCAGGTAAAATACATAATAGAATATTTTTCATATTTAAAATTTCCATAATCAGGATTTTAAACAAGTCTTACAACATATTGGTTTCATAAATATGGGTTAATTGAGCTAACATTGTGAGTTGATCTACAATCTCCTATATGGAATCATGTATCCTAACCATTCTTGGTATAATTGTTATAAAATCGATGGTTATTTTCTCCCATTTCCATATTAGAATATATAAAGAATAAAATATATCATCTATCCATTGATTCTATGCCTTTACCTATGGATAGGTAACACATCTCAAGACATACTCTGCTATGACCATTTTCATGCAAACCCACTAAAACTATGATTTCAATTCTTTACACATATTGTGTATTATTGGATGGAAAACCCATCTAGAATGGTAGTAGACACTATGAAATCCTTCCTAATAATCTTAAGGTATAATGATATAATTTATAAACCATAACATTGAACTCCCATCCAGCTTCCATCCCTCAATGGTCTCCCCACCATTGAGATTCAACCTCATATCTAGACATTCAATATTGGATTTCTGAGAAACTCTAACCTATTCTACCAAATCAGGTACAACTAAAACTTGAAATAAAACTAAAACATTACCTTACGCTACACAATCTAGATTCATAACATATATGACTAATGTAATCATCCATTAATCAAAATCCTATCTTAACAACTGAGAATATTACTTCCTTTTCAATACATCTGATATATAATTTCCTTTCCCTAATGTATACAAAAGAAAAATTAAAACATCTACAGATATTCCATCCATCATCATTGTATTGGATTTAAATATATTTGTTATATATTTTTTCAAAATATTATAATATGTGAACACCATAAATTTCTCATGAAAAAGATAATTTCACCAATTCTTCAAATCATGGACAAATGCATCCAACTAAAAATCATGTGTTGGGTAGTTCTTCTCGAGAATACATAACTATCATGAGCCATAAGTAATTATATAATATCAATACATGAGAACACATCCCAACCCATATATTTATGCTTCATAAAAAACTACACATTCCAATCCAGACTCAAACAATGTGAGGATTAATGCTAATGTATGTCTAACCTTATGTTCAGGAAAGGATTTTTGTAATTCATTGTTCCATTTTAAAGTAACACCATTCCTTAAAAAATCTATTATCTATGAGTACAAACATGAAAAATCATGAATAATGAATCTATAGTATCCTACTAAACCACAAAATATCGACATCTCATAGACATTATTCAGTGCTTTCCATAAGATAACAACA
Organism: Viscum album; assembly: GCA_963277665.1. Classification (NCBI taxonomy): domain Eukaryota; kingdom Viridiplantae; phylum Streptophyta; class Magnoliopsida; order Santalales; family Viscaceae; genus Viscum; species Viscum album. The sequence continues at coordinate 1,885,417,705 of OY728132.1, forward strand.
TATATATATTTAGGATCCATTGAAACACCTTTTCCAGAAATTAAATGGCCAAGTAAACACACCTCTTGTATCCAAAAATAACACTTTTATAACTTAAAATAAAGAAAAATCTCACATGATATTCCCAATACAATATATAGGTGTTTCTCATGATATTCTTTGTTCCTAGAATACAACTAAATATCATCGAAAATTCTGAAAACAAATGAATCAAAATTCCTTTAAAAAATTAGATTCATCAAGTACATAATGATGACTGGTACATTCATAAGACCAAAAGAAAAAATTTCATATACATAATGGTCATATATGCTTCAGAAATATGTCTTCTAAATATCCTCCTTTTGAACACATAGTTAGTGATATCTTAAAAATAAGGTAAATTTAGATAACCAATAGGATGCACTCAATTAATCAAAAATGTCAACTATTCATGGAAGAGGATATTGATTATTTATCATAACTTGATTAAGGTTATGATGATTGGCATAATTCCTAAGAGTTCCATCCAACTTCTTCACAAAAAGAACCAGTGCTTCCCATATAGATGTTCTCAGTTGAATTAACCCTTTACATCCCAAATCTTCTAACTAAAATTTCAACTCACTCAATTCTGTTAGTTCAATATAATAAGATAGAAGTTAAATAGGACCGGTCTCTATTAGGAGATCAATAATGAACTCCACTTCTCCTTAGAGTGGAATCCCAAAGAAATTTTCAGGAAAAACACCAGGAAATTAGTCAAAGGTAGTTGGGAAATATCTATATCTTATCTCATATACAAATTCCAAATTAAGCACTACCAACTGATAAGATATGGTTTCAAATATTAATTCCAAAAGACCTATTCTGATTTTTTTTAAATCCTAATATCCGCTAAATAGATTCTTAATTCCATAAATAGATGTGAAACTAGGATTTTTGGCATAAACTTCAATGATGTTAACCAATCCATACCAAAAATCAATTAATATACCTCTATCTCAAGCATAGATAAATTCAAAAATATCTTAGACCCATCGATAAATATAGAATAATATTTAAACTTGAAGGATCGACACAGTATATTTCTAAGAGGAGTTTTATGATTCAAAATAGAAGGAATCACATCGACATGAAAATTCATCTAATTAACAACGTGTGAATAAATAAATGAATAGAATGTGCCCATATGAAAAAAATATTTCATGAGGGTATAATTCAAAAGTATCGTACCTCTCAGCATCGAAGGGATAAATTGATAATCCTTGATCACTTTCTTAGATCCAAATAGTTTATTACATGCTATAATTTTCCCTTCATTACCTTGTTGAGATTTTATAGGTTGAGGAGTCATGGTGTTCCTAAATAACATTGTCTCACTCAATTATGATGAGGGTAATTATTCTTCTTTACTTATCTTATTGAGGCATTCTATGTTTGAGAAACATGAGATGTATCTGTAGCACACAACCTTATAGTAGTTTGATAATAGTGTTGGAGATTTCCCATCTGATTACAATTGTGACATTATCCAGGTGTCATTATATAATATCTCTTAATATTCTCAAAATAACTACATTAGAAACATCTCACTTTACTTTTTTATAGAGGATTAATATTTACTGAACCCATGGAATGATTCTGTGGTGTCCCACTACTCTAGAAGTATATGTACCTCTTACTCTTATTCCCAACAATGGAATTTCCACCTATTCCCATAGGAATAAACATACTCCCTCCAATAGTATCCCCAGTGATATCCATTTCTTCCATGATATCTCTATTGATAAGTTAAGTATATTTCGCAATACAATGAATTGAAATCATTGAGAAAATTTATAGTCTTAATATAGACTAAAAAATGTGTTCTTTAAAAGAAACCCTAAGATAAACTTTAGGGGAAAAGTTGACTGAATTCATAAATTTAAATGCATATTCTATCAATAATATGTTCTCTTATTTTAGGCCAATGAAATCTGTCATTCTAGAAATCTGAAAGGTGTGAGGTTATAATTTTTTGTTAAAAAATTCCTCAAAATCCTCCCATGTAATTATTGGGTCAACATAATCCTAAAAACTAAATATTATCATTGTAATTATACATCCTCATGTATTTACATTTATAAATTATACTATAACTCAACATGTGTTCCCAATAATTCAAAAAACTAGTTTACTCTATTAAACTAGACTTCTAATTTTCCATCATAGAATCCCCCTGAAATATGGATGGATTATGATTTTGGAACTAAACATAATTTTCATCTTTCCATGGATAATCATTCTTAATACCCATATCCATGGCTTGAAAATCTTGGAAAATGCTTTGGACTAGCTGTTGGTTCAACTATGGCTCAGGTGAAACCACATTTTTGTAGCCTCTTCTGATTGATCCATAGGATGTATACCTAGTGTGATTTTTATAACCTTAGAAAAACACATTTATACATAACATATAATAAATTAAAGTCTTAGGAATTACAATTTACCATATTAACAAATTTCATATTTATACATTTCCTAAATCCAACCATTGTCAGCATTTTAACAATTTTTTAAAATATTAGAACCATTATTTAAAAAAAACAACCCTTAAATATTTTCAAAAATAAATAATTTTCCATCATTTCATAAACCATTAAACTCATAATGAACAATGCATTCCCAGTGGGATGTCATTATATCAATGTGTGGAATGTAATTATTATTGGCTAAACCAATGATGAAGAGATGATAACTCACCTAGAAGCTTGTTAAAACAACTATGTACCTAAACACCCTACTGAATTGAAGTTTATAATAAAATGATTAACTATGTATTTTTAAGATATACATTTCATGTTCCAATTATCCTATCTTATCTCTACCATACCAAAGGTAGACTGATAACATTTACAACTCAAGGATCAAAAAAATCAATAGCATTTGTAAAAAAAATATAGATATACTAACCAATATAGATACTATTTGTAATGTCCCACCCCTCCTCATTGGATTAAAAAGAGTCGGTGGTGCTACCATTCCATAAGTGACATCCCAAAGAAATCAAAGGCTAGAAATAAATTCCAATGCATTTAGAGAATGTTGGGGGATGATTTTCCATTAATAAATAAAATGAACCAACCATTATAAGAAGTATGAATAAAAAATAAAACTAAAGGTATACTCAACAATGAAAAACCATTTCAGAGTATCACTGGAAATGAAATACAATGATTAGAAAATATCAACAATCTCCAATACCTAAATAAAACCACAATACATCATTCTAAGTTACCTAACCAAGCACTAGTTCCTCCTAATATTACCATAGAATCACGACACATCATTGGGGAAATATGATACCTTCCATTTACCTATGTCCTAATATATGACATCTCTAAATTCACCAAATTTCACAAGAAGGGATGCATATAAACTTAGTAGGATTTACCCAATTATTTAGTAACTCATATCACTATGAAAAAACTTGTCAGCACAATTTATATAAAACAATTTAAAAGATTGTAAATAGTTTATATCAAAACCAAAAGCAAGTTACATGGAAAGTAACAATAAAAAATGCTAAAATAATTTCACATTGATTTGGAATACCCATTCTATGTTTCCACAAACACACATGAATGCCCAGGTGATAGTTCCACACTCATGAGTGGTCCCTTATTGATCCACCATGTTTTTACAAAATGATCAATACCAAGTGCCCCAAGGGCACACATCCATTCCATAGGGGAACATCTATGAATTCACTCACACTAATCATTAATTCCAAATTGAATGCAAACTATTTCACATAAAAACATTATTTATTTAAATCGTTTCAAAAAAAAATTTATGCATAAAAAACCCAATTTTAAAACCATATTTTATAAATTATCATCAAAAAAGATTTTCTAAGATACCATTCCATTTCCACAATTTCAAAGCCATAACCCAAATGAGGTATCTATCAAGAAACACATATAGATTTCAAAAAAAATTGAGAAGAATATTTAATTAAAACTAAGACATAAAGTTTTAGAGAAAGTGTAGATGAGAGATAATCCACCTACCACTGAATGGTTAGAGAAAATGAATAATAGTACAACAATTCTCAATATTTGATAACAACCCACATTCCCTTCACTAGATTACATAATATCAAATCAATATTGACATCCTAAAACATATATATATCCATAAGAGACAAGATATATGGTTTCTAGAGAGATAAAGATACTAGATCTAAGAATAATGATGACTTACTAATGAATTCATAAATCCAACATGCATCAATTCGCCATATAATCATTTCTGGATCGAAGAGGATTATCACTCAAGCCTAAGGAGAAAAATGAATTATAAATTTAGAGGGATTAATCAATTAATTATGTTGTTAAGATTTAATTGAGATTAGATCCACAAATTTAAGGGTACCATATTTACATTTCATAGTTAGGACACATGGTTTGGAAAATTATGCGCCAACCATGTAGTGTTACTTTCTTAAGGCCAACCATCACACAATTGTCTCACATGGTTTAAAAAACCATAAAAAAAACTTTAATTTTAAACTATTTAAATTTTCATTTTTTTCATAGGTAACTCATATGGTTGTTCTAAAATGTACGCCAACCGTGCGCACACCTAGTTACTCCCAAAACATGTGGCACAATTTTCTATTGGTGGTGCACGATTTCTACTAATCATGCATAAACAATGAAACTTCAAGAACAATCCCAAAACATGTCTGATCCTTTTATAATCTACCCTAAAATATACAATGTATTTTATAATCACAATGTACATAAGTAAAGGTCCATGTACATAAAATTGGGGGTGCTACAGACATAATATTTATTAAATAAACATAAAAATCAAATAAATGATTTCAAAAATAATAAAAATAATTAAATATGGATGAATTACGAGTTTTCATGAATTTTTTAGAAAATAATAACATATAATATATGTGATAAATGTTTGTATTCAAATTTTATTTTTTCATTTTGTGTTCAAAGTAAAATTATTTTACGAGTTTCAAAAATAAAAATAAAAAAATTTTATTCAATTAGTTAAAAATAATAAAAACCTTAAATAAGATAATTAGGATGATAAATAGTCTAAATTATCATCCCTTGTTCATTTTTTATCCAACTTTTACATTAAAATTAAAATTATAACCCTTCAAGAGTGAAGAAGGCATTATCATTATTAAGATTAAAATAGGGTAACTAAGGGGTTAAACCAATGAATAAGATTTAAACACCACTTAAACATATAAAAATTAAATTGGAGGAAGATATTTAAAAAAATATTATATATTTTATAATATCTATATATTTTGAATCATTTTTCTCTATAATTACCTTATTATATTTTAATTGTTTAAGAACTTCCAAGAGTGCCCCTCTCATCACTTATAAAAGGACACCCTCATTTATCTTCTTTATACAACATTGAGACATCTAGATCATCAAAAACCTAATAAATTATCTTCTAAACTTCCATAATCACTAATTTGAGGTGTTTTAATTCTTAAAATACCATTACAATGACCTTAAGAAGGGATCTAAAGGATGAATACCAAAAAATAGTTAATCATCGTACCTGATCTCTTTCAATTTGTTTCTTCTTGTACCTCCTATAAATCTATGATATTATTTATAAAATAATAAATTTAGTATCCTAAATATTCTGAAATTTTATTAAGATTAGGAAACTACCTTCACTTACCATCTTTTCCATCAAATTGGAATTGAAAGTATCATCTGTGCGTATGTACGTCTTACCATATCCATGTGGCGATGCAATTTATTTGTCATTGCCATATTTCATGAATAATAACTATGGAAAATTAAATTTTTATATATGATATTTATAAAATAATTACTATTCAATAATTTTGATATAATATCTACTTTATACCTTCCAAACTGTTGGAAAATTATAACGTTTCTCGTGTATACGTGCGGACTACCACCTCCATGAAGATATGTGAGTTTTTTTTTCATTTAAAATTTCCAAAGATGGTAATAAGGATATATTTAATTAATATATAAAGTATGTAAAAAACCAGCCTAAATGCCTCCTCAAACTGGTACCCGACCCAAATATGCGTATATTGTAAGGGAATTACTGATCCATATAGGATAGCGACTAGTACTTTGGAATCAATAATAAAGAGAGGCAACAATTTCTCCCTACCTGAAGTAGAAAACATAAAATATATATACCTATAAATGTTGAAATAGTAGAATAAAAATGAATATATATATAAATATATCATAATACAAAGGTAAAAATGGGATTGAAATAACTATAATGATACCAAAAAATATTTAAGTGACAAGTCCAACTATAAAGGATACCAATATAAGTGGCTACTCCGATATTCTCCATGCGATAGTGTGGGAAAACTCTAACCATATCACTATAAAACTACACGAACACAACTATAATAAAACCTCATTGCCTCAAAGTGGTGCCTTTCCTTTCCCTACATAGAAAGACATAACTAGGTCTTGATACCACTAAAGGGTTAAACATGGTGTGAACTAATAGGATCAGTAGGGTCTCACTCAAGTGTTCCATATCATGTATCTGAGTAACAATCCAAGCATTCTCAAATTTAAAGAAAATAAGGAATGATATATATTTTAGTAGTTTTGTATCAAATTAATATTAAAACAATTTAATTTCTCCTTTTTTCACATTGAAAAATAATTAAAGTAAATTAGTTTGAAACAATTCAATATACATATACCAAAACAGATATATCATATAAAAAAAAGAATGCATTACTTATCATATCATATCCATGGTAGTAAAACAAAAATAGTACCAACAAAAAATAGCCAAAATCCTCCAGAATCATAAGTAATGTCACATAAAAAAGGGATTACACTAGGTTAGGATATCTAGGACACTCGTAACTAACATAAAAAATTGTGCATGCATTAAGAATATAGATATATTCATCAGGTCTAGAGGGGATAGGAACACCCTAAAAAATTGAACCCTGTAATAGTTCTAATAAGTCCCTAGAACAAAAGGCCTTGAGATTAGAGGAAATCCCAATGATCCAAACCCATGAAAGTGGATTTGGCCTATTACTATTCATTCCACCAAAGTACCCAATGATTCTCACATTCTCTATTTTTCAAACAATTTCACCGTATAACTCTTTGAAAACAGTTCCATAAAACTATTTCACAATTCATTTAAAACCCTTTCCATTTACAAAAAATAAGGGAAAAAATATTTTCTCAAATACTCATTTCTACACACATAAATCAAACCATTCATATCATTTAATTTCATTTATAAATTAATTTATTGAAAATTATGGAAATTCATTTCACGAAAATAGGCTAGAGATAGAACCATATACCTAAAAACCCAATTCACACATGCATGTAACAGAAACCACCAATAGAAAGAGTAGAAAAATGAAGAAAAGGCCCTATAATTAATCAATACCTCTCATAATTTATCTAATATAACAAAAAGGGTTAGTGAAGAGGGGAAATTGCAACATACCTCAAGAACACACACCCACCACACCACAACCAATAAAATATTGGAATTTAGAACAATATCACACAACAAATCAAGAAAATAATTAATAATAACATCACCACATGTCAAAAAATATAATAGTGAAATGTAATGGTGATACCATGATCAAAGGAAACAAATAATCATAACAGATTACTCACCATGAGAGATACCTATCACAACCTTGAATGTAAAACACTGAAAAAATTAATACATAAGGGATGGAGGTTCCAAAAATCACTAGATAAGAGCTCTATGTTGAAATAAATGAGGTTTCTTGTTTAAGTAATTAACATATCACTCATACGGTGCACCACAAACCCTATCTGTGACTTTTACATCTTGTGAAATCCCTTTACACATCATGTGTTCCCCTTCATCCTTATATGCTGAGAAAATCATTAGTTTTTCATTAAAAACCAATTTTCTAACATTACATAACATGTAATATTTACATAGAATGTAATCTTTCATGTTGTTTACTCAGGTCATGACATGATTTTGGAAAACATTATACTTCATGTAATCCCTACACATCATGTAAATTCCATATATAAAACAAAAATAGAAGACTCTTAAAAAAAATATAAACAACCTCAAGAATTATCTAAACTCAGGGAGAACTATGAAAATCCATTAACACAAGTATATAATGACTCCATTATTTAAAAGATAATACATCCCAGAAAATTAGGTCATTTTCCTCAGCAAATGTTCTCCATCCTCGGGAGTCCAAGATGCACCAAATTAAAGAGGGTAAAAAGTAAATTGTAGAGAAATACCTAAAATTGGGTAATAGGATGTCACATAGTATATATGATATAATAATTATTCTATAAGGGTTAATTATTATTTACCTTTATTTCATTCCATCCATCGAAAAGTGAAAACATCATTCATGAAAATGTACATCTCTCTATCTCCATGAATGATGTAATTCATTTTTCTATCCTTAAATTTTATGGATAACTCTAAATATATAATTAATATATATGATATTTATATAATTATTAAAATTCTGTAGATTTTGGAACCATGATCAATGTATAAGGACTAGGGCTACCGAACCGAAACATGCATGAAAAATGATGAGGTTATCTCCCAAGATAATGACTTTAATATCAATTTGTTAATAAACAGGTGATAATATATTATAAGTAAATGAAATAAGGTATGATATATATAATTATGGATACATAATATATTTATGATAAATATATATTTATTAAAAATGATTTTGAACTCATAGATGTGAGACAAGCCTTGAGGTAAGGGATTTCATCTCAATTTTTACTTCTTTGGACCATATGTTTATTTCATGCACCTATATTCTATTATGAGGTTTATATAATTCCAATTTTACATATTATATAACTATTAATATTATATTTATGATATTTAAAAACTCATTTGAACTTATTCTATTAGGTTTTTTTATTTAAAAGTTACCAAAGTGGTAAGAAATTAATGTTTCAATCCTACTTTAATCGAGGTTGTTTATGCTTGAATTTCCAACGGGTAAATTATATGATATTTATCTGATAAATCTATTTTATTATATTTTACTAATTTTTTATAGTAATAAATGTTTTCTTTCTATTTTCCTTACTTTATATACTCATGATATCGAAAATATTTTTTCCATGAAAACATACTATGTTTGACTATTTGGTAGAAAATCCTTTTTCTTCCACTCCCATGTTTTTTTTCTAAAATGTTTTATTATTTATATAATTTTTAATGTTATTTTTAATCAATGTTTATCTTCTATAATTTTTTAAATGGATCATCCAATTTTTTTGAGTAAAAAAATCTTTTACTTTTTATAAAAGTGTGGAAGGAATTTTTTATTTTAACATATACACCATGAGTGGAATTTGCTACCACCAGGACCACACAATGATTAAAAGTTTTACTTACTATTTTACATTTTTTTTCAATCAAATTTTTTTCCATAATATTTTATAAATTTTTATTTTTGAAAGAAGTGATTTCAAAATTATAAGGGTATTTTTCTCAAGATATTTTACAAGTGATCTTTTAAAGGAATTTTCTTCCATGAAGACATATTTTGATGTTACTTATTTTTCACTAGAATGTTATTATATTATAAAATCAATATTATTTCTCTATATAATTTATTTTTATGATGATTTAAAGCTTATTGAAACCCATTTTACTCTCTATGGGGTTAAGTTATGATGAAATGTTAAATGTTTTCATTATCGTGTGAAATACCTATCAATGAATTATGATTATGTGATTATTGGGTCTATTGTTTCCATAAAATACATTGGGTAAAAATGGAAAACTCATTATGTAAATATGTTATGAGTTAACCTAATTTCTTGTTCATAATTTTATATGTGGACCTAGTTTTCATGTTACCTGGTTTTCATGTTGATAAAATTATGTGTGGACCTAGTTTTCATGTTCATAAGATTATGTATGGACCTAGGTTTCATGTGCATAAGTTTATGTAACGTATTTATTTCAAATCCTTATCCTAATGAGTATACATATTTATATTTATTCATGTTCACAATGTTATAAGCCTATGTTTTTTCCACATTCCTATGTCTATGTTATTGTATCATGGCTCATGTTCTTTGATTTTTTTATTATTCACATCTTATGAACTACCCAAATTTATTCCATGACTTAATATTATGATATTTGATATGAAAGGTATGGTTTTTAAATATTAAGGTAATGTTCTGATACGCTTACGTTCATGTTATACTTAATTTGTCATTGGTACCTCCCTTTTTTTCCCTTACCAAGCATATTAGATCACCATTTCTTATGTTTAATTTCCCCAATCTATTAATAACTATTTTCTAAATAGGGTATGTATAATAATATTACTATTATAGGATGATCATTGAGGGAGATGTTTAAGATCTTTCATGAAATAAATAATTTTGTATCTAGTATCCAAAGAAATTAAACATTTATGTTCCTTAGGCATGAATTTGTAAAATATATTTGATATTCATCTATTAAAATGTAATATCAATGTATAATAATGTATATTCACTATAATTTGTATCATAGGATAGGTTTAGTAAATACTTGGAGATTTAGATAAGGGATATTTGGTTAAAACCCTATGTATAAGCCTAAATATATTAAAAATTCCTAAATTTTTGGTATGATAGAGATTATGTGGTTTTCCTAGAAATACATCCCTATCTAGATAGTATATGTTAACATGGTTTTCAAATAGATTAATTTTAGGGTAATAAACCCGAACAGAGTTGGTCGGGTATATCTCAACCATCATTCTAGTGCATGGTGAATATCTTCTAATCGCACACTAGCTTTTACACTCTTAAGGGATATGATTGTGTTAATTCACATTTTATTTATAAACCATTATAAAGAACTTTAATAGTTGAGGAACATTATTGACCTATGGTATCATAGATTGAAAATAACGTGTCATGATTTGGATATCCTAAAAATTATTTTTCAAAATTATCTCATTTCCCACTATGATTATAATTTCTCACATAATGGTATTTTGTTTTCGTCAATGTATTGAACTAGGAGGAATTGTTTTAATCCTGGATGTGATGGAAAATGGAATGATTTTAATTATAATCAACCAAGTGAAATTGGTGATGGAAGGTGAAACCTTATGATTATGCGTAATCATCTTTAATGATATAAGATTAACAATGTAAACCTTGATCAGTTTCTAAATGCATGAAATATATGGAAGATATAATTTTATGAAATTTTATGAGGTAATGACTATAGATGAAAAGTTCAATTTTATTCATATAAAAAATGTTTGAAGGATCCACTGGGAAAATTACTCAAAGGAACGGGATGATGTTTTGGTTGTCTGAAGAAGGATATCGACCAAGTTTTTATTAAGGAAAAATAAAAATTTTGTTCATCCTGATGGATGAGAATAAGGGTTTCCTTAAGGTTCAATCAATGGTTGATTGTTGTAAATGTAAAAAATATGGTAATTATGAAAATAAATGTCCTATAAAGAAATCAAAAAAGGTGATTAGTATGGTAGTATGAGTAGTTGATTGTAAATAGCCCAACCCTAGTAGTCCAGAGCCCGTTGTTAATTTATCACATTGGTACAATATACAAGAAATCATATCCTAAAGGGAACAATATTTTAGTATTCTTGGTAAAATAAGTATATACATAAATCTCACATTACATTTAATAACACTAAAATATAAAACATTATAATAGTAAATATTATGAATCCTTGAACTCATTCATAGATTACTTCTTCATATCCTGAGGAAATGAAACAAAATAAGGGAGATTTAATCTTCTTAGTAAGGGTTATGTAAATTTTAATATATCATGCATCAGTAAGTCAAAATAAATATATGAAGATAAATATCTAAAAACACATTTAATGTAATCAATAACTTGACCACAAAATTCATCAATGAATAATATCAACTTAATAATATCACTAATAATAATAATTGAATTATCAATAAAGAGAATGATTAATATTTAACATCATTATTTTATACATCATGATATCTATACCATCAAATTCATATTCCAAGAATATTTAATCGATGGGTAGGTATACTCCAAAAAAAATTTAATGCTAGATTATTTATTTGTCTCATGAGACACATAAATGCCTCGAAGGGATATATATAACTCATCCGCACACATCAACAAATTTCCAATGCATTCCACATATATTTAATGATCAATTAAATTCATATAAAACATATATTATAAAAAAATATCCATATTGATTAAAGAATAAATATTTTTTAATATTTTCCCCAGTGAATAAAATAACTCTCATATTAAATATATTTATATATATTGTATGAAATTTAGTAAATAATCATATCCATGATACAAATAATATGCGTATTTAAGATAAATTAAATGTCTAATAATCACAATAAAGTGAATGTTTCTAGATAAAGTAAATGATCACAAAATTATTAAGAGAAAATAGACGATCATCGGTTCATTGAAAATATAAGTTTTATGATAAAATAATGGCCTGTTAAAAAATAATGAAAATGGAAGTGAAATATTAAAATAATCTTCCATCAAAGTTTTTTTTGTAAAATGATTGAAAATTTGTAGAATAATCTAAATATCATAAAATGTTTTCTGTGGTGAGGAAGTTTAATAACACCATATACGTTATAAACATTCCTTTTGACTATTTTTGTACTACAAATTCAAAAAAAACCATTTATAAAAACATTATAAATTCCCATTTAAAACTTTTTTAAAATTTAAGGATAACATAAAATTTACAAACTAAATCATTTGAGTGATAAAAATTAATTTATTTAAAACAATTTTGAAAAATATGGGCATAGAAGAAAAATATATCTGACTAAAATAGAAATAAAATCTATTTTTATTTCAAACATTTATTTTCTTTTCAAGTTATAAAGAGAGGAAATGTTAGAATAAAATTTTTAAAATCCTTAAATATCTATATGATAATAAAAAAGGTAGATTTTATGAAAGATATATTATGAGATTCGTTCAATGAAAATTAAGGCAATCCCAAAAAATGAAACTGGAAAATAAATACTTTTCTCTTTGGTAACATTTAAATTGTAACCCATGAAAATAATAAATGATAATTGAAAAATTAATCATAATGAATAAATAAGTATGAATGTTAAATGTATAAAAGTGGAATTACATACTCGAAATAAAAGTTAAGAGGTTCATAATATCAAATATGTGTCAATGGAATGGAAATTGACATGAAATATCTTACAAAGATCATATCATTGAAGTGAGAATTAATTAATTAATAGATTATATATATAAAATGTAAATACATATTAATAAATGGAAATAAAAAATAAAATAATCAAAGGTAGTAACAGACATAATCTTAGAATATCAAAGACCATAAAGAAGTAATATAACATATTGAAAATAAATTGAGATATGAAACCCCTTACCTCATGTCTGACTTGTCTCATATGTTCTTTATCATCATGGGGTAGGGTTATTTATCTTTATAAATAATAAAATTAGGTTAATTATTTACTTTTTGTATAAAAAAGTTCACATTTATTATTCCTTTTATTTTATCTAATAAAATTTTATATTTAATTATATCCAAGAGGGAATGCCATTATATTTTTTATTAATTTTTTGATAACACCTTTTTTTATTTGAGAGGGAACCTTACATGACTTATAGGCCTATAGGCACTGGGACTAGACATGACTTGAAGGCCCAAAGACCAGACACACAAAATAGATCCCACCTTTGGATATTTTACATGATGCCCCAATACCAACCCCAAAGCCGAATGACTAACAATGGCCCATGCCAAACTCCATGGTGCCTGATACCGATAGAGAATGCCATACCCTATCATCCTTCCCAATTTGGTTATATCTATTTGTGGTGGTGTAATTCTATGATATTTATTGTTCTATGGGAGATATATGGATCTTGATAGATTTTAATTTTTGTTTTTCACTTTTTTGGGATCCCACCATAATCGTGGATCGATTCGCTGCTGGGACTCTCGTTTGCAACTACAAGACATTAAATAGTCTCCGCTGTGACCACCCCAATGTACCATCAAGGATCCCACTACTGACACTATCAAACTTCCCAATATTCACCACTGAGATGTGCCCAACCATAACCAGATAGTTGTAACACCTCCATGATTCAACATACCTACAATTCTGAGGTGCATCTATCATTTTTGTTGTGACTTCTATCACACTAATGTAAGTTCCCTCAAGACTTTCCATCCCACAGAGTCACACCCTTTTCCACTATTACCACCAAACCTACACTAGGAGTGCCTTACCCATCCTGAAATTTTATGTTTCTAGGACAAAAACCTTGGAATTTTGTCTTAGTATTATAGGTTAGGTTTTAACACTAGGATATAACCCCAACTTATTATATTTAATTAATTTATCAATTAATTTTATGTCAGACCTTTTTAAAATATCTAATTCATAAGTCTAAAATGACTTTGGTAGTTTGAATATGATAAGAGTGGTCATTTTTTCATCATACCTAAAATAATAATCATTACATAATTTTTATTTTTATACATAAATTATAATTTTTAAACCAACCATGAAATTTTGTTATAAAAAATGAGCTATGTTAGAATCATGGATATAGTAAGTCATACAAACGTAAGAGTAATAATACCATTTTTCAATTTTCATGATGGAAAGAACATAAGTACTATTTTTTTTGTATAATTATCATTATAAAATAAATATAATATTATTTATTTATATACACTTACATATATCAGTCATGTTATGTGGTTATGAAAAATGAATCACATCACTTTGTGAAGGAGGTAATCCACATGTACGCACAAATGATGTTATCATTTTTAAATGAATGGAAAGTAAAAAATTATATGATATATTATATTTATATATTGAGAAATATATTATGAATAATATATATATATATATATAGTAAATCCATCATTGAAACTAGATGTGAGCAGTGGTGATGTAAAATGAATTACATCGGTTTGCGGAGTTGTAATTTTTCGTACACACAAACAATGGTTTTGGTTCCCATTATATGGAAGATGAGATATATATAGGGTATTAAATTAACATAAAAGAATATCATTATACGATAAATTTATATTTTTATATCATTATGTTTTAATAATATATCAAGGAGGAGGAGGAAGCAAGAAAACAAAAACTCTAAGTTATGAATGATACCTCTTTTTTTGAAAACCTACTTATCTTCTCACTAAAAGCCTTAAAAGTGAGATTTTATAATAAAAAGGACTATAAAGAATGGTAATGGAAGTAATTAATGGATTTGGATAGGCATTGGTATAAATAATTAATTCTTGAAGTGTAAAAAAAGAAGATAGGACATTTCCTTTTACAAGTGGGGGGAGGGTCACTTTTATAATTTCTTAAATTATTAAATTAATATAAAATATTTATCATTAAAAAATGGATCCCAAATGATATATTTAGAATATATAATGATTATGGTTATTAATAATATGATATGAGAAAATTTAGATAATTTTACATCAGGTTTTTACCATTATATGTTTTTTAACCCGCATTAACCCTTTTTGACAGTAAACAAGAAAATAATGTTTTTACTCTTTAGAGGTCAAGATTTATACTATAAAAGAAAATTTTTACAATAAATGGGCCATGGTTCATATTTTAAACCATATCCAAATCACTTTTATAGAGTTATTATTATTATAAATTCTAAATCATTTAATAAAATATTATTTATTATAAAATATCCATAATGTCATTTTTAGAACTCTTAATTAACTTTGAATATAATAAAATAAATATATAAAATGAATTATTATATAATCACTTCAAACATCCATAACATGTTATATTAATTTAATTTTTTTTGAACTCAATAATTAATTTAAGTTTTATTTCTTTTAAAAATTTTAAAATTAAATATTTGGTTGCTCTATTAATTAAATAAATATTGGGTTGGCTTTGAATAAGAATTTTAGATAAATATTTAACCCCCAAGAATTGAAATTAAATTAACCTGAAAGAAAAATATTTTATTTTTAAAATAAATATTTATAAAAAGATATAGGTTGTCTTTTTCTCTATCACAAAATATTATATAAATTAAAAGCAAGAAAGTGATATTTTTTACTTTTCTTTATATAAAATATTATAAAGGTAATAATCATGTTTAAATAGAAAAAATAACATATATTAAAATTTTGGTTGGTTATAGGAAGAATATACTCATTAAATAATAATAAGGAAATTTTTATTTTCATTTTTAGTCATTATCATATTCGTTTAAACTATAATTACCATATTTTTCCTTACCATGGTGATAATTATTTACAACAATTATTATTCATAAAGACTAAAAATAAAATGGTCCTATATACCAAATTTTTATATAATGATTATAAATATGTAATCATTTTTTCAAGATTCTTTTCACAGAAGTGTTAAAATTTAATTTAAAATTAACCTCACTAAGCGTGATGAAAATCATTTTTTAGGAAAATGAAATTTTCAAAGAAAAGATGATTTTACATTAACTCTATGACTAGTTGGAAATTTAATATAAAATTTTAACTTAAATAATTTCTCATTCTAATTTATTTTAATTAATAAAAATTTAAAAAATGTTATTCAATTAAAAACAGTTTTTAAAAAAATGTGTTTTAAGCATAAAAATAGATTTATACCAAAATCATGAAATTTTTTTATTCAAGTGAAATTAATTAGATTATTATAAATAAAATGGATTATATTACACTTTAATATCAAATAAAAAATAATATAACTTTAAATAACTTTATTTAATTAAAATAAATGATTGTTTTATAAAAATAGATATTTTTCACTATTCTCTGAAAAACCAATATCTTTATGAAAATAAAAAAACAATAACCCTAAGAAAATTTTGATATTATGATTTCAAAAATTATACCATTTTTATAAAATATATTTACTAAAATTGGAAAAAAAATTAATTATATTATCCATTCATAAAAATCAATAGAAATCATTTTTGAATAAAACTTATTTTTAAAGCATAAAATGACTTTACAAAAAATTATGTGCTTATTTTCAAAGAATTAATGAATAAATTTGTACTTTTATGACCATTATATATATATATATATATAAATATATATCATAATATGGTTAATCTTATTTTTACCCTCTAATTATATGACAAGGTAATAACAATCATATTTAAATAATATATTTAGTGGTTCATTTATGCTTGGTGTTGTATGTTGTATACGCTATCAAACATAATGTTATTATTTTAAAATATTCACATTTTACATTATACCAAGATTTAATAAATTGAATCCCCAATATTTTAACTTACACTAAGAAATAAAAGGTTTGATTTTTATAATTCCTTTATGGAAAACTCACATCATAAAAGGGTTAATAAAACTTATTCTTAAAAAGAGGGAAAGTAAATACAAATGTCATATAGAATAGAAATAAACTATGTTTATAAATATGATAAAATTAATGGGTAGTAGAAATATAGACAAAGAGGAGAAGACTAACACCCAAGTATTAATAGAGAGTGATAGAGAACTTGGTCAGGATAATTTTAACAACCACAAAACTATAAATTAATGATGCATGAAAAAACCATTGATTCATAAAAAATAAAGGTAAATATATAATCCTATTATTTCAAGAACTTTTTCCTATAGTTGAGGAATTATTTTACTATCAAGATAGATGACACCATAAAATATAATTACTTGATATATTTTTATTTCATAAGATGAATTTCGTCATTTGATAGTACTTTGATTAATTTCAACTTCATATCTTACTTCAATAAATGAAGATCAAAGACAATTTTTTTATCCCTCAACCACTAAAATTAATGTTAATGGATCATAATATTCATAAAATCGTGACAATCCTATCCATATGTCTCTTAATATATACAAAAACCAAACAAGTTATCACAAGTTATCTAATATAATACATTAATCTCTAAAAACTCAACATTAATGAATATTTTAACCTCAAAGGTTATCTCAAACCCTTTAGAATACACCTCCAAATATGTAATAAAATTATTCGCAAATAATATTTTATATTAATTAAAATTGTTATATATATTTATATATATATCTGTAACTAATAAAAAGTCTCAAAAAATTTCATTAATCTCCTCAAAATCATAAAAATTCAAAAAGATTTGATCTTATAATATGTTTCCCAAAATCATATTAATATTTATCTATCAAACCATTTGAGTAAAAACAATGTTATATTAATCAACATATCACATAAGTCTATGGTAGGTGTTAAACCCTTGTTTCCCTTTAGCTATAGATTCAAGCCCCATGGTCATTCCAAATGTGATGAGTTGCCTCCCAATATATGGGTTTTCAATTTTCTAGAACTAAATAAATATAATTTCTATAACATTCCAAAAAAATATGATGAATATCCTCAAAAAAAAAATATTCATAAAATTAGTTTTTAACCCATAAGGATTTCTATACATATTATTTTTTCACAAAATAAAATAATCTAATTTGACTATTATTACCTTAATAACAATTATCATGTCAACCCTAAAGGTTATCAATACCTTTAAATGTAGGTCCATAAAATATTAAAGCATAATTCGCCAAATAAACTTTTCACTAAAACAAAAAACTAAACCTAGGGGTTTTATTAACATAAATATAAAAAAAATCCTTAATCATGTTAAACTCCCAACACATAATACCTCAAAATGAGCATCTATGATTTTAAACATATGAATAAATTTAAACATAGGATACCAAGACACTTTAGGTTTATCCCATATCACTATTACATATCATAGGTTTCCATAGGTTATTGTATTTAATTCATCATACTTGTTCGTAAGGAAAAGATGAATTAACCCAAGCATATCCCTAGGAATGTCAAACTAGGTACAAAATATGGGCACAATCACCATCCACCAAAATTACGGCTAATATATACTCAATTAACTCTTTTTAGGGTTATTAACCCAAGATGTATCTATTCTAAAACCACATCCACATATAGTATCAATAAATGATTTTATTGCTTGGAAAACGACATAATCTATATCATAGAAAAATTGTATGATGTTATCATATAATTTGAATTATACTCAAATTACAGAATTAGGTTATGTTCCCTAATCTATGATTTCTTAAATCTAGACCACAACATTTCTATTAAACTTTCTCTGATACCAATTATAAATACCCTGAACCTTGTATCACTAAGTTGGTGGTGAATTTATTACATTGGAATTAGATACAATGAATAATATCTTAAAGGGAAAAATAGTTTAGTGTCATTGGTAAACTAGATAAATACTTGAATATCACATTAAATTTTAAAAATATAAAATTCAAAACATATTGAAATTAAATATTATACATCATTGAACTCATTAAAAGATTACTTCTTCAAATCCTGAGGAAAGAAAATAAAATAATGGTGATCTCAAATGCTCATTAAGATTTACATATTATAGAATATATCATGAATCAATTAGTTATAATCAATATGTTAAAGAAAATAACTGAAAATACATCTCATTTAATCAGTAACTTAAGCACAAATTGTATCCATGGATAATATCAATGCAGTAATGTCATGGAAAGTAATAATTGAATTATTAATGAATGAAATTATTAATATTATAAAACATGATTTCATACATCATGATATCTATACCATAAAATTCTAATGCAATTATAGTTTAATCGAAAGAAAGATATACACCAGAAAACTGTTTAATGCTAGGTTACTAATTTGTTTTATGAAACCAGTCAATCTATGAAGGGACATCTAGAATCGGGTCCCACTTTTCACTGTATGTCCAATGAATTCCTCATATAGTAAATTATTAATTCAATTCATACAAAATATTCCTTATCAAAACATATCCTTATTGGGAAAAGAATAAAAATTTATCAATATTTTACCTAGTCAATCAAATAACATTCATAGTAAAACACCGTATAAAAAATGGTATATAGTTTAGTAAATAATCATATCCATGATTCAAATAATATGTATATTTATGGTAAATGTAATATATGATAATCATAAGAAAGTTAATGTTTCAAGATAAATTAAAAAAATACATAATTAATGAGAGATAAGAGATGATAATCAGTTCATTAGAAATATAGGTTTTATAATAAAATAATATTCTTTAAAAAAGAGTATAAATATTAAAATAATCATTCATGAAATATTTATTTTTTTAAAAAAATTAAAATATGTAGAAGAGGATAGATATCAAAAAATGGTTAGAACTATGGGAAAGTCTTTTAACATCGTATACATTAAAAAAACTCCTTTTTTACTTTTTGTAAAGAAATTAAAAATTTGCCCTTTTGGAAAAAATTATAAATATCACATTAAAACCATTTAAAAATTAAAGGATAAATTAAAATTTCCTTAATAAATAATTTAATTAATAAAAAGGACTTTTTTAAAATAATTTTAAAAAACATGGATATAAATTTAAAATATATTCGATTAAAAGAGAAAGAAAATAGTTATTTCTATTAAATATTTATTTTTTTAATTAAATTTAGGAAGAAATGAAAAGTTAGATTAAAACATGAAAACTTTTTAAATATATATAGGATAATAAAATATATGGATTTTATTAAGTATGGATTATAATATTTCTTCAATGAAAATTAAGGCAATCCCAAAAAAATGTTATTGTATAATAAAACCTTAACTCTTTTGTAACATTTAAATTATAACCCATTAAAGGAATAAACATTAATTGAATCATTAGTCATCATAAAAAATGTATATTCATGTTAAATATATAAAGGGGTAGTATATACACAACAAAAATGTAAATTGGTGCATAATATCGAAATATTTTTCAATTGAATGGTAATTGTGATGAAATCCCTTACAAAAACCATACCATTGATGTGAGAATCTATAAACTAATAAATTACTAATATCAAATGTAAATCCACTTAAAATAATTTTAAATACAACATAAAAAATATAAACTCATTATAAAAATAATAATATAATATAAAATACAATGAAGAAGTAATATCACCCAAAGAAAAGTAATTGAGTTATGAAACACCTTATCTATGGTCTGACACAACCAACAGATTATTTATATTTCTGAATCATAAACTTATTTAAATTATTTACATAATAACCTTTTTTTAATTTATTATTATATTCATTTTATATGATACCGTGTTATATTTATCTACATAATCTATTAATTTCATGTTAGACGTTTTTATGATATTTAGTTCATATATCCAAAATGAATTCAGTAGTTTGAATATAATAAAAGAGGCCATTGTTCCTATAACACCCTCGAACCTACATTACTAGGTCCAGTTCGAAAATCATAAACATTACATATGTGGATTTTATACCAATGAAGATGACCAATTTTTCATCATCCAAAACTTACAAAATCAATATTGGATCAGTTGCATACTCTAAGAAGTTTTTGGTTTACAGTTTTAGAGTATTATAAAAAATGCTCACATAAACAATACCCATGAATTCTAGAGAGAAATTTTCCCACTATACCCATCTTTTCATTTTCCATATTAGGTCTTTATCATCATCCAAATTAAAAACTTCTAGGTATAATTCATTTCACATCATTCCTAATAACCTGGGAAAAAGGAAACCTAAGAAGGGTCCATTCAAATACTCAGTAAGGGTAAACATAAGCATTAAAAATTTAATTTCATATGTGATTATAATAAAAACATATGTATATGATGATATAATCATAGTGAATTATCATAACATAAGAGAACTCATACCCATCAAAACTGGATCAATAAATATGCGGCATTTCATAAAGCATTAACAAATGTAAGAGTTATGAGAATCAATAATCATAATCCATGTGATGTAAATAAGTAGTCAAAAGAATCATTTAAAAACCCATAGTAAGTATAAATAAAATTTGTTGGTATTCTGGGAAATCATCTTCATAGAACACTTCGAAAATCCTTAAATAACCCTTATAAATGGAATAACCATACGATCAACTTCCATACCCAATGAATTAGAGATCTATCTAGTCAAAACCATTTTATAAGCTATATTAGGCTCACTTGGTGCTATCTGGATAGACCCGTCATATAAAAATTTCTAGGAACCATAAATAATGTATAAAAACTTTAATTTCATCATAAAACTCATAATTTTTTATTACTTTCATAAGTTGATTAACCCATGAAAAAGAAATAATTTCCATGAAAATTTCTTTGAAACATGATTAAAAATGTAAGGAAAATGAGTTCTATAAAAATATAATTGAAACAAAATTAACCTATGGAAAATAAATGGGTTCCATAACATTATCTTTGAAAGATGATTTTCCCATGTAAAATAAATGGGATCTAAAATAATCTCTTTGAAAAAATCATAATTCTTCAAGGGAAAGAATTAGGATGGTATAATTTCGGCATATCCTTAGTGGATCATAAGTAACATCTAGTATTGTTGATGTTTATGAATGGAAATACCGTTAAAAGATAAACTAATACATTCTTGAGATTTTTTTTTTAATTTTTGAAAATCATTTTAATAACTAAAAATTCACTAAATATTGTGAAAATAATTTAATTTGAAAATAAAATTCGAAACATATAAAAGTTAAAATTAATTAATGGTCATGATAGAGTGAAAAAATATTGGTGTTGTAAATGTTAAAAATAAACATTCTTCTCAAAACATTCTATAAATGGGAGACAAAAGTGACCTATTTTAGAAAAATTAATAAATTTAATTTTACAACCATTTTAAAGATTGATAATGATCATGAAAAATATATTTACTAAATAATTTATTTTTAGAAGATAATTTTTTTAAAAAAATTTGGAAAATATTGATAAAAAGATAATTATTCTCGATCAAAAAGAAAGATACATGATTGGTATCACTTAAAAAAACATTTTTGATATTTCTTCAAAAACAAGGGAGGAGATGGAAGTTAAATATTTGAACCACAATAATTTAAAAGGGATAATAAAATATATTTCATTAAAAAAAATAAGATCATATTATTTTCTCTCAGTTAACCTTTATCATAAACAATCCCAAAAATAAAGAATATTGTAACACAAAGGCTTTACCACTTTAGAAACTCTTCAATCGTAAGCCTCGTGAAATAATAACTTCAAATGATACTATAAAATTAATGTAAATAGATATATTAATCATATTCCATGTAAAAATTTAATTATATGAACCTCATAAAATATTATAGGTCTGTATCATAAACATATGTCCCATTAAAATAAATTTGTCATGATTAAACATTAAATTGGTCATATCACTTAATTGAGAGTTAATAAACAGAGATATTACAGGTAAAAATTTAAATATTCAAGAAACATGATTACATAAATAATAAAAATTTTGATATTAATTCACACATAATCATATCATAAGAGATTCAATGAAAGAAGAGTTATAACCAAATGAAATGAAATTGAGTTAAAAACCCCTTTACCACTTGGTAACATTCAAGAAAAATCCAATTGGATTGAATAATTCAAAATAAAACATAAAATGTAATTATGTTTGAAGGATCCATGATATTAAATTTAAAATGGCTGTTATATTCACTATATAAAATAAATTTTGTGCATAACATTAAAATATATCTGAATGAAAAAAAAATCAGACAAATCCCTTTACTGCGTTGGTAATCACTTGGTCAAACCCACATGAAAGGGAAAAAATCGTATGGATTTTTAAATCCAAATTATTTTTATAAAAATAATAATAAAATAAATTCATGAGAACTATATTTGTCACATAATAATTGTTTTTGGTAAATATGGAATATGTCACACAGAAGTAAAAGAGAGATGAGAAACCCTTAAATTGAGTCCATAATTTCGATATATGTAATTTAAATCTTGTATAATATGTTTACATAAATTATATTATTTCTTAAGAAAATATTCTAGGTTTAATACCTTATACTTAAAATCATTTATTTTATTTATTTTCAATTATATATTTAAACACTTAATTAGTTAAGTACACTTCGGGTGTTTTGAGGATGATTGGTTCATTATTTTAAAATAAATATAGTGTGTGTACCATAGTAAAGATGGTTATTATTCCATCATCTCAAGAAAAATAATCATGAAATAATTATTATTTTAATACATCTATTATAATTTTAAAACAAATAATTAAATATGGTTATGAAAAATGAACTATGTTATGATCATGGAGATGAGAGGCCATACATACTCATAAGTAAGGTTTCCCTTTTTCAATGACCATTATGGAAAAAAGGTAATTAATATTTTATCATTAAAGAATTATAATAATATCATAAATACTATATTATTTCTTTAAATATAATTATATATATATCATCCATGTGATTTAGTGATGAAAAAAGGGTCACATCACTTCGTGGAGGTGGCAGTCCACATGAACACACAAACAACGTTATCATTTTTTAGTGTTATAGAAAAATGATATATTATCATTTAATAATTATAAATACATGATTAATATAATAATTATTTTATTTATATCACATAAATTCATTAAATTTATCAATATTACCTTTCATTACATGTGTTATTGAAAAATGAATCACATCGCTTCGTGATGTAGTAGTCCACCGACATTATTTTATCCCCCATGGAATGAAAATTAAGAATTTTTATGTGATATAATAACTAAATTTGTATAAATATTATATATATATATATATATATTAAATCCATCATTAGAACAATTCTTGAGAGGTGGTGATGGAAAAATAATGACATCAGTTAGAAATGTAGTAGTTTTCCTCACACATGAATGATTATTTCATATCCCATTTGATAGAAGGGGACATGTATTTAGGATATTTTATTAACATAATAACATATAATTATATAATAAACAATTTTTTTATTACATAATAATTATTTAATTCGATTTTAAGGATATGTAATAAGAAATAATATAAAATCCCACGGTTAAGCATGGTACCTCTTCTTCAGACAACCTACTTAGGTAAAACACCCAAAAACTAACTAGAATGGTTTTATGATAAAAATAATGGATATATGTAATGTTTAAGGGATTAATTAAGATATTTGGGCTGGTATTTTCCTATAAAAATTCTTTGAAGGAGTGAAGAGGAGAGGACAAGGGTGACCTTTTATATGTGAGGTGAGGGACACACTTGTAATGTTTGAGAAGAAAAATATATACACATATTTTTCATATAAAAAGAGGACAAAATATATACCATTATCAATAATTATACAATATAAGTTCAAAATAACACCCTAAAATATATTTTATAAAAGTTTTTAATCCATCTTAACCCCTACCCTTTTAGTTTAAACCCTACAAATATGTTTTTACCATAACCACAGTAATTGTTTTTTCTATTTTTACTATTAATTATGACTAAAAATTTAGTTGAACTTAGAATATAATATAATATTATATTATTCCAATTATTTAATCCATTTTTATAAATTAAATTCACATAATTATAATAATTTAATTTAAAATTAAACCTGCAGACTTGAAGAAAAAGCGGGTTTTCAAGAAGTTTATTTTTCATGAAAAAGATGATTTTATATTAACTCTATGAACAATAATAATTTTTATATAAATTTAATTTAATATTTATGGATATATAATATATAATATTCTCTTAATTAATTCCTCTATGGGTTTTTATATTCATTAAAATAGAGAAATGTTAAACACTTTAAAACAGTTTTCCAAAAAATACAATTTTTAAACCCATAAATTAACTTATTATAAAATCCAATATAAATATTATTAAAATGTAATCAAGAGGATAAAATATAAATAAATAATAAATATTTTACTCTAAATATTATTCAAAACATAATGTTACTTTTATGTTATTTATTTTTTTGAAAATAAATGTCGTTACAAAAATCTGTATTTTTCTCAATTTACAAAAAAAATCAATATTTTACAAAAAAAATTCCTAGATTTCTCCCAATTTAAATTTAAATATGATGATTTTAAAAATTTATTTATTTTTATCAAATTAACTTTATAAAAACCCAATAAATGAATTATAATATTTCTCACAAAAATAAATAAAAACATTTTTGTTTAAAACCGATTTTTAAAGAATAAAATTAATGTTGTAAAAATTGAGTGATCAGTTACTAGGAAATTATCAAAAAATTTATATTTACTAATAAATTTATATATACTATGTTCTATTCCTTCCCCTCTAATTTAAAAACTAAGTTATAATATTAATATTTAAAATAATATTATTTCAGGGTTCGTTTAAGCTCGATGTTGTCTGTCTTTTATGCTATCTGACATCGCTTTTTTTTTAATCACAAGGTGTTACATTATACCCCTATAATAAAATGTTTCATCAAAATTTAAAATTTATCTTAGGAAATAATGTTTTTAAATTTGAAAATATATTCATTGGAAACCCACATCGTAAAATGGGTTAATAAAACATTCCCTTCTAAAGATGGAAAGGGAAATATAAATGTCACCACATAACTAGTTTTCAACATATGAGAAAATTGGTGGAATGTAAAGATGTGTACATGGAATAAAATCACAAATAATTATGGAGATTTATAGATATCATTGATAATAATAAAGTGAATGATCAATATAATGTTAAGGTCCTCAAAACGATAAATCTGTGATGAGTTAAATGACCATTGCTTCATCAGATATAAAGGTAATAAGATATTTTTTTTGGTTTCAAGATCCTTTTCATATAGATAAAGAATTATTTTACCATCTATACTTAATAAATAATTATATATACTTACATGATAAGTTAAATTTCATCCTTTAATCAATTTCCATGAGAATATCATCTTTTTCACTAAATGATGAGTATTATAATGATTTTTTATTCCTAAATAATTATAAATAAAATTTTAAAGGATTAGATAACCATATAAGGGATAAAAATATATTCCACTTATCATTATTAATTTATCATAAATGGTTTTCACATGGTAATAAAATTCCCAGAATGAATAAACCTTTATATAATGAAATAATAAATTAATCTACAAAATTTGATAGTAATATCCAGGGTTCAAAATAAATAATTCCTAAATAAAATAAACATTAAAGACTATTTTTACATCAAATTATATCTTATACCTTTCATATTTAAATCCTAAATTTATGGTGATCTCATATTTAAATAACATTAATCACTTATTCACCAAAACACATTTCAATATCATGGTTATCTATATGATAAAACACGAGTTCCATTAATTTCCTAAAAATCCAAAATCATATAACCCATAAAGATTATCAATATCATAAAACATTTTTCAAAAAATTTAAAGTCATTATTTACATTAAACCAAATATTTATATATACATTAAGTTAATAAAACATATCATAAAATTTGATTGATCACTTTAAGATTTAATTGCATATACCTCCAATAGGTGTCTCAGACTTTGATCCTATGATCATACGTAATATTATGGACATATTATGGTATCCAGAACTCTTAGTATAATATCACATGAAAACATTATAATCTCAAAATTTATCTAAAACCTTACTCTAGTACAAACTATAAAAGTTCTGAACCTATACTATCAGTTCTGGTACTACTGATTAAGGTGACCCAATTTTCACCATAAAAAAACATACAACATCGATATTGGATTAATT
Organism: Viscum album; assembly: GCA_963277665.1. Taxonomy (NCBI): domain Eukaryota; kingdom Viridiplantae; phylum Streptophyta; class Magnoliopsida; order Santalales; family Viscaceae; genus Viscum; species Viscum album. Next base: position 1,885,445,431 of record OY728132.1, read on the forward strand.
ACATACCCAAGTACAATTTAGTTTTATAGTTTTAGAGATTTATTACAAAATATTACATAAACAATACACATTACTTCAAGTGAGTATTTTTTTCCACTATAACCATCTTTTTATATTAAATATTTGGTCATCAACATCATCAAAATGAAACCATTCTTGGAATAATTCATTTAACATCATTATTTATATCCTCAGAAAAAGGAAACATAAGGAGTGTGAGCTCAAATGTTTAGTTATGGTAAACATAAACCTTAATAATTTAATGTCACCAGTAAGAAAAATAAGAGTATAAGGTTGTGATGATGTAATCAAATTTCATGACCATAACATAAGAGAACTCATACCCATGAAAAATAAATCAATAAACTTTTGTCATGGAATATAAAATTAAAAAATGAAAGATTCATGAGAATCAATAACAATGATACATTTCATGGACATCATTCATCAATGGAATCATTTAAAACCCCATAACAAGAATAAGGAAAATGTGTTGGGATTTTGTGACATGATCTTTAAAGAACACTTATAGAACCCTTACAAATCGATTAACCATACTGCTAGCTTCCATACCTAATTAATTAGAGTTATATTTTGGAACAATTATATTATAAGATATATCGTTCTCACCTAGAGATATTTGGATTCAACTATTGTATAAAAATATCCATGAACCATAAATAAAGTACATAGAGCATTAATTTCATAATAAAACTCATAAAAATACTAATTATTTCGTTCGTAACATGATTAAACCATGGAAAAAAATAGTTCACATGAAAATATATTTGAAACATGATTAAAATGTACAAAATAAATGGATTCCATACCAATATCACTAAAACATGATTAACCCATTGAATATAAATAGGTTCAATAACTATCTCTTTGAAACATGATTATCCCATGGAAAAGAAACAGGCTCCATAACAATCTCTTTGATACAATCATAAACCATCCAGATAAGTAAGAATGATGGTATCATTATAACATATCCCTAGTGGAGAATAACTAACATCAAGGGTTTTTAACATCAATTAATGGAAATGCCATTAAAATATCATTAAAATATTCATAAGGAAAATACCATTTTTACATTGATGATCACTTTCTAAAAACTAAAAATTCACAAAATATTATGAACACAATTTTCTTTGAAAATAAACCTAGAATATTATAAAAGGAAATTTCAATTCAAATATTGGTCATGATGGAAGGAAAATATGTTATTGTTCTAAATATTAAAAATAAACATTCGTTTCATAACATTTTATAAAAGGGATTCAAAAGTGAACCATTTGAAAAATGTCATGAACATTCCTTTTAAAACCATTTAAAAGAACGTCAAAGATAATGAAAAATATATTTATTAATCATTGATGTTTACAAAATAACACTTTTGAAAAAAATTAGAAAACATTTATATGTAAAATAATGATTCCTGATATAAATAAATGATACAAGACCAATATCATTTGTAAACAACTTTATTAATATTTATTCAATAAATAACGGAGGAGATAGAAATATGCTTGTGAAACATATTCATAACCAGAGTAAAATATAAGATATGTTGTTCAAGAAAACAATACTATATTATTTCTTCCAAAAAAACCTTCAACATAAAAAATCCCAAAAATAAAGGATATTATAACATAATTCCTATTCCACTTTGGTAACTCTTCAACAATAACCCCCATTAATTAATAACTTTAAAAGAAACTTTAAAAATCATGAAAATATGTAGATTCATAATATAACATTTCCAAAGGGATGCATATAAACCTTATAATAGAATATAGTTTCTATAAGGACCTGAATCTGGAGCCACTAAACTGGTGCCCTGTACGTGGTTCACCACATGACCTCAAGCGTGTTTCCCCAAATGCCAGAGGCTGCCGACTATAAGCGAGGACCTTGGTGAGTCATTGAGGAAACTATAACCTCATTTGGTAAATTATACAAGGAAAAGGAAATAAAAGTCAATAGAGGAAGCAATAAACAACATACAATGACTGAAACTAAACAATGAAAGAAATGAACATATAATAATGATGATAATGATACAATAGGTACAAGTATCTAAGGAAAACATAAAACACAACAACGTGTTGAAATACAACTGAGAACAATGTACAAAAAGTACACAACAACTCCAGCAGCATCGCAATCCTAAGCTCAGTCATGTGCTCTCCAGCTCCAACCAAAAATCATGTACTTGAAGTAGAAGGGCCAAAATTCCAATCCACACCTACAACCATATAACCTATTTGGGCAGAAAAGGACCCAAATAGGGTGTGAGACTAATCCCAGTAGGCAACTACCATAAGATCTGTGCCCTACTGTCAGTGAGCAATATAGAAAAATTAATGGAAATAAATACAGCAGAGAAATAGGAATACACTAAAGTAAAAAATCCTACAAATCTCCATTCACAATCATTATTTAATTTAATTCAATCATTTAATTGTCAACCAAGGAACTTAGAATCAGCTCTATATTCCCAAGTCATAGCAAGTAACACAACAGGTATCTCAGCAGATTACCTAAACAACATGCAGTACAAAACCCAAGCTTGTTCTTTGTCTTGATGGAATCATCACAACCAACCAAAAAATATTCACACTGACTCTCTGGGTGGCTCATACTGGAAGACCCCTCTAGTAATGTAATCATACAAGGCACATACACTCTAGGAAACTCTCACCATCAATTCCCGTTCTGTCTGGTAATGATAGCTATAGACTCTCAGAGGAAGCACTTACGTATAATACCCCCTGTATACTTGATACATAACTAAGGACACTCTGAGGAAGCACAAATTCCAATTCACATAGGTCCCGTGAATGATACTAATTTATAACAGACTCTCTAGGGAAGCCCTTAATTGTCGATTCCCTCCTTAGTCTACTGCACCAGGTTCACACAACCCTGAGCAGTCTAGTTGTGCATAATCAACTTTCAGAAGCCCTAAGTAAGTTCAACAACTACATGGCTAATAGCTACAATTCATAAAAATCATATAAAAAGTAGGCAATACATGAAATCAATTATATCAAGGCAGACAATCAATGTAACAAGGTCTGCCTCATAGGCAACCTAATCCATACGGTGATAAATAGCCAAAACAAGGGAGAAAACTCATGGGGTTATCCTCAAACATGCTAATAAGAAATCATTATTCATATAATAACCTCTAGCACACAAGCAATCTAATGCAGATAATAAAACAGGATCAAAACCCTAAACCAAGATACCCGAAACATGGGAATCCGTCACTTTTTCACAAAAACTCAAAGAAATTCAACGTAGGGCAACAAACCACCTACATCGATCCTAGGAGATCGATATACTTGAACCTATACCTGTGAATTGTCCTGTATTGGAGTAGATATGCAAAAAATGTCTAAAACGTTCAACCTCAAATAACTCTCATAAGAGAAATAATCATGAAACGTGGCCAAATAAGAACAAATAACTCACTACTGTGATTCTATTACAACTGACGATGTTCGATTCGGATAAACAATGACGATTAGGTGTCTTGGAGAAGATTAGTGGTCGTACCCTTGCTCTCGGTCGATGAAGCTAGAGTAGAAGACACTTTTGGAGTTAAGATGCAACCCCAGTCCGTTTAACAAAAAAAGAGTAAGTACACGACGTGTACTTTTAGAGTACACGACGTGTACTAAGCTTTTCCGTACTCTGCATTAAGTAGCCTCCACTTCACCCCTACTTGGTTGTGTGTATGGCCATGACACGGCCTGCACACGACCTCGAGTGGCATCAAAGTACACAACGTGTACTCATAAAGCACACGATGTGTACTCATAAAGTACATGGCGTGTACTTTGAAAAAACAAGATTCTCCTCCTTTTTCCGAAAAACGGCCAGAATGTAAAAACATACCTGAAGAGAAGGTCTGGGTTCTTACGAACTTCCCCCCTTAAAGAAATTCATCCCCAAATTTGCATAGCGCGGTGCAGAAGAAGAAGCCTCGAACAACACTGGCCACTGTGACCGCATATCGGCATCCCTCTCCCAAGTCTCGTCCTGTACACAGTCGTGGTGCCATAGCACCCGTACCAGAGGAACAGACCAGCCACATAGTACCTTTTCACTAAGATCAACAATCTTGATAGGATGCTCCTCGAATGATGCATCCTACTCCAGCTCAACCAACTCGGGTTGAAAAACATGAGACGATATAAGAAGTAGTTTCGAAGCTGAGAAACATGGAAGACGTTGTGCATATCCTGGTACCTCTGAGGTAACTGTAACCTATAAGCAACCTTCCCGACTCTCTCCACAACCTCAAACGGCCCAACGTATCTTGTTGAAATCTTTCCCTGTCTCCTGATCCTCTTGTGTCCCAACCTCGAGGTAACACGTAGGAAAAATTGATCTCTGACCTTGAACTCTAAAGGTCATCTCCACTAGTTAGTATAAGATTTCTACTGAGAATATACTATATCCATCCTCTTCTGAATCAACTCCATCTGTTCTATGGTCTGCTGAACAAGACGAGGTCCCAGCATAGTTGCCTCTCCTGCCTCTAGCCAACATAACGGTGATCAGCACGGTCTACCGTACAATGCCTCATAAGGTGCCATCTGAATAGTTACTTGAAAACTATTATTGTAGGCAAACTCCACAATAGGTATATGTGTCTCCCAGGAACATCCAAAATCGAGGAAGCATGCTTGTAGCATGTACTCAAGAACCTGAATCGTGTGCTCTGACTAGCCATCTATCTGGGGATGTTAAGTTGTACTCAGAAGTACCCATGTACCCAAATCCCTCTGTAGCCCTTTCCAGAAATGCAACGTAAAGCGGGTGTCCCTATCTGAAATGATAGTACTCGAAACCCCATGAAAGCATAAAATCTCATAGATATACAACTATCCAAGCTCATCAACACTGAAGGTCTCCTTAATCATCAAGAAGTGAGCAACCTTTGTGAGCCTATCAATGACATCCCATACCGTGTAATTCCCTCGAGGCGATCTTGGTACCCCATTACGAAGTCCATCGCGACATCATTACACTTCCACTCGACAATGGGTAGATGCTATAAAAGCCCTGTTGGTCGCTGGTGCTCCTCCTTCACCTACTGAAAGGTGGAACACCTCTTGAAAAAACCAGCAACATCTCTCTTCATACCTGGCCACCAATACCAGCGGTGTAGATCACTATTCATCTTGGTGACGTAAGGATGAACTACCCAAACTGTGGAATGAAAGTCTCGCATCAGATCCTCACGTATATCTGCTTGCACCCATACGTTTCCCTAGAAACGCAAGACCTCACCCTCACCTACGGTCCATCCGAGAAGAGGGTCCTCTCCTGACACGCTTTCCCATAGGACTAGGCCTTCAGAATATGATAGATGTCTCATTTGAACTTGGTCAAGAAGGGTAGTGGTAATATCTATAGAAGAAAGAAAAGTATGACCCTGTCTTTCATGCACCTCCAAATGAATTTCCTAGAACATAGCCATAAGCTTTCACTCATTGATGGCCTCTTGAAAAGCCTGAATTTGTGTCCTCCTGCTCAGTGCGTCTGCCACAGCGTTGCCTTTCCCAGGCGTATAAGAAAGCTCCAAATCGAAAAACTGTAGGTACTCAACCAAAATCCATTGTCTCAGATTCAAGTCACACTGTGTAAAGATATACTTGATGCTTTTGTGGTCATTATATACCATAAAAGTTTCCCCCATTAGATAATGTCTCCAACAACGGAACGCATGAACAACTGCAGCCAACTCCAGGTTGTGCGTAGGATAGTTCCTCTAATGTGGCCTCAACTACCGAGATCCATATGAAACAACAGGATCCTCTTGCATAATCACTGCTCCATGCCCGATGCCATTTTCATCACAGAAAACTGTATAACTCTTTCCCGGCTTCAGAAAAACTAGAACCAGTGCTGAAGTCTGTCTCCCCTTCAGCTTCTTAAAGGCTAAATCGCAGGCTTCTGAAAAAACATACTTCACCCCCTTCTTAGTCAATCCCGTAAACAGAACTGTTAAGAATGAGAAGTCCTGTATAAACCGCATGTAGTAACCAGCTAGCCCTAATAAACATCATACCTTGAAGAAATTCCTCGGCTGCTCCTAGGTGACTACTGCTCTAACCTTCTCTGGGTCTACTGATACTCCTGTATCTGAGATGACATGACCCAGGAAGTGAATATCGTCCATCCAAAAGTGGCATTTTGAGAGCTTAGCATATAACTGATTCTCCCTTAGTGTACTCAAAACAATATCAATATGGGTAGCATGGTCGTGTTGAGTATGAGAGTACACCAAGATATCATCCACGAAACCACCATGAAGGAATCCAAGTAAAGATGGAAAACTCTGTTCATCAACACTATAAAAACTAATGGCGCGTTCGTGAGACTGAACGACATGAACAAATACTCATACAGACCATACCTTCTCCAGAAGGCTGTAAGAGGTATATCAGATGGCTTGACATGCAACTGATGATTTATGAATCTCAAGTCGATATTCGAGAACACTCTGGCTCTGCGAAGCTGATCAAAGAGATAATCTATCCATGGAAATGGATATCGGTTCTTGACCGTCAACTGGATTAGCTTCTGATAATCCACACAAAGCCTAAGGGTGCCATCTTCCTTCTTTGTAAATAGGATAGGTGAACCCCAAAGAGAAGTACTGGGTTGGATAAAACCCTTTTTCTGCATCTCCTCTAATTTTTTCTTGAGCTCCTGCAACTCAGGTGTATCCATTCTATAACAAGGAATGGACACCAATACCACTCCTGGCACAAGCTCAATAGAGAATTCTACCTCTCGCTTCGGAGGCAAACCTGAAAATTCATTTGGAAATACATCTGGAATGAGATCAAACACTGGAGGAAAATCTTACTAAGAAGTCCCTTGGTCATGCAGATATAAGCTAGAAATCTTTGTCGTAACACCGCTAAACCCATAATGCTCTGGTCTAGCTCTGCTCACCTGAACATTCCATTTTCCCTTGTGAAGAAAAGATCCTCCCTCTGGTGATGTGAAACTCACCCTATGGTGATAGCAACCGACAAAGTCCTGGAAGAAAATTAACCAGTCCATCCCAAGAATTAAATCATAGCCTATAATTTCCAAAACATAGAGGCTCCATGAAAAACGACACCCACAAACCTCAAGGGGGAAGTCTAAGCACTGACACACGCTCGCAGTTCTAATTCCCAATGGAGTGTCTAGCGTCATCATATCCTCAAAAGTATAAACAGTAAGTCTAAGGATTTCCACATTGTGCACAGAAATAAAGCTATGAGAAGATCCTATATCAAAATTTGAAGAGGTTAAAACTGAGGCTACTAAAATCATACCTCGAACAATATAAGGTCCAAGATCCTACTCCTGATGAATATTCTCTGCCGCAAAAGTCTGGCATGCACCACGGACCTATGTAGCAGCATGAGATCCCTGAGCTGACCCTCCATGAGTCTGACCACTGCGTCCGTGGCCTCTACCCTAGCATGAACGACTTGAAGAACTCCATCCCCTAATCTGCTGCAAAACTGGTAATCCTGCTCCTATACATGGAGTCGAAACTGATCCTCCATCACTAGCCACTGGAAGGAGAACCATGTAGAAACGCTGCAGATGACCCATCTTTCTGCAAGGTCTTCACTCCACTAGATCCCTCGAACATTAAGTCTTATTATTCCTATTTATTACACCCTGATAGAACACCAATTGGTTTCCAGAGGGAAGATCCTGTCTACCAGAAGGAATACCTCGCTTCCTCAGGTCACCTCGTGAAGACTCTCGGTGGAGATTCCTTATGTCTATCTGAAATGAATCGGATCTGGATGCTGAACCGCCCTGGTCCACACCTCCAGTATCCCTCAGATTTCTCTCCATGATAAGTTCCTGGTTGACTATCAAAGTAAGAGAAGTCAACTGAAAGACATGCACCAGTGATCTGATGTCCGGTCTGAGGCCTTCCTCAAACTTCCTCGCTAAAAAGAGCTCGACATTCCAAATAATGGGAGTGAAACACCGTAACTCTGTGACGAGAGAGGAATACTCAATAACTGTGAGAGTACCCTGCTACAGGATCATGAACTCTCTAGACTTGTTATCCTGAAGCATATCTGGGTAGAAGTAGTCGTAGAACGTACGCTAAAACTCATCCTAAGCCATGGCCTATTGGCGCCCTGCATGCGAAACCACATCCCACCATCTCTTGGAGGAATCTCATAGCCTATAAGTTGTGAGCTTCAATCCCCTCTCTGGAGGCATCTTCAGGTGCTCGGAGATGGATAACATAACCTCTAACCATGACTCTGCAGGCTATGGTCCTCCATCCCCTGTGAACGTGGGAGGATGATGCTGCTGAAAAACCCACGTCAGTTCGGCCATAGACGGGACAGGATACTGAGCTCCCAATAAGGTCTGCATGAATATCATGAAACCCTCTCTGAACTGAGCATCGACAACAGTGTCTGGAATCACTATAGGTTCCATGTCCGGAATGATATGCGAAACTACTGGTAGTCCCTGATCTGCCGTATCAGGCATACAGTCACTACCTGGTTCCTAACGTGCAACGGGAGGGCGTCTTGGTGCCACAGATCTGAAAGGTCAAAAGCACACCTTCATTAAAGACAAACACAGTTGCAACTTAAGAGATTAAAATGGAATAGGTGATAAAAACTCTAAAACATGGGTAAAAAAACATGACTACACGGCATGTAGTACAACTACACAACGTGTTTCCTGAAATTTTACCCTGGGTGTGTACCTTGGCCATACATGGCTGTGTAAACCACCTGGCTACAGGGTGTGTTCTCAAACTACACAGCATGTACTAACCCTTTTTCTTCCTACCCAGTTAATCCCACATGATTAGGAACACAGACTGTCCCAGCAGGAAACTACACAACATGTTCAAAGGAGACACGGCATGTACTAGACATGCCTTACCTGGCCCGTGTTGTTAACGACACGGCCTAACACACGGCCGACATGACACGGCGTGTTCCAGACGGACATGGTGTGTACGAGAAAGGTAACATAAAAAAATGTTGTTAGCTACATGGACGAATCCACGGTTATCTATACACTGTGTGTTCTAGAGGGACACGACATGCACTTGAAGGAAAACCCCATCCCATGTTGTTCATGACACGACCGGATACCCAAGTCATACTACACAGCGTGTAAACTAATACATGACGTGTTCTTACAAGAACATTCACAACCCCGTGTCCCTGCCCACACAGTCAGCGACACGTCTAAAAACTAAACGACATGTATGCATACAGTACACACTGTGTATTCTGGGTTTTTCCAGACAGTAGCCACATAACTGCACTGGAGCCCAGAAAACACAGAAAAACAAGCATTAAGGTGCCAAATTCTGATCCTCGAGGGCCCATAACACCTATAAGACCAAAGTTTGGCATTAATGATAAATAATCTCCAAAAAACAACACCCTATCAACATAGTAGGTATTTTATCGTAGCAGCTATCACAACGACTTACATATTCTATCACAACAACATGCAATTTCTAATGCAATCTAGATGGCTTGGAAAATGCATGACATGTGATTTTTTAACAAGTACCTATATGATTCATGAGATGGAATACTCTCATCTCATCGGGTTGTAACAAAATAGATCCAAAATCATATAAATAGTAACAACACAAAACAAGTGCACAACCCAATGGTGAAATCAGGTAATCTGTAACATTTGCAAAATTCAAAAATTGCAATATTCGAGGTAACCTGGATTTTCCCTTGTACACGAGTTCTAAAACTCCTAGAAAATACTATTTACCATTTACTTATTCCTTCCAATCCCTGTGTAATGTCGCTAAATAGTAAGTCAATAGAAAAGAAAAGAAAAGAACCTCATTTGATACCACCTTGTAACAACCCGAATCCGGAGCCACTCAACTAGTGCCCCGTACCCGGTTCGCCACAAGACCTCAAGCGCGTTTCCCCAAATGCCAGAGGCTTCCGACTTTTAGTGAGGGCCTTGGAGAGTCATTGGGGAAACTATAACCTCATTTGGTAAAGTAAACAAGGAAAAGGAAATAAAAGTCAATAGCAGAAGTAGTAAACAACATACAATGACGGACACTAAACATCAGAAGAAATGAACCTATAATAATGATGATAATGATGTAGTAGGTACAAGCATCTAAGGAAAATAGAAAACACAACAACGTACTGAAATACAACTGAGAACAATGTACTAAAAGTAAACAACCACTCAAGTAGCATCGCAAGCCTAAGCTTGGTCCTGTGCTCTCCAGCTCTAACCATCAATCATGTACATGAAGTTGAAGGGCCAGAATCCCTATCCACACCTAAAAGCATATAAACTGGTTGGGCCGAAAAGAAGGACTCAAACAAGGTGTGAGACTAATCCCATTAGGCAACCACAACAAGATTTGTGCCCTACTATCAGTGAGAAATATATCAAAAGCAATGGAAATAAATACAGCAGAGAAATAAGAATACACTAAAGTAAACAATCCTAAAAATCTCCATTCACAATCACTATTTAATTTAATTCAATCATTTAATTATCAACCAAGGAACCCAGCATCAGCTCTATATTCCCAAGGAATAGTAACTAACACAACATGTATCTCAGCAGACTACCTAAACAACAAGTAGTACAAAACCCAAGCTTGTACTTTGGCTTGGTAGACTCGTCACAACCAACCAAAATATATTCACACCGAATCTATGGGTGGATCATACTATCAGACCCCTCTAGTCAAGTAATCATACAAGGCACATACACTCTGGGAAGTTCTCATCGTCAATTCCACTGTGGTCTCGTAACGATAGATATAGACTCTCTGAGGAATCACTTACATCTAATTCCCCTTGTAGTCTCGATACATAACTAAGGAAACTCTGAGGAAGCACAAAGTCCAATTCCTATAGGTCCTACGAACGATACTAATTTATAACAGACTCTCTAGGGAAGCCCTTAATAGTCAATTCCCTCTTTAGTCTACCGCACCAGGTTCACATAGCCCTGAGCAGTCTAGTCGTGCGTAATCGACTGTCAGCAGCCCTAAGTTCAAAAACTACTCAGCTAATAGATATAATGCATAAAAAAGCATATAAACATTAGGCAATACATGAAATCAATTATATCAAGGTAGGGAATCAATGCAATAAGGTCTGGCTTACAGGCAACCTAATCCAAACAGTGATAAATAGCCAAAACAAGGGAGAACACCCATGGGGTGGTCCTCAAACTAGATAACAAGCTATCAATATTCATCTAATAGCCTCTAGTACACAAGAAATCTAAGGTAGATAATAAAACAAGATCAAAACCCTAACCCGAGATACCTGGAACATGGGAATATGGCACTTTTTCACAAAAACTCAAAGATGTTCAACGTAGGGAAACAAACCACCTTACTCGATCCTATGAGATCAATATACTTGAACCTAGACATGTGAATCGGCCTGGAATGGAGTAGATCTGCAAAAACGTCTAAAACATTCAACCTCAGATAACTCTCATAAGAGAAAGAATCATGAAACATGGCCAAAGAAGAACCAAGAACTCACCGATGCGATCCTATTGCAACCGACAGCGTTCAATTTGGATAACCAGTGACAAATCGGTAGCTCAAAGAAGATCTGCGGTAATACCCTCGCTCTTGGTCGAAGAATATGGAGAAGAAGACATTTTTGGGGTTAAGATGCGACCCCGGTTCGTTTAACGAAAAAAATGAAAGTACACAGCTTGTAATTTTAGAGTACATGGCATGTACTGAGCTTTTCTATACTCCTTATTAAGCGGCCTCCACATCATCCCTACATGGTTGTGTGTATGGCCATGACACGGCCAGCACACGGCCTCAAGCGGCATCAAAGTACACGGCGTGTACTCATAAATTACACGGCGTGTCCTTTGAAAATTTCCAATTCTCCTCCCTTTTCCCAAAAATTACCAGAAAGAAAAAACATACATGAAGAGAAGGTCCGAGTTCTTATAGTTTCATCTTATAAAAATATGTCCCAAAGAACGGAATTTTGGGTGATTAACCCTTAAAAAGATCATATCACTAAATTGAGAGTTAATCAATAGAGTGATTATGGGTAAAATATATAAATAAAAAATTGTACATACAGAATAAAAAAATTATAGATTAATTAATATATAATCATATCATAATAGAGTCAATTAAGAAGTGTTATCACCCAAAAAAATGAAATTGGGTTAAGAAAACCTTTACCACTTGGTAACTTTCAAGTCAAATAACCTCGGTTGAAATAATTCAAATTGAAAATTAAAATACCATGATTTGTGAGGTATTTATTATATTAAATGTAAAGGGGGAAATATATAAATCATATAAATTAAATTAGGTACATAACATTAACATATTCCTCAATAATGGAAAATTTAGATGAAGCCACTTACTACTTCGGTAATCCCTAGACCAAAACCTCAAAAAAGGGAGAAAATCATTTGGTTTTTTCAATCCTAATAACATTAATGAAAATAATAATAAAATTCATTAATTGGATGTATATAAGTCACATTATCATTATTTTGGTGAATATTGAATGTGTATCACAGAAGTAAAAGTGATATAATAAACCCTTACATCGAGTCCAGACATTCTATGTATGTCCTTTATCTCAGGTATAATAAGATTAAATCAATTATTTGATTTCATAAGAGCCTTTTCCAGTTTTAATAACTTATACATAAATCATTTATTGTAATTATTTTAAATTACATATTTAAATACTTAATCAGTTATGTCCATGTTGAGTGTTTTGATGTTGTTCGGTTTGTTGTTTCAAAATAGCATTGATGTGATTCCCATGGTCAAAGTGGTAATTATAACATAATATATATAATAATAATTAGCAAATAATTATAATTTTTATACATAAATGGTGATTTTAAAACTAATTATGAAATATTTTTTAAAAAAATTAACTACATTAGGATCATGGAGATGATATGTCGTACATACACATGAGTAACGTTTCAAATTTTCAACGATCATTATGTAACGAAGTTAAGTAATATATTATCTTTTTATAATGATAATAATATAATAAATACAATATTATTTCATTAAATATAATTATATATATCATCCATTAAATTTAATTGTGAGAAAGAGTTGCATCACTTTGTAGAGGCGGTCGTCCACATGTACACACGAATGATATTATCTTTTTTGGTGTATGAAGAAAAATGATCTATTATTTTTTAATAACAATATATATGTCATTAATATAATAATTATTTAATTTATTTCACATATATTCATTGAATTTATCCTTAATAACTTTCATGTAAAGTGTTAGTGAAAAATTAATCACATCTCTTCCTGAGGTAGTACTCCACCGTACACGCGAGCGATGTTACTATATCCCCCAAAAAATGGAAATTAAGAAGTAATATATGATATAATAACTCCATAAGTACAAAAATGTTACAAATATCACATATATACTTTAAATTTATTATTATAATATGTCATGAGAAGCGATGATGGAAAATGAATGACATCGGCTCACGAGGCGATATTCCACCATACACATGATTAATGATTTTGAATCCAATTTGATGGAAGAGGAGATGGATTTAGATTATTTTATTAAAATAATAAAAAATATATAAGAAATTTATTGGTGTTATTAAATAATAATAATTTATGAATATTTGAATGAGTTGGATGAAGAAATAAAATAAAAACACTTAGTTAAGCACGATACCTCTTCTTCGGACAACCTCTTTAGGTAAGAACAAAAATCATTCTTAGGATGTATTTATGTTAAAAATAAAAGATCTATGTAATTTTTAGACAATTAATGAAGATATTTGGGTAGGTATTTTCCAATAAAATGGGCTTTTAAGGTTTGAATAGGAGAGGTGAGTGGTGGACTTTTATAAGCGAGGTGAGTAGCACACTTATAATTTTTTAAATGAAAAATGTATAACCATGTTTTTCAGACAATAAAAGGATAAAAAATGAAAAACTATATTTTATTATAAATCATAAGTTATAAATATTTACAACATATTTTAGACAATTTTTTTAACCATTATCCTTTTAGTTTAACTCCTAGGTAAATTCATTTTTACCTTAACCGTTGTAAAATATTTCTACTACTTTCACTATTCATTATGAAAACAAATATGTTGAAATTATTATAAAATATAAATTATTATGATTACAAATATTGAATCCATTTTTAAAAATTAAATTCATATAATCTATAATTTAATTTCAAATTAAACTTTCATATGTAAAGAAAAAACGGGTTTTCAATAATTGTATTTTTAAAGAAAAAGATGATTTTAAATTAAATATATGACTAGTAATAAATATTATATGAATTTAAATTAATTTTTATAGATATATAATATATATATTTAATTTTAATAATTAATAATTTGGGTTTTTTTAATTAATTAAAATGGATTGACATTATACACTTTAAAATTGTTTTCAGAAAAAACCCCTTTTTTAAAACAAAAATAATAATAATAATATACTAAAATATAATATAAATATGATTAAAATGAAATTAAATGGACTTAATATAAATAAATAATACTTAATATGATTAAAATAATTTTCAAAAACCTAATTTTACATTTAAATTTCGTAATTTATTAAAAATAAATTCTATTTTTATAAAAAGCAGTATTATTCACCATTCATTAGAAAATCAATATTTTCCAAAAAATCAGAAAATTTCACCCTAAGTTAATTTTAATAAGATTGCATGATAAATTAATTTATTTTTATCTAATTATTTTTTTTAAATCTATAAAAATTAATTATAATATTTTCTCACAAAAAGAAATAAAAGTCATCTTTGAAGAAAACATACTAAAAATGACTAGTTATTTACTCATAATTTATAAATAAATTTATATTGAGTAGGAAATTTATATATATATTTGAAAAATTTCATACTCTATAGTTTAAAATCTAGGTTATAATCATCATATTTAAAATAATATTATGTTATGTTTTGTTTAAGCTCAACATTACGTGTCTAATATACAATAAAGTATTGCTTCATTTTTTAAAATCTCCGGGTGTTACATTTCCCCCTGCCCTTTAATAAATTATTTCACATCAATTTTAACTTTATCTCACTAAATAATTGTTGAAAATTATATAATACATTTTTTGGAAACCCACATCATAAAAATGTTTAATAAAACATTCTCTTAAAAAGAGAGAAAGGGAAATATGAAGGTCATCACATAACTAGGTTTCCACATATGAGATCATTAGTGGAAAGTGGAGATGTGGGCATAGAATAAATGAGTAAATAATTATTAAGAGTGATATAGATAATTGATAATATAAAATTTAATGATCAATATAAATTTAAGGGCCTTAAAAGCATAAATCTGTGATGAGTTAAATAATCATTCATTCAATAGATATGACGGTAATATGTTTATTTTTTCAGGATAATTTTCCTATATTTCAAGATTTCTTATAAAATATATACTGAAAACGTAATTAAATATAATTACTTATAAATTTAATCCATTCCCACTATTATCTCATGTTTTTCTCTAAATTATGAGTATTCAAAATGAATTTTTTATAATGCACTAAAATATAAAATTCTAAAGGATCACATAAGCATAGAAGCGATAAAAATCTATTCCAAATATCTTTATACATTAACCAAAATGGTTAGCACATGGTATGATAATTCCCAAAATTATTAAACCTTTATATGATGAAATAAAAAATTAATCTCCAAAATTAAAAGGGAACACCCAAGGTTCAAACTACATCATTCCTAAATAACCTCAACTTTAATAATTGTTTAACCTCAAATGATATCTCATAAATTTCAGCATTAAATCCTAAAAATGTGGTGACATCCATTTGAAATAACACTAAAAAATTATTATCCAAATACCTTTTCAATCCCAAGGTTATCTATACGATAAAACATGTGTCCCCATTATTACCTCATTATCGAAGTCATATGTACCCTAAAATTTATAAATATCTTATATTTTTACAAAAAAAATTAAATTATTTATTTATGTTAATATAAATCTTTATATACAGTTTAACCTAATAAAACATCTCTTAAAATTTAATTTTCTCTTTAATATCTTATCACTTAAAACATAAAAGGTGGGTCTAAGACATTTAACTTATGAACATACTAAATCTTATAGACCTATAATATTATCCATAACTCATAGGATAACCTCACATGAAAACATTCTAGTCTCCAGTGTTATCTAAACCCAACCTCTAATCCAAAATATAATTTCCCAAACTCGCACTCCTGTATTCGGTGCAAAAATTATAAACATTATATTTATGGATTTTATACTGATGAAGGTGAACCAATATTTTCCATCCAAAATATAAAAAATTAATACTATATCAATTAAATACCTAGGGGAATTTATGGTTTAGATTTTTAGATAATTTTGAAAAAATATTACATAAAAAATACCAATGGATTCAAGTGAGTAATTTTCCCCACTATAACTAGCTCTTCATATTCTATATTAGGTCATAATCGCCATCCAAATGAAACCCTTCTAGGAATAATTAATTTAACATAATAATTTATAACTTGGGGAAAAGGAAACATAAGAAGGGTGATATAAAATTACCAGTATGGGAAAACATAATCATTAACAATTCGATGTCATAAGTGACCATAAGAAGAGAATTAGGGTATGATGACATAATCAAAGTGCATGGGCATAAAATAAGATAACTCATACCCATCAAACCTGGATCAATAAACATGTGTAATGGAATAAAGCTATAATTATGGAAAGATTCATGATAATCAACAATAATGAGCCATGTGATCTCAATCAATTATAAGAGGAAATATTTAAATCCACATAGAAATCATAAATAGAAAGTATTGGTATCTCAAGACATCATCTTCATAAAATACTAAAATAAACTTTATACAACCCTTCCAAAAGGAATAACTATATTGTAAACTTATATACCTAATTCATTGGAGTTTTATCTGGGTGAACCCATCATATAATATACATTAGGATCACCCAACACTATCTTTGTGCACTAATTATATATAAATGTACAATAACCCCAAATAAAGTATATAGAGATTTCATTTCATCATAAAACTCATGAAAATAATCATTATTCCTTTAATAACTTGATTAAACTATAGGGAATAAATGGGTTCCATGAAAATATATTTGAAACATGATTAACTCAAGTAAAATAAACATGTTCTATAACAATAACATTGAAACATGATTATCTTATGGAAAAGAAATAGGTGTTATATCAATCTTTTTAAAGAATGATTAACCCATGAAAAAGAAATGGGTTATATAAAAATATCTTTGAAACAATAACAATCCATATGGAGAATTAACGTTGATGGTGTCAGTACAACATATACTCAGTGGAATAAATGTAATATTAAGGTTTTTTATGAATAGAAATACCATTAAAAGATCATTTAAAATATTCTCGAGGAATATAAAATTTTGTACATTGAAAGCAACTTTTTAAAACTAAGAAATCACAAAATATTTTTGGAAATACTTTACTTTGAAAATAAACTTCCAATATTATAAAGTTATGTTAAATTAAAATATTGGTCATGATGATCAGAAAATCAATTCACGTTGTAAATGTTAAAAATAAACACTCTTTTCAAAATATTTTGTAAATAGATTCAAAAGTGTCCCATTTGGAAAAAATTAAGAAATTTCATTTCAAATCCATTTAAAATTATTTTAAAGATAAGTATATATAGATTTAGGAAATAATTTATTTTGATAAAATAAATCATTTTAAAACATTTTTGAAGACATTGATATAGAAGATAGATATTCATGATCTAAAAGAAAGATATTGGATCGATATAAGATACAAAAAAATATTGATATTTATTCAATCAATAAGGGAGGATATGGAAATAATACATGTGAAATACATTAATAACCATAGGAGAAGAAAATATACATGGTTCAAGAAAATAATATCATATTATTTCCTCCAAAATAACCTTCAACATAAAAAATCATGAAAATGAAGTAGATTGTAACATAAAGCCTTTTCCACTTTGGTAACTCTTAAAATGACACATTAAATTTCATAAATATAATAAGGTTTATGGTATAAAATTTAAAAATGGAATTATATACACCTCATTAAATAATATAGGTTCATATCATAAACATATGTCCCAAAGAAAAGAAGTTTTTATTATTTCCCTTACAATGATAATATCACTTAATAGAGAGATAATCAAAAGATATTATACGTAAAAAATATAAATTGAAAGAATTTTTTTAAATATAGATTAAAAAAATTTACATATCAATTCACACATAATCATATCATTTTGTATTCAATAAATAAGATTTATACCCCAATGAAATGAATTTGAATTAAGAAACCCTTTGACACTAGGTTACTTTCGATTCAAATCCCCTTGGATGAAATAATTTAAATTGAAACTTAATATAAAATGATTAATTAATTATTCATTATATTATATTTAAAAGTTAAATTATACACATGATATAAAATAAATTAGGTGAATAACATTAAAATATTCCCCAATAAAAGAAAATTGAGGCGAAGTCCCTTACTATTTTTGTAATCCAAGATCATAACATCATGAAAGGGATAACCTCATATGGATTTATAAATAACAATAATTTTCATGAAAATAATCATAAAATACTTTTATTTTTATTATATACACCTTACAACTATAATAAGTAGGGAATATGATAAATGTCTCAAAAAAGTAAAAGCGAGACGAGAAACCCTTACCTCGAGTCTAGACTTTCCATGTATGTCATTTAACTACAATATAATAATATTACATCAATTATATGATTAATTAATTAATTTATATAGGTATTATACATTATAATTAAATCATTTATTTTATTAATTTTTAATGAAATATTTAAATACTTAATCAATTAATCCCACATTGGGTGTTTTGAGGACGTTCTGGTCATTATTTAAAAACAACTTTGGTGTGTTGACC
Organism: Viscum album; assembly: GCA_963277665.1. NCBI lineage: Eukaryota > Viridiplantae > Streptophyta > Magnoliopsida > Santalales > Viscaceae > Viscum > Viscum album. The sequence goes on from OY728132.1 coordinate 1,885,464,483, forward strand.
ATGGTCAAAGTGTTCATTGTTAAATCATTTATAGAAAAAAATAGTGAAATAATTATTGTTTTTATACATCAATGATAATTTTAAAACCAATCTTGATATATGTTTGTGAAAAATGTACAATGTTATGATCATGGAGATGGTAGGTCATTCATACTCATGAGTAACGTTTCCTTTTTTCAACGATCATTATGGAAATAAGGTAAGTAATATTATATCTTTATATAATTATAATTGTATCATAAATACCATATTATTTAATTAGTAATACTTATATATATAATCCATATTATTTAGTGATGAAAAAGTGTCACATCACTTCATGGATGCGGTAGTTCACACGTACGCACGAACACCATTATCATTTTTCTATGTAATAAAGAAAATGATATATTATCTATTAATAATAATAAATAAGTCATTAATATCATAATTATGTCATTTATATTACATATATTCATTAAATTTAACTTTATTACCTTCCATGTAAAGCATTAGTGAAAAAGAATTGATTAATGAGGCAATAATCCATCATACACACAAGCGAAGTTATCATATCCCCCATGTAATGGAAAGTAAGAAGTTGTATGTGATACCATAAATATAGGAATATAAATATGTTACAAATATATATATATATATACACACTTTAAATCCATCATTATAACAATCTGTGATAGATGATGATGGAAAATGGATGACATCTGTTCGTGAGGTGGTAGTCAACATTACACATGAATGACACTTTCATATCCTATTTGATGGAAGAAGAGATGAATTTAGGTTATTAAATTAACATAATAACATATCAATATAGTTTAGATATTCTTTTATTATATAATCAAAATTTATAATTATTTTAAGGTGGCAGAAGAAGAAATCAAATAAAAATTATTGGTTAAGAATGAAACCTCTTCTTCGAAAAACCTCCACAGTAAAGCACCAAAACCCCTATTAAGATTGAATTATGATCAAAATAATGGATGTAGTTCATGGGGAGTAAAATAAGGAAGATATTTTCACTGTTTTTTAACAATAAAAAAAGATGTTATGGTGTGAAGACTAGATGATAGGGGCGGCCTTTTATAATTGAGGTGAGGGGAACACTTGTAATTTTTGAAAAGAAATTGTGTACTCATGTTTTTATTATATAAAAAGGATAAAAAATGGACCATTATAAATTATTATACATTATATGTTATAAATATTTCTAAAAAATATATTTTAGATAAATTTTTAGTTCATTTTAACCCCTTTTTTGTTTAACCCCTGATAAATCTATTTTTTACATTAACCGCGTTAATAGATTTTTATTGTTTTCACTATTCATTTTGAAAAAAAAAATTATGCTTACCTTATTATATAATATAAATTATGAATGTTACAAATATTAAATCAATTTTTTGAAATTAAATTCACTAAATTGGTATAATTTAATTTAAAATTGAGCTCACAGACGTGATGAAAAAGTGTATTTTTTTAAAAGTATATTTTTCGATATAAATATTATTTTATATTAACTCTATAAAAAAGTCATAATATAAATATAAATTAATATTTATAGATATATAATCTATAATTTTATTTTAAATAATTTCTCAGTAGAGGTTTTTAAATTATGTAAAATGGAGAAACATTAATCATTATAAAAAAATTTTCAAAAAAATAATATTTTTAAACCAGGAAATAAATATATACTAAAATCTAATATAATGAGAAATAAAATGAAATTATAGATTATATATGACTAAATAATAATTATGTTACTTTAAATAATATTCATAACATAATGATACATTTAAATTACTTAATTTATTGAAAATAAATGACATTTTTTACAAAAAATTGTATTTTTCAGTATTCACTGAAAAACAATATTTTCCAACAAAATCCTAAAGTTTCACCCTAAGTTAATTTTTATATTATTATTTAAAATATTAAGTTATTTTTATCTAATTAATTCTATAAAATCTTTGAAAATGATATATAATATTTACACAAAAAAATCATTGAAACTCATTTGTGAAGAAAACATATTTTTAAGAATTAAATTACTTTACTAAAAATTGATTGATTATTTACTAAAAATTTATCAATAATTTTACATTAAATATGTAATATATATATATATCATACTATTTATACCCACAAATTTAACATATATTTTATAATATTTATATTTAAAATAATATTATTTCACGATTTGATTATGCTTAGTGTTGCATGTCTTGTACTCTATCAAGCATAGCTTCATTTTTTAAATATTGGGCCATTACAGTTCCATAATATATAGAATTATAATTATGAAATAATTCTAATTTTTATGCATTAATTATAATTTTTAAACCAACAATGAAATATGGTTATGAAAAATGGTCAATGTTACAATCATGGAGATGGTAAGTCATACATATGCATAAGTAATGATTTAATTTTTCAATGATCATGATGGAAAGAATATAAGAATATTATATCATTAATAAATGATACTTATAACATATATATCATATTATTTATTTTAAATACACTTATATATAGCAGTTATGTGATGCAGTTATGAAAACTGAATCACATCGCTTCATGGAGGTGCTAATCCACACATACAGATGAATGACATTATCATTTTTAATTGAACAGAAATGTAATAAATTATTTGATATATTATATTTCAATAATGATATATATTTCTTGAATATAACATTATATTTATATATATTAAATCCATATTTAAAATTAATTATGATTAGTGGTGATGAAAAATGAATTACATCGGCTCGTGAGATAGTAGTCCACCATACACAGAGATGATGGTTTTGACTACAATTTTATGAAAGAAAGATGGATATAGGGTATTAAATTAACATAAAAATCTTAGTATATATGGTATACTTATTTTATTATATCATCATGGTTGAATAATATTTCATGGAGGTGTAAAAATAAATAAATAAGAAATGCTTAATTAAGAACTATACCTCTTCTTAAAACAACCTCTTTAGGTTTAAACCAAAATCCTTAATAAGAGACTTTTCTAATCAAACCATGGACCTTAATATGTGGAAATAAAATTAATTAATTTATTTTTTTTGGAATTTTCTGAACCAAATGGTTCATGAAGTGTGAATAAAAAATGATAGGGTGTTCCCTTTTGTAAGTTAGTATAGGGGTACTTTTCGAATTTCTTAATGTATTAAATTAATATAAACTATTTTTTTCTGGTAAAAATAACTCCAAAATGATATATTTCCTAAGTATAATTAGTGTGGATCAAAATAATATCATCCAATAAAAAAGATATATTAGGGTTTTACCCTTATCTTTTTTAACTTACTTTAACCATTTTTGACAATTACCATGATAATAATTTTTTTTACCCTTTCGGGGTAAAGATAGATTCTATAAAAGGAAACCTAGACAATAAATAGACCATTTTTTATATTTAATACCATTTACTAATAAATTTTCATAATATATGTTTTTTAATAATTTTAAATCCTTGAATAAAATATTATTTATTTCAAAATATCATTAATGTCATTATTGGAACTATTTGATTACTTTGACCTTAATAATATCAAGATAGAAAAGGAATTCAAATATAATATATTCAAAAAAATTTAAAATGTAAAATTTATCTAAAAAATTAATGTAACATGATAATACATTTTAATTATAATACTTTTAACATTTTTAAAATCATATATTTTATTTTTCTTGTAATTGAATAAATAATGTATTGACGGTGCGTAAGAATTTAAAATAATTATTTTATCAAAAAAATTAAAAAGTAAATTACCTTAATAAAAATTTAATTTATATTTCACATATTTATTTATAATCAATCATAGGTTATCTTTATCCCTATTATAAAATATTTTAGATATTATAAGCAAGAAAGTGGTGCTTTTTATTTTTCTTTATATAAAATAATATAACGGTAAAAAAAATGGAAAAATGGAAAAATTGTCATATATTTGAATTTTTTATGGTTATGGAAGAAATATACTCATACGATATAATTAATGAAAGCATTATGGTAATTTTTTAGTCCTTATTATATTATTTTTTAACTATAATTACTCTATATATCCTTACCGTGGTGATAATTATTTACTATAGGTATTATTCATATTGAAAAAATGGCTTATTTAAAAAAAGGACCTACTAATTCTAAATATGTAATCCTTTTTTAATGATTCAATTAACATAACTGGAATAATTGAAATTATAATTAAACTCTCAAAGTGAGACAAAAAGTGGTTTTCAAGAAAATGCATTTTTCAAGGAAATGATGATTTTACATCAACTCTATGAAAATTAATATGTATTATATGAATTTAAATTGATATATATATATATATATATATTTACACCTTGTTATTCTTTTCAGGTACTCCCTTGTTTATGTTTTTTTTATCATCATTTCTTGGGGTGCGTTTGTGGGATTCTCAGGAATGGAGATCATTTTCAAAGAAAAATGACATAATGTTCTAGGATGTATGTTTATTTTAATTAATTTATTCTATGTATAAACATTTCAAAGACATAGTGGGGTTCTTCATATGTTTTTAGAGGTCTTGGTGTTGGGTTTTTGAGTTTTTAGTCTAAAACATGATTTTTTTACAATCTTCTTGGAGATTACATGTCATGTATGGGTATTATATTCCATGTAATGTTCTACAAGATGATTCCATGAATCTAGTTCATAGTGTGAGAGGTTTATATGCTGTTTAGAGATTTCACATCATGTTATATACAAAATTATATTTTAATAAAATGGTAATGCATTTTTTGGTGATTTTAGCCTTTATAGGTTAGATGAAATGCAATTGGATTTTATAACTTGTAATAGCCATGAGTTTGATTTTTAGGGAAATAAAATACTGATTTTAATTCTATTCCATGTATAGTCATACGTCTCTTGACCAAGAGTCTATTGAGGACGATTTTAGAGACATGCACTCCATCTGAATTATTTTTTAGTGATTGATCTCTATGGGGGTTGGATTGAATCCCCCTGGGTAAATATTCCTTTTCATATAGAAATTTCTTTGGTTGGGACTAGATTTTTTTTATTTCTAATCAGATACTAGTTTTTATTTATCATTTGTAGTTTCTTTTTGAGCCTTATCTTTTAAAGGTCGGTTTCATGGTTTCTAATCATTTTTGTCAAAGGGGGATAAATTTATACAATTTTGATGTAGCTGTTTCTATAAAATAAGAAATTGAAATGAACTAATTTTTCTTCTTAGTAAATTCCTTTGGATTTTTCATTGATTTTATGTGATATATGTTTTAAAATAATTTACGGGGAAGTAAAATGTTTTCAAAATGTTTTTTTTGTTATTTTGAAATGGGATTTTAACAAACCGAAATAGATTGGATTGGATTTGAATTTTTTTTATAAAACATTGAGCATGGTTTTGAAATTGTATTTTTACAACTGGAACTTTGTGAACCTTGGGTGTGTCGAGAAAGAGACATTGGTAGCCTTAGTGTGTGTGAAACCACTAGGATGTAAACTCTTTGATGTCAATGGAATGTTGTAGGACTCAATATTTATTTGGATTAAAAATTATTCTTGTCTAGGATATTAAGTGTCTAGAATATATTTCCCCATTGTATATGGTCTAATATTTGGTTCTTTTTGATCAATTGTATTTTTTATCAAATTTTTATTTTAATCATGGATTTTTTCTCATATTTTTTTATGAGGTTCTATCACATGACACTATATAATGATATTTCATGGACATGTGTTCACTTTTTTACCCATTGATGTATTGATACGATTTCCTAGCTATATCACTTATAATTTTCATATTTATATTTTGAAAATATAAAAATATTTTATGAAAAAAGTAAAATTATTTACAAATGAATTTATATTTTTAAAATTCTTTCTTAAACTATTTTTTAAAGCTAAAACTATTTAATTCTTGATATTAGACCTTTTATAGACTTTTTGATTTTATCCTACTAGAATTTATGATAACACCCTTATTTTTCCTTTATTTCAATTGTAGATATTGTATTTATAGATAGAGGTAATGGTATAGGAACCTTATAGCATGTAAGTTTCTCCTTTGGCCTTTGGATTTAGTTTAAGTTGGTTTGGAGGTGATTGTTGGTCACACGAAGACTTGTATTATTGTCTGTTAATTCATTTCTGGTTTACCCAATTTTCTTGGTTATATTAATTTTTATATATCTTTTGTTTCTGAATTTTACTCTTATCATATTTCTTAATTGTTTTTATATTCGATACTTGTTTTGTTCTCTTCCTTTACCCCACCATGTGATGGCCTGCTCGGGTGTATGGTTTGGTTGACCTGGAGTTGTCTATTACAAATTTGGTATGATAGGGAAAGTTCTGCCTTATGTATGTTAACACTACCTGATTTTGTTCTAGGTATTGGGTATAAAGGATTTAGGACTATTATAATTTGAATGGAAAGTGTGGAAAATGGGCCATAAATTTTCACTTTCATGACTAAACCTGAGATACCATGGGTGGTTAACATCTTTTAATAGGTTCGAGACTTAGGGATTAGGGTCATTTGACTGAACTATATGAGAAGTTTATTTAAAATTATTTATTCCTTTTGGAAATGTCTTCCATTGATAATAATTCAAAATTTATTTAAATTATTTTTGTTAAAAATATTGTTTAGAATTCTAAAAATGGTCCTATGATTTTTGGAATATTCTCATGATCCAATTTGTTATTATATTGTGATTATTATAAAATGTCTCTAAGAAGAGATCTTCTAATGCTAATAGAGGAACCTACAAGACATGATCAGTAGGAAAATCCTCCAGTTGACCATAATTTTTTAGAAGTTGTAATCAAGACCTTTTAGAATCTGGGTCATGTGAGTGTCCAGAACCCAAGATGTGTGGTGGATCATGGCTCTGAATTTACTAATAAGAATCCATGCATCATTCGTGGAGACAAAGGAACATGGGAATCTGATAAATGTCTTGAGAGGATTAAAATGATCTTTAATTTCTCTAATATTCCCAGATACTTGAAGTTTTCTTTTTTCCATTTATGTTCTCAAGGGACAAAGAATGTGAAAGTTGGATTCTATTATGCAAGATAAGTTGTACGAGGACCTTACTAGGTCTTCTTTAAAGAATATATTTAATAATAAATTTTTCCCTGATACATTATGGGTGGTAAATAATTGATATTTTATAACCTTTTAGATATGGTAGCATACATTTCTAGAGTATTCTACCCATTTTCCTTGGCTAGTTCATTTGGAACCAGATCTTGTCCCTAATGAGTAACTTAAGGCTTAGAGGTTCGAGTTAGGTATAAGGCTTAATATCAGTTAAATGTTGATTATCATGTTACTTATAACCTTTATAGAGGTATTTGATAAAGAAAATTTTGATGAGGAATACATTATAGGGAATATAGGTTTAGGTGGTGCTTTAGTTGGAGTAGTTCTTAGCTAGGGTGTATCTTCTAGCTAGAAAAGGAACTGTGAGAGTGGTTAGTTTTCTTCAATACCATGTCTAGGGGCTTCGTCATGGTAGAAACTAATTATTTGATATCATTGTAGAAATTCGGTTCATTCCAAGCCTAATAGTATGTAAGATCCCTTGAATTGTCACCATTGTGGATTATTAGTCCCTCAGAAGCATTTCTGTGAAAGGATTTCCTAAGAAAGTAAGGTAGAATCAAATATCCCAAGGGTGTTTCTAGTTCTTACTAATGCATCAATGGTTTGTTGGTCAAATCCCCAGGCTAAGGGGGATGTTCATCGGGCTAAAAAAACATATTTATGTGACTGAGTATGTTTCAGAGGAATATAAAGTAATTCCATATACTATTAGAGGTATGTTGTTTATTTTTTCTTCAGTGGTGCTAGCTTTTTTTGACACAAGTGCTACTCATTATTTTATATCATCAAATTTAGTTGACGTGTTGGTATATAATTTGGAAATTATTATGTACTTGTTAGATCATTCCACACCTTTGGAAAATATATCCAAAAGGCATAAAGTGTCATGCATGTCTGGTAATGATAGTCGATGTTGAGGTAGAATGGGACTTATTGGTTCTTGGTCATGACATATTTGACTTGATTATAAGTATAGATTGGATGATCATTATTAATAACTAGATTGAATATTATCATTTTTTGGTATAATTATTATCTACTAATGGGGTCAATAATGTCTTTTAATGGGGGAGTGGGACACTATATCAGGTAGGGTAGGGACCATTGTTTATTATGCTGGGGTAATCTCATGTCAGCTGGTAGAGATGTTTCTTGTTACAGTTGACCCTTGTTTGGGTTATTGAATTCCTTCAGTGGTGTGTGCATACCCTGGAGTCTTTCAAGATGAGTTTTCTAATTTACCTCTAGAGATTGAGGTCGATTTTACTATTGACCAGCTCCCTGGTACGATTCCCATTTTCATTCCATCTTATCGAATGGTGGATATAGAGTTAGTGGAACTTAATGTCCATCATGAGGACCTAGAGGATAAAGTATTTATTCTTCCTAATATTTCAGCATGGTATTTTACTTTATTCTTTGATAATAATTAAGATGATAGCCTTATACTTTTTATTGACTATCAGATGTTGAATTGGGTTTCCATTAAGAACAAATATCCTTTTCCTAGGATTGATGATCTTTTTTACCATCTTAAAGGGGAATGTTGGTTTCCAAAGATTAACAAGTGGTCATGTTACAACCATTTGTGGGTCCAAGAAGATGATATACCTAAGATATTATTCAATAGATGGTATGTGTATTTTGTGTTTCTAGTGATTCCATTCGGTCTTAATAATTCTCATGCGATGTTTATGGATTTTATAAACAAGATATTTCCTTAGTTCTTGTAATATTATATTTTTATATTCTTGGATGATATTTTTTGTGTACTCCAAGTTAAAGGAGGATCACAAAGACAATTTTCATATCATTCTTTGAACCATTAAGGAACAACATCTATATGGTAAGCTCACTAAATGTGATTTTGGGATTCGGGAAGTAAAATTTTTGGGGAATGTCATATCTGAGAGGGGAATCTCAGTGGATCCTAAAATATACATGTAGTGATGTCATAAGAGAATCCCAAAAAGTATTTGAGATCTACTAATTCTTGGGTTTGACTGGTTACTACAGATGTTTTTTTAGTATTTTCCAATACTGCATCTTCGATGACTGATTTAACCCATAAGGGTGTAAATTTAGAATTGAATGACAAATTTTAGTGATATTTTGATGATCTGAAGATGTGGTTAACTTCAACACTAGTTTAGATTCTTCTAGAACCGTTTTTGAGTGATGATGTTTTCTATGATGATTCAGTTATGGGTTTGGGATATGTCTTGATGCAAGTGAAAGGGGTGGTGGCCCATGTCTCATGCCATCATGAGAAGAAATACCCTACCCATGATCTTGAGTTAGGAGTGGTTTTTAATGACGTAAAAATGTGGAATTACTATCTCTTTGGGGAGTATTTTAGAGTGTATTTAGATCATACTAGGCTGAAATATATTTTTTACACTGAGGGATATGAACTTGAAAGAGAGATTATGGGTGGAACACCTTTAGATTTTTTGATTTTTATATTGAATACGCTCTTAGGAAAGAAAATGTGGTCTCTGATATGTTAATAATAAAATTACTAAAATAATCCATGAAGTAATCAGTTATGGAGTGGTCTCTCAAGTGTTTGTTTACTTGGATGATCTTGGGAGTGCAAGAGGTTGGTGGATAGGTTTTATTGAATTCGATGAAAGCTATATGGCCTTTGGATGAAAAATTTCATCTTGAGGAGGTAGAAAACACTAAGTGGTAATGCATTAGTGAAAGTATTTATATTGGGGATGTCTCAGGTGAGTAGTCTTGGTTTCTAAGTTGTTCTTTGTGCTTTTGTGTTAGGTTTGTTTTTCGATTTCCCTTGAGGAAGGAGTTGTTTGACATTTGAAACCAATCTTGTTGATCCATGCACCTTGGTGATCCTAATATGTATCATGACATGAGACATCAGTATTAGTGGAATGTAATTATGTGGTTTATTGTTGGTTTTTATCTTAGTGTCATACTTGTCATAGAATTAAGGTGGAACACCAGAGACCTTTTGGTTTGTTTCAAAGCTTACCCATTTAGATATGGAAGGGGGATGATATTTTCATGGATTTAATCATTGGTTTTCCCTCGAATACTAGTGTGAAGGATGAAATTTGGGTGATCATTGATTGATTCATTAAATGGGTGTATTTCCTCTCTATTAAGGAGATGATAAAGGTGGAATAGCTTGGGGACTTGTATGTCTGAGATATTTTGTGTCTCTATGGGGTTCCCTCTATGGTTGTTTCTAATAAAGAATAAAGGCTCACTTCCATGTTTTTGAAAGATTATCAGGAGGTGATGGGTTCCTAGATTATATTGAGAATGGATTATCATCCCCAAATAGATGGAGTGATAGAGGGGTATATCCAAGTTCTATAGTATATGCTTCAGGATTCTGTGCTTGATTTTGGAGTATATTGTGAAAATCATTTTCCTTTGGTTGAGTTTTACAATAAAATAGTTATCATGACTCAATTAGTATGGTGCCCTTTGATACTTTGTATATGCAGCCATGGATATGTCCCTTGTGTTGGGAAGAGTTGGTCGAGTGATCTGTGATTCAGTCGAGTCTCATTCAAGAGATGATAGAGACGGTGATGTAGATCTAGTAGAGATTGATCATGACAAAGAGTCATTAGAAATATTATGCAAACTATTTTCTATGGACTCTATAGTTTGAGGTTGGTGACCAAGTTTGCATAGATTTTTACCTCACTTGGGATATTTTTGGTTGAGTATGCAGGGTATGTTGGCACTGTGGGGCCCTTTGAGATCATTGAGTGACTGCGAAAGGTGGGTTATTGGTTGATCCTGTCATCTGGTTTGACATCTATCCATGATGTGTTTAATGTCTGCCAAATGAAGAGGTATGTACAAGATCCTCCCCATGTATCTAGATTGGATTAATATGATCTTGAGACTAAAACCACTTGGGTTGAGAAACCAACTGAAATTATGGATTGTCGAAAGAAGGTATTTCATGGTAAAATGATTACTCTGGTATGGGTACTATGGTAGTGTGGATAAAATATCCATGAGATATTGGAGAAGGAATTGTTGATTAGGCATCAATGGCCATTAATTTTTTTGAGTCTATGGATCTAAAGGCATTCTAAGGGAAGAAAGAATTTAAGGTTGGGATATTGTTACACACCATTACACTTTTTAGGTACTCCCTTGTTTAAGCTTTGTTTATCATCCTTTCTTGGGGTGCATTTGTAGGCTTCATAAGAATGGCGAGACTTTTCTTGGGAAAGGGACCCAAAGTTCCAAGATGAATTTATATTTGAATTAATGGATTCTATTTATAAATTTGTCAATGAATTAGAAGGGTTCTTCCCATGTTTATAGAATTATTAGTGTGGGGTTTTATGATTTTTTTTCTAAAAACCTATAGTTTTTACAGTCTGGTTGTCCATTATACACAATGTAAAGTTATTAGAAACCATATAATGTTCACCAGGAATATTTCATGAATATGGTTTATGGAATGATAGGTTTTCATTTCATGTATATATTTCACATCATGTTATGTCAAAATAGTATTTTAATAAAATTTACTATGCATTTTTCAATGATTTCAACATTCTTGGGTTACATGTTGTGTAATGAGAATAGAGGCTCTATAATAACTTTGAGTTGACATTTTAGGGTGTCATATAGATTATTTTCAATTCATTTCTCTTTTATCCATACCTCACTTGACCCAATGGACCTCGAGTAAAATTTTGGATACCTCTATTCCATCCGAATCATTTATTCCAGTGATTGATCTCTATTGTTGTCAGATTGCATCTATCTGAGTAAGATTTCCATTTTTTATTCCTTATTTTCATTGCATATACATCACTGGTTGTTATTAGGTTTCATATTCCTAATCAGATAGTGTTATTTATTGATCATTTTCAATTTATTATCTCTACTTATATTTTAAAGGTTGATCTTGTGGTTTTCAATCATCGTTGTTTAAGGTGGATTGGTTTAAATAATTTTAAGTTATGTGTTTCTATACAATGGGTAAATGTAATGAGTTCATTATTATTTTTAGTAAATTCATTTTATTTTTTCATTAATTTGAAGCGATATATGTTTCTAAATAATTTATTGGAAAGGAAAATGTTTTCAAAGTTGGGTTTTCTTTGAAAATAGATTTTCTTGATTTGGAAATGTTTTTTCAAAAACCAAAGCATATTAGATTGGATTTGAATTTTTTTTAAATTTTTGTGTATGGTTATAAATATTTATTTTTAAAAAATTTTACATTGTGAATCTTGTGTGCATCAGTAAATAAATATAAGTATCCTTAGTATGTGTGGAACCACTAGGATGTAACCTATGTCATATTGATGAATTATGATATGACAACATATTTTTCGAATCTAATCTTATAACTGCTTAATCTCTTGAGTGTATGGTAAAAATTCCCCATATTATAGGACCCAATATGCGGTACTTTATCATTTATAGATGCTTATTTAATGGTTATTTTTTTCATGGATTGGTTCTCACATTTTTTTATATGAGGTTTTATCACATGAAATTGAATGATGGTATTTCATGGAATTTTTTTTACTTTATTACCTCTTGATTCATGGATATGCTTTCTTATTTATATTAGTTTTAATTTTCATATTTCATTTTATATAATATGAAAGGATTTTATAAAAACTAAAGGGAAAATGAATTACAATTGAATTGGATATTTGAAAATTCTTTGTAAAACTATTTTTTGTGATAAATGATAGTAATGTTTCATTATTGATATTAAACCTTGTATAGACTCTATGGTGGTATTGTAATAGTATCTATTATCATGAAATAATTTTTCCATTGGGGTGGTTGTAGACGTTTTTTGCTGTATATAAGTCAATGTAAGTGAATCTTTTAGAAATTAGACTTCTCCTTTGGTTTTTACCTTCGATTCAGGTTGCTTTGGAGGTCACTGTTGATCACATAGAGAATTGTGTTCTTTTCTGATTCATACATTTTTGGTTTATCCTACATTACTTATTTTATATGTGGTTGTATCTCATATTTTTCAACTTTTTAGTCTGATCAAATGTCCTGATTTGTTTATATTTGAGGCTTGTTCAATTTTTTGGCGTCAGTGCCCTAGAACCAACTTATGTGTACTTTATGAAACATGTATTCATTGTTTTGAATAATAATAAACTCTTTTTCACATCATGATTGGTCTTCTATATAATATTTCATATGATAATGTCCTAAGAGTATTTATCTCACTAAAAGGTCATAGACATTCCCCACTAGGATAAGAACCCAAAAGTGCTACAAAATTATTCATAAATATATTTTATATAGCTGAATGATATCATTTTTGGGACAAAAATGATATTGGATATCAGAGGTGGATACTCATATGACTTTGAGGAACCTTCCCATGGTGTATTCCCATGGTAATATCTAGTGATGGATATTATGAGAATGAGACCCTCTAGTAGGAAATTCACATTTATATGTGTTATTGGATGTTCATGTCTTTGTACAAGCGTATTGATCCTTAGACTTTAAGAATATTATTTAGGAGTATTATGATTTCAGTACTTTTATGTATTGATGAAACCCATGATGATATATGTTCACGATGAGGCAGGATACGTTGGGTGTGTCATGACTAATATTGAATTAGTGAATAATTCAAGAAATGATTTTTCTCTTCTATTATATAACAAAATTTTATATCTTAAGCCCTCTGATGAAAATGATATAGCCTAAATAAATCTATGCCCATGATGTTCTATGGTAATGTTTGATTTTCAAAATTTCAAAGAAAGTGACATTGAGTACATAGGTTGATAACACAAGCATGCAACCTGCTTAATTAGAGATATCTAATAAATGAATTATATTACACAGTAAGCATCTATATGAGGTATTATATCATTTTGACATTAACATATTTCTCTATGGGTTTCATGGTGTGTCACTAGATGCTAACCTTGTACTTTATGGTGCTTCTCATAATTCCACTGAGAAAAAGGCCTAGAGGGTCCCACACTAAGTGTATCCAAAATCTCAGTTAAATAATATAATTTTATTTATTATTTTTCAAGTTGAATAAATATTATTCCTATATATAGATTATTAATTATTCATGTATTCTTGATCTCATATATTCTGTCACCATTTATTCGAGAAAATATTATGTGAGTAGAATATTTAATAAATATTTACTTTCTATTTAGTGAATATAATATTTATTTAGTTATTGGAAAATAATAAATTGATATTTATTTATTCATAAATAGTCATTATTCAAGGACTGGAAAATATTTTTTATGAATGATGGACCATGTTTTTTATGTCTGGTGATAAATAATATATATTGATTATTTTTTCATTAAACAATATTTAATTTATTTCGTAGGTTAAGAACATGTTGAGGAAATAATAATATTACTATTATCTTAGATATTGTGTTTCATAATGGATTAAATAAATATTAAAGGGGAATTTATTAAATGTTTATTTCTAAACCCTATAAGTATTTAAACCCAGTTATATTATTTTTTCATTAGATCCAATTCATTTTGGGTTGGCACAATGACAACTGGAGATAATCCACTCAATACCTAGAGAGCCCCCTCTCCATGAGCTCTCCAAAGAACATATAGAAATCTTCATCCATCATCCACTCTCGAGTATAGAGATATTAAGGAGGACACTTTGGAAGAGATTCTCATGGTGATCAAAAGTGAATGACACAAGAGTTAGGATTTCTACACTAGCACCCAGAGATTCCTATGGCGAAATTCATAGATTTATGGAACATGTGTGGATCATCGATAGAGGTAATCTAATCTTATTTTCCTACCACGTAGTGATGGTACAACATAGATTAGTTTTCAAATCAATCAACGAAGAAAGAATTATCATAAGGTAATTCTTTTAATTGTTTAAATTAATTATAAATAACATGTTATCATCGTGTGATTGGTTCTAAAACTCTATCTCTTTTCTTATTTGATTCAATTATATTGATCATGACGTTTATCATTATGTAAATATTATATTGATAATTGATCATGATATAAAGAAAATTTGGGCATTACCCATCAAAGTATTCTTTTTTTCCCAAAACCTAAAAGTGGAATTAGAGAAATCACATAATTATTTATAATTATTTAAAGATAAATTATTTATTTACACATTTTTTTAATTTAGTTTTAAATTAATGTTTAATCATTATTTGATTCTAAATTATGAGATCTTCTTCATCCTTTTTCATTTCTCATAGATAAAATCAAATCGATTAATTTTATGGCCAAAATAAAATTGATGATCTCATCTAGAGGTTCCAAGGATTATGGAAGAATAACACAAGAGTATACACCGTGTAACCGAAGCTACATGTTGTGTACTAGTGTTTAATTCAAATGGAATTAATTTAGAATTAATTCAAACCTTGTGCATTGAATACATGTGGTGCATTTAATTTCATATATGGAGTGTTGATTGGGACAACTTAGTGCATGGTCATCCAGAGTAAACATTGTGTTTCTTATATACACAGTGTTTAATCCTTTAATTTCAAATAATTCATGTATTTCCATACACGGCCTTCCTGACTAGTGATCGTGTGACTTGAAGACCACATGCCATGTGACCCTTTATACATGTATTATAATACATTTTTTTGATTCATATTATACGTGCTGAGTCCCTAGGAATGTTCCTTGGATAGATGGTGAGAGACATACACACCATGTACTTTAATCAAATTACACAGAACTAAAATTAATTTATTATACTATTTTAACATTGTCGGTATGTGTTTTTGTGTGACCATTAAGCTGATAGGAAATTCCATGTGATTGGTTTTAATATATATATATATATACATACATACATACATAAATATATATATATATATATATATTAATTTTTGTATACTTTTTATATCTTCATATCATGTATGAGTCATATTTAACATATTAATATATGTAAATTGAAGAATGACAAATGATATAAAAATCATGTATTTCATGTGATCATTAAATTGATAGTACACATCACAAATGTTTGTGATAAGTCATGTATTCCATATGTCACAAGATTAAATCGTATATGAATATAATACATGTTGGGTAGATTCGTATGGGTATTAATCGTGTTTCCATGTAGATATATTAATGTGGATAATAAATTTTAAGTAAATTTATCTAATTTGTTTAAAATTATGATGGATGAGAATATAAAGGAAAATAGGTTTAGAATAATGATACAAGAATTGATTAATTAAAGAAGATAATTAATTTATTTGATCATTATTTATCTTAAATAAGAATGATTATTAATTGGATTCTAGTTTTATTAAATGAAAAATTTGTTACGCGCTTGTGGATGATCATGAGCATAGATCATGCCTTTTCAAGTGATTGATTTAATTTAATTTATTATAAAATAAATTGTTGGAATGTTCTCTTTCTCTATTCTAATTATGTAGGGGCATGTGTGCCCAAGGTTTCTTTTATGTAAACCATTTTCCCCTCACTTGTGTATATGTAAAAGCATATATAATGGATGGGTCTCCCAATATAGTGGAAGCCGTTCTAGTTTGGAGCTGAGGAGAAACCCATCCTATCGAGATTCATTGGTGGATAGGTGGAAAGCTATAACATCATCCTTAATTGGTTCAAGATGTTTTCCCCTTGGTCGATGATAAGATTATCAACCACTAGATAAACAGACCATTAACAATTTATCATGATCATACCAATTTATTATTTTATTTCTATCTAGTTTTGTGGTTATTTAAATATGTTTGTTTTTTCATATTCACATGAATTAATTAATTAACAAGCATGAAAGATAGCACTAAAAAATTGGATTATACAAAAATATTATATAAGGAATGGTTAATCACATAAATAAATCCAGGTAATATTAAAAATCATGTGATAAAGTTAATAATTAGAAATTTATTAATAAAATAGAAAAATACATCGATATCATATATTAAGATGGTATAGCCTTCCACTAATTCATTTAAAATCAAACCATTGTTCAAATTACTTCACCAGCCAATGTTTGAGTTCTTTTAATTATCACAGAATTCTAACTTGATGTTTTGGTTTGAGTTAACTTAGTTAACATAAAGGTTTGAATTCAAGAGTAAGTCTTGGTGTAACTAAGAGGCAAAGTGTCGAGGAAATCCAATTTAAGGATTTTAGGATTGGGGAGTTTACTCAACAGGTCAATTAATTGTGAGTTAATAAACTTGGAATTTGGAATGTATAACAAAAACCCTTCAATTTTCTTAACTAACAAAAGTTGGCATAATTATTGGGGAATATGGATGATTTCCACTATAATTTCAAAGAAATATGATATTCTGATACCCATAGTGGGGTTTCGATAAAATAGTTGTAGATTAATAAATATAACATTTATTTATTTTCCTAAATTTTATCAAATAATGCAATAAATATATTTTCATCTTTCTTGTAGAAACGTCAACAAAATAACTTCCAAAATATCACTATGATCCATACTTGAGATGGAAAAACTTCTCACCAACACAGATTTCTAAGAGTGAAAAAGGTTCTTATGCATTATCCTACTCCATGAAAGAAAATTATATGTGTGGGAAGAACCTATTCTTAATGATCGTGTAAATGAGTTTAGTGATGAAGAGTTAACTCTCTATGAGAAAAATTTGAATGATTCCTTAAATGTTTAGCTTTTCATGCTATCATCTATGACTAAGGGGATTTTGAGGCAACATGAGGACATGGATTCATATAGCATGATATCTCACCTTTGGGATATCTATCATGATTAGGCGAGGTAAGAGAGATATGAGATATTCAATTTTTTGTTTACAACTAGTCTTGGAGAGCTTATTCCATCTAGGAATCATGTAGTCACAATCATTGGCTGCATTGAATGCTTAGAAATATTATGGATTAAATTCCTAGATGATTTGTGCACAAATCACATATTTTCATCACTTCCTAAGAACTTCTCTTATTTTATTGTTAATTATAATATGATAAATAAAGAGAAGAGTGTTTTATAAATTATTACATTAATTCTCCAATTGGATAAGGACATTGGGTGTGATAAAACCATAATCCTTAAGGTGAATAATAAAATGAAGAAAATGGGGAATGACGACAAGAACCATAACATGTCTAATGCTACCAAGCACCATCCATCCAAGAACAAGAAGATATAGAGGAAGGGAAAGGAAAATGAGGTATTATGTTTTACATGTGGCATGCAAGGCCACTAGAAGAAGAACTGCACCTAGAAACAAAGGAAATATAATAGTTCATTTATTATCTAATGTAATATTTCAATATATACATATTTGGTATTATATAAATCCTGAGGTATCAAATCTGTATCCAAATGCAGTAACCTATTAAATTATAAAATATTTCTTGAAGAGAGGTGTATCTACGAAATGATAATGGTGTGAGGATGGATTCTCTTTCCATTAGTGACTACCACCTTTCATTGCCAACCTGAATGATTTTTTTTAATATATTATTATTATGTACCAACGGTAACCAATAACAAAATTTATGTATCATGCCTAGATGTAGATGGGTTTATTTTCACATTTGGAAATAAAATATTTTTAGGTTATAAATAAAACATATGTTTCTCTATAGAAAATTTATATAATTGTATTTATGTATTAAATTACAAAAACCAAGTATTGGAAATTGAAAATGAATCATGTTCACACAAGTCATATGACACTATGATATGGAATCACCGTCTTGGACATATAAATTAGAAGCATTTGAAAAAGCTCTGTCAAATTAGTTATTTAGAATATTTTGAGGTAAAACCACTTGAAATATGTCATGATTTTTTATAGTGAGAAATGACCAAGCCTCCATTCATTGGATAGGGTTAAAGAGAAACAGAGCTTCTATTATTTGTTACACACACATGTGTGTGGACCATTTACAGTTTAATATAGAGGTGGATATTCTAACTTCATAACTTTTACTGATGACTTGAGTAGATATGGTTATGTATACATGAGGAGGTATAAGTGTGAGTACTTTGAGAAATTCATGGAATTCAGGAATAAAGTATGTAATCAACATGGAAATAAGATAAATAAGCTTTGATAGGATTGAGGTGGTGAATATCTTAACCAAGAGTTTATTGACCATTTATGGGAGTTTTGGATTCTAGGTCAACTCACTCCACCTTATACACCATAGTGGAATGGTGTCTGTAAAAGGAGGAGACATAACTTTTTAGTCATGGTAAGGCCGGTGATGACTCATACAAATTATCCATTATCATTTTTGGGATATGCATTACAAACTGTGACATACACACTAATCCAAGTACCAAATAAAGTGGAAAACAAAATTATCATTGATTTATGGAGTGGAAAGATACATTTTTCTTCACAAACAAATGTATGGGGTTTTGAGACATTATTTAAGCCATTATTAAGAAACAAACTCACACCCTGAGGAATAAAGTGTATATTTATAGGGTATCCTAACAAAACAAATAGATACTACTTATACAACCTGTCAGACAAGAAAGTAACCACTGCCAGACAAGCTATACTTCTTGAGAGGGAGCATATCCTAAAAAGGATTGTGGGAGAAAATTTTATTTTGATGATATTGATTATAAAGATACACAAGAGTTCATACAAGAATATATTCCATAGGTACCCATGGAAGAAGTAGTTCTTGAAACACAAAAACTGTGCAGGAGCACAAGAGAGGTAAGATAACTAGAGTGATATGGTTTTCTAGTCACCTAGGATGGTGACTCATTATTATTTTTAAAAATAATGACCCTATATCCTATAAAGAAGAAGCAGAGAGATAAAAATCTATAAGATAGTAATAATCCATCAATTTTGAAAGGGATTTCATGTATCATAATCAATTTTTAGTTATGCTCGATGGTCCAGTTGATGTAAATCCTATAGGGTGTAAGTGGGTATTCAAGAGAAAACTAGGCATTGAAGGTAAAGTAAACACCTTTAATGTAGGGCTTGTGGCTAAAGGGTTTAAACAAAATCAATGAATTGATTGTGATAAAACATTTTCACCAATTTCCATGTTTAAATCCATCAAATTACACTTGATAAGAAAGATTACCATGACTATGAAATTTTATAGATTGATGTTAAAACTACATTACTGAATGGGAACATTTAGAAAAATGTCCATATGACACAACCTATATATTTTATGACTACATGTGATTCAAAAAGGATTTTCAAGTTGTAGATATCCATTTATGGATTGAAATAATCATCTAGGTCATGGAACATTTTATTCGATGAAGCTATAAAAAAATTGGTTTCATTAAGAATGAGTATGAGCCATGTGTTTACAATAAGTTCAGCGAGAATGAAGTAATTATACAAGTATTATATTCTGATGAAATATTACTTATTGGAAATAACATACCAGTCTTATAGTATATTAAGGAATGGTTAACCAAGTGTTTCTCCATGAAGGACTTAGGTGAAGTAGTGTATATTCTAGGAATCAAGATCATATGTGATAAATCCAAGAGGCTACTTGGACAAAGCCAATGTTCATAAATTAACCAGACACTAAAGATATTTATAATGTAAAAATACAAGTGAATATTTGTTCCAGTTCCACACAGTTTATATCTTTATAGAAAAATGTTTCCTCACACATAATATGATAAAGATAGAATGAGTAAGATCTCATATGATTTAGTGATATGATCAATAATTTATTCTATTTTGTATACTAGACTTTATTTTTCCTATTCATTGACAATGGTAGGTAGATATCAAGAAGATCCTGAAGAATAACACTGGAATATGATAAAGGTTATCCTAAAGTATATGAAAATAACTATGGATATATTCCTAGAGTATCGAGGGGGTGATGAGTTATTCATCATGGGTTATACTGATACTAGTTTTAAAATGGATCAAGATGATCTAATGTCATAGTCATTATATGTTTTTTGTCTAAATGGAGGAGATGTGAGCATGAAGAGTTCAATGCAGCAAATTATCACTGACTCTATAGTAGATTTCGAGTATATAGTGTCTTCTGATGATGAAAAGGAATCTATTTGGATACGAAACTTTGTCCAAGAGATTCATGTAGTACCTAGAAGTAAATACCCTATCGCATTTTATTGTGATAATACTACAGTGGTCGTTCTTGAAAAAGATTCAAGGTCACACCAACAGACAAAGAATATAATCCTAAAGTATCACCTCTTGATTTATTTTTATAAAAATAGTGATGTCGTAGTTAGGAGATTATCCATGGAAGAGAATTTAGAGGACCCCTTGAAAAAAGATCTATCATAGTATAAGCATGTGTATCACGAGATAACTAGTAGATTGAATGTTGTTTGTAATTGGCTCTAGTGAAAGTGGGATTTTATTAGATTTGGTGCCCTAGAACATAATTCTATGTATTTTTTTTAAAAAGTATTCATATTTTTGAATATTAATAAACTCTTTATTATATCATGAATTTTATTCAATGTAATATATGATGTTATAATGTCCCAAGAGTAGTTTTCACACTATATGGTCATAGTAATTCCCCGCTATGATGAGAACCCACAAGTGTTATGGCACTATTATTAAATATATGTTCTATAGGTGTATGATATCATTTTAGGGACACAAATGATACATTTCATCGGGGGAGGAGACTCATAGTACTTTTAGTTACCTTATCATGGTTTATGCCCATGGAAATATTCAATGTAGGATATTTTGAGTATGGACATGCTAGTAGGAAATCCACATTTATATGTGTCATTGGATGTTACTATATGTGAATGTGTGTATTGATACTTATGCATTAATATTATTATTAATGATTATTATATGCCTCTTACTTTGATTTATTGATGAAAAATGTGATGACATATGTTTGCGGCAAGGTACGATATGTTGGGTGCATCTTGAGTAATATTGCTTTAATGAATAATGCGAGAAAGGA
This sequence comes from Viscum album, assembly GCA_963277665.1. NCBI lineage: Eukaryota > Viridiplantae > Streptophyta > Magnoliopsida > Santalales > Viscaceae > Viscum > Viscum album. The sequence goes on from OY728132.1 coordinate 1,885,486,555, forward strand.
TTTGTCCCTTATGTTCTTTAACTAAAGTTTATATCTCATTAATTTTTATTAAAGTTATATAGCATAAATAAATCCATGGACATGGTGTTCTATGTGAAAGTACTATTTTGGAAAAGTCAAAGAAAGAGACATTGAGCACATAGGTTTATGGCACCAGCTTACAACCTTCTTAATTAGAGATATCATGATAAAGAGATTTTATTACACAATAAGTGTTTGTATGAGGTAATACTTCATTGTGTAATTAACTTCTTTCTATTTGGGTGCTTTTCCAAGTTTCTAGATGATAACCTTGTACTTTAGGCTGCTTCGCCTAATTCCATTGAGAAAATGGCTTAGAGAGTCACACACTAAGTATATCTAGAATCTCAGTTAAATAATATATTACTATTTATTATTTAAAATATTGAATAATTTTTTCCCACATGTGGTTTAATAATTATTCATGTATGATTGGTCCCATATATTCTATCACAAGCTATTCGAGAGAATATTATGTGAGTGTAATATTTAATAAATAAATAAATTCTATTTTTTGAATATAAAATTTATTTATTTACTAGATAATGATGCAATGGTATTTATTAAAAAATAAATAGTCATTATTCAAGGTTCGATAAATATTATAGAGGAATGGAAGACCGATTTCTTTTTGGTCTGGTGAGAAATAATGTATACTGAATATTATTTGATTAAATAATATTTCATTTAATTCTCAAGTTAAGTACGTGTCGAGGAAATAATAATATTATTATTATTTTAAACATGGTGTTCCATAAAGGTATTAAATAAATATTAAAGGAAAATTTTGAAAGTATTTATGTCTAAAACCTACTTGTATTTAAACCCAGTTTTAATATTCTTCTATTAGAGACAATTAATTTTGGTTTATGCACAACAACAGTTAGAGGGAATACTCTCAAACCCGAAAGAGCTCCCTCTCAAAGAAAACTCTCAAGAACAAAGAGATATATGCGTCCAAAATCTACTATAGAGTCTAAAGAGATCAAGGAGAACACTTGGGAGTTGATTCTTGTGGGGATCAAAATAGAATGATGCAAGCGTTGGGATCTTCCCTGCTACCACCCATAGATTCATATAGTGACATTTGGAGATATGTGGGACACATGTGGATCACCACTAGAGGGAAGACGATATTGATTCCTAAAATTAAATGATGTTAATACTCAAATATTTTTTTATATCCACCAATGAATAATGAATTATTGCAAGGTAATTCTTTTAATTGCTTAAATTAGTTATAAATAATATGTGATGGTCCTATGGTTAGTTCTGAAGTTCTATCAGTTGTATATTTTTTATATTCAATTCAATTGATAAAAATATTTATCATTTTGAAAATATAATTTTGACAATTGATCAAAACAAAAATCGAATTTGGGCATTACCCATCACACGCTTCCATTGTGCCCAAAACCAATACTATTTTCTTTCTTCTCTTCACTATGTGGCGGTCAACTCAGGTGGATGGTTTTGTAGACCCGGGTAGGATTTTTACATATTAATCTATATGATTCATTTAAATAATTATTTCTTAGTAATTTTTTAAATAATTATTATGAAAAAAACATTTTTCCCCTAAAATCAGTTTTCTAGATAAATGTGTTTTCAAGCACAAAAATAGATTTATACCACAATCATAAAAATTGCTAATTAAAAGGAAATTAAATAGATTAATCTAAATAAAATGAATCATATATCACTTGAACATAAAATAAATAATATAATAAGACATTAAATAACATTATTTAATTAAAATAAATTTTACTTTTATAAAAAACAATATTTATAACTATTTACTAAAAACCCAATTTTTTTGGGAAAAAACCAAAAATTACACCCTAAGAAAATTTTGACTCTATGGATTCAAAAAATTATATATTTTTTATAAAATACTATTATTAAAATTGGTAGAAATTAATTATATTTTTCATTAACATAAATATATAAAAATGATTTTTGAAGAAAATATATTTTTTAAAATCATAAAATGACTTTATTGAAAATTATGTTCAAATTTACTAGAAATTAATTAATGAAATTGTATTTATTGGGGATCTTATATATATTTCATAATTAATTTAAATCTATTTCTCCTACCAATTCTATAAATAATTTATAATGGTCAAATTTAAGTAGTATATTTCATGGGTTGTTTAAGATTTGTATTATGTGTTGTATACGCTATTAGATATAATGTTGGTCTTTTAAAATCTCTGTTTGTTATAATGATGAAGAGAATATGAATGAAATATGATGGGAAAAGTTATTAAGGAAAGATTACATTTCCTAGTAAATTTTTCAAGAATAAATTAGAATGATAAAATTGTTTATGTATTTGAATTAAAGGATTAAAACATAGAAGTATTATTTTCAGTGGTATTCTGGTTATGAGAACCGTGACACATTTAAGGATTGTACTAAAGTAATTTTCTCTAAGGATTTGAAAAATGTTATGATGACCTATAAATGTAATTTAATGGTAAGGAAATATTTTATGAAAAATCACGTGCATGAGGGAATAATAAAACTTAATATATGTCCGATGAGGAAATTATAATGTTTAGGGGAAATTAAGATATTTTTGATAATGTAAACAGGATAGTATTGATGTACCTGTAAATGATTACTGATTTGATGAAAAAGTGGTTTATGTTATATTTGATGGAATTATAGATCATTTTTTGGATTTATGGATTATATTTGATAATCTATAATTTTATTTTGAAGAGAGAGTTAATTTTTAGAGTCATGTATATTTTCATTGAGGTTTTATGGTAATTTAGATTATTACCATATTTCAGGTGAATATATGATCTATATATTCACATATTTGGTATGTGACATTTAAAGATACATTTTTTAGAATTAATACAAATTTTATCATGGAATTTTAGTGACCCTTTTAAATTTTTTGATTTTGAATTTCTTCAAACATATTTTTGAAGGGTTTAAAGGTTCTCTTCTTGTAGAATGGTTGAACATTTGGTATTATTGATTGATTCTAAAGAATGGTTAATCATATTGGATAAATTATGATAATAATTTCAGTTTTGGTAAATATAGAGACACGAGGAATGATGTTCCACTATTTTATGGATCTAATGATCTATTGAAATTTAATTTTCATGCTTCAAACAAGAAAAAATCATCTTGACTACTAATTATATGAAGTAAGAGAAGAGGTGGAAATTGATCAAAGCCTAACCAAATGATGAAATTATATTTTATGGTATGAAAATAAATTAAATATATTTTATAATGTTATATATATCGATATTATAATATTACCTCAACTTTAGGAGAAGGATTATAATATAAAATATTATACTTTTACCTTCATTTCTAATGAATCAATGGTCATTTCACCCATCATAGATTTATGAATTTGTGGTCACTAACTTTCTTTTTTACCATGTTCTATATCACTTTATATTAGTCCTTGGGAATTAATTTTCTACTATATGTCCATATTTTCACCCCCACTAATGTTCTCCTATTTATAAACATAGTTTTTTATTGTTTAAGATATCATTCATATTTTTCTTTCCCTTTTTTAGGAGAGATATTTATTAACCCTTTTTACGATGTGGGTTTTCCATAAAAGAATTTTCAAATGTAAAATACTTTATTAACAAAAATTTGAAATTTAAAGGATGAAATTTATTAATTGGGAATAATGTGACACCCTAATATTTTAATAGAACATCATATTCAATAGAAAATATGACACGCAACATGGAGGTTAATCAAAACATGAAATATTATTAGCTAAATATGGTCATTCTAACATATCCATTTAATTAGAGGGTATGAATAGGAATAACCACATTATGATATATATATATATATTTCATAATTATTTTAAATTATTTGATTAATGGTTTGGAAATAAGTATTCAGTTTTTTTAGTAAAGTCATATTATGCATCAACAAAATGTTTCTTTCAAACTTTATTTTTATTTCTTTTTTTTGTAAAATATTATATTTAAATTTTAGCACATTTATAAAATGTATTTAAAATACTAAATCTATTTTTTAATTAAACATTTTAAAATTATCTTAGAATAAATTTTGAATAATTTTCTAAAAATATTGATTTTTCTATGAATGGTATAAAAATAATGATTTTAATTGAAAACTATATTTTTGGTTTATGTAATTTAAAAGTTTCTTTTTATTTTAAAATTGTTTCAATTTAAAATTATTTTTCGTATTTTATAAAGACTATAATAAAGTTAATTTTAATTAATTTTATTGTTGAATTTTCTATAAAAATATATTTATACCAAAAAAGAAGTTTTAAAAAAAATGTTTTTTATCGCATTCAACATTTATATTTTAAATTAACTTCTGAATATTCTTGAAATTGAATCTTGAAAAATAGATTCTATATTTTGAATCATGAGGTAAAAATTTGGTAAATTGATCTCGTTTATTTTTTTTCAATATGAGTATTAACCATAGTAAATTTTTTTCACCTCAGAAAGCTTAAAATGGGTAAAATAGGGTTAAAACATTGGGGGGAAAATAAAATTTCTCTTAAACATGTCTTTATGCTATTTTATGCGTGTATTTTAGCCATATAAATCCAATTATAGAATATATTTCCACTTGGTATCATATTTCTTTGATTATGACCATTATATTAAATTTAGTAAAAGATAAATTCAAAAAAGTCACACTCTTGATTTTAATATAACTAATATTTTATCATAAAGGTAAAAAACAGGTTATTTTTTGTTATAAATGTATATATGTGAAAATAATTGTATTTATCATATTAATTTATTTTTAATCTTTATTGATTGAATAGTTAACCAAAATTCTTATTTAACACCAACATAGTATTGATTCAATTAATAGAAAAATAAAACAAATTATTATAAAAATATTAAAAGTATTAAAATTTGGATGAATTATTAAGATATATGTTTATTTAGATAAAAATTATATATTAGATATGTGTGAAATTTTTTTATTCAAATTCCATTATGATCAGGTTCTGTTCGAAATAAAATTATTTTGATAGCATCAAAAATGAAATTAATAATATTTTATGAAAAATAGTATTTTATTAAATTGTTTAAAAATAATAAAAATATTAAAATAGGATGATTATTGTGATAAATGGTATAAATTATCATTCATTTTCCATTTATAATGCAATTTTTATCTTACAAGTAAAATTATGACTCTTTAAGAGTGAAAAATATGTAAATGGTTAACTCAGGGGTTAAACCAAAAAAATAGTTTTCAAACGCCATATAAACCTATCTAAATTTTATTGGTTTTTGGGATTTCACCCAAGTAAGACATTTTTTATAATATTAATCTACTTATCAATACATTAATAGTTTTTTAGATAAATTACCATCTCCTCGCATTTATTAATTTGAATTTTTTTTAAAAAATAATAATATTTTTTTATTTACTTGTTCTTTTATTTAATGTTATTTTATTATCGTAATTTTACATTTTATATTATTTTCATTTATTTAATATAATATTTTATTATATTTGTAATTTGGGGTTTTTATTTAAAAAAACTCCAACTATAGATAAACACTTTGGCCATCTCTTCTATGAAATAGGGGACCATTCCTCAAAACTGTCGAAGAGTATCCCACATGGACCAGCCAAAGGGTTAGGGCCATGTATAATCCTATTCACTGGTGCTTGTGTTTTCTCAGGTTAACTTTTTAAAATAATATTGGATGGTTGCATTTGTGATACATTATGTTCAAGTTAATTAAGTGGCGTGGTTTCTACTTCAAGAATACATTTTTCCTGCTCAATTATTTTCATATTTTGTAAAAGATAATTTGGATGAGGTTTTTCAAGTTGTGTCTAGACAGTTTATCCACGGTAGTACATATTATTTAGTAATGGTTTCTCACTGTAACATAAGTACTATTAACCAACCATTATGGTATTACTTTCATCATCCTTTATGGTAGAATCATAAGTCAATAATATTATTATTCCTTCATTGATGATAGTAAGCTATAGAGCTCAACGGTATCTCCACTAGATGATGATAGATCATCATTGCAATTGTAGTTTCTCCAACCTCAATGTCAGATTCATGTGAACTCAATGTATTTTATGATACCATTTAACAAGAATAAATTGTAGAAGAAGGTCTGACCATAAAATTATTATTGTTTGAACTCCTTTACTATTTATTTAACCACCAGGAAAATGTAGCAACTTTGCTTCACCATCAGTAGTAACTTATACCATTCGACAATGAAACGGTACATCATTTCTAATAGGAAATAATATATTCATAAATTAAAAAAAAATATTGTACGATAGAGATGATATATCAGTTATAGTAACTCGCTAGTGGTAGAAACACTATGACACCACTAGGTATTCTTCTATCTACTATTAGTTTAAAATGATTAGTATATAATTTATTTTTTTAATTGATGTAATTTAAATAAATATTTTAAAATATTGATTTATTTTATTTTACTATAAATAAAATTATATTTTGTTTTGAAATAAATTGATTATATATAATGTCTACATTATATTCATTTAAATAATAACAAACATACAATTATGATGCACTTTGGGGGGGGGGTTAATATTTTAATAAACTCAAATTTTAATTTATTTATTTTAACTCTAATATTAATATGGAAAATAAATTTATTTATTTATGATTGTTTTATAATTTTTATACTATTATTTCATGCACAAGTAAAGAGCATGAATGTTATTTGATATTCAACACAAAATTTCCAAGAAAAGGTAATAGTAACATTGTATTTTTAATGTGCTATCAAATAGAATACATGGATTTTATCACTTGACACTCAAAGATTATTTTTGAGATAAATAAGCTAGATTAATCCTTTAGATATGAAAACACGGGATAAAACAACTATATATAGATTATTAGAAAAAAAATCATTAACAACATTAATGTGATAAGCTTTTTTACTAATCATTTGATTAGGAAGCTCTCCAAATATAATTTCCTTGCCAAGAGAAAAAGTAACTTCTACAGTTCCATCCTCCACTAATGTTGTGATCAAGATTGTTGAACCACATCATACTCATCAAAAAATCTTTATACAAGGTTTTCATTGTATTTTTTCTTCTTATTATTCTATTGTTTATCTATTTGTAATCTGTTCATGTCTCTTTTATTATTTTCCCCATAAAAATCATGTTTTTTTATTTTGGTTATTACACCTCCAAAAATAAAATTTTGGATTGTGACTCCTAATCAAAATTTAGGTCACAAACTAGGTTATATACTGCGATAAAAATTTGGGTTGTACCTCAATGTTTTAGTAAAAGGATAGATTCTATAATAGGTTATCATACCTCTAAAAATGAGTTTCCTAGGGGATACCAATATTTTCATGGAGTAGATAAGGTTGATTTGTGTACTGTGATCTTGGTGATCTGAACAACTATATATTATATATGTTATTTTTATTTATTTCCACTGCACTGCATTTTGTAAACATATAACTCACTATAATTTCATTAATTAATAAATTAGGATTGATTTGTTCTTTGAATTCATAAAACAACTATTCAACCCTAGTATTTATTTCCATTACATACGATCAAACAATTGGTATAAGAGCTTGTTTAAGGGATTTTTTCTCTAATAGTTATTTCTTATATTATTTACTTTTAACACTATGATAACTGAAACTTCCAAGACCGAATAGTCTATATAATAAATTATTTTTTATGTAATATGGTATGTGTCAATGCCAATTATGGATGAACTCCATAGAAACTTCTTTCAATTAATTTTTGATCATTAGGAAGATGTTTGGTTTAAAAATATTACAAAAGTTATGGGTGATCATGGTTAACTATAGAAAAAACAGCTCAATTTGAAAGAGTATTGAGAGATCTTCCTAAAATATGGAAAAAATAAGTTTTCAATTGATGAGAGTAGTAATTTTAATGAGCATACATTAGATAAAGTGATGAGATATTTACTAGAATATGAGTTAGAGTTGAAAAACATAACTGATGATGATTATAAAAAGAGAAATATTATATCCTTTAACTCTAATGTTAATGAAATATCTAACAGTTATGAATCTTATTTATAGTAAAGTGAAAAATGAATGACTCACTTTAGTAATAAGTTTTTCATTTTCATTAAAACAAAGGTTCTAAGAGACAATTCATAATGAAGTTAAAAAATGATTACAAGAAAGCTAATTTTAATATTAATAATAGTGTTTCATAATTAACTTATTATGAGTTTAAGAAGAAATACCACATGAAGAAATACTACCCCATAGTCAAATATCCAAATAGAGGTAGAGAAAAAAGGGGAAAGTAAAAATTAAATCTTTTTTTGGAGGTTGAGACTACTTAGATAGTTATGACTCATGTAGTTATTATGGAAGTGAACAAGAGATTGGGATCCTTGTGTTGAAGGATTTATAGTGTGAGGTAACTTGTTCTCTTTTTACTCAATTAATTACTCCTACTAACATAGATCATATTTATTTGTCTAAAAATGAGAATGAAATTGATTCTAATTCATGTTCTAATTATGATTCAATTTATTCCAATTTCAAAAAACTTCTTAAAGAAAATAAAGAATTGATGAATGGTAGAGTCAAGATATTTGAAAATTACACTAATATAAAAATTAAAAACAATAAATATATTAAAGAAAATGATAAACTAAAAAGGAAATGTGATAATTTGATAACTTTTTTTTCCTATAATGAAGAATCTAAAAAGAATTTTGTTTTTGATATGTTAAAACTAAAGGATGAAAATGACAGACATAAAAACTTTATATAAGTGAATGATAAAGATCAGGAATGAATATTTCATTTACTTCTAGATGATTTAACTAAAGCTGAAAATGAATTTAAAAACCATATGAAATAAATCAAAAATTAGGAAAAAATCTTCTTGATATAATGTGAATTATTATTCTAATTTAGATACTATTCAAAACTAGAATATGAATTTGAAAAATTAATTTTTTAATCTTAAAAAAAATTTATCTAATTTTTTTCAAGGTAAAAAAATGATAAATTGATTTCATTAATAAAACTAAACACAAATTAGAATGGGTTTTCATAAAAAAGTTTATCTCCAAGGATAAATAAGACTAACATTATTAAAATCTCAAAAGGAATTATTTCTTGTGTAATATGTTTTCAATATAGAATTAAAGGGTATTATTCTAATGAGTTGTCATTATGATTTGAAAAATCATTTGGGAATACAATAAATTTCGTTTATTGTGATTTATTTTCTAAATATACCACTTATAAATGCTATTAATACATGTGGTTCCAAATTTTTTAACTACAAATCTAGTTGGACCCATGTTAGCATAGGTACCAAAATAGTATATTTGATTGTTTAATTTTAGGAAATCTTCCCTATAAATATCAATGATTTATGGTATTTAGATAATGGGAACTCTAAGCATGGGACATGTGATATTTCGAAATTTTTATCATCTAAATATTGTGATGGTGGCCTTTTCAAATTTTGAGAAAACTCTAAAAGATAGATTAAAGGTATTGGTGAAGTTAGTTTTTTCTAAAATAGTTATTATTTAAAAATTATTATTATTATTATAGGGTTTGAAACATAATCTAATAATTATATCATAACTATGTGATGATGGATTAAACATTATTTTTGAAACTGATAAGTGTACAATCTTTTAAAATAAATCTATTTTATTTTCTAAAAATAGAAATGGGAATTTTTATACAATTGTTTTTTTTGTTTAAGAAAAATAATGGAAAGTGTTTTAATTTTTTAGATGAAGATGGAATTATAGTGAATACGTGGCTTGAGAATGAAAATTTTAGGATTTTTCATAACTTATCGAAGAATTAACAGGTTCTCAAATTTCTAAAGTTATATACAAGTAATTATTTTATGTGTGATTCATATTTAAAGGATAATAAAAAAAGAAATATTTAAATATGTGAAAGATTTCAGTACAATTAGATGTTTAAAACTCTTAAATTTTAACACATTTGGACCATTACAAAATGGTAATTTTGTTAGTAAGAAGTATTTTTTTTGTAATTTTTGATGATTATAGTATATTTATTTGGATTTATTTTCTCTCTCATAAAAATGAAAATTTTACGAGATTTTTTTCTTTTTGTGTACTTATTCAATACTTCAAGAATATTTCTATCATCTCTATCAGAAGTGATAGAGTTTGTGAATTTTTTAATTTATAAGTTGATAAATTCTGTGAAGAAATTTGATTTAAATATTATTTCTCATCCCCTGAGACACCACAAAAATTATTATGGTTGAATGAAATAATATATCTATACAATAAATTTCTAGACCAATGCTTATGGAATTTAATGTGACTGATTATTTTTTGGAAGAATATATAAAATAACTTTTCATGTTTTAAATAGAGTATCTATTAAACCATTTTTAAATAAGATACCATTTGAAATGATTAAATGGTTTTATCATAAAGTTGGATATTTTAGGGTATTTGGTTTCATTGTCTTTATATTAGATAAAAATGATAATTTTAGAAATTTGATTCTACAAGTAATGATGGAATATTATTAAAATATTTAAATTATATAAAATAATATATAGTTTTAAATATGATAACTTTATATACTCAAGAATCTGTACATGTTAGGTTTAATGAAAAGAGAAATAATAATCAAAAAATAGATTTAATCAAATATGATGATGAATTTAGGGAATTTAATTTTGGTTAAGATAATGTACAATAAAATGAGAATTCATGAGTTGAGGGTTAGAATAACTCTGGTCAAAATGATCCTAAAGAATGAAAAAAAAATTAAATATCATCCAAATAAAAAATTAATTGGAAATATAGAATTTGGTATAAAATTTATAAAATTAGTTTTACATTACTATGAAAACTCCTCTTTTATTATTGATTTTGTTCCTTTTAACAATGAGAATGATTTAATTGATTCAAATTAAATAAATTCTATTCATGATGAATTAAATCAATTTAAAGTAAATAAATTGTGTAATTTGGTTGAATTTAAAAAAGATAAACATATAATATGAACTAAATGTATTTTTTATAATAATATTTAGGAAGTTACAAACATAGTTAAAAAGAAAGAAACACTAGTAGCTTAAGGTTATTACCAAGAATAGGGAATTGAATTTGAATATTATTTTTCTCTTATTTCAAGGATTGAATCAATTATAATTCTATTATCATTTTCTTGTTTTCAAAATATAAAATTATTTCAAATTAATTCAACAAAATTTATTTTTAAATGGAATAATTTTTGAGGAAGTTTATGTTAAGTAATAACCAGTATTTGAAAATAAAAATTTTACAAATCATGTTTTTAATATTAATAAAGTTTTATATCGTCTTTATCAATATCCTTGAGATTGGTATTAAATAATAACTCTATTTTTAATTAAAAATTATTTTTAATGGGATGGTTGATCCAAACATGTTTATAAAGAAGGTTTTAAATGATATAACGATTATTTAGATTTATATTGATGATATAATATTTTGTTCAAAAAATATTTTTTTTGTAATTATTTTTCTAAACTAATCATAAGTGACTTTGAAATGATCTTAATGAAAGAATTGATTTTTTTTACATGGTTTATAAATTAAAAAAACAAAATATGGTATTTTCTTCAAATAAAGATACATATGATAAATAACATGCAAAAGGTTAGGTCTTTATTCTAGTAATACTATTAAAACACTAATGAGTACTAATTAAAAATTGTAATAGGATGAATCTAGAGAGATAATTGATATTAAACTGTATAGAGGCATGATAGTCATTTTATTTTATCTCGCTGAATCTAGACCAAACATAATGCTTTCAATTTTTTTATGTGTTATATTTTAGTCCAACCGTAATGAAGGTCATCTAAAATATTCTAAGAGATTAATTAGATATTTTAAAGGAATTGTAATCACTAGTTTATTTTATTAAAATCATAATTTTTTTTGATTTACTATATTGTCCTAATTATTAATTTGGTGGTTGTAGGCTTGACAAAAAATAACAACAATTATGTGTCATTTTTAAAGAAAAATCGCAATTTAATTGAGTTCTAATAAATAACTATCTATAGAATTATCGATAGTTAAGGATGAGTATGTTGGTATTGTTAGTTTTTATTCACAAAGTATATGGATAAAAAAATTATTTGATTTAAATTTTAGTTTTGATAAAATTCATATTTTCTTTGATAATTCTTGTAGAATTTCAATTTCTATAAACCTTCTACAAAACTCTAGAACAGAACACCTATATGTTAAATTTAATTTTATGAAGGATTATGTAAATAAAGGTGATATTTTTTTAAATTTTTTTCCTACTAAAAACCATTTGAAAAATGGTTTTACTAAACCATTATATTTTTTAAAATTATTGAAAATGAAGTATAAATTGGGTATTCTTGAATGATAACATTTATTTTTCCTATAATTTATGAGTTTTTTAAACATTACTCTTTTTAAAATCCATATCTACTTGAGTTACATAAATAAATGTTAAATTTTATGAAAAAATATTGTTATGTTAATTCTAAGTTGTTGATTCTGATTAAATGGGAGATTTTTTTGAATATTTACTTTTATTGTAACTTTTGATAAATTTCAAAAAGTTGGATAATTTAATAAATTTTCTGTTTTTTAATTTACAAAAAGGATTATTTTTTTAGAATATGAATCTATATATTAATACTTTAATAGTTTTTTATAAATTACCATCTCCTCGAATTTATTAATTAAAAATTATTTAAAAAATTATTATCAATTCATATTTACATGTTTTTATATTTAATGATTCTTTATTATCTTAATTTTACATTTTCTATTATTTTTATTTATACAAACTTATCTTTTTTTGGTATTTTTAGTTTTGGTTTTTGATAAAAGAAATAAACCAACTATGGATGGCCACTTCGGCCAGCCCTTCTAACACATAAAGAACCATTGGTCTACCCATAGGATATTATCCCACATGGACCCAACATAGTGGTAGGCCATGTATAACCTTGAGTATAATAGATGCATAGCTTGCACATAGGTGAGTATGGTTCTAGTAAGCTTGTTGGGATGTAACCCCTTTATTTGTTCATAAGTGTTCCAGGTATCGACCACAATGTTGACTCGAATTGTCTATGGTAGTGATTGTTTAATATAGAATTCATCGACATTATAAGTTTTTAATGTGGTATTGAAACTCATGCTACACTATTCATCTAATTAAAAATATGTGGGTATAATGAGTGTTGTCCGATCAGATCTTTGATAGTAGTTTAAAAAGAAATGACATTCATTATCTACCTCTAGCCCTCACTTGAGGATATTGTTCTCCGGTGTTCATGTATGATGAGAAAAAATATGTACATCCAATAAATAATGGATGAGTTTGTGATAATATAAGTTCAAGGTAATTTGGTGATTTATTTTAGACTTCAAATATGCATTTTTCCTTTTTTATTATTTCGGTATTTCATAGAAGATAATTCAACTCATATTTTTCATGTTGGGATTAGATTGTTCATATAAGGTAGTATTTGTTCTTTAGTAATGATATCTCAACATAAAATAAGTACATTTCACTAACCATGATGTTAGTACCATCAACCTCATTCATGGCAGCATCGTAAGTCAATGGTAGCACGATTCTAACTTTGATGGTAGCATAACTGCCAAACTTGAAGGTAGATCCATTGGATGATGGTAGATTATCTTTGTAGTGGTGTTTTCTATGACCTTGAAGGTTTCATCATGTGAACTTATGGTAGTTCATGATACTTTTTGATGTTATGCAATGGTAAGAGATGATCTGACCATTACAGTAATACCATTTGAACTCCTTCACTGTTGCTTCTACTACTGAATTATGGAAGTAACTTTTTCATCGGCAATTGTAGTATCATCTAACATTAAAAATTTCAAGAGTAGATCACTTATAATAGTTGTTCCTCTGATCACCATTGGTATATCAAAATACAGTGAGATGTAAATTGTAGATCAATGATGGTATCTCATCATTGGAAGTAACACCATGCTACTACCAGGGATTCTTCTGTCTACAATTGGTTAAGAATTGTTTTTTAGGATATAATTTTTTAATTGATTTAATTAAAAGATATATTTTTTGATATTTTTTATTATATTTTTTTTAAAAATATAATTACATATTGGGTTAAATTATTTTCAGTATATATAATATTTATATTATATGCATGCGATGAATTACAAACATAAATTTACAATCCTCTATTTTTGTGATTTTTTTAATATTTTAATAAACTATAATTTAAATTATTTTATTTTAACTATAATATTAATGGAAAAAATAAATTTAAATTTAAATGATCATGTTGGATGTTTTATACTATTATTTCGTTTTGATAAAAAGAGCCTAAAAGATCTTTGATATTCAGCATGGAATTTCGGAGAAAAAGAAACAATAATGTTGTATTTTGTTGTGATCTAATAAGTGGCATCAAGTGATTGAATCACTTTACACTCCAATAATTTATTTGTGATAAATATGTTGGATTAATCTATTATATATGTGAAAAATGGATAAATAACTATATAGAGATTATTCAAAAAATAATTCTTTGAGAATATTCACGTGATACACTTTCTTGCTACTCATTCGATCAAGAAGCTTTGTGAGTATTATTTATTTGAAAAGATCATAAAGTGACTTCTGATATTCCATCCTCTACATATGTTGTAATTAAGATCACTGAACCTCGCTAACTTCATCATCATATCTTCCTAGTGGGTTTTCCTTGTATTTATTTTTCTTTATATTATTATTTTCTTTGTCTGTTTGTAATCTGTTTGTGTCTTGATTATGATTTTACCCATCTAAAGTAGGTCATGTTTGTTTTGGTTATTCCACCACCCAAATAGATGTTTTAGGATGGTAATCCCAATCAAAATTCATCTCACAGACTAGGTTTAAACTACTGTAAAAATTCTAGGTTATGCCTCTGGATTCTTTTTTAAAATATATAGTTTGTAACGGGTTCTCACACCTCTAAAATTGAGTTTCATAGTAGGTAAAATTATTCTAATGGATTATAAATGATGGATGACTGGACTAGGATCCTAGTTAATTAAACTAATACAAATTTTCTATGTTCTTTTTCATTATTTCCACATCACTACATTTCTTGAACACAACACTCACTATAATTTTTTAAATTATTAAACATTGACTTATTTGATCTTTGAATTTTAAAAAATAGATACTAACCCCCAACCCATAGCATTTATTTCCATAAAATATAATCTGAAAATTTAATATTAGAATCTTTATCCATTTTGATGTCTTTTTCTAGAGAATGACTTTATTATATTTAAATCTTTTAATAAATTACAAGAGTTTCTCTCTCCTTACTTATAAAATGGAACCCCTATTTTCACATTAATACAACACTTTTATCTAAATCAAAAAAACTGAATAAAATTAAATTTTAAACTTCTCTAGTAATTAATTATATGTTCTTTGATTCTTAAAATACCATTCCAAGGGTCCTTAGTAGGATATCTAAATAAGGCCTATTGAAGAAGAGGTAATCGACTTACCTACCCACTTTCAATTTGTTTCAAATTTTACCACCTATAAATATATGATATTATTAATAATATAATAAATTTGGAATCCTTGATATAATTAAATGATAATATTATTATGAAAAAACCTCTATTAATCATCTTTTACAACATTTGTTAAGTTGAATTATCGCTTGTATGTATGAATGATTTATTGGCTTCACATAATGATATGATTCATTTTAAATAACCATATTTAATGAATGGTTATTATGATGGGTTAAATGTTTATATATGATATTTATAACATAATCATTCTTCTGAAATTGTAATATCTTATGTACACACTTTCATTATAATTTATTTTAAAATGATAACATCGCTCGTGTGTACCTATAGATTACCACCTCTACAAAGTGATGCGATTTGTTTTTCATTAATGATTTAATGGATGTAAATAATGATATATTTAATAAATATATATGTTATATATGATATAATAATTATTTCAAAAATGTGAATGATGATTTATTATTCTTTTGCTCCATCCATCGAAAAGTGAAAACATTATTCAAACGTACATACGAACAACAATATCCATGAACAGTGTAATTAATTTTTCTATCTATACCTTTTACAGATGAATATAAAAATATAATAAATATATATGATATTTATATCATTATTGAAATTATGTCTTGTTGGAACTATGATCAAACTATAAGGACTATAACTGTTAAACAAAAACATTCATGAGAAACAAAGATGTTATCGCTCAAAATAGTGATTTTTATAAAAAAATTCATAAACAGTTGATAAGATGTTTTAAGTAAATATTATACGGTATGATATATATATATATATAAAAGTATGGTTATTAAATATATTTATGGTAAATATTTATTTATTATATAGGATATTTGATGCATTTGAATCAAGACAAGACTTGAGGTAAGGGATTTCCTCTCAAATTTTACGTATTTGGGACATATGTTTATTTTATACATGTATTTTAAATTTTGAAATGTATATAATACACATTTTAAATTTTATATAATCATAAAAATTATTTACATGATATTTAAATATTCATTAAATTTTATTCTTTTAGGGGGGTATGATTCAAAAGTTTCCTAATTGGTAAGGGATTTATGTTTCTATAATGTTTTAATTAAGATTGTTTATGCTTGAATTTACATTGAAAAAATTATACAATCTTTATCTAATAAATTTATTTAATTTTATTCAAATATTTTATTTCTATATAATACATGTTTTACTTCCATTTTCTCTACTTTAAGTAATCAATGTATCGAAATAATTTTTTTAAGTAAACCCAACATTGTTTTACTATTCAATGGAAAATCCTTTTTGTCACATATCTTTGTTTTCCCTCAAATGTTTCCAAAAATGTTTTAGTATTTTCATATTATTGTTTTAATTGAATTTCCCCTATTTTTACCTTATATAAAAATGTTTCAAAGGATTGATCCTATCATTTTTTGAATTATGTACTCTTTGAATATTTATAAATGTGTGAATGGAATGTTTTATTTTAACTTATAAGACATGAATGAAATTTCCCACCATCATGACTTATAAATTATTGGATTCATCTTTTACATGTTTCCATGTTTCATTTCAAAGAATCGTTTTTTCAAAATATTAGGGAAATTTTTAGAATTCAAAGAAGTGATTTCAAAAAGAAAGGGGTATTTTCTTCATGAAATTTCCAAGTAATATTTTAACGGATTTTTTTATCTAGGATGACATGATTTAATGTTACCTATGATTCACTAGTGATATGATTATATGATACCATACTTATTCTGTCTATGTATGGTTCACTGTTATGATGTTGTAATGTTGATAAAAAACTTTTTCTTTTCTACAGGTTATGTTATAATGAAATGTTAAATGTTTTTATGATCTTGTGTCATGAATATGAATAGATTATGATTATGTAAAGGGGGTATACGTTATATCCATATAATACATAGGGTAAATATGGATAACTCATTAGGTAAATATGTTATGCGTGAACCTGATTTCATGTTCAAAATTTTATTCATGGACCTAGGTTTCATGTCCATAAAATTATGTGTGGCATGGTTTTCAAATGCCTATGATTATACAAAGACATAGTTTTCATGTCTATAAGATCATGTGTGGACCTAGGTTTTATATCTATAAGTTTATTTGATAGCATAATTTTATATCCTTTACAAAATGAGTGAACCTGATTCTATTTATACATATTCAAAAAGTTATAAATTTATGTTTTTGAAACATTTATATGAAGGTACTAAAGTGTGTAATGGAATTTTGTGGGAATGAGATTTAAATTTTCTATCATTGAAGAGACAAAACATGTATTTTCCAGTGAACTGATCCTTGGAAGTGGTATGAGTATCTCACATGAATTCAATAAGCAAAAAAATTAAAACTGAACAAATAACTTATTTGAAACAAATAAATCTCAACTATAGCTTGTCACCAGTGACCATTTCTCGAAGGATCTGAACTTGATCCCCTCTAGATCATCTACAAATTCTATAAGAATCATTACACTATCCATTTGTTGAATTCTAGGTGCTAGAGCAGAGCTTAAATGAATCCTTCAATGTTGTGATGGTCACCTCGATCCCATCCCTTTGATACATAAAATGAATTCTTGGATCATTCACTCAGATATGTAATTTCACTCTATAGAATTTAGTAGGAGATATAATCTCTCATTCCAAATTAATGGATAACACTATAAATTATCCCAGGGCCAAGCTCAGTGGTAGTGGCCCTATAGGGTGTTGGGGAGGTCTTGAGTTTGAGTCTCCCTGAATTGTTTCCTATGTATGTTGAATGTTTCATTTGTGGCTTTGTAATTCCCCCTCTCTAACCATTGGTAGTATTTTCATAAATGAAGCTCTCTTTCTACTTATACAGTGGATGGATGAAAATACATGGAAGGGTTCCCATCCCCTGAAAACAAAATGCTCAAGAAATAAAAAATTTATAAATATTTATGATGAACTAACTACATCATAAATATTTATTTATATTTTATTACATACTTTTAAAATATATTAAATATATTAATTGATTACCCAGATTCATTAAATTGACTCATAATCCACGCTAATATTAAACAAACCTTAAATATTAAAACAATATTAATTTGTATAATATTTTTATTTTATTCACTAAATACCTTGTAAATACATTTAATAATTTAATTCAACCAAATTATTCTATATTTTTATAATAATGAATTTTCTAATAAATAAATGATCTATCACTTGGACAACGGTCGAAACCCATGGTGGGTCCAACCATGTCCTATATACATATTCTAGAGAATATGGAAGATTCTTTAATACATTATTGTGTGTGGACCTCTAGGATCCTATCTCAATATTAGTGAATTGTATTCACATACCAGGAGGGGAATCTAGAAACCCATCAAGTACCTTAAAGAAATAAAGAAGTCATAAAAATTACTACCATCCTATGAACACATACTATGTAATATAGTCACTTTTTTCTAAGATATCTCATAAATCAGGAGGAACAATTATGTTATCTTCCTTTCTAGCTATATTATTTTTTGATCTAACTGGATAGACTTACGTTGGACTAACTTGGATATGGTTTTATGAAGAAACTACCACCCTGGTCAATAAGGACTGATATATTACTTCCTCAACTCATAAGTGGAAAATTCTATCTTGGTCATTCAACCAATGTCATACCACCAATGATTCACCCAACACCTGCTACATTTCCAAGACTTAATTTTCATGGATTTTCCCTTATATAAAAGTACATGATCAAATGGTACACATTTATATTGATCTCAATTTCGAAGACCAATACAGATGTTTGAAGATATAAATAACCAATGACACCCAAAAAATGTGGTGTTCCTATTTGTAGGTTTTCCCTCATGATCTCACCTACCATAGATCTATAAGTGTGAACTTCATGAAAAGATATATTAATGATTATGATCCCCCATCACCTGATAGTCATACATCAATTGTGTCTAGTTAGTACGATATATATAGAACATAAGACATTTGTTTAAGGTTAGTGTTATAGCATCTCAAGTTTCTCATTATAATCTGGGAACTACTATAACATTTTGATACAATAATTAATCTATGGAAATTACCATTTAAATAGTGGATGAATAAATATATACACTATTATGGTAACTTTTCATCCTGTTTAACTCACCAAATCCATGATATATTAATAAAAATGTACTGTTTAGTTGGGTTTAGGGTACCCACTATTATAACACTCCCACTTTCACTAGAGCCAGCGTGCTGACCATCCTTGCAAGTTATCACGTGATTAAGATCATGTTTCTAATGAGTCATAGATTTAGTTACTGGGTCTTCCAGGTATCCACCATATGGTTATTCTTTTATAATTTATGCCACCTATTTGGAGTTAAACTCGTCAATATATGTAAACCTTGAATATATCCCTTTTGTTCACTATATAAATTTGACATCATGTTTAGTGCCTATAAATAATTATCATCATGATAAAAGTATACTTACTATGTGTGATTATATGGACATGAACAAAAATGTTTCATTTTTAACATTAATTATTAGCTACCTAAGAAGTTGAAACATAGTCGATACTTGTAGAAATTGATACCATTAGATTATTTGATCTTGTATCACTCATTACATTATCCTAAATATGATATAACATCTTATTTATCTATAGGAAATCTTGTTTATCTCTTTTTGTTACTAGTATCCCTTCTTCTCCACATACTAGGTAAATATACCTTTTGTACTTTCTTGAGTGTAATATGATAGTTCTAAATACTTCTCTTTCAGTTCTCTAGGTTATTATTGATATTTTCTTATTATAAAATTTATGTTGGAAATATTTTTCTAGTAAATATAATGGAATATGTGTTTCATCAATTGCAGATGCGTATGGAATTTATATCACCACATTAATCTCTTCATATGTCTATGAATGACTTCTTGGAGTGATTTATGCCATGTGAAATTAGTAATAATTCTCTCTCGAATATTCTAACTTTTATTTTTTTCAATACCATTTCAGTATATGTACTACTTACTTGGTGTATGAAACCATTAGATCTACCATAGTAGATCCTATTTCATAAAACATAGGTTGTTAAGTAAATCTCTAGAGATTTACTATCATCTTGGTCTTAACATACTGGTAATCAAATAGTTGTCTTCATATGTTATCAAACATATTTTACATGGAAAACATTGGTACCCACACTAACCTCTGGTAGAATCATGGAAAAAATCCATTCCAAACAAAATCTTTATGATATTGTTTCTTAATTAACTTCTAAACATAATTTAAGTAACTTTCAACCATTATTGGCATTCTATGGTGTCATCATCCCTTTTTGGTTGTATCATATTGATAGCTTCCATGATTGGTGGCCTTATCATCCAATTATTAATAAAATAATCATAGAATCAATCTATGGCAAGTAAAATTCTAATAGATTTTGTCATATCAACTTAGTATTAGTAATCGAGCCTTATTAGTACCATTCTTATACCATTCATGCATAAAATCACTTGAATACCATCTTCAGTATTCAAATAATAATCCCCCTATACTTTGATACATGGAATACATTATTGAATTTTAATTGATGTTTTAAATTTTAGAAAATTTACATATATTTCCTACTTTTAGGATTTTTTATATCCAATGAATAATGTATCACCATTCACGGTAAATATAAAACGACTATTATGGTTTTAAACTTTCAACATAGTATGTGTCTCTATAACATTCTCTTTCCACACCTCTTATGGAACTCATTCTTATGTCAACTAATTTTTCATCTTTGGAATTGACTAAACCTAAGTCAATCTAGCTCACACTATCTCAAATATAGATTTTAACCCTTTTAATAGAAATATATTCTAGCACTTGAATATCAATTTTCTATCTTATGGTTTTTTGTAATAATCAAAAAAACTTTTAGGATAATTACATTAGACACACATTATATTTTTCTAGATGAAAATTTGATTATATCCTTAACAAAAACTTTGTATCAAAAAACATGTCGTAACATCCCACCCCTCATTGTCTCAAGATATGTTAGAATTTCTACTTGGCCTTAGAAGATATCCCTAAGTTCCAAATGATATAAATAAAGGCCAACATCATCAATACAATTTAAGGACGATTTTCCTTATGAAAATAAAAACAACCACAACCAATAATACCATAACCAAAACCATTATATAATGCATGATAACAATGTAATACAACTATAATTAATACCAACTGATATCAAAACAAAACTATACCAGAGTACCAAAGAGGAAGAAAACAAACATCAAATTAAAAAACAGAAGACAAAACAAGAAACCTCAATGACTCTAAAGAAACACTCCACAACTCATAATATGTTGTGAGCTCAAACTCTTCAATACAACCCAATGTATTAGGATACATTACTAAAAAATTGAGGTAATTTTCCTTTACCTATGTCTCAATAAAAGATATCTATAAAATAACCCAAGTTCCAAAGCACAGGTGAGTAAGAAAACACTATAGTTTTCCCCAAATGACTTCTCTACTCATGCCATTAGGATAAAACATGTCAGCACATTTAAATAAAAAAATTATATAAAATAGTTTAAAACAATTTATATCAAAATATAAAACAATTTCAATACCAAAACAGTTTTACAATAAAAAAATCCATTTCCACGGAAAGTAAACAAACAATTAATCAAAACCATTTCATAAACTTCCATTTTTTTCATACCCATTCCATTCCACATATGCACATATCCACACATGCATACCCAAGAAACAATTCTATACACATGAGTAATTTCTCTTAGACCTACCAAGTCATCACACAATAACCATATACTAGTGCCCCAATGGCACTATCCCCTTCCATAGGGTCACATAAATGAAAATTAACACACACTAATCAATTATTCCAAAACCATGCAAAAGTAATTGTGCCAAACCATTTCAATAAAAAAATATTGAAAATATTTCTAGAAAACCTTTTCCATGAATCCAACCAGACAATCATTTATAAAATCATTATTTTATAATTATTCAGCAAATCACTTTCCATAACAGTTTGAAAATTTTAAAAACAACCATCACTAAATAAGGTTTATACCATGATTTGAACAAAAATTTCACAATAAGTTTCAATCAATTGAATAAATTTTAAACTAATCCTTTAATTTATAAAAAGAGTCAAGAGTGAAGACACCTACCTTAGAAACTGTGGTGGAAATGAAGAACAACCTGAATTATTCAGAAAAACCATGTTGAATCTATAAAAACACATATTAGATCTTGTTCCTAACACCAACACAACCATATCTCATCATGGATGGTATCAACTATCATATATCTATCCACAAGTAAGTTTATCTATGAATCAAATAGAGGGAAGAATAATAGATATAAGGAAACCAACAATAAAAGACACTTAATATGAAATTCAGCCTTTAACACACCAATATTTTCCAATGGATCACTCCTGGATCAAAGGGGACAGTCTCCACAACCTTTGGGAGGAGATAATCTTGAGTTAAAATAAGTGAAAATGAGATTATTATGAGTAAAAATTAGTGAGATCCAATTTTTTAGGATATAAATTTTAACTATGCATGGTTGGGTTTCATGATTAGGAAATCAATGTGCCATCCACTACCTCCCAACACCCTTCACATGGTTGGCTTGCATAGTTAGAAAAATCATGCACTAGATATGTTTTTAGCTCTATTAAAAAAATCATGGTTACTCCTAGGTGGCTATATAGGTTTTCTAAACCATGTTCCTACACATTAGCTTCTATTTTGTTTTCCACGGTTTCCTATAGAGCTTCAGGGTTTATAATAATCATGATTAAACCTTGTACCTCCAAAAAATCCCCAAAAACATTTAAATTTTTTTAAACCCTCTCAAACTTTACACAAACACTTTACATACTTAAAATACATAAAAGGGTTACTTACTTGAAATCAGGGGTGATATATTCACCACAAAATTGGTTTTTCTTCCTTAGAATGTGGAAAACCACTATTTTCTTGAAATAGTTTAGGGAACTACTTAACCATTTCCTTCTCCCATTACCAATTATATTATTTATTCTGGTCATTTTTCCAAAAAAAACCACACTAGAACAATTCCTTTTCTACACAATACTTTCTCTTTCCTATAAATAAACTTGTAGAAACATATGAACCAATGAAACATCCAGATCTAGGTCAAAGTGATCCCATCGAATCACATAGTCAGTATCATTTTGAGACATTTTAAACTAAGATATATGAAACACATTGTGTACATCACTAACCCATGGGGGAGAATTCAACTGATATGCCACCTCACCAACCCATTAAAGTGTCTGAACATGGCTTATGTATTGAGTAGATAACATTCCTTGTTTTCTAAAACGACAATGCCCAATCCTTTCATAGATTCTCACGAACACATTATCACTCACCTGAAATCACAATGAACATATAAAATGATCCAAAAATTATTTCAGATGAGTCTACGTCGTCTCTATTCCCTTCCTAGTCAACTGAATCTACTCCATTATCTCATGGATAAGGTTTAACCCAGCCAGTGAAGTCTCACATGTTTCCACCTAATAAAGTGGGGAATGAAAAGGATTCCCATATATTACTTCAACTAAAACCATATGTATTGAGGTCTGATAATTTTTGTTATATGGGAACTCCACTAATGGTACATTATCCTCCCATTATCCACCAAAATCCATTACACAAGCCCAAATCATGTCTTCCAATGTTTGTATCTTCCTTTCAGATTGTCCAAACAACTTATAATGATGCACCATACGTCTAGTGAACTGTGCCACAAGGGATTGTTGTAAGGATTTTTTGAAACATGACATCAACCTTAGGTATATTTCTAATACTATCAAAACAAGTAATCCATTACACTTTACAACTCCTTGGATTTAAATTTTATCTAGGTCCTCCACTGTATGAGATTCATGAATATAAATGAAATCGGATGACTTTATGAGCTGATCCACTATCACCTCATATGTAATCTTTTTTCTGAACCATCCTTGGGATACTTATCATGAAATACTTGGTTGTATTCCCCCATTTCCAAAAAATATTAGGTAAATACTGCAACATAATCGCTGGTCATCAATGCCCTGTCTTAACCTACTAACAAGTTAAGCGTCTCAAAATGAAATCATCCACCTTCTTTTTCATGTTGACCCAAAAAAATTTATTTCATTCCATTATACATATTATGTATTCTAGTGTGAATAACCCATCTCAAATAGTGGAAAGCAAGAATAATTTTTTCCTGAACGTCTATAGGTATGACCATCCAATTTTGAAACCACAAAAATAAACCCTCATCTAGCCTCCATCCCTTAATGGTCTCCCCATAATTGAGTTTGGAACTCATAGAAACATATTCAAAATCAATCGTGTGTGCCTCTTTAACCATATCCACCAAATTAGGAAAAAAATAAATAAGAAAGAAAAATTTTCAATACCTCAGTATTCACAGTCCAAGTTTATATCAGTTATCACCGACGATAACTACCACTGATTTGAAGCCTCTTCTTCCAACTAAGAATATGGATTTTTACTTAACACGTCTACCTCTGAATTTATTTTACTAGATGTATACACCATGTTAATGTAAATTTGTTTAGATATTTCATCTATATTATTTATCTAGTATTCAAATACATTGGTGAGAAAATATATTTTAATCTCATGTGATTCATAAAAAACAAAAAAATTATCACTAAAGTGGTATTGACACTAATTATTCAAAGAATGGACTATAGAATCTAACTCCAAATAGTGTGTTGGATAGTTCTTATCATGTAATAAAAACTGATGTGATCTATAAGAAACAACATGCTCTCCAAGCATGAGAACACATCCCAACCCATACCCTAATGCATCACAAACACCACATGCCATTTTCCGAATTCTGAAAAAATAACGATTGGTGATTATATAAGGAGAACTGAAAACTCTCAAAAATACTTCTGACATTCTTAATTCCATTGTAATTATAAATTTTCACTTATCAAATCTATCATAGTTTAATATAGTCAACAAAATTCATGAACAAAGCATTAGTAATAATCATCTAAACTAAAGAATTTGTGTATCTCGAATACATTCTTTAGTGGTTTCCAAGAAATATCAGCTTCAATATTTTCTACATCTATAGGAACAACTATTTTTGATATTAAATTTACAAGAAAATTTACTTCATGTATCCAAAAATCACACTTTGATAATTTTTCATATAGAATATGATCTCAAAATATTTCCTACACTATCACTAAGTGTTTCTCATGCTCATCCCTTGTACATGAATACACCAATATTTTATCCATAAACACCACAAAAAAAAGAATTCATATAGCATTAAATTATCTAGTTCATCAATACCGTAAAGACTATTGGTTCATTTGTTATACCAAAAGGAATGACCACACACTCATAATGTCCATATCTACTCATGAAAGATGTCTTTAGAATATCCTCCTTCTGAGCTTGTAAATGGTGATATCTTAATCCAAAGACAATTTTATAGAACCAATAGGCTCCCATAAATTGATTGAATAGATCATCAATGTGTGGAATTACGTAAATATTCTTTATCCTAACTTGGTTAAGCTTATGATAATCCACACATAGCCAAAGAGTCACGTCCTCCTTTTTCACAAACAAGATTGGTTCTTTCCACGAAGACATTCTAGGCCAAATGAAATATTTTATTTCCAACACTTCCAATTTCACTTTCAATTACCTTAATTCTATTGGTTCAATCTAATAAGATATAAGGGAAGTAGGGATTGTCTCTATAAGTATATCAATTGTAAACTCTACCTCTCTTGTGGGTGGGAAGCCTAAGAAATTTTAGGAAAGGAATTATAAAACTGATCAAAAACCACTTGAAAACTATTATTCTTGGTATCTTCCATTGATTCCAATGTAAATGTTGTCAACTAGTATGATATCACTCCATGTGTTGGTGAAAACAAGCCCGTTTCACCTACCTTTCTATTTTGGTCCCCTCTAAAGAGATGTTTGACACCATCATCAATCGTAAAACTAACCATTTGGTTATAATAATTGATGTGATCTTTAAGCATAGTCAAAGAATCCTTACCCATTATTATCTCATAGAAATCCATATAAAGCTCAGAAAAAATCACATATAAACTCAACTCCATCAACAATTATAGAATGTTCTCTAAACATAAGGGGTCAACATTCTCTTTGACCAAGAGTAGTTTGAAGTTTCAAAATATAAGGAATCATATCAACATGAAAACATAAAAAATAAATATCATTAGAAAAAAATAAATGAATGGGATTCACCCATATAAAAAAAACTTTCATAAGGGTAGAATTCAAAACAATCATACCTCAAAACATCTATGTTCAAGATTGATCATCTATAATATCTTGGTCAGCTCCATATAACTACTTACTCACTACACTTTTTTCTTTCTTGATATTTTGGTATTTATATTGTTGAGGAGTCTTGGAATTCATGGAATCAACATGGATAGATCGATTCTGCCGATGAGAGGTATTCTACTACCCTCATCCCTTTGAATCATATAATTTCTATGACACATGAGATGTGTCCAGAACACTGGACCAAGGAGAACTACAAAAATAGTGCAGGAGAAGCACCATATAATTGAAATTGTGGAATTCTCTAGCTGGTTTAATATAATATCACATATTGTGATCATAAAACCCATATTCGAAACATCAATCTTTACTTATTAGTATTGGAGGAAGATTCACTGATCCATCATTATAGTTTTAAGTCATCCCACTACCTTAGAAATAGGTTCCCCTCTTATGCTTGTTCCCATCATCTAAGTTCCCATATTTTCCCATAAGTATCAAAATTATCCCTCCACCCATAGCTCCTGAGATATCCCTGTTTCCACCATTTCTCTATTGACCATTTTTATATAATCTGTTATCCAAAGAACAACGATCTTTATGTGAATCTCTTACGTCATCCCTATTTCCAAAATAAGTGCCTTCAAGGACGCACTTTCAGTAACTTTAGGTAAAATTTAGACTAAATTGATAAATTTATCTACATACTCTATCATTGAGAGGTTTTCAAGCTTTATGCTAAAATTGAATATCATTATTTCGATCCTGAATGTATGAGGATGGAATACTTTTTCAAAAAATTCTTTAAAATCCACTCATAAAATGTCTTGGTACAATTTTTACAAAACAGCTAAATCCCACCATTTCCCTGAAAGATCCTACAGTATATCTGAATCCAACATTACTTTCAACTCTCCTAGTTTTCTAATAAAATCAAAAATTTGATTCATCCTATTCTTCCACACCTTTAACTTCTTTGGTTCTAATGAACCCTAAATGATAGGTAAATTATTCTTCAGAAACTTAATGGAATGGTCCTCTTTCCTTGGTTCATCCCTTTATTTTCCTCTATCCATAGCCTGAAATTCATGTAATATACTCTGAATTAGTTGTTGGTTCACCTATGGATCAGGTGAAATGACATTCTATGTAGCCTCTTTCAGTTGGTTTCTACAATGTCAACCAAGTGAAATTTTATATAACTAAAACAAAAGATAATAAGTTTCTCTCAAGAAAAATGAAATCCTTAACATTTTCATATCTACCGTATCACTACTATAACAACAAGGCTTTTTCAAAATTCCACACTTTCTGTTTCCAACCAATTTTTGGAAATCTCACTGTGCCTTTGAAAATCAACCTATTTTAAAAATACCAAAATATTTACTTTTCAAAACATAACAATTAGAAAATCAACATTTTTCAAAAATCAACATTTTTTCACCAAATTATAAATCATTACTCAAAATGAAATATGCACTTCTAGTGGGATTTCATTTCTACCAATGCATGTCAGACTCTTCTCATTAGCTAAACCCATGACAATGATATTACTACTCCTATAAGTGTCTCCAAAATAGTTATATACCCAAATCCCTGGTAACACGATGTTGAACATAAATAGGTTATCTATGTCTTTTTATGCTCTACATTTCATGTCCCTATAATATTATTTTGTTCTACCATCCCACTAAAGGTATAATAAAGAATGATGTTCCAACCCCAATACTGACATGACTGTTACCCAAGGATCGAACAAATTAATAACACTTGTAACATCCCACACCTTCTTATTTTTCTTAGGTGACATCCCCAATACAACAAAGTCGAGAAATAAATTCCAAGGTAATCAATTAATTGGGGGATAATATTTCCTTTGAAAATAAAAACCACCCCAACCAAGCATACCATAACCAAAAACACTATATGATTCATGATAACAATGTAATACAACATTCCATAATACAAACTGATATCAAATACAAACTATACAAGATTACCAAAGCGTAATACAACCAACATCAAAGTACAAAGTGGAAGACAAACCCACAAAGCTCAATGACACAAAAGAAACAAACTCCACATCTCCCAATATGCTCCAAGATGTTACTAAAAAATACATCCCAAAGTATAACGATGCATTACTAAATAAGTGAGATAATTTTACTTTACCTCTATCTCAACAAAAAATATTTTCAAAGGCATCAAAGTGACAATGCAGGGGTGATTTATGAAACTCAGCAGGTTTTTTCCAAATGACTTCCATACTCGCATCACTAGGATAGAAAATGTTTGCAAATTTATATAAAAAATTATATATAAAACAATTTAAAACAATTTCCATACAAAAATATTTTTCTGAAACAAATTCAATTTCCAACAAAAAAAACCAAACCATACTTTCAAACCATTTCTAAAACTTATATTTTGGCATACCCATTGAATTCCATATATCCACATATCCACACATATATTCCCAGGTGACAATTTCAAACTCCTGAGTGATTTATTGTTGATATACCAATTCATCACAAGGTAACCATATACCAATTCCCTAATGTAATATGCCTCTTCCACATGATCACATCAATGAGAATGAACACACATAAACCAATTATGCCAAAACCAAGCCAAAAAATAGTTCCAAACCATTTAAATAAAACAAAATATTTATTAAAAACCATTCCAAAAAAACCTTTTCGATGAATCAAACTAAACAACCATTTTTAAAATCATCATTTTAAAATAATTGAACAAAAAACATTGCACAACAATTCAAAAATTATAAAATAACCATTATTAAATAAGGTTTATACTAAGATTTTCACAACATTTTCAGAATGAATTTCAATAAAGTACAAAAATTATAAAATAATCCTTCATTTCATTATAAGAGGAGTCGATAGTGAATACACATAACTAAGAAACTATGGTGGAAATGAATAAAAGTATGAATTCTTCTACAAAACTGGGTGGAATCTTCAAAAACTCACCTTTAATATGGTTCCCTAATATAAACACAACCATATATCATCATTATTAGCATATAATATCATATATCTATCCCCAATGAAGTATATATATGAATACAACTGAGGGAAGCATAATAGGATTAATGTAGACCAATAAGAACAAATACTTACCTCACAATCTGGCCTTCAACGCACCATGATTTGCTTATGGATAACTCCAAGATCAAAGGTGGATTCTAATATTCCTTTAAGAGGAGAGAAAACTGAGTTAGGGTCAGAAAAGTGAAAAATAAGAGGTTTAGGTGTAAAAAAGGCTGAGATTCACTATTTTAGGATCTAAGTTTTAACCGTTCATGGTTGGGTTGCACGGTTAAGAAAATTGTGCTCCATCCAATGATTCCCAACAACCTTCACACAGTTGGCTCAAAAAATTAGCTAGACTATATACCAAATTTGATTTACCCTCTTTTCACAAAAATCACGGTTACTACTAGGTTTCCATGCAATTTTTCTAAACCATGTGCCTAACTGTGTGCCTACCTAGTAGCCTCTGTTTCACTTTTCATGGTTTCTTATAAAAGATTCAGGATTTATAATAACTATGTTCAAAATATTCTCCTCCAAAAGATCCTCAAAACAATTCAAAATTCTTATAAACCCTCCCAAACTTCACCCAAATACGTTACATACTTAAAATACATAAAGAAACAGTTACTTTAAATTGGGGGGTGTTACACATGTTCTTATAAAATAATGTACATCCATTATATTTTAAATCATATTATATCTATTTATCAAGATAGTTGGAATATGGTTATGGGATAATGTCTTTATTTCAAAACCATGTCTTGAAAAAAGGAAGTATCTGTGATTTATGAGTTTTAACATTGATTCTCCTTTTACTTGCATAATGACATTAATGTGTATAAGAAAATGTGCATTTAGGAATTACTCCATGCTACATTTTATTGATCAATGTTAACATATAAGACTTTTCATTGATCCTCCTTATTAGAATCATATCTTTGATGTAGATAATTTAATGTGTGTTTAGGAATTGCTCCTCACTATATTATGGTTATTGACAAATACTTGTTCAAGATATTATTCCGCACAATAACCCGAAGCATCTTATATATTATTACCATGAATATATCATACATTACATTATTATTCTCTAACAATAACTTAATGAAATTTTATGAAGTATATTTACCACTGGATTTACCACTAGATTTACCTTGTAATAGTTAACCCTCTCTGACCGAACTAGTTCTGAAATATTTTTAGGATACTTTTATTTCTAAAGGTTTTATTTTCTGAAATAAATAAGAATATATATTTATAATACATAATGATTTTAGATATTATGAGTCTAAATACCATGTGGGTTATATTCTTGACATTCACTTTTTAGTTTTACTTGACAAAGAATTATCTTTCCAAAACATGGTATACAATTCTTACATTTTATATTTATCATGCATTGCCTATGATAATGTATTACTGAACTATTTATTTAGTATTAAACACCACAAAAAAATTCATTCCTAACCTGTAATAATGTCTCCTTATGTTTAAAAGAAACATGAGATATGTTTTTTGTGATACATTAGAAAGGTTATACTAGAATCATTCACATGGAAATATATAAGTCGACTACTTCTCACCACTAACATAGGCACCACCCATTATCTGCCTCTTAGAAAACACACCTTACTTCCAGTAATGTTTCTGTACATACTTGGTTTCAATATTTAAATACACATATGTGATTGACTTGTTATATTTAATACCAAAAAAATATAAAAAACATTACTTATAATTTATGAATATACCTAATGAAGAAGTGAGTACTTTCTTCTATGATTCAGTTCATTGCATTTAAACTTCCATAGATTTTTATTTTACGATATGGAATGAAAATAAACTCCTGAGTAATGCTTATTTCATTAAAGTAAATTTCAAAGGTTCTATTGGCATCACTCTTTACATTATATTTTTAGCCTTATCTTTAAACTTGTTCACCGTAAAAACTAAAGATTAATCTTTCTTTAATATTCTTATTGCTTGGCCAACCTTACCTAAAATGTAATTAAATGATTTTACTATACTTTGAATTTTGTAATCTTAAATGAAAATGGATGAAATGGGGGAAAATTATATAAGAAATGTAACCTTTAAAAGATCATGATTCATCTTTTAATTTACACATATTTGGTGTAATCATCACCTATTCCTATATATGATTCTCTCTCTCCTCACTAACTTATCACAGATGAGACTATATGTAATATCATCCATGTCCTGATGTAGTATCCCCAACTCAAAACAAGATGTTGAAGATAATATTATTACACAACCATCATATGCTTAATACATGAGTCTCCTATAAGCATTTTTACACCCTTGCTTCTTAAGGTGTATTAATAGGTATTGAGGACACCATAACCTTGAATTTCCGATATCATAGTACTCTCCTCAAGCCCCTATACTACTATTGAAAATATAACAAGATAGGACTTCAATTTGTTTTTCAATAAATATTATAGTATTTATTGTGGTATTATATTAAATTTTCTACGAAAATAAAACTAGCATATTAATAATTTTACCTTGATTAACGATTAGAAATTACTGATTAATTATATCATTACATGTCTCCTACAATTTTATCAAAATCTAGAATCAATATATAATAAAATAATAATACACTTTCACTATTATTCAAGTTTAAATAATCTAAGAAACCTACCCTCATATTCTAGAAGATTTGGCTATTCCACCACTCAGAGAATTCAAGGTAGGATTTTGACAGGCCAACTACATTAACTCACAACTCCCAAATCAATTGAGTGAAATATCTACTTTTAAATAAAAAAATTGTATTTACTCAATTCTCTCCTCTAAAGTTGAAAAAAAATGTATTTAGATACTTATTTTCTACCCATATGAGTTTATTCAACCCATAATTCTAGTATGAACTACCCGCTAGTAGGAGGAACCCTCCACTTTGAATGACGAACACCTAGAACACCCAATTTTGTTCAAATTCAAATAAAGGAATTCATTTTCAACTTAATATTTTTTTTGGGTTTTTAATATTTTTCTCAATGAATGTAAATCATTTCTATTAATCTATTCATTCTATGACGTTGTTCTTAGAACTGAACATTAATTGAAAAAAATATTCTTTGCATCTTTATTCATTTTACTATTTATTATTTTATGTGTTTATTACTATAATGAAAATTCATAAACTAATAAACAAATGCATAAATGAAACTATACTACACTACTAGTCTTCAAAATATACTATGGGTTGATCTATTTAAACTTAATGGATCAACTATGACCTAGGGGATTCATATCTGAGTCTTTTATTGACTATTGATGCAACTCCTAACCCATCCAGTGTGTCCACTTCTCTTCTAGATTTTACATCAACATGACATGGTCCGTAACTTATGACGTCACCATTATAGTAAAAAAATACGTGCATGCAGGTGAGGAGAACTCAGGAGTAAAAAATGAAAATAAATGACTTTTATCTTGGTGCACAGACCATTATACATATTTAAATGAAAAAATAATGTGCATACAATCATAAAAATTTAATACTTATTACAAACATAGCACATAGGTAATAAGTAATGAAATAAAATATAACATACATACAAAAGGTTAGTCAGTTCTTAATACCAGTCAGCATGTATAAGTAAAGTGTGATAAATATTAAAAGAAATAAATTTAAGTATGAGGGTATTTGTTAAATTAAATGAATTATTTGAATTTAGATAATTTAATTCTATTTTGTATCGATGTTAATTTAATTTTAATTCCAAAAAGTAAATTAATTAATTTAATTCCAAAATTTAATTAATTTTTTAGGGTATTCAAAAAAAAAAATTTAAAAATATTATTTATTTATTATTTTAATTTTAATATAAAAATTAAATTACAACAAAATTAGTTATTGATTATATAAAAAATTATTGAGCCCTAAAACCCCACACTCGCGCATTGTAGGTCAGGTTAAACCCATTGAGACCTAGTTCAAGCTGTGAAAAGTTTGTGTATGGATATTTAGTGCCAAGTGGACCTACTTGGACCTGTTTTAGGTCTGGAACACTTCCCTAGGACAATTCATACCTGTACTGGATGAGTTGAACATGTGGGTAACCTAATTGGGAAACTGAAAATTGGGTTACTTGGGTTACCAGAGGGAACTACAAGCGGTAGTTGAGGTCATGACTACTAATTGATGTGGAAACCTAGATATTCCTTGGAAGGGGCCTAGCCAGCATCGTCGGGCTTGCAGAATCTTAGGGGATGAAGCTTGCATAGTGGCAAGGCCGTAGTAATGGCGGTTTTTGAGCCAAGGTAAGGCATCCAACAAGGGGACCCCCATAATGACGAATTTGGGATGAATAGGGAATGA
This sequence comes from Viscum album, assembly GCA_963277665.1. Lineage (NCBI taxonomy): Eukaryota > Viridiplantae > Streptophyta > Magnoliopsida > Santalales > Viscaceae > Viscum > Viscum album. The sequence continues at coordinate 1,885,521,013 of OY728132.1, forward strand.
TGATTGGGATCAGGTGAAAATAGGATAGATAGCCCTGGAAAAGTTGTGGAAGCCTTTTTAATGGGATCCGACCTGAGAAGAAACATGAAAGTCATTGGTTTGAGGGAGGCATGGTAGTCATGCCTGGTGTGTGAAGGTGATGGTCATCTTGTCTACAAGGGATCGATGGCATAACCGGAGGGTGGGGTTAGGTAGGTTGGCTGAGTTTGTGTACGAAGAGGCGATGATGGCCACCGTGGGTTTCCACGCGGAGGGGGTGGGCCTGAATGAGTATGAATTCCTCGGGAAGGCTCTGATTTTTAAATTATTTTATTTCTTTGTGACAATCATCCACCCATGATTTTGTTTTATGTTTACTTAATTTCATAGAATACCATCCCCACCACAAAAACCTTTGGTAAATAATTTTAGTTACACATTTATTTAAAAAATTGTTGGTAGGGCCATTTAAAATAATAATTTTTTTTAAAATTATTTGTTATCTTTGTGATCGGTATTGTATAATTTTTTCCATAATCCAAAAACATAAGAAATTTTGATATAATATTATAAAATTTTTGTTTTAAATAATTTCACATCTATGTAGAATTGTGATCCATGTTGGAGAATATAGTTTCAACCATCACTAGCCAGAATTCACTGGTTTATTGGAAAACAAAAACTGATAAATATAACAAATATAAAATATATGTTTTAAATTTTATTACCTATAAAACAACTGATTTAAATCCATAATTTTTTTTTCATATGGGCATAACATGGTCATATGACTTCATATTGAATCTCAATTGGATCTATTTAGACTGAATTAAAACACACTACTTCATTTAAATAAAATTAATTTTTTAAATTCCATAGAAAATTTACACGATCGATTTGATACCAATTAACTACATAGGGGTGTGTAGTGGGAGATGGTGGGTCTATGATTTTTTAAAAAAAAATCACCAGAGTGATGAAAATTGTCCCCTCTAGTGATCTGAGCCTTGGTATAGGTCAAACGATCTTGCATGAATTTTATACACACAAAAATTAAAATTGAAATAAAAAAAATTGAATCGAAGAACGCTGGATGACACCACCGCCTCCTGGCCATGGCCACTTCCTCTAGCATAGTGCGACAACACCGCACCCTTCTAGCTCCACCTCCGTTGCCAAAACAAACTAACTAACATGAATCAACGGAGGGTCGTCGGGCCATTTTTGTTCATCCCGCGCCCTCCGCGTTAGGCATTAACAAAAGGGAAAAGTCAAACCGAAGAATACATCATGAATGAGGGTATAATTTTTATTCATTTAAAATTATACAAAACCTCTTACCTCAATTCAAGGTACGTTGTCAAAGTCATGGAAGACAGCGTCACGGAAGTCGGGCGTCGCAGAAGATGGACGTCTTAGAAGACAGACGTCGTTCCGTCAACGTTGGAGGGAAAGACGTTGTAGTTGGTGATGGCGGCATCTTCTACCTTGACACAGAGGAAGATGAAAGTATATGGAATTCTTCATGGGTGTCACCTCACTTTATCTCCCCAGTTGAAGAAGGTAGAAGAAGATGTGTCGTCGTTCTTCGGTGGAATCAGCGTTCTTTGTTGGAGGAAGGCTCTTCCTATTTCACCGAGGCTCCACCAATTCTCCCAACCAAAAACATTATACCAACCCAAACATAATAATATAACACATATTATTATGCTCACTTAATGAATTCAAATTAATTAAAAATAGATGAACCAACTAATTAATTGCATGCTAGATGATTACTTGAGAGAGTGTTGGTATCTTAAATTAGAGAAGATAGAAGGTTAAAATTAAAAGAGAGGAGGTGGAGAGTTTTAAGAGTTAAAATAGGGGTTTCAAGGGGAGTTGAGAGGTTTGGTGTTATTATGGTACCCACCACACATTATCCTCTCATTAGAGGTTATGTGGGGTGTGGGACCCACCTCTAACTCCTCTTTGGAGAAAATAACCACCACCAAATAAAAATTTGTTACACACACATTTTTATTCAAACATTTATTTTTAATCAGAAACCCCAATTTATAACATCCACTCTCGACCAAACGCAATTGCAGAAAAGGTCCCCTTAACCGAATACTGGCGGTGTGAGTTCATCGGTGTCCTTGGATTTCAATTTCGAGAACCGGTTCATAAGATAGAAAAACCCGCATGTATGTTTACTGAACTTACCCGAACAAAAGTTTGGAAAATTATTATCAGTCAACCTCGACTTGCGTAGTTAGAGATTAGGCTCTGCCTAAGTAAAACACGCCCCACCGAACACAATGGTTCTCTCAGATTTTTAATACGAGTTACCATATAGAATTTATGAATTTTACAATAAAATGATTGACACTTAATTATTTTATTTTCGGCCAAAAAATAACTTTTTCTGGTGGCCTGCGCCGGCCAAAGGTAGTATTTTCTTAAATAAAGCATACCCTCACGAGTTCAACGGTGGTCTCAGATTTTTAATCCAAGCTACCATTTGTGAGTTATAAAAATTTGAAAAAAAAATAATTTATTTAATTATTTTATTTACGGTTATTCCAATTTGGGAATTTCTCATAGGAGGCCTACGCTGACTAAAATTAAGTCGCGCCTAGGGTAAACTCGTCATCCTAAGCACAAAGGTCCCCTCAGATTTATGATCTGAGTAACTGTTTAAGTTTAATTCCACCTTTTTAGTAAAACTGCTTAAGCACATTAATTTAATATTAACAAAACTTCATAAAATTATTCCGGGCACATCGGGCCTTAGAATCAGGTGCCATCAGAAACTGTGGACTCGTGAAATTCCAAAGAATTTAAGAAAAAAAATTCCTTGAAATTTATGAGGATTTACATATATATATATACATATATATATATATCATTTACTTTTCTTTCTTTAAAAAATATTACAAGAAAAATGAAAACAACGTTTATGTGTACGTATGGCGTAATGTATGCATAAACGATGAATTTAATTTATTATTTATATATTTTATAGATTTATATAAATAAATATACAAATAATATATATGATATTTATATCATTATTTACAATATTTAAATAATAAAAACTTGATCTAATTAATGGTACTAAGAATGACAAGTCAATACATGTAAGAAAAAAAGTAGTAATTACTCAAAAATGTTACTTTAACAGAGTATTATTAATAAATGGGTAATATAAAGTCAAAATTATATCATATATGGTAGTATATAATATAATATAGTTTGGTAAAGTATTTATAAGAAACTTATATTTATTATACATGAGGGTTTAATGAGTAGGATGAGAGTCACGACCTAAGGTAAAGGAATTTCATTTCACTTTTTATATCTGTGAGATATATGTCATATTCAGCACTAATTTATTTTTTGTGTTGTATATATTTCCCATAAATGTATTATATTATTATTTTCCCTGAATTTATGGGTATTTAAATATCCATTTTATGATCTATATTTCATGGGGTTTTATGGTTCAAACGTTACCAAATCAGGGAGGTAATTTTATATCAATTTTCTTTCTTTGAGACACATGTTTTGTTATGAACCTATATTTTTTATGAGGTGTATATACAGACCTTTAAAATGTTATATCACGAATATAATCATTTTAATGATATATTCAACTTCATATAATTTTATTGACTCTTTTCAATCTTTATTCAAAGTTACGAAAGTGATTATAGTTTATTGAGACAATCTCATTGTTATAAGGATTGTTTACATTTTTGCTTCCATTGATGAAATGTTCATATCTCAAGAAATAAAATTAATTTTATTCTCATTTGGTTATTCATGATATCTTAATGTATTTTTAACATTTTTCCACACTTTTTTAATGCCTTAAAAATCTAAAGTAGGAACATTATATTTGATGGTATGTATGACACGGAACACCAATCACATAAGGAAATATAATATCTCAAGGCTTTAAAATATATTTAATATTTTAAATAAATTCAAACAATAATTTTGTTTTTGATAAAAGATATATTGAGTAATCATACGAAACATGCAACAATGATTTTCATTAATGGCTTGAGTTACAAGCAAGACAAAGTTTTATTGAACAACAATATATTATTAAAATGTTATTATTTAATATAATAATAAATAACCTAGCCATTGAATTAGTGTATTTAAATAGTATTAAATAAATTATGAAAATTTGTGGTTTAAAAAAATATAAAAATAATCCATGGTTTAAAACTTAATTGTAAACGAACATATGAACAAATTGAATAAAGATATAATATTTTTATAGATTTTTTTTGCTTGCAGAGCTATTTTACCATAATAAAATAAATAAATTATAATTATTTAGTGATATTAATGTAATATAAAATATATATTAAATAAAATGTTTTTTATATTCCTCCATTAAATTTTATAGGCATAAGAGAAGAACGAACCCAATATTCCATGTAAAAATAAATATTTTTATTAAGACACATTTACCACGTTTTATTAGAGAACCTATTTTAAATCCAAATTTTGAGTATTTTAGAAATTTAATATGTCAAAATAAACTTATTATATAAAAAATAAATTTAAAAATTAGGTTAATGGGAATTTTGGGTATTTTTCTATGAAGTTTTGTTTTGTAATGAATATTGAAAAGTATTGAATTTTAACTCAAAACTGATTTTTCATTTAATTTATTTATAAGGATAGATTATATTTTAAATTAGTTCCAATGTTTAATTAGATATATTTTTTAAATTAATCTAATTTAGGTCATTGGAATCAATTTCAATTTTAAATTTTATATAAAAACATAGAAAACTTTTGAATGTTTATTTATAAACCTGTATAATCATCCCCTCTACGGAATTAAATGTAAATTAATTTCTACCACTTATTTTATTGGAATTTGAAAAAATATAGTAAATAATTTAAATCTGAATAATTTTTATTTTCTAATAAGTTAAAATTTTCTGAAAAACAATATTTTAGTGAAGGTATTTATGATTAATTACAATAGTTATGGGAGAAATTAGCTTAATAAAGGAGTAAAGCTTAATCATAAGAGAAACAATGACCTAGAAAATTGTAAAAATGAAATTTTATGGACATATTTATACCATATACTCACTTTTATATAATTTTATTTATTATTGGATTCACTTAACATAGGAAAAATGTGGGTGGAATTCCCTTTTCCCAAATTTACAAGAGTGTTACTGCTCCACCACTATAAAAAGTTACTCAAGTCTCCCACTTCCTCACACCTTTCAAGAAACTATGTGTCTACAAAGATCTACCTAAATGGATCATAAAAATTAATCCCTTAATCCGTTAAGCATCACCATCAGAATAAATACAATCAAATAATCCATTTGGTGGAAACCAAAAGAATTTACCTGAATAAGAGGCAACATCATTCTTTAAGCTCTTGGGGTTTATTTCTTTTTTCACTTTTTCAATTATACTTATTCAATTTTTATATAAAAACATAATTATCAAAAATATACTGAAATGTTTTGATACTATGTTTTTGACATAAACTTAAACACACCTTCACATAATGGGTAACTAACATACAATTTTTTTGTATGGTGAACTATCGCCTCATGAAAAGATGATTGTTCATTTTTTCTTCCACCACTTATCATATTTGGTAATTATGATGGAAAATATATTTATATATGTAATATATTATATTATTAATGCAATTATACTTTTTTATTTCTTTTATAACACATACTTTTATGCACTCCATTTTATGGGAATACGATAACATCATTTGTGTAAGTGTGTGGACTACCACCTCCTCAAAGCGATGTGATTCGTTCACACAATACATAGAATGTATAAAGGTTGGTTTTAATAAACCTATGTAACATATATGAAATATATATGATAATTTAATTATAATATACATATATATCATTTAATTTTCATTCGTTTAATATTGAAAAAAATAAATATAGCATTTATGCGTACGTACGACTTACCGTCTCCATGAACAGTGCATTCCATTACTTATCTCCAAATATTATATATTATTGTAAATAACATATATTGAATATATATTATATTTAAATCATGTTTTAAATTCTGTATATGACTAAACCATGATATTAACAACAAATAACAAGTTAAAACATACTTGATATATTAGGAAATTAACACAAAAAATAGTGAAAATAATGAAATATTATTATCAAAATGGTTAAAATATATTATAAAAAGATAATATATGATATCATAAACATAAATATAGTTTATTAATAAGTTATTAATACTATAAAAACCATTATACATGAGGTTAAATTATGTTCACACAAAAGGCAACACAAGGTAAGGGATTTTGTCTCAATTTACATTCCATTGAGAATTATTTGTTATTATGAACCGATTCAGTTTTATATGGTGTATACACTTACCTTTGACATGTTATATAATTAATATCCTTATTTTAGTGATATTTAAGGTTTCATTTAATGTTATTCCTTCTTTAGGATTATGATTCAAATGTATCAAAGTGGTATGGGACACTTTAGAATGTTTAAAGATTATTCTTCTTGAGAACGTTTTTAATGATTATCTTTGCAATATCACATCATTTTATGATTGTTAAATTTATATTGAAACAATAACATTATTTTTCGGAACCTAATTTCTTATATATGGTGTAAATAATTCCACTTTTCTATATAATATCATGATTCATTCATTATTCATGATATTTTGAGTTTCGATTTGAATTATTTCATCTAAGGGGACTTGAGTCAAAAGTTATCTAGAGGAAAAGGATTTCATAACCCAATTTATTTTTATTCAGTTATATTACTTCTTCATTGAATTTAATATTATATAATTTTTTGTATAATGACTTTGACCATCTGTTGATTTATTTCCACTTCTATATCTATATTTATAGTTGATAAACATAATCTACTCATTGATTGATTCCACTCAATCATTATAATATTTTCAAGATTTAACTTTACAATATCATTTTGTTCAAAAAAAATCTAATTTAATTCTAATAGAAAGAAAATATTTGATCATTTTCTGATAAATCCTTTCATTCTATTCTATGATGGTTATTCATGACCTTTTTAAAGTATCAGTACCACTTTTCCACTCTTTGGTACTCAAAATGTTTTAGAAAATATTTTAAAGAAATCCAGACATCATTTCTCTATTTATTCAGAGAACCTATTTTGTTGAAATTGTTATAATTTTTTTAACCTTTTCACAATGATTTATTAAATACTTTTTTACTCTTTTTTTATTTTACCCATTTTTTCCAAAGGAATATTCTTGTTGCTTTCCAAACAAGGAATTTTACTAACCTGTTACAGTAAAAAAGTAATATTCTTTTTTCCTCATATAGAATGTATGAATTAACCCACCATTATTTATTCTAATATTCCTTTTTATTTGGAAATGGGTTTTTAATAAAATGCTTAGTGAAAAATTATTTTAAAATAATAATATTTTTAAAATGTTTTTCAAAATAAAAAGATTATTTCCCTTATAAATGTTTTTAAGATATCTTTTATTATATTTATATTCGTCAAAGACAAAAATGATTTATTTCTAATCTAATTGGGATATGTTGTATTGATACCATTCTTATTCTTCCTATATAAGGTATTTGATTGATTTGTCTAAGGATAGTATTCACATTCACTTTCTTGATTCATTTTATTCCATTTAAAATATTTATTTTTCTATGATCATTTGAAATTGAATTTCCCCTAAGTAACCCTATCATTTTTCATGGATATGATTGTTCCCTGAACCGTATACCATTTTTTATATGGTGTTAACATTTAAAGTTACTTGATTATTTGTGGAAATATTAATAAATCTATATATCCTATTCAATAAGGAAATTTGATAAGGCATATTATTTATTTCAATTTTTTGATATGAGGATTGCTTTGGACATGTATGAAACGAGTGGGGACTGGTTATAGATATCCCCTTGATGCATCGGTAGTATCAAGAGACAAATTAGTTTAAAATTTTAAATGGGTTTATACTCAATATTCTAAACCATCTTCTGAAAATTCTTTATGGTAGTGGTTCCTTGTTACTTGGAAACATCGAATCCAATAATTACGCATTTCCCTCATTTATATTTAGTTATTATTCGTCTATGATATTTTTCATCAACAAATCTATGGATACATTTCATTTTCAAGTCATTTATTAAATGGAATGTGGTTCATTTTATTACCTTTCCATATTTATTTTTCCTTATCTAATTATTTTAATGACATATGTTTCCTTTTATGAACTTTCTATATTTTTTATATACTTCCTTCTCAGTTTGTTGATTACGTGGTATGTGTGTTCAGTTATTTAACATTCCATAATTATTATTCTCATTGATTCATTATTTCATCCACTTTACAATACCCTTAATGATAATTTTGTCTCATCCTTATTATGTTTCCTTTACCTAGGAATTCAAGAAGTGTATTATAAAAGATATGGCGAGATATACTAGATGAAATAAATTTATCCTAAAAATTAAAAAATTATATTTTAATTATTGTATTAATTTATAATACAAGACTTATTTATGTATCTACTTTATCAAGAATACTAAACTAATCAGTACTTTAGGATTTGATTCCTTGCAATCATGCCAATTTAGTGGTAGTATAAATTGACTCTGGGATCTCTAGGGCCAGTTCACTATATTTGGTATCAAGGAATGTTTAGAAGTAACCTTGGAAACTAGATTTAGAAATCCTAGATTATGAAATATAACCCTATGATATAATTTGAGGATAATTATAGAAGAACATCCTAGAATTTTTGTAATGTAGATATTATGTGGGTATTCCTAGAAATACTTCCATGTCTGGACACTAAAAGTGGGTGTGGTTCTGGCACAATGAACCTAAGAGAAACAACTATGAAGAGGTGTGTGGGTACTAACATGGAATAACCTGGTACATGACAATAGTCCTTGCTATTCACTTTATTTGAAACTATTAAGGGATATACTTAGAATAATTCACATTTTCATTACAAACCTTTATGAAGGATTTGAATATATAATGAAAATGAATAACCTATGGTAATCCTAAGGTGTTTAAGATTTCATGATATAGAAATCTAATAATTGATATTATGGATAAACCCTAGATCAAAGAAGACATATTTATAAATAAATGTGTAACATTTTTATGTATTAAGATTTTATTGAAAACTATTGGCAATTTAATTATTACATTTCAAGGACTTCCATAATTTCTTTTGTAAATTATATAAATGTTGTTTTAAAAAGGGACAACATTTATGCCGAGTGACAACCCATCAAGTCTTGTAAGTCCGTGAGACTACAACCCATGACCGAAGGATAATAAGGGTTTTACAAAAACCACTAACCTACACAATGTCATGGCTAATACTTCATTTTTTTTAGTTAAAAAATTTTATGAATAAATATTAATGATGAAATATTATTATTATTTTTTAACTTTAGAGATAAATTTATTTATCATATTGACTTTTTAGAATAATTAGAGACAAATAGCTAGAATATTTTACCTATTATAGGGCTTACGTTCCATTAAATTTTTATTTTATAGGTATCAAAGTTCATTTTTGGGTATCTATTTCTTGAAGTATGGGATGAATCATAATTTGATCAAAGAACAAACAAAATATGTAATTGTTCATATGAAATTAAAATGCATCATGTTAGAAAATTTTCTATATTTTTAGGTAGTAAAGAAATTTCAAAACATGATGAAAAAGATCTTTGAAAAATGTTTTCCTAATACCTTAATTTTTGTTAAACTGATGGTCTTCTAAATCATCAAATATTTATGGATTTGAGGCCCTTGACATTCCAATAATCATTCACTGTTTTCGTGATTAATGACCTTAATCACTCCCTATAAATATTTACTATTTTCATCAAAGTACGTACCTCTACTTTCCACTAACGTTCTCCTACTTAGAGACCTAGTTATATGTTATTCCATGTGACCATTGTACTTCTCGTTCTCTCTTTTCTAGAGGATTTCATAAAAATTATTCTCACAATGTGGGAATACAAATATATGAAATATCAAATATTTTATCACAAATATAAAGTTCAAATTGTGAGGATGCAATTTAATTAATGTGGGTAGAATGAAACACCCTGAAAGTCTAAAGTAGAAACATTGTATTTGATGGAATATATGACACACAACACCAAGCATGTAAGGGAATATAATATTATAAGACTTTAAAATATATTTAATATTTTAAATAAATTAAAACAATAATTTAGTTTTTGATACACATGATACTAAGTTAGCGTACAACACAAGCAACAACAAGTTTCTTCAATGTCTTGCATTACATGCAAGACCACGTTTTATCAAACAACAATATATTATTAAAATATCATTATTTAATATAATATTAAATATCCTAGCCGGTGAATTAGTGGTTATAAATATTATTAACTAACTTATGAAAATCTACGGTTTTCACAAAACATAGAACTATATCATTGGTTACAAGTAATTATGAAATGAATATAAGAACCAATTGAATATAAATAAATTATTTTTATAAAAAAATATTTTATGATCCCAATGTTTTACCATATAAAATTATATTAATTAAAATTATTCAGTGATATTAATTTAATATATATACTATATATTCAATTAAATATTTTTTATATTTATAAAATATATTTTATAGTCATAATATAGGAACAAGCCCCATATTCCGCATAAAAGTCAACATTTTTATCAACGCACTTTTACCACCTTTTAATGGAAAACCTATTTTAAATCTAATTTTTGACCCTTTAATAAATTATATATATTAAAATAAACTTAATATTTTAAATAAAAATATAAAAATTAGGTTCGGGTTAATTTTTAGTATTTTCTTGTAATGTTTCATTTTTTAACGAATAATGAAAAATACTGAATTTTAACTCAAAAATGATTTTAAATCTAATTTATTTATAAGTTTAATTTATATTTTAAATTTGTTTTAAATTTTAATTAGGTAAGTTTTTTAATTAATCCAATTTAATTCACTCAAACTAATTTTAAATTAAAATTTGATATAACAACTTAGCCAGCTTTTGAATGTTTTTACTTTAAAACCTCGCATTGTCATCTCGTCTGTGGGATTAAATTTAAATTAATTTCTGCGAATTATGTGGTTGTAATTTGGTAAAATAGACTCCATATTTAAAATCATCGTAATTTATAATGTCTAATAAAGTCAACATTGTTTTCTATAAAAATTATTAGTGAATGTAATTAAAATTAATTACAGTGATTATGAGAAAAATTAGCTTAAAAAAGGACTATACCATAAACTTAAGATAAAAATAACCTATAAACTTATGCAAAATACATTTTATGGCCATATTTTGACCATATCCTCACTTTTATATACTTTATTATATTAGTCAATCTACTTGGCATGCAAAATTGGGGCTGGAATTTCCTTTTCCAAAATCCACAAGAGTACCACTCCAATATAAAAAGGCACTCAAGCATCTCACTTTATCACACCTACAAGAAACTTTGGATTGACCACGATCTACCCAAATATCTCATCAAAATGCCTCACATAATCCTATAATCCTCACCTTTAGCTGAAAGAAAACCTTGGAAGCCCTTTGGTGCAAACCAAAAGAAGTTACCAGAATAAGATGTAAAATCTTTCCTTAAGATCATTAGTTTTATTTATTTTTACACTCTTTAAATTCTATTTATTCAATGGTTATATAGAAAAATAAGTATCAAAAATATAATAAGATGTTTTTATGTTATTTTTTATACCTAAACTTATATACACTTCCATCTAATTGGTAACTAACATACAATTTAGGTATATGGTGATCTACCGCCTCACGAAACGATGATTGTTCATTTTTTCCTTTACCAACTCTTAGAGTTGGGAATTATGGTTGTAAATTTTTTTATATATGTTATATAGGATAATTAAAATGAATTAATACTTCTATATTTCTTTTTTAACACATATATTTATCTAGTCCATTTTTCGGGAATATGATAACATCATTTGTGGAAGTGTGGACTACTGCCCCATTAAAGTAATGTTATTATTTCATACTATACATGGAATGTATAAAAAATGTTTTTAATAAACCTATGTAACATATATGAAATAAATATAATACTATAATTATACTATATATATGAATCATTTATTTTTCATTATTTTCATATGGAAAAAATGAAAGTAGTATTCATGTGTACGTATGACATATCATCTCCAAGAACAGGGCATTCCATTTATTATTTACAAATATTTTGGGTTACTCTAAATATATATACACTGAATATATATTATAATTTCATCATGGTTTACATTAATGATATTATTAAACTGTGATATGAATAATAAATAACAAGTAAAAACATACTCGGCAAACAAGGCAATTAAAACCAAAATTAGTAAAAATAATGAAAGATTTTTATCGATCGGGTAATAAGATATTAAAAGTTAATATATGATATTGTAAACATAAATATGATTCTGTAATAAGTTATTAATAGTTTAAATACCATTAAAGAGGATTTTAAATTCCATTAATAAAAAAGTAAATGCAAGGTAAGGTATTTCATCTCAATTTACATTCCATTAAGACTTATTTGTTATTATACACCAATTCACTTTTATACGGTGTACATACTACCCGAAGAAATTTTATATCATGAATATCTTTATTATAATGATATTTGAAGTTTAATTTAATGTTATCCTTCATGAGGATTATGATTCAAATGTTTCAAACTTTTATGGGATACTTTTCAATGTTTAAAGATTATTCTCCTTGAGAATGTTTTTAATGATTATCTTTTCAATCTCTCATCCTTTTGTGATTTTTAACACTCTTAAAAAAATAAATTTATTTTCATGAACTTAATTTCTTTTATATTGTGTATATACTTCCAATTTATCATATAATATCATGATTCATTTATTCTTGATGATATTTTGAGTTTTAATTTGAATTATTTCATATAAGGGGATTCATGTCAAAAAATTTCCAGGCGGAAAAGAATTTCATACACAAATTTAATTTCATTAGGTTATATTACATATTTATTATAATTAGTATTCTATGATTTTGTGTATAATTAAATTTACTATTTATTTATGTATTTCTACTTCAATATGCGTACTTACAATTTATAAAAATAATCTATTCAACAATTGACTCTCAATAAAATATTATAATCTTTTAAAGGTTTTATATAAAATCTCAATTTTTAGAGACTTTTTACGCATGAATTTCCATCAGAGGAAATTATATTATAATTTATTAATATATTATTTCATTTTATTCTCCTATGTTTATTTGTGACCTTTTTTCAAGTATTAGTACCATTTTCCCACTCTTTTTTACTCAAAATGTTTTAGATTTTTTTTAAGAAAACCCAATTTTATTCCTCTCTTTATTCAGTGAACTTGTTTTCTTCTAAAAATCATGTTTCATTAAAAAAAATTCCAAAAGGGTTTTAACATTTTTAAAATGATTTAGAAAACACATTTTTACGCTTTTTTGTATTTTACCCATGTTTTTCAAGGAATCTTTATTTCACTTTTCGAACAAGGAATTTTTATAGTCCTTTACCATGAAAGAAATGATCCTTTTACCATGTAAAAAATGTATGGATTTTCCCACTGTCATTTATTCAAAGATTTATTTTCATGTTTTAATGGTTTATTTTTAAATTAAATTATTTTTTAAAAATTTATTTACAAATAAAAATATTTTCTATTTTTTTCAAAATATAAAGTATATTTTCCTCAAGAAATGTTTTAAGATATATTTTATAGTATTTATATTAATCAATGAAAACAACCCTTTATTTCTACTCCACATGGGATATGTTTTGTTTTTACCATCCTTATTCTCCCTCTAGATGGCTTATGATTGATTAGGCCTAGTATAGTTTTCACATTCACTTCCTTGATTCCTTTAAGTCCCATTGAAATAATCAATTTATTATGATCATTAGACAATGAATTTCCCCCAAGTATCCATATCATTTCTTCATGGATATGATTATTTTTTGAACAGTATACCATTTTCCATACGGTGTTCACTTTATTTTTTTTATTATTTGGGGAAATATTGATAAATTTTTATCTTCCATTGAATATGGATATTTGATAAGGAATATTATTTACTTTTATTATTCAATATGAGGTTTTCTTTGGATAGGTACGATAATGGTGGGGCCCAATTACAGATAGCCCTCTGAGGCTTCGATGGTCTCTTGAGATTAATTAGTTACAAAAATTAGATGATTTTATACCCAATGTGCTAAAACATATTGTGAAAGGTCCTAATGGTAATGGTTTCATATACCTAGGAAACATGGAGTCCAATAATTAATAATTTCCCTCATTTAGTTTCAGTTACTTTTAATCCATCAGATTTTTCATAAACATATCTATGGATACATTTAATTTTTGGTTAATTTATTAAATAGCATGTGTTTCGATTTATTACCTAGCCACACTGATTTTTCCATAACAAATTATTTGGACAACATATGTTTCTAGTTATTACCTTATCATATTATTTATGCACTTCCTTCTCCATTTATTTATTAGATGGTATGTGTGTTCTATTTTTTACCATGCCATAATTATTATTCTCATTGATTCATCATTTCTTACTCTATAATTTACCCCTATTGATAATTTGATCCAATACTTATTAGGTTTACTTACCCCTAAAATACAAGAGGTGTACTATGAAATATATTAAGGTACATACTATATAAAATAAATGTATCCTCGAAAAAATATTCTAATTAGTGTATTCATTTGTAATAAAAGCCTTATGTATATATCTATTTTATCAAGGCTTATCAACTTATAGGTCTTAGATATTTGATTCATCATAATAATGAAAATTTAAGGTTAGTAGACATCAAATCTAGGCTCTCTGGTGTCGGGTTTCTACATAGTGGTATTTAAGATAATTAAGAAACTTCTTTTAGGAAAATATAACCTTACATATCTCTTTGATTGGAAATTAATTTTTTTTTAAAAATGTTTTAAAATTATTTTTGAACATGTTATTAAATGATATTTTGAGATTATTTTTTTAAAAAAAATATTTCAATTTTTTTCAAATCGTATTTTATAACTTTTCAAGGCTATTTTCAAATAAAATGGTTTTAAAAAAATTATGTTTCAAAAAGTGTTTTTCAAATAAGAAAGGCTATATTACTCAAAAAATGTTTTGAAAAGGATATTTCAAAATTATTTTCAATCTAATATGACATATATTGGTGTTACTCATGCCTTTTGGGATACGTTCCAAGGGTACTATACATATTCTTTTTTCTGAATGATTTATAGTTTTATGGAATGATGTTTATGAAACACTTTTCTCTTTAATGGGTTATATGTTTATAAAATATATTTATATTTCATGGTTTATTTTTATATAAAACCCATTTATCTTTCATGAGTTATATACTTATGAAACCCACTAATTTTCATGGGTTATGCTTTGATTAAATGATTATTAAACCTATCTGTTTTCTACCAGTTATGATATGTTAACATGTTTATTATACCCATTTAATTTCATGTATTAATATATTATTGTTTATTATATTTGGTAACTTGTATGTTGGATTACATTTTTAGATGGGTAGGACCTATATCTTCTTTCAATGCATTGGGTAAAGATTTTTATCTCATGAAATAGACATGGATGGAATGAGAAGTGAACTCTATTCAGTAAATGACTTTGTTTACTAATATGGTCTTGTATGTGAAACTTGAATACTAATATGGTTTGGGTAGTGAACCCATTCAACCAATATAGACATTGTATTAAGACTTTACTACTTTAGAAATAATTTTTTTATGATTATGTGTTTTCCACAATTCTATATTTTATTTCTATTTCATTCATTTATGAATTATGCTATTGATTCCCTTTTGATTCATGTCTTATGAACTTCTAATATTTTTTCCATGAATCATTATTATAATATTTGATATGACGTTATGATCTTCTATTGATATGATCTAGTTACCAGACCCTTATTTTTATGATTATTCTTACATGTATCCCATGTTTACCCTTACAGAGCAGTTGAGATCAACCTTCCTTATGTTTAATTTAACCATGTTTTGAAGATATTTATTATGTGTTATGTGTCTAATAATGGCGCTAGTCATGGAGAACCTAGTGAGAGATAATGTAGCTCACCTGTGTACCAGTGTTTATGTTTCCATGTTTCTAAAGGCACTAAACAAATACAGTCTTTGGGAATCTATTTGTGTAATGTATTAAGTATTCTGCAAAAAATGATGTAATATATATGTATGAAAGAGAGGGTATCTATAGTTGGTATCATAGAAAATTTTTTGTTATCCTTTGTAAAATAGGATGAAAAAACCGTTGTGATAACCCTATGGACATGTCTAAGGAGAAGTCTAAGGATGGGGGAATGTTTAGGAAAATGTCATTGAATTTTGGTAAATTATAGTGTGAGTGTTCTTGTAGAAATATATCCATGTGTGGAAACTACAAGTGGATGTGGATCTAGAAAAAATGTACATAGGGGTAACAGCCCCAAAAACACCATTTTGAAATAGGCTCGACTGAGAACTGGTGCACAACAATGGGCCTTACTATATAGATGGTTTGACTCTCCTAGGGGATTTTCATTAGGAATTAACAATCTCTTTATAAACCATCATAAAGTTTTTAAAAATATGTTAACTTAGAATAACCAAGGATTCCTAGTTTAAATAAGGTGTAATGATTTAGACATCCTATATGTGGTTTTCCTTAATTATTTGGTTTCCTTCTATGATGAGTGTTTCCTACTCTATGCTTCTTGGTTTTTCTCAATGGTTGAAACTCAAATAAAACATTTTAATGTTGAGTGCGATGGAAAATGAAACGATTTTTCTCCTGAGACACTAAATTATATAGTTTATGGAATGAAAAACCTCATTATTATGCTCACACATATTTCTCAAGCTATAAATCATGTGAAACTTCTAAATAAGAAAATGAGGGAACAACATTCTGGTGATTCCTTTATGAGGAAAGTCCCACCTTCTTTCAGTGGGTCTTCTAATCCACTTCTTTCTGAATAATGGATCGATTCCAATGAAAAGATATTTTCCATTATTCATGGTTTGAAACATGAAAAATCCCTTTTAAGTTTTTATTATTTAGAAGTAAAATCAGGCCAGTAGTGAACTCTAATTAAGAATACAATGTAGGAAGATGAAATTAAATCCATTGATTGAGACAATTTCAAGAACTTATTTTTAGATAAGTACTTTACACATGTTCTTTATACGCAAATAGAGAATATTTTTATCTATTTAAAGAAAATTCATGATGAATCTGTTGGTACCAATTAATAAATATTTAAAATACTTGTGAGGTATTCTTCTGTTATTATCATCCAACATGAAAGTAAGGTTGATCGATTCTTCAGTGGCTTAATTCTAAGTCTAATAAGGGAATTATCTATAAGATACATCAGTATCTATGAAGGTATTGTGTGTTGGGAAATCATGTTTGAAATGTAAGTTATAATTACATATAAATATCATGGTTTTGATAAGAAAATGTAGATGGAGTTCAATGTAAAATCTAGAAACCATAGAGAGTATAAGATGATCTTCCCTTTATGCTCAAAGTGTGGGAAGAAGCCTGGAGGAAATTTTCTTAAGGGGTCTAATAAATATTTTAAGTTCATAAGGTATGTTTATCTGGAATTTGATTTTTGAATTGATTAGAAGAATTTATTTAACAATGATAATAGAGAAAAACATACACAAAATTATCATCCCCCACTTCAGTGTTTTAAGTGTATGGAAAATGGGTATTATGCTAACCAGTGCCCAAACCAGAAGGTTAATGATGATGATCAATGTTAAGAACATATTAGTTTTAGGGATAAAGTGAAATATCATGTGATAAATATTTATGATGAGGATTTTGATAACAATGTGGTGAAATGTTTACTTTTTCATCTACTCTATGACTGATAATGTCTTATTATATTCTTGATCTACCCACTCTTTTATATCTAAAGAATTTTCTAATAGTATTAATATTCCACCTAAATTATTAGATGTGGAATTAGAATTGAAAATACTTAATGGTATGATGATATTATCTATCATTCCAATACTTTACAATATTTTCCTTTTAGAATAAAGTTAATTTTTTTGATAACTTGAAATGTATGAAACTCCAGGATTAAATAAAACGCTATTTAGTCATGTTTTTCACACTTAATTAAATTTCAACACTTTTATAGAATTTATATGGTAAATTTATATTTTATATATCCAATATTTTTTTATATTCATCCAATATATTTTATAAACATAATATAAGAAAAAACTCAATCTTACACATAAAACCAATATTTTTCTAATGGAAATTTTGCCTCCTTTTAATGTTGCGCTAGTTTTAAAACAAAAGTTTTATACATTTATAAATTTTATTCTTCAAAATAAACTTAATTTTTGTAATATAAATGTTAAAACATGATTATGTTTAGTTTTTTTTATTTTTATGTGAAATTTTATTTTTTGATGAATAGTAAAAAATACTGAATTTTAATTGAAATCTATATTTTTATTTACATAATTTATAAGGATAAATTATGTTTTTCATTCATATTAATGTATAATTATTAAAATTATACATAAATTAGTCCAATTTAGTTCATTATAATAAATTTCACATTGAAATAAATTTCACATTGAAATTGGATATACAAATATTTCAAACTTTTGAACATTTTTACTTTAATAACACACTTTCACATCCCATCAATGGGATTAATTTTAAAATTGTAACACCCCGAAATTTTATGAAAAATATTCTTTTTAATTTCATTAATGTCTTGTGTTGTACGCTACACCAAAAGGAGCTTGCACAACACGCATCCTTGTCTTGCCTTGCATTACACGCAATCGCGACCTTCCTCGATAGCGTGTGTAATACGCAATACCGAGTTTCACTAAACAACGATGTGCTATTAAAATATTATTAAAACTAGCCGTTATGAATAGTAATAACCACTTTTTAAAATTCTGTAAATCTTATTTTTCAAAATGAACTTCATTCTTGGATTCGGAGTATCGAATTTAGCCTAAGGTGAAATTTTGGTACTTTTCGGATAACTTTCATATTCTGATGAATAGTGAAAAATTACTAAATTATAATTAAAAACAACTTTTTTAATCGAAATAATTAATAGTGATAAATTATTAATTTGAGTGGTTTTAAAGTATATTTAGAATATATTTTTACAATTTAATACAATGTTGGTCATTGGACGTAATTTCACATTTAAACCAAACATAAACAAGTGTCAATCTTTTGATAGATATTGTTTCTTAAAAACACGCTATTTGTCTTAATAGCGGGATTTAATTATAAAATTAATTAATTCAACTTTTATGTTATGAATTTGGTAAAATAGACTTAATTTTTGAATTCGGAATATGAAATATAGCTTGGGATGAAATTTTGGCATTGTTCTGAAAAACATCAATTTTTGATGAATAGTGAAACTACTAAGTGGTAGGTTAAAAACTGAATTTTGCATAAAACTTAATTTTACCGCTTCTGTGAATGGAATTTCAAAAATCCGAGAGACACGGTTAATATCAAGGACTAAAATGTGGTTCAATGAGATGAAAATAATTTTTTGGTGAATAGTAACTTTTTACTTTTTTTACCACGGTTAATAGTAAATAGGGTAACTAAGGGTAAATATGATATTAATATTACCCTAACACATGTCCTAATTCGATTGGACAAGTGTAATTCGACCAAAAACAAACTTAGGAATAAAATATGACCATTTAGGCCCACTTGGATTAGATTAGGACATTTATTATTAATTTATTTAAAGAAGGGTTAAAATAGTTAAAATCAAAGTTTAATAAGTAAATCATTTTTAATATGGGGTTATACATAAGATAAATTCGACTATAAATATTCATTAGAAAGATAAAAAGATTTCCTACATGATTGTATTTTATTTGTAATTTTTAGACATCAAATAATATAATTTATTTATGACACAAAAATGATGCAGTAATTATCTTATTAATGAAATATTGACATAATTGATAATATAAATACCAAAATAAATGTAATTTAATACTTTTTATGAATTCCACTAATTTTCTAGGTTACTATGATATATTAGTGTTGATTTAATCAACTTGGTTCTAACATATAATTCTGTTATGACTTTCACAAAAATCATATATCAAATAGTGTCAAAATTGACACAAAATAGTTTTTAAATCAAATATTATATTATTAATTGTTATTTTATTCCTAAAAATCTAAGGTTTGTCCAAATGACTTAGATAAGGATATATGGATTAATAATATACAATTTGGGGTTCGTTTGGCATGTTATAGTAAGTTTATTAACCATATAGTGAAAGAAAACAAAAAGACACGGTAAAAGTTAAATTATTTAACTTAGAGTTAAATCTAATTGATAAGGTTAAAATAATACCCTAAACTTGTCTAAATCCTATTGGTTGATAGGATTTCGACCCATCCCCACTTTAGCTTCGAAATAAGACCATTTGGAACCATTATAAACCGATTTTGACTTTAATATAAAATAATATTTTGAGATATTCCTAAGGTGCCCCTCTCCTCCCCTATAAAAGGACACCTCCTCCCCCTCCTCCTCACACCAATTTGAGCTCTCAAGCTCGGCCAAACCCTGCCAAAATCTCTTCTCCACTTCCCTAGCAACATCTTAGAGGTTCTGGTCTTCCTCAAAGACCAATTTTAGTATCCTAAGAGGAGGTCTCAAAGAGGCACTTCAAAGAAGAGGTAATTACCGTTACCAATTCTTTCATCTTTATTTCTTCTTCCACTTCTTCTTCTTAGGTTGTTTCATTATGAAGTAATAACATCAGTATCACTCATATACTGATATTTTATTATAAGTATGAAACAACCCTATTTCACCATCTATCCATCCTACGGAAAAAGAAATCACCGCGCGTGCGTACGTACGGAATACCGTCTCCACGCCGTGGTGTAATCTATTTTCCACCACCACCTTACATGGATGGGTATAATGGTGTAAAGAATAACTATACATAGTTATTACAACATCATATTGATTCTGATATATTGTATAATACACTCCAATTCAATTCAATATTTATAGAAATGATATCATCGCTCGTGCGTACGTACGGAATACCGTCTCCACGACGCGATGAGATTCATTCTCCATGTTAACCATTTAAGAATGATTATAATGTATATATAAGAAATAATAATGAAATATATGACATTATAAAGCTACTGGATTTATGTATATATATACATATGTATGTCATCTACTTACTTCCATTTCAAGACAATAAGGAAAGGAAAACAGCGTTCATGCGTACGTACGGACTACCGTCTCCATGAACGGTGTTTTTCATTTTATTTATCTACATATTATATATATATATATATACTGAATATATATGATATATAAATCATATTTTATATTCTGGAAGTAAGTAAATCATGATATAAGTAATAATGATGTCAAGAACAACAAGTCAAAACACCTACGATAAATGAAACGATTTTACCCAAAACGCTTCTTTAACATGGAATTTCCAAAAGAATGGGTAATATAATGTCATAAGTGAACCATATATGATATCATAACAATGAATATGATTCTTTAATAAGTCAATAACATGATTTAAATCATTATATAGGAGGTTCGGACACTTACAAAGCAAGTCGGACCTAAGGTAAGGGAAATATCACAATCTCATTTTTATCCGAGATTGTTTGTACTTTGAAATTTACTGGGGTATATTTTATCATCCACATCCATGTTTCCTCAATATGTAATGTTATTTACAACAACCTACAATTGTTTAAATCCAATTTTACCCTTCGGTGAGTTTTTAGTAAAAGATATGAAAAGAATCTTTTGTCGTTTTTCCGTACGAGGTACTTTTTGACCTTTCCGACAAAAGTACGAAGAATGTTTTTTAAACTTAAACGGCACGAACGGATTTTTACGGTTTTATAAAGCCTTATTTTCATGAAGCTTCCTACAAAAGATTTCATGACTATTTTTAATAAAATCTCTTTCTTTTAAAATTTCATGATGTTTTGTGAAAAGAAATTGATTTTGAAGAAGAAAGGATATTTTCCTCAAGAATTCATTTCAAGTGTTTTATCAAAATTATTTTCCATCTAAGATAATAAAGGGTTCTGTTTCTATCCATATTTTTACATTGATTTGACTATGTTGTGATGGAATTATGTTTATGAATTCCTTTATCTTATATGAATGGTTTTATGATGTCATGTTGTTTAAGAATCCCATTTTTTTTATTACATGGGTTATGAAATGATGTATGATTTATGATTTTGTGGCACACATAAGAATGGTTTCATTATGAGATGGGTGGGACCTATATCTCCCTCCAATGCATTGGGTAAAGATTTTATATCTCATGAGATAGACATGGCTGGAATGGTAGGTTATACCGGTTCAGTGAAACAGGACTGAAACGAGGATTACTCGATTCAGAAAGGGACTTTGTCCACTAAGATAGTCTTGGCAATGAGTCTTGACTAACAAGAAATGATTCTCTATGATTATGTGTGTATGCCACAATGAGTAATGTTTTATGTTATGATTTCATTTCACTACTATGATTTATCCCATGTTATGAAATTATGCTCTCTTTTGCAGGTTAAGATTTCCAAAAGTTATGTTCTTATGAATATGATGTGATTGATTTTCTTTTGTTTACCCTTACTGAGCATTTGAGCTCACCCTTTTATGTTTTATTTTCCCCAGGATATAAAGAAAGTTTTTAGGTAAAAAAAAGGGGAAGATCTTTATGGGAGATATTGAAGATCTTTCACCACGATTAGAAGATTACGTTCCGAGTTTCCAAAGACACTAAACTATTACGATCCTTGTGTGTGTGTGTTTTTGTTATGTACTAAGTATTCCGAAAAAGTAATGTAATGTCCATGTACGTCAAGATACGGGTCTCTACAGTTGGTATCAGAGGAAAGGTTTAGTCAACCTTTGGAAACTAGGACGCGAAAACATTAGTGAGATCCCTAGAGATATTTCTAAGGTATGTCTAGGGATTCCCCTAAGGATAAGTATACGTATAGGATATAGTCCTAGAACTATGGTAACGATATTAGATTAAACCAAAGATGTTAGATATTTAAGTTACTCCCCCTTTATTATGATTTTTGCCTCTCACACTATTCTTTTTTGGGTTTTAGAATATGGCTGGAAACAAGATGATTCACGATAATGGAGGATATGATGGACAATGGAATGATATTCTTCATGAGCAACCAAATGAAATGGGATTTGGATGCCCAAACATCATTATTATGCCAAATCAGCAATCTCACAACATGATCAATAAAGTAAAATTTGGTAAGTTTCCTGACTCGACTAATAAGAGAAAGATGGAGTTCCATGATGATCATAGAGGAAAGAAAGTTCAATTTCCCCTATGTAAATCATGTGGGAAGAGGCATCAAGGAGAATGTTTCAAGGGAACTGGAAGATGCTTTGGGTGTGGAAAAGAAGGACACAAAGCAAGTAAGTGCAAAGGAAAAGGGTCGGTTAACACCATGGATGAGGATAATGGTATTGCTACGACATCAAAAATGGTTAAGTGTTTTAAATGTGGAATGTATGGGCATTATGCAAACAAATGCCCTAAGGGAAAGACTCATGAAGAGAATCAGTATGGTCATATGGGTAGTATTTATGTGGATGATGATGAAGAGACTACAAATGATATGTGAGATGAAATAATTTTTGAAGCTCGATCAATGGTTTGAGAATGTAGTGGAATGATTACATGTTTATCATGTGTAATTTTGGAATAAAGAGACATCTATGGATTGTTACACTGTTGTCTTTCCTTGTGTTTTGAAAGTGTATGATTAATGTTACTAGTATCCATGAAAGGTTATTCAGATATTTTTGGAATTTAGATGATATGCGCATAAAAAAGGGATAAGGAGAAAATTAAATGTTTGATAGTATTCATGAGCTCATGATTGATATAAGGACTAAGTGATATCATGGTTTGAGTATATAGAATTTTGAGGATTTTGGTATGAGGAAAGTGTTAACTTTTAACTGCACTCATGTTTTCACTAAGGTATTCAAGAGAATACACGATTAAGGACTTTGAATGTTTGGAATGTGACCAACAAGACATATCTTATGATATGTGGGGATCAACGACAGTATTAAATCTCTGGTAATCGTTGTCACTATATTATGAGAGTGGACTGCAGTATTATAAGCCTAAAGATTAGACTGGATTATCTTGGACATAAGTTAGTATTGTTTAAGGATAGAAGATTTTCGATATTATTGAAGGGATGTTATAGTAACGTAGTTTTAGAAAAAGGGACAACCTGCAGGACGGGCGACAGCCCATCGCTTCGGACAAGGCTGTAGGAATCGAACCCACAACCGAAGTGCGACTGGCCTTTATCGCCTACCACTGACCTACAGGAAGTCCCTGTTTAGTAGAAACCAGTTTTATTATATTAAGAAGTATGATATATGAAGTATAAGTCCATTTTAGGAACCATATATGATTAATCTCACTATAGAATGACTTATGTATATTTAATAACTTTTGCTAACCTTTTGTTTGAGACAGATGGAATGAACAGTCATTCTATCACATGATCTGCTAACACTTCACGAATAACAAATTCAACTTCATTTATTTAAGAAATGAAGTGGAAATTGTTCAAGGCACGAACAACAGTGAGATTGTACCAAAATAAAGAAAGTATTTATTCCAATTCAAATTTTCAACTTTAGGGAAATGATCTTGAAAACCAAAAATGTTGTCCTAGTGATCTTATACCTGATGAATCAGATGGTACCTTATATCATCACAAATCTATGGATTTGTGATTACTGGCTTTTCCATAGCCATGTTCTCTACCACTCTCCATCAGAACATGATGGTTAGATTTCTCTTCCATATCCATATTTTCACCTATGTGGAAACCCAATGATTAGTTTATTTGGGTAACCGTTACGTTTCATACTTTTGTTTTTAAAGATTGGTTTTGATATTCCTTTTTACGATGTGGGTTTCTATTAAAGAAACTTTCAAATAGTAAACCATTTATAACCCCGACGAATTTCGAGGGCGAAATTCATTTTAAGGGGGGTAGAATGTAACACCCCGAAATTTTATGAAAAATATTCTTTTTAATTTCATTAATGTCTTGTGTTGTACGCTACACCAAAAGGAGCTTGCACAACACGCATCCTTGTCTTGCCTTGCATTACACGCAATCGCGACCTTCCTCGATAGCGTGTGTAATACGCAATACCGAGTTTCACTAAACAACGATGTGCTATTAAAATATTATTAAAACTAGCCGTTATGAATAGTAATAACCACTTTTTAAAATTCTGTAAATCTTATTTTTCAAAATGAACTTCATTCTTGGATTCGGAGTATCGAATTTAGCCTAAGGTGAAATTTTGGTACTTTTCGGATAACTTTCATATTCTGATGAATAGTGAAAAATTACTAAATTATAATTAAAAACAACTTTTTTAATCAAAATAATTAATAGTGATAAATTATTAATTTGAGTGGTTTTAAAGTATATTTAGAATATATTTTTACAATTTAATACAATGTTGTTCATTGGACGTAATTTCACATTTAAACCAAACATAAACAAGTGTCAATCTTTTGATAGATATTGTTTCTTAAAAACACGCTATTTGTCTTAATAGCGGGATTTAATTATAAAATTAATTAATTCAACTTTTATGTTATGAATTTGGTAAAATAGACTTAATTTTTGAATTCGGAATATGAAATATAGCTTGGGATGAAATTTTGGCATTGTTCTGAAAAACATCAATTTTTGATGAATAGTGAAACTACTAAGTGGTAGGTTAAAAACTGAATTTTGCATAAAACTTAATTTTACCGCTTCTGTGAATGGAATTTCAAAAATCCGAGAGACACGGTTAATATCAAGGACTAAAATGTGGTTCAATGAGATGAAAATAATTTTTTGGTGAATAGTAACTTTTTACTTTTTTTACCACGGTTAATAGTAAATAGGGTAACTAAGGGTAAATATGATATTAATATTACCCTAACACATGTCCTAATTCGATTGGACAAGTGTAATTCGACCAAAAACAAACTTAGGAATAAAATATGACCATTTAGGCCCACTTGGATTAGATTAGGACATTTATTATTAATTTATTTAAAGAAGGGTTAAAATAGTTAAAATCAAAGTTTAATAAGTAAATCATTTTTAATATGGGGTTATACATAAGATAAATTCGACTATAAATATTCATTAGAAAGATAAAAAGATTTCCTACATGATTGTATTTTATTTGTAATTTTTAGACATCAAATAATATAATTTATTTATGACACAAAAATGATGCAGTAATTATCTTATTAATGAAATATTGACATAATTGATAATATAAATACCAAAATAAATGTAATTTAATACTTTTTATGAATTCCACTAATTTTCTAGGTTACTATGATATATTAGTGTTGATTTAATAAACTTGGTTCGAACATATAATTCTGTTATGACTTTCACAAAAATCATATATCAAATAGTGTCAAAATTGACACAAAATAGTTTTTAAATCAAATATTATATTATTAATTGTTATTTTATTCCTAAAAATCTAAGGTTTGTCCAAATGACTTAGATAAGGATATATGGATTAATAATATACAATTTGGGGTTCGTTTGGCATGTTATAGTAAGTTTATTAACCATATAGTGAAAGAAAACAAAAAGACACGGTAAAAGTTAAATTATTTAACTTAGAGTTAAATCTAATTGATAAGGTTAAAATAATACCCTAAACTTGTCTAAATCCTATTGGTTGATAGGATTTCGACCCATCCCCACTTTAGCTTCTAAATAAGACCATTTGGAACCATTATAAACCGATTTTGACTTTAATATAAAATAATATTTTGAGATATTCCTAAGGTGCCCCTCTCCTCCCCTATAAAAGGACACCTCCTCCCCCTCCTCCTCACACCAATTTGAGCTCTCAAGCTCGGCCAACCCCTGCCAAAATCTCTTCTCCACTTCCCTAGCAACATCTTAGAGGTTCTGGTCTTCCTCAAAGACCAATTTTAGTATCCTAAGAGGAGGTCTCAAAGAGGCACTTCAAAGAAGAGGTAATTACCGTTACCAATTCTTTCATCTTTATTTCTTCTTCCACTTCTTCTTCTTAGGTTGTTTCATTATGAAGTAATAACATCAGTATCACTCATATACTGATATGTTATTATAAGTATGAAACAACCCTATTTCACCATCTATCCATCCTACGGAAAAAGAAATCACCGCGCGTGCGTACGTACGGAATACCGTCTCCACGCCGTGGTGTAATCTATTTTCCACCACCACCTTACATGGATGGGTATAATGGTGTAAAGAATAACTATACATAGTTATTACAACATCATATTGATTCTGATATATTGTATAATACACTCCAATTCAATTCAATATTTATAGAAATGATATCATCGCTCGTGCGTACGTACGGAATACCGTCTCCACGACGCGATGAGATTCATTCTCCATGTTAACCATTTAAGAATGATTATAATGTATATATAAGAAATAATAATGAAATATATGATATTATAAAGCTACTGGATTTATGTATATATATACATATGTATGTCATCTACTTACTTCCATTTCAAGACAATAAGGAAAGGAAAACAGCGTTCATGCGTACGTACAGACTACCGTCTCCATGAACGGTGTTTTTCATTTTATTTATCTACATATTATATATATATATATATACTGAATATATATGATATATAAATCATATTTTATATTCTGGAAGTAAGTAAATCATGATATAAGTAATAATGATGTCAAGAACAACAAGTCAAAACACCTACGATAAATGAAACGATTTTACCCAAAACGCTTCTTTAACATGGAATTTCCAAAAGAATGGGTAATATAATGTCATAAGTGAACCATATATGATATCATAACAATGAATATGATTCTTTAATAAGTCAATAACATGATTTAAATCATTATACAGGAGGTTCGGACACTTACAAAGCAAGTCGGACCTAAGGTAAGGGAAATATCACAATCTCATTTTTATCCGAGATTGTTTGTACTTTGAAATTTACTGGGGTATATTTTATCATCCACATCCATGTTTCCTCAATATGTAATGTTATTTACAACAACCTACAATTGTTTAAATCCAATTTTACCCTTCGGTGAGTTTTTAGTAAAAGATATGAAAAGAATCTTTTGTCGTTTTTCCGTACGAGGTACTTTTTGACCTTTCCGACAAAAGTACGAAGAATGTTTTTTAAACTTAAACGGCACGAACGGATTTTTACGGTTTTATAAAGCCTTATTTTCATGAAGCTTCCTACAAAAGATTTCATGACTATTTTTAATAAAATCTCTTTCTTTTAAAATTTCATGATGTTTTGTGAAAAGAAATTGATTTTGAAGAAGAAAGGATATTTTCCTCAAGAATTCATTTCAAGTGTTTTATCAAAATTATTTTCCATCTAAGATAATAAAGGGTTATGTTTCTATCCATATTTTTACATTGATTTGACTATGTTGTGATGGAATTATGTTTATGAATTCCTTTATCTTATATGAATGGTTTTATGATGTCATGTTGTTTAAGAATCCCATTTTTTTTATTACATGGGTTATGAAATGATGTATGATTTATGATTTTGTGGCACACATAAGAATGGTTTCATTATGAGATGGGTGGGACCTATATCTCCCTCCAATGCATTGGGTAAAGATTTTATATCTCATGAGATAGACATGGCTGGAATGGTAGGTTATACCGGTTCAGTGAAACAGGACTGAAACGAGGATTACTCGATTCAGAAAGGGACTTTGTCCACTAAGATAGTCTTGGCAATGAGTCTTGACTAACAAGAAATGATTCTCTATGATTATGTGTGTATGCCACAATGAGTAATGTTTTATGTTATGATTTCATTTCACTACTATGATTTATCCCATGTTATGAAATTATGCTCTCTTTTGCAGGTTAAGATTTCCAAAAGTTATGTTCTTATGAATATGATGTGATTGATTTTCTTTTGTTTACCCTTACTGAGCATTTGAGCTCACCCTTTTATGTTTTATTTTCCCCAGGATATAAAGAAAGTTTTTAGGTAAAAAAAAAGGGGAAGATCTTTATGGGAGATATTGAAGATCTTTCACCACGATTAGAAGATTACGTTCCGAGTTTCCAAAGACACTAAACTATTACGATCCTTGTGTGTGTGTGTTTTTGTTATGTACTAAGTATTCCGAAAAAGTAATGTAATGTCCATGTACGTCAAGATACGGGTCTCTACAGTTGGTATCAGAGGAAAGGTTTAGTCAACCTTTGGAAACTAGGACGCGAAAACATTAGTGAGATCCCTAGAGATATTTCTAAGGTATGTCTAGGGATTCCCCTAAGGATAAGTATACGTATAGGATATAGTCCTAGAACTATGGTAACGATATTAGATTAAACCAAAGATGTTAGATATTTAAGTTACTCCCCCTTTATTATGATTTTTGCCTCTCACACTATTCTTTTTTGGGTTTTAGAATATGGCTGGAAACAAGATGATTCACGATAATGGAGGATATGATGGACAATGGAATGATATTCTTCATGAGCAACCAAATGAAATGGGATTTGGATGCCCAAACATCATTATTATGCCAAATCAGCAATCTCACAACATGATCAATAAAGTAAAATTTGGTAAGTTTCCTGACTCGACTAATAAGAGAAAGATGGAGTTCCATGATGATCATAGAGGAAAGAAAGTTCAATTTCCCCTATGTAAATCATGTGGGAAGAGGCATCAAGGAGAATGTTTCAAGGGAACTGGAAGATGCTTTGGGTGTGGAAAAGAAGGACACAAAGCAAGTAAGTGCAAAGGAAAAGGGTCGGTTAACACCATGGATGAGGATAATGGTATTGCTACGACATCAAAAATGGTTAAGTGTTTTAAATGTGGAATGTATGGGCATTATGCAAACAAATGCCCTAAGGGAAAGACTCATGAAGAGAATCAGTATGGTCATATGGGTAGTATTTATGTGGATGATGATGAAGAGACTACAAATGATATGTGAGATGAAATAATTTTTGAAGCTCGATCAATGGTTTGAGAATGTAGTGGAATGATTACATGTTTATCATGTGTAATTTTGGAATAAAGAGACATCTATGGATTGTTACACTGTTGTCTTTCCTTGTGTTTTGAAAGTGTATGATTAATGTTACTAGTATCCATGAAAGGTTATTCAGATATTTTTGGAATTTAGATGATATGCGCATAAAAAAGGGATAAGGAGAAAATTAAATGTTTGATAGTATTCATGAGCTCATGATTGATATAAGGACTAAGTGATATCATGGTTTGAGTATATAGAATTTTGAGGATTTTGGTATGAGGAAAGTGTTAACTTTTAACTGCACTCATGTTTTCACTAAGGTATTCAAGAGAATACACGATTAAGGACTTTGAATGTTTGGAATGTGACCAACAAGACATATCTTATGATATGTGGGGATCAACGACAGTATTAAATCTCTGGTAATCGTTGTCACTATATTATGAGAGTGGACTGCAGTATTATAAGCCTAAAGATTAGACTGGATTATGTTGGACATAAGTTAGTATTGTTTAAGGATAGAAGATTTTCGATATTATTGAAGGGATGTTATAGTAACGTAGTTTTAGAAAAAGGGACAACCTGCAGGACGGGCGACAGCCCATCGCTTCGGACAAGGCTGTAGGAATCGAACCCACAACCGAAGTGCGACTGGCCTTTATCGCCTACCACTGACCTACAGGAAGTCCCTGTTTAGTAGAAACCAGTTTTATTATATTAAGAAGTATGATATATGAAGTATAAGTCCATTTTAGGAACCATATATGATTAATCTCACTATAGAATGACTTATGTATATTTAATAACTTTTGTTAACCTTTTGTTTGAGACAGATGGAATGAACAGTCATTCTATCACATGATCTGCTAACACTTCACGAATAACAAATTCAACTTCATTTATTTAAGAAATGAAGTGGAAATTGTTCAAGGCACGAACAACAGTGAGATTGTACCAAAATAAAGAAAGTATTTATTCCAATTCAAATTTTCAACTTTAGGGAAATGATCTTGAAAACCAAAAATGTTGTCCTAGTGATCTTATACCTGATGAATCAGATGGTACCTTATATCATCACAAATCTATGGATTTGTGATTACTGGCTTTTCCATAGCCATGTTCTCTACCACTCTCCATCAGAACATGATGGTTAGATTTCTCTTCCATATCCATATTTTCACCTATGTGGAAACCCAATGATTAGTTTATTTGGGTAACCGTTACGTTTCATACTTTTGTTTTTAAAGATTGGTTTTGATATTCCTTTTTACGATGTGGGTTTCTATTAAAGAAACTTTCAAATAGTAAACCATTTATAACCCCGACGAATTTCGAGGGCGAAATTCATTTTAAGGGGGGTAGAATGTAACACCCCGAAATTTTATGAAAAATATTCTTTTTAATTTCATTAATGTCTTGTGTTGTACGCTACACCAAAAGGAGCTTGCACAACACGCATCCTTGTCTTGCCTTGCATTACACGCAATCGCGACCTTCCTCGATAGCGTGTGTAATACGCAATACCGAGTTTCACTAAACAACGATGTGCTATTAAAATATTATTAAAACTAGCCGTTATGAATAGTAATAACCACTTTTTAAAATTCTGTAAATCTTATTTTTCAAAATGAACTTCATTCTTGGATTCGGAGTATCGAATTTAGCCTAAGGTGAAATTTTGGTACTTTTCGGATAACTTTCATATTCTGATGAATAGTGAAAAATTACTAAATTATAATTAAAAACAACTTTTTTAATCGAAATAATTAATAGTGATAAATTATTAATTTGAGTGGTTTTAAAGTATATTTAGAATATATTTTTACAATTTAATACAATGTTGGTCATTGGACGTAATTTCACATTTAAACCAAACATAAACAAGTGTCAATCTTTTGATAGATATTGTTTCTTAAAAACACGCTATTTGTCTTAATAGCGGGATTTAATTATAAAATTAATTAATTCAACTTTTATGTTATGAATTTGGTAAAATAGACTTAATTTTTGAATTCGGAATATGAAATATAGCTTGGGATGAAATTTTGGCATTGTTCTGAAAAACATCAATTTTTGATGAATAGTGAAACTACTAAGTGGTAGGTTAAAAACTGAATTTTGCATAAAACTTA
Source organism: Viscum album (assembly GCA_963277665.1). NCBI lineage: Eukaryota > Viridiplantae > Streptophyta > Magnoliopsida > Santalales > Viscaceae > Viscum > Viscum album. Next base: position 1,885,553,422 of record OY728132.1, read on the forward strand.
ATTTTACCGCTTCTGTGAATGGAATTTCAAAAATCCGAGAGACACGGTTAATATCAAGGACTAAAATGTGGTTCAATGAGATGAAATTAATTTTTTGGTGAATAGTAACTTTTTACTTTTTTTACCACGGTTAATAGTAAATAGGGTAACTAAGGGTAAATATGATATTAATATTACCCTAACACATGTCCTAATTCGATTGGACAAGTGTAATTCGACCAAAAACAAACTTAGGAATAAAATATGACCATTTAGGCCCACTTGGATTAGATTAGGACATTTATTATTAATTTATTTAAAGAAGGGTTAAAATAGTTAAAATCAAAGTTTAATAAGTAAATCATTTTTAATATGGGGTTATACATAAGATAAATTCGACTATAAATATTCATTAGAAAGATAAAAAGATTTCCTACATGATTGTATTTTATTTGTAATTTTTAGACATCAAATAATATAATTTATTTATGACACAAAAATGATGCAGTAATTATCTTATTAATGAAATATTGACATAATTGATAATATAAATACCAAAATAAATGTAATTTAAGACTTTTTATGAATTCCACTAATTTTCTAGGTTACTATGATATATTAGTGTTGATTTAATCAACTTGGTTTGAACATATAATTCTGTTATGACTTTCACAAAAATCATATATCAAATAGTGTCAAAATTGACACAAAATAGTTTTTAAATCAAATATTATATTATTAATTGTTATTTTATTCCTAAAAATCTAAGGTTTGTCCAAATGACTTAGATAAGGATATATGGATTAATAATATACAATTTGGGGTTCGTTTGGCATGTTATAGTAAGTTTATTAACCATACAGTGAAAGAAAACAAAAAGACACGGTAAAAGTTAAATTATTTAACTTAGAGTTAAATCTAATTGATAAGGTTAAACTAATACCCTAAACTTGTCTAAATCCTATTGGTTGATAGGATTTCGACTCATCCCCACTTTAGCTTCGAAATAAGACCATTTGGAACCATTATAAACCGATTTTGACTTTAATATAAAATAATATTTTGAGATATTCCTAAGGTGCCCCTCTCCTCCCCTATAAAAGGACACCTCCTCCCCCTCCTCCTCACACCAATTTGAGCTCTCAAGCTCGGCCAACCCCTGCCAAAATCTCTTCTCCAATTCCCTAGCAACATCTTAGAGGTTCTGGGTTTCCTCAAAGACCAATTTTAGTATCCTAAGAGGAGGTCTCAAAGAGGCACTTCAAAGAAGAGGTAATTACCGTTACCAATTCTTTCATCTTTATTTCTTCTTCCACTTCTTCTTCTTAGGTTGTTTCATTATGAAGTAATAACATCAGTATCACTCATATACTGATATGTTATTATAAGTATGAAACAACCCTATTTCACCATCTATCCATCCTACGGAAAAAGAAATCACCGCGCGTGCGTACGTACGGAATACCGTCTCCACGCCGTGGTGTAATCTATTTTCCACCACCACCTTACATGGATGGGTATAATGGTGTAAAGAATAACTATACATAGTTATTACAACATCATATTGATTCTGATATATTGTATAATACACTCCAATTCAATTCAATATTTATAGAAATGATATCATCGCTCGTGCGTACGTACGGAATACCGTCTCCACGACGCGATGAGATTCATTCTCCATGTTAACCATTTAAGAATGATTATAATGTATATATAAGAAATAATAATGAAATATATGACATTATAAAGCTACTGTATTTATGTATATATATACATATGTATGTCATCTACTTACTTCCATTTCAAGACAATAAGGAAAGGAAAACAGCGTTCATGCGTACGTACGGACTACCGTCTCCATGAACGGTGTTTTTCATTTTATTTATCTACATATTATATATATATATATATACTGAATATATATGATATATAAATCATATTTTATATTCTGGAAGTAAGTAAATCATGATATAAGTAATAATGATGTCAAGAACAACAAGTCAAAACACCTACGATAAATGAAACGATTTTACCCAAAACGCTTCTTTAACATGGAATTTCCGAAAGAATGGGTAATATAATGTCATAAGTGAACCATATATGATATCATAACAATGAATATGATTCTTTAATAAGTCAATAACATGATTTAAATCATTATACAGGAGGTTCGGACACTTACAAAGCAAGTCGGACCTAAGGTAAGGGAAATATCACAATCTCATTTTTATCCGAGATTGTTTGTACTTTGAAATTTACTAGGGTATATTTTATCATCCACATCCATGTTTCCTCAATATGTAATGTTATTTACAACAACCTACAATTGTTTAAATCCAATTTTACCCTTCGGTGAGTTTTTAGTAAAAGATATGAAAAGAATCTTTTGTCGTTTTTCCGTACGAGGTACTTTTTGACCTTTCCGACAAAAGTACGAAGAATGTTTTTTAAACTTAAACGGCACGAACGGATTTTTACGGTTTTATAAAGCCTTATTTTCATGAAGCTTCCTACAAAAGATTTCATGACTATTTTTAATAAAATCTCTTTCTTTTAAAATTTCATGATGTTTTGTGAAAAGAAATTGATTTTGAAGAAGAAAGGATATTTTCCTCAAGAATTCATTTCAAGTGTTTTATCAAAATTATTTTCCATCTAAGATAATAAAGGGTTCTGTTTCTATCCATATTTTTACATTGATTTGACTATGTTGTGATGGAATTATGTTTATGAATTCCTTTATCTTATATGAATGGTTTTATGATGTCATGTTGTTTAAGAATCCCATTTTTTTTATTACATGGGTTATGAAATGATGTATGATTTATGATTTTGTGGCACACATAAGAATGGTTTCATTATGAGATGGGTGGGACCTATATCTCCCTCCAATGCATTGGGTAAAGATTTTATATCTCATGAGATAGACATGGCTGGAATGGTAGGTTATACCGGTTCAGTGAAACAGGACTGAAACGAGGATTACTCGATTCAGAAAGGGACTTTGTCCACTAAGATAGTCTTGGCAATGAGTCTTGACTAACAAGAAATGATTCTCTATGATTATGTGTGTATGCCACAATGAGTAATGTTTTATGTTATTATTTCATTTCACTACTATGATTTATCCCATGTTATGAAATTATGCTCTCTTTTGCAGGTTAAGATTTCCAAAAGTTATGTTCTTATGAATATGATGTGATTGATTTTCTTTTGTTTACCCTTACTGAGCATTTTAGCTCACCCTTTTATGTTTTATTTTCCCCAGGATATAAAGAAAGGTTTTAGGTAAAAAAAAAGGGGAAGATCTTTATGGGAGATATTGAAGATCTTTCACCACGATTAGAAGATTACGTTCCGAGTTTCCAAAGACACTAAACTATTACGATCCTTGTGTGTGTGTGTTTTTGTTATGTACTAAGTATTCCGCAAAAGTAATGTAATTTCCATGTACGATAAGCTTCGGGTCTCTACAAAAATAATATCATTAGATTATGTAATTTTAATCATTAAAAATTGATTAAAAATTTTTAATAATAAATATTTATAACATATAATAAGGTAAACTATGTTTTTGAAAAATAATATTAGTGAAAGAAAATAAAATCAATTACTTCAATAAAGAGAAAAACTATCGAAACAAGGGACTAAACCTTAAAAGTATTGTCCAAATGACCTAGAAACCATTAAAACCCTATTTTATGGAAATATTTTTAACATTAAATCACTTTTAAATAATTTTTTCTTTATTTTAGGCACATGATGTAAAGGATACCTTCCAATATTGTTTGGATTTTTATATTTACAAGAATGTCATTCTTCCACTATAAAAATGATCTCACCCATACCACTTATTAATGCCTATAAAGCCATTTTTATCATCCAATTACTGCCCAAATTATATCCCAAAATACATACCCCAATACTATAATCCTCACTTTGGTCAGAAATAAAACCATGGAAGACTTTTGGTATAAACCAAAATGAGTTGCCCGAAAAAGATGTAAAGTTCATCAATGATCTCTTTGGTATTAATTATTTATCCAATACTTAGATTATGGTTATATCATGATTATTTAATTAAATCAGTATCATAAATATAAATATATTTTTTACCTTAAGGTTACAACCTAAAATTTCACACACTTCCATCAAATGGGATATGCAATCATCATTCATGTGTACGCCTGATTACCGCCTTGCGAACCGATGTCATTCATTTTCCATTACCACCATTGAATGATGGTAATAATAATGGATTTATATTTTATATATTATATATATGATATTTATAATTTCATTATGATTCTATAATTTTTATATAACACATACCTTAGTGCTTTCCGTTTTTTGGGAATACGATAACATCGTTGGTGGATGTGTGGACTATCGCCTCCTCCAAGCAAGGTGATTCATTCACACTATACATGGAATTTATTAAGGAATTTTTTTAATAATAATATGTGAAATATATGACATAAATATTATACTTTAATTATACTATACATTTATTTCATTTACTTTTAATTCTTTTAATATGACAAAAAATGGAAACATTGTTCATTCGTACCTACGACATACTGTCTCCATGAATGGTGTATTTAATTTCATATATCAAAATTTTATGGATTATTATAAATAAATATATAATTAATATATAAGGTTCATCATGTTAAATAATTAAATTGGAATTATGAAAACACTATTATTCAATTTTTCACTTGTAGGGAGATGGGGTACTACACAAATGAATTCACTAGTCTTCAAGGGAATATACCATAGTATAGGCCAAGGAGAGATAACTAGGATTATGTTATCACTATATTGGAGGTAGAAGTACAAAATTATGTGGTGGAAGGTACATTATTCATATCTTAAAATTTATCCAATGCCTTGTTTTATTCTGGACCATCACACTCTTTTATATCTACCTAGTTTTCTAAAAAAATTAGACATTTCCCTTTGGATTTAATCAGAGAATTTTCATTCAAAACTCCTAAGGGATGTCTCATTTAAACAAATATGTTCCAGGAAATATCAATTATGACTCATAAAGAAGAATTATTTACTAACCTTGTTATTATACCTATGGTTGACTTTTATATAATCCCCAGTATGAACTAGATTTCAAAATATGATTCAAAAAATTATTTCATGAAAAATGAATTTAAAATTTGTGAGGAAGATATAGAATTCTTTATCTTTATAGAAGAAACATCATCATAAAATTATCATCTAGACCCACCCCCAATATCTATAATAAATGAAATTATTAGTGAATATGGGAAAACAACATCTAGTGATGAATAATTTAATCTTAAAATTATGGATTACCTATAGTACATGAATACATTGATGTATTTATTGATGAATTACCTAGAGATCCCCCAAAAAATGAAGTTGAATTTTCCATTGATTTAATCCCCAATTAAAGACCAATATCAAAGGCTCCATAGAGAACATCCATTTTATAATTAGTGGAGTTGAAGAAAAAACTAGAGTAATTGGGTAATAAGGGATTTATTCTCCCTAGTTTTTTGCAATGCAGATCCATGTTCTCTTAATTAAAAAGAAAGATGGATCTATGAGGTTGTGAATTGATTATATGGAAGTAAATTCTATTATAATAACAAACAAGTATCATCTACCTCATATTTATTACTTGTTTAATCAACTTCATGGAGCTCAATATTTTTCAAATATTTATCTTCATTCTGTATTTCCCCAATTTCAAGAAAAGGAATTCATTATGTATATAGATTTTTGGTTGATGTATAGACATTACGATTTTATGGTAATTCTATTTGTATTGACTAATTAACCTTCAATATTTAAGGATTTAATGAACAGAGTATTCAAGTAATATCTTGATTATTTTTTTGAGATATCCATTGATGATATTCCGGTGTATTCTAAAAGTAATAAGGAACATAAGAATACTTGTGGATCATTCTTGAGACTCTTAGAAGGGAAGAGTTATTTGGAAAATTTCGTGCGTATAATTTTTGGATTTGAGAAGTTACTTTTCTTGGCCTTTTTTCTATAGGGATGGAATATCAGTTGATTCTATAAAGAAAAAGGCATTCATAGAATATCTTGAACAAAAAAAACTAAGGTATGTAGTTTCATTGGAATAGTAGGTTACTATCAGTGATTCATTCAGAATTTTTCTTGATTGGATAACATTCTAACAAAGATTACACATAAAGGAGTTAATCTTGTTTAGAAAATTGAATATAAAGAAGGTTTTTATGAATAAAATATGATATTGTTCAATACTATGATTTTGACCCTACCATCTTGATGTGATTGTTTTTTTATATATTGTAATCTATCGACTAAGGGACTTGGTTGTGTCCTAATGTAGAAAGATAAAGTTATTGTATATGCATCAAAGAAATAGAATACTTATGAAAAGAACTATCCAACTCATGATATTAAGTTATCAAGTGTAATCTCCACTTTGATAATATGGATATATCATCTCTATGGTGAAATATGTGAGATATACATTGATCAAAAAATACTGAAATACATATTCACAATGAGATATCTCAATATGATACAAATTAGATGGCTCAATATACTCAAGGATTATGATTAATCAATATACTAACACTTAGGGAATGAAAATAAGGCATCAGATGCATTGAGTAGGAAGGATCATAGAGTTTTAACCTAAATCAGGATTGAGAAGGATCTTATGATCATGGATCTAGAAAATATAGATTTGTGAATTTATATGGAAGGGGAGATGTCAATAATTTTTCAAATTATTTAAAAACCATATTTATTAGAGAAGAAAAAGAATTATAAACAAGATTATGTGAACTTTCAGAAGAAAATTAAAGTTGTGAACCATGGAAAATTAGCACACTTTTTTTTTGAAGATGGTGTTCTAATATTTGGAAAGAAACTATGTGTTCCATCTATACCTGAGATTAAAATGGAATTATTGGATGATTATCATAGCTCAAATTTCTCTATCCATCCTAGAAGTACAATAATGTACAAGGGAATGAAAGAATTTTTTCTCTTGGAAATCATGAAGAAGGAAATTTTGATAATTTTTCTAGATGTTTGGTTTTTCAAAAAGACAAAGATGGGAGGAAGAATCATAATGGAGTCATATAACCCCTTATTATCCCTTTGTGGAAATTTGATGAATATACTATGTAATTTTTTATGAGACAACCAAATACTCCTAGAAATAATATTGAAATATGGGTTATTATTGATTGACTACCCAAATGTGCACATTTTGTTGCTACAAGAGATGACCTACCTCTTGAGCACCTCACAAGGATATATATTAATGATGATTTAAAACATCATGGGACACCTATATCAATTGTTTCTTATCTAGATCCCCTCTTTACATCAAAATTCTAGAAGAGCCTTCAGAAGGTTCTTGATACTAAGCTTCATTTAAGAACTTCCTACCATCCTCAAATTGATGGAAATTCTGGAAGAACAATTCAAATAATAGAAGAAATGTTTATATCATGATCACTAGACTATCAAGGTTTGTTGTATTAGTAGTTATCTTTGGTGGAGTTTTTATATAATAATAGTTTCCATTCAAGTATTTAAATCACACCATATGATGTACTATATGGCAGGAGAATTAGTACTCAAAATATTTGGGATGAAGTTGGTGAGAGTAAACTTATAGGACAAGAACTTTTTGAACAAACAATAATAATGGTAAATGATATTCCGGCTCACATTAAAACATCACAAGGTAGGATAATAGTTAAATCGATAATAGGAGGATTAACTTAGATTTCTAAGTAGGAGATCATGTTTTCTTGAAAGTACCTCCATTGAAGGGTATTATCGGGTTCCATAAGAAAGGTAAACTTATCCATAGGTACATAAAACCCTTTGAGATTATTGAAAGAGTATTATTATTTACTTATCTTTTATAAATGATGCTAATCCTCTCAAAATTAGACAATATGTTTTATATATCTCTTATAAGGAGGAATATTCCTGACCCAACGCATGTTCTCACCTATGATGAAATAGAGTTCAAACCTGAACATTCATATAATGAAGATAAAATCCATATTATTTATACCATATATTAAGTATTGTGCAATCAGATGACTCGTCTGGTAAAGTTACTATGGGGAAATCAGAAAATGGAAGAAGCAACATGGGAACTGGATGATGATATGAATTAGAACTACCCACATATTTTTAGAAGGTAATACACCTGGAATTTATAGGATGAAATATTTGTATGTGGGAATAATGTAGCACCCCAGGGCTTTATAATATTTTACTTTTAGTATAAATTTAATTTTGTTGATAGGTTGTAATGCACGCAACACTAGGTTTAAACAAAACACTATTTAGTCATGTTTTTCACAGTTAATTAAATTTTAACAATTTTAGAGAATTTATATGGTAAATTTATATGTTATATATCCAATAAAATATTTATACATTCATCAAATATATTTTATAGAAATAAGAAAAAACAAACTCAATCTTACACATAAAAATGTATAATTTTATAATGGCATTTTTGCCGCCTTTTAATAGAACACTAGTTTTAAAACCAAAATTTTCAACTTTTATAAATTTTATTTGAAAAAAATAAACTTAATTTTTGAAATAATAATTTTAAAATTATCTTAATTTGAATTTTAGGTATTTTTAGGAGAAGATTCATTTTTTGATGAACAGTGAAAAAACTGAATTTTAATTGAAAACTACTTTTTCATTTAAATAATTTATAATGAAAAGATATATTTTTAATTAGTATTAAATTATAATTAATTAAACTATATACAAATATATCTAATTTGTGTCATTTGAACCAATTTATCATTGAAATTGGATATAAAAAAATTCCAACTTTTGAATAGTTTTAGTTTAAAAATTATCTTCCCCATACCGTGTGCAGTATTAATTTTAAATTAATTTTTACCACTTATTTGATTGAAATAAGGAAAAATATTTTTAATATTTTTAATAACAATTATTTTTAATTTCAAAAATTTTTATATTTGTTTTTTACCAAAAAAAATAGTGAAAAAAATTAAAATTAATTACAGTGATTGTGAGAAAAACTTGATTAATAAGAGACTAAACCATAAACATAAGGGGAACAATGACATAGATGCATGTCCAAATCTTATTGGATGGACATTTTTGGACCATATCCTAAATTTTCTCTAATTTAGTTCATTATTTGTGTAACATTATGTAAATTATACCTCCCAATAGTGTTTTCCTTTTTTACATTAACAAGAATGCCTCTCCTCCTCCATTATAAAAAAGAACTCACCCCTACCACATATTCACACCACTCAAGATTTTCTTATCATAATAAACTACCAAATTAATATCAAAATATACATCCCCTATATCTATAATCATCAATTTTTGAATAAATAAAACCTATTAATATTTTTGGTCTAAACTAAAAGGAGTTACCTGAAGTAGAGGCAACGTTCTTCAACAAGCACTTTTGTTTTATTTATTTATCTTACACTTAAATTATTATTATATATGGATTATATAGAAACATAAGTATCATAAATATACTAATAATTTATTATCTTATGGTTACTACCTACAATTTTACACACTTCTATCAAATAGGATACACAATCATCGTTTGTGTGTTTGAAAAACCACAACCTCACGAACCGACATCATTCATTATTCCATTACCACATTTAAAGGTTGGTAATAAAGATATATTTATGGTTTATATATGATATATATTATATTTATGATATATATTTATTCTTATATAATTTTTATATTACACATACCTTCAGGATTTTCATTTTGCGGGAATAAGATAACATCATTTGTGGTCATGTGGACTACCACCTCCTCAAAGCGATGTGATTAGTTCACACTAAATATGGAATATATTAATAATTTTTTTAATAAAAATATGTGAAATATATGAAATAAAAATATATTGGAATTATAATATACATATATATCATTTACTTTTCATTCTTTTAATACAACAATAAAATGGAAACTGTGTTCATGTGTACGTACGACCTACCATCTCTACGAATGATTATTTCATTCCCTATCACAAAATTTTATGTATTATTATTAATACATATATACTGAATATACATGATATTTATAACATGGTTTAAATCTTGAAAATGATGAAATCATGATCGATATAATAAGAATAATGATAACAATTCAAAACATACTCGAAAAACATGACCATTCACACCCTAAAGTAATTGATTCCTTCTAATCATGCCAATGTAACAAAGTAAGCCACCAACTCTGGGTTTCTGGGATTGGGGTATTACATTACATCTCAAGTGTATGATTCCTTTCAAGTTAACATTTAGGGGAATGTGAGTCCTTAAAATATTTTCATTATTCCTTAGGTGGAATTTGATGTCATATTAAAAATGGATTGGAATTATTTTCAAAGTTCACATCAATTATCGATGAAGTAAAGTTATGTTTGATACTTTAAACCAACCTATGATTTCCCATAGATGTGACTACAATTATGAACATACTATAGATATTACATCCAGTGTATGGGTATTGATTCCAATTTAGAAGGGCTATTTATCTCAACTGCTCAGGTGGAAACTCAACATTGATGATATGCATATTGTTCAATAATTTATTGATGCATTTTTTGAATATTTTTCTATAAATCCACCAAAATGTGATGTTGAGTTCTCTATATAACTCATAAATGGTTCCAAACAACTTTCAAATACTCCATATAAAATGTACCTGGTTGAGATGAAATAATTGAATAAGTAAATCCACGAAAACCATGAGGAGGTATTCATTCATCCAAATCCTTCACCTTGGCATGAACCTATTATTTTTGTGAAAAATAAAGATGGAAATATGAGACTTTCATATATTATTAGGTGTTAAACAAGATCATGATCAGGAACAAGTATCATCTTCCCCATATTGATGACTTTTTTTGATCAACTGCATGGAGGTCAATAATTTTCGAATATTGACCTTCATTTTGGATATCATCAATTGAGGGTTAAGAAGGAGGATATACCCAAATACGACATTATATAAAATTTATATACACTATGAATATATATTTATTCCTTTTGGTCTAACTAATTCCCAACTATTTTCAAGGATTTGATTAGTATAGTCTTTATAGATTACATTGATCAGTTTGGGGTAGTCAATTTAGATGATATTATTATCTATTAAAAGAGAAAGTATGAAAATACTAGAATGTTAATTTTACCTATAAAAAATAAAGTAATAGAATGAATACCACTTGGTAATTGTACTAAATATCTTAAAGAAGGATAAACTATATGAAAAATTTACAAATTGTTAATTTTTGGTGCAAAATATTTTATTATTTTGTCATATAATCTCCAGAGAGTGTATAACAGTAGAACCATAAAATATGGGGGATATTGAATATTGGCCCAGAACAACCATGGTGTAACACACACATATTTTTTTATAATATTTTTTTTCAATCAATTTAATATTTTTGAAAATTTTCACTTTATGCAACACTAAATATAGTTTTTTATATAAAAACACTAAGTTGGGATTGAGTTATACGCCACACCAAGTTAATATTGAACTAAAAAAATGTATATTATCTTATGATACACAAAAAAATATTTTAGGCCTGTATAACCCATAATATTGAGTCCCTTTGATTGCTTGTGTTACACATAAGGTCTAGTTTTTACAGAACTACAATATACTATTAATATGATTACTAAAATATTATTATAGCTACCACCTAGATGTTCAAATGGAATTTTTGAATATTATTAACTAAATTATTGAAATTTTATTTAAAAAAATTATATAAAATTAATCATTTTTATAGAAATTAGTGTAAGTGAATACATGAACTATTTAAAAATAAAGAAATTACTTTCTATGAATACAATGTTCCATCTAAAAACACAATTTTATCGCAATAAATAAAAAAAATTGGTTAATGTTTTCCAAATATATATATATATATATTATATTAAATAAATATTTTTATACTCATCCAATATAATTTATAGGTATAATATAAGAATAAAACCAATTTTATGAATTAAAAGATGTATTTTTCTAAAAGGTAATTTTACAGCATTTTAAAAGAGAACCCATTATAAATATTATTCTTGAAACTCTTATAATATTTATTTTAAAAAATAAAATTCATTTTTGAAATAATAATACAATTATTTACTTTTGGTGAATTTTTGATATTTTTTGAGATGTTTTACTTTTTGATGAATAGTGAAAAACATTGAATTTTAATTCAAAACTGTATCTTCATATAATTTATTTATATAGTTAAATTATATTTTAATTTGTTTTTAAAGTAAAATTATGCTAATTTTACATCACTTAATAAAATTTTATTTATTAGAACCAATTTCATATTGAAGTTAGATATAAAAACATTTCAATATTTTAGACCTTTTTGCTTTAAAACCCCATATTGTCATCTCGTCTGCATGATTAATTTTAAATTAATTCATGTCAATTATGAGATTGGAATTTATAAACAATGATTCCATATTTCGAATCATAATATTTTATAATGTATAACATTTTCAACATAGTTTTTGACAAAAAATATTAGTTAAAGTGATTAAAATTAATTACAACGATTAAGAGAACAAAATTAGCATAACAAAAGTCCAAACCGTAAACTTAAGGCCCAAAATAACCTATAAACTTTTAAAAATATATTTTATATTCATAATTAGAACATATAATACCTTGGATAAAATTTTTACTATTTTTTATCCACTTGACATAGGAAAAACGTGAGTGGAATTCTTTTTTCAAAATTTACACGAATGTCACTCCTCCACTATAAAAAGGCTCTCATCCCTCCCACATATGAACACCTATAAATCCACTTTTGTTTACCCAAAATATTCTAAAATAAGATACCAAAATACCTACCTATATCCTAAAAGTATAACTTTGGGCATAAATCCAACCGAGGAAGACCTTGGTGAAAACCAAGAAGAGTTATCCAAAGAAGAGATAACATCATTCCTCAAGATCCTTTATTTTATGTTCATTCTCCACCCCTAAAATTTTATTAGTTTATTCTTATATAATAACCCCATTATAATAAATATAATTATATTTTATCATTATTATATGGTTTCTACCAACAATTACACACACTTCAATCTAATGGGTAATGAAATTTCCATTCAAATGTAGAGTGAACTACCAGCTCATGAAACGATGTTGATTATTTTTCCTTTACCACCTATTATGGTTGGAAATTGTGATAGACAAAAAAAATTATATTATATATATGATATTTATGAGTTATTTATTCTTCTATAATTATTATATAACAAATACCTTCATGCTTTCCGTTTTGTGTAAATACGATAACCTCATATGTAAACATGTGGACTACTACATCCTCAAAGCGATGTGATTCATTCCCACATTACATGGAATGTATTAAGGGTGTATTTATTGATATTATATGATATATATGAAATAATAATTATAATTTAATGTTTATATATATACATATATGTCATTTAATTCCTTTTTTTCAATATTATAATAAAACAGAAATAATGTTCATGCGTATGTACGGTCTACCATCTCCTTGAACAGTGTATTCCATTTCATATTTATATATTTTATATATTATTATATATACATGTATAATAAATATATATGATATTTATATCATTTTTTACATTTTTGAAATAAGTAAATAATGATCTAAGTATGAGGATGAAGAATAAAAATCCTAAACATATACAATAAACAAAGTGGATTTTACCCGAAATGTAACATTAACATAGGGTTGTTTATAAACAGGTAATATAAAGTCATAATAAATTATATATGGTATTATATATAATAATAATTTTTTCATGTATTTTTAATAAACTTATATTTATTAGACATGATGTTTGAATGTGTACAAATAAAGTCAATACTTAAGTTGAATATTTTCTCATCACACTTTTTATTATTAGTGAGAAACATTCCATGTTCACCACTAATTTATTTAGTGTGGTGTATATAATTCCCATGAATGTATTATATGATAATTTCAATTTAATTCATAGTTATTTATATATCCATTTGATTATATCTCTTTTATGGGGTTTATGTTTCAAAAAAATTCAAATCGGTAAAGTAGTTTTGCCTCAATTTACCTTTTTTGAGATACATGTCATGTTATGCACCTCTATTTTCCAATGAGTTGTATATAATTCCATATATATATTATATTTCATGACCCCATACCTCCAAATATTACCCTCCTGAGCAGGAAATGAAGGAAAAGAGATAATGACCCTCGAGTCCCGCCTCTAGTAAGCCCCATGGTGGCGACCAGCACCAAGGGTATAGAATATCACAAAATGGGAGGCATTACCCTTTTTTTAAGAAAATGAGACTGGTAGATAAGATAGTATATATCAAAACAACTCTAATAACTATATGAAATAAAAACCAAAATCTATCCCACATGCATGTTTTAATGTAAAACTGCTACAAATAGAATGAAAAGTTCCAAAGTAAACACTAAAAGAATGAATCTAAACAGCAAATCTGAAAATGTCCCCAATTCTGAGATGGTAATGCCTAGAATGGTCCATGTTGTCCCCCTATAGACCTAAAATCAGTTTTATATTATAATTTGGGAATACGAGTATACTCTATTATAAAACACAAGTCTCTCGTGAACAAGTGGAGAAGCATACTAATTCTCCTGTTAGAAAATAGAAGAAACTAACAACACCTAACATGGTATATTATCCACACCAACCTCACCAAAGGTACACTCACCAAATAATGAAATTAAAGTAAATTAATATAGATAACATCAGTGAAAATATTCCCCACACCACTTTCTCTATGATTAGCCACTCTAACACCTTTATTGAAAACATCATGGCACTCCCACCTCTTCCAAAAGTACCTCGTCACAACCAACCCGCACACACCTGGGCCTCACAGCTAGTCCTACAACTTGGGAAAATGAATCTCATCACATATCTCCCACATATACCTGGGCCTCACAACTATTCCCCACCCACATAATGTTGGGCTACATACCACGTCACATCTCAAAAACACCTAGGAAAGCACAACACATCTCATCTCGAAGACACTTGGGAAACCACAACTCGCCCACAATGGCCTAGGCCTCACAAACCACTACCTACCTAAAGAATCATGGGATATCACTAATTGTAAGAGGGAGGAGGGAAGAGAAGGTGGAAAAACATCTATCCTCCCATTGTGATTTTTGGGAAAGACACCCACCCCCATGATAATGGTGGTGTTCAGCACACAGTGATCCACATGGGCGGGGTGCATATAGAAAACACAAGGAAAATACAGGTGTGTATATATAGTATCAAACACTCAAGTGAAACATAGGGGTTATCAATAAAACAATCAACCACACTATGATACTTTCAACTATACTAAAACATCTGAATTCATTATTTAACACCATGAACAGTCACATTGGAAGTTGATAAATGAAATTCATTAACAACAAGACACAAATCAAACATACCCCCAACCAACTCATTTAACCAATTATCATTATTTACTAAAGAGGCAATTTATTCATTCCATACCTACCTATGAGACTACCAATCATAGCACACGAAAATCCCCACACAATTTTCACATAGAGTAAGAAGAACCACGGTAAGTTAACACACTTCACATTCCTCTCCCTTTAACACCCATACCAACCACTACCAACATCATTCATCAAATTCATTCCACCTTGTCCTTCTTCTTAGTAAGAGAACCTCCCCCCCCCAACATACTACCAAACCCCACAAAACACTTCATCACAACCAAATAGCCATTCTATATAACAACACCACACCTAATAACCTAAACAAACCACAACCTGAACCTGTTGCTTCGTTGCTCAAACACTTCTCATCCATTTCACAATCAAAAAATATCTCAAACTGAGATACCATTTCACCACATGTATCCCCCCCAGTAACAACTATACTCTCATGTTCATCACCACACAACCACACAAGTCAAAATAAATAAAAAATAAACACACAAAGCACAACCACACCAACAAATCAAGGTGTATTCAAATTTATAAAACACTCATTCTTTAATTATACTTTGATAATTCAAAGGTTATCACAGAGAAAATTAGATCCATAGGCATCCATTTATTTAATTAAATATTTGGGGTTAACTAATTTCATATTTATATGTTCATTCACAGAGGATCCACATTAAACATCCACAATACAATACAAGTGTGTAAAAAAACCACCAATAACAATGATTTTCAGTATGCATATAGCCTGTACAGATCACAATATCAGCAACTAATAAAACATAAGTATGCATAACTTTTTCCCTAGACCTTGTATATTGATATTAAATAGATTCAATTACTTTTATATATTTGTAATTATTCAATATTCACAAGATAAAATTGATACACCCACCTTGCATAATACACAAATTAAAAGAGATGAAGGGATCCCCACTTGACATAATAGACGATCAAAAACTCCTCCTAGTGCTGAAATAGGGGGCGCACAAGAAGTAGGAGGAACCTTCAGGGAGACACGATCCAAGGGTGAACCATAGACACACAAATCCTCTTAGAAGAAAGGTTCTTGGATGCTCAGTAGCGAGAGGAAAGAAAAAATGCACAAGGGAGAAAGCATCTCAACTTTAGAAATGATAGATCCTATATCAACGTAGGAACTGTTTCAAAATCCATTAATGTTAGGTCACGATCAAGACCATGAATTTTGAATATCTTAAAGCCTCTCGAGCATTATGAAATTAATGACATATTTTAAATCCTTTAAAATGGTCTCAAAAACAATTAAATATGGTTTTAACCTCATTTTACATCAAATAAAATGTTAAAGGGGTGAATCTGGAAAATGTGGGAAAACTGGAAATTTTGGAAAACAATGAAAATGAATCTCTATTGGGTGAGTCACTAACACAATTCACTAAGGGTTGATTCACTGAAATGACTCACCAATTCCACTCACTATCACCACCTACCGATTCCACCTACCAATGGATGACTCTCAATCATGGCCCACTATTAGAGATTCACCATTGCGAGTCATGAATGTCACTCAATGATGCCACTCACTAACGCCACCTACTGATGGAAAAACTAGATTTTTGGAAACTCTTGAAATGAGCCATCTTTGCCTCATAGAACACCTAAATACCAAATTTTCACTAAGTAATAGACTATGGATATTTGTTCCATTACATAAAATTCCTATCAAACTATTCTTACACTAGAGAATTCAAAAGCAACCCAGAAGAAAGAGGGGTCCAAACAACTACCCCGTGAGATACCTCTCAAGGTTCCCAATATGCATGAAACACTACTACTAAATAAGGACACCAAATTTCAACAACAAACCACCCTGTTTTGTTTGAAAGATGGAGTGAAACCTCAACATCAAAGAATATCTCCTCATAAATCTACCAACCAAACTGACCAAAAGACACACCACACAAGTAAAACAACCACATTATCCTAAACAAATGAATTATGAAATCCCCCCATCCATGTCAAGATAATATCCTCACTGGGTGGAACTGAATTACCCACATGAGTTTAATCGCATATCAATTAATATGTCATGATTAAGAAGCATGTCCTCCCCTTTTCATATGTCAGGACTTTATCACACATCATGGAATAAGAAAACAACTCATCTCATAACAAACAAGGTTCAAGAATTACATTGCAAATGGAAAAAATCCCAAAACATAGAATAAATATGGGTATTGGGAATGAATTTGTGTCTCCATTTCCCAAGTATTATGCAATTTTCTTCCATGCCTCCACAACATAAGAACCAAGAGAATAGTCCATTTGTGCAACACATTCTCCTGATGATCCTGGATCTCTACTGGACACTCCAAAAATGGCACGTCATATTCGACATCCAACTCTCCCTAGTCAATGACATGAGATTCATCATGAATATACTGATGAAGATAAGATACATGAAAGAAGTCATGGATCCTCTCCAATAACGATGGAATTGCTAACTGGTATTCCATATCACTAACTCGCCCTGACACCTCAATGGGTCTAATAAACCATGGAGAAATCTTACTCCCCCTACCAAACCTTCATTGATTACATTGAGGGGAATCCATTAAGAACACATGGTCCCCAAACTCGAACTTTAAGGGCCTTATCCTATGATCGACGTGTGACTTCTTCTGGTCTTGTTCTACATTCATCCTCTCATGAACAAGACACATATTCACAGTCATACTTTGTACCATGTACATACCAAGAACACCTGCCTCCTCAACTTCTATCCAGCACAAGGGTGAATGACACGGTCTTCTATATAAAGATTTAAATGGATCCATGAAAATGTATGAGTGATATCTATTGGTGTAAGAAAACTCTACCAAGGGAAATTTTCACACCCATGATCCACCAAAGTCCAAGACGCATGCCCACATCATGCCCTCCAATTTCTGGATGGTCTGATCTATCTATACATCCAACTTAGGGTGGACAATAGTGATGAGGCATAACTGAGTGCCAAAAGCATGATGAAGTACTATCCAAACTCACAAGGTAAACCATGCATCCTAATCAAAGATGATGTATCTCAGAACTCTATCCAGCTACACCACCTCATCCATATACCTCTTGTCCTAGGCATCCACTGCTCACCACTCCTTAAATGCTAAGAAATGAGCCAATATCATCATCCAATCCACCACTACCAAGATTTCATCACATCCTCCCAGATCCATGGGTAACCCTATGATGAAATCCATAAAGATGTCACCCGACTTCCAATCGGGGACATATAGGGGATAAAACAAACCACCAGGAACACAGTGCTCAACCTTCACCTGCTGGTACAATAAGTACTTCACGACAAACTATTCCACTACCCAATTCATTCCAAGTAACCAAAACAACATCCTCAAGACATTTTACATCTTGGGAACTCCTAGGTGTACTGCTAAATTTTAATTGTGAAACTCAGGGAGAACTCCCTCATGCATCGCCACTAGAAGAAAAATCTTCCCACAAAAGAACATCTGATTTTGACCATCCTCTAACTATCCATTCAGAGTGTCTCCATGGTCAAGGTGATCATGAATCACCTCTAACTATTAGTCTCCCAACTGATACTCCACCACCTACTGTATTAGAGAAGACTACATCATCATCTAAACAAGTAGCATCTACCTCCATCCATTCTTTCTTCTAAGTGTAAGGATTCTAACTACTCCATTTCCATCCAATCATATAAAGATTCCCAAACAACCTTCTTTTGAGAATTCCTTCTCAAAGCATCAACCACTACATTCTTCCTTCCTGAGGTGTAAATGATCTTGAAATCATAATCTTAAGAAAACATCATCCACCTCCATAACCTCAAGTTCAGATCTCGCTGGTAAAAGATATTCCACAAGATCTTGTAAAATGTGATGAACACAAAGTGCTCCCTAATGAGGTAATACTGCAACAACTTTAGTGTGAAAATGATCTCTACTAGATCCAGATCATTGGTGGCATAGTTATGTTTTTGTTTATGTAACTACTGAGACCCATAAGAGATCACTCCTTGATGTTTCATCACCACACATCCAAAACCCAGAAGGAAGCATCCCAAAACACATCGAACATCACCACATCTTATTGAAACTAGATAACTGGAGCACTGTCGGGATTCCCTTTCAGGTAGATGAATGATTACTAACACTTCCCACTTCAAAAAATGTCCTTGTCTTTGTTGGTCAATGATATCAACATAGCATCTACGTGAGAGAAATCAAGTACGAATCTCTGATAATAGCTTACCATACCAAGAAAACTACGAACCTCATCCAAATTATGGGGTGTTACCCAAGAAAAAACTTTATCAACATCCGATGGGTCCGCTGATACACCCTTTTGATACAAGACATTACCAAGGAAGGGTACCTCTCATGACCAAAACTTACATTTGGAAAACATTCCGTAGAGATGGTGGTGTCAAAAAAACCTACAAGATGGTCTTGATATACTTGGAATGTTCCTCCGATGACTTTGATTATATAATTTTTTCATCGTTGAAAACAACAAAGAACTGATCTAGGGACTCATGAAAGATGGAGTTCATAATTCTTATGAATATGGTTGGTGCATTAATAACATCTAATTATATGACTATGAACTTGAAGTGTTTATACCTACATATGAGATCAGTATTCAAGTTTTCACCCTCCTTCATTCTCAATTGGTGATACCTAGACCATAAATCGATCTTAGAGAACCAACTTGATCCCCTCAACTGGTTGAAAAGATAATCTTTCCTTAAAAGAGGGTAATAGTTCTTGATCATTACCTAATTCAACCTCTGGTAGTCTATACATAGCCTTAGACCACCATCTGGCTTTTTTTCAAGACATGAATAGAGCACCCCACGGTGACACAGTAGGCCAGATAAATCCCTTCTTCATCAGATCATCTATCTAAATCCTCAACTCCCGCATCTCTAAAGGTGCCATTCGATAGGGAACCATCATAATCAGAGAAGCATATGGCTGCAAGTCTATAATGAACTCAGCATCACATCAAGGGGATATAGTCACAACCACTTTAGGAGAGATATCCAAGTACTTCCCAAAAATTCTAGGAACCTCCTCCATCTCAGTATCCACCGATTCCACTGGCTTCTTGACAAACAAGGAATGAAGGGGGCCCATATGTTGACTTCTCATTTGATAACTCTTCTTTCCAATGAAATACACACACAAACCATACACATCTAAAAATAAAACTATCATCTATAATAAGTTTAAAAATCACGCACATAGTACAACCATTCAATTCCAAGGATGAAAAGGTATGGTTACATCTATAATTGGAAAATATTACCAAGGAACTGATGTGGCCCCATCATTCGTCTACATCCCTAGAATACATCAAACAAGATGGTCTGACCTCCGACTCACATGCACAACACCACGGGAATAGGAAGCCTCTCTATGTAAATTCTTAGATCATGGGATAGACTGAGTGAAAAAAAATTATTGAGAACCTCCTAAATCAAACAAATCCTAATCAAGGGTAATGAACAAACTCATCATTCCTCAAATTATCTCTAGCCATGTTGCCCATGCAGCATGTAACTATCCATGAATAGATTTTATTCCCCTTTTTTGATGATCGCCTCCTTTAACATTCCAAGGACAAGGTCTCTAAGGAACACCATGAGGTTGGCCTCTAACTATTCCACCTCCCATCGGTGGGGTGTGAGGTTGATGTCCCTACTACTGGAACAACCATGCTGGCAACTACTATTGAGGCGGGGCACTAGACATACCCACCTTTACCATAATAATCTCAAACGACAATTGAAAACTGAATATAAAGGTTCCCATGGACTCCATAGATAAAAATTTTTAACCCCAGGCCCACATGATATGAACAGGGACTAGATGGTTGAAATAGAAACTGCTGAGGTATCCTCCCCACTAGTTGGAACCTCGAAGGCCATGGCTCTTGAGACCTGCTACTAATAACCATTCCCTTTGAAGAACTAGGTGGACTCCCCTTTTTGTTATACCTCCTAATGAGTGAATATTCTAAACTCCTTCTACCTTTCTCTAGGCCCCCAAGTATGTTGGCAAGAAAAAGGGGGTAACCACATACTGGATAAAATGAAGAAGTTCCTCCTCAAGGTGTCTCACATGAGACTCCTCATTTGGAAAGAGATCCAAATCAAAAATGAAGAATATCCTTGAATTTTATCCCCATATCCTATACCAACATACTCCCTAATTGGTGGGAGAGTAACTCCTGACTCTTCTCTTCCTTCATGGTTGAAGAAAGGAATTATTATTAGAACTCCTTCTCAAAATAAACCCACATAATGTAAACCTCCAATATCTCCCATGATAAAGAATCCACCACTAACACATATCTCCTCTCATCTGGATCACCATAAAGGGAACTCAGTACTTCATTGGTTACTAGATTAAGCTAAAGGTGATCACAAGATCCTCGAGACAAATCTTTTTCTCCATGCCAGAAATGCTACCCTCATACTTCCCCGGAGTCTATTGTTATAAAGTATGTAACATTTTCTACCATTGGTCATCCTCATCCATTAGTTCAAACCTCCATCGATCTACTAGGTCATCCTACTAATCCACCTTTACCTATACTACACACAGACGACGACCGAGTACTATAGTTGAAAGGTAAACATGGAATTCCTAAGCTTGATAATTTGGAATTTTATTTAAGAATCATTTTAACTCATTTAATCATTTTTTGTTATCTATTTCAAATTCCCCAAAACACCCCAATTAAATAAAGAACACAATTCATTATGATACATGAACCTTTCATAGGGTCTCTAACCTACAAACAGTGTAGCCTCACTTGGTCATTCAGTACGCTCAGATTCCTTGCATCGAATCATGGGGGCCTTAAAATCCTGTGTCCTAGCTATCTTCCCTCGCCTATGTCACACACCAAGATCACCAAACACTGTTTCCCTACCAATCCATGTGACCATCACTGTTATTAACTTCAAAATCATTACTATCTTTCAATTGTCACCTATAATACCATTTTTTCATGACCCCCTCCCCCAACAATTCCCCTTCTGAGTTTTCAATGAAAGAAAATAGAAAATGACCCCCTGAGTCCCACCTTTAGTATCCCCTGGGGTGGTGACCAACACCATGGGTATAGAATCACATGAAATAGAAGGGATTACTCTTTTTATAAGAAAATGAGATCATGAAATAAGATGGTCCATCTTAAAACAAGTCCAATCACTATATAATAGAAAAACCAAAATCTATCCCACATGCATGTTTTATAGTAAGATAACAACAAATAAAATGAAAATACCTAATGTAAATAACAAAAGAACAAATCTAAGCCGCAACACAATGGTCGTCGACAGGTCTGAGCTAGTAATACCTCACACGGTCCACGTAGTCCTCCTAGAAACCTGAAAGTATTTTTATAACATCGGGTGAGAATACGTGTACAATCGGTAGGAAAACCCTAGTCTCTCATGCATAGGTAGAGATTTATACTAATTACCTAGTGATAAAATAAGAGAAACCAACACCATCTAGAAATGTATACTAAACACCCCAACCTCACCCAAGACATGCTCACCAAATAATGCAATTAAGGAAATGTAAAATAGAACACATAAATGATAGGGTACCCCACACCACTTTCCTACTGATTATATTCTCTCACACCCTAATGAAAAATGTCATGGTGCTCCCATATCTACTTAGAGTTCCACGTCACAACCCACCCACACACACCTAGACCTCACAACTAGTCCCAAAACCTTGGAAAACTAAGCTCATCACATCTTTACCACACACACTTGGGCCTTACAACCACATCCTTCCCGTAGACACCTAGGCCACATACCACATAACATACCAAAAACACATAGGAAAGATCAACACATCACATCCTGAATTCACCTAGGAAAACAGAACATTCCTTCACATACCTAGGCCACACAAACCACTACCTGTCTAAAGAATCTTAGACTACCACCACATAGAAGGAGTAGGTAAGAGAGGTTGGATATCCATCCATCCTCCCACCAGGATGTTTAGGAAAGACACCCTCTCCCATGACAATGGGGGTGTTCAGGACATAGTGCTCCATGAGGGTGGGGTGCGTATAGAAAACAAAATGAAATTATAGGTATGTATATATTGTATCAAACACTCAAGCCCAACTTTTGGGTTCTCAATCAAACAATCAACCACCCTATGATACTTAAATCTCTATTTCTACCTCTGAATGCCTTATTTAACACCAGAAATAGTCACTTTGTATGTTGATAAATGAACTCCATTCAATATAAGACACAACTGAAATATACTCCTAGCCAACTCATTTAACCCATTATCATTCATTACTAAGTAGACAATTTATCCATTCCATCCCTACCAAGGAAACTACCAATCACAACACACAACAAGCCCCACACCAAGGTCACACAAAGGAAGAAGAAAAATAATAAGTTAACCAACTTCACATTCCTCTATATTTAACTCCCATACCAACCACTACCATCATCATTATTCAAAGTCATTTTTCCTTGTCCTTCCTCTTAATAAAAAAACCCCCAAATTACTGCCAAACCCCCCAAGACACCTCATCACAACCAGTTTGATAGCCCTTATATATAAAAACACCGCACCTAGTAATGTAAATATTCCACAACCTGAACTTGCAGTCTTGCTACTCAAACATTTCCCTTCTAATCCAAAATCAATCAATCTATCAACCCGAGATATAATTTCCCCACCTGTATAACCCAAGTGACAACCATTCTCTAAACCCCAACACTGCACAACCACATAAGGATAAATATAGAAAAAATACACACACAATACATAGACACACCAACATATAAAGGTGTATTTATATTTATAAAACACTTTCTTGTTAATTCCACTGATATTTTTTGGGTTATCATAGAGAAAATTTGATCTGGGGGAATCCATTTATTTAACTGAATATAAGTGGTTAAAAAATTTCATATTAATACACTCATTTATAAGGGATCAACGATAAACATCCCCTACCCATCATAAGTTCACAAAAAAGATACCACCATTGACCATAATTTTCAGTAGGCATATAGCTTTTAAATATAAAAATATCAGTAACCAATAAATCATAAGCATGCGTTAGTTTTTTCGCAAACCCTGTATATCGATACTAAATAGATTATATTATCTTTATTTATTCTGAATTATTGTATATTCACAAGATAAAATTCATAAAACCACCTTGCATGTTACAAAAATTAAAAGAGATGAAGGGATCCCTACTTGAAATAACAAATGAATGATGACTCCTTCTAGCACTAAAACAGGGGGTGCGCAAGCAACAGGAGGAAGCTCTTGGGAGACACGATCCAAGGGTGAAACATAGACACATGGATCCTTGGGGAAGATAGTTTCTCATATTCTCAGTAGAAATATTAAAGATAAAACACACAAGTGATAAAGGATATCAACTTTATAAAGGCTAGATCCTATATCAATAGAGGAACGGTTTCAAAATCCATTAAAGTCGGATCACGATCAAGACCATGAATTTTGACTAACTTAAAACCTCTTGGGTGTTAATAAATTAAATATATATTTTATATCCTTATAAAAAGTTTCAAAAACACTAAAATATGGTTTTAAACTCATTTTACATCAAATAAAATGTTAAAGGGGTGAATTTGGAAAAACTGGAAAAACTAGAAATTTTGGAAAACTGTCAAAATGACTCACCATTGGGTGAGTCACCAAAATGATTCACCAATGGATAAGTCAGAAACATGAATCACTGATGCCACCTACCAACTCCACCTTTTGATACCACTTACTAATGACTCCTACCAATGCCAACTATCAATGGACAACTCACCATCTTGACCAACCATTAGCAAGTCACCATTGCGTGTCACCGAGGCAACTCATTGATGCTACTCAATAGTCACACCTACCGATGCCACCTATAAATTCCACCTATTGATGACACCTACCAATTCCAACTACCAACACCACCTACCAAAGGAAAAACTAGATTTTTGGAAACTCTAGAAATGAGTCACCATTCCCTCCTAGAACTCCTGAACACCCTATTGTTGAAAAGTAATGAAACAGGGAGGTATAGTCCATTACATTATATCTTAAATTTTATTCTTTTAATGATATTATAATCATACTATAATGTTATTATCTTATGGGATAATGATTTAATGTTTCTGAAATGGTAACATTTTATGGTTATAGTCTCATAGTTTATCATGTTTCTTTATGATTATGCTTCCACTGATGAAATATTATGATCAATATATCAAGAAAACTCATTTATTTTCTTCTCCTACGGTTATTCATGATGTATTCATGTATTAGAACCATTTTCCTCTCTTTGGTACTTAATGTAATTAATAATGTGTTTTTTAAATTAGATTTCATCTCTCTCTTCGGTCTGAAATCTTTGTTCTTTCAAAACCATGTTTTCTAAAAATGTTTTAAAAAATGTTTTGTTTTTCCAAAGTGTTTTAAATGTTTTCAAGATTTCTTTATAAGTATTAAAAGTGTTTTCAAAGAAAAATATTTTCAAAATACTTTATGTTTTAAAGATTTTATTTTAAAGAGGAAAAATATTTTTCTCAAGAAATGTTTTAAAATTTATTTAAAAAATATTTATATTCCTTTAGAGTGTTTTTAAAGAAAGTTATTTTGAAATTTTTTTTCTTTATAAAGTGGTGTTCCAAGTGATCTTTCAAAATCATTCTCAATCTAAGATGACATCCTTGTATATAATTTGTTCTTTACTAGGGATATTATCCAAGGACACCATTTATATTATTTATTTAAATGGTTTACATTTTGATGGATTGCTATTTATGAAACCCCTTTCTCTTCAATGGGTTATACCATGATTAATTATTATAAAACTCACTTTCTTTTATGGGTTATTCTAGGATGAAATGATAATGAAACCTATCTATCTTCCATAGGTTATGATATGATTAAATGTTTATGAAACCCATTTAATTTCATGGGTTATGATATGATGTTTATGAAACCCATATCTTTTTATGGGTCATCATATGATAAATGTTTTATTGAACATATATGTATGATTTCATTATGAGATGTGTGGGACCAATATATCTCTCCAATTAATTGGTTAAAGATTTATATATCATTAGATATAAATGGATAGAATGAGGAGTGAACTCAGTTCATAAATACAGGTCTTGAATGAGGAGTGATCTTAGTTTAGTAATACAAGGTAGAATGGGAAGTGAACCCAATTTTGTAATACATGAATAAAATGGGAAGTGAACCCAATTCAGTAATACATGGATAGAACGAGGAGTGAAATCAGTTCAGTAATACAAGGATGGAATATAAATTGAACATGATTTAGTAATACGTGGTGGGAATAAGAATTGAACGTGATTCCATAATATGGGTCTAGAATTGTATGTGAACCTAGTTTATTAATGTAGGGTTAGAATAGGGAGTGAAATCGGTTTAGTAAAGGACCTTGTCCACTAAGTTGGTCTTGGGAGTGAACCTTGACTACTAAGATGGTTTGGGGTGTGAGTCCATTACAATAAGATGGCATTTCTATTTATCCCTAACTACCATGGAAATAATTGTTATATTATTATGTGTCTTCAACAAATTCTATGTCTTATTTCTATGTTATTATTTTATGGATAATTCTATTGATTACCTTATGATTCATGTTTTATCAACTGAAAATATTTATTCCATGATTCATTTTTATGTTCTTTAATATGAAGGTTAGGATTTTTTTTATTTTTATTAACATGTTCTCATACCCTTGTGCTTATTTTATGCTTACATATCTCATTTTTTTAACCAAAATGAGCATCTTATCTCACCCCTTTCTTATTTTCCCTCTCCCCATGTAATGAAGAATGATTTTAGGTAGGGGTACTAAAGGGGAAGATCTTAAAGGGAGATGTTAAAGATCATTCACCATGTTAGAATATTATTCTTCCATGGTTCCAAAGACACTAAACTATTACAATCCTCAGTCTTGTTTTTTTGTAATGTGCTGAATATTTATCTAAAATGATGTAATATCCACATTTTTTAATCTTGGTTCACTATAGTTAGTATCAAATGAAAGGTTTATTCAAAATTTCAAAACTATGATGAGAAAACCATAGTGAGATACCTGTTGATATTTATAATGATATGTCTACAGATTTATCTAAGGATAATCCTAAAGTGTCATATAATGGTGTCATAATTTTGACATCCTAGAAGTGATTTCTCATTATTATTTGGTTTTCCTCTATGATAAGTGATTCTCACACTATGTTTTCTGGTTTTAGTCAATAGATGAACCAGAATGAACTGGGTTAACAGTAAATGTGATAGAAAAATTGATGTTGAGAATTCAAATGGGATGATCACTAGATTGAAGGATGTTGTGAACATGCCTAATCAGTTTTCATAGTACATGATTAACAAAACATACCTTAAACAACTCTTTGACTCGCCAAAGAAGATAAGTAAGCAGTTTTATAAGAGTTCAGGTAATAGAGACCATATATAAAAGATGATTAAGTTTCCTTTGTGTAACTAATGTGGAAAGAATAACCTAAGATAATGTATTAGAGGAACAAGAAAATTTTTTGACTAAGAAAAAGAAGGACACAAAGCAAGTAGCTGTAAAGTAAAAATGAAGAGTTCGGTTAACACAATTGATGGGAATATTGTCTAACCTATGACATGATCGAAGTTAAAATGATTTAAGTGTGTAATAGATGGTCACTATGAAAATCAATGTCCCGAGTGGAAATCTCGTGAAGATAATCAGTAGGGTGGTATCAGTAATGGTTATATTGCTGATGATTATAAGACTACAACTAAAATATGAAAGGAAAGAGGTATTATGTAATATGATGAGGAATTATTGTTAATTTATTAAGTAATTATTGGAATAATTTAAGTTTTTATGTATTTGGATTCATGAATTATGTTATATGAATGGTGAAATATACAAGGATTTTTCATTTTATGTTTTTTTCTGTAAGTATTTACCAGAATATGTGGAATAGTTCTAATGGAATAGAAAAATGGTTTAATTGAAAGGTGATGTTCATGGGAAACACATGATTAATGAAAATATAACCCTTAATATGTTCCTTATGTTAATATAATTATGTTTGGATAAAGATATATTGGATATGAATAAGTAAATTAGATTGTACTGATTACATTGGAATGAATTAAGGGTTTTTGAAAAGTTTTTTATGTTTTCAATGATGAAGTTTACAACATTTTTTCATTTAAGGAATATATCCAATAAACTTTTGAATGATAAAACATGCATGTTTTCAATAAGGATATATGAACATTTAGGTTATTACCATGTTTCCATAGAATACATGATGAAGGTATTCACATGTTTGGTATGTAATAAACAAGAGCTACTTTATTATATATGAGGGATAAACAATAAGCTGTATTTGAGAAATTTTGTTTCCTTATTTCTAATTTTTTGTACTTACATATTTCATAAGGGTTATAAGTTTAACCATTTATGGAATGGTTTAAGTTAAACATCAGATGAGGTTTTAGAGAATAAAGTATTATATCTTCATATGATGATTTATGCATATTAGAAAATATGTGCTAACCATTTTTTTGTGAGGTTAACTAGAGAAAAATGGATTAAATTATCATTCTATTTATGGATCTCATGATCTTTTATCTCATCCTAAATTAAAAATTCACCTTCATTTCATGTTATAAGAGAATAAGTGGAAGTTGATCAATGCATAATAAAAGTTAAGGTTATCCTAAAATCTTGTAAGTATATAATTTCATGAAAATTACTCAACTGTTGAAATATGGATCTTTAAATAAAATTTTGTCAAGTTATCATCATCTTCTATGATATCAATGACCTTTTTCAAGACTCTTTGGGTTATGGATTTTTGATTCTTAACATTATTTTAAGCATGTTCTCTATCTCTCTCCATTAGAACTTAATAGTTATATTTCTATTCCATGTCTATGTTTTCACTTTCCACAAATACTCTCTGTAAGAACCCAGGTTTTTATAACAGGTCAAAATCCCGACCACGTTTGAATTTTGACTGGTTTCTGAGAAGTCTGGAAAATCTGGATAGTTTCTGGAAATTTCGAGACTACACGTCGTGTACTTTAAGTAAACACTGTGTATGTGTTAACCGAGTGACCAGCCATGTGCCCACCAAGTACATGCTGTGTGGTGACCGTGTAGAAGTTTCTTACTACATGGCGTGTATTTGTAGACACGACGTGTATCCTTAACTGTGCAAGGCCAAGTACATGTCGTGTGGTGCCCAAGTGTAAATTTCCATCTACACGGCGTGTAGTCTTCCTTGACACGCCGTGTAACTTTGTTATGGGTAGAGGCCGAGTCCCTAGCCGTGTGTTGACCATGTACACAATCTAAGCTGTATGTTGGACTCTGTCTAAGTCGGAGTACAGAAACACATCTACATGGCATGTACATTAGAAATACACGTCGTGTACTTTTTTTATTGATCGTCCAAGACGCCATCACGTCTTATTTTGGAAAACATCTTCTTTTTCCCCATTGGATGAACGACTTATCCAAAAATCAGCGAACAACACAAACCCTCCTATATTCGTCGTCCGATCTCCATTCTTCGATCCGTCAGTGGAAGCGGGACTGCATCAGAAAGGCTAACCCCGCACACCCTTCTTCGTCCTTGATCCCTCACCTGTTCCTACATAGATTCCATCCGAACGGAATTTCTGGATTCGAAAGAAACACAGATCTACCGTGATTCAGACCGATTCAGAGGCTGATATCTAAGGAGTGTCATCGTACGAGTACGGGGTGGGTGGTGCATACCTTCTTTCGTGTTTTCGTAGACTTTTGGGGGTTGATACCTTCGGGTGCAACGTGGAGTATTGAGCAAAACCCTTGTTTAATTGTATTTAATAGTTTATCTACATTATGGGACGCCTTTGGGTATTCACTGACCCTTATTGTGCTTGAGCAAGGCTGGGTTAGAGGTCATAGCTTGTTTGGGGAAATTCGGCCGGGGGTTCCGAAATGCGTATGAATTGGACCATTATTTAAATTGCCATGTTTAGACTGCTTATTCAACATTTTGAGTTAAACTGCTGAGTTTAATCGTTAAATTAAGAATGAGTTAGGTGCTGGTATGAGACAGCACAAGTTAATGCAATTTAATTGTTTAGTAATTGCCAGTTTGAAGTGATGATTTGAATATAGTTATGCAATGTGTGATTTTTTTTGTGTTGAACTGCTTGTTGTGTTGGGAAAGGCCCAGATACATTTTTGAGTGATGGGGATCATAGGTTGGGGCTTTTTCTCGGTTTACTTTGGGTGGTTGCTACCATGGGTTTGGGCATCATGGACGTCAGTTGAGGCAGTTGGACTATCAGGTTGGGCTTGGCCCGGGTTACGTAGACGACGAGGCCATCAGACTTGAGAAACAAGTTCTCAAGGACATGAGGTTTCAGAAGAGTTGTGGCTTTGGAACTTATTGAGGTGATTACCAATCACTGGGTACTTTTCAGTAGTGTGCACACAGATAGATTCCGAGATGAGGTGGTACGACCACTCGCTGGGTAGAGGCCCCCAGTAGATGTGGTTAGGTATATTTGGTTTGGGGGTTCTTTCCATAGAAAGCCAGGCGGAATGTGAGGAGACTTCAGGAGATAGATTTGAGGCGGTCAGGTTGGGGGCAGAGGCTCACCGTGATTTGAGGACAGACATCGTTGTCCCTCCGGTTATCTTTTGAGGACATGTATTGAAGTTCCTACAGATGTTGTGCCATGGGCAGGTTGAGCTTCAGAGATGGGTTACGATTTTTTGGGCATGCCTTCGAGATGTTGTTACTTGAGACACATAGTGTCAGGTGGAACATGGTGCCAGGTTACATCGAGAGATTCTGGCGCTGGCCGAAGCAGGTGACACTTCCTGGTGGCTGCTGAGCACTAGTGGAGTTCGTGTTCACTTTTGGCATTATACTATTTACTATTTTTCTTATATAAGCATGTATGCCTAAACACTTATATTAGGTACACACCCTTTGGTGGTATCCTACTAAGACTTGTCTCACACCCTACACGGGCCCTTCGGGACGTGTGTAGACTTTATGAAATTGTGTACAGGTAGAGGGTCAGCCTCATGAGCTGGACTTCAGTGTTGTTAGCATGGATACTGGTATGGACCTTGAGGTCTTGCCTTACTGGAGTTACCCTGTTTAGTTTTCCCTTTTGTATCAGCATGCTTACTTTGTTATGTAGCAACTGTTGGTTATCCATTAGCGCCATTATATATTGAGTTGTATGACTTGTTTTTGATGCATGCCTTGGTTGTTTACAGTAGTAGTTGTTATTGATTGATATCATGTTATTCTGTTTACTTTCTTCTATTGTTGTTCTATATTGCTTCCGCTGGTTTATTGATATTTGATATGCTTTTGCTATGCAGGTTTGGTTCGAGTCTGCTGAGTCATTTATTTTCGTTGTAACTTTTAGTATTATACTCAGACCAGTACCATTTTTATTCCTCTAAGAGGGTATAGCCTCCCCACTATACCTATTCAGGCCCTCGTTGCTAGTCGGCAGCCTTTGGCGTTTAGGGGAGGTGTGCCTAAGGTCATAACACATGACCCATTTGGCATTGTTCGGGTGCCTGGCCGGGTCCGGGTCGTTACAAAGTGGTATTAGGGGAGTTCTTGACAAGGATTTAGTAGCAGTGCTCTTCTGCCTACTAATGAGATTGAGACTTCTTTTTTTTATTTCTGCTGGTTTAACTATTTGGGATATGGTAGGCTGGAGAGAGGGGGTCGTTGGAACTAGATTTTGAACTCATGCTTGGGTGCCTGCATCCCCATGTACGAGGGATGTATTGAGTTGTCGTGGGTGGGATTTGTTACTTGTTTTTTCTCAGATTACAGTTTATATGATTTAGACCTCGATGGCTCACTTGTTGTGTGATGTTATTGATTATGATATAAAAACCTTGGCCAGTATGTCAAGTATTGTTTGTTTGGATTTTGATAGGCACATTTTAGGGTATTTTAATTTCATAACTGCACAAATTCTTTGTGAAGTGATAATACCATGTGAATAAAATCAATTTCCATGCTATGTATGCTCTGAAATGTGAATAGGTGAAACTCCATATATAATTGCTTGTTTATTTCAATGTGTATTCCATGCATTGTATTTTGTAGAATTGCATGTGTAGGATATTTGGGTCTGGCTCTTATGAGAGAAGGCAGGTACTATGGGTGAGGTAGTGTAACTTTCAGGATTGGGTGACTCGGTTGTCAGGGTTTAGGCATCGTTGGTTGTTAGGATGGTCATGGCCTGAGGTACTATTGATACTTTGCCCTTTTGAGGGCGGGTAAGGAGGCCGTGAGGTCGGGATACTGAGGGCATGGGTTGCGATAGGGGAGAGTAAGGGTAGTTGTTATACACTGCCTCTTTACTGCTTTCCTTATCTGCGTAGAATATATTGTATTATATATATGGGTTGTCTGACCATTTATGGTATTCAGCGGGTTACTCCTTCACGACTTGATGGAGCATCAGGCAGGAGATGGTACAGTGCCACAGGATCATGTTTAGAATCCATTTCAGGCAGATCATTAGCCACAAGCACAGACTCAGGGACAGGATCAGGTTCAGGATCCAGTGTAGGTAGGGCAGCAGCCGGGTTTGGCGGCGTTTGGACCGTGGATTGACGAGCTGCTCCGAGCTAGCCTGGTACGTGTCTTGCAGGTGATTGACAGAGGCGCGCATGGTGCAGAGCCTTCTATGGAATATCTGACGTGGGAGTTCCAGTCGTAGCACCTGCCAATTTTTAAGGGTGAGGGTGGTCCGCAGGTGGCAGAGAACTGGATAGAAAGTATGCACATGATCTTCGATCAGCTCGGGACACCTCCAGGGCGGAGGGTCAAGCTAGCGATGTACATGCTGAAAAGACCGATGAAGCGTTGGTGGGATGTGCAGGTTCAGGCTCGTAGGCACGAGGGACTGGCATGGAAGGACTTCGAGGATTGGTTCTTCAAGAACTTTTATCCAGAGACGCTGAGGTTAGAGAGAGATCAGGAGTTCTTGAGTCTTCAGCAGGGAGATATGTCCATCATGGACTATGTAGCTACCTTTACAGATTTGTCCTATTTCTCACTCAGTATGGTGAGCGATGATGCAAATACGGGTGAGGCGCTTCGAGGATGGCTTACGACATGCCATTCGGATTCAGGTAAAAATCTTCAGGCTAAGATCCTTCTCTGTGGTGGTGAATCAGGTGCTCATAGCCGAGGGAAACGAGAGAGAGAAATCTCATTTTGGAAGGGTGACAGCTTCAAATGATAGTATGAACAGTAAGAAGCGGGGGAGATATGATTTCCAGTAGGTCGGGCAGGCCAAGGACTTAGCTAGATCACCCCGTGGTAGTTCATCTATTGTTTTCGTTCAGTGTGGACAGCCGGGACATGTTCGGGCTCAGTGCGATAGGCCCCCGAAAGAGTGTCGGGTGTGTGGACAGGTCAGGCATCTAGAGAGGTTTTGCAGGAAGCCTTCTCAAATAGCTAGTAGTCAGGGACCAAGACAGACTGTGTCGTCGGGTGCTGGTTCAGGTTCGGTTCCAGGAGAGGATAGTCGAGGTTCAGCTGCACACGGAGGACATGACAGGGATATCGGGATCAAGTTGAGGGGCCAGTGGCCGGTGACTGGAGCAGCACCACAGGGAGGTCAGGCATCAGGCAGTCGGGCTTCAGGCCTGATGCACACTGTGGAGCTACCAGGGATTGAGCAGGCTGGAGAGCCGATGACGGTGGAAGGTACACCGTGAGTATGGTCATGAGTTTCTTTTCTTTCTTTTGGCATGGCCTCTTGAGGCATGTCTGGTTGAGTGCATGAGTTTCATAGGTTACTTTTGGACTAACTAGAGACTATTTAGTGGGATTGGCATCATATTGGATGCATTATATATTTTTATTATATATTTGAGATGCGTAGCATCAGGAGCATCAAGTATGCAAGTTACGTGAGGTGTCGTGGGCATCGGGGTATCATGGATGCAGGTTACTTGAGGTGCAAGGCATCCGGTTTTGATTGAAGCATCTCTTAGATGCAGGACCACTTGGAGGCGGACACTGATGCATTGAGGGTTATGTTGGGTGTTGGAAATGACAGGTGAGTACCGAGGAGGTGCAAGGGTGGCGATGCGTCACGGGAGGACCATGGGTCCGAGAAATAGGTCTTTGGGCCTTGTTTTCTTATTTTGATTGCTTTGAGATTTTTTCAGGTTGAGACCGTGTAAGAAATTCCTAAGGTGGGGAGTCCTTTAAGAATTTAGCCAAAACCTTGAGACCAG
Source organism: Viscum album (assembly GCA_963277665.1). Classification (NCBI taxonomy): domain Eukaryota; kingdom Viridiplantae; phylum Streptophyta; class Magnoliopsida; order Santalales; family Viscaceae; genus Viscum; species Viscum album. Next base: position 1,885,588,373 of record OY728132.1, read on the forward strand.
GGTAGTCTGAGTTGGTTAACCGGGATGAGCGTGTTCAGTTCCATCTCTTGGTTTCGTTTGGTAGTTTGGGGACGAGCTACCTTAAGGTGGAGGAGTTCGTAAGAACCCAGGGTTTTAGAACGGGTAAAAATCCCGACCTCGTTTGAATTTTGACTGGTTTCTGAGAAGTCTGGAAAATCTGGGCAGTTTTTTGAAATTTCCAAACTACACGCCGTGTACTTTAAGTACATTCCATGTATGTGTAAACCGAGTGACCGACTGTGTTCCCACCAAGTACATGTTGTGTGATGACTGTGTAGAAGTTTCTTACTACACAGCGTGTATTTGTAGACACGCCGTGTATCCTTAATCGTGCAAGGCCAAGTACATGCCATGTGGTGCCCGAGTGTAAATTTCCATCTACATGGCGTGTAGACTTCCTTGACATGTTTTGTAACATTGTTCCTTGTAGAAGATGAGTCCCTGGCCATGTGTTGACCGTGTACACGGTCCAAGCCATGTGATGGACTCTGCCTAAGTCAGATTACAGAAACACATCTACATGGCATGTACTTTAGAAATACACGCCGTGTAGTTTTTTTATTTGATCATCTGAGACATCGTCGTGTCTTATATTGGCAAACTTCTTCTTCTTCCTCATTGGATGAACGGCTCATCCGAAAATCGCCGAAGAACACAAACCCTCCTAGATTCGTCGTCCGACCTCCATTCTTTGATCCGTCAGTGGCAGCGGGGCCGCATCGGAAAGGCTAACCCCGCACACCCTTCTTCATTCTTGATCCCTCACCTGTTCCTCGATAGGTTCCATCCAAACAAAATTGCCGGATTTTATGGAAACGCAGATCTACTACGATTCAGAACGATTCAGAGGCTGATATCAAAGGAGTTTCATTGTACGAGTACGAGGTGGGTGGTGCATACCTTCTTTCGTGTTTTCGTAGACTTTTGGGGGTTGCTACCTTCAGGCGCAACATGGAGTATTGAGAGAAACCCAAGTTTAATTATCTTTAATAGTTTATCTACATTGTGGGATGCCTCTGGGTATTCCCTGACCCTTATTTTGCTTGAGTGAGGTCAGGTTAGAGGTCATAGCTCGTTTGGGGAAATTCGGCCGGGGGTGCCGAAATGCATATAAATTGGACCATTATTTAAACTGCCATGTTTAGACTAATTATTGAATATTTTGAGTTAAACTACTGAGTTTAATTGTTAAATTAAGAATGAGTTAGGTGCTGGTATAAGATAGCACATTTTAGTGCAATTTAATTATTTAGTAATTGCATGTTTTAAGTGATTCTTTGAGTATAGTTATGCAATGTTTGATTTTTCCTGTGTTGAACTTCTTGTTGTGTTGGGAAAGGCCCAGATGTATTTTTGAGTAATGGGGATCTCAGGTTGGGGCTTTTTTTCAGTTTACATTGGGTGGTTGCTACCACGGTTTTGGGAATCATGGATGTCGGTTGAGGCAGTTGGACTGTCGGGTTGGGATTGGCCTGGGTTACATGGATGGTGAGGCCATCAGACTTGAGCGAAAGGTTTGCAGGGACATGAGGTGTTAGAAGATTTGTGGCTTGGGAAATTATTGAGGTGATTATTGCTCACCGGGTACTTTTGAGTAGTGTGAACACAGATAGACTCTGAGATGAGGTGGTACGACCACTCACTGGGTAGAGGCCCCCGGTAGACGCGGTTAGGTATATTTGGTTTGGGGGTGCTTGTCGTAGGAAGCAATGTGGAAGGTGATGAGCCTTCAGGAGACAGATTTGAGGCGGTCAGGTTGGGGGTAGAGGTTCACCGTGATTTGAGGGCAGACATCATTGTCCCTTTGGTTATCTTTTGAGGACAGGTATCGTTGTTCCTCCGGATGTTGTGCCATGGGAAGGTTGAGATTCAGAGCTAGGTTACGATTGTTTGGGTGTGCCTTTGGGACGTCGGTACTTGAGACACATAGTGTCAGGTGGCACGTGGTGCCGGGTTACATCCAGAGATTCCAGAACTGGCTGAAGCAGGTGACACTTCCTGGTGGCTGCTAAGCACCAGTGAAGTTCATGTTCACTTTTGGAATTGTACTATTTACTATTTTTCTTATATAATCATGTCTTCCAAAACACTTATATTAGGTACGCACCATTGGGGGGTATCCTTCTGAGACTTGTCTCACACCCTACATGGGCCATCTGGGACGCGTGTAGACTTTATGAAATTGCGTGTAGGTAGATGGTCAGCCTAAAGAGATGGACTTTAGTGTTGTTGGCATGGAGACTGGTATAGACATTGAGGTCGTGCCTTTCTGGAGTTACCTTGTTTAGTTTTCCCTTTTGTATCAGCATGCTTACTCTGTTATGTAGCAATTGTTGGTTAGCCATTGGCGCCATTATATATTGATCTGTATGACTTGTTTTTGATGTATGCCTTGGTTGTTTACAGTAGTAGTAGTTGTTGATTTCTGGATGTTGTTCAGTTTACTTTCTGCAGTTGTTGTTCTATATTGCTTCCACTGGTTTATTGATATTTGATATGCTTCCACTATGCGGGTCTGGTTCGAGTCTTCTGAGTCATTTCTTTCCACTGTACCTTTTAGTATTATACTCGGACCAGTATAATTTTTATTCCTCTGAGAGGGTATAGCCTCCCCACTATACCTATTCAGACCCTCGCTGCTAGTCGACAGCCTTTGGTGTTCAGGGGAGGTGCACCAAAGGTCATAACACCCGACCCATTTGGCACTATTCGGGTGGTTGGCCTGGTCCGGGTCATTACAAAGTGGTATCAGAGGAGTTATTGGCAAGGATTTAGTAGAAGTGCTCTTCTATCTTCTAATGAGATTGATAATTCTTTTTTTTCTGCTGGTTTTACTATTTGGGATATGGTAGGCTGGAGATAGGGGGTTGTTGGAACTGAATTTTGAACTCATTCTTGGGTGCCTTCAGCCCCATGTACGAGGGATGTATTGAGTTTTTTTGGGTGGGATTTGTTACTTGTTTTTCCTCAGATTATGGTTTATATGATTTCCACCTTAGTGGCTCACTTGTTGTGTGATTTTATTGATTATTATATAAAAACCTTGTCCAGTATGGAAAGTCTTGTTTGTTTGGATTTTGATAGTCACATTTTAGGGTATTTCAATTTCATAACTGCACGTATGCTTTTTGAAGTGATAATACCATGTGAATAAAATCAATTTCCATGCTTTGTATGCTCTGAAATGTGAATATGGGAAAATATTGATAGAATTTCTTTTTTATTGCAATGTGTATTCCATGATTTTTATTTTTTAGAATTGCATGTGCAAGATATTTTGGTATGGCTCTTATGAGAGTAGGCAGGTACTATGGGTGAGGTAGTGTAACTGTCAGGATTGGGTGACTCGGTCGTTGAGGTTGAGGCTACATTGGTTGTCAGGACGGGCATGGCCCGAGGTACTAGTGATACATGGCTCTGTTGAGGGCGGGTAAGGAGGCCGTGAGGTCGGGATGCCGAGGGAATGGGTTACAATAGGGGAGAGTAAGGGTAGTTGTTATACCCTGCCTCTTTACTTCTTTCCTTATCTGCGTAGAATATATTTTAATATATATATGGGTTGTCTAACCATTTATGGTATTCAGCGGGTTACTCCTTCATGACTCGATGGAGCGTCAGGCACGAGATGGTACTGTGCCGTAGGATCAGGTTCAGAATCCAGTGCAGGCAGAGCATGAGCCACAGGTACAAACTCAGGGACATGATCAGGTTCAAGATCCAGTGCAGGCAGGTCAGCAGCTGGGTTTGATGGCGTTCGGACCGTGGCTCTACAAGCATCTCCAAGCAAGCCCGGTACGTTTCTTTCAAGGGATTAATAGAGGCACACAAGGTGCAGAGCCTTCTGTGGAATATCTAACCTGGGAGTTCCAGTCGCAGCACCCGCCACATTTTCAGGGTGAGGGTGTTCCACAAGCGGAAGAGAAATGGATAGAAGGTATTCACATGATCTTCGAGCAGCTCGAGATGCCTCTTTGGTGGAGGGTCAATCTGGCGACGTACATGCTGAGAGGACCGGTGAAGTGTTGGTGGGATGTGCAAGTTCAGTCTTGTAGGCACGAGGGACTAGCATGGAAGGACTTTGAGGAAAGGTTCTTCAAGCACTTTTATCCGGAGACACTGAGGGTAGAGAGAGCTCGGGAGTTCTTGATTCTTCACCAGGGAGATATGTCCATCATGGACTATACAGCTACCTTCACAGAGTTGTCCCATTTTGCACCTAGTATGGTGATCGATGATGTAGCTAGGGTGAGGTGCTTCAAGGGTGGATTACGACACACCATTCTAGTTCAGGTAAACATCTTCAGGTTGGGTTCCTTCTACGAGGTGGTGAATCAAGTGCTCATAGCTGAGGGAAACGAGAGAGAGAAATCTCATTTTCGTAGGGTGACAGCTTCAAGTGATGGTCTGGACAACAGGAAGTGGGGGAGAGATGAGTTCCAGTAGGTCAGGCAGGCCAAGGACTTAGCTAGACCACCTCGAGGCAGTTCAGCGGTGGTTTGCTTTCATTGTGGACAACCGAGACATGTTTGGGCTCAGTGCGATATGCCCCCGAAGGAGTTTCGAGCATGTAGAAAGGTTGGGCATCTGGAGAGGTTTTGTAGGCAGCCTTCTCAGACAGCTGGTAGGCAGGGACCAGGAAAGACTATCATGTCAGGTGTTGGTTCAGTTTCGGTGAGAGGAGAGGGTAGTCGAGGTTTAGCTACATGTGGAGGACGTGACAGGGATATCATGATCCAGTTGAGGGGCTAGTGGTCGGTGATTGGAGCAGCACCACAGGGAGGTCCAGCATCAGGCAGTCGGGCTTCAGGCTAGGTGCATGCTGTGGAGCTTCCAGGGATTGAGCATGCTGGAGAGCCGACGATGGTGGCAGGTACACCGCGAGTGTGGTAGGGAGTTTCTTTTCTTTCTTTTGGAATGACCTCTTGAGTCGTGTCTGGTTGAGTGCATGAGTTGCACAGGTTACTTTTGGACTGACTAGAGACTAGTTAGTGGGATTGGCATCATATCGGATGCGTTATATATTTTTATTATATATTTGAGATGCGTAGAATCAAGAGCATCAAGGACACCGGTTACGTGAGGTGCCGTGGGCATCGGGGCATCATGGATGCAGGTTACTTGAGGTGCAAGGCACCGGGTTTCGATTTAAGCATCTCTTAGATGTAGGACCACTTGGAGGTGGACACCGATGCGGTGAGGGTTACGTTGGGTGTCAGAAGCAACATGTGAGTACCAATGAGGTTCAGGGGTGGAGATGCATCACGGGAGGACCATGGGTTCAGGAAATAGGTCGTTGGGCCTTGTTTTCTTATTTTGATTTCATTGAGCTTTGTTCGGGTTGAGACTGTGTAGCCAATTCCTAAGGTGGGGAGCCCTTTAGGAATTTAGCCAGAACCTTGAGACCGAGGTAGCCCTGGTTAGTTAACTTGGATGAGCATGTTCGGTGTCATCTCCTAGTTTTTTTCGGTAGCTCAGGGACGAGCTACATTAAGGCGGGGAGTTTGTAAGAACCTCGGTTTTTAGAATGGGTCAAAATCACAACCTCGTTTGAATTTTGACTGGTTTATGAGAAGTATGGAAAATCTGGGCAGTTTCTGGAAATTTACAGACTACACACCGTGTAATTTAAGTACACGCCATGTATGTGTTAACCGAGTGACCGGTCATGTGCCCACCTAGTACATGCCGTGTGATGACCGTGTAGAAGTTTCTTACTATACGGCATGTATTTGTAGACACGCCATGTATCCTTAACTGTGCAATCCCTAGTATATGTTGTGTGGTGCCTGGGTGTAAATTTCCATCTACACGGCGTGTAGTTTTCCTTGACACGCCGTGTAACTTTGTTCCATGTAGAGGTTGAGTCCCTGGCCGTGTGTTGACCGTGTACATGGTCCAAGTCGTGTGCTGGACTCTGCCTAATTCGAAGTACAGAAACACATGTACACGGTGTGTACTTTGGAAATACACGTCGTGTAATTTGTTATTTGATCATCCGAGACACCGTCGCATATTATTTTGGAAAACATCTTCTTCTTCCCCGTTAGACGAATGGATCATCTGAAAATCGCCGAAGAACACTAACCCTCCTATATTCGTCGTCAGACCTCCGTTCTTCGATCCGTCAGTGGCAACAGGACCGCATCGGAAAGGCTAAACCCGCACACCCTTCTTCTTCCTTGATCCCTCACCTGTTCCTCTATAGATTCCATCTGAACGGAATTTCCGGATTTGATGGAAATGTTGATCTATCGCGATTCAGACCGATTCAGAGGCTAATATCAAAGGAGTGTCATCGTACGAGTACGAGGTGGGTGGTGCATACCTTCTTTCTTGTTTTCGTAGACTTTTGGGGGTTTCTACCTTAGGGAGAAACATGGATTATTGATAGAAACCCTTGTTTAATTATCTTTAAAAGTTTATCTGCATTTTGGGATGCCTCTGGGTATTCCTTGACCCTTATTGTGCTTGAGAGAGGCCGGGTTAGAGGTCATAGCTCGTTTGGGGCAATTCGGCCGGGGGTGCTGAAATGCGTATGAATTAGACCATTACTTAAACTGCCATGTTTAGACTGCTTATTGAATATTTTGAGTTAAACTGCTAAGTTTAATCATTAAATTAAGAATGATTTAGGTGCTGGTATGAGATAGCACAAGTTAGTGTAATTTAATTGTTTAGTAATTTCCTGTTTCAAGTGATGCTTTGTGTATAGTTATGCAATGTGTGATTTTTCCTGTTTTGAACTTCTTGTTGTATTGGGAAAGGCCTAGATGTATTGTTGAGTGATGGGGATCAATGGTTGGGGCTTTTTCTCAGTTTACTTTGGGTGGTTTCTACCACGGGTTTGGGCGTCATGGACGTCGGTTGAGGCAGTTGGACTGTCGGGTTGGGCTTGGCCCGGGTTACTTGGATGGCGAGGCCATCAGACTTGAGCGACAGGTTCGTAGGGACATGAGGTGTTAGAAGAGTTTTTTCTTGTGAACTTATTGAGGATATTATCGCTCACCAGGTACTTTTGAGTATTATGCACACAAATAGACTTCGAGATGAGGTGGTATGACCACTCGCTGGGTAGAGGCCCCCAGTAGATGCGGTTAGGGATATTTGGTTTGGGGGTGTTTTATATAGGAAGACACGTGGAAGGTGAGGAGCCTTTAGGAGACAACTTTGAGGTGGTCAGGTTGGGGGTAGAGGCTCACCGTGATTTGAGGGCATACATCGCTGTCCCTCTGGTTATCTTTTGAAGATAGGTATCATTGTTCTTCCAGATGTTGTGTCATGGGAAGGTTGAGCTTCCGAGCTGGGTTATGATTGTTTGGGCATGCCTTCAGGATGTCGATACTTGAGACACATAGTGTCAGGTGGCACGTGGTGCCGGTTTACATCTAGAGATTATGGCGCTGGCCGAAGCAGGTGACACTTCCTGGTGGCTGCTGAGCACCAGTGATGTTCGTGTTCACTTTTGGAATTGTATTGTTTAATGTTTTTATTATATAAGGATGTCTTCCTAAACACTTATATTAGGTACGCACCCTTGGTTGGTATCCTACTGAGACTTGTCTCACAGCCTACACGGGCCCTTCTGGACGTGTATTGTCTTTATGAAATTGCGTGCAGGTAGAGGGTCAGCCTCAGGAGATGGACTTTAGTGTTGTTGGCATGGAGACTCGTATGGACCTTGAAGTCATGCCTTGCTAGAGTTACCTTGTTTAGTTTTCCCTTTTGTATCAGCATGCTTACTTTGTTATGTAGAAACTGTTGGTTAGCCATTGGCACCATTATATATTTAGTTGTATGACTTGTTTTCGATGCATGCCTTGATTGTTTATAGTAGTTGTTGTTGTTGATTGCTGGCATGTTGTTCTGTTTACTTTATGCTGCTGTTGTTCTATATTGCTTCTGCTGGTTTTTTGATATTTGATATTCTTCCGCTATGCGGGTCTGGTTCGAGTCTACTGAGTCATTTATTTCCATTATACCTTTTAGTATTATACACAGACCAGTACCATTTTTATTCCGCTGAGTGGGTATAGCCTCCCCACTATACCTATTCAGACCCTCGCTGCTAGTTGGCAGCCTTTGGCATTCAGGGGAGGTGCGCCTAAGTTCGTAACACTCAACCTATTTTGCACTGTTCGGGTGGCTGGCCAGGTCCGTGTCATTATACTCTCCCATTCAGAAACCTAGTTTTGAGTTACTTTGGGTAATCGTCATGTTAGAAACATTCATTTTTAAAGTAAGTTTTAGTATTCATTTTTAAAATTTGAGTTTCTATAAATGGAACATTAAAGTTGTAAACCTTTAATAACCAAGATGAATTTTTATGGAGAAATTAATTTCAATGGGGGGTAGAATGTAACTCCACAATATTTTTTAAAATATTTTCTTTCAAATTAATTTAATATTTTTTAAATTTTTCATTTCACGCAACATTGAATATAATTTTTTATTTAAAAGCACTAAGTTTGGATTATGTTATATGAAACACCAAGATAATATTTCACTAAACTCAACACTTATATTATATTTTTGTACATGCAACACTATGTTTTTCGTGTGTTACACACAATATTGATTCCCTTCGATAGCTTGAATTACATGCAAGGATGAGTTTTTAACAAACTACAATATACTATTAATATTATTATTAAAATATTTTTATATCTAACATCTATCAGTTGGAATTGAAGTTATGAATAAGATTAACTAAATTATGAAAATATGATTTAGAAATTTATATAAAATTAATCCTTTGGTTATCAATTAGTATAATTGAATGAAATAAATATTTGAAAATAAAGAAATTACTTTTCTAAGAAAACTATTTTTCTTTGCAAAAACCCAATTTTATCTCAATGAATTAAACATACCACTTTTATTTAATTTTTTCAATAAAATATATATTATATGTTCAATAAATATTTTTTATTCTCATCCAACAGATTTTATATGCATAAGATAAGAATAAATCAAATTTTATGAATAAATAAATGAATTTTTCTATAAGATAATTTTACTGCCTTTTAATGGAAAACCCATTTAAAATATTGTTTTCAAACATTTATAATATTTATTTGAAAAAATAAACTTCATTTTTTAAATTAGAATATCAAAATTTATTTCGAGTGAATTTTTTATATTTTTCTAAGAGGTTTCATTTTTTGATGGATGGTGAAAAACACAGAATTTTAATTCAAAACTATTTTTTCATCTATTTTATTTATATTGTTAAATTTTATTAAGATTTGGTTTTAAAGTATAATTGGATAAATTATACCCAAATTAATCCAATTTTGGTCACTGTAACCAATTTCACAATGAAATTGGATACAAAAACATTTCAATCTTTTGTACCTTTTCACTTTAAAAACCCTCATTATCGTCCCATCTGCAGGATTAATTTTAAAATAATTTCTGCCACTTATATGAATTGAATTTGGAAAAATAGATTCCATATTTGGAATAAAATAATTTCTAATTTATAATATGTTAAACTTATTTTTTTACCAAAAATATTAGAGATAGTGATTAAAATTAATTATAGATATTAAGAGAAAAAACTAGCTTAACAAAGGATAAATCCTTAAAAATAATAACTAAAATGACCTATAAACTATTCAAGAATCCATTTAATGTTCATATATAGTCCCTATTCTCACTTTTATTAAATTTCAACCATTATTGGATACACTTGACATGGGGAAAACTTGGGTGGAGTTACCTTTTCCAAAATTTACAAGAATGCCACTCCCCCACCACTATAAAAGTCACTCACCCCTACCATTTAATAAAACATCTAAATACATTTGGATAGACAAAAATATTCTCAAATAATATCTTAAAATAAATCCCTTAATCCAAGAAGCTTTAACTTGGTCATAAATCTAACCAAGGAAACCCTTTGGTGCAAACTAAGATGAGTTTCCCAAAGAAGAGGTAACATCCATCCTCAAGCTCCTTTGTTTTATTTTTCATTATCCACCAACTAAAATCTTATTATCACATGATTATATAATAAAATTAGTATAATAAATATACTGTTATTTTTTTATTCTATGTTTTTTACCTACACTTACAAACACATACATCTAATGTGTATCGAACTTATTGTTCCTCTGTATGGTGAACTACATCCGCACGAAATTATGTTGTTCATTTTTCCTTTACCGCATATCATGGTTGGTAATTATGATGTAAAATATGTTTTCATATGATATAAATTATATTGATTATGTATTTATTCTTCTATAATTATTATATAACACATACATTCATTTTTTCCATTTTCTGTAAATACGATAACTTCGTTAGGGGACATATGGACTACCACCTCCTCAAAGAGATGTGATTGGTTCACACCATATATGGAACGTAATGAGAATGGATTTGGTGAAATTATATTAAAAATATGAAATATTAATTCTAATTTAATGATATTATATATATAAATATATGTCATTTACTTTATTTCTTTTAATATAACAATTAAACGAACCAACATTCATTCCTCTATACGACTTACAGTCACCATAAATAGTGTATTCCATTTCATATTTCTATAATTTATAAATTTTATTAATAATTATATAAAAAATATATATTATTTTTATATAATTTTTTACATCATTTAAATAAATAAATCATCATATAATTAATAGTATCAAGAATTACAATCCAAAACATATACAGAAAACAAAGCGGGTATTACCTAAAACATAGTATTAACAAGGAGTTATAAATAAATCAGTAACATAATGTTATAACCAAATAATATATGGTATTTTATATAATAATATGTTTCTGTTTTAGATTTATAAAAAAATTATATTTATTATATATTAGTTTTTAATGTGTATGAAGAAATTCAAGACTTTAGGTAAGGGTTTTCTCATCTCTCTTTTTATCATCTATGAGATACATGCCATGTTCGCCACTCATTTATTTTGTGTGGTGTATATAATTCCTATTAATGTATTATATTATAATTATAATTAAATTTATGGGTATTTACATTTCCATTTTATGATCTCTCTTTCTTAGGTTTTATGTTTCAAAAGTTACCAAATTGGTAAAATAGTTTTGTCTCAATTTTCCTTCTTTGAGATAGACATCGTGTTATGAACCTATATTTTTATATGAGGTATATATAATTACTTTGAAAAGTTATATCATTAATTTTATTATTTTAATGATATTGTATGATTCATTTAATTTTATTCTCTTATGGGACCACGATTTAAATTTATTGAAGTGGTAACAATTTGTTGTCACAATCTCATCATTTATCACGATTTTTTAGGATTATCTTTTCATTAATGAAATATTATGATCCATATCTCAAGAAAACTATTAAATTTTATTATCCTATGGTTATCAATGATATATTCATGTATTGGTAACATTATTTCACTCTTTGGTACTTAATAGAATTAATAAATTATTTTTATGAAAATATGACTTTAAGTCACTCTTTGGTTGGTAATATGTGTTATTTAAAAACCATGATTTTTAAAAAGGTTTTCAAAAATGTTTAATTTTTACAATGCGTTTTAAATTTTTTCATGATTTATTAATAAATTTTCAAATTATTTTAAAAGAAAAAGTTTTTCAAAATTCGTTATGTTTTAAAGAGTGTTTTTCAAAGAGGAAAGAGTATTTTCCTTAAAAATGTTCTAAATGATTTTCTTGATTAATTTATATGTTTTAAAATTGGTTTCAAATAAAATTATATTTGAAGTTTTATTTGTTTTAAAAATTGATGTTCAATGTGATATTTCAAAATCATTCTCCATCAAAGATGACATCCTTGGTATTAATTTATGATTTACTATGGATATGATCCAAGGACACTATTCATATTATTTATGTGAATGGTTTATGTTTTGATGGATTGATTTTTAGGAATATCATTTCTCTTCAACAGGTTAAACCATGTTAAATTCTTATGAAACCCACTTCCTTTTATAGGTTATTCTAGGATAGAATTATTATGAAACCTATCTATTTTCCATAGGTTATGGTATGATTAGTTGTTTATGATGCCCATTTCATTTTATGGGTTACCATCTCTTTTAATGGTTCATGATACATGAATGTTTTATGGAACACGTATGTATGATTTCATTATGAGATAGTTGGACCTATAACTCCATCCAATTCACTGTGTAAATATTTATATCTCATAAGATAGAAATGGCTAGAACATGGAGTGAACTTGGATCATAAATATAGGGATAGAATGAAGAGTGGTCTTAGATCATAAATATTGGGTTGAAATAAGATGTGGAAATAGTTCAGTAATACATGACTAGAACAGGAAGTGGGCCTAGTTTAGTAATACATTGCTGGAATAAGGAGGGAAATTTGTTCCGTAATACAGGGTTAAAACGAGAAATGAAAATGGTTTAATAATACATGGATTGAATGAGGAGTTAGCTCAGATCAGTAATATAGGGATGGAATGGGAGTGAACCCAATTTAGTAATACATTACTTGAATGGGGAGTAAACCCAGTTAAGTAAAGGACCTTTTCTGCTAAAATGGTATTGGGAGTGAACCTTAACTACTAAGATAGCTTGGCGAGTGAGACAATTCCCCTAAAATGGCCTCGGAATTAATCCTTAACTTCCATTAAAATAATTATTATATGCTTATGTGTTTTCCACAAATTATATGTCTTATTTTTCTATTGGGCTCCCGTGGATAATTCTTTTTAATTCCTTTACGGTTCATTTATTATGAACTTCCAATATTTATTCCATGATTCATTTTTATGTTATTTGTTATGAAGGGTATGATTTTTTCATTGTTATGAACATGTTCTCATACCCATATGTGCATGTTATACTTATGTATGTCTTCTATTTACCCTTACTGAGAATCTGATCTTTCCACTTTCTTATGATTCCTTTTCCCATGTGATGGAGAAATGTTTTAAGTAGGAGTACTAAATGGGAATATCTAAAATGGATATGTTGAATATCTTTCACCTAGTTAAAATATTGTTTTTGCAAGTATCTGAAGACACTAAACTATTACAGTCCTAGAGCACGTATGTTTTTAATGTTCTGAATATTGATTTAAAATGATGTAATATCCATATATGTTAAGCTTGGGTCACTATACATTGTGATATATATCCATAGTTCTCTTGGTTTATATATATATATTAACAATTGATTGTGGATAATTTATCATGATGATCCAATCCTATGACCAAGTTAACCTATAAGGGTTCCATGTTCTTTTAGATAGACTAATGTGAGGAAAATTTCAAGGTACGGAATAGAAGTTTAGTCAGCACACCTATTCTTACATTACCCTTTAGTGGATAAGGGTTTGTAATCTATATTGATGCATCCAATAAGGGATTGGTATTGGTTATTATACAGAAGAACATGGTTATAGCCTATGCCTCATAGTAATCGAAGATTCATGAAATATTACCAAAGTATTGATTTTATGTTAGCATAGGTAATTTTGGAAATAATGATACAGAGGTATTATCTTTATATAGAAAAGTGTGATATTTATACTTATCAAAAAATTGAAGTATATATTCTTAAAAAATAATTTGAACATGCAGTAGAGAAGATGGTTTGAGCTGAAAAGAATTATAATGCCTCAATACATTACCAACCTGAGAAAGAGAACATGGTGGCCAATGAATTGAGTTAAAAGAATCATGATAGCTTATCCATGATGAGTATAAAAAAAGATCCAATATTTATATATTTGAAAAGGGTGAACCTGAAAATTCAGAAGTAAGGGGGGAAATATTATCTTGTTAAGTTGATTTATCAATCCTATATCCATGTGAATATTAAAGAGTCGTAGAAGGAATATGTATAATAGAGAAATAATATTAGAAATGTTTCCAAGTTTAACCTTGATCTGGATGGAATGATATGGTTCAAGAACTATGTATGTGTTCTATTCATAATGTTTTTGAAGAAGGAGATATTTGAGGAAGCTCATACTTATTCATTATCTATTCATCCATGAAGTAAAAATATGTATAGATATTTGAATGAATACTTCTAGTTAGATGAAATGAAGGGAGATATTAGATATTTAATATCTCAGTGCTTGGTATTCTAGAAATTTAATGCTAAAACACAAAATTATAAGGGGATGTTGGATTCATTATACATGCTAGAATGGAAATGTGGGAACATCACTATGGATTTTGTCATTAGAATCCCCAAAACCTCTAAAGGGAATAATTCTATATGTTTGGTAGTTGATCTACTAATTAAATCATCACACTTCATTACTATTAGATAATATTTCTCTCTAGATCTGCTTTCTAGGATATAAATTAAGGAACTGGTATGGTTTTATGGAGTACCACATTCCATAATATCTGATTGGGATCCAAGGTTTACCTCAATGTTTTGGTGATGTTTTCTACAATCCCTTAATAATGATTTGAGATTAAGCACTACATGTCATACCTAGATGGATGTTTATTCTTAAAGAACAATTAAAACACTAGTGGATATGTTGAGATCTTTTTCATTAGAATTCAAAGGTTGTTGGGATCAATACGTTCCTCTAGTTGAGTTTTCTTAAAATAAAAACTTTCCCTCAATAATTCATATGACTCTTTAAGAATATATCTATGGAAAGAAATGTAGATCTATAATGTATTAGAATGAAGTTAGAGAAAGGAAGATATTGGGACCTGAGATCACTAAAGAAATGGAAGAGAAGATTTAAACCATTCAACATCACATCAAGGTAGTTCAAAGTTGGTAGAAAAATTATGATGATAACTGACGTTGTGATCTATAATTTGAATTTATTGAGAAGGTGTTTCTATGAATCTCTACCTAGAATAATGTTATGAGATTTGAGATGAAAGGGAAACTAAGGCATAGGTATATTGGTCCCTTTGAAATACTTAACTGTATCATGATAGTATCCTATCAATTGGTGATTCCAACAAATATCTCTCAAGTTCATAATGTGTTCCATATATCTCTCTTGAGTAAGTATATTTTTTAACCTTCCCATTTACTAATCTCAGAGTTCATACAGCTGGAGCAAGATATTTCTCACGAGGAAGAACTAGTTGAAATTATTGATTTTATAGATAATGTTATATGAAACTAGACCAGTCACATGGTAAAACATTCGTGGAGAAATCACCAGTTAGAGAAAGATACATGGGAACTTGAGGATATAGTGAGGCATAATTATGCTCATTTTTTTGTATATGAAAA
Source organism: Viscum album (assembly GCA_963277665.1). Classification (NCBI taxonomy): domain Eukaryota; kingdom Viridiplantae; phylum Streptophyta; class Magnoliopsida; order Santalales; family Viscaceae; genus Viscum; species Viscum album. The sequence continues at coordinate 1,885,603,621 of OY728132.1, forward strand.
AAGAATTTTGATGCTGAAATTAATTTTTAGGGGGGTAGAATATAACGCCACATGTTTTTATGAAATTTTATTCAAATAAATTAAATTGATTTGATTCCTTTCATTGTATGATAAATCATTTTAAAAATTCATTATATGATAAACTAATTAAAAATTATACTACATGAATCACCGATTTAGTTTATGTTTCACATAAAACTGGGTTTCTGTGAAATATCCTTTTATTGTTATAATTATTTAAACAAGACTATTATAAACTAACCATTTAACATAGTAATATGAATAGTAATAATTAATTTTTAAATAGGATTCATATATATTTTCATATAAATGAATTATATATATATAAAATATATAATTTTTAGTAAGGTCTTCATATGTTTGAAAATACTATTTTCTTAAAAGAACTACTTTTTTTGTGCTTCTGTGAACAATAATAAAATTAATTTATGATAATTTTAGATTTATAATTTTATAAAATAAATTTAATTTTTGAATTCATAATTCCAAAATTATGTTAGATTCATTTTTTGGGAATTTTCTGAAATATTTCATTTTTTAAATGAATAGTGAAAATACTGAATTTTAATTCAAAAGTGTTTTTTTGCATAATTATTTACATAGTTAAATTATATTTAAAATGGTAATTAAATTAAAATTATATTAAATATACATTAATTAATTTAAAGTTAATTGGAAACAATTTTGAAATTAAATTGGATATAAAAACATTTCAAATTTTTGAACATTTTACTTTAAAAACTCGTTGTTTTGTCCTGTCAGCGGGATTAATTTTAAATTAATTTCATAAATTTATGTGAATTTAATTTTTAAAAATGGATTCAATTTTTATAATAATAAAAATTTATAATATGTATTAATTTCAATTTTTTAAAAAAAAGTGATTGTTGAATTCATTTTAAATTAATTACAATGATTAAGGTAAAAATAAGCTTAATTAATGAAAAAACATTGAATATAAGGTGTAAAAATTACCCTAAATTTGCCTATAAATTATTTTTTTGGAACTATTTAGACCATTAACCCACTTATGATGTATAATAGTTCATTTTTTACACTTTTTTAAAAGTAAAACGTGGAAAGGACATCATTCTTTTCAAAAATACCAAGTGTGTCCTTTCCCCACTTATAAAAGGCCACTGCCTCTCTCCATCTTTTAACACCTATAAAGAAATATATATCATACAAAAACTACCTAAATAATATCCCAATTTATCTACATTTATTCTATAATACACACTTTTGGAATAAATCCATCCAAGGTGGTTCTTTAGTGAAAATTAAAAGGAGTCACCCGAAGAAGAGGTAAGATTCCTCAACAAATGTCTTTGTTTTATTTCATCCTTAAACCCCTAAAATTATTATTATTCCATGATTATATGATAATAATATTATACTAAATATAAATTTATTTTTTCATGTTAAGGTTATTCCCTACACACAAAAAATCCATCAAATGGGATATGCAATCATCGTTCGTGTGTACGGCGGACTACCGTCTCACAAACCGATGTCGTTCGTTCTTCCATTACCATATTTAAAGGTTGATAATAATGATATAATTACTATTTTTACATTATATATATTTTATTTTATTATTTATTTATTCATATTTAATATTTATACAATACATACCTTCATGATTTATATTTTTTTGGAAGATGATAACATCGTTTGGGGACGTGTGGACTACCGCCTCCTCAAAGTGATGTGATTCGTTCACGCTTTATATGGAATGTATAAATGATGGTTTTTATATAAATATTTTATATATATTAAATAATAATTATACTATAATTATAATATATATATATATAATTTAATTTAATTTCTTTCAAAAATATGACAAGAAAATAAAAATAGTGTTCAAGCATACATACGGCCTACCGTCTCCATGAATAGTGAATTTCGTTTACTATTAATATATTTTATATATTATTATAAATACATATATACTGAATATATATGATATTGAAATCATGATTTAAATTATGGAAATAAGTAAATAGTGATCTAAGTAAGATAACTAAGTTTGATAAGTCAAAACATGTACGAAAATAAAGCAGTTATTACCTAAAATGTAAATTTAACATGGAATTTTTAATAAATGGGTAATATAAAACCATAATTAAATAATATATTATAATATATTATTTAATATGGTTCTTTGACATATGTATAATAAACTTATAATTATAATACAAAAGGTTGGAACAAGTACAATGAGAGTCAAGACCTAAGATAAGGGAATTTCATCTCACTTTTTATATCTGTGAGACACATGCCATATTCACCACTCGTTTATTTTGTGTGGTGTATATACTTCCCATGAATTTAATATATTATTATTATCCTTATATTTATGGTTATTTTCATATCAATTTTATTATTTATATTTCATGGGGTTTTATGGTTCAAAAGTTACCAAATCAATAAGGTAATTTTTTATCAATTTCATTCTTTAAGACCCATGTTTTTTAAGAACCTCTATTATTTTATGAGGTGTATATATTTCCATTTTAAATTTTATATAATTAATGTACTTATTTTAATTATATTTTAAAGATCATATAATTTTATTCTCTCATGGTTATCTTTATTCAAACTCACCAAAGTGATAAGTGTTTAGTACTACAATCTCATCGTTATTAGGATTGTTTACATTTATGCTTCCATTGATAAAATATTATGATCCATATATCAATAAATTTCCTGAATTTTAATATCCTCTATATATTCATTATATCATCACATATTTATACCATTTCTTCACTCTTTGTTACTTAAGATAATTAAGAAATTATTTTAAGAAAATCTGACCTTATTTGCCTCTTTGGTCGGAAATATATTTTATTCTAAAACCATGTTTTCAAAAATTATTTAAAAATAGTTTTGAAATGATATTATTATATTTAAAAAAATTATTTTTATTATTTTTAAATATTAATTTATAATTTTTCAATTCTATTTTTGAATAAAAAGGTTTTCAACAATGTTTTATGATTTAAAAAGTGTTTTTCAAAACAGAAAATGATATTTTCCTCAAGAAATGTTTTTAAAAGGATATTTCAAAATTATTTTCCATATAATATGACATCCATTGGTGTTAATCATGAATTTTTGTGGATATTATCCAATTTTACTATTCATATTCTTTCTTTTAATGGTTTATGTTTTGATGGCTTGATGTTTCTGAAACCCATTTCTCTTTCATAGGTTATATGTTTATGAAATTCATTTCTCTTTCATGAGTTATATATTTATGAAACTTGTTTCTATTTCATGGGTTATATTCTTATGAAAATTACATCTTTTAATAGGTTATTATTTGATGAAATAATTATGAAACCTATCTATTTTTTATAGCTTATGATATGATGACATGTTTATGATACCCATTATATTTCATGGGTTATGATATATTGTTTATAATATTATGGAAAACCAATGCATTATTTTGTTATGAAATGTGTGGGAGCTATATCTCCCCCTTAATTCATTGGGTAAATATTTAAATCTCATTATATAGACTTAGTTAGAATAGGGAGTGAACTTCTTTTAGTAAAGGACTTTGTCTGCAAAATGGTCTTGGAAGTGAACCTTGACTACTAAGATGGTTTGGGAAGTGAAACCATTCTAATAATATGGCATTTCAATTAATCCTTTAATACTATGGAAATAATTTTTCTATGATTATGAGTCGTCCATAATTCCTTGTCTTATTCCTATGTTATACATTAATGGATTATACTCTTGATTTCCATTTGATTCATGTCTTATAAACTGCCAATCTTTCTACCATGCCTCTTGACTATGATCTTTGATATCTAGTGTATGACATTTTAATATTATGATATAATTATCATACCCTTATGGTCATGATTAAGATTACATGTATCTCTTTTTTACCCCTACTGAGCATTTGAGCTCACCTTTTCTTATGTTTCCCTTCACTAGGTTTTGAAGATATGCATTATGTATGATGTGTATAACAAAGGTTATAGTCATGAATAACATAGTGAGATATATTGTAAATAACTAATGTGACAGTGTTTATGATTCCATATTTCCAAAAAAACTAAACTAATATAGTTATTGGGCATCAATTTGTGTAATGTATTAAGTATTCCATAGAAAATGATGTAATGTCTATGTATGAAAGTGAGGGTCACTATACTTTAGATATCATTAAAAGAAGGATGAATTGTTATGTCACCATACATTCTTGATTTGTTTTTTGTTGATATAACTTTTTGTACTTACCTTCAAATACCTTGTAAAAGGTTTTATGAAGGTAATTCCATCCTAATCAACTAGGACCAATATATTATTTCCTCAACCCAAAGGTGATAAATTCTATCTTGACCATTCGACCTATGTCATACCACTGATGAAGCACCCAACACAAGCTAACTCACCATGAATTCATTATCATGGTTTTTTTCCTTTAGTAAAATTACATAATCAAATTGGATACATTGATAATGATCTTAAATCATGAAACCAATGTCCATATATATGTATAACCAATGGAACCTAAAACATGTGGTTTTCTTACTGGAGGGTTTATCCTCATGATCTAAACTACAAGAGATCACCAATTGTGATCTTCATGAGAAGAACACTCAATGCTTATAATCCATAGAACCTAATAGTCAGACATCAATTGTGTCTAGTGAGTATGATGTATCTAGCCCATAGGATATATATTTAAGATTAATGTTATAGTATCTCAAGGTTATTATAATAGACTAGGAACTATTATAAAATTTTGATATGACAATTAATCTATGGAAATTACCCTTCAAATAGTGGATCTATAAATATCTACACTATTTTGGTATGTGTGAATCATGTATAACTCACTATATACAAGATATGGTAATCTAAATGTACTATTTTTTTTAGGTCTAGGGAACCCACTATTACTTCAAGATCTCAGGTTTTCCTATGAGTTGTGGATCTTTTTTTGGGTTTAATTGGTTTTTTATGTCCTAATGTGAGTACACTAGTGATCACATGAGTTTTTGGTGGGTGTATGGGGCTTTTTTGAAACCAAAATCCCAAATTTTTGGATAAAATAGATAGGCTATGCGGTTGGGAGAGACTATGTGGTACAGGCTACAAGGTGACCACTAACCATGCAAGGATTGATAGTGTGGTGCTATAGGTCAAAAAGTTTGAGGAAATCGTAAAACTTGAGGCATACACCTATGTGAGGCACCTGAAATTTTTAGCAGATCCAAATCACATGGTTTTCACATGGTTAGGAAAACCATCTATGGTTTCACTTAAAGCAGTGAAATATGCATGGCTAGTGCACAATTTTCTCAATTGTCCAGCCAAATCATGCGGCCTTTTATTTTGAGGGAGAATGACCATTTTTTCCTTAATTATTTTTAAAACATAAATCTATTCTATTTTTCCTCTATTGGAAAGTAACCCATGCATAGGATTTCCCCTTTGAATTACTTTTGATATATTTTGATCTTCTTTCTCAATCTAAAATCAGATTTCAGTTCTGATTGTCTCTTTAGATCTGCACTGGTAAGTTATTCGATCATATTGTGTGATTATTCATCTAACTTCATAATGACATAGTTTTTTAGGTGCAAGCTAATATGGCCTATTTTCCAGGTTTTTTCATTTGTTCTTATTTTTTCATCTAATCCGGATCGAATCAAAAGCTGATACTGGATGAGTGATCTACTACTAACCTACAGTAGGTGTTCTATCATTTTCCCTCATGGTTTGGTGTTTTATAAGCATATGTGAAGTTGTTCCATGCACCATACTTCCCAGTGGAACCCCATAAATTAATTGAGTATTTTAATTTAATGAATTGGAACCTATTTACATTACACATGAGTACCTTAGAGATTATTTGAGGTTGTTTCCCCACCCTAGGCTACACATGGGGTGTTTCCGTTATTTTTACCTTTTTTTATACCACCCATGAAGTGTGTGTGTTATTTCTTTGTTAGAGTAACACCTTAATTAATTTAATTTAATTATTTAAAATTATTGGGAGATGGTTTCCCCTCTTTTCCATGTTATACATGATGTAAATTATTTAACTATTTAAATGTGAATTGTTATATGAGTTGGGTGAAGTTATATAAAATGATGGAATGTGAATTTATGAATGAATGGTAAGGGATACCATGGTTGGTATACCTTTTATCATTATTCCAAAAGATTCCTTGGATGGTTCTCCTGTGGATCTTGATAGTGGTAGTGAATTCCTGGGATGAGATTACTCTTTGGGTATTGATTCTGTAGGATACCTTGGGCATTGAGACCCCTTGGATATGGCTTTATTGGGCTCATAGTAAACATAGTTGGTTGACATGATCCTTGGACCCCACCCATATCTAAACCGAGCTTCCATCTATTTACTCTTGGGACTCAATGAGGATATGTTGGTCATCAATACTTTAGATCTGGCCTCGTGGGGTCTGACACTTACATTATATGGTGTGGCCATAATTTTTTATTTTCACTATATGGTGTGTCCAAAGAGGACTTGAAAATTCTGATTATACAGCTTGAACACGATTGATATTACACTTCTAAATATATAGAATAGCCTCGGTTGATACGATATACTATGTATATGAAGTAGACATGGTGTTTATTTATGTTTAATTTACATATGCCTTTGTTATGAGAGCTCAAACCTTTTCTTGCAAGGATCCTTGTTTGGGTAGATAGTTCTTCTTTACTTGTTTCACATATGCTATGGGAACATGTTTCATTTTTGATAAACTTGTAACATACATTTCACATTTCTTATCTTTTATTTCACAACCTAGATTGTCATATACATTGTTGGTAGTGGCCTACAGAGTGTTATCCCACACCCTATTCAGGCCGCCATTGGGTACCTAGACAGACTATATGGATTTAGGTAGGGATAAAGACATGAACCCACAATTCGAGGTTAGACATTGTGGTATGCTTTGGAACATGGGATCATAGCACCTAGATGAGGCTAGTGATGCTAGGATAGATCTTTTTAGTATTTTGGTATTTTGATATATGTATTGTATTTGGATTCTTTTATACCTATTTTGGATGCTTTTTGGAAACATTACATATATCATCATTGTTTTTTATTTGATATAACTTCTAGGTTTTGGGTATTAGTATCAGTTTCTTAAGTTGTTATCCATTTCTTTAATGCTTCCTCTATAGCGGGTTACAGGTCCAGTGTTGATAGTATCAATTTTTGTTGTTCCATATTTTTACATATGCTTACACTAATTATCTATTATTATATACATTCATTTTTATAAACTCTAGTAATGAGGGAATTTTCTCCCCATGGACACACCCTAATTTCTTTCTACTAGTCAGCAGCCTCTGGAATTTGGAGAGATGCGCTTGAGGCCATGTAACTCACCGGCTTGGGGCACTGTTTAGTGGAATCTAGGTCAAGATGTTATAAAGTGGTATCAAATGAATTTATTTTCATTCCTTGTTATTTTGTGATAATTTTAAGAGTACTAGTATGGAATTTTAATTTGGTAATAAGATTTTTTTTGGGAGTAGCTAACCCACCTATAATAAGTATCCAAATTTCCTGGAACAAAAATTATTGTTTTTTGGATTTTTCTGATTACAACTGATTTGAATTTCACTGTTGGGAGACACACTTGAATTGTGATGATAGTAATTATATGATTGATAATCTGTTTTATCATTTCCATATAAGATGATGTTATGCATCAAATTCAACATTTTAGGCACCTGATAGAATTCACATTCCATGCATTATGTCATTCCAAATAGGGTGAATTTCTTAACTGCGTGACTTTGATATGTGTGCCTTGTGTGATATACCTGATATTTGATAAATTATTTTTACATAGGATCGAGAAATATGGTTGGTAATTAGAGTGCCTTTCATAACCAAAGTATGGTTTTCCTTATTAGGATACAGTAGACACCCTAAGAATCCAATTGGGGCACACTGAGTCATGGACCATCAGTCGCATGGGCTGGAACGTGTTATGATCTAGATTAAGTGGATTCTATATTCCAATTCATGAGGTGTATGGGTCCTTGGGGATTGTAAGTGGTGAACTATTTTTTTCAACCATTAAAATTTAATTGTGATAAAAATGTGAATTAAAAAGGAATTTAATTTGTGAAATAGAGAAATTGACCTTGACTCAGCTTTTGAGTGGGAATTAGGTAGTGTCTCTCGTAATTTTTAAAACTGATTATTTTTACCTAGTCTGGGATTTAGGAGTAGAAAGAGGGTTTTGATGTGTTTATAGGAAGGTTTTTACTTTCCATACATGTTTATCTATGAGGTTTCCATTATTTATATTTTCTATGGTGTGTGTTTGGAATTGTAGAGACATGAAACCATGGAATCCTCTAGTTGTACACCAGGAGGGTGGGAAAACCTTTATCCAGAGGCAGTGGTCCATTGGATACTAGTGGATACTACTTTAATACTAACTATGGAAGTAGTGGTTTTACCGGAAAAAGGTGACGGGTTACAATTCCAAGAGGGTTTCATATTCTATATGCATACATTTTAAGGATCTCTACAGCCTTCCTTGCCCATTGAAGAGATGACGTGTGTGTTCCAATAGTAAAATCCTTCCATATTTCAAGGGGGATAGTATACCACAGGCTATTGAGTTGTGGAACTAGTCTACATTGTTGAAATTCAAGCATCTGAAAACACCCTTTGAGACAAGAGTGAATTTTGTGACTCCCATGCTTTGAGGAGCATCAAAGCGTTGGCTAGATGTTCTGAACCTGGATGATAGGAAACTAGGTATGGTTTGAGGAGATTTAAAAACTAAATTTTATGAATAATTTTTCCCTAAGACTCTTAGAGTATAGTGGGTCAGTGAGTTCATGAGTCTGGAGTAGGGAACAATGACAATTATGGAATATTCATCATGATTTATAGACCTAAAACATTTTCACCAATATATCATGATGATGAGGAAACAAGGGAGAGATGTTTTGAGGAAGGTCTTAGACATGATGTTAGATCTTAGGTCAACATGTTCAGCTTGATGGTTATTACTAAGATTGTGAATCAGGATCTGATTACATAGTAGAACCTGAGGGAATCGATGGGTGTAGATTAAGGAACATTAGCCTCTCGACCAAGTGGTTCAGCTTCCATTATCTAAAATAAATGTTTTGAGGCTTCCCGTAAGATGAGTACCTGACAGGATATTAGTTCTAGTAGATCAGTTTTCTATCGTCAGTGTAGAAGTTGAGAAAATGTGAGGAATCAGTGTGATCAAGACCTAGTTGAGTGTCAAGATTTCTGTAGGATGGTTCACACAAAATGGTTTTATATGACCTTCCCACAAATAGTTAGTAGAAGAGGTCATCTCCTACTCCAGGTTTAGGAGTGGGATTCTCAGTTTTGCATCAGGTTGGGAGCTGGAGAAATACCAGATGATCAAGTCAAGGTGGTGGTCGTGGTCAAGGTATCTAGGAACCAGTTGTACCTAGAAAGTATATGAGGATTGCTCTGGGTTGTGAGGTTGTGTTAAAGGGATTTTGTTCAGGCCATATATATTCTATACATCCTACTCTCAAGGATCAAGGTGTTGGGCCATCTATGGTGAGATGTATGATCTTAGTAGCCTCTACTCTTGTTTCTTCTCTATTTAATATAGGTTCATCACATTGTTTTATATCAATACCTATGGTTGAAATCAATGGGCTCATTATATACTAATATGAGGGTATTACAACACTCTATACTATGTTTTGGATTATAATGGAGAGTGTATGATAGTACAAGGAGTTCCCCCTTGAGATAGGTGGGTGTCACTTTATATATGATATTTTGATCCTTAAGATGACTGGGTTTGACATTATAATTGGGATATACTAACTAGTTTATTATTAATTTTGTGTTGATTTTTATTTCCAAATCTTAACTTTCACAATACCGTAGGAAAGAGTTTTTACTCATAAGGATGAATCAGATTTCTAGGAAAGCTGAGTTAGACTATAGAATTGTGGGATAGGTGGGATGACATCCCAAATTGTTAGTTTTTTTAAATATTCGGGCTGAAGCCTCATTTATTATTAAATCGAAGCAGAGACCACTTTAACTAGGTAGAGGGAGACCCATTACATAGCCCAAAGGCATAGTGGGAATTTAGCTCATTATATGGCTCGTAGGCCCATTTTTTGGCCCAAGGCCCATTTTGTGAATAGTACTACTACAATACATGCGTTGCTACAATACTGCACAATACTCTCCACTTCTACAGTACCATGTCGCTGCAACAATGACCTCCGCCTCTACAGTGCTCGTCATTGCTACAGTGCCACCGCTGCTACATTACGCTATATTACTATTGCAGTACCTATGCCCAAAGGGTTTTGAACCCCCATTTTTCATGTAGGATTAAGGGGTGCTTACCACTAATCCAAACCCCAACTATATTCCCAAATTGTTAGTCTATATCTAGATGATCATGGAATGCATCAAGAATAATTCCCTTTAGTGGTTGATCATTTTAGGGATGTCTCCCAGATGATTATTCTGGTTTACCTCCTAAGAGAGAGGTGGAGTTCTCAATTGATCTAGTTCTATGATATTCACCGATATCCATTTCTCCTTATAGTATTGTTAATAAAAATTTGTAGGAGCTCAAAAGGTAGTTATAGGACATGGTGGAAAAGTGGTATTTTCAACCAAATACTTCACTATGGGGTTCACCAGTCCTTTTGTGAAAAAGGTGGGAGGTGACATTAGGAAATGTATAGATTATCCAAAATTTAACCAGCTAAAAGTTATGAAATGTTATCCCTTTCCATGGAAAGATGAACTTTTTGTTCAACTCTAAGGAGCCTAGGTATTCTTAAAAATTGATTTGAGATCTTTATATCATCAAGTGCATGTTTGACTTGCAGATATGCCATGTAAAAATTTTCATAGAATTTATGGTCTATATCAGTATATGTCTATGTTGTTCGTTATCATGAACACACCATCAATTATCATTGTTCTTGTGAACCAATATTTCCATTATTATCTGGATTAATTTGTGGTGATTTTTATGGATGATATCCGAGTTTATTATCACAATCTACATGACCATGAAAAATATATTGAGATCATTTTAGATATATTGAGAGAGCATAGATTATATGATAATCTCACAAAGTTCCACTTATGGATGGAGAAAATTCCCTTCCTAAGTCATATTTTCTCAAATATAGGATTATCAGTAGATCTACATAAGGCGTGAGTTGTAGTTTAATAGGTGAATCCCAATAATATCATTGATATATAGTGTTTCTTGGGGCTACATGGATATTAATGGTGTTTCAATTAGGGATTCTCATGATTAGTAGCACTGTTGATGGTATTAAATAAGAATGGTGTGAAGTTTTTATAGATAGTTACCTATGAGATATCCTTCCAGGAACTGAAATGGAGAATGAAATCAACACCAGTCCTGATTCATCCACAGCTGGGTAGGATCTGCAATGTGTATTGTGATACATCAGGTATTGGGGTAGGAGTAGTTATGATGCAGGTAGATAGAGTCATGGAATATGAGTCTTGTCAGCTAAGTTCACATTATAGGAACTACCCAACACATGATGTTGAGTTGGATGGATTTCTTCATGATTTTCACTATTGGATACATTATTTACTGGGAAAGAGTTTTTTAGTGTACATGGACCAATAAATCCTAAAGTATATATTTACATAGTGTGATCTAAATCTGAGGTAGTGAAGATGGATTGAGTACCTATATTATATTGACTTTGAGTTTACATGTATTTCTCTATAAGATAATGTGGTAGTTGATGCATTGAGAAAGCGGACTCAAATACAGGTAGTTCAAGAGGACAATAGAGCATCTTATGTATTTATTTTCTGAGATTAAATTAGAGGTACAAGATATTCAGGGAATGGCCATTATTTTATCCTTATATGTGACCTATACCCTACATGATAGAGTGGGGATGAGAAAACTATCAGATTATGAGGTCCTAGTACAATAGGAGACTGTTACCACTGAGGACCCACATTCTAGTTTGATCACAGGAGAGGATGAGATTCTGGGTATTCATGGTCATGTACGGTTTCTAGAAGACATATGCAAGGGGATGATGTGGGGGATTCATGCCTTAGTTTGGGAAATTCACCCTGACATCACCAAGATGTATCGAGACTTACGCCATTAGTACTGGTGGTTGAGTATAAAATGTGATGTCACTGGTTTTATTACTAGTTGTTTCACATATCATTAGGTGAAGGTGAAACATCAATTACTACCTGGAATTTTATAGTAGCTACAAATTCCTGAGTGTAAATGGTATGATGTCACAATGTATCTCCTGACAGTTTTTCCAAGGCCACCTTGAGGGAGTGATTTATTTTGGGTTGTTTTTTATAGGATCATGAAGGTTCTTCATTATCTACTCATTAGTAATACCTTCAGTCTAGTTATGCTTGAGAGGTTGTATATCTGTGAGATAGTATGACTTTACAGGGTTCCTCATACAATGGTATTGGATATGGATTCTCATTTTACATCTCATTTCGGGTATAGTTTTATAAGGGTGTTGGGTATAGGGGTGATTTTGAGCATAGCATACCACCCTCATATCGATGGTCAATTAGAGCGTATAATATTGGTGCTAGAAAATATGATACGAGCATGTGTCCAAGATTTTGGGGGCTTTTGAGAGAGGCATATTCGCCCTTATTCAGTTCTCCTACAATAATATATATCAGGAGACTATACATATCACACCATATAAGGAATTGTATCACAATCCATTCTGATTGTCCCTATGCTGGTTAGAGGTAGTTGAGGTAGCTTTACTGGAACTACATCTCATGAAAGAGACTTTTGAGTATGTCTGATTGATCAAAATGTGGATGGATATTGCAAAATATCGATAGGAATCTTACATCGATAGTATTTAATGAACTCTGGATTTTGAGTTTTGTGATTGGGTCTTTTTACATATCTCATCGAAGTCCAGACATAGATGGATTAGGATATAAGGTATGATTTCTCTGTGACATGTTGATCTGTTTGAGATTCTAGAGAGAGTTGGTCCGGTATCTTATCAGTTTTTATTACCTCAGTGGTACTGAGTCATGCACAATGTCTTTTATGTTTCTCAGTTATTCCCCTCATACCCATATCACACTTTTCATCCAGATGTGGTGGAGTTATAAGAAGATACATAGATCGAGGAGCATCATATATTTTTAATTTATAGAAGCATGAAGGTTTTCTAAGGATGGTTAGTTCCTCTAGTACGGGTGCTATGGTAGCATAGAAATTTACATGATAATACTTTGGAGTGAGAGTCTGATGCACATGCCTATTGGGTGGAGTTGTTTTTAGACAATTATTGACCACCCATGGAAGGGAAATTCATGGAAAAATATCTTTAAAGGTGTAATATTACAAGATCCTAGGTTTTCCTATGAGTTGAGGATATTTTTTTGGTTTAAATGGTTTTTTATGGGCTACTGTGAGTACACTATGTGATCACGATAGTTTTGGGGGTGTATGTGGCATATTCAGATCTCAAAGACTGGATTTTTGGAGAAAAAAATAGACATTCCACAATGTAAGGAGAAATCATGCAAGATAGGCCACACAGTTTCCCCTAAATATTCCAGCCTTGATAGTGGGGTATTATAGGTCACATGGTTTGAAGAAACCATGAAACCTGAGGTGCATACCCATGCATGGAACATATAATTTTTAGTAGACCCAAATCACATGTTTTGTGCATGATTAGGAAAACTATGCACACTAACCATGTATGGTTCTCCTTAAATAAGTGAAGGGTGAAAAATTAGTGCATAATATGACAAACTATCCATCCAAACCATGTAGCCCAATATTTTGAGTAAAAGTAACCATTTTACCCTTAATCAGTTTTAAAACCTAAGTTTATTGTTCTTTTCCTCCATTTCATAGTACCTCATGCATAATATCCATACATTGAAGGCCTTTTCATATATATTTTTCTAATTCCTCTATCTAAACTCAGATACATACATTGATTGCCTTGTTGGATCCATGATAGTAAATTCTTTGATCATCTTATGTAATTTCTCATTTAAGTTCATAACTAAAGAGTTATTTAACTGTAATATAATATTCCATATTTTTAGGTTCTTCATTTTTTCTTCATTTTTCATCTGATCTGGATCAAATCAAAAGATGATACTAAATGAGTTCTCTACTCTAGACTTACGGTAGGTGGTCCATACCTTTCTATCATGGTTTAGTGGTTTATAATCCTAGTTTGATTTTTTTACATGCTATAATTTCTGATAGAGACTCGTAAATTAATTGAATATTTTAATTTAATGAATTGGAACTTATTTAGGTTTCTAATGAGTACCTTATATATTTTTGTAGGTTATTTCCCCAATCTAGGACACCCATGGGGTGTTCCCTTTCTTTTTATCCTTTATTTATACCACCCATGAGTTGTGTTTGTTCTTTATTAGTTAGATAAATCCCTCAATGAATTAAATTGAATTATTTAAGAATATTATGAGATGGATTACCAACTTTTCTATGTTATTCAGGATGTGAATTGTTTAAATATTTAAATTTAAATTTTTATATGAGTTATATGACCTCATTGAATGTGACAGAATGTGAATTGATTAATTATTGTGATGAGATGAATTATAGGATATGCCTTCATTGGTATACCTTGGATCATGATTCCATTACATTACATGGACGGTTCTCCCATGTATCTTGATAGTGGTGGTGGACACCTCAGATAAGATTCCTCCTTGGGTCATGATTTTGTAGGATGCCTTGGGCCTTATAACCCCTTGGATCATGATTTCTTGGACTCGTAGTAAAAATACTCTATTGCCATGCTCCTTGGACCCCTCCCAAGTCTAACTAAGTTTCAATCGAGATTATCCTAGGAATTGAAAAAGATGCCTCGGTCTTCTATACCTTGGATTTTTCCCTACGGTGTCTGACACCTAAATTATACGGTGTGGCTATGATGGTTTATTTAGACCATATGGTGTGTCCATGGTTGACATAAAACTTATGATTATACATATCAGATGTGGTTGATATGAAACTTATAGATATATAGCGTGGCCATAGTTGATACAATATACTTTTTATACAGCATGTCCAAGGTATTTATTTCTGTTTACTTTACAACTACCTTATTAAAAGATCTTGTCCATTTTCTTGCAAGGATCATTTTTTGGATATATAGATTCTCTTTAATTGTTTCAAATTTTCTATGGAGAATTATTTCATTTTTTATAAAAACATGATATTCATTACACATTTATTAGCTTCTATTTAATATCCTACATTATTATAGACACTATTGGTCGTCGCCTACTGAGTGTTACCTCACAGATTGTTTAGGTTTTCATTGGGTACCCAGACATAGTATATGGATGTAGGTAGGGATTGAGGAAATCACTCGTAGTTTGATTCTTGACTTTATGTTATTCTTAATAGAAGGGGAGAACATGACCAATTTGAGGATCATGATTCTATATAGGATAACACTTTTGTTTTTTTGGAATTTTGATATAGGTATTTATTTGGATGCTTGTATACCAATTTTTGATATTTTATAGAGACATTACATGTTTTATAATCATTTTTTACATGATTCAGTTTCCATAATTTTTGTATTAGTATAATTTTTTTGAGTTTTTATCTACTTCCATGTTGATTCTGTTATGGATGGTAATTGGAACAATGTTAATAGTGTATGTTTTCAATATTCCATATGTTTACATATGCTTACACATCATATCTGTTACTATATATATTTGATGTGATGCACTCTAGTACGGAGGGAATAGTCTCCCCATGGAAAGACCCTAGGCCCTCACTTTTATTCGATATCCACTAATGTTTGGGTAGTTTTTCTTGAGGATATGTTTCCCACTAGATCGAGGGACTGTTTAGTAGCATCTAGGTCGGGAGGTTACAATTACTGAATCCTATGTCTATGTTTTTCTATCATGGAACATGTTCTTTGAATCATTTAAGATTCATATCTTAAGATATTCCAATATGTATTCCAGGACTCAGGATTATGATTGATGGTATATAGGGCATATTTTTAAAATATTAAACACATTCTCTCATACACTTATCCTCATATTATGGTTAATTGATCATTGATATCTCCCTTTTTTACCTTTACTAGCCATTTTAGATCACTCTTAATTTGGATTCCTATCATCATGTTATGAATAATGGTTTAAGTAGGTTATGTATAAGAAGAGTACTATATTGAAAGATCTTTGTGGGAGATATTAAAGATTATTCAAGAAATAAGAAGATTTTGTATCTAGTATCTAAAAAACAAAAAACATATAGTCCTTGGGTGTGTATTTATAAAATATATTGTATATCCATATATTAATATGTATTATCTATTTATGAAATGTTGGGGTACCTATAAAACCTACTAAAACCTTATGCTCATCCATTACTTGCTAACATGTGAGGAAATGGGAGATGAACTCTGCAACACTTCTCTTCATTATTGGCCCCTAAAACACTCATCAAAGATCCTGGTGTATCTTTTCCATGTTCAGATGTACCACTAAGTGGGATGTATGTACCTCCCTCAGTACCTCCTCTCATAGAGCGACTGGTACCACATTCCGCCCTCAGAATAGGATGACATTCTCCACACCTACATAAAATCCATTAGAAACACACCCTATGAATATCTATTCATGTAAAATATCATAATCACCATCACCAAGTTATATTTCCCTCACACACTAGAGAAGGGGAGTGGTTACAAAAATCAATTGAATTTATGCTTCTCATTCACTATTCAATAAGTATAACTGGAATGAGGCTAACTATTTTGATTCCTTGTCTTTAAATTTGGAACAATACTTCTTATTAAAAGAATCAGTTTCTATGTTCCCCTTTTGAGGAGTACATAATATCTTGGATTTGTAATCCTATAGCAACTCAAGTGATCACCTCTATCTAGGGTGGAGTTCTATTTGTGTGAAGAAGTACCTAATGCTCTTATTATTAGAATACACACCCAATTATCACTAATAAGTTAGTGTCACCAATTATATAAGGTGAAAATTGTATCTTCTTGCTCCAAGTCATGGGTTGTGTAGTTATCCCCATGGAGTCTTAGCTTCCTAGACCTACACAATATCATCTCATACATCTATGTCAAAAAAACCTATTAATTTCTTTAATGTCATAATATATAACCACATACTTAACACCCTATTCTAGAAACCTCAGAATATGTGTGCTCATTATCCACTAAATAATTCTTTAAAGGCCTCCTAGATCTTCTCTGAACAGAAAAAAGGGGTGTCATTTTGGGTAAAGATAGTCAAAGGATTCATAATCCCAGAGAAGTATTGGATGAATCCACCCAACCCAAGTAAGAGGTCCAACTCTTTCATGCCCTTGGGTGGATCCCAATAAAGAATCTCCTCAATCCTTTATGGGTCCACAATTACACACTACTCTTAGATAACATGTCCTATAAAGTGGGACACTCTAATATATAATTGAAATTTTTAGAGTTTTCCATATAGGTGATTCTTTTGAAGTATGTCTAGGACTATCCAAAATTTATCTATGTTCTCAGCCTCATACTCAAACTTGTACATCGAGTAAATGTAATAAACCCTCTAATATGAGATTGGAAATGTTTATACTTCAAGTGTCGCAACACAGATGCTTGATGTAGTCCACTAACTAATAAAGAATCTACTCCTAGGTGATAACTATTAGCACTGTCTGGCTATATCTTCTCTAGAAAAAAATATCCCTACTAGAAATCCCTCCAATACCTCGACATAGATGGGGATACAAATGGGGATAAATCTAGCTTGAATATCTCCATGTATACCATCCTTGAATATCCCCACATAGAAATGCACATAACAAATATTTTCATGAGAGTATCATGTGAGGTTGGTAAATCTAAATACATAATATGAAACTAACATGATGCTCTTATTAATATAAAGAATCTCCTATATGTGCATAGATCATAAAGTTGCCAAAAATTACTCCTCTCGAAAAAGGATTTCAAACTCAATCTATGTAACAGTCGTATTATCATGGATATGCATAATCATATTCCACCACCATCCTAATAATCATTCAAGAAGACTAACCATGAGGACCACCATCTAATCCATAGGAGTCAAATGTGATTAAATACTTGATTTATGGAATCTAAGATGTCCTCTACCACCATGGGGTCTGGATCACCCCAGAACCTAAGTGGTCTATTCATTTGAAACAAACAAAGATCACTACGACTATGTAAATCATCATATTAAAATACTAGAATAATATGATCTTTAAAAAGAGGTAAAACATCATCTTGCACAATCAGATTAATTTCTTCTCACTACTCGATAGGTTGAAGTGTCTCTCACAATCCACCTTGAGGGAGAAACTCAAGAACATGATCCTAAACTAAGGCCTCTTTCATAAGAGTGTCCTCATCTATATAATTTCATAGTATCCTAGGTGATTAGATGGATGGAGGCATCCTGAAATTGTAAATATGTACCATGATCAAAAGAGAATATTCAGGGAGCTGACTCAAGAAGAACATTGAAACCACAACTCATTCCTATATAATTCATGTACTATTGTTTCCCCTACAGCTGGAATCTTTGTGTATTGAATCTATAAGAAAGTTAATTAAATCCTATTGAATGGATATATTGGTCACCACACCATCATCATAGCCCCTTTCATGAGAGTCGAACCCTAGACACCTAAATAATATTTCCCTAAATCCCAACCCAATCCTCACAACTACTCTATCATCCAAATATATCATAGAAAAACCATCTCTAATACCACTCCATCACATCTCGTCATACCGAGGACCTACCTGGGCTGGAAGGATATTGTAAGTGACACCCCAATCCTATATCTAATAGGCCAAGGGTTGGTGGCTAACACAATGTAGGTATATCAAACATATGAGAAACTTTAACCTAATTCATTGGTACGCACACATGAGTCCCCATTCACACCAAAGTAATGCAACAATTAAACATATAGAATAATAAATTTATACACAACCTATAAAATCCCACCACCAAGTATGAAAATACACATTCAAATTAGATGGGAAAAAATACTTGAAAAACAAATAGAAATTAAGTCTAACCTAATAATAAGAGGGAAAAAATCCATAGCATGCAACCACCAGTTTTTAAACAGTACTACTACTAAAGTTGCCAAGTACCACTAAGAACCACCTACATGAGGTTTACCTAGATATTCATAGAAAATCTTATCATCTACATAATACAAGATACATGTAGGAAAAACCAATTTAGGGGTGATTATATACACACCCATTAGGAAACCCCAAAATTTATAAATAATAAAGAATCAATAGATAAAGAGTCAGCTTAAAACCATGACCAAGAGGAAAGAGGAATGAAAAAACTTATAATTATCAAATACGATTCTTAAGTCCCAGAGTAGGATATCAAATAAAAACTTTCCAAACAACTCGATACTCTAATATTCCAATCTAGAATTCCCAGTTTGGCCATGTGGACATTCCATTAGATGATGTCAGAGGAAACATATCCCATGACGAGGGATGAAATACTAACTCTTATAGATGATACCTATCTCATTTGAGCTATATATATATTGTAAAATTAACAACATCCTAGATAGAGGATCCCTTACATGTAATGCGGGTTAAATATAGATTCTATCTAATTTCATAGGTAGAGAATCTCAATCCCATTCACACATGGGTGAAATAGCAACTCCCCAAGAGGATCCCAGTCCTAAAAGGTGAGATAAAAACTCCATCAAATAATAATAAGGGGTAAATTGTGTCTAATAATAATATATTAGATCAAGGTAAACTTCAGGGCATGTCCTTGGGGTACACATTGTATTATCCTAAGTTGGACACATGGTTGTGATCTTCCATTCACATGGTCTGTCTCAGACCAAATACATTGAATGTAAAAGGGTCCCACAATGTTTCATGCTCATGGAGGTTCTTAACATATACCCTATCTTCCCAATCCATGTAAATATGAAGGTATACTGGGTTTACTCTAGTATGCATGGCATATGGGGATACACAGGTCCATGGACATGTACTCCTAGTACATACCAACTAGTAGGGGTAGTGGTTACATGGAATATGCATTAGTCACATGAATGTTTGATCCATAACTCCAACCAGAACCCTAGTGTCATTTAAAATGGACTACATGATGTGTATTCTTTCTGAAACACATTTCATGTAATCTATAAATTTATAAAAACTCTGCTCATTCAACATGTTTCTGATCTTCAAGACTCCTCTCCTAAATCTTTTATGGATCCCAGCTGAAACATTCTCTTTATGGGTCGATCATCAATAATGCCTCACCTAAAGTTAGATCTCATCAATCTTTATCCATTCCTATCTCCCACGGAAGGAGCATCATTCCACACATGTCACATTCTAACCCCAAAATCACATGAAGACCCTCTAGAGTTCCATTCTTGATATTTTTTATGGTCAAGAGAATGTACTTGATAAGGTTTATTTTCCTTAGATTCACTACAAAATCCATCATGAGGATATAACATTTTTTAAGTTAATCCTTGTATCCCTTTCTCGGAACGAGAAATCCTTGCATCCACAGAGCTAGTAGTCTATAGTTGGTTGGAAGATAATTAATATTCCATGACTTAACTTCTTTAAGTATAAGGAAATAAATTTCTATAACCTTCCCAAAATATCCTTCCTTGTCAGGAAATTTTTGATAACAAAATATAGCCTCTCCTTCATAATCTATATCCAGAATACTTGCAGCCTTGTTGAAGGATGATGAATAATCCTTCCCATAACTCTTGAAAAAAACATTTCTTTTTCTCCTTGTTCATAAAAACTAATTGTATCACTGAATTATATAAGGAGATAAGGATAAAACAGATCCTGATTCTTTGGTTTGGAAATATAAAGACTTTCCCATCCATTATTCTTAATGATTTTTAAAATCAGAGAATCATACTTGAGAATGAAATTTGGGTCCACCAACCTTTTTCAGTAAATTAACCCATCCTTGAGTTAATTTTTTGAAGCTATTGGATTTTTTTAGAAAACATGAAGATACATTTAGATCTTAAAGAAATAGATAAAACTAAATTCCTGATTTGGAGAAAGGTAGAGCTTCGATGCAAAAACACTAGAATAACTGATATAGGATGCGAATAGGGGGTCCTTTATATAGGCTTTGTGACGACGGTTCATATTCCCAAAACAATACAACAGTTGAGATTCCATTGATCTGATCTAACAATTTATTTAAATTATTAAGAAGGATTTATTGGTTCTGATATTTTGTAGTTTTAAGGAAAAAATGATTTAAGGAAATTTAATCTGATAAAGTTTTCTTAAAACAAGATAGAAATACCAAAAAATAAAAAACATGAAATTAAGAAGATTTATGTAAAGAAACATACCTTCTAGATTTCTCAGTAAGAATTATTAATATTTATAATGTTATTCTTATAAAACTTAGGTTCTAAAAATATTATTAAGAAAAAAAAAATTAGGTTCTGGAAAAATTTTAAGAAATTTTTTTTAGGTTTAAAAAAAATTTAAGGAAATAAATTTTTTAAATTTTTTTAAAAAAATATAATAGTGTTAACATATGTAGTCCCCCTATGAAAATTAGTATCTTAATGTAAGGAGATAGGTTTCAAAATAAATTTAATATAGAAGATTACCTTACATTTATCATTCCCAACATTTCTTAATTTACTCAAATATATCAGAGGGTAAAGATTTTGTGAATATATCATCAAGTTGTTCTTTCATTATGATAAATTGTAAAATAATATCTCCTTTATGTGTGATATACTTAAGAAAGTGATACATAATGTCTATGTTCTTTTAATAAGACTAATGTGTATGGTTTTTATTTAGGGAAATGTCACTAGTACTATCACACATTCTTTGTTTTTTGGTAAAACTTATATCTTAGTCTATGAGTGTGTGTTGCATCCACAACACATGATCACAACAACTTCAAGCTTCTACATATTCATCCTTCGTAGTGGAAAGTGCTAATGAGTGTTTCTTATTACATGACCAATAAACTATTGAATATCTTAATAAATTAATAGTTATAGATATACTTTTCTGATCCATTCTACATCGACCAAAATCATCATTTGAAAAAAAATCATTTCCAGAAGAATAGAAAAGACCTAAATTGATGGTTCCCTTTAAATAGTGACAAATTATTTTCACTGATTTTAAATGATATTTGTTGGATTAGATTGATATCTTGCACATAATCATCTTGAATACATTAATTCTAGATGACTAGTTTTTATGTACAATAGACTTCTTATTATACCTCTAAAATATGTTTGATCTAATGGTTTCCAAACTTCATCAAGATCAAGAGTATTTGAGGTACCAGTTAGAGAACTTATACTTTTAGTGTTTTCATATACATACTTCTAAAAAAGATCATTAATATAATTATTTTCAGATATATAAGATTCTTCTGGTTTTTGAGAAATTTGAAAACCAAGGAAAAAATTTAACTCACCCATAATGCTCATTTAAAACTCATATTTCATGAGATTCTCAAATGAATCAGTTATAGATTTATGAGTTCATCGAAATATAATGTCATCAATATAAATTTGAACTATCAAACCATTTTTCTTATCTTTCTTTATAAAAGGTTTATATCAATGGTTCCCTTAATATAATTTTTTTGTAACAAATATCCTATTAGTATGTAATGCTAGGATCTAGGGGATTTTTTAAGTCCATATAATGCTTTGGTAAGTTTTAAAACATGTTTAGGATGTTTTGTGTCTTCAAAAATAGGAGGTTTTTTAACATACACATCCTCTTGAACATATCTGTTAAGGAAATCACACTTTACATCGATTTGAAAAAGTTTGAAATTGAAGAATGTTGTGATGTCTAGGATAATTAGAATAGATTCAATTATAGATAATTGATTATAGGTTTATTAATATTCTATTCTTTCTTATTGATTATAGAATTTAGAAAATAATATTTCTTTATTTCTTAAAATTATTCCATTTTCATCACATTTATATCAGAAGACTCATTTTACTCCAATAACAAAATTTTCATTAGGTCTTCCATCCATGGTCCAGACTTTGTTCCTTTAGAATTCATTTAGTTCATATTTCATGGATTTAATCCAATTGTCATCACCTAATGCTTCATCAGTTATTTTTTGTTCTAATTGGGAATGGAATTATACATGTTCTACTTAATTTCTTAAAGAACTTCTTTTCCTTACATGTTTATTTAAATCACCAATGATACTATCGCTAGGATGATTCTTAAGAAACAATGGATTTGGGTTGTATAAAACCTATTCATCAATATAAAGTAGAAAATATTTTTGGGTAAATAATTTTGAATCATTTTCTTGAGTATTTTCTTTATTATAATAATATTCCATAAAAGGTTGATACTTAGTTTTTTAAAACACATATGAAGATGTAGGTTAAGATTATTTAAAAACCAAGGGATTAGTCTCATCAAATTTAACATGTACTATTTCTTCAATAGTAAAATAATTTTTGTTAAAAACTATATAATCCTTAGAAGTTGTTGAATAGACTAAAAAAATTCCTTTATCAGATTTTGGGGTGAATTTATATAAGTTATCTTTAGTATTCAATATGAATACTTTGCTTTAAAATAATTTTTAGTAAGAAACATTAGTTTTTCAACCAGTACACAATTCATAAGGTGTTTTATTAAGAAAATTTCTGATTAAAACTCAATTTATAGTATAACAAGTAGTACTTACAGATTCAACCCAAAAATCACGAGCAATAGAATATTCACTCAACATGGTTATATTTATTTCTTAAAAAATACTATTTCTTCCTTCAACAACACCATTTTGTTAAGGAGTTCTTATAACTAAGAAGTGATGAGTAATACCTTTCTTACTAAAAAACATTTAAAATATGAGTTTTCAAATTCTCCCCCATGATAACTCTAAATAGTTATCAATGGATGGTTTTTCTCATTTATAAATTTGGCTTAAAAAGATTTTAAATAAGAAAAGGCTTCATATTTCATTGCTATAAAATAGACCCATGTAAATCAATTGTAATCATCAATTAAAACAAATGCATAGTATTTGACTCCAATAATTATAGTTTGTGTTAGACCAAAAATATCCATATGCACAAGCTATAATTCATCTGAAGTTGATACTTCATTGATTGATTTAAAGATTGACATATGTTTCTTTCTATATTGAAAAGGATCATAAACTTTTGAAGAATCAAATCTAAGCCTCTTTAGATCCTCAAAAAGTATATTCTTTGAGAGTTTTCATAGGTTCTTAAGGTTACAGTGTCCTAGTCTTCTTTTCCATAAATAAGATTAATCTTCCATTACACTAGGGAAAGGTAGATCTTGGATCCTAAGGTCTTATAAGTCCAGTGTATAAATATTATATTTCTTATGGTAAAAAAGAATAAAATCTTCCTTGGAATTATGTACCATACATTTATCATTCCTAAAATTCATAAGGTAACATTCATCACAAAATTTGATTATACTTATAAAATTTTTCTTAATACCATTAAAAAATAAAATATTTGATATAAAATATTTTTTAAGAAGAACAATGTCACCTATACCAACAATTTCTCCCTCAGCATTATCTCTGAAAGTTAATTTTCCACCTTTTATATTGATAATCTTTTCGAAGAAGTTTTTGTTGCCAATCATGTGTAGGGAACATCCACTATCCATGTACCAAGTATTTTTGTTGGAACTTTTTTTATTTTTCTGAAAATAAAAGAGTTAGACTTTCAGAATCCAAACATTCTAGGATCCAAAAATTGTAGAAAGTAAAATCTTAGGTCAACATGTTTTCTTAGAAAAATAAGCTTCATAAAAATATAAAGATTGAGTTTAATTCAAAGAAATTTTTTTCTCCCAGTGTCCATCACTTTGACACTTAGTATTAAAAGGAGATATTTGGGGAACAAAATAATTATGACTAAAAACTGGTTTTGAGTGAATATAACTAAATCCAAAAAATATCCTAAGAGGATGAAGTTGTGAATACATTTTTTCAAATTATTTTCTTCCAGAAGTGAAATTTGATAAAATATTATTTAAGGAAATAAATTCATATTTTATTATAAAGACTAAATTCTTATCCTCATAGTCATTAGTCTTGTAGTTTGAGTTAATCTCTGAAATATTTTTCTTGGAAATAACATTTTCAGGATATTTAGAAAGTTTATCCTTCTCATAATTAACTTCCTTAATATTTTTTGAAACATTTTTAAAATCTATAATTTTTTATCAAGATCTTTTTAATGATATAATAATTATTTTTTAACACAAAAATTCTTGAATTTTCTTTCTATAACTTATTTTTTTGTTTAAAATTATCATTCTCAAGTAATTTAGAAAATCTAGAGACTTCTTTAAATGAAGGTAATGTATTATCTTCTGATAAGGAAGATTATTTATCTGAATATTTGATATATTATTCATTAAGAAAATTTTCATTTTAAGAGATATTGGTTAAAGATTCAGGATTGTGTACCATAGCCATATGATAATGACTTTCAATAGGTAATCTGGCTATAAGACCAATATTCTTATAACTAGAAGATTCATATTCTGAGCATTCATCTAAAGATTCACCACCACTGACACTCTAGGTGTCATTAGCTTTCATGTATTTTTTAGCATTAGATTTGTAGTACTTATTTTTGTTCCTTTCAGAATGATTATCCATTCTATCTTTTATCTTGAGTATATGACAATCAGGTCTAATATGTACAACCCGTTTACATTCCTAACAAGTTACTTCAAAATCATTCTTGCCCTTTCTTTATTTATTATTATATCTGTGCTGAAAATATCTCATTCCCACAATCTTTTTCATCCTTCATGAAATATTGGATAATTCATTTTTAGACAGATCACTACCCCTTGATTCATATATAAAAACATATTTCTTAGCATTATATCCATTTACCCTTTCTAGAGTCTTATATTTAGATTTAGTAGTGAAAGAAGCACTTCCATTACCATTATTCTACTTATTAATGTCTTAATATCTCTTCATTCTTGTTTAATGCTAAATAAGAGTTCTAAATAACTCATCAAGAGTGATGTTAGATAATTTTCTATTTTCATCAATAGTTGTCCTTTTAGATTCCCACTCATTTATAATAATATCTATTTTTCTTTTCCACAAGAACCCCATCATCAATTCATTTTTCTCTCATAGATTTAAGACTATTGAAGATAGTCATAAATATTTGTTTCACATTATAAACAGGTTCTCCATAAATAATAATAAAACCATGATATTCATCTCTAATAATAGCTCTTCTAGTTTCTATCACTTTTGTAGTTTCGAAGTCCGTAACTTCAAGTTTCTTCAAAACACTATTGGAATCTCCACAAAAAGGTATTTGGCTATAAATATTCATGGTTATGGAAAATAAAAGAGTATTTTATACCTTATAGCTTTGTTGATATTCTTATTTTTCCTGATTTTTTAATGTTCATATTTCCTTGTTGGGAATCTAGTATTCACCAGTAAGCAGAACAAAATTATCCAATCTAGTGTTAATAACAAAATTCTTCATCCTATCTATCCAGTACTCATAATCATTACCATCAAAAATTGGTGGTCTAATAGGATTTAAATATTCTATAGAACCAATTTTCATTCTCTACATTTTAATAAAAAATATCTATTCAAAAAAAATCAGTAACAAAATATATTAAAAAGATAATTTTTAAGAAAAACTTGAACAAATAAAAATAAGAAAGAAAAGTTTATAAAAAAAACTTATATGAAAATATAAGTATTTCATAGATATGCTCTGATACCAATTGTAGGATTGAAATATAGATGTAGATGATCAATTACATGAAGGTTTAATTCTAGTTTTAAAAACTTTTGTTTTTATACTTAAGAAAATCTATGTTTAACAAGGTCAAACAAGATGGATTCAAGAACCCTATTTAGTTCTTAACTAAGAAACAATATTCCTTAGGATCCAAAAACATGATATCTGATAAAGGAACTTAAAACATGTTTACTTATAGAAATATTATACCTTAAAGTGTATTGAATATTATATATTAGAGTATAAAATTATAAGAAAGTATAAGAAAGTTATACTTTCTTTATTTAACAAAATGAAACTAAATTAAAACTTGTAACAATAACAAGTAAACATGTGTAAGAAATATTATAGCCTAAATAGAAGGGTATATAACAACCTTGTATAAACGTCCCATGATTTGTACTTCCAAAAATGTCTGTCTTACCCACACCCGGGTAACCCTCGATATGAGTATCAGAGTCTATCTTGTTATCCCCATAAGCCCCTAAACTTTAAGGAAGATGGATCTTATATATTCCTCTCCAGAGGCCCTCAATTGCACACAATAATAATTAGAGTCACACTAGGATGAACAAGTTGTTCACAACTGAAAAAGATGTTCACAGATCACATAAATCAAGAGAGTCTCTCTATCTATAAATCACTTTATAGTATCACAACATGTAATCTCAAGATGTGAAACAATGAATATTGAAATCTTCAAATGGATGGGGTGTTTATAGGAAAAGGTTCTAATGGCCGACTCCCTCATACAATGTTCATATTTTTTCATAAATCTTAGAGGGTCATGTACCTGTGTCACTTAGCCAATGGTTAGTTAGAAACATCTTGTATGACATAATTTCATGTAATAATACTAGGGAAACATTATCATGTGTAAGAAATAGAGCATATGTAAGGAAAACATTTTTAAGATTAAGAAACATTAACATGTTTAGGATCTGATATAATTAAATTTTACTTTAAGTAAATGGGGTAACAATAAGAAAATAATTTTAGTAGATTTTTAAGATAGTGTGAATCAGAGTCTGAAAATATGAACAATCAGATTCTGAAATAATAGATAATCTGAATATGAATTTAGAGGAATTCAGAATTTAATTTTGAGGATTTTAGAGTCTAGAAAAAATATAGTTTAGAGTCTTATTTTTAGTGAATTCGGAATCTGATTTATAAAGAAATCAGAGTCTGATTTAAGAAGAAATTGGAGTTTGATTTCAGGAGAAATCGGAGTCTGGTTTTTGGAGAAATCAGAATCTAATTTCAAGAGAAATAAGAGTCTGATTTTAAAATAAATTGGAGTCTGATTTCAGAAGAAATGAAAGTCTGATTTCAGAAGATATCAGAGTATGATTTTAAGATAAATCCTAGTCTAATTTCAATAGAAATAAGATTCTAATTTTAGGAGAAATTAGAGTTTGATTTAAGAAGAAATTAGAGTCACAATTCTAGGGAAATCATATTCTAATCAACTATAATATTCTAATTTAAGTGAGGATCCTATTTTTAGATTTAAGAAAAAATAGATAATCTTGGCTAGGAAAAAACTAGATAAGAAAATGAAAAACATAGGTAAAGTCACCAACATTTTTATAGAAAGGTAATTTTTTTAAGAAAATATTTCATATAGAAAGATAATTTTCCTTAATAAAATGTGTTTTTGATTTTAAAAACATAAAGGAATGTAAAAGTCATTAGGGAACTTAATTACTCAACAGAACTCCCAAGTAGTCACAATCCACTCCACCTAGGGAAAACTTATAAGATAATTCAATCTATATAATATATCCCATCCACTTCTAATAGTAATAATATTTTAACACAACCATCACATTTCATAATATGTATCATAGCCACTGAACCAATAACATCATAGAATCTTCTATGAAATCATAATAATAAACACAATTATCATCATATTTGTGAGAATAATCGTGGTAATCATCATGATATTCATCAATATATCATTATTTTGACATCAATTCATCATCATATTCATTATAAAGTTATCCCAATATTATTCATCGAGAAAACGTAAACATCATCATTATCGGGTCATAATACTCATCTCATCCTCATGATGAGGTCCTCAAATTATAGAATGCATCACATGTTTCTCGTACGAACATCCTATGATAAATGAAACATAATCTTTATATCATCATCATGAACTAAAAAAATTAGTCTTAGTGGTGGTTTATTAGAATCATTTTTTTGTAACCATCATTAATTAAAACATTCTGCATATTATTTAAAATCTATATGTTGTTTCAAAAAATAGATTCTATTCATGAAATACTATTTTATTAAGAAATGGTTTTTTTAAAACCACCATTATATCCTTTAAAAAATAACTTAATTAACCCCTCTCACCCAACTCTACACTGACCCCTCTTCTCCCCACCCCTGATCCCTCATACATCATCCCTGACTACCAACCCCCTCCCCAAAAGTTGACTGTCGACCAAGGAAACACCACTTGATGGATCTTCTCCCCATGATAGTGACCCCTCTTTCACATTTACTAGTGACCACCATCCCTAATGATGGTAAAGTTTTAACCACATACCCATGACCCTATCCACCTCCTTACCACCCTCATCTCCCTTGCTCATGTTCATGTCCAATTCAAACGTTGCTAGGATCATATACCTAACACCCACATTGTATGTTTCTCTCTCTTCACCTCAAAAATCTTCTCCCATAACATCAAACCCTATTATTGTGAGGAGTAATATTTATTCATTTATTTTTTTTAATTTTTAGGTAATATTGAATCATTTTCTTGTTGAATTTGTGTTATTCCAAATTCAGACACTACCATGATCAATGATGAAGTTGGGTGATGTTGAAAATTGATTGAACTTGTGTGATTAAAATTTAATGTAATTATATTTTAATGAATATGGATAATAATGAAAATCCAATACCTATGGATAAATGTTGAATTAATTTACCCCAAACCACATATTTTATTGGCAATGGTTTATAATAATTTATATGTTATGAAATTGAAAACTAATCAGTTTATGGTAGTATAAAATGTTTATGCCCTGATTTTAAAATGAATATATGATTGAATATAAATGATGAATATGATCACTTTATATTCAAATAGTTTTTTGATCTATATGCAAATAGGATTTGGCATAGAGAATCAAATGTTATAAAAATTACAATAAAATTACTTTACAGTCAATAAAACCTAAAGTGAACCGCCAGAGGATAATTTTGTTCAAAAAATGATAAATGAATCATTAGGATTTCTAGGATACATTTTATAAGAATTATTTGATGAAAAATATTTTTTTGATCCTAATAAGTTCAATCTTTCTTACAACCTTAGGGACCAAAAAATCAGGTTTATGAATTAGTTAAAGACGGACAATAAGATTTTAATTAAGGTTGTGATAAGTATATAAATTTGTATTTTCTACTTAAGTTGTATCATTTCAAGTGAATCAATTTAATTAATGAGAAATTAGTGTCCATGATTTTAGATTTTCTTCATAAGGCATTTAGTGAAGCTAAGATACATACATCATTGTATGAGATGAAGAAATCCATTAACAAACATGGACTTGATTATAAAAAGTTACATACATTCCTTAATTATTTATTACTTTATTTTGGAGAAGAGTATGATAAATAATAATGAATAATATTTTATAAAATTATATAAAATTTAATGAGAAAAAATGAGAGTATAAATCAACGAAACACTAAGAAGAAGTCTAGGAAGAAAGCTCCCACAAAGGTATTGTGTTATTTTCCAATGAAACCATGATTGAAAAGATTATTCATGACATATAAAGCTACATTTGAAATTATGTGTTATGATAAGGATATTAACAAAAATGTCTTGATGAGACATCCAAAATATTCAACATCATGGAATATGTTTGATTTATTATATCCATATTTTTCATCAGATCATATGAAAGTTTGTTTGAGTATATATTATAATGGTTTTAACCCTTTTGGAACTTCAACTAATAATTATTACATATGGATAATTATTTTGATTCTATATAATCTACCACCATAGATGTGTATGAAGAATAATTATTTAATTATTTAAATAATTATTCATTTAATGAAAATAACTAAAAATGACATTAATATATGCCTTTAACATATAATCAAAGAATTATGATAATTATGGGATGATGGAATGGAAATATATAGTGATTCAATAAGAAAACTGTTAAAAATTCTTGTTTCTTTAATATAGAAAATTACTAACTTAATTATGCTAGGAAACATATCTAGTTAAAACACTCATACTGTTTTGTCTTGTCTATTTTATAATTTTGATTATAAACCTCAATGATTAAATCATAGTATAAAATAGTGTTTTATGTGTGCTTGATGATTTCTTGACTCTTATCATAAATTATGGTTTAATAAGACACAATTCAAAACATATTTTTAATTGAGAATATAATCGAAGGTGTTATACGGTTTAAAAATATTAGGACAATTAATTAATGTCACCATAGAATTTGTAAAATGTAATCATTTTAAAGAAGGGGAAACTGGTATGAGGTAAAATATCTAAAGTATATAGAACACAATAGTAGAATAAAATTAATGTATCATTCAAACTTCTTTATTTGGAGTTTAAATTGATAGGTCACAATCTTAACATAATTCATATTTAAAAAAACATTTGTGATAATGCAATTTTTCCATTGCTTAATGAGCTGGGTAATTTGAAGGATCACCATAATGTCTGTAAGGGTTTATAATCAGTGAATATAAATGGTATTTTGTAGTCAAAAGTGAATGGAAAGTATTTTTTAGCTATTTATTCAATGAAAAATCATGAGAAAGATGTATTCCTTTGAAATTTTAAGAATATAAAAGTTCTAGATGGATATAAAAGTAAAATATAATAGCATGTTGACATAAAACATTGAATGTTACATGTATTGAAACGTTATGAAACACATATTATAATGAAAAAGTTGTTACAGTTGGAATTTCAAAATACATTACCTGAAAAAGTAACTACAGTTCTAGTTGAGTTGTGTACCTTCTTCAAAGATCATTATGGAAAACTCTAAATCCAACTAAGCTTTATATAACTCAAGAAATAATTGTTTTGACACTTTTTCATTTAGAGATGTTCTTCCCCCATTCATTTATCACATTCATGATTCATTTGACTATTCATTTATTTGAAGATGCTAAATTTGGTTGAATGGTATACTATTTTTGGATGTATCCAAATTAAAGGTACATTAATATTATTTTTATTTTCACTGATGAATTCAATTTAATCAAATTATTATGTGAAAAAAAATTAATAGGTCTATTATTTTTTTATCAAGTATTTAGATCATGGAAACCATATATACATAATAAATTTCAACCAGAAGGATCTATTGTTGAAGGTTACATAGCTGAAGAGTGATCATACTTCTATTCCATGTATTGGAATTAAACTATTACGTTCAATTTTAATTTTCTTACTAAAAGGAAAGTGGTTCAACATTAATAGGGGTATAATTCAACATACATTACATTTTACTTCAATTAACATCAATTTGAATCATCGTTTTCCTATGATACACATAAATTCTTTTTTAGTGTTTTAAAACACTAAAACATGTGTTTGACTATCAAAACAATTGGAAAATTATTATAAATAATGATAAATCATAGAAAAACCCTTGATGAGTTATTTATAACATGTATGAGTAGACAACACATCAATACGATGTGTGGTGTGATTGGAATGACTCAAAAAATAGTTTTAAAAGATATCAAGGTATTTAGAAACTTATGTCCAGGGTGTTAAAAAAATAAAATAGTGTCATATGGCCAAGAATTTATATAAAAATGACTTTATATTGATTATTGAAATGAAATTATAGATGTAATATTAATTCACGTAATTGTTTTCCAATGATGCCCTTAAATTCATTTTTAGTGTTTTAAGACACTAAAATGAGCATGTAATTGTCAAAACCACATAAAATGACTACTAATTGATGTGAAATAATGGGGAAATTTCCTCTGAATTATTTTTGACATGTATCAGTAGAAAAAAACATCCATATGATGTGTGGTGTGATCAGAATGACTCAATAAGTAGTTTTATAATATATCAAAGTCTTTAAAAAGTTGTGTCAGGGGATCAAAACTAAAAACAGAATTAGATGGTCGTGAAATCATAATAAAATGACCATAACTTATTTTTGTAATATAGAAACTCACACTATCTCAATCTGAGTTATAGTTTCCCATAAATGCATTTCTAGTGTTTTGAAATACTAAAACGTGTTTGTAATGGTCAAAACCATAGGAAACAATTGTGGATTGACATGAAATCATGGGAATACTACCATTTAATTATTTTCGAAATATATTAAATGATGTAATATCAAATTATGTAATGTTTTTTTATTGAGTAATTTTAATCACACTACATATCAGTTTAAAAATTTATTATAATGTCTTATACTTATCACTTTTGAGTTCTAAGTGTTGAATAATATCTTGAATAGGTAAATGTTTTAAAAAATTTCATTGAGATATATTATTAATTTTATATTAATATTTCATTTTTGTGATTAAAAAATAAAAAAAAATTATGTTCAAAATTATGAATATATTTTGCGAATATTATGTTTCATATTTATTTTATCAAATATTATAGTTTATATTATAGGTTAAAGAATCTATAAGTAGGTAGGAGGTTGACCATTATGATCTGAAACACTCTTCAACCTGAATTAATGATGTCTTATAGTTTATTTGGTATGGTTAAATATCATTAATGATTCTGCTATAATTCTTATTTATTTTGTGTATTTATAATTTATTTTTTTTTGTTCAATTGATGACATGATGTGGTCAATTTCACATATGATGACTCTAGATATGGAGGTAGTTGGATGAAGTGGTGACGGTGGGATATACATATTATTCAGGGTCATATGGTGGGTGATGAACATATTTAATCTATATATGTAAGATTAGTGAGCTTATGGATGACTGATGGTTATGTATTTATGAATATAGATTTATAATGAGTTTATTATATATTTATTGTTTATTTAATTGTATAATTAAGTTTCTTATATGAATATTATTTTTTAATAAATAGTTTTTAAAAAAATATTTAATATGTTTAGCCTCATTTTTTAATAATCTCTATTAAACATAACCATCTCTAATGTTTTTAGCTATGGTTATGATGGTTTCAGTTATTTTTTCATCTAGGACAGGAAATCACCACAAAATTATTCAATATTGGTTATGTTAATCCCCACCCCTACAATTTTTTCAAAAAAACATCTACCAAGTATCTAAAAACTACACATATAATAACCATTTTAAAACTATATAAAATCTTTTAAAATATTATCAACCATGAAATACATGGTCGTTTAAGTCACCACCACTAAACAAAATAAAGTCAATTTAAACCACCACAATTAGTAAAATAAAATTTCATTAAGAAAATATTTTTCATAGTTACATATCATACTATATAATATAATCCTATTTTATCATTCAATAAACAAATAACACACACACACACCATCTTTCATAATAATGGGTAATGAGGAAACATTGTTCCATTATTGGTAAACCTTTTCAAACCCTCATTTCGTGTCATAAAAAAGATTGTCAATTAGTCTTCGTCATCGTTTCCATGATTATGGGTTATACTAAAATCCACTCATGCACCGTAGTCATAGAAATCATCATCAGATCGTCTATACGCACATCCATATCCAAAATTTTAATTTATCATTTTTATTTTCTTTAGATCACCAAATCAATAAAAAAATGTAGCCATCATGTTCTACTCATGAAAGTAGTTTAGGTAATGTCCTATGAATTTTTTATTACTAGTTCATCCTCATTCTAATGCATAACTTTATTAAATTCCTAAAATACCCCTGTAAATGAAACCAAGTGGCCTTAAAATTATCATTATCCTGATATATATATATATATATATAATAAGGGATTTCAACAAACCATTTATCAAAAATAGGAACTTAGAAAGAAATGTGTATTTATATTCATTGTAATACATATATACTCATATATGTGTATAAATACACAAATAGAAAAATACCTATATACATATATATTATTAACACTAAACTATTTTATGTCAAGACCTATCTTACATGAGCACACTAATTCATTTTAACTAATCTATTAAATAATTTCTTTATTATTATTACTATAATTATTTTCTTTACTTCTAGTCACTTCAAAGTCCCACACACTAGGGTTTCATCATCCTTTCTTAGTTTTTCACCGCACTACACAGCTCTCCATTACCCTTCACCAAACTGCTAAACCACCATGTCATCTTGCCATTGTTGAGCCCTACTCAACCAAATCCACTACTCACATCGCTTCATCAGATATCAAATCCCCATCATCCTTAAAACAATTTCAACACTTCAGAAACAAAATTAGGCTTAACCTCCCTCACACACACTAGGTATGTTAAATTTTTTAATGTGACAAAAAAATCAATTTCCAAAAACTTTTAGATTAGGATTCTATTTCCAAATCTACTGATGAAACTAGGTGCATTTGGGTAGAGTGATTGGAATTTTCTCAGACGGTTCCTTCTTTAGGATTATTCTAAATAAGGAGGTGACTGAGACAACATATTTTTCTTTTTTTTTTATAAATAAAACACTATCTTAAACAATGGGTTCCTTATTTTTTTTAAAATTGTTTTTATTTTTATGTTTTACTTTTATTAAATATATATAATTAAATAGTATTTAACTATTTTTATATTATTTATTACTTTATGCAAGCTATTATGAAAATAATACTTGCAATTTCATCAAATCTTCTCATTTATGAGGTTATTATCCTTGAAAGCTTTTCCAAACTTTTGATGTGGGATCCATACACCTCTTTTTCATCATTTAATGAATACTATATTATTTATTACAACACAATGATAAAAAATGATTATTGATAACATATGTTTAATAAATAATAATAGTTTAATTATTAAAAATATTAAGTAATAAAGTAATATAATTATTATGTATTATTATTAAGAGATAATGTTTTGTGTCATGTAATGCATTTTTATTGCATTTATGAATAACAATAATGATGATGACACATATAATAGTATTAAATACTATTTTTATTAAATAAAATTATTTAAATATAAAAATAAAATTAATATTATTATCATCATTAAAAATAAAATATATTTTTACTTATTAAAATAATTAATATGATGTTTTTGTTGTCAAATAATTTAAAATATGCTATTATTAAATATTTTTAGAATAATAATTATGCACATAAATTCATTTTTAGTTAATGTTTATTTATAATTAATTTCATTATTATTTTTATTATTATAAAGTATTATTAAATACATAAATAATTAGATTATATATATAATTTATAATTAATTATTTAATTATCTAATACTAAAATATTAAATATATTACAATTATAATTATTATAAATGATTATAAATTATGTAATAAATTTTAAATAATAACATTATTATTAATAATTATATTTTCTTTATTACTATCTTAATTAATATATTTTTTAATAATATTATTAAATAATTTATTAATTACATTAATAATTATATTATTTACATCATTATTTATATTTATTACTACAATTATTATCAATTTATAATTATATAATTAATATTTATTAATAATGTAATTAATACTAATAAATAATAATATATTTAGTAATAATTAATAATAAATTAATTAATAATGTAATACTTAATAAGAATTATGTCCATAAATTTTTTAATGTGTAAATGTTATGTTTTCAAAAAAT
The DNA here is from genome assembly GCA_963277665.1 of Viscum album. Lineage (NCBI taxonomy): Eukaryota > Viridiplantae > Streptophyta > Magnoliopsida > Santalales > Viscaceae > Viscum > Viscum album. The sequence goes on from OY728132.1 coordinate 1,885,640,421, forward strand.
AAAGTTTGTGTCATGTAAATTAGTTTTTGTTTATTATATTTATAAAATTATTTTTTTATTTCAATTATTTTTTATATTTTTAGTATGCGTGTCAAATTTCATTTAGATTGTATTTATACTTTATAATTTATACACATTCAAAGTCACATACTTGGAAGATAATAATGTATCAAGTAGGGGATTTTGAAATCCTATAAATTATAATGTATACATTAAATATAAATGAAATTTCAAACTTTAATTTAACATATAAAAAATAATTAAAAATAAAAATAATTTTGTAAGAACGATTAAAGAAAATAATTTTAATGGAATAAAATTTTTTTGTTTGAAAACATGACATTAGTACTTATAATTTTTTTAGATATATAATTATATTTGTAAATTAAAATATTTTTTTTATCATTATTATTTTGAAATTCCTTTCTTCATTTATTTATTGATTTTATTTATATGATATTTTATGTAAATAAATTTTTTAAATAGTAAATATTATATTTTAAATCAATAATTTTTTTGTCGTATAAATTAATTTTGGTTTATTATATTAATGAATAATTTTTATTTACAACTGTTTTTTATATTTTTCTGTATATTTTTTAGGTTCCCTTTAGATTGTATTTATATTTTATATTTTAAATGATTATAAAGTTTCCTACATAAAAGTTAATACTTTTTTTATGTTTTAAATAGTCGAATTTGGAATCCTATAAGATATAAACTATAATATAATCTATGTGAATTTTAAAACATTCACTAAATATATAAAAAATAGTTGAAAATAAAATTGATTTCCTAAATAAATTAAAAAAAATTAATTTATCCGATAGAAACATTATTGATTAAAAACATAACATTTACACTTTAATAACATAATTAATTATCAATTATTAAAATAATAATGTCTTTATTAATATATATTAATAATTAAATTATTAATAAATATTAAATATTTTTTTAAATATTTATATTAATTACAATAGGAGGCTACCTCAAGGAAGGTTGTTAATATTTCTCCAGGAGTGGGTGTGCCCCTTGATGACACTATATGTGATGGTGTTTCTTCTGAGCATGATGTAGTTGATGCTGCCCCTTGTGCTACTCCTATAGTTATTGTGGATTATTCTTATGGTCATTTTCATGGCTGATCTATTATGGGGAAGCATTCCCTTGGATCTATACCTAGAGGTGTTGTGGTTATAACAACTGATGATGATTTAATAGTAACTCCATCTATAAATGGTGTTGGGCAGCAGAATTTCTTGATGATGCTAGAGACTATAAATTATCTGGAATTTGACACAATATACAAAGACAACTAGGAGTGAAAAGAAACAAAAACATCTTCCTCTCATATGGCTAATATCTCTCCAACATCTAAATAGGAGGTAATAAAGGAGCTATTGTCTAAGAAAATTATTATTGACCATACGAATGACAATGATTCTAAGGTTGGAAAAGAGGCCAATGGTGAGGGAACTGTTGTGGTTAATGGTACAATGGATACTGAGAAGAAAGGTGGGATAGGCAGACTCTGACGCAATAGTAGTGAGGATGACACCCTAAAGGTTATAATGGATTTCATGGGAGGGTTGTAGAAATAGAAATTAGTTTGTGATCCTTTATTTTTTTAATGGTATATTTTTTCATGCTTACCCTGCACTCTATCTATTTCTCTTTTTGTTCCTTTTATTTAATAAACTCTAGGGATCACAGAGTCTTCCATGGTCCACACTTTTTGGTATATTAATTATAATAACAATGAAATTAATAATTTGATGATATTAATAATGCATATAAATTTTTTAAATTAAAAACTATATATTTTAAATCAATAATGTGTTTATCATGTAAAATAATTTTTTAAATTATATTTATTAAATTCTTTTTATTTTCAACTATTTTTATATGTTTAGCCTAATTTTTAAATTTTATTAATATTATACTTATATTTTATATTTTATAACCTTTCAAAGTTACCTAATTGAAAAATAAGATTTTTTATATTTTATGTATGTGACTTTAATATCTTATAAAATATAAACTATAAATAAAATCTAAATGAAACTTAAAATAGAGGCTAAACGTATAAAAAATAGTTAAAAATAAAAATAATTCCCTCAAAATAATATACAAAAAATAATATAGATGATTCAAAACATTTTTGTTTAAAAAATAACATTTGAACATTAAAATTAGTAAGTAACCTTAAAAGCAAAAAAATATAAATTATAGTAAAAAGTAGGTGACATTTAAAAAACATGTTGTGAATTAATTGATTAACTATTCATTTGTTTGTTTGTTTGTTTTGGTTAAATGTGTGAAAATTCAACAACCTCTAAAAATAACCAAAAATATAAACTATGGCGAGTGATACATTCTAGGATCATCTGCTTCATTTGAAAAACTTTAGAGAACAATGTTACATGTTAAATAATCATTTCTCTCCAAAAAAAATAAAAAATATATGTGGCGCTTATTAAATAATAATAATTTAAATTTTTAACTATGACAAAACTCAAAAATCTTCCAATATACAAAATATTTCCACCCTATTATAGAAACATAATTCCAAACTTATTAGATCCATAAAAAATCAAGAGTTTTTTTTACTAAGTTAAATTACCATTTTATCCATTTTGGTTTGAAATTTCCTAAATGATCTTCAAAATTTACTAAATTCTAACCTAAAATTTCATGGACATTACAAAATAAATTATAGTAATTTTTAATTATTAATATTAATTTTATGTTTCATACAATAAAAAATGATAAAAAGGCTAATTAATCAAAAAAATAATCTAAAATGACCAATCACGGTTTATTTCGCAAAAAACTTTTAGAAAATGTACCTTGGGTATTTTTGATATGTGAAAATGAATCTCTTTTATATTTGGCACTTTTTACATCTTAGAATCACTAAAATCATTGGTTAGCACTAACATATTTATTTTTATATGAAAAATTAGCCTAAAATGATTAAAATGACTAAAGAAGAATTATTTTTCTTTAAACATTATGAAAATGATCCACAAGTCATTTAGAATGGAATCATCAAACAATATGATTTCCAATGTGTTAAAAATAACCAGAACTATCATTTAGTGATTAATATTCATTTTTAAGTCTCAAACTCATCTATAATAATAAGAAATAATAAAAAAATTATTTATTTTAAAACATTATAAAAATGATAATTATGTAATTAATAAGAAGTATGAATAAAATTTACAATAATATTATGATTATAGTGATAAGAATTACCTAAATTACTTTTTATGTATTAATATCTGTTTTTAAATGCCAAATAATGGTAAAATAATAAAAAATGACTATCATCATCAAAGTTGGATAATTTTATTAGGTAGATAAGGAGGAAATAACCACAAAAGTAAAAAAGATATGATGTAATGGAGACCAAGGGAATCCGCCTGTACAAAATCAGTGCTCTCTGGGGGCAGGAAACCTAGATTAGAATAAATAATGATTGGGTTACACATGTTAACATTTGAATCAAGTAAATCCACCACAAAGTTTATATCACACCATGTATGGTTTAGTTTCATTTTTCAAATGGAATCTATGCATCTTCAGATGAGATAAACAATAGATTAGAGGTAATCATACCTTACTTGGAGAGATTTTTAGATAAATGAATGAATCTTGAATTATTTTAATTCTTAAGGTTCTAAAAATTATAAAAAGTAGATGTTTTGGATTTACATTTATTTTTAAATATTAATTGAGCTTAAAATTATCAAAAAAATGATAAATTGAACTACTTCATTTCAAAATATATAAAAATAACCTTTAAGACATTTCTGACATTTATGAATGAATAGTATATGAATATTATGTTTGGGGTGATCAGAATCATTAAAAAGACATTCTATGAATTAATATTCATTTTCAAGAATCAAATATGACTAAAATGATAAAAAAAGATATAATGACTTCCATTTTCTATGAAAATTTTAAAAACTAAATCCTAGGTCATTTTTATCATACATGAATTATTTTACATGAATATAGTGTCTATAATGCTCTAAATGATCAAATACATATCCTATAGATTGATATTAGTTTTTTAGTGTCAAATTATACTAAAATTAATAAAATAGATTCATTTGACATTAAAATTTGGGAGAATGGTATTTAGGTCATTTATAGAATTTGAGAATGAATAGAGTCTAAATTTGATACATGAGGTTCTCAAAATAATTAAAAGTGACTTTAATGGATTAAAATCCATTTTTAAAAGTTAAACAAGGCAAAAATGTTAAAATACGATCAAATGTATTTTGTTTTACATTTAACATTAATAAAATGACACAGATTTATAATCTATAGAAATAAACCATGTTAGAATTTGATATGTGGGGGTTCTATAAATGAATAAACATGCCATATTAATATTAATTTTTATTTTTATTTATTAAACCATCCTAAATGGTTTAAAAATAGTAAAAATATATTTTTATCAGGAAATATTATTATAATTACTCTGGGTTCATTTATGAACTATAAGAATAAACCACATGTGAATCTAATTATCAAGGCGTTTTTAATGAAAAAAAGTTCCTTTTAAGAAGTAAATTCATTTTTTAAGTATCAAAAAATATAAAATACGATAAAAAATTATCAAATCAGTTTTGATTTTCATAAAAATACAATAAAATTACCCTAATGGAATTTTTAATGTTTGGGATTAAACTTTGTATGAATCTGACACTCACGGTTCTCAGAATGAGTAAAAGTATCATTGAAGAATTAATATTCATTTTTTAAGTGCCAATTGATCCTGAAATGATTATTCTTTGTCATGTAAATTTTGTAAAATGAAACCCAGATCAATTATTCTATATAAAAATAAACCATTCTCTAATTCTATATAATATATTCTCTAAATTATTAAAAGTGAACTTTAAGGATTTTCAAGTGTTAAATAAGGCTACAATGAAACAAAATATGACAAAAAAATAGTGAATTTCTAGAAAAGAAAAGTCAATGATGTCAAATTCATTTTTTTCTATCTATTATCTATCTATGTATGAATATGATACTTTAGGTTAATAAAATGAAAAATATTACTTTAAATTGATTAATATATATTTTTAAGTGTCAAGAAATAAAAAATTGATAAAAATGGTCGAAGGATCCTTATTTTTCTTACAACTTCATGAAAGATCAGTTGGTCATTTATGAAATATATGAATAAATATTAGATTAATTCAACACTCAAGATGTTATAAATGATTTAATGCTTCTTTTAGGGATTAATATCCTTTTTTAAGTGCCAAAAAATCTAAAATGATAAAAAATATGCTATCATAGATGACTTTATCATGAAAATTTGTTACTATAACTCAGTTCATTTGAAAATTTTAAAAATGAACTACTTAAAAACTGAATAATCAAGTTACTTAGAATGACCAAAATTAAATTTTAAGTATTTATATTGCTTTTTAATTTCAAACAATCCTAAAATAATAATAATAAAAAAATATGTATGTTTATAATAAAACTTTTTTGAAATGACCCCAAGTTATTTATAATCTATAAAAACAAGATACATGTGAATTTAATTGTTATGGTGCTCAAAATAACTAAATGGGATTTTAGATGTTAATATTTATTATTAATTGTCAATTGATTTTACCATGATAAAAATTAATAAATGATAGGTTTTTATTTTATAAATTTAGTCAATGACCATCATATCATTGTTGACCTATAGGAATGGATTATTCATTAATATGGAATACTATGTAGTTAAAATGAATGAAAATAAATTTTAAATACTATTTTATTGAAGTGTAAAACATGTATAAAATAATAATAAAATGAAAAAATTAGGATTTTTATTAGAAAAATAAACAAAATGGCCTCATTCCATTAAAAAATTGTAATAATGGACCATGTGTGTAAAGACCCAGAAATTGCAAGGATTTTTTTTTCTTAATTTCTTGGAATTTTACGAGTATGCGGTTTCTGACGGCGCCTGATTCTGAGGTCCGGTGTGCCCGAAATCAATTTCTGAAGTATAGCTCGGGTACGTTCAGTGAACAAATGAGTGGATTTTTCTAACTTTTAATCCGGTGCTCGGAATCAAAATATGAGGGCACCGATGAACTCGCAACGTCGGTAATTGCTTAAGAAGTCCCTTTCTGGAGTTGCGTTTTCTCGGGAGAAGTTGTTAAAAAAAGAGTGAGGAATAAAAATATAATTGTTTTAAAACTTTATTTTTATTTTTTGCTAAGTGGTTTAAGTGTTGTTTCACAACACTTTTTCCCTCTCTTATGTGGTTTAACTCCAAGGTGTGGGAGTTGGAGTGGGACCCGTTGGGTTTCTAACTACCCTTGGGAGAATAAAGGAGAGTTGGGGCCCACACGAGTCCCACCCCTTCACTGTTTCCATAACTCCTCACCTCCCTTTTTAATTTTGTAAACTCATCTTAAATTGAGTAACCTTCCACTTCCTCTCTCTCTCCCTCTTAACTCTCGCCAACACATACCTTAATTAATTAATTGAACCTATTCAATTAATTAACTAAGTGTTTGAATTTTGAAAAATTGAAATTACTTGTGTTAATAAAATAATAGCATGAACCTATTATTTTACTTTGACACATTTTGAGTTGGGAGAAAAGGGAAAGAGATCTTGTGTAAATGAAGGAGGAAGTTCCTCTTGGGTGGAAGAACATCATCCTCTCCATGAAGAACGCTTCTTATCCGACGAAGAACATCGACCCCTCAACATAGAATGACTCGGCGATCACGGTTCTTCATCCTTATCTTCCTCCACGGCAAGGGAGGAGACACCAATGTGGGGAACTCGCCAACAACAACTCACATTATTTTCTTCCTTCGGAACAATAGAGGAGACGACACTTCCTCGGGTGCACACCGACGGCGACGGAAGTGATGAACGCCCGCGACCATCGTCATCTTCATCTCCTCCCTTGTGATGACGACGACGAGCCGATGTCCACCCTCTTGCAATAACATCAACAAACGACGAATGACACGAGGTATGGGGTTTTTGTATTTTGTATTTATGTGAATTATACCCTCATCAATGATTAAATTCATGTGTTTAAATGTTTTTCATTTGATGACACCTAACATGGAGGGCGCGGGCCGAAAAAACACAGCCCGACAACCCTCCGCAGAATGTTGTTTGTGCATGAATCGACGAGAGATGACGGAACGGGCTGTAAAGACAATTTGAGGCCTTCGTAGTAAAGTACAGGACCTGTGATGAACACCGGTGCAGACAGAATTGAAAACGGACCACCAGAGCAACTCCGGTGGCCCGCGAACATCATCGGCGGCATGGGGCGCCGGCCAGGCGGCGGCGCCCCGGTGCACTGCCAGGAGGAACCGCCATGGATGAAGTCATGGTGGCAGGCCGCCGGATCCTGCGGCCGTGTGGGATCCGGGGGAGCAGGACGCGGCGCTCACTGCGTCCGCGGAGCGCAAGGGCCACGGGGGACCGCGTCCCCCGCTCGGCTCGCTGGCCGAGCCTCGTTCCACCCGACCGGGCTAGGTCGGTTTGTGCAGACTAAACCAGGCCGTGCCCTGCCGGGTTGGGTCGACCCGGGTCAGACCGGGCCTGAACCCCCTATTTTCGGATCACTTCCGTTATTTTGACCATATCATAGGCTATATACTTCCGATCGATACACCGTCAGTCATGTAGAGATCCTTGGATTGAGACAGTCATTTTGATATATTACACTCAAGGTTTCAGAGAACTTTGAGTATGGCCGGGTTGGTTCGAACACAAAACTAACTGGGCCCTCAGAGCGGAAATGCTTAAAACTTGAGCTCCGGACGTCCAATTGACGCGCTGTTGAATTTTTTGGATTCATCTTCATGAGACGGAACTTTTGGCATACTTCATTTGAGGTTTGGACGCAGTTGGAGTAAGGCCGGGTTGGATTGTACCCAAAATCCAACCGGGCCCCTGGAATGGAAAAGCCAACAACATTCAGATCGGACGACCATTTAACGAACTATCAGCAGCTTTGGTAATCACGTTAAAAAATAGTCCCTATGAGTATACCCTATGAGAGTTCGGGGTACAGTTGAGATGCGGTCGGGTTGGTTCGTACACGAAACCAACCGGGTCCCTGGGACGAAAAAGCTGATAACTCACAGACCGAGCACCCGATTGACGCGCCGTCTGTTGCATTGAGACCCCTATGACGAGGTGGTCCTTTGAGATACTTCTTCGTGGGACTTTGGGATACCTGTAGTATCGACCTGTAGCTCGTGGAGTGGACCCTCCCGGAGACGACCGTACGGAGTACGGAGATCGTGTAGCTGGCTGAGACCTGACGACTACTTGACCGACTCGACTTGGATTGAGTCGACTATCCCAGTGGACGGAGCACTAATTTTTTTGGGTTCATACCCATGGAGGATGGAGAACTACTATGTTTTGGTGCATACCCATGGTACTCAACAGAAGGAGTACCTCTACAGGCTATTAGGGGGGGTGCGCTACTGTGTTTGGGTGGCAGACCCCGGCGGGGAGCACTATTGTGTTTGGGTGGCTGACCTGCGGTATTCGACAGGAGGAGTACCTTAGAAGTCTTAGGTTAGTGAGCATTACCTCGGATTTGTGACAGGATCACTGTACTCATCAGAGATGGAGCTCTTCAACAGTTATAGTTTCGATCATGAAAATCATGGTTTGAGCTGAGTCTATGACCTTTGTGTTTACCTCATGATTGAGATGGGTCACTTGATAACTTAGGTATATTTATGGCCATATAACTAGGTAGTGGTTATCCATTGATTTCATAAACTTTGTGTTTCCTCATGATTGAGATGGGTTACTTGATAACTTAGGTAGAAGTATGGGCTTATACCTAAGTAAGGGTCATCTGTTGAGATCATTCTTTGTGGTTATCCTTGTTGGATTTAGTGAGACCTTGAGGGTCTAGGGGTCCCTACTGAGTATCATATACTCACCCATGCATGGGCTATGCTCACACCTCGTTGTGTTGGTTTCAGACGATAGGCAGCGCTGACAGAGGCTGAGTGTTTGAGGACTGGACGGTACTCGGAGGTGGGCCTCACGACGAGTCAGTATCTGGAGGTGGACTTCACAATGAGACGATACTCGGAAGAGGTTGACAGGAAAGAGCATTGTGGAGGCTATCTGTACCTACCCTTCAGGTAGGATCCGTGGTGGACGATCCAAGAGTTGTGCTATTTGTACCTACCCTTCAGGTAGGATCCAAGGTGGACGACCTAGGAGCTGCTTCTATTATTCCAACTTCTTGTCTTTTCTATTGTACTTTCGTTTAGTTGTAGTTGTACTTTCAGTTGGGTTTTTATTATGGCCCATTTACTTTTTAGTACTTTCTTTGTACTTAGTGTATTACTTCCGCTTATACTCTATGGTGTTTTGTTTACTTTTATAAAGGCAATGTCTTCCCTGTTATCGGGATTTATGCCTTTGGTGCTAGTCGCCAGCCCCTGCCCTATGGAAAGCGGGCTTGGGGTAGTCAAGGAACGGGCCCCAAGGACGGGTTGTGACAAATTGGTATCAAAGGATTTGGTTCTACCACAGAACTTATAACTATGATATTTTCTTTCTGTGAAGCAATAGTGTTAAGGGTACTAAGTGTGGTTTTCTGTTCATGGAGTCCAGTGTTGGTGCGGGCGGCCGACGTATCCATACACTAGGACCCTGACAACTGATTTTCGACTTTGTGCATGAAAACACTGATTGCCTGTGTGTTTCCAAAAGTTTTTAAAAGTCAGTTCAAACCAGGTCAGCTCACCAGGTATAAATCATTTGACCATGTCACGTATATTTCTTTCAGGATTCCTTTCCACGGACGACCAGCTAGATCCCAGAGGGATGTATGTACTGACAGCCTGCCGAGCGACGAGGCTTCGGTATAGGGCCCTCTTTCAGTTGAGGAACCAGCGGTACTACCATACGTTGGGCCACCGATGCCACCAGCCCCAGCAGCAGGCGATGCAATCCGCTTGAGCGCGCTGCACGAGTTCCAGCGCCAGAGGCCACCCAGGTTCTGGGGGAGAGACGGACCCACAGGCGGTAGAGGATTAGCTAGAGGATGTGGTGAGAGTTTTCAGGAATGTGGGTACTCTAGTAGACTTCATGGTGATCTTTGATGCCATCCTCCTTCAGGAAGGATCTGAGAGATGGTGGAGCCTTTTGTTCCAGTTTTTCAACGGGATGACCTTCACCGGGGTAGACTTCGAGACCTTCTTCAGGGTGGAGTTTATACAAGTGACTCTACACCCCGAGCGTGTTCAAGAGCCGCTGACTTTTCAATAGGATTTTCGATCAGTAGTTGAGTCATCTGTAGGCAGTAGACAGATGATGCAGGGGACCAAGAAAACCAGACCAGCAGATGGGCGATCTCGGGTTTTAGGATCGGTAGTGCGGGGCACCCGGGGTGGAGTCAGAGCCAGGCATGCTAGAAACAGACAGTGTTTCTCCTGTGGAAGGAAGGGTCACATGGCATGTGACTGTCTGACTCCCCGCACAGTTGATCCACAGGCATTGGAGGAGCCACCGAGATGAAATCAGCGACGAGTGTTTGAGCAAAAGCCGAGCGGTGGACAAGGCAATAGAGCTCTGGAAGCAGGTGGACAGGAGCGAAACTAGTGGATTCTTTTTGTCCCTTGTACTTCTAGTTCCATATTTCTGTTGTAATTGTGTCTTTGTACTTCGAGCTGTAGTAATAAAAGACACTTATCTTTGTGATGTTTTTTTATCCTATCCCTTTTTTTGGTTGATACTGAGAGGTCCTGGTTAAAAAAACTGTTGACTTGACCCTCGCTTTAGAGATTCCTACTAGAGGATACCCAGTTACCTCACGCTGATGCTGACAATGTGACTCAACCCTTAGAGGTGAGAGTGATGGTTGGATCTCTTGGTAGTAACGTCGAGGCCTTACGACATCGTCCATGGCATGAATGAATCATTCATGTCCGGATTGACTGTATTAGGCAAAGAACGTGGTTCATCCAGGGGATGAGACTAGATTTATCTTATCGTAAAAGAAGAAATCATAACAGCTCTAGTGGGACCAGAGATGGTCCAGGACACGATAGAAAAGGTCCAGGTCATCCAGGAGAGGATGAGGACAGCTCAGAGCCGACAGAAGTCTTATTCTGACAGGAGGAAGAGACCACTAGAGTTCGAGGATGGAAACCACATTTTCTTATGTGTCTCACCTCGACGTGGAATTATGGATATTTGGCTGAGGCGGCAAGTTATCTCCGCACTTCATCAGACCCTTCAAGGTCCTCAGTAGGGTAGGTGAGGTGGGTTACTGCTTGACCCATCCACCTCAGTTGCACAAGGTACACGACAACTTCCATGTATCTCAGCTGAGGATATACGAGAAGGACCCTTCGCATATCATCGACCATTGGGAGCTGGACTTTGGAGATGGGGTGAATTTTGCGGGGTTCCAGTAGAGGTTGAGGATTGACAGGAGCGGGTCCTATGAGGATGCTCGATTCCACTTGTGCGCTTTCGTTGGCACCACAGGAACCTCTATGAGAGTACATGGGAGCGGAAGGCTTAGATGCATTCTCAGTACCACTTTTTCATCCCTAATTTGTGTTAATGATTTACGGGGACGTAAAGCCCGGGGGTGAAAGTAATGTAAAGACCTGGAAATTTCAAGGATAATTTTTTCTTAATTTATTTGGAAATTTACGAGTATGCAGTTTCTGACGATGCCTGATTCTGAGGTCCGGTGTGCCGAGAATCAATTTCCAAAGTTTAGCTCGGGTACATTCAGCGAACGAACGAGTGGGTTTTTCTAACTTTTAATTTGGTGCTCGGAATCAAAATCAGAGTGCACCGATGAACTCGCAATTCCAGTAATTGCCTAAAAAGACCCTTTCTGGAGTTGCATTTTCTCCGGAGGATTTGTTAAAAAAAGAGCGAGGAATAAAAATATAATTGTTTTACAATTTCATTTTTATTTCTTGATAAGTGGTTTAAGTGTTGTGTTACAACAGGTTTTCCCTCTCTTATGTGGTTTAACTCCTAGGTGTGGGAGTTGGAGTGGGACCCATTAGGTTGCTAACTTCCCTTCGGAGAATAAAGGAGAGGTGGGGCCCACACAATCCCCACCCCTTCACTTTTTCTATAACTCCTCACCTCCCTTTTTAATTTTGTAAACTCATCTTAAATTGAGTAACCTTCCACTTCCTCTCTCTCCCCCTCTTAACTCTCACCAACACATACCTTAATTAATTAATTGAACCTATTCAATTAATTAACTAAGTGTTTGAATTTTGAAAAATTGAAATTACTTGTGTTAAAAAAATAATAGCATGAAAATATTATTTTACTTTGACACATTTTGTGTTGGGAGAAAAGGGAAAGAGCCCTTTTGTAAAAGAAGGAGGAAGTTCCTCTTGGGTGGAAGAACATCATCCTCTCCATGAAGAACGGTTCTTCTCCGACGAAGAACATCGACCCCTCAACATAGAACGACTCGGCGATCACGGTTCTTCATCCTCTTCTTCCTCCACGACAAGGGAGGAGACACCGGCATGGGGAACTATCCTACAAAGACTCACCTTATTTTCTTCCTTCGCAACAAGAGAGGATATGACACTTCCTCGGGTGCACACCGACAGCGACAGAAGCGACAAATGCCAGTGACCATCGTCATCTTCATCTCCTCCCTTGGGACGACGACGACGAGCCGACGTCCACCCTCTTGCAATAACGTCAACAAACGACGAATGACATGAGGTAGGGGTTTTTGTATTTTGTGTTTATGTGAATTATACCCTCGTCAATGATTAAATGTATGTGTTTAAATGTTTTCCATTTGATAACACCAAACGCGGAGGGCGCGGACCGAACAAACATGGCCCGACAACCCTCTGCAGATTGTTGTTGGTGCGCGAATCGACGAGCGATGAAGGAACCAGCCGCAAAGACAATTTTAGGCATTCATAGTAAAGTACGGGACCCATGATGAACACCGGTGTAGAAGGAATTGAAAACGGACCACCGGAGCAACTCCGGTGGCCCGCAGACATTACTGGCAGCGCGTGTTGCCAGCGTGGCGGCGCTGGCAGCGGTGGCACCCCCGTGCGCCGCTAAGAGGAACCATCGCGGCCGCAGGTGGCTAGATCCCGGGGCTGCACGGGATCTGGGGGAGCTGGACGCGGCGCTCGCCACATCCGCAGAGCGCAAGGGCCATGGGGGACCGCGTCCCCCGCTCGGCTCGCTGGCCGAGCCAGCGTGCCACCCAGCCGGGCCGGGTTGGGTTGCGCGGACCGGACCAGGCCGTGCCCAGCCAGGCGGGGCCACGCCCAGTCGGGCCGGGCCACGCCCTGCCGGGTCGGACCCAGATCCGGGTCGGGTCGACCCGGTTCGGGCCGACATAGGGGGTATCGGGCCGAGTCGGACCAGGCCTGAACCCCCTATTTTTGGATCATTTTCGGTCTTTTGACCATATCTTGGGATATGGACCTCCAATCGAAGCAAAGTCAGTTACAAAGAGATCCATGGATTGAGACGGTCGTTTCGGTATATTACACTCAAGGTTTTGGAGAACTTTGAGTATAGTCGGGTTGGTTCGAACACGAAACCAACCGGGCCCTCAGAGCAGAAACGTTTATAACTTGAGCTCCGGACGTCCGATTGACATGCCTTCGACTTTGTTGGATTACTCTTGATGAGACAGAACTTTTACCATACTTCACTTGAGGTTTGGACGCAGTTGGAGTAAGACCGGGTTGGATTGTACCCGAAATCCAACAGGGCCCCTCAAACGGAAAAGCCGATAACTTTCAGACCGGATGGCCGTTTGACGAACCGTCAGCAACGTTGGTAATCACGTTGAGAAACAGTACCTATGAGTATACCCTATGAGAGTTCGGGGTATAGTTGAGATGAGGCTGGGTTGGTTTTTACAGGAAACCAACCGGGCCCCTGGGACGAAAAAGTTGATAACTCACAGACCGAGCGCCCGATTGATGCGTCGTCTGTTGCGTTGAGACCCCTATGATGAGGCGGTCCTTTGAGATACTTCTTCATGGGACTTTGTGATACTTGGAGTATTGGCCTGTAGCTCATGGAGCGGACCCTCCCGGAGACGAGCGTAAGGAGTACGGAGACCGTATAGCCGGCTGAGACCTGACGACTGCTTGATCGACTCGACTTGGAGTGAGTCAACTATCCCAGTGGACGGATCACTACTCTGTTTGGGTGCAGACCCATGGAGGATGGGGCACTACTGCGTTTGGGTGCAGACCCGCGGTACTCAATAGAAGAGGTACCTTTGTAGGCTATTAAAGAGGGTTCAGACCCGCGGTACTCAATAGAAGAGGTACCTTTGTAGGCTATTAAAGAGGGTGCACTACTGTGTTTGGGTGGCAGACCCTGGCGGGGAGCACTACTGTGTTTGGGTGGCTGACCCGCGGTACTCAACAGGAGGAGTACCTCAGTAGTATTAGGTTAGTGAGCAGTACCTCGGACTCGTGACAGGATCACTGTACTCGTCAGAGACAGATCTCTTCAGCAATTACGGTTTCGATAATGAAAATCCTGGTTTGATTTGAGTCTATGACCTTTGTGTTTACCTCATGATTGAGATGGGACACTTGATAACTTAGGTATATGTATGGGAATATACCTAGGTAGTGGTTATCCGTTGATTTCATAACCTTTGTGTTTCCTCATGATTGAGATGGGTTATTTGACAACTTAGGTAGAAGTATGGGCTTATACCTAGGTAAGGGTTATCTGTTGAGATCCTTATTTGTGGTTATCCTTGTTGGATTTAGTGATAACTTGAGGGTCTCAGGGTCCCCACTGAGTATCGTATACTCAACCCTACACGGTCTATGACCACACCTCGTTGTGTTGGTTGCAGATGATGGGAAGCGCTGACAGAGGCCGAGTGTTCGAGGAATGGACGGTACCCGGAGGTGGACCTCACGACGAGTCAGTATCCGAAGGTGGACTTCACGACGAGACGATAATCGGAGGAGGTTGACGGGCGAGAACATTGTGGAGGATATCTGTACCTACCCTTCAGGTAGGATCGGTGGTGGACGATCCCGGAGATGCGCTTTCTGTACCTACCCTTCAGGTTGGATCTGAGGTGGACGACCTAGGAGCTACTTCTATTCTTCCAGCTACTTGTCTTTTCTGTTGTACTTTCGTTCAGTTGTAGTTGTACTTTCAGTTGGGTTTGTATTCTGGCTCATTTACTTTTCAGCACTTTCTTTGTACTTAGAGTATTACTTCCGCTTGTACTCTGTGGTGTTTTGTTTACTTTTATAAAGGCAATGTCTTCCCAGTTATCGGGATTTACGCTTTTGGTGCTAGTCGCCAGCCCCTATCCTATAGAAGGAAAGCTTGGGGTAGTCACGACACGGGTCCCGAGGACGGGTCATGACAATGTATTAATTTGAAATAAAAAATTATTGGCATAATAAAAAATAATCTTTTAAGGATTAATATTCATTTTAAGTTTTAAAATGTCCTAAAATGGTCAAATATTAATAGAGTGTGGATGTCTTATAAATTCATGAAATTTACTTCAAGTTCACTTATATATTGTAATAATAAATCATGTATAAATATGATGCGTAATGTTCTTTGAAATGATTAAAAATATATTTTTAATTATCATTATTTGTTTTTATGTTTTAATTTTTTTCAAAATAATAAACAAATATCAAATGATTTTTGATTGTCTTTATACTTTTAGAAAATGGATCATGAATTATTCATAGTCTATAGGAAAAAACTGAAATGAACGTGATTTCTGAGGTACATATAATTTTCATTAGCATGGAATTCAAAAAAATGAGATAACCCATCAAATGA
Source organism: Viscum album (assembly GCA_963277665.1). Lineage (NCBI taxonomy): Eukaryota > Viridiplantae > Streptophyta > Magnoliopsida > Santalales > Viscaceae > Viscum > Viscum album. The sequence goes on from OY728132.1 coordinate 1,885,656,288, forward strand.
TAAATTAGAAGAGACAAGAACATATTATATAATAAAATAATTAATAAAACAAAAATTAGTACAGATGATATTTACATGGTTTGAGAATTATTTGTATCTAAATATATGTGGAATGATTTTATTAAATTTAAGAGCATAATTATAAGGTGAGAAATAAAAATATTTCAACCAGTATCTATAAACCCCTGCTCAAATATAAAGATATAAAATGCATTGCAACAGCACCCAAATCCACATAGTATTCCACTTGCTATAGTAACTCATATTGATGTATCTGGTTAAACTTTTCTACAATGGTAAACACTGCTAAAATTACTTAAAATTGGGTTTAGGGACCTTTAGGGATCGAGTCAATAAAGAAATGGAACTTCCCCAATAAATCACCCTCAATATTACAATAACGGCCAATTTGTATAAGGTATTGAACCAATTATTTATATAAACCTCCATAAAAAAAATCAACCTCAAAAATTCCAAAAAAAGTGATTAAAAGTATGTTTTAAAGGTTAATATTTATTTTAACTGTAAAATAATCATAAAATGTTAAAATATGGCCAAACTTGGTCCATTAATTTTGATAATTCATCACAATTACCCCCAAGTCATTTGTGGTCCACAAGAATGATTCACATGTCAATCTAATACCCAATGTACTAAAAATCAAAAAAATACTGATATTTATTCTTCAGTGTCAAATACGACTAAAGTGCTTAAAATTATTAAAATGGTATTTGTGTCATGAATTATCAAAAAATTAAATATAGGTCATTTATGACTAATATAAATGAACTATATATGAATCTAATTCTTGTGTTGTTTGAAATTATCAATATTATTGTTTTTTTCAAAAAAAATTATTTACATAAAATAAGGTATCTATAGATATTAAAAAATGATTAAATGGGTCATGAAATTAGAGTTTCAGATTTTGTAGATATTTTTATTATACTATAATTAACTTTTCACTTTGAACATATTTCATGTTAGTTTATGAAAATGATAGTTTTATAATTTTTACACTATTTTGAGGTCTGTTTTTTATATATTTTATTTTATATAATTTTTTAAATTATAAAATATTGTAAATATTATGAATTTTTTTTGAAAATGAGTGGATTTAATTATTAAATTTCAAAGAAATTGTTATAATATTAGAAACTGTTTTTGGATTATGACCATAAAAATACTCACGGAGAAGGAGGATTGATTTCATTCAAAAAAAATTCTTAAAAAATTCTCCATATCTTGTTTAAGAATAACTTCTATACTATTCATTAATAAAACATGCAGTAGAAATAAATACATAAAAGTAACAGACATAGAAATATTTATAGTGGTTCAATGCATAGAAGTTCTCTAGTCTACTTAACCAACACTCTTCTCTACGAGTGAGATTATTTTTACCAGTCCAAACCTTTTATAATGGACTACTAGTCCATTTCCAAGGGAATGTATGTTTGAGTGAAAAAAATAAAAACATGGTGCAAGAACATTAGCTTTCAACCAACCTCTAGAAAAAGGATTTATAAGAAATATCCTTAATGTGTTCTTTTACTATGAACATTTATAATGAAATATAGAAAAAAAAATTACAGTCATCATGTCATAGTAGAACAAAACATTTGATAAAAAAAAGATATCTAAGAGAAATAATCTTGAAGAGTAAACAACTCTAGGAGAATATTCTGATTTTGGTAAAGATAATCAATAAGAACAACTGACCAATCAAAACTTCTCATTTCATATTCATATAGATAAGCATAGTGTCATTGTGGAATCTTTTTATGAATACTCTGTATTTTTTATCAATTTTCTTCTCATGGATAAGACAACATCCACACATTACTTCTTTAATATATTTTAAACTCATGAAAATACTCTAATTTTACCACATTTCACCTGATCTAGGTAATTTAGAGATCGGTAACATGTTGTTCTTCATTAAGTTACACGGAAACAGAAGATGAGACTAATAAAATATTTCATCAATATCTTGGTACTTGGTTCTTATTATGATTAATTTTATCTTAAAGAGGAAATTGAGAATTTAAGACATGTACAACAGTATTTAAAACAACACTTGAGCTATTCAGTGGTAATAAATGACGACTTTATACATGAATTATCCTAATTAAATTGAAGATGGTGTTTCATTCATGTATCCAAATTTGACGTAGTTGATTTTAAATGACATAGCCATTTTCTTTTCGTATCCAATTTACCAAAACTGACATTTCATATTTTATCTCATGAGAGGTTCATGTAACAGATTTATTCATGTAACTGATTTATTCACAAAACTAGTTGACCTATCCAATTACTCACGTAGGTGATTTCTCACGTATCTGATTACTCCACATAATAGTTTTACATAGAAAAATGATTAAGTATGTGATTCCTTACGTAGGAGATATTATCGATGTAGGAAATTTCCACATAGGTGATTTCATAATGTATTTGATTGACGTATATGTTTCCTTTATGTAAGAGATTAGTTGAAATAACTTAAATTCACCACATAGCCGAAAACATTCACATAGGAACATTTTCAAGTCTTAAACAATATTCAACTAGATTGTCTAGAATCTATACTTAGAGGAATTTAAATCCAAACACATAATAATAACATAACATATGATAAACACACATATAAAAAAGATTATCAGTAAAGTACTAAGGTTGTTTAAGATAATAAAAAACCCAAAATGCATGGAATATATTATATCAACATTACTATTCTAATAATCTCCACCTTTTTAATGATCACAAAACGCATAAATCTCATATAAAACCTATAAAAATAATTTAATATTCTACTACGTATTAAATAATAAATTTTTAAAAGGTTAAAAAAATGATATAGTTTGAGAATGTAGTATTAACCTTTTGATTTAAAAAATTTTGTGAAAAAACATTTCTTTCCTTTTTAACATTTATTTATCACCCTTTTGAGTCCTAAATAAAATAGTAAGAGAGATAAAACGCATATTAATGTAGCACTAATATATATAAACAATTTAAGGGTAGTTCAAAAAAGGTAATTAAGTAAGTATAGTAATATTGAGTTTTATTAAATAAAAAATTGATATAAATAACATCAAATGAAAATAACCATTAAGAAACACATGATAAAAAATTAATAATAAATAATTTAGTTTATTAATTTGATATAGAAACATAAATCCCCCAAAAATATAAAATATATCATTTAAAGATCCCATTTTGGTTTTGTTAGTGGTGTTGTTGATGTGGAACCTAAATTGGAGGTGTAAATGGTTTGAATGTAGATTGTGGTTAAGAGGTATATGGTGTTGGCACTATTGGTACCAGTGGAACCTAAGAATCATATAATCCTTATATTCATTGATTGGTTTTATAAGAGGTATTGGATAGATCTGGACCAATATTCCTTCTTCTCCTCACCTAATACAAGGAATAAATAACCATGTTTATCCTTAGAACCATATCATACATACAAAATTCAAGTATAAAAATAGATACTTGTTTATTTATATGAGAAAATATGAGATCCCATTACTCATAAACTTATCTATATGTTAAACTTGTATAGAAGAGAAATTTTATAATTCAATATTAGTAGGAGTGGTAAGAAAAGTTAAATGTCGAAAACTGAAATTCCAGAAGGCATATACATAAGAACTTTCATTATAATCAGCTTTAAGGTTGAATGCATATCAATCATCATACCAGTTACTTACTACAATTTCCTTTCTGTGCTACTTACTTACACTAAAAAAATCTGAACTGAATATTTAATATCCTTGATAGAGGACATAAAATCTAGTTCACTAACAAAAGTTTGAGGTTTAGGTGGTCTGAAAATGATAGGAGGTTTGTACACATCCATCTCTCTACGTGTTAATAAAATTGATTTTCCTCAGGATTTTTCTGAATGTTCTTCTAAAGATGAAATGGAATCTAAATATGATTATGGATCTAATTTTAACATATTTTTTCAATCCACAATATTTGAATCCAACAACATTAGATTTTTGAATAAATAAAAAGTGTCTTTTTGATAATCAGAAGGAGGTGTGAAATTTTATCTCATGTTTACTTTGACACTTCCAAATTTTCCTTAACAAAATATCCAAGAGATATCTCAAGATAACCAACATCGTCCTTTATGTATTCATCTACAAAAACACTATGCTTCTTAATAGTTTAATGGGTTTCTATAAATTGTGTGACCACATCCTTTTTATTTCATCCAAAATCACTCGAGAAATAATATCATCTTGAAGACACTAAATCTGATATGACACAAAATTCAACTCAAACGTGATCTGATCAAATCCATTTGGAAAATTTGGAATAAATAGAGATACCATAGGATTAGAAGAAGAATAATGAAACTTCTTGATAAAATCAAACTGAATTTTCATTATAATTTTTAATGTTTGTAAAGTCTCTTTCACCATAGCTCAAAATTGTTTGATTTATTCAACCACTTCCTTAGAAAAAAATTGCTTTCATGGATAAAGGATCATGAGACACGTATTTTTTAGATAAAAACAAAGATAAAATTTCAACAAACTAAACCTTTACAGGGAAAACATATTTCAATGAATTTACCAAAACATTCATCTCCCTAAGTTCCATATAACTTACACTTGAACTAGCTTGAGGAATTGGTGGATATTTTCTAAGTCTACTGATCAAATATTATTGAGTGTCCACCATTCCAAAAAACATATTAAAATATTTTTTCAAGATAGAGGACTCTTAAAGTTCTCACATATCTTCTTTGAAAGCATATAGCTCCACTATTAAACCCTAAAAATCTGCTCTTAGCTTATCAAAATCCATCATAACATCATTAAAAAAACTTCCTTTTCCAAGATTTATGAATTCATTCTAATTTAATGGGTTAGATCAATATTAGTTGAAGTCGAAGACAAAATCTATTTTATGTGGTAAATTTTATTAGACTCCATAACTACATCATCATTTCTTATTTTATCTATAGGTGATCTAGGAAAAATTGGATCAACTCCATCATGCTCTTATACTAACTCTAGAATTACTTGAGATTCAGAGATTACAAACACAGTCTGAGACATCCTATCTTAAGAAAAGTACCAGTTTTCTCAACAAATATCTCTATACACTAATATTTAACAGATATTATTTCTTTACAAGAAAATTTACAAGTAAATTCCATAACTATTTCACTAGCATCTTGACTAGCAGCTACATCCTCCTAAATCTAAATAGACTCATTAGTACGTGAATTGATAACCAAAATTGATATTTAGGTTCTTACTAATTTCATCTCCTCTACTCCCCTATAAGACACTATCTCAAAATATGTTTCATCACGTGGTATTGAGGTATGAGATTACTCCCCTTGAGTTACACTATTCTAAAAAATTTACATAAAATATTTCAAAGGAAAATCATAGAAATATCCAATCATATTTAAAAGAATTTTTGATACGATATTACTTTTGTAACAATTCATTGTATCACCCTAATTTAAGTCCACTTATTTCTTCTTCAACACTAAATAAATAATTCTACCATAAGGATTATATTTTGAGTTACCTTTTCCTTCATGAAAATTACATATTAATATCATCATATAACTTTTAAAACATAAATTCACATTATTAATAAATATATACATTAAATTAATATCTTGAAATAGAACTATATCTATTTTTTCATTCCCTTTTTCCTATACATGTTTTCACAAACATTCATAATACTTTCAACCAAGTTGTAAATTATTTCATTGGTTTCTTTTCAAAAAAGAGGTTCCAAATAGAAACTCGAACACATCTATTGTACCAACTATTCTTGTTCCAAAAAGAGTTTGACTAAAAGAAAATTCCCCCTCATAGGGACAATGAAAAACATCATCCATGTCAATTTAGGAAACCACCAATGGGTTTTATTTAAAATTTGAAACGATTACATATTATATTTCATTGAACTAAAACTTGGAATTCATTAGAAATTCATTGACTTATTCTTAAAAAATGAATCCCAAATTCTTCTCATAAAACAAAATATTCAAACCTTGAAACTCAATGACTTTATTCGGAAACATTTTAGTCTTTTTCAACCATGTCATATCTAGAGATTTTCCCACAATGAATCTTCTTCCACGTCCTCTAAATCTCTTAAATGAGCATGATCCTCCATCATAATAACTCTTTAACATTCCCATTTTAAACAATTTAGTTGAAACTAGAACAAGAATAAAATGGTTAGAAAAAAAAATTTGGCTTCAAAGGAAGGTTATGTATATGAATGGAAAAAAGGGTTGATAACAAATTTTGTAATCAATCACATACCCAAATACCAAAGTTATTACATACCCTAATTTGGTTGAGGGTCACTCCAAAATGATAAATAAATAAAAAATAAAAATAAAATGGAAGAAACAAATTTTTATTTTCAAAGTTTAAATACACAGATAAAATGAATAAGAGTAATTTTCATTTAATCATTAAACTAAATAAAATAATAGAATATATAATTTTAATTTTACCAACAATAATTATAATAATGAATATAAAATTTATTTAATTTATAAAAAAAAAATTAATTAATATAAAAATAAATAAACCCAAATATCTTTTAATGAAATCAAAACACTCATATACAAGGGGATTTATAAAAATATCTGCTAATTTATTCTCTATAGAGATAAATTCAAGAGAAATATCACCTTTTTTAGTGTGATCTCTTATAAAATGATTCCTTAATTCTATAATCTTTTCCCTTGAATTATTTATCATATTCATATAAATTTTGATAACACTAGTGTTATCACATATAATTGAGACTTGATTATAATTGAATCCAAAATCCATTAAGGTGTGTTTCAGCCACAAAACTTATGCACAAAAACTTCTAGAAGCAATATATTCTTCTTCTATTGTAGATAATGTAATAGATTATTTATTATTACTAGACCAAGATACCTGGGATTTACCTATTAAATGGAAATTTCTTGAATTAATCTTATTATTTGGTCTACAACCCCCAAGTTTACATCTGAATATGATATTAAATTAAAATCATAAGTTTATGGAAAATGTAAATAAATGAAAATTATTTCATTTAAATATATTAAGATCATTTTAGTGGAATTGAAATGTCATTCATTGGTATGATCTTAAAATTGAGCACAAAAACACACTTAAAACATAATATCTGGTCTCATAGTAGTCAAATATAACAAACTCCCAATTTTTCCTCGTTAAATATTATTTTTAACTAGTTTCCCAGCTTTATCCAAGGAATTTTTTTCATTAGAACTCAAAGGGTTATTGTGTAAATTACTACTTCCATGCATAAAACCTTTATGTAATTCTAGTATGTATTTAATTTTATTGAGAACATTCCTAAAATATTTTTGATTAATTTCAAAACATAAAAAGTAATTTAACTCACCCATAATACTCATTTAAAATTATTTTTTCATGAATTTTGAAAATTCATGACCTAAACTATTACTTTTGTAACCATATATTACATCATTCACATATATTTTAATTAATATGATATATGAAGATGAATTTTTCTTAAAAAATTATGATTTACTTACCTACTAAAAACCATTTGATAAAAGAAAGGAACTTAAATGCTCATACCAAGATATAAGTTTTTGTTTAAGACCATAAAGTGATTTGGTAAGTTTGAAAATTAATATGAAAAATAGGGATTTTCAAAACTAGAAGGTTTATAAACATAAATATCCTCTATTAGAAACAATTTAGAAAAGAGGATTTTACAGCCATGTGATATAATTTAATGTTCATATTTGATATATAGGCTAAAATAATCACAATGGATTATAGTCTAGATATAAGGGGAAAGTTATCCTCATAGATTATACCTTCTTAATAGTTATAACCCTTAGCTAGAAGTTAATCATTATTTCTAGTTATTATAGAAATATTAACTTTCTTATTCCTAAAAAATCATTTTTTTCCTATTGAAGGATAGTGAGAGGTTCTATCATCTAATTTTGATACCTTGTTCCTATTAAACTACTTTAATTCATCTTTCATAGTTATAACCTAAATTTTATCTACTAAGGATTCTAATATGGAATTTGGTTCTACCTAAGAAAAAAAAAATAAAACTCTATAAAGTTTCATGAAATCCTTCTTGTTCTAATTCCTTCATCTAAACTTCATATAACAGTTTTTAAAGGATGGTTCTTAAGGGTTTTATGCTATCTAGGTATCACACTTTTAGTTTCACTAGAATAAAACCTTTCATGATTTAGTTATATAAAATCTTGTTTCTATTCTTCATCCATTTTGTTAAAAAAATATGTTTAGATATAATTTTATAAAAAGGATCACTTAGTTCACTAATTTGAGTTACTTTTTGATCAAAATGATCAATTTCAAAAAAAAATTACATGAGTTTGTTCTGTAATAATCCTTTATTGTTTCTTGAAAACTCTATATTCTTTTGAAGTACTATAATATCCTTGAAGGATTACATCATTATCTTTTGGATCAAATTCAAAAAGATTAAACTTAGTGTTTATAATATAAAACTTACATACAAAAACTTAAATTATCCAACTTTTTCCATTATATTTTTCCATAAATCATGAGATTTTTTTCTTTAAAATATTTTTAATTAGAAATATATTTATGAAATAACATTTTTTATTCATAGATTCATCCAAAAAATTTGTAGGCAAGTTATATTCACATAACAGAGTCCTAGAAATTTTTGGTAATGTATTATTCCTCCTTTCAATAACTTCATTATGTTAAGGTGTCCAAGGGGAAGAAAATGTATGCTTGATACCATGTTTTTAAAAACAGGAATTGAAATCATGGTTTTCATATTCTCCTTCATGTTCAATTCATAAAAAAATAATTTTTTGCATATTTCTCTTTCCAAACCTATTTGAAATGGCTTATAAAAAGAGAAAATGCCTCACTTTTAACACTTAAAAATAAAACCCATGTAAATATTGAATAATCATCAGCTAAAAATAATAAAAATACTTTCATCTTAGTTTTGAAAATCTTGATGGGTGAACCAAATCCATATGAATAAGTTATAGGGGCTTATAAATAGACACCTCTTTAATTATTATAAAATATGACTTTAGTTTCTTACCCATTTTGAAAACACCACATTACTTGTTTTTATTAAATTTAAGTTAATGTAAATATGAAACTAAATTACTTTTTGAAAATTTTTACAAAGAATATTCATTACTATGTTCCAATATCACATTCTATATCCATGATTCATTTGTTTCATTGTTTTAACAATTCACATTTTGTATACTCAAAGAATTAAGATCTAGATTATATAAATTCTCTGTTTGTGGTTCCTTAAACTTAAGAATTTTATCTTTGAAAACTGATCATGCATTCTTTGAAGAAATAGGAAAATAACATTAATCATAAAGTTGAGATATACATATCAAATTTTACATTAACCCTTCCATACAGAGAAATTTTTTGATAAGGATAGAGTTCAAATTTCCAATAGATCCAACTCCATTACTCTTTCTTTTAGTATTGTCTCTAAATGTAATGTATCCTCCATCTATCATTGATAATGAGTAACAATTGGAGAAATCTACATGCATGTTACATGAGCATACATAGTCTATATACCACATTTCATTGGTTCTCTTAGACCATTGTATATACAATGATGAATTAAATAAGAAATTTGTAACGTCCCAACCTTGGTGCCACACAACAGCACCACGAGCCGATCGATCACATGACCTCAGCATACCGCACTGCATGATAGAGGTTTTCGACTAGCATTGAGGTTCTATTATATCAACATGGGAAAACTAAACCCACTTTATCAAAGCATTACAATAGTATAAATAAATAAACAATAACCAAAAGACAATAACCCACATCCAGAATAATGCCATAACCATAAAAAACTAATAATAATTGATGATACAGAATATAAAAACAATACCAAAACCAAAATATCAGATATTTCATGTCAAATATGTGTCAACTGTCAAATGAAAAAAGAAATAAAGACACACTAACACTCCCAAGCGGGTCCCGATACCGATTCTAGTTCCCTCATCCATTCTTCTCTCCAACTAATCCATCTAACATATGTCTCTTTCCCTTATCCTATCCTACAAACATGATATCTATTCGAGTACCGATTAGAAAGCCTTAATAGGGTGTGATTACAACTTAGTAGGCCACCACCAACAACATCTAAAACCATATCCATTCAATAATTGTGTATGTAGTTGTATAAAGAATAAAGTAAAATGAATAAATTATATAGTGACCATATTTCATTATTCTTTAATTAACCACATAATTACTTATGATCATAACGACACACATACTATTAATACATTCTTTGGCCCATGTTAGAGTCTTAACTTTCCCCAAGGTATATCACATATCATAATACCAAGGTTATCATTTATCATTTCATTTCAAATTATATAATGACTAATTGGAACCATAGCCCAATGCCAATATCATGGGAATATAACAACATGTCTAACACCCTGTGGGTATTTAAAGCCTCAGTACCTAATCCACACTTCAATATCACATGGGTATTTAGAGCCTCATCCAATATCTCACATTCAATGTCAGATATGATTATTTGGAACCTCATTTCCTATCTCACACATCAATGTCACATATTTTTATTTGGAGCCTCAGTCACTATCCCACACTCACTAAAACATATGAATATTTTTAGACACTATCCCTTTTCCATACCTCAATGTCAAGTATATCACAATATCACAAAAAAATTATATATACATCAAGGTTATGCATCGTTAACCTTCTTATCAAACATTCACATTGAAGTATCCCTTTCCATTTTATCACAACAATTATAATTCTTTATTTCGATCACAAGGAATAATATAGACAATTCACTATTAAACCAATTATCAACACTTAATCAAATAATTCATTTACCCTTTCTGGTTAATCCAAACATCCCATTATTCCCATTAATAAATCAATTTAACATTCAATTAATCATGAAATTCCACAATCCCATCAATTGAACAATTCTATAACCCCACTTTCCTATCAATTTTATAATCATGAGTGAACCAATTTTAATTTCCCCAATTTTACCCAAATCACTATCATATGGAAATTTAAATTAATAAATTAAATTTGGTATAAAATTTCTCAATCATGGAAATTTTAATTTCAAAATTAAATACACAAAATTAAGTCAAGTCTATGGAATTTTCAATTTAGACTGCCAAACTCAAGATAGATTATGAACACTTACAAATAAAAATCCTTAATTGAAACAAAACAACCAAGATCACGACGAAAAACAAGATCTAGATCCAAAATATATATCCAATATCAAATGGATTAGATCTATCAAAATCTTGTTCTAGATAAATTATCAATAGAAAAAAAATCCCTTCAAAATATGAGAGAAAGATGGGAGAGAGAGAGAAACCCATTCGAAATGAGAATCTCATACCAGGAAAGGTGCATATTCTTTAATTCAGAGTTTGATCATCAAGAGAATCATGTTTTTAAGCTATTGGAATTCATCCAAAAGCCTCCAAAATGAGAGAAAAAATTTAGAGTTGAGTTGGGATAATATATTGTGAAGGTAGTGGGGTTAATAATTTTTAAAACTACTTTTAGGGAAATTGATCCATCGCACACTATTTCCTAGGAAGGGATGTATGGTTTTCCAAACTATAAACCTCTCTTGTGGGGGTTCATGGTTACTCTTAAAAGGGATCATGGTTTGACAACCCATAAACTAGCTATGAAATACCTCTCTACCTGGGGTTGTATGGTTTTTTGGGTTAGGGTGAGTGGTTTTGTAAAATAGTGCACTGACTATGCACTTCCCAAAACCCCTAAAAAACATATAAATTTCACCCACATGCACCTAATAAAAAAAATATAAAAGATATACTCAAAAAAAGGAAAATAGTTCCAACAAAAAAAGACCAAGACATCTCCAGAAAAGGTTAGGATCTTGCAATATCCCCATCTTATAATAGCTCATACATGATTTTTACTCCTTAGAATCACTAATATTCCGAGGTAAAAAATATCTACCACTAAGACCACATATCCACTTCTATCTACCATGTTTCCTCCTAAACATTCCCATGTTTCCACAATTCACATAATATCAATGCAGCATTTTCTGGAAAAAATTTATCACTATGATCCAACACACATATCAAATGCTCCCTAAATGATGCATCAGTCACAAGATCAACAGCGTTCACATCGATCATGTAAGAAGGGTTGTGGTGATACCTCCAAAGTTGTGACGCATGAAAAATTTCATGCATAGAAATGTACCTTTATGGAAGATCCAATTGGTATGACACCATCCTGATTCACTCCACAACCTCAAACAGTCTCACAAACCTGGGTGTCAACTTGTCCTGCCTCCAAATCCTATGGTGACCCAATATACTTGACACCTAAAGGAATATATGATAAACCATTGTAACTAAAGGGGTCATCAATGTCAATCAGTATAATTCTTCTATCTACATAGATCTGTATCAATACATTTCTGAATCAGCTTACCATCTCGGATCTACAACCTTATTCTCAACGGCCTTATTCCAACTAAAACATTCAGGAAATGGCTTGGGAATAACCATCAGTTCATGTCCATTTATATAGAAAACCCCAACTAACTTTATTTGTCATAAAAAACCAATATCCTCCCCATGATACTCTTGAGTTCACAACCATTGAAATTTTGAGTTTGGAACATCCATCATTTTAAAAGTCCATTGGAACATCGACTCAATGTTGCACATAAAAAACTCGACATGATCCCCAACTCACTACGCCCAAACACCCCTGAGAACACTATCTAAAATTGGTATCTTCCATTCCATCAGAACCACCCTGAATAGACACAAATTTGTTCTTAATGCATGAACCAAGGACCAAATGACTACTTTCCACTACTCAATTTCAACCCTAGAATGTACTTATCATTTATGAAAAAAAAAGTGGATTATAGCTCACCGAAACTATTACATTTTACCCAACCATATAGTGAAATCCCCATTTGAACAATTCTATAAATGAACAAGTTCCACTATCGACATGTTAGAACATCACCAAACCATAACACCTTCTCATTTAAGTATACCAATCTCATCTGGCTGCACTTACTGATTTCTATCACTGACTTATAGTAAAATAACACCACCAAATCATCTACTAATCTCTAATCTGTTATCGAGATATACTTCACTCACTAATATATTTCTAAATAACCACTCAGTTTTTCTTTTAGAACCACATATACGAAAAAAGATAACCTTTGACTTAAACTATCACCATATCCCATAACCACTTTTCCTTTCCAAAGTAATCCCAACATGTAACTCTTATATCCCTCTTATTGGAATCCTGATTCCACACCATCCAACTCATAATCATCTCTACACACCTACAAACCCACCATCATGAGGGGTATACTGCCATGGATAACATGCCACTGGCCGTATTATGAGTGCCTTTATCACTACATTGTCATGAAAATACAACCACCACAACACACTCTTAAATCATATGTTAAATCCTAAAAAATAGACATGGTCATCTTGAATTTCCTAGGAAAACAAAAAAACATCAATTGCTATATGTTCCCGACTTGCGAGAATGGCACCCATGGAATTCATCAATCACTGGTCCATCCCGATAACTTCATCCACAAACTTTTAATGGTATACCTCCCCCCATCCAACTCCACATATACCACTTCATGAGAGAAACCTCCAACAGGCCCCATATCCAAATAAAACACATTTAGTTAGCTAGGAAAAAATCTATAGATCTCTCAGTGCACCTGAGATGAGGTCTTTGAATTGGAAATTATTGTCACTAGATAAAATTGTGTTAATAAGTCTTTGAGTAACACTACTATAATTTCTCCATCACCGATGTTACCTCCCACTATAGAAAAACCATGACCTGTCGAATGTATTAGGATTCCTAGACATCCAACATCTCATTAATATCCCACCACTACAACTAATGTGGGATTTACAACCAAACTAACTAGCACTTCATGGCTCACTATGATGAAGTTTTGAACCAACACTTCCTATGGAACTACCACCACCCACATATCAAGCTCTTCCAGCATTACTCTAGAGAGTATCAACTGAAACACAATGCCTCTCCACACTGACCCAAACCCAAATGGTCCCTCATATAACCAGTCATTTTTCATCCCTAGAATGTTCCCAACACCCGGTCCTCTTTAGAAAACTCGAGTTCACACACCCTCTTATGATCATTCATTGGACTCAACTCAAGATTCCATGAAACAAACAACACCAAAGCTAGGCCCACATTCCTATTCACACAAAAACTAAACAACTTGATATAATAACCTCATCCAACTCAAGGTATTTTCAACATTTCTCTCCAACAACCCCACCATTTTTTATAAACAAGCAAAACCTTGTGACTTCCCCTCACCCCAGGTGTCAATTCCATATCAAAAGTATCAATCCATGATTTGATCACCCTTGTCTTGTACATCCAAAATCAATGTTGATTCCTGACTTGAACACCATAAAACCCACTTGACTAGTTATTATAATGATCTTTTCTTCAAAAACTACACTTAAAAGCAACCATAAGCACTCAAGTTCTTCTCCTAGAAAGAAACTAAGGTGTTACCATACACTTTAACCAAAATTGATGGCACCATCCATGCATCGATTCCACCTCTGAAGCAACCAGTCATGATTCAAATTCAAAGGCACCTGAAACACTAGGCTAATCATATTTGAGTATACCCTCACTTTTCCTAGGTTTTTGACTCATATATACAACTTGAGTAACACCTCCAAAATTATTAATTTTCCCACTTAGATCTCCAGGAAAAATCCACAAAATGATACACTCTCTTTGTGCCTCTATCGAAACCAAAACATCCACATCTGCCACACTCCAATAAAGGTTATTTAAATCTAGTTTCCCTTCTCATAGGTCTCCCTCATAGGTAAAAACGGAACCAAGTCCCTAAACTACAGTCATGTCTAACATGCACTATTGGCTCTCTATCTAGGACATTCACATCAAACTTCAGCATCTCACAACTCATGATATAAATCCTAACGCTATTCAAAACACAATGAGTCTCACTCACCAAGTGACTATGTACTCAAGGTCCCAAACAAAGGGTACTTTCCCTCCCATATAGGCACTATGACCCCAATTCCCACTTTAGGGACCAAAACAAAACTCAAAAGATCCCAACCAATAAGGGTTACCACAATCAAATTTTTATAAAATATCTATCATCCCAAAGGCCTCATAACCCATAACTAGTTTCTCAATCTTGGAAAATCATACTGCCCAAACCACCCTTACCAATGGACAAATAAACAACACAAGGGATACTCATTTCCCATGCCTCATGGTTCCTTTATCTGTATAAAATAAGAATGGTTATCATGGAACTTCTCTTCCACTATAATACCCTAAACCAACAGTGGATCTTGTTCCACAACTCGAGTCTCATTTCTAGCCATGTACTTCTTTCATTCTATTATCAATCATCATAATAGAGGAATGTATCTAAAATTAAAAACACATCTTAGAACACATTTCACAACATCATTACATTTATGCAGATTCACATAAATCCATAAAAACTCATCCCCATATCCTTCCACATAGTCATAATTGAGGTGTTATCATTACCATTGTCCATCCTACATCTAGGTCTTAGTTAAAAAGGGTAAACAAATTATAATTTTCTAGTTTTTCATTAGAAACCCAATTTTTAACATTTTATATCATTTTATAACTTTCAATTATATATCAGGAACCATTTTTAGTTCAATTACATAAGAAAGGAAAAATATTTCAATTTCAACAAATTACCCAAAACCTAATTTTCCCATGCATTCCTAAAAATGAAGAATGTCACAATAATTCTTGAGTGCCTATAATTATTCATGCTTACTAAACTCTCATTCCATATTAGGAAATAATTAAAATCTTATAAAAACTCAAAAAGTAATAACACCATACAACAAGTGCATCACTCGAGGTGAAATAACATTCAACTGTAACAACATACATCAAAAACTACTATATCACCATGGGTACTTGGATTATACCTCTTAACATGGGTTATGTACTCCCATGAATGATCTCTTAACCAAGGACCGACTCAACCTAGTCTAATGTATACCTTTCCCACATAGTAAGAAAAAAGAATTGTAACATCCTGACCCCGGTTCCACACACTGGTTCCCTGAGAAGGTTAGTCAGATGACCTCAAGTGTGCCTCCTTGTATGTCATAGGCTAACGAATAGCAGTGCGGTTCTATTATATCAACATGGGGAGACTATTACCTCTTTATCAAATTAGCACTACAGCGGGAATAAACACACAATAACCAAAAGATAATAACCCACAACCAGAATAATGACACAACCATTACCGACCAATAATACATGATGAAGCAGAATAGGAAAACAATATCCAAACCAAAAATAGACATTTCAATCCAAATATGTGTCCAGTGTAAAATGAAAACTGAAATAATGACACATTGATACTCTTAAGCAGGTCCTAATACCAATTACAGTTACCTCATCCATTTTCCACCGCAATTGTAACGCCCTAACTCCAGTTTCCCAGTGTCGGTGCATAATTTTATTACAATGGAATGATCATCAGAAATCAAATCCCAAACGAATGATTAGTTTAGTAGCCTTGGAAAAACTAGATATGAACATAAGTTTTACATTACATTATGAAATGAAAAACAACATATTACATCCTTTGAAAACACTCATATTAATTAGATTATCCTTATAGGTTAGTCATAATGTGATTCTTTTAATCCTAGGGAAAAATGAAACATAAAAAAGGGGTGAGCATAGATGATTAGAAAGGATATACAATATAGCAGAGGCTATCAAAAATTAGCATAAACGTTTAAGGTAAGGTATAAAACTCAAACACAATCCTTTAAAACATTATCTTCATCATAATATGGAAAGAATAAATCAAATAATTCCATTTAATCATTCATATGGAAATTATAATAGTCGAATAATCATAAGTAATATCAATAACTAATCACGTAATGAGGAAATGAAAAAATTGGGACATCATAACCATACCATCAAGGCCTCGTGCCAAGACTATAAATAACCATGCCATCAAGGCCTCATTCCAAGACACTAGTTCTTATTAGGAGACCTACCAATGCATCAAGGGGCTATAACAGTCCCTACGTGTCACTGACTAAGTCCAATTCATTCCTTATATGAAAAGGGTGAAACATAACATAAACATTCTTATTAAAACTAACATATTAATTATTAATACTTTAACTATAAACCATGAATGTTATCAAAATATAACATCCACATTTAAACATATAATAAAACCTTCAACAAAATATGAAAGATTGTATCATACTAAATCAAACTCAATTAAGTATTAAATCCAACAAAGGATGTTTACATATATGAAAATAATCTAACAAAGTCATTAAAAATCTTTGAGAGTAATATCCATTTTTACATTAAAATCATTTAAAAGCTATGGCATTTTAAAATAAAACATTTATTTTGAAAATAACATTTGAAATCTTGTAAGTGAAGCTTCAAAATGTTAAGGTTTCATAAAGGCATAAATTATCTACCTACATCGTATATATTAAAAACATTCTTTCCTTAATTTTATCAAAAAGGTCATAAAGTACCTCGTTTGGAAAATTATAGAAAGGTTATTTTGAAAAAAAATTATAAAAATTCAGACATGGGTAAAAATTTCTTTAAAAAATTGTCAATAATATTTTCAAATACATTCTAAGAAACATGGACATGGATGATAAATATGTCCCATTAGATACCTGCATATAAACAAACTCAGATAATAATGAAGTTGTGAAATTAACCCTTACCTTATACTTTATTTTAGTAAATGGTGAATTAATCCCATTTATAATGGTTAAATAATGTTATTAAATTTTACCAGAACCATATCCATATTTATGATATAATGTATGATCGTCTTATGTCATATTGTTAATAATATTTCTGTATTACCATTGTTTTGAGTGTTAACTACTTTATTTTCCTATGTATATTTTATTGTGTAAGTCATGTTTGTTATGAATAGGATGTATTTTATTAATATATAGAATGATGTAAAGTTATTAATAATTATTTTTAATTATCATATAAATTTTATAATCATTATTAAATGGTTAGCATCTCTAGGCATCGTGGAGAAGGTAGGTCGTACGTACATACGAGTGACGGTACCATTCACTTGATGGTTAAATGGTATGGAATTGGATGGTATATTAATTATACAGAATCATTATAATGTTATATTCATTATTTATATCCATTATACACATCATTATACCCATCTAAATAATGTAGTGTTGAATAACAAATTACACCATGATGTAGAGATAGTAAGTTGTATGTACGCATGCATGGTGATATTGTTATTAGTAAGATGGATAAAAGGAGGAATATAGTATTAACATAATCATAATAACATGTAATCATGTATATGATACTATATTTATTACTTTAATATGAAAATAACATAGAAGGAGGAAGTAGAAGAAAAAAATAAATTGAAAGGAATCAATAAAACAATTACCACTTCTTGGAGCATCTCCTTTTGATTTGCAAAAAAGGACTCTTTAATATGGATTTATGCACAAATTATGGCCTCTAGGATTAAGTGAGGTAATTGTTTTAGGAGAATAGGGTAGTTTTTTACTAAGAAAAATGTCTTTATAGGGGTGAATAAAAGAGAAGGAGAGGTGCTCTTCAATAAGAGAGGGGATGGTCACTTTTTGGAAACTCCAAAACTATTAAATTATTATAAATTTAGTTTTTAGTTTAAAATAGATCCAAAGTGATTTATTTAAAGGATAATATATGTATGGGTATATATAATCACATACAATGATTTTTAGATTAGTTTATGTCACAAAATTAACCTTATCTTTTAAATTTTACCCTTAGTTAAACAGTTTAACTCTTACTATGTTTACTTGTCCCATTATAATATATGGTTAATATAGTTAATATAAAATTTCAATAAAACTCCAATAAGTTAATTTAATACAAATTAAAATTATTCTAGTTATTTTGATGAATCTGATATTTTTATGAATTTTATATCTTTTAATTAAACATTATTTATTTTAAAGTATCATTTATGTTAATTTTGATACTAGTTAATATTTACATTTTTAAAAATATCAAACCAACATGATAATTTTAAACCAATGCTTTAAATTTGTCTATAAAATCTTCTTGTTATATATAAAATTATTTGATGTCATTAATTAAGTAAAATTATATTTATTTTAATATTTTTATATCATTTAATTGATTCTACCTTTAATAATTAAATTACTCTATCATTATTATGTCACTATTTAATTTAATTATTTATTTCATAAAATTATATATAAATTACCATTATATAGATAGAATTTTTATATTTATAAATAATATTTCTAGTCAACCATATCAATTATGTAATATCATATTGAAAATGATATAGTTATTAAAATTTGAATACGACATTTTTAACTCGTCTTTAAATAAAATCTAATAAATGTCTTAATCTAAAACAAGTGGATTAAAAAGAATCATATTTTTAAAATAAGGTTTATTTTAATATAAAAATACATATCCAATGAAACAAGAAAAAATTTTAGGGTAATATTATAATATTATTTTAACCTTTAATTACTTTATTTACCTTTAACCGTGGTATATAAAATCCAAAAGTTACTATTCACCCAAAAAATTGAACCCATTGGACCACATTTTTTATAATAATTAAAAACATGTATGCTCATATTTATAAATTCAACTCACAAAAGTAGTAAAATTATTTTTATTGTAAATCTCATTGATGTATCTAGAAGGCAGGTAAAAGAGACGTTCAAAAGTTCAAGAAAATAATATCTAATTATATTATAAAATTATTCCAATAAACTATATTGGATTAATATATTTATTATTTATCTATTTTACCTTTAAAATCAATTTATAAAAAAATAGTTATTTAAATGAAAAAGTCAGTTTTTAACAATAATGCAGTATTTTTCACTATTCATCAAAAATTGAAACTTTTTGAAAAAATAACAAAAAAATAACCCTAAGATAATTTTGATGTTAAAAATTCAAAAATGAAGTCCATTTAAAAAAATAAAATTTAAAATTTTCATAATTTGGTTAATAAAATTCATAAATACTTTTTAAATGGCTAGTTTTATAGGTCATGGTACGCTCGAACTCAATGTTGTGTGCAGTAAAAGCTATTGAAATATTTAAAAAGAAGCATATTGTTGAAGATTGTGGTGTTAAATTCTTCCCTTATTCAAATAATATTTTCCCAAAAATTTCTAGAATATCACTTCATAAAAAATATTTGGTTGGTTCTTAATCATAAGTTCATCATGTTCCCATGTCGCCTCTTCCATTTTATGGTTTCTCCAAATAACTTTTACCAGAAGAGTCATATGACTTCTCAACACTTGTTCTCTACTGTCAAGAATCATGATAAGAACTTCACAGTAAGTTAGATCAGGTTCAAATTCTATTTCTTCATAGGTGAGTAAAAGCATTGGGAATTATATATATTTCCTTAAGAGTGATGTGCGGAATACATCATAAAATTTGGAGAGACTTATCGATATTGGAAAATGGTAAGACATAGTGCCAATTCATTCAAGAATTTCAAAATCTCCAATGTTTTTAAGAATTAATTTACCCTTCTTACTGAATTGTAGACACCCTTCCCTAGAGATACCTTTAAGAAAACATGATCACCCTCTTAAAATTCCAAATCCTTCCTTTGGTTATCAGCATAACTCTTTTTCCCACTTTGATCTATTTTGATATGGGTCTGAATAGTCTTTACATTCAACAATTTTTGGACCTATGAGTTTTCATTCACCAACATCATCCTGACAAGTCAGTGTACGACATCTCTTTCCATATAACGCTTCATATGGTGAAATATGAATACTTGAATTAAAGAAATTGTTATAAGAATATTCTAATAGAGGTAAATACTGATCCCACATACCTTCAAAGTAACATGAGAAAAATCTCAACATGTCTTATAAAGTTTGAATAGTCCTTTTTTATTTTCTAGCAGTTTGAGGGTGGTATGCAGTTCTCAAACAAAGATCAATATCTAGGGCCTTCTAAATAACTTTCCATAATTTTTATGTAAAATGGGGATCACATTCAGAAAAAATCTATAGGGGTATACCATGAAGACTTACAACATCATTAATATATAGTCTTTCTAACCGTTCATGTGTTAAATATTATCTTATAGAAAAAAATGTGCTTAATTGGTAAGATGGTCAACAATAACCCATATCACATCATTTCTTCTAGGAGTCTTTGGTAACCCCATGAAAAATTCCATCGTAATATCATACCATTTCTATACAGGTATAGGAATATATTTCATGACCCCTCTAGTATGGTATCTTCTATCCTTCACATATTGAAAAACTAAATATCTCAACACATAATCAGCAATATCCCTCTTCATGTTATCCCACAGAAAATAATACTTCAAATCATTGTACATCATATTATCACCAAGGTGTATAGAGAAATTGGATCAATGAGTACCATCTGATAATTCCATTTTTAGCTGAGGTATAACTGGAACACAAAGCCTCTTCCCAAATTTCAAAATACCATCTTAAAATATTAATTCAATTATTCTCCCTTCATTCACAGATTTAATTTTCTTTTGAAACTCATCATCATCAGACTGAGAACTTTTTATCCTTTCCATTAAATATGTTTTAGAATCCAAAAAGTAGTGATGTTTCACCATCCATGATAATTACCTTATCTATATTTACTAGATCCATAAACATTGGATCCCTTTAAACTATCATTTTGTTTAGAACTCCATGGTCCTTTCTACTCAAAGCATTTGCCACCTTATTTTCTTTCCCTAGGTGGTATTGTATTGTGAAATCATAATCTTTGCGTATCTCAAGCCATATCCTTTGTCTCATGTTGAGTTCTTTCTATGAGAAAATATATTTCAAACTCTTATGATCAGTATATATCTCAGATCCTTCACTGTAGAAATAGTGTCTCTATATCATTAGATCAAATATTCCTACTAATAACTCAAGGTCATGAGTTGTATAGTTTTGTTAATCAATTATTAATTGCTTTGATGCATAAGTAATAACACAATCATTCTAGACAAGGACACAACCAAGTCCTTTCCTTGATGTATCACTATAAATAACAGACCCATCATTCCCAAATGGAAAATTCAAGAAAGAAGAATTGACTAATATTATCTTCAATTCTTCAAAACATTCTTCACACACTTTTTTCCAAAAAAATCTATCCCCTTTACATATGAACTTTGTTAATAGGTTTTTCAATCATGAGAAATTCTAGAAAAAACACCGATAGTAACCTACTAAACTAATAAAACTACATACCCCGGTTATACTCATCGGTGATGGAAATTCTTGGATTACCTTTTTCCTTACAGGATAAACATATATTCCATCCTTGGAGACAATATGGCCAAGAAAAGAAATTTCCTAAATCCAGAATTCACACTTGATAAACTACCCATATAGTTCATTTTTTCTAAGAGTCTTTAGAACAATCTACAAGTTCTTCTCATGTTCTTAGTAGATTTTGGAGTATACTAATATATCATCATTAAATACTACAAAAAAATCATCAAGATATTCTTTGAACACTTTTTTAATTAGATACATAAAAATAGAGGGTGCATTAGACAATCAAAATGAAATTACTATAAATTCGTAATGACCATACCTCGTTCAGAATATTGTATTAGGAATATATTACTTTTTTACACACAATTTAAGATATCCATAACAAAGGTTAATATTTGAAAAATACTAAGATCTGTGAAATTTATCAAATAAATCATCAATTCAAGTTAAAGGATTATTGTTCCTTATTGTTATAGCATTAATTTCCCTATAGTTAATGCACAACCTCATTGATCCATATTTCATAACAAAAAGGACATAGTCTCCCCATGGAGAAACTCTAGGGTGAATAAATAACTTATTACTCAACTCATATAGTTATTTCTTAAGATATATTAATTACACAATTTCCATTCTATCAGGAGTTTTTGATATTGGCCTTGCATCATGGATTAAATTAATAATAAACCCAACTTCCCACTATGGAGGATGTCTAGGTAAATCTTATGTGAACATATCAATATATTATCATGAAATAGGTGCATACTCAATTTGAATATTTCTTTCATCATCCGTAAAAGTTATTTTCTATTCCTCTATAAGAATCCCATTCTTTAAAGCTACCATGGGTAGGTTTTGATAATAATCAGGTGATGAAGTTTCTACTCTAAAGATAATGGATTCTAAATTTTCTTCACAAATTGCAACTTACTACTTCTTATAATAAATTTTCGCATTATAGTTTGATATCCAATCCATACTGAGGATTATATAAAAGTTGACCATAGGTATGATAATAAAGTCATCTGATAAAGAATGGTTATATTTTATAATGTGAATTGTCTGGCACATCTTTGTTGTAATGAGACTTCCCTTAAGGATTTTGACTAATAACTCCCTTGTTAATTTTAATTGGAAGTATCTAATTTTTAAAGAAAACTAGGAATCTATAATTCAATGAGAGGATCTATAATCAAATATGGATTTTTCTAAATTTGAGGAAATGATTAAAATATCTACCACCACATCATTAGGAACTTCATCCTTAGCAGTTGTGATCACAAAATATTTGTCTTTCTTCCTTTCCCTATTATAGGGAAATATTCCTTGACACTTATGACAATCATTTTCATAATGTCCCAACTCATTAAAATTGTAAAATTGAATATTGGTTGCTTATTTCTTTCCCATGAAATCACAAGCTTGGTTTTCGTTTTCTTCACACTTGTAACAATCTTTCATCCCCTTTTGGAAAGTACTGGGGTGTTTCTTCCAACAATAACTACAGGGTGGAATTTCAACTTTTCCCTTCATCCCCTTATTTCCGTTTCCATAGTGTTCAGTGGCCCTCTTCTTCTCTTTCTTTACATTGAAGTTATAAGACTTAGAGAATTCATTTTCGTCTTGATAGCACATTAGGATAGATATTTGTAGGATGATTACTATTGTGAGACTAATTACCATTACAGGAATGGTTTTAAACCATAAAATAATTGATCAATATTACTTCTTGGGTTATGTATTCAGTCTACAACATTCTTTTTTAACCTTGTGAATTTTGATTCATACATTCCAATATTGTCATCCTCCTTCTACATTATACACAGAAATTATCTCTCTATATCCGCTCATTGATCATAAGGAAATTATTTTTCTAGGAATATTTCCTTAAATTAAATACATTCCATATTTTATACCTCTTTATCCTCCTTCAAGTTTTGAATTAATGACCACCATTGATCTACATCACTTGATATACGATAGACTTCTATAGCAAATTTTTCCCTTTCGTTAAAACCCATAGTAAGAAATATTTTCTATAAGGAACTTATCCACTGCTCAGCTACAAAAGGATTTCTAGACCCATTTAATTTTGGGGGTTGTTTCCTCATGAATTAGTCTTACATTGATCCTCCGCGTTGCGGAGCAGGCTGCTTCATACAGGTAAGTTTATTATTCATAACATGAGTTAGCTATCCCAGTATAGTTATAATGTTTTCAGCAACAATTGTTTCACTACCTCCACTATCATTATCATTCGTAATAGGGAAATCCATACATGGATTATCTATGTTTACATGGTTTCCATTCCTTCCACTAGGCTCCATTTTTAAAAAATGACATTCACAAGATTTGGTTATGAATCGTAATGTGTAATTTAAAAATACCTAAAATAAATTGAAAATTTTATGCATATCTAATATCATAATCCTAAAAATGGTTTCTCTGGGTACATATTTAATTTTAAATCCTTCATAATGGTTAAAAAAGAAAATTTGATTTATAATAAGCATATCCCTTGAGAGTGTCAAACCAAGTGCATAGTAAGGCCAATTATTGTGTACCATGTTACCCCGAGTCAAGCCCGGAACACCTTGTAAGAGTTATTACTTCTAGGTATATCTTTTCCAAAACCACTTCCTCTTTTTTTATCAATAAATTTATTTATTTTCTAGTAATACCCACATAATCTTTATTTTATTAAAATTCTAGGATGTTCTACTATACTTATCCTTAAAGTCTATCTTAGGGTAATATTCCATAATCAAGGTTTTTCTAAATCTAAGGTCTATACTAAACTTCCTCTAATACCAACTATACCACCCCAACCCCATTTTCCCAGAGCAAGTGCAATATTTTATTACATTGTGATGATCACAAGAAATCAAATCCTGAAAGACCGATCAGATTAGTAGCCTTTGATAAACTATATACAAACATAAGGTTTACATTGTATCATAAAATAAAAAACAACATAGTATGTCCTTTTAAAACAATAATATTATTTAGACTATCCCAATAGGTTATTCATAATATAATTCTTTGAATCCTATGAAAAAATGAAACATAAGAAAGGGGTGAGCTCAGATGCTCTGTAAGGATAAACAATATAGCAGAAGCTAGAATAAATAAGCATAAACATTTAAGGAAAGTTATAAAACTGAAACAAAAGCCTTTTAAAGATAATATTCAGCATAATATGGCAAGAATAAATCAAATAATTTCATTTAAACATTCAGATGGATATTATAATAGTAAAATAATCACATATAATATCAATAAATAATCACATAACTAGGAAATTCATAATGCCAGACATCATAACCATATTTTTAAGGCCTCGTACCAAAACCATAAAAAATAATACCATTAAGGCATCATTCCAAGAAACTAGTTTGTGTCATGATACCTACCGATGCATCAAGGGGGTATAGAGGGCCCCACGCATTACTTATTAAGTCTAATGCATTCCTTAAATTAAAATATTGAAACTTAACATAAACATTCAGATTAAAACTAGCATATGAAATGTTAAAACTTTTACCATAAAACATGAATGTTATAAAAATAGTACATCCAAAATAAAAAATATAATAAAAACTTCAATATAATATGGAAGATTTTATTATACTAAATCAACCTCAATTAAGCATAAAATCCATTAAAGTATGTTGACATAGATGAAAATAATCTAAGAAAATCATTAAAAATCATTAAGAGAAATATCCATTGTTACTTTGAAATCATTTCAAACCAGTGCCATTATAAAAGAAATCATTTATTTTGAAAATAACCTTGTATGATTGTAAGGGAATCTTCAAAATGTTATGGCATCATAACAGTGGAAAATAGTCACTTGCGTCATATAAGTTAAAAAACATTCTTTCTTTAATTTTTCAAAAAGTTCATAAAGTATCTCATTTGGAAAACGATGCAAGTATTCCTTTCAAAAAATTTTATAAAAATTATAACATGGGTAAAAATTTCTTTAATGAATTTTCAATAATATTACGAAATTAATTTTAAGAAACATGGACATGGATGGTAAAGATGTCCCAATAGATACTTATGTCTAAATAACCTCAGAGAATAATGTGTTGTGAAATTAACCCTTACCTAATACTTTTCATAAGTCGAGGGAGTGTTAAAATCCCGTATAATGGTTAAAAAATGTTATTAAATTATACTAGAATCATATACATATTTATTATATCATATATGATCCTCTTGTATCATTTTTTAATAATATTTCAGTATTATCATTGTTTCAAGTGTTAACTGCTTCTTTTTTCTATGCATGTTTTGTATTATAAGTCATGTTTGTTATGAATAAGATGTATTTTATTAATATATATAAATATATAAAGTTCATAATAATTATTTTTAATCATACTATAAATTTTATAATCATTCTTGAATGGTTAACATGGAGAATTAATCTCACTACGTCATGGAGACGGTAGGTCGTACATACGCACATGCGACAGTATCATTCCCTTGATGGTTAAATTATATAGAATTGGATGGTATATTAATTATAAAAAATAATTTTCATGTTATATTAATTATTTATATCCATTTTAATCATCATTATTCCCATCCAAATAAAGTAGTGTTGAATAAAAAATTACACCATGGTGTGGAGATTGTAAGTCGTTCGTACGCACACATGGTGATATTGTTATTTGTATGATGGATAAAAGGAGGAATATGATAATACCATAATCATAATAACATATCATCATGTAGATGATATTTTAGTTAATAATTTATTATGTAAACAACATAGGAAGTGTAAGTATAAGAATAAATGAAATTTAATGGAATTGGTAAAACAATTACCTCTTCTTTGAGAGTCTCCTTTTCATTTTCACAAAAGGGATTCTTAGGATGGATTTCTGCCCAAATTATGGCCTCTAAGATGAAGTGAAGGATGTTTATAGGATAATTGTGTAGGTTTTATCTGAGAAAAAATTATTTAGAAGTGTGAATAATAAATAAGGAGTGGTTCTCTTTAAAAATATAGGGGAGGGGCACATTTGTAAACTCCAAAACTGTTAAATTGTTATAAATTTATTTTGGGTTTTTAATAGCTCCAATGTGAGTTATTTAAAGGAAAATATAATTATGGGTCTAAATACTCTCATAAACTGATATTTATACATGTTTACATCACAAAATCAACCTTATCTTATGTATTTTACCCTTAGTTAGACAGTTTAACTCTTAGTGTGTTTGTTTTTCCTTTTATAATACACGGTTAATATAGTAACTATAAAATTTCAAAAAAAACCTAGTTGGATAATTTTTTACATATTAAAATTATCTTAGTTTGTTAGAAAAACCTTATATTTTTATTAATTTTATAATATTTAATTAAATATTATTTATTTTAAATTATGATTTATGTCAATTTTGATACTGTTCAATATTTAAATTTTTAAAAATTTCAATATAACATGATAACTTTAAAAAAATATTTCATATATCCCACTAAAATGTCAATTTTTTTATAAAATTCGTTTATTTTATTAACTAATTCATGTTATATTTATTTTAATATTTTTAATATCATTTAATTGAATCTTCCATTAATAATTCAATTACGACATCATTATTGTGTCACCATTTAATTTAATTATTTACTTCCAAAAATTATAAATAAATTACAATTATGTATATAAACATTTTACCTTTATAAATACTATTAATAGTTGACCATATCACTTATACAATCTCATATTAAAAATGATATATTTATTATATTTTGAATATGAAATTTTTAACTCTTCTTTAAATAAAATATTATAAATGTCCAAATCTAACACAAGTGGATTAAAAAGCCCGTATTTTCTACCTATGGTTTATTTTAGTTGAAAAATAACTTATAAAATGAAATTAGGACAATTGTTAGGGTAATATTATATTATTATAATATTATTTTTACCTTTTATTACCCTATATACCTTTAACCATGGTAAATAAAATCCAAAAGGGACTATTCACCAAAAAATTGATCCTATTAGACCACATTATTCATAATTATTACAACCATGTATGTCCATTTTTTGAAATTGAATTCACAGTTTCGATAAAATAATGTGTTATAAAAATCCCGTATATGTGGCTAGAATGTGGGTAAAAGAGACGTTCAAAAGTTTAATAATTTTTTGTATCTAATTACATTATAAAATGATTACAATGAATTGTATTGGATTAATGTATGTATTATTTATATACTTTGACTTTAAAATCAATTTACATTAAAATAATTATTTAAATGAAAAATTTAGTTTTTTACAACTATGTAGTATTTTTGACTATTCATAAAAAAATTGAAACTTTTCAGAAAAAATACCAAAAAAATAACTCTATTATAAATTTGATGTTATGAATTCAAAAAGGAAGTCTATTTAAAAAATAAAATTTATAATTTTCATAATTTTTTTAAATAAAATTCCTAACTGTTTGTTAAACAGCTAGTTTGATAGGTCATGGTGCGCTTCAACTCTGGTTTGTGTGCAATATAATCTATTGAAATATCTAAAAAGAAGAACATTTTTGAAGCATGGGGTGTTACACCAAGTCATCCATATGACATATGGAACTTTCCCTTATCCTGTCTTATAAACATGAATTCTATTTGGATACTGGTTAGGCAGCCAGGGTAGGGTGCGAGTACGACTTAATAGGCCCCCAACTAATGGTGTTTTATATAATTTACATTCAATAACAGTTTATGTGATTGTTTAAAGAATAAATTATAATTAAGAAATTAAACAGTTAGCACATTTTATTGTTCTTTAATTAATAACATAATTCCCTAAGTGCACAATGACACCCATACTATTAATACCTTCTTAGACCCATATCTGAGTCTAAACTATCCCCAAGGGATATCAAATTTCACAATACCATGGTTATTATTTTTAATTTTATTTCAAATCAAATCATGGACTATTGGAACCATTGTCCAACGCCAATATCATGGGTGTAGAACGTCATTTCTAAACCCACGTGGTAATTTAGATCCTCATACCATATCCCACACCTCAATGTCAAATGGGTATTTTGGAGCATTAATACTTATCTCACACTCAATGTCACATATGGTTATTAGGAGCCTATGTCCCTATCCCACACCTCAATGTAACATATGTGTATTTGCAGAATCTTTCTCTACCCCACACTCACTAACAAATATGGGTATTCAAAGCCTCAGTCCCTGTCCCACACATCAATGTCACATATATCACAAATATCACAATATCAAACAAATCAAAATTATATATACAAGAAGTCTATGAATCTTTAACCTTTTTATCAAACATTATCATTAAAGTGTCCCTTTTTAATTTATCACAATAATCGTAATTATTTATTTCAATCACAAGGAATAATATGAAAAATTCACTATTAATCAAATTATCTACACTTAATCAAATATTTTGTTAACCCTTCATGGTTAAGACAAACATCCCTTTATGTCGATTAATCAATCAATTCAATATCCAATTAATCAATCAATTTCATAATACCACCAGTTGACCAATTTTATAACCCCATTATCCCATCAATTTTATAATCATGATTCAACCAATTTCAATTTCCCCAATTCAACCCAAATCATTATCACATGGAAATTTAGTTAAATCAATTTGAATTCAGATGAATTTTTTTAATTAGGGAAATTGAAATTTCACAATTACATAAACTTAATTAAATCAATATTATCGTATTTGAAATTTATACCACGTACCTCAAGATATATAAAGAACCTTTGCCAATAGAAATCCACAATTGAAGCAGAATAACTAGGGTCATGATGAAGAATGAGACCTAGATCAAAAAACTATATCCAATATCAAACAAATTATATCTAAAAAAACCTAGATTTTGATACATTACCAATATAGTAAAACATACCTTAAAAATATGATATAAATATGGGAGAGAGGGATAAAACCATTTGGTAAGAGAATCACTTACAAGGATAGGTGCAGATTCTTAAATCTACTCTTTGATTCATCAATAATGTAGAATGTAAGCCTTTGAAATCCATCCAGAAGCCACAAAAAATGAGATAAATCCTTTAGGATCGAGTTGGGTCAAATTACGGTGATGTTCGGGGGGTTCAGAAATTTTCAATCTAAGGTGCACACTATTTTTTGGGTAAGGGCACATAGTTTTTCAAATAGTACTACCTAATTGTGTGCATCTCCTGTGGGGGTTCATAGTTACTTTTAATAGGGTGAATGATTTGAAAAATCAAGTGCCAAATATATAATC
Source organism: Viscum album (assembly GCA_963277665.1). NCBI lineage: Eukaryota > Viridiplantae > Streptophyta > Magnoliopsida > Santalales > Viscaceae > Viscum > Viscum album. Next base: position 1,885,687,123 of record OY728132.1, read on the forward strand.
CCTCCCTCTCTAGGTTTTCTATGTTTTTTGGGGTAGGGAGCATGGTTTTGGAAAATCATGCTCTAACCATGTACTTACCAAAATCCCTCCAAAAACATACAAATTTTACACAAATTCATCCAATAAAAACCCATACAAGATATACTCAAAAAAGGAAAAGGTGTACCTATAAATGAGATCAATAAATTTCTAGAAATTTTTGGGGTCATACAAAATTGTTTTTGTAATTGTATTTTCTTGGGCCAGTAAGGTTAGCAATTAAGTATTTGGGAACCTAAATCAATTTGGGCTATCAAAATACTTTAACATTTAAAATCAAAAAAAATCATGGAAAATTCTTACTTAACTCTAGAAAACTATCTTTTTTCAAACTATAATAATTTTCATAGTTCCCTAGCATAATGTAATGAAAATAAGTAACTTTTGAATGATTTTTATTCTTGAAACTCAGTATAAAAAATCTTGTAAAATTTTGGTTTTCACCTTCAATTCTTCTTCCAAATTTATTTTTATGAATTTATTTTTTCCAAAGATTTTATTTAAATAAATTTTACCTTTTCTAAATACACTAGAAGAATACTTAAAATTTTTAACTCCATTTTGTAATTTTTCAATTATATTTACTTGTTCATCAAATGATGCAACAGAATTTTCTACGTTGGTTTTTAGAGTTAATATTGCTTAGTTAAGTATTATTTTTCATTAATCAATTCACTATTCGAACTATTATTGGTTTCATTTTTTATTTTTAAATATTCATACTATGCTTATAACATGGAACAATCTATATTGTTCCTCAATAGAAATATTTCCATTTTCGGGACAAGTTTCATTTTTAGAAGAAGAGTAATTTTTGTACCTAGTTAGTTTTTTACATAATACACATGTTGGCTTTCAGATTATAATTCTCATATTCTGATTCTAAAGATAAACCACCACTAGAATCTTCTAAAACACTCAATGTTTCATTCATGTAATATTTATCATTCTTCTTATAACCAAATTTCTTGAATTATTTCCTTACTAACCTTTTATCATTTTGAAGCTATTGACAATCAGTCTTGGTATGTCCAAGATTCTTACATTCATAACATATCGATTATTTATAATTTCCATCTAAGTTCTTGTACTTTTTGAATGGTTTCTTAAATCCTCTTCTCTGTTCCTAATTTTTTTGAACATTTAGTAAAATTGAGTGAGATCACAATCCAAATTAGAATTAAAGGAATAGTTTTCATTAGATCACTAGACTATTTTAATTTATTTGAACTTCTTGTCATAATTTGAAGTTTAGACCTTTAAAGAATCATTATACTTTTTAAATAACTTATGATATCCAACATTAGATTACATATCTGCTTCATACATCATTATAGTTTCAATAAGATCATTTATTTTAAAACTTTTTACATATATTAACTATCTGATAGAAACTGATATACCACTCTCCTTTGGTGGAAGTATTCTAAAAACATTCTGATATTGATCTAGTTCAGTAATTGTTTCACCTAGGAAAGAAGCATTATTCAATATTTCTATAAGCCTTCAATTTAGTTGTATGATAATATTTCCATCCATCATACTAAAAGAATCAAATATTAATTTAGAAGTATTATATTTTAGATCCATCGTACTATATATTCCTTCATAAGAAACTGAAATTATAGACCAAATTTACTATTCTATTTGGAAATGAGAAAACTTATTGAACTCATCTGATCCTAATCCATATATTATATCATTCATAGCTTTATAATTAATATTATAGTCTACTTCAGTTATAGCACCCCAAGTTTCTAGTTTTATCTTTAGAATTCCATAAGGCTTCATGGATTTTAAATATACCTTGAACTCAATGTTTTTTAAATATATATCATCCTTACCTTCCAAAATACAAAATTATTTCCATTAAAATAGGTTTTTCTGAACATTTAAATTTCTTCTCTATTATTAGTTATTGTGTCCATTATTGAAGAGATATTTAGATTTCAATTGTTTACTACTATGAACTCAAGAATCACACCTCTGATACAAAATGTTTTAAGATTATGACTATAAAAGTACTCAAGAGGGGGGGGGGGTAATTGAGTTCTTTTAAATTTTATTTTTTATTATAAAATTCTCCCAATATTTTTTAATATTTACTTCTATACCATTCTTTAATAAAACATGCAGTTGAAATAAAGGAAAAAATAAATAGACACAATGATATTTATAATGGTTTGGGGAATAAAAGTCCCCTAGTCCACTCAATCACCACTTTTCTCCATGTACATGATGATTTTCACTAGACCAGTCATTTTCTAGGGAACCAGTTGTTTTCCCATGGAATTCACGACTAAGCGCAAGTAGTCGACACTTGGTACAAGAACATGAAAATTAAACCAGTATCAAAAAAATGTATTAACAAGAAATATCCTTCAATGATTATTTTACTGGGATCCTTTACAATGAATGATAGAAACAAAAATAGTTTACAAACTTTAGCTCACAACTACATAAAATGGTTGACATGAAATAACAATAATTGAGAGAAATAATCTTATAGAGTAAAAAACTCCAGGATAATCTTCTAATCATAGAAAATGTAACTGATAAGCACAAATGAAAAATAGAAACTTCTCTATTATTATTCATGAAGAGAAACATAGTGTCTTTGTTGATGATTTTAAATAATAATTTATATTTTTGTAAATTTTTTTTCTCATTTATAAGATTGATTTTTCACAAAAATTATATTCTCAATTTTAAATTTGAACAAGGAATCTTATTTTACCACATTACACATGATCTTTGTAAAGTAGAGATTTGTGACATGTAGTTCTCCTTGTAATTACAATGAAAAAGTAGAAGATTCAAATAAAATATTTTATATTTTTTCTTATATCTAGATACTTGGTTTTTATTATAATTTATTTTATGTGAAAGAAAAAATTGAGCATTTAGGACTTGTACAAAATCATTAAAAACAACACTTGAGTTATTCAGTGATAATAAATACTAATTTTTTGCATGATGTAGTCGAATTGATGCAACATATGAATTTTTTCAAATATCTGAATTTGACATAGTTGCTTTGAAATGACCTAGACATTTTATTTGAATTTCTGATTTACCAAAAATGACGTAGCATATTTCATTATGTGGGAGGTTCACGAAACTGATTTCTTCAAATAACAAATTTCATCGCATAATTGCTTGATGTATCCAATTACTCATGCTGGCGATTGATCATGTATCTGATTACTATACATAACCATTTTATATAGACGTAGGCAATTTCTACATAGGTGATTTCTCAATATAGTCAATTGATGTATCTCTTACCTTCACATAAGTGATTTTTCAACATAGACGAAATTCATCATGTAGTGAGAAGCATTCACATATGAAAATTTCTTAGACATAGACAATTTTTATTCAAAACATCCAGAATCCATACAGTGAGGAATTTACATCCAAACACTTTAGAATAACATAGAAGATGATTAAAAAACATAGAAAAAAATATTATCAGTAAAGTAATAGGGTTATTTAATATCATTAAAAACCGAAGTACATAAAATATATTGGATAAAAATTAGTAGTCCATCAAAAACTACTCATGGTTTTCACTAATTTTTTTAAAAATATTTAAGAAAATTAATTGATCTAAAATGGCACTCATGTATACATTTTTTTATTTTTTAAATAGTGAATACTTATAACAACAACTAAAGATATTATATGGAACTATCACTAGTCAAAACTAAAATATTTTGGAATCATACTTTATATAACCTCCATTTAGTGATCATTAATAATCTGCTAAATATTTTTAGTGACCACTTTTTTAGTTTCTAAAACATTATATTCTAGTATTGAATGGACTAGGTGAGATAGAGGTCCAATCAGTCCCCAAACTCACACTTAAATTATTTTAAAATAAAAAACCCTAGTTAATTCATTGATAGGATAAATCAACTAATAAATCAACCTTTAAGGAATAAATATATGTAAAGAGAAAAAAAAATTTAACCCATACACTTGAAGCACCAAACATTATTGATTATTCTAAGTCATATTTACCCTTTTTCTCTTTCACCTTTGTTAAGTAAATATTATTTTTTGGATTCTAAAGAGATTATTACACCATTTTAATATATATAATTATTAATTTTTTTAAATTAGTGGATACTGTAGGATATAAGAGTCTATTGAATATCACATGTAATTAGATTCATCTAACCACTCTATTAATAAATTTTTATGGATTATTGTTACTTTTGAGAAACGTAATCATAATATATTCACTATTTTTTTTTATGGTTTTTATTTCATTTTAAATTATTTTGAATCATTTTTAATGTCATATGAAACCCCTTTTAAGGGTATGATAATGAGTTCTATAGTAAGTTTACTACTATTAAAGAATAATTGTAATACAATATGGGGAATGTTTTAATATCTTGAAAAGATGGTGTAGTTCATGATAAATTAGGGATTACAAATCACATAAATTTAATGCATACTCTAAGAATAACATTAAATTATAGGAAATCGAGGTTTTTTCATGTTTTATCCAAGGTAGCATCTAATGAATGAATAATTCTTCACCTCCACCCTGATGTGATAGTTGATGAAGGAGGAAATATGTGTATAATATAAATATATCCACTCGAAATTCATTATATTTTTTTTTCTTGATTTTTTTGGGGTATTTTTATGGTAATTACATTTTATTAAATTCCTCACCAACATAGGGTCAATATGGCATCGATTAGGATAAAAAAATTTTATTAGGTATATAGAACAATTTATAATTTTTATACATGCTAATTTTATTCCATATTATTAAAACATATATCTTATGATTTAAGAAGAATATATTTTATTTTTAATGTGTTTCATCGAAGGCGTGACCCACTATTTGTGTTAATATGGGAGAAAATAAATAATTTAATGAGAGTATCATAAAATTTATACATGGATGATATCTCAGTTATCCCAATGAATTAGATTTTTATTGAAATATCTTTTTGGGGTGAAAAATAAAGAATTTTGGGGCGATAGAAATAACTAATTTTTTAAAATAATGCAATCTTAATGATTTTTTAACTAATAAAAATTAATTTCCTTTTATGAAATATGGCTCCAGATCAATTATTCAAATTTATGAAGACTATTGGATTTAATCCTATATAAAAATGATGAAAATGATTAATTTTAGAGTTTTGGGATTAGATTTTGAGGTTTGGATCTTATTTTTGAATATATATTTGAAACATGGAAAACTCATATTTTGTTGAGTGATTGAGCTATTATCCAGGTTTGTCGAACCATTCATCTATTGGAACATGTGGATGTTGTGTCATATTATTTGGGCTTTCCACCCATGTAGGATATAATGGATAAAAAATTCCGTGAGTCACAACTTCTATAGTAATCCCATGATCTGTATGATGTGGTTTAATGAGGTATGTTAAATCATGAGTATGGGATCAATAAATTGTAATTTAGGATTAATGTGATACTATTCAATATAGGTGCATCATTCCTTTGAAATAAATATTATAGAGGCATGAAGTTTGGTTAAGAAACAATGCTTTCCACCTCTGAACCGAGCACCTGGGTTGCCTATGTTGGCCTAAAGGGTGTTCCTGATCCCCATAATATGGAGAAAATAACTGAGGAATCACATTTTCTCAATGGGAATGATTTTTCTTATATGCATTAATTTAAATGAGTAGTATAATTTTACTGAAATTCAAGCATGATGCATCCAGTTATTAGATGCTCATGAAAAGATTAAACTATTGGAAAAGGTACCTATACCCATGGTTTTGAGCCATGGTTATATCCCCCCAAACCATGGTTATTGTCACGACCCGTCCTCGGGGTCCATGTCATGACTACCCCAAGCCTGCCTTCCATAGGCCAGGGGCTGGTGACTAGCACCAAGGCATAATTCCCGGTAAAAAGGGAAGGCATTGCCTTTACAAAGTAAACAAACACACAGAGTAAGCAAGAAGAAGTAAACACTAAGTAAAACTGGGTACAAAAGTAAGTGCGAAAAAGTAAGTGGGCCAGAATACAAACCCAAACTGAAAGTAAAGTACAACTAGAAAGAAAGTAAAGCAACTGAAAGTAAAGAAGCAATGTCGAGCTGTCCTCTCGTACTCCCACCTGAAGGGTGGGTATAGGTAACCACCTCATCTCCTCGGGTCCAGTCGTCCGCTCCGTGTATGTCCCACCCAGTGGTCCACCTCCAGGTACCGACCTGCTCTGCAAGCCTCAACCATGATCAGCGCTGTACATCGTCTGCAACCAACACAACGTAGTGCGGGTATAGCCTGTGTAGGGGTGAGTATAAGCTACTCAGTATGGACCCTAAGACCCCCGAAGGTCTCCCAGAATCCACAAAGGATAATCCACAAAGGAAAGATACAATCACGAAGTAACATCGAACACTACTTAGGTATATTACCATACATATACCTAAGTCATAAATTCCAGTTCGGCTCTAACAACCGAGCCCATGTTCGATTATGTCAACACCGGATAGCACAACACAATCCACACAGGAAATCAAGTCAAGATTCAGCTCACACAGGTATACTTCTTCGTATGATGATAGAGATGATCAGATGTAGCCACTGATTCATCTAAGCCGTCAGACCCACAAACGATAGATAGGTACTAACCCCCGCAACGACCCACAAAGGATCTGACCCACACAGAATCGATAGGTAACTAACCCCCGCAATGACCCACACAGGATCAGACCCACACAGGATTTGTAGGCGTTGGCCCACACAGGACCGCTGAGTGCTGACCCACACAGGATCTAACCCACACAGGATCGAGAGCACTGATCCATGTAGGATCGCTGAGTGATGTAGTCGTCGTCACCGAATCCACGGAGGATTTATGCACAGTCATCATCGTCTTCGTAGTCGCAGCCAGCTCTGGGGTTCCCGCACACAGCAATCTCATTCAGGAGGGTCCGCTCCATGAGCCGAGGGGTTGATACATCAACTAACACATAGTCCAGAGTTGATGTATCCAAAAGTTCTGTATCATTAATAGGAACTCAATGTCACAGATGAGGCGTCAATCGGATGCCCGGTCTAAGAGTTATTGGGTTTTTTGTCCAAGGGGCCCTGTTGGTTTTTAAGTCAAAACCAACCCGACCATACTCCATCTGTGTCCAAACCACGAATGGATTAATCCAAAAGGTCCATCCCACTTAGAGGAATCCAACAACGTCGACGGCACATCAATCGGACGTCCGGAGCTCAGGTTATAAGCGTTTCCGCTCTGAGGGCCCGGTTGGTTACGTGTACGAACCAACCCGGCCGAACCCAAAGTTCTCTGAAACCCTGAGTGTAATATACCTAAATGACCGTCTCAAACCAAGGATCGCATCGCAGCTGACAGTGCATCGATCGGAGGTACGCAGCCCAAGTTATGGGCAGAAGACCGAAAGAGGTTTGGTATTAGGGGGTTCGGGCCCGGTCCGACCCGGCCCGATAACCCCAGGGTCAGCCTGAACCGGGTCCGGGTTCGGCCCTCTTGGGCGCGGCACGGCCTGGGCGGCCCGACCCGGTGCGCTCGCGCGGCCAGCGGCAAGGCGGCTCGGCCGTAACGGCTGAGCGGTGAAGGGGGGGTGCAATGCCCCCCGCGTTGAGAACCCGCGGCCCCCATGTGGGGGGCCACACCTGCTGGCCGACCGGGGGTTACGAACCCCCGGTTTTCCCCTGACCGGTCGGCCTGCTCTGGCCGACCGGATGCTGCGGCCACGGGACCGGCGAGGGCCAGTTCCTCTGTTCCGACGCCGGCGGCCCGGAACTGGCCGCCGGTCCCCCTGCTCCGCCGCGGCCCGGAACCGGCCGTGACCTGGTCCGTCCGGCACGGCGCGCCGGCGCCGCGGCCCCGCTCCATCCGGGGTGCTTTTGTGGTTCTCCGGCGCGACGCGATGGCACCACATCTTTGGTTCGTCGTCAATGGTGTGGCGTGACGGCGCCACGTCTTTGGTTCGTCTTCAACGGCGCTGCGCTTCTCCCCCTTTCCTTAAAAAATTCTTGTGCGGTGCTTCGGCACCGCGTTGCCTTGCTCATGCTGCAAAAATATCAAACAACCAAAAGGGAGAGGTTGGTTGGCCGTGTTTGTACGGTCCGACCCACTCCCGTTATTGCGGTAACAGGCGACTCCAATAGAAAAGAAGAAAGGAAACAGAAGAATTCACGAACAACAATAAAAATAAATCCCTACCTCGTCGAATTTGATGAGTGAGGATTCGTCGCGGAAAGAACCATCATGGAAGAAGGCATCGCGGAGGGAGGATCGTCACGTTGCGGAGAAGCGTCACGGAAGAAGCGTCGCGCCGTCGATCTCCGAAGATCCAGCGTTCTTCTCGTTCTTCGCGTTCTTCGCGTTCTTCATCGAAGAAGAAGGTTTTTTTCCAAATCCTTTCCACACAACAAGTTCCAACCCAAATAAAATAAGAGTTGTCTTATTTTATTAATGCACAAGCCAACGTTTTAATTTCAAAAAGAAATGAAACGAACAATTAATTGAGGAGTTTTAAACCGCCCAATTAATGAGGCGTTTAATATCCAGATTAAACGCAAGATTTGACTTCATTAATAGGGGTGCGGGTGCGTTACTTAAAAGAAAAGAAATGGTGGGGTTCGTGTGGGCCCCACCTCCCAAATATCCTACCAAGTGGGTAGGATATTGTGGGTCCCACATCATCCACTTAACTTAAGTTAAGCAAAATAAAATAAAAAGTGGTTGTACCACTTTTATTTTATTTCTCAACTTAACCCCAAAAATATTAAAAACCACACCCGAGAAAACGCAACTCCGAAAAAGATGTTTCTAAGAAAATATCAGCGTTGTGATTCCATCGGTGTCCTCAAAATATGATTCTAAGCACCGGTTCAAAAGTTAGAAAAACCTGCTCGTTCGTTCACTGAACGTACCTGAGCTAAACTTCAGAAAAAGATTCTGGGCACACCAGGCCTCGGAATTAGGTGCCGTCAGAAACTGCATTCTTGTAAAATCCCAAAGAAAATTAAGAAAAAAATTTCCTTGAATTTTACGGGTCTTTAAATCACTCCCACCTCAGGGATTTACATTCCCATAAAGATATATCATAAACTAGGGAAACAAATGTGGGTACTGAGCACACATCTGAGCCTCCCGCTCCAAAGTGCTCTCCTGGAGGTTCCCGGGCTGCCATCTTATGTGCACTAGAGGAATCGACCATCCACGTAGGACCCACTCCTTTCAATCCTCTATCTCCATCGGGACCTTCGCAAAAGTCACCCCATCATCAACGTCCATCTCCCCATGGTCAATGATATGTGTCGGGTCCTGCACGTATCTCCTCAGCTGGGATACGTGGAAGATGTCGTGCACCCGGTGCAACTGAGGTGGTAGAGCCAGGCGATAAGCCACCTCGCTAATCCTGCTGAGGACCTGGAAAGGTTCGATGAAGTGCGAAGATAAGTTGCCGCCTCGGCCAAATCTCCATAATCCAAGTCGAGGTGAGACCCGCAAGAAGACGTGGTCGCCATCCTCAAACACTAGTGGCCTCCGCCTCCTGTCAACATAAGACTTCTGTCGGCTCTGAGCTGTCCTCATCCGCTCCTGGATGACCTGGACCTTCTCTGTCGTGGCCTAGACCATCTCTGGTCCCACAAGTGCTGACTCCCTAGGGTCAGTCCAGCACAGAAGAGATCTGCAAGGTCGGCCGTACAACGCCTCGTATGGTGTCATCCCGATGGTGGAGTGGTACCTGTTGATGAACGCGAAGTCCACCAAAAGTAGGTGGTCCTCCCAGCTGCGACCAAAGTCGAGGACACATTTTCGGAGCATGTCCTCGAGAGTCTGAATGGTCCTCTCCGTCTGACCATCTTTCTGGGGGTTAAAGGAGGTGCTCAGACGTAGCTGCGTTTCGAACGCCTCCTGCAACCCCTTCCAAAGCCGGGAAGTAAAGCGAGCATCTCGATCAGAGACGTTAGATGATAGAACACCATGAAGCCGTACAATCTCTTGAACGTAGAGACATCCCAAGCTCTCCACTGAGCTCTGCTCTCTGATGGGTAAGAAGTGATCCAACTTGGTGAGTCGGTCGACAATCACCCAAATAGAGTCGTGACCTCTGGAAGTGCGTGGAAGTACAGTCACGAAGTCCATAGATATGCCGTCCCACTTCCACTCTGGGACCTCCAAGGGTTGTACCAAGCCTGCTGTTACCTGGTGCTCTGCCTTCACCTACTGGTAGGTGAGGCATTGAGAAACGAACTCTACCACAGCCTTCTTCATGCCTGGCCACCAGTGTTGTTGTCTGAGATCCTGGTACATCTTTGCCACTCCAGGATGTACCACCAAAGGGGAAGTGTGAAACTCTCTCAGAACCTCCTCTCTTAAATAAACTGGTACCATGGTACGTCCTCTGAAAAGGAATTCGTGCTCTCCTCCTAAGGAGAAACCATCAGGTTCATGTCCTGAGGATATCTGCGCACGCTGCGTCTCATAGTCAGCGTCCTCACACTGTGCCTCTCTGATCCGCTGCAGTAGTGGAGGAGCGACTGTGAGTGACTGAAGGAATTCCGATCCATCTCTATCCACAAAGGATATCTGCAAAGTGGCTAGCTGCTCTGTCGCCTCTCCAAGTAGCTGAATGCCCGTCCTCCTGCTGAGAGCATTGGCTACTATGTTTCCCTTCCCGGGAGTATAGACTATCTCAAAGTCATAGTCCTGGAGGAACTCGAGCCATCGCCACTGGCTCAGGTTCAGGTCCTTCGGAGAGAAAATGTACCTGAGACTCTGATGGTCAGAATAGACTGTAAAGTGCTTGACCATCAGATTTTTTTCCCACATCTTCAGAGTGAAGACCACTGCTGCTAACTCCAGATCATGGGTAGCGTAGTTCTGCTCATGCTCCCTCAACTGACGTGATCCGTAGGTGATCACGGCCCGCTCCTGCATCAGGAAACATCCGAGTCTGGTCCCTGATGCATCCTAGTAAACTACGTACCCAACACCCTCCTCCGGTAGCCTCAAGATAGGCGCGCTAGTCAATCTCTGTCTCAGCTCATGGAAGCTCTGATGAAATCCATCTGACCACACAAAGGGTTTCCCCTTCTTCGTCAAAGCTAAGAGTGGTGCCGCAACTCTAGAGAAGTCTGGCACAAATCTCTGGTAGTATCCAGCTAGTCCCAAGAAACTCCACACCTCCGCCACGCTCCTGGGTGGCTCCCAAGATAGCACTACCTCGATCTTCGCAGGATCTAATGCAACTCCCACCTTAGAGATGACGTGTCCCAATAAGTGAACCCCGCGTATCCAGAACTGACACTTCGAGAGCTTACCATAAAGCTGGTGCTCTCGGAGTGTGTCAAGTACAACCTGCAAGTGGTAGGTGTGCTCCTCCTCAGTGGTCGAGTATATCAAAATGTATTCGATGAAGACCATGACAAATCGATCGAGGTATGGCTGAAATATCCTCTTCATGAGTCCCATGAACACTATGGGAGCATTGGTTACGCCGAATGGAATAACCAAGAACTCATAGTGGTCGTACCGGCATCTGAAGGCCGTCTTCTGCATGTCCTCGTCCCAAAATCTGAGCTGATGATAGCCTGACCTGAGGTCTATCTTCGAGAACCATCGTGATCCCTTTAGCTGATCGAAGAGGTCATCAATCCTCGGTAGCGGATACTTGTTCCTCATTGTCACCTGGTTCAAGCGACGATAGTCGACACAAAGTCGCAAGCTCTCGTCCACCTTCTTGGTGAACAATATCGGGGAATCCCAGGGTGAAAAATTGGGTCGGATGAATCCCTTGCCCTGCAAGTCCTCCAAATGTACCTGTAGCTCTCGAAGCTTGGAGGGAGCCATCCGATATGCTATGGTGGATATTGGGGCTATCCGAGGGTACAGATCAATATAAAAGTCTACCTCTCTGTGAGGAGGTATTCCTTGAACGTCTTCGGGGAAAACGTACGCATACTGATCCACCACTGCAAGAAAACTAGGACTCCGCACATCAACTGCTCCTAGGATGAGTCTAGCCAACTGATGAGTGATGGGTTGTCCTCTCCTCTGCGGGAGTCCATCCTATGCTGCGAAGGCTCCCTTCTCATCGGTGAAGGTGAACCTTCTCCCGTCGGTGTATACACATCGCACCTTGTGCCTAATACAGTCAATCTAATCATGGATTGTAGATAACCAATCCATGCCCAAGATGACGTCGTAAGGCCGCGACGCCGCTACAAGAAGATCCCAGCCAAATCTCTCGCCTCCTAGTGTAATCTCACACTGTCGTCACTAGTGCGTAATCGTCGAGTCTGCTCCCGTAGGAGTCTCTAGCAGTAAGGATTGAGCCAACGACTCTGTCAGAATCTCCGAGCTCCGAACAAGGGCAGAGGCTATGAAAGAATGACTCACTAATGTGTCTATAAAAACTGCAGCAAGGGTGGAATAGACACAAATAGTACCTCGAATCATCTCGGGCACACCGTGGTCGTAGGCCTCCGCTACCTGGAGTTGTGCTGGTCTCTGTTCGCCCGCTCCCTGTGGTCAGGGTGGACCTCCTAGTGGTGGTGGTGGTAGAGCCTCAAAGCATCTCCCACCACCTGCTGCTCGGACAGCTCCTCTGCCTCGTCCTCCTGCTCCATGTGGACTGCTACAGTCGACCCTCTTCCTCTGTCTGGGTAGCCCCTCAACCGTCTACTGCTCCTCGCCACGGCAGGTCGGGCAGTCACAAGCCATGTGGCCCTGCCCGCCGCATGCGTAGCACTATCTGCCTCTCGAAAGACTCGATCTTCGTTGTGTGCCCCGCACCACTGAGCCAGTGTCCTGAGGTCATCTACTTGAGGGTATGGTCTGCCTGGACCCATGAGTAATCCGTCGACTACCTGCTATAGAAGACTCCGCTATGTGCCGCCCTACGGCAGGCCTCGCTGCTGATGCAGGCTCAGCAAGGAAGCTCTCGATCAGAAGGGCTCGCTCTAGTACCCCTACCTGTGTCAGAATGCTGAGGGAGATCAGCGATGCCCTGATCTACTGCCTCAATCCCTGATCGAAGGTCCAGGCCCGGAAGAATGGCTCTCGTACCATGTCTATCAAGTATCGCGAGAGATCGGTAAATCTCGCCGAGTACTGGGCGACCGTCAAGCTGCCATGCCGCAGCTATAGAAGCTCCTGGATGCGCACCGCACGGATGGTGGCTGTGACGAACTCCGAGCGGAAGAGGCTCTCAAATTCCATCCAGAGGAGAGATGCCTCAACGTGCACCTAGAGCATCAAGCTCTACCATCTGCCTACTGCCGCGTGTAGGAGGCTCGCTGCGAGGATCAGCATGAGGTCTGCTAGTGTCTTCACTAACCTAAAAACCCGTACAACTGCCTCCAGCCAATCCTCGGCTGGCTGAGGGTCCATCTCCCCATGGAACCTAGGTGGTCGCTGATGCTGAAACTCATGCAGTGCACTAAGGCAACGTGCGTCATCAGCGGCTGGGGCTGGTAGCATCGGTGGCTCGGCGGGTAGAGGTACCGTCGCTGCCTCTGCTGTCAAAGGGCCCTGTACCGAGGCCTCGTCGCTCGGTGGGTTATCGTCATGCACAACTCTCAGAACCCTAGCTAGCTGCCATCGTGGGGCCATCCTGAATAGAAACAGGTGTACCATGGTCAAACAGTATACCTGGTGAGCTGACACAAGTAATCACAAATAAAACTTGAAACATACATGCAATCAATGTTTTCGTGCATTAAGTTGGAAATCAGAAATCAGGGTCCTGGTGCACGGATACATCGGCCGCCACACCAACACTAGACTCCCTGGACGGATAACCACACTCAATACTCTTAACACTATTAATTCACACAGAAAAAGATCAGAGCCCTGAGTTCTACAGTAGAACCGAACCCCTCTGATACCAATTTGTCACGACCCGTCCTCAGGGTCCGTGTCATGACTATCCCATGCCCGCCTTCCATAGGCCATGGGCTGGTGACTAGCACCAAGGTGTAATTTCCAGTAAAAAGGGAAGGCATTGCCTTTACAAAGTAAACAAACACACAGAGTAAGCAAGAAGAAGTAAACACTAAGTAAAACTGGGTACAAAAGTAAGTGCGAAAAAGTAAGTGGGCCAGAATACAAACCCAAACTGAATGTAAAGTACAACTGGAAAGAAAGTACATCAACTGAAAGTAAAGAAGCAACGTCGAGCCGTCCTCTGGTACTCCCACCTAAAAGGTGGGTACAGGTAACCACCTCAGCTCCTCGGGTCCCGTCGTCCGCTCCGTGTACGTCCCACCCAGTGGTCCACCTCCAGGTACCGACCTGCTCCACAAACCTCAACCTTGATTAGCGTTGTCCGTCGTCTGCAACCAACACAACGTAGTGCGGGCATAGCCCGTGCAGGGGTGAGTATAAGCTACTCAGTAGGGACCCCGAGACCCCCGAAGGTCTCCCATAATCCACCAAGGATAATCCATAAAGGAAAGATACAATCACAAAGTAACTTCCAACACTACTTAGGTATATTCCCATACATATACCTAAGTCATCAATTCCAGTTCGGCTCTAACATCCGAGCCCAAGTCCGATCACGTCCACACAGGATAGCACAACACAATCCACACAGGAAAGCAAGTAAAGATTCAGCGCACACAAGTATACCTCTTCGTATGACGATAGAGATGATCAGATGTGGCCACTAATTCATCTAAGCTGTCGGACCCACAAAGGATCGATAGGTACTAACCCCCGCAATGACCCACAAAGGATCTGACCCACACATGATCGATAGGTAACTAACCCCCGCAATGACCCACACAGGATCAGACCCACACAGGATCTATAGGCGCTGGCCCACACAGGACCGCTGAGCGCAGACCCACACAGGATCTGACCCACACAGGATCGGTAGCACTGATCCACGTAGGATCGCTGAGTGTTGTAGTCGTCTCCGTCGAATCCACGGAGGATTTCTGCACAGTCGTCATCGTCGTCGCAGTCACAGCCAGCTCTAGGGTTCCCGCACACAGCAAGCTCGTTCGGGAGGGTCCGCTCCATGAGCCGAGGGGCTGATACATCAACTGACACATAGTCTGGAGTTTATTTATCCAAAAGTTCCGTATCGTCAACAGGAACTCAACTTCACAGACGGCGCATCAATCGGACGCCCGGTCTGAGAGTTATTGGCTTCTTCGTCCCAGGGGACCGGTTGGTTTTTAAGTCAAAACCAACCCGACCGTACTCCAACTACATCTAAACCTCGATCGTAGTAATCCAAAAGGTCCGTCTCACTTAGAGGAATCCAACAAAGTCTACGACACATTAATCGGACGTCCAAAGCTCAAGTTATAAGCGTTTCCGCTCCGAGGGCCCGGTTGGTTTCGTGTACAAACTAACCCGGCCGAACCCAAAGTTCTCCGAAACCCTGAGTGTAATATTCAGAAATGACCGTCTTGAACCAAGGATCACATCGCAGCTGACGATGCGTCGATCGGAGGTCCGCTGCCCATGTTATGGGCAGATGACCGAAAGAGGTTCGGTATTAGGGGCTTCGGGCCCGGTCCGACCCGGCCCGATACCCCCAGGGTTGGCCCGAACCGGGTCGAGCCGAACCGGGTCTGGGTCCAGACTACCTGGGCGCGGCCCGGTGCGCTGGCGCAGCCAGCGGCCAGGCGGCTCGGCCGTAACGGCCGAGCGGTGAAGGGGGGGCACGCTGCCCCCCGCGTTGAGAACCTGCAGCCCCCTTGTGGGGGGCCGCACCTGCTGGCCGACCGGGGGTTACGAACCCCCGGTTTTCCCCTGACCGGTCGGCCCGCTCTGGCCGGCCGGCTGCTGCCGCCATGGGACCGGCGAGGTCCGGTCCCTCTGTTCTAACGCCGGTGGCTCGGAACCGGCTGTCGGTCCCCCTGCTCCGCCGCGGCCCGGAACCGGCCGTCGGTCCCCCTGCTCTGCCACGGCCCGGAACCGGCCACGGCCTTGGTCCGTCCAGCGCGGCGCGATGGCACCACGGCCCCGCTCCAGGCGGGGTGCTTTTGTGGTTCTTTGTCATGGCGCGACGGCGCCACATCTTTGGTTCATCTTCAACGGCGCGGCGCAACGGTGCCGCATCTTTGTTTTGTCTTCAACGGCGCGGTGCAACAGCGCTGCGCTTCTCCCCCTTTCCTTAAAAAATTCCCGCACGGTGCTTCGGCACTGCGTTTCCTTGCTCGTGCCATAACAATATCAAACAACCAAAAGGGAGAGGAGGGTTTTCCGTGTTTGTGCAGTCTGACCCCCTCCCGTTATTGCGGTAACAGGCGGCTCCAATAGAAAAGAAGAAAGGCAACGGAAGAATTCATGAACAAAAATTAAATTAAATCCCTACCTCGTCGAATTCGATGAGCGAGGATTCGTCACGGAAAAAATCATCGCGGAAGAAGGCATCGTGGAGGGAGGATCGTCGTGTCATGGAGAAGCGTCGCGGAAGAAGGAATGTTCCAGAAGAAGCGTCGCGTCGTCGATCTCCGAGGATCTGGCGTTCTTCGCGTTCTTCGCGTTCTTCGTCGAAGAAGAAGGCTTTTCTCCAAATCCTCTACACTCAACAAGTTCCAACCCAAATAAAATAAGAGTTGTCTTATTTTATTAATGCACAAGCCAACGTTTGAATATCAAAAAGAAACGAAACGAACAATTAATTGAGGAGTTTTACACCGCCCAATTAATGAGGCGTTTAATATCCAGATTAAACGCAAGAGTTGACTTCATTAATAGGGGGTGCGGGTGCGTTACTTAAAAGAAAAGAAACAGTGGGGTTCATGTGGGCCCCCTCTCATAAATATCCTACCAAGTGGGTTGGATATTGTGGGTCCCACATCATCCACTTAACTTAAGTTAGGCAAAATAAAATAAAAATCGGTTGTACCCCTTTTATTTTATTTCTTAACTTAACACCAAAAAAATTAAAAACCACACCCGAGCAAACGAAACTCCGGAAAATATGTTTCTAACCAAATAACAGAGCTGCGATTCCATCGGTGCCCTTGGAATTTGATTCTGAGCACCGGTTCAAAAGTTAGAAAAACCCTCTCATTCGTTCACTGAACGTACCCGGGCTAAACTTCGGAAAAAGATTCCGGGCACACCGGGCCTCGAAATTAGGTGCCGTCAGAAACTGTGTTCTTGTAAAATACCAAAGAAAATTAAGAAAAAAAATTCCTTGAATTTTACGGATCTTTACAGTTATAGTCTATACCCACAGTTTTGGGAACAAAGGACAATTAAGGTGTCAGTATATACCTATACCCACAGTTTCTTTAAAAACCCTGGGTATAGGTCACATGGATTTTTCCAGACCCATGGTTTCAGTAAAAATGTGGGTATAGATCTATACTTATGGTTTACAATATCATGGGTATATCAATTCCCATAAGACAACCTATACCAACGGTTTATAGAACTATGGGTATAGGTAACTACCTACCTTTGGCAGTAGCACCACCATGTATTCCTCTTCAAGATTCTTAACCTAAAAATCATATAAAACATAAAATATAAATTCAATACAGTACAAATTTACTATAATTATCATCCAAGCAAAAACTTTTAATAGTTTTCAAATCATAGAAAATACTAAAACATACATATAA
This sequence comes from Viscum album, assembly GCA_963277665.1. Classification (NCBI taxonomy): domain Eukaryota; kingdom Viridiplantae; phylum Streptophyta; class Magnoliopsida; order Santalales; family Viscaceae; genus Viscum; species Viscum album. Next base: position 1,885,704,762 of record OY728132.1, read on the forward strand.
ATCAACAAAAAAATAAATTTATGTCATTACAGAACTGCACACTTTTTATTCCTTCTAATTAAAAAATGGAGGGGATCAATATCTACCTCATCATCAATATACACATCCTCAAAATCATTATCATTATCAGTAGTAGCAACATCCTCACTAATAACATCATCTGAAGCAGTAACGTAATCAACATCATCATCTCCACCACCTTCATATCGATTTCCACCAGGACCCTCATTGGCATCAGTCAAGGAACAGTTTAAATAATTCTTTGATTCCATATATGAATAAATAGTGGTAGAAACCTTTGATGGATGTGATTTACTTATAAATGACATAGATTTAATGAATTTTTTGGTGATCATCTTGCTTCTTTCACACTCTTGTTTACTTATTTTGTGCTCCTCTGAAACTTTTTTTTTCTTTAGTTTCTTCTGCATGATTTCTTTGCAGCTCAGGGGTATGAGATCCTTGATAGGATCTCAATGTGGAACAATAAATATAAGGGATGATGTTTTTTCCTGGTCTATATCATACTCTACCCTATTTCTTTTCACCTAATACCAGACTCCAATGATCATTCAACCCAAAGTTTTCATCATATTTATCCTTAAGGTCCTCTAGGGTGGTCCGTTAAAAATATAAACATGATCTTTAATTATTATTTTTTATTAATATTTATCATATAAATAAAAATCTTATAGACTTTTCTAGTGTTAGTGCATTTACTGCACTTCCATCGTTTTTATTCCTACTTGAGAAAAATAATTTAGCTTGAGGTAGAAGACCTTTGATTCCCAATATAGAATGTTATACATGAAATTGATTAATATAAACATATTAACAATGTAAAAATTTTATAATCATGAATAATAATAAAATTGAATAACTTTTAAATAAATGAAAAAAATCAAAATTAATGTGATAAACATTTATGAGAAATTCAAATATAAAATCTAATCATAAACACTTTATAATTTAAGTACTCATTATGAACATTCAATAATCTTGAATATGAATTCTTTATAATAATTTCATAATATGAACTCAATATTATTCATTATTTGCACAATTGGTTATTTGGACTATAGGACAATTGGCCATTAGGCATAATGGCGTAATGTCCAATTGGCCAATTTACCTATAGGCCTGATGAAAAAATGTCCAATTGGACTATTAGGACTATAGTCCAATAGGCCATTAAGTATATTGGTCAATTGGCCATTGGGCCTATATGCCAATAGGTCATTAGGCCTAATGGAATAATGTTCAATTGACCTATAGGGCTAATGGAATAATTTCTAATTGGCATATAGGCCTCATGGAAAATTGGCCTATAGGACTAATGAACAATTTGACTATCGTCTGAATGGACAATTGGCCATTAGGCCTAATGAAAAAATGTCCAATTGGATTATAGGCCTAATTAACAATTTGACTATAGGCCTAATTGATAATTTTCCTATAGGCCTAATAGACAATTGACTTATAGGAATATAGGCCTAATGTCCATTTGAAAGGGTATTTTTTATCCTTTTATTAAAGGGATTAATAAAAAAATTAAAATTCATTATGAAAAGATAACTAAGTGACAATATAAAAAAGGGCATTATTTTAATTCAGATTAAATTACCTCGTGATTCTCATGTGTTGGCATTGTAGTGCACCCCAATGTGTGTACATATTTCATTCAATATTTTTTCTTTGTGTTCTTCCCTAATTCTTCCCAAAAAATCCAATATAAGTAACAAGAATTACATTTTTTATGAAACCCAATAATGATTGGGAATACCTTAAACTCATCAGTCTTCTAATTTGCTGTCATTTTTTTAAATTTAGTTATCAGAAAACCAGGGAATGCGGGTATTGCATCTAAATAAAAACAAACTCTTATCTTCTAACCAACATAAAAATCATGCTTGTATGATTTCCATAACTCTCTAAGATCCATCAAACTTGTATTATTAGTAGCTTCTATGTCAGGAAAGTGTAACTGACTCTACAATGAACATGTTATTTCATATAAATACAATAATAATATAGATATAAATTCATAATATTTTCTTACCCATATCTTCTCCCATACTTTGTCCTTTATGTCTTTACTAAGATGTCTCCCTGAGACAAGGTCCATTGGATGAATCATGGAACTCATCTAAAGTGGTTGTGAAACTTCTACTCCACCTTGCATTTTTACCTAACATCTAATTTTCAAGATTGTAATCCAACATTATCTATGCCAAGTGATTCCAGGATTCCAATATATGAGTGTTCCCATGTTTCCTAGTAGAATATCCCACTGAATAAGAAAATATGTGGGAAAGGATAATTATTCCATGGTACAACATGAAAAAAATGAAGTGATATAATTTGTCACATTTATAATAAAAAAACAAAATGTTTCAGTCTACTCAATAGAATATGATGGATCTATGGTCAGTCCTAGATCAACAGCCTATAAAGGAAGTGTTTGTTCCAATGCATGCTCTGGGTGGTCTTCATGCACTAGAATGGAAAATGAAGGAAGAGACTCATCAGATTCTAGATGGATGGTAGGAATTGGAGGTTTGGCATACATGAAATAATATGAGATGTAGGCTGGGGGATACAACATTGAATATGGATATGGTAGAGGTGGGAACATCCATGGAGGCGATGTAGACATGGTATGAGAATGAGAGGATAAATGAAATGATGGAGGCATCAATGGGATTATCCCTAGAGGCAGGACAGACATAGTATGTGAATAATAGGGTAGTTGAGATGATGATATAGGCATAGATAAGAACATACTTGGAGAGATAAGTGGAGGATGGAAAGGTGTGGTAGGCGGGGTGTCCACTGGTGGTTCAGTGTGGGAATGGGAATTGCGGGTGCTCTATCTAGGTCAAGGAGCATCCCTAGTCGTACCCATGCTAGCAGGATGAGGCTTCAACTCTGGTAGAACTGAATGTCCCCAAAAAAATTGATAAATAATATTAACATGAAATTATATGTAATGAATGAGATAATAATTACAATTATTATACTCACTGAGGTAAGCGTACGAGGCAACACATGGTCGTGCACCTGTCTATCATGACCAAATAGTTTCTTCCTTGAAGTTCTAAATTATTTGAAATAATATTTATAAGAATGAAATATAATTTTTTTAGAAATAATTTTAATAAATCATGCATACAACTTTGAATTCAAAGAAGTCATATGAAATTTCATAACATCTTTTAGTAACATTAATTTAAAACCAAATTATACATTTTTTAAAAACTCAATTTAAAACCAATTTTCTATACTAAAATAAATATAATTAAATTAAATGAAACTAGGAAATACTAAAAGAAACATATCATTCCAAACTAAAACTAAATTAACGTAATTACAGTAATACTAACCTAAGAAACTCATGTCAAGGTAAAATAAATGAACAGTAAACACATATGGTTTTTATATATATTACCCAATGATACTTTAGGTTCAACATCAAATCTCACAATGGGAAAATTTGAGTATTAAAATAAAATATTTTGGTCAAAACCAATGGGGCCCTCAATGGTGGAAATTTCATCACCAGTATCATGAAAAATATCTCTTGGGATTACATCATTAATGACACCAAAATCAAGTCTTAGATGATCTTTCACATAAAACACCTATTTTTTTCATTGATTCAATTATGTATGATTCATCAGTATGCAGGAATCGAATCATGTTAATAAATTTGAATCCATAGTCATCAATAAATGTACCCCATCTTGTCCATGAATCAAACCATTTATATTTCCTCATAGTTACTCAACCTTGATATTAGTAATCTGATAAAAATATTTTCTCAACAAGTCCATAATAATACAAATAATTATTTATAGGTTGACTATATGATGAACTAGCATAACAATAGGTTGTATTAGTTAACATAACACCATTATGTTGTGTTCTCGTTTTCATTAATCGATCAGTTGTAACAAATTAATACTCATTGATTACTAAATAGTTTTATTCATGAACCAAATAATTAGGAACAAAATCCAATGTCATTATTTGTTGAGAAACAGACTCAATAGGTAAACTCGGTACCTAAAATAAATATGAATAATACAATTAAAAGGGTATCTATATATTAAGCTAATTAAAGTAATGTTCATACCTTTTATTTCAACCAAGTAGGAAACTCTAGTATATGAAAATCCTCTCTTCTTCTCAAATACAATGATCTATGAACTATACTTATAATTTTTTTGTGTTACCTATGTAAAATTATATTAAAAGTATAAAGAATATGTGAAATTACATCATATGAGATAACATATAAATATCCAAATTACTTACTTGATATAGTCATCGAACAAACCACAGTTAAATAGGAATGTGTGATGTGACATATCATGCTCTTCAAGGCTCAATATAGCTAATGTATAAGACCCAAATATTCCTCATATTTGGGAAAGATATGGAAATAAGGGAACAATTTCCCCATAATGATCATATTTATTTATCATTATCCAGTTATACATTTTTCTCACATCAGACAAATACGTTGAGAAAAAAATCCATAAATTCTTGAGACAATTAACCTCCCACAATCAAACCTTTAGGATAATTATTTCATCAAACACATGCTCTCATTGTCCACATATTTATTTTAGTAGGATACATCCACTGAAAATCAACTGGACCCTCAATAATCATTTCAGTTAGAAGATGAACTATTAAATGTAGCATGTAGGTGAAAAATGATGTAGGGAATTTTGTTTCATCTCACAGAAAATTAGTCACTCCCCCTACAACATTTTTATCAATAATGACTTGGATAACCTTTTATCACATGGGTATTTAAAACATGGCACAAGATAATCACTATCACAAATATATTATTGGATAGAAAACTCAAAATTGATATTGGAATCAATTCATGAATAAAGATGTGATAATCATGAGTTTTTAGGGATTTTAGTTTCAAATCCTTTTTGTTGACTCAATTAGATATGTTGTAGGAATAGTAATTAGGAAACTTGATATTCCCTAATAATTTTAGAAATTTATCTTTCTTTGATGAAGTCATCACATAATAAGTACAAATAACTTTCCATTTATTTTCACCAATATACAGTAGATGTTGTTCTAGTTGAATAACCCAATCCAACAAGTCCTGACAATATTAGAAGTCATCTTTTGTATTCCCTTTGATATTTGGAAAAATGGAAAGAAAAATTTCACATATATTTTTCTCAATGTGAATAACATCTAAAAAATGACGTAACAAATTGGTATACCAATGTGGAAAATCAAAAAAGGTACCCCTCTTTTTTCGACTGTAATTGGATTCAGTGTTAACATTCTTCCTCTTTTTAGATTTTTTCTATCCTTTCCCTAATGAAAAACTAAAATATTTAATTCATTAAGCACATCACTACCTAACATACATTTAGGTGGTTGTTCATTATCCACAGTATTATCAAACCTTTGACCATTATTCCTATATTGAAGATCCATTGGAAAGAATTGTTGATGCCCCATGAAATTGAAACTATGGTGATATTGCATCCTTCTCAATCATGAATTATTCATAAATACAATACATTATTTCTTTACCTTAATTTTGTAACCAGGCATCATTAAATAAGTATGAAAATAATTTATAGTCTATAAAAGGGTAGTACACATATAAAATATATTTTTTGAAGAAGCATTGAATATCCACACACTAATATCCCAACAATGCTTCAACTCTCTTATTAAAGGCTAAAAGTAGACATGTATATCATTCCCAGGATTATACGGTCCATATATCAGTATACCCAAGAAGGTTAAATGTTTTTTCATACACATCCAAGGAGGAAGATTATAAACATGAATAAAAACGGGTCACTTATTTTGAGGTGTAAGAATCTAACCAATTAGATTAAAACCATCACAAGATAGACCCAACCTGACATTACGCACCTCAGCTACAACATAAGGATGTTGTGCATAAAATTCCTATCATGATAATCCATATATAGGATGAATGAACTCATCATTACCTTTAATTATCTAAGAATCATTCCATCTGATATTGGATAAGATTTTTGCAGACATGAATAGATTATGAAGTATATGAATAAATGTAAAGTGCCACATGAATTTCTATAGAACACAAGATGGTGTTCCATATACATTTTTCTTCCTTTGTGATGTACTACATTCTTTATAGTCATTACAGTCAGTTGTTTCCTCCCAAAATAGACTGTAATATTTTGCACAAGTATTGCCTTTATTAGTAGAAAATCCAAGCTGCTTAATTAACTTCCAAGTCTTGTAGTGATTTGTGGGAATATATACATCATCAATAATAAAGTCCTTTAAAAGGTAAGAATATAATCAATGGCGGTATTATAACTTTTATACATGTTTTTTCCATGATATAACTGCATTAAAATTTCAAACTTGTTTATTTTAGTACATTCTTGATATATTGGAGTTCGGGCATCATCCATTAAAATTTTCACTCTTTTAACATCATCATATTTAGTATTTTCTTCATGTTTATTGGAATCATTGTCTTCTTGAAAAGGCATACTATCTCTCTCATGATGATGCACAAATAGAAATCGATCAAATATCAAATTCTCCAAACCATTTCTTTGTTTTCATTCATGAATAGTAGAAGATTGTCCCATATTTATATGGTGATACCAAAATAAATAGTTTTTTTTAATATAGCTTTTTTTCTATGGTAGATAACTTCTTATCATATATACCATGGTATTCCAATATAATTATATCACTTAAACTTTATACAACCTCCATCTAAAGCATTGTTAAATAAAAATTCAAAAAAATCCAAATTATTTTGACACTCAGTTGAAATAAGATAGGTATGATAAATCTAGATTCTATAAATTCTATTACAGGTAAAAAAAATTATTATCCCATAAAAAAATTAAACCGTAATTTAAAAATTAATTACAAGCAATTTTATTATTATAGTCATCAAATAATACTAGTAGCTAGTAAAACAAATAATAAGATAAATAACTTATTCTATAAGAAATTACTTCAAATAATGAACCAAGGTGGGTATCCCTAAAGTTTAATAATTCGATATCATGGTCACTATCCGAACATCTCCCCTAGAATATCAAGAGGTGCAACAAACTGGACTAAAATGAAAAAAAATAATCATATTTCATAAGGTTTTATGAAGTGAAATAAAAACACATCAAAAGTGTGTTAAAACATGAAACATTCCCATAAAATATTGTTTTTAAAACCAACACACACTCATAGTTTTATTAACAATAAAATCAGGCTTTCCTATGAAATTTATTTCAAAACTATTTTGGAAATAACATTTTACACTTTAAATAACACACCATGTCAAAGTCATTTACAAAATAGTTCGAAAGAACTATATGATCATACATTCTATTTATTTCATTCATTACTTTTTTAAATCCCATTTCAAAATATAGAAATTTAAACCACACATGAATAATAAGGATGAACATGGTTAGGAACAATTATGTCATCCCACACAAAAAGGGTAAACAACAATAACATAGACACTAATACTAAGGCCTCGATGAAAAAAAATTGTTCTTTTTATTTCTTTAAAATGATACACACACACCCACCTCAAGGTAAAAAGGAATTAAGGGTAAATAATCAAGAATAAATATCATTAATACAAGGATTATATAACTCTAAAAAACAAGTTCAATCCTTAAAAGGGTCAACTCACCAAGAAAGACCATCTAATAAATAAATAATACAAATGAAAATTTATAAATGAATGATCCATAACATAAAAACATATCATTAGGTGAAATAATGATGATTAAAATGACTACACAAGACCATAAAACATGTACCTAGTTATTAGTTGGTTACAATCACACATATATCCACTGAGTCACTCTATGTAGTCACCTCAGCAAAAAACCAAAAATCAAGGTTTTACATACAACTAAGAGGGGTATATCCAATGAACAACCTTTACTAGGATAGAAATGTCCCACTAATGCCCACTTAGAAACCTCAATCTCCTCATGGAATAATAATTTAGGTATACCCTGTATAATTGTAACACCCCAGGTAAATAAGGAATATGACATTTTCATATTTATCCATATTTGTGAATAAAATATTAATATGACTTTAAAGGGGACGCTATGCTCGATGGCGTACCCAACACGCAACAACGAGTTTCTTGGGAATCTTACGTTGCACTCTAATAATAAAATAATATTATTTTAAATGGTAGTTAACATGTAGCCATTGTAATGGCGGGAATGGATAGAAATAACTAAAATATGATTATATATGTTCTTAAATATTTTTACATTTATACAATAAAAGATAAAGGCTTAAAATACGGAAATAATTCAATTTTAGGCGTATATGCCCTAGTTTTCACTAAAGGTTCACTTATCACCTTTTGATGGAGAACCGTCATTAAATATAGTTTTGTTCACTCTTAAACATTCTTTTGGACCAAATAAAACTCTTATTATGAATCAGGACATCAAAATTTACTTTGTGTAAATTTTTGGTATCTTTCCGATAAAGTTCATTTTTTTAATGAATAGTGTAAAATGTTGTATTTTAATTCAAAACAACTTTTTAATCTAATTTATTTATATGATTAGATTATATTTTTAATTGGTTTTAAAGTGAAATTAGAAAATATTTTTACCATTAAATCCAATAGTGGTCGTTGGAATCAATTTCACTTTGAAATCAGACTTAAACTAGTGTCAATCTTTTGATACTTATTGTTTCATAAAACACGCTATTTGTCATGACAGCAGGAATTAATTATTAAATTAATTAATGTGACTTATATGTTTTGAATTTTGCAAAACGGGCTTCATTTTTGAATTCAGAATATCAAATATAGCTTAGGGTGAATTTTTGGGATTTTTCTGAAAAACATCAATTTTTGATGAATAGTGAAACCACTAAGTGGTACTTATAAAAACTAATTTTCCGTTTAAATGAAATTTTTCCATCATTGTATTTTGATTTTAAAAAATCCGACATACATGGTTGTCATTAAGAAGTAAAATGTGGTTCAATGAGATTAAAATAATTTTTTGGTGAATAGTAACTTATTAAGTTTTTAATCGCGATTAGTGGTAATTAGTGTAGTTTAAGGTAAAAATAATGCTTTAATAAAATGAGATAAGCTTGACACATGTCTTACCCTCAATGTTTGTATCATGGCCGACCAAGACAAGCCATGGGTCAACTTGGGGACCCCATGGATCCACTTTGGTGGGGAAATGACATAAATAACATTTTATTTAATGTAAAAGTAAAATTGACACAAACATGATATGTTTTACTAAAACAATTTTTAAGTGGGGTTATAAAAGTAATATTTTTGATTATAAATATTCATTGGAAATATAAAAATATTTCCTACATCATAGTATTTTTTTTATAATTCTTAGACATTAAATAAATTAAATTATTTATGACATAATACTGATGCAGTGATGACATCATTATTTGACGATTTAAATAAAATGGAAAGATAATGTAAAATATATGAACTACACATGTCCAAAACTTATTGGATGAGTTGATTTAGAATCCTTATCACCTTATCCACGAATTATATCAATTTGGGACCTTTTGAAACCGAAACACATTTTCAAATAAAGTAATATTTCTTTACTTTCCAAAAGTGCCTCTCCTCTCCTCTTATAAAAGGCCCCCACCTCTACCTCATTTAACACACTCCTCAAGCCATTGGCTCGGCCAACCCCTGCCCATTTACTCTCTCCACATCCCTCTCCCAATCCTAGAGGATTCCCTTTGGGCAGAATCCTTTCAAAGGAATCCTTTAGGCTCAAATCAAAAGGAGTTACACTTTTAAAGGTAATTCACTCTCTCATGTTCATTTGTTTTATTTTGCTTCTCCAACCCCCTAAACTCTTTTTATTTACTTCTTTTGTAACAAAAAAAGTATCTTCAATATACTAGGATGTTTTTATAAGATTTATTCGAGCTACACTCTCACACAACTACATCAAATGGTTAAAGAACATACGGTTTCCGTGGATGGTGAAATTCTGTCTCCCGAAACGATGATTGTTCAATACTCATTTAACACCTTCAAAGGTGTCCATTATGATGTCACTATTTTTATATATGATATATAATATGTTTATGTTTTATTTATGCTTCTGTATTTTTCATTTTTGTCTTAAATTTATGGCTTCCATTATGGGTATACGCGATATCTTCATTTAAGGAAGTGCGGACTACCGCCCCCTCAAAGTGATTTGATTCGTTAAATACCATATGTGGGATGTATAAAGGATGGAAATATGATATTATATATGATATTATACTGGAATTATAATATACCTTTATATCATTATTATTCCATTCTATAAAATACGAAATAGAAATGAAAGTAGCGTTCATGCGTACGTACGGCTTACCGTCTCCATGAACGGTGCATTTCATTTCTTACCTCTAAACGATTATGTAATGTTATAAATGCATGAATGTACTGGATATATATGACATATATGATATCTACATAATGAATAAAATTCTGGTTATAATAAACATTTGGCCACACGAACAACATGTAATTGTAAGAAGTCCACTTTCGACTTAAGAACCAAATATCGGCAAAACAAATATTATTAACTTAAATGATTACATAATGTTTATGACAAGGTAATAAGTGGTATAAAAGTAATAATGAACTTGAAAAATGTTCTTAAGGAATTATAAATTAACTCAAGTTTATTATTCAGGATATTAAAGAACGATCGAGTCAAGTCGGACCCGAGGTAAGGGATCCTACTCCTCTCTTTCTTTTTAAGAGCACACTTTTATGTCATTCCTTTTAAAGCTCATATTTCTTTTTATTGGGATGATATTTTATATTACACTTACTGTAATTTTTATTTTCATGTGATGAGAGACCCTATTATCTCTCATCAATCCATTTTCGAAGTTTTGAGTGGCGCCGTTAGGCTGCCGAACTTTCGTAAGAGATCTAACCTCTCTCTTTCTTTTTAAGTACTCTCCTTTATGTCACTTCTTTTAAACACCTCCTTGCAATGTTGGGGGATTTTCTTTTATATTCCACTTGCTGTAAATTATATTTTAATATGATGGGATACTCTATTTGATCTCATCAATCCATATTCGGAAGTTTTATGTGGCGTCGTTAGGCTACCGAGTTTTCGTAAGGGATTTTTCATCTCACTTTTATTCCCGTGAGATTTATGCTACATTTGCCACAAATTCCATTGAGTGGTGTATGTACTGCCCATTATTCTACTCTTTGTGTAATATACTTTCGTTTATGAGTATTTACATCAATGACCTATTGTCTTTCTTTCATGGGGTGTATGTTTTGAAAGATACCCAAGTCGGTAAGGGAACCTTTCACCCTCCTCTTTTTTAAAAGACTTATTTTATTGGGTCTTTTAATTTACATATTTTTATGTTGGGATATGTTCTCATACATTCTTATTGATGTAAATTTTATGTCCAAGTGATGAGATACACTTTTTATCTCTCATCAACTCATTTTGATGTGATACCGTTAGGCTGTCAAGGGAACTTTTTAACCCAATTTCGATTTCTTTGGGTTCAACTTGTAGTCATTGAATATGTCATCCATTGAATATGTTTGAATGACCTTTTATTGTTTTACACTTAATATCCACTTATATTGGGTGTATATATATTTTTCACAAATATTTTTGAGATTTATTTGTCCTTAATTTAAGGATACCTTCTTTATAAGGGATTTCATCACATTTGACATTTCTATTGAGGGTTCATTGTTGTTATGCACCAATTCACTCTTATATGGTGTATATACTGTCCTTTGGAGTATTATATCATGAATCCTTTTATTCTCATGATATTATAATGTTCTGACTAAATGTTATTCCTCAATTATTGTATTCAAGTGTCTCTAATTTTGGTAAAACCCCTTTAACCAAAATATCATTTTAAATGTTTTAATTATTTGTTCTTATTAATATCCATGTTTTCAAAATGGTTTTAAAGATTTATTTATATGGATATTAATGGTTTAAAATGTTAAAATATTCAAGGTGGTATGGGACACTTTGATTCAAAAATCTCTTTATTAAATGTTTTAAATGGTTTTGGAAATGGTTTCTTTTTTAATGGATTCATTATTTCAATATCCTAAAATGTTATATTGTGATTGAAATGTGGAAATGTTATGTTTCCTTTATTCATGTTTATGTGATATTATTATGTTATGGTTCTTGGGCATTGTTATGAAGAACAGGTGGTTCCGTGATAAACTAAGGGCGGGTGAGCCCGATATAGCTCTCCAATGCATTGGGTAACGCGAAGGAGTGAAACATTAAGGTTTCTCCGAAGAGATTTAGGGAATATACTGTGATGGGTATTCCAAACGTAACCAAGAGGGTTACTCCCTACGTAAGAATGTTATGAATGCCTCAAGTTACCTTTATGTCTTATGTTTTCTATGATTTATTCATGATTTGATATGCCTATGTTTTATGGGTAATGTATGATTTCATTCTTATGTATATATGAACTCATGTTTCCTTTCCATATTTTTATAACCCTTACTGAGCTTTTTATGCTCATCCCAAGTTTTTGAAATGATTTTCACAAGTCAAGGGAAAGGTACATGATGTGACGATAGTGTCAAGGATGTGTCAAGAAAGAATTCGTGTTTTATTTTAAATAGGTTTCCATTGATGGGAAGAATGAATATTGTCTTTTATGTAACCACCTTGTTTAAATGTGGAATGTAATGAAAGTTTCATGATCTAATTCTCTAAAACTCTAAACCTGAAAAGATCCTCAATGTGTAATCTTGTAATAACTCAAGTTTAAGTAAGGTTTAAGGCTCGGGCCTTATAGTTGGTATCAAAGGTCGGTTTAGATAACTTTAGAGGTTAGGGTATTCTTTAAGCATAATTGACAATTACCATAATGGTTAGGATTTCAGAAAGAGTCTTAGTTTAGATAAAGTTAATGAGTAAGTATATCTTATTGTCTATATTACTCATTAGTACATGATGGTTTTGTTGATATACTCACACTGACCTTTTTGGTTTTAGTAAATGGTTGGATCTAGCAGGCACCAAAGTAACAGTGGATGTGAAGGAAACTGTGACAGTTTTTTGAGCAAGCAACTGAATGATATGGGATCTGCAATGAGAACTCTTTTGATTATCCTCAACCAACTATCTAGAGTCATGATTGACCACCAAAACCTTGGAGATTTCTCTAAGGCATCATATATGCAAGAAACAAATCCCTACGGAAGTACAGGTAATAATTATAAAGGTAAGTGTGTTCAAAAACCTATGTGTCAAAGATGTGGAAAGAAACACCTAGGAAAATGTTTCAAAGGGACAGAAATATGCTATAGATGTGGAAATGAAGTTCATAAAGCAAGAACCTTCCAAGAAAAAAGGAAGCATCCAGTTGACTCGAGGAAAGGGAAAAAGTTCTTTCTGGGGGATCAATTGAATGTTTTAAATGTGGTGTGCATGGTCATTATGCAAACACATGTCCTATGAAGAAGTTTCGTGAATGGGGTCACCAAGAGCGTACCAATATTAGTTTACCAATACCTAATGCCATTCCGATTGAGGATGAAGAAACTGAAAATGACCAATCAAAGGTATGTTCTATTTCATGACTATTGTTTTCTTATTTTGGAATCTTAGGATATGATTCATGATTTTGTTTGTAGGAAAGAGGTATTTCGGAATAAGTTGGAAAGGAATGGATAATGGATCATGAAAAATGTTGAATGAGTAAGATGTCAACATATAAGGGCTTCAAGAGTTAGGGTGAAATTCTTAAGAGTATTAAGTCTCTTTTGATGATGGGGTTACATTAGAAGACTTTTTATATTATGTGTAACCCTGATGTTTAATATAGGAAAATTTTATTCAAGTAATAGTTATCTTTTCTTTTGTGGACATAGTTATAAAGAACCATTTGGGTTTATATGATCCTTACTTTTGAGGTAATTATGGGTTTCCATATGTTATGATTGAAGTGAAAGGCATGAGATAAAATTGAGGTTAAATTATGTTATGGTTATTTTTGATGATTTTATCCCTTTTTGGGTAATGATTTGATAATTATATAGTTTTTGAAAAAGGACAACACGCAGACTGTGTGACAACCCGTCGCGTCGGACAATGCTGCGGGAATCGAACCCACAACCAAAGTGCGACTGGTATTTATCGCCTACCACTGGACTACGTGAAGTCCCTGGTTAGTTTGACTGATTCTTTTTAGTTATATGATTTTATGAATTAAGAGTAAGTTGATTTTTGAGGATATGTGATTAGGATAATTACTTTTCAATGTGAGACTTTAGGAGCAACTGATGTTGTTTGGAGATAAATGTTATGATTTAACTTTGAAGACTATGTGACTAAATCCTTCAAATATTTGGGTTTCAATCTTATATTGGTTTACTTTGAAGAATTTTATGGACAAATTGTTTATCGGATGGTCCTCGTTGAACTTTGGGTTTTGTTGGACAAATTTTGGAGATTAAGAATAGATTTTCTTTTTATAAGGGGTTATCCTTTTCTGGATTATCTGATCTTGTACTAACCTTTTTGGTTTTGGTTTTGGTTAAAGCCTAAATACATGGGATGTATATAGTTCTCTTTTGGGGATTAGGTGATTCTCTAGAAGTTGATTATAGTACTCTTAATGCGAACAAGTCTCCCTAAATACTCGTCTTTTGGAAAAAATATGAGTTTGACTAAGGAATCTAGTAAAAGTTGAAAGTTAACATGATAAGTGATTATGCTTCCCTATGAATAAATTCCTCAATAAAAAGTAACTTAAAACTAAAATGTTGTCTATTAACTTTTCCTACTGGGGAACCCAACACCGTTTAACCCATCACAAGTTTGGGATTTTCTTATTGTTAACTTTCTCCTAAACATGTTTTCTATCACTCTCCATCGGAACATGACCCTATGTTTTCTCCTCCATGTCCATATTTTCATACTTAGAATCCTAGTATGGGTTAACTTGGGTGACCTCTGTGCTTATCTTTCTTTATTTTAAAGTGATTGTTTTACCAACTCTTGTTCCGATGTGGGACGTTCAAGGATGTTTCCAAGCGCAATTTTAAAATTGCGAGGACGCAATTCCCAAAAGGGGGGAAGGATGTAACACCCCAGGTAAATAAGGAATATGACATTTTCATATTTATCCATATTTGTGAATAAAATATTAATATGACTTTAAAGGGGACGCTATGCTCGATGGCGTACCCAACACGCAACAACGAGTTTCTTGGGAATCTTACGTTGCACTCTAATAATAAAATAATATTATTTTAAATGGTAGTTAACATGTAGCCGTCGTAATGGTGGGAATGGATAGAAATAACTAAAATATGATTATATATGTTCTTAAATATTTTTACATTTATACAATAAAAGATAAAGGCTTAAAATACAGAAAGAATTCAATTTTAGGCGTATATGCCCTAGTTTTCACTAAAGGTTCACTTATCACCTTTTGATGGAGAACCGTCATTAAATATAGTTTTGTTCACTCTTAAACATTCTTTTGGACCAAATAAAACTCTTATTAAGAATCGGGACATCAAAATTTACTTTGTGTAAATTTTTGGTATCTTTCCGATAAAGTTCATTTTTTTAATGAATAGTGTAAAATGTTGTATTTTAATTCAAAACCACTTTTTAATCAAATTTATTTATATGATTAGATTATATTTTTAATTGGTTTTAAAGTGAAATTAGAAAATATTTTTACCATTAAATCCAATAGTGGTCGTTGGAATCAATTTCACTTTGAAATCAGACTTAAACTAGTGTCAATCTTTTGATACTTATTGTTTCATAAAACACGCTATTTGTCATGACAACAGGAATTAATTATTAAATTAATTAATGTGACTTATATGTATTGAATTTTTTAAAACGGACTTCATTTTTGAATTCATAATATCAAATATAGCTTAGGGTGAATTTTTGGGATTTTTCTGAAAAACTTCAATTTTTGATGAATAGTGAAACCACTAAGTGGTACTTATAAAAACTGATTTTCCGTTTAAATGAAAATTTGCCATCATTGTGTTTTGATTTTCAAAAATCCGACATACATGTTTGTCATTAAGAAGTAAAATGTGGTTCAATGAGATTAAAATAATTTTTTGGTGAGTAGTAACTTATTAAGTTTTTAATCGCGATTAGTGGTAATTAGTGTAGTTTAAGGTAAAAATAATGCTTTAATAAAATGAGATGAGCTTGACACATGTCTTACCCTCATTGGTTGTATCATGGCCGACCAAGACAAGCCATGTGTCAACTTGGGGACCCCATGGATCCACTTTGGTTGGGAAATGACATAAATAACATTTTATTTAATGTAAAAGTAAAATTGACACAAACATGATATGTTTTACTAAAACAATTTTTAAGTGGGGTTATACAAGTCATCTTTTTGATTATAAATATTCATTGGAAATCTAAAAATATTTACTACATCATAGTATTTTTTTAAAATTTTAAGACATTAAATAAATTAAATTATTTATGACATAATAATGATGCAGCGATGACATCATTATTTGACGATTTAAATAAAATGGAAAGATAATGTAAAATCTATGAACTACACATGTCCAAAACTTATTGTATGAGTGGATTTTGAAGCCTTATCACCTTATCCACGAATTATATCAATGTGGGACCTTTTGAAATCGAAACAAATTTCAAATAAAGTAATATTTCTTTACTTTCCAAAAGTGCCCCTCCTCTCCTCTTATAAAAGGCCCCCACCTCTACCTCATTTAACACACTCCTCAAGCCTTTGTCTCGGCCAACCCCTGCCCATTTACTCTCTCCACATCCCTCTACCCATCCTAGATGATTCCCTTTGGGCAGAATCCTTTGAAAGGAATCCTTTAGGCTCAAATCAAAAGGAGTTACACTTTTAAAGGTAATTCACTCTCTCATGTTCATTTGTTTTATTTTGCTTCTCCAACCCCCTAAACTCTTTTTATTTACTTCTTTTGTAACAACACAAGTATCTTAAATATACTAGGAGGTTGTTATAAGATTTATTCGAGCTACAATCTCACACAACTACATCAAATGGTTAAAGAACATACGGTTTCCGTGGATGGTGAAATTCTGCCTCCCAAAACGATGATTGTTCAATACTCATTTAACACCTTCAAAGGTGGCCATTATGATGTCACTATTTTTATATATGATATATAATATGTTTATGTTTTATTTATGCTTCTGTATTTTACATTTTTGTCTTACCTTTATGGCTTCCATTATGGGTATACGCGATATCTTCATTTAAGGAAGTGTGGACTACCGCCCCCTCAAAGTGATTTGATTCGTTAAATACCATATGTGGGATGTATAAAGGATGGAAATATGATATTATATATGATATTATACTGGAATTATAATATACCTTTATATCATTATTATTCCATTCTATAAAATACGAAATAGAAATGAAAGTAGCGTTCATGCGTACGTACGGCTTACCGTCTCCATGAACGGTGCATTTCATTTCTTACCTCTAAACGATTATGTAATGTTATAAATGCATGCATGTACTGGATATATATGACATATATGATATCTACATAATGAATACAATTCTGGATATAATAAAAATTTGGCCACACGAACAACATGTAATTGTAAGAAGTCCACTTTCGACTTAAGAACCAAATATCGGCAAAACAAATATTATTAAATTAAATGATTACATAATGTTTATGACATGGTAATAAGTGGTATAAAAGTAATAATGAACTTGAAAAAGGTTCTTAAGGAATTATAAATTAACTCAAGTTTATTATTCAGGAGATTAAAGAACGATCGAGTCAAGTCGGACCCGAGGTAAGGGATCCTACTCCTCTCTTTCTTTTTAAGAGCACACTTTTATGTCATTCCTTTTAAAGCTCATATTTCTTGTTATTGGGATGATCTTTTATATTACACTTTCTGTAATTTTTATGTTCATGTGATGAGAGACCCTATTCTCTCTCATCAATCCATTTTGAAAGTTTTGAGTGGCGCTGTTAGGCTGCCGAACTTTCGTAAGAGATCTAACCTCTCTCTTTCTTTTTAAGTACTCTCCTTTATGTCACTTCTTTTAAACACCTCCTTGCAATGTTGGGGGATTTTCTTTTATATTCCACTTGCTGTAAATTCTATTGTAATATGATGGGATACTCTATTTGATCTCATCAATCCATATTCGGAAGTTTTATGTGGCGCCGTTAGGCTACCGAGTTTTCGTAAGGGATTTTTCATCTCACTTTTATTCCCGTGAGATTTATGCTACATTTGCCACAAATTCCATTGAGTGGTGTATGTACTTCCCATTATTCTACTCTTTGTGTAATATAATTTCGTTTATGAGTATTTACATCAATGACCTATTGTCTTTCTTTCATGGGGTGTATGTTTTGAAAGATACCCAAGTCGGTAAGGGAACCTTTCACCATCCTCTTTTTTAAAAGACTTATTTTATTGGGTCTTTTAATTTACATATTTTTATGTTGGGATATGTTCTCGTACATTCTTATTGATGTAAATTTTATGTCCAAGTGATGAGATACACTTTTTATCTCTCATAAACTCATTTTGATGTGATGCCGTTAGGCTGTCAAGGGAACTTTTTAACCCAATTTCGATTTCTTTGGGTTCAACTTGTAGTCATTGAATATGTCATCCATTGAATATGTGTGAATGACCTTTTATTGTTTTACAATTAATATCCACTTATATTGGGTGTATATATATTTTTCACACATATTTTTGAGATTTATTTGTCCTTAATTTAAGGATACCTTCTTTATAAGGGATTTCATCACATTTGACATTTCTATTGAGGGTTCATTGTTGTTATGCACCAATTCACTCTTATATGGTGTATATACTGTCCTTTGGAGTATTATATAATGAATACTTTTATTCTCATGATATTATAAAGTTCTGACTAAATGTTATTCCTCGATTATTGTATTCAAGTGTCTCTAATTTTGGTAAAACCCTTTTAACCAAAATATTGTTTTAAATGTTTTAATTATTTGTTCTTATTAATATCCATGTTTTCAAAATGGTTTTAAGGATTTATTTATATTGATATTAATGGTTTAAAATGTTAAAAGCTTCAAGGTGGTATGGGACACTTCGATTCAAAAATCTCTTTATTAAATGTTTTAAATGGTTTTGGAAATGGTTTCTTTTTGAATGGATTCATTATTTCAATATCCTAAAATGTTATATTGTGATTGAAATGTGGAAATGTTATGTTTCCTTTATTCATGTTTATGTGATACGATTATGTTATGGTTCTTGGGCATTGTTATGAAGAACGGGTGGTTTCGTGATAAACTAAGGGCGGGTGAGCCCGATATAGCCCTCCAATGAATTGGGTAACGCGAAGGAGTGAAACGTTAAGGTTTCTCTGAAGAGATTTAGGGAATATACTGTGATGGGTATTCCAAACGTAACCAAGAGGGTTACTCCCTACGTAAGAATGTTATTAATGCCTCAAGTTACCTTTATGTCTTATGTTTTTTATGATTTATTCATGATTTGATATGCCTATGTTTTATGGGTAAGTATGATTTCATTCTTATGTATATATGAACTCATATTTCCTTTCCATATTTTTATAACCCTTACTGAGCTTTTTATGCTCATCCCAAGTTTTTGAAATGCTTTTCACAGGTCAAGGGAAAGGTACATGATGTGACGATAGTGTCAAGGATGTGTCAAGAAAGAATCCGTGTTTTATTTTAAATAGGTTTCCATTGATGGGAAGAATGAATATTGTCTTTTATGTAACCACCTTGTTTAAATGTGGAATGTAATGAAAGTTTCATGATCTAATTCTCTAAAACTCTAAACCTGAAATGATCCTCAATGTGTAATCTTGTAATAACTCAAGTTTAAGTAAGGTTTAAGGCTGGGGCCTTATAATAATAACATCACTACAAGACAGTAACAAGATTCTTAGGCTGACAACATTGTCACGTCCTTCCCACCACCTGCATTACCATCAATGTGACCCCCAAAACACAAGCACAACATGCATCATCTAACAAATAATCCATCACATGGATAATAAAAGAATCAAAAAATAAATGGGGACCATAAAGGGTTCCATCAATGATCTACTCATATTAAGGTGCTGACTGGGCCTTCACTATTATATATACAACATACGGAATTGGAAATTTTGGTACAAAACAACATTCCATGCCAACACAATTGCAAGAGGGAATATATTCATCTACAATTATAATCAAAAAATTCATGGGATATCTTTGTTCTTATTCTGAATCCAAAAATACCACCAAAACATTAAATCCATATTTTAACGCAAAAAATTTACCCACTTTGGGAGCCTCATTTTTTTTATAATACCAAAAACATGTGTGTTTCTTTATAAAAACATATCATAGAATTTTATCAAACATTGGGAGTTTATAAAAAACTATTGACTATCAATATATCATTTCAATAATAAAATTACAACCATTTTCTACAGGAGAAAAATAAAAAATAAATGAATGCAATAGAAAATTGACCTGATATATAGTCCACACCATGAATATTTAGGTTGAATATGAATTTAGAAAACAATTATAACATTGTACTCTTGAATAAAATCAAATGAAATAGAAACACCAATATCAAACATTAAAACCATGTCACCTTAAATAAAACAATTGAAAATATTAAAAACCTATAGAGAAGAAATAAGAGGAGAGAAGAAAATATTACCTTTCAATGATCGCAATAAAAAAACACAAGAAAATGAACACATCAGATGGGTGGGTATTCCAAAATATCATGAGGGGGATAGTGGGGTGGATGAAGTCACATGAGGAGAGAAGTGGATCAACCAATTTCACCTGAGGAGGGCATTGGGGTGGACGAAATCATCTAAGGGGGGGGGGGACGCTAGCCAAAGTCGCATGGGGGGGTGCGCGGATGCACTGAAGGAGGTAGCAATCAAATGAGGATGAGGGGTGGGGGATCCCGAGTGGGATTCCATAATTTATAATTCCATACCGACCGTTAAAAATAACATTGGTATAGACCAACCTATACCAACGGTTTTTTAAAATCCATTGGTATAGTCTTGGACAAGAACCTCTATACCCATGGTTTTTCTAAACTATGGGTATAGATCTATTGGAATAGGTCCCTTTTCTAGTAGTTTTATTGAATAAAGTTAAAGTACTATAAAAATAAAATAAGAATAAAAAATAGGTATAAAATAATCTAAAATCTAAAATTCTATGAATGTTGACTTGGGTGAAACTTTTAATGAATAATATAAAATTAAGATAATTGGACAAGATCTCAATGTCACTCGTGGTCACACTTCATCCACTAACTTGATAATTTCTTCAATAGAAGTCTAAGAGAAGTATTCCATGAAATTAAAATACTCTAAATTAAAAATCAAACTTATAAAATCCACTCTGTTCATAGACACCGATCCTTGTTAGTATTGTGTGAGTATAAAATCTTATTAGAGCAGTGTAATTAATGTGTGAGTAAAAAATCATAGTAAGATTTCATTGAATAATATTTATAGTCTCTTAAACTATATAAACCACTAATTTTATTTTGAAATTGACGACTTTAAATAAAAGTTTTCTCATTTCAAGGGAAATCAAATTCAATGTCCTTTTCTAAAAATTCTACTTCAAAATCAAAACATGACCTTTAAAACATTAAAACATCTTTTTGAAATAGACTTTAAAACCCCATTTATGAAACACACCTCTAAAAAAATATTTCATATCACACCTGAAAAAAACATAAACATTAATAATGAAAACTACTAACTATACATAAAAGAAAAAAATAAGTGAAAAAATTTTATCAATAGAAAAAATCCAGAATTACAACCTTACTAAATAAAAGTGAAATCATTTTTCAAATGCATAATGATAAATTAAAAAACAATTAATGACCTAAAAATAGAACATGATAGAAATTAATATAAATAAATGAAAATGATTGTCATCAAGAATAAAACTAGAATGTAAAAGTTAAGGTTAAATTATCTCATAAAAATACAAAAATATTAATGAGAAGCCCCTAAGAATCCAATGATATGATCCTAGATGTACACAGGTTGGAACCATTTATTCCCCAATCGATGAATTTCCCAATCCTACAACCAATCATCTTACCCTAAACTAGGCTCACTGATGAATCCCCCAAGTAATTTTCCAATGTCATACCAAGGGGAATTTTGTTAGTCCTATCTTGAATAAATAATTTCTATCTATCATCCCTCACTGAGATTCCATGGTTCCACATGATAATAGTCATAAGAGTTGAGGACACATTTATCATATATTTGTATCTTCACATTCACCACCTGAAAACCCCTTATTTAATACCAATTTAAAAATAAACATAGAATGCATCATCAAACATATCTATAAACATATATTTAAATCACTAATTATCCAATCATATGGTATGTACGTAATTATACATTATACTTATAGAAAGAAGATTTATTTAACAAAGGTTAAAAATAGTAATTGGTGTTTAATAAAAATATTGTTTCATATAAAACTTATTTAAGATATATTTTATAAATAATATCATGAATAACTCTATTTTCAATGTTTCAAATGATACTTTAAATTATATTTTGATATTAGCATTTGAAATTCATTTTTAATATATCCATTTTTTAAACTGGAATTTGTTTTCAAAATCCACATTAATGTAGTACCATGATGTTATTAATTTAAAACCATGATATTTGGAAAAACATAGGGAAAATCTAATTTAAATATAATATGATGTATCACAAACATAATTTATATATAAATAACAATGAAACCCATCAAGAATGATTCTTAAAATTTATAAGCTATCAAAATATCAAATTATATCACACCTCAACCAATAAACAAACCTCGTATAAAATTATCCAATGGCAAAAACACCCTTTCAAATATCTAAACCATAATTTAAAACCTTTGATAATTTAATAGGACATGTAAAACACATAACACCTACTCTCAAATAGAATTAATAGAAAATCAGAGAAACTCCCTTTTAAAAATAAAATAATAATTCTTAAACTACTAATTCACATATAATACTCTTCTAATACTCAAAAAATGCACATAATTTTCCGAGAAAAAATGATATAAAATTAAACCATCCTAGGGAATATAAATAGAAGGAGAAATCTTGGAAACACCTACCTTAAATGGGTGTGGTTGAAGAAAACCCCTTGAATTCCAAGAGATAAAGGACTAATGAAGAGTTCATAAGCACTATAAATTGAAACCAAAAATACATAGAACAAAATACCAAACTAGTATTCATCTAACACAACCCTTAAATAATGGAGAAGAGGAGAAACAAGAAGTATAGGGAGATATAAGACAGAAAAGTAATTTATACCTTAATAAACGCACTCAGGAATGAAATAGGATGTATTGGATTAATAGAGGGATCAAGGGGGAGTCAAACTTCATCCTCCCTCAGATGTGTTGAATGAGAGATATGAGAGGAGAGGTGTGTGGATTTAAATTATGGTAGGTTATAATTAAAAAATCTAAATAAAATTAAAATCTAGATACATTACACAGTTTCTATACAGTTTACCAAACTATGAGCCAACCCTGTTGTAACACCCCATTATTTATGGGTTTTTTTAAATAAATTAAATTTCTTTGATTTCATACATTATACACATTTACAATTTAATCATGCACTACATACAACACTAGATTATATTACGTTACATGCAACAATGAGTTTTAACAAAATAATGATATATTATTAATTTAGTTATTTATACCCGATCGTTATATCCTGGACATTAGACTTAGTGATGTGAATAGTAATAATTAATTTTTAAATATTAAGTATTATATTTTATATAAATAAATAATTCTTATAATAAAATACATAATTTGTGAAAAAGTATTTATAAGTTTTGAAAATACTATTTCTGCCAAAAACATCTTTTTGTGACTTTTTTTAAGAATAATAAGATTAATTATTTGACACTTTTAGAAATTTAATTTGATAAAATAAACTGAATTTTTGAATTCATATTTTCAAAATTATCATAGGGTGAAATTTTTGGATTTTTATAAATAGTTTCATTTTCTAATGAACAGTGAAAAATATTCATTTTTAATTGAAAATTGACATTTCATGTAAATTATTTATAAAAATAATTTATACATAAATAAAAATGAAACCCAAAAATAACAATTAATAGAATTTATAATTATCAAAAATCTCAAATCATGTCATACATCAAATCAAAATAAAACTTTGTATAAAATTATCTAATGGTCTAAATGCCATTTTAAATATCCAAAACCAAAAAAGAAAATATTTAATGTATTTAATCATCTATGTAAAACACATTTAACCCAATATAGACTAGAATTGATAGAAAATTATGGGAACCCATTTTGAACAAAAATAATCATTAATAAATATTTACTTCCCATGTAATAATCAACTAATACTCACAAAATACACATAATTTTCAAATTAAGTGGTGATAGAATATTTGAGTCTCTTAATGAATGTCAAGTAAAAGATAATAAATGTAAAAACCTAACTCAAATGGACTTAGTTGAAGTGAAACTCTTGAATTTTGAGATTGGAGGGGAAAAGGAAGAGTCAACACACCCTATAAAGTTAAATGAGAATTTATGGAAACACTTAATTGAAACAGATGTTGTTAAAGGAAACCCATCAAATACTAAGAGAGAAGAGACCAAAAAAGATTATATACACCGTATAAATCAAAATAAAAAAGATTTAGAATAAAACCCCCACCCATCCTTTATGAAATACATACCCAAAATTAAAGAGTAGGATATAAATAAGGAGGAGAAAGAGAAGGAAGTGAGTAAAGATATCGGTACCTTAAGAAATCCACTCATGATCAAAATAGGAGGGATCTATTTCATGGAGGGAAAAAGTGGGTATCCATGATTTGACCACCTAGATATGATTCAAAATAAAAATATGAGAGGATAAGTATGGGGAGTAAAATTAAAGGAAGTTATAATTAGAAATTACAAAAATAAAATAAAATTTGGGTATGCCATGTAGTTACTAAAAAATTTAAAAAATCGTAAACCCTTCATTGGGAACACATATGAACCCACATAGTTGTTAAAACCATGAACCAACCATAAAAAACATCTATTTTAAACAACATACATATACCACATATCTTTTTTATGGTTATCACTAACTATGTGGTAAGAATAAATTATAAAATTTCAAATAATTAAAAAATAAAAGACCTGATCCTAAATTGCAGGAATAAAATAAATAAATAAACTAAAATTATAGATAAAATTATGTTTAGGGTAGGAAAAGGTTCAAAAATTAGAAACTATGAAATTGAGTCCAAAATCAAGATGTAATGCCCATAGTTTTTTATATATTATTTATTCCTTTGTTTACTTATTATTATGGATAATATCTATGTGTATATTCAGATGAATATGGTTTTATAAATTCAATATATGCTTCTTCTTTTCTTTAATTGGTTTTTTTCTTCTAAATTTTGTATTTTTTTCTTTTCAAGGATAAAAACCCAAAAGTTTGGGGAGATATGGAGGCTTAATTTTAACTAATAATAATTTGTAAAAATATATGTTCAAAATTATCATTTTAAAATTGGAGGCAAAAATAATCTTTATAAACAATGAGATGAATCTAAAATACAATTCTAATCATTTAGTTTATTTCAAAATTATATAATTCCTTAAAAGTGTCAATCTTGAGTTAACCTAAGACAGTATGATTTGTCATATATATATGGTATCAAACCCACAACACTAATAAAATTTGTATAATTATGTTTAAATTATTGAATTCTTATAATTTTCTCTAGAATCATTTTCTATAGTGCTTATATGATTATCCAATCATGGAAATCAAGTGATTATCACTTATAGGGTCCAAATATACAGTAAGTTTCTTTGATCTCAACCTTGTTATTAAGATTTATTATCATCTTACATGATATTGGATATTATTTATCTACTTCTCTAGAAAATAATCTTTAATTTTTGTATGATTTAAATATAGGGAAAACTTAATTATGTTTTACACATATCTATATAAATTAATTTAATTATCTCACATTATATTTTTATTAAATTATGGAAATTAATTCATAATTAATTTATCCCAATGTTCTCCAAAAATTATAATTAGTAAATTCATAAATCATATATGAACATATATAAAATATCTGATGATTTGATAGATAATGAATCAAAAATTAGGTTCAAAATATTTCTTTAAAAAAAATAACCCACTGTCTATAACTTTGATTTCATATAGTCTTTGAGTAGGTGGTAAAAGGGAAATTTGTTGATCTTATAAAAAAAGTTATCATATAAAGGGAAAAGGCATCACAATTAATAAGTAATGGTTATTAATGGGTAATCAGGTGTTTCTGATTATATAAAATGATTGGGAAGAAATTATTACATGTTTTGTGATTCATAGACATAATATATAAGTTTATAAATAGAAAATCATATATTTATAGACATCAAATTACTCAAGTAGTTGTACGGTGTCACAAGATTACTAAGGTAGTCATAATAAATTACATGGATTAGGGGTCATGAAACTTCACACATATCAAGAATTTATAGAGAAGAACATGATTTCCTACCCAATTTCATGTGATGGAGTTGGTTTTTTGGTATCATGTGACTTGTAGAAAATTTATATTTTTTTACATTACTTTAATTAGAAGTAGTCTTTGATTGGTGAAATTTAATAATCTCCCCTATTTTCCTTATATTTTTCTGTTGTGTTAATGAATTAGTTCTAAGGGTAGTGAATTTGATATTTTAAAAAATTATATTGATCAAAATAATCATCAAAATATATAAAATAACATAAGAGAACATGAATGGTTTTATAGTATTTTATATCTAATAGATAATTTTTCTAATATATTCATATCCTCTAACTCAATGAGGCGATTGTTCCATTTTGAAAAGAAAATATAAATTTTAATGGGATTCATAGTCTAATTAAAATGATTATTTCATTTTCAATATTGAGGAATAACTTAACATCAAACTATTACTTTATGAGTCATAATAGAAAATTCAGGATACACCCACACTTTTATACCCATGGTTTGTTGTAAGTATGGGTAAAGGTAATTACAAAACAATGGTTTTTTAAAATCATTGGTATTTACTTTAAAATGATACTCTATATGAATGGTTTGAAGAAACTATTTGTATAGAATGCCTATACATATTGTCTTTTTAAAAACTATTGTTATATTATTACCCTTTAATCCTAGTCACATAGACCCTTACACTAACCCCTAATTGTATCCTTATCTATTCATAACCTCCCTTTCTTCTACCTTGGCTGACCCATTAAATATCCCACCACTCATAGTCATACATTTTTTATTTTATTCCACTTTGAGATAAAATCAAAGATTTATGAATCCATCATCTATTCTTTAGAGTGTCAATTTAATTTTTTATAGTTATCAAACAACAACTAATATCTTATTAGGTCATGATTCTTTCTAATTCATTGAATTATGGTTTATTTGAATTATATTTTTTATAGTAATTCATCATAAATTTGATCATAGTCGATCCATTTTTTTAACTTTTAGTTACTCATTTCTTTTGAATAAATCCAATGTAAATTTATTTTTTATATGATATATATTTAGGGGTTGTAAATCTATCATTTAGTAATATATTATTTTATTAATTTATTAGGAGATTATGAATTTAATCATTTAATCATTTTTATTTTAATTAATTTATAGTAAAAAATTATATTATTAATTTCAAATTAAGGTGGTGTTTAATGTTTAAATAATCACATTTTTAATTATAAATATATTATATGAAAGTATGTTAAATTAAAAATGATGATATTTTTGTATTGTATGGACATTATTGAATATAATTTCATATTTTTTTGAATGGGGATAATGAGTTTAATGCTTTAAAATATTTTTTTAGTAAGTATAAATAAATAGAAAACTGAGCATGAGTAAGAGGTATAATGAAATATTATGTCTAGTGTTTAAAAATTAACTTATATTGATACAGTTTTAATTGCATTTATATTCATGTTTATATATGAGTAAGTGAGTTTTTTTCTTAAAAATCATGAAATAATAAAATATTTTGTTTACAGGGTTTATAAATGTTATTTTTTAAATTAATTTTATCATGGTGATTTTAAAATTTCGTATCTTTATATGTGAATTTTTTTAGTTTTTTGGTAGGCATGATGTGAATATATTTTTTAAATACATGTTAAATTAAACAGGATATTTGAATTGAAAATGATATATTTTTTATTCCTCTATTGAGAATGTTGGAATATAGATGATGTTAACTTTGGTTAAAATTTTGAGAGCTTTAAAAGGATGGATAAAATGAGTTATGTTATTATTTAGGCATGTTGGGTGTTAGTTATGTTTAAAATAGATGTTATTATTTTGATATCAAGTTGATTTGAATGATTTATTTTATATAATTCAACTTATATTTTAGAATTCTATACTTATTTGGATCACCCTTGACTATTTTTGATAAATATAAATATTTTTATGATTATTTGAGATATAAAGTGATTATGAAATTATTATAGCTATAATTTTTCATCTTTCAAAGTATTTGAAAAAGTAGAGTATCAATATAATATAGTAAATATTTTGTTTTTGTTTTTTTATTCCAAATATTCACTGTTATTATGAATTTTATAATTATAGTATACAATATTGATTTAAATAATATAATATTATTTTGGGTTGGAATGTATGGAAGTTGAATGTATTGTACTGATAAAGTCTCAATTGGTTTTCAGAATAACATTACTTTTTTTAGATAATAAATTTAATAATGTTTTAGATGGAATTATTATCCACTTCTATTTTTATGACAATGTTTTAAGGTCATGGATAAGTTATAAAGAATTGAGTTACCATATATTTTAAAAAAACTATTATGTTTGGTCTCACGATGGTGATAAAAATACAAAGATAATTGTTAATGATATAAATTAAAGGATCCAGATGAAGATTTTGATATTTTTCAGTTTCCATTTATTCATCATCAAGAGAATAAAATTAATTTGATGCAATAATATAATGATATGAGTAAACATTATACAACTACTGGTAATGATAATTCATAGAGAGTGAAAAAATTAATGGATTATTAAAGAACTACTATATATCTAGAATGTTATAAAATGAAATATCTTGGATTTTTAATTCACCTATATCATGGGAAAACCATCCACAGAATTTATAATACTAGGATTTATTATCTTATTACCTTTTTAAAAGTATTACTTCATGATGATGTTGATATTTCTATAAATTATTATATGGCGTCAACGCTACATTACTGGCTTGGATTTTTGAATAATAAAATTCATTATTGAATGAAATATTATATTATATTATGAGGAAACTATAAGCCTAAATTATTGAAAAAAATGTGGTGCATTTCAATGGAAGCACAATTAAAATGGAACAATATCTCATGTACCATGAGAAGTAATGGGTCGCTTTCCATTGATTCCTAGGATTCAAAATCTTGTTAAGTTTGATGCAAGGTTAATAGATATATAATTTAATGATCTTAAGATAATTAAATATAAAATTTAATTAGTTCATCCTACTCCTATATTATAATATAAAAAATTTGATGCATGATATACTAATTTTATAATTGAAGTACATAATGTAAGGTTGGGTCTATTATTTGATTGTTTTAATTTATTTGGTTATATGCATAATTCACATAGTACATGACCATATTTCATTTATATTTATAGCCTTCCTCCATGTATGTGTATGAAAAAACCCATTTAATTTCTATAATATACTTTTATCTAGACCTTTTAATCCTCGAAATGATATAGATGTGTAATTTCAACCATTAATAAAATAATTGAAGTGGTTTTGGAAAGTTAGTGTGTGCACATATATTGATTCTTTGAAAAATACATTTTAGATTAATGTTGTTATTATTTGGATGATAACTGATTTTATTATTTATGGAATTAGTTATGGTTATAGTAATAAGGTTAAACTATCCCCTTTTATTTTTATGAATAATAGATGATATATAAAGATTAAATTTCATTATAGTTTTGGTTTCATGGTATATCAAAGATTCCTACTGATGAATCATCCTTCTGGGAAAAATCATTTAAATATTGACAACACCATTATGTTCGATAAACCACCTCATCATATTTTAGATACTCATATGCTCAATCAATCAAAAGATATCAATTTTTGTAGAAATTTATTCTGAAATATAGAAAGAGGGTGAATGTTTATATTGGATCCTATTATAATGGGAGGAAGAAAAGAATCTATTTAATTTTTCTTATTAGTCAACCAATTTGTTAGGACACTATTTTTATAAAATGGAAACTTGAAAAAAAAATATGGAATGTTGGATTCGGTGATTCTAAATGTCATGCGGGAACTACAGATGATTTATGATATTAGAATGACTTTATGGATTTGGGTATCAAGATTGAACTAAATCCTAATTTCAATTATAATAATAACTAAAAAATTCCCTATGCTTCATATGTGGTGATAAATTTAGAGAATGAATAATTCTTGAAATTATAAGAGATTATAAAGTCACTATATGGTTATTCATGAAACATATCAAAGTGGGTCAATAGAAGAGTGCTGAAACTAAAATATCTGAAAACTCGTTTTTATCACATCTTTCTCTATAATTTTCTTCCAATATAAAATTTAAAATTATTATCAAATAATATAAGATTAGTGGTGATTCAATTATGAAACTTTTATATAGATCCTTATACTAAATGTTTTATCAAGTATTTTTTAGAAAAAAAAATTAATGGGAATCATTAATTATATGTCAGTTAAAGAAAATAACCCCCTGTATTTATCAATTACATTCTATATTTAACCATCCACCTTCACACAAAAATTACTCTTGGGGGATCTGCTGATTTTTGTTGAATGTATCCTACCAAAATAAAACATTTCAAATTGGAGTCTTATATTAGGAACATGAATCTTCCTGAATGTTCCATTTTAAAAGGTTAATTAGCTCAAGAAAGTATGGATTTTTTTCACTGTATTTGGGTGATGTGGTCATGATATGTAACTAATGAATGAGATATAAATAATAAAAAATTGATAAAATTGTGCCCACATTTCCATCACTTTACTAAATAAGGGGAATTCAGAGATGATATATATTGGGTAATTTGAGTCTTGAAGAGCAGGAAATGACACATCACACAATATTCTTTAGTAATGATTTTTTTATGACTACATCAAGTAAGTAAATTTAATATTTATATATTTTCTCATTCCTGGTAATTACATGTATAAGTTAAATTTTTATTATCATTTTATATAGTAAATAGATAAATTATAAGTAAAATTCATTGTTCAATACCTTTGAGAAGGAGAGATAATTTTCATAATAAAGAGTTTCAAACTAGGTTGAAATTGAAGGTAAGACCATTAATTTTATATAATAAATAGTAAATAATAATTCTTAATTTTCATATAATTATATATTTTTGGTATTTATTATATCAACTGATGTTGTCTCTCAATAAATAAGATAATTGGATTTTGGTCCCAATAATTTGGTTCGTAATCAATGGGTATAAATTTGTGGTAACTAGTTGATAAAAAAACATTAGAACACAACATGATGGTATTATATAAACTATAATGATAAAATATTAAGGAAGTATATTGTATATCTGACCTTAATATGAAAATATTTCTTATTATGGAGTTGTAGCCAAAATTATAATGTTGGATTTTTACTCTCATGGTTGAGTCTCTATGATGAAATTCTAGTGTATTGATTAAATAGTGAAATAGGGAATTTTTATAGATCATTATGGATTTAGGGATATTTATATAAATCATTTATTGACTATAAATTAGAAATATATTATGGAATCAATGTTGAAACAAGTGTTTTATGTAAAATATCCTTTAAAATATTAATTGGGTGTCATTATTGATATAATCCCAAGATATATTTTCAATGATAGTGGGGATAAAATTGAAACTAGAGATTCCCTCATTAGTATTTACTAAAATTCTTCATATGATTATTTAAATAATTTAATTATTATATTTTATTGAGAAACTTAAGTAGTGGTATGAAATTTATAGAAACAATGGTATATGATCTCAACCCACCATTTTCTTTTTAATCAGTTTATTCTCTGAGGGTTTCTATCACAATTTTGAACCACTTTAATAAAGTTTAAACAAATATATATTAGAAAAATATAAATGGATTATCTCATTGATTAAATTTATTAATTAATAAAAATATTAATTTCCAAGTAATATTACATGAACTTTTAAAAGTTTTTTATGAAGTAATTTGTATTATACCAATTGTGATTTTATTCCATAGATATGTTACAATTTTTATACATGGAATCTTGGTTTCCTTAAATATATTATTAAAGATATTCTTATGATCATGCTTTAAATTATGAAATGAGGTATCAATTTGAATTTGTGTTATACCATGAGTAATAAGTATGTGTTAAGTTTGTATGTTTTAAGAAAAAATATAACTTTACAAATACTTGTATAAATTTTTTAAAATTTTTTTCTTAAAAAAAAATTTTAAATTAAATTATAATTCAAAAAATATTAGTTTTATTTATTTTATAAAGTTATGACTATTGGACCCAATGGAAAGTAAAGAGGGGGTAAATTCGTGTAAAAAGGTTAAAGATAAAAAACTTAAACATAAACTACATTAAAAATAAATTGGAACCAAAAATAGAGTATGTACTTGAACAAGTAAATAATATAAGATAATTTTTTTAATCAGAAACTTGTAGAAACATCAGTCTACCATTTGATATAAAAATGTAGAAAATATCATTTTCACTAATTTTGACAAATTTAAAAAATTTCAATAGATTTTAAAATCTAGCAATAAAACATAAATAATATTTTATTAACTTAAGATATAATCAAAAAATAAAATTAAACTAACCTAGAAATATTCTTTTTTTATAAAAAAGTTAAAATGATTTTGGTGAAAATTTTGAATATATAAATGGAAAAACATGTTTTGGGGGTTGTTGAATTATTGGTACATAATTTAATTATATTATTAATGTGAAAATAATTTGTAAATTTTGACATCTGTAGCTCGGTATACAGTTAAAAAATATAAGATAACATAATATGAAATATGAATAAGATAATAAAATATCTTAGAATATTTTAGTTTTTTAACATAATATGTCAATACAACACTTCATCCTATAAATTATTATGATAGAAAAGTTATATAATGGTTAAAACAAATAATAAGAAAATAATTTTAGAATTTATCACAATTAGAAAACATTTAAAATAAAACTAATCTTTTAATTTTATAAATACTATAAATATTTGTTTTGGTATATGGTTTGGTATGTATATATTATTAAAAATAAACATTAAGTTAATTAAATAATACTTGAAAAATATAATATATTGATTAGGTTATGCTACCTTTTAATCCTTTTTTAGAATGAAAATTTGTATGCCTTGATTATATCCTTCCACCTTTTATGCCTTTTTTCCATTCCAATTAGTTTGCATTGGTTATGTTATGTCATCTCTGATTCCTTGTTTACATTTATAATTATTATGAATTAATTATGTCATTCCACCTATTATATCTTTTTTGAATTCCCATTAGTACTGGATTTCTAATAAAATGTAGAATTTATTTTCCTATGGAGAATATGAAAAATATTGAATGGATACATAAGAAGAGATTTTCTAATAATAATCGGTGAATGAGATAGATGTGATTTCATCCTCTATTGTCATATGTGAGTATAGAGTTTAATATATTTCAATTATATAAATAAAATACCATTTTATTAATCATTTTTAAATTTCAATCAAGAACTAGCCTCTAGGTGTTGGAAGTTCTTCTATCATACTATTGATAATGGTGATCAATATGATTGATCAATTAGGTGTACTAGAAGTACATAAAGAACCCAATAAACTATATCACACGTAGACCATTCATCACTTATCCCATCTACCAAACTTTATTATCTCGTAGTCTTAATCAAGGCACTAGTGATCTTCAAGCCACCTATGTTTTCACCATCATTTAATACAAGACCTAATTCTCATATACCTTTTCTTAGTCTGATGATGGATCCATATCCCAATTATCACCTTCCACCAACTTTTATGCTACCCCTATTTTCAAATTAGAATATCCCTCTGTGATGTTATGCTCGTGCTCCTTTGTCTTATACTTCAAAGCCTTTTTACCATCTATATAATACTAATTCTATCGAGTATATGTTTGATCCTACTAACTCATCATAGGATACTTATCCTCTGTAGTTTATGGGCCCATAAAATCTGTATAATAAACTAATGTCATGTATATGTATTCAACTAAATTGAATTTTTTATCAGTAATTTTATTTAAGTTGTAATGTATATTAATTTTATATTTTTTTATTTTTCATTTTTGGATCTATTATTAGGTGGTTAAGTAATAATCACATGTGTGATGTTTGAATATACCATACAAAATAAATGGTAGAGTAAAATAAAGATAATAAAATTATTGGTAAACATGGTAGAGAATATAAACGTTTTATAGTGATGATTTCAAAATATATAGATAACATTCTCATGTAACCAAACACCTGGAAACACTTTGGTGATCAAATAATGGATAATGCATTTGTTACGATATGGTTAAGAAATTTAATTAGATTAAAATTCACATTATTTTTATGTTTATATAAATTAATATTTTGGTAGTAACTTCACTTTAATTTTACTAATGGTTGAGTTGTGGGGGATGGATGGTTGATAGAAAGAGGGGAACTATAGAGAGAATATACACATGACTTATATGTCTGTTGGACCAATAGTGTTCACACAAAGTTAGAGGGTATACCTACCATCAATTATTTTCTATTTATATAGTACTAGGATATGATTACATATTGAATGAAATATGGGTTTAAAGTATTATCATAATTTAATGGTTTTGATTGAAAATGATGAAGATTTTTATTAATACTTTGATTATTGTTATTTAATTGTTCTTATCAAGATAATTTATAAAGAAAAAAAAGTAATATTCAGTATGTGCACACTTTTTGATTAATTAATATACAATAACATGATAGAAACTAGGTATTTTTCCATTATAACTGATTTTTATTACATTTTTTTGGACTTAAGTTATAAAGAATAAACAATATCATGTTATAGTTTAATTTTAGTTTGATTAAGTTTCAATCATTATTATTTTATTTTTTATTTTTTATTATATATATATTGTTATTATATTTTGAAGTGTTGAACATTTAAGGGTGTGTACCTCAAGAAAAATTATTTTTCGTAAGTAGAAATAAGAAATATGGAAGTTTTGTTAATATCGAGATGTAATAAAATATTATAAGAATTATTCTGATGATTTAAAATGTTAATATCTCTTTCTTAAATATATATCAAATTTATATTGTAAACAATGTTCTCTAGAGGTTCTTTAAAAGAAAGAAGATGAAAAATATGGACTACAAAATAATTTCCAATAAGTATTAGGTGAGGAGAACTAGGGGAGGGTTTACTATTGACATAAGAAGGATATCATGCCAAATAGTTATTTTCCAACATTAAGAATTATAAAAACTGTTACTGGTATTGAGAAATAGTTTTCAGGAGACCACTCCAATGTAGTAAAGGAAAAAAATTATAGTCCAAGGGCATGAAAGAAGTTAAAAGATCACCAATCAGTTCATAAAATCTATTATGTCTATGTGTCTATCAATTCAAATATATATTATTATGGTTTTTTGTACATGTATGTTTGTTATTCATTCATTGTATGAATTTTAGGGTGATGAAGATGATGGTATTATTTGTGAGAATCATGATGACGATAGTGGTAATAGTGCCCATTATGGTAGTGGTAATCATGAATAAATCTATTTGAAGTGGGATATTAATCATCTATATTTCTATCATCATTTTAATGAAATATTGGTTCT
This sequence comes from Viscum album, assembly GCA_963277665.1. Classification (NCBI taxonomy): domain Eukaryota; kingdom Viridiplantae; phylum Streptophyta; class Magnoliopsida; order Santalales; family Viscaceae; genus Viscum; species Viscum album. The sequence continues at coordinate 1,885,740,911 of OY728132.1, forward strand.
TTTGATCAGTGTCTTATGACTTACCAAATCTCATTATATATGTATATTACCATTTTATTTTAAAGATATTAATTTTTTAAATGTGATATATATATATACAAGTATATGTATTATTTTTGAAATTATATTGTAGAGGGAAGTAATATATTGGTTAAATTATACTCTATATATTTAAATCATATTTTTATAAGATTATTTTGTCATTGGTGTGTAGGATTTATATTTTTGTATCATGTTTAGAGGAATATACCCATAGTTCACTTGAACATGGGAATATCTCCATACTAATGGTTGTGATACCATTAGTATAGGCCATTTTTTTATAGTTATAGTACCAGTGGTTATCCAAACCATATGTATAGGTTATCCAAATTGTTTGTATGTATATACCCATGATTTTAAATAATAATTATATGTATGTTATTGAGTAGGAATACACGAGTCAATGTAGCATGTGAGGATAGTAATAAGTGGACATTGATGAGTATTTTAAGTTATCTATATCAAGTTGTTTAAAATTATCAACGGATAGATTCATTAACTACTTTGGGAATCACCACATCAATTTTGGATATCATTATGTATATTCAATTATATTACTTGAATGATAGTTGATGGGGTAAAAGTTATATGGTGGGGTTCCAACCCCAAACTGGACTCAAGATGATGATGTGGTATTATATGTTCATGGTAGGGTGGTGGTCCATACAAGCACAAAATAGGATAGAATTTATTATTCATACACCTAGAATTTGGTGGTTCACTTAGGATTAGCCAAATATATCATGATATCCACTAATATTTATTGAGGCATTGTTTAAAGAAGAATAAAAAATATTTATATAATAATGCCTCACCAATTTTCAAGTAAAGGGTTTGAACAAGAATCCTACTAGTCTAATTTTTCAACTACCTATTACAACTTAAAAATTATATTAGGTTACAATATTATTTTTTATGTGGTCATCAATATCCTTCCAAAAAATTGATATAGTGTGGGTCATTGTTGATCAGTTTCTGAAGGTTTTACACATTCTTCCTATTCAACAGATGTAATATATTAATGAGTTAGTAATGTTATATATAAAGGAAATGTTACATATTTATGGAGTTATATTTAAAATAATTTCATATAAAGATATAAAATTCACTTCTAACTTCATGTAGGGGATTAAGAGGTCATTGAGCACTCACGTGAAACTCAACACAATGTACCTCCCTCAAAATAATGGTAATTTTGAGTGAATTATCCATGTTTTGGAGGACAATATTTAATAATTTTTCTTGGATATTTGTGGGGATTTATAGAGTAATATTTTACATTAAAAGTTCGCATATGAAAATATTTTTCGAGTGTTGATTCATATATCTCAATTCAATTAAATGTGTGGTGGAAATTATTGATATCCTCTATGCTAACTAGAGGTGGTAGAGCCATTTATGATTGGTTCAAATATAATGTAGAAGACTTTAGAGAATATTTAGGTGATTTGGAAGTGGTTGTAAACCAATTTGTAAGTTTCACCTAAATTTCTACATGAATTATTATAGAGATAATGTAAGTTAGTATCCCATTTCATGGGGTTAATTGAGATTATAAATAAGATAGATATAGAATAATACTAAATTATCCTTTCTAAAAAATAAAACTCTATTCATGATTTATTCCATGTATATTAGCTATAATTATATGAGATGGAATCCTTTCATGTGATTAGTTTTGATGATGTTAATTTAAAGGCCAATACATCATTGGAGGAGTGGACTATATACACTCTATATTAGAGTGAGATGATACTATATGGGAAGATAGTACCCATGGTTCATGTGTGAAATAACACAAACCTATCTAAGATGATACTTGAAAGTGAGAAGTGGTTTTGTGAGATCGTTGGCTAGAAAGTTTCACTAATGATATTCAATAACACATCTTAAGGATAAAAAATGACATATAGTGGGTAGTTTGTATCAAACCACATATACTAAGGTATGAATTTGATTCATATTTAACCATTCAATGTGTATTTTTTAGATTTTGACTACAGAACTGGTTAGTGAAGTTCAGGAGTTAGAGTTAGTATAAATTGGATTGATGGAAGAAATTTTTCAAAAATGTCATACACAATCAGATAACCAATGTCTTGATATTATTTCCTAGATGTCGAGGAAAAATTAGGGAAAAGTGTTTGGGTAAACCACTATATGATCAGTGGCCCGTGGTTGGGTATGCATTTGGCGGCTATTCAGTACTCAGTGGGGGTACACTAGGTACTCGATGTACTTATGACTCTTTTTTAAAATTTTAATTTAAATTGATTTTATGATAAAAATTTTATAAACATATTTCTCTCATCCTTGGTAGTTTTCACAACCCTAACGCTTTTTCCACTCCATTTCTTCCTTCCAAGGGTGAGATCTCTTCCATCAGTTCTCATATTCATGCATTGTCTATCTCATTGGATTACATATAGTAAGTTTAACTTTTTTCCTCTCTTCTATTCAATATTTATCTTGTTATTATGTTGTTATTCATTTAATATCCCTAGTTTGCGGGTTTGTGTTATGTTTTTTGATTAATTTTTTATTGATTCCAAATCGTTCAATTATTTCTGATCAAAGGTCTCATTATAGTATGAGGTAGGTGGTCCCTATATTTTCCTTTTGTTTTGTAGGATATTCATGTGTAATGTGATATGAAGGTGTTGGTGAGAAAGTGATAATGACCTAAAATGGGACTATATTATGTTTTCTTGTACATTTTTTAGCGAGTAAGTTCTATCTAACCCATGATAGTACCTTATAGTCTTATACTTCGATCTTATAATTGTTCATAGACATGATTATTAGGGTAAGTGTTGATATACCATGAAATTGGAACCTACATAAGGAATACTTTCATATGAATTATGTTCAAGTAATTTGATAAGTGTCATCAAGAGTTACTTAACAATGGAAATATTTTGTACGAAGTGTATAAGTGGTAGGTTAGACTCATTATATGTTTTTAGAGTAGTTAGTTACCTATACGGATTAACTATTGTGAGGTGGGAATTGATACGATATTTCCATCCATTCTAAGGGGTGATGAGTAAGATATAACTATATCCAAGTGTGAGGAATAAATTGAAAAATATCATAATAGTGATATGGGGTGTTTGGGTATAATATGAAAGGAATTTTTGTCAGTTTCTCAAGAGAGATGCATATGGAAAAGTTGGTGGTGTCTAACTTAGTATCCCGAACATGATGAAAATAGATGGTGTTGATACCAATATATTACAGGGATACACTAATAGGGGAGTAAATTGGTATAGACTTTCTTTTTAGCTATTTAATATTGCACTAGAAATAAACCCCTCTAACTAGCTAAGATCTAATTCTATGAAAAATATACTTTAATCTCATCCTTTCATGAAAATTTAGAAAATAAAGAGAATAAGGAACACAATAATATTTACATGGTTCTGTCACAAAATGTAATCCTACTCCCCGTTATGTCCAATAATTATCATGGTTATATATTTTATATTATATGTTAATCCCCAACTTATAATGGGTAGGGAGTAATCACCCATCTCCTAATGTTTTATAGTATCCCATTTATTGTATTACATAGTATCTCACTAATCATACTCATCATACAAATAATTATAATGAGTCAATACAAATGAGAAGGATCACTTGAAACACAATGTTTCTTCAAAAATTGATGAATATCCTTCACTTGAGACAACTGTAAATACAAAACAAAATAAAATAACTTTCTTAAAGAAATAAAACTAATAATAATAAGAATGAGAGTTGCACTCATTTCTTGCTCACTATATGTGAACCCTTCAAGGGGTTTTCTTACTTTTATTATTTTAATACTATAAGCTCAAGAAAAATATATTTTTCTGATGCACACAACCATAACATTAACTTCTCTATTTTATGTTTACATTTTCTCGATGTTTTCTATTATGTGTTTCTTAGAAAAAATTCTCATTATTTGAGAAACCTAGTTTTCCAGTATAGATGGTACATTAATTTATCATGTCCTTTTCTTATAACATAATTTATAAACAATTAGATCTTTCGGGCTTACCAAAATAAAAAACATGAGAATAAAACCATTTTTAACTTTTTATATCTTTCTTCTAGGGACTCATTAAAAACTTCACATGGGTATGATCCCCCATATTCTCATAAAAATAACAAATAAGACCTCTTCTTATTCATCAGGAAAACATTGGTTCTAAAATCCATTTCCAAAATACCCAAAAAATGTATTTGTTAATATCAAAAATACCCAGAAATTTTTCTTCTTAATTTGGATAGCTCATCTCAATTCACAACTTATTCAACCTTCTTGTGATGTTAAGGGAACATTTTTAGCATAGAACACCTCAAAACCTACTAAAATAAAATATATCATACATTCAAAATGAACACATCTTTATATTTTTCCAATTAGGATAATTGTTTCATGGATAGTGGGAGGGGTGAATCAATAATAAATTTTTCTTTTATGTTTCCTTCCATATAAAACAACTTTCAACTCCTATTAAATATAACTTTCCATACTGAAAAAAATTCAGAAACACATCCAAAGGAACCCAATAATTAATAAGGTTCACTTTTTAATAAGAATAAATATGTCCTTGGTATGGTTTGGAAATGATCCAATACCTAACAATCCACTAGAAAACAATCCTTTTGTGTTGAATAAAATGAGGAGGATATTCCATTTCCCTCATGAATCACTATATAAACAATTCAACAGTGTGTGTTCTCCTTCTAGCACAAATGATTTAATACAATGTTTTTGTAACAAAACATGTTATTGTACTTATTTATCAACTTTCAAAAATGTATACCTTTAAAAAAATTCATTAAATTCTTACAAAAAATATAGTAAGAACTTCCAAGAGTTTGTAATAAAACTCAGTCCGATTTTCCCAATCTGATTCTCCCTGTATGATTATCCCAATCTGATTGCTCAATACGAAAAATAGGACTCTATCGAAATATAGTTAAAAAAAATTATGAACACTTTATTCCTCAGTTTTCATCACCCAATACAATAATCATGGTCTAATTATTCATCCTGATATGATGAACATCAGAATAAGATGACATGATGAATATGATAATCAGCTGAATATGTTGCAATCTAGACTTTTCACCGTTTACATCTATCTGAAATTAATTCTTCAAGAAAAAATATATGTAAACTTCTTCTCCCTATAAATTCAGAGCTTATCTCTCTTCTTTTCATGATCATTACATCCATTATAAAGTATAAGGTACATTTGACTTTTAGACTCTCCCCAAAAAAGGTTTCGATGGGATTTTGAAATTATTTCCCGTTCAACAAAATTTTCATAATTTAAATGTTTTCATGAATTTATGATATATTTATGACTTTTTCAACACTTATAAAATATTCATGATCCTTATAAAATCTTATAACAGTTTCAACTCTTCTTCATACATTATTTTATAAACATCACACTAATTTTGATTTCCCATTCTGATTTTCTAAATATGATAGCTTCAATATGATACTATGTACCAAATTTATGTATGAAGAAATATAAATCTTTCTTCTTATTATAAAACCTTATTTAGATTCTGATTATCCAATGTTATTGTAATCCGCCTCATTATGATGAAGACAAATTTAAATGAAGACTTTCTACATTACATTTCTCTTCACCAAAAAAATATATTATTCTTCAAAATTTTCATGTTCCTTGACCCCCTTTGACAAAATTTTCATTGTCCTTAAACAATACAATTCTACTTCTTCTTTCATATAGGCCAATAATTTATCTTGGATTCACCTAGATTATTTTTCAATATGATTTCTCTTGAACCATTTATAATAAAAAGCCTTTTTTCCTCTTCATTAGTTTAAAAAAATTCTTCCTCTAATGAATATGATGACATATGGAATCTGATGAACCAATATTAGTGGATTATTTTCATTTTTAATATGATACCAATGATCTTTTAACACACAAAAAATTATTTCTATTTTCTAATTATGATTCCCTTCAACTTCATTCTCTGATGATTTATATATCTTGGCTTTTGGTTTGACTAAAAACCAGAAACCTCAGTTTCTCACATTTGCAACAAACCATCTAAGCCTTCAAAAAAATATGAATCTGATGAACTCGTTACAATGTTCTTGAGACCATAAATCTTCAACTTCACCAAATTTATTCTTCATAACAATTTAATAAATTATTATTACTTCCTTAAGGGATTTGAATACGTTGGAGATCATCTTTATAATTTTCTGAATTACAAAAGAAATTATTTTAACTTCCCTATCAACGCCTTTATTTCCTTCTATTCCTGAATATGATTGGTATAATTACAATTAGAATTAGTACGATTACAACACATTTTCTCCACCATTATTATATCAATATTGAATCAAAAGTTTTATAGAATACTTATGAGTTATGAGAAATCCAAGATCATCAAATCATCATCACATTTATATCATAATCATAAAGACTCTGATTCTTCCCCATTACGATCAAAACATTCATTCCAGATTCAACATGAATCTAATGGTAATTTTCTTCTAGGTAGTTTCACCTCAATATGATGTACTTTTATAAACATCATGAATCCAATTTTCTTGAATCTGATGGTCAGTATGATTTTCACCAAATACAAAGTGAGGTGATTTATTCCTTTCTTAAAATTCCTTGATAAAAAATAGACAGTTCCGGAATAAAATCACCATCCTTATCATCTTGGTCCTAACAATATCACCCTTTTAATTTTTTTTAAAACAAGATTCATACATCACTGGACTTTTTAACCTCAATAAATGGATTACTCATCAACAATTCTATGTCTATGTAAGTTATATCATTATAGGAAACAAGAATTATTAATAATAAATCCATGTTGTCCAAAAGTAGTGATCATGAAAACCATCTTCAACTTTATTCCTTGAATTTTATTCCTCAGATCTTCAACTTTCCTAGAATAAAATAATTGTTTCTTGCAACAACTCTAATAAAGAGTTCAAATATTTCAGACATATACAATTATGGATTCAGATATTACCCATAACTCCCCCATTTTACATGATTCTATAAGGATATATTTATGAAACAATTCTCCGTTTTGACAACATTATCCAAAGGTAATATGAGAGGGGAAAAAACAAATACCTCAGACTTGGTTAGAAACATTTTGGACACCTATGTTCAACCTCAATTTAGAAATGGATTCCTTTAGTAATGGTTTTTTAAAAATATTAGAAACTTGTTTTGATGTATGAACATACTCCAACATCAATTAATTATACTCCACATACAATTTTATCAAATTATATTTGATATCAAAATGTTTTTAATGAGATTGTTGAACTGGATTCATGGTGAGATTGGTTTCACATTGATTATCATAGCACAAGAGCAAGGGTAACATCTCTTCAATAAGTAAGTATTCTAATTGAATTTTCATCCACATAATTTTGGTAGAGTTTGAGTAGTAGAAACATACTCAGTTTCATTTGTACTAAGAGTTACTAAATTATGTTTCTTTATATTCCAATGAACATAATGTTTCTGAAGAAATAATACTCCACCAAATGTGGATCTTCTATCATCAACATTTCCTTCCCAACCAGCATCTGAATACCTAAACAAATCAATAATTTATGAGCTATCATACCTGATTACAAAATTTGTGCGCCTTTGATGTATCTAATAATTATTTATCCGGTAACTAAATATTATTATTTTGGATAACTCTGAAATCTTTCACATAAGGTAGCAGCATAAACAATGTTGATTCTTCAGGTAGTAAAATATAACAAACATCTAATCATCTTCTGAAATTATTTCTGATAAAATTCATTAACTTCTCCATATTTATGCAACTTTGTTCCCACTAAAATTGGTGTAGAAATAGGTTTCTATTTTTTCATGTTGAACTTCTTAAGAAGTTACTTAGCATACTTTTTTTTGACAAAGAAAAATGTGTTTCTTATTTTGTAAAATTTGTAACCTGAGAAGTTATTTCATTTCCCCAAACATGGATGTCTCAAAAAGAATCTTCAATTCTTTGGAAAATATTTCATAAGATCTTTCATTATTCCAAGTTAAGATAATGTCATCAACATAAACATTTATGATGTGGGAAAACTCTTTAAATTTTTTTATGAGAATATTATTATCAAATCTTCCTTTCATAAAACTCATCTTCCTAAAGAAAGTAACTAATTTAGAATACTATACCTTCAAATATTGTTTCAACCCATAAAAATGATTCTTCAATCTATGCGCATATCTTTCACATTTCCTAACAACAAAGCCACAAGTTTGTTCAATGTAAACTTCCTCATAAAGATCCTCATTAAAAAATGCGGACTTCACGTTGATTTGAATGATTTTTTAACTTCTTTGTACAATAATATAAAGAATGGTTCTAATTGTTTCAAAATTTTCCACTGAAGAAAATTTTTCATCAAAATGAATACCATAAATTTCTAAGTAATATTTTTACACTAATATTTCTTTTTTTCTTATCAATCCACCTTCTTCATTATTCTTGTTCTAGAAATCACACTTTTTACCAATAAAATTTTTGTTATCCAGATTAGGAACAAGTTCACATGTATTATTATTTTATATCTAATATAGTTCTTAATTCATGGGCTGAACCCATTCTAGATACTCAAAATCTTCATTCACATCATTCAGCTAAACTTTTGAATACAACGAAGTATTTGTAATATTATTTTGTGTTCTTCTGGTTTGAACATTTTGATGTTGATCGCCAATAATATTCTGAGATTACACTTGCTTCCTCAATATAGGATAAGATTTTCAAATTCTTCCTCATCACATGAAATAGTGTATTTTGATTATTATTGAGTAGGATTATAATTTTTTGTATCCTTATCAGAATTGTTAATGAAATTTTCTTTATCTAAGATAAACTTCCTTATCTGTATTATAATTTTTATCTATTTATAAATTTTTAATAACTTTCACATAAATAGAATAAAAAATTATTCTTATTTCTTTATTAAAATATATGTATCCTCTTCCTTCTGAAGCATATCCTAGAAAGATTCTATATTCACCTTTCTTCTCAAACTTACCAAAGTGTCCACCTTTCTTGTTATAATTCATGGAATCTCAAAAACTATTATATATTTAAAACTTGTTTTTTTTTTCATAAAATATTACATATGGATTCATATATGAACTTTTACTTTAAAAACATTAGTTTTGAATATACATGACATTACTCATGGTATGCCTCCAATAGTATTGAGAAACACTTTGTTCAAGTTACACAGTTCTTTTCATTTCCACCAAACTTCTATTCATTCTTTCAGCAAACCCATTTTGTTGAGGATTGTATAGGGAACTATAATCATGATGAATTCCATGATTATAAAGATAAATTTCAAATTATTCACTCTTATACTCACCACTATTATCTATTTTTAACTTCTTTATTGAATACTTACATTCTTTCTTATTTTTCCTCCTGAAACTTTTAAACATTCTTAGAGCATCTAACTTATGTTTCATATACATACACTTGTAATACATGTAAAGTCATAAATGAATGTTATGAATTACTTATATCCATTTTTTTATTGTTTCCTAATTGTCCCATAGATATCTACATGAATAATCTCTATGAGTTGTTTTAAAAAAATATCAACTTTCTTATACCCTGAGTTTGTAATTTTTCACTTTTGACAAATAGTGCAACAAAAATCTATTCTTCTTAGAAAATCAAAAATATCATAGATAGTATCCATATTTGATAACATGATCATGATTATTTGACACATCTTTCCCATCCTTTTATTCCACAATTTGTTCTCTTCCACCATACTCAATTAATAAGAGTTTTGTATTTCACCAAATTGAAACAAGTTTACTTTTGTACATTGGCATCTTGTAACTATCTTTCCATATTCCTCACTTTTCACAACAAACCCATATCTTATAAAAATAAATTTGTTACCATCGTCATAAATTTAGTAAACACTTATCAAGTTGTGTTTCATCCCATAAACATATAATGTTTTCTTGGATTCCATCTTTTCTTTCCCAATGATGGTTGATCAAATACATTCAATTCTAAATGATTCATCATTTCCAAATGTCATTATTCCTTGTTTAAATAATTTAACATTATTCAAGAACTTAAAATATCCTTTAATATGATAAGAACACCCACTATCAAGAATCTAAGGTTGTTCCCCTTTTGTAGCTTTCAAAGCGGTTTTAACAATATGATATTTTCGTTCTACCTTTTCTTTCTTTATTTCCAACTTCTGAGAATTATTAACAAACATTTGTTATGATAATAAAAAAACAAGACAACCTTTAACAATATTTATAAGATGTTAAAATCCTTCAAAAATAGTTTCTGTGGGTTGAAACCTATTTTCAATTTTTACTTTAACGTTCTCAGGTTTCTTTAAAAAACCTTCTCAAACTTCTTTCTTTGAGAAGATTGACTCCCCCTCAAACTTTTACTTCCATGAATTGTGGAATAATAATAATGTTTTTGGTTGAACCAACACATATATTAAATATTTCTAAATCCACCAAAATAAAAGAAATAGTCATAGAAAGAATATTTTCCTCTGAAACTTTCATACTGACTAAAGTTGTGAACATGTTTCTCAACAACCTTCTTACCTTTTTATCTGAATCGGAAACCTTTCTATTATCAATCAGAATTTACCATTTAAGCTCGATTTTCCATTCAGATTTAATGGAATTAGAAGTATTATAAACTTTTTCATATTTAAAATGTTTAGAAACATTTTTGGACCCAAGGTATTTTGAAGCTTCTGAATTCTACACTTTGTCAATCTTGGCCACATACATAACTTTCCCAGCTTTATTTTTTTCAAATAAATATTCATATTTCTTATCACCTTTTGAAGGTAAATTTTTTTAGTTTTCTAAGGTTTCTCATTATATGAACTTTCACCAAATTTATATATAGTATTTTTGAAACTTGTACCTTTCTGTTCGGATATAGAAAGTTTTAGTTGGACAAGTTTCAAGTATTCTTCTTTTTTTCTTCAACTTCACTTCCAAATGTACATTGTGATTCTTTTATTCCTCAAGATATTTATTTAAATAATCTATTTATTTCACTAGATTTAATTTCTCATCCGGAAAACATTCTTGATTATTTTTTGAGGAACTTTAATTCTTCAACATCTTAATTATTTCTCTTGACTTCCAATCATTCTCATAAATTCTTTCAATTCTTCTTTTAGATAATAATATAATTGAGAGTATTCTTTTTCAAAAATACAACTTCCAAATTATTCATTATTCACTGTTGTAATAAAAGTATTATCACCAATATACTCAGTATATTATTTGGACTCACCATAATTATCTTCTTCTTAATCTTTAGATAAGAAACTTCTTCTTTTATATTTGATAAATTTTCTATCTTTCACTCTAGAAAAAGATATATATTTATCACACTGTTTATTATGAGATCTTCCTCATTTTATTTCTCCTTCATCACTATCCTCTTCTTCATTTATTAGGGGATTATTAGTGGAAAAGTGATCAATTACTCCACATTGAAATCATTTAATGGGGATATTCTCTTTGTATTTACATGTACCTCTTCTCACATTTTTAAAAAATAAGGATAAAATATAATTAATAGTTTTAGATACCTAATTTTTGGAATTATCATCACCAGATTCTTAAATAATAATCATCTTTCGCTTTTCTTTCTTGAAATCCTTGTAATATATTTCTCTATCTAATTATATTTTTCTTTTCACAGATTTATCTATTCTCATTTCATAAGTGATGAGAGTGCTCTGCAAATCATCCAGAGAAAATGTTTCAGGATCTCTATCTTTCAATAAGGAAATTTTAACATCAAACTTATCGATAAGGATTATTAATATATTTTCAACAACTATAAAATATTATAATTTCTTAACCAGACATATTATAGTGCTAACAATGTAATTTACCCTAGAAAATAATTCCCTAACTTATTCATACTCTCCCATTTTCAAATCTTCATACTTCAGCCTCCAAAATTATAATTTTTCTTTCTTTATTTTTTTATTTCCTTTGTATCTATTTTTCAAATTTTCCCATATACTTTGGCTGTGGAAACACCCTTTATTTATAAGAATTCACTTCATGTAAGTGATGATATTAAAACAATATTTTCTGTTCCATCATTCAAAAGATTTTTCTTATCAACAGATGTAAGAGGAAGTTTATCATCAATAAGAAGAAACCCATTTATTAAATATTCAATAACATCATATCCAATAGACATAAGATAAGGAAATATTTTATCTTTCTAGATATGATAATTCTTACCATAAAAAACTAAAATTTCTATATTATTCAAAAAATTCATATTATCCATCATCTTCACTTAAAAACATCAAAAAGGAATACACAAAGGGAACCTTCATCTCTGATACCAATTTTTAGTGACCAATCATGATTATCGTATCAATGAAAAGAGGAGGGGTGAATTGGTGATAAATATTTCTTTTAAGTTTCCATTATTTTGAAACTACCTTCACCTCCTATTAATGATAACTTCAAATTCTAAAAAAAATCAACTACACATCAATAGAAACCCATGAATTTACTAGGTTCACTATTTAATAAGAATACCTACATCCTTGGTATGGTTTTGAAATGATCCATTCCACACAATACACTAAAAACAATCCTTTTGTGTGGAATAAAATGAGTAAGATATGTCTTTTAACTCATGTATAACTATGTAAAAAATTAAATAGTGTGTGTGATCCATTTATCACAAAATATATAATATAATATTTTTGAAACAAAACATATTATTGTGATTCTTTATTAACTTTCAAAAATGTATTATTTTAAAACAATTCTTCACTTACTTACATAGATACATGTAATAAATTCATGGACTTTGTAATAAAACATAGTATGATTTTCCCAATCTAATTATCCAAATTTGAATGCTCAATATGATAAATATGACTCTATTAGAATACAGTTGAGATAATTCTAAACACTTTCTTCCTCAGTTTGGAACACACAATATGATAATACTAGTCCAATTATTCTGCCTGAAACGATGACCAGATGAATATAATGATAGGATGAATATGATAATTAGTTAAATATGATAATTAGTTGAATACATTTATACCTTTTCTCTTCTCCCTTCACTTCTATCTTGCCTGACTTCTTCAAGAAAAAACAGTCTAGAAACATTTTATCCCAAGAGATTCATAGCTTCTCTCTCTTCATTTCATGAATAATACATCCATCAAATATTAAAAAGTACTTTCACATTTTATACTCACCCCAAAAATGGTTTGGGAGGGATTCTGAAATTGTTTCATGCTCAACCAAATTTTTAAAATTTGAATGTTTCCTTCAATTTTAGATACATTTATGATTTTTTTCAATTCTTATCAACTCTTCTTGATCCTTCTTGAATATTATAACAATTTCAACTCTTCTTCAAACTTTATTTTACAAAATTCAATCTGATTCTGATTTCCCATTCAGATTTTGCTAGTAAAATTTATTCATTATGATGCTCTATACCAAATGTATTTATGAAGAAATAGACAGCTTTCATCTTCTTAGAAAATCATAATATGATTTTGATTCTATATTGTCGTTACGATATTCTTCATTATGATTATGAAAAATGTAAAACTATAGTATCCTCATTATGTTACTCTACAGCAAACAAAAAATTATTATTTAAACTTTTCATGTTTCTTGACCCCCATTGACAGCATTTTCAACAAGTCCTTAAATAAGACTCTTCTTATTCTTCTTTCCTCCAAGTTGATGATTGATCTTAACTTAACCTTGATTCTTCTTCAATCTGATGGTTGTTGAACCATTTGTAATAGAGAACTTCTTTTCCACTTCATTGGTTTCAAACAATTCTTCCTCTCACGAATATGATGACATACTAAATCCAATGAACAAGTATTAGTGGAATCTTTTCTTTTTGAATAAGGTGCCAATTATCTTCCAATATGAAAAACTTATTTGTATTTTATTATTATGATTACCTTCAAATTCATTCTACAAATATATATATCTCTTAAATTTTAGTCTGACTAAAAACAAGCACCTTCGGTTTCTCACATTTACCACAAACCAGCCCATCCTTCAAATAAATATTAATCTGATAATCTCTTTATTATGTTATTGAGACCATAAATCTTTATCTACAACAACCTTATTCTTCTTCAAACATTAATAAATTATCATGAATTCCTCCTTGACTTTGAATACATTTAATATCATCTTTATCATCATATGAATCACCATGGAAAGTATTGTAACTTCCCTATAAACATATTTCTTTATTTATCATCCAAAATATGATTGGAATGATTATAATCAGACTGAATATGATTTAAAACACCTTTTATCCCCCTTTATTTTATCAATATTGAATCATATGTTTTAAAGAATACTTATGATTTATGATAATTCTAAGATCAGCAAAGCTTCATCGCATTTTCATTGTAACCATATAGACTCTGATTCTTCCCCATTATGATCGAACCTTTCATTACAGATTTAGTGTGAATCTGATGGTAATTTTCTTTCATCTAGCTTCTTCTCAATATGATGGACTTTCATAAACATTGTGAGTCTGATTTTCTTAAATTTGATGGGCAGTTTTGTTTTCACCAAATACCATGTAAGGTTATTTCTTCTCTTCTTAAACTTACTTAACCAAAAAATAAAATTCCTAAATACAATCTTATCTTTATCAGATTTCTCCTAAAAATATTGAATCACTACATTATTTTTAAGTGATTTCAGAAACTTAGGAAAAAGATAATTATCACAATTATATCAACACCATTCTTGAAAATATAAAAAAAGAATTTCAGCATCATTGAGATCTCTCATATTTATTTTCTTATGGTTGATATTTTTATATGATGTGAGAATCATGGAATCATCATTTTTCAAGAATCATAATTTAATTGTGATTTTTTAGACACTGAGGATCATCTTGAGCATTATTTAGTTTTATTATTTAGAAAATTAAAATTATAGAAGCATCAAATTTTTAATAAGGAAAATATCTTTCATGGGTTCCTATAATATCATAAGGATGACTCAAATATCTTACATTATATGACTTTTACCTTTGAAAACTTTCATCTCAACTCAAATATTAGAAGAGATCAAATATTTCTTATGTCGTATGAATTTTATCTCAAAATTTATTATGCACATGAAAAATCACTTAAAACTAGTTGAAATGTATTCCTCTATATGATAATTTAATTATCTATTTTTCTCAACAGAACACATATCTAAACTTTTATACAAATTACATAATTACCTATGCAAGGCTCAAATATCTTACACACTTCTCAAATATCTTACACATTATTCAAGTCTCCTCCATGTATATCAAATATCATACAAACGGCTCAAATCACATACATGGTGGCTAAAATATATTTTGTTAGGCCTTTACGGAAATTTTCTTATCCAGATATTTAATGTTCATCATAGGAATTTTAGAAGACTACATGCACACACAAAGCCTCTTAATGTATTCTCAGGTCATCATAAAACATCTCAAAAAAATTCTTCAAATATTTAAATATTACAAAAGAAACCTAAAATGATTCTTAAAAAATATAAAAAAAATAGCTCCAAGGGAAATTAAATCTCCCTCTTTGGGATTTGTTGTCAACATCACTAAACTCATCATTAAAATCTTCAAAATAAAATCTGAACTACTTAAGAACTCACCAAATCCCTTGATAATCATCAAATAATATCCTTCATAATATTAGAAGTGTCTTGTACTATACTATAAGATAAGGTAATGTTTTGAGATAATTTCATCCCTCGGTGAAAATAAATTGTGACCAAGTGACTTAAATGAACTCCACCTCAAAGCATTATAAATTATACCCCTTTAAAAAATAATTAAGATTTATGACACTATTATTCTCTCCCATTGACAAATGAATTGAAATTTTTTAGAGGTAAATGGATTGGTAATACCTTTAGATAAGGGTGGATGTTGAAAATGAAGTTTCAACCTCAAGGCATGGAACTAATCCTTTAAAAATTATTTCGTAAAAATATATGCAACTTGTTCCACAGTACTAATAAACTCAAGTCTATTGTCAGAATTTTCCACTTTTTATTTGAATAAAAGATATCTAAAATCAATGTTCTTGGATATATAATTTCGAACTATATTTTTTGGAAATATATATAGCACTTTGATTTCATAGGAAATACATAGTTAATTCTCAAATTCAACTCTAAAATCTACCAACTGAACGTGAATCCAAATAACTTATGTTCAAGAATGTGTGGATACAATGTACTAAAATTCAACTATACTCAATGACATTGATATTTTCATTTTACTATTCTGTGTAACACTTATTTCCCCTAGAAATAATGTGATACCTGAAGTGGTCTTGATATCCACACAATCTCTAACCCAATTAGCATTTGTAAACCCTTATAGGGTCGGATCTGGACTAGTTTTATACGGTAAGAAAAAAATTCAATGTGTTCTTGATATACCAAAATATTCTCTTGGATTGAAACATATGAGATTCATTGGGATCACTCTAAACACTACTAAAATAGAACGTAACATCACTGGTATTTACCGTTTTGGAAAAAGACACTGATTTATGGAATCTTTATCAACACTAAAGAAAGAGTTGATAAATTTAACACTTTATCAGTGCTTTTCTTAGTGCTGATAAAGGTCCCATTTATTAGGGATTTATTTTTAGCACTAAAAAAGACTACCCTTTATAAGCAATTTTTTTAGCACTGATAAGTCTACCCTTTATCATCACTTTATTTTTAACACTAATAAAGGGTACCCTTAATCAGTGCTATATTTTTAACACTCATAAAAGAGTCCTTTATCAGTTCTATTTTAATGCTGACAAAGGTTCGAATAAATAAAATGAAATGATTAAATAAATAAAATTAAAAAAAATTATTAAAAAAATATTACAAATTATATTAAGTAAATAATTATTTATAAAAATGAATAAATTTATTATACTATATATAAATTTTAAATACTAATAAATACTATGTATTAAATATATAGATATGAAAAATGAAAATTAAACATTTTAAAATTAAAAATAATTAAATTGAGAAAAATATTAAACATTTTTTTTAATTAGATGGTTATTGATAATGTTAATAAATAGTATATATTAAATATATAGATATATATTAATGTACATAAATATGATTTATATATTACAAAATATTTATGCGCTATATTTAGTGAATAGTTGTTTATAATTAAAAATTAATATGAATTAAAAATACTAAATAATTGTAGAGTAATGGATATATAAGTGAATGTAGTTTGACTTTCAATTTAACATAGATCAAATGTGTGTTATATTAATTTCACATATACGTAATTAATGCATTTTTATATAAAATGTTCAAACAAAAAACTTATCCATTTTTTCAATATTATTAAAGTTTTCTTATTTTTAATTTATTCAATTTCACTCATTTTTAACATGCATGAATTTAAAATTAGATATTCATTAATAATGCTAATAAGATATTTGTAAAAAATATTTATAAATAAATATATTTAAAAATGTACATACTATATTTATAAAATTATATATTTATTATTATAAAAAAATAAATATTTTTTAAAAATTATTTATATAATTATAAATAAAGAATTATATATATTTAAATAATTATATATATTTAAATAATTTTTAAATTTATAATAAATTTACTTAGATAATGAATATATTTACGATATTTATATTTCTTTATATTTATTAAATATATATAACGACATAAATATTCTTTTTTAAAAATAATTATATAATTATAAATAATTAATTAAATATTTAAAAAAGGATTATATTTACAATATTTATATTTATGTATATTGATTTAGTATATATATATATTTAACAAAATTATAATTATAATTATAAATCTTTTATCCATACTTAAGTAATAATCGCTGAAAAAATAAATCTTTATCATTGCTTTTTTAGCGCTGATAATGATGATGTTTTATCAGTGCTAAAAAGGTGATGATAAAATTAATATTTATCAGCACTAAAACTTTATCACTGATAAATATGGATTTTATCAGTTCTTTTTAGCGCTGATAAAGACCTTCCATTATCAGTGCTAAAAAAGCATTGATGAAAGGACTCTTTATCATCGCTTTTTTTAAAGCGCTGATAAAAGTGTCCCGATCTGATTAAAAAAATATCCTATTGTTAACCCTTTTATGGTGCTTCTCATTCATTATCTCCTTTGTCCAACCCTGATTTTCTCCCACCTTTACCACAATCTCTTCAACCTAAGATCCCAGATTTGTTCAATGGTGTTCTGAATCTTTCGATCTTAACCTCAAAGTACAACGCTACATCATCTCTTCTAAATCCCACCTTGATTGTGCATTTTAATTAGCATCACCCTTCATTAGAAACCTTTAATAGTTTAATATTTGAGTCTTGGTGGTTTTAATATCAATTAATTGTAGGTATTCTTGACAAAAGGAACATCATGATTCATTTTTATTCAAAGGAAGATATGGTCAAGGTGTGGTCCAGTTCCCCTATAGCTACAACGACTTACGGTTTTATCTCTTTAGATAGTCATATTTATTTCATATGAATCATGACAATACAATTCTAGTGATTTGAGTCATTTTCCCCAACTCCCTATACCTTTTCAAAATCTATTGATTATACGCATACTAGGGAATCTCGTTAGTAGATATTTATGTTTTGATGGTAGAACATAGTTAGTTGCTCACCCTATATCTCCTTGCATTTTCATGAAATTTTATGTCTCAAGAGTTCCTATGGATTATATTTGGATTATAGTGGGGGAATACTTTTGATGAAATCAGGTTGTGTGGTTTGAATTGTGGGTCAATTTCTACGGTTCCTGTAAGAAATTGGGTCATTCTACTCCTACATGTATGTGAGGGACCAAGAACCATGAACAACAGTAGTTTGTGGTTTTTGAAGATAATGGAAAGGGATTCAAGCCCGGTGTTAGTGAAGGGATAACGGAGCGGAGTCAATTGGATGTTTCTAATGACCCGTGAAATGAAAATTTTGTTCAATGTAAATCTCGGGGGGTGCATCTTTTCAGTGAATCGAAGATCAAATCACACAAACTGACTCAAATCACATAAACCTACTAACTTTAGTTGCTCAAACATTGTTCAGTATCCGGTTTCAATTATGGTTTCTAAAGAAAACATTGAGATCTGAATCCAATAGTCTCATATTTTCTTCAACCTAGAATGATAGGCATGTGTTTTCCTTTTTTAGGTTCTGATTTTCTTTCTTTAATTTTTGTTTTGAGATCTGGATTCGAGGGTTTTATATTTTCGTTTGTAGGTTCTTATTTTCTTTATTTATTTGTGATTCATTTGTTTTATACTGTTTCAATTTTGTTTATGAGTCATTATTGGTTGACTATATTTTGGATATCTTGTTTTTGTCTTTTTGAATTGTTGTTTTGAATAAATTTGCTTCGTTGTCTACATTTATACCCCAGCTTACTCTAGAAGCTTAATTGTTTCAATGTTTTGAAATCTTAGTGAATCACCTCTATTCAGTATATAAGGAAATTATATAAATATTTATTCCACTATATAAGTAGTGGAGGATTTGGATATTGAAAATATAAATTAATGAGAAAATTTATTTAGATGCTTATGGGATAGATGTTTCAAGGTTCGGTATGTATTTATCCTTCATTTGTGATATATCTTGTTGATGTGTATTTTTGCTTTATAAAAACTTCTTTATAGACCTCCCTAGAATCTCAAGGATGTGTCAATGCGTACTATATGGCCTCCCTAGAATCCTTTTTTTGCTACATCATTTGTTCCAAAAAAATAGAATGGAAGTTATCAAATTCTATATATTAGAAATTATATTTAGTTATTTATCATTTTAGGTCTATATATACATTTAATTAATATAAATATAATTTATTCTTAAATAATCAATGAAATGTTGTAAACTCATGTTACTTTCAAAATAATAAAATTAGGTAACTATATATACATTTTTTGAGATAAATAAACTTTTCAAAATTTAAATAATTATATTTTATACAAAATTACCCAAAATAATAATTATGTATAACTAATATAATTTAAATTTTTTTATTATTTGTATTTTTTTAGTTTTATTAGAAAAAATATTATTATATATATATATATTAAATAATATATTATGTATTTAAATATATTTAAATATGATAAATAATATATATATATATATATTCAAATAAAGTTATTAATATATATATATATATATTCATAACATATATATATAATATTTACATAAATTCTCTTTATTTATCTATGTTTCGAATGAGGAGTGACCTTCATTTTATAGTTTTTGATGGTGGAATGCATGAACCTTGTTCAGGTTTATTGCCTATTGAGGTAAGTGTGAACGAAGTACACACCTCCATACCCCTCTTTTTCCAATCATATAAAACCCTACCATTTTTTTACTAAAATAAAATCAATTAAAAAACCAAGTTTTATCGAAAAATACATTAAAAAATCCTCAACCAATTAATTTATTAATGTTTTATTCAGATCCTTGTGAATAATTTTGAGGATAAAAATGAAATTAATTTGGCATTAACTCTGCATCCATATCAAATAAAATAAAATAATTTCAATAAAATACACTCATCATTTGAAATTACATTATAAAAACCCAAGGCCCCCAGGATGCACAACACTGCAGTTGTGTATTCTGCTTCTTCCATCTCCACCCTCTTCATTTCTTTCTCACCCACCAGTCTATCATTTCTCTAGTTGTGTGGAGCTTTACTCTGGAAGGAGTTGGTGTTATTGGAGGTGTCGAGTTAATAACTAGTTTCAATGGTGTAATTATCATAAATGGGAGGAATTTACCCTTTTAGATTACACAATTAAGTACGATTTTTCATTCTCATTGGTTTAATCTCACAAAAAGTTATTATTTTATTTTTTTTCCTTGATACTCATCCCCCATATCTTTTATGTTTCTTATACAAATATGTGTGTTAGTCATCCCATGGATGACTACTGCTTAGAGTATTTCAAGAAACATAGGTGCATGTACCTAATAGATGGAGAATGTGTGTCAAATAAAAAAAATGCAATGATAACTATTCAGAAGATGAGCTGATGAGGATGATAATTATAATTCATTGTGTTATTTAAAATTGGAAATGTCTCCCATTTGTTAGAATTAAACCATGGAAACTAGTTATTAAATTGAAACCTATATTTCCACATAATCCTTGAAGATCCAAGCTCCATGCATTCAGAGAAATTATAGGGTGAAGAATGAGAAATAAATAGAGAGGTTGGAGATGAAAGAATTTGAATATGCAACTACAGTGCTGCACATCCCAGGGTTCTTGGGTTGCTAATGTTTAATTTCAGCTGATGAATGTGTGTTACTAAAATTAATTTATTTGATTTTATGTGTAGGTAGAGTTAATGATGAATTAACTTCATTTTTATCTTTGAAATTATCTACAAGGATACGAATAAAACTTTAATAAAATATTTGGTTGGGGATTCTTTTAAAGTTTTTTTCAATAAAAAATAGTTTTTCAATAGGTTTTATTTTATTAAAAATTATAGGGTTTTATATTATTGGAAAAAGAGTTATATATAGGCTTCTACTTCATTCACATTTAGTTAAATGATCCATAAGTCACTTAAGACATGTAGGAATCAACCACACCTCAATTCAACTCACGGTGTGACCTCTATGACTTAATGTGTCTATTATCAATTTAAATTTTATAGATTAGTTCAAAAAACATCACTCACTAAAAACAAAGAAAAGTTATCATATTGTCTTGATAATTTAGGATGAATATTCAAAACTCCTTTGGGACGTATTGGAATCGGACTCACATCAAAATGATACACTATCTGATTAGTATATGTCAAATTTCATGTTTCTAGTTTAAAATGATATTTTATTAAAATAAAAAGTGAAATAATCAAAATAAAAAATCATTCATATTGTTTTGATACATTATAAAAATTATCCATAAGTCATTAGAGATGTGTAGGAATTAGTTGTAGCTCAATCTGACGTACGGTGTGACCAGTATGACTCCAAGTGCATATTTTTATTTAAAAATGGTGTGAATTTTAATAAAAAAACAAATTACTTACTCAAAATAGAGAAAAAGCATTCAGGTTATTTTGATAATTTAGGGAAATGATTCATAAGTCATTTATTACATGTAGGAATCAGCCTCACCTCAATCTGATGCACGGTTTTCCCAGTATGAATAATTGTGTATGTTATCTGTTTAATATCAACAGTTTAGTTCAAAAAATTTCAATCACTTAAAACAAAGAAAACACACTCAGATTATCTTGATAGTTTAGGAATAAAATTCATAATTCTTTTCTATCATTTAGTAATTAGTTTCATGTCAAACAGACACGTGATGTGATTGGTATAGGTCAAAAGGCTTGTTTCCAGTTTAAAATGACATTTTAGTAAATAAAAAAATGTGGCATACTAAAAACTGATTAAATAAATTCAAATTGTTTTAATACTTTAGGAAAAATATCTATAAGTCATTTTAGATTTTTGGGAATTAGTTATACCTTAATTTTATGCATGGTGTGATGGGTATGACTCTATGTATGTCTTTTTATTTAAAAATGTATTCAATTTTAATCAAAAGAAAAACTGTCCTACCCAAAACTAAGAAAATGAATTAATATTGTTTTTATTTTTTTATTAAAATGATCCATAAGTAATTTTTGATGATTAGGAATCATCCAAACCTCAATCTGTCACGTGATGTGCCCGGTACGACTCAATGTTCCCATTATCAGTTTAAAATTGACAGTTTAGCTCAAAAAAATATTACTCGCTAAGAGAAAGCATGCTAAGATTTTATTAATAATTTAAGAAACTAATTCATAATTCATTTGTGATGTGTAAGATTTAGTCTCACATTAAACCAATACATGATTTGATCAGTATGATTCAAAGTGTGTGTTTCAAGTTTAAAATGATATTTTAGTAAAAAAGACATGTAACATTCTCAAAACTATGTAAAGGTATTCAGATTATTTTTAACCATTATAAAAATGATCCATAATACTTTTAGTATGTGTAATAATTATCCAGACATAAACATGATTCATAGTGTGATGGATATGACTCAAAGAGCATATTTTTATTTAAAATTGACATCAATTTTTGTAAAAAGGACAACTCACCTACTCAAAACTAAGAAAAAACATTTAGATTGTTTTGATATTTGAGGACAATGATCCATAAGTCATTTGTGACATGTTAGAATTAGTTAAACCTGAATCTGATACATGATGTGTTCATTATGACTCAATGTGTCTGTTATCAGTTTAAAATCAACATTTTAGATAAAAAATAGTCACTCACTCAAAACTGAGAAAATGATCTAGGATTTTCTTTTTAATTTTGAACAATGATTCAAAAGTAATATGTGAGATGTAGGAATTGGTATAATTTCAAATCGATATAATTTATGACAGGTATGAGTCAAAGTTTATGTTTCCAGTTAAAAATGACATTTTTGTAAAAAAAGGAAAGGAATGTACTAAAAATCATGAAAGCACATTCAAATTGTTCTGATACTTTAGGAAAATGATCCATAAGTCATTAGAGATGTGTACGAATAAGTCGCACCTCAATCTAACTCATGGTGTGACCAATATGACTCTAAGTGTGTTTTTTATTATATAAGTATCATTTTAGTTTAAAACATGCATCATTTCTCCGAAACTAAGGAAATGAGACTATATTGTTTTCTCTTCATTTAAATTCTATATCCATACTTTATTTTCTTGATTTTTTGGTTTTTTTGGTGTTGTAGTGTACTGTTACAACACACTGTAGTATTCCCATTTTTCAGTATTAGAGGAATCACTGGTAAAGAGGCCCTTTATCAGTGCTTCTATAAGAACTAATAAAAAAGTAGGTATTTTAACCTCAATCCAGTAATAAGAACTTCTCTAGCGCTGATAAGGGACATTTTCAGTGCTGTTAATGGCTGATTTTATAGTAGTGAAATTATAGTGTATAATTTCATTAAAAAATAATGCTAGGTGTATATGTTTCTAAATAAAGTAGATTACCAATTAGTTTTTTATAGTGATTTTTATTCATAGAAGTGTCAGGCGCATTCTTTCTTAGTTTGTTAAGCACTGATAAAGGCCATTTTCAGTGCTCTTAATGGTCGATTTTATAGTAGTGAAATTATAGTGTATAATTTCATAACAAAAATAATGTTAGGTCTAGATTTTTCTAAATAAAGTAGATTACCAATTAGTTTTTTATAGTTCTTTTTATTCATAGAAGTGTCAGGCACATTCTTTCTTAGTTTTTTACCTAAATTCACAGATTATCATACTCTTATTCATTACTAGTTACAATTGAATCAATATTAACCACAACCTACATGATTACATCTTGGTCGCCATTATATTTTTTTATTATTATGTATGTTTCTAACTCTAGAATATTCATCTTAAAGTTAAACAAGAACATCAGTTTTGTGATTATTTTTAATTATTTTGACATATTAAAGTTCCACTACCTTTTTTTGGTTTTTACTCTAGTAATTGTAACTAGAATCATTTTAAAGATACCATAAGAGGTGTTATATTCATCCTTTCTTGAAACTTTCCTATATTTTTGTTCATGATCTTTATGTAATATGGACTTATAAAGAATTTGAAGTATTTGAGATTTGGTTTTTTATTATTAAAAATATCATATGTAGAATTATGAGTTTTATGTAATCTATTTTAGATATTCATAGTAGTGAAAATTGATTCTCTACAAATGAACATTGGAAGCTTGTGCTCAACTAGCATGGTTCTTTCCATTTTCATTATTCTTCTACTTTTCCTTTCAACCACTCCATTTTCTTTAGGGGTGTATGGTGTTCTATATTGATTGATTATCTTATTATTTTATTGATAGGTCTCAAAATCATTTATTCTATATTCTTTTCTATTTTATAACCATACCGTTTTAATATAAACACCAAATTCCTTGTCTATTTTTTTATGAATAATTTAAACATCTAAATAGCCTTTAATTTGTGCTTTATAAAGAGTTTATTTGTTATATGTGTATATTCATATATTAATGTAATGAAATATATATTAAACATTGTTTAATTGTTTCTAATAAGACTATATACATCTAAATATATAAGTTTTAATGGTCTAGTAGATTGTATGTATATCTTATTTTGTTTATTTTAAGTCACCTCCCTATTAGAAAAGTCTCCCAAAAAAACTTATATTTATCTATTTAGTTTTAAAATTTCTCTCACAACATCATTATTATATATCCTTCTCATTTCCCTTTCCCAAGATGTCCAGGTCTCTTTTTCCATATATCATTTTCATCTTTGGAACTCATGTAACTTGACTTGGATGGATCATCAATCTAAAACAAGTTTCCACTTGTTCTTTAACCTCCATTTTCGAAATCTACACTGAGGCCTCAAGTCCTGGAGCACATTGATGGTCTTCTGAATCTTCAGATTTCGACCACAGAGTTCATGGAGATCTATATGCTCTTGAATCTCACCTTGGAAGCATGGTTCAAGCATTGAAGAACTTCAGTGGATTCCCTTGACAGATTTGTCTTCGACTCCTGGGACCTCCGTGAAAGGGATACAGTAGGATTGCTCGATAATCGTCACATCATGATCCGCTTTTCATCAGAGGAGGACCTCATTATCACCCGGTCGAGATTCCCCCGGTGCTGCAATGGTTTCAGGTTCATTTTATTTCGATGGTCTTTTGAATTTCATATAAAGTGTGACCCACCTTCTTCTGTGATTCGGGTCATCTTCCCCAAAATTCCACACCCTTTCCAAAATCCCTCTGTGTTAAAAATGATCGCAAACCTTATAGGTAGATATCTTTGCTCGGACAGTCGCACAGAAGCTATTTGTCACCTGGTGAATCCATGGGTGTGTGTTGAGATGGATGTGTCTATAATCCCCTTTGATTATGTATGGATAAAAATCCGTGAAGAGTATAGGTGTAATTAGCGTGTGGTTTGTGAGAGTTGGCCTGATTTTTGCTCATCTTGTATGCGGTTGGGACATCTCTCTAATGTATTTCGATGGGGTCTGCAAAGCTGGCGGTCAAGGGTATGGGTCACCAGGATGTCCAGATGGTGACCACGATGGTGGGTAGCAAGGAATAATTGGAAGCGAGCAGAGATAATAGTGAAGAGGAACCCCAGTTGTTGTAGCCGATAGAGAAAGAATGACACAGAAACGCTTCAGCCGACTGGGATGCGAGTGTTGAGGTTGCTTTGGGTTTCGAGGTGGGGAAGAAGTATATAGACCATCAACTGAACCCTCAGGTATCCTAGGTTTTTAGCAGTCTTAGGGATGATATTGGGGGTCCTTCCAACCGTAGTATGCGGAGAGATGAGGGAAGGTCTCAGTATGACGATGTTCGAGTGGAATTTCAGAATAATGAGAGGGATGTGGCCCTGGAACAGACGATGGGTGGTGTACAGGTGGTTTTGACTGCTTTGTGTGCAGAAGAGTTAGGGGAGAACAGTGGGGCTGTGAGTATGGGAAAGCATAGACTAGATACGGGCACGACGGTTTCTAATATATTAGAAGATATTGGAGGTTTGGTTTTTAGGAAATTGACTCTATTCCACTTGGGAAACAGGTTCGAAGACCTCCTAGAGGTGGGTGTTTGATCTGATTCAGATTTCCTTGAGAAGAGAGGTGATGGATGTAGAAAGTTACTCATTAGGGTTGAACCCTAACTCTCAGCAGATGAAGATTTAAGCATGAGGTGTAGTAGGAGTAGCAAGAGTGTTAGGAGAAGGAAGGGGATGAAGGATTACTCCTCAATCTTTCCTCCTTTGGAGACCCGGTTGGAAAAAAAAGATAAATGGAATTAAATTTTCCAGTGAGAACCAAATTCCTCAAAGAATAGGGGACCAAGATGGTCATTATTTGGACTTGATTTTAAGTTCCAACGAGGAAGCTCTCGAGTAGGTATGGGTTCTGAATGCAAATGAGTAGGAGGCTGTAAAGATTATGGGGAGGTCCCTAAAAGTGTATCTTAATGAGGAGCAATACTCTTGGATTGAAAAACAAGATCTCATATTGGTAGGGGGCTTCAATAAATGTTTGATCAGTATGGAGGAGTATATCCAGTCTTGAGATCAGCTAGCTTCTGATGTTAAAAAGCTAATGACTAAGGTACCGGACACTCAGGTATCAGCTTTATCATGGAAATTGTTCAGGTGAGTGGGCTATGGTGATCTTAAGTTACTCTTTTATGATTCTTTTTAGTTTGTCTTGCTGAGTTAGGATGGTTTGGTGGACTTTTTTTCATTCTTTACCTGAGTTAGGTTCAATTATCTAGGTTGTTATGCTGAAAATATTTTTCTTGCAATAATCACTTCACACGAATTTTCTCCATATGGGTATTAGATCATGGAGTCTTCACCGGAGCTTGCCTTTTGAATTTGGTCGTGGAGAGGGTATCGCTTCTCCATCAGTTCTGTGCCCGTGATTTTGCACAGGACTGCTCGTCAAAGGGTCATCCTCTGATGAAGGCTATGACATGGTGCAACTGTCAGGGAGGATCTTGTTCTACGTTTGTTCTTTTTGGTTTTGGTTACTTTGTGGTTGGTGTTGGATCCCATGGTTTCTCACTTTTCCTTAAAAGTATTTTTATAGTAAAAAAAATATTTTTTAGTCAGTATATAGATTTTAAATGACTTTTTTCATTTCATTCTTCTGTAGGCACTAACTTATTTACATATTAGATTTTATACCCATTAATTTATTACTTATCTCAGATAATTATATGTTATACCAACATGTGTAGAAATTTTTTCCATAAATCTTCTAACACAAATAGTCAGCACTGACTCTAAATCTCATGTTATAATTGTAAGCATATTCTAAATACTACATTCTATAATTCGGTTTTTTTGTTAGATATACCCTAATATAGATTATTATATATGTAATTTTATA
Organism: Viscum album; assembly: GCA_963277665.1. NCBI lineage: Eukaryota > Viridiplantae > Streptophyta > Magnoliopsida > Santalales > Viscaceae > Viscum > Viscum album. Next base: position 1,885,769,038 of record OY728132.1, read on the forward strand.
TTATTTTACTTATATTAAATTCTATAAATGTATAAGTGTAATTCATTTTATATTTTTATGGAAAAAAATTGTCTATATTTTAATTTGAATCTGTAATTTTGGGTAAAACATATTAAACTTCTAGATAAGATTTTTTTATTAATTTAATAGGAAATGATGTGCTAGAATTATCAACTATTGTAAATATATCATCATTGAATAAAATGAATTTATTTAAGTATTATTTTACTCTTTCCAACTAATTTTTAATTTCTATATATTTTAATTCTAGTTTAACAAGTTATTATTCTCTAGAGACCAATTTTTCTTCAAGATATCTCATGATATTTTCATTCTAATCCACTTTTAACATTTATTTGTTGGGCATGACGTGTGATGTCTAGTTTTTAGTTTTTTATTGATAATAAAAGTGGGTAAAAGTTCAAACCATGTGAATAAATTTTTTTTTGGAAATCCTAAAAAGTGTTTCTTTAAGATTCCAATAAAGGCCATTGAAACCTAAATGTAATTTAAGGAATGGAGGATATTATTTTCATATAATGAAATTATCTACAATATCTAAGAGGGTTTGAGAAACTCCATAGAAATTCAATGTTATATATTATTTTTATAGAAATAATTTCTTTATTTTTTAAATATACATGATACCAAATATGTATTTTAAAAAAAAATTAAAATGAAAGAGTTTTAAATAAAGTAAATAATTGATATATTTATTGTATTTTTCAATTTATTTATGAATAAAAGGGTTTTTTAATAATGGATTTGAATGTAAAGGAATATATAAATATCAAATGGATCTTAGTAATGGATTTGTTTAGTTATTTAATTTCACATAGGTGATAAGATTATTTATTTATTAACAAAGGGTTAATATGAATAATACGATATGATTCTTTAATACACATGGTATATGATTAATCATATTTTATAACATTCTTGAAAGGAAGATAAGGATAAAAATATTTTATCAAGGATAAAGAATTTATCAAATAAATTTATTAAAATATGCGTAATTAATATTACACCACCCATCAGGGGAATATTTTAAAGAATAAAATCTCATTTTTCAAACTATTATCCATACACATAGAAAAACATATATGATATGGATATAATATTTTATTTTTTAAATATTACCACTAGAAAAATTATATGTTATTTCTTAACACAAAGGAGAATTTTTTATTTTAGAATGATATTATAAAAAGAGTATAATATCTAAGAGGTTAGTGGGACTATATTTTGTCTTATAAAATTTTAATTACAATAAATAAAAAGTTATTCTTGTCTAAATAAAAATTGAATTTAAATTAATTTCCTAAAATTTTTATGGTATGTTAATAAAATGAATTTAAATAGATTAATTATTTTCTAAAACATTTCAATGAAATTTTTTGATGAAAACGGTTTCAAGGATGATAATGATGGCAATCTTATAAAAATTATAAGTAGAAAATATAAGTCATAAACATCATAACATTTGATTTTGTGAAGTAAAAGAGTTTAAATATTATGTCAAAAGAGTTAAAGAATAGAAATATGATTCCAAAAAATCAATATTATTCAAAAAAAATGTTTTCTTAGTAGATATTACTCACTAAAAATTTTATTGGGGGGTTATTAGATGGTCACATAGATATGTGTTAGGAATTACATAGTTATGTAATGATTTTAACAAAACCCTAAAATTTCATGAAACATAAGGATAATATGGTAGTTTATCATATATTATATGATTTGACTACACTTATATATAGTTTTATTAGTATTATTAAATATTTTTAAGAATATAAAATGTATCATTTCATACAAGAGGTAGCCTCCACTTGATCATTCTTTCATTTTGATTATTGTTAGTAATCCTAAAGGATTGTATTCGATTTGTTGACAATAAGGAAAACAACCATGATAAGAAAGAATATGATCAAGGTGATACTTAGAGGATTGTTAAAAAGTTTATTGATTAATTTATGTTGTATTTATTGACAAGGAATCATGATGGTTTTTGTGTTGGAATCATTATTTAAAAAAATGAATGGTATCTTATATAAGTGTGAAGAAATTATATAAGGAGCCTATATGGTCGAGTGAAGAACCATAGAAAATAAAATCTATCTTGAAGAATGATATGATGAAGTTTCCTAACATGGGAAAGGCATCACTATTGATTGTGGGAGTGGTGAAGATGGAGAAGAAGGTAAGTGAGACCACACCATGTGTTATGGTTCTGTAGAGAAATTTATTCCCAACATGGGTAATCTAGAAAGGGACCATGCTATGGGGGTCCTTGTGGTATAATTCTAGAGCACCGGTTCAATATTGTGAATGAAGGTTCGATACATCATGTTCTATGTCATGGTAATAGTAGTGTAGGAAAAGTTTTGATGCCATGCCATAGTGATTTATCATGGTCAAGATTTTGTGCTACATTGAAGACTTGAAGATCGATGTGGTTAACATGGCCAAGGGAGACTGAACACATAGTAGTGCTAGGTGTATTATCCTAATATTCTATATGTGATCCATTAGAATGGTCTTTATGGAAGTGGGGTAGATCGTGGATGTGAATTGTAAAGGAAAACATGACTTATACTACATCGTGGATCTTGACATGGTGAGATACAGGCTTTCCTAAGAAAAACCGGAATAAAGAGCCCATGGTGGAGCATATAGTCAAAAGATAGACAACATGATATGTACCACACCATATAGTTGTATGTAGTGCCTCAATAGTATCCCTTTTAAATGAATGGAATCCCATTATGGGCATAGTGGGGTTTCATAGAAGTCATTCTCATTAATAAGATCCAAAATATAAAACAGCCAACAATAGGAGAATGTTCCATAGAAATCGGTGTGTTGATGTAAACATGAGATAAGTTTTTTCACCATGCCATAATGAAAAGAATGTTTATAACTGATGACATTCAAGAGAATTAATTATGGTGATGAAATAATGAATCATGAATTATTTAGTAATCATTTGTCTTTTTTTCGACCATGATTATAGCATGAATAAAAGGATTACACAACATTAAATAATTTAATTAAAAGGAGATTTAATTTATGCTATAAGGAAAGAGAATATATTCCATATAGCAGTGATGTGTTTAAATAAATTGATAGAGATCTTGGAGGAGGTTTATAGGGAAGTTAATGCGTAGTTTAAAGATATCATTAAGGAATTAAAACATGATCATTTACTAACTTGGTATCCCTATTATTTAAAAAAATAATATCTATTATAGAAGAAAATGATTTGAGATATCATTACTATGGAAAATTTGTATATCGTAAAATAGAGATAGATGAGAACTTGTAGAAAATGTCTAAATTTTCAGAAGGATAGAGAAGTTCCATGAGAGGGTCTATAAGAAGTTTGCAGTCATTGAAGATCATTCCAGAGAGAATAAGTTATCACTGCTGTGTAGTGGGGGATATATCCCAAAATTACTCTAGAAAGATGAATTAGGGTTTCAAGGAGTAATTCATAGTTCATGAAGAATAATCATAGTGGGATTTCAATAAAGAATATATTTACATTCGAACATGCATTTCATTAATGTATTGATGGTGAAGGGACCCAAAATTCTAAAAACAATATTAAACTGATCATTTCTACTAAAAGTGAGCATGGGAACATTGTGGGAGTAACCCTTGGGGAGCAATTAGTTTTTCATATTCCATTTTAAAGGGGATTGGTCCCTATAAATATTAGTTCACTTTAAAGTGATTTAGTGAACAACATGTTATTGATGCATGATCCTTAGAGTATAATAATGAGGGTAAACCAAGCAATTCTCGTGTCCATTTTTACTTTAAGAATGTAAATCAAAATGAATGAATAAATCTAAATTATATTTGGTAAAATATCATACCAAGTTACCCAAAAGGTTGAGAGGTAAATATCCATATAGGCAAAGTTATCCTTTAAATAATAAAAAGCTTTAATTTAATAATCACTTTATATACCCTAATTCACCCCCACCCCTTAGAGTAATATCACACTAAACCCATATTGAGATACCAAGAATTGCTATCAGAGTGATAGGTTTATCTTTCATGGATTTATTATTACTCTTACTTGATTTGAATCATTGTGAAGAGAAATGTCATCAAAAGTGAAGGCACTAATTGTTTATGGAAATAAATTTAATTAATGGAAAATGTTGTTTACTTCATACATGAATGATTCACTTGGATTTCCTTGATAATTTTTGAAGGACAGAATGGTTTTGTTTAGTATACATGAATCCATCTTTTAAATAGTTCAAAAAAACATTGTAATTAATGACTCAGTCAAAAATAAATTAAAGGGATCTATTAAAGAATACATATAAAAGAATATTTCACAAGTAAATTTCTATAAAGATGTGTGGATGTAATTAGAATAACTACATGAAAAAGATGATGATGATTGTATTATGTCCAAATAAAAGGAAAAGAAAAAGGATGTTGGAATAATGAATTCTCATATCAAGGTAAAAATTTATGAATATAACATCAGATCTAATTATAAAACTATTTTGGAAAAAGTATGTTGAATTTTAGACTATATTTTAGAGATAAATATAATATGTTATCAAATAGCAGAAATAACATCAATTTTCTAACCAAGGATGTGGTTATGCAAAAGAAAAGAAGAAATATTATCTCAACAACAGAATATAGAACAATAAGAAGTCATGAATGAAGTTTATTATGGAATGATTAATTATATTACCCACTATAATAAGAGTTTTAAGAGAGAATAGGTGTCCATGAGCTTTTATATGAAGAAATTAGGGGGAAATATTAAAGAAAAAATTAACTTTTTTAAAGAACTATCCCAAAAGATCATAAAGAAAATATCTATGGACAAGGAATTAAAGATGAAAATAATTCCACTAAAAACACAACTCAAGGAAATAATGAAATTGAGAATGGATAAAGCTTTAAGTTTTAATGATATTTCTTACAAACTAAATAGTAAGTAAGCATAAACCAAAGGGCTTAAGGAGAAGATAATTTTTTATTGAAAATAAGAAGACCCCCTCTATATGAGACTCAATATGTGCAATAATTATAGATTTTAAATGTAGAAGAAAAGAGAAGTTACATTAAATAGGATATATAAATAATAATTTGGCATGGAATTGAAACAATTTTTGAATAATTGGGAACATCATGAATATTTTTTTCAAAGACATCAAGCCAAAATATGCGAGAAAAAATCCAACATTTCCAACATCTTAATCAATGATAGACCAAATGAGGTAAGATTATCATAATAGATGTTTTATTTATTCCAAATCATGTCACATGGTAAGGTATTATAGTTAGAATATTTTATATAAAGTTAAATAATCCATACAAATACACTCCACTACTATAAATTATAATGATAATTATTACCCTATAAGAAGGATTGTTAAATTGGATAATAGGTTTAATGTTTTGGATAATGAGAAAGATCCTGGATGAAGTGTGTATCAAGAAAAGAAATCTATATACTCAAAAACTCTTTTGGAAGAAAATAAATCAAATCTAGAAGATAAATTGATAGGTTTTACTAGCTATGAGAAATGTATAAGAATAAGTAAAGTAGAATCAGCCTATGAAGAATAAATATTCCAATATGGAACTATTGGATGTCAAGTAAGAATTTTTCCAAAGTGGTTCCATGAAAACAATAAAATTACAAAGATGAATATGTGATGGAAAATAAAGACATAGATGAGATCCACTAATGATGAAACTCAACAAGATACTCATTCAAGTGTGACTAATTCCACAACTATAGAAAATAAAAAGACAAGGAATGATAACAATTATCACATCCATGATGGGAAGTGTGTGAGTGATATCACACATATGATATCCTTTGGTAGGTGGTTAAGAAGATATACTAGTATAGATGATTAAAATAGTGCATTTGAGGTGATTATGACATTCTATTAACAAAATTTAAATAAAGGAAAAAAGAAATGTGGAAGTTGAAGGATTTATACAATATAGATATCCCTATGCCTCTAATGGAGGAAGATTGAGGTACCCCTATCCCCATATGATATATTGTTTATAATTTAATTTTTGAAAAGGTATATAATTAAGGAGTAGATTTTATCCATGGGGTGATTGTGCTCTAAAATCTCATGAATTATGATTTAAAAGAATACCTGATAAAACAAAAAAAATAAAGTGGTATTAGGACACTAGGAAAAGACCATGATGCAAAAAGTTTTTGATGTGGAAAAATTATTCCAACAATTGCTGTCCCCGATTTGAACATCAATATTTTGTGTTAATATAGAAAATCATAGGGGGGTTTTAATAAGATTCAAAGGATTACTAGAATTATCAATATTTTGAAGATATTTGTGAATAATATAAAGAGAATAATTTTAAATTGGTATCAATGTGTATTTCAGAATTGGTATCAGTTTAAAAAAATGGTGTTATTGGTCAGAGTGAACAACTCAATAGGGTGTTTAATTGAATTTATGATTAAATTTTCTATTTAAAATGATTTAAAAACAAATCCCCTGTTTTATTAAAAATCCACAACTAACTAAATAGTAGAAATATATAATTTTATCTTTCAAGACTCTTCTAAAAATTTTGATCACAACTCAGTTAAAAAAACAAAACACTTAACTTTTAAGACATATTTATCTATATAAAACACCATATATAAAACACTAATTAAAGTTATCTATCAAATTAAAGTTTTTATATATGGTTTTTAAAAAATATGTTTTCTAAAAATAAAAAATAAAAAATAAAAAACATGAAGTAGAATTAAAATAATAGGTTCAGTCTCAAGCCAAGACTAAGTCCTCTCCACATGGAAATCACTCATTTCCATGTAGTTTATCAAGGAATAAACTATTCCACAACCAGAATTGGGTTTTACATAAAACCACAATCTATTATTATAGGCTACACACAACCACTTATGTAGTTATCCATGGGATAACAGATGTCAAAGAATAAGTGATAGAGTTTCTAGCACACTTCATTACAATACAGAAGCATGTGTTATATAATAAATAGAGTATAATAAACACATCCTAAAATATAAGCTAGAAAAGAAAGAGAAAAATATATGTAGTGTGAATATTTCATGAATATTAGTCTAATAATATTTGGATGATAAGTTATCTTTATATTTTTCTTTCAAAAGACTCAGTCGTGTTTAAATAGAGAGGTCTGAAAAATAGAGTGTCATGGAATGTTTAGAGTGATAACTCTATGTATTCTTTTTCCTCTTCAGCACACGTGTGTATCCACTTCTATTACAAATCTTTGTATTATATTATCAACTCTTAATTCTATAAATGATTGGATCTTCTACTTAAAGATAACTCTATTTCAAACTAGTCATTAGAGGATATTCATTGTAGTCTTAAATGCAGTGACTATACAAAAAATGGCCCAAAATGTAGTCGTTGGATATTTGAAAATACCTCATTATTTAATTTAGACATAATAAATTGGTCTTTACTTAAATCAAGATTACTTTGGATCATAGTTACATCACACTTTCACTTTATTTTTTCCCATGTTCACATTATTTCTTTATGTTGTAGGTTTATCTCTTCATGTGGTAGCTTCATGGATTCATGTCATAGATTTATTACTTCACATGGTATCTTTATTGCTATATAAAGTAGATTAATTACTATATATGATAGCTTAATTAATTTATATGGTAGCTCTATTAAAATTTATGATCCATTGACTTGTTCTTACATTCACCACTTTATAGAAACTTGGTCAGTTAAGACTTAGAAAAATCCAACTCACATGTCACATGGTTACTTGGTTTTTCATGTGGTAAGTTTAATTCTTTGTGCAGTCACATGTATTTTTAATGTGTAGGTGGTTCAATACACATGAATTCACTTGAACGTAAACGCATGGTCACTTCCAGACTTAGATTGAATTAGTTCATATGATCCAATGTTAGTTTATTATACATGAAGGTACTTAGAGTTCAACATGCGGTCACTTCCACATGGTCACTTGACCTTCATAGTCAGTTCAACTTTTTCACATGATAGGTTATCATTATAACTTATCCAATTTTATCATTTTGGATAGAAATATTAATTAACTATCACAAAACATGAAATTCAGTAAAAACATAATAAATGTGATTTAGGGTCTTTAAAATAAGGAGGCGCTAGACTAATCTAATAATATACTCCTTTTTTAGGATAAAAAATCATGACATATATAATGAAAGAAATTGAATACATATGTTATCAAAATATCACATATTTTAAATAATTTAAAGCATCATATAATTCTCAATTAAAACATCAATATTTTAATCTCTTTAATTAATTTCATAAATTATCTTCCTTTTGGGGTTATCAAAAAGCGAATTTGGGTTAAAATATAACAAGGAATAAGAAAAAAATACCGAAATAACAAATAAAAGGTGGAATATAAAGATTAAAAAGGTATTTTATTAATATAAAAATATATTAAAAAAATATTACAAAGATAGTGTCCATATAGATAATTCTAATCAAAGTTAAAATTGGAGACATTCCTAATTTGAACAAGGAGTATAGGATCATTTCCTCTTGAGGTAGAGTCTGAGGTAGGTTGGGTAGGTTGTGTTACAGAGGTTATAATAGGGTATTTTATTTCCAAACACATGGATATAAGATGAAATTATTGAATTTATGGTCTATGAGACAATACAAAAGGGTTAATGAGAGTGGTTGGTGTAAAAGAAGGGTTGGAAGAAATAAGTAAGGTAGGAGGAGATAGGATTAAAGTGTTGGTAGTGTAGAGTTAAGGATACAAAAATCTAGTAAAATATTTTACTATACATGATCCATGTTCCATTTCTAAAATAATACTCTTTATTTATAAAGAAGGATTATAAAACATGAGTTATAATTATTATCTTTTTAACGTAATACTTGAATGCTTATGTCAAGGGATGAATCCTCATATCACCATCACATGATCTAAAAATAGATTTTAGGATTGACTTGGTGAAGATTCTTATAATATGGAAGTTAATATCTCTTTTAATAGTATCTCCATATCTTCCATCATGTTTGACATATTTTATAACTAACACCAAGGTTTTATCATCATGAGTTTGAAAACCTTCAAACACCACTTCTCTTGTTTTATGAAACTCATCAAAAAAATTAAACTCATCCTTAATGAGGTATCTTATTGCATCATCATTTACAATAGATGATACAGGAAGATTATGAGGTGGATTATTAGTTGTAGGATCCTAAAAAACTGAATTAAAAAAACTTTTATCTAACTTCATCACCATATATAAAAGGTCAACTTGTAGAGACCAAAATTGTGCTCTCAAATCATCAATCTCATTTTTCATAAGTTCTATATTTATATGGAATCTAGGTTGAAGATGAGACATAACTAAAGAAACTAACCTAGATATATATTCATCTTTAATTGGCTCCATTGATTTTCAAAAAACCAATACAGAGTTATTTAACCCCCCCCCAATAAATTATTTTTTGAACTCATTCAAATAATATTTTTTTATATAGGATGAAGAAGGAATAGAATTGGTAGAAGTAGGTATAGAATTATATAGATTATAAATAAGCTACCTATCATTTATCTCAACCTTAATTTTCATAGACTTATGTCCCACATAATAAACATCCACTTCATCAATAGATTATTCTTTAACCTTGAGAAGATCTTTCTGGAATGATCTAATAGATGTTGTTACATTTTTATCCTATGGTTCCTCACTAATCTCAGTATTCTTTGTTGGTGTTGAGCCAAATAGTCCTTCAAAAACATGATCAACTAAAGGTATTATAGGAAAAAACTAAATTATTTATTGAGTGTCAATATTAGATATCAAAGAACAATAAAATCCACTTTGAGCTGAAGGTATGGAATGTTCACCATCCTAAGGTGGACTACCTCCTTTATCATCATCATCCGACAAAGATTATTCTAGACCTAGAACTACTAGTCTTCAAGACTTCACCCACATAGAAGGTGCATATGGTATATTAGGTCTAGGAGTGATTTCAATCACAGGACATTTAGTATAAAACATATAAAAAATTCCTTCATCCTCTTTAGACTCACAACAGTCATCCAATTCAGGTTCATCAACAAAACCACTAACAGAAACATTAGTTTCAAAAAAATATCCATCTTTTAACTTATCTTCATGATAGGGTAAAGTTATAGGTGATTCTGGTGGAAAAAAGGAAACAAAAAGAGATGCATCCCTATCATCCTAATTTATGGAAATTTATGCCTCACTGGTATCATATACCTCCACCACTTCTTCCTAAAATTCATCATTATAAAAATATTCAACAACTTCAACTAGATTAAGACCAAGATACACTTAATCCATTGGTCTATCTAGATACTTGATAGAATCAATATTTTCACATAGTTTCTCATAGTATGTTAACCATTTCCTTTTCTAGGGGTTCCAATTTAATTTAATATGATTAAAAATCATCTATTTTAAGAATAAACCATCTGAGGAATTCAAATTTTCCTCCCCATAAAGAACTTATCCATTATACTTCAAAATAACGATTATGTACATTGGATATGGAAGATAATTGAACTTAGAAGAAGTCTTGTATAGATCATTCATATAAATCATCACATACCATTTCAAACTGATTTGAATACCATTATTCATAAAGAAGATAAATAGTATATCATGCTACCTTCAGATACTAAAGTCCCCTTTCCTAGGATAGATCAAATGTTGGATGAATTTTTCAAATTGTTTGTATGCACCACTGATCTTTATTGTGGCTTGTCTTCTGGGTATCTCATTCCCAGTAAATTCTTTAAGATAATATTTTATTTCAAACTAGGAAAGGTTTATAGGATGAAATATTTAATAAAATTCATGCTCACCCTTCTGAGGTACAATTACGTGCTTTTCCCAAAGTTTTTAAGAAAACTCAAAAACTTTCCCATTCACCATTTTCTGAATGGTGTATCATTTGTTTATGGTGATAAATTCTATATGGGAATAGAATTATTGAACATTACTTAAATATAAGGACCTTACATTTTATTTAGACCATTAATTATAGACTTTTTTATTAATCAATTTCTATACTGGATACTTGTTGGATTGAAGCCACTAAGCATCCACTTATTTTTTAGTAAAAACTAGTTGATTGATCATATGCTGGTTGCATAGCTTATCTCAATCACTTGATATGACTTTATCTTTATTTGATTTCATTTTTGGAGGTGATTGAGTAATAAATGTGGAATCAGTATATCTTTTAATCCCTGGAGTACATGTACTCTGATTTGATTTCTTAGAAGGTTTGGTTTCAAGAAAGATTTGGGGAGATATGGTTTTGAGAGTATGTAAGGATTTGAAAAGTAGAAAGGTGTTTTTAGGGAAGAGTTTGTGTCGATTCATATTCAAATTTTAATTTGTTTCAATAATTTAGGGTATTTAATAAAAACATATTTAATCAAAATCTCACCAAAACAATTATGTAAAAAAATCTACACACAAATAGACACAGCAGTTATAGTGATTGTGTGTCCACAGTAATTAATTTACGATAGGTATAGTTATTGTGGACTCATGTTAAGTATAAAAACCACATGATTAGAAGATTATGGTATGTATAGTTACTATGTGAGTAAAACCTCATGTAAGGTATAGTGACCACTTGACCAACTGGTCATAGTCCCTTAACTAATCATACGAACAAAACTCAAAATCACTTAACTAACCATGTGTACTGTACTTGACAATTACTTAAGAAAAATATCAATTTACCATATTTAAGGACATTTAATTATAATTTATATAAATACAAAAGTTAAAATAGAATTGAAATATTTAAGAATGGTGTATCATCCATAATTCATGCCTGATATAATTTATTATCTCAATATTCAATGGATTTAAAAATATGCTAGCAATATGATTTTCAATACCAATGAATTCATGATTAATATCACCATTTTAAATATAATCTCTCAAAAATTGATGTCTTATATATATATGTTTTGTCCTTGAATGAGATATGATATTTTAGACATGTAAATAGAATTTATATAACCAAAATTTTTGGGGAAATGTAAAAATTGATATCCATAGCTTATTAGTGTGTGTTTCATCCATATAATTTGTGCACAAAAAATATTTGTAACTATGTACTTAGCTTCAATAGTGGATAACACAACAATGTTCTATTTTTTACTATACCTTGAAAATATATATTTTTCTAGAAGTGGTATGTTTTAAAGGAACTTTTTCTGACTAAATCACAACCACAAAAATCTATATCTGAATAACTAGCTAAATAAAATGATTTTCCTCTAGAATAGAACAATCCTAAATTTGTTTTAATTTTGAGGTATTTCAAAATTATTTTGATAACATGTAAACGAGATTATTTTAGATTTGGTTGAAAATGTTCACACATGCACACACTAAACATAATATCTATTCATCTAGTAGTTAAGTATAGTAAACTTTCAATCATACCATTATAGATGGTTTGATCAAGTTATTTTCTAGTTTTTCAAGATCCAACTTACATCTTCTACAAATGGTAGTATCACTACCTTTGGTGTTATTCATACCAAAACGTTTTAGGTTATCCTTAGTGTACTTTATTTTATATAAAATGATTCCTTCTTTATTTTTAACATTTTGAAAACCAAAGAAAAATTTTAACTTAGCCATTAAACTCATTTCAATCTCATTTTACATCAATTTTAAAATTTTAGTACATGAGGAGTTTTTGGATGATCTGAAAATAATTTCATCAACATATTTAAACTATGAAAACATATTTTGAAATTATCTTCATAAATAAATTAAGATCTTATATACCTTTTAAAAACCTTTAGAAATAAAAAATGAGCGAATCCTATCATACCAAGATCTAGGATATTTTTTAAAACCATATAGAGATTTGGTTATTTTAAATACATGATTTGAAAAATGATGGTTTTGAAATCTAGGGTGTTGTTATATAAAAATATCCTCAAATATAAAAACATTTATAAAGGAACCCTTGACATCTATTTGATATAATTTGAAATTAAAAATGTGATGCATAGGCCAGAAACATTCTAATAGAATTAAGCCTTTATACTGGTGAAAAGGTTTTGTCGTAGTAAATACCTTCCTCTTGACTATACCGTTGTGAAACTAGTATATATTTATTTATAATTGTAGTTTCATATTCATCAACCTGGTTCTTGAAAACTAATTCAGATCCAATTTTTAGGATATCTTTAGGTCATTCTATTATTTACCATACTTTTTCCATTTAAACTAATTCAACAATTATTGAATATACATTACCCAAAATTCATCATTTATTGCTTTAGTGATGTTCTTAGATTAAAGATATGAAAATAAGGCTTGATGTTCAACCAAGTTTCTAAGATAATATCAAATCTTAGTTCCTCTATCTAGATCTCTAACTACATCTTCTAATGTGAAATCCCATATATTTTTAGAATAATACATTTTAATATATATTTATATTTATGAATAAGATATTAATTTACATTAATGGAATTCTTTATCTGATATCTTACACAATAAGAAACAATGAGTTTCTCTGAAATCTTACGTTGCACACGACATTGAGTTATACCAAAAAAAATATTATTATTATTATTTTAAATGTTAGTTAACACATAATCATTGTATTGGATGGAACAAGCATAACAAACTAAAATATTATTATACATGTTTGTTAAATGTTTTTCTATTTATCCAATAAATTTTAGAGGCTTAAAATGAGAATAAATCTAATTTTAACGATAAAATACACAAATATTTTTAAAACATCATTTTACAGCCTTTTGATGGAGAACCCATTTCAAATATAGTTTTTTCTATCGTTTATAAGTTATATTTAAAAAAATAAAATTATTCTTTAGAACAGGGGCATCAAAATTTACTTTGATTTAAATTTTGGCATTTTTCTGATAAAATTCATATTTTAAGGAATAGTGAAAAATATTGAATTTTAATTTAAAATTACATTTTCATATAATTTATTTATATAGTTAGATTATATTTATAATTGTTTTTAAATTTTAATTATATTTTTTTTATCATTTAATATAATTTTGGTCATTGGAATTAAGTTCACATTGAAATTAGATATAAATGTGCGTCAATCTTTTGATGGTTTTTACCTTAAAAACCCCACTTTCTCATTTTGACAATGGAAAATAATTTTAAATTAATTACTTCAACTTATATATTTTTAATTTGGAAAAATGGATTCTGTATTTGTAATTATAAGGCCAAAATTATGTAAAATTTTCCCTTTTATTTTTAACATTATGAAGACTAAATTCAATAATTTTTTTATTTACTAGGGTTAAAGGGTAAATTAGGTAAATAAGCGTAAAAATAATATTGTAATACTATAAAACTACCCTAACACATGTTATAAGCATATTGGATGAGAAATTTATCACCATGACCATCCTTGGGTCACTTTTAGGACCCCATGGAGCCACTTAGATGTGATAATAACATGTTATAATAATTATTTTAAAGTAAAGAGAAATATAACCTAAACATGTATATTTTACTAAAAAATTAATATAGGGTTATATAACTGATATATTTGACAATAAATTGTCATTAAAAAGATAAAAATATTTCCTACACTATTTTATTTTATTTATAATTTGTATACATTAAATAAATAAATTTATTAATGACATAATGATGATGTGTTGATTACCTTATTAATAAAAGATTCAAATAAATGGTATTATAAATATTAAAGTAAATGTAATTTGAATATTTTAATGCCATACATGAATTTTATGGATTATTATGACCTGATATATTTGAGTTAATTTAGTTTTTTTTATGAATGAATTTTTTATGACTTTAACAAAAATCAATTACTAAATAGTGTCAAAATTTACATCAATGAGTTTTTTAAAAGAAACACTTTTTATTAAATGATATAATAGTCATAAAATTTTAAGATTCATAAAAATGACTTATATAATGTAAAAAATATCGGTAATAATCCACTTGATGTTCTATTGGTATTTTATAGTTACTATATTAACCATATAGTGTAAAAATACAAGAAGACATGGTAAGAGTTAATTTATTTAACTAAGGGTCAAAGCCAAAATATAAGGTTATATTTATGACCTAAAATTTCCTAAAACCTTTTTTTTGAGACGATTTAGACCAATACTCATCTTATACTCTAAATATATCATTTTGTAACTATTATAATTCGAAAATCAATTTATAATAAAATCTTATTTCAATACTTTCTGATGTGGCAGTGTTTTCACACTCTTTGTCACCTCCTTTTTGTATATTTTATTGACTTTTTTATATTGAAATGTTTTTTTTATTAAATAATTTACAATTGTTGTGTTTTTTCACTTTTCTGTGTAAAATAATCAATTTTAGTTTAAATCATGTGTTTTAATGTACATTAGTGTCATTTTAAATAAGTCTTAAATTAACTTAGTCTCGCCAATTAGACTATTATTTATTTATTCTTTTATTTTTACAATTTGTTATTCCAGTTAGTTTACTTAACTCATTTATTAAATTAATTAATGCATTATTCTTTAAATTGTAAATAAATAACTCTTTTTGGTTTTTAGACTTTTAATAATTTAATTAGTTTTATCAATTTATTTTTATTAATTTAATATTTTTATTCTTTAATTTAATGAATTATTTAATTAATTGGTTAATTAATTTAATCAAGTAATTGTAAATATTTTAATTTGTTCCTTAATTATGTCTCTTTATAAATTTTAACCCAAATTAATTCAATTGTATAAATAAAGTTTCATTAATTTTATTTTACTTAACTTTGTGTTTTTTAATTTTATTCTATTTTATTTAATTTATTTATTTATTGATTTATTATTTATTTATTTTATTTATTTATTTAATTTTCTTTATTGTTTTTGTCGTAGGTGTTGTAGTCGCACGGTCCGACCCGTAGCAGTGACCTTGCTTCCGATACACTAAAACCTCACCGTCACCCAACCTGCACATCCCTCACAGCTACTCCACACCTCACCATTTCCATTTTTTTCTCACCCTCAGGCTAAGTCCACCGTTACATGAACTCACTTTTACCGCCCCATTAAACCTCATTGTTACCCTATTTTGCTCTGCTACCGATACACCCAATTATTTCCATCCTTACCGATACCTATTTCCTCACTGATACCGATACAAAATTTCTCACTGTTACAGCCTACTGATGCACCCATCCTCACCGCTACTGCTCTGCATCCAACATACCGGTAGAATTCCCCTTTAACCTCACCGTTACCAGAAATCCTCACCGTTACAGCCCCATTCCCAACTCTCACCATCCCACTCTGTTCCTGCATCTACTTCGTTTCTTCACCGATATATCTCCCCTTTCTTCTCCGTTCCAGCAAACCAACAGCAAATCACCAACAGCACATCAAACTCATAGCAGCAAAACATGAACTAGAAAATCAAAAAAATTGTTGAAGAAGAAGCCCTAACTTTCTTCTTCTCTTCGCGCCGAACCACCCGAAGCCCGCCTGCCAACCTTCTCTGAGCACAACTCTCATCCATGCCGCGCCTCATTCGCCTTCCCTCTTCGCCGCTTCCCCTTCCATCAACCGCATCCTCACAGCAGCAGCTAACATAAAAAAACAACAACAGAATAGCCGCATACCAGACATGAACAACTCAAACACATTCTCATCATGAAATAAATATCAATCTCGAAACACAAATCTTTAAAAGAAATCAAAT
Source organism: Viscum album (assembly GCA_963277665.1). Classification (NCBI taxonomy): domain Eukaryota; kingdom Viridiplantae; phylum Streptophyta; class Magnoliopsida; order Santalales; family Viscaceae; genus Viscum; species Viscum album. The sequence goes on from OY728132.1 coordinate 1,885,785,821, forward strand.
CCAAACCCACCACCCTCTAATCCTTTCCTGAAAACCCCAAATCTGAACCCTTGTACAGTGGTGGTCCGGCCTTACCTTGATCCTGCTATGCACCGCACAACCGCATCCCACACGAATCCCGCACCGCGGGTCCGGCCTCACCTTCTACTTGCTGCGCCTCGGCTTTGAGTCTCCTCCTGTTTTAGTCCGCACCCCGGAACCTCCTCCATGCCCCCTTGAACCCGCACCAGTACCCGAGCTTGCCCGAGGACCTCCGACCTCGCTGCGTGCCTAGCCATCGCCGACCCTGCTGCTGCGCCGCCATCTGAAGTCGCCGCACCCCCTACGCCGAAACTCTCTCCTCCTATCCAGACCCGCACCCCTCCTCTTTTCTTTTTTTATTTTCTTTTTCTTTTAGTTTTTTTATAATAACATATAATTTAAACATAATATATTATATAATATATATATATATATGTATCTTATATAATACAATAATAATTATAGTTATATTAATAATTATATATAATCTTATAAATAATAGTATATCATATTAATAAATATAATTACATACAATAATAGTAATAGGTCTATTGTTAAAAATATAAAAACATATATATATAGTGTTAATATTTCATAATAATGTTTTCATAATAATAATAATTATTATTATTATAGTTTCAGTTTTTTAGTATTAATATTAAGTATTATATATGTATATATAAGTATTTTTATTTTAAAGTAATAATATTAATATATAGTATATAACAGTTTCATTATATTATTATTTGACTCACCCGTGTTTGCTGTTTCGTTACAGGGAGTAAGATAGACTTACATAGAACTCACTTAAAAGAGCGTGACGTGCACATACAATCACGCCACGTGGATTGGTTGTATCAGGGAAGAAATTGGCTCGCCGTGCATGCACCCATTGAAATTGTTAAGAGCAACTGCTCCGGTGACAAGCGCGAGAGACATGGAACTGTGAAGGAGCCACGTGGAGGTCAGAGAACACTTCAGATGAGATTCCAGAGACTTCGATTATGGGGTGATTAGCATTCATCACAGGCGGGCATTAAGGGCATTGCAAAGTGGAATGGTGCAGGACCAGATGGAATCATAGAAGGGCGAGCAGAGGAACAGACTTCGAGAGATAGACACAAGCAGCGAGACATTGATTGAGAGAAGAACACAAGGAGGAGAGGAGGATAACCTAACCATCTTTCTCGGAGCATATTGGAGTACAAGATCAGAGCATTTCACACCTCGATTTCCAGGGCGGGACATCGAGCGGAGTTCCAACATTGCGTCCATCATCAAGCAGTAGGAGTTAGTGTTCCGAGAGCTCAAGAAGGGAGACAAACATTTTTATTTGACTTGTGCTCTGTTTTTCTGCAATTGAATTTAACATGAAATAAATTGACACTTATTTCACTGTTCCATTAAAACTAACCACAATGTCTGTCTAATTCTATTTGGGGGGGAATATGCTGGTTGATTTGATCTGTTTAATCTCATTCATGCACTGCATCCTTTCTCTGGATTGTCTCTCTCACTTTCCACAGACGCTTATTTTCAAAACAACAGGATCGAGCGAAAACCGATCTTGTTTTCACTTTAATTAAAACTATTTTTAATTGAGTAATTCACTGACAAGTGAATTACTCTCGAAAGATAGAGACACACCGAACTCAACTGACATGTTTTGCTAGGTGACTACTGACTTGATTTCACCATTGGATGGAATGGCTCTTACAGTCGAGGGACTGTAAGAGCTATTACATCACTAACTGACCAGACGGAAACTCTAGCCGGTTACCCTTAGTCAGATCCATGTTCTTCAATTGCAGTGCATGAATAGGGTTAAGCAAAATCAAATCGACCAGTGGACTTCCCCTCTTCCTCATATATTGGTTGTTTGCACCATAATTCTGTTGCTCTGTTTCTATCTACTCACTTTGTGTTCACCATTTCACCCCCTTCTTCTTCGCGCACTAAATCTGTTTCACTCCACTTCACCACCACCACTTGTCTTTGCTCAATTTTTGCATGTGTGTTTTTTTTAGTTATTTTTTAGAACACCAAACACAACAACAGGCCTCCCTGTGGTTCGACCCTGTCTTGCCACTGTCCTAAGTAGTAAGTAGGTATAAATTTTAATTTGTCGCATGTGCCCAACGACACGTGAGTGCGCAAATTTTGGCACTGTTGCCGGGGAGTCTATGTGCACTAAAAAACAAACAAAAATTCATAAAAAAATCAAAAAAAAATCAAAAAATCACTAAAAAAATCTGCAAAAAAGAAAATTAAAATTCAAAAAAAATTGTGTGAACCTGCTGCATGAAAACCAGGTCTAAGTTTGAACACTTAGTACCTAGTAATCCTGAGATCAATAAGCACCTCAAAGAGGTAAAAAAGAACAAGGACAAGCTCAAAATGGAAGAAAATAGAAATGAAAATCTGAACAATCCAATTCCTGAGAATGTGAACCAACATGGAGTGATGAATCAACCTAGGAATGAGATAGCTGAGAGACACAGTCTGAGAGAGTTTTTACTACCGTCAATGTCTAGAAACCCTTCATGTATTAGGCTTTCTCCTAGGTCTAGGAATAATGAGATCAAACAATCCATGCTTAGTCAGCTGCCTACCTTCAATGGAATGCCTAGTGAAGACTCTTTTGACTTCATTAGAGCATTCTATTGTAGTGTCCAGCAGCTGCCACTTAGGGGACTCACTGAGGAAGATCTTAAATTGAGAGTGTTCCCGTTCTGCCTCAAGGGAAATGCTCGGTCTTTTTTCCAACAGTTAGAGGAAGAGATCTTTGTCACCTGGGATCAAGTTTACAATGCCTTCACAGTGAAATTCTATCCTAGGAGGATAACATCTGAGATTAGGCATAAAATCACTGGATTCCTTCAGGATGAAGGAGAACTGTTTCATGAAGCCTGGGATAGGTTTAGAGGGTTTCTCAGGAAGTGTCCAAATCATCAAAGTACACCTCAATTCATCATGGACACCTTTTATAATAGTCTTACCCCTTACCACCAAACCTTGGTGGATCAGTCTTCTAGAGGAGATTTTAGTGATAGGACTGCTGAGGAGCTCAAACAGATCTTTAACACATTAGCTCAGAATTCCCAGCACAAATTCTCTAGGAGGAGAACCATTGATAGAAAAGAAACTGCCCCTGCTCCTCTGGCTGAAGCTCAAGCTGCTGGGTTCTTCAATGAGAACCCACATCAAATTCTTAAGGAGAAGTGTCACCACTGTGGCATGTATGGCCATTCTCAAACATACTGTCCAAATTTTGATATGCCTGTCCAGCCTCATGAGAGTGCCAGTTTTGCTAGCTATGGACCTCGGATGCAGCCCAGGGATGATCCTTTTTCCAACACCTATAATCAGGGGTATAGGAACCATCCGAACCTGTCTTGGAGGGAGCAGGGATTCCTCCGACCTTCTGCTCCCCCTGGATTCCAGCAGCCTCCTAGGCAGCAGTTCCAACCCCAATCCCAACCAAAGGCTGAGTCATCCAACTCAAAAGATGAGGTGAGGGATATGTTCCATCAGTTGATAGGGAGGTTTGATGAACAAAAGACCAAAAATGATTTTGATAAAGTTCAAATGGATGCTAGAATGAAGAACCTAGAAATTCAAATGGGGCAGTTGGCTAGGGATGCTAGCAATAGAGAAAAGGGTAGGCTGCCCAGCACCACTGAATCCAATCCTATGTAGAATGCCATGGATGTGACCACCAGAAGTGGTCTCCAAACCCACCAAGAGCCTAGTAAAGAACTCCAAAATGCTGAAAATGAGAAACTGGATGAAACTGGAAACTCAAATCTAAAATAACCTGAATCTGGAAAAATGGATAGTACCATTGGAATCTCTCCAGTTCCTGCTGTTCCAACTCAAAAATCCAAAGAAAATGGCTTGAAAAACAAAGACATTAAAGGGAAGAAAATTGTTGAAGAAGAAGTTGTAGAGATGCCTCCAATTTTGAGGAATTTTTCCCCTGCAATCCCCTTCCCTCAAAGAATAAAGAAACCAATTCATGATTCTGAACTGTTGAAATTTTTGAAAGTGGTTAAAATGCTGAACGTTGATATCCCATTCTTGGAAGCACTGATTCAAAGCCCATCATATCTGAAATCACTCACGAAAATCTCTTCAAACAAAAATACTTTGGAAGAATTTTCCACCTATAGCTTAACAAAGGAGTGTAGTGCAGTCTTGCAGAATAGGATACCTCCTAAACTTCAGGACCCTAGAAGCTTTGTCATCCCTTGCACATTTGGGGATGGAGGTGGTAAGTTCAACTGTTTGTGTGATCTAGGTGCTAGTATTAATCTGATTCCACTGTCACTTTTTCTGCACCTAAGATTAGGAGTTCCCCAACCCACCACTGTGGTGTTACTGCTTGCTGATAGGCCTATTACCCATCTAGTGGGTAGGGTCGATGATCTGTTAGTGGGAATAGGAAAACTTTTTTTACCTGCTGACTTTCTTATCCTTCACATGGAGTGTGACCAGGAGGTTCCTATCATTCTTGGTAGGCCCTTATTGGCCACATTGGGAGCTGTGATAGATGTGTCTAAGGGGAAACTGATTTTCAATTTGGTTGAACAAAAAGAAGAATTCAATGTTTTTAAGAAAATCCAAGAACCCACCCACCCAATTTTCCTAAGATATGAGATGCTAGCTGCTGAGAGTAGTGTTGATAAGGAAGAAGAAGAGTTTCTGAGAATGATAGCTGAAATCAATAGTGAACCTGAAGTCCCTGCTGCCTCTTGCATGGGGATCAGCTCAAGTAAGGAGAGAGAATTTTTTGATGAGTATGAGGGTGGATTTTTAGAGAACCTAGATGAGTTTGTCTTGGAGCATATTCTTACCCCGAGAGAGGAGTCGGAGTCTATGGAGATATCTTTTGGAACCTCTTGTACTGAGGAAAAAGCCTTGCCTACTGCCTACTTCAAGAGGCAGCCTGAAGAACATGGGCCACCCAAGCCCAAGTGTCTTCCCTCAATCCAGTCACCACCCACCCTTGAACTTAAGCCCCTCCCTGCTCATCTCAAATATGCCTTTTTAGGAGACAACTCCACCCTTCCTGTGATCATTTCATCAAATCTAGAGGTGATTCAAGAGCACAATCTGCTCTCTATTTTGAGGAAGTACAAGTCTGTCATAGGATGGTCAATTGCTGATATCAAAGGGATAATTCCAGCCTTCTGTATGCATAAAATCCCCATGTAACCTGAGTTTAAACCTAGAGTAGAAGACCAAATAAGACTCAACCCCAACATGAATGAAGTAGTGAGAGAAGAAGTGATTAGGTTGCTGGATGCTGGAATAATTTTTCCAATTTCCGATAGCCCCTGGGTCAGTCCAGTCCAGGTGGTACCCAAAAAGAGTGGAGTGACAGGGGTCACTAATGATAAGAATGAGAAAATCCAGACAAGAGCAGTGAACAAATGGAGAGTTTTTATAGACTACAGGAAATTGAATTCTTCCACAAGAAAGCATCACTTCCCTATTCCATTTTTGGATCAAATGTTAGAGAGGTTGGTAGGCAATGAATTTTTTTTGTTTTCTTGACAGCTACTCTGGTTACAACTAGATTTCCATTGCCCCTGAGGACCAAGAGAAAACCACCTTCACCTGTCCATTTGGGACATTTGCCTACCGGCGGATGCCCTTTGGCTTGTGTGGTGCTCCTGCCACTTTTCAGAGATGTATGATGGCAATTTTTTCAGACATGATTGAGAGGATAATTGAAGTGTTCATGGATGATTTTTCTGTTGTGGGAGATACCTTTGAGAACTATCTGAAAAACCTAGAATTAGTGTTAGAAAGATTCCAAGAGACCAACTTAGTCTTAAACTAGGATAAGTGCCAATTTATGGCCACTGAAGGCATAGTTTTGGGACATAAGGTTTCTAAGAAGGGGCTAGAGGTCGATAATGCTAAAATCGAGGTCATTCAAAAGTTTCCCCCACCTGAAAATGTCAAAGGAATTAGAAGTTTTTTTGGTTCATGATGGGTTCTACAGGAGGTTCATTAAGGATTTTTCTAAGATTACTAGACCCCTGTGCTCCCTGCTGGTTAAGAAAACACCCTTTGTCTTCGATGAGACATGTCTGGAGGCCTTTAATATGCTCAAGGAGAAGTTGCTACTTCACCTGTAATCACTGCTCCTGACTGGAAGCTTCCCTTTGAGGTTTTGTGTGATGCTAGTGATTTCACAGAAGGAGTTGTGTTAGGACAGAGGAAGGACAAGAATCTACATGTTATTTACTATGCAAGAAAGCTCCTAGATGATTCCCAGAAGAATTATTCTACCACTGAAAAGGAGCTAGCTGCTGTGATGTTTGCTTTGGAAAAGTTCAGGCAGTATTTGATAGGATCAAGGATCATAGTTTTCACAGATCATTCAGCCCTTAAGTATTTGCTGGCTAAAAAGGACTCAAAGCCTAGACTCATGAGGTGGACCTTGCAGTTACAGGAGTTTGATTTCGTTATTAAGGATAAGAAAGGGGCTGAGAATGTAGTTACAGATCATTTTTCCGGATTTCCCAATTCCCCAAGTAAGGAACCAAAAGATATCAACACTTCCTTCCCTGATGAACAACTGTTTTCTACTTCTGTGCAGTAGCCCTCATGGTTTGCAGACTGTGCCAACTTTCTGGCAGCTGGAGTCATGCCCAAGGATCTCTCACACAACCAAAGGAAGCGATTTATATCTGAACTGAAATACTATTTTTGGGATGACCCTCTTCTCTTTAGGAGGTGTGCTAATGGGATTCTGAGAAGATGTGTGGTTGAGGATGAGATTTTTCCTATACTTGAGAGATTCCACTCATCACCTTGGGGTGGCCACCATGGAGGTGAAAGGACTGCTCAAAAGGTCCTCCAGGCTGGTTTCTACTGGCCAACATTATTTAAGGATGCTAGAAGTCTAGTTATTGGCTGTGCAAAATGTCAAATGTTGGGAAATGTTGGAAGAAGACAGGAATTAACTCAAAAAGGTATTATGGAAGTTGAGATCTTTGATGTGTGGGGCTTGGACTTCATGGGACCATTTCCATCCTCTTATGGCAATGAGTACATTTTGGTTATTGTGGACTATGTGTCCAAGTGGGTTGAGGTAGTAGCACTGCCTGACAATTCAGCTGCTAGTGTGGTGAAATTCATTAAGAAAAACATTTTTTCCAGATTTGGTGTGCCTCGAGCTTTCATAACTGATAATGGGACTCACTTCAAGAATTATAAGTTCAAAGGTTTGATGGAGAAGTATGGGTACTCCCATAGGACAGGCACTACTTACCACCCACAGTCCAGTGGGAAGGCAGAAGTTTCAAACAGAGAGATCAAACAGATTTTAGAGAAAACAGTGTCTAGCTCTAAGAAAGACTGGTCAAGGAAGTTGGATGATGCCCTTTGGGCCTACAGAACTGCTTATAAAACTCCTATAGAGATGTCACCATATAGGCTCCTTTTTGGGAAAGCATTCCATCTACCTATTGAGTTACAACAGATATCTTATTGGGCAGTAAAGGCTCTTAACTTTGATTTTAAGTCTGCTGAAGAGAGGAGGCTGCTAGAGCTGAGTGAGATAGATGAGATCCGAAGAGAGTCCTATGAGAATGCTGAAATTTATAAAGAAAGAACAAAGGAATTTCATGACTCAATAATTCAGAACAGGAATTTCAAGGTTGGTGAGAGGGTCCTGTTTTTCAATTCAAGATTGAAGCTGTTTCCAAGGAAGTTGAAGTCTAAGTGGTCAGGACCCTTTACCATTGTTAGAGTTCTGGTTAATGGAGCTGTTGAGCTAGTTGGAGATGAGAATAGACCCTTCTTATTCAATGGTCAAAGAATAAAGCACTTATTTGAAGGGCAACCAAAGGGCTTGGCTGCCATATCTCTATTGGAAGAATGAGCTGATTCAAGTCTAACTAAAGACTATAAACTCAGTGTTGCATGGGAACTAACCCATGGTTACATAGTAGTTTCTCTTTTATTTTATGTTAATAAATAAATTTCATCCCTGTTTCTTGTTCTCTGTTTCAATTGCTTGACTGCTAATGGTGCCTCATGATCTGTTGTTGTGTTAAAGAGAGTTGTTGCTGCTAGAAACTTGGCTAGAAAACCCAAGGGAGTTATCCACTGCATCATAATTTTCTTAAGAGGAATAACAACCCAGTGATGCTGATGAGGATCTATAGATGAAAGCCACTGCTAAAGGGACAATAACTCAGGGAAGTGTTGTTCTCCCTTTTTCGCATTCAATTAATTACTTACTCTCTACTGTGAACTAAGTGTGGGGGACTACCTCCCACTCTGTGAGTAATGACCGTATTTTCTTTCTTGGGTGTTAGTTGCTAATATCTACTTAGTTGAGGATGTACTTGAGTTGATTTGATGAAACATGCTTGCACCCATTATTATTATTCTCATTATGTTGCTACTGCAAATTATTGCTAAACATGCTACTATTTGAAGTAAATTGTTAAAATCTTTTGTCTGCTCACACTGCTTCAAAAGCATAAACATGTTAAGAATAGAACTATAATTATTTCTGGTGATTTTTGGTGGGGTTGGGCTCTTCTTTTTTTGTTTTTGTTTTTTTTTCTTTCACTTTTTGCGTGGCAAATAAAATTTTTGAACTTCATTTATACCCCTCCATATCCTTTTTCAACTGAAATGTCTATCTGTTCTGACCATTGACTATCTCCCACCTTGACATTCAACATTGGAGATAATGTTGGGTTTTAAGTGTTGGGGAGAGGGGTCATTCTAGTGTCATGTCGAATTCCCCCTTCCTGGACTTGAGTTTGTGGTTGTTAAAAAAATTGGTCAAAAATTGGTCAATTTTTTTCAGAAACATGGTTCAAAATTCAATCAAATTTTATTTCCAAATTCTTTCATCACCTGATGGTCATTGGATGTTCAATGGTACTTAAATTATGTATTGTTTAGTGGATAAGTGTTTGCTGGATGTTGAGAGCGACATTTAGTCGAAAACTGTCAATCATGAATGATTGCTGAGTGCAATTGTTCACTGTCTCTATGAACCTTTCTGTTTAGAGACTGAGGATGAGAGTATGACAGGATAGGTTTTGTAGAGTAAGGATCATGGCTTGGAGTAACTTGATGTTCTCCCTGGAACTTAGGGGACTCACTTATTTTGATTAAATAATGTCAATCACTTTAGGAAGTCAACTTGATTGATTATTAATTAAGTCATTTGTAACTGGAGTAAAATGGGAAAAAGGGATCCCACGGTGAGTATCTGAGGCAAGGTACACTGGGTGTGTTTCTGTGAATAAATAAAGCCAATTTCAATCTCAATAAGTGCTATGCACAGTGCTCTGCACATGGAATATGGCTGGGAAAAAGTAAAATAAAGTGACCTTGTCAAAAATGAGCTCATTAGGGTGAGGGGAATTTTGATCCCAAATGAATAATGGAGCAATTGACTTGGTTAATTTTCATTTGAGTTGAATCAATAAAGTGACCAATTTAATGGATTTTAATTCTTGGAACCTGGGGGAAGGTGAGAATAGAAGGTTCCCTTGGTTAAATTTTTGATTTCCAATTCATCTAACCTATCATCACTCCTTGAATCAGTACTTGAATTTGATGAGGAAGTTGGATGGTTAATGATTACACATAGGAGGCATGACATACTTGACAGTATATGAATTTGTGAGGCTTTTGACATCCAGTGGGCTCTTGATTCTAGATAGGACAACATTTTTGAACACCTCTGAAAAACCTAACTCGTTGTTTGGTCCTGTCCATCAGGATTTTTAAGTTCAATCATGTACTTTTTGATCTGAAATTCACAAATCATAGTTCTGTTTTAAAGTCAAAGGCATGTATTTGTTTGAGGACAAACAAAGCTTTAAGTGTGGGGGAGTTTGATGTGGCAGTGTTTTCACACTCTTTTCCACCTCCTTTTTGTATATTTTATTGACTTTTTTATATTAAAATGTTGTTTTTATTAAATAATTGATAATTGTTGTGTTTTTTCACTTTGTTGTGTAAAATAATCAATTTTAGTTTAAATCATGTGTTTTAATGTACATTACTGTCATTTTAAATAAGTCTTAAATTAACTTAGTCTCGCCAATTAGACTTTTATTTATTTATTCTTTTATTTTTACAATTTGTTATTCCAGTTAGTTTACTTAATTCATTTATTAAATTAATTAATGCCTTATTCTTTAAATTGTAAAGAAATAACTCTTTTTGGTTTTTAGACCTTTAATAATTTAATTAGTTTTAGCAATTTAATTTTATTCGTTTAATATTTTTATTCTTTAATTTAATTAATTCTTTAATTAATTGGTTAATTAATTTAAGTAAGTAATTGTAAATATTTGAATTTGTTCTTTAATTATGTCTGTTTATAAATTTTAACCCAAATTAATTCAATTGTATAAATAAAATTTCATTAATTTTATTTTACTTAACTTTTTGTTTTTTAATTTTATTCTATTTAATTTAATTTATTTATTGATTGATTTATTTTTTATTTATTTATTTTATTTATTTAATTTTCTTTGTTGTTTTTGTCACAAGTGTTGCAGTCGCACGGTCCGACCCGTAGCGGTGACCTTGCTATCGATACACTAAAACCTGACCGTCACCCAACCTGCACATCCCTCACCGCTACTCCACACCTCACCGTTTCCATTTTTTCTCACCGCCAGGCTAAGTCCACCGTTACATGACCTCACTTTTACCGCCCCATTAAACCTCACTGTTACCCTATTTTGCTCTGCTACCGATACACCCAATTATTTCCATCCTTACCGATACCTATTTCCTCACCGCTACTGCTGCTTTTCCCCCTACCTCACCGATACCGATACAAAATTTCTCACCGTTACAGCCTACCGATGCACCAATCCTCACCGCTACTACTCTGCATCCAACATACCGGTATACTTCCCCTTTAACCTCACCGTTACCACAAATCCTCACCATTACAGCCCCATTCCCAACTCTCACCATCCCACTATGTTCCTGCATCTACTTTGTTTCTTCACCGATATATCTCCCCTCCCTTCTCTGTTCCAGCAAACCAATAGCAAATCACCAATAGCACATCAAACTCATAGCAGCAAAACATGAACAAGAAAATCAAAAAAAATTTTGAAGAAGAAGCCCCAACTTTCTTCTTCTCTTCAAGCCAAACCACCTGAAGCCCGCCTGCCAACCTGCTCCGAGCACAACTCTCATCTGTGTCATTCCCTGTTCGCCTTCCCTCTTCGCCGCTTCCCCTTCCATCAACCGCATCCTCACAGCAGCAGCTAACATAAAAAAACAACAACAGAATAGCCGCATACTAGACATGAACAGGTCAAACCCAAACTCAGCATAAAATAAATATCTATCTCATAACACAAATCTTCAGAAGAAATCAAATCCAAACCCACCACCCTCTAATCCTTTTTTGAAAACCCCAAATCTGAACCCTTGCACAGCGGTGGTTCGGCCTTACCTTGCTCCTGCTATTCACTCCACAACCACATCCCACACGAAGCCCGTATAGCCGGTCCGACCTCACCTTCTTCTTACTGCGCCTCGGCTTCGAGTCTCCTCCTGTTTCAGTCCGCACCCTGGAACCTCCTCCTTGCCCCCTTGAACCCGCACCAGTACCCGAGCTCGCCTGAGAACCTCCGACCCCGCTGCGCGCCTAGCCGTCGCTGACCCTACTGTTGCGCCGACATCTGAAGCCGCCGCACCCCCTACGCCGAAACCCTCTCCTCCTATCCAGACCCGCACCCCTCCTCTTTTATTTTTTTATTTTTTTTTCTTTTAGTTTTTTTTATAATAACATATAATTTAAACATAATATGTTATATAATATATATATATATCATATATAATAAAATAATAATTATAGTTATATTAATAATTATATATAAGCTTATAAATAATAGTATATCATATTAATAAATATAATTACATACAATAATAGTAATAGGTCTATTGTTAAAAATATAAAAACAAATATATATAGTGTAAATATTTCATAATAATGTTATCATAATAATAATAATTATTATTATTATAGTTGCATTTTTTTTAGTATTAATATTAAGTATTATATATGTATATATAAGTATTTTTATTTTAAAGTAATAATATTAATATATAGTATATAATAGTTTCATTATATTATTATTTGACTCACCTGTGTTTTCTGTTTCGTTGCAGGGAGTAGGATGGACTTACATAGAACTCACTTAAAAGAGCGTGACGTGCACATAAAAGCACGCCACATGGATTGGTTTTATCAGGGAAGAAATTGGCTCGTCGCGCGCACACCCATTGAAATTGTTAAGAGCAACTGCTCCGGTGACAAGCGCGGGAGACATGGAACTGTGAAGGAGCCACGTGGAGGTCGGGGAACACTTCAGATGAGATTCCAGAGACATCAATTATGGGGTGATTAGCATTCATCATAGGCGAGAATTAAGGGCATTGCGGATTGGAGCGGTGCAGGACCAGAGGGAATCATAGAAGGGCGAGCAGGGGAACAGACTTCGAGAGATAGACAGAAGCAGCAGGACTTTGATTGAGAGAAGAACACAAGGAGGAGAGGAGGATAACCTAACCATCTTTCTCGGAGCATATTGGAGTATAAGATCAGAGCATTTCACACCTCGATTCCCAGGGCGGGACATCTAGCGGAGTTCCAACATTGAGTCCATCATCAAGCGGCAGGAGTTAGTGTTCCGAGAGCTCGAGCAGGGAGACAAACATTTTTATTTGACTTGTGCTCTATTTTTCTGCAATTGAATTTAACATGAACTACATTGATTCTTATTTCACTGTTCCATTAAAACCAACCACAATATCTGGCTAATTCTCTTTGGGTGGAATATGTCGGTTGATTCGATCTGTTTAATCTCATTCATGCACTACATCCTTGCTCTGGATTGTCTCCCTCACTTTTCACAGACGCTTATTTTCAAAACAACAGGATCGAGTGAAAACTGATCTTGTTTTCACTTTAATTAAAACTGTTTTAAATTGAGTAATTCACTGACAAGTGAATTACTCTCGAAAGAGAGAGACACACCGAACTCAACTGACATGTTGAGCTAGGTGACTACTGACTTGATTTCACCATTGGATGGAATGAATCTTATAGTCAAGGGACTATAAGAGCTATTACATCACTAACTGACCAGACGACAACTCTAGCCGATTACCCTTATTCAGATCCATGTTCTTCAATTACAGTGCATGAATAGGGTTAAGCAACATCAAATCGACCAGTGGACTTCCCCTCTTCCTCATCTATTGTTTGTTTGCACCATAATTCTTCTGCTCTATTTCTATCTACTCACTTTGTGTTCACCATTTCACCCCCTTCTTCTTCGCGCACTAAATCTGTTTCACTCCACTTCACCACCACCACTTGTCTTTGCTCGATTTTTGAATGTGTGTTTTTGTTTAGTTATTTTTTAGAACACCAAACACAACAACAGGACTCCCTATGGTTCGACCCTGTCTTTCCACTATCCTAAGTAGTAAGTAGGTATAAATTTTAATTTGTTGCCCGTGCCCAACGACGCGCGAGCGCGCACTTTCCTATAGTGCCCCTCCTCCCTGTAATAAAAGGCCACCACCTCTACCAACTTACTCACACCTATCAAGCCCTTTGTATCATCCAAATTATACCCAAATAAGCTCCCAAAATCCCTCCTTTCCTTCTATAATTTTTAACTTTGGCATAAGGAAACTCAATGAAGCCTTTTGGCTCAAATCAAAAAGAGTTACCTGATTTAGAGGCAATGTCTTCTCTCAAGCTCCTTTCATTTATTTTCCTTCTCCAGACCCCAAAACTCTATTTATTCCATTATTTTATAACAAAACCAATATACTAATTATACTAGGATATTTTTATACTAATTTGTATACCAAAACATATATACACCTCCATCTAATGGATATATAATATATTGTTTATGTACACGGCGAACTACTACCTCGCGAAACGATGATTGTTCAATTTTCTCATAACACCTCTCTTGGTGGACATTATGATGTATATTATATTTATATTGTACCTATTCTTCTGTAACTTTTATTTATAACATACCTTTATGCTTCCCTTGTTGTGTAAATATGATAATTTCATTTGAGGAAGTGTGCAATATCGCCCCCTTAAAGCGATGTGACTCATTCCTGCTATACATGGAATGTATAAAGTATTGTTTTATTAAACTAGTGAGACATACATGAACATAATATAATAATGGTATTATAATATAAATTTATATCATTTTTTTATTCTTTTTATATGATAAATAAATGAAAGTAGCGTTCATGCGTACGTACGACCTATGGTCTCCGTGAACAGTGCATTTCATTTCTTATCTACAAATATTATCAATATTATTAGTATATATATAATGGATATATATGTGTGTGTGTGATATTTAAATCATGAATAATAATCTGGATATGATGGAATGTTTACTCTATGGACAATTTACATCAAAATAAGTTCATTTTGGACTCACGTAATGAATATCGACTAAAAATATGATATGAACTTAAATAATTATGTATTTTTTATAACATGTTAGAAAGTGGTATAAAGGAATAATAAACTTGAAAATTTTTCTCAAGAAATTATAAATTAACCTAAGTTTATTATTCAGGAACATAATGATTGTACGTGATGAGTTGGACTCAGGGCAAGGGACTTCATCTCAATCTCCTTTCATTAAGGTGTATTTTGATAATATACACATTATTCTTTTTAAATGGTGTATAATAAATCACTTTTAAATCTAATTTCATTCATTGGTTTTAAAAAGGTATCTTTTTATATTATCTGTTTTACTAAATGACAAAAACGAATGTTTTTTTCGACATATGCCACAACAATAACCTTTCCGCCACTGTGAGCATTATTTGATATTTAGATTCCTCTACAAGTCGTTATATTTTTAAAAGAAAAATAAATACCATATACCCTTTTTATTTATTTTGGTATTGAAAATGGTTTTGATAAAGGATTTATTTTTTCAATATCTTGAAATGATCTCTTGTCATATCAATGTGAAAATTTTATTTTTATGTTATGTTTTTTATGTGTTATGATTATATAATAGAACTTAGACATTTGAAAGTTGTTTAGATAATAAACCAAAGATGGGTGGATATTTGATAAACCAAATATGGGTGGTTTTGTGATATACCAAGGACAGGGGTTTACATTATAACCTCTAATCCATTGGGTATGGAATTCAGTCGTATGAATATTTCATTTGTAAGAATGATTTGTGGAATTCAACCATATGTTTATTCCATTTGAGTATGATTATGTCCTAAGTTACCTTTTATATATTATATGTTTCTTTCTATAGTTTTTATGGCAATATTTTGGTCACAAAAATGGTGATCTTATATTTAAGGAAGTATATTTACTACTTTTTAAAGGTGAAGAGTATTACTTTATGATAAAGTATTCATGGTTTATAGGTTTTTTCAAGACTAATATTTTTCATTATTTTTGTATCCCTTACTGAGATTTTTATGATCATCCCAAGGTTTAATTTTTTTTCATAGGACATAAATAATAAAACTCAAGGATGGGATTAAGTAAAATCTGTGTTGTTTAAACATGAAACAAACTATGTTTCTTTTTAAAAAGTTCTTATTTTATAAAAAGAAATTGGATAGTGAGTATAAGTGTCTAATTGTGATATTTTAGTTGTTATGTATGAGTTATGACTTAACTATATAAATCTATAATCCTAAAAAGATCCTCCAAGTGAATTAATGTCAAATTGTTTACTTATATCAAGATTAAGTAATTTTTAAGTCAGGGGCCTTATAGTTGGAATCTGAGGTTGGTATAGATAAATTTATGAGTTAAAATATTTTTAATAGAATATCCATACAATATATTTACTTCATGGTAAAATTTAAATGATATGGAATTTGAATATTAAATATTGATTCATCTAAGATATGTTTTTCAGAATTTCTTCCACAAAGGAAACAAAGAAGTTGTGCTGGGAAGGCATGCAGAGGGAAATGACCTTCCAAATCAACATACTGAGATGGTCAGAATCATAACTAAATAGTCTTTTATAGTAATGGATCTGTTGAGTTAGGCGATAAATGGTGTTAGTGTCCCTATATCAGATCAACTAGACCAACCATAGAGGAATATGTCGATCATGGATCATTTCATGATACAATGTTCCCCATCATTCAGAGGATCATCTGACCTTGTGCATGCTAAAGGGTGGATTAAAGCACTGGAAAATATTTTTTATGTAATGGGGTGTTCAAACAATCAAATTGTTTGTCTTACTATTTATCGTTTTTAAGGTGAATCCAGTCAGTGGTGGTCAATGATTAAAAATATCAGTGGAAGTGAAGAGATTGACGCGATGGAATGAGATGAATTTATGAATATCTTTATTAAGAAAAATTTTTCTAAGGATATTTGACTTAGGATGAAAAATAAATTATTGGAATTGAGAAAAAAAGGAGGAATATTTTGTGGCATCATATGAATTAAATTTCACCTATTTATCAAGGTACATCCCAAATTTTATCTGGGATATTAATAGTAAGATAAATCAGTTTTACAAAGGATTGAAGCTGTAAAGACCCGTAAATTTCAAGGAATTTTTTTTTCTTAAATTCTTTGGAATTTTATGAGTACGCAGTTTCTGAAGGCACCAGATTCCGAGGCCCGGTGTGCCTGGAATCAATTTATGAAGTTTAGCTCAGGTATGTTCAGTGAAAGAACAAGCGGGTGTTCCTAACATTTGAACCGGTGCTCAGAATCAAAATTTGAGGGCACCGATGGAATCGCATCACCAGTAATTGCTTATGAACAGTTTTTCTGGAGTTGCGTTTGCTCGGGAAGAGTTGTTAAAAAATGTGGATTAAGTTTAAAGTGAAATAAAATTTTGTTACAATTTTATTTCTCTTCTAAGTGGTTTAATCCCATGTGTGGGAGTTGGGGTGGGACCCACTTTATTCTAAACTCCTCTTGATAGGATATTAGTGAGGTGCGGCCCACATGATCCCCACCCCTTCAAATTCCCTAACTCCTATAAACCACCACATGAGTTATGTAACTCTTCCACATTAATTCATGCCAACTAAACACCTAATTAATTTGACAAATTAAGTTTACTTAATTATGTGTGGTTTTATTTGAATTTTGTTTTTGAAATGCATGCCATTCTTTAATAAAATAAGGAGAGTCTTATTTTATTTGTCTTGGTTCGTTGTGTGGAGATTTTAGGGAAAGAAAGTTCTAACTCTTGAGGAACTTCATCTTCTCCAGTGAAGAACATCCCAACTTCGACGAAGAACGTCATCACGCCAATCCATATTTTCTCTGCGTCAAAGAAAGGGAGATGTTGCTTCCTCCTTAGACATTCTCTATCGACGTATACAGAGCCTCACCCCGCGATTTCGTTTTCCACGATGCTAGCTTCTGTGAACTTCTTTGAGGTAGGGGTTGATTTTACATTCAAGATTAATTTAACGTTCTTTGTTAATTATTGGCTGCTTGTTATCAATATAATGGGAGGATGTCAGACCGCACAAACACGACAGATCCTCCTCCCCTTTTTGTTTTTGATCTTCTTCGAGGCTTGAAACGGAGGTGACGCGGTGCCGTTTCACCGCAGGGGAATGAGAAAACCGCAGCCGGAGCGGGCAGCAGTGGTGGAGCGCGGAGCCGTCACGCCTGATCGGTGAGGCCAATGGAGGCCGCGGTGGAGGGGCGCGGCGTGAGGGAACCGCGATGGAGCATCAAGTGGCCGCAGCCGGGTTGGGCCGCGGTGGAGGGGTGTTGCGCCGTCTTGCCACACCACACGGGCAGGAGCCGCGACCCATGGCCGCAGCGGTTCAGGGGAGCGGCCGGCTGAGCCGGCCACCGACACTAGCTGGAGACGGGACCCCCTCGGGTCTTGCAGTCGCATTAAAGGCCAGCCTTAATGGCCGGTCGTTTCTTCAATCAAGCCCCCCCCCCCAGCATCCAACTCGGCCAAGAGCCGAGCCGCCGGCCTCGCGGGCCGGGCCGCCCGCGCCGAGCCGGGCCAGCCGCGCTGGGCTGGACCCCCGCGTCGGGCTGGGCCGCACAGGCTAGGCCGGGCTATGCCAGCAGGACCAGACCGCACCCAATTGGGCCGGACCCGGACCCAGGGGGTATTGGGCCGGGTCGGACCGGGCCCAAACCCCCTGTTTATAGACAGATCTGTTCAAACGCACATAACGTGGGATATGGAACTCTGATCGACACACCATCTATTGAATTGGGATCCTTGGATGGAGACGGTCGTTTTGGTATATTACACTCAAGGTTTCGGAGAACATTTGGCACGGCTGGGTTTGTTTGAACACGAAACCATTGGGCCCTTGAAGCGGAAACGCTTATAACTTGAGCTCCGGACATCCGATTGACATGTCGTTGACTTTATTGGATTCCTCTTAGTGAGATGGTTCTTTTTGGATCACTTCATATGAGGTTTGTATGTAGCTAGAGTACGTTCGGGTTGGTTTTAGCTTAAAACCCAATCATGCCCTTGGGACGAAAAAGCCAATAACTCTCAGACCGGGCGTCTGATTGACGCCCCGTCTGTCGCATTGAGTTCCTTTTGATGGGACAGAACTTTGTGATACATCAACTCTGGACTTCATGGCAGTTGATGTATCAACCCCTTGGCTCGTGGATTGGACACTCCTGGAATCGAGCGTGTTGTGTGAAGGAACCGTAGAGCTAGCTGCGACTGCGTCGATGATGATGGCTGTACTTGGATCCTACGTGGGTTCGGCAGCGAGGATGACTATACTTGGATCCTCCATGGGTTCGGCCGAGTTAACGACTGTACTTGGATCCTACGTGGGTTCGGCAGTTATGGTTACTGTACTTGGATCCTACGTGGGTTCGGCAGCGATGACATCTGTACTTGGATACTACGTGGGTTCGGCAGAGGAGATGATTCAGAGGCTACAACAATCATCTCCACCCTTCTTCATGAATAGTATACCTGTGTGAGCTTAGTATTGACTTTCAATCTTTATCTTTGATAAGATTGAATTGCTTTCCTGTGTGGATTGGGACGTACTTTCCTATGTGGATTGAGTTATACTTTCCTGTGTGGACTGCGTTGTACTTGAGCTTGTGAGTTGGAGCAGAACTGGAATTGATGACTTAGGTATATGTATGGGCATATACCTAAGTAGTATTGGTTGATACTTTTATTCATATCTTTCCTTTGTGGTTTATCCTTTATGGATTCTGGGAGACCTTCGGGAGTCTCGGGGTCCCTACTGAGTATCGTATACTCACCCCTGCATGGGATACGCCCACACTACATTGTGTTGGTTACAGACGACGGACATCGCTGATCGTGGTTGAGGCTTGAGGAGCGGGATGGTACCCGGAGGTGGTCTATCAGGTGGGACGTACATGGAGAGGACGACCAGACCTGAGGAGCCGATGAGACTGTCTGCACTCACCCTTCAGGTGGGAGTTCTGGAGGATGACTTCGTGGTTGCTGCTTTACTTTTCAGTTGTTTTACTTTCCTTTCAGTTGTACTGCACTTTCTGTTGGGTTTGTATACTTGCCCATTTAATTTTCAGCACTTGTGTTTTCAGTTTACATAGTGTTTACTTCAGTTTGGGGATGATCTGGTGTTTGTTTTCTTTATAAAGGTAATGTCTTCCCTATTATCCGGATTCACGCCGTTGGTGCTAGTCACCAGCCCCTAGCCTATGGGAGGTGGGCTTGGGGTAGTCACGGCACGGGCCCTGAGGACGGGTCAAATTGGTATCAAAGGAGTTCGGTTTTACCGCAAAACTCAGGACTCTGATATTTCTTCTATGTGAAGCGATAGTGTTAAGGGTATTGAGTGTGGTTATCAGTCCAGGGAGTCCAGTGTTGGTGCGGCAGCTAACGTATCCATACACCAGGACCCTGACTTCTGATTTCCGACTCAGTGCACGAAAACATTGATTGCAAGTGTGTTTCAAAGTTTTTCTTTGTGATTACTTTGTGTCAGATCACCAGGTATACTGTATTGACCATGGAACACCTGTTTCTTTTCATGATGGCCCCACGACGACAACCATCTAGGGTTCTGAGCTTTGTGCGAGATGGAAGCCCACCGAGCGACGAGGCCTCGGTGCAGGGCCCCAATACAGTGGAGGCACCGACGGTACCTATACCCACAGAGCCACCGATGCCACCAACCCCAGCAGTTGAGAGTGAACATCACCTTAGTGTAATGCATGATTTTAGCATCATAGATCGCCCAGGTTCTACGGGGAGATGGAACCTCAGGCAGTAGAGGATTGGCTGAAGGCTGTTGTTCGAGTTTTCAGATTGGTAGGGACACAATCATATCTTATGGTGATCCTTGCGGCGAGTCTCCTGCACACTACAGCAGATAGATGGTGGAGCCTGATGCTCCAAGTGCATGACAAGGCATCACTCCTTTGGATGGACTACGAGATCCTCTTCCGCTCGTAGTTTGTTCCAGACACCCTTCGTGTGGTGCGCATCCAGGAGCTACTACAGTTGCGGTGGGGCAGCATGACGGTATCCCTGTACTCAGCGAGGTTTACTGATCTCACACTCTACTCCACGGACATGGTACATGACCCATTTTTCCGGGCCCGGACCTTCGATCAGGGACTGAGGCATGAGAATAGGGCTTCTATGATCTCCCTCAGCATTCCAACGCAGGTAGGAGTACTGGAGCGAGCCCTTCTTGTAGAGATCTTTCTTGCTGAGCCTACACCAGAGACGAAACCTCCCCCAGGGCGGCACTTAGCAGAGTATTCTACAGCTGGCAGTCGACGGATGTCACAGGGGTCCAAGCGGACCAGACCATCGGGTGGACGACCTCAGGATACTGGCTCGGAGGTGTGGGGCACACGCAGCAAAGCTAGTCATACGAGAGGAAGACAGTGCTATGCATGCGGAGGGCATGGCCACACGGCTCGTGACTGCCCAACCTGCCATGTAGAGGAGCAACATACGATTGAGGGACCACCCAGGCAGAGGCAGAGGTTCGATCGTGGTGGCCCACAGGGAGCAGGCAGACGAGGCAGAGGAGCTGGCCGAGCAGCAGGTGGTGGACGGCGTTTTGAGGCTCTACCACCACCACCACCAGGAGGTCCACCCCGACCACAGGGAGCTGGCGGACAGAGGCAGGCTCAGCTTCAGGCAGTGGAGGCCTACGACCACGGCACACCAGATATGATTTGAGGTACTATTTGTGTCTACTCCACCCTTGTTGCAGTTCTTATAGACACAAGAGCGAGTCATTATTTCATTGTCGCTTCCCTTGTTCGGAGCTCGAAGATTCTGATGGAGTAGTTGGCTCGATCCTTACAGCTAGAGACTCCTACGGGAGTAGACTCGATGATTACGCACTGGTGCCGGTAGTGTGAGCTTACTCTAGGAGGTGAGAGCTTAGGCCGGGATCTTTTTATAGCGGCGTCGAGGCCTTACGACTTCATCTTGGGCATGGATTGGTTATCTATGGTCCATGCTCAGATCGATTGTATTAGGATCAAGTTGCGGTGTGTCTGCACCAATGGGAGCAGGTTTACATTCACCGACGAGAAGGGAGACTTTACAGCACCAGATGGACTCATGCAGAGGAGAGGACAACTGATCACTAATCAGTTGGATAGCCTCATCCTAGGAGGATTGGATGTGCAGAGTCCGAGTTTTCCTGTTGTGGTGGATCAGTATGCAGACGTTTTTCCTGACGACGTTCCAGGACTACCACCTCGCAGAGAGGTAGACTTCTACATCGACCTATACCCTGGGACATCACTGATATCTACGCCAACATATTGGATGGATCCTATTGTGCTTCATGAGCTACGAGTACAGCTGGAGGACTTGCAGGACAAGAGATTCATTCGACCCGGTGTTTCACCCTGGGCTCCCCCGATTTTGTTCGCCAAGAAGGCAGACAGGAGCTTGCGAATATGTGTCGATTACCGTCGCCTGAACCAGGTGACTGTGAAGAACAAGTATCCGCTTCCAAGGATTGACGACCTCTTTGATCAACTCAAGGGAGCATGGTGGTTCTCAATGATAGACCTCAGGTCAGGCTATCATCAGCTCAGAGTTCGTGGCGAGGATGTGCAGAAGACAACTTTCAGGTGTCGGTATAGCCACTATGAGTTCTTGGTTATGCCTTTCGGCGTAACCAACGCTCCATCGGTGTTCATGAGTCTCATGAACTAGATCTTCCAGCCTTACCTCGATCGATTTGTTGTATTCTTCATCGATGACATATTGATTTACTCGACCATTGAGGAGGAGCATGCCTACCACTTGCGGGTTGTACTGGACACGCACTGAGAGCACCAGCTTTATGGTAATCTTTCGAAGTGTCATTTCTGGATACGTGAGGTCCACTTCTTAGGGCACGTCATCTCTGAGGCGGGAGTTGTATTGGATCCTGAGAAGACCAAGGCAGTGCTATCTTGGGAGCCACCCAGGAGCATGACGGAGGTTCGGAGTTTCCTAGGTCTGGCAGGGTACTATCGGAGATTTGTGCCAGACTTCTCCAGAGTTGAAGCACTGCTTTCAGCTTTGAGGAAGAAGGGGAAACCCTTCG
Organism: Viscum album; assembly: GCA_963277665.1. Lineage (NCBI taxonomy): Eukaryota > Viridiplantae > Streptophyta > Magnoliopsida > Santalales > Viscaceae > Viscum > Viscum album. Next base: position 1,885,808,459 of record OY728132.1, read on the forward strand.
TGTGTTCAGATAGATGATAGAAGTGATTCTAAGAGCTGAGACAGGTATTGAACAGTGCACCCATCTTGAGGCTACCGGAGGAGGGAGTAGGGTACGTATTATACTGCAATGCATCAGGGACCAGAATCGGGTGTGTCCAGATGTAGGAGCAGGTAGTGATCGCCTATGGATCACAACAGTTGAGCCAGCATAAGCAGAACTATGCTACCCATGACCTAGAGTTAGCATCAGTGGTCTTCGCTCAGAAGATGTGGAGGCACTATCTGATGGGCGAGCGCTTTACAATCTACTTTGACCACCATAGTCTCAGGTACATCTTCTCACAGAAGGACCTGAACCTAAGACAGCGGCGATGTATCGAGTTCCTCTAGGACTATGACTTTGAGATCTTTTATACTCTTGGAAATGGGAACGTAGTAGCCGATTCTCTCAGTAGGAGTATGGGCATTCAGCTACTTGGAGAGGTGACAGAGCAGCTAGACTCTTTGCATATATCCTTCATGGATAGAGATGGGGCAGCCTTTCTTCAGTCCCTCATAGTCACTCCTCCACCACTTCAGCGGTTCATAGAGGCACAGCCTAGGGACGTTAACTGTGAGACGCAGCGTGCACATATTTCCACAGGATAGGCACCTGATGGATTTTTTGTAAGAGGAGATCACTCCATCCTTTTCAGAGGACGTACTATAGTACAAGATGCATTACAAGAGGAGGTTCTGAGAGTGTTTCACACTTCCCCTTTAGTGGTACATCCAGGGGCAGCGAAGATGTACCAGGATCTCAGATGATAGCATTGGTGGTCGGGTATGAAGAAGGCTCTGGCAGAGTTTGTTTCACGATGCCTCACCTGCCAGCAGGTGAAGGTGGAGCACCAGGTACCAGCAGGCTTGGTATAGCCCTTGGAGGTCACATAGTGGAAGTGGTATGGGATATCTATGGATTTCGTGACTAGAATTCCACGTACTTCCAGAGGACATGACTCCATTTGGGTGATCTTCGACCGACTCACCAAGTCGGACCACTTCTTACCCATCAGAGAGCAGGGCTCAGTGGAGAGCTTGGGACGCCTCTATATTCAGGAGATCATACGGATTCATGGTGTTCCATCATCTATAGTCTCTGATCGAGATGCTCGCTTTACTTCCCGTATTTAGAAGGGGTTGCAGGAGGCATTTGGGATGCAGCTATGCCTGAGCACCGCCTTTCACCCTCATACGGATGGTCAGACGGAGAGGACCATTCAAACTCTCAAGGACATGCTCCGTGCATGTGTCCTCAACTTTGGTCATATCTGGGAAGATCACCTACCCTTAGTGGAGTTTGCGTAAAACAACAGCTACCACTTCACCATTAGCATGGCACTATACGAGGAATTGTACGGCCAACCTTGAAGATCACCTCTGTGCTGGACAGATCCTGGGGAGTCAGCACTAGTAGGACCAGAGATGGTCCAGGCCACGATGGAGAAGGTTCAGGTCATCTAGGAGCAGATGAGGACAGCTCAGAGCCGACAGAATTCTTATGCTGACAGAAGGTGGAGACCACTAGAGTTCGAGGATGGAGACGACATTTTATTATGGGTCTCACCTTGATATGGATTACAGAGATTTGGTCGGGGTGGAAAGTTATCTTTGCGCTTCATCAGACCATTCCAGGTTCTCAGCAGGATAGGAGAGGTGGCTTATTGCCTGGCTCTACCACCTCAGTTGCACTGGATGCATGACGTCTTCCACGTATCTCAGCTGAGGAGATATGTGCATGACCCGACGCATATCATCGACCATGGGGAGATGGAAATCGATGATGGGGAAACTTTTGCGGAGGTCCCAGTGGAGATCAAGGATCGACCGGAGCGGGTCCTACATGGGTGTTTGATTCCTCTAGTGCGCATCAGGTGGTATCACGGGAACCTCGAGGAGAGCACTTGGGAGCGGGAGGTTCAGATGCATGCACGGTACCCTATTTTGTTTCCCTAGGTTGTGATTTATCTTTACGGGGACGTAAAGCCCTGAGGTGGGAGTAATTTAAAGACCTGTAAATTTCAAGGAAAATTTTTTTCTTAAATTATTTGGGATTTTACGAGTATGCAGTTTCTGACGGCACCTGATTCTGAGGCACGGTGTGCCCGGAATCCATTTCCGAAGATTATCTCAGGTACGCTCAGTGAATGAACGAGTGGGTTTTCATAACTTTTTAAACGGTGCTCGGAATCAAAATCTGAGGGCAACGATGAAACCGCAGCGTCGGTAATTGCTTAAGAAGACTTTTTCTGGAGTTGCGTTTGCTCGGGAAGAGTTTTTAAAAAATGTGGATTAAGTGTAAAGTGAAATAAAATTGTGTTACAATTTTATTTCTCTTCTAAGTGGTTTAATACCATGTGTGTGAGTTGGGGTGGGAACCACTTAATTCTAAACTTCTCTTGATAGGATATTAGTGAGGTGGGGCCCACATGATCCCCACCCCTTCAAATTCCCTAACTCCTCTAAACCCCCACATGAGTTATGTAACTCTTCAACATTAATTCATGCCAACTAAACACCTAATTAATGTGACAACATAAGTTTAATTAATTATGTGTGGTTGTATTTGAATTTTGTTTTTGAAATTCATTCCATGCTTTAATAAAATAAGGAGAGTCTTTTTTATTTGGCTTGGCTCGTTGTGTGGAGACTTTGGGGGAAGAAAGTTCTAACTCTTGAGGAACTTCATCTTCTCCAGCGAAGAACATCCCTACTTAGATGAAGAACGTCGTCACACCATTCCTTATTCTCTCCACATCAAAGAAAGGGAGACGTCGCTTCCTCCTCGAACGTTCTCTGTCGATGTATACGGAGCCTCACCCCATGACGCCGTTTTCCGCGACGCTAGCTTCCGCAAACTTCTTTTAGGTAGGGGTTGATTTTACGTTCAAGATTAATTTGACGTTATTCGTTAATTATTGGCCGATTGATATAAATATAATGGGAGGAGGTCGTACCGCACAAACACGGCCAATCCTCCTCCCCCTTTTGTTGTTGATCTTCTTTGTGGCTTGAAACGGAGGCGACGCGGTGTCGTTTCACCGTGCGGGAACGAGAGAACCACGGCTGTAGCAGGCCATGGTGGAGGAGTGTGGCGTCGTTGCGCCGCGCCAAAGCATCAAGGGGCCATGGCCGGGGCGGGCTATAGCTGAGGGGTGCAGCGGCTTCGTGCCACGCCGGATGGGCAGGAGCCGCGGTCCATGGACGTTGCGGTTCAGGGGAGCGGCCATCTGAGCCGACCGTTGGCAGCAGCTGGGGGCGGGACCCCCTCAGGTCTCGCAGTCACATTAAAGGCCGGTCTTAATGGGATGCCATTTCTTCAATCAAGGGAGGCAACGTCCCCCCGCATCCGGCTCAGCTGAGAGCCAAGCCGTCGGCCTTAGGGGTCGGGCCGCCCGCGCCGGGCCGGTCCAGCCGCGCTGGGCTGGGCCGCCCGCGCTGGGCGGGACCCCCGCGTCAGCTGGGCCGAGCCACGCCAGCCGGGCCGGGCCACGCCCAACTGTGCCAGACCCGGACCCGATTCGGGTCGACCTGGTTCGGGCTGACCCAGGGGTATTGGGTCGGGTCGGACCGGGCCCAAACCCCCTGTTTACGGACAGATCCGTTCAAACGACCATAACTTGGGCTATGGACCTCTAATCGACGCACCGTCAGTTGAGTTGGGATCCTTGGATCGAGATAGTTGTTTTGTTATATTACAATCAAGGTTTTTAGGAACTTTGTGTATGGCCAGTTTGGTTCAAACATGAAACCAACCGGGCCCTCGGAGCAGAAACGCTTCTAACTTGAGCTCCGGACGTCCGATTGATGTGTCGTCGACTTTGTTGGATTACTCTTAGTGAGATGTTTCTTTTGGATTAATTAGCTCAAGGTTTAGATGTAGATGGAGTACGGTCGGGTTGGTTTTAGCTTAAAAACCAACTGGGCCCTTGGGACGAAAAAGCCAATAACTCTCAGACTGGGCGTCTGATTGACGTGTCGTCTGCCACGTTGAGTTCCTTTCGATGGGACGGAACTTTGTGATATATCAACTCTGGAATTCATGACAGCTGATGTATCGACCCCTTAGCTCGTGGAGCGGACCCTCCTGGAATCAAGCGTGCTTTGTTCAGGAACCCTAGAGCTGGCTGCGACTGCGACGACGATGACGACTGTACTTGGATCCTACGTGGGTTCAGCAGCGAGGACGACTGTACTTGGATCCTCTGTGGGTTCGGTAGCGATGACGACTGTACTTGGATCCTATGTGGGTTCAGCAGTGATGTTTGATGTACTTGGATCCTACGTGGGTTCGACAGCGATGACATCTGTACTTGGATCCTACGTGGTTTCGGCAGAGGAGATGATTCAGAGGATACAACAATCATCTCCACCCCTCTTCATGAATAGTATACCTGTGTGAGCTGAGTCTTGACTTTCAATCTTTATCTTCGATAATATTGACTTGCTTTCCTGTGTGGATTGGGACGTACATTCTTGTGTGGATTGAGTTATAATTTCCTATGTGGACTGGGTTGTACTTGAGCTCGTGAGTTGGAGCAGAACTGGAATTGATGACTTAAGTATATATATGGGCATATAACTAAGTAGTATTGGTTGATACTTGTATTTGTATCTTTCCATTGTGTTTTATCCTTTATGGATTCTGGGAGACCTTCAGGAGTCTCAGGGTCCCTAATTAGTATCGTATACTCACCCCTGCACGGGCTATGCCCGCACTACATTGTGTTGGTTTCAGACGACGGACATCGTTGATCGTTGTTGAGGCTTGAGGAGCGAGACGGTACCTGGAGGTGTTCTATCAGGTGGGACATACATGGAGAGGATGGCCGGACCCAAGGAGCCGACGAGACTATCTGCACTCACCCTTCAGGTGGGATTTCCAGAGGAAAACTTCATGGTTGCTTCTTTACTTTTCAGTTGTTGTACTTTCCTTTTAGTTGTACTTCACTTTCAGTTGGGTTTGTATACTGGTCCATTTACTTTTGAGCACTTACTTTTGTTTTCAGTTTACTTAGTGTTTACTTCATTTTGCATACTCTGTGGTGTTTTTTTTCTTTATAAAGGCAATGCCTTCCCTATTATCGGGATTCACACCTTTGGTTCTAGTCGCCAGCCCATGGCCTATGAGAGGTGGGATTAGGGTAGTCACGACACGGGCCCCGAGGACGGGTCGTGACAGAATCCAAAATATCAAAGGGAGTCATATTCTTATGAGTTCAAAATCTATTATAAACATTTTTTATTTTCTAAGAAGTTATAAATGGAATTTTCTAATGATCATGTGTTCTATGAGAGCAAACAAAAGAAGTTATCTAGTTGGTAGGAAATGGGAAATAATTCCTCAAAGAATCCTAGAGGTAAGAAAAATAAATTTCCATATTGTGAGAAGGGTGGTAAAAAAATCCTAGAAAATTCCTCTCAAAGTATGAGAATTGATTTTTATGTGGTAATACTATTCCTATTACTCATAACTATAAGGAAGATGATTATACAAGCAATGAAAAAGTAGCATTAATATGTTTTAGTTTCAATGAGATATGACATTATGCCAATATGTGTCTAAAGTTGGTTACCCATGGTGGAAACCAGCATGATGAAAATTAGAAGGGCATGGAAATATCATTTTCTACTAATGTTGTTGATATGAGACTATCTAATGAAGTGGTGATAGGTATGTTACAGTTTTATTAAAAATATGCCAATACTCTTTTTGACTATGGATCTTCACATTCTTTCATTTCCGTGATCTTTTCAAGTAAATTGGAAATAAAACCTCATGAATGTGATATAGAACTTTTGGTAAATACTGTAGGTGTAAGTATTAAATCAAAAATGATTTATAGGAATCTTCCTTATTATCATTAGTGGGATGGTCTTTCCTGTAAATATTTTGAACTTCCCATAGTGGAATTTGATATCATTTTGGGTATGGATTGGATTTCAGTTTATCATGTTAATATAGATTAAAAAGACAAGAAATTTTTATTCAATGATTTCATACCTTTGAAAAAATACCAAGAATCTAAAATATTTATTAATTATGGAAATGAAATTTATCCATCTCATTTTGTTTAAAAGAAAGAAACATTTTTGATTAGTGACATTCCAGTAGTGAAAGAATTTACTAATGTTTTTCTAGATGAATTTCCTGGTATTGTTCCTAATCGTGAGGTTGAATTTACTATTGTTTTAGTGCCTTATGTAAAGCCTATTTTTAAACCCCCTTACCTAATATATCTAGTAGACCTTGTGGAATTGAAAAAATAGTTGCACAAATTACTTGATAAAAGTTTCATTAAACCTAGAACATCACCATGGGGTGCTCCATTTTTATTTGTGAACAATAAAGATGGTTCTATGAGAATCTATATTAATTACATATCCTTGAATGTCATCACTATTAAGAACAAGTAAATGTTTCCTCATATTGATTATTTGTTTGATTAGCTCTTAGGAGCTCAGTATTTTTCAAATATTGATTTGGGGTATGGGTACCATTAGTTGAAGGTGAAGGAGGAAGAAATTCCAAAGATAGTTTTTCGAATGAGATATAGTCATTATGAGTTTTTAGTTATTCCCTTTGGGTTATCTAATTCACCTTCAATATTTATGAATATCACGAATATGGTCTTTCATCAATTTTTGGATCAGTTTGTGGTTATGTTCATAGATGATATTTTTTTATATTCTAAAATATGAGAGGAACATTAAAGTCACTTAAAGACTATTTTACTAACCCTAACAGAAAAGAAACCATATTAAAAGTTTAGTAAGATTGAATTTTGGTTGAAAAAAATTCATTCCTTGGACATATTATTTCTAAAGATGGAATAACTGTTGACCATTCTCAAACAAAAGTTATTAAAAAGTGGACAAGACCTGCCAATATCATTACGTTTTTTATTTTTCTTGGGTTAGAGAGTTATTACAAAAGGTTTGTTGAAAACTTTTCTCGGTTATCTAGCCCACTAACTAATATAACACATAAGGGATTTAAGTTAATCTGTAAAAAAAATGTGATGATTATTTTTTGGAACTAAAAAGAAGATTGGAAAATTCTTCAGTTTTGGCCCTGCCTTCCAGGAATGGTGAATTTGTTATCTATAGTGATGCATCATTGAAAGGTATTAGTTGTTTCCTAATTCAGAATGATCAGGTAATTGCTTATGCTTCATGTTAATTGAAACCTCATGATTTAAATTACCCTACACATAATTTGGAGTTATCTACTCTTGTTTTTGCATTAAAAATTTAGAGGCATAATTTGTATGGGATGAAGTGTGAAATATATACTAATCACAAAATTTTGAAGTATATATTCACTCAGAAAGAATTAAACATGAGAAATAGAAGATGGATGGAATTAATCCGGGATTATTATTGCATGATTCATTTCCATCCATGAAAGGAAAATAAAGTGGACGACACTTTGAGTTGAAAGAGTAATTCTACATTAACCAAGCTACATTTGGAATGACATAATTTGGTTATTGATTTGATAAACTTTGGATTGAAAGTTGTTGTTATGAGGAAATCCTCTATTTTGTTTCAAGTGGTAGTGAAATAATCTCTATCAAACAGAATGAAGAAAGAACAGAAAGAAGATAGTGAGTTGTAGAAAAAGGTATAATTGGTTCAGAATGGTAACTTACCTAAATTTGACATTGATAATGATTTTGTTTTGAGGTTTGGAAAGATATTATGTGTGCCTTTTGATTCACAGTTGAAGAATTATTTGTTATGTGAAGATCATAGTTATCTATTTTGAGTTCATCCTAATAGTACTAAGATGTACAAATATATTTGGGAGTATTACTTGTCGGATGGAATGAAAATAGATACTATTGACTTTATTGTGAAGTGTTTGACTTGTCCGTAGGTTAAAGCATAAGGGAAGTTACAAAAATTGATGATTCATCCTTTTCCAAAACCATAGTGGAAATGATAAAATATATCCAAGTATTTTATAGTGTGATTACCAATGACTTCTCGAGGTAACAATTAAATTAGGGTTGTTATTGATAGATTGATTAAATCTTATCATTTTATTCTCATTTTAGATACTCTATGTCTAAATCAACTTTATCAATTTTATATTAAAGAGATAGTCAGGTTACATGGAGTTCCCCTCTCCATTATATCTAATCATGATATCATGTTCTCTTCAAATTTTTGCAAGGAATTTAGAAGTCATTGACCACTAAATTAAATTTCAGTACAGCTTTCTATCCTCAATCAGATGGGCAGTTAGAACAAACAATTCAAAACTTGTAGGATATGATATGTTCTTGTTCAATGGATTACCAGGGAAGTTGGGATCGACATATTTCTTTGGTTCAGTTTTCATATAATAATAGTTTTCATTCCAGTATATGGACAGAACCATTTGAATATTTATATGGAAATAGGTGTCAAACTCCATCACTTTGGTATGAAGTAGGTGAAAAGAAGTTAATGGGGTCAGAATTCATAGAAGAGATGGCATAAAAAGTCCAGTTGATTTAAAAGCACATGAGGACATCTTAGAGTAGGTATAAAAGTTATGTGGATAATTGAAGTAAGTATCTTTCTTTCGAGGTAGGTGATCATGTCTTTCTCAAAGTTTCTCCATAGAAAAGTGTTATGTGTTTTGGTAAGAATGGAAAGTTGAGTCTGCAGTTCATTGGAGCCTATTAAATCCCAGAAAAAGATGGATCAGTTCCCTATAGGGTGGTTTTACCTCTTATTTTATCCTAGTTATACAATATTTTTCATGTTTCAATGTTGAGAAAGTATATGTCGGATCCATCTCATGTTTTGAGTCCAAAGCTAGTTTATTTGGAAGAGAATATTTCTTATGAGAAATAACTAGTTCAGATTTTTTATCATGGAGAGAATGTCTTGTGGAATAAAGTGATTCATTGGGTAAAGGTTTCTTGGAATCACCATTTGTTTGAAGAAGCAATATGGGAATCTGAAAATGTTATGAGGGAGAAATAATCCCACTTATTGGATAAGAAAATAAAATTGCGAGGAAGTGATTTCCAAAAGCAGGGAAGGATATAACATCCCAAGTATTTATAGAATAATGAATTTTCATATCTATTAATATTTATGAATAAGATATTAATTATATTATAAGGGAACGATTTTTTTGATAGTGTACTCAACACACAACAATGGGTTTCCCTAAAATATTATGTTACACATAATAATGAGTTATATTGAAAAATAATATAAAATTTTTATTTTTATTTTTATTTTAAATGGTAGTTAATGTCTATCCACAGTATTGGAGATAATGAAAATAACTAACTATAATATTATTATACATTTTTTTAAATGTTTTTTCATTTATCCACTAAATTTTAAAGTCTTAAAATGAGAATGAATCGAATTTTAAGCATAAATTCTCTAATATTTTTAAAAAGTTATTATACCACCTTTGGATGAAGAAACCTTTTTAAATATAATTTTTTCCACTTTTATAAGTTATATGTTATGAAATAATATTCTTATTTAGAATCAGAACACCAAAATTTAGTTTGGTTGAAATTTTGGTATTTTTCTAATAAAATTCATATTTTAATGAATAGTGAAAAATACTAAATTTTAATTCAAAAATGCCTTTTTGTATAATTTATTTATATAGTTATATTGAAATTTTAATTGGTTTTAAATTTTAATTGGATAATTTTTTATCATTTATTCCAATTTCATTCATTAGAGTTCATTTCACATTGAAATTAGATATAAATGCTTGTGAATATTTTGATGGTTTTTACCTTCAAAACCTCGCTTTCTTGTTTTGACAATGGGAATTAATTTTAAATTAATTACTGCAACTTATGTATTTTTAAGTTTGAATAATAAGGACCAAATTATGTAAATATGTCCCTTTTATTTTTTGGACATTATGAATATTAATTTCAGTAATTATTTTTATTTACCATGGTTAAAGGGTAAATCAGGTAAATAAGGGTAAAAACAATATTATAATAATATATAACTACCCTAAAACATTTACTAATTCTATTGTATGATATATTTCCAACCATGATAATCCTTGGGTCTATTTTAGGACCCCATGGAGCCACTTGGATGGGATAATGATATGTTATAATAATTATTTTAAAATAAAGAGAAATGTAACATAAACATGTATCTTTTAATAAAACAATTTTTATATAGGGTAATATAACTGATCTATTTGACCATAAATAGGAATTATAAATATATAAATATCTTCTATATCATGGTATTTTACTTATAATTTTTATAAAATAAATATATTTATTTATTTATGACACAATGATGATGCAATGATTACCTTATTAATGAAACATTCAAATAAATGATATTATAAATATTAAAAAAATTAATTTTAACATTTTTATTCCATACACTAATTTTATGGATTATTATTACATGTTATATTTATTTTAATGTAGTTTTTTCAAATGAATCAAGTTTTTATGACTTTAACAAAAATCAATTACTAAATAGTATCAAAATGGACATCAATGAGTTTTAAAAACAAATACTATTTTATTATATAATAAAATTGTCATAAAAATCTAATATTAGGAAAAATGAGTTATATAATGTTATAAATTTCATTAATAATCCATTTTAGGTTCTATTGTAATTTTATTCTAACTATATTAACCATATAGTGTAAAAATACAAGAATACATGGTAAGAGTTAATTTATTTAACTAAGGCTTAAAGCCATAAGATAATGTTACATTTGTGACTTAAACTTGTCTGAAACCTATTTGTTGAGTGGATTTATACCTATCCTCAAATTATACTATAAATATATCACTTTTTAACTATTATAATTTGAAAATAAATTTATAATAATATAATATTTCAAGACTTTCCTAAAGTTCCCCCCCCCTCCTCTTATAAACAGCCACCACCTCTACCCGCTTACTCACACCTCTAAAGACCATTGGATCATCCAAATTATACTAAAATAATCTCCAAAAATCTCTCATTTTCCACCAATAATCCTTAACTTGGGCAGAAGGTAACTCAAGGAAGCCTTTTAGATCAAATCAAAAGGAGTTACCCGATTTAGACGTAACGTCTTCTCTGAAGATCCTTTCATTTATTTTCCTTATCCAACCCCCTAACCTCTATTTATTACATTATTTTATATAAAAAATATCATCAATATACTAGTACTATTTTATTATAAGTTTTATACCTACACTGACACACACCTCCATCTAATGGATATAGAACATATTATTTTTGTGTACGGCGAACTACTGCCTCACGAAACGATGATTGCTCAGTTTTCTCCTACTACATCTCATGGTGTAAATTATGATGGAAATATATTTATATACTATATATATTATATTTATATTTTCCCTATTCTTATTTAATGTTTACTTAGAACACAAATTTATGCTTTCCATGTTGTGTAAATACAATAATTTTGTTTGAGGAAGTGTGGACTACTGCCCCCTCAAAGCGATGTGACTCATTCATACTATAGATGGAACGTATGAAGGATGGTTTTATTAAACCTATGATACATACATGACATAATATAATAATGGTATTATAATATAAATTTATATCATTTTATTATTATTCGTTTAATATGATAAAGAAATGAAAGTAGCGTTCATGCATACTTACGGCCTACCATCTCCATAAACGGTGCATTTCATTTATTATATCCAAATATTATGGATATTATAAATACATATATACTGGATATACATGATATTTAAATAATTTATAATATCCTTTAGATGATATAATTTTTACTACATGGACAATTTACACCAAAACAAGTTCATTTTCGACTCATTTACTGAATATCAACAAAACGTCCGATTTGAACATAAATAATTATGTAATTTTTATAACATGGAAAAAAGTGATATAAAAGGAATAATAAACATGAAAAAGTTTCTCAAGAAAGTATAAATTATATTAATTTTATTATTTAGGAACATAACGGTTGTATGTGACATGTCGGACTCAAGGTAAGGGACTTCATCTCAATCTCCTTTCATTGAGGTATCTTTTGATGAATTACCCATCCTTCATTTAAACGGTTTATAATAAACCACTTTGACTTTTAGTTTCATTCAATGGTGTTAAAAAGGAATATTTTTCTATGAATCATTTTAATAAATGAAATTAAACAATGTTTTTTAATGTACATGTTGACAATGACCTTTCCGCCACCGCGAGCATTATTTGATATTTGGCTTCCTCTACAAGTTGTAATGTTTTTAAAATAATAATAAATACCATATAAAATTTTTATGTATTTTTGTATTGAAAATGGTTTTGATAAAGGATTTATTATTTTAATATATAGAAATTATCTCTTGTGATTGTAATATGGAAATGTTATTTTTTCATTATATTTGATTTATGTGTTATTATTATATAATGGTACTTGGACATTTGATGGGTGGTTACATGATAAACTAAATACGGGTGGTTATATGATAAACCAATGATGGTTGGTTCTGTGATAAACCAAGGATGGGTGGTTACATTATAACCTCTGATGCATTGGGTATGGAAGTGGTTCATATAGATATTCTATTGGTAAGAATGATTTGTGGAAGTCGATTGTTTGGTTATTCCATTTAAGTATGATTATGTCCTTAGCTACCTTTTATACATTATATATTGATTTATATGAAAATTATGGTAATATTTTGGTTAAAAAAGGGTATGAAAAAATATTATATTCATGGAAGTATATTTACTACTTCTTAAAGTTGTAAATTATTACTTTATGATAAAGTATTCATGGTTCACATGTTTTCTCAAGACTAATAGTTTTTATAATTCTGTATCCCTTACTGAGATTTTTATGCTCATCCCATGTTTTGAAATGTTTTTCATAGGACATAAATAATAATAGCATCAAGTATGGGATCAAGGAAAATTCATGTTTTTTAAACATGAAAGAACAATGTTTCTTTTTAAAATGTTTTTGTTTAATGAAAAAAATGGATATTGGGTAGAAGTATCTACTTGTAATATTTAAGTTGTTATGTATGAGTTATGACCCAATTCTATAAATCTCTAAAACTAAAATGATCCTAAAATATAAATAAAGTAAAATTTTTGAATTATCTTAAGATTAATTAATATTCAAGGCAGGGGACTTATATCAAAGGTATGGTCTCTATTCAATATAATGAATCTAAAAATAAAAGTAATTTCTTCTTCAAGTTCTAGTTAAAACAATTCCTCAGAACTAAGTAATTTTTCTACAGTATATTTTATAGAAATATCATTATACTTGGTTGAGGTATTGATACATATCATCCTCAAGGTTTTCTAAAGAGGTTTTAGGCTCTTGTGGATCTGTTTCATTCAATTTTACATGTATTGTAACACCCTTAAACTCTAAAGTAAGAAAATTGTATTTAATAGAATGTATGACATGCAACACCAAATATAGAAAGGAATATAACATACCAATATATTTGAATAAATATATTCTACATTTTTTAATGCATGAAACATTATGTTATATTTCATTACATGAAATAATTAATTTGTTCAATAGTTTTTGTTACATGAAAGAATGACTTTCTTCGATAGTTTGTGTTACAAGCAAGACCGAGTTATACCAAACAACAATATATTATTAAAATATTATTATTTCATATATTAAGATATAAAATATGTGTTAAATTTTTATTTATTAATCATATTAAATAAATTATAAAAATATATGGTTGAATTCATTTGTTACGAAGTAATTAGAAATGAATATAAAACCAATTGAATATAAAGAAATGTTTATGCTACCAAAGTCACTTTATCATAATAAATGAAATTAATTACTAATAGTGAATGATATTGACGAAATATATATATTATAGATTCAATAAAAATGTTTTTGAATTTTCATCCAATATATTTGATATACATACGATAAGAACAAACCCAATTTTATGCATAAAGAGTTGTATTTTTTATAAAGGTAGTTTTCTTCCTTTAAATGGAGAACTTGTTTTAAAAATAAATTTTAAAAATATTATAAGTTTAATTTTCCAAAATAAATTTTTTCTTTGAAATTGGAATGTTATAATTATCTTAGGGTGAATTTTTTATTTTTTCTAAGAGCTTCCATTTTTTTGATGAATAGTAAATAATACTATATTTTTATTGAAAAATGATTATTCTTAAATATAATTTATAGTATAAAATTATATTTTAAATTGGTTTTAATGTCGAATTAGTTCAATTTGACATATATTAATACAATTTATTTTATTTTAATCATTTTTATATTGAATTTAGATATAAAAACTTAGCGAACTTTTGAACATTTTTAGTATAAAACCCCACTTTTTTATCCTGTCTATGAGATTAATTTTAAATTAATTTTTAACAATTTATAATTTAAATTTTGAAAAATTTATTTCATAGTTGGAATCAAAATAAATTATAATTTATAGTAAGTTTAACTCATTTTTTGACAAAAAAATATTAGGGAAAGTGATTAAAATTAATTACAGCGATTAAAATAAAAACGAGTTTACTTAGTAGTTAAACATTAACATAAGGGTCCAAATAACCTAGAAACATGTTAAAAATATATTAGATGGCCATATTTAAACCACATAATCCCTTGTATCAAAATTTATTTATTATTTTAGGCACATGATGTAAGGGAGACCTCCCAATAGTGTTTATCTTTTTATATTTATAAGAATGTCACTCCTCCTCCACTATAAAAAGGAACTCCCCCCCCACACACACACACACTTCTAAACACCTCTGAAAAACTTTTGATAATCCAAACCCTACCCAACTAAGAACCTAACTTCCCTCCCATCACACTACTACAAAATAGGCCTTTAACAGCTCTGGCCTTTATCAGTGCTAGTAAAAAGCACTGATAAAATATACCTTTATCAGCGCTTTATTTTTAGATCTAATAAAGTGTCACTTTTTCAGTGATTTTTTTTAAGTGCCTATAAATGGATCCTTTATCATCACTTTTTATCACTAAAAAAAGGTCTGAAAAAATTTAATTAAAAAATGTGTTTATTTAAAAAATATTAAAATTTTTATTAATTAAATTATTATTGATAAAAATGAATAAACTGATTATACTATATATAAATTTTAAATAACAATAAATACTATATATTAAATATTTAGATATATGTTAAATGAAAATTAGACAATTAAAAATTAGTAAATTGATAAAAATATTAAACATTTTATTAATTAAATAGTTTTTATAATGTTAATAAAGAAAATATATTAAATATATAGATATATATGAATTTATATAAATATGATTTATATAATAGAAAATATTTATGATTTTACATTAAATAGTAATGTATTTAGTGAATAATGGTTTATAATTAAAAAATAATACGGATTAAAAATACTGACTAATCGTGTCGAGTAATGGACATAATTGAATGTCATTTGATTTTTCAATTTAACATATATCAAACATGTTTTATATTGATTTATTATACATATACACAATTAATTTAATTTTATATACAATGTACACACACAAATATTTACTCAATTAATGAAATATTATATAGAAAACTCATATAATATTTATGTAATTTATTCAAATTTTAGTATTCATTTTAAAATTTCATTATAACATAACACATTTAATATATTATGTTTTTAATAGGTAAATTTTATTTATTTATTTTTAATATTATTAATGTTAGTTGTTATTTATTCATTTTTATTATGTTTTATTTTTTGTTTTTTCAGAATTTAATCAATTTCTTTTATTTATTTTATATATATTAATTTACTATGTTTTAATATTATCAATATGTATTCATCTTTATTTCAATATATATCCATATTTTTTTAATAATTTATATTTAATTAATAAAACATTTCCATTTTTTCAATATTGTTAAAATGTACACATTTTTAATTATTCAATTTCACTCATTTTTTACATGCATAAACTTAAGATTAAATATTCACTGATAATGTAAAAATATATTTCTAAATAAATATTTAGAAATAAATATATTTATAAATGTATATTTAATATATTTATACATTTATAATTATAAATAAATATATATATAATATTTTATAAGAAAGTACTTATATAATTATAAATATAAATATATATATATATATATTTAAATAATTATAAAATTATCATAAATTTATTTAAATAATGAATATATTTACTATAATTATATTTAAATATATTTATTAAATATATATAAATATAATTATATAATTATATATAATGATATAAATATTATTTTTTTGAAAATTATTTATATAATTATAAATAAAAAATTAAATATTTAAATAATTTTAAAATTATAATAAATATATTAAAATAAATAATATAAATAATATATTTATTTATTTATTTATTAAATATATATAATTACATAAATATATTTTAATTTTTTTTATTTATATTTATAATTATAAATCCTCTTTCAGCACATAAGTAATAAGCGCTGATAATAGGAATCATTATTGGTCCTTAAACTTTAGAGCTGTTAAATCTATATCTTTATCAGTGCTAAAAAACGCTTATAAAGATTCATTTTATTGGTTCTTATTAAATTATAGTTGATAAAAGGGATTCTTATTAACACTTTTTTGGAAGCACTGATACAAGTGTCCTGATATATTTTAATAACCCTAACCATTGTGAACAAGTTTGAAATATCTGAAGCTCTTCACAGAAGCCACCTATTGGCGGTACTCCTCATTGTTTAATAAAATCTCAAATCTTGGATAGAATCAAGGATCCAACTATTACTAGGTTTAGATCCAAGGCTCGATCAATTCATGGGTTGAAGGAAACCAAGGATCAAAAAAAATATAGATTTTTCAGTATCTCTACTCTCCCTCAGTTATCCACTGAACCTTTTCATCCCAAAATCTTGTATCCCAACAACATCAATTGCATTATCCTATAATAACAAATCTCAAAATTCACTATTTTTTTTATATATTGAAGTGTCTTCCTCCCCGATAGCATGTGGATATCCTTATAACAAAATTAGTACTGTGAGACTTGAAATATATCAAACCTAATGTTGGGTCATGTTGTTGTGAGGTATAATAAGATCATAATACCTATATTTCTTAACATCTACCTCTTTTCAATCATCAACTTTTGAAAAATTCATCCATATAGAGGTCGGTGTTGTCATTGGTTTGGAATATTCTATTGTAAATAACGTGGGAACCGCTTTTTCATATTTTTATTGAGAAATTAATAATATGTGATTTTCTTGATTCACCTATAAACCAAGGAAAATATTTAACTCACCAATCATAGTCATCTCGATATCATACCTTATATGATCCACACAAAAAATTCATTGTGCATTTTCCAATCCTCAAATATTATGTCTTCAACATATATGAGTACCAACATCCTTTGATCATTTTCATTCTTGATGTATAGGTTTTGATCAACTTTACCTCGCTAAAAACAAAGCTTTCTTAGGTATTGATCCAACCTTAAATACCAGTTCATCGTTGATTTATTTATCTTCTACAAAGAATTCTTTAAATGGCGCACCTTTCTCTCTTTTTCATCCATGATAAACCCATCCAGTTTCTTAATGTGTACTTACCCCTTAAGAACTCCATTAAGAAGCATATATTTAAAATCCATTTGGTATACTTTTAAATACATTTTCACTAGAATATCCAAGAAAAATCAAATAGTTTCCAATAGGTCTATGATAGTAAATTTAGTATAAATATAAATGCCTTTAATCTAGGAATTCCCAGTCTATGGGAGTAAATTAATTTATTTATATTTTTCATCATTATTTTAATTATTAACAATCACCAAATTATAATAAGTAAAAAAATATCTATGAATTTTATCTTTTAATTATAAAAACATCTTAACCCACCCTTTTTATGTTAGTATTTAATTGTCTCATTATCTAATATCATCAATTTTTCACTAATACAATTCGATTTCCTCTTTCAAACACAATTTCCATAAATTTTTACCAACCCCAAATAAAAAATGGTTTGGATAGTTTTATATAACTTTGTAAAAATATAGCCATATTTGAAATCATAACCCACTCATTAATACTTTTTAAAAATCAATTCATTTATCTCATCACACATCTAATAAATACTATATATGTTTTACTTTAATCCATATAAAAAAGATCATTCTTTAATATATCCTTTTAGTTCCACCCTTAGGAATTTATGATTACCATCCATGTAATTCTCATAAATGTGAGGCATTACCCCTTTTAGATAATACAATGGAGTACAACTGTCATCCTCATCAATTTCATCTCTTGAGCAATTATTATTCCAATTTTTTTCTTTGGAATCATCCCCCATCTCTTTTATGTTACATGTAATACTCTGATCTGTAGTCATTCTTTGGATGAATCCAACTTTTACTATTTCATGCAGCATAAGTGTGTGTTCACAAGAGATGGAGTATGGGTTGCGAACAACAAAATGTAATGATAACTGTTTGGATGATGAGATGATGGGGTGAAAGTTGTATATAACATTCATCTATGGATGAATTTAGAGGATAACATCGACCATAGTGGAGTAATGATTTTCTTAAATTCAATTACCCATTTGATTCAAAGCATACAGAAATTCTTTGAAATAATAAAATGTTAGGTTTCCCTTATTAGAATTATCTATAACTTTCACCTTTGATAATGAATATATTATTTGTGTTTATTTATTTATTGTACAAATGAATATTTTATGAACCCAATAGGATGGATATGAATCAAAAATGGATGCGGGCTAATCATTTAACAAAATAGTATGAACATGGATTTTAAGAGTTCTTTATGTTTGCAATAGAGCATGCATAAAACCCTTATCAAATCCTTTTTCCATGTTTACATTGTTGTTATTCAAGAAAAATTAGTCCAGAATAGTTGGAATAACATTTGTCTTTTTATGAAATAGATCAGATCTATAAATGTTAGAATAAACATGGGGAAAAACTGAACGTGCACACTAATTGGTATTATACTTCGATTTATGAATCTTTTGATGTAATAGCTGGGGGTTTTGGGGTCCATTACATGGTGAAAATCTGATGTTTGGAGGTGTTTTAGGTGGTCTGGAAGGTCATCCCAGCTCCTCGGTGGAGCTTCAGACCCCTAACGGTAACTTTGGCCTACCGGTAGCCTCGGCCTATCGGTAGCCTCAGCCTACCTGTGTCCTAGGCCTACCGGTGGCCTCGACCTACCGGTAGCCTCGACCTACCGGTCGCCTCAGCCTACCGGTAGCTCCACAGATATTCCAGTAGCGCCTCCTTTTTTGTGTGAATTGGGTTTTAAACCTTTTTTTTTGACCCCATTAAACCTGTTTTACAACCCATTAATGTCGTTTAATTAAATGATTTGGTGAGGTACCCTCCTTAAATGAAAAATCATGCGTTTTGGTCATGCCTTTAACCGCATTTTCAGAAACGCCTATAGGGAATAAGGAGGTGTGCATCGGTCTTAACCGCCATGAAGGGAAGGGACCTTTCTGGTTGGACGTGTGGGGTGGCCTAGCCGCGTGATCTACCCATGATCCCGCTTCTTCGACGGTTTTGATTTTTTATCTCCATATCTTAACCATCCCAGGAATATTGTATCTTAGTCCTTATAACCTAAAGGCTCCTCTTCTCCCTGAGTTTCTTGTTTTCTATCACCCTACGCTCGAAGTACCCTTCCTCCCGACAAGTCGTACCCCTGTTGCGATGTTTTCCTTGATCGCATTCTGTGGAGCTCCTGCTACTCCTAATTTCCAGTTTCCATGTGAGGACTTAACATAGATCCTTGATCAATCAAGTAGGGATCTTACCTTTGTCTCTCCTCCTTGTGTATCATTCGGTGCGGGTGTTCTATGGTTCCTACAAGGCAGTTAATCAATTCTGTAATGAAGATATTAACCGGTTAAAGAACGAGGATGAGGAAGTTTGTTAATGTTGTTACATGTTTTTACCCATGGTTTCCCAATGATGTTGTTATGAATTTAATGGGCTTAGGCCTACTGAAAATCACGGCCTTTGGGGGTCTTTGTTTGCGCACCTATGTTATGCTCTGTTTTATTCTTTGTCTGGTGAATGGGAATCATGTATGAATCGGATAAACACTTAAACTCAGCTGTTGAATATGAAATCCCATAAATCTTGCATGATCACCCCATTTGAACTAAATAACATAAAAGAATTAATTATGAATGTTGGGATGGTTCTGATATGGATGGGTGAAGAGCAGGGATGTGAATGGTGTGGTTGGAATGGCATGAGTTGTTGCGTGGTTATGGTGGTGTTTGGCAGCAGGGTTGTAGGTTGGGTTTTGAACAAGAATAAAAGTGGGAAGTTAATAATGAACTGGGTGGAATGGTAATGAAATAATGTGGTATGACCAATGGTTTGTTGGGTTTTTCTTTGGTTCCAGTAATTTGAGGGATCTCACTGATCCCTTTGTTGATGTGACTTCACAAGAGAACCAGGTGTGAATTCTTAAATTACCCAATGGTTTCCCCTTCATACTTATTATTGTTTCATCTGTGTTTGTTCCTATTAGTTGACCATTAGTGAAAGGATTAACTCGTACTGAACTATTATGAATGATAACTTAAACAGGGAAATTGGGAACTGTTTGTTGTGTGCCAGTTTTCTGAGGAAGCAGTACTTGTGCACCTGCTTGTATCTTTTTGAGGAGCCAATAGTTTGGGCTATGTGTTGGTATATATATGTGTAACTGTATGTTTTGTGTTAAGTCACACCCCACCCGTGTTGGGCACTTAGTGTCAGACAACCCATTTCATGGGGAAGGCTGTTTCCCCCTATTTACTCTCCTTCCTACTCCCTCTTCCCTCATCTGTGATGGTTGGAGGTGACCCTATACCCAAGATTCTTCGGGTAGGTTTCGTTTGGTGTGTTGTTAGCCTAAGAACTCTTCGGACAAGTTATTTTCCCAAGAATATTCGGGATGAGGCCCAGGTGTTTTCGGGTAGGGGTTCTGGTTATGGTTTGTTTTCCCAGGTGTCTTCGGGATGAGGCACAGGTGTGTGCAGGTAGGGATGGATGGTTGTGAGGCCCAGGTGTGTGCGGGTATGGATTTGGATGGTTTTGAAGCCCAGTTGTGTGCGGTCAGGAAGAGCGTGGTAGCGTCAAGACATTTTCCATTAGGGATGAGCAGGTAACTAGTGGGGGAAATGGTGGTGTGGGGTACCCAAATGTTTTGATCTTACTTTTACCTTACTGCTTGTGTTATTTGGTGAGTGTGGTCGATGAGGTGGGATGGATAGATTCCTTAATAGATGTTGGTTCTTATGCTTCTCACTGGACTTTAGGATGTCTCCCCACTTGTGCACAAGAGCTATAGGTTTTCATAATGAGTATACTTTGAATGCTCACCCTACGTGTACCTTCAGGTTTCCAGGAGGACTTTGGAGGCCGTGCGAGACCTTACTAGTTTGGACATTGGAGTTGCTGTTGGTTTCTGTTGTTTTTTACTTAGCCTTTTATTTTACTTTTGGTTTTTTACTTTGGATTTCTTGTACTTTGTTCAGTTTTATTATAAAAACATGCATGTAGTTTGGTTTTCTTTTGATTTTTCAATATATGGTGGTGTTTGGGGTTGACTCATTCTTTCTCCTAATCCTAGTTAACTAAAAAGGGTAATGCCTCCCACATTGTGAAAATGTTACACCATTGGTGCAAGTCACCACTCCAGGGCCTACTGGAGGTAGGACTTGGGGGTCATTATCTTGTCTTCAACTTGAGGAAGGAAGGGCGGGGACCTTTGTCACCCCCTCTATCGTCTTGCTGAAGGTGGGTCATGACAGAATGGTATCAGAGCAAAGGTTGAGGGATAGGATGGAGACTGGAGTTAGGCACAGTGAGGATTGCATGGGATTATAGGGCAATAATGTTAGGTGATCTTGGTTCTTGAAATAGAACAGGGAGGACCAGTAAGGACACATGATTTCAGGGCCCCCAGTGATCCGATGCAAGGACTCTGGACCTACCAAATAACCAAGTGAGGCTACACTATTTGCAGGGTAGAGACCCTAGGAAAGGTACATGCATCATAATGACTTGTGTTCTTGTGTTTCATTGGTGTGTTGGGGATTTAAAATGAATAAGAAGTCTAAGAAAATGTAAGAGAAATATTCTACACTACACGGGCTGAGGCATTCCTTTTTTACCTTGCAGATATGGCACCTTGACGTTATCCACGAGCGACTCGGGCGGTTGAGGCCCAGCAGATCGAGGCAGTTGACCCGCAGAGGGTTGACTGAGATGATGAGGATGACTTGTGGCATAGGACTATGCGCTCCTTCCAGCGACAAACCCTCGAGAAGCACGAGGGAAGAGTTTCTGACTCAGTGACGGAGGGATGGCTCGAGGAGCTAGACATAACCTTCTAATTGATCCGTGCTCCGAGGGAGTACTGGGTTCCATTGGCCGTCATCCAGTTGAGAGGAGAAGCGCGTCAGTGGTGGACGCTTTTACTCGGAGAGAAGACAGAGGCAGAGGTTTTGTGGAACAGTTTCGAGAAGGAATTTCGTGAGGAGTTTCTCTCCTCTATGGTGAAGGCTGAGAAGAGATGGGAGTTGCTCTCCCTTCAGCAGGGAAGCATGTTAGTGAGGGAGCTGGGGATCAAGTTCAAATATCTCTTGCGCTTTGCCCCGGATCTCTTTCCGGATGAGGAGTCTCGGGCAAGAAGGTTAGAGGAGGCACTCAGTCCTTCTCTTCAGTACGTTGTCACTCCCTTCACCCTTCTGACGTACCTGGCAGTACAGAAGAATGTCGAGATAGTAGAGAAGATGCACTATAATAGAGGCACACCATGAGAGGGGAACCATCTGGGTTCGTCAAAGGGGAGGGCGGTCAGCAGAAGGTCTCCAGCGACAGGGCCTTCCAGGTTTCGACAAGCAGGGAGTAGGCCTCATCAGTTCCAGTTCCAAGATTCTGGCCCTCGCCCCTTTTTCACATGTCTGGGACTGAACTGTTTCTCTTAAAGATTTTTCGGGCACATATAGAGCAGGTGTCCGATTCAAGATTCACATGGTGGAGGTGGGAAGTTTCAGCACCCACCTCAGTAGCATCTATTGACAACGAGGCATTTCTAGAAGCAGTAGTAGGCCCCTGGCCCTCTGAGGGATGATCTTATGGAAGGAGACAGACACCAGGGTGCTCCTCAGGGACCTTGACTAGGGCGTGGTCGGGGAGGTGTTTGACAGCAACGAGGCAGAGTATTTGGGCATGGAAAGTTTCACACTACAGAGTTTGTAGCCCCGGTAGGACCAGAGGTCGTTCAAGGTATGATCAGATTTTTCTGAACTCTTGTTTCTGCCTTGTTTGATTTGGGAGCTTCGCACTCCTTTGTTACACCTGAATTAGACCATGCTCTGGGTCTGGATTCCGAGAGACATTTTGTGACCCTAGTGTTGAGAACACCAGTTGGGGGTCAGACCAGTGTATCTTACTTTTTCTGGGGATGTAGACTGATGTTGGGACCACATCAGTCGAGAAGATACTTTCTTTCATTGTAGATGTTGCAATACGATGTCATTCTAGGCATCAACTGGTTATTCTCCATGTATGACATCATAGACTGCTATCGGAGAAGGATTGAATTCTCCAACAAGGATGGACGGTGTGTGTCTTTTATTGGGGAGCGGAGTTATTAGGTGGGGAGTCGACAAGTGGAGCCACTCCTTTCTATGCTGGACGGGGTGTCAGTGAAGTCAGCGGACGCAGGAATGATGGATGTCCCAGAGGTCATAATAGAATTCCTTGATGTCTTTCCTGATGAGGTTGTGACTCTAACCCCTCGACGTGATGTTGAGTTTGGGATATACTTACAGCCTGGTGCCCGCCCGATCTCGATGGCTCTTTATTGGATGGAACCTTCTGAGTTGCGAGAGTTGCATATTCAGATTGACAATCTGATGGAGAAGGGATTTGTTTGACCCAGTGTGTTGCCATGGGGTGCTCCAGTTTTGTTCATAAAGAATGTAAATGGTATTATACGGTTGTGCATAGACTACCAAAGGTTGAACCAGGTGATGGTCAAGAATCGTTACCCCCTCCCGAGGATAGATGATTTATTCGACCAGATGAGGGGATCTGGTTGGTTCTCTAAGTTCGATCTACGGTCTGGATACCACCAGCTGAGGGTGAAAGAAGGTGACATCTCGAAGACGGATTTTAGGTGCAGATATGGAAACTTTGAGATCATGTTCATACCATTTGGAATTATGAATGCACCATCTATGTTCATGAATGTCATGAACTCTGTCTTCCAAGAGTTTCTGGACCAGTTCATTTTGGTGTTCATCGACGACATCCTTATCTACTCAAGATCATAGGAAGAGCATGTTGAGCATCTTAAGGCAGTTTTGGGAGTCATATGACACCACCATATTTATGGGAAACTGTCTAAGTAAAAGTTCTTGATGCGAGAAGTACATTTCCTTGGACATGTAGTGTCTCATAAAGGAATAGTTGTAGACCTATCGAAGGTCGAGGTAGTCATTTCCTGGGCAGCACCCAAGAATTTTGTGGAAGTTTATAGTTTCCTAGGTTTGGCAGGCTATTACCGGAGGTTTGTTCCTGACTTATCTCAAATTGTAGCTCCATTGACTACTTTGACTAGGAAGGGACAGGCCTTCGTGTGGAGCGTCCAGTTCCAGACAGCTTTTGGTTACCTAAAAGAGAAGCTGGTTAGTGCTCCAGTACTCAGATTACTAGAGGAAGGGGTTTTGTTTGAAGTGTTATGTGATGCTTCTCGCCATGGGTTGGGATGTGTGTTGATGCATCAGTGATGAGTGATCTCTTATGGGTCTAGGAAGTTACATCCTCATGAACGTAACTATGCCACCCACGATCTAGAGCTTGCAGCCGTGGTGTTTTCATTGAAGTTGTAGTAGCATTATCTCATCAGAGAGCGCTTTGTGGTCTTCTTAGATCACAATAGCTTGCATTATGTCTTTTCCTAGCGGGATCTGAACATGTGGTAGTAGATATGGGTTGAGTTCCTCCAAGACTATGACTTCGAGATCTCCTATACTGAGGGCAAGGGTAATGTTGTAGCTGATGCCCTGAGCAGGAAATCACATAAGGAAATAGTTCAGGAATCTTCAGATGCTTGGAGAGCGATGGAAGAGTTAGTGGCCTTGCATTTGGATGCAAGGGTGTAAGGTGGAAGAGGTTGTCTATTTCAGATGAATGTAGTTTCCTCTTTAGTGGTGCAGGTGGAAGAGTCTCAGTGTGGGTACTTGGAGGTAGAAGTGATGCGAGATCGTGTTTATCAGGGAAATGCTCCTGAGGGGTGGTGTGAGGATGGTCAGCATCGAATGTTTTTCCGAGGGAGGTTGTTTGTTCCGAAGATGATGCATAAAGGATTTCTCCGTGAGTTCCATGGATCATCTTTAGCGGTACATCATGGGGTCTCAAAAATGTACCAAGGCCTGAGGGGACAATTTTGGTGGCCCAGAGTAAAGCGGGCGGTGGCAGAGTTTGTGGCTAAGTGCCTAGTGTGTCAGCAAGTGAAGGTTGAACTCCATTTTCTTGGAGGGTTGTTGCAGCCTTTAGATGTTCACGAGTGGAAGTGGGATGACCTCTCGATGGACTTTGTCACAGGGCTACCCAGGGCTTAGGGAGGCTATGATTCCATCTGGGTAGTGGTGGATTGGTTGACAAAATCATCTCACTTCTTTGTAATTAATGAATTGAGCCCGGTGAGTACCTTATCCCAGAGGTACGTCGATGAGGTGGTGCGGTGACTGGTATTACAAGATCTATTGTCTCTGATTGATACATGCGGTTTACCTCACAAGTCTAAAGAAGATTACAGCATGCCTTTGGAACCCATCTATGCCTTAGCACTTCTTTCCACCCTTAGACAGATGGGCAGATAGAACGGATGATCCAGACATTGGAAGACATTTTGTGGGCATGTGTTTTGGATTTTGGGGGATCATGGGTATGACACTTGCCTCTAGTGGAGTTTTCTTATAAAAATAGCATCCACTCCAATATCAGCATGACACCGTTTGAGGCCTTGTATGGAAGGTATGCCGTTCACCCGTTTGTTGGACAGAGATTGGGGAAGAAGCTGTTCTTGGGCCATAAGTGTTACAGGGCACTGCTGAGAAGGTTCAGCTCGTGCGTGAGAGGATGAAGGCAGCCCATGACCGGCAGAAGTCTTATGTCGATCGTAAGAGGAGGCCCTTTGAGTTCGAGGTTAGAAATCATGTGTTCTTGAAGGTTTCCCCTCGACGTGGGCATCTAAGCATTGGGAAGGGGATTAAGCTCTCCTTAGGTTCATCGAACCTTTCAAGGTGCTTGGAAGAGTTGGTGAGGTGGCGTATCAGCTGGCGTTTCCACCTCAGTTGGAGAAAGTTCACAACGTCTTTCACATTTCCCGCATTCATTGATATCTTCACGAAGACTCCCATGTCATTGATTAGGGAGGGTTAGATGTTGAAAATGATGCGACCTTCATAGAACGACCGATCAAGATCGAGGATCATAAAGAGAAAGTGCTTCATGGATGAACCATACCCTTGGTTCATGTATTGTGGAGGTATGCTGGCCTCGAGGAGAGCACTTGGGAGCAGGAGGCCCAGTTACGCGTTCAGTACCTGGAGTTGTTTTTACTTCCTTGTTGTTTTTGTTCTGATCTTTGTTGAGATGTTTTACATTGTTCTTTAATATATGAAATGCTTGTTTTGCTTAGCTATGAGATGATCTATTCCATGTTCTCTCTGTGTGTGTGTCTGAATATGTGATGATGGAAAAACCTGACTGCTAATCAGGACGCGTTAATGTGGATGCGATTAAACCCATGCGGGCGAGTGAGTGCCGCCCAAAGCGGATAATATCCTGACATGTAGGAGGGGACTCCCTAACTCATGTGTTGGACAGTGTGATCCTTATTCTTGTTGTGGATGTTTGGGGTTGATAACTCTTGTGGGAGTATTCTTGGGTGTAGGGGGGTTCTGTTCCAGCTTTCGAACAGCTCAGGGGTTCTCCCCTGAGAAGTATCTTTAGAGGGTGGTTGTTTGGACCCATCTTTTCCCCTTTATGGATTGTTCTTATATTCTCAGGGAAAAGAATAGTTTGAGAAATATTTGATGTAATGACCCGGGGTTTTGGGGTCCATTACTTGGTGAAAATATGATGTTTGGGGTGTTTTGGGTGGTCTGGAAGGCCAACCCAGCTCCTCGGTGGAGCTTAAGACCCCTATCGGTATCCTGGGCCTACGGGTAGCCTCAGCCTACCGGTCACCTCGGCCTACCGGTATCCTCAGCCTACCGGTCCCCTCAGCTTACGGGTCGCCTACCGGTGGCCTCGGCCTACTGGTAGCCTCGGCCTACTGATAACCTCGGCCTACGGGTAGCTTGGACTACCGGTAGACCTAGCCTACCAGTGACCTTGGGGTACCGGTAGCTCTCGCCTACTGGTGGCCTAGCCTACCGGTGACCTTGGGGTACTAGTAGCTCCACGGGTTTTCCAGTAGCGCCTCCTTTTTGCGCGAATTGGGTTTTAAACTGTGTTTTGATCCCATTAAACCTTTTTTAAAGCCTATTATTGTCGTTTAATTAAATGATTTGGTGAGGTACCCTCCTTAAATGAAAAATCATGCATTTTGGTCATGCCTTTAACGGTGTTTTTAGAAACGCCTGTAGGGCATAAGGAGGTGTGCGTCGGTTTTAACTGCCCCAAAGGGCGGGGACCTTTTTGGTTGGATGTGTGGGGTGGCCCAACCGCGTGGTCAACCCACAATCCCGCTTCTTCCGCAGTTTCGAGTTTTTCTCTCCGTATCTTAACCATCCCGATAATGTTGTATCTTAGTCCTTATAACCTAAAGGCTCCTATTCTCCCCTAGTTTCTTGTTTTCTATCACCCTACGCTCAGAGTACCCTTCCTCCCGATAAGTCGTACCCCTGTTGCAAAGTTTTCCTTGATCGCGTTCTGTGGAGCTCCTGCTACTCCTGATTTCCAGTTTCCACACGAGGAATTAATGTCGATCCTTGATCAATCAAGTAGGGTTCTTACCTTTGTCTCTCCTCCTTGTGTATCATGCAGGGCGGGTGTTCTTTGGTTCCCACGAGGCAGTTAATCAATTCTGTAATGAAGATAATAACCGGTTAAAGAACGGGGATGATGAATATTGTTAATGTTGTTACTTGTTTTTACTCATGCTTTCCCTATGATGTTGTTATGAATTTAATGGGCTTAGGCCTACTGAAAATCACGGACATTTGGGGCCTTTGTTTGCGCACCTATGCTATGCTCTATTTTAGGATTTTTCTGGAGAATAGAAATCATGTATGAATCGGTTAAACACTTAAACTCGGTTGTTGAATATGAAAGCCCGTAAATATTGTGTGATCACCCCAGTTGAACTAAATAATATAAAATAATGAATTATGAACGTTGGTATGGTTCATATGTGGATGGGTGAATAGTGGGGCTGTGAATGGTGTGGTTGGAATGGCATGAGTTTTTGCGTGCCTATGGTGGTGTTTGGAAGCAGGGTTGCAGGTTGGTTTGTGAACATGAATAAAAGTGGGAATTTAATACTGAACTGGGTGGAATGGTAATGAATTAATGTGGGATAACCAATGGTTTTTTTGGTTTTTCTTTGGTTCCAGTACTTTGAGGGATCTCACAGATCCCTTTGTTGATGTGACTTCACAAGAGAACCTGGTGTGAATGCTTAAATTACCCGATGGTTTCCCCTTCATGGTAATTGTTGTTTCGTTTGTGTTTGTGCCTATTAGTTGCCCCGTAGTGAAGGGATTAACTCATACTGAACTGTTATGAATGATAACTTGAACAGGAAAACTGGGAACTATTTGTTGTGTGCCTGTTTTCTGAGGCAGCAGTGCTTGTGCACCTGCTTGTATCTGTTTGAGGATCCATAGGTTGGGCTATGTGTTGGTAAGTATATGTGTAACTATATGTTTTTTGTTTAGTCGCACCCCACACGCGTTGGGAACTTAGTGTCAGACACCCTATTTCATGGGAAAGGGTGTTTCCCCCTAGATACTCTCCTTCCTGCTCCCTCTTCCATCGACTGTGATGACTGGAGGCGACCTTACACCCAATATTATTCGGGTAGGTTTCGTTTGGTGTGTTGTTAGCCCAGGACTCTTCAGGCAGGTTTTTCTCCCAAGAATCTTCAGGATGATGCCCAAGTGTTTTCAGGAAGGGGTTATGGTTATGGTTTGTTTTCCCAGGTGTCTTCGGGATGAGGCACAGGTGTGTGCGGTCAGGGATGGATGATTGTGAGGCCCAGGTGTGTGCGGGCAGCGATGTGTGGTTGTGAGGCCCAGGTGTGTGCGGGCAGGGATGTGGATGGCTGTGAGGCCCAGGTGTGTGCGGGAAGAAAGAGTGTGGTAACGTCAGGACGTTTTTTCCGTTAGGGATGAGCAGCTAGATAGTGGGGGAAATGGTGGTTCGGGGTACCCAAATGTTTTGTTCTTACTTTTAGCTTACTGCTTGTGTTATTTGGTGAGCATGGACAGTGAG
The DNA here is from genome assembly GCA_963277665.1 of Viscum album. Taxonomy (NCBI): domain Eukaryota; kingdom Viridiplantae; phylum Streptophyta; class Magnoliopsida; order Santalales; family Viscaceae; genus Viscum; species Viscum album. The sequence continues at coordinate 1,885,838,009 of OY728132.1, forward strand.
GTGGGATGGATAGATTCCTTAATAGATGTTGGTTCTTCTGATTCTCATGGGACTTTAGGACGTGTCCCCACTTTTTCACGAGAGCTATAGGTTTGTGTACTGAGTATAATTTGAATGCTCACCCTACGTGTACTTTTAGGTTGCCAGGAGGACTTCGGAGGCTGTGCGGTCCCTTACTAGTTTGGACGTTGGAGTTTCTGTTGGTTGTTGTTGTTTTCTGCTTAGCCTTTTCTTTTCCTGTTTGTTTTTTACTTTGGAGTTCTTGTACTTTGTTCAGTTTTATTATAAAAACATGCATGTAGTTTAGTTTTTTTTTTGAGTTTTCTATATATGGTGGTGTTTGGTGTTGACTCATTCTTTCTCCCAATCCTAGTTAACTAAAAAGGGTAATTCCTCCCATATTGTGAAAATGTTACACCCTTGGTGCAAGTCACCACTCTGGGGCCTACTGGAGGCAAGACTCATGGTCATTATCTCGTCTTCGAATTGAGGAAGGAAGGGCAGGGACCTTTGTCTCCCCTTCCATCATCTTGCTGAAGGTAGTTCGTGACATTTGATATGAATACTAGTGTAAATGATGATTGAGATTGCATGGAAGAAATGACAATGGAAATTGAATATGACCATTTTTGTTATCCAAAGTTGTTTGAGAAGTTAAATAGTTGTCCTAAGAGACTATTGTATATCGTTTGTACTAAATACACGTCATTTTTAGCTTTATTGAAGTTATATAATTTGAAATCCAATAGAGAATGGACTGCCACCATCTTCACAAAACTAATTTATCTTTTGAATGATATTCTATTGAAGGAAAATTAACTACCATGTTAAACAAATGATGTTAAATGAATAATACATTCAATGTGCATGGTCTCTAAAAAAATCCATGTTTTTCCAAATAATTGCATATTGTTTGAAAGTGCCATTAATCACTCATAAAATTCCCTAAGTGTAGTGAGGATCAATACAAGAAAAATTGAAGAATTCCTTCAAAATATGTATGGTAATTTTCTACCATTCTGTATTTTAGAATACTATATGGATGTTAGAAATCCATGAGACAATTTACAAGGCATACAGATACAAGAATTAAAGATAGGAACCTACATTATCCAGAAAATTCTACTCAATGGAAAAAAAATTGATTATGAGTATCTGGAATTTAGAAATGAGCTATGAAACTTTCATCTTGCATTATCTATAGATTAAAATAAATCATTTTGGTGTACATAGTAGTACTCAAGGTACATGGCCCATCATGATGGTAAATTATAACTTGTTTTCATGGTTATGCATGAAGCAAAAATACATTATGTTTTATCTACATATATCTAGACCAAAGAAACCCAATAATAATATTGATGTTTATTTGGATCCATTGATCAAATATTTGAAATTGGTGCTGGATATAGTTGTTATAATTTATGATGATCACATAAGTGAATAATTCACATTTAGGGCCATGTTTTATGGGATGACAAATGACTTCCCCTCTTATGGAAATTTATCAAGCTATAACATTAAAGGAATGTTGGGGTGTCCCATTTTAGAAAAACACACACAGTTGGTTAATTTGAAACATTACTTGAAAAATATATTTTTAAAACCGTGTAAATTCTTACCTTGATGGCATAAATACCAATCCTAGATGACAGCAATCAACGGGAATGTTGAACAAGCTACAACATCATCTCTGATGACGGTTTTTCAATTTTTCGGTAAAGTAAAATATATTGAAACTTTTTTTGTAAACCATTTTTGGAAAAATCTTATGAAATTAGACTGTAATAAGAGATAAATTATTTTAAATTTTCATATTGGAATTGTTTGTATGTTAGAAATTTTCTTGATTTCATGCATATAGAAAAAAATGTATTTGATAGTGCACATTAATAAATGTTCCTGAAAAAATAAAATATGGAATCAAGGGTTGGTTTTACATGATTGACATGGGGATAAAGGAAGAGTTGGCACCAATGAAGGGTAAATGGCGGACTTTTCTTCCTCTAAAAACTTATACTCTATCCAGATTGGAAAAACTGAAAATTTTAGATTTATTTAATAGTGTAAACGTTCCATAAGAATATTCATCAAATATAAATAATGTCATACCAATGAATAATTTGATGTTACAAGGACTAAAATCCCAAAAATTTCATGTTTTCATAAAAGATTTAATATTTTTCTTTCTATTTCATTCTACATCAAACTATATGGAATACATTAACAAGACTATACTTCTTTTTCAAATCTATATGCAGTAAATTTATAGACCTGATAAAGTTTCCAATCATGAATAAGGAGGTTACAGTCATGTTGTATGAATTATAGATGTTTTTCCACCATTATTATTTGATATGATAGTTCACCCATTGGTTCAATTGGTTATAGTGGTTCAACTACGTGGTATTATCCATTTCATATGGATATACCCCATCAAATGGTATGTGAAAATTTTGAAGGTGGATGTTAAGAATCGAACTCATCCAAAATTTTGTATTGTAGAATTGTATATTGTTGAATAAGCTTTTGAAATCTGTACTGATTACCTATCATATGATGATAGAATTAGTCTCCTAAAGTCTCATCACAATGAACACCTTTTGGGTGAATGGATTTCTATTTGAGTTGTTGTTACAGTTACCTTCACAAAGAGGGAAGAAGTGCACCTTTAAATTTTACATAATAGTGAAAATGTTGGTCCATACATTGAATCCCACAACGAAATTTGTAGAGATTTTAATCCATCAAAGGCTGAAGGATGGATATCAAATACACATAATCAACTTTTTATATGATGGTTTCAATGTCAAATTTATAAGGAGTTATCTGAAAATATGAATTCAATTGTTGAATGACTTTAATGGTTAGGCAGGGGACCAAATTAAAATGTTATATCTTACAGTGGTTTTGTAATCAATTGTTATATATTCTATACAAAATAACATGATGAAATAAGTATGATGAAAAATAGTGGTGTTATTATTATTTCATAAGTGATTCAATTGTCTGTTTCAAAGTATTAAAATACAATTTATAAAAATATGTCATATTTTATAATTATCAAACAGATATAGAAGTTGTATTATACTAAATTTCAAGTGATGATTCTCTATTGGAAATGGGTTGAAATATGAGTGCAGTGAAAGTTAATGAAATTGGATTCCTAAAGGTGAATTTTAATGTGTAGGGGAAGAGGATGATTTGTTCATAATGGAAACACAATAAGTGCAGGTATTTTATGTCTTAAATCAAACAAACAATAATTGGTCGATTGTACTTATTGAAACTAAAACAAATGTGAGGTCAGATGTGTTGGATTTGGTTCCCTAGAACTTACTTCTATGTACTTTATGATAAACATGTATTCATTGTTTTGAATATTAATCAAATACTTATCACATCATGATTATTCTTCTACATGACATAGTATTTGATAATGTACTAAGAGTAGTTGTTGCACAAGAATGTCATTGCGGTTCCCCACTAAGATAAGAACCCAGAAGTGCAATGACACTATTCTTAAATATATGTTCTATAGTTGGATTCTATTTTTTAGGGACACAAATGATACATGATATCATGGGTGGAGACTCATAAGATTTTGAGGCTCCTTCTCATGGTGTACACCCTTGGTAATATCCAGTAGGATATTATGAGAATGGGACCCATTAGTAGGAAATCCACATTTATATGTTTCATTAGATGTTCCAATGTGAAGATGTGTTTATTGGTCCTTATACATTAAGATTATTATAAATGAATATTATGAGGCATGTAATTTTATGTATTAACAAAAACCATGATGATAGATGATCGTAATGAGGTAGGATATGTTGGGTGTATCATGAGAAATATTGCATTAATAAATAATTAAAGAAAGTATTTATCCCTTATATTCACTAACGAGAGTTAATATCATAGTACATTTGATGGAAATTATATAGCCTAAACAAATCCATATCCATGGTGTTCTATAGGAAAGTTCTATTATCAAAAAGTCAAAGAAAGAGATAATTGAGCATATTGGCAGATGAAACTAGCATGCAACCTGCTTGATTTGAGATATTGTGATAAAGGGGTTATACTACATAGTAAGAATCCTTATGATGTGTCATATCATTGAAGAATTAACTTCTTTCTCTATGGGCTCATTGACATGTTGCTAGATGTTAACCATGTACTTTAGCTTGCTTTGCATAATGGCACTGAGAAAGGGGACTAGAGGGTCACACACTAAGTGTATCCAGAATATCAGATAAATAATAAATTATTATTTCTTATTTAAAATTTTGAATAAATATTACTCTCGTATGTGGTATAATAATTATTCATGATTTCTTGATTGAATATAAATATTTATTTTCTATTTTAGTAAATATAATATTTATTTATTTAATGAAGAATAATGCGATGATATTTTTTAATAAATAAATTTAAATTATTCAAGGTTCGATAAATATTATGGAGGTACGGAGAACTGATATTTTAGCTCTTGTGAGAAATAATAAATATTGAATAGTATTTGATTAAATAATATTTAATTATAATTCGTAACTTAAGTGCATGTCGAGAAATAATGATATTATTATTATTATTTGACATGGGGTTTATCTAGGATTAAATAAATAATTAAGGTCACTTGTGTAATTATTTTATTTTAACCCTATAAATATATAAGCATAGTTATTTTATTTTCACAAGATCCAATTCATTTGGATTGGTTGTGCACAATGGATTTGGAGAATCCTCTCAAGCCTAGAGAGATCCCTTCTCCAAGAACACTCCCAAGAATGAAGAAAAATCCTCCTCCATAAGATCAAGGATAATTATTTGGAAGTGGTTCTTAAAGTGATTAAATGAGGATGATGTAAGCACAAGGATCTTATATACTATCACTTGGATATTGCTTTGCCAATGTTGGGATATTAGTGGTACAAATGTGGATAACCTTTAGAGAAAACCTACAATTGGTTTCTACAACGCAATGATGGTGGATCACAGATCTGTCACCGGATACATCAATGCAGAAAAAACTCCAAAAAACATAATTTTTTATTTAATTAAATTAATTATAAATAATAAGTGATGATCTTATCTCTTGGTTCCAGTGTATTTACCTATTTTCTATTTCTATGATTCTATTCTGTTGATCACAGTGTTCATTATCACATAGATATCAGATTGATTATCGATTATAGAAAAAATTAAAGTTAGACACTTCTCATCTCATGCTTCCAGTGCACCCAGAACCTTAAGTGGTAGAAGTGTGGTCACATAATTATTTATAATTATTTAATATCATTGGCGATTTAAGAATTTAAATTTAGTTTTTTTTAATTCATGTTTAATCATTCTTTTAATCCAAATTATGAGATCTATTTCTTCCTCCTTAATTTCTCATATATCTAATCTAGATTCTTAATTTTATGATTTAAATAAAATTGATGAACTCATTCAGAGATACCAAGGTTTCTAGTGAGACTACACGCCTTGTTACTAGAGTTACACACCATGTAGTCATGTTCAACACATCAGAATTGATTCAGAAATAAATTCAAGATTATAAATTGATTATTGAAATAATTACACACTTAATGAACCTTGTGTTGACTAAAATTTAGTTGCACACAGTCATTCGTACTACAAGTCGTGTATCCCATGTACATGGTGTGTATCCCCTTTGAGCCACATAAGGTCTATGTATTCTATACATGGCATACCTGACTGGTGACCATGTTACTTAGAGTTCTCATGACGTGTGGCCCCTTAAATATTTGATGAAATCTAAATTTTCAAAGGAACGTATTACATTCCGAGTCTCTAGTCATGTGTTTTGGATAGAGGGTAAGAGGTGTACATGCCATTTAGATCAGATCTCCATTCCATGTACTTATACTAAGTTATGAAAATTGAAAATTTATTTATTTTACTATTTAAACCTTGTGACATGTACTTGTGTGTGTTCGTAAAGATAGAACATACCATGTGATAGGTTTTAATATACATAAATATTTAAATGTTTAATTAATATCTGTGTAATTTTCATATCTACATATCATGTCGGAGTTGTGTTAGAAGTTGTTCCTCTACATGCATTGAATCATAACACGTGAACTAAAAATCATGTGATTCGTGTAATCATCCATGAATTACATGCTATGAAATTACGTGATAAGTCATTAATTTCATGTGTCGAAATATTAAAATATTATACAAGTATAATACATGTTAAGTAGATTAGGATAGGTATTCACCTTATTTCCTCCAAGGTACAATTATGTTCATAGTTAATTTAAAATTAATTTATTTAATTTGTTTGAAATTATAATGGATAACAATGTCAAGGAAATTGTGAGGAGAATTAAGATAAATAGGATTGATTAATAAAAGATAATAATTAATCAATTTGAGTATGATTTATCTTAAATAAAAACTATTAACAATTGAATTATAGTTCTATTAAATGCAAAATTTATTGCATGCATGTGGATGATCATGAGCTAGACCAGACCCTTTGTATGTGATTGGTTTTACTTAATTTATTATTAAATTAAATTTTTTGCCCATGTACCTTATATCCTTTCATTATGTAGGGTCTGCATGCACAAGTTTTATTTTATATAAACCCATTTTCACCTCACCTGAATGTGAGTAAAAGGCATATGTAATAGATGGAGCTCTCAAGCTAGTGGAGTAAGTTAATTTTTAGAGCCGAGGTGAAACCAATACAAGGAGATACATAGGTGGATAGGTGGAAAGCTGTAATACAAACCATAATTATTTCAAGGTATTTTTCCCCTAGGTCGGTGGTTACTTTATCAACCTCTAGATAAAATAACCATTAGTAAGCGCTCATGATCATAACAATTTATTTTATTTCTTTTAGTTACATGTTTATTTCATTATCGATGTCTTTTCATGATCACATAATTAATGAATTAATGATCATGCAAGATAGAACTAAAATAAACCCTCTTATGAGTAAATATTATCTAATACATTGTTAATAACTTATGTAATCCCACTTAATATTAATAAGCATGTGATAAAGATAATAATTTACAATTTATACATAAAAGGATAAAATTCCTCAATAAAATATTCAGTTGGTATCACCTTCCATTACTTCGGTTATAATTGAACCATAGTTCAAAGTGCTGGACCAGCCAAAGTAAGGGTGCTTTCAATTATTGGGGAATTATTACTTGAGGTTTTGGTTTGACTTAACTTAGTTTATCTCAAGGGTTGACTGCCAAATAAGGAATTAGTGTCACTAAAATATTAAAGTTTAGGAAATCCAATTAAGGATTTCAGAATTGGGGAGTCCACTCAGTGGATCAAGGAACTGTGAGTTAATGCAGTTGACATTTGGAGTGCCTACCAAAAATCATTCGGGTTTCTTGACCAACATAATTTTGGGTAATGAGAAGGGGAATATGGATTCTTTACGCTATAATATTGACTACATGAGGCCCATATGGCACAGACTCCCTAGGCTTAGTTGTAAACAAGAAATTGGAGATCTCATATTTAATCACTTCCCAATACCTTCTCTATCTTTAATATTAATTTGTAATATGATTAATAATGAGAATAATCTTTTGGATGTTCTTACATTAATCCAGAAAGTGGATAAGTACATGGGGCATTAAAAACACACAATTATTTTGGTGAATAATAAAAGGAAGAATAATGTAAAGGGTCCAAATACTTATAAATAATCTAAAACTCCCAAGCATTGTCCCTATAAGAAGAAGAAGATCCATAGGCTAGGAAAATAAAAGGAGGTAATGTATTTTTCATGTTGAAATTCAGTCCATTAGAGGAGTAACTACACCAAAAAGAAAGGGGAAGCTAAAGGTGTATTCATTATCGAGTACAATATTTCCATTTCTACACATTGGGTATTAGATACAGCTTTTGATGCTCATGTATGTATCCAAATGGAAGAACCAACTAGATTCTAGAAAATATCCATAGGAGAGTTGGATCTGTGAGCTGTCAATGGTACGAGGATGGGTACTCTATCCATCTATGACTACCACATTTCATTTAAAATGGGAATGATTTTGGTTTTAATAGATTGTTATTATGTACCTATAGTTACCAAGAATATAATTTTATATCATTTTTAGATACAAATGGGTTTATTTTAAAATTTGAAAATAAAAGTTGTTTCTTTGTTAAGGAAAACATATTTTATGGTATGTAACATTTAAATAACAGTATTTATGTATTAAATTATTAAAAAGAAGTGTTGGAAATCAATAATGAATCATGTTCACAGAACTCATATAACACCCAATTTTGGAATCACCATCTTGATCATGTAAACAAGAAGCATTTTACTAAACTCTATCAAGATGGTTATTTAGAATCTTAGGAGATAAAACCAATTGATAGATAGCATTCTTTTTTACAAGAAAAAATGACCAAACCATCATTCATTAGATAGGTTTAAAGGGCCACATAACTTTTAGGATTGGTACACAATGATGTGTGTGGATCATTTCTAGTAGAATCTAGAGGTGTGTATTTTTACTTCATAACTTTTACTAATGTATTGAGTAGATATGAATATATCTACTTGATGAGGTATAAGTCATAGCCTTTTGAGAAATTCAAGTAATTCAATAATTAATTAGAGAATCATCTTGGTAATAATATAAAGAATATTTTATTGGATCGAGGTGGTGAATATCTTAACCATGAGTTCATTGAATTTCTATGAGATTTTGGGATTCCTTCTCCACTCACTCCAAAATATACACCATAGTGGAACAATGTTAGTTAAAGGAGTAATTGTACCTTTTTGGACATGGTAAGGTTGATGATGAGTCATACAGATCATCCATTCTCTTTTTTGGGATATACATTACAAACTATGACATACATATTAAATTGAGTACCAACTAAAGTGTAAAATGGAATTTCCTTTGAGCTATAGAGTGTAAAGAACCCCATTTTATCTCATACACAGGTATGGGGTTCTGAGTCATTTATTAAGGCCTTATCAGGAAACAAACTATCACCCTAGGGTATGAGTTGTATCTTTATAGGGTATCCCAATGAAACAAAGGGATACTACCTATACAACCCCTCAGAAAAGAAAGTGATTTTCTCCAGAGAAGCCATATTTCTTAATATGGAGCACATCCTTAAAAATTATAGTGAGAGAAAGATTGACTTCGATGAAGTTGATTCTCAAAATACACAAGAGTTGGTACAGGAGAAGATTCCACAACCACGGAAGAAGTAGTTCCTGAAACACAGGTACTGTGTAGGAGTGTAAGAGAGGTTAGAGAACCAGATAGATATGGTCTTCTTGTCACCAAAGATGGTGATTCATTATTATTTGACAATAATGAAACTCTATCCTATAAGGAGAAAGTAGAGATCTCAAAATCTATAGGATGGAAAGAATTCATGAATTCTGAAATGAATTCCACATATCAGAACCAATTTTGGGTTCTGGTTGACAAACCAGTTGATGTAAATAATATTGGATGATAATGGGTATTCAAGAGGAAACTGGACATGGAAGGTAAATTAAATACCTATAAATAAATCTAGTATCTAAAGGGTTTAAACAACTTCAAGGATTTAAATACAATGAAACCTTTTTGCCAGTTTTTATGTTTAAATCTATTAGAATTTTACTTGCTATAGAAACTTACCGTGACTATGAGATTTGGCATATGGAGGTCAAAACTGCATTTCTTAATAGGAACCTTTAGAAAGATGTCTATATGACTCAACTAGAAGGTTTTGTGGCTACATATGATGAAAAAATAATTTTCATGTTTTAGATATCCATTTATGGATTGAAGAAAGCATCCAGGTCATGAAACATTCAATTCAATGAATCCATTAAAGAATTTGGTTTTATAAATAATGAATGTGATATGTGTGTTTATAAGAGGTTTAGTGGGAAAGCGTGCATTATCCTAGTAGTATATTTTGATGAAATATTACTTATTGAAAGCAACATACTAGTATTACAATCTATTAAGGACTGGTTAAAAAATTGTTTCTCTATGAATTACTTAGGTGAAGAATCCTACATTCTACGGATCAAGATCATTCATGATAGATCAAAGAGGGTTCCTGAACTAAGTCAAAGTACATGTATTGACCAGATACTAAACAAATTTAGTGGGGAATAATCCAAGAGGGTATTGGTTTCAATGTCACATGGTTCATATATTTCTAAGAAAATGGTCCCCAGATACAACAAGAGAATGTGAGAATGAGTAAGATATCATACACCTTAGTGAAAGGATCAATCATGTATGCCATGTTATATACTAGACATTATGTTTCCTATGAATTGAGAATGGTTGGAAGATCTTTAGAAGATCTAGGAGAACATCATTGGACTACTATTAAGGCTATCCTTAAGTATCTATGAAGAACTAAGGATATGTTTCTGGTGTATAGAGGACATAAGGATATGGTCATCAGAGGTTATATTAATTATTGTTTTTAGACATATTTAAATTATCTAAAGTCACAATCATAAAAAAAAATGTTTCAACATATGAGTTATGAGACATAAGAGTTCAGAGCAGCTAGTTATCACTAATTCTATAGTGGATTCTAAGTATATAGCATCTTATGATGTAGCTAAGGTATTCATTTGGATTCATAACTTTTAACATGATCTTGATGTGGCACCTAAAAGTAAATAACCTATAACATTTTATTGTGATAATACAGTAGTGGTGGCTCTTGAAAAAGAGATAAGGTCATACAAAAAGATAAAGAATATACTCTAGAAGTATCACCTCTTGAGGTATTTCTATTATAGGGGTGAAGTTACAAGGACCAGATTACCCATGGAAGAGAATGTGGCAGACTCCTTGACTCAAGGCATATCTCACTAGAAGCATGAGTATCATGTGAGATCTAGTGGACTAAAGGTTGTCAGCAAATGTCTTTAGTGCAAGTGGGAGTCTATTATAGGTGGTTCCCTAGAACCAAATTCTATAAAATTTATGATAAACATGTATTATTTGTTTTGAATATTAATCAACTAATTATCACATCATTATTATTTTTTTGGATGAAATTATATGTGATAATTTCCTAAGAGTAGTTTCTGCACTAGAAGTTCATCATGGTTCCCCACTATGCTGAGAAACCAAAATTTCTACAACAATATTCTTAAATATATGTTCTATAGACAAATGATATCATTTCAGTGACACAAATGATATAGGATATCATGGTTGGAGACACATAAGACTTTGAGGCATCTTTTCAATGGGTACACCCTCGGTATAATCTAGTAGGATATTATGAGAATTGGACCTACCAGTAGGAAATCCACATTTATACATGTCATTGGGTGTTATTATATATGGATGTGTGTATTGGTCCTTAGACTATAAGAATATTATTAATGGATATTATAAGTAACATACCTTGTTGTATTGATAAAACTCTGATAAAGGATGTTATCTATGAGGTAGGACACATTGGGTGTATCACGAGTAATATTGCATTAAAGAATAATGTGAAGAAGGATTTATCCATTATATTCAATAAGAGATGTTAGTATCTTAGGCCCTTTGATGGAAATGATATATCCTAAATAAATCCATGGCCATGGTATTCTATAGTCAAGTTCTATTTCCATAAAATCAAGGAAATAGATAACTGAGCATATAGATTGATGACACTGGCATACAACCTGCTCAATTTGAGATATTGTGATAAAGGTGTTATATTACACAGTAAGAATATGTATGAGGTGAAATTTCATTGTAGCATTAAATTATTTATCTATGGGTTTCTTGGCATGTTACTAGACACTAACCTTGGACTTTATGCTACTTCACTTAATGCCACTGAGAAAGAGGCCTAGAATAACACATAGTAAGTGTATTCAGAATCTCAGTTAAATAATATATTATTATTAATTATTTAAAAGGTTGAATAAATATTATTTTCATACGTAGTTTAATAATTATTCATGTATGCTTGATCGCATATAAATATTTATTTTCCATTTTAGTAAATATAATATTTATTTATTTATTGGAGAATAATACAATGACATTTATTTAATAAATGAATAAACTTTATTCAAGGTCTAATAAATATTATAGAGGAATGGATGATCAAGATTTTAAGTCCTGTGAGAAATAATAAATATTGAATATAATTTGATTAAAAAATATTTAATTATTATTCACAAGTAAAGTGCATATCGATAAATAATGATATTATTATTATTATTTTACATGGGACTTCACTGGGATTAAATAAATAATTAAGAGAACTTGTGAAATTATTTTATTTTAACACTATAAATATATAAACCCATTAATGTTATTTTTTCAAGATCCAATTAAATTATCTTTGTTAAGAACAATGGGTTTGGAGAATACTCTCAAGCCTAGAGATATCCCCTCTCCAAGAACACTCCCAAGAATGGAGAGCAATCCCCCTCCACTGGATAAAGGAGAATTATTTAGAAGTGTTTCTCGAAGTGATCAAGGGCAGGCGATGCAATCACAAGGATCTATCATGCTAGCACTTGGAGATTCCTTCAACAATGTCTGAAGATTTTTGGAACACATGTGGATCACCACTTGAGGAAATCTACACTTGGTTTTTACAATGCAATGATGGTGGATCACAGATCTATCACTGGATACATAAACAAAGAATTAATTCCCCAAAAGGTAATTTTTATTTAATTAAATTAATTATAAATAATATGTGATGATCCTCTCTCTCAGTTCTGATTCAACTAGCCATTTTCTATTTATTTGATTCAATTCCATTGATCACAGTGTTCAATGTCGCATAGATCTCAGATTTATCATCAATTATAAAAAAAATGGGCCCCTCCCATCACACGCTTCTACTGCACCCAGAACCTACAAGATGAAAATTCAATCGAGGATGAACCTTTCATTGGGATATCATAATCAATTCATTCTTGTCCCAATATAGATAATGACTTATATGTTATAGGGGACCACAAAGAGGGGATTAGGATTCTTTATAGAGAAACCAAATCCCTAAAATCTTTATAAAAATAAAGATAATTCAATGAGAAGGTAAAAATTATTTTTAATATATTATGTTTTTCATCATAATACTATATATTCTCTACTGCATTAATATAATCTAAATTAAAAGTTTGACTACTCATGTAGAGAATTCCTTATTCACATGATGATGTTACCAATCCCTCATAAGAACAAACTACAATGAAGGTAACCATTTGGTAAGATCTAAAGGTAATGTTATGATATACTTTCTCAATTTTACTAAAAAATTATATAATGAAACATTGAATTAATTTTCATTATTACTTGTAGAGTTCATTTATTTTAGAATATTTATGTCCAAATTTCATGAAATTATGCCCCAAAACTTCCACCAACATATTCTTCATTAAAACCTTTACAACCCTGAATTGATTCATTTATCAATTTCCTTCAAGTTCCCTCCACTTCCTTTGTGGGAAAAGCCACAATGCTACCTTTTCTCAATCATAGAGGTAATATTGATGTTAGCACAATAAAATTATTATTCATAGAATTAATATATTTTTTCATATGTATGTTTAATTTATATATTTTTAGTATTACTCACATAATATTTTTTCATATACAGTAGGATTCTTTTGTTTGATACTACAACTTAGATAATGACAATAAGGAAATGTGTCAAGAATTCATATAACCATAGTGAAAAGGTTAATTCCTACTAATTATTTAATTAATTTTGTCATGATTTTATATATTATTTATAAGTTAATTTCCTTATCATTTTTATCTAATACTTATTTAGTTTTCTTTATAGATCTTTTAGGAAGGCATATTTTGCTTTCAACTATCTGAAACAATCCACAAAAGAGATAAAATGTTCCTAAATTCCAATGCTACCATGATTTCAATTACATTTCTTTGTGAAAATGACAAAACTACATATTTAATTGATGTTCTTAGTAGAAAAAACTTTCTTATTATTGAAATCTAGAAGAGTAGAAGAATATCATGTGCCCATTGTATAGACTTCTTGTGATATAATGGGAATATGAGCTTCCTCTACTCCACTAGATTTCAACAATGAGAAAGGTTTTTCACCTAACAACATCGAGTCAATATGTTGTTTCAGAAGTTCCATAGAGAAATGCAATTTAAATCTTGGTAACATTGTTAGTTAGGTTGTTTTTAGACTTTTTCATGTTTAGGAATTATCCACACCTAAATCTAACCCATGGTGTAACTGGTATGACTCCAAGGGCATATTTTTATTTAAAATTGACATTAATTTTACTAAAAAAGTAATTGACATACCCAAAACTAAGAAAACATATTCTTATTGTTTTGATACTTCAATAAAATGATTCATAATTCATTTTTTTTGTGTAAGAATCAAATGCACCTCAACCTGATACATGATGTGCCGAGTATGATTCAAATTGCTTGTTATTAGTTTAAAATTGACAATTTAGTTCAAAAAGTGTCACACACTAAAAATAAAGAAAACATGCCCAAATTTTATTGATAATTTAGTAAATAGATTCATAAATAATTTTTTGATATATAGGAATTATTTTCAAATCAAACTGATATATGATGTGATCGGTATGAGTCAAACTGTATGTTTCCTATTTAAAATGACATTTTAGTAAAAAAGACATGTTTCATACTCAAGATTACTTAATCAAATTTATATTATTTTTATACTTTATTAAAATAATAAATAAGTCATTTGGGACATATAGAAATTAGTTACACCTCAATCTCATGCACTATGTGACCAATATGACTCCAAGTGTGTCTTCTTGTTTAGAATTGACATCAATTTTAAACTAACATACTGAAAACCATGAAAACACATTAATATTGTTTTTATACTTTAGGAAAATTATCCATAAGTCATTTTTGACATGTATGAATCATACACACTTAAATTTGATTCACGATGTGCCCGCCATGAATCAATGTGTCTGTCATCAGATTAAAATAGATATTTTAGTTCAAAAAGTGTTACTCACTAAAAACTGAGAAAACATTCTTTGATTATCTTGATAATTTATAAAATTGATTCATAATTTATTTGTGATTTTTAGGAATCAATATCACATCAAACCAACACACTATGTGATCATTATGAGTCAACGTGAATGTTTCTATTTTAAAATGATGTTTCAGTAAAAAAGACAAGTGATATACTCAAATCAAATCAAATACATTATTATTATTTTAATACACTATTAAAATGAACCATTAGTCATTTGAGACATGTATGAATCATCCAAACTTCAATCTAACAAATGGTGTGACCGGTATAACTCCAAGTGTGTCTTTTTATTTTAAATTGGCATCAATTTTAGTAAAAAGGACAACTGACCTACACAAAACTGAGAAAAAGAAATTTTAATATATTTATACTTTAGTAAAATGATCCCTAAGACATTTGGGATGTGTATAAATCATCTTCACTTCAATATAATTCATGGTGTGACCATTATGACTCAATTTTTCCATTATCAGTTTAAAAAGGCCATTTTAGTTCCAAAATTGTCACTCATTGGAAACTGAGAAAAAATTATATTATTTTATTTATAATTTATTAAATCCATTCATAAATCATTTTTTTATGTTTAGTAATTGGGATCACATAAAACTGACACATTATGTGATCGATATGAGTTATAGTTTGTGTTTCAAGTTTAAAATGACATTTTAGTAAAAAAGATAAGTGACGTACTCAAAACCAAGAAAACATATGTGGATTGTTTTTATACTTTAATTAAATTATCCATAACTCATTTTAGATGTGTATGAATTATCTCCACCCCAATATTATGCATGGTGTGACTGGTATGACTCCAAATGCGTCGTTCTATTTAAAATTGACATTAATTTTAGTTAAAAAGGAAAATGACCTACTGAAAACTAATAAAATGCATTCATATTGTTTTGATACTTTAAGAAAATTATGAATAAGTAATTGTTTATGTTTATAAATCAATCACACCTCAATTTTATTCATAGTCTGACTGATATGAATCAATGTGTATATTATCAGTTTAAAAATGACATTTTAGTTAAAAAAGTGTCACTCACTGAAAACCAAGAAAACATGCTTGAATTTTATTGATAATTTATTAAATAGATTCATAAATCATTTTTGATGCATAGGAGTAGGTCTCATATCAAAGTGATACATGATGTGATCAATATGAGTCCAAGTTTATCTTTCCAGTTTAAAATTACATTTTAGTAAAAAAGACAAGTGACATACTAAAATCCAAGAAAATACATTAAATTTTTTTTGATACATTAGTAAAATGATACATATGTCATTAGGGATTTGTAAGAATCATATTAACCTCAATATGATTCATGTTGTGACCAGTATGACTTTAATTGCGTCTTTTTATTTAAAATTGATGGTAATTTTAGTAAAATGGACAACTGGACTACTCAAAACTAACCTAAAGAATTCAGATTGTTTTTATACTTTAGGAAAATGATCCATAAGTCATTTTTGAAGTTTAAGAATCTTCCTCACCTCAATTTTATGTATGATGTGACTATTATGACTCAATTTGTCCGTTATAAGTTTAAAATCAATATTTAAGTTCAAATATTTTCACTCACTAAAAATTGAGAAACATGCTAAGATTATCTTGATAATTTAATACATATACTAATAATTAATTTGTGATGTTTATGGATTTTTATCACATCAAACCGTCACACAATGTGATCGATATGAGTCAAATTTCTTATTTCCGGTTTAAAATGACATTTTATTAAAAAAGATAAGTAATGTACTCAAAACTGAGGAAACTCGTTCATATTGTTTTGATACTTTAGAAAAATAATCCATAATTCATTTGACATGTGTGGGAATTATCCGCACCCAAATCCAATGCACGGTGTGACCGGTATGACTCCAAGTGCATATTTTTAATGTATAAATGTCATTTTACTTTAAAATACACATCACATCGCCAAAACTGAGCAAACAATCCTCGATTATTTTCACATCATTATATATTCTATTACATAATTAATTTTCTTGTTATCTTTATGTTATATGTATTTAGTTAATTTTCCTAGAGATAATTCTTGAATATGAATAATAAATGGTGTGACATGAAAGAATCAACCGCAACTCAATATGACACACAACATTCCTGTTTTGACTCAATGTTTAGTTTAAAATCAACACTTTCTAATAATTTATTCTTTTTATATTATTTCTAACATAAAATTTATTTTCTTATATAGGTGGTTTTTTTCTTAATTGTGGGTTAGGATCAAAATACAAAGTAACAATGATATTTTTTAATGTTTCTAATAATTTTTACTTATGTAATTTTATATTCAAAAGTTTGAAATGTTTATAATATAGTGTTTTTCTTTCATTTGGGTTGTAAACTTTATTTCATTTAAATTCTGTATTGGTACTTGATTTTCTGATTTAGTGGTGTTTTTGGTGTTGTGGTGTGTTTTTATACACTACAGCATGCCCCTTTACCAACGCTTCTAAAAGTGATGATAAATCTAACCTTTATTATCACTTTGATATTTTTTTGATAAATTTCTACTTTATTGACACTAAATAAAATATCTGATAAATTTTATTCTTTATCAGTTCTTTTTTAGCATTGATAAAAGAGAAGGGCTTTTAATATAACTTTAGTAGTCAATGCTTCTCTAGCACTGATAAAGGATATTTTTAGATCTTATAATATCTTATTTTGTAGTAGTTTCAACCAAGAATCCTCCCTTTGGGAATAAATAAATCCAAGGAATACCCTTGGTAAAAACCAAAAAGAGTTACCCAAAAAAGTGGTAATAGTCTTCAATGATCACTTTCATTTTATTTATTTTTCAAGCCATCAGTTCTTCTTATTCCATGACTATATAATAAAACCAGTATCCTTAATATACTTATATGTTTTTATGTTAAGGGTTATACGTACACCTATACATGCTTCCATCAAATGGGTAACAAAATTACCATTTGTGTGTGCAGCGGACAACTGCATCACGAAATGATGTCGTTTGTTTTTCCTTCAATACCTCTCATGGTTGGAAATTATAATGAAAACTCTTATTTTATATTATATATATGATATTTATTTTATATCCATACTTCTATAATTTTTATATAACACATCCCTTCATGCTTTCCATTTTGTGTAAATATGGTAATATCATTTGTGGATGTGTGGACTACCTCCTCCTCAAAGCGATCTGATACATTCATGCATTACATGGAATGAATTAAGGATGGATTTAATTAAAAATATTTGTCTTAAAATACATATATATGATATTCATGACATATTTACTTTTCTCTAAATATAATATATCATTTTATTAATTATGCTTTTCACACACTAAAAAAGTGATAATGTCATTCGTGGATGTGTTTACTACCATCTCTTCAAGGAGATGTAATTACTTTTACATCATAAAAATTATATATATAAGTATATATTATTAAATAAAATTTTATTTCTGATATAATTATCATTATGGAAAGATAAAATTTCTCTTACCTTCTTTTCATAATGATCATTGAAAAATGAGAACGTTACTCATGTGTATATATGATCTATTATCTTCATCATTGTAACGTTAGTTCATTTTTCATACCATATTTCATGATTGGTTTTAAAATAATAATTAAAGTAAAAATATGATAATTATTTCATTATCATTTTTATTTATATTTTTATATAATTAACCCTTTAACTATAGTTGACATACCAAAGTCGTTTTTTACACATGAACCGAATTTGGTCAAAACACTAGATGTAAACTTATTTGTTTAATTAGTTGAAAAAAATAATAATAAGTGAAATAAAAGTAACAATAAACATGAAAATTTTACTCAAACAAATAAATAATTAACATAAGTTTATTATTTAGGAATATATAGATACACGTGATAAGTCGAACTCAAGGTAATGGATTTTCATCTCACTTTATACAACTGTGAGATAAATGTCATATTCACCGCTTACTTCCTATTTGTGGTGTATATGATTACCCTTTTGATATATTATATCATTAATGCTTATATATTAATGTTATTTAATATTTTAATTTTAATTATCTAATCTAATGGGTTTTAACATGAAAATTACCAATTTATAAAAGTAATCTTACAATCTCACTTTGTTTTTTGATTGTTAACTTTATCTTAAATCAATCACTTTATCATAATCATTTTTCATTGAAAGTTATATTTTATTATGACATCCATATTCTTGTATGATTGATATTATTATTTCCTAAACCATATACCATATTTCTATATGGTTTTTACTTTGAATTTTGTTTAATTTACTAGGGAAATATTGATATATTTGTATCTTTTACTCAATACAGATATTTGATAAGGCACTTTGTTTATGAATTTAAATTGATTATTCAATATATGATGAATTATTTGGACATGAAATACATGGGTTGGGTAACATTTAATTCAATCCCCTCGATGCATCAATGGTCTCATGGGACAAATTTAGTTGGACAAACCCTTCGCATTTGTAACCAGTATATTTTAAAATTTATTATAAAAGGTCTTGATAGTAGATATAAGATGGGCCAAACCAAATTGGTTTGTAACCAGTATGTTTTAAACCATCTTTTGAAAGGTATTTATGGTAAATAGTCCTTATACTTAGTAAATATAGTTTCCAATAATTAATCATTTCTTTAATTTCATTTATTATTATCCATAGGATTTTCAATATGAAATAAATCTATAAATGGACTTAATTATTGGCATGTGTTTTTAGTTATTTACCTTTCCATGTTTTTTACTCACTATATTATCAGTTTTTTATTACATGGAATATGTTCTCATTTATTTAAATTTCCATATTTATTATTCCAATTGATTCATTATTTCTCCTGTTGTACTTAACCCTGAATAAACATTTAATCTCACTATTTTTTTTTTCATATCCCCAGGATATGAGGAAGAAATATTTAAATTAGATTTAAAGGATGTCGTTCATCTCATTTTATTATGTATCATGTTTTATTTTCTATTTCCCAATGTAAAATGGGTTTCATGTATGTATATAGTTTTCCAAAACTGATAAACTGGTTAGTATTTCAGGATTTGATTCCTTGTAATCATGGCAATGTAATAAATTAAGGCACCAACTCCTAGCTTCTGGGGTCTGGGACTTATAGTTGGTATCAAAGGAATTTTATTATAAACCTTGGGAACTAGATTTAAGAAAACTTTGATTAGGGAACATAACCCTATGATAGAAATTGAGGATACTTATATAAGAATATCCAAAAGAAACCATGTTTATGATTATAAGATTAGATATTCATAAATTTTTCAATTTATGATTTGTATTTCATTAGTTTTTGGATTAACCATTATGTTACATAATGTTATGATCTAATCTAGTATATTTCTATTTTTATAAATGGAACCTGGAAGGAATAAGTATATCAATACTCATAGACAATGTAGACATTTCAAACCTGATAAGGACAATACGACTGGTATTATAGCTAAGCAAGTTATGGATATATTAGGGATTCTTAATTAGGTTATTAAAATAAACTTTCCATGATGGATTAACATATTTCATAATGATATTATTCTATTCTAGATCACTTTATATGATCGAATACCCCATCATTTAGTGGGACTAGTAATACATTTATATCCAAGCAATGGATTAAGTCTATGGATAAGATTTTTATGGGATTGGGATGTGGTAAAAATGAAAAGGTTACACTTGTGGTGTATTTTCTCAAATGTGATGTTGATTAATAGTGGTTATTAATCCAGAATACAAGGGAGGAAGGGGAAACAGAACTCATGGAATGGAAAACTTTTAAGGATACATTCTTCAATAAATATTTCCCCCATGAGCAATAAACTTATATAAAGAGGAAGTTCCTCAGATTAAAGAAAAAGGATGATGAATTTGTTTTGGAGTATTAATATGCCTTTAAAAGTTTATCTACATATTCTAAAGATTACATATACAATATATAGTACATTATTGACCATTTATTTAATGGGATTAAACCAAGTCTTCAAAGGGTACTGGTTTCTCCAAATAATAATCATATAATTAAATAGTTTTATGTGATATCAAGATAGAGAAATAACTCTATATGTATTATGACTTTAAAGGGAATCAAAAGAATAAGAGGATTATAGATCAAAAAATTGATAAGGGGAAGAAGAGAATGAATTATTTTCAATTATGTGATAATTTTAGAAAGAAAAACCTTGGTACTTTCTTCAATCGAATGTGAGTTTTTTATAAGAGTAGTGAAAAAGGCCACCAAGTTCGTGATTGTAAGGGAAATAAATAAAATTCCCATGTGAAATGATTCCACTTTAAGGATATTTGACACTATATAAATTAATTCCCCAAAAATTAAAGGGAATATACCTTAGGAGTAGCCATGGTATCAAGTTCAATCTTATGTTATTGATACATATGAAGTGTTATGATTAATGTGACTATGTATTTAGATCCTTGAGTAATGTCGTAAAAGTATTTTATCAGTGAAGTATTGGTTATAAGAATTATGAAATATATAAGGATTCTATAATAATACTATCTCATTAAGGTTTTTAGATCATATGTTTAATGGTACCAAGAAAAGTAAATCATTATAAATTTAAACTTTATAGAAAATACATGGTTGAGGTAAAGATCATAATATGTTCCTGATGTTGAGATAATAATGTTGGATAAAGTGATTATTGATATAGATAAACTAAACCAAATACTTCTAACTACCATTGAAATGAGTCTAATGTTTTGGATCATAATCTTTTGGAAAGGTTAACCATTTATTAAATTGATTTAGCTGAACTTTGGATGTGGTTTTAGAAATTGATTAATTACTTCACACTATGATGCAACTTGTGCTAAGAGATGAATTAGAAATAAGGTGAAGCCAAAGTATAATATCGTGGTTATGAACTAAAAAATTATCAAGTAATTATATTTTCTTAAATTCTTACAGAGTCAAATAATTTCTTATCTCTAAGAAAAGGGTCTTGAAACAAAACTTTTGTCTTATTATCATCATTTTTTATGATATCAATGACCTTTTTCACACCTCTAATTCATGGATTTTTGTTTAAAAAATTTCTCATGAACATTTTCTCTATCACTCTCCATCATAACATGGTAGTTATATTTATCTTTCATGTCTTAGTTTTAACTAATGTTTTCCTATTTCAAATCCTTGTTTGGTGGTGACCTTCAAATTTCTTTTTCCCTCTTTTTAAGAAGATATGTTATTAACCATATTTACTATTTTTTAAAAAAAACTTATTTTAAAATATCAAACCCACAATTATTGAGATAATGTTTGAATTTTTAGGATGCAATTTAATTAAGGTGTGGAGAATGTAACACACTGAAATTCTTAAGTAAGAACATTGTACTTAGTAGCGTCTATGACACACAATACCAAGTATAGAAAGAAATATGAAGTTAGAATATATTTAAATAAATCTATTTTATAGACTACAATGAAAAAAACTAAGTAATCTTGTGTTACACACAATAATTACTTTTTTATATTTTTTATTTCACACAAGAACAAATTTTTTCAATATTTTGTGTTACACACAAGACCAAGTTTTACTGAACAACAATATATTATTAAAATATTATTATTTAATATAATAAGATATAAAATAGTTTTTAAATTGGAGTTTTTTAGTGGTATTAAAAAACTTATATGAATATATGGTTTAATTAATTGGTTACTAAGTAATTATAAATGAATATAAAAATCAGTTGAAAAAAAAGGAACTTTTATGCTTCCAAAGTCACTTTATCTTAATAAATTAAATTAATTATTATAAGTGAATGATATTAATTAAATAAAAATATTATATATTCTATAAAATATTTTTGAAATTCATCCAATAGATTTTATATACATAAGATAAGAACAAGCCTAATTTTATGCATTAAAATCTATATTTTTATAAAGGCGATTTTGTCACCATTTAATGGTGTACTTGTTTTAAAACTAAATTTTGGAACTTTTATAAATTTTATTTTTCAAAATAAATGTAATATTTGAAATTTTAATGTCAAAATTTTCTTAGGGTGAATTTTTTTATTTTTCTAAGAAGTATTATTTTTTGATGAGTGGTGAAAAATACTGCATTTTAATTGAAAATTTCCTTTTCATCTATATAATTTATTGTGTTAAATTATATTTTAAATTAATTTTAATGTTTAAATAGCTCAATTTTACATATATTAATACAATATTGGTTATTGAAATCATTTTTATATTGAATTTATATATAAAAACATACTGAACTATGAAAAAATGTCACTTTAAAAACCCACTTTTTCATCTCGTCTGCGGGATTAATTTTAAATTAATTTATGAAAATACTGTTATTTGAATTTAAAAAAATGTATTAGATATTTGGAATAAGAATATTTATCATTTATATTAAGTTATAATTATATTTTGACCTGAAATATTAGTGATATTAATTAAAATTAAATACAATGATTAACATAGTAACAAATTTAATTATTGGTTAAACATTAACTTAAGGGGCCAAATAACCTAGAAACATGTCAAATAGACCATATATATACATATTTATACTATATAATCTCTTTTATATAATATTTTATATTATTTTATGCACATTATTTATGGTAGACCTTCCAATAGTGTTTACCTTTTTGTAATTACAAAAATTTCACTCCTCGTCCACTATAAAAAGGCACTCCCCCCCTCACTTATTTGCACCTATAAATACATTTTATCATCTAAAAATTCCCAAATAAGCTCCCAACATTCGTCTACTATAACTATAATCCTAAATTTTCTCAAAAATAAATCCAAGGAATTCCTTTGGTGAAAACCAAAAGGAGTTTCCCCAAAAAGTGGTAACAACCTTTAATGATAACTTTTTTTATTTATAAAACCACTCAATTATTATTATTAAATGGTTATATAATAACATAACTATCATAAATATACTAATATTTTTTTATGTTAAGGGTTATACCTATATATACAAACACTTCTACCAATTGGGTAATGAAATTATCATTCGTGAATACGGCAGACTACTGCCTCGCAAAATAATGTCGTTTGTTTTTCCTTTAACACTTCTTATGGTTGGGAATTATGATTGAAAAAATATTTTTATATGATATATATGAAATTTATGATGTATTAATACTTATTTAATTTTTATATAACATATAACTTTATGTTTTCTATTTTTTTAATACAATAACACCATTTGTGAATGTGTGGACTATCGCCTCCTCAAAGCTATGTGATATGTTCACACATTACATGGAATGTTTTAAGGATGGTTTTATTTAAAAATATGTGATATAAACTAAATGTGTATTATGTTAATTAAATATTTAAATTTATGGAAACATAATATATCATTTTATTTATTACACATTTCACACACTAAAAAAAGTGATAACATCATTCGTGGACTTGTGGACTACTGCCTCCTCGATGTAATGTTATTCCTTTTACATCCCCATAATTATATATGTAAGTATATATGATTAAATAAAATATTATTTATGATATAATTATATTATGTAAATATAGAATTTTACTTACCTTCTTTCCATAACAATCATTGAAAAATGGGAACAATACTCATACGTATGTACGACCTACCATCTCCATGATTATAACGTTGGTTAATTTTTTATAATAATATTTCATTATTGGTTATAAAATAATAATTTATATATAAATATGATAATTATTTCATGATTATTATTTTGGATATGTTTATTAATGACTCATTTTACTATAGTAAACCTACCAATGTCGTTTTTGACACATGAACCAAATTCGGTCAAAACACCCGACACTAATTTAATTACTTAAGTAGTTGTATAAAAATTGTTATAAGTGATATAAAAGTAATAATAAACATAAAAAAATTATCAAACAAGTTAATAATTAAATTAATTTTATTTTTTAAGAATATAGGGACACACAAGACTAGTCAGACTCAATGTAATGGATTTTCATCTCAATTTTTACATCTTTGAGATAAATATTATATTTTCCACTTACTTATTTTGTGTGGTGTATATACATAACCTTTTGATATATTATATCATGAATCATTTTATATTTATATTATTTAACTTTCTTACTTTGAATTATCTCATCTATGGAAATTTAACTTGAAAATTTCCAACCAGTGAAAGTTATCTTGCAATCTCACTTTATTTTGTGATTGTTAAATTTCTCTTAAATAAATAAATTTCTCATAATATTTTTTAATTGAAAATTTTATTTCATTGTGATATCCATATTATTGTAATATATATATGATTATTTCCTAAAATGTATACCATATTTATATATAGTTTTTACTTTGAAACTTATTTGAATTACTGGGGAAATATTGATAAATTTTTATCCATTACTAACTTAAAATTAAATTTTTATTTCAGAAGCACTTTTGAGAAGAAAGTGGGAAACCAAGATGAAATCAAGGAGATAAAAAACCCAGACCTCCTCATCGGAGATCATCAAGATCAATTACAATCCAATTCTAAATCAAGGGAAAGCCCCACCCTAGCATCAAAAACAATATGATTAGTGTCCACATTCCCATTGCTGCTCAGCTAGTTGTCTCGTGCAAGGATGCACGGGCCCGGTACCGATGGAAAACACCATACCCTCTCAAAACATCCAATTCTGGGTAGAAATTAAAAAAAGAACGCTCTCTACTCTAAACATATTCTAGAACGGATCCTCAAAAATATACTAGATGCAATGTATCATGATCCAATATCGTAGTGCCACAAGAGAACACACAAATTTCAAACCACTCAAGCCACATCTAAGAAAATAAAACAAATCAACCATGCCAACACACTGAACTATGGACTGTAGGAAAATGATAAGAAACTATCCAAGAACAGAATATTGATTCAAAAGCTGAATCAACCCAAACCGTAATAATCCAAAATTAAATAGAAGTTTCACCAGAATCATGCGCTTCACTAATGACAAAGAGGAAGTCGACCCTACCTCTACTGAAGTGCCACCGCCGGATCGAATCCCACAAATCTCCATCCCAAAATCCATCCAAAATGGAAAAACATATGCAAAAATGAAGAACAAATAAAAACTTCACAGAACACTAGAAGAGAACCTAGAGGAAAACCGAATCAAGATCATGTCACCACCATCCATAAATCCCGCGGAGGCCACGCCTAACCACCAAATGCATGCATCTAAGGACTGATTGACTCCCTTATACCATGGAAGTGGAGATAAACCTCTGGTCTGACACCGCGCCGCCGAGTTACCCTATCCATCGAAGGATGAGTCGAGCAAGAAGGACGACCAATGATGTGCATCACCAAGACGACCAAGCCAGAAAGCACCACCGCAACAGAGGAGCTTCCACCACGAACAAACCAAATTAGTTTATAACCAGTCTATTTTAAACCATGTTTTGAATGGTCTTGACTATAAAATTTCCATGTACTTAGAAAACTTGGCGTCCAACAATTAAGCATTGCCTTCATTTCAATTATTATTATCTGTAGTATTTTCACTATAATAAAATTTATATATGCACTTCATTATCAGTTTATTAATTTAATAGAATGTGTTTTAAGTTATTTACATTGCCATATTGTTTACTCACTTCCTTCTTTTTTATTTATTACATGGAATTTATTCTCAGTTATTTACCTTTCTATAATGATTATTCTCATTGATTCATTATTACTTCCATTTTACTTAACCCTTACTGAGAATTTGAGATCACACTTATTTTGTTTCATTTCCCCATGTTATGAGAAAGAAATATTTGAATAATCATTCAAGGATGTTTTTCATATAATTTTATTATGTTCATGTTTTATTTTTTATTTACCAATATAAAATGGGTTCATGTATGTATCTAGTTTTCCAAAACTACTAAATTGGTCAGTCCATTAGGATTTGATTCCTTGTAATCATGCTAATAAAATAAATTAAGGTAATGGATATGGTCTTCTAGGGTCGGGGTATTACTGTTGGTATCAATGGAAGTTTAGTTTGAACCTTGGGAACTAGATTTAGGAAAACATAGATTAGGGAACATTTCCCTATGATAGACATTGAGGATACTAATAGAAGAATATCCAAAAGAAACCATGTGTGTGATTATGAGATTAGATATTCATAAACTTTTTAATTATTGATAAGTATTTCACTAGTTTGGGATAAAACATTATGTTAAATAATGTTATTCTCTAATACAGTGTATACCATTATTTGGAAATGGCACCTGGAAGGAAGAAGTGCATAAATACTCAAGGGCAATGTAGATATTTCTCTACTAAGAAAGACAATACTACTAATATTAAAACCAAGTAAGTTATGGGTATATAAGAAAATATTAATCAAGTTATATAAAATAACCTTTCTCAGATGGAGAAACTTGTTCCAAAATGATATTCTCCTATGTTGGATTTCTTTATGTGATATAATACATAGTCATTTAGTGGGACTAATAATCTGATTATATTCAAGAAATGGATTGATTCTATGGAGAAGATATTCATATCCTTGGGATGTGGTGAAAAGGAAAAGTTTACACTTATGTTGTATTTTCTCAAAGTTGATTTTGACCAATGGTGGTCATTAATACAGAATACATGGGAGGAAGATGAAATAGAACTCATCGAATATAAATATTTTAGGGAGACATTATTCAACAAATATTTCCCTCGTGATAAAAAAACTGAGATGAAGAGGAAGTTCCTAAGATTAAATCAATAGGTTGAAGAAAGTGTTGTAGATTATGAAGCTACCCTTAAAAGTTTATCTAAGTATTTTACATATTATATATGAAACACAGAGTGTAATATTGACCATTTCTTTGAAGGTATTAAACCAATCCCTCTAAGGGTGATGATTTATCAAAAAAATCAATATATGATGAAGTAGTTTTATGTGCTATCAAGAGAGATAAATAATTATACAATTGTTAAGTCTTCTAAAATAATCCAAAGAATAAGAGTGTGGTAGATAAAAAATAGATAAGGGAAAAAAGATAATGAATGATTTTCCTGCATGTGATAATTATAGAAAGAAGCACCCAGTTATTTTCTTAAAGGGAATGGCAGTTTATTATTAGTGTGGAGAAAAAGGCCACCAAGTTCATGGTTGTAAGGGAAATAAAGAAAATTTCAATGTGCAATGATTCCACAATAAGGATATTGAATACTATTAAAATTAATTCTAAAAACATCATGGTAATATACCTTAGAATAATCCAAGGGATCAAGGTCAAGCTTATGTTATTGATACAACTGAAGTTGAATGATTAGTGTGCCTATGTATTTGAATCCTTGAGTAATGTTGTAAAATTATTTTATTAATGATTTACTAGTTATAAGAAATTTGAAATATATAAGGATTTTACTACAGCACTATTTCATTAAGGGTTTTATATCATATATTGAATGGTTCCAAGAAAAGTGAATCAGTATCAAGGTAAACTTTTCATAAAATACGTGGTTGAGGGAAATATAAGATATAATATGTTCCTGATGTTGAGATATAGAAGTTGGATAAAGTGATGGTTGATATGGATAAATTAAATAAGATACTACTAACTAACAAAAAATTATTCTAATGTGTTGGATCATAATCTTTTTGAAAGGTTAACCATTTATGAAATGGTTTAAGTTTAACTTTGGATGTGGTTTTAGAGATTGATGTATTACTTCACCCTATGAAACATCTTCTAATAAGAGATGAAGTAGAAATAGTTCAAGGTATAACTAAATGATAATATTTTTCTTATTAGACAGAAATTTATCAAGTAATTATATTTCCTTAAATTATTTAATGGTGAATGAATTCCTCAACTCTAGGAAAAGTGTCTTGAAACAAAAAATTTGTCATACTATTACCATTTTTTAGGATATCAATGACCTTTTTCATACCTTTATTTCATGAGTTTTTTGTCAAAAAAATCTCATGAATGTGTTCTCTATCACTCTCTCTCAAAACATGATATTTAGGATTCTCTTCCATGTCTATGTTTTCACCAATGTTCACTTATTTTGAAAGCCTAGTTTTGTGGTGATCATTGCATTTCCTTTTCCCTCTTATTAAGTTAATGTGTTATTAACCAAATTAATGATGTGGGTTTTTCTAAAAAATGATTTTTAATTATAAAACCCTCACTTATAGAGATCAATTTTAAATTTCATGGACAAAATTTAATTAAAGTGGGGAGAATGTAACACCCTGAAATTCTAAAATATGAACATTGTATTTAATAGAGTGTATGACAAGAAACACCAAGCATATAAAGGAATATAACATAACAAGATATTTAAATAGATATATTCTATATATTTTAATGCATGAAACAATGATTTATCTTGTGTTACATGAAAAAACAAATTTTTTCGATAGTTTGTGTTACATGTGAGAATGACTTTGTTTGATAGTTTGAGTTACATGCCAGACTGAGTTTTACTGAAAAACTATATATTATTAAAATATTATTATTTAATATAATAATATATAACCTAGGCATTAAATTTTTGTTTATTAATATTATTAAATAACTTATAAGAATATATGGTTGAATTCATTGGTTACCATGCAATTAGAAATGTATATAAAAACCAATTGAATATAAAGGAATTTTTATGATCCCAAAGTCACATTGTCTTAATAAATTAAATTAATTACTATTAGTGAATTATATTAATTAAATATATATTATATATTCAATAAAATGTTCTGACATTCATCCAATATATTTTATATACATAAGTTTTGAACAAACCTAATTTTATGCATAAAAGTTTATTTTTTTATAAAGGCGGTTTTTTGCCTTTTAATGGCGCACTTATTTTAAAACTAAATTTTGTAAATTTTGTGAATTTTATTTATAAAAATAAACAAAATTTTTTGAATATGAACTTAAAAATTATCTTAGGGTGAATTATTTGTATTTTTATGAGTAGTTTAATTTTTGATGAAAGGTTATAAATAGTGTATTTTAATTTAAAACTGTTTTTTTGTCTATATAATTTATAGTGTTAAATTATATTTCAAATTTTTTTAATGTTTAATTAGATAAATTTTACATCTATTAATACAATTTATTTTATTTTAATCATTTATATATTGAATATAGATATAAAAACTTAGTGAACTTTTGAACATTTTTACTTTAAAAACATGCTTTCTCACCCCATTTGTAGGATAAATTTTAAATTAATTTATTCCACTTATGTGATTTGAATTTAGAAAAAAGGATTAAATATTTTTAATAAGAATAATTTATAATTTATAGTAATTTGAAATTAATTTTTTACCAAAAAAATATTAGTGAATGTAATTAAAATTAGTTACAACAATTAAGATAAAAACAAGTTTACTTAGTGGTTAAACATTAACTTAAGGGGCCAAATAACCTATAAAGATGTCAAAAAAATTATGGAAATATATGTACCATATATTCCCTTTTATGGAATTTTTTTATTAATGGAGGCACATTATGCAATGGATACCTCCCAATAGTGTTTACCTTTTTACAGTTATAAGAATGTCACTCCTCCTTCACTATAAAATGGCACTCACCCTCCTCACGTATTTACACCTATAAACACCTTTGGATATTCCAAAAGATACCCAAATAATATCTCAAATTCCCTTATGAAAAACTAGAATCCTCACTTTGGGAATAAATAAATCCAAGTAATTCCTTTGGTGAAAACCAAAAGGAGTTACTCAAAAAAATGTAGCATTCTTCAATGATCAATTTTATTTTATTTCTTTCTCAAACCATTAAATTTTTATTATTAAATGATTATATAATAACAAAAGTATAATAAATATAATTATATTTTTTATGTTAAGTGTTATACCTAAACCTATACACACTTTCATCAAATGGGTAAGGAAATTACCGTTTGTATATATGGCAGACTACCACCTCACAAAACTATATCATTTATTTTTCCTTTACCACCTCTCATGGTTGGTCATTATGATGGACACACCAATTTTATATGATACATATGATATTTAATTTTTCTTTATACTTCTTTAATTTTTATTTAAAACATTCATTCATGGTTTCCATTTTGTATAAATACGATAACATCATTTGTGGACGTGTGGGATACCACCTCTTTAAAGTGATGTGATACGTTCACACATTACATTAAATGTATTAAGTATGGGTTTAATTAAAAATATGTGAAATAAAATAAATATATATTATATTAATGAAAAATATTACCTTTCTATAAATATAATATATCATTTATTCATTAACATTTCACAAAATTGAAAATGTTTTAACGTTGTTTTTGGACATGTGGACTCTGCCACCTCAATGCAATGTGATTGATTTTACATCAGCAAAATTATATATATAATTATATATGATTAAATAACACATTATTTAATATATAATTATTATTATATGAAGATAAAATTTTAGTTACCATCTTTCCATAATGATCATTCAAAAATGGGAATGTTACTCATGCGTACATACGACCTACCTCCTCCATGATTGTAACATTGGTTCATTTTTCATAACCATATATTATTATTGGTTTTAAAATAATAATTAATGTATAAATATGATAATTATTTCATAATTATTATTTTTTATATGATTATATAATGACCCCTTTGACTATATTTGACCTACCAATTTCATTTTAGACACATGAATCAAATTTGGTCAAAACACCCAATGTAAACTTAATTATTTATATAGTTTTATAAAAAAATAGAATAAGTTAAATAAAATTAAGAAGAAACATAAAAAAGGTTATAAAAAATTAAATAATCATTAAATTTTTATTATTCATGAGGATATATACACATGTGACAAGTCAGACTAAAGTTAATTGATTTTCATCTCACTTTTTACATTTGTGAGATAAATGTCATATTCACCACTTACTCCTTTTGTATGGTGTATCTACTATCCCTTTTAATATAATATATCATTAATCCTTTTATATTCATAGTATTTAATGTTTTACTTTTAATTATCTCATCCAAGGGGTTTTAACTTGAAAATTACCAACTGGTAAAGTTATCTTGAAATCTCCCTTTCATTTATGATTGCTGGCTTTCTCTTAAATAAATCACTTTCTCATAATCATTTTTCATTAAGATATTCATATAATTGTATGATGGATATGTTTATTTACTAAACCATATAACATATTTACATATGGTTTTTACTTTTAATGTTACTTTATTTACTAAGGAAATATTGATAAATTGGTATCCTTTACTCAATATAGATATTTGATAAGGAAATTTGTTTATGAATTTAAATAAATTATTAGATATATGAGGAATGATTTGGAAATGAAACACATGGTTTAGTGACTAATTAATATAATACCATAGATCCATTGTTAGTATCATGGGGTTAATTTAGTTGGACAAACCCTTCTCATTTGTAACCCATATATGTTTTAAAATGTATTTTGAAAGGTATTTACAGTAGAGTTAAGGTTGGGCAAACCAAATTATCTTGTAACCAGTATGTTTTAAATAGTATTGTGAAAGGTATTGATGGTAAATGTTCCATGTACCTATTAATAATGATTTTCAATAATTAATCATTTCATTTATTTTAGTAATTATTATCCCTAGTATTTTAACTATGAATAAATCTTTTGATGCACTTAATTCTCAATTTATTGATTTAATGGAATGTTTTTTTAGTTATTTACCTTTCCATATTTTTTACTCACTTCCTTATCAATTATAGATTACATGGAATATGTTCTCAGTCATTTACCTTTCCATATTTATTATTCTCATCGATTTATTATTTCTACCATAATACTTAACCATTATTGATCGTTTTAGATCACCCTTATTTTCTTTACTTTCCCCAGGTTATGAGAATGAAATATTTGAATAATATTTAAAGAATTTTCTTTATCTAATTATTTTTCGTATAATGTTTTATTTTATATTTCCCAATGTAAAATGTGTTCAATTTATGTATCTAGTTTTCCAAAACCACTGAATTAATCTATCATTCGGTATTTGATTCCTTATAATCATGCAAATGTAATAAAGTAAGGCATCAACTCTAGGCTTCTGAGGTTGGGGAATTATAGGTACAGATTCTTTCAGATTTTTTGTTCATTTATTGAATACCCCATATTATTTTATTGAATTTGAATAACAAATGAATATTCCTTAATTAATTTTGGATTAAAACTTATCTAAATTCTCTTTCTTATTGAGTAAAAATACCTTGAATCCAAAAACTCTATAGTAGTTAACCTCTAGTTTTCTTCCATTCTGTAACTCATATAGATTTTCGTTAAAAGTGGTCTAATAAGGAACCTATTGATAATATAGAAATATATATTAATAATATCTACCTAAAAATAAATATGTAAATAATACTCTTTAATTATAGTCTAGGAAATCTCTTGGAGAGTCCAATTACTTCTTTCTATAAAATTTTTTTTCTGGGGAGTCTTAAGAGTAGAAAAATTGTGATTGTATCGATGTTGTGAGCATAAAGATTCAAAGTCCTAATTTTCAAACTCATGACCATGATCACTCTTTAAGTTCATAATAGTAAGTTCACTAAATTTTTATATAAATTTTTAATTTTTGGATAAATAGAAACAAGTTTCAATTTTGTGTGAAAGAAATAATACCTAGATGTATCTTGAAAATTCATATACAAGAACATAAGCTTAACTATTCTCATTTAATCTATAAAATATAGAGTGTCCAAATAATTCCATGTGAACCAACTCTAGGGTTTGAGAATTTTAATCTTTTTTCTTTTGTATCAAATATATCTTATTTTTTTTTACCTTTTTTACATGGGTTACAAACTTTGTCTATTAGTAATTATAGTTTTAAAAGATATTCAATTAATCCTTTCTTAGTTATATTTCTAGGTGATTGATGGTTAAAGTGTCCTAGTATCCCATTCCATAGAAAATATTCTTTGTGAAAGTAAATTAATCAAGGAATATTTTAAGAAAATAATTAATCTAAATAAACTATATAAACATTTACAATACTCAATGTAATATAAACAAAAGAATGCTTAGAATCATAGATTTTGAATTCATTATTTTCAAATTTAAAATGATCAACATCATCACATAATTTTTATATTATAATTAGAATATACTTTAACTTGTCAAAAAATAATACTTTATAAATAAAAATAGTACTAGAATTACCAATTTGGATGGGTGTAATTATTTTTCCTCTAGTTTTGTCACCAAAAGTGGAATGTTTGTAAGAACATGGGTTTTTATATGAGGTATGAATCCTTTTTACATTTTAAATTCTTTTTTTTCCTAGTGTGAGTACCCAATTTAATCAATTGTGGGTCAGGGGTGTCAGGGGCTTGTTTAGAGCCTAAAACCCATCTTTTGGGGTGAAATTGGAATCTCTCATAGTTAGAAGAAACTATACAGTGCAAGACAAATGGTTAGATAAAACTATGCACGATTGGATAGTGGGATTGAGGAGCCCATGTAGTTAGGAAAACTATGTTATTTGAGGTGAATATCGATATGAGAATGTCTATAGTTTTTTATATAGGGATGAAACATGGTTTGCGCACTGTTAGACAAACTGTGTGTACAAACCATGTGAGGTGCCCCTTCCTATGGTAAAGGGTGCACAGTTAGAGAATGGTTTGTCAAACTATATAGCCAAACCATTCAGCCCCATCATTTGGGTTAAATTATGAAATTAACCTTAAAATTTTTATAATTTAAACCTAATTCCTATTTCTTCTTTCACATTGAAAGAAACACCTTGAGTGCTCCTCCTTGAAGCTAAAAGGTATCTTTTGATCTTTCTTCCTCATTTGATGTTAAAATCATGTGTTTTTTGTCTCGTTGTATCCATATCGATGAGTTCCCAATTCCTTTTATGTCATTCATTTTTCTTCTTGGTATCAGATGTGCTATTTAGGTGAAATTTAATTTTCACTATTTTTATATTCTTTATTCATTCTTAATTTTTCTCACAATATGAGTCGAATCAAGAGTTGATACTAGACGAGAACTCCACTACCAACCTATTGTAGGTGTTCTATATTTTTCCCATTTATTTTCCTTCTTTGTTAATCTAGTTTTTATTATACCACTATTTCCAGCATAGCCCCATATTTTAATTTATTAAGTGAATTAAATGGAATGGCATCTGTTAAGGATGATCTTCAGTTCCTTTGATCTTAATTGGAGGTTTTTTTTCTAACCAAGGCCACCCAGGGGGTGTGACCTTTGCGTTTTCCACTTGTTAAATCACCCAAGGTGTGTATTTCATGCTTTCCTAGTTAAAAGAATCCAAGTTATAATTAAATAAAATTGAATTGATTATTAAGATATGTTTTCCTCCCTTTCCATGGTTTGACATGTTATGCCTTTATTGAATTGATGAAATGGATTATATGGAAATATTACATGAGTGGGTAAACTCATTGGTTTCTTTTGAATGTAAATGGTTGAATGAGGGGGTATACTCATTATTTAAATTTAATGTGAATTGTTGAATGGATTGGGATGTGAATTAAAATGGTAGCAGATTCCTTGGTTGGCATACCAAGGGTCTTTATTCCATTTATATGCCATAGTCACTTCACCCATGGATCTTATGTTTACATTTCAATATTCCTTGAACCTTTATGGTCCTTGGATATTGAATCCATAGGATTCCAAGGGAATTATTACCCCTTAGATCTGTCTTGTTAGACTCACATTGGATATACTCTATTAGGATGACCCTTAGACTCCACTAGTTCTATTACTGAGTTTCCATCGAGATGATCCTAGAAATCAATGAGGATTATTTGTCTTTCTATACCTTGTACCTGACCCTTCATGGTCTGACACTTTGTTTATATGAAATGACCATGGGAATTTTATATTCTTGGTTGTACAGCATGATCATGATTTTTCTAACACCTCTAGTTATAGGGAAAGTCCATGTTTGATATGACATGTATGGATGTATGGAAAGGCTATATTGGTAAATTATATTTTGTTTGTAGTTTCCATATTATAGTATATTGACCCATGTGTAGGGAGCCTTGTAATGATATATAATTCACTTACTTGTTATGCATATTCTATGGTATCTTTACTTTCTTACATATTGTCGATTTTACTTTCACAATGTTTAGCTTATATTGCACAGCCTGGATTGTTATAGACTTTTGGGTGGTTACCTATTGGGATTTTATCTCACACTTAGTTCGAAACACTATTGGGTACCTGAATAGACTATTTGTAAGTAGATTGGGATAGGGGAAAGTGGTCACAATTAAATTCTTGATTTTGTTCCATGCTTAAGAGTAGGGGAGAATAGGACCAAGCTGAGGCTCATGATGCTATTAAGAAATAGTATTTTTTGTCTTTTTGGTATTTTGATACATGTTTTTAATTTTACTATTGTTTACCTATTTTGGTTACTTTTTAAACACATTTCATGTTTATCATTTTATATGTGAAACTTTTAGAATTGTTAAATATTCCCATACTGTTTATTTATCTTTTGTCTGGTTTTTATATCGTCATTCATTATTTAAATTCATTGTTATTTCATTGTGTTACACTCTAGTGATGAGGTTTTAGTCTCCCCATAGACACACCTAATTTCCTCATTGCTAGTTGGAAGCCTTTGGAATTTAGGGATATGCACTTGAGGCCATGTGGCTAACCTAGATCGGGGCACTGTTGAGTGGAATCTAGGTCTAGGATGTTACAAAGTGGTATCAAAGTATTTTCTTTTTCTGGTTTATTATTTGGTGATAATAGATAGGTATAGGAAGGAATTTAAATTTGGTAATGAGTTATTCTTGGGCGTAGCTAACATAGGTACCGGAAAAATTCCCAATTTCCTTGAATAGAAATTGTTGTTTTCTATATTTTAAATATTATAGTTGATTTGGTTCCACTATTGGGTGACGCACTTGAATTGTGATGGTATTATTGATATGATTGTGGGTTCTATTTTTTTCATCCTGATTAGATGAGGGTATTCCATCTCATTCATCGTTTAAGGAACTTGTTATAAATAACATTCCATGCATTATGACCTGCCATATAAGATTAATTGATTGTTTGTATGAATTTTTGACAGGTTCCAGGACATATATGTATGCTATTGTGATAGGCTTATGCATAGGTAATTGAGAAACATGGTTGTTACTTTGAACGTCTACTGTAATCTAAGCATTATTTTACTAATTAGGCTACAACAGACACCTTGAGCAGCTAATTGTGGTATGATGAGTCATATACCATGAGTGGTATGGACTAGAACATGATATGGTGTGAATTAGGTGGATTCCATACTTCAGTTCGTAAGGATTATAGGACCTTATGGATCAAAAAGTGATGCACCATTCGGTTAAACAATTTTAAATGAAATGTGAAATGAATATGAATTGAAATGGAAAATTTAACTTGTGAACATAGACTAAACTAGAACCATATTTTGAGTGGGAAATAGGCAGTGTCTCTAGTGACTTTTGTGACTATTTCTCATTTATAGTTCTAGTTTTAGGAGAATATTTTGTGATATGTCATGTTTATAAGAATATTTTATCTTTCCTATGCTTTTGTGTTGTAAACTTTGTTATTGAATCTTTCAGAGGCATGTGTTTGGAATTGGAGAGGCATTCGACCTTGACAAGCTATATTCGTACACCAGGAGGGAGGCGACGACCACACTTCAAAGGTGTTGGTCCATGGGAAATTTACTGATCCTCCTTTAGTGATAGCTATGGCACCAACTATTATACTAGACACAAGTGCTGAGGCATAGTTCTATAAGGGGTTTTATCACTTCATGAATACTTTTTTGTGAGCACCATAGCCTAAATTTTCTATGGATGATTTGACATATTTGTTCCAGCAGTAGCATCCTTCCATGTTTTTAGGGGATGGTGGTCCACAAGCTACTGAGAGGTGGCTTTAGACTACACTATTAATCTTTAGGACTCTATAAACACCTATTTAGGAAAGATTAAACCTCACAACTTATATGATTTGGGGAGAATCAAAGCATTGGTGGGATATTATGAACAAGTATGATGTGCTACGTAATAAGGTTTGACAGGATTTTCAGAACAGATTCTATGTTTAATTTTTCCCCAAGAGTCTTAGGGCGGAGCGGGATAGTGATTTCATGTGTCTGGTGTAGGCTGTGATGAAATTTATGGAGTACTCAATATGTTTCATAGAGCTGTAGTTTTTTTCACTGATGTACCATGGTGATGAGTTATCGAGGGTGACATGTTTTGAGGAAGTTATCTAACATGCTATCTAATCATAGATCAATATGTTCATAATGAACTTTATCACTAATTTGTTAAATCCAAATATAATCACATAGTAGAACTTCAGGTAAGATGGGGGTGCTAAGAATAGTATTGAAGTCTCTTGAACTTGTGTATTTGAATCTTCAGGTAGAAAGGACTGTTCTGAGGCTTCCCATGAGATGGGTACCATTCATTCTATGAGTACTAGTATATTAGTGTTCTATCATTAGTGTGGAATATGGGGCCACATAAGGAATCATTTTGATTGCAACTTATTAGAGTGTTGAGATCACGATGGTATGGGCCAGGTGAAACATTTCTATAGGACCTTCCCTCTAGTAGTGAGTGGTTGGGGTCATCTCTGATACTAGGTTCAAGATCATGTTTCATATATCCTCATCCTAATGGGATCAGGAGTAGTATCGGTTGATCAGGCTGAGGTGGTGGTGTTCATGGATAAGGCATCCAGGCACTAGTTTCACCGAGATAATAGAGTGGTCATACTCTA
Source organism: Viscum album (assembly GCA_963277665.1). Lineage (NCBI taxonomy): Eukaryota > Viridiplantae > Streptophyta > Magnoliopsida > Santalales > Viscaceae > Viscum > Viscum album. Next base: position 1,885,876,887 of record OY728132.1, read on the forward strand.
AGAATTGAGGTTGTGTCACTGGGTTATGGTTTATTCTAGATCTATTTTGTACAACATACCCTCAAGCAGTAGGGAATCTAACTATATACGGTGAGAGTTATGATCTTAGTAGTCTCAACTCTAGTATCTAATCTTTTTGACACAATTTCATCACATAGTCTTATATATGTTCCTTTGGTGGAAATCCTTGGGCTCATTATACAGATTTCTAAGAATGTTATGACACTTGACACTCCATTTGGGATTAGTACATAGGATGTATGCAAGTACAAGGATTTCCCCCCTTGAGTTTGGTGTGTTTCACTTTGTATAGTGTCTTTATTTCCTCGATATGACCAGGTTTGAATTCATACTTAGGATGAAATGGCTTGTAGATTATTAAGATTATATAGATTATTATCATCGGATGGTGACTTTCACATCACCATAGGGTCATGTTTATACTCACAAGGTTGAATGGAATGTCCAGGTGAGTCGAGATGGACTAGAGCATCATGGGATGGGTGGAATTACAACCCATATTGCAAGTTTTTATTTGGATGATTAGGGAGAATGTCAGGTAGACTTTCCTCTAATGGTTGATCATTTTATGGATTTATTCCCGTATGACTTTCTATGCTTACCTAATAAGAGATAAGTTTATTTATCCATTGATTTAGTTCCATGAGATACACTGGTATCCATTCCTCCTTATGTAATGTCTATGACATTGTTACGAGATTTCAAGAGGCAGCTAGAGGATTTGGAGGCAAAGGGGTTTATTCGACCCAGTACTTCTCTATGGGGTTTGTCAGTATTTTTTGTGAAAAATGTGGATGTTAAACATAGGTTATGTGTGGATTGTCATAAATTGAACTAGTTGATTGTTAAGAACTAGTATCCACTATCATAGATATATGACCTATTTGATCACCTTTTAGGAGCTCAAGTGTTCTCAAAAATTGATTTGTGGTCGAGATATCACTAGGTATGTGTTCATCCTATGAACATACAATGTACAAACTTTTGTAGAAGGTATGGTTTATATGAATATATAGTTATTTTGTTGAGTCTCATGAACACATAATAAGTTTTCATGGATCTTATGAACTGAGTTTTACATCCTTATCTGAATTTTTTTATGGTGGTTTTCATGGAAGATAACTTGGTGTATTCTAACAATCGACACGACAATGCCAAACATCATAAGATCATTTTGGATACACTGGGACAACATCAGTTATATGTTAATCTCACAAAGTTCCATTTCTAGATGGATAACATTCACTTCCTCGGTCATATTATCTTAGAAACAAGTGTATCAGTTAAACTAGAGAATGTGAGAGTTATAGTTTCTTTGGAGTATCCCAGGAACGTATTTGATATACAAAGTTTCTTGGGGATAGTTGGATATTATAGGTGTTTCATGCAGGACTTATCATGCCTAGAGGTTCCTCTCGTGGTCTTGACTAAGAAGGTCCTAATGTTTTTATGGATAGATACTTGTGAGACAGCCTTTTGGGAGTTAAAAGGGAGATTGAATTTAGCCTCGGTCTTGATACTTCCAGAGAAGGGTACGAAATACACTATGTATTTTTCCACATTAGGTATCGGCCTTGGAGTATTTATTATGTAGTGGGTTGAGTCATAGCATACAGGTCTTGGACACCGAGGCCACCTAAGAGGAACTACCTGATGCATGTTTTTAAATTAGCATCATTTATTCATGATTTTCATATTAGAGACACTAATTACTGGGAGAGAGTTTTTTTTGTGTACACAGACCACAAAATACTCAAATATAAATTTACACAGAGTGATTATAATCTAATATAGTGAATCTTGGTTGAGTACCTATAGTAGTTTGACTTTAATCTTGCCTATATTTCTGGAAAAGGATATATAGTTCCTGATGCACTGAGAAGGAGGAATCAGATACAGGAAGTTCAGCAGGATAGTAGCGAGTTGAAGTTTATGGATTTATTCTCTAAGATTCACTTGGAGGTATAGGAAAAATAGGAGAAGAATGATCTTTCATCCTTAAATGTGACATATACCCTCTTGGATAGAGTAAGGATGAGGTAGATATCAGACTCAGAGGGATGAGTCCTATGAGAGAGTGTGGTAGGTGAGGACCCTACTTCTAGTTGGACTGTAGGTGAGGATGAAATTCTACATATACATAATCACATATAGGTTTCAATAGACATGCATGAGGATCTAATGAAAGAGTTACGTGTTTCATCTTGGGTAGTGAACCCCAGCGTCAACAAGATGTATTGAGATTAACATATCCAATACTGTTGGTGGGGTATGAAAAGAGACGTAGCTGGTTTTTTCATGAGATGTTTCACTTGTCAGTAGGTGAAGGTAGAACACCAGTGACTAGACAGACTTTTACAGTAGTTCCCTATTACCAAGTGGAAATGGGATGATGTTACGATGGATTTCATGACTGGTTTTCCAAGGTCTCATTGGGGTAGCGATGTTGTGTGGGTTGTTGTTGAAAGGCCTTTAAAGGATGATCATTTCTTGCTGATCAAGGAGACCTTTAGTGTGGATGATCTTGGGAGGTTGTATATATGTGACAAAGTATGACTTCATGGCGTCCTGTGTGCTCTCATTTTAGATAGGGATACTCAATTTACATATTGTTTATTTTATAATTTTTAGAGGTAGTTGGGTGCATAGGTGATTATGATCTTGGAATAACACCCTCAAATTGATGGTCAGACAGAACGTATGATACAGGTGTCAGAGGACATACTATAGTCATGCATCCTAGATTTTAGGGGCACATGGGAGTGGCATATACCCCTTGCAGAGTTCTTATACAATAATAGTTACCAAGAGACTATAAAAATGTCACCTTATGAGGGTTTTCATAGTATTCCATGATGATCACCCCTCTGCTGGTGAGAGGCTAGTGAGTTAGCTTTTTTGAGACTGTGTCTCATGCATAAGACTTTTGAGTAGGTCTAATTGATTAAGAAAAGGATGGATACTACACAGTTTCAATAGAAATCATTTGTTGATCACTTATAACGACCTCTAGAGTTTGAGGTCTAGTATTGGGTATTTTAAGTGTTCCATCGAGGCTGGGACATAGATGGATCATGATATAGGGTAAGCTTTCACTGTGATATATCTGTTCATCTGATATTATTGAAATATTTGGGCTTATAGCCTATCAGTTGCAGTTACATCAGAGGTAATGAGACAAACATGTAGTTTTCCATGTATATCAACTATTTTGTTATCATTTAGACTCATCTCCTGATTTTTATCCTCATGAGGTTGAAATACATGTAGATGTTCCCTTTGTGGAGTATCTGGTTCGTATCCTTAACAGGAGAACAAAGGTTCTCCGAGGCCAGTTAGTTCCTCTAGTATGGGTGCTAGGGTAGCATGGTCGTTTGTAGGATGAGACTTGGAATCATGAGTCCTACATACAAGATCATTGTCTAGAGTTTTTCTCATATGAATCTTGACCACCCTTGAGAGGGAAATTTGTGGGAGAATTTCTTTATAGGGGGAATATTGTTAAAACCCAGGTTTTCATTCAAGGTATGGATCTTTTTGTTTTTAGTTTAAATACTTGTTTGTGTCCAAGTGTGAGTACCCAATTTGACCACAGGTGTTTTAGTGGTGTCTGAGGCTTGTTCAGATCTCAGAACCCAACTTTTGGGTTGAAATAGACCTATCATATGGTTAATAGAAACTGTGAAGGGTAGGCCGTAATGTTAGATAAAACCATGCATGGATAGATAGTGGGATAGAGGAGCCCACATGGTTAGTAAAACTATGTTATTTGAGGCACACAGTCTTGAAATTATGTCTATAGTTTTTGATAGTTGTCTGAGAGATGACTTGTGCATGGTTATACAAACCATGCATGCAAACCATGTGAGGTTCCCCTTCCTATAATAAAGGGTCCACAGTTGGCACATGGTTTGGCCAACCATACATCCAAACCATGAGGCCTAGTAATTTGGGTAGAATTATGAAATTTCCCTTAAAATGTTTAGAATTTAAACCTAATTCCTCTTTCTTATTTCACATTGGAAGAAACACCTTGAGAGCCCCTCCTTGAAGCTAAAAGGTTTCTTTTGATCCATATTCCATGTCTGATATCAGAATCAAGCATCGTTGATCTCATTGGATCTACATCGGTGAGTTAACAGTTCCTTTTGTGTCATTCCTTGTTCTTCTTGATATCTTCTGTGCTATTTAGGTGTAATCTAATTTTTCATATTTTTAGGTTCTTCATTTATTCTTCATTTTTTCCCGATCTGAGCCAAATCAAAAGATGATACTGTATGATCACTCTACTAATAACCTACGTTATGTGGTCTATACTTTTCTCATTGGGTTTAGTTATTTATTAAGCTAGTTATCATTATGATTCACACCAAAATTTCTAGTGCACCTTATATTTGAACTTATTAATTGAATTAAATGAAATGGATTCTATTAGGTATTCCCTTTAGTTCCTTTGAGCTTAATTGGAGTTTTTTTCAACTAGGTCCACCCATGGGACGTTTTATTTTCTTTTTCAACTTATTAAACCACCCAAGGTATTTGTTTCATGTTTTTCCTAGTTAGAAGAATCCTAGTTATAATTAAATGAAATTGAATTTATCTTTAGGATATTTTTTTCCTCATTTTTCCATGTTTTGAGATGTTATACCTTGTTGAATTGATTAAATGGATTATATGGAAATATTACATTAGGGGGTATACTCATTTTTTTCTTTTGAATGTAAATGGTTTAATGATTGGGTATACTCATTGTTTTAATTGAATAGAAATTTTTGAATGGAATGGGATGTAAATTGAAATAGTAGTAGATGCCTTTGATGGTATACCATGGGTCTTGATTCCATTTAGAATCAATGGTCACCTCACTAATGGATTTTGTTATTACAATATAAGATTATTTGGACTTGTATACTCATTGGATCTTGATTATTTTGGATTCCAAGGGAATTTCTACCCCTTGGATCCATCTTTTTGGACTCACATTAGACATACTCTATTGATATGATCCTTGGACTCCACTAGTGTAATTATTAAGTTTCTATAAAGACACTCCTAGATCTCAATCAATATTACTTGGTATTCTATACCTTGGATCTATTCCTTTATGTTATAACACTTTGTCTATGAGGCATGGCCACGGGAATTTGATATAGTTGGTTGTACGTCATGTCCATGATTGTTTTGATACCTCTAGTTATATGGAAATTCCATGGTTGATTTGAAATGTATGGATGTATGTCAAGGTCAGGTCAGTAAATTTTGTTTTGTTTCTACATATATTATTATAGGATTTTGACCCATGTTTGCAGGGATCCTTTTAAGGCTATACAGTTCGCTTACTTATTATGTATATTCCATGGGAACTTTAATTTCTTACAGATTACGATTTTTACTTGCACATTTTTTCATTTATATTGCTCAGATTGGATTTTTATTGAACATTACATAGTTACTTACTAGGATTGTATCTCGCACCCTGTCAGGGCCATCATTGGGTGCCGAAATAGACTATTTGGATGCAGGTAGTGATAGGGGCAAGCACCTATAGTTCGATGCTTTATTTTGTTCCATGCTTAAGATCAGGGGAGCATAAAACCAAGCTAAGGATCATGATGCTATTAGAAGATAGTGTTTTTTTTATACATATATTGTATTGTACTATTGTGCACCAGTTTTGGCTACTTCTTAAACACATTACATGTTCACAAATTTTTATGAGACACTTATAGAATTGTTATATATTCATGTATTATTTATTTATCTTTTGTCTGTATATTATATATTCTTTTTCTATTGACTTTAATTGTTATTCCACTATGTTACACTCTGGTAATGAGGGAATAGTCTCCCCACAGATACACTCAAGGCCCTTGCCACTAGTCGATAGCCTCTAGAATTTGAGGAGATGCACTTGAGTCCATGTATCCAACCAATCTCAAGGCACTATTGAGTGGAATCCAAGTTCATGATGTTATAATGTACACCATCCAAATTTATAAGACTTTTAAATATTGATTAGTCCATAATCATGTGTCTGAAATATCCATAGTAAAGATTCTATAAGTGTTTATTGGTACTTTTTAAGAATGATTCCTACACATATTTAAATAATAAATTATTTTGGTACTCACACTTTCTTAGGTAAAGAGATGTTAGTAATAAAATATTTAGGAATCCAAAGTTTTTTTAATATGTTTAACATAAAAAAACTTTATACTTTTATGAATAAATAATTTATGAGGTCCATAAGAATAATATTTGTTTATAGAGTCGACAGAGCTTGAGATCAGGACAAAGTTATTATTATAATTTTTCCTCTGACTAGAATGGTAACCAATCACATTGGTATACTTGGGTGTGGTCTGTTTACCTATCATCTTATTAAAGGTTTCTCAACCATTTATAAAAATTTAAAGATCCTTTTTGAGTTACTCATTAAAAATGTTGAGTTTATTATTTTCTTTCCATAACTGATAATTCTTCTATTTTCTGATAGAAATGTCTAATTTAAAATGAATTGATAAAGCATGCTATTTATTTAAACTTTTATACTTATCCTTATAATCATTGAAAGTTTCTTCCATCATATTATAGTAATAAATGAATCTTCACTGATTATATTTTCATCATTATTTATATTTTCATAAATATTAAAAACATGATCATGAGATGTAGAAATAGTATTTTGTACCTTAAAATATTTTTCACAAAACACTTGTAATATTTTTCATTCGCGTCTTATCTGCTCAAGTCATAGCCACTGGAACTATCCTAAAAAGATATTAGGGTGTATTTTATAGCCTTATTTGGATTTTTTTTCTTTTATACTCATATTTTTTTTATATTCCAACTTTTTTCATTTCTATTTTTATATTCTACTTTCTTTTACATTTATAACATGTCACTTCACCTGATAGATTCTCCTTTTTCTAATTTTATTTTTTGTAAAATTTTCTTCAATAATTTGATTTTTTATAAAAATTGATTCTTCCTATAAAACTTTTTATATCTTCTGGATGGATTATCCATTTCCTCATCACTTTCAATAAGTGATTCATCCTCACATGAACTATCATCTTTGATTTTGTCCTTAATTTTTAGTCATAAATCTTGAAAGAAACTCACTTTCTTTTAGGTTCATATTTTTCCTCTTTATTCACTTTTAGTTCTACCATGTACATAATATGCTTTCTGTCCAACTTATTTGTTGGACATTTACTTATATCATAGGATTATGTAATATAAATAGAGGTGCATCTCCACCTATCAGATAAGAATCATAGAAGTCACATCACTTGATATTTATCTTCAATTATCTTCCCAAGTGCACGCCTTGTGTTAAAAATATCATTGAACCTAGGATTAATTTCAAAAATGGATTCTTCAGGATTATAGTAAATGTATCATATTTAAAGGTATAATTATTTATATATATTTATTTAACATTTTAGGTTCCTTCATGAGAAAAAACAAGTATGTCCTGGATTTAAAAATAAATAGAACAAGTTGAAATTAAATTAAACTTATATTCTCCTAATTCACACTATAATGAAACTATGGATTTATAATTACATTAATAAGATACCTTAGTATAATCACTTTATTCATCTTTATAAATTTTGTGTTTTTCATATTTTTTCTCAATTATAGTCAAAATATAAAATCTTGTTCTTTCTATATGGATTTTCATTTTGATTTCCCACTAAGCATGATTAGTTTCATTAAAGTAAGGAGGCATGTTTATATCATTACCCTCTTTCCTATTATTATCCATAAAGTTATAAATTTATAAATAATGTAAATTGATCTTTTAGAAAAAATAGATCATAGTTAAAATTAATAAAAAATACTATGGTACCAATGTCGGTCATAGTGGACAACTCAATAGGGGGAAAATTGAGTTTATAATTAAAATTTATATTAAAAATTATTTAAAAAAACCTATAATTTGTTATAAATTCCCACTTAAATAAAATTGTAGAAGTATATATTTTTATCATTCAAAAGGCTTTTCAAACATTTGATCACAACACTGTTAAAACAATTTTAAAACTCCTTTAACTTTTGAAATGGATTTAATTGTATCGAACACCATATATCAAACATTTATTAAATTTAACTATAAACATAAAGTTTTAGTATATAGTTTTTAAGAAAAATCATGTTATTTTAAAAAAACAAAATAGTAAAAAACACACCAAAATTAAAACAAGAGTTTTAGTCTCAGATTGAGACCTAGTCCTCTTCACTTGGAAATCACTGGATTCCAAGAAGTTTATTAAAGAATAAAATGATCCAAAAGTTGTATCAGGATTTATATAAAACAATTGTACTTAGGTATTATAGGATATACACATACTAATCTATAGTTCTATGTGGGATAATATATGTAAAATAATAAGTAAGAGAGTTTTCAGCACTCTCTAATACAATACAGGGGCATGTGTTAAAGAATAGAAAGTGTATAAAAAGACATATTGAAATTTAAACTAATAGAAAGATAAATAGATAGATAATAATAATATTTGATGCAGCTCAATATTCCCAACTCTGGTTGATCAATTTCCCTTTGATTTTTTTTGAAAAGTCTTAACTATGTTTGAACAAAAAATTCTGAAAACAAATATTATCATAAAATGTTTAGGGAGAGTACTATGTGTTTTCTTTTTTCTCATTAGTGCACACATGTATCTAAAACTATTATAACACTTTTTAATATAATCTCATCTATTTATTATATCCATGTGTTTCTCTTATACTTAATGATAACTCTATCACAAACTACATGTTAGAGGATACTCATTATTTACTTAAACCGGCTTACTCTACACTTAATTCTCCAAAATATATTCATTGAATATTTTTAAATACCCTATTTATTAAGTTATACATGGTCACTTGATCTTCATTTAAATAATAGTTACTTTTTCTCACTGTTACTTCACATGGTTCATTTTCTATGATGGTTACTTGATTTCTTCTTGTGGTATGCTCATCTCTTAATGTGGTAGCTTCATGAATTCATGAGGTACCTTTATTAATTTTCATTATAGATTCATTACTACATATGGTATCTTCATTACTTTATATGGTAGCTTCATTACTTAATTTGGTAGCTTCATTACTTAATTTGGTAGATTAATTAATACTTAAGATCAATTAACCTATTCTTATAGTCACTACATTATAAACACGTAGTTAGTTTAAGACATAGAGAAATTTTACTCACCAATCTAATGGTAACTTGGTTATTTATGAAGTAACTTTGATCCTTTATGTAGTCACTTATATTTTCAACATGTGGTGGGTTCGGTACACACAAGATCACTTGAACTTCAAAGCGTGGTCACTTCATGACTTAGATATAATTATATCATTTGATTCATGGTCATTTCATTGTGCATTTGGTCACTTAGAGTTCAATGTGTGGTCACTTCCACATGGTCATTTGACATTCATAGTTAGTTCAACTTCTTCACATATTAGGTTTTTACGGTAACTTGAAAACTTATCTAATTTTACCATTTTTTATAGAAAAACAATTAACTATCATAAACATGAAATTATTTAGAAACATAAGAAATTTGTTTGGGATCATTTAAATAAGGAAGTTTTGGACTAATAAAATAGGTATCATCCTCACAACCAAGTTATTTAGGGTTTATTTCAACCTTTTTGGTGAGAAAGTGATGGAGAAAAAAAGTTGTGTTTAGAAGTGAATGATCCAAATTTTTTATGAGTTTTTTTATTGGAATTCATGAGTAACATGGAAAACCTCATTGCTAAATAAAAAACTCATGTTTCCTACACCAATATTAGGCTAGGTAGGCTTAGAGGATTTGTTGAAATCCCAAGTTCATTGTGGTAAATTCACTCAATAAATATCTTTAGAAGGTACAACTCTCTTGGAAATGATGATTCTTGAGTTTTAATTCCAACTAAAACTTGTTTCCATTTTATTTAAAAATATTTGGATAATCAATATGTGGTTGAATCCAAATTTTAAGGTACTTTTATGGGGAAAGAAAACATAATATGATGAATTCCTCCCTATCTTCATAGGGGGTTTAATCCCTTTATGAATCCCTCTTGGAAGTTGAATATAAAAGGGGATCTAAGATTTATTATATTTTATTCCCACATATCAAGAGGGATAAAGGTTTAAATATTAAAGAATATTATTCTTTTCAAATTGAAGATTAAGATTTAATGGAAGATGCCCACATTTAAAAAAAGAGAAAGTTCCCTTTGTTCTTCATTGAAAATAAAGAGGGGTAAGAATTATTGGAATTAGAAGTATTTGATATAGTTAAAAAATCCTAATGGGAAGATTTTTAGGAATCCCAAAGAATTGTGTTTTATTTTTTGACAATAATTATTTTGATAATAAGGATGATGGACTTGATAAGAAAGAAGATGATCAATGTGATTCTGGGAGGTTTTTTAAAAATGAGCTTTATTACTTGATGTTGGATTTTTTTAGCAAGGTGACTTAAAGGTTTTTGTGTTGGAATCATTTTTCACACAAATAGAATAGTATTCTATATCAATATGAAAGTGTAAATGAATTATATAAGGAGACTACATTGTAAAGAAAAGGACCAAATGAGTGTGAAGTATTCTTGAATAAGGTTGTGATGAATTTTCCCAACATAGGAAAGGCAGTGACATAGTTAGTGGGCATAGGGAAGATAGAGAATAAGGTAGGTGAAACCATGCCATGCATTATGTTCATGGTAGAGAAAGAGATACCCAACATGGGAAAACTATAAAGGGGTCATTCCATGATGGTCCCCTTGCTGGAATTCCAAAGAACTTGTGAAACACGAGAAAAGTTTTTGTGTTATGTCATAGTCAGTCAACATGGTTGAGATTTCGTACAACATTAAATAACTAAATCTTACAGTTTTCAACATGACCAAGGGAGACTAAACATGCCATTTTACTGAATGTGTTATCCTGAGAGTCTACCTTTGATCCATGTAAAGGACCTTTATTGGTAGTGGGTTCGGATGTGGTGGAGAATTGAAAAGGTTAACATGACTTATACTATGTTGTGGATCTTGACATTGTGTGATGGAGGTGTGCCTAGGAAAAAAGGAAAATAAGAATCTCATGGTGGAGTTCATGATATGAATATGTCTAACATGATATGGGCTACACTATAGTGGTGGACATAGTGACTCGAGAGAATCCCTATGAAACATGAGGAAGACCATTATGGGTGTAGTAGAGTTTGATGGAAGCCTTTGTCAATAATAAGAGATGAAATCCAAACCAGATAACATCAAGAGACCATGTTATAGTTCTTAACGTGTTGGATTTGACATGATAAATTTTTTTCATGTTGACATGGTGAAATACATATTGATGGGTGATACAAAGAATTTTGGATAATTATTTTTATTAATTAAAGAATTAATCTTGAATGCTTATGAAATCACGTGTCTCTATTTTCGACCCTAATTCTAGGTTTAATCAACATAGTATGAATTTTTCAATAAATGAATTAAAATCATATTTAATTCACATTACAAGGAGGTATTATATATTCCACTAATAATTTATGTGTTGAATCTAATTTATGGATATTGTAGAGAAGGTTTATGAGAAAGTTAGTGGGTGGTTTAAAGGTCTCACTAAGGCAAGGTAAAGTATCCATTTACTAGATCAAGATCCATATTATTATAATAGAGGCCATCTATTATATAATAAAATGATTTTAGGGAGATTCTTTTTCCACACATTCTATATATGGAAACAAATAAATGGTGGAGTCTGCAACCAATTTATGAATTTGTAGAAGAAGAACAGAGGAGTTCCAGGGTAGGGGATAGAATATTTTGGTAACCATTGATGAACATTACAAGGAGAATAATTTGTCACTGTTGTGAATTTAATGATATATTCCATAATTTCTCTATAAAAAAGAATAAATTTTTTAAGTATGAATTCATTGTTCATGAAAGATCATCCCAGAAAGATGTAAAAAATAATCTATTTATATTCAAGGATAAATTCCATGTAATTGATTTTGTTAAAGGGAACTACAAGTCCATAAACTATGTGGAGGTGATCCTTTCTACCAATAGTGGGTTTATAAAGAAATATTAAATGGAGTGACCATTGGGAAGCAGTGTGTTGTCCCTAAACCATTGTAAATGTGAGTGACCTCTATAAAGAGTAGTTCATTTTAAAGTTATTTGGTGTATAGAAAATTGTTGATGCATAGTCCTTGGATCAGTATAGTGATGGTGAACCAAGTAAATTCTCATGACCCTATTTACTTTAAGAATTCATGCCAAAAATAATCAATAAATCTAAATTATATCCAATAAAAGAGCATAACAAGTGACCCTTAAGGTTGTGTAGTCAATATTCACATAGTGAAATTGAGACTTTTAAGTATAATGAGTTTTAATTATAGTTTCTTTGTATACCATGAATTAAACATAGGGTAATATCACACTAATACTATATTTAGGGACTAAAAATTGTATATAATAATTAATTTAAATGATTATTGAAATCTCAAAATATGAATTTTAGTTATACCTAATCAATTTTCATCATTAAGTATTATAATTCGTGAATAAATTTTATGGTTATAATGGTTAGGATTTAATATAGAGATATTAAATATTCTTGTGAGGTAAAAATGAGTTTTGTTTATTAGATGACCAATAAAGTATACCACATATAGTGCCATACACTATGTTTTTGTTATACTAGGTGTGCATGTTTCATATTTAGACAACCCTATACCTAGTTTTAGAGAGAGAACTAGAATGATAACCTTTATGAATTTATATTATTATTACACAATCCTTGAGGATTAGCTAATTAGGGTGGTGGTTGGGTATTTTTTGAACATTTCATCAATCAGTGCTTAACCAATATGAGAGTTTTTCCTCTTGTATAATGAGTATGACATTGAGGTATTTGGGAGAGATTGATTAAGGAAGTGTTGGGATGTACTTAGATAAAACATGTGATTAATGTATCTATTAGATAAGGGGAATGTGATATTCTTATCCATAAGGGTGAATAACATGGGATGCATTCATCAATCTGGTCATTCTATAATCAATGAATTGAGAATGTATGAGTAGCTATTTAGGATTGTCATACTCTATGTCTCATGGTTACTCGATGTCTTGGAAAAATGGATCATATAAAAATCCATCATTTCATGTGATATAGTAACTAGATATGGGTATAGAGATACATGTGTTTTAGAAAGATCAGGTGAGATCCCTTTGTAGCTTGAGTAGATATGATGCTTTTTTAGATGCCACCATTTTCTCACATTAATGAATTCTTGAATTTATATTTATTTTAAATGATACAAATTCCCATGGGGTCATACTTTATGGTCTTATAAATGGGTATTGAGTTTTATAAAACATAGAGATATGATATAAAAGTGTTTTAGAGGTTATCTAAAAGGATTTTTTGATGCGTATTCACATGGTATTACATGTGATGTGCCATAATGTGAAGTTGATAGATTTCTAGTAGTGATTTGAAATATGTAAAAACATGAGTTTTTGGATATGGTTTAAAAATTTGTTGTATATGATACAATATATGGTAAAATCGCACAAATTCTATAAGGCTTTAGTATAGGTGATAAATTAATGAATATATTCCCTAGAGTCATATATACATGTGATATATAGTGTCTATATCATAAGAGATGATATGTGTATATTGTAAGGAATTATTTAAGAGAAATCATGTTATTACATGAATATAATATATTGTATGATATAATTATATCACAAGTTTCATGATATGGATTGATCATATTATATGATTTATGAGGAAAATTAATGTTAAATGTTAATGTTCACATTATCCTCCACATTAACTATCATTATTATATGCAATTTATGGTATAATATTATTGGTCAAAGGTTACATTTGATGTGACCACATATCATTAACTCATACATTATAAATGTATGATTGAATTCAAGAAGCTCATGCCACATCCTCAATGCTGAAATAAATGATGATTAACCATTGGAATGGAGTTTCTATGGACTATCTAAGGCACTACTAATTCCCTCATGCCCAAAGTAATTTTTTTCTTCCTCCTTTACCTTGTGAGATACTAGAAAATCATGGAGTGAACGAGAATAATTCCCAATAATTGAGTGATTCTATTCACCCTATGGATACACTATTGAGGAGGTGGTTTGATGGTAGCCTCTATAGTGTATCCATATGGTGCCTCTTAGTGATATTCTTCAACCATGTGATTGAAGACTGAAGTAGAAGCTATCATCAATGTATGGTGAAAACATAACATTATTCATTACATATATAAGGTTTCGATTTCATACAAGGTTGTTCTTGGGAAATATGGTATCTAATTTCTTCCATTATGTTTAATGAGATTCGTTTGATTTTTAGAAACCCATCATGTCTTTCCACAGTAATATCCCTATTATGAAGTAATATTGGGTAGGATGGTTTGTATTTATTTCTCTATTATTTATAGTTATCTAATAAAAGGGGAAATATCCAAAATTTGTTGATAGATCATAACCACTAGTCATCATCCTCGGTCATATAGTGAGTCATACTTGAGGTCACATGATAACCCATCTCTGGCACTATTTAGGTTAACTGGGTTGGGGATGTTACATTAATCATCATCTTATATGGAACATATCATCTTGACCAATCAATTTAAATCCATGTTGGTACCTAAACCTGTAATAAAACACAAATCTATACCCATGTGCATTGAAACCCATGCCATGTTCAAAGGTAAGGGGTGAGTCTAATGACTAGAGAGGATTCCATTTCTCAGCTCAACTCATTGATTGATAGTGATCAATTGGATACATGTCATAGTTTGATATTATTTCAAATAAACCCATCTAGAAGTATAAACCATGCATGTTTATACAATACCATAATATCTTTGTACCATCATGAAAATAAAACATGCCCCCTGAGGACACATGGAAGTACTTCCTAGCTCGTGTAAGGTTTGACTTACTTATTACCAAGGACACATATAGCCTCTTGTCCTAATGAGGTATACTGAAAGGCTATTATCAACCCATAAGACACTATCTCCAATATTTTTCATCTCATATCCACAATAACTCACTCAAAAGAATCTCCTTGATCCATCATTTATCTCATTTACCTTCTATTAATTAAAACCTTAAATATCATGGTAAATTAAAATCAAATCAAGAAATACAATAATGGGAAATTAAATAGGTTCCCACCATCAATAAAAATATTATAACAATAACAAAAACTAGATGGGTGGTAAAAAAGTTTCCAAAGTAAAAAAATTGAAACTGTATAGAAATCCCATGATAAAACAAATAAGAAAACAAATAATAAGGACTATCCATATCAAATAACATAGAAATTATCTTCATTCATTTACCCATATATCATGCCCCAACCCATCTTATCTCGTCAATCATTACCAGATATATCTCCCAAACTTCCCATAGATCATATCAAGCTCAATCCCATATGTCACATGTTGTCATAGGGAATGTATCCCACTATAAGATCATGTATCACCATGTCTACACCTATATATTATGGATTAAATGGCACTATCATCATCAAAATCATTATGCACCATGTGTCATCTCACAACCCACCCTGACTAAGACTCCATCAAGATACCAATGAGTTTGAGTGTGACCATCAAAGCCTAATATCTGTAGTTCATGGGTTGGTGACTAGCACTATGGATATATCATTACTCATATATGGAAGACATTACACTTTTTAAATGAAAAATATACATTAGAATTTATAATATAAATGTATTCCTAATCACAATACATGAATTATGTATATAAAATGCATTTAATATCACACATAGACAATCAAAAAATAGAAAAACACCCACAAAGTATAACACTTATTCTATACCTCTATTTTGATATAATATAATACACCACTAATAAGTATCTAGTAACCAAAGATAAGGTCGATCAACCACACCACCAACTCTATTTAGATAATATATAAGAAAACTATATATAAATTTGGAATGAGAATATTAATATACTCATTACGATACTCCATAGAACTCTTATATATCCATGTGAATGAATCATACTAATGCATCTATGTATAGTAAACAAAAAATTGTCAAACTTTCATACCCTAAATCCAACCATACAAACCATTTTATTCTCATTACTCATAATCTACAAATTTACCATCACACAAAACCACACATCCAATCCATATCCAAAAACCATGTATTTTTCCACTCTTAGGGGCCACATGATAAATTACACCATAAATTTTTCCATCTATAGGGATTGTTATATAATATAACTATATAGTTATACACCCAAAAGGAACTCTCTATAATTTATATATATAGTAGTCCACCTATAGGGACCAAACTATAGTATATTTATCAATTTGGAGACATTACACCCATAGGGACTCTTGTTATTTTTAGAGTATCCACCCTTGAAGAGACTCTCTACTACAACTGGAATTAGTTGGGTAGTTATCCACCCAAAAATACTCTATTTTCATTATTGGGTGTCATCCCTCTAGAAATATCCTCTCCCTAACCTAAATCATCCCCACCCTACATCACATATCCATTATAACTTACCATAATATCAAATTTATCTTCATCAAGTATCAAAATTTGATTCAGACTCCTGTAATCCATTTTATCACCCATCTAGGCCCCTGTACATACAAAAGTCCTATGGAATATAATCAAACCACATAGATATACCATGCTCACACCTAGATCTACCACAAGCCAGATACTTGGGAGTAATTAAACACTTTACTAAAATTCATTATATCATAAGCATAAAGACATTCCACAGCCTCAACACTATTCATTAAATATTGGAAATTTGTTTCATATAATTTCTTTATTCACCAAACCCTTTCCACATTCACACTTCTATATAAGAACATAAGAGAGGTTTTTAAAAGGGTTTATAATAGATTTGAATTTCATCACATATAAACTATCACCCACCACCAGGTACCAAATTTTATAACTAGAAGAGTGAAAGAAGGTATTATAAATCATGACCCATGATAAATATGGCATGGTTTCATGACAAAGTAGCATCTCTCTTGTGGAAACTACATCACCCCTTTTACCTCACTACAAAAAAATTCTCTTCATCGGAATGTGGAATAAAGATATTTTGATGTATCTTCACCTGCCATGTAACTCACCACCTCATCACCCAGCACTATATAATCATTTAGAGGAAAACATATTGAAATTGGCACAAACTTTTCATTGATTTGGAATCACCCAAAATAATAAAATCACTACTCATATCTCTTCAATTATTTTCACTAGTTTAGAATCTTTTAATCTTAGAAACATCATCAAATGATAATAAAATATTCATAGATGAATTATAAACATATTTTATTATCTATTTTTCATGTAACCATATAATAACAATCCACATCTCTATATATTTCCTTAATTATCTATCTTAATATCATATTATATTGTAAATCCACCCCAATTATCAGAAAAATAAATTATATATTCACATATTATATTTTCTCATCAATTTATATATTATATTTCTACCATTTACTAATTTATAAAATTATTATTTGATATAAAAATTTATATTCATTTAAAATATTCACATTGAATATTCATTCCATTAATCACATATAAATTATACTTATCGTTCAATTATTAATTATAATATTTATCTTGAATTATTATAAATTATATTCTCACCACTAAAAAAACAAGTTAATTTCATAATGATTATTAAAAATACGATATTTTCAATTCATAAATCTTGATTCCATTATGAACCAAAATCCTCAATCATCACCAATAATTTTCTTATTTTTATTCTTTATCTACCTCTATGTTGATCTTTGATGCCACACACATTTCAAAGTTTCCATTATAATGATTGGAGAAAATTAGATAAATTATATCGATTGAAATATAGATTAAATAAAATTAAATAATATATTTACCCCATAAAAACCATATTATAATGGATATTAAACTTTCCACTTTTGATTTTTCCATTTAAATATCTCATTAATTCACTAAATGGACCATTAGTTATGACACGGTCTTAATAAAATATATGTATCTTTTGTTCCTCTAATATTTTGTGTCCTTGCCACCATAAAATATAAAATATAATATTTATAAGAATAAACAAAAAAAATATGATGATTATGAAGATGATATTCATGGAGTACAAATACAAGTATTATTGGATGAAGATAAACTATCTACAATAATTTTTAAGGGTTTCTCAAGAATCAATCTAGTAGAGAAATTGAGGGATTAATATTATAAAAGAAAGAATCTAGATGAAGGTAGGTAATACCATAAAAAGGTTGTTGGAATTCAAAACTAATATAAATTGAAGAAAGAAATATTTTTATTATGTTTGAAGTTTAATTTTATTCATTTAGAAGGCCCTTTTGTTATTGGAATAAGTTCTATGATTTATTAAAAGATTCTATAATTTCTATATGGAAGTTTATAAAAATGGCTCAGTCCATGAAATTTTGTAAGACTCTTGGTATGAACTAAATAATTCAACAATAACCAAAATCTAGAAATGGAGAAAACACAAAATACCTTTTCCAAAATATCATAATACTTTCATAGATCTCTGTAACAATTTGATATACTTTTGAAGACTTTTTCTAAGACTTTATTATAATTTTAGTTAGAATTATTGAACTATGAGATATTATATAATACTTATGACAATCTTGTAAGACTTATGATCATTTTGTAAGACGTATTATCATTTCATAAGTCTTCCCCAAGATCCATGTAATACTTTATCTGAGGTTTTTAAGTATTACTATGTCTTAAAAAATATTATAGGTTACATAATAAAGGGAAAAAGGCATTGTATTATAAATATCCTATAAGACTTATTAAGT
This sequence comes from Viscum album, assembly GCA_963277665.1. NCBI lineage: Eukaryota > Viridiplantae > Streptophyta > Magnoliopsida > Santalales > Viscaceae > Viscum > Viscum album. Next base: position 1,885,895,847 of record OY728132.1, read on the forward strand.
CTTACAGAAATATTAGTGATGGAAAAAAATTCACAAAGGTGTGAGAATTATAGTGAGCATGTAATTCTTACAAAGTATTACAAGAAAATCAATGTTCCTTGAAAATTTAACAATGGTACGATCTCATAAGGGTCTTTATAAGACTTATTAAGTATTATGACAAATATAGTTTGCTAACCAAATTTTTTGATAATTCTAGAATAAATGTATTCTGGATAAAATTAAATTCATAGTTTTCACAAGAGTTATTCTTCATGGATTTAAATTAATAAATAATATTAATGATTATGATTCAATATTAAATATTAGGAGATCTAAACCATAATAATAAGTTTCATATTAGATTTCATATACAAGTGTAGAAGTAAAAATGAATAAAAAAATCTATGTATTTTGTGGAGATTTGAAGAGGAATTAATAGTGTGTTTCTTATAGAGTTAAAAGTTACTACCTTGACTCGGATTATATGAGGTTTAAAATAAAAATCTTTTAGTTTTAATAACTGAATATATATATTTAAAAATAATCAAAGATTCTATAATTCAAAATAGAAGTAATATTTAGGATATGCTTTATGAATATGAAAGAAATAGAAGAAATGAAGAATTTTTTTATAGAACCTAATATAGGATTAAAAAAGGATAAATTTGTGCATCGAATAATAAGTAAACTAGATACATTTAGTAATAACCACATAAGTTTCAAATAAGAATATAAATAGGTGTCCAAAATTATATCTATATTATAAACAGTGATTGAGAGGAGAAGGTGAACATGATGCTTCTATAGTGTTAAAGACATCACTATTGGAAATTTGAGCTATAGACATGGGATTATATCCACGATTAAGATTGAACATGGATTTTTATGTTCTATATCCATGATCAAATCCGACCATGTATATAGGTATTCATGTGCTATTTTGGGAAAAATTACAGTGGGAAAGGTGTGGGAATTACCCTATAGCCATGATCAAACTTGACTATGGCTATAAGATAGCATATAGCCATGATTAGGTTAAAAATAATAATAAAATATAGTTATAAATTATTTAATATATATATATATATGTTACATATATACTTAATATGAGTGTGTTAGTGGAGTCGTACAGTAGGCTGGTTATCATAACGGAGATATAGGTTCAAAACTCACTGGTGGAATTTTTTATCCTATATCTAAAAGCATTCAGCTCGTCGTTATAGGGTACCATAGTGATGGATGATATAGACATGGGAAATATATATATAAATATATATATATATATATGATAGCTATAAAAATACTTATAACCTCTATGGGTTTTCTGACCATGGATATAACTTATATCCATGGTCAAAATTGTTATAGATATGATCATTGCCTATGAATATAGATAAATTTTCCACTAGTTCATTGAGAAGGTGAGTAGTAGGAATATTTTTCTATGACCTATGATATATTCATGTTATAAAAATATCTAGTTAGTAAGGATAAAAAATCCTGCTAATCATTTGGATGCAAGGAATTGAAATAGAACAATGCCAACATGCATATTGCATCAAGAGAAAGGATTAGTTGATTACCTATTCAAGGAAGGTTTAAAATACCTTTGAAGAAATATTGGAAGGAAATATAAATAACCCATATATATATATATGGATAAAATATTTTTGGGAGATAACATCAACTAGAGGTGACCAATATAAATATCCCACTGGGATACAGCTATTGTAATCATTAGAGACTAGGAGTTTTGAGATATTTTCTATCACAATTTTTAAGAGATAGCTTATATTTGTACTAAATGGATTTATAGTAGAGAATAAAAGTCTCTGAACTTTTACTAAATTTAGAAATGAGTAGACTCTCACATTGATGTTGGACCTTGTAAATGGATGTGTTTTGTGCCTAAATTTATTTCAATATTTGAGTTAGGATAGTATACACAAATATAAATGGATCAAGATCTTATCTAATTACAAAGTTTAAATTAAAAAATAATAAATGGTAAAAAAAGGATCATTGATTCACACCTTCCCCTCTTATTGATCTAAACTGAACCTATACACTTCATGTGATATTAGATCTAACCTGGTTCTCCTTTGAAAGATATATTCTTTACTTAAGTAGAATCGCAGATAATATAAATTTTTTAGTGTGCCTATTTTTTTAGAAATAATTTCTATGGATTGAAAAAATGGACACTTCTTTATTTTTTATCACAAGGGATTGAGGTGAGTGATGTTATTACAGTTGTATTTCCTCCACTTGGAAGAGATGATCACATGACTTATAGTAACAAGTGAAATTTTTAAGTGTATGGTAAAGATAAAAATTCCACCATGTTAACTCTTTATAATAAATTATACATCATGGTAATGGGTATTAAAACTACCAAGGATATATTCCATAATATTGAGATGTTTTATGAAAAAAAATGTGAAGACTAAGGAATCTAAACATTAGATTTAGATAGCTAAGTTTGTATTCATATGAATAGATGATTATGAGGATATGAATGGATATTTCACTATGGTTAATGAAATATTCAGACATATTATAGGGTATGGAAATAATATGGATGATTAAATTATTATAAATAAGTCGATGATGAATTTAATTGATAGATTCAATATAAAGATATCTAACTTTGAGGATATATGAGGCATATCCATTTATTAGTTTCACATCACCCTCATAAACCATAAAATGTGTAAATATTTTTTTTTAAGAATTAAAAAAGAAAAGATGGAATTTAAATCTATGAAAGAATTGAGAGGAAGGTTGAAACTGACCCAGATTCAAAAAGTGGTGAAGAAAAAAAGTAAATATCACAAGCAATACATGTCCATTATATCTAAGAAATTGAGAAGAGGGAGATGTAAATATAAAGGTATCATTCCTCTTAAATTATTTAGTTTAAAAGGTATTTGGAATTTTTAAATTGACTATCTAAAGAAGAATTTTTTTGAAACTGAAAGTGGTGATGACAAAGAAGAATTTTCTAAGAGAATATATATGAAATATAGAAAAAGTGACTCTAAAAAGAATTATAATTCCTCAAGAAAATCTTGGAGAAATTTTATGATCAAAGAAAAAGGTGAAGATTTATCAACATGGAGTGAGTCATAAAAATAAGGTGCTTATCAAAATCACATAACCTTCATGACTCTTACCAAGAAGAATAAAACCTATTCAAGTAATGATCAGGGGGAATATTAAACCACCATTGAGTAAATGTTTAGATCAAAACATGAATCCTAACTTGAGAAAAATAGAAATATAAATAATTTATTTATGTTTCTAAAAAATTTAAAACAAATTTGAATTATTAAAGAGAGTGATATCATTGAGTAGATTTAATTTTCTAAGGTGAAAATTATAGAATAGGGTAATATTCTAGAAGATATCAATGAAAAGTTGGTTGTAATATAAGATGATATGCATGAGTCATAATCTAGGTGTATTAGTTAAAACACTTTGAAGACAATGGAAAAACATTATGAAAATGATGTTGAGATTTATGTTGAATCAACTAAAGTTATAGAGAATATGAATCCAAAGAAAAAGGGAAAAGTAAATTCATAATATTCCTATGAAGTGAATTCTATTTCATATTTCAAAATATATTATACTGCCAAAAAATAATAGTTTGGACAAAAAAAATTCCAGAAAATGTCACTCCTATATTAAGTATATATGAGAATATGTTGATAAAATAAAGGATCCCATGATAGAAGAAAATTATAGGCTAGAGTACATTTAAATAACAATTATTTTTCTACCAATAGTTTAATCAAAAATCGAAAAAAAATATGGATATTCAAAAGATAATGTTGGTGTTGTAAGTAATTAAGAAATTATTATAAATACTAATAGTATAATATGTCATTTCCCTAGAATTGGAATGAATCAAAGGGGAGTATATTTTGAAAGAAGATAATTAGCTTTGTTATAATGAGAAACATTATTAGAATATAGATGTTTAGAGATATAAAATCTATAGGTATATCTATAAAAAATAGATATAATTACCTAGATGATATTTATGGAAGGTGTGACCAATAATGTGAAAATTTATATTTTATATGAAAATAATTTTAGGAAAAGGTTTATAGGCTACTGAAGTAAAGATATATCAAAGATAAAGGAGGATTCATAACCACTCTACACAAGTTAGTTCTTTTCAAAGGATAGAGGTGAGGAAGTAATAATGGAATTTTTATGATAAAGATGGAAAATAATTTTCACAATAAGTATAGTGGTTATAAAAAATTGATAGATGGTAAGTACATGATATGTTTTATAGGACGTTTTAGAATGTTAGAAAAAAACTCAGAAAATAATTCATTAGTAAAACCATATTTGGTTAAAAATTAAGAGACAAAGCAGAATGTATATGATTATGAGTTTTATTTTATGGATAAGGAAAATTATATTCCACACAAATTGATAATTGGAAATAAGAAATAGACTATTCTAAATTTGAATATTTATAATTGAAATTTCAATCAAGGAATGAAGAGATCTTAAAGAGATAAAGCTGAAAGATTTCAATTGGGAGGAAACTCTCAACCTCATTGATCTCCTTAAGGAGTAAAATAACCACCTCCTTATTCCATTATAACTTTATTTATTTAAACTAATGTGTAATAAATTAACGAATACATTTTAAGGGAGATCTGGTTGAGTACTACAGTCACTATAAATAGAGAAATAAGATTTCATCATATTGTCTTGTTGAAGAAAATAAATTGTGGTTAAGATATGAGTTCATCATATAAGAGGGTGTTTCTATGGTGATATGGCTATAAAAGTTGAATTTTTCCCAGAAAATATGGAATTATGTACAATACACTAATAAATATAATGTTGAGGTATATAAATCACATTTTCCCCTTAGTTTTTAAAAACAAATTTTAATGTTAAGGGGGAGAAATGTTTGATGATAAATAATAGAGAGTATATTATCTTGTACTTGAAATTTATGATTTTATTTTTGAGTTGAGTGTATTGTATGCATTTTTAAAAAAATCTATTGTAAAAACCCCCAAATGAAAAAATTAAAGTGGTATAAAATGATAAATATATTAATTGATATCATTGATGTATTGGTTAAATATGTCTTGTTTTATACACTAGGTTAGCCCAAATAGATTTAATGTTGAATAAATAAATATTAATTGATAAAAATTATGTGGTTTCATCCTTCCCTCAAAATTTTGGATCATGTTATAATTTGAATAAAAGCTGGAGAATAAGTTTCTGTGAAAAACAATAAAAATGGTTGAAAATGAGTGCGGAAAATCCAATATATTTTATTTTAACTTACTTTCAAAAAATTGGAGAAGATAAAATTGAATTTATAAGAGCATTAGGTATTGACAACAAACCTGAAGGGGTATATTACAGTACTTAAATGTATTTGTGAAGATGAGTTGTATTTTTTTAATATAATTTGTGTGTAAAGTTGGCATATGAGAATAAAGTTGTTACCATCATAAATAGAAAACAAAAATGAAGTTTCATTACGGCTATTTTGATTAATTGATTTTTAAGTTATCATCTCATTAAATTGTGATGATTTCGAAGTTGGCATTAATTTTGGTCAAAGACCTGTGTTTTTTGATGAATAGATACATTTTTACAATAGTTTTTAAAGTTTTTATAGGAAATAAAACTAGTTGAGAGATTAAATGATTAATATTATGGAATAAAGAGTCTATATGAAGTAATGGAAGAATATCCAAGGATTTTGGAAGTCACAATAGTAATAAATTGAAGAAGATAGTAGTTGGATGAGGTTTTGTGTTGAATTTGAGTCATTTCGAAGTCCCTTTATTGATTGGAAGAAGTTTTTTATTTATTAAAGGAATTAATAATTTCTATGTGGAAGTATAGAAAATGTATAAACCCCTAAAATTTTATAAGACTCATGGTTTATGCACAATAATTCACTAATAGACAAAATATGTCATGGGATAATCATGTAAGATTTTTCAAAAATATTATAATACTTTCACATAATATAATAAGAATTTGATCAACTTTTTAAGGAGTTGTATACTATGTAATTATTTTAGGGGAATATATAATACTTTATGGTATTCAATAAGACTCATGAAAATTTTTTATACCTTATAATTATTTTTAAGACATCTTTAAGAGTTTTGTAAGATTTTCTCATAGGTTCATTGGACTTACTATGTTTTACAAAGTATCAGAGGTGGGATAAAAATGTGACAATGGAATTGAATTATAGAGATCCTATAAGTCTCTTAATGTCTTATAGAAATATTAGTAATAAAAAAATTCACAAATGAAAAATAATTATAGTGAACCCTTGTAACAACCCAAAAATCCAGTAACCTAGAGCTAGTGTTTATTTTGTTATAATTTTATAGAATATATAGATCACAATACCCCAAATTATATGGTTTAGTGGTCTTGGTAAATAGATACATAAATGGATATTACATCACTTTTAAGCTTAAATTAAATAAAATAAATATAATATAACATTATTATTTTTCCTTCCAAAACATTCTTATCATGTAATTAATATCCATGGTTTCCTAGGAAAATGTAAAACAATATAAAGAGGTAATCTTGAATTCTCACCAAGGGGTAGCATATAGAAAAAACTATTACGACATAAGCATGGAATAAATAATATGGAAGAAATATATGAGTAAAATAATTCTATAACAAAAGAAACTATGAGAAAAATAAATCCTTAGATAACATAACAATAAATAAACACATGGATAATGATAAATGGTCTCTTGGTGATAAAATTTTTAATTTTAGAAATCATAAATATACTATAAATGACTCATAATAAGACATTGTGCATAAATGGGTAATCATTTTACAAAAAACCCAACTATTTTATATCATAATATCTACTTATTCATTGAGGGTCTATATAATTCTAGGTCCCACCCATCACATAATAAGGCCAATGTATTTATCGTATAACAAGGGCAGTTAAATAATACATATAATAATGTTCCCTAAGGAACCTCTTATATATTCATGTATATGTAATCAATAGTTTTCCATATATAAATACTGGATATATATAATATCCATATTTTCCCATTAAATTGAATAATAAGGCTATCTAGTTGAATATCCCTAAATCGGTTAGAATCAATAGGGTATTCACATTATAATAGAACGTAACCTTATTAATGGAATTATAACAAGGTAGTAGTGAAGGGAGAATTCATTATTTAATGATATCGAAAGTATATAATCCTTCATTATTATTTTTAAAGAGCTTTTGAATCCTCTAAAGTATATCCCTCAAGAGTATCAAACCAGGTGTGTTGTTAGGACCATTAGTTGTGCATTAAGTAAAGATTGAGTTAATACCCAAAATATTATTTTATAGTTATTACCCATAGGTAAAACTAATATAGAACATTTATCCACTTTTTTTAATCCAAATATATATTTTATTTCCAGGAAACCACACACTCTATACTTTACCCCAAAAATTGTTATTTTATTGTTATGGTAGTGTTTGACCATTATAATTTCATAATAATGTAGTTTAATTAGATATAATGGTTATCTATAATTGATAATATAAAAATGAATTTATAATAATGAATTATAATAATATATATTATTGAAAAGAAATGAAATTGAGGGATTTTAAAAATAAAGGTAGAGAATATATTAGGAATTATTACCTTTCAAAGTGGATTATAAATGATTAAGAGGAACACATTAAAACCATAGAAACACCATAGAGATACTCTTGAGAGTGGAAATGGTAATAAATTAATTATTAATTTCTTTGTAGTATAGAGTAATGTGATAGTGGGTGGGCATTGATAGAAAATGAGGAATAATTAGTTATTAATTTATAAACCTAGGCCTTGGAAATATAAGTACTGTAAAATGAAAAAGTATTGTCTTAACTGTGGTTTAAGTTCATGGTTTTTCACATTTAAGACATTGTTTTTTATATGTTAATATTTTAGAACATAAATATACTATTTTTTTTAAAGTGACATGAACTGGAAAACCAGTTCATGTTGAGGTAATTTATTTAATCAAAAGGTTATAAAGGAAATTTGAGGTGTAATATGCTTACACCATCACAAAGTTAAGGGTACAATTCAAGATTAACAATGAAGAATATAAAAGTGAAAGTGGAGTTTCCATACCTACTCTTTACTTCATGAGAAGACCCTTATTTTCCAGGAGAGATTGTATAAAATCCAGAGCTCATGGAGAAGGAATCCAACCTTCCTATTTAAAGTCAGAAGTAAATCAGTAGCAAGGAGACATAGAAGATCTCCTCTGCAAGTTTTTAAGAAGTCCAGATGATTTCAGAAGAGTTCTTCAAGCCAAACAGAGGTGCAAGCAAACTTCTGACAAAAGTCAAAATTTCTATCCCAATCTCCAACGCAAGAGATCTGCAGCATCATGCAACTGGATGACAAGCATAACACATAGCAACACTTAAAAGGAACCATAAAGCATCAAAAATGTCATGATGTAGAAGATCAAGAGAAAGCAGACCAAGCATCATCTATAGAACCACTTTAAGCTGAAAAGCTGCAGGCTTCCAAACAGCATCTCCAGTGCATATCTCTCAGGAGCAGCAGAATAGACTTCAAAAAATGGGGGAAAATCCTCAACAAACATTGTATCAGGATAAAAACAGGCTCCCTTTTGTTCCAAAGAGAATCTTAGACATCAATTGAAGAAGAAAAACCAACAAACAGTGCATCCCTATTGCATGCCATCTTAGAAAATCCAGAATCACATTAGGCAGCATGACGACTAAGGATTGAAGAAATAAAAGAAAATGATTCAGAGAAATTTCTAAAATAGATCCATCAAGACAGTAAGAAATTTAAAATCTAGTCTTCATAGAGAAAAATATCATCTAGCAAAAAAGCAAGAACAAAAGTGGATCAAAGCTGGAAATTAGACTTCCGAAACATGATCAGGTTAGGAAATCTTTCCTGATTATTTCATTGAATATTTCCTGCTTTGCAGCCAAATAGGCGCTCTTAGTGATCTCTCATTTCCTAAAAGAATTGTATAGGGTTTCATCACTGAGTCCCGCCGAAGAATCAGGAGCTTAACAAGCTGGCATATTATGTTTATCAACCCTTTCAGCTTGTTTCTCCTTCTGTACATGTTGATTTGCAATAGGGGAAGATACATTATTTCTAGCAATGTCCAAGGAACGAGTGACAATAGTCCTCTCCACATGTGAAAAATCCCTACGTTTTCTAGTTTTTTTAGGATTGGGTGTAATAAACCCATCTACATCCACTATTGGTTTCTTACCTTTCCTGTCCATGTCCCTTAGGTATTTCTCCTCAATATTAGTAGATTTATCTTCCTCATCACTTTGTGAGAGACTATCTTCAGATGCATCACAGCTCTCCTTTTCCTCATCTTCCTGAGTGACTTCTTTTATTTTTGCTATCGACCTATCTTCAAGTAAGGTTGAGGGACTATGATGGAGATTTGCATTCACAAAAGTGGATGAAATCTCCTTCTCGCCCATATCCAGAGAAGAACTTACCTTAGAAGTCCTGGGGACATACTTGGCAATAAGAGTCACAATATCATCAGCAGAGTTTGATTTAGGAGGATCAATGTTAATTTTAGCATTAGCTTTTTCTACCCAAACTGCTTTGCAACGAGGTTGAGGTGGTTCAAAATTTTTTGACTCACAATCCTCCATAGTATGACCCACTTTGTAGAAGCAATTACAATATGGTGGAACATTTTCAAATACCACCTCTTGAGGATAACCTTTATCACCATTCTGGAGCCAAAATCTGGAAGGCAATGCTTGTGATATATCAATCTCAGTGCAGATCCTAGCCACTGAGGGATTAGATAAGTTCAAGGTGGTAGAATCTAATCTAATTGGAGTTCCAAATAGACTTGCAATGGCAGTTAGAGCGCGCTGCTTAAAGAGATGTAGAGGAAAACATGGGAAACCGATCCAAATTGGAACAATAGGGGGATCAGAACCTATTTCAAAATCTGGAGACCACTTGAAGACCTTCATAAAAGCCCCCCAAAAAGACCATGAACCTCAAATCCAAAATCGGTAATAGTCATTATCCGAGGAGAACCGAAACACAACATTCATAGAGTTTAGAAGTCCAATCTGAAAGTTTGTAAAACTTATGTTCTCAAGAGTTTTGCGTAAGAAGAACAGAGAAGGGTGATTTTTGATAAAGCAACCTATAAGAACAAATCATAGGTCTGAAGCAAGATCGTGTACCTCATCCTTGGAGAACACAATCGTTGATAGACCTCTGTGTCTGTAGGTTTTTGGAGCAATAAAGCCGGAGGCCTTCGATTCTGTGCGTGGGATTCTACCCGAGACCACATCTGCGAAGGATCTCTCATCTTGGAACCCTTGATCGGCAAAGTTAGGGTTAACACATCTATCACCTGAGAGCGTCGCCTTCATCTCCTCAATCTTCATTTATCTATTTAAATATAATTTTTCCAAAAAATATTATTTTTAAGTTCTTAATTTTCATTTTAGACATTGATGTTATTCATAAGTTTTTAAAATAATTTTTATTCATTAAAATACATTATGCTGTTAAAATAAATAATGTTTTATTTTTTATTCAATTAAATTAATTATTACCTCATAATTTTTCCATAATAATTATCATATATGCTTATTGTATTTTACTATTTAACAATAAATTTGATTGTCACCTAAAATTTTGAAAAAAATCACCATTGGATAATTTTTATGTGTTGATTTCAAATATAAGGTCATTATTATGATAATAATTTTCTATAAATGAGAATTTAAATTTTTAAATAAATCTATTGTTGTATTTCAAAACCATTTGTTTGGCACCAAAAATTTAAAAACTCTTTCATATGGTAAAATTTAATTTATTCTAAGTCATATGAGGGTAATTATATTTCTATTCATTTATTTATATGATTTTTTAATAATTATAATTATATTTTTATCAATTTGTTTTATTTTCGTTATTTATACACTTACATGAATAATTTTTTCATTAATAAATCTCCCATGTTTCTTCTTCCAACTTTTTATTCCTCATAATAACTTTCACCATTTGGGACTTTTGATTCTATAAAACATTCTCTATAGTGTCAAGAATCTATACGAGCTCTTCAATATATGAAAATTTTGGCTCCAACTCTATTTCCTTGGTGGTGAGTACATGCATTGAAACATGGAAGATGCCATGTAATTCAAAGAAGTTAGGTAGAAAATCCAAACAATAATCCATAGCTCCAATTCTATCTAAAATCTCAAAAGGAACAATTTAACTTAGACTTATCTTCCCCTTATTACCAAACCAAATGACTCCCTTCCATAGTGATACTTTTAAGAAGAAAATATCACATACTTGGAATTACAATTACTTCCTCTAATTATCAGCATAGAATGTTTATCTACTCTTAGTATCCTTGATATAATTCTAGATAGGTCACACCTTATTATTTTTTTCCTTAATGATTTCTAGACCGACAATATTACATTACCCAAAGTTTTTCAAACATGTTGGAGTATGACATCTTTTACTATAAAATTCCTTATATAGTTCCATTTTTATGTTGAAATTGAAGTTTTTACTATATAAAAATTCCACTAGATGTAGGTATTGGCTCTATATTCCTTGAAATCCAAGTGATCAATACCTCGATGTGTCCTCTAAGGTTTTAGTGGTATTTTTAGAGTTTCTATCAGTTTTAGGATGATAAGTAATGTTCAAATGTCTCTTAATGTTAAAATAATTTTGAAGACTACTCCAAAATATTGATGTGAAAGGAGGGTCACAATCAGATACAAATGATAATGGAACACCATAAAGTCTCACAACATCATTGATATAGATTCATGTGTGATGTTCATGGGATTGATCTTCCCTTATTTCTAAGAAATGTGAATAATTGGTAAGGTGGTCTATAATAACCCATATAACCTCATTTCTATTTGATGTATTTGGAAACCTAGTAACAAGGTCCATAAATATATTGTTTAACTTCCAAATTGGTGTGGGGTGGGGTTTTATGACACCCTTTGAAAGTTTTTTCTCATCCTCTACTTACTGTCATGTTGGGAATCTTGACACAAAGTCATTAATTCCCCACTTAATGTTTTACCACGAAAAGTTTTCTATTAGATCTTAATACTTCTTGGTAATACCTATATATATAGATAAGTTTATTCTATGAGCATTACTAGAAATTTCCTATTTCGATCAGGTATTTATGGTATGAAAATCCTCTTTCCAAACATCAACACACCATATTCATAGATGAAGATTTTTAATCTCTAACCTTTCATGGTTTTGATATTTTTTAAAACCCTATCATCTTATTGAGACCACTTTATCTTCTCTAATAAATATGGTTCATAAATTACATGGAAATGAAATGATTTTTCCCCTTTCTTGGTAATTTTCATGTGCAACATTATTAGATCCATGATCATTGGATCCTTTTTCATCATCATCATAGATAAAATACATGTATCCTTCATACTCAATAAATCTAACACCTTGTTTTCCTTCCCATAGTGGTGGTATAATTCACAATCACAGTCCATGAGTAGTTTCATCAATCTACTGTGTATCTTTTTGATCTCTTTGTGCATGAATATATACATTAAAAACATTTCATTCATATATATGTCACATATTTCACTATAAAGATAGTTTCTCAATATCTTTAAAGAAAATATTACAGTTACTAGATCAAGATCATGATTTGGATAGTATTTTTCATGGGTTATTAATTTCCTTGATACATAAGAAACAACTCTTTCATTTTCAATACGGACACACCATAGTCCTTTCTTTGATGCATCATTGTATATAAAAAATTCCACCTTTCCAATTGGTAAATTTTCTATTGGTTTGTTGATTAATCACTTATTTAGTTCCTAAAATCTTTCATTAGATTCTTTTTGGTTATGTGAATTTGACACATTTATGTGTCAACTTGGTTAATAGATTATATAATCATTAGAAAATTCACAAAAAATCACTAATAGTAACTAGATAATCCAAATAAACTATGTATCTTAGTTATATTCATTAGTGTAGTATATTATTTAACTACCTTAATCTTTATAGGGTCAATAAATATTTCATCCTTAAAGACAATATGGCTAAGAAAAAAAACTTGTTGTTTCCAAAATTCAAACTTACTGAATTACCTTTATAGATCCATATCCTTTAGAATCATGAGGAAAATTTTTAAATGGTCTTAATTATATTCATATCACTTATATTATATTTGGATATCATCAATAAAAAACACAAAAAAATTATCAAGATAATCCCATAGAACTCTATTCATCATATCTATAAACACATAGTGTGTATTTTTTAACTCAAAGGGAATTAATATGAACTCATAATTCCCATACCTTGTAAAAAAAATTCATTTTTGGTATATTATCCTTATTTTATTTTAATTTATGATAAACATAATAGAAATAAATCTTTGAGAAGTATTTATCTTCTTAAAGTTGATTAAACATATCATCAATTTGACGTAAAGGATATGTGTTCTTAATAGTAATGGAATTGATTTCTCTATAGTTAATGCATAACCTCATATAACCAACCTTCTTCTTCAAAAATAAGATAGGTTCACCAAAATGTGAGACACCAGTGTATATGAATCCCTTATCACAATTTTTTTTATTTTTTTTCTTTAATTATTCCATTTCCATGAGATCCATTCTATATGGAGTCTTAGATATGGGATTTTCATTATAAATAAGATTAATAAGAAATTAAAATTAATAATTTGGTGGGTATCTAGTTAATTAATCAATAAATACATCAATATAAACCCTTATAATAGATACATCCTCAGTTCTAAGAATATCCTTCTCCTTATTCATTTCATATTCTCTCATAATTTTATTAACATGATCCACTAGAGGTGGTTCCAAACATGACTCAGGAAATGAAGTCTCTCATTTAAAAATAATGGATTTTAATTCTATTCTTAGAGATTGTAATATTATTATCATGATAATAATTTTTTTTAATATACTTTGATATCCAATCCATCCCAAGGATTATATAAAAGTCTACCATTGGTATTATAAATAGTTTTGTAATTAAGGAACCTCCATGAATTTTAATAGAGATAGGCCAATATATTTTCATTTCTCTAGGAATTACACCAAAATTTTAAATTTAAAAATAATTACATAATGTGTTTATGGATGATTTAAGTTTTTTATAAAACATTCTAGGTATAATTGAGTGCATAGATTCAAAATTAAATAATTTATTAGATAACATTTTTTATGATCAAAATTCCTTTCATAACATCATTATTACTTCAAATTATATTATTTCAATTGTATAAGCCCTAAATTGATCCCTTAGTATCTTATGAGGTATATTCCCATGCCACTTAGAGAATTTATTTGACTGGTATCCAATATACTTGAAATTGAAGCATCAAACATTAGTTTTTATCTCTTTCCCTTGAACTCATTAAATCTATAGTCATTATATCCACACAAAAATAAAACTCCCAATCCCATCAAGAATTCCCTAGGTTTTTTCTTCCCATAATTATTACATGTTTTAAATTATACCCTTCTCTTATTTTCCTTGGATAATTTTCTTTCAAAATAGTGTTAATCCACCCTCTTATTCTCTTACTTCCCTTTAAATGTAAAAGACTTAGAGAAATCTTTCTCAATTTGATATCACTAATTATTATCTCTTTGTATGAGTAAAATTTTTGATAGATGAATTCATTTCAAAGGATTGGATTCAACCCATCAAATAATTAACCAATATTTATTTTTATATTATGTACATAGTTTTTATAATGTTTTACTAATCTTGTAAAGTTATATTTATAATTAGTCGCAACTTTCTCTTCCTTTTGTCCAAAATTAAGGAATTTTTCCCATGTCAACTCTTTGCTAATAAGTAAAATACCCTTCTAGGAATATCAAATAAAAAAATTACACTCCATACTTTTTATCTCTCTATATCTCCTTATTTTTGTCTAGAACCAAATCCAACCATTGATCAATAACTCTCCTTAGAAAATATACAGCTATGATTAATTTTTCTCATTCACTATGTCCTAAAGTAAGGAATATCATTTTAGACCACTTTGTGGTGTGTTGTATTTTTTCAATGGTTTTTTATGAATTAGGATATTTCATTGATGTCAATATATTAAACTATAATTAAATAAGCATAATTAAATTGAATTTGGGAGACTTACTTATGATTTTATGTTTTGGGAAGAATCCCACCTTGTTGAAGAAGAGACAAATTTCCCAAGTGTTGTGTGATTTTATATTAAGTAACGATTGGATAAAAAATATTAGAGTAATAGAGGAGTTATTTCCTATAGAAAAATTCAAGGATTCATTTATTATTCATGGAAAATTTTATTTTATGATTTGAGGAGTTTCATCCAGTTATTAGATGATGGTCGAAGAAAATATGAGGAGAATAAGATGAATAGTATTCAATCAATGATTAGTGATTCATTTATCATTGATTAAATATCTTGATTACTTTAGGATATGATTCAAGATGTATATTGTAATAAGAAAATCCACTATGAAATTGAGGGAAATCGGATGATGTGTGGTACACTGATCTTCAAATAATTATACATCAGGATATTGGTCATCATAATCATTGAGAAATGAGATGAATATGAAGTTTGAAAGAAGTTGTAAGGTAGAAAAAGGAAGGAGATGATGTTATGTATAATATTTAGAGAAGTGAATATCCACATATGAAAATCTTTATAGATTAATCACATATGTAAATATATATATATATAGGATTTCCCACATAGATAAATCTAAGTACCCAAATGTTCTTCTATGTATAAAAATGTTTACATAGGTGAAATTTCATATGTGATTGGACACGTAAGAAAATGAGCCATATATGAGGATAAACTCCTTATATGAATTATGATTAATCATTTCATGTGATCAAGGATTAATGTAAGGGTTTGTAAATGAGATCACTGTGTATCTTAATCTAAGTATATTGATCCACATATGGTATTTTCAAATAGAGTTATATATAAATGTAATATAAATTATGTGTAAAGGTGAGGAAGAAGGATATTAAGAAGATATATTTAATTTATAATATTATAGGTATGGATAGATTCAATGTATAAAATATTATGATAATTCTCATAATGATTATAGAAGAAAAATTAAATAATTAAGTAGGAATTCTTGAAGTGATTTGCATTATGAGTTATCAAATTAGGTGATTCCAGATGTGTTGTACATTAAAGGAAACATATAACATGAGTTGTGATATAGTAATGTAGAATGTTTAATGAAGGTATAGAAATAAATAACTGTAATATTAGTGCCAAAAATAAAGGGATCCGTGACTGAAAAAATTCGTATTTAATATACATATGATAATACAGTTTGAATATACATATTGTTTGGAGTGATAAGTGTGCGATATTTCTATATATAAATGAAATGAAATAAGAAAGACTAACTAAGTCTTTCGATTATTATTTAAGGAATTTTTTAATGTTATCAAAACAGTGGAAAAATATAGAAAGTCCAATTAATAAAGATTTGTCTCCATTAACAAATATCCCGTAGCATTTTAATTATTATAAAACTTTGTAATTCAAATCATGTGTTCACGTGGTATTATGAATATAAAAGAAAGATAAAAATAGGATGGTAACTAATTTTGTATGTTTTATTATTATATATATTTATACTACAGGTTAATGAAGTATAGTATGATAAGGTATAGAGGAATTTCAACACTATCATTAAAGAAAAAATATTTTAGTGTTAAGAAGCAAAATATTTGACTCAATTATAATCTTCATACACTCTGTGAATTAAATCCAAGAATAATAGAACCAATTAAGATCATACGCACTGAAGAAGAAGATAAGATAAGAGGTCAAAAAATATATAATATGATAATAGAGTGTTGTGAATATCTTTTTCATATGAAGAATACAAATAATAAGAAAAAGAAAAAGAAGATGAAGATGAAGATGAAGTGGGTAGAAGAGAAGAGTGGTTTATAGTTCAATTTCATAGTAATAAGAAGAATATTAATTATCCAAGTTATCCATGAAGTTCATAAGAAGAAGAAGGATTTGTGAAGTCTATTTTTTACATATAAATATGGATATTTAAATTAGTGAAAGAGAATAATAAGATAAGTAAGAAGGTTTTTTCATATTTATATGAAAGTAATATAGGAAAAATAAGAGGACCAAGAAGTACACCAATAATAATCCTAAGGTATAGGAGTCACCTGTGTGAAATAATCACAGAAGAACTATCAAGATACTATAGTGAAACAAACATGAAGGATATACCCTTCTTGTTGTAACTCAATGATTTCTTTTAGTGGGTCATGTGGTCAAGAATTGTTTCTTGAAAGAACTAAATATCATACTTTCTTATTAAAATATGAACCTTGTAAATATCGTATCCACATTGTGAATGTTCCAAATAATTAAATAGTGGTAATAGAATTATAGAATCAATATCTTAACTATTTAAGTAGGAAAATGTATAAAAAAGTTTAAATTGATCTAAAATGGAACCAAACTAATTCACCTCCTAACAGTTTTGAGTATATCCCAAAGTGGTGTTAACAATTATTATCATAGTGTGGTTCACCAATGATTTAATTATCTATTTTAATTTGTTATATTTTTCAATATTTGATTTTCATTACTTAATTAGAATTTTTTTTGAATATTACTTTACATCAAATCAGAATTCAATCTCTACCAAGACCATGATAAACTAGATAAATAAGGGTAAAAGGAAGTTGATGAAGTTATCCCTCCTTTCCAAATATTAAAAAAGTATAATTTATCTAAACCAATATTCATAATAAAATATATTTTTCTTGTAAAGAGGCTCATTTTTTCTACCAAGGAGATGTATATAACCTCCACCTCAATGAATTTAAATTTTAATAAGTTTTGTGAAAATTCTTGAAAAAAATATCCTTTAAAAGAATATCCAAGTATTATTAGTCATGTTATACCTACAATATCTCTTAAAATATTAGTTTATTGATTGAAATATATTCTATATATCATTCCCAAAGAGAAAATTTTCCTAGTGTGTGGTTTTTTTTGAAAATATAAGGAAGAAAACAACCATCTTGAAGATGAGGTTGATAACATGGAGAAAGAATTACAAGAAAAGCTATTAACTTGTATAAAGATCTCCAAACAATTCAAATAAATGAGTGAAAATTATGTGGATCTTTAATAAAGGTGAACCATGTTAAAATAGGAGTAGCTTAATGAAATCTGAGTTAAAGATGATACCACTAAAAATTTTGAGAAAAAAATCAAGTTTTTAAAGAAGATATTTCTATCAAGAATTCTGAAATTGATGTCAAGGCTAAGAGAATAAAGTATCTTGACACTAGTAAGAAATAATAAAATTTCATGATGATTATATTGATATAATTAAAAAATAAAATGAAGTTATATTTAATGAAATAAAATTTTAGAAATAATTTCTTAAAATAAATTTTCTAAAGTATGAGATTAAATTGGTATATTTGAATAAATTATAAGATAATTATTTATAAGAATCCGATGGAATAAGTTATGCTACCAAATAATGTTTCTTAGATTATTATACTAATAAAATACCCCAATAATATGGAAATAATATTATTACATCACCTAATTATCATTCTCATGTATCCTTGAATGAAGGGTACAAACCATACCATTTTTTGAAAATTTTCCTAAATATGTTTACATGGACATTGCAGGTTTAGAAAAAAAATTAGAAGTATAGATGTATAAAAAATATTAGAATCCTACCACCATTTCCATAGTGGATAGAATAAGTCATAAATCTAGACAATAAGTAGATAAAGTTAAAATATCAAGATATATAGTTGTTTTTTAATATTATTATAGGTTTGGGCATTGTGTATTGGATTATTAGTAAAATAATATAAATTATAAGTCATAAATAAATCAAATTTCAAAGATGGTTAATCTATAAAAGAAACAATATAAACAGACTAGGGTGAATCTATCTACATCAGATGGATGTAAAGAACTTAATATTATATGTGATGTTTGAAATGGCCTTGGTCACAGGAGTTCTAAATGATCGTGTCAAAATGTATCAAAAGATGATAAGAAGGTAGTTTCATATAAAATATAAAAAAAATTAGTTCCATACATGAAAAATAAGTTTATGGGAGTGGAAAATATATATACTCCCAATAAGATTGCAAAGATGGTCAATGGTTCATTCTTGGATAATAAATCCAAGAATTTCAAGAATAATTCTTTATTGAAAAGGTCTGATGACAATAAAGGCACTCCTATTATTCCATGTGGTGACTTCAATAAGGCTTCCAATCATTCCAAAAATATTTTGGTAATCTATATAGAAGATATAGATAAAGAAAAGAAATTAAAATAGGTATAGGAGATGGTTGGTGGTAAAGGAAAAGAGAATATTCTACATAAATATCATGAATTTCTTGAGAGGTTGAAAACAAAAAAAAAATATTATGATAAAGTAGCACTATTTTTGAGGTGTAATATGGTTGGACATACTCCTATAGATTTATTTACTATAATTCCAGTACAAGAAGAGTTCCTAAAGAAAATGAATGTTTCACTAGGAGATAAGTTTTCTATTAAGACTATTGAAAAGAGAAATTTAACACACAAATAAATTGAAGATATGATAAAATTTATTCCAAAAAAAACAAAATCAGATTTAAATAACATATTTGGACTCATGAAGTATGGAGAAACTAGGTTAAGAAAATTATCTCAACCTTACTATTAACATTAATAAAGAGGGAGACCCACCTTATCTCCATAATTTTATGTTTTTTTATTTTAATATAGGGTTTTGAAGGTGAATCATGTTCTCGTCCGAAGAACTTGATAAGGAGTAATGACTGTCAATTCTATATATCCCAGATGAAGAAGTCATCGTCTCATATTGATCTCTCGATTGGTTTTCTGTAAAATTTGATTATAGTATCATATTTTATGGATTTAAATGAAGTGGATTAGATAAACGAATGATAGTAAAGTGAATAGGATGCCATCATAGTTTTATCATACATTAGGAATTCTAAAGGAATGTATTGAACATGTCACCCTTGATGATGATGTGAATGTTTTCTAAGCTAGACATCCACATGAAGATCTTCCATTTTGGTGTATTATCAGCATGAAGTTTCATTTGATTCATATTTTTAAGAGATAATACATTATTAAGATCATGAGGAGTGTCTCGTTGAGGGGATAAAAGTGGAGAATATTGAAGAAAGCTCCATAATTATTATCTCATACAAATATCATTATTCTAGAAAGTGATTAAAAACATGTCATTGAAAATGTATATTTTCAAATTATCTATTCCTTGGTAACTAAAATAAAATCATTGAATTAAGGGTAACAAATATATTTTAAATTAATATTAATAAAATAAAATTTTAAATAAGATTCAGATTTGTTTCCAAGAACTTGCATCATTCCTTATACTTGAATTTTTTTGGCCTCTTTTTTAAAGTGAATATAGGAGTTTTGAATTTATTTATTCTATAAAATATTGGTATAAAAATTATAATCAAGTTATTTTTTCATCCTATTAAATATTCTGATCAATTTTAAGAAAATTAATGAGTTCTTATTTTATCTAGTATCATTTATTTTATAAAAGAAAACTAAGTTTTCTAAATAAAACCCTAATGTTTTCTAAACTAAGCACGGATCGAGTAGAATTAGAATGGAATGTTTAATGTAAATTTACTAAGTATAAATTTATAGCACTTTACCATGTACTTTTTATTTTTTCTCAATAAGGGATTGAGAATATGAAATTAACATTTTATAATAAAGGGGAAGATAAGATGAATAAATCATGAAGAACAAATATTGACATATCATGTCCTGAGGGTCTTGAAAAAAATACATTGGGATGGATTATTGAGATAAGTTTTTGGTGTGTTGTATTTGTTTCCAATGGTTTTTAATTAATTTTAAGATTTCATTGATTTAAATATGTTTAATGATAAGTAAAGAAGAATAGTTAAAATGAAGAGGAGATATTTACTTTTTGAATAACCTAATATTGTTGAAGAAGAGACAAAGTTCCCAAGTGTTGTGTGATTTGATATTAAGCAATGATTGGATAACACATATTAAAAGAATGGAGGAGTTATTAACTCTGGAAGCATACGAATAATTATGTATTATTCAAGGAAAAATAAATTTTAAGATTTATGGAGGAAATTTAATATTTTAGTTGTTCCATATAGGTATTGGAAGAATATTGAAGAAAATATAAGGAGAAGAAGATTAATAATATTTAGTCGATGTTTGTGGATGTATTCCTCATTGATTAAATATCATGATTCCTTTAGTCTTTGATTCAAGATACATATTGGAAAAATAAAATCCTCGGTGAAATGGATGGAAATTGTATGATGCAAGGTACATCTATCTTCAAATATTTATACATCATGATATTTCTCGTCATGATCCTTTAGAAAATAGATTAAGATGAGGTTTTAAAGGAGGCAGAAGGCAGAATAGAGAATGAGAAAATTTTTAGGAAATTATTTAAATAATTTTAGATCCATGTATGCAAATATTTATACGTACATAACTAATATAAATAACTACATATGGTATTTACCATGTATATGAATCCATGTATTTGAATGGTCCACTAATTATAAAAATGTTCAGGTAGGAGAAACTATATACATGATTTTTCACATGAGTGAATGGTCCATGGATGAGGATGAACTATGTATGGGGATTATATTTGATTGATATACATGATCAAAACTTAAGGTAAGGGTTTTTAAAATAGATCAACATTTATCTAAAACCATGTATACCAATCCACATATGGGAATTTCAAATGGAGTTACATGTAAAGGTAATATATTTTTTCTGTAAAGTTGAAGAAGAAGGAGATGAAGAATATATCTTGAATTCCAAATATTCTACGTATACTTATATTTAGTGTATCAAATATCAAAATAATAATAATAAAGATTATAATATAAAAATTGATGAAGAAAGAAGGAATTCATGGAGATATTTACACCAATGGTTTATTGAATTAGGTGATTCCAAATGTGTTATACTTCTAAGGAAACATATACCATGAGTTGTGATATCATAATATAGGATGTTTAATCAAGGTATAGGAATAATGAATCATGAGTTGAGTGTTGTAAAGCAAGGTATCCATGACCATAACTAATAAATATTTAATAAGCATACAACAATATAGTTTGAATATGTGGATTTAATGGAGTGATGAGTGTGTGATATTTATATATATTATGGATACAAAATAAGAAGAAAGAACCAAGTATATTTCCAAGTCTTATGGGAATGTATGCATAATATCAAAATATTGGAAAAATATAGTGGCTGATTAATGTGGATCTAGATAAAAGTGGTTATTAAATATCCAATTTATTTGAATTACCATAAAACTTGGTAATTCAAATCATGTGTTAATGTGGTATTGTAAATAAAAATAATGATAAAATTGGGAAGGTAACTATTGTTGCATGTTATATATATATATATATTACATGTTAATAAATTATGGTATGAAAATATTAAGATGATTTTTGATACTGTCATTCAAGAAAGAATATTTTGGTGTTAAGAAGAATGAGACCTGACTCAATTATAATCTTAATACACACAATTTTTTAAAAAAATAATAAAATAACCAATGAAGATCATATTCGATAAAGAAGAATAAGATAATAGAGGAGAAGATGGGGGAATATAGTAGAAGAGAAGGGAGTGTTATGCATATCTGTTTGAATAGGAAGAAGATGATGATGTTGAAGAAGAAGAATAATATGGGAGAAGAGAAGAGTATTGTGTATTTCTGCTGCACATAAAGAAGGAAAATAAAATTTGGTTGAGTAGGTTATGAATTTAATAAGAAAAAGAAGGATATATATAGTCTAGTTTCAATGGATAAATAATGGTCTTTTAGTTAGTGGAATAAAAGAATATGATAATTAATAAGGTGTTTTCATTTTATTGTGAAAGTAATAGAGGAAGAATAATAATTCATGGTAGAATTCCTACAATCATCATAATGTGTAGGAGATACCTATGTGTGAGGAGAACTAATGCACTATCAAGAGATTATATTGAAATAAAAGTGATGGATATACCCTACTTTATGTAACTAATTTATTGATTATAGTGTGTCATGTGGTCAAGTATTTTTTCCCAAATTCACTAATGATTACCCTTTCTTATTGATAGATTAACCTTATAAATATTGTGTCCACTTTTCATGTGTGTGAGATTAAGAATAAAAGAGAGGTAAGATAATGGGAGAATAGAGATCTTAACTAGGAAAATAGGTAGATGTATAAAAAGGTTAAAATTAATCTAAAATTAAACCAACACTAATTCACTACCCTAACCCCTCTCAGTGTTGAGTATACCCCAAAGTTTTTGCTAACAATATCTTTTATAAGGACTTGATCCATTATCCTGCCGCTAATGGATTAGTGGTTCCATTGAAATTTAGGGGTATACACCTCATGAAGTGATCAAATGTTGTCACACCATAATGAGATGAAATAGATTTTTCCATATAGGAAAGGTTATTTTTCATATCCTAAGTTAAATGCCTAATATATTCATAATATTCTCATCTCAAACACCAACATCATTGAATTTTTTATTACAGTAATCTCTACAGTAATTATGATTTTTATTCCTTCCATTAGGTGAAATATCAAGAAAATAGAATGTATTTAATTAGTCTATTAAAAAACTTTTAATTATAAATCATAGTAAAAAAATTATGCATTTATTATAAATGAATATCATGTAATTTTAAAATATTTATAGAATATATTAAGGGTTTTTTCATAAATTTATATTATCTAACTATGATCTTATAAATATAGTTCCTAAGGCTTATACTAAACATGATTTTATATAAACTTTAATAACCATAAAATCAAATAATCTAAATCTGGTGGTTATTTTATTATAATGTTGCAAAATAAATAGATCTAAATGAACATGATCTAATAGTTTATAAATATTAGTAGAAAGATACATAAATGAACATTAAATCACATTAGAGTTTAAATTGAATCAAGTAAATATAAGAGAACTTTATTATTTCCCCTTGAAATTATTTATATCACATATAGTAATATTTATGGTTTCCTAGGGAAATGGGAAACAATATAAAGGGCTGATCTTGAACACTCAATAAGGGGTAGTGTATAACAGAATCTATCATAGCATGAGCATTGAATAAATTGTATTATAGGAATAAATAAATATAATAATTCCATAAAAAAGGAAACTACGATCATAATATATCCATGAATAACATAATAATAAATAAACACATGGATAATAATAACCAGTCTCATAGTGTTGGAATGCATAATTTCAAACATGATAAATATACCATCAAGTAATCATGATAAGACATCATACAAAAATGGGTAAATATATAACAAATACTCAAATAGTTTCTCTTATGAGACCTACTGATGCATCATGGGATTATACGATTATAGGCCCCACCCGTCACATAAAAAGTCGAATGCATCTAGCATATAAAGAGAATGGTTAAATAATACATATCATAATGTTCCTTAAGGTACCTATTAAATAGTGTTATCTATGTAATCAATATATTTCCGTATATAAATAATAGATATACACAATATCAATATTTCCCCATTCAATGGAATAATATGGCTATCTAGGTAAATATCCCTCAGTAAACTTAGAATCAATAGGGTATTCACATTGTAATAGAAAGTACCATTATTAATGTATTGATAACAAGGTAGTAGTGAAGGGTATTTTTATGGTGTAGGGATATCAATAGTATATAATCCTTTATTATGTTTTTTAAAGAGATGATGAATCATCCAAAGTATATCCCATGGGAGTGTCAAACCAGGTGTGCAGTTAGACACCTTAGTTGTGCACCAAGTGAAGATCGATTTAATACCCGACCAATATTTTTCAAGGTTATTACCCCAAAGTTAATATAATCTATAGAATGCATCCATATTATTGTATCCATTTAAGGATGAAATTACTAGTAAACCACATATACTTTACCTTACCCAAATTTTAGGATGTTTTATGGCTATGGGCGTGTTTGGTCATTATAACAGCTTGAAAAGTTAGTATAATGATGGGAATGGTGATATATCATTGATATTATAATAATGAATTTATATAAATGAATCATAATAACATTTCTCATTAAAATTAAAAGGAAATGGAATTATTACAAGAATAATGAAAGAGAAGAGGTTAAGAACCCTTACCTTGTAAAGTGGCTTCTTAAAACTTGTGAGGAACCCATTAGAACCTTATAAACTTCTTAGAGTGACTCTTGTGAGGGGAAATGAGAGTCAACTAATTATAAATGTCTTTGGAGAGAAAATTAAATGGATAATGGGCGGGTATTTATGGAAAATGAAGGAGAAATTTTTATTAAAATATAAACATGGGCCTTGGAAATATAGGTTGTGGAAAATGAAAAACCATTGGCTTACCCATTGTTTTATTTCATTATTTTTTAAATTTAGAAATTGTTTATAGTATTTTAATATTTTTGAACCTAATTGCATCATTTTATATTAATTTAGATATGGAAAAATAATTTTTCCAAAAAATATAATTTTTAATTTCATAATTTCCATTTTATACTTTGGAAAGTTATTCATATGTTTGAAAAAGTATTTTAATTTATTAAAATATATTATATTGATAAAATAAAATATTTATGGTTATGGATTAACTTATATTAATTATTCAGCTATAAATATTTTATAATACTTATCGTATATGCTTACTATATTATACTATGTACTTGAAAATTGGCTGTCTCTAAAATTGTTTAAAACTATTGGATAATTTTGATGTGATAATTTCAAATGAAAATTATTTTTTATGGAAATATTTTTATATGTATTATAATTTTAAATTTTAAATAACTCTTTTTTTTATTTCAAAATTTTGTGTTCGAACCCAAAAATTTAGAAATAATTTATTCTAGAAAATCTTATTTTTGTTCTAAGTCATATATGTATAATAATATTGATATCAATTGATTAATATAATTTTTTTAATAATTAATAATTATATTATTATCAAATGATTTTTTTATTTTATTAGATAGTTTTATGAATAACTATTTCATTACTATTACAATGGTCACATTCCAACTGTCATATTACCCCTTATATATACACTTAATTATAATATACAGAGATCATTCATATTTATATCTTAATTCTTATACCATTTCTATTCTATTGATTATTGTTTTAATGATAATAGTAATGTATCTTACATATTTTTCATTCATTTTAGAGTATGATCTTCCAAAGATAAAGATTGTGGTGGCGGCTTATATTTCTTTAAGTTATATCTCCCATGTTGTGGCTATTATTTTGAATGAAATTTTGTTTTTTTGTGTGGTACTATGTTTTATACCATTGTGATTATATAATAGAATTTTCATTGTGAATTATTTATTTACGATGGTATAATATCATGTCTTATATCCTATAAGAATTATAAAGTCTTATGAGAATATCAATAATGCCTAAAATTTTGAAAATAGAAGGATCTCACCAGGGAATTCTTAATACTTATGATGTCTTATGAGAAAATCAATTTTCTGAACAAAATATTTGAGAATTATAGAATAATTTTTTTTGATGGAAATTAAATTTTGATGATTCCAAAAAGATTTTCTTACTAGATTTAATTATCATAATTAATTTGAATAATTGTGATTCAAGATGGAATATTGGGAGATCTGTGCTATAAGAAAAAGTGTCATTCCAAATTATATACAGTCATGGAAGGAGTTAAAATAAATTAAAATCTATTGATTTTGTAGAGTTTTTAAGAGAAAGTAATCTCGAGTTTCCTAAGAGTTAAAAGAAAATACCTTGTATAATATTAAATGAGATTCAAACTAAAAATATTTTAATTTTTAAAAAAGGATTTCAATTTCATAAGAGTGAAGTTTACATACTTCAAATGGAAAATAATATTCATAATATATTTTTTGAATATAAAAGTATGAGAAGAAAAGAAGAATATTGTGAGAGAACCTAATACATGATTCCAAAAGGATAAATCGATTTTTATATTGATGAAGAAGCAAGATGACTATATTCAAGAAGAACCACTGGTGCATTAAATGAGAGAAAGTGATGGAATATGATACATCTTTACGGTGGATAAAGATTTAAAGGAAAAGGAACCAATGGTGTTATTGTAGTGGTAAATCTATAGAGAAGTTTAGTAGTGGGAATTTAATCATATAACTTGTGATATAAACAAATCATCCGGAGATCTAGTGAGAAATATCAAGTGATACTATAGAGAATTTGTACATGAGGAATTAAACACTACTATAAAACTAGGATTATCAAGTGATAGGGATTTAACAACACTAGCTAAAAGTGTTGTTAAATACCCCATTTTCAACACTAAAAAATCACTATTAAATGGGGTCTTTAATAGTGATTTTTATAATGTCATTAAAGGGGGGTATTTAATAGTTCTAAAAATGAATTTTTAATGGGGGCCTATTATCAGAACTTTTAAAAAAGAACTGATAAATGGGATCCTTTATCAGCACTTTTTTAGTAGTGATGATAATTTTATACTTCAAAAAAACTCATTAAAAAATATATTCATATATAAATAATTTTATATTGATATAAATAATATATATATATATTTTAAAATATGTTTTAGATAAGTTAAATAGGCATTTACACTTAATATATAAGATATTTAGTGAAAATTAATTATAAAATAATTAAAAAAATATTTTTAATTAATAATTTTCTTATTATGACTGAGTAATAGTCATTTAATAACAATTTAAATATGAAAAAAAATGAAAAAATTAATAAAAGAACTAAAATAAGTTGAAAACATAACTCAAACTTCAAATATCCATAATTTTTTATCCACGTATTAGTTTGGGCTCTACCACATATCAAATTTAATCTTGGGACAAGCTCTCTACCCTTTATGACATAGGTAAACCTATGTCACATTTTTTAGGTCAAAAATGGCTCACAAGGCCTCCAAAACTACATTTTTAGTTAGGATACCCCAATTTTTTACTATTTGATGTATTTTCAGCCTCATTTAAGGGGGTATTATTTCCTTTTTTGGTGGATACTGAATTTATTCACAGGTCTTACATTCATATTGATATTACAGTTTTAAAATTTTATCATTTTTCTCTGTGTAATTTTATTTATAATTATATATATGCATGTTTTCTTATATTTACTAATGATAATTCTCTTGTAAAAATAAATATATCAACATATTAACATATAAATTTATAATATAATATATGAAAATCAATACATATTCAAAAAATGTATTTAAAACAATTTCTAACCATTTTTTACATTATACAAATATTTTTATAATGTATATATATACATATATGTGTGTATTAATAAATAGATATATATTTTTATTATATTATATTATATGTAAATGAATATAATATATAATATATTTAAATAAATATAAGTATATATATCACACACATATACATATATTGTATAAATGTATTTAAAAATAATTATATGAATATATGAATAAAAAATATACATGTAAATATGTATATATCTAAAAATAAATATAATTAAACAAACAACAAAAAACATGGTGTGGTGGTAAAGGCATTCAATATTTGAATGAGATGTGTGTGGTTTGAATCTAGGTGGGCGCGCATGAGGTTGTAAATTTTCAAACTACTGATAAAAGGGGTGGTGGGGTGGAAATCACTGATAAAGGTGGAGGAGCACTATTAAAGGTGTATTGGAAGAACTAATAAGGGGGTTGGGATCATGGATATCCAAAAAATATAATTTTACTCCCTTTAATAGCACTTCCTTTATCAATGCTAAAAAAGCATTGTTAAAGTCCCCCTTTTACAGTGCTAAAAACACTATTAAAGGACCCTTTTAACAGCTCTTTTTTAGCACTGTTAAAGGGGGGCTTTAAAATCACTTTTTTAGCACTGATAAAATATTTGATCTTTTAAATGTACTCGGGTTATTAGTTCTTTTTTAGCACTAATAAATTCATATTTTAGTGCTTTGAAAGGCCTCTTTTATAGTAGTGAAAGTAGAATAAGTCAAACACACATACTAGAACATCAATAGATAGGATTGGTTAAAGACCTATTCAAGGAATGTTTAGAGGAACATTAATGAACTATTAGGAGGTAGTATAAAGACCCCATATTGATATGGCCACAATATTTTTAGGTGATAAATTCAACTAGTATAAATTATTATAAAGATCCCTTTAGGAGTCAGCCCCCATAATAATTATAGACCAGGAATTTCAATAGATTATTTTAAAATATTTTTATAAGACAACTTGTATTTATAATAAAGTGATTTTTAGTGGAAAATATAGTTCATAGAACTTGAACTGATCATAGAAAGTAGTGGTATATAAAATTGAGTCGAAGCCTTGTAAATCATTGTGTCTTGTGAAAATATTTATTACATTATTCAATTAAGGATGAGAGATAAAAATATGAGAGGATTGAGATCTTAACCAAACACATAGGTGGAATTAAAAATAAAAATTTTTAAAAAGGGATCACTAATTCACCCCCTCCTTCTCTTAGTGATATTGAACAAACCTAAGTACTTCAACATTTATCATTACAAAAAACCCCATATAAAAATAAAATAAGAAAAAAAACAAAATAATTTAGGGTATTACACATGAATCTATGATTAGTGTTCCAAATTTTTTTCTTCTACAAATCATGCTTCAAATGAACTCACACTAAATGAATAAATCATCTATACAATATTTTCTCTCTATGATCCTAAATTTACACTAAATACTCTATGAAATTCATATCCACCTTAATACCAATATCATAAAAATCAATCTCATGCAAAGGATCATTATAATAATTTCAAATTTGGGATAGATAGAACATGCCATGAATCTATTCTAACCATGGAGGTAGAACCAACTGATAAGATACCTTTCCAACTGACTCCAATACATAAAAAGATACAATATATAATGGTAATAAATTGATTCCCTTGGAAAACCTTCAATTTATATGATGATGAGAAACGCATAATAATACATGATCTTAGTCCAAAAACTCTAATTGCCTCCTCTTCTAGTCTATATATGATTTTTGTCAACTCTAAGTAGATTTCATGAAATCCTTAATAACTTACACACTTTACATTATATATTAAAATATTTTAGACCTAACTATATTCATCTATCTAAACACAGCCCAACTTAGTGGTGACTGACACAGTCTCCCATACAAAGACTTATAAGTTTTAACACTAATAAAGGAATAATTACTATTATTATTATAAGAAAATTTCACTAATATAAAATGAATCATCCATGATCCTCTAAAATCTAGAATACATGCTCTTAATATATACTCAAATTACTATATCATATAATCAGTTTGACCACCATTATCTTGGGGTAATTTAGTGTTAAGTTACATATAGGTACTAATGGCATGCTACAATCCCCTCTATATTTGTAGTGTAAACTGAATATCATGATCAAATACTATATTCCAAAAAATACTATGAAAAATTATCACCTCTATTATATAAATATTAACTAAATTATCTACTGAGATTGATTACTTAATTGGTAACAAAATGAGTCGAATTCATCAATAAATCCATTTAGTCAATATATCATAAAATACTTTGAGAGATTAGAGTAATCCCATAAAAAAATACATAGATATATCATGTCACTTCCATTGATGAATATCTAAGGGGTGAAAAAACTCATAGAGACCTGATGTTTACCCTTCACTTACTGGTATAGAAGGCACTGAGAAACAAATACAACTACCAAAATCTTCATTCCATGCCACCAAAACTACCTCTTCAAAGCATGATACATCTTTATAGTTTATAGATTCACTATTAAATATGAAAAATGTAAATTAGGTATAACTTATTCCCATAAAATCTAATGAATAAATAACCTCATCATAAATAAAACTTGATGCTAATAAAATTTAGTTTTACCATTAAAAGAATCTATATTCACTATATAATAACTCCATATATATACCTCAAGGTCTCCTTGTTGATACTCTTCTAAATGATTCACCAATTAAGATATCAATATCATCTACTAAATACATTCCCCCTCATCAATATTATCAAAATAAATGTAACAATATTCAAAAAAACTCAATCAATTAACATTTCTTTCTTGTATTGTAATTCTTGTTACCATAATACTTCTAACTCAAATTGTTAGCCACCACATTACCCTTTTTAGGAGTATATGTGATATCAAAGTCATAATATTTTATAAATTCCACCCATATTCTCTACTTTAAATTCAAATACTTCAGTTAAATTATATATCTCAAACTATTATGATTTTTAAAAAATATAATACATTCACTAAGAAAATAATTACACCATAAATTATGTGAAAACATCACTTTAACAAGCTCTAAATTATAGGTAGTATAATTACATTCATTAGGATGTAACTATCAAGAACTGAAAATAATGACTTCTATATCTTGACTAAAAAAACATCGAGAACCCTGATGAGAGTCGTCACAAAATACTTTATATGGAATAATCTTTTTAGGTAATCAAAGAACTAAATAAATCAACAATTTCTCCTTTAAATTTTTAAAAGTAGCTTCAAACTCTTCCATCCAAGTAAAATAATTTTCTTTATTAACCAAAGAAGATAATGGATTCTCAATACAAGAAAACCCAAGAATTAACAATCTATAATAACCATTAAATCCTAAAAACACTTTAATTTATAAATAGTCTTTGTTTTAAATAAATGCCTCAATCTCCACTAGGTCCACTGCTAAATCATGCTCTAAAATAAAAAGACCCAGAAAATAAGCTTCATGAGTATAGAATCAACACTTATATATATTCCCATATAACTAATTTTCCCTAGTAAATCCAACACCATCCAAATAAAAACTACATGATATTTCTTTAATAATAGAATAAACTATGATATAATTAAAGAATATTTCTATAAAATAATTAAGGTTGGGTTTAAATACCCTATTCACAAGCCCCAAAAACACAATTTTTCATTTTTACCCCAAATGACATTACTATAAACTTAAAATGACTATGTGGGCAACAAAAAAATCTATCTTAGGGTGGTAGTCATCATTATCCCTCATGAAACTAACACTATGCCAAAAACACCATTTAGCACTAATATTTTAGCATTTAGTAGTGGTTTTTCAAAACTGTCAGGATTAACAGTGCTATTAATCATCTCATGAAGGTTTCTCCACAACGGTATTTTATTTTGTGGCACTTTTTAGCAGCATTTTTATTTAAATAATTTATTTTGAAAATTTTAATTTGTTTTACACACTCAGTCTGATCTGACTCACTTACTCGCTTTCCCAAATAACCCAACCAGATTTTCCCACCTAGCCTTACCCACACAGCCTACTTGACTCACCTACCCACCTGACCAACCTGCCTTGAACCACCTACAAAATTCACTATAAATATGACTGGAGTGTAATTTGAACCTCTTATCTCTTGGTTATTCTACAAAACCTTTACAACTACACCAAGTCCTTCATCTATTAATCAAATGGACTTTAATATTCTTATATATATATATATATATTCAGGTAAATACATGCAAATAAATATATAAGTTTATATATAATTATAATTATATATAAATAAACATATATATATATTTATATATTAATATATCTAGAAATACATATAATTATTAATATATATAAATATTTATAATTGTATATAAATATATATAAAGATGCATAAATATATATGAATAAATTTAATTATAAGAATGTATACTTAAATATATAAACATACATAAATATATATATAAATACATTTAATTATAAAATATATGGATTGATGGATGGATGAATGTATGTATGTATGTATGTATGTATGTATGTATGTATGTATGTATGTATGTATGTATGTATGTATGTATGTATGTATTTATTTATGTATTTATGTATGTATGTATGTATGTATGTATGTATGTATGTATGTATGTATGTATGTATGTATGTATGTATGTATGTATGTATGTATGTATGTATGTATGTATGTATGTATGTATGTATGTATGTATGTATGTATGTATGTATGTATGTATGTATGTATGTATGTATGTATGTATGTATGTATGTATGTATGTATGTATGTATGTATGTATGTATGTATGTATGTATGTATGTATGTATGTATGTATGTATGTATGTATGTATGTATGTATGTATGTATGTATGTATGTATGTATGTATGTATGTATGTATGTATGTATGTATGTATGTATGTATGTATGTATGTATGTATGTATGTATGTATGTATGTATGTATGTATGTATCTATGTATGTATGTATGTATGTATGTATGTATGTATGTATGTATGTATGTATGTATGTATGTGTGGATTGATGGATGGATGAATGCATGCATGCATGTATGCATATGTAAATATTTATGTTTATATATTTATATGCTACATGAATATATATAATTTTCTATAAATATCTATATATATATATATAAATATAATTATACATACATGTAGATATGTATAAATATATATAAATAGATGTAATTGTATAAAAATATATATAAATATAAATACTCATATATAATTATATATTTATATATTTATATATATTTATACATAATTCTATTTACATATATTTACATATATATGGTAACATATAAAATCACATATATATACTTTATATAATTACTTAATTATAAAATTATAAAATTATAAAATTATATATATATATATATATATATATTTAAATCTATATATTTCAATGTATATGTACTCATTTTTGTATTTATATAATCATATATATTTTTATATAGTTGTATATTTGTAGGTATTTATATATATTTATATATTTATATCTATATATATATTTAAATATTTTTATAAGTTTATATTCTGTCACATCCATGATTTATTTTAAAATTATTTTTCATGTAATTTCTATTATTTCTTTATTTGTGGGGGTTTCCCAAACATTTTTTTTGAAAAGGGTGGTTACTTCAAGATTTGGTCAAAACTATGAGTCTATTTCCAGATTTAAAAACAAAACTTGTTTCATTTATAACTCCTTCGTTTTTCAACAGTTTTCATCCATTCCACTTCCCACTTGTCCTCCATTGACCTATTAAAACCACCATATCCATTTTTACTCCTTATTAACTCATAATAATTGTGGATTTATATGATTTATTCAGTCATTGGGCCAACCCCTGAGCCCATTTTCATATTTAATGAAATAATTTATTTATTTTAAATCTCATTCATTTTTTAACAATTTTCAGACATTTTACATCTCAATCGATCCCTAAAACCCAATTCACCTCCCAATGTTCCATTTCCCCTCTTTGGATCTCATCATCATTGTATATTATCGCGAATTTCCTCAAGGTTTCTCAAATTGTCCATATTTGCAAAGGGAATTCGTTTCTTTCATAAATCCTTCATTTTTAACTCTTTTTCCTCCATTTCAGTCCCCACTTGACCTAATCGGCCTTATTATACCCTAAATTTCAATTTTGGATGTTTTTAGATTCAACCATTTGTGTATTTGGGGCGATTTTTTCAAAGTTTCTCAATTAAGTGAATTACTCTCTTATTCCTTCCATTTTCTTAGGGTTTCTACACCTTCCTCCTCCTCCATCCATTATTTATTGGTTATATATTCTCCCCTGGTCATTAAAAACCTAGGGTTATGTTATATAATGATTTTTTATGGGGTTTTTTGTTCATTTGGTCTTGTTATTACTTGGTTTATGGTTTATAAACCCTCAGTTGGTGATATCGGGTGTGTGTTTCCATTCCGTCAATGATTTGAGGTAGGTTTCCCATTGCAATTGTCATTTTTATTTAATATTAATCTTTTTCAAGGTATTTTCACACTCTAAACATTATTATTATTATTTTATAATCCTTAAATAACATTATTTGGTTTGTAAGGTGGTGTGTATGCCTTGTTTTGTGAAAAGTAGTGTTATTTTGTTATAAGAGTGAACACCAATTGTTTGTTTAAATGTTCTGTTATTTTTCACACCTAGTTTGTGATTTTTAGAGCCTGGTTTAGATATTTAAATAAATTTTTTTCTTTGAAAATTTAATTTTATATTTTTTTTAGTTTTAAATATAATTGGTTTCATTAAATGTTGCATGCCACATTTTCAAGAAAGTGCCATGTTGGATTTTGTGTGCTCAAGGTGATATAAAATGACTAGTTTGGATTATTAAAAATATTGGAAGAATGTGAATAAATTTTTTGGGTTCCTTATGTGGTTTCAAATCTTCTTTTGGGTTTTATAATTAAATGAGTATGGGTTTTCAGGGTGTTTTGGCATGTGTTCCTAATAAATGGCATGTTTGGTATCTCTATAGAAATGGATGGATTTTGAATGTGTAACCTAAATTTTTAAGGGTTTTATGTAAATATTTTTTTTCTGAAAATGGTTTTTTACACCTATTTATGAATATTGTAATTGGTTATTTTGATAAATATTGTTTTTGTGATGAATTCTTAAAGACATGTTTGGCATTTTTCTTGTCAAATAGGTTTTCATGTGTATTCTATGTTGTATCACTGGGGTCGTTTTATGATTCATAAAATTTATTTATTAAATTTTTTTGGTGATGAAAAATTAATTTTTATACGGTATTGGTGTGTTTTTTTACTTAAATGATCATTTTTAGTATTTTTTATGTGCAAAGCCTCGTTATACTTATTGAAATTGTTTTACAAAAATTTTAAGTGGTTTATTGACCCGTAAAGGATATGAAAAACATGGTTTAGGGATATTTGGTTCATGTATTATTTGGAAATTAAATTTTCATTTGAAAAGTGTATGTGATAACATGTGTAACTTTATTGAGCATAATGAGGGAAACCTGGGTATCTAGGTGGGTGGGTGTGCAATAGTATGTGAGTGATCGAGAGTGGTTCTGTCCCTGTTTCACGTAGCAAGTTTGACGATGACAGAACTAACTAAACTATGACTATGATTTTGGGGACAACTGTGTTATAGGTATTTTTCTCTACTATTGTCTTATGCATGAGAATAGATATTTTTTATGCTTACTTTTCACTGAGATACAAGGTACCTGGGGCCCACAGCTAGCTAGTGCCTTAGGATGTTCCCATGACTTGTGCTCATTGGATATTTTGTACTCACCAACAATATAAGGTGTGTTTGGTTTGTAAATTCAGAAGTATTTTTGTTCTATTTAAAATTGTACATTCTTTAAAGAAACCTTCTTGAAAACTATTTTCATTTTGAAGTTTCATCTCTTTGAAATTGATTACAAGCATTTCTTGTTTATGAAAACTTACAAGTATTTTATTTTGTAATTTTATTAGCACAAAACATTATTTGGAAAACATAATTTTATATATTGTATTTAAAACTTGAAATTTATGTTTTTTATTTTAAAGTAAGTGCATTGGGAATAGAATATTGGGATAACCTTCTGAGTTTTAATACGCATGCCTATATTCTTCTTCTATTTTTAGCCCTTGTGTAGGTTTCATCTTGAGTTAGATCACCTTGGGAATTGTCTAATCGATGTATTGGAGAGTGAATAGTAGGGTTAAATGGAGTTAGTTCGTTTTAAGGTTTTTTTATTTGAGTTTTCGGGTTCAGTTGTACTTTCATTTTCATATACAATTAATGTTTAGTTCAATTTTTATATAAATGTATGTTGGGTTGTCCGTCTCTTTTTTCTACTTAATTGTTGTTTGTATTTGGGTGAAAATATTTACTTTTCACTCTAACTGATTACCTTGGTGCTCGTCTCCATCCTGGGAGGATCTGGAATACCTCTCAGGACTTGTCGTGGAGCGGCCCAGGTGACCATTTCAGTGTTGACCCGGACTGGTTCGTGAAAAAATGGTATCAAAGGGGGGAGTCTCTTAACAGACCTTTCTTTTTATAGTTCCCTTTTTATTTTGGTGGATTTCATGGTAGATGATATAGGATTTTTGGAACTTAAGAGGTTAGTTTTGGAAAGGCGTTGTGAACTCTTGCTCATTTTATTCCTTGAGTGTCTATGGGAAGTCTAGTTTTAATAGTTTCTTTGGATCTTAGGGATTGTTTGGTGATTGGGATATGACAAGGGGAGTTTGAATAATGGCCTTTGTGAGCTCCTAGGTCCTAGAAATCCATGTAGATTTAGATCATGGTTTTAAGAAGGATCTCTGTGTTGGTGTTGTGTTTGACATATGGCCACCACCACATGGTCAAGTCACCCACCAACACTACTTACCATCTATGGGTCTCTTGGACCTTTCATGAATTCAGATTTTGTTTGAAATTCTATGTGTAATAATTTTGGAAATGGATTTTCATGGAATGGTGGGATTTTAAAACGTTGAAAGTGGTTTTCAATGATTAATATAATAAAGGTTTTGGGAAAATTTTCTTTTCTGAAACAAATTTTGGGGAGGAAGTGTAAATGATTTAATAGGATTGAATTTATTGAATCTAAAATTATGGTTTTTTGAAATAAAATGTTTTTAAATCTTGGATTATTTTAATGTGATTCTAAAAACTTTGTTTTAAATGGGATGTGTTGGTCTATTGAAAACTTTTTTAATCTAATGAATTGGGTTTGGGAATCAGTTTTGAACATTTGGTTTTTTTCTTTTGAAAAGGGGTTTCGGCCTTTGTGGTTGTCAGATTAAGAAAATAAACCATGTTTAATTTTTGAAATGGGAAAGGGTTTTTTGGAATATCATGTTTGTTTATAAGTTGTACTAAATGAAATGGAATGGGTTTTAAATCAAATAGTTCTTGAAAAATTGTGGTTTGTTGAGATGATGAAAAATGTTTTGAATAAAGGGAGATGATTTTGATGGAGACGTATGGGGTTACTTTTTCAATCTTGGAAAAATGATTTGTTCTATGGAAATATGAAAATGGTTTTTGAATTGGTGGTTAGTGTGTCTATAGAAGGTATATGATTTTTTAAATTGGTTAAATTTTTTGGCTTTTAAAATGAGGATATTTTTTATTACTTGGTGTTTTCATGGGTGCTCACATGCATCGTTTTGTATAGATATGTTGATGGATGCTCGGTATGGCATATTGGTTGGGTTATTAGGGTGTCACGGGAATGTGTATGTGAGTGAGATTTGATGAAACACCATTGGTGAATGTGAAAATCCACCAAGTTTATTTGTTTTTTAAAAGATTTTTAAGCTGAAAATTTATTGTATTTTTGTAAACCGGTGTTTATGTGGGTTTCTTTTTCATGTTTTAGGAGTGTGGTTTGTTTGGTATGCTTCCACGTGAATTGGAAGTGATACTCTCGGTGTGTCTTGAGATGGGATATTATTGGTGGATCAGTTTTTAAGCAATGTTTAGTGGGTTTTTAAAGATATTTTTGATGTTTTGATGTGTCCATGTATGGTTCTAAATTTTCAAGACTTCCAGTTGATCAGCCTAAGGACTCATTTCAAACATTAAATTGACCTCTTTGGATGATGCCTCAACTCGTTTAATGGAATAGAGAGATCTTTGGGTTTGATTTAAAGTGTTTCCCTATTGTGATAATTCTTTTGGATATAGCAGTTGTGTTTGGGGATGTTGATGTGTTTCTCCATATTCCTTTTCCATTCTTCTCCTTATTTGGAGTGAGAGAGAATGGTACTATGTATCTATGAGTTCCTATTTAGATGAAGGTGTGTTGTTGAGAAAGTGAGTTTCATGGGGTGTTGTGATCCTTAGCTCCTGGATGCGGCACAATAGATGCATCAAAAATTAGGGCTCTATCCATAGGCCTTGGAGTGAATCTTTTTATGCTGTTAGAAAATATCATGAGGTGTGGGGAGCTTTACTAAGCTCCTTCCTTTACTATTGGGGTAATGTGGTTTCTATGTTTTTATTGTGGTTACTCATCACTGTGATTTTTCTTTTTTCGCAAAGTGCATGATGGACTTATCCCTCATGAAGTGTCTATGGATATACCTTCTTGGATGTGGGTTTTCGATCAATTTCCCTATTTATACCGCTAATGTGATTCAAGTGTGGTCTTTGTTATACATATTTGTAGGTGGAGAGTGTTGGGAGGTTCCTAGATTTATTTTGTGGTTTTAGTGTCCCAACGATTGGGTCCCCTTACCACCCTACCCTGAGTGGTAGGGGGTTTGATCAATACCGAAAGTGTTGGTCCAATTCTTTTCACCTCTATTTGGGAGTGGTTGGTTTAAATTTTCATGTTGTAACCCTCTTAACTAATGTTTTTAGGTTATTGTGGGAGAGTTTTAGTGGGCCTGTGTGGGTGAGGCCCAATTCTAGTTCATGTTGAATTCTTGTTTGTTCATTTCTAGCTGGTCTTTAATGGTGTGTATACCCACAGCGTCTCTCAAAGATATTTCCTTTAAGAATTTTTCAGATGGTAGTTGTGATTTTATGGTGGGGATCTCGTCCCCCTCCCCCCATTCATTAGATTTCATGAGTGCACTTTGGTTTGGGTGATCATTGGGTTCATTGGGAGAAGACCCAACAATCTGGTTCTTGGATTGGTTGTGGTGGCGGTGGCTTGATCTTTCCATTGATTATTAGGAATTTATTATGATTTTGTGTTTTTTTAGGAAATAGGATTAAGTTCTTTTGATTTTGGATGATATGTCCTTGGCTTGAGAGGTTGGACCGTGTTGAAAAGGAATCCTTATGTGTTGATCTTTTAGCTAGAAATTGTTATGGATTTTTGGGGGTGGAATGTTTTTATAGAGGGGAGAATTGTCACATCAAAGAAATATTATAAAGGTATTTTTCATTTTCTTTCTATTATTTCTTTGTTTGGGGGGTTTTCTGAGACATTTGTAGAGAAAATGGTGGTTACTTCAAGATTTGGTCCAAACCATGAGTCCATTTCCAGATTTATAAACAAAATTTCTTTCTTTTATAACTCCTTTTTTTAAACATTTTTCACCCATTACACTTCCCACTTGGCCTCTACTGACCTAATCAAACCACCATATCCATTTGGTCCCCTTAGGAACTTATAATCATGGTGGATTTGAGTGATTTAGGGCCAACCTGTGATCCCATTTCCAGATTTAAGGAAATAATTTTTTTCTTTTATATATCACTCATTTTCTAACATTTTTTTGGTCATTCCACCTCTCACTCAAGACCAAAAACCCTAGTCTCACCCGAATGTTCCATTTTCTCTCTTTGGAGCTCATCGTCATCGTGGATTAGGGGTAATTTCCTCAAGGTTTCTCAAATCATCTAGATTTTCAAAGGGAATTTGTTTCCTTTATAAAATTTTCAGTTTTTTACTCTTTTTTCACCATTTTAGACCCCACTAGACCTCCTAAGACTTATTAGAACCTACATTTCAATTTTTTCTTCTTTGAGATTCAACTATTTTTGTATTTGAGGATATTTCTTCAAAGTTTCTCAAGTAAGTGAATTCCTCTCTTATTCCTTAAATTTCATTAGGGTTTCTCCTCCTTCCTCATCCTCCTTTAATTATTTCTTAGTTCTATATTCTCCCCTAGTCATGAAAGACCTATAGTTATAGTATCCCATGATTTTTTATGGGGGTTTTGTTCATTTGGGGATAGTATTTATAGGTTTAGTGTCTATAAACCCTCGGATGTTGATATCAAGTGTGCGTTTCCACTCCACCAAGGATTTGAGGTAGGATTCCCAATACACTTTTCCTTTTTATTTAAGATTCATATTTTTCATCGTATTTTCACTTTCTACACATTCTTATTATTTTTTTATAAGACTTCAATCATATTATTTGGTGTGTAAGGTGGTTTTTATGCATTGTTTTGTGAAAAGTATTGTTGTTATGTTATAAGAGTGAAAACTAATTGTTTTTTTAAATTGTCAATTATTTTTTACACCTGTTTTGTGATGTTTAGAACCTGGTTTAGAAATTTAAGTAAATTTTTTGTATGGAAATTTTATTTTATAACCTTTTAGTGTTAAATAGAATTGGTTTCATTAAATATTGCATGCCACATTTTTGGGAAAGTGGCCGGTTGGATTTTGTGTACTCAAGGTGATCTAAAATGATTGGTTTGGATTATGAAAAATATTGGAAGAATGTGAATCAATGTTTTCAGGTTTCTTATGGGGGTTCCAATCTGGTTTTGGGTTTTATAATGAAACAAGTATGGGTTTTTAAGGTGTTTTGGCATTTGTTCACAATAAATGGCTCATTTGGCATCTTTATAGAAATGGATGGGTTTTGAATGTGTAACCTGAATTTTTAAGGGGTTCATGTAAATGTTTTGTTGTTAAAAATGGTGTTTTTACACCTATTTATGAATATTTTAATTGGTTATTTTGATAATTGTTGTTTTTTAAGAATACTTAAAAGGATTGTTTGGCATTTTTCTTATAAAATTGGTTTTCATGTGTACTCCATGTTATATAACTGGGGTCATATTATAATTCATGAAATTGATTTATTAAATGGTTTTGGGGATGAAAAATATGGTTTTATATGGTATTTGTGGGTTTTTTCCCATAAAGGATCATTTTTAAATGGATTTTATGTGCAACGACTCATTATACTTCTTGAAATTGTTTTAAGAAAATTTTAAGTGGTTTATTGAACCATGAAGGATATGTGAAACATGGTTTAGGACTATTTGGTGCGTGTATTATTTGGAAATTAAATTTTCATGTGAAAAGTGTATGTGATAACATGTGGAACTTGATTAAGCATAAAGAGTGAAACTCAGGTATCTAAGTGGGTGGACGTGTACTAGTATGCTAATTATCCGGAGTGGTTTCGTCCCTATTTTACATAGAATGTTAGACGATGACAACACTATCTAAACTATGATGATGATATTGGGGACCATTAGGTTACATGTATTTTTCCTTAAAAGTATCTCATGCACAAGAATAGATATCTTTTATGGTTATTTTTCACCAAGATACAAGGTACCTAGGGGCCATAACTAGCTAGTAACTAGGGATGTTCTTGTGACTTGTGGTCATTGAATATTTTGTACTCACCATCGGCATACGGTGTGTTTGGTTGGTAAATTCATAAGTATGTGTGTTTTATTTAAAAGTGTACATTCATTAAATAATCCTTCTTGAATTTTTTTTTCATTTTGAAGTTTCATCTCTTTAAAATTGGTTACTAGAATTTCTTGTTTATGAAAACTTGAAAGCATTTTATTTTGTAATGTTTATAGCATGGAACTTTGTTCAGAAAACATACTTTTATATATTGTATTTAAAACATGAAATTTATGTTTCTTTTATTTTAAAGGAAGTGCATTAGGAATAGAATTCTGGCTAACCTACTGAATTTTAATACTCACGCCA
Organism: Viscum album; assembly: GCA_963277665.1. NCBI lineage: Eukaryota > Viridiplantae > Streptophyta > Magnoliopsida > Santalales > Viscaceae > Viscum > Viscum album. Next base: position 1,885,938,345 of record OY728132.1, read on the forward strand.
ATAGTCTTCTTTTGTTTTTATCCCTTATGCTAGTTTCATCTTGAGTTTTATCACCATGGGAGACATCTGATTAGTGTGTTGTAGAGTGACCAATGGGGTTACATGGAGTTAGCTGGTTTTCAAGTTTGGTCAGTTGAGTTTTATGGTTCAGTTGTACTTTCAGTTTTATGTATAATTAATGTTTAGTTTAAATTTTATAAGGAATCAAATCTTCTCAATTAGATCAAGAAATATGGATTAAAGGTGTATAATAAAAAAATATGTTTTAATATTTAAAATAAATGTTAATTGAAAACGTAGAGGAGTTTTTTAAGACACAAACTATCTATATCATAGATCAAAATGAGTTGAATAAATCCATATAATGCTTCAGTAAATCATTATATATTAAGTTCTAGTCCTCTCAAGTTGGTGATTTGAATGATCTAAACTAACATATGAAAACTACATCTAATCAGTTTCAAAGTGAATTTGTTTTCCCTAACAGTATAGGTCCTAAAAATAATTATAAATAGGTTTAGAATGAGGAAAAAATTGAGAAACTCTCTTCTTATTCAAATAAATGGAGTAAAATTTAAAGAATACTACTACCCCTTAGGAAAAATAAGGCGCAACTAGTGGAAAGATAACAATATTCAAAATTTGGATAGATTCATTATCAAAATGAAAGATCCATATTCAGGTGTTATTATTTATGTTATGGAAGTTAAGGACACATATCTTATTCATGATGGTATTATAGTCATTTACCAGGAATGATACATGAACCCAGGGGGAGTAAAATTTTGTAAGAAAGAGCAGGTTTTCAAGGGAAATAAGGCATGTCTCAAAATCTATCAAGTCTTCCTGTGAAAAATAGATTTGATTGTTTGAATGAGATTTATGGTAGATGTGATCAGAAATGTCATAGAGCTGAGGAGTGAAAGACTAGATTACTAGGGGATGATATATATGGTTTGAAAGGGGATGAAATTCAAAGAAAAATCTTAACCAATCAAGAAGGCTTAGCATACTAAGAATAAATTCTTAATATTTTGGATAGACCAGCTAGAGAAGTCTAAGAAAATAGAGAAAACTGAAATAGATGTTGCATCTAAAGGAAATAAAGTTTCTTCTGAAGAGAGGGATAAATTTGTAAAAGGTTTCTTAAAATTGGTAATATTAAAATCCAAGAAAATCATTATGATATATTTGAACATATTGGAAATGGAATAAAATATTGTATAACAATCTTACCAGCCTAAGAATAATTTTTTTGAAGTAAATTCAAGCATCAAACAAGGATTTTTCCTTGGTATCTATGTTTTAGAATATTTCTATACAAAAATAATTGGTTCAAGGGAATAAGGAAGGATATAAACCTGTTGAGTCCTACTATAGAAAAAAATTATGAATAATTATTCCTATACTTATAATATAAGTAATGATAAGTTTTGGTTGAGAGGAAACTCTCATCCTTTCTATGATTACTGAGGATAAAATAGGTACCTCCTTATCCCCTTATCTTTTAATGATTTTGTGATAACTTATTGGAATTAAAATGGGGTGATTGAGGTGTGTTCACAATATAAAACAAATAAGATATTCAACATGGGGTTTACTAACTAAAATTAATAGGTGGAAAAGAGTGTATCCCATAAGGTGGATCTTACTTGATGAGGAGGCTCTCAAAATAAGCATTACATGAAAATATATAATTTCTAAATAGCTTTGAAAAGTGGAGAGTTTTGTATTTCAATATCACTTATAACCCTTTTTTTATTATATAAAACATTATATGAATAGGGAGGGTTAGTTAATCAAACTTTTAGGTAAAAAGGGGAAGTTTATGTGTCATGCACTTGACATTTTTAATTGGTTTCCTTAGTTGTTTGAAGGTTTAATTTATTTGGATAAATATATTGTGAATAGACCCAAAGTAAGAATTTGATATTGGATCACATGTATAGTTATTTATGTAAAATTTTGATAACATTGGTTAAATCACTCTTGGTTTTTACACCAGGTTATCCTGTGTAGGTTTGGAGTTTACTAACTAAATACTCTTTGATAAAACAATAAAGTGGTTTCATACTTCTCTCAAAAGTGGATCAATAAGTGATTTAGTTTTTGAAATGGAGGAGAATATATTTTAATTAATCTAGAGAAATATGCATTGATTAGGTCCCTACACTTCCTTCCTATTACTTGAAATAAGAGAGAGAATAAATTGAGCTCCATCACACATAATGATATTTAAGATTTTGTGGTATTTACAATATATATAAAGGGGGTGATTATCATGCCCATGTTTATAGTTGTATTTTTTTTTCAATCTTAGTTACTAATATTTATTGGAAAAGTCTTCCACTATGTGTTAGAGGGATGTGAAGAGTGAAGAGGATAGGGCTACTTCTTGAAAACCATGTGTAAATAGATTCAAGCATCTACTCACATCAGGAGATTGTTGAGCTAGTAAACAAGTCAAGATAGGTATTAAATGTTAAAATAATCATCTAAAATAGTTGTTAAGTGTGTTAGAATAATACAATAAGTTATTAGATCCTAATCTAGTGGAAGTAATGGAGAATCCATCCTTAGAGTACATAGCATGTTGGCTACTATTATAACACCCCAAACATTTTATGATATCTTCCTCTTTAATAATTTCTATTCATTAGATAGCCTATATTGCATGAAGTACTATGTATTTTGTGAATCAAAACATTATAGTAGAAAGTTATAAGCTATCCATTAAACATAAATTTTCCACTTCTATGTTTTGAATTTCGAAAAACGGTCATCTAGAGTTGTGACTAGTAAGTCATTCAGAGGCTGATAGAACCAACTTGATTTTTTGATGAATAGTAACATACCCTTATGAATAGTAAAATGAATAGTAATATGACCCTTATAAATAGTAAATAATGACAATATTTTATTTTCTTAAGGTAATAAGATAATGAGATCTTAATTAATTTTTCAATGTGATATTGAACTAATTATACCTTTAAAATTGTTATTTTTTGAATTAACTATGATTTTATTTAAAAATTAAATTAGAAATACATAGAAAAATATTTTCAAAAAATGGAGTTCATTTTTGAATTCTACACGTCAAAAAATGGTTATGGTGAATTTTTGGGATTTTTCTAAAATACATGAATTTTTCATGAATAGTAAAAATACAGTTTTAAGTTTTCAGTAGTTTAATGACATCATAATGATTTAATAATTAAATATAAAAGCATGGTAGGCTTTTTTACATTAACTTATGACATGAGGTGTCCCAAGTGGCTAAAACAATGGTCAAATACCATGGTCAATCCCATTGTTTGGCAAAACCCACAAATGAGGTGTCCCTTTGAAATTATTAAAAAATTACCTCTATTTTTTTATAAATACCCACTCACCCATTCGTTTTCCATCGTTAAAAATCCCTTTTCCTAGAATTTCTAGTGTTTTTACCTCTCTAGGATTCCTCCCAAGGTGTCCTTAATCCCTCAAGGTTCCATCCTTAAAGATCTAGAAGTTACTCTACAAGGTAAGGGAATCCTTCATTCTCTTCTTTAGGTCGACACTTCTTTTATGTTAGCTATTTGAAATTCCTTTATTTTATGTTGGGGTTTGATTTTATTTATTCTTATTACTATAATTTTTATTTAAATATGATGAGATACCCTTTTTTCTCATCATTTCATTTTATTAAATTTTAAGCGACGCTGTTAGGATGCCGAATTTTCATAAGGGATCTCTCAACTTCTCTTTTATTTTCAAGTTCATCTCTTTTCTTTTTCTCTTCTCACCTCCTCTGTCAAAATGACCATGATAAACTCTATTATCATATTTATACTGGAATTATATCATGTTAATGGAATTAAAATCATCAATATTATTACTCCCCCTTTTTATTTTTATAAATGAAATCAACGTCCATGAGGTTCCAATTTATAAACTTTATGGATGGCGAAGTTTTGTTCCTCACTTTCTCAATTCATTACTGGTCATGAAACCATTTTAATGGTTGAAAAAGATCAAAATATATTTATCTCATCTCATTAATGATCTTGATTCTTTACACACTCATAATATGAAATAATAATACAAAACAAGTTCATTATGAACAAAACGGCCAAGTTAATCCAAATATTTGTAATAAACTTTTAACTAATGAATCATCATCATGGTATATAACCCAAAATAATTATAAGATAATTTATAACTATTTAATTTCACTAATAATATATATTAACAACTCTGGATATTTATCCACATTTCAAACGAACTCCCATTCATGAAAGCAAGTAAACGAATCCTGAAAACCAAGGAAGAAAATGCTTCCAAAACAATAAAATTGAACCTCTTAAACCCATTAAAAGGGCCATGAATGAACCCATTAAGGTTATAATAATTAAATTACATGTATATTAGGTTATGTAATTATTAATAAATGGATCTTAATTTGATTATTAAGGTCATTAAAACAAACGAAGAACACACTCGAGCAAAAGGTAAGGGGTTTCTCATCTCACTTTCATTTCTGTGAGATTTTCATTGTTCAACTTTTATTTCTTGAATGTGGTATATGTGTATGGACATTTGAAACATAATAAAATGATTCTATTTATATTAATTTTATTAAATTATTCATTTTATGGTTATTAAGTTCTGGTCATATGATTCGACCAATTACATTGTGGTAAGAGACTTTGTCTTAACTACTATTTTGTTGTGACTAACTTTGTGTGGTGCACCTAATAATCCTTATGTGGTGAAACTAATTCCCATTTGAAATCACTTTTCATTTGAAATTATATTTATATTAAATATCTATAATCTCATATCATGGATATGTTTTTTGTATAAATTGTATACCACTTTACCTACGGTGTTTATTTGGAATGTTATTTTAATTTTGTAAATATTGATAAATCTGTATACTCTACTCAATACAGATATTGAAAAGGCATATTGATCTTGTATTGAATAAATGTATAAATTATTATTTGGACAATATTTGGTGGGTGGGGCCCTCTATAGCCCCTCGATGCATCGGTAGGTCTCATGAGACAAATTATTTTGGCGACAAACCCTTCAAGTTTGTTTCCAAAAATCTGACAGGTTTATACCCATAGAACTAAACCGTTTTTACGGTATTATGGTATCATGTTTCAGATACATGACATCCAATTAATTATCATTATCTTTATTCATTATCAGTTATTATTATTATCCTTGAGGTTTTCACAATGACAAATTCTATGGATACAGTTTCATTCTCAGTTTGTTAATGGCATTAGTGTTCTATTTATTCTCCATGCCATATAGATTATGCCAGATTGAATATGATTCACTTATTATTGTGTCATTGATTCTGCTATTTGTAACCCTTATTGATCATTTGATCTCACCCCTTTCATTGTTTACTTTCAATAGGTGACAAAGAGAAGATCATTTATTGAGTTCTTGTGGATGCAGTTTTTAGTTCTCATTTTGTATTGTATTTTGTAATCTTTTCCAATGTAATTTGAGTAACATATATGTATCTATTTTCTTAAAGACTACTAAACTGAATGTTACTTTGGTATTTTTCATTCCTTTTAACCATGACAATATCACAAGTAATTCACCAACTCCATCCTAGAGGGTTCGGGGTGTTACAGTTGGTATCAGAGGAAGTTTAATAGGAAACTTAGAAACTAGAGTAGGTAATATTAGTAGGGAACAAAGCCCTAATGTAGTATTTGAGGATAAGTGTACAAGAATTTACTGGTATTTTGGTAAGGAATAGATTATTTGAATCTTTCTAGCAAATACATCCTTTTCTGGATATGATCTGGTAGAGGTGGCTCTGGCACAGATGTACCTAGTAGTGAAAACTCTAACATGGAGTTTCGGGCTTGACCCGGGGTATCCTGGTACACTACAATGGGCCTTGTTGCACTCTTGGTTATGACACTCTCGGGGGATATGCTTAGGATAATTCACATTTTTTTACAACTCATTATGAAGGAGTTTAATGTAAATTTTTTCTAAGAGAAACCATGTCATCAGATTAGCTATGAATAGAATTTCAATCTATGTTGAGTGATTTTCTGTTTTGTATTCATAAACTAATCTAGTGTATCCCATTATTTAGAAATGGAATCTAATGGAATAAGGGGAATCAATACTCGTGGGAAAGGTAGGGATCTCCCTACTGAGCAAGTCAACGCAATCAATGTTGGAGCAGATCAGATCATGGCCATATTGGGACAACTTACTCAGGTTGTAACGAATAACCATTCCACACCTATGTTGGATCATTTTATGTGGTAGAAGCCCCCATATTTTTGTGGGAATACAATCCCAGTGGTTTCTGAGCAGTGGATCAAGTCCCTTGAAAATATATTCATGTAATTAAGATGTAATGAAAATGAAAAGGTAGTACTGGAAGTATATTGTCTCAAGGGCGATGCAGATCAATGGTGGTCCTTGATTCAGAATACCACAGAGGAAGAAGAAATAGAAGATATAGAATGGGGGACTTTTAAGGAAAATATTCTTTGCAAAATATTTCCCTCATGAGAAATGAACTGAAATGAAGAGGAAATTACTTAGCTTAAAACAAAGGGAAGAAGATATTATTTCAGAGTATGAGGCTACTCTCACAAGTCTGGCCATGTATGTCGTGGATTATGTACATGACTCAACAGACAAGATTTACCATTTCTTTTTAGGTCTTAATCCAAGTCTTCAAAGGGTAGTGTATTCTCAATCATTTTCATCATATGATGAAATTTTATCAAGTGCCATCAAAACAAAGAGGGAATTTTCTAGATCAATTCTTTTCAAAGGAAAGCAAGATAAGAAGCGGTATTATGATAACAAAGGAAAAGAAGAAGCACCAAATAAGAGAAAGGGAACAAATCTATTCCCGTTATGTGAGAACTGTGGAAAGAATCATCTTGGGAAATGCTTGAAAGGCAAGGGAGTCTAATATAACTGTGGAGAAAAGGGCCATCGATCGGATAAATGCAAGGGGAAGAAACAATTCAATGATATTAAATGCTACAATTGCAGAGAGATGGGACACTATGAAAATGAGTGTCCTAAGTGTCAAGGAAACTTGACTTATAAAAGGCCAAGATAGAAAGGGAGAGCCTGTGTAATTACAACTGTGGAGGTTGAAGTTCCTAATGATGTGGTGGCAGGTACTTTAATTGTTTCCTCAAACTTATATAACACATTATTTGATTCTAGATCGTCGCATTCATTTATATCTTCCCAATTTTCCAAGAAAATTAGATGTGTCCAATTTGATTTAATAAAGGAGTTGTTAGTCAAAATACCCATGGGATGTATCATTGCAACCAAGGCATGTCGACTAGTCCCCCTCTAGTCACCAAAACGTGCTCTAGTTCCTAACCTTATCATCATACCAATGACTGAATTTGATATAATTATCGCTATGGATTGGCTGTCAAATTATGATGTGAATATTTATTGTAAGAAGAAGGAAGTTACAATTTTTGGAAATGGTGTAGAATCCCCTACATTTAGGGAAAAAACTTCTCCACCTGATACTTATCTAGAACAACCCCCAGTAGCCCTACTGAATGAAATACTTGGAGAGAAAGAGAAACCAATATCTATGGGTGAGGAAAGAAATATTCAAATTGAATATTTTCACATAGTGAAAGAGTACATTGATGTATTTCCAGAGGATTTACCTGGACATCCTCTAGAGTGAGAATTTGAGTTCTCTATTGATTTAATTTCTGATGCAATAACTATATCAAAGACTCCCTATAGAATGGATACTATAGAATTAGTATAGCTAAAGAAAAAACTAGAGTATTTGAGTGAAAAAGGATTTATTTTACCTAGTTTTTCTCCATGGGGAGCCCCTATCCTCTTTGTCAATAAGAAAGATGGATCCATGAGGCTTTTCATTGATTACAGGGAAATCAATGCTATTACAATAAATGATAAGTATCCTCTGTCTCGGATTGATGATTTATTTGACCAACTTCATGGAGCTCAATACTTTTCAAATATTGAACTTTGATCTAGATATCATCAGTTGTGTGTGAGGAGGGAAGATATTCCTAAGATATCATTTCAAACCAGGTATGGGTATTACGAGTTTATAGTGATTCCTTTTGGACTGAAAAATGCAACCTTTATTTTCAAAGATTTAATGAATATAGTTTTCAAGGAATATCTTGATAACTTTGTTGTGGTGTTCATCGATGATATCCTCATATAATCAAAAATCTATAAAGACCATGAGAATCACTTGAGGGTTATTTTTAGAACTCTTAAAAGAAATAAATTATATGGGATGTTTGGAAAGTGTGAATTCTGGCTTCAATCAGTCTCCTTTCTGGGACATATTTTCTCTAAGGATGGAATCCTAGTTGATCCTATGAAGACAAAGGTAATCCACGATTTCCCCATGCCAACAAACATAAATGAGGTACGTAGTTTTATTGGCTTAGCAGGTTATTATCGGCATTTCGTTCATAATTTTTCCTGATTGGCTAACCTGCTAACCAAGCTCACACATAAAGGAGTTAAGTTTGTGTGGAAAAAACAATGTACAGAATGCTTTGATGAATTTAAAATAATATTGTTCAATGCTCCAATTTTGACTCTTCTATCTTGATGTGATGGATTTGTAATATATAGCGATGTATCAAAAAATGGACTGGCTTTCATCCTTATGAAAAATGATAAAGTTATTTCTTATGCATCAAGATAGTTGAAGACTCATGAGAAAAATTATCCAACTCATGATCTTGAGTTAGCAGTTGTAATCTTTGCTCTGAAAATATGGAGGCATTATCACTATGGAGAGAGATGTGAGATTTATACGGACCACAAGACTTTGAAATATATTTTCACACAAAAAGAACTCAACCTAAGCCAAAGAAGATGGGTCGAGTTACTCAAAGATTATGATTGTTCAATACACTGACACCCAGGAAAGGAGAATAAGGTGGCAGATGCATTAAATAGGAAAGATCGTGGCCTTATAACTCAAATGAGGAATGAAAGAGATCCTATATTCATGGGTCTACTGAAGATGGATATGGGAATTTTTAAGGAAGGGAAAACATCTCTCCTCCTTCAAATTATTGCTAAACCATCTTTAATAGAGAAGATAAAAATTTCTCAATCTGATGATGAGAATCTGCATAAGAAAATTAATGCAGTTAAGGATGGGAGACTGGCTGACTTCGTGTATGAAGAAGAAGTTCTGAAATTTGGGAAGAGGTTATGTGTTCCATCAGTACCTGATCTAAAAAGGGAACTATTAGACGATGCTCATAGATCAAATTTCTCTATACACACGGGTAGAACCAAGATGTATAGATATCTAAAGGAATATTTTTGGTGGGATAATATGAAGCAAGAAATTGCTGACTACGTGTCAAGGTGTCTAGTTTTTCAATAAGTGAAGGCAAAGAGACAACATTCCAAAGGAATGATGCAACCTCTACCTATTATTATGTGGAAGTGGGATAATATTATGATGGATTTTTTCACCACACTACTGATGACACCTAGAAGGAATGATTCAATATGGGTAATTGTTGATCGTCTCACAAAATCAGCACATTTCCTTCCAATAAGAGAGGATTTACCACTTGAGTGCCTAGAAAGACTTTATATTAATGAAGTTGTGAGACTTTATGGTGCACCTCTATCGATTGTATCCAATTGAGATTTCCAGTTTACATCAAAATTCTAGAAAATTCTCCAGAAGTCTTTGAATACCAAGCTTTGTATGAGTACTGCATATCACCCTCAAACCGATGGACAGTCTGAAAGGACTATTCAAACTCTAAAAGACATGCTGAGATCATACTCTCTTGACTTCCAAGGTATGTGGGATCAATACTTGCCTTTGGTGGAATTTTCCTACAAAAGTAGTTTCCATATAAGTATTCAAATGGATCTATATGAATCATTATAAGGAAATAGATGTTGAACTCCAACTTTTTGGGATTAAGTTAGTGAGAGGAAACTTATAAGCCCATAACTTATTGAAGAGACCACGAAAAAGGTGAAGAAAATACAAGCCCATATTAAAGCATCCCAAAGTAGGCAGAAGATTTATGTTGACAACCAGAGAAAGGACTTGAATTCCAAGTGGGAGATTATGTATTTCTAAAATTATCTGCATGGAAGGGTGTCTTGAGGTTCGATAAGAAAGGGAAACTGATCCCTAGGTAGATTAGACCATTTTGAAATTCTAGAAAGAATCGGAGTTGTAGCTTACCGTTTAGAAATGCCGCCAAATCTCTCCAGAGTTCATGATGTGTTCCACATATCATTGTTAAAGAAATACATGCCAGACCCAATGCATATACTCACATATGAAGAAATATAACTGGGACCAGATTTTTCATACTGTGAAACGCCTATTAGGATTCTTGACACAAGGGAGGAGGTATTAAAAAATCGAGCAACTCATCCAGTAAAGGTTCTTTGGAGAAACATGAATATGGAGAAAGAAACATGGGAACCAGAGGATATCATGAAGAAGAACCACCCACATCTTTTTGGTGGGATTTATACATAAAATTTTGTGGACGAAATTTCCCAAGGAGGGAATAATATAACACCCCAAAAATTTTATGGTATCTTCCTCTTAAATACTTTTTATTCATTAGATAGCCTATATCACATGAATCACTATGTATTTTTTGAATCAAAAAATTATAGTATAAAGTTATAAGTTATCCATTAAACATAAATTTTTCACTTCTATGTTTTGAATTTTGAAAATGGTCATTTAGAGTTGTGACCAGTAAGTCATTTAGAAGCTGATAGAACCAACTTTATTTTTTGATGAATAGTAACATACTCTTATGAATAGTAAAATGAATAGTAATATGACCCTTATAAATAGTAAATAATGATAATATTTTATTTTGTTAAGGTAATAAGATAATGAGATCTTAATTAATTTTTCAATGTGATATAGAACTAATTATACCTTTAAAATTGTTATTTTTCGAATTAACTATGACTTTATTCAAAAATTAAATTAAAAATAGTTAGAAAATTATTTCCAAAAAATTGAGTTAATTTTTTAATTCTACACGTCAAAAATTGGTTATGGTGAATTTTTGAGATTTTTCTAAAATACATGAATTTTTCATGAATAGTAAAAATACAGTTCTAAGTTTTCGGTAGTTTAATGACATCATAATGATGTAATAATTAAATATACAAATATGGTCGACTTTTTTACAATAACTTATGACATTATGTGTCCCAAGTGTCTAAAACCATGGTCTAATATCATGGTCAAGCCCATTGTTTTTCAGAAACCACTAATGAGGTGTCCCTTTGAAATTATTAAAAAACTACCTCTATTTTTCTATAAATAACCACTCACCTATTCATTTTCCTTCATTAAAAATCCCTCATCCTAGAATATCTAGTAGTTTTACCTCTCTAGTAGTCCTCACAAGGTGTTATTAATCCCCCAAGGTTCCATCCTTTAAGATCTAGGAGTTACTCAACAAGGTAAGGGAATCCTTCATTCTCTTCTTTAAGTCGACACATCTTTTACGTTAGCTATTTAAAATTCCTTTATCATATGTTGGGGTTTAATTTTATTTATTCTTATTACTATAATTTTGATTTAAATATAATGAGATACCATTTTTTTCTCATCATTTCATTTTATTAAATTTTAAGCAACGCTGTTAGGATGCCAAATTTTCATAAGGATATCTCAACATCTTTTCTATTTTCAAGTTCGTCTCTTTTATTTTTCTCTTATAGCCTCCTATTTCCAAATGACCATGATAAACTCCAGTATCATCTATATACTGGAATTATATCATGTGAATTAAATGACCATCATCAATATTCTTACTCCCCCTTTTTATTTTTATAAATGAAATCAATGTCCATGAGGTTCCAATTTATAACCTTTATGGACGACGGAGTTTTGTTCCTCACTTTCTCAATTAATTACTGGTCATGAAACCATTTTAATGGTTGAACCATATCATAATATATGTATCTCATCTCATTAATTATCTGGATTATTTACACACTCTTAATATGAAATAATAATACAAAACAAGTTCATTATAAACAAAACGGCAAAGTTAATCCAAATATTTGTAATAAACTTTAACTAATGAATCATCATCATGGTATATAACCCAAAATAATTATAAGATAATTTATATCTATTTAATTTCACTAATAATATATATTAACAACTCTAGATATTTATCCATATTTCAAATTAACTCCCATTCATGAAAGCAAGTAAACGAATCATGAAAACCAAGGAAGAAAATGCTTCCAAAATAATAAAATTGAACCACTTAAACCCATTAAAAGGGACATTAATGAACCTAAAAAGTTTATAATAAATAAATTACATGTATAGGATTTTATTAAATTATTAATTAATGTATCTTAATTTGATTATTCAGGTCATTATAATAAACTAAGAACACACTCAAGCAAAAGGTATGGGGTTTCCCGTCCTACTTTCATTTCTGTGAGATTTTCATTGTCCGCCTCTTATTTCTTGAATGTGGTATATATGTATGGAAATTTGATATATAATAACATGATTCTATTTATATTCATGTTATTAAATGATTCATTTTATGGTTATTATGTAAGAACCTGGACCTTCTTTTCAGGTATGTTTTTCCTTTTTCTGGAGTTTTTGAGAAAAGAGGAGTTTCTAGAAATTTTTGAAGTACACGTCATGTACTTTATGAGTATATGTCGTGTAATCCCTTGTCACGCGAGGCCATGTGATGGCCGTGTCTCGGCCACACACACGACCATGTAGGGTTGATGTGGAGGCTACTTAAAGAGGAGTACATAAAATCTCAGTACACAACGTGTACTCCAAAAGTACATGTTGTGTACTTTATTTTTTCTTCATTAAATGCACCGGGGTCACGTTTGACAAACAGAACACCCTCCTTTTAGCTTTGGTTTTTTTGAGAGCGAGGTTACGGCCTCAGATCTTCTCCTAGCCCTTGATCCTCCATCCGTTCTCTGAATTAATCATCGTCGATTGCGTTGGAACCGCAGCAGTAATCTCTTCCTTCTTCTTGAGAATCGTTTTTCAATTCCTCCTATTTTGCAAGTTATCGTGGTTTGAACATTTTGTGTGTTTTCTTATATCTATGAAATTATGAGGAGATTCAAGCCTCATTTTTCAATTATATTGATCTCCTAGAATCAAGGTAGGTGGTTTGTGCCTTTCTGTTCAAAGTCGTTGAGTATTATGTGCAAATTCCACCAATACCCTTGAACGAGGTATTGTGTGTTTCCTGTTTTACCCCTGTTTTTTTCCTACCTTTATTTTATTCTTGTGTAGAGGTAATTTTGTGATGTATGAGGATAATTTATATTATTTGATGTTTTTACCATGCTTTTTCTGTTTACGACTTTTAGGTCTTGTTCAGCCTTTGGCTATTATACCTTTTTTCCATGCCTTGTGACCATAGGATGGAGTGTTGTTCTCTAACATGCTTGTTATGTTGTAGACTGGTTAGACAAGTAGTTCTAAAAGATAATTTTTCCATATATCATTATTATGAACTGACTGACACGAGGTCGTGAGAACCTAGTGCTATAGACTATAAGGGGATAGACCGAGTGAGCTTCCTCAAAGAGTCTTGGACATTATAGACTATAGGGGATAGACCGAGTGAGCTTCCCAGAGAGTCTTGGATATTATAGAATATAGGAGGATAGACCGAGTGAGCTTCCTCAGAGAGTCTTGAGCTTTATAGACTACAGGAGGATAGACTGAGTGAGCTTCCTCATAGAGTCTTTATTTTGTTTGAATTTCCTTAAACCATTCTAGGCTATAGGAGGAATTGACCGAGTGAGCTTCCTCAGAGAGTCTGTGATAGACCTGAAACTATAAGAGGAATTGACCGAGTGAGATTCCTTATAGAGTCTTTAGACCTTGGTGATATAAGGGGAATTGACCGCGTGATCTTCCTCAGAGAGTCCCTGAATACCCAAGACTATAAGGGGAATTGAATGAGTGTGCTTTCTCAGAGAGTCTATAATTTCATATGACCGAACCATAGGGGTTAGGCTGAGTGTACTGCCCAGAGGGTTATTGGTACTTCTTGGATAGGACCAGAGGGGATGGCTGAGAGTACTTCCCAGAGGGTTTCCTATTTGTGGTTGGTTGTTTGATTCCTTGTTACTTGTTTGACCTGCGGATTGTTACTGTAGTGTATTATCATGTTTACTTCTTACTGTTTACTGTTTACTGTACTTTTCCTGCCATATACTCACTAACTGTTAGGCACAGATCTTCAGGTGGTTTCCTACTGGGATTTAGTCTCACACCCTGTTTGGGTCATGCTTTTGGGCCCAAACAGATTATGTTGTTATAGGTATAGATAGGGGCAAGCTCCCTTCTACATTAGGTACTTGACTTGCATTGGAGTAGGAGAGCATGGGACCAAGCTGAGGCTTACAATTATGAGGAGTTTCTTATCTGTTTACTTTTCTTGTGTACTTTGGTTGGGTACTGTATTCAGCATTGTGACTTGTTTGGCTACTTTCCTAGACATATATGTATCATGCATCATTTCATATATATGTGTGTGCTCTAGTAGTTTATTGCTTTATTCTTCCATTATTTACTATTGATTGTATATTTACTACTTCCTCTATTGTATGTGTTGTTTACTTCTGTTGTTTACTCTTTCAATGAGGGCATAGCTTCCCCACCATCACACCCAAGGCCCTCGCTGCTAGTTAGAAGCCTCCGGAGTTCGGGAAAATGCGCTTGAGGCCATGTGACCAACCAGGTACGGGGCACCTCTGGGTGGCTTCCGGAACCGAGACGTTACAAAGTGGTAACAGAGGAATTATTTTCTCTTGACTTACTGTTTAGATCCTATAGCCAGGGATATTATGGAATAGGTACTTGGTAATAAGTTGTGCCCGGGAGTAGCTAACCCGTGTACAGGGAAAAGCCAGTCTACCTCATTTATTGAAATTTCTTCAAGTTTTTCAATTTTTACAGTTTATATGATTTCAATTTGAGTTCCTAACATGATTTGTGTTGTTGTTGTTGATATTATTGAGGTTCTATTTCTATTGCAACCCGATGAGATGAGGGTGTTCCATCTCATACATCATATAGGAACTTGCTAGAAATCACGTGTCATGCATTTTTTCCAAGAAATCTAGGATACATTAGTGATTTCATGTTATTTTGATAGATTAGGGGTAAAATATGCATGTTGTTGTGATAGTTTCCTTGATATAAATACATGTTGTTTGATAGGGTATTGTTTGTGTAGAGATTTACTAGAATGGACGCCAAATTTTGATTATTGAGGTGTTATGGGCCCTCATAAATCATAAATTGGTGAATCGCCGACTTTTTTCCCCTGTATATGATATGTATGAGATTCCAAGATTTGATTCATAGGGAGTATGGGCCCTCACGGATCAGAATTTGGCACCTTAATGCTTGTTTTCTGTGTTTTCTGGGCTCCGGTGCAGTTTCTGAGCTACTTCCCGGAAAAACCCAGAATACACGGCGTGTACTTTATGGATACTGACCGCGTTGTCATGACATGTCAAATTTATTATATTTTTAAGGTTGATTTATAGTCTAGGTTAAACCCTAGGTTGTCTCTCAAGGAGCGTTGGTAGGTTTAGAGTGTGTATTTTTAATAAAAATGACTAAGAGAGGGGGTGGTTTTGAAAACAGTTTAAAACAATGACTTAGTTGAAATAGCTTAAAGGATGAGTGCCCAAGTGGATTTTTAGAAATATGAGATAAAAGTGTCGATGTGATTTCACTACACACATATAAAGTTCATTGTTCATAGAGATTCGTCTTAATTTTAGCGTAATTCTTTGGTTGGAATTAATTGGAATCCCGATTAATTCCTAAGCTTTTATTTCAATGCTTTAAGGACCAAACCTTGATGTAACAGTCTTATTGTCACGGTCCAGTACATATGCATGGAATAAGAGCTTCCAAAGCATATTTAAATCTCAATAATTTGGGTATGAAAAGGATTCTTGTGATGTCCAATCGGAACAACACAAGTCACGCACTCAAAACCTCACACCGATCGGTTAGAAATTAAGAGCATAACACTCGCATATATCAAATCAAGAATTGAAATCTGAAATAAAATAAGATACATGGAATGAAATGTTTAAACACCCAAATTACTCCAAACCAGTAGCTATTTTAGGCATCGGAACTCCCTTGACATGTGTGTAGCTCCCTCACAACGAACACCCAACTTTTAGCTCGACATCGGGAGGAGGAGGAAGCTCGGGTTGAACTCCTTCTTCATTACTGATCCCCCTATGAGGATAGGGGCCTCCAGAACCTCCAAGGTGATTATGAGACTCCTCTAGGACTCCAAATTTTCAGCACTTCACTCCTTGGCCGAACTTACAAATGAGGAGCCCAAGGTGCCCTTTTATAGGAAATGTGGGAGGTGGTTTTGGGCACACAGATTTCATCAATCCACTTGCACGACGCGTTTCGGCCTTCAGACAGTCTTATCTCGCTTTGGAGAAAGTATAAAAGTTGTATCCCTGGCTCTTGAATGTATCCACCGAAAGTTTGGCACCGTTTGGACAACTACAGCTCAAGATATTGATAAAATACAGAACACCACATTTGACTTGGTCCAAATTCGGTGGCTTGGACAGATCAGTTCGTATGGGCCCCATAAAAGCCGAATCAGGATTGAGTTCCTTCATATGAAATGTAGACTATTCAATTTTGGACAGCCCCACAAAATTTCAGCCCATTTGGATCCACGGATTTTGTGTAATATTAAAAATAGTGTACAGATTTCCATGGATCCATGCAATTTTGGCCCAGTTTTCTTTCACTTCATCAAGGGCCCTCCAAATCACCTCCACCTACATTGTAATTTTCAAAACAAGTATCATTGACCTATTTAATAGTGATAAACACAAAATTATTGAATCAAACATGAAGTACAATTTGATAATATTTTTATAATTTTTAATACAAAATATGTTTAGCACATCGGTGTAAGGGTGAAAATGAAACAGTGAATCGTGGTACGATCACACCCCCACACCTAAACATTTGCACTCCTGGGCAAGGTCACATATCCAAATACATTGATGCATATATATATATACATTTCCAACATCCTGAAGATTTATCATTTGAAGAAATTTTATTTATCGATGCACGAATCACACCAAGGAGTTCTTCCTAGTGAAAATAGAAAAAGTTGTCTCATAAATCATATCATAGCGAACTTCAAAAAGATTCATGATACCCAATTGAGAAAGGAATTCATAAGTAAAATATGACACTAACTCTCCATGTGTGTGTGTGAAAACCATTCCATGCTATTCTTTCCACTTGCTATCCAATAAATATATGTTATTTTAACATTTTTCAGCTTAAATGATTTTTTCACCGAACATGTCCTACATCCTTTGCAATCATATTTCAAGACCCACTAATTTAAGCATTCCCAGAAGTCAAACCATAAGCTCCCGACCTAGATATCCCCATATGTTGCTCATTTCATCACTCCCCTCATTTATTATTTTTTTTTGAAGTTGCAATTGGAACAAATCTCACACTCATCTCTCAACCCTTGTTTGATCTCCTCACGACACTAATTGCAATAGTTATAACGAGATCAAAGGTTGAGGAGGAGTGGTTTTTGACCTGCCCAAGACACAACAATTTTTTTTTGAGGGCGTACAATAGTCGGACATTAGGTACACACGCATAGGTCAATCTGGTACAGTAATGAAACAGATCGGATAAGGAACGAACATATGGAAATATAATTTAAAGATGAAAAATATTAACCCAACATATATTTACCTTATATAAAGTAAGAAATAATCACACTTTGTGGTTTGGTGCAAAACATTTTGGAGATATTAGTGACATAGTTTTCCCAAAAACTACTCACACAATGGGCATCAATCATCGCAAAGGTTTCACATAGATACGACCATTTATATCATTGACAAAAACCAATTCACTAAAAATCACTCCCTGATGTTAAATTCATACAAATATTCTTTTTAGCCTTCGTTATGGTATTTTTACTTTCCCCACATTATGGTCGCCAAATCATGGAACTTTGAAATTGTTGATGGGGAAAAATGAAAATACCATAAAGAAGGCCAAAAAGATAAAACAAAAGGAGAAAACAATGAAAAATCCTAACTAACCCAGGAATGTATCCACCCCCACACCTAGAGAATGCAGTGTTCTCACTGTAATAAAAGAGACTGTGGGAAGGAAGGATAAAACCTGGTGAGTGTTATTCATAGACCGCTTCTTGAACATGGAGTTCCTCTATTGGGGACTCTGGAATGGCTTCATGGAAGTGCTTCAGCCGCTGCCCATTGATAGTGAAGGTTTGCTTGGTGTCTTCATTTTGAACCTGGACAACACCAAATGGAGAGAAATTAGTAACAATGTAAGGTCCAAACCAACAGGAATGAATCTTACCAGGGTGCAACTTCAGCCTTGCATTGTAGAGGAGGACCTTCTTCCCGATGTGGAATTGACGATGAAGGATGAGACGGTCGTGGGCAGCCTTGGTTCGCTCCTTATAAATTTGGGAGTTCTCATATGAATCTCTTTGCATTTCCTCCAACTCTTGAATCTGCAACTTCCTTTGAATACCTACACCAGAAATATTAGAATTGCATTGTTTAATAGCCCAGTAGGCTCGATTCTCTACCTCAACAGGGAGGTGACAACTCTTCCAAAAAACTAGCTGATATGGTGACATGCCAATTGGAGTTTTGAATGCAGTACGGTAAGCCCATAATGAATCATCGAGTCTAAGACTCCAGTCTTTTCTGTTTGGCTGAACCGTTTTCTCAAGAATCTGTTTTACCTCTCTATTTGATACTTCGGCTTGACCATTTGTTTATGGGTGATAAGCAGTAGAAACTCGATGCCCAACCCCATACCTGCGCAAAAGAGATTTCATTGTGCGGTTGCAGAAATGAGAACCCTGATCACTGATGATAAACCTAGGTAATCCAAACCTACAGAATATTTGGGTTCTCAAAAATTCCACAACTGTCTTGGAATCATATGTCCTTGTGGCTCGTGCCTCTACCCACTTTGAAACATAATCCACTGCTAGAAGAATGTAAAGGTTCCCAAATGAATTGGGGAATGGTCCCATAAAGTCAATACCCCAAACATCAAAAATTTCATGGAAGAGTAAGGATTATTGGGGCATCTCATTTCTTTTAGAGACATTCCCTATTCTTTGACAGTGAGGACAAGATTTACAGAATTCATGGGCATCCCTAAACAATGTGGGCCAAAAGAGACCAGAATCTAAGACCTTGCGAGCAGTCCGTTGGAGACCAAAGTGGCCCCCACTAGCAAGTGTGTGGCAGAACCTAAGGACAGACTGAAACTCACTATCGGGAACACAACTCCTAATAACTTGATCACTACATGTGCTCCAGAGGTAGGGGTCATCCCAAATGTACCAACGAGACTCATGTTTTAGACGGTCGGCCTGGTTTTAGGTGAAATCAGCAGGAATGCAAGACGCTACCAAATAATTTATAATTTTAGCATACCAAGGAATAACATCTTGCACTCGGTACAATTGCTCATCAGGAAATAATTCATTTATGGGAATACAGGGGGATGATTCAATGTCCGAGGATGGGAGAATCCTACTGATATGGTCAGAAACCACATTCTCTGCTCCTTTTTTATCCCTAATTTCTAGATCAAATTCCTGAAGGAGGAGCATCCAGCGAATGAGACGTGGTTTGGCTTCCGGTTTCTTAAGGAGATACCGGAGGGCTGCATGGTCTGAGAACACAATGACTTTGGACCCTAAAAGGTATGACCTAAATTTATCCAAGGCAAACACAATGGAAAGAAATTCTTTTTCAGTGGTGGTGTAGTTTTCTTGGGCAGGGTCCAAAGTACGTGAGGCATAGGCTAGGACATGTGGAGCTCGGTCGACCCTTTGTGACACGACTTCCCCAACTGCATAGTTAGAGGCATCACACATGAGCTCAAATGGTAAATCCCACCGAGGTGGTTGGATTACCGGGGGTGACGTGAGACTCCATTTTAACTTATTGAAATATTCCTCACATTTTTTATCAAAATCAAATTCTTTTTCTTTTTGGAGTAATCGGGAGAGGGGGAGTGCAATTTTACTAAAGTCACGAATGAAACGACGATAAAATCCAGCATGACCCAGGAAAGACCACACATCCCGAACATTTTTAGGGAATGGTAGGGAGTAAATGATATCTACTTTTGATTTGTCCACTTGGATACCTTCCCCAGAAATGATATGTCCCAAGACTATGCCTTGTCGCACCATGAAATGGCATTTCTCATAATTTAATACAAGATTATTTTCAATACAGTGACGTAGGACAGAAGCAAGACTACTCAAACATTCATCAAAAGAGGATCCATAAACAGTAAAATCATCCATAAAAACCTCCATGAAATTCTCCAGGTAATCCGAAAAAATACGAACCATACATCATTGGAAAGTACCTGGAGCATTGCACAGACCAAATGGCATCCTTCTATAAGCAAATGTACCAAAGGGGAAAGTAAAGGTTGTCTTTTCTTGGTCCTCAGGGGAAATATGGATCTGAAAGTATCCAGAATACCCATCAAGGAAACAGTAATGGGACTTCCCTGCTAGCCTCTCTAGCATCTAGTCAATGAATGGCAATGGGAAATGGTCCTTCCTAGTGTGTTGGTTTAGTCAGCGATAGTCTATACAGACACGCCAACTATTCTGCACACGAGTTGGAACCAACTCATTATTTTCATTTTTAACTACAGTAAGGCCAGTTTTTTTAGGAACTACTTGAACGGGACTGACCCATTGGCTGTCAGAGATAGGGTAAATGATTCCAGCAGCCAACAATTTTGTTACTTCTTTTTTAACAACATCAAGTAGGTTTGGGTTCAGTCGACGTTGTGACTGCCTCACTGGTTTAGCCTCATCATTTAATAAAATATGATGTGTACAAATTGATGGGCTAATGCCAGGAATGTCAGCAAGTGTCCATCCCAAAGCTTGTTTGTACTCCCTCAAAAGATCAAGCAGCCACAATTCATGCTCAGGAGGGAGTGAACTAGCAATGATGACGGGAAACTTGTTTCCATTCTCAAGATATGAGTATTTTAAATCTTGAGGCAGTTGTTTCAGTTCCAATTCTGGGGGATTTTGTATTGACGGAAGTTTGTGTGACAGTGAGAAGTCACTGATCTCATCTAACTGCTCAATGGTAACATCCTCAAATGAGGAATGAGCTTTTACAAGCTTAGCAGTATCATCGATGGTCATGTGATCCTCTGTGTTCAAGAAATCATCAATTAACAAACATGCATGACATTTCTCTAGACCGCTACAACAATCAATGCATGATTCATTACCTAACATTTCAATCAATGAAGAAAACTCAGAAAGGGGATCAGGTGAATGAAAATAAGTTGTTTCAGGGGATGGGAGAACATCAATTGAATTGACAGAGAGGGAGGAGTGTTCTTCTAAGGGGTGCTTCATGGAATCAAGGATATTGAAGTGGACAATATTACCACCAAACTCCATAGATAATGTACCATTATGGACATTAATTATGGTTTTGGCGGTTTTCAAGAAAGGTCTCCCCAATATAATTGGGGCATGTCCATTCATCTTATCATCTTCCATTTTAAGCACGTAAAAATCAACAGGAAAAATTAAATTTTTCACCCTCACAAGAACATCCTCTAGAACACCAGAGGGGTGTGTCGTACTCCGATTTTCTAGCTGAACAACTATTCCTGTGGGCTTTAGTTCACCGACCTGTAAAGAAGAGTATATGGAGTGAGGCATCACATTAATAGAAGCACCCAAATCAAGCATAGCGTTGGAACATGAATACTCCCCTATGGTGCACGGAATCGAGAATGTCCCAGGATCATTGCACTTGGTAGGAAGTGATGACTCTATCAATGCTGAAACATTCCTCCCCAGGCTCACCCTCTCATCACCATGAAGCCTCCTTCAGTGTGTACACATCTCCTTCAGAAACTTGGCATATCTTGGAATTTGCTTCACAACATCAATCAAAGGAATGTTAACCTGTACTTTCTTGAAAGTTTCCAGGATTTCTTTATCAAGTTCAGTTTCATTTTTTTCCCTTGTTTGGGTGGCTCTTTGGGGAAATGGAAGAGGAATGCTTGGGCTTGGTAACTCATCAATAGACACAATCTGTCATTTGGTAGGAATTCTCTCAAGACAAGGTTCCATCTCATTTGAACCTTTTTCAATGGTTGGGATGGTGGTTTCCTTAGGAGAGGATGACTCTAATGGAGGGTTCATTTGGCTTTTAAGTTGAGTTCCACTCCTAAGTGTGATGGCACTAACATTTCCCTTATCCCTAGGGTTGACAAGTGGTTGAGAGGGTAGTTTACCAGACCCATGGCTTTGGATTTCACCCACCGAGTTAGCTAGTTGGCCTAATTGGGTTTTGAGGTCTTTTATGGATGCTTGGGTGGTTTGTTGGAACTGGAGATTATTGGCAGCCATTTTCTTCATCATATCTTCTAGGCTAGGCTCATGTTTTGGAGGGGGTTGTTGGAAAGGCCTTTGGGGTGGTTGAAAATTTCTAGGTGGTGGTGGTTGATGACTACTTTGCCCTGTTTGGTTCCATTGCTATTGAGGTTGGTTTGAATACCCCCCTTGCCTATAGGCTTGGTTGTCCTTCCACCCTTGGTTGGATGGATAGTATGGTTCTTGCCTAAAGGGTTGGTTAAAGGGGCATCCTGGAAATATTGCCTCACAAATTTCAGAAGTTTCTCTCAATTGAGGACATTGGTCAGAATAGTGGGTGTCAGAAGAGCAGATTCCACAATGGATGGGAGGAGGAGATTGAGATTTCCCTTGGGAGAGAACAAGTTGTCGTAGAAGGGTACTTACCTCTTCAAACTTCATGTCCACCTTCTTCTCAAACTCAGTACTTTGCACCTCATGGACACCTCGAATGGGAACACTGGACTGTGTACCGAATTGTTGAGTGTTCTATGTCGTGTTCTCAATGAGGGTTCTTGCAGCAATTGGGGTCTTATCTACCAATGCACCACCTGCAGTAACATCAATCATATTTCAATCAATAGGAATCAATCCTTCATAAAAATATTGAATTAAAAGTTGATCACTTATTTGGTGGTGTGGGCAACTTGAACAAAGCCTTTTAAATATTTCCCAATATTCATGAAGTGTTTCCCCTTGATATTTTCTTATACCACATATTTCTTTCCTTATAGTTGCAGTTCGAGAGGCTGGGAAGTATTTTTCAAGAAAAAGGTGCTTCATGTCCGCCCAGCCTCTTATTGGTGAATTAACATTGTATAACCAATCTTTCGCAGTGTCTTCTAAAGAAAATGGGAATGCTCTAAGCTTTACTTGTTCCTTATCAACATTATGATGCTTTAATGTTGAACAAACAGTATGAAATTCTTTTAAGTTCTTATGAGGGTCTTCTCCAGGCAGTCCATGAAATCTTGGTAATAAATGGATTAAACCAGATTTTAATTCAAAATTAGGTGCCTCGCCTTGAATTTGAATATAAGTGGGTTGGATATCAACATCAGGTGAGGTTAATTATTTTAAGGTTCGATTATTTTCAGCCATGATATACAAGTTATGTTCAGTTTTAACTTTGGTTTCAAAAGAAGAAGAAGGATCAAGAAGAATTTTAAGATTTGATGTCTCCTCCTTCAAAGTGTGGTCTTGTGTGTCTCGGTTTCATTGATGTAGGATCCTCTCTGGTTCGGGTTTGAAAGTTTGTAGGTCTCCCGGAGTAGAACGCGTCATACACAGAACCTACACAATAAATAAATTATAACACAAAAATAAATTCAAAGGTAGAAGATAAAACAAACAAATATTCACAAAAATTACAAAAAGTTTATCAAAAACACGCACAAAAAACCTAAGCGCTCCCCGGCGACGGGGCCAAAATTTGACCGCGTTGTCGTGACACGTCAAATTGATTATATTTTTAAGGTTGATTTATAGTCTAGGGTAAACCCTAGGTCGTCTCTCAAGGAGCGTTTGGTAGGTTTAGAGTGTGTATTTTTAATAAAAATTACTAAGAGAGGGGGTGGTTTTGAAAACAGTTTAAAACAATGACATAGTTGAAATAGATTAAAGGATGAGTGCCCAAGTGGATTTTGAGAAATATGAGATAAAAGTGTCTATGTGATTTCACTACACACATATCAAGTTCACTGTTCATAGAGATTCATCTTAAGTTTAGAGTAATTCTTTGGTTGGAATTAATTGGAATCCCGATTAATTCCTAAGCTTTTATTTCAATGCTTTATGGACCAAACCTTGATGTAACAATCGTATTTTCAAGGTCCAGTACTTATGCATGGAATAAGAGCTTCCAAATCATATTGAAATCTAAATAAGTTTGGTATGAAAAGGATTCTTGTGATGTTTAATCGGAACAACACAAGTCACGCACTCAAAACCTCACACCGATCGGTTAGAAATTAAGAGCATAACACTCGCATGTATCAAATCAGGCATTCAAATCTGAAATAAAATAAGATACATGGAATGAAATGTTTAAACACCCAAATTACTCCAAACCAGTAGCTATTTTATGCATCGGAACTCCCTTGAAATATGTGTAGCTCCCTCACAACGAACACCCAACTTTTAGCTCGACATCGGGAGGAGGAGGAAGCTCGGGTTGAACTCCTTCTTCATTGTTGATCCCCCTATGAGTATAGGGGCCTCCAGAACCTCCAAGGTGATTAGGAGACTCCTCTAGGACTCAAAATTGGCAGCACTTCACTCCTTGTCCGAACTTAAAAATGAGGAGCCCAAGGTGCCCTTTTATAGGAAATGTGGGAGGTGGTTTTGGGCACACAGATTTCATCAATCCACTTGCACGACGCGTTTATGCCTTCAGACAGTCTTATCTCTCTTTTGAGAAAATAGAAAAGTTGTAGCCCAACCTCTTTACTGTCTCCACCGAAAGTTTGGAACCGTTTGGACAACTACAGATCAAGATATTGATAAAATACAGAACACCGCATTTGACTTGGTCCAAATTCGGTGTCTTGGACAGATCAGTTCGGATGGGCCCCATACAAGCCGAATTAGGATTGGGTTCCTTCATATGAAATGTACCCTATTGAATTTTGGACAGGACCACAAAATTCCAACCCATCTGGATTCACGGATTTTTTGTACTATTCAAAACAGTGGACAGATGTCCATGGATCCATGCAATTTTGGCCCAGTTTTCTTTCACTTCATCAAGGGCCCTCCAAATCACCTCCACCTACATTGTAATTTTCAAAACAAGTATCACTGCCCTATTTAATAGTGATAAACACAAAATTATTGAATCAAACATGAAGTAAAATTTGATAATATTTTTATAATTTTTAATACAAAATATGTTTAGCACATCGGTGTAAGGGTGAAAATGAAATAGTGAATCGTGGTACGATCAGATACACACCGTGTAGTTTTAAAACCGTGGCACTGAATGTGTGTGAAGAAACATGGGGTTGTGAAAATATTCAGGAACACACCATGTACGGAGAGTACACGTCATGTTGTAGTGACCATGTGTCTACCCATGTGACTAACGACACGGATGGATGAAACATTGACTTCACACATTGTGTTCTGTTTTCACACGCCATGCCATAAGTACCCGGCCGTGTCACGAACAATACGGGTCAGGGAAAACCTGCAAGTACACGTCGTGTGCATATGGAGCATGTCGTGTAGAGTGAACCTTGTACCCGGTCGTGTCACGAACAACACGGGCCGGGGAAAGCCTTCAAGTACACGTCTTGTTCCCATAGAGAACGTCGTGTAGAGTGATCCATGTAGCCGGTCGTGTAACCAACAACATGGGTCATTGAAACTTTTCTAGTACATGTTGTGTCCTTCATGAACACGCCGTGTAGTCTAGTATTAATAGGACCTTGTGAGTTAGTAATGTAAGGAGACTCGGGCAGGGGAATAAAGTTCAAGTACACGTCGTGTGTGGGGACAACATGCCATGGGGTTGGGGCGTTACACGACTAGTTGTGGTAGAGGTACACACCCATGTGAATGGCTTAAAAGAACATGTCGTGTAGTTTTTATACACAACGTGTAGTCATGTGTTTGTAAAACCTTAATGTTTCTTTATATTGTTCCCCTCTTGTACTCTTGTGTTCTCAATCTTTGATAATCCTGATCTAAGGTGTGCTTTTAACCTTTCAGTGTTATGACACCGAGACGTCCTCCGGTTGTACATCAGCTACCAGATGGTGATCAGACACCGGATATGGTCGATTAGGGACCTACTGCAGATCCTCCTATTGTGACAGCCTTGGCACCAGTAGTTATACCAGTTACAGGCACCGATGTGTAGTTTAGGGAAGATTTTATAAAGATTATGCAGACCTTACATGGAGCGCCGCCTCCCGCCCCATCGATGGAAGAATTGACACGGGTTTTCCAGTAGCATCATCCTCCTACTTTCTCAGGGGATGGAGGACCTCAAGCTGCAGATTCATGGCTAGAGGCCACACTGACAATTTTCAAGCATCTGTAGATACCTCCAGAGAAGAGGGTGAAGCTCACTGCCAATATGCTCCGAGACTCCACCAAGAGGTGGTGGTAGGTGATCTCACAGTTAGGATGCCAGAAGAGTATGAATTGGGATGAGTTTCAGTGCATCTTCTATGATTACTTCTACCTGGAGAGCTTGAGGGCCAATCGAGCCCAGGAGCTTATGAGTATGGAGCAGGGTAATCTTTCTGTTATGGAGTACTCGTCTTGCTTTACTGAGCTGCAACGTTTCATGCCTATTCCAGGAGCCAATGAGTTGTTCCTTGCGTGGAAGTTAGAAGATGGTCTGAGGCATGACATCCGATCGCAGGTGAACATCTTCAGGTTGACTTTGATATCCTCTATTTTCAACCAGGTGTTGATCACTAAATGCAATCTATGGGATTCTAGAGTAGTGATCCAGGGTGGTTCGTCATCCAGAGCTAGTGTTCCTCCTACTGATAGCAGGAAGCGCCGTAGGGAGTCTACTCGAGGAGATCAGAGTAGGCGGAATGTATCTTCAGGCAGCCCAGTAGTATGCTACCAATGCCGGAGGAGCAGTAATACTAGGACTAAGTTCCAGAGTGTAGAGACCCGAAGCCTGACGTACATGGACATTACATTATTTTTGCAGAATACTTAGTACATAACAAAAACACACACACAAGGACCATAATAGTTTAGTGTCTTTGGAAACTCGGAATATAATCTTCTAATCATGGTGAAAGATCTTCAACATCTCCCATAAAGATCTTATTTTTTTTCTAAACCTAAATCCTTTCTTTATGTCTTGGGAAAAGAAAACATAAAAGGGTGAGCTCAAATTCTCAGTAAGGGTAAACAAAAGAAATATCAATCACGTCATATTCATAAGAACATATCTTTTGGAAATCTTAACCTGCAAAAGAGATCATAATTTCATAACATGGGATAAATCATAGTAGTGAAATATAATCCCAATAATCATAACTTAAAACATGAAACTTTGTGGCATACACACATAATCATAGAGAATCATTTCTTGTTAGTCAAGACTCATTTCCAATACTATATTAGTGGACAAAGTCCCTTTCTGAACCGAGTTCATTCCTCGTTTCAGTCCTGTTTCACTGAACCGGTATAACCTACCGTTCCAGCCATGTCTATCTCATGAGATATAAAATCTTTACCCAATGCATTGGAGGGAGATATATGTCCCACCAATCTCATATCAATACCATTCTTATGTGTGCCACAAAATCATAAATCATACATCATTGGATAACCCAAGTAGTAAAAATGGGATTCTTAAACAACATGACATCATAAAACAATTCATATAAGATAAAGGAATTCATAAAAATATTTCCATCACAACATAATCAAATCCATGTAATAATAAGGATAGAAACAGAACCCTATATTATCTTAGATGGAAAATAATTTTGATAAAACACTCGAACTCCATTCTTGAGAAAAATATCATTTCTACTTCAAAAACACTTTTCCTTTCTTAACATGTCATACAATTCTAAACTAAGAGAATTTGATTAAAAATAAACATGAAAACTTGTAATGTAAGCTTCTTGGAAATAATTTTTTAAAAATCCATTCATTCCGTATAAGTTAAAAAAACATTCTTTTCGTACTTTTGTCAGAAAAGTCAAAAAGTACCTCGTATGAAAAACGACAAAAGATTCCTTTCATATCTTTTACTAAAAACTTACCGAAGGGTAAAATTGGATTTAAAAAATTGTAGGTGGATGGAAATAATATTACATATTGAGGAAACATGGATGTGGATGATAAAATACACCCCTGTAAATACCAAAGTATAAACAATCTCGGATAAAAATGAGATTGTGATATTTCCCTTACCTTAGGTCTGATTTGCTTCGTAAGTGTCTGAACCTCCTGTATAATGATTTGAATAATGTCATTGACTTATTACAGAATCATATTCATTTTTATTATATCATATATGACTTTATATTACCCTTTCTTTTGTAAATTCCATGTTAAAGAAGCGTTTTGGGTAAAATCGTTTCATTTATCGTAGGTGTTTGGACTTGTTGTTCTTGACATTATTATTACTTATATCATGATTTACATACTTCCAGAATATAAAATATGATTTATATATCATATATATTCAGTATATATATATATAATAGATAGATAAATGAAATGAAACACACCGTTCATGGAGACGGTAGTCCGTACGTACGCATGAACGCTGTTTTCCTTTCCTTATTGTCTTGAATGGAAGTAAGTAGATGACATATATATATACATAAATCCAGTAGATTTACCATGTCATATATTTCATTATTATTCATTATATATACTTTATAATCATTCTGGAATGGTTAACATGGATAATGAATCTCATCGCGTCGTGGAGACGGTAGTCCGTACGTACGCACGTGCGATGATATCGTTCCCATGGTCGTGGAATTGTGTTGAAGTGTATGTATACTATTTCAGTATCAATATCACTTTATAATAATCATATATAGTTACTCATTACACCATTATACCCATCCAATTAAGGTGGTGGCGGAAAATAGATTACACCACGGCGTGGAGACGGTATTCCGTAGGTACGCACGCGCGGTGATTTCCTTTTTCCATAGGATGGATAGAAGGTTAATTAGAGTTGTTTCATATTTATAATAACATATCAGTATATAAGAAATACTGATGTTATTACTTTATCATGAAACAACTAAATAAGAAGAAGTTGAAGAAGAAAGAAATTGAAAAAGATCGGTAATGGATATTACGTCTTTTTGACGCGCCTTCACTTAACCTCCACTTAAAGAACTAAGGATGGTCTTTGAAGAAGACCAAGACCTCTAGGATGATACTAGGGAAGTGGAGAAGAGATTTTGGCGGGGTTTTTCCAAGCTTAAATGCTCAAATTGGTGTGAGGAGGAGAGGGAGGAGGTTCCCTTTTATAAGGGAGGAGAGGGGCACCTTAGGAAAATCTCAAAATATTATTTTATATTAAGGTCAAATTCGGTTTATAATGGTTCCAAAGGGTCTTATTTATAAGATAAAGTGGGGATGGGTCCAAATCCTCTCATACAATAAGATTTAGACAAGTTTACGTTATTATTTTAACCTTATCATTTAGATTTAACATTAAGTTAAATAAGTTTACTTTTACCGTGTCTTCTTGTGTTCTTATACTATAAGGTTAATAAACTTACTATAAGCAGTCAAACTAACCCCAAGTTGTTTATTATTAATATATATAACCTTATCTAAGTCATTTGGCCGAAACTTAGATTTTTAGGAATAAAATAACAATTACTAATATAATATTTGTTTTAAAATTATTTTATGTCAATTTTGACACTATTTGGTACATGATTTTTATGAAATTCATAACAGAATGATAAGTTCGAACCAAGTTACTTATATCAACAATAACATGTCATATTAACCTTGAAAATTAATGTAAGTCATAAAAAGTCTCAAATTAAATTTATTTGGGCATTTATAACATCAATTATGTCAATATTTCATTATTAATACAATTACTGCATCATCTTTGTGTCATAATAAATGATAATTATCTAATCCCTAAAAATTCTAAATAAATTCCTATTATGTAGATAATTGTATTATATTTCTGTATACAATTCATTTTCTAAGTTTCATGAAGTTTATCACTAAATTAAAATTATTATACTTATAAGATTTAAGAAAGTGACATGTTGTCACATTCTTTGGTTTTAATAATAATTAAAATATTTTCATGGAAAAAAGTCCATAAAATGAATCTAATCCGACCCTTAGGTTATATGGGTCTACTTTTAGCCATCCAACAGGATTTTTACTAGTGTTTGGGTAATTTTATAATCTTATATTTACCCTTAATTACCCGATTTACCTTTAACTATAGTAAATAAAATTTACCGTAGTTACTATTCACAATGCCCAAAAATAAAAAGTAGCTTATTAAAATAATTTGGACCCACTGATTCCAAATATGGAATCCATTTTTCCAAATTCAATACACAAAAGATGAAGAAATTAAATTAAAATTAATCTCATTGTCGAAAGAAAACGAGTTTTTCTTTAAAACATTGCAAAAGATTGAATTGATTTAACCTACGAATTCAATGTAAAATCATTGCTAATGACATAAATTATATTAAATGGTAAAAATATATTCTATTTATACTTTGAAACCATTCAATATTATAATTTAACCACATAAGATATTACGATAAAAAAAGTTGTTTTTAATTAAAATATAGCGTGTTTTTACTATTCATTAAAATATGAAAGTTATCGGAAAAATATCAAAACTTTATCTAATGTAAATTTTTATATCCTGATTCAAAAGAAGAATTTTATTTTATAAAATTGAACTTATAAACATGTCAAAAACTAGATTTAAAGTGGGTGCGCCATCAAAAGGTGGCAAAACTGCATTTTTTGAAAAATACTTATTTTACCCGAAAAAATTATTTTGTTCTTATACCATGTTCTAGAAATGTGTAACAAGAATAATAATGTTATAAAATTCAAAATTTAGTTAACACTATTCATAACGGCTAGTTCATAACAATATTATAATAATATATCGTTGTTTAGTAAAACCTGGTATTGCATACAACACACGCTATCGAGGAAGGTCGTGATTGCGTGTAATGCAAGCCAAGTCAGGGTTGCATGCTGTGCAAGAATCCTTCGTTGTTTCGTATATCATAATCCAACCATATTTCATTTATACATTGAATATATATATATATATACTCAATGTTGCGTAGAATAACTATTATCAAAATTATGTGTAACACGATCCAAGAATAGTGTTGCGTATACTGCAAGCTAATACGGTGTTGCGTATAGCGCAAGGTAATCTTGGTGTAGCATACAACACAAGACATTAATGAAATTAAAAGAATATTTTTCATAAAATCTCGGGGTGTTACACAGAGAGACCCGATGGAGTGCCGATATTCTGGCAAGATGGGCCATCTTCAGCATTTCTGTCAGCTCTTTAACCTATAGCTGGGGATAGGGGTTCTTCTATGACCCCGCGTTTAGGAGACGCATTGCCAATTTCTCACCAGTATGGGAAATAGAGTTCTTCCGGCCATTCGAGCAGAGGTGGAGGTTGCGGTCGTGGTGGCCAGTCACCAGGATACCAGCGATAGCAGAGTGAATCAACTTAGAGTGGTTAGGTAGGGTCATTGGGCCATGGTACATGCCAAACTTTTGTAGTGGATCATACCCATTAGGAGAAAGATCATGGCCCCTCTACAGTTCAAGGTACGTTCTTAGTAGCCTTAGTTTTTTCTTCAGATCTTTTTGATACTAGTGTTACACATAGTTTTATCTCTATTGCTATTGTGGAAAGCCTTGTGCTCTGCATCATTTCCTCCGTCGATACTTTGACTTTAGACATACCATTGGGGACTAGAGTGGTTAGTGTATGTCAGTGCAGAGAGTGCCCTCTTGAGGTTTCAGGGTGTCACTTCTTATGGAACCTCTATGTCCTAGAGATGATGAGATATGATGCCATTCTTGGAATGGACTCGTTAGTTCCCTTCCAGGCATTCGTCGACTATTATCGCCGCAGAGTGAGATTCGCATCACCAGAGGGTGGATCCTTTCTTTATAGAGGTGAGTGGGATGTCCAGGCGAGTAGAGCGGATCCATAGCATCTTGGGTTGGGAGGAGTTATAGAAAAGATTGCTAGTCTTTATCTGTATGACCAGGGGAATTCATAGTTATACTTTCCTCCAGTGGTGGATTGTTTCAGATATGTCTTTCCATATGACTTTTTAGGGTTAACTCTAGAGTGTGACGTAGAATTCTCGATTGAACTCGTGCCAGGAGTGACATCAGTATCCATTCCTCCTTATAGGATGGCTACACCAGAGTTTCAGGAGCTCAAGAAGCAGTTAGAGGAGTCGTAGGTGAAGGGTTTCATCCAACCCAGTACTTCTCCTTGGGGTTCACCTGTCCTGTTTGCGAAAAAGGTAGATGGTGCCCTCAGGCTTTGTGTGGACAATCGGAAGTTGAACCAGTTGATGGTCAAGAACTGATATCCCTTACCGAGGATTAATGATCTCTTTTATCAGCTTTGAGGAACCCGGGTGTTCTTGAATATTGGTTTAAGATCTGGTTATCATTAGTTGCATGTTAAACCATCTGATATACCTCTTACAGCCTTCAGGAGCAGGTATGGTCTATACGAGTATATGGTTATGTCGTTCAGTCTCACGAACATGCCTGCTGTTTTTATGGAAATAATGAACCGAGTGTTCCATCCATACTTGGATTCCTTCATGGTGGTCTTTGTGGATGATATCTTGGTGTACTCTAACACTCGACAGGACCATGCTACCCATCTTGAGATCGTTTTGAGTACACTGAGGGATCATCAGTTATATGCTAAGCTCTCAAAATTCCACTTTTGGATGGAATAAATTCACTTCTTGGGTCATGTTATCTTAGATACAATAGTGTCAGTATACCTAGAGAAAGTGAGAGCAGTAGTTTCCTAGGAGCAGCTGAAGAACGTCTTTGAGGGGTGGAGTTTTCTCGGTTTGGCTAAATACTAAAGGCGTTTTATATAGGACTTTTCACACCTAGCAGCACCACTGACAGGTCTGACCAAGAAAGGGGTGAAGTTCTTATGGTAAGATTCTTGTGATTTAGCCTTTTAGAAGCTGAAAGGGAGGTTGACTTCAGCACCAATACTAGTCTTGATAGAGCCGGGAAATAGCTATATTTTTTACTGTGATTCTTCAGGTATCGGGCTGGGAGCTATGCTTATGTGGGGAGATGAAGTCGTTGCTTACGAGTCTCGTCAGTTAAGGCCGCATGAGAGGAATTACCCGATGCACGACCTAGAGTTGGCAGTTGTTGTTCATGCCTTATGATGTTGGTGACATTATCTTCTGGGAGAGCACTTTGTGGTGTTTACCGACCACAAGAGTCTCAAGTACATATTCACTCAGTGTGATATGAATTTGAGACAATGAAGATGGGTTGAGTACCTTCAGTATTTTGAATTTGACCTTGCCTAAACGCATGGGAAAGGCAATGTTGTAGCTGATGCACTGAGTAGGAGGACTTAGATACAGGCGGTTCAGGAGGCTAGTAGTGAGTGGCATCTTATGGATCTATTCTCTGAGATTCATTTGGAGGTGAGCGACAGTCAGAGGAAGACGTTTCTTTCTCCTGTGGATGTTACCTCTACTCTTGTTGATCAGGTACAAATGAGGCAGCTATCAGATTCTAAAGGCCTAGTTCTGCGAGAAAGCGTGTCAGGAGAGGACCCTATTCCTAGGTGAACCATAGGCGAGGATGAGATCTTGCATTTTGATGGACGCGTATGGGTGCCCGCAGACATACGCGAGGAGCTAATGTGGGACTTTCATTCCTCATTTTGGGCAGTTCATCCTAGCGTCACCAAGATGTATCATGATCTACACCGTCAGAATTGGTGGCCGGGTATGAAGAGGTACGTTTCTGGTTTCGTCATGAGGTGTTCCACTTGTCATTAGGTGAAGGCAGAGCATCAACGACCAACAGGGATTTTACAGCAGTTACCTATTCCTGAGTGGAAGTGGAATGACGTCGCGATGGACTTTGTGACCAGTTTTTCGAGGTCACCTCGAGGGAATGACGTAGTTTGGGTTGTCATTGACAGACTCACGAAGGTTGCTCACTTCTTGCCGATCAAGGAGACCTTTAGTGTTGATGAGATCGGGCAGTTGTACATTCGAGAGATTGTACATCTGCATGGAGTTCATCACTCCATTGTTTCATACAAGGATTCATGTTTTACTTCTCGGTTCTATCAGGGGATACATAAGGTTTTGGGTATACAGGTACTTTTGAGTACAGCATACCATCCCCAAACAGATGACCAGTCTGAGCAAATGAGGCTTTGTACGGTAGTCCACACCGATCACCTTTATGCTGGCTAGAGGTAGGAGAGGCAGCTTTGCTGGGACCTCATCTTGTTCAGGAGACCTCAAAGTAGATAGAGTTGATTCGGAAGAGGATGGATACAACACAGTCTTGACAAAAGTCTTTTGTTGATCAAATGAGATGACCTCTGGAGTTCAAGGTTGGGGATCAGGTTTTCCTATGTGTCGCACTGAGGTTGGGACACAAGAGGATTCAGAGATAGGGTAAGCTTTCACCGAGGTACATCGGGCTGTTTGAGGTGTTGGAGAGAGTTGGTCTGGTTTCCTATAGGTTGCAGTTACCTCAGAGATACTGGTCTATGCACAACGACTTCCACGTTTCTCAGCTCCGACGTTACTTTTTAGACCTATCTCATTTCCTTCAACCTGAGGAGGTTGTTCTTGAAGCGAATGCATCGTTTGAGGAGCATCCTATCTAGATTATTGATTGCAGTACAAAGGTTCTTCGTGGCCAGTCAGTTCCTCTGGTACTGGTGCTATGGCAGCACGGGTGAGTAGAGGATGAGACATTGGAGAGGGAGGCCGATATATGATCACAGTGTCTGGAGTTGTTCGGGGTTTCATATTCTACGCCTTGCTAGGAAATTTGGGGATGAAATTCTTTAAGGGGGGAAGTTTGTAAAAACCCGGACATTTTTTTCTGGTATGTTTTTCTTTTTTCTAGATTTTTTGAGAAAAGAGGAGTTTCTATAAATTTTTGAATTACACGCTGAGTACTTTATGAGTACAGGCCGTGTACTACCTTGTCTTGTGAGGTCGTGTGCTGGCTGTGTACGGGCCAAACACACGACCATGTAGGGGTGATGTGGAGGCCACTTAAATTCGAGTACAAAAAAGCTTTATAAACGTCGTGTACTCCAAAAGTACACACTGTGTACTTTATTTTTTTCATTAAACACACTGGGGTCACGTCTGATGGAAAAAACACCCTCCTTTTAGATTTGGTTCATCTGAGAGTGAGGGTACGGCCACGGAACTTCTCCGAGCCCCCGAGCCTTTGTCCATTCTCTGAATCGATCATTGTCGATTGTGTTGGAACCGCAGTGGTAAGCTCTTCATTCTTCTAGATCATCGTTCTCCCATTCCTCCTCTTTTGCAAGTTATCATGGGTTGAACATTTTTTGCATTTTCATAGATCTACGATGTTCTGAGAAGATTAAAGCCTTGTGGTTCAATTATATCAATCTCCTAGCATCAAGGTAGGCAGTTTGTGCCTTTTCATTCAAAGTCGTTGAGTATTATGTGCAAATTCTACCAATACCCTTGAACGAGGTATTATGTGTTTCCTGTTTTACCCATGTTGTTTTCCTTCCTTGATTGTATGCTAGTGTAGAGGTAATTTTGTGATATATGAGGATAATTGATATGCTTGGATGTTTTTCCCATTCTTATTCTATTTTCGACCTTTAGGTCTTGTTCAACCTTTGGTTGTTATACTTGTTTTCCATGCCTTATGACCGTAGGATGAAGTGTTGTTCTCTGACATTATTATTATGTTGTATACTAGTTAGCCAAGTAGTTCTATATGATATTTTGGCCATATAAAATTATTATGCACTGAATGGAATGGGGTTGTGAGAACCTTGTGCTATAGACTATAGGGGGATAGACTGAGTGAGCTTCCTCAGAGAGTCTTAGACATTATGGACTATAGGGGATAGACCGAGTGAGCTTCCTAGAGAGTCTTGGATATTATAGACTAAAGGAGGATAGACTGAGTGAGCTTCCTCAGAGAGTCTTGAGCTTTATAGAATACAGGAGGATAGATCGAGTGAGCTCCCTCAAAGATTCTTTGTTTTGTTTTAATTTCCTTTAACCATTCTAGTCTATAGCAGGAATTGACCGAGTGAGCTTCCTCAGAGAGTTTGTGATAGACCTGAGGCTATAGGAGGAATTAACCGAGTGAGCTTCCTCAAAGAGTCTCTATAACTTGGGGCTAAAAGGGGAATTGACCGCCTGATCTTCCTCAGAGATTCCCTGACTACCGTAGACTATAAGGGGAATTGACTGAGTGTGCTTCCTCAGAGAGTCTATAATTTCGTATGACCAAACCATAGGGGTTAGGCTGAGTGTACTACCCAGAGGGTTGTTGGTACTTCTTGGATAAGACTAGAGGGGATGGATGAGAGTACTTCCCAGAGGGTTTCCTGTTTGTGGTTAGTTGTTTTCTTCCTTGTTGCTTGTTTGACCTGTAGATTGTTACTGCTGTGTATTATCCTGTTTACTAATTACTGTTTACTTATTACTATACTTTACCTACCATATACTCACTGACTGTTAGGCACAGATCTTCGGGTGGTTGCCTACTGGGATTTAGTCTCACACCTTATTTGGTTCATTCTTTTGGTCCCAAACAGATTATTTTGTTGAAGGTATAGATAAGGGAAAGTGCCCTTCTACATCAGGTACTTGACTTGCATTGGAGTAGGAGATCATGGGACCAAGTCGATGCTTGTGATGCTGAGGAGTTTCTTATCTGTTAACTTTTCTTTTGTACTTTGGTTGGGTACTGTATTCATCATTGTGACATATTTGGCTGCTTTCCTATAAATATATGTATCATGCACCATTTCATATATATATGTGTGCTCTAGTTGTTTATTTCTTTAGTCTTTCGCTATTTACTATTGATTTGATATTTAATTCTTCCTCTATTTCATGTTTTGTTTACTTCCATTGTGTACTCTGCCAATGAGGGCATAGTTTCCCCACCATCACACCCAAGGCCCTCACTACTAGTCGGCAGCCTCTAGAATTTAGGGAAATGCACTTGAGGCCATGTGACCAACCGGGTACGGGGCACCTCTGGGTGGCATTCGGAACCAGGACGATACATATTAAGTTCTATTCATATGATTCGACCAATTACATTGTGGTAAGATACTTTTTCTCAACTACTATTTTGTTGTGACTAACTTTGTGTGGTGCACATAATAATCCTTATGTGATATACCTACAGCCCATTTGAAATCACTTTTCATTTGAAATTATATTTATATTCAATATCCATAATCACATATCATGGATATGTTTGTTTTCTAAACTGTATACCATTTTACATACCATGTTTATTTGGAATGTTATTTTAATTATGTAAATATTGATGAATCTGTATACTCTACTCAATACGGATATTGAAAATGCATATTGCTCTTGTATTGAATCAATTTATAAAGAATGATTTGGACATGCAGTGGTGGGTGGGGCCCTCTATATCCCCTTGATGCATCGGTATGTCTCATGAGACAAATCAGTTTGGCGACAAACCATTCAAGTTTGTTTCCAAAAATCAGACGGGTTTCTACCCATAGAACTAAACTGTTTTTATGGTATTATGGTATCAAGTTCCAGATACATGAATTCCAATTAATAATCATTCTCTTTTTTCATTATCAGTTATTATTATTATCCATGAGGTTATCACTATGACAAAGTCTATGGATACAGTTTCATTCTCAGTTTATTAATGGCATTAGTGTTTCAATTATTCACCATGCCATATAGATTATGCTAGATTGAATATGATTCACTTATTATTGCATTCATGTTTATGCTATTTGTAACCCTTACTAAGTGTTTGAGCACACCCCTTTCATTGTTTTCTTTCAACAGGTGACAAAGAGGAGATCATTTATTGAGTTCTTGTGGATGCAGTTTTTAGTTTTCGTTTTGTATTGTATTTTGTAAACTTTTACAATTTAATTTGAGTAACATATATGTATCTAGTTTCTTCAAGACTACTAAACTGATCATTTTTTAGGTATTTTTCATTCCTTATAACCATTCCAAAATCACAAGTAATGTACTGGCTCCATCCTACAGGGTTCAGGGTGTTACAACTATGTTTAGTGTATATTCACTATTGGATGACAGCTAGAGATGGATGAATTTCTTTGAAGAGGTCCTAAACTAATTTTAAAATAATTTAAAATTTGGATAACTTCATATACTTCATAATAATAATTCATTCTCTACATAAGCATCATCTCTTATCCTATGAAACTATCATCCTTTGCATAAATGGAAAAGTCTTGTCCTATGTAAGCATCATCTAGGATTGCATAACCATCATCTAGTCTCTACATAAACATGATATTCATATTAATAAGAATGGTATATGTCTAAGTATACCTAATGTTCTCAATTTAAGAATCATATACATACAAATAATCTATGTAGACATGAGCTATGTAAACATCATCTACACTACATAAACATCAATGTGCTATGCAAGCATCACTGTGAATACTAAAAAAATGATTTTCTATATTTTATAATATAAAGATAAATTTAAATTAATGAATTTTAAATCCATTATTCATTGATAAAAATTTCAAAAAATATACTTTTGATTCAAGAAAAAATTGGGAGGAAAATTTAGGATGAAATTTTATGGACAGTGGGTGATTTCTTAATCTTGAAAGTGAATTTATTTTTAGAAATAAATATGAATATTTTTGTGATGATGCTAGAACTATTCTATTATGTTATTAAATATATACAACACTCAAGGTGTACGAGATTAGAGTTCATTATCAATAATAAGTTCATTGTGAATGATAATATAGATTTAATGGATTTTTAAGAATATTTCAAGCTTTAATGGGTCAAAGCATGTGCTTTTCTTAAGAGATTATATATCAAAAAATCATTAATTATTCCTATGGGGTTATAAAATACTAATTATATTATAAGAAAAGAAATAATTGTTGAGAAATAATTTTAATATAATATGAGAATATTTTTTTCTTAAATCTTGATACTTTAAAATAACACTATATTTGATATCATATATGATACATAACCGATCATTAATCAACCACAAAATATTATTATTTAAATATGAAAATTATAAACTAGCAATTGAATTTAAGGATATCAATAGGAGTAACCAAATTATGAAATATATATAATTTCCCTATTTAATATAAATTTATTTATTAAATCTTAGTAAATAAACACACAATTTTTATTAAAGTTATTTTACTCTTCAAAAATATGTTTTCTTCAAAATTACTTTTTTATTTCTTCTTATGAGAAAATATTTTAAATTCTTTATAAAAATTTTTGAAATAATATTTTATAAAAATTATATCATTATTGAAATCATAATATTAAAATTATCTTAGGATAATATTTTAAGATTATTCTGAAAATATTGATTTTTTAGTAAATAATGAAAAAAATAAAATTTTGAAAAATTGTCATTTATTTTTATTAAATAAATTAATTTTAAAGTTATATTTTATTTTAAAGTAACATAAGTCTTCATTAATTATATATTATATAATTAATTACATATTAATAATCATTATACTTTATGTTAGTAGAAGTTTGTTTTTGGGCTTAAAAACACATTTTTCTAAAAATTATTTTTCTTTTCATTTTATACATTTATATTAAAATTGATTTCTTCCACTTCTATAAATTTAATCTTAAAAATTTATACTATATTTGGAATCATAAGGTTCAAATTTTTTAAATAGTTCCTTTTTATTTTTGTATATTATGAATAGTAATCAAAGTAAATATTTATCACTGCAATAAGGGTAAAATGGGTAAAAAGAAGTTAAAACTATGGGATGAGGCTAAAAAATCTCCATAAAATTTTTATTTATTTTATTGGATGAGTTTTGTCAACCATTAAAATCTAAGATTCTAAAAAATTTCAATTTATTTCCACTTTCCTTTGATGATAAAATTTATTTTATTTTAAGTAAAGGACAAAGTTAAAAAAATATCACTCTCTTTATTTTAATATTTATAATATTTTTTATAGGGATAAAAACATAGGTTTAGTTATAAATTATTTTAAATACTAATGAAAATTTTTTCATATTTATTTATTTTAGATTTTTAGTGATGAAATAATTACCTTAATTGCTTATGCAATGCTGACACACTGCTTATAAAAGTAGTATAAAAATCAAGTAAATGATTTTAAAAATTCTAAAAGGAATATTT
The DNA here is from genome assembly GCA_963277665.1 of Viscum album. Taxonomy (NCBI): domain Eukaryota; kingdom Viridiplantae; phylum Streptophyta; class Magnoliopsida; order Santalales; family Viscaceae; genus Viscum; species Viscum album. The sequence continues at coordinate 1,885,978,870 of OY728132.1, forward strand.
ATATACAAATTTCATTACTATATTTATTTCATTAAATTAAAACAATGTGAATTGTCCTGAAGATGACTATAATGGCATATTATGTTAAATAATATTTATTTTATGATTTAAAATTAATAAAATACTATATTAAGGAAAGTGGATGGGATATGATCTATAATATTAACCATGGTCCACTTATGGGTCAATTTTCCTTTTATAGTAGTTTTCTTTACCCCTAAAGATTAAAAAACATTGATATCATGGTAATAAAAAAAGGATTAACGAAGGGTTAAAACTTAGAGATAAGGGTGAAAACATCACCTAAACTTATAAAACTTTTTTTGTATGAGAGTATTTAGACTTATTATAATCCTATATTCAAAGTGATAAATTTAGTTCCACTTTTTCATGAAAATTAATTTATATTAATTTAATACTTTAAGTAATTCTAAGATTCCTCATCCCCTCACTTATAAAAGGGAACCACTTATCCTCTCTTCCTCATGAATTTTTATCACACTAGTTTAGCCAATCCTTACTCAAGTCTCTCCCAAATATTATTCTCCCTGACCTTGAGGATTTTTTATCATCAAAAGACCAACCTAGAAGTCTTAATATGTAATCCAAAGGTAGTTTTCTGAATATTAGGTATAAATCTTAATTGTAATTTTTCATTTTACTTATTTATTTTCTTACATAAAATATTTTTAAACCATCATTATATAATAAATTTCATATATATTATATATTTAAATGTTATTATGACTATTTTATATTCCTTTTTCATCTCTTTTTTCATCAAATATAGAATGAAAACATCATTTGTGTGTATGTTTGGACTATCATCTCCATGAAGTGATCTGTTCCATTTTCCATCACCACCTCTCATGGTTATTTATAATGATGAATTTGATGTATATATATGATATTAATGACATAATTATCATTTTTTAAATATAATATATAATTTATTTTCTTATACTTCCATCATTTCGAAAATGGTAATGTCATTCATGTGTATATGTGGATTACCACCTCAATGAAGATATGTTATTTGTTTTTAATGTATGACATTCATTAATAGTTATAAAATTATATTTAATTAATTAAAATTATAATTATTTCATTATTATTATTTTATATATTATACAAAACGTTTTTTAACCATGGTCAACATACCAAATCAATTTTGCAACTATGAACCAAATATCCTCAAAACACATGATGTGGATTTAACTGATTAAGTAATTAAACATTTTATGGAAATAAATGAATTAAATGGTTTAATTATAAAATAATAAAACTTTTAAAGGTTCTTAAACAATTAAATAATTAATATAATTTTATTATATAAGAGTTAAATATCATACGTTTCAAGTCTGAATTCAAGGTATGGGTTTTTATAACTCAATTTCCATTCATTAGGTTATACTTCTACTTCATTCACAATATTATGCCAATATTATGTGTGAAATAACTTATTATTTTATTATGTTGTATTTGAACATGTTTTTTGTTGTTTTAAAATTTTTACACATAATCACTTTTTTAATTAAATTCTAATTTTAATGGCGTAATATTTGTAAGGATTATTCATCTCAATATTTTTTCTTTGAAACATGTATTGTATTATGCACATAATTAATTTTATAAGGTGTATATGCTATATATTAATATATTATATCAATAATGAATCTTTTATAATGATACTTAAATTTTCTTTGAATTTCTCTCTTTCATGATATTTTTATTCAGATGTTATAAATGTTACAGGAGTTTTCATGGTATAAATTTCAATTCTTTGAGATATAATTCATGTTATGTGCCATGATTTATATAATATTATACAATTAATTCCCCATGAATATTTTTTAACATATTAAATCATGAAAATTATTGGTTTTTCCTGATCATTTTATGTTCCCTCATTTGATGTCTTTTTGATTCAAGCACTACCTGGGTTGTAAGGGTTTCTCATCTTAAACTTTATTCTTTGAGACATGTTATGATTGATGTACCTTTATTAATTTATATGGTGTATTTAATAACTCTTTAAATATAATATAATGACAATTTTTATACTCATGTCATTGTATGTTTCTTCATATATTCTTTCCTTCTGAGTTTTTTTTTAATTCCATAAATGGGTTTTCTTTAAAAATGTTTTTAAAGGTTTTTAATAATTTTAACCAAAATCTTCCTCAGTGTTATTTATCTTATTTAAATAATATTATTTTCTAAAACTAAAATATTTACTAAAGTTATTTTCCATTATCTATAGCCTCTTTTTAAAATTTTTTAAAATAAAATTTCTTAATGTTTTCTGCATGGGTCAGTTTTTACTTTATTTAAAAAAAGTTTGAAAACGAATGTTTGTTTTTAATATTTAAAACATGAATATATTTTACAACCATTATAACCACCCTTTTCTTTGAATATTTATTTTTATGTTTCCATGGTTATTTTGACAATATTTTGTGATTTTTTAGTTTTTAAAGGTACCAAAAGAAAATAGAATTTCCCCCTATTATCCAAGAAGCATTTGAAATTTTATATTAAAGGTATTATTATATATGTTAAAATCCTATAATTATTATTATGCTTCACTAGTAATGTGATTTTATTATACCATTAAATTACTTTCTCTTAATGGTTTATGATGATGTTTTAAATGGATTTTCAGGAAACCTATTTCTTTTTCATGGGTAAATCAAGATATGATATTTTGGATTAAATGAAAGCATACATGTGTTTTATTTAATGATATAGTACTTGGAAATTATTAATGAAATTATGATTAGATATTTAACTAAAATACATAAGGTAATTTTTCTAATATTTTATGGGTGTTTCTGTTATATCCCTTTAATGTATTGGGTAATGATATGGGGTTAACTGAATTGAAGTTATGCCTAAGAGAAAGAAGAGCTATATTAAACCTATGAGATGAAAGAGTTAACTGATTGTAAGTTAATACTAAGAGAAAATAGAGTTTATTATTTATAGGTTACTCCTAAGAGATATGGTAATTATCATGTTATGTGATTCCATAATGAATTTTTAATTCTCCAAGATACCTATATAGTTTTTCAATGCTTACTATAAGTTATAATGGATCCTTTTCTCAAGGATTGTTTACACATGTCTCATAATTTTTGAATTATATGAATCTTGTCTTATATTAATCATTATTTAATGTCTTATGATTTATTTTATAGGTTTTTATGGGAATTAATTCTTTTATTCTATGCTCATGAACATTGATTATGTCATCATTCCCTATTACTCATCCCATGCTCACTGATGAAATTGAATTGTTAATGCTTATGTTTACCCCTAATTGGTGTTTGAGCTCACCCTTATAATGATTTTCATTTCCCCATATTATGAATATTTATGTTAAATGAATTATTTCTAGAAAGGTTTCATGTGTAAATAATTTTATGATATATTTTGAAGACTTTTTGTGAAATAAGAAAAGTTGGGTATAGTAGGAAAAGTGATCACTAGAAGACATGGGAATTATTATGTAAGAGTTTTTCCAATTTATCTAAAACTGTAAACCTAAAATTTCCTTAGGTATTTAATTGATCTAATATTTTTGTTTTATGTTATATGTTTTGGATGGATAAAAATGGGTCATGCTTATTGGTATTAGATTAAGAAATGTAAAGAGTTTATTTTTTCACACTAGATTCAGGAATGTGGGTCTAGGGTACTTATATTTGGTATCTAAGTAGGGTTTAGATAACTTTAGAGATTAATATGTTTTAATGTGAGGTTAACTTAATATTTATATAATACATTAGATTTTTATAATTTTATGGTTGATCATAAGTTAAAAAATAATAACTTTCCTTTTTTAGGTTTTAAGTGAGAAGATTTTAAGTTGATTAAGGATTTTGGGAGATGTTTTACTGGTTTAATGTATATAACCCTTAAGTTTAACATGAAGGATTATTTTATAAGAATTTTATTACATTTTTAGGTATGGAAGCTAAAATGTATGTGATAAAATTTGTCATTAAAACATTTTTTAATGTTGAGGTTATTATGTTAAATTGGGATATTTGGGTTACTAATTTATGGAATGATAAATTTTGAACCTTTGGTGTTATTATTCAAATTTGGATATTAATGTATTATTTCTTCATATGAAGGTTTCTTCATTTTTTTTATTTTTTTATCATGTTCCAACCATTTTGGTTGTAGTAAATATAAGAAGAAAATATTTTCATCCTTTTATATACCTCATGGTAAACCATAAGTTGATTATATTTCTTCATGCATTAAATATTCATACTCATCATTTTGATCAAAAGATGAGATAAAGGTGGAAACTGATTGAAACATGCAACCAAAGGATGAAATTTTGTTTATGGATTTTAGGAAAATAAAATAAGTATATTTCATAATATTCTAAGTCTAGATGGTAAAGTAATTCCTCAACTCTTGGAAGAGGATCTTGAAACAAAAATGTTATCCTATTACCATCATTTCTGATGAACTGGTGAAATTTTTTACACCTCTTTAGTGTATGGTTTTTTGTCCATTTAATTTATCATGATCATTCACTTTCTTATGATAAATATTCTTTTTCATTATCCATAATTATTTGGACATTAATTTTTTCCTCTATATCCATATTGTCGCGTCCCACTAATGTTCTTCTATTTGAAAACCTAGTTATGTGTCATTATATATGACCTTAATATTTCCCTTTCCCTATTTTTAAAAAGAATTTTTATTAACCCTTTTTACAATGTGGGTTCTGAAGAACTATATTTTCAAATTTTAAACCTTTGATTACTAATATCCAGATAAAATTATGAGGATGAAATTTATTAAAGGGGGGAGAATATCCCACCCTTGGATTTTAAAATAACATTATGTTCTATAACATATATGACACAAAATACTGAGATTAAACGAACAATGAAATATTATTATTAAAATATGACCATTATAACCTATCCATTAAATTGAAAGATATGGATAGGGGTAAATGAATGATGATATATATATATATATATAATGGTTCTGTTCAATATAAAACTATTGATCAATGTTAAGTAAATAATCTCTCATTTTTTAGTAAAGTGGTTTTATTCTTAAAAAAGTATGTTTTCTTCAAAAATGGTTTTTATTGATTTTAATGATTGAATAGTATAATTAAATTCTAAAACTATTAGATGTTGTATTTTATAAAAATGATTTCATTTTTGAAATCATCATATCAAAATTATATTAGGATTATAGTTTGGTATTTTTTGACAAGGTTATTTTTTAGAAAATAGTGGAAAATATCAATTTTTGTAAAACTATTATTTCTTTTCATTAAATAAATTAATTTAAAATTAATATTTCACCTTAAAGTAACAAAATTATCCTTTAATTAGATATAATATAATTAATTACATATTAATTAACATTATACTTTATTTTACTGTAAGTTTATTTTTGGGCTTAAAAACATATTTATCTAAAATCTATTTTTCATTGTGTTTTATGTATTTATATTAAAATCTATTTATTCTACTTATAGAAATTGAATCTTGAAAAATGGATTTAATATTTTGAATCAGTTGGTTTAAATTTATTAAATAGGTCCCTTTTATTTTTTTCCATTATGAATAATAACCATAGTAAATATTTATCACAAAGATAAGGGTAAAACGGATAAAACAAGGTTAAAACTATGGGATAAGCTCCAAAAATATCCTTAATACTAGTATTTATTTTATCTTATAAGTTTTTTTCATACATTAACATACAAGATTCTAAAATGTGTCAATTTTTCTACTTTCCTTTGATTATAGCATTTATATTATTTTAAGCAATGGATAAAGTCAAAAATGTCACTCTCTTGCTTCTAATATCTATAATATTTTGTGATGGGGATAAAAACAAAATATGATCAATAATAAATATTTATTTGAAATATTGATAAATTTTTTTATCATATTAATTCATTTTAAAATTTTACAGATGAAATAATTACTTTAAATTCTTATGCAAAACCGACACAGTGCTTGTTCAAGCAATGGAGAAATCAAGTGAATAAATTTAAAAACTCTAAAAGTAATATTTCTTTAATGGGTTATATAATAGACCCAAACCATAACTCTTAGATTCAGTGATGATATCAGAAAATTTACATTTTTTTTTGATACTGATGAAGGTGACCCAATTTTCTCCATCTAAAACTTACAACATCAATATTGGATCAATTACATGCCCAATTAAATTTTAGGTTTAGAGTTATAGAGAATTAGAAAAAACTCTTACATAAACTATACCAATTACTTAAAATGATTATTTTTTTCAATATACCTAGATTTTCATATTCCATATTATATCATCATCATCATCCAAATGAAACCCTTCTATACATAATCATTTAACATCATTATCAATAAACTAAGTAAAAGGAAACCTAAGAAGGGTGAGTTCAAATGTTCAGTAAGGGTAAACATAAGAATTAACAATTTAATGTCATTAGTGAAAATAATATTATTATGAGGTCATGATGAAATAATCAAAGTGTGTGATCATATCATAATATAAATCATACCCATCAAACCTAGATCATCAAACATGAAACATGGATTAAGGATTTAACAAAGGAAACAGTCATACAAAATAAATAATTGTGATCCATGTGAATAAATATTTATCAAATGAAATATTTAAAACTCATATAAATAATAATGAAAATGTTTTGGTATCTTGGAACATAATCTTTATAACCCATTTTAAACTTGTGTTAGAAATAACTTGATCCTAGTTAAATCCATAAGATAAACCCTCCGATAAATCCCTCATTATTTCCTCTAAATACAAGGAAAATTACCCCATGCATTGGAGTGCTATCTAGAAACACCCATTATATAATCTATATTGGGCTCACCAATTTCTATCTGGGAACACCCATCGTATAAGCTATATTAGGATCACCCGATGTTTTTTTGGGTTCACCCATTGTATAAGTTATATTGGTAACACTCAACATTGTATGGGTGTACCCATTTTGTAAGCTATATTCGGATCACCCAAATATATATTGGAACACCAATGATAATCAATAATTTCCAAGTATTTTTCATTAACAAAACATTCATAAAATTTCATTTTTAAACATAGTAATAATCATATTTCTTTCATTACTTGATTCATCCATAAAAAACAAACGGGTTCCATGTAAATCTCATAATCCATACATATGAAGAATAAGGATGGTATCATTACCACATATCCCCAGTGTGTTGTAAGTATAATCAAGGGTTTTTTTCATTGATTAATGTATATACCATTAAAATTTCATTAAAAATATTCTTGATAAAAATACCCTTTCTACTTTGAAAATCACTTTTAAAAAATAAAAATTCACAAAAATATTGTAATTTTTTTTTTATTGTAAATTAATATTAGATAATTATAAAGGAATATTTAAAAATAATAATGGACATGATGTATAGAAAATCCTTTAATGATTTAAATGTTAAAAATAAACATTCTTTTCAAATATTTTGTAAAGGGAGTCAAAAGTTACCCATTTGGAAAATGTTAAGAAATTTTCTTTTAAATACTTTTAAAATAAGGTCAAATACAATGTAAAATATATTTAGGAAATAATTTATTTTTATAAATAATATTTTTTAAAAAAAAATTGAAAACATTTTATAAAACATGGATATATAAGGGAAAGATACCTGATCTAAAAGAAAATAAAATAATTGTATCACATACAAACAACTTCCAAGATGTTTCATTAATCAATAAGGGAGGAAATATAAATAAAAAATATTAAAAAAATTAATAACCATTAGAGAATAAATATATGTGGTAAAATAAAATAATATCATATTATTTCATCTAATTAACCATGAGCATGAACAATCCAGAAATAAAGAAGATTGTAATATAAAGCCTTTTCCACTTTGGTACTCTTTAATTGAAATATCCATGAAATAATAATGTCAAATGATACTTTAAACATCATGAAAATAATAATTTTAATGATATAACATGTCCAAGGGGTTATAGATACACCTCATAAAAGAATATAGGTGAATATAATTAAACATGTGTCCCAAAAAAAGGAAATTTTAGACGAATACCCATATATTGATCATATTATTAAATTGAGATTTAATCAATAAATTTATTATGTGTATAAAATGTAAATCCAAATAAAAAAATTTAAACACAAAATTAGATAATAAAAATTCATTAAACGTATAATATTATAGTATTAAAAATAATAAAGAAGTAATATAACCCACTGAAAAGAAATTGAGTAATGAAATTCTTTACCACTTGGTAACTTTCAAGTTAAATAAACTTTACTAAAATAATTAAAATTTAAACTTAAAATACAATGATGTATTAATTATTCATGATATTAAATGTAAAAGGTTTAGTATATACACCATATAAAATAAATTTAGTATATAAAATTGAAATATTCCTCAAATGAAGGAAAATTAAGACAATGTCCCTTACTACTTTGGTAATCCCTGGATAAAAACCTCGTGAAATGGAGAACCTAATATGTATTTGTAAATACAAATAATTTTCATGAAAATAATTATAAAATTCATTCATTCATATTATATATACCATGTAATAAAAATAAGTGTTGAATATAGTATATATCTGTTTCCCTCTGGAATCTGGAATGACCTCGTTGATTGAAGGCTCAAACATTCCACTCGGTTTATAAAGGGTTTGTTCGTAGAACCAGAAGCATCCAATGATTCCATATCCATTTGGACCTACTTTCCAAAGGTAGGCGCTCATTAATTGTGAACTGATGAGGCTTAGTAATTTGCATTGGTCGAGAGGATGGGAGGTCGGACTCATCACACCTTTTTAGGGGAATTATTGTCTACTCTGGGACTCTCCTTATGGATTTAAGTTATGTTCGTGAATCCTTATTACATTACCAATTATAAAATGAGATTTCCTTTAGTCTGTCAATCAATGATTGATATGTAAGAAATTTAGAGAATATTTTATATGTAATTGAGGTTCTTCATCGACGAAAAATCATCTGTATTTGTTAGAGATTCTTAGTTGATGGTATCCTTAAAATACATAAAAGTGTCTTGGTCATTATGATGACCATAATGGTTTTAAATCCACTCAGTGGGGCACTTGAAGTTTATTGTCATTTAGGAGGATATGAATTATTTCAGAATTGGGATCGTACCCATTTATGGGATACCTACATATCCTTTGTTTTGGAAAAGGAATCAGAACCCACGTAGTTAGAATAAGGGAGTACGATGATTATGCATGATTGATGGCTCAAAGAAATAATTCATGATTACTTTTACACTCTAAGCTCACGTGAGTCATGCTCAGTGTGAGAAACAAGAGGTATTGGTGAAACTAGACAATTGTGCTATGAAAGATGCAATGATGTGGGGATTATGTGTTTATGACTACCCAAAATAGATGAGGATTAAGATTTACTTCAGGGAAGAAATCTAGGAATAGGGTCCATAAAGGTATATGTACTTTATGGAGATTTGGATACTCTAATCTTGAGACTTACTCTTTAAGGAAGATGCCCAAGTTAAGAGGGGACTTATAATTGGGTTTTACTTTTGAGAAAGAATCCCCAAATCAAAAGTAAATTAGAACTGGTTAAGAGAAATTATGGCTGGGGCTTACTCCTGAAAAGGAGGCCCAGGTTAATAGAATTATGGTTGGGGCTTACTCCTAAAGAGGATGCTCATATTTGAGACTAGGGATTACTCCTGAAAATGAGGCCCATGTTAAGAATTCTCTCATCTTAAAGGATGAGGTTGAATGAATGAAATCTCAATCTTTAGTGAGATAAAGATATATAAATCACTAGATTTTGAGAGATTTTCCATGGAGTTCCTTATAGATAATGAATCCAAATCAAGAAATAATGCCATAAATGGCTTTGAAGAGTGTCTTGAAGACTGAATCTGGAATAGAGAGGTGGAATGACATAAGAGGGGTGAAATGGGTAGGAAAGGCACCAAAAAAGGTAGGGGCGCGCAAGTCCTGGAAGGCGCGCAGGTACTGCGTGGGCGCGCAAGTCCTGGTCGTGCAGGTATACCTATGCGACACATGGGTACTTGTGCGATTTTCAGTCTTTGAGTAATACTTGGGAGAGACTTGGCTCAAACCCTTTGTATTATCCCTAGAGGCTTTCCAGAAGATGGCGCACAAGTTCTGATGAAGAAGTAGGGCGGCGCGCAAGTGTGTTCATTTACATTAAGGGTAAAACACTTAGGCGTGAAAGTGTTAGTGAATTCTAACATTTAGACCTTACTCCCCCCATTTAGACCTTCCATTCTAGGTAAAGAATTACCTTAGAAGAATTCGGAATACCTGAAGAACATAGTTGGGCATTTAGAGCTCTGTCTGTGAATTCTGGAAAAAATTCTTCTAAAATAGGGGGCCCATAAGGTCTATTTATAGGCTGGAGAAGACCCCAGGCAGTTATCCTTTAGGGAGCGCAAGTCACTTGCATGAACATTATGTGGCGCGCAAGTATACTTGCACGAAAGTGATGGAACTTGCGTGACCCTTGTGCTTTTGAAGCCTTGATCATGCCTTTGTCGATTTTTTATGATTTCTTCAAAGGATGAATCAATTTGTGCTAAGTTATTTCCCTTTCCATTCTTTTAGACAATGTGACGAAAATGAGTGCCAACAAAAGTCCCCCCTCAGTGTTGGATCCGAAAGAAATGAGGATGTGACTCTGAGGAAAAGAATAAAACTAAAGGAAAGGCAGCGCGCAAGTGTTCAAGGTGAAACACTTGGCGCACAGGTTTGATCCGCGCAGGGCTGGAGCACACTGGATGGAGCGCGTTGGGTGTAGGCATGCAGGTGGGCCGCCTGGCCTATAAATATGCGGTCATTTTCCGCGCATCGCATCTGATTTTCGTATTTTTGAGCTCTCTCCACACAGGTCCTCTTCGCCGCGCACATCGCTCGTTTTCTACTATTTCTTTGATGTCATGCTGTTGTCAAGGTAATAGGACTTGTGTGGGGATACTTGCACGCCAAAAACTTGCGCGGCACATTAACACTTGTGCGACACATCCATACTTGCGTGCCAAGCTTTAGAATTGCGCACCTTAATGCCTTTTCCATTTTTTTTGAAATTCCTTCACAAATTTTATGAAAAATAAACTTAATTAAAAGCTAATTTATTCAACTTTTGTGCAAAATCAATGGCTCTTAGAATTGGAATAGTTGATGAACTGGCTAGAAAGTGGATTAATGATATGATGAACATCATCGGCCACGATTATTATACCTTCAAAAGTATCACTCTTCCAGATTTGGCTAAGTATCTGAAGAAATATCATCGTGACTTCCCCCAAAGCATTTATTTGCCTTTGTATGGCTATGGTCAGCTGTGAGAAGTTACTATTCCAGAAGCAAAGAAATATCTCCCATTTTTGTTGTTTCGGAATTATACCAACTTTTCTTCCGAAAATATCTCATTTGGAGAAGTATTTATAAGTTCTGGAACAGTGGAGAAGGCCCACATGATGCATCATAGTCCTTGTACGCTAGATCTGAAACCTCATACGCCTGAGCTGCAACCACATTGTTATCCTTTAATCTTCCAAAATGCTCAGATGGATCAATCCAAAGGCTGGAAGAAAAAGTTGGGACTTTCATCCTGGGGGAGGTGTGAAGCCAACTTGGATGTGAGAATACTGGGTACGACAAACCTGTGCAGAGTTTGTCGAGGATCTGAAAGGAGTGGCGATATAAAAAGCTGATTGGGTTGGGCAAATATATGTTTACGGACATGATAACTTCATGTTGGAGATACTCAGCCACTGGAGCCCAGAAACTAATTCTTTCCATCTGACTCATGGAGAAGTTGGTATCAGTCTGTGGGATGTCCACAAGATCTCAGGGGATCCAATTTTGGGTGATATGTATGATGAATTCATTCCTCCCAAGGTGACATGGAATTATTCATAGAAGACTTCTGCTTTAGCTCGGGAATTATTTAAGATCTTCCACAGGCTCAAGAGTTCAGAGACCTCATTAAATAATTCGAGAAAGGATATTCATCCAGAGAAGTGGATGAATATATTTCTTATTGAGAAGAAATATAAGGAGCCAAAGGATAAGGAGCCTAAGGATAAAGGATCTAAGAAGAATAAATTCAAGGATAAGAGGCCCAAACGTCCTACCACCTACCCAAAACCTGAGAAGAGGGGTGCTCCTGGCACATTCTGTCCAACTCTAGAAGCAGGAGAGTTTGAGAAATGGGGATATTAGGTGAATCAAAAGATCCCGAATAAGACTCGTCTGGCGGGCTTCTTGGATTTGTGGATCAGCATTTATCTCTTTCCATTCAGGGATTCGAAGGGAGGCGTCAGGCCAGGGACCTTCGTCATTGCGGAAAAGTTAGTTGACGGAAAAATGGTCGGGTTGGCTACCCCCATTTTAGCAAAGATTAATAGGAGTTTACTTCATGTCTTCATGGGTAAATCTCCTTTAAGAATAGTGGGACCATTCCAAGTTTTATGGGGATGGATTGCCACTCACTTCAAGACTTAAAATGTACAAAATGGATTACAAATTCCTGCAAGTTCTTTCAGGATGTCAGTGAAAGCATTCTATGGAGTTTCTCCATTAGATGTTAATGCCTATGACATGAAAGTGAGGCTGAGCATATTTAAGGAATTCAACTTCTTTCCCTATATAAATCTTCCAACCAGACGGTTTGTTGATGATGGAACAACCCATTTGGATATGAGGGAATACATGATAGCTTATAGAGATGGTGTGCTAGTTTCCAGGATTGACGGAGAAATTATATGTGAGGCCTATGATCCATATAGATTTGCACATCAGTTTAAGTGTCTGCAACAAATTGTTGTATCTCCCCCAGTACATGTCAGGATAGAGCAACATCTGATGGTTGCTCGACAACTATGGCTGCTGACGTCAAGGGAGAAGACTGGGGCGGTATTTGATCTACTAGTTGAAAAAGCGGCACATAACTTGACTATATATTATGCCCAGCACTGGATAGCATCATACCCAAAAGGGGTATTGAATCACCTAGTTTTTCAGGTGGGGAAAGGAAGAGGACTGTAGAGAAAGAAACCCTTCCTCGTGAAGGTGATGCTTCCCCACCTGAAGCTGATTCACCAGACTCCTCCTCTATGACTGATTCACCAGATTCCCATGATGGGGATGATGAGGCACAATAAGTGGCAAAGTGGCCTCGTGCCCGATATAATCCACTGGTCAGAATCAAGAGACCTACTCCATCAACTCCTGATGTGTTACTTCATTGTGGTAATTTAATCACTGCTACTTTATAAAGCAATAAGTCTTATTTTATTATTCTCTATCTGTAGTTGCAGAAGCTGGGAAGAAATTGAAGTCCAAGATTATAGGACCTTCCTCGCATCCTTCATATCTAAGACCAGAGGTTGTCCAGTTATGGCAGAGTTTATATTGTGGTACTGAGACCACCTGGCTAGATTTGTGTGAGGGCCTACAACTTCCTGGAATAGGGAATCTTCTGGATTCTATAGATATCCAATACGAGGATAACCCCAATTAAGTGCGGGATTACATCAGAGAGATGGAAATGCTCATATATGCCACTAATGAGTCCATTCCTATCACCAGGCGGGTGAAGGAAATGATTGATCGTGGCGCCACTAAGGGGGCTGGTGGTTCTGAAGATGAGGAGTTGCATGATTATGTGGCTCCTGAAGATGTAAGTTTTCTTTCCTTATTTGCTTTTCAACTTGATTCCAGTTGAATCTTTGTTACTTAAGGAAGTTATTTTTTTCATCTCGCATCTTAAAAAGAAAGGAACTGAGGTTCCTTCGCCACAATATTGCCCTGGTGGTATGCCATCGGGACTGCTGCTGATTCTCCTTGCAAACCGGGCGAGATATCTCCAGGCCAGCATGTCATGAATGAGGCGTTGGACATAGATTTTCATTCTCCAATCCAGGTTCCAATAAGGGAGACTACCGATACTCCCAAAAAACCAAATAAGCAAAGGCAATGAAGGAGGAAGTCCACAGCTAAAAGCTTCATTAGCAGCGGTAAGTCCTTTGGGTAATCATGAGCCTATACCCATGAAAAGGTTGCTCGTATTTCTAGGGATTTCAGGGGATTATTCAATTTCCCCTCTGAGGGAAAGTATTGATCCTCCCTTAAGGACCACAGAGGGTGCTGTGGAACAAACGCAAATTCAGGCTGACTTGGCTATTTCTGAAAAAGAGCCAACATCTATTCCCAGCACTGCTCATGCTACTGTTACAAGTAGATAAGAACCTACACTAGAATCATTGGCGGCCGCAACAACTGAATCTGCCATACTTCCTGAAGAAGCTGTTCAAGGTCAGGAGCCGTAGAATGATGGTCACCCAGAGGATATATCAAATGCTCCCACTGGTGAGACTAACCAGGATTATGAAATATCATTGGATGAAATTATGAATCGTGGCATGTCTTTCGAAGAATTTTATGATCATGCTAGATTATCATGTGATTTATAAGACCTTGGGCGTGAGTGTTATCCTTCGCCTAGTAAATTTTCTTATAATTTACACTTCTAATCATGACTGAAAATAATATGCAATTCCATCCATAGAAGCTGTCGAACTGCCAATGCCTGAAGAGGGTGTGGACATTGATGTCAACCCTACCATTTAAGAAACATTAGCTCAAGTAGATATAAACCCAGTAAACCCTCATGAGACCCATCTTGAAGATCCTTTTGAAACTGGGAAATATGGGGAGGATTCTTCTCAAGTTGTTGATCTACTGTTAGGTAATGATTGGACTGAGTTTCCAAGATAGATAACCAACTTCCATTATTCTATGAAACTAACCATACTTTTAATTTGTCAAACAGGGCTATCAACTTCAATGGTTATAACTAGAGGTGAGGTCTCAACTTCCGTCCAAACAGTGGTAGAAGATGAAGCAACCAGGGTCAGGGGGGAAGAAGTAGAACAGGGCACTTCCTTAAGTGCATTAATCCTAGATTACATGCCCCCTTGTAATGATGATGTTGAGTCAGACCCAGAGGTGCTTAAGCCGCTCAGCTTCTCACGCTGCAAGGCATGGAACAACATATGGAAAATCATATCTGAGGTGCCTTTAGAAGAGATTTCATCAAATATTTCATGGTTGTCATCCCAGTTTATCATGCTAGGACATGGTGGTTTTAGATACCAAGAGATCCATAACGCGGTGAAACAAGTCATCTTCAGGAGGGAGCAAGAGCATAAGTGTCACAAAGATCTGGCCAAGGTGAAACTGTCAGTCAACATAGGTGAATTTGAGGCTACGGTATCCCAAGCTGAGGCTGACTATGCTGCCAAGATGAAGGAGCTGAAGCATAAGATCAAAGAAAAAGTCACTCAGAATATGCACCTTCAGCAACAGTTAGATGTTGTTACTGGGGAACTTGAACAACTCAATAATTCACTGGAGGGAGTTCAAACGAATGGTATGAAGACCATTGCAGATGCCAAGAAAGCACTCCATCAGGATTAAAAGAGTGAAGTTGGTCGAGTGCATGAGCTTCAAGTAGCTACTGATGAAGCTCGGGATGCGGCTCATCAATTGAAGACTTATGTCGAAAGCCTTTTTTAATTTCCTGGAAAAGAGAAGAGACTCCAATCTATGGATTTCCTTCTATCTCCTGTGTATCAATGAAAAACACTTTCATCTTCAATCATTTGTGCACCTATTTTCCTGCTACCTGCTTTAAATTTTACCGAAGCCAATGGGCATAGTAAGCATAGTTTTATTTTTACTAGGATTATTATAAATAACCTTACAAACTTTGAATATTTTAATTGCTCAATATTACCTAAATCATACAAAATTTATGTTTAGTGAGATGTAACTTGACTTTTATTCAGATTTCCTTTGTCTTTTGTGGGCAGTTTAAAGTCATGCACATCGGACATATAGAGGCTAATTTTTAAGGTTGAAAATAGCTTTGACCGAATGAATTATAATTGACTCAATTCTTTGACAATTTATCTGAAAACATATTAGCAAACTCAAGTATGAGGGAAAAAATGTAAACTATGGCTTAAGAATATTTGAATCTGAGGAATGATATGAAAAAGAGCTAAAAGGCATAAGAAGAAGTAGTTTCCAAGAATGAAGTTACTGTTATTTAACAAAACCGTTAGGGGGTTGAATTATGAAGGGCCACCTAAGGGCATTGGATGAATAGTCAAATAAATAGCATCTTTTTTCTAACAAGTCTGTTATGTAGACTGTTTATGCAAGGCTGCCTAAGGGCACGTGCTGCATAGTCAGGCAAAATAACTCTTCGAATTTTACTTTCCTAGTGCTAAAAAGCCAGTGAAAGTTTATGGAGATTCAAATTTTCCAAAGTATAGAGTTTGTTGTATGGAAAGAGGTACTTGAATATGGAGAAGATATTTGCAAACAAGATTATCGAAGAACTGGATGGATATCACTCCTACGAAAGTCTGACCCAAACATAGGGAAGGAGAATATAAACCATAGACTTGAACACTTTCAGATCATGAAAAAGGATATGGGACAAATATGTTAAGGGTGGTTATTTTTACGGATCCCTATATACTGTCATTTAAGACCAATAAGGACAAAAGAGGATTTCTTCCTAAGAATGAAGTTACCAGTATCTGAAAAACCCGTTAGGGGGTTGAATTATGAAGGGCCACCTAAGGGAATTGTATGCATAGTCAGATAATAGTATCTTTTGGTTGAAAAATCTGTTATGGAGACTATTTATGCAAGGCCGCCTAACGGCACGTACTGTATAGTCAGGTAAAAGGACTCTCAGAAATTTGACATTTTTGTGACTAAAAGTCAAGAAAAAGGGTTATGAAGATCTAAAAATATTTAAGGTTAGTATTATGACACATAAAGATGGGTATTGTCCAATGTATAAGATATACACAGATCAATGCTAACCATAATCGTGTTGTGGTTGGGTCCTGACTGGAAATGTTGGACTTCACTACGTATCCCATAAGGATGGGAATCAAGCCATACGTAGTTCTTAAACTATAGTTTAATGTCATGTGGGACAAAAGGATTATAGATCTTAGTTTCGGGTCATAGAGTTTGGACCATTATAAGAAATACACAGTGTGTGTTTTCATGGGGACTTTTTAGCCAAGGGACTGAAAGTGGAATTTGGGGTTAGGCCCAAAAGACTTGGGGCTAGATTTGAGGGACACTCGAACATTCCTATGTATCCCATAAAGATGGGAATCAAGCCCATGTAGTTCTAGAAATACCCTTTGTACAACTTTGGTTTGTACATGTGAAGGGTGAAAAGGGACTTTAGTGAAATGATGGTTTATCCTAAGATAAAAGGGTTGGGAATTTCCATGTACGCGTGTAGTCTTTGAAATGAAACATGATTGAAAAATCAATGTAAATGATGGTTCCATCTCAGGTGAGGGTATCAAAGAATATTTGTAGTTTATTGTCATACTGCACAAAATAGTGCTGTATAGTTTAACGTCATATATCAAGGATGAAAGTGAATCAATGTAAAGATATTGATTCTATGGGCAGTTTCACGAATCAGCATCGTATGAGATGGAGGTGAACCAATGTGAAGAGATTGGTTTTGGGCTTGAACCTTGGGAGGTTGCCTACGTACCCAGCCTAGAAGGTAAGGATCAAAGTCTCCGTAGTTCAATTAAATAATGAATTAATGATCAAGTTGTTCTTGGGGAAAACGACCTAAAAAATGATGTTGTTGGGACTTACACATGGTTAGTAGCCCATAGAGAATGTTATGGTTGAGGTTTTCTCTAAGCTCACGTGATTCATACTCGGTGTGAGAAACAAGAGGTAACAACAACCTTAACGATGCACAGTTTAATGTCATGTAGGACATATAAAGGGACTATGTAGTTTAATGTCGTGTAGTTAGTACTATTGGTGCTGCATAGTTTAGTGTCATGTAGTAGGGACAAAGTACAATTTAATTTCATGTAGGACGTATCAAAGGAATTTCTGTACAGTTTAGCGTCATGTAGTTAGGAAGATGGAGACAACACAGTTGAACGTCATGTTGGACAAAAAGATGACTGTGCAGTTTAATGTCATGCAGTAAGGACAAAAGAGTACACCATTTAACGTCATGTTGGATGTATTAGGGACTTTTTTCATAGTTTAACGTCATGTTGGATGAAAGTAACACAAATAGTTTAAGGTCATATGCATGGACCGTTGATGATGTCGTTTAATGTCATGCTGAACGTAAGGGACGTTTTCACAGTTTAACGTAATGTTGGATAAAAAAGGGACGATACAGTTTAGCATCGTGTTGGATGAAAGTGTGAATAGTTTAAGGTCATATGCATGGACTGTGGATGGTGTAGTTTAATGTCATGTTGGATGTAAGGGACTTCTATACAGTTTAGCACCATGTAATTAGTACGTTACAGTTTAACGTCATGTGAGTCGAAAAGAATAAAAATAGTTTAAGGTCATATGTATTAACCGTTGCTGTATAGTTTAACATCATATAGTAAGGACGGTGAAGGGGACACAGTTTAACGTCATGTTGGACGTATGTTTAAATATTTTAGGGTTATATGCATGGACCGTTGATGATGCAGTTTAACGTCTTGCTGGACGGTGGTGCAGTTTAAGGTCATACCGGACCATTGATGATGCAGTTTAACATATTGCTGGACGATGGTGCAGTTTAGGGTCATACCGGACCATTGATGATGCATTTTGTGTTTATAAAAAATACTTCTTCAAAAATATGGCATTGGTTGGAGTAGTGATGAGTTCTCCATCCATCGAGATTAATGAATAAGCTCCATTGGAGTATACCCTATGTATTGAGTATGGTCCTTCCCATTTTGGCTCAAGATTGGGAGGTTTCTTTCCTGGTATCATTAGAGTTCTGAGAACTAATACCAATTCTCCCTGAGTGAATGAACGAAGACAAACTTTTTTGTTAAAATCTTGTGTTATTCGATTCTGATAGACTTCCAAGTGGTACAAAGTGCACAATATTTTCTCATCTAACCATTCTAATTCATTCAATCGCTTTTGATATTGTTCATTTGTAGATGATTGATCACAAATGGAAACTATAAGCGAGGGTAGTTGAACTTCAATTGGCAAGACTGCTTCCATTCCATATACCAATGAATATGGAGTTGACCAAGTTGCAGTGCGGGTGGTAGTCTGATAAGCCCATAAAGCATGAAAGAGTTTGTCAGGCCATGATTTATTATCTTTATCCACCATCTTTTGTAGTATATTTGACAGAGTCTTATTGAAATCTTCTATCTGGCCATTGGATGTTGCATGATACCGAGATGAATGGTTGGATTTGATGTTGTATTCTTGATACAATTTCTTCACCTCAGATGAATAGAAGATGGTGCCATTGTCCGTCAATACGGTATGAGGGACACCAAATATGGTAATGATGTTAGACTTGATGAAGCTAACAATGCATTTAGAACTGACTTCCTTGATAGTTATTGCCTCTGCCCATTTTGAAAAGAAATCAGTAGCAGTAATAATATACTTAAACTGCTTGGTCGTAGCTGAAGGGTAAGGTCCCACCGCATCCATTCCCCATGTGGAAAATGGACACGAGTATTTAGTTATATGAAGCAACTCTGGAGGTTGATGAATGAAGTTGGCATGTAATTGGAATGAATGACACTTCTTTGTGAAATCAACACAATCTTGTATCATTGAGGGCCAAAAGTATCCAAGCCTTCGAATCTGATCAGACAGTCTATGTCCAGACAGGTGGTCACCACAGACTCCTGCATGCACTTCTTTCATGACAGCCATTGTCTCTTCACCATCAATGCATATGAAGAAAACTCTATCAAAACCATGTTTGTAGAGAATTTTCTCTAGGTGATATGGGCTATCATAAAGAGTAAAATTGACCACATGTTGCCAGATTTGTTCTTTCTCGGCTCTATTAGGTGGAAGTGTTCCATTTTGAAGGTATTCCTTGATAGGTGACATCCATCCTGTAATATGACCATACGGTTCAGGAATGGGAATAATTTCATTAATTTACTCTGTTCTGATTCTAACATAAGGTGAAATTGCATGACGGTGGGCAATACTGATGGTTGTCTCGTCCCGATTTGGATCTGCCAGAGCTGTGGCTATATTATCCAGTGCATCAGCTTGAGCATTTTGTAATCGCGGGACATATCGGTTCTAAAGGGAATTCTGCCATTAACTCTCTGATGTAATCATACAAAGGGATTAGTTCTTCTTTTCTGATGGCATAATCCCCATTGACTTGTTTGATTACCAGGTCTGAATCACCTTTCACCTTTAAGTGATTCACTTGTGCTTGAAGCACCAATTCCAATCCTGTGATGAGAGCTTCGTATTCTGCTTCATTATTGGTACCACTTTTCCACAATAAGAAGCAATAAGGTAACACTTCCTTTTCTGGAGAAATGAGCACAATTCCTAAGCCAGCTTTGTTGAATTTAGGATTTTCCATTTTCCTCCTTGTTGGACTTCTGGAAGCACCATCAAAATACATTTCCCATGCCTGAGAACTTTCTTGAATAGAGAAGACTTCCTCATCAGGGAGTTCAATATCTGAAGATGTGTCTTCCACTAAAGGGTGTTCATCCAAGAAATCAGCCAAAGCTTGGCCCTTTATTTCCTTTTGAGATGCATACTGAATATCGAATTGCTGCAAAATAACTGCCCACCTTGCCAGACGTCCTGTAAGCATTGGACGACTAAGGATGAATTTGAGCGGGTTATTGCGAGATACCAATTAGACCTCGTGATGTTGCAAGTAGTGTCTCAACTTCTGAACTGAAAATATTAGTGCCAGGAAGCACTTCTCAATACATTAATACTGGGTTTCTGCTTCAAGCATAGTCTGAATGAGGTAGTAGAGGCTGTTTTCATTCCCAGCATCATTATTTTGAGCAAGAAAGGCACCTAATGATCGCTCTAAAGCTGTCACGTAGAGGATAAGTGGTCTTCCTTTAACATGTGGCATGAGTACCGGTGGACTCAAGAGGTATTTCTTGAGAATATAAAATACTTCTTGACATTCTTCAGTCCACTGATAAGTGACTCCCTTCTTCATCAATTTGGTGAAGGGTAAACTTTTTCCTGCCAAATTGGCGATGAAACACCGAATATAGGCTAAGTTTCCTTGAAGTCCTCTTAATGCTTTCAAATTTCAAGGAGGTGAAATACTGAGGATTGAATTTTTCTTCTCAGGATTGACTTCAATACCATGATGGCATACAACAAAGCCGAGAAATTTTCCTGAGGTTACCCCAAAAGCACATTTTAAGGGGTTCATCTTCAAATTATGTTGTCGAAGCTTGCATAATATGACTTCCAAATCAGCCAAGTGATTAGAAAGTTGTTTGGATTTAACCACCAAATCGTCTACATATCATTCAATAAACTTCTCTAGAAATGGTTTGAAGATACAATGCATGGCACACTAATATATAGCACCTGCATTCTTTAAGCCAAATGACATTACCCAGTAGCAAAACACACCCTGAGGGGCTCTAAAGGCTGTGGATTACTCATCTTCTGGGGCCATTCGTATTTGATTATATCCAGAATATCCATCCATGAAGGAAATTTCTTCATAGACAGTTGTTGCATCAATTAAAAGTTATGTAATCGTAATTGGGAAATCATCCTTAAGACAATTCCATTTAAGATCTTTGAAATCGACGCAAACTCTAATTTTTCCGTTCTTCTTCTTTATAGGTACAATATTAGCCAACCACATGGGATATTGAAATTCTCTGACGAAGTTAGATTTGATAAGATTATCCACTTCAGCTTTAATTTTGGAAGCATAAGTTGGGTGTGTTCTTCTCATGGCTTTCTTAAATCCTCGATGTTCTTCTGGTAAACCCAAATGATGAGTAGGAACATCAGGATCAAGACCGGTCATTTCTGTATAATTCCAAGCAGATATATCTCTATTTTTATTTAGAAAGGAAATATACATCTCTTTCTCTTCAAGAGTCATGGCTGCACTGATTAAAGTGGGGTGTGGATCTTCTTTTGTACCCAGATTTATTTCTCTGAGTTCATCCACGGTGGTAGAGATACCCTCTTCAAATGCTGGAGGAGCATCTCTGAGATCTTCCTCTTCTTCTTCAACATGTGTTATTTCTTCCATTTCTACTTGCATAGTAGATGATCAAGCAGAATTTTCATGATCAGAAGAGATGTCAAAATTTTCACATCTTGAAGAACAAACTTCCATTTCCGACCCGATTGATGATGAAGGGTCTTCCTTCGGAAATAAAGAGGAGATTATGGATTGAGAATCGACATCATTTTTCACCTCCGATGTTGCTATAACTTCTTCTGGCCTAATTGGCGAAGTATAGAATTGTTGGATTTCAGCAGATGAAATGAAGACGTCACCATTTGGGCTTTCATCACTGCTTGTAGAATCACCAATTTCTCCCATGTTGTCTAGATCGATTGTCGTAATTGACATTATGGATCTTTCCATAAGAGTATTTTGATTTGGGTCTATCTTGTCAATTTTACTGATAGGAAACACATAATCTGTACACACATGCACAAATGGATTTACTAGAATCTTTTCCAAACCATACGGAGCATTAACTTTGGTAATATCTTTTTTTGTGGATTTCTCCCTTCCCTTCATATGATAGAAATACCCCTCAATGTATTGAGACTCACATGTCTTGAACGGGGCATTATCACCATAAAATGTCCCAACTTGACCATAGAAACAATATTTGAGACATTGATGGTATGATGAAGGGATAGCTGCATGTTGATGTAGCCAGGGTCTTCCAAGCAGGATGTTGAAGGCTGAGTCTTGATCAATAAACATGAAATCTGAATTGGATACAAGATCTCCAAACCGAGTTCTGAGTGTAACTTCACCCAGTGGTTCTTGTTCATTTTTATCATATCCTCGTAACATTATGTTAGAAGGAGATAAATCAGATTCCGTGAGGCCCAATCGACAAAGTGTACGAATGGGCATGAGGTTGACTCCTGAACCATTGTCAATGAAAGCTCTTCGAACATCTACGCCATTTACCTTTCCAAATAAGTACAAAGGTATAATATTCCCATACACAACATCATCTTCATCTTCATCAGTAAAAGATATTATTTCATGGAATTCTGTAGGATTATTCTCTATGTGATAGACTTCAGCTGTAGCAATTTCAGTTTCAAACTCCTGACCTGACAAAGCCTCGATGAGTGCCTCCCGAAGATCTTTTGATAGATTTAAAGCATCTAGAATTGATAACTTGGCTGGTACTTAGTCCAAGTGTTTCAATACATCATAATTTTGATCCATAGGTCTTCGTTTCCCAAAAGGAACATGTGGTTTAGCAGGTACCTTGGAAGAAGATTCTTTGGAAGTTGAAGCATCTTGTACCAGGATAGGAGTTGGTAATACTCCTGGCTTTGGAAGATTAGACCAATTAGGTCTATTTACATGATGAGAGGAAGAATACTGAACCTTCAACCAGTCTTCCAAAATAGCTATGCGAGGACTGAATTTTCTATTGGTGGAAGAACTTGCTTGTTCTTGCTGAGCTCGTTGAAGGGCTCTACCATGAGTTTCTGCTGCGTACACAGTTCTAGCAGGGGTAGAATTGTAATAGTGACTTCTAAAATATCCACGTCTTCCCCTGTATCCTGAGCCTCTAGAACATCCTCTGATTCCTCTATTTGATACAGGGAATTCAGGCTCATCGAAATCGAAACTGCGACTGGAATATGGATCTGTTAATTGAATCATATTAACAGAATCGAAAATCAACTCTTCATCTAATGAGGATTCTGCCTGAATAGCCAATTTAGGTTGTTCTGTTTGGTGGGGCGGTGCCCGTTGATTTGAAGTAGATGGCATGAAGTCTTCCAGAGTCAAATACAACTTAGGATTTGACACATACTCATCTTCTTCTGATTCTTTCTCTTTCTTGGAATTATGCCACCCTTTTGAGGATTTTATCTCTGAAGAGGATTTTGTTGTGGCATTCATGGCAGAAGGTACAATTGATTTCTTCAATTATGTTTGCAAAATAGCATGATTTTGGTTGATCGTCTTTCTAACCATCCAATCATCATATTTTTTTGCATTTTTTCTTTTGAATTCTTGCCACTCGCCTTCCTCCTCTGGAACTGTAGCAGTGACACATGCTACCTGGGCTGAAGAGCCTTTCAGTTTGACTTGTCCCGAGTCGACCATCTTTTTCAGGAGGTCTTTGAAGACAAAACACTCCTAGATGGGATGCCCCAATATTTAATGAAAGGGGAAATAATTGGGACGGTCTTCAACTCCTTCCTTGTTTGGCCTCTTGGGCTTTGGTAGCTGAACCAAATTATTCTCTAGGGCCGAAATGAAGTAACCAGGAACTTGTTCATTTCATAAAGAGTAAGTTTTTCTCTTCAGATCATCAAATTGTTTTCACCTTTGATATTTTTGATCATCTTGATGAAACGGCCTTTGTTTTTGGCACTCATGAGGTGGAGCCCTTCGAAAAGATGAAGATTTTGAGGTAGAAGCAGGTACAAGTTCTTGTTTAAGCATAACTGTAACAGTTTTTGCTTTACCCATTCTCTTTCCTGTAGCTGATGGAATTATATGAGATTTATCTTTAGTCTGTATAAGAGAATCTTCAAATTGATGAGCGATTAAAGTAAGGTCTCAAAACCCTCCTGTGTATTTCATAGGGATCAGTGGTGTGCGTAATTCGTCACGTAGATTGGCCACACAGATTGGAAACAGTTCCTCTTGAGGGAGTGCTAAGCTCAGGGAATATGTTAATCCCTTCCAGCGAGCAATGAAATTAGAGACACTTTCATTCTCCCTTTGTTTACAGTTTGTAAGATCGAAAATTGTTTTCTTTGGAAAATTTGAGATGAATTGAAGAAGAAAATGTTGACGGAGATCTTCCCATCCGGTAATTGACCAGGATTTCAATCTTGTGTACCAGACAAAGGCTGGTCCTTGTAAGGTTCGCACGAAGCACTTGAGTTTCACTGCTTCTTACTGCTCTGGAGTTCCCATAATAGGATCGTAAAAAGACACGTAATGCGTCAAATACTGTTCAGGGTCACCTGATCCAATGAAAATAGGGAATACAGGGTTCCCAAAATTTGATAGGGGGGGAGATTGAATATACCCATTCAGGGTAAGCTTTATTTTCTAGTTGAACCTGCGCACGCTTCCCTTCCATAGTCTCTAAAAGATCTGTTAATAACTCAATGGTAGTTATTAACTTTTGAGAAACATCCAGTTGAACATGGACTTGGGCAGGTGCAATGACTGGAGTTTGGACAGGTATGGCAGTTGGTACTGCAACTGATGGCAGCACTGCCAATTGTTGTTCCACTTGACCTGTAGGATTAGACCTGTGAGGGTGTACTGATAAAGGAGGATATTCTTGATCAATCTCAGTAGCTGCAACAAACTCCCTTGGCTGACTGACTATAACACGCTTAGGAGGAAGACTACCTTGAAGTAATTCTGCGTTCAACCTCCTCAATTCTTTCATTTCTTCTTCCTATTGCGAAAATCTTTTCTCTAGTGAGAGCGATTGGCCTTCTCCAGAGGAAGGATATGTAACCTGATTCTTTCCCTTTCCCTTGTTTGATCCCTTTCAGAGAGGGGGAAGTGGGTTATTTGAAGGAACACCCAGATTCTGGGTAAACCTTTGATTTCATGTACGCACACCTTCTTCATTTGTTTCTGTGCGTACAACTTCCTGAGCAGGAACCTCTTCATCTGAGTCCCCTGAGTGAGCCTCATCTGGTGGATTAGCAACAACGGCATTGATGACATTTATTGATGCATAACGCATTGCATCCCTTCTATCAGCATTTCTGTGATATTATCTTCATTCATGTCTTTGATGAAACGTTGCCTTTTATTGATTCAATCCCTCAGGAACTTCTTGACGAGCCGTAATTTGGATAGAATCTCCTGATAATTTTTCTCATCGTTCCTCTTTAGGCTTCTTACCCAATCGAGAAAAGACCGACTTTCTTCGAGGAGGGGATTGATTATTTGAAAAATTCCTCAGTCCGGTGGACTGGGGCTGTTCCTGTTATTCCCACTCAACTCCTCGAATATTATTTGTTGATTCTGAGGGTTGGTTTAAAAGAGTCCCTAGTCTGGAAAGCTGGGGTGGCTCTTGACATGCTATGTCTGAGACTTTCTTAAAATCTCTTTTGATCTTGCGGACCTTATTCCGGAAATTAGCTGGATGCATCAACCTGTATCTACTTTTATCACCTGGTTCGTAAGACCGTTGGATGATTTCTGACACTTCTGTCACTTGATGATGTGCTTGCTCCATACGAGAGGCATGTTCAATATTCTCATTTGCTTGATGCAGGAGTAATTGAACAACTCATTATCTGTATTCTTGATTATGATAGGAACTAGTTGAGGCTTGTTCTTGGACAAGCTTTTGATTACAAACAAAGCCCATTAATTGTGGTCGGCCATGGGCAATAACATTGCATGAGACCATTTTCGGTGGGCATTGCTGACTGGAGAGCACCGTGAAATGTAGTGATACATGAACACCCCATCCTCTGACATGAATACCAGATGGGGCATTGGCAATTAACTGGCGCAATCTTCTTAGTGTGCCAAGTCATGAACGCTGAAGGGCTCTCTGCTGCTTTTCAGCCTTCGGATATCAAGAGACTGATAGAGATGCCAAATCAAGTTGATATTGTAACCCTTCTATTATCTTAAGAATATTTTCATATTCATCATAAGATAATACTTTATTTTTCAACTGACAAATAGTTTTCCATATGTTGAGACGAATATCATGAATCCCATCTTCCTTTAACATCTCTGGAATGTCATAATGAGAGTCAGCCAGAGGCCAAAACATAACTGGAACTTCACCTTTCGCCAGTTGTTTTCTCATGTTCAGTATTTCCTCTTTATCATTCAATGAAGATTCTTCTACCTGATTTGACCAGAGTTGATTCTTCCTTGTTACTTCATCGGATTCAACAAGATTGATATAGAAATCACAGATCAAACTAGAAGATGCATGACTTATGGGTGGTTTGGAGAATGAACTACACCCTGGGCTATCTTCTTATTGAGAAAGTATTTCACCTGCTAGCGATGAAGCATCAGACATGACTGGTTTCGCATTTTCAAGTGCCTCGAGATAAGAGGGATTTCTCGACACTACATTGACCACTGGATCATTTTCCGGGCAATGTGCATCACTACTACGGAGAGAACTTTCACAGCAAAATTCATCATCATGGGGAGGACCACCATGATGGGTTACAGCAAAAGATGAGATCTCTTGCTCCTTGGTCTTCTGACCACATAGAGGATTCCTATGGCTCTCATCTGAAGATGAAACTTCGAGATCGACCGAATTGTCATGAAGCAAGGTTTCATGAGGAAGTGTTTGTTGAAGACCTTCAGAATTAATGTTCCCACTATTGGGAAATGAGGGAGTAGAATCTTGAATTCCAATAGATAATTGTCTGAGGGCTTCAAGAACTCCAGCATCGAGCAAGGACTTGTTACAGATTGGCTCTGGATCTCATGACTGTGCTGGGCGGGTCTTCTTCTTAGACGCATTCTTACTCGCCTTGGAAACCACTTGTTGAAGAAAGTGGCTGCTCTGAGTAGGTGTATGTGCCTGATCAGGAAAGATGGCCAGGTTAGGCTGACGATCTCTACTCAAATCAGGTGTATGTTCCTGACTTGGTTGTCCGTATGATATGGGGGACTATGCCCCACAACCCTCTTGGACTGGAATAGATGTGTGTGTCGGTTCTGGAGTGAACTATTGATGTTTCACTCCACTGGTAGGGATTGATTTATGTGTCTTTCCCTGAGATGCTGCTGAAGCAATTATAATATCCTGGAAAGCATCCAGAATATGAGTAGGGATTTTGTTCTTCTCTTTCACCATTGATAAAATATGCTTGGTGACTTCAGCTACCGGAATGGGGATATACATCCATTACGTGCTTGGAGTAGGTGTATGTGCCTACTCCTGTCCTCCTTCTCCTGTCAGTGAATCCTGAGAGTACTCAAGTGTGGGGGAAGAGAGTTGAGTCTGCCTCCTGTTTTTTGTCGGAGATTTCCGACTAACTTCTCCGTGTGCTACCAAGCGAGACTGTTGGTAGGCTTGATTAATACTAGCAGGTGTATGTGCTTGCTGATTTTACTTCGCCAAACATGGCTGACGAGCTCCATCATATGTATTTAGACGAGCCTGCTGACTAACTGATGACTTATAAACAGGTGTATGTTCCTGCCTATAGTACTCCGCCGGAATTGCCTGGCGGGATTGATGTGATGCTTCCAGAAGAGTCTGCTGGACATTGGAATTAAAACGGGCAGGTGTATGTGCCCAGTCGTTGCTTTCCACCAAGTTAGGTTGGTGGACTTCTCCAGAGATGGCAGAGATGAGAACCTACTCACTGTTGATTGGATTCCACCTCTGGCGGTTCGTCTTGCCTGCTCGGGTTCAAGGAACCTGATCCAAACGCCTAGAGTCGGTACCCTCATCATGTTGAGGGCGTACTGTTGCATGAGTCTGGCGGCGATTGTTTATAGGATCCCTCATTAAGGACTCCTGCTTCTTTGAATTAAGGCCCTGAGGGACCTGCTCATTTAACTCCCCATAATATGGGAGTGAATGGTGATTGTGTTCCAGGGATAACGACCCGAAATGGTTGGAGACGGTAGTTAGCACTGCCTGCTTCTTGATCGCTAGTCGTCGTTGTCTGGATGACCAGGTTTAATTGTTCACTTGGAGGGCTTGTCGGGCAGCCTCCAGAGTTAGAATGGTATCGTGTTGACGGTACTCCTTAATTAGCACATTTGATACCCAGTGTTGAAGACACTGAGTAGTTGATGTCATCCTCAGAGCGGATAACGATCTAGCAGGAGTAGCAGCAGTGGCATTTGCAACAGCTGTATTCACAGTAGTGGTATTCATAGGTGTGAACTTGAGAGCAGCCATTTCTTAAAATGCAGAAAATCTTGAAAAAGAGTGCATGTTTGATGTAACAGACGTAATCAAGATAAATTCAACCACTACATCTTTTGGATGAGTATATATGTAAATGATTGTTTTGTTGGCCCTCTCATTGAGTTTTAAATAGGGGCCTAACAAATAATCAAAACATTATTTTAACTTGGTTAAGGATTCACGTCGGGTTCACCATTTTTTCTTTCCCTCTGGAATCGGGGATGGCCTCATTGATTGAAGGTTCAAACATTCCAATCGGTTTCTAATGGGTCTGTTCGTAGAACCGGAAACATCCAATGATTCCATATACATTTGGACCTACTTTCCAAAGGTAGGCGCTCATTAATTGTGAACTAATGAAGCTTAGAAATTTTCATTGGTCAAGAGGATGGGAGGTTGGACTCATCACACCTTTTTGAGGGGAATTATTTTCTACTCAGGGACTCTCTTTATATATTTAAGTTATTTTCATGAATCCTTATTACATTACCAAGTATAAAATGAGCTTTCCTTTATTCTGACAATAAATGATTGATATGTAATAAATTCATAGAATCTTTTATATGTATTCGAGGTTCTTCATCGATGAAGAATCATCTGTATTTGTTAGAGATTCTTAGTTGATGGTATCCTTAAAATACATAAATGTATCTTGGTCATTATGATGACCATACTGGTTTTAAAGCAACTCAGTGGGGAACTGGAAGTTTATTGACATTCAGGAGGACATGAATTATTTCAGAATTGGGATCATACCTGTTGATGGGCTACCTACGTATCCTTTGTTTTGGAAAGGGAATCAGAGCCCACGTAGTTCGAATAAGGGAGTATGATTCTTATGCATGATTGATGGCTCAAAGAAAGAATTAATGATCACTTTTACACTCTAAGCTCACGTGAGTCATGATCAGTGTGATAAACAAGAGGTATTAGTGAAACCAGACAATTGTGCCACAAAAGATGCAATGATGTGGGGATTATGTGTTTATGACTGCCCAAAATAGATGAGGATTAAGATTTACTTCAGGGAAGAAATCCAGGAACAGGGTCTATAAAGGTATATTTACTTTATGGAGATTTGGATACTCTAATCTTGAGACTTACTCTTTAAGGAAGATGCCCAAGTTAGGAGGGGATTTATGATTGGGTTTTACTTCTGAGAAAGAATCCCCAAATCAAAAGTAAATTAGAACTGGTTAAGAGAAATTAAGGTTGGGGATTACTTCTGAAAAGGAGGCCCAAGTTAAGAGAATTATGGTTGGGGCTTACTAATAAATAGGATTCCCATATTTGAGACTGGGGATTACTCCTAAAAAGGAGGCCCAGGTTAAGAGAATTATGGTTGGGGCTTACTCCTAAAGAGGATGCTCATATTTGAGACTGGGGCTTACTCCTGAAAAGGAGGCCCAGGTTTAGGATTCTCTCATCTTAAAGGATATGGTTGAATGAATGAAATCTCAATCTTTAGTGACATAAAGATCTGTAAATCACTATATTTTGAGAGATGTTCCACGGAGTTCCTTTCAGATAAAGAATCCAAATCAATAAATCATGCCATAAATGGCTTTTAAGAGTATCTTGAAGACTGAATCTTGAATAGGAGAGGTGGAATGACATAAGAGGGTTGAAATGGGAAGGAAATTCACCCAAAAAGGTAGGGGCACGCAAGTCCTGGCAAGCACGCAGGTACTGCGTAGGCGCGCAAGTCCTGGTCGCGTAGGTATACCTGCGTGACACATGGGTTCTTGCGCGATTTTCAGTCTTTGAGTAATACTTGGGCGAGACTTGGCTCAAACCCTTGGTATTATCCCTAGAGGCTTTCCAGAAGATGGAGCGCAATTTATAATGAGGAAGTAGGGCGGTGCACAAGTGTGTTCATTTCCCTTAAGGGTAAAACACTTAGGCGCGCAAGTGTTAGTGAATTCTAACACTTAGACCTTACTCATCCTGTTTAGACCTTCCATTCTAGGTAAAGAATTACCTTAGAAGAGTTCGGAAGACCTGAAGAACAGACTAGGGCGTTCAGAGCTCTGTCTGTGAATTCTGGAAAAAATTCTTCTGAAATGGGGGGCCCAAAGGGTCTATTTATAGACTGGAGAAGACCCCGGGCAGTTATCCTTTAGGGCACACAATTCACTTGTGTGACCATTATGTGGTGCGTAAGTATACTTGCGCGACAATGATGGAACTTGCGCGACCCTTGTGCTTTTGAATCCTTATTCATGCCTTTGTCGATTTTTGATGATTTATTCAAAGGATGAATCAAATTGTGCTAATTCATTTCACTTTACATTCTTTTATACAATGTGATGAAAAGGAGCGTCAACAATCTCTCACATAAGTATAAGCGTGATGAGAAACCCTTACCTCGAGTCTACACTTTCCATGTCTATCCTTTAACTCATGTATAATAAGATTACATCAATTATTTTACTTCTTAATAGGTTTTTATAGGTTTAATACCTTATAATTATATCATATATTTTATTTATTTTTAATTACATATTTAAATACATAATCAGTTAAGTCCATGTCAGGTGTTTTGAGGATGTTCGGTTCACTGTTTCAAAATAGCTTCAATGTGTTAAACGTGGTCAAAGTGGTCATTATTTCATCATATCTAGAATAATAATAATTAAATAATATTAATTTTTATACATAAATTATACTTTTAAAACCAATGATGAAATATAGTTATGACAAATAAACTATGTTGTGATCATGGAGACAGTAGGCCAAACGTACATATGAGTAACATTTCCATTTTTTAATGATCATCATAGAAAGAAGGTAAGTAATATTTTATCCTTAAATAATGATAATAATATCATAAATACCATACTAATTCTTTTAAGAATAATTATATATATCATCCATGTTATTTAGTGATGAAAAAAGAGTCGCATCGCTTCATGAAGGATGTAGTCCACACATACGCATGAACAACATTATCTTTTTTATCTTAATAAATAAAATAATATATTATGTTTTAAAAATGATAAATTTGTCATTAATATAATAATTATTTAATTTATATCACATATATTCATTAAATTTATAATTATTACCATCTATTTGAAGTGTTAGTGAAAAACGAATCATATCGCTTCACGAGGTAGTAGTCTATCGTAGACAAGAGCAACGTTATTGTATCCCCATATAATAGAAAGTAAGAAGGTATATGTGATATAATAGATCAATACATATAAATATGTTACAAATATAATATGTATATACAATTTAAATCTATCATTATAACAAGTTGTTAGAGGCAATGATGGAAAACAAATGACATCAGTTTGTGAGGTGGTAGTTCGTCGTACACGTGAAAGATGATTCTGTATCCCATTTGATGAAATAGAGGATGGATTTAGGTTATTAAATTAACATAATAAAATATAATTACATTTTAGATACTTTTTTTATTATATAACCTTAATTTAATAATATTTTAAGGAGGTGTAAGAATAAATAAAATAAAAATGCTCAGTTAATCATGATGCCTCTTTTTCAAACAACCTCCTTAGGTCAACACCAAAATCCTTTTTAGGATAGCTTTATGATCAAAATAAGGGATACGGGTATTTTTTTGGGAATTAAGGAATATTTTTTTTATTTATTATTTGATTTAAAGTTATTTTAAGGTATGAATAAGAGGGGATAGGGGTTGCCTTTTATAAGTGAGTTGAGTGGCACATATATAATGTTTGAAAACAAAAAAGTATACCCATGTTTTTTTACTTGAAAAAAGGATAAAAAATGGATCATTATATAGCCTTAGAAATTATAAGGTATAATTATTTTCATAAAATATATTTTATTCAATATTTTAGGTCATTTTAACCCTAATAATTTTAGTATAACCCCTAGATAAATTCATTTTTACCATAACTGCAGTAAAATATTTTTACTATTTTCAATATTTATTAATACCAAAAACTATGATTAACTTATTATATAATATAAATTATTATAATTCCAAATATATATTCCACTTTACACATAATTGGTATAATTTAATTTAAAATTAAACTCGTAAACGTTATGAAATAATGGGTTTTTAAGAAGTGTATTTTTCAAGAAAAAAATGATATTATATTAACTCTATGACCAGTAATAATCATTATATAAATTTAAATTAATATTAATAGATATATAATATATAAATTTTATTTAAAATAATTCTTAATTTTGGGTTTTTTAATTAATTTAAATTGAGAAACATTATGCACTTTAAAGCAGTTTTTAGAAAAATTCTATTTTTAAGCCAAAAAATAAGCTTATACTAAAATACAATATAAATATGATTAGAATATAATTAATTAGATTTAATATAACTAAATAATACTTAGATTAATTTAAATAATATTAAAAACTTAATATGAATTTTAATTTACTTAATTTATTACAAATAAATGAAATTTTTACAAAAATTGGTATTTTCACTATTCACTAAAGAATTAATATTTTTCAAAAAATTATAAAATTTCACCCTATGTTAATTTTGATATTATAATTTAAAAAATTAATATATTTTTATAAAATTAATTTTATAAAATATATATAAATTTATTGTAATATTTTCTCGCAAAAACTAATAAAAATCATTTTTAAAGAAAACATATTTTTGAAGAATAAAATTACTTTACTAAAAGATTATTGATTTTTTACAAATAATTTATTAGTAAATTTATATTGAGTAAGATATATATATATATATATATTACTATTCATACCCACCAATTTAATGGCTAGTTTATAATGGTCATGTTTAAAATAATATTATTTAATGGTTCATTTAAGCTTGGTGTTGCATGTCTTATATGCTATCAAGAATAAATTCCTTTTTTAAAATACTAGGGTTTTAAATTATCCCCCATTTAATAAATTTTATCCATAAATTTTGAAATTTATCTCATTAAATAATTTTTTTAATTTTAAAATACCTTTCTTGGAAACCCACATCATAAAAAGGTTTAATAAAAGTTTTACTTAAAAAGAGAGAAAGGGAAATACAAAGTTCATCACATAAATAGGTTTCCACATAAAAGAAAATTGGTGGAAATTAAGTATATGGAAATATATTAAAATCATAAATAATTATGGAGAGTGATAGAGATCATTGATTATAAAAAATTTAATGATCAATAGAAAATTAAGGACCTCAAAACTGTAAATTTGTGATCAGTTAAATGACTATAGATTCATTACATATAAAGTTAATAAGGAAAAAAAAAATTCAGGATACTCTTCCTCGATTTTAATAATTCTATTACCTTATAAACTCAAAACATAATGAAATATACTTACTTAATAAGTTGAATTTCATCCTTTAACCAATTTCCACCATAATCACATCTTTTTCTCCAAACGATGAGTATTCAAGATGATTATTTTATTACTGAAGCACTAAAGATAAAATTTTAAAGGATATCATAACTATATATGTGATAAAATATATTCCAACTATATTTAGACATTCCCCAAATTGTTTATCACATGTTAAGATAATTCTTAAAATGATTAAACCTTCATATGATTAAATAATACATTAATATCAAAAATTTAACAGTAATACCTAAGGTTCAAAATAAATAATTCCTAAATAACCTCAACATTAAATATTATTTTAAACTTAAATTATTTCACATAAATTTAAAATTTCAAGGCCAAAAATATGATGATCTATTTTTTAATTAATATTATTCACTTAGTCACCAAATATATTTTTAATCACATGGTTATCTATACGATAAAACTTTTGTTCCAATAATTACCACAATATCCAAGATAATATAAACCCTAAAGGTTATCTATATCTTAAATCTTTAGTCCAAAAAATTTAAATTTATTATTTAGGTTCAACTAAATCTTTACATATACTACAACCTAATAAAAAATCCCTTAAAATGAAATTAATCACTTTAATATCCCATCACTTAAAACCTCAAAGGGGTGTCTAAGACTTTGAACTTATAATCATAATTATGTTTATATACCTATGATAGTATCCATAACTCCTAATATAAACTCACATTAAGACATAAAAATTTCCAAATTTATTTAAAACCTACCTCTAATATAAACTATAATATCCCAGAACCCTCATTCCTGGATTCGGAGCTAAAATTATAAAGTTTAAATTTATGGGTTTGATTCCAATTAAGGTGGCCCAATTTTCACAATAAAAATCATAAAACATCAATACTGTATCAATTACATACCCAAGGACCTTTTATATTTAGAGTTCTATAGAATTAGGAAAATCACTTTCATAAATAATACCCATGAATTCAAGTGGGTATTTTTTCCACTATACCCAGCTTTTCATATTCCATATTAAGTCATCATCATCATCCAAATGAAACCATTGTACACATAATTCATTCAAAATAATTATTTATAACCTGTGTAAAGGAAACATAATAAGTGTGGTCTCAAATTCTCATTAAGTGTAAACATAATCATTAAAAATTGAATGTCGTTAGTGAAAATAAGATGATCATAAGGGTATGATGGCATAATCAAAGTGCATGAGAATAACATAAGATAACACATTCCCATAAAACCTGGATATTCAAACATTAAACATGGATTAAAGATATAATATAGGGAAAGATTCATAAAAATCAATAATCATGAGTAATGTGATATCAATCTTGATCAGATGAAATATTTATAACCCATATCAAGCATAAAAAACATGTTGGTATCTTGGAATATCATCTTGATAATACATTTTAAACATGTGTTATAAATAACTAGAGCCCAATTAAATCCATTGGATAAACCCTCCAGAAACTCCCTCATTATTTCCTCTAAATAAAAGATTAATTACCCAATATATTGGAGTTTTATCTAGGATCACCCATAATAAAATTTATATCAAGCTCAGCCATCACTATCTAGATGTACCAATCATAAAATCTATATTGGGATCACTTGACGTTGTACACCCATCATATAATCTATATTGGGATCACCCAATGTTATCAGACACACCCATGATCATCAATACTTTCCATGTACCATTCGTGAATAAATAAATTGAATATTTCAAATTTTGACTTAATAATAATCATTATTATTTCATTACCTGATTCACCTGGGAAAAAAGAAATGGGTTTCATGTTAATATCATAATCCATCAAGATAAAGAATAAGTATGTCATAATTAACACATATCACTAGTGGGTTTTATGTAATATCAAGGGTTTTTTCCTTTTATGAATGGAAATACCATTAAAATATCATTTAATCATTTTGAGGAAAATACTCTTTTACTTTTAAAATCAATTTTAAAAAAAATCACAAAAAAATTGTGAAAACACTTTTATTTGAAAATAATCTTGTAAACTTATAAATTAATATTTAAAAAAAATGTTCATTATTTTGGGAAAATCCATTCAAGAGGTAAATGTTAAAAATAAACATTTTTTTGAAACATTTTTGAAAATCGAGTCAAAAGTGACCCATTGGGAAAACATTGAGAAATTTTCTTTTAAAACCTTTTAAAATAAGGCCAAAGACAATGTAAAATAGATTTATTAAATAATTTATTTTTATAAATACCATTTTTGAAAACATTTTAGAAAACATGGATATAGAAGACAAATATACCCGATCAAAAATAAAATAAAAGATTAGTATCACATACAAATGTATTTATTGATGTTTCTTTAATCAATAAGGAAGGAAATGGAAATAAAACACATCAAAAATATTCATAACTAGTGGATAATAAATATATGTGGTTCGAGAAAAAATATCATATTATTTTATCCAAAGGAACCTTAAACATAAATATTCTTGAAATAAAGGATATTGTGACATAAAGCCTTTACCACTTTGGTACTCTTCAATTGTAAGCCACATGAAATAATAACTGCAAATGATACATTAAATTTCATTAAAATAAGTATTTTCGTGATATAACATATCAAAGGGGCAATATATAAACCTTATAAATAAGATAGGTTCATATCATTTAACGTATTTCTCAAAGAAATGGAATTTGATATGAATACCCTTATACTGATCATATCATTGAATTGAGAGTTAATAAATGAGTTGAATATGTGTGTCAAATGTAATTACACATAAAACAATTTTAAATACAAAATTATATAATGAAAATTTCTTACACACATAATCTTATAATATCAAATACAATGAAGAAGTAATATAACCCAATGAAAATAAATTGAGTTATGAAATTCTTTACCACTTAGTAACTTTCAAGTCAAATCCCCTTTGATAGAATAATTAAAATCAAAACATAAAATTACATGATTTATGAATTATTAATGATATTAAATATAAATGTGTAATTATATACACTATAAAAAATAAATTATGTACATAACATTAAAATATTCCATAATGAAGGTAAATTGAGATGAAGTCCCTTACTACTTTGGTAATCTATAGATCCAAACCTCATAAAAGGGAGAACCTAAAATAGATTTATAAATCCTAATGATTTTTATGAAAATAACCATGTTTATTTTATACACCACATAATAAAAATAGTTGGTAAATATGGAATATATTTCATATAAGTAAAAATATGATGATAAACTATTACCTTGAGTCCATACTTTCTATATATATCCTTTAAATCCCATATAATAAGATTACATAAATTATTTTATTTCTTAAGAGAATTTTATAGGATTAAAACCTTATAATTAAATCATATATTTTATTTATTTTTAATTAAATATTTAAATACTTAATCAATTAATTCCACATCAGGTGTTTTGAGGATGTTTAGTTCACTATTTCAAAATGACTTCGGTGTGTTGACCATGGTAAAATTGGTCATTGGTCCATAATATACAGAATTATAATCATGAAATAATTATCATTTTTATAAATCAGTGATAATTTTAAAACCAGTCATTAATTATGTCTATGAAAAATGAACTATGTCTCTATCATAGAGACGATAGGTTGTATGTACGCATGAGTTTTGTTTCCATTTTTCAATGATCACTGTGGAAAGAAGGTAAGTAATATTTTATCTTTTCAAAATAATCATAATATAATAAATACCATATTATTTCTTTAAATATACTTATATATATAATCCATGTGATTTAGTGATGAAAAAGGGGTCACATTACTTTGTAGAGGCGGTAGTCCACACGTACGCACAACCGAAATTTTCATTTTTTAGTGTAAGAAATAAAATGATATATTATCATTTTAGAATGATAAATATTTCATGAATATATTAATTATTTAATTTATATAAAATATATTCATTAAATTTTTCTTTATTACCATTCATGTAAATAATTATTGAAAAATGAGTCATAGCACTTCATGATGCGGTAGTCCACCATACACAAGAGCAACATTATCATATCCCTCATAGAATAGAAAGTATGAAGGTATATGTGATATAATAACACCAAGAGTAGAAATATGTTCAAAATATCATATATATATATATATATATACTTTAAATACATCATTATAAAAATCCCTTGTGTGGAAATTATGGAAAACGAATGACATCGGTTAGAGAGGCGGTAGTTTTCCGTATACATAAATGATTATTTCATACCCCATTTGATTGAAGAGGAGATAGATTTAGGTTATGTAATTAAAATAATAAAATATAAATATATATTAGATATTTTTGTTATTATATAAGAATTATTTAATAATATTTAAATTATTTTTTAGAAGAAATGATATAAAATCCATGGTTAAGAATAACACCTCTTCTTCGAACAACTTCCTTAGGTAAGCACCAAAATTTTTATTAGGATGGATTTATGATAAAAATAAGGGATATATGTTGTTTTAATGTAATTAATTAATATATTTGGGAATTTATTTCCAAATAAAAATTTATTTTAAGTTGTGAAGAGTAGATAATAGGGGGTGGCCTTTTATAAGTGAGGTGAGTGGCACACTTGTAATTTTTGAAAAGAAAAAGGTGCAACCACATTTTTCAAATGCTAAATGGATATAAAATTGAATATTATAAATAATTTGACATTATAAGGTATGAATATGTTCATAAAATATATTTTAGAAAAGTTATTAGGCCATTTTAACCCTTATCATTTTAATTTAAACCCCAGTAAATTCATTTTTACCTAAATCATAGTAATTTTTTTTAATAATTTTCACTATTCATTATGACCAAAAATTATGTTAGAATTATTAGATAATATATATTATTATGATTAAAAATAAGGAATCTATTTTTCTAAATTCAATTCACATAATTAGAAGAATTTAATTTAAAATTAAACCCACAGATGAGACGAAAAATCGGTTTTCAAGAAGTGTATTTTTCAAGTAAATATGATTTTATATTAACTCTATGACCAGTAATAATCATTATATGATTTTAAATTAATATTTAAATATATATAATATATAAATTTAATTTAAATAATTTCACATTAGATATATTTTTAATTAATTAAAATGGAGAAACATTATGCACTATAATAAAGTTTTCAGCAAAATTCCATTTTTAAACCCACAAAATAAAATTATACTAAAATCCAATATAAAGATAATTAAAATGTAAATAATTGTATTGAATATAAATAAATAATACTTATGTTACTTTAAATTCTATTAAAAACATAATGGTAATTTTAAATTAAATAATTCATTGAAAAGAAATGATATTTTTACAAAAATCGATATTTTCACTATTCACTGAAAAACTTTATATTTTCCAAAAAATACCAAACTCTAACTCTAAGTTAATTTTGATATTATGATTTAAAAAATGAAGTTATTTTTATCAAATTTATTTTATAAAATATTCAAAAATGAATTATAATATTTTTTCACAAAAATAAATAATTTTTTTGAAGAAAACATATTCCTAAGAATAAAATTACTTTAATAAAAATTGATTGATTATTTACTAAGAATTTATTAATAAAATAATATATTTAGTAATTAATTTATATATATATATATATCATACTATTAATACTCATCAATTTAATGACTAGTTTATAATGGTCATATTTAAAATAATATTATTTTATAGTTCGTTTAAGTTTGGTGTTGTGTGTCTTGTACACTATAGAGCATGTATTCCTTTTTTAAAATATCAGTGTGTTACTAGTTATAATATGCCATGAATTTTTTAGAAAAATATAATATATTAAGAATTTTTTATAATTTTATATTCAAATCCCATTACTATCTTGATTTCATTAAAGTCAAACTATGTGAATGGTCCTGAAAATGACTATAATGGTATATTATATTAAATAATAATTTATTTAATGATTTAAAATTAATAAAAAAAAATATCTTCAGAAACTTTAATGGGATATAGTCTAACATATCAACCATGTTCAACTTATGGGTCACATGTTCTTTTATATTAACTTTCCTAACCCCTAAAGAGTGAAACACTTTATTATCATGGTAATCGTTAAAAACATTAATGAGAGGTTAAAACTAAGAGATAAGGGTGAAAACACCACCTAAACTTGTTAAAATTTTATTTAATGGTATTATTTAGAATAATATAAATAATATATTCAAAATATATCAATTTGGTTTCACTTTTTCCTGAAAATTAATTTATATTAATTTAATACTTTAAATAATTCCAAGAGTGTCCCTCCCCTCACTTATAAAAGGGAGCCTACAATTTTCTCTTCGTTAAAATTTTGAGAACTTTAGCTCAGAAAATCCCAACCCAATTCTCTACCCAAAATTCATATACATAAACTAGAGGCTCTTATCTTATTAGAAGACCAACCTATTAGTCTTAAGTTGTAATCCAAAGGTGATTTACCAAAGAAGATGTATAACTATTAATTATGTGCTTCCATTTTACTTATTATACCTCCTTAAAATATTATTAAACCATAATTATATAATGAAATACATATCTAATAAATACATAAATATTATTATGACTTTTTTACAACCCTTTTTCATCTCTTTTTCTATCAAATGGAGAACGAAAACATCATTCATGCATATATGTGGATGGTCACCTCCACGATGCGATGTGTTTTTTTCCATAAACACCTATCATTGTTGTTTATAATAAAGGATTTAATTTATATATATGATATTAATGGAATAATTATCATTATTTAAATATAATATATCATCTATTTTATTACCCTTCCATCCATTGGAAAATTATAACATCATTCATGCGTACGTGTGAATTACTACCTCGATAAAGCATTGTGATACATTTTTCATGTATGAATTTAATAAATGGTTATAAAATTTTATTTAATGAATAAAAATTATAATTAATTTATAATTATTGTTATATATATGATGTAATAATTACCTTGTTGTTCATGGTCAACACACTGAAGTCATTTTCCAACTATGAACTAAACATCCTCAAAACACACGATGGGGACTTAACTGATTAATTAATTAAATATGTAATAGAAATGAATAAATTAAATAGTTTATTTATAATTTAATAAACCTATAAAAATTTCTTATAAAATTAAATAATTAAAATAATCTTATTATACAGGAGTCAAATAACACACATAGTGAGTCGGGACTCAAGGTAAGGGGCTTCT
This sequence comes from Viscum album, assembly GCA_963277665.1. Classification (NCBI taxonomy): domain Eukaryota; kingdom Viridiplantae; phylum Streptophyta; class Magnoliopsida; order Santalales; family Viscaceae; genus Viscum; species Viscum album. The sequence goes on from OY728132.1 coordinate 1,886,020,472, forward strand.
TAACTCAATTTCAATTAATTGGGTTATAGTTCTACTTCATTGACTATGTTATGACAAGATTATGTTTCAAATGAATTATTTTATTATATTTTATTTCCACTTGTTTTTTTTGGTTTTAAAATTGTTACACATAATCACTTCATAGATTAAATTCTAACTTTGATCATACGGCCTTTGTAAGGATTATTCATCTCAATATTGTTTCTTTGGGACATGTATTATATTATGAACCTACTTCCTTTTATAAGGTGTATATGATTCCTATTTATATATTATATAATGAATGGATATTTGATAATTATATTTAAATTTCATTTTAAGTTCAATATTTCATGATATATTGATTCAAATGCTATAAAATTTGCAAGGGTTTTCATGGTCTCAATTTCAATTCTTTGAGACATAATTCAGGTTATGAACCATGAATTATTTTATATGGTGTGATTATTATCCCATGAATATATTTAATATATTATTTAATGTAAATTATGGGTTTTTGAAATCATTTTATGTTCCTTTATTCAATGTATTTTTTATTTAATCATTACCCGAGTAGCAATGGTTTCTCGTCTCAAACTTCCTTCTTTGAGACATGTTATGGTTGATGCACTTTTATTAATTTATATTGTGGATATACTAACTAATGAAATATAATATCATTAATCCTTTTATACTCATGTAATTTTATATTTCTTTTTATGTTCTTTTTTCAAAGGGTTTTTGGTTTTAAAATGCCATAAATGGATTTTTTTTAAATGATGGTTTAAAGTTTTTAAAGTCTTTTAACCAAACTATTCCTCCATGTTCTTCATATTATTTAAATATTATTATTTTATAAACATAAATGATTTCCAAAATTTATTTTCCATAATCTTTTACTTTCTTTTATAATTTTTTAAAAGTAAAATTCTTAACCTTTTCACATGGGTCACTTTTGACTCTCATTAGAAAAGTTTGAAAAGAATGGTTGTTTTTAATATTTATGACATGAATGTATTTTTACACAATCATTAATGTTCTTTGATTTTAATATTAATTTATAATTTTCCATGGTTATTTTCAAATAAAATTATTTTCAATTATTTTTGTGAATATTTAGTTTTTTAATGTACTAAAAAAATGGATTTCCCCCTATTTTCATGAAACATTTTAAATGTTCTACTAAAGTTATTTTAATATATATAAAAATAATATAATGATTTCTGTGATTAACTTATGATATAATATTATGATACCACTAATTGCCTTTATTTGAATGGTTTATGATGATGTTTTAAAGATATTTTTAGGAAACCCATTTCTTGTTCATGGGTAAATCATGTTATGGCAGTTTTAATGAAATTTAAGCATCCATGTGTTTTGTTTCATGATATGGTACTTGAAATTTTTTTATAAAATAAATATTTGGGAGTGAGCCTAAATAATTAAGGGTCTTTTCCAATATGTAAGAGGTGGGTTCTCTATATCCCTCAAAGGTATTGGGTAATGATATAAAATTAACTAGAGGAAAGTTACTCTTAATAGATGATGGAGTTATGTTACTCTGAAGAGATGATGGATTTGACTGATTGTAAGTTACTCTTAAGAGATTTTGGAGTTTACCACTTATAGGTTACACCTAATAGAAATGTAAATTATCTATTTAGGTGATTCCATAATGAATTTTTGATGTTCCAAGATACCTACATAGTTTTATAATTATTTTGATGAGTTATAATTGATCATTTTATAAAGGGTTGTTTTCAAATGGAACATGATTGTTGAATTATATGAATCTTATATTATGTGAAATCTCTATTACATGTATTCTATTTTATGATCTAGGTTTTTATGGGTATGAATTATCTTATGTTATTTTAAGAAACCAAGATTTATAAATGATATTTTTTTCCAAAATAAATGTGTGTTACTTATAATATCATACACCTAAAAAATATTATTAAACCAATCAATATATTAAAAAAATGAAAATATAACCTTTAAAAAATTGTAGTAAATTTTTATTGAAAGAATGAAGTAGTATTTATAGGGTATAAATGAAAAGGTGACCATTGATATTCCACCATTATATGACAATTAGTCAATATAAGCATTGGTCAATATGATTGTTGGTCAATATAACCATTGGAAACTATACCCTAGGTTGATAATTTTACCATTATAATTATTTTTTATAAGTGGTAATTAAATATAATAATCGATAAATAAAGAAGAATCGATGGCCACAACCAGTAGAGTCATGTTATTTGAAGCCCATTTGTTATAATAAGGGAGGGAGGTATCATCATTGGGGTTCCCCCTTGACCAATCCCAAGATGAGCTTTAACAAGTGAAACTGTAATGAAATCACTTATAGGAGAAGTTCAAGTTAGTGTAGATTACCACTCGATCAATGTTAACTGAGGCACCCCTGGAAACTACCACCATCTCACACCTTACTCTTAGGGAATATGTGGGTTTAAAAGGGGGTTATGTATCTAGACCTTAGTTATATAAGGTGTAATTTTCTTTGTATAAATAAAATTATTTTTCCATCAATGTCTTTTAATAATGTTTTTGCTTAATTAAATACATGTTTAATTGGGATGAATTTGATAAAATGTTTTTTGGATGCAAATACAACATAATTGTATTTATCTAGAAAATAAATAAATTTTCTATAATAAACCAAAGTATTCTAAATATTATTTTTTTAAAATAAATAGTCTTTTAAAACACTTTAATTTAAATAATAAATGATAAAATAATTTTATAATTTCCTAGGAAGTTTTTTATAAGTGTCAGAAATTTGATTGCGCCTTAAAAGGTGTTATTTTTAAATAAATAAGGATTTTAATATTTAAAATATAAAATTAATATATTTAGAGAATTTTTTTAATAAAATAAACATCATTTTTGAAATTATAATATATAAATTATTCTAGGGTGAATTTATGATAATTTTCTAAAATAATTTATTTTTTCTTGAATAGTAAAAAATACAGTTTTAGGATTTCGGTATAATTTATGACATCATTTATATTTCATAATGATGTAATAATTAATTAAACCAAATACACGACCTATAATATTTTATTTTATTAATATTAATTATTTTAATAGATTTTATTTAATTTTTAAAACTATAAGTTCTTTTCCAAAGTCTAAAAAAGAAATTTTGATTTTTAAAAAACATTACTTTGTGAAAAAATTATTTTTCCATGCCAAAAGAAGTATTTAAAAATTAAGTTCAGTTTTTTTTTATTAAATTATAATAAAATATGACCCAAATTTTAAAAAAAATGAGAAAAAACCATGTATAATCCAATGTTTTTTTTTCATTTTATATATCCTAGTTTTCCAAGACCTATATTTGGAAAATATTAAACAATTACTCCACTTTTGCTATAAATACTCACCCATTTATCCATTTACATTAACTTAAAATCCAACCTCTATTAATTTATGGTTTTTTTCTTCTAAGTAGATTCCCCAAGGTGCACTCAATCCCACCAATTTCCAACCTCAAGTTTTAGGAACACCTCTTCAAGGTAAGGTAAATCTTCACTTCTCTTTTCCATTAAAGATTCCTTTTGTAGTATATCTTCCAATTTCCAAGAAAATTAATTTCTATCCACTTTATATTATCCCAATACTACATTAATAGTCTTTTATGAATGATAGAACATGTTCCCCTCTCATTTTACCATTTTATAAAACCATGTTTTATACCCATCATGCTGCTGAATTTTCTTCTCAAATTTGCCTATTTTACATGAATAATTATATTTTCATTTTTATTTGAACACCCAAACCTCTTTTCTTTTCAATGGGTATTAAACTAGTTTTAAAAATGGGATTTTTAATTATTGTATTTACATATATGAAACTCACATATTCTTTTTTAGGTTTAAAATGATGTAATGATTGTGTCTTTAAGCTCTTTTTCTTACCAAGATTTTTAATAAAAAACTCATTATTTATTCACCATGAGTTATTAATGAAATTAATTATTATGATCCATATAGATCATATGAAATTAATACATATGATTGGTTATTCCTGATATCACTCCAATGCAATGGGTAAATAATTTTATCTCTATAGATAACTTGTTTTATTATACATTGGTAAATGAACTTGGTAATTTTCATTTATGACACCTTGGTGATAAACCATGATGATATGATTATAAATTTATCATTTAAATGTTGTATCCAAATTTCAATGTTATGATTCATGTTGTTATTATAATGATATTTATCTTTATCATTCCTTATATTTATGCCTTATGTTCTTATTATTATGTCTCAAGATCACATGTTATATATATCTCTTGTTTATTCCCTTACTGGGATTCATTCTCACCCCTTTCCTTTAATATATGTCCTTGGGTTATGATATTTGGTGAGTATAAATTAGGTTGAAGCCATGAAGATTTATTTCAAGTTTATTTAGAAGAAACTTTATACTTTCATGTATTATATACCTTTTCCCAAGAAAGTAAACTTGAAAAGATCCTTTATTTTACACCATGTAATGAAAAGTTATGTAATAAAAATGTGGGATTCCATAGTTGGAATCAAAAGAATATTTATTTATTTATGGAAATTAGGACCTAAAACTTTAGGAAGAACCCTATGGACAAGTGTAAATATAGAAAAATATCATGTCATTTTGGTGATATATTAAGTAAGTGGTTTCCGAGCCAAGAAATCCCTGTCTGGATACAAACAAGTGGATGTGGCTCTAGCATAGATATATCTAAGGGAAACACCTAAAAAATGCTTTGATCTAGAATTAAATGGGAACTGGTTCATAACAATGGTCCTTTTTTCACTCCTATTTTGACACTCCCATATGATATGTTTGGTTAATCATAAGATTTTTATAAACCATTAAGAAGGATATATAGAAAATTTAATTATTATTATAAGAGATTAATAACATATTTAAGAATGATGTTTTAAGACCTAAAATCCCTTTAGAATTATAAGATTCATAAAAGTAACATGTTTCTCACTAATTCATTCTTATTTTAGAAAAATGGAGGGAAATAGGAGGAACCACGAAAATGATGAGTGCAAAAAACAATGCACTAATGAAGTTTTAGTAGAATCTATAATGGAAAACTTCCTGAGGATGAGGAATAAAATAACCTGAGTTATGAAAAATAACTTGAATCGAGTAGAGAGACCATATTCACCTCAAAGGTAACATCTTTCATTGAGTCCTTTAGGTTTCAACAACCACCTTTTTTAGTGGATTTACCAACCCATTTATTGTTAAATAATGGATATGATCTATAGAAAATATATTTTTTGTACTCTATTATTAGGAACAAGATAAATTCACCCTATTTGTGTACCACTAACAATTAGAAACTGATTCATGGTGTACATTGACTAAAAACATGAATCCAAGAAGGAATATTAATGCTATGGATTGGGAAGATTTTATGGGAATCTTTTTCAATAAATACTTCCCTCATTCAATGGAAAAAATTGATAAAAAATTCCTAGAACTGGAGCATAAGGAAAATGAATCTGTAGAATTTTATAAAATGAACTTTACAAGACTTTCTTGATACACCTCTAGATTCATTATGGATCCCAAATGATAGGTTGATGATTCTTTAGTGGATTGAGACTCCATATGTGGAGGAATCTAGAAAATCATGACTATGAAAGCTATGAGGAGATAGTGTAGAGAGGTATGAAGGTTTAATTGGATTTTGTAGAAACATAGTGGTCACACAAGTCGAATAAAAAAATATATCTATGGATCCAAACTTAGGGAGTAACTTTGATCATGGAAGAGGGGGAAATAAAGTGAAAATTTCCACATGCCAAAAACACTACACCAAAATTAGGTTTTAGCGGCGGTTTTGTGGTGACGGTTCACAAAACTGCCACTTAACCTTTCGCTAAAATGGTTTCGTGGTAGTTTATTATAAACCGCCACAAAACCCTAGATATTTTTTACACTGTCAACCCTTCCCCCTACCCCTACCCCCCTTGTTCCCCAGACCCCCCATAACCCCACACGACCTCGTAACCTCGGTGACCCCCCGCGACCCCTGGTGATCCCGCGCGACCCCGCGACCCCGGCGACCCCTTCCACGGCGACCCGCAACCCCGCAGCGACCCCCTCTTCAATCCAAGGTGTTTTTTAGGGTTTTTTTAGATTTCCCCCTTTCTCTATTCCCCTTATCTATTTCTTGGTTTCCTTTTAGGTATTGGACAGACCCTAGATGTTAGGTTTGAGGTTTAGTTCATTTTTCTTTGGATCTAGGGTATGTGGTTGGTATGTGGGGCCTTGTTCTCCCTCCTGTTGAAGTTTCGTTGCATTCACACTCAAGTGGTGGTAATTTCCCTACCTTTTCATTATAATTCAATTCATATGATCCTTGGGTGTTACTAAATAATTTTTAAAACATTATTTACACCTTGTTAATGTACTTGGTAAAATTATTATGGTGTTTTATTGGTGATATGATTTGTTAAAAATAGCTTTCAAAGTAAATCTTAAATTATTCCTATGTTTGCTTATGCCTAATGTGTGTGGTTAAATGTTAATTGTTTTTTAGTAGTCAAATTGGATGATTTGGATGGTTCTTTACCTTATTAATTTTTTATTTAATTGATTGGATGGTGTTTGGAATTTGTTATGTGGAACATGGTGACTTTTATAGTATGGTTAAAGTGTTGTTTGGAAAGCTCTCTTAGTTTTTAAAGATAATTGTTGGTTCTTTGGAAATTATATGAAATGGATGAGTTTGGTTTGAAAGGAAAGTTATGATTCTAAAAATATTTTTGGGTGTCTCATGAATGTTAAAGGATTTCATTGGATGTGGGAACATCCATGGGTTAGTAGAGGATGGTGGTGAACTTGAGGTCACATGGGGATTGTGGTAGCGGTTTGGTTTTGTTTTGGTGTGTTCAATGACATCACTTTATGGTGCATCTCTTATTGCATATTTTTTCATTCTGTTAAAATAATATGCACTATCATATTCAAGGAACATAATTGTTATCTTACATATTCCTAGTTGATGGGCCTATAGGGTATACCATGAATTTTTCTAGGGTTTAGTGGTGATTTTTAGTAGGTTTATGTCTTTTGAATTTATCCTTAATATTTTCCTAAGCAGTTAATTATAAAGGACTTAGGGGGAAGAAACTTTGATTTTTCATTATTCCCCCTTTGAAAGTTTTCAACCTGAAATTTTTTTTCCTTTAAAATTTTCAGATGATCAAAATGATTCCCTATCTATATAAGGTAAATATCTTGTGAGTGGAGACTCGATTTTTCCAATGTCACATATTATGGGTTTTTGACGTCGAGAGTGCAAATTATATTTACATTAGTAGCATATGGACTTTTAAGGTGTACCAATTTATTTTATTTCTAAGTTCAATCTTTGTAGACCAATGTGTGGTTGAGGCTTACCTTTATAAAGATTTAATGAAAGTACGAGGTTTTCTCTATAGTGGTAAGTTTAAGGTAATCCCAAGTAAGATTAAGAGCCTAATACTAATAAAAAAAGACTCAATTATGGGTTCACATAGATTAAATTTAAATTTCTTAGACAAAAATTTATAGGGGGTTATAGTTTTATAGCTTAGACCACAGACGTGAGGTCGTATATTCAACATAGAAGAAAAATTATCCCTACCTAAATTGTTTTGCCCCATACCAATTCATATAACCCCTAATAGGGGAGTATTCACTTTGTTTAAGGATTTTATACTCAGACCATGAATGGTGAATTACTATATTTCATAATAAGGGAAAATCAAACATGACATGAATTTGTTAGGGGTCTAAATCAGTATAAACGACCACAAATAGAGTTAAAGACAATTTATGGTCTTTATGCTCAGACCAAGAAGTTGAACACCAGGATTCTCACCATGGGATTCTCAAACATGTTAGCAAATATCTTCATATGTTCTGAACTTGTGTCACTTACTAAATATTTTAATTTTATTATGATTGAATTAAGTATAATAGTTTGTGTTCAAGTTGAAAATTCATTTCTAAATAATTACTTCAAATTAATTGAGCTTAGGACTTGAAATATATATAAATGTTTGAAGTAAAAATTGGACATGTATTTTGTATTATATCAAATCCAAATTTTATGGTTTGCATGATTTTTTTTAATATGAGTTGTTTGAAATATTGAAGATAAATTTTTATAGTACTAAACACAAAACATATTTAAGTGAAAATAACATACATCATTCATTAGTTTTTAAAAGGTATTTTAATTAGAACCCCACTATGGAAATCCAAGTGGATGAATTAAAATTGCACAACCTAATGATATAATGAATAAAAAAGTTCTCTCCAAATTCAAGGAAAAAAGAAACAGTATAAAATTCAAAGAGAGAGGTAAATTCAAATAGATAGTGAAAAGATTGAAAAACATAAAGAGCAATGAAACATGACCAATTTTCATGAACTGACCTAGGCTACCCATAATCTAGGTACCCAAGCTACCCTGCGATAAGTCTCAAAGGGTGTCATATAAGGGCTAAATATTTCTAGTAATGTCGTTGTATTAATGGTATGAAAATCGTGCATCATTGGTGTGTTCAATGACATCACTTTCAATGGGGTGTTTTTTGTGGAAACATAAATGTGTGATCTACAGTGTTATGATAAGTGTGTAACTCAATATTCTTATTGCTCCTCAATGAGGTGTTGACGTTGTCTCCTAGGGACTAGACTTGTTCGGTTTGTCTGGGCATGCTAAGTAAGTGGTATATGTGATCAATGTATCATCTTTATTATATTATGCATACTTTATGATCAATGGGTCATCTTTATTATATTATGTTTCTATAATCTTACACTATCGTATATATGAATCTCTTTATCTATTTAGTAGTAACTATGTGTTTTAATTTTTTTTATTATTGTATAGGAACATTGTGATATATATGGATAAAATCTGGATCACATTACCGAGGAATACACCTCAGTATGTTAAGGGTTTGAATGAGTTTTTAGATTTTGCAATTTCTAATCGATCTGTTGAAGGGAGAATAAAATGTCCATGTCCTAAATGTAAATTTAGAACATGGTTTAAGAGAGATGAAGTTTATGAACATTTAATACTGAAGCAATTCCCTAGTCAATATTTGTGTTGGATTTGGCATGGAGAATCGAATGTTACAGAAAGATTGAGCACTAATGTTAATCTGCAGAATGAGGTCCCAAGTTCGTCGATAATGGAAAATGAAATGCAAAACCTAATAAATGATGCATTCGGCACTGCAAGACACAACTATCAGCATCAAAACATATCAGAACAACCAGAAGAGGGTGCTACAAATTGCAATGCGACAAGTGATGTTTTTGAGACTGTAACACAGGCATATCAAGATTTTCAGATATAATTGGATCCTCCTCTTGATTCTGTGGAGCCGAATGTAAGAGAAAACTTCACTAAGGAAAATGTGTTTCATGATTTAGTTGATGATGGAAATCAAGAGTTGTATAGTGGGTGTTTGAAATATTCAAAGCTTTCATTTCTGTTGAAGTTGTACCATATCAAATGTCTATGTGGAATTACAAATAAGGCAATGTCCATGATATTGGAATTGATTCGTGATGAATTTCCTGAAGCAAAAAACTTAGAATCTTTTTATGATATGAAAAAAGTTGTTAACAAGCTGGTCTGAATTATACAAAAATACATGCGTGTCCCAATGATTATATGCTTTATTGGGGAGAGGATTCAAGTAGACAGAATTGCAAGAAATGTTCTTCTTCTAGATGGGAGGCAAAGGGTGATGTTGGAAGTCTGAATGAACATAATTTCATGGAGAAGAAGAAAATGAGCACACCTGAAAAGGTTTTGCGTTACTTTCCTTTGAAGCCTCAATTGCAAAGATTATTCATGTCATCGAAAACTGCCGAACACATGAAGTGGAATTCTGTAGATAATAACAATGATGGGTTAATGAGACATCCATGAGATTCCCAATCATGGAAGACATTTGATTCACTACATCTCGATTTCTTAGCTGATCCAAGGAATGTTCGATTGGGATTGGCTGCCGATGGATTCAACCCATTTGGGACTTTGAGTACCAATTATAGCATTTGGTCAGTTGTTTTGATCCCTTATAATCTGCCTTTGTGGATGTGTATGAAACAAACATCTTTTATCCTTTCGATGATTATTCCTGGAAAAAAATGATTGGAAATGATATTGATGTATACTTGCAGCCTTTGATTGAAGAATTGCAGGAGTTATGGAGCAACGGTGTTGAGACATTTGATGCTTCTTATAAAACAATGTTCAAAATGCATGTTGCTTTAATGTGGACCATTAGTGACTTCCTTGGGCTTGATAATTTATTTGGTTGGAACACTTACATGAGTTTGGCTTGTCCCGTTTGTAACTTTGATTTTGAGCCCAAACAGCTACCTCACAGTAGAAAATGGTGCTTCTTGTGTCATCGAATATTTCTCGATGCATCTCATAGATTTCGGCTGAACAGATCAAAATTTAATGGTTCCATTGATCGTAGACCACCTCCAAAGTTGTTAAATGGTTTTGAAATATTGGCATAGCTTGAAAATGTTGAAACAGAATTTGGGAAGGTTTATCATTTGAATGATAACGGAAAACGGGTCTGAAGTGCATCGTCAAGAGAAACCGGAACACAACAATGGAAGAAAAAAAGTATATTCTTCAAACTTCCGTATTTGGAATTTAATTTGTTACGGAATAATCTTTATGTGATGCATATTGAGAAGAATGTATGTGACAATTTGATTTTCACATTGCTTAATGAGCATGGAAAGTCGAAGGATCATCTCAATGCTCGAAAAGACTTATAAGCAATGAACATAAAACGCAATCTCTGGCCAGATGAGAATGAAAAGTATCCTCCAGTAATTTTTGCAATGAAAAATAGGGATAAAGATACATTCCTTCGAATGTTAAAGAATGTTAAGGTATCTTATGGGTATTCAAGTAATATCCCGAGGTGTGTTGACTTGAATAATCGTAAGTTACATGGATTGAAAATCCATGATTCACATATTTTGTTACAACAGTTACTACCATTGTCATTGTGTACATTATTACCTAAAAAAATTACTGCTATTGTACTCCAGTTCTGCACATTTTTCAGAAAACTATGTGAGAAATATCTACATCCATTTTAGCTTGACAACCTACAGGAGAGGTTTTTATTGACCCTTTGCGCAATGGAGATGATGTTTCCTCTGTCCTTTTTTACTGTAATGATGCATTTAACTGTGCATTTAGTTGAGGAAGCTAAATTAGGAGGCCCTGTTCATTATCAATGGATGTATCCAATTGGGAGGTACTTTATTTATATGTTTTCCAGTTAAGTAAACAATTTTTGGTACTTAATTAAATGAACAATTATGTTTATTTTATTTCACAGATATCTTGGGCATTTGAAATCATACGTGAGAAATAAAGCTAAACCAGAAGGCTCAATTGCTGAAGGCTATGTGGCTGAGGAGTGTCTTACCTTTTTTTCTTGATACTTGGATGATATTGAGACAAGATTTAATCGATTTGGACGTGTTGATGACACATCGACTCAATCTCAAATACATCATAAATCCAAAATATTTCCTGCTATTGTCCGATCAGTTGGGAGGACCTCAAATGTGACACTGACTGAATTGGAATTATTACAGGCACATAGATATGTGCTACTGAATAGTGAAATTGTAGATCCATTTATTGAAGAGTTGAGGATACAAACAAAGAGATGAATGAGAGGCCGAACATGAAATGAGAAAGATATAACGAAAGCTATTAATAAATAGATTTTAGAATGGTTTGCATGACGTGTAAGTTCATAAATATTGAAATAAATATGAATATTAGTTTGACACATACATTTTTTAAATCTAATAAAGTATATTTCTTTTTTCAGATCATGAATACTGATACTCGAACAGAGGTGTCAGAAGACTTGAAGTTTCTTGCTAGAGGTCCTCTAAAAGAAGTTAGAAAGTTCGACGCTTATAATGTGAATGACTTTAGATTTCGTACAGTTGATCGAGAAGTGGGTTTGAGAACACAGAATAGTGGTATATTTACATTTGCTGAAGTGGAATACTATGGAAAGCTGCATGACATTATTGAATTAAACTACCACGGACATTTTTCAGTTGTTTTATTCAAATGCAAATGGGTCAATATTATCATAGGTGTTAAAAGAGATTCCTTGCAATTTATTTCTATGAACTTATCTCCCTTAATGGATGTTGGTGATCGTGAACTGCATGATCCATATATCTTATCATCGCAAGAAAAAATGGTATATTATGTGAATGATGTTGCCGATGAAAGGTGGAGTGTAGTTGCTCACGTAATACAAAGATATTTGTATGATTTGGGTGATGAAGTGAAAAATTTGACTTCTAAAATTGAATTTAATCAGCAACAGGAAGCAGAATTATTTGTCCATCGTGATATTGAAAATATTAGTCTAGCAAGGATGAATGAAGTGGATGAAGCAATGGAGCAGGAAACTGACATGATTGAAGGGGAAAATAATTGTATGTACAATTATTTATTTATTCAGCAACCACTTGTTTCATTTATGCAGTCATTCATTATCATTGTTATATATATTTTGTCTATTAGTACTCCATCTATTATCATTTTTTATTTTATTTTTCTGCATAATTTTTTTTAAATATATATTCTGAACTTAATTTTATTTGATTAAATGATAGAAATTCCAAGGAAGAAGCGGTACATTATTTCATCCAGTTCTGCGACAGATGACGATCCATCTGGCTCCCTTCCCACGACATCTGAGGCACCAACTGCTGACACCCCTGCACCATCTCCCCCTGCACCATCTCTCACACCATCTGTGGATGTCCTAGTAGAGGCTGAGTCATCGACTTCCACTTCAGGAGCCTCAGCAGTGGGGCAGCGAAGTGCCCCTTCCAGTTCATCCCGGACATACTGGAGTGTCACTTTCATAGGTACAAATTTTAATTAAATAAATTTATTGCATTTTTTTATACTAATTATTTGCTCATTGAAGATGAAAAAAATGAAACCGTGGAGAAAAACATAAAAAGTTCAGATGTTTGGAATCTGAATGGCGAGAAGATTGTTGTGACATTTGATTCTTACGGGGTCCCTACGGATGATGTCATGGGGTTACTTGGCCAGATTCTAGGCCAGCTGGTAGCAGAGCCCATTTACCTTCCCATTTCATATGACGATTGGAGACATATTCCTCCAAGATGGAAAAATGAAGTGTTTGATTCTCAAATCAAGGTAAATTTATTACATTATGGTTTAATTTAATTTCATGTTACTAATATGTTCAAAATGAATTTCTGTATACAGATGTTCTTCCACTTTACCATTTCTGATGTGATAGCACAAAAATAGACGTTTAAAAATCTAGGTAAGAAGTGGAAAGATTTTAAATAGATATTGTGGTGTGATGTCAATGATGCTTTGTTGACCGCACTGCAAATGTATGAGAAGCTACCCAGTGGGGTACCGAAAGAGAAGTGGAAAGTGTTTGTTGACAGACATTGTGATCAGAAGTGGATGGTATTGAAATATATATGTTATTATATTATCCTCATTTTACACTTATACATGTATATGAAAAGGAAATGAAATTCAATACATTATTATTAAATTGCATTTTATTTATTTCAGGATCTCTTAAGACAGAATGCGTCAAACCGAGCAAAGAAAGTCATCCCGCACACTATGGGATCAAAAAGTTTTTCTAGAATTTGAATGATATTAAGAACCTTTTAATTAGTTTAAATATTTATAAGACAATATTATCTATTTAGTATATTGAATTATTGATTTATCTTTTCTTAATACAGTCACATAGTTTAGGCCATGAATCATCCAGAACTGAAATGTGGTTGGATGTTCACAAGAAATCAGATGGATGTTTTGTTAATGATCCTGCTAAAGAAGTTGGGGTATGAAGTCAATTTTTTATCATAATAACTTATTATCAGTTTTTAATGTGTTAATATATATTGATATTTGATTTATAGGTAAAAATTAAAGAACTTTGGGATGCCAATCCTGCGCATTCCTACTCTGTCTCCCAGGATGACCTGGTTGCTAAAGTCCTTGGGAAGGAGCATCCTGGGAGAGTGTGCAGGATGGGTTTGGGACCCGTTCCATCTGAGGCTTTTAGCAGGCCATTGGGGATAGCTGCTGCATCTACTTCTGACTTTAGTCAGCCCATACCCGGAGATGCTAAGAAAGATATTGTTTTTTTACGAAACACAGTTCACCAGCAGGGGGATCAGATATCTGCATTACAGAAAGAGTCGACTGAAATATGTCAGAAGATGAGCAGATATTCCCCCGGTGGGAGTGCATCGATTGGTGGTATGTAGGTAAATCACAGAAAATAAAAATCATTTAGTTTTCTAACTTTCATTGGTTTTAAGTTTTAATATAAATATGCAACCGTATTTAATTTTCAATATAATGTTCTTACAGGTGATAGCACAAAGTGGAAATGAAGGTGGAGAGGGTGACGGTGTATCATCGGACCCTGAGTAGTTGTATTGTTGATGTTTTGAACAAAAATGGAAACAGTTGGTTTGTATATGTAACATTTGTGGCACATAATTGCCACCACACATTTTCATGTCCTAAAATTTCCTTGATTTCTCTTGTTTCTTTTTTTGAATTTTATTGATTTCTGATGTTTCTTTTTATGTCCTCATTTCTCGAGTGTGGTATATATCATTCCATTTAGGTCTGTGTTTGAATTGTTAGTCGATATTTTGGATGACTAGGAGTTAAACACATTGTTGATGTGGGTGCAAAAGTTGCATGTAGTAGAGTTTTATACAATAATAGTTATCACTTTACCATTAGAATGGACATTTTATGAATTTTATGGAAGGTCGTGTTGTTAAGCATTGTTCTAGATAGGCATTGGGAAGGCATTTGTTCTTGGACTAGAGTTAGTGCAGAGCACAACAGAGAATTTTGATATCATGCAAGATATAATGAATGCAGCTCTGGATAAGAAGATGTCAAATGTCGATCATATGAGGAGACCATTAGAGTTCATGGTTATGGAACATTTTTTCTTGAAGGTTTCTCATAGACATTGGTATAAAAGGTTTAGTAAGGTGAGAAATCTCTCTTTCACGTTCATTATACTTTTCTAAGTGTTTGGGCGAGTTGGTGTGGTGGCATATCAGCTGGAATTTACAACTCATTTGGGGAGGATCCATGATGTTTTCCAAGACACCTAGATCTATCAGTATCTACATGATACATCTCACGTCTGATACTTGGGAGAGCCGGATGTTGAGAATGATGCAATGTTCATTGAAAAACTATTAATAATTGAGGATCGTAAGGATAAAGTGCTCTGTGGATGGATGATTCATTTGGATCACGTGTTGTGGAGGAATGTTTTCCATGAGGAGAGTACTAGGGAGTGAGAAGTGAATATGCATTCCCAGTACACTAATCTGTATTGAGCTTATGTTCTGAGCATTACTTTTATGTTTTAATTTTTTAATTTTCATTAAAGTGATATTTGACCTTGTTTTGCAATAAGATATGTTGTGATCCATTTTTTCTTTGAATGTGTATGAAATATCCTGACATGTGGGAAGGGAGGACCTAATTATTAACCAAGACGCATTATTTTGGGTGTTATTAAACCTATGTGGGTGAGTCAATGCCTCCCCATACATGTATTATCTTGAAATGAATGAAGGAGATCTCTAATACATGTGTCTAAATGGTGTGACCATATGTGATTACATGGTTGTTAGGTGTATCGTGGGGCCTTGGGGATTACACAATTGTTTTGGAGAAAGATAACTATCGAGGAGGGGTTCTGGGATGTCGAGGTTTTCATTCCATCTTTAGAACAAATCATGGTGGTTTATACCTGATAGTTATGTTACAGGGTGGTTGTTCGGACCCCTCTCTTCTTGGGTAGTTTTGAATTCTATAGGGTGAGGATGTTCTGAGATCTATATGATGTAATGGAGTAAACCTCTTAGATTAATTAAATTGTGGAAATTCAGTGATTAGGGTGTTCTAGGGGATGTTTTTCACTCATTCCAAGATTTTTTTGAAAATACAGTTTTTAACTATCCATGAGTCAGCCTGTCAATGAGTCGGGTTTTCAGTGAATCATCATATCAGTGACTCAGGGATTTGGTGTCGGTGAGTCAAGGGTGTCAGTGTTGATGAGTCATGGGCATCAGTGCCAGTGCCATGGTGTCAGTTCTAGGGCATCGGTACAAGGGTGTTGCTCACATGGAATCAGTTCTAGGGAATCGATGCTAGGGTGTTGGTTCCAGGGTGACAGTGTCATGTCATCAGTGATAGGGTATCAATGAGCCACCCATCAGTGAGTCATTTCATGTTTTCCCCAGACATCCCAGTCTCTCTCTTATGATTTTCTTTTAACAAAAAATATGTTACCTATTGAGTTTGACTTTGCTTAAATCTTTTTCCACTGTATTCAAGGAGAATTATTGTTTCTACAAACCGTAATCACCCTTAAATTTGGAAAAACAAAATTAACAATATGTGGTGTTGACCACAACACGTATTTCAAGTATTTTGAAGTCATCTCTCTAATTTTATTGTTATATGTTTTCCAAAAACCGATTTTGATGCTATGTTTGGGTGTTTTTAAGAGTTTTTTAAGGATATTTTTAATATATTTAATTTCCTAATTTCCTCGGGGATTTGAGATATTCAAATATCATGGTCAATCCATGATCTGTTTTATCCAGAACATTGAAATTATATCCCTTGTTATTAGGATCTCACTCATTCTGAGGCCAAGATCCTCTAATTTCTAGTGGATTCTTTTCCTTATCCCAAGGTGTGGAAAGAGTACTTACTCCTTAGAAGAGACATTCCCCCACCCAGTTCTACTTTCATGTAGTTCCTTGGAGTTATTCCTTACTCCTCACGTGATATCATGCTCTTTATTTGAGGAGGAACTTCGATCCTTTGATCATCCAAGTAAGGATTTCCTTCATTTCAGTTCCTATGAGCACCTTGCATGGTAGGTTCAGTAATGTTCTATGTGAATACGACTGAAATATATTATTTAACATAAGGAATAATTTATTGAGTATGATGATAAAAATTCATTGAAGGGGTTATAGTACATTTACTATTTCTACTTGTTATCTTTTTTTATTATTCTGACTAGTTGTGGATGTGTGTCTTATAAAAATCATGGAAATTGGTTGTCTTTTCTTACACACTATTAATATTTTTATTGGTTATAATGCTGGGGAAAAATGTTGTAATGTGGAAACTGATTAATCATGTACACATGGTTAATTAAATGGATGCTCGAGGAATAAGAACCATTATGTGATACCCCAGTAAAAAAATGTAATTCAAGAACAGTGTTGGCTAAATCTGAATTTACCCCTGTTTGATGGGTGTGGTCATGTAATGTGTGTTATGGTTGGGTTTTATGGTTTATGTGGAATGTTTGTGAATTTATGCGACAGTTCTATCTATGTTTGTGGGATTGATTTTTGAATGGAAGAACTTGTAGGAAGTTGAACTACCTTTGGTTGTATTGTGTCCATCAGACAGGCTTCTGTATGGGGACTGCAATGTGGCATTGGTGGTGTTGTGCAGTGGGACTAAAATAATGGTTTTCATTCATTTTTTATTTGGTTAGGGATTTTATTTTTTGGTAGTAATGAAATATATAATGTGAATCACTTTAATAAATGAATAGAACGTGCTTAAATAAAAAGTGGCTAGATTATTCTTTAGAAGTATCTGTTGTGTGGGTTTTCATGTAGCAGTAGAAAAAAAGTGTTAATATTGGGTTGTTCATTGTTTGGTTGAAACCTATAGGTTGGGATACTGTTTGATTATCTATATGTATATGAACATATTGTTTTTTGTGATTTCTATACACACCCGACCGTCATTTACCACTATATGTTTAAAACCCCTATTCCATTGGATAGAGTGTCTTTTCCTACCATATCGGCTCTTCAGAATGGATAGTTATTGGATAATATCTTCTTCACCTTCCATACCAATCGTGTAATCCAAGCAGTCTATGATGTCTTGATGTTTTCTATTTCCCAAGGCTCTTTGGGTATGAGGTGTTGTGGATGGGATGCCTAGGTGTCTGAAGGCTGGTTTATTTCCCAATTGTATTTTGGATGAGTTACATGTGTCTATGGATGGAACGTGTGATTTTGGTGGCCTATATGGTTGTTTTTTATGGTAATGTATGTGTGTGGTTTTCATGGCCCAGATGTTTGTTATTGGAGGAGGGGTATGTTTGTGGTTGGGGTGGACTATACGGTCGTTTTTGTGGTCGAGGTATTTGTGTGGTTGTGGTGGACCACATGGTCATTGTTGTGGGAAGGGTATGCATGTTTTTTTGGTGGACCACATGGTCATTATTTCAGGATTAATAAGAATTTTGTTGTTGCTGGAAGTATATGTGTGTGGTTATGGACCTGGTGTGAGTGGGTGGGTTGTGGTAGTAAGATTACAGTGGGATTTTTGGGGGAGGTCTGATGTGTCAGGATGTCTCAATTAACTAGTGTCAAAGTGATGATGGGTATCCAAATAACAATGATCTAATACTACTACTTTACTTGACTTGTTTTATTCGGTGAGTGTGTCGTGGTGAGGATGTGTGGTGAGTATTCCATGATATGAGATTTTGGATTCTGTTATCTTCCCAAGATTATTAGTATGTTCCCCCACCTATGCATGAGTGACTTGGGTTTCCATACTGAGTATACATGTATGATCACCTTATATATATACAACTACAACCAGGTTTCTAGGTGGATTTGAGGATCACGCTAGATATTAACAGCTTAGGCATCGTAATAGTTGATGTTGTTGCATATCCCCTTTTATTTTGTTACATTAAAGTTTTATTTCACCATGTATTGATTTTACTTTTGAACATTAATGTTGGAATGGATTTTTGGTCTATGTTGAAACATTTTTTTTGTGAGGCTGATGACTTTGTCCTCCTACACAGGAGGTGTAGTGACCTGGTTGGTTGATATGATATGTGATTCCTTCTTATTGATCCCCATGTTGGGTATTGTTTCTCAGGTCATTCTCAGTTGGTTTATATTTTTGGTTATATTTGTTTTTCAGGGCAGTAGTGCAGCAGAAGAAAAGAATTATTTTTTTTATTCTGGGCAGCTTTTCGCGGCGGTTTTAACCGCCGCTACATGCATATTCGCGGTGGTTTCGAGGCAGTTTACACCGCCGCCAAATAGTGAAAACCGCCGCTAAATAGGAGCATCATGGATGCCTCATTCCGTGGCAGTTACCATGACTTTAGCGGCGGTTTTACAGCTGCTAGAATTTGAGTTTATTTGCGGTGGTTATAACCACCGCGAATAAAGTGATATCCAAGGCTCATAAAATCACTGCTAAATTCAGAAAAACCACCATGAAATGAGGCATCTACGACACTTTCCTGAAACCACCACTAAACACAAATAACCGCCTCTAATAGATTGGTGACACCCTATTTCACGGCGGTTTCTGTAAACCGCCGCCAAACAAAGTAGTGGCGGTTTAAACCGCCTCTAAACGCAAAAAACCGCCACTAAACGGCGATTCTATTGTAGTGAAATGTGTGAAGAATCATTTGGGGAACTTCTTAATTTAGAGTGTAAAGTGCTAAAATTGAGGAATAGATGGCCATATAACTCAAAACTATTGTGGTGAGGTGAAGCCTCAACTTCTCATCACTAATGAAAAAGGGAAGATGGTGTAGGTCCAAATAGAAGTTTAATGCTTCAAGTGTGGATATCTTGGGAACTTTTCCAATCAATGTCCAAATTAGAAGATAATGGATTGGAAACACTATCAACCTTAGAATATGACAAGGAATCAAGGTCGGACAATTTATATCATGATGGATAAACTGGAGGCATTAAATGATGTGGTGTATGGTACACTCGTTGCTCTATCAATTCTAGAAATTACTTTTTTTATTTTGGTTCTACACATTCCTTTATTTCATCTAAGTTTGGAAAGAATATAGAATCAATCCTTGAACTACAAGAAGTATAGTTATCAGTCAAGAATCCTAGATAAATTATCTTAGAATCAACAGTGTATAAGAACTGTAGTATCAACTTTGGATAGTACAATATCATCACAAATCTAGTAGTCATTCCCATTGTGGAATTTGAAACTATACTAGGGATGGAATGGCTCTCAAAGTATAATGCTAAGATCAACTAAATAAGTAAGGAAATTTCAGTAGTCTTGAATGGAAAACCTATAGTCATTTTCAAAAGAGAGTTATCCCAGCCTGAGCTTTTTCTTGAAGCACCTCCAATAGCCTTATTTATGAATATGATCAGTTAATAGGGAGAAGAAAATGAAAGTATAAAGATAGATAATTCCCCAATCATTTAGGAATATAGTGATGTATTTCCTAAAGTGTTACCTAGACCTCCCCAAGAAAGATATGTAGAGTTCTTCATTGAACTCATATGTGTATCCAAGTTGATATCAAATTCCCCTTATATATTGGAAAATATGTAGATATATGAATTAAAGAAAAAACTACAAGTTCTTCTTAAAAAGGGATTTATCCAACCAATTGTGTCTCCTTGGGGAGTACATATTCTCTTTGTGAAGAAGAATGATAGATCAATGTGGCTATGAATTGATTATAGATAAATTAATGATATCATAGTGGAGAACAAGTACCCTCTTCCAAAGATTCATGATTTATTTTACTGGATTTGTGGGGCTCAATTCTTCTCCAAGATTGGACTCCGATATGGGTATCATTAATTGAGGGTGAAGAAACAAGATATCCCAAAGACTTCCTTTTAAACAAGATATGGTCATTATTATTTTATTTTTATACCCTTTGTCTTGACTAATGATCCTGCTATATTTATGGATTTGATGAAAAGAGTATTTAAGGACTACCTTGATAAATTCGTCGTAGTTTTTATTGATGATGTTATGATATATTCCAAAAGTCATGAGGAGCATGAGGATCGTCTAAGGGTTATCTTGGAAACTCTAATGAAGGTGAGGCTATTTGGACAATTTATAAAATGTGAATTATGTTTATAATAAGTTTCATTCTTGGGAATATTATAGAAACTAAAGGAATCTCAGTTGACCCTCTGAAAACAAAGGCTATAGAGGAGTGGCCTCATCCAAAAACAATAATTAAGATTCATAGTTTCCTTTCTTTATCATGATATTATAGGATGTTTTTGAAAACAAATCATGACTTTATAATCTAATAACCATGTTAACTCAAAAATGGGCAAAGCTCATCTGGATATAGGAATGTGAAGAAAGTTTCCAAGAACTAAAGAAAATATTGGTTATTGCACTTGTGTTAACTCTATATTTGGTTAGATAATGATTTTTTATTTAAAGTGATGCATATCTGAAATGTATTTGGTGTTTCCTCATACAAAATGAAATGTTTATTTCTTATTCATCTCGATAGTTAAAGCCTCATGAGTAGAATTATTCTATGCATAACCTGGAGCTATATGTGGTTATTTTTTCTATAAAAATATAGATGCACTATATTTATGGGGATAAATGTGATATATACATAGAAAAACAAAGTTTGAAGTATATTTTCATGAAAAAGTAATTGAACATGAGACAAAAAAATATGGTTGGAACTTCTTAAAGGTTATTACTATTCAATTCATTATCACCCTAAAAGAACAAAAAAATCATTGATTCATTAAGTAGGAAAGACCCTATTGTGCTGGCTATAATAAGGATTCAAGGATATAATTTAATCAAAGACCTAGTAAAAATAGATACGGGAATCATAAGGGAAGGTACATATTCAACCTTATCCCAAATTATTTCTAAACCATCATTACTAGAGAATATAAAGAAATCTATAATAGAATATCCTTTATTACAATGGAAGATGGAGGTTATGAAGAATAGTAAGTTTCCCAAGTTCAATATTGATCAAGAAGGTGTACTAAAATTTCATACAAGGCTATGTGTCCCATCTATCCCAGAGATAAATAAGGAGCTGATGGATGAAGCTCATAGCTGTACATTCTCTAAAAATCTTTGAAGTATTAAAATGTAAAGAGACATTCATGGTTGTTATTGGTAGGATAATATGAAAAGGGAGATTTTTGACTACACTATAAGGTTCTTAGTGTGTAAGAAAGTGAAGGTAGAGCGACAAATATCTAAAGGGGTATTGCAACCACTACCCATACTAACATGGAAGTGGGACAATATCACTATGGACTCCATCACTAGTCTCCCAAGAACATCCAAAGAAAATAATGTGATATGGGTTATAGTAGACCATCTCACCAAAACTGCCCAATTCATCTCTATTATAGAATATTTCTCTCTTGACCAACTTTCTAAGATATATGTAAAGGAAGTGGTGAGTTTTCATGGGGTTACATATTCTATCATTTCTGATCATGATCTAAGGTTTGCATCTAAATTCTAGAGAAGTCTCCAACATGCTCTAAATACTGAATTGAATTTCAACATGGCCTATCACTCCCAAACTAATTTCCAATTTAAAAGGACTATTCAGACACTCAATTACATGTTTATAACATGATAAATAGAATTTAAAGGTGGATGGGATCAACACATACCATTATTTGAGTTCTCATACAACAACATCTTCCAATCAACCATTCAAATGGCACCATATGAAGCTCTATATGGAAAGCGATGTATAACTCCTACTTTTTAGGATGAAGTTGGTGAGGGGAAAATACTTGGGCCTAATCTTGTGCAAGAGATGATAGAAAATGTTCATGCTATCCAACAACACATAAAGTCTTATTATTTTTAGAAAAAGATCTATGATAAAAATCATCAAAGGGACTTGAATTTTAATGTTAGGGACAAATTTTTACTTCAGATATCACTATGGAATAAATTCATTCAGTTTGGGAAGAAAGGTAAGCTTAGACCTAGGTACATTGGACCCTATAAAATTCTTGATCGCATAAGAATAGTGTACTATCAGATAGAACTTTCAGAAAACCTATCTCAAGTTCATGATTTATTCCATGTATCTCCTTGAGAAAGTACATTCCTAATCCCTCACAAGTAATTAATTCAAAGGTTGTGCAACTAGAAAATGACCTATCTTATGAGGAGAAGCTAGTAGAGATCTTGTACTGTAGAGATAAGGCTCTATGAAACAAGACTATTCACCTCGTTAAAGTGTTGTGGAGGAACCATAAATACAAAGAAGCGGTGTGGGAACTAGATAATACAATGAGACAAAAGTACCCTCAACTTTTCTCAACTAAGAAAATGATTTGAAATTTCAGGGATGAAATTTCTTAAGGGGGGAAGAATGTAACAGTCCATACATTATAAATGATATTTGATTCCTAAATAAATGTTTGTTAATTATAATATTATATATGAAAAAAATATTAGTAAACCAAAAATCATCTTATGAAAATGAAAATATAACATTACGAAAAATTGTAGTGAATTTTGAGTGAAAGATTGAAGTAATATTTATATAATATAAAGGGAATTGTGATCGTTGAGATTCAACCATTATCTGAATGTTTTTAAATATGACCATTGTAAAATATTCACTTCATTAACAATTTTACCATTATAATTAGTGTTTATAATTAGTAATGAAATAGGATAGTTGATATAGAAAGAAGAATTGTTGGCCTCAACCAGTCGAGTTATGTCGTTTGAAGCCCATTTGGAAAAATTTGGGAGGGAGGTATCATCACTGGGGTTCTCTCTTGATCAAGCCCAAGAAAATCTTTAACAAGTGAAGCCTAAACAAAATCACCTATGGGAGAAGCTCAAGTTAATGGATAATACCACTCAGTTGATGTTAGTCGAGGCACCCCATGAAACTACCACCATCACACACCTCACCCTTAGGGCGTATATGCATGTAATAAGTGGTTATGTGTCCAGAATTTAGTTAAAAAAGGTCTAATTTACATTGTACAAATACATTTTTGTTTCTATCAATTTATTTTAATAATATTTTTTTTATAAAATACATGTTTAAATGAGATGAATTTGATAAAATGTTTTTTAGACGCAGATAAAACATAATTGTATTTATCTAGAAAATACATAAAATTTTAATAATAAACCAATACATTCTAAATAGTAAATATTTTAATTAAATAGTCTTTTAAAACAATTTTATTTAAATAATAAATGATAAAATAATTTTATAATGGCCTAGAAAATTTTTTATAAGTGTCAAAAAATTTATTGTGCCTTAAAACTGCTATTTTTAAATAAATAATGATTTTAATATTTAAAAGTTTAAATTATCATATTTATATAATTTTTATGATAAAATAAAAATCATTTTTTAAATCAGCATGTATTAATTAGGATAGCATGAATTTATGATAATTTTCTAAAATAATTTGTTTTTTCATGAATAGTAAAAAATGCAATTTTAGGGTTTCGATGTATTTTATGACGTGATATTTATTTCATGATGATTTAATAATAAATTAAACAAAATTCAAGTCCTAAAATATTTTATTTTATTAATATTATATATTTTAATATATTTTATTCAATTTTTAAAACTATAAGTTACTTTCCTAAGTCCAAAAAGGAAATTTTGATTTTTAAAAACATTACTTTGTGGGAACTTAACTTTTTCATGCCAAAAGAAGTATTTAAAAATGAAGTTCGGTTTTGGTGGATTAAATTATCATAAAATTTGGCCCAAATTTCCAAAACCATGAGCAAAAACCATGGGTAATCCAATGGTTTTTCATTTTCCACAACCTAGTTTTCCAAGACCTATATTTGAAAAATATTAAACAATTCCTCCACTTTTACTATAAATATCTACCCATTTATCAATTTTTATCCAATACAAATACATATTATAGTAATTTATGATGTTTTTTCCTCTCAATTATTCCACCCCAAGGTATACTCAGTTCCCCAAGGTTCCATCCTCATGTTTTAGGAACACCTATTCAAGGTAAGGGAAATCTTAACTTCTCTTTCATTCAAGAGTCCATTTTGTGGTATGTATTCCATTTTCCAATAAAATTACTTTTTTTCACATTATATTATTCCACTAATATATTAATAGTCTTTTATTAATGGTATACCCTTTTCCCCTCTCATTTTACCATTTTTTAAAACCATATATTATACCCGTCATACTATAGAATTTTCTTCTCAAATTTTTCTCTTTTACATGAATAATTATCTTTTCATTTTTATTTGAATAACTAAAACTCTTTTAGTTACAATGGTTATTCAAATATATTTAATGATATATTTTTAATTTAGGTATTTACATATATGAAACTCACACATCCTTTTGTGGGATTAAAAATGACGTAATGGTCATGTCTTTAAGCTCTTTTGTTTGCCAATATTTTTTATTAGAAACTCATTCTTTATTCTCCATGAGTTATTAATGAAATAATTTATTATGATCTATGTGTATCACGTAAAATTAATAAATATGAAGGGTGTTCCATAATATCACTCCAATGCATCAGATAAATAATTCAATCTCTATAGATGACATGTTTTATGATACCTTGGTGAATAACCTTAGTAATTTTCATTTATAACACCTTAGTGATAAACCTTGGTGATATGATTATGAATGTCTCATTTAAATATTATATCTAAATTTACATTTTATGATTTATATTATTATTATTATTATATTCCTCTTGTTCATGCCTTATCATTATGCCTTATGTTATTATTATTATATCTCAGGATCACATGTTATATCTCTCTCTTGTTTATTCCCTTACTTGGTTTCATGCTCACCCCTTTCCTTTGATGTATGTCCCTAGGTTATGAGATACAATAAGTATAACTTTGGTTGAACCCATGAGTATGTCTTTGAAGTGGATTTTGGATATTTTTTTATGTATTATGTACCTTTTTACAGGAAACTAAACTTGAAAAGATCCTCCATTTTGTACCATGTAATGAAGATTTATGTAATAAAAATGAAGTGTTCCATAGTTATGCTCATGAAATTTGATTATATCATCATAGCCTTTTTCTCACTGATGAAATTCAATTATTAATGATTATTTTTACCCTTAATAAGTGTTTTATCTCACTCTCATTATGTTTTCTATCTCTCCATCTTATAAAGATCTATGTTAAATGAATTATGTCTAAAAATGTTTCATGTGTGAAGAATTTTATGAGAGATGTTGAAGACTTTCTAAAAAATAAGAAAAATTGGGTATCGTAAGAAAAGTTATAACTAGAATACATGGGGATTGTTATATAATAGTTTTTGATAATTTTATAAAACTCTACACCTAAAAGTTCCTTGGATATATAAGCTATCCAATATTTCTATTTAATGTTGTATGTTTTGGATGGATAAAAATGGGCCAAGTTTATTAGTATCAAATCCAGAAATGTCAATATTATGTTTTTATCATTGGATCCAAGAGTATAGATTTGGGGAGGTTATATTTTCATAATTAACCAAAAAATTCATTCAATGACTATATATTTTACTGGTTATTTGTTTTTACAAAAATGAATATAATTTTTATTAATTTTTTTAACAAGATAAAATTCATTTCATTTACTAAGTTAAGATTAGAAGTTCAAAGCTAGTAGTTAGAGGAGAAATATCATGAGGGTATTTTTGAAAATCAATATATAGATTTGTTCCACCTAATATCATTTTAAGAATCACACCAAAATATTATGGGGAATAAAAAGTGTTTATTTTATTATAATGCTTTGGATTGAGGCTAAAAAGTATTCACAATATTATATTTATGGATAATTATATCAATGAGAATCATTTAATTTATATAATTACACATTATATGTGTACAATTATTGAGGAAATAGAAAATAAAATGAGTGGGAAGATAAAATATAGTTCATTACAACTAAGGATTTGATTTTAAGGGTAATAACTAAGTGAGAAAAATATATAACTACAAGATATCAAAAAGGAACAAGGTTGAGAAACTAGATACCTAAAAAGTTTTAAAGAGAATAAAAAAGAGATAATAAAGCTAGGAGTTCTCTTATAGGAATGAAATACCTATATTTCTGAGTACTCAGTATAGTGAGAAATATCTAGATAGTTGATGATCTAAATAGAGTTTCAAGACTATAATATTTTATTATGAGTATAAATTATTTAATTTCTTGAATGAATTTATATGATTAAATCAGTTATCTAGTTTGTTTGTGGGGGAAGAATATCTTCATATAATGTATAAGAAACCAAGAGTAGATAATGGTTTTTTCATCCAAGAACAAGTGGTGCCTAGTGTAAAGATACACTCTCCCATTAAACTCTAGATTCAAAAAAGTTTATGACTTGGTTTTTTTGTGTGAAGCATCCTATGAAAGGATAAAAACTACCCACACTCATTTTAAATTGATAAAAATATTTATAGTGGAGAATTTATGGCTTGGGGAAACTAATCAACAATGGAAAAAAGTAATCTTTTATGATAGAACATTGATATTACTTGTGTGTTTTTCTTCTTTCATTTTTATTTCATAAATGATAAGGGTGAGTTATATCATCTTGAGTGAAACAAGTTATTAACTGACCATAAATATTGATTTTGAGGAAGGAACTTATAAAAAATAAAAAGGGATTATTGGTTCACCCCCTCCCCTTCTTAGTGATCTCACTAATACAAGGTAACTTCAAAATACATATATCATATATGTAAGAAAATAGAAACCTCTAGAAAAAAATCAATGCTACTCAAGCTACTAAGGGGTATAGCGTGACATCCATCAAATAAATTCATATCTGTATAAAAAAATTTACACCACAAGATGTATAACATATATCATAAATATACCTATATAAATATTTTTTTATGAAATCAAGTGATCAATAGAAATGGATCAGTTTCAATATAGTATATTTCATCTCATATTTTTCTTGATTCTCTAAAAAAATATAGACCAGGTTGATGAATAAATCAAATATCACTCATCTAATAGATGTGAAAATACCATGTACCTCATCCAAGTAGCTAAAAACTTTATATGTGACTCAACTAAGCATGGACATTCATTTCGTTGGGCTAATAAAATCAAGGGATAAATGTATTTACACATCATACAAGTGGAAAAATCTCATCATGGTTACACATCAACTAAATAAATGACCAGCAGCATAGCTAAGAACACCTTGATTAGGTAATTCACTTTACTTTCATAAGTATGGTATCAAAGTATGAATGTTCTCATTATAGGTTTCACATAAACCTTGGGTAATAATGATTGATGATAATCATGATCCCCTTATTATATCAAATACATTATGACATTACATTAGATATACTTTGGTGGGTTAACCCAAGCAACAAGTCTCTACTTATTACCTCATGAATCTATTATTTCTATCTCATATGCAACACTTTGTAATGAGTTATGAAACCCATAGAGTAATTGGTATGTCTAATTTTGAGTATTATTTATCTTTTAATTTTTTCTTGTAATTTTAATGTTTTGGGGGTCGAAACTAGAAGTATTTTGGGAGACAATATAGTTTTCATGGTTAGTATATGGTCTGTCTAAACTATGTGGCAATCGTGCAAGAGGGGCTGTAGTTTTTGAAAGTGGGTTTTTGTATGGTTTGAGCACAATTTTTCAAACCATTCAACACTACATAGAAATTTATACACCCTATTTTGGTGTACATTAGTACCCACATGGTTGGTACATAGTTTTTCTAACCATTCCACCAAACTGTGCAGCCCTATCCAGATCATTAAAAATTGGCTCTTTACCTTTTTCCCTTATTGATTTTTATATTTTTTTACTCTTATTACTCCTCATACATAATTTGAATCCCCTCCCCATGTCTTTTATATTCTTCCCTATCCTTTTGTGTTCATTTATTTTGGATATCTTGGTGTCTTGGCTTGAGGTAAGTTAATTTCTTCATGATTTCTTCTTCTTTTCCCCTCCTCAAACTCTATTCTTCCATTTTTTTTGGATATATGAAACCCTAGAGGTGGGGTTGGATGAATATAGGGTGTGTAATGTGGGTTTTGGTTTTATTTATTATGTATTAGGTGTTTTAGGCTTGTTTCTACCTCTTCCGAGTGATCTTCATTAAGGGGGACAAGCTTTAAACTAAATCTGAGGTAGGTGACTCTATTTAAGGGTGTTTAACATGGGTTAACTTTAAATTTCTTATATTTTTTTGTTTTTATTATTTAAATTTTCATTATTATTATTTATTATTGGTTATTATTCTATGTTATATGTGTTTCATTTATTTTTTGGAAAGTTGGGTGTTTAAAGAGGGCTTTCCAAATGGGTTTGGCATGTGTTCACCCAAAGTGTTCGATAAAATGAATCAAAGAGGATTTTGAGTTTTAATGGATTTATAATGGTTTTAGAAATGTCTTTACCTTTGAAAATATATTTTTGATAAATTGTTCATGATTTTTTATGAAATCTCTTGTGTTATAGCTTGTTATATATGGGCACTTGATTGGGATTTTTTGGCATTAAGTTTCACATGGGTTAACTTGGGTGTGAGTGAGGGATTTGTTTGAGGGGTCATGTGAGCCTTCGGAGGGAGGACCGTGTGAGAATCCATTTTTTTTAATGGTACCAATAGAGAATTTGGGTAGGAAGATCGTTTGATCATCCATTCTGGTTTCCAAGAGACTGTGTGAGCTCTTGGAGTTTGGCCTGAGGAATAATGTGAGATGAGAAACCCTTACCTCGAGTCTAGACTTTCCATGTATTTAATTTAAATTATGTATAATAATCTTACATCACTTATTTTATTTTTTAAGATACTTATCTAGGTTTAATACCTTATACTTAAATAATTTATTTTATTTATTTTTAATGATATATTTAAATACTTAATAATTTAAGTCCACGTTGGGTGTTTTGAGGACGTTCGGTTCATTATTTCAAAACAGCTTCTGAGTGTTGACCATGGTCAAAGTAGTCATTGTTCCATGATCTTAATAATAATAATCATGAAATAATTATCATTTTTATACATCAATGATACTTTTAATACTAATCATGAAATATGGTTATGAAATATGAACTACGTTGTGATCATGGAGATTGTAGGATGTATATATGCATGACTAACATTTCCATTTTCCAACGATCATTATGGAAAGAAGGTATGTAATATTATATATTTAAATAATTATAAAAATATAATAAATACCATATTATTACTTTAAATAAACTTATATAAATAATCCATGTGATTTAGTGATGAGAAAAGAGTCACATCGCTTCATGGAGGTAGTAGTCCACACATACATATAAACAATGTTTTCATTTTTCAGTGTCAGAAAAAAATGATATATTATTTTTTATAATAATAAATATATAATTAATATCATAAATATTTAATTTATATCACATATATTCATTAAATTTATCCTTATTACCTTCCATTTAAAGAATTAGTGAAAAATAAATCACAGTGCTTCGTGAGGTGGTAGTCCACCATACACATGAGCGACATTATCATATCTCCCGCAAAATAAAAATTAAGAAGTTATATGTGATATAATAACTCCATAAGTATAAATATGTTACAAATATCATATATATACTTTAAATCCATTATTATAAAAATCCTTGAGAGGCGATGATGTAAAATGAATGGCATCATTTCATGAGGCTATAGTCCACCGTACACATGAATGATGATTTCACATACCATTTGATGGAAAAGGATATGGATTTAGGTTATGTAATTAATATAATAATATATCATTATATGTTATATAATTTTTTTATTATATAAAAATTATTAATTTTAATTTTAAGGAGGTGTTATAATAAATAATATAAAAACTCTCAGTTAAGTACGATACCTTTTCTTTGGAAAACCTCCTTAGGTAAACCAAAAGCCTTCTTAAGATTGCCTTATGATCAAACTAATGGATATAGGTTTTCTTTAGGGAATTAAGGAAGATATTTGGATATTTATTTCATTATATAAAGGTATTTTAATGTGTTAATAGGATAGGATAGGGGTGTCCTTTTATAAGTGAGGTGAGTGGCATACTTGAAATTTTTAGAAACAAAAAGTTGTACCCATGTTTTCACATTATTAAAGGATAAAAAATGGTAAAATATTAATAATTAGACGTTATATGGTATAAATATGTCCATAAAATATATTTTATACAATTTTTTGGTCATTTTAACCCTTATTAATTTAGTTTGACTTACATTAACCATGGTAAAAGATTTTTATTGTTTTCACTATTTATTATGACCAAAAATTAATTTTACCTTCTTATATAATATAAATTATTATTATTTAAAATATGGAATCCATTTTTAAAAATTCAATTCACATAATTTACATAATTTAATTTACAATTAAACTCGCAAATGCGATGAAAGGGAGGGTTTTCAAGAAGTGTATTTTTCAAGAAAAGGATGATTTTATATTAACTCTATGGACAGTAATAATCATTATATGAATTTAAATTAATATTTATAGATATATAATATTTAAATTAAATTTAAATTATTCCTTATTATGTGTTGTTATAATTAATTAAAATGGCTAAACATTATGCGCTTTAATATTGTTTTCAGAAAAATCGTGTTTTTAAACCAAAAACTAAACTTATACTAAATCCATTATAAATATGATTCAAATGTAATTAATTAGATTTAATATAAATAAATATTACTTAAATTAATTTCAATAATAATAATAACTAATGTAACTTTTAAATTACTAAATTTATTAAAAAGAAATGATATTTTTACAAAAATCATTATTTTTAACTATTCACTGAAAGAAAATAAATATTTTTCAAAAAACCCAAACTTTCACCCCAATTATTTTGATATAATGATTTAAAAAATGAATTTATTTTCATAAAATTGATTTTTTAAAAACTCTATAAATTAATTATAATGTTTTTACATAAAAAGCAATAAAAATCATTTTTAAAGAAAACATGTTTTTAAAGAATAACATTACTTTACTAAAAATTGATTGACTATTTACTAAGAATTTATGAATAAATTTAAATTTATTAGGAAATTTATATATATATATATATATCATACTTTTAAAACCTACTAATTTTATAGCTAGGTTATGATGGTCATATTTAAAATAATATTATTCCATGGTTCGTTTAAGCTTGGTGTTGCATGTCTTGTACGCTATCGAGCATGGATTCCTTTTTTTAATATCTTGGGGTGTCATAGGTTATATTATCCCATGAATTTTTTATATTAATATAATATATTAGGGTTTTTTGAAAATTTTATATTCAAATTCTATTACTATCTTGATCTCATTAATGTCAAACTATGTGAATAGTCCCAAAAATAAGGTATAATATTTTAAAAATATTTTATTTCATGATTTAAAATTTATAAAAATATTATATTTAGACATGTTAATGGAATATGGTATAAAATATCATTTATGGTAAACTTTTGGATCACTTTTCCTTTTATAATAACTTTCCTGACCCCTAAAGAGTAAAAACCTTTGTTATCATGGTAATCGTTAAAAAGATTAATGGGGGTTAAAATGAAGAGATAAGGGTGAAAAATCACATAAACTTACTCAAATTTTTTTAATGGTAGTATTTAGAATCATAATAAAAATATATTAAAAATATATCAATTTTTTCCACTTGTTTGTGAAAATTAATTTATATTAATTTAATAATTTAAATAATTCCAAGAGTTCCCACCCCTTACTTATAAAATGGATCCTACCATACTCTCTTAATAAAACATTTTAAGCACTATAATTCATCTAATACCTACCCAAGTCTCTTCCCAACATTAATATACATGAACTATAGGCTCTAGTTTCTTCAAAATACCAACCTATAAGGATTAATTTAAAATCCAAAGGTCATTTACTGAAGAAGAGGTATATCCTTTAGTTATGTGTTTTCATTTTACTTATTCTACCTCCTTAAAATATTATCAAACCATAGTGATATATTAACATACATATCTATTAAATATTTAAATTTTATTATGACTATGTTAAAACCCTTTTTCATCTACATTTCAATAAAATAGAGAAAGAAAACATTGTGCATGCATACGTGTGGACTACCACCTTCACGAAGCGATGTGTTTTGTTTTCCATATCCGCCAAATGAATTTTTATAATGATGAATTTAATTTATATGTATAATATTAATGAACTAATTATCATTATGTAAAGATAATATATCATCTATTTTATTAACCTTCCATCTGTTGGAAAATGATAATGTTGTTTATGCGTACGTGTAGATTATCACCTCCATGAAGAAATATGATTCATTTTTCATTTATTCATTTCATGTATGGTTATAAATTTGTATTTAATGAATAAAAATTATAATTATTTATGATTATTATTTTTAAATTATTTAACAATTACCTTTTTTACCACGGTCAACATAACGAAGTCATTTTTCAACTATGAACCGAACATCCTCAAACACACACGATGTGGAATTAATCGATTAAGTAAATAAATATATCATTGAAATAAATAAATTAAATGGTTTAATTATAAGGAAATAAAAAATGGGAAAATATCTTGAAAAATTAAATAATTAATATAAGTTAATTATAAGGGAGTTAAAGAATGCACATAGTGAGTCGGGACTCGAGGTAAGCCGTTTCGTAACTCAATTTCCATTCATTGGGTTATAGTTCAACTTAGTTGAATATGTTATGACAAGATTGTGTGTAAAATAAATTATGATTTTATTATACTATATTTAAACTTTTTTTTGTTTTAAAATTGTTACACATAATTACTTCATTGATTAAATTCTAACTTTGATGATATGATCTTTTAAGGATTATTCATCTCAATATTGTTTCTTTGAGACATATCTTATATTATGAACCTACTTACTTTTATAAGTTTTATATGCCTCCCATTGATATATTATACCATTAATGTTAATTTTATAATTATACTTAAAGTTCATTTTAATTTCTATCATTCATTATATATAGATTCAAATGTTATAAAAGTTGTTGGGGTTTTATAGTCTTAATGTCAATTCTTTGAGACAAAATTCATGTTATGCACCATGATTTATTTTATATGGAGTACTTATTATCCCATTAATATGTTTTAATTTATTATTTCTTATAAATTATGGGTTTTTTAAATTCATTTTATTTTCCTTCATTCAATGTCTTTTAGATTCAATCATTACCTGAGTAGCAAGGGTTTCTCATATCAAACTTCCTTCTTTAAGACATGTTATGATTGATTCACATTTATTCATTTATATAGTTTTTATAATAACTCTTTAAATATAATATAATTAATCTTTTTACACTCATTGAATTTTATGTTTCTTCTTATACCCGTTCTTTCAAAGGGTTTTCTTTAAAAATTCTCCTTTAAAGGTTTTAATGTCTTTTAACACTCTTCCTCCATGTTATTTATATTATTTTAAAAATATTATTTTATAAACATAAATTATTTAAAACATTTATTTTACATGATCTTTGACCTTCTTTTAAATGGTTTTAAAATTAAATTTCTTAATATTTTTCGCATGGGTCACTTTTCACTCTCTTTACAAAAGTTTGAAAAGAATGTTTATTTTTAATGTTTATGACATGGATAGATTTTCCCACCATCATTAAAAATCCTTTAATTGAATATTAATTTATAATTTTTTATGGTTATTTTCAATGAAATTTATTTTCACAATTTTTTTTCAATTTTTAGTTTTTTAAGGTACTGAAAAAAAGGGAATTTCCTTTATTTTCTAATAAATGTTTTAAATATTATATTAAAGTTATTTTAATATATATAAAAATATTGTAATTATTCATATGATTCACTTGGGATATGATCTTATGATATCATTCACTTCCTTTATCTGAATTTTTTATGATGATATTTTGAAGTGATTGTTAGAAAACCCATTTCTTATCAATGAGTAAATCAAGTTATAACAGTTTTAATGAAATAAAAGAATCCATGGGTTTTGTTTAATGATATGGTACTTAGAAATTATCAATGAAAGTGGGATTGAGGAGTGAACCCAAATACTTAAGGTAATTTTTTATGATATGTGATAGGTGGGTCTACTATATCCCTCCAATGCATTGGGTATGGAAGTTACTCTTAAGAGATAAAAGGGTTATGTTACTCCAAAGAGATGGTGGAGTTAACCGATTTTATGCTATTCCTAAGAGATTATGGAGTTTACTAGTTATAGGGTACTCCAAATAGATATGGTAATTATCTATTTAGGTTATTCCATGATGAATATTTGATGTTTCAAGATACCTACATATTTTTAGAATTCTTTTTATCAGTTATAATGGATCCTTTGATCAAGGATTATTTTCACATATATCATGATTGTTGACTTATATGACTCTTTTCTTGTGTTAAATAATTATTCCATGTATCATTATTTGTGATCTACATTTTTATGGGTATAAATTCTCTTATGTTATGCTTATTTACTTCTATTAGGTCATCATACCCTTATTCTCATATTATGCTCACTGATGACATTTAATTATTAATGATTTTGTTTACCCTTACTGAGTGTTTCAGATCACTCTTCTTATTTTTTCCATTTCCCCATGTTATTAAGATTTATAATAAATTAATTATATTTATAAAGGCTTCATGTGTGAATAATTTTATGGGAGATGTTAAAGACTTGTTGTGAAATAAGAAAAACATGGTATGGTAGGAAAAGTGCTCTCTGGAAGACATGATAATTATTATGTAAGATTTTATACAAATTATATTAACCTATAAACTTAAAATTTCCTTGTGTATATAAGTTATCAAGTATTTATATTTTATTTTGTATGTTTTATATGGATAAAATGGGTTCATGTTTATTTGTATCAAATCTAGAAATGTAAATATTATGTTTTTAGCACTGGATCTAGGAGTGCAATTTTGGGGCTATTATAGTTGCATCATGAACCAAAAAATTCATTCCATGGCTATATATTTCGATTGGTAGTTTTATTTATATAAATGAAGATAATTTATATTGATTTTTTAAAAAGATAAAAGTACTTTATTTACTAAGTTAATCTTAAAATTTCAAAGCTGCTAGTTCAAGGAGAAATATCATGGGGGTATTTTTGAAAATCAATATAGAGATATGTTCCACCTAATATCTTTTTTAGAATCACATTAAAATATTATAGTCAATCAAAAGTGTTTATTTTATGATCATGATTTGGATAGAGTATGAAATTATTCAAAATATTGTATTTATTTATAATGATGTCGATGAGAGTCATATTATTTCTACAATTACACGCTATGTGTGTATAATTATTGAGGAAAGAGAAAAAGGAAATGAGTGAGAAGATAAAATATTGTGGAGTACAACTAAGGATCCAATTTTAACGGTGAGAACTGGGTAAGAAAAAGATAAAACTATAAGATCTCAAGAAGGTATAAGATTGAAAAACTAGATACTTAAAAAGTATTGAAGAAAATAAAAAACAAGAGACTAAATATGGGAGTTAAATTACAGGAATGAAATAATTATATTCCTAAGTAATCATTACAATGAATAAGATGTAGATAGTTGATGATCTGGAGAGAGTTTCAAGACAATAATATTTGATCATGAGTATCAATTATTGAAGTTATTAAAGGAATATACATGATTAAATCAATGGTCTATTTTTTTTTGTGGAGGAAGATCGTATTTAGGTAAAGAAAAAGTAACCAAGATCATAAAAAAGTTATTTTTTATTTTCGATCCATAAATAAGTGGTACCTGGTGTAAATATATACTCTGGTGAAAATCTATATTCAAAATACTATGTGACTCAGTTTTGGTGTGTGAATCACCATAATAAAGGATAAAAACTACCCACACCCATTGTAAATTGATAATTATATTTATCGTGGAGAATATATTGATTGGGGAAACTAACCAACCATTGAAAATAATAGATTTAACAACAAAAACTTTTAATTACTTGTGTGATGTTCCTCTCTCATTTTTATTTCATATAGGTGAGGGTGAGTTATTTCATCTTGAGTGGATCAAAGTATTAAACGACTGTAAAGGTTGATTTTGAGGAGAGAACTTGTAAAAAAATAAAAAGGGGTCATTGATTCACCAATACCCTTCTTAGTGATCTCACTAATATAAGGGAACTTCAAAATCCATATTTCATATATGTAAACAATGAGAAACCTATAGAAAATAATCATTACTACTCAATATACTAAGGGGTATGTCATGCTCACCATTAATAATATTCATATTTGTATACAAAATTTTACACTACATGATGTATCATATATATCATACATATATTTATATTAAAAAATTATGACATTAAGTGACCACTAGAAATAGATAAATGTCAATATAGCATAGTTTATCCCATTTTTTCTTGATTATCTAAAAAAGACTAACCAGGTTGATGAATACATCACATATCATTCATCTATCATATGATAAAACCACATGTACCTCATCCAAGTAGTTGAACACATTATATGTGACTCAACTAAGCATGGTCATGTATTTACTTATACTAATAAAATCAAGGTCCAAATGAATTTACTCATCATATAAGTGGAAAAATCTCATCATGGTTACACATCAACTAAATAAATGAATAGAAATATAGCCAACCACACCTTGATTAGCTAAGTCACTTTTGAATTTCAAAAGAAGGTATCAAAGTATAAAGTTTCTCATTATAGGTATCACATTGACCTTTCATAATAAGTATTGATGATAATAATGATTCCCTAATTATATAAATGACCGTATAACATGCAATGAGATATACTTTAGTGGGTAAACCTATATAATAAGTCTCTACTTATTACCTCATGAATCTATTATTTGTATCTCAAATAAAACCCTTTATAATGATTTGTAATACCCTTAGAGTCACTTGTACATCTAATTTTGAGTTTTTTTTATCTTTGAGTGTTTTCTTAGAGTTCCTATGTTCCATGGGTTGAAACCAGAAGTATTTGGGGAGATGGACCAGGGTAAACAGTTAGTTCACTATTTGTATAAACTGTTTGGTAACCATGTGAGGAGAGAATATAGATTTTTATGGTGGGGTTTTTTACAGTTTTATCATTGTTTCTTAAACCATGTGACATACCAGAGGAAACTATACACCCTATTTTGGGTGGATATTGGTACCCATGTGGTTGGTGCATGGTTTTTCTAACCATGCGTCCAAACCATGTGGCCCTATCTAGATTATTAAAAATTGTATTTTTACCTTTTTTCAATAATTTTTAAGGTTTTTGGCCCTTATTCATCCTCCTCCATCATGATAATCCCTCCCCCTTATCTTGGAGATTCTTCCCTCTCCTTTGATGTGCATTTAGCTTAGATATATTGGTTTCTTTCCTCAAGGTAAGTTGATTTATTCATGATTTCTTCTTCTTTTCCCCTCCTTGTTCTTTTTTATTCAATTTTTGTGGATATGTGGACCCCTAGGGGTGGGTTTGAAAAAATATAGGGTGTTTAATGGGGATTTTGGTTTGATTTTTTGTATCTTATGTGTGTGAGGCTTGGTTCGACCGATTCTAGGTGGTTTTGATCAAGGGAGATGAGCTTTGGACTAAATCTACATTATGTGTCTCTATTTAAGGGTGTTTTTCATAGATTACCTTTAAATTTATAATTGACTTTGGTTTTTATTTTTTAAATTACCATTATGATGATGTATGCTTGGTATGTATTCCATATCTGATGTATTTTTAAAATATTGTTACTATTTTTAGATACTCTTAAACCCCTATTTTGATCATTCTTTGGTAGAGTTTTGTTTAGGTAAGATTCAATGGAATTTTGGAAATTTTTAAGGGTTTTTGGGCTATGCACATTTTTTCCAAACCATGCACCCAGCTAGTAAAAATCGTGAAAACCCAGGCAGTGGGGATTTTCATAGTTGGTGTACAATTTGGAAAATTGTTTTCCCACCTAGGAAAAACTATGAAACCCCACTAGTATGGGTGCATAGTTAGGGTGCATGGTTTGACAAACCATGTATCCCTACCTAGGAAATTGTGTGTTCAGCTTTTAATTAATCTAAAAACTGACTAAAAATTTCCCAAACCCCTATTTTGACCCCCAATCAGTCCTAACTTGGGTTTAAACATTTTATTACGTATTTGAGGCTCCTAAGATTCAATTTTGGATCCTATAAACTCTTTCTAAGGAGGATTAAATCAAGGAAATATTTTTTTGGTCCTCTCAGTAAGTTTCCTCTTCTCATTCTATATCTCCCTCTCTCTCTTATATCATACCTAAGGTTTATTAAATATCTATGTTTTTTGAGGATATAATCTAATTTTTTTAGATCTTGAATCTAGTTTTGATTCTTAGATCTCCTTTTCGACATTATTCATTGGAGTTGTCCATTACGGATGTTGTTTTTCATGATCCCATGATACTAATGTTGGTGGTTTTGTTTTGGATTTTTCATTTGATTAACCCTAAATTAATTGATTTAAATTTAATTTCTATCAATTGGTTTTTTTAAAATCCAAATTTCATTGAATTGGGTATTTGGATTGGATTTGGCATGAGATTTGGAAAAAACTCCCAATTCCATTGAATTAGGGTGTGATTTTGATTTAATGGAAAATTATTGAAATTTAAATTGTGGAATTGAATTGTGAAATTGATTTTTGAAATTGATTTCAAATTTCTATTTGATAAAAATAGCTTATTTTTTTTAAAAGAAAACCTTTGGTTTTATACTAGAAAAAGGCATGATTTGATTAAAAACACATTTTGGTTTTTAAATAGAAATTTAAATATTGAAATGGGAAATGGGTTGGATTGTATTTTAAAAAGTTTAGAAATAAAATTTCCATTATTGAAATGTTGTTTGAGTGCATGAAAGTATAGGTAGTTAGTGATACATTAGGGACAAACATACTATGCTGAAATTTCCCTAGGACCGAATTGATGCTTATAACTCTAACATAAAATTATAGGTGGATATTATCCCTAGTGGGATGTTGGTTAGTCTTATTTGGTTAGTGTCATAGGGATGTGTGCACATATTACCATTCTTCATTATATAAGTGTGTGAGAATCCCATAACCTGTAATTATCATACCTCTTGAAAGATGACCATGTTGCTTATTTGTGATTATTTAATATATATTCCATTATTTGTAAATTATTTTACACATGCCTTATGAATTTATATAAACTTTTTTATATAAAATTTTTATTAATACATTTTTTTAAAGTATTTCCATCATTTGAAATGTAAAGTAAGATTTGTTTTAAATATAATTTTTAAAATTCAATGCCTTTTTATTTAAAATTTAAAATATTTATTTGGTTAATAAATGTGGAATATTATTATGGAATCCTTGGTGAGACTCTAATAGAATATTAGCTCACACTATACATGTTCCTTTAAGTGTTTGTATATTTCCTCCTTCCAGGTTTGAGAAAGGGGAAAGCACCACAAGGAGGTTTTAGTTGATGTTGATCTTTGGGATTTGAGCTACTGTGTCCATTGAGACTTGGGGTGTTATCCTATTTTATAGTACTTTTGGTTGTAATTTGGGCTGTTTATACCTATTTGACTTCTATTTAAGTTCTTATTATGGAGTTTTCTTTTGTGAATACTAACTTGTTTATCTTTCTTATGTTGTATTTGTGGAAAATTTGTTCCCACTTTCATATTGTATGATTTCATGTGATAGTTGAAAACCCATGGGGATCGAGAACACCCTTCAAGCTATGTCAAGATCGGACTGGTTATCAAGGTAATAGGGTATCTGAGATAGTTCATGAAAAATTGGTATCAAAGGTACATGTTAAGAGTATTTCATTGATGTCAGTATGCAATTGATTAGTCCTATCAAGACTTAGGAGGTAGTTTCAATTGAGTGCATGGACAGATCTCACCATAATGAGACTTAAGTCACCATCAGTGGTTTGTTAAAGGTGTATTAAGGATTAGTTATAGTATTTTTATTAATTATAATTTGGATAGATTGAAATCCAAATATTGTTTATCTATCTGATGTGATTAATTTACATTGTTTCTATGTTAGAGTTTTAATATGACGTCTTCAATGTTTTTTTGCTGATGTTTCGTATAATAATTACTCTAATAAGACATAAAAATAGGATCCAAGAGAAATCTATTGATGAACCACACGAAAAAATCCTCTTGTGGACTAGAATCTGGTTGAGGTTATCATGTGTGTTGTCTAAGCTCAAGGATAGGCACCTACACCCATTCCTGTTTAGGCTCCAACTATGGAGGCTCAAAGGGATTTTTTATATAATTGTGCTCTAGTGTTCCTTTCCAAAACCCACCAGTTTTACAAGGCTCTAATAATTCCCAAATGTTTGAGGAATGGTTGAGGTATATCGAGCTTATGTTTTAGTTCTTAGAGACACCAAATGAAACCAAGGTGAAATATACCACCTTTATGACAGACTAGACTAGCAGGAGATGGTGGGACACAATAGTGATGTAGAAGAAGCATTAGGGATTAAATTGGAAAGACTTTAAATATATTTTCACTAACCATTTCTATCCAAAGTTGATGGTGTTGGCTATGGATTTAGATTTTTTCAAACTCAAGCAGGATAACAGGGTCGTGATAGAATATTAAAACTATTTTTCTAAGCTTGTATATTTTTCACCTAAGATAGTATCGAATGAGAAGATGAAGACTTGACAGTTTAATATGAGACTTCAATTTTATATTCACTTTTAGGTTTTATTGTTGAATATTCCTTATTATGCCGATGTGATGGATAAAGCATCGATGGTCTAAATGGACCGGGCTGGTAAGTCAGGGTTGATGGGATTTCATTTTTCTCCCAGTGGTGGTGTAAATTACTATAAAGGGAATAGTAATCATTATGATTCTATTAGTTTTTCTCAACATTAGGGTTTTTCTAGACCTCCTGTAATTCTTGAAAGAGGATCTTTGATTTGTTACCAGTGTGGAAAACCTAGGCACTCAAAACGGGTCTGCACAGAGGCACCCAAGATATGTAGCTTCTGTAGATGCTTGGGTCACTTTATTAAGTTTTTTCATATATTTTAAACTCCTTATAGTGGAATTGTATCATCAATATCTTCTAAAACTATAGTTCAATTATATGATTCACAAAAAAAATGAGTTCCAGACACATGTATCTAGAATGAATCTTCTTCATGCAGTAGAAGAGTCTTCATAGGAAATAGATATGGGTCGAGTGACTATGAGAGGTACCATCACAATAGATTCATCATTAGTGACATATTTATTTTATAATGGTTCATCTTATTCATTTATATCAACCAATATTTTTAATCTATTAAATCTTTCTACTGATATTTTATCTTAT
Source organism: Viscum album (assembly GCA_963277665.1). Classification (NCBI taxonomy): domain Eukaryota; kingdom Viridiplantae; phylum Streptophyta; class Magnoliopsida; order Santalales; family Viscaceae; genus Viscum; species Viscum album. Next base: position 1,886,062,844 of record OY728132.1, read on the forward strand.
TTGATGGATATTAATACACCTCTTGAAACAAAGAGAGAGCAGGGTATTCATAGTCCTACTTGTGTTTTATCATTATTAGATGTTGATATTGCTTGGTATTTTATGGTTCTAAACATGAAACCTCTTTATGTTATTTTTTTATGGGTTGGATCATTCCCAATAAAGCCCAGATTGATTGTTATCTTTGATGGGTCTCCTTTACTACACCTAATGGGGTGTGTCGTATCTTTCAAGGAGAATGGGACTCGATTTTGAGTAGATATGGACCTTATTATATAGATTTTGGGAAAGTAATATCTATTTTCACTTTTGACAAGGATCGGGAATCTTTGAGTGGTGATCTCCCTCCAGTTTTCATCGATTTTCTTGACATTTTTTCTTCTAACTTCTCTAGTTTTCCATCGGTAAGGTAGGTAGATTTTTCTATCAATTTAGTGTCTGGTACTCAACTAGTATTTATTTTTTCTTACCACATAGAACCAGATTAAATGAAATAGATGAAGACTTAGTTATATTATCTTCTAGAGAAAGGATTTATACACTCGAATGTGTCACCTTGGGCAATGTCTGTTATCTTTACTAATAAAGTTAATGGATCGATTATTCTTTGTGTTGATTACTAAAAACTCAATAGAGTTGTGGTAAATAAAAAATATCAGTTTCCATGGATTTATGACCTGTTTTATCATTTGAAATGGTTGAATTTCTTATTGTAGATTGATCTTTAATCTAGTTACCATCAGTTGAGAATAAAAGAATCTAACATTTAGAAAACAGTTTTCGAAGAAGGTATAGTCATTATAAGTACCTTTTAATTCCATTTGGTATATTCAATTATCCTACAGTCTTTATGGATTTAATGAGCATGATTTTCCATGATTATCTTGATACTTTCATGGTGGTATTTGTGGATGAAATCCTTGTTTACTCTAAGTACGAGTAGGATCATGTGCATCATTTGAGAGCAATTTTGGAATTTTTGAGAGGTCACTGACTTTATGCCAAGCTATATAAATGTGATTTCAAGATTTAGGATTTTAATTTATTAGGACATGTGGTATTGAAACATGGTATATCAGTTGATCCTAATAAGGTTAATGTTGTTATGACATGGGAGCAACCATGAAAGGTTTTTGATATTTGTAGAATCTTGGGTTTAGATGGGAATTATCATTATTTTATAAAGTACTTGTCAAAGTTGGATTCTCTAATGACTATTTTAAATCAAAAGTAAGTAAGGTTTTCTTAGGATGAGAAATGCTATAATTCTTTTATTGATATGAAATGTTTTTGTACTACTTCTCTAGTATTGACTCCTCCAGAGGTCGGGTAGGGAAATGTGTTCTTCTATGATGCATCAAGTTCAGATTTGGTATGTGTTCTTATACATGGTGATTATGTCACTACTAATGGCTCTCGTTAGATTATACCACATGATAATAATTACCTGACCCATGACCTTAAACTTTCAAATGTGATGCACGCACTCAATATTTGGTGACATTACCTCTTCAGAGAAAGGTTTACCATGTATTCAAACCACAAGATCTTGATTTATATCTTATATCAAAAATATTTGAAACTCCTCCAGAGGTGTTGGGTGGAATACATAAAATATTTTTATTTTAAAATTTCCTATACCCTGGGGAAAGGTAATTTCATCACAGATGCTTTAAGAAGTAAAACTCCAACTCATATCATCAAAGAATCATCGGGGGAGCGGAACTTGATGGCTATTTTTTCAAAATTTAATATTGGAGTCTAGGAATTAGGGGCTAAGGTTTTCTAGTCTAGTGTTCAGTTGACCTCCACTCTTCTCAAGTTTATTCTTCAGGAACATAAGCTTGATTATTAGTTTCATAGCATTAGAGACACTCTTTATAGTGGGAAGATCATTCCCGAGTGGTTATTCTCCACGGAGGTCATTCTATGTTATTGGAATCACTTTGTTGTGTCATTACTGGTCATGAAAGATGTGATGGGGGATTTACACAATTCCTAGTGGGAAGTGTACCTAGGAATCATGAAAATGTTCTATGACATACAGAAACAATTCTGGTATCTAGGTATGAGATTGTGCATTGCTGATTTTTTCTCTCATTGTTATATGTGACAATAGGTCATGGTTGAGCACGAGAAACCTTTGGGTTTTCTTCAAAAACTTCCAATTCTAACTTGGAAGTGTGATGACATATCTATGGGATTTTTTTTTGGGTTTCCACATACCTATAGATAGTAGAATTTGATATGGGTTATGATCAATTGAATGACTAAATCAGCTCACCTTATACCCATTTTTGATACAAAAAAAATTTGAGGAGTTGCGAAATATATATATGAAATATATTATTCATTTACACGAAGTTACATCTCTTGTAGTATCTAATAGAGATCCTCGGTTCACTTCTCATTTTTTGAGAGGTCTTCAGGATGCACTTGGATCTCAGGTTTTTTTTAGTACGAAATTTCATCTAGAGTCAGATGTCTAGAAAAAAAGATCTATACAGATTCTTGTATATATTTTTCATGCATGTATTATAGAATTTGGTGGGTCTTGGGATGACCATATAGGTTTTGTTAAGTTTTATTATAACAATAGTTACCAGTACATGATAAATATGGATCCGTTTGAGGCCTTGTATGGTTGGCCTTGTAAATATCTGTTATGTTGGTCAGATGTTGGTGAAAGTTCCTTGGTTAGACTGATCTTGGTTCAAAAGAAGACAACAAAGAATTAATTGATTCATAAGATAATATTAAAGGCACATATATAGTATAAATCTTATGTTGATCTCCATCGCATACCATTGAAAATCTCATTTGGTGATTAGGAATTCTTGAAAGTTTCACCTCAATTGGGTCACTGACTTCTTGGGAGGTAAGTTAAACTTACTTCTTGTTTTTTGGGACCTTTTGAGGTTATTAAGTGGGTGTAAAAATTTTCTTACAATTTTTCACTGCCACTACATCTTTTGTCGATGCATAATGTGTTCCACATATCTCATCTATGAAAGTATTTCTCTGATCCATCTCATGTTCTGAGCAAGAGTGATTGTAATGTCGATCATGATTTATCTATGACTAAGAATCCAGTTAGGATGGTTGATTCTAAAACCAAGGTACTTCATGGGAGGATGATAACTTTTGTTTGAGTTCTATGGAAGAAAATTTCGGATACTCATGATACATGGGAGAGGGATGCACTGATGAGAGAGCAACGACCTCATCTTTTTGACATGGAAGCTTCTTAACAGGCTTTCTAGGGATAGAAAGTTCCTATGGTGGGGATGTTGTAACATCTTGTTACTTTTTTTAGGTACTATTAAACCCTATTTTTATCATTATTTTTTTCGTTTAGTTTAGGGATACTTTGGGTGGAATTTTGGAAATTTTGAAGGGATTTTGAGCTCTGCACAGTCGGTGCATGGTTTGCCTAAATCATGCACCCTTCTAGTAAAAATTTTGCAAACTCAAGTAGTGGGATTTTTCAAATTTTGCACACAGTTTGGAAAAATATTCACCCACATAATAGAAACCATAAAAAACCACTAGTAGGGGAACATGGTTTGGGAACATGGTTTGAAAAATCATGCAGACCTACCCAGGAAACCATTCATGCAGCTTTTAATTAATCCAAAAACAAATTAAAATTTTTCTGAACCCCTATTTTGACCCCTACTTGGCCTTAAATTAGGTTTGAACATTTTACTAGGTATTTGGGGATCCAAAGATCCAATTTTGGATCCTCTAAATCCCTTCCAAGGTGGATCAAAGATACGAAATCTTCATTTAATCTGTTACCAGTAAGTTTTCTATTCTCATTCTCTATCTCCCACTCTCTCCTCTCTCTCCTCCCTATGGTTTATTAGATATCCATGTTTTTTGAGGATATAATATAAGTTGTTTTAGATATTGAATATAGGTTTTAATATTGTATATACTTTTCCAACATTAGTCATTGGATTTTCCCGTTGTGGGTGTTATATTTTTTGATCTCGTAATCCCGGGGTAGGTGGTTCTGTTTGAGATTTTCCATTTGATTAACCCTAAATTTCTTGATTTAAATTAAATTTCTTGATTTAAATTAAATTGTTTTCATTTGGTTTGTTAAAAACCCAATTTTATTGAATTAGGGATTTATATTTTATTTGGAATGAAATTTGGGAAAAAAACCCATATTCCATTGAATTGGGGTGTGATTTGGATTTGATAGAAATTTATGGAAGTTTAAATTGTGAAATTTAAATTTCATAATTGAATTGTGCAATTGATTTGTGAAATTGATTTCGAATTTGGATTTTAGAAAAATGGATTAAATTGTTTTTATAGAAAACCATTGGTTTTATCCTGGAAAAAGGTATTATTTGATTAAAAACCTATTTTGGTTTTTAAATAGAAATTGGCATATTGAAATGGGAAATGGGTTTAATTGTATTTTAAATAGTTTTTAAATAAATTTCCCATTATTTAAATTTTGTTTGAGTACATGTAAGCCTTTGTAGTTAGTGAGTTAATAGGGAAAAACATGATAGGTTAGAATTTCCTTAACACCATTTTGATGCTTACAACTCTAACATAAACATATAAGCAGATCTTATCCCTAGTGGTATGTTGGTTAGTCTTATTTAGCCAGTTTTAGAGGGATGTGTGTGCATATTTCCATTTTTCATTATATAAGTGTGTGAGGATCCCATAATATGGAACTATCATACATCTTGGTATATGACCATGTTTCTTATTTTTTGATTATTTGATATATATATTTTATTGTTTTTAAATTGTTTTACACATGCCTTGTGAATTTAAATAAATTATTTTATATAAAATGTTTATTAGTCCATTTTTTTAAAGTATTTCCATCATATGAAATATAAATCATGATTTTTTTTAAATATTATTTTTGAAATAACATGCCTATATATTTAAAAATTTAAATCTTTATTTGGTTAATTAAATGTGGCATCTTATTATGGAATCCATAGTGAGACCCTACTAGGATATTATCTCACACCCTACTTATGCCTTTGGGAATTTCTATATTTACTCTTTCTAGGTTTGATTAAGGGAAAAGCACCATATGGAGGTTGTAGTTGCTATTGATATTTGGTATTTGATCTATTATATCCATTGAAACTTGGGGTGTTATACTATTTTCTAGTACTTGTGGTTATACTTTGGGTTGTTTATACCTATTTGAATTTTGGTAGAGTTATCCCTATGGAATTTTCTTTTGTGCATAATGACTTGTTTCTATTTCTTTCATTACGTTTGTGGAAAATTCATTCCCACTTTCATATTTTATGATGCCAGGTGCTAGTCTCCAACCTGTGGGGATCAGAAGCACCCTTTGGGATATATCATAGTTATCTTGGTTATTAGGGAACAAGGGTATCTTGGTTGGTTTGTAACATTTTTTCATTGATTTTTTTGGAAATTTTGGTGTTTAAAGAGGGTTTATAAATGGGGTTGGAATTTTTTCATCCAAATTATTTGAAAAAATGGCTCAAAGTGGTTTTTGAGTTTAAATGGATTTATAATGTGTTTTTAGAAGGTTTTTTTATAAATTGGGCATGATTTTTTATGAAATGTCTTGTGTTATAGTTTGATTTATATGGGAACTTGATTGGGATTATGTTGTCATAGAGTAGCACATGGGTTAACTGGGGTGTAAGTGAGGGGTTTATTCGATTGACTATGTGAGCCTTAAGAGGGAGAAATTTGAGAGCGTCCAGTTGTTTACAAAGGACTAAGAGAGTCTTTGGGGAGGAAGATCATGTGATCTTTTATGTTGGTTTCCAAGAGACTGTGTGAGATATTGGAGTTGGGCCCAAGGAAGACTATGATAGATTTCATTATTTCTTAGATATATTCTATGATTTTTTAGACTCACTCTCAATAGACCTTTGAGTTTAGATGCACATTAATCATGTTGGATTGGTTTATATTATTTATGCATTTTATTTGGTATATTTTGATGTGATGGTATGTGTTATGCCCACTTGTTCATTTTTTCATTTATATGGTTATGTGATGTTGATGCATACTATCACCTTTATTATACCTTGTTGGTCATGTTGATTATGTTTTTACTTGTATATATGTTTACTTATTTGATCCATGTTTGGAATTTGTTATGGAAAATCTCATTTGTTTGTAAAAGTAAAAACAAAGGGGTTTAAGAGGTTTACTTGATATTGGTTTGTTTTCAAGTGGTTTAGTTTTGAAAATGTTCTCAAACTAGTTTATTAGTTTTAAAGGGTAAAATACTTAAATATATTTATGTTGGTATCCTACTAGGCTTCATTCCTCACACCCTTCTTGGTCCCTTTTTAGAAATTTTCATATTTCTTTTTGTAGAACATTGGTAAAGGCAAGGGTACCATGTTCAACGGTGGATATTCTTGATTATAATCATCAAGTGTTTTGTGGTGGAGATATGGACTCATGTGGAGTTGTTTTTGGTATTTTTGAACCTTTGGGTTATACTTGTGCCTTTTTTGGAATTGTTCCCTTTCCTTTGAGTTTGTATTATTTATTTTCAGATACCATGTATATGTTTAACTATAACATGTTTTTTTATGATGTATGTAATTTTATATGGTCTCTATTTTTCTTCTATTATTGACAGTAATTATAGGTTTTTCCATACTATTTTATGGATGGGTTATATTGGTTTACCTCGGGTTAAATCATTCCCAAATGGTAGTTGGGTATGCCCAGTGCTTGTCACCTACCCATGGAAATTGGGAACATTCTTTGGGATGTATAGTAGTCTTGATCGGGGGATAAGTTGTGTTAACCCAGGTTGTTTCATTACAAAATGGCATCAAATGAGGTTTTTTATTTGGGATTATGTGGTAGTTTAGATCTAGTACCATTGGGACTTGATAATTAGGAAGTGAAATTTCTTGAATAGCTCTTATTCATGTTTAACCTTGAGTGTCTTGGGTGTTCTGGGGTTATGGTTATGTTTTGATCCCAGTTAAGGGGTGTTTGATGATGTTTTGAGGTATTTCCTATTTGGTGGAAAATAACAGTATACTCTTGGGGGATATTTTGAGTTTTAGGGGTGAAATAGGGAGTTCTAGAGGAGGTGCACAATTATTTTATATGGTTAGTAGAGACTGGATACAGCCCATGTGGCCTTATCCCCAACTCTAGTGACACTCTCAAGGTTAGCGCATATTTTTACAAACTATTCATCCAAACCATGTAGTGTAAAAAATAATTCAAATTTTATATGTTTTCGTTCCTTTATAATTTATAGTTTCTTGAGATGTTAGTTCTTATTATCGATATCCATCTTGATGGTTTATTTTAGATCTTTTTTATTGTTTAAGCTTGAATTGTTTTTATAGATCATGTGTTTTTGTTTCTTCTATACAATTACTTCTAAAAAGACCTCATACAAGCATATAGAGGGTGTAGTGGAGAGTACCCCATAGTTGAACCCTCTTGTTGATCCGGATTTGGTAGAATCATTAATTTGTATGATCTAAACCTTGGGTTAAGTGGGTGTTCATGAGAAGACACAGACCATGGACCATGATTAAGAGTTTTTTAGATAGAATCCACTAGTGTTCCATGGAAATAAGGTACCCAATGAGTCTGAGGTGTGTTTGGATCATATTAAGAGGATATTTGAGTTTTTAAAGACCCATGAGACCAATAAAGTGGGATTTACCATGTATTTTATAGAGGGACTGGGTAGGAAGTGTTGGGAGTCAATGATGCTTTCAAGGAAGCATAAGGATCTCACAAAGGTTTCCCTTAAAGAAGATTTTAATTAGTAGTTCTACCCAGAGACCTTGAGAGTGGATAAAGTCTATGAGTTTCAGAATCTAGAGTAGGTTGATCAGTAAGTGATGGAGTATTCTTCTAGATTCACCGAGTTATTCCATGTATCTTGTATCTCTTCATGAATGATTATATCAAGGCTCAGCGTTTTGTGATGGAATTGAGGCCAGCATAAAATATATTATCATTCTTCTGCTTCTACCGACCTATTCAAAGGTGGTTGAAAAGTTAGTTGTGGAAGAAGTGGATTTTACTAGAAATACAGGTCTCGTTGGTGTTCCTTCTATGGATAGTATCCAATGTTTTTCTTTAGGACATAAGTAAAAGTGGATTGAGTCTCAAAGAGGTAGTGGAAAGAGTGTCCAGTAGTCTATAGGATTAGCTTAAATGGTTCCTATGAGGAATATACTAGTTTTCTATTATAATTGTGAGAAGGTAGGTCACTCTAGTCCAAATTTACTAGAGACTCCAAGTACATTCTAATGGTGTGGTTATTCAGGGCATATCCAAAACTACTATTAGTTGGATTTTCATGGGAGTGGTGTAGGATAAACTTTTTCTAAGGTCTCTCAAGTAAAATTAGATGCTTAAAAGGGTATAGGATATCATCATCATGGTAAGGGGGATTCTCACTGGGGTAAGAATACTCATGGTGGTTCTAATCCTAGGTGACTCCATGCATCAAAGATCATTCCAGAGGACTCAGATTCTAGGCCAACCACCGTTATAGGTATGGTTTTTATTGCTTCTTCTATGGAATTGATTTTATTTGAAACTATCACATCCCATTATTTCATTTCACTTTAGTTGAGTAATGATTTGGGATTTGATCTGAGTTGATTTCATATATTATATATTTTCAAAACCTATCATGTAGAATGAAAGAGCAAGGTTTTGGTTGCCTGAAGTGTTGTGTTGTGTTTGATGACATAAAATTCCTCTAGGACTTCCTCATTTTGGACCTCAACATTTTTGACCTTATTATATACACTGATTGGTTGATCATCATTAATTTCTTGGTCACCTATTATCGTTATAGGGTGTAATTTCTTACCCCTGACAAGATCACTCATGTATTTCAAGGTGAGTGGGATCTGAATTTAGAGAGGGCAGGACTAGTTGCTTCAGTTTTATGGTTTATCTCATGTCAGTTTTTCAGGTTGTTACTTGAGGTTGTTGAGTAGGGTTCAGTAGGTGAAATTTCAGTGGTCATTATCAGGTACCATAACATGTCTCAAGATTATTTTTTAGGACTTCCATACTAGAGAGAGATCAAGTTTACCATTGACCTACTCCCAAGGATGAGCTCAGTTTCCTTTCTATATTACTGTATGGATCCATCCAAGCTAAATGATCTAGAAGTTTAGAAATATGATCTTGATGGAAAGGGTATTTTCTATCCTAGTTTTTCACCATGTAATTTTCTAGTTCTATTTAAAAATAAGGTGTATGGAAGCCTCTAACTTTTCATAGACTATCATAATATTAACTAGTGATAATAAAGAATAAATGATCATTGAATATAATTGATTATCTATTTGATCATATTAGGGGATCTTGTTGGTTTCTGAATATTTATCTAAGATTGAGGTACCACTAATTGAGGTTCTAGGAAGAATATTTTATGTAGACTGCCTTTTTAAGCCAGTATGAAAACTTGAGTATTTTATTATTCCATTTGGGCATACCAATGATACTAAAGTCTTTATGTCACTAATGAATTGGATCTTCCATAAATTTTTTGGACTCCTTTGTGGTCATGTTTTTAAGTGACATTATGGTATATTCCAATATAGAGGAGGATTATTCTTCCCATATTTAGGTTGTCTTGGGGGTATTGAGAGATAATATTATATATAAAAATTTTCCCAAGTTTTTGGGAAAAAATTCCTCAAGGTATCATTGAAGAATTTTTGAGGTGATTGTGTTTTTTGACAAAATGGGCGATTGGAATATTGTGCACCAATAATGTTTCAAAATTAGAACATCAAAATATGACAAAGGAAATAAAGTTGTGTGTAAGTGAAGAATTGACACGCAATTCATTAAGTAGCAAGCAAATCATAAAGCGGCATGCAAGTCTTGAAGTGGTGTGCAAGTCATATTTCAAGATCACCACATCAAAATATGACAAAGGAAAGAAAGTGGTGTGAAAGTGAATAATTGACATGAAATTCATTAAGTGGAGAACAATTCATGAAGCAATGCGCAATTTAGAAAGTGGTGTGCAATTTAACAAGTGGTGTACAAGTCATAAATGGGCGTAAAAAACAAGAAGTGGTGCACAAGTTATGAAGTGGCGCGTAAGTCACGAAGTGGAGGGAAAGGTGAGTTTTTCACCTCATGCACAGGGTATTCAAAAAGACTATAAATATATGGATACCCTCATCATTTCAAAAAACTCAACACTTAGAGAAAATATGAGCTCTGATCATGCAAGTGGAAGTGGCGTGAAAGTTCTGAGTGGCGCGCAAGTAATGAGTTGCGCAGTTAGTGGCATGAAAGCAGTGGCATGTAAGTAGTGGCGCGCAAGCAGTGGTGCGTAAGAAGTGTCGCACATGAAATGGTGTGGAAGTAGTGGTACACAATCATTGTCACACAAGTATAAAATTTATGTGCAAGTTGGTTTTCCCGAAACAAAGGCAGAGGATGTGCACTAGTTAAGGGGCACGCAAGTCACCCTAGGGTTGCATGAAAGTTGTAAGTTGCCTAGTACACATATGGTAAAGTGGTATTTATCAGTGGATGAAAATTGGACATCAACAGAGAATCTAAATACAGTGGAGGATGCATTCATTAGAGATAATTAAGGGACCTAGAAGTCCAAAAACTGTGAGTGGATCGTTTCTAGAGTAATGAGTAACGGAAGAGGAAAAAGGTGATCCTCGTCACAAATAGTGAGTCAGTGAGGGACACATAGGGAGTGACCCTTGGTAAAGTAGAGAGTTAACCCTAAACTCTGTAAAGGTAGGGATCCTAAGAATATTAGTGATATATCCCGAACATTGTAAATTGGTAGTGAGCTTTAGTGGATTTGGTACATCATCACATCGTCGTTGTATGATCCTTGGACATAGCCCAGTGAGGGTGAACCAATTAAAAATCTATGTTTGTATACTTCTCTAAATTTCATTCAAATAATCATCACCAGATAAAGAATAAAATAATATGGTCTTCATAAACACTTATATGCAAACAAAGTGACCCTTATAACAAAGAGTTCAAGATCTAGTGGGTCATGAAGAATAAGTTAGAAAAGAATATCCATACCCTGATTCACCCCCCCCCCTAAAGGTATTTAGGCCCCTTTTTGGTCCTAACATAAGTTTTAGTTTTGGATTAAGTAAGATAATTTTATGGTCCACATGATATTCAAGGCATGAGATTTAGAGGATCCAAAGAATTTTTGAGCAGCCTTGTCTTGGGAGAAGACCAAGAACATGTTTGAGATATTATATTTTATTTGGTTGGATTGGTATTATAGAGGTTTTTTCTAAGAATTATCCAAGCTAACTTCTCCCTTGAGGGATTTGACAAGGGGTGAAGTTTCAATGGGGTGAAAAGTGCCAAAGTGATTTTGAATAGTTTTAGACCTATTTGACATCTACACCTATTTTTATTATTACTAATACTATAAAATATTATGTTGTCTGTTGTTATGATTAAGATTGGGTTTTGGGATTTTGTTGATGTAGGATGACTATGTAGTGACCTCTGTCTTTCAACAGCTATGCCCACATGATTGTAATTATCTCACCCATGACATGCAACTACCCATCATGATGCATGTATTGAGGATGTGGTGACACTACCTCTTAGAGGATAATTTAATAGTATATTCGGATCATAAGATCCTGAAGTATATTTTCACCCATAGGGACCTAAACCTTAGGTAGAGAAGTTGGGTCTAATACCTTAAAACTTTTGATTTTTTATATTTTGTATATGCATGGGTAGGGAAATGTGGTTGTCGATGTGTTCAGTAGGAAGCTTCCAATGAAAGTAGTTCAGGAATCAGTAAATGAATGAGGTCTGATTTGTTTATTATTGATCTAAGGTAGGATGTGCAGGCGAATATAGGGTGGGTATTTTTGTCTAGTGTGAATATTACACCCTCTCTCATCAGTCGGGATAGGATTGAGCAAGTATCTAACCCCAAGTGCTAGCATATTAGCAGTGCCCTAAATTGTGGGGAGACCTCATAGGATTAGTCTCGGTCTCCCAATGGTTCTCTATCTTCTAAAAGTAGTTGTTTTTTCCTTTGAGAATGACACAGGATGTTATATAGGAGGCTCATCGTTCTAGTTAGGTTATTCACCCTAGGGTGACCAAGATGTTATATGCCTTGATAGTCTAATATTGGTGGCCCAAGATAATACATGTTGTTGTTGACTTTTTTTATAGATTCTTGACCTTCTATAGGATCAAATATGAGAACTAGAGACTAGCTAGGTTATTGCAGCCACTTATTGTTCCAGTGTGTAATTGGGATGAGATATGTATGGATTTAATGATCAGGATACTTCATACTCTAAGTGGGAAGGATTTTATAGGGTGATTATTGATCGTTTGATGAAATCAACTCATTTTCTACCCATTAAGGAGTTGATGAAGGTATAGGGCCTCAAATATCTATATTTAAAAGAGGTTGTGCAGATTCATGGAGTTCCCTTGGTAATAGTGTTAGACCAGGATTCTCATTTTAATCTCACTTTTGTAAGTGACTCTAAGAGGCTTCGGGAACCCAGTTGAAGTTTATCACCTCATATCACCTATAAAAGGATGGCTAGTCTGGGCAGACCATATAGAACCTCAAGGATATGATGCGGGTGTGTGAGATTGATTTTAGTGGTTCATGGTAAAGGTTCCTATAACTTTAAAAGTTTGAATATAATAATAATTGTCATCCATTAATCAGGATTCTTCTATTTGAGGCGTTATATGATTGGTTGTTTCATTCCCCTTTGTATTGGGATAAGGTGGGTGATCGTTCCATGGTTGGACAAAGCCTTATTTAAAAGATCACCAAGATATTGTGGATAATTTAGAAATGGATATCAATATCTCAGAGTTTCCATAATTCATACGCTAACCATCTTCATCATCTGTTGAAGTTTTAGGTTGGTGATCAGGTGTTTCTCTAGGTGTTAGTTCAGTTGGGTCACCGTTATTTGGGAAAGTATGGGAAGTTGGAATCATGGTATGTTGGTTCGTTTTTTATTTTGAATAATATTAGGAAAGTAGCCTTTTTTGTTTCAGTTTCTACCATGATTGACCTAGATCCATGATGTCTTCCACATTTCCCATCTTAATAAATACCATTCAGACCCATATCATGTGTTGGGGTTGGTATATTTGGAGTTAGATCTTGATCCCACTATTATGGAGCAGCCTGATTACATCATGGATGATCATAATAAGGTAATAAATGGTAATTCAATACCATTTGTCTATATGATATGGTATCATGGTGGTGATATCCATGAGACATAGGGGTGGTAAAGTTGGGTTAGGGAGTAGTGGTCTCACCTATTTTCTTCTAGAAATGAATGAGGAACTTTTTGGGGGCAGAAATTGGCATGGTGGGGAGTTTGTGACGCCTTCCTGATCATTAGTATATCTATTTTTTTGTTTTATTTATCTTTGAGTGTGTTCTTGGAGTTATTTGGTGACAAGAGTCTAAATTAGGAATTTTTGGGGAGATGGACCAGGGCGTATGGTTTGCTCATGGTTTGTCTAAATCACACGGTAACCATGTGATGGGGATGTAGTTTTTGATAGTAGGGTTTTTCATGGTTTATATATGGTTTTTAAAATAGTGTGACACCCCATAATAAATTTTGTGCCCTGTTTTGGGTGGATATTGTCACCTTCATGGTTAGAACACAGTATGCCTAACCATGAATCCAAACTTTGAAGCCCTATCCAACTCATTAAAATTGTATTTTTACCTTTTTCCCCTACAATTTTTTAATTTTTTTGACCCATATTCATCCCCATCCATCATACACATCCCACCTCCTTAGATTTTATATTCTTCCCCCTCCTTTAGTGTGGATTTGTCTTGGATGTATTCGCATCTTTTCTTGAGGAAAGTTGATTTCCTCATGATTTATTCTTCTTTTCCCCTCCTCAATCTTTTTTATTTCATTTTTATGGAGATATGGAACCCTAGAGTGTGTGTTTGTCTGAATATAGGGTATTTAATGGGGGTTTTGGTTTGATTTATTATGTATTAGGTGTGTGATTTTTGGTTATACCTCTTCTCGGTGGCCTTTTTCAAGAGAAACAAGCTTTAGACAGAATATGTGGTAAGTGTCTCTATTTAAGGGTATTTTCCATGGCTTATCTTTAAATTTCTAATCATCTTTGGTTTTTATTGTTTAAATTTTTATTATTATTATTTATTATTGGTGTTTATTTCATGTTTTATTTATTTCATGTATTTTTTTGGAAATTTGGGTGTTTAATGATGGTTTTCCAAATAGGGGTGGCATGTGTGCACCCAAAGTGTTTGGTAAAATGGATCAAAGTGTTATTTGGGTTTAAATGGATTTATAAAGTGGTTTTAGAAATGGTTTTACCTTTGAAAATATTTTTTGATAAATTGGGCGTGTTTTTTTATGAAATTTCTTGTGTCATATATTTTTTTATATGGGAACTTGATTGGGATTGTGTTGGTATGGAGTAGAAGATGGGTTAATCGGGGATTGAGTGATGGGTTTTTTCAAGGGACATATGAGAATTCAGAAGGAGGACTATGAAAGATTATATTTTTTCTAACTTACTAAAATAACCTTTGGGTAGGAAGACCATGCAAGCTTCTATGTTAGTTTTTGATAGAATTTGTGATCTCTTGGAGTTGGTCCCTGGGAAGACTGTGAGAGCTTCCATTATTACTTAGCTAACTAGAATGATTGTTTAGACTCACTCATAATAGACCCTTAAGGTTATATACCTAGGTGAACATTACTCATACCATATTGGTTTATATGATTTATGCATTTTATTAGATCCATTTTTATGTGATGATATGTGTTATTCCCATTTGTTCATTTTTTTCATTTTCATGTTTATGTGATATTGATGCTTAAACTCGCCTTTATTATGAATTCTTGGTCATGTTTAGTAGGTTTTTACTTTTTACCTTATTTATTTATTTTATACATGTTTTGAATTTGTTTTGTAAAACCAAATTTTGTTTTGAAAAGGAAAAACCAAAGGGGTTTTAAAGGTTTACTTGAGATTGATTTATTTTAAAGTGGTTTATTTTTGAAAATATTTTTAAACTAGTTTATTGGTTTGCATGCATAAAATCCTTAAATATATTCATGGTGGTATCCTATTGGGATTTATACCACACACCATACTTGGTCGCTTTTTTAAATTTGTAGATTTTGTTTTGTAGTACATGGGTAGAGGAAAGGGAACTATGTTCTAGGGTGGCTCTTCCTGATTACCATCATCCAGTGTTTTGTGGTGGAAATGTGGCCTCACAAGTATGGAGTATTGTGGAGTAATTTTTTTGTATTCTTGTACATTTGGGTTATACTTGGGCCTTGTTTGGAATTATACCCTTTCCTTTAAGTTTGAATTGTTTATTTTGAGACACCATGTATTTGTTTAGCTATGACATGTTTTGATTATGATGTATGCCATTGTTTATAGTATCTGGTTACCTTATTATATTGAATCCCATTATAGGTGTTTCTATACCATTTTATGGATGGTTAATTCTAGTTTAATTATATATAAATCATTAACAAGTGGTATTTGGTCATGCTCAGTGATTTTTTCCATCCCGTGGTGATCAGGAACACGCTTTGGGCTGAGTAATGGGCTGTCTTTGGTGATGAGTTGGGTCAGCCTAGGTTGGTTCATTACATGAGTAAAAGTTTATATTCATGATAATATTATTATATTATCACAACCCATAAAGCTCTATGATTATCATTGATTATGGACTAATCAAATTCTTAATTTTAGGGTATATTATCATTCGACCATTCATGTAAAGTAAATTATAGCACACATGAATGAATGATAAATAGATAATGCCTTTTTTATAAAATCATTATACATTATACAACTATTACATCAATATTTTAAGTATATTATACCAAGAAACTATAAATTACCCTTATTCTTATGATGTGATAGTATTTTTGTTAACTCATTACATTTATATGTAATTCCAATCACAACTCTATGTGATCACATGATAAAACATTCCCATTAAACACTTTAGTGATTAACATCTATGGATTAATCTAGTTTGAATAATTGTGATACATGGGAATAATATTCCTAACTCTTAATTATTTGAACATATTAAAACTCATTAACTTCATAACATTAAATGTTATAATGTAAACATCTATTGTCTACTAAGAACTTTTTCTATGTTTAACATCATCATCATAATTGGAACTTATACTATAAAAAAATTTCATTAAAATCAATATAACCATTTACATTGTTAATAATCAATTTATCCTAAACTCTTTTAGGATAATGCGACATTTACTTTATAGGCTAGCATAATCCTTTCTTAAATAGTGATATTCACTTTCTCACAGTAACTAAATGTAACTATTTATATTTTTTATTATTTCATATCTTAAATTTTAGGATATTAATTCAATAATCATTTAAACTAATAATGGTACAATATTTTATTTGTTAACTTTGAATTTATATAAGTTTAAACAAATTCCCACAAGCCTTAAATTCTTCTCAGGATGTTTTAATAAGATTAAACACAAACTTATTTATGTTAGGAAATACACTTATTTCCTTTTTGTATGAATATTTAACAAATAAATTATTATTTCATATCACATATGGTATTCTATATGTTTAGATCATTTTATTGAAAATAATATTATTATTTAAAATATTTAACTGATGAGTGATTGGAGAAAGTTCTTTCATATTTTAAAAAAAAACTGGATAAACACTTTTACCTTTTTCTTCTTTTCAAACAAGTTATAGAATATGATGAATAATAAACCATGTGTATTAAATTATTAATCTCATATTTACATAATGATAGTTTGTTAATATAAAACATCTCTTATCACATAATAGAAACAATATGAAGATATAAAACCTTTATTTTAGATTTATCTAAGCCTGACATATATCTTTACATTAAAATTTATAATGTATAAACTATTTTCTTCATCACTTTAATGAAAACTAAATGCTCTATAAATTATTATCTTGATGTTAAACTCCTATATATTTACAACACTTATAAAATATACATTTAGTATCATGTACCCTTAAAAATTGAAGAATTTTTTTTCATAACATCTATACCAAAAATGGACATTCCATGGAGTTTCCCAACTATTGTAATTCTAGATAATACCATAATATGGAATTATTACTCCCTCTTATTCTGGATAACTATAGGTTTCAATGAATCATTATGTTCTCAATAATCATTTAGATTCATTTGCTTAATTAATTAAACACTTAGTCACTTAGGAATGTGTTACTATAACAAATAGAATTTCCTTAAACTTAAGAACTTTTCATAAGTTCCCACTCTCAATAGTTTCCTACATTAAGTTTCTTTTATTCAAGGGTTAATATTAAATTTAAATTTGATAATGAAGTTAATTCATTTTATCCATAATGAATGTTTTTATCAGATAGGTATTAGGTTTTAAAATCTTTTCAAAAAGGAATTTCAATTAAATTTATACCACTAAAATTGATTACCCTATACATAAATTACATTTAGTGATAAAAGTTATATATTTAATCATGACTTACACTAAGATAAAAATAATTAATCCATAGTTATTTATGTAGGGAATCATTAAAATCATAACATATATAATTATTAAATAGTTGAGTAGGTAACTCTTTACCCAATTAATTATATATATATACTCAAATTTATTCCTTTTTTATCCTAACTATTAGGGTTTCCTAGTTAATGTAACCAAAATAAAATATCAAAACAAGAAACCTAACAGTTAGGGTCACCTCATTACTTTCTTTCCTTACACAAGATAATTCGTAAGAACTTAACTATTAGGGTCACCCATACTAAATTATCATGGTCTTGAAATGTTTCACTTTTTAAGAAATATTATACTTAGTATTTAAGGGGTTATTCATTTAAAGTATCTCCAATTTAATATACATCATATGAATATTAAATTCATAACTATTGTATCTTTCTCAATCTTTATCTTCTTGTGTTTTTTTTGTATGCATGATTCTAATTATTTAGTTTTTAAATCTCTATTATATCCATAAAATTAATGTTTTTATGCTATATTAATTTGTAACTCACAAAAAAACCACAATATTGTATTAAAGAGCATTGTCGTGGGCTCCCTCAAATGATTAGTGTGATTTTGGGGTACTTAGGTGCAGCAGAGTGGCTGACCAAGGTCGTCTCTCAAAGGAGGAAGTGAATTAAAACAATTTTTAGAGGTATTCTAGAAATAAAATAAAAGAGAATAAAAACACTACTTGAAAGGATGGGGGTGGTTGTTTATATTTTATGAATCTATAAGAAGTTTTCTGGAAGAAGATTGTATTTTTTTTCTTTTTAGTTTTGAAATGAAGTTCGATTAAAATGACACAACAAAAAGATTTTTTTAGAAAATATTTTAAAAGTCATAATCGATCTAACTCTACATCTTCATTAACTTATTAATAATTATCATTTAAATCAATATCCACTTAATTATGATACCCTAATTTTTTATCCCTCAAACCCTATGAGAGTTAACTTAACCACAAAGATGAAATTACTTAAACCCTAGGCTAGCTTCAGAACACGCAATCGCAGCACCCTACTTTGATTGTTGTTCTAAGGTTAGATTATGGTCAGTGGTTAATTATAGCAAATATCCATTATGTAAATGAGTATGAATTGTGTTTAGGGATTATATTTGAACTCTACAAATTTATCCCGTATGGTCTTGTATTACCGATTAAGATCGCGCTCTCACAATTTACACAATTCCCGACCTCGCGTGTTTTGTATTAATTGTTCAATTTCTTGTTAGTTTATTACAATTTAAAAACACAATTCATGGATAATATTAAGTTAATTACAGTATCTCAATGATTCAAAATAATTAAATGAAGAAGGATATAGGTCGATCGATTACTAAAAATAACTACTCTTCCATGGACGGTGTAGTCATCGTGGAGACGTTTTGCATAAGCAAAGGATTGAAAGGGTAGAACCAAATCTTGTCTCCAATATTGATTCCAAACCAATTAAGAAGATTAATATAAGAAGAAAAGGGAAGAACATAGAAGATTATTTGAATAAAAATTCAAGAAACAAACATGAAATAAAAGAAATACAAAGAAGATGTGGGAGAGGAGAGCCTTTTTGGAAGAGAGGTTTGCACAAAGGCTTAATTCTTCCAAGAGTTTTTAGGGGCTCCCAAGAGACACCCTTTAGACCAAACCTTCCCAAATCCTCGACCATCCCTCCCAAAGAGTTAAAACCCCCTTTAAATAGAGTTTGTGAGGACTAGGGTTACATAACTTTTTAAGTGTGAAATGAAAAACTCGGACAAATATTTTATTCCAAGTTTCACCGCCTAGTTGACCTCAAAAACACGTGAATTGTCCGGCCTTCCAGAAGGATGATTTGTGGAAAATCATGTCTTAGAGAATTCCTAAAACTTTGGGCTCAATCCAAGCTCCGATGAAGAAGATATGTCCCAAATACAGAACCCATGTCCATTCTACCGAGTCCAGCACACCATTGGATTAATGACCCATTTACTCCATCCAAATGCACTCTTTATCTCTAGTTTCCTGAATTAAAGTTGTAGAAAATTATGTTAGGAACACTTTTACAAAATTTAAAATTCAAATAATCAATATAAAAATATTTATCTTCGAAATACTACAGTGCACTATTAAGGGTAAAACTGGAATTTTCACCAAATTTTCAAATAAATGATCAAATCCCAAATATTTTATAAATAAACATATTTAACAAAATGTGAGGAAATTATATTTTTTATTATAAATAAAATATTCAAAAAATAGTGTTTTATCAACTCCCCCACACTTACCCTTTTTCACTCCTGGGCAATACCTCATGTCAAGTAAACATCAATATCAAATCAAAACCAGTTTTAAAACACATATCATTGGGATCCATCAATTCCGCACCAAGAATAAAAAGATATAATGCCTCATAAAAAACCTTATTTCAAGTTATCTATTAATATCATTCAATATATTTCTACTTCATTTATCCTCCCATGCACAAAACACTTACCTCGCTTGAATTTTCTCTCATCACTCAAATATCAATTTTTTTTGTAATGTATTTCTCATCCAAACTCATACAAGGGTCACCATAGGCTTGATAAATTCCTACATCACCACGTGATGTGAGTCAAGGACATATGTTTATCATGAGGACTTTTCAGGGTTGTTCAATGGCTTTCGGTTGGTAGGATTTAGATGTGAAAAATTCTGAGGCTGAATGAGGAGGGCTTGACTCTTTTTGAAGCAAAATTGCATTAATCTAATTTTCACTTAAATATGGTATTCTCCTCAATCCCCATAGTATCAATTAAGCTCCATAATCATGAAAAGCCATGAAAATTTTACACCATTCATCATTTCAGCATCAAAAATATCAATTTTCTCAAACATGATTTTCTTGAAAGCTCTAGATAGGCACTGCTTTCCACCTCAATTAGGAGCTCCAAAAAAGGCACAACTTCACTTGTCATGAAAGCTCCAGAAAAGGCACAACTTTCAATATAATGATTTTCTTCAGCAGAAAACACATCTCTTCAAAATTTAATTTTCTACCCAAAGTATCACAGAATGTGGTAGCACAACACAAGATAGCTTCCCCCACACTTAATCTCAACTAGATTATGCAATTTCACTTCAAGAGTTGGTTGGATAGGGAAAATTGGCTTGTAATGTGGCTAACCTAACAGGATGTGCATGGCTTCTAAGGGATAAAAGGATTAAATGTTCAATTTAGGCCATTATAAAAAGGATTCTTTGAAATAGGGGCTTTAGTACCAAACAAATGCCTCAATCATTTAAACATAAGTACCTCAAACCCTCAAGTTTTGACAGAAATAAATCAAATTATGGTTAAATAAAGAATGGTTTGGTTCTCTCAATAAGTGAGGTGAATGTAAAGAATATGAAAATAATGGTTTAGAAGCCTCACAGGATAGTGGTTTCAAATATAAAGACAGTGAGATGTGGCATGGGATTCAAAATTCAATGTACTTTTAATGAAATTACTAAATATTTGAACTTGAAACAAAGTCATTTTCAGCATTCATTTAAGCTCAGTTTCATGGGATAAATTGTTTCACTCATTGATATGCATTTCAAAATTGTGATGAGAATCATTTCAGCTTAAAATTTTCAAAAACACAAATAAAATTGAAAAATAAAAACGAAAAAAAAACGTAATTTTTTTTTGTTTTTTTTAAACAGAAAAACAATTGAAATTAATAAACTAAAAGGTTCCCTCCCCCACACTTAAAATATTGCATTGTCCTTAATGTGAACCCATGAGATGATATATGCACATGAAATGCATAATTTTTAAATAGGACAAATAATATAAAAGTGAAAGGGTTAGGAACAGCCTGATATGATCAAGTGATGATGGGGTCATGCGGTGTGATAAAATCCACTACATCAGTAAAAATCCCCTCAATGTATCTCTTCAAATGTTGCCCATTAACTGTAAAGCTCCTACTAGTGTCCTCTTGTGTGATCTCCACTACACCATAAGGAAAAACATTAGACACAATATAAGGACCTAACAATCTGGAACGCAACTTACCAGGCATCAGCTTCAGTCGTGAACTATAGAGAAGGACTTTCTCTCCAACATGAAACTCCTTTTGTTGGATCATTCTATCATGAGATGCTTTTGATCTTTCCTTGTAGAGCCTTGAGTTCTCATATGATGACAGTAGAATCTCCTCATGCTCTTGAATTTGCAACTTCCTTTTAATTTCATCTTGGGCCAAATCCATGTTGCATTTATTTATAGCCCAATAAGCCTGATGCTCAACTTCCATGGGGAGATGACATGCTTTCCCAAAAACAATCTGAAATGGGGACATACTAATGGGTGTCTTGTATGCTATCCTATAAGCCCACAATGCATCATCCAAGTGCTTACTCCAATCATTCCTATTTGGCTGCACAGTTTTCTCCAAAATTTGTTTCAACTCATGATTTGAAACCTCAGCATGGCCATTTGTTTGGGGGTGGTATGGTGTTGATGTTTTGTGTGTCACCCCATACTTTCGAAGAAGGGAAGAAAGATTTTGATTGCAGAAATGTGTCTCTTGGTCACTGATGATAGCCTTTGGTACTCCAAACCTACAGAAAATTTGAGCCTTGATAAAGTCCACAACAACATGAGAATCATCAGTCCTTGTGGCTTTAGCCTCCACCCATTTACTCACATAATCAACAGCAACCAAAATATAAAAAAATCCAAATGAACTAGGAAAAGGACCCATAAAATCAATGCCCCATACATCAAAAATCTCACAGAATAGTATAGGTTGTTGGGGCATCTCATGTATCCTGGAAATGTTCCCAGTGTGTTGGCAATGAGATCATGACTTACAAAACACATGGGCATCATGGAATAAGCTAGGCCAATATAATCCAGAGTCTAAAACTTTCCTAGCTGTCCGTTGGGGTCCAAAGTGTCCACCAAAAGCAAGTGTATGACAGAAATGCAAAACAGACTCAAACTCATGATCGGTAACACACCTCTTAATGACTTGGTCACTACACATGTGCCAGAGGTAAGGATCATACCACACATAAAACCTAGACTCACTTTTTAATTTTTGGACTTGATGATTCTTCAAATTTGATGGGATTTCAGAGGAAACAATGTAATTAACTAAATCAGCATACCAAGGATGCGTACCTGAGATGGTATAGAGATGCTCATCGGGGAAAGTGTCCCGAAGTGGCACCTGGTCCAAGGTGTCACCCTCTAGTGTGTGAGTAATCCTACTCATGTGGTCTACCACCAAATTCTCTGACCCCTTATTGTCCTTTATCTCGATGTCAAACTCTTGAAGAAGGATAATCCAATGGATAAGTTGTGGCTTTGCATCTGGCTTCTTCAAGAGTTACCTCATAGCTGCATGGTCAGAAAAAACAACTACTTTAGAGGCCAATAAATATGAACGAAATTTATCTAAAGCAAATATGATAGTAAGAAACTCCTTTTTCGTGGTTGTTTAATTTGATTGGGCTGAATCCAATGTCCTCGATGTATAGGAGATCACATGTGAACATCCCTCCACCCTCTGAGATAAGACAGCTCCAACCGCGAAGTTGGAGGCATCACACATAAGCTCAAAAGGAATATCCCACCATGGGGGCTATATGATAGGTGGAGTGGTCAGACATTTCTTTATCTCATCAAAGGAAGTCCTGTAAGAATCATCAAACACAAAATCAGAATCCTTTTGGAGTAATCGTGACATAGGAAGAGAAATCTTACTAAAATCTTTTATGAAGCGCCAATAAAATCTTGCATTCCCTAGGAATGATCTAACATCACGCACACATGAATGATAGGGTAAGGATGAAATAATGTCTATCTTAGATCTATCAACCTCTATCTCATGTTTTAACACTACATTCCCTAAGACAATGCCATGCTCTACCATGAAATGACACTTTCCAAAGTTCAGGACCAGATTCTTCTCAATACAACGATTAAATACCTTTCCTAAACTATTTAGACATTCATCAAATGAGGATCCATACACTGTAAAATCATCCATAAATACCTCCATATAGGTCTCAATAAAATCAGAAAAAATACTCACCATGCATCTCTGGAAGGTACCTGGGGCATTGCAAAGTCCAAATGGCATCCTCTGGTAGGAAAATGTGCCAAAGGGACATGTGAATGTAGTCTTCTCCTGATCCTCTGGAGCTATAGGAACCTAAAAATATCCATAAAATCCATCCAAGAAACAATAGTGTGTTTTCCCAGCTAGTATCTCAAGAATTTGATCAATAAATGGGAGGGGAAATGGTCCTTGCGAGTGGACTGATTTAGTTTCCTATAATCAATACACACATGCCAACTATTTTTCACCCTCATTAGAACTAACTCATCTTTCTCATTTTTGACAATAGTAACACCACTCTTCTTAGGTAGAACCGGAATAGGACTTACCCACTGAGAATCTGAAATGGGAAAGATTATACCTACCTCGAGCAATTTCTCAACTTCTTTTTTAACAACTTCCAGGAGGGTGGGATTGAGTCTCCTTTGTGGTTGTCTCACCGGTTTAGCCCCATCCTCCAAGAGAATCCTATGCAAGAAAATGGAGGGGCTATGTAACATCCCAAGTAAGTAATGAATAATAGATATTTTTATCTATGTCTATTAATGATTAAGATAGTGTTATAGAGGCTTAAAATGAAAATAAATACAATCTTATGCATGGAATACACTAATATTCTTAAAAGATTGTTTTACTGCCTTTTGATGGCAAACCATTTTTGAATCTATATTTTGACAATTTTATAAAACTATATTTGTCAAAATAAACTTATCCTTTATGATTGGGACATCAAAATTTACCTTGTGTTAATTTTTGGTATTTTTCTGACAATGTTCATTTTTTAATGAATGGTGAAAAATACAGCATTTTACATCAAAACTGCTTTTTAATCTAATTTATTTATATGATTAGATTATCTTTTGAATTGGTCTTAATGTGTAATATGAATATATTTTTACCATTTAATCCAATGGTGGTCATTGGAATCAATTTCACTTTGAAATTGGACTTAAACTAGTGTCAATCTTTTGATACTTATTGTTTTGTAAAAACACGTTATTTGCTCTGGCAGCGGGAATTAATTATTAAATTAATTAATGTGACTTATATGATTTTAATTTTGTAAAATAGACTTCATTTTTGAATTCATAATACCAAATATAGCTCAGGGTGAATTTTTGGTAATTTTCTGAAAAACTTCAATTTTTGATGAATAGTGAAACCACTAAGTGGTAATCAAGCAAACTGATTTTTCAGTTAAATGAAAGTTTACCACTAATGTGTATTGAATTTTAAAAATCCGACATACATGGTTGTCATTAAGAAGTAAAATGTGGTTCAATGAGATTAAAATAATTTTTTGGTGAATAGTAACTTATTAAGTTTTTAATCGCAATTAGTGGTAATTAGTGTAGTTTAAGGTATAAATAATGCTTTAATAATATGAAATGAACTAGACACATGTCCCAAACTTAATGGTTGTGTCATGGCAGACCAAGACAAGCCATGGGTCAACTTGGGGACCCCATGGAGACATTTTGGTTGGGAAATGACATAAATAACTTTTTATTTAATGTTAAAGTGAAAATGACACAAACATAATATGTTTTACGAAAACAATTTTTAAGTGGGGTTATACAAGTCCAAAATTTGATTATAAATAGTCATTGGAAAGATAAAAAGATTTCCTATATCATAGTATTTTTTTTATAATTTTTAGACATTAAATAAATTTAATTATTTATGACATAATAATGATGCAGCGATGACATCATTATTTGACGATTTAAATAAAATAGAAAGATAATGTAAAATCTATGAACTACACATGTCCAAAACCAATTAGATGAGTGTATTTCGAACCCTTATCACCTTATACACGAATTATATCAATGTGGGACCCTTTAAAACCAAAACACATTTTCAAATAATGTAATATTTCTTTACATTCCAAAAGTGCCCCTCCTCTCCTCTTATAAAAGGCCCCCACCTCTACCTCATTTCACACACTCTTCAAGCCTTTGGCTCGGCCAACCCATGCCCATTTGATCTCTCCACATCCCTCTACTCATCCTAGAGGATTCCATTTGGGAAGAATCCTTTCAAAGGAAGCCTTTAGTCTCAACTCAAAAGGAGTTACACTTTTAAAGCTAATTCATTCTCTCATGTTCATTTGTTTTATTTTGCTTCTCCAACCCCCTAAACTCTTTTTATTTACTTATTTTGTAACAACACCAGTATAATCAATATAATAGGATGTTTTTATAAGATTTATTTGAGCTACACTCTCACACAACTACATCAAATGGTTAAAGAACATACGGTTTCCGTGGGTGGCGAAATTCTGCCTCCCGAAACGATGATTGTTCAACACTCATTTAACACCTTCAAAGGTGGCCATTATGATGTCAATATTTTTATATATGATATATAATATGTTTATGTTTTCCTTAAGCTTCTGTTTTTTTATTTTGAGCATACCTTTATGGTTTCCATTATGGGTAAAACACGATATCTTCATTTTAGGAAGTGCGGACTACCGCCCCCTCAAAGTGATTTGATTCGTTAAATACCATATGTGGGACATATAAAGGATGGAACTATGATATTATATATGATATTATACTGGAATTATAATATAACTTTATATAATTATGATTCCATTCTATAAAATATGAAATAGAAATGAAAGTAGCGTTCATGCGTACGTACGGCTTACCGTCTCCATGAACGGTGCATTTAATTTCTTACCTCTAAATGATTATGTAATATTATAAATGAATGTATGTACTGGATATATATGACATATATGATATCTACATCATGAATACCATTCTGAATATAATGAACCTTTTACCAAATTAACAACATGTAAGTGTAAGAAGACTATTTTTGACTTAAGAACCAAATACCGACAAAATGAACATTATTAACTTAACTGATTACATGATGTTCATAACATGGTATAAAAGGAATAATGAACTTGAAAAATATTCATAATCAAGTAGAGATTAACTCAATTTTATTATTCAGGATATTAAAGAACGGTCGGGTCAAGTCGGATACGAGGTATGGGACCTCGTCTCAATCTCCTTTCATTGAGGCATATTTTATTTTATACACAACTTTCTTTTATACGGTGTATAAACCCCTTTGACTTTTACGTTTATTCAAAAGGAATATTTTTTATAAGAAGTGTTTACTAAACGACAAAAGGGAATGTTTTTGTCGTACGTATGCGGTGACAACGACTTCTCCGCCGTCGTGACCGTTATTTGAGTTTCGGCTTCCTCTACAAGCCATACCTTCTTTTTTAAAAAGAGAAATAAATACCATGTTTTACTTTTCTTTTATTTTAGTATTGAAAATGGTTTTCATAATGTTTTTATATCAATGTGTTGTATTGATATCTTGTGATTGAAATGTGGAAATTTTATGTTTCCTTTATGCATGTTTTATGTGATATGATTATGTTATGGTTCTTGGGCATTATTATGAAGATGGGTGGTTCCGTGATAAACTAAGGGCGGGTGAGCCCGTTATAGCTCTCCAATGCATTGGGTAACGTGAAGGAGTGAAACTTTAAGGTTTCTCCGAAGAGATTTTAGGGAATATACTGTGATGGGTATTCCAAACGTAACCAAGAGGGTTACTCCCTACGTAAGAATGTTATGAATACCTCAAGTTACCTTTATGTCTTATGATTTCTATGATTTATTCATGATTTTATGAGGTATGTTAAAGTGCCTATGTTTTATGGGTAAAGTATGATTTCATTCTTATGTATATATGAACTCATGTTTCCTTTCCATGTTTTTTTTATAACCCATACTGAGTTTTTATGCTCATCCCAAGTTTTTGAAATGTTTTTCACAGGTCAAGGGAAAGGTACATGATAAGATGATAGAGTCAAGGATGTGTCAAGAAATAATCCATGTTTTATTTTAAATGTGTTTCCATTGATGGGAATGAAGAATACTATCTTTATGTAACCACTTTGTTTATATGTGGAATGTAATGCGAGTTTTATGATCTAATTCTCTAAAACTCTAAACCCGAAAAGATCCTCAATGTGTAATCTTGTAATAACTCAAGATTAAGTATGGTTTAAGGCTGGAGCCTTATAGTTGGTATCAGAGGTCGGTTTAGATAACTTTAGGAGTTAGAATTCTATTAAATGATTATCCAAAAATATTTTTTTTTGAAATGATATAGCATTTAAAGATTACCATGTTGCTTCATCTAAGACATGTTTGTTTAGAATGGTTTTCCGCAGAGGAAACAGGGAAGCAGTGCTAGGAAGGCATACAAAAGGAAATAACCTTCCGAATCAGCATCCAGAAATGGTCGGAATTGGAACTGAACAGTTTGTTGCAGTAATGGCGCAGTTGACTCAAGCGATAAATGGCGGTGGTATCCATGCACGAGATCAGCCAGAACAACCGCAGAGGAACATGTCAGTGGTGGAACATTTCATGAGGCAACATCCACCATCATTTAGAGGATCATCTGACCCTGTGCTAGCTGAAGGGTGGATTAAAGCACTGGAGAAGATTTTTGATGTCATGGGGTGTTCAGACAATCAAAATGTTAGTCTTGCTATTTACCGTTTGGAGGGTGAAGCAGATCAGTGGTGGTCTATGGTTAAAAATATTCGGGGCGCCGATGAGATTGATGCTCTTGACTGGGATGAATTCAAAGGTATGTTTCTTGAGAAGTATTTTCCTAAGGCTGTTCGACTTAGGATGGAAAAGCAATTCTTGGAATTGAGGCAAGAGTAAGACTCAGTGGCTGCCTATGAAGAAAGGTTCACTCGATTGGCAAGGTATGCTCCAAATTTTATCCGGGACCTTGATAGTAAAATCAATCGTTTTTACTCAGGATTAAAGCCAAAATATCGAAGGGCATTAGCTTCTCGTGAGTTTAAAAGTTATGAAAATCTTGTTCGATGTGCTGAGAAGGTGGAAATGGAGTTTGCTGATGACCAAGTTTTCTATAAAAACCAGCAGAAGAAGAGACCGAGGTGGCAGGAGAAAGGTAAGAATTCTTCAAAAAAGTCTGATGGTAAGAGAACTAAGTTTCCAGTTTGTGATAAATGTGGAAAAAAGCATGCTGGGGAATGTCTTCTGAATTCTGGGAAGTGCTACCGATGTGGTAAGATGGGACATAAGGCTCGTGATTTCACTGAAAAGGATCAAGGTGAAGGTAAGAACAAATTTGATTTACAGTTAGTGAAATGTTATAAGTGTAATGAGATGGGTCACTATGAAAACGAGTGTCCGAAAAAGAGCTTGAGTGATGGGAAGCAGTTAGACTACAAGCAGAAAGGGGTGGTGAAATCCTTTGCAACTACTTCAGCAGATGCCGGGCCATCAAATGAAGTTGTATCAGGTACTTTGTTTGTTTTTTCAGATTATGCCAGTGTGTTGTTTGATTCGGGGTCTACACATTCTTTCATCTCTGAAACCTTTTCTAGTAAAATGGGAATACCATCTCAAGAAATGACTCCTGAACTTTTGGTAAAAACACCTGGGGGAAGTGTCGAGGCAAAAAGAATTTATAAGAATCTTCCTATCCTTATCTGTGGAAAGAACCTACTTGAAAACCTTATTGTTCTACCTCTAGTAGAGTTTGATGTTATCCTGGGTATGGATTGGCTCTCTATTTACCATGCTAAGATTGACTGTAGAGCTAAAGAAGTTTCTTTTCAGAAAGACTTTCAGTTTGTTTACAAGAATGAACCCTTACTTTTGATAACATATCAAGAGGCCGAGAAACTTGTAAAAGATGGAAATGAATGTTACCTTGCACACATCGTTGAAAATAAAGGAACTATTCAGATTAATGATGTGCCAGTGGTAAATGAGTATCCTGATGTTTTTCCTGATGAGTTGCCTGGAATAATACCAGATCGGGAAGTTGAGTTTACTGTTGACTTAGTTCATGATGCTAAGCCAATTTCAAAACCCCCTTATCGAATGGCACAAATTTAACTTTTAGAGTTGAAGGAGCAATTGCAAGATTTATTAGAGAAAGGTTTTATTAGACCTAGCACATCACCATGGGGTGCTCCTGTTTTATTTGTTAAAAAGAAAGATGGTTCTATGAGACTTTGCATTGATTATAGAGCCTTGAATAATATCACTGTTAAGAACAAATATCCTTTGCCTCATATCGATGATTTGTTTGATCAGCTCCAGGGAGCTCAGTTTTTTTCAAAGATTGACCTGAGTTCGGGGTACCATCAGCTGAAGGTAAAGGAGGCAGATATTCCGAAGACCACGTTCCGTACGAGATATGGCCATTATGAATTTGTAGTAATGCCTTTTGGGCTAACCAATGCACCTGCTGTATTCATGGACTTAATGAATAGAATTTTCCATGAGTTCTTGGATAAGTTTGTAGTGGTTTTCATTGATGATATTTTGGTGTTTTCTAAAAGTAAAGGGGAGCATGAAAAACATTTAAGGGTTATCTTGCAAACCTTAAAAGAAAAGAAACTGTATGGGAAATTCAGCAAGTGTGAGTTTTGGTTGCAACAAATTTCTTTCCTTGGTCACATTGTTTCTAAAGATGGAATAACTGTTGATCCTGCAAAAACAAAAGTTGTGGAAGAATAGCCAAGACCCACAAATGTAACCGAGATTCGTAGCTTCCTTGGTTTGGCGGGCTATTACCGAAGGTTTGTTAGAAAATTTTCACGGTTATCTAGTCCAATGACTAAGCTAACTCGGAAGGGTGTTAAGTTTATCTGGACAAAAGAATGTGATGATTGTTTTCAGGAATTGAAAAGAAGATTGGTGAATGCTCCAATTTTGGCACTACCTTCCAGGAATGGTGAGTTTGTTATATACAGTGATGCTTCATTGAAAGGACTTGGTTGCGTCCTAATGCAGAATGATCAGGTAATTTCTTATGCTTCACGACAGTTGAAAACTCATGAGGTAAATTACCCTACACATGATTTGGAATTAGCTGCTGTTGTTTTTGCTTTAAAAATTTGGAGGCATCATTTGTATGGAGTAAAGTGTGAAATATATACCGATCACAAAAGTTTAAAGTATATATTCACTCAGAAAGAGTTAAACATGAGACAAAGGAGATGGCTGGAATTAATCAAGGATTATGATTGTACAATTCATTACCATCCGGGAAAAGCAAATAAAGTGGCTGATGCTTTGAGTCGAAAAAGTAATGCTTCATTAACAATGTTGCGTTTGGAACGTGATCCTTTGGTTAAGGATTTGATGAACTTTGGCATAGAAGTTGTTGGTGCAGGAAGTCCTTCTGTTTTGTTTCAGGTATCAGTGAGATCATCTCTATCAGATAGAATCAAGCAAGCACAGAAGCAAGACAGTGAGTTGCAGAAAAAGGTAGAGCTGGTTCAGAAAGGTAAGTTGCCTGAATTCAACATTGATAATGATTGTGTTTTGAGATTTGGGAAGAGATTGTGTGTGCCTTGTGATTCACAGTTGAAGAGAGATTTGTTATGTGAAGCTCATAGTTCTCCGTTTTCAGTTCATCCGGGCAGTACTAAGATGTATAGAGATCTGCGGGAGTATTACTGGTGGGATGGAATGAAAAGAGATATTGCTGATTTTACTGTGAAGTGTTTGACTTGTCAGCAGGTTAAAGCAGAGCGGCAGTTACCGAAAGGGATGCTTCAGCATTTACCAGTTCCAGAGTGGAAATGGGAGAATATATCCATGGAATTTGTTATTGGATTACCGAAGACATCTCGAGGTAATAATGCAATCTGGGTTATTGTTGATCGCTTGACCAAATCTGCTCATTTCCTTGCTATACGAGATACTTTCTCTCTTGATCAACTTTCCCGTTTGTATCTTAAAGAGATAGTCATGTTACATGGAGTTCCTCTCTCCATTGTATCGGATCGTGATCCCAGGTTTACTTCTAACTTTTGTAAAGGCCTTCAGAAGTCGTTGGGTACTGAATTAAATTTTAGTACAGCTTTTCATCCTCAATCAGATGGGAAGTCAGAACGAACAATTCAGACATTGGAGGATATGCTATGAGCTTGTTCTGTGGATTATCAGGGAAGTTGGGACCAACATCTTTCTTTGGTTGAGTTTTCATATAATAACAGTTTTCATTCCAGTATACAGATGGCACCATTTCAGGCATTATATGGGAAGCGGTGTCGAACTCCAGCTTTCTGGGATGAAGTGGGTGAAAGAAAGTTGATGGGACCAGAATTGGTAGAAGAGATGGCAGAAAAAGTTCAGCTGATTCAGAAACACATGAGAACAGCTCCGAGCAGGCAGAAGAGTTATGCAGATAACCGGAGGAAGGATCTATCTTTCGAGGTAGGTGATCATGTTTTTCTCAAGGTTTCCCCTTGGAAAAGTGTGATGAGATTTGGTAAGAAAGGAAAGTTGAGTCCAAGGTTCATTGGACCATACGAAATTCTGGAAAGAGTTGGATCAGTTGCATACCGAGTGGCTTTACCTCCGAGTTTATCTCAGGTACACAATGTTTTTCACGTTTCGGTGTTGATAAAGTATATGCCAGATCCATCTCATGTTTTGAGTCCAGAGGTAGTTCAGCTGGAAGAGAACCTATCTTATGAGGAACAACTGGTCCAGATTCTTGACCACAGGGAGCAAGTGTTACGGAATAAGGTGATTAAGCAGGTAAAGGTTTTGTGGAAAAACCACATGATTGAAGTGGCAACATGGGAATCTGAAAATGCAATGAGGGATAAGTACCCCCATTTATTCGATAAGTAAATAAATTGCGGGGATGCAATTTTCTAAAGGGGGAAGGATGTAACATCCCAAGTAAGTAATAAATAATAGATATTTTTATCTATGTCTATTAATGATTAAGATAGTGTTATAGAGGCTTAAAATGAAAATAAATACAATCTTATGCATGGAATACACTAATATTCTTAAAAGATTGTTTTACTGCCTTTTGATGGAAAACCATTTTTGAATCTATATTTTGAAAATTTTATAAAACTATATTTGTTAAAATAAACTTATCCTTTATGATTGGGACATCAAAATTTACCTTGTGTGAATTTTTGGTATTTTTCTGACAATGTTCATTTTTTAATGAATGGTGAAAAATACTGCATTTTACATCAAAACTGTTTTTTAATCTAATTTATTTATATGATTAGATTATCTTTTGAATTGGTCTTAATGTGTAATATGAATATATTTTTACCATTTAATCCAATGGTGGTCATTGGAATCAATTTCACTTTGAAATTGGACTTAAACTAGTGTCAATCTTTTGATACTTATTATTTTGTAAAAACACGCTATTTGCTCTGGCAGCGGGAATTAATTATTAAATTAATTAATGTGACTTATATGATTTGAATTTTGTAAAATAGACTTCATTTTTGAATTCAGAATACCAAATATAGCTCAGGGTGAATTTTTGGTAATTTTCTGAAAAACTTCAATTTTTGATGAATAGTGAAACCACTAAGTGGTAATCAAGCAAACTGATTTTTCAGTTAAATGAAAGTTTACCACTAATGTGTATTGAATTTTGAAAATCCGACATACATGGTTGTCATTAAGAAGTAAAATGTGGTTCAATGAGATTAAAATAATTTTTTGGTGAATAGTAACTTATTAAGTTTTTAATCGTGATTAGTGGTAATTAGTGTAGTTTAAGGTATAAATAATGCTTTAATAATATGAAATGACCTATACACATGTCCCAACCTTATTGGTTGTGTCATGGACGACCAAGAAAATCCATGGGTAAACTTGGGGCCCCCATGGAGACATTTTGGTTGGGAAATGACATAAATAACTTTTTATTTAATGTTAAAGTGAAAATGACACAAACATAATATGTTTTACGAAAAATATTTTTAAGTGGGGTTATAAAAGTCCAAAATTTTATTATAAATAGTCATTGGAAAGATAAAAATATTTCCTATATCATAGTATTTTTTTTATAATTTTTAAACATTAAATAAATTTAATTATTTATGACATAATAATGATGCAGCGATGACATCATTATTTGACGATTTAAATAAAATAGAAAGATAATGTAAAATCTATGAACTACACATGTCCAAAACCAATTGGATGAGTGGATTTCGAACCCTTATCACCTTATCCACGAATTCTATCAATGTGGGACCTTTTAAAAACGAAACAAATTTTCAAATAATGTAATATTTCTTTACTTTCCAAAAGTGCCCCTCCTCTCCTCTTATAAAAGGCCCCCACCTCTACCTCATTTTACACACTCTTCAAGCCTTTGGCTCGGCCAACCCCTGCCTATTTTCTCTCTCCACATCCCTCTCCTCATCCTAGAGGATTCCCTTTGGGCATAATCCTTTCAAAGGAAGCCTTTAGGCTCAACTCAAAAGGAGTTACACTTTTAAAGGTAATTCATTCTCTCATGTTCATTTGTTTTATTTTGATTCTCCAACCCCCTAAACTCTTTTTATTTACTTCTTTTGTAACAACACCAGTATCATAAATATACTAGGATGTTGTTATAAGATTTATTTGAGCTACACTCTCACACAACTACATCAAATGGTTAAAGAACATACGGTTTCCGTGGATGGCGAAATTCTGCCTCCCGAAACGATGATTGATCAACACTCATTTAACACCTTCAAAGGTGGCCATTATGATGTCACTATTTTTATATATGATATATAATATGTTTATTTTTTCCTTAAACTTCTGTTTTTTTTATTTTGGGCATACCTTTATGGTTTCCATTATGGGTAAAACACGATATCTTCATTTTAGGAAGTGCGGACTACCGCCCCCTCAAAGTAATTTGATTCGTTAAATACCATATGTGGGACATATAAAGGATGGAACTATGATATTATATATTATATTATACTGGAATTATAATATAACTTTATATAATTATGATTCCATTCTATAAAATACGAAATAGAAATGAAAGTAGCGTTCATGCGTACGTACGGCTTACCGTCTCCATGAACGGTGCATTTCATTTCTTACCTCTAAATGATTATGTAATATTATAAATGCATGTATGTACTGGATATATATGACATATATGATATCTACATCATTAATACCATTCTGAATATAATGAACCTTTGACCAAATTAACAACATGTAAGTGTAAGAAGACTATTTTTGACTTAAGAACCAAATACCGACAAAATGAACATTATTAACTTAACTGATTACATGATGTTCATAACATGGTATAAAAGGAATAATGAACTTGAAAAATATTCATAAGCAAGTAGAGATTAACTCAAGTTTATTATTCAGGATATTAAAGAACGGTCGGGTCAAGTCGGATACGAGGTATGGGACCTCGTCTCAATCTCCTTTCATTGAGGCATATTTTATTTTATACACAACTTTCTTTTATACGGTGTATAAACCCCTTTTACTTTTACGTTTATTCAAAAGGAATATTTTTTATACGAAGCGTTTACTAAACGAAAAAAGGGAATGTTTTTGTCGTACGTATGCGGCGACAACGACTTCTCTGCCGTCGTGACCGTTATTTGAGTTTCGGCTTCCTCTACAAGCCATACCTTCTTTTTTAAAAAGAGAAATAAATACCATGTTTTACTTTTCTTTTATTTTAGTATTGAAAATGGTTTTCATAATGTTTTTATATCAATGTGTTGTATTGATTTCTCGTGATTGAAATGTGGAAATTTTATGTTTCCTTTATGCATGTTTTATGTGATATGATTATGTTATGGTTCTTGGGCATTATTATGAAGACGGGTGGTTCTGTGATAAACTAAGGGCGGGTGAGCCCGTTATAGCTCTCCAATGCATTGGGTAACGCGGAGGAGTGAAACGTTAAGGTTTCTCCGAAGAGATTTTAGGGAATATACTGTGATGGGTATTCCAAACGTAACCAAGAGGGTTACTCCCTACGTAAGAATGTTATGAATTCCTCAAGTTACCTTTATGTCTTATGATTTCTATGATTTATTCATGATTTTATGAGGTATGTTAAAGTGCCTATGTTTTATGGGTAAAGTGTGATTTCATTCTTATGTATATATGAACTCATGTTTCCTTTCCATGTTTTTTTTATAACCCATACTGAGTTTTTATGCTCATCCCAAGTTTTTGAAATGTTTTTCACAGGTCAAGGGAAAGGTACATGATAAGATAATAGAGTCAAGGATGTGTCAAGAAATAATCCATGTTTTATTTTAAATGTGTTTCCATTGATGGGAATGAAGAATACTATCTTTATGTAACCACTTTGTTTATATGTGGAATGTAATGCGAGTTTTATGATCTAATTCTCTAAAACTCTAAACCCGAAAAGATCCTCAATGTGTAATCTTGTAATAACTCAAGATTAAGTAAGGTTTAAGGCTGGGGCCTTATAGGCTAATACCTGATATGTCAGCCAAGGTCCACCCAATCTCCCTGATGTTCTCCCTCAAAATATTCAAAATCTTTTCTTCATGTTCAAAAGGGAGATTGTTAGCAATGATAACAAGTAATCTCTCACCACTCAATAAGTATGAGTATTTCAGATTTGGTGGCAATGGCTTGAGTTCTAATGAAGGAGGGTGTAGTATGGATGGGGACATTGAAGGAACTGAAATATGTGCACAAAGAGCATTAGTATCATAATATACATCATCCAAATTAGAGAATAAAGCATCAAATCCATCAGTATACTCAACAGGCATGTCATAATCAGAGTGAACATGATCAAAATCAGAATATGAATCCACATCAAAATCAAATCCAAGAGAGGATTGTGTATCAGCAACATGTGTGGAAGTGCTCTTAGACATCAAACTCGAACCAATACTCATAATCTCTCTAAGCATAGGAAAATACAATTCTATGGTGTTTTTACTTGGTGGTTCAAAATGGGAGATAACAAATGCAGAATGATCCTCTGAGGGGTAGTTTATGGAGTCCATAACATTAAATATCACAACTTAATCTCCAAACTCCATGGAAAGTGTACCCTCATTGACATTTATGATAGTTTTTGCAGTTTTGATGAAGGTTATACCTAAGATTATGGGAGAATGAGAAATTACCTGATCGTCCTCCATGTTAAGCACGTAGAAATCTGCTGGGAAGATCATGTCTCTTACCCAGACAAGTACATCCTCAAGGACTCCTGCTAGATATGTTGTAGCTCTATTTTCCAACTGCACCACTACTCTTGTTGGCTTCAACTCACCAACCTGCAAGGAAGAGAATAAAGAGTGAGGAATCACATTTATTGAAGCTCCTAAATCACAAATAGCATCAAATAAGTGAAACTCCCCTATGGTACATGGGATGGTGAATGTCTAGGGATCCTTGCACTTTGTTGGCATTGCTAGAGTTGGTGTAATGAGTGCTGAGAAATTCCTTCCAAGGTTGATCCTCTCATTTCCCTTGAGCCCTCTTCGATTGGTGCAGAGTTCTTTTAAGAATTTGGCATACCTTGGGATTTTCTTAATGGCATCAAGTAGAGGAATGTTGATCTCCACACACTCGAATGTGTCCAAAAACTCCTTTTGCATTGCTTCTTCAGCCATGTTCTTGGTTTGAAAAACCCTATTTGGAAAAGGAAGGGGTTTAGGAGGAACATCATCAATATTTTTCTTACCTTTATCTTTCTCCTTGGTTTGCTCATCAATTGGTATGGAATGCGGCTTCTCTGGAGTAGAGGTGAATCCCAGTGGAATGTTAGGTACAGATGTATCATTCATTTTCTTCCCAATTCTCAATGTGATGGCACTAACATTCCCATTTGGATTTGGAGTGGGTTGGGAAGGTAGATTTCCAGAATTATTACTCACAAGTTCATGGAGGGCGGTGGCAATCTGGCTCATTTGAGTCTTCAACTCTCTCAGCTCTGAACCTTGACTCTTCAGCTCATTCTATTGATTAAGAACAATTTGTTTCAAAAGATCGTCAGTGTTAGATTCTACCTTGTGTTGGAGATTCCCTTGTTGCTGAATCATTGATGTTTGAGCTTCGAATATCCTTTGGGGTTGTTGGAAACCCTGTTGGTAAGGTGGAGGTTGCTGGATGTTTGGTTGAAAAGGGGGTCTTTGTTGTTGTCCAGAGCCATACCTCATATCCGACTGATCTTTCCACCCTTGGTTGTATGTTGGAGCAAATGAATCAAAATTCTTTTGGGGATATGGTTGTTGTTGCTGCTGAAATGGTCTCCCTGGTAATACTACTGCGTAATCCTCTGTCTCTTGTAGTTGTGGGAAACAGTCAGTTGGGTGGCTTGTCTTAGTGAAAATTCCACAAGGCCTTGAAGGAGGGGGTTGGGATTAATTTTTATCCAATGCAATCTACCTCACCATAGTGGTCACTTCTTCCAACTTTCTATCAATAAAATGACTTTCAAGAGAAGAAGGACTTACCTGATGTACTCCCCTTACATGTGGTGTACCTCGATCGCCAAATTGTTGGGAGTTTTGTGCCATCTTGTTGATAAATGCACATGCGGCTACTGGTGTCTTGTCCACCAATTCCCCTCCTGCTGCGGCATCCACCATGCTCCTCTCCATAGGTGTGAGTCGTTCATAGAAGTACTGAATGAGGAGTTTCTCACTGATTTGGTGATGTGGACAGCTTGCACACAACTTCTTGAATCTCTCCCAATACTCATACATTGACTCCCCTTGTGCTTTCTTGATCCCTGAGATCTCTTCACGAATGGAAGTGGTCCTCGATGCTGGAAAAATCTCTACAAGAAAAGACGTTTTAAATCATTCCAACAAGTTACATCCTCAGGTTGTAAATAATACATCCAATCTTTCGCAGCTCCATCAAGTGAGAATGGGAATGCTCTTAATTTGATTTTATCTTCAGAAACATTTCTTGGTTTAAGGGTTAAGCAAATCACATTAAATTCTTTGAGGTGTTTTTTTGGATCCTCACCAGATAAGCCATGAAATTTTGGAAGAAGGTGAATTAACCCAGATTTTAACTCAAAGTCTGATTCAGGATTCAGATATGCAATACAATTTGGTTGATAGTTAATATCAGGTGAAGCCAATTCTCGAATGGTTATATTAAGTTAATTTCTATTATTTTCAGCCATTGGTTCCTCTTTTATGTTTGAAATTGAATTTATTCCAATTTCAATGTTTCCAGAAGAGAGGAATTCACCAACTGGTTGAATATTGAAACTTCCCATAGGTTGAGAATGTCTGATTTGAGCCCTAGGCTACGTTCAATCTCAGGGTCACGATCTAAGATATCTTTGGGATTAGTTCATGTCATAAATCAAATAAAAATGAAAAGAAAGTGAGTGGACCATAGTAAAATAAAAATGATAAGTTGAGTTGATGGTCCAAAAAGAAAAGAAGATGATGAAAAAAATGAAAACTTGAGAAAGGGTAAAGATGAAAGAGAGGTGAAGAAAATAATAAAATGAAAAATAAAAGAAATACCTCTAAATGGTTGAATAAATTACTTGACTCCCCGTAAATGGCGCCAATTTGAAAGAGCGTTGTCGTGGGCACCCTCAAATGATTAGTGTGATTTTGGGGTACTTAGGTGCAGTAGAGTGGCTGACCAAGGTCATCTCTCAAAGGAGGAATTAAATTAAAACAATTTTTAGAGGTATTCTAGAAATAAAATAAAAGAGAATAAAAACACTACTTGAAAGGATTAGGGTGGTTTTTTATAGTTTATGAATCTAGAAAAAGTTTTCTAGAAAAATTGTATTTTTTTTGTTTTTAATTTTGAAATGAAGTTCGATTAAAATGACACAACAAAAATATGTTTTTTTTAAATATATTTAAAGGAATAATCGATCTAACTCTATATCTTTATTCACTTATTAATAATTATCATTTAAATCAATATCAACTTAATTATGATCCCATAATTTTTTATCCCTCGAACCCCACGATAGTTAACTTAACCACAAAGATGAAATTACTTAAACCCTAGGCTAGCTTCGGAACACGCAATCGCATCACCCTGCTTTGATTGTTGTTCTAAGGTTAGCTTATGGTCAGTGGTTAATTAGATCACATATCCATTCTGGAAATTAGGATGAATTGTGTTTAGGGATTATATTTGAACTCTACAAATTTATCCCATATGGTCTTGTATTACCGATTAAGATCGCGCTCTCACAATTTACACAATTCCCGACCTCGCGTGTTTTGTGTTAATTATTCAATTGCTTGCTTAGTTTCTTACAATTTAAAAACACAATTCATGTATCATATTAAGTGAATTATAGTAGCTCAATGATTCAAAATAATTAAATGAAGAAGGATAGAGGTCGATCGATTACTAAAAAGAACTACTCTTCCATGGGTGGTGTAGTCATCGTGGAGACGTTTTGCATAAGCAAAGGATTGAAAGGATATAACCCAATATTGTCTCCACTATTGATTCCAACCCAATTAATAAGATTAAGAGAATAAGAAAAGGGAAAAACACAAAAGATTATTTGAAGAAAAATTCAAGAAACAAACATGAAATAAAATAAATACAAAGAAGAGGTGGGAGAGGATAGCCTTTTTGGAAGAGAGGTTTTCACAAAGGTTTACTTCTTCCAAGAGTTGTGAGGGGATCTCTAGAGACACCCTTTATGCAAAACCTTCCCAAATCCTCTACCAGCCCTCCCAAAGAGTTAAAACCCCCTTTAAATAGAGTTTGTGAGGGCTAGGGTTACATAACTTTTTAAGTGTAAAATGAAAAACTCATCCAAATATTTTATTCCAAGTTTCACCGCCTAGTTGACCTCAAAAACACGTGAATTGACCGGCCTTCCAGAAGAATGATTTGTGTAAAATCATGTCTCCGAGCTTTCCTCAAAATTTGGGCTCAATCCAAACCCTGATTAAGAAGATATGGCCCAAATACAGAACCCATGTCCATTCAGCCGAGTCCATCCCACCATTGGATTAATGTCTCATTTACTCTATCCAAATTCACTCTTTATGTAACATCCCAAGTAAGTAATGAATAATAGATATTTTTATTTATGTCTATTAATAAATTAGATAGTGTTTTAGAGGCTTAAAATGAGAATAAATCCAATTTTAAGCATGAAATACACTAATATTTTAAAAAGATTGTTTTACTGCCTTTTGGTGGAAAACCTTTTTTTTTAATCAAACTTTTGACAATTTTATAAGCTCTATTTGTTGAAATAAACTTATTCTTTATGATTGGGACATTTAAATTTACTTTGGGTAAATTTTTGGTATTTTTACGATAGAGTTCATTTTTTAATGAATCGTGAAAAATGTTGTATTTTAATTCAAAACCTCTTTTTTATCTAATTTATTTATATGATTAGATTATATTTTGAATTGGTTTTAAAGTTAAATTAGAATATATTTTTACCATTTATTCCAATAGTGGTCTTGGTAATTAATTTCACTTTGAAATTGGACTTAAACTACTGTCAATCTTTTGATACTTATTGTTTCATAAAAACACGCTATTTGCTCTGACAGCGGGAATTAATTATTAAATTAATTAATGTAACTTATATGTTTTGAATTTTGTAAAATAGACATCATTTTTGAATTCGGAATATCAAATATGGCTTTGGGTGAAGTTTTGGTATTTTTCTGAAAAACTTCAATTTTTGATGAATAGTGAAACCACTAAGTGGTACTTAAAAAACTGATTTTTCGTTTAAATGAAATTTTACCACCTCTGTGTTTTGAATTTCAAAAATCCAACATACATGGTTTTCATTAATAAGTAAAATTTGTTTCAATGGGATTAAAATAATTTTTTGGTGAATAGTAACTTTTAAGTTTTTAATCACGATTAGAGGTAATTAGTGAAATTTAAGGTAAAAATAATGTTTTAATAATATGAAATGATCTTGACACATGTTCTACTCTTATTGGATGTGTCATGGATGACCAAGACAATCCATGGGTCAACTTGGGGACCCCATGGAGCCACTTTGGTGGGAAAATAACATTAATAACTTTTTATTTAAAGTTAAAATAAAAATGACACAAACATGAGTTGTTTTACTAAAACAATTTTTAAATGGGGTTATACAAGTCAGATTTTTGACTATAAATAGTCATTAGAAATATAAAAATATTTCCTACATCATGATATTTTTTTTATAATTTTTAGACATTAAATAAATTAAATTATTTATGACACCATGATGATGCAGCGATTACCTCATTATTTAACGATTTAAATAAAATGAAAATATAATGTAAAATATAAGATCTACACTTGTCAAAAACCTATTGTATGGGTGGATTTATAACCCTTATCACCTTATCCTTGAAATTTATAATTTTGGGACCTTTTTTATCTGAAAATAATTTTATAACAAAGTATCTTTTCTTAACTTTCCAAGAGTGCCCCTCCTCTCCTCTTATAAAAGGCCCCCACCTCTACCACCTTACCCACACATACAAAGCCTTTGGCTCGGCCAAAACCTACTCATTTTGTCTCCCCACATCCCTCTATAACTCTTAGAATCCTCACTTTGGGCAGAAGTCTTCCCAAGGAAGCCTTTGATCTCAAATCAAAAAGAGTTACCCGATTTAAATGTAGTGTCTTCTCTTGTGTTCTTGTGTTTTATTTTGCTTCTCCAACCCTCTAAACTCTTTTTATTCATTTCTTTTGTAACAACACAAGTATCTTCCATATACTAGGATGTTTTTATAATAAGGATTCGAGCTACA
This sequence comes from Viscum album, assembly GCA_963277665.1. NCBI lineage: Eukaryota > Viridiplantae > Streptophyta > Magnoliopsida > Santalales > Viscaceae > Viscum > Viscum album. The sequence continues at coordinate 1,886,105,114 of OY728132.1, forward strand.
CTTACACACACCTACATATAATGGTTAAAGAACATACTGTTTCCGTGGATGGCGAATTTCTGCTTCATGAAACGATGATTGTTCAATATTCTTTTAACACCTTAAAAGGTGGCCATTAAGATGACACTATATTTATATATGATATATAATATGTTTATATTTTACTTAATCTTATGTATTTTTCATTTATGGCATACCTTTATGGTTTCCATTATGGGTAAACGCGATATCTTCATTTTAGGAAGTGTGGACTACCGCCCCCTCAAAGTGATTTGATTCGTTAATGCCATATGTGGGACGTATAAAGGATGTAATTAATGGTATTATATATGATATTATACTGAATTATAATATACCTTTATATCATTATGATTCCATTCCATAAAATATGAAATGGAAATGAAAGTAGCGTTCATGCGTACGTACGGCTTACCGTCTCCATGAACGGTGCATTTCATTTCTTAACTCTAAACGTTATGTAATATTATATATGCATGTATATACTGGATATAAATGATATATATGATATCTAAATCATGAGTATAAAACTGGATATAATGGATACATGAACAACTTGTAATTATAAAGGGTTTATTTTTTACTCAAGTACCAATGATCGTTAAAACGACCGTTATAAACTTAAATAATAACATAGTGTTAATGTCATGGTAATAAATGATATAAAAGGAATAATGAACTTGAAAAAGGTTCTTAAGCAAGTATAAATTAACTCAATTTTATTATTCAGGAGATTAAATAACGATCAAGTCAAGTCGGATACGAGGTAAGGGAACTTCTTAACCCAATTTCCGTTCTTTGGGTTAATCTCCTACTTTCAAATTATTCCATGATATTATTATGTCCTATCTTTTATTTTTACTTTCTTTATGTGTGATTATAGTGAATACACATAATAGATCTATTTTATTTAAAAAATGATCTTTGTATGGGATTTCGTCTCAATCTCCTTTCATTGAGGCATATTTTGTTTTATACACAACCTTCTTTTATATGGTGTATAAACCCCTTTGACTTTTACGTTTATCCAAAAGGAATATTTTATATAAGAGGCATTTTACTAAACGAAAAAAGGGAATGTTTTTGTCATACGTATGCGGAGACAATGAATTCTCCGTCACCGTGACCATTATTTGAGTTTCGGCTTCCTCTACAAGCCATACCTTTTTTTAGAAGAAAAATAAATATCATGTTTTACTTTTCTTTTATTTTGGTATTGAAAATGGTTTTCATAATGTTTTTATTATATCAATGTGTTGTATTGATATCTTGTGATTGAAATGTGGAAATGTTATGTTTCCTTTATGTATGTTTTATGAAGACGGGTGGTTCTGTGATAAACTAATGGTGGGTGAGCCCAATATAGCTCTCCAATGCATTGGGTAACGCGAAGGAGTTAAAAGATAAGGTTTCTCCGAAGAGATTTAGGGAATATACTATGATGGGTATTCCAAACGTAACCAAGAGGGTTAATCCCTACGTAAGAATGTTATAAATGCCTCAAGTTACCTTTATGTCTTATGATTTCTATGATTTTTTCATGATTTGATGAGGTATGTTAAAGTGCTTATGTTTTTATGAGTAGAGTATGATTTCATTGATTCTTGTGTATACATGTACTCATGTTTCCTTTCCATATTTTTATATCCCTTACTGAGCTTTTTATGCTCATCCCAAGTTTTTGAAATGTTTTTCATAGGTCAAGGGAAGGGTACATGATATGATGATAGTGTCAAGGAAGTGTCAAGAAATAATCCATGTTTTATTTTAAATATGTTTCCGTTGATGGGAAAAATGAATACTATCTTTTATGTAACCACTTTGTTTAAATTTGGAATGTAATGCAAGTTTTATGATCTAATTCTCTAAAACTCTAAACCTAAAAATATCCTCAATGTGTAATCTTGTAATAACTCAAGATTAAGTAAGGTTTAAGGTTGGGGCCCTATAGTTGGTATCAGAGGCCGGTTTAGATAACTTTAGGAGTTAGAATTCTATTGAATGATTATCCAAAAATATTTTTTTATGGTCAAATATAAATGATATAGCATTTGATGATTACCATGTTGCTTCACCTAAGATATTTCTGTGTTAAGAATGGTTTTTCTTAGAGGAAACAGAACAGCTTTTCTGGGAAGGCATACAGAGCGAAATGACCTTTCAAATCAGTATCCTGATATGGTTAGAATCAGAACTAAACAGTTTTTTGCAGTGATGGCTCAGTTGACTCAGGTGAAAAATGTTGGTTGTTTTTATTGATGATATTTTGGTGTTTTCTAAAAGTAAATAGGAGCATGAAAGACATTTAAGGGTTATTTTTCAAACCTTAAAAGAAAATAAATTGTATGGGAAATTCAGAAAGTGTGAGTTTTGGTTGCAACAAATTTCTTTCCTTGGTCATATTGTCTCTAAAGATGGGATAATTGTTGATCCTTAAAAAACAAATGTTGTGGAAGAATGGCCAAGACCCACAAATTTAACTGAGATTCGTAGCTTCCTTGGTTTGGCAGGCTATTACCTAAGGTTTGTTAGAAATTTTTCACGGTTATCTAGTCCAATGAATAAGCTAACTCGGAAGGGTGTTAAGTTTATCTGTACAAAAGAATGTGATGATTGTTTTCAGGAGTTTAAAAGAAGATTGGTGAATGCTCTAGTTTTGGTACTTCCTTCCAGGAATGGTGAGTTTGTTATCTAAAGTGATTCTTCATTGAAAGGACTTGGTTGTGTCCTAATGTAGAATGATCAGGTAATTGCTTATGCTTCACGACAGTTGAAAACTCACGAGGTAAATTATCCTACACATGATTTGGAATTAGCTGCTGTAGTTTTTCCTATAAAAATTTGGAGGCATCATTTGTATGGAGTAAAGTGTGAAATATATACCGATCACAAAAGTTTAAAGTATATATTCACTCAGAAATAATTAAACATGAGACAGAAGAGATAGCTAGAATTAATCAAGGATTATGATTGTAAAATTCATTACCATCCGGGAAAAGCAAATAAAGTGGATGATGCTTTGAGTCGAAAAAGTAATGTTTCATTAACATTGTTTCCTTTGGAATGTGATCCTTTGGTTAAGGATTTTATGAAATTTGGCATAGAAGTTGTTGGTGTAGGATGTCCTTCTGTTTTGTTTCAGGTATCAGTGAAATCTTCTCTATCAGACAGAATTAAGCAAGCACAGAAGCAAGACAGTGAGTTGTAGAAAAAGGTAGAGATGGTTCAGAAGGGTAAGTTGCCTGAATTCAACATTGATAATGATTATGTTTTGAGATTTGGGAAGAGATTGTGTGTGCCGTGTGATTTACAGTTGAAGAGATATTTTTTATGTGAAGCTCATAGTTCTCCGTTTTCAGTTTATCCTGGCAGTACTAAGATGTATAGAGATCTTCGGGAGTATTACTGGTGGGACGGAATGAAAAGGGATATTGCTGATTTTACTCTGAAGTGTTTGACTTGTCAGCAGGTTAAAGCAGAGCGGTAGTTACCGAAAGGGATACTTCAGCCTTTACCAGTGCCAGAGTGGAAATGGGAGAATATATCCATGGACTTTGTTGTGGGATTGCCGAAGACACCTCGAGGTAATAATGCAATCTGGGTTATTGTTGATCGCTTGACTAAATTTGATCATTTCTTTGCTATACGAGATACTTTTTACCTAGATAAACTTTCCCGTTTGTATCTTAAAGAGATATTTAGGTTACATGGAGTTCCTCTCTCCATTGTATCTGATCGTGATCTCAGGTTCACTTCTAACTTTTGGAAAGGCCTTCAGAATTCGTTGGGTACTGAATTAAATTTTAGTACATCTTTTCATCCGCAATCAGATGGGAAGTCAGAACGAACAATTCAGATCTTGGAGGATATGCTACGAGATTTCTCTATGGATTATCATGGAAGTTGGGACCAACATCTTTCTTTGGTTGAATTTTCATATAATAACAGTTTTCATTCCATTATACAGATGGCACCATTTGAGGCGTTATACGGGAAGTGGTGTCGAACTCCAGCTTTTTGGGATGAAGTGGGTGAAAGGAAGCTGATGGGACCAGAATTGGTAGAAGAGTTGGCAGAAAAAGTTCAGCTGATACAGAAACACATGAGAACAGCTCAGAGCAGGCAGAAGAGTTATGCGTACAATAGGAGGACGGATCTCTCTTTTGAGGTAGGTGATCATGTTTTTCTCAAAGTATCACCATGGAAAAGTGTGATGTGATTTGGTAAGAAAGGAAAGATGAGTCCAAGGTTCATTGGACCATATGAAATTCTGGAGAGAGTTGGATCAGTTGCATACCTAGTGTCTTTACCTCCAAGTTTATCTCAGGTACACAATTTTTTTCATGTTTCAATGTTAAGGAAGTACATGTCAGATCCATCTCATGTTTTGAGTCCAGAGGTAGTTCAGCTGGAAGAGAACCTATATTATGAGGAACAACCGGTCTAGATTCTTGACCACAGGGAGAAAGTGTTACAGAATAAGGTGATTCATCAGGTAAAGGTTTTGTGGAAAAACCACATGATTGAAGAGGCAACATGGGAATCTGAAAATGCAATGAGGGATAAATACCCCCACTTATTCGATAAGTAAATAAATTGCGGGGACGCAATTTTCTAAAGGGGGGAAGGATGTAACATCCTAAGTAAGTAATGAATAATATATATTTTTATCTATGTCTATTAATGAATTAGATAGTGTTTTAGAGGCATAAAATGAGAATAAATCCAATCTTAAGCATAGAATACACTAATATTTTTAAAAGATTGTTTTACTGCCTTTTGGTGGCAAACCTTTTTTTAAATCAAAATTTTGACAATTTTATAAGCTCTATTTGTTGAAATAAACTTATTCTTTATTATTGGGACATTTAAATTTACTTTGGGTAAATTTTTGGTATTTTTCCGATAAAGTTCATTTTTTTAATGAATCGTGAAAAATGTTGTATTTTAATTCAAAACCTCTTTTTTATCTAATTTATTTATATGATTAGATTATCTTTTGAATTGGTTTTAAAGTTAAATTAGAATATATTTTTACCATTTAATTCAATAGTGGTCGTTGGAATTAATTTCACTTTGAAATTGGACTTAAACTAGTGTCAATATTTTGACATTTATTGTTTCATAAAAACACGCTATTTTCTCTGACAGCGGGAATTAATTATTAAATTAATTAATTTAAAGTATATGTTTTTATTTTTGTAAAATAGACATCATTTTTGAATTTGGAATATCAAATATAGATTAGGGTGAAGTTTTGGTATTTTTCTAAAAAACTTCAATTTTTGATGAATAGTGAAACCACTAAGTGGCACTTAAAAAACTGATTTTTCGTTTAAATGAAATTTTACCACCTCTGTGTTTTGAATTTCAAAAATCCAACATACATGGTTGTCATTAAGAAGTAAAATTTTGTTCAATGGGATTAAAATAATTTGTTGGTGAATAGTAACTTTTATGTTTTTAATCGCGATTAGAGGTAATTAGTGTAATTTAAGGTAAAAATAATGTTTTAATAATATGAAATGATTTTGACACATGTTCTACTCTTATTTTATATGTCATGGCCGACAAAGACAATCCATGGGTCAACTTGGGGACCCCATGGAGCCACTTTGGTGGGAAAATAATATTAATAACTTTTTATTTAAAGTTAAAATAAAAATGACACAGACATGAGTTTTTTTACTAAAACAATTTTTAAATGGGGTTATACAAGTCATATTTTTGACTATAAATAGTAATTGGAAATCTAAAAAGATTTCCTACATCATTATTTTTTTTATAATTTTTATACATTAAATAAATTAAATTATTTATGACACCATGATGATGGAGCGATTACCTCATTATTTAACGATTTAAATAAAATAAAAATATAATGTAAAATATAAGACCTACACTTGTAAAAAACCTATTGGATGGGTGTATTTCGAACCCTTATCACCTTATCCTCTAAATTTAAAATTTTGGGACCTTTTTTATCCGAAAATCATTTTATAACAAAGTATCTTTTCTTAACTTTCCAAGAGTTCCCCTCCTCTCCTCTTATAAAAGGCCCTCACCTCTACCACCTTACCCACACTTACAAAGCCTTTGTCTCGGCCAAAACCTGACCATTTTTTCTCCCCACATCCCTCTCTAACTCTTAGAGTCCTCACTTTTGGCATAAGTCTTCCCAAGGAAGCCTTTGATCTCAAATAAAAAAGAGTTACCCGATTTAAAGGTAGTGTCTTCTCTTGTGTTCTTGTGTTTTATTTTGCTTATCCAACCCTCTAAAATCTTTTTATTCATTTCTTTTGTAACAAAACCAGTATCTTAAATATACTAGGATGTTTTTATAAGAATTATTAGAGCTACACTTACACACACCTACATCTAATGGTTAAAGAACATACTGTTTTCGTGGATGGCGAATTTCTGCCTCACGAAACGATGATTGTTCAATATTATTTTAACACCTTAAAAGGTGGCCATTAAGGTGAAACTATATTTATATATGATATATAATATTTTTATGTTTTACTTAAGCTTCTTTATTTTTCATTTATGGCATACCTTTATGGTTTACATTATGGGTAAACGCGATATCTTTATTTTAGGAAGTGCGGACTACGGCCCCCTCAAAGTGATTTGATTCGTTAATGCCATATGTGGGATGTATAAAGGATGTAATTAATGGTATTATATATTATATTATACTGAATTATAATATACCTTTATATCATTATGATTCCATTCCATAAAATACTAAATAGAAATGAAAGTAGTGTTCATGCGTACGTACGGCTTACCGTCTCCATGAACGGTGCATTTCATTTCTTACCTCTAAACGTTATGTAATATTATAAATGCATGTATATACTTGATATATATTATATATATGATATCTACATCATGAGTATAACCCTGGATATAATGGATACATGAACAACTTCTAATTAAAAAGGGTTTATTTTTTACTCAAGTACCAATGATCGTTAAAACGACCATTATAAACTTAAATAATAACATAGTCTTCATGACATGGTAATAAATGATATAAAATGAATAATGAACTTGAAAAAGGTTCTTAAGCAAGTATAAATTAAATCAAGTTTATTATTCAGGAGATTAAATAATGATCAGGTCAAGTCGGATACGAGGTAAGGGAACTTCTTAACCCAATTTCTGTTCTTTGGGTTAATCTCCTACTTTCAAATTATGCCATGATATTATTATGTCCTCTCTTGTATTTTTACTTTATTTATGTGTGCTTATAGTGAATACAAATAATAGATCTATTTTATTTAAAAAATGATCTTTGTATGGGATTTCGTCTCAATCTCCTTTCATTGAGGCATATTTTGTTTTATACACAACCTTCTTTTATACGGTGTATAAACCCCTTTGACTTTTACGTTTATCCAAAAGGAATATTTTTTATATGAAGCGTTTTACTAAACGAAAAAAGGGAATGTTTTTGTCATACGTATGCGGCGACAATGAATTCTCCACTGCCATGACCATTATTTGAGTTTCGGCTTCCTCTACAAGCCATACCTTTTTTTAAAAGAAAAATAAATACCATGTTTTACTTTTCTTTTATTTTGGTATTGAAAAATGATTTTCATAATGTTTTTATTATATCAATGTGTTGTATTGATATCTTGTGATTTAAATGTGGAAATGTTATGTTTCATTTATGTATGTTTTATGTGATATTATTATGTTATGGTTCTTGGGCATTATTATGAAGACGGGTAGTTCTGTGATAAACTAAGGGCGGGTGAGCCCGATATAGCTCTCCAATGCATTGGGTAATGCGAAGGAGTTAAAATTTATGGTTTCTCTGAAGAGATTTAGGGAATATACTGTGATGGGTATTCCAAACGTAACCAAGAGGGTTACTCCCTACGTAAGAATGTTATGAATGCCTCAAGTTACCTTTATATCTTATGATTTATATGATTTATTCATGATTTGATGAGGTATGTTAAAGTGCTTATGTTTTATGAGTAGAGTGTGATTTCATTGATTCTTGTGTATACATGTACTCATGTTTCCTTTCCATATTTTTATATCCCTTACTGAACTTTTTATGCTCATCCCAAGTTTTTGAAATGTTTTTCACAGGTCAAGGGAAGGGTACATGATATGATGATAGTGTCAAGGAAGTGTCAAGAAAGAATCCATGTTTTATTTTAAATATGTTTCCGTTTATGGGGAAAATGAATACTATATTTTATGTAACCACTTTGTTTAAATGTGGAATATAATGCAAGTTTTATGATCTAGTTCTCTAAAACTCTAAACTTGAAAAGATCCTTAATGTGTAATCTTGTAATAACTCAAGATTAAGTAAGGTTTAAGGCTGGGGCCTTATACTTTATCTCTAGTGTCCTGAATGAAGGTTGTAGAAAATTATGTTAGGAACACTGTTACAAAATTTCAAATTCAAATAATAAATATAATAATATTTATCTTTGAAATACTACAATGCACTATAAAGGGTAAAACTGGAATTTTCACCAAATTTTCAAATGAATGATCAAATCCCAAATATTTTATAAATAAACATATTTAACACAATGTGAGGAAATTATATCATTTATTATCAATAAAATATTCAAAAAAATAGTGTTTTATCATTGTCTTACTCACTTAAGAAAAGAATCCAATCATATTCATAAAAATCCAAATGAATCTCATGTATAAGGTATATGAACACGTAAATTAAAGTCTTAGAGTTATATGAAATTGAAAAACATCACATGTGTAAGCTCAGAGTAAAAGATAGTAAACCCATCACCTTTTTAAAATAAGTAACATGCCTTGGTGGGTAGTCCAACCCTAAGTCTGACTCCCTATGGAGACTTTACTCAAGAGATAATTCAACTCAGGATATCTCTAAAACCTAATATCCAAAAATTATATTTAATAACTATTATAAAGATTATAACTCAAAAACAAATCAAGGTCAAAGTGGATGAAAACTAAATCTTATGGAGTTGTACCTAGAATGTAATGTAGGTATTTATATCCTAGAATCAATTTACCACAAAAAATATTCATAAAAAATATTCATAATATAAACAATTTAACATACATAAATAAAGGAATTAATTATTAAATAAATGATCATTTCATGAATTTAAACATAAGAATAATTTATAGACTTTTCATAAATTAAAAGATAAATATAAACATTTTATAATTAATAAAAACATTATAAATATTATATAAAATTATACATAAACACTTTTATATCTATTTTAAATACGAACTCTTTCATATTTCCATTATACGAAATTTTAATTTAAACATATGATATTTTATGAATTATAAAAATTTGATAATTCAATTTATATTACATAAACCATTTACATAATCTAAATATCATTTAATTTATATTATTTAAACCATATTTAAATATATAATCAAAACACGTTTGATGTGATCTAAATAATATCTTTAATAAGGATTCTTTTAATTTGATAAAATAAAATTAACTAATTATAAAAATTTAATAAATCTAAGTATAAAATACTTTATACTTTGGCCTTATCAATTTAATTTATAAATTCTTGAAAAAATACACTCAAGATTACTAAATAAATACTTTATTTATCATGAGAAATAAATATGAATAATTATATTTAACTTAATATTATAAACAAAATTTTTTGAAGCCTAACACTTATCATCATTAATGTTGTTCATATTATATAAAACTTTTATAAACATGAATAGCATAAAATAATAAATAATTAAATAAAAAAATTATTTAATCCTTAGCTATAAATGTGAATTCCCATATTTAATTTTAGGATTATTGTACTCATTTATAATTAATACCACACTTATTATTTATCATTAGATTATAAAGTATAAGTTAAATATAGAAATATTTAATATTTAACATTGGATTATAAAAAATCATTAAATCCCAAAACATATCATTTAGAACATATTTATAAACTATAAGTTTTTTTAAAATACTAAAAAATGGCCATCAATAAGGCCATCCCATTTGAGTAGTCAACCGTCACTAGGTTAACCAACCTGAAGTTGTGGGGAGGTGCAAGTATGCATAGGTAATCATAGTTATAAGGGAGCACGAGGTATGAAAGGTGTCATGAGGGAAGAACTTGGAGTAGGGTAATCACTATTTAGGGTAGATTGAGACTTAATCAATTAGTCTTCCACACATATTGAGTAATAAGGTAGCCCCCATCTGAAGTGAAATCTGATGTGGGATTCACTCGATATTGGAACCATTTATCCTCTCTCACACATGTTTTAGGTTGTTCATTCCACAACAACTTACCATGAATCTTGTATTCCATACTCTATATTATTAATTCTCATAATATATCCACATACAACACTCAATATGTGTGCAGCATACCATGTTGGACGTCTATGTGTCGAGCTTCAATCACATGTGATACACGTCTCACCCAGGATCTGTATTTTATGCTCAAATGTTTAAAAAACACATATGATATCATATTGAACACTTGAAATTACATTTTCACACAATGTAATATAAATCCAAAATCCAACACTACATTAACACTCAATGTATCATTAGATAGAACCAAATACAATTCAATGTTTTTCCACAACATCAACTACAAGCTCTGTTATTGAATAAAAATGTTGTTATCAACTTTTTTATTAGGTTTATATATTAACATAATGTAATTTATATAGTAAAAAAATAAATCAAAATATCATCATATAACATTATGTAGACTGAATCCAATCTAGTTGAGTTTCAAAAAAGATGTTCTTCAAAAACCAGTGAAGTAAACACATCAATTCCATGAGTATAAAGGATCTGATACAACTGATGTAAATAATGTCATCATCTTATGATCCTAGTTAGAAAAATAAATACCAAACATAGGTTATAACACCCTCTATATAATCAGTGTGAAGGAAAAACAAATAACACAAGAAAATAAAGTATACTTAAAGTGCTCCATAATCTTCCTCCTTCTTCATTTTTGATTTTGTATGGTTTTATAGTGATCAAAAAAGAAGAATATATATATCTCCTATATCTGAGGTGGGGGGATACCAGCCAAAGGGATATAAAAATTCTTTTTGTGGATTCTTACACACACAAAAATGAGTGTTGTCACCTTCACTATGTGATTAACTATGTAATGATAAGGAATATATTCTATGGTAACTTTATTGAAATTGATGATTTTATATTGAATTGAATGAATGAATGAAAAAATCATACACAACACCAATGAGATAACTACTTATATATAAGTGATTCCCAATGCTCCTCCATAAGTTCATAACATGTCTAGTTCATAGGGTGTAACCTAATAGAACTCTTGATTTATGTATCATTGATGAAGGAATTGAACTCATTATATGGACATATGAAATGCCTTTAATCCATTCAAAATGGATTAATAATGATGATAAAAATTGGTTTGTGTGAGAGTAATATGGTAGTGCCTTACATATTCATAGATTTCATCGCATGCAACCATGAATCATAGCAATATTAGGCTCATACAGGAACACCATGAATGTGTTGTATACATGAAACTATCTGAGTATACATTCATCTCATGTATTTATACTATAATCATCATATTAATGTAATTTTACATGCATCATATTCATGTATATCACATGTAAATCATGAACATATTCTATGTGCATCTCATGAACATAATCCACATGAATTTCATGCTAATGTTATCATATGCTTATCATATAGGAAATATACAGTATCTAATATTGTATCATAATATCATCATGCTGTATCCTATAGAATAAATCATATTCATTCCATAATATTCATACATTTATTACATATCCATTAGAACCATCACCCCATGCACAACACACACACACACAAAATAATCATGAATTGAAGTTACATGATGAATGAATCCATAAGTATAAATATACCTAGTAGTCATCATACTATTCTATAAATATTGATTTATAGGTTACAAATACCTCACTTATATCATATTTTAACTTATTCATTAAACTAGTTTATCTGGTATACTTCACATACTAAGTTTAAGTAATATTGTTGTCTTACCACCTATGAAATCTTCATCAGTGCCTACTCCAAATCCAACCTAAAATATTCTCCCTAATACCATTCTATCATGAATCAATCTTAGTAGGACACAAATTTAGTCAAAAATGATTTTGAGTATGACCCTCTAATTCTACCTTCAATAATCCACAGTTTGGAAACTAACACCAAGGGTATATCATTATGCATATATGGAAGGAATTTCCATTTTTAAATGAAAACTCCACTTCACTATGAATAATATAAACATATTTCCCAACAAAAATACATGAATAATATATATATAATTCACGAAATTTCACACAATTACAATCCATAAATAGAAAAAAAAACTATGAAGTTCAACATCTCTTATATACCTCTAGTGAGGAATAATTCAATTTGCCTCAACAAAAAATTCTCATATTTTTTGATCTAATGTTTTTTACATTAGATAATCTAGAAATAAAATAGTATATAAATAAGGGGTGACTATATCAATATAATTAGTAGTTTCTTCCCTAAGACTCTCATATATCCATGTGAATGAAGTATACTAATTCATTTATGTATAATAGAAAAACAAAAAAAATCAAACATTCATACCCAAAAATCCAACTATCCAAATTGAAGGACCCTAGGCCACCCTAGGAGGGGGTGAATCAGGGTGTCATCTTTTTCTCTTCTTTACTAGATCTTTTTCCTATATTGGTAAGAACTTATTTAACCCTATATGATGGATATGTGTAGTAATTAAAACATTCACATGCAGAAGGACAACACCACAATTTTACTTGGTTCACCACTAAGTGCTACATCCAAGGAGCATAAGCCGACAGGTTGCCGGTCATACCAAATTCTAATAATCTTCACTAGTTTTAGATTAAAAAGGTTGGGGAACAATCACTATTTCATAGGAACACATACTTTAAAAAGTTTTAGGGATATCCCAATGCTTTCCTTGGATCAATTTTGTTGACTCCCCCTGGCTCACGACCTTAGGAGAGGTCTCACTCAGTTTATTAACTTGAAGGTTGCTTCAAAAGATTGGAATGAAAGTCTCTGTCTCTGTTTAGCATGAGACACTACTTGCATTGAAGTTCTAAATTGATGCTCCTTTATGTTCAATATTCTTCTTTAGTGAAAGACCTGAATGCACTCAATCTTATTCTTCTTTCTTCTAGAATCACAAAATTCCTTTATGATGTTTTTGATTTTGCGAACTATCCCTGATTCGGCAGACTGTCTCTGATCTGTATACCAAGCCTGTTCCGCATACTACACTTGTTCTGCATACAACGCCTACTTCATGTACCACACCTTCTCTACATATCGTGCCTACTTCGTGTATCATGCCTGCTCCGCATACTGTTCTTTTTTAGTGTACCATGCCTTCTCCACATACTACCTCTACTCTACGCACCACACCTTCTCTGCACATTACACCTGCTCCATGCACTGCACCTACTTCGTGCACCACTCCTCTACATACCGCCTTTGTATACTGTCTTCGTGTACCACTTTCACATACATCCTTTGTGTACCACCTATGCGTACTGACTCTATGTACCACCTTCGCATACTACCATCGCATTCAGCGTTCGTGTACTGCCTCTTTGTACCACCTTCATGCACCGTCTTCGTGTACCGCCTCTACGTACCATCTATGTGTACCATCTTTATGTACAGTTCCTTCCTTCCTCATACTTCTTCTTTAAATTGTGAAAATTATATCATCTCCTGCATACCACATTTTCTTATGCAAAATGTATTCCACTTATCACTCCTTCCAATTTCACAAATTGTTCTGTCTTTCACGTATCACTTTTTCCTAGGAAAATATCTTCTGGGTACCACTTTTAGACTTATCCAAGTTCTTCCATAGTGATGATATTTTCTTATCAAATTTTCTCTTCCTTAATGATGGGATTATCACTCCTTATATTGGAAAATAACTCCACAAATTTTGATAATCTGTTTTACCCAAATTTTCAATGTGGGATAAACTTAATCACATACTGAACTCCATCTCCATATTGTAATCCTAAACCACATATTGTGAACCTTCACCATGTACCATGTGTCTGTCGGTCAGCGTATTGCGTCTCTTCAACCAACAACGAGCCATTCTGCGTACCACAACTCCTTCTATGGTGAACCATTTTTGGTACCACTACCCATTTCGCGAATAATTTTCCCTTCACCTTGTACCATCCTACAAACTATTTTTTGGCATAATTCCATGTACTGCACACCTTCACCACATACTATCTCTATAAACCTTTTTTGGTTCTGTGCATCACTCCACATACCAATTCCACTGCAAGGTACTCGGCCGCGAACCATTCCCATCACATGGTACGTGATCTGTGTTTTGAGGTACACAGTTGGCTTCCTTTTTTGATTTACTTCACCGTTATTCATCTCATTCACTCCTACGCATAAATCCTTCCATTTCAAAAAACAAAATCTCAATTTTGAGGTCCCACAATTTGGAAAACACTAGGAAACAACATTAGGCAAGAACACCCATTCTAATTCACTATCATATTTCTTCTTTAACAATCATCTATCTTCCAGAAACATCAGTCTTTCCCATCAACACTGAATATTACTGGAATCATATTTTCAGATTTGTATGATCATTCTTAAATCTTCAAATCCCCATATGAAACCTCATGAAATTATGTATGTTGCTTCAGGTAACTCTTTGATATGGTTTCATTGTTTTATACAATTTATCACCTTTAATACATGTATTTTGAATTTAAGATCAGTTCAATAATCATCTAAATTATAACTCTCAATAAATTTATAGTTTTTTATCATCTCCTTCTTCATTTTGATCTTCATTGACAACTGTTGAAAATAAATACAACCTTATACACAAAGTGGTCCCAACAATCTCCCCCTTTTTATTTTGTTGTCGATATTGTAAAGTCTTCCTCAAATGAATGTGTTAGTACCAAAATGATAATATTATCTCCCCCTTTACTTTCATTTCACTTCTCTCTCCCTTATTGGCAAGAAATACAAAGTTCATGGGAAAAGGGTATATGCCCTTTCTTAAGCAGTGTGTCATCAATCATTTCACTCTAAGACTACTTGATCAATGCTCGATGTAGAAAACAAGAGGATTTGATTTAGACAACAAGGTTTTCCATTATTCACTGATCATACTTTGTCTTCAAGGGTTTTCCAATTTCATGCTAGGATGAATAAATTGAATGTGATAGAGAATAATCAACCTGAAACTCCTTCATTCACTTCAAAAAACAGATCAAAAACATTCAAGTGAAATTGGAAGGATAAGTGGACTTGGGGAACTTCCATTCTTCTTATGCCACTTGATTAATTCAGAGGTAATTAAGTTACTCTTCCTTTATAAAATGATCTTCATTCTGCGTAACCAAGGATGAGATATTGAGAAATGACATACCTTTTCCAATGACATGTTCTTCAAGCAATTTCTAGAGTAATTGAATTTAATACCAACTGAAGTTGAAACTGATTGAAATAATAATTCTGTAATCTTCATCATTTTTCTCCACCTAAAGGGAAACACTCCTCATCATCTTCATCAAGGATGATCTTTAATCATTTTAATCTTTGAATATTAATTTAATAATCTTCTAAGGATGAAAAAATCTTCAAATTTTCTATCAATAATTGATAGCCTTATCTAATTTTGTAGTTCTCCCCCTAAAATCTTGCTTTACCTTTAATTTTCTTCATTAGAAACACAAATACGATACACAAGAGGTTTAAGGGAAAGAGTTGGATCCTACTTTCTTCATTGATATAAATTGTACATTTGATAAGCTTTTCTCAACTAAGTTCCTCTATTTACTCTAGTCTTTATGCTTTCACATCTGAATATATTTCTTGATCTGTGCTGATGTGGAATTTATCTCTTCACATTCACTTCTGCATTGCATGTAGAATTGTTATTCTTCTTAATATCTATCATGGATGATACATTCTTACTCCTTTTAAGGATTTCTTCTTGATCTGGTATTAAGGTTAGGCAAACTTTTTCAATGTGACTAGATTTCATACATCTCTCACACAAAACTTCATTAACACATGTGTTTTTTTAGTTTTCATTCTCTCTTATACTTTATCTTCATCACATGAAAGATTTCCTTTTCCTTTATCACCATCCTTGGACTTTTCATCTTCAAGTTTCCTTATTCTTTTCAAATATTCTGTCCAGATGACCAATATGTCATTTAAAACTATTGCAGTAGGTTTAGATCTTCCACACGGGTTCATCTAAGTGTCATCCCTCTTAGTTTATCTTTTGGATGAATTTTCCCTCAATTTCATGGATCTAACATCAAGGGTATTTTCAAATTCCCTACATAAGATATTCTTGTAGAAATGTGTGTTCACAATATTCTTTTGATTTCTTCCTAAGGGAGATGCTTCATACTTAGCCAACATCGGAAGTCATCTTTTCTTATCAACAATGAATGAATATTGATATGGGAATGTACCTACCTTATGACCACTTCTATTGCATACATCACAGATGTTATCAAGCATTCAAAATTTGTTTGCGGTAAACAGATGCTTTTATACCTGTGTATGTTTCTTGTTCTTTTCTAGATTTCTTATCTTTGATATAGGCTTTCTCTGTGATTTTTCATTTAAGGGATCGTACCGACAATCCAGTGCACAATACCCAAATCTTTTACAGCACCAACATTGATCCAAAAATCATGTATTCTTGATATCTTCTATATAAGGTTTTTGGGACTTCTTCTTAATGTGTTGTGCTTTATATATATTCTAGCTTCTTCTTCCTATCCACCCTAGCCATGGTGGTAGGTTTCTTCTCCTCTCCTTTCCTCATCTATACTTTAGAATTTTTCTTCCAACCTTCAATTTTTGTAGAAACATATTTAGAAAAAATAGTAAAAGTTGGTATGGATGGTAACTTCACTTTCTCATCTACTTGTGATAGATCAATGAGTGAATTTGTGATATTCTTATCACATGTTGGAAGTCTTTTGACAGTATAATCTTCTAGTGAGCATTGAGTATCAACAGAAATTGTTTCATTCTTTTGTGAAGTCTCAATACGTGTCTTCTCAATATTTTTCAACTGAGCATTCAATTATAGACATTTTCTATTGAAAATGACCTTCTAATCTTCAATCATAGTCATATTCTCTTCACAATCCTTCTTCATTCTAACAACTTTTTCCTTATGAAACTACATTTTATTTTGAATCAAAGTGTCATTTCCCTTGATCTTCTTGGATATTCCTTCTAATTTTGGACCCTTTACCTCAGTAAAATTTTTCAATTTCCCTTAAAGAATATGGACCTTTTATTCAAGATACTTTACGACACTCTATTCCTCTTAAACTTATTTGAACCATTTTGATGTATTTATTTCATGTTTCCTCCTTGTTTTTTTAAAGGATTAAATTTGTCTAGAGATCTTATAGCATTCTGATATTCTATTTACGAAACCTTCCTCCATAGAGTCTACTTATTTTCTTAGCTGGGTAATTTCCTCCTGTATACTTTGAAATATTCTACAAATACTAACGACTCTATATTAGGAGATATCATAAAGGAATTTTCATAGTCTATCAATTTAATCTGAGGCTGAAGATTAATCAAGGGTGAAAACACATACCTCCCGATCTCCTTGCTCTTTTATTTCTAGGCCTGAAACATCATCATTTTCCAAATGGCATGGAGAACTAGATACTACCACTTATTTAGATAAGAGGGACTTCTTCAAATGTCTCTTCTCTTTCTTTTTCATGTTCATCATAGTCTTGTTGGGTATAGAATTATGCTCAGAGATAACTAAACTTTCATCAAGACTGATCTTCATTGTTGACTCAAAAAAAGAAAAATAAAATCCTCTTTTGAATAGAATTATTGAAGAGTATCCAATATTTGTAAGCCTTTGCACTTTGATACCAATAGAAGAACCCTATACCACCCTGAGAGGGGGGGTGAATCAAGGTGTCAACTTTTTCTCTTCTTTACTGGATCTTGTTCCCACATTAGTAGGAAATTATTTAACTCTATATGATGGATATGTGTAGTAATTAAAACATTCACATGCAGAAGGAAAACACCACAATTTTACTTGGTTCACCACTAAGGGCTATGTCCAAGGAGCATATGCTGATAGGTTATCGGTCATACCATATTCCATTAATCTTCACTAGTTGTGGATTACAAAGGGTTGGGCACAGTCACTCTGTCACAGGAACACTACCTTTACAAAGGTTTAAGGATACCCAACTACTTCCCCCAAATCACTTTCATTGACTCCCCATGGATCACTACCTTGGGAGAGGTCTCACTCAGTTTATCAACATGAAGGTCGCTTCAACATATTGGAATAAAAGTCTTTGTATCTGTTTAGCACGAGACACTACTTTCATCGAAGTCCAGAATTGATGATCTTTTATGTTCAATCTTCTTATTTAGGGAAAGACCAGAATGCACTCAATATTCTTATTCTTTCTGCTAGAATCATAAACTTCCTTTATGATGTTTTTGATTTCGCGAACTATCCCTGATTTGGCAGACTGTCTTTGATTTGCATACCATGCCTGCTCTGTGTATTGTGCCTGCTCCACGTACTGCGCCTACTTCACATACTACACTTACTTTGCGTATCGTGCCTACTATATGTATCATTCTTTCTCCGCACACTGCACTTGCTCAGCATACCACGCCTACTCCATGTATTTCCTCTGCTCTACACATCGCACCTTCTCCGCGCACCGCACCTACTCTGTGCACCACACCTGCTTCGTGCACCACACCTCTGTATACTGCCTCTACGTATTGCCTTCACATACCGCTTTTCCTTCACATACTGCCTTCGCGTACCATCTTCACGTTCAGCATTCGCATACCACCTCTACATACTACCTTTTTGTACCATCTCTGCATACCGCCTTTGTGTACCGCCTTTGCATACCACCTCTACGTATTGCCTCTGCATACCATCTTTTTGTACCATTTCTTCCTTCTGCGGACTTCTTCTTTAAATTCTGGAAATTATATCATCTCCTACATACCATATTTTCTTTAAAAAATGTCTTCTTCTTACTACTCCTTCCAATTTCGTGAACCATTATGTCTTTCACGTACCACTTCATCCTATAAAAAATCTCTTCTACATACCAATTTTGTACTTAGTCGAGTTCTTCCACAATGATGATATTTTCTTATCGAATTTTCTCTTCCTTAATGATGGGATTATCAATCCTTATATTATAAAATAACTCCACAAATTTCGCTAATCTTTTTTACCCAAATTTTTAATGTGGGACAAACTTTATCGCATACTGAACTCCATCCTTGTACGGTAAGCCTCAACTACGTACTATGACCCTTTGGAGAACTGTGAACCTGCACCGCATACCGGGTGTCTGTCGGTCCATGTACTATGTCTCTTCTGCCAATGACGAGCCATTCTGCGTACCACAACTCCTTCTGTGGTGAACCATTTTTGGTACCACAACCCATTCCACGAATCATTCTTCCTTCACTGTGTACCATCCTAAAAACCATTTTTAGCAGAATTTCGTGTACTGCACGCCTTCACCACATACCATTGTTGCGAACCGATTTCGGTTCTAGGCACCTCTCTGCATACCATTTCCTCTACAAGTTACGTGGTCACGAACCATTCTCAGAACATGGTATTCGATCCATGTTTTGAGGTATACGGTTGGCTTCCTTTTCTGATTTCCTTTTTCATTCTTCATCTCATTCACTCCTATAAAAAAATCATTCCATTATCAAAAACAAAATCCCAATTTTGAGGTCCAATAATTTGGAAAACACTGGGAAATGACATTATCCAAGAACATCCATGCTAATTCACTATCATCTTTCTTCTTCAACAATCATCTATCTTCCAACAACATCAGTCTTTCCAGTCAACACTGAATATGACTAGCATCATCTTCTTATCTTTGTATGATCATTCTTAAATCTTCAAAACTCCAAATGATCCTTCATGCAATGATTTATGTCTCTTTAGGTAACTCTCTGAGATAGTTTCATTGTTTTATACAATGTATCACCTTTGATACATGTATTTTGAACTTAAGATCAGTTCAACAATCGTCTGAATTATAACTCTTAATAAATTTGTATTTCTTCATCATCTCCTTCTTCATTTTGATATTCATTGACAACTGTTGACAAAAAATACAATCTTATACACAAAGTGGTCCCAAAAAATCACTTTCTTCTAATTCCACATAATATATACACTTCCCATCACACAAAACCTTTTAATCAAGACACAATTTTCAATTTTTTATTTTGGTATTTTATAGAGTTTTCACATATATTTCCCTTTAAAACATAATAAATTTCTTGAACTAGAACTTATATTAATCTTTGTGATTTATTTAAAATGGGATTATACTTATATTAAATCATTGATATGTCATTTTTTAATTAGTGTGAATAAATCCTATACTGAGATTTTTATTTTTATAGTTTTTAGGTAATTTATGAGAATAGGATAATAAGAAATGAAAAATTTCCCTATAAGTGCTTTATACATAATATATTTTTTGTAGGATCCATAAGGATACATAATATCCTAGCCTTTGTCAAAATTGTAGAATTTTTCACATGTGTAACATTTTTGGAAACCACTTAAGATACCTAGAATTATAAACTTATGGAAATTTTATAGAATAATTCTATATAGTATAATTTTACCTAGTAAAGGAAATATGTAATATCCTATACTTAGTGAATTTAAATGAGTGTTTTTTGGTATGTAAAATTTTCTCACTAGAAAAAGGGATAAAAAATTGATCCTTTAGAAAAGTGGAAAATTGAAAAGGGGAGATGATACGTAAGTTTTTTAGAGGATCCAGAAGTATATATAAGTTTTTTTACATATTCAGTAGAGGTAAATAAAAGAATATATATTGTAGAATATTTGGAATCCACTAGAGAAAGATGATACGTAATATGTTCCTCCCATTATACATTGATACATAAGATGTAAGAGTTTTTGAAAATTTAGGAGAGATTATATATAAGATATTTTTTCCCAATTAGATTCATATTTAAGAATATGGAGTTTGAGAAAATATAAAGGATGATGATACATAAGATATTCTTTTTTAGTGAAGGTTCATATGCAACATATTTGACTTTTTTACTTTTAAAATACACTGATTTAAAAAAAATTCAAAAAATAAATATATCATAACCTAAAATTAATTTTCATTACTCTATTCTATCCAAATCAGTAAATATCTCTCTAACTAATCCAAGTGGTGCTCATCCATCAAAGTAAGAAGGTAAATATTGTGGGAAATCAAGATAATATTCAAAAAATGATCCTTTAGATGAATTTGAACCCTTTTTCATGTACACATGGAAGTGATCATATAAGATAAAGATTCTGGCATCGAATCACATGAGGATTTTAAAGGCACTAATGGAACAAATCATTCAAGGAGTGTGTGCCATCTGTTTGGGGAGTTCTAGAATACCTGGGAGCGTGAGTATGATCCCTATTTTAGAAGTTATTCTTAAACATTATTTTATCCCCTATAAAATGGTATGATACTCACTATTAATGGTTTAGTTGGGTTATATGGGAGATTTTGTGAACAGGATATTTATTTTACTTTTAATGTTGCAATTCCTCCAATGATGGAACACTATACCCATAGTAGTCAATCCAAAGAAATCCCCCCCTACAAATATTAATTAATTATTATATTTTATTCTTCAATTTTATTCTTCTTGATTTTGTGGGAATTGTTTAACTACTTTAGATAATAGTAGGTTTCCATTGTTCATTACATTTGAACTTTTCTTCCCTTTTTTTAGTTTTCATGCATAGGCCCCCTATACCTGATTTATTTCTCAAATGGTGGCAGGAAGTGAGGTTTTTTAGGATTTATCAAAGGTATTTGATCACTTGGCAAGGTTAGATCATGGAGTGTAGTGATTATTACATTTATCTATTTAATTTGAAATCACTAGGTGGGGGTAATTGGTTAAAGTTTTAGTTGATTGGTGAGAGAGAGCAGTAGTCTTAAATTGTATGGATCATGATTTAATAGGTAAAGTGTGGTAATATCTGAATTAATACAATTTTTCAATATTTATTTCAAAAAACCTTTTTATTTCATTGAAACACCAAAAAAATTGTTCTTTTTTTACCAAACCAAACCAACACACAACACAAAAAAACGAGGAACTCTACTACTTTGAAGATAACCTGATTAACACATTTACTATATATTATTTTTGTTCAAAATTGTTTTTTATGAGGTCTATGACACCCATTGAATCATCGTTAATCCAATACATATCCAATAAATGGGTGTTTGTCCACCCACAAGGATCACACTATAAATTACTCCACGTAGTTTTCCACCTGTAGGGACCTAGTTATAATATCTTTATATAGTTTTTCACTTGTAAAGACTTTTCTATAATATCTTTATATAGTTTTCCAATAGAAAGGACATTAATATAATATATTTATTAGCTATACATCTTTCCACTGAAAATGGATCACATTATTTTTTGGGTGTCCAACCACAGATACACTCCCCACCACAACCTACATCGGTAGGGTAGTTATCCACCTGCAGTGACTCTCGTTGTATTACCAGGTGTCCACCCTTAAGAAATATCTCCTAATCAACCTACATCATTATAATCCCACATACTATATCCATTACAACTAATCATAATATGATCACCATCATCATCATGTATAAAAAATGGATTATGTCCCCAACCATCCATTTTATCTCCCACCTAGGACACCACATAAACAAAGGTCTTAGGGAATGTAATCCCACCACATAGATATACTACACTCCCACATTGGTCTTCCATAATCTATATCCTAAGGATTAATTAACTGTGTCACTAACATTCCTCATATCATGGGAATTAACACTTTCCATATCCTCAAAAATATAAATCACTTATCAGAAAACCCTTCTATATAATGTCTTTATCCACCACGCCCTTTCCATATTCACACCTAATTTTAAGCATACAAGAGGTGTTTGTCTAAGATTTTATAAGAGATTTGAATGTAGTCAATTCTATCAACTCATCCCACAATATCCAATTTTCATAGCCAGAAGAATGAAATAAATCATCATATTTCATGACCCTTGTTGAATATGGAATGGCCTCATTCCAAAGTGGCACAACCCATGTGGAAATTACATTACCCTTGTGTACCTTATTGCCAAGAGTCTCTCAATACAAGAATGTGGTATGTCCCCAAGCCTATATAGAACAACCACTATGTAACCCACTATCTCATTTCCCAATTACATATCATCACTAAGGTAAAAAATTCTATAAAGTGGAATTCCCCCAATTCTAATTTTTCATATTTTATTTAATAAAAATTATAATAACTATTCAAACCTATTTAAATATTTTAACTAATTTATATAGATAGAATAATTATAAATATATTTCATAATATATTCATAATATTACCATATCATGATAATTTCCTTGTTTATATATTTCTATAATTTATTTCTATAATTATATAACATGATATCAAAATATATCATAAATCCAATGAAATTATCATTAAAAAAATTATATATTTATATAATATATTTTCTCATCAACTTTAATATTTCATTTCCATCATTTACTGATTTACACCAATAATATACCATATTAAAATTTATATTCATTTCAAATATTCACATTGAATATTTGTTCCATAAATCTTATATTCATCAAAATTATTTTAAATTTCCCATCATAATATTTATCTTGAATTATTATGAGTCATCTACACATCACTAGAGATAAAATCATTATAGATTCACAAGGATTATTAAAAATATAATTATTTTAGGTCACCTACATAGATTATATTATAAAAATAAATCCTCAATTATCATCAATCATTCATATATTTTAATTCTTTATCAACCTCTATCTTGATCCATCATGACATGCGGATTTCAATGTTTCTTGAAATTATAGAAAATAAGATAAAATCTCTCAGTAGAAAAATAGATCAAATTAGAGTTGATACTTTATTTTCCACATCAAAATTGCATCATAATGCTCAAAAAAATTCATCATTGACTTTATCTTTAAAATCTCTCATTAATTTTTTGAATGGACCATGATTCATGACATGGTATTCATAAAAGATTCAAATATTTTATTCCTCTAATATTTTATGTCATCTCTACCATAAAATATCAAATAATTTTTTTATAAAAACAATTCAATAAAAATTTAATTACTTAAATAAACAAATTCCACCAATATCCATCAATTTCTTAAAAATTTAACCACTTCATAAAATTAATAGAATTCATACCAAGAGTAAAATTGATATCTTAAATACAATTCCATGCTCAAAATTTATTTCCAAGATAATTAATATTACAATTTTAACCTTTATAACCAAAAATTATTAAAAAACATAAAATTTCAAATTTCAAATTTTTGGGTTTCACTATGTCATGGTTGTGGACTTACCATTACTGAATCTATTGAGAAATAAAATTTGAATCATCTCATAAATCCGATGGATTCTCTCAGTAATTATCCATCCTCTATTATAGATCCTAATAAATCATCATTCCACTCATATATACCCATGAGGAAGAGTATAACTAGCCCAAGGATAAATGTTAACTATGAAAAACAACTAACACGCACATCCTTTCAAGAAAAATATTTCACACTCCTCAAGACAATTTAAAACCATGAGGTCATCCTAAAGGTAACCTTCATAGTTGAGGACTATCCCGAATATATAATTGCCTCACAGGATACATGCCTAGTTGCTCCATCTCATTTTATAAATACTTAAATACGCCAAGGAGGAAACTTACACTCCTTCTTTTCCAAGATCTAAATATCAATCGATGGTCATAACAACACTGATATTATCACTCTGAACTCAGTATTATACATCAAGAGAAATAATTCTAAGATTATCTCATTAAACATTACCTTGGAAATTAATCTATAAAATGTTGGGTATGTACTAAAATATGAAAAAAAATCTAATAAGGGTGATGGTGAACTCTCTCACCCATCACTCAATCAACACAATGCGGCTTACACTTTCCCAAGGTCATCCTATGACCTGATCAAAACATGTGTGTGATCACCCATAAAAGTTCCACCGAAACCTCATGAATCAACTTCAAGTAGTCAAGGAACCTAAATATTCCTATATTTTATCATGAATTTAAATTTTACCTCCCAATGTCCTCAAAATATAATGTCAATAAGGAATTTACTATACATTTTATCCTAGAATAACTAACTCATATCACTAGGTAAGGTTTCACATAGAACACATAAATTATCATACGATGGGAGATTTTATACAATGTGGTCATAAATAAATATATCACACGTGATTTTAGAAATATGGAACTTTCTACACAAGGAAAACCAGACCAAAACATTACAAAAACATTCTCTTATTATTTTACTTTAAAAGATAGTCCAATTACCTATTCTATAAATTATTTTAAAGGTATATCTTTTCAAATTTACACAATTAAGGAAATTGGTTATAATCTACTGAAAACCTTATTTAGAAAACACCCGTT
Source organism: Viscum album (assembly GCA_963277665.1). Taxonomy (NCBI): domain Eukaryota; kingdom Viridiplantae; phylum Streptophyta; class Magnoliopsida; order Santalales; family Viscaceae; genus Viscum; species Viscum album. Next base: position 1,886,130,791 of record OY728132.1, read on the forward strand.
TTATTTGAAATCTCATTTCAAACCCAATTTTTTAAATTATCTTTTCATTAGAAATTTCATTTTTAAATCATTATCCTTTAAAATAGAATTTTAAAGGCCAAACTAATTTCCTATTTTAAAACCAAGTTAAATATCAACTCATACATCCCATATATGTTATAAGATGGTTCATCATCACTATTTAAACTAAGTTACCTCCAAAAAAAACCATTTATCTATGTTATATGATATTTTAGTGACTATTAAGCTAATATAAGCCTTTGAAAATTTATAGGGTCATGTAATGTGTTGGACCTAGGGTTGTCTAGTGCTCCCCTCAGGTGTTTGTGACTGGGAATAAACTCCATGCTACTTGGTTGTATCTATTAACATGATGTGAGTCTCACATTGGGGTGTGGGAGGTCCAGTGTGCACCTAATAATAAGGGTGTGGACCTCTCCATTTCATGAGGACTTTTCTATATGGTTGGGACTCCCAAGAAAAACAAAAAAGTATAGGTTAAACATTATAATGGATAATACCATGGATGCAAGAACTGGTGGAGAGGATCAGGTCCTATACCTGGTATCATAGTCAGGTTTTATCTTTAAAGACACCCTATATAATGCTAAAGGGGTGATTTTTAGACCCAAGGTTTTCCATCACTCCTCTCGAGTGTTCATTATCGTGTCTAAATTCCCTACTACTTGGTTATTCCTATTAATAAGATATAAGTCCAACTATAATAGCTGAGGACCCACACTCTCAGATCCTTTTTTAAAACATGAACTTTACATTTCCATCTATGATACTAATATTTGTGACCAAATTCTTTTCCATCCAAACCTTACAACATCAAAAGGAAAATTTGTATCATGTAAATTATTGGGGACCTTTTAGGTTTATATTTTTATAGAATTTGGAAAAATCCTATATAAAAAATACCCCAATTATCAAATTAACGTGTCTTCCATTTAACCCATATTTTTTAATTTCACAATAGGTCATCAACATCATCCTTGTGAAATCCTTTATAGACATAAATCATTCAACCTCATTATTTATAACCTGGGGAAATGGAATATAATAATGGTGATCTCAAGTTCTCAATAAGGGTAAACATAATCATTAACAATTGAATGTAATCAATGATAATAAGATTGAATAAGTGTATGATGACATAATCAAATTACATGAGCGAATCATAAAGGAACTCATAACCATAAATACTTAGATCTTCGTAGATGAAAATATAGAAAAGAAAAGAGTCATAACAATCAATAATAATGAGCCATGTGATATCAATGTTGATTATAATAACATTATAATCCCATAGAAATCATAGATAAAACATATTGGTATAGTGGAACATCATCTCATAGAACCCTCAGAGAACCCTTATAATTAGAATAACCATATAACTAAATTCCAATATAAGTCTCCAGAGAAAATAATCATTAGCCAATGCATTAGATAAATATCTAGGATAACCCATCATTTAAGATATAATAGGCTCACTTGGTGCTATATGGGTTCACCCATCATATATAATGTCCAAAAACAACAACATGGATAAATTACATAGATCTTTCATCATAAAACTCATAGAAACAATAATTATTAATTTATAACCAGATTAAACCGTGTAAAATTAATAGTTTTCATGTAAATATCTATAAAACATGATTAACCTATCACGACCTAACCCTACCTAGGCTCGAGCCACAACTACCCCAAGCCTGCCTCCATAGGCCAGGGGCTGGCAACAAGTGCCGAAGGCTAAACAACTCGGGTAGGCCTTTGCCTGAGTACCTGTACACACACACGTAGCCCACTCAATGTAGAAGTGCAGAGTAAAAGGAAAAGTAAAGTACTAACTTCTATAAACAGCCACAAGAATGCATCGACCTCTAAATAGTACAAAGTAAAAGCTGAAGGTAAACTGAAAAGAAAAAGGGCAAAACATGCACCCAACCAAAAAAATGCCACAACCTGGTAACAGGTAAACAAAAGTAAAAAAGCTGGGAGAGTCCCACACCTTGAACCCAACTATGACCACCGCACGTGGTCCAAGCTCCCGAACTCCTAAGCTCCTCTGACGTCATGACCAACTTGTCTGTCGTCTGCAAGGTCACACCAAGTGCGGGAAAAGCCAAAGCAGGGGTGAGTTTAAAAATACTCAGTAGGATACCCCGAAGGCTTGAGGGAGCAACAAAGGAGGTACCAAAGGGTGATCAGTAGATCAAAAAGGGGAAATTAAAGTAGTGAAACTAAGAGTGTAGTAAAGAGTGCCACAAGGAGTGCAGTAGAGTAACAGTAGAGAGTCCAGCTCAACCCAACAAGTGAAAGGAGGTAGACTTGTCCAGGCACAAGGAGCTGGAAATAGTGAGAAAATGAACTTCTCGTTGCTTCTTCGCTACCTATAGCAGGAGAGTAGACTCGTCCAACCACGAGAATCTAGACACAGAAAGAACGTGGCATACCACGCAAGTCTTCGCCTCTCCTGGAGGGAGAGTAACCAAGCCCAAGAAGTGGGTACTAGAACAAGGTATATACATATATATCTGCTCTGTCAAGAAACCTGAACAAGATCGTAAGGGGATCTCTGTCCCGTAGCTCAACCTAAGAAAGTGAGTAGCCAACAATCCCAGAAGTAAACACCATCGATGCCCAGAATCTCGCACTTCTTCCCTGAACTGCAATTCAAGGGGATCAAATCACCACACCTTGACACTATTTTCTTTGGGTGGCACTAACTCGCCCACACGGTTTTAGGTCGTGTCGCAAGAATGCGTCTCGGTGGGGAAAGTGCCCCTCGTACTTGAGAGTTCTAGGGGTATGTCAAACCAAACCTCGTCACTCCGCCACAGTCGAGAGGTCTCCTCAAAGTCGACAGGCGACCCCTTGGCCAGCCCCGCTGAAGGGTAATCCCTGGAAGTCGACGGGTTCCCCACTGGAGGGAGACCCGGCAAAAGTCGACAGGTGCCACACTTCCCAGTCCCGTAAAAGGGTAATCCACTAGAGGGATACCCAGCTAAAGTCATCAATGAGTCCCAATGCCCAGTCCCATAAAAGGGTAATCCACTGGAGGGAGGCTCGGAACTATCATTGGGGACCACTTCCCAGCCCAGCTGGAGGTAAACCCGGCATCAGGGACCACTTCCCAGCCCAGCTGGAGGTAAACCCGGCATCGGGGACCACTTCCCAGCCCCTCTGGATGTAAACCCAGAACTTCTCTGGCCATCCCTACTGGATGGTACTGCTCGGTGAACACCGTTGTACTGGCCATCCCTGCTGGATGGTAACCCACTGGACATCCCTACTGGATGGTACCTCACTGGCTAGCCCTACTGGAAACAACCTCCTGGGTAGAGGATCGGTGCCCGCATAATGTGTTGGTCACACCGAATCCACAAGAACTCTACCAGGGAACACGAAGCAACTCTTCTAGACAAACTGTCGAGAATAGAACCAGGGGAAACCACTCAACCCTGCTAGTTGAAACCATCATGAACAGGACTAGGGGTAAACTCAACCCTTTCTGGTCAAAAAATGAGAAAAAAACCAAAGGAAAACTCAACCCTATTGGTCGAAACCATCGTGAACAAGACCAAGGGGGAACTCAACCCTACTGGTCAACAAAAGAGAACAAAACCAGGGGAAAACTCAACCCTGCTGGTTGAAACCATCATGAACAGAACCAGGGGAAACTCAACCCTACTGTTCAACAAACAAGAACAGAACCAGGGGAAAACTCAACCCTGCTGGTCAAAAATCGAGAACAGAGGGACCCTCTACGTCACGAGAGGTCAAAGGTACGCAAAGCAGAACACGACATGCACATGGGGCCCACACGACGTGTGGCCCCAAGTCAACTCCAACCGAGCGCACAAATGTTCTCAGGTACAAACAACCACATGTACCTTCATGTGTTCCCGTATACTCCCAGAGTATACCACGTTTCCAGCTCAAAGCCTATCGTGCACACGGTACCCAACATCAACGTGAAGGGCGTAAACGTAACAACTCTAACTTGCCACCTCAACGGCTGAGGCACGGACAACCACATCTCTTCAAGCATTACTTCACTCACACGGGAGTGTATGTGATCACATGCCAAGGGTACGCTACAAACACAGTAGGACGAACCACCACCGGAGCACCTTACTTGCTTCTATATTTAATAAGATCACGTAAGAGGCTTCGCTCGCCTGTACAGATTACACCGTTGTAATCCTCGCAAAAAAACATGCGAGATAGGCAATTTACTCACCTCAAATGGATATCCGATGGAAAAGTAGCCAACACCGCTTTATGCCCCTACGACATCCCATGGTCTCGAGCCTCAGCCCCGAAAACAGTCGGGCGCATCTCACCATTGCGATCCCCTCGGGAAAACACTTCAAAAGGACTACTCACTTGAGTGGAATGGATATCCGGAGAAAAAGATGCATTCTGCCGCACCGCACACGAGCGGTGATTCGTGGGACCCGTATCTCGGTCCCAAAGCACAACGAACGGATCGCACCGTTGAGATCCTCTCGAAAAAGTACACAATATGGACTATTCACTTGTCCGAAACGGACACCCAGTGATAAAGCTGGAAATCACCGCCAACTCCCAAAACGGCCCTCATGGGGCCCACACCAGCGTGCGTAATTAAATTGAGCAGTTTGTGCCAATGCAATACCCTCAGAAAAACACCCAAAATTGACTGGTCGCACGCCCCGAATGGACGTCTGATGATAATGTTACAAAAAGATGCATGCAACTAGAAAGACGGCTCTTGGGGCCCACGCCTCAACTCCGGTTTCGACACCCGAAACCACACTGGAAAACCCTGCCTCGACGCCTGGGTCGCAATGCCACTGACGGTGCTCAAATCGGACGTCGGATGTTTCTGCGCCGCTCAGAACACGAACCCCTAGAAAAACGCCAAACTACTTAAAGGCGTGTCACGCCACTGAGGCCCCCGTTTTGGGAGTTAAAAACCCCTGAAACCATCTCAAAATATTCTCCTCGATTTAAGGGATGTGTCGCCGCAAACGGTGCCCAAATTGGACGCCCTGTGAATTATTTATGATATATAAATCATTTTCATAATAATAATAATAATATTATTATTATTGTTATAAACTATTTTTTATTTTTTATTTTTTTTATTTTTTTTCTCTATTATGGTCTTCTCCCTCGTCAAGAACAGGACCCACATTTTCGGGTCCTTTGTCTGCCATCCGGGGTCCAAAGACCCCGGTCTTCTCCCGCAACGACCGGCCAAAGGTCGGTCCTCCCCCCGCGTCGCGCCTGTGGGTGCCTGATGCCGACGACCGCCGCGACCGGCGCCGCGGCCCCTGCCGCTCCCCGCTCAACGCTGTGACCCGCCGCATGCCAGACCGCCTCTCCGCTGGCTCCGCCTGACGCCATCCGCGGCCGCCTGCCGTGCTCCCCCGGCCTGCTGTCATCGCCCTCGGCCCGCCGTGCCGCTCGATCGCACTCACCTGGCCTGCTGAACACCTACCGCGCCGCACGCTTTGGACTGTCGGACCGGCGCGTGAATCTACTGGACCGCCGCTACCCCAGGCCTTCGCCGCCTGGATGGTCGGGACCTCACTGGAAAACACCCAAAAACCCGCTAACTTCGACTTACAGTCGTGGACTCCTCGGGACTCCAAATTTAAATCCAATAGGTGTGTTGGGAAGCTTGGAAAACATACTACACAGTTATGGGCTTCGTTCGACGATTCGACGACAATTTGATGTGATAAATTGAGATCAAAGTAGGTACGGGAAATAAAAATGGAAACGAAGAATTCCTACTTTGTTGGGCGTTGCCCGGAGATTCGCCGTCGATATGCACCCTGTCGTTGTCGCTTCCACCTTGATTGGGAGGAAGGAGGAGAGGAGGTCTCCTTGATTGAGCTTCTTCCGCCAGGATGTACCAAAGGGAGGGGATTAGGAGAAGTGGGGAGAGGGGTTATAAAGAAAATTAATTAAAACGTTTAATTAATATAAACCCCTAAAATGACCCGCATCTGAAACCTTTGGTGCGGTCAAGATTAAGTCTCCCCTAGGGAAAACACCACCTCCCAAGCACAATGGCAGTTTCAAAATTTTAATCTGATGCCCCGTTCCAAAGTTATTAAACTCAACGCCCGAGGCCACCAAATTACGAAAACACCCTCAGTGGCATTTTCCACAGAGGGTCCGCGCCCATGAAACATACACCCCTCCTAGGGTAAATGGCACGCTCTGGACTCAATGGTCCCCTCGGTTTTCCAATCCGAGCTACAATTTAAGAGATACTTGCGTTTCACCATTAAACGAATAAATTATTTATTTATTTATCTGTTTAATGTTCTGTTAACGGGCAAGGGGTCCCAATGTCCCGCGCTGACATGTTTTATGTCGTTCCTAGGGTAAACACCCCATTTCAGACCCATCCGTACTCTCTGATTTCTTATCTGAAGCACCATTTAGGATTTATCTTATTTATTTGGCATTCTCAGTGTGAACGCACTAAAAATTTAATTTCGGCCACACCGGGGCTCGGAATCGCACGTCGTCTGAAGGCGTTGCTCTGGAATAACATCAATAATATTCCAAAGTCTTTTATAGAAAAAACTGGGTTCTTACAAACCCATGGAAAATAAATTATTTCTATAACAATCACTTTAAAACATGGTTATCTCATGGAAAAGAAACATGTTCCATAATAATCTCATTGAAACAATCTTAATCCATCTAGAGAAAGAAAGAGGATGGTATCAATACAAAATATAATTAGTGGAGGATAAGTAAAAATAATGTTTATTGACTTTTATGAATGTAAATACCATTAAAAAATAATTAAATACATTTTGGGGAAAATACCCTTTTCATTTTGAAAATCACTTTTAAAAAATATAACTCTGAAAATCATTTTATTTTAAATAACCTTGAAATATTAAAAGGAATGATTTAAAAAAATTAAAATATTTCTTGAGTAAAATATCCTTCCATATTTAAAAAACCTTTTTAAAAAATTGAAGATATTTTTAAAAAACACGGTTTTGGAAGAAAAAGATTTTTGGACCTAGAAGATGATTTTTCATAAAAGTATTATTTTGAACTCTTGAGTACATAAAGTGAATTAAATGAAGGGAAAACATGTATTCTCATGATATAACTATAGGATAATAAAATTCATGAGAATTATTTAGAGTTAGAACATAATATTTCAACATTGGAGACTTAATCATAAATAATCCTGATAAATGAAGAGATTGTAACATAAAACTCTTACCACTTTGTTAACACTGAATCATAAGGCCCTTAAAAGAGTATAATTAAATTAAAATTAGAATATCATGAAAATAAATAGATTAATGATATAAAATTAAAAAATTTAATTATATATACACTTTATAAAAGAAGATATGTGTATAATATAACAAATATCTCAAAGAAGTAAAATCAAGAAAAAAATCTAGTATCGCTTTGGTAACTTTGAAACCGTAAAACCCATGAAATAGAAATCCTAAAACATATATGTAAATAAAAATAAATTTAATTATAAGAATAATAAAATAAATTCATGGTCATTATATACACCACACAACAAAAATAAGTGGTGAATATGGCATATATCTCACAGAAATAAAGGTGAGACAAGAAAAACCCTTACCACATGTTTCTTTTTGGTCGAACGTGCTTTAACATCCTGTATAGTGGTTTTAAACATATTATTAAACTATTATAGAATCATATTAATATTTTTAATACCATTTTTTTCTTATGACATTTTATTACCCATTTATTAATAATTTTATATTAAAATTATGTTTCGGGTAATAAGAGCTTTGTTTTTCATATATGTTTTGACTTGATATTTTTTGTCCTCTTACTTCAATCATTGTTTAATAATTTAAAGAATATAAACCATGATATTAATATAATATATATTCAAGATATATTTTTTAGAGTAATTTATAAAATTTAGTGATAGGAAATGAAATACACAGTACATGGAGATGGTTGGTTGTATATACGCATGAATGCTATTTCCATTTTCATATTGTATTGAAAGAAAGAAAAGTAAATGATATATATATATATATATATTCATATATTATCATTATAGTATAATTATTATTACATATATATCACATATTTTTATTAAACTCGTCCTTAATACATTCCATGTAAATAATGAACTAATCGCATCGCTTCGTGAGGTGGTAGTATGTCGTACACACAAACGACATTATCATATTCCCACAAAATGGAAAGTATGAATTTATGTGTTATATAATAATTACATAAGCATAATAACATCATAAATATCATAAATATAATATATAAATATTATTACCATCATTATTCTCAACCTTGAAATGTGGTAATGGAAAAACAAATGATGTCAGTTCACAGGGTGGTAGTCTGTTGTATGCACGAATGATGATTTTGTAACCCATTTGATGGAAGTGTGTGTGGGTATAAATTTTAACCTTAAAATTAGAAAAATACTATATTTAGGATACTGAGGTTAATATATAAGAATTTTATAATAATAATTTAAGGGGTGTGGGAAGGAATAAAATAGAAACGATCATTGGAGAATGTTACCTCTTCTTTGGGTATCTTCTTTAGGTTTGCACCCAAGGACTTCCTTGGTTGGATTTATGTGAAAATAAAGGCTTATAATATGATATTAGGGAATAGGATAATTTATTTTTGTAGGTATTTTCTGATAAAAATGGATTTAGATATGTGAATATAGGAGGATATGGGGAGGCCTTTTATAAGTGGGATAAGTGGAAAACTATTAAATTTTTGAAAGAGGGAATTCCACCCACATTTTTTCATGACAAGTGGATAAAATAATTAAAAAGACTATATAATAGATGGTATAATGTATAAATATGGACATAAAATTGGTTTTGGACAATTTTATAAGTCATTTGGTCACTTAAGTTTAAAGTTCAACCACTAAGTAAACTTGTTTTTACCTTAATCACTATAATTAATTTTAATTGCTTTTTATAATATTTTTAGTCAAAAAATAATTTGAACCTAATGTAAATTATAAATTTTTATGATTAAAAATATTTAATCCATTTTTTCAAATTCAAATCACATAAGTTTCAAAATTTAATTTAAAATTAGTCTTGCATGCATGACATGGAAGCGGGTTTTTAAAGTAAAAAAGTACAAATGTTTGAAAGTTTTTTATATAAAAAATCAATATGAAAATGATTACAATGACATAAATTGGATTAATAGATTTATAATTGATATAATTTTACTTTATAACTAATTTAAAATAAAATTTTCCATTATAAATTATTTGGATGAAAAGTCACTTTTCAATTAAAATTCAATATTTTTCACTATTCATCAAAAAATAAAACTTTTCATAAAAATATCAAAAAAGAACCCAAATATAATTTTGAAATTAATCATTAAAAAATGAATTTTTTTTCAAATAAAATTTATAAAAGTTTGAAATTTTATTTTGAAAACAAGTGCACCATCAATAGGCGAAAAAACTGCCTTTAAAAAAATATAGCTTTTTATGCATAAAATTAGATTTATTTTTATATCATATAAAAAACATATAATTAATATAAAAATTACATTTTATATTATATATATATCATTAATATCATTCAATAATAGCAATTAATTTAATTTATTAATTTAAAATGCCTTTGGGTGCATAAAAATAGTTTTTTATAAAAACATTTCCTTTATATTCCATTGGTTTTTATTTTCATTTATAATTAATTGGTAACCAATTAATTCATTATATAAACATGTGTAAACCATATTTTCATAATTTAGTTAATATTATTTATTCCCTCCATTTAAATGTCTAGGTGATAACTATCATGTTAAATAATAATATTAATAGTATATTGTCTTCCAGTAAGAGTCGGTCTTGCATGTAACACAAGGTATCAAAGAAACTTGATGTTATGTGCAATGCAAGATAAACATGGTGTTGTATATAATGAAAGATAAATTGTGAATTGTGTGTAACTCAAGCTATCAAATAATTTAAATTAATTTTTAATAATATATTTCATAAAATCTCATGATGTTACATCCTACCACCCTTAAAATGAATTTTTCCGTAAAAATTTGTCTTGATTATAAAAGGATTAAAATTTTTTAGAATTAATTTATTTATAAAAACATCATAAAAATTAAATAAATAAAACATCCCTTGAAAATGGAAATTGGTAAACATAAAGGTCCTCCAAAGTTACATATAACTTGGATTCCATATAGGTAGAACATTAGTGGTAAATTAAAATATGTATTTTGATGGGAAAACTAATTCCCATATACTAATAGAGAGTGATAGAGAACATAGTCAAAATAAAGTCAATGAAAACAAAAACACTATCCAAATAGGCGTGGAAAAGGTCATTTATATCATCAGAAATGGTGGTAAAATAATAATATTTTATTTCAATATCCTTTTCTTAAAGTTGAAGGATTATTTCACCATATGGACTAAAAACATAATGAAATATACTTACTTTATAAGTAAAATTTCATCCTTTAACCAATTTCCACCTCAATATCATCTTTTTCTATAAACGATGAGTATTAAAGATGAATTTTCCACACCTTAATCACTAATATAAAATTTTAAAGACCACATAACCATAAAAGGAATAATAATTTATTCCTCATATCTTTAAAGATTAACCAAAACCAAAATGGTTATAATATGTTAATCCAATTCCCAAAATTAATAAACCTTAATATGATACATTAATCTTCAAAATTAAATAGTAATACCCAAATCTTAAACTAAATCATTCCATAATCCTATATCCCAAATAACCTCAATAACCTCAAAATTCAAGAGTGTTTTAACTAAAAAATTTATCTCATACCATCTATATTTCAAGCCCAAAAGTATTTTGATATTGTTTTGAAGTAACATTAATCACCTAGTCACTAAATCACTTTTCAATCTTATGGTTATCTATATGATAATACTTGTGTTCCCATAATTACCTCAATATCTAAGATCATATAAACCTTAAAGTTTATTAATACCTTAAAACTTATTTCTACAAAGATTAAATGAGTACTTCAAATTACAATAAAGTTTTACAGATACTTTAACCAAATAAATTTTCTCCTAAAATGTCATTAATTACCTCAAAAAAATTTACTACTTAAAACCTTCAAATAAGGTGTTGAGGACTTTGAACTTATGATCATCCTTAATCTTATAGGCATATGATGGTGTCTATAACTCTTAAGATAACCTCTCATAAAAACATCATAATATAAAAATTTATCTAAACTAACCTCTGATGCTAACTATAACAACCCAGGACCTGCACTCCTAGATCTTGTGTGGAAAATATGAACTTTAAATTTTCAGCTACGATGCCGATATTTATAAGCCAATTTTTTCCATATAAACCTTACAACATAAAAAGGAAAACATGGGTCACTAACATTATCAAGCACCTTTTAGGTTTATATTTTTAGAGAATTAGGAAAACTCCTATATAAATAATACCCAAGCCATTAAATGAATATTTCACCCATTCAAACTAGCTTTTCTTATTTTACATTAGGTCATCAACATCATCCTTGTGAAATCATTTATATACATAAATTTTTCAACATCATTATTTATAACTTAGAGAAAAATAAACATAAGAAGTGTGATCTAAAATACTCAGTAAGGGTAAACATAATCATTAATAATTAAATGTCATCAATGAACAAAATAGTGCACAATGGTATGATGACATAATCAAAGTTCATGAACATATCATATAGGAACTCATACCCACCAATACCTAGATCATTACATATAAAAACATGTAAAAGTAAAGAGTTATAAGAATAAATAATCATGAGCCATTTAATATAAATATTTATCATAATAAACATTATAAACCCATATAAATCATAGATAAAAAATATTGGTATCTTATAACATAATCTCATAGAACCCTTACAAAACCCTTATAATTGGAATAACTATAAGGAAACCTTTCAATATAATTCTTCATAGAACATAGTCATTACCCAATTCATATGATAACTTCCTAGGAACACCCATAATTTAAGCTATAATGGGTTCACCCAGTTCTATTTAGGTGTACCCATCATATATAATGTCTAAGAACCACAACATGAAAAAAGTACATAGAGATTTCATCATAAAACTCATTGAAATAGTCATTATTCTATCATAACTTAATTAACCCATGGAAAATAAATGGGTTTCATGTAAATATCTTTGAGACATAATTAAGCCTTAGAGAAGAAATTATTTCTATAACAATCTATTTAAAACATAGTTATCCCATGGAAAAGAAACAGGTTCTATAATAATCTCATTGAAACAATATTAATCCATCCAGAGAAAGAAATAGGATGGTATAAATACAAAATATCCTTAGTGTAATATAAGTAACAAGAATATATTTTGAAATTTATGAATATAAATACCATTAAAATATTATTAAATAAATTTTTAGGAAAATACATTTTTCATTTTGAAAATCACTTTTTTAAAACATAAAACATTTTGAAAATAATTTTATTTGAAATAACCTTGAAAGAATATAATAGAATATTTTAAAAATAATTTAAAACATTTATTGAGGAAAATATATTTATGAATTTAAAAAACACTTGTTAAAACATTTTTTGAAAACATTTTTAGAAAACATGGTTTTGGAAGAAAAAGAGTATCCGATCGAGAAGATCATTTTTCATAAAAACATTCTTCTGGACTCTAGAGTACATAAAGAGAATAAATTAAAAGTAAAAAATTTATTATCATTAAATAAAAAAATTATAAGAGAAATCATGAGAATTATTTAGAGTTATATCATAATATTTCAGAATTGGAGACTTAATCACAAACAATCCCAATAAACGATGAGGTTATAACAGGAAACTCTTACCACTTTGGTAACATTGAATCATAAGCTCCATCAAATTTTAACATTAAATTAAACTTATAATACCATAAAAATAATGATATTAATGATATAACATGAAAAAGGGTTAGTATATATACACCTCATAGAAGAATATAGGTGTATAATATAACAAACATCTCAAAGAAGGCAAATTGAGAGAAAAACCCATTACTACTTTGGTAACTTTGAAACTGTAAACCCAATGAAAGAGAGATCATAAAATTGATATTTAAATCCTCATAAATTTAAATATAATAATAATATAACACATTCATGGTAATTATATACAACACACAATAAAAATAAGTGGTGAATATGGCATATATCTCACAAAAATAAAATGAGATAAGAAAAACCCTTACCTCTTGCTTCTTTTTGGTTAAACATTCTTTAAAATCATTTATAATGGTTTTAAACATGTTATTAACTTATTAAAAAACTAAATTAATATTTTTAATATCATATGTGATTTTATCATGACCTTTTGTTACCTAATTATTAACAAGTCCATGTTAAAGTTACGTTTCGTATAATAACAACTTTGTTTTTCATATATGTTTTGACTTATTATTTTTGGTGTAATTACTTATATAATTGTTTCATAATTTACAGAATTTAAACCATGATATTAATATAATATATTTTCAAGATATATTTATTTAGAGTAATCTATAAAATTTAGTGATGGGAAATGAAATACACCATTCAGGGAGTCGGTAGGTCGTATGTATGCATTAACATTGTTTCCATTTTCATGTCGTATTGAAAGAAATAAAAGTGAATTATATATATATATATATTATCATTATAGTATAATTTTTATTTTATATATATGACATATATTTATTAAACTCAGCATTAATAAATTCCATGTAAAGCGTGAATGAATCACATCGCTTCATGAGGTGGTAGTCCTTCGTACACACAAATGATGTTATCTTATTCCCATAAAATGGAAAGCATGAAGTTATGTGTTATATAATAATTATATAAGAATAATAACATCATAAATATCATATATAAATAGTATTTCCATTATACTCCCAATAGAACCCACTACAAATCTAGTGGGTTATTAAGGTCATGGTAGTAAGGGAAATGGTATTACAAAACTACCCATCCCATAGAACTCCCAATGGGTGTTACAGCAGACCACTAAAAAAAATTCTTTCAATACATAATGGGTTATCTCATTAAATCCTTTTTTCATTTTTTTTATATCTAAAATTTATATTTTAAATCTTATAAGTCACTAAAATAAACCCCCTCTCTTTATCTGAGCATAAAAAAATTAAATTTCTCTAAGATTTAACTCTTTCGAAATCTCACATTTCCCAATTTCACTAACACCCAATGATACAGGTTATTATAGTTCATGTGACACCTTGAAATTCTAAAGTACAAATTTGTATTCGATAGCATGTATGACATGCATCGCCAAGAACATAAGAGAATATAATATCTCTATACTCTACTATATATTTACTATTTTAAATAAATTCAATAGATGATATAGATTATAATGCATGAAACACCGAGTTAGCTTATATTACATGCAAGATTAACCTTCCTCGATAACTTGTGTTACATGTAAAAGAGACTTTCCTCGATAGCTTGTGTTACACGCAAGAGAGACCTTTCTCGATAGCTTGTGTTACACTCAAAAGAAACCTTTCTCAATATCTTGTGTTACACGCAAGAATACATTCCTCGATGACTTGTGTTATATGCAAGACCAATACTACTACAAAATATGCCTATAACAATGCTGGCATTTATCAACGCTAGAAAAATTCACTAATAAAGTTCATCTTTATCAGTACTAAAATAATCGCTAATAAAGTTCATCTTTATCAGCACTAAAACAAGTGTTGATAGAGGAATCCATTTATCAGTGATTTTTTTAGCACTGATAAAAGGTAACATTTATCAGAATTTTATTTTAGTAATGATAAAGGAAACCTTTATCAGTGCTTTATTTTTAGTTCTAATAAAAGGTTCCCATTATCTATACATTTTTAACACTGATAAAAGTTTCCCTTTATCAGCACTTTTTTAGTGCTGATAAAGGTCCATAATAAAATAAAAAATTAAACAAATAAAAATAAAATGAGTAAATTAAGAAAAATATGAAAAAAAAAATTATTAATTAAATAGTTATCGATAAAAATGAAAATTTTTATTATAAATATATATATATTATAAATATTAATAAATATTATATATTAAATATAGATATATAAAATGAATATGTATAATATATATAAAATGTTAATTAAAAATATATTAATGTCTCGTTCATTTTTAATGTTGTTTGATTTTTCAATTTAACCAATATAAAACATCGTGTTTTGCATTTATTTCACATACATACATACATACAAACATACATACATATGTGTGTATGTGTGTGTGTCTGTATTAATGTATTTGTATACACAAACTCACACACAAATATATTTACACAATATATAAAAACACATACACATAATATTTATGTAATTTATTCAAATTTTAGTATATTTTAGAATTTCATTATAGCATGATAAATTTAATATATATTATGTTTCTAATCGGTCAATTTTATTTATTTATTTTAATACTATAGTTAGGGTGTTTATTTTTAATGTTTTTTATTTTTTATTTTATTTTTTAATTTGATCATTTTCTATTATTTATTTATATTTATTTATTTACTATGTTTTAGTATTTTTAAAATGTATTCATCAAATTAAATATATATATATATATATATATATATATATATCCATGTTTTTTTAACAACTTATATTTAATTAATAAAACTTATTCATTTTTTCAATATTTTTAAAGTGTACTCGTTTTGAATTATTCAATTTCACTCATTTTTAAAATACATGTAGTTAAGATTATATATCCATTAATAATGTTAAAAATATATATGTAAATAAATATTTATAAATAAATATATTTATAAATTTATATTTACTATAATTATAATTATTATAAATAAATAATTATTATTTTTGAAATAAGTATTTATATAATTATAAATAAATAATTATATAATTTTAAATAATTATAAAATTATAATAAATTTATTTAAATATTTATATAATTTTAATAAATTCATTTAAATAATTATAATTATAAAACTTTTATTAGTACAAAAAAATAATTGTTAAAATATATATTTATCAGTGATAAAACATGAGCACTAATAAATATGTATTTTATTAGTACATTTTTAGCGCTGATAAAGCTCGAGATTTATCAATGCTAAAAAAGTACTGATAAATATTCATTTTACCAGTGCTTATACATTTAGCACTGATAAAAGGGATCTTTGTCAGTGCTTTTCTGAAAGCGTTGTTAAAAGTTCCCCTAATCTATTTAAAAAATCCTAACCACAACTCAGTCACTAGCGATTCTTAAGCTCTTGTGGAACTCCTCTATTGCCGGTGTGACTCCTCTATGTTCCCTTAAATTAATCAAGGCTAGAATCCAATGTATGTTATTTTCTACTCTTCCTCTATCATTGTTTGATGTTTTGGGTTCCACGTTTTTCATTTTTTCATTGTTCTTAAACATGATGAACCCTACATCTCTTCTCATTGCTACTAAAATACAACAAGTGTGGTTATATTTCATCATTTTTCTCCTTTCATATGTATTTGAGTGTCCAGTCCATTTGTCCCTAGAGACACACATAGATGGTTTACTCTCCTCTCGACATTAACAAGGAGACCTCTCATCCCCCCTCAGTTTTCTCTTCATTTGAATAATATTGGGTTCCAAAATATAGGTAGTTTCTCAAATTGAATTCATCTTATATACTAGATTATATATTCTAAAGGCTTAATTATGAGGGTTTTTAAGGATTATGGGATGCCAATTTGTGGCCCTGATTTATGGGTGATGAACATATAGGGACCAAGGTAAGTTTAAAAATCATTAAAAAAAAATTGATTTTGGTTATTCATGTAAATTTTTAAACCATGAAATGGGTTATTTATATTTATGATTTTGATGAATAATTTTTTATTTAATTTAAAAAAATATTGAATTAATTAGTCATGTTCCAAAAAATATTTTAGTGATGCATGTTGTGAGAGTTTTTTTAAATTAAATCAAGATTATTATTAAACTTTAACCATGGTTTATAAAGAGTGATGAGGAATTTATTTGGTGAGAAATGTATGGTAAAAAAATTTAAAAAAAATCCTAGATTGGATAGTATTGAGAAATCATTGGATAAATGGACTTAAAAATACACAACAACATATAAAGAATGTATTTCCCAAAACTAAGTGACTTATCCGTGGTTGGATAGTTGATCAAGAAAAATATGAGATGTGATTTATTAATAGATTTACTAATCAAAATAAAGAGATAATTAATTCATAGGATAAAAAAATAATTTGGAAAGTCATCTAACATGGTGAATAACAATAGAGAGAACAAAATTTGATTAAAATATACTTTTGATGGTTTGGATATTTATGTCCTATAAGTCATGTAATTTTTTATCCATGCCCAAAATTCACAAAATAGATATATCATATTTTCTGATATCCTTGAATAATAAATAGAAATTTAATATTATATATACTTTTATTAGAGGCTACGACATGTGAACAACGTAGATTTTGTTAGGACATTAAATATATGATATTGTATGAATTAATTTGGCTACTTCTCCCAAATGGTTTCTCATTAGTTATAAATCGTAAGGAGCATCATAGATGGTTTGAAACATTTATTGAAATACTCAATGAAATAAGTTCTCTAATGTGATGAAATTGTAAGTTTCTAGGAGATAGGGGTCAATTATCAAGGCACTCTTTATTAAATATAGATTCTCTATAAAGGGATAAAATACCCATATTGTAATTAAATGTTTATTGCATTCCATATCTAAACCTCTCTTCTTCTTTGATCACTGTTTATCACTAGGTTAAGGCACTAGCACTCCTTCGGTGATCTAGGGTCCTCAAGAATATTTCTATGATTAAAGGATAGTGTAATCTCTTTAAAGGATAGAATAATTTTTTGTGAGGATACATCTCTCCAATATTATATTTTACAACTGATAATATCATTACTAGTCGTAAAGTAGGACATTCCTAGAGGTAGTTATAAATCTACTTCAATCTATGTGGTATAATTTTCAATGATAGGAATTATCTATGGTTACTCTAAGATTTTATAGTAATATATCATAATAATAAATTTAGGATTACATTGAATAGATTCATTTTATTTATAAGAGTAAAAAAATATAGATCAATACTGATCTTAAGTTTAAAAATTCATCCTTTAAAGGGATCTATGTTATTGGAGGGATTTTATGGTGAATTAAAAAAATATAAAAAATTAGAAGGTGAGGAATCCTTGAGTAGACAGAATTTATGTCCAATATAGGTGGGGTGAGATTCATTTCTTCAAGACCATTAGAGTGGAGGTATTCTAATTCCTCTTCAATTGAGGAGACTTTTTGAGTGATTCCATTAGTGTATATTCCTAGGATAATTTAATCATTAGATTCTTGATTGTCTTATATATCTTGTTTATGGATTGGAATCCCTCTTTAAAACTATCATTCTTCCCATTATTGTGGTTCCAAAGTTCATTGATGACATACCTCCCAAATAGTTATGGGAGGAAGGCTAGTTTGAAAGAGGTAATGAATAGCCTCAAATCCATCATCAATAGATGTAAGGAAATCAAGCATCTAAGGAAAGATTAAATAAACATATTGAAGGTTAGTTATACTATAATATTGAAGTATTATATCTCTGTTCAAGATAGTAACAATTTTCATGAAATATTCATGAAATTGTGTACTTCTATGCATGAAGTGTATTGCATTGTTTTTATTCAAGACAAATTAAATGTTTAACTAATCATGTAGAAAATGTCTTCTGAACATGATGATGTTTCCAATCCTTAGTAAGAATATACCGGTGATGATGAAACTACGAAATTATTATGGGATCAACAACAAGTTGATGAAAAAATCAAAAAAAAAGAATAACACGGCATCACAGTTTTCAATAAAATTATCAAGGAAATAATTCATGGTATAAATTTTGAGGTGGGTTGGAATCAACGTAGCCAAACTATTGGCCCCAATAATTCAACGTTCATTAGTTGTCTTAGGGTCACAATGAGGATGAATGTACCGATTTATATTGACTCATGGTGCCACATCCAACCTGTAATAAAGGAAATTTTTGGAAAGATATAATGGAAATGTTATAATATACATTCTATATTTTACTGAAAAATTATATAATGAAACATCGATTTAGTTTTCATTATTCCATGAAGACATCATTTATTTTAGAATATTTTTGTAAGAAATTTTTCTTAATGGTTTTTAGAAAAGACCATAAAGGCTTCCGGAATCTTCTGATGAAGTTACGTCTTAGGGATACTAAGGAGAAAATAAATCCCCACCCACTACTTAGTTATGCACACATTATAAAGAAGGAAACATAAACTAATTTCAGCAATCATTACAATGAGAAATATATTTAGGTGCATTTAGTCTGATAATATATTATTTAAAAAGATTTATTTTATCTAACTTGATTCAAAAAAATTAATTTATGAAACAACAAAAGAGGGATGGAAATAAAGAATGTGCATCAAAACCAGCATACCCTTGTCACAAAGGAAGGATGGGGTATGCTTCATTAGAGAAGAAATTGGTATGTATTTTAAATGAACAATAAAATTTTAATTGTGTGATATGAAACAACATATGTTCCTTTGTTTATATTCATATTAATGAATCAAAATTTGAATCCACTTCCATCCCACATCATGTGTTGTGGAAGGAGTCTTCTGTAAATAAGGATGGTATATTAGTTGATGGAAACACAAAAGTAGTATGGGAAGCATTTTTAAGTATGAAATAATTGTAATTAGTTATGATTTATAAAAATATTACATAAAAATAAATATGTTCATTTTTTTTATATGGTTTAGACACAAGAATCGGCAATGACTGCACCAAAAGAAATGTGACTTTCAATAGATTTAAAGTGTCCTAAACAATATGGTCATGTTAGAGGATTAGGTTTTGGATTATCTCATAGAATATATTTTGAGAATATAAAACCACATGAAGATACATATGATATAATGAGATGAATTCAATCACAAATAAACTCACTTCTAGATATTATTTTTCAGTCTGGTTTGGAAAACCAATGTATAAGAAAGGATCAAAGAGAACTGGAAGTGGATCAAAGATCCGCACATGAACCAAATGATCCCAGTAGCTTTGAGGCTAGTCATTCCCCCCAACTGCATACCTTACCCAAGGTAATCAATTTTTTCATTAATATTTATCCTAAATGTGAATCAAACAAATTCCAATGACTTTATATTACTAACATTCTGCAGGGTATAGTTGTATGTGGTTTTTATCTGTCAACACCACGTGCCACCATGTTATGATGGGTACAGTGTATAATATCCCAGGAGACTAGCTACACAATCAACCCCTCTAAAAAAACATATGATAGTGGGGATTGATGCAGCTTATGAGCCGGCTACTGAGTTTTTTGTTCCACTTAATGGTTCGGATATTACAACGGTCGAAGGTACTATTGGAGCTTTCATAACATGGCCATCTAATCTTATAAAGATACATAAGGTACATATTTAACAAATTTTTTCATATGAAAAACATTTAATAGTTGATTATAAAATTTATGAAGTGAGTTATGATATTATATATGGATAAATTGGTGGATAAATGAAAGGTCGAATCAATAAAATCTAGTGAATTGACCAATAAAACAAAACGATCTTCTGAGAGTACCTTCTCCCCACCAGTTCTATAGGAATATTTATTATCCTTACAACTTCATGAAGATACCAAATTCAAAGATAAAACTATGTCTTACATTGAATATTAAGAATAAATATATGGATATTTCTTGATATATGGAATTGGTCTCGAGACTCTAAATGAGATTCTCAAGCATGAATGGTTGGGCGTCTCAGTTGTGAATACATACATAAGGTAAATTTTCATAATATGTTTATCCAAATAGTGAGATAAATATGTTTATTAAAGTTAATAAATATTCATATTTTGTACATGAATTTATATTACAACTATATAAAGGTAAAATCGTGAGAAGAATTATTTGGATTCATTAATCCCTATATCATTTATATGCTAGAAATTACTTTGAATGAGAAAGAAATTAACAAGAAAAAAATGAGTTACTCAAAGAATTTAATAAAAAAGAATCAGACAATATAATCTTTGTGATCCTTATAATTCAAGGGTAATACTCTATGATCTAATCACATAAAATATATTTTTAAGTTTTACATTACTTAATTGTTTTTTAGGAAGAACTGGATGCTAATATAAGTCGACATTGACACCCTGAATATTTATTTTTTGGATTCAATGCATGGATTTAAATCCAACCAACAACACATGATGTGTATTTTGAATATGTAACACACTACAGTAAACATTTTATAGATATATTTTGAATTATATATTTGATTATTTTTTAATGAGAATTTTGTTTTGATATGGCGGTTGCTAAATACAGGCTAGATCAGGGCATGAAGTCAGTGTCTGAAATGCTAAAGCCTTTGAATTAATATAAATGGAAACAAATTAAGGTGTATATAGAAATATTTAACTATCAAAACATTTCAAAACAATTTACTTATTTTGGTCAATGTTTCTACTGTGTATGAAAAAAGATAATTCAATCGATTTTGGATATTATATTGGAAAAATTATGAGAGAAATCATAAAGAATGAAAAGACAAGTATCCCCCAACAGGTAATTTCTGAAGTTAATTACAATTTCATTAAATATATTTCATAATCATTTTTTTCTATATTTTCTTAGTATTATCAAGATTTCTGAAAAAATAGTTACTCAAAAGAATAAAAAAATATTTAGAGATGATTGGGAAGCATACTTTTTTCAGAATGTAGGCCGAAAACAAATTTAATTGATTGCCTTCTGTGTTTGTGATCTAGTACAAGTTATGAACTTAGAAAGATATTTGGGGTGTGAAGCATTAATGTTAGAATTCTTATATATTATTTTTTATTTCTTTCTTAAGGAGAAGAGTAATGGAGGAAATCAATTTATTTAGAAGAGATGACCCAAAAACAATAAAATTGTTGGGAAATCGCTAAGGCAAAGGATGAGGTGGAGGAGAAGTCATAACTGGAGGTGGAGGTGAAGGCATAGGTAGAGTCGAAGTAGGAGACCGACATGGAGGAGGAGGCAGAGGTGAAGACCTAGGTGGAGACTGAGGCAAAGGAGGATAAGAAGCACTGGCTTGAAAACAATAAAATTATTGGGAAATGAAGCATAATAAGGATCATAACATTATTGTGTTTGAGAACAATTTTTTAACATTTTGCACAACACTTTTCACATAAGATAAGAGTCATTGTGTGTCTTTCCAATTTAAAATGACATTCTAGTAAAAAAAACATGTGGTGTACTCAAAATCGGGAAAATGCATTTGGATTGTTTTGGAACTTTAGGAAAAATATCCATACATAATTTTTGATGTGTAGGGATCACCTGCACCTCAATATAATGCACAGTGTGATTAGTATGACTCCAAATGGCTGTTACCAGTTTAAAATTGACATTTTCATACAGAAAAGTATCACTCACTGAAAATCAAGAAAACATTCTTAGATTGTCTTTATAATCTGGGATAATGATTCATAATTTATTTTTGACATATATTAATTAGTATCATGTAAAACCCACACATGATGCCACCTGTATGGATCAAAGTGTGTGTTTCTAGTTTAAAATGATATTTTAGTAAAAAACACACGCGTTGTACTCAAAACCAAAGAAACACATTATTATTATTTTAATACTTTATTAAAATGGTCAATGAGTCATTTGGGATTTATATAATTCAATCGCTCCTCAATTTGATGCATGGTGTGATCGGTATGACTCCAAGAGCATCTTTTTTATTCAAAATTGACATTAATTTTAGTGAAAAAAACAACTGACATACTCAAAACTGAGAAAACACATTCAGATTGTTTTGGTACTTTAGGAAAATTATCCATACATAATTTTTTAGGTTTTTGGATCACCCAACCTCAATATGATGCATATTATGTCTGATATGACTCCAAGTGTTCGTTATCAGTTTAAAATTGACATTTTAATACAAAAAAGTGTCACTCACTGAAAACCAAGAAAACACCCAGATAATTTCTTGATAATTTAAGACAAATATTAATAATTCATTTGTGATGTGTATGAATTATTATTATTTCAAACCCACACATGATGCCACATGTATGGATCAAAGTGTGTGTTTCAAGTTTAAAATGATATTTTAGTAAAAACACATGTGGCATACTCAAAACGAAGTAAAAACATTATGATTGTTTTTATACTTTAGTAAAATAATACATGAATCATTTGGGATGTGTATCATTCAGTATCACCTCAATTCAATGCATGGTGAGACTAATATGACTCCAAGTACTTCTTTTTTATTCCAAATTGATATTAATTTTAGTGAAAAAAACAACTGACATACTCAAAACCAAGAAAAAAATTCTTATTTTTTTGGTACTTTAGTAAAATGATCCATATATTATTTGTGACATGTAGGGATCACCCAAACCTCAATCTGACACACAGTGTGACCGGTATGACTCCAAGTTTCCGTTATCAGTTTAAAATTGACATTTTAATACCAAAAAGTGTCTCTCATTGAAAACTTAGAAAACACACTCATATTATCTTGATAATTTGGTACAATAATCAATAATTCATTTTTGACATATATGAATTAGTATCATGTCAAACCCACACATGATGCCACCTATATGGATCAAAGTGAATGTTTCTAGTTTAAAATGACATTTTAGTAAAAAACAAACATGGCATACTCAAAACTGAGGAAACACATTCCAATTGTTTTTATACTTTTGTAAAATGATCCCTAAGTCATTTGGGATGTGTATAATTCATTCACACCTCAATAAAACACATGGGGTGAATGGTATGAATCCAAGTGCGTATTTTTTATTCAAATTTGACATTAATTTTAGTAAAAAATAACTAACATACTCAAAACTGAGCAAACATATTTGGATTGTTTTATTACTTTGGGAAAATTATCTATACATAATTTTTGACGTGTAAGGATCAGTCTCACCTCAATCCAATGAACAGTGTGACTAGTATGACTCTAAGTGTGTCTTTTTATTCAAAACAGAATATTATTTTAATCAAAAAAATAACTAACATACTCAAAACCAAGAAAATGTATTCTATTTATTTTGATACTTTAGAAAAAAAATCTATAAGTCATTTGTGAAGTTTAGGAATCAATCATACCTCAATTAGACTCACGGTGTGAATGGTATGACTCCAAGTGAACCTTTTTATTCAAAATTTACATTAATTTTAGTAAAAAAACAACTGACATACTCTATAATACAGTTTTCTTTTTCTTGTATTTGTGTTAGAAATTTTATTTCATTTAAATTTTTTATTTTTATCTTATTTTGGTAATTTTTGTTGTTG
This sequence comes from Viscum album, assembly GCA_963277665.1. Taxonomy (NCBI): domain Eukaryota; kingdom Viridiplantae; phylum Streptophyta; class Magnoliopsida; order Santalales; family Viscaceae; genus Viscum; species Viscum album. The sequence continues at coordinate 1,886,155,284 of OY728132.1, forward strand.
TTTCTACTGATGTAGTGTGTTGTTGCAGCACACTGCGCATGTTTCTAGTGATGTAATGTGCTGCAACATTACACTACAGTTTTCACCTTTATCAGCGCTACTAAATGCACTGATAAAGCTACCTTTCATCAGCGCTGATAAAAGACACCTTTAACGGTGCTTATACAAACACTGATAAAGTCTATATTTATTAACGCATTAAAATGCACAGATAAATAATACTTTTATCATCAAATAAAATCACTGATAAAATCCTACTTTATTAGTTCTTTTTAAAGCATTGATAAAGGGTCTATTTATCAATGCTAAATAAAAGCACTAATAAATGGGGTATTTTATTAGTGCTTTTATTTGTGCTGATAAATATGCCCTTTATCAGTGATTTTTTAGCACTGATAAAATCCATGGACTTTTAACCGTGCTAAGGTAGTTAGTGCTTTTCTAGCACTGATAAAGGATGATTCTAGTGCTATTAAAGGCATGTTTTCAAGTAGTGTGAGTTTCACCAAACAATGATATATTATTAAAATATTATTATTTAATAGAATATGATATATCCTAGATGTTATGTTATTAGTTATGAATAGTATTAACTAACTTATAAAAATTTATGGTTTATATAAATACAAAATGAATTCATTGGTTATCAACTAATGAGAAATTAAAATAAGAACTAATTGGATATAAAAAAAGAAATATTATTATTTATATTCTTCCAAAGGCTTTTTGTATTAATAATCATAGTTAATTATAATTAGTGAATGGATTTATTGAAATATATATTTTATATATTCAATAAAATATTTTGTATATTTATCCATTATGTTTTATATTCATAAGATAAGAACAAACTCTATTTTACACATAAAAACCTATATTTTTATAAAGGAATTTTTAATGCCTTTGAATGGAGAACCCATTTTAAATATTAATTTTGACACTTTAATTGATTTAAAATGTAAAAATAAACTTCATATTCGAAATAGAATCATAATAATTAGGTTGTGGTGAATTTTTTATATTTTTCGGAAACACATCACTTTTTAATGAATATTTAAAAATACTGCATTTTAGTTCAAAACTACTTTTCATATAATTTATTTATAAGGTTAAATTTTGTTTTATATTGGTTTTAAAGTTTAATTAGATATTATTTTTATCAATTAATCCAATTTAGGTTATTATAATCTGTCACGAACCAACCCGGGTCGACCCTGAACCGGTCACCCGAGCCGGTCCGCGACATGGCCCGAGAGGCGTTCCCGATCCTCCCGGGCTGGCGACAAGCGCCAGGGCATCATTAGAGACTGTGGGAACGATTTCTCCCAATATAAATAAATAAGACAGTGAAAATAATACAGAGCAGCGCAGAAAAGATAACCAAATAAAGTGACTAAACAAGAACAAACAGAGAACAAACTAACCAAACACGACGTCCGAACAAGCTCCGTACGACCTCGCGGGTCGCTCTCCGACTCAACGATCAAGCGTCGCCCTAGGCGAGCTCACTCAAACTATAGCCTGCACAAACACTAAAAACAGAAAAGAACTATAGGCGTGAGTATTAAAACTCAGTAGGCTAGCCCGATATCTATTCCCAATGCACTACCTTTAAAATAAAAGAAACATCATTTCAAGTTTGAACTACAATCTATAAAAGTATGTTTTTAATAATATTCTACTGAAAAACAAAGTACAAACCATTGCCCTTAGCCATTTCAAAATTCGGGTTCATTTCATTAGTGTCAATGACATTTCAGGAAAGGGGGAAAGTGAGGTTTAAATTTTCAAATTTGTACAAAGGGGATTAAACACTTTTATTTGAAAATAATTTTTAGAAACCTAATCAAAAGCAATTCACCATTTTCCAAAGAAAACAATACACCAGAATGCACAAAGTAAAACACACAGCAAGGGAAATGTAGGTATACATGTGAGTATCATAATCATTACTGCAAGCTACAAAGCTGAATAGACATGGGTGAACCTAGGAGATCGAGAATAAACCAGAAGACACCAATACATGAGAAATCATCCTTATTGACATGTCACGATGAAATCAAAACGCACAAAACTCTCGACCATCCACTCACAGGCAGGTCGAGGGCAAATCCCATAGTAATAAACCCAATATATCCACCTACTATGGGCCACTGGTCAGTACCATAACCTACCAGTGCAGCAATCGTTCTTAGAATATTCTCTCAATATGCCAGATTCCCATGTCTCAAGTGTTTGAAAAAGGGGTGAGCCAACTAATACCAACCGAGCATCCAATCATATATATATATATATATATAAAGCACAACAGGCATCACCCGAGCCACTCCATGGAACAACCTCATGCCTTTTACTACTCAAGTACCCGGGAGCCTCTAAACGCGGCCTCCCAAACAATCCATTGCAACCAAGGCATGAGAGTCGCCCTAAGAGGGTTTTTATCAAAACATTTTTATCGCTTTCCATAAAGTGCCAAACGGGCATTTAATACATTTCACAAACACTACTCAAAGACAGGTACAACTTCTTTATGAGACAAAATCCAGTTTAAAACCATTTAAAGAACCCCAAAACACTACGTCACAGGCTAACAATATTTTTATAAACCAAACCAAACCATTTTCTTTTTCCAAATAATCTTTAAGAGCCAACCGGGCAATTTCTCAAACGAACCAAGGTATTTGTTCATGCTTCAAAAGAAATCATTTCTCATTAAACCAGAACTCTGTTTTACATTCCGTGAATTATGTTTAAAAGCCAAACGGGCATTCTTTCATTATTGGTTGTCCGCTCGTCAAAAGGATGTTTCATGTGTCGTGTATAAAATAAACGGCTCCTTTTGACATTAAATGACCATTTAAAAATTAACCATCTTACATTAAAATTTAATTATCGTATATTATCGCATATTTATTACAATTAATAAAATGTTGATTTTGAACAATTAGGGTGCGTAAAAAGCATGAAATAATATAACTTAAATTTTAAAAGCAGTGCAAAGGGGACCTACCTCAAAACCAAGCACGTCGACACAACAACCTCGGGTCCAAGGCGCGATGACACGACGTGTGTCCGAAACCACGTGACAAAGTCCGACACTCTGCATAAACAAAACCAAGGACTCAGACACATCCAAAACTCACCAGAGCATTCGAAACCAAGCGGCGGGAATAGATGCTCACCTTGAAACTAAAGCGCGGCGATGACGGAACCTCGGAAATAAGGCGCGGCGGTGGCGCTCACTTGGAAACGCCCTGCGCCGGTCCTAAAAGTCCTAATCCAACAAATAAAAATCCACCATCAACAAGAGTACGATGATAATAATGAAAATAAAGATAATAATAGTAATAATAATACTAATAATAATAATAGGATTAGTAATAATAATAATAGAAATAGTAATAATAACAATAGTAATAATAATAATAGTAATAGCAACATAATAATAATAATAATAATAATAATAGTAATAATAATAATAATAATAATAACAATAATCATATTAATAATATCATCATTAATAACAATAATAATAGTTATAATAATATTAATAATATTAACATTAATAATAATAATATTATTATTAATAATAATAATAATTACGAAATAATGTTAATACTATTAACACTAATAATAATAATAATAATAATAATAATAATAGTAATAATAATATGAAAAACAATAATAATAATAACAAGAAAATAATATGAACATTAATAATAATAATAATAATAATAATAATAATAATAATAATAATAAAATTAATAGTAATAATATTTATAATAATAATGATAATAATAATAATAATAATAAAATTAATAATAATAATAATAATAATAATAATAAAATTAATAATAATAATAATAATAATATTAGCAATACTAACATTAATAATAATAATGATCAAAAAAAAGTTTTTAACATATTAAATAAAATAAAATAGCAAATTAAATTAAAATAAAAAAACGGACCTGTGCGGTGGAGCAGAAGAAGGAGAAAGAAAAGAAGAAGAAGAAGAGAAGAAGAAGAGGAAGAAGGAGAGAAGAAGAAGAAGAAGAAGGAGAGAAGAAGAAGAAGAAGGAAAGGAGAAGAAGAGAAGAAGAAGAAGGGAAGGAGAAGAAGAGAAGAAGAAGAGGAGGAAGAAGAAAAGAAGAAGAAGAAGGAGAGAGTAGGGGCACCTGCTGTGCGCGCTGGACAGGGGAGGAGATGAGGAAGAAAAAGAAGAAGAAGAAGAAGAGGAAGAAGGAGAGAAGAAGAAGAAGAAGGGAAGGAGAAGAAGAGAAGAAGAAGAGGAGGAAGAAGAAGGGGAAGGCCGAGCGGCGGGGGTGCAGTGCGGCGGACAGGGGTGTCGTGCGGGGGCTGCTGGGCGGAGGTAGCCTGAGGGTGAGGAAGAAGGAGGAGGTCGGCAGAGGTGAGCAGTGGGGCGCGGGAGAAGAGGGTGGCGAGGGGGTGCCGGCAGCTGGAGGGTGCAGCGCAAGAAGGGGAGGACTGCGCTAGGAGGGGAGGCCGAGCGGGGGTGCTGGCGGTCGGGCGCCGGGCTGGGCGCGACGGCGGACAGAGGGAGGGCAGAGCTGGGGAGCCGGACGGGGGTGCGGCGAAGCAGCGCCGGAGGGACTGGTTTGCTGCAACGGGAGAGGTGGGTGCAGCGGCGCGCTGCAGGAAGGGGGCGGGGGCCGTGGACGGCGCACCAGGGAGAAGCCGGGTAGGGGGCCGAGGCGGACAGTGGGGGAGAGGAATACGAGGCGGCGGCTCCAGCGGGGAAGAAAAAAAATATATATATATATAAAGTGGGCCGCTAGGGTTGGAGGGGAAAGAAAGAAAAGATAAAAGAAAAAAAATAAAAATTAAATAAAACAAAACAAAATCATAATAATAATAAATTACAATAATACTAATAACAATAATAAATATTAATAACAAAACATATTTAATAATAGTTATACTACTATCCGCAACGTTAACAAAACATAATGATAAAAAAAACAAATGATAATAATAATCATAATGAGAAAAATACAAATGGTAAAAATACTCATTTCGTCTTAAATAATAAAAATAATTATTAACTTATAATTATAGATGTGCGCGTTTAATATAAAGACTCTATTTAAAATTCTCCAAAGACAACGGGATGCAAAAATACACCGGGCAGGGATGAGCGGGGTTTCCAGAACAGGCTCCGCTCACGCGCCCGACGACGTCGCGTCAAAAAGCGCACATTTTAACAAAAACTCAAAAACCTGGTCCGATACTGAACACCAACCGCAGCAATATAATTTAAAGTCAAAGAAATCATAAAATAAAATAAACGCGCATGTCGGGGTGTGACAATTCTCCCCACCATAACGCTTTCCGCCCCCGGAAAGCCACAACACCAACCAGTTGGTCGATCAACACCTAAGGATTTCATAGAACACGATCCAACCTCTTAACCAAGGATGTCACAACGACTACCAGCGGGACTGAACCTCATTGCCCAAATTAAATCACCAACAGAGGGGAGGCCTGAACGGTCTCCCCACCATAAGAACTAAACTAGCATTCAATAACGATTTAAGAGAAAACCCAAAGAGACTCATGGTGGTTCTCCCCACCATAAAAGGACTGACCTCTTAGCGACCAACCAGAAATCCAACTTAGGCCAGAACCGGGCCTTACTCAAGCTATGAAAGCACAGCAAAAACATTTAAACCGCTTACTCTCGTCCGAAAGGGATCGAAGCTTAAATGGATACTTTGCGCACTAAAACCCTAACCCCATGGGCGGGGAGGGTGGGCCCAAGGATCAAATCACTAAAACTACGACGTACGACTACTCACGACCCATCACTTCGGGATGGACACAAACCAGGGCCGCAACTGATTTACATCAGTGGCCCACACAAGGTCACTGATCAGCAACTTACATCCAAAAGGCACAATTCCCGACGTTACACGAGGGATAAGTCCATTGCGCACTTTGCGACAAGAGAGAACTACAACGACAGAGAAACCAGAGCAACAACACTAAAACTATCTCACCATGACGATAGAAGCACGACTTTAACCGGACTCTTTAAAATTTTCCCCGAGGGTTCCTAACTACGCGCCGGCTTCACTCCGAGACCTTTTTGGCTGGAGCTCTGATGGATGAAGCATATTCTGCCTCGCAGTCAGGTTCTGATAATCCCAACAAGAAACATACATCTTTTGATCTGACAGATTGAAGGACAAGATTTTAAAATTAAAAACACACCAGCATTGAAAGCTGTGGTTCGTCAAAAGACCCATGAAGTTCCTATACATTTCAAACCCAAAACACCACCAGTACAACTACAACGATAAAAGATACCTTAAACTGAAAGGAAACTTACACCAAGAACTCTGAACAAAGACCCAATAGCACATTACTTCTGAGAACACCCTCTGCGACGCTTTCTTGCAACGCCCCGACAAAATCGTCGCAAGTGACCCAGACGTCCACACGCCTGGCAGGGCTTCGGAGCGCTTGGGCACGATGACTTCTTGTGACCCCGCTTGCCACACTGATAACACACAATAATCTCTCGCTCCGAAGAGGTTTATGAAAGATCCCGAGGTCTCTTGATTCCACGACCTGATCCATCCACTTCCATTTGCATACTCATCTCCTTTCCAGAATCTTCACCACTGCTCTTAGGGATCGAAGGAGGGAGGACTACTTTGAGCACTCCTGCCATCGCGGCTTCGATACGAAAAGCTTGTCTCGCCACATCGACAAAAGAAGTCAGGTTGGACTCTGAAACTTTCGACTGTAGATCAGGGCGGAGACCCGCCTCGAAGCGTCGAGCCTTCACGGGGTCATTTGTGGCATACTCTGAATCATAAGGTACTAGCTCCACAAAGCGATGGAAATATTCTAACACGGATCCGTCGCCCTGCTGCAGACAACACATCTCCATCCCCTTTCTCACCCTTTCTTCCTCAGAGAGATACTGACGAATGAACAAAGACTTGAAGAACTCCCAAGTAATCTCTTGACGAGGCTTGTTCCGAGACACTGACTTCCACCACATCCACGGTGAACCTTCAAGCATGAAGGTCGCAAACTTGACCTTCAACAACTCGGGAAACTCAATAAGGTTAAATTCCCTTTCAATCTTCCGCATCCACTCCTCTGCCACGGAAGGGTCTGCTTGACCATAGAAGAGAGGTGGATCGAGCTTCCGAAACTCAAGCATAAAATCCTTAGGTTGATCAACCGCACTACGATCACCCATCAAAGCTTCAAAGGGATAACCGCTGGACAAGGAAAGGTCAAAAACCCAATCAACGCCAACTCAGCGAATGAATAACAACCTCAAAATCAAACACTGCATAGGTGACAAGCTCAAAATCCGAGAAAACAAGTTATCATAGCATCAAAAAATTTCTCTTTGAAAACATCTTTAATTTAAAACAAGCTTAGTGGGTTAAACCTTCACCATTTGTATTCTTTAGAGTCTCACTCACATGCATGTATCTGTGCCACCCAGGGCATCCATCCTCCATACCAGACATCCATCCACATTTCCAACACACCAAAATGCATGTGAGTACTCATCGGAACACCAAGGCCAAAACAAAGCAACTTCATTTTCCAAAAACAATTTATTCATACCACTTCTTTTAAAACAATCTGCAAATCAAACATGTCATTTCAAACAACACTTTTTTTTTCAAAACCAACTTTTCTGATTCAAACCACTTTCAGAAATCAACGGAAACCCAAAACAACTCAAACAGGGGACTAGTGTCAGTAGACGACTTGACCATATGGTTGGCGGTCATATGCCAAACACGTCACTGACACAGAGAGCCTTCTTGGACCATGCCCCTAGCTCCACATGGCTTTCCATGCCATGCGGCTTAGGACTATTAGCCCAACTCCATTTGTCGTACCCCAATCGCAAAACATTTCCATAAAAACCCAAACAAACCAATTAAACCGGACTTCCCATGGAAACCTGAGGGTCAGTACGGGCAAGAGTTCGTGACGCTCTTCTCGCACCTACCCCTCAAGTCCCGACAATCCTACTCCATCTACCTTGACGTCCCAAATAACAAAGGGTGCTCTGAAAAGTGAGGTCTGCTAAGAGCAAACCTGCCTCTGATACCATTTTGTCACGAACCAACCTGGGTCGACCCTGAACCGTTCACCCGAGCCGGTCCGCGACATGGCCCGAGAGGCGTTCCCGATCCTCCCGGGCTGGCGACAAGCGCCAGGGCATCATTAGAGACTGTGGGAACGATTTCGCCCAATATAAATAAATAAGACAGTGAAAATAATACAGAGCAGCGCAGAAAAGATAACCAAATAAAGTGACTAAACAAGAACAAACAGAGAACAAACTAACCAAACACGACGTCCGAACAAGCTCCGTACGACCTCGCGGGTCGCTCTCCGACTCAACGATAAAGCGTCGCCCTAGGCGAGCGCACTCAAACTATAGCCTGCACAAACACTAAAAACAGAAAAGAACTATAGGCGTGAGTATTAAAACTCAGTAGGCTAGCCCGATATCTATTCCCAATGCACTACCTTTAAAATAAAAGAAACATCATTTCAAGTTTGAACTACAATCTATAAAAGTATGTTTTTAATAATATTCTACTGAAAAAACAAAGTACGAACCATTTCCCTTAGCCATTTCAAAATTCGGGTTCATTTCATTAGTGTCAATGACATTTCAGGAAAGGGGGAAAGTGAGGTTTAAATTTTCAAATTTGTACAAAGGGGATTAAACACTTTTATTTGAAAATAATTTTTAGAAACCTAATCAAAAGCAATTCACCATTTTCCAAAGAAAACAATACACCAGAATGCACAAAGTAAAACACACAGCAAGGGCAATGTAGGTATACATGTGAGTATCATAATCATTACTGCAAGCTACAAAGCTGAATAGACATGGGTGAACCTAGGAGATCGAGAATAAACCAGAAGACACCAATACATGAGAAATCATCCTTATTGACATGTCACGATGAAATCAAAACGCACAAAACCCTCGACCATCCACTCACAGGCAGGTCGAGGGCAAATCCCATAGTAATAAACCCAATATATCCACCTACTATGGGCCACTGGTCAGTACCATAACCTACCAGTGCAGCAATCGTTCTTAGAATATTCTCTCAATATTCCAGATTCCCATGTCTCAAGTGTTTGAAAAAGGGGTGAGCCAACTAATACCAACCGAGCATCCAATCATATATATATATATATATATATATATATAAAGCACAACAGGCATCACCCGAGCCACTCCATGGAACAACCTCATGCCTTTTACTACTCAAGTACCCGGGAGCCTCTAAGCGCGGCCTCCCAAACAATCCATTGCAACCAAGGCATGAGAGTCGCCCTAAGAGGGTTTTTATCAAAACATTTTTATCGCTTTCCATAAAGTGCCAAACGGGCATTTAATACATTTCACAAACACTACTCAAAGACAGGTACAACTTCTTTATGAGACAAAATCCAGTTTAAAACCATTTAAAGAACCCCAAAACACTACGTCACAGGCTAACAATATTTTTATAAACCAAACCAAACCATTTTCTTTTTCCAAATAATCTTTAAGAGCCAACCAGGCAATTTCTCAAACGAACCAAGGTATTTGTTCATGCTTCAAAAGAAATCATTTCTCATTAAACCAGAACTCTGTTTTACATTCCGTGAATTATGTTTAAAAGCCAAACGGGCATTCTTTCATTATTGGTTGTCCGCTCGTCAAAAGGATGTTTCATGTGTCGTGTATAAAATAAACGGCTCCTTTTGACATTAAATAACCATTTAAAAATTAACCATCTTACATTAAAATTTAATTATCGTATATTATCTCATATTTATTACAATTAATAAAATGTTGATTTTGAACAATTAGGGTGCGCAAAAAGCATGAAATAATATAACTTAAATTTTAAAAGCAGTGCAAAGGGGACCTACCTCAAAACCAAGCACGTCGACACAACAACCTCGGGTCCAAGGCGCGATGACACGACGTGTGTCCGAAACCACGTGACAAAGTCCGACACTCTGCATAAACAAAACCAAGGACTCAGACACATCCAAAACTCACCAGAGCATTCGAAACCAAGCGGCGGGAATAGATGCTCACCTTGAAACTAAAGCGCGGCGATGACGGAACCTCGGAAACAAGGCGCGGCGGTGGCGCTCACTTGGAAACGCCCTGCGCCGGTCCTAAAAGTCCTAAGCCAATAAATAAAAATCCACCATCAATAAGAGTACGATGATAATAATGAAAATAAAGATAATAATAGTAATAATAATACTAATAATAATAATAGGATTAGTAATAATAATAATAATAGAAATAGTAATAATAACAATAGTAATAATAATAATAGTAATAGCAACATAATAATAATAATAATAATAATAATAGTAATAATAATAACAATAATAATAACAATAATCATATTAATAATATCATCATTAATAACAATAATAATAGTTATAATAATATTAATAATATTAACATTAATAATAATAATATTGTTATTAATAATAATAATAATTACGAAATAATGTTAATACTATTAACACTAATAATAATAATAATAATAATAATAATAATAGTAATAATAATATGAAAAACAATAATAATAATAACAAGAAAATAATATGAACATTAATAATAATAATAATAATAATAATAATAATAATAAAATTAATAGTAATAATATTAATAATAATAATGATAATAATAATAATAGTAATAAAATTAATAATAATAATAATAATAATAATAATAAAATTAATAATAATAATAATAATATTATTATTAGCAATACTAACATTAATAATAATAATGATCAAAAAAAAAGTTATTAACATATTAAATAAAATAAAATAGCAAATTAAATTAAAATAAAAAAAACGGACCTGTGCGGCGGAGCAGAAGAAGGAGAAAGAAAAGAAGAAGAAGAAGAGAAGAAGAAGAGGAAGAAGGAGAGAAGAAGAAGAAGAAGAAGGAGAGAAGAAGAAGAAGAAGGAAAGGAGAAGAAGAGAAGAAGAAGAAGGGAAGGAGAAGAAGAGAAGAAGAAGAGGAGGAAGAAGAAAAGAAGAAGAAGAAGGAGAGAGCAGGGGCGCCGGCTGTGCGCGCTGGACAGGGGAGGAGAGGAGGAAGAAAAATAAGAAGAAGAAGAAGAGGAAGAAGGAGAGAAGAAGAAGAAGAAGGGAAGGAGAAGAAGAGAAGAAGAAGAGGAGGAAGAAGAAGGGTAAGGCCGAGCGGCGGGGGTGCAGTGCGGCGGACAGGGGTGTCGTGCGGGGGCTGCTGGGCGGAGGTGGCCTGAGGGTGAGGAAGAAGAAGGAGGTCGGCGGAGGTGAGCAGTGGGGCGCGGGAGAAGAGGGTGGCGAGGGGTTGCCGGCAGCTGGAGGGTGCAGCGCAAGAAGGGGAGGACTGCGCTAGGAGGGGAGGCCGAGCGGGGGTGCTGGCGGTCGGGCGCCGGGCTGGGCGCGACGGCGGACAGAGGGAGGGCAGAGCTGGGGAGCCGGACGGGGGTGCGGCGAAGCAGCGCCGGAGGGACTGGTTTGCTGCAACGGGAGAGGTGGGTGCAGCGGCGCGCTGCAGGAAGGGGGCGGGGGCCGTGGACGGCGCACCAGGGAGAAGCCGGGTAGGGGGCCGAGGCGGACAGTGGGGGAGAGGAATAGGAGGCGGCGGCTCCAGCGGGGAAGAAAAAAATATATATATATATAAAGTGGGCCGCTAGGGTTGGAGGGGAAAGAAAGAAAAGATAAAAGAAAAAAAGAAAAATTAAATAAAACAAAACAAAATCATAATAATAATAAATTACAATAATACTAATAACAATAATAAATATTAATAACAAAACATATTTAATAACGGTTATACTACTATCCGCAACGTTAACAAAACACAATGATAAAAAAAACAAATGATAATAATAATCATAATGAGAAAAATACAAATGGTAAAAATACTCATTTCGTCTTAAATAATAAAAATAATTATTAACTTATAATTATAGATGTGCGCGTTTAATATAAAGACTCTATTTAAAATTCTCCAAAGACAACGGGATGCAAAAATACACCGGGCATGGACGAGCGGGGTTTCCAGAACAGGCTCCGCTCATGCGCCCGACGACGTCGCGTCAAAAAGCGCACATTTTAACAAAAACTCAAAAACCTGGTCCGATACTGAACACGAACCGCAGCAATATAATTTAAAGTCAAAGAAATCATAAAATAAAATAAACGCGCATGTCGGGGTGTGACATAATCAATTTTACTATGAAATTGACTATAAAAACAAAGTAAACTTTTGGACGTTTTTACTTTAGAAACCCGCATTGTCGTCCCACTTACAGAATGAATTTTAAATTAATTTTTATCAATTATGTGATTTTAATTTGTAAAATAGGATTTAATATTTTAAATAATAATAATTTATAATGTCTAATAATACCAAATTGGTATTTGACCAAAAACATTAGTGAAAGTAATTAAAATTAATTACAATTATTAAGGTAAAATTAAGTTTAATAAAGGACTAAACCTTTAACTTAGGGGACCAAATGACCTAAAAAAATTACAACACCTATTTTATGGTAATAATTCTTCCATTAAGCTTCTATTTTTTATTTTGGTTAAATATTTATGACTTTTTTTAGGTAATAACATGTGTACACCTAACTTGTTTCCAAAAATTTCAAGTAAGCATTTTTCCTTTCCAATAAAAGGCCATCAACTCTCCTCATTCATCAAACCTCTCAAACCAATTAGGTTCAGATAATATCTTATCATATAGATTACCAAAATCCATCCCATATACCATGAATCCTACCTTTGGGCATAAATCCTTCTAAGGAATCCTTTTGGTACAAACCAAAAGTAGTTACCTGATTAAGAGGTAATGTCTTCTCTCAATCTTTTTAATTTTATTTCCATTCTACAACCCCTCATATATTATTATTCCATTATTATATAAAAACAATAGTATCCTAAATATACAAATATTTTTTTATGTAAAGGGGTTTACCAACACTTACACACACTTCCATCTAATGGGTAACAAATATATTGTTTCTGTGTATGGTGAACTACTTCCTCACAAAATAATGATTGTTCGTTTTTCCCTTACAACCTATCGTGGTGGAAATTATGATGGAAACTATATATATATATGATATTTGTTATATTTATTATTTATTTATAATTCTTTAATCCTATTATGACACATACCTTTAATACTTTTTATTTTTCATTAATATGATAACATTGTTTGAGGAAGTGTGGACTACCACCCCCTCAAAGCGATATGATTCGTTCAAACTAAACATAGAATGTATAAAGGATGATTTTAATTAATAATATGTCACATAAAAAACCTATATATGATATTCATGACATAATTACCTTTATTTAAATATAATATATATATATATATCATTTTCTTTAATACCCTTTCACACAGTTAAAAAGTGATAACGTCGTTCGTGAACATGTGGACCACCGCCTCCTCGACATGATGTGATTCATTTTACATCACAATAATTATATATATAATTATATATGATTAAATAATGGGTTGTTTAAGATATAATTATCTTTCTGGAAAGATATTATGTTACTTACCTTTTTTCCATAACAATCATTGAAAAATGAGAACATTACTCATGTGTACGTACGGCCTACCGTCTCCATGTTCATAACATTAATAAAATTTTCATAACCATATTTAATGATTGATTTTAAAAGTATAATTAATTTATAAATATGATAATTATTTCATGTTTATTATTCTTTATATTTTATATAATGATCCCTTTGACCATAGTTGACCTACCAAAGTTGTTTTTGACACATAAACCAAATTTATTCAAAACACCCAACATAAACATAATTGTTTAAGTAGTTTTATAAAACATAGTAAAGAGTAAAATAAAATTAATGATAAACATGAAAAAGGTTCTCAATAAAGTAGAAAATTAACATAAGTTTATTATACTGGAGGTTAAAGGACATTCACCCAAAAAAACTCAAGATAAGGTATTCTCATCTCACTTTTTGCATCCGTTAGATAAATGTCATGTTAACCACTTACATGTTTTGTGTGGGGTATATACTACCCATTTTATTAAATTATATCATTAATCCTTTTATATTCTTGGTATTTTAAAGTTTCATTTAATATTATTCTTTTATGGGTTTTATGATTTAAAATGTTTCAAAGTGGTATTGGACACTTTGGAATGTTTAAAGATTATTTTCCTCAAGACTAATCCTAATGATTTTCAATGGAATTTCCATTTGAGGAAATTATATTACCATTGTTTAATAAACCCTTTAATTTTCCTCTCCTTTGTTAATCCGTTACCTTTTTCAAGTATTAGTTCCATTTTCCCACTCTTTGGTACTCAAAGTGTTTTAAAAATGTTTTTAAGAAAACCCGAATTCATTTCTCTCTTTAGTTGGAGAACCTATTTTCTTCTAAAAACCATGTTTTATTTTAAAAGAAAAGGTTTTTAAAAACAAAAGGATAATTTCCTAAAGAATGTTTTTATGATATTTTTATAATATTTCCATTCATCAACAATAAAAACCATTTATTTTACTCCACTGTGGATATATTTTATTGATACCATCCTTACTATTCTTATGTATGGTTTACGATTTACTTGGACAATGATAGTATTCATATTCACTTCCTTTATTTATTTGTTGGTATCATTGAAATATTCAATCTCATAAGATCATTTATCATTGAATTTCCCTAAATTATCCATTTAATTTATCATGGATATTAGTATTTCCTAAACCATATACCATTTTACATACGGTTTCTACTTTGGAAGTTATTTGATTATTTGGGGAAATATTGATAATTCTATATTCTTTATTCAATATGGATATTTGATAAGGCATATTATTTATTTTGATATCAGGAATATTTTGGAATAGAAATGGAGGGTGGATCTTGGACTTTATATAGCTCCTCGATGTATCGGTAGGTTCTCGTGAGGCAAATTAGTTATGAAAATTAAACAAGTTTCCATTCATAGTTTTAAACCATCATGTGAAAATTATTGATGGTATATGATTTCATGTGCCTCAAACATGACATAAATTAAGAAATAATTTCCCTTATTTAGTTTTAGTTATTACTAAACCATGAAATTTTGCATCAACATATCTATGGATATATTTCATTTCAGTTAATTGATTAAATGGCATGTGTTTCAGTTTCTTACCTTGTTATATTGATTTTTACTTATCTAGTTATTTGAATGGAATGTGTTTCTAGTTATTATCATAACATATTGTTTATGTTATTCCTTCTTAATATATATTGATTATATGGCTTGTGTTTTTGGTTATTTACCATGTCATAACTATTATTCTCATTGATTCATTATTGTTTTCTATATAATTTACCTTTACTGAGAATATGAACTCGCCCTTATTATATTTCTTTCCCTAGGGATCCAAGAAGTATACTACGAAAGATAAGCAGGTATTTACTAGTTGGAATAAAGATATCCTAGAAGTTTTTTATTTAGAAAGAATAAAAAAATATGTTATAATTAGTGTATTCTTTTGTAATACAAGACTCATTTATGTATCTGGTTTAACAACAATAATAAACTGATCAGTATTTTAGGGATCAATTCCTTGTAATCATGCCAATGTAATTTGTATAAGGCATCAGCTCTGGGATTCTGGGTTCGGTTCACTATAGTTGGTATTAGAGGAAGTTTAGTAGAAACCTTGGGAACTATATTTAGGAAAACATAGGTTAGATAACAAAACCCTAATGTATAATTTGAGGATAAGTATATAATAACACTATATAATTTTTGTAAAGTATAGATTATGTGGGTATTCCTATAAATACATCTTTTTCTGGATACTACAAGTGTACGTGGTTCTAGAAAAGATATACCTAGGTGTAATAACTACAACAAGGTGTTCCAACCCTGACTTGGGATAACCTCGTACATGACAACAAACCTTACTACACACCTGGTTTGACACTTCTGGGGGATATGCTTAGGATAATTCACATTTTCTTCACAAACATTTTGAAGGATTTGAATAGATAATGAAAATTAATGACCTAGATTAAACCTAAGGTGTTTTATATTGAAGATAGGGTATCATGGTTTAGAAATCAAACTAATGATATTATGGATAAACCCTAGACCAAGGAAAGACCTATGTGGAAATAAATGGATGAAGAATTTATCTATAAACTTTATATTAAAAACCATAGTTAAAAGTATATTTAGTGATTAACCTTATTTCAAGGATTTCCATCATATTTTTTTTTTGAAAACTATATTAATTTGGTTTTAGATAAAGATAACCTATGAGTTGGATGAAAACCAATAAAATTTTGAAAGGCCACAGGTCTTGAACCCATGACTGAAGGACGATAAGTGTTTCACACCAACCACTGATTTACGCAATGTCCTGGTTTATTTTTAAATGTTTTTAATTGAAAAATCTAATGAATAAATGTTAATGATGAACCAATAATATCACTTTTAAGGATTAAATATTAATCTATTAACCATATTGGTTTTGGAAAATAGTTAAAGAAAAATAGTTAGACTTGTCACTCCTTTTATAGGCCTTACGATCCTTTAAAATTTTCTTTTAGTGCTTTAGGCACAAAAAGTCATTATTGGTAATTAATTTTTAGGAGTAAAGGGATGAATTAGAATTTTATCAAAGTACAACCAAAATTTAGGATTGTTCATATGAAATTAAAACCTATCAAGTAATAAATTTCCTTATATTCTTAATTAACCAACATTATGAAAATGACTTCAAAATAAAATGTTATCCTAGTACCTTAATTTCTATTAAACCTATGGTCTTCTAAATCATTGTAGATTTATGTCTTTGAGGGCCTCAACTTTTTATTAATCATTCAATTTTTTGTTATTGATGACCTCATTCACTCCCTATAAATATTTACGCTTTTTCTCTAAGTGTGTATCTCTAATTTCTACAGATGTTCTCCTACTTAGAAACCTAGTTACATGGTAGTCCATGTTACCTTTATACTTCTCATTCTATATTATCTATATATTTTTTTTACAAATCCTTCTCATGATGTGGGATTTTCAAAAAAATATATCACCAATATTGATTTTAAATTGCAAGGATGCAATTTAATTAATGTGGGGAGAATATAATACCCTAAAATTCTAAAATAAAAATTTGTATCTAATAACATTTATGACATGCATCGACAAGAATGTAGGGGAATATAATATTCTAAGACTCTACTATATATTTACTATTTTAAATAAATTCAACACATGATATATCATTTAATGCACACAAAATCGAGTTAGATTACGTTACATGCAAGAGTGACCTTCCTTGATAGCTTGGGTTACACGAAAAATTGACCATCCTCGATAGATTTTGTTACATGAAATAGATACCTTTCTCAATAGTTTTCATTATATACAAGACTAGGTTTCACCAAACAATGATATATTATTAATAAAATATTATTATTTAATATATTATGATACATATTAGCTATTATGTTAGCATTTATGAATAGTATTAACAGACTTATGAAAAATTAGGGTTTATATCAATGAAAAATGAATTCATCGGTTACCAACTAATGAGAAATGAAAATAAGAACCAATTGGATATAAAAATAAATATTATTATTTATATGCATCTAAAAGAGTTTTTGTCTTAATAAACATAGTTAAATATAATTAGTGAATGATTTTAATGAAATATATATTTTATATATTCAATAAAATATTTTTTATATTCATCCATTATGTTTGATATTTATAAGATAAGAACAAACCATATTTTAAACATAAAAACCTATATTTTTATAACGGCAATTTTACCACCTTTTAAGGGAGAACCCATTTTAAATATGTATTTTGACAGTTTAATTTATTTCATATGTCAAAATAAATTTCATATTTAAAATATAAGCATAATAATTAGTTTATGGTGAATTTTTTATATTTTTTGGAAACATATCACTTTTTAATGAATAGTTAAAAATACGGCATTTTAGTTCAAAACTACTTTTTCATCTGATTTATTTATAAGGTTAAATTATTTTTTATATTGTTTTTAAAGTTTAATTTGATTATATTTTTATCAATTAATCCAATTTAGGTTATTATAATCAATTTCACTTTAAACATGACCATAAAAACATAGCAAACTTTGGACATTTTTACTTTAGAAACTTGCGTTGTCATCCCGCTTACAGGGTGAATTTTAACTTAATTTCTACCACTTATGTGATGGAAATTTGGAAAAATGGATTCCATATTTGGAATTAGAATAATTTATAATTTCTAATAAGACCAACTTTTTTTTTGACCAAAAATATTAGTAAAAGTAATTAAAATTAATTAGAGTTATTAAGGTAAAATTAAGCTTAATAAAGGACTAAACCTTTAACTTAGGGGACCAAATGACCTATAAACTTGTCCAAAACATATTTTATTGTCATAATTCATCAATTAAAATTCCATTATTTATTTATTTTTTTGTTTTTTATGACTTTTTTTAGTTAAGAACATGTGTACACCTAACTTGTTTCCAAAAATTCCAAGTGAGTCATTTTCCTTTCCTATAAAAGGCCACCACCTCTCCCCATTCCTCACACTTCTCAAACCACTTAGGTTCGGCCAATATATTTCCATATATATTCTAAAAATCCCTAAACTGGACCATGAAACCTCCCTTATTTCATAAATCCTTCCAAGAATCCTTTTGGTACAAACCAAAAGTAGTTACTGGATTAAGGGGTAACGTCTTCTCTCAAGAATTTTAATTTTATTTACATTCTCCAACGCCTCATCTATTATTATTACATTATTATGTAACAAAAAAAGTGTACAAAATATACTGGGATTTTTTTATGTAATTTTTTCTACCTACACTTACACACACTTTCATCTAATGGGTAACGAACATACTATTTCTATGTACGGTGATCCACTACCTCATGAAACGATGATTGGTCATTTTTTCCTTACCACCTATCACGATGGAAATTATGATATAAATTATATATATATGTGATATATATGATATTTATTATGTCCTTATACTTTTCTAATCCATTTATAACACATACCTTTAATAATTTCCATTTTGCGTTAATATGATAACATCGTTTGAGGTAGTGTGTACTACCGCCCCTTCAAAGCGATGTGATTCGTTCACACTAAACATAGAAAGTATAAAGAAAGGTTTTAATTAAAAATATGTGATATAAAAAATCTCTTTATTATATTCATGATATAATTACCTTTCTATAAATATACTATATATATATATATATATATATCATTTTCTTTATTGCCCTTCCACACACTTAAAAAGTGATAATGCCATTCATGGACATGTGGACAACTGCCTCCTCGACACGATGTGATTCCTTTTACATAAAAAATTATATATATATTTATATATATATAATTATATATTATTAAGTAACATGTTATTTATGATATAATGACAATTATGTAAATATATGGTGTTACTTACATTATTTCCATAACAATCATTGAAAAATGAGAACGTTACTCATGCATACGTATGGACTTCCATCTCCATGATCATAACATTGATTCATTTTTCATAACCAAATTTAATGTTTGGTTTTAAAAGTATAATTAATGTATAATTATGATTATTTCATGGTTATTATTCTAAAGATGTTATATAATGACCCCTTTGACCATATTTGACCTACTAAAGTCGTTTTTGACATATTACCCTAATTTGGTCAAAACACCTTATGTAAATATAACTGTTTAAGTAGTTGTATACAACATAGTAAAAAATGAAATAAAATTAATGATAAACATGAAAAAGTTTCTCAAGGAATTATAAAATTAACATAAGTTTATTATATAGGAAGTTAAAGGACATTCACCTGAAAGGAAACTCAAGGTAAGGTATTCTCATTTCACTTTTTACATCTATGAGATAAATGTCATGTTCACCACTTAAATATTTTGTGTGGTGTATCAACTACCACTTTTGTTATATTTTATCATTAATGTTTATATATTCATGGTATTTTAAAGTTTCATTTAATATTATTCTTTCATGAGTTTTATGATTTAAAATATTTCAAAGTGGTATGGGACACTTTGGAATGTTTAAATATTATTTTCTTCAAGGGTAATCCTAATGATCATTAAATGAAATTTCCATTCAAGGAAATTATATTAAAAAATTTCAATAAAGTCTTTAATTTTCCTATCCTCTATTAATTAATGATCTTTTTTAATTATTAGGGCCATTTTTCTACTCTTTGGTACTCAAAGTGTTTTAAAAATGTTTTTAAGAAAACCCGAATTAATTTCTCTCTTTAGTCGGAGAACATGTTTTATTTTAAAAATCATGTTTTATTAAAATGTTTTCAAAATTATTTTAAAATTATTTGGTATAGAATTTCTTACCCATTTTTTATTTTACCAATTTTTTCAAAGGAATCTTCTTGTCTCTTTCCCGATAATGAATTTTTCAAACCTTTTTACCATGCAAAATAAATGTTCTTTTACATCATATGGAAAGTATGAATTTACTCACTATCATTTACTTGAAGCTTCCTTTTCATGTCTAAAAGGATAATTTTTAAATAAAATGTTTTTAAAAGAGATTTTCAAAGAAAATTTTTTTTAAAAGGTTTTTCAAAACAAAAGGATATTTTCCTCAAGAATGTTTTTATGATATTTTTATAGTTTTTACATTCCTTAAAAACAACAACCCGTTATTTTACTTCATTGTGAATATGTTGTATTGATACCATGCTTATTATTCCTATGTATGGTTTATGATTTATTTGTCCAAGGATAGTATTCACATTCACTTCCTTGATTTATTTGTTAGTCCCCTTGAAATATTCAATCACATATGATCATTGAACATTGAATTTATCTAAATTATCAGTTTCATTTATCATGGATATCACTATTGACTAAAATGTATACCATTTTACATATGGTTTCTACTTTGACAGTTATTTGAATATTTAGAGAAATATTAATAATTCTTTATTATTTATTCAATACGGATATTTGATCAGGCATATTATTTATTTTGATATGAGGAATGTTTTGGAATGACAATGATGGGTGGAGCCCATAATTTATATATCTCCTTGATGCATCAACAGGTTCTCATGAGAAAAATTAGTTTTGCAAATTAAATGTGTTTCTATTCATAGTTTTAAACCGTCTTGTTAAAGTTCTTGACGGTATATGTTTTCACATGTCTCATACATGACATCCATTAAGAAATCATTTCCCTCATTTAGTTTCAATTATTATTCATCGATGAGATTTTGCATCAACATATCTATAGATACATTTTATTTTAATTCATTAATTAAATGTCATGTGTTTTGGTTTCTTACCTTTCCATATTTATTTTCCCTTGTCTAGTTATTTGAATGGAATGTATTTCTAGTTATTACCTTTACATATTGTTTATGTTGTTCCTTCTCAATATATTGATTATATGGCATGTGTTTTCAATTATTTACCATGTCATAACTATTATTATCATTGATTCATTATTGTTTCCACTATACTTTACCCTTACTAATTATCTGATCTCACCCTTATTATGTTTCTTTCCCCAGGGATCCAAGAAGTGTACTATGAAATATATATAGGAATTTTCTAGTTAGAATAAATTTATCCTCGAAGTTGTTTATTTAGAAAGAAGAAGAAAATATTTTAATTAGTGTATTATTTTGTAATACAAGAATCATTTATGTATCTGGTTTACCAAGACTACTAAATTGATCTGTCCTTTAAGGATTGATTTCTTGTAATCGTGCTAATGTAATTAATAGCAGACAATGGCTCCGGGCTTCTAGGGTTGGGTCACTACAGTTCATGTATTTCTATCTATATTAAATATAAAACTAGATAGTGTATGGATTGATATGTAGTAATCATAATAAAAAAATATAAATCACACTATGTTATATCTATAATAATCACATGTGGTAATTTCGGAAAATAGTATCATGTAAATTGATATTCTTAACCGTAAAATGTGATATATCATACCTTTATATTTATTTCAATGATTAACTTATATATTTAATCATAAATTACTCTTAGAATTCTATTTTTATGTTTCATATTCTAGAGATAAATTTTTAATAATCAATTTTCAAAAATATATTTTAATATAATTACATAGAATTGTATATAAAATTGAAACAAGATGTATATATGTTTTGGTGATCAACCCAGCCCGAAGCCCATTGAGATTTTTATTTATTTTTGGATAATCCCCTTTAAAACTAGGTTGAGCGGGAATCCTTACATGAAACGTGGTCCTAGAGTTACAAGGCCCAATACATGACCCAAAGTCCCAAAGACCCGACTACACTAGAACTACCCCTACCCAGTATCAGCTTCATTGATGGTGCCTAGTTACCCACCTCGCATGGCCGATCAGCTAGAATTTTCTCATGCATAGATGCACAGTACCTAGTACCAATGGTGGTTTTCATACCCTCTTATTCTTCCAAACTGATTAGATCTGCTCTGATGGCTGCTACTTGCTCTGATTCCTCTTTGGGGGCATACTCCCATGTGATCAGACCTAACTACTTCATGTCCCAAAGGCCCTATGTCCTGAAATCCATTTGGACTGAAGGCTTAATGTGGCCTAGAGGTCCTATGGAGCAATGGCCTATGGTGGCCTGAAGGCCCAAATATGTGGCTCATAGGCCTGAGTCAGATGAATAGTTCTTTAGCTATAGTAGTTTCTACAGTATCCATTGTAGTAACTATTGCAGTAACTCAGAGATTCACCCCCACTAGGATTTGATCCCAGACTTCATCTGGGGTTACAGGGTGTGTTGACCACTTGGCTACCACCTCAACTACATATATATATGAATTTTATTGATCAAACAAAACAATAAAGATTTAAACCTTAATAAATTCTTCCAAAAATATAGTGTTGCAATCCTTAGGTAGTAAGAAAAATATTGTAACAAATGATATATATAAAAAAATATCATTATGCCAAAAAATATCATTTAGTGGTGGTTTTTTTTGGCATTTAATGGTAGTTTAAATCATCATAAAATGAGGCATCGTGAAATATTTCACTATGCTTTAAAAAACTTGTGTGAAGTAGTTTCACAGCGGTTTTTAATTTCTTTTAAATTTTTTAATTTATTTATTATTCATTATTTATTATTTATTGTTTATTGTTTATTATTTATTGTTTATTACTTATTACTTATTACTCCCACCATTCTTTAGCCCACCCACACTCACCTTGCAAACCTTTACCACTCCACCAATCTCTCGTGTGGAAACAAAATAGACTTTAATATACTTATATATATACATGTATATATATGCATGTGTGAATACATATATTTATTCATAATTTACAAATACATACATATAAAAATATAATTACATGTAAATATTTTAATGATATGGGAATAATATATATAAATGTATATAAATATACATAAATATATATAAATATTTATAAACATAAATAAATATTTATAAATATAAATGAATTTACATAAATATATATAAATACATATAAATACATATAAATACAAATATATATATATATATATATATATAATTAAATATAATTATACATATATATGGACATAATATATATATATATATAAATAAATTTACAAAAATTTATATAAATAAATATATTACATATATGTATATATATATTTAAATATAATTGTGTATATATATATAGACATAATATATATAGATACAAAGAAATATAAATATATATAAAAATATAAATAATTAGATATAAATATCTATAAATATAAATAAATTTATATAAATATATATATATACAAATATATACATATCCACATAATATATATAAATAATATAAATATAAATACATATTAATACACACATATATATATATAATTAGATATAATTTTTTATATGTATATATATACAAACTTAAATAAATAAATATATAAAAATCAAATTAATGTAAATATATTTGGGTGTGTGTGTGTTAATAAATTCATATAAATATCTAAAAATAAATATAAATATAAATAAATTCACATAAATACACACACACACATAGAGAGAGATATATATATCTACATCATATATATATATATAAACATTTATAAGTATCAATAAATATAAATAAATATAATTATACATAAATATGAATAATTATACATAAATACATATAAATATCAATAAATATATAAATACAGAAATATATATATATAGCTCTAATTCCATATTTATTATTTTTCGATAAGATCGCTTTTTAACTAGGTTGAGGGAGAACTCTTAAATGACCCAATGCCCTAGAGGCACAAAGGCCTGAATTACATGGCCTGAGGGAATAAAAACCTTACATATTTTTTTGAACTGACTATACTGGAATAACCCACCCCATCACCTCTTTGATTATGTGCCTAGATCCCCATCTAATGTTCCTAATGGCATGCAGTGCCCCGAGTATTGCTACACGGGTTGATGGCATGTCCACTATATCCCTCCTTCAATCTTGGGTCAGGTTCACTCCACATAATGACTAATACTACTCTGATTCATTAGCCTGAGGTTTCTCTAGTAAAAAGGACTTTGTCTGCTCCATGGCCTGGAGGTCTTGTGGCCTAAAGGCCCTTGATGGCCTGGAAGCCTTGTGGCCTGAAGGCCTAATTGTGGACCGACAGCCATATATCCAAAATACCATTGAATAATCAAAGGCCTTATGTCTCATAGGCCAAATATTGTAGCCTAAAATCCCAATTCAAGTGAGTGTAATCCTGGGGGATAGATTTCATCTTCACTGAAAAAAGACAAGAAGACCCCCTTAAACGAAGCTGAAATTTCATTGAATTTTCATAAATTAGGGTTGTTTAAAGTTCAAGTCATATTATATACTTATCTTAAGATATTAATTAATTTATTAATTTTTTATATTGCCAAATTGTTATTTAATTTCTATTACACAATATTGGTAATAAATTTTTAATTGATATTAATTTATAATTATTTTATAAAACATTTTTCACTAAATCTGTTATATATTAAGTGTAAATATATATTTAGTATTATAAAAATCATATTTAATAAAATATATTATATCTATCTCAATATAAATATATTTATATACTTAAATATGATATTTAATAGTATATAAACTGTTTTTTATGAAGTATACCTTTTATCAGCATAAAATATAGATTAATATAAATATTTTTTTATAATTTAAATATATATATATATAATTAAATAAAATTATATAAAATTTAAAATAATATAGTGAATTTATATATAAATATATAAATATATAAATAATTTCTAATTAATAATTTATAATTAGTAAATAATTAATAATTAGAAATTAAAAATTATTAAAAAAATTATATAAAAAATTAAAATTATTAATTATTAATTATTAACATGTAAATAAAATTTTAATTAATTAAAAAAAATTATGAACTGTTATTAATTTCACAATGGTGTTTTAAAAATCGCTGCTAAAATTTAAGTATAAATTCAAATTTAGAGGCCATTTAAACATTTTCTAATTCACTGTGATTTTTTAATAAACCCCCATGAATTAGCAGTGGTTTTCTAAAATTGCTGCTAAAACACTAAAATGAAACATTTAGTAACAGTTTTCAAAACCACCACTAAAAACTGCCATATCATAATGGCACAAAGGCCTTCATTTTTTTTATTATTTTTTATAATCCACCTTTAAAGGGGTGAGGTGGAACCCTTACAAGGAAATAAGGCTTAGAGACAATTACATAACCCGTAGGTCTTAGAGGAAATCACCTAGACAGACAACTAGAAATTGTACCTTCCCCAGCATATGTCATGAATATCAGTATTCCACCTTCACAGGGTTGGTCGGCTAGTTGTCCTTCATGCAGAGCTACACAGGTGCGGACCCAATGGAAAATTCATACCCTCTCATTCATCTAATTCTTTTTAGCTTTTCTCTGGTGAAAATTCCTGCTCGGAATCCTCATCTGGATTCATCTCCTTGTAGAGTCTATCTAGTCATTAAGCACACTTTCAAGTTGCCCGAAGGCCTTAAGGTAGCCTGTAGGCCTTGAGGTGGCCCAAAGTCCTTAAAGGTGTCCCAAAAGCCTTACTAACCCAAAGGCTTGGGTGTCCCAAAGGCCTTAAAGTCTCCAATCCCAAACTGGTGGCCTAAGGTAAATAGTTTTGGCTGCTATAGTACCAAACAGTAATTGTTACAATACTTCTATAGTACCCAGAATTATGCCTCTACCTAGTTTCGAACCTGGGTATCGTTTATCTTATATTTCATGAAATATATGAAATATTATATCATGTGGGTTTTCTTTTGTTCTTCAGTTTTTCACAATTTTTAATTCGGGATTTCATAATTTTTAGTATTCTTTTTATTATTTAGGGTACGTTATGGCATTTTGAATGAGACTTTCACATATATAATTAGGTAAGAACACGCACACACATATTATATATATATATATATATATATATATCATCCTTTTACATATTACCTCATGGCAAGGAGAATATTTACATTAGCAAGGGTACATATATATGTGTGTGTGAAGGTGTATATACATGTAATCATGAAGCGGGTTTGGATTACCAGTATCAAAAGCAGCGCGTTTTGATGTAGGTTCCCTATGTAAAAGCCTTTAATTTGGAAAATATAATTTCTTTCTTGTTTTATTGGGTGTTTTATTATATTATAAAGTAATTATAATATGAAAATGGTTGTGATAGATGAAATTAGACCCTTTTTCATGTTTTGTTATACTTTGGCTATGGGTTTTCTATGATGAAACGTGTTTCAAAGAAATGTGTTTTGAAAGGTGAAACACACAAGTGCTTGATTTAACGTCTAAAATATTTTATTTATAAAAATTGGAAATTTTCAAGGTTGTTTAAACCCTTTGGATGGTGTTTTACTTAAAAATTTAATGACATTTTAACTTTCCAAAAACTTTCAAAAATGTTTTTCAAATAGTAAAAGATTGTTTTCAAATGATGAGGCTTAGTTGGTACCTTTGAATGTTTTATTGGATACAGGGAACCTACATGGATACTGTCCATTCTAGGAGGAATTCACACAGATGGTGTCGGGAGGTGGGCCTTAGAATGTATGGTATCTTTCCTTGTGTTCATTCTTGCTTCCTCACATCCCACGTCTTTTATAGCCATGGGATCCTAGGAGTATTAGTGAGAGTCAAGAGACAATTTCTATATAGTCTCGATTAGATGGACTAGATCCCTATAGAGTAGCCATGAAGGTTGTGCCACTGATGAGGCTAGTTGAGAGCATCTAGTTTGGTTATTGACTTTGGATCACATCGATAGGCTGACAGATGGATTCTGAACTAATTGCATCTAAGGTTTCTTCACTTGGTGTTTAGGTATATCACATGATAATTGTTTCAAATTTATTCTACCTTACCTCATTTTGTGATGTTTTAATAAAATCATTTCAACTATTATATTTCCCCATAAAATTATAATATCATCACTTATTTACTTATACTCTATTTTAAAATGTTTTTTCACTAAAACATTTTATTTCACTACATGTTTCTACTTTATAAAATAATTTATTGTAAATATTTCATTATTTGGAAACTATTTTGGAAAATGGATAGGAAAATGGTTCTTTTCAAAATTATTATCTTTTTACTTGTCTTTTAGGAAATGAAAACCTTATTTTAAATATATGTATTTTAAACTTGCATGACATAGTTTTCCCTTTAAAGGCTAGGCATAGAGAGTAGTTTATTCAGGAACACTTAAGGAGTTTTAATACTCATGCCCATATCTCTATCTTTGTTTTTAACTTATGGTGCATCTTCTAACTTGGTCTCAATCTCCCTAGAGTGACGTTGGTTCAATAATGGTTGGTGACCTGTAGGGTTACATAGAGGTTTGTCAAAATTTTATTTTCATTCTGCTGCTAGTGTTTATTTTTATTGTTCAGTTTTTATTTATTTATTTTTTAGTTTTTCATGGGTTAAATATTTTCCAATTGAGTTATTATTGATGTCTGACACTAGTTTTCATTTTAGGAGATTCATGAAAACCACTCAGGCCTTATCATGGGTCAGCTTAGGTGATCGGTTCGAGGTCGACCCGAGTTGGTTCATGACAAAATGGTATCAAAGTAATTATCCCTTGTTATTTGGGGATGTTTAATAGTTTGTAGCTTGGATTATTAGAATTTAAGTGGTCGGTCATGGGTAGGTTCTTGATCACCACCTATTTATAAGGACACTTAAATTTCCAGGGTGTTCCGAGATGGTTGTGCCTCAAAATATGAGGTTGGTTCTCAGATGTTTTTAAGGTTTTTTATATTTTTTCATGTATTTCTAATTGGATTTTAGATTTAGTGTATTGTTTTGAGAAACTCCAAATATTGGAGTGGATTTTTTTAGAGGGACTTAAATGGTTCATGGTTATTTTTCATGGTTCGTAAAACTATGTGTAGACTATGAAACCTCCTCTATTAACCTCCAGTGTTCTCACATAAATGGTGCACAATCGGCCAAATCACGCATCCAAGCTGTGTATAGCTGATGTTTTTTTTAATTTTTGGGAATTTTGACCTATTGAGTGTTGAGTTTATTTTTTTATTCTTGGTGTGAGTCTGAGTTTATTTTTGGGTGTTTCTCCTAGGTTTGAATTTATGTTTGGTATTTAAAAACCTAGATTTATAAAATAAAATCTTTGAGTTCTTTGAAAATGAAATAGGAATTGTTTTGAAAATGGAAGGGAAGTTGTTTTAGGGTTTTGAAAGGTTTTAAAAATGTTTAATGAAAAGTGAGTTGGGAATTTGACAAAAAAAATCTTTGATGATTAAAGGTGGTTTTAAATTGGTTGGGATATTTTAAGGAATGATTTGTAAATTTATTTGACCATTGGTATTCCTTATGAATTCCCACATATATGAATGTATGTGTATAGGATCATTAGTAAGAATGGGAAGGTTCTTAATTGGACGCAGGTTGATATATGTTTATATATATATATTATTCTTTATAGGACACCATTGTTAAGTTACAAACCTTTTTGGTTTATTCTTTTTTTCTAAAGGTGTTTTCAAAATTAGGGTTTCAACTTTGGATGGTTGAGGGTTATTTGGCATTTATTTTTGAGTTTTTAGATTTCCTTTTGGGAATTTTTTGTTTTGTTTCATAAAATTTTTGTTGTATTAGTGATTTGTGATTGAGTTATTGATTTATGTTTGAGATGTGGAGTTTTAATTTATGGTATTTCTTGATTTGGTTTTGTGTTTCTTGTTTTTATAATATACCCCCACTAAGATCTGAGAAATTCTAAAATTATTTGCGAGTGGATCTTCAACTGTATGTATGTGGTTAATCAATTATTTCCTTATTCGTTTGGATTGTTCTGGATATAGAGCCTAGTGGTCCTTAGTATCAGGAATTCATTTAGAAGTTCTAGGACTTGAACCCTCCTCATTTCCTCAGGAAATGGGATACTAGGAAAGATGAAAAATAGTTACAAAGAATTGAGGATATTTTCATTCATCTAGAATTCCTTTAGCCTCTTAAGCTCAAGTTTTCCACCCTTATGCTGGAAGTATAATTATAAAAGTGGTGGAAGTCCATTTACCAGTCCAAACCATAGAAGGGGCATTCATGGGAAAACTTCAAGGCCTTTTTCATTCGGTGGTATTTCTCTAAATCTATAAAGGTACCAAAGAAGATGGAGTTGTACCATATCATGCAAGGAGATTTAATAGTTTTAGAGTACGATAAGAGTTTTGCTAAGTTGGTATTGTATCACCCAGAACTTTTCTAAGATGAATCCTTAAAGGATCAGTTCTTTGAAAAGGGTCGCCAATCAGAACTGTTTAAAGTAGTGTCATCATTTCCCAAAACTTATAAAGAAGTAGCGAGGCATACTATTCAGACCGAGGACAATTTGGCTAGAGATCCAGATATGTTTGGCATCTCACCTATCCCTGGGAGTAGTGATGGTGGATCCAAGAAATGGAAAGGTAAGGGAGCTATGTCTTGCCTATTGGGAAGTGATATGAAGTGTATGTCATGTTTCTTCTCACTAGAATCATCTGGGAGTAATATTTGGGTGTTCCATTAGTATGGAAAGATGGGGCACAAGAAGTTTTTGTGTCCAAAAGCACCAAAGACCTACTGTACTTGTGGATGTTGGGGTCATCTGCAACATTTTTTTAGGTTGTTTCTAGGAAGCGACATAGAGCTAGATCCACCCCTTTGAAGGACCCCCCATACCATTTGGAGAATCATGGTGTTGATATAGACTCTTTTTATACACTAATACAAATAAGGCTTTTAAAATTTCTAGAAACCGCTTTTAATAGTTCTATAAAAGTGTTGTTAATTGCGATGAAGATAAAGGGGGGTTCCCATTAACTTCGCTATTTTAAGCATTGATAAAGGACCAATTTATCAACTCTTAATTAGTGATGATAAAATGGGCCTTTATCAGCACTCAAAATAGAACTGATAAATTCCTAGTTGTCTGTGATGTACTATTTATTTAACAGCACACCCAGCGCCTACACACCTACACAAAACAGCACCTGCATATGAACAAATCATAGAAGAATGAAATAGTGCACATAAGAGTTTAGAAAAAAATGCTATATACATTTACTTGACATCATGAATACAGAAAAACATACTATTATATACATTTAAAACAATTTTTTATATGGTTAAAATTACAATTATCCAACAAATAGTTAAAAACATTAATGTTTCATCCTTTGGCATATGTGATCCCCTCTCAAAAATTATTTTCCATGGTATTAGTTTCCAAAAAAAGTATCCGAACTCAATAAAAAAATCCACCTATATAAGAAAAAAAATATTATGTTAGTACTACACTAATGAAATAAATTAAGAATTAATATGATAGAATACATTAATAAAATGTTAATTTTTAATAAAAAAGTCACATTTGGAGTTATACCAGTCACATCGTGCATTGTATTGAGGTGGGGTTGATTACTACATGTCAAAAATGAGTCATAGATCATTGTTTTAAAATATTAAAACAATCCAAATGGGTTTGCTCAGTTTTGAGTATGTCACTTGTTCTTTTACTAAAATTAATATCAAATTTAGACACATTTGGATTTATATCAGTCACACCATGTTTTGGATTGAGGTTTGGTTGATCCATACACATCAAAAATGAATCATTAATTGTTTTTCTAAAGTATCAAAATAATTCGAATTTGTTTTCTTGGTTTTCAATATGTCACTTGTATTTTTTTCTAAAATTAATGTCAATTTTAAATAAAAAGAGACACTTTGAGTCATACCAGTCGCATTGTGTGTTGAATTTAGGTTCGTTTGATTCCTACATGTCACAAATTAATTATGGATCATTTTCTTAAAGTATCAAAACAATCCTAATGTGTTTTCTCGGTTTGTAATATGTCAGTTGTGTTTTTTTACTAAAATGTCATTTCAAATTGGAAACACGCATTTTGAGCCATATTGGTCACATCGTGTGTTTTTTTGATATGAGACTGCTTCATACACGTCATAAAGAACTTATGAATAATTATCTTAAATTATGAAGACAATTGGAGTGGGTTTTCTTGGTTTTTAGTGAGTGACGCATTTTGATCTAAAATGTCAATTTTAAACTGATAACAAACACTTTTAGCCATACCGGTCAAAAAAATGCATAATATTGAGGTGTGGTTGATTATAACACATCACAAATGACTCATGGATCATTTTCCTAAAGTATGAAATCAATCTGAATGCGTTTTATTGGTTTTCAGTATGTCACTTGTGTTTTTTTCTAAAATTATTGTCAATTTTAAATAAAAAGAGAAACTTTGATTCAAACCAATAACATTGTGCATTTAATTGAGGTGTTTTCGATTCCTACATGTCACAAATGACTTATGTATTGTTGTCCTAATGTATCAAAAGAATCTGAATGTGCTTGCTCAGTTTATAGTATGTCAGTTTTGTGTTTTTACTAAAATGTCATTTCAAATTGGAAACACGCATTTTGAGTCATACCGGTAGCATCTTGCATTGGTTTGATATGATAATGCTTCATACACATAAAAAAGAACTTATGAATCACTATCCTATATTATTAAGACAATTCGAGTGAGTTTTCTTGGTTTTCAGTAAGTGACACGTTTTGAGCTAAAATGTCAATTTTAAACTGATAACAGACACTTTTAGACATATCGATCACACTGTGTATTGGATTGAGGCATAGTTAATTTATAAACATCAAAAATGACTCATGTATAATTTTCCTAAAGTATCAAAACAATATGAATGTTTTTGCTTGGTTTTCAGTATGTCACTTGTGTTTTTTTCTAAAATTAATGTCAATTTTAAATAAAAAGAGACACTTTGAGTCATACCAGTTGAATTGTGTGTTTAATTGAGGTATGGTTGATTCATACATGTCAAAAATTACTTATTAATCATTTTCCTAAAGTATCAAAACAATCCAAATGTGTTTTCTTAGTTATTAGTATGTCAGTTGTGTTTTATTACTAAAATGTCATTTCAAACTAGAAACATGCATTTTGAGTCATAGAGGTTTCATCATTCATTGGTTTGATATGATACTACTTCATACATGTCAAAAAGAACTTATGAATTGTTATCATAAATTATAAAGACAATTGGAGTGTTTTTTCTTGGTTTTTAGTGAGTGACATGTTTTAAGCTAAAATGTCAATTTTAAACTGATAATAGAAACTTTAAGCCATACCAGTAACACCATGCATCATATTGAGGTACGGTTGATTCATACACATCAAAAATTACTCAAGGATCATTTCCATAAAGTATCAAAACAATACGAATGTGTTTGATTGGTTTTTAGTATGTCAATTGTGTTTTCTTCTAAAATTAATGTCAATTTTAAATAAAAATAGACACTTTGAGTCATACCAGTCACATTGGGAATTGAATTAAGGTGTGGTTGATTCCTATAGGTAAAAAATGACTTATGGATCATTTACATAAAGTATCAAAACAATAGAAATGCATTTACTTAGTTTTCACTATGTCAGTTGTGTTTTTACTAAAATGTCATTTCAAAATGGAAACACATATTTTGAGTCATACCGGTCACATCATGTGTTTGTTTGATATGATACTACTTCATACACATCACAAAGAACTTATGAATCGTTATCCTAAATTATGAAGACAATTGGAGTGGTTTTTCTTGGTTTTCAGTGAGTAATACATTTTGAGCTAAAATGTCAATTTTAAACTGATAATAAAAACTTTTAGCCATACCGATTACATCATGTATCGGATTTAGGTGTGGTTGATTCGTACACATAAAAAATGACTCATGGATAATTTTCCTAAATTATCAAAACAATATGAATGCATTTTCTTGGTTTTCATTATGTCACTTGTGTTTTTTTCTAAAATTAATATCAATTTTAAATAAAAAGAGACACTTTGAGTCATACCAGTCACATTGTACATTTAATTGAGGTGCGGTCAATTCCTAGATGTCACAAATGACTTGTGGATAGTTTTACTAAAGTATAAAAACAATCCTATTGTGTTTTCTCAATTTTTAGTATATCAGTTGTGTTTTTTACTAAAATGTCATTTCAAACTGGAAACACGCATTTTAAGTCATACCAGTCGCATCATATGTTGGTTTGATATGAGACTGTTTCATACACATCATAAAGAATTTATGAATCTTTATCCTAAATTATGAAGACAATTGGAGCGGGTTTTCTTGGTTTTCAGTGAGTGACACGTTTTGAGATAAAATGTCAATTTTAAACTAATAACATACACTTTTAACCATACCGGTCATACCATTTGAGAGATTGAGGTGGGGTTGATTTGTACACATCAAAAATAACTCATGGATCATTGTCCTAAAGTATCAAAACAATCCCAATGTTTTTTCTTGGTTTTCATTATTTCACTTGTGTTTTTTTCTAAAATTAATGTCAATTTTAAATAAAAGAAGAAATTTTGAGGCATACCAATCACATTGTGAGTTGAATTCAAGTGCGGTAAATTCATATAGGTCAAAAATGACTTATTGATCATTTACCTAAAGTATTAAAACAATTGGAATTAATTTTCTCAGTTTTTAGTTTGTCACTTGTTCTTTTTACTAAAAATAATGTCAATTTTAAATAAAAAGAGACACTTTGAGTCATAATGGTCACATCGTGTGTGGTATTGAGGTGGGGTTGATTTTTACACATTTCAAGTGACTTATGGATCATCTCCCTGAAGTATCAAAATAACTAAATGTGTTTACTCAATTTTTAATAGGTCAATTACTCTGATACCAACTATAATGACCTAAACATTTAATGAATTGATATCACATATGAGTAGATTAATATTTCTTACATAAAAGAAATAAATAAAACATAAATATGAAACAATGAATTAATTTTATGGACAATGATTTTACTGTGAAAACATCAAAATTGCCTCTGTGATTGAGTAGACACATCATAGTTACTCTTCCTGTAAAGGCATGTCACATGGACAAAAATATTCTAAAATAAATGAACCATGTAAGGAATAATGAAAATCAAATCAACATTTCATTATATAATTTTCCATTAAAATAGAGATATTATATCATAACATTACCTTTACATCTTTCCAGAGGGTTTCTTTGGTCTAGATATAAGCTAATAATAAGACTAATGATTCTTTGTGTACTTCACTGTTGTTGGTTAACTATCGCTTAGCATAGAATCTGATTTGAACTTCCGATATAGCTTCCCCATGATACTCTCATCCCACACCATCTTTATGATATCATCATTATGGTTGTAGGAAGAGAAGGAAAAGTGAAGGATGAATGATGATATCATAGAGATGGTGTCGAATGAGAGCATCACTAGGATGTCTGATTGGAAGTTCAGATCAGATACTATGCTAATCAGTAGTTAACCAGCAGTATTGAAGAATTCTTAGTTTTGTTATTAAATTTTTGAGTAATTCACAACCAATATTCTTATAAAACACTACATCAGTAGAAACAACAACATAAATGACCAAAATACATAATATAAATGATATATGCCATAATATTTTAGGTCTAGTGCTTTTGGAAATAAGGAAACATAAAGAACTAGTTCATAGGATTCTCTCATTAAGTTATTCTTTACTAGAAAGATAAATCATTTCTAAAACCATTCTTCATAACCTAAGGATATGAAACATAATAAAGGGTGATCATAGATGCTAAAAAAGTATAAAAAAGAGAGATATCAATGATCATATAAGGATAACATAAGTATTAGGAATTCACATTCATCCTATTTGTGTACAATCTTCCATCAGGTATGTTGCCCATTCATTTCTAAACACATCTATATCATCTTGTGAATATGATTTTTTGTGACAGTCATGGAAGTACTGAAAAAATATAAATACACAAAGGATTAATAAATATTTTAAATGAACTAGTAATTATTTTCAAAAATACCTCTTCAGGGATGCTAGTTTGTTGATGAAATATGATCTCTTTCATAAATTTACAAACATAATAACCATAGTCCTTTTCTTTTGTTTGTTTTGAACAATGTAGAAACTTTAATAAAAATAAGTAATTTGTTTTGATATGTGTTTGTATAGTGCAATCTTATTATATATACCATGATAGTTTTCCATTTTTAGATCTCGTGGGTGTTCTTATCCTTAGGCCATGGATTCATTCCATGAAGTAGACGATATTGATGCACCACCCTATCATAACAGAATCTTCATTAAAAGATAATATAAATTATATAAATAGATTTTTAGTTCTAAAATGTTGGATCTAGTGTATTACAAATTGAAAAATTCCATCATGTGTGGTCTGTTTGTTGGATATCCATGCATTGAATCCATAAAATAAATCTTTGGAGTATCCAAATTGACTGTAATGAGCATCCAATGCTGCCTAAAAACACAAAAAGGAATAAGTAATGAAAGAAATGAAAATATAGTTGATATGATTAAATTGTATAGTTTTACCCCAACATCGTTGGTATTAAAAAGAGTCAGTCATCTGTAATTTTGTTTTCAAACTATTTGAGCAGGGATAACATTATTTCACCCTCTTTTTCAGAATTTATTTCTTCTTTTGAAGAGGTGATGTGAGGAATAACGAGTCCAAATATTTGTTCATGGGGAAATCCCTTAAATTGATTTTCATATACACTCTTGTGAAAATATGAAATGTATTTAGTCATAATTATCATATTATATCATCTTTTTTAAAATAAAATCATGAAAAAATACCTCATGTATACATTTACAACTGAGGCGCCTAGCCATTCATACTTGAGAATTTAATTTACATTTTTATCACTAATATAATCTGATTTTTCCTATTTGTACATATTTTTTTCAAAATCAATTGTGTGAGTGTTGTCATCTATCAAATTTGTATCCACATGAGCCTGTAATGATATTAAATGTGGATATAGAATGGGTGGTGTAAAGGTGATCTCAGTAGATCATTTCAATTGGTTGGTTGATCCTTGAGACAGTTTTGAGCTGATATTTCATTTCACCCCATTCTCTTTGTCATTATATAATAGCATTCATCAGTTCATACCTTTTTTCATTAAATGTTAAAGGTTCAGCTTGAAAAATAAATTGGAAATGAATACCTCCTTGTCGACATGTTTTTTTACAATAATTGACGGCTATTAGATGAATATTCCAACAGCTTTTTCGACCATATGACTTTTTTCATCATCATTTGGAATAGGTAGCTCGGTTCTTGGCTCATGAGATACGTTAATCGACACTCTGACATGATCTGTGGGAAGTGTTCTATTTTGTAGCATGTCGTTCTGCATATTTAACATCGTAGCCCTTGCTATAAGGCGATAGGAGGGAGTTGATAGATATAAATCACAGTCATTTTCACTCTATATAATATCAGTACAGGAAAGGTATCAGTGTCTATGTGATTCAAATTTCACAGAAAAAATTATTAGAATATTGATTACCACAGATAAGTCAGGTTTTTTTAGGGGAATGGATCACCTCAAAATTGGTGGGGGTGGGCGGGATCTTCACATATGGTTTGTTCTTGAGTTGTTTCTTATATTTTCCTCCCCCCCCCCCCGTAAATATTTATATAAACTCTATCTAGTATTGTAATTATTCTTGAAACATATATAATTTTTCTCTCATCTTTTTTATTTCCTCAATTTGATCCTCCACTTGTTTTTATTTATGATAATATATTCAGGGTGTCACCCCAAAACCCACACCTCTAACACAGCCATACTATTCTGGTTGTTTCAAGGCCGCTGAAAGTGTGTCTACATATGGTGCGGGTGTTATTGATTCTTATGACTATGTCAGATATAAAATATAGGAAAATAATTAATCATTTTTATGTAATACCAATTTAAAGAAAAAACAAATTTATATTATGTCATACTTACACATGTTTCCCACACTTTTTGTGTGTTTTAATCTATTAGTATCCCCTCTTTATTTACACAAGACTACTTCCATAGCACATGGCGTGGGATGGAAGTGGATTTCAATTTCAATTCATCAATCTGCATATAAATAGAGGGACATGGTTATGGTGTTGTTTTATAACACATAAAATTATTACAGTAGATTTAAAATACGTACCAATTTTTTCTCAAGTGAAGCATACCCCATCCTTTATTTACGGTAGGGGTATGTTGGTTTTTCTGCCCATTCTTTATTTTTAGCACTCATTTTATGTTTCATAAATAAAAAACTATCAATAAAAGTGATGAATACAAGAAATTTCAAACAATGTATTACTGGAAACAATGAACCTAAAAAGTCTTCCCCGCATGACAACTGCTAAACGCATCCCACGCTCCATGGGATTTCAAGTGTGCATAAAGAGGATGTGAGTGCGTCTTGATTTTACCTTCATCATATTTAAGAATATATTTCATTAAAATTGTGCAGAAGCCTCTATGAATCCTTCCTAAAACTCTTAATACATATTCCTTATGTGAGAAATCTACTATAAATTCACTCTGAAATGGATGATGTAGAGTAATTCAATGTTTTAGTATTTTATTTTATTTTAATAAATTATAGAAATGATATCATAATGTTACCATAATCTCTTCCCACATTAGTGTCTTAAGTCCAATGACAACATGGTGCCACGATTGTACATCAATTGGAACACGTTGTCGAGTGATGATTCCAATGTAGCTACTAAAGATGGCTTTGTTGGGGTTAACATGTTGGCCTTGCTTTTTCCATCACTACTGGAAAGGGGAGTTTTCCCAACAGTTGTATACCAACGGTTCAAAGGAACCGTTGGCATATGTTGTCTTTCCCAACGGTTTATATAAACTATTGGGAAAGACCTTGAAGAACTTACGGGGAAAACAAATTTTTCCCAACGGTTTCATAAAACCGTTGGGAAAGATTGGGTTTTCCTTAGTTTTCCCAATAGTTTTATAAAATTATTGGGAAAGATTGGTTTTTCCCAACGGTTTTTAAGAACCGTTGGGA
The DNA here is from genome assembly GCA_963277665.1 of Viscum album. NCBI lineage: Eukaryota > Viridiplantae > Streptophyta > Magnoliopsida > Santalales > Viscaceae > Viscum > Viscum album. The sequence goes on from OY728132.1 coordinate 1,886,193,859, forward strand.
AAAAAATCCCCAAATACCAAAATGCAGGCAGCGGCCTCCCCACGATTCCAAAAGCCTTCCGCTCGTCTCCTTGAGTGATTCCTTGGCAGAAGGACTTCCCAATCCCCACATCTTCCATCGAATCAGCACCTACCAGGTTAGACTCCTTCTATATTTTATCAAGGATATATTTCTACCTCTTATAAATCATATCCTTCTATTCTCTATTTCGTTATTCCCAATTTTTAGGGTTTTTGTAAAATTTTATGATTGTTCCACGAATTGTGTACTCAAATCCCTATATCGGTGTATGTCCAATTAATGTTTTCATTACACATTTACATTTATAAGGGCATGGTGTCTCTTTATTGTGTTCTAATTTTGAAGATTCATAGTTTTTTTTAATATGCTTCAAATATTATAGCTTCATGTATAGGAACTAATAAGAAATTGTTTGTAATATTTATTGATATTATTTCATGAAAATCACTCCTTTCATTAAGATCATTCCAAACATGAAGATCTTTTTCATCTTAATTTTTCTACACTATGTGTATTATATAACAAGTATGTATCATGTTTCTATCAAAATCTATATATATATAAAATGACACACTGTTCACTTATCCTTTGCATAATAGATCATATGGAGTATTTTCTTGAACTTTGCCAAATAGTATGTGGTCCCTAATTAGTACTTCTTTCTTCTTCATGAAACTAATTCACAGAATGTCAAATTTTCAATATTAGTGAATATTAGTTTTTCTAATATAACCATTAATCATTCTACCTTCGACATCGTACATGTGTTATTCAATCACCTTTTTAAAACACAATGACCATTTTCACTGATTTGGGGTTCCTCAAAATGCTTGGGAAATCAGAAAAATGCATTTATTGAATCGTGTTTCTCATATGGTTTCATGGATACAAGTTCATCTCGAAAATCATGACTGTGTGGTTCAAATATCATGAGGACCATGAGATTATTATTCTTCACACAAATGAAGTTTTTTTCTTCAACTATGTGTTTTTGTTTTCACTTTTTATTTGGCCAAAAGGGGAGCTTTGTGGTCATTAATCATGGTTGTGGGTGTTCATTTATGATGTAAGATAGTATGACTTCATTTTACTTGATATATCCAATATTATTATTGATTTATGTTCAATCTGATTATCTTTAACTAGTGATGTTATTTAATAAGTTGTTATTAATGGTTGTAATAATGACGATATGGTATAAGGGTTCATATGGTGTGTATAAGGGTTCACGTGGTGTGTATAACGGTTGACATGGTATCAGTGAACTCAATTCATTAATTTAAGCCCTCGTTATCACTAGCATGTAAGAAATTGAGTGATGCGAACTCATCCTCACATGATTTCTTACCTTAGATAGTGTCCAACATATGGAATACGAGATTTTGAATTCATCAGTTAACCAGGATCATATATTCCATTTCCCCCAAGATGATTGTACTAATATAACTTTAGGGTCAACTAAATATTGTTCTCATTGTACGTTGTATATTATGTGTCCTTCTTGGCCAATACTCACTTTTATGAGGGTGGTGTGCTTTTCACTACATCAACTAGAAACTTCTTCCTTTATCATTTACTTAAATGTATTTTCTATTAAATTTCAATCCTATTGAATCATTTATGACAAAATGACTTATATAAATTCTTTTTACAGAATGGACAGAAGTTGGATGTATGAAACCGATCGGATCTCAAGCGATTTTCAAAACAATTTGGAGAGATTTATAGATTTTTCATTTCACAATGCTTCAGATAGTGGTCACATACACTGCCCATGTTCCAATTGTGTTGGTAGACCTTGGTTGATCCATGAAGAAGCCAGCTACCACATAACCAAAAATGGTTTTCAAGCAAACTACTTTGTGTGGTATCACAATGGAGAGAAAATGAAATCTCAAATTGGTGATGATCGAAATGAAAGTACTAGAATGGAGAATTTGTTAGATGATCGGTTTCCGTTTATTCGTTATCATGAAAAAGAAAGGATTTAGACTCAAGAAGACTTCGATATGGGGACAGCTGATGCATCTAGTGAAAATGATGATATTGATAGGGTGAAAAAATTGAATGATGCTGCCATGACTCTAGTATATCGACAATGTGATAAAATGAAAAAGATGGAATTTTTAATCCGATTGTTTCATGGGAAAACTATGTATGGAATTTCTAATACAGCAATCGATTACATTCTTACCCTCTTGAAGGATTTACTTCAGATGATGCAGATATTCCCTCAAACCACTATATGGCATGGAAGTTAGTTGAGGAACTTGGATTTTCAAGAAACAAAATTCATGCTTGCACAAAATATTGTAGTTTATTATGGGAGGAAACTGCTGAACGAAATGATTGTATAAAATGTGGAACATCCCGCTGGAAGTCAAAATCTGATGGAACACCATCCAGCATTCCACAGAAAGTAATGTGGCACTTTCCATTGATCCCTAGACTTCATAATATTTTTATGTCTGACGACATATCAATAAAAATGAGATGGCATGATACCGAGAGAAAGAAGACTAATGATGAGTTGGTTCATCCTGCAGATGGATTTGCATGGGAGAGATTTGATGCTCTACATCCTGATTTTGCAGCTTATGTGCGTAATGTGAGGCTGGGTCTTTCATGTGACGGTTTTAATCCGTTTGGGAAGATGATTACTTCACACAGCACATGGCCAATTTTTATACACATTTATAATCTTCCCCCATGGTTGTGTATGAAAAAACCTTTCACTTTCATGAGTATACTCATATCTGGTCCTTCTAATCCCAGCATTGATATTGATGTATACATGCAACCTTTAATAAAAGAGTTGAAACTTCTTTCGGATGTGGGTGTGCGCACATACGATGCATGTTCGAAAGACATATTTCAGATGTGTGTTGCGCTTATGTGGATGATCAATGATTTTCCGGCTTATGCAATGATGTCTGGATGGAGCACGAAGGGAAAACTGTCATGTCCAGTTTGTATGAAGAATACACGATCCAGAAGACTGAAACATCGCTGTAGTTTCAGTTTTATGGGACATCGACGATTCTTTCCAAAGGATCATCCATATAGAATGAATCGTCGAAGATTTTATAATACCATAGAGACCGATGATCCACCTCAGTGTATGTCTGGAACTGACGTGCTTAATGAATTGAAAGATTTTAGTTTTTCATTTGGGAAGGTTCAAATGAAATCTGGAAAGAGAAAGAATGTTTCCACTGAAACTTGTTACAATTGGAGGAAGAAGAGTATCTTTTTTTATTTTCCTTATTGGTCAACCAATTTGTTATGTCATTTCTTATACATAATTCATATTGAAAAGAATATATGTGAAATTTTGCTTTCAGTTCTTCTAAATTTCAAGGGGAAGACAAAAGATGATTTACGATCTCAGTGTGACTTGGTGGATTGGGGCATCAAACCAAAATTACATCTTGTGCGTATCAGTGAAAATAAATGGCAACTTCCATGTGCTTCTTATGTGATGACACCTACGGAAAAAAAACAATTTCTGGAAGTATTAGAGATTATTAGAGTTCCTAATGGCTATTCAATTAACATATCTAAATGGGTCAACAGAAGAGAGTTGAAGCTAAAATCTCTGAAGACTCGTGATTATCACGTTCTACTGCATGAGTTTCTTCCAATAGCAATCCGTCATATTTTTTCCAATAATGTAAGGGTGGCTGTTATTCGGTTGTGCCATTTTTTTAGAGATCTTTGTGCTAAGAAGTTTTTCAAGTCTTTCTTGCAAAAAATGTTGACAGATGCCCCATTAATTTTGTGTAAGTTGGAGAAAATATTTCCTCCATCATTTTTCACATGCATGCTGCATCTGACTATCCATATTCCCACTAAAATACTGCTCAGAGGACCTATTTCTTTTTATTGGATGTATCTAACTGAAAGAAATATGTTCACATTAAAGTCTTATGTTCGAAATAGAAATCATCCCAAAGGTTCTATCGTGAACGGTTACTTGGCTCAAGAATGTATGGATTTCTGCTCAATGTATTTGTCTGATCTTACTACAAGATTGAACAGACCAATGAGAAATGAAGAAGAACAGTATGAGAAAATTGAACCCAGTTTTCCATCACTTCCTCAAACAGGAGGAATTCCTGGATCATATACATTGAAGACATTAAGCCATGAAGAGCGGGAGATGGCACATCGCACAGTTTTGTTCAACTGTGATTTGTTCGATGACTATATCAGGTAACTAAATTGATTATGTATATCTTACATATATATCTGTTAAACTATTAATATTTTTTATCTACAGGGAACATAAAACAATGATAAATAGGAAGCATCATTCTTTATCTTTGAAAAGGAAAGAGACTTTGCATAGCAAAGAGTTTTCTGCTTGGTTAAAATTGAAGGTATAAAAAAATTAATGTTTAAAATAATTATATCAATATTTAATTAAGTTTAATAGTCATTTAAATTGCAAGTATTGAGTTTGTCTGCTGACTCTGTCTCTGAGGAAATAAGAGCTTTGTCTTTTGGTCCTAATACCTTGGTTCGTGACTGTAAATCAATTGTTATCAATGGGTACAAATTTATTGTCACTGAATGAGAAAAGAACATGAGAACACAACATGATGGTGTTATGGTTACTGCCACAACAGATTGTTATGCCAGTGCATCAGATAGTAGACCGTGATTTGAAAATGTGGGTTATTATGGAGTTGTTGAGAAAATAATAATATTGGATTATTACTCTCATGGAAGAGTCACAATGATGAAATTCCATTGGTTTAATTCGATGATGACACATGGCACATTTATTGATGATTGTGTATTTCGAGTAATTAATATGACTCGCACTCTTGCTACCGAAGAACCATATGTGTTGGCATCAATGGCTAAACAAGTTTTTTATGTCAAAGACCAACTTCGACCTGAATTTGGTGTCATAGTTGAAGTAATTCCAAGACATATTTTTGATGATGGTGATGATGGAATTGACACTCTCCCTAGTTCCATTGGAACCAATCCATTTATTTCTTTTGATGACTCAAATAGATCAATTGTCAGAGTTGATTGTGAACCTGAAGTTATGGTTGAAAATATATAGAATCATTCATCCATGTTCTCAATTCTTTTGGTTTACCTAGAGTTTGGTTGTTAAGGTTTGTAATATTCAAATTGATTTAATATTGATCACAAATATGTTTTAGCTGACTTGACCGTTATGTGAATTTTCAATGTTTATTGGTTGCAGTTTTATTTGAATTGTATTTTCTAATTTAGAATTGAACTGTATTCAAACATAGTCAAACAATATTTCTAACTTGGTGAACATTATAACTTGTATGATTTATTAAATCCATTCAAGCTCTTCTAAAACAATTGATATTTGACTTGACCGTTATGTGAATTTTCAAGGTTTATTGGTTGCAGTTTTATTTGAATTGCATTTTCTAATTTGGAATTGAACTGTATTCAAACATATTCAAACAATATTTCTAACTTGGTGAACATTAAAACTTGTATGATTTATTAAATCCATTCAATCTCTTCTAAAACAATTGATAGCTTAATTGACCATTGTGTGAATTTTCAATGTGTATTGGTTGCAGTTTTATTTGAATTGCATTTTCTAATTTGGAATTGAACTGTATTCAAACATAGTCAAAAAAATATTTCTAAACGCCTTCGGATTCTATTGAAACTTTAGTAAAATGATACAAGGGTCATATTTGACGTGTACGAGTCAACCCCGCCTCAATCCGAGGCGCGGTGTGGCCGGGACCACCTAAACTGCCTCTCTTTTGTTCCAAATGGACAATATTTTACGTACATACGCCAAACCGATCAAATGGATTCTGATTGTGTTGAAACTTTAGGAAAATAATCCATGACTCATATGTGATGTGTACGAGTCAACTCTGCCTCAATCTGAGGCCCAGTGTGGCTGACACCACTCAAAGTGACTATGTTTTGTTTAAAATGGACTTGATTTTAAGTGAAAACAACAACTGACATACCAGAAACCGACCAAAAGCCTACGGATTCTGTTGAAACTTTAGAAAAACGATCCATGGGTCATATGTGACGTGTACGAGTTAACCCCACCTCAATCCGAGCCACAGTGTGGTCGGGACCACTCAAACTGTCTCTCTTTTGTTCAAAATGGACTAAATTGTAAGTGAAATCAACAACTGACATACGAGAAACCTACCAAACACCTTCGGATTCTGTTGAAACTTTATGAAAATGATCCATGGGTCATATGTGACGTGTAAAATTCAACCCCACCTCAATACAAGGTGCGGTGTGGACGGAACCACTCAAAGTGTCTCTCTTTTGTTTCAAAAGGACATCATTTTTAGTGAAAACAACAACTAACATACGGAAAATCGACCATATGCATTCATATTTCATTGAAACATTATGAAAACAATACATGAGTCATATGTGATGTTTAAGAGTCAACACCACCTCAATATGAGGTGCAGTGTGGCCGAAACCACTCGAAGTTTCTCTCTATAGTTTAAAATGGACTTCATTTTAAGTGAAAAGAACAACTAACATACGGCAAACCGACCAAACACATTTGTATTCTGTTGATACTTTAGTAAAAGGATCCATGGGGAATTTTTGATGTGTACGAGTCAACCGCGCCTCAATCTGAGCCTCGATGTGGCTGCCATGTCTCAAAGTGACTCACTTTTCATTGAAATGGAAAACATTTTAAGTGAAAACAACAACTGACATACTAAAACCCAACAAAACGCATTCAGATTCCATTGAAACTTTAGGAAAACGATCCATGGGTCATTTGTGACGTGTACAAGTCAACCCCACCTCAATCCGAGGCGCAGTGTGGCCGGAACCACTCGAAGTGTCTCTCTTTTGTTTCAAAAGGACATCATTTTTAGTGAAAACAACAACTGACATACGGAAAACCGACCAAATGCATTCAGATTACATTTAAACATTAGGAAAACAATTCATGAGTCATATGTGATGTGTACGAGTCAACCCCACCTCAATCTGAGGCACGGTGTGGCCAGAACCACTCGAAGTGTTTCTCTATAGTTTAAAAGGGACTTCATTTTAAGTGAAAAGAACAACTGACATATGGAAAATGGGACAAACACATTTGGATTCTATTGATACTTTAGGAAAAGGATCCATGGGTCATTTTTGATGTGTATGAGTCAACCTCACCTCAATCCGAGCCTCGGTGTGGCCACCACGTCTCAAAGTGACTCACTTTTCTTTGAAATGGAAAACATTTTAAATTAAAACAACAACTGACATACTCAAACCCAACAAAACTCATTCGGTTTCCATTGAAACTTTAGTACAATTATACATGGGTCATTTTTTATGTGTACGAGTCAACTCTGCCTCAATCCGAGTCGTGGTGTGGCCGGGATCACTCTAAGTGTCTCTCTTTTGTTAAAAATGGAAAACATTTTAAGTACATACGGAAAACTGACCAAACAGATTCTGATTGTGTTGATACTTTATCACAACGATCCATGAGCCATATGTGATGTGTAAAAGTCAACCCCTCCTCAATCTGAGGCGCGGTGTGGGTGACACCACTCATAGTGTATCTCTTTTGTTTAAAATATACATCATTTTAACTGAAAAGAACAACTGGCATACGGAAAAACGACCAAACGCATTCGGAATCGGTTGAAACTTTATGAAAATGATCCATGGGTCATATGTGACGTTTACGGGTCAACCCCACCTCAATCCAAGGCGCGTTGAGGCCAGAACCACTCGAAGTGTCTCTCTTTTGTTTCAAAAGGACAATATTTTTAGTGAAAACAACAACTGACATACGAAAAACTGACTAAATGCATTAGTATTCCATTGAAACGTTAGGAAAACAAACCATGAGTCATATGTGACATGTACGAGTCAACCCCACATCAATCCGAGGAGCGGTGTGTCCGAAACCACTCGAAGTGTCTCTCTATAGTTTAAAATGGACTTCATTTTAAGTGAAAAGAACAACTGACATACGGAAAACTGACCAAACACATTCGGATTCTGTTGATACTTAACGAAAAGGATCCATGGGTCATTTTTGATGTGTATGAGTCAACCGCTCCTCAATCCAATCCTCAGTGTGGCCGCCACGACTCAAAGTGACTCACTTTTCTTTGAAATGGAAAACATTTTAAGTGAAAACAACAACTGACATACTGAAACCCCACAAAACTCATTTGGATTCTGTTGAAACTTTAGGAAAACAATCCATGGTTTATTTTTGATGTTTACGAGTCAACCGCGCCTCAATATGAGCCTTGGTGTGGCCGGGAAAACTCAAAGTGACTCACTTTTCTTTGAATTGGAAAACATTTTAAGTGAAAACAATAACTGACATACTGAAAACCGACCAAACGCATTAGTATTCCATTAAAACTTTAGGAAAACGATCCATGGGTCATTTTTGACGTGTAAGGGTCAACCCCACCTCAATCCGAGTCGCGGTGTCGCCAGGATCACTCTAATTGTCTCTCTATAGTTTAAAATGGACTTCATTTTAAGTGAAAAGAACAACTGACATACGGAAAACTGACCAAACACATTCGGATTGTGTTGATACTTTAGGAAAAGAATCCATGGGTCATTTTTGATGTGTACGAGTCAACCGCGCCTCAATCTGAGCCTCGGTGTGGCCTCCACAACTCAAAGTGGATCACTTTTATTTGAAATGGAAAGCATTTTAAGTGAAAACAACAACTGACATACAAAAAACTGACCAAACACATTCGGATTATGTTGAAACTTTAGGACAACAATACATGGGTTATTTGTGACGTTTATGAGTCAACCCCGCCTCAATCCGAGTCGCGGTGTGGCAGGGATCACTCAAAAATGTCATTTTTTTAAATGAACCACATTTTAAGTGATAATAACTGGCATACGGAAAACCAACGAAACCCTTTCGGAATATGTTGATACTTTAGGAAAATGATCAATGGGTCATGTGTGACGTGCACTAGTCAATCATGACTCAATACAAGGCATGGTGTGACTGGTACTACTCCAAGTGCATGTATTTAGTTTAAAATGGATATCATATATAGTAAAAACACCTGTATACGAAAAACTGATCAAATTATGAATTGAATCCCAAATTTCACATATAATTTTCATCTAAATTTGAAATTGAATTCTAAATGAATTTTAAAATGAATTCTAAATGAATTTTAAAATGAATTCTAAATGAATTATAAATTATGTATCTTTATAATTACGTTATGAATTCTGATTTAATTGTGAATGTGTATAGTTTTAGGATGTATTATATGTTAAATATATATGAATTTTTTCTGTATATGTATATGTTAGTTGGTTATTGCAGGTAAAGGAGAGGGATTGAAGAATCACAGGTGAATGGAGACCCTGCTCCTCCCCTGTGCAAATTGCAGGCTGCTGTGCAAATTGTAGGTTGTTGTGCAATTTTCACAGCATAGGCTATGCCAACGGTTTGAAACCATTAGCATAGTCTTCTAAGGAGGTTTATACCAACGGTTCAGATGGAACCGTTGGTATAAACTCTTTCCTAATGGTTTCAAACCGTTGGAAAAAGATGTATAGTTGGCTTTTTTCCAACGTTTTTGAGTGAACCATTGGGAAAAGCTAGAGATTTTGTTGGGTTTTCCCAAATGTTTACTTAAAACCGTTGGGAAAACATATGCCAACAGTTAATGTTAACCGTTGGGATAGGTTGATTTTTCTAACCTATCCCAATGGTTCTTTGTAAACTATTGGGAAAACTTTTCCCAACGGCTTACTTCCCTACGGTTTTTGGAACCGTTGGGATAGATATTCCCAACGGTTCTGTGGCCTTTCCCAACAGTTGTGAACTATTGGAAATGCCTCTTTTTCCAGTAGTGCATCCCACCTCAAATTTGATGCCTTTTTCTTTTTACTTAAGGACTTTGGCTAACACTGTCAAACTACAGCACTCTTGTTTTTTTTACTGTTAGTGTTTCATTGCCTACCATTTCCTCAGTTTCATCATCATCATTATGTTCCTCTAGAGCACTAGCATCAGAACTGGGACCAGTAGAAACAGGTTGAGAAACCTGTTGTACATAAGCACTGGGACCAGCAATAATAGGTTGAGAAACCTGTTGTTCCTCTACGCTGGGACATGCAGCAGTAGGTTGGGAGACCTGTTGTGCCTTGGGATTGGTCACATCAACAAGTACAGAAGTCATTATCTATAGAAGTGGTTTAACATTTAATTTATATTACATAAAAGTAGCAACGAACAGATAATAACATAAGGTAACATAATGTATATTACAATAAAAAATAACCTAATTATTGAACTCTATTTTTTTTAAAGGTAGAATATATTTGACCCCTCTATCGACTATATAAATCCTTTCATTGTGATCTTCTCTGACAAACAAAATGATGTCTACATTGGGACTGCTGTGAAATGATTGTGAAGACCTAATGAAAGGGTCATCCTCCATTGAATTTTCATCTGAACCTTCAGTCATTTTGGTTGATAACAGAATAATTGACCAGTTTCAGTTTGTAGGATTTGGAACATAAAATACTTATACTACCTATGATTCCATTATAAACGGTTCTTCTTTCTTCCCTTCCTTACTAAAATCAACAATCATGAATTCCAATTCATCTATTTTAATATAACTACTATTATTAAACCACTTTCATTGAAAAATCATCACTTGTGATTTCATATAATCCAACTCCCATATTTTTTTGATGATGCCAAAGTATGACATATTCACATAAATTGGATTTTTGTCCTGAGCACTAGAAACATGCATCGCTTCAGCCACAAGTGTAACCCCACTATTCTGCATGGTACTATCTTCATCATGTTCATTAGTATAGAATGTATAACCATTAACTACATAGTCATTGTAAGATAATACATACACACTTGGTCCTTTGTCTAGACATTGAAGTCGTTCTGAAATTGAGTCCATATTTTCATCTAAATTTTTTAAAATATGGTCCTGAAACCATCCTATAAACTTTCGATTATGTGTATTTGATATCCATTTTTCAGCCCTAGATAGATTCAAATGCCTAATAAATTTTTTATGGGTTTGAACATATGGTTCAACATTGAAACTATTATACAAAACATAAAGGTGGGTCTACTCCTGATCTGTAATATTGATTGTGACAACCTCTCTTCTAGAAATTCCTTCACACTCAAGCTGCCTAGTGTGATGAGATTTTATTAGGACAATGCTTTCCACACCAGATAGGTATTTGGTAAAGAATTCAATGACTTCCTCAACAATATATCACTCCATAATACAACCCTCTGGCTGACTTCGATTTTTGACATACCCTTTAAAAATCTTCATATATCATTCAATGGGGTACATCTATCTATAATTTACAGGACCACATAGTAGAATCTCTCTCACCAAGTGAACCATAAAATGAACCATCATATCAAATAATGTTAGTGGGAAAAATATTTCCAATTCACATAATATGATGGAAATTTATCTTTCAATAGTTTGAAATTTCACTGGGTCTATAACTTTGATGCATATAGCTTTGAAGAAGAAACAGAGATTTGTTAATGTATGGAAAACATTCTTGGGGAAAATAAAACGTAAAGCTATAGGAATTAGATATTTCATCAAAACATGGAAGTCATGTGATTTCATACCCTTTAACTTTAAATCTCCCATTGATATGATGCTCTTAATATTTGATGAATAACCCTATGGAACCTTTACATCATTCAATAAGTTGTAAAACTGATATCTCTCTTTCCTAGAAAGAGTGTAAGCAGTAGGAGGAAGAAATGTTTGTTTTTTCACCCTTCACTGGTGCTAACTCTTCTTATATTCTCATATTAACCATGTACAACCTAGCCTTAATTCCATCCTTTGTTTTTTCAGGTTCATTTAGAAATGTGTCGATGACAATATCACATACATTTTTTCAACATGCATAACATCAAGAAAATTTCTAACATACAGACAATTCCAATATGGTAATTCAAAAAAAAACTGATCTCTTTTTTCAACTGGTTTTAGTAAGGTTTTTTGAAAACAGTTTACCAAAAGTAGTGTCCACATCTTTTACATTCTCAAAAAATTGATCAACTATTAGTGGAGATGGTGTTTTACATTCTTCTGAAATTCCATTGAATGGTGTCATCCAAGATCAGTACTTATCCTGACAAGGTATAAATTTGCGATGTCCTAAAAACATCATTTTTTATGAATGTTTCAACCTAATTGACTGTATACCTTGTTCGAAAATTAGACACCCTTGAGTTCCTTTAATTCTATATCCTAAAAAAATTCCATAAGCATAAAAGTCATTTATCATCCTGTACAACATGGCTCTCAAAGTGAAATCTTTATTTTTATAAGCATCATAAAACGTAACACCTGAATCCCACAATAATTTCAAATCCTCAATCAATGGATCCAAATAAACATCAATATCATTACCCGATTGTTTTGGTCCTAATATAAGCATAGATAACATGATGAATTTTTGTTTCATGCATAACCACAATGGTAAGTTATAATTTACCAACATAACCAGACATGTACTGTGTCTACTGCTTTGAAAACCAAAAGGATTCACTCCATCTATAGATAACGCAAGATGAAGATTTCTTGGCTTGTTTCCAAATTCAGGATACTCATGATCAATTATATTCTACTAAGGAGAGTCTATTATGTGATGTTGTTTCCTATCTTTAATTCTTGTATCTTCATGCCATTTCAATTTTCATGTAGTCTCTTCACTTCCATATAGGTGCCTAAACCTTGGAGTGATTGGAAAGTAACATAAAACTTTCGTAGGACTGGATTCATCTTTCTTGTATCAAGAATCACCACACTTTGGGCATTATTTAAGTGATTTATGGTCCTTGTGAAACATTATACAGTCATTCGGGCGGGAATGTATTCTTTTAGAGATCATACCCATCGAGCCTAGCATTCGTTTGGCGTCGTATGTTCAGTTAAGTAGCTCGTTATCTTCTGGAATCATGTCATTCAGGAGAGAAAGTAGATCCGTAAAACTGGCATCACTCCATCCATTTCCTTCTTTCAAAGTATACATCTTTATTATGGCTGAAAATGCTATATATATTTTGCAACCAACATACAATGGTATCTTTTCAAAACTCTTTAACTTCTCAAACAATTTTGGGCAATCACAAAGTTCATCTTTAACTGTCCTTGTCATTTAAATAATACGATATTCATCATCATTCACATCTGTAATCACATCCTCCATACATTCATCTTTATTGTTCATGATTGTAATCAAATCAGATGATCTATAAAATGCAATGTTATCCCAGCCACTACCTACATTCGTTTTTTCCCCATGTTTATTCCAATATGTATAACTTTGATTTATTCCATGACAGATCAAGTGTTCTTCCAATTCCTCTTAACTAATTTTTCTTGAATAACAATAGCGTAAACACATACAATAGATTTTAGAAGGGTCATATGCATGATATTTTGCCAACTTGATAAACTCTTTCACGCTATCTTCATACTCTTTTGTCAAATGATTGGAATTCATCCATTCTTTATTCATATTCATCCTATTTGATTTAGTAATATTAATATTTAAAAAAATAATTACACAAAATATGTTCAACTAGGGTCATCATCCAACTATAATCAATGGAACTAGCTATATTAAACAATACCATTACCTCTCCATACATTACTCAGGACCAAAGTAGATCACACCCATCTCCCCAACCACTCGATCAATGGAACTATCTATGAGAAGCCCCTGTACTAGAATGTTTTAGTATCTTACATGTGATCTATATGCATTGTTGTAAACTGGTTTTTTAGTGTTTCTCTAGAAACATAATGTCTCAAGTCAAGAGCTATGGTACTAAACTAACAGATGGTATGATTTTCCATATATTTCTTGTAGGTGGAAGGATTCATTACATGTGTTGTTATGGTTATTTGAATAGGGTGTCCATAAAGTGTCCCATAGAGTCCTTTAGTGAAGTGGTTTTCTAAGATTCAATGGAATTGTACTAGTAACAAAGTGGTGGCACCATTTAAATTGGTAAGGTTTGGATTGATATTCAATGGTGTAGGAACTACAACATGGAAAAAAATGGCATACCAATCATGTCAATAACCAAAACACCATACAAACACACAATCATTCTCACAATTGCAACACCATACAAACCAAAAAAACACAATTTTAGATTTTACAAAGAATCCCTTATTCAATTCCTATTATTAATTCAGGGGTTATCACAGAATTTTTATCATCCTAGGGAATTCATTCATTGGATAAGTATATATAAATTACCAATTTATATATTCAAATGTTCAACAGGAACCAACCAACATGCAATTCATTTAGTGTGCAAACAAGGACCACCAACAGCCACAATTTTTAGTGGTGCATTTATCCCATATAATTAAAAACATAAACATAAATATAAAATAGTAATAACATGAGAACAAAAGGAAACCAATGAGTAAGAGGATAAAACTCACTGCGAAGGTGTCGTTCAGTGCACGGTGAAGGTGCATTCACAACGGAGGAGAGGTGCGTGGTAGAGGAGATTTCCAACTGGAAAGAAAACATAAAATGAGAAATCATATGTTACACCTATCCAATATAGGTCAAATGAGATTTAGGAATGGGAAATGTCTGGTTAAACAGTTTTATTATTCAATAGTGGGATTTTATTTTCCATCTATGATATTTTCTTCATGTTTATTTATTTTTTGTGTATATACTATTTTCCTAGATGTTCAACTTATGAATGGGACATGTCTAGTTTTCAGGAGAAAGATCATTTTTAATTTACTCTAATTTAGGGGTAAAATATTCCACATTAATTGTATATTTTTTCCAAGGGATCATTTTTAGCTTTTAGGGATCATGAACACCTCTTAAATTAGTAGAAATTTAGGTCAGTTGTTGGTTATGATACTAGCATGGGCCGTATCATTACATTTCCAATTGTAACTGACCCATGTCCATTTAAATATAGGATGGGGGTCAGACACTAATATATTCCCAACTCCACTGGAGTTCATATGGGGGTGGTCCTTATAGTATTATATATGATAAATATTTTATATATTAGACATTAGAGTAGTCACTGCTAAGGATTTTCTCATGTGTATGGTAGTAATTTTTGTTGAACCTAGTGTGTGAAGTACACATCAGAAACTAATATGTGATTAAAACTTATATGATGACTTCATATTCTATGGAAAATATATATTAAATATATTAAAAACCTCATTGAATCTTAATAGTTTTGGTTTCATTCATCATATAGTTACATGTGATGTGGAATGTGTAAATGATAATCTTGGGGAATGAATGATGTAGATATGTTGATGAAAATGATAATGTGGCATTGTGTTTAAATATTCATTGTATATTTTTCATTAGAATTATTTTGGTTTAAGTAATTATATTTAGGTCAGTTGTATTATTCCATCATGAGGTTCAATAAGAATAGGTGCATCAAGCATCCAAGGATGTGCATCATATACTAAAACTAGAGGCTAGGAATGTAAAACACACAAAGCATATAAAAGTTCCAAATGGGCCCTTGAGTTTCAAACACAAACACACCCAAACATTTCACAATTACCAAAAGGGACCTTATCCTTTCCAAACACACACTGAATCATTTCCATAAAAAATCCATCAAAACTCTAAAATGACAACACCTTTATAAAAAAAACTAAAAAATTTATCAACAATTGTACAAACAAAAAAAACAATTTATAAACAATTATATAAACAAATAAACCATTTTATAAACAATTTTATAAAAAGATAACCATTTTAGGACCTTTTTTTTGCAGGCAAAACAAAGTATAAATAATTTTATAAGCAACCCAAGTCAATGTAAAAGTTACTTTTAAGTAAAATGGCCTCCATGAGAGAATCCATTAAAACCTGTAATTCTATTGTGACCAATAAATATTGAACCATATACCATAGATTTTTAGCAATAATTCACATAACTGATATTTATCATCCTTCATTCCCTCTCACTACAGTTCACTCATGACACACATTCATCATATTCGTTCTTCTAGTCATCTAATCCCTTATATGCCAATAATCCTACTTCTAGAGATTAAAATTGTCTACACTTCCCATAACCCTGAATACCCCCCCCCCCATGTGAAACTACCACACCCTTTAACAAAAACCTCTACTACTAGTAAATATTCTTCTAAATAATGTCCTGCACACCTTCTGATCCTTTGTCCAAATTGATTCATCACATATGAAAGATTCAAAAAAACATGAGACCAACTCTCACTCAATGGTATCACGACACATTACTAAATAACTAAGATACCTTGCCCTTTTATGTGTCTTGATAGATGATAATTTCAAATAGGAAATAGTTCTAAAGAAAGGGGGTAAGACTAAACTCAGTATTATTTTTCCAGTGACTTTCAAACTCAATCCACTTGGGAAAAAATGTTAGAAAGTTTTATATAAAACCATTTGAAATAATTTAAACTAATTATCCTAAAATCACAAATAATCTCAAAAGAAAACCTCTGTATGTACAAAAAAATTAATTCCATTATTAGGAATAGCCACATTTATGTCTCTACCCACTCACCATTCATACTCAGTTGAAATTTCCATACTCATGTGAGATCCCTCATTGATCCTCCAAGTCATCACAAGGTGAAAAATATCCAGGTTCCCCAATGGCATACTCCCCTTATTTATGGTCAAGTCTAACCCATAAATTCATGCCAACCATATTTAACAAATACCATTCCAAACAAATCCTAAAAAATCCTCATTTAAATCATTTTATCAAATGCTTTACATGTGTCAAAAGAAACCCATAATTTTAAAACAATAACTTAAAAATTATATAATAAGAGGGTTTTTCAAATGCCAACCAATTTTTCCAAAACCATATAACAAGGGATGTCCTTCAAGAATCATATATGTTTTTCACAAAAAATCAATGAAAATATTGAATCAAAACAAATTATTTATGTTAAAAGAGAATTGGAGATTAGAGGGAAGAAACATACCTCACAACGATTTTTAAAAATGAATAATGACATAATAAAACTTCAATATCTGATCACAAACCATGTTAACCTAACTATATCCAACAAAATTACATCAATATCAATAACACAAACCAAAGAACTTTCCCCAATAGACTTGATCTATGATTCTAAGAGAGGGAAGAACCATGGATCTATAAAGAATGATGAATAATGAGAACTTACTGATGAATCCAGGTGGAGGAGGATGAGGAAGAGGCAGTGTCAGTGGTAGTGGTGGTGGAGGAGGAGGAGGATACAGTGGTAGTGGTGGAGGAGGAAGAGTTAATGGCAGTCACGGAGGAGGAGGAGGAGGAGGTAGCAGCGGCAGCGGAGGAGGATGAGTCGACAGCCGCGGAGGAGGAGGAGGAGGAGGAGGCAACGACAGTGATGGAGGAGGAAGATTCAGTGGCAGTCACAAAGGAGGAGGAGGAGGAGGTAACGGTGGTGGCAGAGGAGGATGAGTCGGCGATTGCGGAGGAGGAGCAGGAGGAGGTAGCGGTGGTGGAGGAGGAGACAGTGGCAATGGAGGAGGAGGAGGAGGAGGAGTTGTGGTGGAGGAGGGCTTGACGGCTCAGGGGTCCTCTTCCACAAAGGCTTAAAAGGGTGTGAGGGAGGAGGAGCCTGTTAGGGTTCTTTTAAAAAAACCCACTGGAACCTTTATCAGCACTAGTTAAAAGTGCAGATAAAGGTGTGTTTTATCAACGCTAAAATAAAAAGCACTGATAAAACATACCTTTATCAGCACTATGTTAGCGCTGATAAAGACATATTTTATCAGCACTTTTTTAGCACTGATAAAGGTCACCGTTATCAGAACAATTTCACAACTAATTAAATAATTATTTAAATAAATATAAATTTATTTTCATTTATTTATAAATATTTGTATATATTTATAAATATATCTATTTAATTATATATTTATAACTTTATAAGTAGTATAATAAATATATTTATTATAATTTTATAATTATTTACATGTATATATATATTTATTTATAATTATAATTATAAATATAAATAGTATATATTTATAAATATTTGTATATAATTGTTAATATATATATATTAATAAAATTATAATATTATATCTATAATTTTATAATTATTTATACATATATATAGTTATAATTATAATTAAAAATGTATTCGAAAATTATTTATATATATCATTAAAAATATAATAAATTATATTTATTATTTAAATATATTTAATGTAATTTTATACGTACATTTTTTAGAATATATATAGTTCATATGGGTAACATTGTGAATTAATCAATATACCACATCAATGGACAACGTGATGTAATGTATAAATGAATATTCATGCATGATACATAACATATATATACACATGATCAATATATTCATTAACCAAATTCATTTGAAAACACATATATATTCAATAATTTTAATTATAAATATATATAATAAAAAGTATTATATATTTATAAATAAAATAAATATATTAAATATAATTAATATAATGAATTAATTCAATATATCTAATAAATCTAATATATATAAATCTAATAAATCTCTAATAAATATAATAAACATATTAAATATATTTATTATTTAATGTAATTTATTATAATCTTAGAAATAATTTTTTCAATTAAAACTTTATATATATATATTTCAATTATTCTTTTATTATCACTATTATTAGCACTGATAAATGTACCCTTTATCGTCTCTTTTTTTAATGCTGATAAAGGTCATATTTATTATCACTTTTATCTAGCACTGATAAAGGCACACCCCTTTATCAGTGCTTTTTGCTTAGCACTGATAAAAGGCAGTGCTTCCCTTGCCCTGTTTTGTGGTAGTGATAGTTTCTTTTATTGTAAATGTTTTTTTGTTTATTGATGTTGAGCATGGTGGTTTGGTATTTTTTTGGGAATGGGGGAAGATATTTTATGTATTTTGTAAAGTCTTATTCTTAATGGATGTTCCTTTTAGAAATTTTTAATCTTGTGGTTGTGAAATGGAATATTTTCTTATTTTGTGTCTTGTCTCTTGTAACTTTGGTTTTTGTTTAAATTCCTGATCTTGTTCCAGTTTGAGAAGCCAATGTTTAACCAGGGTTCTAAAATGGTAGGGAGACCACCCTCGGTGATCTATGGGTGATTCTAGCTCTCTAATACTTGTTATTTTATTCTTGGGAATTCTAAATTCTAGTTGCTTGTGTGATTATTTGATTCGGCCTCACCCAACCCCTGACTATAGTAGTTCGGTTGAATTGGATGACAGGTCATGTGACAGATGCTCATGGAGATCCCAAACAGACTATTATGGGTTTCCTTGGTGATTTCTATTTTAGGAGTTGGGGTGTTCTATATTTTGAGATTTTGTTTGGAGGTTTGATTCACTTATGTTGGGTCCCTTGTTGGATGGTTCGAGTTCTTTATTCTTGCTTGTTTTCTCCTCCAGTGTAGATTTGTTTCTTTAAATATGACCTCTTTAGTCTCTTTTGGGGATCAAAATTTCAGAATAAGGGTGAGTGTTAACTCTTAGTCTTCAGGTTTTGGGAACCTCCTCTCATATAATGTATTGCTTTCATCTAATGTTATGACCAACTAAATCTTTGGGGATTCCTAGGGGAATAAAGTGTTATGGTGGGGAGAATTTTCACACCTCAGCCCTGGAATATTAATTGCTTTTAATTATTTAATTATTTGTATCCTTTCATTTGAGTTTTAGGTCGAATCAGGTTTAAATTTTTAAAATTTTGGGTTTTTAGTATAGGCACACGATTCACAGATGGTTAGTAGAAATCATGTGCCACCCATGCGAGTCGTATACAGTTTTTGGTAGAGTCGATCACATGGATTTATTAACCATGTTCATTTCCCGTTTAGGTTGTCTAGAGGCCTAGAGAGAAGTTCATTATTAGAACACAATTTGGTCAACCATCAGGCCAAACCATACACTGTTTCTGGCCTTTAAAAATGTAAAAAGAAAGAAATAAATTGTTTAAATAATAATAATAACAATGTTGTTATTGTTATTATTATTATGTTATTATTATTTTTTCTTACCCACCTCTTGTCACATGACCCCCCCTTCCCCCTTTCTTCTATGTGTCGTGCAAAACCCCTCACCCAGGAGGAATCCCTTGTGCACCAGCCTCCTATCCTCCTCTGGTTTGTGGTTGTTTTACCTCCTGATCTTGGGTGCAATAAACTTTGGTAATCTTCTCCAATTCTCCTCTTCATTTCTTCCACTTTTATTTTTTGGTTTCCCTTCCCTCCGGTGTGGAGCGCACTCCATGGGAAAACCCTAACCTGAAATGGGGATTTTTTTGTTTTTTATTGATGTTTAGGGCTCTTGAGTCCCATTTTGGTCAGTTTTATCCACCTCCATTGAAAGAAATTAGTTCTCTATGGGTTTCGAGTAGGTTTTCTTTCATTCTTCAGTTTTATGTAATTTTAATTAGCGATTTTATAATTTTTATTATTCTTTTTATTATTTAGGATACCTCACAGATCTTTTAAGGATAATTTCATGTGTATAATTAGGTAAGAACATATATATATCATCCTTGTACGTATTACCTCATGAAAAGTGGAATATGTACATTGGTTCAAAGTGTACATATATATATATGTGTGTGTGTGTGTGTGAAGGTGTATATGTGTGTAAGCATGAATCAGTTTCAGGTTTCCAGCATCAAAAAAACATGTTTTGAGGTAGCTTCCCCATGTACAATAATTTAATTTGGAAAATATAATTTATTTCTTGTTTTATTGGGTGTTTTTATTATATTATTAAGTAATTATAGTATGAAAAATGATTGTGATGGATGAAATTTTCCCCTTTGTGTTTCTATTTTTTGTTATGCTTTGGATATAGGTTTTCTATGATGAAAAGTTTTTCAAAGAAATATGTTTTGAAATGTGAAGAACACAAGTGCATTATTTAACTTCTAAAATATTTTATTTATGAAAATTGGAAATTATCAAGGTTATTTTTCCCTTCATCTGGTGTTTTCCTTAAAAGTTTAATGACATGTTAATTTTTCAAAAAAAATCAAAAATGTTTTTCAAATATTAAAAGGTTGTAAATTATGAGGCCTAGTTGGTACTTTTTAATTTTTTCTTGAAAATATGGTGTCTCCATGGATACTCTCCATTATGGGTGTAATTTTCATGGGTAGTGTTGGGAGGTGGGAATTAGCATGTATGGTGGCTTTCCTTGTGTTCATGCTTTCTTCCTCACCCTCCATGTTTTCTATATCCATGAGATCCCTAGAATCATAATGAGATTTAAGATATGGTTTCTATTTAGTTCTGATTATATGGACTAGATACCCACAGAGTATCCATGTGGGTTTTTCCACCAGTAAGTCTAGTTGAGAGCGGTCATGTTGGTTATTAACTTTGGATCGCATCGATAAGTCGACAGATAGATTATGAACTGAGTACTTCTAGGGTGTCTTCACTTTGTGTCTAGGTATATCCCATGATAATTTCTTCACATATATTCTACCTTTCCTTATTTTGTGATGTTTTAATAAAATCATTTCAATTGTTATGTTTCCATTGGAAATTCTTATATCAGTACTTATTTACATGTACTCTGTTTTCCACTCCTTGTTTTTCACTAAAATATTTTCTTTCACTGTACATTTCTACTTTGTAAAATGATTTATTGGAAAATATTTTATTCTTTTGAAACCATTTTAGAAAAATGGATGGTAAAATTATTCTTTTGAAAATTATTATCTTGTTACTTTTTTAAGAAAATGAAAACCATATTTTAAATATGTGTTTTAAACTAGCATGAATTTGTTTTCCCTTTAAAGGCTAGGTATATGGAGTAGTTTATTCAGGAATGCCTACTGATTTTTAATACCTGCGCCTATATCTTTATCTTTTTTTTAGATTTTAGTATATCTTCCATCTCAATCATAGTCACCATAGAGCGATGTTGGTTCAGTGGTTTATGGTGACCTGTAGGGTCACATGGAGGTATGTCCAGTTTTTTTATTTTTGCTGCTAGTATTTATTTTTATTGTTTAGTTTTTATTTATTTTTTTTTCTATTGTTCATGGGATAAATCATTACCAATTTATTTATGTTTGATTCTTGGCACTAGTTTCTAGTCCAGGAGGATCAAGAACGCCTCTCGGGCCTTGTCACAGGCCAACTCAGGTGACCAGTTCGAGGTTGACCTAGGTTGGTTCATGAATTCCTCTCATGCATCCCATGTGAATCCTCCATAAAACTTGGTTTAGGAAACCTATTATTGTTTGTGAAAGATTTTCATAAATAATTTAATGGTGTGGAAAACCTCTTATCTTCTTCTTTCTCATGTTTCTTTATGGTAGTGGCCTTCAATCTATTCTTTCCTGATCTATGGATTTTGAAATTTTTCAGTTTCTTAATTCATTATTCAATTTAACTATCATAGTAGTTCTACCAAGGTGAGTTAAAGGTAAAATTATTATTTTTTTACCTAATTTATTCTTATAAAAAATAATTGATTGAATCCCTAAATCCCCTTATGCTAGGTTGGTTCTATCGCCCTGGTGGAAGCATATTCTTACTCGTTGGACCTTAAAAATATTTTGCATCTATATTTTATAGTTAAATCCCTTATTCCTATAATATTCATTAAATTTTAGACTATAAATGGTTTGGATATGAGTTAAATCAATTGAAACAAAACATTTACAATTAATAAATTCTTTTACAATTTTTTTTACAATGATATTATGTTGTTCTCTTGCCATGGTTTATGTTTATCATGTTGGCATGACTAGACTACGAAGTTATTATCTTTATTTTCATTCATTTGTTTCTTCAAAATGTTATATGAGTTATTTATATTGATAAATAAATGTAATTTGGGTATTCTCTATGTTTTGGTGATTCCATCTATGATTTGGATTAAGTTTCAGGTTGTAACATGTGTTATGCCCCTATTTATTTGTTTACCTAGAATGTATAAATTATTATACATTTTGTGTCTATTTATACACTTAATATTAGTAGTATGTGAAGCATAATTGAAAGTGGTATTATATTATTGTAAAGTAATGGAACTCAGTTACACCCATTTTTTATAGATAGCTTGATAGTAAGGGATGGGTTAAGAACACCCTCACTCTAGTATACCCCTTCCTATATTCCTAAAGATACAAACTATAAGATATCCCAAACTATAGTATACAAGATTATTTTTACCCTAAATGGTATGATTATTTCACCTTGACCCTTGTATATTGATCCTTACATATTCCTGGTTAAGCCTAAAGTAGGTATGCCATGTATGGGCTGGCCTATGAGCGGTGTCCCCCCCCAATCCCGCGTGTCTAGGGTTTCTTCAAGGTTCTCCTCCCCTTCGCCCTCTGGAGCATCCAATTGGCTTGGAATCATCACACGGGATCTCAGCTGGGTGTCGGAGCGGTCCGCAGTCAGGTTCTACACCGGCATGGTCAGGATCTCGATGCGGCGGCCTCTCGTGCTTCGGAGCTCGGCGTCGGTTTCTGTCGGGTGGTTTTCGTCTTGATGTCGTGTGGAGAGATTTTTGGATTCAGGGTATGGATTGGCTTCAGTGCACTTCGGTATGTCTTGAGGATGGATTCCGGACTCCGGATCTAGTCTCGGATGACCTTTGGCTTCAAGTGAGTTCTACTGTGCCTCTGATACTGCTCTGACGCGATTCAGAGGGGGGAGGTATGGTGTTTCTTTGTTTGATTTGATTTTGGTGCATTGGTGGTGTTCTTGCAGTGGTGTTGCCGGAGGGTCCCCCGTCTCCCTCACTGGTCCCTTCTATCTCCTGCGGCTCAACCATTCTAGATGTCGATGGGGGTTCCTCTGCGGTTTGGTTCTGTTTGGCTCCAGCCCAGAGTGGCGTTGTCTGCTCATGCCTACTCGGATCCCCTCATCAGTGATATTCCATTGATGTGTTTTTAGATATTCCAGTCCTGGGTGATGAATATTTGGCTTCATCTATTTGTTTTGTCCTCCTTTTGGGTTGTTGTGGATGTTTTTTAAGGGTACCTTGTGGTCAAGATGAGGTTCTTCTGGTTACGGTTCCAGCAGTGATTGTTGTGGGAGAGTCTGACTTGGCTCTACCCTTTGGTTTGTCTTCCGGTTTCTTCTGGTGATTTGGATAGGCGTGATTTCTGGATCTTGGCCTTGATGGACTCTTTGATTGATGTGTTTGGTGGAAGATTTTTGTTTGATTTTGAAGGTGGAAAGTTAGTGCAGCTGGACTCGATCACTTGGAATAGGCCCAAAGGAGGATTCAGAGCTGGCATTTCATCATTGTAGTGCTTTTTGGATTTGGTTGTTTGAGAGGGTATGAAGTTTTCCATCAGATTGGGCATGTGCTTTGACACGGGACACTTGCTTGCTGAATTGTATCGCAATTATAGAGTGCTTCAACATCTTACTATGCTGGGAATGGGTTGCTCTGGTTTTCCTGTTTGGTTTTCACTTTTTTTTCCTTAAGGAGTGATTGTCCTTAGTCTATGAAGTCATTTGGGTTCTCCCCCCTTCATCCCTTAAAAGGGGTATTTATCAATAAATAAAAATATTTTAAGGCCTTTGGGCCGTTGGATGGTATTCCATGTATGGATCCCCCATAGTATTAGGAATTCACTGTTATATTTTTTATCCATGTTAGAAGGTTCTAATTAAATCGTGTTTTATATTGTATTAAATATTCCCCTATCCCTGTACTTTTTTCACATATATCTTATTAAAGGTGGTTAATGGGTAAGGTGTCATCCAACTACAAAGTATTATAATAATTAAACCCTATATGTGTCCCTATATGACATGTTCAAATGCTTTATTTCATGATCCAGATAAGGGAAAATCCCCTGAGCATGGGATCTAGTCACACATGGAGCACTGATTTTGGTTGATTTCATTTTATGATTTTAATGTATCAATAGGGATATGACATAGGGGTTGTGCTTGGCATTATCTATGGGACATTCCACTTAGGGGACTTACTTTTTTGGTTCTAAGGGTGTGTTTGGATTCTTTATTATGTGTATAACTATTTATACTCACTCTTTGGACACAATGTTCTCATATTTTGGACCATGTTTAGATCATATTAATGTTCATATAGTTTCTTTATTTTTATTTATCCAGGTAAAATAAAGAACAAGTGGATTCTCTATGATCAGCTTCATCTTGGTTCCTATGACCAATATTCCTAATGGTCATGAAAAAAATTCATCATAACATTTTAATTATTTA
This sequence comes from Viscum album, assembly GCA_963277665.1. Classification (NCBI taxonomy): domain Eukaryota; kingdom Viridiplantae; phylum Streptophyta; class Magnoliopsida; order Santalales; family Viscaceae; genus Viscum; species Viscum album. The sequence continues at coordinate 1,886,219,180 of OY728132.1, forward strand.
TTTTTATTTCTAGAAAAGGAAAAACATCTTACACTTTCATTTCAATTACACTCCCCACCCCCACCCCCAGTATTTACACTAACCTCTAATGATTAGGAAGTGCACCTAAGTTGTTGTGATGGTGTTATCTAGGTATTGATTGGGTAGTCAAGTCACAATCATTATAAAATGGTATCAGATCATAATAAGGGATCTTGGGTATTGGACTAATAGTAGTTAGAATATAAGACTATTAAGACTCATTAAGTGACCCATAAATATCCATGGTCATCATAATTATTTTAGAATATTGAGTTTTTGTGGGAATTATTTGATCAGTTTTTTTATTTCTTCCTTTGGGTTTGTCTTAAATCTTTGAGTCTAATAAATCATGTTAGAAATAAATGGATACAAAATGGTATAGTATCAATCCATACTATATTCCTACCTATTTTTGATTATTTACTACATTACTAGAACTAATTGACAATTTATATTAACAAAAACATTATCAATAAATAAATAGTGTTTTCTAATATGTTTATTATTGATTATTGGGTTAATATGAGTCCAAAATTGATTTATTTAGTTGGAAAAAATCATATATACTATTGATAGTTAATTTTTTCCACGAATTACTTTGATAATTCTCTACATGTTTCTAAATTATATCTTGAACTTGTGAAAATTGTTTTAAAGGGTTATAAATAGTTTTTTAAAATAAAAATTATTTGATATATGGAAATGAAAGTAAAAAAGTTAGGAATGGTGTTGTACCTAACCTTAGTAGTGAAGCTTTAGTGTTTAGTTGTTCCTTTTGGGAAGGTATTTTTAATGTAATTATCTACTTTATTGTAGAGTATTCCACATAGAAGGCCATTGTTGATCATAGAGGAAAGGTATAATGAGAGTACATTGCCATCTTAGCCTACAATTGATCCTCAGATTTTGGAAGGACTTGCTTGGCTATTTTAAACTACTAGTCAGGGATCTCCTCAAAAAGATACCATGGACTCTAATATCATAATGAATTTCCAATTTCATTATCCTATGACATTTTAGGGTGATACATATCCTCAAGAGGATAAGGAGTGGATTGATCATCTACATCATATTTTTGAGAGAATAGAGACACTAGATAAATATTGGGATAGGCTAATTACCATCACACTATAAAGGGAATATCATCGATGGTAGGATGTCATGCTCATGGCTTAGAAGGACTAGGGATTTACCTAGGAGATCTTTTCTAAGAAATTCTACCCTAACACTCTATATCTGGTTAAGTCATGGGATCTCATGGATCTCAGGTAGGGATCCATGTCCATCATGGAATATACCACTAAATTTATAGATTTACATTAAATTCACTCCATATATAAGAGATGATGAAGAATTTAAGGTGAGGCACTTTTATATGAGATTGAAAGAACCATTTCAAACTTAGGTGATGTTTTTCAATCAACTAACCTCCTCTAAGGTAGTGAATAAATCCATCTTCACTGAGATAGGATCTAAGGGAGGATTAGTTGTAGGTATCTCACTACTTATGTAATGTCCCAACCTAGGCTCCATGCACTGGTGCCCCAAGCCGGACTACCACATGACCTCAAGCACGCCTCCCCATATGCTAGAGCTTGCTGACTTGTAGCGAGGGTCTAATATCAATCATGGGGAGACTATACCCTCTTTTATCATAGTAATACACCAGTGAATAATAAGAAAAAATAACTAAATAACATATAACCATAAACAAAACCATGTCAGATCACAAGATGGCCATAAATGGATATACAATATCAAAACTAATCTATAAATATTCCATGCTAAAGTACATGCCAAGTTTCAGAATGAAAACTCAAAATTAAAAAAATTTAAAACTCCCAAGAGGGTCCCAAACCATTTATGTTTCCCTCATCCATGATTCATCCCAAATCATCCATCAGAATTTTCCCTTATCTTATCATGTAAACATGAAATATATTCGGGTACTGATCAGGCAGTCTGAGTAGGGTGTGAGTACAACTCAGTAGGCCACCATTAATGGTGTCTAAAACAATATACATTCAATAACAGTGTATGAAGTTGTATAAATAAATAATTACAATTCATAATTAAATAGTTATCACATTACCATTTATTCTTTATTTAACCACATAAACCACTAGGTTCCTAAGGACACCCGTACCTCAATACCTACGTTGTCTTGCGTCAGGTCTGAACCATGTCACATATTCAATTCACATTTCATTATAACACATGGGATTACATTATCCATGTCATTTCAATTCATTATTATATCCACTTGGAACTATAGTCTAATTCCAATGTTTTTGGTGTAGAGTTTCATGTCTAGCACCCTGTGATTATTTGTAGCATCAGTCCCTATCTCACACCTCATGGGTATTTGGAGTATTATTCCTTGTCCCATACAATTTAGCATGCATGTCTTGGGGGTAAAACACCATGTATAGCACCCTGTGAGTATTTAGAACATCATTCCATGTCTCATACCCCATTTATCAGTCATTCACACATATCACAATATATCACATTATCACATGCATCTCAATATCACATGTTTCCACATTATCACATCAACCAAGATTAATCAACATTAATCTTCTTATCACAATTAACCAACAAAATATTCCATTAATTAATTCAAAAATTAATTAATCCAAGTCTATTAATTAATTAAACAATTAATTAATCATATAAATTTCCTTTAATTAATTCAATAATTAATTAATCGCCTTTATCCCATTAATTAATTCCCAAAATCCACAATTTCAACATTCAGATAATTAATTCAAAAATTAATTATTCCTAATTCACAATCACAATATCTTAATAATTAATTCGTTAATTAATTATCCCAATTTTAGAATCCCAATAACTCAATAATTAATTTAACAATTAATTATCCCTATTCTAAAATTACATTATTCAATCAAATCCCCAATACATTAATTAATTAATTGACCACGTTAATTAATTCAATTTAAAAGGTTCCAATTGATAAACTAACCCTATAAATTATACAATTACATATAGGTAATTGAAATAATGAATATGGGATGTTAATAAAATACCACCTACCTCAATTCATTGATTGTCAATCACCAAATAGAAATCCCCAATTTTAGTGAAGTAACAACATAGAACGAGATCCAGATTTAAAACCTAAATCAAGATCGAACAAATAAAGATCTATTAAATCTATATATAGATCCAAAATACTATATCTAGATCCATAAAACTAGATCTATATCTAATCAAAATAGGAAGAATAAAACTTTTCTAGAATGGGAGAAGAAAGGATGAGGAACGGGAAACCAAGCGGTATAGGATTCACTTATCGTGAGGGGTGTGGATCTTCAATCCAGACTTTAAATCACAAATAACGAAGTTTGGTAGGTATTGGAATCCATATGAGAGGCTCTGAAATCATGAAATTGTGTTATGGGTTGAATGGGGTTCTATTTGGTTGATTTTCGGGGGTTCAGGTAATTTTAAAACTAATTTTTAGGTGAATTAAAAAGTCACACATGGTTTTCTGGGAAGAGGTGCATGGTTTCCCCTAACTGTGCACCTAAATCATGTACTTATTTTAATGGGGTTCATGTTTTATCATTTTTAGGCGCACAGTTTGACAAAATGTGTGCCAGCCATGCAAAACATCTCTATCCAAGGTTACACAATTTGTTGGGCTAAGGTGCATGTTAAGTTAAAACCATGTGCTAACTGTGCATTTCCCTCTTTCATCCATTTTTATCAAAATTTCACCCAAAAACACCCCAAGGTAAAACCCAAATGAAAATTACCCAACACAAAGTAAAAGATTACCTTTAAACAAGCCTGAGATATCTCCAGAAAGGGTTAGAATCATATAATATCCCCACCTTATAATATCCCATCCTCGAGATGCACTCCTAATCATTTCTAAGATTCCGAGTCAAAAATATTTGTCCACTAAACATGCATATCTTCTTATCTTTCCCATGTCTCCTCCTTCGCATTCCCATGTTGACACAACACTCGAACTATTGGCATAGTCTTTCCCCACAACACTTTCTCACTACGATCCAACACATGTATCAAATGCTCCTCAAAGGAAGCATCGGTCTCAATCTCAATATCATCCACCTCGATCACATGATAAGGGTATGGTTGATACCTTCATATTTGTGATATGTGGAAAACATTGTGTATAAAACTATATCTATATAGAAGATCCAATTGATATGTCACCAACCTAGTTCTCTCCACAACCACAAACGGTCCAACGAACCTAGGTTCCATATTTCCCTCTCTATATATCCTATGATGATACAACCTAGGGGACACCTGAAGTAAAACACAATCACCCTCTATAAACTCTAGGGGTCATCGATGTCTATCAGCATACAACTTTTGTCTACTCTGATCCATAGCTATATGTTTCTAAATCAACCAAAGATGATCTGATATCACATACATGAGACTCAGTCTCAACAACTCTAACTCACCTACCTCCATCCAGCATAGAGGTGATATTCTTGGCCTACCATAAAGAGCATCATATGGTTCCATATGTATCTTTTCTTGATAACTATTTTTATAGGAAAACTCCACCAAATCTACGTACTTCTCCCAAGACCCACCTAAGTCAATAACACATTCTCACAACATATCCTCCAACACCTATATAGTATGTTCCAACTTCCCATCTATATGTGGGTGAGAATTTATACTCAATAAAACCTATATACCAAGAACCTTCTATAATCCCTACCATAATCATGAAGTAAAGTGTGATTCATAGTCTGAAACTATAGTTTGTGTCACCTTGTGCATATGGACTGTCTCTCGAATGTACAAATTTCCATTTGATCCACTGATAAGGTCTCCCATATAGGCAATAAATGTACTACCTTTTTCAAATGGCCCAAAATCACCCAAATAGTGTCATCCTTATGAGGTTTCCTCAGAATCCCTACCAAAAAGTCCATAGTCACATTGTCCCACTTTGGGATGGGAAATGACTGTAAAAAACCTCCAAATCATTGATGCTCATCCTTCACCTACTGACAGGTGTAGCATCGTTTCACAAACCCTTCTATCACCTTTTTCATTCCTGGCCACCAAAACTGTCGTCGAAGGTCACAGTACATTTTTTCACACCTAGATGTACCACCCAATTTAAGGCATGAAATTTCAGCATCAACTCCTCTTGAATGTTCATAGGAACAACAACTCGATTTTTGACATATATGATCTCATCCTCATCTATGCTCTAATCTGAAGGTGACTCCCTACCTTCAAGGATTTCCCTCAAGGTCAAACACTATGGATCCTCATATTGTCTATCTCTAATACATATCAAAATTGTAGACTCCATTGAAACTAATATGAGTTTCATATAACCCTAACTCTCTTGAACCACCACATGCATTTCATCCAGCAAGGTCATCATCTTCCACTTAGAATTAGACTCCTGAATTGCTTGAGTCTGAGTGTTCGTGTTCAATGCATCAGCTACACTATTTCCCTTCCTAGGTGTATGTGCTAGATCAAAATCAAATGACTGCATATACTCAACCCATCTCCACTACTGAAGATTCAAATATCATTGAAAAAATATATACTTTAAACTCTTGTAATCTATATACATAGTAAACTTTTTTCCTGATAGATAATACTACCAACACTTCAAATCATAAACCATTGCTGCTAACTCAAGTTTGTGTGTAGGGTAGTTCCATTCATGTGTCATCAACTTCCAATTCCCATATATGACAAATTTATCTCCCTATATTAACATAGCTCTAAGTCCTATCCCAGAAGCATCACAATACACCAAATACTCCTCACCTGGCTCAAGTAGAATCAAGATCAGTGTCGATTTCAAGCACTTATTCAACTCTTAGAAGGCATTCTCACATGCTTCTGATCAATAAAACCTTATCCTATTTTTTTCAATCCTATAAGTGGTGTTTCTAATCAATAAAAGTCTTGGATGAATCTTTGATAATATCCAGCCAACCCCATAAAGCTATGGATATCGAAAACATTCTTAAGTTAGTCCCAAGATACAACTACATAAACTTTCTCTGGGTCCACTAACACACCTTCCTCTAAGATGATGTGACCTAAGAAGTGTACCTAGATAATCCAAAATTGAAACTTAGATAGTTTGGTGTATAGATGATTCTCTCTCAGCGTACTCAGGAAGATGTCAAGATGTTTGGCATAGTCATCATGAGTCTTAGAGTACACCAAGATGTTATCCATAAACACTACCATAAATTGATCCAGATATGGATGGAAGATTCATCAAGTCTATAAACACTACTGGTGCATTTTTAAACACAAATAGTATTACGGTGAACTCATAAAGGTCATACATTTTCCTAAAAGTAGTCCTCAGTATATCAAAAGTATGAAATCTTGGCTAATTATACCTTGATATCAATTTGATATTTAAGAATATACAAGATCCTATCAACCATTAAAATAGATCTTTGATGTGTGAAAGAGGATACTGGTTCTTCACATTCATCTGGTTCAACTTCTAATAATCAACACACAAGCATAGAGTCCCATCATCCTTCTTTGTAAAAAACATTGGTAAACCCCAATGTGATGTACTTGGGCAGATATATCCCTTATACTCTAACTCCTCCAGTTGAGTCTTGAGATCTTGAGGATCTGTAGGTGTCATTCTATATGGTGGAATAGAAATTGGATCATCCACAGGCATGAGCTGAATTTTAAATTCCACATCTCTCTCAGGTGGCATCCCTGAGAAGTCTCCAAGAAACATGTCCTGAAACTGATCCACTATTGGTGGAAAGACATCATGATTTACACCTTCATAATTTGGAAATAGACTTGAAACCTAGTCTATGAGATCTCCCAATTTCTGAGCAATTGGTCATGCTCGGCCTTCCTAGATATCCCACTCCCCATGATGAATATAGTTTTCACCCTTAGGAGACGTAAAATTCACTCTCATGTGGAAAAAATCTATGTGGTCTAAATATATGGCTAGCCAGTCCATACCCAAAATCATGTCAAATCTTGACAGGTCAAGGATATATCCCATATAAAACAATACTCCTCAATCTTGAGAGATCATCCCTTGCACAAGAAGATGTCACTAGATCGTACTCCCAGTGATGTATCTATCATCAACAATCCATTAATGAACTCCACCACTAGGCTCAAACCATTCACAAGTTATGAAAAAATAAATAAATGAGAGGCACTAGTATCAAATAAGGAACTAGCTAATGTAAAATCAACAAGAATAGTACCTCTCATTGTTGATGGTCCAACCTCACTATCCATAAGTGTATGATGCACCGCATGAAACTTTCCTTCTCCTCTACCCTGTGATGTAGTCTATCTACCCTGATCTAAACCACCCTATTGATACGGAATCTCTTTCCTAGAAGCACCACATCCCCCTCCTCTACTACCATAGGCAATAGAATTTTAGTTAGTATACTTATATAGTGTAGAAGATCCCATCCCCACACCCTAGTTATGACTAGATCCTCCATCACTACATATCTATTGAGGGTTACTACAGAACCTCTATAAATTACCCATATTGATATCAGTTCAGCACTCCACTTGTGGTCGGGGAAAATGTTTATGAAAGTGCATTGTCCTACCAAATTGGTGTAAAAGAACTTGGGTCAGATCCCGTGTAACTAATCCATCTGTCTGGGCACTATGTTTCCCACAGATTTGGATAAAGTTCTCATAACGATGCTTCCTACTCTCAGAAGTCTCACCTCTTAATCTTCCATCATAAACCACATGTTTGCCACTGGATGCCTCCTTCTGGTTCTACTCAGCAATGAGACCCTAATTCACTACTTCTGAAAACTTCCTCATCCTGAAGATATTTACCTATGACTTAATTTCACACTTAGGTCTATCCTGAAGTCATTTTGATGAAGTAACCTCATCCTCTTCCAAAACTGTAGAAAATCATTGTAAATATCTAAAGCATCCTATATAGTCCATCATGGACTTTCTCCCCTAATTCAATCTTATGAAGTCAGTGACTCTCACCTATCTAAGTGTGTCTAGATAAAAGTTCTCCAGGAACTCCTCTTGAAATTCCTTCCATTCCATAGCTTCTAATTGTCTATCCTAAGTCTAGATGTCCCACTAACACTTCACCTAAACACGTAACATATAGGCATCCAATTTTACTCTCTTCTCATCAGGAGTATCCAAGTGGTCAATTGTAGTCTAGATAGACTCATTCTAGAACTCATCTTCCTCAGGTCCACCATCTCTAGTAAAAGTTGAAGGGTGTTGCAACTGGAACTCTCTTGTAAGATCATACATGATGTTCACAACCCACCCAAGGTCTCTTTCCATAAATTGCATGAAGTAAGAAAAATTCTCTTGGAACTACACTTCGACTTACTCACTCGACACTATCAGTGCCTCAGGTTCCACCACTAGAGGATCATCCCTAGCCACGTCCTTCTGTCATCCTCTAAATAAGAATCATTGTGGAGGCATAAATCTCGATTACAAATACACACCTTAGGATATAGTTCACAAAATTAATACATTTATATAATATAGAAACACAATAAGGCACAATAATTCATTCCCCAAATCTTTCCACATTGTCAAAATCAGGGTGTTATCACTACCCTTAATCATCATACACCTAGATCCTAGTTAACAAGGGTAAACACATTCTCATTAATCAAGTTTCTTATTTATACACCCAATTATTCACATTTTTTTGCATCATTTTTACCACTCCCAGTTTCATATTAGGCACCATTTTCAACTCAATTTTATAAGAAAGGGAAATAGTTCAGGTTCAATAAATTACCCAAAACCCATTTTCCCATGCATTCTTAAAATGATTCATGTATACTCAACTCTTGTACCTTACCGAGCCACAAGTCAAATCTCAACAAATATTTGAAACAATAATCACATCACACCATAAGTGCATCACCCAAGGTGAAATAATATTCAACTATAACAAAAAATATCAATAACAATAATCCCACCCTGGGTACTTGGGTTTTTTCCCATACATGGGTTTTCAACTCCCATGCACGAGCTCATGTCCAAGGCCTGACTCTCCCTAATCTCCTATATACCTTCCCCAAATAGTAATATAAAAGAAAAAATAAATAAATTGGGCTCTAATACCACTTTATAACATCCCGAACCAGGTTCCACACATCAATGCCCCAATCTGGACCACCACATGATCTCAAACATGCCTCCCCATACGCCAGAGGCTGTCGAATAGCAGTGAGGGTCTATTATCGATCATGGGTATACTATACCCTCTTTTATTAGAGTAATAAACTGGTGTAAAATAAGAAAAAAATAGTTTAATAACATATAAGCATAAATAGAATAGTTCCAAGATCACAAGATGACAAAAACTATAGATACAATATCAAAACTAAACTGTAAATATGTCATGCTAAAGTACATGTCAAGTATCAAAATGAAAACACAAAATTAAAGACACTAACAACTCCCAAGCGAGTCTCAAACCACGTCTAGTTCCCTCACCCATGATCCATCCCAAATAATCCATCTAACATAGGACCTTTTCCCTTCTTCTATCCTGCAAATATGAAATCTATTTGGGTACCGATCAAGTGGCTCGAGTAGGGTGTGAGTATAACTCATTAGGCCACCACCAACAGTGTCTAAAACAATATCCATACAATAACAGTTTATATAGTTATATAAATAAATAAGTACAATGCATAAGTAAATAGTTATCACATTGTCATTTATTCTTTATTTAACCACATAAACCATCAGGTTCCCAAGGACACTCGTACCTCAATACCTGCTTCTTCCTACAATGGGTCTAAACCATGTTACATATTCAATTAAAATTTCATTATAACACATGGGATTACATTATCCATGTCATTTCAATTCATTATTATGACCACTTGGAAACATATTCCAATGACAATGTTTTGGGTGTAGAATGATATGTTTAGAACCCCATGAGTATTTGGAGCATCAGTCTTTGTCTCACACCTCATGGGTATTTGGAGCATCATTACATGCCCCATATAATTTAGCATGCATATTTTGGGTGTAGAACACCATTTATAGCACCATGTGAGTATTTGGATCATCAATCTCTATCTCACACCCCATTTATCAATAATTCACACATATCACAACATATCACATCATCACATGAATCTCAATATAACATGTTTCCACATTATCACATTAACCAAGATTAATCAGCATTAATCCTCTTATCAAAATTAACCACAAAAATATTCCATTAATTAATTCATAAATTAATTAATACAAGTACATTAATTAATTCAATAATTAATTAATCACATCAATTTCCTTTAATTAATTCAAAAATTAATTAATCACTTTTAACCCATTAATTCATTCAACAATTAATTAATTCCAAAAATCCACAATTTCAACATTCTGATAATTAATTCAACAATTAATTATTCCCAATTTATAATCACAATATCTAAATAAATAATTCGTTAATTCGTTAATTAATTATCCCAATTTCACAATCCCAATAACTCAATAATTAATTTAACAATTAATTATCCCTATTCCAAAATCACATTATTCAATACAATCCCCAATCCCTTAATTAATTAATTAACAACATTAATTAATTCAATTTAGGAGATTCTAATTGATAAAAGAACCCTAATAATTCTACAATTACATACACGTAATTGAAATAATTACTATGGGATTTTAATAATATACCACCTAACTTGATTCATTAATGAGAGATCACCAAACATAAATCCCCAATTTCAATAAGTAACGACGTAGAATGAGATTCAGATCTAAAACCTAAATCAAGATAGAAAAAATATATATCTCTTAAATATATATCTAGATCCAAAATTCTAGATATAGATCCAAAAAACCATATCTATTTCTAATCAAAATAGGAAGAACAAAAACTTTCTAGAATGGCAGAATAAATGATAAGGAACGGAAAACCATGAAGGATAAGATTCACTTACCAGTAGGGGTGTAGATCTTTGAGTCAGAATTTAAATCACCAATAATGTAGGTTGGGAGGACTTGGAATCCATTCAGGAGGCTCTGAAATTGTGAAAGGATACCAGGGGTCTAATGGGGTTTGATTTGGGTGAGTTTCGTGGGTTCGGGTAATTTTAAAACTAATTTTTGGATGAATTAAAAATCCATACATGGTTTGTTGGCCAGAGGCACACAATTTCCCCTAACTGTTCACCTTAACCATGGGACTATTTTAGTGGGTGCAAAATTTAGCCTTTTAGGGTGCATGATTTTACAAACCGTTCACTAGCCATGCAAAACCTCTCTATCAAGGGTTTCATAGTTTTCTGGGCTAAGGCGCACGGTTAGGGAAAACCATGCGCCAATTATGCACTACCCTATTTCATCCTTTTTTTCAAAATTTCACCCAAACACACCCAAAGGTAAAACAAAAATGAAAAGTACCCAACACAAGGAAAAAGAGTACCTATAAATGATCCTGATACATCTTTAGAAAAGGTCAGGATCTTGAAACCTAACTATAATGCAGGTGATGTCTCATCTAGTGGCCAAAAGCAGTGCTAAGAGAAGGTGATAAAATGTGGATATCATTAGGGAAGCTAGAGTAGTGGATTTTATTCTTCCCATCATTCAATACGAACTCCTATTTAGTGTCACCAATATGGATGATTTGGCCACATAAATCTTGATTATACCTTTTAAGTGAATCAATATTATTCATGTTGTCAATGTGACCATCTACAGAGGTTCTTATAACAAAGTGAATCAAAAAGTGTCAGATAAAAACCTTATCTAACCTAGGAATCACATGCTCAGTCGGCAGTGTAGTCTACCAGAGGAAGTTAACCACACTCTGGGAGGTCAGGTTGAGGAGGCTGATATGGTAGTCATGGTCGGTTATCTTTTTTAAAATCAATTGAGTGGAGATTTTCACCACAAGGTAGTATGAGGGGTTAGGCTGATCATATTTCATAGAGTGATCCACTATTGATACTGGAGAGGGGTCTTCTACTATTAGGGGTATTATTCCAGTATCTTCTACTTTAACATGTAATTTATTTGAGATAGGTTCTCTACATTCATTTAACATGGAGTTATTAGCATCGCTCCTCAAAATAGAAGTGGATGTATTATCTATATTTATGAATTTGGATATCCTTATAAGAAATAGAATATAACCAATGAGGAAGTGTTTACCATGAGCCTTGGTTATGGATTCATATGGGAATTTTTTGGATCTGGTGGTCCTTGTTATGAAATACTTTGATATTATTTTTGGGAATGGATCAGCTAACCCAGTTATAATCATATATCGATTTATATCATAGAATAGTATCTTTTTCCTTTCCTGGTGGTATTCAATGTACTCTCTATGGAGAGTGAGAGTTGTAAGATAGTCAAGTTGGTTCTAATTAGGGGAAAGTGGGAGAAATAAATATTGAAATAGATACTCTCATACTTGGAGTGGTTAAATCTAAATATAAATAAACCTTACCTTCTATGGTTGATTATTATCTTGATGTGTTTTATTAATATTTATCAATACTACCTCCTAAGTGGGAATTTAAATTTTCTACTGATCTTTTATTTCGAACTAAACTGATATCAATTCCTCTATATTTTATAGAACCAACTAAGTTGAAGGAGGTAAAGGAAAAATAATTTATTAGAATTTTCACTTCTTTATATGATTCTCCGATACTATTAGAAAATAAAGCCTATGTGGAAGATTAATTAAGTAATGATCAATAATCATTACTATTTTCCTAGAATTGATGATCTATTTTATCATTTAAATAGATAAAAGTGGTTTTCCAATATTGACCTTTATTTAAAATATCATCAACTTTGATTAAATCTTAAAAACATACCTAAGACCACTTTTTTAAAGTTTCTATGGTCATTTTAAATATCTAATTATGCCTTTTGGTTTGACCAATTCTCCAAAAGTGTTTATGGAATTTATGAATAGAATTTTTCATATATTCTTAGACTATTTTATCATAGTATTTATAGATGATATCCTTTTCTATTCAAAGTATTTGGATAAGAATTGTGGGAATCTTCTAATTGTTTTAGAAAATTATTTATAGAATCAATATTAAGACATGTTATCCAAATACTAACTTTGGAATCATGAAGTTAATTTCCTTGGGTGTGTAATTTCTAAATCTAACATCTTAGTGAATCCTATGAATGTGAAGTTAGTGATGTCCTAGAAAGTTCCTTTACACATGTTTGAAATAAGGATTTTCTTCTAATTAGTGGGATATTACCATTTTCTTATTGATTATTTCTCAAAGATCACTACTCCTATGACAGCTTTAATAAAGGAGAAAATTTCATATGGTCTCATCAATGTGAAGTAGCTTTTCAAAATATGAAGAAAAGGTTGGCCAGGACTCCAGTTCTTATTTTACCTCATCTAGGTGAATAATTTGATCTATATTACAATACATAATCATTTAACCTTAGCTATGTTCATATAAAGGAACAAAAATTAGTGTTATATGGTTCCAACCAACTACATTCTTAATGGAATTTCCTATGATTTAGAGTTGGTTGCAGTCATTCATGCTTTAAAGTGTATGTGACATTATCTATTTGGTGAATGATTTTTGGTGTCCATGAACCATAAAATCATTAAATACATAATTTATCAAAGGGATTTAAATCTAAGGTATTTTAATTGGGTTGATTATCTCTAATCATTTTATTTTGATATCTAGTATGATCCTGGTAAAGGTAATGTAGTTACATATTCTCTTAGTATAATTTTTCACCCTCAGAGGGTGAAGAAGGAAAAATATGGATAGTGGTTTATGTTATTGTTAACTAAAATCCACATTTATTTAGTGTAATATCAGTTTGGGGTGAATTTATACCACCCTAAACTTACATCATCTATCAGAGAGAATGTTATAGACTCCCAAATCTATGATTATTATTGTATCATTATTCGAGAGAGACTCAATCTGAGGAGGTCCCTGATGGTTAGATCCAAGATCTTTCATTATTCTTATACTTCCATTGAAGATTAGTAGTCCCTAATGGCATGATATAGGAATTAATGAATGAGTTTCATGCTTCTCTATGGGTTATATATCTTGGAATCAGGAATATATATCAGGATAATCATTGCTTATTCCAATGGCCTGGTATGAAAAATGATATTTCAGGGTTTTCCATTAGATGATTTACTTGTAAACAAGTAAAATAAAAGCATCAAATACCTATAGGTTTTATTTATCCACTCTCTCTACCAATGTAGAAATAGGATGAGGTCATTGTGGACTGTTTGACCAATCCACCTAGATCTTCTAAAAGTTGAGATGTGGTTTGGGTAATCATGGATCTTTTGACCAAGATGGATAAATTTTTACCTATAAAATAATATTTGTTTGATGAGTTAGATAAGTTATATGAAAAATAGATCATCAAATTCCATGGTTTATAAACCAGTATCATATTTGATAGGGATTTGAGGTTCATGTATCACTTATGGAAAGGGATTTAGTAAGCATTAGGTTCTCAAGTGAAACTGAGTACCACTTTCCACACTCGAACTGATGTCTATATTGAACAAACCATTAAAATTATTTAATATATTCTTTGAAAATATATTCTTGACTTCAATGGATTATGGTAAGATCACCTCTCTTTAGTGGAATTCTCATATAATAACATTTATCAGTGATTAATTTAAATGTCTCTATTAAAATCTCTTAATGGAATAATTTGTCGTACATCTATCTATTAGACCAAATTAGAAGAATCATCTACGATTGGATCTAGTGTCATTTAAGAGATGAAAAAATATGTGAAATTTATTTGGAAGTGTCTTGTAACTTCTCAAAGATGAAAAAATCCTTATGCTGAAAATTTAATCCTACCCTTAGAATTTAAAATTGGTGATCATGTATTTCTCTATGTTTCATCAAGATTAGATCATTGAAGAATCTATAAAGAATGGAAGTTTAACCCAAGGTTTTTTTGGACTTTCAAATTTTTGGGAAGGTCTAAGGAGGCATATTATCAGCTAGCCTTACCCTCAAAATTCATTTCCATTCACAACAACTTCCATGTTTCTCAACTGAGGAAAGAAGTATGTACCTAAACTTAAGCACATAATTTGTTATGACAACATTTAGTTTGAAGTTGATTCATACTATGTGAATTATTATATATGTATCATTGATCAAAGCAATATATTGTTACAAGGTAGAGTGATTACTCTTGTTTAGGTTAGGTGGTATCATAAAATTATCCAATATAAAATTTAGGTGTGGGAAGAAAAGGTGATAGTTCAGTGGATGGACTTGCTTCCTTAAGAGGCTATTTAATGCTTCTCTAGGAAAAGAAGCATGGTGGTGGGGAGGTTTTAAATAAATTAACCTTCACAGGTTAGTATTTCCCTTAAATTATAGTGATTTAATTCCTTTTTATGTGTAATTTTAAGTTGGGAGGAAATTAAAGTAGTTTGAATGTGGTTTGAAGAATATGGGAGAAGGGACCCATGATCTAGGGATAGCATTGGGTACCCAATTGGGTGGAATAGGGTACCCGGTGGAATCCTAGTGACTACAAGGCCACTATCAACACCACTGGGTACCTGATGGATCTGGGTCGGGTATCTGATGACACTATAAGTGGGTTTTTTTTACAGTGAGGAAAAAATAATTATTACACCTCTAAAATATCACCTCTAAATCTAAGGGGGTTAGGATTTTACTCCCATTTACAAATAAAAGGGCCCCTTTCAATCATTTACCCTCCTCCCACACATCCCATGTGAAGGATCCATTAAGTTTGGTTTGAGAAGCCTCTAATTGATCGATAAATATTTTCATGAGAAAGTTACAAGTGTAGAACTTCTCTTACCTTCTTTTTTCTTATATTTCTTCATGAAAGTGACATTGAATCACTACTTTCTTAATCTAGGGTATTTGAACTTCATTATTTCCTTTGGTATTTCTTTCATATAACTTTTTAAGGGTTACGACTAAGTGAATAAAAGGTAATGACCAAGTTTTTCTTACTTAATTGATTATTCTACAATTATAGTGATTGAATCCCAAAATATCCATATTCTTGGTTGGATTTTTCACTCTATTGGAACCATATTCTTCCTCTTTGGGCCTCAAAGAATATTGTGCATCTACTTTTGGTAGGATAACCCCTTCTTCCTCTCATATTTATAAAGGGTTGGAATAGAAATGATTTGGGTTTAAATGAAATCAATTGAAATAGAGCATTTCTAATTAATAAATAATTTTACAAATTGTTTTACAAATATTGTAAGTTGTTATATTACCATGGTTTATGATTATCATATTAGAACTTATAGACAATAAATCTATTGAATTCCTTTTCATTTAGTTATTTCCCCATCATGTTAAATGAATCATTCATGTTGATAAATATAAATAATTGAGGGTATTCTCTATGTTTTTTAACATCCCTCTATGATTTGTATTAATTTTCAGGTTGTAACATGTGTTATTCCCTTTCTTGTTTGCTTACCTATCATGTATAAATGATTATACATGTTTTACCTATTAAATTTGGCGTGTTATTATTACAAATTAAAATGTATTTTTTTTTTATTTTTTTTTATTTCATGAATAATATCGCATTGCATGTTATTTCTTATTTGTTTAAATTTTATTTTTCTTGGAATTTCTTTGGAAGAATTCTAGATTGTTTTTCTTTACCCTTATGTAAGGTTGTTTACCCTTACATAATATTTTTATTACCCTTACATGAGGTGGTCTTACCTTAATGTGGGGTTATGTTATCCTTATAGTATTTTGAGTTTGTAGGGTTACCTTTACATGGGTTGGTCATTACCTTTATGTGGAGATCAAATTACCTTTACATATCCTATTGATGAAGCGGATTACCCTTATACTAGGGTTGGGATACACTTATATGAGCTAGGGTTTTATAATCTTACCTTTATATAAGGCTTGTGAAGACCCTTACAGGGTATAACATGACCTTTACACCATGGGTGCACTACCCTCGCGTAGCGAGTGTGCTACCCTTATATAGTGGATGCACTTACACAATGGGTGATTGACCCTTACATAGTTCATTGAAGTCCCCTGATGTGGCATCCAAACTTACCATTATATGGAGTTTGTTTTTCTAGTTGTGGTTTTTGTTGTAATGGCTTCTTCAGCACACTCCTCGACCGAACACCTATCCTCAGGTTGTTAAAGTTTGTTCGAGAGTGTTGTTACTCTGTATTTAAGAGATCAAGGTCCCTAGTTGTGCGAAAAGAGATAGATCAAATCTTAGAGAGGTATAATCCAAGAGAAATCAAAGGGGGAGGATATGATCTATAAAAGGAGTGCTTGTTAGTGGCTCTGATTGGTGATTACATATGTAGCTAGTTACGAGAGTACTATTATAGGTGAGATCTCATTATTTTAGTGTTATTATGGTGAATCAATCAACTACAATGCATCTTGGAGGGTTATTATACTTGTGAGGATGATCCTGGTAAGGGGGTTAGGGCCTGGTTTTTCATGTTCCTAGTTGAATTCTGCCGTGTTTTTTTTTACTTATTGTTTGTTCTTGTGTGTGTGAGAGTGGGTCATTCATCTATTTTTAGTCTATTATTGATGTATTTACCTTCTTTCAAATTCATTTTGCATGATACCATTTATTCTTTACTTAATAAATGGTGTCATGTGGTGTTCTTTCCGTGGATTTAGACCAAAGTGGACCGAAACACATAAATTATTCTATTTTTTTCTTTCCTATTTTTTCTCTTGAAATCATTTTTTGGATTTTATCTTATATTCATAAATTGATTCTATTTTATTGTGTATCTATTTATTTTAAAATTTCATTTTAGACTCAATCCTTGTTTGTTTTTCTTGTTGTGGGTGGGTTTGTGTGAAACTACTTCTTACTTTGGGAATTTTGTGTGTTTTATTGGATACCTCTCCATAACAGATTGGTATTATAGTGTTATTATCAAGCCTAAAGATGTATTTTACTAAGCTATATATTGATAAGTTTGATGGAGAGAACGATTTCAATTTATAGAGAGTTAAAATGCATGATTATCTTGTCTATAATGGACTAAATGAATCTTTGGTGGGATCTAAGAGGGATATCACCACTGTATATACTACGAGGGATACCTTAACCTCTTATGTGGAAATTAACCCTTCTATTTTGAAAAGGGATTACTCCCTATTTTTGTTTACCCTAGGTGACAAGGTTTTGTGAGAAGTGGTCCATGAAACTTCAGCCAGTACAATCTAGTTGAATCTTGAGCATATTTACATGACTAGGTCCCTTTTAGGATGATTACAAAAGAAAATGCATCATTATAATTTTAAAATAGTCCATACCACCTCTATGTCGACTCATTTATATAGTTTTAATAAGATGGTATTAGATTTAGCTAATGTGGGTGTTGAAATAAAGGATGAGGACCAGGCTTGATTATTATTAAATTACTTGCATGAATCATTCAATTCGGTTAGATATTCCATGATGTATGGAAGGGATTCCATCACTTTAGAGTAAGTGAAATCAATTGTTTTGTCTAGGTATCTTCAAATTCATATTTTGAAGATGGAGGGTAGTGAGGTGAAGTATGGGCCTGAATTGCTCAGTGTGAAGGGTCAGCCTAAATGTTAAAGAAAATAAAGGAGGGTTGGTAGTTGGATTAGGAATTTTAAGTTCTATCATTGTGGAAATACTAGCCACATTATACGATACTTCTCTAAGGATATGTCAAGGTATAGTTTGGCCCATAATAATGTGGTATACCTAGTTATGATAGTTTCAAGGTTTTATGATTTTTTCTAGTATCCCTTAGTATAGAGTAGGTGTCTCTATAGGTTGTATTTCTTCTGAGATCATAGGATTGGATTTGTATGTGATTTGAAGTGGGTTCGGTTGGAAGAGAGGGTGTGGGTAGGGTAGGTTTTCTAAGATGTTTGGACTTAGGTGGATACTTATCTTCTTTTAGATTGTTGTGTTTTCTTTTTGAGTGTTTTCTGCTACTTTTATTGTTTGCATTAGAATTATTTCACTTTTGATCTTGTTTATATTTTACATTTCAGTTTTTCCATGTTTATTTTTATTAGATGAATTGGGTACTGTTGTGGTTTCTTTGGTTTTCATGTAGGCATAGGAGAGCTAAATGAGACCTATAATGTCATGTTTTTAGCTGTTTATAGGTATGTGATGAGGAGGAGATCAGGTAAGTGAAGGTATGAATTCTGTTAATGTCGTTTATTAGATTATTTTATTTTCTAAGAATGTGTTAGTAGTTGATATTAATAGATATGTTGGTATGGGAAGACATGCGTTACTGAGGTACATGATAAGTGATGATAATACTAGGATGATCATGTTTAGTTCTTAGGGTTTTCTTATTAGTGAGAACTATTCAAAAAAACATATAAGTTATGCTAGTGTAGTTCTGCAAGAACATCGACCCTATGTGATTTACATTTTATTTTTTAAGGTGAAGATTTATTAAATTTTTCATGTTATTGTTACAAATTAAAATTTATTTGTTTTTTATTTATTGATGTCATGAATAAATCAATTGTTGTATGTTATTTTATGTTTTTTAAAATTTTATTTTGGCAGCATTTTTGATTTCTTTGTTTTACCCTTACGTAAGTATTTTTACCCTTATGTGAGTTTTATGTTACCCTTACGTGATGTGGTTTTACCTTTATGTGAGGTTATGATATTATTACGAGTTTTTGAGTTTACAAGGTTACCTTTACATGGGTTGGTTGTTACCTTTACATGGGATTAGCATACCCTTACATAGCTTGTTGATGAAGCGGCTTACCCTTATGAGAGGAATGTGATACCCTTACATGAGCTAGGGTGTTGGATTCTTACCTTTATGCAAGGCTTGTGAAGACTCTTACACAGCTTAGTAGGACCTTTACACAGTGGGCATGCTACCCTTAGTTGTGCTACCCTTACACAGCGGGTATGAGACCCATTTTCAATATGAGATCGACCCTTATGTAGTGTGCTGAAGGACCCTTGCACAGTGTCCAAACTTACCTTTATGAAAAGTTTGTTTTTTTAGTTGTTGGTTTTATTACAGTGACTTGTTCTACACGCTCCTTGACTAAACATCTACCCTCTAGTTTTTGAAGTTTATTTGAGGGTGTTTTTTCTCCATATTTAAGTGCCTGGGGTCCCTAATTGTGAAAAAAAAAAGATATATTGAAGCTCATAGAGGTAGAATCTAAGACAAATCAAAGGAGAAGGAGACAATCTGAAGAGGGAGAACTCATTGGTGGCTCGTATTAGCGACACCATATGCAGCTAGTTCTGGGAGTCATGTTCTATTGTAGAGATCATGATTTTTTAGTTCTTGTGGTGGATCAATCAGCTATAATGAATTTGGTAGGGTTCTTCTATAGGATAGTTCGGCACTAGTAAGGGGTTTTGGGCCTCGTTTCTCATGTTCCAGATTGAAGTCTTCCTTTTTTTGTTTGTTGCTACTTGTTTGTTCCTATGCATGTGAGAGTGGTCTGTTCCTCTAGTTTTAGTTGGTTCTTGATGTATTTACCTTCCCTTGAATTTTTATTGTATGCTAACATTTATTCTTTGCTTAATAAATGGTGTTGGGTGGTGTTCTTTCCATGGAGTAAGACCAAAGTGTTCTGAACCAAGTAACTTATTATGTTCTTTTCTTTCCAGATTTTTTTTATTTTGAAATCATTGTGTGGTTTTTCTCCTGTCTTCATCAATTGCTTTTGACTTATTGTGTATATCTTTTCATATTTCATCTATGATCAATCCTTGTTTGTTTTTCTTATTGTGGGTGGGTTTGTATGACACCGCCTCCTGCTTTGCTAGTTTTTTTTGTTTCACTGGATACCAACCCATAACATTACCTATTGTTACACATGATATTATTAGTAGGTGAAGCATAATTGAAAGGGGTATTATATGATTGTGTAGTAATAGTTTTAAAGTACACCCATTTTCAATTAATAGTTTGATGGTAAGGAATAGGCTCACAACATGTAATGACCCGGATTTCCCCAAGCCATTCCTTTGTGAAAATCCAGTGCTTGTGGTGTTCTTGGGGGTCGCAGTGGTTTGTTTCTGGAGTTTGCAAAAAATCTAGTTTCATCAAACAGTTTCATCAATAAGGTGGTAATGTGATGGTGGCACATTGAGATGGTGGAACCATAATGGTGGCACATCAAAATGGTGGCACCATGACAGTGGAACACCGAAATGGTGGCATCGTGATGGTGGAACACCAAAATGGTGGTACCATAACAGTGGTACCAAAATGGTGGCACATCGAAACAGTGGAACTGTAATGGTGGCACCATGATGTAGGCACACTAAAATGGTGGCACACCAAACGGTGGCTCACCCTTTTCCAAATTTCTAGTTTTTTCCATTTTTTTCAATTTCACCTCTCTTACGTTTTATTTGACATAAACTGAGTTTA
Source organism: Viscum album (assembly GCA_963277665.1). Lineage (NCBI taxonomy): Eukaryota > Viridiplantae > Streptophyta > Magnoliopsida > Santalales > Viscaceae > Viscum > Viscum album. The sequence goes on from OY728132.1 coordinate 1,886,240,688, forward strand.
AAACCTTGTTTGGGCATTTTTAATAGTGTTTCAAAGGATAATAAGTATATATTTAATATCTTAAATCTCCGATGACTTTGAGATGTTCAAACCACATGATCTTGACCACGATCCCACGTTAATTACTTTTGAAACCATTCTTCCTTTAATATAGGATCTGGCTCTTCAAAGCCAGGATATTCCCTTCCCAGTGTGTTTTCGTTCACTCTTAGTGCTCTTAGATCATTCCCTTCCCATGGATTCTCATGTTGTATCATAGTCATCAATTAATATTTCCTTGATTTTTTTCCTTGGAGTTTTTTTACTGTTCGTGTGACCCATTGTTTTGGAACAAAGAGGAGTTTTGGTCGCCTGTTGTTTTAGGTAGGTATTCTCTTACCTATCTTTATTTGTGTATCATGTGAGGTGGGTGTAGTAATGTTTCTTTGTGAAGAAAGGATGAATCATTTTTCCTTAACAATTAATAAATGAGGGGAAGGGAATATAATGATAAAAAGATAACAGGGGTCAATGAAATAATGGCAAGGAAGTGCTGATGTTACGTATGTTGTTTTAATTATTATCCATGAACCTTTTTTGAATTGTATAGGCTATAAGGCCTTCTAAAAATCCTGGTTGTTGGTGGTATTTGCTTGCACACAGGTGGTGTTCTTCATTTTTTTGTGATGCTTTGATAAATGGTTGTAACATGAAACATACTTAATCACATATGCGTGGTTAAATAAATAGATTCCCCAAGATCAAACATGTTCTGTGATTACCCCTATTATTTAAAGTGGAATAAAAGAACCCTTCTTACTAAATATGAATATGCTTGTCTTAATGGTGTGGTTGTGTGCTATTTTTGGTTGGGTTTTTTAATTCATGTGGGTTGTGTGGGGTTTCTGTTGGTAACCTTGTTACAGGTACAGGGGTGGACAGAGGGGATGACCTTGTGTTTGGGGGATGGCCTTTTTGTGTAGTGGGGATGTTGTTTGGTGGTGTTTTGTTGTGGGGTTTATGTATGGGGTGGTACAAGAGGTGTGACGGAATCTCAGGTTGAGAGATTGATTTATTATGGAATGAATGGACTTTTTGTGTAATGGGACTACTTCTGGGCAGTGGTTGGTCAGTGGGGCTACATGTTGGGTTGTGTCGTGACTTCATGTTTATGGGTGTACTGGGTGTGGTGGTGTTGTGCAGTGGGGTTGTTGGTTCTAGTTGTGAGAGGATGATTGAGCGGGATAACTTTAAATAATGACAGTTGGAAGTGGTTGAATGGGTGTCTAGGAAAAAGGGGGTGTGTAGTGGGGCTGTAAGTTGGTTTTTCTCTATTGTTTTTATGAATGGGTGTTAAAATGGATTTTCTTACCTTGGTCCCAAATTCCTTATTTGCCTTGGCAGTGTTTAGTGGTCTTTAGCCTTCTGAAAATGGTTGTAGATGTTGTGCTTTGTAGTTTCTTCGGGTAGTGCTGGAATAAATTAAATTGAACCCCTTAATTAATTAATGGAAAGTGGTTAAATGAAAAGGGTTTAAGCTTGTGTTTTATTGTGGTTGTTTTTGTGGTTGTGCATATAGGGTTAGTAGAAGATGTGGTTATGTGTGTGTTGGTTGTTTGTTTGAAACCTATAGGTTGGGTTGAGTGTTTTCTTACCTATATATATAAATTGTAGTTCCTAATGATTTCTATATGCACCCCACCCTTGTTGATCATCATGTTCCGAACATCCCTATTTCATGGGGGGGTTTCCTTCCCAACAACCCAATGGGAGGATGGATGAATGGTTACTGACTTTCTTCCTCACACCCTCTTTCGGGTTCTTACCACTCGAGAATATCCAGACAGGTTGTAATGGCTTGAGGTTTACCATAGTCCAAGATCCTTAGGGTGGGTTTTGTTGTGTACGAGGGGCCCAGGTGTTTGTAACATCCCAGTTCCGGAAGCCACCCAGGGGTGCCCCGTACCCGGTTGGTCACATGGTCTCAAGCACATTTCCCCTAATGCCAGAGGCTTCCGACTAGCAGCAAGGGCCTTGGGTGTGATATTGGGGAAACTATGCCCTCATTAGCAGAGTAACATAGTGGAAGTAAAATAGATATATAATAGCGGAAGCAGTAAAAATACCACACAACAGTAAATAGTGTAAGACTTATGAATAAAAAACTAGAGAACATATATATATATATATATAAATGATGCATGATACATATGTCTAGGTAAGAATCCAAACAAATCACAATGCTGGAATATAGTACAAAACCCAAGTACATAATAAAACAAGTAAACTCCTCGGTATCACAAGCCCCAGCTTGGTCTCATGTTCTCGATCTCCTTAGAAATCAAGTACCTGAAGTAGAAAGGTGCTTGCCCTTATCTATGCCTACAACAATATAATATGTTTGGGCCCAAAAGCATAGCCCAAATAGGGTGTGAGACTAAATCCTAGTAGGCAACCACCATAAGATTTGTGCCTAAAAGTCAGTGAATATATGGTAGGTAATGAGTAAAAGGAAGTAGTGAACGAGAAATTACTCAGCAGTAACAATCCGTAGTTTTAATGAATTCAATTTCATATATCAAACAACAACTAACCAAAGTAGGTAATCACAAATAGGTAACCCTCTACGAAGTACTCATAGTCCATCCCCTCTGTTCCTACCTAGCAACACAAGCAAGTGGCTAAACACAAAAGGTAACCATCTGGGAAGTACTCACAGCCTATCCCCTCTGGTCCTACCTAGAAACACAAGAAACCCTCTATGCAGTACACTTAGTATAACCCCTCTATTTCAGCTTAAGCATAGACTCTCTGAGGAAGAACTCACCTTCAATTCATCCTATAAAATCGTATCGATAACTAAAGGTGCTCTGGGGAAGCACTTACATCACATTCCCCCTATTTCCCGAATCGAGTAACTACAGACACTGTGAGGAATCACTTACATCAATTCCCTCTATGGTCTTGCATCGTAAGCAAAAACAAACACTCTGGAGAATCCCTTTTGTCCATTCTCCCTATGGTCTACTACACCAAGTTCTCACAGCCCTGTGTAATTCAAGCAAGCATAGCAGTACATATCATCCAAAGTAAACCCCAATAACTACTTGGCTAAACATTCTACAGCATAATAGCATGTCATAACAACAGTCACACCATCCTACAATACTAGGAATGAGAAAAACAAGGCAGCCTAATAGTCTAAACAGTACCAAAAGGTCATAACTAAAACATTCATGGGAAAACACCTCCAAATCATATAAAAATACCCAATTTACATTCAATTAACCTCTACTCAAGCACACAAGCATGGCAGGCAATTAACAGGGCTAAAACAGGAAACACACAATACCCTGTTCAAGGGTATTAGACAAATTTGCACATATAACTCAAGACTTTCAATAGAAAGGAACAAACCACCTACCTTAGTGTTGGGAGATCACTATACGTGAAACTAGAGCCTTGAATTTCCCAAGAACACCTTAGATCTACAAAAATGTCTAAAATTTTCAATTGAGGATAACTTGAGAAAGATGGGGAATCATGAAATGAAGCTCTAGAATAAGGAAGAGCTTACTGAGGAGATTCCAATGAAATTGACGGTGGTTGAATCGCAGGTTGGATGCTCAGTCGGGGGCTCGGAGGAAAATTGTGTCCATATTGGATCTCTCGGATGAACTAGGTCAAGAAGAAGGCATTTCTGGCGATTAGATGCGACCTTGGTACGTTTAATGAAAAAAAATACATGGCGTGTACTTTGGAAGTACATGGTGTGTAATTTCCATTTCTGTACCCCACATTAGGCAGCCTCCAAGTCACCCCTACATGGTCGTGTGTGCGGCCATTACACGGCCAGCACATAGCTTCATGCAGCAACTGAGTACATAGCGTGTACTCATAAAGTACATGGCGTATACTTCAAAAATTTCCATAAATTACTCTTTTTTTCAAAAAATACTAGAAAAGGAAAACATACCTTAAAAGAAGATATGGGTTCTTACAAAATTCTCCACTTAAAGAAATTTGTCCCTGAATTTCCCTAACAAGACGGCATAGAAGAAGAAACCCCAAACATCTCCAACCACTATGATCGTATGTCTGCCTCCCTCTCCCAAGTCTCGTCATGTACTCGCCCGTGCTACCATAGAACTCATACCAGAGGAACATACCGGCCATGGAGAACCTTCGTATTTCGATCGACAATCCATATAGGATTATCCTCAAAAGATGAATCCACTTCTAACTCAACCTCCTTGGGTTGGAAGACATGAGACGGGTCTGAGAAGTAACATCGAAGCTGAGAAACGTGGAAGATGTCATGCATAGACCAGTACCTCTGAGGTAACTATAGCCAATAGGCAACTGGCCCAACTCTCTCCAACACCTCAAACGGCCTGACGTACCTTGGTGAAAGCTTAACATGTATCATAATCCTTCTATTTCCCAACCTCGGTGTGACACATAGGAAAACCTAATCCCCAACCTCTAACTATAGAGGCCATCTCCATTAATCAGTATAAGACTTCTGTTAAGACTGTGCAGTATCCATCCTCTTCTGAATCAACTCTATCTGCTCTATGGTCTCCTGGACAAGTTGAGGTCCCAGCATAGCTGCCTCTCCTGCCTCCATCCAACATAAGGGTGATCGACATGGCCTACCATACAAATCCTCATAAAGTGTCATCTGAATAGTTTCTTGAAAACTATTATTATAGGAAAACTACACAAGAGGTATATGTTTCTCCCAAGAACCTCCAAAATCCAGGATGCATGCACGAAGTATGTCCTCAAGCACCTGAATCGTACGCTCGGACTGGCCATCTGTTTGGGGATGGTAAGCTGTACTCAAAAGCACCTGTGTACCCAAAGCCTTCTGAATCCCCTGCCAGACCTGATAAGTAAAATGGGCATCCATGTCTGAAATGATGGAGTGTGGAACCCCATGTATATGTAAAATCTCTTGAATGTACAACCATTCCCAGATCAGCAACACTGAAGGTCTCCTTGATCGGCAAGAAGTGAGCAACCTTCGTGATTCTGTCATTGACAACCTAAACTGCATCATTCCCTCGAGGCGACCTCAGTAAACCTATCATGAAATCTATCAAGACAACATTCCACTTCCACCTAGGAATGGTTAACTGCTACAAAAGCCTGGCTGGTTGTTGATTCTCTACCTTCACCTGCTGACAGGTGGAACACCTCATCACAAAACCAACAATAACTCTCTTCATACCTGGCCACCAATACTGGCGATGTAGATCACGATACATCTTGGTGACACCAGGATGAACTACCCAAAATGAGGAATGAAAGTCCCTCATCATCTCCTCACAGATATCTACTGGAACCCATATGTGCCCCTGGAAATGCAAGATTTCATCCTCACCTATGGTCCATCTAGGAATAGGGTCCTCTCCTAACATGCTTTCCCATAGGACTAGGCCTTCAGAATCTGATAGCTACCTCATTCACACTCGATCAAGAAGATTAGAGGTAACAACCATAGAATAAATAAAAGTCTGGCTCTATCTGTCGTGCACCTCCAAATGCATCTCAGAGAACAAATCCATAAGCTTACACTCACTACTGGCCTCCTGAACTTCTGTATTTGAGTCCTCCTGCTCAGTGCATCATCCACTGCATTACCTTTCCTAGGTGTATAGGCAAGCTCAAAGTCAAAGTACTAAAGTTAATCAACCCACCTTTGTTGTCTAAAATTAAAGTCATGCTAAGTGAAGACATACTTGAGACTCTTGTGGTCGGTGAAAACCAAAATATGCTCTCCCAGAAGATAATGTCTCCAACAGAATAAGTCATGAACAACAGCATCCAACTCGAAATCGTGCATCGGGAAATTCCTCTCATGTGGCCTCAACTACCAAGACCCATACGTGACGACTCCTTCTCCCTGCATAAACACATCTCCTAGCCCGATACCTAAATAATCACAATACACAATATAGCTCTTTCTCGGCTTTGAAAAAACTAGTATCGGTGCTAAAGTCAACCTCCCTTTCAACTTCTAAAAGGATGACTCATAAGAATTTGACCAAAAGAACTTTTCACCCTTCTTAGTCAGGCCCATCAGTGGTGATGTTAAGCGTGAAAAGTCCTGTATGAAACATCTGTAGTATCTATCCAGACCTAGAAAACTCTGTACCTAAAAGACATTCTTCAAATGCTCCCAGGAAACTATTATTCTCACTTTCTTTAGGTCTACTGATACCCCTGTCTCTGAGATAACATGACCCAAGAAGTGAATCTAGTCCATCCAAAAGTGGAATTTTGAGAGCTGAGCATATAACTGGTTCTCTATTAGTGTACTCAGAATGATCTCAAGATGGGTAGCATGGTCATGTTGAGTGTGAGAGTACAACAAGATATCATCCACAAAGACCACCACAAAAGAATCCAAGTATGGATGGAACACTCGGTTCATCAGTGCCATGAAAACTACAGGCACGTTCATGAGACCAAACTGCATAACCATATACTTGTATAGACCATACCTGCTCCATAAGGTTGTAAGAGGTATATCAGATGGTCTAATGTGAAACTAATGATAACTGGATCTCAAGTCAATCTTAAAGAACACCTGGGCTCCTCCAAGGTGATCAAAGAGATAATCAATCCTCAGTAATGGATATTGATTCTTGACCATCAACTCGTTCATCTTCCAATAATCCACACAAATCCTGAGGGTATTGTCTACCTTCTTTACAAACAAGACAGAAAAACCCCAAGGAGAAGTACTGGGTCGGATGAAAACCTTTGCCTGCAACTCCTCTAACTATTTCTTGAGCCCCTATAACTCTGGTGTAGCCATCCTATAAGGAGGAATGGACACTGGTGCCACTCCTGGCATGAGCTCAATAGAAAATTCTACCTCTCACTCTAGAGTAAAACCTGAAAAGTCCTCTAGAAAGATTTCCCTGAAACAATCCACCACTGAAGGAAAGTCTAACTGTGAAGTTCCCTAGTCATCCAGATATAGACTGGAAATCTAGGCTATAACTCCTCCCAACCCATTATGCTCAGGTCCCGCTATGCTCGTCTGGACATACCACTCGCCCTTATAAAGAAACGATCCATCTTCTGGTGATGTGAAACTCACCCTACGGCGTTAGCAATCGATGACTTCCTGGAAGGGAACCTACCAGTCCATTTCGAGAATGACATCATAGCCTGTCATCTCTAGGACATAGAGGTCCCAAAAGAAGTGACACCCACCAACCTCTAGAGGGAACTCCTTACACTAATGCACACTAGCTGTTATAGTCCCCAACAGAGTGTCCAGTGTCAAAAAATCAGCAGAAGAAAAGATACAGAGCCCAAGGCTCTTCACAACAGCAATAGATATAAATCTATGGGAAGCCCCTATATTGAAAAGAGCAGAAGCTGAAACTGAGGAAACTAATATCATACCTATAACTATAGAAGTTCCAGGATCCTACTCCCATTGGGTCTGCTCCACTGCAAAATTATGACCTGTACCACGGCCCTGTGACCCTGCCTGACCACTCTGAGCTGATCTGCCCAGATGCCACTGAAAACCGGGCGACTGGCTACCACGGCTATGACCTCCACCTCGGTCTAAATGGTTGGAAGAACTTCAGTTCACAAACTGGTGATAAACTAATGGTCCTGACCCAGAATGAGGAGTCATAGAAGAACCCCTATCACTAGCTACTGGTGAGAAGATCTGACAGAAGTGCTAAAGATGACCCATCTTTCCGTAATATCGTCACTCCACCAGGTATTTGGGGCAATGTGGCCTTGTATGCCTAATCTTCCCACACTGTAGCACACCACCTGGCTACCAGAAGATATCTCTCTCCTCCACATATCTCTATGTGTAGACTCCCTACAGTGCTTCCTGCTGTCAGTAGAAGGGATACTAACTCTAGATGTTGAGCCGCCCTGGCTCACAACTCCAGAATCTCTCAGATTGTGCTCCGTGATCAGCACCTGGTTGGTGATATATGTGATAGATGTCAACCTGAAGATATTCACCTGATATCGGATGTCGTGCCTCGGACCATCCTCGAACTTCCTTGCTAGTAATAACTCATCACCTCCTGGAATAGGCGTGAAGCATTGTATCTCGGTGAAGCAAGAGTAATACTTCATAACAGAAAGAGTACCCTGCTCCAAACTCATAAAATCTCGAGCTCAATTGGCCCTCAAGGTCTCTAGGTAGAAGTAGTCATAGAAGGAATACTAAAACTTATCCCAATCCATGACCTGCCGGTGTCCAGCCTGTGAGATCATATCCCACCATCTCTTCAAGGAATTACGTAGCATGTACGTAGCGAGCTTGACCCTCCTCTCTGGAGGCATCTCCAGATGTTCTAAGATATAAAGCATGGATTCTAGACATGACTCTATAGCCTGGGGTCCTCCTTCCCCTGTGAAACTGGGAGGATGCTGCTACTAAAATACCAGTGTCAACTCTACCATAGATAGGGCAGGATGTGGTACCCCAAGAAAGGTCTGCATGAACCTCATAAAGCCTTCCCTGAACTGTGCATTAGCACCTGTGTCAGGTATAACGGTCGGTGCCAAAACTATCACAATTGGAGGATCTGCTGGTAGTCCTTGATCAACCATATCTGATGTCTGGTCATCACCTAGCAATTCGTGTACGACTGGAGGACGTCTCGGCAACATGAATCTACAAGGTCAAATGCACACCATAGAACAAAATTATCAAGGACTAAAAACTGGATTCATAAGAAGGGAACAGGATAACGAAAACATTCAAGTTTTACCAAACATGACTACACTATGTGTATAATTACTACATGGTGTGTTCCCTTAAGCCTTTCACATGGGCATGTATTTCTGCCAGAACTGGTCGTGTAACACCCCAAACACACGGTGTGTTGTCCTTACACACAATGTGTACTTGAATTATCTTCCCCTTCCTGAGTCCTTATACATGGATAAGCTACACGGTTCTCCTTAGAATGATATTACACGGTGTGTTTGTGCCAGACACGGCGTGTACTAGACGAGCTTTACCGACCCGTGTTGTTCGTGACATGGTCGGATACTCGGCTGACACTACATGGCGTGTTCCATATGGACACGGCGTGTACTAGAAAAGATAACACTGACCTGCATTGTTAGTTACACGGTCGTATTCCAAGATTATACTACATGGTGTGTTTAAAACTGACACGGCGTGTATAACTTAAAATTTTTCCATCTGTGTTGTTAGTCACACGGGCGGACACAGGGTCAACACGACACGACATGTACAACCGGTACACAGCGTGTTCCCACAAAAATTTCTCCATCCCATGTCTTTGACCACATGGCCTATGACATGGTTAGAGACTACACAGCGTGTACATAAGGTACACAGTGTGTACTTAATAAAAACAGTTTCTTCCCAAACAGAAGAACACATGAAGTGTAGTCAAAACTACACGGCGTGTATTCTAGGTTTTTCTCGGACAGTAAGCCTCAAAAACTACTTCGGAACCCATAAAAACACTTAAACGAACACCAAAGTGAAAAATTCTGATTCGTGAGGGCCCATACTCCCCACAAATCAAATCTCGTCATCTTATACACTTTATAAACAAGGATAACAGGGAAATGATCCACCAAATTCCAGTCCATGAGGGCCCATAACACCTCAAGAACCAAAGTTTGGAATTCATTCAAACAAAACCTTACAAAAACAGTACCCTATCAAATAGTAGGTATTCTTATAAAGGCATCTATCACAACATCATTCATATATAGCACAACACCTATCACAATAACATGCAATCACTAATGCACCCTAAATGGCATAGCAAGTATGCATGACATGAGATTTCTAGAAAGTTCTTATATGATGCATGAGATGGAATACCCTTATCTCATAGGGTTGAAATAGAAATAGAACCTCAATAACATCAACAATAATAGCACAATATATGTGATTCACCCAACGGTGAAAATCAAATCAACTGTAAAATTTAAAAACCCGAAAAATTTCAATATGAGGTAAATTGGCCTTTCCCTGTACACAGGTTAGCTACTCCCAGGCACAGCTTATTTCCAAGTACTTATTCCATCCTATCTCTGAATATAGGCTTCAAATAGTAATTCAAAGAAAATAATTCTATTTATAACACTTTGTAACGTCCCGGTTCTGGAAGCCACCTAGGGGTTCCCTGTACTCGGTTGGTCACATAGACTCAAGCGCATTTCCCCTAATGCCAGATGCTTCTGAATAGCAGCGAGGGCCTTGGGTGTGGTAGTGGGGAAACTATTCCCTCATTGGCAGAGTAACACAGCAGAAGTAAAACAGATATACAATAATAGAAGTAGTAAAATACCACACAATAGTAAATAGTGGAAGACTAGTGAAGAAACAACAGGAGCACATATATATATAAATGATGCATGATACGTATGTCTAGAAAATTATCCAAACAAATCACAATACTGGAATACAATACAAAACCCAAGTACAAAATAAAACAAGTAAACTCCTCAGCATTGCAAGCCCCATCTTGGTCTCATGCTCTCCATCTCCTCAGTAATCAAGTACTTGAAGTAGAAGGACGATTTCCCTTATCTATGCCTGTAATAATATAATCTGTTTGGGCCCAAAATCATAGCCCAAACAGGGTGTGAGACTAAATCCCAGTAGGCATCCACCACAAGATTTGTGCCTAACAGTCAGTGAATATATGGCAGGTAATGAGTAAAAGGAAGCAGTGAACAAGAAAGTACTCAGTAGTAACAATTCACAGTTTCAATGAATTCAATTTCATATATCAAACAACAACTAACCAAAGTAGGTAAACACAAATAGGTAACCCTCTGGGAAGTACTCACAACTCATCCCCTCTGGTCCTACCTAGCAACACAAGCAAGCAACTAAACACAAAAGGTAACCCTCTGGGAAGTACTCATAGACTATCCCCTCTGGTCCTACCTAGAAATAAAAGCAACCCTCTGGGAAGTACACTCAGTCTAACCCCTCTGGTTCAGCTTAATCATAGACTCTCTGAGGAAGCACTCACCATGAATTCCTCATATAGTCTCATATCGGTAACTAAAGGCACTCTGGGGAATCACTTATGTCACATTCCCTCTGTGGCCTGCGTCGAGGAACTACAGACACTCTGAGGAAGTACTTACGTCAATTCCCCATGTGGTCTCACATCGTAAGCAAAAACATACACTCTAGAGAAGCCCTTCCATCCATTATCTCTATGGTATACTAACCCAAGTTCCCACGGCCCTGTATAAGTCAAGAAACCATAACATCACATATCAGCCAAAGTAAACCTCAATAACTACTTGGCTAAATAGTCTACAGCATAACAGCATGTCAGAACAATAGTCACACCATCCTACAATACTGGGCATGAGAAAAATAAGGAATCCTAATAGGATAAGAAATACCAAAAGTTCATAACTAAAACATGCATGGGTAAACACCTCCAAAACATAGAAAAATACCCTATTCACATTCAATTAACCTCTACTCAAGCACACAAGCATGGAAGGAAATTAACAGGGCTAAAACAGGAAACACTCAATACCCCGTTCAAGGGTATTGGACAAATTTGTACATATAACTCAATACTTTCAATAGAAAGGCACAAACCACCTACCTCGGTGTTTCTAGATCTCTATACGTGAACCTAGAGCCTTTAATCAACCAAGAACATCGTAGATCTACAAAAACTTCTAAAACGTTCAACCAAGGATAACTTTAGAAAGAGGGGGAATCATAAAACGAATATCTAGAAAAAGGAAGAGCTTACCGAGGCGATTCCAATGCAATTGACGGTAGTCGAATCGGAGTTCAGATGCTTGGTTGGGGGCTCTGAGTAAAAGTGTGGTCGTATGGGAGCTCTCAGATGAACTAGGTCGAGAAGAAGGCCTTTCTGGTGATTAGACGCGACCCCGGTACATTTAATGAAAAAAAATATACAGCGTGTACTTTGGAAGTACACGACGTGTACATTCCGTTTTTGTACCCCACATTAGGTGGCCTCCAGGTCACCCCCACATATCCATGTGTGCTTCCATTACACGGACAACACATGGCTTCATGCGGAAACCGAGTACACGGCGTGTACTCATAAAGTACAAGGCGTGTACTTCAAAAATTTCCAGAAATTACTGTTTTTCTAAAAAACGACCAGAATGCCTAAAAAATATCGACGTTCTTACAGTGTTTGTGGGCTAGGATTTTTTTTTCAAGTGTCTTCAGGATAATTCCCAAGTGTCTTCGTGCGTGTGGTGTGGTTGTTGTGTCCCAGGTGTCTACAGACAGGATGTATGGTGTGGTTGTGGCCTAGGTGTCTATAGGTGGGGTTTGTGTGTGGTTTGAGGCCTAGGTGTGTGTGGGAAAGTTATGGCAGTGGGCCTTCATTTTGGAAGTGTGGTAGTGTCAAGACGTTAGCTATTAAGAATGAGCATCTAACCAGTGGGAAAGTGTTTAAGGGTACCTAAATGTCGATGTTCTTATACTACTACTTTACTTGACTTGTGATATTTGGTGAGTGTGCCTTGGTGAGGCTGGGATGGTTAGTAATCCTTAGTAGGTGCTTTAAGGTTATACTATTATCTCACAGGGGCATTAGTATGTTCCCCCACTTGTGCATGGGTGGATTTAGTTTTTTTACTGGGTATACTTTTATACTCACCCTACATTTGTAAAAATATTTCCAGGTTTCCAGGAGGACTTTGAGGACCATGTTAGACTTTACTAGCTCGGGCGTCGGGATAATTGTTGCGATGCTACTTAGTCTCTTTCTTTTGGTACTTTATTTGGTCATTTGGTTGTACTTTTTTTGTAGTTTATGTTTAAATCATGCATGGGTTGGATTTTGTTTTCCTTTATATAAATGTTTGGTGTTGTTGGGATTTTTACTGTCTTATCTCCCGATCCTATTTTCATTAAAAAAAATCAATATCTTCCATTTTTGTGTAAGATTTTATACCCTTGGTACTAGTCGCCACTCTGGAGCCTATTGAAGTTGGGACTCATGGTCATTGTCTCTTCTTAATCTTGGATAAGGAAGGGCCTGGAACTTTTTTGTCTCTTACCTCATCTTGAAGAAGACGGGTCATGATAGAATGGTATTAGAGGTGGTGGTTGGGCGATAGGATGGAGTTCATAGTTAGTCACAGTGAAGATTGTATGAGATAATAGGGAAATGGTATTAGGAAATTTTGGTGTGTGAAATGAGCAAGGGAAGTGTAACACCCCGAGATTTTATGAAAAATATTATTTTAATTTCATTAATGTCTTGTGTTGTATGCTACACCAAGATTATCTTTCACTATACGTAACACTGTATTAGCTTGCAGTATACGCAACACTTTTCTTGGCTCTTGTTACACACAATTTCAAGTTCGTTTGATAGAAGTTATTCTACGAAACATTGAGTAAATATATATATATATATATATATATTCAATGTATAAATAAAATATGGTTGGATTCTATTATACGCAACAACAAAGGATTTGTGCACTACACGCAACCCTGACTTGGCTTGCATTACACGCAATCGCGACCTTCCTCGATAGCGTGTGTTGTACGCAATACTGAGTTTTACTAAACAACGATATATTATTATAATATTGTTATGAACTAGCCTTTATGAATAGTGTTAACTAAATTTTGAATTTTATAACATTATTATTCATCTTACACATTTCTAGAACATGGTATAAGAACAAAATAAATTTTTCGGGTAAAATAAGTATTTTTCAAAAAATGCAGTTTTGCCGCCTTTTGATGGCGCACCCACTTTAAATCTAGTTTTTGACATGTTTATAAGTTCAATTTAACAAAATAAAATTCTTCTTTTGAATCAGGATATAAAAATTTACATTAGATAAAGTTTTGATATTTTTCCGAAAACTTTCATATTTTAATGAATAGTAAAAACACGCTATATTTTAATTAAAAACAACTTTTTTTATCGTAATATCTTATATGGTTAAATTATAATATTGAATGGTTTTAAATTATAAATAGAATATATTTTTACCATTTAATATAATGTATGTCATTAGAATTGATTTTACCTTGAATTCGTAGGTTAAATCAATTCAATCTTTTGCAATGTTTTAAAGAAAAACTCATTTTCTTTCGACAACGGGATTAATTTTAATTTAATTTCTGCATCTTTTGTGTATGGAATTTGGAAAAATGGATTCCATATTTGGAATCAGTGGGTCCAAATTATGTTAATAAGATACTTTTTATTTTTGGGCATTGTGAATAGTAACTACGGTAAATTTTATTTACTATAGTTAAAGGTAAATCGGGTAATTAAGGGTAAATATAAGATTATAAAATTACCCTAACACTTGGGAAAAATCCTATTGTATGGATAAAAGTAGACCCATATAACCTAAGGGTCGTATTAGATTCATTTTATGGACTTTTTTCCATGAAAATAATTTAATTATTATTAAAACCAAAGAATGTGACAAAATGTCACTTTCTAAACTTTTATAAGTATAATAATTTTAAATTAGTGATAAACTTCATGAAACTTCGAACATGAATAGTCTCCAGAAATCTAATACAATTATCTACATCATAGGAATTTATTTAGAATTTTTAGGGATTAAATAATTATCATTTATTATGACACAAAGATGATGCAGTAATTGTCTTATTAATGAAATATTGACATAATTGATGTTATAAATGCCCAAAGAAATGTAATTTGAGACTTTTTATGACTTAAATTAATTTTCTAGGTTAATATGACATGTTATTGCTGATATAAGTAACTTGGTTCGAACTTATCATTATGTTATGAATTTCATAAAAATCATGTACCAAATAGTGTCAAAATTGACATAAAATAGTTTTTAAAACAAATATTATATTAGTAATTGTTATTTTATTTCTAAAAATCTAATATTCGGCAAAATGACTTAGATAAGGTTATATATATTAATAATAAACAACTTGGGGTTCGTTTGGCTTCTTATAGTAATTTTATTAACCTTATAGTATAAGAACACAAGAAGACACGGTAAAAGTAAACTTATTTAACTTAATGTTAAATCTAAATGATAAGGTTAAAATAGGAACCTAAACTTGTCTAACTTCTATTGGATGAGATGATTTCGACCCATACCCACCTTAGCTTCAAAATATATCAATTTGGAGCTATTTAAAACCAAACTTGACTTTATAATAAAATAATATTTTTAGTTTTCCCAAAGGTGCCCCTCTCCTCCCTTATAAAAGGGCACCTCCTCCCCCTCTTCCTCACACAACTTTGAGCCTTCAAGCTTGGCCAACCCCTGACAATTACTCATCTCCACTTCCCTAGAGACATCCTAGAGGTCCTGGTCTTCTTCAAATACCAATTTTAGTTCCCTAAAAGAAGGTCTCAAAGAAGCACTTCAAAGAAGAGGTAATGTCCGTTACCGATTATTTCATCTTTATTTCTTCTTCCACTTATTATTCTTTAGTTGTTTCATTATGAAGTAATAACATAAGTATCACTCATATACTGATATTTTATTATAAGTATGAAACAACCCTATTTCACCATCTATCCATCCTACATAAAAAGAAATCACCGCGTGTGCGTACGTACGGAATATTGTCTCCACGCCGTGGTGTAATCTATTTTCCACCACCACCTTACTTGGATGGGTATAATAGTGTAAATAATGACTATATATGACTATTATAAAGTGATACTGATTCTGAAATAGTATACATACACTCCAATACAATTCCACGATCATAGGAACGATATCATCACTCGTGCGTACGTACGGAATACCGTCTTCACGATGTGATGCGACTCGTTCTACATGATCTTCATTTCATAATGATTATATAAATGAATTGAATGAATGAATATGATATATATTACACTAATACCATTCTGGAAATGAGTTATCTATAACCTAAAGATAAGAATAAGAATTTATTCGACAAAACACGCATAAGAACAAAAAGTTATAAACACCCGAATAACAAGTAGCAATGAAATATTACTACTAAGAAGCTAAGAAAATGAACATATATGATATCATAAAAATAATTATGATTATGTAATAAGTCAATAACATTATTTAAATCATTATACAGGAGGTTCGGACACTTACGAAGCAAAACGGACCTAAGGTAAGGGAAAATATCACAATCTCATTTTTATCCGAGATTGTTTATACTTTGGTATTTACTGGGGTTTATTTTATCATCCACATCCATGTTTCCTTAATATGTAATATTTAAATCATTCTACAATAGTTTATATCCAATTTTACCATTCGGTGAGATTTTAGTAAAAAATATGAATGGAATCTTTTGTCGTTTTTCGTACGAGGTACTTTTTGACTTTTCCGACAAAAGTACGAGAAGAATGTTTTTTTTAACTTATATGGCATGAATGGATTTTTAAAACATTATTTCCAAGAAGCTTTCTTTACAAGTTTTCAAGTTTATTTTTAATCAACTTCTTTTAGTTTAAAAGTGTATGACATGTTAAGAAAGGAAAATGTTTTTGAAGTAGAAAGGATATTTTCCTCAAAAATGGAGTTCAAGTGTTTTATCAAAATTATTTTCCATCTAAGATAATATAGGGTTCTGTTTCTATCCCTATTATTACATTGATTTGATTATGTTGTGATGGAATTATTTTTATGAATTCCTTTATCTTATATGACTTGTTTTATGATGTCATGTTGTTTAAGAATCCCATTTTTATTACATGGGTTATGCAATGATGTATGATTTATGATTTTGTGGCACACATAAGAATGGTATAATTATGAGATGGGTGGGACCTATATATCCCTCCAATGCATTGTGTAAAGATTTTATATCTCATGAGATAGACATGGCTGGAACGGTAGGTTATACCGGTTCAGTGAAACAGGACTGAAACGAGGGTGACTCGGTTCAGAAATAGACTTTGTCCACTAAGATAGTCTTGGCAATGAGTCTTGACTAATAAGAAATGATTCTCTATGATTGTGTGTGTATGCCACAAAGCTTCATGTTTTAAGTTATTATTATTGTGATTACATTTCACTACTATGATTTATCCCATGTTATGAAATTATGATCTCTTTTGCAGGTTAAGATTTCCAAAAGATATGTTCTTATGAATATGATGTGATTGATATTTATTTTGTTTACCCTTACTGATCATTTGATCTCACCCTTTTTATGTTTTATTTTCCCCAGGATATAAAGAAAGGTTTTAGGTAAAAAAAAGGAATATCTTTATGGGAGATGTTGAAGATCTTTCGCCACGATTATAAGATTACGTTCCGAGTTTCCAAAGACACTAAACTATTACGGTCCTTGTGTGTGTGTTTTTGTTATGTACTAAGTATTCCGAAAAAGTAATGTAATGTCCATGTAAGTCAAGCTTCGGGTCTCTACAGTTGGTATCAGAGGAAAGGTTTAGTCAACCTTTGGAAACTAGGATGCGAAAACGTTAGTGAGATCCCTAGAGATATTTCTAAGGTATGTCTAGGGATGTCCCTAAGGATAAGTATACGTATAGGATACAGTCCTAGAACTACGGTAACGATCATAGAATTTAACCTAAGAAGTTAGATATTGAGGATACTCCCCCTTTATAATGTTGTTTTCCCTAGCATGATTTTTGCCTCTCACACTATTCTTTTTGGGTTTTAGACGATGGCTGGAACCCGAAGGAACTGTGTTGATCACTGTAATGGACAATGCAATGATTATCCTCCTGAACAAACAAATGTTATGGGAGATGGAGTGCAAAATCTTATTACTATACTTACACAAGCTATGAATCATTCTGAACTTCCAAATGAGCAGAGAAGGGGACAATATTCTATTGAGTCCTTCATGAGGCAACGTCCACCTTCTTTCAGTGGGTCTTCCGATCCACTTGTTGCTGAACAATGGATCAGTACCGCTGAAAAGATATTTTCAGTTCTTCAATGTTCTGAACATGATAAATTCATCTTAGCAGTATATCGTTTGGAAGGTTAAGCTGATCAATGGTAGAATCTTATCAAGAATATGAGGCCAAGAGATGAAATTGAGTCCATGGAATGGGACGAGTTCAAGAACTTTTTTTTCAGTAAGTACTTCCCTCGTATTCTTCGAACAAAGATGGAAAAGGAATTTCTTGAGCTGAAGCAGAAGGATGATGAATCTGTTGGTATATACGAAGCGAATTTTACAAGACTTGCAAGGTATTCATCTGGTATTATCATCCAACCTGAAAGTAAAGTTGATCGATTTTTCAGTAGCTTAAAACCAAGTCTTCAAAGGGCATTAGCTATAAGAGACTTCAGTAGCTATGAAGAAATTGTGCATTGTGCTATCAAGGTAGAAATGGAAGTTGGTGTTACATATCCATCTCATGGTTTTGACAAGAAACGAAAGATGGAGTTCAAGGAGAAATCTCAGAATAATGGTGAAAAGAAAATGAATGTTTCCTTATGCTCAAAGTGTAGAAAGAAGCATGGTGGAGATTGTCTTAAAGGAACAAGTAAATGTTTCAAATGTGGAAAGGAAGGTCATCGGGCATTTGAATGCCGCAATGATGGGAAGAAGATGTCTAATGATGGAAACAAAGGAAGGGATACACATAATGAACCTACTACACTTCAATGCTTCAAGTGCAAGGAAATGGGGCATTATTCTAATAAATGCCCTAATCCAAGGGTTAGTGATGATCGACATGAGAAACCGCTTAAGGCAAAGGACAAAGGGAAGTCACATGAGATCACTATTGGTGATGTTGAATATGAAAACGATGTGGTGGAATGATTAAGTTTTTATGTAATGGGATTTCAAAAGTAGTATCATGGAATATCATTTATGGTATTGTGGAATTTTGGAATATATATGTATTGGTTTTCAATAATTATATGATACTGGTAACCAAGAAAAAAAAGTGATTGAAATATTTTTGGAAAGTAGATGATATGCGCATAATGAAGGGACAAGAAGATAATGAGATGTTTGGTTTTATTCATGAGCTCATGATTGATATAAAGACTAAGTGATATCATGGTTTGAGTATATAGAATTTTGAGGATTTTGGTATGTGGAAAGTGTTAACTTTTAACTGCATTCATGTTTTCACTAAGGTTCAATGGGTATTCAAGAGAACACATGATTAAGGCCTTTGAATGTTTGGAATGTGACCAACAAGACATATCTTATGATATATGGGATCAACGATGGTATTAAATCTCTGGTAATCGTTTTCACTATATTATGAGAGTGGACTGCAGTATTATGGATAAGCCTAAATATTGGAATGGATTATGTTGGACATAAGTTAGTATTGTTTAAGGATAAAAGTTTTTTCGATATTATTGATGGGATGTTATAGTAATATAGTTTTAGAAAAAGGACAACCTGCAGGACGGGCGACAGCCCATCGCGTCGGACAAGGCCGTGGGAATCGAACCCACAACCGAAGTGCGACTGGCCTTTATCGCCTACCACTGGCCTACAGGAAGTCCCTGTTTAGTATAAACTAGTTTTATTATATTAAGCAGTATGATATATGAAGTATAAGTCCATTTTAGGAACCATATATGATTAATCTCACTATAGATGGACTTATGTATTTTTGATAACTTTTCTAACTTTTTGTTTGAAACAGATGGAATGACCCATCATTCTATCACATGATCTATTAACACTTCATGAATAACAAATTCAACTTCATTTCTTTAAGAGATGAAGTGGAAATTGTTCAAAACACGAACAATAGTGAGACTGTACCAAAATAAAGTAAGTATTTATTCTAATTCAAAATATTCAACTTTAGGGAAATGATCTTGAAAACCAGAAAAATGTTGTCCTAGTGCCCTTATATCCGATGAATCAGATGGTACCCTAGATCATTACAAATTTATGGCTTTGTGATTACTGGATTTTCCATAGCCATGTTCTCTACCACTCTCCATCAGAACTTGATGGTTAGATTTTTCTTTCATATCCATATTTTCACCTATGTTCTCCTATGTGGAAACCCAGTGATGAGTTAATTTGAGTAACCGTTACATTTCATACTTTAGTTTTTAAAGCCATGTTTTGGTATTCCTTTTTACGATGTGGGTTTCTATTAAACAAACTTTCGAGTAGTAAACCATTTATAACCCCGACGAATTTCGAGGGCGAAATTCATTTTAATGGGGGTAGAATGTAACACCATGAGATTTTATGAAAAATATTCTTTTAATTTCATTAATGTCTTGTGTTGTATGCTACACCAAGATTATCTTGCGCTATACGCAATACTGTATTAGCTTGCAGTATACGCAACACTTTTCTTGGCTCTTGTTACACACAATTTCAAGTTCGTTTGATAGAAGTTATTCTACGCAACATTGAGTGTATATATATATATATATATATATTCAATGTATAAATAAAATATGGTTGGATTATGTTATATGCAACAACAAAGGATTTGTGCACTACACGCAACCCTGACTTGGCTTGCATTACATGCAATCGCGACCTTCCTTGATAGCGTGTGTTGTACGCAATACCGGGTTTTACTAAACAACGATATATTATTATAATATTGTTATGAACTAGCCATTATGAATAGTGTTAACTAAATTTTTAATTTTATAACATTATTATTCATCTTACACATTTCTAGAACATGGTATAAGAACAAAATAAATTTTTCGGGTAAAATAAGTATTTTTCAAAAAATGCAGTTTTGCCGCCTTTTGATGGCGCACTCACTTTAAATCTAGTTTTTGACATGTTTATAAGTTCAATTTTACAAAATAAAATTCTTCTTTTGAATAAGGATATAAAAAATTACATTAGATAAAGTTTTGATATTTTTCCGATAACTTTCATATTTTAATGAATAGTAAAAACACGCTATATTTTAATTAAAAATAACTTTTTTCATCGTAATATCTGATGTGGTTAAATTATAATATTGAATGGTTTTAAAGTATAAATAGAATATATTTTTACCATTTAATATAATTTATGTCATTAGCATTGATTTTACCTTGAATTCGTAGGTTAAATCAATTCAATCTTTTGCAATGTTTTAAAGAAAAACCCATTTTCTTTCGACAACGGGATTAATTTTAATTTAATTTCTGCATCTTTTGTGTAGGGAATTTGGAAAAATTGATTCCATATTTGGAATCAGTGGGTCCAAATTATGTTAATAAGCTACTTTTTATTTTTGGGCATTGTGAATAGCAACTACGGTAAATTTTATTTACTATAGTTAAAGGTAAATCGGGTAATTAAGGGTAAATATAAGATTATAAAATTGCCCTAACACTTGGAAAAAATCCTATTGGATGGCTAAAAGTAGACCCATATAACCTAAGGGTCAGATTAGATTAATTTTATGGACTTTTGTCCATGAAAATAATTTAATTATTATTAAAACCAAAGAATATGACAACATGTCACTTTCTTAAATTTTATAAGTATAATAATTTTAATTTAGTGATAAACTTCATGAAACTTCGAAAATGAATAGTCTCCAGAAAGATAATACAATTATCTAAATCATAGGAATTTATTTATAATTTTTAGGGATTAAATAATTATCATTTATTATGACACAAAGATGATGCAGTAATTTTCTTATTTATGAAATATTGACATAATTGATGTTATAAATGCCAAAATAAATGTAATTTGAGACTTTTTATGACTTAAATTAATTTTCTAGGTTAATATGACATGTTATTGTTGATATAAGTAACTTGGTTCGAACTTATCATTCTGTTATGAATTTCATAAAAATCATGTACCAAATAGTGTCAAAATTGACATAAAATAGTTTTTAAAACAAATATTATATTAGTAATTGTTATTTTATTCCTAAAAATATAAGGTTCGACCAAATGACTTAGATAAGGTTATATATATTAATAATAAACAACTTGGGGTTTGTTTGGCTGCTTATAGTAAGTTTATTAACCTTATAGTATAAGAACACAAGAAGACACGGTAAAAGTAAACTTATTTAACTTAATGTTAAATCTAAATGATAAGGTTAAAATAGGAACCTAAACTTGTATAAATTCTATTGTATTAGAGGATTTATACCCATACCCACCTTAGCTTCTAAATATATCAATTTGGAGCTATTTAAAACTGAACTTGACTTTATAATAAAATAATATTTTTAGTTTTCCCAAAGGTGCCCCTCTCCTCCCTTATAAAAGGGCACCTCCTCCCCCTCTTCCTCACACAACTTTGAGCCTTCAATCTAGGCCAACCCCTACCAATTCCTCCTCTACACTTCCCTAGAGACATCCTAGAGGTCCTGGTTTTCTTCAAAGACCAATTTTATTGCCCTAAAAGAAGGTCTCAAAGAAGCACTTCAAAGAAGAGGTAATGTTCGTTACCGATTCTTTCATCTTTATTTCTTCTTCCACTTCTTATTCTTTAGTTGTTTCATTATGAAGTAATAACATCAGTATCACTCATATACTGATATGTTATTATAAGTATGAAACAACCCTATTTCACCATCTATCCATCCTACGGAAAAAGAAATCACCGCGCGTACGTACGTACGGAATACCGTCTCTACGCCGTGGTGTAATCTATTTTCCACCACCACCTTACTTGGATGGGTATAATGGTGTAAATAATGACTATATATGACTATTATAAATTGATACTGATTCTTAAATAGTATACATACACTCCAATACAATTCCACGATCATAGGAACGATATCATCACTCGTGCGTACGTACAGAATATTGTCTCCACGATGTGATGCGACTCGTTCTACATAATCTTTATTTAATAATGATTATATAAATGAATTGAATGAATGAATATTATATATATTACACTAATACCATTCTGGAAATGACGTATCTATAACCTAAAGATAAGAATAATAATTTATTCGACAAAACACGCATAAGAACAAAAAGTTATAAACACCCGAATAACAAGTAGCAATGAAATATTACTACTAAGAAGCTAAGAAAATGACCATATATGATATCATAAAAATAAGTATGATTCTGGAATAAGTTAATAACATTATTTAAATCATTATACAGGAGGTTCGGACACTTACGAAGCAAAACGGACCTAAGGTAAGGGAAAATATCACAATCTCATTTTTATCCGAGATTTTTTATACTTTGGTATTTACTGGGGTTTATTTTATCATCCACATACATGTTTCCTTAATATGTAATATTTACATCATTCTACAATAGTTTATATCCAATTTTACCCTTCGGTGAGTTTTTAGTAAAAGATATGAAAGGAATCTTTTGTCCTTTTTCGTACGAGGTACTTTTTGACTTTTCCGACAAAAGTATGAGAAGAATGTTTTTTTAACTTATACGGAATGAATGGATTTTTAAAACATTATTTCCAAGAAGCTTCCTTTACAAGTTTTCAAGTTTATTTTTAATCAACTTCTTTTAGTTTAAAAGTGTATGACATGTTACGAAAGGAAAATGTTTTTGAAGTAGAAAGGATATTTTCCTCAAAAATGGTGTTCAAGTGTTTTATCAAAATTATTTTCCATCTAAGATAATATAGGGTTCTGTTTCTATCCCTATTATTACATTGATTTGATTATGTTGTGATGGAATTATTTTTATGAATTCCTTTATCTTATATTACTTTTTTTATGATGTCATGTTGTTTAAGAATCCCATTTTTATTACATGGGTTATGCAATGATGTTTGATTTATGATTTTGTGGAACACATAAGAATGGTATAATTATGATATGGGTGGGACCTATATCTCCCTCCAATGCATTGGGTAAATATTTTATATCTCATGAGATAGACATGGCTGGAACGGTAGGTTATACCGGTTCAGTGAAACAGGACTGAAACGAGGGTGACTCGGTTCAGAAATGGACTTTGTCCACTAAGATAGTATTAGAAATGAGTCTTGACTAATAAGAAATGATTCTATATGATTGTGTGTGTATGCCATGAAGCTTCATGTTTTAATTTATTATTATTGTGATTACATTTAACTACTATGATTTATCCCATGTTATGAAATTATGATCT
Organism: Viscum album; assembly: GCA_963277665.1. NCBI lineage: Eukaryota > Viridiplantae > Streptophyta > Magnoliopsida > Santalales > Viscaceae > Viscum > Viscum album. The sequence goes on from OY728132.1 coordinate 1,886,264,700, forward strand.
CTTTTGCAGGTTAAGATTTCCAAAAGATATGTTCTTATGAATATGATGTGATTGATATTTCTTTTGTTTACCCTTACTGAGAATTTGAGCTCACCCTTTTTATGTTTTATTTTCCCCAGGATATAAATAAAGGTTTTAGGTAAAAAAAAGGAAGATCTTTATGGGAGATGTTGAAGATATTTCGCCACGATTAGAAGATTACATTCCGAGTTTCCAAATACACTAAACTATTACAGTCCTTGTGTGTGTGTTTTTGTTATGTACTAAGTATTCCGAAAAAGTAATGTAATGTCCATGTAAGTCATGATTCGGGTCTCTACAGGAAGACCGACTAGGACATGGGATTTTAGGGCCCCTGTGATCCGATGCAAGGACTCTAAGACTACCGAACGACCAAGTGATGTTGTACTTATTATAGGGTAGAGACCCTAGTAAAGGTACATACATCATAATGACTTGTGTTCGTGTGTTTCTTAAGAGTTTTGGGAATTTAAAATAAATGAAGAGTTAAAATGAATTTAAAATAAATTTTCCATACTACCCGGGCTTAGTAGTTCCTTGTTAACCCTTTTCAGCTATGGAACCTAACATCGCTCATGTGTGGTACAAGAAGTTAAGGCCCAGTAGGCTGACCTGGTTGATCAGCGGAGGGTTGATCGAGAGGAGTAATATGACTTGTGGAAAAATACCCTTCGTGATTTCTAGCGGCAAACCCTAGGGAAGTACAAAGAAAGCATTTCAGACTTAGAAACAGAGGGCTGGATTGAGGAGCTAACAATCACCTTTACCTTGATCTGTGCTCCGAGGGAGTACTGGGTTCCTCTGGTAATGATCCAGATGCGAGGAGAGGTGTGTCAGTGGTGGATGCTTTACCTCGGGGAGAATAAGGAGACTGGTATCTCATGGGATTACTATGAGAAGGAGTTTTGGGAAGAGTTTCTTTCCTCGATGATGAAGGCTAATAAGAGGCAGGATCTACTCTCCCTCCAGTAGGGGAGTATATCCATGAGGTAACTGGGGATCAAGTTAAAGGATATCCTATGATTTTCTCTAGATCTCTTTTCGGATGAGGAGTCGCGAGCGAGATGCTTTGAGGAGGCACTCTGACCTTCTCTTCAGTATGTCGTCACTCCATTTACCCTACTGACATACTTAAAAAGTTCATAAGAAGGCCAAAGTAGTGGAGAGGATGCACTCATAGGGATGTGTACCATGAGAGGGGAGCCAGCTTAGTTTTTCGAAGGGGAAGGCAATCAGCAGTAGGTCTCCGGCATCAGGGCCTTTCAGGTTTCGGCCAACAGGAAGTAGGCCTCAGTAGTTCTAGTTCCGATCTCCTAGTCCTAACCCTTTACCCATGGACCTGGGACCGAGGTTCTTTGTCTATGGAGGTCATGGACATATTTGGATCTAGTGTCCAGTTCAATCTCAGTACAGTGGGGTGGGTAGGTTCAGTTCCCACCTCAGCAGCAGCAGTTTCCGATCAAACCTTTCCAGCAGTAGGAGCAGTGGGCTCTCGCTCCACCGAGGGTAGATAGTGCTGGAGGAGGTTGACCTTAGGTTTCTATTTAGGTACCCCAACCAGGGAATGGTCAGGAAGGTTGTCGGCAATAGAGGGTTAGAGGAGCTGGGTGTGGGTAGTTTCACTCCACCAAGGCATCAGTTCTGGCAGGGCTGGAGGTTGTTTGAGGTATGATCAGTCTATTTAGTAATCTTGTGTGTGATTTGTTTGATTCAGGAGCTTCACACTCCTTTGTTGCACTTATTCTATCATGTTCATTGGGAATAAATATAGAGATAATTTTTAATCCCCTGGTGTTGAGCACGCTAGTTGGAGGTCAGACTAGTCTGTTTGATGTTTATTGGGAATGTAGACTGATGTTAGGGCCACATCAGTCCAGTGGGGATCTTCTTATACTATAGATGTAGTAATATGATGTCATACTTGGTGTTGATTGGTTGTTCTCTATGCATGTTGTTATCTACTACTTTCATAGGAGAGTTATGTTTTCGGATATGGATGGACAGCGTGTAACTTTTGTAGGTGATCACAGTTATCAGAAGGGCAGCTGGCGTGTGGAGCCTCTTCTTTTTGTGTTAGCCAAGATATCAAAGGGGTTGATGGTTGATGAGATGGTGGAGGTTATAGGAGTTTTTGGGGAGTTCCTGGATGTTTTTCTCGAAGAGGTTGTGACTCTACCCCCTTGATGTGATGTTGAGTTAGGAATAGACTTGAAACCTGATGCATGTCCGATTTCGATGGATCCCTATTGGATGGTGCCTTCTGAGTTGCAGGAGTTGTGGATTCTGGTTGAAGACTTGATGAAAAAGGGTTTTATCTGGCCGAGTGTGTCATCGTGGGGTGCTCCAGTCTTGTTCCTGAAGAAGGTAGATGGTGGCCTGAGGTTTTTCATAGACTACGAGAGACTGAATTGAGAAATGCTCAAGAACTGTAAACCTCTCCTGAGAATAGACAATCTTTTTGACCAGTTAATGGGGAAGGTTGGTTCTCCAATATTGATATTCTCTCTAAATATCACCAATTGAGGGTGAAGTAGGGTTAAATCTCAAATACTGTTTCATGTGCAGGTATGGGCACTTGGAGTTCATGGTTATGCCTTTCGGTGTTACGAATGCACCAACCGTGTTCATGGGGCTCATGAATTCAATCTTCCACAAGTTCCTCGATTGGTTCATTGTTGTGTTCATAAATGATATTTTGATTTAATCAAAGTCAAAGGAGGATCATTTTGATCACCTCAAGATAGTCTTGGAGGTCCTCTAGCAGCACCAGCTCTATGGGAAGTTGTCCAAGTGAAAGTTTTGGATGCAAGTGGTGCACTTCCTTGGACATGTGGTGTCTCAGTAAGGGATAAAAGTGGCATCAAAGGTTGAGGTAGTTGTTTCTTGGGCATAATCCAAGAATGTGGAAGAGGTTTGTAGCTTCTTGGGTCTAGTAGGCTATTACTGGAGGTTCGTACCCGACTTCTCTCAATTTGCGGCTTCATTGACATCTTTGACCAAAAAAGACCAGGCCTTCGTGTGGAGTGAGAAGTGTCAAACATCATTCATCTACCTAAAGGGGAATATGGTCAGTGATCCAATACTTAGATTTTCATAGGAAGGGGTGACGTTCGAGGTGTTTTGAGATGCTTTTGTTCTAGGATTGGGATGTGTGTTGATGCAGTAGTGAGGAGCAATCTCTTATGGGTCTAGGCAGTTACATCCACATGAACGTAACTATTCCACACATGATCTAGATCTTGCAGTGGTTGTATTCGTGCTAAAGTTGTGGATACATTACCCCATCGAGGAGCGCTTTGTGGTCTTCACATGTCACAAGAGCTTGAGGTATATCTTCTCCCAGGGAGACCTGGACTTGCGGCAGCAAAGGTTTATGGAGTTTCTCCAGGACTAAAACTTAAATATCTCTTACACCTCGGGAAAGGGGAACGTGGTGGATGATGTCTTAAGAAGAAAGTTACAGAAGGGGGTAGTTCTGGAATTCACAGATGTTTGAAAGGTGATGGACGAGTTGGCTGCTTTGCATCTGGATGCGAGAGTGGATTGTGGTATAGGATATCTATTTCATATGATAGTGTAGTATTCCTTGGTGCGGTAGGTGGAGGAGTCTCAGTTAGGATACTTAGAGATTGAATTGATGTGTGATTGCACTGTCTAAGGTGATGCTTCGGAGGGATAGTCAGAGGATAGTTAGAATCGGATACTGTTCTATGGAAATCTGTTTGTCCCAATGGAAATTTATGAGGGAGTTCTCCGTGAGTTCCATAGATCACCCCTGGCAGTGCATCCAGAAGGTTTTAAAATGTACTGAGACTTGAGGGAATAGTTTTTGTGTCCTAGGATGAAGCGGGAAATGGCAGAGTTTATGGTAAGGTTCCCAGTGTGTAAGTAGGTGAAGGCTGAGCATCATGTTCCTGGTGGTTTGTTGCAGCCCTTGGACATTCCCGAGTGGAGGTGGGATAACATTTCGATGGATTTTGTCACAGGATTACCCAGGACTCAGGGATAATGTAATGTTCTTTGGGTAGTAGTGTATCAGTTGATGAAATTGGATCACTTCTTAGCGATCAAGGAGTCGAGCGCAATGGATTCCTTACACAGAGGTATGTGGATGAGGTGGTAGAGCTGCATGGAGTTCCAAGATCCATTGTCTTGGGTTGGGATACATGTTTTACAATGCGATTCTAGATGGGATTGAAGCATGCCTTTGGCACTCAGTTATGCCTCATCACTACTTTCCACCCTCAGACGGATGGATAGACAAAGAGGACCATCCAAACGTCGGAGGACATGTTACGGGCATGTGTTATGGACTTTAGTGGGTCTTGGGTGCGACATTTACCTCTGGTATAGTTTTCTTACAATAATAGTTATCACTATTCCATTGGTATAGCTCCGTTTGAAGCTCTATATGGGAGGTCGTGTCGTTCACCCTTGTGTTGGACAGAAGTTGGGGAGGCAGTTATTCTTGGTCCAGACGTGGTGCAGAGTATAATAAAGAAGGTGTATCTTGTCTGTGAGAGGATGAAGGCAGCACAGGACTAATATAAGTCATATGTCGATCATAGGAGGATGCCTTTGGAGTCTGAGGTTGGGGACCATATATTCTTGAAGGTTACCCCTCAACCTGGGTAGTGGAGGTTTGGCAGAGGGAGCAAGCTTTATCCTAGTTTCATCGAACCTTTAAAGGTGTTGGGTTGAGTTAGTGAGGTGGCATATCAGATGGTGTTTCCACCATGGTTGGAGAGGATCCATGACGTCTTTAATGTCTCTTAGATATGTTATTATCTACACGATGACTCCCACGTCATTAACTGGTGAGAGTTGGATATCAGGGAAAACACGATATTTGTGGAGTGACCAGTAAGAATTGAGGATCGTGAGGGGAAGGTGCTTCGTAGATGAACCATTTCTTTGGTTCATGTGTTATGGAGGCATGGTGGCCTCGATAAGAGTAGTTGGTAGTGAAAGGAATATATGTGTGCCTAGTACCCAGAGCTTTTCTGAGTTTTTCTATTGTGTTTTACTTTGTGTTTTTCTTATGATGTAATGTTTGACCTCGTTTTCTATGAGATGAGTTGTTTCCCTATTATATGAATGTGTGTGAAAATTCCTGACTTTGGGGAGGTGAGGACATGATCCCTAATCAAGACGCATTAATGTGGATGCGATTGAACCTGTGTGGGTGAGTCAGTGCCGCCCAAAGCGGATAGTATCTTGACATGGAGGAATGGGATCTCTAATCCATGTGTCTGGATAGTGTGACCTTTGGTGTTTGTGTAGTTGTTTGGGGCAGTAGTAGTCGGTGAGGTGTTCTTAAATGTTGAGGTTTTCTCTCTAGTTTTTTAACAACATAGGGTGGTTTGTCCCTAAGAGGTATCTTACGAGGTGGTTGTTAAAACCCCTCTTTTTTTAGCTTGGTTTTAAATTCTATAGGATGAGAATAGTTTGAGGGGTATCTGATGTAATGACTCAGATTTCCCCGGGCTATTCCTTTTTGAAAATCTAGTGCTTTTGGCGTTCTTGGGGATCGCAGTGGTTTGTTTCGGGAGTTTGTCAAAAATACAGTTTTACCAAACAGTTTCACTTGGCACCATAACAGTGGCATAGTGACGGCGGCACACCAAATGGTTTCTCACCCTTTTCTAAATTTCCAATTTTTTCCAGTTTTTCCCAGTTTTTCCAGTTTCACCCCTCTTACATTTTATTTGACATAAACCTAATTTAAAACCTTTTTTGGGTATTTTTAAATGTGTTTCAAATGATATTAAGTATATCTTTAATATCCTAATGCTCTAGAGACTTTGAGATATTCAAACCATGTGATCTTGACCATGATCCCACGTTAATGACTTTTGAAACCGTTCTTCCTTTAATATAGGATCTAGATATTCAAATTCGGGATCTTCCCTTCCTAGTTTTTTTTGTTCCCTCTTGGTGTGCCTAGATCCTTCCCTTCCTATGGAGTCACGTGTTGTGTCGTATCCATCAATCGATATTTTCTTAGAGTTTTTATTTGGAGTTTTCCTACTACTCATGTGACCCTTTGTTTTGGTGAAAAGAAGCGTTTTGGTTGCTTGTTGTTTCAGGTGGGGGATTCTCCTGCCTCTCTTTATTTGTGTATCATGCGAGGTGGGTGTAGTAATGTTTCTTTGTAAAGAATGGATAAATTATTTTTCTTTAACAAATAATAAATGAGGGTAAGGTAATATTATGATCAAAAGATAACAGAGGTCAATGAAATAACGGAATGGAAGTGATGATGTTACGTATGTTGTTTTAATTATTATCCATGAACCTTATTTTGAATTGTATGGGCTGTAAGTCCTTCTGAAAATTATAGTTGTTGGTGGTCTTTTATTGCGCACAGGTGGTGTTCTGCATTTTGTTGTGATGCTTTGATAAATGGTTGTAACATGAAACCACCTTAATCGCGTATACTTGGTTAAATAAATGGATTACCTAGGATCAAACATGTTCTATGATCACCCATGTTATTTAAAGTGGAATTAAAGAACACCTCTTGATAAATCTGGATATGCTTGGATAAATGGTGTGGTTGTGTGTTGTGTTTGGTTGGGTTTTTTAATTCGTGGGGGTTGATTGAGGTTGTTATTGGTAACCTTGTTATAGTTACGAAGTGGATAGAGGGGATGACCTTGTGTTTGGGGGATGGCTTGTTTGTGTAGTGGTGCTTCTGTTTGGTGGTGTTTTGTTATGGGCTTTGTACAGGAGGTGTGATGGAATCTCAGGTTGAGAGATTGATTGATTGTGAAATGGATGGACTTGTTGTGAAGTGGGAATACTTCTGGGCAGTGGTTGGGAAATGTTTTTTCCAAGTGTCTTCAGGATGAGCCCTAGGTGTCTTCGGGCGAGAGGCGCGGTTGTTGTGGCCTAGGTGTCTATGGGCGGGATGTGTGGTGTGGTTGTGGACCAGGTGTTTGTGGGGGGATTTGTGTGTGTTTTGAAGCCCAGGTGTGTGTGGGAAGGTTGTGGTGGTGGGACTGCATTTTGAAAGAGTGTCAGCGTTAAGACATTAGTCATTGGGAATGAGTAGCTAACCAGTGGGAAAGTGGTGTGGGCTACCCAAATGTCGATGTGCTTATACTACTACTTTACTTGACTTGTGTTATTTGGTGAGTGTGCCTTGGTGAGGCTAGGCTGGTTAGTACTGCTTGGTAGGTTCTTTGAGGTTCTATTGTTCTCTTATAGGGGCATTAATATGTTCCAGTAGCATTGCTCACTTCCACTATAGGTGTTTTCTACACTGAGGCCTCAAGAGATTCATTTGACACATTTTTTCTTCCCTCCTTTTTAACAAGAATTTATACCCTTGGTTCAGTTCTCTTATCACCTAAATTTTGTTGCAGGGTCTAAGAACTCAATATTTTTCTTTTCTTTATTTTTGAAACTTTCTTCTTTCACTTTCATACAATTAATCCATAGAAATAGTGCTTGTTCCATGTTCCTTTATAATAAAAATATCCTCTTTTTCTTTATCTTTTGGAGATTCTTTTGCTTTGGAAAATATTGATGTTTTGGATTTTGTTGGGATATGAGGAAATATAATCATCACCTTGTCAAAACATCTAAACTCTTGTTTTGAACTTCCTTTCTTGATTTGTTCATCAATATAAGAATCTATCTCTCATCTCCTTCATCTCTTTCCTTAGAAATATCCCGGTCTCTTCTGTTTTCTTATCAAATTTGTCAAGATATCAGCCATAGAAAGTGATATTTCTTATTAATAAAAAAATAATAGATATTACAAAGTATAATTTGAAAATAAGCTAGACTGGGTGATAAAAAATTAAAACAAAAAATATAGTTATAAGTACCGCTGCTTCTCATGTGAAGAACCAAGGAAAATCAACAAAAACTAGCCTAACAGAAGCCACCATCAGGAGACTCCCATTATGAAGCTTTCAAGTCATCCATACCAACACTAGCCTGTACACAAAAAAATGATTAAATTCAATCCAAACAGATCCCAAATCACTAAATCCCACAATAAGGCTTGCACATGGGTCAGAGGACTTGCCTCACCCAATAAACCATACTAAAAAATTGTATTATTCGGACTTAATTTTTTTGACCCAAACGATAAATGGGACACTTTTAAAAGCCTGATGTCTTCAAACTATACCCGAACCACTGATGATGACCCGAACCACCCAAAGATAATATAATATAATTTTTAAGAGAAATAGATAAAATGAATTTTAAATTATAAAACTTTTTCAAAAAAATAAATGATCAGGCCATTTATGTATATTTATAAGATAAAATCTGACCCAAACCTGATAGGTCCGTCATGCATGTCGATACTCACAAGTTGTCCTTTGAATTTTACACCAACTATGGATTACACAACATATGGGTATCCCTTCATAAGAGCATCCAGTCCCTCAATGCCACCAAAAAAATTCATCATACAATCCAAACGAGATTGAACTATTTTCCCTGGGTAGAGTGGTCTATCGGGCCTTGACTTGTGTATGCGAAAGGGGGAGAGAGAGAGAGATCATACCACGAACTTGTGGTTCTCTTCAAGAAGAGGAGAAAATGTGGTGCATAATTTATCAATGTAAACATTAATGTCACTTGTTCCCCATATAACCTCTATGAACTTATTCTTATCTGGTGAAAGATTCATGGAAACCTGTGCACACATCAATTCAACAGAAAAAACCGAGGCCAATTGAGGTTTTACGATATATAAAACCATCTCCTATAGAGTTTTACTATAATCAAGGTGTTTTTGGAGATATAGAGAGAGATAGATTATAGTGAAGCTAGAACTGGATAATCAGCCATGCCATTTCTTAAGCATCATTACATAGGAGTCGCTACATGCTTACAGCATTGCCCAATCTAGATGATCAAGCAAGTTTCGGAATAGTTGCACCAAGAAATCCATGGCCCTGAAATTTACAGTAATGTACCTTATAAATCTACACATATAACAACCGCAAGGGGGATTCAGAAATATAATTTTACAACATGAACCTCTTTCTAGATCAATATAAACATTATATAAACTAAGGTTGTGTTTGGTTTAGGAAAACATTTTCTGTTTTCATTTTGAAAATATGTTTTCAAAAATGGAGTGAAAATAAGATCATATGAGTTACTTATTTCTTGTTTTCTCTTACAATCCAAATATTTTCTAACACTTTTTCTAACACATTTTTTTAAATGAAAACAAATGTTTCTTTTTTCCAAAAAATCAACCATTTTCAGTCTTATTTTCTAAAAAATGTTTTCCTTTAACACGATCCAACAAATGTTCTGATGTATTTTTATAAATTAAAAATATAAATGCTTTTCGAAACCAAACAAAGCCTAAATATGAAGGCAAATAATACCTTTTCAACCATAAAAGACCATTTGTACAACTGGAAGATCCTTTTGCTATTTTATTATCAATCTCTACTTGTACCAAGCTATACAAGAAATTGTATTTTTATGGACTTGATAAATATTTTACTTCAAACCTCTACAGGTCAAAATCAACAAAAAAACACATAGTTAAATTAGTACTAGAGAGAGGGTAATTGAAAGTCAGACAAGCAACATACAAATACAAAAAAATATTAATAAAAAACCTATTGATACCAGAAAATTTAAAGAAATATATTTTTATTTGAGTAATTACTGATCAAAAATAACTTTGGAAGGCACATCTTACCGCTATGTTTTCACCAACATCATTTTTTAAAAGAACCATATACGCTCCAAAATTCTCTGTCATTGAACATAAAAATAAACATGAATAAAGAGCCCATAACTTTTTACCAAAAAATAGGTAAAAACTAGAAATATCAATATTTCATGTATAAAAAAACTCCATATCTTAGGTACATCCTACAAGATGAAAAATCAGGGGGGAAGAAGAATAAACTCACATGTTTTATTAATCATCATTATGATAACATTTCCTGAACCATTTTTTTAATCAAGAGATGTTTTATCATAGTTTTTTGTACCTGGAAAACTGGCTACTTTTTATAAGCACCGTAGCATAAAACCTTGTCATACAAACAAAAACCAACCATGGAGATGCTTGGAATCTTAAATAACCAACTCAATAAGTAATGGAACAAATTATTTAAAAATGGTCCATATAATACACACATTTGGATCTTTTGAAAAGACATACGCTGACAAAAAACACATGAAATTTTGAATTATGGATCCCTAAGTATCAAAAAGGTTGAAATTTTCATCTATACGATTTCATTGAAAATTAATTTGATTCATCTTCTTGTCAAAATCAACATGCAGCCAACGAAGACAATATTTCCTATGTGGTTTGGGAATAATATCTACATCTATGGAGAGGAAAAATCACTTAACTAAAATCAGGATCAGAATTACACTGAAGTTTCAAAGTTTTATATCTTAATTATAAAGTGTTTATAATTTATTTATAAATTGTTCATAAATTGTTTATTTCATGTTTAAATATGTAAACTATTAATTTATTTATCTATTCCTTTCTTTATTCATAGATATAAAGTGTTATATCGTAAATTGTGATGTATTCTTTAGTTTAAAGCGTTAAACAACATCTAAATTAACATCATGATGTTTTCTTTTGGTTTTAGATGTGTTGGGGACCTTCTATACTATTTAGAAACCTTTCTGGTTTTATTTAATAAAGTGGAAATTAAATAATATTTACTAATAAGGATGAAATTATATATTCTAAGGGTATAATTCCTCTTATATTGGGTTGTGTAAGGATGAAGCACCTTTTATATGTGTTGCATAAGGGTAAGACCCTAATTTTATACACTGCATAAGGGTCATTCCAACACTTTGTAATTTCCTTAGTCACATAATCATTTCCATAAATAACCTAAATTTACCATAAATCATATATGTTTCCAAAAGATAATTTTTTTATTTCTCAAATAAAATCTCATAGTATTTTTTTTACCTTAATTATATAAGGATCAAAAAATAGCGAACTTCTTCTGAAATAACATTGATCACTTAATCCCCAAATCAATTTACAATCTCATGGTTATGAATAAAAATTAACTTAACCTTTATCCATAAAATATTTTAAATAAAGAAAATGAATTTTATATTAATCAAGACATCACGTAGGCCAGTGGTAAGCGATACACCTTTGTCACCCTTTGGTTGTGGGTTCAATCCTTGTGGCCTTATTGGATGTGACTGGTTGTCACTCATCCTGCAGTTTATCCTTTTTCTAAACTATATTAATATAATCCTTATAAAATTTCAGAAATTTGAGAAAAATACTAAAAATAACCTTAATATATTTAACCTCAAAGGTTATCTTATACCTTTCATTTTTCATCCCAAAAATTAAGAACTCGTGATTACCTCAAATTCAAATATCATATAAACCAAAAAGACTACCAAAAATACTGCATACTTTGAACATAAGAAAATAATTTATTCCTTAAATATAGACATTAGGATTTCTTTGATATCCCATTTATTCCAGATATGATGCCCAACTTCTAGAAAGTAAATAGTCATGTCCTTTTTGGAATTTTCATTTTCAAGAGAGTTGGTAAAGTTAAGATTTTAAAATAAAATGAAAAAGATACCATGAACCATAAAAATTTTCAGACAAAAGAAATGGTGTAGTTAATTCAAATAGTTACTTACAGGATATTTGAATACTCAAAAAGGTGTAAAAAACAAGATTTTTCAATAATAGTGATAATTAAATTATCTGAAAGGGATAATATGGTTGTGTGTTAGGGATCTCATGTGTGTGTGTTATCCAACAATAGAAACACAAGCAGAAGTAGAATAAGGAATGGTATTACCAGATCACAGTATTACAATTGAGAAGGAAAAGAAGATACAATAGTTGGATAATATGGAGATTCTGCCTCCAAGATGTTCACGTTGCACTAGAAGCGGAAGAAGAAATCAAGATCCAGTCAGCTACCTCCCACCCAGTTTGTTCCAACAGAATACCCGCAAGCTAACAGATGCCCCTCCCACTAGTAATGTGAAATGGGAAAGGCAGGGTGGGCTAAGCCCGCGTGCGTTTGATCCCGTGTGGTTTAGTCCACAAAAGCCTGTATAATGCGAACAAAAAATCCAAGCCCGCTCCACCCCGCATAAGCCCGCGGGTTGCCCGCGGGATTCCCGCATTTTAAAAAAAAATACTATTTATAATCATTTAAATATTGTATTTTTTTTCTTTCTTAATTTTAGTTGTTGGGAGAAGTATGGACTTATAATAGCTAGAGTTTTAAGAGATGTGATGGAACATTTTTCTATGGGTTAACGGTGTCATGTGTCGATGTTGATGTAGTAGTGAAATATTGCAATGCAAAGTAGGTGAGTAATCAATGAGGGATGAAAAATGATGATATTGATTGTGTGGTGATGTGAATGGCTAGAACTATGAATGAATGACGACACTTCAAGCAATGACTGGTTTCAAAGGAGGATATTAGGGTCTCATAAGGTCCTTTTATGTTTTATTAATAACAAAATAAAATTAAGTAATAAAAAAATTAAATCAGTCCAAAAAAATATAATAATTATAATAACTCTTTTAGAATTGAAACCAAGTGCAGGAGAGATGAGTTCCATTTTTCGAGAGGTGGGATGACACACCATGTGAATAAGGTTAATAATTACTATATAAATATTATAATATCATATTAATATAATAAATATATATCTATTTAAAATTCACATGTAAATAAATAGTGAATTAATATGACCATTACGATGAGAAATCATATTTCATGGTTTAATCATGTTTTTTTTTAAACTAAAATGCCAAAGAAGCATATCTTGTAAAAAAAATTAGGCTTGTGGGTCAGCCCGCACCCATGTGGGCTCAACCCGTTTTGGCCCACACCCGTACGTGATCAACCCTCATTGGCTCGTGCACTTAGTGGTTAAAATTTTTAGGCCCGCACCGCCCCGCATCCGCTCAATACCCGCAAAGCCCATGGGCCGTGGGCCCATTTTGCATCATTACTTCCCATTAACTGGCCTAAACAATTAATACCAGCCAAATTGAACATTGGACCCCACCAGGATCATATTCCACTAACTTACCTCTTTCCCACTTTTACCCCTTCGCTGGTAAGTATGCAATATGGGCGAGCATGGGCTCACATGGGAAATATTCCTTCGACCAGAACCTGAACCCGGATGGATAACATTGTGAAAGATCGTTTTTCTTTCATCTTGATAAATGATCCTTAATCTTTAGAAAAGAACATCATTAAGACATGAAATGAATCATTACATGTAATTTATACCTAAATCGATTACCTTTATAAATCCAATCTCCAAAAATATCATTAATCTCTTAGAAATCCATCACTTTAAACCATTAAAGGGGTGTCTCATACTTCAAACTTTGATCATCCTTAAACTTGTAAACCCATGGAGATATTTATAACACTCAAGAAAACCTTACAAGGAAACATCTTAATCTCCAAAGTTGTATAAACTTTGCTCTGATACCAATTATAAGGGTCTATCCTTAAACATTACATATTCAAGTCATTTTAAAACAAGAAAACACTTTATTTTACCAAATCTATTTTAGGTTTATAATTTAAGAAAATTAGGAGAAACTCATGCATATCAAACTCATACATTACAAGTGGACACTTATACTCGATAATTTTTTTTCCACTAAAGGAAACCCTTTTAAAATAAAACAAAGTTTCTTTTCATGATAGATATTCACAATTTTCCCTTTGATTTCATCATTGTCTCTATTCTCCCATAAATCCCCTGGAAAACATTTTAAAACTTAAGATGAGCAAAAAATATTTATTAAGGAACATAAAAAAGAAAGAATGAAATCATCATTCCGTAAATAAAAAAAATCCACTGAACATAAACTTAATAACTTACCTTGTGAAAACATGATATTTCTATGTAAACATTTCAAATGTAAATAAAACATATATGTAACTGAAGGCATCATTTTCTTACTTATGATGTAACTCTCACAGGTACCTTATGATATAAACCTCACGGCTACCCTATGATGTAACCATTACAGTTACACTTAGAATAACCATTACAGTCAATTTCCAACATACCCAATTCATTGGAGGGATATCACAGACCCACCCATCTTTGGTTTATAATGGAACCACTCGTCATCATAAACAATACCCAAGAACCATAACATAATCATAATATATGAATTCTTGTATTATAAAACATTCCTTGAAGAAATTCACTTATTTTTAAAGAAATACTGCGCACTTACAAAGGAAAACATTTTATTTGAAAATAAACATTTAAACAATAAGGATTCATAAGAGCGGGAAAATCAGTTCATGCCATATAAGTTAAAAACATTCCTTTTGATTGTGTAAAAATACATTAAAAGAATTTTTTTTTAAAACTCATTCATAGAACCTTAAAATGATTCATTTTTTAAAAAATTTAAGAGAAATTCAAAAATTAACTTTTTAAAACATTCATGTTCATATAAATAAATTTATAAAAATCATTTTAAAAACATTGACATGGTAGAAAAATATTTAGAAAATAAATCTTTACAACATTTAAACGAGGTTTTTAGTTAAGAGTCCCTTACAAATATCATATCATTGTAGTGAGCATTAATCAATGAATAGATTGTGTATCTACTGTAAATCCACATAAAAAAGTGTAAATACAACATAAGTTAATCAAAATTCATTTCTCGCATAATCTTATAATGAAAAAATCAATAAAGTATAAGTTTAACTCAATAAATAGAAATTGAGTTAAGAAATCTATTACCACTTTGTAATCAGTCGAATCATATGCCCCATAAAAATAATAATTATCAAATGAAACATTGGATATTATTAAGATAATGAGATTCATGATATGATATATCAAAGGGCGGTATATACATCACCCAAAAAAAATAAGTGATGAATAATACATATATCTCACAAAAGTAAAAGTAAATGAGAAACTCTTACCTCACGCTTACCTTTAATTTTGCGCACTTTAAACTCATGTATAAAGGTTTAAAGAATATTTTTAATTCATTAAATAAATATAATCATATTTATAATACATTATCTGATACTTTTATAATATCTTACCACTCGTTAATTAATAATATTTCATTATTTTCATTGTTTCGGGTATGTTGGTTTGATGGTTTCATGATTAGTTCATTTGTGTATAATTATGGATTTTCTTATCAAATGGAAATAAAACTCCATAAGTGAAATTAAATGGTATTTATGAACTTCTAAAAGTTTAAATGGTCTTATATATCATTTTTATTTCTAACATGAGGAAGATTCATTTGATAAAATGTTAATGATAAATGTTTAGTTTATTTTGACAGTTTTTCCGACCATTGAGAACTAGTTTCATTTTATTGAATTTTATGTATATATATTAGTTAAAGAACATGAAAATGGTCATAATATACCTTTTTCAATCTTATTTAACCATAATAATACTTTTATGACCAACCTTGAAGGCGGTAATGGAAAACAAAAAATCATTATTCACAGAGATGATTAACCGCCATAATCCGGAAAATGGTTTTGTTTCTTTGAATGAGAGGAGGTAATAAAAGAAATGAAATTAAAATATTAAATTAGAAACATAAAATTCCAGTATATACATGATATTATTATGCCTTGATAGATTAAAGAGATTATAAGGTAGTAAAAAAAGAAATTAAGAGAGATTGTTTGAGAAAATTACCTCTTAAATATCACCTCATTGAAAGATTCCTTAAAGACCTTTAAATTGGTCTTTGGGTGAGACCAACATCACTTGAATGTTATGATAGTGGTTAGGATAGTTTTTGGAATATATTTAAGTAGTTTCAAGGTTTTT
Organism: Viscum album; assembly: GCA_963277665.1. Classification (NCBI taxonomy): domain Eukaryota; kingdom Viridiplantae; phylum Streptophyta; class Magnoliopsida; order Santalales; family Viscaceae; genus Viscum; species Viscum album. Next base: position 1,886,280,561 of record OY728132.1, read on the forward strand.
TAGTCGAATGGGTGCTGAGGAATGATATTTATACTTGAGGAGGGGGTGGTTTTAAGTGATTAAATAATTGTTATTTTATATTTAAATCCACCACATTTGGATGGCATTGATTCCAAAAAATTATATTGATAATTAATATTTTAAAGTATTTTTATGATCTAGAAACACATCAACCACCCATTTAAAGTTGTAGTTTTTAGGTATTTTAAGCTTTTAACTTCTAACTTTAACCCGTTTCGTAGTTTTATCTATATTGCGGTAAATCTTTTTTTTTTACCACGGTAACTTTTTGACGCCTAAAAATGAAAATGACCCTAATATATAATTTGAACCTTATGAATCCAAATATGTAATCTATTATACCTAATTCAATTCACGTAATTGTCAAAATTAAAAATAAAACTCACAGATGCGATGAAAAAGCGGGTTTTCAAGAAGTGTATTTTTCAAGAAAAAGATGATTTTATATCAACTCTGTGACTAATAATAATTATTATACGAAACTAAATTTATATTTAATGATATATAATCAATAAATTTCATTGAAAACATTATCATTAGAGATTATTTTAATTAATTAAAATGGACAAACATTATGTACTTAAAAACAGTTTTCAGAAAAATCTCATTTTTAAACCCAAAAATAAAATCATTATAAAATAAAATATAAAATTTAATCAAAAGAATTTAAGTGGATGAAATATAACTAAATAATTCTTATGTTACTTAAAATCAAATTCAAAACATAATGGGACCTAAATTGTTTAATTTATTGAAAATAAATGTTATTTTTACAAAAAACGGTATTTTTCATTATTCACTAAAAATTCGATATTTTCAAAAAAATAAAAATTTCACCCTAAGTAAAACTTGATATTATGATTTCAAAAATAAATTTTATTTTATTAAATTAATTTTTTAAATTTCCGAAAATTAATTATAATATTCACTCACAAAATGCAAGAGAAGTCATTTTTTTAAGAAAGTGTATTTTTTAAGAATAAAATAACTTTCTAAAAATATAGTAATTATTTAAAAATAATTAATTAATACATTATCAATGAGTATTACAATTATATATTTCATAATGTCGTTAATACTGTTCATTCCTGCCAATTTAATGTCTAGGTTATAACGGTCACATTTAAATAATAATATTTAGTCGTTTGTTTAAGCTCGATGTGGCGTAACTTGTATGATTTTGAACATGGTGTTTCATTTTAAAATATCATAATGTTACATTATTTGATATTGATGCCTCTCGTTTCTTCATATCTATCCATATTTTGGAATTGTTTAATCTTCCAATAGAACTCCAACCTTATATTATGATGATTGTTACGCCTCTCGGGACGAAGAGAGAGCAGGGTCTCTAATGCCCTTCTTGTACATTCTCCTTATCAGAAGTCGAGCTTGCTTGGGACTTTTTGTTCTAAATATGAAACCTTTCTATTTCATTCTCAGGATGGATTGGCTCATCATTCATAAAGCTCGTATTGATTGTTACCTTCGACGGGTTTCCTTAACTAGCCCCGATGGGGTGTGTCGTATCTTTCAGGGAGAATAGGACCCAAGATCGAGCCGAGCCAGACCTCTTATGAAGTTGAGTTGGATGATATCCATGTTTAACTTTAAACTAGAACAGGTATCTTCAGGAAGTGATCTTCCTCTAGTAGCTGTTGAGTTTCTCGATGTGTTTCTGTTAGAATTTTCGGGGCTTCCACCAGTAAGGGAGGTAGAGTTTTCCGTCGACTTGGTACAAGGTACCCAGCCCAAATTTATTCCATCTTATGGTATGACACTAGATGAACTAAAGGAGTTGAAAACCCAAATGGATGACCTATTGTCCAAAGGCTTCATCTGAATCAGTGTGTCGCCTTGGGTAGGACCTGTGTTATTTTCCAAGAAAGATAATGAAACCCTTTTCCTTTGAGTTGACTATAGAAAACTCAATCGAGTCACGGTCTAGAACAAATATCATTTTCCCCGAATTGATGATTTGTTTAACCAGTTGAAAGGGACGAAGTGGTTTTCAAATATTGATCTCTGGTCTGGTTATCACCATCATAGGATCAAGGAATCTGATATTCATAAGATTGTCTTCAAGAGGAGATATGGCCATTATGATAACATCGTTATGCTTTTTGGTCTAACCAATTCTCTTGCACTATTCATAGCATTGATGAACAGGATTTTCCATGAGTACCTCGATTATTTTGTGTTGGTATTTGTAAACGACATCATGGTTTACTCTAAGATCGAGAAAGACCATGTACGTCCTTTGAGAGCAGTGCTTGACGTCTTGAGAAATCATAAACTTTATGCGAAGATTTCTAAATTAAACTTCTGGATGCTGGAAGTAAAGTTTTAGGAATACATGGTTGTCGAACATGGTATTCCAGTCGGTCCTGAGAAATTTAAAGTTGTTCCGACTTGGGAGGAGTCACGGAATGTCTTTAAGATTCGGAACTTCTTAGGTTTGGCGGGACATCATCATCGTTTTGTGAAGTATTTCTATAAGTTGGTTTCTCTGATGACCACTCTTACTGAGAAAGGAGTAAAGTTTGTTTGGGATTCGAAGTGTGAGGCTTCATTTTATGATTTGAAGTGACGGTTGACTCTAGCTACTATTTTGACTCTTCCTAATGTCGGGTAGGGCTATGTGGTTTTCTACGATGCATCTGGATTGCGGTTGGGTTGCGTTCTTATGTAAGGTGATCATGTTGTGGCTTATTATTATCATCAACTTAGGCATCATGAGAAGAAAAATCACACACGTGATCTCGAACTCCCGGCTACGATGCATGCATTGAAGAGTTGGCGACATTACCTTTTCAGCAAAAGGTTTACCATTTACTCCAACCATAAAAGCTAGAGTTATATTTTATCTCAAAGTGATTTGAACCATCGGCAAAGACGATGGGTGGAGTACCTGGAATCTTTTGATTTCAACATTTCCTACACTCCTAACAAGGGAAATGTTGTTGATGATGCTTTGAGAAAGAAACTTTCATCCTGGACCGTGAACGAATCTTCTGAGTGGAAGTTGATGGCCCTTTTTTCTCGTATGCATTTGGGAGTCTAGGAGGATGAGACTGGGATTGCTTTGGAGGGTATTCAATTGACACCCTCACTTCTTGAGATAATTCTTTAGGAACAACAGCTCAATGAAAAGTTTCGGGGCATTAAAGATTCTTTATATGGTGGGGAGACCGTCAGTGAGTGGTCACTGTCTTCAAAGGGCATCCTACGCTTTCGGAGCCAGTTTGTCATTACTATAGCTTTCAGGAAAGTTGTGATGGGAGGTTGCCATAATTCTCAGTGGGAGGTACGCCCTAGGCACCAAAAATATGTTTTATGATGTGAGGTGATGATTCTGGTGGCAAGGTATGAAACATGACATTGTTGATTTTGTTTCCCATTGTTATACTTGTCAAAAGGTCAAGGTCGAGCACCAGAAGCCTTCAAGTTTGCTTTAGCCCCTCCAGTGCCAACTTGGGAGTGGGACAAGATATCGATGGACTTTGTGGTCAGGTTGCTACGTACACCTAGAGGAAAGAATGTGATATGGGTGGTGATTGACTGATTAACCAAATCAACTCACTTTATTCTCAATTGTGATACGACCAAAGTTGAAGACTTGGGAAATCTGTATGTTCAAAAGATCATCGGATTGCATGTAGTTTCGTCTACTATCGTTTCTAATGGGGGTCCCCAATTTACTTCTCATTTTTGGAGAGGCCTCCAAGAGGTGACGGGATCCTAGATAAAGTTGAGCACAACATTCCATCCTCAAACATATGGTCAGACGAAACATGCAATTCAGATTCTTGAGGATATGCTATGTGCTTGTGTCCTTGACTTTGGAGGAGCTCAGGATAGTCATTTGGAACTCGTTGAGTTTTCCTATAATAACACCTATAGGTCGTCCATCAAGATAGCACCCTTTGAGGCCTTGTATGGTCGACTGTGTAAATCTCTACTTTGTTGGTCAGAGGTTGGTGAAGCTTCCCTGGTGGGATATAGTTTGGTCCAGGAAACGATGACAAAGATACAGTTAATACCTCAGAGAATGGTTACGACACAGAGCCGTTATAAATCCTATGTTGATTACCGTCGATGCCCTTTGGAGTTTGGAGTTGGTGGCCTGGTGTTTTTGAGAGTTTCGCCTTGGTTAGGACACCAACACCTCGGAAAACATGGAAAGTCAGCAGCAAGGTACGTGAGACCGTTTGAGGTTGTTGAGTAGATTAGCAAGGTGGGTTACCATTTGGCTTTGCCACCATAGATGTCATCAATCCACAACGTGTTCCATGTGTCACCTCAGAAAGTATCTCTCGATCCATCTCATGCCTTGAGTTGAGAGGATCTTGATGTGGAACCTAATTTATATGTGACTAAGCAACCGATTTGGATTGTTGATTCTCGGATAAAGGTGTGGGAAATCTGTACACAACGTTCTTTTTGGGAAAATTGTGTTTTTAAACCCTGTTTTCGTTTCTTCTTCCCCAACTTGCGTATGTAACTCGCTTTTTACGTTTTAAAAGGCCAAAAATCGTGGGAATTAATTCTCTTGACTCGTTTAGAATTAAAACACCTTTATGGAATGAAATTAAACCTTCCGCATTCAAGATTCAGTTGAAAACAGAAAATTAAAGTGTTAATTTGAGGTTTTCTTTTTGCGAACCAGAATGCCTGCGGTATTCTTAAAAATACGCGAACCTATGTTACTTCGATTTTGGTTATCCTCTTGAGCGAGGTTTAGGGCGTCCGGCTGCTGGGTGATCGATAGAAGGGTGTTTTTGTTGTTTTCGTTAGATCTTGGGGCGTGGATCATGTCCTGTTTCTTCTTGCGGATCCCACGTTAGGGTTTTACAATGTTGTAATTAAGGTAGGTGATTTCCGGAGGCAATTCCTATCTCTTTAAACCCTCACTGCTTGCTTAAACTGTAACGGATTTCTGATTTTTTTTCAAGGCAGGATTTGAGTCTTTTCAAAAAAATGTTCCCTACTTGAAATGAATGATTTGAATCTTGATTTTGATGAAATAAAAAGGCATGAAATGTTTTAGGATTTGAAGTGAGATGAATTGAATTGAAAGGCGTGATTTTTTTATAAAAACCTTTTGATGTTGGCTTTTTGAAACCCGAACTTGGGGTCGGTTGAAACGATTATTTGAAATGATTAAGATTGACTGGATTTAATGATAGCCCCATAAATGTTTGGTTTATCTTGAAGCATATGGGAGTTCGGGTAGTTAGGCGGGAAGAACACACACTAGGCATGTATTAGACTCTACCTAACAATGGATTGATAATGACAACACAAACTAAACTATTAGAAGACGTGGAGATTCGTCCTTAGGGATCTTCTCCTATTTCCCCGATCATAGGACTATTTTCCATTGCTTAAGTCTAGGAACATGTGTACGTCTGGAGTCGTACTTCACTAAGATGTGTGAGAATCCCTATATAAACCTACCCCTGGGTCTCTTAACCATGGTGCTACAATTGATTTATTGATTATTGAAAATGGTTTAAACATGTCAATGTTATGAAATAATTTGCTTGTGTTTGTTTTGATAGAAATGTTTAATTCATGACGGTTTTGACAAATTTGTTTATATCTGTTGGACTTGATGGAAATGCACTTTTGAAACCTATTTTATTATTAACCATTAAAATTTTTCTTCCAACATGTTTGGATATGAACTATGAAAATATTTTCATGCCATGTTTTATTTAAAATTAAGCATAATTGGTTTATTTGGTATGAAATTGCTTATGAAATGTTTGGTGAAATCCTACTATGATTTGTTATTCACACCCTACCCTTTTTCTTCGGAAGTTTGTAGACTTTCTTTTGTTGGGTCCAGGAATGGGAAAAGCACCGCTTGGAGGTGGTGGGTGTTCTTGATAATGGGACCTTGGAAGTTAGTGATGACAGGCGGAGGTATGTGTTCCACGTATTGCAAAGGTCCCTCTCTCAAGAATACCCACCACCTCCAAGCGGTGTTTTTCCCATTCCTGGACCTGACATAAGAAAGTCTACAAACATTTAATGGAAAAGGTAGGGTGTGAGTAACAAAGCCCAATAGGATTTCACCAAACATTTCATAAGCAATTCCATATCAAATAAACCAATTATGCTTAATTTTAAATAAAGCATGACATGAAAATATTTTCACAATTCACATCCAAACATACTGGAAGAAACATTTTAATGACTAACAATAAAACATGTTTCAAAAGTGCATTTCCATCAATTCCAACAGATATAAACAAATTTTTCAAAACATGCATGAATTAAACATTTCTATCAAAACAGAAATGAGTAAAGCATTTTAAACATTGACATGTTTAAATCATTTTTAATAATCGATAAATCAATTGTAGCATCGTGGTTAAGAGACCTAGGGGTAGGTTTATATAGGGATTCTCACACATCTTAGTGAATTATTGCTCCCAGTGTGCACATGTTCCCAAACCTAAGCCATGGGAAATAGTCCTAAGACTGGGGAAATATGAGATAATGGATTAAATACACATGATTTATGATTCATCAGATTGTATAACATGGTTTGAAAGGAAGATGATGATGGAATTAGTTTTATACAGGATAAAAGTTTTTATCCAATATGCTTGTTAAAATATGAGGATTATGATTCCACCACCAATCAGTGGCATATTTTAAAGAATAAAATCTTTTTTTCAAAACATTGCTCTAAACACATAGAATATCATATATGATATGGATATAATATTTCATTTTTTAAATATTCTCACTAAAGGAAATAAGTGTTATTTCTTAAACACAAAGTAGATTGTGTTTCTTAGCATGATATTCTAAAGAGAATATAGTATCTAAGAGGATAGTAGGAGTATGTTTTGGACTTAAAGAAGTTCAAAGTTGTTAGGATGCAAAGGTTGTCCAAATGTATCTGTTGGGAGGAGTTTGTTGTGCTGGATAATATGTGGGGGATATTAAATAGGGGCAATATTGTCTTTAATACCTTTAAGTCTGTTGTGGAAATCGTGTTGTCAGTTGTAGTGGTTGGGGGTTGGTAATAGCAGGTTGGGCGGTATGTTGCTTGGGGAGGTACTAAATAAGAGGGGGGTAGCATGTGGAGGTACGGAGATATATATTTGCATACTACTCATCTTGGGAGTTGTTGCAAGGGTCGGTCCTTGGGAGGACTCAGCGGTCTCCAACGAAAGTGGTCTTCCAGGGAGTTACCTCTCTTCTTCCTCTTCTCCTTCTACCCACCCACACAATAATTCTCTCTCTCTACCTGTTTTTCTAGTTATGATACATAATATATAATTTTATTCTCCTCGTTTCTCCCTCAATATTTTTACCTAACAATTGGCAACTCTGCTGGGGAACAATCGTTGGAGAAGAGATAATTTTGAGGGAACAGACGATCGCTTGGGAATGCGGTCGCAGTTGGACTCAGTCAACACATGGAATATTCAAGTGCGGAACTGGGTCATGATCAGAGCTTGTCAATCAAAAAGTGGAGGTCGGGACGTATTCTTGTTCACAGGTAGCTGAGTGTCACTATCGCGGGAGGGAGTCGTTTGTGGTTGTGCATCACAGTCATGAGAGGGAAACGCGTGAGATGTGAAGTCATAATGAGCTGGCCGAACACAGTAAAGTTGTCGGAAGTCCCTTGCGCGCAAGAGAGGACGATTGTCGCTAGGGAAAGCAACTCCCGACGATAGAGAGGGCAATCATAGTGGGTTGAACGTCATGTACGATCACAACGAAGAGTACTCAGTCGACGAAGGCAGTCACTGGGAAGAGTGGGGGAAACGATCACAACAAAGGTGTGATCGATGGTGGACACCACCGCCGCTAGGACGTGCGTGCTGGGGAATGAGATTGTAGCTGGAGAACGTGATGGCTATTATGGAAGACACGAACGGAGCTGGTCGAGCGTTAAGAGGTAGTTGTGTTAATTTTACAGCAATTGTGTTGTGCGTCGCGACTGTCGTGGGATGATCGTTGCAAGGTTGGAAAGAGGCAAGGACGATCACAACATACCGTTGTAAGAAAAGCGAACACTAGGAGGACTCACGGATTGAGAGAGGAGTCAACGAGGCTGAAAGGTTGTTTGGTGCGAACTAGTTGTTTCTAAGGAAAAGAATAATAATAATAATAATAAACAAATTAAAAGATGATGTGGGAGCTTCAAATATTTTCTGAAGTCTTTTCTAGGAGACAGGCAGGGATTGAGAAGTTTCGTGAGCTACAACTCAACCCGGAGGAATGAAAGAAGATTTTCCCATCCCATGCTGGGCATCCAATTTATTCAGGACAGTTTACACATGAGCAAAGGGAGTGGGAGCAATTACTGTTGCAGTAAAATGAGAAGAAAAATTCTCGAAGGATTCAAGGTTCAGAGGAACTAGCGGTGGAGTAGACAAAGGAGTTACAGTCACAAGAGGAACAATGATCAGTGTCCGGAAAACAGAGACTGCCAACTGCAGCATGCTCTATTGGAAGCGGTGACCAAAATGAGGAGTTTGGGAGGAAAAAAGTGGCCATTCCTATGCTTGATGACTTGGCTCCAGTCAACGGAGCAAAGAGTATAGAAAAACGAGTCTAACTACCTTTGTTTTCTAGGAACAATCCTTTTGGCTAGACCACCAAAGTCGAAGCTTACTACCTAGAAAATCGAGCATCAGAGGACATGAAGATTCACTATGCACAGATATGTATGGAGACTACAAATTTATATTGGTTCTTGTCTTGGATGAATAAAATTTTGTGCTCAACATGGGAGTAATTGAAGCCAGCACTGGACAAATATGGGAAACATGGGGCAGATGGATATTTTCCGATGGCGGAATGAGGTGCAGCATGGGTTCATACTAGAGCAACCTGAAGAGATTTTATTAGATTTGTATTCTACTGATGCGCGTGAAAATATTTTTAGTGAGCAGCTTATTCCTGGCCCGTTCCCTCTTACTGTGGAGATATAGTTTGAGAGCCTCACCGGCTATTCAGGAGTGGCAAGGTATGAAAAATAGAACTTTCCTTTCTTTCCTCTGAGATAAGGAAGCCAATGAAGTGGAGCAGGGAGGTGATGTTAGCATCTAGTCCCCAATGATAACTGGCGATGCAGTTCTAGATTCTCAAATTGTTTTTGATTGTCCACCCAAACCTCTTGCTAGAGAAGTGTCACTAGTTGCGCAAGTTTGGCATGGAGAGGGAAATCACCTCACCTATCTTAGCTCATGTCAAGTTGAATTTAGAGAGAGTTGGTCTCCAATAGTTCATGGTGAGGTGAAGGCGGTGAGTGATGCATTATAAGTGGTAGAGCTGTCGATTATAGGTTGGAGCTAGCAAGGTGTTAAAGCATCCCAAGCCAGCTTGGGTGACGTAAGGTCTTCTTCCAAAAGCTAGGTGAGCACTAGATGAGCAGCCTTTGGATGCTGGGATGCTGGGGAATGGTGACAATGAGAGAACTATTGTTGTCGGGGGGCAAGGCTAGGTGGGTTACCTGCTTAATTTGTGTTCAACATGCGCAGTTGTTGTAGTGACTCTACATACAAGGAAGCGCCTTTTCCCAGAACAACTCGACAATCCCAAGTTGTTTGAATGCAAATTGACATTTTGACACACGAAATGATTGTCTAGTTTCTGTTGGGTGTGGTTCTATCCCAGAAAATGCAAAAAGGGTTGGCAATTAATGGAAGAGGATACCATTGGCTTCTGTCATAGACGAGTGTGAAATAGTGGAAACCGTAGTGCACTGGTTACCATATTTTTTTGGAACGGATCTTCTGTAACAATTCAATCTGATGGAAGTTCTTGGCATGCAGATCATCATTTACCGTCTCTGGGTGGATTAAGAACAACCGTTGGAACTTGATTTGATTTTTATGTTGTTGAACATGACATTCAAATTAGAGGGGCATGTCTGCAAGGATGAACGAAATATTCAGAAGGGTGTAAAAGATGCTTTGGAATCTGGTTGGGATGTTCCAATGACGGTTGTACCAGTGCATGAATTATCAAACGAGTTAGTTTTTTTATCCAATATTCCCGAGTTAAGGACAACATGCCCTCTTCCATTGGTCCTTGTTGATTTGGAAGTTTGAGGAGGTGTCATGTGGCTCAACGTTAGGGATGGTCGAGTTGGGATAGTGGCACCAACACTAGTTGTTGGGTAGATAGCCAAATAGCCCAAAGGAAATTCTCTTTTTTGGGCGCCATATGCCATCCTAAATCTGGGTTGTTGATACCTAAGGTGGTGTTTGAAGTTTTTGTTTGTAGGTTGGAATCCCAATATATGTACCAAGATATCAACATGCACAGATTGTGCATGAAGGAATAATGAAGATACGCTATCATTGTAAGGCCAATGATCCACATCAGTTCCCTGGTCTAAGGAAATGCCTGGAAAAAGTTGCATTTATGCTTAGACCGCCACCAAAGCTTCCACCAAGGGTTGTATGACTGAAAATCATTTTTTTTATTATCCAAAAACTTTTGAGGAAAAAGTGAGAAACTGACAAACACTTTTGAGGAAAATTGGTAAACCATACATAAATTCACGACTTACAACTTTCAAACATTGGAAAACAAATCAACCCATTCCACATACCAAAACAAGAACCACACGATCATTCAAATCATGAACCTGGGTGCATGAACATCAGAAGATCTTGAACAAACCTCAGAACTGTCCAAATGTATCTGTTGGGGGGTTGTGCTGGCTAAGTTGTGGGGGAATATTAAAGGGGCAATATTGTCTTTAATACCTTTAAGTATGTTGTGAAAATTGTGTTTCCAGCTGCAGTGGTTGGGGGTTCGAAATAGCGGGTTGGGCAGTAGGCTGCTTGGGGAGGTATTAAACAGTAGGTGGGGTTGCATGTGGGGGTATGAAGATATTCATTTGCATACTGGCTCAGCTTGGGAGCTGTTGCAAGGGTGAGTCCTTGGGAGGACTCGACAGTCTCCACCGGAAGTGGTCATCCACGGAGTTACCTCTCTTCTTCCTCTTCTCCTTCTACCAACCCACATAGTAATTTTCTCTCTGTCTATTTTTCTGGTTACAATACATAATATATAGTTGTATTCTCCTCGTTTCACCCTCTCGGTATTTTTACCTAAAAAAAGTTAACAAATAAAAGATTATACCAATTAAAATTCAAATTGAATTTCAATTGATATCCTAAAAGAGTTTAGGGTATAATAATATTTAGAAATGTAAAGAGTTGTATTTAATTATAGCAACAAAGCTAATGTCCCTTTATATCCTAAAAGAACTCAGGATGCGTTGGTAAATAAAAATAGAGTTACATTTGTTACAAAAATGATCTCAAAAGAAAAGTTTGATGGAATTATTCTAATAATGATGATGATTATGTACTTAAAGAGTTCTAAGTAGACAAAAAAAATTTACAAAGATGATAACATTTGATGTTGTGAAATAAAGGGGTTTGAATACCCTTTCAAGGAGTTGAACATTAGGAATATGATTTCTAAGTCTCACCATTATTCAAATTTTCTGTTTTTATAAATGTTACTCAATAAAGGAGTTTAGTGGGAGGGTTTATGAGATGTCCACATAGGGATGTGACAGGAATTATATAGAGATGTAATGAGTTCAACAAAACCTAAAAATTGTAGCAAACATAAGTCTAATCTGGCTATCTATCATATGTGATATGGTCATGTATGGTTTTGTCATATATTCTTAAAATAATTTAAAATATAAAATATATCATGCATATAAAAAAGAAAACTCCATAATATCATTTTTTTCCCATGTTGGCTCTATATCTTACCTAAAGTAAAATAATAATTAACCGCAAAAAAATTGAGTTATCCTTAACTAATGTTTTTCATGGATTATTGTAGGTTTTAATGAAATATTAAGATTAGCGCGAGTAGAATTTTGTATAGAGATACAGAATATTCCCATGTGGCAAGTTCTATACAATAGAGGACCCCCCAATAATATTGCACATGGAGTGTCATGCACTGTGACTTTGGTGTGCTAAGGGTGCATATTTAATATTGAATTTCTATAGTTGAGGTGAGACACCTAGCATGAAAACCTTCATAGTTTTCTACCTTATGTAATCCTTGTGGCTCGTCTAATGAAGGGGTGGTTCGGTATGTTTCCGATCATGTCGTCTATTAGAGATTAACCCAGATGGGATCTGTCCACTCGTATGATGAGTATGACATCACATCCCAAAATTGATATAGACTAAGAAGTATATGACCATACTAAGATACTCATTATGATGTGTTTATCTATTTGGGTGAGGGGCGTGTGATGAGTTCATTCACTTAAGATGAATAACATGTGATGAATTCATGGACCTAGTCTGTCTATACACATATAAGTAGTTATATAGGATGAACATACTTCATGTCCTATGGTTACTTAATGTCTTAGAGAAAACGATTATATGAAAATGCATGCTTCCATGTGATATAACTGATGGACAAGAGCGGCCAGGAAAATTCAGTTGCCCCAGACCAATATCAAAAAAATTTCCCTAAATACATTGAGAGATACAGTAAAAATATAATATTGATGCCCTTTCTTTGTATATTTTTTTATTTCTTGAGTGTTGCCCTAGCCCAAGGGCTCTTGGGGCTTGCCCCAGGGCCAGCCCTGCTGATGGACATAGGTATAGAGATACATGTGTTTGATAGAGATCACGTAAAATCCCTTTATAGTTTGAGTAGTATTGAAACTTTTCTAAAGGCCACTCCATTCTTACATTTATGGGTTCAAGAATTTGTAATTTTTATCAATGTTACAAAGGCGCATGGGGTCACACTTTGAGAGCTACCACAAGTGTTTGGGGGGATATATCTGAAAGAAGTTCTAGATGGATTTTCACAAGTAGTTACATATGATGTACCATGTGATGAAAATGAAAGATGGTTGTTAAAATGGAGGAGTAAGCAACCTAATACCTAATATGCCTATGTAAGGGAGGACTTGGTGTTTATTTATAATGAATGGAAAAGATAACATGATACCTCAACTTCGATGTGGGGCTCACATCCTCTAACACTACCCCTCAATCTAGGTGTACCTAGCTTGGATACACAAGAAAACAAAAAAGAAACATTATCACACTCTTAATACTCCCCCTCAAGCTAGACATGCCCAGTTTGAATGCATAAAAAAGACTAAAAAGAATAGTATCTCTGTATGCATTGCCCACTGATTCTGCTCCACCTACTGCGCTCTCGTCCATAGTTGCTAAAGAGAATATGAAAATTGTAGAACTCTCATGCTACCATACTGAGGAAAACCCTTTCTTGAAGATGTCAAATGAAACAGTGATTGAAAAACGGCCTCAAAACAGTCGGGTGAAACGACGCTCAACTAGCGGACCCAAAAGGCCAAGTGATACGGCATCCGACTAGCAGACCCTAAATTGCCGAGGTGAAACAACGTCCGACTTTGCGAACCCAAATTGATGAGGTGAAACGACATTTGACTAGTGAACCCAAATTGTTGAGGTGAACCGGTGTCTGAATTTGCAGACCCAAATTGCCGAGGTGAAATGGCGTCCGACTTGAGGACCCAAATTGTCGAGATGAACCGACGTCCGACTAGTGGACCCAAATTGTCGAGATGAACCAGCATCTGACTTTGATAACCCAATGATTCTAGTTTATAGCAAAGGTGGAACACCAGGGGCGGTCGGCGGCCCATTGTAGCTGGAGATGGGAATGTCGCACAGGGAGAGCCGATGCATAGGGAGCGGTCGTCGCATTAGAGGTGCAGACGTGTACGGGGCGGTCAGGGAAGTTCATCACACAAGAGGAGCAACATTAAGAAGGGCGTTGGGGGTTGTCGCGGTCGATAGAGGAGGGTTGTTGGGGGTGTCATGGCCAATGGGAGGGGTCGCACCAAGAGATGGAAAGTTGCGGTGTTGTTGTGATGGCGGCCAAAGGCCTAGGGCCGTCGCCGCCCCGAACATGGGAAATACATAGGTGTCCTCCAAGAAAAAAAGAGGGGGAGGGCTAGGATTAGATAAGTTCCTATGGTACCATGCTAAAATGGAGGAGCAAGTAAATCAATATCCAATATGTATTTCTAAGGTAGGTCTTGGTGTTTATTTATAATGAATGGTAAAGATAACATGATACCTTTGATGTGGTCCTCACATCCTCTAACACTCCCCCCCCTCAAGTTGGATGTGCCTAACTTCGATACATAAGAAAACAAAAAGGAAACATTATCACACTCCTAATAATGGCATTTCCAAAAAGGAGTTTTGTATATGGTTTCACAAGTTTCTAGATGTGATCTGACATAAGGTGAAAGTGCACTAAGTCTATGAGGAAAAAGTACAGGTGGAAGATGGATGGATTTGTGCTATAAAGAAACCACCATGAAGTAGTGGTTTAGACTATGTCATTGTCTATTCTTGAGTGCACTATGAAATTGTGTGAGAAGACCATGTCATGGTGGTTCTTGTGTAGGATTATCACATTTTGTGATGTCGCATGGGAATCAATTTGAATCATCTCCAAATTTCATCGTAGTCGGCTTGTCATCATAGATTGATTATTTTGGGGAGTTTAAAAGCATAAAATGAATGTTTAAATGTAACATTCATTATTGGGATTAAACTGAATGTTTCAAGGGAGTTGAAATGTTGGAAAATTTGGTGAAACATATAATCAATATATGGCTGAACGTTTGGTTCCTGAAGGCCTATTTAAATCGGTTCAATACTCTTTCATGGGGATAGAAATCATTGGAACTTCTCAATATAATACTCTCCTTTCTCTCATTATTTTCAACCATTAACTAAGGCTCTAGTAGACCTAAGCGTTGAGTGAGGCCCTACCTGACCGTTGAGTGAGGCCCTACCCGAGCATGGGAAATCATTAGAAGTTATCATTATTAATGCATGTCTTGAATCATGTACTTTTATCCATTGATTAAGACCATGATGAAATATACCCACGGTGATGTAACATATGTTTTTATGTAATAAGTAATATGATATTAATTGAATAGTCAATAAAATATTTGTCCCTTTAGATTTGATGGAAGAAGATATCTCTAACTCTTTGATGGAATGAAAGGTTCTGAATAAATTCCGGTCATGGTGATATTAGAAAACTTATTTATGAAAGTCTAAGAAAGTTAGATCAAACATATAGGATGATGACATGTGTATGCATCGTATTTGATGAGATATTTTCTAAGAAATGAATTGTATTATATAGTTTCATTCATAATATGTTATCATTTCGAAGACTCATCTTTTCTTTATAGGGTCCATGATGTCTTGCTAAATATTGTTCTTGGTCAGTGGGTTGGACCTACTACCATTAAGAAAAAATTCTACAGGATCACACACTAAATGTATCCATAAGCTCATTAAATTTAATTGAATCTAAGCTTAAGAATAAATTTATTCTCAGTTTGACCTCAGGGTGCAGCTCAGTGGTAGCTGCCCCTGTGATTCTTGGCGAGGTCTCGTGTTCGAGTCTCACTGAGTACATTCCTGTATTGTATGTTGTTTTATTTTCTATATATTGTAGCCCCTTTCCCCAAATAAACTCAGTCTTTGACCTTAACTTTTAATAAATTTTTTCTCGGTTTGTGGAATAATATTTATTTAAGCTGTATTAATTGTAAATTCAATCAAAAAATTATTCAAGTCAATAATAAGTTAATTGAATCTCTATTTATTCATAAAATAAATAAATATAATATTTATTTTAATAAATAATTATTGACAGGTTTAATGAAAATGATATTTATTTTATCGAGAAAAATTTTATTGTTCAGGGTTTGATAATATTTATGGGAGGATTTGGATGGATTTAATGATTAAATAAATATATTTTAATATCATTTAAATAAATATTTATTTTATTTATTTAAAAAATGATGTTAGAATAATACATATCACCAAAAATCATAATAGTTTTATTATTATTTTGATGGAGGTGACATAGGGTTTTTATGAGAGTAATTTAAAAGAAAACTCGAGAAATTTTTTCAATTTTAACCTACATATAAAAACTCAAATGTGTCATGTCATTTATTTTATATGCAATTCTTATTCTATTTAATTATCCCCTCAATACCTAGAGAGATAATTAAATATAATTTTCCCCACTCTAAGTTTCAAGATAGAGAATGTAAGATATTTATGAGTACAATAAAGAAAAGAAAAATTGAAACACTTGATTCCCTCGTGCTAGCACCCGAGATATCAAGAACGAGTTCAGAGCTTCCCAGAACACATGTGGATGTCATTGGAGGAATTCACATTCGGATCTTTGAAGCAGCGATAATGTTAACACAAACGATGATCAAGTTGATGATTTAAACCACAAGCATAAATCAAACCAATAATAAAATAATCTAAGTATTTATTTTTATTTAAATAATAAATTATAAATTATGTGTGATGATTCTATTAAGACACAATTCAATTTTGTCTAGTTTAGGAAAAACTATATTAAATGGGCATTGCAGCCTGCCGATTCCAAGTGGCATCCAAAAAATCACACTAATTTATAATTATTATTGTGTTTTGATTTATTAAAATTCATCTTAAGGGTCCAGTTCTGATTTTAATGATCAATCCCATTTGTGAATTGGGATTTATAATAGTAAATAATTGACAAGAACATAGATTATTTATTTATTTTATTAAGTTTAAATGAAATAAATGAAATAATATAAATAAGGGTGTTTGATCGGGCCTTATCATGAGGTTTTATTTTTGTATATTTTTTGTTATTGCAATTATATATGTGTATGACATATAATATTAATATGTGTATATGTAGTAATATATGTGTTTGGAATAGTTTTAACAATATTTATATTATAAAAAAATAAAAATTTAGGGAGTAAGGCTCGCACCCCTGAATATGGAAGCTTTATCCGACAAGGAGCTGAAGGGCTAAAATTAAAGGGTTGGTCATCAAAGGAAAACCGGTTCATTAATTTAAAAAAAATTATTATTTTTCCACTAGAATTTCATAGAAAATAAAAGGCATGTGCTTGTAGTGAAGATATCTAGCATACCTATATTAGGTTTTCAATTTATAGGCCTATTTCGCATGAGTAATTTTTAATGGAATATAACAATGAATGAATTTAATGAAGGAATAGAATAAAAAAAATCAATAATTTGGTTATGTTTACTAGTTCCACGATTAATAATTTCAAGTGTTACTTATCCGTCATAAGCAATTTTTTCGAAAACATTGTTAAAAACATTTCTGTAAATTATTAATGATCAAGTATTCATAACTTTACAATTCAATTAATTTTTTTATTATCCATAGATTCTTAATTATACCCCTTATTTCTCTAAAGATTGTATTTGGTTTCATCTAATAATTCATACTCATCCATTAAGAGATCCATAACTATTGGTTGGAATTATAATTATCTTTTAAAATCATTTAATGTCTTAAAAACTGAAGCTTCTAAGGACAACGAATGCTGGATAGTGACCAACTCAATTTTTTGACATAATCAATGAATAATCCGAAATGTACATGATGAAGAACATCATGACCGATAAAATAAATTTGAAGATTAATTGATATGAACATCAGGACCAAGAATGCATATCATCACATATTATTTATAATTAATTTATATAGATTAAGAATCACCTTGCGTTGGAATTCTTTATTCATTGATGAATTGGTTGACCGCTTCTTGGTATACCGTCATTTCCGCAAGAAGATTCAAGGGTATAATCTATTTAGTGGTGATCCACACATGATCCACAAACCTCAAAACATCATCGTAAAAAAATTTGAGTGCAAGCACAGAAGATTCTAATGCTTGCATCATTTGTGGTTGATCACAATATAATCCTTGAGGGTGAGAAGGAATTTCTCTAGGTTCTCTCTAGACTTGATAGAGTGGTAAAGGAGAATCACTCTTCATTTTTGAGAGATTTCTAGAATAATCCTTCTTTAGGGATAGAGATGATTATCTAGAATTTCGTTGTGCACAATAATTATAATGACACAACTAATCTTGGATAGGGTTAGAGTCACACCCCATGTCACTATAGGGATACTTATTTTATATTATTTCAATTAATTTTGGGAGTTATTTTAATTTTTCTATGTTTTGGATTTGAATTTCAATTTTTAGGTTGTTGGGCACTGTTAGGCATGTGGGGTGTGTGATGTTAATGATAGGAATAAGTGAGGGCTAGAGAAGGGGTGTCCAAGTGTCGAGGCAGTAGGGTCAGCAAAGTCTTTTATTCTTTTTTAGAGTGGGTGTAACTGCCAAGGGGTGGTTTTTTACTTTTACTATATTAGTTTGTTGGGGTGGTTAGTTGGCTGAGTGGGATAATAAATAGGGGAGCCAGTGTATGAAGGGGGGACACAAATCATTTTGTATTATCTTGGCAATAGGTTAATCGATGGTCTTGGTTGGGCTCTCAGGAGGGTGGTCTTCTCCTGCGGGTTTCTTCTTCCTATTTCCCTATCTCCTCTTTCTCTTACCATTGTAACTCCACTATTAGTTCTATTTAGTAGCTAATACAGTGGTTCTATGGTTGTTTTGGCTCTCTCTCTCACACATACTCTCTTGTATCCTAATAATTTGGAAAATCCGTTGGGGAGTATCGTGCGAGAGAGACAAAAAAATGTTGGGGAACTATTCGATAGAGAGGAAAATCAGAGACAAATACGTCTTGCATTTGGAGTACCGAGTTTCATACGACATACCCGAACAGACTTTTTCAAATTTTTTAGAAGAGAACAATAGAGAGTTGATTTTTTATTTCACGTGAGCAGGAAGAGAAAAAAACGAAGAATCGGACTCTAACCCAGTGGAGTAGAGAGAAGAACTATTGCATCGCATCTCCGTCTGTGACGTGTTGTGCCAGGTTCTAAGCTGTCGCTAGTTCGAATTACATCTAAGGTGAGGCAAGAATTGTTTACAGTAGAGAAACGAACACAACTTCTAAGTCGGTTGTGGAAGTGGGATGCTTACACTAGGAAGATGTTGGTGATTGTGCAGCGCAATCACAAGAGGGAGTGGAATGCGCCTTTAGGAGAGGCGAACCTTTGTTGTGTCATTCAGAGCTAGATGTAAGTGGTATACAGAAGTTTTTCAATTACTAGAGGAAAATATGAAGTGGTTTCATTGTGGTAGAAGTTGTGGAGAAGAGATAAATTTAAAAAAAAAACACAATTTTTGAGACACGTTAGGCAAACCGTGTGACAAGTATGTGATATGACTCTGCAATTTGACAATGTCATTTGGCATGGTTTGTGCATGATTAGTCAAAATGTGTGGGGACTCTAGAAGGAACCGTGTGAACCGATTTTTCTTAGGCGGTGTCAACTACACAATTGATGCACGATTTACCAGATCGTGCGGCGTAACCGTGCGAGCTTCCTAGAATCACTTAAAAATGATTTTTCAAAATTTCCCTTTTGATTTTAAAAGAATTACAACTTTCCTTTATCTCCCTCACATTTTTTCAAGATAGGCACCCATTAAGGGTGTTCCTCCCTTATCCTTACTCCTCATGCCTTCATTCTTTCGATTTTAGGTGATTCTCCCAAGGTAAAGTCCTCATTTCCTTATCCTTACCTCCCCTCTCCCCTTCGATTTTGAAAGCATTAATTAGGGATTCCCTTTATCTCCCTCACATTTGGCCAAGATAGGCATGCATTAAGGGTGTTCCTCCCTTATCCTTGCTCCTAATGCCTTCATTATTTCGATTTTAGGTGATTCTATGAAGGTAAAGCCCTCATTTACTTCTCCTTCCCTCCCCTCTCCTGCAAAACCTAGAGGCTCGAGGTTTAGATTTAGAGTTTGAGATGGATTATTAGTGGGTTTTTGTTTTATAGGTCTTTCTTGGGACCTTGAGGCATGTTGGAGTGTTCTCCATCGTAGGAGACGACTTCTCAATTAATTTTCGATGAACCAAGGTGGGTATTTTTGGGAATTTTCTTAAAATGACATGACTTTTTATGCTTGATGTTTCTAGATGGTTTTTTCCATATAATTATACCTATGTATGATAACTAAAATGAATTTCATAAAGAGTTGAATGGGTTTTCAATTGGAATAAAGATTTTACTTGGAACTTCAAGTGGTGCTTGAAAGCTTATAGGAACTGGGCATAGCGAAAGCGTGGGTAGGGCATTCCCAACTTGGTTTTTTGTCTTAATCAATGATTATTTCAAGATGTACATGACGTATAACATCATGAATAACAGAATTAATTCAAGGATTAATTGATAAAAGAACCACAAACCAAAATGAAAGATTATCATATATGATTTAAATTAATTTAAGTAGTTTTGTCCCATTGTTGGTGGGGTGGGGTGGTAAGGATTTGGGGAGGGTGAGGAGCAGGTTGCAGGGCCCTGAGCCTGCAATTTTACTACGATTTTCTTTATTGTGTTTTTTTCTGCGATGGAGGATGTCATTGACCTATTATTAATTTAAACAATTAAAGAATCCCATTGTGATGAATTCTTTCTTCGTGGATGAATTTTTCAATGTCTTCATCATACCTTCATTCCTCCACAATATTTATCAAGCCTTGAATAAATATTATTTATTTAATAAATAAATATCATTTCATTATTCACCAATAAATAAATAAATATTATATTTACTAAATAGCAAATAAATATTTATAAAATATCATGTTCATAAGTATTCTCACGAATAATTATTGGCTCAATATATGCGACCAAATAAACATGAATAATTATTAAATCATGTATGACAATAAAATTTATTCAACATATTAAATAATAATATTTAACTGAAGGTTCTGGATGCACTTAGTGTGTGACCCTCTATGCCTCTTTCTCAGTGGCATTAGGCGAAACTGCCCAAAGTCCAAAGTTAGCATTTAGAAACATGTCAAGGCACTCATAGAGAAAGAATTTAATGTCGCAACGACATACAACCTCATATGAATGCTTAATGTATAATATAATATCTTATCACAATATTTCTAATCAAGAAAATTGCATGTTGGTGTCATCAACCTAAGTGTTCGATGCTTCTTTCTTTGACTTTATGAAAATGAACATGCCTACAGAACACCATGGTCATGGATTTATTTAGGTTGTTTCATTCCCATCAAAGGGTCTAAAATATCAACATTCGTTAAAGAACATAAGGGACAAATATTTTCTCGAGTTATTCATTAATTAAATATCACTCATTACGCACTCAATATATCCTACTTCGCCATGAAAATATATATTCACAGTTTTCATCAATACATCAAAGTACACAACTAATAATATTCAATAATAATAATCTTAAAAAGTCTTAATGATCAATACACGTATGTATATAGGAACATCTAATGACATATAAATGTGTATTTCCTACTAATGGACCGTGTTCTCATAATCTCACAGGAAATTACTAAAGGCAAACACCATGAGAAAGTGTCACAAACTCTTACAAGTATCCACCCCTGATAGTCTATATCATCTGTGTCTCATAAAATGATATCATCCAACTATATAACATACATATTTTAAGAATATTATGGTGACACTTCTAGGTTATCATTATAGCAGAGAAACTCTATGACCTTTCAGTGTGATAGTGACTCTTAGGACGTTATCACATCCTATTTCACGCAAAAGAACAATCATGATGTGATAAAAAGCTTATTAATATTCAAAATAATGAATACATATAATCATAAAGTATATAGAGGTTGGTTCTAAAGCATAAACTCCAACATACTCCCACTTTCACTGGAACAAACTACTAATAACCTTTAGTCTGCTAAATCATATGATACTCATGTTTTTGCTGAGATAAGGCTTTAGTCAAGAGGGTCGCCACATCCTATTCCATGGAAATTCTACTCACTACAACTTCACCTCTATAAGAAAAAATCCTGAAGAGGTGATACTTCCAGAGTATGTGTTTTGTCTGTTGGTGTGACCTTGCCTCCTTTGCGAGAACCACAGCTGCAATATTATCACAATATAATATGAAAAAGTATTTACTATTAAGAACCACATCAAACTCTTGGATGAAGTTTCATATCCAAATAACTTCTTTGGATGCTTCAAAGACCGCTATATACTCAGAATCCATTGTAGAATCGACTACTAACTAGTTGCTTTTAACTCTTTTATCTCATATCAATATAACCCCAAATGACTAGCTCTTCATTTCCTCCATACACTACGAACACATCCTTGGAATACCTTAGATATATAAGGATAGATTTAGCAACAACCTGGATAAACTCTTTCAACTCATAGCTCCTCTGTTGAGACTGGAGACAAAACCTGACTGCGACATTTGTGGCATCATACAAATGTTTCATTTAAAGAGAATTCTTCCTCTGTAGACTCTTGGTCAAGCTCTTCATGAATGGGGTTTTCCAACACATATAATTTCTTTCCATGGTGTCGAATATCAATCAAGCACCTTTGTCGTTCTTCTTGGAAATTAGTGTCAGTGAGAAGGTTATCCTTATCAAGTATAGATCGAGATGATATAGCTGAATTCATGTGGGTTTTCATTTATACAATTAAGATCATAATTTTAGTACTTTATCTAATTTATAAAATTAGATAATAAATATTAAATTTATTAATCTCTCACGATTTTATCAAAACTCAATAGACCTCACTATTGGTTTTGGAATATCATGTTGCGTAGATATTCTAGTGGAAAAGACTCATATTCCCCATCTCGTAGCACAGAATTTAGCTTCAAAAAGTTATTTGAAGGGTTTTAAGGTGGGTATAATTTTTTCAACAGCATTAACTCTCATTTCCTTGATTTGCTGAAGGAACTCCCCAATCCTGAAATCCTTGATTTGAATTTCCTCAACCCTTATCTCTTAGTTACATCAAGTTCTTTTTTTACAGTCGACCCTATGTGAACTAAGTTAAGTCAACCCAAAAATCATGTTATAATTCTTTGATAATTGAAATCACCTCAACTTTGGTTAATAAAACACTTTGAATTATAATTCGATTTTAAACTTAAGTAGTGGGAGGCTATATAAACTTAATATATATACTTGAGGGAATTTTTATCTTTAGGCATAAATTGCCAATTTTATCTTTATTACATGATTGTTAATATTAAGCGGGTTTACTTAAGTGATTAATCATGTCTTAGATAATTTTTACGTATGATCCAATTTATTTTAATTTCATATTTCATAATATTTAATTCATTAATTTATGTGATCATGAAAAAACATCTATAATGATATTAACCATAGAATTTGATAAAAATAAAATGATAGTAGGTGGTAGGATCATGAGTATTTTAATGGTTAGTCTATCTAGAAAATGATAAAATAAGCCTCAACCCAGAGGAAAAACACCTTGAACCATTATTTGGTTTGTGTTGCAGCTTTCTACCTATCTTCTCATGTACCTCATGGATTAGTTTCATCTCATCTCCAAAATTCAAATCACCTCCAGTCACATGAGAGCTTCATCCATTACATTAACTTTTAGTCACATGCGGGTAAGGGGAACCAAACTATTGGTTTAGGGGTTTTACATAAAAGGAAACTATGGGAACACAGACCCTTACATAATGAGAGGAGGTATGATGCACAGGACATCAATTGAATTTAACAATAATAATAAATTAAAAGGAAACCAATAGATATGGTTTATGCTCATGATCATCAACATACATGCAACAAATTATGCAGTTAATAAACCAGCATTCAATTCAAATCATTCTTATTTGAGATCTCATTTGAATGTTCTTGATCATTATTTTAAACAAATTAAATAATTTATTTAAAATTGACTAAGTACCCAAAAAAAATGTACCTTTGGAGGAAACACAGTGAGTACCCATCCGAACAGCCCAACGTATATGATGGTCGTATATTTTTTACTAATATGGCATGTAGCATACATATCTTATCATGTAATTTCATGGCGTTTACTATCAAATAAATGACACACAAAAACATGTTATCTACGTTGCGTGTTATGATTTTAATGTGTAGAGTAATCGGTGTATTATGGATTATACATGATATGTAGTTCCAAATATTTTACAGAAATTAATCAGATATTTAATATATATATATATATATATATATATATATATATATATATAACTCATCACATGGTGTGTACGAGTCAAATAAAAGACACACAGAACACAGTTAATAAGGTTTAAGTAGTACGATAAATTAATTTTAAATTCTATAAATAGGTAATATACAGTGTATACTATCCAACTACTCGTCGTGTATAGTTCGTCACCATCTATCCACATCACACGCCTAGGGACTAGGCATGTTGGTTGCCATAAACATTAGCGGATTACACGGCATGTACCCAGGCTACACGTCATGTTGTCTCTGATTTACATAATTTTCAGTCACACGTGCCATGTAATAAACACATAGCATCTTTGAATAGTTGATTGTACATAGTTTACGCAAGTTACTCACCGTGTAGTCCAACTAACTGGGCATGGGTAATCGAAGGCACAAAGATAAATTACTAACATGAATAATGATATAAAAATATAACAAGAGAAAAATAAATATAAATAAACATATTTTTCATAAAGAATAAAACTGGAATATAAAAGTGTGTACCATACAACTGCACGTCGTGTACGGTTCTATATCATCTATCCACAGACATGCTTAGGGACTAAGCATGTTGGCCTACCGTAAACATTAGTGGAGTACACGGATTGTACCTGAGCTACACATCATGTTGTCTCTGAGTTACCCAGTTACCAGTCACACGTGTTGTGTAATAAACACAGGTCATCTTTGAAAAATCAACTATATGTCACGAACCAACCTGGGTGACCCTGAACTGGCCACCCAAGACGATCTGTGGAAAGACCCTAGAGTCATTCTCGATCCTCCTGGGATGGAAACAAGCGCCCGGGCATCAAAAGAAACGATGGGAATGATTTCACCCAATAAAAATAAATAAAAGCAGAGAAAATAATAAAGAGTAGCGTAGAATAAAATGACTCAACAGGGACTGAAGAAGATAAAACTAACCAAACTCGACGTCCGAACTAACTCTATGTGACCCCGCGGGTCACTCTCCGACTCAACGATCAAACATCAACCAAGGTGAACACACCCAATCTGGAACCTTCACAAGGACTAAAAACAGAAAATAACTATAGGCATGAGTATTAAAACTCAGTAGGCTAGCCCGATAAACTATTTACCAATGCACTACCTTTAAAAAAATAAGAAAAACATCAATTCTATGTTTGAACTACAATATATTAAAGTATGCATTTATACATTTTTTACTTAAAAACAAAGTATAAACCATCGCCCTTAATCATTTTCAAAATTGAATTCTATTCATTAGTTTCAATATCATTTTAAAAAGGAAAGTGGTTTTTTACATTTTCATATTTTTACAGATAGAATAAAATACTTTCATTTGAAAACCATTTTCAGAAAACTTCTTAAAACTAGCACACCTCTTTCTAAGAAAAACAATACAAAAAAATGCACAATATTAAGTATACAACAAGGGTAGTGTAGATAGGTATGCAAGTATCTCAACAACATTTCAAACAGTTAAAAACCACTAGACATAGGCGAACCCGAGAGATCGAGAATAATCCAGACGACACTAATACTTGCAACCCCATATATAGTAGCATGCCACATACTATGAAATCTAACACTCCAAAACACTAGGTCATTATTTCTCAGGCAGGTTGAGGGAAAATATCATAGCAATAAACCCAAACATATCCTCTTACTATGGTCCACTAGTCAGTACCATAACCTACCAGTGCAGTACTCATTTCAGACAATTCTATCAATATGCCAGGTTCGTATTGTTGTGAAATCATCACGAGTCATAGAGATAGAAATGAGATACAAAAGAAAAATTAGAAGAAAGGAAAACACATGGGACACATGGGACACACAAATTTACGTGGTTTGGGAATAATCCCTACATCCACGGAGAGGCAGAAGTTCACTATTTAGGGAGCACGAATTACAAGGTTTTTCAGGTAAGAAAACCTAGCCCAAAATGGGCTACATATGGAGATGTCACCGAGTATCAAATCACAACCTATATTTTTAATAATAATCATAGCAGGACACACCCCGAGTCTCCCCAAGGTCTACTCTCATGCCTTAAAATAAATAAATTACAAAGGGTTCCCAACCAAGGAACCAAAATAATAGAACCCGGGAATTCCATCCCAAGGACATCCCAACCATTCCATAATGACAAGGCATTAGGAGAAATCAACGAGGGTTTTCATAATAATAACTTCCCCTAATTTTCACAAAGTGTCCAAACGAACCCTTAAACATTCCATGGAATCATTTTGTACCAAAAATGAAAACCAATTTCCTAAAGAGGTGCAAGACACACTGTATACCATATAAAAGCATTTGTAAAACCCCTTTAAAACATTTCTGGCACACTTTCAAACAAAAACCAACCTTTATTTAAATGTTAACTGAACTACAATTCCTTGTCACAAACAAACCAATTTAAAAAAAAACTAACTTCACACTTTACTAGCTTAAAACATTTAGAACCCTTTCAAGAACCCAAAAATCCATTATTTCACACAAATACATTTATTATCAAATCCAAACCACTTTGGACATCCATAAAAGACCCAAAAACATCATTTCACATACTTTTAACACTTTAACAAAAACAAAAAAACATTTTATATCACTTTTAACACATAAAATTCAATCGGGCACCATTATGAAGACCAAACATGCAGTGCTTAGAAAACAATTTCAGTTGACACTCACAAAATTACAAAACACCAATTTTCATGTTAGGAACTTATTTAAAATACAAAACCGGGTTCTAAATATCACAAATCAGGTGAGAAACAAAAAAAAATTAATTAAACACCCATCATGTACAACTAAAACTGGACAATACCATTTTCATAAAACAAGGAATGAACTACCAATTTTTAAAACCAAATAAATCATCCAAATGTTTCCCAATAATAATTAACACCTAAGTAAAGGGAGAACAAGAAAAAAAATAGATGAAACTCAAATTATAAATCCAAGCTCAATAGAACCCTGCATTCAATGTGTGTTATTTCACAAAACAAAGTCAAATATCACCAAACAAACTTAGTGCAATGTTTGCGCACAAAATCAATTTAAACCAAAGATTGAAATTAGCACATATTAATCATAGAAGGTGATAAAAGTGTAAAATTGGTGATTCTTAAATTAAAAAGGACAAGTTCATGGGAATCCTACCTCAGAACCAAGGCGCGACGAAAAAAAACACATCTAAAACCACGTGGTAAGGTCCAACACCTTACATATTAAATATCAAGGACTTAAAACACACTAAGATCCTTAATTTGAGTATTAAAAACCAAATGGCGGGAAAAAAACACACCAGAAAAGGGTCACAATGCATGCACGCGCCAAGAGGGAAGGTTACAGAGCTATATGGACTCACTGGAAGAGGGGGGAGGCGCGTTGGCCGGACAATTCACAGGCAGGGAAGGTGAGCTGGTCAGACCGGTCGCTGACAAGGGGGAGGGAAACTGCACTGCTGAGCAGGAAGGAAGACGGGGTCACACCGCTGGGAGCAGGAGGTTGGGGGGGTCGGTCAGTCATAGCGAGGCAGAGGCGTCGGGAAGCAGGGGGTCCAAGGGGGTGTTGGGGCGTGCTGTAAGGGAGGCCGAGGGCAGCGGCTATCTGAGAAAGGGGCGTCCTGCCGCACTGGGAGAATCAGGAGCGGCCCGAGGGGGTTATGGCGCTGGCTTCACGCTGAGCAGGAGGGCCAGGGGGGTTTGTCCAGTGTTGGGTGAGCCGGTAGGGAAAGAAGGTATGAGGGTCGGGGCCTGTAAGAGAGGAGCCAGCTGGGTCTCACTACAAGGGGCAAGGGGGAGATTGAGATAGGGGTAGTGGCACCGGAACAGGGAAGGATGCGTCGGGCTGCTGCATGCTGAGAAGAAGGGGACAGGGAGGTCGGTCGGGGAAGAGCTGTTGAGGCATGCCGCACACACAAAGGGAAGAATGGGGGGCTGATTGGAGAGAGAAGGTGGGGCTTCGTAAACCCTAAGAAAAAATAAGACAAAGAAAAATCTAATTAAAATTTGTACTGAATTAATAAAAATAATAATAATAATGTTGAAAGTAATAATATTAATATTATTAATATTAATAATATTAATGAGAATAATAATAATAATAATATCATGATGGTAAAAATAAAAATAATAAAAGTATTTGTTTCATTTTAATGATAATAAAATCAACAATTTTAGTTTTCATCTAAAATAAAAATATTAAAATTATTAATAAGCATAAAAATTTTAAATGCCATAATAAATTAACATTTATTTATTCATTTTAATTCTTCAAAGACTAAAAGGCCACGCAGTTTCCTGGATGAAGCTTCCCAGCATCGCGCTCCGCTCATGCGTCCAATGACGTCGAACCCAAAACATGCACTTTTTAACATAAACTCAGAAATTTCATTCGGGACTCACCCTGGACCCCAGAAAAAATATTTAAAGTCAAAAACATAATTAAATAAATTAAAAACATGGGTCTAGGTGTGACACTATACATTGTGTACACAATTTACATGTCGTGTAGTCCGGATAATTAGGCACCAGTTTTCAAAGGCGCAAAGATAAATTACAACATGAATAATGATATGCAAATATAACAAGAGAAAAATAAATATAAAGAAACATATTTGTCATCAAGAATAAAACTAGAATGTAAAAGCGGAGGATAAAGTATCTTAGGAAAATAAATAGATAATCATGGGCAGCTCCTAAGCATCCAGTGAGACGATCCTAGATGTACATTGGTTGGAACCATTTGTCGGTCTATCGATGAAGTTCCTAAGTCTATAACAAATCGGCTTACCCTCAACTAGACTCATCGGCCTCACAGCCAAGGAATAGGACCATGCCATACTAGGGGGGGTCTAATCAGTCTCATCGTAACTAGATAGTATTTGTCTCTCATCCCTCACTAATATTCCAAGGATATCCATGATAATAGTCACAAGAGGTGAGGAAACATTTATCATATAGTCGTATCTCCACAACTCACCTCCTAATACCCCCTTATGAAATCCCCCTTTAAAAATACACATAGAAAATATCATCAACCATATCCATACACATGTATGTAAATAACTAATTATCCAATCACATAGAATGTGCATAAGCATTCAGCTTCCTTATAGAAATAATATTCATTTAACGATGGTTCTAAATAGGCCTTGAAATTTAATAAAAATAATGATATCCTATAAAACTCCTTTAGGAGAAATTTTAAAAATAATATCATACATAACTCCCTTTTCAAAGTATAAACAAACCTTTAAATTAGATTTGAAAATCAACATTTGAAATCCCCTTTTTATAAACCCCTTTTTGAAACTAAACATTTGTTTTCAAAAGCCTATTTAAAGTCGTACAATGCCATTATTGATTTAAAACCATGCCCTTTGGGAACACATATGGGTAAAGCCTCTTGAAATGGAATATAAGGGATCATAAACATAATGTATACACAAATAAAAAGGAAAACCATCAGGAAGGGTTCTTAAAATTTATAAGCATCCAAAATATCAAATTATATCATACCTCAACTCAAAACCAAACTTAAAGGGAAAAAGGAAGAGTTCATACACCCTATAAATCGAAACCACAAATATTTAGAACCAAATCCCCACCTAGGGTTTTCCAACACAACCCCACAATGAGGGAGAAGGGGAGAAATGAGGAGAGGGAGAAAAGGGAGAGAAAAGAGATATGTACCTTAGAAACCCACTCAAGATCAAAATAGGAAGGCTCAATCTCATGGAGGGGGTAAGGGGGGGTTGCACTTTGGCCTCCCTGGGGTGTGTTGAATGAGAGGTATGAGAGAGTCATGGGGTGCTAAATAGGTGGAGGGTATAATTGGAAATTCAAAAAAAAATTAAAATCTTGGTACATCGCATAGTTGACAGTTTACCAAACTGTGCGCCAACCATATATCTTTCACTAGGCACACTTAGGCACTTACACGGTTGGAAAAATTGTGCACCAATCAAGTAAAATAGCTCTACTAAACTGCAGAGCCCTACCGCATGGATTTCTCAATATGAGAACTAACTATGCACTAACCATGTGACAAGCAGAAATTCTAAAATTTCAAATAATTCAAAAATTAAATATTTGGACCTCAAGAATAAAAATGAAAATAAATAAATAAATAAAAATATAGAGAAAATGATGGTCGGGGTGTGATAATTCTCCCCACCGTAATACTTCCCCCCCCCCCATAGAAAGTCACTGAATTCAAAAAAGAAGCCACATCAAGAGAACTTAAATTGGAAAGAAGTCACTCGACCAACTAACTCCAAAGCACTCTACCTCTGAAGCAAACCAATGAATATATAAACATATCCAAATTCATAAGCCGCACTCAACGGTCCTTGGGAGATATCACACAACTGAGACCTGTGGTAAGTCACCCCACCATATAATAACTACTTAACATGAGGAGTCAAATGAAAAAGTAATCTATGGAAACCACTATAAAATTCTGACCAACAAATAACCAAGAGGGTCCCAAAGAAACATCCATCTAGTAGCATATCCATAATTCCACAGAAAGAATAACTCATTATAAAAATAGACACAAGATAAGAAATTTCCAAAACACAATGCCAATCAATATAATGAGGAAAAAAGAAGGGTAAAAAAAATAGAGGGAGAGAGACGGAAGAAAAGGTTTAACTCTGAACTCTATGGAATCGTACTAGAAACAAATGAGCAATTGCTTCCTCTCTAGAGAAGAGACACCCAAACAGGAAGACTCTTCCTGGACATATTCCCCAAAACCTAACCTGTCACAACCCACAAAGCTCCATCAGTACCAAAGGAGACAAATTCCACCATCATGGCCTCACCGACCAAAACATTAAATGAGAGTTGTCCAAATAAGGGGGATCTAGGCCAAAGATTTAGACAAGGAACTTTTACAAGGATATGCTCTTAAAGAATTACTCAACACAATCTCATAGGAACAAAAACCTTCCACTAGCCTCCCCAAGCACTAGTAGAAATACGGGATTTAACATCAAAATATTAACGTCGGTTTTTTATAAACCAGCACCGATGGTTTGTTCTAGAAATTTTTGGCATCGGTCTTACTAAAAAACGACACCAAAAAATTTAATGAGTGGTTTTTTGCATCAGTTTATAGTAAAACTAATACCAAAAATAAAAAAAAAGTTTTTCCATGTCGGTTTTAAGGAAAACCGACGCCATAGGTGTTATTTTTGGCATCGGTTTTCCACAAAATCGACGCCAAAAATAACAAACCTGAAGACTTTCGGCGTCAGTTTTTGTAAAAACCGACACCAAAATTTAAAAAAAATATTTTTTTTCCCTGTCGGTTTTTTCCAAAACCAATGTGGAATTCTTTTAAAAAAAAATCGACATCGGTTTTTGGAAAAACTAATGCCGAAAGTCATTTAAAAATGTATGGGGTCAGGAAACCTCATCTCCATTGTTCTTCAAAATTGAAACCTGTGGCGGATCCTCTTGACTCACGAGGAATTTGAAGCCTTATTTGTGATTTCCAACAGCCATTGTTGATGATTTTCTTCCATTTTCATGATCTGCGGTATGTGTTCTTCATTATATGGTCTTCTTTGATCGTCTATGGATTATTTGTTCTACTTAATGCTATTTTGAGTGACTTTAAATGATGGTTTGATTTTCCTTTATTGTTTATCTTTATTTTTTTTTGTTACAATAATTTTTTTTCTAGATCTTATAGTGTTGAATTTTACAAAGTTTTATATGGATCAAAGTTCAGATTGGAGATCTATTTTCGAGTTAAACTTAGAATTTCGGAAGTTTTTTTTTTAAATTTTGAAGATAAATTATTGATCATTTAATATTAATTTTTATTTGATTCAAATATTAGTTTATAGTTTATTTAAAATGTATTGGAAAATATTTAATAGTCATCCCTAAGAGTGATTAGTAAATGTTCTTGATATGGATTGGAGTTGTATGATTTTAGGTTATGAATTTGTATCTGACATTATGTATAAATGTATTAGTCAATATTCTTGAATAAATTATACCAAAAACCAATTGAATTATTTTTATCTGACATTATTTTTATCTGACATTATGTATAAATGTATTGGTCAATGTTCTTGACCAATTGTATTAGTCAATGTGTTCAATTTGTTTTATCTGACATTATTTTTATCTTGACCAATTTACTAAATAATGTTCTGAAAATATTTTTATCTGACATATTAGTCCTTATATTATTGAGAAAATACACTTGATAGGGGTGGGGGTTGGGGGGATTGAATCAAGTCTACCTAAATTATACCAAAAATCAAATAATCTACATATATACTCATTAGAACATGCAATGGATCCACAACCACTTATTATTCCTCAAATGATTCTATTGTCCTCTCACCCAAATGTGTTGTAAGATATATCAATTTAGTTATGTATTTAATTTCATATGTCATAATTTTGGGAGTATTAGGATTGATTTCACTTATAATATGAACATTTACTCTAATTATTATTTCATATTACTAATAATAACTAATTTTTCACCCTTTAAATTAATGAAATCTTCAATACTTTTGATACATGCAACATCGAAATAATGCAACAACTATGTAAAATGAACTAATAAATTTTAGAAGATTGATATTATAATTTAATTATAATATCAATATAACACATTTATATAATATAAAAATAAAATGTTTACTATTTTTAAATGTGTTTCATATCTGATGTTTTATATCTAATTATCAATAGTTTTTATTAAATATATTTCTCTTTACAATTTATCTATATATATATATAAATGTTTATATGTTTTAATATATTCACCAATTATTTTTGTGATATCAAATATTGAATGGATCGTAATTGGATACATTTATGAAGAACCACTAGTGAATATGAAAAATGAGTTGATGAATTCTTGGAATTTTCTAAACAACATCTTCAAAATATTGATTTGATTTTCTGTCCATGTGTGAAGTGTTTAAATATGAGAAATTTAAACTCCAGAAAAATCAAGGACCATCTCATTTGTTATGGTTTTAGCCTTAATTATACACGTTTGATCTGGAATGGTGAAAGAGCTAAAAATTCAATATCCAATGTTGATGACAATATTCATAACAAGGCAGAGGGTTATATTGAAGAATTAATTCATGATTTAGGTGTTGAAACCAATAAAAAAAGTAACTATTAGACAATTGTATGAATATTCTAAGAAACCATTATTCCCAGGTTGCAGTAAATATACAGTGTTATCAGTAATAAACATATTATATGGTATCCTTAAGGCATTGAGTATTGAGTTGGGCCACAATGATGAACATGGTAACAATTTACATAAGAAGTTTTAGGGAATCAAACATCAAATATGGTCTCATGGGCTACACATGAAAATTAGTTACCATATCAGAAAACGTCTCTCAAGGCCATACACACACACACAACATTGTGCGTACATCATAGTATACATCTATTATAATAAATGTACATACACTCAGCCATCATGGGATATCAACACACAAATAAAAGAAAAAAATCACTAATTTGAAATGAGAAATGAAGATCTTCCACCAAGTATATTCATTATCCATCTCATTCTCAGCCTACTTTATCTGATCAGCCATTATAGCATAGTTTACCATCAAACCATCCCATTCAGCCTTAACCATAGATGTCGCATTACCTATAGTGTCATATTATTCCAACATTTGACACTAGAATTCATTGATTTCTCTCAAGTGCCTTTGCAACGTCTTTGTCTAATTTTTTATAAGATTTATTGATGCATTGGTATTTAACTGAAATCCATGTAAATTTTTCAGTGACTCAAATGTATTTTCTACTTTATAATACAAATGTGAACATAATTTTTTGATTAACTATATAAAAGTATGTAAGTGCTATATTTTTATTGAATGATAAATACTGCTTGATTTTTGTGTATATTGTGTTTTTTACAAGGGTTTCAATTTAATTGGAATTTTAGTTTTTCTGATTTTTCTAAAAAAAATTAACTTACGGCATTGGTTATTTTAAAAACCAACACCGATTTTTAAAAAAATGGTTTTCGGCGTCGGTTTTATAAAAAAATGATGCCGAAAACTCGAGCCTGTTTGATTTTTGGCATCGGTTTTACCTAAAACCGACGTCGAAAATCAGTTATCAGCATCAGTTTATTTAATAAACCAACACCTAAACCCTCAACAAAAATTATTTTCGGCATCAGTTTTTAGAAAATAGACATTGAAAATACTATTTTTTACATCGCCTTTATAGGCGTCGGTTAAAAACTGACGTTAAAATGTGTTTTTGCACTAGTGGAGCCACTCCACATCATGTAGATAATTTAGATCATCCCAACAAGTGGGATGAAAGGGATATGACTCTACCACTCCACATAGAGTCAGGATCGGGTCGACAATTGAAAGATCTACACTCAAAGTCCTAGGAACACCAATCCAAGGGACACTCCATGAAACAAATTACAATGATTTCTTAGAACTATTCTAGGTGAGAATACTCTAAATAAAAAGATAAAATAAGAACCCCAATCAATAAAAAACCAGAACCAAAACAAAAAAACTAGAATTAAATCATTCCCAAAATAGTATCCTAAGAAAGCACACCATAACTTCAAGT
This sequence comes from Viscum album, assembly GCA_963277665.1. Lineage (NCBI taxonomy): Eukaryota > Viridiplantae > Streptophyta > Magnoliopsida > Santalales > Viscaceae > Viscum > Viscum album. The sequence goes on from OY728132.1 coordinate 1,886,315,266, forward strand.
CAAAATTGAAATTTTTTCATTTTAAATCATTTTCAAAGCCCCACCCAAATTTCAGAATTTTAAAATTTTACCTGAAAACCAATTTAAAAATCTACACTTAAATTCCAAAGCATTAAATGATCACCTTCAATCATATCATTGTAAAACCTCACATGTTTCTTATTGAAATTGCTTTATGAGTCTCAAAACACCTGGTCCATTTCAATTTATTTTGGGAAATCTTCATTATTCATTCCAAAAACTCACTTTCATCCTTTAAACCCACATTTCATTTTCAAAACCTCAATGAAATAAAATTAAATCACATCAACACCTCACCAAAATCCTCTTTAATCCATCCCAAATAACATTGAACTAATCTCAAAATCAATTCAAAATCCAACAAAATCAAAAATAATACTTTGGAGGGCTAGTGGTTGTGCATGGTTAGGCCACATGGTTTGACAGACCATGTTCCAACCATTCCACTACCACTGAGAGTTTCTCAAAATCATACACGTGGGTTCCACATGGTTTTTTAGGACATGTGAGCTACCGGTGCCTCTAATTCCACTCCTTTCTTACTCAAATAATTAAAACCCCAAAAAAACTCATAAAACACCTAGAAGGATCAAGAAATAATCAATTCAAATAAAAATCGATCAAGAAGAATCAAAAGAAAAACTTAGAATCAAAACTCAAATCCCAACATCCCATGGTAACTCACCCATTATCACAAGTATTGGTAATTTGGAACTCACCCATGATATACCTTCTAAGCATTTATGATCCTATCTCTCATCTACCGGGCTTCCAAAATAAAAGGTGCTTTAAGAATCTATGTCATCTTAATAACCTAGGTTCTAATACCATTATTGCATGAACCATCTCGGGCCACCCCTGAACCGGGCACTCGAGCTATCCCACAACAAGACCCGATGGGTGTTATTGATCCCCACGGGCTAGCAACAAATTCAGATTTAGTCAATTGGAATAATTTATCTTGAAGGAATAAAATAAAATAACAATGGAATTTTACCATAATTATAACATGATGTGTCCATATGTTGGATTCCCATACAAAAAAAATAAACAGATTAAAGTAAAATGAAAAAACAATCATAATAAAAAAAGATACAAAACAATCCTAAAGCTAAAATGCTATGGAAACCAACTTGGATAAAACTTTTAAGGCATAAAATAAAAATAACATACCTGAACAAGATCTCCATGTGACTTGAGTTGACACTCCATCTACTGAGTCGATACTTTCTCCAAGAGAATTATAAAGAGTCCATGAAACTAAACTCCTCTAAATCAAATCCTAAACTTGTAAATGTCTCTTGATCTATAGACATTGAGCGGTGTAGGTAGAGTGTGAGTAGAAAATCCTATTAGGATTTCACCGAAGAATCCATGAAGCCCCTTTAACTAAACAAACCAAGAATGCTAGTTTGAACTAATCTATTCTAAAATAAGGTTTTTATCATTTCATAGTAAAACAAATTCAAAGGCCTTTTCTAAAAGTTCTACTTAAAAATTTGAACATGTACTTTAAAACATTAAAACTTTTGAAATAGACTATAAAACCCCGTTTATGAAACCCAGTTCTAAAAATTAGATTTAGTATCGCATTGGAAAATACCTAAACATGCATAAATAAAACCACTAACTAATCATATGGGAAAAAATAGTGCAAAACATTAAACATCAAAGTAAATCCAGAATTACAACCACACTAAATACAAGAGAAAGTAGTAATTAAAGGTGAAAAGATAAATTACACCATTAACATTAATATACTAATATAACAAGAGAAATATAAATATAAATAAAGTAACATATGTGTCATAAATAATAAAACCATAATGTAAAATTGGAGGATAAAGTATCTCAGAAAAATATATAGGTAATGATGGGCAGCTTCAAAGCATCCAGTGAGACGATCCTAGACATGTTTGGGTTGGAACCATCTGTCAGACTATAGATGAAGTTCTCAAGTCTATAACCAGTCGGCTTAACTTTAACTAGCCTCAACGGTGGCACCCCCAAAAGAATAGGCCCATGTCATACCAAGGGGGATCAAGTCACTCTCATCGTGACTAGATATTGTATCTCATCCCTCACTAAGATGCCTAGGATCCCCATGATAATAGTGACAAGAGGTGAGGAAACATTTATTATATAGTGTTATCTCCTCACCTCACCTCTTGACACTACCTTATGTGAGCCCCATTTAAAATACACATAGCATGAATTATTAGGAATATGTGTTAATTGACTTGAGTGGGCTACTGCTTGTGTAGAGGGGAGAAGTAATAGTGGTTTCCAAGTCTATTAAGGGGAGTGGGGGTTGTTTGTGTACAACTTCCAAGGGGAATTGATTTATTTTGGCTATTTTTTAGTGTTTATTAGTTGGTTAGGGGTTGGTGAGAGCTGGAAGCATGTTGTTAGAGTTTATTAGTAGTTTGGGTGGTTAGCTGGCTGGGAGGGCCTTTAAATAGTGGGGGCCAGTGTGTATAAGGGACGAACTCATTTCTGGGTGAATTTCTACAGAAAGATATTGTGTGGGATGGAATGTTGGGATTTCCATCAAGGGGGTCTCGTAGGAGTGGTATTCCATAGGTTTTCTCTCTCTCACTCTCTTTTTCTCCTCCTCCCTGAACTCTCTCTCATTCCCTACTATAATTGCCGTAATTTTTCCGTGTTTCTTGTTGTATTCAACAATATAATTCAGTTTAACTTCTATTTTTCTCCGTCTCAATATTTCACGTAACAATTGGCAACTCTGCTGAGGAACTGTCTGAGAGGTAGATGAACGCTGGAGAAGTTTTCAACTAGCGGATTCTATTGGAGCAGACTGATCAGGTGCGACAGTTGAGGAAGAAACGTACGAAGCTGGGGAAACGCATCATAGTAGGAGATGCGTATGAGTCAAAAGAGATCGCCTGAAGTTGGTGATGAGAATAGATAGAAGTGGATAATTGCGACTGGGAGCAGTGAGGCGTGTGATGTAGGGTAAGAGACGCACACAAGACACAATGAAATTTTCCATCACAGCAGAAAAGAAAAGAAAGAAATATTTTTTAAAAAAAAGAGAGAAAATTTAGTTGGCACAATATTTATATCTCTTCCACCTGTGAACATATATGATACAGGAATCATATTAAGGAATATTATATAGGCTTTTGTGGGAGATGAAGATGTGCTTGAAGTGGTTTTGGAGGAAAGTTCTTTCTACCCTGACTATTTGTTTCTGTGAAAACTTACAGCTGCATCTGTTATTTTTTTCCTTTTGAAGGGGAAAAGGTTAGGTAGAAGGAAAGATGCAGGAGTTTGAAAAAAAATTCAAATCATTTTATAGGAAACAAGATTATATTGATAGACAACAAAGAGAGCTAGAGATTTCAATGGAACAGATGGAGGCTTCCATTAGATTATCAAGACAATAAGAAAGTGTTGGACGGATGTCTAGAGTTGAGAAACTAACAACAAAAGAGAACTAGGGGATTGTGTTGCAAGTGGATGGTGGTTCAGAATCTAAAAGAAGAATAAATACATTGGATAGCTTCTAGGAAGTAGTGATTCTTCTATTTTCCTAGGAAAACATCAAGGCGAAGAGTGGAATGATTTCAGTTTTTCACAGTTTGAAGAAGAAATTTCAGGTTCTAGTTCCAGCATTGAGGAGCAGGAAAGGGTTGATGTGAAGGAACAAAATGTACCTAGGCTGCAATTGATTCAACTTTATGAAAAAGTGATAATTCAGAACGTGTTTCTGGGTACAATTGATTGTTGTGGATTGGAGAAGTTTTTTGTACCTTCTGCTCTTAATGGAAAAGCCATACGAACACTCTTGATGGGGTTTGAGCCTGGGAATAAGTCGTCACTGGAGCCTTTACATGTGTTGAAGATTCAGGAATTTTTGGTTCTAGAGTTCAAAGGAGTAGAGATGATTTAGAGGATGAGTATGGAGAAGGATGAGAAAAACCTATTTTATCTGCAGTGAACAGTCCAACAATGTTCCTTATAAGTTTCTAGATAGGTTCTTTTCCTTGGTTAGTAGTTTAATGGAAATTATATAGAGCTTCTGGTACCTACTTAGTACCTGGCTAGGTGACAATGTTACAACAGGCTGCTCAGGTTGTAGAGACCATGAGTAATTAGTTTGAGAATCCATTGGGTGTTAAAATGCAGATGATAGGCTTTAGTTTAGAAACTAAAGTAACCGGATTACTGAGGAATAGAAACTTGCAAATGGGTTCATTGTGTAACACGCAAACGATGTTTTGTCAATTTGGTTCTTGAGCACTTCACGAATCAGATTACAACAATAGTTTTCAAGTATGGTATTGTGAAATATGGAGCATCTGAAATTGCTGAAGTGTGTTTTCCACCATTGGTTTTTGTTGCTTTGGAATTTTGGGGTGGTTATAATCATTATTTGGGCACCATACAAGTGTTGGTGGTAAGTTATTGTTCATTTCAGCAAGTGGAGGGAGTTTTGAATGTTGCAAAATTGATAATCATAAATAAAGAAGCTCACTATTTCCCAAGTTTCCAATCAAATAGACTTTGTTCCAGTGCTTCTGAAATTGAATGGAAAAAGGTTCAATTAGCTATGTGTGGTGACTATTTGCTCATAATGGGAACTATATTTAATGTGTTAGAAAGCATGGTAGTACGAGAAAAATCAAGGATTCAGGAAATAGGTATTTTTAAGGATAAGCCTCATGTTCAGTTTTAAATTTTCAAGGTTGGCCAATCAAAATTGGTTGTAACTACTCTTGGGAAGAAAAATTCAGTGGAGGTATCATATTTCAAATATGAGAAACTAAATCATTACATATTTTGTCTTGAAGAGTGTTTGGATGAATCCCAAAGGCATGCTTATCATTTTAATGTAATCCACAGAAATCTTAGACAAATTCTGTCAGTTCTTAGGATGACCACCAAGATTTGTATGTACAGTTTCCAAGGAAAAAATACAGTTTCTCTATTTCTAGAGCCACTACTGCTACCACAACTAACAATAACCACTAAGGGTTATGGGAAAAACTTTGTTTTGGTTTTTGACCATGATTTCACACCTCCACATGCAGCAATTCCGTTGGTAGAAACTGCAACTGTTTCTACCAGATATGATACCCCTTCTCATTGTAGAAATCATCCATAGCCCTTCTACTCGCAGGTGCTGGATTAGATGTGTTGCCGACTTCAAAGGGGGATTATAGTACCAATGTTGAAGAGTTCGAGCTGTGTTTTTTGTGGTCCACCTTTGGTAAAAGGTGGTTTTTAAGGAGGGGAAAATGTTAGGAATATGTATTAATTAACTTGAGTGGGTTGCTGCCCGTGTAGGGGGGAGAAGCAGTAGTGGTTTCCAAGTCTATTAAGGGGTGTGGGTGATGTTTGTGTACAACTACCAAGGGGAAGTGATGTATTTTGGTTGTTTGTTAGTGTTTGTTAGTTTTTTATGGGTTGGAGATAGCTGTCAATAGGTTGTTAGATTTTGTTAGTAGTTTGGGTGGTTAGTTGGCTCAGAGGGCCTTTAAATAGAGGGGGCCAGTGTGTGTAAGGGACGAACTCATTTCTGGGTGAATTTCCATAGCATGATGTTGTGTGGGCTGGAACATTGGTATGTCCAGTAAGGGGAGGGCTCGGAGGAGTGGTCTTCCATGGGTTTTCTCTCTCTCACTCTCTTTTTCTTCTCCTACCTGAACTCTCTCTCCCTCCCTACTGTAATTGTTGTAATTCTGTTGTGTTTCCTACTATATTCAATAATATAATTCAGTTTAACTTCTCTTTTTCTCCCTCTCTCAATATTTTACATAACATACATCATCAACCATATCCATATATATGTAAATAACTAATTATCCAATCACATGGGTTGAGTGTAAGGGTGCAACATACTTATAGAAAGATGATTAATTTAACGAAGGTACCAAACATGCCTTAGGATTTAATAAAAATAATGATTTCCTATAAAACTCATTTAGGAGAAATTTTAAAAATAATATCATATATAACTCCCTTTTCAAATTTTCAGATGGGCCTTAAAATAAGATTTGGAAGTCAATATTTGAAATCCTTTTTCTATAAACCCCTTTTTGAAACTGAATATTTGTTTTCAATAGCCAATTTGAAATTGTATGATTCCATTACAGATTTAAAATCATTACCTTTGGGAACACATATGGGTAAAGCCTCTATAAATAGTATATGAGGGATCATAAACATAATTTATACGTAAATAACAAGGAACCCCATCAAGAAGGACTCTTAAAATTTATAAGCACTCACAATCTCATATTACATCATACCTCAACTCAAAACCAAAATTTTTATAAAATTATCCAATGGCCTAAACACCCTTTAAAATATCCAAACCCATAAAAGAAAACCTTTTGAGAATTTAATCTGACATGTAAAACACATACCACCCAATCTCAACTGGAATTAATAGAAAATTATGGGAGCCCGCATTTTAAATTAAACTATTAATTCATAAACATTTAATTTCCATATAATACTCAACTAATACTCACAAAATAAACATAATTTTCGGAGAAATAATTGATAGAAAATTCAAGCATCCTGAGGCATATCAAGTAAAGAAGAAATCATGGAAACACCTACCTCAAATGGATGTTGTTGAAGTGACAACTTCTAATGACCATAGATAAGGGACCAAGGAAGAGTCTGCATGACCTATAAATCAAAACCACAAATATTTAGAACCAAACCCACACCTAGGGTTCAGTTGATACAACCCCACAACGAGGGAGGAGCATAGAAACAAGGAAGAGAGGGAGATGGAGGAGAGGAAAGAGATTTGTACCTTAATAAACCCACTTAGGATCAAAAGAGGAGGGCTTGATTTCATAGAGGGAGAAAGGGGGATCCATGATTCGGCCTCCCTGGTATGTGGTGAGTAAGAAGGGTGATTGGAGAGGCATGCAGAGTTAAAATAGAGGAGTTTATAATTGGAAATTCCTAAAAAAATGGGTACTAGCACACTGTTTATAAAACTTGTGTGCCTATGATTGGTCAAATCGTATGTCAATCATGAAAAATTATTATACTTAACTACATAATCCTACTGTGTGATTTTCGCACGGTTAATATTAAATGTGAACTAATCGTGCGATAAGAAAAAATTCTAAAATTTTAAATAATTTAAAAATAAAATACTTGGACCACAAACACAAAAAAACGAAACTAAATAAATAAATAAAATTATAGAGAAAATAATGGTTGGGGTGGGACGAGTTTCATAATAGAGAACCTATAAAAGAGAGTCCAAAATCAAGGTGGAATACCCCAGTTTTTATATATCTTTATTATTCCCATGTTTACTTATTATTGTGGATAATATCTGACTGAATCCTCCCATGATTATGGTTTTATAAATTTTATAAATGCTTCTTTTTTTCATCAATTTATTTTTTTTCTTCTTAATTGCATTTGTTTCCTTTCAAGGGTGAAAATCCATAATATTACAAATATATAGTCTCAATTTTTACTAATAATAATTTACAAAATTTATGCACAAAATTATCATTTTAGACATGGAGGGAAAAATATTCATTGTGAACTGTGATATAAATCTTAAATAAAAATTTAATCGTAACTTTGATTTTAAAGTTATAGATTTCCTTAAAAGCCTCAATCTTGAGTTAACTTGAGATGGTATGATTTTTCGTAGATAAGTGTGCTCAAGCCCAAAACACAACTAAACATTTATATAATCATTCTTAAATTTTCTAATCATTATACTTTTCTCTAGAATAATTGTGTATAGACCTTAGAGGATTGTCTCACCGTGAAAATTGAGTGATTCACACTTAGAGGGATCAAATATACAGTAAGGTTATGTGATGTCAACCTTGTTCTTAAGAAGTAATATCATCTTGTATGATCTCAGATATGATTTATTTACTTCTCTTGAAAATCATCTTTAAATTTGAACGATTTAAATATACGGGAAATTTAATTTTTTTTACACTTATCCCTCTGAATTAATTTGATCACATCACATTAAATTTTGATTAAATTATAGGCATTAATTCTTAATCCATACATCCAAATGTTCCCTAAAAATAAGCATTAGTGAATCCCTAAATCATAGATGAACATATCCAAAACTTGTTATGATTCGATAGATAATGAATCAAGGATTAGGTTTTGAACATTTATAGGGAAAAAGCACTCACCACTACTGCAAATATGGCCTTTATCAGTGCTAGGAAAGCGCATTTACAATGCTAGAAAAATGCATTTATAGTGCTAATAATCGAGGTGAAGATAAGGGGGGGTCCCCTTTAACAGTGCTAAAAAAGCACTGATAAAGACCACTTTTATCAGCGCTAAAAAAAACGCTGATAAAAGGGGTCCTTTATCAGTGCTAAAAAAAGTGATGATAAAAGGGGTCCTTTATCACCACTTTTTTAAAGGCATTGATAAAAGTTAAAAAAATTTAAAAATATGCATATCGAGGAGGGGTTTCAACAGCGCTTTAAGCCCCTTTTAACAGTGTCCCCACCCCCATCATGCACGCCCCAGCCACCCCCACCCAACCTACATGCCCCAGCCACCACCCCACCCCCTTTAACAGTGCTTACAGCAATTCCATCCACGCGCGCGCGACCTGCCTCTCCTGGATTTGAACCTAAGACCTCTTGCCCAAGCGCCTAAGCCTTTACCACTCCACTATATTGTTTTTCTCTCCATTTAATAATATATCGATTTATTTATATATATATTTAGTTATATTTACTCTTATATTAATATGTATTTATATTAATATATATATATTTATATTAATATGAATATTTATTTATATTAATATATATATATCCGTATATTAATATATATATATACATATATAGTTATATTTATATATTTATATATTTATTCATATATTAATATATATTTATATCTATTTATTTATATATATTTATATTTTTTATCTGTATATTTATTTGTATATTAATATATATTTATAAGATCAGCTTTAAATACATTTATAAAATATGCTTTTTTGTGTGTGTTTATAAACAAATAAATACATATATACAACACATACACACACACATATATATTATATGTGTATTTGTAAATATAATTATACATATTTATATATATTTACAAATATTATATATTAATATGTATATACATATGTTTAGAATATATAGATAATATATATCAGTTTGTCAATACAGACGCACACAAATACACACACACACACACCATATAGGAATTTAAATATTAATATATTTGTATTTTAAATTATATGTATATTATTTTTTTATTTATATAAGCCTTATATATTTATAAATATACTTTATAAGTAAATATGTTTAATTATTTATTTATAAAAATAAAATTTTTATGGGTGAATATATAAAAAATATGTATATATTGTTATATAATTGATTATAAATAACATTAAATTATGAAAAATGATAAAATTTTAAATCCATAATATCAATATAAATGTAACCCCTCAGAATAAATTTAGTCCCCAGTGGAAAAGGTCAAAAAGACCCCCTGAAACGAGGTTGAAATTCCATTGAATGTTAAAAAATCTGGGTATCTGGACTAAAAACTCAGTTTTAGAGGAATTTTGGGCCTTTTTTGGCCTTTAAAAATGTTATAGAAGGTTCCCTTCAATCCCAATCACGTATATCTCATCACAGGGTTCGATTTGATATGTTTTAGAGCTCAAACGGACACTCGGATCAAAAGTTATGGTCGTTTGAAGTTTGAGTTACGTTTTCAACTTATTTTACATCTTTTATTAATTTTTTGATTTTTGGTGTCTTCAAATTGTTATTAAATTATTATTAGTCGGTGATAATTAGAAAATTATTAATTAATAATTTTTTAAGATATTTGACAAGCCATTTTCACTGCATATCTTATATATTAAGTGGAAATGTTTATTTATACTTATCTAAAACATATTTAAAAAATATATATTATATTTATATAAATATAAATATACTTATATATTTATATATAAATATATTATCTTTTATGATTTTTTTTGAAATATACCCTTTATCAACGCTAGGGGAAAAAGCGCTGATAAAGCCCCTCCCTTTATTAGTGCTACTAAAAAAGTGCTGATAAAGGTGGGGATTTAACAATGCTTTTTTTAGCGCTGTTAAAGGGTGGCGCTATGGAAACACAGTTTTGTGGTAGTGAACCTTCCATAACTTTGAGTTGGTGGTAAAATAGAAATTTTTTGATCTTATAAAAACAAAATTTCCCTATAAAGGCCAGATTCATCGCAACCAATAAGTTATGGTTATTGATGGGAAAGAGGGTGCTTATGATTATAGAAAATGACCAAGAAGAAATTATTACATGTTGTGTGATTAATATACACATTATATAATCTTATAAAGAGAAAAAATCATAGATTTTTAGTGTAACGTCCCGGACTCGGCCAACCACCCGAACAGTGCCGAACGGGTCGGGTGTTACTACCTTAGGCGCACCTCCCCGAACGCCAAAGGTTGCCGACTAGCAGCGAGGGTCTGTTAGGTATAGTGGGGAGGCTATACCCTCGCGGAGGACCTTAGTAAGGGTACTGGTCCGAGAATAATACTAAATATGCAGCGGAAATAAAGACTCAGTAGACTCGAACCAGACCCGTAGAGCGGAAGCATAATCAAAATAGATAAACAGCGGAAGCAGTAAATATAACAACAGCAGTGGAAATAAACACAACAGCATGCTAAGGACATGTAACTACTACTGAACAGTAAAATATGCATCCAAAGCAGGTCATACACAACTGAATATAAAAAGGGTGCCAATGGATAACCAACAGTAGCTACAACAAGCATGCCAGTATAGAAAAATAAAAAAAAACAAAGTAAACCCAGCTAGGCATGACCTCAAGGTCCATACCATCTCCATGCAATAACTAACGTAGCCTAGCTCCTGAAACTGGCCTCTTTCCTGCACGTAAATCCATAAAGTCTATACGCGTCCCGAAGGGCCCGTGTAGGGTGTGAGACAAATCTCAGTAGGATACCACCCAACGGTGCGTACCAAATATATGTGTTTAAGCAATCATGTATTTACAAGGAAAGCAGTAAATAGTACAGTGCACAAGTAAACACAAACTCCACCGGTGCTCAACAGCCACCAAGGAGTGTCACCTGCTTCGGCCAACATCGGAATCTCTGTCGTGTAACCCGGCACCACGTGCCTCCTGACACCTCGTGTCTCAAGTACCAACGTCCCGAAGGCACGCCCAAAATAGTAACCCGGCACCATGTGACTCCTGGAACCTCGTGTCTCAAGTAACGACATCCCGAAGGCACGCCCAAAATAGTAACCTGGCACCATGTGCCTCCTGACACCTCGTGTCTCAAGTACCGACGTCCCGAAGGCACGCCCAAAATAGTAACCCGGCACCATGTGCCTCCTGACACCTCGTGTCTCAAGTACCGATGTCCCGAAGGCACGCCCATTTCCTGAAGGCTCCTCACCTTCCCCGTGGCTTTCTACAGCAAGCACCCCCAACCATAAAAACCTAACCGCAACTACGGGGGCCTCTACCCACACGAGTGGTCAAAACCACCTCATCACGGAGTATCTCTGTGTGCACACTACTCAAAGTCCCGGTGAGCGGTAATCACCCAAAATAGTCCTAAGCCACCAAAACATCTGACACCTCGTGTCCCTGCGACCATGTCACTCAAGTCCGATGGCCTCGCCATCTAAGTAACCCGGGCCATGCCCAACCTGACAGTCACACTGCCTCAATCCGACGTCCATGACGCCCAATCTCGTGGTCAAAACCACCCAAAGTAACCCGGGCAAAGCCCCAACCTGTGATCAGCATCACTCAAGCGTAACCGGGCCAAGCCCAACACAACCCAAAGGGTCCAGTAGATGCAATTCAGCAATCACATATATAACATATGTAAATAGAAAACATAACCAGGAAAAACAAACTAAACAGTTGAATTACACTATGCAGGGTGTTGTCCCATACCAGCACCGAGGTCTTAAATGCCTCTAACAATTATAACAGGATTTAATAAATTAAACTAAGCAGTTTAACACCTTAATAATTTAATAAAACCATTTTGGCGTTCCCTGGCCAAAATGCCCCGATGAGCAACGACCCCTCACCTGGCCCTGCTCACGCAACCTGGTAACCGGGCATACCCAAAAGCATCCCAGAGGTCCCATAAGCATTACAGTATGAAAAAAGAAGATAAAACAAGTCCCACTCAAAATACCCGAAAATACGCTGAAGGCCGCGTTACCCAAACAACTATGAAAACACAAAATGAGGTATGCACCACCTACCCGAGACTCGCACGATGCTACTCCTCCGGTAACACCCGCCAATTCGGTCTAAAACGCGGTAAATCTACAAAAGATTCAAAACCACTCAAAGGGCTATAACTCGTTCTAGAACAAAAAACGAACAAAATGGACAAAGAGGAATTGAGGCCTTACCGAGGGGGTTCCAACGCACTAATCAGAGCTCGAAACGGGTCTCAGATGGACGATCGGGAAGAGGAAAGGGGTTCGGCCAGCCTGGTTCGTGTATCCGGGCATAGGAGGGGTGTTCTGCCTCAAAACAAGGCTACTGCCCGTTTTATCACAAAAAAATAAAGTACACGGCGTGTACTTTGGTACTACACGCCGTGTATGGTTCATTTAATTGTTTATAAGATGGAAAGATTCCGCCGACTTATTTTCCGAACCTGCTGACATGAGTACATGGCATGTACCTCTTGGTACACGGCGTGTACTGGGTTCCTCTTCCCTTACTCGCCGACATACCCACACGCCATGTATATCCCTCATACACGGCTAGACTACACGGCGTGTCCAAAGGGAACACGGCATGTCCCTGGTTCTTACCCGGCCAACGGCCTACACGCCATGTATGGCCTCACACGGTCGGGGGTCTACACGGCGTGTTCAAAACTACACGCCGTGTAGTAATAAACTACTACACGGTCATCACACGACATGTACTTGGCGAGCACACGTCCGGTCAATCGCCTACACATACACACATACACGGCGTGTACTTAAAGTACACGGCGTGTAGTCTGGAAATTTCTAGAAACATCCCAAATTTTCCGGTCTCCTCGGAAACCAGTCAAAAATTTAAACAGGGTCCGGATTTTGACCCGTTCTAAAAACCTGGGTTCTTACAAACTCCCCACATTAACGTAGCTCATCCCCGAGCTACCAAACGAAACCCAGAGATGGCACCGAACATGCCCATCCCAGTTAAACAACCTGGACTACCCTGGTCCCAAGGTTCTGGATAAATTCCTCAAGGGGCTCCCCACCTTAGGAATTGCCTACTCGGTCTCAACCAACAAAACGTAAAACAAACAGGGTTTACTAACCTTTTTTCCAGAAGAAAAATCCTCCCATGACGCATCGTCACCCCTGCACCTCGTTGGTGCTCCTGTGTCGCTACTGACACCCAACGTAACCCGCACTGCATCGGTGTTCGCCTCCATGAGGTCCTGGCGTTGAGCACCTCACGTAACCCGCATCCACGATACCCGGATGCCCACGACACCTCAAGTAACCCACATCCATGATGCCCTGATGCCCACGGCACCTCAAGTAACCCGCATCCACGATGCCCCGATGCCCACGACACCTCAAGTAACCCGCATCCACGATGCCCCGATGCCCACGACACCTCATACATATATATATATATATATATATATATATATATATATATCACGCACCCGATATGGTGCCAACCCACTAACTAGCATCTAGTCAGTCCACAAATATCTTGTGCACCTCGTGCACTCAAAACAGACATACCTCTACAGGTCATGCCAAAAAGGAAACATGGAGATCACGGTCACACTGCGGTGTACCTCTAACTTTCACCGGCTCACCGGCCTGCTCAGCCTCTGGAAGCTCCACGGCGTGCACCTGGCCTAAAACACGGCTGCCTGAGGCCTGACCTCCCGATGCTGCTCCAGTCACTGGCCACTAACCCCACAGCTGGGTCCCACCGTCTCTGTCACGACCTCCGCGCACAGCTGAACCTCGACTACCCTCTCCGGGTACCGAAGCTGAACCAACTCCAGACGCCACAGTCTGTCCTGGTCCCTGCCTACCGGCTATCTCAGAAGGTTGCCTACAAAACCTCTCCAGATGCCCGTCCTGTCCACATGCCCGACACTCCTTCGGTGGCCTGTCGCACTGCGCTCGAACATGTCCCGGCTGTCCACACTGAAAGAAAATCACCGAAGAACTCCCACGAGGTGGTCTAGCTAAATCCCCGGCCTGACTGCCCTGCTGGAACTCATCCCACCCTTGTTTCCTGCTGTCCGAACCATCACCTGAAGCTGCTGTCCTGCCCAAGTGAGATTTCTCCCTTTCGTTGCCCTCGGCTATGAGTGCCTGATTCACCGCTTCGGAAAAATAACCTAGCCGGAAGATATTCACCTGTACCCGAATGGCGTGTCGTAAGCCATCCTCGAAGTGCCTCACCCTAGCTGCGTCGTCACTCACCATACCCGGTGCAAAACAGGACAACTCTGTGAAGGTAGTTTTGTAGTCCATAACGGACATATCTCTCTACTAAAGACTCAAGAACTCTCGAGCTCTCTCTTCCCTCAACGTCTATGGGTAGAAGTGCTCAAAGAACCTGCCCTCAAAATCCTTCCAATCCAGTCCCTCATGTCTACGATCCTGTACCTTTACATACCACCAATGTTTCGCCGGTCCTCTCAGCATGTACGTCGCCAGCTTGACCCTCTGCCCTGGAGGCGTCTCTAGCTACTCGAAAATCATCTGCATACTCTCTATCCAGTTCTCATCCGCCTGCGGACCACCCTCTCCCTAAAAAAGCGGCGGGTGTTGCGACTGGAACTCCCGCATTAGATACGCTATAAAAGGCTCTGTACTCTGCGCACCTCTATCAATCCCCTGCAAGACACGTACCAGGCTAGCTCGGAGCTTCTCGTCAAGCCACGGCCCGAACGATGCCAAACCCGGCTACTATCCTGCCTGCACTGGATCCTGAACCTATTCTTGTCCCTGAGCCTGTACCTGCGGCTCGTGCTCAGCCTGTACTGAAGTCTGACCCTGGTCCTGCGACACTGTATCATCTCATGCCTGATGCTCCATCGAGCCGTGAAGGAGTAACCCGCTGAATACCATAAATGGTCAGACAGCCCATATATATATAACAATATATTCTACACAGATAAGGAAAGCAATAAAAGTCAGTGCATAACAACTACCCTTACTCCCCCTCACCGCAATACATGCCTCATGGCATCCCAGCCTCACAGCCTCCTTACCCACCCTCAACAGAACCAAGTATCACAAGTACCTCTGGCCATGCCCGTCCTAACAACTCACGTTGCCCCAAACTGATGACTGAGTTGCCCAATCCGGACAGTTACACTGCCTCACCCATAGTACCTGCCTGC
Organism: Viscum album; assembly: GCA_963277665.1. Taxonomy (NCBI): domain Eukaryota; kingdom Viridiplantae; phylum Streptophyta; class Magnoliopsida; order Santalales; family Viscaceae; genus Viscum; species Viscum album. The sequence continues at coordinate 1,886,330,709 of OY728132.1, forward strand.
TCTCATAAGAGTCAGACCCAATTATCCTGTAGCATGCAATTCTACAAAATATAAAGCATGGAATACTCATTTACACAACTAGAAGTTCTATCAGGAATTTCACCAACTCACATTTTAAAGTATATAAATCATGGCATTTGATTTTTCATTCACATGGCATTATCACTTCACAAAGCATACATGCAATTATGAAATTGAAATACTCTAAAATGTGCCTATCAAAAGCCAAGCAACCAAGCCTTGCCATACCGGGCCAAGGTCTAAATATCCCTTACCATTTCGGGTCAAGGGTCACATATCAAAATCACGAACATCACACATCAAGTGAGCCACCGAGGTGGAAATCATATCAACTGTAATATGAGCAAAAGCAAACAGCAGTTCCCACCCATGGTAACTTGGTCCTTCCCTCGTACTTGGGGCTGCAGGCACTCAAGCACAAGCTAGAAACCCAGTTCAAGTTACAACAACTTATCTCCAGTCTACCACATCCCAAATAGTAAAACCAGCAGAAATAAACGAGAAGCCTCAAACTAATTAGTAGCCAATAAAACACTGCTACTAAATCCCTGTTAAGAACCCCTCTGATACCAATTTGTAACGTCCCGGACCCGGCCAGCCACCCGAACAGTGCCGAACGGGTCGGGTGTTACTACCTTAGGCGCACCTCCCCGAACGCCAAAGGTTGCCGACTAGTAGAGAGGGTCTGTTAGGTATAGTGGGGAGGCTATACCCTCTCATAGGATATTAGTAAGGGTACTGGTCCAAGAATAATACTAAATATGCAGCGGAAAGAAAGACTCAGCAGACTCGAACCAGACCCGCAGAGCGAAAGCATAATCAAAATAGATAAACAGCGGAAGCAGTAAATATAACAACAGCAGCGTAAATAAACACAACAGCATGCTAAGGACATGTAACTACTACTGAATAGTAAAAAATGCATCCAAAGCAGGTCATACACAACTGAATATAAAAAGGGAGCCAATGAATAACCAACAGTAGCTACAACAAGCATGCCAGTACAGAAAAATAAAAAAAACAAAGTAAACCCAGCTAGGCATGACCTAAAGGTACATACTATCTCCATGCAATAACTAACACAGTCCATCTCCTGAAGCTGACCTCTTTCCTGCACGTAAATCCATAAAGTCTACACGCATCCTGAAGGGCCCGTGTAGGGTGTGAGACAAATCTCAGTAGGATACCACCCAACGGTGTGTACCAAATATATGTGTTTAAGCAGCCATGCATTTACAAGGAAAGCAGTAAACAGTACAGTGCACAAGTAAACACAAACTCCACTGGTGCTCAACAGCCACCAAGGAGTGTCACCTGCTTCAGCCAACGCCGGAATCTCTATCGTGTAACCTGGCACCACGTGCCTCCTGACACCTCGTGTCTCAAGTACCGACGTCCCGAAGGCATGCCCAAAATAGTAACCCGGCACCATGTGCCTCCTGACACCTTGTGTCTCAAGTACCGACGTCCCGAAGGCACGCCCAAAATAGTAACCTGGCACCATGTGCCTCCTGACACCTCGTGTCTCAAGTACCGACGTCCCGAAGGCATGCCCAAAATAGTAACCTGGAACCATGTGCCTCCTGACACATCGTGTCTCAAGTACCGACGTCCTGAAGGCACGCCCATTTTCTGAAGGCTCCTCACCTTCCCCGTGGCTTTCTACGACAAGCACCCCCAACCAGAAAAACCTAACCGCAACTACGGGGGACTCTACCCACACGAGTGGTCAAAACCACCTCATCACAGAGTATCTCTGTGTGCACACTACTCAAAGTCCCAGAGAGCGGTAATCACCCAAAATATTCCTAAGCCACCAAAACATCTGACACCTCGTGTCCCTGCGACCATGTCGCTCAAGTCCGATGGCCTCTCCATCCAAGTAACCCGGGCCATGCCCAACCTGACAGTCACACTGCCTCAATCTGACATCTATGATGCCCAATCCCGTGTTCAAAACCACCCAAAGTAACCCGGGCAAAGCCCCAACCTGTGATCAGCATCACTCAAGCATAACCGGGCCAAGCCCAACACAACCCAAAGGGTCCAGCAGATGCAATTCAGCAATCGCATATATAACATATGTAAACAGAAAACATAACCAGGCAAAAAAAACTAAACAGTTGAATTGCACTATGCAGGGTGATGTCCCATACCAGCACTAAGGTCTTAAATGCCTCTAACAATTATAACAGGATTTAATAAATTAAACTAATAAGTTTAACACCTTAATAATTTAATAAAACCATTTTGGCGTTCCCCGGCCAAAATGCCCCGATGAGCAACGACCCCTCACCTGGCCCTGCTCATGCAACCTGGTAACCGGGCATACCCAAAAGCATCCCAGAGGTCCCATAAGCATTACAGTATGAACAAAGAAGATAAAACAGGTCCCACTCAAAATACCCGAAAACGCGCCAAAGGTCGCGTTACCTAAACAACTACGAAAACAAAAAATGAGGTATGCACCACCTACCTGAGACTCGCACGATGCTACTCCTTCGGTAACACCCGCCAATTTAGTCTAAAACGCGGTAAATCTACAAAAGATTCAAAACCGCTCAAAGGGATATAACTCGTTCTAGAACAAAAATCAAACAAAACGGCCAAAGAGGAATCGAGGCCTTACCGAGGGGGTTCCAACGCACTAATCAGAGCTCGAAACGGGTCTTGGACGGACGATCGGGAAGAGGAAAGGGGTTCGCCCGGCCTGGTTCGCGTATCCGGGCGGAGGAGGGGTGTTCTGCCTCAAAACGAGGCTACTTCCCATTTTAGCACAAAAAAAAGTACACAGCGTGTACTTTGGGACTACACGTCGTGTATGGTTCATTTAACTGTTCATAAGACGGAAAGATTCCGCCGAATTATTTTCCGAACCTGCCGACATGAGTACACGGCATGTACCTCTTGGTACACGGCATGTACTGGGTTCCTCTTCCCTTCCTCTCCGACATACCCACACGCCATGTATATCCCTCATACATGGCTAGACTACACGGCGTGTCCAAAGGGAACACGGCGTGTCCCTGGTTCCTACCCGGCCAACGGCCTACATGCCATGTATGGCCTCACACGGTCGGGGGTCTACACAGCGTGTTCAAAACTACACGCCGTGTAGTAAGAAACTACTACACGATCATCACACGGCATGTACTCGGCGAGAACACGGTCGGTCACTCGCCTACACATACACGGCGTGTACTTAAAGTACATGGCGTGTAGTCTAGAAATTTCCAGAAACATCCCAAATTTTCCGGTCTCCTCGGAAACCAGTCAAAAATTTAAACAGGGTCGGGATTTTGACCTGTTCCAAAAACCCGGGTTCTTACATTTAGACACCGCACAACTAAAGCAGTTGTATGATTCCACAAGATCACTAAGGTGGTTATACTAAATCACATGACTTAGGGGTCACACAATTCCACAAAACTTGGACATTTATAGAGTATCTCATGATTTCATAAGCTATTTAATGTAACTAAGTTGGTTTTTTGATATCATGTAATGGTCTGTGTCTTCCTGGTCTGTTACTTTATGGGTTTTGGTAATTAGAAGTGTTCAAAGGAGGCTCGGAGGGAGTATGGAGAATTTTGATTGCTAAAAGTTGGAAGCAGGGAGATTGCACATCATGTAAGTGGATTATATGATGTGAAATTCGGTTTCATAGCTTGTCCATAGGGATTTATGATTTTTAAACATTTTACACATTGTGAAGGAGGGTTTCACAACATGTAATATTTTGGGGTTAGAAAAATAAAATAGAATGAAGTGGTGATGCGTTTTTCAGTGAAAACTGAAACCTGAGTATTACATGACGTGAAGGGGGATTACACATTGTGTAATACCCCAATCATATGCAGTTTTAAAATTCCTTTTCGGTTGAAACCTCATTCATTTGATCATGCTCCCTTTTTCCTCTCATTTTGGGTGAACCCTAGGCACACCAGAGTGTCCTTCAGACCCTTCTTCATCCCTCTTCAATTTGTTGATCTTGGTGGATGTTTGTTGGAGATCTATGGTTGATCAGTGGTGAGTTATCTTCTCTTTATCATATGTTTTCTTCTTTTCTTCTCTCGGAGATTTGCTGCAGCAGTTTTTCTTTGGTTTGGGGTGTGTTGGGTTGCGTTATGATGTATCCTTGGTGTATTATTGGTTGATCCGTAGTTGTCATGGTGCAATTGTGGTTCACAAGCGTTCTTCTTTCCCCTACAGTGCATAGCAATTAGAAAGCTCCCTTGAGGTAAGATTCCCTTCATTTTTCTATATTGTGCATCATATGAGAGGGGTTTTACTTATGTTTATCTATGAATCATGGTTGTGCCATCCTAATTGAAGATAAATAACTGGTTAATTGAAATTGAGGAGCAAATGGGGTTTGATTTTCATGCTTTTTACATCTTTGATATTGACTGTGTTTGTAACATCCCATTACTTATCTGACATGTACATCTTTAACCTTGTCATGATTTTTCCTTTTCGTTGATTGTTTAGGGTTGAGAATGAAATGGGGGGATACCTATAATGGTTAAATTAGAGATTTTTTGGACTCTCAGCTTTAACCGGCCATTTTTGCAGGTTGTAGGAGGGTTACACATTGTGTAACTATGTTACATGGTGTGTAATGGTGCTAAATTCAAGTCGTTAAAGGATTCATGTTGTGAAGGGTACACAAAGTGATGGGCCTTTACACGTCATGAGTGAATTAAAGATTAGTTTTTAATTTAGAGCGTTGGTTTTTAATTTGAGGTGACGTGTTTTTTTTAGTTGTGTAAATTAATTGTTTTCCAATGTGTATTGGGATTACACATCATGTAATACCCTAACTGTGGTTTTAAAACAGGTAGCACGATCGATATCTCCCTTTTTTATCCTTTCCAATTTCACTCCTCTCGACCCAAATCCTTACCCAGGCGATCTTAAAGCTCTCCAACCCTTCCATATCTTCTCGTTCGTCGTTCAATCGTTGTTGTGTTGGCAATGTGATTCTCGAGTAAGCTTTCTCCCTTATTCTTCATCTTTCTCTATTTATCCTCCTTTATAATTTCAATAGATCATCCTGAAATTGATGGATATATGCTCTGTGATGTTGGATCTCGTCTCTAGGTTGTGTTTCAAGGTCTTCTACACCTTCGTTCTCGTTTAAGAGTGCCATTACAAGTGTTGAGTTTTGGAAAAAATGTAGGTGGTTCCATCCCGTTTGGACAAATTGATTAACTTTGAATTGATTGATTTATTTTCATTGTTGATTTAAATTCAATTGATCAAAATTTATTTCAATTGATTTGATAAAACCCAATTCCAGTGAATTGGGAGATTTTAAATGGTTGTGGCATGAAAATTGGGAAAACCCTCAATTCCATTGAATTGGGGAGCATTTGTAGAAATTGGTTGGTTTAAATTGTTTAATTTAAAATATAAATTTTATGGAATCTATTTAAATTAAATTGTTGAATTTAATTATGGAAATGGATTGTGAAATTTATAGAATTATTTTTGAATTGATTTCAAACTTGTGAAAATGGATTAAAATGTTTTGATAGAAACTTAGTGGTTTTATCTTGTTAAAGAGGCATGTTTTTTATTAAAAACTAATTTTTGGTTTTTAAATGGAAAATTGGCACTTGAAATTTGAGGAATTATATTTAATTATATTTTAACACTACTGGAATTTGGTCTTTTCCCAACGGTAGTATACCAATGGTTTACTTAAACCGTTGGTATAGTGAGCCTTTGCCAACGGTTTAATCAAACCGTTGGCAAAGGGAATTTCGGTGGACCCTTTCCCAACGGTTCACTGGAACCGTTGGGAAATGTGTGACTTTACCAACGGTTTTTATAAACCGTTGGAAAAGGTTTTCCCCAAATTCCAGATCGCGATCTCCTCTCCCCATTCGGACAGAGCCCTAATCTATTCGCTCTGCTGCTCTCTCGAACCCCATCTGACTCCACTGCTCTCGTAAATCCGAACACCAGCACCCCCCATCCCAACAGGTACACCCCCATACGAATAGGTAAAATTTGATCTCAACCATATTGTTGTAGTTGTTTTAATGAATAGATTTTTTCCAAGTGTTTGATTTACTTAATTATTGAAATTAATATCTAAATAGGATATTGTTTGTGTTTTTGAATACTTATTTAATGTTTTTATATTCTATGTTTGGAAGGAGAGTGTTCAAAACATGTAAATCAGAGTTGGGGGAGGCTATCGTGAACGTTTACATGTTTTAGATAATGGATTGTGGGAATTATGGATTGTGTTCAAACCAATTTGATATGTTTTGGATAATGGATTGTGGGGGTAGGGGGTGTCCACGGGGGTGGGTGGGTTGTCCACGGGGGTGGGCGGGGCTGTCCACGGGGGTGGGAAAGGCTGTTCACGAGGGTGGGCGGGGATGTCTAGGGGGTGTGGGCTGTCCTGGGGGTCTGGGTGGGGTGTCCTGGTGGGGGAGGGGTGTGTGGGGTGTCTAGGGGGGGTGGTATGTCTAGGTGGTGGTGGTGGGGTTGCAGGGGAGGGGGGTGTGGGCTGTTTGGGAGGGTGGGAGGGGCTATCCAGGGGGGTACGGGGTGTCCAGGGGGGTACGGGGGTGGGCGGGTTGTCCACAAGGGTGGACGGGCTGTCCACGGGGGTGGTCGGGCTGTCAAGGAGGGGTGGGCAGGCTGTCCAGGGGGGGTGGGTGGGCTGGCTATGGGGGGTAGGGGTGTCGAGGGGGGTGGGTGGTCTGTCCACGGGGGTGGTTGGGCTGTCTAGGGGGTAGGGGCATCCACGGGGGTGGGTGGGTTGTCCACGGGGGTGGGCGGGGCTGTCCACAGGGGTGGGAAAGGCTGTCCATGGGGGTGGGCGGGGCTGTCCAGGGGGTGTGGGCTGTCCTGGGGGTCTGGGTGGGGTGTGCTGGTAGGGGAGGGGTGTGTGGGATGTCTAGGGGGGTTGGTATGTCTAGGTGGTGGTGGTGGGGTTGCAGGGGAGGGGGGTGGGCTGTTTGGGAGGGTGGGCGGGGCTATCCAGGGGGGTACGGGGTGTCCAGGGGGGTACGGGGGTGGGCGGGCTGTCCACAAGGGTGGACGGGCTGTCCACGGGGGTGGTCGAGCTGTCAAGGAGGGGTGGGCGGGCTGTCCTCCGCTCCCGTGCTCTCGTGAACCCCCCGTCCGAACATCATTGACCCCCGTCCGAATAGGTACACCCCCCATCCGAACAGGTAAAAATTGATCTCAATCAAGTTTTTGTAGTTGTTTTAATGAATTGATTTTTCCATTAATTAAAACATAAACACTATGGTTCCATTTTTATAGAATCTTACATGCCAATGGTGGACAATTTTATAATGCATATATATTCTATTATTTTTATATTTCTTCTCTTATGGATATGTGTTGGTTTTCCACATGGAATGCCTTGACTATCTAATTAGCATGATAGAGGGTTTCTTTTGGAAATTTCCAATGGAAATTACATGATCCTATAAACATTTTGATGAATTTTCCTAACCTAGATGGATTTTCTGATGTTTCTCTAATGATCAAGGACGGAATGTTTGGAGGACATCACAAGTCCTAACTGGTTGATCCTAGAAGAAATTTCATGATAATGGATGTAATGCCTATAGGGAATCTCTTGATTTTGGTGATCTTCTCCATTTTCATCAAAAGACATGTTTGACACACTGGGAGGGAAACTCTAGAGTCAGTGTGACATGTCTTGAAGGGTGATTTATGTCCATAGTGACATGATTTGAGGACATCACATGACCTAGTTGGTGTGCCTGGAGGGTGTTAAGGGATCCATCTAACATTCCTGACATTTAATATGAGACTGAGATAATATGTATTGATTCCCCTATATATAAGGAGATACATATCTATTGGAAAACATGTAGTCTGTATGGTGAGAATTAAAGGCTTTTCATTACAAGGGTGGCATATTCATGGGTGCCATCTGATTTTATTTGACATGTCAAGGGGACATCAAATGATCAAAATAGGTTTCCAATGGAATGTATTGTGAACAGGATGAAATTTCCTAGTGCAATAAAATTTCATAGGTGATGCATGTTATGAACATTAGGGTCAACATATATTTCCTTCACCTTAGTCTCCCATATTTTAGTATTTCATCCATCCTTTTATCCCAAATTCCATAGATTTATACATTATTTTATTATATTATGTCTCAAATTATCTAAAATATGTGTTTGATGTTCTTCACGTGACCTATCATAATTCCTTCTCATAATCTATAGTGATCATGGGAAGATCCCATGCATGATTCATGATCACTCAAATTATTCTGCAGATCATACATAATGAAAGCCTTACAGGATGTGAGATGATTATATCTATGAAATCTACTCAGGTACCTGGTGAGGAAGTGCATATTAATTCAAAAAGGTAAATCGCATATGAGGATACCCTACTAATATGGTTATGGGATGAGGCATGCTCTGATGTGATAACACATTAAGTTCTTGTTGGTTTTACATTTTCTCAATAACACATTAGTATGTTTTTTTCACATGTGTAGTTGATACCATGATTATTTTCTTCCTTTATCGTTTACTTAAATGTATTTTCTATTAAAGTTCAATCCTATTGAATTGTTTATGACAAAATGACTTATATGAATTCTTTTTACAGAATGGACATAAGTTGGATGTATGAAACCGATCGTATCTCAAGCGATTTTCAAAACAATTTGGAGAGATTTATAGATTTTTTCATTTCACAATGCTTCAGATAGTGGTCGCATACACTTCCCATGTTCCAATTGTGTTGGTAGACCTTGTTTGAGTCGTGAAGAAGTCAGCTACTGCATAACCAAAAATGGTTTTCAAGCAAACTACTTTGTGTGGTATCACAATGGGGAGAAAATGAAATCTCAAATTGGTGATGATCGAAATGAAAGGACTGGAATGGAGAATTTGTTAGATGATCGGTTTCCGTTTATTCGTCATCATGAAAAAGAAAGGATTTCGACTCAAGAAGATGTCGATATGAGGAAAACTGATGCATCTAGTGAAAATGATGATATTGATAGGGTGAAAAAATTGAATGATGCTTCCACGACTCTAGTATATCGACAATGCGATAAAATGAAAAAGCTGGAATTTTTAATCCGATTGTTTCATGGAAAAACTATGTATGGGATTTCTAATACAGCAATCGATTACATTCTTACCCTCTTGAAGGATTTACTTCCAGATGATGCAGATATTCCCTCAAACCACTATATGGAATGGAAGTTAGTTGAAGAACTTGGATTTTCCAAAAACAAAATTCATGCTTGCCCGAAAGATTGCAGTTTATTCTGGGAAGAAACCGCTGAACGAAATGAATGTATAAAATGTGGCACATCCCGCTGGAAGTCAAAATCTGATGGAACACCATCCCGTGTTCCACAGAAAGTAATGTGGCACTTTCCATTGATCCCCAGACTCCAGAATCTTTTTATGTCTGATGACATATCAATAAAAATGAGATGGTATGATACCGAGAGAAAGAAGACTAATGATGAGTTGGTTCATCCTGTAGATGGATTTGCATGGCAGAGATTTGATGCTCGACATCCTGATTTTGCAGCTGACGTGCGTAATGTGAGGCTGGGTCTTTCATGCGACGGTTTTAATCCGTTTGGGCAGATGCTTACTTCGCACAACACATGGCCAGTTTTTATACACATTTATAATCTTCCCCCATGGTTGTGTATGAAAAAATCTTTCACTTTCATGAGTATACTCATATTTGGTCCTTCTGATCCCGACATTGATATTGATGTATACATGCAACCTTTAATAAAAGAGTTGAAACTTCTTTGGGATGTGGGTGTGCGCACATACGATGCATGTTCGAAAGACATATTTCAGATTTGTGTTGCGCTTATGTGGACGATCAATGATTTTCCGGCTTATGCAATGATGTCTGGATGGAGCACGAAGGGAAAACTGTCATGTCCAGTTTGTATGAAGAATACACGATCCAGAAGACTGAAACATCGTTGTAGTTTCAGTTTTATGGGACATCGACGATTTTTGCCAAAGGATCATCCATATAGAATGAATCGTCGAAGATTTGATAATACTATAGAGACCGATGATCCGCCTCAGTGTATGTCTAGAACTGATGTGCTTAATGAATTGAAAGATTTCAGTTTTTTGTTCGGGAAGGGTCAAATGAAATCTGGAAAGAGAAAGAATGTTTCCACAAAAACCTGTTACAATTGGAGGAAGAGGGGTATCTTTTTTGATTTGTCTTATTGGTCAACCAATTTGCTACATCATTGATTAGACGTAATGCATATTGAAAAGAATATATGTGAAATGTTGCTTTCAGTTCTTCTAAATGTCAAGGGGAAGACAAAAGATGATTTACGATCTCGACGTGACTTGGTGGATTGGGGCATCAGACCAGAATTGCATCCTGTGCGTATCAGTGAAAATAAATGGCAAATTCCATGTGCTTCTTATGTGATGACACCTACTGAAAAAAAACAATTTCTGGAAGTATTAGAGACTATTAGAGTTCCTGATGGCTATTCAAGCAACATATCTAAACGGGTCAACAGAAGAGAGTTGAAGCTAAAATCTTTGAAGACTCATGATTATCACGTTCTACTGCATGAGTTGCTTCCAATAGCAATCTGTCATCTTTTGTCCAATAATGTAAGGGTGGGTGTTATTCGGTTGTTCCATTTGTTTAGAGATCTTTGTGCTAAGAATTTGTCCAAGTCTTTCTTGAAAAAAATGTTGACAGATGACCCATTAATTTTGTGTGAGTTGGAGAAAATATTTACCCCATCATTTTTCACATGCATGCTGCATCTGACTGTCCATATTCCAACTGAAATACTTCTCGGAGGACCTGTTTCTTTTCATTGGATGTATCCAACTGAAAGAAATATGTTCACATTAAAGTCTTATGTTCGAAATAAGAATCATCCCGAAGGTTCTATCGTGAACGGTTACTTATCTCAAGAATGTATGGATTTCTGTTCGATGTATTTGTCTGATCTTACTACAAGAATGAACAGACCAATGAGAAATGAAGAAGAACAATATGAGAAAATTGAACCCAGTTTTCCATCACTTCCTCAAATAGGAAGAATTCCTGGATCATATACATTGAAGACATTAAGCCATGAAGAGCGGGAGATGGCACATCGCACAGTTTTATTCAAATGTGATTTGTTCAATGACTATATCAGGTAACAAAATTGAATATGTATATCTTACATATATATCTGTTAAACTATTCATATTTTTTTATCTACAGGGAACATAAAACAATGATAAATAGGAAGCATCGTTCTTTATCTTTGAGAAGGAGAGAGACTTTGCATAGCAAAGAGTTTTCTGCTTGGTTAAAATTGAAGGTAAAAATATTACTGTTTAAATTAATTATTTCAATATTTACTTAAGTTTAACTGTCATTTATATTACAGGTATTGAGTTTGTCTACTGACTCTGTCTCTGAGGAAATAAGAGCTTTGGATTTTGGTCCTAATACCATGGTTCGTGACTGTAAATCAATTGTTATCAATGGGTACATATTTATTGTCACTGAACGAGCCAAAAACATGAGAACACAACATGATGGTATTATGGTTACTGCCACAAAAGATTGTTATGCCAGTGCATCAGATAGTAGACCGCGACTTGAAAATGTGGGTTATTATGGAGTCGTTGATAAAATAATAATATTGGATTATTACTCTCATGGACGAGTCACAATGATGAAATGTCATTGGTTTGATTCAATGACGAGACATGGCACATTTATTGATGATTGTGGATTTCGAGTAATTAATATGACCCGCACTCTTGCTACCGAAGAACCATATGTGTTGGCATCAATGGCTAAACAAGTTTTTTATGTCAAAGATCAACTTCAACCTGAATTTGGTGTCATAGTTGAAGTAATTCCAAGACATATTTTTGATGATACTGATAATGGAATTGACACTATCCCTATTGCCATTGGAACCAATCCATTTATTTCTTTTGATGACTCCAATGGCTCAATTGTTAGAGTTGATTGTGAACCTGAAGTTGTGGTTGGAAATATATAGAATCATTTATCCATGTTCTCAATTCTTTTGGTTTACCTCGAGTTGGGTTGTTAAGGTTGGTAATATTCATATTTATTTAGTATTGATCACAAATATGTTTTAGCTGACTTGACCGTTATGTGAATTTTCAATGTTTATTGGTTGCTGTTTTATTTGAATTGCATTTTCTAATTTGGAATTGAACTGTATTCAAACCAAATCAAACAATATTTCTAACTTGGTGAACATTACAACTTGTATGTTTTATTAAATTCATTCAAGCTCTTCTAAAATAATTGATAGCTAAATTACCAATGAATCCCCTCATTCCCTCATATATTTAGTTTTTTGGTTTACACATTAATTTCCTTTTTCTAATTAATTACATATTTGTTTTCAAATGCAGGAAATGCAGCCAATTGAAGAGAGACGAAGAAAAAAAATGGCGGAGAACAATCGTCGGATGGAGGAGCTGGGCGTTCCACCATTAGTGCCTACAGCGAGTAATTTATTTCAAATATATATATATATATATATATATATATATATATAATATATAATGTCATGTGATTAATTTTTTTGTAAACTTTTTTGTAGGATCCACCGTTACGTCGACAGTTATTCGACGAGGAGCCTAGTACTGGTCCTAGTACTCAGGCCGGTGGTACGAGGAGGGTTCGTACCAGAGGTGGACGTAGAGCTGCGCGTGCCCGACTAGACCCTGCCCCTCCCACTGACATTTCAGCCTTCCCACATTCTGATCCCGGTGTGTCGTTAGGGACACACGGGGTATTTAGGCCTCCCATGTTTTCGTTACCTTCTGCATCTTCTGCCCCATCATTTTCACATCCCATGATGATTCCCACTCCCCAGTCAGCATCAGTTCATACAGCTGTTCCATCTTCTTTTCCTTCTACTTCTGTCTCTCCGAGATTTTATATTCCATCGTCTTCGACTCCTGTTCCACCATAGGGTGTTCCATCAGGTTCTGTGGATCCGACGCCACTCATTGATCAGACTAGCGCAGGTATATTTATAAAACCCTAACAAATTTTTATAGCAATATTTATTTTCATTATAACATGTTTTGATAAAATATTTGTTTTTCTTTCATGACAGATACATATACTGACAGGAGGTGGGGGCGGGGCCGTACACGCATGCGTTCGGTGTGGAACCGTCGCACACAGGTTATGGTGGAATATAATGAAGACAATCAGATGGTTGAGAAAACAGGGCAGCAATGTCGGAGTTTTCTGGCGACGCTTGCCAAATACTCCGACATCATTCCTGTCAGCCCGCTGTCGTGGAGACATTTGCCACATGAGGTCAAAGATAGAGCTTGGGCAGAGATATGGGTAAAAAAATCTGTTTTATTTAATGCCATGAATTATTTTTGTATTTATATGAATTAATATTTTGATTTCAGCTTCGATTTAATTTTCCTGATGGTGAGGGTGAACGACTGGAACGTCTAAAGGATTTAGGCGAGCTTTGGAGAGCCTACAAGCATGAGCTGTATATTGGCTGGCGTGCTAGAGTTGGCACTGAGTTAGAGGCGGTACCAGTCGTGGATGATTGTCCTATAGAGCAGTATCGTCAGATGATTACTCATTGGACGAGTACCCAGTTTAAGGTATGAATTACATTTGAGTTATTTAAATAATAACTTTCAAGTTTTGCATTAATATTATCCTTTTCATTATCGAATTTTATTTAGGAATCATCTGGAAAAAAAACATTGATGCAAAAAAATACCTCCATACACTAGGACGCACGACGATGCCGGATCATGAGAGGCAGCAGGTATGACAATTGTTTATAAGTTTTCTTTACGACTTAAATTTTCTTTTGTTTCCTAAATTATTTAATCATTTGCTAAAGTTTTTATATAACTTTTGTTTTCAATGTCATTGTAGAGGCAAGTACAAAATATTGAAGGACGTGTGCCTCGAGCAAAACTGTTTTTCTCGAGTAGACGAAAAAAGGATGGAAGTGCTGTCAACGAAGCGACTCAACAGCAGATTGTAAATTTTAATCTATTGATTTTATATTTTAATATCTATTTTGTAACTTAATAATATATTTATATTTGTAACAGGATGCTTTAGAGGCCCTCGATGCCCAAGAAGCAGACAATTTTGGGCCATCTGATCACTTACATCAGGTGTTGGGAGAGGATCATTCTGGCAGAGTACGCTGCCGACCTAGGATAGCCCCAACGAGGTATTGGCCTGCCTCAGGTACGAGTTGTAGTGCCACCGAGCTGCAGCAAGTTAGGGCACAGGCAGAACAGGCTGAGAAAAGGGCCATAGAGATGACAGAATAGTCTTCTAGGGAAAACAGTGCATTTATGAAATTTATTGAAGTTCTACGTCCAACACTTCCAGTAGAGGCCAGCCCAGCGATTGATGAATACATGTCGTCGATACATTCTATATATGGTGCACCAGGTGGCAGTTCCAGTGGTGGTCAGGCCGATGTCCAGCTTGAAGATTATGATGGAGAGGAGTCTGATACAGAAGAGGAGGAAGATGAGGAGGGCGAGGAGGAGGGTGAAGGCGAGGAGGAGGGCGCTGTGGAGGGTGAGGACGATGAGGAGGACGATGACGAGGGTGATGATGATAATGATGGTGGTGATGGTGATGTTGATGTGGGACATATTGATCTGTTACATTTTTGACTTATATTACTGAGATTTGATGTTTAATCTATTCTAGTTGTTGGTTTTATCTAGACTCATAGTATAGTATTGGAGTTGAGTTATTTTTATATATTGTCTGTTTTTATGGATGTTGTTGTCTTTTAGTGGTTGTGTGTTTGAGAACTCCCTGGAAAACCCCCCTCATTCTTGGACCCTGGACAACCCCCCTCATTCTTTAAATTTTAGGACAACGATCCATGGGTCATATGTTACGTGTACGAGTCAACCGTGCCTCAATCCGAGTCGCGGTTTGGCCGAGACCACTCTAAGTGTATCTATTTTCTTTAAAATGGACTACATTTTAAATACATACGGAAAACCAACCAAATGCATTATAATTGTGTTTATATTTTATCACAACAATGCATGGGTCATGTGTGATGTGTACGAGTCAACCCCGCGTCAATCCGAGGCACGGTGTGGTCGGCACCATTCAAAGTGTCTCTCTTTTATTTAAAAAACACTTCATTTTCAGTGAAAACAACAACTAGCATACGAAAAACTGACCAAACGATTTCAGAATATGTTGATACTTTAGGAAAACGATAAATTCATCATTTTTGACGTGTACGAGTCAACGCCACCTCAATCCGAGGCGCGGTGTGGCCGACACCACTCAAAGTGTCTCTATTTTGTTTAAAATGGACTTCATTTTTAGTGAAGACAACAAATGACATACGGAAAACCGACCGAATGGATTCTGATTGTGTTGATACTTTAGCACAATTATCCATGGGTCATATCTGACGTGTATGAGTCAACCCCGCCTCAATCCGAGGCGCGGTGTGGCTGGCACAACTCAAAGTGTATGTCTTTTGTTTCAAAAGGACGTCATTTTAAGTGAAAAACATCAACTGGCATACGGAAAACCGGCCAAACGCATTCGGATTGTATTGATACTTTAGGAAAACGATCCATGGTTCATTTGAGACGTGTACGAGTCAACCCCTCCTAAATCCGAGACGCGGTGTGGCCGGTACCACTCTAAATGTGTCTCTTTTGTTTAAAACGAAAAAGATTATAAGTGAAATAAACAACTGACAGACGAAAAACCGACCAAACGCATTCGGAATCTGTTGAAATTTTAGGACAACGATCCATGGGTCATATGTGACGTGTACGAGCCAACCCGGGCTCAATCAGAGGCGTGGTGTGGTCAGGACCACTCTAAGTGACTTTCTTTTGTTTAAAATGGACAGTATTTTAAGTACATACAGAAAACCAACCAAACGCATTCGGTTTCTGTTGAAACTTTAGAAGAACGATCCATGGGTCATATGTGACGTGTACGAGTCAACACCACCTCAATCCGAGGCGCGGTGTGGCCGACACCACTCAAAGTGTCTCTATTTTGTTTAAAATGGACTTCATTTTTAGTGAAAACAACAAATGACATACGGAAAACCGACCGAACGGATTCTGATTGTGTTGATACTTTATCACAATTATCCATGGGTCATATGTGACGTGTACGAGTCAACCCCGCCTCAATTCGAGGCGTGGTGTGGCCTGAACAACTCAAAGTGTATGTCTTTTGTTTCAAAAGGACGTCATTTTAAGTGAAAAACATCAACTAACATACGGAAAACCGACCAAACGCATTCGGATTGTGTTGATACTTTAGGAAAAAAATTCATGGGTCATTTGAGATGTGTACGAGTCAAACCCGTCTAAATCCAAAACATGATGTGGCCGGTCCCACTCTAACTATGTCTCTATTGTTTAAAAGGGACAAGATTATAAGTGAAATAAACAACTGACATACGAAAAACCGACCAAACGCATTCGGAATCTGTTGAAATTTTAGGGAAATGATCCATGGGTCATATGTTACGTGTACGAGTCAATCGCGCCTCAATCCGAGTCGCGGTTTGGCTGAGACCACTCTAAGTGTATCTATTTTCTTTAAAATGGACTACATTTTAAATACATACGGAAAACCAACCAAACGCATTCTGATTGTGTTTATATTTTAGCACAACAATGCATGGGTCATGTGTGATGTGTACGAGTCAACCCCGCGTCAATCCGAGGCGTGGTGTGGCCGGCACCATTCAAAGTGTCTCTCTTTTATTTAAAAAACACTTCATTTTAAGTGAAAACAACAACTGGCATACGGAAAACTAACCAAACGATTTCAGAATATGTTGATACTTTAGGACAACGATCAATGAGTCATTTGTGACGTGTACGAGTTAACCTCGCCTCAATCCGAGGCATGGTGTGACCGGTATCATTCCAGGTGTATGTATTTTGTTTAAAATGTATATGATTTCGAGTAAAAATATATGGTGTACAAAAAACCAATCAAATTATGAATTGAATTCCGGATTCCACATATGATTGTCATCTAAATTTTAAATTGAATTCTAAATTAATTATGTATGTTTATAATTATGTTATGAATTCTAATTTAATTATGGATGAGTATATTTCCAGGATGCATTATATGTGTTGGTTGGTTGGTTTGCATTATTTAAATTTTTTGGTTTGTTCTCTATATGTATGCATTGTATATGTGTTACAGTTACAATAATTGGATTGAAAATTGAATTGAAAATGAAAATTGACTTGAAAATGAGCCCAAAACAGACCTGCTGTGCCAAAATGAGCCCAAAACAGAACTGCTGTGCAAATTGCAGGCTGTTGTGCAGTTTGCACAGCAAATCCTATGCCAACGGTTTCAAACCGTTGGCATAGCCCATATGGAACTGTTTTTACCAACGGTTCATTAAACCGTTGGTAAAAATAGACTATCCCAACAGTTCAAACCGTTGGGATAGCTTTTGGAATTGGTGTTTTTACCAACGGTTCTACCAACCGTTGGGAAAGAAAATATTAATGGGATTCCCAACGGGCCAAACCGTTGGGAAAGTATTTTCCCAACGGTTTGGCACAACCATTGGGGTAGGTTGATTTTTTCTAACCTACCCCAACGGTTTCTTGTAAACCGTTGGGAAAAGCCTTTCCCAACGGCTTACTTCCCCACGGTTGGCAGAACCGTTGGTATAACATATACCAACGGTTCTACAGCCTTTCCCAACGGTTCAGAACTGTTGGGAAAGGATGGATTTCCAGTAGTCTAAGCAGTCTTAAAATAAATTTCCTTTCATTGATTGTGTAAGAGAACATGAAAACCTTAGGTAATTTGTGAGTTATTTGGACACACTCTATACTTATACAACATTATAAAACATAAATGTAGTATGTCACATCACCGATGGGATGGAGACGAGTCATATTTGTCCATTTTCATAGGGAGGTGTGTATACACATATTTTTGTGATCACTTAGAGAGTGTGTATTCCTATAACCTATAAATTTTGTACCTATTTGAAATATGACCATGTTGCTCGCTTTTTATTTTTATTTGAGATATAAATGCATGTTAATGTTGTAAAACTACTTTACATGCCTTCTAAACTTACATAACCTATTTTATGTAACTGTTTTATTTAAGCTGTTGTTTTAGATATATTCCATAACTTGTAAAACCTTTTCTTAAATTATTTTCCATCATTTTAATTGTATAACATGATTTGTTTAAATATGCTTTAAAATTCTAAACCTATTTATTCTAAAATTGAAATAATCCCTTTGGTTAATCTATTATTGGAATATGATATGGAATCCTTGGTGAGACCCTATTGTGATTTTTATCTCACAACCTACTTGTGCCTTCAGGTGTTTGTAGATTATCTCCTTTTAGGTTTGAGCATGGGGAAAGGATCTTTTGGAAGTGGATTGAGTTATTGAACCTTTTAAGTGGTGAGTTGTGTCCTTAGGGACTTGGGTTGTTTTTCCCTATTTTGGTTTTTGGGTTGTAGTGCTTTGGGATTTAATGTCTTATTGACTTCGGCTACATTACTCTCAGTGGAGTTTCTTTTGTAAGCATATTGACTTGTTTGTCTTGATTTAGCTGTGTTTTGTGGAAAATTCATTCCCACTTACATGTTATATGATTCCAGGTGCTAGTCTTCGACCCTTGGGGATCTAGAATTCCCTTCAGGATATATTTAGGTCAGCTCAGTTATTGGGTTACCAGGGTACCCGGGCTGGTACATGATAAAGTAGTATTAGAGGAGGTTTTTGAGCTTCTTATCTTGAAGTTGGTATGCATTGTGAAATCTTGTCGGGACTTAAGAGGCAGTTGCAATTGAGTTCCTAGCTATCTCTCACTACAATGAACCTTAAGTCACCAGGGTGGTTAGAGAAAGGTATCTTGTGGATTAGTTCTAGTATTTTCCCTATTTTGATTTAGATAGAGTATAATCCAAATCTTATTATTCCATCTATTGCGAATAATTTCCATTGTTGCTTAGTTTGAGTGTTAATCTAATATATTATTTGTTTCCTGTTGATGTTGTGTAGCATCATGACTTCGAGAATACATGCAAATAGAATCTAGGAGGAATCTATTTCTAAACCGCAGTGACTGAATCCTCCAGGGGACCCAAATCTAGTTGAGGTGATTGTGCGCACAATCTAAGCTTTGGGACAAGCACCACCTCCAGTTCCCGTTCAGGCTCCAACTATGGATCCTCAGGGGGGTGTTCTTTGAAATCATTCTCAAGAGTTACTTCACTAGAATCCACTAGATTTCAAAGTCTCCATTGATCCTCAACATGCTGAGGAATGGTTGGTCATGATAGAATATTTGTTTGAGTTCTTGGAGACACCAAGGAAAATCAAGGTAAATTCTGCCACCTTCATACTGAAAGGACCAAGAAGGAGATGGTGAGACATGATGGTGATGAAAAAAAACATGAGGTTTTAGCATGGAAAAAATTCAAGGTTCTTTTCATCAACCAGTTCTATCCAGAGTCAATGGTGTTATCCAAGGTTGTGGAGTTTTTCAAGCCTGAGCAGTCTGACTTAACCGTGACTGAGTATTCAAATTTCTTTATTGATCTTGTGGAGTTTGTTCCTGATATTATATCTAATTAGAGGATAAATTCTTGATAGTTTGAGTTGGTAATTCAATCATACATTTATTCTTAGGTATTTTTTCTGAAGTTTCCCACTTATGCTAATGTGCTGGATAGGGTGATGATGGTTGATATGGACATAAATAGAAATTCAAGGTTAACTGGAGTTCCTTTTTCTCATAGTGGGATCATTAGTTCCTTCAAGTGAAATCATAATTGTGATGATTCTTGTGGCAGTTCTCAACACCAAGGTCATTCCAGACCTCCTATATCACTAGGAGGAAGTCCTTTGATTTTCCATCAGTGTAGAAAACTAGGACATTCTAAGAGGGTTTGCACTGATGTTCCCAAAAAATATATCTCCCGTAGACATACAAGACACTTACAAAGATTCTTCCATAAATTTTATACTCTATATAGTGGAACAATATCATCAGATCCTCCTAAAACAGTGAGGAAATTATATTCTTCATGTATAAAAGGGTACCGACCATAGGCATTTGGAACGAAGCTACTTCATGCATTGGAAGAGTATCCAAAGGAATATGATACATGTCTAACAACTGTGAGAGGTATCATTACCATATATTTGTCATTAGTGACCGCTCTATTTGATACTGGTGCATCGCACTCATTTATTTCAACTTGTATTGTTAATCTTCTAAATCTTTCTATGGAGTTTTTACCTTGTGTATTATATATCACTACACCCCTTGGTACGAAGAGAGAGTAGGGTCTTTGTAGTCCCCCTTGTGTCTTCTCTATATCATATGTCAAGTTGGATTGGAATTTTTTGGTCGTCATCATGAAACCTCTTGACATCATTTTCAGAATGGATTGGCTCATTGCCAATAAATCCTGGATTTATTTTTATCTTTGGAGGGTCTGTCTTACTACATCTAGTGGTGTATATCTTATATTTCAAGGAGACTGTGACCCAAGGTTAAGCAGATTCAAACCTTCTTATCCAGAGTTGGAAAAAGTAATATCAGTGTTTCCTTTTGATCTAGAATGGGAATCGTTGAACGATGATCTCCCTCTAGTTTTTGTTGAGTTTCCCGATGTGTTTCCTTCCTATTTTTATAATTTTCCACTGGTAAGGGAGTTTGAGTTTTACATTGACCTAATGACTATCACTCAACTAGTTTCTATTCCCTCTTACCACATGGCTTTAGTAGAAATGAAAGAGATAAATTCCCAGTTGGGAGATATTCTTGAGAAAGGTTTTATATGCCTGAGTGTGTCACCTTGGGTGGCATCGGTTCTCTTCACTAAGAAGGTTGATAGTTCTCTTCACTTATGTATTGATTACCGAAAGATAAATCTAGTTACAGTAAATAATAAGTACCTACTGCCACAAATTGATGATATTTTTGATCAGTTAAAAGGGGGGAGTGGTTTTCAAAGACCGACCTTCGATCTAGTTACCATTAGTTGAGGATAAAATAATCTGACATTCAAAAAACCACCTTTCAAATCCGGTACAACCATAGTTGGATATTATCATCAGTTCACTTCTCTGATGACTGCTCTAACTCGTAATGGGGTGATTTTTTCTTGGAATTATAAATTTCAGAGTTTTTTTTTGAGATGGAACACCTTTTGACTACTACGCCAATGTTGAATCTTCCAGAGGCCAGACAAAGCTATGTGGTCTTTTGTGATGCATCGAGTTCTGTCTTGGGATGTGTTCTTATGTAAGGTGATCATGTAGTTTCTTATGGATCTCACCAGCTTACACCACATGAGAAGAATTATCCTACCGATGACCTTGAACTTACAGTTGTGATACATGCGCTTAAGAGTTAGCGGTACTACATTTTCATAGAAAGGTTCAATGTGTATTCAGACCACAAAATCTTGAGTTATATCTTCTCTAAAAAATATTTGAATCTCCTCCATAGGCATTGGGTGGAATACCTAGAATCTTTCAACTTTGACATTACTTACACCCTAGGGAAAGGGAATGTCATTGCAGATGGGTTGAGCAGGAAACTTCCAACCCAAATAGTGAAAGAATATTTGTAAGAGTGGAACTTGATGGATCTTTTTTCACAGTTTCATATTCGAGTTTAGGAGAAAGGGGTTGAAGTTTCTTTAAATAGCGTTCAGTTGACATATGCTCTTCTCAAGACGATTCTTCAGGACCAAGATTTTGATGACGAATTCTGTAGAATTAGAGACTCTCTTTATGGTAGGGAGATAGAGAGAGATGTATTACAGTGAAGCTATAACTAGATAACCATCCATGCCATCTCTTAAGAATCTTTACATAGGAGTCTCTACATGCTTGTGGAATTTCCCAATATGGATGATCAAGAAATTTGTGAAATAGCTGCACCAAGAAATCCATGGCCCTAAAATTTACATTAATGTACCTTATAAATCTACATAGATCACAACCACAAGGAAAATTCAGAAATAGAATTTTACAACATGAACCTCTTGCTATATCAATATAAACATCATATAAACTAAGGTTGTGTTTGGTTTAGGAAAACATTTTATGTTTTCATTTTAAAAATCTCTTTTCGAAAATGGAGTAAAAATAAGATCATATGAGTTACTTATTTCTTGTTTTCTCTTACAATCCAAATATTTTCTAACACTTTTTCTAATACATTTTTTTAAATGAAAATACAAAAAAAAATCTAAAAAATCAACCATTTTTAGTATTATTTTCTAATAAATGTTTTCCTTTAACATAATCCAACAAATGTTCTGATGAATTTTTAGAAATTGAAAATAGAAATGTTTTCCAAAACCAAACGCAGCCTAAATATGAAGTCAGATAATACCTTGTAAAACATAAAATACTATTTTTACAACTGGAAGATCCTTTTTTCGTTTTATTTTCAATCTCTACTTGTACCAAGATATACAAGAAATTTTATTTTGATGGATTTGAGAAATATTTTGCTTCCAACCCCTACAAGTCAAAATCAACAAAAAAACACACAGTTAGATCAACACCAGAGATAGAGGGTAATTGCAATCCAGACAAGCAACAAACAAATACAAAAAAATATTAATAAAAAAACCTATTGATACCAGAAAATTTAAAGAAAAATATTTTTATTTGAGTAATTACTGATCAAAAACAACTTTGGAAGGCACATCTTACCGCTATGTTTCCGCCAACATCATTTTTGACAAGAACCATATATGCTCCAAACCTCTTTGGCATTGAAAATAAAAAGGAACATGAATAAAAATCCCATAACTTGTTACCAAAAAATAGGTAAAAACTAGAAATATCAATATTTCATGTATAAAAAAACTCCATATATTAGGTGCATCCTACAAGATGAAAAATCAGGGGGAAGAAGAATAAATTCACATGTTTTATTAATCATCATTATGATAACATTTCTTGAACCATTTTTTTAATCAAGTGACGTTTTAGCTTAGTTTTTTGTACCTAGAAAACTGGCTACTTTTTATAAGCATCGTAGCATAAAACCTTGTCATACAAAAACCAACCATGGATATTCTTGGAATATTAAATAAACAACTCAATAAGTAATAATAGAAGCATAAATGATATAAACAAAACCACCATCATATAATGAAACAATGAAAAGCAAAAAAAGTGGGGAAGTTTAATTCAACTGGCCTCCAGATAAATATCCAAAAGAATGTACCTATAACAGGAAATATATTTCTACACACATCCAGAAAATTATTAGTCATCATTTTCCCTTCAGAGATCACCTCTTTCATTCCTTCCAGTGAAGCTGTGAAAATGGTTCCTTCCATTTCAAATATTTTCTGCACAATTATAAAAAAATCACATAAAATGTGAGAATTGTCTTGCACTATGTTTTGAGGAATGGAACAAATTATTTAAAAGGGTCCATATAATACACACATTTGGATCTTTTGAAAAGTCATAAGCTGACAAAAACACGTGAAATTTTGAATTATCGATCCCTAAGTATCAAAAAGTTTTAAATTTTCATCTATACAATTTTATTGAAAATTAATTTGATTCACCTTCTTGTCAAGATCAACATGTAGCCAACAAAGACAATCTTTCCTATGTGGTTTGGGAATAATCTCTACATATATGGAGAGGAAAAATCACTTAACTAAAATCGGGATCAGAATTACATGGAGGTTTCAAAGTTTTATATCTTAATTATAAAATATTTATAATTTATTTATGAATTGTTCATAAATTGTTTATTTCATGTTTAAATATGTAACTGTTAATTTATTTATCTATTCCTTTATTTATTCATAGATATAAAGTGTTATATCATAAATTGTGATTTATTCTTTAGTTTAAATCATTAAACAACATCTAAATTAACCTCATGATGTTTTCTTTCGATTTCAGATGTGTTGGGGACCTTCTATGCTCTTCATAAACCTTTCTGATTTTATTTAATAAAGTGGAAATTAAATAATTTTTACCAATAAGGATAAAATTCTATATGATAAGGGAATAATGCCTATTATATTGGGTTGTGTAAGGTTGAAGCACCTTTTATATGCACTGCATAAGGGTAAGATCCTAATTTTATGCACTACGTAAGGGTTATTCCAACGCTACGTAATTTCCTTAGTCACGTAATCATTTCCATAAATAACCTAAATTTACCATAAATTGTATATGTTTCCAAAATATAATTTTTTATTATTTCTCAAATAAAATCTCATAGTATTTTTTTTACCTTAATTATATAAGTATCAAAAAATAGCAAACGTCTTCTAAAATAACATTGATCACTTAATCCCCAAATTAATTTTCAATCTCGTGGTTATGAATCAAAATGAACTTAACCTTTATCCATCAGATATTTTAAATAAAGAAAATCAATTTCATACTAATCAGGACATCACATAGGCCAGTAGTAAGCGATACACCTTTGTCACCCTTTGGTTGTGGGTCCAATCCTCGTGGCCTTATTGGACGTGACTGGTTGTCACTCATCCTGCAGTTTATCCTTTTTCTAAACTATATTAATATAATCCTTATAAAATTTCAGAAATGTGAGAAAAATACTAAAAATAACCTTAATATATTTAACCTCAAAGGTTGTCTCATACCTTTCATTTTTCATCCCAAAAAGTAAGAACTCGTGATTGCCTCTAATTTAAATATCATATAAACCAAAAAGGCTACCAAAAATACTGCATACTTTGAACATAAGAAAATAATTTATTCCTTAAATCCATACATTAGGATTTATTTGATATCCCATTTATCTCGAGATATGATTCCCAACTTCTAGAGAGTAAATGGTCATGTCCTTTGTGAAATTTCCATTTTCAAGAGAGTTGGTAAAGTTAAGATTTTGAAATAAAATGAAAATGATACCATGACCCATAAAAATTTTCAGACAAAAGAAAAGTTATAGTTAAGTAAAATAGTTACTTTCATGTGATTTGAATACTCAAAAAGCTATAAAAAATAATATTTTGCAATAATAGTGATAATCAAATCATCTGAAAGGGATAAGAAGGTTGTGTGTTAGGTATTTTGTGTGTGTGTGTGTGATCCAATAGGAGAAACACAAGAAGAAGTAAAACAAGGAATGGTATTACCGGATCACAGTATTACAATTGAGAAGGAAAAGAAGATATAGAAGTTGGATAATATGAAGAGTCTGCCTCCAAGTTGTCTGCGCTTTATTGGAAGTGGAAGAAGAAATCGAGAGCCAGGTCGTTGCCTCCCACCCAGTTTGTTCCCAAAGAAACCTCCTTCTCATTCCTTCAATATTTTTGACCTTTCAATTCCCTTTTTAGTTTTCTCCCATGAACCCTGGAATATATTGATCTTGAAATCATGGATAAGGTGACTTTAAACATGGGGGTTTTATTTATTAATGGTTTATAAGGACATATTGTGGCTTGGCTTACTAGTTTTCATTGAAGGAAGAATCATCTATCTTTATTTTCATTGAATTAAGGTAGGTGTTTCCTTTCATAAACTTTTTATTACATTTTAGATAATTCTTGTGTGTTATAAAATGATTTTATCCTAAAATTATTTATATGTATGTGTAATATGATAGAATTATGTTGATTTCTAGGAGGTTTTTAAGCCTTATTATGGAATAGGTTGAGTACCAATTGTATAGAAAAATTCCCAAGTGGCCTTCAAAGAATGAAAATATTTTACAAATTCAATTTCAGTACTATATAACAGTTTTTAAATGGGATTTTTACACCTATTTATTTCTAAATAATGTTTTTGGGGTGTGTAATATTCTTGAAGTATCCTAAAGAGGTTTTTAGATTTTACAAGGGTGTGTTAACCCATATGAGTTATATTTTAAACATTGTGATATACTTTCACTATTAAAAATGTTATTATTTTGTGGGTCATATGGTGAATAAAAAGATACTAGGGTCCTATTTAGGATCATTTTAGGGGATTACTCTTTACCTTCACTATATCTTGAGTTTATTATGTGACTTCATGAATCATTTTTTATTAGTTTATTCATTTCACTTCCCTTTACTTGCATGGTTCCTACTTTTGATTGCTATCCCAATTTATTTAATTTTTGGTGATTCGTTCCAACAATATTTTGAAAAGGGTTTTGAAAGGTAAAATTCCTTATAAGTTAATTAGTATTTTTTAAGACAATTGTATGGGTTTGAAAACATTTCTTAGTCCATCATGTTATGTTTTTCTTTAAAACAAGGGTTTAAAGCATGTTTTGGGAAAAAAAGTTTTATACTGAAACAATTATTGTGGTAGTACTGCATGGTGTGATTGGGGGGATGCCTTGGTGGGTACTAGTGATGGAATAACCAGTGGGTAGGTTGTTGTGTGAGATATATCAAGGATTATTTTAAATCTTATATCATGTGGAGTACATGGTTTGTATTTATTATGCCACAAAAAAAAATTATCATGGCTATATGAAATTGTGACATCTCCCTTAAAACCCTTATAGGTACAGTACATGGAAAGGGGTTGATTATGATGTTAGTGGGAATGATAATGTGGATTTATTATGACCTTAAGGGTAGGGAAATCCACATATGGGGTGGTGTAGGTTGGTAACTAAATATGAATAAAGATATTTCTTGTTGATATATTGTTACCTATAGGCCTTGGGATCATCATGATATATTTTTTAACTATAGGATATGCTAATGATGGATACCTTTAGTGAGGCTACTTAGGATGTGTCATGTATGAGCTTCTTATGTAATATCCTCTTGCTTGAAGCTAGGTATCAATCATTTGCTAGCTAAGATCTAGGATGAGGCTTATCTTCCATGCTTGTTCATTATGTCTTAATCATTATTATATATCTATGATGAGGATGAGGCCTATAGACCTTAGGATTGCAATGTAGAGATACTCCACCAAGGTGAACATTCTTTAAAAAAAATTAAATTTTATGTTTGGCTATACATCATGGGGTATATAGGGTTTTCCACAAGACATAAATTATTTTAGTGGTTCGGATTGTGTTGAAGGTTAGATTGGTTGTTCCTATTTAGGTCCTCCTTTATGTATGTGAATTTATCCATGGGACCCGCCTTATGTTAATGGTTTGGATCATGTGGGAGGTTGGCTATGTTATGCCCGCCATACTATTTTTTGGGGGGGTGGATGTTATTCCATGAGGCATATAGTCACATCACAATTATTGGTCAAGATTTAATGGTTCTGTCTAGGGAATGAGTGTTGCAGTGTATACCTTGTGGTAATTCAATAATGTGACATCATAGGATGCACTATGCAATAGACCCTTAGTCTACACCATAATGTACCCTATTCTTGAAATGAAAAGAGATTTTTTTAGTATTTTTAATGAGATTCCCCTATTCCTTATTATCCACTCAACCCCATCACCCAAACCCCTCTTCCCCATAATTTTTCCCTCTCATGATTCACTCTTTATGATCCATAATGATCATTTTATAGTGGACAGCCCACCCCCCTGGACATCCCACACCCCCCTCCCCCACACCCCTACATCCCCCAACACCCAAACCCCTCTTCCCCATATTTTTTTGAGATGGAACAACTTTTGACTACTACGCCGATGTTGACTCTTCCAGAGGTAGACAAAGCTATGTGGTCTTTTGTGATGCATTGGGTTCAATCTTGGGATGTGTTCTTTTGTAAGGTGATCGTGTAGTTTCTTATGGATCTCGTCAGCTTATGCCACATGAGAAGAACTATCCTACCGATGACCTTGAACTTAAAGTTGTGATACATGCGCTTAAGAGTTGGCGGCACTACATTTTCATAGAAAGGTTCAATGTGTATTTAGACCCAAAATCTTGAGTTATCTCTTCTCTTAAAAATATTTGAATCTCCTCCAGAGGCATTGGGTAGAATACCTAGAATCTTTCGACTTTAACATTACTTACACCCTAGGGAAAGGTAATGTCGTTGCAGATGGGTTGAGCAGGAAACTTCCAACCCAAATAATGAAAGAATATTTGTAAGAGTGTAACTTGATGGATCTTATTTCACAGTTGCATATTGGAGTTCAGGAGAAAGGGGTTGAAGTTTCTTTAAACAGTGTTCAGTTAACATCTTCTCTTCTCAAGATGATTCTTAAGGACCAGGATTTTGATGATGAATTCTTTAGAATTAGAGACACTCTTTATGGTAGGGAGACGGAGAGAGATGGATTACAGTGAAGCTGGAACTGGAAAACCATCCATGCCATTTCTTAAGAATATTTACATAGGAGTCGCTACATGCTTGCGACATTGACCAATCTAGATGATCAAGCAAGATTCAGAATAGCTGCAACAAGAAATCCATGGCCCTGAAATTTTTAGTAATGTACCTTATAAATCTACACAGATCACAACCACGAGGCAGATTCATAAATAGAATTTTACAACATGAACCTCTTGCTAGATCAATATAAACATCATATAAACTAAGGTTGTGTTTGGTTTAGGAAAAAAATTATGTTTTCATTTTAAAAAACTGTTTTCAAAAATGGAGTGAAAATAAGAGCATAGGAGTTACTTATTTCTTGTTTTTTATTACAATCCAAATATTTTCTAACACTTTTTCTAATACAATTTTTTAAATGAAAATACAAAATGTTTTGTTTGCAAAAAAATCAACCATTTTTAGTCTTATTTTCTGATAAATTTTTTCCTTTAACATAATCCAACAAATGTTCTGATGCATTTTTAGAAATTGAAAATAGAAATGTTTTCCAAAACCAAAAGTAGCCTACATATGAAGGCAGATAATACCTTGTCAACCATAAAAGACTATTTGTACAACTGGAACATCCTTTTGTTGTTTTACTGTCAATCTCTACTTATACCAAGCTATACAAGAAATTCTATTTTGATGGATTTGAGGAATATTTAGCTTCCAACCCCTACAAGTCAAAATCAACAAAAAAACACACAGTTAGATCAGCTCCAGAGAAGGAGGGTAATTGTAAGCCGGACAAGCAACATACAAATACAAAAAATATATTAATAAAAAAACCTATTGATACCAAAAAATTTAAAGAATAATATTTTTATTTGAGTGATTACTGATCAAAAACAACTTTGGAAGGCACATATTACCACTATGTTTCCACCAACATCATTTTTGACAAGAACCATATATGCTCCAAACTTCTCTGGCATTGAAAATAAAAAGGAACATGAATAAAAATCCCATAACTTGTTACCAAAAAATATGTAAAAACTAGAAATATCAATATTTCATGTATAAAAAACTCCATATCTTAGGTGCATCCTACAAGATGAAAAATCAGGGGGAAGAAGAATAAACTCACATGTTTTATTAATCATCATTATGATAACATTTCTTGAACCATTTTTTTAATCAAGTGACATTTTAGCTTAGTTTTTTGTACCTAGAAAATTGGCTACTTTTTATAAGCACTGTAGCATAAAACATTGTCATACGAACAAAAACCAACCATGGAGATGCTTGGAATCTTAAATAACCAACTCAATAAGTAATAATAGTAACATAAACAATTCAAACAAAACCACCAGCATATAATGAAATAGTGAAAAGAAAAAAAAGTGGTGAAGTTTAATTCAACTAGCCTCCAGCTAAATATCCAAAAGAATGTACCTATAACAGGAAATATATTTCTGCACACATCCAGAAAAGGCTTAGTCAGCTTTTTCCCATCAGAGATCACCTCTTTCATTCCTTCTAGTGAAGATGTGAATATGGTTCCTTCCATTCCGAATATTTTCTGCACAATTATAAAAAATCACAAAAAATGTGAGAATTGGCTTGCACTATATTTTGAGTTTTAGATGTGTTGGGGACATTCTATTCTCTTTAGAAACCTTTTTGGTTTTATTTAATAAAGTGGAAACTAAATATTTTTTACCAATAAGGATGAAATCCTATATGCTAAGGGTAGAATACCTCTTATATTGGGTTGTGTAAGGATAAAGCGCCTTTTATATGAACTTCATAAGGGTAAGACCCTAATTATTTGCACTGCGTAAGGGTCATTCCAATGCTATGTAATTTCCTTAGTCACGTAATCATTTCCATAAATAACCTGAATTTACCATAAATCATATATGTTTCCAAAAGATAATTTTTTTTATTTCTCATATAAAATCTCATAGTATTTTGTTTACCTTAATTATATAAGGATCAAAAAATAGTGAGCGTCTTCCGAGATAACATTGATCACTTAATCCCCAAATCAATTTACAATCTCATGGTTATGAATCAAAATGAACTTAACCTTTATCCATTAGATAGTTTAAATAAATAAAATGAATTTCATACTAATCAGGACATCACGTAGGTTAGTGGTAAGCGATACACCTTTGTCACCCTTTAGTTGTGGGTTCAATCCCCATGGCCTTATTAGACGTGACTGGTTTTCACTCATCCTGCAGTTTATCCTTTTTCTAAACTATATTAATATAATCCTTAAAAAAATTCAGAAATGTGAGAAAAATACTAAAAATAACCTTAATATATTTAACCTCAAAGTTTATCTCATACCTTTCATTTTTCATCAGAAAAAGTAAGAACTCATGATTACCTCAAATTCAAATATCATATAAACCAAAATGGCTGCCAAAAATACTGCATACTTTGAACATAAGAAAATAATTTATTCCTTAAATACATACATTAGGATTTCTTTGATATCCCATTTATCTCCAGACATGATGCCCAACTTCTAGAAAGTAAATGGTCATGTCCTTTGTGAAATTTCCATTTTTGAGAGAGTTGGTAAAGTTAAGATTTTGAAATAAAATGAAAATGATACCATGACCCATAAAATTTTTCAGACAAAAGAAAAGGTGTAGTTTAGTAAAATAGTTACTTGGAGGTGATTTTAATACTCAAAAAGCTATAAAAATAATATTTTGTAATAATAGTGATAATAAAATCATCTGAAAGGGATAATAAGGTTGTGTGTTAGGAATTTTGTGTGTGTGTGTGTGTGATCCAATAGGAGAAACACAAGCAGAAGTATAACAAGGAATGGTATTACTGGATCACAGTATTACAATTGAGAAGGAAAAGAAGATACAACATTTGGATAATATGGGGAGTCTTCCGCCAAGCCGTCCATGCTTTACTGGAAGCGGAAGAATAAATCGAGAGCCAGGTCGTTGGCTCCCACCCAATCTGTTCCTAAAGAAACCTCCTTCTCATTCCTTCAATATTTTTGACCTTTCAATTCCCTTTTTAGTTTTCTCCCATGAACCCTAGAATATATGGATCTTGAAATCATGGATAAGGTGACTTTAATCATGGGGGTTTTATTTATTAATGGTTTATAAGGACATATTGTGGCTTGGTTTACTAGTTTTCATTGAAGGAAGAATCGTCTATCTTGATTTTCATTTAATTAAGGTAGGTGTTTCCTTTCATAAACTTTTTATTACATTTTAGAGAATGCTTGTGTGTTATAAAATGATTCTATCCTAAAATTGTTTATATGTATGTGTCATATGATAGAATAATGTTTATTTATAGGAGGTTTTTAAGCCTTATTATGGAATAGGTTAAGTACCAATTGTATAGAAAAATTCCCAAGTGGCCTTCAAAGTATGAAAATATTTTACAAATTCAAATTCAGTACTATATAACGGTTTTTAATGGGAGTTTTACACCTATTGATTTCTAAATAATGATTTTGGGGTGTGTAATGTTCTTGAAGTTTCCTAAATAGGTTTTTAGATTTTACAAGGGTGTGTTAACCTATATTAGTTATATTTGAAACATTGCGATAGACTTTCACTATTAAAAATGTTATTATTTTGTGGGTCATATGGTGAATAACAAGATGCTAGGATCCTATTTAGGATCATTTTAGGGGATTACTCTTTACCTTAATTATATCTTGAGTTTATTATGTGACTTCATGAATCATTTTTTATTAGTGTATTCATTTCACTTCCCTTTACTCACATGGTTCCTACTTCTGATTGCTCTCCCATTTTATGTTTTTTTGGTGATTTGTTCTAACAATATTTTGAAAAGGGTTTTGAAAGGTAAAATTCCTTATAAGTTAATTGGTATTTTTTAAGACAAGTGTATGGGTTTGAAAACATTTCTTAGTCTGTCATGTTATGTTTTACTTGAAAATAAGGGTTTAAAGCATGTTTTGGGAAAAAAAGTTTGATACTGAAACATTTATTGTGGTAGTACTGCATAGTGTGATTGGGAGGATGCCTTGGTGGGTACTAGTGATGGAATAATCAGTGGGTAGGTTGTTGTGTGATATATATCAAGGATTATTTTAAATCTTATATCATGTTGAGTACATGGTTTGTATTTATTATCCCACAAAAAATATTTATCATGGCAATATGAAATTGTGACATCTCCCTTAAAACCCTTATAGGTAAAGCACATGGAAAGGGGTTGATTATGATGTTAGTGGGAATGATAATGTGGATTCCTTATGACCTTAAGGGTAGGGAAATCCACATATGGGGTGGTGTAGGTTGGTAACTAAATATGAATAAAGAGATTTCTTGTTGATATATTATTACCTATAGGTCTTGGGATCATCATGATATATTTTTTAACTATAGGATATGCTAATTATGGATATGTTTAGTGAGGCTACTTAGGATGTGTCATGTATGAGATTCTTATGTAATAGCCTCTTGCTCGATGCTAGGTATCAATCATTGGCTAGCTAAGATCTAGGATGAGGCTTATCTTCCATTCTTGTTCATTATATCTTAATCATTATTATATATCTATGATGAGGATGAGGCCTAGTGACCTTGGGATTTCAATGTAGAGATACTCCACCAAGGTTAACATTCTTTAAAAAAAATTAAAGTTTATGTTTGGCTATACATCACGGGGTATATACGGTTTTGCACAAGACATAAATTATTTTAGGGGTTCGGATTGTGTTGAAGGTTAGATTGGTTGTTCCTTTTTAGGTCCTCCTTTATGTATGTGAATTTATCCATGGGACCCGCCTTATGTTAATGGTTTGGATCATGTGGGAGGTTGGCTATGTTATTCCCTCCATACTATTTTTTTGGGGGGTGGATGTTATTCCTTGAGGCATATAGTCACATCACAATTAATGATCAAGATTTAATGGTTCTGCCTAGGGAATGAGTGTTGTAGTGTATACCTTGGGGTAATTCAACAATTTGACATCATAGGATGCACTATGCAATAGACCCTTAGTCTACACCATAATGTACCCTATTCTTGAAATGAAAAGATATTTTTTAGTCTTTTTAATGAGATTCTCATATTCCTTATTAGCCACTCGACCCTATCACCCAAACCCCTATTCCCATAATTTTTCCCTCATGGTTCACTCTTTAGGATTCATAATGGTCATTTCATAGTGGACCCCCCCCTAGACATCCCACACCCCCTCCCCCATACCCCTGCACCCCCCCCCCCCGGACATCCCACCCCCTTCCCCTTTGAACCTTTTAAGTTTTACTGGATTTTCCCCTTTTCTCGTCCAGAACCCCTCTGCACTACGCCACCCTCTCCTTCCTATCCTCTTGGGTGGTTCTCCCTCACCAGGTGTATGTTTCATCTTTCATCACTTATATTGGAGATCCTATGATAATTTTTTACATCTCTTAATCCTTCTATATATTAGTGTCTGACCCCCCCCCCCCAAATCCTATATTTAAATGGAAATTGATCAATTAAAATTATAAATGTAATGATACGACCCAGGCTGGTATCATAACCAACAACTAACCTGACTTTCCACTAACCTAAGAGGCGTTCATGATCCCTACGGGATAACAACGATCCCCTGGGAAAAAGATACAATTAATGTGGAATATTTTACCCCTAAATTAGAGTAAATTTAAAATGATCTTTCTCCTGAAAAGTAGACATGTCCCATTCATAAGTTGAACATCTTGGAAAATAGTAGATACGCAAAAAATAAATAAATAGGAAGCAGATATCATAGATGGAAAATAAAATCCCACTATTAACCAATAAAATTGTTTAACCAGACATGTCTCATTCCTAAATCTCATTAAACCCATTTTGGATAGGTATAACATATAAGTTCTCATTTTATGTTTTCTTTTCAGTTGAAAATATCCTCTACCGCAAATGCACCTCTGTCGCGCACTGAACGATACCTTCGTGGTGAGTTTTCTCCTATTACTCATTGGTTTCCTCTTGTTCTCATATTATTACTGTTTGATATGGTTATAATGTGAAATGTATGGGCTAAATGGCCTGTTGAAAATCGTGGTCGTTGGTGTTCCTTGTTTGCGCACTAAATGAATTGCATGTTGGTTGGTTCCTGTAGAACATTTGAATATAAAAATTAGTAATTTACGTATACTTGACTAATGAATGAATTCCCCAAGATGATAAAACATATTTGATAACCCCTGAATTAACAAATGGAATTGAATAAGGGATACTTTGTAAAATCTGAAATTGTGATTTTTTGGTTTGTATGGTGTTGAGATTGTGAGCACGATTGTGTGTTTGAATGGTGTTGCGGTTGTCATGATTGGTATGCCATTTTTTCCATGTTGTAGTTCTTCCATCATTGAATATCAATCCAAAATTTACTCATTTCAATGGCACCACCACTTTGTTACTAGTGCAATTCCACTGAATCTTAGATAACCACTTCACTAGAGGACTCTATGAGACACTTTATGGACACCCTAGTCAAATAATCATAACAACACATGTAATGAATCCTTCCACCTGCAAGCACTCTATTGAAAATCATACCATCTATTAGTTTAGTAACATAGTTCTTGACTAGATACATTATGTTTCTAGAGAAACACTAAAAAACCGATTTACAACAGTGCATATAGATCACATGTGTAAGTATGACATAATATAAATTTGATTTTCTTTAAATCGCTATTACATAACAATGACTACTTATTTTCCTATATTTTCTATCTGACATAGTCACAGGAATCAACAACACCCGCACCAAATGTAGACATACTTTTAGCGGCCTTAAAGCAGCCAGAACAGTATGGCCACATCAGAGGTGTGGGTTTTAGGGTGACACCCCGAATATATTTTCAAAAAAAAAAAAGCAAGCGGAGGATCAAACTGAGGAAATGAAAAAGATGCAAGAAAAATTAACTATTTTTCAAGAAGAATTACAATACTAGAGAGAGATGATAGCAAGTTTGATGGGGGAGGCAAAGAGAAGAAACAAATCAATAACTACCCGTGCGTGAAGATCCTTCCCCACCCCACACAAGCTTTGAGGCGAGCCATTCCCCTCAAAAACCTGACTTAGCTGAGGTAATCAACGTTCTAATAATTGTTTCTATGAATTGTGAATCACATAGACACTAATACCTTTCTTGTACTAATATTCTACAGGGTGAAAATAACTGTGATTTATATCTATCAACTCCCACCTATCCCCTTGTAGCGAGGGCTACGGTGTTCAATATGTAGAACGACATGCTACACAACAGAAAACTTTCAACAGATCATGTCATAGTGTCAATTAACATAGCTAATGAGCCGAGTGTCGAGCTACCTGTTCCAAATGACGATGGTGACATTCATACAATTGAACAAGTTGTTGGAACATTCATCGCATGACCATCAATTCTTGTAAAAAACATGTCGACAAGGAGGTATCCATTTCCAATTTATTTTTCAAGATGAACCTTTAACATTTAATGAAAAAAGTTCAGAACCGATGAATGTTATTATAGAACGACAAAGAGAATGGGGTGAAACGAAAGATCGACTCAAAACCATCTCAATGATCAACCAACTGATTGAAACGATCAACTGAGAGTACCTTCACCTCGGCCATTCTATATCCACATTTAATATCATTGCAAGCTCATGTGGATACAAAGTTGATAGAGGGAAATTATAACACAGTTGATTTTAAAAAAATATGTACAGAGAGGAAAAATCAGATTTTATTAGTGCTGAAAATGTAAATGAAATCCTCAAGTATGAATGGCTAGGTGCCTTAGTTGTAAATGTATATATGAGGTATGTTTTCATGATTTGATTTTACAAAAGCTGATATACTATGATAATTATGATTAAATACATTTCATATTTTTCACAGGCATATATATGAAAAAAATTGAAGGGATTTCCCCATGAACAAAAATTTGGACTCGTTAGTCCTCACATCACCTCTTCAAAAGAAGAATTAAATTCTTCTAAAGAGGATGAAATAATGTCATCTCTGCTCAAATTGTTTGAAAACAAAATTACGGATGACAGACTCCTTTTAATACCAATGATGCAGAGGTAAAACTCTACAATTTAATCATATCAACTATATTTTCATTTCTTTAATTACTTATTTCTTTTTGTGTTTTTAGGCAGCATTGGATGCTGATTGCAGTCAATTTGGATACTCCAAAGATTTATTTTCTGAATTCAATGCATAGATATGCAATAAACCGACCACGCATGATGGCATTTTTCAATAGGGTGATGCATCAATATCGTCTACTTCATGGAATGAATCCAGGGCTTAAGGACAAGAACACCCATAAGATCTACAACTGGACAAGTATCCTAGTATATATAATAAGATTGCACTATCCAAACACATATCAAAACAAATTAATTATTTTTATCGATGTTTCTACAGTGTCCAAAACAAACAAATGGAAAGTACTGTGGTTATTATGTTTGTAAATTTATGAAAGAGATCGTATTTCATCAACAAACCAGCATCCCTGAAGAGGTATTTTCGAAAATAATTACAAGTTCATTTAAAATATTTATCAATCCTTTGTGTATTTATATTTTTTCAGTACTACAATGACTGTTGCAAAAACTCATATTCACAAGATGATATAGATGTGTTTAGAAATGAATGGACAACATACCTGATGGAAATTGTACACAAATAGGATGATGGTGAATTCCTATTACTTATGTTATCCTTATATGATCATTGATATCTCCCTTATTTACACTTATTGAGAATATATGATCACCCTTTATTATGTTTTATATCCTTAGGTTATGAAGAATGGTTTTAGAAATGATTTGTCTTTCTAGTAAAGCATAACTTAATGAGAGACTCTTATGAACTAGTTCTTTATGTTTTTATGTTTCCAAAAGCACTAGACCTAAAATATTATGGCATGGATCATTTATATTTTGTATTTTGGTCATTTATGTAGCTGTTTCTACTGATGTAGTGTGTTGGAAGAATATTGGTTGTGCAACACTCACAAATTTAATAACAAAACTAAGGATTCTTCACTACTGTTGGTTAACTACCTCTTAGCATAATATATGATCTGAACTTCCAATCTAGCGTCCCCGTGATTCTCTCATCCGACATCATCTCTATGATATCATCATTCACCTTTCACTTTTCCTTCTCTTCCTGCACCCATTTACTTATTAGCTTATATCTGAATGAAAGAAACCATTTGGAAAGATGTAAAGGTAATGTTACGATATAATATGTCTATTTTAACGAAAAATTATATAATGAAACATTGATTTGATTTTCATTATTCCTTGCAAGGTTCGTTTATTTTAGAAGATTTTTTTCCATGTGGCATGCCTTTGCAGGAAGAGAAACGACGCTGTGTCTGCTCAGTCACAGAGGTAATCTTGATGTTTGCACAGTAAAATCATTGTCCATAGATCTTGCATCTCAACAATTTCTCAAATAAACCCACATCATATATACATATGCATGCCCATCAAAATTTGGGTGCCTATGCACCTCATATAGAACCCGCATCACATTAATTGCCCAGATGCATACACACCTCACATACAAATTCCAGAATAAGAAAAAAGGACTTTGTTATAAGGAAGTGAATACCTGACTGATTCCCTTAAGATTCTATTTTTCTTTTAGTATTTTAAGATACTCTTGGTATTCCGTGAAATTTCCTATAGATAGGAGAGTAATGGGAAATCTATTTCACTAATGACTCAATATTTCATAACTCTACGAGAACTCTTAGTTTTTTGCTCTACTTCACATGAGCCTCTTCATGTGATCGTGTCACATAAGCTCCTTTGTATGAATGCTTCATGTGAACTTATTGTGTGATCTCATCACATGGTCAAATCACATAAATAAATCACATAATCAATTAAGGTAATTCACTTGAACCACGATTCGTGTATTTTTGTCTTATTTACATGATCGCATAAAGCTTCAAGGGTCGTGTGATCGTATAAATCTCTCAGGTTCATTTGATCATGTGATCCTATTATGGTCATGTGATCACATGACTTTGAACAAGTCATGCACTTAATATGATATTTCTAATTAGTCACATGCCCCTTTCTTACTCAAGTCCATTTTTTAACCCAAAATCCTCCATTTTCATAATTAATCGAAATTTTCTCTTTCTTATGATACAAATGAATTCAAGAATTGAAGCTGAGGAGGTTATAGTTCATTGGACTACAATGGTCGATAGTGTGGAAGTCGACCAATGAATAGTCATTCAGTCCACTCATGAGCATCTTAAAAGCTTGATGGGAACCAATATCTTGGATTTTCAATTTTCTAATTAGTTTCCCTTATATGTGGGTGGGGGTGTCCAGGAGTGGGG
Organism: Viscum album; assembly: GCA_963277665.1. Classification (NCBI taxonomy): domain Eukaryota; kingdom Viridiplantae; phylum Streptophyta; class Magnoliopsida; order Santalales; family Viscaceae; genus Viscum; species Viscum album. The sequence continues at coordinate 1,886,369,386 of OY728132.1, forward strand.
GTAGGGTGTCCAGGAGGGGAGGGAGGTGTCCAAGAGGGAGGGGGTTTCCAAGAGGGAGGGGGTGTCCAGGTGGGAGGGTGGGGGGTGTCCAGGAAGGAGGGGGGTGTCCAGGAGGGAGGGGTGTCCAGGGGGTGTCCAGGAGTGGTGGGTGTCCAAAAGGGAGGGGTGTCCATGAGTGGGGGGTGTCCAGGAGGGGAGGGAGGGGTGTGTCCAGAAGGGAGGGAGTGTCCAGGAGGGAAGGGTGTCCAGGACAGAGGGGGTGTCCAGGAGGGAGGGGGATGTCCAAGAGTGGGGGGGTGTCCGGGGGGTGTCTCAGAGGGGGGGTGTCTAGGAGTGGGGGATGTCCAAGAGGGGAGGGGTTGTCCAAGGGGTGGGAAGGGGGCTGTCCAGGGGGGGCTGTGTAGGGGGAGTTGTCCAGGGGGTGGGAGGGGGAGAGGGTGTCTAGGGAAAGGGAGGGGGCTGTAGGGGGGGTGGTGGGGTGCATGGGGAGGGAGGGGGCTGCAGGTGGTGTGGTGGGGGGGTTGTCCAGGGGTAGGGAGGGGGCTGTCTCAGGGATGGGAGGGGGATCTGGCTAATCACACTAAAGAACTAGGAGGGAGGGGTGTCTAGGAGGGAGAGGGGGTCCAGGAGGGAGGGGTCCAGGAGTGGGGGGTGTCCAGGAGGGGAGGGGTTGTCCAGGGGGGTTGTGTAGGGTGGGGGTTGTCCAGGGAAAGGGAGGGGGCTGCAGGGGGAGTGGTGGGGTGGGGGTTGTCCAGGGAAAGGGAGGGGGCTGCCGGGGGGGGAGGGGGTTGTCCCGAAGGAGGGAGGGGGTTGTCCAGGAGGGAGGGGGTTGCAGGTGGAGTGGTGGGGGGCTGTCCAGGGGTAGGGAGGGGGTTGTCCAGGGGGGTGTCTCAGGGAGGGAAGGGAGGGGGGTCTGGCTAATCACACTAAAGAACTAGGAGATCAAGAGAAAAGTGGATCATTATGATCATGACCTATCTAATTGTGTAGGTTCTCATTAGGCCCTCTCTAAAACTGATAAATACATTCCTTCCATACCTTCAACGGGGCCTTAGATATTGTATGGGGTCCTTGGAGAGGCATAAGTGGTCAGGGTCCAAGCAGGGTTGGACCCGATGTCTGATGCGAACGTGCTAGCACTCATTCCCTTTAACGTGGCATGGGAGAGTACACTCTTAGAGGCTCTTGATATATGTAACTATTAGGTTTATAACCTATCTAGAATGGTGGTATCACTAGGAAAGTGTTAGAATTTATTCTAAAATTGAATACTCCTATGAAATTGAATACACCATCATGTATGTGTCATATTGTAAACCCTCTATTTACACTTCTAGCACTTCAAGGTGAAGAACAGTTGGTATTGATAGAAGGGACTTTATATGTGACTCGAAGTCATTTTTTATAAGAATATTTCATTATCACCAATCAATTCAACAATGAGGTGATGGAAGTGGCTAATAATGTGGTCGATAGAGGTATGTTCTCAATTATTATCATGAATGTTGATTTTCTAATGACATTATTTTTCTATTGACTAATAATATTTATATGCTTTATCATAGTAACTCCACCTTAGAGCTCAGAAGTCCCAGACCATTCCACGTTTTATCTCTCCCCACTATAATAACTAGGGCACAAGTCTTTCCTTTTTCAAGCACATAAAGGGATGTGTGTATGAGTCCCTCACTTAGAAACTTGGTCCTGGGGTATATTCTTATTTCTGGACTAGTCTTGAGTTGACTTTCGGAACACGCAGCAATTCATCAATAGTTTCAGTGACAAGTGTGGGGGATATTTGGAATATAATCATGGAGGGAACCTTCAAAGAGCTAAAATACTAGTTTGGACACCTCCGGTACATGTTCACAACCCTTGGTTATAGTGAGTTATATTATCAAGAACTCCATGCTAGTGTGTAGGAGGTGGTCACCATGAGGGAGAAAAGGAGGTTCATCGAGCTGAGAGTATCGATGGTGGAGGCATAAAATTCGGACATTCAACATCACAATGAAGACTTCAATGAAGCATAGCTCATAAAAATTTAGTCATTGATGGGAGGTATGAGATAGACAGCTTCTAACATGAATTGTATCACCTATAATAAATCTCAATGTTGTAGAGAAAACAGTGATAGAGCAGCATAATCTTATCAATGTGGCAGAAAAGTCCAGATTTGATGCTGCTAGCAGGGAAGAGGCACTAAAACAGGGTGTAGATGTGGAAACTAAATAAGTTGCTCATTTGTGCTGATCCATAGCCTACTCTAGAGCATTGGCTAGCAGAGCTCGATGGGGTATTCTGAGCGCATACTATTTTGAGTATTCTAACTTTATCCTACCCCCCATATTTGGGGAGTTATGGGAGAGACTCTAGACTGTGGAGATTCCTCCCTTTTTATTGTCAATAAATGAAACCTTTTGGATTCCATGTTATTGTTGACATTTCTTCCTCTTCTTTTCTCATCCATATAATCTTAACAAAACAATATTACTAACATAATATTTTTTTTCTTATATAGGTGGAATTTTTTTCTTGAGTTTGGATGCTTTGTTCGGCAACTAATACCATTGATGACAATTTTTGAGAGGGGATCACGGATGCAAAAAGGATGAAACATTAATGTTTTTAACTATTTGTTGGATAATTGTAATTGTAACTATATAAAATATTGTTTGAAATGTATATAACAATGTGTTTTTTTGTATTCATGATTTCAAGTAAATGTTTATAGCATTGTTTGTGAAACTCTTGTGCGTGCTATTTTGTTCTTCTATGCTTTGTTTGTGTGTAGGTGTTGTATTGTACAACAATTTTGTGCTGTGTACAGGGGTTGTCTCAGGTATGCAGGTGTTGTGCAGGTGCTGGGTTTGCTCAGGCAACTTGGCCTTTATTAGCACTTATTAAGCGCTGATAAATTGGTCATATATCAGCGCTCAAAATAGTGCTGATAAAGGTGGTCCTTTATCCGCGCTAAACAAGAGCTGATAAAGAGGGACCTTTATCAGTATTTTTTTTAGCCCGGATAAAAAGGACCATTTATCACCGCTATTTTGAGCGTTGATAAAGGGAACCTCCTTTATCTTCGCTGCGATTAACAGTGCTTTTCTAGCGTTGTTAAATGCAGTTTTTAACAATTTTAAAAACTCTATTTGTAGTAGTGAGGCTACCCAAATGTCGATGTGTTTATACTACTACTTTACTTGACTTGAGTTATTTTGTGAATATGCCCTATTTGCAAGGTCTAAGAACTCAATATTTTCCTTTATTTTTGAAACTTCACTCTTTCACTTTCAACCAATTCATCCATAGGAATGGTGCTTGTTCCATATTCCTTTATAATGAAAACATCCTCATTTTCTTTATCTTTTGGAGATTCTTTTACTTTGGAAAATATTGATGTTTTGGATTTTGTTGGGATATGAGGAAATATAATCACCACCTTGTCAAAACATCTATACTCTTGTTTTGAACTCCCTTTCTTGATTTGTTCATCAATGTAAGAATCTATCTCTCATCTCCCTCATCTCTTTCCTTGGAAAGCTCTTGGTCTCTGTTTTATTATCAAATTTGTCAAGATATCAGCCATAGAAAGTGATATTTCTTATTAATAAAAAAATAGTTAGATATTACAAAGTATAATTTGCAAATAAGCCGGATTGGGTGATAAAAAATTAAAACAAATATAGTAACAAGTACTGCTTCGTGTGAAGAACCAAGAAAAATCAACAAAAACTAACAGAAGCAACCATCAGGAGACTCCCATTATGAAGCTTTTATGTCATCCATGCCAACACTAGCCTGTACACAAACAAATGATTAAATTCAATCCAAACAGAGAAGCCCGCAAAGAAGGCCAGCACATGGGTCAGAGGACATGCCTGGCCCAATAAACCATACTAAAAAAATTGTATTATTCGGACTTAATTTTTTTGACCCAAATGATAAATGGGCCACTTTTAAAAACCTGAGGTCTTCAAACCAGACCCAAACCACAAATGGGGACCCGAACCACCAAAAGATAATATAATATAATTTTTAAGAGAAATAGATCAAATGCATTTTAAATTTTAAAACTTTTTCAAAAAATAAATGAGCAGGCCGTTTATGCATATTTCTAAGATAAAATCTGACCCAAACCCGATAGGTCCGCCGTGCATGCCGATACAAGTTGTCCTTTGAATTTTACACCAACTATGGATTACACAACATATGGGTATCCCTTCATAAGAGCATCCAGTCCCTCAATGCCACCAGCATAATCCATCATACAATCCAAACGAGATTGAACTATTTGCCCTGGGCAGGGTGGTCTATCGGGCCTTGACTCGTGTATGCGAAGGGGGAGAGAGAGAGATCATACCAGGAACTTGTAGTTCTCTTCAAGAAGAGGAGAAAATGTGGCGCAGAATTTCTCAATGTCAACATTAATGTCACTTGTGCCCCCTATAACCTCCATGAACTTCTTCCTATCTGGTGCAAGCTTCATGGCAACCTGTGCACACATCAATTCAACAGAAAAAACAGAGCCCAATTTAGGTTTTACGATATGTAAAGACCATCTCCAATCGAGTTTTACTAGAATCAAGGTGTTTTTGGAGAGAGAGAGAGAAATTGATTACAGTGAAGCTGGAACTGGCTAACCAGCCATGCCATTTCTTGAGCGTCTTTACATAGGAGTCGCTACATGCTTGCGGCATTGCCCAATCTGGATGATCAAGCAAGTTGCGGAATAGCTGCACCAAGAAATCCATGGCCCTGAAATTTACAGTAATGTACCTTATAAATCTACACAGATCACAGCCGCAAGGCAGATTCAGAAATAGAATTTTACAACATGAACCTCTTGCTAGATCAATATAAACATCATATAAACTAAGGTTGTGTTTGGTTTAGGAAAACATTTTCTGTTTTCATTTTAAAAATCTGTTTTCGAAAATGGAGTGAAAATAAGAGCATATGAGTTACTTATTTCTTGTTTTCTCTTACAATCCAAATATTTTCTAACACTTTTTCTAATACATTTTTTTTTAAATGAAAACACAAAATGTTTTGTTTTCCAAAAAATCAACCATTTTCAGTCTTTTTCTGAAAAATGTTTTCCTTTAACATGATCCAACAAATGTTCTGATGCATTTTTAGAAATTGAAAATAGAAATGTTTTCCAAAACCAAACGCAGCCAAAATATGAAGGCAGATAATACCTTGTCAACCATAAAAGACCGTTTGTACAACTGGAAGATCCTTTTGCCGTTTTATTGTCAATCTCTACTTGTACCAAGCTATACAAGAAATTGTATTTTGATGGATTTGAGGAATATTTTGCTTCCAACCTCTACAGGTCAAAATCAACAAAAAAACAGTTAGATCAGCACCAGAGACAGAGGGTAATTGCAAGCCAGACAAGCAACATACAAATACAAAAAAATATATTAATAAAAAAACATATTGATACCAGAAAATTGAAAGAAAAATATTTTTATTTGAGTAATTACTGATCAAAAACAACTTTGGAAGGCACATCTTACCGCTATGTTTCCACCAACATCATTTTTGACAAGAACCATAGACGCTCCAAACTTCTCTGGCATTGAAAAGAAAAAGAACATGAATAAAAAGCCCATAACTTGTTAGCAAAAAATAGGTAAAAACTAGAAATATCAATATTTCATGTATAAAAAAAACTCCATATCTTAGGTGCATCCTACAAGACGAAAAATCAGGGGGAAGAAGAATAAACTCACATGTTTTCTTAATCATCATTATGATAACATTTCTTGAACCATTTTTCTAATCAAGTGACGTTTTAGCTTAGTTTTTTGTACCTGGACAACCGGCTACTTTTTATAAGCACCGTAGCATAAAATCTTGTCATACAAACAAAAACCAACCATGGAGATGCTTGGAATCTTAAATAACCAACTCAATAAATAGTAATGGTAACATAAACGATGCAAACAAAACCACCAGCATATAATGAAACGGTGAAAAGCAAAAAAAGTGAAGTTTAATTCAACTGGCCTCCAGCTAAATATCCAAAAGAATGTACCTATAACAGGCAATATATTTCTGCACACATCCAGAAAAGGCTTAGTCAGCATTTTCCCGTCAGAGATCACCTCTTTCATTCCTACCAGTGAAGCTGTGAAAACGGTTCCTTCCATTTCGAATCTTTTCTGCACAATTATAAAAAAATCACATAAAATGTGAGAATTGGCTTGCACTGTGTTTTGAGGAATGGAACAAATTCTTTAAAAGGGTCCTTATAATACACACATTTGGATCTTTTGCAAAGACATAAGCTGACAAAAACACATGAAATTTTGAATTATGGATCCCTAAGTATCGAAAAGATTGAAATTTGCATCTGTGTGATTTCATTGAAAACTATTTGATTCACCTTCTTGTCAAACTCAACATGCAGCCAACGAAGACAATCTTTCCTACATGGTTTGGGAATAATCTCTACATCCACAGAGAGCTAGAATCACTTGACTAAAATCAGGAGCAGAATTACACGGAGGTTTCAAAGTTTCATATCTTAATTATAAAATATTTATAATTTATTTATGAATTGTTCATAAATTGTTTATTTCAAGTTTAAATATGTGAACTGTTAATTAATTTATCTATTCCTTGCTTTATTCATAGATATAAAGTGTTATATCGTGAATTGTGATGTATGCTTTAGTTTAAAGTGTTAAACCGCATCTAAATTAACATCATGATGTTTTCTTTCGGTTTCGGATGTGTTGGGAACCTTCTATGCTCTTTAGAAACCTTTTTGGTTTTATTTAATTAAGTGGAAATTAAATAATTTTTACCAATAAGGATGAAATTCTATACGCTAAGGGTAGAATGCCTCTTATATTGGGTTGTGTAAGGATGAAGCGCCTTTTATATGCGCTGCATAAGGGTAAGACCCCGATTATATGCACTGCGTAAGGGTCATTCCAACGCTGCGTAATTTCCTTAGTCACGTAATTATTTCCATAAATAACCTGAATTTACCATAAATCATATATGTTTCCAAAAGATAATTTTTTTTTTTATTTCTCAAATAAAATCTCATACTATTATGTTTACCTTAATCATATAAGGATCCAAAAATAGTGAACGTCTTCTGAAATAACATTGATCACTTAATCCTCAAATCAATTTACAATCTCATGGTTATGAATCAAAATGAACTTAACCTTTATCCATCGGATAGTTTAAATAAAGAAAATGAATTTCATACTAATCAGGACATCACGTAGGTCAGTGGTAAGCGATGCACCTTTGTCACCCTTCGGTTGTGGGTTCAATCCCCGTGGCCTTATTGGACGTGACTGGTTGTCACTCATCCTGCAGTTTATCCTTTTTCTAAACTATATTAATATAATCCTTATAAAATTTCAGAAATGTGAGAAAAATACTAAAAATAATCTTAATATATTTAACCTCAAAAGTTATCTCATACCTTCCATTTTTCATCCCAAAAAGAACTCGTGATAACCTCAAATTCAAATATCATATAAACCAAAAAGGCTACCAAAAATACCGCATACTTTGAACATAAGAAAATAATTTATTCCTTAAATCCAGACATTAGGATTTCTTTGATGTCCCATTTATCTCCAGACATTATGTCCAAACTTCTAGAAAGTAAATGATCATGTCCTTTGTGGAATTTCAATTTTCGAGAGAGTTGGTAAAGTTAAGATTTTGAAATAAAATGAAAAGGATACCATGACCCATAAAAATTTTCAGACAAAAGAAAAAGTGTAGTTAAGTCAAATAGTTACTTGCCGGTGATTTGAATACTCAAAAAGCTGTAAAAAACAAGATTTTGCAATAATAGTGATAATCAAATCATCTGAAAGGGATAACAAGGTTGTGTGTTAGGGATTTCGTGTGTGTGTGATCCAACAGAAGAAACACAAGCAGAAGTAGAACAACGAATGGTATAACCGGATCACAGTATTACAATTGAGAAGGAAAAGAAGATACAACAGTTGGATAATATGGAGAGTCTGCCTCCAAGCCGTCCACGCTGCACTGGAAGCGGAAGAAAAAATCGAGAGCCAGGCCGCTGCACTAAAAGCGGGTTTGAGCCCGCGCGGGTTTGTCCGTAAAAGCCCGCATATAATGCGAACAAAAAAATCCAAACCAGCCCCACCCCAGATAAGCCCGCGGGTTGCCTACAGGCTGCCGCATTTTTTTTAAAAAAATACTACTTATAATCATTTAAATATTGTATTTTTTTTCTTTCGTAATTTTAGTTGTTGGGAGAAGTATGGATTTACAATAGCGTTTTAAGAGATGTGATGGAACATTTTTCTATGGGTTAACAGTGTCATTTGACGACGCCGATGTGGTGGTGAACTGTTGCAATGCAAAGTAGGTGAGTGATCAATGAGGGACGAAAAATGATGATATTGATTGTGTGGCGATGCAAATGGCTAGACCTATGAATGAACGATGACACTTCAAGCAATGACTGGTTTCAAAAGAGGCTATTAGGGTCTCATGAGGTCCTTTTATGTTTTATTAATAACAAAATAAAATTAAGTAATAACAAAATTAAATCAGTCCAAAAAAATATTATAATTATAATAACTCCTAGAATTGAAACCGAGTGCAAGAGAGAGAGTTCCATTTTTCGAGAGGTGGGATGACACACCATGTGAATAAGGTTAATAATCACCATATAAATATTATAATATCATATTAATACAATAAATATAGACCTACTTAAAATTCACATGTAAATGAATGGTGAATTAATATGACCATTACAGTGAGAAATCATATTTCTTAGTTTAATCACATTTAAAAAAAAACTAAAATGTCAAAGAAGCATATCTTGTAAAAAAAAAAATTAAATTACATCTGCGGGTCAGCCCGCACCCGTGTGGGCTCAACCCGCTTTGGCTCGCACCCGCGCGGGCTCAACCCTCATTGGCCCGCGCTCTAAGCGGTCAAAATTTTTAGGCCCGCCCCGCCCCGCATCCGCCCCATACCCGCAAAGCCCGCGGGCAGCGAGCCCGTTTTGCATCACTACCTCCCATTAACTGGCCTAAAGAATTAATACCGGCCAAATTGAACGTTGGACCCCACCAGGATCATATTCCACTAACTAACCACTTTCCCACTTTTACCCCTTCGCTAGTAAGTATGCACTATGGGCGGGCGTGGGCTCACGTGGAAAATATTCCCTCGACCAAAACCCGAACCCGAATGGCTAACATTGTGAAAGATCATTTTTCTTTCTTCTTGATAAACGGTCCTTAATCTGTAGAAAAGAACATCATTAAAACATGAAATGAATCATCACATATAATTTATACCTAAATCGATTACCTTTATAAATCCAATCTCCAAAAATATCATTAATCTCCTAGAAATCCAACGTTTTAAACCATTAAAGGGGTGTCTCAAACTTTAAACTTTAATCATCCTTAAACTTGCAAACCCATGACGATATCTATAACACTCAAGAAAACCTTACAAAGAAACATATCTTTATAAATCCAATCTCCAAAAATATCATTAATCTCCTAGAAATCCATCGTTTTAAACCATTAAAGGGGTGTCTCAAACTTTAAAACTTTAATCATCCTTAAACTTGCAAACCCATGACGATATCTATAACACTCAAGAAAACCTTACAAAGAAACATATCTTTAAAGTTATCTAAACTCTGCTCTAATACCAATTGTAAGGGTCTGACCTTAAACATTACATATTCTAGTCATTTTAAAACAAGAAATCACTTATTTTCCCAAAGATCTTTTAGGTTTAGAATTTAAGAGAATTAGGAGAAACTCATGCATATCAAACTCATACATTACAAGTGGACACTTATACTCGATAATCTTTTTTTTCCACCAAAGGAAGCCCTTCTAAAATAAAACATAGTTTCTTTTCATGATAGATCTTCACAATTTTCCCCTTGATTTCATCATTGTCTCTATTCTCCCATAAATCCCGTGGAAAACATTTTAAAACTTAAGATGAGCAAAAAAATGTCAGTAAGGAACATAAAAAAGAAAGAATGAAATCATCAATCCATAAATACAAAAAAAAATCCTTTGAACATAAACTTAATAACTTACCTTGTGAAAACATGATATTTCTACGTAAACATTTCAAATGTAAATAAAACATATATGTAACTGAAGGCATCATTTTCTTATGATGTAACTCTCACGGCCACCTTATGATATAACCCCCACGGCTACCCTATGATGTAACCATTACAGTTACACTTAGAATAACCATTACAGTCAATTTCCAACATACCCAATGTATTGGAGGGCTATCATAGACCCACCCGTCTTTGGTTTATAACAGAACCACTCGTCATCATAAACAATGCCCAAGAACCATAACATAATCATAATACACGAATGCTTGTATCATAAAAACATTTCTTGAATAAATTTACTTATTTTTAAAGAAATACTGCGTATTTACAAAGGAAAACATTTTCTTTGAAAATAACCATTTAAACAATAAGGCGTCATGAAAGCGGGAAAATACGTTCATGTCGTATAAGTTAAAAAAACATTCCTTTTGACTGTAAAAAAAAGCATTAAAAGAAGATTTTTTTTAAGTCGTTTATAGAACCTTAAAAGGATTCCTTTTTTAAAACATTTAAGAGATTCAAAAATTACCTTTTAAAAACATTCATGTTCATATAAATAAATTTATAAAAATCATTTTAAAAACACTGACATGACAGAAAAAAATTTAGAAAATAAATCTTTAAAACATTTAAACGAGGTTTTTAGTTAAGAGTCCCTTGCAAATATCATATCATTGAAGTGAGCATTAATCAATGAATCGATTGTGTATCTGTTGTAAATCCACGTAAAACAAGTGGAAATACAACATAAGGTAATCAAAAGCCATTTCTCACATAATCTTGGGATGACAAAAATCAGTAAAGTAGAAGTCTAACTCAATAAATAGAAATTGAGTTAAGAAATAGATTACCACTTTGTAATCAGTCAAATCATATGCCCCATAAAAATAATAATTATCAAATGAAACATTGGATATCATGAAGATAATGAGATTAATGATATGATATATCAAAGGGCGGTATATAATCACCAAAAAAAATAAGTGATGAATAAGACATATATCTCACAAAAATAAAAGTAAACGAGAAACTCTCACGCTTACCTTTAGTTTTGCGCACTTTAAACTCCTGTATAAAGGTTTAAAGAATATTGTTAATTCATTCCATAACTAAAATCATATTTATAATACATTATCTGATACTTTTATAACATCTTAACACTCATTAATTAATAATATTTCATTATTTTCATTGTTTCGGGTGCGTTGGTTTTATAGTTTCATGATTGGTTCATTTGTGTATAATTATGGATTTTCTTGTCAAATAGAAATAAAACTCCATAAGTGAAATGAAATGGTATTTATGCACTTCCAAAAGTTTAAATGGTCTTATATATCTTTTTTATTTCTGACATGAAGAAAATTCATTTGATAAAATGTTAATGATAAATGTTTAATTTATTTTGGCAGTTTTTCCGACCATGGAGAACTAGCTTCGTTTTATTGAATTTTATGTGTGTATATATATTAGTTATAGAACATGAAAATGGTCATAATATACCTTTTGCAATCCGATTTAACCAGAATAATACTTTTATGACCAACCTTGAAGGCGGTAATGGAAAACGAAAAATCATTATTCAGAGAGATGATTAACCGCCATAATTCAGACAATGGTTTCGTTTCTTTGAATAAGAGGAGGTAATAAAAGAAATGAAATTAAAATATTCCATTAGCAACATAACATTCAAGTATATACATGATAGTATTATGCCTTGATGGATGAAAGAGATGAGAAGGTAGGAAAAAAAAGAAATTAAGAGAGATTGTTTGAGAAAATTACCTCTTGAATATCACCTCCTTGAAAGATTCCTTAAAGACCTTTAAATTGGTCTTTGGGTGAGACCAGGATCATTTGGATGTGGGGAGTGGGGAGGAGAGGGTTTGGCAAAGATTTAAGGAGTTTCAAGGTTTGTGAGGAGAATGGGTGGTGAGGAATGATATTTATACTTGAGGGGTGGTTTTAAGTGATTAAATAATTATTATTTTATATTTAAAGCCAACCACATTTGGGTGGCATTGATTCCAACAAATTAGATTGATAATTATTGTAAAGGATGGTTATGATCGAGAGAAACACATCAACCACCCATTGAAAATTGTAGTTTTTAGGTATTTTAAGGTTTTAACTTTTAACTTTAACCCATTTTGTAATTTTACCTATATTGCGGTAAATCTTTTTTTTTTACCACGGTAACTTTTTAACGCCTAAAAATGAAAATGACCCTACTATCTAAAATTTGAACATTCTGATTCCAAATATGGAATCCATTATACCAAATTCAATTCACGAAATTGGCAAAATTAAAAACAGAACTCGCAGACGCGACAAAAAAACGGGTTTTCAAGAAATGTATTTTTCAAACAAAAGATAATTTTATACAACTCTATGACTAATATTAATCATTGTATGAAACTCAATTAATATTTAATGATATATAATCAATACATTTCATTTAAAACATTCTCATTAGAGATTATTTTAATTAATTAAAAATGACAAACATTATATACTTAAAAACAGTTTTCAAAAAAATCTCATTTTTAAACCCAAAAATAAACTCATTCTAAAATACAATATAAAGTTGAATCAAAAGCATTTAAGTGGATGAAATATAACTAAATAATTCTTATGTTACTTGAAATCAAATTCAAAACATAATGGGACCTAAATTGTTTAATTTATTGAAAAGAAATGTTATTTTTACAAAAAAACGGTATTTTTCATTATTCACTGAAAATCCAATATTTTCCAAAAAAAATCAAAATTTCACCCAAAGTAAAACTTGATATTCTGATTTCAAAAATGAAGTTTATTTTATGAAATTCATTTTCTAAAAGTTCCAAAAATTAATTATAATATTCACTCACAAAATGCAATAGAAATCATTTTTTTAAGAAAATGTATTTTTGAAGAATAAAATAACTTTCTAAAAATCTAGTAATTATTTAAAAAGAATTAATTAATACATTATCAATGAGTATGACAATTCTATATTTCATAATGTCATTAATACGATTCATTTCTGCCAATTTAATGGCTAGGTTATAACGGTCACATTTAAATAATAATATTTAGTCGTTTGTTTAAGCTCGATGTGGCGTAACTTGTATGATTTTGAAGATGGTGTTTCGTTTAAAATCTCGGAATGTTACAATATTTGATATCAATGCCTCTCATTTCTTCACATTTGTCCATATTGTGGAATTGTTGAATCTTTCAATAGAACTCATACCTTATGTTCTGAAGACTGTTACGCCTCTCGGGACGAAGAGAGAGCAGGGTCTCTAATGCCTTTCTTGTACTTTCTCCTTATCAGAAGTCGAGCTTGCTTGGGACTTTTTGTTCTGGATATGAAACCTCTCAATGTCATTCTCGGGATGGATTGGCTCATTGTTCAAAAAGCTCATATCGACTGTTACCTTCGATGGGTTTCCTTTACAGGCCCCGATGGGGTGTGTCGTATCTTTCAGGTAGAATGGGACCCAAGGTCGAGCCGAGCCGGACCTCTTCCGGAGTTGAGTAGGATGATATCCATGTTTAACTTTAAACTGGAACGGGTATCTTCAGGAAGTGATCTTCCTCCAGTAGTTGTTGAGTTTCTCAATGTGTTTCCGTTACTTTTTGGGGTTACCGCCAGTAAGGAAGGTGGAGTTTTTTGTCGACTTGGTACAAGGTACCCAGCCCAAATCTATTCCATCTTACGGTATGACACTATCTGAACTAAAGGAGTTGAAAACCCAATTGGACACCTGTTGTCCAAAGGCTTCATCTGAATCAATGTGTCGCCTTGGGCAGGACCTGTGCCATTTGCCAAGAAAGCTAATGAAACCCTTTGCCTTCGAGTTATAGAAAACTCAATCGAGTCATGGTCTAGAACAAATATCATTTGCCCCAAATTGATGGTTTGTTTAACCAGTTGAAAGAGACGAAGTGGTTTTCAAAGATTGATCTTCGGTCTGGTTATCACCAGCTTAGGATCAAAGAATATGATATTCATAAGATTGCCTTCAAGAGCAGATATGGCTATTATGATAATATTGTTATGTTTTTTGGTCTAACCAATGCTCTTGCACTGTTCATGGCATTGATGAACAGGATTTTCCATGAGTACGTCGATTCTTTTGTAGTGGTATTTGTAAACAACATCATGGTTTACTCTAAGATCGAGGAGGACAATGTACGTCCTTTGAGAGCAGTGCTTGACATCTTGAGAAATCATAAACTTTATGCGAAGCTTTCTAAATGCAACTTCTGGATGCTAGAAGTAAAGTTTTAGGGATACGTGGTTGTCAAACATGGTATTTCAGTCGATCCTGAGAAAGTAAAATTTATTCCGACTTGGGAGGAGTCACGGAATGTGTTTAAGATTCGGAGCTTCTTAGGTTTGGCGGAACATCGTCGCCGTTTTGAGAAAAAATTCTATAAGTCGGTTTCTCCGATGACCACTCTTACTCAGAAAGGAGTAATGTTTGTTTGGGATTCGAAGTGTGAGGCTTCCTTTTATGAGTTAAAGTGACGGTTGACTCCAGCTACTATTTTGACTCTTCCTCAAGTCAGGTAGGGCTATGTGATTTTCTGCGATGCATCAAGATCGGGGTTGGGTTGCGTTCTTATGTAAGGTGATCATGTTGTGGCTTATGATTCTCATCAACTTAGACATCATGAGAAGAACAATCACACACAGGATCTCGAACTCCCAGCTACGATGCATGCCCTGAAGAGTTGGCGGCATTACCTTTTCAGCGAAAGGTTTACCGTTTACTCCGACCACAAAAGCTAGAGTTATATTTTCTCTCAAAGAGATTTGAACCATCGGCAAAGACGATGGGTGGAGTACCTGGAATCTTTTGATTTCAACATTGCCTACACTCTTGACAAAGGAAATGTCGTTGCTGATGCTTTGAGCAAGAAACTTTCATCTCGGGCCGTGAAAGAATCTTCCAAGTGGAAATTGATAGCCCTTTTTGCTCGTATGCATTTGGGAGTCCGGGAGGATGAGACCGGGATTGCTTTGGCAAGTATTCAATTGACACCCTCACTTCTTGAGATAATTCTTTAAGAACAGCATCTCAATGACGAGTTTTGGGGCATTAAAGATTCTTTATATGGTGGGGAGACCATCAGCGAGTGGTCTCAGTCTTCAAAGGGTATCCTATGCTTCCGGAGCCAGTTTGTCATTCCTATACCTTTTAGGAAGGCTGTGATGGGAGGTTGCCATAATTCTCAGTGGGTGGTACGCCCTGGGCACCAAAAATATGTTTTATGATATGAGGTGACGATTCTGGTGGTCCGGTATGAAACAGGACATTGTTGATTTTGTTTCCCATTGTTATACTTGTCAAAAGGTCAAGGTCGAGCACCAGAAGCCTTCAAGTTTGCTTCAGCCCCTCCAATGCCAACTTGGGAGTGGGACAAGATATCGATGGACTTTGTGGTCGGGTTGCTACGTACACCTAGAGGAAAGAATGCGATATGGGTGGTGATTGACCGATTAACCAAATCAACTCACTTTATTCTCAATCGTGATACGACCAAAGTTGAAGACTTGAAAATCTGTATGTTCAAAAGATCATTGGATTGCATGGAGTTTCGTCTACTATCGTTTTCGATGGGGATCCCCGATTTACTTCTCATTTTTGGAGAGGCCTTCAAGAGGCAACGGGATCCTAGATAAAGTTGAGCACGACATTCCATCCTCAAACGGATGATTAGACGAACATAGTGAAGTTGTCGGAAGTCCCTTGCGCGCAAGAGAGGACGATCGTCGCTAGGGAAAGCAACTCCCAATGACAGAGAGGGCAATCATAGTGGGTTGAACGTCATGTACGATCACAACGAAGAGTACTCAGACGACGAAGGCAATCACTGGGAAGAGGGGGGGAAACGATCACAGCAAAGATGTGATCGGTGGAAGACACCACCACCACTAGGACGTGTGCGCTGGGGAACGCGATTTTAGCTGGAGAACGCGGTGGCTGTTATGGAAGACACGAATGGAGCTAGCCGAATGTTAAGAGGTGGTTGTGTTTATTTTACAGCAGTTGTGATGTGTGTCGCGACTGTCGTGGGACGATCGTTGCAAGGTTGGAAAGAGGCGAGGACGATCGCAACATACTATTGTAAGAAAAGCGAACACTAGGACGACTCACGGATTAAGAGGAGTCAACGAGGCCGAAAGACTGTTTGGTGCGAACTGTTGTTTCTGAGGAAAAGAATAATAATAATAATAATAATAATAATAATAAACAAATTAAAAGATGATGCGAGAGCTTCAAATATTTTCTAAAGGCTTTTCTAGGAGACGGGCGGGGATTGAGAAGTTTTGTGAGCTACAACTCAACCCAGAGGAACGAAAGAAGATTTTCCCATACCATGCAAGGCATCCAATTTATTCAGGACAGTTTACACGTGAGCAGAGGGAGTGGGAGCAATTACTGTTGCAGTCAAATGAGAAGAAAACTTCTCAAAAGATTCAAGGTTCGGAGGAACTAGCGGTGGAGCAGACAAATGAGTTACAGTCACAAGAGGAATAATGATCAGTGTCCAAAAAACAGAGTTTGTCAGCTGCAGCATGCTCTGTTGGAAGCGGCGACAAAAATGAGGAGTTCAGGAGGAAAAAAGAGGTCAGTCCTACGCTTGATGACTTGGCTCCAGCTAAATGAGGAGTTTGTCAACGAAACAAGGAGTATAGAAAAACGAGTCGAACTGCCTTCATTTGCTAGGAACAATCCTTTTGGCTGGACCACCAAAGTCGAAGCTTACTACCTGGAAAATCGAGCATCAGAGGACATGAAGCTTCACTATGCACAGATATGTATGGAGACTACGAATTTGTATTGGTTCTTGTCTTGGTTGAATAAAAATTTGTGCTCAACATGAGAGCAACTGAAGCCAGCACTGGACAGATATGGGAAGCATGGGGCAGATAGATATTTCCCGATGGCGGAATGAGGTGCAGCATGGGTTCAAACGAGAGCAACCTGAAGAGATTTTATTAGATCTGCGTTCTACTGATACGCGGGAAAAGATTTTCAGTGAGTAGTTTATTCCTGGTCTGTTCCCTCTTACTGCGGAGATATAGTCTGAGAGCCTCATCGGCTATTCAGGAGTAGCAAGGTATGAAAAAGAGAACTTTCCTTTCTTTCCTCTGAGATAAGGAAGCCAATGAAGTGGAGCGGGGAGGTGATGTTAGCGTGTAGTCCCCAATGAGAACTGGCGATGCAGTTTTGGAATCTCAAATTGTTTTTGATTGTCGACCCAAACCTCTTGCTAGAGAAGTGTCACTAGTTGCGCGAGTTTGGCGTGGAGATGGAAATCACCTCACCTATCTTAGCTCACGTCAAGTTGAATTTAGAGAGGGTCGGTCACCAAAAGTTCATGGCGAGATGAAGGCGGTGAGTGATGCATCACAAGTGGTAGAGCTATCGATTACAGGTTGGAGCTAGCAAGGTGTTAAAGCATCCCAAGCCAGCTTGGGTGACGCAAGGTCTTCTTCCAAAAGCTAAGTGAGCATTAGATGAGCAGCCTTTGGATGATGGGATGCTGGGGAATGGCGACAATGAGGGAACTGTTGCTGTCAGGGGGGGGGGAGCAAGGCTAGATGGGTTCCCTGCTTAATTTGTGTTCAACGCGCGCAGTCGTTGTAGTGACTCTACATACAAGGAAGCGCCTTTTCCTAGACCAACTCGACAACCCCAAGTTGTTTGAAAGCAAATTGACAGTTCGACGCAAGAAATGATTGTCTGGTTTCTGTTGGGTGTGGTTCTATCCCAGCAAATGCAAAAAGGGTTGAAAATCAATGGAAGAGGATACCACTGGCTTCTGTCGTAGACGGGTGCGAAATAGTGGAAACTGTAGTGCACTAGTTACCATATTTTGTTGAAACGGATCTTCTGCAACAATTCAATCTGATGGAAGTTCTTGGCACGTGGATCATCATTTCCCGTCTCTGGGTGGATTAGGAACAACCGTTGGAACTTGATTTGTTTTTTATGTTGTTGAACATGACATTCAAATTAGAGGGGCGTGTCTACAAGGATGAATGGAATATTCAGAAGGGTGTAAAAGATGCTATGGAATCTGGTTGGGACGTTCCAATGACGGTTGTACCAGTGCAAGAATTGTCAAACGAGTTAGTTTTTTTATCCGATATGCCTGAGTTAAGGACAGCATGCCCTCCGAAATTGGTCCTTGTTGCTTTGGAAGTTCGAGGAGGTGTCATGTGGCTCAACGTTGGGGGTGGTCAAGCTGGGATAGTGGCGCCAACACTTGTTGGGTGCATAGCCGAATAGCCCGAAGGAAACTCTATTTTTTGGGCGCCACCATTGGTCCTAAATCCGGATTGTTGATACCTAAGGTGGTGTTTGAAGTTTTTGTTTGTAGGCTGGAAGCCCAATATATGTACCAAGCTATCAACATACAGGGATTGTGCATGAAAGAATAATGAAGATACGCTGTCATTGTAAGGCCAGTGATCCGCATCAGTTCCCTGCTCTAAGAAAATGCCTGGAAAAAGTTGCATTTATGCTTAGACTGCCGCCAAAGCCGCCACCAAGGGTTGTCGTTCCAGTGATTAAGAATAGGTTGTCATGCGAGTACTTAGCATACTGACAAAGCTATTGGAAGTCAACCTTGAGAACAAGGTTTTCAAGGAGAGGGTAATTTTAGGATGTAGGGGCTGTCCAAATGTATCTGCTGGGGGGGTGTGCTGACTAAGTTGTGAGGGAATATTAAATAGGGGCAATATTGTCTTTAATACCTTTAAGTCTGTTGTGAAAATTGTGTTGCCAGCTGCAGTGGTTGGAGGTTGGAAATAGCGGGTTGGGCAGTACGCTGCCTGGGGAGGTATTAAACAGGAGGGGGTGTTGCATGTGGGGGTACGAAGATATTCTGCTCAGCTTGGGAGCTGTTGCAAGGGTGGGTCCTGGGGAGGACTCGGCAGTCTCCACCGGAAGTGGCCATCCACGGAGTTACCTCTCTTCTTCCTCTTCTCCTTCTACCCACCCACACAGTAATTTTCTCTTTGTCTGTTTTGCTGGTTACGATACATAATATACAGTTGTATTCTCCTCGTTTCACCCTTGCAGTATTTTTACCAAACAAAAATTAACAAATAAAGGATTATACCAATTAAAATTCAAAGTGAATTTCAATCGATATCCTAAAAGAGTTTCGGGTATAATAATATTGAGAAATGTAAACAGTTCTATTTAATTATAGCAACAAAGCTAATGTCCCTTTATATGCTAAAAGAACTCAGAATGTGTTGGTAAAGAAAAATATAGAGTTACATTTGTTACCAAAATGATCTCAAAAGAAAAGTTTGATGGGATTATTCTAAGAATGATGATGATTATGTACTTCAAGAGTTCTAAGTACACAAAAAAATGTTATAAAGATGATAACATTTGATGTTGTGAAATAAAGGGGTTTGAATACCCTTTCAAGGAGTTGAACATTAGGAATATGATTTCTAAGTCTCGCCATTATTCAAATTTTCTTTTTTTATAAATGTTACTCAATAAAGGAGTTTAGTGGGAGGGTTTATGAGATTGCCACATAGGGATGTGACAGGAATTACATGGAGATGTAATGCGTTTAACAAAACCTAAAAATTGTAGCAAACATAAGCCTGATCATCATATGTGATATGGTCATGTATGGTTTTGTCATATATTCTTAAAAGAATTTAAAATATAAAATATAAAATATATCATGCATACAAAAAAGCAGACTCCATAATATCATTTTTTTCCATGTTGGCTCCATATCTTACTTGGAGTAAAATAATAATTAACCTCACAAAAATTGAGTTATCCTTAACTGATGTTCGTCATGGAGTATTGTAGGTTGTAATGAAATGTTAAGGTTAGCGCGAGTAGGATTTTATATAGAGATACGGAATATTCCCATGTG
Organism: Viscum album; assembly: GCA_963277665.1. Taxonomy (NCBI): domain Eukaryota; kingdom Viridiplantae; phylum Streptophyta; class Magnoliopsida; order Santalales; family Viscaceae; genus Viscum; species Viscum album. The sequence continues at coordinate 1,886,389,436 of OY728132.1, forward strand.
GCGAGTTCTATACAATAGAGGACCCCCCAAGAATATAGCACATGGAGTGTCATGCACTATGACTTTGGTGTGCTAAGGGTGCATATTTCATATTGAATTTCTATAGTTGAGGTGAGATACCTAGCATGAAAACCTTCATAGTTTGCTACCTTATGTAATCCTTGAGGCCAGGCTAATCAAGGGGTGGTTCGGTATGTTGCTGATCATGTCGTCTATTAGAGCTTAACCCAGATGGGATTTGTCCACTCATATGATGAGTATGACATCACGTCCCAAAATTGATATAGACTAAGAAGTATATATGATGTGTTTATCTATTTGGGTGAGGGGCATGTGATGTGTTCATTCAATTAATATGAATAACATGTGATGTATTCATGGACCTGGTCAGTCTATACACATAAAAGTAGTTATAGAGGATGAACATACTTCATGTCCTATGGTTACTTAATGTATTGGAGAAAACGATTATATGAAAATGCATGCTTGCATATGATACAACTCGTGGACATAGGTATAGAGATACATGTGTTTGATGGAGATCGCGTCAAATCCCTTCGTAGTTTGAGTAGTATTGGCGCTTTGCTAAAGGCCGCTCCATTCTTACATTTATGGATTCAAGAATTTATAATTTTTATCAATGTTACAAAAGTGCATGGGGTCACACTTTGAGAGCTATCACAAGTGTTTTGGGGGAGATATCTGAAAGAAGTTCTAGATAGATTTTCAAAAGTTGTTACATATGATGTACCATGTGATGAAAATGAAGGATGGTTGTTAAAATGGAAGAGTAAGCAACCTAATACCCAAGATGCCTCTGTAAGGGAGGACTTGGTGTTTATTTATAATGAATGGTAAAGATAACATGATACCTCAACTTCAATGCGAGCCTCACATCCTCTTAACACTCCCCCTCAAGCTCGGTGTACCTAGCTTGGATACACAAGAAAACAAAAAAGAAACATTCTCACACTCCTAATACTCCCCTGGACATGCCCGGTTTGAATGCATAAAAAAAGACTAAAAAGAATAGTATCCCCGTATGCATGGCCCACTGGTTTTGCTCCACCTGCTGCGCTCTCGCCCATAGCTGCTAAAGAAAAGATGACCATTGTAGAACTCTCATGCTCCCATACTGAGGACGACCCTTGCTTGAAGATGTCGAATGAAACGGCGATAGACAAACGACCTCAAAATGTTCGGGTGAAATGACGCTCAACTAGCGGACCCAAAAGACCAAGTGATACGGCATCCGACTAGCGGACCCTAAATTGTCGAGGTGAAACAGCTTCCGACTTTGCGAACCCAAATTGCTGAGGTGAAACGACATCCGACTAGCGGAGACAAATTGTCGAGGTGAACCGACGTCCGACTTTACATACCCAAATTGTCGAGGTGAAACGGTGCCCGACTAGCAGACCCAAATTGTCGAGATGAACCGGCGTCCGACTAGCGGACCCAAATTGTCGAAGTGAACCGGCGTCCGACTTTGCAGACCCAAATTGCCGAAGTGAAACGACGTCCGACTAGCGCACCCAAATTGTCGAGGTGAACCTGCGTCCGACTTTGCGGACCCAATGATTCTAGTTTACAGCAAAGGTGGAACACCAGGGAGCAGCGGAGAAACTAATAGAGGCAAAGAATTCATTTTGCGGCAGGTTGTGTGCAAGCAATAAGCAGATCTAGAGAATCCGATCAGGGAGGGGTGACGCTTTGGTCGTGCACAACTGGATCACGAAGGGGGCATGAGATCAGGAAGTAGGGTGTCATGCATGGAAGATCGGACGCGCAAGGGGGGTTGTCGCACTGGGAGGGAGATGCACAGGGAGGGACGACAGAGCGGTAGGGAGATGGGAGTGTCGTCAATCTAGATGGAGGGGCGGCGAGTCGTAGAGAGTTGTTGCGTGGGAGGGGAGCCACGCCTGGAGGTGACGAAGGGAGTCACCGTGGGTGGGGGGCGGTCGGCGGCCCATCCTAGCTGGAGATGGGAATGTCGCACAAGGAGAGCCGATGCGCAGGGAGCGGTCGTCGCATTGGAGGTGCAGACGCGTACAGGGCGGTCGGGGAAGTCCGTCGCGCAAGAGGGACAACATTAGGAGGGGGCGTTGGGGGTTGTCGCGGTCGACATAGGAGGGGCGTCGGGGGGTGTCACGACCAACAGGAGGGATCGCACCGGGAGATAGCAGGGGCGGCGTTGTTGTGACGGTGGCCAAAGGCCTAGGGCCGCCGCCACCCCCAACAAGGGAAATACATAGGTGTCCTCCAAGAAAAAAAGAGGGGGGAGGGCTAGAATTAGATAAGTGCCTCTGATACCATGTTAAAATGGAGGAGCAAGTAACTCAATATCCAAGATGTCTTTCTAAGGGAGGTCTTGGTGTTTATTTATAATGAATGGTAAAGATAACATGATACCTTCGATGTGGGCCTCACATCCTCTAACACTCTCCCCCTCAAGTTGGGTGTACCTAGCTTCGATACACAAACAAACAAAAAGGAAACATTCGCACGCTCCTAATAATGGCATTTCCAAAAAGGAGTTTTGATATGGTTTCACAAGTTGCTAGATGTGATGTGACATAAGGTGAAAGTGCACCAAGTCTATGAGGAATTAGTACAAATGGAAGATGGATGGATTTGTGCTCTAAAGAAACCACCACGAAGTAGTGGTTTAGACCATGTCATTGTCTGCTCTTGATTGCATTATGACGTTGTGTGAGAATTCTTGCATAGGATTATCACATTTTGTGATGTCGCATGGGAATCAATCTGAATCATTTCCAAATGCCATAGTAGTCAGCTTGTCATCATAGAATGATTATTGTGGGGAGTTTAAAAGCATAAAATGGATGTTTAAATGTAACATTCATTATTGGGATTAAACTGAATGTTTCAAGGGAGTTGAAATGTAGGAAAATTTGGTGAAACATATAATCAATATATGGCTGAACGTTTTGTTCCTGGAGGCCTATTTAAATCGGTTCAATACTCTTTCATGGGGCTGGCAATCATTGGAACTTCTCAAGCTAATACTCTCCTTTCTCTCATTCTTTTCAACCTTTAACTAAGGATCTAGTAGACCCGGGCGTTGAGTGAGGCCCTACCCGAGCGTTGAGTGAGGCCCTACCCGAGCGTTGAGTGAGGCCCTACCCGAGCGTGGGCAATCATTAGAAGTTATCATTATTAATGCATGTCTTGAATCATGTACTTTGATCCATTGATTAAGACCATGATGAAATATACCCACGGTGATGTAACATATGTTTTTTATGTAATAAGTGATATGATATTAATTGAATAGTCAAGAAAAGATTTGTCACTTTCGATTTAATGGAAGAAGATATCGCTAACTCTTTGATGGAATGAAAGGTTCTGAATAAATTCCAATCATGATGATATAAGAAAACTTATTTATAAAAGTCGAAGAAAGTTAGATCAAACATATAAGATGATGACATGTGTATACATCGTATTTGATGAGATATTTGATGAGAAAGAAATTGTATTATATAGTTGCATTCATAAGATGTTATCGTTGCGAAGACTCATCTTTTCTTTATAGGGTCCATGATGTCTTGCTAAATATTGTTCTTGGTCAGTGGGTTGGACCTAATACCATTAAGAAAAAAAGTCTAGAGGATCACACACTAAATGTATTCATAAGCTCATTAAATTTAATTGAATCTAAGCTTAAAAATAAATTTATTCTCAGTTTGCCCTCAGGGTGCAACTCAGTTGTAGCTGCCCCTGTGAGTCTTGGTGAGGTCTCGTGTTCGAGTCTCGCCAAGTACATTCATGCATTGTATGTTGTCTGTTTTTCTATATATTGTAGCCCCTTTCCCCGAATAAACTGAGGCTTTGACCTTAACTTTTAAAAATTTATTCTCGGTTTGTGGAATAATATTTATTTAAGCTATATTAATTGTAAATTCAATCACAAAATTATTCAAGTCAAGAATAAGTTATTTGAATCTCTATTTATTCATAAAATAAATAAATATAATATTTATTTGAATAAATAATTATTCACAGGTTTAATGAAAATGATATTTATTTTATCCAGCAAACATAATTTTATTGTTCAAGGTTTGATAATATTTATGGGAGGATTTGAATTGATTTAATGATTAAATAAATATATTTTAATATCATTTAAATAAATATTTATTTATTTTATTTAACAAATGATGTTAGAATAATACATATCACCAAAAATCATAATAGTTTTATTATTATTTCGATGGAGGTGACATAGGGTTTTTATGAGAGTAAATTAAAAGAAAACTCGAGCAATTTTTTCAATTTTAACCTACGTATAAAAACTCAAACGTGTCATGTCATTTGTTTGATATGCAATTCTTATTCTATTTAATTCTCCCCTCAAGACCAAGAGAGAGAATTAAAGATAATTTTTCCCACTAAGTTTCAAGATAGAGAATGTAAGAGATTTCTGAGTACGAAAAAGAAAGGATAAATTGAAATACTTGATTCCCTCGTGCTGGCACCCGAGATATCAAGAACGAGTTCAGAGCTTCCCGAAACACATGTAGATGTCGTTAGAGGAATTCACATTCGCATCTTTGAAGCAGCGACAATGTTAACACAAACGATGATCAAGTCGATGATTTCAACCACAAGCAGAAATCAAACCAATAATAAAATAATCTAAATATTTATTTTTATTTAAATAATTAATTATAAATTATGTGTGATGATTCTATTAAGACACAATTCAATTTTGTCTAGTTTAGCCAAAACTATATTAAATGGGCATTGCATCCCACCAATTCCAAGTGGCATCCAAACAATCACACTAATTTATAACTATTATTGTGTTTTGATTTATTAAAATTCATCTTAAGGGTCCAGTTCTTAATGATCGAGCCCATTTGTGAATTAGGGTTTATAATAGTAAATAATTGACAAGAACATAGATTATTTATATCTTTTATTAAGTTTAAATGAAATAAATAAAATAATATAAATAAGGGTGTTTGATCGGGCCTTATCATGAGGTTTTATTTTTGTATATTTTTTGTTAATGCAATTATATATGTGTGTGACATATAATATAAATATGTGTATATATAGTAATATATATGGGTGTAATAGTTTTAACAATATTTATATTATAAAAAAAATAAAAACTTAGGGGGCAAACCTCGCGCCCCCGAATATGGAAGCTTTATCCGGCAAGAAGCCGAAGGGCTAAAAGTAAAGGGTTGGTCATCAAAGGCAAACCGGTTCATTAATTTAAAAAATATTATTCTTTTTCCACTAGAATTGCATAGTAAATAAAAGGCATGTGCTTGTAGGGAAGATATCTAGCATACCTATATTAGATTTTCAATTTCTAGGCCTATTTCGCATGAGTGATTTTTAATGGAATATAACAATGAATGAATTGAATGAAGGAATGGAATAAAAACATCAATAATTTGGTTACATTTATTAGTTCCATGATTAGTAATTTCAAGTGTTACCTATACGTCATAAGCAATTTTTCGAAAACATGATTAAAAACATTCATGCAAATTATAAATGATCAAGTATTCATAACTTTGAAATTCAATTAATTTCTTTATTATCCATAGATTCTTAATTCTACCCTGTATTTCTCTAAAGATTGTATTTGGTTTCATCTAATAATTCATACTCATCCATTAAGAGATCCATAACTGTTGGTTGGAATTATAATTATCTTTCAAAATCATTTAATGTCTTAAAAACTGAAGGTTCTGAGGACAGCGAAAGCTTGACAGTGACCAACTCAATTTTTTGACCGATAAAATAAATTCGAAGATTAATTGATATGAACATCGGAACCAAGAATGCATATATCACATATTATTTATAATCAATTTATATAGATTAAGAATGACCCTGTGTTGGAATTCTTTCTTCATTGATGAATTGGTTGACCGCTTCTTGGTATATTGTCATTGCCGCAAGAAGATTCAAGGGTAGAATCTATTTAGCGGTGATCCACACATGCTCCGCAAACCTCCAAACATCATCGTAAAAAATTTTGAGTGCTAACACTGATGATTCTAACACTTGCATCATTTGTGGTTGATCACAATATAATCCTTCAGGGTGAGAAGGAATCTATTTAGCGGTGATCCACACATGCTCCGCAAACCTCCAAACATCATCGTAAAAATTTTCGAGTGCTAGCACTGAAGATTCTAACGCTTGCATCATTTGTGGTTGATCACAATATAATCCTTCAGGGTGAGAAGGAATTGCTCTAGGTTCTCTCTAGACTTTACAGGGTGGTAAAGAAGAATCGCTCTTCATTTTTGAGAGATTTCTAGAATAAGACATCTTTAGGGCTAGAGATGATTATCTAGAATTTCGTTATGCACAATAATTATAATGACACAACTAAGCTTGGCTAGAGTTAGAGTCACACCCCGTGTCACTATAGGGATACTTATTTTATATTATTTCAATTAATTTTGGGGGCTATTTGAATTTTTCTATGTTTTGGATTTGAATTACAATTTTCAGGTTGTTGGGGATTGTTAGGCATGTGGGGTGTGTGATGGCAATGATAGGAATAAGTGAGGGCTAGAGGAGTGTCCAAGTGTCGAGACAGTAGGGGCAGCAAAGTCTTTTATTCTTTTTTAGAGGGGGTGTAACTGCCAAAGGGCAATGTTTTACTTTTACTATATTAGTTTGTTGGGGTGGTTAATTGGCTGAGTGGGCTAATAAATAGGGGAGCCGATGTATGAAGGGGGGACAAATCATTTTGAATTAGCTTGACAACAGGTTCGTCGGTGGTCTTGGTTGGGCTCTCGGGAGGGTGGTCTTCTCCCCCAAGTTTCTTCTTCCTCTTTCCCTATCTCCTCTTTCTCCTACCATTGTAACTCCACTATTGGTTCTGTTTAGCAACTAATACACAGTCTACGGTTGTTTTGGCTCTCTCTCTCACATGCTCTCTTGTATCTAACAATTTGGTGACTCCGTTGGGGAGTATCGTGCGAGAGAGACGAACAATTGTTGGGAAACTATTCATTGGAGATGAAAATTAGAGGCAAAGACGTCTTGCATTTGGAGTAGCGGGTTGCATACAACGTACCCAAACAGACGTTTCCGAATTGTTTATAAGAGAACGACAGAGTTGATTTTTCTTTTCGCGTGAGCAGGAAGAGAAAAAAAACGAAGAAACCGACTCTGACCCAGTGGAGTAGAGAGGCACACTATTGCATTGCGTCTCCGTCTGCGACGTGTTGTGCTAGGTTCTAACCTGCTGCTAGTTCGGATCGCATCTAAGGTGAGGCGAGAATCGTTTGCAGTAGAGAAACGAATGCAACTGCTGAGTCGGTTGTGGAAGTGGGACGCTTTCACTGGGAAGACGTTGGTGATTGTGTAGCGCAATCGCAAGAGGGAGTGGAACGCGCCTTTAGGAGAGGCGAACCTTTGTTGTGTCGTTTAGAGCTGGACGTAAGCTGTGTACAGAAGTGCCGCAATTACAGGAAAAAAATCCGAAGCGGCTTCATTGCGGTAGAAGTCACGGAGCAGAGAGAAATTTAAAAAAAAAAACACAATTGCTGAGACACGTTAGGCAAACCGTGCGACAAGCATGCGATATGGCTCTGCAATTTGACAATGTCGTTTGGCATGGTTGGTGGCTAGTTGATGCACAGTTTACCAAATCGTGTGGCATAACCGTGCGATCTGCCTAGAATCACTTAAAAATGATTTTTCGAAAATGCCCCTTCGATTTTGAAAGCATTAGGGCTTCCCTTTATCTCCCTCACATTTGGCCAAGATAGGCACGCATTAAGGGTGTTCCTCCCTTATCCTTGCTCCTCAAGCCTTCATTCTTTCCATTTTAGGTGATTCTCCCAAGGTAAAGTCCTCATTTCCTTCTCCTTCCCTCCCCTCTCCCCTTCTACTTTGATTTATACCTCTCCCGCAAAACCTAGGGGGTCGGGGTTCAGATTTAGAGTTCGAGATGAATTATTAGTGGGGTTTTGTTGTATAGGGCTTGCTTGGGACCTCGAGGCATGTTGGAGTGTTCGCCATCGTAGGAGACGACTTCTCGGTTGATTTCCGTTGAACCAAGATGGTTATTTTTGGGCATTTTCTTAAAATGACATGATGTTTTATGCTTGATGTTTCTAGATGATTTATCTGTATAATTATACCTATGTATGATAACTAAAATGAATTACATAAAGGTTTGAATGGGATTTCAATTGGCATAAAGCTTTTACTTGGCACTTCAAGTGGTGCTTGAAAGCTTGTAGGAACCGAGCGCAGCGAAAGCGCGGGTAGGGCATGCCCAACTCGGTTTTTTGTCTTAATCGATGAATATTTCAAGATGTACATGACGTAGACGTCATGACTAACATAATTAATTCAAGGATTAATTGATAAAAGAACCTCAAACCAAAACGCAAGATTATCACATATGATTTAAAATTAATTTAAGTAGTTTTGTCCCACCGTTGGTGAGGTGGGGTGGTAAGGCTTTGAGGAGGGTGGGGAGCAGGTCGCGAGGCCCGAGACCTGCAAGTTTACTACGATTTTCTTTATTGTGTTTTGTCCCACGATGGCGGATGTCATTGACCTATTATTAATTTAAGCAGTTAAAGAATCACCTTGCGATGAATTCTTTCTTCGTTGATGAATTTGTCAACGTCTTCATCGTACCGTCGTTGCGTCATAGAAATGTAGATTCTCTCTTGCGGTGATCCACACGTGCACCATAAGCCTCGAGGCGATGTCATAGGAATCTCTAAGTGCTGGCACGGAAGATCCCAACGCCTGCGTCCTTCGTCTTTGATCGCCATGAGAATCCCTTCAAAGAAGGACTCTCCTTGTTCTCTCTAGAATAGAGAGAGATGGCAGATGATGATCTCTCCCCGTTCTTGAGAGCATTCTTAGAGAGGAGCTCTCCAGGGCTTGAGAGGATGCTCTAGATGTTATGCACAACCAAACAAATGGCAAGCGTTAGGATTGAAAAAAATATAATTGGATTTAAATAGTGTTAAGAGTTAAAAAATAATAATTGCACATAGACCCTTATTATTTTCTTAATCCCCAACAAAGCACATATCTAAATAATAATATTATTATTATTATTTGGCTTAGACATGCGCAAAACAAGCGGATTAATTAAACATTGTTTCTTTAAATAGCCTAAAATTTATTCAAATAATACTTAATATATATTATTTCTTCATGGACCTATTAAACTCAGTCCATCATTCCTCCACAATATTTATTAGTCCTTGAATAATGATTATTTATTTAATAAATAAATATCATTGCATTATTTGCCAATAAATAAATAAATATTATATTTACTAAATAGCAAATAAATATTTATTAAATATCATACTCAAGTATTCTCGCGAATAATTAGTAACTCAATATATGCGACCAAATAAACATGAATAATTATTAAATCATGTACGAGAATAAAATTTATTCAACATATTAAATAATAATATTTAACTGAAGGTTCTAGATACACTTAGTGTGTGACCCTCTATGCCTCTTTCTCAGTGTCATTAGGCGAAACCGTCCAAAGTCCAAAGTTGGCATTTAGCAACATGTCAAGGCACTCATTGAGAAAGAAGTTAAATATCGCAACGACATACAGCCTCATATGAACGCTTAATGTATAATATAATCTCTTATCACAATATTTCTAATCAAGCAAATTGCATTTTGGTGTCATCAACCTAAGTGTTCGATGCTTCTTTCTTTGACTTTCTGAAAATGAACATGCCTACAGAACACAATGGTCATGGATTTATTTAGGTTGTTTCATTCCCATCAAATGGTCTAAAATATCAACATTCGTTAAAGAATATAAGAAACAAATCTTTTCTCGAGTTATTCATTAATGCAATATCACTCATTACGCACTACTTCACCACGAACATATATCTTCACGGTTTTCATCAATACATCAAAGTAGGCAATGATAATATTCAATATTAATAATCTTAAAAAGCCTTAAGGATCAATACACGTCCGTAGATAGGAACATCTAATGACATAAATGTGGATTTCCTACTGATATACCGTGTTCTCATAATCTCACTGGAAATTACCGAAGGCATACACCATGAGAAAGTGTCACAAACTCTTACGAGTCTCCACCCCTGATAGCCTATATCATTTGTGTCTCATCAAATGATATCATCCAACTATATAACATACATATTTTAAAAATATTGTTGTGGCACTTCTAGGTTATCATTATAGCAGAGAAACTCTATGACCTTTCAGTGCGACAGTGACTCTTAGGACATTATCACATCATATTTCACGCAAAATAACAATCATGATGTGATAAAAAGTTTATTAATATTCAAAATAATGAATACATATAATCATAAAGTATATAGAGGTTGGTTCTAAAGCATAAACTTCAACATACTCTCACTTGCACTGGAACAAACTGTTAATAACCTTTAGTCTGCTAACTCACATGATACTCATGTTTCTGCTGAGATAAGGCCTTAGTCAAGAGGGTCACCGCATCCTCTTCCATGGAAATTCTACTCACCGCAACTTCACCTCTATAAGAAAAAATCCTGAAGAGGTGATACTTCCAGAGTATGTGTTTTGTCCATTGGTGTGACCTTGTCTCCTTTGCGAGAACCACAACTGCAATATTATCACAATATAATATGATAAAGTCTTTACTGTTAAGCACCACATCAAACTCTTGAACGAAGTTGCATATCCAAATAACTTGATGCTTCAAAAACCTCTATATACTCAGACTCCGCTGTAGAATCGACTACTAACTAGTTGCTTTTAACTCTTTCAGCTCACATCAATATAACCTCTAATGACTAGCTCCTCATTTTCTCCATACACCAGGAACACATCCTTGGTACGCCTTAGATACTTAAGGATAGTCTTAGCAACAACCTGGATAAACTCTTTCAACTCATAGCTCCTCTATTGAGACTGAAGACATAACCTGACTGCGACATTTGTGGCATCATCCAAATGTTTCATTTAAAGAGAATTCTTCCTCACTAGACTCTTAGTCAGGCGCTTCGGGAATGGGGTTCTTCAACACATATAATTTCTTTGCATGGTGTAGAAAAGCAAGCAAGCACCTTTGTCGTTCTTCTTGGAAATTAGGGTCAGTGAGAAGGTTATCCTTCTCAAGTATAGATCGCAATGACATAGCTGAATTCATGTGGGTTTTCGTTTCTACAATTAAGATCAGAATTTTAGTACTTTATCTAATTTATAATATTAGATAATAAATATTAAATTTATTAATCTCCCACTATTTTATCAAAACTCAATAGCCCTCACTATTGGTTTTGAAATATCATGTTGCGTAGATATTCTAGTGGCAAGGACTCATATTTCCCATCTCGTAGCACAGACTTTAGCTTCAAAAAGTTATTTGAAGGGTTTTAAGGTGGGTATAATTTTGTCAACAACATTAACTCACAGTTCCTTGATCTGTTGAAGGAACTCCCCAATCCTGAAATCCTCGATTTGAATTTCCCCAACCCTTGTCTCTCAGTTACATCAAGTTCTTTTTTGACAGTCCAACCCTATATGAACTAAGTTAAGTTAACCCAAAAATGATGTTATAATTCTCCGATAATTGAAAGCACCTCAACTTTGGTCAGTAAAACACTTTGAACTATAATTCGATTTTAAACTCAAGTAGTGGGAGGCTATATAAACTTAATATATATACTTGAGGGAATTTTTATCTTTATGCATAAATTGTCAATTTTATCTTCATTACATGATTGTTAATATTAAGTGGGTTTACTTAAGTGATTAATCATGTCTTAGATAATATTTACGTATGATCCAATTTATTTTAATTTCATATTGCATACTAGTTAATTCATTAATTTATGTGATCGCAACAAAACATCTATAATGAAATTAACCATACAATTTGATAAAAATAAAATGACAATAGGTGGTAGGATCATGAGTCTTTTAATGGTTGGTTTATCTGGCAAATGATAAACTAAGCCTCGACCCAGAGGAAAAACGCCTTGAAACATTATTTGGTTTGTGTTGCAGCTTTCCACCTGTCTTCTCATGTACCTCATGGATTAGTTTCATCTCAGCTCCAAAATTCAAACCGCCTCCACTCACATGAGAGCTTCATCCATTACATCTTTTAGTCACATGCGGGTAAGGGGAACCAAAGGATTGGTTTAGGGGTTTTACATAAAAGGAAATTGTGGGCACACAGACCCTTACATAATGAGACGAGGGATGATGCACAGGCCATCAATTGAATTTAACAATAATAATAAATTAAAAGGAAACCAATAGATATGGTCTATGCTCATTGTTAGAAATAAAGGGGGTTGTCCAGGTGGAGTTTGTTATTGGTTGGAGGCTGTTGGTTTGTTAGAGGAGAGAGGAGAATATATTTGGCTGGAAGTTGTTGGGCTGTTAGAGGAGAGAGGAGAATATTCTAGGCTGGAGGGGGACCACCTAAAAATAGTTAGTTTGTTAGAGGGGGTTAAGTGGGCCTTTAAATAAAAGGGGTCAGTGTTTGTAGAGGGGCACGAATCATTTTGGCAATTGCTTGGCAGCAGGTTCGCCGGTGGTCTCGGCTGGGCTCTCAGGAGGGTGGTCTTCTCCTGCGGGTTACTTCTTCTTTTTCCCTTCTTCTCCTTCCCCTACCACCCTACTGTATTTTCCTATATTTCTGCTGTGTTTTCTGCTCTGTTTTCTGCTGTAATTCTGTTGCTATATTCTATATACACAGCTTGCCCCTCTTTTCTCCCTCTCAATTATTTTACATAACACTCATGATCATCAACATACATGCAACAAATTATGCATTTAATAAACCATCATTCAATTCAAATCATTCTTATTTGAGATCTCATTTGAATGTTCTTGATCATTATTTTAAACAAATTAAATAATTTATTTAAAATTGACCAAGTACAAAAAAAATGTACCTTTGGAGGCAACACAATGTGTACCCGTCCGAACAACCCAACGTATATGATGGTCGTATATTGTTTACTAATATGGCATGTAGCATACATGTCTTATCATGTAATTTCATGGCGTGTACTATCAAATAAATGACACACAAACACATGTTATTTATGTTGCGTGTTATGATTTTAATGTGCAGAGTAATCGGTGTATTATGGCTTATACATGATATGTAGTTCCAAATATTTTACAGAAATTAATCAAACATTTAATATATATATATATATATAACTCATCACATGGTGTGTACAAGTCAAATAAACGACACACAGAACACATGTTATTAAGGTTTAAGTAGTATGATAAATTAATTTTAAATTCTTTAAACAGGTAATATACAGTGCGTACTATCCAACTACTCGTCGTGTATAGTTCTTCACCGTCTATCCACATCACACGCCTAGGGACTAGGCGTGTTGGTCTGCACGGCGTGTACCTGGGCTACACGTCAAGTTGTCTACGAGTTACACAATTGTCAGTCACACGTGCCATGTAATAAACACGTAGCATCTTTGACTAATCGACTGTACATAGTGTATGCAAGTTACACGCCGTGTAGTCCAGCTAACTGGGCGCGAGTAATCAAAGGCACAAAGATAAATTACAACACGAATAATGATATACAAATATAACAAGAGAAAAATAAATATAAATAAACATAGTTTTCATAAAGAATAAAACTAGAATATAAAAGTGTGTACTATACAACAACACGTCGTGTAGAGTTCTTCATCATCTATCCACGGACACGCTTCGGGACTAGGCGTGTTGACCTGCCTCAAACATTAGTGGAGTACACGGCTTGTACCTGAGCTACACATCATGTTGGTCTTTGAGTTACCCAGTTACCAGTCACACGTGCCGTGTAATAAACACAACTCGTCTTTGACAAATCGACTATATGTCAAGAACCAACCCGGGTCGACCCTGAACTGACCACCCAAGTCGATCCACAATCCTTCTACTCGTAGGTGTTGGATCAGATGTGTTGTCGACTTCAAAGGGGGCTTATAGTACCAATGTTGAAGAGGTCGAGCTGTGTTTTTTACGGTCCACCTTTGGGACAAGGTGGTTTTTAAGGAGGGGCGAATGTTAGGAATATGTATTAATTGACTTGAGTGGGTTGCTGCCTGTGTAGGGGGGAGAAGCAGTAGTGGTTGCCAAGTCTGTTAAGGGGCGTGGGGACTGTCTGTGTACAACTCCCAAGGGGCAGTGATATCTTTTGGTTGTTTGTTAGTGTTTGTTAGTTGGTTAGGGGGTGGAGATAGCTGGCAGTAGGTTGTTAGATTTTGTTAGTAGTTTGGGTGGTTAGCTGGCTCGAAGGGCCTTTAAATAGAGGGACAGTGTGTGTAAGGGACAAACTCATTTCTGGGTGAATTTTCGCAGCAGGTTACTGTGTGGGCTGGAATGTTGGGATGTACAACAAGGGGAGGGCTCGGAGGAGTGGTTTTCCATGGGGTTTCTCTCTCTCACTCTCTTTTTCTTCTCCTACCTGAACTCTCTCTCCCTCCCTACTGTAATTGTTGTAATTCTATTGTGTTTCCTAATGTATTCAAAAATATAATTCAGTTTAACTTCTTTTTTTCTCCCTCTCTCAATATTTCATGTAACATACATCATCAACCATATCCATATATATGTAAATAAATAATTATCCAATCACATGGGTTGAGTGTAAGGGTGCAACATACTTATAGAAAGAGGATTCATTTAACGAAGGTACCAAACAGGCCCTAGGGTTTAATACAAATAATGATTTCCTATAAAACTCATTTAGGAGACATTTTAAAAATAATATCATACATAACTCCTTTTTCAAAGTGTCATACAGGCCTTAAAATTAGATTTGGAAATCAATATTTGAAATCCCTTTTCTATAAACCCTTTTTGAAACTGAATATTTGTTTTCAATAGCCAATTTGAAATTGTACAATGCCATTATAGATTTAAAACCATTCCCTTTGGGAACACATATGGGTAAAGCCTCTATAAATAGTATATGAGGGATCATGGACATAATTTATACGTAAATAACAAGGAAATCCCTCAAGAAGGACTCTTAAAATTTATAAGCACCCACAATCTCAGATTACATCATACCTCAGAATCAAAACCAAAATTTGTATAAAATTATCTAATGGCTTAAACACCCTTTAAAATATCCAAAACCATCAAAGAAAATCTTTTGAGCATTTAATCTGACATGTAAAACACATACCACCCAATGTCAACCGGAATTAATAGAAAATTATGGGAGCCCACTTTTTAAACTAAACTAATAATTCATAAACATTTAATTCCCATATAATACTCAACTAATACTCACAAAATATACATAATTTTTAGAGAAAGCAATGATAGAAAATTTGAGCATCCTGAGGCATATCAAGTAAAGGAGAAATCATGGAAACACCTACCTCAAACGGACGTCGTTGAAGTGAAACCTTCTAATTCCGAGAGAGAAGGGACCAAGGAAGAGTCTACACGCCCTACAAATCGAAACCAAAAAGATTTAGAACCAAACCCCCACCTAGGGTTTAGTCGATACAACCCCACAACGAGGGAGGAGCGTAGAAACAAGGAGGAGAGGAAGACGGAGGAGAGGAAAGAGATCTGTACCTTAATAAACCCACTTAGGATCGAAAGAGGAGGGCTCAATTTCACGGAGGGAGAAAGGGGGGATCCATGCTTCGGCCTCCCTGGGATTCGACGAGTAAGAAGGGTGATCGGAGAGGCGTGTAGAGTTAAATTAGAAGAGGGTATAATTGGAAATTCCTAAAAAAAAATGGGTGTCACCATGTTTATAAAACTTGTGTGCCTATGATTGGTCAAACCATATGTCAATCATGAAAAATTGTGTGATTGTCGCACGGTTAATATTAATCATGCACTAACCGTGCGACAAGAAGAAATTCTAAAATTTCAAATAATTCCAAAATAAAAGACTTGGACCACAAACACAAAAAATGAAAATAAATAAATAAATAAAATTATAAAGAAAATAATGGTCAGGGTGGGATGAGTTTCATAATGGAGAACCTATGAAAAGAGTCCAAAATCATGGTGCAATACCCCAGTTTTTATATATCTTCCTTATTCCCATGTTTACTTATTATCGTGGATAATATCTAAGTAGATCCTCCCATTATTATGGTTTTATAAATTTTATAAATGCTTCTTTTTTCATCAATTGATTTTTTTCTTCTTTATTGCATTTGTTTCCTTTCAAGGGTAAAAATCCATAAGATTATAAACATATAGTCTCAATTTTTACTAATAATAATTTACAAAATTATATGCACAAAATTATCATTTTAGACGTGGAGGGAAAAATATTCATTGTGAACTGTGAGGTGAATCTTAAATAAAAATTTAATCGTAACTTTGATTTTAAAGTTATAGATTTCCTTAAAAGCCTCAATCTTGAGCTAACTTGAGATGGTATGATTTTGCATAGATAAGTGGGCTCAAACCCACAACACTACTAAACATTTATATAATCATGATTAAATTCTCTAATCATTATAATTTTCTCTAAAATAATTGTGTATAGACCTTAGAGGATTGTCTCACCATGGAAAATCAAGTGATTCACACTTACAGGGCTCAAATATACAGTAAGGTTATGTGATCTCAACCTTGTTCTTAAAAAGCAATACGATCTTGTATGATATCGGATATGATTTATTTACTTCTCTTGAAAATCATCTTTAAATTTGAATGATTTAAATATAGGGGAAATTTAATTTTGTTTCACACTTATCCCTCTGAATTAATTTGATCATATCACATTAAATTTTGATTAAATTATAGGCATTAATTCTTAATCCATACATCCAAATGTTCCCTAAAAAGTAGCATTAGTGAATCCCTAAATCATGGATGAACATATCCAAAACTTGTGATGATTCGATAAATAATGAATCAAGGATTAGGTTTTGAACATTTATAGGGAAAAAACACCCACCACTACTACAAATATGACCCTTATCAGCGCTAAAAAAGCGCATTTTCAGCTCTAAAAAAGTGCTAATAATCGAGGCGAAGTTAAAGGGGGTCCCCTTTAACAATGCTAAAAAAGCACTGATAAAAGGGGTCCTTTATCAATGCTAAAAAATGCTGATAAATGGGTCATTTATCAGTGTTTTTTTAGCGTTGTTAAAGGACCCCTTTTATCAGAGTTTTTTTAAGGCGCTGATAAAAGTTAAAAAAACATAAAAGAAAAATTCTGCATATCAGGGAGGGGCTTCAACAGCGCTTTAAGCCCCTTTTAACAGTGCCCCCACCCCCATCCTGCACACCCCAGCCACCCCCACCCAGCCC
This sequence comes from Viscum album, assembly GCA_963277665.1. Classification (NCBI taxonomy): domain Eukaryota; kingdom Viridiplantae; phylum Streptophyta; class Magnoliopsida; order Santalales; family Viscaceae; genus Viscum; species Viscum album. The sequence goes on from OY728132.1 coordinate 1,886,406,740, forward strand.
ACACGCCCCAGCCGCCACCCCACCCCCTTTAACAACGCTAACAGTAATTCCCCCCACGCGTGCGTGACCTGCCTTTCCCTGGATTCGAACCCAAGACCTCTTGCCTAGGCGCCTAAGCTTTTACCACTCCACCATATTGTTTTACTCTCCATTTAATAATATACCTATTTATTTATATATATATTTAGTTATATTTACTCGTATATTAATATATATTTATATTAACATATATATATTTATATTAATATATATATCCGCATATTAATATATATACACATATATAGTTATATTTATATATTTATATATTTATTCGTATATTAATATATATTTATATTTTTTATTCATATATTTATTTGTATATTAATATATATTTATAAGATCAGTTTTAAATACATTTATAAAATATGTTTTTTTTGTGTGTTTATAAATAAATAAATACATATATACAACACACACACACATATATATTATATGTGTATTTGTAAGTACAATTATACATATTTATATATATTTACAAATATTATATATTAATATGTATATACATATGTTTAGAATATATAGATAATATATATCAGTTTGTTAATACAGATGCACACACACACATCATATAGGTATATAAATATTAATATATTTGTATTTTAAATAAAATGGATATTAGTTTTTTATTTAGACAAGCCTTATATATTGATAAATATACTTTATAAGTAAATATGTTTAATTATTTATTGATAAAATTAAATTTTTATGGGTGAATATATAAAAAATATGTATATATTGTTATATAATTGATTATAAATAACATTAAATTGTGAAAAACGATAAAATTTCAAAGCCATAATATCAATATAAATGTAACCCCTCAGAATAAATTCAGTCCCTGGTGAAAAAGGTCAAAAAGACCCCCTGAAACGAGGTTAAAATTCCATTGAATATTAAAAAAATTGGGTATCTGGACTAAAAACTCAGTTTTGGAGGCCTTATGGGCCTTTTTTGGCCTCAAAAAATGTGACAGAAGGTTTCCTTTAATTAATAGCATGTAGAGATTGTCACAGACTTTGATTTGATATGATGTGGAGCTCAAACGGACACCCGAATCAAAAGTTATGGTCATTTGAAGTTTGAGTTACGTTTTCAACTTATTTTAGATATTTTATTAATTTTTGATTTTTTTGTGTCTTCAAATTGTTATTAAATGATTATTAGTCGATGATAATTATAAAATTATTAATTAATAATTTTTTAAGATATTTTATAAGCCATTTTCACTACATATCTTATATATTAAGTGGAAATGTTTATTTATACTTATCTAAAACATATTTAAAAAATATATATTATATTTATATAAATATTACTATACTTATATATTTATATAAATATAAATATACTTATATGTTTATATATCAATATATCATTTTTTTGTGATTTTTTTTTGAAATATACCCTTTATCAGCACTAGGGAAAAAAGCGTTGATAAAGCCCCTCCCTTTATCAGCGCTGATAAAGGGGAGCCCTTTAACAGTGCTTTTTTTAGCGTTGTTAAACAGTGGCATTGTGAAAACCCAATTTTGTGGTAGTGCACCTTCCATAACTTTGAGTTGGTGGTAAAATAAGAATTTTTTGATCTTATAAAAACAAAATTTTTCTATAAAGGCCATATTCATCGCATCCAAGAAGTTATGGTTGTTGATGGGAAAGCGGGTGCTTATGATTATAGAAAATGACCAAGAAGAAATTATTACATGTTGTGTGATTAATATACACATTATATAAGCTTATAAATAGAAAAAATCATAGATTTTTAGACACCACACAACTAAAGCAGTTGTATGATTCCACAAGATCACTACGGTGGTTATACTAAATCACATGACTTAGGGGGCACACAATTCCACACAACTCGGACATTTATAGAGTATCTCATGATTTCATAAGCTATTTAATGTGGCTGAGTTGGTTTTTTGATATCATTCAATGGTCTGTGTCTTCCTGGTCCGTTACTTTATGGGTTTTGGTTGTTGGAAGTGTTCAAAGGAGGCTCAGAGGGAGTATGGAGAAGTTTGATTGCTAAAGGTTAGAAGAAGGGAGATTGCACATCGTGTAAGTGGATTATACGATGTGAAAGTCGGTTTCACGGCTTGTCCAGAGGGATTCATGATGTGTGCACATTTTACATGTTGTGAAATAGGGTTTCACAACATGTAATATTTTGGGGTTAAAAAATAAAATAGAATGAAGTGGTGACACGTTTTTTAGTGAAAACCAAAACCTGGGTATTACATGACGTGAAAGGGGACTACACATTGTGTAATACCCCAATCATGTGCAGTTTTAAATTTATTTTTTGGTTGAAACCTCATTCATTCGACCGTTCTCCCTTTTTCCTCTCATTTTGGGTGAACCCTAGGCGCACCAGAGTGTCCTTCAGACCCTTCTTCGTCCCTCTTCGATCTATTGATCCCGATGGATGTTCGTTGGAAATCTGTGGTCGATCAGTGGTGAGTTCTCTTCTCTTTCTCATCTATTTTCTTCCGTTCTTCACTCAGGTATCTTCTTCGGGAGTGTTTCTTTGGTTTGGGGTGTGTTGGGTTGTGTTTTTATAGATCCTTGGTGTAGTATAGGTTGATCTGTAGTTGTCGTGGTGTGGTTGTGGTCCGCAAGCGTTCTTCTTTGCCCTGCAGTGCATAACAATTAGAAAGATCCCTTGAGGTAAGATTCCCTTCATTTCTCTCTACTGTTCATCATATGAGAGGGGTTTTACTTCTGTTTATCTATGAATCATGGTTGTGCCAGCCAAATTGAAGATAAAGAATCAGTTAATTGAAATTGAGTGGAAAATGGGGTTTGATTCACATGCTTTTTGCAGCTTTGATATTGATTGTGGTTGTAACATCCCATTACTGATCTGACAAATACATATTTAAACTTGTCATTCTTTTTCATTTTCATTGATCGGGTAGGATTGAGAATGAAATGGGAGGATACCTATAATGGTGAAATCAGAGATTTGTTGGACTCTCAGCTTTAATCGGCCATTTTTTCAGGTTGTAGGAGGGTTACACGTTGTGTAACTATGTTACACGATGTGTAATGGTGCTAAATGCAAGTCAGAAAAGGATTCATGTTGTTAAGGGTACACAAAGTGACGAGCCTTTACACATCATGAATGAGTTAAATATCAGTTTTTAATTCAGAGCATCAGTTTTTAATTTGAGGTGACGCATTTTTTTTCTGGTTATGAAAATTAACTGTTTCCCGACGTGTATTGGGATTACACGTCATGTAATACCCTAACTATGGTTTTAAAACAGGTAGCACCGTCGATATCTCCCTTTTTTCTCCTTTCCAATTTCACTCATCTCGACCTAAATACTTCCCCAGGTGATCTTAAAGCTCTCAAACCCTTCTAGATCTTCTTGTTCAACATTTGATCATCGTTGTGTTGGAAGTGTGATTCCCGGGTAAGCTTTCTCTCTCATTCTTTGTCTTTCTCTCTTTCTCCTCCTTTAGGATTTCAATATATCATCCTGAAATTGATGGATATATGCTCTGTGATGTTGGATTTCATCTCTAGGTTGTGTTTCAAGGTCTTCTAGACCTTCGTTCTCATTGATGGGCTCCATTACAAGTGTTGAGTTTCAGAAAAAATGTAGGTGGTTCCATCCCATTTGGGAAAATTGATTAACCTTAAATTTATTAATTTATTTCAATTTTTTATTTAAATTAAATTGATAAAAATTTATTTCAATTGATTTTATAAAACCCAATTCCAGTGAATTGGGAGATTTGAAATGGTTTTGGCATGAAAATTGAAAAAACCCTCAATTCTATTAAATTGGGGAGCGTTTGTGGAAATTGGTTGATTTAAATTATTTAATTTAAAATATAAATTTGATGGAAGCTATTTCAATTAAATTTTTGAATTTAATTATGTAAATGGATTGTGAAATTGATGGAATTAGTTTTTAATTGCTGTCAAACTTTTGAAAATGGATTAAAAAGTTTTGATAGAAACTCAGTGGTTTTATCTTGTTAAAGAGGCATGTTTTTTTATTAAAAACCCATTTTGGTTTTTAAATGTAAAATTGGCACTTGAAATAGGAGGAATGATATTTAATTACATTTTAATCTATCTTAAAATAAATTTCCCTTCATTGATTGTGTAATAGCACATGCAAACCTTAGGTAATTTGTGAGTTATTTGGACACACTCTATACTTATACAACGTTCTAAAACATAAATATAGTTGGTCACATCCCTGATGGGATGAAGACAAGTTTTCTTTAGACATTGTTAGAGGCACGTGTGTATACACATATTTTCTTGATCACATAGATGGTGTGGAGTCCTATAGCCTATAAATTTCATACCTATTTGGTAGATGACCATGTTGCTCGCTTGTTATTTTTATTTGAGACATAAATGCATGTTAATGTTGTAAAACTAATTTACATGCCTTCTAAATTTACATAAACTATTTTATGTAACTATTTTATTTAAGCTACCATTTTAGATATATTCCATAACTTGTAAAACCTTTGCTTAAAGTATTTTCCATCATTTAAATTGTATAGCATGATTTGTTTAAATATGATTTAAAATGCCAAAACTATTTATTCTAAAATTGAAAGAATTTCTTTGGTTAATCTATTATTGGCATCTGATATGGAATCCTTGGTGATACCTTATTGGGATTTTTATCTCACAACCTACTTGTGCCTTCAGGTGTTTGTAGGTTATCTTCTTTTAGGTTCGAGCAGGGGGAAAGGATCTTTTGGAGGTGGATCGAGCTATTAAACCTTGGAAGTGGTGAGTTGTGTCCTTAGAGACTTGGGTTTTTTTCCCTGTTTTGGTTTTTGGGTTATAGTACTTTGGAATTTAATGCCTTATTGACTTTTGATATATTACTCTCATTGGAGTTTCTTTTGTATGCATATTGACTTGCTTGTCTTGCTTCAGCTATGTTTTGTGTAAAATTCATTCCCACTTGCAAGTTATATGATGCCAGGTGCTAGTCACTGACCCTTGGGGATTTAGAACTCCCTTAGGGCTATGTTAGGTTCGACTCGATTATCAGGTTACCAGGGTACCCGGGATAGTTCGTGACAAAGTAGTATTATAGGAGGTTGTTGAGCTTCTTATCTTGAAGTTAGTATGCATTGTGAAATCTTGTCGGGACTTAGGAGGTATTTGAAATTGAGTGTCTATCTATCTCTCACTAAAATGAACATTAAATCACCAGGGGTGGTTAGGGAAAGATATATTGTGGATTAGTTCTAGTATTTTCCCTATTTTTATCTGGATAGAGTATAATTCAAATCTCATTATTCCATCTATTGCGAATAATTTCCCTTGTTTCTTAGTTTGAGTGTTAATCTAATGTATTCTTTGTTGCTTGTTGATGTTGTGTAGAATCATGCCTTCTACAAGACATGAAAATTAGATCCAGGAGGAAGCTGTTGCTAAACTGTAGTGACCAAATCCTCTAGGGGACCCAAATCTAGTTGAGGTGATTGTGTGCATGATCTAAGCTTTGGGACAAGCACTGCCTCCAGTTCCCATTCTGGCTCCAACTGTGGATCCTCAGGGGGATGTTATTTGAAATCATTCTCAAGAGTTCCTTCACCAAAAGCCACCAGATTTCAAAGGCTCCACTGATCCTCAACATGTTGAGGAATGGTTGGGCATGATAGAACATTTGTTTGAGTTCTTGGATACACCGAAGGAAATCAAGGTAAAGTGTTCCACCTTCATACTGAAAGTACCAATAAAGAGATGGTGAGATATGATGGTGATTCCAAATAAACATGAGGGTTTAGCATGGAAAAAATTCAAGGTTCTTTTCACTGACTAGTTCTATTTAGAGTCAACGATGTTATCCAAGATTGTGGAGTTTTTCAATCTTGAGAAGGTCGACAGAACCATGAATGAGTATTCAAATTTCTTTATTGATCTTGTGCAGTTTGTGCCTAAGATTGAATCTAATGAGAGGATAAAGGCTCTATAGTTTGAGTTGGGAATTCAATCAGATATTTGTTCTTAGGTCTTCTTGCTAAAGTTTCTCACTTATGCTGATGTGCTGGATAGGGCGATGATGGTTGATATGGACATAGATGGAAATTCAGGGTTAACGAGAGTTCATTTTTCTCCTAGTGGGGGCATTAGTTACTTAAATGGAAAGCATAAGTGTGATGATTCGTGTGGAAGTTCTCAATGTCAGGGTCATTCCAGACCTCCTATAACATCAGGAGTAAGTCCTTTGATTTTCCATTAGTGTAGAAAACTAAGACATTCTAAGATTATGTGCCCAAAAACTGTAGCTCCTGCAGACATACAAGACACTTACAAAGATTCTTCCATAACTTTTATATTCTGTGTAGTGGAACAAGATCATCAACTCTTGTTAAAACAGTGAGGCAATCAGATGCTTCATGTATAAAAGGGTTCTAGCCATAGAGATTTGGAATGAAGCTACTTCATGCAGTGGAAGAGTATCTAAAGGAATAAGATACATGTCTAACAAATATGAGAGGTATCATTACCATAACTTCGTCATTAGTGACTACTCTGTTTGATACTGGTGCATCTCACTCATTTATTTCAACTCGTATTGTTAATCTGCTAAATCTTTCTATGGAGTTTTTACCTTGTGCAATAGATATCACTACACCCCTTGGTACGAAGAGATAGTAGGGTCTTCGTAGTCCCACTTGTATCTTCTATTTGTCAGATGTTGAGTTGGATTATAGTTTTTTGGTCCTCAACATGAAACCTCTTGACATCATTTTCGGAATGGATTGGCTCATTGCCAATAAATCATGGATTGATTTTTATCTTCAGCGGGTCTATCTTACTGCATATAGTGGTGTATCTCTTGTCTTTCAAGGAGACTGTGACCCAAGTTCGAGAAGGTTCAAACCTTCTTATCCAGAGTTAGAAAAAGTAATATCAGTGTTTGCTTTTGATTTGGAGTGGGAATCATTGAGCGGTGATCTCCCTCTAGTTTTTGTTGAGTTTCTTGATGTGTTTCCTTCTGATTTCTATAGTTTGCCACCGATAAGGGAGGTAGAGTTTTCCATTGACCTAATGATTGTAAATCAACCAGTTTCTATTCCCTCTTGCCACATGGCTCCAGCAGAAATGAAAGAGATAAATTCCTAGTTGGGCGATCTTCTAGAGAAAGGTTTTATACGCCCAAGTGTGTCACCTTGGGTAGCGTCAGTTCTCTTCGCTAAGAAGGTTGATGGTTTTCATTCACTTATGTATTGATTACCGAAAGATCAATCAAGTTATGGTAAGTAATAAGTACCTATTTCTACATATTGACGATCTTTTTGATTAGTTAAAAGGGGGAAGTGGTTTTCAAAGACCGACCTTTGATATAGTTACCGTCATTTGAGGATAAAATAATCTGACATTCAGAAAACCGCCTTTCAAAGCCGGTACAACCATAGTTGGATATTATCGTCAGTTCACTTATTTGATGACTACTCTAACTCATAAGGGGGTGAAGTTTGCTTGGAATGATAAATGTCATAGTTATTTTTTTGATATAGAATATCTTCTGACTATTACGCCGATGTTGACTCTTCTAGAGGCCAAAAAAATCTATGTGGTCTTTTGTAATGCATCGGGTTCTGTCTTGGGATGTGTTCTTATGTAAGGTGATCATGTAGTTTCTTATAGATCTCATCATCTTAGGCCACATGAGAGGAACTATCCTATTGATGACCTTGAACTTACATTTGTGATACATGCGCTTAAGAGTTGGTGACACTTCATTTTCATAGAAAGGTTCAATGTGTATTCAGACCACAAAATCTTGAGTTATATCTTCCCTAAAAAATATTTGAATCTCCACCAGCGGCATTGGGTGGAATACCTATAATCTTTCAAATTTGACATTTCTTACACCCTGGGGAAAGGGAATGTCATTGCAGATGGGTTGAGTAGGAAACTTGCAACCCAAATAGTGAAAGAATATTTGTAAGAGTGGAACTTTATGGATCTTTTTTCACAGTTTCATATTGGAGTTTAGGAGAAATGGGTTGAAGTTTCTTTAACTAGTGTTCAGTTGACATCTTCTCTTCTCAAGATGATTCTTCAGGACCGGGAGTTTGATGATGAATTTTGTAGCATTAGAGACTCTCTTTATGGTCGGGAGACAATTTACCAGTGGTTGTTCTCCAAAGAGGGTGTTCTATGCCATCATAATCACTTCATTGTGCCGTTAGTATCAAGAAAGACTGTGGTGGAGGTTGTCATAATTTCCAATGGGTTGTGCACCCAGGAACCACTAATAAGTTATATGAAATGAAACAGTAGTTAAGGTAGCCAGGTATAAACATGGCATTGTTGAGTTTGTTTCCCACTGTTATACATTCCAATAGGTTAAGGTTGAGAATTTGAAACCTGTAAGTTTACTTCAACTACTTTCAGTCCCTACTTAGAAGTGGGATGAAATCTCTGTGGACTTTGTGGTTGGGTTTCCTCATACCTAGAGAAAGAAGAATGTGATATGGGTTGTGATTTATAGGCTAACCAATTCGGCTCACTTTATACCCATTCATGATTCAACCAAAGTTGAGGAGTTAGGAAATCTCTATGTGAATGAGATTTTTCATTTGCATGGAGTTCCATATGTTATAGTCTCTAATAGGGATCCTCAGTTCACTTCTCACTTTTGGAGAGGCCTTCAGGAGGCACTGGGATCTTAGGTCTGTTTGAACATGGACTACCATCCATAGTCGGATGGCCAGACAGAGAGAGTTATGCAAATTCTTGAGGATATTCTTTATGTCTGTGTCCTCGACTTTGGTGGGGATTGGAATGATCACTTGAGGCTAGTTGATTTTTATTATAACAATAGTTACCAGTCAGCAATTAATATGACTCCTTTTTTAGTCCTTGTATGGACGACCTTGTAAATATTCATTGTGTTGGTTAGAGATTGGTGAAATTTCCTTGGTTGGACCAAGTTTGGTGCAAGAAACGACAATAAAGATTCAATTAATTAATTAGAGAATGTTGATGGAACATAGATGATATAAGTCTTATGTTGATCATTATTATATACCTTTGAAGTTTTTAGTTGGTGATCAAGTGTTCTTTAAAGTTTCACCTCGATTGGGTCATCGACGACTTGGGAGGCAAGGGAAGCTTTCTCCTCATTTTGTGGGAACTTTCGAGGCTGTTGAGTAGGTGGGGAAAGTTGCATACTATTTATCACTTCCACCATAGCTGGCATCAATACATAATGTGTTCTATGTATCACAACTAAGAAAGTATCTCTATTATTTATCTCATGTTTTGAGCTGGAGTGATCTTTAGATTGAACCTGGTTTATCTTTTACTGAGCGATCAATCAGGATAGTTGATTCTGAGACCAAGGTACTTCATGGGAGGATGATACCTTTAGTTCATGTGCTATAGTAGCATGGTTCTGATAATCATGAGATTTGGTAACATGATTCACTAATGGGAGAGTATTGGCTTCATATTTTTGGAATGGAAGCTTCTTCATAGGCTTTATGGGGATAGAAAGTTTTTATGGTGTGGAAGTTGTAACATCCCATTACCAATATGATAGATACATATTTAACCTTATCATGGTTTTTCATTTTCTTTGACCAAGTAGGGTTGAGAATGAATTATAAGGATACCTATAATAGTGAATTCAGAGATTTGTTGGACTCTCAACTTTAACTGGCCATTTCTATAGGTTGTAGGAGGGTTACACACCGTGTAACTAGGTTACATGACATGTAATAGTGCTAGATGCAAGTCATGAAAGGATTCACACTACAAAGGGTACATGATGTGATTAGTATTTACACATTGTGAATGAATTAAATATAGAATTTTAATTTGGAGCTTCGGTTTTTAATTCAAGGTGAAGTGTTTTTTGGCAGTTATGGAAATTAATTGTTTCACAACATGTATTGGGATTACACATCGTGTAATACACTGACTACGATTTTAAAACATTCAGCACGATCGATCTATCCCTTTTGGACCATTTCCAATTTCACTCCTCTCAATCCAAAGCCTTCCCCAGGCGATCTTGAAGCTCTCTAACCCTTTAGAATCTTCTTATCCAGGGTTCGATCATCGTTGCATTGGCAGTGTGATTCCCATATAAGCTTTCTCCCTCATTCTTCATCTTTCTCTCTTTCTCTTCCTTTGGGATTTCAATAGATCATAATAAAATTGATAGATCTATGCTCTATGATGTTGGATCTTGTCTCTATGTTGTGTTTTGATATCTTTTACACCATCTTTCTCATTGACGGGTGTCGTTGCGAGTGTTGAGTTTTGGAAAAAATGTAGGTGGTTTCGTCTCGTTTAGCCAAATTTATTAACCTTGAATTGCTTGATTTATTTCAATTGTTAATTTAAATTCAATTGCTCAAACTTTATTTCAATTGATTTGATAAAACCCAATTCTAGTGAATTGGGAGTTTTGAAATGGTTTTGGCATGAAAATTGAGAAAACCCCCAATTATATTGAATTGGGGAGCATTTGTGGAAATTGGTTCATTTAAATTGTAAATTTGATGGAATCTATTTAAATTAAATTTTTTAATTTAATTATGTAAATGGATTTTGAAATTGATGGAATAAGTTTTGAATTGATTTTAAACTTGTGAAAATTTCTTAAAATGTTTTGATAGAAGCCCAATGGGTTTATCTTGTTAGAGGCATGTTTTTTATTAAAAATCCATTTTAGTTTTTCAAATGGAAAATCAACACTTGAAATGAGAGGAATGATATTTAATTATATTTTAAGTAGTCTTAAAATAAATTTCTCATCATCGATTGTGTAAGAGCACATGCAAGCCTTAATTAGTTTGTGAGTTATTTGGACACACTCTACACTTATACAACGTTCTAAAACATAAATTTAGTATGTCACATCCCTGATGGGGTAGTGATGAGTCACCTTTGGCTAGTGTTATAGGGACGTGTATATACACATATTTTCGTGATCACTTATAGAGTGCAGATTCTTATCTCCTTGAACTTTCATACCTATTTGGAAGATGACCATGTTGTTGGATTATTATTTATATTTGATATATAAATGTATGTCAATGTTGTAAAATAGTTTTACATGAATTTTGAATTTATATAAACTATTTTATGTAACTATTTTATTTAAACCATTGTTTTAGAAATATTCCATCACTTATAAAGCCTTTGCTTAAAGTATTTTCCATCATTTGAATTGTATAACATGATTTGTTTAAATATGCTTTAAAATACCAAACCTGTTTATTCTAAAATTGAAAGAATTCCTTTGGTTAATCTATTATTGTAATATTATATGGAATCCTTGGTGATACCCTACTAGTCTTTTTATCTCACACCATACTTATACCTTCAGGTTTTTTTAGATTATCTTCTTCCAGGTTCGATCAAGGGGAAAGAATGTTTTAGAGGTGGATAGAACTGTTGAACCTTGGACATGGTGAGTTGTTTCCTCAGAGACCTGAGTTGTTTTTTCCTATTTTTGTTTTTGGGTTGTAGTACTTTGGGCTTTAATTCCTTATTGACTTATGGTACATTACTCCCAGTGGAGTTTATTTTGTATGCATATTGACTTTCTTGTCTTGCTTCTGCTATGTTTTGTGGAAAATTTGTTCCCACTTACATGTTTTATGATGCTAGGTGATAGTGGAAGACATGTGGGGATCAAGAATTTCCTTTAGGATATGTCAAGTCTAGTTTGTTTATTAGGTTACCAGGGTACTCGGGCTAGTTCGTGACAGTGATATTGTGATTGTTCGAGCTTGATACCCCATTGAAAATTATGGTCTTCAGTGGATTTGTTTGTGCTGGATACATCTAATGTGGTTGTTTCCTTGTTTGAAGATTTGTTTGGTATCACCCTAAAATGAAAATTGGATAAACATGTATACTTGGATGATGAATTGGTTTCCTTGGTATTTGGTTTGTGTGATAACTTCCCAAAAAAAAGTAGTGGAATGCGGTAAATGTTCTTATAAAACTGTAAAATGTTTTTTTGTGGGTTTTAAGTGTGGGTAAGTGGATGGAATGTGTTTGTATAGTGGGGATGTGATAGGTGTGGTATTATTATACAATAGGGCTACAAAACCAGTTGCGCTATGTTATGTTGTTGGGTGTAGTTGTGAGTTGGGGGTTTGTTTTGGCTGGCATGGTGGTTTGGGTAGGATGACTTTGAAGAAGGGTGGTAGTTATTGGTATGGGTAATTCGCCCAGAGTTTCCTCATGAGTAACATGAAGAAAGATTCACCCCATGCTGAGAAATCATGGTACGATGTGTCTTTAATGTGAATCCACCTTCATTTATCAGGGCTCTTCACTTTCTAAAGTGACTGTTTTTGTATAGCTTGTTGCGTGTTGTGCTTAGTGGTTTCCCAGGTAGCGATGGAATGAATAAATAATTGATTATTAAAGCTTGTAATGGCTTGGTTTGGATTATTTAATGGAATAAAAATGGTTAGATGAAATTTTTTGGGAATGTGAAATGGGTTTTGTGGCTTGATGTGTGGTGTTGTGCATTTAGAGGCGGTGACAAAAGTGACAGTGTTGTGAGATGGTTTGTTTGTCTGAGAACCCTTAGGTTGGGATTGAGTGTTTGGTATCATATATGTACACACTTGTATTTTCCTTGTGATTTCTATATGCACCCCACCCTAGTTGATCACTATGTGACGAACACCCCCATTTTCACGGGGAGGGTGTTTTTCTCAACATCCTGGTGGGAGGATGGATGGATGACCATCCGCTCTTCCCTGATCCCTCTTCCGGGTGATGATGGCCCAAGTTTCTTCGGGCATGGTGTGGTTAGATGTGGTAGCCCGAGTGTTTGCAGGTGAGGTGGTTTGTTTCCCATGTGTCTTTGGGATGAGTTGTGATGTGTTTTCCCAAGTCTCTTTGGGATGAGATGTGATGTGTTGTGAGGCCCAATTTTGTGTGGGTGGGATGTGTTGTGAGGCTTAGGTGTGTGAGGGTGGGATATGATGTGGTATAATCAGATGAGTTTGGAGCTCTAGGACGTTTTCCATTGGGGTGTGAGGGTGGATAATTAGTGGGAAAGTGGTGTGGGGTACCATATCATTGATGTGACTTATATTATATTACTTAACTTGCGTTACTTGGTGAGCATGGCTTTGTGAGGTTGGGTGGTTAGTATACCTTCTTAGGTGCTGTTTGATTCTTCTGTTTTCTCATGGGTGCATTAGTATGCCTCTTTCACATGTTCACAAGAGATTTTGGTTTTCCTATTGAGTATACCTGTATGCTCACCCTATATATATATATATATATAAAACCATTTTCAGGTTTTCATAAGGATTTCACAGACCGTGCTGGACCTTACTATCTCAAATCTTGAAAGTTGTTGTGTCACTGCCTAGCTTTACTTTTGGTATTTACTTTGGAGACTTTTGTATTTGTATCAGTTCTATTTTACACATGAATGTGGGATGCTTTTGGATTTCTTTATATTACGAAGTTTCATTATGGGTGATTCATCTTATCTCTCAATCTTATTTTCTTATAAAGGGTAATGCCTCCCATATTGTGAGATTTGTGCACCCATGGTGCTATTCGCTAACCTAGGTCCTACTGGAGGTGGGACTCGAGGGTCATTATCTCCATTTCTTCATTACCAGCCCAGAAGGGGTATCTTTGGGGGGGGGGGTTGTGACAGAGTGATATCAGAGGATTATGGTTGAGAGATAAGATAAAGTTTGGAGTTAAGAACAATGATAATTTCATGTGATGGTATGAAAATAGTTACAGTTGACCTTGGTGTGTGACATAAGCCAGGTATATTGGCTATGAAATGGGATTTTAGGCCCCCCTTGATCTAGTACACGGACTTTGATCTTATTGAATGACCAATTAAGATGAACCTTCTTACAAGGTAGAGACCTAGGAGAGGTACATGCATCATAATTACTTGTGTTATTATTTTAATTGGGTTTTTTTGGGAAGTTTAAAATGGATAAAATGAGTAAAATAAATTAAAATAAATTTTAATAAAATTCCATACTACTCGAGCATGGGAAATATTTGTTTTCCATTCAGCTATGGCTCCTGATCATTGTCCGCATGTGGCTCAAGTAGTAGAGGTTCAACAGGATAATCTGGTTGATCACCGTAGGGTTGATCTAGTTGAGTAGGAGGATCAGTGGTAGAGGAAATTGTGTGTTTTCCAGTGGCGGACTTGGGGAAAGTATGAGAGATGTGTTTCTGATGTGGAGACAGAAGGTTGGCTAGAGGAGCTGGAGTCTTCCTTCAGTCTAATCTGGGACCCAACAAAGTACATGGTCCCTTTGGTAGTTAGTTAGATGCGGGGAGCTGCAGGTTAGTGGTGGACGTTGTATCCAGGAGAGTGGAAGAAGGTAGACATTTTTTGGGTTGACTTTTAGGAGTTTCAGGTAGAGTTCCTTTTGTCAAACATGAAGGCTGAGAAGATGCAGGAGATACTCTCCCTTCAGTAGGGGATTATGTCAGTACGGGAGCTTGGGATCAAGTTCAAGGACCTTCTACGCTTTTCCCCAGACATTTTTCTAGATGAGGAGTCTCATGTGAGACATCTTGAGGAGGAACTCTACCCTTGTATCCAGTATTAAGTTACTCCTTTTACGTTTATGATGTATTTAGAGGTTCAGAAAAAAGAAGATGTGATCGAGTGGATGCACTCACGAGGAGGTCTACCATGAGAGGGGAGCCAGCGAAGTTCTTCGAGAGGTAGATTTTTCATTGACAAATCTCAGGTTCTAGGACCTTCGAGGTTTCGACCGACGGGGAGATGACCTCAACAACTTCCTTTATGGACTTCTGATGCTAGCGGTCTCTGTGCCTTTCCTATGGGATTAGGGATGATGTCATTCTTATATGGGGTTCATGAAAATCTTTATAATCGGTGCCCAGTGGCTACCCAAGCTCAGTTTGGTGGAGGTGGATAGGCTCAGCGTCAGTCTCAGCAGTAGTTTCTAGTGACACAGTTTCAGTAGTAGGGATAACAGGATTTTGCTTCACTAAGGGGAGATGGAGTAGGTAGATTCCAACCTCAAGATGTCCCTTATGCTCATGGAATATGACTCGAGCATGGAATTGGGGGTGGTCATCATTAGAGAGGCATAGGATCTGGGTGTGTTCAGTTTCATGTAGTGGAGGTGGCAGTTCCAGTGAGTCCATAGATTGTTAGAGGTATGATAAGTTTGTTTAGTACCCTTGCTTGTTCTTTGTTTGATTTAGGAGCTCCATACTCCTTTGTTGCACCTTCTCTAGCCCATGCTCTAGGACTAGGTGTAGAGAGTCTTCCCATTCCCCTGGTGTTGAGTACACTAGGAAGAGGCAAAACTAGCTTGTTTGATGTGTGCTATGGGTGTAGACTAATGATGGGACCACATAAATCTTGTGGGGATCTCTTATTACTACAGATACAACCATAAGATTTCATCCTTAGCATCAATTGGTTGTATTCTGTACATGCTACTATCAATTTCCTCTAGATTAGAGTCGTGTTTTAAGATGTGGATGGTCAATGTGTGGTTTTCATTGGCAAGAAGGGGTTGTCAGGTGGGCAATAGACATGTGGAGACCCTTCTTTCCTTATTTGATGAGTTGTTAGTGAAATCAGTGAATACTGAAATGGTAGAGGTTATCGGGGTTGTTGGAGAGTTCCTGGGTGTTTTCCCCAATGTGGTTATGACACTACCTCCTCGACGTGATGTTGAGTTCGGGATAGACTTACAACTTAGTGCTTCTCAAATTTCAATGACTTCTTATCGGATGAAACCTTTTGAGTTGTGGTAGTTGAGGATTTAGATAGATGATATGATAAAGAAGGGTTTTATCCAGCCTATTTTGTCATCGTGGGGTTCTCTAGTGTTGTTCACAAAGAAGGCGGACGTTGGTATGAGGTTGTGCATAGAATACCAGAGGTTGAATCAGGCGATGGACAAGAATATTTACCCTCTTCTGAGGATAGAAGATCTTTTTGAATAGTTGATAGGGGTGATTTGGTTTTCTAAGATTGATCTATGGTCTAGATATCACCAGTTAAGGGTGAATGAGGGAGATATCCTAAAAACTGTCTTCAGATGTAGGTATGGGAACTTAGAGTTTATAGTCACGCTATTCGGTGTTACAAACACACCAGTCATGTTCATGGGGATTATAAACTCTATGTTCCATGAGTTCCTAGATGGTTTTTTCTTCATATTCATCGATGATATATTAATCTAATAGAAGCTAGAGTAGGAGCATGCCAAACATCTTAAAACTATCTTACAGGTTCTTCAACGCCACCGTCTTTATGGAAATTTTCCCAAGTGTAAGTTCTAGACACGAGAGGTGCACTTCCTCAAGCATGTGGTGTCTAATCATGGTGTGTAAGTAGACCTATCGAAGGTTGAAGCAGTTGTTTCTTGGAAAAAACCTAAGAACCTGGTAGAGGTTCATAGTTTCCTTGGTCTCACAGGATTTTATCAGAGTTTTGTACCCGATTTCTCTCGAGTTACAAACTTGTTGAGATCTTTGACTAGAAAAGACCAAGATTTTTTGTAGAGTGATCAATTCCAAGAATCATTTAGTTACCTAAAGGAGAAGTTGGTCAGTGCTCTAGTGCTCTGGTTTCCTGAGGAAGGGGTGATATTTGAGGTGTTTTGTGATGCTTATTGTATGGGTTTGGGATGAATTCTGATGAAATAGTGGGAAATGATCTCTTATATATCCAAGAAATTATGTTACCACAAATGTAACTATGCCACCCATGAATAGGAGTTGACAAACTTTCACTTAGATACAAGAGTGGATGGTGGTAAAGGCTATTTGTTTCAGGTGATGGTGCAATCTTCTCTGATATAGTAGGTGGAGGAGTCTTGGTGGGGAGACTCAAAGACAGAGGTGTTGCACAATATCATTGGCCACAGTGATGCTCCAGAGGGGTGATCATAGGATGGTCGAAACCGGATGTTGTTTCATGGAAATTTGTTTTTTCTGGTAGTAATGCGCAGTAGAGTCTTTCGTGAGTTTCATATCCCACCCTTGGTAGCATATATCGGAGTTTCAAAGATGTATCATGGATTAAATATATAGTTTTGGTGGCCCGAGATGAAATGGGAAATGAAAAATTTTGTGTCTAAGTGCTTGGTTTTCCCATAGGTAAAGGTCAAGCATCGTGTTCCTGGTGGTTTGTTACAGCTCTTGGATGTTCCCAAGTGGAAATGAGATGACATATCAATAGATTTCATCACAGGGTTACCCAAATCTCAAGGATGTTATGATGCTATCTAGGTGATAGTGGATCAGTTAATGAAATCTACCCACTTCTTAGCGATCAAGGAATTGAGCGTAGTGGATGCCTTGGATAGGTGGTATGTGGATGAGGTGGTGCAGTTTCATAGATTTTTGAGATCTATTATCTCAAATTGGGATTCATAGTTTACCTCATGATCCTGGAGGAGATTGTAGCATTATTTTGGCACCCAGTTATGACTCAGTACTGCTTTCCACCCTCAGACATATGGACAGATGGAATGGACTATCCAAATGTTAGAGAATATGTTGTGGGCATGCGTCTTGGAATTTGGTAGATCTTGGGTATGAAATCTTCTGTTGGTAGATTTTTATTATAATAATATCTACCACTCTTCCATTTGCATGGATCTGTTTGAGGCTTTGTATGAAAGACTGTTTCATTCTCTGTTGTGCTGGATAGAGGTTGGGGAGATAACTGTTTTTGGTCCTGATGTGGTGTAGAGCATGACAGAAAAGGTTCAACTTGTTCATGAGAGGGTGAAACCAGTGTAAGACCGAGAAAATTCATATTCCAATCAAAGAAGGAGTCCCTTGGAGTTCAAGGTTAGGGACCACATTTTCTTGAAGGTTTCCCCTTGACGTGGATAATAGATGTTTGGCAGAGGGATTAAGACTTCTACCAGGTTCTTTGGACCCTTTGAGGTGTTGGGGAAAGTTGGTGAGGTGGCATATCATTTGGCATTACCACCATGGTTATAGAGGATCCACAGTATCTTCCACATATCTTAGATTTGTCAGTATCTACACGATGACTCCCATGTTATTGACTAGGGAGAGTTGGATATCGAGAACGATGCGATGTTTGTGGAGAAACCAGTGAAGATCCAAGATCATCGGGAGAAGGTGTTGTGTGTATAGACCATTTATTTGGTTCATGTGTTGTGGAGGCATGGTGTCCAAGAGGAGAATACCTGGGATCAAAAAATGAAGATGTGTTCCCAGTACCTGGCATTGTTTCGAGTTTTGTTTTTCTCTATTTTTCTTTGAAATGTGATGTTTAGATCCTTTTTTTATGAAATGAGTTGTTTTCTAGGTTTATGACTATGTGTGGTGTGTTTTATGACAATTTCCTCACATATAAAAAGGGTAAGAACATATTACTAATTGAGATATGTTAATTTTGATGCAATTAAACTCATACAGGGGAGTCAGTGTCACCTAGAGAGAATAATATCATGACATGGAAGATAGAATTCTCTGATTCTTGTGTTTAGGATGGTGCAGTTCATTGGTTGTATTGGTTGTTGGTTTGGGATATGGGAATGTTGAGATGACTATATAGTGGTCATGTTGCAGTGTGGTTGTGTGAGAGGAGGCATCTTATGGTTTTGGTCATTTTTTTTGGTGTGTTTAGCTGATGGTAGTGTTTAAGGTATGATGATATCCTTGAGAGATATCTCACAGGGTGGTTGTTTGGACCCCTTTTTTCCTTTGGGCTTGGTTTTAGATTCTTGAAGGCAAGAATTGTTTGAGAGGTATCTGATGTAACATTATGTGCCTTCTTGATCCGTTACTTTGTGGGTTTTTTTTGTTGGAAGTGTCAAATGAGGCTCAAAGGGAGTATATAGAAGTCCAACTATTAAAGGCCAGAAGCAGGGAGATTACACATCATGTAAGTAGATTACATGATGTGAAAGTCAATTTCATATATTTTCTAGAGGTTTTCACAATGTGTACACATTTTACATGCCTCGAAAGAGGGTTTAATGACATTTAATATTTCAGGGTTAGAAAAATAAAATAAAATAAGTGGCAATTCATTTTTTGGATAAAAATGAAACCTAGGTATTACACGATGTGAAAGGGGATTGCATGTCATGTAATACCCCGATCATGTGTAGTTTTAAAATTCATTTTCGGACAAACCCTTATTTATTCAGCCATTCTCCCTTTTTATCTCATTTTGGGTGAACCCTAGGTTCCCTAGAGTGTCCTTCAAGCACTTCTTCACCCCTCTTCGATCTTTTAATCCTGATGGATGTTCATTGGTGATCCATGGTCAATCCACGGTGAGTTATCTTCTATTTATCATTCATTTTCTTCCATTCTTCTCCCGAGGATCCATTGTGGTGGTGTTTCTTTGGTTTATTGGTGTATTGGGTTGTGTTTTGATGAATCCTTGGTGTGATATAGATTGATATATAGTTTTTTTGGTGCAGTTGTGATTTGTGAGCATTCTTCTTCTCCCTATAGTGTGTAGCAATTGAAAAGCTCACTTGAGGTAGGATTCCCTTCGTTTGTCTCTATTTTGCATCATGTGAGATGGTTTTTACTTCTATTTATCTATGAATCATGGTTGTGCCAACCCAATTGAAGATAAATAACCAGTTAATTGAAATTTATGGGAAAATAGGGTTTGATTTTCATGTTTTTATAGCTTTGATATTGATTATGATATTGTAATTATTCGAGTTTGATGCCCCGCTAAAAATTGTGGTCGTTGGTGGATTCGTTTGTGCCGGATACATCTATTGTGGTTGTTTACTTGTTTTAATATTTGTTTGGTATTACCCTAAAATAAAATTGGCTAACCACATATACTTGGCTAATGAATTAGTTGCCCCATGATTTAGTTTGTGTGATAACACCCCAAAGAAAAGTAGTGGAATGTGGTAAATGTTCACGTGAACCTATAAAATTTCTTGTTGTGGTTTGTATGTGTGGAGAAGTGGATGGAATGTATTTTTATAGTGGGGTTGTGATGGGAATGGTATGATTATGCAGTAGGGCTTTAGAACTGGTTGTGTTATGTTATGTTGCTGGGTGTGGTTGTGAGTTGAGGTTTTGTTTTGGCCGGGATGGTGGTTTGGATAGGATGAATTTGAAGAAGGACGATAGTGATTGGTATAGTTAATTCACCCAGAGTTTCTCCATGAGTAACATGCATAAATCTTCACCTCGTACCAAGAAATCGTGGTATAATGTGTCTTTAATGTGAACCTGCCTTCATTTATCAGAGCTCTTCACTTTCTGAAATGACTATTTTTGTGTTACTTGTTGTGTGTTGTGCTTAGTGGTTGACCTAATAGTTATGGAATGAATAAATAATTGATTATTAAATCTTATAATGGCTTGGGTTTCTTGGTTAATAGAATTGAAATGGTTAGATGAAATTGGTTGGGAATGTGAAATGGGTTTTGTGGCTCGATGTGTGGTCTTGTGCATTTATAGGTGGCAGTGAAAGTGACGGTGTTGTGAGATGGTTTGTTTGTCTGAGAACCCTTAGGTTGGGCTTGAGTGTTTGGTATCATATATTTATATACTTGTATTTTCCTTGTGATCTCTATACGCACCCCACCCTAGTTGAGCACTATGTGGAGAACACCCCCATTGTCACGGGGGAGGGTGTCTTTCCCAACATCCTAGTGGAATGATGGATGGTTGGATACCTGCTCTTCCCTTCTCCCTCTTACAGGCGATGAATACCCAAGTTTCTTTGGGCAGGATGTGGTGAGATGTGGTAGCCTAGGTGTTTGTGGGTGAGGTGGTTTGTTTCCTAGGTGTCTTCAGGATGAGTTATGACGTGCTTTCCCGGATGTCTTTGGGATGAGATGTGATGTGTTGTGAGGCCCAGGTGTGTGTGGACAGGATGTGTTGTGAGTCCTAGGTGTGTGTGGGAGGGATGTGTTATTGTATATTCGGAATAGGTTGGAGCATCAGTATGTTTGTCGTTGGGGTGTGAGTGCAGCTAATCAGTAGTAAAGTGGTGTGGGGTACCCTATCATCAATGTAACTTATATTATATTACTTGACTTGCATTACTTAGTGATGTTGGGTGGTTAGTATACCTACTTAGGTGTTGTTTGGTTCTATTTTCTCACAGGTGCATTATTATGACTCTTTCACATGTTCACGAGAGACTTTGGTTTTCCTACTGAGTATACTTGTATGCTCACCCTATGTATATAGAACTGTTTTTAGGTTTCTATGAGGATTTTAAGGACTGTGTTGGACCTTACTAGCTCAAATATTGATAGTTTTTGTGTCACCGCCTAACTTTACTTTTGGTATTTACTTTGAATACTTTTGTATTTATATCAGTTCTATTTTACACATGCATGTGGGATGGTTTTGGATTTCTTTATATCATGTCTTGGAGTTACATTGTGGATGATTCATCTTATCTCCTGATCTTGTTTCCTTATAAATGGTAATACCTCCCATATTATGAGATTTGTACATCATTGGTGCTAGTCACCAACCCAGGGCCTACTGGAGGTGGGACTTGGGGGTAATTATCTCCCTTTATTCATTGCTAGCCCATGAGGGGTATCTTTGGAGGGAGGGGGTTGTGACATATCACATGACATATAGGAAAGTTATATTTCTTTACACAAATTGTATTAAAAGTTGTCTGTGATTTGGGCAATACAAGCATCTCCCCTATTTTCCTTACATTTTTTCAATGTGTGAATGACTTAAGTCCAAAGGTGGTGAATTTAATCTTCTAAAAAAATTAAATATATCAAAATAATAATCACAATATATAAAATAACATAAGATAACACAAAGGGTTTTATAGTATTTTAGATCTAATAGATAATATGTCTAACATCCTCACAGTATCTAACTCAAGGAGGGGAGAGTTCCATTATGAAATGGAAATTTTAATTTGAATTAGAGTCATAATCTAATTAAATTGATTATTTATTTTCCAAACTTGAGGCATAACTTAACGTGTAAACTATTTTTTTGATGAGTCACTATAGAGAATCCAGGTTATTCCAACACTTCTATACCCATGGTTTGTTGTAACCATGAGTATAAGTAATTATATACCTATAGTTTGTAAAAACTATTTGTATATACTTCAAAATTATACTATATACCAATGGTTTGAAAAAACCATTTGTATATAGTGCCTATACCTATGGTTTTTTTTCAAAATAATTGGAGCAAGATTACCCTTAAATCCTAGTCGTGTTCCCCCCAATCCCTAATTGTTTCCTTCTTTAGTCACAACCTCCCATCCTTCTCCCTCGGCTGACCCATGAAATCTCCCACCCCTACATTCATCCATTTTTTATTTGATTCCTTTTTTATATCAAATCAAAGAGTTCCAAATCCATCATCTATTCTATCGAGTTTTAGTTTTATTTTCTTTATAGGTATCAAAAAATAACCAATATCTCTTTAGGTCATGTTTCTTTCTAATTCATCAAACTAAGGTTCATTTAGATTGTACTTGTTATAGTAATGCATCATAAATTTGATCATGGTCCATGTATTTTTTGAGAAATTTATTATTTTATTAATGTATTAGAGGCTTATGAATTTATTCATTTAATTGTTTTATTTTAATTAACAAATAATAAAAAAATTATAATTAATTTGAAATTAATGTGGTGTTGAATTTTTGGATAATCAAATTAGTAATTATAAAAATATTATATGAAAGTAAGTTAAATTAAAAATGATAATATTTTTGTATTGTTTCAACATTTATTGACCATAATTTCCTTTTGTTAAGCATGATAATAATGAGTTTAATGGTTTGAATGGTTGTTTTAGTAAGTATGATTAAATGTAAAACTGAGCATGAGTAAGGGGTATAATGAAATATTATGGCTTGTGTTTAAATATTAACTTACACTGATACATTTTCAATTTCTTTTATATGCATGGTGATGTACAATTAAGTGATTATTTTTGTTAAAAATTCAGGTAGAAGTGAATATTGTGTTTATAGGGTTTATAAATGTTATTTTTTTTATTGTAATGTTAACATAGTGATTTGAAAATTTTGTATCATCGTATATGTATATTTTTTATTTATAGTTTTCACTACTAGAAAATGGGGTTATCCCCATGGATCTATACCCATAGTTTACAAGAACTAGTAATGCAAAACGGGCGGGCCGGGCTGGGGAGGGCTAAGCCCGCACAGGTTTTAGCCCGCGTAGGTTTGTCCACAAAAGCCTGCATATAATGCGAACAAAAAATTTCAAGCCTGCCCCGCCCCGCATAAACCTGCGGGTTGCTCGCAGGTTTCCCGCTGGATTACCTACATTTACAAAAAAAATACTATTTATAATCATTTAAATATTGTATTTTTTATCATTCTTAAATGTATTTGTGGGGAGAATTATGAATTAATAATAACTAGAGTTTTAAAGGATGTGATGAAACATTTTTTTGTGGGTTAATGATGGCATGTGGTAATGTCGATGTGGTGGTGAATTGTTGCGATAGAAAGTAGGTGAGTGATCGGTGATGGGAGATGAATGATAATGTTGGTTGTGTGGTGATGTGAATAACTAAACCTGTGAATGAATGAAGTATCTCCAGGTAACGACTAGTTTTAGAGGAAGTTATTAGTGTTTTCACGAGGTTCTATCCAATTCTCTTAATAAAAAAATAAAATTAAATAATAAAAAAATTAAATCGACCTAAGAAATATTATGATCATAATAACTCTTACAGAATTGAAACCATGCACAAGGGTGATGAGTTCCATTTTTCAAGAGATGGGTTGACACACCATGTGAATATGGTTAATAAATAATATATAAATAATATAATATCATATTAAAACAATAAATATAGACCTATTTAAAATTCACATGTGAATAAATGGTGAATTAATATGACCATTACGGTGAGAAATCATATGTCACCGTTTAACCTTGATTTTTTTCTTAAAAAAGTTAAATGTTAAAGAAACATATATTGTAAAAATAATATTTTTTTTAAATCGAGCATGCGGGCAAGATCGCACCCGCGTGATCTCAACCCGCATTAACCCGCACCCGCGCGGGCTCAACCCACATTGGCCCGCACTCTAAACAGTCAAATTTTTTAGGCCCTCCCCACCCCACATCTGCCCCATAACTGTAAAGCCCGCAGGCCACGAGCCCGCTTTGCATCGCTGTGGGTATATGTTGGATTGAATTTGTCTATACCCACAGTTTATGTAAATTGTGGGTATAGACAGGCTATCCCAATGCTTTTTTAAAAATCATTGGGATAAATTCCCTCATATTTTCCCCAACCTCCCACCCTCCCCCAACTTTACTCAAGCCTTATTTTCCCCTTCAGTCAATCCTTATTCTCCTCTCACCTGAACGATGATGGGTAACTCTCCTCCTCCATTGTTCTCCCCTAATTTAGTGATTTTTTTATTATGATCTTCTTCAACATCATATTAGTGAGTTCTAAATCCTTATTCTATTATGATTATTATTGTTTTCATTTTTATCTATGTATGAAAACCTAAGCAATATACAATTAGGTCACTATTCTTCTAGATTATTTTAAATAAGGTTCTTTATGGGTATTATTTTATTTTTGGGATTTTGGTTTAATGATTGTAATTTGAATGAAACTTTATTATTTTTTTGTTGTATATTTGAGATGTAGTTGATGGTTATATTATGGGAAGCCACAAGTCTTGGTTTTGGTTTTCCTCATTGGTTGGGAGTAAATCCTCTTTTATGTGTGGGTTTTTGGTTGTTGGTTGTGTTTAGTTATGAAGTCCTGATGGTTGTTAATGAGTTAGGGCCTTGTGTACATATCTAGGTAACTAGGGTAGATGACCGTTATGTAGTTTTTTTAATGGAATGCTCCTACCCTTACACATCCTCCATGCCATTCTTTAAGTAACTTTACATAGGTATCCAATGAGTCTTAAATAGTACGTATAACCTTCATCAAGAATTATTCATGAAATTCATGACACATATTGACAAGATAACTCATCACCTAATCATATTTACATATCTAGAGATTTAAATCCCCCCTTAATACCTGTAAGAATATTACATTTGACTTTACTTGACAAATATCATTTTGAAATAATATAATTCAGCTTCCATTTAAACTTCAACTACTAGAACACTTTTATATATCATATGAATTCATCTTTTTAGATTCCAAAGAGTGAATTAACCACTTGTAAATGAAATTTCCACAAAAACTCTAAGACTATTGAGTTAGATCTCAGTGTAGTAAACAAGGGTCAAGTTAACAATGTCAATATTTTCCATATTTTACTCTAAATCTATAAACAATATTGCAACTTGAGTAGTTAAATATTCCTATGTACTTAAATAAATTCTCACAAAAACTATTAATACATAAACTTTAATGCACATGGGTGAGGAATGTACCAATTGAAGTGCTATTTGACACTAATAACAACCCATTTCTTTCAATTTATCTATAATGAATTATTCTTTCAAATGAGGGTAGTAGATTTTATGAGCCAATATTTATCTCCCCCTAATTTTTTGAACCTCTATACACCACTTGTTGAAACCACTTTGTTGGTAGAATTTTTTTCCAAGTATCTTTTGAGTATCCTGAAAAACACTTAGATGATACCAATATGTTAGTTTATAATAAATAACTTGAAAGGATTTCCAAATATCCTAACTTCATTAGTTAAACTAAAACTTGGATTTGAAACCTAATTCACTCCAAAATAGGCTTGAAATCCAATATATATTTAAAATTTCTGTAGATTCATATATATTCCAGCATGTATGGTCAAATTCACAATGTTTTAATCTTAAATCATGATTTGCGAAATTTCAGAATTATCTATAAATTTCATTTCATCATGCACTCTTGTATTTGTAATACTCATTTTAATACACACATGGTAAATACCCCCCATGGATTGTATCTACCCCTTCACCCCACATCACTCAATTTATAATATTTAAAAATAAATTAAAATGGAAGAGGGGTACTTCTAACATCCTCATATTAATGATTGCGGGTTTTCTTAATGAACTGACTCTTTTCTTCTACTCTTCCTCCAAGCCTTTCTAGTGGATGTTTTTTTTTTGAAAAAAATACTTGTGATTATTTCATTTCATATGTTCTCTATGAGATTATTTATCCTTCTTAGCTTGTGTTCCTTCACCATTTGAGACTAATCCTGCTAATACTTGTCTCTTATTTTGATACATTTCTCTTGCACCCTTCAACATGTTTCCTCTACCAATGTAGGGATCTTCCGCTAACTTTGACCTCTTACTTGTGGAGTGATATGCAAGATAATTAAGGAATAATTTGTGTTTTTAAACTTATTTGATATCCATAAGAGTCACATCAGACTTATTCTTCCTTAGTGAATCCTTATTTAAGGGCACTTTATAATTTATGCACACTCTATGTGTATGTAGACCCAATTTACTTTGATTTTTGTAGTTTAAAGTTATTTTTTGAGTTAGTGGATGATCATTGGATATTATTCAGGCTTATGGAAGGATACAAGTGATATATTTTTCCTTTCTAATTAGAGATGAGTAATTTTTACTAACAAATTTTGTATTGTATTTCATACATCATACAACTTCAGGATTCCATATCCTTTATTAAATTTTGGATTTTTTTTATTTTATAAATATTATTTTATATGATATTAGTATTGGATGATTATTTATATCTATATCAATTATGGTAAAATTTCCATGATATTATATACCATGTTTTTTGGTTTTTTATTTTGGGTGACACATTTTTGTTATTCTTGAGTAAATGTTTTCCATCATAAATACAAGTGTATTTAATTGGATTAATGTCATATTCAAAACATGGATGTTTTAAAAATAATTGTTTCATATAGAAATATATATTTGATTAGATTGTGTAATAGTTATTTCCCATTCCATGTCTTATACTTTTCCTGGTTCATTATTTATAGGCATTGCTTATAACATATGTTGTTTCTATTATTCTTTTTTTTCTAGATACTAGTATTATTCGATGACTTTCATATTGAAATTGGTTTTAATGATTTTTGTAATTATGGTTTACATTGTTGATTTTAATATAATTTTTTTCCTATAATATATTGTATAGAATTTGGATGTATCATACCAATTAGATTTCAACCCAGTTTTAAAAGAATTTGGATATTTTTTTTAGATTTTTCATTTAAAAATGATTCATATGGAGGTCGTATATTTTTTCCATGTTATAATTGTGTTGTAAGACCATGGTTAATTCAAGAAGAAGTTAACTACCATATAAAAAAAGTTGTATTTTAAACAAACTATTATGTTTCGTATCACAATGGAGAGATGAGACAATCTTCCACTATTCATGAATGGAAAGAAAGAAGTGGTATAAATAATTTGATATTTGATCAGTTTTCATTTATAAATTATCACGAGAGAGATAGTATTTTAGTGAAATAATACAATGATATCAATACACACGAGGAAAAGAATGAAGATGATGGTTTTGAGAGAGTGAAAAAAATTAATGGATGATACCAGAACTCCTATATATCATGAATGTAGTAAAATGAAAAATTTAGAATTTTTAATGTGGTTATATCATGGAAAACCCATGTATATAATTTCTAATATTTTTTTATTATATTATTACCTTTTTGAAGTACTTTCTTCCTGATGGTGTAGATATTCCCTCAAATAATTATAAGGCATGGAAGTTAATTAAACAACTTGGATTTTCTACTAATAAAATTCATGTTTGTCTAAAAGATTGTAGTTTATTTTAGGAGGAAAAAACAAACCTTAATGATTGTAAAGAACATGTCACATATCAATGGAAGACAAATTTAGATGGAACACCATCTTGTGTTTCACAGAAAGTCATGTGGCACTTTCAATTGATTCCCAAGCTTCCAAATCTATTCATGTCTATAGAAATATCAACTAATATGTGATGAAATGATGCTGACATAATTAAAGATAATGATGAGTTAGTTCATCCTATAGAAGGATTATCATAGCAGGAATTTGATACAAAACATCCTAATTTTTCATTTTAGGTGTGTAATGTTAGGTTTGGTCTATCCTATGATGATTTTAATCCATATGGTTAGATGCTTACTGCACACAACACGTGGACAGTTTTTATTCATGTTTATAATATTACTCCATAGATGTGTATGAAAAACCTTTCAATTTACTAAGTATACTAATATATGAATTTTATGATCCTTTCAATGATATAAACGTCTACTTGTAACCTTTAATAAGGGATTTGAAGCAGCTTTGGGATATGGGTGTGCACACATTCGGTGCTTCTTCAAAAAATATATTTCAGATTAATGTCGCCCTTTTATGAACTATAAATGATTTCCCCACTTATGAAATGATTTCTAGTTGGATCATGAAGGGAAAACTATCATGTGCTATTTGTATAAATAATACACAATTGAGAATACTTAAATATCATTGTAGTTTCATTTTTATGGGGCATCGACAATTCTTTCCAATGGATCATCAATAAAAGAAGAATTACTAGAGGTTTGATAATACTTTTGACACTGAACAACCACCTCAATGTATGTCAGGAACTGATATGATTAATGAATTTAAATATTTCAGTTTTTCATTAGGGAAAGGTTAGATAAAATCTAAAAAGAGGAATAATATTGACACTAAAGCCACTTACAATTGGAAAAAGAAAAATATCTTTTTTGAGTTTTTATATTGGTCTACCAATTTGTCATGTCATTGTTTAGATGTAATGAAAATTGAGAAAAATATATGTGAAATTTTGATTTTAATTCTTCTAAATATCAATGGGAATACCAAAGATGACTTATGATCTCACTGGGACTTGTTGGGTTGGGGTATTCGACCAGAACTACATTCTCTGTGTATCGGTGAAAACAGATGGATAGTTCCTTGTACTTCTTATTAAATGAAACCTTTAGAGAAAAATTAATTTCTAGAAGTATTGGATAATATCAAGGTTCTTGATGGATATTCTATCAACATATCCAAATGAGTTAATAGAAGGGATTTGAAACTAAAATCCCTAAAAAAGCTCATGATTATCACATCATTTTTTATGAATTTATTCCAATAGCAATCTAACATTTACTATCCGATAATGTAAGGGTTACAGTGATTCACTTGTTCCATTTTTTAGAGACCTTTATGCTAAAAGTTTATCCAATTATTTCTTGATAAAAAATCAATAATAGTCATCATTAATTTTGTGTGATTTGAAAAAAAATCCTCCGTCATTTTTCACTTTCACAATTCATTTAATAGTTCATCTTCTAACTAAAACACTTCTTGGGGGACTCGTTTATTTTCATTGGATGTATCCTACTAAAATAAATATGCGCACAATGAAATATTATGTCTGAAATAAGATTCATCCTAAATATTCCATTATGATAGGTTATATGGCTCAAGAATGTATGGATTTTTTTCAATGTATTTATCTGATGTGAGCACAAGACATAACCAGCCAATGAGAAATGAATATGATCAGTATGGGAAAATTGGGCCCTCATTTTCATATCTTCCTAAAAATAGAGGAATTCCTAGGTCATATACATTAGCTACATTGAGCCTTGAAGATTGAGATATAACACATCACACAATCTTATTTAATTGTGGTTTGTTTGATGACTATATCAAGTAAGTAATTTGAATATTTATATGTTATATCATACTATTTCATTTCAAATATACCTTAAACTTTTATTTTCATTATATGTAGGGAACACAAAAAAATTATAAGTAGAGTTTGTCGATCCTTTCCTTTTATAACGAGAGAGGATTTTCATAGAAAAAAGTTTCTTACTTAGTTAAAATTGAAGGTTTGACCATTACTTTAATTAACTTAAAATATAGATTTTCATTTAATTGTATTATTCATATATATTTTTTATATTGATTTTACATGTTGAATCCATCTGTCAAGAATTAATATCATTGGATTTTGGTCCCAATTATTTGGTTCGTGCATGAAAATATTTAATAATCAATGGGTAAAAATTTGTTAAAACTAATCGAGCAGTGAAAATGAGAACACAACATGATGGCGTTATGTTAAATTTTATGATAGTGCATCATATAGTAGGTCTCAATATGAAAATGCATCTTATTATGTAATTGTTGAGAAAATATTGTTATTGGATTGTTGCTCTCATGGTCGAGTCACTATGATGAAATGTAAATGGTTTGATTCAATGGCACAACATGGTACATTTATTGATGACTGCAGATTCAGAGTTATTGACATGACTCAATTCATAGCTACCAATGAACCATATATTTTGGAATCAATGAAAAAACAAGTGCTTTATGAGAAATATCATCTAAGACCTGATTACGATGTCATTATTGAAGTAATCCCAAGAGATATTTTTCATGATGGTGGGGACAAAATTGACACCATTGACACCCCCATTGGCGTTGACCAAAATATTTTATTTGATGACTCAAATTGTCCCATTGTGATAATTGATGTTGAATCTGAAGTAATGGTGGGTAATATATAGAAGCAACCATATATGTTCAAAGTTCATTCAATTTTCCTTGACATGGGTTACTCAGATTGGTAATATTGTAATTACTTTAATTTAGTTTCAGTTTGTAATGATATGTTTGTTTTAGTATTGTTTTTTTGTTTCATTTAATTAGATTTATTTCAATTTAGAAAATTGGATTTAAAATGAGTTTTTAAAAAATGTATAACTTGGTTTTAAATTATATTTTCTAAAACATGTTATGACATTGTTTATGACTTCTTTGACTTCCAAGTTGTATGAAGAATTTTTAAAAATTGTTTCTAAAAAATGTACATTTCATTATAATGCATATTATGAAAGATATTGAATTTTAAGGAAGATATTATTTGATAACGATCGATGGATGTGCAAGCTAGGGTTTCCTCCTTTATTTCCCTTAGTGAGTATAATAATTATAATATTTTTCTTCTGCATTACATTTAATGTCATGTTCTTATTCTTTATTAAAAAAAAATTAGGTACATTCATCTAAACCAGAGTTGACTTCTCCTCATCCTACTAGTATGGGTCTAAGAGGGGGTAATCCTAGAGTTACATGAATCACCAGTCATACCCGTTCACACCCTGACCCACCAACGAACACCCCATCTACCACACCTTTTCATCATCCACTTAAGCCTCTAAAGATGTTCCCACCCATGCCTTCATCATCATCTTATTTAGACCCTTCTTCTCATACCACGTATATGCCACCTGCAGGTATGTTCCCACCTATACCATATACACATCCTATGATGTATCCCCAAGCCTTATATCCTTATCTGTAATGTCTCGGATTACTCCGTATTTTATTTTAATATTATATGGGAATTATTTCGAGACCAGGCTCTGAGACGACGTACAGTTTCGAGGCCCGGTGAGCCCAGAACAAATGTTTTGATTTAATTAAATAATTAAATTACGTGCACGTATGGTTTTCCTGAAAAAGTGGAATAAATTCTGAACAATTCTTGGATCAGAAATCCGAGGGCTCTGTTGCGTCCAGAGTAGCGATTTTGCCTTAGGCAAGACCTAACATCGGCTGGCGCGGGTCGGTGGTGAAATCTAGTTTTTGGACGTAACTGTAATAAAATATTTAATAAAAATATTTTATTAAAATTTTGTTACAACGAGATCTTTTATCCTTTTAAATAAAGGTTTGTGCAGGGGTCCAGGGTTACAGACCTCATAACCCTAAAACCCTTTGAGGCTCTCGAGGCTCTGGAGGAAACCCCAACGAGGAGACGACGTT
Source organism: Viscum album (assembly GCA_963277665.1). NCBI lineage: Eukaryota > Viridiplantae > Streptophyta > Magnoliopsida > Santalales > Viscaceae > Viscum > Viscum album. The sequence goes on from OY728132.1 coordinate 1,886,438,549, forward strand.
CTTTACGGGTTTCGCCGGCGGCGATGACGCGGCGACCGGATCTTCGCCAACGAACGCCGTGGATCCAGGTAGGTCTTTGATCTCTTTGTGATTTCATTTCCATTCTTGATTCCTACGACGAACACGGACTAATCCATGAACATATTAGCCCGTGGATCGATCGTAATTGAGAGATGGGATTTTGCAGGGATTTTGGGGAATATCTTCATCCTTGCAATTTAATCTGTTGATTATTTTGGTTTTGATCTAACGACGACGAACACGGATTGTCACAAACAATGATATAGGTTCATCCCTCTTGTTCGTTTTGTGATTAAATCCCCCGTTCTTTGTGGAGACTCCTCGTTCTTCCCCATGCTTGACGTTCTTGGAGAAAATCGATCATTGTGTAGTCATTTGTTGTCGCGATGATCTAAGATTGTAGATCCAACCTCAGGATGATGCTATGGAGGTGCGAATGCGGTGGCGATGGATGGATCGAAGCGGATCAGAAGATATCATTCTTCGAATGATTCCCACACGAGTGACCAGAATCGGATTCTAGAGCCGAATGAAGGTCTGGAACCCATGGATTTGGAATCACGATGACAAGGTGACCTTAAATCTTGAGTTTCACAGTAAACAGACAATAGAAATGAGATCCGGAATATCGGACGAGGCGTGAGGCGGAAGAAGACACTTCAGGAAAAATCCCGACTACACAACGTGTAGTATGGGCTACACGACATGTGTTTGTTGGCAGACTAACTGGCGTGTACTCCGGGAGTACACGAACACGGGTTGGGTAAATGACCAAATACATGGCATATATACCCTTCCCCGGACAGACCCGGCCAGACACACGTGACACCCCATGTACTAGTACACAGGCAGGGCGACACGAGTTGAGGTCGTGTACGGGCACATGGCCAGTGTACACAGAGTGAACCCCGAACACTCAGACATGGCGTGTAATCCTACTACACGCTGTGTATATTCTTTTTACATGACAAGCCTTAAGACACGGGCCGTTTTACACGGGCAGTACCCGAAGTCAAGGAACACGGCGTGTAACCATACTACACGCCGTGTAACCTGTTTTACATGGCTTGATCCTTTTGTCTTCCGTGACTTGGACTAGATTTCTTAGGGTTCATACCCTTGGTATTTCCCTTGAAGGTTTCTAGTATCATTTCCTACGTACAAGAGTATGATCCCTTCAATAGGACTTCCTGAATAGAGTTGTTGGAATCCCCTCTGTGAGACTCAAATCCAGATCCTCTATTCCTTCCTGGAACCCTATGTAGAGTTCTTGGAATCTACGTGACCTACTTTACCTGGGCACTGATCCTCTACTTAGTAGATTAGTTCAGACTGAGTTGTTGGAATCACCCCATAGCTACTTGTTGTGATCCTCATCTGACGCATCAGGTATCTTTCTTCAGTACTCATGGAGTGAGTTCTCCCGAAATGAGTACTTCATATCTCTCTCTTCATACCTAGGAGTGTGTTATCCTTGTTACATACTTAGTGGAATCTTCGAGCTGGATCTTAGTGGTGGTTTCGTGATAGTTGATCGCGTATGATTATATCTGGATATTATTTTTATATGTTCTGTAAACATATATTGTGTAGAGATGACTGTATCATTCCTTTGTGGTATTTTCCTTTGTGGTATTCCCCTTGTTATTTTTCCTTGTGGTTTTCAGGGTGTCCTACTGGGTATTGTTATACTCACCCCTGCACGGGCTTTGCCCGCACATGTCATGTCTTGTGCAGACGAGCGAGCCTTTGACAGGATTCTAGGTGGACCAGGACCAGACGGTGCTCAGTGAGATCAGGCGAGCCGAGGTGTGTTCCTACGTCTACGGATTGCAGTCCCAATACCTTTCTTTACAGGTTGGACCTTGTTGTAGACTTTCTTTTGGCAGGCTTGTACTTTTGGCCCAGGTTTTTACATTACTGTACTTTACTTTCTTATCGTACTCTGTTGGTTGGGATTTTTGGTGTATGCATGCATTTCCCTTTTTAGTAGTTTTTACTTTTCAGCTTTGTGGGCTTTGAGATGTGTGTGTTTGTGTGTACAAGTTTATAGTCAATTCCTACCATGTTAGTAACATGCCTACTCAGTGCTAGTCACCAGCCCCTGACCTATTGGAGGCGGGATTGGGGAGTTGCGGCTCAGGACCCATTGGGTATGGGTCGTGACAGAGTGGTATCAGAGATGGTCAGTTCTACCTTAGGACTGGGAGTCTGTGAGTTGGTTTGGGGAAATAGTGTTAAGTGTTTCGAGTTTGGATTTTAGGCCAGGGACCCCAGTGTTGGTGCGAGCAGCTGACGTATCCATACACCAGGACTCTGATAACTTGCTTTTCGACTCGAAACATGAGAACACTAGTTACAAGGGAAAATAATGGTACATGCATCATATAGGAATGGGTTGTGGTTTCCATGTCCTTCTTGAGTCAAATCTCCAGATATACTCACTGACTATGATACATCTTGTTTTGTTACAGGATGCCTCCAGGATGCACACCCGCTAGGATCCAGTAGCTCGATCATGAGGATGACCCCCTTAGTGATGAAGCTTCGATATAAGGACCAGATCCCCCAGTTTTACCTTCAGGTGGTGTGCCAGCTGTTCCACCACCTGTGGAGCAGTGTTTAGTGCCTGCTGTACCCGTAGAGGAGGAGTGAAGGCTGAGTGCACTCCATGAGTTTCAGAGACATAGAACCCTCATGTTTCGAGGTGATCCTGACCCTCAAGCAGCAGAGGACTGGCTTGAGGCAGTGGCCAGAGTCTTTCGTTTGGTCTGGACACCAGTAGACTAGATGGTGATCCTAGCAGTGAGCCTTCTGCAGGGCTTGGTAGGACGATGGTAGAGTTTGGTTATCTAGACCCACGACGAGGTGACTCTTGCGTAGTCAGAGTTTGAGATACTCTTCAGAGAGGAGTTTTCACCGGTTACCCTGAGAGCAGTACGTATACAGGAGCTTCTTCAGCTCCAGCAGGGAACCATGACGGTGGATAACTATTCATTGAGGTTTACCAACCTCTCATGGTACTCAATGGATATGGTCAGGGATTAGTACTTTAGAGCTCGGACTTTTGAGCGGGGATTGCGCAGAGACATCTGAGCTAGCATCATCCTTATGAGCATTCCTACTTATGTTGGGGTGCTCGAGCAAGATTTGGTGGTTGAGAGCTTCTTGGTAGAGTAGATACAACCGGCAGTTGTCAGTAGTGAGCGAGCTGAAGCAGAGACCTCAGTAGTAGGGAGCCGACGTCAGGGACCCAGGTGTGGGAGACGTTTTCAGAGGAGATCCTAGGACAGAGGATCTGCTGTATAGGGTTCGTAGGGCGCATCCATCCAGCCTCGAGAGAGGCGATGCTACTCATGTGATGGAAGGGGATATCTCGCTCGAGATTGTCCGACCCGACGTACTACTGACATGGGAGCAGTGGATGGACCATCGAGGCAGAGGCAACGTGTAGAGCAGACAGATCTGTGGGGCGGCGGACATGGTAGAGGAGCTGGGAGAGCAGCTGGAGGTGGTTGGCATTTTGACCCTTTACCACCACCCCCCCAGGAGGTCTACCCCAGGTTCAGGGAGTTGGTGGACAGAGGTAGGGACAGCTTCAGGCAGCAGAGGCTTATGACCCAGGTACTCCTATAATGATTAGAGGTACAATCTGTGTCTTTTATACTTTGGATTCCGTACTGATAGACACAGGTGCTAGTCATTCTTTTCTGGATTCTTATCTAGTTAGAGACCTTGAGATTCCAATTGAGCTTTTGACTCGACCCTTACGCTTAGAAACACCGACTGGAGAAGATTCATATATCACACACCTTTATAGATAGTGTGACCTAACCCTTGGAGGTGAGAGTTTCATTTGGAATCTCTTGGTGGTAGCATCAAGGCCTTATAATGTCATTCTTGGTATGGATTGGTTATCCACAGTTCATGCCCAGATTGACTATTTTAGGCGAAGGGTGCGGTGTGTCTGTAGTGATGGAATGAGGTTCTCCTTCGTCGGTGAAAAGGAGACCCAGACAGTGTAGGATGGACTCATGCATAGGAAGGTACAACCGATTTCACATCAGTTGGCTAGACTAGCCCTTGGCGCAACAGATGTTACGAGTTCCTAGTTTCCAACAGTAGTGGATGAGTACGATGACATCTTTCTGGAGGATGTCCCCAGACTACCTCCCCGTTGGGAGATAGATTTCTGCATCGAGGTGCAACCCGGGACGACATCGATATCAGCATCAGCATATCAGATGGCTCCTGCAGAGCTTCGTGAGCTAAGAGTGCAGCTGGAAGACTTGCAGAGGAAGGGCTTCGTGAGACCCAGTGTTTCACCCTGGGTGGCCCTAGTATTGTATGCCAAGAAGGCAGACGGGATCTTGAGGCTGTGTGTGGATTACTGGCGCTTGAATCAGGTGACCGTGAAGAACTGATATCCACCACCGAGGATCGATGACCTCTTAGATCAGTTAAAAGGGGAACGATGGTTCTCTAAGGTTGATCTACGATCAAGATATCACCAGTTGTGATTACGGGATGAGGATATACTGAAGACGACTTTCAGATGTTACTACGGTCACTATGAGTACTTGGTAATGCCCTTCGGCGTGACGAATTCCCTGATAGTGTTTATGGGACTCATGAATTGGATATTTCAGCCCTATCTAGATCGGTTTGTGGTGGTCTTCATCGACGATATCCTTGTGTACTCTGTGTCCAAGGAGGAGCATGCGAGGCACCTAAGAATGGTTCTGGACACACTCCGAGAGCACTAGTTGTACGGGAAAATCTCGAAGTGTCAGTTCTGGATATAGGAGGTCCACTTTCTGGGACACGTTATCTCAACAGATGGTGTATCAGTGGATCCAACCAAGGTAGAGGAAGTGTTAGCATGGGAGCCACCCCGAATTGTAACGGAGGTGTGGAGTTTCCTTGGGTTGGCGAGCTACTATCAGAGATTAATTCTTGATTTCTCCATGATTTCAGCACCCATGATAGCTTTGACCCAAAAGAGGCATCCTTTCGTGTGGACTGGGAGATGCCAGTAGGCTTTTCAGCAGTTGAGATAGAGTCTGACGAGTGCCCCGATCTTGAGACTACCAGAAGAGGGTGTCGAGTATGTAGTGTTCTGTGACGCATCAGGAACTGGGCTTGGTTGTGTCCTGATGTAGAGGCAATTAGTGATTGCCTATGGCTCACGCCAGTTGAGGCCACACGAGCAGAACTACGCGACCCATGATCTTGAGTTGGTAGTGGTAGTCTCCGCATTGAAGATGTGGCGACACTACCTGATGGGAGAGCGGTTTACCGTCTACTCTGATCACAAGAGTCTTAGATATATATTTTCTCAGAAGGATCTGAATTTGAGACAGAGGCAGTGTCTTGAGTTCCTCCAGGATTATGACTTTGAGATTATTTATACTCCTGGAAAGGGGAATGTTGTGGCAGATGCTCTCAGTAGGAAATCCAGTTCGCAGTTGCTGGAAGAGGCGACGAGGCAGTTGGCCTCTTTACAGTTATCCTTCATGGATAAAGATGAGGGATCTTACCTTCAGTCGATGGTTGTTACCCCTCCACTCTTACAACGAGTCAAGAAATCACAGCTTGAGGATACTAGCTGTGAGAATCTACGTGCTCAGATATCCACAGGTGATGCGGCTGATGGATATTCAAAAGGTGGGGAGCATGTTGTTCTTTTCAGAGGGAACACAGTAGTACCAGTGACGTTGTAGGAGGAGGTTCTGAGGGAGTTCGATACATCTCCTTTGGCGGTCCATCCAGGCGTGGAAAAGATGTACCAGGACCTCCGACGTCAGTTTTGGTGGCCAGGAATGAAGAAGAGTGTGGAAGGGTTTGTTTCTCGGTGCCTTACTTGTCAGCAAGTAAAGGCTGAGCACCAGGTTCCAGCAGGTTTGACTCAGCCCCTTGAGGTGCTAGAGTGGAAGTGGGACGGGTTATCCACAGACTTCGTGATGGGTTTACCACGTACGTCCAGGGGACACGGCTCCATCTGGGCGATCATTGACTGACTCACCAAGTCAGCCCACTTCCTATCCATAAGGGAGCAGAGTTCAGTAGAGATCTTGGGACGCCTCTACGTGCATGAGATAGTTCGGCTTCATGGAGTGCCATCAACGATCGTCTCAGATCGTGATGCTCGTTTCACATCCCGTTTGTGGAAGGGATTGCAGGAAGCTTTTGGGACTCAGTTACGCTTGAGCACAATGTTTCATCCTCACACTGATGGTCAGATAGAGCGGACCATCCAAGTTCTGGAGGATATGCTACAAGCTTTCATACTTGAATTCGGTCGTAACTGGGAGGATCACCTACCACTGGTGTAATTTTATTATAAAAACAGTTATCATTCCACTATTGGTATGACACCATTCGAGGCTTTGTACAGGAGACCTTGTAGGTCACCACTTTGTTGGACTGACCCAGGAGAGTCAACACTCATGGGCCCAGAGATGGTGCGAGCTACTACAGAGAAGGTTCAGGTCATCCAGGAGCGGATTAAGACTTCACAGAGTCATTATAAGTCTTATGCCAACAAGATATAGAGGCCCTTGGAGTTCGAGGATGGATACCATGTGTTCCTTCGGGTCTCACCTCGATGGGGACTGCAGAGATTTGGTCGAGGCAGCAAGCTATCTCTGAGGTTCATCGGACCTTTTCAGATTATAAGTAGAGTTGTCGAGGTGGTATACCGCTTGGATCTACCTCCTCATATGGATCGGGTACACAACGTTTTCCATGTGTCGTAGCTGCGGAGGTACGTGCATGATTCATCGCACGTTATCGACTGGGGAGAGATGGACATCGATGATGGAGTGACCTTTGTTGAGTACCCAGTGAAGATCGAGGATCAACATGAGAATATCCTTCGTGGGTGAGAGATTCCCTTGGTGCGTGTCTGGTGGCAACACGGGAATCTCCAGGAGAGCACGTGGGAGCAGGAGGCTCAAATCCGTGTGCAGTACCCACATCTTTTTTGAGTAGCCTTTGTTTTGGCTTTTCGGGGACATAAATCCCTAAGGTGGGTATGATGTAATGTCTCATATTTCTCCATATTTTATTTTAATATTATATGGGAATTCTTTCAAGACCAGGCACTGAGATGGGGTGCAGTTCCGAGGCCCGGTGAGTCTGGAACAAATGTTTTTATTTAATTAAATAATTAAATTACATGTGCGTATGGTTTTCCTGAAAAAGTGGAATAACTCCTGAATAAGTGATCGGATCGTAAATCTGAGGGCTCTGTTGCGTCCAAAGCAGCGATTTTGCCTTAGGCGAGACCTACAATCGGCTGACACATGTTGGTGGTGAAATATGGTTTTTGGACGTAACTGTAATAAAATATTTACTGAAAATATTTTATTAAATTTTTGTTACAATGAGATCTTTTATCCTTTTAAATACAGGTTTGCGCAGGGGTACAGGGTTACAGACCTCATAACCCTGAAACCCTTGGAGGCTCTGGAGGCTCTGGAGGAAACCCCAATGAGGAGACGATGTTCTTGATGGGTTTCACCGACGACAACAACGCGACGACTGGATATTCGCCAACGAACGTCGCAGATTCAGGTAGGGCTTTGATCTCTTTGTGATTTCCTTTCCGTTCTTGATTACTACGACGAACGCGGACTAATCCATGAATATATTAGCCCACAGATCGATCGTAATTGCGGGATGGGCTTTTGTAGGGATTTTGGGGAAGATCTTCATCCTTGCGATTTAATCTGTTGATTATTTTGGTTTTGATCTAATAGCAACGAACCCAGATCGTCAAGAACAACGATCGAGGTTCGTCCCTCTTGTTCTTTTTGCGATTAAATTCCCCGTTCTTCGTGGATACTCCTCATTCTTCCCCGTGCTTGACGTTCTTGGAGGAAATCGATCGTTGCACAATCGTTTGTTGATGTGATGATCTAAGATTGTAGATCCAACCTCGAGATGATGCAATGGAGGTGTGACTGCGGTGGTGATGGACGGATCGAAGCGGATCAGAAGATATCGTTCTTCTAACGATTCCCACATGAGTGATCGGAATCGGATTCCGGAGCCGAACGAAGGTCCTAAACCCACGGATTCAGCATCATGACGATGAGGCGACATGAAATCTTGAGTTTTGCAGCAAACGGACAAGAGAAACGAGATCCATAAGATCAGCCGAGGCATGAGGAGGAAGACGACGCTTCTGAAAAAATACCGACTACATGGCATGTAGTATGGGCTACACAACATGTGTTTGTCGACGGAGTACCTGGTGTGTAATCCAGGAGTACACGGACACGGGTTGGGTACATGGCCAAGGACACGGCGTGTATACCCTTCCCCGGCCAGACCCGACTAGACACAAGGGACACCCCGTGTACTGGTACACGGGCAGGGCGACACGGGTTGAGGTCGTGTACGGGCACATGGCTAGCGTACACAGAGTGAACCCCGAACACTCGGTCATAATGTGTAATCCTACTACACACTGTGTATATTCTTTTTACATGACAAGCCTTAAGACACGGGCCGTTTTACACGGGCAATACTCGGAGTCAAGGAACACAGCGTGTAACCATACTACACGCCGTGTAACCTAATTTACATGGCTTGATCCTTTTGTATTCCGTGACTTGGACTAGCTTTCTTAGAGTTTGTACCCTTGGTCTTTCCCCTGAAGGTTTCTGGTATCATTTCCTACGTATAGAAGTATGATCCCTTCAGAAGGACTTCCTGAATAGAGTTGTTGGAATCCCCTCTATGAGACTCAGAGCCGGATCCTCTATTCCTTCCTAGAACCCTAAGTAGAGTTCTTGGTATCGACGTGACCTACTTTACCCAGGCACCAATCCTCTACTTAGCAGATTAGTTCAGACCGATTTGTTGGAATCACCCCATAGCTACTGGTTGTGATCCTCATCTGACGCATCAGGTATCTTTCTCCAGTACTCATGGAGTGATTTCTCCCGGAATGAGTACTTCATATCTCTCTCTTTAGACCTAGGAGTGTGTTCTCCCTGTTATGTGCTTAGTGGAATCTTCGAGCTGGATCTTAGTAGTGGTTTCGCGATAGTTGATCACGTATGAGTATATCTAGATATTCTTGTTATATGTTCTATAAACATATACTGTGTAGAGCTGACTGTATCATTCTTTTGTGGTATTTTCCTTTGTGGTATTACCCTTGTTATTTTTCCTTGTGGTTTTCGGGGTGTCCTACTGGGTATTGTTATACTCACCCCTGCACGGACTTTGCCCGCACGTGTTGTGTCTTGTGCAGATGAGCGAGCCTTTGACATGATTCTAGGTGGACCAAGACCAGACAGTGCTCAGTGAGATCAGGTGGGCCGAGGTGTGTTCCTATGGCTACGGATTACGGTCCCAGTACCTTTATTTACAGGTTGGACCTTGTTGTAGACTTTCTTTTGGTGGGATTGTACTTTTGGCCCATAATTTTACATTACTATACTTTACTTTCCTATCGTACTCTATTGGTTGAGATTTTTGGTGTATGCATGCATTTCCCTTTTTAGTAGTTTTTACTTTTCAGCTTTCTGGGCTTAGATATGTGTGTGTGTGTGTGTACAGGTTTATAGGAAATGCCTCCCATGTTACTAACATGCTTACTCGGTGCTAGTCACTATCCCCTGGCCCATTGGAGGCGGGCTTGGGGAGTTGCGGCTCGGGCCCCACTGGGGACAGGTCGTGACATTATCCTACCATGTCTACCCCACCTCTATTTCCTACTATCCATCCAGGATTTAATGATTCTCTTCCTTAATCTTCCACTCTAGTGCATGCGGATGACTTGATTCCTATATTGGAGCATGCACATCCTTTAGAGGCTACTGATCTAGGATAGTCCATGGACCCATTAGAGCTTAATGAGCAGCCTACATCAGGTTTTTTATTATAAGCGTTTCAAATTATATAACATAATTTTTTTCCTATTGTATTGTGAATTAATTATTTTTTCCTTTTATCTTATTAAGTGGGATATTTTAATAGGCAAGGGGGGAACACCCATATGAATGAATCCTAGAATCTTTAAACATAAATAATGGTGGATTACAATGAAGACAATCAAATTAAAGGTAAAAATGTCAGGCAATGTAGAAGTTTTATGGGTACTTCAGCCAATTAAAATAATATCATTCCAGTGAAACTAGTATCATAGAGGCATATCAGTAATGAAATCAAGGAAAAATCATGGACGGAGATATGGGTAAGAAAATTTGTTAAATTAATATCTATATTATTGTTGTATTTATATGAATTAACATGTTTGTTGCAACATTGGTTTAACTTTTTCGATGGTGCAGCTGCTAAGGATGTATAGTTGATGGAACTTAGGGAGTTATGGAGCTCATATAAGCACAAATTATATATTTATTGGAAGAGAAGAGTTAGTTCTGATTTAGAGGGTGTATCAATATTCCCCGACTGTCTAACAAAATAATATCAAGAAGTGATCACATATTGGAAGAGTAATTAGTTTAAGTTATTCTTAATCTTTAATGGGTTACATTGAAAATTTAATTCTTATTAATTGTATTGAATTTTTATTTTTAGTATGTGTCACAAAAAAAAACAAAAAAAAATGATGTTATGATGTATTTGAACACTTTGGGTCACACTACAATGCCTGAGCATGAGAGGCACCAAGTAATTTAATATGAATAGAAATAATATCTATATTTATATTGTTAAAAAAGTGTTCATTTCATTTTATTTTGATTTTCAAGAATTATAAAAATATAAATAGTTAGATTTTCATGCTAATATTTAATATAGATGGCCGTAAATTCCCCATTGAGTTAGATTTTCATGTTTAAATTTAAGTTTTATACCACATTCTATGCAAAAAGACTATTTTCAATGAAAAACAATGAGAAATCATCATTTTACCAATAAAAACCAAATTACATGATAAAACATGTATAATATCCCTCAATAAATCAATTCAAGTGTAAAATAATCAAGAAAATAAAGGAGAATATCGAGAATAGAGATTCACCAATGAAAAAATCCAAATATGTAAGACACATAACTCAAAAGTGATAAAACTTAATTGCCTTCACAAAATATAACAAAGAGGGAAGAAGAGGGATATAGACCAACCTAAACATCCATGAAAATCATTAAAATACCAACCTAAATGCAAGGTTTAGACATTAATGGTTATTAGGGTTTGAGGATTAGAAAATGATGGAAGAACATGAAGTTATAGAAAGAAGAAATGATGAATTAAGAAGAAACATGAGTTACCTCAAGGAAAACCACCCAAATATGGATGGAACCAACAAGAAAATATAGAGGAAGGAAACATCATTCCTAGAGAGGGATTTGGGTTGCATTAGGGATGAGTATTGAGGATAAATGAGGTTATAATTTGACAATTGAATAAATGTAATTTCACAATATTATGTGTCATGGTAAGGCCATATGATTTGATTTAAATTGAATAGAATAGATCAAAACCTAGTAGAATTGAACTAAATAAAATAAAATATTACATACACAATTCAAATGAAATTAAATCATAATAAACTAAATAATACTAAATATAAACATATAGAGATGGTTAAAATTAATTGAATAGGACTTACTGAAACTAAACTGAACCTAATACAATGAAATAGAGAAGAACTAATGTTATGAAAAGTAATAAAATCCTATAAAAACTAAACCAAATTGTTCTAAAAAAATAGGAAAAAACCTATTCCAATCAAATGAATCTAAAAAAATAAATTAGAATGTACTAAATTGAAGGAAACTAATCTTACTCAAACCGATTTTATATGAACCCCATAGAACTAAATTGAATTGAGCTAAACCCAATTGAACTAAATAAATCAAACCAAATTGAATAAAAAAATAGAAAAAAATAAAAATGAACCAACCTTAACTGAATTATCTTATCTACCCCAGACTAACTTGAGAATATTTGACCAAAAAAACATAAACAACCTAAACTTAACCCAACTAAATGGAAATAACTGATCCAACTCGAACTAAACCAATCAATAAAAAATGAATCAAATTAAACTATAATAAATCAATATTATTTTATATGAATTGAATTGAATTAAAATAAATTGAATCAAATTGAATTAAACACTATAGAACCTAGCTGAACTAAAACCAATAGAATTGAATTAAATTGAATTGAATTTATCTTAGTTGTATATATTTCAACATAAATAAGCATCATCTAAACTAAATAAATATAAACCAATAATAAATGAATTATAATTAATATACATGATAAGACCTAGTTTGAATTAGATAAAAATGATACTATTTGACCTTAACAAAAATGAACAGAACTAAACCAAAATGGTCTTAATTGAATCTAACCAAACTGAACTGAACCAAATCAAACTACTAAGAATATAATATAATTAAAAGATACAAGACCTAAATGGATTGAATAAAATAGAACTAAATAGAACCAAATTTTCTACAATGAAACAAACATAATGACAATTTAACAAAATATAATCATGTTAAAAAAATTAATGAACCAAGTAAAACCCAATTGAACCAAATTAAATGATACAAAAAATAATAATTAAAACACATTAAACCAAACTAGATCAAAATAATTAAAACCGTAGGAACCCAACAATTACATCACAAAATGGAAAAACTATATCATGTTAAATCACACTGAATAATGATAATCAATTTTTTTAATTGAATAGAACCAATATGAACTATACTGAATAGAAATGAAGTTAACTACAAATTGAAGCAAACATGACACTACTAAACCAGATCAAAAAAATTCCAACATAATAAAATTGAACAAATCCTCACAATATGTAAAGGAAATAAATATGATAAAAAAATATGAAATTTATTTAAACATAATCAAACCAAATAATTTGAATCAAATAAAACTTTACTAAAAATTACTACACCAAAATGAAGGGATCTAACCCAAACTTACTGGACATAAATTGAATAAAAAAATTAACCAAAATATCACACCTAGACCAAACTAAATTGAATCGATCTAAACCCAATTTAATAGAACCAAATTGAACTAAAATAACAAAAAAAAAAGAATTGAATTGAAAATACATGAACTAAATTCAACAAAATAAAAAATGCACACTAAATAAAATAATATGAAATTGAAATGAACTAAATTAAATCAAAATAAATCAAACTGACCAACACCAATCCAACTTGAACCAAACTAAACTCAAACTAAACTAAATTGACTTAAACTAAAATAAAATGAATGGAAAACCCTAAAATGAACCATACATTGAAAATACATAACTAAAACATAACATAATTGAATTTAATTAAACATAATCAATTGGAATTGGCATGAAATAAATAAAAAAAAATTGAAGTGTACCAAACTAAATTAATGTGAACTAGACCAAACAAAAATAAACAGTATCAAACAAATTAAACTCTATATAACATAACCGAGAAAAATGAGACTAACTGAACAAAACCAAAAAAAATAGATGGAACCACATCCTCTTGAACTAATCTAATTTGTATTGAACCTAACCATACTAAACTCAATTATGATGAAATGAACCTAGATAACCAAAATTGAACTAAATGAAATTGAAACCATTAAATTTTTACCAAATTGTTCCTAAAAATACCAAATATAAACAAAGCAACACAAAGTTAAATCCCATAGAACTGAAGAAAAAGTGACCCCACTAAATAGAACTAAAATAAAATGTCCAGACCTTGGACAAATCAAACCAAAACACATCAAAATATATAGATTTGAATAGAACAAAATTGAACTAAACCAAATTACTCTAAACTGACTATAAGTAAATATAACCAAAACAAATTAAATTGACCCAAAATTTATGTTACCGATCCAAAATGAATAAAACAAAACAAAAAATAATAACAATAAGGTATAAAAAATGAACCAAACCACCAAGATAAAAACCCAAAATTAATCAAATTTAATTGAATCGACTAAAGATAACATGAAATTAAAGGATTTAAAATGGACTAAACTAAACAACGCTAGTACAATCCAACCAGAATTAAACTAAACTGCAGGAAAATGAATCAAATGATCAAACAAAAAAATATGAAAAATACTCTAACAGATTGACCAAATGACTAAATGAACAAATAGTAAAATGACCACATTACCAAAACACATAACCAAAAAATGAACCTAATGACCAAATGATCAAAACTATCAAGTGATAAAATAACCAAATAATGTAACACAAACAGAATTAGATAGAAATGAACATATAAGATGAATCCATATCATACCCATATATAGCTTGCTAATTAGTATGTATTAATTATGTTATGTCACTAGTATTAAATTTCTAATTAAATGTATATTTAAATTCTTCATTTTATAGGTTTCTTCAATAGATCAAATTTTAATTCATTCTAGGTTTATCAATTTCATATTATTAAATAATTTACTATTATACTAATTAATTTCATTTACATCAAGCAACATCGGGCATCGAAGGCCATGTTCCTTGAGACAAATTATTTTTCTCGAGTAGGAAGAAAAAGGATGGAAGTGTTATAAATGCACAAACATAAGAAAATATTGTAATTTTTTTATTGATATTTAAAATTTTTATATGTAATTCATAATTAAATATCTTGTTTATATTTTCAATAGTGTGCCTTAGAGGCCCTTGATGAGAAAGAAGATGACAACTTCGGGCCAAATGATCATTTGAGACAGGAATTAGGTGAGTATCGCCAGGGGAGAGTGCAACATTGACCCAGGAAAAACATAATCCCCACTAGGTATTTTCCCTCATCAGGCGCCTCTAAAACCTCTCACACCATTGATCTACAAAACGCTCATGTAGAAGTATTTGAGGCCAAAAAATAGCTATACAAGAGCATGAAATAGGTAAAATGGTCACCAAACAGTTCCTGAAATCCATGTCAGTTATATGTCTATCACTTATATCAAAGGATACTAATGTTTTTGATTCATGTATGACAAAAATGTTCTTTATATATGATGCACTAAGTAATTCCAATGAGTTTCCTAGTGGTGTTTGAGGTGATGTTACTGCTGGTGGTGGCAGTGATGATGATGTTGGTGCTCCAGATGATGATGTTAGTGATGGTGGTGATGGTGATAAGGATGAAGATTTTGTTGATGAGGGAGATATTGATCCCATCCATTTTTGAGTTAGCAGTAAAGAGATGTGTGGATATTTTTTAATGACTTGAATTGATCAATTTTATGGATGTATATGTATGTTATAGTATTTTAAATGGGTTGAAAACTATAAATAGTTAGTTTAATGCTAAATATAAAATATATGTATTGCATTGAATGTGTAACTTGGTTTTTATTTTATTTACAAGTTTTGGTATTGTTTGTGCGGTGGGGATGGATGGGCGACTGCTAGTTTTTTGGTATAGGTAGCTATACCAATGGTTCAATGAACCATTGGTATATCCTATTTAGGGGAAAGGCTATACCCAAAGTTCTCCTAACCATGGGTGTAGATATATACCCATATTTTTTTTATTAAACCATGGGTATTATAAATACCTCATGGTCTATACCCACAATTTCTATAGAAATTATGGGTATAGCCCTATGCCAATGGATTAGGAACCCAAGGTTCTATAAATCGTGGGTATAGCCTATACCCATTGTTCTAAACGGTGGGTATATGGTAAGATTATAATAGTATTATTGTTAGGTGTGATGTGGATATCTTATTTAAATGCATGTTGAAGTAAATTTGAAATGTGAATTGAACATGTTAGATTTTTATATTAATATAATGATAATGTTGGAATATAGATGATGTTAACTATGGTTGAAATTTTGAGAGATTTAAAAGGATGGATTAAATTAGTTATGTTGTTTTTTATACATGTTGGGTGTTAATTATGTTTAAAATGGGTGTTATTATTTTGATATCATGTTGATGTGAATGATTTTTTTATAGAATGAAACTTATATTTTGGACTCTTATAAATATTTTGCTCACCCTTGACTATTTTTTATAAATATAAATATTGTTTATGATTATTTGAGATATAAATTGGTTGTAAAATTATTATAACTGCAATTTTTCCTCTTTCAAAGTAATTGAAAAAAATAATAACAATAAAATATACTAGATATTTTGTTATACTTTTTTATATTCCAAAGATTCATTGTTATCATGAATTTTATAATTATAGTCTACTATATTGATTTTAATAATAAATTACTTTTTTATTTTAATGGATATATTTTTGATGTATAGTGTTTATCAGGTCTCAATTGGGTTTCGAATGAGTTAATTTTTTTAGATATTGAATTTAATAATGCTTTAGATGTAAGTCTTATTCAATACCCTTATCATGATTACGTTGGAAGTTCATGGTTAATTCATAAAGAAGTGAGTTACCATATAAAAACATATTTCTTTCAACCAAACTATTATGTATAGTCTCACAACGGAGATATAAATCAATAACCAATTGTTAATGATATAAATGAAAGGAGTGGAATGAAAAATTTGATATTTTTTCAGTTTCCATTTATTCATCATCACAAGAATAAAATTAATCCTATGTAATAAGATAATGATATGAGTATACATTTTACAACTAATGATAATGATAATGTTGAGAGAGTGAAAAAATTGACGGATGATGTAAGAACTCTAGTATATCGGGCATATGGTAAAATTAAAAGGCTTGAATTTTTAATGAAACCATTTCATGGGAAAACCATATATAGAATTTCTAATACTGGGATTGATTATCTTCTTATCTTTTTAAAGGACTTACTTCACAATGATGTAGATATTTCTGTAAATCATTATATGACATCAAAGTTACTTTATTAGATTGTATTTTTAACTAATAAAATTCATTATTGTATAAAATATTAAAACTTATTTTAGGAGGAAACTACAGGTCTAAATGAGTGAAAAAATGTGGTACATCTTGATGGAATCCTAATAAAAATGGAACACTATCTCATGTACCACGAAAAATAATGTGTCACTTTCCATTTATTCCTAGGATTCAAAATATTTTCATATTTGATGAAATGTAAACAAATATGCAATGACATAATGCTAAGATAAATGAGGATAATGCTAAATTGGTACATCTTTCTAATGGATTAGCATGGAAAACATTTGATTCATGATATCCTAATTTTGTATCTAAAGTACATAATGTAAGTTTGGGTCTATTATGTGTTGGTTTTAATTAGTTTGGTCATATGAATACTTGAAGAAATATGTGGCTATATTTTATTTATATTTATAAACTTCCTCCTTGGATTTGTATGAAAATACCATTTACTTTCAAGAAAATACTCATATCTAGACCTTCTAATTCTATAAATGATACCGGAATGTACTTTAAACCATTAATAAAATAGTTGAATTAGTTTTTGAATGTGGGTGTGTGAACATATGAATATTCATTGAAAGATACATTTTAGATACATGTTATTATTATGTGGATGAAAATAATTTTCTTATTTATGAAATGATTAATGGTTGTAGTAAGAAGGTTAAACTATCCTTTTTTATTTGTATGAATAACAAATGATCTGGAAGGATTAAATTTCATTATAGTTTTAATTTCATGGCACATTGAAGATTATTATTGATGAAACACCCTTATGGGAAAAAATCATTAAAATATTGGTAATACCATTAAGTTTAAGAAGACACCTTAGCATATGTTAGGAACTGATGTACTTAATGAATTTAAAGATATCATTTTTTTGTGGAAAGTTATACTAGAATCTAAAAGGAGGATAAATGTTTATATTAAATCCTATTATAATGGGTGGATGAAAAGTATCTTCTTTAATTTTCCTTATTAGTAAACCAATTTTTTACGTCATTGTTTATATGTAATGTACATTGAAAAAAATATATGTTAAATGTTGCTTTTAGTGATTCTAAATTTCATGGGGGGACCAAATATGATTTATGATATTGAAATGACTAGATGAATTGGGGTATAAAAATTGAACTATATCAATAGTTCATTAGTTATAATAACTATAAAATTCCCCATTATTCTTATGTGATGATAAATTCAGAGAAAAAACAATTCATGGAAGTATTAAAGACTACAAATTTTCTATATGGTTATTCAAGAAACATATTAAAGTGGGTCAATAGAATAAAGGTGAAACTAAAATCTATAAAAACTAATGATTATCACATATTTCTATATAAGTTGATTCTAATAAAATTTGATAATTATTATCAAATAATATAAGAGTGATAGTGATTCAATTATTAAAATTTTATAGATATCCTTGTACTAAAAGTTTGAGTAATAGTTTATGGGAAAAAATGAAGTAAGGGGCACCATTAATTCTATGTGAGTTAAAGACCCCCCCATATTTTCAATTTAATTTTATATCTAATTTTCCCCCTTACTACTGAAATTATTCTTAGAGGCCCCATTGATTTTTTTGATGCATCCAACCAAAATAAATATGTCCAAAATGAAGTTTTCTATTAGTAACATGAATCTTTCTAAAGGTTCCATTATGAAAGGTTATTTATCTCAAGAATGTATGTATTTTTGTCAATATATTTGGGTGATATGATCATGATATGTTATTGGTTAATGAGAAATAAATATGATAAAATTGATAAAATCGAGTCCAATTTTCCATCAATTTTCTAAATAGGGGTAATTCCTATATCATATACATTGGTTAATTTGAGCCTCAAAGAGCGGGAGATGATATATCACATGATCTTGTATAACTATGATTTGTTTAATGACTACATAAAGGAAGTAATTTTAATATTTATATATTATCTCATCCAAAGTAATTATATGTATATCTAAAATTTTTATTATCAAATTATTTAGGGAAGAAATAAATTATATGTAAAATTCATCATTCATTACCTTTTAGAAAGAGAGAGACTTTTAATAGTAAAGAGTTTCCCACTTGGTTGAAATTGAAGGTAATACCATTAATTTTATATAATAAATAGTTAATAATAATTATTAATTTTAATATGATTGTATGTTTCACGTATTGAGTATATCGACTAATTTTGCCTCTCCAAAAATGAGATCATTGGATTTTGGTCCCAATAATGTGGTTTGTGATCAATGGATATACATTTGTTATTACTAGTTGAGTAGTGAACATATGAATACAAAATGATGATATTATGTTAACTATATTGATATATTGTTACAATAGTATAGAAGATAACTGACCTCGATATGAAAATGTGTCTTATTATGGAGTTGTAGACAAAGTACTAATATTGAATTATCACACTCATAGTAGAGTCGCTGTGATGAAGTCCAAGTGGTTTGATTCAATGATGAAACATGGGATGTTTATAGATAATTTTGGATTTAGAGTTATTGATATAAATTATTTACTTACCATTAATTAACAATATATTATGTAATCAATGGGAAAAAGAGTGTTTTATGTAAAAGATATTTTAAAATATTAATTAGGTGTCACTATTGATATAATCCCAATATATATTTTTGATGATGGTGGGGATAAAATTGACACTGTCAGTGCCCCCATTGGTCTTGACAAAAATGTTTTATATAATGATTCAAATACTTTAATTGTTAGAGTTAATTTATAACTTATAATAGTGGTATAAAATTTATAAAAACAATGGCATGTGATCTCAACCCATCACTATCTTTTTAATCAGGTTATGCTCAGATGGTGTCTACTAATATTTTCCACCACTTTAATAAAGGTTAAATAATATATATTAGAAAGGTATGTTTTCATTGATTAATTTTATTACTTAATAAAAATATTATTTTCCAAGTAAAATTGCATAAACTTTCATAATTTGTTTTTCATTATTTAATTAGTGTTATACACCAATTGTGGTCTTATTTTATGGATCTGTAATAGTTTGTAAATATTGAGTCTTTGTTTCCTTAAATATAGTATTTAATATATTCTTATGATCATGGTTTATGTTAAGGAGATATAATTTGGAATTGGAGTTACACTATCATGAATATGTATATGTTAAGTATAGAAGTTTTAAGCTAGACTATAACTTTAAAAAAAATTATTTATTTTTTTTAAAGTTTTTATTAAAAATGATCTTTAAACTAAATTTTGATTCAACAAATATTAGTAGTATTTGTGTAATAAATCCCTGACTATTGTTCCCAGTGGGATGGAAATAGGGGGAGAGTTATTGTAAAAACGTTAAAGACAAAAAGCTTAAACTTAAACTGAATTAAAAAGAAAATTGAAACTTAAAATAGAGTATGCACACCAAAAAATAAATAATATAAGACAATTTTGTTAGCAGAAAATTAGTAGCAACTTTAGCATACCATTTGATATGAAAATTTCCAAACCTTAATTTTCTCTAGTTATGATAATTTTAAAATTTTAATTATATTTCCAAATCGATTAAAACTGAAATCATATTTGAACAACTCAAGATATCATCAAAAAATATAAGTAAACCAACCTAAAAAAATCAATTTTGATAAAAAAGTTATAGTGATTTTGGTGAAAAATTTGAATATCTAGATGGTTGAACTGGGTTTGGGTGATATTGAATTATTTATAGATAATTTATTTATATTTCCAATGCAATAAGAATCACTAAATTATAATATCTATAACTCTAGATATAGTCAAAAAATATAATTTTACACAATATGAAATTTTTATAAGATATTACAAAAACTTATAAAATTTTATGTTTTTCACATAATATGTCAATACAACACTTCATCCTATAATTTAACATGATAGAGAAGTTATATAATGATTAAAACAAAGAATAAGACAATTATATTTTGTAGTGATCACCATTACAAAACCTTTAAAATCAAACTAAAATTTTAAGTTTATAAATACTATAACTCTATGCTTTCATATATTGTTTGGTATGAATATGGAATTCAAATTAAACATTAAATTTATTAAATTATACTTGAAAAATTTATATTTTGATTAGGTTATTCCAAATTTTATGCCCTTTTTATCACTCTAGTTAGTGTGCCTTGATTATATTATACCACATTTTTTGCCTTGTTTTCCTTGATAATTAATATGTATTGATTATGTTATGTCATCTCTTATTCCTTGTTTAGATTTCTAATTAATATGAAGTAATTATCTCATGCCACCTCTTATATATTTTTTGGATTGAAAATTAGTATTGGATTTCAAATAAAATTTATATTTTATTTGTCTATGAAGAGTATGAAAAATATTAAAGAGATACACATGAAGAGATTGTATAATAATAATTTATGAATGCGAGAGATGGGATTATATCCTCTAGTTCCTACTGTGAGTATAAAATTTCAAATATATATATATATGTATGTATATCAATTACATAACATAAAATTCTATTTTATTAATCATTTTTAAATTTCAATTAGGAACCACCATCTAGGTGGAATAAGTTATTTGGTCATACTAATGATAATGGTGATCAACATGATCGATCAAGGAGGGAAATGGAAGCACTGATAACACTAACTATACTCAATAACACCCAAACATTTCATCACATATCTCATCTACCACACTTTCTTATCCAATAGTCACACTAGAGGCACCAAATATATTCAAACCAACTATGTTTTTTTCCATTATTTAATTAAATACCTACTTATCACATACATTTTCATTATCTAATGATGGCTCCCCATACCCACTTTCTTTTTCCACCTACTTCTATGTCGCCTCCATTTCCCAACTCTCCCATCTCTTTGGGGTGTTATGATTATGATCCTTTGGCTTCTACTCCAGAGATTTTTGATCATATAGATCATACTAATTGTCTTGAGTATAAACTGGATCCTATTAACTCTTTATAGGCTACTGTTCCTTTATATATTATGGATCCATCAAATCCCACTAATCATCCTATATCGTGTATATGTTTACAACTCTATTAAATTTTGTCTCAATAATTTTGTTGAAGTTGTAATGCATATTAATTTTATATTTTTATTTTATATTTCATAGTTGGATCTATTATTAAGTTCTATGGGGATAATCACATGTGTTATGTATGAAACTGTTATACACAGGTAATGGTAGAGTATAAAAAAGATAATAAAATGATTGGTAAACATGGTAGAGAATGTAAAAGTTTTATAATAATGATTGAAAAATATAATGATATAATTATTGTGTAACCAATCACTTAGAAACACTTTGGTGGTCAAATAAATGATAATTCATGAGTTGAGTTATGGGTAATAAATTTAATTATATTAAAATGAAAAATTTTAATATATTTATATAAATTAATATTTTGGATATAGCTTTACTTTAATTTTTTTGATGGTCGATCTGTGAAGGATAGATGATTAATGGGAAGAGGGGAACTATATAGAGCATATACGCATGACTTATATGTTGGTTTAACTAGTAGAGTTCACAAAGAGTTAGAGGGTATACCAACCCTCAATAATTATCTAGTTACACAGTACTGGGAGATTATTTCCCATTGAAAGAATGAAGAGTTTAAAGTATTATCGAAATTTATTGGTTTTGATTGAAAATGATTAGGATTTTTATTAAAACTTTGATTCTTATCATCTAATTTTCCTTATTAAGATAATTTATATAGAAACAAAAAAAACAAGGGTACTTGTGCACACTTTGGGATGAATGACTATACAAGATCATGAGAGAAACCAAGTATTTTTCAAGTAAAATTGAGTTTGATTACATTATTTAGGACTTCAATTATAAATAATAAACAACATAATATTACATTTTTAGTTGAGTTTGATTATGTTTCAATCATTAATAAAGTATTAATTATTTTTGTTTTCCTACATCCATTGTTATTTATAGTGGGAAGTTGTAAGATCCTAACCTTTTATAGAGATGTTCCGAGATTGTTTTCAGGTATTATTTTTTTATTGGTTTGATCATAATTTGATTTTGTTTTACCTTGGGGTGTGTTTAGATGAAAATTAGAGAATTTTGGAAGGAAAGAGGGTAGTGCACGGTTGGCACACAATTTTCCCAAACCATGCGCCCTGACCCATCAAACTGTGCAACCCTAGATAGAGAGGTATTTCATGACTGGAATATGGTTTGTCAAACCATATACCCTAAAATGAGAAACTATGCACCCCCACCCCCACCAAAAAATATGCACACAACTAAGGCATGCATTTAGGGGAAATCGTGCATCTCTGCCATCCAAACTGTGCACGAGATTTAAGTTAACCTAAAAATTATATTTTTAATTACTTGAACCCCTGTATTAACCCAAAATAGACCCCACTAAACCCATAATACATTTTCATGGTTTTTGGATCCTCCCAAACATATTCCAATCCATTCCGACCTCTGTTCTTCATGATCCAAATCCCGGATTGAAGATCTGCACCCCTCCCAGTAAGAGTATCTCATCCCATGTGACTTCCTTTCTATTTCCTATTCATCTTCCATCTGTTTAAGGATTGTTATTACCTATTTTTTAATTAGATCTAGATCTAGAATTTTGGGATATTTATTCATATGATCTTAAATTTAGGTTTAAGATCAAGATCTCATTCTACATCGTCATTCCATTCAAATTGGATATATCTACTAGCAACTGTTCATCATTAAACTTGAGTTAGGTGGTCTAATATTAAAATTCCATAGTCATGATTTCAATTATATGTATGTAATTATAGAATTTATAGGTTTCATTTAGCAATTGGGTTTCCTAATTGAATTACTTAATTTTTTGAATTAATTAATTAAGGGATTGAAATTAGGAATAATTAATTGTTGAATTAATTATTTAAATATTGTAATTGTGGGATTTGAGGAATAATTAATTACTGAATTAATTATAAGATACTTATATTGTTCATTTTTATTAATTAATTGTTGGATTAATTAATGTGATTTGTTGAGATTATGTAATTATTGAATTGAGATAATTAATTATGGAATTAATTATTAAGATATTGTGATTATGAAATTGGGATAATTAATTGTTGAATTAATTATTTGAAATATTGAAATTGTGAATTAGATTAATTAATTAATGGGAATTATGATGAAAAAATGTGGTAAGATGATTAATGTTGATTAATCATGTTTGATGTGACATCGTGATATATGTGAATTTTGATACATGTGATTGTGTGATATTCATGTGTGGGACAAGGAATACTGTGTCAAAAGCCCATAGTGATAAAATTGATATTCATGTGTGGGACAAGGCCTACTGCATCAAAATCCCATAGTGATAAATTGATATTCATGTATGGGGCAAGGTTTGCTGCATCAAAATCCCATGGGGTCCTAGGCATGATGACCTAAACCCAAACTGATGGCACTAGACCATAGTTACAATTATCCATGACATTTAATTTAAATGAATGGATAATGAAATTTCATTTCATTATAATGAATTAAGAATTAAATATGTGATATGGATCAGACTCTAACACGGGATGAAGTAGGTATTGGGAGTTTGGGTGTCTTCGGAAACCTAGGTATTATGGGGTTAAATAAAGAGTAACTGAATAAGTGAAAACTGTTTACTTTATTGATTTTAATTATTCTTTATACAACTACATACACTATTTGACTGGATATTGTTTTAGACATCGTTGGTGGTGGCCTACTGAGTTGCACTCACACCCTACTCGAGATACCTGACCAGTACCCGAATAGACTTCATGTTTTCCGAAAAGGATAAGGGAAAAGACCTTGTGTTAGATGGCTGAATTGGGATGAATCATGGATAAGGGAACCCAACATGGTTTGGGACCCACTTTGGAGTCTTCAGTGTGTTTAATTTTGGGTTTTCATTTTTACATTTGGCACACATGTCACGACTTGTCCCCCGGGGCCCGTGCCGTGACTACCCTAAGCCCGCCTTCTATAGGCTAGGGGCTGGCGACTAGCACCAAAGGCGTAAATCCCTAAAATTGGGAAGACATTTCCTTAATAATCAGTAAACACACACAAACAGAGTACCAACTGAAAGCAAGAACTAAGTAAAAACTGTATAACAATGGAGTGCTGTAAAGTAAAAGGGGCCGGAAATACAAGCCCAGATGTAAAGTACAAGGAAACTAAAAACAAGTACAACTGAAGAAGGAAAATAGCTATTGGATCATCCAACGGGAAGTCCTACATGAATGGTAGGTATAGAAGGCCTCCACAACACTCCACGTCTGTCCATCTCCCCCGAGTACCGTCACGTCGTGTGGTCCACCTCCGGGTACCATCCAGTCCTGTCCACTCAGCCTCGATCAGCGTTGTCCGTCATCTGCAGCCAACAAAATGAGGTGCGGGAAAAGCCCATGTAGGGGTGAGTATAACGATACTCAGTAGGGACCCTGATACCCTCAAGGTCTCACAAAACCCAATAAGGATAAACCAAAGAGTATGAAATCAACAGATAACCCCACTTAGGTATATGCCCATACATATACCTAAGTTATCAAGTAATCCATCTCAATCACGAGGAAACACAAGAGTTATTGACTCAGATCACACAAGTATACAAATTTTGTAGAGTGATAGATATGATCGGATGTAGTCACTGATTCATCTAAGCTGTCAGACCCACACAGGATCCAGGAACAGCAGTTGGAACTGTTAGACCCACACATGATCCAGGAATAGTAATCAGAGTTGTCAGACCCACACATGATCCAGGATCAGCTAAGCTATCGGACCCACACAAGATCTAGGACCAGTTATTCTGTCAGACCCACACAGGATCCAGGAACAAAAGTCAGAACTGTCGGACCCACACAGGATCCAGGAACAGTCGTCAGTGCACAGCCAACCACAGGGTTTCTACAAAGCTTACTTGATACCGGGAGGGTCTTCTCCTCAAGCCAAGAGTTGATACGTCGACTTCCACAAAGTCCCACGAAGAAGTGTATCAAAGGTCCGACTTGTCATAGGGGTCTCAATGCAACCGACATCACGTCAATCGGACGCCCGGTCTGTGAGTTATTTGTTTTTTAGTCCCAGGGGCCCGGTTGGATTTGTGTACGCTCCAACCTGACCGTATCTAAACTATACCTCGAACTCCAGTGGGGTATACTCAAAGGGACCTTCACTCTCCAAGAATACCAGTGCCGCTGATGGTTCGTCAAACGGTCGTCCAGTGCCAAAGTTATGTCCAAAGTAAGTAATGGGTCAGTAGTGGGCCTGGGTCCGGTCCGGTCCGACCCGATCGGATCGACTCGGCCCAACCCAGTCTGGGCCGACCCGGTTTGGGTCAACCCGGTTAGACTCTCTAGGTCCGACTCAGCCCACTGGTTGGGTCATCCCGTTATGTTAGGCCCAGTCCGTTGGGCCCGACCCAGCGGACCGTGAGGGTGGTTCAGCCCGGGCTCAGGGCCAGTTTGGCCCGGAGCGTCGCGAGGGTGCGGCCCGGTGCGGCTCGACGCAACTCGGTCTGGAGGGCGCAGCCAGGCCGGTTCGTCCAGGGCACCGCGAGGGGGTCCGGGATGCTGGCTCGGCCGAGAGGCCACAAGGGGCCGGTTCGGCCAGCTCAGAAGGCCGCGTGTGGGCCGATTCGGCCGGCTCGGGAGGCCGCGAGGAGGGCTGGCTCGGGGGCACGTGGGTCGCACGGATTCCAAATCGGGCGCGCGTGGGTTGCACGGAGGCTGTCTCGGGGGCGCGCGGGTCTTGCGGAGGCTGGCTCGGGGGCGGCCGGGCAGCGGCTCGGCCAGGCGGGCCGCGGGCGACCGGGCTGCTGCTCGACCAGGCAGGCCGCAGGTGGCTGGGTGTGGCCAGGCGGGTGACTAGGTGGTGGCCGAGTGAGCGGAAAGGCGGCAGCCGATTCGGGGTGGCGCGCGACCGGGCGGGCCGTGGGTTCGGCAGGGTGTTGGGCCAGTGCGGGGCTCCGTCGGGGCGCGTGGGTGGCACGGGCGGCCGGATAGCCGGGAGGCTGGGCTGGTGTGGGTTTGGCTGGGACGCGTGGGTCACCGTGGGGGTGGCATGCTTCACGGAGGCTACGGGTAGTGTGGCCTTGGTCATTGCTCTCCGTCGCCTCGTCTTTGTTACATCGCTGTTCCAAAGAACACTAAGAAAGAAAAATCGACGGAGGGTGTCAGGCCATGTTAGGTTGGCCCGCACCCTTCGTATTTAGGGAGGTATCAATTGTCTCATCAAGAAAAGCAGATGATCAACAAAACGTCCTCAATAATCGCTTTTTATGCATTGAAGAAGATAAGAAAAACGATATAACATCATCAAGTAATAAACCCCCTACCTTTGATTCATCGTTCAACGTTCGTTGACGAAGTTGTGAAAAGAAGACGATGAAGATCGTCATTCGTCACGTTCGTCATGCACTCCCAATCCCGAGCTGCGTCGGCCGTGGAAGACACTCCACATTGGTAGGATCCGAGGAAGGAAGTCAAAGAAGGTTGTTGGCGTTCTTCATTCTTCATTGGAAGATGAGGTTCCTCGTTCTTCGTTGGGAGATTTTCTCCCTAGCTCTCCTCTTCCTCCGTTCCGCCAAAATGAATAACGCCAACAAAAATTATTGATTGGTTATCTATTATTCTGTTGGAATAGAATTCAAAAAGAGGGAATAAATTAATTGGATCTATCTAATAAATATGGAGGATTGACATAATAAATTATGCGTTGTCCAATTAATTAAGAGGGAGATGGTGGCACCATAAACGATAGAGGAGGTCAAGGGACTCCCCCCTCATTAATGAGGGGAGTTGAGAGATTTTCCACCCACCCATTAATTGGTGGTTTTTAGTCTCGTGTGGTCCCCACATCGTAACCTGTCGCAGGAGATTATGCTCGGGTGGGACCACCACCATAACCTCTCATGGGAGGTTAGGGTGTGGCGGTCCCACCTCCAAATCCCAAGTGGAGGTTCTAACCAACAATCAATCACATGGAAACTTAAAATAAAATAAAGTGTTGTACACTTTATTTCATTACTTTTTTTATAAAAATCCAAAAACTAACTTTTATTCTCGACCAACTGCCATCGAGGTGAAAGACTTCTTAAGAGTATACCAGTGTTGCGAGTTCAATGGTGTCCTCAAATTTCAATTCCGAGCACCGGTTCAAAATTTATAAAAACTCACTCATACATTTACTGAACGTACCCAAAAAAAACTTCAGAAATTGATTCAGGGCACATCGGGCCTTGGAATCAAGCGCTGTAAAAATTCGCGGACTCGTAAAATTCCCATGTATTTAAAAAAATTCCACAGAAATTTAGGGTCTTTACATTCTCCCCACCTCAGGGCTTTATATCCCCGTAATATACAACTCGAACTATGGGAACAAATGGGGGTATTGAGCATGCATCTGAGCCTCCCGCTCCCATGTGCTCTCCCGAGGGTTCCCGTGCTACCAACAAACGCGCACCAGAGGTATCGACCATCCACATAGGACCTGCTTCTGTCGATCCTCAATCTCCACCAGAACCTCCGTAAAAGTCACCCCATTGTCAAAATCCATCTCCCCATGGTCGATGATGTGTGAAGGGTCATGCAGGTATCTCCTCAGCTGGGATACGTGGAAGACATCGTAAACCCGGTACAACTGAGGTGGAAGGGCCAGGCGGTAATCCACCTCGCCTACTTTGATGAGGACCTGGAAAGGTCCGATGAACCTCAGAGATAACTTGCCACCTCGGCCATATCTCCATAGACCTCGTTGAGGTGAAACCCGTAGAAAGACGTGGTCACCATCCTTGAACTCTAGAGGCCTACGTCTCCTGTCAGCATATGACTTCTGCCTTCTCTATGTAGTCTTCATCCACTCCTGGATGATTTGCACCTTCTCTGTGGTAGCCCGTACCATCTATGGTCCCACTAGTGCTGACCCCCCTAGGTCTGTTCAGCACAATGGTGATCTTCAAGGTCGACCATACAAGGCCTTGAAAGGTGCCATCCCAATGGTGGAGTGATATCTGTTGTTGTATGAAAGATCCACCAAAGGTAAGTGATCCTTCCAACTACGACCGAAGTCAAGGACACAAGCACACAACATGTCCTCGAGGATCTGAATGGTCCTCTCAGTCTGGCCATCCATCTGAGGATGGAAGGCGGTGCTCAGATGAAGCTGCGTCCCGAAAGCCTCCTGCAACCCCTTCCATAGTTGGGAAGTAAACGGCGTGTCACGATCATAGATAATAGAATAAGTTACTCCATGTAGCAGCACAATCTCTTACACATAGAGGCATCCCATGCTCTCTACTTAACCCTGCTCTATGATCGGTAGGAAGTGGACTGACTTGGTGAGTCGGTCGACGATCACCCAAATCGAGTTGTGACCCCTGGATGTACGTGGAAGACCTATCACAAAGTCCATGGATATCCCATCCCACTTCCACTCTAGAACCACTAAAGGTTGAACCAAGCCTACTGGTACCTGGTTCTCTGCCTTCAATTGCTGGAAAGTGAGGCATCATGAGACAAACTCTGCTACCACCTTCTTCATACCTGGACACCAGTGCTGTCTTCGAAGGTCCTGGTACATCTTCGCCACTCCTGGATATACCGCTAGAGGGGACGTGTGGAACTCACTCAACACTTTCTCCTGAAGTGACACTGGCACCATAGTACGTCCTCTGAAGAGGATGACATGCTCCCCACCTTCATAGAATCCATAAGGTGCCTTCCCTGTGGATATATGAGCACGTCGTGTCTCGTAATCAGCGTCCCCAAGCTGTGCTTCCCTGACTCGCTGAAGGAGTGGGGGAGTGACCGTAAGAGACCGTAGAAAGGCTTCTCTGTCTCTATACACAAGGGATATATGCAAATCAGCTAGCTGCTCTGTCACCTATCCTATTAGCTGTATACCAGATCTCCTGTTGAGTGCATCTGCAACAACATGCCCCTTCCCAGGAGTATAGACTATCTCGAAGTCATAATCCTGGAGGAACTCAAGCCATCTTCGCTGTCTCAGATTCAGGTCCTTTTTAGAGAAGATATACCTAAGACTCTTGTGATCATAGTATATGGTAAAACGCTCACCCATTAGATAGTGTCTCCACATCTTCAAGGCGAAGACCACTGCTGCTAACTCCAGGTCATGGGTAGAGTAGTTCTGATCATGCTCTCTCAACTACCAAGAACCATATGTGATCACTGCTTGCTCCTACATCAGGACACACCCAAGTCCGGTCCCTGATGCATCGTAGTAGACTACGTACCCTAAACCTTCCTCTGGAATCCTCAAGATGGGGGAACTAGTCAGCCTCTGCCTCATCTCCTAAAAGATCTGCTGATATCTCTCTGACTACACGAAGGGTTTCCCCTTATCCATAAAAGATGATAGTGGTGCTGCAACTCTGGAGAAGTCTGGAATGAACCTCCGATAATATCTATCCAAACCCAGGAAACTCCGTACCTCCGTCACACTCCTGGGTGGCTTCTAAGCAAGTATCGCCTCAATATTCACTAGATCTACTGCAACTCTAGCCTCTGAGATAACATGTCCGAAAAAGTGAACCTCTTGAATCCAGAACTGGCACTTAGAGAGCTTACCATAAAGTTGGTGCTCTCGAAGTGTGTCCAGTACTACCTACAAATGGTAGGCATGCTTCTCCTCAGTAGTTGAGTAGATCAGAATGTCGTTAATGAAAACTACAACAAAGCGATCAAGGTATGGCTGGAAGATCCTATTCATGAGTCCCATGAACACTGCTGGAGTGTTTTTTACACCGAAGGGCATAACCAAGAACTCGTAGTGACCGTACCAACACCTGAAGGTCGTCTTCTGCACATCCTCGTCTCAAACTCTGAGATGATGATAGCCTGATATGAGGTCTATCTTCGAGAACCACCGTGCTCCCTTCATCTGATCAAAGAGGGAATCAATCCTCAGGAGTGGGTACGTGTTCTTCACGGTCACTCGGTTCAGGATACGGTAGTCGACACAAAGCCTTAAGCTCCCATCCTCCTTCTTGGCGAACAGAATCGGGGCTGCCCAGGGAGAAACACTGGGCCAGATGAATCCCTTCCCCTGTAAGTCCTCCAGTTGTACCCATAGCTCATGAAGCTCAGCGGGAGCCATCTGATATGCTGGAGTAGATATTGGTGCCGTCCTAGGGCACATGTCAATGTAGAAGTCCACCTCTCTACAAGGATGTAGTCCTGGAACATCATCAGGGAAAACATCCGCGTACTGATCCACCGCTATAGGATAACTCATATTCTCCATATCTACTGATCCGAGGGTAAGAAAGACCAACTGATGAGTGATCGGCTGCACCCTCCTTCGAGTAAGTCCGTCCTACGCTACAAAGGCTCCCTTTTCGCTAGTGAAGGTGAACCTTGTCCCATCCGTGTGGAAACACCGCACTTTGCGCCTAATACAGCTGATCTGAGTATGGACTGTAGATAACTAGTCCATACCCAAGATGACGTCGTAAGGCCTCGACGCCGCTACAATGATATCACAGCCAAAGCTCTCACCTCCTAGAGTAAGCTCACACTACTGGCACCAGTGTGTAATCATCAAGTCTACTCCCGTAGGGGTCTCTATCCATAAGGATCGATCCAACAGCTCCATCAGAATCTCCGAGATCTGAATGAGGGCAGTGGCAATGAAAGAGTGACTGGAACCCATGTCTATAAGAACTGTATATATGGTGGAGTAGACATAGATCATACCTCGAATCATCTCTAGAGTTCCATAGTCATATGCCTCAGCTTCTTGAAGATGAGATCTCCCCTGTCCACCTACTCCCTACAGTCGGGGTGGACCTCCTGGTGGTGGTGGTGGTAACACCTCAAAACGTCTCCCACCGCCAGCTGCACGACCAGCTCCTCTACCACGTCCTCTTGCTCCCTATGGACCACCTCAATCGAATCTTCGTCTCTGCCTCAGTGGTCCTTCGACCGTTTGCTGATCATCCAAATGGCGGGTCGGATAGTCACAAGCCATGTGACTCTCCCCGCCGCATGTGAAACACTGCACGTTCCTCACATGACTGTCTTTATCTCATGTGCCCCACACAACTGAACCTGTGTCCTGAGGTCATCCACCGAATGGTCTGGTCCGCTTGGACCTCTGCGACATCTGTTTGCTGCTTGCTGCAGAAGACTCCACTATGTGATGCTCGGTGGTGGGTCTCGCTGCTGGTGACTGCTCAGCAAGGAAACTCTCCACTAAGAGGACTCTCTCAAACACCCCCGCTTGCATTGATATGCTGAGGTAGATCATCGAAGCTCTAATCTCTCGCCTGAGCCCCTGATCAAAGGTTCGTGCCCTGAAGAATGGGTCTCGTACCATATCTGTGGAGTAGCGTGAGAGGTCGGTGAACCTCCCTGAGTACTGAGCTACCGTCATACTACCCTACTGTAGATGTAGTAGCTCCTGGATCCGCACTTCACGTAGGGTGGATGGGAAAAAATCTATCCGAAATAAGCTCTCAAAGTGTGCCCAGAAAAGTGTCACCTCGTCATGCACCAGAAGCATCAGGATCCACCATCTGCCTGCTACTACCTGAATGAGACTCATGGAAAGGATCACCATAAGGTCTTCCGGGGTCCCTACCAGTCTGAAAACTCTCACTACAACCTCTAGCCAATCCTTAGCTGCCTGTGGGTCTGTCTCGCCCCTAAACCTGGGTGGCCTCTGGCGCTGGAACTCGTGAAACGCGCTCAGGCGATGTGCACTCTCTACTGCTGCGGCTGGTGGCATCGGTGGCCCAATGGGTAGTGGCACCATTGGTGCCTCTACTGTAATAGGTCCCTCCACCGAGAACTCATCGCTCGGTGGGCTGCCATCTCATATATCTCTCAGAACCTTGGATAGCTGTCTGTGTGGAGGCATCCTGAAAAGAAATAGGTACTCCATAGTCAATAATTTTTACCTGATGAGCTGACTCAAAGAGATCATAAAGAAAACTCTTGAAACATACATGCAATCAGTGTTTTCATGAACTGAGTCAGAAATCAGAAGTCAGGGTCCTGGTGTATGGATACGTCGGCCGCCGCACCAACACTGGACTCCCTGAACTGAAAACCACACATAGTACCCTTAACACTATTGCTTCACAGAAAAGAAAGATAAGATTCCTATGTTCTGCGGTAGAACCGACTCCTCTGATACCAATCTTTCATGACCCGTCCCCCAGGGCCTGTGCCGTGACTACCCCAAGCCCATATTCCATAGGTTAGGGGTTGGAGACTAGCACCAAAGGCATAAATCCCTAATACTGGGAAGGAATTGCCTTAATAATCAGTAAACACACACAAACAGAGTACCAACTGGAAGCAAACACTAATTAAAAACTGTATACAAATGGAGTGTTGTAAAGTAAAAGGGTCTAGAAATACAAGCCCAACTGTAAAGTACAAGGAAACTGAAAACAAGTACAACTGAAGAAGGAAAACAGCTGCTGGATCATCCACCGGGAAGTCCTACCTGAAGGGTAGGTACAAAAGGCCTCCATAGCACTCCACATCCGTCTGTCTCTCCTGAGTACCATCACGTCGTGTGGTCTACCTCCGGGTACCGTCCAGTCCTATCCACTCAGCCTCGGTCAGCACTGTCTGTCGTCTGCAACCAACACAACGAGCTGCGGGAAAAGCCTATGTAGGGGTGAGTATAACGATACTAAGTAGGGACTCCGAGAACCTCAAGGTCTCACAAAATCCAACAAGGATAAACCATAGAGTATGAAATCAACAGATAACCCCACTCAGGTATATTCCCATTGATTCTCGCTCAAATTTACCCAAGAGATGAAGGTAGAACGGTCCTTGTAGTCTAGCTCGGGTTATCGAATCCACAGAGACCTAAGAAGTAACCTATAGACACGCATATTCTAAGGATTGTTTTTGGCTATGAAGTGGCCAAATTTGGGTTGATTTTAGATGGGTTTAAGTGAACTCTAAGAGACTTAAGTTAATTCAAATTAAAATAATGAGTTTATCCTAGGTTATCGCTCGAGGTGGATTGGACGTATTTTCTTTTTAATGATTTCAATTTCTTAAATTTGAGATGGGTTCATTTAAGAAGATAAAACAACATCATCAATTACTGGTTTAATGCTTAAAACCTTTAATACTAATCACCTATACACTTGAAGGATCAAGGTTTTGATCACTTCAAGTTAAAGGTTCGTATTAGCACTTGAAGTGTGTGGCCTTAAATTCAACAAGGACGATGGAGTTTAAAAACTATCAAATAAAAATCTCAATTAAAGAAGTGATTATACATTAATGAGGTGATAAATAACATCCAATACAGCCCCTTTCTACTCCCTTGGATCAACCCATAAGTAGGTTATCCCTCCATTGATCCCATGGTTTCAATGGAAGCGGAAAGTAGACTCATAAGAGAGGAAATGGAAAAGTAAAAAAAAACGCAATAAAATAACAATCACTCCACCGTTGCGTGATAATCTCACAAGGTTTGGTATGAACAAGTTCACACCTTGAACCAATGGTATCAAAGTGATAAGGAGAAGAACATAATAACAAGAGAAGAAGAAATTTTATTAAGAAACAAGGATGATTTAAAACAACTTACACGTGGAAGATAAATTTGAGACAACAAAACTGCAGCATAACATTACAATGAAAGGAAGCTCAAAGATTATAAACTCCTCCACCACCACTGTCTTAAATAGGAATTTTGGAAGCCTTGGTTCGATCTTAGAACAGTAAAAAGCATCCCACTTGATTATGGTAGGCCTAGGGTGGTAGAAAGTTTGTGGAAAGAAGACTTTTCCACCCTTGACCCGAAAAGGCATCCAGCTTTCATGCACCGAACAGAAGCGATTGAAACACCTTATAGATGGCAGAATTTGTGTGGGCCATAGAAGACTTAAATTAATATACCTATGTCCCATAATATCCTGAAAAATCTCAGCCCAAAAGGAGTTATGGTTTTCGAGATATGATTTAATTGGTGGGCTGTTTTTCTGGGCCGTAGAATCTGGCCCAGAATTTTATCTCTAAATTGGGCCGCCTAAATAACCACCATGGAGGCCTAATTAGTATTAGATAATGAAGAGTGATTTGTTAATATACATGTCCTCTAGAATAACACGAAATTTGGGATTAATTGGGCCTATATGTTGGCCCCCACAGTCTCATCAGTGGGATGGTGTCCAATCTGCCTTCTCTAGAATTGCTTCCTTTCATCAAAAAATATCTCCATCTTATTCCATTAATTCTCCATTGATCCCTGAATGATACATGTTCATATTGGAGTGTATATCAATTTAAAAAAATATCAAATTAAAATATGTATAATCAGATGAATCATTGGGTACTTCAAATGATGTTAAAAAATGTACCACATAATAGTGCATTTTAAGAAGGTATTACAATCATAATGTGAAATGATGTTCAAAGTGTAAAATGAACTAAAATGGTGTTTATGAATAATAAAGAACATGAATATTATATATATTAACAATGAATATTATCCTCATTTAGTGGCTAATCACACCCTCCAACTTGAGTTTTTCTAGTCCTGAGCAAAATATATCTCAATAATATGAAATTCGAATTCCCTTTTCCAAAAACATTTTAATACACAATGATCACCAAAAAACCTTATACCAAACAATCATTAAACCCATAAAAATATTTTAATACAAGATAGTTTCATAAGTAGATCCCAATCCCAATCCCATTCCTTTGTTCAAATTCATTGTCATATTTCATCCAATATCAATTAAGTATGAGGATGTGGTGTGCATCACAATAGACATGAGGGTTCATCTTTATTCAAGGGGGAAATTACGGAAGCGCTAGGTGGAATCAAATTTCAATATTAAGATGAGTATTCATTTTTTTTGTATAATGTTTTTTGTTTTTTTTTGTTTTTGCAATTTTTACATGGTAATTGAAGTTGCACTCAAAAGAGTCAACCCCTGTAGCGAGACTTTGCCGATGACTCCTAGGCTCAAAGACCTTAGGGCACCAAGTGAAGCCCACATAATCGAGTATCATATCGAGTTAACTCAGTCAAAAACAAATTAAAATTACCAAAAATAGAGATAAAATTACTAACTATGGGCCAGACAACTATGGAGTCACGATCCCCAAGTGCCGAAAGCCACGCATTAGGTCATTTCATTGCTCTACGCGCATTTTTTTAATTTTTTTTGAATACTCATATTAAACTAAAATGATCACCAAACCTATGCTATTTATTTGGGGGACCCCATGAACTCAAACTAATAACCCACTATCCAAAGGACGTGCATTGTGATTCTTTTTTTATTTGGATGAAAATATAAACAATGAAATATCACATTGGACAGCCATACTTTCCAAAATCTATGCTCATGAAATTATACAAGGATTAAAATCAGAATCGGGGCATGCTAAATTATTTGATATTCAGTTTTAAAGTGTGCAATGTGTATTACAATGTTCAAAGTTAAAGGAATTTTTCCTTCCATTTACACATTTTTTTTTCAAATCATTCATTTTTTTTGACACAAAAGCATTTTTTTTTATTTTATCTCCCCCCAACTTAAAACAACACTATCCCCAGTGTTTGAAGAAATGAAAATTTAGAAGGAGTAGAGGCAGATAATGGAAGTTCAAAAAGGAAATTGAAAATGAGGATCATGGAATGAAGTCACCTGGTGGTTGAAGTTGAAAATCTTGCTGTTCCCTTTTAATCCTTTGATATCCATGTCACTTGCAGAGTTCCCTAGTAGAGATAGGAAAAACAAAACGAACAAAACAAAACAAAACAATATATATATATATATATAATAAAGAAAGTAAAATATAAGTATATATATAAAATAGAATAAAATGATGATACATTGTCTTCTTTTTAAATTTCTGGGTAAGGTATTACTCAAGGATCACACCACGTGACACGGATGAATATGGTGCTCCCCTTTCATACCCATCCATACTCATAATAGAAGAACATGTCAACAATCTATTTTTTTTAAATATCAAAATTATTCATTAATCCTATTCAAATTATAAAGTTGATTAAAACAACAAAATGATTGGAAACATAAAAACCATGGGTTGCCTCCCATGCAACGCTTTGTTTAATGTCGTTAGCCCGACATGGACCCCCTAACTTACCCAATACCAATTTTTAACATTTTAAAGACCCAATATTTCTCTACTTATACATTATTGAGATTGATTCTTTGTTTATAATTTGTGTGTTGTACAAACCTATGTTCTATAATGAGTGGGGAAATCTGAGTAATTGCAAAAATGGTTGATCCAGTTTCCTCTGTTGTTTTTCCTAAGACATCGATGATCATCCCAACTTTTATTGTTTCAATAGAATAATGACTTACAACTGAAAGGTTATGGTTATACCCTATGAAGGGATATTTTATTGGGTAAGGAAGGATAATAATTTTTAGCTCCGTTTGGATAGGACATTTAGACACAAGTTGATATTTTGAATCCAACTCAGTTTCATTTTCCAAATTTCTCAACAAAATTGGTTCCTTTTGAATAGAAGATTCAACCACAAAATTGGAAAGATCAGTGTTTGGAATGTATATGGACTCAAAGTTTATGATTTCTCCCAATGGTTCAAAGGTTGGTGTTTTTGAAAATTCATCAATGGAGTTATACTTAGGAGACTCAATCCATGATGTCAAATTCTCCTCTTTTGAATCCAAAAAGTTAATTTCCTCCTGATTTAAAGAACCTTCAGAAATTCCTTGATCCTCTTAGTCTATCCCAAATCCAATGGTTGGTTCTTCAATAAATTCATGTGGGGTTTTTGTGAAACTAGACACTTCACATAAGGTTATGGAAGGGACAGTTTGTGTAGGGATGGGTTCCTCACAAGTTTTAATGATTTGTAGTTCTAACCTCAATGATGAAACCTCAAAATTAATTATCTCCATTTTTTGACACAGTTTTTCAAGTAATGGTTTTGGATCATGATGGTCAAGGGGTTGAGACAGATGGTCTATTCCAGGAGGATAACTATGTTGTTGGAATTCTATAGAAGGATGTTCAGATTGGCCTTGTTGGGATTGGAACTCATAATATGTTGGAGTGTATTGTGGATCATATGAATAAAAACATTGTGGTTCAATAGGTTGTTGATGATCCCACAAGTAGGAATTAGGATGGTCATTGTACATCGTACATGGGGTTGGGTGATCAAAGTAAGGAGAGGTTCCCGATGTTTGGATTTGTTCAAAAGGGTTTTCCATAGGAATGAAATTGGGGATGAGATAAGAGAAGTGGGATGAAAAAAGGATTATAGTGTCTAAGATAACTTACTTAGGTCCCCGGAAACGGTGCCAAAATTTTATTATCACTCAAATTTACCCAAGAGATGAAGGTAGAACGGTCCTTGTAGTCTAGCTTGGGTTATCGAATCCACAGAGACCTAAGAAGTAACCTATAGACACACACATTCTAAGGATTGTTTTTGGCTATGAAGTGGCCAACTTTGGGTTTATTTTAGATGGTTTTAAGTGAAATATAATAGACTTAAGTGAATTCAAATTAAAAGAATGAGTTTATCCTAGGTTATCGCTCGGGGTGGATTGGACGTATTTTCTTTTTAATGATTTCAATTTCTTAAATTTGAGATGGGTTCATTTAAGGAGATAAAACAACATCATCACTTAATGGTTTAATGCCTAAACCCTTTAATACTAATCACCTATACACTTTAAGGATCAAGGTTTTGATCACTTCAAGGTAAAGGTTCGTATTAGCACTTGAAGTGTGTGGCCTTAAATTCAACAAGGACGATGGAGTTTAAAAACCATCAAATAAAAATCTCAATTAAAGAAGTGATTATAAATTAATGAGGTGATAAATAAAATCCAATCCATCCCTTTTCTACTCCCTTGGATCAACCCATAAGTGGTTTAGCCCTCCATTGATCCCATGGTTTCAATGGAAACGGAAAGTAGACTCATAACGGAGGAAATGGAAAAGTAAAAAAAAAACGCAATAAAATAACAATCACTCCACCGTTGCATGATAATATCACAAGGTTTGGTATGAAAAAGTTCACACCTTGAACCAACGGTATCAAAGTGATAAGGATAAGAATAGAATAATAAGAGAAGAAGAACTTTTATTAAGAAACAAGGATGATTTAAAACAACTTACACGTGGAAGATAAATTTGAGACAACAAAACCGCAACATAACATTACAATGAAAGGAAGCTCAAAGATTATAAAATTCTCCACCACCACTGCCTTAAATAGGAATTTTGGAAGCCTTGGGTCAAGCCTACAACAGTGCAAAGCATCCCACTTGATTATGGTAGTCCTAGGGTGGTGGAAAGTTTGTGGAAAGAAGACTTTTCCACCCTTGACCCGAAAAGGCATCCAGCTTTCATGCACCGAACAGAGGCAATTGAAACACCTTCTAGATGGCAGAATTTGTGTGGTCCATAGAATACTTAAATTAATCTACGGATGTCCCCTAACAGCCTGAAAAATCTCAGCCCAAAAAGAGTTATGGTTTTCGAGATATAATTTAATTGGTGGGCTGTTTTTCTGGGCCGTAGAATCTGGCCCAGAATTTTATCTCTAACTTGGGCCGCCTAAATAACCACCATGGAGGCCTAATTAGCATTATCTCCTGAAGAGTTATTTGTTCCTATACATATCCTATAGAATCACACGAAATTTGGGATTAATTAGGCCTGTATGTTGGGCCCCACAGTCTCATCAGTGGGCTGGTGTCCAATCTGCCTTCTCTAGAATTGCTTCATTTGATCACAAAATATCTCCATCTTATTCCATGAATTCTCCATTGATCCCTGAACGAGACATATTCATATTGGAGTTTAGATCAATTTCCAAAAATATCAAATTAAAATATGTATAATCAGATGAATCATTGGGTACTTAAAATGATGTTCAAAAATGTACCACATAATAGTGCATTTTAAGAAGGTATTACAATCATAATGTGAAATGATGTTCAAAGTGTAAAATGCACTAAAATGGTGTTTATGAATAATAAAGAACATGAATATTATATATATTAACAATGAATATTATCCTCATTTAGTGGCTAATCACCCATACATATACCTAAGTTATCAAGTAATCCATCTCAATCACGAGGAAACACAAGAGTTACTGACTGAGCTCACACAGGTATACAACTTTTATAGAGCGAGAGAGATGATCAGATGTAGTCACTGATTCATCTAAGCTGTTGGACCCACACAAGATCTAGGACCAGCAGTTGGAACTGTCAGACCCACAGAGGATCCAAGAACAGTAATCGGAGTTGTCGGACCCACACAAGATCTAGGACCAGCTAAGCTATCAGACCCACACAGGATCTAGGACCAGCTATTCTGTTGGACCCACACAGGATCCAGGAATAGAAGTTAGAACCGTCATACCCACATAGGATCTAGGAACAATCATCATTGCACAACCAACCACAGGGTTTCTACAAAGCGTGCTTGATTCGGGGAGGGTCTGCTCCTCAAGCAAAGAGTCGATACGTCAAATGCCACAAAGTCCCAAGAAGAAGTGTCTCAAAGGTCCGCCTCATCATCGGGGTCTCAATGCAACTGACGGCGCGTCAATCAGATGCCCAGTCTGTGAGTTATTAGCCTTTTAGTCATGGGGGCCCGGTTGGATTCATGTACGATCCAACCTGACCGTATCTCAACTATACCCCAAACTCCAGTGGGGTATACTCAAAGGGACCGTTGCGCTCCAAGAATACCAGCGCCGCTGAGGGTTCATCAAATGGTCATTCAGTACCAAAGTTATGGACAAAGTAAGTAATGGTTAAGTAGTGGGCCCAGGTCCGGTCCGACCTGGTCGGACCGACTCAGCCCAACCCAGTCTGGGCCGACCTGGTTTGGGTCAACCCGGTTAGACTCGCTAGGTCTGACCCGGCCCGCTGGGTGGGTCAGCCCGTTATGTTCGGCCCGGTCTGCTGGGCCCAACCCAGCGGACCGTGAGGGTGGTTCAGCCTGGGCTCAGGGCCAGTTCGGCCAGGAGCGTCATGAGAGCGCAGCCCGGTGCGGCTCAATGCAGCTCGGTCCGGAGGGCGCGGCCGAGCCGGTTCTTCCAGGGCGCCGCGAGGGGGGCCAAGATGCTGGCTCGGCCGGGAGTCCGCAAGGGACCGGTTCGGCCGGCTCGAAAGTCTGCGTGTGGGCCGATTCGGCCGGCTTGGGAGGCCGTGAGGAGGGCTAGATCGGGGGCGCGTGGGTCGCACGAATGCCAACTCGGGCGTGCGTGGAGGCCGGCTCGGTGGCGCGCGGGTCTCGCGGAGGCTGGCTCGGGGGCGGCTGGGCAGCGGCTCGGCCAGGCGGGCCGCGGGCGACCGGGCAGCTGCTCGACCAGGCGGGCCCCATGTGGATGGGTGTGGCCAGGTGGGCGGATAGGTGGCGGCTGAGTGAGAGGCAAGGTGGAAGCCAGTTCGGGGTGGCGTGTGGCCGGGCGGGCCACCGGTTCGGCAGGGCGCTGGGCTGGTGCGGGGCTCCGCTGGGGCGCACGGGTGGCACGGGCGGCTGGACAGCTGGGAGGCCGGGCTGGCGTGGGTTCGTCCGGGGCGTGTGGGTCACCGTGGGGGTGGCGTGCTTCACGGAGGCTGTGGGTAGTGTGGACTTGGTCGTTGATCTCCGTCGCCTCGTCTTTGTTACATCGCCGTGCCAAAGAACACTAAGAAAGAAAAATCGACGGAGGGTGTTAGGCCATGTTAGGTTGGCCCGCACCTTCCGCGTTTAGGGAGGTATCAATTGTCTCATCAAGAAAAGTAGATGATCAACAACATGTCCTCAAAAATCCCTTCTTATTCATTGAAGAAGATAAGAAAAATGGTATAACATCATCAAGCAATAAACCCCCTACCTTTGATTCATCGTTCGACGTTCGTTGACGAAGTTGCGGAAATAAGACGATGAAGATCGTCATTCGTCGCGTTCGTCACGTTCGTCATGCACTCCCAATCCCGAGCTGCGTCGGTCGTGGAAGACACTCCACATTGGTAGGATCCGAGGAAGGAAGTCGAAGAAGGTTGTTGGCATTCTTCATTCTTCGTTGGAAGATGAGGTTCCTCGTTCTTCGTTGGGAGCTTTTCTCCCTAGCTCCCCTCTTCCTCTGTTTCGCCAAAATGAATAATGCCAACAAAAATTATTGATTGGTTATCTATTATTCCATTGGAATAGAATTCAAAAAGAGGGAATAAATTAATTGGCCCCATCTAATAAATATGAAGGATTGATATAATAAATTATGCGTTGTCCAATTAATTAAGAGGGAGATGGTGGCACCATAAACGGTAGAGGAGGTCAAGGGACTCCCCCCTCATTAATGAGGGGAGTTGAGAGATTTTCCACCCACCCATTAATTGGTGGGTTTTAGTCTCGTGTGGTCCCCACATCGTAACCTCTCGTAGGAGGTTATGATTGGGTGGGACCCACCACTATAACCTCTCATGGGAGGTTAGGGTGTGGCGGTCCCACCTCCAACTCCCAAGTGGAGGTTCTAACCAACAATCAATCACATGACAACTTAAAATAAAATAAAGTGTTGTACACTTTATTTCATTACTTTTTTTATAAAAAGCCAAAAACTAACTTTTATTCTCGACCAACTGCCATCGAGGTGAAAGTCTTCTTAAGAGAATATCGGTGCTGCGAGTTCAACGGTATCCTCAAATTTCAATTCCGAGCACCGGTTCAAAAGTTATAAAAAACCACTCGTACATTTACTGAATGTACCCGAACAAAACTTCAGAAAT
This sequence comes from Viscum album, assembly GCA_963277665.1. Lineage (NCBI taxonomy): Eukaryota > Viridiplantae > Streptophyta > Magnoliopsida > Santalales > Viscaceae > Viscum > Viscum album. The sequence goes on from OY728132.1 coordinate 1,886,481,208, forward strand.
TGATTCCGGGCACACCGGGTCTCGGAATCAATCACCGTAAAAATTCGTGGACTCGTAATATTCCCATGTATTTAAAAAAAATCCATAGAAATTTAGGGTCTTTACATTCTCCCCACCTCAGGGCTTTACATCCCCATAAGATACAACTCGAACTATGGGAACAAATGGGGGTACTGAGCATGAATCTGAGCCTCCTGCTCCCATGTGCTCTCCTGAAGGTTTCCGTGGTACCAAAAAACGCACACCAGAGGTATCGACCGTCCACATAGGACCCGCTCCTGTCGATCCTCAATCTCCACCAGAACCTCCGTAAAAGTTTCCCCATTGTCGACATCCAGATCCCCATGGTCGATGATGTGTGAAGGGTTGTGCACGTATCTTCTCAGCTGGGATATGTGGAAGACATCGTGCACCCAGTGCAACTGAGGTGGAGGAGCCAGGCGGTAAGCCACCTCGCCTACTTTGATGAGGACCTGGAAAGGTCCAATGAACCTCAGAGATAACTTTCCACCTCGGACAAATCTCCATAGACCTCGTTGAGGTGAAACCCGTAGAAAGACGTGGTCACCATCCTTGAACTCTAGAGGCCTCCGTCTCCTGTCAGCATATGAATTCTGCCTTCTCTATGTAGTATTCATCCACTCCTGGATGATCTTCACCTTCTCTGCGGTAGATCGTACCATCTCTGGTCCCACTAGTGCTCACCCCCCTAGGTCTGTCCAGCACAGTGGTGATCTGCAAGGTCGACCATACAAGGCCTTGAAAGGTTCCATCCCAATGGTGGAGTGATAGCTGTTGTTGTATGCAAAATCTACCAAAGGTAAGTGATCATTCCATCTATGACCGAAGTCAAGGACACAAGCACACAACATGTCCTTGAGGGTCTGAATGGTCCTCTCATTCTGGCCATCCGTCTGAGGATGGAAGGTGGTGCTCAGATGAAGCTGCGTCCCGAAAGCCTCCTGCAACCCCTTCCATAGTTGGGAAGTAAACCGCGTGTCACGATCATAGACAATAGAAGAATTTACTCCATGTAGCCCCACAATCTCCTACACATAGAGGCATCCCAATCTCTCTACTTAACCCTGCTCTATGATCGGTAGGAAGTAGGCCGACTTGTTGAGTCGGTCGACGATCACCCAAATCGAGTCGTGACCCCTGGATATACGTGGAAGACCTATCACGAAGTCCATGGATATCCCATCCCACTTCCACTCTAGAACCTCTAAAGGTTGAACCAAGTCTACTGGTACCTGGTTCTCTACCTTCACTTGCTGGCAAGTGAGGCATCATGAGACAAACTCCGCTACCACCTTCTTCATACCTGAACACCAGTGCTATCTTCGAAGGTCCTCGTACATATTATCCACTCCTGGATATACCGATAGAGGGTATGTGTGGAACTCACTCAACACTTCCTCCTAAAGTTACACTGGCACCATAGTACGTCCTCTGAAGAGGATGACGTGCTCCCCACCTTCATAGAATCCATCAGGTGCCTGCCCTGTGGATATATGAGCACGTCGTGTCTCGTAGTCAGCGTCCCCAAGCTGTGCTTCCTTGACTCGCTGAAGGAGTGGGGGAGTGACCGTAAGAGACTATAAAAATGTTGCTCTGTCTCTATCCATAAGGGATATCTGCAAAGTAGCTAGCTGCTCTATCGCCTCTCCTAGCAGTTGTATACCAGATCTCCTGTTGAGTGCATCTGCAACAACATCCCCCTTCCCAGGAGTATAGACTATCTCGAAGTCATAATCCTGGGGGAATTCAAGCCATCTTTGCTGTTCAGATTCAGGTCCTTTTTAGAGAAGATATACCTAAAACTCTTTTGATCATAGTATATGGTAAAACGCTCACCCATCAGATAGTGTCACCACATCTTCAAGGCGAAGACCACTGCTACTAACTCCAGGTCATGGGTAGCATAGTTCTGCTCATGCTGTCTCAACTACCGAGAACCATATGTGATCACTGCTCTCTCATACATCAGGACACACCCAAGTCTGGTCCCTGATGTGTCGCAGTAGACTATGTACCCTACACCTTCCTCTGGAAGCCTCAAAATGGGGGCACTAGTCAGCCTCTGCCTCAGCTCCTAAAAGATATGCTGACATCTCTCTGACTACACGAAGGGTTTTCCCTTCTCCATAAAAGATGATAGTGGTGTTGTAACTCTGGAGAAGTCTGGCATGAACCTCCGGTAATATCCATCCAAACCCAGAAAACGCCGTACCTCCATCACACTCCTGGGTGGCTCCCAAGAAAGTACCGCCTCAATCTTCGCTAGATCTACTGTAACTCTATCCTCTGAGATAACATGTCCGAAAAAGTGAACCTCTTGAATCCAGAACTGGCAATTAGATAGCTTACCATAAAGCTGGTGCTCTCAGAGTGTGTCCAGTACTACCTACAAATGGTAGGCATGCTTCTCCTCAGTAGTTGAGTAGATCAGAATGTTGTCAATGAAAACTACAAAAAGCGATCAAGGTATGACTGGAAGATCCTGTTCATGAGTCCCATGAATACTTCTGGAGTGTTGGTTACACCGAAGGGCATAACCAAGAACTCGTAGTGTCCGTACTAACACCTGAAGGTCGTCTTCTGCACATCCTCATCTCAAACTCTGAGATGATGATAGCATGATCTGAGGTCTATCTTCGAGAACCACCGTGCTCCCTTCAACTGATTAAAGAGGCCATCAATCCTCGGGAGTGGTTACTTGTTCTTCATGGTCACCCGGTTCAGGATACGGTAGTCGACACAAAGCCTTAAGCTCCCATCCACCTTCTTGGTGAACAGAATCGGGGATTCCTAGGGAGAAACACTGGGCCAGATGAATCCCTTCCCCTGTAAGTCCTCCAGCTATACCCGTAGCTCACGAAGCTTAGCGGAAGCCATCTGATACGCTGGAGTAGATATTGGTGCCGTCCTAGGGTACATGTCAATGTAGAAGTCCAAATCTATTCAAGGAGGTAGTCCTGGAACATCGTCAGGGAAAATATCCGCGTACTGGTCCACCACTATAGGATAGCTCATATTATCCACATCTACTGCTCCGAGGGTAAGGCAGACCAACTGATGAGTGATTGGATGCACCCTCCTTCGAGTAAGTTCATCCTACGCTACAAAGGCTCCCTTCTCACCGGTGAAGGTGAACCTTGTCCCATTCGTGCGGAAACACCGCACTTTGTGCCTAATACAGTCGATCTGAGTATGGACTGTAGATAACTAGTCCATACCAAAGATGACATCGTAAGGCCTCGACGCCGCTACAATGAGATCCCAGCTGAAGTTATCACCTCCTAGAGTAATCTCACACTACTAGAACCAGTGTGTAATCATCGAGTCTACTTCCGTAGGGGTTTCTAGCCATAAGGATTGAGCCAACGACTCCATCAGAATCTCCGATCTCTGAACGAGGGTAGTGGCAATGAAAGAGTGACTGGAACCTGTGTCTATAAGAACTGTGGATATGGTAGAGTAGGCACAAATCATACCTCGAATCATCTCCGGAGTTCCATGGTCATATGCCTCAGCTTCTTGGATCTGAGCTCTCCCTTTTCCACCTACTCCCTACGGTCTGGGTGGACCTCCTGGTGGTGGTGGTGGTAACACCTCAAAACATCGCCCACTGCCAACTACACGACCAGCTCCTCTACCACGTCCTCTTGCTCCCTACAGACCACCTCAATCGAATCTCTGTCTCTGCCTCGGTGGTCCTTTGACCGTCTATTGATCATCCGAACGGTGGGTCGGATAGTCACGAGCCTTGTGACCCTCCCCGCCGCATGTGAAACACTGCACGTTCCTCACATGACTGGATTTATCTCATGTGCCCCACACAACTGAACCTGTGTCCTGAGGTCATCCACTGGATGGTCTGGTATGCTTGGACCTCTGTGACATCTTTCTACTTCCTACTGCAGAAGACTCCGCTACGTGATGCCCGGTGGTGGGTCTCGCTGCTGGTGACTGCTCAGCAAGGAAACTCTCCACTAAGAGGGCTCGCTCAAACACCCCCGCTTGCGTCGGGATACTGAGGTAGATCATCGAAGCTCTAATCTCTTTCCTGATCCCCTGATCGAAGGTTCATGCCCTCAAGAATGGGTCACGTACCATATTTGTGGAGTAGCGTGAGAGGTCGGTGAACCTCCCTGAGTACTGAGCTACCATCATACTACCCTGCTGTAGATGCAGTAGCTTCTCGATCCGCACCGCACGTAGGGTGGTTGGGACAAACTCTATCCGAAACAATCTCTCAAAGTCTACCCAGAAAAGTGTCACCTCGTCATGCACCAGAAGCATCAGGCTCCACCATTTGCCTGCTACTACCTGAATGAGACTCATGGAAAGGATCACCATAAGGTCTTCTGGTGTCCCTACCAGTCTGAAAACTCTCACTACAGCCTCCAGACAATCCTCATCTGCCTGTGGGTCCGTCTCGCCCCTGAACCTGGGAGGCCTCTGGCGCTAGAACTCATGCAACGCACTCAGGTGGTGTGTACTCTCTACTGCTGGGGCTGGTGTCATTGGTGGCCCAATGGGTAGTGGTACCACTGGTGCCTCTACTATAATAGGGCCCTCCACCGAGGACTCATCGCTTAGTGGGCTGCCATATCATACATCTCTCAGAACCCTAGATAGCTGTATGTGTGGAGGCATCCTGAAAAGAAATAGGTGCTCCATAGTCAATAAGTTTTACCTGTTGATCTGACTCAAATAGATCACAAAGAAAACTCTTGAAACATACATGCAATCAGTGTTTTCATGAACTGAGTCAAAAATCAGAAGTCAGGGTCACGGTGTATGGATACGTTGGTCGCCGCACCAACACTGGACTCCCTAAACTGAAAACCACACACAGTACCCTTAACACTATTGCTTCACAGAAAAGAAAGACCAGAGTCCTAAGTTCTGCGGTAGAACCGACTCCTCTGATACCAATTTGTTATGACCCGTCCCCCGAGGCTCGTGCCGTGACTACCCAAATCCCTTATTCCATAGGTTAGGGGTTGGAGACTAGCACCAAATGAGTAAATCCCTAAAATTGGGAAGGAATTTCCTTAATAATCAGTAAACACACACAAACAGAGTACCAAATGGAAGCAAACACTAAGTAAAAACTGTATACAAATGGAGTGCTATAAAGTAAAAGGGTCCAAAAATACAAGCTCAACTGTAAAGTACAAGGAAACTGAAAACAAGTACAACTAAAGAAGGAAAAAAGCTGCTGGATCATCCACCGGGAAGTCCTACATGAAGGGTAGGTAAAAAAGGCCTCCACAGCACTCCACGTCTGTCCATCTCCCCCGAGAACCGTCACGTCGTGTGGTCTACCTCCGGGTACCGTCCAGTCCTATCCACTCAGCCTCGATCAGCACTGTTCATTGTCTGCAACCAACACAATGATCTGCGGGCAAAGCCCATGTAGGGGTGAGTATAATGATACTAAGTAGGGACTCCGAGAACCTCAAGGTCTCACAAAATCCAACAAGGATAAACCATAGAGTATGAAATCAACAGATAACCCCACTCAGGTATATGCCCATACATATACCTAAGTTATCAAGTCATCCATATCAATCACGAGGAGACACAAGAGTTACTGACTCAGCTCACATAGGTATACAACTTTTATAGAGTGAAAGAGATCATCAGATGTAGTCACTGATTCATCTAAGCTGTTGGACCCACACAGGATCCAGGACCAGCAGTTGGAACTGTCGGACCCACACAGGATCCAAGAACAGTAATCGGAGTTGTCAGACCCACACAAGATCCAGGACCAGCTAAGCTATCGGACCCACACAGGATCTAGGACCAGCTATTCTGTTGGACCCACACAGGATCCAGGAATAGCAGTTAGAACTGTCAGACCCACACAAGATCTAGGAACAATCGTCAGTGCAAAACCAACCACAGGGTTTCTACAAAGCGTGCTTGATTCTGGGAGGGTCTGCTCCTCAAGCAAAGAGTCGATACGTCAACTGCCAAAAAGTCCCAAGAAGAAGTGTCTCAAAGGTCCGCCTCATCATAGTGGTCTCAACGCAACTGACGGTGCGTCAATCGGACGCCCGGTCTGTGAGTTATTAGCCTTTTAGTCATGGGGGCCCGGTTGGATTCATGTACGATCCAACCTGACCGTATCTCAACTATACACCAAACTCCAGTGGGGTATACTCAAAGGGACCGTTGTGCTCCAAGAATACCAGTGCCACTGAGGGTTCATCAAATGGTCGTTCAGTGACAAAGTTATGGCCAAAGTAAGTAATGGGTAAGTAGTGGGCCTGAGTCCAGTCCGACTCGGTCGGACTGACTCAGCCCAACCTAGTCTGGGCCGACCCGGTCAGACTCGCTGGGTTTGAACCGGCCCGCTGGGCGGGTCAGCCCGTTATGTTCGACCCGGTCCACTGGGCCCGACCCAATGGACCACGAGGGTGGTTCGGCCTGGGCTTGGATCTAGTTTGGCCCAGAGCATCGCGAGGCCGCGACCCGGTGTGGATTGGCGCTACTCGGTCCGGAGGGCGTGTCCAGGACGGTTCGTCCAGGGTGCCGCGAGGAGGGCCAGGACGCGGGCTCGGCAAGAAGGTGGCAAGAGGCCGGTTCGTCCGGCTCAGGAGGCCACGTGTGGGCCGATTCGGCTGACTCAGGAGGCCGCGAGGAGGGCCGGCTCGGGGGCGCGCGGGTCACGTGGAGGCCGGCTCGGGGGCGCGCGAGTCACATGGAGGCCGGCTCGGGGGCAACCAGGCAGCGACTCGACTAGGAAGGCCATGGGCGACCGGGTAGCGGCTCGGCCAGGCAGCCCGCGGGCGGCCGGGTGCGGCCAGGCGGGCGGCCAGGCGGGCGGCTAGGCGGCGGCCCGACGAGCAGCCAGTTTGGGGTGGCGTGCGGCTGGTTGGGCCACGTGTTCGGTAGGGCACTGGGCCGGTGCGGGGCTCCGCCGGGGCGCACGGGTGGCGCGGGCGGCCGGACGACCGGGTGGCCGGGCCGACGCGGGTTCGTCCGGGGAAAGCGGGGCACCGCGGGTGCGGCGTGATTCACGGAGGCCGCTGGTAGCGCGACCTTGGTCATTTCTCTTCGTCGCCTCGTTGTTGTTACATCACCGTGCCAAAGAACACCAAGAAAGAAAAATCGACGGAGGGTGTCAGGCCATGTTAGGTTGGCCCGCACCCTCCGCGTTTAGGGAGGAATCAATTGTCTCATCAAGAAAATTAGATGATCAGCAACACGTCTGCAACAATCCCTTTTTATCCATTGAAGAAGATAAGAAAAAGGGTATAACATCATCAAGCAATAAACCATCTACCTTTGATTCATCGTTTGACGTTTGTTGATAGAGTTGTGGAAAGAAGACGATGAAGATCGTCATTCGTCGCGTTTGTCATGCACTCCCAATCTCAAGCTACGTCAGATGTGGAAGACACTCCACGTTGGTAGGATCCGAGGAAGGAAGTTGAATAAGGTTGTTGGCGTTATTCATTATTCATTGGAAGATGAGGTTCCTCATTCTTCATTGGGAGCTTTTCTCCCTAGCTCTCCTCTTCCTCCGTTCCTCCAAAATGAATAATTCCAACAAAAATGATAGATTGGTTATTTATTATTTCGTTGTCACAGAATTCAAAAAGAGGGAATAAATTAATTGGCTCCATCTAATAAATATGGAGGATTGGCATAATAAATTATGCATTGTCCAATTAATTAAGAGGGAGATGGTGGCACCATAAATGGTAGAGGAGGTCAAGGGACCCCCCCTCATTAATGAGGGGAGTTGAGAGATTTTCCTCCCACCCATTAATTGGGGGCTTTTAGTCTCGTGTGGTCCCCACGTCATAACCTCTCGTGGGAGGTTGTGCTCAGGTGGGTCCCACCACCATAACCTCTCATGGGAGGTTAGGGTGTGGCGGTCTCACCTCCAACTCCCAAGTGAAGGTTCTAACCAAAAATCACTCACATGGAAACTTAAAATAAAATAAAGTGTTGTACACTTTATTTTATTACTTTTTTTTATAAAAATCCAAAAACTAACTTTTATTCTCAACCAACTGTCGTCGAGGTGAAAGTCTTCTTAAGTGAATATCGACACTGCGAGTTCAACGGTGTCCTCAGATTTCAATTCCGAGCACCGGTTCAAAATTTATAAAAACCCGCTCGTACATTTACTGAACGTACCTGAACAAAATTTCATAAATTGATTCCGGGCACACCGGGCCTTGGAATCAAGCGCTGTAAAAATTCGCGGACTCGTAAAATTCCCATGTATTTAAAAAAATTCCATGGAAATTCTGGGTCTTTACAACACAATTTAGCATGGCATATTTAAGGTTCATTTTTGGTATTGTATTCCCTACTTTGGTCATCATGTGATATTGGTACTATTATGGTTATAGTTATATATCATTTGGTTACTATTGCTTATTTATTTTACACCAATTTATTACTCTGATAAAGAGGGTATAGTCTCCCAATGATTGATATTAAACCCTCTATCACAAACCAAGCCAGGATTCCATCCAACCCGACACCTGACTCGGTCCATGACATGGACCGAAGGGCATTCCCGATCCCCACAGGCTAATGACTAGTGTCGAGAATCAAATTAAACACAATGGGAATGATTTTTTTTTCAAAAAAACTAAGATCAAATAAATAAACTGAGTCTACAGATAAGAAACAATAACTGAATATCCATAAATATACAAAACTAATCTAGATACAATAATTAGTGAACAAAAAAACTGAATACTAAGCTAATAATAAACCACACAACATGATCTCCATGTGACCTCTTGGCCACCACCAACCACAAGACTGACCAAAACCAAAGGCACACACCAGAACTAGAAATCTACACCTACAAAATAGCTCGGGTCTATCAGCGCTGAGTGGAATAAGTAGGGTGTGATCTTAAACAACTCAGTAGGTAATCACCATAGAGTCCATGCATTTCCTTTCCCGAAATAGTCCCAAAAAATTAGTTTTAAGTACATTTATAAAATAATATTTTAAAACATTTCTAGAAAGTAAACATAGCTTTCAACAAAATACCTTTTTAAAACCACACATGAAACTTTTCTTTTCAGAAACGGTTTCACTTTCCACAACCTGGTTCAAAACCAAAACCCAAATACAATCCAAACCAGATAACATAAAAGGGGGTTGTGCAAAAAGTAAAGGAAACCAACAAGCATGCACAACTAGAAAAGCCAATATCCAAATGTGAAACAGAAATAAAAAAACATATAAATAGTAACTCATGATCATTTTCTGAACATACCTAGAGGAAATACCTAGACGTACTCAGTTCAGACTCACTTGCCGACATATGGTCCATCTCCCTAGTCAATAATGAACTGGCCGCTCTAAACTATCCAATCCAGTGGAACGTCCCACCTAGCCCCATCAATTCTAGGGGGTACTAACCCATCTAATCTAGGTCAAAAGCAACCATAACTCAAACCTCTAGATGATTCCCATGAATCCCATGAAAATAATAATAATAATAATAATACTTGGACAAAAATGGTATAACACCCATAACCCACAATGTTCTTGTGCACAAGACACTAGAGGGGAACACATCCAAAGTTCTAGTGGACTTAGTACCAATAATGTTCTCATAAACGATCCACTAGAAGGGATCCCATCCCAAGTTCTAGTAGTTTACAAACATAATACAAATCATCAAAAACATTCCTGAAAATCCATTTCTTTTACAAGTATGCTCATCCAAAAAATAAAGCTTACATGGAAACCACTATGTTTCCATAATCAAAACCATTTTTCCAAACCATTTTAAAATACCAACAAGGCCTTCATGCTACCTAGGTTTTCAAACCATTTTCTAAAACATGCCAACATTCCCACATGGCCCACACATTACATGAGTTCCAAAACCAATTCCCATTACATTACAAGGTGATAATTGGGCCTTCAAATCCCATCACATCAAAACAAGATTTTCAAAGACAACACAATGTGTCAACCGGGCCTTTAATATTACCAATACAAATACATTTACAATACCATTTACACACCATTTCCAAAGTCAAGATAAACACCACTTTCACATGCACAATTCTAAATGGACCTTTAAACCAATACTTCACCAAAACATATCTCAAAATTCTTTATGGTCCCAACTTTCAGAAACATATATGAAACCACATTTAGATTCAATAAAATCACCAAGGCCATTTGGAAACACATTTCACACCACTTTCACAACACATGAAACCCATTTGTAAAACACAATAAGAAAAGCACACATAAAACCCAACCATTTCCATAGGCAAAGTCTCTTTCAAATCACACTCACACCAAACCCATTTTTAAATATGATTCACACCCTTTACACAATTCATAGCACATATTTAAGAAAAAATAAAAAATATCACTTGTAAAAAACCCTATATATTTTAAAAAACTCACTTTAAACACACACACACTTCAAAAAACTTTGAAAAAATATTTTTAAATAAGCATCACTTATTTTTAAACCAATACAATAAACCAAACATAAGTGTCACACCATAAAAGTCATCAATTTCTACATATATTACCCAAATCACAACCTGAAAATATTTTCAAAACATAAACAAGGTAAAAAACCACCTCAAAGCACCTAATTTCACTTTAAAAGATCAATTGGCATTTTATCACACACCATGCATGCATTCAAATCTAGGCATAATTAAATAAACCCTTGAAAAACCATTTTGAACCAATTTATCGTCATAAAAACACCAAATAAATTCACAATAACACTTCAAAAAAAGGGAAACACATTTATAAATCATTTAGGAAAGATCAAGCATCAAATGGAATTTTATAGAAAGGAAATTGATAGAAACACCTACCTCAATGACGTGAAAATGCAACCAAACTTCAAGAGAAGGAAAAACCGATCCTGAGAGACAATTCACACACCCTAAAATCAAATAAATCAAACCACACATCAACTCCAACCCTTAGGGTTCGACCAATATGAAACCTCACCAAGGTAAACCAATAACTCAAGGGAGAAGGAAGAAGAGAATAGGAAATAGACCAAAAACCTAAAGTAACTCACTTAGGAACCTTCAAGGAGCTTCGATGGGGGAAGGGGGCAAGGGATGAGGGTCTCCTAGATCCCCTTGGTGCACTTAGGTCAGAAAAGGGGAGGAAAATTTGAAATAGAGTTAAAATAATGGAGGAAAAAACTTGGAACTTCACATTTTTAAGGATCTAGGTAACTTACATGGTTTGGCCACACAGTTTGGTAAACCATGCACCCTCTACTGGACAAAGGGGCACCCCGCATGGCTTGGACACACAATTTCAAAAACTGTGTGCCAATAGTTCCAAACACCACTGCCCAAATCACAGAACCACCCACACACTTTCCACACAGTTTCCTTAACCGTTCATAGGCCATGCACCATTCCCCAGACACCAAACCATGAGCAATATGGTTTCCTGAGATAGGGTATACAATTTCCCTTAACCGTGTTCCAACCGTGTGATAATTTCTATCAAACCAAAGATCACCATTTCTTAATAAAAACTCACCTGAAAACTTCCAAAACTCAAAAATTAAAATCGGGACTCAAATTGAACCTGAACTAAAGAATAAAAATCCAAGAAAATAATAGAATAAATGAGTTTACAAGGTTGGGATGTGAAAATTCTCCCTAACACAAACACTTTCTACCCCTATAAAGTCACCCAACCAAAAGATAAATAAAACTCAATCCTAAAAACAAAACAATTCGAAAAAACCATGAACCTTGGGGCGGCCTTTCACTTCACAAGTCACATTTGAACAATTATATAGCAAGACACAAAATAAAGAAAAATGGGATAACCTGAGAGGGTTTTACCCACCATAAGAACCTAACTATCACCCTAACATGATTTTGGACTGGCCCAACATGGCACACAAACATGGGAACTCCCAACCCAAGATAATCCCAACTCCTTCAGATAAGCTAAGAAACACCACCACTAAACCCAGAAATTTCCCACATAACCTAACCCCCCCAAAACATAATGGGGAAACCCATGAAAGAAACTCAAACAAAATAGTGAATCTGAACACAACTAAAATCATTTATTTCCACAAGCATACATATCTATAAACAAGTACAATAGAGAACTAAAAATAATTCATGAAAGGATAACTATTTAAAGATTCAAAAAAATAGGACTATACGAAAATAGGGCCACCGAGTCTCTTACAAATATAAGAGAAACTCACAAAAAACAAGAACTACAATAGGAAAAATAACTTCCTCCACTAAAACATGGGAGACAATAACTGGGCCAAGATTTCCCACACCCTCAACAATTCTTGAATATGTGAAAAGCTTCACTTAGAGGACTATGGATGGAGCCCTGATGTCTAAATTATCTGTTTCCCCACAGTCAGGAGATGAAATCCTACAATAAATACTTTTTATTTGGTAAATTCTTCTTACAAAACTTATCCACATGACCTAAACAGTCACAACAATGATAGGTCGTTCGAGGATCTTGACAAGATGGCTTCGAATTCCCAAACCGATCGCACTGAAAACACACAAGTGAACAATATGAAGAGAAATAGTCCAAAATCAATGAAGGAGACTCCCCAGTATCAGGTTCCTATAGGTTACACTTCTCACCAGGTTGGGAACTTTTGTGAGAAATAAGAGACACCAGTTCATTAGCCGCCACAAAATGCACTCCGAGAACCAATTCAGATAAGAATGCCTCATGCACCAACTTCCCAAATGAAACTTCATTGGATGAGAGAAATTGATCCTTTAACTCTAGTTGGATACCCAAAAGGAAGGTAGGAACTTTCAAAAAGTCCTATAACACTATCTCCAAAGATAAAGAAACCATCTCCTTGAAGTTCTCAACATAAGCCTTCACCGACCAGTGGCCTTACTGAATACTCAAGAGCTCTTCCACTTTCCTCTCCTTAACCTCCTCAGGTATGAACCATCGAACAAAAGTAATATTAAACACTTCCCATGTCATCCCTAATTGCATTGATGCAGAGAAATCACCTTCCACTAATCCAAATCTAGACCCTCAAACAAACCCATAACATCATGCGCCCTCATAGATTTAGGAGTTATCAATGATCTGAAGACACAATCAACTTCCTCAAGCCATTCCACTACCTCAAATGGACCTCAATCGCCACAAAAGATAGGAAACAACTGAGAATAAATAGAAACTAGACAAGACCCACTAGAAACTTTGGGGACCTTTCTGGGTGGAATATTTTGAATAACACAAGGAACACAAAACCAAAATCAATATCAGCCCAAAACACAATATAAAGGAACATCTCAAACCTAAACAATAATATCACTATACAAAAACTATGAGCACAACCGAAAACCCTCTTTTCGAAAACCACCGTTCCATTTCACTTTCCAAAACCACCTTATTCCAAGGCTACTTTCCAAATCCAAAATCCACGTTTCACAAACAAAACCCACTTTTCAAAGAAAAACCAAAATTTTGAAATTATTTTCCATTCCAAAAACCATTTTGGAAAAACCAAGCCAAACCTTTATTTTCAAATACTCACCCATGGAATCCTATGAACCATCACATATGTGTTCATCCACTTCCATTTACACCATCCATGCACACATTCCAACATGCACTTTCCATACATACCCACACATATGTGAAAATTCAAAAGAAACACCAAGGGTCACACATACCGTTTCATCATCAAATCCAAGAATTTATAAAATTATCAATTAACTTTTTCCTCCACATTATCTCAAACTTTAAAAATTACAATCCAACTCAAATAACAAATTTTTTCGTTATAACAAAACCCATGATCAAAAACCATTTACCATTTTGAAAACTACTTTTCCCAAAACCATTTTCCTCTTGAAAACTCTTTTTTTCAAAAATAATTTTCCTTTTGAGAATCCACTCACACAAAAAAAAACCAATAAAAAAAACTCACATCAAATACCCAGGAGGAGGAACTAGTGGCCACACATAACCAAACTACATGGTTAGTGGACTATAACCCAAGTAAGAATCAACAACTAATAGGACCTTGAATAGTGCACTCAGACTCCACATGGGACACTACTCCATTTGAGGTCACAATATAACACTGAACCACCTCTATTGTCATTCCTCAATCCAAAACAAAGACAAATGACTCAAATTATAGACAAACCTTGGAAACTTGAGGATCAGAACGAGAAAGGGTTCATGATGTCTTTTGCATACCTACCTCCCAAGTCCTGAAAATCACAATGTCCAATCTACCAGACACCCTCACATAATAAGGGAAAACTCTGATACCATTTTGTCACAACCCAAGCTAGGATTCCATCCAACCTGACATCCGACCCAATCCGAGACATGGCCCAAAGGGTGTTACAAACTTAACCATGTAACATGATCTCCACGTGACCTCTTATCCACCACCAACCACAAGACTGACCAGCACCAAAGGCACACACTAGAAGCAGAAAACTGCACCTAAAAAATAGCTTGGGTTTACCCACGCCAAGTGACATAAGTAGGGTGTGAGATTAAATAGATCAATAGGTAATCAACACAGATTCCATGCATTTACTTTTTTGAAACAATCCACAAACACTATTTCTAAATACATTTAGAAAATAAGCTTCTAAAACATTTTCATCCAGTAAACATAGATTTCCATGAGATCCCTTTTAAAAACCACACAAGCAACTTTTATTTCCAGAAATGATTTCAATTTCCACTACCTGGTTCAAAACAAAAACTCAAATACAAACCAAACCAGATAAAAAAGCGGGGTTGTGCATAAAGTAAAGGAAACCAACAAGCAGACACAACAATCAAAGCCAATATCCAAACATGAAACATAAATAAATAGAACATATAGATAGTAACTTTTGATAATTTCTTGAACATCACTAGAGTAAATCCATGGACATACTTCATTCAAAATCACTTATCAACATATGGTGTAACTCCCTAGTCAATAACCAACTGGAAGCACTAAACTAGCCAATCCAATGGCACGTCCCACCTAGCCCTATCAAGTCTAGGGGGTGCCAACCCATCTAATAAAGGTATAAAATCAACCATCACTTGACCCTCTAGATGATTCCCATGAATCCCATGATGATAATAATAATAAAATACTTGTCTAAACATGGTATAACACCCATAATCCACAATATCCTCATGCATGATCCACTAGAATGGAACATATCCCAAGTTCCAGTGGACTCAATACCAATAAAATTCTCTTGAATAATCCACAAGAGGTGATCACATCCCAAGTTATAGTGGTTTCAAAACATAATCCAATTCATCATGAACATTCATGAAAAGCCATTTCTTTTACAAGCATTATCATCCAACAAATAAATCTTACATGGAAACCACCACTTTTTTATAATCAAAACAATTTTTAAAAAACATTTTAAAATACCAACCAAGCCTTCACACTACCCATGTTTTCAATATGTTTTCCTTAACATTACAAAACACCCACTAGTTCTACATATTACATGAGTTCCAAAACCAATTCCCATTAAATCACAAGGTGCCAATCAGGCCTTCAAATCTCATCACATAAAAACAACATTTTCAAAGACAACATAATGTGCCAACCAATAGTTTCATATTCCCAATCCAAATAAATTTACAAATGCATTTCCACACCATTTACAAAGTCAATATAAACACCAATTTCACATGCACGATACCAAACATTCCTTTAAACCAATACTTCACCAAACCATATCTCAAAATGCCAAATAGTCTCAACTTTTAGAAACAAATTTGAAACCACATTTAGATTCAATCAAAGAACCAAGGCCATTTTGAAACACATTTCATGCCACTTTCACAACACATGAAACCCATTTTGAAAACACAATAAGAAAATCACACATAAAACCCAAACATTTCCATAGGAAAAGTTTCTTTTAAATACACACTCACACCAAACCCATTTTTAAATATGCTTCACACCATTTACACATTCATAGCACAAATTTAATAACATAATAAAAAACATAACTTTAAAAAACCCCCATCTCTTTTGAAAAACCCACTTTAAACACATACACACTTCACATAACTTTGAAAACATATTTTTAAAGAAGAATCACTTATTTTTAAACGAATACAACAAACCACACATAAGTTTCACACCATAAAAGTAAGTGATTTCCACATATATTACCCAAATCACAACCCAAAAATATTTCTAAAACATAACCAAGAAAAAAAACTATCCCAAATCACCCCATTTCATTTTAAAAGATCAATTGTAATTTTATCAAACACCTTGCATGCATTCAAATCTAGTCATAATTAAAGAAACCCTTGAAAACCCATTTCACACCAATTTTATGTCATCAAAATGCCAAATAAATTCATACTAACACTTCAAAAGTAAGGGAAAAAAATTTATAAATAATTTAGTAAATCTCAAGCATCAAATGGAACATTTCAGAAAGGAAATGTACAGAAAAACCTACCTCAATGATGTCACAACCTGTCCCCCAGGGCCCGTGCTGTGACATACCCCAAACCCACCTCTTAAAGGCCAGGGGTTGGTGACTAGTGCCAAATGAATCAAATTGCAAGTGGGAGGCATTTTACTAAGTACCTGTATGCGCACACACATCCAACCACATTCCACAAACTGAAAGGGGAAAACAAGTATATTGAAACAAGTGCTGAATACAAGTACAACTGAAAACAAGTGGGACAAAATACAAACCCAACAAAATAACTAAAAATAACAAAGTACAAGGGACTAGGGTATCCATCCGCTGAAAAACCCACTAGATGGTAAGAGTAGTGTATATACTGGAAGCCTAAGTAGTACGTCCTATCCGCCTGATCCTACTGGGGCCTACCTGCTCCTAGGCCACCAAGTCCTTCATCGAAATATCCGTCGTCTGCATAAGACACATCACGTGTGGTCGAAGACCATACAATTGTGAGTAACACAGTACTCAGTAGGGGACCCTAGTCCACTAAGGAGAAATACCACAAGGAAACCACAAAGTAAGGAAATCTCACAACATGTATATTCTAGAGTAGGAAAGGTTCATCAGTTATAGTGAATAACATTTCGTACTATTGAGGGACTCATCCATGATGATCCACTAAAGTCTACTGGTCCATTGAGGTCCACACGATTGTTGCTCATCTACTGGGTAATTGAGGTCTACAAGGATCTGCTGGGCCAATGAGGTCTAGATAGATTATGGTCTTCCGGGCCATTGAGGTACACATGGTTGCTTGTCTGTCAGGCCACTGAGGTCCACAAGGCTATTGCTCGTCTGTGTGCCTGATCCTAGGAGAACCGCTCCCCCAAGATTTACATTGAAAATAAAATTCCTTGGGAGTCTCCTTAGATCATACTAAGATATCCACCTCATCTAGAGGGTCCCGACGATGCAAACAACTCATCAATCAGACACCCGGTTAGCAAGTTATTAGCATTTTAGTAATCCGAGGTTGGTTGCATCTGGGCCCGACCTAGTTAGACTGACCCAATCAACCTGGCCTGGGGGTCCCACATACCCCGGTTTAATTTGACTAGCCCAACCTGACCTGGTTCGGGTCAGGGTAGGTCCGGTCCATCCTAGCCAGTGGACCAGGCCCAATGGGCCTCATTGTGCCCGACCTAGTTTGGCCGGGAGTCCAGCTCGCTGGGTCGCCCGACGACCCGATATCATTAGGATCAGCCTAAAGGGTGCGGGTCTAGCCCAACCTACTGGATGGGGGTACAGGTCTGACCCATCGGCATGGGTCCATCCTGACCCACTGGTTGGGGGCGCGACCCACCAGCTGGAGCCCGGTCCGCCAAGGGCAGACCGATGGTGTGCACTCGAGACACATTGACAACCAATGCCACGTCCCCTCCCTATCTGAATGCGGCCCACAAAAAGAGGGACACTCCTCCCATGCAGTGCCCACCTGGCTCCGCATCTAGTGCCTTCTGCGACCAACAGGTCAATGCATCCCCTCCACCGCGGTCAAGCAACCAAAGCACGCCAAGTCACATGGGCAGCCCGAACGCGGGCCACTGCTGCTCCTCCGTGTTTCCGCGGTGCACTAACGAGCGTTCCACCTCCCTCTGCCCATAGAAACCACCACGAACCACCACTGGAGCACCAAAAGTTCTTTCTATGGGCCATCGGAGTTGCTTTGGTGGTCCGTTTCTCGATCCACCTACGCCTACGGGCCTCTCAAGTCGCAACCATCCCTGACTTGGCCCCAAATTCATCTTGCCACCGATTTGAGGATACGTCCACAAAGAACACACATGTAGAGGGACCCGAGACTTTTTCGTGTCATCCCACACCCTCTGTGATTGAGGTTTAAAATAGGGGAAGGTCTGGGGATTACCATTCTATCAATAATAAAATTAATCCCGAATATAAAACCCAAGAATGACACCCTCCTAAAAGAATGAATGATCCACAGATTAACCTGTTTGTGGGTTAATCTACATTTTTCATTTATAAAAAGAATGGGGAAATCATAAAACCAAAATCAAAACCCTACCTCATTGATGTTTGTTGCCGTAGTGCTTCATCCTGGAGGGTCCAAGAGGTCGATGGCGTTCGTCGTTCTTCAAGGTACGTTGAAGTCGATGACGCCCACCAGTGTTCTTCATTATTCATTGGGGAGGAAATATACCAGAGGTTAATTAGAGAATCCTCATAGTTCAATCCTTGTTCCACCAACGTGTCAAACTATTAAAAAGAAAACACATCGTAATGTTTCTGTTACACTGCAACGTCGCGTCGTTACGCTGTTACACATCATTAAAGCATTGTTAAGCTGCATGTTAATGAGCCATTAATGAGATCCATTAATGAGTCTTGTCACTAAATCATTGTTGCACCCCAACATCACCGTGTCTTTTCTCGTTGGTGAGAAAATAAATAAAATAACGTTTTAAGTTATTTTATTATTTTTCTCGAAAATTCTGAAAATTAACTTTTCCGTTTGGCCCTTACTGACTGAAGTTAAGTCCTTTCTAGGAAAATACCGGCATTTTGAGTTTAATCGTACCCTCAGATTTTTGATCCGAGAACTTGTTCAAAATTTAGAAAAACCCGCTCGAACATTTACTGAACTTACCTTAAAAAAGTTAAAAATTATATTTCGGACTCACCGGGCATCAGAATCATGTGCCGTCAGAGCGTGTAGTCTCGAAATAATTCCATATAATTTTAAAAAAAATTACATATAAATTTTGAGACATTAAATTCTCCCCACATTAGGTATTTATGTCCCGAAAATCCAAAACAAAGTCTAATAAAACAAATGGGGGTACTGAGCATGAATCTGAGCCTCCCTCTCCCATGTGATCTCTTAGATATTCCTGTGCTGCCACTGAACCCACATCAGAGGAATCAACTACCCATGCATGACCCACTCTTGTCGATCCTCTATCTCCACCAGTAACTCCGCAAATGTCACCCCATCGTCAATGTCCATCTTTCCCCAATCGATAACGTGCGATGGATCATGCACATATCTCCTCAGCTGCGACACATGGAAAACATCATGCACTCGGTGCATCTGTGGGGGGAGAGCTAGGTGGTAAAACACCTCTCAAACTCTGCTCAGGATCTGAAAAGGTTCAATGAACCTCATATATAGCTTTCTACCCTAGAAAAATCTATGAAATCCTTTTCAGGGTGAGACTTAAGGGAACACATGGTCTCCATCCTCAAACTCCAAGGGTCTCTATCTCCTGTCGGCATAAGACTTCTATATGCCTTGTGTAGTCATCATCTGCTCTTGGATGACCTGCACCTTCTCAGTGGTATCTTGTACCAAATCTGGAACCATTAGTTCTAATGCCCCTAGGTCTATCTAGAATAGAGGTGATCTGCAAGGATTCCCGTATAAGGCCTCGGACGGTGCCATGCTAATGGTGGAGTGATAACTGTTGTTGTATGCAAACTCCACCAGTGGTAGGTGGTCCTCCCAACTACTAACAAAATCCAGGATGCAAGCATGAATCATGTCCTATAAGGTATGTATGGTCTGATATGTCTAACCATCCATTTGGGGATGAAAAGTTGTGATCAAGTTCAGTTGAGTCTTGAATGCCTCCTGTAATCCCTTCCACAACTGGGATGTAAAGTGTGCATTGCAGTCTGAGATAATCGTTGAAGGCACCCCATGAAGTCGAACTATATTCTTAATGTAGAGGCGTCCCAAGCCCTATACCGGTCCATACTCCCAGATGGGTAGTAATTTAGCTGACTTGGTAAGTTGGTCAATGATCACCTAGATAGAATCATGGTCTCTAGATGTACGTGGTAACCCCGTCACAAATTCCATCGAGATACCATCCCATTTCCACTATGGTACCTCAAGTGGCTGAGCCAAGCCTACTGGAACCTGATTCTCAGCCTTCACTTAATGAAAAGTGAGTCATCGTACGATGAACCCAACCACTGATTTATTCATTCCTGTCCACCAATACCGACGTCATAGGTCTTGGTACATCTTCTCTACTCCAAGATGTACTGCCAAAGGGGATGTATGAAACTCCCTCAACACCTCCTCCCTCAACGTCACTAGTACTACGATGAGTCCTTTGAAAAGGATAATGTGCTCCCCACCTATCAAAAATCCATCAGTATCATGTCCTAAGTATAAATGAGCACGTCGGGTCTCGCAGTCAACATTCACCTGCCGTTCCTCCCTGACTCACTGTAAGAGTGGGGGAGTAATAGACATCAACTGAAGTTAATCTTCTCCATCATCATCCATGAAGGATATCTACATCATGGCTAGATTCTCTATCACCTCACTCAGCATCTGCAAACCGGTCCTCCTACTAAGCACGTCTGCTACCACATTCCCCTTCCCAGCAGTATAGACTATCTCAAAGTTATAGTCCTAGAGGAACTCTATCCATCGCTGCTATCTCAAGTTTAGGTCCTTATGGGAGAAGATATACGTGAGATTTTTGTGTTTGGATTAGATGGTAAACAGTTCACCCATCAAGTAGTGCCGCCACAACTTCAAGGAAAATACCACTACTTCTAACTCCAGGTTGTGGGTTGCGTAGTTCTGCTCATGCTTTCTCAACCGGTGTGAGCCGTAAGTGATCACCATTCGCTCCTGTACTAGGAAACAACCTAGTCTGATTCCTAATGCATTGTAGAAGACTATATACCCAAAAACCTCTTCTGGTAGTCTCAAGATGGGGCACTCGTCAGTCTCTATCTTATCTCCTGGAAACTCTGATAGCATTTCTGTAACATCCCAAGGTTTTCTAAAAATAAATTGAAAATTCTTGAAATTTTGTTAAGTTATATATTTATAAGTATCCTTTAAACATAATTTTATTTCTTCTATGTTTTGAATTTCAAGAAACTGTCATCTACAATTGTGTTCAGTATGTTATTTAGAGTCTGATGAAACAAACTTGTTTTTTTTGGTGAATAGTAACATGCCCTTATGAATAGTAATACGAATAGTAATATGAATAGTAATATGACCTCATGAATAGTAAATAATAATATTATTTTATTTTCCCATGGCAATAGGATAATGGGATCTTAATTAATTTTCCAATGTCACATAAAACTAATTGCACTTCAATATTGTTATTTTTCGAATTAATTGTGACCTTATTTAAAAATTAAATTAATAATATTTAGAAAATTATTTTTGAAAAATGGATTTCATTTTTGAATTCTACACATCGAAAAATGGTTGGGTTAAATTTTTGGTATTTTTCTGAAACTCTTGAATTTTTGGTGAATAGTGAAATACGATAAAATACTGTATAATCAATTTATCAGTAAAAATGCACTATTTATGACATCATAAGTGATGCAAGGACACTTTCTTCGAACTCACTTGATATTTTCACTAATTAAGGACACTTTATTTGAGATTATTCGTAGTCTTGATAAAATTATTATAATAATAATTAAAATAATCTAAAATACCTCCCCTCCTCCACTATAAATATCACCCTCACTCCCCTCATCCCCCCACACATCTCAAGCCTTGAGCATTGTCTAATTTCTTCCAAACTCCCTCCCCAATCTTCTTCCCCACGTCCTAGAGCTGCTGGTCTCACCAAAAGACCAAAATCAAAGCCCTTAAGAAGGATCTCAAGGAGAAGAGATCAAGAGGTAAACATCCTCTTTCATTTTCATTCTTTTCTTCCATTTTATGTTATTATCTTCCTTTCCCTTTGTCTTTTGTTGGGATATTTAATTAAATATTTCCCCTTACTGTCCAAATTTTGCATGAATGATGAGATATTCCGTTCCTCTCATCAACCTTGTTTTTATGAAATTTTAAGAGACGTTGTTAGGCTGCCGAATTTTCGTAAGAAATTTCTCATGTTTTCTTTATTTCATGATTCCTTTCTCTTCTTTCTTCACCCTATCTTATCCAAGAGGCATGAAATCTCCAGAATCATGTATATTCTGGATGTTGTCATGTTTATGGAAAATTACAAATCATTATTCCTCTCCTCTCTCACTTATTTAAGGAATAAGAACATTGTCCGTGATGTGTCGAATTACCGACATCGTGGACGATGTAATTTCACTTTCCATTAATTCTTTCAAGTCTGGTCATGAAACCATTTATATGGTTGAACCAGGTTATAATATATGTTTTATAACTCATATATGGTTCTGTAATTCTTTTGTACCCATGGTTCAAATTTATAATACTAAATGAGGTTGTAATTATCAAAGAACCACTTAAATGATCTAAACGAACATAATTAATGTTTTAACTTATAAATCATCATCATATAAAGCATCAAAGTGATAAATGGTATAATTTATGGTACTGGAAATATGTAAATACTACTCCATTCCAATTCTGGAGTTTCACTTCCAATCAACAAGAACGATTCATCATGAACCGATCGTGAAAATCACAAAAGAACTCACCCAAAATAATGCAAGGAACAAAATACTAACAATTAAGGGGTGAAATGAGGTTATGAAATGACCATATAAGATGTTATAAACATGAACATGTTTCTTTAAAATACTAATAACACTCTTTTAACCATTATACAGGAGGTTTAAACAATTTTTAAGTAAGACAAGCCCAAGGTAAGGGAATTCTTAACCCGATTTCCATTCTTTGGGTTAACCTTCTACTTTATTATTTATGTGATATTTAAATTGTTTGTGTGATGGGTTATATTTATATTATGTTTCATTATGTGTATTTATAGAGTATATACATATTCCATCCACTCTATTAAGTCTCACTTCAAGTATATGATGTTTATAAGGGACTTTTCTTCTAAAATCCCCTTTTTAAAATTCTGTTTTACAATATTCAAAAGCAATATTTTTATGATATTATTTATGATGTATGATTATGTTTTGGTTATTGGGAATTGTTTATGATTAAGGTTAGGACCTATATTTCCCTCCAATTCATTGGGTATGAGTAAGTTGGAGGTCGGCCGTATGGTTACTCCAAGTGTAACTGTGATGGTTACACAAAGTAAGGTAGCTGTGAGGGTTACAAATTTTAAGGTAGCCAAGATGGTTACAAGATTATGTAAGTAATGCCCCATGATGACTATATTATTATATTTATGTTTGTTTGGATCTTGTGTAAATCTCATGTTACACAAAGTAAGAATTTATGGGTGGAAAGCATGTCTTTTGAAAATGTTTTCATACGTCATGCGTATTCATGGACTAATGTGATTTTTCCTTCTTTTTCATACTTTACTGAGATTTTGTGCTCATCCCAAGTTTTTAAATGTTTTTTAATAGGTTAATGGATGATTAATACAAGGAAGGAAGACATGTTAAATGTTGAATAATTGTCAAGGATTCTTGTTTTAAGTTTTAATGTTTTATATTCTGAGGAAAATGGAAACTGATTTTATGGTATCCACTATGTAACAGTGTGTAATGTTATGAATGTTTTGTCTTAATTCTCTAAAGCTCTAAACTTGAAAAGATCCTCAATGTAAAAGGAAGTGTTTTCTTGAATAAATTCAATATTATGTATGAAATAAGTGCGGGTATTTATAGTTGGTATCAAAGGATGGTTTAGATAACTTTAGGGGTTAAGGTGTTGCTAATAGAATACCATAAATAATTTTCACTCTATGTTTAATTTGTTATAGCATTTAAAGATTACCATGTTGCTTCATCTAAGAAATGTTTGTTCAGAATGGTTGTCTGCAGAAGGAACGTGGATGCTGAAGAGGAGAGGCACCGACAGAATTACATCCTTCCTGATCTACAGCCCGGAATGGTAGGGATTGGAACCGAGCAGTTTGTGAAAGTAATGGCTCAGCTAACGCAGGATATAAATGGTGGTGACATCCATGCAAGAGAACCAATAGAGGTACCCCAACGTAACATGACAGTGGTGGAACATTTTATGAGACAACATCCTCCTGCATTCAATGGATCTTCTGACCCAGTGGCAGTAGAAGGATGGATTAAAGCCCTTGAAAAGATATTTGATGTTATGGGATGTTCGGACAATCAAAAGGTAAGTCTTTCCATTTATCATTTTGAAGGGGAAACTGATCAGTGGTGGTCAATGGTAAGGAATATCAGGGGTAGAGAGGATTTTGATGCCTTAGTGTGGGATGAATTTAAAAGTATTTTTCTTGAAAAATATTTTCCTAAGGTGGTGCGACTTATAATGGAGAAACAATTCCTTGAATTGAAACAAAAGGAGGAAGATTCAGTGGCTATGTCTGAGGCGAACTTCACCCGACTGGCGAGGTATGCTCCAACTCTTATTCTGGATCTTGATAGCAAAATCAACCGTTTTTACTCAGGATTGAATCCAAGGTATCGAAGTGCGTTGGCCTCCCGTGAATTCAAAAGTTATGAGAAACTTGTCCGATGTGCTGAGAGGGTAGAGATGGAATTTTCTGATGATCACATGCATTTTGGAAACAAATAGAAGAAGAGGTCCCATTGGCAAGCAATGGGTAAGAATCAACCAAAGAAATCTGATGGTAAGAAAATCCAGTTTCCAGTTTGTGAAAAGTGTGGCAAGAAGAACCCTGGGGAATGTCTTATCAAAACAGGGAAGTGTTTTAAATATGGTAAGTTTGGACATATGGCCCGAGATTGAAATGAAAATGATCCAAAGACTAATCTTGATAAGCAAACTGTAAAGTGTTTTAAATGTGGTGAGATGGGTCACTATGCAAATGCCTGTCCAAAGAGGGATCCAAATGGTGGAAAGAAGCCAGACTACAAGCAGAAAGGTGTAGTGAGATCCTTTGCGACTACGTCAGCAGGTGTTGGGCCATCCAATGAAGTTGTATCAGTTACTTTGTTTGTTCACTCAGATTTTGCTAAAGTTTTGTTTGATATGGGTTCTACACATTCCTTCATCTATGAGAAATTTTCTAGTAAATTGGAAATATCACCTCAATAAATGAGACCCAAACTTGTTGTTAAAACACCAGGGGGAAATGTTATAGTAAAGAGGAATTATAAGAATATTTCTATTGTGGTATATGGAAATAATTTACCTGCAAACCTTGTTGTTTTACCCTTAGTTGAGTTTGATGTTATTCTGGGGATGGACTGGCTTTCTGACTATCATGCTAAGATTGACTGTAGAGCTAAAGAAGTTGTTTTTCAGAAAGAGTTTCAGTTTGTATAAAAGAATGAACCCATACAATTGATAACATATCAAGAAGCTGAGAAACTACTGAAAGATGGAAATGAAAGTTATCTGGCTCATATTGTTGAAAACAAGAAAACTATTCAAATTAATGATGTGCCGGTGGTAAATGAATACCTTGATGTTTTTCCTGAGGAGTTACCCAGTGTCATACCTGAACGAGAAGTCGAATTCACAATTGACTTAGTTTCTGATGCTAAGAGAATTTCAAAACCCCCATATCGTATGGCTCCAATAAAACTTCTTGAATTGAAAAATCAGTTATAGGATTTTCTTTTCAAAGGCTTCATTCGTCCTAGTACTTCACCATGGGGAACCCTTGTTTTGTTTGTTAAAAAGAAAGATGGTTCCATGAGACTTTGCATTGATTATAGAGCTTTGAATAACATCACTGTTAAAAACAAGTATCCTCTACCTCATATTGATGACTTGTTTGATCAGCTCCAGGGAGCTTAGTACTTTTCCAAGATTGACTTGAGATCCGGATACCATCAGCTGAAGGTGAAGGAGGATGACATCCCGAAAACAGCCTTTCGTACTAGATATGGGAATTACGAATTTGTTGTTATGCCATTTGGGTTAACTAATGCACCTTCTTTATTCATGAATCTTATGAATAGAGTATTTCATGAGTTCTTGGATAAGTTTGTGGTTGTATTTATTGATGACATTCTGGTTTTTTCTAAAAATAAAGAGGAGCATGAAAAACATCTAAGGGTTGTTTTACAAAATTTAAAAGAAAAGAAACTATATGGAAAATTTAGAAAGTGTGATTTTTGGTTGCAACAGATTTCTTTTCTTGGAAACATTGTAAATAAGGATGGAATAACAGTTGATCCTGCAAAAAAAAAAGTAGTTTATGAATGGCCAAGACCCACAAATGTTACGGAGATTCACAGTTTTTTGGGCTTAGCAAGTTATTACCGACGGTTTGTTAAGAACTTTGCACGGTTATCTAGCCCAATAACTAAGTTAACACGGAAATGGGTTAAATTTGTTTGGACAGAGGAATGTGATGTTTTTTTTCAAGAACTAAAGAAGAGATTGGTGAATGCTCCAGTTTTGGCCTTACCTTCCCGAAATGGTGAGTTTGTCATCTACAGTGATGCTTCTTTGAAGGGACTTGGTTGTGTTGATGCAGACTGATCAGGTAATTGCCTATGCTTCGAGACAACTTAAACCTCATGAGCTGAATTATCCCACACATGATTTGGAATTGGCAGCTGTGGTTTTTGCTTTGAAAATATGGAGGCATCATCTATACGGAACCAAATGCCAAATATATACTGACCATAAAAGTCTTAAGTATATATTCACTCAGAAGGAATTAAACATGAGGCAGAGAAGATGGCTAGAACTGATAAAGTATTATGACTGCATGATTAATTACCATCCTGGAAAAGCAAACAAAGTAGCAGATGCCTTAAGTCGGAAAAATCATGCATCATTAACCATGCTACGTTTGGAACATGATCCCTTGATTAATGATTTGATGAATTTTGGCTTAGAAGTTGTTGGTGTAGGGAATATATTTGTTTTGTTTCAGGTTTCAGTGCAGTCTTCATTGTCAGACAGAATTATGAAAGTGTAGAGGGAAGACCGTGAGCTACAAAAAAAGGTAGAATTGGTTAAAATGGGTAAGTTTCCAGAATTTAATCTTGATAAAGATTGTGTTTTGAGGTTTGGAAAAAGGTTGTGTGTGCCTTGTGATTCCCAGCTGAAGAAAGAATTGTTGTGTGAAGCTCATAGTTCTCCATTTTCTATTCATCCTGGAAGTACTGAGATGTACAGAGACCTTCGAGAGTATTACTGGTGGAATGGGATGAAAAGAGATATTGCTGATTTTAAAATGAAATGTTTGACATGTCAGCAGGTTAAAGCAGAGCGACAGTTACCGAAGGGGATGCTTCAGCCTTTTCCAGTGCCAGAATGGAAATGGGAGAATATATCCATGGATTTTGTGGTGGGACTACCAAAGACTTCTCGAGGTAACAATGCGATATGGGTTATTGTTGATCGGCTAACAAAGTCTGCTTATTTTATTTCTATTAGAGATACAATGACATTAGATCAGCTTTCTCGATTGTACCTCAAAGAGATTGTCAGGTTACATGGAGTTCCTCTTTCCATTGTGTCTGACCGAGATCCCAGGTTCACTTCTAAATTTTGGAAGGGACTTCAGAAGTCTTTGGGCACAGAGTTGAATTTCAGTACAACTTTTCATCCTCAATTAGATGGGCAGTCAGAATGAACGATTCAAACTTTGGAGGATATTCTTTGAGCTTGTTCAATGGACTATCAGGGAAGTTGGGATCAGTATATTTCATTAGTTGAGTTTTCATATAATAACAGTTTCCATTCCAGTATTCAGATGGCACCTTTTGAGGCCTTGTATGGAAAGCGGTGTCGGACTCCTGCGTTTTGGGATGAAGTCGGTGAAAGAAAGTTGATGGGGCCAGAATTAGTAGAAGAAGTGGCTGAGAAAGCAAGGATGATCTAGCAACACATGAGGACAACTCAGAGTAGGCAGAAAAGTTATGCAGATAATAGAAGGAAAGACTTCTCTTTTGAGGTAGGTGACCATGTTTTCCTTAAAATCTCTCCTTGGAAAAGTGTGATGCGTTTCGGTAAGAAAGGGAAACTAAGTCCATGGTTCATCGGTCCTTTTGAAATCTTGGATAAAGTTGGAACAGTTGCATACCGCGTAGCTTTGCCTCAGAGCTTATTTCAGGTACACAATGTTTTTCATGTTTCGATGTTGAGAAAGTATGTTCCAGATTCATCACATGTCTTGAGGATGGAAGCAGTTCAGCTGGCAGAGAACCTTTCTTATGAAGAAAAACCGGTTCAGATTCTTGATCGAAGAGAACAGGTATTGCGGAATAAGGTAATCTACCAGGTAAAGGTTTTGTGGAGAAACCACATGGTTGAAGAAGCAACATGGGAGTCTGAAAATTCTATGAGGGAAAAATACCCTCAGTTGTTTAATAAGTAAATAAAAATTGCGAGGACGCAATTTCAAGAAGGTGGGGATAATGTAACATCCCAAGGTTTTCTAAAAATAAATTGAAAATGCTTGAAATTTTGTTAAGTTATATATTTATAAGTATCCATTAAACATAATTTTATTTCTTCTATGTTTTTAATTTCAAGAAACTGTCATCTACAATTGTGTTCAGTATGTTATTTAGAGTCTGATGAAACAAACTTGTTTTTTAGTGAATAGTAACATGCCCTTATGAATAGTAATATGAATAGTAATATGACCTCATGAATAGTAAATAATAATATTATTTTATTTTCCCATGTCAATAGGATAATGGGATCTTAATTAATTTTCCAATGTCACATAAAACTAATTGCACTTCAATATTGTTATTTTTCAAATTTATTGTGACCTTATTTAAAAATTAAATTAATAATATTTAGAAAATTATTTTTGAAAAATGGAGTTCATTTTTGAATTCTACACATCGAAAAATGGTTGGGGTAAATTTTTGGTATTTTTCTGAAACTCTTGAATTTTCAGTGAATAGTGAAATACGATAAAATACCGTATAATCAATTTATCAGTAAAAATGCACTATTTATGACATCATAAGTGATTCAAGGACACTTTCTTCAAACTCACTTGATATTTTCACTAATTAAGGCCACTTGATTTGTGATTATTCATAGTCTTGATAAAATTATTATAATAATAATTAAAATAATCTAAAATACCTCCCCTCCTCCACTATAAATATCACCCTCACTCCCCTCTTCCTCCCACACCTCTCAAGCCTTAAGAATTGTCTAATTTCTGCCAAATTCCCTCCCCAATATTCTTCCCCACGTCCTAGAGCTTATGGTCTCACCAAAAGACCAAAATCAAAGCCCTTAAGAAGGATCTCAAGGAGAAGAGATCAAGAGGTAAACATCCACTTTCATTTTCATTCTTTTCTTCCATTTTATGTTATTCTCTTCCTTTACCTTTGTCTTTTGTTGGGATATTTCATTAAATATTTCCCCTTACTGTCCAAATTTTGTATGAATGATGAGATATTCCATTCATCTCATCAACCTTGTTTTTATGAAATTTTAAGAGACGCCGTTAGGCTGCCGAATTTTCGTAAGAAATTTCTCATGTTTTCTTTATTTCATGATTCTTTTCTCTTCTTTCTTCACCCTCTCTTATCCAAGAGGCATGAAATATCCAGAATCATGTATATTATGGATGTTTTCATGTTTATGGAAAATTAAAAATCATTATTCCTCTCCTCTCTCACTTATTTAAGGAATAAGAACATTGTCCGTGGTGTGTCGAATTACCGACATCGTGGACGATGTAATTTCACTTTCCATTAATTCTTTCAAGTCTGGTCATGAAACCATTTATATGGTTGAACCAGGTTATAATATATGTTTTATAACTCATATATGGTTCTGTAATTATTTTTTACCCATGGTTCAAATTTATAATACTAAATGAGGTTGTAATTATCAAAGAACCACTTAAATGATCTAAACGAACATAATTAATGTTTTAACTTATAAATCATCATCATATAAAGAATAAAAGTGATAAATGGTATAATTTATGGTACTGGAAATATGTAAATACTACTCCATTCCAATTCTAGAGTTTCACTTCCAATCAACAAGAGCGATTCATCATGAACCGATCGTGAAAATCACAAAAGAACTCACCCAAAATAATGCAAGGAACAAAATACTAACAATTAAGGGGTGAAATGAGGTTATGAAATGACCATATAAGATGTTATAAACATGAACATGTTTCTTTAAAATACTAATAACACTCTTTTAACAATTATACAGGAGTTTTAAACAATTTTGAAGTAAGAAAAGCCCAAGGTAAGGGAATTCTTAACCCGATTTCCATTCTTTGGGTTAACCTTCTACTTTATTATTTATGTGATATTTAAATTGTTTGTGTGATGGGTTATTTTTATATTATGTTTAATTATGTGTATTTATAGAGTATATACATATTCCATCCACTCTATTAAGTCTCACTTCAAGTATATGATGTTTATAAGGGACTTTTCTTCTAAAATCCCCTTTTTAAAATTCTGTTTTACAATATTCAAAAGCAATGTTTTTATGCTATTATTTATGATGTATGATTATGTTTTGGTTTTTGGGCATTGTTTATGATGAAGGGTGGTAACTATATTTCCCTCCAATGCATTTGGTATGAGTAAGTTGGAGGTCGGCCGTATGGTTACTCCAAGTGTAACTGTGATGGTTACACAAAGTAAGGTAGCCGTGAGGGTTACAAATTTTAAGGTAGCCAAGATGGTTACAAGATTATGTAAGTAATGCCCCATGATGCCTCTATGATTATATTTATGTTTTTGTGGATCTTGTGTAAATATCATGTTACACAAAGTAAGAATTTATGGGTGGAAAGCATGTCTTTTGAAAATGTTTTCATACGTCATGCGTATTCATGGACTAATGTGACTTTTCCTTCTTTTTCATACCTTACGAAGCTTTTGTGCTCATCCCAAGTTTTTAAATTATTTTTCACAGGTTAATGGATGATTAATACAAGGAATGAAGACATGTTAAATGTTGAAGAATTGTCAAGGAGTCTTGTTTTAAGTTTTAATGTTTTATATTCTGAGGAAAATGGAAACTGATTTTATGGTATCCACTATGTAACAATGTGTAATGTTATGAATGTTTTGTCTTAATTCTCTAAAGCTCTAAACTTGAAAAGATCCTCAATGTAAAAGGAAGTGTTTTCTTGAATAAATTCAAGATTATGTATGAAATAAGTGCGGGTATTTATAATTTCTCCATCCAAATGAAGGGCTTTCCCTTCTGTGTCAAAGCTGATAAGGGTGATTCCACTCTAAAAAAGTCAAGCATGAACCTATGATAGTATTTGGCCAACCCCAAGAAACTCCGCACCTCATTCAGACTTCTGGATGGCTCCTAAGAATGCACTTACTCTATCTTACCCAGATCCACTGCAACTCCATCCTCCGAGATGACGTGTCCCAAAAGTGGACCTCCTGAATCTAGAACTGGAACTTCAAGAGATTACCATAAATATGGTGCTCTCGGAGTGTATCTAGGACTATCCATAGGTTTGTAGCGTGATCCTCCTCTGATGCCGAGTACACCAAGATGTCATTAATGAAGACCATGACAAACTGGTCAAGGTAAGGCTGTAAAATCCTGTTCATGAGTCCCATGAACCCTGCTGGGGCATTGGTCATGTCAAAAGGAATCACTAAGAACTTATAGTAGCCATACCAATACCTGAAGGCTATCTTCGATACATCCTCATCCTATACCTAAAGATGATGATAGCCTGTTCTTAGGTCTATCTTTGAGAACCACCTCACTCCCTTTAGCTGATCGAAGAGGTCATCAATTCTCTGCAGTGGATACTTATTCTTCACAGTCACCTGGTTCAGGTGTCGGAAGTCCACGCATAGCCTCAAGCTCCTATCTGCCTTATTGACAAACAATACTGGGGCTTCCCATGGGGAAACGTTGGGCCTTACGAACCCCTTATCCTATAAGTCATCTAGCTTTACCCTCAACTCGAAAAGCTCTACGGGAGCCATCCGATATGCCGATGTGGATATCGGTGCCTTCCTAGGTCAAAGGTCGATGAAAAATTCTACCTCTCTACAAGGTGGTAGTCCCGGAACATCCTTAAGAAAAACATCCCCATACTCGTCCGACACTACAGGAAAGCTTGGAATCCTCTCTTCCACTACACCAAGGGTGAGGCTATCCAAATGATGAGTGATCGATTGCACCCTCCTCCAAAAAATTCCATCATGTGCTGCAAAGGTTACCTTCTCACCGGTGGAGGAAAACCTGGTCCCATCCTCACGGGAACACCACACTTTGCACCTAAAATAGTTGATCTGATCATGGACTGTAGATAACCATTCCACACTTAGGATGATGCCGTAAGACCTCGATGCTACTACTATGAGATCCCAGCCAAAGCTCTCACCTCCTATAGTAAGCTCACACTGTCCGAACTAGTGTGTAATCATCTAATACCCTCCCGTAGGAGTCTCTAGCTATAAGGATTGAGCCAGTGGCTCCATCAGAATCTATGAACTCTGAAAAAGAGCCATGTCAAGGAAAGAGTTATTGGCACTTGTGTCTATAAGAACTGTAGCTAGGGTGGAGAATACACATATCGTATCTCAAATCAACTCCGAAGCGCCATGGTCATAAGCCTCCACTTCATGATGCTGATCTCTCTGATGTTCGCCTGCTCCTTGAGGTCGGGGTGGACCACTTGGAGGTGGTGGTGGTAGTACCTCGAACCGTAACCCACCGCCTGCTGGTCGGCCTACTCCCTTAACATGCCCACCGACCTAGGGCCCTCGTCGCTTGAACCTATGACTCTGTCTTGGTAGTCCCTCGACCATCTGTTGATCGTCTGCATGATGGGTCAGGTAGTCATGAGCCATGTGTCCCTTACCATCACATGAGTAGCACGCCCTAATCCTTTGCTATCTCTCGCTGTCCTGGTGGCATTGAACCATCGATCCTAATTCCTGGGGTCATCCACTAGATGATATGGAACATTTGGACCACTGTGCCATCTATCAGCTTCCTACCACAGATGGCTTGACTACCTGTCACCCGGTGGTGGCACCTACTGTCGGTGTATGCTCTTCGAGGAAGCTCTCTACTAGTAGAGATCATTACAACACTCCATCCTATATGGGGATGATAAGAGACAACACAAATGCTCTAATATCCCAGTGTATCCTCTACTCAAAGGCTCGGTCCCTAAAGAAAGGGTCTCGCACTATGTCTATAGAGTAGTGGGAAAGTTCGGTGAACCTCGTCGAGTACTCATCTAACATCATGTTGCCCTGCTGAAGGTGAAGCATCTCTTAAATGTGCATCAAGAGAAAAGTCGTGGGGAATAAATCCTCTCAAAAAATCTGCTCAAAGTCTGTCCAGGTGAGGGTCATCTCATCATGCATCTGGACGGTCAAGATCCACCATTTCTCTACTGATCCCTGTAGAAGGCTCGTGTTTAGGACCACCATTTGGTCAAGTGGAATCCTCACTAAGCGGAAAACCTGCATCACCACCTCCAACCAATCCTTAGTGTCCTGAGGATCCATCTATCCCCTGAACCTAGGAGGTCTCTATCACTGAAACTCATGCAAGGAACTAAGTCTGTGCACATCCTCTACTAGTACTGCCAGTAGTAGATGCTGACCAACGAGTGGTGGTATCACCGGTGCACCACCTGGTGGGGCCATCTCAAGAACTGATCCCTAAATGAACACCTCGTCACTAGGCGGGCTATCCTCCTGACCACATATCAGAATACTAGATGGTCATCCTCATGGAGGTATCCTGAAATAGATCAAGATAGTCCACAATCAATAGATTATACCTAGTGAGTTGACTCTTATGTAAAAGAATATAAGGAGACACTTTTTCAATTAGTGTTTTTATACATTGATCCGAAAAGTAGAATTCAAGGTCCTGGTGTGTGGATACATCATCCACTGCACCAACACTAGACTTCCCATATCTGAAAGTCAGACTTGCAACATTTAACACTATTTCCCAAAAAAA
The DNA here is from genome assembly GCA_963277665.1 of Viscum album. Taxonomy (NCBI): domain Eukaryota; kingdom Viridiplantae; phylum Streptophyta; class Magnoliopsida; order Santalales; family Viscaceae; genus Viscum; species Viscum album. The sequence continues at coordinate 1,886,515,462 of OY728132.1, forward strand.
ACAGACTCTCGGTCTCTGAGGTAGAACCGACCACCTCTGATACCACTTTGTCACGAACCGTCCCCTGAGGCATATGCCATGACATACCCCAAGCCCGCCTCCCAAAGGCCAGGGGTTGGAGACTAGCGCTGAAGGAATCAACCTGCAAGTGGGAGGAATTTTCCTGAGTACCTGTATAAACACACACACCCAACCACATCCTACAAACTGAAAGGGGAATACAAGTATACTGAAACAAGTGTTGAGTACAAGTATAACTAAAAACAAGTGGGACAGAATACAAACCCACCAAAAGAACTAAAAACAAAAAAATACAAGGGAATCAGGTAGCCATCCCCTAAAAACCCCACCTGATGTTAAGAGTAGTGTAGCTACTAGAAGCCAAAGTAGTACGCCTTGTCCACCTAATCCTACTAGGATCCATCTACTCTTAGGCCACTAATTCCTCCATCGAAATATTAATTGTCTGCACAAGACACATCATGTGCGGGTGAAGCCCATGCAGGGGTGAGAAACACAATACTCAGTAGGGGACCCTAATCCACTAAGAAGAAATACCACAAATCAATCACAAAGAAAAGCCACAAAGAAAATCCACAAAGTAAGGAAAACTCGCACTAGGTATATTCTAGAGCAATAAAGGTTCATCGATTATAGTGAATAAAATTTCGTACTATTGAGGGAATAATCCTTAATGAGTCACTAAAGTCTGTCTGGCCACTGAGGTCCACACAGCTACTACTCATCTGTTGGGCCACTGAGGTTTAAACGGCTCTGCCGGGCCATTGAGGTCCACACGACTGCTGCTCGTCTACACGCTTGATCCCGGGAGAACCACTCCCCCAAGATGTACATTGAAAATAAACTTCCTTTTAAGTCTCCTTAGATCATACCAAGAGATACACCTCATCAAGAGGGTCCCAACGACGTAAACAGATCACCAATCAGATGCCTAATTTGCATGTTATTAGCGTTTTAGTAATCAGGGGTCGGTTGCATCTGGGCCCAGTCCGACCCTGTCAGACCAACCCAACCAACCCAACTAGGGGGTCCCACATACCCTAGTTTAATCTGACTAGCTCGACCTAACCTGGTTTGGGTCAGGGTAGGTCTGGTATGGTCTGGCCAGTGGACCAGGCCCAATGGGCCTCGCTGGCCCCGACCCGATGGTTGGGGGTGCAGCCCGCCAGCTGGAGCTCAGTCTGCTAGGGGAAAACTGGTGGTGTGCGCTCGGGATGTGGAAACCACCACCTCATTCCCTCCTTGTCCGAATGCGACCCACAAGGAGTGGGTCACTCCTCCCACACGACGCCCACCTGGCACCGCATCTAGCACCTACCGTGACCAACGGGCTGTGACCTCCCCTCCGCCGCAGTCGAGCGACCACAACTCTCCAGGTCACCCATGTATTCCGAACGTGGGATTCCTCCTACACGAAGTGTTGATCGACACCACTCCTCCGTACCACCATGGTGCGCTAATGGGTGTGCCACCTCCCTCCACCCGCGGCCGCCGCTGGTCACTGCCGATGCACTGACGATTCTTTCTACGGGCCACCAAAGTTGCTTTGGTGGTCTATTTCTCAATCCACATGCGCCTACGAGCCTCTCGGGTTGCCTCCATCCCTGCCTTGGCCCCAAATTAATCTTGACACTGATTTGAGAATACGTCCACAAAGAACGCACATGTATAGGGACTCGATCCTTGTTTATGTCGGCCCACACCCTTCACATTAGAGGTTTAAAACATGGGAAGGTCCGGGGATTACCATTCTATCAACAATAAAATTTATCCTGAATAGAAAACCCAAGAACAAAACCCTCCCACAAGAATGCATGATTCATGGATTAACCTGTTTGTGGTTTAATCCACATTCTTCCTTTAGAAAAATAATGGGGAAATAATAAAACCAAAATCAAACCCCTACCTCATTGATGTTTGTTTCCATAACGCTTCGTCCTCGAGGGTCCAAGAGGTTGATGAAGTTCATTTTTCTTTGAGGTACGTTGAAGTCGATGACATCCACCGGCATTCATCATTCTTCGTTGGGGAGGAAATCCATCAGATATTCATCAGAGAATCCTCACAGTTTAATCATCATTCCAAAAATGTGTCAAACTATTAAAAAGAAAACAAGTCACAATGTTTCTGTTACACAGTTTCATTTATGAAACATCATCACTGTTACACGTCATTAAAGCACCATTACACTGCTTGTTAAAAAGCCATTAATGAGCTCCATTAATGCATCTCTTCATTGCCTCATTGCTGCACCGTAGCGCCTCTGTGTCATCACTCGTTGGTGAGAAAAGAAATAAAATAACTTTTTAAGTTATTTTATTATTTTTCTCAAAAAGTCTAAAAATTAACATTTTGTTTGTCCCTTGCCGGCCAAAGTTAAGTCCTTTCTAGGAGAATCCCAACATTCCAAGTTCAATAATTCCCTCAAATTTTTGATCTGAGAACCGATTAAAAATTTAGAAAAACCCACTCTCATGTTTACTAAATGTACCTTAAAAAAAGTTCAAAATTCCATTCTAGGATCACTAGGCCTCAGAATCATGCGACGTCAAAGCGTGTAGTCTTGAAATAATTCCATATAATTTTAAAAAAAATTACACAAAAATTAAAAGACATTACAAATGATATTTTAATGCAAAAAAACTTTGGGAGAAGGAATAACTGAGCTTGAGAGAAAATCCACACACCCTAACATCAAAGAAATAAAGCTACACATCAACTCTAACCCTTAGGTTTTGTCCAAGATGAAAACCCACCAAAGGAAACCAATAACTCAAGAGATAAGGAATAATAGAAGAGGAAATCGACCAAAAACCAAAAGGAACTCACCTAGGAACCTTCAAGAAGCTTCAATGGTGGAAGGGAAGTAAGGAAGGAGGGTCTTCTGGATCCCGCTGGTGCGCCTAGGTAAAAAAAATGGAGGAAAACCTAAAATAGGGTTAAAATAATAGAAGAAAAAACTTAGTACTTAAAATTTTTAAGGATCTTGAAAACTAGCATGGTTTGACCACACAATGTCCAAAACCATTCCAAACACCATTTTCCAAATCACAGAACCACCTGCATGCATTCCACATGGTTTCCCTAACTCTATGCAGGCCATGCACCATACCCTAGACACCAAACCATGAGCCACACTATTTTCTGGGCAAGGGAACATAGTTTCCTCTAACCATGTTTCAATCGTTCACTACCTAATGTCAAGTCCAATATCACCATTTCTCAATAACAACTCACCAGAAAACTTCCAAAACTCAATAATTGTAACAGGTACTCAACCTGAACCTCAAAAAAAGTATCAAAATCTAAGAAAAGAATACAATAAAATAATTTTCAAGGTTGGGGTGTGATAATTCTCCCCACCACAAACACTTTCCACACCCAGAAAGTCACCCAACTGAAAGATAAATAAAACTCGATCCCAAAACCGAAACAGGCCAAAAAAAACCATGAACCTCAGAGTGACATTTTACTTCATAAGTCACGCCTAAAAAATTCTAGAGGAATCCACAACATGAAGAATAATGGGATAACATGAGAGGGTTATCCCCACCACAATAACCTGAATATCACCCTAGCATAACTTCAGATCGATCCAACACGTGACACTGAAATGGGAACTCCCAACCCGAGATGATCCCAAATCCTCTGGATAAGCTAAGAAACCCTACTACTAGAACTATAAATTTACCACATAACCTGAAAACCCACAACATAATGGAGGAACCCACAAAAGAAACTCAAACCAAATAGAAAATCTGAACACAACTACAATCATTGATTTCCACAAGCATAAATATCTCTAAAAAATCACAATAGAGAATTAAAACTGATTCATGAAAGGCTAACCATTTAAAGATTAAAAAAATAAGACTATAAAAAAACAGGTCCACTGAGTCTCTTAAAATGATAAGATAAAGTCACAACAAGCAATAACTACAAAAATAAACTTAACTGACACCAATCTAACACGAGAGACAAGAACCGAGTAATGGTTTCCAACACCCCCGATAATTCTTGACTGCATGAAAATCTTCACTCCAGGGCCTATGGATGGAGCCCTGATGTATGAAGCATTTTATGCCCCACAACTAGGAGATAACATCCTCCAATAAAGACTTTTTCTTTAGGAAAAACTTCTTATAAAACTTATCTAGGTGACCCAAAATGTCCACAACAATGATATGTCTTTGGCAGATTGAGACAAGATAGCTTCAAATGCCCTAACCGACCACAGTGAAAACACATGAGTGAATGATCTGATTAGTGGGAAGTCAGAATCAATGAAGGAGATTCCCCAAGATCAGGTTCCTCTAGCTCACACCTCTCACTAGATGGGGAACCTTCATGAGAACTAAGAGATAACATTTCATCAACTTCCACATACTATACTCTAAAAACCAATTTGTCTAAGAATGCCTCATCCAATAACTTCCCAAACTAAACATCATCATATGAGAGAACTCACTCCTTAATATCTAGTCAAATAACCTTAAGGAAGGGAAGAACTTTTAATAGGTCCTATGATGATATCTCTAAAGATAAAGAAATTAGCTCCTTGAAGTGCTCAATATAAGCCTTCACCGACCACTGTCCTTGCTGAATATTCAAGAGATCTTCCAATTTCTCACCTTCATCTCCTCAAGTATGAACCATAAGATTAAAGTGGTCTTAAAACCTTCCCACATCATCCCTAATTACATTGATGAAAGAGAAATCACCTTACACTAATCCAGAGTTGGATCCTCAAATAAACCCATAACAACTTGTACCCTCACAACTTTGGGAGTTCCCAATGATCTGAAGAGACACTCAACTTCCTCAAGCCATTACAATACCTCAAATAGATCTTGATCAACATGAAATACATGCAACAACTGAGAATAACCAGAAACTTTAAAATACTCACTAGAAAATTTAGTGACCTTTTTGGGAAAAACCAATCCAAACCTTTGTTTTCAAATACTCACCCATGGAATCCTATGAATCATCACATATGTTTTCATCCACTTCCTCTTATACTATTCATACACACATGCCAATATGCACTTTCCATACATACCCACACATATGTGCACGTTCAAAAGAAAAACTAAGGGCCACATATAACATTTCATCATTAAATCCAAGCATTTACTAAATTCTCAACTCACTTTTCCCTCCACATTCTCCTGAACTTTAAAAATTACAATCTAAATTAAACATCAAATTCTGTCTTTATAAAAAAACCCATGCTCAAAAATAATTTCCCTTTTTGAAAACTGCTTTTCCCAAAACCATTTTCATCTTTAAAAATATTTTTTTCCAAAAACAATTTTCGTTTTGTGAATCCAATCACACCAAAAAAAAACCAATACAAATGAAAAAATCACATAAAATTCCAAGGAGGAGGAACTAGTGTCCACACATAACCCAATGACATGGTTAGTGGACCATTCCCCAAGTAAGCATCAACAACTAAGAGGACCTTAAACCATGCACTCAAACTCCACATGGTCCAATACTCTATGTGAGGTCACAACATGACACCGACCCACCTTTGTTGTCATTCATCAATCCAAAACAAAGACAAATGAACCAAATTCCAGACTACCCCTAGAGACTTGAGGATCAGAATGAGCAAGGGTTCATGACGTCCTTCCCATACCTACCTCCCGAGTCCCAAAATTTATAATCTTAAATCTACCAGATACCCCCAAATAACAAGGTCCTCCTCTGATACCATTTTTTCATGAATCAATCTAAGATTCCATCCAACCCGATATATGACTCGGTATGAGACATGGACCAAAGGTAATTCCAAACTCAACTACGAAATACAATCTCCATGTAAAATCTTGGTTACAACCAACCACAAGACCGACCAACACCAAAGGCACACACTAGAACCAAAAACCTACACCTGCAAAAATAGCATGGGTATACCGACACCGAGTGGAACAAGTAGGGTGTGATCTTAAAAATCTTAGTAGGTAATCACCATAGAGTCCATGCATTTTTTTCCTAAAATAGTCCACAAACACTAGTTTGAAATACATTTAGAAAATAATCTTTTAAAACATTTCCATCAAGTAAAGATATCTTTCCACAAAATCCCTTTTTAAAACCACACACACAAATTTTATTTTAAGAAATGGTTTCAATTTACACAAACCAGTTCAAAACCAAAACCCAAATACAAAACAAACCAGATAACCAAAAAGGGGATTATGGAAAAAGCAAAAAAACCAACAAGCAGGAACAACCAGAAAAGCCAATATCCAAACATGCAATAGAAATAAATTGAACATATAAATAGAAACTCATGAATTTTTTTGAAAATCACTAGTAGAAATCCCTAGAATTTCTTATTTCAGACTCACATACTGGAATATGGTTCCCCTACCTAGTCAATAACCAAATGGACACTCAAAAATATCCAATCTAGTGTCACGTCCCACCTAGCCCCATTAAGTCTAGGGGGTACCAACCCATCTAATTGGGTTGAAAAGTAACCATCACTTGACCCTATAGATGATGCCTAGAAATCCCATGATAATAATAATAATAATAATAATAATAATAATAATAATAATAATAATAATACTTGGCCAAACATGGTATAACACCCATAACCCACAACGTTCTCGTGCACAATCCACTAGAGGGGAACACATCCCAAGCTCTAGTGGACTCAATAACAACAACATTCTCATACACAAGCTACTAGAGGGGATCCCATCCCAAGTTCTAGTGGTTTCCAAACATAATCCAAGTCATCTCAAACATTCATGAAAATCTATTTCTTTCACAACCATGATCATCCAACAAATAACGCTTACCTGGAAACCACCATTTTTCCATAATAAAAACCATTTTACCAACCATTTTAAAATACCAACCAGGCCTTCATGCTACCCAAGTTTTCAATCCATTTTCCAAAACATGCCATCATTCCCAATGGGACCACACATTACTTGAGTTCCAAAACAAATTAATATTACATTATAAGGTTCCAATTGGGACTTCAAATATCATCACATCAAAACAAGATTTTTAAAGACAAAAAAATGTGCCAACCAGGCCTTTAATATTCCAAATCCAAATAAATTTACAAATCCATTTCCATGCCATTTACAAATTTAAGATAAACACCACTCTCACATGCACAATTCCAAATGGGCCTTTCAACCAATACTTCACCAAACCATATATCAAAATTCCAAATGGGACCATCTTTTGGAAACACATTTGAAACCACATTTAGATTCACTAAAAGCACCAAGTCCATTTAGAAACACATTTCACACCACTTTAACAACACATGAAACCCATTTAGAAAATACAATAAGAAAATCACACATAAAACCCAACCATTTCTATAGGAAAAGTCTCTTTCAAATACACAATCACACCAAACCCTTTTCTAAATATGATTCACACCTTTTACAAAATTCATAGCACATATTTAAGAACATAATAAAGAATATCACTTGCAAAAAACCCCATATCTTTTTAAAAACACACTTTCAAAACATACAAACTTCACAACATTTTGAAAACATATTTTTAAAGAAGCATCACTTGTTTTTAAACCAATAAAACAAACCAAACATAAGTGTCACACCATAAAAGTCTCCAATTTCCACATATATTACCCAAATCACAATATGAAAATATTTAGAAAACATAACCAAGGGAAAACACCACCCTAAATCACCCAATTTTACTTTAAAAGATCAAATGGAATTTTATCAAACACCTTTCATGCATTAAAATTTAGGAATAATTAAATAAACCATTGAAAAACCATTTCACACCAATTTAACATCATCAAAACACCAAATAAATTCATAATAACACTTCAAAAGTAAGGGAAACACATTTATAATTCATTTAGGAAAGCTCAAGCATCAAATGAAATTTTTTAGAAAGGAAATGGATAGAAACACCTACCTCAATGACGTGCGAATGCAGCAAAAATTCAGGATAAGGAATAACCGGTCCATAGAGACAATCTGAACACCCTAACATCAAAGAAATCAAACCACACATCAACTCTAACCCTTAGGGTTCCTCCAAGATGAAACCCCACAAAGGGAAACCAAGAACTCAAGAGAGAAGGAAAAAAGAGAAGAATAAATTGACCAAAACCCCAAAGTAACTCACCTAGAAACATTCAAGGTGCTTCAATAGAGGAATTGGAGCAAGAAAGGATGGTATCCTAGAGCCCCTTGGTGCACCTAGACAGTACAAGGGGAGGAAAACGTGAAATAGGGTTAAAATGATGGAGGGACAAACTTAGAACTTCACAATTTTAAGGATCTAGGTAACTTGAATGGTTTGGACACATAGTTTGGTAAACTATTCACCCTCTATTAGAAAAAGGGGCACCTCTCATGGTTTCCCAAACTATGAACCAACCATTCCAAATGACACTTCCTAAACCACAGAACCACCCACACACTTTTTGCATGGTTTAATTAACCATGTGTAGGCTGTCTGCCATGACCCATACACCAAACCATGAGATACATGGTTTCATGGGAGAGGGAACACAGTTTCCCCTAACCATGTGATACCTACTGTCAAGCCCAAGATCGCCATTTCTCAATAAAAAATTACAAAACTCAAAAATTCAAACTGAGACTCAACTTAAACCTCAACTAAAGGATCCAAATCCAATAAAAGAATAAAATAAAAGAATTTAAAAGGTTAAATTTGACACTCGTGCTGGTAGTCAGAATCCTATGGTGTATAGGGAGACATTCTTGAGGTCATGTGGTGAACCAGCTCAGGGCATTAGTGTGTGGCACTCAGGTTGGGACATTACAAAGTGGTGTCATAGCCCAATTTTATTTTATTTTATTTTGTCTTACTATTTGGGAATGGTAGACAAGAGACTAGGAAGATTTAGGCCTTTGTTATGAGATCATGCATGGGAGTATCTACCCCATGTACAAGGGAAGACCCAAGTACTTAGGGTGGGATGATTGTTATTATTGTTTTCTATTATAGTTGAATATTATTTCACTGTGGGTGACGTACTTGTTGTGCACTGTGATTATTGAAGTTTAGATTTTATGATATTTTACTTGTGACCTGTTATATAATGAGAGTTGAGTTTTCATGCATCATTCTAGGCACTCATGATTATTTTGTGACATGCATCATCTTAGGCATGCATGAGAAAATGGGTTTTGGGTAAGTTGTTGAACTTGAAATGTTTTTGCCTTGCTTGTGTAATTGAAATGAAATAGTGCCTAATATTAAATTGAGAGCTGTAAAATGATTCAAGATATGAATAAATGGGTGTATGATGAGAAACTTGAAATTTTTAACGTTCTTACCCACTATTAACCATGACCTAGGTGTAGGATGGTTAAGGGTAGAGATAGTGCCTCAATTTTGACCATGTGGAAGGGTTTGGGAAAAAGAATTGTTGTGTCCTTTTGTGATTTTACTATTACATAAATGTGTTAAATAGGTGTTATGTTTCCTGATAAGTGTGTTTTTTAGTGTATAGATATGTTTCTATGATGATTCTTATTGAGAGGATGATATGAGGACATGTCTGGAGATGCTCCTCTGTTAGTGGAATCTAAGGCACCAGTAGTGTTGGATGAGGAAGTTAGAGAGTAGTTTCAAGAGAAATTTTCTCTCTTCATTCAATTTATGGAAAGGGACCCAGGGTAGTTGTGAAAAGAACGTCTGATTTGATGCAAGAATTTCAGTTGCAGCACCCTATGAATTTTACTGGAGAGGGTGGACCTGAGGGAGCTAAGTTATGGATTGAGTCCATTCAGATGATACTTGACCATTTGGAGACTTATAATGAGAATAGGGCTAAGTTGGATGATTACATGTTTCAAGTATCAATAAATCATTGGTGGGATGTTCAGGCGTGGGCAGGATAGGCTGATGGTATATTATGAAAGGACTTTCTGGAGAAGTTCTTGGAGAAATTTTATCCAAAGAAGCTGAGGTGGGAGAGAGCGGCTAAGTTAATGAGGTTTAATTAAGGGAGTATTTATGTGATGGAATATTTTGTACACTTTACAATTTTGTAATGATTTTCTCCATCATTGGTAGGGGATGAGACAAGTATGAAAAAGTGGTTCCAGGATGTGCTTAAATGTGAGATTAAGTCCCAGGTTAATATCTTTCAGTTAAATGAGTTTTATGAGGTGGTGTATCAGGTTATCATAGCTGAGGGGAACCTTAAGGAGGATTCTAGTATAGGATAGGTGGTTGATTATGGATGATCAGAAGGTACGAATTCCAAGAGTAGGAAGCATCTCTATGAGAATCTCAACTAGGGTAGTGGGAGGAAAAGTGGCCAGTCAGAGGGATCTGTTACAGAGGACCTTGCTCGAGTGATATGTCACCAGTGTGGTAGGTTGATACACTTACAGAGATAGTTTCCTTGAACTTTGGTAGAGTTTTGATCTTATATAAAGATGGTTCATCTGTATAAGTTCTGTAGGAACTCGCGATAGGTAGAAAATGATGGAGTTGCTAGACAAAACCAAAGTGCGAGAAGGGTATCTTCTACACCATATCAGTATAGAATCTAGAGTTCTAATGGATGTGGTGGTAGAGGAAGTTTACATGGTGATTTTGGCAAAAAACACCTGTATCAGTAGAGTGGTGCAAAACAGGGGACTCAGATCACATCACAGGGAAAAGGGGTAGGATAGTTGCATGCAGTGAAACCTACACTTATGGATAATAAGGCTATACCATTGATGGTTAGAGGTAATATTCATATAGATTATATAATAGTTAGTGAATTATTTTATATTGAAGCCTCTCATTCCTTTATATCTTAAAAATTTGTTAATGGTTTGAGCCTAACAGTGGAGCTTGCGAGTGGGGTGTTGATGATAGATACACCATTGGGAGTACGGTCTAGGGTCATCTGTATGTGCAAGGGATGTTATCTCAAGGTTAGGGAGTATAATTTTCTATGAAATATTTACATCATAGACATGTCAGGACTCAACCTAATTTTTTGTATGAATTGGTCAGTATCATAATGAGACCACATTGATTTTTACCGCAAGAGAGTGAATTTTACGTCTCCTAAGGGTGACAATTACATTCACCATGGAGAGTGGGATATCCAGGTGTGCCAAGTAGGTCCAATTACTCAACAACTGGGAGAGCTAACATACCAGGCTTCTAGTCTATTTCTAGATGATGAGGGCATGAAACAAGATGTCTTTCTACCTATAGTAGACCGGTTTCAGTATTTGTCTCTTGAAGAATTCTCAGGGCTTCCACCTGAGAGATATGTGAAATTTTTTATTGATCTCATGACGAGGCCTGAGCTAGTTTCTATTCCACCATATATAATGGAACCAAAAGAGCTTCAAGATCTCAAGAATCAGCTATAGGAGTTGAAGGATAAGGGATTTATCCACTCGAGTATGTCTCCTTGGGGTTCACCAGTATTGTTTAAAAAGAAGGCTAATAGAAATCTATGATTGTGTGTTAATCATTGGAAGTTGAACTAGATGAATGTTAATAACCAGTATCCTCTTATGCATATCAATTATCTATTTTACCATTTGAGATGATCTTGTGTTTTATCAAAGATCGATTTGAGATCAGGGTATCATCAATTGATAGTTTGAACTTCTGATATACCAAAGATAACTTTTAGATGTAGGTGTGGCCTATATGAGTTCATCTTAATACCATTTAGGTTAATGAATAGACTAACAATGTTTATGAACTTGATTAATAGAATTTTTCATCCATACCTGGATCATTTTGTGGTAGTTTTTTTGGGTTAAATCTTGGTGTACTTCAAGACCCGTGATGATCATGCCTAACACCTTGAAATCATTCTAAGTATAATGAGAGATAATTGACTATACGCCAAGATATCTAAGTGTTAGTTTTGTATTGACCAAGTACACTTCTTGGGTCACATCATCATGGGGGAAAGTGTATCAGTGGACCTGAATAAGGTTGATGCAATTGTATATTGAGAGAAAACCAAGATTTTTTTTATATCTATAGATTTAGGGGGTTAGATGGATATTTTTAGAGGTTCATTCATGAATTTTTCTATTTAAAAGCACCATTTTCAGGCCTAACCAAGAAGGGGATAAAGTTTGAATAGTCAGATTCATGTGAAAATTCTTTCCAGGAGTTGAATAAGTGCTTGAAATCAACACCAATCTCGATCCTACCCAAGCCAGGTGAGGAGTATATGGTGTATTGTGATTCTTCTAGGATAGGTATAAGAGAAGTGTTTTTTAAAGAGATTTATTTGTGGTGTATGGGTCTCAGTAGTTGAGTACACATGAACCAAAATACCCTATGCATGACCTCTAGTTAGCTATAGTGGTTTATGATTTGAAGTGTTGGAAACATTATCTATTGAACAAAAAGTTTACTGTTTATACAGATAAAAAGAGATTGAATTACATATTTTCATAGTGATATTTGAATCTCCAATAGTGGAGGTGGGTTGAGTATATGTAGTCATTTGATTTTGATCTAGCATATACATTTGAGAATAGAAACAATGTTACTAATGCTTTGAGCTGGAAAAATCAGAATCAGATAGTTTAGGAGTCTAGTGCTGAGTGGAAGATGATGACTTTACTAGATGAGATGCATGTTGTGGTTTAGGAGAGTCAGGAATAGATGACTCTTGTATCAGTTTTAGTGGAGTCTATGATTTTGAACCAGATTATAGATAGGAATTATGAGTATCCAGGATGTTTGGCCTTGAGGGAAAGACTTAAAAGTGGGGATTCACCTTTAGATTGAAGCATAGATGAATATGAGATCATTTATGTCAAGAATTGGGTTGTTGTGCCTATGAGTATACAAGAAGATCTAATGAGTGAATTTCATGCCTCAAAGTGGGTGGTACATCCAAGAGTGACCAAAATGTATTGTGGTCTAGGATGATAGTTTTGGTGGCTGAGAATGAAAAAGGAGATAGAAGGGTTCATGAAATGATTCTACAATTGTCAACAGGTGAAGACTAAGCATCAATAACATGGTGGTTTACGACAACCATTTCCCATTCTAGAATGAAAGTGGGATGATGTGATTATGGACTTTGCAGTGAGTCTCCCAAGGACTCCTCATAAGAATGATGCTATTTGGATGACTGTGGCCTGTTTGAAAAAGGTAGTGCATTTCTTTACTACATGAGAGACTTTCTTAGTGGAGTAGTTGAGAGAACTATATGTTTGGGAGATAGTCTATATGCATGGGGTTCCACAAACTATAGTTTCATAAATTGAATTATGTTTTACTTCATGATTCTGGAAGGGCTTATAGAAGGCACATGGTACACATGTTTTTTTAGTATAACTTTCCACCCATAGATAGATGGGTAGTCAAAACGTACTATTTAGGTGTTTAAGGATATTCTATGAGCATGTGTACTTGATTTTGGTGGATCTTGGGAGAAGAACCTAGATTTGGTGGAGTTATCCTATAACAAAAATTATCAGGCTATGATACATATGAAACCATATGAGGATATTTATGGTAGGTCGTGCAAATTAACTCTATGTTGGATGGAGGTAGGTGAGTCAGAGTTCTTGGGGTTGAGTCTCATGTAGGAGATGCTGGAGAAGGATCTTCTGATTCAAAAGAATATGGCTATGAATTAGAGTATAAATAAGTCATATATTGATATACATCTAAGACCCCTAGAGTTTATAGAGGGTGATCATGTATTCCTCCAGGTGTCGCCTAGGTTGGGTCATCGTAGGATATGAAGATAGGGCAAGCTGGCGCCCAAGTTTGTTGAAAAGTTTGACATCATAGAGAGAATCAGGCCGGTGGGATACTAATTATCTCTTCCACATAGATATAATGATATGTACGATGTTTTTAATGTGTCACAAATTCAGTGGTGTCACTCCAACCCTTCTCATGTGATCGATGTGGATGATGTTGAGATATAAATAGATGCATCCTTTGAGGAGCACCCGATACGTGTGTTGGATCGCAGTGAGAAAGTGTTGTAGGGAAAGGCCATGCTGATAGTTTGTGTATTGTTACAACATTGTCATGTTCAGGTGGAAACTTGGGAGAGGGAATTGGATATGCAGGCTCAATGGCCTAACCTTTTTGACTTGGAATCTTAGAGATGCTTGGGAGCATAGATTGAGGACAAGCTGTTATAAGGTGGGGAGATTGTAAGATCCCAAAATTTTCTATAGATGTTCTGGGATTGTTTTCAGGTATTCTTTTTTCTTTGTTTGAGAATAATTTAATTGGGTTTTACCTTGTGGTTTTTTGGGTGAAAATTGGAAAATTTTGGAAGGAAAGAGGGTAGTGCATGATTGGTACATGGTTTGCCTAAACCATACACCCTGACCCAACAAACCGTACAACCCTGAATAGAGAGGGATTACATGGATAGTGCATAGTTTTTCAAACCATGAACCCTAAAAGGAGAAACCATGTACCCCCATAAAAGTGTCACATGACTAAGGCACATAGTTAGGAAAAATCTCACACCACTTCCCAACAAACCATGCACGAAATTTAAGTTAACCTACAAAATTAGATTTTTAATTACTCGAACCCCCTTATTAACCCAAAATCAACCCCCACTCAACCCATAACATCTTTTCACAATTTTTGAGCCTTCTGGATGGATTCCAAGCCATTATGACTACCATTCATCATGATATGAAGCCCGAATTGAAGATGTGCACCCCTCATGGTAAGAGGATCTCTTCTCATGTGGTTTCCTTTCACTTTACCGTTATTCTTCCATCCATTGAAGGATTTTTATTCCTTGTTTTGGTTATATCTAGATCTTTGATTTTGGATCTAGATCTAGAATTATGGGATCTTGATTTATATGATCTTGAATTTAGGTTTAAGATCCATATCTCGTTCTATATCGTTATTACGTTCAAATTGGGTATATCCATTGGTGACTGTTCATCACCAAACTTGAGGTAGGTGGTTTAATATTCAAATCCCATAATCATGATTTCAATTATGTGTATATAATTTATAATTTCTAGGGTTAGTTTAGAAATTGGGATTCCTAATTGAATTAATTAATTTGGTAAATTAATTAATTAAGGGATTGAAATCGTGAATAATTAATTATTGAATTAATTATTTAAATTTTGCAATTATGGGATTTTAGGAATAATTAATTACTGAATTAATTATGAGATATTGATATTTTTCATTTGTATTAATCAATTTTTGAATTAATTAATGAGATTTTTTGAGATTATTCAATTATTTAATTGGGATAATTAATTGTTGAATTAATTATTGAGATATTGTGATTATGAAATCTAGATAATTAATTATTGAATTAATTCTTTGAAATATTGAAATTGTGAACTAGATTAATTAATTGGTCAATTAATTAATGGGAATTATGATGGTAAAATGTGGTAATATGATTAATGTTGATTAATTGTGTTTTATGTGACATTGTGATATATGTAAATTGTGATACATGTGATTTTATGATATTCGTGTGTGGGAAAAGGCCTGCTACATCAAAATCCCATAGTGATAAAATTAATATTCATGTGTCAGATAAGGCCTGCTGCATCAAAATCCCATATTGATAAATTGATATTCATGTGTGGGACAAGTTCTGGTGCATCAAAAGCCCACGAGGTCCTAGGTATAACGACCTAGACCCAAATTTATGGTATTAGACCACAGTTCCAATTATCCATGATATTAAATTGAAATTAATGGATAATGAAATCCCATTTCATTATAATGAATTGAGAATTAAATATGTGATATGGATCAAAATCCAGCATGGGATGAAGTAGGTATTGGGAGTTCAAGTTTCCTCAGGAACCTGGGTGTTATGTGGTTAAATAAAGAGAAATTGAATAAGTGTAAATGGTTTAATTTATTTATTATTTATACAAATTCATACACTTTTTGATTGGATATTTTTGTAGATGTCGTTGGTGGTGGCCTACTGAGTTGTGCTCACACCCTACTTGGGCTACCTGATCAATACCCGAATAGAATTCATGTTTTCATGATAGGATAAGGGAAGATGAACCATATTAAATGGATGATTTGGGATGGATCATGGATGATGGATTCATACATGGTTCTGAACCCGCTTGGGAGTTTTCGCTGTCTTTTCTTTTGGGTTTTCATTTTGACACTTGGAGCATACTTTAGAATGGAATATTTACTATTCAGTTTTGGTATTGTATTCCCTACTTTGGTAATCATGTGATATTGGTACTATTCTAGTTATGGTTATATATCATTTGGTTATTATTTATTATTTATTTTCTACTGGTGTATTACTCTGATAAAGAGGGTATAGTATCCCCATGATCGATATTAGACCCTCACTGCTAGTCAGAAGCCTCTGGCATACAGGGAGGTGTGCTTGAGGTCAGGTGGAGAACTAATTCAAGGCATCGGTGTGTGGCACCTAGGTTAGGATGTTACATAAGTATTGAACATTTAAGGGTGTGTACCTTGAGTAAAATTATTTTTATCGAGTATAAATAATAAATATGGAAGTTTTGTTAATAATGAGATGTAAGAAAACATTGTATGAATTATTTTGATGATTTAAAATGTTAATATATCTTTCTTAAATATATATCTAATTTATATTCTAAATAATGTGATCTATAGGTTCTTGATGAGAAAAAAGATGACAATTTTTTTGTAAATGATCATTTTCAATAGGTATTAGGTGAGGAGCACTAGATGAGGGTATACTATCAAACCAAAAATACTATCATGTTTATTGGTTATTTTTCAACATTAAGAAATACAAAAACCTCTACTAGTATTGAGAAATAGTTTCTATAATCCCATTTAAAAGTAGCTGAGGAAAAAAATTAGCAGTCCAAGATCATTAAATAAGTTAAAAGATCACCAAATTGTTCATGAAATATATTATGGATATGTGTCTATCACTTCACCTCCATAATATTGTGGTTTTTGATACACATATGTTGATGATGCAATCATTTTATGATGCTTCAGGTGACGATGATGATAATCTTAGTGGTGATTAGGGTGTTGACCTTCTTGGTGTTAATGGTGATAAAGCTATTTGAGATGATGATCCTAGTGATGAGGTTAATGATAAGGATAATGCTAGTAGTGACCATGATGGTAGTGGTGATTATGAAAACAACTATTTGGAGTGAGATATTGATCAAATCCATTTCTGAATTCATTTTTATGACACTTTGGTTCTTGTGGTCGATGTAATCTAACTTATTGTAACTCATTATATATATATGTTATCATTTTATTTTAAATTTAATATTTTTTAATTTAATATATATATATATATATATATTTGAAAGTGCATTTTGGAAGGAAGTAATACATTGGTTAAATTATAAACTAGTTATTTTAAGCATATTTGTAGGAGGTTTTGGTGACAAATGTGTGTAGGATGGCTATTTTTTGAAGCCTTTTTGGAGTCCTATACCCACAAATCACTTGAACTTGGGTATATATCTATACTAATGGTTTTGAAACCATTATTATAGGCCATTTTTAATGTCTATAATATCTTTATTTATCCAACCATTATTATAGGTTGTAAAAATGGTTTATAGGGATATACCCATGATTTTAAATAATGGGTATAGTGTTTCTTTACAGTAGTGAGTAGAGACACAACTATACCCTCTAACTTTTGGAAGGAGGAACAACTAATATAATTTAATTTATTTTTAGAGTTAAATCCTAAACTATAAAAATACATTTTAATGGAATTATAATATAATTATTTCAATAGAAATAATATAAGTAGAGACTATTTAGTATACAAGAGAACTTTATGAGCTTTGAGTATATGTTATCTTCTTATTTCTCTACTTCATATAACTTTTATATACTTCACATAATAATATCCATCATCCTTATTAATCCTCATTTTTTTTCATATTTGATTCTAATTTTAAAATGTATATTGATTTTTTCTAAAAGATTCACAGTAATACTCACTTGGAGTTTCTATAATCTATATCACACTAAACAATATCTCTAATCATATTAGTAAATAATGATTTATACCTATATCATGATCAGTGAATTATTGTATGTCATAACATTTGGTATATTATCTTCAATATTATATCATATCGTAATCAGTGGAAAACTTGAATTTGGTACGGTTTTGATGTAGTATGGGTGTGTAGTTACTTATGTGTCCTAATAGATATGGATACACAAGAAAAACTATTCAACACATGATTTGGAGCTAGTGTAAGTAGACTATGCATTAAAGTTTTGGTGCCATTATCTTCTAGATGAGAGGTTTCTAGTATATACCAATCATAAGATCCTTATATATATATATATATATATTCTCTCTATACAACTTAAACCTTCCATAGAGGAGATGGGTCTAGTACATATACTCATTTAAATTTGATATGGTATGCAACCATGGGATGGGGAATGTAATGGCATACATTGTTGAGTAAGAAGACATAGGTGTAAGTGGTGTTAGTAATAAGTATAAGTTTATGAGTCTTTTCAATGATACACATCAAGTTGTTTAGAATTATGAAGGGATGAATTCATTAAATACTTTGATAATTATCAAATTACTTTTGGATAGGGTGAAGGATAGTCAATTATCAGACTTGTATTTATAGATAATGAGGGAAAACTTATATGGTGGGGTTTCATCCCTAGATTAGAATCAAGATGATGATGTAGTCTTATATGTTCATGGTAGGGAGATGCTCCATACCATCATACAATTGTATCTAATGTATAATTCATACACCTTGAAATGGATGTCTCACTTGGGATTAACCAAGATATATCATGATATCCACTAATATTTTTGGTGTCCTGGGATAAAGGACATAATAAAATTTATACATAAATCCTCACCTGTTACCAGGTGAAGGGTGAGAACCAGAATCCCTATAGTCTAATTTATACACTAGACATTCCTACTTGGAAATTGTATGAGGTTACTACATACTTTTTGATGGGGTTACCCAAATCTCTTAAAAATGATATAGTGTGGTTCATTATTGATCAATTGACCAAGGTTGCACACTTTATTCCAATTAAAGAGACATAATCTATTAATGAGATAAGCAAGTTATATATATAGGACATGATGTATCTTTATAGAGTACCATTAAGTATAATATAATAATGGGATATCAAATTCACTTCTCATTTATAGTGGGGGATAAAGATTTCATTGGGCACTCAAGTGAAACCCAACAGAATGTACCATCCTCAAAATGATAGGAAGTTTGAGTGCACTATACAGGTTTTGGAGGACATGATTTGGAAGTGTGTCTTAGATTTTGAAGGAGCTTGAGAGAGTCATATTTCACCTGAAAAGTTCACATATAACAATAGTTATCAATTTTTTATTTATATAGAACCTTTAAATGAATTGTATCGTAGAACTTATTGATATTATCTATATTGGTTAGAGGTGGGATAGTTATTCATGATAGGTTCAAGTTTCATGTAGGAGACTTTAGAGTATATTCAGGTGACTTTGAAGTGGTTAGAAACTACTTTTAAAGTGTCACCTATATTAGGGCACTGATAGTTATAGATATGGGGGAATTTAGTACCCCATTTCATGGGGTTATTCGAGATTATAGAGAGGATTGATACAACATCACACCAAATAGTGATTCCTAAAAGATACAATGTTATTCATGATGTATTATAGATATCTCAGCTTCAAATATATGATATTTATTCTTTTCATATGACTAGTGTAAATGACATGAAGTTAAAGTATAAAACATCACTTGAGGAGTAACCTATATACATAGTAGATCAAAGTGAGAAGATACTATATGGGAAGATAGTACCCATGGTGCATGTGTGATGCAACATAGACCTATCAAGGAGGATACTTGAAAGTGAGAAGTGGGCATGAAAGCTTATTGGTTGAAATTTTTTACTAATGAGGCTCAATAACACATCTTAAGGATGAGAAATGATATGGTGTGGATTTTGTAACAACCTATTGGAGTTGGTGCCATAGAACCAATTTTCTTAGTACTTGATTATTTTTATTTTTAATTAAATAAGTTTTCTTATCACATATTGATTATTCTTTTGCATGATATTTGTATGTTATAATGTCCTTGGAATATATATGTCATGCTGAAAGGTCATAGTAGTTACCCACTATGATGAGAACCTAGAGGTTCCATGACATTATTTTTTAACCTTATTCTATGGAAATATGGTATTTTCTAATAGGTCATAGAAAATATAGGCTATCAAGGGTAGGATGCTCATAAGACATTGATACGCCTTATCATGGTGTTCTCTCTTGGTAATCTCAAAGATATGAGGTTATGAGAACATGACTGTTAATTAGAAATCCACATTTTCATGTTTCATTGGATGTTCCTTTCTGTATACACATGTATTGATACTTAGACTTTAATATTATCATTAATGGATATAATGAATCTCATAATTTGATGTATTAACAAAAAAACACTATGAAATATGTTTGTGATGAAGTAGGATACGTTGGGTGCATCACGAATGATATAACATTAATGAATAATGTGAGAAATTATTTATCCATTTTTTATATTGAAAAAAGTTAATATATCAAGGCCTTTGATGGGAATAGAACCACTTTAATAAATCCATGGACATAGTGTTCATTGAGTGATTTCATTTCCAGGAAGTCAAAGAAAAAGACATCAAGAATATAGATTGATGGCAGTGGCATGCAACCTGGTTGATTTGAGATATTGTGATAAAATGATTATATTACATGAAAAACATTTGGAGGAGGTTGGAAATCATCATGGTGTTAACTTATTTCTCTATAGAATTATTGGTGTATTACTAGATTATAACCTTGGATTTTAGGCATTTATTCCTAATGCCACTGAGAAAGAGGCCTAATGGGTCACACTCTAAGTTTATCCACAATCTTAGTTAAATTCTAGTATTGAATTTATAAAGTTGGAATAAATAATAATTATTTGGGTTTGGTTGATCGCCATAATTTAATCAAAAGTTATTCAAAAGAATAAGTGAGTTAAATAATAATAATAAATATTAGTTTAAAAATTTGAAAAATATAATATTTACTATATTTATCAAAGAATAATTCAATGAAATTAATTTAATTAAATAACTCTTATTCGAGGATCTGTAAATGTCGACTAGGGAAAGCAGATTGAGTTTAATGGTTTGAATTGTATAAATGATATTTATTTATATTCTTAATGTGTCGCACATGCCAATTAATTATTATTATTATTATTATTATTATTATTATTATTGTTGGACATGGGTTCATTTAATAATATTAAATATAGTTAGGGGTTTGTGTGTGATTTTCTAACCCTAAACCAGATATAATAAATATCTAATTACATCACTTTCCTAATACACTTTTGGCATGCACAATGGATAGAGAGAGACTCTATCAAGACCAAGAGAGAGATATAGAGATCTATAACACTATATCTTTTTCCTCTCTCAAGACTTTTAGAGAACACCAAGGGTTCTTCATCCTTCTTGAAGAATACTGCTGTGATAAACCACAAACAATGTAAGTAATCAAGATTGACCGTGCTAATAACCAACGTTTCTATGATGTTGATCAAATATTATGGTGCACATGTGGATCAATGATATAGGGATTATATACTTTAATCCTGTAATGAAATGATGGTATGATAAATTTTATTCCATCAGATAATCAATGAAAGAGGAATTACAAATTGGGGTAATTCTATATCTGCTCATAAATTAATTATAAATTACATGTGAAGATTCTCTTCCTATAGTTTCGGCATATTAATATACTCCATTAATCTAATTTTTTTCATTGGACACGATCTCATGATTATGTAAATAAACAATAAAACCTGATTTAAGACTAAAAGTAGAGTTGGTCATACCTTCAAAGGGTGCTTCCGCTGCACCTGAAACCTATAAGTGATTTCAGAGCAGTCACATGTTTAATTTATAATTATTTATTATTCAATAAATAATTTCATTAATTTTCATTTTATTTTATATAAAATAATTCATTTTTATATCTAAATTTCATTTTCTCTTCTTTTATTCATTCTCGATAACATAAACAGTAATCGACTAATGATTAAAAATAAAAAATCATCTAGAAAATACCATATGGAGGTGCCAAAGGTTTTTCCTGGAGAAAAAAATTACATTCCATGTAATTAATTAGTACACTTCATGTAGTTTTTATTCACAATAATAGATCTCATTATAAATTTGGATAGATTCAATCTAATCAGATCTATGATTCGATAAAAATGAATTTTCATGTATATTCAGATAGGATAACATACAACTTTAAGAACTACACATTGTAACCATTGTACAAGACTTGTAGTACCTCGTGTATCGTGGTTGAGCACACGATGTGTCCCAAGAAATACGTGTATTGGATACATGTCATAGGTACTTCCAAGTATTACAATCCAATGTTACATGCCATGTATTCCCAGTGCACGTTGTGTTCCTCAAACACCGCCATGAAATGAAACACTTCCAGACCCAAGGTGTTTGATACAGACATGGGCATAAGAAAATTACATGCCATATAGTATGCTACCAATAATGTTTTAAAATTTTCATAGAAATAATAATTAAATGTATAATTAGAAATTATTGATTATTCATTTCATGTATCATTCATTCGACAGTACATGCCATGTCATAAGATTAACAATTATATATTAAATTAATTTACATTTTAAAAATTTGAAGAATACAAGAGGTTTCTTCCAAGTACACTTGTGCACTTCATTAATTTGAAATGAAATTAGTTTTGTTTAAAATTATAGATGATGGTGAGTTAAATATGGTTGGATAGAATTAAGATAAATTTAATTAATTGGATTAATTTTTCATGTATTATCTTAATTAAAGAATGCATCAAAGTAATTGATGACAAGATTGAAAATGTATACTTTTTTCTTGATTCATGGATGATCATGAGATTAGACCAACCTTTGTGTGTGATTATTTTATTTTAATTTATCATGGTTAAATTATTATTGATGGTATGTGTTTCATCCCATCCTCATTATTATATAAGGGATTTTGGGTCAGTGGTTTCTTTTATGAAAACCCCCTTTATCCAAATCCATTGGATCCCCTCACCCGCACGTGAATAAAATATTATGTAAGGATGGGGATACCAAGAGACTGGAGGTGGTATGAGTCAAGGATCTGAGATGAAACCAATCTAGGTGATACATAGAATCCAAAGTTGAATACAGAAACATGTACCAAGATATGGTTCAAGGTATTTTTCCCTAGGGTCGAGGGTTAGTTTATCATCCTCAAGATAAAATAAACACTAGAAAAATCTCATGACAATTCCACTTAAATTTTATTTATGTTAGTTGCATGGTTGATTATTTATGTTTATTAATTCTATATGATCACCTAAATAAATGAATTAACAAGCACGTAATATGAAATAAAATATAATCAGATTATGCATAAATGTTTTATCAGGCATGGTTAATCACTTAAGTAAAATCCACTTAATAATAATAAGGAATGTAAAAAAGATAAAATGAGATTTATGAATAAGGATAAAATCCCTCAAATAAAATCTTAAGTCGCCTTATACAGCCACTAATTAAGTTAGAATCGACCTCATAGTTCAAAATAATTAACCAACCCAAGTTGGGGTGATTTCAATTATCATGGAAATTTTAAATTGAATTTTTGGGTTGAATTAAATTAGTTTACATAAAGGGTTGACTTCCCAAGAAGGACTTGGTGTAACTAAGAGGAAATGGTTTCGGAAATCTTAACATAGGATTTTAGGATCAAGGAGTCTTCTCAATAGATTAAGGAACTAAAAGTTAATATATTTGGAAAGTTACACTAACCTAAAATAATTCAAATAGATTTTTAGGCCCAAGTATGGGTTATGATAATGGAATATGGATTTTTGTAACTTGAATATCTAAGAAAAAAGATATTCAGAAACTGATGGGGAGGGATATTTGGATTCGAAAAAGTGTGATATATTAATAAGAATTTAATTAATTTTAAATTTATTAATCTATTTTGTAATCAAAATAAGTACTAATTTTCTACTCTTAAATTACAGAATTGGAAAATAAAACACCATTGACAATATCACTGTGATCCATACTAGATAAGGATAATATTCTCACCAGCATGAATTTTCAGGAATGGTATAGGTGCTTTCACCTTATACTATTCCATTGATGGAAATTATACATGTTGGAAGACCCACTTCTTGAGTTCATTTACAAAGAGGATAATGAGGAAGAAGTATCTGTCTATATGAAGCATATTAATGATATCATGGATGTCTAATGTTTCAAGTTATACTCCATATCCAATAAAATTATAAATCAATGTGAGGATATGGATGCGTATAACACCATTTCTAACCTTAAGGATCTCTATCAAGAGAAGGTGAGATCAAAGAGATGTGAGATCTCCAATGCACTGTTCATGTAAAAGTTGGGAGAGTTGGTGCTAGTTGGGGTGCATGTAGTCAATATGATGGGATATATTGAGTTCCAGAACATCTTAGGTTTTAATATATTTGATGATCTTCCCATAGATCTCATTATGTACACATTACCCAAAAACTTCTCTAGTTTTATTTTGAATTATAATATGAGCAATAGCGATAAGTCACTATTGTAACTTCTTAAACTTATTCTACTAGTTTATAAAGACATGGGGTGTGACAAACCCACTATACTTATGGTAAATAATAAGATTAAGAACAAGAAAAAGGAGCTAAAGACTTATTCCAAGTCTATGGATCTGGAGAACCATCCTTCCAAGAAGAAGAATATCCAAAGGAAAGAAAAGGAACATGATGCAATATGTTTTGCATGTGGAAAGCAGGGACACTGGAAGAGGAAGTGCACCCAGATAAATTAGCAAGGGGAAGCTTTAGGTGCATTCATTACGAGTGTAATATTTCTATATCTATATATTAGTTATTATATAATTCATGTGGTTCTCACATTTTTATCCAAATATAAGAACCATGTAGATTTTGGAAGTTTGAAAGAGGTGAGGTGGATCTATTAACTTCCAATGGAGTAAGTCTCTATGCTCTATCTATTAGAGACTACCACATCACATCGCTGAAAAGATTTATTTTGGTTTTAAATAATTTTTATTATATGAACAGTGTTACCAAGAGCATTATTTTCATTTCTTACTTAGATATGGATGGATTAATTTTCATCTTCAGAAATAAAGGTTGCTAATTTTATAAATATAACACATGTTATGTCATGAAATAGATAAATAATGATCTTTGTGTATTAAATTATGAAAAAAATATTGAAAATTGATAATGAAACTAATACACGACTCATATGATACCCAGTTGTGGCATCACTATCTTGGTCATATAAATGAGAAGTGTTTTACAAAGCTCTATCAAGATGTCCATTTAGACTCTTTTAAGCTAAATTCACTAGAAATATTTCATGATTATTTATAAGAAAAAATTACCAAACCAACATTTAGTGGTCAAGGTGAAAGAGCCACAAATATTCTATAATCTGTACACACTGATGTCTATGGGCCCATTTAAAAATATTTTAGAGGTGTATGTTCATAATTTATTACTTTTACCGATTACTTGACTAGGTATGGTTAAATCTACTTGATGAGGTATAATTTTGAATCCTTTGAAAAGTTCAAAGAGTTAAAGAATGAAGTTGAGAATTATATTGTAAATAAGATAAAGAAACTATGATCAGATCAAGGTGGTGAATATCTTAAACAAGAATTTATTGAATTTATATGGGAGTATAAGATTTTATCTCAACTCACTCCACCTTACACAACATAGTGGAATGGTGTTAGTGAAAGGAGGAACAATACCTTGTTGGACGTTGACTCGCCTGCATGCATCATTGAAATTTTGTGGGCTGAGATCATATTAGAATTTATTATCACAAACTACCCTTACTATTAGGGAATAGTAAAGTGGTAGTTTGAGGTCGATCCTATGAAGACTATTGGCAGGTCAACAACCAATCGAAAAAAACCCTTGGAAGGATTACTCAACTTTCACTCTTCAGGTTTGGTTTTTACCAAGACTATGTATTTTGGTGTTTACTTTAGATAAATAAATAAGGGAACATGTTCAATTTCAGGTCTCTTGACAATAGATAATTCTATATTTAACTCGGAATGGTCCTATGGATTAGGTTACAAAGCAGTGAAAAAGTCACCAATTTGTTTTGGTCAAACCAATCGGATCTACCTATACTGAAACTATCCCATGGTTAGGGTATAAATGAAAACCTAAGTGCATTGATATTGGATTCTATACAGAAAGTGTCATAGGATAATGGTAACAATCATGCTCAACTTCAATTAGGTCAGGTTCATTCAATCACACTTCCCATAGTCAAGGTTGTGTGAAATAATGTGATGAACAATTATTATTAACCTAATTACTAGCCATAGGGTTACCAAGGTTCAATCTAAATATTCATTAGGTTTGTAAACACCCCCAATCTCAACCCATAACCCTAGATGTATTAGCCACACATGGATATTATGATAAAAAGCAAGGAAATATTAATCATGTTGTGAATAATCATAAAAAAGTTTAAAAAGAGACAATACAAGATCAAACATGCAAGAATAAATATCAAACAATTGGAAACAATGAAAACCTAACTAGGAACTTAATTTTTATGAAGAAACATTAAATAATGATAAATTTGGAATCAAAACAACTAAGAAGAAATCACAAACTTATTATAGATGAAGAACATATGAAGAATGATGCAAGCATCAGTGAAGAACGATAGGTGGTGATGGAAATAAGCATTAGAAATGGTAACAGGATTGAAATGGACAAGGATGGATGTTAAAGGATTAACAAATCATAAATATTTGATAAAATAATGAAATTAATGAAATTAGGAATTTAGTCTAGGAAGAATATGAATGAAAACAGGAGAAGAAAAATGGGATAAAACTGAAAGTGTAAATATCTTTGTTGTGTGCGGAGCAATGTAAATACAAATGAGACAAAAAATTACATGACATGAAAGTCATGTACATCCTGTACTAGCTTAAATTACTTAGGTATCAACATCTTCACATCATGTAAGTTGGTTATAAACCATGTAATTCATATCCAATTTCCCACCAAAGAATTTTTTTGTATCTTTTACCTAAAGTGGCCTTGAAACTTGCATGTCATACAATCTCTACATGTCGTGTATGAAATTCACTTTTGGTGGGATTTTGATTTTTGAAAGCTGCACATCATATAATGGTTTTACACACTATGTATTGCTTTCATGTCATGTAGAAGCTTTATGAGTTGGTATTCCATCCTATAGGCATGCTTTGAATGAATCCTACACGTCGTGTATGTGATACAAGACATGTGAAGGCTATTTTGGAACTTTTTCATAATTTATTCCTTTAATTATATAATTCCTAATTCCTGTAAAAACAAACCAATACCTAGTTTATTATCAAATATTTCATGAATAAACATTAAATAAATGTATCCAAAATGTATATAAAATTTCAACTAATCAAATTCCCCCACACTTGAACAATTGATTGTCCTAAAAAAACATCTCAATAAGGATTAGAAAAGAAACAATTTTTAAAATAGGAAACATAAATTAAAACTAAGAAAAT
Organism: Viscum album; assembly: GCA_963277665.1. NCBI lineage: Eukaryota > Viridiplantae > Streptophyta > Magnoliopsida > Santalales > Viscaceae > Viscum > Viscum album. The sequence goes on from OY728132.1 coordinate 1,886,543,134, forward strand.
AAAACTAAGTGTAAGTAGAAAAATTAAATCCTATGGAATCAGTCCTACAGAGAAAATCAGTCATACCACATAGTTTAGATCTTTATTCAGATTATTATTCTTTTAATTAAAATTTCATAAGTGTTTCTTAAATTCAATACCCATTTTGAAATTTACCTCATAATAAAATTTCTCTCAAAACTTAGGATAAAATGTAAATCGTTGGTAAAGATGGATTTCGAGGGAGTTTTCCCAATGGTTTCATCAAACCATTGGGAAAACAATGATTTCCCAACTATTTTTAATAACCATTGGGAAAAAGATGCCCCAAATTCGACAAACACAGGCAACCCCCCCTAATTCCAGAAGCATCGCGCGGCTCTCCCAGAAGTGATTCCTAACTCCCAGAAGCCCTTGAGAAGCCCCAGCACAGGTGCACCTCTTCCATTGGATCTGATTCCAGGTTAGACTCCTTCCACCTCTTCTCAAGGATATCCTTCCACATATTCTCAAGGATATCCTTCTATTCTCAATGATATCATTATTCCCTATTTCTAGGGTTTTTGTAAAATTTTATGATTCACTACTCCATGAATTGTGTACTCAAATCACTAAATCCATGAATTGTGTACTCAAATCACTAAATCGATGTACACATTGTCCAATTAATGTTTTCATTACACATATACATTTATAAGGGCATGGTGTCTCTTTCTTGTGTTCTAATTTTAAAGATTCATTTTTTTAATCTCAATGCTTCAAATATTACAGATTCATGTATATGAACTTATAAGAAATTTTTTGTAATATTTATTCATAGTATTTCATGAAAATCACTCCTTTCATTAAGATCATGTCAAACATGAAGATCTTATTCATCTTAATTTTTGTACACTATGTTTATTACATAACAAGTATATATCATGTTTCTATCAAAATCTATATATATATATAAAATGACACACTGTTCACTTATCCTTTGCACAATAGAACATATGAAGTATCTTCTTGAACTTTGCAAAATAGTATGTGGTCCCTAATTATTCTTCATAGAAGAAATAATAAATACTTAACTGTACAATCCAATGTTCTTTATGAATAAAATATCTACAAAGGGAACTCTTGGTGGGACCTCTCGTTTTCCCATGTAGTACTTCTTCCTTCTTCATGAAACTAATTCACAGAATGTCAAATTCATGATATTAATGAATATTAGTTTTCCTAATATAACCATTAATCATTCTGCCTTTAACATCATACATGAGTTATTCAATCACCTTTTTAAAACACAATGACCATTTTCACTAATTTGGGGTTCCTCAAAATGCTTGGGAAAATTATAAAAACACATGTATTTAATCATGTTTCTCATATGGTTTCATGGATACAAGTCCATCTCGAAAATCATGACTGCGTGGTTCAAATATCATGAGGACCATGGGATTATTATTCTTCACGCAAATGAAGTTGTTTTATGAAACTATGTGTTTTTGTTTTCACTTTTTATTTGGCCGAAAGGGGATCTTTGTGGTCATTAATCATGGTTGTGGGTGGTCATTTAGGATGTAAGATAGTATGACTTAATTTTACTTGATATATCCAATATTATTATTGATTTATGTTTAATTTTATTATCTTTTACAAGTGATGTTGTTTAATAAGTTGTTATTAATGGTTGTAATAATGACGATATGGTATAAGGGTTCACATGGTGTGTATAACGATTGACATGGTGTCTACGATAATCTAGTGTCCTGGGAATTTACATGGGAATGTACACACAGTACATGACTTGGTTAGCCATGTAAATATAAATGGACAATCCCTTATGGTGAAAAGTATGTTTGGCCAAATGTGGTGCTGAAAACGTCCCATTTACACATGGATTTGTTTCATGGGTATGCCCACATGATGTGTTGGCCATACTATAGAGTAGGTAGTAATTATCTCAGTCAAAACACTTTCATCCCTGAAATTCAAGACTACATGGTTAAATATAAGAACCCATGTTCTAATGACATGCATAACATGGTTTCTAACTCACCTCACCTAAAAATAAACTAGAACACTAGTTAAATGCAAGAATTCATCCTAAACGTACACTATAACATTGGTTAAATGGAAGAAATCATCCTCGTTACTGAATTCCATACACATTTAGGCAAAAAACCATGACTCACGAACATCACTGTAATGTATAGGCTTTTCACAAAACACATATCCCTTAAATGTCATTAAATTACAGTAGTCACTGATTTAAAGTTGTCATGTTTACAGGTGGAATCTTTGTAGATTTGGATAATATATTCTCAGAACTATAGAGTGGAACCCCATTTGGTGTTTTGAGGTCCACCCAGGACAACCCCACTCCTTCCTGGACCCAGGACACCCCCTCCTTCCTGGACCCTGGACAGCCCCCCCACCCTTCTCCTTGGACCCCGGATATCCCCCCACCCTCCTTCCTGGATCCTGGACAACCCCCCTCCTCCCTGGACCCCGGACAGACCCCACCCAACTTTTTGGACCTAGGATAGCCCCCCCTCCTTCCTGGAACCTGGACAACCCCCCACCCTCCTCCCTAGACCCCGGACAGCCCACCACCCTCCTCCCTGGACCCCAGACATCCCAAAAATCATTATTTGTATGTCAGATAAAACACAATAAAAATTGAAGGTCCCTCTCTAATGAGTGGCCATCTGGGTTCGGGTCACTAATGAGTGGCATCCTGGTTTGGTATGTCACAATTCCTGGATATCCTTTTTATAGGTGTTTCTAATCAAATCCATACCCATAACTATTGAAGGTCCCTCTACAAAATCAATTGGGACATGATTCAATGAATACAACCTACCAACCTATGATCTATGGCCCCAAACCTAGGATCCTTTAATCCATGGTTAAGGTGAAACTTGATGAGGCCATAACTACTTTTGATGTTATCCTCATCCTACTCCTCATCCCGATCTCCCTGAAGAAGTTAAAGTATAAAACTCATGTACTCCCAACAAGACCCTTAAGGATTATGTATTCCTTGATCCACTTCCAATATCTTACTGGGAAATCCTTGAATATAGGCATTAGAAATTATGTATCTTATTTTTGTATATACACTATATTTTGTTGTATTTCTTAATATGATTCTCATATAGAGTAATGTGTCAGTTATACTTTTATTTAAAGTAAACAATTTTCATTTACCTAAATATTTTTTTGATTGAACTTCAATATTATTGAATTTCTTTGAAATGACTTATTGCAATTTTTTTACAGAATGGATAGAAGTTGGATGTATGAAACTGATCGGATTTCAACCGATTTTCAAAATAATTTGAACATCTTTCTAGATTTTTCATTTGACAAGGATTTAGATAGTGGTCGTATACACTGCCCATGTTCTAATTGTGTTGGAATACCTTGGTTGATTCGTGAAGAAGTTAGCTATCATATAACTAAATATGGTTTCCAAACAAACTATTATGTGTGGTATCACAATGGAGAGAAAATGGAATCTCAAAATGTTGATGATCCAAATGATATGACTGAATTGGAGAGTTTGATATATGATCAGTTTCCATTTATTCGGCATCATGAGAAGGAAAGGATGTCCCGCCAACAATATTTCGATACAAGCACACGTGATGCGTCCAATGAAAATGATGATATTTATAGGGTGAAAAAATTGAATGATGCTGCGACGAATCCAGTATATCGTCAATGTGTTAAAATGAAAAAAGTTTGAATTTTTAATCCGATTGTTTCATGGGAAAACTATGTATGAGATTTCAAATACTACAATTGATTACATTATTACCTTCTTGAAGGACTTACTTCCAGATGATGCAGATATTCCCTCAAACCACTATATGGCATTGAAGTTAGTTGATGAACATAGATTCTCAAAAAAAAATTTATGCTTGCCCGAATGATTGCAGCTTATTTTGGGAGGAAACAACTGAAAGAAATGATTGTATCAAATGTGAAACCTCCCAATGGAAGACAAAAGATAATGGAACACCATCTCGTGTGCCACAAAAAGTAATTTTTCACTTTACATTGATCCCCATATTACAGAACCTTTTCATGTCTGATGAAATATCAGTAAAAATGCGATGGCATGACACCGAGAGAAAAAAGAATAATGAAGAGTTGGTTCACCCTGCAGATGGATTTTCATGGTATAGATTTGATGATCGATATCCTGAATTTGCAGCCGACGTGCGTAATGTGAGACTGGGTCTTTCATGTGACAGTTTTAATCCATTTGGGCAGATTATTACTTCGCACAACACATGGTCGGTTTTCATAGACATTTATAACCTCCCCCCATGGTTGTGTATGAAAAAGCCTTACACTTTCTTGAGTATACTGACATCTGGTCCTTCTGATCCCAGCAATGATATAGATTTATACATGAAACCTTTAATAAAATAGTTGAAACTTCTTTTGGATGTGGGTGTGCCCACATAAGATGCATGTTTGAAAGACATATTTCAGATGCGTGCTGCGCTTATGTGGACAATCAATGATTTTCCTGCTTATGCAATGATGTCTGGATAGAGCACAAAAGGAAAATTTTCATGTCCTATTTTTATGAAGAATACTCGATCGAGAAGACTGAAATATCATCGTAGTTTTAGTTTTATGGGACATCGACAATTCTTTCCAATGAACCATCCATATAGAAACAATCGTTAAAGATTTGACAATACCATGGAGAATAATGATCCACATCAGCGTATGTATAGAACTAATGTACTTAATGAATTGAAATATTTCAGTTATTCATTTGGGAAGGGTGTGATAAAATCTAGAAAGATATTTTTTTTTTCCAATGATACCTGCTAAAATTGGAAGAAGAAGAGTATATTCTTTGAGTTGTCGTATTGGTTAACCAACTTGTTACATCATTGCTTAGACGTAATTCACATTGAAAAGAATATATGTGAAATGTTGCTTTTGATTCTTTTAAATGTCAAGGGGAAGACAAAAGATGATTTATGATCTCGGCGTGACTTGGTATATTGGGGGATCAGACCATAATTTCATCTTGTCTATATCAGTGAAAATAAATGGAAAGTTCAATGTGCTTTTTATGTGATGGAACCTGCTGAAAAAAATCAATTTCTGGAAGTGATAGAGACTATTAAAGTTCCTGATGTCTATTCAAGAAATATATCAAAACAGGTCAACAGAAAAGAGTTGAAGTTGAAATCTTTGAAGAATCATGATTATCACGTCCTTTTGCATGAGTTGATTCCAATAGAAATCCGTCATCTCTTGTCCAATAATGTAAGAGTCTCAGTTATTCGATTGTGCTATTTGTTTATAGATCTTTATGCTAAGAGGTTGTCCAAATCCTTTTTGAAAAAACTGTTGGCAGAGACACCATTAATTTTGTGTGAGTTAGAGAAAATATTCCCTCCATCATTTTTTACATGCATGTTGCATGTGACTATCCATCTTCTGACCGAAATACTTCTTGGAGGACCCGTTGCTTTCTGTTGGATGTATCCAACTAAAAGAAACATGTTCACATTGAAATCATATGTTCAAAACAGGAATTATCCTGAAGGTTATATTGTGAACGGTTACTTGGCTCAAGAATGTATGGATTTCTGCTCAATGTATTTGTCTGATCTTACTACGAGAATAAACAGACCAATGAGAAATGAAGAAGAACAGTATGGGAAAATTGAACCCAGTTTTCCATCACTTCCTCAGACAGAAGTAATTCCAGGATCATATACATTGACGACATTAAGCCTTGAAGAGCGAGAGATGGAACATCACACAATGTTGTTAAATTGTGATTTGTTTGATGAGTATATCAAGTAAGTAAATTGTACATGTATCTCTTATCTTATCTCTTGTAATTTTAAATATTTGTTAAACTATTATTATTTTTATCTACAGGGAACATAAAGAATTTATATATAGAAAGCATAGTTCTTTATATTTGAGAAGGAAAGAGACTTTTCATAGAAAATGGTTTTCTACTTGGTTGAAATTGAAGGTAAAAATATTTCTGTAATAACTAAATAAAAATAATATTTAATTAAGTTTACTATTTGTTTATATTTCAGGTATCGATTTTGCCTGCAAACTCTGTTTTTGAGGAAATAAGAGCTTTGGCTTTTGGTCATAATACCATGGTTCGTGCTTGTAAATCACTTGTGATCAATGGATACAAATTTATTATCACTGAACGAGCAATAAACATGAGAACACAACATGATGGTGTTATGATAACTACCACAATAGACTGTTATGCCAATTCATCGGATAATAGACCTCATTCTGAAAATTTATCTTATTATGGAGTCGTGGAGAAAATAATAATTTTGGATTATTACTCGCATGGTCGAGTCACGATGATGAAATGTAAATGGTTTGATTCAATGATAAGGCAAAGAACCTTTATTGATGATTGTGGATTTCGAGTTATTGACATGACTCACACTCTTGACACCAATGAACCATATGTATTGGAATCAATGGTGAAACAAGTTTTTTATGTCAAAGATCATCGTCATCCTAAATTTGGTGTAATTATTGAAGTAAATCCCAGACATGTTTTTGATGATGGTGATGATGAAGTTGACACTATCCCTACTGCAATTGGAAGCAATCCGTTTATTACTTATGATGACTCCAATAGCTCAATTGTCAGAGTTGATTGTGAACCCGAAGTTGTGGTGGGAAATATATAGAATCATACAGTCGTGTTATCACCTACATGATTCACCTATATCATTCAGAGTGTGTATCCTAGTACTTACCTTCAAACCACCATAAATCTTCTGTTTCTTTATGTTTTTTTTATTAGAATGGTTTTTCTATATTTTGTTTTTTGGGTTACACATTAGTTATCTGTTACTAATTACTTCCATATGTGTTTTCATTTCAAGAAATGACACCCATTGAAGAGAGGCGACAAAAAAATATGACATAAAATAATCGTCGCATGACATAAATGGGCATTCCTCCACTCATCCCTATTGTGAGTATTTTATTTCAAATATATATATTTCAATAACTTATAATATCATGTGTTTAATTTTGTGTTAAACTTTTTTTCAGGATCTACCCCCTAGACAAGAGATATCCGATGAGGAGCCTGATATTGCTCCTAGTATAGAGGCTGGTGGTAGGAGGGGGGGGGGTGTCAGAGTCAGACGACCATCTGGTGGTCCCGGTACTGAGGCTGGTGGTACGAGGGCTCGTGGTGAGAGAGTTAGACGATCCACTGGTCATAACTGATTGGATTATGCCCCTACCACAGACGTATCTTCTACGCCCCATTTTGATCCTGGTGTGTCTTTAGGGACACATGGGATATTTAGGCCTCCGATGTTTACACTACCAGTTGTCTATACATCTGTGCCATCATCTTTTTCTTCTGGTTCATTATCTCCGGGATATTATATTCCACCTTCTTCGACTCCTACTCCGACACAGTATGTGGCTAAGGAGAATACACTGAGGGACACTCCACCTATACAGGATATTCCTTCGGCTTCTGCACATCCAGTGATTCCCATTGATCTAACTACCACAGGTATATTTATATAACTTTAACAAAATTTTATACCAAAATTTATTTTTATTATAACTTGTACTGATATTTTTTTTCTTTAATAACAGATTCATCTACTGATAGGAGGCGGGGGAGGGGGTGTACTCGCTTGCGTGTGGTATAGAACCGCCAGACACAATTTATGATTGAATACAATGATGATGGACAGATGATTGATAAATATGGGCAGGAATGTCGGGGTTTTTTGGCGATGCTAGCCAAATACTCCGACATCATTCCGGTTAGCCCTCTCTTTTGGAGACATCTTCCACACGAAGTCAAGGATAATGCGTGGGAAAAAATATGGGTAAAAAATCTATTGAATTTAATGTAGTATTTTTTTTGTATTTATATGAATTAATCTATTGGGTGTCAGCTTCGGTATAACTTCCCTGATGACGAAGGTGCACGACCAGCACATTTAAAGGATCTAGGAGAGCTTTGGAGAGCTTATAAGCATGATATGTATGTTGGCTGGTGTGATAGAGTGGGCACAGATTTGAAGACATTACCTATCGTGGATGACTGCCTGATAGAGAAATATCACCAAATGATTACCCATTGGGCGACTCCCAAATTTAAGGTATTAATCCCATTTGAGGTATTTAAATAACAGTTTTCATATTTTTCATTAATATTATATAATTTATTATTAAACATTATTTAGGGATATTCTGAAAAAAAACATTGATTCAAAGCAATACCTCCACACTTTGGGGCGCACGACTATGTCAGATCATGAGAGGCAGTTGGTACGATATAGTTTTTTATAATTTATCTTTAGGACTTTCCCTTCTTATTGTTTCCTACTTAAATTATGTGATTTATTTAATATTGAATATATGATTATACTTTCACTTTTGATTGTTTCAATGTCATTATAGAAGCAAAAATTGAATATTTAAGGACGTATCCCTCGATTAAAATTGTTTTGGTCGAGTAGAAGGAAAAAAGATGGAACTTCGGTTAATGAACTGACACAAGAAAAGATTGTAAGTTTTAATTTGTTTATTTCAAAGTTTAATATATATTTTAAAATTTAATAATCTATTAATATTTTTAACAGGCTGATTTAGAGGCCCTTGATGCCCAGGAGCCTGACAATTTAGGACCACATGATCATTTATATCAGGTTTTGGGAGATGAGCACTCTGGTCGAGCATGCTGCCGACCTGGTAAGAATATAGTCCCGACGAGGTATTGGTCCTCTCCAGGTATCCATTTTAGTACCACCGAGTTGGAACATGTCAAGGATCATGCACGACAGTCTGATAAAAGGGTCACAGAGTTGGAAGTACAAGTTCAAACGAGGGACAAAGAATTTATGAAACTGATGAAAGCTTTATCTTCATCACTTCCACCAGAGGCCAACGTGGCTTGTTAGACATTTATGTTGTTGATGGGTGCATTATCCAATGCACTAGGTGGCATTTCTAGTGGCAGTTGAGATGATGAAGTTCCTGGTGATGACAAGGATGCTGAAGATGATGAGGATGAGGATGAGGATGAGGATGAGGGTGAGGATGGGGCCGAGGGTGAGGATGGGGACGAGGGTGAGGATGGGGCTGAGGTAGAGTATGGGGCCGATGATGAGCATGTGGACGATGATGAGGACAGAGATGGCGGTGAGGATTAGGTCGATGATGACAGTGGTGATGGTGATGGTGATCAGGGGTAGATTGATCCATTACATTTTTGAATTCTATATAACTCTTTATTTTTGAACTTGGTTTTTTACTCTGGTATGGATATTTTTGAATTCAGTATAACTCTTTATTTTCAAACAAATATGGAAGCCTAATGATTTTATAATGGTTTGGAGGTGGGTGATGCTATATGATATTTTATGGGTTATTGTGAGGAGTTTCTTTCCCTTTAATTGATCGGTTCATAAAACATAAGTTGGTGCTGTATATATTATATAATTGGAATTAGTAAAGTAAAATGATGGTCTCGGATTTCCGAGTTGGTTATTTAGATGGTATTTCTATCAAAAGTGGGTATATCTCTATTGACTATGGGTGTATTTTCTAATTGAATAATGTATTTATTAAACTGACCATGCAATACACATTTCCCACAATACGGAAGCACCAAAAAAATCATAGATAGACACTACACACCATAAGACACCCATGGGAGACACCCCTTGAGGTAGATTCCCTCCCGTAGACTCTTTAATTTAAGAATGCTTTAAATTGAATTTAGCTTCTTTCTTAATTCTACTTAATTATATTGAATTTCATATCTTTAATAAGTTTTATTTAATATAATTATTTCATTTGATAAATAAAGTCATGTTTTTATAATAAAACCCCTCCAATGGAGGTGCGCTATCTACGAAAACTCACAGTGATAGTTTAGGGTGTGATAATTTGACTCTCAATCAGCAGTTTCAACTACCTAGTACCACTTTTAAAAACAGCGAATATAAAATATATATCTTTATCATACCACAATCCCGAATCAAGAGTTTGTTTTTTATAACATAAGATAAGTTTCTATAATGTGAAGGACAACTACATAGGATTTATTTGGAATCCTGGCCAGAAGATGCTGCCCCGCAGATATCACTGGACCGGGCCAACATGCCGCAGTCAAGCCACGGTCACACCGCGATCACGCCGTGGTAATTATGTGATTTGGCCCTGCTCTAGGATGACACCCCGCGGTGGTTCACAGTCCTGTCAGAATTCAATGTATGATACCTAGATAGAGTTTTAGATACATTAACCACCCTCCTCCCTAGACCCCGGACAGCCCCCACCCTCCTCCCTGGACCCTGAACAGCCCCCCAGACAACCCCCATCCTCCTCCCTAGACCCCGGACAGCCCTCCGGACAGCCCCCCAACCCTCCTCCCTGGATCCCGGATCCCAATCTAATCTATCTTAAAATGGATACGCTTTTAAGTAAAAACAACTGGCATACTGAAAACCAACCAAACACATTCAGATTGTGTTGATACTTTAGGAAAACGATCTATGGGTCATTTGTGACGTGTATGAGTCAACCCTGCCTCAATCTGAGGCACGGTGTGGCCGACACCACTCAAAGTGTTTCTCTTTTGTTTGAAATGGATAAGATTTTAAGTGAAAACAACAAATGACATACTTAAAACCAACTAAACACATTTGTATTGTGTTTATATTTTAGGAAAACGATCCATGGGTCATTTTTGATGTGTATGAGTCAACCCTGCCTCAATCCGAGGCACGGTGTGGCCGACACCATTTAAAGTGTCTCTCTTTTGTTTCAAAAGGACACCATTTTAAGTGAATACAACAAATGACATACGTAAAACCGACCAAACACATTAGTATTGTGTTGATAATTTAGGAAAATGATCCATGTGTCATATTTGATGTGTATGAGTCAACCCCACCTCAATCCGATGCACAGTGTGGCCGATATCACTCGAAGTGTCTCACTTTTATTTGAAATGGATAGAATTTTAAGTGAAAACAACAACTGGCATACGGAAAACCAACCAAACACATTAGGATTCTGTTAAAACTTTAGTAAAATGATTCATGGTTCATATTTGATGTGTACGAGTCAACCCCTCCTCAATCCGAGGGACGGTGTAGCCGGTACCACTCGAAATGTCTCACTTTTATTTGAAATGGACATGATTTTAAGTGAAAATAACAACTGGAATACGTAAAACCGACCAAATGCATTCGGATTGTATTAATACTACAAAAAAATGATACATGGGTCATTTTAGATGTGTAAAATTCAACCTCTTCTCAATCCAAGTCATGGTGTGGCCGAAACCACTCTAAGTGTCTCACTTTTCTTTGAAATGGGCAACATTTTAAGTTAAAACAACAACTGGCATACAGAAAACCAACCAAATGCATTCTGATTCTATTGATACTTTAGGAAAACTATCCATGGGTCATTTTTGACGTGTAAGAGTCAACCCTACCTCAATTCGAGGCCCATTGTGGCCGATACCACTCAAAGTGTCTTTATTTTGTTTAAAATGGATAGGCTTTTAAGTAAAAACAACCGGCATACGGAAAACTGACCAAAAGCATTCAAATTGTTTTTATACTTTAGGAAAATGATCCATGGGTAATTTTTGACGTGTACGAGTCAAACCCGCCTCAATTTGAGGTGCGGTGTGACCGGCACCACCCAAAGTGTCTCTCTTTTGTTTCAAAAGGACATCATTTTAAGTGAATACAAGAACTAACATACAGAAAACTGACCAAAGGCATTCAGATTATATTTAAACTTTAGGAAAATGATCCATGGGTCATATGTGATGTGTATAAGTCAACTCCGCCTCAATCCAAGGGCCGGTGTGGCTGGAACCACTCAAAGTGTTTCTCTTTTGTTTTAAATGGACAATATTTTAAGTGAAAACGACAACTGGCATACTTAAAACTGACCAAACACATTTGGATTGTGTTTATATTTTAGGGAAAATATCCATGGGTCATTTTTGACATGTACGAGTCAACCTCGCCTCAATCCGAGGGTCGGTGTGGCCATCACCACTCAAAATGTCTCTCTTTTGTTTAAAATGGACATCATTTTAAGTGAAAACAACAACTGGCATACGGAAAACTGACCAAATGAATTAGGATTCTATTTAAACTTTAAGAAAAAAAAATCCATAGGTCATTTTTGATGTGTAAGAGTCAACCCTGCCTCAATCCGAGGCACGGTGTGACCAGCACCACTCAATGTGTCTCACTTTTCTTTGAAATTGACAACATTTTAAGTGAAAACAACAAATGACATACGGAAAACTGACCAAACACATTTGGATTCTGTTGATACTTTAGGAAAAGGATCCATGAATCATTTGTGATGTGTAAAAGTCAACTATACCTCAATCTGAATCCCGGTGTGGCCGTTACCACTAAAAGTGTATTTCTTTTGTTTAAAATGGATAAGCTTTTAAGTAAAAACAACCGGCATACGGATTACCAACCAAACACATTCGGATTGTGTTGATACTTTAGGAAAAAAATCCATGGGTCATTTTTGACATGTACGAGTTAACTTTACCTCAATACGAGGCACGATGTGTTCAGAACTACTCAAAGTGTCTCTCTTTTGTTTCAAAAGGACACCATTTTAAGTGAATACAACAACTGACATATGGAAAACCAACCAAAGGCATTCATATTTTGTTGAAACTTTAGGAAAACGATCCATGGGTCATATGTGACATGTATGAGTCAACCCTGGATCAATCCGAGGGCTGGTGTGTCCGGCACCACTCAAAGTGTTTCTCTTTTGTTTGAAATGGACAAGATTTTAAGTGAAAACAACAACTGTCATACTTAAAAGTAAACAAACACATTTGGATTATGTTGATATTTTAGGAAAAGGATACATGGATTATTTTTGACATGTAAAATTCAACCCTGCCTCAATCCAAGGCATGGTGTGGCCGACACCACTCAAAATGTCTCTCTTTTGTTTAAAATGGACATAATTTTAAGTGAAAACAACAACTGGCATACAGAAAACCGACCAAATGCATTCAGATTCTATTGAAACTTTAGGAAAACGATCCATGGGTCATTTTTGGTGTGTACAAATCAACCTAGCCTTAATCTGAGGCACGGTGTGGTTGGAACCAGCCAAAGTGTCTCACTTTTCTTTGAAATGGACAACATTTTAAGTGAAAACAACAACCGACATACGAAAAACTAACCAAACACATTTGGATTCTATTGATAATTTATTAAAAGGATCCATGGGTCATTTGTGATGTGTATGAGTCAACCCCACCTCAATATGAGGCCTAGTGTGGCCGGTACCACTCAAAGTGTCTTTCTTTTGTTTAAAATGGATACACTTTTAAGTAAAAACAACCGGCATACAGAAAACCGACCAAACACATTCGAATTGTATTGATATTTTAGGAAAACGATCCATGGTTAAATTTTGACTTGTGTGAGTCAACTCCACATCAATCTGAGGCATGGTGTGGCCGACACCACTCAAAGTGTCTCTCTTTTGTTTCAAAAGGACATCATTTCAAGTGAATACAACAACTGACATATGGAAAACCGACCAAAGTCATTCAAATTCTGTTGAAACTTTAGGAAAACGATACATGGGTCATATGTGACATGTATGAGTCTACCCTGCCTCAATCCGATAGCCGGTGTGGCCGGAACCACTCAAAGTGTTTCTCTTTTGTTTGAAATGGACAAGATTTTAAGTGAAAACAACAACTGGCATACTTAAAACTGACCAAACACATTTGGATTGTGTTGATATTTTAGTAAAATGATCCATGGGTCATTTTTGACGTGTAAAATTTAATCCCACCTCAATTAGAGGTGCGGTGTGGCCAACACCACTCAAAATATCTCTCTTTTGTTTAAAATGGACATCATTTTAAGTGAAAACAACAACTGACATACGAAAAACCAACCAAATGAATTCATATTCTATTGAAACTTTAGGAAAATGATCCATGGGTAATTTTTGACATTTATGAGTCAACCTTGCCCCAATACAAGGCGCGGTGTGGTCGTCACCACTCAAAGTATCTCACTTTTCTTTGAAATGGACAACATTTTAAGTGAAAACGACAACTGACATACGAAAAACTGACCAAAAACATTTGGATTCTATTGATACTTTAGGAAAGGGATCTATGGGTCATTTGTGACATGTAAGATTCAACCCCGCCTCAATACGAGGCCCGGTGTGGCCGGTACCACTCAAAGTGTCTTTCTTTTGTTTAAAATGGATACGCTTTTAAGTAAAAAACAACAGGCATACGAAAAACTAACCAAACACATTCAGATTGTGTTGATACTTTAGAAAAACGATCCATGGGTCATTTTTGAAATGTACAAGTCAACCCTGCCTCAATACGAGGTGCGGTGTGACTGACACCACTTAAATTATCTCTCTTTTGTTCCAAAAGGACATCATTTTAAGTCAATACAACAGCTAAAATTTACACTCATCAACGATATTCGCAAACTCTTTTTCATGAGTTGGGTAGTTTCACTCATGGGGTCATAAGTGATGAGACTCCTAAGAAAATACATTTTCACAATATATTATGAAAAATAAAAGTTCAATGCAAAATTCATCACAAATCATTACATACCAAAATCTAGGATCAGAAAAAAAAAATCTGGGATTTGAGCCAATTTCAAACTCTTATTCAACTCTAATAAGTATTTCTCAGACTATTCTGCCTATTAGAATTTGATGGGGAGGTGGGGGGGCTGTGTTGGTTGGGGGGGTTGTGTAGGGGTGAGGTGAATTACTACTAGAAGAGTGGTTGTCATATGAAGATTGAAATGGGTGTAAATAATGTTTGAGTTATTGAAAATGTTATTAACTCTACTGGATGATTGTTGTCATATGAAGATTGAAACAGGGAATTGTAGTACATGACATGGTTTGAAGAGTTTGATGGTTTTATGGGTTTTTTGTGCTATTTTAGGTGTTTTTATGTTGTTTTAAGTCTATATGTGGTTTTTTTGATATTTTTTATGTAGGTGTATATATACTGGAGGGGAAACTGGAGGGCTGTTGTGCAATAGTTCTGGAAAAACACAATACCAACGGTTTTAAACCGTTGGTATCATAGTTCTGGAAAAACACAATACCAACGGTTTTAAACCATTGGTATACTTTGAGAGAAATTTAAAAACTATACCAATGGTTTTAAAACCGTTGGTATAGTGTTTAGTATTCAATATATACCAACAGTTTCTTGAAACCATTGGTAAAAATGTTATACAAACATATACCAATGTTTATCCTACAAGCGTTGGTATATCAATAAATACAGTGGGCTATACCAACGATTTAGATCAAACTATTGGTATAGGGATTTTTTCACAGCTTACTACCCTACGGTTTGGAAAACCGTTGGTATAGGCTATACCAACGGTTTTCCAGCCTATACCAACGGTTTAAAACCATTGGTATAACCTTCTTTTCCAGTAGTGTCTCTATACTAATGGTTATGAAACCATTATTATAGGCCATTTTTAATGTCTATAATATCTTTAGTTATCAAACCATTAGTATAGGTTTTACAAATGGTTTATAGGGATATACCCATGATTTTAAATAATGGGTATAGTGTTTCTTTACAGTAGTGAGTAGAGACACAACTAGACCCTCTACCTTTTGGAAGGAGGAACAACTAATATAATATAATTTATTTTTAGAGTGAAATCGTAAACTATAAAAATACATTGTAATGGAATTATAATATAATTATTTCAATAGAAATAATAGAAGTAGAGACTATTTAGAATACAAGAGAACTTTATGAGCTTTTAGTATATGTTATCTTCTTATTTCTCTAATTTATCTAACTTTTATATACTTCACATAATAATATCCATCATCCTTATTAATCCTCGTTTTTTTTCATATTTGATTCTACTTTTAAAATGCATATCGATTTTTTCTAAAAGATTCACAATAATACTCACATGAAGTTTCCATAATCTATATCACACTAAACAATATCTCTAATCATATTAGTAAATAATGATTTATACCTATATCATGATCAGCGAATTATTGTATTTCATAACATGGCGTATATTATCTTCAATATTATATCATATCTTAATCGATGGAAAAATTGACTTTGGTACGGTTTTGATGTAGGATTTGTGGGTAGTTACTTATGTGTCCTAATAGATATGGATACAGAAGAAAAACTATCCAACACATGATTTGGAGCTAGTGGAAGTAGACTATGCACTAAAGTTTTGGTGCCATTATCTTCTAGATGAGAGGATTTTAGTATATACTAATCATAAGATCCTTATATATATATATATATATATATATTCTCTCTATAAAACTTAAACCTTCCATGGAGGAGATGGGTCTAGTACATATACTCATTTAAATTTGTGATGGTATGCAACCATGGGATGGGGAATGTAATGGAATACATTGTTGAGTAAGAAGACATAGGTGTAAGTGGTGTATGAGGCCAGTAATAAGTAGAAGTTTATGAGTCTTTTCAATGATACACATCAAGTTGTTTAGAATTATCAAGGGGAAAATTCATTAACTACTTTGATAATTATCAAATCACTTTTGGATAGGGTGAAGGATAGTCAATTATCAGACTTGGATTTATAGATAATGAGGGAAAACTTATATGGTGGGGTTCTATCCTTAGATTAGAATTAAGATGATGATGTAGTCTTATATGTTCATGGTAGGGAGATGCTCTATACCATCATACAATTGTATCTAATATATAATTTAGACACCTAGAAATGGATGTCTCACTTGGGATTAACCAAGATATATCATGATATCCACTAATATTTTTGGTGGCCTGGGATAAAGGACATAACAAAATTTATACATAACTCCTCACCTATTACCAGGTGAAGGGTGAGAACCAGAATCCCTATGGTGTAATTTATACACTAGACATTCCTACTTGGAAATTGTATGATGTTACTACGTATTTTTTGATGGGGTTACCCAAATCTCTTAAAAATGATATAGTGTGGTTCGTTATTGATCAATTGACCAAGGTTTCACACTTTATTCCAATTAAAGAGATGTAATCTATTAATGATATAAGCAAGTTATATATATAGGACATGATGCATCTTTATAGAGTACCATTAAGTATAATATAATAATGGGATATCAAATTCACTTCTCATTTATAGTGGGGGATAAAGATTTCATTGGGCACTCAAGTGAAACCCAACACAATGTACCATCCTCAAAATTATAGGAAGTTTGAGTGCACTATACAGGTTTTGGAGGACATGATTTGGAAGTGTGTCTTAGATTTTGATGGAGCTTGAGAGAGTCATATTTCACTTGAAAAGTTCTCATATAAAAATAGTTATCAAGTGTTGATTTATATAGAACCTTTCAATGAATTGTATCATAGAACTTATTTATATTCTCTATATTGGTTAGAGGTGGGATAATTATTCATGATAGGTTCAAGTTTCATGTAGGAGACTTTAGAGTGTATTCAGGTTACTTGGATGTGGTTGGAAACTACTTTTAAAGTGTCACCGATATTGGGGCACTGATAGTTATAGATATGGGGGAAGTTAGTACCCCATTTCATGGGGTTATTCGATATTATAGAGAGGATTGATACAACATCACACCAAATAGTGTTTCCTAAAAGATACAATGTTATTCATGATGTATTCTAGATATCTCGACTTCAAATATATGATATTTATTCTTTTCATGTGATTAGTGTAAATGACATGAAGTTAAAGTAAAACACATCACTTGAGGAGTAACCCATATACATAGTAGATCAAAGTGAGAAGATACTATATGGGAAGATAGTACCCATGGTGCATGTGCGATGAAATGTAGACTTATCAAGGAGGAGACTTGAAAGTGAGAAGTGGGCGTGCAGGCTCATTGGATGAAATTTTTTACTAATGAGGCTCAATAACACATCTTAAGGATGAGAAATGATATAGTGGGGAGTTTGTAACAACCTATTGGAGTTGGTGCCATAGAACCAATTTTCTTAGTACTTGATTATTTTTATTTTCAATTAAAGAAGTTTTTTTATCACATATTGATTATTCTTTTGCATGATATTTGTATGTTATAATGTCCTTGAAATATATATGTCATGATAAAAGGTCACAGTAGTTACCCACTATGATGAGAACCTAGAGGTTCCATGACATTATTTTTTAACCTTATTCTATGGAAATATGGTATTGTCTAATAGGTCATAGAAAATATAGGCTATCAAGGGTAGGATGCTCATAAGACATTGATACGCCTTATCATGGTGTTATCTCTTGGTAATATCAAAGATAAGAGGTTATGAGAACATGAACGTTAATTAGAAATCCACATTTCCATGTTTCATTGGATGTTCCTTTCTGTATACACATGTATTGATACTTAGAATTTAATATTATCATTAATGGATATCACAACTCTTATAATTTGATGTATTAACAAAAAACCACTATGAAATATGTTTGTGATGAAGTAGGATACGTTGGGTGCATCACGAATGATATAACATTAATGAATAATGTGAGAAATGATTTATCCATTTTTTATGTTGAAAAAAGTTAATATCTCAAGTCCTTTGATGGGAATGGAACCACTTTAATAAATCCATGGTCACAGTGTTCATTGAGTGAGTTCATTTCCAGGAAGTCAAAGAAAAAGACATCAAGAATATAGATTGATGGCAGAGGCATGCAACCTGGTTGATTTGAGATATTGTGATAAAATGATTATATTACATGACAAACATTTAGAGGAGGTTGGACATCATCATGGTGTTAACTTATTTATCTATAGAATTCTTGATGTATTACTAGATTATAACCTTGGACTTTAGGAAGTTATTCGTAATTCCACTGAGAAAGAGGCCTAATGGGCCACACACTAAGTTTATCCACAATCTTTGTTAAATTATATTATTGAATTTAGAAAGTTGGAATAAAAAATATTTATTTGGGGTTGTTTGATCACAATAATTTAATCACAAGTTATTCAAAATAATAAGTGAGTTAAATAATAATAATAAACATTAGTTTACAAATTCGGAAAATATAATATTTGTTATATTTATCAAAGAATAATGCAATGACATTTATTTAATTAAATAACTGTTATTCGAGGATCAGTAAATGTCGATTAAGGAAAGTGGATTGAGTTTAATGGTTTGAATTGTATAAATGATATTTATTTGTATTCTTAATGTGTCACACATGCCAATCAATTATTATTATTGTTATTATTATTATTGTTGTTGGGCATGGGTTCATTTAATAATATTAAATATAGTTAGGGGTTTGTGTGTGATTTTCCAACCCTAAACCAGATATAATAAATATCTAATTATATCACTTTCCTAATTCACTTTTGGAATGCACAATGGATAGAGAAGGACTCTCTCAAGACCAAGAGAGAGATATAGAGATCTATAACACAATATTTTTCTCCTCTCTCAATCCTTTTAGAGAACACCAAGGGTTCTTCATCCTTCTTGAAGAATACTGTTGTGATAAACCACAAACAACATAAGTAATAAAGATTTACCATACTAACAACCAACGTTTCTATGATGTTGATCAAATATTATGGTGCACGTGTGGATCAATTCTATAGGGATTCTATAATTGAATCCTACAATGAAATTATGGTATGATAAATTTTATTCCATCAGATAATCAATGAAAGAGGAATTACAAATTGGGGTAATTCTATATCTGCTTATAAATTAATTATAAATTTCATGTGGAGATTCTCTTCCTATAGTTTCGGCATATTAATATACTCTATTAATATAATTTTTTTCATTGGACATGATCTCATGATTATGTAAATAAACAATAAAACATGATTTAAGACTAAAATAAGAGTTGGTCATACCTTCAAAGGGTTCTTCCACTACACCTAGAACCTATACGTGATTTCAGAGCAGTCACATGTTTAATTTATAATTATTTATTATTAAATAAATAATTGCATTAATTTTAATTTTATTTTACATAAAATGATTCATTTTTATATCTAAATGTCATTTTCTCTTCTTTTCTTCATTCTCGATAACATATCCAGTTATCGACTAATGATTAAAAATAAAAAATCATCTAGAAAATACCATCTGGAGGTGCCAAAGGTTTTTCTTGGAGAAAAAAAGTACATTTTAAAGAGCACTGTCGTGGGTGCCCTCAAATGATTAGTGTTATTTTGGGGTACTTAGGTGCAGCAGAGTGGCTGACCAAGGCCGTCTCTCAAAGGAGGAAGTGAATTAAAACAACTTCTTAGAGGTATTATAGAAATAAAATAAAAGAGAATAAAAACACTACTTGAAATAATGGGGGTGGTTGTTTATCGTTTATGAAAATAGAAGAAGTTTTCTGGAAGAAGATTTCATTTTTTTGTTTTTAATTTTGAAATGAAGTTTGATTAAAAAGACACAACAAGAAGATGTTTTTTTAGAAAATATTTTAAAAGTCATAATCGATCTAACTATACCTCTTAAATAAATTATTAATAATTATCATTTAAATTAATATTCACTTAATTATGATCTTTTAATTTGTTAACCCCCGAACCCTACGAGAATTAATCTTACCACAAAGATGAAATTAATTAAACCCTAGGCTAGCTTCGGAACATGCTATCGTAGCACCCTGCTTTGATTGATGTTATAAGGCTAGATTATGGTCAGTGGTAAATTAAGGCACATAACCACTATAGAAATGAGGATTAATTGAGTTTAGGGATTGTATTTTAACTCTACAAATTGATCCCGTGTGTTCTTGTATTATCGATTAAGATCGCGCTCTCACAATTCACACAAATCCCGACCTCGCGTGTTTTGTGTTAATTGTTCAATTGCTCACTTAGTTTATTATAATTTAAAAAATCAATTAATGGATCATGTTAAGTGAATTAAAGTATCTCAATGATTCAAAATAATTAAATGAAGAGGGTAGAATATAGATCGATTACTAGAAGACTACTCTTCCATGGGTGGCGTAATCATCGTAGAAGCATTTTGCATGTGCAAAGGTTTATAATGGGTATAACCCAATAACACTTCTACTAAAGAATTACAACCCAATTAGGAATATTAAGATAAGAATAAATTTAAACAAAACAAAAGAAAATATTAGGAATAAAATAAGATCAAAGAAGTGTATTACACAAATGAAAACATTAAAAAATGAAGAAGAGAATAAGGCTTCGATGAGGGGATCCTTGCTTCAAGAGATACCCCTCTTACAATGGTTAGAGAATTTGGGTGAAACCAATTATAATCTGACTAAAATCTCCTAATGCACGTCCCGAACCCCACAAAATGAGAAAAACACCAATTTATAGAGTGGTGGGGAGGCTAGGTTCAAAGTGGCTTCAAGTGTGAATGGGAAATCTCGGCCAAATATTTTATGCCAAATTGCACCGCCCATTTGACCACAAAAAAGCGTGAATTGGCCGGCCTTCCAGAAGGATAATATGTGAGTATATGGGTCCTATATCTCCTATAAAAATTGGGGCTCAATAAAAGTTTCTATGAAGGAGTTATGGACGAAATACAGAATCTTCTCCATTCTGGCATGTCCAGCCCACCTTTGACTTTATGCCCCCACTACTCCATCCAAATTCATTCTTTTGATCTAGTGTCCTGAATAAAAGTTGTATCCCATGAATTAAGTAACATAGTTAAAAAATATTAAGTTCAAATAATTCAAATAAAAATATTTATGATTGAAATACTATAGTGCACTATAAAGGGTAAAACTGGAATTTTCACCAAATTTTCAAATGAATGATCAAATCCCAAATATTTTATAAATAAACATATTTAACACAATTTGAGGAAATTATATCATTTATTATCAATAAAATATTCAAAAAAATAGTGTTTTATCAACATTTCATGTAATTAATGAGTACACTTCATGTAGTTTTTATTCACAAGAATAGATCTCATTATAAATTTGGATAGATTCAATCTAATCAGATCTACAATTCGATAAAAATGAATTTTAATGAATATTCAGATAGGCTGGCATACAGCTTGAAGAACTACACATTGTGTAACCATTGTACATGACTTGTAGTACCTCGTGTATCGTGGTTGAGCACATGATGTGCCCCAAGAAATACGTGTATTGGATACATGTCATAGGGACTTCCAAGTCTTACAATCCAAGGTTACATGTCATGTATTCCCAGTGCACGTTGTGTTCCTAAAACACCACCATGAAATGAAACACTTCCAGACCCAAGGTGTTTGCTACAGACATGGGCATACGAAAAGTACATGCCATATAGTATGCTACCAATAATGTCTTAAAATTTTCATAGAAATAAGAATTAAATGTATAATTAGAACTTATTGATTATGCATTTCATGTATCATTCATTCGACAGTACACACCATGTCATAAGATTAACAATTATATATTAAATTAATTTCCATTTTAAAAATTTGAAGAATGCATGGGGTTGCTTCCAAGTACACTTGAGAACTTCATTAATTTTAAATGAAATTAATTTTGTTTAAAATTATAGATGATGGTGAGTTAAGGATGGTTGGATAGAATTAATATAAATTTAATTAATTGGATTAATTTGTCATGTATTATCTTAATTAAATAATGGATCAAAGTAATTGATGACAAGATTGAAAATGTATACTTTTTTCTTGATTCTTGGATGATCATGAGATTAGACCAACCTTTGTGTGTGATTATTTTATTTTAATTTATCACGGTTAAATTATTATTAATGGCATGTTTTTCATCCCATCCTCATTATTATATAAGGGATTTTGTGTCATTGGTTTCTTTTATGCAAACTCCCTTTATCCAAATCCATTCGATCCCCTCACCTGCACGTGAATAAAATATTATGTAAGGATGGGGATACCAAGAGAGTGGAGGTGGTATGAGTCAAGGATATGAGATTAAACCAATTGAGGTGATACATAGAAGCCAAAGTTGAATATAGAAACATGAACCAAGATACAGTTCAAGGTATTTTTCCCTAGGGTTGAGGGTTAGTTTATCATCCTCTAGATAAAATAACCACTAGAAAAATCTCATGACCATGCCACTTAAATTTTATTTATGTTAGTTTCATGGTTGATTATTTATGTTTATTAATTCTATATGATCACCTAAATAAATGAATTAACAAGCACGTAAGATAAAATAAAATATAATTAGATTATGCATAAATGTTTTATCAGGCATGGTTAATCACTTAAGTAAAATCTACTTAATACTAATAAGGAATGTAAAAAAGATAAAATGAGATTTATGAATAAGGATAAAATCCCTCAAATAAAATCTTAAGTCGCCTTATCCATCCACTAATTAATCTAGAATTGACCTCATAGTTCAAAATAATTGACCAACCCAAGTTGGGGTGATTTCAATTATCATGGAAATTTTAAATTGAAGTTTTGGGTTGACTTAAATTAGTTTACATAAAGGGTTGAATGCCCAAGAAGGACTTGGTGTAACTAAGAGTAAAAGGTTTAAGAAATCTTAACATAAGATTTTATGATCAAGGAGTCTTCTCAATAGATTAAGGAACTACAAGTTAATATAGTTGGCATGTTACACTAACCTAAAATAATTCAAATAGATTTTTAGGCCCAATTATGGGTTATGAGAATGGAATATAGATTTTTGTAACTTGAATATATAAGCAAAAAGATATTTAGAAACTGATGGCGAGGGATATTAGGATTCAAAAAATAGTGATATATTAATAAGAATTTAATTAATTTTAAATTTATTAATCTATTTTTTAATCAAAATAAGTACCAATTTTCTACTCTTAAATTACAGAATTGGAAAATAAAACACTATTGACAATATCAATGTGATCCATACTAGATAAGGATAATATTCTCACCACCATGAATTTTCAGGAATGGTATAGGTGCTTGCACGTTATACTATTCCATGGATGGAAATTATACATGTTGGAAGACCCACTTCCTGAGTTCATTTACAAAGAGGCTAATGAGGAAGAAGTATCTGTCTATATGAATAATTTTGATGATATTATGGATGTCTAATGTTTCATGTTATACTCCATATCCAATAAAATTCTAAATCAATATGAGGATATGGATGCGTATAACACCATTTCTAACCTTAAGGGTCTCTATCAAGAGAAGGTGAGATCAAAGAGATGTGAGATCTCCAATGCACTATTCATGTGAATATTGGGAGAGTTGGTGCTAGTTGGGGTGCATGTAGTCAATATGATTGGATATATTGAGTTCTAGAACATCTTAGGTTTTAAGATATTTGATGATCTTCCCACAGATCTCATTATGTACACATTACCCAAAAACTTCTCTAGTTTTATTTTGAATTATAATATGATCAATAGTGATAAGACACTATTGGAACTTCTTACACTTATTCTACAAGTTAATAAAGACATGGGGTGTGAAAAACCCACTGTACAAATGGTAAATAATAAGAGGAAGAACAAGACAAAGGAGATAAAGACTTATTCCAAGTCTAAGGCTCTGGAGAACCATCCTTAGAAGAAGAAGAAGATCCAAAGGTAAGAAAAGGAACATGATGCAATATGTTTTTCATGTGGAAAGTAGGGACACTAGAAGAGGAACTGCACCCAGATAAATTAGCAAGGGAAAGCTTTATGTGCATTCATTACAAGTGTAATATTTCTATATCTATATATTCTTTATTAGATAATTCATGTGGTGCTCACATTTGTATCCAAATATAAGAACCATGTAGATTTTGGAAGGTTGAAAGAGGTGAGGTGGATCTTTGTGCTTCCAATAGAGTGAGTCTCTCTGCTATATCTATTAGAGACTACCATATCACATCATTGAAAAGATTTATTTTGGTTTTAAAGAATTTTTATTATATGAATAGTGTTACCAAGAGTATTATTTTCATTTCTTACTTAGATATGGATGGATTCATTTTCATCTTTAGAAATAAAGGATGATAATTTTATAAAGATAAAACATGTTATGTCATGACATAGATAAATAATGATATTTGTGTATTAAATTATGAATTTTTTTTTGAAAATTGATAATGAAACTAATACACGACTCATATGACACTCAGTTGTGGCATCACTATCTTGGTCATATAAATGAGAAGTGTTTGACAAAGCTCTATCAAGATGTCCATTTAGACTCTTTTAATCTAAATTCACTAGAAATATGTCATGCTTATTTATAAGAAAAAATTACCAAACCAACATTTAGTGGTCATGGTGAAAGGGCCACAAATCTTTTAGAATCTATACACACCGATGTCTATGGGCCTTTTTAAAATATTCTAGAGGTGTATGTTCATAATTTATTACTGTTACTGATGACTTGACCAGTTATGGTTAAATATACTTGATGAGGTATAATTTTGAATCCTTTGAAAAGTTCAAAGAGTTAAATAATGAATTTGAGAATTATATTGTTAATAAGATAAAGAAACTATGATCAGATCAAGGTGGTGAATATCTTAACCAAGAATTTATTGAATTTATATGGGAGTATAAGATTTTATCTCAACTCACTCCACCTTACACACCATAATGGAATGGTGTTAGTGAAAGGAGGAACAATACCTTATTGGGCATTGAATCGCCCACATGAATTATTGAAATTGTGTGGGATGAGGTCACATTAGAATTTATTATCCCAAACTACCCTTACTATTAGGGAATAGTAAAGTGGTAGTTTGAGGTTGATCCTATGAATACTATTGGCAGGTCAACAACCAATCAAAAAAAACCCTTGGAAGGATTACTCAACTTTCACTCTTCAGGTTTGGTGTTTACTAAGACTATGTAGTTTGGTGTTTACTTTAAAAAAATAAATAAGGGAACATGATCAATTTCTGGGCTCTTGACAAAAGATAATTCTATATTTAACTCGGAATGGTCCTATGGATTAGGTTACAAAGCAGTGAAAAAGTCACCAATTTGTTTTGGTCAAACCAATCAGATCTACCTATACTGAAACTATCCCGTGGTTAGGGTATAACTAAAAACCTAAGTGAATTAATCTTGGATTCTATACAAAAAAGTGTCACAGGCTAATGGTAAAAATCATGCTCAACTCCAATTAGTTCAGGTTTATTCAATCGCACTTCCCATAGTCAAGGTTGTGTGAAATAATGTGATGAAAAATTATTATTAACCTGATTACTAGCCATAGGGTTACCAAGGTTCAATCTAAATATTCATTAGGTTTGTAAACACCCCCACTCTCAACGCATAACCCTATATGTATTATCCACACATGGATATTATGATCAAAATCAAGGAAATATTAATCATGTTGTGCATAATCATAAAAAAGTTGAAAAAGAGACAATACAAGATCAAACACGCAAGAATCAATATCAAACAATTGGAAACAATGAAAACCTAACTAGGAACTGAATTTTCATGAAGAAAAATTAAATAATGATAAATTTGAAATCAAAACAACTAAGAAGAAATCACAAACTTACTATTGATGAAGAACATATGAAGAATGATGCAAGAATCAGTGAAGAAGGATAGGTGGTGATGGAAATAAGCATTAGAAATGGTAACATGATTGAAATGGACAAGGATGGATGTTAAAGGATTAAAAACTCATAAATATTTGATAAAATAATGAAATGAATGAAAGTAATTTATTCTAGTAAGAATATGAATGGAAACAGGAGAAGAAAAATGGGCTAAAACTAAAAGTGTGAATCTCTATGTTGCGTGCGGAGCAATGTAAATACAAATGGGACCAAAAATTACATGACATGAAAGTCATGCACATCGTGTACTAGCTTAAATAAATTAGTTATCAACATCTAAACATCATGTAAGTTGGTTAAAAACCATGTAATTCATATCCAATTTCCCACCAAATAATCTCTTTGTATCTTTTACCTAAAGTGGCCTTGAAACTTGCATGTCATACAATCTCTACATGTCGTGTATGAAATTCACTTTTGGTGGGATTTTGATTTTTAAAAGCTTCACATCATGTAATGGTTTTACACACTATGTATTGCTTTCATGTCATGCAGAAGCTTTATGAGTTGGTCTGCCATCCTACATGCATGCTGTGAATGAATCCTACACGTCGTGTATGTGATACAAGACATGTAAAGGCTATTTTGGAACTTTTTAATAATTTATTCCTTTAAGTATATAATTCCTAATTCCTATAAAAACAAACCAAGACCCAGTTCATTATCAAATATTTCATGAATAAACATTAAATAAATGTATCCAAAATGTATATTAAATTTGAAATAATAAAATTCCCCCATACTTGAACAATTGATTGTCCTCAAGAAAAAACATCTCAATAAGGATTCCAAAAGAAACAATTTTTAAAATAGGAAACATGAATTAAAACTAGGAAAATAAAACTTAGTGTAAGTAGAAAAAGTAAATCCTATGGAATCAGTCATACAGAGAAAATCAGTGATACCACATAGTTCAGTTCTTTATTCAGATTCTTATTCTTTTAATTACAATTTAATAAGTGTTTCTTAAATTCAATACCCATTTTTAAATTTACCTCATAATAAATTTTCTCTCATAACTTATGATAAAATGTAACTGGAGTTATGCTCATACTTTGAGTACATGTTCCTAACCATAGGCTTGAATTTGTTTTATCATCCCCAATCTGTTAATACAAATACAAAATCAATCATGAGGGATTCAACAAAAAGGGTTTAGTTAACTCTGAGGCTGAGGGAAGGTGGTTAGAAAGTGAAAATCAATCTCAAAATAAGGGTAATATCTAAAGTATAATGCATGATAAATGTAAACAGTGCAATGAATTGGCTTCTCTAAGATCAAAAGGTGTTCATTCTCCAAGCATCTCAAGTAGATCCATGATTACATCAAGTGTGCATAAAAATGTAGCATGTTCCTTTATTTTTATGTTTATTTTATTTATTTTTAGAAATTCATGTTTAGGCCAGATCTTAAATACATCCACTAATCACATATGATCTTTTAGAGGATTTATCAGTTTGGAAATGGTGATTTTTGACCTTCCTAAAACACAACCCAAAATCTTTTTTATTTATTTTTTCCTTTTATATTTTTTTAAAGGAACAATGTATGTGTAAAATTACAAGAGTAAACATGGATCACATCATATCAGTAGTGAAAATTCCACAGTAAATCTTCTCAAAAATATCATCTTATATCTATCAGTAGTGAAAATTCCCCCACACTTGTTCAAAGTATAATCATGTATAATACCAAGACTAGGGTAGGAAGGGATAATCAACTTGAAATGGATCCATCCTAAAAAGTTTATTCATCAAAACTACAGGCTAAATAAATAAATATGTAAGGTGAGTATCAAGAAATAGTGGATCAATAAAGATTGCCTCAATCATATTAAAATTGTATTTGTTCAACAATATACTCAATAAGATCCCAATGCATGTTATGACAAGTTTACATGACCCAAGTGTCTCTCAAGAAATTTGTTTAGAAAATAATATGAGATAATGGGTCTAGAATACTCTTATGAATGAGAGTGTGAAAAAATAACTAGAAATCACTCATGGTATAAAACTCAGTAATAAGTTAATTAAAAGAAATTTATTTTTTTTGAATTTTGAATTAAATTACTAAACTCACCAATCATTAAAAAAATTTAAAAATGAGTAAAACATGGATTTTAACAATTTCCGACCTAAATTTGTATTTTATTTAAATGAGTACAAAGATTTTTTAGGTTTAAATAATTCTTTTAATGCAAAATGTCACCTAGATTGGTGAAAAAAGCAATAATCTAAGTGTATCTACTATAAAGATCAAGGAAGACTCCCCCACACTTAAAATGAGACAGTGTCCACACTATCATAGAAAGCATATTGGGAGATATATCACATATATAGTATAGGAAAAATGAAATGGAAACTTTGAAATTGAATTTAGGGAATCAAGAGATCCCTGTAATGAGTGTTATGTCATGGGGAAATTTGGTGGATAATGATGTAAAATTGGGATACCTACATAATTTTTTAGAAAGAAAAAACTTGTACTAGATAAAACATTAGTCCATAAGGTTTAAAAAATATGAAAGTAGTGAAATGGGAAAGTGCACATAGTTAATAGTAATTAAAATCAGCTCATATACATGCATATATGTGGGTATAATGAAGTTAAAATTGACCTATGAACAAACATTCTACTAAAAATAAAAAATCTTAAGTACATGAGTGAAAGTATAGAAACAAATAAAATATGGGTTACCTTCCATAAAGCGCTAACAATGACATTCTCATCCATACTTGTTTTTGTTCATGTGAATTTTAGAGTGACAAAACACCTTTCTTGGAAGGGTTCTAAGTATTTTTCATCCTTTGACAATTAACCTTGAATGGTTTTTATTCACCTTTCTAAATATCGATAGTTCCATAAGGGAAAACTGTAATGACTTAGTAAGGACCTGCCTATTGAGATTTTAACTTTCCAATAAATAATTTTAATTGAGAATTTAATAATAGAACTTTATCCCCACAAGTGAATATTCGACGTTTGATTCAATTATCATGAAACTTCTTTGTCTTTTCTTAAAAAATTCTGACATTTTCATTAGAATACTTCCTGGTTTCTTCTTGATCATCTATTTTAAGTATTCATACCTCTTTATATTTCTAAGAATCCATGTTCAAATTTTTGTTTTACCAAAAATATTTTTACTCTAATTCCACTGGCAGGTGGCATGGATTTCCTTACACCAGTTGGAATGGGGTAGTTCCAATGGATATTCTGTAGGCTATGAAATATTCCCAAAGTTCATCATCTAGTTTGACACTCCAATACTTTCTACTAGTGTTCAACTTCTTCTCAAGTATTTTTTTAGTTTCCTTGTTTTACACTTCAAATTTACTACTTATTTTTATTTGGTAGGAAGTATCAGTATTATATAAAATTCCATAATTTTCAAGAAAGACTTTCATAATAGTATTGGTGAAATGATTTCCCCAATCACTAATGAGTAATCAGGGAAATCTAAATTTGGAGAAGATATTTTTCTTTATAAAATTCATTACCACCGTTTCTATGTCATGAGTAGTGTCTTTGGCTTCAACCCATTTTGAGATGTAGTTAACTCCGACTAGGATGTGAAAATTACTATAAGAATTAGGGAATGGTACCATGAAATCAATTACCTATACATAAAAGAGTTTGACTTAAAAGATGGTATTTTGAGGCATTTTGTTTCTTTTTTCTATGGTCCCTATACACTGACATTAATCGCAGGTTTAACAAAATTTTCTTACATATTGATAAAGAATGGGCCAAAATCTTTTAAGGATTTTAGTCATGGAATGTTCAGGTACATGATGCCCTCCTATTGGTGATGTATGGAACATGTTAATAACACAATGTTATTTTTCTTCTAGAATGCAGTGCCACATTAATCCATTGACACAATGCTTAAAAATTAGTGAATCATCCCAATAGTAATGTGAGTCTTTAGCTAAAAATAAATTCCTCTATTGAAAGGTAAAGTCCGGGTAGAGTGATCCCATGAAGAGATAATTTGAAATATATGAGAACCATGGTCGAGCTTGGGTATTTATCATGAGATTTTTTTCATCAGGTAAGTCATCCTAAATGTCAATAATATCATAATATTTGATGTTGGTCAGTAGTGGTCTGGATAAATTGTCTACGATGGTGTTATCAGTTCCTTTTGTGTCCTTGATTATGTTGTCAAACTCTTGAAATAGTAGGACCCATCATATCAAACATGGTTTGGAATCCTTTTTGTTTAGTAGATATTTAAGTGTTACATGATTAGTGTAGACTACTACTTTTGATAATTCAAGGTATAAGAGAAATTTTTCAAAAGAAAAAATGACTACCAGAGGTTTATTTTCTATAGTTTTATAATTTACCAAAGTGTCATTAATTGTATGACTAGCATAGTAAATGGGACAAAATATATTTCTGAATCTCTACCCTAATACAGTGACAATAGTTAAGTCACTTGCATCACACAACAATTTGAAGTCCTTGGTCCAATCCGATGAAATCATGACTAGAGCGGCCACCTGATTATTCTTTAGGATATGGAAGGCCCATCGAAACTCTTTAGTGAACTCAAAAATAGTTTCTTTTGACAATAAGTGTGTTAAAGGATGGGATACATTCATAAAGTTTTTAACAAAGCAAATATAGAATCCTATATGGACCAAATTGATCCTTATTCTTTTTACTATTGTAGGATCAAGTAAGTCTTTTATAACTTTTATTTTAGTTGGGTCAAATTCCATGGATTTTTTGGAGATTTTATGTTTGAGGACTATGCCACCTTGGACCATGAAGTGACAGTGTTCCCAGTTTAATACAAGAATTTTTTCTTTACAGTGTTATAAGAATTTCTACAAATTTCTCAATCACACCTCAAATGATCTACCATAAACTGAAAAATCATCCATGAAGATTTCCAGGAATTTTTCTACCATATCATGGAATATATGTGTCATGAAACATTAAAAATTTATTGGTGTGTTACACATACCAAATGTCATAT
This sequence comes from Viscum album, assembly GCA_963277665.1. Taxonomy (NCBI): domain Eukaryota; kingdom Viridiplantae; phylum Streptophyta; class Magnoliopsida; order Santalales; family Viscaceae; genus Viscum; species Viscum album. The sequence continues at coordinate 1,886,574,728 of OY728132.1, forward strand.
ATTGATAGGAAAAGGTTCCAAAGGGACAAGTGAACATAGTTTTGGATTGGTCATCTATATTGACTACAATTTGATTGTATCCTGAATATCCATCCAGTAAGCAATATAATTCGTTCCCTGATGGTCTTTCCAAAATTTGATCCATAAAGGGTAGTGGAAAATTTTATTTTTAGGTTTCTATATTGATATTCATATAATTTATGCATACTTTACATATTTTGATAGTTTGTGTAGAGATAAACTCATCTTCATCATTTTTCACAATAGTTAGGTCACCCTTATTTGGAATGACTTACAACAAACTTACACATTAACTATCAGATATTGAAAATATGATCCCATCATCTATAAGTTTTAGCACTTCTTTCTTGAACACCTCTTTCATTGGTGGTGTGAGTTGCCTATGGGGTTGTAATTTGGGTTTAACACCTTTTTCTAAAAAAAATTTGTGGGTGAAGATTGTGGGGATGATCCCTTTAAGGCCATCCACTCCCCAAGCTATTGAGTTTTTATGACTTTTTAGGGATTAAATAAAATTTCCTTCTATTATTAGGTCAGTTATGAGCTGATAATGAATGGAAGTATTTCCACAGTCTCAAGGAATTAGTAATTGAGTTTCCTCGGCAAATGTTTTAATTCCAATGTTCGTAGCATAATGATAGAAGGTATAAATGATGGAATAATGTCCCTCATCAATGGTTAAAAGTAGTTTGAATTATTATGATTTTTTCCTCATCTTCATTAGGGGGAAGGGTCTCCCTATCATCCTCAATGGTCATAAACTCATCTCCTTCATCAGTATGAAATATGGATTGACAATCAAAAGAATCATTACCTTTCTTGGAATCCTTTACTAAGTTGAAAACAACCTTTTCATACCTAACTATAAATATGATTATCCCTTGGTTAATGTCTATTAAAGACTTTATTGTTGCTAGAAATGTTCTTTCAAGAATAATTTGAACGTATCCTTCTTATTTAATGTCTAGAATTAGAAAATTTGTATGAAAGATAAACTTGCGAACCTTAACTAAGATATATTCAACAAGTCCTTAAGGGTGATTGACTGAGTAGTTATCTAGTTAAAGTACCTCTCTTGTTGGTTTTAATTCTTTGATCCCTATATTCTTGAGAACACTCATAGAAATGAGATTTATGATTGTTCCTAGGTCACATAATTCTCTTTCTAAGTTGCATTCCCTTATGGTGTAAGGGATTGAGAAACTATTAGGGTCTCACATCTTTGGTGGAAGCTTATATTGAATGACTATGGAGAATTACTCATTTAGGTAGATAACTCCCAGGTCTTTCATCTTCCTCTTTTTTGATAGAGGTTCCTTTATGAATTTCTCATAAGCCTACATTTGGGAAATGGATTTGACAAATGAAATGTTGATATGAAATCACATGAAAATTTCTAGAAACTTTTTCTTTTATTCCTAGATCTTTCCTTTCCTTATTATTTTTGGAAATGGTATATTGGGTTTATATTCTAGTGGTCCCATATAAACCTATTACTTCTTAGGATGTTATTGTTTTGGGATTTTTTGCAGTTATTTTTTGATTCTAGACTCGTTTATTTAACCGCTTCCTTTGTGTTATAATTGTCATCTTCAGTGATGTTAGTTTCCCATTTCTTAGGTCCCTATAGATTATAATCCTTCTATTTTAATGGGTTTTTAATGTCTAGTACTTTAACACTCTTAATAACCACTCCCTTTAAATCTTATATTTGGCACATTATAATGTTACCAAGCAATGTACCTGGTAGTTTTTCTCATAAAGTTTTCAAAATTTGAACCATTTGGTGCTCTAGGTTTCACATGGATGCTATTTAGTTTTTCAATTTTTCCTCTTGGGTTTTCATCATTTGATATTATTTATGCATGAAGGCGATGAACATGTTTTCAAGATTATTTTGGAGAGGTTGGGTATTGTGGTGGTGGTCTTAGTGAATTATATTGGAATTGCTATTATTGTGTTGGTGGTTACTAATGAGATCTAGGAAAAGGTTATTGGAATTGTTTTTGCAGTCAAGGATATGGAACTTGTGGTGGGTACCCAGGTGGTACTTGGTTTATTTGTGGAATATATCCAATCCTCTATTATGGTCGAGGAGATGGACCTTGTGGTGGTTACTAAGGTGGTCCTTGGTTTTTTTGCGGCACATGTCCACTCCTCATCTAAAATTACCTGGATGACATACGACATCTTGAGCATGAGTCCACCATTAAAATCAGAATCTACCATAGTTTAGGAATTATGATGAATTCCTTGATAAAATGTCTAAACCTAAAGCCACACATCTAGTCTATTATGTGGTCATTTCCAGGTTAGCTCCTTGAATCTATCTCATGCTCCCCACGACGATTCTCCATTCTCTTGGATGAAGTTTAGAATTTCATTTTGAAGCTTCCAAGTCCATATTGGTAGGAAGTAATTGTCTAGGAACTTCTTTTCTAATTCATCCCAAGTCATGATTGACTTGATAGATTGACTTTTTAGCTAGTCCTTGGATTTATCATGCAAGGGAAAATGGAATAATCTTAAGTGAATGGTGTCTGATGATTTCCTTGGTTGTGAAAGGTGTCATAAACCTCAAGAAAGTTTGAAATGTGCTTGTGGGGGTCTTAAATTTGAATCCCAATAAACTTATCCATATTCTAGATCATATGAATGAGTCTAGGTTTGATCTAAAAAGTGTTCCCTGAATTAAAGGGTGCACAATACTGGGTGCAACACAACTAAGGGATGATAAATCGTAGTCCATAATGGTGTTCTCCTTAATCACTAGTAGCTCATCCTAATTTTTAGGCGACACATACTAAGGGTATTGAAAGGGTATGGTGAAAGATTGTTATGCTCTTCTACTATGAAGTAACAATGTGCAATAACAGTTCTATTGACATCATGATTGAATATAAGTTGTTCTTGTGCATATAGACTTCTTGAGTGAGTTAAGGGGCCCTAGAGCATGCACTAGCCATAGAAAAAGTGATAAATAAAGAGAAAGGTAGAGATAAATAGAGATAGATAGAGAGATAGAAAGAGAGAGAAAAAAGGAAAGGAGAAGGAAAATAAGAAAGGGGTAGGGGTGAGGTAATCTGAGTTTTTATTCGAAGTTCACTATTCTTGAGAAACAGTTTTCCCTGACAATGGTTCCAAAATTTGACTCAACTACACATGTCATTAAAATCACATAGGCTGAAATCAGATTTGAATTTATTGTCCCAAAATACACTTACTACTAGGGCATAATAAAGTGGCATTTCAAGGTTTATCCCATGAAGACTACTGGCAGACCAACAACCAATCGAACAAAATCCTTGGAAGGATTCCTCAACTTTCACTATTTAGATTTGGTGTTTACTGAGACTATGTAGTTTGGTTTTTACTTCAGATTAATAAATAAGGGATAAAGAACAATTTTAGGGATCTTGATGAAAGATAATCCTAGATTTAACTTTGAATAGTCCTATGTATTAGGTTGCAAAGCAGTGAAAAAGGAACCAATTGGTTTTGGTAAAATCAATTGGATCTAATTATGCTACAACTATCCCATGGTCATGGTATAACTAAAAAACTAAGTGAATTATGCTTGGATTATATGAATAATGTGTCACCAGATAAGGTTCATAGTTATTATCAACTAGAATTAGGTTAGGTTCATTCAATTTCACTTCCCTTGTTCAAGGTTGTGTGAAATAATATGAGTAACAATTATTATTAAACTAATTACTATCCATGGGGTTACCAAGGTTTAATCTAAAGATTCATTAGATTTTAAAACACCCCTACTCTCAACCCCTAACCCTAGGTGGATTATCTGTGCATGGAGGTGATGATAAAAATCAAGGAAGTATTAAGCATGCTATGCATAATCATAAAATATTTGAAAAAGAGACAATCTAGGATTAAACAGGTAAAAATCAATATAAAACAATTAGAAACAATGAAAATCCAACTAGAAAATGACTTTTCATGATGAAACAATGAATAATGTAAAATATGTAATAAAGAAATTTAAGAAAAAATCACAAAATTATTGCAGATGAAGAACATACGAAGAATGATGCATGTGTCGATGAATAACAGCAGGCAGTGATGGAAACGAGCATCAGAAATTGTAGTAGGATTGAAATGACCAAGGATAGATGTAAAATGATTAAAAACTCACAAATATTCGATAAAAAAATAAAAGTAATGAAAGGAATCTAGTTTAGGATGAGAATTAATGAAAAAATGGGAAGAAAAACTAGATAAAACTAAAAGTGTGGAGATCTATATTATGCGTAGAGCACTACAAATATAAATAGGCCTGAAAATTACATAACATGCAAGTCCTACACGTTGTGTTCTGGCTTAAATGACTTTTTTCTTGACATATTCACATCATGTAAGTTGGTTTCATGCCATGTAATTCAGATCCACCTTTCCTTCCAATAAATCTATTCATATCTTTGACTGAGTGAGGCCTCGAAACTTGCACATCATGTATGAAATTCACTTTTGGTGGGATTTTTATTTTTGAAATTTTTACATCTTGTAATGGTTTTACACATGTTTTATTGTATTCACGTTATGCATAAGATTCACGGGTTGGTCTTCTATCCTGTAGTCATGCTGTGAATGAAGCTTACATGTCATGTATGTGATACACGACGTGCAAAGTCTATTTTTGGCACATTTTGAACATTTATTCCTTTAAGTCCAGACTTCCTAATTCCTATGAAAACAAAACAAAACCAAGTGAATTATTTAATATTTCATATATAAACATTAAATAAATGAATCCAAAATTTATATAAAATTTTAGCTAATCAGACATGGTAAGGATGATGATGAGTCACACAAGTCATCCATTATCATTTTGGGGATATTCATTATATAAAACATTATACTTACTAAACTGAGAACCTACTAAAGTGGAAAATGGTATTCCCTTTAAGTTATAGAGTGAAAATAAACTCATTTTTCACATGTTTGTGTATGGGGTTGTGAGGAATTTGTTAAGGCTAGCTCAAGTAACAAATTAGTACCTAGGGGCATAAAGTGTATCTTTAGAGGGAATCCAAAGGAAATAAGTGGATGAGATATATACAACTCTTCATATAAGAAAGTAAATATCATAAGACAAACCATATTTATTGAAAGGTAGCACATCCTCATGGAGGATAGTTGGATCAAGATTGAATTTGATGAAGTTAATGCTTAAGATACATAAAAATTTCTATTAGAATCGATTACACAGGTCCCTATGGAATATGTTATTCCTGAAACACAAGTATTACATAAGATTATAAGACAGGTAAGAGAACTTTAGAGATATCGTTTTTTGGTCAGTGATTATGGTGACTCGTTATTGGTTGGAAATGATGATTCTATCACCTATAAAGAGGTAGTATAGAGATTAGTGGCTACAAGATGGAAAGAATCCATGAATTATGAGATGGATTTAATGTATCAAAACCAATTTTGGGTTTTTATTGATCCATCAGTTGATGTAAAATCTATTAGGTGTAAATGAGTATTCAATACAAATATGGACATGGAAGGTAAAGTGAATACCTATAAAGCACAACTAACAGCTAAGGGTTTAGACAATGTCAAGGCATTAACTATGACAAAATCTTTTCTCTAGTTTCCATGTTTAAATACTTTATAATCCTTATTTTCATAATAAATTACCATGAATATGAAATTTGGACAATGGAGATAAAAAATCCATTCCTTAATGGGAACCTTCAAGAGGATGTGTATATGACACAACCAGAAGGGTTTGTGACTCCAAAAACGATAAAAAGGTATGAAATTCATAAAGATCCATTTATGAATTAAAGAAAGCATCCTAGTAATGGAATATTCAATTCAATAAATCCATGAAGGAATTTGGTTTAATTAATAATGAATGTGATCCATGTGTTTACAAGTGGTTTAGTGGAAGCATAGTTATTTTCATTGTAGTATATGTTAATGATATATTACTAATTGGAAATGATATTCCATCATTACAAGATGTTATGAAATGATTAAGAAAGTTATTCTCTATAAAGGACTTAGGTGAAGCAACCTACATTATAGGGATCAAGATATGTGTGATAGATCTAAGAGGCTACTCAAACTAAGTTAAAGTATATATATTGACCAAATACTGAATAGGTTTAGTAAGGAAAAATAAAAGATGGGATTGGTTCCAGTGTCACATGCTATACATATTTCAAATAAAATGTGTTCTCAAACACAAGAAGAAAGAGAGAGAATCAATAAGATATCATATGACTCTACGATAGAATCTATCATGTATGTCATGTTATATATGAGGCTTGATATTTTTTTCTTTGAGCATGGTAGGTAGATATAAAGAAGATCCAGGTGAACATCATTGGGTTGTTTTTAAGACTATCCTTAAGTATCTAAGGAAAACTAAGGATATGTTCTTAGTGTGTGGAAGAGATGAAGATCTATTCATTAGGGGTTATATAAATTCTAGATTTTAGAATGATCATAATGATCAGAATTCATAATCTAGATATATCTTTTGTCTCCATAAAGGATCTATGAGATGGAAGAGTTCAAATAAACGAGTTGTTATTGATTTTACAGTAGAGTCGGATTATATTATGGATTCTGACGTAGCCAAGGAAGCAGTTTGGATTCACAAATTTGTATAATATCTTGACATGGTACCTAAAAATAAATATATTATCATATTTTACTGTGATAACACTACAATGATGGCTCTCTAGAAGTGCCAAGGTCACACCAAAGGATAAATCACATACTTTAGAAGTTTCATCTCTTGAGGGATTTTTTCCAACAAGGTGAAGTTACACGAAGCAGAGTATCCATAGAGGAAAATATGGTAGCCCCATTAATGAAGTCTTTATCTTAGTAGAAGAATGTGTATCATGTGAGAGATAGTGGATTGAAAGCTGTTATTAGTCGGCTCTAGTGAAAGTGGGAGTTTATTAGATTTGGTGCCCTAGAACCAAATTTTTTAGTACTTGATTATTATTTTTAATTAAATAAGTTTTCTTATCACGTATTTTTTTATTATTTTTCATTATATTTGTTTTTGATAATGTCCTTAGAATATATATGTCACACTAAAAGGTTATAGAATTTACCTGCTATGATGAGAATCTAGAGGTGCCGCAACATTATTCTTGAACCTTATTTTATGGCTAGATGATATTTTCTAATGAGACATAGAAAATATAGGATATTGGTGGTAGGATGATTATCATGGTGTTTTTCCTTGATAATCTCCAAGATAGGAGGTTATGAGAACATGTCTGTTAATAGGAAATCCACATTTTTATGTGTCATTGGATGTTCCTATCTATGAACATGTGTATTGATTCTTAGACTTTAAGATTATAATTAATGGATATCATGACTTGAATACTTCAATGCATTGGTGAAAATTGTGATGAAATATGTTCATGGTGAAGTAGGATACATTGGGTGTGTCACAAATGATATAACATTAATTGATAATGCAAGAAAGGATTTTCCCCTTTTGTATCTTGAAAAAAGTTAATATCTTAGGAACTTTGATGGGAATGGAACTACGTGAATAAATCCATGTCTATAGTGTCTTATGGAAAAGTTCATTTTCAAAAAGTCAAACAAAAAGACATCGAGCATATAGGTTAATGGCATTGGAATACAACTTTCTTGATTTGATATATTGTGATAAAAGAATTATATTACACGACAGATGTTCAAAGTTGGTTGGATGTCATTACGACATTAAATTCCTTCTATATGGAATCCTTGACATGTTTCTTGATGATAACCTTGGACTTTAGGCAGTTATTCCTAATGCCACTAAAAAGAGGCCAAGAAGGTCACACACTAAGTGTATCTTCAATCTTAGTTAAATTATAGCATTGAATTTAATAAGTTGGAATAAACAATATTTATTCAGGTTTGGTTGATTTCCATAATTTATCACAAGTTATTCAAAAGAATAATTGAGTTAAATAATAATAATAAATATGAGTTTTCAAGTTTGGAAAATAAAATATTTATTATATTTATCATAGAATAATGCAGTGAAATTTATTTAATTAAATAGTCATTATTCAAGGATCGGTAAATGTTGATGAGGGAAAGCAGACCATGTTTAATGGTCTGGATAGTACACTATGGGAAAAACAATCTTTTGCGACAGGGTATTTGCGACGGGAATTAATCCCATTGCAAATGGTCCATCCTAGGGGTTATTTGAGACAGGGGGTTCGTCCTGTGGAAAATAAAAAGTTATTTGCGACGGGATTTGGGGTCCCGTTGCAAAAGGTAATGCGCGCTTTGGCGTGCATCCCATGCCAAAGCGCGAGAAGGTTATTTGCGACGGGGGGGGGGGGGGGGGGGGTCCCCGTCACAAATAGTGTGTCAGTTGAAGGGTATTTGCGACAGGTCCCGTCGCAAATATCGGCGATGGTAAATGAGTTCTTACGATGGGATCCTATCCCGTCGCAAAAGGTGTGTCAGCATGTCACTTTTTGCGACAGGGCCTGTCGCAAATAACCTTTTGACTGCCACCCGTAATTAATGCGGTCGAAGGTATTTGTGACGGGTCCCATCACAAAAAGTGCTTTTTGCGATGGGAATCCTGTCGTAAATAGATCCATCGCAACTAATCTAACCTATATATACCCCCTCTATTTTTCTTTCCCTTCCTCTCATTTCTCACTTCCTCTCTCTCACTAAACTCGAATTTTAGAGTGAAAATTTCTCTGAGTTAATTTTTTTTACGGAAAAGTTTTGAAGGCGTTTACATCAATAGGATATCAAGTTTAAAGGTATTTATATTTTATTTAATTTAGTATTTATTTAATTTTTTTATGTTAATTTTAATTATTGTTGATTAGTTGTAATTAAATTAGATTTAAATTGTTTTGTTATATGTATTTTAGTAATAAATAGTAATAAATAGTAATAATTAGTAGTAATTGATGGTAATTAGTACTAATTAGTAGTAATTGATGGTAATTAGTACTAATTAGTAGTAATTGATGGTAATTAGTAATAAATAGTACTAAATAGTACTAAATAGTAGTAATTAGTAATAAATATTAATAATTAAGAATAAATAGGAATAAATAGGAATATAGGAATAAATAGGAATAATTACTGATAAATATGAATAATTAGTATTAAATAAGAATAATTAGTAATAAATAAGAATAATTAGTAATAAATAGAAATAATTAGTAATAAATAGGAATAATAGGAATAATTAGGAATAAATAGAAATAATTAGGAATAATTAGTAATAATTAGTAATAAATAGGAATAATTAGTAATAAATAGGAATAAATAGGAATAAATAGGAATAAATAGGAATAATTAGTAATAAATAGGAATAAATAGTAATAATTAGTAATAATTAGTAATAATTAGTAATAAATAGGAATAAATAAGAATAAATAGGAATAATTAGTAAAAATAGTAATAAATAGAAATAAATAGTAATAAATAGGAATAAATAGGAATAAATAGGAATAAATAGGAATAAATAGTAATAAATAGTAATAAATAGTAATAATTAGTAATAATTAGTAATAAATAGCAATAAAAAGTAATAAATAGTAATAAATGGTAATAAATAGTTTTAAATATGAATAAATAGTAATAAATAGGAATAAATATGAATAAATAGGAATAAATAAAAATAAATAGGAATAAATAGGAATAAATAGGAATAAATAGGAATAAATAGGAATAAATAGGAATAATTAGTAATAATTAGGAATAATTAGGAATAATTAGTAATAATTAGTAATAATTAGTAATAATTAGTAATAATTAGTAATATTTAGTAATATTTAGTAATATTTAGGAATATTTAGTAATAATTAGGAATAATTAGGAATAATTGGGAATAATTAGGAATAAATAGGAATAAATAGGAATAAATATGAATAAATAGGAATAAATAGGAATAAATAGAAATAAATAAGAATAAATAATAATAAATAGCCATAAATATCCATAAATATCCATAAATAGCCATAAATAGGAATAAATAGAAATAAATAGGAATAACTCAGAATAACTAGGAATAACTAGTAATAAATAGTAATAACTAGTAATCAATAGAAATAACTAGTAATAAATAGGAATCAATAGGAATAACTAGTAATCAATAGGAAAAAATAGGAAAAAATAGGAAAAAATATGAAAAAATAGGAAAAAATAGTAAAAAATATAAATAAATAGTAAAACTAATAACTTGTAATAACTTGGAACAATTTCCAGTGGATTGACGATACTCCTTTTGCTCGATTACTCTTCTCCTTTCAACTTTCACCGACTCAAAACATTATGAAAAGTATGCTTCTATGTATACATGAGTTTGAATATGCATTCGCAGGACCACATTTTTCATAATATGTTCAGGTGGTGACAGTTGCAAGAAGATGATTCATCGACGAAAAGAGGGCTCTTTTGTTCGATGACTCATTTACGTACATGTTTCTCACACAGAAATCACAATGAAGAATCTGCTCAGAGGTACACTTATACATTCTCGTATGCACGAGAATGAATAGGCGTAATTATGAGAAGATTCTTCATTGTGATTTCAGTGAGAGAAATTTTCAGGTAAATGAGCAGTCAGAAAAAAGAGAAGCCGTCAATCCACTAAAAATTGTTTCACCCAAAATTAGTATTTGCGACGGGACCTTTTGCGACGGGAGCCCGTCAAAAATAATCTAAATATAAATTTTTATTAATACTATTTGCGACGGTCCCATCGCAAAAGGTATATATATATATATATAATGTATATAATCGAAGGCTTAGTTACAACGAGGCAGTTTCCTGTCACAAATAGTATTTGCGACGGGTCGTCGCAAAAGGTTTATTTATATATATAATGTATATAATCGGAGGGTTATTTGCTACGGGGACCTTTCCTGTCGAAAATACGTTTTTTTGTGACGGGACCGTCGAAAAAAATAATATTTGCGACACCATTTTCTACAATGGGCTATTTACAATGGGGCCCCACCGCTAAAGACTATTTGCGATGGGATCCCGTCGTAAATAGCCCGTCGCAAATACCTCTAATTATAGTAGTGGTATAAATGATATTTATTTATATTCTTTATGCATCTCACATGTCAATAAATTAATAATAATAATAATAATGTTGGATATGGGGTCATTTAATAATATTAAAGATGGTTTGGGGCTTGTGTGTGATTTTTCAACCCTAAACCAAATATAATGAATATCTAATTATATAAATTTATTAATTAACTTTTGGTGTGAACAAAAGACAGAGAGACTCACTCAAGCCCTAGAGAGAGATCTAGAGATCTAGAGTTCCCTCTCTTCCTCCTATTTCAACCCTTTGAGAGAACACCAAGGGTTCTTCATCCTTCGTGAAGAATACTACTGTGGTCAGATACAAAAAACACAAGTGATCAGGAACAAACATTATAGAACCTGATGTTTCTATGAATTTGATCAGAGATTGTGGTGCATTTTAGATTAGAAATAGAGGGATTTTTCACTTGAATCCTACATCACAACAACAATGTGATGAATTCTATTCCATCATATCATCAATGAAAATATAATTACAAGTTGAGTTAATTCTATATCTACTCATAAATTAATTATAAATTACATGTGAAGATCCTCTCCCTATGGTTTTGGAATATTAATGTAGTCTATTAATCGACTATTTTTCATTGGACATGATCTCATGATTATGTAAAGCAACAATAACACATGATTTAAGACTAAAAGTCATATTGGTCACACCTTCAAAGGAAACTTCTACTGTACCCAGAACCTATACAAACCAAATATATTGAGGTATGAATTTTATTTATATTTATCCATTACATGTGTATTTTTATGATAATAAAAAAATGAATTTTCAGTCATGCGTATTTTTATGGATTTTGAATGAAAGAAAGGTTAGTAAAGTTTGGTAGTTAGAGTTAATGGAAATGGGATTGATGAAAGAAAATTTTCAAAAATGATAGACACCATCAAATACCCAGTGTCTTGGTATTGTGTACTCAATAACAAGAAGTAAGTAGGGAAAGTTTTTGGGTACACTGACAGATGGTCAATGGACCCCAGTCGAGTATCTATATAGTGGCTATTGGGCACTCAGTGGGGGTGTACTAGTTACCTATTGGCCTTCAGACTACTTTTTAATTTTTTTAATTTAAAATATATTTTTTGATAAAAATGTTATATAAATATTTCCCACATCCTTGGTTGTCTGTAAAACCCTAACTCCAATTTAAAATCATTTTCTTCCTTCCAAGGGTGATATCTTCTCCATTATTTTTCCGATTCAAGCATCATCTATCTCATTATATCACGTGCTGTAAATCTAATGTTTTCCACTTTTCTATTAAATATTTCTCTCATTGTTATGTTTTTATTCATTTAATATCTGTAATTTATGGGTTTATGTTTTGTTTTGTGATTTATTTTTATTTAGGCCAAATTACTCAATGATTTCATATAATAGGGATTCTAATAGAATGAGTTTGGTGGTCCCTAAATTTTAATTTTGTTTTCTATGAGTTTCCTACATTGTTTGATATGTAGGTGTTGGCGACAAAGTGTGAATGACCCAAAATGGGACTATATTGGGTTTTTTGTACATTATTTTGGTGAGTAAGTTATATAAAACCCATGATAGGACCTTATAGTCTTATACTTTGATCTTATAATTACTGATATACATACTTCTTGGGGTAAGTGTTGAGACACCATGAAATTTAAACCCACATGGGGTATCCTTTCATATGAATTATGTTAAAGGACCTTGAGAGGTGTCATCAAGAGTCACTTAATGATGTAAATCTTGTTTGTGGAGTATTGGTAGTGCTAGGTTAGTCTTGTTATGTGGTTTTAGAGAAATTAGTGACTGATATATATTGACCATTGTGATATGGGTGTTTATATTGTATTTAAGGCCTTTCTAAGGGTGGCCAAGCTAGAGATGATTATCTCTAAGAGTGAGGAATGAAGTGAAAAGATATCCTAGTAGTTATTTGGGGTGTCTAGATATAATATTAAAGGGATTTGTGCTAATATCCCAAGCATGGTGTATATAGAAAAGTTGGTGGAGGGAAACCTAGTATCCCGAGCATGATGAGAATAGATGATGTTAGTACCAATTAATCACATGGATACACTAATAGGGGGTTAATCAATGTAGATTTTTTTTTACTATTTTATATTTCATAGTAAATAAACCCCTATGACCGGTTGAAATATAATTCTCTCACTAGTATATTTTACTCTCAGCCTTGCATGAAAATATAGAAAATAAAGAGAACAAGGAACACAATATTTTTTACATGGTTCTGTCACAATGTGTAAGCCTACTCCTTGACACATCCAACTATTATCATGAATATATATTTTTCAATATAAGTCAATCAACACCTTATAATGGGTTGGAAGGAATCAAACATCACCTAAAGTTTAACAGTATCCCATTGCTAACATTACATAGTATTCCACAAGTCATACTCAGTATCCCTCTATTTACAACAAGTCAAAACAAATGATAAAGATCACTCAAAACTCAAAGTTTCTTAAAAATATGATGAAGATCATTCTCTAAAGACAAATATAGATACAAAACATAATATTCTAAATTTATTAAAGAAATATAACTACAAATAATAAGAATTATATTTCCAGTTGATTCCTACTCACTACATATGAACCCTTGAAGGGGTTTTATTCTTCTTATTATCTAAACATTGTAAGCTCAAGTGATGATAGATTTTCAGTTGGATACAACCTTCGATTAAACTTCTCTATTTCGAGTTCACATTTTCTAGAAGTCTTTTATTACATGTTTCTCAGCTAGAAATTTTATTTCTTTGAGAAACCCACTTTTCATGTACCAATGGTATATTAATTTCTCATGTCCTTTTCATATACTTCAATTGGTATATAATAAGATGTCTCAGACCTACCAAAATAAAATATCATGAGAATAAAACTATTATGATATTACTAGATATTTCTTCTAGCGACTCATTAAAAACTATCACATGGGTATGATCCCCTATATTCTCATGTAAATACAAAATCTACCATCTTTTTCTTCCCCAGGTAGAAAATAGTATCAAAATATATTTTGAAAATACTCAAAAATATATATTTGTGAATATCATAAACATCTAATATTTTTTTTTGTTCTTAATTTAACTAGTTTAACTCAATTCATAGATTCTTCAACCTACTTACAATGTTAAGGAAACATTTGTGTCACAATACACCTCAAAACTATGTAAAATAAAATATATCAAACATTAAAAACAAACTCATCTTGAATCATTGCACTATTTGCATGTGATTTCAGGAAATTATAAAAAAAAGAATCAACATAATTATATCTACATTATTCTTGAAAATATAATAAATTCAATTTAGATTCATTGAGATCAATATAATTCATATGTTATCATGGTTAATATTATTTTTTATGACATTACAATCATGGAATCATCATTTTTCTAGAATAACAATTTAATTGTGATGTTTTAGACATTGGGGATAACATGAGCATCATATAGATTTATTATTTTTAAAATTAAAATTATATAAACCTTAGTTTTTTATAAAAGAAAATATCATTTTTGAGTTTCTCAAATATCATAAGGATGACTCAAATGTCTTACATCATATGAATTTTTCCTTTGACAAATTTTGGAACAACTCAAATATCATACTAGATCTCAAATGTCTTATGTCATATGAATTTTATCTCAAAATTAATTATGTGTATGAAAAATCTCTTACAAATAGTTGAAATGTCTTTCACCATATGATAATTTCCTTATCCATTTTTATTATCTGAACACATAGCTCAACTTTATTACACATTCCAAAATTACCAATGAAAGGATCAAATTTATTACATGAAAATAAAATATCCTAAATGCTAAATAAGTATCCTATGCATAGTTCAAATATATTACACACAACTGAAATCACATACACAATGGATATAATATCTTCTGTGAGGCCTATAAGATAATTTACTTATCCAAATATTCAATATCCAACACAAGAATTCTAGAACACTAAAAACACACACAAAACTCTTAAATTCTTCTCAAATCACCATAAAACATCTCAAAAACATTATTCATAGCTTCAAATAGAACCCAAAATACCTTAAATGATTCTTAATAAATATTGAAAAAAACCATACCAATAATAACTCCAAGTTCACTTTAATCTCCCCCTTTTGGATTTGTTGGCAACATCACTCGACTATTCATTCAAATATAAAAAAACTCAAATATATTTCAAAACTCACTAAATACCTTGAGAATCATTAAAAAAAACCTTCCTTATATATAATAAGTTTCTTTCAATATACTATCAGATAATTTAATCTTTTTTATGAATTTAATCCATTAGGGATAAACAATAATGGCCAAGTGACTTCAATAACCCCCGTTAGATCATTATATATGCTCTGATTTTTTTCAATGACCATTTATACCCCTTTAAAAAATAAGTAATATTTTTTCCACTATCCTTATCCCACTTTGGAAATAGAATCCAAATCCTTTAGAAGATGGGGAAGATTAGGAATGGAGTTTCAAACTCAAGTAATGAAACTTATCCTTTGGTAATGCATTAGTAAAAATATGTGCAACTTGTTCCTTAGTACTAATGAACTCATGTATCACACCATAATTTCCACCTTTTATTCAATTAAATGATATCTAAAACCAATTTTCTTGGATGTAGAATGTTGAACTAGATTTTTGGAAAGATCTATAACACTTTGATTGTCATAGGAAATGCATAGTGGATTCTCAACTTCAAATATCAACTTTTCTAATTGTACTTGAATCCAAATCATTTGTGTGAAAGCATGAGTATATGAAATGAAACCGGCTTCATCTGTACTCAATTAAATTGATCTTTACTTCTTACCGTTCCATGTAAAACTTATTTCACCTTGAAATAATTTGCTATATGAAGTTGATTTTTTATCAACACAATATCTATCCCAATTAGGATTTTTAAACCTTTATAGAGTCATATATAAAATGGTTTTATGTAGTAATTTGAAACTCAACATGTTCTTGATATACCTCTATATTCTCTTAGCTTCCAACATATGTTATTCCATGGGATCACTTTGAAATCTAGCATGTAATATTACAAAAATAATAATGTTAGGTCTGAATGATATTAAATAAACTATACTTCCAATCAATTTTTTATTTATTTTGATTCATAGAAGTTTTAGTCTCATTATTTCTTAGTTTGTTACAAAACTTCATAGGAGCATATATCCCTTTGCATTCCTCCATACCAAACTTCTTCAATAATTCCCTAGAGTACTTTTCTTGAGATATGAAGATATAATCATCCCCTTACATGATTTGTAACCCCCAAAATATATGACATCTCACCCAATATTGACATTTCAAAATGTATTTTCATTTACTCATAAAATTCTTCATTAAGATACTCTTTATCACTTGAAAAAATGTTGTCATCAATATAAACTATGATAATAAAAGTACATGTGGATAACTCTTTCACAAAAAGATTATCATCAACTTTTCCCTTTGAAAAATCCATTCTATTAAAGAATCCATAAAGTTTGGAATACCAAGATATTGGGTCTTACTTCAACCCATATAAATATTTTTAAAGACCACACACCATGCTTCTATCTTTTTCAAGAAGAAATCCCTTAGTCTATTTAATAAAAACCTCTTATTCAGGACCACTATTAAGGAAAATATACCTCGCATCCATTTGATAGATTTTATAATTTTTTTGAGTGTCACAACCAAGAACTTATGGATTATATAAAGCCTTATCACTAGTAAAAACGTTTCTTAAAATTCATCTCCTTCCATATGAGAATAACCCTTGAAAACTAGTCTTGCTTTATTTCTTTTTCACTTATCCTCTTTCATTTAGCCTATTTTTGAAAACCCACTTGGTACCAATGAAATTTATATTTTTAGGATTAGGAATAAGTTTCCAAATGGATTTAATATATATTTAATCAAAATATTCATTAAATTTATTAATTTAATTATCATGATTAATTTCCTCAGCAAAATTATGAGGTTCAACCTATGAAATAATTGTAATTTGATTTTATAACCTAGAACTTCTCCGAGTTTGGAAAGGTGGATCATATTGGCCAATAATATTATTCAATTAAACATGATTCTTCAATATTTTATTCTTATACCCCTATTTTCTAGTATATCCTTCATCACTGGTTATATTTGAATTGATATTAATTATAATTTACTTGATTAGAGCTTTCTAACCAATCTATTTTTTAGAATTATGCATATTTCCAAATCTAGAAGATTTATCTTAAGGTTCAACAAACACATTTATTTTGTGATAATTTTCAATTATTTTTACATATGAACATTCCACCACCTTATGGTAGTTTTTACTCCATTATTTGTAACTAGAACCATTGGAAAGATACACCAAAATGTGTTATCTTTGGCATTTTCTTCAAAATTTCCTAGATTTTGTTCCTAATATTCATGTAATAGGGGCTTCAAAAGACTTTGAAGTATTTAATATTTGGTTTTTTGTTATTCCACATCTCATATTGATTCTTATGAGTTTCAGGTCTTAATAATAATATTTTTTGGACATGCACAATAGTGAAAACAGTTTCTCACCAAAAGAACTTTGGAAGCTTATGCTCGGCTAGCTTTGTTCTTCCCATTTCCACAATACTTTTATTTTTCCTTTCATCCACACCATTTTATTGAGGAGTGTATTGAAAGATCCTATTTTTTTCTGAGGTATGTATCCTTTTAATTTTAGTTTAAATATCTTATTTTATCTATATGAGAATGCCTAAAGGACTAAGAAAGGGTTCAAAAATGTCCAAGATTTATTTGGATCCCAGAGCTCTAGTTTTTGGATAAACAGACATTAGTGTAAAAGTATACTTCCATTTTTTTGTTTTATAGTTTTTAAGTTGATTTGAAATAAAATTTTACAAAGGATATGTTATAAAATATAACTTTGACTTCAATTTTCATAAAACTGATGTCTAAAAATTAATAAAAAAGAAACTTATGGGTACTTTCAACATTGTTTTATATAAAAAAATGATGTAGAAAATTTGTTTCAACCTCAGTTTTACTCAAAAACTAATGTGAAAACTATAAAATCTATATTTGAACACCATTTTTATAAAAATTTGACATTGAAAGTTATTTTATTTTGAACTTGGGAAAATCGATTCAAGATTTAATTTTTGGTTTTCACAGAAAACCGATGTTGAAATCCCATTTCATTATAAATTTTTTCTTAAAAAATGACATTGAAAGTCTCTTCAAGATCGACTTTAAATTTTTATTATTTATAAATAATCAACTTTTATTTGTTTCCATATATTTTTTTAATAAAATCAATGCGGAAAGTTGGATATTTTTTTTAAAAACAAGATGGATTTCATCACCCTAAATTTAAAAAACTATAAAAAATAGATACAAAAGTGAAAACAAAACTAAATAAAATTTTTATAAAACATTTTTCATATTATTTGGGATGAATTTCCATTACCTCTGTGAAGGCTCATAAAATAATTCATTCTACCATCCCAAGACCCCCCCTAAAATCAGAAAATAAGGTATCAACCATAGCATGGAGACTGGTTGTGAGTTTTCAGTCTTATTTCAGCCCTGCAACAGTGTTCATTGAATGAGAGAACAAAATATTCATGCCATGCCTCCCATAAGAAAATTTCCATGGAATAAATAATTAAAACTTCAGACCCATTTTCCAAAATCAAAACGTTTATGAAAGAAAAATATTAGTTTATCATTGAGAGAAAAATGAAAACATTAAATTATAGATCTAACCAAATAATGAAAACTAAAGACACCATTGAAAACTTCCCCCAAACGAAGGACTTTTTCTCATATTATTGTGAACTTTTACTAAAAAAAGTCTCATGATTAATTAGGATATTCTACATAGTATATTATATTGAATTAAATTATTTAATTTACTTACTAATCAAATCACTAAACATTGAACATTTTTGGTTGGATAAAATAAACAAAACAATTAACACTATTAAAAAACATGACCATCTATGTTTTTTTCATAATATATAAAATTTCATCATAATCACTTATATTACAATACAATATTGATCATTACATTAAAAACACTAAAAATTTATTCTATATTTGAAACATACCAAACACATTTTTTATATAAAAAAAATTATAAAAACATATTTTTCATAGAATAAATGCATTAAAATCCAACCAAACATGTTTTCTGTGTATTAAAATATGTAATATTGGAAAATATAATATTAAACATAAATATCTATTATAACAAAAGAATTAGTTTTTGAACACTTTTTATTTGGAAAATGTAATATTAAACATAAAAATTAAAAAAAAATCAACACCCATAAAGAAACTTATTAACATTTAAAAGTAAATAAAAAAACATGATATTTACACAAATACTTTCATTTTAGTGGGTTTTAGAATTAGTAAATGAAAAAACTATTTATATTTTACAAAACCAATTTAACAAAAACCAAACATGACTATATATTATGAAAACTATTTCATAAATTCTTATAAAATCAAGTCTATTTGGATATTATAATCTACATATTTGGTAAATTTATTTATAAAATGTAATACCTAAGAAAATTTTAAGTTTTTCATTTTTAAATTCATAAATATTAGAAAGATGAACATGAATAGAATTTTATAGTTTTTTGCCTTTAAATAAAAAATTAAACTATAAGAACCCGTGTTTTTCTGGACAACCGTTTTGAGCAGAAATTTGAATTTTTGATGTTGGATGCTATTGAGGGGTAAAATGGTCATTTTCACCTACCAGATGATCTTGGATAATTTTTCTGACAACTTTGTTGGTCCCAGAATAGGGATTTTACCCTAGGATAGGAGTTTGGAGGAAATCTGAGCTGTTCGAATTTTGGAGGAATATTTAATATTTAATATTATTAAATTAAATATTAAATTATTCGCACGGTTTAATTTGTCAATAAAATCTAAATGGAGCATTGGATTGAGATTTTGTCTACACCGTTGAGTTAGGAATGGGGAGTTTATCCTAGGGGAGGCATAAACTCATGTCGGGCACCCGGGCCGACCCGAGTCCCTTTTTCTTCCTTTTTCTTTTCTTCTTTCCTTTTCTTTTATTCTCTCTTACTTCCTCCTCCTTCTTGTGCACGCTCTATATTCACTAATACTTAGACATGTCTTTTGGGGGAATTTTTATACTGATAAATATGGAGAGTTGAGAGGCAATAAGGGTACTGATTCAAAGCTCACGACGCGCTAAGTCGGCATGCAACAACCGAGAGCCGTGAAATCAATCGATGCTTCAGCGGTTTCTTCCCGAAGGTAGGGTCATTTATGTTTTCATTGTATATTACCTTTAAACATGTTGTTTTAAGTCTTTAAATCCTTAAATTTCTTTCTTGTAATCCCATGGGGCTCGATCTGTTGTTTCAGGGGCGAAAACGGGCGTTTCGGGCGTTTTAAGGGATTTCCTGTCGGAAAACCCAGAATACACAACATGTATTGCAAGGGTACACGCCGTGTGTTCTTCCAATTCGAGGAAGACGGAGTTTTCTTAAGTACACGCCGTGTACTTTTAGTACACTCCGTGTACTTTGAGTACACGCTGTGTAGTGGGTGGTCGTGTGGCTGGCCGTGTGGAATAGAACACAAAACAGTGGTTTTTAAGAAGTACACGTTGTGTACTTTGAGTACACACTGTGTAGTGGTACTTGGGCATGTGTTTTAGTGAAAAAAACATGGGGTGATTTTTTTTGAATAATACAAGCCGTGTACAGTAAATTGCACGACGTGTACTATTACACAGGCAGACCCAATGGGTTCTGGCCATGTGCTCTAGCCATATACTACTTCAATTTAGTAATTTTGGGATATCTTATGCTCTGGAAGTCAGAATTGGGCGTGTGAGTAGTCAATTCTGAGCGCTTTTCCATGTAGATCGCAATGGTGGAATATTTTTTAAATTTATAGGTCATATAAATGGGGTTTTTGGGGTTTTTATATAACTGGAGGGTTTCTTCCTGTAGTTATCAAGTTCAGTTGACACCTAAGAGTGAGACTTGGCGTTGATGATAGGTTGGGTGTTCAGACCAACTTAGTTGATACCTTTAATATAATATGATCTATGAGCTATCTC
Organism: Viscum album; assembly: GCA_963277665.1. Taxonomy (NCBI): domain Eukaryota; kingdom Viridiplantae; phylum Streptophyta; class Magnoliopsida; order Santalales; family Viscaceae; genus Viscum; species Viscum album. The sequence continues at coordinate 1,886,595,971 of OY728132.1, forward strand.
CCATAACCTATGATTTATAGGACGTTCCCCTTGTGAGATGTTCCCTTCTAGGCTATGAGTCTGTGAGACTGGATACTTCTAAGGATCCCCTGAGGGATACCTTGACATATGTAATGACCACGGGAGTTCCTTGTAGGATCCCTCTCTTGTTTTTTATTTGATAGGACCCATGTTATGGAATGCCTATTTTTTCCTTCCTTTGAGGATCCCATGTAGGATTCCTCCCTTACTCTTTGCTAAGGATCCATGTAGGATGCCTTCGCTCGTGTTTACCTGGAGAATTCTGAGTATGATGCTTCCTCAGTGTTTGACTTGAGGGACCTAGTGGGTGCTCATTGTTTGACTGACCCTGAGTTGTTATGTCGGGTTTGGGTAGATATGGTGATCAGGTGTCACCTAGAACCAGTGCCAACTAGTGATCCCTTTGGGCTATGGATTTATTATTGGGTTGGGCGTTCGGGCCACCCGCACTGTTTGTTTATATATGACTTGGTTTGCTGATACTGTAGTGTTTACCAGAGGTGCTTCCTGGTTGGTAACTATTGATCCTGACGAGATGCGTCTTTCTTGTTTGTTTGGATGCCTACTATTCCTTGTGTGACTGAGTAGGTGGTTTGTGCCTTTCCGTTCAAAGTCGTTGAGTATTATGTGAACATTCCACCAATACCCTTGAACGAGGTATTGTGTGTTTACTATTCTGCCCCTATTGTTTTCCTTCCTTGCTTTTATGCTTATGTAGAGGTAATTTGGTGATGTATGAGGATAATTTCTATGCTTGGATTTTTTTACCATGCCTTGTTTTGTTTACGACCTTTTGGCCTTGTTCAACCTATTGGCCATTATACCTTTTTTCCATGCCTTGTGACCGTAGGATGGAGTGTTGTTCTCTAACATTCTTATTATACTATAGACTAGTTAGCCAAGTAGCTCTATAGGTTACTTTGGCCTTATAGAATTATTATGCACTGACTGGAACAAGGCCGTGAGAACCTGGTGCTATAGACTATAAGGGGATAGACTGAGTGAGCTTCCTCAGAGAGTCTTGGACATTATAGACTATAGGGTATAGACTGAGTTAGCTTCCCAGAGAGTCTTGGATATTATAGACTATAGGAGGATAGACCGAGTGAGCTTCCTCAGAGAGTCTTGATCTTTATAGACTACAGGAGGATAGACCGAGTGAGCTTCCTCAGAGAGTCTTTGTTTTGTTTGAATTTCCTTAAACCATTCTAGGCTATAGGAGGAATTGACCAAGTGAGCTTCCTTAGAGAGTTTTTGATAGACCCGAGTCTATAGGAGGAATTGACCGAGTGAGCTTCCTCAAAGAGTCGCCAGACCTTGGGGATATAAGGGTAATTGACCGCGTGATCTTCCTTAGAGATTCCCTGACTACCCTAGACTATAAGGGGAATTGACTGAGTGTGCTTCCTTAGAGAGTCTATAATTTTAGTATGACCAAACCAGAGGGTTTAGGCTGAGTGTACTTCCTAGAGGGTTGTTGGTACTTTTAGGTAGGACCAGAGGGGATGGATGTGAGTACTTCCCATAGGGTTACCTATTGTGTTATCTTCTTGCTTGTGTTTGATTTTTTAAACTAGAGGGTTGCTGTTTTGTTTAGCTTGTTCAGAGGCATATCTCTGGAATTGGCCGAAGCAAGTACATGTCAATGGGATTACAGACCCCGAGATCAAATTATTTGATACACAGCTTGAGTGGAACGACATCCAGCTCAATTCCCTTGAATAAGATGTCCAGGAGATCGGGCTTATGGTCCCAAGGAACGACTGCTAATGTTGTTTCTTGTTATTTGAATCACTTCATCATGAATATTCATATTTATGTATATGTGTATAGGTATGGGACTATACATTTGTACGTATATAGATATAGACATCCATGGTGGCACTTTCCCAGTTGACAGGGATTACATACCCTGAGTTCGACTGTGGTTGCATGTTTGGTTTACTTCCTTTGTTGTGTTCTAGCAAGGCTGAGCACGTTGTTGTTTCATACACTTTTAGCAACACAGTTATAGGTTGCTTGTCAGGGTGCCCTACTGAGATTATTTCTCACCCCTGCACATGCACCTCGGTGTATGTGTAGACCTTATGTATGCTTTTTAGGCTGAGAACGAGTTTCATGGTGGATAGGGCTGAGGCCTAGTGTTTCATGATCTAGCGGAGCTGCTCGAGTGGTTCTACTGATCAGGCTACTACTATTCGACAGTGTCTGGAGATCGGGTACGTGGTTTGGCTAGCAGAGCCCTGTACTTTTACTTTTAGTTTCTTTTGTACTTGTATCTATATGGTCAGCCCAGTGGGTGACCAGTGTTGTATTGTATTGCATAGATGTTTGGGATTTTACACTATTTTGTTATTACATATTGTTCTATTTCAGTTGTTTAATGCTTCCGAACTCTATTTACTTTCTGTTGTGTATGATACTTAGTTATTTATGCTGTTTTCTTACTCTTATTTGAGGGCATAGTCTCCCCACTATCACACCCTAGGCCCACGCTGCTAGTCGGCATCCTCTGGCGTACGGGGAGGCGCGCTTGAGGCCTTGTGGCGAACTGGATCAGAGCATCGGTTTAGTGGATTCCGGGTCGGGACATTACAAAGTTGTATTATAGGAGTGTTCTTTCCTGGTCTTTACTATTTGGGATATGGTAGATAGGAGAATTAGGAATGTTTCAGAACCTGTGATGGATATCGGGATGGTGCGTCGAGAACACTTGTTCTGATAAGAAGTTCTGGTTTCTAGGGTTGGGATTGCTGTTCTGATTTTGCGATGTTACAGTTGTATATGATTTTCTCCTTGAGTGACGCACATGTTGTGTGGTGTTTTGATTTGATATGGATATGTGGCTCTTAACCATTGGTAAGATGCTAAGGATGGATTTTGACTCTTGGCTAGCAAAGGCAATAGGTGTCTCATGCATCATACTAGGCATGTAGGATTCACATCATATAGGCTTGCTAGTGTGTGTTTTTACTGACGACTGAGACCTTTTGGTCTACTTACACATACTTTTACTCTGATGGCAGGTTATGTGGATCTATGTTGAGGAGTTTGTGTAAAGTTGATGATGCAGTCCTTCTGCACGGGTGGTGTAGTGACCCCAGTTGGCCGATGTGTCACGTGATTCCATTCTATTTAACCCCTCATTGGGTGTTGTTTTTCAGGTATGTGGTTATCTAGTTGGATCATTGAGAATGATGTCGATAGATACCAAGGCTTTTCTTGTGAACTGGACCTCCTTGGGGTATTCCCGTATACAGATGCTTGATGGGTGTCAGTTCAGTTTCTTTTCTTCTTGAGTTGTGAACACCAGGGAGTAGTTCCTTTTGAGAATGCTCAGAGAGGATCAGGGCCCTTTTAGGTTTTGTTTCAGTTTTGAATTTCCTTTATTCGTTGTGATCTTTACTATCTTCTGAGAGGTTCTGGATCTTTTGGGCTAGGTGGTTAGACCTTGTGACCCAGTTGAGAGGTTTTTTCTGCAGGGATAGGTGGAAGACCTAGAGACCCTTGGTTTGACTCGAACCCTTGTAGGTTGATGTTTGTTCTGTTCTAGGTAAACCCTTGTAAAAATGGTTGACCCATGCTTGAATCCTGGTAAGGTTTTGGCAGGATGTTAGTGTGGCTCGGAGGGAGCTGGGGACGCCTTTAGTGAAATATTAGTGTACTCCTATAAAATATGATCATGCGCTATCTTGATTCATCTTGAGTATTCTGAGAGAGCTGTGACCCTACATTGAGCTCCTTTTTATTTCTTAATGTTCATCTCTGTTGAGGATGGAACCTGTTCTATTTGTGATCTCAGAGCAGTGTAATGAAATCCATATGATAGGGAGTGAACCATTGTCCCTTTGAGAGTGGTTTTCCTTGTTTAGGTTAAACTTAGGTGTTTTCTAGAAGTTTTTTAGCTTAGAGTTTTCTTTTAAAATGACGACAAGGTTATTCCTATGGTGGGGAGTACCAGTTTGGTCATAGTTGAATATATTCTATGTAGAAGGTGGTTGTTAAAGCTATAAGGCTGGTCATTGGACAGTCCAGGTAGCTTGGTTGTGTAGATTCTCAGGTTGGGAGCCTGGCTATTGGTCCTTTTACTGGGCTTCTCGGGGACGATAATGTTTATGGTGGGGAGTTTGTAAGAACTCGTGTTTTTTCGGACAGTCATTTTCAGCAGAAAGTTGAATTTTTTTTGTTGGATGCTCGTGAGGGGTAAAATGGTAATTTTACCCTACTAGATGATCTCGAATAATTTTTCTGACAACTTAGTTGGTCCCAGAATAGGGAGTTTACCCTAGGACAGAAGTTTGGAGGAAATATGAGCTGTTTGAATTTTGGCAGAATATTTAATATTTAATATGATTAAATTAAATATTAAATTATTCGCACGGGTTCGTTTGTTAATAAAATATAAAAGGAGTGTCGGATTGAGATTATATCTACGTCTTTGAGTCCGGAATGGGGAGTTTAGCCTAGGGGAGGCATAAACTCATGTCGGGCGCCAGGGCCGTCCCAAGCCCCTTTTTCTTCCTTTTCTTTTCTTCTTTCCTTTTCTTTTCTTCTCTCTTCCTTCCTCCTACTTATTGCGCATGCTCCATATGCTCTCCTGATTGGCCGTGTCTTTTGGGGGAATTTTTAGATTGATAAATAGGGAGAGTTGGGAGGCAAGAAGGGTACCGATTCAAAGCTCTCGACGTGCTGAGTCGGCGTGCGGCAAACTGAGAGCCGTGAAATCAATCGAAGCTTCGGTGGTTTCCGCCTGAAGGTAGTTCTGTTTATGTTTTCACCATATATTCCCTTTAAAAATGTTTTTAAGTCTTTAAAGCCTTAAATTTCTTGCTTGTAATCCCATGGGGCTCGATCTGTTGTTTCAAGGGTGAAAATAGGCGTTTCGGGTGTTTTTAGGGATTTCCTGTCGGAAAACCTAGAATACACGGCGTGTATTCCAGGGGTACATGCCGTGTGTTATTTCAGTTTGGGTAAGACAAAGTTTTCTTAAGTACACACCATGTACTTTGAGTACATGCCGTGTAGTGGGTGGCCGTGTGGCTAGTCGTGTGGAATAGAACACAGAATAATGGTTTTTAAGAAGTACATGTCGTGTACTTTGAGTACACACCGCGTAGTGGTACTTGGGCATGTGTTTTAGTGAAAACGAATATGGGGTGACTTTTTTTGAATAGTACACACCATGTACAGTAAAGTACACGCTGTGTACTATTACACAGGCAGGCCCAATGGGTTCTAGCCATGTGCTCTAGCCATGTACTACTCCAATTTAGCAATTTTGGGATATCTTATGCTTTGGAAGTCAGAATTGGGCATGTGAGTAGTCGATTATGAGTTTTTTTGTGTGTAGACCGCAATGGTGGAATAATTTTTACATTTAAAGGTCATATAAATGGGGTTTTGGGGGTTTTTATCTAACTAGATGGTTTCTTCCTGTAGTTATCAAGTTCAATTAACACCTAAGAGTGAGACTTGGCGTGGATGATAGGTTGGGTGTTCAGACCAACTTAGTTGAGACCTTTAATAGGAGATGAGCTATGATATATCTCTCGTAACCTATGATTTAGAGGATGTTCCCCTTGTGAGATGTTCCCTTCTAGCCTATGAGTATGTGAGACCGGATACTTCTAAGAATCCCCTGAGGGATGCCTTTACATGTGTAATGACCTTGGGGGTTCCTTATAGGATCCCTCTCCTGTTTTTCATTTTATAGGACCCATGTTATGGAATGCCTATGTTGTACTTCCTTTGATAATCCTGTGTAGGATTCCTCCCTTACCCTTTGCTAAGGATCCACGTAGGATGCCTTCGCTCGTGTTTACCTGGAGAATTCTGAGTATGATGCTTCCTCAGTGTTTGACTTGAGGGACCCAATGGGTGATCATTGGTTGACCGACCCTGAGTTATTACATCGGGTTTGGGTAGAGATGGTGATCGGGTGTCACCTAGAACCCGTTCCAACTAGTGATCCCTTTGGGTTATGGATTTATTATTGGGTTGGGCGTTTGGGCCACCCGCATTGTTTATTTATATCTAATTGGTTTGTTGATGCTGTAGTATTTACCAGAGGTGCTTCCTGGTTGGTAGCTGCTGAGCCTGACACAATGCGTCTTTATTGTTTGTTTGGATTCCTACTATTCCTTGTGTGCCTGAGTAGGTGGTTTTTTCCTTTCCGTTCAAAGTTGTTGAGTATTATGTGCAAATTCCAGCAATACCTTTGAACGGGGTATTGCGTGTTTACTGTTCTGTTCCTGTTGTTTTTCTGCCTTGATTATATACTTGTGTAGAGGTAATTTGGTGATGTATGAGGATATTTTCTATGCTTGGATGTTTTTCCCATGCCTTGTTCTGTTTATGACCTTTTGGTCTTGTTCGGCCTATTGGTCGTTATACCTGTTTTCCATGCCTTGTGACCGTAGGATGGAGTGTTTTTCTCTAACATGCTTGTTATGCTGTAGACTGGTTATCCAAGAAGCTCTATAGGTTACTTTGGCCTTATAGAATTATTATGCACTGAATTGCAATAGACTATAAGGGGATAGACCGAGTGAGCTTCCTCAGAGAGTCTTGGACATTATAGACTATAGGGGATATACCGAGTGAGCTTCCCAGAGAGTCTTGTATATTATATACTACTGGAGGATAGACCGAGTGAGATTCCTTAGAGATTCTTGAGCTTTATATATTACATGAGGATAGACCGAGTGAGATTCCTCAGAGAGTCTTTGTTTTGTTTGAATTTCCTTAAACCATTCCAGGCTATAGGAGGAATTGACCGAGTGAGATTCCTCAGAGGGTCTGTGATCGACTTGAGGCTATATGAGGAATTTAATGAGTGAGCTTCCTCAGAGAGTCTCTAGACCTTGGGGATATAAGGGGAACTAACCACATGATCTTCCTTAGAGAGTCCCTGACTACCCTAGACTATAAGGGGAATTTTCTGAGTGTGATTTCTCAGGGAGTCTATAATTTTTGTATGACCAAACCAGAGGGGTTAGGCTGAGTGTACTACCTAGGGGGTTGTTGGTACTTGTTAGGTAGGACCAGAGGGTATGGCTGTGAGTACTTCCCAGAGCGTTACCTATTTTGTTATCTTCTTGGTTGTGTTTAATGATTTTTTAAACTAGAGGGTTGCTGTTTTGTTTAGCTTGTTCAGAGGCATATATTTGGCGTTGGCTAAAGCATGTACATGTCAATGGGATTACGGACCCCAAGATCGACTTATTTGATACACGGCTTGAGTGGAACGGCGTACAGCTCAATTCCCTTGAATAAGATGTCCAGGATATCGGGCTTATGGTCCCAAGGATTGACTGCTGATGTTATTTCTTGTTATTTGAATCACTTCATCATGAATATTCATATTTATGTATATGTGTATAGGTATGGGACTATACATGTGTACGTATATAGATATGGACATCCATGGTGGAACTTTCCCAGTTGTTAGGGATTACATACCCTGAGTTCAACTGTGGTTTCATGTTTGGTTTACTTCCTATGTTGTGTTCCAGATAGGCTGAGCACGTTGTTGTTGCATACACTTTTAGAAGTACAGTCATAGGTTGCTTGTCGGGGTGCCCTACTGAGATTATTTCTCACCTCTGCACATGCACCTCAGTGTATTTGTAGACCTTATGTCTTCTTTTCAGGTTGAGCACAAGTTGTATGGTGGATAGGGCTAAGGCCCAGTGTTTCATGATTGATCGGAGCTACTCGAGTGGTTCTACTGATCGGGCTACTGCTATTCGACTGTGTCTGGAGATCGGGTACGTGGTTTGGCTAGCAGAGCCCTGTACTTTTACTTTTAGTTTCTTTTGTACTTGTATCTGTATGGTCATCCCGGTTGGTGACCAGTGTTGTATTTTATTGCATATCTGTTTGGGCTTTTATAGCATTTTATTATTATATCTTGTTCTATTTCAGTTGTTTAATGCTTCCACACTCTGTTTACTTTCTGTTGTGTATGATACTTAGTTATTTCTACTGTTTTTTTACTCTGGTATAAGGGAATAGTCTCCCCACTATCACACCCTAGGCCCTCGCTTCTAGTCGTCAGCCTTTGGCATACGGGGAGGTGTGCTTGAGGTCTTGTGGTGAACCGGATCGGAGCACCGGTTTAGTGGCTTTCGGGTCAGGATGTTACATAAACCATAAAAACTCTTATATAAAACACTAACTTGAAAATACAAACCAACACACACACACACACATATATAAATAACACAAAACATATATTATCTAATATTTTATATATTTACCAACAATTTCATGCAGTTGAATTTATTTGGCTTCTTTATCAGCAATCAATCATTGTTAATCCTTTTCCACGACCAGTATTTTAATATATCAATTATCAAAACATGTATAAAAAATAATAATTAAGAATAAAGAACTTATAAAAGTGAATAAAACTTACTTTAACAATTTTCTAAATATTTACACACTCTGCCTAATACACTAACTTAAAGAAAAGAACAACCTTGTAAAATCAAACATAATATACCAAATAAAATTTGAAAACAATATGTCTAAAAACTCATTTATTTAACTTTAGTTAAAATATACATACCTATAACATCTGAAATCTGTAAAAACAAAAAAAAATATAAAACTTTAAGCTAAAAAATATTGTATAATTACTCAGTTTTTAAACTTAAATTAAAAAATACATAACTAATAATTTAAAAATTAACCAAACATAAAAAATTCTTTACAAATAAGAAACCTATAAAAACAAATATAATATACCAACATTAAGATTTTTTTCTAGTTACTAATATTCTAAAATTTAAATAAAATATACATACCTTATAATTCAAATGTTAACCATGCTTAAAAAATATATTGGGAGTAAAATTCGAAGATGTGTAAGTTCTTCATTTGTATACGAATTGACTTTATTGAAAATCTACAATAATAATAAATTATATAAGATTAAAAAATATAATATTATGATATAAAACCTAAAATAACTAATATAACCAATGATTATCAAATTCAGTCATCATCCCATATATAATTATCTCAAACAAGAATATTAAAACAAAATAACTATATTCCACCCTTAATTTTTGATGATGACATTGTAGTTATGAAACATTAATTTGAAAATAAACACACACACACACATATATATATATGAAAAATCATATATTATCTAATATAAAATATATTTACCAATGATTTCATTCACATAATTGAATTTATTTTTCTTCTGTATTGACAATTGATCATTGTTGAACCTTTTTCCATGACCTGTATTTTAATATATCAATTATCAAAACATGTATAAACAATAATAATTAAGAATAAAAACTTATAAAAATGAATAAAACTTACTTTAACAATTTGATAAATATTTACATATCCTCCTAATACACTAACTTAAATCAAATAACAACCCTATAAAATCAAACATAATATATTAAATAAATATATAAAAAAAATATATATAAATACTCATTTATTTATCTTTAATTAAAAGATACATACCTATAACATCTAAAAACCATAAAAAACAAAATATATAAACTTTAATCCAAAACTATTGTATAATTACTCATTTTTTAAACTTAAATTAAAAGACACATACCTGATAATTTAAAATTTAACCAAACTTAAAAAATAGTTTGAAAACAAGATTCCTGTAGAAAAAAACATAATATACCAACTTTAATAAAAAAAGATTGTATATTTACTAATATTTTAAACTTTAAATAAAACACACACACCTTATAATTTAAATGTTAACCATGCTTAAAAAATATCTTACAAAAAAAATTCAAAGATGGGTAAGTTCTTCATTTATATACAACTCGACCTCTTTGAAAATATACAATAATAATGAATGTTATAAGATTAAAATAATAGAAATTATGATATAAAACCTAAATTAATTAATATAACTGACCAATACAAAAAAACTCTATTTAGTAGAGGTTTATTAGTGGAGGTTCTAGTAACTACTGTGAATTAAATATGGTTAAAAAAATATCATATAATGGCAGTTTGATCAAACTGCTGCTATAGTTTTATTATTTTAGCAATTATAGATGGTTTTAATTAAACCTTTGCAAATGTTTAAAAAAAATCCTAATTCCTCCCCCTATCCTACTCCCTCTACGTGACCCAACCCCTTTCCTCCCCTTCCTCCCTGACCTCCTCCTCTCCCTTCCCTGGTGGCGACCTCAACCCCATGACCCCCATTCCCCCAACCCTCTGACCTACCTCCTCCCTTCTCTCCAGAGACCCCGAAAACTGTGAAACCCACTCATACCCTAAACCCCATGACCCTCCCTCCAATATCCCTCTCACTGACTTAGTTTTCTTCCTTAGTGGTGATGCATACCCCACTCCGACCTCCCTCTCCCGGGCTCAGATCCCCTCCTTGGTGGAAATACATACCCCCTTAAAGGTTTCATAATCCTCACCCTAAATATATTATTGAGTAGAATTATATGGAAAATAATGGGTGATAAAAGGAGTATATAATTTATTTTTCATTCATTCAATAGTAATTTATATATGTAATTTTGGTTTATAATGTGTTATTTGGATTTTTCAGTTATTTTTTTGGAGTTATAATAATCATTAATTTTGGTTATGTTGTATTAAATTTAAAAATAAATTCTTTTATGATATAATTCAGTTATGGAATCTAGATAATTCATAATTTCATGTTTTATATTTAATATTAATGAATTACACTTTATTCTATATATGTTAATGCCTCTAATTTTTTTAAAATACATAATTGTGAATATTTTCTAACTCATGACCAATTGGTGGTAGGGTTTGGGGTCACACATGGTTTCATCACAAATCTTGACAAGGTATCTAAGGATAAAGGCCTTGAAAATGAGATATTAGACCCTTTTTAAATTTATCAAAATTCTTTAGGTTTTATACATATTTGAGGAATCATTTAGTTTAATAAAATCTATCAAATAATGATAGAGTAGTTAGGGTTAAGTTTTACACGCATGATAATCAATTATTGGTTATGGTAACTTGAAAAACCAACATAATTTCATTGATTTTATTTTAAATTACATGATTTTTAAGTGAAATAATTATAGTGTTTATTTTTTTTATTTTTTTTGAGTAAATGACATTTTTTATCATTTTATTTGAAAATAAAAATACACATTATTCCAATTTATGTTAACATAATGTTTTTTATGTTTAACTCAAATTGAAGGAACATTTTATTCAATGTTATATAAATAGAGTTGATTTATATAATTCATGGAACAATATGAAGTCACACTAAACTAATTCAATATAATATTGACATAAAGAGTTGAATATTTTGGGTATGAATGATATATTTTTATATCCAAATAAATTATACTTTTCATTCATATTTTTAAAGGGGTGATCTTGGTCTTAGTTAGATCATGGGAAATAGTTTGTAAATTGCTCAATATAGATAAATTTTAAAAGGAATGAACCCTCCTTAGTTACAAAACTTAGGTAAAATACACCATTATATTTTTCTCCCATAAAAATAATATCATCTACATATAAAATATCAAAAATTTATACATATTTATCATCTTTAATATAGATGTTGTTTTTCAAACATCAATAATTAAATATTAATTTTATCAATCATGTATCTAACCTCAAATACCATGCTATTGAGTCTTATACTAACCTGTATATATCCTTCTTTAACCTAAAAAAATTAATTTTATTCTTACCAAGAAAAACACTTCATCTTCCAAATCTCACTTTAGGAATACATATTTGATATCTTTTAGAACATTCACAGGTTTCCTTTGTGCTAAAATGTTGTGGTCATCTAATTAATGTCATTATTAATCTATGTTTGTGAGAAATAATAATTTATTTTATTCATATTTTTTACATTATATGTTTAGTAAGAAAATGTTCATTATTTGATTCATCCCATTTTCTTTTATAGTTGTCATGAAAGAGTCAATAGAGAAGTTGGGTGATATTTAATTTTGATTATACCTATTTGATTAAAAATTTATATCTGTATATTTGAATTTATAAGGAAAATACAATCCAATAACTATGGATAAAATTTGGATTAATTTACCTTGAAACACAAATCGATATTCCAAGGGTTTGGAAGAATTTTTAAATTAGGTAATTGAAAAATGATAAGTGGATTGTAGAATAAAATGTTCGTGTCCTAATTATAAATTCAAGCGATTTTTGAATAGAAATAAAGTATATGAGCATTTTATATTGAAACAGTTTCCTAATCAATATGTATATTGGATTTGGCATGGTGAATCAAATATTATGGAAATTAAAAACAATGATAATACTATAAAAAACACAAAGTGAACTGGTAGAGGAGAATTCAGTTTGAAATTTGTTAAATTAAGCATTTGGTTTTACAAAATACAATGTACAAGATTTTAATAGATCAATAGAACTTTTATTTGATCTTGAAAAGGTTAAACTTGGTCATAAATTCAGTGACCAAAAAAATTATTTTTATGCATTAGTTGAAGACGGACAACAAGGAATATATTAAGGGTGTTCCAAGTATTTGGATTTGTTTTTCTACTTAAGTTATATCATATCAAGTGTCTTTGTGTAATTACTAAAAAAATAAATGTACATGATTTTAAAGTTTCTTCATGATAAATTTAGTGAAGCTAAGATCTATCCAACATTCTATGAGATGAATAAATTCATCAATAAACTTGGACTTGATTATAAAAAGATACATGCATGCCCTAATGACTGCATTGTTTATTGGGGAGAGGAGTCTGATAAAGAAGAATTCACAATATTTCATACAAGTATATGGAAGTCAATGAACAACAATGACAATATAAATCAATGTAACCCCAGGAAGAAACAGAAGAAGAAAACTTCTATAAAGGTATTGTGTTACTTTCCTCTAAAACCATGATTGCAAAGATTATTCTTGTCATCTAAGACTGCATACAACATGAAGTGGCTTGATCGGGATAGTAGTGATGTCTTGATGAGACTTCCAAAAGCTTAAACATCATAGAATATGTTTGATTTTCTATATCTAGATTTTTCTTCAGATCCTAGGAATGTATGTTTGGAATAGGCTTATGATGGTTTTAACCCTTTTGGTACTTTAAGTACATATTATAGCATTTTACCAGTTGTTTTGATCCCCTATAATCTACCTCCATGGTTGTGTATGAAGAATAATTCATTAATTATTTTGATGATTATTACTATAAATCAAATGCTTGGAAATGACATTGATTTATACCTTCAAACTCCAATAAAAGAATTGCAAGAATTATGGGATGATGGAATGGAAACATATGATGATTCAATGAGACAAATATTCAAAATTCATACTTATTTAATGTGTATAATTGGTGACTTTCCTAGACTAGAAAATTTATTTGGTTGGAACACTCATACTGGTTTGGCTTGTCCAATTTGTAATTTATATTTTGATCCTTGATGATTACCTCATAGTAGAAAATGGTGTTTTATGTGTCATCATCAATTTATTGATTATTATCATAAATTTAGGTTTAACAAGACATGATTCAATGGATATATTGAAATTAGAACATCACCGAAGGTTTTATATAGTTCAAAAATCTTAGGACAATTAATTAATATCACTGGATAATTTAGAAAATGTAGTCAATTTAAAGAGGGGTGGGGTATGGGGTACAATATTAGAAAAAGCTATAACACAACAATGGAATAAAAGGATTATATTTTTCAAACTTATTTATTGTGAGTTTTATTTGATACACCATAATCTTGACATAATTCATATTAAGAAGAACGTCTGTGACAATGTAATTTTTACAGTGCTTAATTATCAGGGTAAATTGAAGGATCACCTTAATGCTCATAAGGATTTGGTGTCAATGAATATAATGCATGGTTTTTGGGAAAACAATAATTATAAGTATCCTTTTACTATTTTTCAATGAAAAATAATGAGAAATACATATTACTTCAAACTTTAAAGAATTAAAAAGTGCCAAATGGATATTAAAGTAATATATTAAGGTACGTTGACTTAAAACATAGAAATATACATGGATTTTAAAGTCATGAATCACATATTTTGATGGATTATATGTTTCTATTATCTTTGCGTAACACTTTTCTTGAAAAAGTAACTATAGTTATAGTTGAGTTTTGTACCCTTTTTAGAGAGTTTTTTGAAAAAAATCTAAATTCAACCAAGCTTGATAAACTTCAAGAAATAATTGTTTTGACACTATGTCATTTGAAGATTTTATTTCCCCCTTCATTATTTATATTCATGATTCATTTGACTTTTCATTTGGTTGAATAATCTAAACTTGGTGGACCGATAAACTACCAATGGTTGAATCTAATTGAGAGGTACATTGATATTTTTTTTCATTTGTGAATTTGATTTTATCAAATCATTATGTATTTTTTTAATATGTTTCTTTTTTTCCATCAGGTACTTAGGTCATTTGAAATCATATATGAGGAATAAAGCTCAACCAGAAGGCTCTATTTCTAAAGGTTACATAACTAAAGAGTTTTTTAACTTCTTTTCTAGGTATTTTTATGGGATTGAGACTAGATTCAATCGTGTTGGATGTGCTGATGACATCTACACCAATTATCATTATGAAAACTAATCATCAATATTTCCAACTATTGGAAAACCAATTGGAATGGGGTCAAATTTTACACCTAATGAATTATATTTGTTATAATAACATAGATATGTGCTACTCAATAATGTTATTGTAGATCCATTTATTGAATAATTGCAATTGTAAACAAAGAGGTGACTAAGGGGTTGATCTTGAAATGAGCTGGAATTAACAAAATCTATTAATAAGGAGCTTGTCAAATGGTTCTCCCATTGTATAAGTATATACTCATATTCATATTATTGATGTGTAGTTATTTTTTATATGTTAAAATTAGAAGATTATATCTTTTTGTCTAGATAATTAATGTTGAAAATCAAGCTAAAATATCGAATTATTTGAAGTTTTTGGCTTGAGGTTATCTAAGGCAGGATAAGAGATTAAATGCCTACAATATTCATGGCTTCAGGTTTTGTACAATTTATCATTAAGAAGACTTGACAACTAAGAATACTGGTGTATTTACATTTTTAGAGGTGGTATAATATGTGAATTTGAATGATATAATTGAATTAAACTATCATGGAAAATTTTAAAATGTATTATTAAAATGTAAGTGGGTCAACATTGATAGGGATATAATGAAAGATTCATTATATTTTACTTCTATTAAATTATCTTGTTTATGGATACCAATGAGCAAGTAAAATATGATCCATTTATATTGGATTCACAAGAGAAGATGGTTTATTATGTGGATTATGAAATATATGAAGATTAGAGTGTTTTTGTACACTTAAATTTGAGAGGATTATATGATATGGGAGAGTAATATCAATTGGTTCTTTGTGAAAGTGAACCTCATCAACCAAAAAACATTGAATATTTTTTTTTCTGAAAATATAAAAATTGTAGAACTTACAAGAGAGGGTGAAAATGAAGGACTCGTTGCAATGGAGATTGATAATAATGAAGATAATGAAGATTAAGATAATTTAATGTATAAATTGGTAATGAAAACATATTATAATTTCTCATTGATAAGTGTTTCGTACATATATACAATGTTCTATTTTTTCTTTTTTTTTGTAAAAAACTTTTAGTTTTTCCTTTTTTATATAGTTAATATACCTTAACCATTTGAAATATAGGAATGCTGAGAATAAATTTTTTTTAGGATCCTAGACGATCAGTATCTCAGAGCACGACATCACTACCATCATCTTATGTGAATCATAGTGATTCCATTATACTCGAGACTGCTAGCGAGCCAACCATTTCCCCAAATATCATTATTAGCTCACCACCTGAATCACCTCCAATGATGGATCAGTTTATCACCCTTCTATCTAGGGGATATTAGCAAGTTACCATTACTGGTATGTATGAAATTTTTCAAAAAAATATTTTATTAATTGTTTAATTCATTTTTGAAATAGATAAAGATGACCATGAAAGGGATACAAATATGAACATGATAGATGTATGGGACTTGAAGGAATTCAATATTATGGTTACATTTTATGAGTTCATCATTCCTACCAGTGAATCTATTGAAATCTATGGGCAGATTCTTAGGAAACTTGCTTGTGAGATGGTGATCTTTCCCATTAATTATAATGATCATAGGCATATTCCTACATCTTGGAAAAATGAGGTCTTTGATACTCAAGTAAATGTAATATTAATTTAATATTCCTTAGTAGATAATTTAAAAGACATGAGTAAAATTTTGTAATATACTAATAAAGTGTTATTTTTTTATTTCTAGATGTTTTTTCATTTTGATGTCCTTGAATCCATTTCATGCCCATGGAATTTTAAAAATTTGGGCAAGAAATGGAAAGATTTTAAATAGAGATTATGGAATGAGTTTAATGACACTTATATAATCTCATAACAAATTTATGAGAAAGTGCCTAAAGGAATTTCTCATGAGTAATGAAAGCTATTTTTCGACATCAATAAAGATGCATCTCATGAGGTAATTGCATATTTTACAGTATCTTAATAACATAAACACAATAAAATTATATTTTTTTATTAAAATTTATATTTTTTGTAGGAATTATCTAAAAAAAATTCTATGAATTGTGAGAAGCAAGTCATTCCTCACATTACAGGGTCTTAGAGTTTTTTTGAGAAAAATAATAATTTTGGTTTGTATTTTATTTATTATTATTTATATCATTTTATTATAACTCAAGTTTTTTTATAACTTGTTTAATTTTTTAATAAAGGATAATTAATTAGGTCACTCTGTTGGATGAATAGAGATGCGGTTTAAAGTGCATAGGAAACCCGATAGCAGTTTTGTAAATGACCCTACCAAAGATGTTGGAGTAAGTACTTTTCATTACTATTTCATATTATTTCATTACCATAAAAATGTAATAATGAGAAATATATTATAACAAATAACAAGACTTAAACCCAATTAAATGGGGCCAACTACATGGATCAAATGACACTAATTTGGTGTCATTTGATATATCTAGTTGGGCCCAATTAATTTGGTTTAAGTATTTTTTATTGTTATAATATAATTTTCAATATTATGTTTTTATATTTTTGAAATAATAATAAATACTAATGAAAAATTTATTAATTGGATAACATTATGAATTTTAGATACTTTAAAAAATCATTATTAATATTTTTGTATTAACAGATTAAAATTCAAGAAATCTGGGAAGCGAACCTTTCACAATTAGTATTGATTTCTAAAAATGATGCAGTTGGAATAGTTTTAGGGAAGAAGCACCCCAAACCTGTATGGGGGATGGGTTTTGGGCCTACTCCATCAGTTTTCTTTGGTAGGGAAGTGTCATCCATTACTATTACACCTGATGGGGGTTTGAGTAGCACTGTTGATCGGGAATCAAAAAAAAATTACAATATTGAAAGAAAAAGTGAAACAATAAGACTATTATAGGAAAACACAGGATCAATGGTAGTCGAAAATGGAAAATGATTTAGTTTCTATATTTCAACGGATGAATGACATAGTCCCTGAGGAAATTTCCAACCTTATAACTCATCCCACTAAGGTAAATTCTAAATTACATAGATCATTCACATATTTGAAAAGAACATATATAACATCCATAAATAAAACTAAAATGAAACTTTTATATAGAAAACACAAATTTTGAGTTATACCAACCACATATTGTGTAAGATTGATGTGTGGTTGATTCCTACATGTCAAAAATGAATTATATATTATTATCCATAAGTTTGAAAACAATTCAAGCTTGTTTTCTCAGTTTGACTCGGTAAACACTTATGAAAGATACACAAGTCTTTAAAAACAAGTGTTAGGGGGTCAAAACTAGGGAAACGACATTAGATTTCCCTAAAATCATGGGAAAATGACCGTATATTTAATTATGAAATATAGGAACCAATGACATGTTATTCCTAATTAAAAATTTCTCATTATGTCCATAAACATGTTTTTAGTGTAATAAAAAACTAAAACATGCATGGAATGGTCAAAACCGCAGAAAAAAAATTAGATTTATGTTCAATCATAGGAAAACCACTACTAAGTTTTTTTTTATGTGTACGCACAGAAAACCTGTCAGTTTGACATGTGGTGTGGTCAGAATTACTTGGTATACACTTCTAAAAGGTTCAAAATCCTTTAAAAACAAGTTTTAGGGGGTCAAAACTAGGAAAAATGTCAGATTTCCCTGAAATCATAGGACAATGACCATATATTTAATTATAAAATGTAGGAACTAAAAACACGTCATTATAAATTATGTTTTCCCCATTATGGATGTAAATGAATTTTTAGTGTTATAAAACACTGAAATGTATGTGGAATGGTCAAAATAATAGCAAACAACCTCATATTGTTTTTAAGTCACAATAAAACTACTAATTCATTTTTTTGACATGTACGCACAAACAACATGTCAATCTGACATGCAGTGTGGTCATAATTACTCGGTATAAACTTTTAAAAGGTATTAAAGACTTTAAAAATAAGTATCAGGGGGGGTAAATCTATAAAATTGAAATTATATTTCCTTGAAATCATAGGAAAATTATCATATATTTAATTTTGAAATATAAGAATCAGTGAAACATCATTTCGAATTACAGTTTTCCCGTTATGATCGTAAACACATTTTTAGTGTTTTAAAATAGTAAAATGTGCATGGAATAGTCAAAACCATAGAAAAAAACCTCATATTGATATGAAATAATGGGAAAACCACTTTTGAGTTGTTTTTTTATGTGTATTCATAGACAACATGTCAATCTAACTTGCGGTGTGGTCATAATTACTCGCTATACACTTCTAAAAGGTACAAAAGCCTTTAAAAACAAGTGTTAGGGGGTTAAAATTAGAAAAATTATGTCAGACTTACCTAAAATCATGGAACAAAGATTGTAGATTTAATTTTGAAATTTAGGAATCAACGAAACATCATTCCAAATTACGATTTTCTTGTTATGGTTGTAAACACATTTTTAGTGTTTTAAAACATGAAAACGTGCATGGAATAATCAAAACCATAGAAAAAACTTTATATTAATGTTAAATCATGGAAAAAACACCTATGGGTTTTTTTGATGTGTACGCATAGAAAACACATCAATCTAACATGCAGTGTGGTTGGAATTACTCGGTATACACTTTTGAAAGGTATAAAAGTCTTTAAAAAAAGTGACAGGGGGTCAAAACTAGGAAAACAATGTTGGATTGTCCTGAAATCATGGTACAATGATTGTATATTTAATTGTGAAATGTAGAAACTGAATAAATTTCATTCTGAATTACGGTTTTCTCATTATGGTTATAAACAAATTTTAGTGTTTTAAAACACAAAGAGGTGCATAGAATAATCAAAAGCATATAAAACAACCTCAGATTGATGTTAAATCATGGTAAAACCACTTTTAAGTTTTTTTATGTGTATGTGTAGATAACATATTAATACAACATGAGATGTGGTCGAAATTACTCGGTATACACTTTTGAAAGTTAGAAAAACCTTTAAAAATAAGTGTTGGGGGTCAAAACCAAGAAAATGATGTCAGATTGCCCTAGAATCATGGGAAATGACCGTAGATTTAATTGTTGAATATAGGAACCGGTGATACGTTATTCCAAAATACGATTTTCCCATTATGGCTGTAAATGCATTTTTAGTGTTTTAAAACACTAAAACATGTGTGGAATTTTCAAAACCAAAGAAAACGACCTCATATTGATGTGAATTCACAGTAAAACCACTACTGATTTGTTTTTGATGTGTACATGCATACAAAACATCAATCCAATGTGCATTGTGGTAAGAAGTAATCAATATACACTTCAAAAAGGTATAAATGTAACACCCCAAGGATTTATAAATAAAATGAATGAAACATTGAGTCTCCAAAAAACACCACTTTGTTATAACCTAGATATTAAACATAATTTTACCACCTCTCTGATTTGAATTTCAAAAAACTGACATACACAGTTGCATTTAGTAAGATATTCAGAGTCTGATAGGCTCAATTTACATTTTTAGTGAATAGTAACTTGACCCTTATGAATATTAACATACCCTTATGAATAGTAACATGACCCTTATGAATATTAACCACACCCATGAATATATAAATTAAATTTAGACACCTTATAAATGAAATAGAGTATTTTCAAAATTAATAATTAAGTGTTGGTATTTTTGTGAGTAATAAATATTTAATTACAATTTTAAATTAATAAATTGATTTAAAATAAAATTCATAAAATTAATTCCTAAATAAATATTTTTTTGTCCTATAATTTTAGGATAATTTAATAAGACCTTAGTTAATTTTTGAAAGTATTATAAAATCAGTTTTAAATTTAAATCTGTATTTTTCAAGTAAATAATGATTTTATTTAAAAATTAAATTTACCTTATTTAGTAAATTATTTTGATAAAATGGAGTTCATATTTTAATTCTAAACGTCGAAAAAATTTTAGGGTGATTTTTTTGGGATTTTTCTAAAATACTTGAATTTTTGGTGAATAGTGAAATTTGATAATTTACAAAATATGCTAAATAAGTGAATTTTTGCATCATGTTTGAGTAATGGATGATGTAAATGACCATTGGTTCGAACTCACATGCAATTATTACTATTTTTTGTCATAATCATCGACACTATTGTTTGTCTTTGGCAAAATAATAAAATAATGAGTAAAATAATGGGAAAAACCCTCCTCCCTCCACTATAACCCCCCCTCACTCCCTATTCTCTTAACTACTATAAAGCCTTTTTACTTGTCTAAATTCTACTCAAATCTCCTCCCAAGATCTTCCCCCATGTACAGAAGCCCTTGGTCTCATAAAAAGACCAAAAACTCTCCCCTAAAGAGGCCCTCACAGAAGATTACTTCAAGAGGTAAATTCCTCTTTTCGTTTCTTTTATTTCAAGATCCTTTCTTTTATTTTTATTTCCTCACATCCTTTCATCCAAATGTTTTGATGAATCTAATACCTTACATGTACCAAAATTTTTTTATGATAAAGGAATAATTCTTCACCATATCTCCTTTTCCCTTCTTTTATACTAGAAATGAAAACACCATTCAAGATGTGTTAATTTATCACATTCAAGGACAACGAGTTTTCAATTTCTATTATCATATTAAATTCTAGTCATGAAAACATTTTTTATGGTTGAAACAAACTATAATATATTTATTATAACTTAATTAAGGTTCTAGAATCCTTTTTTACACATGATATTAATTTATAAATCAAAATGAATTCGTTGTGATCAAAAACTGTCAATTAACGCAAAAAATTGTCATTAAAGTTTTATATAATGATTCATCTTCACTCCCAATAATCAAAAAAAATTTATAACCACATAATATTATGGTTGTTCACTAATAAAATAAAACTTCTATTCTAGACAAACATTCTCATTCTACATGTTTATCCTTACATGAATATAATTAAACCGATCATGAAAACTATGGAAGAAAACACTCCCAAACAATGAATTTCCACCCAAAGCTCAATTTTCATTCGGGTTACTTTTATTATATACTTACCTCAATTAAATTATTATTAATTTATATATACTCCTCATAATTTCTATGTGAATTTTATATATATTTTTACCAACTAGAATTATACCTTTATTTATGGGTATTTACATGTTTTAAAAGTATCTTTCAAAAATTCTTCCTGAAATACAAGCCTATTTCTAAGGAATTTCCAGAATTCTTACCAATTTTCAAGGGAACTCTATAATATATTTTAATAAAACATTATTTTTCTAAAAACACTCATTTTATTAAGAAAAAACTATATTATTTCACTTCTGGTTTTATACAAAGATTTTTCCAAAATAAATCTTCTTTTCAAAGTAAAAGAGTATTTATCTTAAGAATTACTCAATGATTTTATAAGAGTATTTTAATTTATTTCAAAAATCTTATTGATTATTATGTATAAATGGGACTAATATTTTATGATATCATATACCATATTTTTTTATTGTTTTATTATTAGTTTTCCTATGGGTGTGCTATCTTGAAACCATTTACCATGCTACTCTGAATGGTTAGTGTTTATGTTTAATGATTGGGGAAAGTTATTTACATTTTATATGTTAGTTTCAATATGAATGTATATGTTGTTTATATTTATCTCCATTAATATTAGGAATGAATTATACTTAGTAAGTGTTGTGTGGGGACCTCTATATCCCCTCAGTGCATTAATAAGTCTCATGGGACAAACTAGGTCTTGACACGAGGCCTTGACAAAATGGTTATTTATGGTCTTGGTACGAGGCCTTGACAGTATGGTTATGATGTCCTGCATTATGAATTCCCTCATTTTTAAACTAATAATTTATAGTTAATGTGGTTATTCTACTAGTAGAATACCCATGATTGTTTTTTATTATGGCATTACTTATTCATCTTTTATTCCTTCCATATTATGTTCAAGTTTATTATTTTTAAAGGCATGCATTTTTAGTTATTCGCCATGCCTAATGTTTATGTTTATGATATCTTCCACTATATTTCTTACCCTTACTAAGATTTTAAGATCACCACTTTCTTATGTTTTATTTTCACAATACATGAATAAGTTTATTATGAATGAACTGGAGGGATAAACTTATAGCTATGGATGTTCCCAATAAAACTTATATGTTTTATTTCATTTCAAGTTGTAATTTTGAACTTATGTATGTATCTAGATTTACAAATCTACTAAACTATTATTTACTTTGGGATATGACTTTCTTATAATCATTCCAATGTAATTTAATAAGAAACCAGATCTAGGAAACTAGGGTTGGGTATTTACAATTGCTATGAGAGAAAGTTTAGTAGAAAACTTGGAAACTAGATTTAGAAAATGTAGATTAGGTAACAAACACCTAATATAGTCTTTGAGGATAAAAATACAAGAAAATCCTGGAATTTTGGTAAGGAATATATTATGTGGATATTTCTAGAAAATATATCCTTGTCTGGATACTACAAGTGGATGTGATTTTGGCACATATGTACCTAGGAGTGAAAACTTCGACAATGAGTCTTAGGCTTAACCCAGGGTATCCTGGTACACGACAATGGGTCTTAATACACACTTGGTTTGACACTCCTGGGGGATATTCTTGAGATAATTTATATTTTTCTTTATAATCCATTATTATTGATTTAAATGTAAATTTTTCCTCAAAGAAACCATGTTTATGATTATGGTATTATCCATGCATGGGATTTAAAATTATGCTAAGTATTTTTCTAAGTTGAGATTATACATTATGATTCATAATCTAATATAGTGTATGCTATTATTTAGAAATGTTTCATAGTGGAAGGAATGGAAACCACATTAATACACATATCCTATTTAGGGATTTCCCTCATATGTAATATAATGATGTTGGAAATGGAGCTACGATTGGTGCTAAGCAACTTATAACTATACCCGGACAAATGAATCAGGTTATAAACAATAACCTTATCTGTATGGAGCATCCTAATCCAAAATGTGGAGGATTTATGTTAGATCATTTTATTCTACAACAACCTCTTTCATTCAATGGGACTACAGACCCATTTTTAGCTGATTAGTGGATAAGTTTCCTAGAGAAGATATTTATCCCTTCAGAATGTAACAAAAGAGAGAATGTTTTCATGGAAATTTATCATCTATTAGAAGATGTGGATCAGTGGTGGTATTTAATCCAAAACATAAAGGATGAGGAAGAAATAGAAGATATGTAATGAAGAGATTTTAAGGAAATTTTCCTAGAAAAATAATTCCCTTGTGAACAACGAGCAGATATGGAAAGTGTAACGACCCAAACTTTCATTAATGGAAATCCATCTTGATCTAATTAAATGTATCTTTATGTAAAATTTTTATATAAAATGTCAAATTATTTGGTTTTATGTTTTTGGATTTTTAAATACTATTAATAATTTTGATTGTTGCTAATATAGCTTTTTAACATTGATCATATGATTAGTATAAATATAGGGCTTTAAAAAATCTAATTTACTCAGAAAAAGGAAGCGATGGCCTCATCCATTAGACGTGCCCCATACAAAGCCCATTTTTTAGAGATTTTAAAGGAGGTTGCATCTTTTGGCTTCACTCTTGACTAAGCCCAAGACGAGCTTGAATATGTTAAGCTCAAGCAGGACCGCTTATGAGAGAAGTGGAAGTTGATAGAGATTACCACCCGAGCGATGTTATCCGAGCCACCCCAAGAATCTGTCACCATCGCACACCTTACTCTTAGATATTATAGGTGTGTTATAAGGGGTTATGTAACAAGACCTTAGAACTATGGTTATGTACATTATTTTTGTATATAATAATGAATATACTTTCATTTTTTATTGTTTCCTTGTAAATAGTTTTTAAATCACAAATAGTATTTTTAGTTAATGTTCAACTAAGAAATCTATTTTGATGAATTAATGGATTTTTGAATTAAATAATATTTTAATAAAATATTATTATTATTTTTAATTTTTATTAAATATAAATGATTGTATCATTTTATGAATGCAATTGTAATTTTTATTAAGGTTTGAAAGCCAGTTTTGTCAAAACCCATGAATTTTTGATAAATGTCGTTTTTTATTTTAAAAGTAAAAATTAAAATATTTATAAATTTTTTTAGATAAAATGAATATTATTTATGGAATCAGGATTTCGAAATTATCCAACAGTGAATTTTTCATAATTTTCTGAGACGGTCAAATTTTTGGGTAAAAATTAAATACCGTTTAAATATATAATGTGTTTTATGACATCATAATGACCCAATAATTATGTAATAAAATAATATAAACTTTATTTTCGGCCAATATATGTTTTACCAATAAAATAATTTGATTTTGGGTTCGTTTGATTTATTTTACAAAGCTTTAGTGGACCCTTCAAAACTTATTAAACTTTTTGTCTTTCTAAATTGTTTTCCTTGGGAGTGTGACTCACCTCCACATAAGTATCCCCATTATTTTAAGAAGTTAGGAATTTTTTCTTATAAAATATTATTTTCCACTTCCCTTTGCCAAAAACCATGGGCAAAAACCATGGGCTGGTTTGTGGTTTGGATTAGTTTAATGTGAGGTGTCCCAAACCTAAATAATAAAGAATTCCCTCACCTTTCCTATATAAACCCACCCAAGCTCCCACTTCCTTCTCACTCAAAGACTTTGGATTTCTTCAAAACTATTACCTCCTCTCTCTATAATCCTACCAAGGTTCCCCAAGCTCCCAAGAAGCCTCTCTCAATCCTTTGGAAGCACACTTCCAAGTAAGGGTTTTTCTTCCTTTCTCATTTTTGTCCAATATTCTATAAATTGTTATGCCCTTTTTATTTCAATTATAAATATTGTAGTATGGTTTCACACCTCCCCCATACTACCCTATTTATGTTTTAATGATGGTATAACCCTTTCTCTCTCATTAAATTCCTCCCATGTACACCCGTTACTATGCCAAAATTTTGAAATGAATTTCTCTCTCCTCATTTACATTCAAGCAATTATTTTGTATCATGAATATAAATTCCATTAAATTTGTTGGGACATGTATCTATATTACTCCCTTACTATCCATTTCATGTAAATATTATGATACAACCCTTTCTATCTCATCAACCATTTTTATGAGTTCTTATGTAACGCCGTTATGCTGCTGAAATTGCACCACATTTTTCCAAGCCAAAGTCATTGTATAGTGAATACCATGATCATTTCTCTATCAAGGGTATTAAACTTTATACACATTTACTTATTGTTTAAATAGTTTCATGTATTTATTCCATGTTAATTTATCATGGAATAAAATATTATGTTGAATGATTCAATGTTTTACGATCCATGTGGCACACTTATGCATGAAATGAAATGTTTAAGAAGGGTGCACCCTTATAGTGCTCCATTACATTGGGTAAAGTATAGTATCATGATAAATCATGTTCAATGGGTTTTTAATCATTATAATTCATGTACAATTAGGTTTGACTGATTCTCCATGTTCAATAAGGGTTTACTCATGCTCCATGTGCAATAAGCCTTGGGTCATGCTAATTCCATGTTAAGTGTTGTTGCCACATTTCCATGTTATGATTATCATGATTTATCATGACTTTATGTTTATGATTATCTTGTGATATATTTATATTCCTATTTTCTAACATGTATTTTATTCCTCATGTTATTCGTTGATTATTCCCTTACCGGGCTTTATAGCTCACCCTTTTCTTATGCATGTCCTCAGGTTATCCCATGCAATGCTAGGTAAGAGGGAATGTAGCGGTCATGTAAATGATGTTTTCAATAAATATGTTGTATTTCATGTTTTAATTTGTTATGTAATTATCCTAATCCCCAAAGAAACTATACCTCTGAATCTTCTTTTTTGTATCAAGTGAATTTTATGTAATAAATTATGTTTAATTGTGTAATAAAAGATCAGGGTTGTCATAGTTGGTATCAGAGGATAGGTTTAGTTATTTTTGGTATTAGGATAATAAAACCCTAGTAAATCATTAGAGACAAGAATAAGTATAATAAAAATATCCCTAAGTTTTGGTGATTATTGAGTAAGTGATTTATCAAGAAAATACATCCCTGTCTGGATACGAGCAGGTAGAGGTGGCTCTGGCACAGATGTATCCTAGGGGTAAAACCCGAATACACCACTTTGAGCTAGACTAGAATGAGAACTGGTGCATGAAAATGGGTCTTGCTGCACTCTTAGTTACGACACTCCCGGGGGATATGCTTTGGTAAATTCACAAGCTTAGTATGAACCATTATTAAGGGACAAAAAAATTCCCTAAGAATATATGTTAGAAAGTAGATCATGGTTAACATAGAATGTCACCAATTGATTCATATGTTAAGGAAATAAAAGTTATTTATAAGTCAACAGTTTTGTCCTTTTATTACCCTTTATGTTTTACCCCTAACTTTACTTTTATTCCAGCCAATGGCTGGTAATAGGAGGACTCGTGCTAACAACTGATGTGAAGATCAATGTGATGACTGTACTAATGAGATGCCCAATCCAATGGGAGTGGGAATCAAAAACTTTTCCATGGTTCTCTCTTAGATAACTCAAGATTTGAATATAAACATGGGTCAAGAGGAACGTTAAACCCCCCTTAAGAAAGAAAAAGTCACTATCGAGAGCTTCATGAGACAAAGGCCTCCAACTTTTAATGGATCATCTGATCCCTCAATCACTGAACAATGGATCAACTCCATTGAAAAGATCTTCTCCATCCTTCAATGTTCTGAACAAGAGAGATTTCTCATAGCTGCTTATTGTATGGAGGGTGAATCTGATAAATGGTGGATGTTGATCAAAAATACGAAGCCTGAGGAGGAGATTGAGGCATTGGAATGGAAGGATTTCCAGAAGATGTTTTTCGATAAATATTTTCCATGCACCCTTCAGCTTAAGTTGGAAAGGGACTTCCTTACCCTCAAGCAAAAAGATGACGAATCTATTGGAGCGTATGAGGAAAACGTCACAAGGATTTCATGATACACTTCCAGTTTTTTCGTTACCCCCGAATGAAAGGTTGACCAATTCTTTGGTGGGCTGAAACCTATCCTGCAGAAAACACTGGCGATCTGTGACTTTGAAATCTATGAGGAAATTGTTCGATGTTCCCTCAAGGTCGAAATGGTGATCGGAGAATCTTAGGGTTATCATAGGGATAAGAAGAGTAAGGTGGAATTCAATGTTGTTGGTCCAATGGATAAATCCAATGGTGCTAAGAAGATTCAACACCCCACTTGCCAAAGATGCGGAAAGAAGCACCCAAAAAATTGCTTGAAGGGGACGAGGAAATGCTTTAGGCATGGAAAAGAAGGGTACCTGGATATTAAATATTGTCAAGAAATACCCATGACTACGACAGAGGAGAGGAACGCTCCGTTTAAACCTCAACGCGTGGTTTATTTCTACAACTGAAAAGAACCAGGGCATCTTGCAAATCATTGCCCTAATACAAGGGTTTTCAGAGGCAACCAACAACCTCCAAGGCAGCAAGGGAAAGATTTTTCCATCACTACCACCGAAGTGAACCCCAACAACAAAGTGGTTACAAGTATGCTAGTTATTCATTCAAGAATAGAAAACGTACTTTTTTATTCAGGTTCTACACATTCTTTTATATCTCAAAAGTTTAGTAGAACAATCCCACCCCCACCACAAATCATGGAAGCGAAGATGTCGGTGAGTACGAAAAATGGGGATATCATTGAATCCCATGAATATAACTCCTCCTCTGTCATAATCTATGGATTGAACTTCCTAGCGAACCTCGTCATACTCCCTCTAGTGGAATTTGATTCAATTCTTGGCATGTATTGGTTTTCCTTATATAGAGCCATCATAAATTTTCATGAGAGGGAAATCACTCTCCATGTGGAGAATCAAACCCCGATTCTTTAAAAGTGCAAGGAGGAAGATGAATCTTCTTTAGGTCCATCATCTCAAGCGTGGATATTACTTCCCTATGAGCACGCGTATCTGGATCAGATGATTGAGTCCAAGGAAGCAACCATCCTTGAAGACATGCCTATTGTGAGGGAATTTGCTGAAGTGTTTCCCGAGGAATTTACTGGTCTTACTCCTAGAAGAGATGTTGAATTATCAATTGATCTTATACTTGGGTCATTGCCAATATCCAAGAATCCATATAGAATGGCTATTGTGGAGCTTGAGGATCTAAAGAAACAACTACAGGAGAATCTAGATAAAGGGTTTATATGCCAAAGTTCTTCACCATGGGGTGCACCAGTTCTCTTCGTCAAGAAGAAGGATGGGTCAATGCGCCATTGAATCTATTATCATGAGCTCAAAAAATAATGATAAAGAACAAGTATCCTCTTCCAGGAATTGATGAATTGTTTGATCATCTGCGTGAAGCACAATACTTCTCCAAGGTGGATTTACAGTCGGGATATTATCAAGTAAGGGTGAAGAAGGAAGATATCCCCAAGACTGCTTTTTGTACAAAATAAGGGCACTATGAATTCATAGTAATGCCTTTCGGACTCACTAATTCTCCAACAATATTCATGGAATTTATGAATAGAGTATTTAGAGATTACCTCGACAAATTTTTGGTAGTCTTTATAGATGATATTCTGATATACTCCAAAACCAAGGAGGATTATGAGGAGTATCTAAGAACTGTACTAGAGACCTTATGGAAGGAGAATATCTATGAAAAGTATAGAAAGTGTGAGTTCTGGTTGAAGGAGGTCTCATTCTTGGTCCATATCATCACAAGCAATGTGATATATGTGGATCCCTCAAAAAATAGATGTAATTGAGGGATGGCCGAGGCCAACATCGGTAATGGATATGCATAGATTCTTGGGGTTGGATGGATATTATTGACGATTTGTGAGAAATTTATCACGATTTTCCAACCCTCTTACCAAGCTAACTCATAAGGGAGTAAAGTTTTCTTGGAGTGATGAATGAAAATAAATATTCAAGGATTTGAAAAGGAGGCTTATCACTGCGCCCATACTCCCATTACCCACAAGTGGAGAACTTTTTGTGGTATTCAATGATGCTTCGAAGAAGGGCCTGGGATGTGTGTTGATGAAAAATGACAAAGTCATTTATTATGCTTCAAGGTAATTGAAAGTTCATGAACAGAACTATCCAACACATGACCTCGAGTTGGCTGCAATGATATTCACTTTGAAAATTTGGCAGAATTATCTCTTTGTGGAGAGGTGTGAAATATATACGGACCACAAAAGCCTCAAGTATATATTCACACAGAAAGAGTTAAACATGCACCAATGAAGATGGTTAGAGCTGATCAAAGACTATGACCTCTCAATCCATTACCACCCTTGGAAAGCAAACAAGGTGGCAGATGCCCTAAGTAGAAAGAAACCAGTGATTCTATCATTGATGAGAATTGAAAAGGATCCAATCTTCTTAGATTTGATGAATATGGACATGAGAATCATAAATAAGGGAATATCATCAATCCTTTCACAAATTATTGCTCAACCGTTACTTTTGGAAAGGTTAAAGGATGCTCAAAAGGATGATGTGGGAATTCAGGAAAAAGTGGAAGCTATCGAAAAATGGAAATCCTTGGATTTTAATGTTAATGAATAAGGAATTGTGAGATTTGGGAAAATACTATGTGTTCCATCAAGTCTGGAGCTGAAGAAGGAACTTTTGGATGATGCACATAGTTCAAATTTCTCTATTCACCCAGGAAACACAAAGATGTATTGAGATCTCTGAGAGCATTATTGTTGGGATAATATGAAGAAGGAGATAACTAAATATACATAAAAGTGCCTAGTGTGTTAGAAAGTGAAGGCAAAGAGGTAGAAGTCTAAGGGGATGATGCAACCATTGCCCATACCAGAATAGAAATGGGAGAAAATCACCATGGACTTTGTCACCGGACTTCTGAAGACATCCAAAGGCAACAATTCAATCTAGGTTGTTATGAATCGTCTTATAAAGGATGCACACTTTATTGATATTCGGGAGGATTTCTCATTGGATCAACTGGCATGGATATATATCAGGGAAGTGGTAAGGCTGCATGGAGTACCACTATCTATTGTGTCCGATCGAGATCCAAGATTCACCTCTAATTTTTAAAAGAGTCTTCAACATGCTCTGAATAATGAACTGAACTTCAGTATGGACTATCGTCCTCAAACTGATGGCCAATCCATACAAACACTTGAGGACATGTTGAGAGAGTTCTCAATGGACTTTAAAGGAGGATGGGATCAACATCTTCCTCTGGTTGAGTTCTATTATAATAACAGTTTCCACACGAGCATCCAAATGGCACCATATGAATCCCTTTATGGGAAAAGGTGCAGAACGTCGACATGTTGGGATGAAGTCGGTGAGAATAAGCTGCTTGGACCAGAAATGGTCGAAGAAATGGTGGAGAAGGTGAAAACCATTCAGCAGCATATCAAGGAAACCCATAGTCGACAGAAGAGTTATGCAGATAACCGTTGACGAGACCTTGAGTTTAAAGTTGGATACATAGTATTTTTACGCATATCTGTGTGGAAGAATTCCATGAGGTTTGGAAAGAAAGGGAAGTTATGTCCAAGGTATATCATCCCCTTTGAGATTATTGATCGTGTCGGGGCTGTGGCCTATCGACTAGCACTTACACCTACCATGGCCAAATTAAATAATGTCTTTCATGTATACCTCTTAAGGAAGTACATACCAGACCCTTCATATGTACTCTCTTCAGAGGTGGTACATTTAGAGGATGATATTTCTTATGAGGATCAACCAGTGAAGATCTTAGATCGTAGAGAAAACGTTATACGAAATAAGACAATGCCCCTCATGAAGGTGTTGTGGAGAAACCACAAGTTTGAAGAAGCAACATGGGAATCAGAGGAAATGATGAAGTAGAGTTACCCAAATCTGTTTTAGTGTGGGAAAAAGAAATTTCGAGGGTGGAATTTCTTAAGGGGGGAAGATTGTAGAGACCCAAACTTTCATTAATGGAAATCCCTCTTGATCTAATTAATTGTCTCTTTATATAAAATGTTTATATAAAATTTCAACTTATTTGGTTTTATGTTTTTGGATTTTTAAATAATATTATGAATTGTGAACGTTGTTAATATATCCGTTGAACAGTGATCACATGATTAGTATAAATATAGAGATTTAACAGATTCAATTTACTTCGAAAAAGGAAGTGATGGCCTCATCTAATAGATGTGCCCCCTACGAAGCCCATTTGTCAAAGCTTGAAAAGGAGGTTGCATCTTTGGGATTCTCTATTGACCAATCCCAAGCCGAGCATGAATATGTAAAGCTTGAGCGGGATCGCCTACGGGAGAAGTGGAAGTTGATAGAGATTACCACCCGAGCAATGTTATCCGAGCCACCCCAATAGTCCGTCACCATCACACACCTTATTTTTCGGTCTTATACGAGTGTTATAAGTGGCTATGTAACAAGACATTATCACTATGGTTATGTACATTATTTTTGTATATAATAATGAATATACTTTCATTTTATTATTGTTACCTTGCAAATAGTTTTTAAAGCACAAATAGTATTTTTAGTTAATGTTCAACTAAGAAATCTATTTTTATGAATTAATGGATTTTTGAATTAAATAATATTTTAATAAAATATTATTATTATTATTAATTCTTATTAAATATAAATTATCATATAATTTTATGAATGCAATTGTAATTTTTATTAAGGTTTGAAAGCCATTTTTGTAAAAACCCATGAATTTTCGATAAATTCCGGTTTTATTTTAAAATTAAAAAGTAACATATTTAGAAAATTATTTATATAAAATAAATATTATTTCTAGAATCAGGATGTTGAAATTATCCAATGGTGAATTTTTCATAATTTTCTGAGACAGTCAAAGTTTTGGGTAAAAATTAAATACTGTTTAAATATATAATGTGTTTTATGACATCATAATGACCCACTAATTATGTAATAAAATACTATAAACTTTATGGTCTGAAAATATATTTTTTCCATTAAAATAATGTGATTTTGGGTTTTTTTGATTTATTTTACAAAGCTTTAGTGGACCTTTCAAGACTTATTAAACTTTTTGTCTTTTTAAATTGTTTTCCTTGAGAGTGTGACTCACCTCCACATAAGCAACCCCATTATTTTAAGAAGTTAGGAATTTTTAATTATAAAATATTGTTTTACACTTCCCTTTTCCAAAAATAATCGGAAAAAACCATGGGCTAGTTTGTGGTTTGGATTAGTTTAATGTGAGGTTTCCCAAACCTAAATAATACAGAATTCCATCACCTTTCCTATATAAACCCACCCAATCTCCCACTTCCTCATCACTAAAAGCCTTTGGATTTCATAAAAACTATTACATCCTCTCTCTAGAACCCTCCCAAGGTTCCCCAAGCTCCCAAGAAGCCTCTATCAAGCCTCTCTCAAGCCTTTGGAAGCACACTTCCAAGTAAGGGTTTTTTCTTCCTTTATCATTTTTGTCCAATATTCTTTAAATTGTTATGCCCTTTTTATTTCAATTATAAATGTTGGTGTATGGTTTTGTACCTCCCCTATACTTCCCTATTTATTTTTGAATTATGGGATACCCCTTTCTCTCTCATTAAATTCCTCCCATGTACACCCGTTACTATGCCAAAATTCCGAAAGGAATTTCTCTCTCCTCATTTACATTCAAGCAATTATCTTGTATCATGAATCTAAATTCCATTACATTTGTTGGTACATGTATATATATAAACCCAATACTATAAATTTCATTTAAATATGATGAGACACCCCTTTATCTCTCATCAACCATTTTTATGAGTTCTTATGTCACGTCGTCATGCTGCTGAAATTGAACCGCGTTTTTCCAAGACAAAGTCATTGTGTAGTGAATACCATGCCCATTTATCTATAAAGGGTATTCACATTTATGCACATTTACTTATTATTTAAATAGTTTAATTTATTTATTCCACATTCGTTTATCATGGAATAAAAGATTATGTGGAATGATTCAATGTTTTATGATCCATGTGGCACACTTATGCGTGAAATGAAATGTTTAAGAAGGGTGCGCCCTTACAGTGTTCCAATGCATTAGGTAAAGTATAGTAACATGATACATCATGTGAAATTGGTGTTTACTCATTCTAATTCAAGTAAAACTAGGGTTTACTCGTGCTCCATGTGTAATTAGGATTTAATCATGCTCCATGTGCAATGAGCCTTAGATCATGCTAATTCCATGTTAAGTGTTGCTGCCAAATTTCCATGTTATGATTATCATGCTTTATCATGCCTTTATGTTTATTCTTCTCTTGTTCTCTATTTATATGCCTGTTTTCTAACATTTATTGTATTCCTCATGTTATTCCATAATTATTCCCTTACTGGGCTTTATAGATCACCCTTTTCTTATGCATGTCCTCATGTTATCCCATGCAATGCTAGATACGAGGGAATGTGGTGGTCATGTAAAGGAATTTTTCAATAAAGATGTTGTATTTCATGTTTTAAGTTGTTATGTAATGATCCTAAGCCCCAAATACACTATAAATCTCGATCTTCTTTGTTGTATCAAGTGAAGTTTATGTAATAAATTATGTTTAATTTTGTAATAAAAGATTAGGGTTGTCATAGAAAGTAAGTTTCTGAATCTGAAGAAAAAAGAGGATGAGAATTTTACAAAGTATGAAGCTAACTTTACAAGGTTATCAAGGAATTCTGAGGACTACATATGTAATCTAAGTATAAATATTGATAGATTATTTTATGGTTTAAAACCATTCCTCCGAAGGGCACTAGTCTCCCTGAATTTATCATCATATGAAGATATAGTCTCATGTGCTATCAAGTTAGAAAAATAATTTTTTAAGTATTATTAATTTAAAGAAAAGAAATATAAGAAGATGGATGTTTAAAACTCTAGAAAAGGAAATAATGAAATTGGGAATAAGGTAAGAGTTTACCTTCCACCCTATAGTAATTGTGGGAAGAAACATCCTGGTACATGATTGAAGGGAATGGGATTCTTTTGCAAGTGCGGAGAAAAAGGCCATAAATATTGTGATTACAAGGGGAAGAAAGAAAAAACCAATATTTAATGCTATATTTTTTAAAGATATGGTACATTATGAACATGAATTTCCCAAGCGTTAGTGAAATGGTCCACAAAGAAGGCCAAGGGAGCAAGGCCAGACTTATGTGGTTACAACTACTGAGGTTGAAGTTTCTAGTGATGTGGTGGAAGGTACTTTAATCGTTTCCTCAAACATAGCCAATGATTTATTTGATTCTGGATCATCATATTCTTTTATATCTTCCTAGTTTTCCAAGAAAATTATACATGTTCAATTTTATTTAATAAAGGAGTTGTCAGTCAGAACTCCTAGGGGATGTATCATTGCAATAGAGATGTGTCGATTAGTCCCCCTCATGACACATAAACGTGATTTAGTTGATAACCTTACCATTATACCCATGATTGACTTTGGTATAATCCTTGGTATGAGTTATATTTCACATTATGGTGTGAATATATATTGTAAGAATAGAGAAGTTATAATTTTTGAGAATCGTGTTGAATCCCATATCTTTAGAGCGGAAACCTTGTCAGCTGATTCTTATATAAATCCACCCCAAGTAGCTCTACTGAATTGAATTATTGGGGAGGAAGGGAATACAATATCTATGGATGAGGAAAGGAATGTTCAAATAGAGGACATATCTATTTTTAAAGAATATATTGATGTGTTTCTAGAGGACTTACCTGGACATCCTCTAGAGTGGGAAATTGAGTTTTCTATTGATTTAATTCCTGGTTCAAGGCCTATATCAAAGAATCCTTATAGAATGGAAACTGTAGAATTAGTAGAATTGAAGAAAAAAACTAGAGTAGTTGAGTGATACAAGATTTATTCACCCTATTGTCTCTCTATGGGGATCCCCTATTCTTTTCATTAATAAGAAATATGGATCTATGAGGTTGTGCATTGACTACAGGGAGATCAATGATATAATAATAAAGAAAAAGTATCCCCTACCTCGCATCGATTATTTATTTGATCAACTTCATGGAGCCTAATATTTTTCAAAAGATTGACCTTCAATCTAGATATCATCAATTTCTAGCAAGGAAGGAATATATTCCAAAGACAACATTTCAAACCAGGTATGAGAATTACGAGTTTACAATAATTCCTTTTGGACTGACTAATGAACCCTCTGTCTTCATGGATCTATTGAATAGGGTTTTCAAGGAATATATTAACAAATTTTTGGTAGTATTTATTGATGATATCTTGGTATAATTCAAAATCTACAAAGATCATAAAAATACCTTGCACACTATTTTGAAGACTCTTAAAAGAAATGAATTATATGGGAAGTTTAGAAAGTGTGAAATTTGGCTTCAATCAGTTTCTTTTCTTGGACACATTGTCTCTAAGGATGGAATATCTATTGATCCTATGAATACAAAGGCTGTTGAAGAATGTCCTACTCCAATGAAAATAATTGAGGTATATAGTTTTATTGGTTTATCAGGTTATTATTGGTGTTTCATTCAGAACTTCACCCTTTTATCCAACCTAATGACCAATATTATACGTAAAGGGGTTAAGTTTGTATGAAAAAATAAATGTGAGGATTGTTTCAAAGAATTGAATAGAATATTAGTGAATGATCTGATCCTAAATCTACCATCATGGAATGATGGGTTTGTGATCTATAGTGCTTCATCAAAGAAATAACTCGATTGTGTCCCTATGTAGAATGATATAGTTATTGCCTATGAATCAAGGTAGTTAAAAATTCATGAACAAAAATATCTTACTTGTGATCTTGAGTTAGCTGTTGTGATCTTTACTCTAAAAATATGGATACACTATCTCTATGGTGAAAGATGTGAGATATATACGGATCACAAGAGTCTTAAGTATATATTATCATGCAAAGAACTCAACATGAGGTAAAGTAGATGGCTCGAACTACTCAAGGATTATTATTATTCCATACACTACCACCCAGGAAAGGCAAATAAGGTAGTTGATGCATTGAGTAGGAAGGATCATGGAGTTTTAAACAAAATGAGGATTGAAAGAGATCCTATATTCATGGATCTAATAAGGATGGATATGGGAATTATCAAATAAGGTGAAACATTATTACTCTTAAATTGGTTGCCCAACCATATTTATAAGAAATGATTAAAATCACTCAGCCAGATGATGAGAAACTTCAAAAGAAAATTAATGGTGCAAAATATGGGAAGTTGGATGACTTTATATGTGAAGATGGAATTATGAAATTTGGAAAGAGGATATGTGTTCCCTCTATACCCAATCTGAAAATGGAGTTGTTGGATGATTCCCATAGCTCGAATTTCTCTATACACCCTAGTAGCACTAAAATGTATAGATATTTGAATGAACATTTATGGTGGGACAACATGAAGCGGGAAATTTCTGATTATGTATCAAGATATTTAGTCTGTAAATAAGTTAAGGCCGAACAACAACATCCTAGAGGAGTCATGCAACCTATACATATTCCTATATGGAAATGGGATGACATCACCATGGATTTTGTCACGACCCGCCCTCGGGGTCCGTGTCGTGACTACCCCAAGCCCGCCTTCCATAGGCCAGGGGCTGGCGACTAGCACCAAGGCGTAAATCCCAGAAAAAGGGAAGGCATTGCCTTTGTAAGGTAAACAAACATCACAGAGTAAGCAAGCGGAAGTAAAACACTAAGCAAAAACAGAGTACAACTAAAAGTGCGGAAAGTAAAAAGGGGCCGGAAATACAAGCCCAACTGTAAAGTACAACTCGAAAGGGAAAACAACGACTGAAAAGTAAAGCTACTACGCTGAGATGTCCACTGGAAATTCCACCTGAAGGGTGGGTACAGATAGCTCTTCTGCTCCTCGGGTCCCGCCATCCGCTCTGAGTATGTCCCGCCCAGTGGTCCACCTCCGGGTACCGCCTCGTCGTATAGTCCACCTCCAGGTACCGTCCAGTCCTTGAACCTTCGGCTTCTGTCAGCACTGTCCGTCGTCTGCAACCAACACAACGAGGTGCGGGCATAGCCCGTGCAGGGGTGAGTATAACGATACTCAGTAGGGACCCCGAGACCCTCAAGGTCTCACTAAAACCAACAAGGATAAACACAAGAAGATCTCAATAGATAAACCCTACTTAGGTATATGCCCATACATATACCTAAGTTATCAAGTAACCCATCTCAATCATGAGGAAACACAAGGATTGTGAAAACGACGGATGACCACTACCCGGGTATATGCCCATACATATACCAAAGTTAGCAAGTGACCCATCTCAATCATGAAGTAAACACAAGGTAAAAAGTCTCAGCTCAAACCAGGATTTTCATTATCGAAACCGTAACTGCTGAAGAGCTCCGTCTCTAGAGTGTACAGTGGTCCTGTCACGACTCCGAGGTACTGCTCACTAACCTAAGACTGCTGAAGTACTCCTCCTGTCGAGTACTGCGGGCCAGCCACCCAAACACAGTAGTGCTTCCCGCCGAGGTATGTCACCCAAACTCCGTAGTGCACACCCCCTAGTAGCCTGCTGAGGTACTCTCCGGACGAGCACCGCGGGTCTGCACTGTCACACAGGTAGTGCTCCGTCCGCCATGGGTCTGCACCTCAGAAAGTAGTGCTCCGTCCACTGGGCTAGTCGACTCACTCCAAGTCGAGTCGGTCAAGCAGTCGTCAGGTCTCAGCCAGCTACACGGTCTCCGTACTTCGCACGCTCGTCACTGGGAGGGTCCGCTCTACGAGCTACAGGTCGATACTCCAAGTATCTCAAAGTCCCACGAAGAAGTGTCTCAAAGGTCCGTCTCGTCACAGGGGTCTCAACGCAACAGACGGCGCGTCGATCGGACGCCCGGTCTGTGAGTTATTAGCCTTTTCGTCCCAGGGGCCCGGATGGTTTCGTGAGCGAAACTAATCCCGGCCGTATCTCAATTGTACCCCGAACTCCCATAGGGTAAACTCAAAGGGACCGTTACTCAACGTAACCACCAACGCTGCTGACGGCTCGTCAAGCGGACGTCCTGTCTGAAAGATATCAGCTTTTCCGTTCCAGGGGCCCGGTTGGATTTCGGGTACAATCCAACCCGGCCATACTCCGACTGTATCCAAAACTCGGGCGGAGTATGTCAAAAGTTCCGTCTCATCAAGAGGAAGTCAACGAAACAGACGGCGCGTCAATCGGACGCCCGGTCTGTGAGTTATTGGCATTTTCGTCTCCGGGGCCCGGTTGGTTTTTAAGGCAAAACCAACCCGACCGTACTCCACCTGCGTCCAAACCTCGGGCGGAGTATGCCAAAAGATCTGACTCACTAAAAGGAACACAACGCGACTGACGGTGCGTCAATCGGACGTTCGTAGCTCAAGATATGAGCGTTTCCGCACCGAAGGCCCGGTTGATTTCGTGAACGAACCAAGCCGGCCGAACTCAAAGTAATCCGAAACCTTGAGTGCGATATACCTAAACGACCGTCTCCTTCCAAGGATCGTGTTGCCGCAGACGGTTCGTCGTTCGTAGGTCCGAGGCTCAAGTTATGAGCCAAAAACCAAATCAGGTTCGAAACGGGGGGGGGGGTCCGGGTCCGGGCCGACCCGGCCCGACCCCCCCTGGGCGGCGCGGCGGCGCGGCGGCGCGGCGGCGGCGGCGGCGGGCCGCGGCGGCGGCGAGCGGCGGCGGCGGCGGGCCGCGGCGGCGGCGCCTGGCGCCGCACGGGGTGGCACGCGGGGGGCTCAGCCCCCGCTACTTCATGGTCGGCGCGGCTATATGCCGCGCCCAAAAAATTAAAAACGCCCCCCACACGTGGGGGGCTTGCTGGAAACGAACCGGGGGGCCGGCTGCCCCCCCCCTCTCATCAAAGAACCGCCCCCCTCTCTTCAAGAGGGGGGTTTTATTACTACGGCCGGGGGATTAATTCCCCCGGTTTTTAAAGACTTCCGGCCGGGGGATTAATTCCCCCGGTTTTTAAAGACTTCCGGCCGGCCAGCTGGCCGGCCGGTTTTCTCCAACGGGACCGGAAATTTCCGGTCCCCCCTTCGGCTTCCGACGTAGGCGGCCCGGCCGCCGGTCTTCTCTTCCGCCGCGGTCCGGAACCGGCCGCGGTCTCCTCGTCCCGCCGCGGCCCGGAACCGGCCGCGGCGTTCGTCGTCCGGCGCGGTGCGACGGCACCGCGCCCCCTCCGCCGCACTTTAATTCTTTCAACGCGGCGCGACGACGTCGCGTTCTTGATGTTTCTTCCATGGTGTGCGCGCGACGGCGTTGCGTAAAATAAATACACGATCAACCGCGTGGTGTGACGTCACCACGCCACTTGCTTCCACCCGCAAGAACAAACAAGAACGTTGGAGGGGGTTCGGCCGTGTTCGTACGGTCCGGCCCCCTCACGTTAAATTAATAACGCAACTTTAAATAAACAACATCCTCACGTTAGTCATAGTCAAATCCTCGAACTTATACTGGATTACCCAAAACTCAAAGAAATAATGATGCAATATGGGTAATAATTGATTGACTTACAAAATATTTACATTTCCTTTCTATAAGAGAGGATTTTCCACTGGAGAGTCTTAAAAAAATATATATCAATGAATTTTTAAGACTTCACAGAGCACCTCTTTGAATAGTATCTGATCGTGATCCTTGATTTACATTGAAATTATAGAAAAGTCTTCAAAAATATTTGGATACTAAACTTTATTTGAGTACTTTTTATCATCCTCAAATAGATGGGAAATTAGAAAGGATGATCCAAACTTTAGAAGATTTGCTGAGATCATGCTCGCTTGACTTTCAAGGTATGTGGGATCAATATTTACCCTTGATGGATTTTTCCTACAATAATAATTTCCATTCCAGTATTCAAATTGCACCATATGAAGCATTGTATGGAAAGAGATGTCATACACCAACATATTGGGATAAAGTTGGTGATAGGAAGCTAGTGGGCCCATATCTTGTGGAAGAAACAATAAAAAAGGTAAAGATTATTCAAACCCATATCAAAGTATCTCAAATAAGGAAAAATATATATGCTAATAATCGAAGGAAGGATTGTTAATTTCAAGTGGGAGATCACGTTTTCTTGAAAGTATGTCTATGGAAGGGCGTTATAAGATTAGATAAGAAAGGGAAAATTAGCCCTAGGTACATAGGACCTTTTGAAATTATGGAGAGAATTGGAGTTATTTCACATTGTTTGGCTATGCCGTCTAGCCCATATAAAGTACACAATGTGTTCCATGTCTCATTGCTAAGGAAGTACACGCCAGACCCAACACATTTCCTCACTTATGAAGGTATAGAATTGAAACAAGACCTATCTTATAATAAAGATCCTATCCGGATTCTGTACACTAAAGAATAGGTGTTGAGGAATCGGAAAACTCGACTGGTAAAAATACTTTGGAAAAATCATAAAATCAAAGAGGCGACATGAGAGCTTGAGGATCTTATGATGAAGAAATACCCAAATATTTTTGTGAGGCGACATTCTTGAAATTTTGAGGATGGAATTTTTGTAAGGAGGGGAGAATGTAACACCCCAAAGATTTATAAATAAAATTCATGAAAAACTGAGTCTCTAAAAAACACCACTTTTTTATAACCTAGTTAGTAAACATAATTTTACCACCTCTATAATTTTAATTTTGAAAAATTGACATACATAGTTGCGTTTAGTAAGATATTTAGAGTTTGATAGGATTAACTTAATTTTTTGGTGAATAGTAACTTGACCCTTAAAAATAGTAACATACCCTTATGAATAGTAATATGACCCTTATGAATAGTAACCATACCCATTAAGGTATAAATAAAATATAGACACCTTATAAATGAAATATATTATTTTAGAAATTAATAATTAAGTGTTGGTATTTTTGTGAGTAATAAATATTTAATTAAAATTTTTAATTAATAAATTGATTTAAAATAAAATTCATAAAATGAATTCATAAATAAAGATTTTTTCTCTATAATTTTAGGATAATTTAATAATAAATTATTTAATTTTTTTAAAGTATTATAAAATTAGCTTTATATTTAAATCTGTATTTTTCAAGTAAATAATGATTTTATTTAAAAATTCAATTTATCTTATTTAGAAAATTATTTTGATTAAATTAAGTGCATATTTGAATTCTACATGTGTAAAAAATTGTTAGGGTGAATTTTTGTGATTTTTATGAAATATTTGAATTTTTGAAGAATAGTGAAATTTGATAATTTACAGAATATGCTAAATAAGTGAATTTCTGCATCATGCTTGAGTCATGGATGATGTAAATGACTATTGGTTAGAACTCTCATGAACTTATTACTATTTGTGGTCACAATCATTAACACTATTGGTTTTATTTTTAAAAATAATAAAATAATGAGTAAAATAATGGGAAAACCCTCCTCTCCTCCACTATACCCCATCACTTCCTCTTCTCTTCACTCCCCTCAAGCCTTGTGCCTTGTCTAAATTCTGACCAAATATCCTATGAATATCCTCCCCCACATCCATAAGTCATTGGTCTCATAAAAAGACCAAAACCTCTCCCCTAAAGAGGCCCTCAAGAAAGATTACTTCAAGAGGTAAATTCCTCTTTTCATTTATTTTATTTCAAGTTCATTTCTTTTATTTTTATTTCCTCACATCCTTTCATCCAAATATTGTGATGAATGCAATAACTTAAATGTAATATAATTTTTTATGATGAAGGAATAATTCTTCATCATCTCTCCTTTCCCCTTCTTTTATACTAGAAATGAATACACCATCCGAGATGTGTTAATTTATCACATTCAAGGATGACGAGTTTTCAATTTCTATTACCATCTTAAATTATGGTCATTAAACCATTTTTATGGTTTAAATAGACTATAATATATGTATTATAACTTATTTAAGGTTCTATAATCATTTTTTACACATTATTTTAATTTATAAATCAAAATGAGTTTGTTGTGATAAAAAACTACTAATTAACCCAAAAAATTGTCATTAAAGTTTTATATAATGATTCATCTTCACTACCAATAACAAAATGATTTTTATAATAATTTAATCTTTTTTTTAACTAATAAAATATAACTTCTATTTTGTACAACCATTCTCATTCTACATGTTTATCCTTACATGAATATAAGTAAAATGATCATGAAAACCAAGGAAGAAAACGCCCCTGAACAATGAAATTGAATCTCTTAACCCATCAAAAGTACATGAATGAACCTAATAAGGTTATAATAAATCAATTAAATTTATATTATGTTCTATAATCATTAATTTATGAACCTAAATTTTATTATTCAGGTTATTAAGATCAAGTGAGGAACACCTTCGGACTTAAGCTAAGGGTTTTCCCCTCGAACCTCTATTTTCATTCAGGTTACTTTTATTATCTAATAAACTCAATTAAATTATTATTAATTCATATTTACTCCTCATAATTTATGTTTTAATTTTATATATATGTGTACCAACTATAATCATACCTTAATTTATGGGTAGTTATATGTTTTAAAAAGATCTTTCAAAAATTCTTCCTGAAATACAATCCCATTTCAAAGGAATTTCCTGAATTATTACATATTTTCAAGGGCACTCTATAATCTGTTTTAAGAAAATATTATTTTTCTAAAAACAATAATTTTATTAAAAAAGAACTATAGTATTTAACTTCTGGTTTTAGACAAATATTTTTCCAAAATAACTCTCCTTTTCAAAGTAAAAGAGTATTTATCTCAAGAATTACCTAATAATTTTATAAGAGTATTTTCATTTGTTTCAACACTCTTATTGATTATTATGTATAAATTAGACTATTATTTTATGATATCATATACCATTTTTTTTGATTTTTTTATGATTAGTTTGACTATGGATGTGCTATCTTGAAACCATTCACCATTCTACTCCGAATGGTTAGTGTTTATGTTTAATGATTGGGGAAATTTATTTACATTTCATATATTAGTTTCAATATGAATGTATATGTTGTTTATATTTATCCCCATTCATACGAGTAATTAATTGGACTTAGTAAGTGTTGAGTGGGGCCCACTATAGCCCCTTAGTGCATCGGTAGGTCTCATGAGACAAACTAGGTCTTGGCACGAGGCCTTGACAAAATGGTTATTTATGGTCTTGGAATGAGGCCTTGACGATATGATTATGATGTCCCACATTATGAATTAACTCATTTTGAAACTAGTAATTGACAGTTCATGTGGTTATTTGACTAGTATAATACCCATGATTATGTTTTATTATGGCATTATTTATTCAGCTCTTATTCCTACCATATTATGTTCAAGTTTAATATTTTTAAAGGCATGTATTTTTAGTTATTCACCATGCCTAATATTTATGTTTATGATATCTTATGCTATATTTCTTAACATTACTAAGCGTTTGATCTCACCCCTTTCTTATGTTTCATTTTCCCGGGACATGAAGAAGTTTATTATGAATGACCCACAGGGATAAACTTATAGTTGTTGATATTCCCAATAAAACTTATTTGTTGTATTTAATTTCAAGTTGTAATGTTGAACTTATGTATGTATATAGATTTCCAAGTCTACTAAACTAATCATTCCTTCAGGATACAAATTTCTTGTAATCATGCCAATGT
Source organism: Viscum album (assembly GCA_963277665.1). Classification (NCBI taxonomy): domain Eukaryota; kingdom Viridiplantae; phylum Streptophyta; class Magnoliopsida; order Santalales; family Viscaceae; genus Viscum; species Viscum album. The sequence continues at coordinate 1,886,640,302 of OY728132.1, forward strand.
AATGTAATAAGACACTAGGTCTGAGCAATTGGGGTCCAGTCTTTAAAATAAAATCCTTTAAAAATAAGTGTAAGGGGTCAAAACTAAGAAAGGACATCATATTGACCTGAAATCATAGGATAATGACCATAGATTTAATTTTTAAATATAGGAACTGACGACATTTCATTCTGAATTACAGTTTTCCTGTTATGGCTGTAAATGCATTTTTAGTGTTTTAAAACACTAAAACTTGTGCAGAATGGTCAAAACCATATAAAATGACCTTATATTGATGTGAAATAATGGTAAAACCATTTTTGAGTTGTTTTTGACATTAACATACAGAAAACGAATCAATCTGACATGTGTTGTGGTCATAATTACTCAGTATACACTTTAAAGGTATAAAAGCCTTTAAAAACAAGTTTCAAGAGATCAAAAATAGGAAAACAATATTGGATTTACCTGAAATAATGGTACAACAACCATACAATTAATTTTAAAATGTATGAACTAATGGAACATTATTCTAAATTATAGTTTTCCCGTTATGGATATAAACATGTTTTAGTGTTTTAAAACACTAAATGGTGTGTGGAACTTTCAAAACCATAGAAAATGAACTCATATTGATGTGAAATCATGGTAAAACCACTAATGATTTTTTTATGTGTATTAATAGACAACATGTCAATCTAACGTGCAGTGTGGTTGGAATTACTTGGTATACACTTTTGAAAGGTACAGAGGCCTTTAAAAATAGGTACTGGGGGGGTCAAAACTAAGAAAACAACATCAAATTACCCTAAAATCATGGTAAAATGACCGTATATTTAATTTTAAAATTTAGGAATTGATGACACATCATTCTAAATTACACTTTTCCTGTTATGGTCGTAAATGTGTTTTTAGTGTTTAAAAACAATAAAACATGTGTGGAACGGTAAAAACCATATAAAATGACCTTAGATTGATGTGAAATTATGGAAAAAAACACCATTTAGTTGTTTTTGAAATATTGGACATGTTGTAATATCAAAATCTTTAAAATTTGTTTATTAAGTAAATTTTAAGCACACCGCACGCTGCTTTAAAAGTAAATTAGAATATTTACTCATCCCTTTTCAGTTTTAACAATTGAATCTTATCTTAAATAGTTATTTTTATGTTTTAAAAGTGTTTTTCATGATATATTATTTGTTTTATGTTAAAATATATTCTGTTTTATTAACAAAATAACAAATTTTATGAGCATCATTCTGAATATATTCTATGTCTTTTCTCTTTCACATTTATTTTCTTAAATGTTTTTTTTTTCATTGTAAGTTATAGATGCGAGTAGTAGGTAGGAGGTTGACCATTCCAATTCATGAAATTTTTAAGAAGGTAGTCATGATGGTTCTTAGTTTCCATGTTATGTTAAAATTTTATCAATTATTCTACTGTAATTCTAATTTATTATCTGTAGTTTTTTTTGTTACAGTTGGTGAGATGACGTGGTCAGTTTTAGTTGATTACATGATGTGGAGAAAAACAGATGAAGTGGAGATCATGACATGAATGTATATTGGGCATGGGTTTTTGTTTGACATATTGTATATGTATAACGACAGATGTATGAGTTGATTTAGATTGAGGTTACAATGACTGGATGTTTGTATATGACCATGGATGTATGATATATGTAAGATGGGTTTATTATATATTTATGTTTTAGTTTATTATATGTTTGTTTTTTTATTTATAGTTCTTATTAATTAAAAAAAAGAAATCTGATTTAGCAGCGGTTTTAAGTAACCGCCACTAAATAAATTTTATATAAAATTTTTAGAGATAGTTACTCTTAAACGCTACTAATATGTTCCATATAGGTTCATTTTATTTTATTTATATTTCCCCTAAATATTTTTTTTTAAAAACTGCCGCTAAATAAACAAGTAACTGCCGCTAAATGATCCAAAAATGAAACTTAAAAAAATTACTGCTGAATTAAAAGAACTGTTGTTAAATGACTAGAAACCATGAAATATGCAGAGGCTTTAATAACCAATGCTATTCTATTAGGTGGTGGTTTAAACCACTGTTAGTTCATAACAAATCCACCACTACTGATCCGTTTTTTGTAGTGAACCCTTATCAAATTTAGTCATCATCCCGGTTGTGATTACCTCAAACATGAATATTAAAACACAATAATTTTATTCCACCCTTCCTTTTTGATGATGACATCGTGGTTATGAAACATTAATTTGAAAATAAAAACACACACATATATATGTATATAATACAAAACATATATTGTCTAATAGAAAATATGTTTACCAATAATTTCACATGGTTGTATTTATTTTTCTTCTGTACCAAGAATTGATCATTGTTGAACCTTTTCCCATGACCTGTATTTTAATATATCATTTATTAAAACACACATAAAAAACAATAATGAAGAATAAATAACTTATAAAAATGAATAAGACTTACTTGTTTAGTAATTTTCTAAAATATTTACATACTTCACCTAATACACTAACTTAAGGAAAACAAAAACCCTATAAAATCAAACAGAGTATAAGAACTAAAAGTAGAAAATAATTTGTATAAATACTCATTTATTTTAATTTAATTAAAAGATACATACCTGAAACAGTTAAAACCTATAAAAAATAATAATATAAAAACTTTAGGCAAAAAATGATTGTATAATTACTCCTTTTTTAAACTTTAACTAAAAGAGACATACCTGACAATTTAAAGGCTTGTGTAGTGTGGAGATTTTTTTTATAAACCCATAACCCTTTATACAGTAGATAAAAACCATATAAAAATAAATAGAATATACCCACTTAAATCATAAAATTATTGTCTAAATACTTAATTTTTTAACTTTAATTAAAAGAGACATACCTTATAATTTTGATCATAATAATAATTAAGAAATAGTTTTCAAACAAACTGTAAAGATGGGTAAGTTCGTTATTCGTATATGACTCGGTATCACTGAAAATATACAATAAAAACGAATATTATAAGATTAAAAAATATAATATTTTGATATAAATCATAAAATAATTAATATAACTAATCTTATTAAATTAATTCATTAACCCAGTTGTGATTATCTCATACATGAATTTTAAAACATAATAACCACATTCCACCCTTCATTTTTTATGATGAAACTATGGTTATTAAACATTAAATCGAAAAGAAAAAACAATATATATATATATATATATATAAAACCAAATATTATATAATATAAAACATATTTATCGTTACATCCACATATTGAATTGTATTTCGTTGCTTTATCAATAAGTGATTTTGGTAAAAAAAATTCCATGACCTGCATTTATATATATATCATCTAAAAAATATATATATAAAATAATAATTAAAAATAAATAACTTGTAAAAAATAATAAGACTTACTTATCTAACAAGTTTCTAATTTTTTTATAAACAACACCTAATAAATAGAAAATCCAATATAATGCACATTCAGTTGTAATAATACATGTAACATCCAATGACCTATACAATATAAAAAGTTCAAAATTAATGAAATTATAATAAATATCACTTCATATTTATATTAATGTTATTAACCATCAATGAATTGAAAAAACCATCACCCATTCTCTATATTTTATAATCTCTCAGATATATATTCAACTATAGTAGGAGTTATCAGATATTTAATAACTATTGAAATGAATTACGGATCTATAAGACCATAAACACCAATGGTACCATTTTGAATAAGTAGTGTGTGTAGATACCTATTTAAATATATAATATATTTAGTAAATTGAAATCATATTCCTTTAAAGAAATAAAAATAGAAACATAAATTTACTTACATAGAAAACAGCTACAACACAAGCATGCTAAGTTCATCAAAATTAACCAGATCCATGATATCTTTTTTAAATATTCTCAAAGTATAGTTTATTCCACTCATACTAGATGTCATATGAAACTCATAAATATTATACAAGGTTAAATAAACCTATAATAATCTTTTTATCCCATCAAAAATCTCAGAAGTATATGAAATTTTTGGCACCTGAACCTTTTGTTTATTTTGTACTAATTATTTTGATTTTAGATACTCCTATATAAATTAAATATAAAAAAACTTTATAAGTAATTTTTAATAAAATGTAAATAATATTTGAAAAATATTTCATACATTGTATACTATACAATGAAGAAGGTTAGCCAAGAAAAGTAAAAAATGACCCATACAATCTCAAACTCAGATAATCTCCTTGGTAGGAAATGATAGTAGACTAGTTTGATCAATAATATCATGAACTGATATTCTTACCTAACCAAATTGTATTAGATGGTGATGTAAATAATCCCTAAAAAATATATAAGACTCCATATGCTAAAATAGGTACATAGGGATCTCCATAAAAAAAATCAAAGTATATGGTCAGGTATAAATAAGGAGGTCAAGGATCTAAGTAGGCAGGTTGGGCAGGTTGGGTAGGTTATCCAAGGTGGGTAGGCTGGGCAGGTTGGGTAGGCCACACATGTTGTGATCGTCTCATAAATTGTTCAAACATAGTCTGCACAACTAATTGAATTTTATCATCCATGTATTATTTTAGGTCTTTTAGTTCAAATTTTAATGAATCTATTTTTAGGTTTCATGATTTCTTACTTTGATGACCAAAAACTCTCCTAACACGAACACCCACCTCATATCCTCTTACACATCCATATTGTTCTATATTTCTTAAAGTAGTATCTAGGATGTTCATACTACCCTCAGGGATAAAATTATCCTATGTTTCATGTTCTTAAATATTATCCCATAATAAAAAATTAAAATGGTATATTAGTGTTGTTAATTTAAAAAATACAAACATTCATGGAAAATAAAAATTAATTTCTTAAAAAATCAGCTACTTCCTCATATTGATTTGTAAGATACTTTTCATTTTTGTATTCTCACTCTTTTCCATTTTTCATCGTGATTAGGGGGAGATGGAACTATACTTCTTCTAAATCACTAGTAGATTGAGCTATTAATGTATCAAACTTTTTTGAACCATTTTATTCTCCAATAAACGATACCTTCCATGTGACAAAGTATAGGGGTATATTTTCTAAAACTATATCTCTTGAAGAGATCTCTTGGATTCCTATTACATAAAAATAAACTAATAAGTAATCAGGTAATATACAAGAAATTTTATAATATAAAATAATTATCATACCATAAATGCTTCATCATATCAGTTGGTGACAATTTTTTTTCATGTATCTGCATCTAAAAACCCATACCTGTGGTATGAGTTTTCATTCTGTAACATCCCCAAAACATAATTTTTGTCATTTTTTTGAAATATCTCCATCAAACCGTAGATAAATATAAAAATATTTTCTTAATTTCTTTCATTTATTCAAAATTGAATGTCATCTGTAAATGAATAAATTAAATATTAGTCTTTTAAAATATAAAATATTTTAAAAATAAGAAAAAATAAACCAATTGATATATTTTACCATTATGGACTCAAAAAACTTCTCTTTCACCATATTGTTGATGGAATTCCAATCAGGATATAAAATTTTAATCTACAATAGCTTTTTATAGTGATAAAACTGGTAAAATGTGTTGCATTTAGGCTAGTTGGGTTATTATTATCATCAAAATTAATTTTTATTCTTTGATATCCATGGGCAAGTAATAGTTTTGGTAAATGTGTAATCCCACATTTACTAACTCTAGAAATAAATTTCTTTGTACAAGGAGTAGAAGACTCTTCTGTAGTAGGTGCATCAGTAGGAGGTGCATTAATAGCCCTGCAAATATTTTTTGTAAATTAAAATTTTGATTTCATGAAATAATTATATTACTGAATATTTAATAATATGAAAAAATACATATACCTCCGTAAATGTTCTTCTACCTATGTGTTCATCATTAAAATAGGAAAATGTAATGAAATTATGTGTAACTTCATATTATTAGATAAGTGAATATTTAAAAATAATGAATATAAAAATATGTAAGTAAAAAAATAGTGTCATGCATTTGTAAGTTTCAAAAAAAATAACGATGTCATGATTCTTAACCAAAAAATATGCAATTTAAACTATTATATATAAATATAAAGTATAAAATGATATAAAAATTTATAAATTTAAAAATCACAGTCACAATAAGGTATTTTATATGCATCAGTTTAACCAAAAAATAATGATGTACATCAGGTTTTCCAATCAAAAAATATTTATCCATAACTTTTGAATATAAAATTTAACATAAAAAATCATATAAATAGTCAAATATATATAAATAAACATCCAATAATTAATAAAAACAGAGTTTACACATGTAAATTTCAAAAAATAAATATAATATAAAAATTTACCTGAATAATTAGGAGAGTAATTTAGTATTTTTTCATATCCGTTCAGCATGATCATTTCATATATCAGGGACTATATTTTCATTATATTCATTGTTATCATCCAAAAATAATGTATTAGATGAAAAATACTCATATAAATCCATAAAATAATCATCATCCTCATCCTCATCACCCAAATGAATTATTTTACCTTGAAAAATGATCGACTAATAATCATTCTATGGATAAATGACATAAAATATTTTCTTTACATGTGTCTCCACGAAAAATGGTTTCTCTTTACAACTAAACCTTTTCAAATAAACCAATTTAAATCCATAATCATCATGTTTCACACCACTATTACTATCAATCCAGTTACAATTAAACATTATGACTCAAAATTTAGTATAATAAATTTCTCATATATCCTCAATAACTCCAAAATATGTTGTTAATGTAGAAATTGGGTTTTTATATTTTTCACTCAAAAAATGTAGTGCTTCAATGACAACCATTAACTTATTATTTTGAACGGTACTCTTGTCATCCTGATTTTTTTGTGTAAAATGTGTGCCCATTAATATCAAAACTAGACCATGTGACCACATTAAGTTATGGTCCCCCTTCCAACCATTTCAATGTTTCTAATGTAGATATATATATGATGACTTTCTATTTAAACCATGAAACAAATGTCCTTTTATGATAAAAAATCAACCAATTTTCATTTTATTTTTGGATATCATACCTTTAATTCAGTAATATACGATGATATATATGGTTGAACCTCATCTATGTTGTTTAAAATATATAAATGTGCTTGCATTACTTCATCACGTGAAATGAACTTTAACTTTAATCCTTGAATACCTTTAACTTCACTATAAACTGTCATATGTTGAGATATAGGAAGACCAGTATGCTTCACTTCATACAAAAAATCAGTATAGAACTCAATAAACTCTTCTAATATATGTTTTTGAACAATAGAGGCCTCCGATTAATGAGGGTTTTTTTACATATCTCTTTAAAATTTTCATATATCTTTTAAAAGCATACATCCAATGTAAATAAAAAGTCCCACAAATTCTTATCTCATGCACCAGATGAATCACAAGATAGACTATTATATCAAAATAAATAGGTGAGAAATACATTTCTAGATGAAAACGTATAAGATCATATTCATTATCCAAAAAATCTAACAAATGTGGATCAATGACTTTTCTACAAATGGATTTAAAAAAATTCCATGACCTAATGATATTATTTCTGACAGGTGTTGACAATATACCATATAGTGGGACCGGTAAAATTTGTTGCATCAACACATGAAAATCATGAGACTTATACCTATTAATTTACAATCATTCAATGACAAAAAATTATTCACATTTGAAGAATATCCACTAGGTTCTTTAATACCATGTAGACACTCATAAAAATTCATCTTCTCATTTTTCTTAATGTGTGATAACCAGAGGTAAATATGTTCTGTTTTCTTTCATTGTGGGAGATAACTACAAACATATTCCCATTGATATCAAGTCTAATCTAGCATTAAATCCATATTTTTTATTTCCTTTTATATCTAACAAAGTCCCAATCAAACTATCACATATGTTTTTATCAGCATTCATAACACTTATGTTATGTTTTATCTCTAAAAATATCCAATAAGGTAGTTCAAAAAAGATAGTATGTTTCTTTTAGATATTTTTTGATGACCAAAAATTTATTTCTTTCCTAATGTTAAATCAATATTTTTCACTCTGTCATAATATTCTTTAACTGAAAATGGTTGTGGAGGAAGATTAAATTCCTATAAACCATTAAATGCCTTTTTCAATCTATGATAAGGATGATCAATTCAAAAAAACCATTGATGTCTCATGAAAACTATCTTTCTTCTATTATGAAACTGATAATATAAAGTATCTTCTTTACAAATTGGACATGAAGTATGTATCTTAACACTATATCCAAACAAGTTCCCATATACAGTAAAGTCTTTTATAGTGAACATTATCAGAACACCCAAAAGAAAATAATCTTTCTTTTATGAAAAAACTATAACACCTTCCTCCCATAGAAGATTCAAATCATCAATCAATAGTGAAAGATACACATAAATATCATTTCTTAGATTTTTTTATCCATAAATCGTCCAGATCATCATTACATATTTTTTCTTCATACATATCTATGGGGATAAGTTGTAATCAACCAAAAAATAGGTCACAAACTATGTTGGATACTTAAGATCCAATATGGATTCATTCCATATGTGCACAGTCCCATTATGATATTTCTAACTCCACTTCCAAAATAAATAAATTGTTTATAAAATATCTTCCATTATGGTGAGTCAGTAGGGTAAGTATGTTACTATCACAACCTATCCCATTGAGGCTCAAGCCATGACTCCTCAATCCAACCTCCATAGGTCAGGGGCTGATGTATAGCACTGAGTAGGAATATCACACATATGGGAGGCCTTATCCTATAATACCAATATGAATGAACCCACATATATCTCCATGAAATAGTGCATAGATAATAAAAATGAAAATAAAAATGCATGCATACATATATCCCACAACCATAGTACAACAGAAGCACAAAAAGATCAAAATAAAAGTTCACCAAAAGAAAAAATATTAAAGAGTAAAACCTTCTTAGATAGAGGGGATTTTTGTAAAACAAAACTACTAGTAAGTTCCTCAGCCAAGATCTGGTAAACACCCTAATCAGTCTAGCTCACTAAGATATGCCTGCTCTGGGTCATCTTGGGACTCTGTCAAAAGGCCTATGGTCTGCACAAGACACATCATGTATAGGAAAATATCATTCATGGGTGAGTATAATAATACCCAATAGGTGAATCAAATAACCAAAATAAAAGGGAGTAACTAAAAGGAAATATTTCACTCGACCTAGAAAGAGGGAACCCAAATGAGAGAGAATCTCCATCTCAAAAATCATCAGCAATACATGACTATTTAGATCTATCCAATTGGTGTGTCAACCAAGAAATGTGACAAAAACTCAAGGGAACCCAGAATAAACCTAGATATACTCATCTCAGACACCAAGTCTCATGAGGTTCTGACCTCATATCCAATGTCATGATTCTACTTGAGGCTTTAAAGAAACACTTTTCTAGGAGACCATACTCCACAAGATCTGCCATCCTAGATGGAACTCTTCTAAGAGATATACTCCATCAGGTACAAATATTCCATCCCTAATGAAACATCTAAGAGATACCACTCCATCGAGTATCATGAAGCCGATGGAACATTCCCACTATCCTTGGTGGCATACATTTCAGATAACATTCTCATCAGATATTTCCAAAAAGAAAGTCATGATGGAACCTAACAGATCTCGATACTTAGATGGGGGATCTCACCCATCTTTGATGGAGGATTCTACTAACCCTAATAGAACCATGAATGGTATCATCACTTAGAAAGGTGATCACTCCTATGATCTGCTAACTCAGTATGGAAAAATAAAAACCACATCTCCTAAGATAGGGGATCACTCCTAGGATATACTAAGGGACACCATGAACCCACTCTAGTAACCCAAATATCTCACTCAGAAAGGGGATCACTCTGAGGATCTATTGGGAGACACCAAAAACCTGATATGACACCCTAAAGATCATATTTATCAGACAAGGGATCAACACCCATGTAATGTTGTTCACAATGATTCCACAAACCCTACATCATAAAACCTGTGAAGTAGGGGATAATACTTCTGAAGACACCACAAAACCTACCAAAACTATATGCTGAGTAGAAGATCATATACCCGACGATTTTATAACCCTATTGAAAAATTTCTATTGAGTAGGAGATAATATAACCAATTATTCAAAAAATCCTACTAAAACTGCTATCCATGTAGGGGATTATATAACTGATGATTCCACAAACCCTACTAGGATATCCTACTAGATAGGGGATCTCCACCCAAGTAGTGTTGGTCACAAAAATTTTTAAAACCCTATCTAGGGAAAATAATACAATAGAGGATCTTGCCTTAGTATCCCTAGAGGGATACAACAACTTTAAAGATATGATAGAGGATCCCACCCTAGACTTCTTGAAGGGATGAAAAAACTCTATCCAAACTCATCCTATAAAGGAGATTACAATCCTATACCGAGGAAATAATTCCACATTGTACCCTCATAGGGATAGACTAAGGGAACTCACTCAACTATTGCTGGTACAAATATCACTAACCCAAGTGACCCAAATTATTGCCTCACATCATAACTCCAGGGTCCAAACCGTGGCCACTGTCATGTTCTATGCAGAAAACTGATCAAGATAGGCTACTTGTAGGCCTGAATCCGAGCTCCAAAGAGGGAGATGTGAGAGGTGGAAGAATATCCAAGAGAAGACTACACAACATGTAAGGGGGTCTACACAGTGTGTGACCCCACCTCAACACCTGGATATGTCCTACACTACACATCTTGGCTAGCAATGTGAATTTACACAGTGTGTACAATCAATACACAACATGTCTCACCCCACCTAGGGCCCTAGCCGTGTATCTTACCCACCCGGCTTAGCCAGCCATGTATACCACATGATGTGTACCCCTGGTACATAGATGTCTCAGCTAAATAGAAACTTGGACGTGTGATTATCCCATTCCCATTTTTGGAACCCCATTTCCATATACTCTGGCCATGTACTTTCAAATGGTCATGTACTTTCACACAGATTCACTAGCTATTCCCTATGGCCACATGACCTGGGGTCACTACATGATGTGTAACTCTAGTACACTATGTGAAGTCCCCAAAATAATATCCCCTGAATGGGAAGACCCCCCAACATGTGACCCTACACTAAAAACTTTGTGATAGGTAATTCTGATGGAAATTCCCCTATGAGCTACGTGAATCGCCTCGGTTTTCCTCGAAACACACAAATAAACCCTCAAGGGGTCCCTAACAAGAATCTAAGGGATCTAAAAAAGTAAAAGGATGCATAAAAGGGGTATTGAGACTTAAAATCAAACATTCCTACTTCTTGGAGAACCACCAAATATTTTAGGTTGAATTGATGCTCGTGAGTCACTATAGCATGATCCGAGAGCAATAGTAACGAACCAAACTTTTGTTAATGAAAATCCCTCTTGATCCAATTAAATGTCTTATTATGTAGAATTATCACATAGAACGCATGAACTTTCTTGGTTTTATGATTTTGGATTTCAAAATACCATTAAGAATTGTTACCGTTGCTAATATAGATGTTAAATAGTGATCACATGATTAGTATAAATATAGAGCTTTAACAAATCCAATTTACTCAGACAAAGGAAGCAATGACCTCATCCAGTAGACTTTTCCCATATGAAGCCCATTTTTCAAAGATCATAAAGGAGGTGGCATCATTGTTCTTCACTCTTGACCAAGCCCAAGCCGATCTTTAACATGTTAAGCTCGAGCGGAACCGCCTATGGGAGAAGTGGAAGTTGATAGAGATTACCACCCAAGCGATGTTATCCGAGCCACCCCAAGAGTCTGTCACCATAACACACCTTACCCTTCAATCTTATGAGGGTGTTATAAGGGGTTATGTAACAAGATCCCAGTACTATGACCATGTACATTATTTTTGTATAAATAATATACATTCATTTTATTATTGTTACTTTGTAAATAGTTTTTAAAGAACAAATAGTATTTTTAGTTAATATTCAACTAAGAAATCTATTTTGATAAATTAATGGATTTTTGAATTAAATAATATTTTAATAAAATATTATTATTAGTAAATTACTTTTTATTAAGTATAAATTATCGTATAATTTTTAGGAATACAATTTTAATTTTTATTAAGGTTTGAAAGTTGTTTTTGTCAAAACCCATGAATTTTCTATAAATGTCGGTTTTTATTTTAAAAGTGAAAATTAATATATTTAGAAAATTATTTGGATAAAATTAATATTTTTTTTTAATCAGGACATCGAAATTATTCAACGGTGAATTTTTCATAATTTTCTGAGATAGTCAAAATTTTGGGTGAAAATTAAATACCGTTTAAATATATAATGTGTTTTATGACATCATAATGACACAATAGTGATGTAATAAAACACTATAAACATTATGTTTTGAAATTATATTTTTTACAATTAAAATAATGTCATTTTAGGTTTGTTTGATTTATTTTATAAAGCCTTAGTGGACCCTCCAAGACTTATAAAACATTTTTTCTTTTTAAATTGATTTCCTTGAGAGTGTGACTCACATCCACATAAGAAACCCTATTATTTTAAGAAGTTCATCCATTGTATTTATAAAATTTTGTTTGAAACTCCCATTTGGAAAAAACCATTGGAAAAAATCATGTTATGGTTTGTGGTTTTGATTAGTTTAATGTGTGGTGTCCCAAACCTAAATAATAAAGAATTTCCTCTCCTTTCCTAAATAAACCCACCCAAGATCCCACTTAATCTTCACTAAAAGCCTTTGGATTTCGTCAAACCTCTGACCTACTATCTATATAATCATCCTAAGGCTCCCCATGCTCCCAATAATTCTCTCTCAAGCCTCTCCCAAGCCTTTGGGATCACACTTCCAAGTAAGGGATTTCTTCCTTTCTCATTTTTGTCCAAATTTTGTTATGTTGTTATGTCATTTTATTTTCAATTAAAAATGTTTGAGTATGATTTATAACCTCCCCCATACCTCCCTCTTTATTTTTGAATAATTAGAGACCCATTTATCTCTCATTAATTCCTTCCACGTGCACCTGTTACCATGCTGAAATTCCGTAAGGAATTTCTCTCTCCTCATTTGCATTCAAGCAATTATTTTGTGTTATGAATATAAATTCCATTAATATTGTTGAGAAATGTACCTATATTAACCCCTTACTATCCATTTCATTTACATATTATTAGAAACCCCTTTATCTCTAATCAACCATTTTTTTGAACTCTTATTTCACACCGTTATGCTGACGAAATTGCACCGTAATTTTTCTCAAGCCAAAGTCATTATGTAGTGAATACCATGCCCATTTATCTATCAAGGGTGTTAACCTTTATACACATTTACTTATTTATTATAGGGTTTCATGTATTAATTCCACATTCCTTTATCATGTAATAAATGATTATGTTTAATGAAACCATATTGTATGATCCATGTGGCACACTTATGCATGAAATGAAATGTTTAAGAAGGGTGTGCCCTAATAGAGATCCAATGCATTTGGTAAAGATTAGTATCACGATACATCAAGTTAAATGTGGGTTTAATCATACTAAATCAAGTTCAATGATGGTTTACTCATGATCCATGTGCAATGAGCCTTTGCTCATTCTAATACCATGTTAAGTATTGTTTTCACATTTCCATGTTATGATAATCATGCTATATCATGCCTTTATGTTCATTTTTATATTATGTTCCATTGATATGCCTATTTACTAACATGTATTGTAATATTCATGATATTCCTTGTTTACTCCCTTACTAGGATTTATATCTCACCATTTTTTATGCATGTCCTCAGGTTATCCCTTGCAATGCTAAGTACGAGAGAATGTAGTGGTCATGTAAAGAAAGTTTTCAATAAAGATGTTGTGTTTTATGTTCTAATTTGTTATGTAATGTTCCTAAGACACAAAGACACTATACCTCTAGATATTATATGTTGTACCAAGTGAAGGTTTTTATGTAATAAATCATTTTTAAGTGTGTAATAAAGACCAGGGTTGTTATAGTTGGTATCAGAGGATAGGTTTAGTTATATTTGGGATTAGGATTAGAAAAACCTAGTGAAGCCTTAGAGATAAGAATAAGTATAATAAAAAATCCCTAAATTTTGGTGAGTACTGAGTAAGTGGTTTATCAAGAAAATACATCTTTGTCTGGATATGAGCAGGTAGAGTCGGCTCTAGGACACATGTACCTAGGAGTGGAAACTCCAACAAGGAGTTTTGGGCTTGACCCAGGGTATCCTGGTACATGACAATGGGCCTTTCTTCACTCTTGGTTATGACACGCCCATGGGATATGCTTTTATAAATTCATAAGATTTGTATGAACCATTATTAAGGTAATAAAAAAATTACCCTAAAAATATATGTTGGGAAGTAGATCATGGATAACATAGATTGAAGCCTATAAATTCATAGGTTAAGTAAATAAAAGTAATTTATAAGTCATCTATTTTGTCTTTGGATTACCCTTTTATGTGTTAACCCTAAATTTCCTTTTATTCCAGCCAATGACCGGTAATTAGAGGACTCAGGCTAACAACCGATGTAAAGATCAATGTGATGAATGTCCTAATGAGATGCCCAATCCAATTGGAGTGAGAATCACAAACATTGTCACAATACTCTCCCAATTAACTAAAGTCTTGAATATAAGCATGGGTCAAGAGGAATGTTCAACCCCCCCTAATAGAGAACAAGTTTCTATCGAGAGATTCATGAGACAAAGGCCTCTTACTTTTAATGGATCACTCGATCCCTCAATTTTCAAACAATGGATCAAATCCATTGAAAAGATATCATCCATCCTTCAATGTTCTAAATAAGAGAGGGTTATTCTGTCTAATTATCATATGGTGGGTGAAGTTGATCAATGGTGGACATTGATAAAAAATACGGATCCTGAGGAGGAGATTGAGGTGTTGGAATAGAAGGATTTCCATAAGATGTTTTTTGATAAATATTTTATGTGCACCCTCTTACTTAAGATGAAAATAGACTTTTCTGCCCTCAAGAAAAAAGGTGACGAATCCATCGAAGAGTACGAGGAAAACTTCACAAGGATTTCACGATATGCCTCTGGATTTGTCGTTACCCCCAAATGTAAGGTTAACCGCTTCTTTGGTGGGCTGAAACCTAGCCTACGGAAAGCCCTGGCAATCCGTGACATCGATAGCTATGAGGAAATTGTCCGATGTATCCTTAAAGTTGAAATAAAGATCGTATAATCTCAAGGGTGTCATGGGGATAAGAAGTATAAGGTGGAATTAAATTCATGCAGTCTGATGGATAAATCCAACGATGCTAGGAATATCAACACCCTACTCGCCAAAGGTGTATAAATAAGCACCTCAGAAACTGCCTGAAGGGGATGAGGAAATGCTTTAGGTGTCGAAGAGAAGGGTACCTAGCTATTAACTGCCAACAAGAGAAACCCAAAGATGCGACAAAGGAGAGGAACTCTTCATTCAACCCTTAACGTGTTGTTAATTACTTCAACTACAAATAACCAGGGCACCTTTCAAACTAGTTCCCTAAGCCAAGAGTTTTAGGAGGCAACCAATAACCTCCAAGGCAGCAAGGGTGAACTTTATCTCGAAAATGAAGTGGTAAAAGGTACACTAGTTATTCATTCAAGAATAACGAGTGTACTTTTTTATTATGGTTCTACGCATTCTTTTATATCCCAAAAGTTTAGTAGAGAAATACCAACACCACCACAAATCATGGAAGTGAAGATGTCGGTGAGTACGACAAATGGGGAAATCATTGCATCCCATGAATATAACTCATCCCCTTTCATAATATATGGATTGAACTTCCCGGTGAACCTCATCATACTCCCTCTGGTGTAATTTGATGAAATTATTGGTATGTATTGGATTTTCCTTATATATATCCAACATAAATTTTTGTGAGAGGGAAATCACTCTCCATATGGAGAATCGACCCCTGATTCTATACAAGTGGAAGGAGGAAGATGAATCTTCTTTAGCACCATCATATCAAGAGTGGATATTAATTACCTATGAGCACACGTATCTATCTTAGATGATTGAGTCTAAGTAGGAAACCATCCTTGAAGACATTCCTGTTGTGAGAAAATTTCCTAAAGTGTTTCTCGAGGAATGGGCTGGTCTTCCTCTTAGAAGAGATGCTGAATTCTCAATTGACCTTATACCTGGGGCATTACCAATATCCAAGACTCCATATATAATGGTTGTTGTAGAGTTTGAGGAGCTGAAGAAAAAACTATAGGATAATCTAGATAAAGGGTTTATATGCCCAAGTGCTTCACCATGGGGTGCACCAGTCCTCTTCATCAAGAATAAGGATGGGTCAATGCGCCTTTGCATTGATTATCGTGAGCTCAAAAAAATCACGATAAAGAACAAGTATCCTCTACCATGAATTGATGAATTGTTCTATCAGCTACGTGGAGTAGAATACTTTTCTAAGGTGGATTTATGGTCGAGATATTACCAAGTAAGGGTAAAGAAGGAGGATATCCCCAAGAATACTTTTCATACAAGGTATGGGCATTATGAATTCATAGTAATGACTTTCAGACTCACTAATGCTCCAACAATCTTCATGGTCTTGATTAATATAGTCTTTAGATATTACCTTGACAAATTTTTGTTAGTCTTTATAGATGATATTCTAATATACTCCAAAACCAAGGAAGAGCATGAGGAGTATCTATGAACTGTACTAGAGACCTTGCGAAAGGAGAAGCTCTATGAAAAGTACATAAATTGTGAGTTCTAGTTGAAGGAGGTCGCATTCTTGGGTCATATCATCACAAGCAATGGGATATTTGTGGATCCCTCCAAGAAATATATAATTAAGGGATGGACGAGGCCAACATTAGTAACGAATATTCGTAGCTTCTTGGTGTTAGCTAGATATTATCGCTGATTCGTGAGAAATTTCTCACGATTGTCCAACCCTCTTACCAATCTAAATCAGAAGGGAGTAATTTTTCTTGGAGTGATGAATGATAAGAGAGCTTCAAGGAGTTGAAAAGGAGGCTTATCACTGGGTTCGTGCTCACACTACCCACAAGTGGATAAATTTTTGTGGTATTTAGCGATGCTTCGAAGAATGTCTTGGGTTGTGTATTGATTTAGGATGATAACATGATGGCATGTGCCTTAAGGAATCTGAAAATCCATGAGCAGAACTATCCCACACATGATCTGGAGTTGGCGGATGTGATCTTTGCGTTGAAAATATGGAAGAATTATCTCTATGGGGAGAAGTGAGAGATATATACTGATCACAAGAACCTCAAATATATATTCACATAAAAAGAGCTTAATATACACCAACTAAGATGAATAGAACTCATCAAGGATTATGACTGCTCAATCCACTACCATCCCAATAATGAAAACAAGGTGGAATATGCTCTAAGTAGAAAGGATCTCGCATCTTTATCAATGATGAGAATAAAAAAGGATCCAATATTCTTAGATTTGCAGAGGATATACATGGGAATCATTATGGGAGGAACATTATCAATCCTTTCTCAAATGATTTCTCAACTATACCTCATGGAGAAAGTAAAGGATCCTCAAAGAAAGGATGTGTAAATTTTAAAAAGGACGGAAGCTATCAGAAATGTGAAATCCTTAGATTTCATGGATGAAAAGGATAGAATTATGAGATTTGGGTCACGATTATGTGTACCATCCGATACAAAAATAAAGAAGGAGCTTATGAATGATACACATAGCTCAAACTTCTCTATTTACCCAGGGATCACAAAGATGTATCAAGATCTCCGAGAAAACTTTTGGTGGGACAATATGAAAAGATATATTGCTGAATATACATCAAAGTGCCTAATATGTCAGTAAGTGAAGGCTGAGCGGTCAAAGCCTAAGGGGATGATGTAACCACTACCCATACCAACATGGAAGTGGGAAAACATTTCCATAGAATTTTTCATTGGACTTCAATGGACATCTAGATAAAACAATTCTATATGGGTCATTGTTGATCATCTTATGAATATAGATCACTTTATCACGATTTGAGATGACTTATCATTGGATCAAATTGCACAAATTTACATCAAATAAGTGGTTAGGCTTCATGGAGTACCACTATCTATTGTATCCAATCATGATATGAGATTCACCTAGAAGTTCTGGAAAAGTCTATAACATGCTCTGAGAACTGAACTAAACTTCAGTACGGCCTATCATCCTCAAACTGATGGCCAATATGAGTGAACTATTCAGACATTAGAAGATATGTTAAGATCATGTTCTATGGACTTCAAAGGAGGATGATACGAACATCTTCCACTGGTTGAATTCTCATATGATGACATTTTCCACTTGAGAATCCGAATGGAACCATTTAAAGCCCTATATGTGAAAAGGTGTAGAACACTGGCATGTAGGGATAAATTTGGTGATCGTAAGCTACTAGGACCTGAAATGGATGAAGTAATGGTGGAGAAGGTGAAAACCATTCATCAGCATATCAAGGAATCCCAAAGTCAATAGAAGAGTTATGCAAATAACTGTTGATGATACCTTGAGTTCAAATTTGGATACATGGAATTTCTACGCATATCTCTATGGAATAAGGTCATGAGATTTGGAAAGAAAGAGAAGTTAAGTCATAGGTAAATTATCCCCTTATATATTCTTGATCGTGTCGGGGATATGGCCTATCGACTAGCACTTCCACCTACCATGGACAAAGTACATAATGTTTTTCATGTATCCCTCTTAAATAATTACATACCAAAACCTTCACATGTACTCTTTTCAGAGGTAGTATAGTTATAGGATGATCTTTATTACGAGGAGAAACCAGTGAAGATCTTAGATCATAGAGAAAAAGTTCTACGAATAAGAAAATTCCCCTCATCAAGGTATTGTGGTGAAACCACAAGTTTGAAGAAGTGATGTGGGAATTAGATAAATTCATGAAGTAGAGTTACCCACATCTGTTTTAGTGTGGGAAAATAAAATTTTGAGGGAAAAGTTTCTTAAGGGGGGAAAATTGTAACGACCTAAACTTTTGTTAATGAAAATCCATCTTGATCCAATTAAGTGTCTTATTATATATAATGATCATATAAAACATATGAACTTACTTGGTTTTATGTTTTTGTATTTCCAAATACTGTTAATAATTGTTACTATTGCTAATATAGTTGTTTAATAGTGATCACATGATTAGTATAAATATAGGGCTTTAACAAATCTAATTTACTCAGACAAAGGAAGTGATGGCCTCATCCAGTAGACTTTCCCTATATTAATCCCATTTTTAAGAGATCAGAAAGGGGGTGGAATCATTGGGATTTTATCTTGACCAAGCCCAAGCTGAGCTTCAACATTTTAAGCTCGAGCAGAACTGCCTATGGGAGAAGTGGAAGTTGATAGAGATTACCACCTGAGTGATGTTATCCGAGCCACCCCAAGAGTTTTTCCACATCGCACATCTTTCCCTTCGGTCTTATGTGGGTGTTATAAGGTGTTATGTAACAAGATCCTAGTACTATGACCAAGTACATTATTTTTTTATAAATAATATACATTCATTTTATTATTGTTACTTTGTAAATAGTTTTTAAAGCACAAATAGTATTTTTAGTTAATATTCAACTAAGGAATATATTTTTATAAATTAATGGATTTTTGAATTAAATAATATTTTCATAAAATATTATTATTAGTAAATTACTTTTTATGAATACAATTGTAATTTTTATTAAGGTTTGAAAGTTGTTTTTGTCAAAACCCATGAATTTTCAATAAATGTCAGTTTTTATTTTAAAATTGAAAATTCACATATTTAAAAAATTATTTGTATAAAATTAATATTATTTTTGGAATTAGGATGTTGAAATTATCCAATGGTTAATTTTTCATAATTTTCTTAGATAGTCAATTTTTTGGGTAATAATTAAATACCGTTTAAATATATAATGTATTTTATGACATCATAATGACCCGATAGTGATCTAATAAAATACTATAAATATTATGTTTGGATAATATATGTTTTAACATTAAAATAATGTAATTTTAGGTTTGTTTTATTTATTTTACAAAGTCTTAGTTGACCCTTCAAGACTTATAAAACATTTTAGCTTTTTAAATTGATTTCCTTAAGAGTGTGACTCACCTGCACATAAGAAAACCTATTATTTTAAGAACTTAGGCCATTGGCCTTATAAAATATTTTTTTCGACTCCCCTTTTTCAAAAACCATGGTCATAAACCATGGGATGGTTTGTGTTTATGATTAGTTTAATGTGTGGTGTCCCAAACCTAAATAATAAAGAATTCCCTCTCCTTTCCTATAGAAACCAAGCCAAGATCCCACTTCCTCTTCAATCAAAGACTTTAGAGTTCATCCAACCTCTTCACTAATATCTCTAGAATCCTTCCAATATGCCCCAATCTCCCAAGAATCCTCTCTTAAGCCTCTCTCAATCCTTCGGGATCACACTTCCAAGTAAAGTATTTATTCCTTTCTCATTTTTGTCCAAATTTCGTTATGTTGTTATGACCTTTTATTTTCAATTAAAATTTTTTGGGTATGATTTCTAACCCCTCATACTTATCTATTTATTTTGGAATATTTAGAGACCTATTTATCTCTCATTAATTCCTTATATGTACACCCATTACTATGTTGAAATTCTTTAAGGAATTTCTCCCTCCTCATTTATATTCGGGAAATTATTTTGTGTTATTAATCTAAATTATATTACTATTGTTGAGAAATGTACCTATATGACACCCTCACTATCCATTTAATGTACATATGATTAGACACCCCTTTCTCTCCCATCAACCATTTTTTTGAACTCTTATTTCACACTGTCATGCTGCCGAAATTGCAACACAATTTTTCTCAAGCCAAAGTAATTGTGTAGTGAATACCATGCCGATTTCTCTATCAAGGGTAATCAACTTTATGTACATTTACTTATTTATTATAGATTTTAATGTATTAATTCCACATTCCTTTATCATGGAATAAATTATGATGTTTAATGAAACCATGTTGTATGATCCATGTGGAACACTTATGCATGAAGTGAAATGTTTAAGAAGGGTGCACCCTAATAGCACTCAAATTCATTGGGTAAAGATTAGTATCATGATACATCATGTGAAATGAGGGTTTAATCATGCTAAATGTGCAATGATCCTTGGATCATGCTAATACCATGTTAAGTGTTGTTGCCACATTTCATGTTATGATAATCATGCTATATCATGAATTTATATTCACGTTTCTCTTGTTATTCATTGATATTACTATTTCCTAAAATGTATTTTAATATTCATTTTATTCCTTTTTTACTCCCTTGCTGGGCTTTATAGTTCACCCTTTTTTTATGCATGTACTCGGGTTATTCCTAGCAATGCTAAGTATGAGGGAATACCGTGGTCATGTAAAGGAAGTTTTCAATAAAGATGTTGTGTTTTATGTTCTAAGTTATTATGTAATGTTTCTAATCCCCAAATACACTAGAAATATCGATCTTCTATGTTGTACCAAGTGAAGTTTTTTATATAATAAATCATGTTTAAGTGTGTAATAAAGACTAGGTTTGTTATTATTAGTATCAGAGGTTTGGTTTAGTTATTTTTTGGATTAGGATTAGAAAAACCTAATGAAGCCTTAGAGATAAGACTAAGTATAATAAAAAAATCCCTAAATTTTGGTGATTATTGATTAAGTGGTTTATCAAGAAAATACATCCCTTTCTGGATACGATCAGGTAGAGGCGACTATGACATAGATGTACCTAGGAGTAAAAACTATGAAAAGGAGTTTTAGGCTTGACGCAGGGTATCCTAGTACATGAAAATAGGACTTGATGAACTCTTGGTTACAACACTTCTTGGGTATATGCTTTGGTAAATTCATAAGCTTAGTATGAACCATTATTAAGGGAATAAAAAAAATGCCCCTAAAAATAAATGTTAGGAAGTAGATCATGGATAACATATATTGAAGCCTATAAATTAATAGGTTAAGGAAATAAAAGTAATTTATAATTCATCTATTTTTGTCTTTGTATTACACTTTTATTTGTTAACCCTAACCTTCCTTTTATTCTAGCCAATGGACGGTAATAGGAGGACTCAGGCTAACAACCGATGTGAAGATTAATGTGATGATTATTCTAATGAGATGCCCAATCCGATGGGATCAAGAATCTAAAACTTTCTCATGAAAATCTCCTAGTTAACTCAAGTCTTGAATAGAAGCATGGTTCAAGAGGAACGTTCAACCCCCCCCCCCCAAGAAAGAACAAGTCATTATCAAGAGCTTCATGAGACAAAGGCCACCTACTTTTCATAGATCACCCGGTCCCTCAATTATCGAATAATGGTTCAACTCCATTAAAAATATCTTCTCCATACTTCAATGTTATAAACAAGATAAGGTTCTTTGGATACTTATCATATGGAGGGTGAAGCCGATCAATGGTGGACAATGATACAAAATATGGATCATGAGGAGGAGATTGAGGCATTGGAATGGAAGGATTTCTGGAAGATGTTTTTCGATAAATATTTTCTGCGCACCCTCTGACTTAAGATGGAAAGGGACTTCCTTGACCTCAAGAAAAAAATGCAATGAATCCATTAGAACGTAAGATTCAAAATTTAAAAGGCTTGCACGATATGCCTCTAGCTTTGTCACTACCCCCAAATGCAAGGTTGACTGCTTCTTTGGTGGGATAAAACCTAGCCTAAGGAAATCCCTGGCAATCCGTGACTTAGATATCTATGAGGAAACTGTACGATGTTCCATCAAAGTCAAAATTTATATTGAATAATCTCATGGGTATTATAAGGATAGGAAGAGTAAGGTGGAATTTAATTCTGGAAGTCCGATGGATAAATCCAATGGTGCTAAGAAGATTCAGCACCCTACTTGAAAAAGGTGCAGAAAGAAGCACCCCATAAATTTCCTGAAGGGGATGCAGAAATGTTTTAGGTGTGGAAGAGAAGGGTACCTAGCTATTAACTACTGACAAGAGAAACATGTGGCTGCAACAGAGGAGAGTAACGCTTCATTATACCCTCAACTCATTTTTCATTACTTCAACTACAAAGAACCAAGGCACCTTTTAAACCAGTTCCCTAAGCTGAGGGTTTTCAGAGGCAACCAACAACCTCCAAGGTAGCAAGGATGAACATTCTTCATCACTACCACCGAAGTGAACCCAAACAATGAAGTGGTGATAGGTACGCTAGTTATTAATTCAAGAATAGTGAACATACTTTTTGATTCTGGTTATATGAATTCTTTTATATCCCAAAAGTTTAGTAAAACAATCCCAACACCACCAAAAATCATGGAAGTGAAGATATCAGTGAGTACAGAAAATGGGGTAATCATTGCATCCCATGAATATAACTCCTCATATGTCATAATCTGTGGATTGAAATTCCTGGAGAACCTCATCATACTCCCTTTAGTGGAATTTGATGCAATTATTGTTATGGATTGTCTTTCCTTATATAGAGCCAACATAAATTGCTGTGAGAGGGAAATCACTCTCCATATGGAGAATCGACCCCTGATTCTATAAAAATTCAAGGAGGTAGATGAATATTCTTTAGCACCATCATCTAAATCATGGATATTACTTACCTATAAGCACATGTATATGTCTCAGATGATTGAGTCTAAGGAGGCAATCATCCTTGAAGACATGCATATTGGGAGGGAGTTCGCTAAAGTGTTTCCCGAGGAATTTCCTAGTCTTCCTCCTAGAAGAGATATCGAATTATCAATTGACCTTATACCTAGGAAATTTCCAATATCCAAGAATCTTTATAGAATGGATGTTTTGAAACTTGAGGATCTGAATAAACAACTATAGGAGAATCTGGATAAAGGGTTTATATGCCCAAGTGCTTCACTATGGGGTGCACCAGTCCTCTTTGTCAAGAAGAAGGATGGGTCAATGCACCTTTGCATTGATTATTGTGAGCTCAAAAAAATCATGATAATGAACAAGTATCCTCTACCATGAATTGATGACTTGTTAAATCAGCTACATGGATCACAATAATTTTCCAAGGTTGATTTGCGGTTAGGATATTACCAAGTAAGGGTGAAGAATGATGATATCCCCAAGATAGCTTTTTGTATAAGGTACGGGCACTATGAATTCATAGTAATTCCTTTTTGACTCACTAATGCTCCAAAAATATTCATGGACTTGATTAATAGAGACTTTAGAGATTACCTTGATAAATTTGTGGTAGTATTTATAGATGATATTATAATATACTCCAAAACCAAGAAGGAGAATGAGGAGAATCTAAGAACTGTACTAGAGACCTTGTGAAAATATAATCTCAATGAAAAGTATAGTAAGTGTGAGTTCTGGTTGAATGAGGTCTCATTCTTGGGTCATATCATCACAAGCAATGAGTTATTTGTGGATCCTTCCAAGACATTCGCAATTGAGGGATAACCGAGTCCAACATCAGTAACGAATATCTGTAGCTTCTTGGGGTTAACTGGATATTATCGCCGATTTGTGAGAAATTTATCACAATTTTCCAACCGTCTTACCAAGATAACTCAGAAGGGAGTAAAGTTTTCATGGAGTGATGAATGTGAAGAGAGCTTCAAGGTGTTGAAAAGGAGGCTTATCACTGCACCCGTGCTCACACTACCCACAATTTGATAACTTTTTATGGTATTTAGTGATGCTTCAAAGAAGGTCTTGGGTTATGTGTTGATGCAGAATGATAAATTGATAGCCTATGCCTCAAGGAAGCTAAAAATCCATGAAAATAACTATCCCACACATGATCTGGAGTTGGCGGATGTGATCTTTTCATTGAAAATTTGGCAGAATTATCTCTATGGGGAGAAATGTGAGATATATATTGATAACAAGAGACTAAAATATATATTCACACAAAAATATCTTTATATCTGCCAACTAAGATGGATAGAACTCATCAAGGATTATGACTGCTCAATCCACTACCATCCCAGTAAGGCGAACTAGGTGGCAGATGCTCTAAGTAAAAAGGATCTTGCATCTTTATCAATGATGCGAATTTAAAAGGATCCAATCTTCTTATATTTTCATAGTATGTACATGGGAATCATTAAGGGAGGAACATCACCAATCCTTTCTCAAATTATTCCTCAACCATCCCTCAAGGAGAAAATAAAGGATGATCAAATAAAGGATGTGTAAATTCTAAAAAGGGTGGAAGCTATAAAAAATAGGAAATCCTCAAAGTTTTTGGTTGATAAGGATGGAATTGTGAGATTTGGGTCATGATTATGTGTACCATATGATCTAGAAATAAAGAAGGATATTCTGATTGATGCACATAGCTCAACCTTCTCTATTCACCCAGGGAGCACAAAGATCTATCGATATCTCTGAGAAAACTTTTGGTGGGACAATATGAAAAGGGAGATTTCTGAATATACATCAAAGTGCCTAGTATGTCAGTAAGTGAAAGCTGAGAGGATAAAGTCTAAGGGTATGATGAAACCACTAACCATACCAATATGAAAGTGGGACAACATTACCATAAACCTTTTCACTATAATTCCATAGACATCCAGAGAAAACAAGGCTATATGGATCGTTGTGGATTGTCTTACGATGACAGATCACATTATATCATGATTAGAGAGGACTTATCATTGGATCAACTTACACGGATTTACATCAAAGAAGTGGTAAGGCTGCATGGAGTACCACTATCTATTGTATCTGATCGTGATCCGAGATTCAACTTGAAGTTCTGGAAAAGTCTCCAACATGCTATAAGAACTTAACTGAACTTCAATATGGAATATCATCCTTAAACTGATGTTCAATATGAGTGAACTATTCAGACATTGAAAGATATGTTAAGATCATGTTCTATGGACTTCAAAGGAGGATCAGACCAACATCTTCCACTGGTTGAATTCTCTTACAATAATAGTTTCCACTCGAGCATCTGAATGACACCATATGAAACCCTTTATGTGAAAAGGTATAGAACACTAGCGTGTTGGGATGAAGTTGGTGAGTGTAAGAAGCTAGCACCTGAAATGGTCGAAGAAATGGTGGAGAATGTGAAAACCATTCAGCAGTATATCAAGGTTGCCCAAAGTTGACAGAAGAGTTATGCAGATAACTGTTGATGATACCTTGAGTTCAAAGTTGGAGACATGGTATTTATATGCATATCTCTATGGAATAAGGTCATGAGGTTTGGAAATAATGGGAAGTTAAGTTCTAGGTACATCGGCCCCTTCTAGATTCTTGAACGTGTCGGTGTTGTGGCCTATCGACTAGCACTTCCACCTACCATGGACGAAGTACATGATGTCTTTCATGGATCCCTCTTAAGGAAGTACATACCAGACCCTTTACATGTACTCTCTTCAGAGGTAGTACAGTTAGAGGATGATCTTTTTTACGAGGAGAAACTGGTGAAGATCTTAGATTGTAGAGAAAAAGTTCTACGAAATAAGACAATGCCCATCGTCAAGGTGTTGTGGCGAAACCACAAGTTTAAAGAAGCGACGTGAGAATTATAGGAAGTGATGAAGTAGAGTTACCCACGTCTATTTTAGTGCGGGAAAAGGAAATTTAAAGGTTGAAATTTCTTAATGGGGGAAGATTATAACGACCCAAACTTTTGTTAATGAAAATCCCTCTTGATCCAATTAAATGTCTTATTATATAGAATGATCATATAAAACATATACACTTCCTTGGTTTTATGTTTTTGGATTTTGAAATACCATTAAGAATTGTTATCTTTTCTAATATAGTCGTTGAATAATGATCACATGATTAGTATAAATATAGGGCTTTAACAAATCCAATTTACTCAGACAAAGGAAGCGATGGCCTCATCCAGTAGACTTGCCCCGTATGAAGCCCATTTGTCGGAACCCAGAAAGGAGGTGGCATCATTGGGATTTTCTCTTGACCAAGATCAAGATTAGCTTCAACATGTTAAGCTTGATTGGAACTTCCTATAGGATAAGTGGAAGTTGATAGAGATTACCACCCGAGCGATGTTATCTGAGCCAACCTAAGAGTCTGTCATCATCGTACACCTTACCCTTCGGTCTTATGAGGGTGTTATAAGGGGTTATGTAACAAGAACCTAGAACTATGACCATGTACATTATTTTTTATAAATAATATACATTCATTTTATTATTGTTAATGTGTAAATAGTTTTTAAAACACAAATAGTATTTTTAGTTAAATATTAAACTAAGGAATATATTTTGGTAAATTAATGGATTTTTGAATTAAATAATATTTTAATAAAATATTATTATTAGTAAATTACTTTTTATTAATTATAAATGATCATATAATTTTTATGAATATAATCATATTTTTTTTAAGGTTTGAAAGCTGTTTTTGTCAAAACCCATGAATTTTTTATAAAATGTAGGGTTTTTTTTAAACGTAAAAATTCACATATTTAGAAAATTATTTGGATAAAATTAATATTATTTTTGGAATCAGGATTTCAAAATTATCCAATGGTTAATTTTTCATAATTTTCTTAGACAGTCAATTTTTTGGGTAAAAATTAAATAATGTTTAAATATATAATGTGTTTTATGACATCATAATGACCCAATAGTGATGTAATAAAATACTATAAACATTATTTTTGGCCAATATATGTTTTACCATTAAAATAATCTGATTTTAGGTTTGTTTTATTTATTTTACAAAGCCTTAGTGGACCCTTCAAGACTTATAAAACATTTTAGATTTTTAAATTGATTTCCTTGAGAGTGTGACTAACCTCCATATAAGAAACCCTGTTATTTTAAAAATTTAGGCCATTGGCCTTATAAAATATTGTTTTCCAATACCCTTTGTAAAAAACAATGGGCAAAAACCATGGTTTGGTTTGTGGTTTTGATTAGTTTAATGTGTGGTGTCCCAAAACTAAATAATAAATAATTCCCTCTCTTTTCCTATACAAACCCATCCAAGCTCCTACTTCCTCTTCACTAAAAGCCATTGTATTTCGTCCAACATCTTACCTCCTCTCTCTATAATCCTCCCAATGATACTCAATCTTCCAATAATCCTCTCTCAAGCCTCTCCCAAGCCTTTGGGATCACACATCCAAGTAAGGGATTTCTTCCTTTCTCATTTTTGTCCAAATTTTGTTATATTGTTATTCCCTTTTATTTTAAATTAAAAATGTTGTGGTGTGATTTCACACCTCTAAAATACTTCCCTTTTTATGTTTGAATAATTAAATACCCCTTTATCTCTCATTATTTCCTTCTATGTACACCCGTTACCATGTCGAAATTTTATAAGGAATTTCTCTCTCCTCATTTACATTCAAGCAATTATTTTGTGTTATGAATCTAAATTCCATTACTATTGTTGAGACATGTACCTATATGACCCCCTTAATTTACATTTCATGTAAATATTATGAGAAACCCCTTTCTCTCTCATCAACCATTTTTTTGAACTCTTATGTCACGTCGTTATGCTGCCAAAATTGCATCGCGATTTTTCTCATGCCTAAGTCATTGTGTAGTGAATACCATGCCCATTTCTCTACCAAGGGTTTTCAACTTTATAAAAATTTACTTATTGATTATATATTTTCATGTATTAATTACACATTACTTTATCGTGGAATAAATGATGGTGTTTAATGAAACCATTTTGTATGATCCATGTGGCACACTTATGCATGAAATGAAATGTTTAAGAAGGGTGCACCCTGATAGCACTCCAATGCATTGGGTAAATATTAGTATCATGATAAATCAAGTGAAATAAGTTTTTAATCATGATAAATAAATTCAAATTAGGTTTTACTCATGCTTCATGTGGAATGAGCCTTGGATCATGCTGATACCATGTTAAGTGTGTTGCCACATTTCCATGTTATGATAATCATGTTATATCATGCCTTTATGTTCATTTTTCTCTTGTGTTCCATTGATATGCCTATTTACTAACATGTATTATAATATTCATGATATGACTTGTTTAATCCCTTATTGGGCTTTATATCTGTAACATCCCAGGTAATTAAAGAATAAATAATTTTCATATTTATTAATATTTAAGAATTAAATATGAATTTTAATTAAAAGGGGTTGCTATGTTCGATAGCGTACCCGATACGCAACGATGAGTTTCTTTGAAACTTACGTAGCACACTAGTAATATAATAATATTATTTTAAATGTTAGTTAACAAGTAGCCGTTGTACTGGCGGGAATGAATAGAAATAACTAAAATATGAATAGATATGTTTTTAGATGTTTTTACATTAACCCAATAAAAGATAAAGGCTTAAAATACGGAAAGAGTTCAATTTTAGGCATTTATACCCTAATTTTCATTAAGGGTTCACTTATCACCTTTTGATGGTGAACCGTCATTAAATATAGTTTTGATCACTCTTATACTTTCTATTGGACCAAATATAACTCTTCTTTAGAATCGGGACATCAAAATTTACTTTGTGTAAATTTTTGGTACCTTTCTGATAAAGTTCATTTTTTTTATGAATAGTGTAAAATGTTGTATTTTACATCAAAACCGCTTTTTAATCTAATTTATTTATATGATTAGATTATCTTTTGAATTGGTCTTAATGTTTAATATGAATATATTTTTACCATTTTATCCAATGGGGGTCATTGGAATCAATTTCACTTTGAAAATAGACTTAAACTGGTGTCAATCTTTTGATACTTATTGTTTTGTAAAAACACGCTTTTTGCTCTGGCAGCGGGAATTAATTATTAAATTAATTAATGTGACTTATATGATTTGAATTTTTTAAAATGGACTTCATTTTTGAATTCGGAATATCAAATATAGCTTAGGGTGAATTTTTGGTAATTTTCTGAAAAACTTCAATTTTTGATGAATAGTGAAACCACTAAGTGGTAATCAAGCAAACTGATTTTTCGGTTAAATGAAATTTTACCACTAATGTGTATTGAATTTTGAAAATCCGACATACATGGTTTTCATTAAGAAGTAAAATGTGGTTCAATGAGATTAAGATAATTTTTTTGGTGAATAGTAACTTATTAAGTTCTTAATCGCGATTAGTGGTAATTAGGGTAGTTTAAGGTATAATTAATACTTTAATAATATGAAATGACCTAGACACATGTCCCAACCCCATTGGTTGTGTCATGGCCGACCAAGAAAAGCCATGGCCTAACTTGGGGACCCCATGGATCCACTTTTGTTGGGAAATAACATAAATTACTTTTTATTTAATGTTAAAGTGAAAATGACACTAACATAAATTGTTTTACTAAAACAATTTTTAAGTGGGGTTATACAAGTCCAAATTTTGATTATAAATATTCATTGGAAAGATAAAACGATTTCCTATATCATAGTAGTTTTTTTATAATTTTTAGACATTAAATAAATTAAATTATTTACGACATAATAATGATGCAGTGATGACATCATTATTTAACGATTAAAATAAAATGGAATGATAATGAAATATCTACAACCTACACATGGCCAAAACCAATTGGATGAGTGGATTTCAAAGCCTTATCACCTTATCCACGAATTCTATCAATGTGGGACCTTTTAGAACCGAAACACATTTTCAAATAAAGTAATGTTTCTTTACTTTCCAAAAGTGCCCCTCCTCTCCTCTTATAAAAGGCCCCCACCTCTACCTCATCTCACACACTCTTCAAGCCTTTGTCTCGGCCAACCCCTGCCCATTTGCTCTCTCCACATCCCTCTCCTCATCCTAGAGGATTCCCTTTGGGCAGAATCCTTTCAAAGGAAGCCTTTAGGCTCAAATCAAAAGGAGTTACACTTTTAAAGGTAATTGTTTCTCTCTTGTTTATTTGTTTTATTTTACTTCTCCAACCCCCTAATCTCTTTTTATTTACTTATTTTGTAACAACACCAGTATCTTCAATATACTAGGATGTTGTTATAAGATTTATTTGAGCTACACTCTCACACAACTACATCAAATGGTTAAAGAACATAAGGTTTCCGTGGATGGTGAAATTCTGCCTCCCGAAACGATGATTGTTCAATACTCATTTAACACCTTCAAAGGTGGCCATTATGATGTCACTAATTTTATATATGATATGTAATATTTTTATGTTTTACTTATGCTTCTGTATTTTTCATTTGTGACTTACCTTTATGGCTTCCATTATGGGTATACGCGATATCTTCATTTAAGGAAGTGCGGACTACCGCCCCCTCAAAGTGATGTGATTCGTTAATGCCATATGTGGGATGTGTAAAGGATGGATTTAAAGTTATTATATATGATGTTATACTGGAATTATAATATACCTATATATATCATTATCATTTATTTCCATTAAAGTATGAGATAGAAATGAAAGTAGCGTTCATGCGTACGTACGGACTACCGTCTCCATGAACGGTGCATTTCATTTCTTATCCCCAAATGTAATTTATTATTAAAAGTACATGTATATAATGGATATATATAATTAATGATATATATAAATGATGAATATAATTCTGGAATTAAAATATACACACCTCTCATTTAGTTTTAATTCCATTAATATGACAAAGAAATGAAAGTAGCGTTCATGCGTACGTACGGCTTACCGTCTCCATGAACGGTGCATTTCATTTCTTACCTCTAAATGATTATGTAATATTTTAAATACATGTATATACTGGATATATATGACATATATGATATCTACATCATGAATACCATTCTGGATATAATGAAACATTGACCAAATTAACAACATGTAAGTGTAAGAAGTCTATTTTTGACTTAAGAACCAAATACCGACAAAATGAACATTATTAACTTAAATAATTACATGATGTTCATAACATGGTATAAAAGGAATAATGAACTTGAAAAAGGTTCTTAAGCAAGTAGAGATTAACTAAAGTTTATTATTCAGGAGATTAAAGAACGGTCGGGTCAAGTCAGATACGAGGTATGGGAACTTCTTAACCCAATTTCCATTCTTTGGGTTAATCTCCTACTTTCAAATTATGTCATTATATTATTATGTCGTATCTTGTATTTGTACTTTATTTATGTGTACTTATAGTGAATACACATAATGTATCTATTTTATTTTAAAAATTATCTTTGTATGGGACTTCGTCTCAATCTCCTTCCGTTGAGGCATATTTTATTTTATACACAACTTTCTTTTATACGGTGTATAAACCCCTTTGACTTTTACGTTTATTCAAAAAGGAATCTTTTTTTATACGAAGCGTTTACTAAACGACAAAAGGGAATGTTTTTGTCGTACGTATGCGGCGACAACGACTTCTCCGCCGTCGTAACCGTTATTTGAGTTTCGGCTTCTTCTACAAGCCATTCCTTCTTTTTAAAAGAAAAATAAATACCATATTTTACTTTTCTTTTCTTTTGGTATTGAAAATGGTTTTCATAATATTTTTATATCAATGTGTGGTATTGATATCTTGTGATTGAATGGTGGAAATTTTATGTTTCCTTTATGCATGTTTTATGTGATACGATTATGTTGAGGTTCTTGGGCATTATTATGAAGAACGGGTGGTTCCGTGATAAACTAAGGGCGGGTGAGCCCGTTATAGCTCTCCAATGCATTGGGTAACGCGAAGGAGTGAAACATTAAGGTTTCTCCGAAGAGATTTTCAGGGAATATACTGTGATGGGTATTCCAAACGTAACCAAGAGGGTTACTCCCTACGTAAGAATGTTATGAATGCCTCAAGTTACCTTTATGTCTTATGGTTTCTATGATTTATTCATGATTTTATGAGGCGTGTTAAAGTGCCTATGTTTTATGGGTAAAGTATGATTTCATTCTTATGTACATATGAACTCATGTTTCCTTTCCATGTTTTTTATAACCCATACTGAGTTTTTATGCTCATCCCAAGTTTTTGAAATGTTTTTCACAGGTCAAGGGAAAGGTACATGATAAGATGATAGGGTCAAGGATGTGTCAAAAAGAATCCATGTTTTAATTCAAATGTGTTTCCATTGATGGGAATGAGGAATACTATCTTTATGTAACCACTTTGTTTATATGTGGAATGTAATGCAAGTTTTATGATCTAATTCTCTAAAACTCTAAACCCGAAAAGATCCTCAATGTGTAATCTTGTAATAACTCAAGATTAAGTAAGGTTTAAGGCTGGGGCCTTATAGTTGGTATCAGAGGTCGGTTTAGACAACTTTAGGAGTTAGAAAAGTGTTAAATTATAATATGATTTAAATGATATAGCATTTACAGATTACCATGTTGCTTCGCCTAAGATATTTCGGTGTTCAGAATGGTTTTCCGCAGAGGAAACAAAGCATCTATGTTGGGACGACATCAGGAGGAAGACAACCTTCCAAATCAGCAACCTGAGATGGTCGGAATCGGAACTGAACAGTTTGTTGCAGTGATGGCACAGTTGACTCAGGCTATAAATGGTGGTGGTATCCATGCACGAGATCAGCCAGACCAACCGCAGAGGAACATGTCAGTGGTGGAACATTTCATGAGGCAACATCCACCATCATTCAGAGGATCATCTGACCCTGTGCTAGCTGAAGGGTGGATTAAGGCACTGGAGAAGATTTTTGATGTCATGGGGTGTTCAGACAATCAAAAGGTTAGTCTTTCTATTTACCGTCTGGAGGGTTAAGCAGATCAGTGGTGGTCTATGGTTAAAAATATCAGGGATGCCGATGAGATTGATGCTCTTGACTGGGATGAATTCAAAGGTATGTTTCTTGAGAAGTATTTTCCTAAGGCTGTTCGACTTAGGATGGAAAAGCAATTCTTGGAATTGAGGCAAGAGGAAGACTCAGTGGCTGCCTATGAAGAAAGGTTCACTCGATTGGCAAGGTATGCTCCAAATTTTATCCGGGACCTTGATAGTAAAATCAATCATTTTTACTCAGGATTAAAGCCAAAGTATCGAAGGGCATTGGCTTCTCGTGAGTTTAAAAGTTATGAAAAGCTTGTTCGATGTGCTGAGAAGGTGGAAATGGAGTTTGCCGATGACCAAGTTTTCTATAACAACCAGCAGAAGAAGAGACCGAGGTGGCAGGAGAAAGGTAAGAATTCTTCAAAAAAGTCTGATGGTAAGAAAACTAAGTTTGCAGTTTGTGATAAATGTGGAAAAAGGCATGCTGGGGAATGTCTTCTGAATTCTGGAAAG
Source organism: Viscum album (assembly GCA_963277665.1). NCBI lineage: Eukaryota > Viridiplantae > Streptophyta > Magnoliopsida > Santalales > Viscaceae > Viscum > Viscum album. The sequence goes on from OY728132.1 coordinate 1,886,674,652, forward strand.
TGCTACCGATGTGGTAAGATGGGACATAAGGCTCGTGATTGCACTGAAAAGGATCAAGGTGAAGGTAAGACCAAATTTGATTTACAGTTAGTGAAATGTTATAAGTGCAATGAAATGGGTCACTATGCAAACGAGTGTCCGGCAAAGAGCTTGAGTGATGGGAAGCAGTTAGACTACAAGCAGAAAGGGGTGGTGAAATCCTTTGCAACTACTTCAGCAGATGTTGGGCCATCGAATGAAGTGGTGTCAGCTCCAGGGAGCTCAGTATTTTTCGAAGATTGACTTGAGGTCGGGGTACCATCAGTTGAAAGTAAAAGAAGTAGACGTTCCAAAGACTGCGTTCCGTAATAGATATGGCCATTATGAATTTGTAGTAATGCCTTTTGGGCTAACCAATGCACCTGCTGTATTCATGGACTTAATGAATAGAATTTTCCATGAGTTCTTGGATAAGTTTGTGTTTGTGTTTTGAGGTTTGTGAAGAGGTTGTGTGTGCCTTGTGATTCACAGTTGAAGAGAGAGTTGTTATGTAAAGCTCATAGTTCCCCGTTTTCAGTTCATCCTGGCAGTACTAAGATGTACAGAGATCTACGGGAGTATTACTGGTGGGATGGAATTAAAATAGATATTGCTGATTTTACTGTGAAGTGTTTGACATGTCAACAGGTTAAAGCAGAGCGGCAGTTGCCGAATGGGATGCTTCAGCCTTTACCAGTGCCAGAGTGGAAATGGGAGAATATATCCATGGACTTTGTTGTTGGATTACCGAAGACATCTCGAGGTAATAATGCAATCTAGGTTATTATTGATCGCTTGACCAAATCTGCTCATTTCCTTGATATATGAGATACTTTCTCTCTTGATCAACTTTCCCGTTTGTATCTTAAAGAGATAGTCAGGTTACATGGAGTTCCTCTCTCCATTGTATCGGATCGTGATCCCAGGTTTACTTCTAACTTTTGGAAAGGCCTTCAGAAGTCGTTGGGTACTGAATTAAATTTTAGTACAGCTTTTCATCCTCAATCAGATGGGCAGTCAGAACGAAAAATCTAGACATTGGAGGATATGCTACGAGCTTGTTCTATGGATTATCAGGGAAGTTGGGACCAACATCTTTCTTTGGTTGAGTTTTCATATAATAACAGTTTTCATTCTAGTATACAGATGGCACCATTTCAGGCATTATATGGGAAGCGGTGTCGAACTCCAGCTTTCTGGGATGAAGTGGGTGAAAGGAAGTTGATGGGACCAGAATTGGTAGAAGAAATGGCAGAAAAAGTTCAGCTGATTCAGAAACACATGAGAACAGCTCAGAGCAGGCAGAAGAGTTATGCGGATAACCAGAGGAAGGATCTATCTTTCGAGGTAGGTGATCATGTTTTTCTCAAGGTTTCTCCTTGGAAAAGTGTGATGAGATTTGGTAAGAAAGGAAAGTTGAGTCCAAGGTTCATTGGACCATACGAAATTCTGGAAAGAGTTGGATCAGTTGCATACCGAGTGGCTTTACCTCCGAGTTTATCTCAGGTACACAATGTTTTTTACGTTTCTATGTTGAGAAAGTATATGCCAGATCCATCTCATGTTTTGAGCCCAGAGGTAGTTCAGCTGGAAGAGAACCTATCTTATGAGGAACAACCGGTCCAGATTCTTGACCACATGGAGAAAGTGTTACGGAATAAGGTGATTCACCAGGTAAAGGTTTTGTGGAAAAACCACATGATTGAAGAGGCAACATGGGAATCCGAAAATGCTATGAGGGATAAATACCCCCACTTATTTTGGTAAGTGAATAAAATTGCGAGGACGCAATTCCCAAAAGGGGGGAAGGATGTAACATCCCAGGTAATTAAAGAATAAATAATTTTCATATTTATTAATATTTAAGAATTAAATATGAATTTTAATTAAAAGGGGTTGCTATGTTCGATAGCGTACCCGATACGCAACGATGAGTTTCTTTGAAACTTACGTAGCACACTAGTAATATAATAATATTATTTTAAATGTTAGTTAACAAGTAGCCGTTGTACTGGCGGGAATGAATAGAAATAACTAAAATATGAATAGATATGTTTTTAGATGTTTTTACATTAACCCAATAAAAGATAAAGGCTTAAAATACGGAAAGAGTTCAATTTTAGGCATTTATACCCTAATTTTCATTAAGGGTTCACTTATCACCTTTTGATGGCGAACCGTCATTAAATATAGTTTTGATCACTCTTATACTTTCTATTGGACCAAATATAACTCTTCTTTAAAATCGGGACATCAAAATTTACTTTGTGTAAATTTTTGGTACCTTTCTGATAAAGTTCATTTTTTTTATGAATAGTGTAAAATGTTGTATTTTACATCAAAACTGCTTTTTAATCTAATTTATTTATATGATTAGATTATCTTTTGAATTGGTCTTAATGTTTAATATGAATATATTTTTACCATTTTATCCAATGGGAGTCATTGGAATCAATTTCACTTTGAAAATAGACTTAAACTGGTGTCAATCTTTTGATACTTATTGTTTTGTAAAAACACGCTTTTTGCTCTGGCAGCGGGAATTAATTATTAAATTAATTAATGTGACTTATATGATTTGAATTTTGTAAAATGGACTTCATTTTTGAATTCGGAATATCAAATATAGCTTAGGGTGAATTTTTGGTAATTTTCTGAAAAACTTCAATTTTTGATGAATAGTGAAACCACTAAGTGGTAATCAAGCAAACTGATTTTTCGGTTAAATGAAATTTTACCACTAATGTGTGTTGAATTTTGAAAATCCGACATACATGGTTGTCATTAAGAAGTAAAATGTGGTTCAATGAGATTAAGATAATTTTTTTGGTGAATAGTAACTTATTAAGTTCTTAATCGCGATTAGTGGTAATTAGGGTAGTTTAAGGTATAATTAATACTTTAATAATATGAAATGACCTAGACACATGTCCCAACCCCATTGGTTGTGTCATGGCCGACCAAGACAAGCCATGGCCTAACTTGGGGACCCCATGGATCCACTTTTGTTGGGAAATAACATAAATTACTTTTTATTTAATGTTAAAGTGAAAATGACACTAACATAAATTATTTTACTAAAACAATTTTTAAGTGGGGTTATACAAGTCCAAATTTTGATTATAAATAGTCATTGGAAAGCTAAAACGATTTCCTATATCATAGTATTTTTTTTATAATTTTTAGACATTAAATAAATTAAATTATTTACGACATAATAATGATGCAGTGATGACATCATTATTTAACGATTAAAATAAAATGGAATGATAATGAAATATCTACAACCTACACATGGCCAAAACCAATTGGATGAGTGGATTTCGAAGCCTTATCACCTTATCCACGAATTCTATCAATGTGGGACCTTTTAGAACCGAAACACATTTTCAAATAAAGTAATGTTTCTTTACTTTCCAAAAGTGCCCCTCCTCTCCTCTTATAAAAGGCCCCCACCTCTACCTCATCTCACACACTCTTCAAGCCTTTGTCTCGGCCAACCCATGCCCATTTGCTCTCTCCACATCCCTCTCCTCATCCTAGAGGATTCCCTTTGGGCAGAATCCTTTCAAAGGAAGCCTTTAGGCTCAAATCAAAAGGAGTTACACTTTTAAAGGTAATTGTTTCTCTCTTGTTTATTTGTTTTATTTTACTTCTCCAACCCCCTAATCTCTTTTTATTTACTTCTTTTGTAACAACACCAGTATCTTCAATATACTAGGATGTTGTTATAAGATTTATTTGAGCTACACTCTCACACAACTACATCAAATGGTTAAAGAACATAAGGTTTCCGTGGATGGCGAAATTCTGCCTCCCGAAACGATGATTGTTCAATACTCATTTAACACCTTCAAAGGTGGCCATTATGATGTCACTAATTTTATATATGATATGTAATATTTTTATGTTTTACTTATGCTTCTGTATTTTTCATTTGTGACTTACCTTTATGGCTTCCATTATGGGTATACGCGATATCTTCATTTAAGGAAGTGCGGACTACCGCCCCCTCAAAGTGATGTGATTCGTTAATGCCATATGTGGGATGTGTAAAGGATGGATTTAAAGTTATTATATATGATGTTATACTGGAATTATAATATACCTATATATATCATTATCATTTATTTCCATTAAAGTATGAGATAGAAATGAAAGTAGCGTTCATGCGTACGTACGGACTACCGTCTCCATGAACGGTGCATTTCATTTCTTATCCCCAAATGTAATTTATTATTAAAAGTACATGTATATAATGGATATATATAATTAATGATATATATAAATGATGAATATAATTCTGGAATTAAAATATACACACCTCTCATTTAGTTTTAATTCCATTAATATGACAAAGAAATGAAAGTAGCGTTCATGCGTACGTACGGCTTACCGTCTCCATGAACGGTGCATTTCATTTCTTACCTCTAAATGATTATGTAATATTTTAAATACATGTATATACTGGATATATATGACATATATGATATCTACATCATGAATACCATTCTGGATATAATGAAACATTGACCAAATTAACAACATGTAAGTGTAAGAAGTCTATTTTTGACTTAAGAACCAAATACCGACAAAATGAACATTATTAACTTAAATAATTACATGATGTTCATAACATGGTATAAAAGGAATAATGAACTTGAAAAAGGTTCTTAAGCAAGTAGAGATTAACTAAAGTTTATTATTCAGGAGATTAAAGAACGGTCGGGTCAAGTCAGATACGAGGTATGGGAACTTCTTAACCCAATTTCCATTCTTTGGGTTAATCTCCTACTTTCAAATTATGTCATTATATTATTATGTCGTATCTTGTATTTGTACTTTATTTATGTGTACTTATAGTGAATACACATAATGTATCTATTTTATTTTAAAAATTATCTTTGTATGGGACTTCGTCTCAATCTCCTTCCGTTGAGGCATATTTTATTTTATACACAACTTTCTTTTATACGGTGTATAAACCCCTTTGACTTTTACGTTTATTCAAAAAGGAATCTTTTTTTATACGAAGCGTTTACTAAACGACAAAAGGGAATGTTTTTGTCGTACGTATGCGGCGACAACGACTTCTCCGCCGTCGTAACCGTTATTTGAGTTTCGGCTTCTTCTACAAGCCATTCCTTCTTTTTAAAAGAAAAATAAATACCATATTTTAATTTTCTTTTATTTTGGTATTGAAAATGGTTTTCATAATATTTTTATATCAATGTGTGGTATTGATATCTTGTGATTGAATGGTGGAAATTTTATGTTTCATTTATGCATGTTTTATGTGATACGATTATGTTGAGGTTCTTGGGCATTATTATGAAGAACGGGTGGTTCCGTGATAAACTAAGGGCGGGTGAGCCCGTTATAGCTCTCCAATGCATTGGGTAACGCGAAGGAGTGAAACATTAAGGTTTCTCCGAAGAGATTTTCAGGGAATATACTGTGATGGGTATTCCAAACGTAACCAAGAGGGTTACTCCCTACGTAAGAATGTTATGAATGCCTCAAGTTACCTTTATGTCTTATGGTTTCTATGATTTATTCATGATTTTATGAGGCGTGTTAAAGTGCCTATGTTTTATGGGTAAAGTATGATTTCATTCTTATGTACATATGAACTCATGTTTCCTTTCCATGTTTTTTATAACCCATACTGAGTTTTTATGCTCATCCCAAGTTTTTGAAATGTTTTTCACAGGTCAAGGGAAAGGTACATGATAAGATGATAGGGTCAAGGATGTGTCAAAAAGAATCCATGTTTTAATTCAAATGTGTTTCCATTGATGGGAATGAGGAATACTATCTTTATGTAACCACTTTGTTTATATGTGGAATGTAATGCAAGTTTTATGATCTAATTCTCTAAAACTCTAAACCCGAAAAGATCCTCAATGTGTAATCTTGTAATAACTCAAGATTAAGTAAGGTTTAAGGCTGGGGCCTTATAATATCTCACCCTTTTTTATTCATTTCCTCAGGTTATCCCTTGCAATGATATGTACGAGGGAATGTAATGGTCATGTAAAGGAAGTTTTCAATAAAGATGTTGTGTTTTATGTTCTAATTTGTTATGTAATGTTACTAATACCCAAATAAACTAGACATATAAATCTTCTATGTTGTACCAAGTGAAGTTTTTTATGTAATAAATCATGTTTAAGTGTTTAATAAAGACCAGGGTTGTTATAGCGATCATCGTCAAGATTGAAGATCAGCGGTGCCTATTCTCCATGGATTTGCCTTGATTCCATTAATTTCTCCAAGTGGGGGAGGTCTTTGGATCCTATATATCATGCACATAAAGGGGGGATAATTAAGGGATATATATTTAATTTAATTTAATCAATATCCTCTATTTAGTACCCCGTCTATGACTTTCCTCCGACCAGACATCAGCCACTGACAAATTTTATGTCATGCCTATGAAAACACCACGTTCTGAACTCAACCATAATATAAAATTTAGATCCAAGACCCCTCTCAATATTTATTCTTTGTTTACAAATAAACTATGCATATGTGATAAAATATTTTTAATATTTTTAAAACCATTGTGTTGAGGCTCTCCGGACCCTGGAATCCTGCACCGACTCAATGCTTGGCTTCGTAAAAATTTCTAGAAATATTCCAAAGTATTATAGGTAAAAAACATATTCACTAAATAATTCCCACCTTAAGGATTTTTATCCTAGAAAAGAGAAAGCCTAGTAATAAGGAGAAAAACTGAGATATCCACTGGGACTCCCATACCAACGATCTCGCCAAGGGTTCTTGTGCTACCTAAAAAGCACACACTCAGGGGAACCACAAAGGCCAAAACACACCCAGTATATCTATAGTCATAGGGTCTAGAGGCACACCACCTCACTAACCTAACACAAACATAGATGTAACCTCACCTCAAACACAAAAATAAATGGAACTCATCCACCACACCTCAAAACTATCCGCTTTGGGTAGTACTAACTTTCTCACACAGTTTTATATCACATATCAAGAACGTTCTTTAGTGGGAGAGGAATCCCTAATTCTTGTGAGTCTAAATTCATGTCAAACCAAACAACTTCATCCTCTAGTGTCTCATGTAAAATGATGACACTAATTTTCACGACCCATCCCCCAGGGCTCGTGCCATGACTACCCCAATCCCACCTTTCACAGGCCAGGGGTTGGCAACTAGCACCAAAAAGGAATATCCCTATATCGGGAAGGAATTGACTTTAAACCTTGACAAACACACAATCCAAGAACACAAAAAGAAGCAATTACAAAGTAAACTACCGTAGTAAAAAGGGTATTGAAAGTAAAGGGGGCAGAATACAAGCCCAACTAAAAAGTACAAGTATAACTGAAAAGAGAAAACAACTCCTGGATCATCAACCAAGGATCCTACCTAAAGGGGAGGTATAGGTCATCTCCATAGCACTCCACATCAGCCCGTCTTCTCCACATACTGTATGGTTATAGCTCCCTCAAGCCTCAGTCCAACTACTCGTCATCTACACAAGACACAACAAGATGCATGTGAAGCTCATACAGGGGTGAGTATAACAATAATCAGTAGGGACCCTGAGACCCCCGAAGGTCTCTTAGAATTCCACAATGGAAAACCACAAAGAAAGATCTCAATCACAAAGAAAAAGAGAAATAGACACACCTCAAACTAGGTTTAAACTAAGTATAGAATTACAGATGATTATTTGTGAAGCTAGATCATCTTATTCTATAAAGAGGCACTGCTGCTGACCATACAGAGTCTGACCCACATAGGATCGATAGGTACTAACCCCTGTAATGACCCACACAGGATCCGACCCTCCTGGAGTCGATAGGTACTAACCCCCGTAATGACCCACACAAGATCGATATGAGCCGACCCACACAATATCGTTGAGCACTAACCCACACAGGATCTGGCCCACACAGGATCGGTATGTCGCTGATCCACGACAGTCCACTCTAAGGTTGGTCCACTTCGGGTCACGAGGTGCTGATCCACATAGGATCTCTAGGTTATTATCAACACATGATTTCTCAGTGCTGATCCACACAGGATTTCTAGGTGCTGACTCACACAGGATCGCTCGGTACTAACATTCGTATGATCTGTCTCCAACCTTCACCTCACTACCAGCCACTGGATTCCCGCTCAAAGCACTCTTGATTATAGGAGAACCAATCATCAATCCATAGGTCATATTTCAACCAGAACAACATCCCAAGAAGAAGTAATCTGATGATCCATAACGTCATAAGGGTCCCAATACAAAAGACGGCGCGTCAACCGGACGCCTGGTCTGTAAGTTATTGGCATTTTAGTGCCGAGGGCCCGGTTGGATTTGGATTCGATCCAACCTGGATATACTCCAACTCTCTCCAAAACTCTTGTTAATTATTTCAAAATTACCTCCTTTTCACTAGGGTCCTTATTCCACAGACGTCGCGTTAATCAAACGTCTGGTTTGTTAGTTACATCCCTTTTCGTGAAATGAGGGGTGATCACACCTCGGTTTGGACCGGCTTGTTGGGGCCCACTGGAATATTCCAAAGGGACCAATTCCCTAAAGGGGTCCCAACGCCACTGATGACATGTCGAACGGACACCCAGTTCGTCAGTTACATGCATTTCTTTATCCGGGGACCAGTTGGGTCTGGGCCCGGTCTGACTCGGTCAAACTAGCCCGACGCAACAGTTCTCGGGGTTTACCTGACCCTACCCGGGTTCGGCCCGTTAAGGGTCGGCCCGACTCTATGGGTCCGGCCTGCTTGGGTCGGCCCAGTTCAGTTCGCGGTGCCCAGGCCGTGGTTGGCCCAGCCCGCCGGGTGGGGCTCGGCCCACCCGCGCTGGCCCGCTGGGCCACGGGTCCAGCCCGCTCAGCCGGCCCGCGCCCGGACTGGTCCACCAGAAGGAAGACCACCTTCTCTGCTAACCCCATAGTTGTGGGGCCATTTTTCCCAGCTTGTGGGGCGATGCCCCACCACATTAAACGGTCAGTCATTTGGCTGACTGAGTTCCACCAACGCGGCGTGGCGCGGGGCCGCGTCCCTTCTTCCTGTTGCGGCCTACTAGTCGTGGCTGCTCTACGCCTCTCCCATTCTTCCACGGCCCGCTAGCCATAGTTTCTTTGCACCACCCTTGTCCCGCATGGCCGGCTCGGGCCGACCATCATCGGCCCCCGTGGCGCGCTATCATGTGCGCGCCTTCTACCGCCCATGTCTGGTTGTCATGGGACTTCTCTAGCCACCGTCGACATGGTGCACCGGCGGTTTCTTCCGCTGGTCAGCGGATGTGATCTGGTGTCCGTTCTTGGTGTCGTCTGTGCCTACGACTCTCCCGCACTGCCACAGTCACAGCGTGAACCACTATTTTTCATTGTCATCAAGTTGGAAATTATTCCCCAAAGTTCACTTCAAGAACGAAGCAGCGGAGGGTTTGATCCTTGTTATTTTGGAATACACCCTCCGCATTACATGATAACAAGCAAGATAGAAATATAATTCCTCAAAGATAACTTCCAAATAAACCCCCTACCTGGAAGATACATTCGCTGACGATGATCAACAGAACCTCCTTCGTTGTTGTCATTGGTTCTTAATTCGGTGGCGCTCGTTACCACTCGCTGAAACTGGTCTCGTCCTATAAGTGGTTGGTGTCATGGTACTTTGCCAGAGCTTCGTCACTTGGTGAAGCTCTGCCAACACTCCACCCCGATCTCCATATAAATATGAGAGGGGGAGGGTGAGTAACGCACATGGAATTAATGGGGTTCATTTAATTAAGGAACCTTTCTAATTCTAATGGTTCAGTTACAAGAATAAAGGGGAGTCAAGCCATTTAATGTCTTGACATGTCATTGGTCCTTCCACTACCACTTTTCCGTTGGAGGAAGGGAAAAATAAAAATAAAACAACTTTGTTATTTTATTATTCTCTTAAATGTCCAAAAACTATATTTTTCTCATGACCTTTTGCGGTCGAAGTGAAGCCTCCCTTAAGCAAATATCAGTGTTGCGGATTCAACAGTTATCTCGGATTTTCGATCTGATCAATGAGTCAAAAGATAAAAAATGATGCTCGTGCGTTTACTGAGCATACCAAAAAAAGTTCAGAAAATTATTAACAGACACCCTCGAACCGCACCGGTCAAGTTTAGGCTTTGCTTAAGGGAAACACGTCCCAACAAACTCAATGGTACTCTCAGATTTTCAATCCAAGTTACCATTTAGAAATTATGGATTTTAACAATAAAATAATTGTTACTTAATTATTTTATTTACGTCCAATAACTAACTTCCATTGTTGGCCCACGCCGACCAATTTTAGAGTTTTCCTAAGGAAATAATACTCTCAAAAGTTCAGTGGGGGTCTCGAATTTTTAATCTGAGTCACCTTTCATGAGTTATAAGCATTTGAAAAATAAAATAACTTTATTTAATTATTTTATTTACAATTATTCCATTTTCAGGTTTTCTCATCAGAGGCCTACACTGACTAAACTTAAGTCACGCTTATGGTAAACCCGCTATCCTGAATGTAAAGGTGCCCTCAGGTTTCTGATTCGGGCACCCATTTAATAGTTATTCCACTTTTTTAGGAAAACCACTCATGCACACTATTTTAAACTTAACATTTTTGACGGATCATTCTAGGCAATTCGGGCCTCAGAATCACGCACCGTCAGATTTTACGGTCTCAAAATAATTCCATATAATTAAAAAAATATACCGAAATTCTAGGACATTACATTATCCTCTCCTTAGGGATTTATGTCCTAAAAATCCAAACACAAAGGCAAATCAAACAAATGAGGGTACTGAGCATGAATTTGAGCCTCCCTCTCTCATGTTATCTAATAGAGGTTCTCATGCTGCCACCTAACTCACACCAGAGAGATCGATTGTCCATGAAGGACTTGCTCTTGTCGATCCTCTATCTTCACTGAATTCTCTGTAAAATTCACCCATTCATCAAAGTCCAACTCACCCTAGTCGATAACGTGCGATGGATCATGAATGCATTTTCTCAGTTGCGACACATAGAAAACATTATGCACCTAGTGAATCTGCGGGGGAATTGATAGAAGGTATGCCACCTCACCCACTATGCTAAGAATCTATAAAGGTCCGATGAACCTTAGATATAGCTTTCCACCTTGGCCAAACCTCCACAAACCTCATCGGGGTGAGACCTGTAGGAAGACATGGTCTCCCTTCTTGGACTCCAAGGGTCTCCATACCCTATCGGCATAAGACTTCTTCCAATTCGGTGCAGTATTCACTTGCTGGAAAGTGAGGCATCGTGATACAAACTCTGCCACTGCTTCCTCCATCCTTGGACACCAGTAATAACACCAGAGGTCCTGGTACATCTTCGCCACTCCAGGATGTACTGTTAAAGGGGATATATGGAACTCTCTCAACACCTCCTCCCAAAGCGTCACTAGTACCATGGTAAGTCCTCTAAAGAGAATGAAGTGCTCCCCACCTTTAGAAAATCCTTTAAGATACTGTCTTGAGGATATCTAAGCATGTCGGGCCTCACAGTCAATGTCCCCAAGTTGTGCCTCCTGAACTCACTGAAGAATTGGGGAAGTGATATTCATAGACTGGAGGTAAGCTGGTCCATATTTATCTATAAAGGATATCTACAACACGACTATCTACTCTAACACCTCACTCAGCAGCTATTGACCAGACCTCCTACTGAGTGCATCTACTACCACTTTCCCTTTCCTAGGAGTATAGACTATCTCAAAATCATAGCCGTAGAGGAACTCTAGCCATCATCGCTGTCTCGGGTTCAGGTACTTCTGTGGGAAGATATACCTGAGACTTTTATGATCAGAGTAAATATTAAATCGCTCACCCATCAAGCAGTGTCACCACATATTCAATGCAAATACCACTACTGCTAACTCCAGGTCATGGGTAGCATATTTCTGCTCGTGTTGTCTCAAATGTCATGAGCCATAGGTGATCACTTCCTTCTCCTGCATCAGGAAACATCCTAGTCTAGTCCCTGATGCATCGTAGTAGACTACATACCCAACACCCTCTTCTAGTGGCCTCAAGATGGGGGGAACTAGTCAGTCTCTGTCTCAGCTCTTGAAAGTTCTTATAACACTTCTCCATCCACAAGAAAGGATCCCCCTTCTTTGTCAAAGCTGATAAGGGGGCCACTACCTTGGAGAAGTCTGGTACAAATCTCTAGTAGTACCCAACCCAAGGATAAGTCCCTATCCTTTAGGAGAGGTAATCTTGGAAACATCTTTTGAAAAGATTTCTCCATACTCTGCCACTACTATTGGGAACTGAAAATGCAAAACTCCTACTGCCAAGTGGGTAAGGATGGCTGAATAAAGAGTGATCAGTTGAACCCTCCTATGCATGAGTTTATCCTATGCTACCTGGGTTTCCTTTTTCACAAACTAGGGAAAAACCCATTCCAACTCTATAGATATACTACATCTTTTTTTCCTAAAACAGTCAATCTGAGTATGAACTGTGGATGTCCAATCCATAACCAAACTAACATCTTAAGGCCTCGACGCTTCCACCAAGAGGTTCCAACCGAAACTCTCAACTCAAGGGTCATATCACACCATCAAAATAAGTGTGATTATCGATTATCCTCCAAAAGGTATCTCCAGACATAAGGTTCAAGTCATCGGTTTAATCAGAAACTCAGGGTCTTGAACAAGATTCATGGAAAGAAGGAATGATCGGTACCTATGTCTATTAATACAGAATCTAGTAGTAGACACAAAATATACCTCGAATCATTTCTGGATCCCTTGGGTCACACTCCTTGACCGCTTGTAACTACTTCCTTACCCTATCCTCCAGCTCCCTAAGCCTAGTGGGGACCACATTGGGGCGGTGTAACATGTCGAAATGTATAACACCTCATACTACTCTCCTAGATCCGCTTCCATGTCTTCTACCCTATAGATTCATATGTCCCTATCACTTCTTCTTCCAAAAACACTTTACACACCCAAGTCTCTGAGACTGGCATCATTTTTCTGCTTTCCCACTACTAACATTAACTGGATGTATCTACTTAGCTAAATAACATTCAACCACAAAGGTTCTCTCTAGCACCCTAACGTAATTAGGAATGCCTAGAGGAATAGTGCTGACTCAGATGTCCCTAAAAACACCTCGCTCAGAGGTCTAATCCCTGAAGCACTGACCGTATTGTATTCATCGAGTACCTGGGATGGTCGGTATGCCTTGATGAATACTCAGCTACCGACATGTCATCTTTTAGAAGCTATAGAAGCTCTAGGGAACACTCACCCCTTAGCTTTTTATGGAAAGAGACCCCCTTATCTGAGGAAGGTTCTCAAGATTTTCCACAGAAAAGTCACCTATTTGCAAGATCAGGGAAATCTAAACCCTATCATCATTCTACTGATTCATTTAGAAGGCTCTCTACCAGGACTTCCATCTGATCGAATGGTGCCCTGGCTAGATAGAAACTCGACCACCTCCTCAAGACAGTCCTTAGACACCTATGAGTTAGGCTTGACTTGGAACCTGAGGCGTATCTAATGATGAAACACGTGTAAGGTACTAAGCCTACATGTGTCCTCTACTAGTACCGTCAATTGTAACTGCTGACCAACGAGCAGTGATATAGCTGGCACACTACCTGAAGGTACCATCTCAGGAAACAGTCCATGTACCGAAGCTTCTTCACCCTACAAACCATCCTCATGGTCACACATTGTATAAGACTAGCAGTTAGGATCACCATCTGCTCTACTATTGTCTCAACTAGGAAAAAAACTCTAGCCATAGCCCCCATCCAGTCCTCAGATGCCTGGTGACCTATCTCACCTCGAAACCTCAGAGGCCTCTGCCGCTAGAACTCGTTCTACATTCTCAATCGATGTACATTGTCTGCCATTGCAGCTAGTGGTAACTTCTTCCCAATGGGTGGTGGTGTTACTGGTACACCACTCAAAGGTTCCAACATAGTAAGAGGGCCCTGAACTAGAGCCTCATCGCTCGATGGGCCTTCATCGTGTACTCTCTAGGGAATCCTGGCTGGTTGTCTCTGTGGAGGTATCTTGAAAGTGAATCAAGATGAACCATGTTCAAAGGTTATACCTGTTGAGTTGACTCAAAGAGATAAAAAATAAAACACTCCCAAAACACACGCAATCAGTGTTTTCATGCACCAAGTTGGAAATCAGAATTCAGGGTCCTAGTATATGGATACGTTGGCTGCCGCACCAACACTAGACTCCCTAAACTAAAAACTAAACTCAAAACACTTAACAATATTTCTCTATTAAAAGATCAGAGTCTTAGTTATTCGGTAGAACCGACTCCTCTGATACCACTTGTCAAGACCCATCCCCCGGGGGCCCGTGTCGTGACTACCCCAAACCCGCCTTCCATAGGTCATGGGTTGGCGACTAGAACCAAAAAGTCATATCCCTATATCAGGAAGGAATTTAATTTAAACCTGTACAAACACACAATCCAAGAATACAATAATAAGTGACCACAAAGTAAATTGTTGTAGTAAAAAGGGTATTGAAAGTAAAGGGGGTGAAATACAAGCCCAAATGAAAAGTAAAAGTATAACTGAAAAAAGAAAACTGCTCATGGATCATCTACCAAGGATCCAACCTAAAGGGTAGGTATAGATCATCTCCACAACACTCCACATCATACCATATCCTCCACGTACCACCTAGTCCTGGATCCCTCAAGCCTCATCACAGCTGCTCGTCGTCTGTACAATACACAACAAGGTGCAGGTGAAGCCCGTGCTGGGGTGAGTATGACAATACTCAGTAGGGACCCCGAGACTCCCGAAGGTCTCTCATAATTCCACAATGGAAAACCAAAAATCATGATCTCAATCAAAAAGAAAAATAGGAATAGACACAATTCAAACCAGGTTTAAGTGAAGTATAGAAGTACATATGATTAGTCGCGAAGCTAGATTATCTTATTCTGTCAAGAGGTGTTGTTGCTGGCCATACAGAGTCTGACCCACACAGGATCGATAAGTACTAACCCCTGCAATGACCCACACATGATCTGACCTGCCCAGAGTCAATAGGTATTAACCCCTGTAATGACCCACACATGATCTGACCTGCATGTAGTTGATAGTTACTAACCCCCACAATGACCCACATAGGATCTAACCCACACAAGATCGATATGTGCTGACCCACACAGGATTTCTGAGCACTGACTCACACAGGATCTGACCCACACATGATCAATATATTACTAATCCATGACGGGCCACTCTAAGGTCAGTCCTTGTCGGGTCATGAGGTAATGATCGACACAGCGTCGCTAGGTGCTGATCCACATAGGATCACTCGATACTAACCTTCATATGATCAGTCTCCAACCTCTGCCTCACTACCAGCCACTGGATTCCTGCTCATAGCACGCTTGATTCTGGGAGAACCTCTCCTCAAGCCATCAGTCATATTTCAACAAGAACAAAGTTCTGTGAAGAAGTAACCCGATGATTTGTCACATCAAAAGGGTACCAACGCAAAAGATAGTGAATCAACTGGACGCACGGTCTGTAAGTTATTGGAATTTTAGTGTGGAGGGCCCGGTTGGATTTGGAGTTGATCCAACATGGTTGTACTCTAACTCTCTCCAAAACTCTCATGAAATATCTCAAAAGGACTGCCTTTCCACTAGGGTCCTTATGCCATAGATGACGCATCAATCAGACGCTCAGTCTGTAAGTTACATCCCTTTCCGTGAAACGAGGGGTGATCACACCTCAGTCAGGCCTGGCTCAGTCGGGCCTACCAGAATATGCCAAAGGGACCACTTCCCTAAAGGGGTCCCAATGCCACTAACTATGTGTACAACAGACACCTGGTTCGTCAGTTACAGATGTTTATTTATTCGGGGACCGGTTAGGTCTAGGCCCGGTCTGACTCGGTCAGATCGGCCCGACACAACGGTTCCCGGGGTCTACCTGACCCCACATAGGTCTGGCCCATTAAGGATCATCCTGAATCACTGGGTCCATCCTGCTTGGGTCAGCCCGATTTGGTTTGTGGTGCCCGGGCCGCGGTTGGCCCAGCCCGCTGGGTGTGGCTCGGCCCACCCGCACTGGCCCGTTGGGTCGTGAGTCCGGCCCAACCCACTATACGGGTCCCACCTGATCGACTAATCCGCACCCGGACTGGTCTTTCAGAAGGTATACCACCTTCTCTGCTAGCCCCGTGGTTGCGAGGCTGTTTCACCTAGCCAGTGGGGCGCTGCCCCACCGCATTAAATGGTCGACCGTTTGACTGACCGGGTTCCGCCAACACAGTGCGGCATGAGGATGCACCGCTCCTTCCTTCCACGGACCACTAGTTGCGGCTTCTCCGTGCCACCTCCCTTCTGTCGCGGCCAGCTGGCCACGGCCGCTTTGCACCATCGGCGATGCCTGCAGGTGCTGCCCTTGTCCCGTGCGGCCAGCTCGGGTTGGCCGCCTTCAGCCACTGCGGCGCACCATCACACGCCACCTTCCACCACCCATGACTGGTTTCTGCGAGTCTTCTCTAGCCACTGCCATCCACCACTGACATGGCTCACTGACAATCTCTTCCACGAGTCACCGGACGTGCTCCGATGTCCGTTCTTGATGTCGTATACGCCTATGGTTCTCCCGCACTGTCGCTGTCATAGAGTGACCCACTATTTCATGTTTCCATCAAGTTGGAAATCTTTCCCTAAAGTTCACATCAAGAACAAAGTAGCAGAGGGTCCGGGAATTGTTCGTTTGTCCCACACCCTCCGCGTTACATGATAACAAGCGGGAGATAAATTTAATTCATCAAATACAAATTCAAAATGAACCCCCTACCTGGAAGAGACGTTCAATGACGACGATTGATGGAACCTCCTTCATCATTGTCATTGGTTCATGATTTGGTGGTTCTCGTCATCGCTCGCTGAAACTAGTCTTGTCCTCTAATTGGTTGGCGTCATGGTACTTTGCCAGAGCATCATTGCTTGGTGAATCTGTGCCAACACTCCACCTCAAGATCCATATAAATAGGATAGGGGGAGGGTGAGTAACGCACGTGTAATTAATGGGGTTCATTTAATTAAGGAGCCTTCATAATTCCAACGGTGTTGTTACAAGAATAAAGGGGAGTCAATCCATTTAATGTCTTGATGTGTCGTTGGTCCTTCCATCGCCACTTGTCCATTGGAGGAATGGAAAAATAAAAATAAAATAACTTTGTTATTTTATTATTCTCTTAAATGTCCAAAAACTATCTTTTTCTATCAACCTTATGTGGTCAAAGTAAAGCATCCCTTAAGCGAATATCAGTGTTGTGGATTTAACGGTGCACTCGGATTTTCGATCTGAACAACGAGTCAAAAGATAAAAAAACTGCCCACACATTTACTGAACGTACCCGAAAAAAAAAGTTCAGAAAATTATTAACAGACACCCTCCACCCACGCTGGTCAAGGTTAGGCTCTGCCTAAGGGAAACATGTCCCAAAAAACTCAATGGTACTCTCTAATTTTCAATCTGAGTTACCATTTATAATTTATGGGTTTTAACAATAAAATAATTGTTAATTATTTTATTTACGGCCAAGAACTAACTTCCACTGTAGGCATGTGCCGGCCAATGTTAGGGTTTTCCTAAGGAAAGCATACCCTCATGAGTTCATAGGTGGTCTCATATTTTTAATCTGAGTCACCATTCGTGAGTTATAAGAATTTGAAAAATAAAATAACTTTATTTAATTATTTTATTTATGGTTATGCCATTTTTGGGTTTTCTCACCAGAGGCCTATGTCGACTAAACTTAAGTCACACCTAGGGTGAAACTGCTATCTTGAACACAACAGTGCCCTCAGATTTCTGATCTGGGAACCCATTTAAGAGTTATTACACTTTTTTCAAGAAAACCACTCACACGTGTTATTTTAAACTTCATATTTTTTAATGGATCATTCCGGGAACTCCAGGCCTCAAAATCACACGTCGTCAGATTTCGCGGTCTCAAAATAATTCCATATAATTAATATAAAAATTATACATAAATTTAGGTACATTACACCAATCACGTGAGGGTACCAATGAAAAACATAGGGCTGACCATGTGAACACAATGAGTCTTACTTGGACCTATGTTTACAAACCGCCAACACAATACCCCACCCGAACATAAGATTCAAAGGAAATCATCCACCAAACCTCAACACTATCTTCTTTGGATGATGCTGACTCACCCTCATAGTTTTACTCATTTCAAAAAAACACATCTTATTTAGTGATGTATCCCTCTTCCTCGTGCATCTAAAGCTACATCAAGCAACACCAACATAGAGTTCTATCGATGCCTCACATCACCCCAGAAAAATCTCAAGAAATAAGTGGCTAGAAAATGGTACCTTGCAACATTTTCTACCAATAATACTATAGAAAGTATAAAGGACATAGAGAATACATTTATCCACCCTTGGAGCCTCTTGTTTATAGACCTATGTGGATTCCAGTTGTCCTTGCACCCGTACTCTAGCTCCCTGAGCTTAGCGTGGACCACCTAGTGGTGGTGGTGGAAAATCGAACCATCTTCCACCAAATTATGCTATCCCTTCTCCTCCTCCATGCCTGCCATCATGTGGAACTCATGCTCCAAATGATACCTATTCAAAGGTAGTCCATTGACCAAATCCCTCTCAACAGCCCGAAGGGTTACACAATGTTTATCAATATGTCCCTAACCATTGTAAGTGTAACAGTTCCTCTCCTATGGTTGACCAAAATCGGCCTTAAATCCATGAGCCTTAGAACCTCCATCCTAGGATAGTCCCCTGAAGCATCTCACATGCCTAGATCCCTGATTCTACCATTAGCTAGCAGTTTCCAAGGTCTCAGTTCTCATGTTCCCAACACTAACGGTCAGAGTCTTCTCATCTAGGAATATATCTGCCACCATGTACCTATCAAGAACCCCAACATAGGTGGGAATTCACATTGGTACCACTGACACCCTGATATCCCATCACAAGCCTTGATCAAAGGTTCATGTTCTAAAATAAAAATCCCAAACCATATCCAGGGAGTATTGTGATAGGTCTTTAAACCTCGCTGAATACTGTACCACAATCCTATTATCCTTCCAAATCTATAAGATCCTAGATATGCACTAATCTCAATGTGCCTGGATAGAAATCTTCCCTGAAGGTCCACTCAAACTATGCCCAAATGAGCATCACCTAATTATGGGTCTATGTCACCATACTCCACCATTGCCTAGCTGAATCCTGTGGAAGGCTCACCGCTAGGACCACTATCTAATCGGAAGGTATCCTCACAAGGTGGAAAACACATGTGGCTACCTCAAGTCAATCATCATCTACCTGGGGTTCTGGATCACCCTGATAACTTATAGGTCGTTGCCTCTAGAACTCATGAAGTGCACTCATCCTGCACACATCCTCAACTAACACTACCTATAAAACCTGCTTCTCAATAGGTGGTGGATCAACTGGAGGACCACCTGGAAGTCCATCCTCAGAACTAGCACCCTTCACTAAAGTCTCATCTTGGGGTGGATCTTTATCACAATCCTATCATGGAACCATATTTGGATATCATTGAGGAGGAATCCTAAAATATAATCAATACGTGCCACAGTCAAAGAGTATATATAGGGAGCTGAATCAAGAAGGATAAGAAAACTAAAACCCAATCATATATGATGCATGGACCAAAAATTCCTTGAGACCATTGTTCTAATGTACTGAGTCAAAAATCAGTTTATTAGAGTATTGGTGAATGGATATGTCAGCTTCTGAACCACCAGTGGAGTACCTTTCCTAAAATTCAAACTCAAAAAACTTTGACCATATCACTATGCAACGCAAACCAATCTCATGGCACTGTGGTCCCAAAGGTGGAACCTCTTTTGATTCCACTTAGTTATGACTTGTTCCACTAGGACCTGAGCCGCAACTCCCCAAGCCCACCTCCAGAGGCCAAGGAATGATGTCTAGTTCTAATTAGTCATATCACACACATGGTATGTCTTATCCTATCATACATGTATGCACACCCTCACATACATCTCCATGAAATAGTACAGAGATAGTAAAATTGAAAGTAAAAAAATGTGTACATACATCTATCCCACAACCAAAGTACAACAGAATCACAAAAAGGAAAAAATATAGGCCCACCAAAAGAAAAAATTTAAAAGCGTCAAAACCCCTAAGATGGAGGGGATCCCTATCAAATGCAAATACTAGTAAGATACTTATCTAAGCTCTGGTAAACACCTCGGTTGGTCCATCTCACTAAGCTCTTCCTGCTTCGGGTCCTCCTGGGACTCCATCGAAAGGCATGTGGTCTACACAAGACACATCATGTGTGGGTAAATCCAATGAAGGGGTAAGTATAAAAATACCTAGTAGGTTCATCAAATACCCAAAAGAAAAGGTAGAAACTGAAAGGCAATAGTCTGCTCAGCCCAGCCAGAGGGAACCCAAACGAGAGAGAATATTCATCTCAAACATCCTTGGATATACATAACTAGTTAGCTCTTTCCACTTGGTGTTTCAACCAAGAAATGTAAAAACACTACAATGTAACCCATAATACACACAAATATACTCATATTAGACTCCAAGTATCATGAGGCTCCATCCTCGTAGCCGATGATAAGATTCTACTCGGGGCTCTAAAGAAACACTCAACCATGAGCACACACTCCATGAGATCTTCCATCCTAGATGGAACTCATATGATAGATACACTCCATTGAGTAAAACTCTACCGTCCATGATGGAACATTTTAGAGATATCCCTCCATTAGGTATCATGAATCTGAGGGTACATCCCATCCATAATAGGTGGAATACATCTGAGAGAACGTGCTTGTCAGATCTGACCACAAAGAAAGTCATGTTGGAACCCATTGTATCTTGATACTCAGATAGGGAACCTCACCCATCCCTGATGGGGGTGATACTAACCCTACTGGAACCATGAAAATTACCATCACTTAGAAAGGGGATCAGTCCCAGGATCAGCTGGGGGATACTACGAACCCAGTCTATAAACTAAAAACCACATCTCCTCAGATATGGGATCACTCCCAGGATCTATTAGGGGACACCAGAAACCCAATATGGTAACCCAAAGATCTCACTTAGAAAAGGGATCACTCCCAAGATCCACCGAGGGACACCAAAAACCTTATTTGACACCCCGTAGATCATATCACTCAGATAAGGGATCACCGCCCGTGTAGTGTTGGTTAAAAAGATTCTAAAAACCCTACCTGGTACAACCCATGAAGTAGGGTATCATACTTAGGATGATACTAAAAAACCTACCCAAACCACCCACTAAGTAGGGGATCATATACCCAATCATGCCACAACCCCACTAAAGACTATTTTTTGAGCATGGGATCATATACCCAATGATTCCAAAAACCATACTAAAACCGCCCGCCACATAGGTGAACATATAACTAATGTTTCCATAAACTCTACTGAGATATCCTGTTAGATAGGTAATATTTTCCTATATAGTGTTGGTCACGATGATTTCGAGAACTTGATCTAGGGAAAACAATATGATAGAGGATCCCTCCTCGACCTTCCTGGTGGGATACAACAACTCTAAAGATATGATAAAGGATCCCACCCCAACCTTCCCAGAGGGATGAAACAACTCTATCCAAGATAATCCTATTTAGGAGATCATAATCCTATACTGAGGATATAATTCCATATCGTACCCTCATAGGGATAAACCAAGGGAACTCACTCAACCACCGTTGGTCCTCAATAAACCCATATCATCAAATTTCATCATAACTCCAGGGCCCAAACTGTGGCCACCATCACATCATACATAGAAAAATTCTCAAGGTAGACTACTTGTGGCCCTGAATTTGATCTTCAAAGAGGGAGTTAAAAGAGGTAGAAGAATATCCAAGAGAAGACTACATGACATGTAATGAGGTATACACGTCACATGACCCTACCTCAACATCTGGTCGTGTTTTCCTCTACATTTCTTGGAAGTCCATGTGAGATTACATGGTGTGTACAATCAGTACATCTTGTGTCTTTCCTCACCTAGGCCCCTGACCGTGTCTCTTATCCACACAGCTTGGCCAACCATGTATGCCACACAACGTCTACCCCTAATACATGGATGATGAATCTCATATTTTCACCTATTTTATTCTGTAATTCAATTTTTATGAACCCAACATAATGTTATTTAATGGGAATTTATCACATTTTTTGGATTTTGTCTTATTTTGAAATCAAATGAGAAAATGGCCTAATTATATGATTTTAACATATTTTCATGACATTGGTATTTCAATAATATCTTTTCAAATATTGATCCAAATGGAGTGATTATTATTTTTTAGGATCCCTTAATTTGTGTGATAAATATATGTCAACTGGACTAGATCATTAATCAAACATCTAAAGACCCTAATAAATCATTCTTTTTATAAAGTTTTTCTGGATAGCATGGTGGAACCCATATTAGTAATGGAGCCATAAATTCAGAGAAACATGTCCAATTTCATTGATTATACTTGGAGATGAAATAAAAATCATAAAAACTCACCCATGATAAATTTAAATGAAAAAATCATCCATTAATTAGTTCGTTTAATGATTCAAACATGGAGAAAAATGAGGAAACAAACAGGTAGAAAAAGTGGTATTTGATAATTAAATCATAAAAATCTAACAACGTTTTCAAATTCTCTGAAATTTTCAAGGTAAACAGTAAATTCAATTTAGAACAACTCTAAATAAGACTACAGAGGAAGATTCTTCCTAAAAATTTGTGTACATGATGTGAGCTTCTAGTACACATCGTGTACTCGGTCAAAAAGTCAAAGAAGCATCCACGGATTCAACACGGTGAGGAGGAGAAAAAAAATTTGAAGTACATGACATATACCCCCTATACATGTCATGAAAACGTTGGGATGATGAAAAATTAATGTGATGCTACAAGTTTCCCATGGGTTTTGGCCTATAAATTGATCATTCAACAGCCCTTGTAAATCATTACGGGGATGCCTGGACTAGAGTGAGTCATGCTGGTGGAGATCCACTCAAAAGGAGGAGCATTCCATGAATTAAACAAGCCAATATGGGATAAAACTCCATGCGGTAGGTGGAAGAAAATATCCTTGGGCATTTCCCTTTTGAGTTTGGGCTATTAATTGTAAAATATTTTCTTTTAAATTATCCTGGAGATTGTTTACTTGATTGAAGGAGGTCTCTTTCATTATTGTTTTCATTTTATTCTAAATTTATATGGATTTATTTTCATCTTATGAAAGTAGCGTGGTTTATCTCATTTTTTAATTTTCTTTGGTGAGGTATCACCTTTGAGCATGATGAGATACATATATTTTGATTGTTCGGAGGTTTTTGGATAATAGGATCACTTTTGTAAGAGGTTTGACACCCATATTCGAAGTTACAATATGGTGCCTATTTAATTTAGGTGTATAATTTGAGGTATTAAAGTATAAATTGGATAATTTAATTAGAATAAACTCATAAACAATGATAAAGGGAGTTTCCAAAGATCAATGTTTGCCCATCGTTGTCATCTTTTTCTTTTTCTTTCCAGTTCGGTCTGCTTTGGATTTTCAATCGCTAACATTGATTTAATATTGAATTTTGATTTAATTTTCATAATCATTTCAAAATTACCCAATATATATTAGATAATTTGGTTTTATATTAGTTATATAATAATAGTGAAAATAGGAAAACAATGCATGTGAGCGACCTCCTTGAGATCGACCCTTAATTGAATAGCGGTTCACAAAAAATTGTTGTTATCAATGGAATATACCAGATAAATAGCCCCTTGGAAATGTTGTTTTCCCATGCCCATTTCCAACACCCTGTGTCTATGTACTCTAGTCATGTACTTTCACACGACCATGTATGTTCACATGACTTTCCTAACCATGCCTTGTGGCCACAGGACCCGGGGTCACTACACGATGTGTAACCCCAGTGCATGGTGTGTAGTCATAAAAACTCATCTTCCCTGAATATGAATAACACATGACATGTGAACTTGAACTAAACATGGTGTTATTTGGAATTATGATGGGAATTCACCTACGAGCCACCAGAATCACCCTGGTTTTTTCCATAACACATAAACCGACCCTCAAGGGGTCTCTAGAAAGAATCTAAAAGATATAAAACCTTAAAACAATGCATAAAAAGGGGACCATGAATTAAAAATTAAACCACCTACCTTGTGTAGTAACATCAAATCTTAAAAGTTGAATCGGTTCTCAAGAGTTATTGCAACATGATTCGGGAGTGATCACCATCAAGATTGGAGATCAACAATGCCTCTTCTCCTTGGATTTTCCTTGGTTCCATTCATCACCCCAGGGGGGGATTCAGATCCTCTATGTTGTGCACACCAAGGGGTATGGAGTTAAGGGGTATTGATTTAATTTCATTAAATCAATATCCTCTATTTAACACCCCGATCCTGACACGCCTCCGACCCAACACATGATGTTGACAAATTTTATGTTGTTCCTAGGGTAAACACCACATTCTGAACACAACTATAGTCTTAGAATTATGATTTTAGACTCCGATCAGGAGTTATTATATGTTTCCAAAGAATATGTGTGCACATGATAAAATATTTTTAATATTTTTAAAATCACTACATCGAGGCTCTTGGGGCCCCTAAATCCTATACTGACTCAGCGCTTAGATTTGGAAATATTATTAACAATATTCCAAAGTCTTACAAGTCAAAAATCAAGTCACTATAGTTACCATCAGAGAAGTTCTTGTCTATATGCCATCTTAACCTTTTTTCATCAATTGAATTTGAAAATAGATTCTTCAAATGGGGAATTATTGGAAGGTAGCAAATTGCTTTAGTAGGAGGTTTGATTATGATACCTAAGAATGAATAAGAGTATAATTATTGAAATTATTGGAATAAATTATTGAAATGTATGAAATTGATTTAGTAGGATGTTTGATTCCAATACTTGATAATGAATCAGATTTGAATTTTATATCCACCTTATAGCATGATGTCCCACACTTAAGGAATTTTGATAAACATTCATATTATTTCCTATAAAACACACAATCATTGGGGTAAGCATGTATCTTTTTATACACTAATCCCATTGGGAGTAATATTATCTTTTCCTCATGATTGGAATCTAGAATCCCATTTCCTTATGGAAGTACCTCTTTTAAAAGAGCAAGTAGCTCAAAGAAACTTTTATCACCCCACCCATTTATTATTTTCAAGTTAACTAATCTCAGAAATGTTGATAACACTATATATTTAGTGCAACCTGAGAATAAATTTTTCTCAAAATCCCCATACAATCATTTAATAGTTTCTATTTTTTTGAAGGTTTCAACACCTAAATCATTAATTAGTTCTTCAATATGATTCTCTGTCTCATTCTGAATATTTTCATCAACATTAGATGTTGAATTTTTTGTTCTTAAACCATGCTATATCCAACATGTATAATTATGGATAAAACTGAATAAAATGAGATGATCCTTTATTTATCTAGAATTTAGATTTCTCATATTCAAACAATTTATGAATGTAAATAAAAGTAAATCATTATTTTAAAATTTTCATTTATAAAATTCCAAGAAATCATCAACTCATTTTTCATATTCATTATTGGTTTTTCATAAATTTATCCAATTATGATCCATTAAATATCTAATATCACAATATAAATGGAGAATATATTAAAACATATAAAAATTTATAAATATATAAAAAATAGATAAATTTTAAACATAAAAACACATAATCAAAGCAATCAATTATTGATATCCATTTGATCACAACAAATAATTATACATAATGATAAAAACATATTATACATAATTAATTTTCAAAAATAAAAAAAAATTATACTTAATTTATCTTCAAAATATTATATATATTTTGTCTTCAAAATTTAAAAATTACTAACAAACATTTAATAACTAACAAATAATTATCATAACAAACAATTATAAAAAAACAATTATCATAAAAAAAATATAAAAAATTTATCTTACAAAAAATTTTCATAAAAATAATTAAACATAAAAAAATAACTTACAAACAATTATTTAAAATATATCCTAAATTCCAAACAATTATACAAACAATTATACAAAATATTATACAAACAATTATACAAAAATAACTTACAAAAAATTATCATAATAATTATAAAAAAAATTATATGAACAATTATACAAAAATTTATACATAATTAATTTAAAAAATATACAAATATTTATACAAAATATTTTACAAATAAATACTATAACAAACAATTATCATAAAAATATTAATATAAAAACTTATAATAAATTACAAACAATTATGATAACAAAAAATTATACATAATTTATTTAAAAAAAACTTACAAATTTTGGAGCTTGAGAATGAAAAATTCCTTCATAATTATAATAAAATCAATTTATGTCTATGGAAATAGAGAAAATATTGCAAGACTGATGAAAAATGAGTATAAAAATGAAGTAAAAAAACTAAAAAAACCTCAAATTGTGGTTTTGGTTTGACCGTAATAGGTCTAGGATCATCGAATAAGTATGAAGAATAAAAGACCCAATAGAAATAAGGTGAAAAGTGGATTAAAATTGACTTAAAAATAAAATCAAAGGTTATAAAGGTCCTCGAAGCTATTGGTGTTGTAATCAGTTGAGATTCGGTCGAGAGTCGGTAAATAGAAGGTTTTGAGTGAAATAAGAATGTGAAAAGTTGATGAAAATTGATTTCAATAGAGAATATAAGGTCATCAAAGAGTTATAAGCCTTCGTTGTTTGAGAATCAAGTGAGAGAGAGGGTTTTGAGAAAAAGAAAAATAATTGTTTTAACTAGCAATATAATTTTTAAAAGGGTTTTAACGTCGATTATTAAGAAATCAGATGTTAAAAGAGTTTTAAAAATTACTCTTTAATGTGGAGTTTTTTAAAAACCAATTTTAAAGTGTTACAATTATTATTATTAATTTTTGTTTTTATAATAATCTATGTTAAAAATAGATTTAAAATATTTTATTTTCATTTCAAAAAAATGACGTTAAAAGATAAAGGGAGTGAATTTTAACGTTGGTTTTAATAAAAGTTGACATTAAAATTCAAACCCATAATCTTTTATTTTGATTTATAAAAATATAATGTTAAAACCTAGATGTTTAATCCTCTAATTATATTAGTGAGAGTGAGGTGTATAGTCAGTGCATAGTTAGTAGTAACTGTGCGACTCAACCATGTGGTCCAAAATAGAGGAGTATAGTTTGTTTCACCATGCGAGGGAGGCCATGTGGATTTGAAAACCCTACAATAAATTAAAGGTGTATATCACATGGTTTCTCTAAACTATGTTCATAGCCATGTGATGGGTGAAGGCTTTGAATAGTGAGCACACACGGGTTGTTTATGGTTTTTATAACCATGTGCCTAGCCATGCGAGCTCCAGATTGGTATTTTGTTCACTTTTGTATAGCACGTATTATTTATGTATTCTTCCCTGTTTTATTTACTCCCATTTTGTATAGCATCATGTAATCATCATTTTTTACATGATACTAGATGTTTATTGTGTATGATTTCATTTATCTTGATGGATTTCTTCTATGATTACATTGTTTTTTTCACTATTTATCTATTAATATCACTATTGTGATCCACTCTGATAAAGAGGGTATATTATCCTTAATATACCGTCATAGATACTTACTACTAATCATCATCCTCTGGCATATGGGGAGGCATGCTTGAGGCTATGTGGATAACTAGTCTAGGTTACTTATGAGTGAAGCAAGCTCAGGATTTCACAAATTGGTGTGAGATATTTTTCTTTTCCTTGTCTTACTATTTGGGATGGTTAGATGAGAGATTGGGAAGTTTCATAATTTGGTAATGATCATATTCCTAGGAGTAGCTAACCCACACACTATAAAAATCCAAGTTTCCAAGGACAGGACTTTTTATTCTGGTTTTTTCCTGTTATAGTTGTACTAATTTCACCACTATGTGGCGTACATGACTTATGGAATTTATTATCATTATGAATTTTCTTTTTACCCTTGGATTGATATGCTAAGAATTGTTAATTTATCATGATAGACACCTACAGATTCAAATTCCATGCATATGTTATGCCATGTAGATTATATTGCTTGCATTTCCTGTGTATCTGTTTCTTATCATGTGTATTCCTTGGATGATATATCTAAAATTGTACTAAAATTTCATGTAGGGATAAGGATAGATAATTGGTTACTTAAAGTGTTTTAATCAACCTAAATAATGTTTTCCTACACAGATTGATGGTGGCATCTTAACTAACCAATTATGGAATGTTTGAGCCCTGGACCATTGGTCACATGGACTGAAATATTAGTGGTTAAAATTAAATGGATTCCAAATGAAATTTATAAAGTTCAAATACATCTATAAATTGGTAATGGTGATCCATATAATTAAACCATCATAAAAGTCTGGTTGTAGTTACATAAAATGTTAATTGTAACTTATAAAGCATATGAATTTATAACTTGGGAATGGAAAATGCATCTAACTTAACCATGATATATATATGTTGAATTATAATTATTAAATTAAAGGGTTTCTATTAAATGAGGATTCTAATTGCATATTAAAGGACATCTTCTTCTATAACTTGCAATTGACACTCCATATATCGAAACCTCTACCATGAAATAGAGAACTTGACCCTAAACCGACCTTAGTAGTGGATAGTTGGGAGTGTCTCTCACATTCCTCTATAATATTCTAATTTACTTAGACATGGATTTATGGGTAGGTAGATGGGTATTTAATCTTATATAGGAAGGATTTATACTCGTCCTATTCTTTTATTTGATATCTTTTTCTATTATTGAAACTTATTTTGAGGTGTTCATTTGGAATTATAGATATATTACTCCATGATAACCTAGGGTTGAATGCTAGGAATGTAATGATGATCATGCTATAGAGGTTGTGGGACATTCACCACTAGTATTGCCTCATGTTATACCAAATCTAGGCACCGATGATCAGTTTTGAGAGGGTTTCCTATAGTTCATGAAGACCATGCAGGGATCCCCACAAACTGCCCCTATTATGGAAGAGTTGACATTAGAGTTTCAGTAGCATCATCCACCTAATTTCTTAGGTGAAGATGGATCCCAAGATATAGATTCATGGCTAGATTCTACCTGTTCTATCTTCGAGCTTCTGGAGATTCCTCCTGAGAGGAGGGTCAAACTTGTAGTTTATATGCTTTGGTGATCTGCCAATTGTTGGTGGGATATCCTAAATCAGGTAGGTCAATATTGGGAGATGAACTAGAGGTATTTTCATTCCATTTTTTATGATTACTTCTACCTGAAGATGTTGTGAGCTGATCAAGCTAGGTAATTAATGTATTTAGAGCAAGGTACAATTTTCGTTATGGACCAATCACCTCATTTCATAGATATCAAAAAATTTATTCCAACTCTTTATGGTGATGAATTTATTAGAGCGAGCCAGTTTGAGGATGGGCTTAGGTGGGCCATCTATTCTTAGGTGAATATCTTTCATTTGACCACCATATCTGAAATAGTGAACTAGACACTCATCTCTTAGCATAACATGAATGAAATTGAGGATATGGGGAATGATAGTTTAGTGCTGAAGTAGGATGATAGTTCATATGGTGGTAGAAATCATCATTTTGAGCTTTTTCATAGGGGATATAGAGTCTTAGTGTGTGCCTAGGTGACCAAGAAACATGGAATCAGTGTGGGAAGTCGAGACACATGAATCCTCATTGTAGTAAAGACCCAATGGAGTTCTAGTCCCGTAGAAGGATGGGTCATATTAAGTGGTTTTGTAGGACATTTCTTCTAGTGGTTAGTGAGAGAGGGTCTACACCGGATCCAGGTTCTGGAGTGGGATCAGTTGCTCCATGTCAGGCAAGGAGTTGGAGTATTTCAGGTCATTCTAGATGAGGAGGCAGACGTAGGTGAAGAAGCTAGACTCCAGTTCTTATTTTACCTCATCCAGTTGAAGTATTTGATGTATATTTCAATGCATAATTAGTCATCCTTGGTCACATTCTTATAAGGTAACATCATGTAGTGGTATATGGTTCTAGAAATCTAAATCCTCATGAAAGGAATTTCCTATGATTTAGAATTGGTTGTAGTCATTCAATATTTAAAGTGTATATGAAATTATCTATTCAGTGAATGATTTATGGTGTCCATGAACTATAAAATCCTTAAATAAATCCTTTATCAAATGTATTTGAATCTAAGGAAACATCAATGAGTTGAGTATCTCCAATCATTTGATTTTGATATCTAGTTTAATATCAGTAAAGTTAATGTAGTTATAGATTCTCTTAGAAGAAAGGTTTTCCCTTAGAGGGTTCAGAAGAAAAAGGATAGATAGTAGTTTATTTCATTATTAACTAAACTCTACTTAGATGTAGTGGAAGATCAGTGTGGGGTGAATTTATACCACCTTGAACTTACATGATCTATCAAGTAGCATGTTATAGACTACCAAATATATGATCATTATTGTATCATTATTTGAGAGTGACTTAATAGATGAGATCATTGATGGTTGGTTCCAAGATCTTTTATCATTATTATACATTCATTGAACATTAGTAGCCCCTAATGGCATGAGATAGGAAGTAATGAATGTGTATTATGATTCTCGATGGGATGTACATATTAGAATCAAGAAGATGTATCTGAATTATTATCTCTAATTATAGTGTATAGGTATGAAAAAGGATATTCTAGGGTTCATTGTTAAATTATTTACTTGTAAATAGGTAAAAGAAAAATAGAAAATACCTATAGGTTTTCTTCAGCAGCCTCTCTACCAATATGGAAATGTTATGAGATCATTATTGACTTTGTGTCCAATCCATCAAGATATTATAAAGGATAGGATATGGTTTGGGTGATCATGGATCTTCTAACCAAGATGGATCACTTTTTACCTATCAAATAATCCTTTTCTTTTGATGAGTCATATAAGTTATATAGAAAATAGATCATTAAATTTCATGGTGTATAAGTTAGTATCATCTTTAATAGGGATTTGAGGTTCATGTATAACTTCTAGAAAGGGATTAAACAATATTTGTGATCTCGAGTGAAATTGAATATGACTTTACACCCTCAAACTGATAGCTAGTTTGAATAGACCATTTACATTCTTAAAGATACTCTTCGGGCCTATATTCTGGAATTCAGTGGTTCATGGGAGGAACACCTCTCTTTAGTGGAATTCTCATATAACAACATCTATCAGTGATATATTTGAATGGTTCTATTCAAATATCTTAATGAAAGACTTTTTCACTCTCCTCTCTATTGGATCAAAATAGTTGAATCATTTATGATTGGACCTATTATCATTAAGAATATTATAAAGTTAGTGAAATTGAATTGGAAGTGTCTTGTGACTACTCAAAGCTAGAAAAAGTCCTATATTGAACATTTAAGGATGCACTTGGAATTCAAAATTGGATATCATGTCTATCTTTAGGTTTCATCAAGATTGGTTCACTAAAGAATCTTTAAACCATGGAAGTTGACCCCAAGGTTTTTTAGGACTTTCAAAATTTTGGGCAAGGTTAGGGAAGAAACTTATAATCTATCCTTTCCCTTGAAATTCATTATCATGCAAAACAAATTCCATGTTTCTCAATTGTGAAAAGAAGTATGCACCTAACCTTAATCACATAATATGTTATGACAACATTGATCTTGAAGATGATGTATCCTATGTAGAGAATATTATATGTATCATTGATCAGAATAATATAGTGTTACAAGGTAGAGTAATCCCTCTTGTTTGGGTTTGGTGGTAGCATGAAAATATATAAGATAAAACTTGGGTATTGGAAGATAAAAATATGGTTCAGTGGGTAGACTTGTTTCCTCAAGAAGATATTTAATGTTTCTTGAGGACAAGAAGCATGATGATGGGGAGGTTATAAAGAACTCGACCTTCACAAGTTAGTATTTCCCTTAAATTCTAGAGTTTTAATTCCTTTTAAGGTGTAATTTTAATTTGGGGGAAATTAAATGAGTTTGGACGAGTTTTAAAGAATATGGGGGAAGGGAACCAGGATTTAGGACAATACTAGGCACCCAATTGGGTGGAATTGGGTACCTGGTTGAATCCTAGTGGCTATAGGACCATTTTCTACACCACCTGGTACCCAATGGATCTAGACCGGGTACCTGATGGAACTATAGGTGGTTTTTTATATTATGGAAAAAATAATCCTTCCACCCCTAAATCTAAGGGGGCTTGGTATTTACTACCATTTAAAAATCATAGGTCCCCTTTGAATCCTTCAACCTCATCCCAAACATCCCATGTGAAGGCTCTATAAAGATTAGTATGAGAAGCCTTTGATTGGTTGATGGAGCTTTTCATGAGAAAGGTAAAGGTGTAAAACTTCTCTTATATTCTTATTTCTCATATTTATCCATTAAAGAAACCTTGAATCTCTATTTTATTAATCTAGGGAATTTGAAATTCATTGGTTCCTTTGGTCTTTATTCCCTCTAACCATCACAAGGGTTCTTCATAAGTAAATCAAAGGCAACACCCAATTATTTCTTACTGAATTAATTCTCCTACAATTTTAGTGATTGAATCCCAAAATCCCATTGTGCTTGGTTGCTTCTGTTACCCTAGTGGAATTATATTCTTCCTCTTTGGGCCTTAAAGACTATTTTTTATATACTTTTGGTAGGTTAACCAATTATTCCTCTCATATTCATAAAGCGTAAGACTATAAAATATTTGGGTCCGGGTGAAATCAATTAAAATAGAACATTTTAAATTTATAAAGTCTTTTGAAAATTGTTTTATAAAGATTTTAAGTTGTTATCTTACCATGGTTTATGCTTATCATGTTGGAATGTATGAACAACAAATATATTTAATTTATTTTCATTTAGTTATTACCCTATAATGTTAAATAAATCATTCATATTGATAAATAAATATAATTGGGGGTATTCTATATGTTTTTCTACTATCCATCATGATTTGTATTAATTTTCAGGTTGTAACATATGGTATTCCCTTTCTTGTTTTAATACCTACCATGTATAAATGATTATACATATTGAACCTATTGTTACACATGATATTAGTAGTATGTCAAGCATAATTGAAAGGGGTATTATATTATTGTATAATAAGAGTTCTCAGGTGCATCCATATAGGCTGATGGTAAGGAATATGCTCACAACACCTTGACTCTAGTATACCCCTCCCCCTATTCCTAAAGAGAAGGGATACAATATTCCCAAAACATTAGTATACATAATTCCCTTTCCCTCAAATGGGATGGTTATTTCACCTTGTCTCTTATATATCGATCATCTCATATTCTGGGCTAGGTCCAAAGCAGCTATGTCAAGTATGTATCATCACAATATAGGGAGTTCACTACTATAGTTGTTATCCATGTTAGATAGTTACGATAAAATCATGTTTTAATGTATCACATGTTCCTTTATCCATATATTTTTTCCACATGCACTTTAGATTATGATAGGTGGTTAAGGGGTGAGGTACAAATTGACTAATGTGTATTGTCACACTCACACCTTGTACATGCCCTTATGGGACATGTGTGAATGATTTTGTACATTATCTAGGTAACGGAATAACCCTCAAACATGGTATCTAGTAGAAAATGGAGTGTTGAGTTCGGGTGATCACTTTTTATCCTTTTGATGGGTGGTTTGGGTGACAATATGGGGTTTTTCCTTGGCATTTTCCATGGAATATTCCACTTAGGGGAATCGATTCTTTTGGTCCTAAGATTTCATTTTGATCCTTTATTATGTTTGTAACTGCTTAAATTGATTTTAGTCGCTCTTTGGACACTATAAGCTCATATTTTGGATTTTTGTGTCATAAAAATGTATATATATTATCTACATTTTTAGTTTTCCAGATAACCCAAAGAATCAATGGATTCTTCATAATCAGTTACACCTTGTTTCCCATGTACAATGTCCCTAGAGGTCATGTTGAAATTTTAACATGACTTTTATACTATTTTTGTTTTATAAAGGGTGTAAACCATCTCCCACTTAAATTTCATTTTTCCCTTGACATTTATTCCAGCCTTTAGTGATCAGGAGGTGTGCTTAAGGTTTTGTGACGATGTGATCTAGGTACTTTTCATGTAATTAGGTCACATTTGTTCCACAAGCTATACTTATATATCATAGTTTATGATATATTTAATACACTATCTTAACCTAATGTTTCTTTAAAAGATATTACAAGAAATTAAATATGATATATAGAATCATTAAAATCGAAAATAAAAATAAATCAAAATTAAATTATCATTCTAATTGATCTTAAAAAAATTAATATATTTTCTTGAAATATGATTTTTTGATCAAAAGAGCAAGACTCTTTTATTAATAAAATTAAATGAAATTAAAAGAGTCTAATCAAAGGAAGGTTACATTGATCCCTCTTAAGAGGGGTAATGAGATCATCAGGAACCCAAACAGACCACATAAAGTCATTGACACTAGAAACTTTGTTGAAAAGATTATCTTTAAGAGAATTAGCCTCCCTATAGACATGTGTGACAATGTAGTCAATGGATAAAATAAAATACAAACAATTGACCCATATATTAGTTAAATTCCAAGAAAAATGAGATGATCCCACCTTGATGGATTGAACAATGATGGTGAAGTCACATTCCAACCAGATATTATTCCAACCCCATTGTTTATCTTGCTCAGATACAATAATGAAACCATACATTTCATCTTCAAGTGAAGAAGCAATACCACATGATCCAGAAATACATCCTAAGACATCCCCATGATAATCCCTAAAGATATCCCATAACCTGATGGACCCATATTACCCTTGAAGACCCAACAACGTTAACTTTAATCCACCCTACAAAAGACAGTTTCTAGGAGAATTAAATTATTCCAAATAGAGGAAAAAATTGTCTTTAACGTTATTCCTTTTAAGGATTGAGAGATCATAAAATGAATTGTGACAGAAATCTCTTTGAGATGTACTGGATTCCCTAACTATCGCCAGCAATTAAGCCAAATAGGCATAAAGTCTAAAAGAAACACGATCATGTATCCATTTGTTACAAGGCTTCCAAATGATAAAAACTAGATCCACTACAGCAACCTAAAAGATACTAAATAGTTGATAAGAGATCTAAATGTTTAAACATCCTTTGAGGAATTCCTTAATATAGGTTGTTCGAGGTATATGAATTTCAAATATTTTAGAGGGAATGTTTCACATAGCCGATGTTGTGACACAGTTCATAAATAAATGATCAATGTCCTCATGATGATGATGAAAGAGAACACATGAATAGAAAATATAAATACCAAAGTTATATATGTAATCATCCATTGGAAGTTTCCTATGTTCCAACCTTCAAATTTGGATGAACCTA
The DNA here is from genome assembly GCA_963277665.1 of Viscum album. Taxonomy (NCBI): domain Eukaryota; kingdom Viridiplantae; phylum Streptophyta; class Magnoliopsida; order Santalales; family Viscaceae; genus Viscum; species Viscum album. Next base: position 1,886,710,259 of record OY728132.1, read on the forward strand.
GTAGTCATTATGAGACACATATTCATCCTTCTAAACCATTGAAGATCAATATCTAGAGAAATGGAATGAAGATAAAAAATATAATAAGTAAGGATAACATTCACTATAGGTTCCCACACCTAGAAATCACCCCTAGATGAAAAATTGTAACTGTAAACATCAGTTTTAAAACATAATATTCTAAAATCTCCCCCCTTATATACTTCTCAAAAAAATTGAATAAGCCTAATAAAATTTAAATAGGAAGAAAAAAATGATTATAAAAAATGAAATAACATGTCTAAAAATAGTTAAACAACTAATTTATATTAAAATTAAATCCCAAAAATAGTAATATCACAACATTTTATATAGAAAATCTAGGAATCCAAGTGTTTTGTTGCTTCTTCAACCTTTTCAACTTCATTTTCAGTTTCTAACTCCTTGATCCTATTGACAACTTTATTTTTCATTTCAATTTGTATGTATTCTTCTTACATAGAGGTTATATTAAATTTAGACATTCATTTATGTGTTAACAAAATAAAGTGTAAGGATTCTACTAAGCGCAATCTCAATCGACGTAGGAACTAATCTAACAAATGAATTAACAAAATTCTTCAAGATAAGAATTGAAAACTTTAATGGGGGAAAAATTTAAAATCAACATAGATAATAAAAACTAATTTCTTGAAGCATTGATTGAAATTTATACTCTTGTTTCATTCTCTTATCACCTATTTTTTAGAGTATAAGAACTCAATATTTTCCTTCCATTTATTTTTGAAACTTTTCTTTTCCACTTTCGTTCAATTCATTCATAGGAGTAGTGCTTGTTCCATATTTCATTTATAATAAAATATAATAATTTTCTTTATATTTTATATATTCTATCACTTTTACTTTTGAAAATATTTATGCTTTGTATTTTGTTGATATGAGGAAATATAATCATTATCAACTTGTCAAAACTTCTATTCTATTGTTTTGAATTTCCTTTCTTGATTGTTCATCAATGTAAGAACCTATATCTGAAATGATTTTTTCATTAATCTAAATTGTCTCTCTTTATAATTTTATTTTTTTCCAATATGGTTCAAATTGAATGACTTTGTTAATGTTTTCACTTACCCCCTCCATCTCTTCCCTTAGAAAGCTCTATGTATCTTCTATTTTCTTATCAAACTTATCAAGATTTCTACAATAGAAAGTAATATTTTTTATTAATAATTTTTTAAAAATATTAAAAAGTATAATTTTCAAATAATATATATTGGGGGATAAAAAATTAAAACAAAAAATATAGAAACAAGTATTTCTACTGCACAGTGCGAAGAAAAAGGAAAATCAACAAAAACTGGCCAAACATAAGAAACCATCAAGAGACTCCCATTATGAATCTTTCATGTCATCCATTCCAACACTAGCCTATACACAAAAAAATGATTAAATTAAATTTAAACACATATCCAATCAAAAATCTACCAAATCCTACAAATAGACCTATACATGGGTCAAATGACTTTCCTGGACCGATAAATCATAATAAAAAAATTGTATTATTAGGACTTAATTTTTTTTGACTCAAATGATAAATGGGACACTTTTAAAAGCCTGATATGTCTTCAAACCAGACCCAAACCAAAAATGGTGACCCTAACCACTAAAATATAGTATAATATAATATCAATTTAAGAGAAATAATTATATAATACATTTTATATTTTAAAACTTATTCAAAAAATAAATGAACATGCCATGAATTTATGCATATTTTTAAGATAAAATATGAACCAAACCCGATAGGTCTATTTGTGAATTCCTCTGATACTCAAAAGTTTTCCTTTTAATTTTACACCAACTATGAATTACACAATATATGGGTATCCCTTCATAAGAGCATCTGATACCTCAATTCCACCAATATAGTCAATCATACAATTTACATAGGATTTAACTATTTTATCTCAATGAGTGGTCTATTGGGCCTTGAGATTTCTATTCATCATATTGTGTATGTGATATTAGGGGGAGATATCATACTAGGAACTTATGGTTATCTTCAATAAGATAAGAAAATGTGGTGCATAATTTCTCAATGACAACATTAATATCACTTGTGCCTCATATAACCTCCATGAACTTCTTCCTATTTGGTGTAAGCTTCATGGAAACCTATGCACACATGAATTTAAGGGAAAGAATAGAGTCTATTTGAGGTTTTATGATATTTAAAGAACATATAATATAAAATATTACTAGAATCAAGGGGTTTTGGAGAGAGAGAGAGAGAGAGAGATGAATTACAATGTAGCTAGAACTGGCTAACTAGCCATGCCATTTCTTAAGTGTCTTTATATATGAGTCTCCACATGCTTACATCATTGTCCAATCTGGATAATCAAGAAAGTTTCATAATATATTCACCAATAAATCTATGAAACTCTTGCTAGATCAATATAAACATCATAAACTAAGGTTGTGCTTGGTTTAGGAAAACATTTTCTATTTTCATTTTTCAAATATGTTTTAGAAAATGGAGGGAAAATGAGAGTATACGAGACACTTATCCAAGAATTACCATCTTCTAAAAAAATAAAAATAATGATTTGTATTATGTATTGTAATATATAAATAGAAAACATTTTTTATAAAATAAAAATAGAAATGAGATATTTTTATAAAATAAAAACAATTCCCATTACATGAAAAATGAAAATGAAAGAAGGGGTGAATCACATATTTTCTTGTTTTCTCTTTCCATACAAATATTTTCTAACACTTTTTCTAATAAATTTTTTAAATGAAAACACAAAATGTTTTATTTTTCAAAAATCAACCATTTTTAATCTTATTTTCACAAAATTAGTTTTCCTTTAACACAACTCAATAAATGTTATTAGGTGAATCCTTCAAGATAAAAAATTGAGGGGAAGAAGAATAAACTCACATGTTTTCTTAATAATCATTATGATAACCTATCTTGAACCATTTTTATAATCAAGTGAAGTTTTAGCTTAGTTTTTGGTACCTAGAAAACTGATAAATTTTTATAATCACCATAGCACAAAACCTTGTCATACAAAAAAAACCAACCATGTAGATACTTGGAATCTTAAATAAACAAATAAGTAAGTAAAAATAGTAACATAAATGATAAAAAAACCACCAAAATATTATGAAATAGTGAAAAGTGAAAAAAGTTGTAAAGTTTAATTCAACTGGCCTCTAAATTTTTTTTTAAGAGAATGTACCTATAACATGCAATATATTTCTAAACACATCCAGAAAAGGCGTAGTCAGAATTTTTCCATTATAGATTACCTCTTTCATTCTTTCTTGTGAAGCTGTGAAAATGGTTCCTTCCATTTTGAATCTTTTCTGCACAATTATAAAAAAATCACATAAAATGTGAGGATTGGTCTTGCACTGTGTTTGGAAGGTTATAAAAAATGGAACAAATTCTTTAAAAGGGTCCATCTAATAATCACATTTGGATCTTTTTTAAATATGAAAAAAACACATGAAATTTTGAATTATGGATCCCTAAGTATCGAAAAGGTTAGAATTTTCATCTATATAATTTTATTGAAAAATAATTTGATTCACCTTCTTGTCAAACTTAACATGAAACCAGTGATGAAAATCCTTCTTAGTTATTTATATAAAGAAACAAATAATTTATTCATCATGTTGTTCAATAGGTAAATGAATCATTTCTAGTTTTTCTATAGCAATCATACAATTCATCAAATATCATAAAAACCGACCATCATACCAAATTTCTACGCACAAAAAACAAGCATTTCAATTATATTTATCTCCAATGAAAAAAATAAACATTTATATAATAAATTTCTATGACTAGAAAGAAAATATTTAGAGAAAGAAAAAGGCCACCATTCATTTTACCCTATGTTGGAATCAGAAATATTGAAATGCTCAGTTTGAAAATCATGAAAAATAGAGCATCATAGGGCGATGATCCAAGCTATGATAAACTGGTATTTGTATCATGGTGGCCTTAAAAACAATGACCACCATGACATATTCAAAAATGAAAATTCATTTTACAAAATGGATCTATTTCTTCGAATGCCACCCATAAATAGTATAACTAGGGTAAATGACATCTCAAAACCCTATGTTTGAAATACCTTGGAAAACCAAAATGATCATGGTAGTCCCTCAACAAAATTCACTATAGGGAAGACCATGTCATGGTTCAAGGAGTTTTGTGAGTAATTTTTAATAAAATAGTATTTTTGTTAAAATTCTCAAAAAAAATCACTGACATGGGGCCTCTGTTGTGGAAATGTAGGGAGTCATAGTGAGATAGGTTTGCAGATGAAGAAAATATAGAAATAAAAGAAGAGGAAGAAGATAATGATGAACATAGACACAGTGATTTATATAGTTTTATAATAATCCCTACATCCTTGGAGAGGTAGAATTACTTCACTAAAACTGAGACCATAATTACAAGGAGGTTTTAGAGTTTCATACCTTAATTATAAAGTGTTTATAATTTATTTATGAATTGTTGGTAAATTGTTTATTCCATGTTTAAATATTTTAAATATTTATTTATTTATTTATTCCTTACTTTATTCATAGATATAAAGTTTTATATCATGAGTTGTGATTTATTCTTTAGTTTAAAGTGTTAAACTAACTTTTAGTTAACATACATACATTTAAGGAGTTATATGCTAGGTATGATAGTTGATTTAGTTATCTTTTATCTTAACTTTGACTTATACTATTGGGATTTAAAGCCTTGTTCAGTCCATAAAAATTTCAGAGCATCATAAGTTTAAAGAATTGAAAGTTCATAGCATCAAAAGTTCAAGTATTAGATTTACAATTCATCAAAAATTCAATCAATGATAGGTGGTTGGGCTCAATGTGAAGGTGGTGGTAGTTTATCTCTTATGATGATAGAAAGAATGGTCTGGAATGTTGGTGAATTATCTAGAAGGAATTATCTAAGAAAAAGAATCAAGAAGTGTTTACCGTGGAAAGTGGCTGAGGTCAATAATGTTACAAGTGATCAAAAATGAAACTCCATTTGAATACTTATCCATAAACATGGGAAGGAGGTATGACCTGAACAAGGGTCTAGTTTCCTATAAAAGGAAGGGGGTCCAACCTAGAATGGTGTATCCAAGTGAAGAGAAGTGTTTTTGACACTTTTATAGTGGATTTATAATGCATCATAGTTTTACAGAGTGTTAATGATCCTTTAATTAAATATTATTATAATATCCTGATCTTTTCTTTCACGTATTTCCCTTAGTTCACAATGCTTTATTTTGGTTTCGAATGTGTTGGGAACCTTTTTTTCTCTTTAAAAACCCTTTTTAGTTTTATTTAATAAAGTGGAAATTAAATAATTTTTACTTTAATTTTTACCCTTACTCTGGTGGATTTGGGGTGTTACGTGAAGGTAAAACCTATTTTCAAAGCATTATGTAAGGGTAAAACACCCTCTACGTAAGGGTAAGGATGAAATTCTATATTCTAAGGGTAGAGTACCTCTTATATTGTGTTTCGTAAGGATAGATCGCCTTTTGTATGTGATTCATAACGGTGAGACCCTGATTATATGTGCCACACAAGGGTCATTCTAGTGTAGTATAAAAGTACCTAATAAGCTATGTAAGGGTCATTTCAGCACTACATAAGGGTAAATATTGTCGTGTAAGGGTGCCTCATGAGATGTATAAGGATCTTATCAGCACTACATAAGGGTCACCCAATATTTCTACAGCCCGTGTGAGGGTAAACCTAGTTTGCGTAAGGGGAAGTTTGAATTTACTCTCTTCATATAAGGGTAAACTAGGGTGTGCGTAAGGGTGGTCCACATAAGGGTCATCCGTGTAAGGGTCGTCTATGTAAGGGTAAAACCATGTTACCCTTACTCTGCATCCTTTTTGGGAAAATTATGTTTTTAAACCCTGTTTTCATTTCTTCTTCCCAAGATCATGTCTGTAACTCCCTTTTTATATTTTAAAAGGAAAAAACATGAGAATTAATTTTTATGACTTGTTTAGGATTAAAACTCCTTTATGGGATGAAATTAAATCTTCCACATTCAATATTTAGTTAAAAATGAAAAATTGAATAGTGTTTTAATTTGGTATTTTCTTTTTGCAAACTAGAATGCCTACAAAATTCATAAAAATACCCAAACCTATGTTACTTTGATTTTAGTTATCCTATTTAGTGGGGTTTAGGGAGTCTGATTACTGGGTGGTAGATAGAAGGGTTTTTTGTCATTTTCCTTTAATCTTGGGGTATGGAACTTCTCTTTTTTCTTCTTGTGGATCCCTTATTAGGGTTTGGGGATATTGTAATTAAGGTAGGTGATTTCCTAAGGCAATTCATATCTCTTTAAACCCTTGATACTTTCTTAAAGTGTAATGGAATTTCAATTTTTTTCAAGGATGGATTTGATTCTTTGATAAATGATTTGAAATAACTTGGTGTGTGTGGTGAAATCCCTTTGAAAATAGCTTTTTAAATAAAGTGTAGTTTTTGGAAAATTTTATCTTCTTGAAATTAAAAGGGCATGAAATGTTTTATGATTTGAAGTGAGATGGATTTAATTGAAAGGAATGGTTTTTTGATAAAAACCTTTTGATGTTGGTTTTTTGAAATGAAAGTAATGTTTTTGAAAGTCGAACTTGGGGCAGCTGAAATTATTATTTAAAATGATTAAGATTGACTAAATTTAACAGTATCCCTATAAATGTTTTATTTATCCTGAACCACATGGAATAATGATAATTTAGGTGGGAAGAACACACACTAGGAATGTATTAGATCTATCTAGAAATGGACAGATAATGACAACATAAAACTAAACTACTAGAAGACAAGGTGATTAGTCCTTAGGGATCTTATCCTATCTCTCTGATCTTAATGTTATTTCTCTTGGATTAGTCTTGGGAACATGTACACACCAGGAGCCATACTTCACTATGATGTGTGAGAATACCTATATAAACCTACCCATGGGTCTCTTAAAAATGGTGATCCAATTAATTTACTGATTATTGAAAATTATTTAAACATATCAATGTTATGAAATTATTTAATCATGACCGTTTTGATAGAAATGTTTAATTGATTCATGTTTTGACAAAGTTTATATCTGTTGGACTTGATGGAAATTCACTTTTGAAATTTGTTTTATTATTATCCATTTAAATATATCTTCCATCATGTTTAGATATGAATAGTGAAAATATTTTCATGTCATGTTTTATTTAAAATTAAGAATAATTGATTTATTTAATATGAAATTTCTTATGAATTTTTTGGTAAAATCCTACTAGGATTTGTTTCTCACACATTACCTTTTCCTTTAGGAATTTTTAGACTTCCTTATGCTAGGTCCAGGAATGGGAAAAGCACCGCTTGGAGGCGATGGGTGTTCTTGATAGAGGTACCTTGAGAGTTGTTGATGACCAGTGAAGTATAAGTTACATATATTGTGAGGAGATTATGTGGTGATGTTTTCATTGAATCAAGATATTTGGTTTGATGTTTTGTCTAGATTTTGGAGTTTTACTCTTGATAGTTGAATTGGCATACCAATAATTTTTTGTTTATTTTTGCTTTTTTTTGTTTTTTGGTTATTCTTGTGGGTGAAATTGTTCCCTCTTGATGTTTCTTATTGTCCAGGCACTAATTTTAAACCCATGGGTACTAGGAATTCCCTTTGTGCCATGTAAATATTGATTTGAGTACCATTTAGATGGTTTATTTGGATAAATTCATGAAAAAATAATATCAAATTTGGTTAAGTCTCTTCTTTTATGTTTGTATACATTTTGGGATGTCTTGGTAGATATAAGATAAGAATGTCAAGGCTTGAAGTGTAATAACCCAAAAAATGTACTTCATTTTGTAATAGATCTATTTTTCTCCCAATAAATGTTTATTATTTTTATAATATATTCACATAAAAATAATTTTTACACTTCATAAGAACATTACACATTATGCATAAATATAGACTAGCACAATGGGGAATAGTAAAAATATATACACATGGAATAATAATACATTCACTAAAACAAAATCCATAGGCTTTAAATCTTCCAAGAAGATCACTCTTACAATGAAGATCATAAAAAGTAAAATAAGCTTTAGGAAAATAATAGACATAATCAAAGGATTTGTAAGAACCTTCATAAGTATAGTGTGTGATGAAGAGAGAATGATGATGTATTTATAGGGAATTATGGTCACCAACCTTTATGTTTTTCAACTAATACAATTGATTTAATTTATGACCATTCATTAATAAAATAGTTGGTCATTATTTTTTTGGTTATGTAGATGCATTTAAATGATCATTGGATTATTTAATGATATAATCAAATTTGTATTATTTTTGGATTCTATAATATATTAAAATATTTTTTATTTGGAAGTATCAAATAAAAATTTATTTCATGAAATAATCTTATAAAATTCTTTTTAAATGATAATATATTTTAATTAATCCCTAGGTATTTTTTATAATGACCAGAATGTTTATTTTTCTATTAAATGGTTAATTTTAATTAAAATAATGATTTATTTGAAATTTAAAATTCTCATACTTAGAGAATTATTTTCATGAAATAAACTTATTTTTTGGAATCATCACATCAAAATTAGTTTAGGATTATTATTTGTGAATTTTCTAACAAAATTGAATTTTTAGTGAAAAAGTAAAAAATACCTCTTTAAAAATCACTATGATTTTATGACATCATTAATATGTCATCATGACTAAAAAATTATGAAAAAATTTATTTAATAAAAATATAATTTAATAATTATAAAAAAAATATTTTAAATATATTAATTTTATTTTAGGAATTTGTACATTTAATTTTGGAACAAAAAATTGGATTTTAAATATAAATTTTTTTTTTTGATTTGTGTTCATTAATTGGATGGTTTGGAAGGTATATCTTGGTTTAGTGAGGGCTTGAATGGATACCCACACTCTCCCACTCTTAAATATTATAGAAATATGGTTCTATTTTTTTATATCATAAGTGGTTGACTTATATAGTAAAATAACCAATATTTAATCACTTAAAACCAACCCCTCCTCATGTATAAATACCAACCTTCCCCCTGTTCCTCTCTGCCCCAATTTGATAATCCATGAAGTTATTCCAATTTAAACTCTCTAAATATCCTCCAAGGTGACCAAATATAGGTCTCTCATTTGTTCAACCCAAGCTCTAGCCCCTTGATGACATAGTCATCAGGTGATCCTAAACCACCCAAGATACTAAAGAGTTATTGATCTCGTCCTAAAAGGCTCAATGCCACCCTGTCATCTTACTTAAGTAATCTACCAGTCCTTATACCCCATTCCTAAATCCAAATAGTTATGAAAAAATTCACACTCATAAATAGACCTGTATATAAATTTTTATCATAGGTTCCACCTACTTGTAACATGGAGTTAAACCCCCACCAATCTCTGCTAATCCTCGACCAAGCTAACCAAGACTCATACACACTCTCAGGAACCTTACTCACACTATAAAACATAAAAAGTTAATTATAAAACTTTATAATCAATTATTTAATAAATTTAAAATAGTAATAATTTCCTAAATTCTCACTGGGTGTTCCCATCACACCAAAATCATGACCAAGCTCCCATAGAAGGTCTGTGTCATATCCCCAACACCATCTCAGCTAAAATCCTTATCACACAAATACTAGATAATCATAAAATTAATTTAATTTAATCAAAACATTAAATAAATCTATTTGGTGATTTAGACCACTAAAACAACATGTGATGGTGTATAAATACCATCTCAAGATGCCCTCTATACAAGCTAAGAAAAGGACCCATTGATCGAGATGATTTCTATCATGATTTGGTAGAAATAATTAATAAACCTTACCTAAAATCATACCAAAATAAGAATAAATTAAATATAAAGAAGAATGGAGGAAGGAATATACACTTTATCTTGGTTCCACCATAGAATCTCAATCAAAATCATCCCCTCTTTTAGGGGAAAAGGAGAAGAAAAGAGGGGGAGGCACCAGCCAAATGGTCCTCATCGAGTACTCTTTCCCTTTCAAATTTAAGGGGGGAAACTTAGGAAAAATAGATTTTCCCCTAACCAAAAAACACCCCCTAACACATTTCACGACATGAACAATAGTTCACACCATGAAATAAATAAGGCCCTCCTCGACCAGTCCCCTTTCATGGCCCAAAAACCCTTGATGAAATCCATTCACATCTTACATGACCTTTAACACTGTGAATAGCCTGCAACTGCTATTTTTGGTAGCCTGACCACCCATCCACTACTCCAATGATTTTCTAAACCCCCAAGGCATCCATTGAGCCCCAAAATACTTCCAAAAACATAATTTTGGGACATCTAAACATTCAAATTACTGATTTTGATCTCAATTTCTAAAATTAACCCCTCAACTAATCAAAATTAAATCTTCCACCAAAACCTAACTTATAAAAATCCATAAGGAATTGCAAATTTCCCAATATAACACTTATCATCCCTAAGAAACCATCATAATCCTCAAAATGCATCTATAAATCTATTTTTATCACTAATTCACTCATAGTGTTCATCTCCAGAATGCCAGACATACTTCTGCTATGATACTCCAAACACTAAGCACACTATTCACCAAAATATAAGTTACACAATCATTATTAATACCAACACTGAGATGGAACTCACTGCACTAATCTCCCTCAACACACTTCGGTTTCACCAACCAATTCATCCTGAGGATTACGGTTCTCCCCACCATAAGAATTCATTCAAAAAGACCAATTTAAATCCATGGTGCTCTAAATAATAGGAATATACTACCAAAAACTCTCTTTTGGTGGTCCATAAACCCACCAACAGCATTCTAAACAATTCCCTTGATGTGGTTTACACCTCACCAAATCCAATTTTACAAAAAAAAAATCCATTCTGAACTCCTTCAGTAGAATTTTCATAGAAACATTCAATTTCACCCATTGACATATTACCAATTACTCAATCATAATTCCTTAACCCTTGGTAGAATCTTATAATCATCCAAATCCACTGTAGTTTAACCACAACTCCCGATGTAATTCCAAAACTAAATATCAACCCAGGCACTAGTGCACCACTGATCTGGATCTCTCTCATATCATAACGAAACCTCTATGATCCCAATTTCAATACACCAACTTCAAATTCCATAACATCTTAACTTTAAATATGGTGTTACCCAAGGAACCAGATATCAATTAATTTCATCACACACTAGTACCACAGTGTTACCTTGACCATCCACTGACTATTTTCACTACATCCATGATACTTTCTAACATGAACATCATTCACCCATGAACAATACAGTTCTCCCTACTATAGGAGTATCAATATCCTCACCCACAAAACATAAACACCCAAATTTTTTAATTCATGATTTTCTAATTATCAAATGAAATTACTAGTTGTGGTTATCCCACTCTCACCTGAGATCCAAAATTAAACACTAACGTTACCATCCACAGATAACTAGGAACATCATTTTCAAATATTTGATGGTGTGATCACCATCATATGGATTCTCTTACACTAATCCTAGAGTGATAAAACCAACAAGTCCCAAAACCATAACCCCATGACAATTATTTCTATGGAATAAATTTAGTCCAACCATACCACAATACCCTGATCCATTGCTGATGTCATCACTCACTACCGAGCGACATCTCCCAGCTCAACAAACCTCAGGACACCATACTCTTGAGTGTCTCACCACACACCACTGCTATATCACTACTCATATTTATCCACAACCCAAACCATTATCAACAAATCCACACATAGTTCATTAATCAATCCACAACTTAACTAGGTACTGTACATAACTAGTTTATACCATCCTCACACATTGATACTTTTCTAAAAAATCTTCTCCAATGCTCACTCTATGCCTCAGGAAGAGTGATTGATCACTAATAATCCTCTCATAGGTCCTTTCACATTATCCAAATCATACTGAACTAAACCCAATAGTTCCACACTCCCATACAACCCAATCATACATTCTGAATCACACTAACATTAGACACATCCCATAGAATCTAGGATTATGTTCCTATCCCACTGATCATTCCCTACTGTATGATAACCTATCCAATAACCCAAGGTATCTCTCATTCCAATGCTAACCATAATACCACTTGCCACATGGGCATCATCCCAAAACCATGAAAATCTACCCACACTCCTACCGCACTAATGAAAGTGTATCCCAATAACTACAGGGTAAGGAATCCCATAAATACTACCCTATAAACCCAACCTTGATTCCAAAAATGTTATTAGAACTTCACATCCAGAAAGACCAAGGCATCTCCCATGATTTTCCTCAACACACTCAGGGTATTTGTATAAATAACTAGTTCGGTTAACTAGAATGACATCAATAAGCTATATGGGAAAACATCATATATTTTTTTGACACTTTAAGTAACCAAAACCATATTCTTAAGGAAACTAATTCTCATCCTTGGATCACCTCATAGGTATACCATGCCTTATCAATTCATTTCCAGGTAATCAATGCTCAAACTGACACATGAAGGGTCTTTATACATCCTTTGATAAAGGGTATATATTAACATCACTAGAGAAAGTCATGTCATAAGAACTACATGAACTTCCATTGAAAGAAAATATATCATGGTCCAACTAAGCAGAATTTCACCAATAATATATATAGTAAAATTCCATATAAGTTATTGTTAAAACTTTAAACAACTAAACCTCTCATTAAAAAATAACCACAGGTAAGAAAATGTATGTCATGTGAATTTTATGTGACAAATATGATGCATATATATGGGCATATTTATAATGGAAAAAGATCCAAAACTCATAAATCATAACCATAAAAAATCCAAGTGTGTCACTCAAGGTGAAATCATAAAATTGTAATGTTAAATACAAAGAATAGTAATCTCATTCCCTATTAACTTGGACTTACTATTGGAAAAGGTGTTCTCGATGTAGCAGTTCAATATCCATCATAAGATTTGACACATTATTAGACAACCTATCTACCATATCCCAAAATCATAAAACAAAAAAAAATCTCTGATACCACTTTGTGATAAACTAACCCTGGGCCACTCAGCAGTGATTAGGATAAGGTCTCTATATGGCCTCAAATGTATCTCCCTGTATTCTAGAGGATACTTAATAATAGTGATGGCCTAATATATATAATGAAGATACTATTCCCTTGAATAAGATTCATATAATTAGAGGAAAATAATAAAGCATCATACACATCTATAAACATCAAAGTATGAAAAATAACTAATAAAAAAATAATTTTATATCAAAAATTTGTTTTCATACAACACATACACTGATTTCCCATTAGGATAATACCATATACAAAGTAAACAAAAATACCACACACACACACACACTAGCCCTACTACCATCCATGGGACTCATCCTAATAAAAAAATATCCATTGAGCTATTCCATCTTGACCCACTACACATCCCATACTCTAACCTAAAAGAAAAAATAAGGTCAATACAAGTATAGAGATGACCATGTAGGGTGTAAGTATATAACTCAGTAGGGTCTTTCCAACAACCCCTAATATTAATTGTTATATGTGTGTTTATGCACAGGGAAAATAATAAATAAATATACATGATCACTAGGTCATTGTGCACTAACTAGGAAACCATGGAAATCATTGAGGTATACATGTCTATCAGGTCATTGGATGCTAACCAGGGCACCATGACCCTGACCATACCCACTTTGGTGATATGATATAATCCAATCATAGCCTCATGTCATGTAACTAATGTCCATCCTATACCCAAAGACTCAAGGTAGGGTAACGTCCAAACCTTGACCCACTACTAAAAGAAATACGACATGGTCATTCATCCATATCTCATCATATTTCCTTATCACTAAAAGGTGTCCCTATCAATCAAGTTTTACATCACATCACAATCTATCCCTATCACGGTGGTCCTTGAACTAAGACTACTAATGGAAAGGTCACTCATCCAAGTCATGCTTCATACCACAACCCAGCCCCTAGAAAGGTCATCATCCCAAGATTTATCAAGACAAGGTCTCATCCCATCACACATATCACTAGCTCATCACCCAGGAAACTAGTCGCTTTTTACCTAGCCCCTTATAACAACACATATCAACTATCCCACTAAGGCACCCAATGGGTCCTCCAAACCCATTATTGTATCTGTTTGTTAATACCACCTCACACCCATCACCCATTGGTGACACTATAGCCTGTAGGTTCCTCCAACCCATACCTAAATGTCCATCCTAAACTCATCAAAACCCCTCAACACTTCAGGTCCCTCTACCTAGGTATTATTCCATGCTACTACATTCCTCCCAAACCTATCCTCAATAGGTAGAGTCTAAATCCTATCCAAAACCCCCCTTGGAATCCCAATGATATTTTCTAAACAACTCCCATGACCCTCACCTAGGTATCTTCACAAATATCCTAAGGGAGATCCCTTATAACTTCATCAAGATAAAACCACTATCTATCACATAACTCAAGTATAAAAGAACATTATATGATATCCTAACTCAAAAAGACTTTCCTATGGCCTCAGGAGAGAGTTTTAGTCACTCATGAGACGTACTTCCATCTATTCCATCATCACTTGGCCCTAAGACTCTCATGCATGTCCACTAGCCCTAGGAACCCAACCTAGGCCATCCCATATTTCTAATCACACCCTAGTACCTTCTAGAGATAACTCTCCAGTTCAACCCAATCCCTCACCCCCTGGAGACATACACCATGTGATCTTAAACTACCCAAGTAGTTAAATATCACTTGGTCTCATCCCAAGAGGATAAAATCCACCCCATCATATCATATAAGGACTCTACCAGTACTTATACCATATTCCCAAACCCATTTAGTTATGATGGAATGCACACTCATAAATAAACATGTATAAGAGTTTGTATCATAGGGGTCACCAACCTGGAACATGGAGTTAACCCCTCACCAAGTTTCATCGAGCCTCGGCCAAGCCAACCAAGCCTCTTCCATGCTATTACCATCCTAACTAAAATCCCTATTACACAAATCCTATTTAATCACAAAATTAATTTAATTTAACCAAAAACTTTAAATAAATTCATCATGTGGAATACCCCTAATAATATAATATGAAACAGTGTTAAAATATCATCATAGGACATCCTCTACATAATCTAGGAAAAATATCCATCGATCGAGATGATTTACACTATGCTTCGGTGGAAATCATCATGAAACACTATACAAAATCTGAAAAAAAAAAGGTCATCAAAGATAAATAAGAACACAATAAGGGATAGATAAACTACCACATATCTTCTGTAGAATCATGAATAAAATCATCCCATCTAATGGATATCTAAATGAGATAAATAATTGGGTAGGTTCTAGCCAAATGTCTCTCTATAAGTTCCCATACCCTTTGAAATCAAATGGGAAACAACTTGGGAAAAGAGAGGTTTTACCCTGACCAAAAAAACTCCCCTAGAAACATTTAATGGTGTGAAAGATGGTTCCCCCCATGAAATTCCCAAGGCCCACCTTAGTTTAAATGCTTTGACCTATATTCCACTAAAATGGTGTCCCGGTCTAGCTTATTACAAAGCCTCAAGCATGCCTCTCCATACAACATAGGATTTCAAATAGCAGTGAGGTACTAGGGTGCATCTGTGGAGAGACTATACTCTCATATCAGAGTAAAAAACAACAAAAACAACTAGATGTCATATAAATCAGTAAATAAATAGAGTGTGGAAGCATTAAATATCTGAAATAAAAGTATACTATAATAATAAATTAAATTATATAAAATCTATAATAGTCGTGTCATAAATAAAACATTATTCACCCACTAGTCCGACCATACATACAAAAGTATATAAAAATTGAAATAAAATTATAAAGATCCACTACTAACTCTGACCCAGAAAACATGATCGGTCTCTAAGACACTATCAAACGGCGTCATATTGATCATAAGAATCCACATAAGCAGCTCCCCTCGACCATGAAATTATAGGCCTCATCCCTATACATCATGAAATTTGTTCTCAACCTGAAAAGTGGACATAAGGTCTTCACACACACCAAGGTGCACATACAAGGGTGAGAAATAATCTCAGTAGTCCACCCCAATGATGAACCTATAAATCTATTTTCATAAGTGAATGCTAATGCAATATTCTTAGCCTATATGATACACAACTAAAATGATAAAAACGATAGATATAAATAAAAAAAAATCCACAACTGATTCTTGGGTCCGTGACCCCTGTCATCTGAACACAATGCCATCTTATATGAGTATATCTATGCATGTATATATATATCCCCATATATATATATATATATATATATGTATATGTATGTATGTATGTATGTGTGTGTGTGTGTGTGTGTATATATATTCATGTTCTCATAAACATACTTATATAATCAAGTCATAAAAGCATAAACAACTCAATCCACAGTAGATCCTTGGACCCATGATCTAATCAACTAGAAATCCTATGACTAGGGCTCTGAGATTGATTCCATACTACTCAAGCCATGTATCATTAAGTCGATCCTATAGTCTATAATTTTGATCAACAATAATTGCTTTGGCTGACATCAAAAATGTATCTAATCAAGCTATGTCACTATAGGGGGATACATGTCCTAGCCTTGGGTTCATATGTACTCGCCTCCAATCACTATAATAAAGGACACTGTAAACTGATGGAAATCCTATAAATGAAAAACTACATAAAATATAGCCTATTTTATATGTATCAAGTATCAGACCAACATGGCCAGGATCTATAGAGTAAAAATTTCCAAGGCATCCTAGTATACTGAGTAGCCGAATCCAAAAAGTAAAAATGTCCAAGTCATCCTAATAAGTCATATCATTGGATTAGAAATGTTCAAGGAATCATAACATGTTAAATAGACCAGATAAAAGAATTATAAATGACCAAGGCATCCTAATGAGTTAAATAAACCCAATCCAAGGAGTATAAATTTCTAAGGCATCCAAATGAGTTAAATAAATTGGATCCAAGGAGTAGAAATGTCCAAGGAATCCAAAGTGGTTGTCAGTTCCATACCATGAACCCTTCCTTATAATCACAACCAATTAATGATTCCCCACATTATTTTCATACTATTTTCCCATCATCGGTATCATACCATGATCTCATATAAAACATCATCAAGGATTAGTGTCTAGATATCAGGAATTACCTCTAGGAATCCCGGTCAAGAATCGAATCATGTTAGGCCCATTAGCCTAAAACTAGGAAGAACCTCTATCCATCATAACTACATCATAAATACATGAATTTGTAAACAAAAGAGTGAGGATATCCAAAAATCTAAACCCTCCATCATCACTACAGCCCATTGGGATTCCAAGTTCGGTATGGGTTTTAAGGTGACACCTACTACCATCTCTACCTAAACCTAACACACTAGCTCAGGGTCGGTCAAACATGGGGGAACCCACTAGGATCAATAGATCATTACTCAAGATAGGAATCCTACTTAGGATTCTTAAGGGAAACATAGGTAAGGGCGTCCCTCTTAAGATCCTCATAAGAAAAGAGAGAGTGGGGGTATCCTACATGGGATCCTACATGGGATCCTCCAGGTCAGATCATAAGTGAAGGCATCCTACTCGGGATCCTTAACTATCAAGGTAAAAGGAGGAATACCATATGGGTTCCTTTAATGATAACTATGTTTATGAATCCTAAATAGGATCCTCAAATAGTATATAGGAAAAGTAATCCAACATTTGAACCTCAATAATAGTCAGAAGATAGAGGCATCCTACATGGTATCCTCTGGGTCAAAACGTAAGTAGAGGCATCCTACATGGGATCCTTGGAAACAACTAATCTCATAGACCCATAGGCTATAAGGGAACATATCACATGGGAGACATACTCAAGTAGAAACTGCATAAGCATTGGTTATGGGATATGGCTCATGGACCATCTCAAATCAAGGTCTCACTCTCTGGATATAACTAGATTTGATTACCAGAGGAATAACCTCTATGTTTGGTAAAAATCCCAAAATGCCACCTAGGAGTCCTAAAATCACCTCAATATTTTCACCATCACAATATATAAAAAATTGTACTCAAAAATGGACTTCTTGTGTGTCCAATTCTGACTCATGGGCATAAAGATATGAAAACCCCTCAAACGGGTAGCAAGGGGTTGTACACGGTGTGTATACCGAGTACATGACATGTTGTCCCAACACTCCACCTAAGTACTCCATTTGGGATTGGCATGTAAAATCCCAATTAAATTGTGTTTTTATCATGTACATGACGTGTACCCTACATGGGGTACCTTCCCATGTACCTCACAGGGTTTTTCCATGTACATAACCTGGCTGTGTAACATGGTGTGCAACCCACACAGTGTCTAGTTGTGTACTCTACATGACCATGTTCCCATACATGGGCTGTCTGGATGGGTACTCGACTACATGGATGAGTCCTAGTGCACTAAGTGTATGACCAATACATAACATGTACTTTTAAAATGGTTAACTTCCCTGAATGGGAAGAACACATGATGTATGTTCTTGAACTACATGTTGTGTGATTAGGATTTCTAAAAGAGAGACCCCTAAAATCACCTGAAACCCATGTTTTATCATTAAAATGTATATATTGACCCCCATGGGATCCTTAAAAATTATAATAAGGCATTAAAACTTGAAATGGTAAATATATGTGTATTTATAGAAAAACATAAAAATAGCCTACCTTTGGGTAGAATCTATCAAAAGTTCACCTGTTTCCACGATCCATGACCATCGCATGATGATCCGGCTCCTCCTGAGCTCACAATAGTACCTCTCTTCTCCTATCCCTTATTGATCTATCTTCCTCTTCATATCATCTCTCTATATCAATGAAGTAACACCACTAAGTTATTACTTGAAAATATAGGGGGTAAAATAAGAAAAGAAAATGGAAAGGAAAAGGAAGAAAAAGAAAAAAGGGCTTAGCCCTGGCCCTAGTTCCTAGCCTAAGTTTATGTCTTTCCTAAGAAAAAATCTTCATTCTAGACTTAATGATGAATATAGAATCAAAATACTATGCTTAGTTCAAAATATATGGTCAAATGAACTTGAGAAAATAAATTAATATTTAATTTATTAAATATTAATTATTAATTATTCCTCTAAAATTATAATGGCTTGGGATTCCAAAAAACTCCTATATTAGGGTAAAAACCCTATTCTATGACCAATGAAGTGTTTAGAAGAATTATCCAAAGCCATCTTCTAGAATAAAATTACCATTTCACCCCTTACAAGCATCTGATAGAAAAAAATCTAATTTCTTCTCAAATTTCCATTTTGGAAAAACATTGGTCCTTATAGTCTCCCCACCACAATCCTTATCATCTCTAAGAATACTCAGTGGTAAAACTAGTATTCATGCTCTTATCCTGATCATATATGAAACAATTATATCTTTATTATCCAACAACCAGTCTCATATCATCAACAACTCTCCTACACAGAATACATTTAACTACAATTGATCTGATACTACCCACCATAGAAGTATCCTTATCATCACCTCCCAATATCACCCGTTCCTATTTCAAGAGAATGGTTTCCACATCCAACACCATATTTCAACTAAAAGAAAGGGGTCACTAACCCCAAATGGATAATGGTGCACTCCATACCATATAGCTTACCTTATAACACTCCTTGAGTGAAACCTCAACAAGTTCCTTCATCGAACCAGGAAGGAAATTTAAAAGAAAAGAAGCTTGGAATAGATTAGACACTCTCTCTGCATACTCTATATGATTTAAAGATAGATAATGGTCATCTCTAACTAGGGGTAAACTAAGATTCCATCAAAAATAATGTATAGATCTCTATCTAATCCATGCTCACATCAAATAAGGTTGTACTTTCCTTTAACCAACACCAGACACCATGTCTCCTGAAAATGCATGTCCTGGTTTAAATATGAGTCAACCACACCATGGTACCTGATTTATTTTCAATGTATCCTCTACCAAAGGAACATTTTTCATTTTAAAATGACTTATGGGAAACCATTCCAATATAAAGTCTTGAGAACTTCAGTCATCAACTCATATATGACCACTCGCTGATTTAAAATTTAAACAATACCACACACAACCATTGTGTGCCTTATCACCTAACTCATACCCCAATGAGTCATCCATTACAAGGATAAGTTGGCCGTTCCACATGACATGTCAATCTCAATAAGCTAGAAGATCCCTTGGAACTCCTCTTAAAAATTGAGCACCTCACATGTTCTATGATTTATTCCATGACTTCCCATCACCTGGGAGAATTTTAGTCATGAGTGTATACCTATGCTCTGACTATATTAGTAATAGTGAAAACATTGTTCAACATGGTCAGGCACTCGAACAGTCCTACCTGTAAAATCCAATATTGATACCAAATCACCCTAAGTGCATCGTTAAAAGACAAATACGTCAACATGCCTATATCACAAAACCCAAGCAATAACTGTGAATCACTCTCAGAACAAGCACACAACCAATATCACATCCTAAATAGGAATCCATAAACCTGGGATTACCTTACTCACAAGTTACCCTTGATCAAAATTAAACGTCGACTTATAAGAACCCAAGTCAAAAATAAGGGCCTATAGGTCTCCCAACCAGCCCTACTAAACAAGTCTCCCAATATGGTATCCAAGTCTAACCACCTAGACCAAAGATAAAACCTATCCAAGGTAGTTAAAGAAAAAAACAACATATGAGGGTCAAGACTTTCCACTCAGCCTACAAGGGCCCTAATCCTCTCTGAGCATCCTCATAAGGAATTTCCCCTAGAGTTCATGATACCAACATATAAGAGATATTAAACTAACACTCACTGGGAATTTGTATACTATAATACCCCCTATAGGTCTATTTCACTAGAAACATACTAGTACATATTGACATCGTACTCAGTGATCTGAATAGATAAAGTAGAATGTTATTCCAAGATATGAAGGAAACACTATATAGATTGTTACTGAAACTTTAAATAACCAAACCTAAGAAACAACATCCTACAAGTGGTATAAAACATGGTCATCATGTTCCTTATAGACCTACTATGGTCATTGCACCTCCTATATAGGAGGAAAAATTCATCAGCCTCACCACCAAACATCTCAACATATATCCACATAACCTACCATTAGAAAGGAATATATATAAAATTTGGACCAATTGAGTAGAATTCCACCAAAAACCTATATGGTAAAACACCATTTATGTTTGCATTGAAACTTCATACAATTGTAATCTATCGTCAATAGTAATCACACACTAGTAGGCCTATAACATGTAAATCCTATTTTCTAAATATGATGCATGGGATGCCTCTTACCTTTTTTGTCCAAGAGTTAAAATCAATCACTGACCTATTTCTAATGGCACAAGATCCATAAATCCATAATAAATCATCACATTCACACAAAATGTTCATTGTTAAAATATAAAGTAATATAACACTGTAACATCACATATCAAGAAAAAAAATTCCATACCCCCCCCCAATATTTTTTATTTATTTTCTAAATAAAACCACTTTTATGGTTGAGTGAGAACCTCACAACTTCCACCATACCAAAGTCACTTTCACCATACAAAAATAAAAAAAAGTGACAAACATCATAGTATACAACCAACAAATTAAAATTCAAAAACAAATTCAAAATCAGCACACATCATCATCATCACAGACTATGATACACCTCGAGTGGCACACCCTATGCACCAGTCACCATCATCATCATCCCTACCCCATCGCCAGCGAGGACCTGGAAAAATCTTAACAAAATCACTATTCTGAATAAAAAACACACTGAAATGATTCCTCCATAAACCACCATCACTATTGTGAACAAAAAATCCACCATTAGAGAACCCTTTATATCAAGAATCACCAACATCAGACATCAATCATAAAAAATTGGAACCAACTTCAAAAACCAGATACTCCAAGCCATGATAAAAAAACACCATCTTACAAGTCGCACCTCATGAAATTCCTACCATATCTCAAACAAAAAAATCCCAAAACCTCACCAAGATCTATCACACAAGTCCAGCCTAGATTGGAAAGAAGGAATGGGAGGCAAGAGAAGAGTTTGGAGAGGGAAGACCTAAACAAAGAGAGGATACCTTTAATTGAACCATGAACCACTTTCTTCAGAACCCCAATAGAAGGATAAAGAACATTAGGTAAAAATAGTAGAAATGGGAAAGAAAGATTTAAGAACCAATGAAAAAGACCACTTATTAATAAAAAAATGTCTTTGAAGAGGATGCAACACCAAACCACCACCATGCCATTTGATTCAACCAGAAACTATAGTGATGGATGACACTAGCTATAATAAACCCTCGACACTGATCGAATCCCCAAACATCATCCCAAGCCACTAAAAAAACCATCATATGGACCCAAGAATAGTTCCATCACAATGGAATGGGTAGTAATATTATAGGAGGTCTAACGATCCTGAAAGAAAAATCCATTGGGAAAATCTACCACAAAAAATCCAAAACCACCAAAGCTTATTTGTGAAGAAACAAGATGGGATTTTATCACAAATATTTAGGTGATAAGAGAGGTGGTAGAAATGGTCAGAGGCCACAAAATGATAGGGGTTGTCTAGTCTATAGGTAACAATCAAAACCAAACCACAAGAACTGAAAAACATAGTGGAAAAGAAAAAATGACTCAGATGGAGGTGAAGGAAACTAATAGAGGGAGAGGAACTAAAAAACTATTCTCAATACACGAGTCCAATATCCATCACTAGTTCTAACATATTTATAATACTCTTGTCTACCATATCTCAAATAGTAATATAATAGGAAAGGAACAAATTTGATGCCACTTTGTAACATCCCGAACTGGATGCCACTAAACCAGTGCCCTGATCTAGTCTATTATGAGGCCAAAAACATGCCTCTTTGTACACTATAAGCTAATGACTAGAATCGAGGGCCTAGGGTGTGTCCATGAAGAGAATATTATCTTATATTAGAGTAAAAAAATAGAAATAACTATATATCATCCAAATTAGTAAATAAAAATAGTGTGAAAGCAGTAAATGACTGAAATAAAAGCATGTTGTAATAATAAATGAAGTGATATAAAACCCTAAACAACCAAGTCTTACATACAACATTGGTAACCCACTGGGCTGACCATACATGAAGGAGTAAATAAAAGACATTAAAATAAAAGTATAATTATCCACTACTAATTCCAAGCTAGACCACATTCCCAGTATCCAAGACACTATCAAATAGCATTATCTGAATAATAAGAATCCACGTGAGTGGATTCACTCAAACATGCAACTCTAG
The DNA here is from genome assembly GCA_963277665.1 of Viscum album. NCBI lineage: Eukaryota > Viridiplantae > Streptophyta > Magnoliopsida > Santalales > Viscaceae > Viscum > Viscum album. The sequence goes on from OY728132.1 coordinate 1,886,733,784, forward strand.
GTTGTAGCCTTATCTATCATGCAATCCATGATCAATCTAAAAAGCAGACATAAGGTCCGCACACACACTGAGGTACATATACAAGGGTGAGAAATAATCTTAGTAGGCCACCCTAATGATGAACTTATAAATATTTTGTCATAAGTTCATACTCATATAATATTCTCATCCTAGCTAAGACACAACTGAAATGATAAAAGAAACATATATAGATAATATAATCAAGTCCACAACTAATTCTTGGGTTTATGAATCCTATTTTCTAGACACAACGCCATCTTATATGAGTATATTTATGCATTTATATGTATATATCTTCATATATATATATATATATGTATGTATTTTCTCATATAAATATTTATATAATCAAGTTAGAAAAGAATAAACAACTCAATCCATAGTAGATCCTTTGATGCATGATCTAATAAACTGGGAGTCCTATGACTAGGGATCTGAGCTAGATGTCATACAACTCAAGACATATATTATTAAGTTAATCCTTAGGTTTTTAATCCTAGTCGACAATACCTACTTCATCCAATGCTAGTAATGTATCTGAGAAATCCACATCACCGAAGGGGGATACTCATCCTAGATATGGGTTCACCCACACACACCTCTAATTACAATAATAAAGGATACAATATAATGAAGAATAATCCTATAAATGTGACACTGAATCAACTGTAGCCTATTCTAGATGTATCAAGTATCAGACCAATATGTCTAGGATCCAAAGATTAGAAATGTACAAGGTTTCCAAATAATCTAAATTAAATAGACCGAAGGAGTATAAATGTCCATGGAATCCTAGTATGCTTAGTAGATGGACCCAAGGAGTAGAAATGTACAAGGTATCCTAATAATTCAGATACTTGGAGTAGAAATTTCCAAGTAATCCTAACATGTTAAATAAACTAGATCTAAGGAGTATAAATTCCCAAGGAATCCTAATGAGTTAAATAAACTGGATCCAAGGAGTATAAATGTCTAAGGGATTTAAACGAGTTAAATAAACATGATCCAAGGAGTAGAAATGCTAAATAATTCCTAATGATTTAAATAAACCATAACCAAGGAGTATAAATTTCTAAGGCATTTAAATGATTTAAATAAACTAGATCCAAGGAGTAGAAATGTCCAATTCTTCTAAAGTGGTTGTCGGTGTCATACCATGAACCTTCACTTATCAGAAACACCAATTCATGAGTCCCCACATTGGTGTCATATAGTGTTCCCATAATTGGTGACATGTTGTTATCACATATAAAACACCATTATGGATTAGTGGATGGATTTAAGAAAGTGCCTCTGGGAATCTCTATTAAGAATCACATCACATCAGACCCATCAGCCTAAAACTAGGAAGCACCTCTGGAAATCATAACTTCATCATCAATAAACACATGAAGGTGTAAAAAAGAGTAAATATATCCAAATTCATAAACCCTCCATCACCTCTATAGACCATTAGGCTAGAAAGTTTAGTATGGGTTCTAAAGTGAAACCTTCTACCATCTCTACCCAATCATAAAACACTAGTTTTGAGTCGTTCAAACATGGGGGCACCCACTAGGTCCCCTAATAATTTCTCAATAGAGTCATCTTACTTAGTATACTTAAGAGAAAAAAAAAATAAATGACATCACTCTTGAGATCCTTAGAAGAAAAGAGTGATTGGGGGCATCCTATATGGGATCATAAATCCATCCTACCCAGGATGCTTAGCTACAAATGTAAAAGAAGGAATCCCACATGGGATCTTCTAACAATAACTAAATAGAGGCATACTATATGGGATTCTCATATATTAAATAGAAAAATGTACCCTACATGAGACCCTTTATAATAGTGATAATATAGAGGCATCCTTCATAAGATCCTCTAATATAAAATGTAAGCAGATGCATCCTACAGGGGATCCTTGGAAATAACCAATATCATGGAATAATAGGCCATAAAGAAACATATCACATGGGATACAAACTCAAGGGAAAAACTACATAATCATTACTTATGAGAGATTCTTATAGCCCATATCATATCAAGGTATCACTCTCAGGAGACAAATGGATTTGATCACCAGAGGAATAACCTCTCAGTTTGGTAAAAAGACCAAAATTCTACCTAAGAGTACTCAAACAAACTCAAGGGTTTCACCATTGCAATATATATGAAAATATACTCAAAATGTACTACCTATGTGTCTAATTTCTACTACTAGGTGTAAATATATGAAAAATCATCAAAAGGGTATCAAGGGGTAGTACACAATGTGTATACCAAGTACAAAACGTGTTCTCCCAATGCTCCACCTGGGTGTGTACTACATCTAGACTTGGTGTGTAAAATCCCAAGTACACAATGTGTTGATCATTTACATGGTGTGTACCCTAAACGAGGTACCTTCCCATGTAGATCACATGGCCTGGCCATGTATGTTGCCTGTTCATGTACCTCTACACAACATGTAACCTACACGGGGTCTAGATACATGGCCATGTGCCCCTACACAGGTTTCCTGGATAGGTACTCGACTACACAGACAAGTCCCAGTACATGGTGTGTATAAATCATACAAAAAGTATACTTATAAAAATATCATCTTTCCCTAATGTAAAGAACATGTGGCATGTGTTCCAAAATTACACATCGTGTGATTGAGATTTCTTAATGTGAAACTCCTCAAATCTCATGTAACCTTCATTTTCTCCTCAAAAGGTATAGATCAACCCCTATAGGGATGTTAAAAATCATAATAAGGTGTTAAAACTTAAAAATGGTAAAACTATATGGATTTATGGAAAATTTTAAAAATGGAAAACATTTATCTATAATCCACTAAATCTTTACCAATTTTCGCAATCCACATCCACCGCATGACGATTTTTCTCCTCCCAAGCTATGCAGTGGTACCTCTCTGCCCCTATCCCTATTTCTATATCTAAAAAACTCTATCCTATCTATATTGTAGTAAAGTAACCCCATGTAGGGTGTGCGTGATAATACATGGGAGAAAATAATAAAATAAAAAGGAAAAGAAAAGTAAGAAAAAGAAAATAGGGCTCGGGCCTGACCTCGACACCCCACCTGAGTTTATACCTCACCAAGGAAAAACTCTCAATTCTAGACTCACCAGAAAAAATAGAATCTCAATCTGATGCTTCGTTCAAAATATATGTCCAAATGAACCTATGTGAATAAATTAATATTTAATTTATTAAATATTCAATATTAATTATTCTGCTAAAATTTGAATGGCTCAAAATTCCACGGAACTCCTATCCTAGGGTAAAAACCATATTCTAAGACCAAAAGAGTGGTTGGAAGAATTATAAAAAGTCATCTTCAAGGGTAAAATGAACATTTTACCCATTACAAGCATCAGATAGAAAAAAAATCCAAATTTCTGCTCAAAATTACAGTTTGAAAAAACATGGGTCCTTATGTAGGTCATCCAAATTTCATGGTATGAAATCCCTTGATGAAATCCATTCATAGAATGAAAGAAATTTCATGTTGTAAATGGATTTTAGCCACTATTTTTAGTATCCCATCCACCCGACCACTACTCTGATGCTTTTCTGAACCCTTGGGGTGTCCACCAAGCCTCAAACCACACCCAAAAACACTATTATGGGATGTATAAATGTTTATATTCTTGATATATATCCTATTTTCCAAAACAAACCCCTAGGTAGATCAAAATTCAAACTTACACCAAAACATAATTACCTAAAACTCTATGGAGCATTACATTTTATGGCTCATGAGTCTATTTGTATCTCTATAAAAAATCCCACTAATGTTACCCTTAACATTTCATCACAACCTATAATACTACACGAAGAACATTAGTTTGGGATAACTAAGATTCATAATTTGAGAGGTTAATTCATATAATATTTTCATACAATATGAAAAAATGTATATTTCTTTTTATATAACCATGATACATTTTATATTCTTAAACTCATTTGAAAATATTAAAAAAACCATACATAATGGAGAATCAAATGATAACCATATGTTATACCACCAGATTGGCCTTATTTTTACATTAATTTTTGGGTTTTTTGAACTTATTACACATCTTATGTAATTTTTACCACATCTCTATATGAATACCTAGTAAATTATTCCACTATACTCTTTTATTGAGTAACAACTATGAAGGAAAACTTTTTTGAAAATTTATGCGACTTAAAAATCATATTCCTAATTTTCAACTCATTTAACAAGTGTTAAAACTACTTTACTTCACACCAATAATTTTTATGATGTTAATAACTTTTTTTTGTCTACTTATAACACTTTATAAGTTCATCATCTTCAATTTTATTGGAAAATTTTCCTTCAAAAAGTTTGCTTGATGTCATTTTGGTAACTAATATAACTATTTACATTATTTATCTTTACTTTAACATAATAAAATTCTTTAGAACATAATTATGATAAATGAATATAACTTTTAAATTTATGTTTATTAATATTATCTAAACACTTTTAGGATTTTAAGTGACATTTTATTTGAATTTTAACTAGAATAATATTTTATTTCTTGTACTTCAACTTCTCTATGTCCAAATATACTCTAACTAGCCTCTTAGAAACTATATTATTTTTAGAGTATCATGATTAGATATAATAAATTATTTGTTTAGGAAATAATACTTATTTTCTATTAGTGATAATATCAACAAAAAAACAATTTTATCCATATCATATATGGTTTTCTATGTGTTTAGAGTAGTATTCTGAAAAGAATATTTTTTATTTAAAATATCCCATTAAAGGTAGTGGGATATATTTCCTTCATATTTTAATAAACATTTGTATGAACCATTTTATCCTAGATAAAACATGTTTATTATTTTCTCCATTTTAAACATATTATGGATCTAATAAATCATAACCATTTATAACATCTCATATTATTCATAATAGTTCTTCATTAATAAATATCTTCTCTTATCATATAAAATAATTAAGATGAAAATAAAAATCCTTTATATGGATTCATTTGATCTTGATATTTTTATTTGCATTTAAATCCATGATTAAGAAACAGTTTGCCTCATCATTTTATAACTAAACTATAATCTCCATCAATTATTACCCTGGTCTTGAACTCTTGTATGTTTACAACACTTATAAAGCATATATTCAGTATCATATACCTTTTTAAAATCTAATAATTGATTTATATAATAGTGATACATTATATATACTTTCCTTGGAGTTTCAAAAAATTCATCAAGTATTCTAGATAATTCTATATTGTGGGAAAATTTTCATTTTTAATGACCTACATCATTACAGGTTGGTGAAAATTAGGTGAAATTTTGAATTTTTGTTTCAGGAGAAAGGGACATCTTGATAATTGTGATTTTCATTGGGATTATGAGAGTTAAAACATATATAGAAGGTATTTTTGGATGTGCTAAAAGGATTGGGAGTTGTATCAGGTTATTGGATGAGTGTTTGAGCATGGTCAGGGTGGACTTGACATATGTTTTTTTTATAGGTGTCTCTTCACACAATGACTAGTGAAGGTTTCACCATGAATGGTGAATGTGTGATATTAAGTATTCTTGGTGTCAAGAGAGGTCACATAATGTATTATGTAATTGTGGTGTGGTGAGGTTCACATGTAATTAGATTTTTGGGGTTAGTTTAGGAACACACTTTATCCAAGGTATTTATAGTGTAGTTGGTGTTGCATAGGAGTAAACTTCTCTAGCATAAGGGTTGATATGTAAAGGTCATTTTGTGTTACATATTATAAATTTAGAAAAGTATTGAGCTAGTCTGAGATAAATAAGGGTTATATGATGATGCATAAGGTTCACCCTATGATGCGTAAGGTTCACCCTATTATGTGTAAGAGTCTCCCTATGATGTCTAGGGGTTTACTCCATGATATGTAAGGGTTACCCTAGGATAAGTTTTAACTCCATGGTATATAAGTCTTACCCTAGGATGAAAAATGAATAACTCTAGGTCACCCTGATATACATAAGGGTTAACTGTGAAGTATGTAAGGGTTACCCTAGGATATATAAGGGTTAAATTGGGTTCAACCTATGATATGTAAGGGTTAATCTATGATACATAAGGGTTACTCTGATAAGTAAGGGTAAATAAAGACTTTTCTAAAAAACGAGTGTGATGGGATGGACACTGTAAGGATGAGGACTATTTCATGAGAATTTATCTTTATGATTGGTTGTGATGTGGTGGGTAGGTTCATGCTGCACATGACCTTGGGTAGCGAGTTTGAGTTTTTTGTTTTTTTGAGATATTGTGTCATGTCATGACTTGAAGGGCCACATCGTGAGGGGTGTCTAGTAGAGGCATTGTTTTGTGATCCCTATAGGTCACATCTTAATGGGATTATTGTCCTATTAATTTTTATCCAAGGGTAGAATGGTCTTTTGGATTTTTTAAATTAAACACCTATTCATATTTCTTTATTTTTGTGGCACTCAAATTAGGGGAGGTTGAGCTAATCTCTCTTTCCTCTTGTCCCTTTCAACCATCTTTGTTTGTAGAGGTTAAATGTGGTTTTCCTTATAATTTAAAGTATGATATTATCATACTTTATAGAAGTTTTTTTTAAATACATTTTTATAAAAAAAAAATTGAAAAACTACCTAGGTCGGTTTTTTTTAAAAAAAATACGCTACAAAGGTGGCATCTGTGATGCCTCCTTTGCTCCCCCACGCCGCGTTTGGCCTGGATTTATGACATGGAAAATCCAGACGGGGGGAGGCTACCTTTCGCCTCAGGGTAAGGCGAAAGGCAGCTTCCGCGATGTCGCCTTTGGCCATATGCAGAGGCGAAAGGTGGCTTCTGCGATACCGCCTTTGCCTGAACTCCCTATAAAAGGGCGGCCACCCCCCTCCCCTCTCCTCACTTGATCATTGCCTTCCTCTCTCCCTCCTCACTTCATCTCTCCGAATTTCTCTCTCTCTCTAAAAAATTCCTTTGTTGTGTGAGTTTTTACGAAGCTTCATTTAGAGGTATGTTTCTTTATTTAATTTAATGTTTTTATTTAATTAATTTAATTTTGTTTAGTTTTAAATCTTTAATTTGTTAAGTAGTTTAGGTAGTTCTTAATATTTGGTTATTTAGTTTTTGTAATTAGTTATATATAGTTTTAAATAATTATTGTTAGGTAGTATAGATTAAGTATAGATTAACTTAAGATTAAGTATTTAGAAATTTTGGTAGCTTAAAGATTATGTGGTTATCTACGCAATTAAATTCCTGTCTGGATACAAACAAGTGGATGTGGCTCTGGCACAGATGTACATAGGGGTAAAAACCGAAAACACCACTTTGAGCTAGACTCGAACGGGAACTGGTGCACGATAACGGGCCTTGATGCATCCTGGTTTGACACTCCCGGGGAATATGCTTAAGATGATTCATATTTTCTTTATAAACTACTAAAATTTCTAAGAGAAGAAAAAGAAAATCAGTATATTTATCAATGATAAATGATAAATATAATGTTATAGAATCAAATAAGGACATAAGAATTAACGAATTAAAGTTATTATTAGTTAATTATAGAATAATAAAATAATTAATGATTAGTTATTATTAGTTAATTTTAGAATAATTAATAAATAACATAGGATTAAAACATGGATTCATATAATGATTAGCTAACAATACTAATGAACATATAAAGTGAAATGAAGAAGAACAAACAAAGTAAATAAAAAGGCGCTCTAAAATTACATTCTAATAAATATCATATGGTCAAACATCATTAGTTAGTTTATGGTATAGAAAGGCTCACTAAAATTACATTATAATAAACATCATATCGTCAAACATAATTGTTAATATTTGTTACACTATCATAATTTTGATGAAAGAAACATTTTTGACGTAGAGATCCATGTTTTCCTGTGTGTACTGTTATGGGGAGATTATTCAAACTGAGCAAGGAGCTTCTTATAGTACAAAACCAATTATGGTGGTTAGTATAGTTGATTGTGTTACCATAAGTGACCTTCAAGAGAGAATTTGTATTTCCTTAAATCTGGGACCTGATCAAGAGATAATGTTTATGAGCTATAGACATTTGCAATTTCCAACAACACTATGGCATATAGCTTGTCCATTGGTTGCTAATGCGCAGTGGGTCCAAGCAATTAATTTATTTTCTCAACGGTTAGATGGTACCATGATGGAGTTATATGTTGTTGTTGCTACTGTATAACAACAAAGTCCACTTGTACAAAGACGTAGAAATACAAGAGTGCTTGAAGACAGTTTACCCCATGACATTGAGCCTATTCCAAATGATGCAGCAGAAGAGGACAACCTAGATGATCTCCCGGATATACATGCCAATCCGACTTCTAATGAGGAGTTTCGTAATGATGGATCAGATGGCGACAACAGTGCTGATGAGGAGGGACCAACAGAAGATAGAGAGGAGGTTTTGAGAAATTCAATTGTTGTACATCAACTTTGGTCAATAAATCATCCACCACTCTTTTCATCTTGGTCAGAAGCAATGACACGCGTGCCTGAATTCGATAATACTGTTCTCACACCGACAACTGAGTTCCCTGGAGTTGTACCAAATAGGTTTAGTGAGGTGGACAAAACCTTATATATTGGAAGGAATTTTCCTAGTAAAGATGCCTTAAAAAGCACGTTAAAGAGATTTCATATTGAGAGAAACTTCAACTATGTAGTTCACGAATCATGTTGTAGTAAATATGTTATACGGTGCGTGAAGTATGGGGATGATTGTAGATTTCGCTTAAGGGATATTTCAGACATTACATTTGGAGGTTGGTGAATCACAAGGATTGAGGCGGCTCATACTTGCGTTCAGCCAAGTATCACACAAGATCATACTTCATTGGATGCAGAATTTGTGTCATCTATTGTTGTTGAGATGATTAGTATATGTCAAGATGTTCCAATATCCCTTGTGCAAGAGAGGATTCTACAGACATTCGGTTATAATATTTCCTATAATAAGGCATGGATGGCGAAACAGAAGGCAATTGTGAAGGTATATGGTGATTGGGATGACTCATATCGAGTATTGCCGCAATTTCTAGCCATACTGAGGCATCATAACCAAGTTGTCTTCCATATGGATACAAATGAACATGTGTCTCCTGATAATCGACTTGATCCATCTCGTGTTCAATTTCATCGGTTGTTCTGGGCATTCCTTCCCTGTATCTCCGCATTTCATTTTTACAAAAAATTTATTCAGATTGATGGAACATTTTTGTATGGAAAATAAAAGGGCATATTGTTGATTGCAGCGACCCAAGATGGAAACCGTTCACCTCTTCCGCTTGCCTTTGCCATTGTAGAGAAAGAAAACTATGAATCATGGAGTTGGTTTCTGGCATGTATTAGCAACCATTTCACCAACATTCAGGGAGTTTGTTTGATATCTGATCGCCATCGAGCAATTAATGAGGCAATCAATGCAGATCCTGATACATGGAGATACCCAAATGCACATCATCGGTTCTTCATTAGACACATTGCTATCAATGTGCATAAAAAATTCCACAACGAACCGATGAAGAAGGAAATCACGAGGCTTGGTACGTATTTTATTCGTTCTGTTTTACTGTTTCAATATAAAGATAAAATCAATTTATGTGAAATATCATCTACTTTTTTGTAGCATATGAGTCGGACCAACGACGATTTGAAGAACGTTTTGAAAAAAATCGTCAGGATAATAAAGAAGTTTATGATTATATGATGCGGATTCCAAAAGAGAAATGGACATTGGAATACGACGGGGGAAAGAGGTACGAACACATGATGACAAACATTGTGGAGTGTATCAATGGTATCTTCAAAGGACTTCGCAAGCTACCTATAACCACCTTAGTTTAGGAGACATTATATCGATGCGTGAAGTACTTTGTGGATAGACAAAAACTATCATCAGATGGAATACATCAAGGGCTAAGATATGGAAGACACTTTCAACGAGAGATTGAAAAAAATATTGAAGAAGCTTCTGGTTATCACATCTGTCTCTTTCGAAGAGAAGACTCCCGATTTGAAGTTCAAGAGCATTCAGACCCTATCACAAATCGCGTCGGTGAAAAAATGGTGGTATTACTGGAAACAAGGCAATGCCAATGTGGAAAATTTCAGGCCTTACGGTTTCCATGTACACATGCCATCGCAGAATGTGCCTCTATGAACATCTCATGGGAAGCATATGTTGATCCAGTATACCGTATGGATATCATTGCTAACTATTATGTTGCACCATGGACACCTATTGGGGAGTATCGTTATTTCCCAATGCCTGAAGGCCAGCCGATAGTGATATCTGACATGAATCGGTTACGTCCTCGTGGGAGACTAAAGGCGAGTAGGATGCATAATGAGATGGACTGGACTCAAGAACAAGTACAGAGTTTTCGATGCACAATATGTCATAAAGAAGGTCATAACCGGAAGCGATGCCCTAACTTTTTTGGGTCGACTTCACAGTCTCATTCATAATGATGTATTGTCTTCATTGTGACATTCCCATATTGTAAACTAAATGTTGTTATCTCTTATTTATTCCTCGATTTTCTAAACCCCAAACATCTGAGATAAGTTTTCATATTAATATTCATCCTTTCAAGAAATAAATATAAATATGAGATAATAGAATTTATTTCAAAACTCCAAAAGCGGAACACTTAACCCATATTGAAAAGTGTATGTCAGTTAACCCATTAACATGTTTCCTGGACGTTAATATTAAAAAATTTAACCCTAAACCCTCCAACCTAAACCCCAATCTAAACATGCAGGTTATTTTAGAAAACTGTTCTATAACAAATTTATAGTATCATAATAATTAGCATAAGATATTGAATACATACAATTAGATAAATTCTAAAAACATCATTACTAATTGACATGGTTTATCTTAATCCAATCCATAAGTAGTTAATCATAAAGCTCCCCCAAAATATGTGTAAACAAATTCAAGACTCAATATTTTAGATAACATAACTTATTTCATATTAATATTCATGCTTTCAAGAAATAACTATAAATATGAGATAATATAATTTATTTCAAAACTACGAAAGCGGAACACTTAACCCATATTGAAAAGTGTATGTCAGTTAACCCATTAACATGTTTCCTGGACGTTAATATTAAATATTTTAACCCTAAACCCTCCAACCTAAACCCCAATCTAAACATGAAGGATATTTTAGAAAACTGTTCTACAACAAATTTATAGTATCATAATAATTAGAATAAGATATTGAATACATACAATTAGATAAATTCTAAAAACATCATTACTAATTGACATGGTTTATCTTAATCCAATCCATAAGTAGTTAATCATAAAGCTCCCCTAAAATATGTGTAACCAAATTCAAGGCTCAATATTTTAGATAACATAACTTATTTCATATTAATATTCATGCTTTCAAGAAATAACTATAAATATGAGATAATAGAATTTATTTCAAAACTCCAAAAGCGGAACACTTAACCCATATTGAGAAGTGTATGTCATTTTACCCATTAACATGTTTCCTGGATGTTAATATTAAAAAATTTAACCCTAAACCCTCCAACCTAAACCCCAATCTAAACATGCAGGATATTTTAGAAAACTGTTCTATAACAAATTTATAGTATCATAATAATTAGCATAATATATTGAATACATAAAATTAGATAAATTCTAAAAACATCATAATGTTATATTTACATTTTATACTTATGACTCGTTTTCTTTGTTTATATGCAGATGGATGATACCATACTACTCACTCAGCAGCCTACCCATATTTTGCAGGCTGTGTTAGAGGGTCGTCCAGATCGATTTGTGAAGGTGCGTCGAGCACACCATTTTCATCACATGGAGCCTCCACATGCCATTAGACCTTACTTGCACTGTGCTGGCTTCTATGGCCTTGCCGTATCAGATTTCACATTTTTAGATCATTACCTACTTGCTGCCCTCGTTGAGAGATGGAGACCAGAGACACACACATTCCACTTGCCTGAGGGAGAGATGACCATCACCCTCAAGGATGTCGCAGTGCTTCTCGGTCTGCCTATCTAGGGGAGACCCGTTATTGGACCCACTCATGCAGCTTGGCCAGACATTGCTCAACGCTTGTTAGGAGTTGATATTTTGTCCGACCATAGGGATACAGATGGATTGTCCATATCTATGCATTGGTTGGAGTCGCAGATTCCACATTTACAGGATGATGATGATGAGCATACTGTCATGCGTTACGCCCGTGCATATATCTTACGACTCATTGGTGGGACCATGTGTACCGATCACTCGGGGATGCACGTGCATATGATGTATCTACCCCTACTAGAGGACTTTGATCGGGCTGGGACGTACAGTTGGGGATCATCCTTCTTGGAATACATGTATAGATTATTATGCAGACTATCCCATAGGGACCGTACAGGTCTCGGAGGATGCATCATCCTTATTCAGATGTAGGCATGGGAGTGCATCCCAACATTCTGCCTTGACCTTGATGGTCCACCGGTCGAGATGGAGGTGTTGCATGACACTCCGCGTGGACGCTGGTATGATAAGTCATTTCTATTGGTTTTTTATTCTACTATGAGTTATTGACTATAATTTCTCATTATTTGTCATTATCATTGTATTTTACAGGTGGTGTCAGCGACACAATTTTGACGTGGTTCCGAGACAGCATTTGGGCATATATCGGCTACAGTTGGACTGTCTCTTACCTGATCAGGTATGTATATAAAATCTATCATTGTCTAACATATTTAATAATAACATCAATTTTGGTTTTTAGTTGGGTGTGTTTTTGACAAAATCACTTGTCATTTCAGATTTCATGGCTTCCATACTGGAGTATTATGGACCAGTTGCAAGAATACTGCATTGTTGGGCTTGAGGATGCTATAGCTATAGTGCCCCTCATTCACTTTCATATTATTGAGTGGCAGCAGCCTGACAGGGTCATGCGCCAATTTTTTTGTACTCAGCCGATTCCATTACCATCTAGACAGACAGACCAGCTTCATGGGATGAAGCTGACAGGGAGGTAGGATGATGACTGGTCCCAAGTACATGCGATTTTTATCGACTGCTGGCACAGACGTGAAAAGTTACATATTCAGGGTGTTCCTACAAATCGATTCTCTCTTTCAGAGTAGGTTGACTATGCGCCATGGTATAGACTGAAGTCTATACTATATCTTACCTAAGCTGGCATAGAGATGCAGAGGATGGTAAGTCAATAAATTTCTATTAGTTTGTTTATTGAATTATTTTCTAATTCCATTTGAATCTACTTACAGGGAATTCAAACAGAGCATCTTGTTCGCATGAGTGATGAAGAGGAGGAGGGGGTCTTTAGCCGGGCAGCCGTCCATGCTACAGTGCTGGAGGCGAGGGCATCTTTTCATGCGCTTTCCGGGAGCATCTTCGCACGTCTGGCTCGGAGAGAGGAGGTTCCTGCCCCAGAGGAACATCCTACAGCTGTTGCTGGTGCTGAGGATCCACGACCACGGCGACGTAGACAGCGTCGTGCTGCACGTGAGGCCTTGCCTATTCCACGGGCAGAGGTCGGGCCTCTAGTAGTCCAGGATAAGCCTATTCAGGATATGCCTCAGGTGGCATGGGATCCGTCTTTCCTGACAGGATATCCACAGTTCTCTCCATCTTGGGTTCTAGATCCTTCACAACCTTTGATTCTAGAGTCGTCGTCGTCTTGGGGTATAGCTCCATCACAGGCTTCGTTCCCCTATGTGATGGAGGTAGGTCCTTCTACCACCCTAGTGGGAGAAGGATCTGAATGGCAGTACGAGATGCAGTTGACAACTCCTCCCACTGACACATAGATGGAGGATGCGATAGTCGACGTTTCAGTGCCCGAGGATCAGCCTTCTCCAGGTCATCAGACTCCACTGCGCACTCGACGCGGACGTCTTATTCACAGACCACCATGTGGGATGGAATCTCCTCGCCACAGACATATGCATTGATTGTACATTATTGTTTACATGTTTTATGTGTACTGAAATCAAAATACTATTATTACTTGTTGGTCAGAGTGGAATCTCAGGAGGGGGTAAATTAGGTTTTATTTATATATATTTATATAACCATACGAACATAATAATAAAACATTAATAATTACTAATTACCTAATTAAAAATTATATAATTAATAATTATATTACTAATTAACTATTTAATTAGTATATAATTAATAATTATATTACGAAATAACTAATTAATTAGTATATAATTTGTAATTTGGTAATTATTGTTTATTAATCATTAATTATATAATAACTAATTAGTTAATTAGTAATAAAATTATCAATTATATAATACTTAATTAGATAATTTTTTGAGAAAGATAGAGTCGAGGCCTTTTTTATAATTAGTTAATTAGTAATATAATTATAAATTATAATTATTCATTATAATTATTAGTTAGTATTTATTAAAAATTATTATATAATAATTAATTAGTTAATTAGTAATATAATTATTATTTATATAACAGTTAATTAGTTAATTAGTAATATTATTATTAAATATAATTATTATAATTTTTAATTAGTAATTATTAATAATTAAATATTTCATAATTAATTAGTTATTTAGTAATATTATCATTAATTATATAATAATTAATTATTAATATAATTTTTACATATATAATAAATATTTAGTTAATTAGAAATATAATTAATAATTATAACTAATTAATTAGTAATTGGTAATTATTAATTAGTTAATTAGTAATATAAATATTTATTATAATTATTCATTATAATTAGTAATTATTAATTAATAATTATTAATAAGTAATTATTAATTATTAATTTCTTAATTAGTAATATAAATATTAATTATAACTATTCATTATATTATTAATTATTAATTATTACTCATTAACTATTACTTATATAATAATTAATTAGTAAATTATTAATCTAACTATTAATTATATAATAATTAATCAGTTAATTAGTAATAATTTTATAATCTTTCAAAGTCACATACTTGAAACATTTTTAAGTTTCAAGTAGGTGGTTTTGAAAGCTTATAAATTATTTTTCATGAACATTTTTTATGAAATTATTTTTATTTTCGACTATTTGTTATATGTTTACTCTGTGTTTTATGTTTCATTTATATCGGTCTTATAGTTTATATTTTATAGGCTTTCAAAGTCACGTGCTTGAAACATTTTTAAGTTTCATGTTGGTCGTTTTGAAAGCTTATAAATTATATTTCATCAATATTTTTTACGAATTTTTTTTTATTTTCAAATATTTGTTTTATTTTTAATCCATGTTTTAAGTTTCATTTATATTGGTCTTATAGTTTATATTTTATAGTCTTTCAAAGTCACGTACTTGAAACATTTTTAAGTTTCAAGTAGGCGGTTTTGAGAGGTTATAGATTATTTTTCATCAATATTTTTGAGGAAATTCTTTTTGTTTTCAACTATTTTTTATATGTTTAATCCATGTTTTAAGTTTCATTTATATTGGCCTTATAGTTTATATTTTATAGTCTTTCAAAGTTACGTACTTGAAACAGAATCACACATCAGAAATGCAGAATGTTCTGTGCAGGAAATGAATAACCAGAATCCCACATCGAAAATGTAGAATGATTTATAGGGTAAGCTTTCTTATAAAAGGGAGGCCTAGGTGAGATCTTCTGTCAGAATCCAGATTGTTGTAATGGCTGTACCGCTGGATCTTTAATAGCAGAGAAATTTTGCTGAAATTTTTTGTTTTGTTTATATATATATGTATATGTATATATATAAAGGCGGCATCGCAGATGCCGCCTTTCACCCGCAGTGCAAAGGCGGCATTCGCGATGCCTCCTTGCCCCCGAAATGCAAAGGCGGCATCCCAGATTCCGCCTTTGAGGCACATTTTTAAAAATATTTCTGTCCTAAGCGTTTTCTGGAAAAAAAAAATTAAAACGTAAAAAAAAATCCTACTTTATAGGTTTTTCTTATCCTTTTTTATCTGCTGATTAATTTTTCTTTAGTTTGGGGTTTGAATGGTAAACCTACTGGTGCATGTTGGAATCATCTTGATATAATGGGGTTTTACTCAGGTTAGATAAATGGGATCCTAGGAGGATGAACTCAGTATATTTCATGTGTTTTTATTGATTTATGTCATTATTTTTAGTTATTTATGGATGAGTTTATATGAGATATTTCATGGAATTATTTATAATTAATTATAATGAATTTACAGTTAATTGAAATGTTTTTTTATATTTAAGGATTTATATTGATGGTTGATACCTAGTTGATCTTAGTCAATGTTAGTGGTTGAGCTTAAATTAAAGGTAATAACTAAAAATAAGGTATATGGTCCCTGAACATATCCCTAAGGTTTATTAATTATTTTATATATCATATGATATGAGGTATCACTACTTGTGTGTTATTTACCTTTAATTGAAAATTAATTGCTACTTTTAATTTCTATGACTAGAAAAAAAGTATCTTAGGTCATTATGGACCCTTAAACACTAGGCTTAATGCCTTAGTCACTGATGGTAATGGGATTAACCATGAATATAAATTATTTTATATTTTTACCCTATAGGGAATTGAATTAAATGAACATATCATGGTGGACCTTGGATTGGGTGACTTTGTTTCCTTTGAGTAAGTGAATGTAATAGATTAGAAATGGTTATCCTAGGGGTGGTCCATGTAGAACATTAGGTTAACTTATATTCTTTGGTGAGTTGATTAGTGTGTGGGGTGAGTGATTCCTTCTCCATTAGTTTGTGTATATTTAGGTGGGTATACTATGGGGGGATTTATTCATAGGTTGGGTGTGATAAGATTAGACTAGATTGATTATGGAAGTGAGATGGTTGTTAATCCATACCTTGTGTGTTTTTTTATATTTAATTACCTATTTAACATTTAAGAAAGAATATTACCATGTTTATGGTGAGGGATATTATTCTCATTGAGTGATTGGGATTAAACCTAGAGTTGGGAATATGATAATGGAACCTGCATGGGTGTTTGGGATTTGATGTGACCTAGGGTACTATAGTGAGTTCCCCGATGTTTTATTGACTCTGGAGAGGATTAAAACATGGGGATTAATATGGTTGTATACCATTATGGATTTGGTGATGGGAATATATTGTGCGCTTGTGAGGTTAATATAGGAAGTGTATATCAGGTTCGAGTGAGTTTCCAACCCATGTGACCCTCTTGAAAGGGGTGTGTTTATAATCTATTATGATACTTATTTATTTAAATTAAGAAATTATTTATATTATGATTATTATGATATATAGTGATATTCAGGGTGGATTGTATTTCCCCCAATGATTTATAATATTTGGTGATATTTGGGGTGGGCATTGTTCCCCTTGATAATTATGATGTGGTGATATCTAGAGTGGGTGCTAATACCCCCGGTGATTTATGATATATGGTGATATCTAAATCAGGTGCTAATCCCCTTTATTATTTATGATATATGGTGATATTTGTGGTGGGAACATATACCCCCAATGATTTATGTTTTGTAATGATGTATGGGGTGGGTATTATCCCCCCCCCCCAATGATTTATGATATATGGTGATAAATAGGGTGATCATTATCCCCATTGATAGTTTTTATATGGTGGTATCATAGACTTGTTTTATTTGTCTTACTATTTGGGACATGTTATATCAAATATAGGGCTAGTCAGAAATTGGGATGGATGTTGTGTTTGTGCCTAGCTAGCACTTTCATAATCCAAAGTCCATGTTTTGGGGGATTTATGATTATTGTTCTTAGCTTTTTTTGTCACATTTGAGTTGATTTTTTCTGAATATGGGGTTTTTTATTATTGATTTATAATTTTTGGTTTTTCTCTGGTGTATAGGGATTCATGCTTGTGTTAATGTGGTGCTTCGATTTGGTTACTATAGAGTGAGTCGGGTTAGGATGTTTCATCCTTCCTTTCTGACACTACCTTTAGGTTTCAATTACCTTGACTAACTATTCTAAGAAACATTGTTGGACTATACCACTAATTTTCTTCTTTCAATTTGAACTTTTTGATGGATATGAACTAAAAAGGATTAATCATATTATATGATTTTTTTTATATTGTAAGCCTATATATGTATATGATACATATTTTAGGCTATGATTTAGCTATATAATAAATGAAATGTTTATGCCTCTGTCATTTAATACGATTGTCTTATGATATGGGATATTTATTACATGGCATCAGTCACAACTTCCAAAATAGTTTCCTTCAATATTTAAATCATGGTAATGATTCATTTATGGATTCACAAACATGTAATAATTGTTTGAAACTTTCAAATGATTATATATACTAGATGGAATGCACTATGGGTAACACATGTCAGTTTCCAAGAATTAGATATTGATGATCAACTTCCTTCATTAAATAAAGGAATCCTATATAAAAGGATTGGCTCTCTTCCTATTGGTTGTGAGAAACCGTCTAGCTAAATTTTATGCTATCTTCTATCTGAGTTCTCTATTTTTCTTTATATGGAAGGTTTTATCATACCTTTAAATATCACAAGGTCCTCTCATAACATATAAGTATTATATTGGTTGGTGTATTAACTATGGAGGTGAGGGTCCTTAGACTATCGCTTGGTGATATACATCCAATATAATCCATTGTGATCAACAAAGATGGATCTCACTATGATGGAGACACATCAATTTAGTTTTATGTTATTTATTGTATATTGATTCATTTATGATGGATTTCGAATTAAAAATAGATTTTTTATGTTGTTTTAGACATAATATGTTCCTATAAAACCCATCAGTGGTATCAATGTCACCTTCATCTTCAAATCAACATGTTTTTTAACTTATTTTATAAAGAACATGTATATCATATGTTGATTTAGGTAATATCATAATTTGTGATATGTCATGACTAATTCATCGGATCACTCTTCATTTCCTTACAATATAGGATATCTTAAGGTTTGATCCATTGTTAATCTTATTCATAGGGTACAGTTGGATGAATTGTAATGTGTTAGTCATTGAATCTCATGGTTTTACACTATTCCATAAGATACGATATATGATATTTTAGACTATGTCTTGAATCTTGAGTTTTAAAAAATAAAGAATCATGTTTTAATGGAGATATAGATTATATCATTTATTATCACATGAAACTTATGATGTTTCTTATTTTAAGGGATGATTGTAACACCACTTATGATAGATAATGGCCTCTATATATCATAAAAATACGATATGGTTATAAAATGAGAAAAATTTATTTATTTTATATAAATTTGATTATAATTTATGAATTTTTAATAAAATATAAGTGTTTTGAATTATAAAAGGAATATTTTTTATTCCTATATTAAACATAAAATGTGATAGTAAGGGATTTGTCATGAATCCCACTTTAATAAAAAAATTATTTACCTAAGCATGCAATATAGTGGCACATAAGCTAGGGTCGATCACTCTAGGAGCCCACTTACAAACACTAAATTTTTTATTACTACTATTTTATATTTAAATAAAATATACTACATAAATAAAACAAAAATATTGTGGGTTTTAAAATTTATGTGATATATATATATATATATATATATATATATATATATATGCATATACAAGGCACAAAAATGCATACAAAACAAAATTAGTGAGAAGAAACAGTTATCCTTAGGAGTTTAAAATGATGATAAACATTGTTACTAAAATTAATTAATTATAATTATTCTATTAAATGTAGATATCAATACCTATCACACTTAACCCTCCTATTTGAATGGTAATTTCCGTACATTGAGACCTCTGTGTGTAAGGTAATCTCTCTCAAAATATGGATATTCAACTGCATCACCACACACCATTACCAAAATTATAATATACTATATGAAATATTATAATGATGAAACAGAGTATAAAAATATTAAGAGTAAGAAGAATATAGTAGGAGGGAAATAAAGGTGATTTCACATGAAATCAGTTTAACCACTACTGAATTCTTAGAATAGAACAATAAGAAAAAAATAAAGCACAAATGAAACTAAAAGCATCCATTTTCACTCCATAAAATAATAATAATGGATAGTTCTATATATGTGTGGATATGAGAAGGCATAGTGGAAAAGAAATAAGATATAAAAAATAAAAGTGATAAAATAATTCTATTATATATTAAAAATGTAGAACTATTATAAAATAAAACCCCTAAGATAAATCAGTTGGGACCTAACATTTACAATGGATGGAAAATATTATTTTTATAAATATAATTGGTATCTAATAGGTTTTATCAATAATGGAGATAGAATCATTTTCATGTATTATGGTTCCAGTTTAGTCTTCCAAGTGTAAATAGCAGTGGTGCCTTCCTCGTGTGGATAGAATGGAAACAGTAAAATATTATGTGGTAATATAATGTTTTTTTAATCTTTGAACTCTATCCATGGTCTTAAATTCTACCACATGATCATGTTCTATTATATTCAATACACATCTACAGAAAAAAAATTAATAGCCAAAAATATTGGGAAGGATTCCACACTATAAAAGAACTTTAAAATATATCATGTCATGAAGGGGGTATTGGTCACAGTGTGATTCTTAATGATTTTTATATCTCCAATCATTTCATTCCCCCATGGAATGAATTATATTTGAAATATAGTGGCTAGTTTCTTCTTCTTATTTATTATATCATGATCAAAATTAATACAACATGAGGATTATTTATATTCATAAAAGTGTAAAATCTTATATAGGAACTTTCCAAAATATCATTAAGTAAAAAACCTTAAATTTACCACTATGATTCTTTAAAATATATTATGTAACAACTTTATTGAAATTTATCTAAGTTTAAAACTTTTTTGCATCTATATCCACCTTTAAAAATATTATGTGTACTTCAAAGGGAAATTAAAATATGTTACACATCACTGTTGGGTTGTAGGGAAAATATTATGCATCCCCAAATTTTTTATGTGTTGGATGAAGTATTTCACACATATTAGTAGTTTATAAATTTTAGCTCTTCATTACTAGTAAAATATCTTACAGATAAATATTTATCCTCAAAGGAAAGGTAAAATATATTACATAGCATCCAAATATGTTACATATCACTTATAGATCCTATCCTTTTTCTATTTTTTCACTTCACTCCAAAAATATTATGTATCAATCATTATTCCTTATACAACCCATCATTTTTTTCAAATTTATCCCAATTCAATTATCTTTTGAAAGTTTAACTTCTGAAAATTTGTACTTTTATTTTCTTACGATTTATGTAACAGACTTTTTGATGTTACTCAGGTTATCTTCTAAACTTTTTCTTATCTGAAACATTAAATTTCATAACTATCTCTTGAATCTCAAATAACTTTTGAACCTTGTTTCTTCCATATTTAACTAAAAAA
Organism: Viscum album; assembly: GCA_963277665.1. Classification (NCBI taxonomy): domain Eukaryota; kingdom Viridiplantae; phylum Streptophyta; class Magnoliopsida; order Santalales; family Viscaceae; genus Viscum; species Viscum album. The sequence goes on from OY728132.1 coordinate 1,886,755,287, forward strand.
ATAGAATATAAAAAATTAAATTATGGAAATATAAATTTATAATATAATAACGTATAAAACTCTAAAAATAAAAAATTGGGACATTTTTACAATAAAGTCCAAATTACTCCTAAAAATAAAAATGTGATAATTACCCTTAAAATATCAAAATTTAGGGAAATAAATCATAAAATTATGAAGTAAAATTAATGAAAATATGTGTTTAATCAAACTCCAACACTTAATCATTTCACTCATGAGAAAAAATTTAATACTAAGGTCAATTAAAAATTATTAATATATTAATGGAAAAATCATGCTTCTTAATTTAATTTTAATTCCCTAATTACAAAATAATCATAAAATTGAATACATTCTCCTATTATTCCCCATTTTCATTTTGTACTAACCCCACCCCCATAAATTTATCACTCTTATATCAAGTAATTTTAATATGGAGTTTTCTCATTCTCAATAGAATTCATGATTTCCATAGGATTGCTACCTTCCTAGTATATATACTTAAAAGAGTTAAAAAAGTGTGTCAACCATGATAGATTTACAAGGGTTATTTTATATATAAGGTTTTGAAGGTTTTGGATATTAAAATTTTTATAGAAGAATAAGAAGGTTTGTCTCTATTTGAATCAAAATGAATGATGTAAAGTTTTCCATCAAGAATGTTCTCCTCAATCATTCTCTTTATAATGATTGAACTCCAAAAACCTCTTGATTTTTATTTGTATACTAAAATTGTAGAATTTTAGTAATAACAAAATTATTCTCTCTTCTCCATTTCACCACTGTTTTCTTTTTTATTTTTATCAATTCTAAAAAAAATTATTTTTTTAAAGAAAGAGAGGTGTTATTGAAATTAAAATATTAGTTTGAACTCCATTTTCCTAAATATTTTAAAGATATTTTTATTTAAATTATATTTTCCTCAGTATTGATTATTCTCCCTAAGATAGCAGAAAATATTTCAACACTACAAAATAGTCTCCCAGGTCGGTACATAAAACACTACAAGTTACCTTCCCCACACATGAGTTCAATTGTGATCATGAATTTACTAATAGAGCAGTTTGGAAAGGGATTTATTCTTATAATGAGGCTGCCTAACAAGGTCATTCATGGACACCATTGGATTAACATAAATTTCAGATATAAGGGAATACCAAAATAGAAATTTAATTATAAAATTTGGATTTTAAAAATGGTGCCTCAATCAGTTAAAACTCTCAAGGAAAAGAGAAATGTAAAAATATTTTAAAAGGTTTAGAAACCTATTGGGTTGGGAAAGATAAACATTTAGACAATACTAGTTCACAATATTTTCACATTTGATCAAACTTTATTAAATAAATATATTTTAAATCAAGGATCAAAATCCATTCAAAAATAATTTAAATAATTAAATGTTAAATCAATCTATTTTCTTAAAATACTAAGATGATCTAAAATTTTCCAAAGTATTCAATTTAGATTAATTTATTCTAAAACTTTGAAAAAACTAAAAGTAAAACACACCAAAAATTTCTAAAATTGTTTGAAACTCCCCCCCCCCCCCCCCACATAGTTAAGTTTAAATTCCTTTTATTTAATCTTGATAGATTCAAAATAATAAGTCTGATTAGAGTAAAGAAGAAGAATAGATAAAATATAGTTGTTAATCAATGGTAGCCTTGAGTTAATATCCTATATTTTTACACTTTTAAACTACAAGAAATAAATAAAAAACATAAAAAACTTATTGAAAGAAAAAAAAAAGAATATAAAGGGAAGGGGTACTTGGTTTGAACCCCCCAAATGGGTTTTGATTTTTGATTGCCCCTAGTTGGGTAGTGACAGTGGTTTGTTCCCATTCTGAAAGAATATTTGGTTTCTTAATCAAAAAATACCAAATCCATTAAAATCTATTTTTATTAAAATTTTACTACTTATATAAGACCCTATGTAAAGTGTATTGTAGATCTATCTCCTTAGAAATTAAGTATAGGTTGTACAATGGGGATAGGATAAAGGATGATTCATCTTATTTTTCCATTACTTGTGTAGTCTCTTTAACTTCCAGGAATTTCATATTTACTGCTACATTGAAAAAATCATCAAAGGTGAAGTCAATGAATAGTTAAAGTTAAAATCAACTAAATTAAGTTTAATCAATATTAAAATATTCCCCTTAAAAGTGGATAGATTGTGACTTTTTTTCCTAATGTAAATCCACTAGGATCTCTTCATTAACTCCCTCCAGTAAATATTTAATGGATTTGAGGATCCTTATGTTTTCCTAAACATGTGAATTTTCTTATTATCAATCACCCTCCAAGTAAATACATGTATTAGATGAATCTAAAATGTTAAATAAGTGGGTGGTAATAGTAAATTCATTTTTAATAAAATTGGATAAAAATTAGTTCAAGAATAGATTATCTTCCTATATTGGCATGGATTCAATTTTCTATACAATGTAAACTGCCTCTTGAAGTTGTTTCATCGTTGATGGAGGTATGTGGTCAATATAATCTATTTTTTCTTAAAATTACACCACTTCAGTGGTGCCATATTATAAGGCCATAGATAGGTTGAAAGGTGCTAATTTTTCATTATTAAATATGGGAGAATCACTTGGAATTTAAATTTCCACAAAGTAATACCAATAATTATTCAAACCTTATTGATATCCAATATGTGTATAAACTATAATATACACTTTAGGACCTATTTTAGTAATGGTAAATAGTGGACGGATGGTAAAACTTTTACTAGTTCCCTCATATCCACCTTAGGATATTTAACTTAAAATATGGGTGGACCAAGATTTTATTCTTCTTCAACTTGTTTTTATTGTTATTCCAACCCCGAAGATTTTATTTCCTTCAATTAAGTACTAAGATTCACCATTTTTCCCACTCCTTAAAGCATTATAAAATTATATTGCACCTGTTTCCTTGAAGAGTCTTCCTTGTTGGACTCATTTAATTGGGAAAAAGTCTAAGTATATGAATAATCATTGTGATAATTTATCTTTAAACTAATTTTTATATATGTATATATATTAAAAATAGTGTGTGAAATTTATGCATCTCCCAGGAAAGGATTCCAAATTTATAGTTAGGGAATTTTCACAAATCTCTCTTCAATAAATTTTTTATTTACCTAAGCATACAGTATAATGGAATGTGAACTAGGTAAAATATCTCCAAGAGGCCACTTAAAAAACATTGAATTTATATTATCACTATTTTATATTTAACTAAAATATACTAAATAAAGAAAAAATAAAATAGTCGGGGGGGTTTAAAATTAATGTGACACACACACACACATAAATAAAAGACACAAAAATATCGACATAATGAAGTTAGTGATAAGAAACTGTTGTACTTGGGATTTCATAGTGGTGATAATCATAGTTCATAAAATTAAATGATTCTCAATATTTAATTAAATGAAGAGATCAAAACATATCACACTACACCCTCATGTTCTAATGGTGATTTCCCTACACTGATACCTTTGCATGCAAGGCAATCTCTATTGAATTATAGATATACAATTGCATCACCACACATCAATGACACAATTATACTCCATAAAATACATTATTATAATGATGAAGGATAGTAGAAAATTTTAACATGAAGAATAAAATGGTATTAAGGAAAGGAAGGAAACTGTACATTCCATTAGTTTGACCACTATAGAATTCTTAGAATAAGACAATAAGAAAACATTGAAGCACAAATAAAGATCAAAGAATCCATTTTCCCTCCCTCAAAAAATAGTGAGGGTTAGTTTCCCATAAGTGTGGATATGAGAAGTAATAGTGTGATAAAAATGAAGATAAAGCTAAATAAAAGAGATAGAATAATTCTATTATATATTAAAAATGAAAAACTATTAAAAAATAAAAAACCTAAACTAAATCATTTGGAATAAAACATATAAAATGGAGGGAAAATGTTATTTTAATCCTTCGTAATGATCTCTAGGTGTGTCTTCCAAGTGGAAACAATGGAAGTGACTTCCTTGCATGCATGTTATGGTATCAGTAAATTCCCACATGATAGTAGCACGTTTTTCTTCATCTTTTAACTCTCCACATGGTCTTCTATTCTCTCACATGATCATGTTACCTTGAATTTAATACATACATCAAGATGAAAAAATTTAAATAGATGATAATATTAGGAAGTATTCTATATTGTAACATGACTTTAAAATATATCACACCATGAAGGGGTATTGGTCATGGTATGGTTCTTAATGATTTGTTTGTCTCTAACCATTTCTTTCCCACATGATGTGACTTCCATTTTCCATAGAGTGGCTAGCTTCATATTCTTATTCATCACAACATGCTCAATTTTATCATGGTTTATGGATTATTATTTTTTGGAAAAGTATAAAATATTATATGTGAACTTTCTAAAATATATTTAACTACAAAACCTTACATTTACCTCTATACTTCTTTAAAATATATTATGTAACAGCTTAGTTGAAATTTCACCAAGTGTAAAACCTTACAGATCCCACTTGCCTCTAAAAAACTTGTGTATACTATATTTGAAAAGAAAAATATGTTATGATTCACTAATTTTTCATGGTGAAAATATTACACATCCATAAATTTCTTACATATTGGATGAAGGATCTTATAAATCTCGATACTCTATCAATTTTAGCTCTTCCTTTCTAAGAAAATATCTTATGCATCAATATTTCTCCTCAAAGGAAAGGGAAAATATATTATATCACATACCAAGATGTTACGTATCACTTTCAGAGCCCTTTAACACCCTAATATTTCAAAATAATAACATTAGGTTTGATAGAGTATATGACACGCAACACTAAGCTTAAATGGCCTATGAAATATACTATTTAAATATGATCGTTATACTTGGATAATGAATTGGAGAGTAAAAAAAGAATTAACTAAAATATAAAATATATATATAAGTTTATTAATCAATACAAATTTATTGATTAATTATTAGTAAATAAGCACAAAATCTTCAATAAAGAAATTTTATGCTTCAAAAATACTTTTTCTTCAAGAATGATTTTTATTTATTTTTGTGAGAAAATAATAATTAATTTTTGAAACTTTTAGAATATTTATTTGATAAAATAAACTTAATTTTTTAAATAATAATACCAAAATTATCTTCGGGTGATTTTTTTATTTTTCTAAAAATATTAACTTTTGAATGAATAGTGAAAAATATTGATTTTTGTAACATGAACATTTCTTTTCATTAAATTAATTAATTTAAAGTAAACTTATATTTTGGATTTGGTATTAAAGTTAAATAAAATATATTTTATTTATAATAATATAGTTAATTTTATTTTAATAAAAAAAATTATGTTTTTGTTATAAATCTATTTTTTATTCATAAAATGAATTTTTATTAAAAAAAATTAAGTGCATAATGTTTTTCTATTTTAATTAATTAAAATAACCCTTAATGATAAATGATTTAAATTAAATGTATATTATATATATATGTGTGTGAATTTAAATTCATTTAATGTAGATTACTAGCCGTAGAGTTAATGTAAAATAATCTTTTCCTTGGAAAATGCATTTTCTTGAAAAATAACATTTCGTCATGCTTTGTGAGTTTAATTTTAAATTAAATTCTGACACTTTTATGAATTGAATCTTAAAAAATTAATTTTATATTTTTAATTAGGATTTAATTTTTTTTAAATAGGCTCATTTTTATTTTTAGTCATTATAAATAGTAAATATAGTAAATAATTATCATCACAATAAGGGTAAATCGGGTAACTATGTTTAAAAAATAATGTGATATGGACTAAAAAATGATTTTAAACTTGCCTTACTTTTATTAGATGATTATATTTCATCCATAACCATCCAAAATTTAAATATATGACCTTTTTTTGTTATTTTTTCATGATTTTTGCCTTTATATTATTTTATATAAATAAAAGACAAAAATGTCACTCTTACTTTCAAATATCTCTTATGTATTCACATAGGAAAAAAGAAAAGTTTTGAATCAATATTAATAATTATTTTGTGAATAATGAAATTATTTTTTGAATAATGAAATTATTTTCATTATATTAGTTTATTTCTAATTTTTATAAATTATCTAATTACCTTAAATACTTATGAAATGCTAATACAGTAATTATTCAATTAATAGAAAAATAAAAATAAATGATTTTAAAAATATTAAAAGTAGTATAAATTGAATTAATTGTTATGTTCTAAAAATTTTTTATATAAATTTAACATGTTAGGAATGTTTTAAAGTATTATATTCATATTTCATTGTTGTTATGTTGTTTTCGAAGTCAAATTAAATGAATAGTTCAAAAAATGATATTAATGATATCTTATAATAAATTATATTTTATTAAATGATTTAAAATTAATAAAAATCTCATATTTAGACAGGTTATTTGGATATGTTTTAAAATATTAACCATGTTCCATTTATTTACCAATTTTCCTTTTATAGTAACTATCTTGACCCATAAAGAGTAAAAACTTTGTTATCACAGTAATTGTCAAAAAGGGTTAATGCAGGTTAAAACACAAATATAAGGATAAAAACCTAATATAAAATTGTCCAAATTTTATTAAATGATGTTATTTTAACCCATACACATCCTATATTATAAATATATCATTTTTATCCATTTTTTCATTAAAAATAATTTATATTAATTTAATACTTTAAGAAATTCCAAAAAGCGCCCCACCCCTCACGAATAAAAGGGAACCTTCTATCCTCTTTTTATCACACTTAAAAAGTATTTTTTTCATAAAATAACCACCCATATACCTTTATTAATTCACTTAAAACATCCTATAGGCCTTTTTTTGATAATAAAATCATCTTAGGAAGGATTTTGGTGAAACCATAAAGTGTTTGTCTGAAGAAGAGGCATCGTTCTTAACCAAGCATTTTTGTTTTATTTATTATTCCATGTGATTAAAATATTATTAAACCATGAATATATAATAAGATAAATATATTCCATATAATAATATTTTATTATGTTAATGGTATATCCTACATCCATCTCCTCTTCCATCAAATGGTAAATGAAACCATTATTTGTGTGTAGGGGGCTACCATCTCGTGAACCGATGTAATTCTTTTTCCATCATCGCCTCTCATAGATATTTATGATGATGAATTTAATGTATATATATTATATTAATGACATATTTATAATTATATAAAAGTAATATATCATATATTTTCTTACATTTCCATTCATTGAAAGATGATAACATCATTCGTGCGTATGTGTGGATTACCACCTCCACAAAGTGATGTGAATTGTTTTTCATTATATAATAACTTGGATGGTATATATAAGTATATTTAAATAAATAATATGGTATTTATTATATAATTATCATTATTAAAAGATAAAATAATACTTACCTTCTTTCCAAAATTATCATTGAAAAATGGAAACATTACTCATGCATGCGTACGACTTACCATCTCCATGATTGTAACATTGTTCATTTTTCATAATCATATTTCATATTTGGATTTAAAAGTATAATTTATGTATAAAAATTATAATTATTTCATGATTATTATTTTTTATATGAAGAAACAATGAAATATTTTACCATTTTCAACCTACTAAAGCTATTTTGGACATATGAACTGAATATCCTCAAAATGTCCAATGTGAAATTAATTGATTAAGTAAATAAATATAACATGGTAATAAATAAAATAAAAGGAATAATAAAATTGAAAAAAATTAATAATTTAAATAATTAATATAATTTTATTATTCTGGAAGATAAAGAATGTATGTGATGAGTCAAACATGAGGTAAGGGATTTTGTCTCAATTTTCATTCAATGAGGCATGTTTTAATATTAGGCATAAATTTTTTTTATATGGATTATATACTAACCATTTTACATGTCATATCATGAATCCTTCATAATTAATGGTATTTTAAGTTTTAATTTGAATTATTTTCTCCAAGGGAATTTAAATTGAAAGTTACCAAGTGGTAAGGGGTTTCTTAACTCAATTTCTTTTCATTAGTTTATATCACTTATTAATTAATTATATTATGACATGATTATGTGTGAAATAAACTTTTGTTTTATTATTTTATATTTCCACTTATTTTTTTAGGATTTAAATTTTTCACATATAAATAATTTATTGATTAATTATCACTTTAATTATATGACTTTTGTAAGGGTTTTTCATCTCACCTTTACTTTCATGAGACATATTCCATATTCACCACTTATTTCTTTTGTGTGGTGTATATAATTCCCCTTTGTTATGATATATCATGATTAAATTTATATTAATTTTATTTAAATTTTCATTTGAAGTTCTCTCTTTAATGGGGGTTATGATTCAAAAGTTATGAAAATGGTAAGGGTTTATATCATAATCTCATTTCAATTAGGATTTTTTATGATTAAATTTATATTAAAGAAAATTATATGATAATTTTCTAAAAAATGAATTTAATTTTATTATCCTATATTTATTCATGAAATTTTCAAGTAATAGTACCATTCTCATCTCTTTGGTACTTAAAATTATTTATAAAATATTTTTTTATAAAAGATGATTTTATTTCTATTTCTGGTCAAAAATGTTTTTTATTCCATATCCATGTTTTCTAAAAAAATCAACAATGTTCTTATTATTATACTATGATTTTTAAAGTCATTTTTTATCAATATTTAATTTTTAAAAAATGGTTTAAAAGGAATATTCTTGTCATTTTATAAAAGAGTTATTTTTAAAATTTTACCAAAAATGTGAAAGGAATCCTTATTTTAATGTACTCGATGTGAAAGAAGTTTCCCAACATCATGACCAATCAATAATTTTAAGCTTCCTTTAAAAGTTTCCATGATTATTTTCAAATAAATTTTTTTTCCTAATATTCTGAAAAATTTTAGTTTAAAAGTTAATTTCAAAATGAAAAGGGTATTTTCATCAAGAATGTTTTTAATGAACTTTTTATGGTATTTTTATTCATCAATGACAAGAACTGTTCCTTTTACATATGATCCACTAGGGGTATGTTGTAATGATACCATCCTTATTCTTTTTATGGATGGTTTACGATCAATTTTATTGGGAACGTATTGACATTTCACATTCTAGTTCTTCCTATATGGACAATATTTTATTATTAAGGCATGTTGATTAAGTTTTATTGTTTATTCATGTGATAAATGCATTGGAATTATTAAGTGATTGGTGGGACCCATTTTAGCCCCTCTATTCACTAATAGGTCTCATGAGACAAACTATCTTAGGTATTTGGTGTATGCATTACCTATTTACCTATGTTATCTTGGCATGAGTCATTGATGGTATATTTAAGATGTATTGTCATAAATCCTAAATGGTAAGTTTATGATGTCTGATATTATGCATACCATCATTATGAGATTAGTTATTGATGTTCATGTGATTATTTGAATGGTTATGATATCTATTTATAAGTTTTAAAATCATGTGATTAGTTATATATCATTATTTGATCATCATTTATTCCTTCCATATTATTCTTAATGATCAAGTTATTGATTAAATGGAATGTGTTTTCAATCATTCACTTTTCTTTATTGATTATTCCTTATTCACTCATGATAGATTCCATTGTATGTAAACCTTACTAAGTATCTAAGATCACCCTTATTTTTTTCCCTTTACCTAGGATATGAATAAGGAATCTTTGAATGAGTTCAAGGATAAATAACATTTACTTTCACTATGTATTATATTTTATGTCTTCAAATGTAATGTGAAATTAAAGTATGTATCTAGTTTACCAATACTACTAAACTATTCAATCCTTCAGGATATGATTGCTTATATCTAGTTTCAATATAATAAAGTAACCACTATCTCTAGGATAATAGGGTCGGGGTCTTTATAAGCTTGTCCTTTTAAATTTTTCCACTACTCTCCAAAAATATTATGTATCAATAATTATTCCATATGTAGCCCATCACTTTTCCAAATTCATCCCAAATCAATTATATTCCAAACGTTTAACTTTTAGGGATAAAACCTCTACTTTACTTATGATTTCTTCAATATACTTTTTCATTTTTCTCTTTCTATATTCTAAGATTATTATAATATACAGCATTCATCTTCTATAAATTATCTCTTAAAGATCAAATAAATTTTGAACCTTGAAAATTCCAGATTTTACTAGCTAAAAAATCATAATATCATAAATTAAAGTAATTTTCGTGGAAATTAATAGAATAATATTTAAAAATCTAAAAACAATAAATTAGTTTATTTAATAATAAAGTCCAAATTATTAATAAAAACTAAAAATGTGACAATTACCCTTAAAATATTAAAATTGTGGGAATTAGATCAATGAATTACTAAGTAAAATTAATGAAAATATGTGCTTCATAAAAATGTTCATATTAGTATCCCATGTTTAGAAATTAAATAAAATTTTATTTATTTATTTATTACTTTTAAATATCTATGTATATAAATTTTTATAAGATTTGAATATTATGTATTCTTAAATTTATGTGATTCATTGATTCTTATAAATTTTTTGTTCTATACTAGGTATGACAACATAATATTTAGTCTTCATCTATCTTGGATTCAGTTTGTTATTAAAGTTGTTATATTGAATTTATATGTTGAATATAGTTTATACATATTAGGTTCCTAAGTTGTGATGGAATTTAAATATCTCTTGATTAAAGTATAATTGGGTATAATGAATTTTTGTTGGACTTCTCGCTATCTTAGAGCTTATTCCTTATCAAGAAAATTAGGGTTTGGCTATATGTGGATTTAAGCATACTCTTATGGGGATTTTTAATTTCATATAATTATAAACCATTATATGAAAATATTTTCATGAAAATTATGCATAAGATGAAGTTGTGTATGTGTAGATATGTTTGGATTCTATTTTTGGGTGAGTAACATAAATTATGAGTTATATAAAGAGTTACATATTAATATAGTTTGAACATAGTAATTTGGAATATAGAGTAGGGATTCCAAAACTAAATTGTTAAAATCATTCATACATTGAGGAATATAACATAAGATAATAAATATTGCATGTGATGTAATAGTTATGGATTTAATATGCATATTATTTCTATAAAATTGTTGATAATTTTTTAAAAAACTTCTCAAATACTAAGTGTGGAATTAATTCTAAATAAAATTAATGTCAAGACCTCAATCATCCAACTGAGTATTTTTATTACAAAGAAATCAACCCATAGATTATCTTATATAATTCATGGTGGATTTGGATAACCCTAAGAGTTATGTAACCATATCCTCTTGTGATTTTCGGGTAATAAATTTATTTTAAATCCTGAGATTTAGGATACTGGAGTAATAGAGTTGAGTTTTATCCATGTAATTGATGTGGAAAAAGAGTTTTCCACTCAACTATCCAAGAGTCATGTGTGATATGATTGAAAAAATGGTCTACCTGAATAATTAGAGATATGAGGTTAATTCTAAAGTGGGTTCATTTCTTGGTGAAATATGGATATTAGACCACTAGAGGTAATGATTTATGGGGTCGTCATTTTAGTGAGAGTACAATCATTAAAATTCCTTAATGAAAAGATGTAAATCATGATACTCGCCAATATATATTTCTTTATTGTAGATTATGGTATGCATCGTGATTTTCATTTTGAGATCTCTCATATGTATAATATATGATATAATTCTAAATTGGTATCTAAGGTTGATAAATGTTCTAAAAATAATCATTTTTATAATATAAATGTGAATGTTATAAAAATAAATTTATTTAAACCTAATTCATGGGTATTGGATACTGGGTGTGCATCACACATTTGTGTTTATAGAAATAGACTCATAAGTAAGAGTGAATTGAAAAAAAGTGAAGTAGATATATGTGTTGGAAATATGGGAAGAGTTGATTCATTATATGTCAGAACTTATGATCTAATTATAACAAGTTAATTAGTTATGGAATTGGAAAATTGTTATTATGTTCTTATCATAAATAGAAATTTTATTTTTGGACAAGATGGTATTTTAATTCATTATTAAGAACAAAAGTTGTTATATATATATGAATGAAATGTTTTATGGAATTAGGAATATTTTGAATGGTTTATATATTCTATAAATGGATAATCCAATCTATAAAATTCATATTTATAAGTTCAAAGTTGATTCTAACCCCACTTACCTTTGGCATTGTTACCTTGTAAATATAAATAAGAAACATTCAAAGTCTCTAAAGATATGGATTGATAGAATCATTTGATTACAAATAATTTAACACATGAAAATCTTGTTTATTAGAAAAAATGACCAAATAACATTTTCATGGAAAATGGGAAAGTGCTAGTAGACTAATGGATCTTATACATAGTGATGTGTGTGGACCAATGATTGCTTAATCAAGTTGTGGTTATAGGTACTTTATAACCTTTAGTGATTAATTTAATCAGTATGGTTATGTGTTTATGATGAGACATAGGTTTGAAACATTTTAAAATTTCAAATAATTTATTAAATAAGTATAGAATCAACTTGTAAAAAGTATTAAGATTCTTTGATCAGATCAATATGGTGAATACTTAATCTAGGATTTACTGATCATCTAAGAGAATTTGAAAATGTTTCATAACTCAATCATCCTATAACACCACAATGGAATGGTGTGTCTTATAGAATGAATCATACCCTATTAGAAATGGTTCAATATATGATGAGTCGATCTGACCTTCCTATTTCATTTTGGGGATTTGCTCTAGAAATTACAACATTCCTACTTAACTGTATTCCATCTAAAGAAAACACAAATACGCCATATAAGATATGGATGATGAAATATCCCAATTTATCTCTTATGAATATTTGGTATTACGAAGCATACATATAAAATTTTTCTTCTCATAAATTGATCCTTAAATTGAAAAGATGATTATTTGTTTACAATCCCAAATAAATAAATGGATATTATTTCTATCCTTATACTAAACATAAAGAGTTTATAGATTTAAATTTTATTGATAAGGATCACATTAATATAGGAATTACTAGGAGTAATTTTGAGTTTAGAGAATTTTAATACTAATAAATAGGAATTGTTCCAGATATGGAAGTTGAGTTGGTACTAAAAAGAGTTGTGGAAGAATAATCGACTAGGTTACATAAGAAACTCAAAGGTTAGGTAAGATTCATTAGGATCTTGAGATATATGGATTTACTATAGAAAATGATAATAAAGAAACATTAATAGATGATGAACCTACGCCTATCAAGAGTCCATTGAGAGTTTTGATTCTACAAAATAGTTAAATTCCATGAAATATTAGATAGACTCCATAAACACTAACCAGGTTTTGAATTTGGTAGATGCACTGAAATGGATTGTACCCATAGGTTTCAAGTGGGTTCTTCAAAAAAATGGCATGGATGGTAAAGTTTCTACCTATAAATAATTCTTGGTGGTGAAGGGTTATAAAAAATCATGTTATTGACTATAAAGAAACCTTTTCTCCAGTTGTTATGATAAAGTTCATTCAGATATTTATTTCCATAGTAGCTCATTATGACTATAAGATATATCATATGTATATCTAAACCACTTTTCTTAATGGTAATATAGTTGAGTACATGTATATGATAAATCCTAAAGGTTTTTAAGTGAAAACTTATTCTACTAATGTTTGGAAGTTACAATTGTCTATTTATAGATTGAGGTGAGATTATTGAAGTTAAAACATTTGGTTTAATGATTCAATAAAAGAGTTTGGTTTCATTAAGAATATGAATGATTTTTTTACAAGAGGATTAGTGGGAGTGTTGTGTTATTTTTGATATTTTATATAGATAACATACTACTTATCGAAAATGGTGTTCTGACTTTATATTCGGTAAATATTTAGTTGGGAAAATTCTTCTCAATGAAAGAAAAGCATGAAGAATATATATACTGGGTATGAATATATATAAATATATAGATTAAATAATTTGATTGGATTTAGTCAAAACACTTATATTGGTAAATTGATAAAGAAATTTTTCATTGAGAACTCCAAAAATGGGTTTTTATCAGTGTTGCATGGAATGGATTATAGGAATATTCAAAGATACTTCTAAATATTTATAATGGATGGATATGTTTTCTTATGTACATGCCATAGGATATATCATGTATTCCCTATTATGTACTCAACCCTATGTCACTTATTATTTGATTATAAAAATTAAATACCAATCTAATCCAAGTAAGATTCACTGGATTATCATCAAGAATATCCTTAAGTACTTAATAAAAAATAAGGATATGTTATCAGTATTTATAAGAGTGGTTGAGCTCATTATAAGGGGTTACACTGATTCTAGATTCCAATATGACAAAGATAATATGAGATCTTAGTTTGGTTTTTTGTTTTTTCTAAATGGTGGAGCTATCAGTTAGAAGAGTTCTAAATAAACCATAATATAGGACTTGACAACATAAGAAGAGTACATTGTTATATCAGATAATGTGAAAGATTCTATTTGTATCAATAAGTCCATCACTAAACATGGGGCGGTCCCTAACATTAAGGGATAAATCAATATTTACTATGAAAATAATGGATTAATTAATCAGTACAGTGAACCTTGGTCTCACCAAAGGACCAAACACATCCTTCAAAAATACTATCTTGTTCAAGAGATCTTTGAGAGGGGTGATTCAAAGATCTGTTTGGTGGATATAGACAAAATTATAGAAGATCCTTTAAAAAAATATTATCACAGCAAAATTATGATGGTAATGTTGAATTTATTGGAATTATATACATGAGATATTGTATTTAATGGTTGTAAAATATATCATGGTTTTAGAAAAAAAGTAAATATCTATTTATTATGAATTCATGTGTTCTAAATTTATTTTTCATGAACAATGGGATGGTAATATTACCTAAAATTATTAATTTCATTTGTACCTAATCAATTATCATTATGGTGTATTATGGGGTTTGAGAGTCCTAGGTGATCATGCAGTCACCCTGAGAGGGGGGTGAATTATGGGTGACCAACTTTTACTTATTAGGTTCAACTTAAATTTTTTACTTCCTTTATGTTGATCAAACCTCTATCATCATTTTGGATGTATGGATATTAAAAATGACCCATCACTAATTTTCCATTATTCTGTGTAGATAATTTAAATTAAATAGAACACAAGGATTTTTATAAGGTTCAACCTCAATGTGAGAACCTACACTTTGTCGTATCAACTCACATAAAGTCACATATTTTCCACTAATAATATTATTATCAATTACAAGTGGTTTGGGAATTATTATACTTAACCCATAGTGTGCATACCATATGTTAAGTCTCAAGAATTTATATTATGGTAACTCCCATTAGTTTATAATGTCTCTAAAAAATTTAATAGGTATTTAATTGTAACTTATTCTTCTACTAGAGTACTTTCACATCGACCTTGTTCCTCTTACTGTAAACAAAATTTATAGAGTTATCATAATGAATTGAACTTAAATGTCTCAAACTTATACTATTTATACTTGATTTTGGTCTATATCCCAAATTTTAGTCACCTAAATATGGTTACCTTACTCAAATTCTTAAGAACTTCAAGTTTTGGTCTTCTTAAAAATATCGACTCCACTAAATCTTCCTTGAAATATCTGATTGAAAACTTTCTCTATCAAATATTTCATCTCATAATAAGCCACATGATCTAAATTATATTATCCATTTTTATAAGATCAGAATTCTTGATAATTTTGTTGGTTTAAAATATCCAAACTTCAAGGCTCTATTTTGAACTCCTTGAATAAATATTCTAAAAACTCAATGTCAAATAAAATCTCTACAAAATATGGTGTCAAATAAATTTTAAAATTTTCATAAAAATTTGAATTGAATAAAAAACTAAATATTTATTAATATTATAAAATTTAGTGTATAAATTAGCATCATCATAATTGTTTTTTACTTCAAAAAACTGAAAAGTCCATCGTTTTTTTCTGGTGCACTTTCTTCTACAGATTTTAACAATTCTATCAAAAATTTCATTTCTTCACTAATTCATCTAGACATGTATTATGCCTCTACATTACTCAAATGGTCCAAACTCTTCATGCATGACTTAATAATTTTATCTATTGAAAAAAATACTTCTTCAATCATGTACTTATCATTTTTCTCTAACCGATATATTTTTTGGACATTAAAAAAAATTATCAACTAGGGTCATGATAAATATATTATCATAATGTTTTATATTTTGAATAATTATGTCAAAGTATCATAACAATTATTAAGATACTCTAAAATTATAATTTATTCCCTCATATTTTATTTTTCATGAAAATATTACTACATCTAATGATTTTATCAAGGTTGTAGTGCACAATTACATTCGTTATAAAGATACCAACTCAATTATTCTAGGAATCCTTAATAATTGGAATGATTTTCATCTCCTTCCAGTAAACTCGGTGTTCTTTGAACTTTAATATTTTCTTGGTGTACATATCTTATATGTATATGGACTATTCATTCATGAAATCCCACTACTTAAAATTATAGTCTTCTTCTAAAAATATTCAAAACACACAGGCTATAATAGTTCTTCTTCTCATATTCCTCTTTTAATAAACTCACTATATACTGATTAGAACTCAAATTTATAGAAATATTTCTTCTTTACATGCTCCCAAGATTCATTTTCCAATCATGAGTCTTTTTCATGAACAAGATTATTTTTTTCTAAAAATCCATCCACAACACCTTCCAATGATAATTATAGTATCTACATATTTCGTAAGCCATATTATCTTCAAACTAAAATGTAGTTCTGTAATTATTCCTAATTGTGTCATTTATATAGGTATAGAAACTATCTTATGAATAGTGTGTCATTCAAATCATGTCTATAATATATTATCTTATGATAAAATCAAGAACCCTACTAAATTTCTTATTTTATTTCTAAAAGCATACTCACACCATACTTTGTGAGAGATTCTAGTTTCAACAAATATTTCTTCTTATCAAGTTGTTTGAAAGAATGAGAGGCTAATACAAATCATCTGGTTATCCTTATAAATATTCTATTCATAACACATTTCTGATATTTTGGTGTACTATTATAACCTCATTGTAACATCCATGATTTGATTCAGTGAATGAGATATTAAGTTTATAAAATCATCATTTCCATTTTTATTCTTCTCTATATGGGTGATTAAGAGGATGGTTTTAGATGGATAACGGTCTAGGTTTTAAATATGGAATAGTTGAGTAAGGTATCAGCCTTGGATTGGCTATGAAATAGCCATCAGATCACTGAGGGAACCCACCAGCGAGTCAGGGGGGTTCCAGTGAGTTTGTTAAATCTAGAAGACTTCGTTGGTTGGTCTGTGCACCTAGTTTGAGGGTGAAATTAATGTACCCTAAAGTATTTTCATGCCTCACATTTTGACTCCCTTTAACAACCAATTATGAACCTAGAAACCCTCATTTCAAATTTAATTCATCCTCTATAGACATTATACTCTCCCATTATTCTTCCCTAGACTCTCCAACCTTTGACCGATCAGGCAAAGCCAAGAACAGTGATTTTTTCTAGATCTATACCAAATAATTTTTCATTCTTATTATATGAGCATGTATATATGAGTAAAATATGTTTTATATAATTATATAATGATGATTTATCCATTTATTCATAGATTAGTGGTGGATCTAGTAAGTTAACATTACTTCTTGATCAAACCAAGATCTACCATCGACAATGAATTTTTTTAAGGGTAAGTGTTCATGAATATCCTTATTAAAACTCTCATTGATGATATAGAGATGATAGAACCTTAATATTTTGATTATTACATGGTATATTAGTTTATTATTCAATGTTTCAATGATAACACCCCTTGACCAAAGATAAAATTATCAAGAATAGTGAACGTTTTCAGGTAAGTTCCTATAGAACAATCATTGTAAGACCTTCTACTTATTGAATCACTTTTTTTATGGACCGATGATCATTGACTATACATGAGGTTTTATTATATAATAAACAATGAATTCAAAATATGTTATTTGTTTGAAAATGGATTCAGTGAATTGTCATCCCTTCCTATGATATACCTCATAATTGAATCTGTTGATGGAAATTATAAGGCATTACTTGATGTGTGATTCATGCTCTATGGGTGTGAAAAAATTTCAGTCATTTCTAATTTGATGAACCTTGGAGTTCTTCATCAATATATTTGAGGTAGTAATATCCCTACCACTTGGGGATATTATATTCCCATTTTTCCTTGGTATGATTAATGTGTTAGCATGGCTTGTTGTTCTTGATTGATGGTGATTTCTCATGGGTATGTGTGTTTCCATGACACCCATATATGATCATTATTTTCATGAGTAATGGTAGAGTATATTATTACCATGCTTTATTTTGATCACATGTTATTATATGTTTTCTACTATATGCTCATGATGATTTGTTATGCTTGTCCTATTATGATTTTCCCTATTATGTGTATTATTATGTCATTGGAGGTTATTCTTGGTACCCATGAAAGGTGGGAATTGTGATATGATTACCCCTTAGAGTGGGAGTACACACAATATACATTTATAATGATAGTTAACCCTTACTCGGGGTAGGAGTTTGATATCCTTATGGCCTAGTTAGAACTTGATGCCTTGAGTATACCAAGAAACATGTCATAGCTCGATGCCTTATGAATACTAAGTATCATGTCCACTCGATGACTTGAGGTTGTTGAAAGACATGTTTCTATCCTTGTGTCTAGTTCTTGATAATTTTATGACATGTTTTCCATCCTTACGGCATGGAGATAAAGTAGGTACGAGTAGGGCTTATGGTGGATTGGTTAGCACATGTGTTCTTGGTGCGTGATTGTTATGTTTTCTTGCACATTTATTATTATCATTTAATAAACCTAATATACATGTTCACATTTGGTTAATGATTCATTATTGGTTTCCTATAGGATTTTATTAATCACACCATGTATGGGTATTTCAATCCATATGAAAAATTCATGTATAAGGATCTAGGAAAGGGAAAGGGGCCCATGGAAAATTATTGAGATGACGAGCATGGATCTGGGAGTGGTATTGGAACATACTATAGAGGATAACGCAATTTTATTTATTCATTACTTTCACTATATATACTCTAGTTTGGGTATCTATATAGGTATCCCATTTATTTATTTGTTGTATGACATGTATTCCATTTGATATTATTTTCTTTCACATTGTTTACTCTGAGTTACTATATTTTATTTATTATTATTTTTGCAAGGAAATGATATTGAGGATATAATCTTCGCATTGGTGACGTTAAAACCCTTTCTGTTATTTTCCATCCTCTTACATATGGGGAGGTGTGCATGAGGTCATGTGACTCTCCATCTTAAAACCGATGGTTTAGGTCAGGGAATTAAAAAATGTTATCAAAGCACAATTTTCTTCTTTTCTTTTTATACTAACCTAGGACATGGTAGAAAGGAAATTGTCGTGTGGGAATTGGGTATGGGATTTATCATGTTCTTGGCTATCTCATGTGTAACAAACCTCCAAGTTACCATTGATGGTGTTGTTGTTACTATTTTATGGGATTTGAGCATGTTTATACATTATGAATTCAAATGTAGGATCAAATTCCCTATATATACCTATTTTTTTGCATAATAGTTATTTAATTTAATGCCTTGATTTGTGTTATCAGTTTGGGAGAGAATTGTATTCTCTAACTATGTGATATATCTATTTCCATGTTATTGTGATGTATCTATATTGTAATTAATTAGTTTAACTAATCGTGTTTTTTATGTTTTTGTATATATATGACTATGAATAACATGAAAGGATGGAGAACTTGGATATTTCTATAAGGTATATACAATGAGTTATGGGTAGACTCCTGGGATAACCTCATTTGATCTCATAGATTGATTATGATTTATCCTAATGACTCTGGTTTTATTCTAAATGTTTCCTTCATATTTTATAAGATGTCACCCTAAAGAAGACTAATGGGACCACTAACTAATGAGGGTTGGGATACTCCTTCTAGGGAGGATGCCCTTGTTCTACCACCTATTGTATAGGAGGGTAAAGTAGAGCATGCTCCCATACCTGGTCCAGTGGTGCCTGAAGTAGGACCACCTCCACCAGGAATCCTTATAATTGTTCTTTCTAAGGAAGTAGGGGATCCAAGATCCATGTTTGACCATGTAAATTGTTCCATATCCATCATCTATCATCCTTTCAAGGTATTGTAAGACCATAGGATTCTGAGGAGAAAATAAACATTATCGAGGGTGTATTTTACCTCATGGAGACTCTTGAGTATAGGAAGGTGAATATGATAGTTTTAATTATATATGGTCCTTCCATGAGATGGTGGGTCATGATGGGATAGGCTAGAAGATGTAATGGTCTTACCTGAGAGGCTTTCAAGGGCCTATTATTTAAGGATTTTTTTCTAAATATACTGAATCTAGACTGAGAGTAGGTGTTTATAGAGCTGTAGTGGGGGTCTATTCTAGTAACTTCATAGTCCAATAATTTCACCAAGATACAACATTTTTATCCTCTCTTGGCTAGGAATGAAGCACATAATGTTATGAATTCTGAGATGGGTCTTCATCCTGACATTAGAACACGGGTTTAGTCCTTCAACTAAATGATATACTAAAAGTTTCTATATAAGGCCTTGGATATTAAGAGGTTTTTTTAAGAGGATCAAGTATTTAGTCTTATTCTACACTTTGGTGCTCAAGTGGGTGTACATACTTATTATATGATGATTTTCACTTATGGTAGAAGGAAGAGTAAGACCATAGATATGCAATAGAGTAGTATTATGGAGGTGTATTGGAGTACACCTTCTTCATCCCCATCGAGAGGTGTTCCATTGTTATTCAACTATAGAAATTTCATGCATTATATTAAGTTATGCATAACACCTCAGACCATGTGTTGAAAGTGAAAAAATATGGTTCGTCCCCAATAGTTTTTCTCTAAGGATTCATGGATGAGGTTCTACATGGATGGAGTAAAGACATGATCTATGACCTAGGGATCTATCTAGGTTCCTTGATAATAAAATTACATGATAATGACTCAGAATATTCATGTGTCTTAGGGACAGGGTCATAGAGATGAGGCAGGCCATGTTTATACAATGGATAAAACTCTAGTAGATGATGATCAGATACTATCTACTGTTAGAGGTACAATATTGATCACTTCTACATTTTCTACCACTTTTTTGATACTGGTGTTTCCCATTCCTTTATATCTACACAATTTATTTATCGTATTGACTAATTGATAAATTTTTCTTCTAAGTTACTTTCCTTTGATACACTATTGGGTACAAAAGTAGACCATCTTTAGAAATTCCTAGAGTGTACTATACTATTTTCTAGTTATGGACATCTATATGAATTCATGATTCTTAGAGATGATGAAATTTTATGTGATTATTTTCATGGGAAGGATGACCAACTTTCGATCTCACATTGATTACTATCTAAGGTGGGTATCTTTTAAGTCACCTAATGGATAGAAGTATGCGATGAC
Source organism: Viscum album (assembly GCA_963277665.1). Lineage (NCBI taxonomy): Eukaryota > Viridiplantae > Streptophyta > Magnoliopsida > Santalales > Viscaceae > Viscum > Viscum album. The sequence continues at coordinate 1,886,776,940 of OY728132.1, forward strand.
TAAAGTGTAGGAATTGGGAGAGGGTAGATTTGGTTCAGACTAGAGTCATCTTGGAATGATCACAACATAGATTGAAAGCTTGGATATTTTAGTAGGATAAGTGGTAGTCCCCTCATATTTTCCTTCAGTTATGGATCTCTATAAGTATGTATTTTTTGGATAAATTCATAGTACTTACACAAAATAGAGTATTTGTCTTTGAGATAGAGATTGTACCAAGTGTTCATCCCATTTCAATACCCCCTTATCATATGGTGGTAGCAGATTTGAAGGAACTAAAAGTGAAACTCAGGGACATGGAGTATAAGGGGTTTATCAAGATGATTACTTCACCATCGAGTGCACTAGTCTTATTCACAAGAAGAAAGATGGTAGTATTTGACTATGCATAGATTACCAAAATCTGAATTTGGTGATGGTGAATAATAGATATCCTTTTTCTAAGACCAATAATCTCTTTGATTAGTTATGGGGATCCTGGTGGTTCTCCAAGATTTATCTTTGATTAGGCTATTACCAGTTATAGAATAGAGAGGGTGATATCTTGAAGATGGTGATTTGGAGTAGGTATAGGTTATATGAGTACTTAGTGATGTTTTTTAGACTAAAGAATGCATTGGAAATGTTCATGTATCTCATAAAAAATTTCTTCCACACATATATTAACTCATTAATCATGGTGTTATTTTATGACATCCTCATATACTTAGTGACCCTAGATCGACATTTCAGACATCTTGAGATAGTCCTAGGTACACTTCAAGAACATCTTCTTTATGCCAAGCTATCAAAGTGTATATTTTGGATTCATTAGGTAAATTTCTTGGGGTATGTGGTTTCTAAGATAGGTATATCCATGGCCCCATATAAATTTGACACAATTATTCCCTAGACACATTCTCAGAATGTGTTTTTGGTTATGAGTTTTTTGGTTTTATAGGATATTATCATGTTTTATCTAGGACTTCTCTTATTTATCAACAACTATGACTGTGTTGATGAAGAAGGGGGTTATTTTTTGGTGGTTGGACTAGTGTAAATAATTCTTTCTTGATCTGAAAATGTGGTTGACTATAACTCTAGTTTTGATTCTTCCCAAGATAGGGATTGGTTATTCTATATACTATTATGCATTAGGCATTGATTTGGGAGTTGTACTGATGAAGCGTGGGTGGGTAGAAGCTTATAGGTCATGTCATATTCGTCCTCATGAGAGGAAATATCCCACCCATGACTTAGAGATAATAGTTATGGACTACATATAAAAGAGTTGGTGACACTATATCTTTGGTGAGAGGTTTTTTGTCTACATTGATAATAATATCCTTCATTATATATTCACATAGTGATATTTTAACTTGAGGTTGAGTTGTTAGGTAGAGTATCTATAGACATTTTAATTTAAGATGTCTTATGAACTTGGTAAGGGTAATGTTTTTGTATATTCTCTTATCCATATGACGATGGTTTCTTAGGATCTTGGTGAACAAAATTTAGAGGAACAGTGGTACCTGATGAGATTATTGGATGATTGGAGGATGGATACTTCTAAATAACAGGTATTGATGAGATGTTACCCATTGGTGGTCACATATTATTTATTAGACCGAGTAAAGGATAAATGGGATACTATCTTGGAGTTTTCTATAATGTGGTAAAAACTAGCTGGTGGTGACCCAATACCTAGGTGGTCATTGGACGATGATGATGTGATCTTTATACATGGGAGACTTATAGTATCTGATTACATTAGGAAGAGATTATAAGATATTTCCATACCTCTAAGTGGGTGGTACATCATAGAGTGAAAAATATGTACCACAAATTTAGGTGGTTTTACTGATGGCCAAGGATGAATAGGGATATTGCTGGATTTATTTCCCAACTCTTTACCTACTAGAGGATAAAGGCTTAGCAATAGAATCCTAGTGGATTGATCTAGCCACTTCATGTGCCAATGTGGAAGTGGGGGGATTTAATGATGGAATTTTTTATGGGTTTCCCTAGGACCCCAAGGATCCAAGACTGTGTATGGGTGATATTTAATCGTTTAATGAATTTTTCTCATTTCTTACTAATCTGTCAGACTTAATCAATAGATGAGATGGGGAAGTTTTATGTTCATGAGATAGTACGATTTCATGGAGTTACCTTGAGAATTGTATTTAATAGAGGTCGAAGTTTTATGTTGCGACTTTAGAAAGGATTATAGAAGGTCTTGGGGACTAAGTTGAGATTGGGTAAAACATACCTTCCTCAAACAGATGGATAGTCAAACCAGGTGATTTATATATTGTAGAATATGCTCCGAGATTTCATCATAGACTTTAGTGGAGTTTGAGGTGATCACATATCCTTAGTTTATTTCACATAAAACAATATTTAACATGATTCAATTCATATGGAAATTTATGAGGCTCTTTATGGGATTTCATTTCATTCATCTCTCAGTTGGAATGAGGCTGGTGAGTCAGTAGTTGTAGAGTTAAGTATGGTACAGGATACCACTAAGAGAGTGAAACTAATTCATAAGAGGTTGATCATAGCTCAAAGTAGAAAGAATTCATATTATAACTGTAGGAGTATACCTTTGGAGTTTACATTAGTTTATTAGGTTTTTTTAAGAGTGACTCCTAATTTAGGCCACTAATGTTTGAAGAAGAAAGAAAAACTATCATCGTGCTATGTTGGACCCTTAGAGATCACCAAACAGGTTGTGATAATTGATTACCCTCTGGATCTTCCTTCTAAATACTAAGGTATTAATGATGTGTTTTATGTATCTCAACTATGGAGTTACATTCATGATCCTATTAACACCATCAATAGTAAGGATGTTGAGCTGGAGCCTGATGTGTCTTACATGGAGTGCCTGGTGCAGATTGTAGATTGGAGTAATAAATTCCTTCAAGGGAATATGGTGCTGATATTCTAGATTCTATGGTGACATGGATAGATCTAGGAGGAGACTTGGGAGTGAAAGCCTAATGTCTAGGCTCAGTGGCTCAAGTTGTTTGAGCAGGACCTTTGAAGGTACTTCTCAAGAATGATAATTCATTATAGGAGAAGAATTGTAACACCAATGATTTGATTCAATGAATGAGACATTAAGTTTATAAAATTATTTTTTCCATTTTTGTTCTTCTCTATATGGGTGATTAAGAGGATGGTTTTTGGTATATAATAGTTTGGGTTCAACCTATATAGATTTAGGTTTGGTTATTTAATTCTCATAATCCTTAAAAAAGTGTCCTAAATTGATATTCTAAACTAAAAAATCACTAAAATGTATTCTCCCAAAATTTAAATTACCCTTTATCTATAAAATAACTCATCAATTTATATGTACATTAAATTATGAATATATATTCTTCAATATAAGTTATCAATGTTCATTTTCCTACTAGGTTTTCAAACTTAAATGCTTTAAAATCCCTCATAATGATTCATAAAGAGTGTGTAAATCACTGAAGCATATCCCTAGAGAGTTTCAAATCAGGTGTGTAATTAAGCCTTTTTTCATGCACTAGGTGAAGATAAATTTAATACACATCCAAAATTTTAGATGTTATTACACCAAGGTGAATATATTATAGAGCCTATATCCACTTTTAGTATCTAGACAAAGATTTAATTTCTATGAAAACCACATACACAAGACTTTATTTAAATTTTAGGATGGTATACTATACTTAAACTTATCCTTAGGGTTTCTAATAAAGTTATCTCATTTTAATTCCCAAAAATAACTAAACTAATTCTAAAAAATAACTAAAAAATGATTTGATACCAACTGAGGCACCCCAGACCCACACTCCCATATGTGGTTCTAAAAAAATCTTTCTTTAAATACTGGATTTGATGCAAGCTAATGTGACATAGGCTAAACATGATTTTTTACACCATTTCCATAAGTTAAAAAGTTGAATCTCATAATAATCACACAATTTTAAGAATGTAAGGTTTAATATTTTTTAGGACCATTTATATAAGGAACTTATTTTATGATACTTTTGAACATTTATCCATAATCAAACCACACTAAACTCCCTTCTTAACTCCTCATAGGTTATAATCATCTTTATAACCTAGGGAATGTAATAATAATAAATGGGTGAGATCAAACAATTAGTAAATTAAAACATGTCATCAAGGGTTATATTATAAGAATATAATAAAACAAGAGAATGAAAAAAATATTTTATTAAAAATAACATGGGATAATAAGAGTTGTACATAACTCATGATATAAGAACATGTATTATCAAATGAACAAAATATACAATGGAATAAGAGTGAAGAAAAATGATCGATGAGGAGTAATCATAGGAATATGATATAAATATGTGGATAATCATAATAAGGAACTATGGAACAAACCTAATTATAGAAAATCTTATGAACAAAGCTACTTTCATCACGTTCATGAAATAAACTTGTGAAAAAATGAATCTAAATTATGTTTATGAAACAAATTGTGAAATAAGGTACTCACATATAATTCTCACAACAAACTTGTGAACAAAGTATCCTGAATCATAAAAATACAAAAAAACTTGTGAACAAATATAATTTAATCAAATTCACACAACAATCATATGAACAAAGCTAGCGGCATCACGTTCACATGAAAAACTAGTGAAAAAAGACACTTGTATTGTATTTACACATAAATTCATCATTTAATGTGATATGAAACCTTAAACAATTAATTAGAGTGAAATATAGTCCCTCATCCATACATGTGTGATACAAGGGATCATTAAAACATTCATATTTAAAACATCACATAATTAACATATAGAAATGAGATGGTTTTTTGAGAAAACATCCCAAGAATATTTCATTATCAATCTAGAGAAATAATTTGGTAGACTTTATAAGAACCAATCCCTAGTGAAACAAAATAATCTTTGAATGATATTTACATTGATTAAAAATGCATTTATAATAAGAACACTTTGAACGGTACCACATAAGAATAGATCAAGAATTGGAGTGTTTGTTACCGCATATTTAAACCCCAAAAAGTAAAATATTATAGGATAATTTAGATAAAATTCATAAAAATAATTTTGAAATTAATAAATCCTTTTGAGATAAAGATTAAAATGGAAATGAAATCATAAAAGAGTTTTTATAAAAACTTTTTAACATATTTTTAAAAGAATAAGATAAGTATTGATTTAAAAATTAATTTTTGAAAAGGTGATGTAATTTTTTTTTTAAAAAAAATACATTTAAAAATAATATTCAATAATAAAATTTTGAAAATACATAATGGTTTTATAAAGGTAATGTTAAGTGGGATATAAAACATTTGATTATTAAAGGATGATTTTTTTTTAATATTTTGAAATAACTTTATTGAAAAATCACATCATAAAAAGATTAATAAAACTTTATTTTGAAAAGAGTAAAGTAGAAATATGAAGGCTACATGAGATAACACATAATTAGGTTTCTAAAAACAAAACATTTGCAGGAAGATAAAATAGGTACATGGAAGAGAAATCTTCATTAAAGATAAAGGTAACTATTCTTAACATTGTTATACTTTTATGGGGTATAAATTCATCAAGGAGGGATATTTGAATAAAAAAATTATTTTACCTAGATATAAATATAATGTTAAATATAAAATATTATGGTGGAATAAACCAATAATATAAGAAATAAGTTCAATATAAGACATTATAACTCAAAGAAAGGGGTTTTGAATTAACAAAATCTGTTAAAACTTCATTATCTTTCAAATCGTAAACCCATGAAAGGTATAACATAAGATATATTTTTAAATAAATTTAATTTAATTAATAACATGATAAAAGATTAATACTTTGGTAGTATATACACCACACAAAATTAAAAAAGTAGTGAATATGGAATAAGTATTAAATAATAAAAATTGAGATAATAATACCTTACCTTGTATTACCGCTTAGTCGAACATGATTTAACTTACTGTATAACAAACATAACTATCTTAATAAATTATTTAATAACCATATTAATATATACTACATTTTTTAATCTTAAATTATAATTATTCATTATAAATTTATTAGTTAGTTGTGGTTTATTTTCATCATCAAATGTTTGTAATTTTAATAGTTTATATGTGCTTTGTAATGTTGATGTCGATATCCATTACTTAATTTAAAGTTAATAATTACTATATTATTTAATGTGTAGGAATATATTTTTTATAATTATTTATAAATTTCCAATTTAATTCTATGAGAGTTTCGGTTACGTTTATTGGAGATAAAATCATCAGCGTTCTTGTTTCGATAATTTTTAACAAAAAAAATTGTGGAATATTAATACAAACTTTACAGAACCTTCAAAAAAATATTAATTTCTCATTTTTGTATAATAATAGAAGTATTTAAGTTTCCATATTCATCCATGATATAAATTTATAGCATTTTTTGTTTGGTTGATTAAACCAACCCAAGCAAGAACATGCTATAATCGATGGGTCTGTATGGTTAAAAAGTCATTCCTTTGGAATAATATCATTATTATAGAAGTATAATGATAATATTTAGATGTTTTTAAGGTTTTGTATCAAATTTTAAGATAGTTTTATAAATAATAAAAGTATATATGAAAAATAGAATATATTGTTTAGTGATGGCGGTAATCTGCATATTCACACAGGCGATGTTCTCATTTTCCATAAAAAGGAAACATGGTAGAAATTGGTTTTTTTTTAGAATCTTAATAATGTTTTAAATATAATATCTATTTATTAAATTCTCCTTTGAACTATCCATTTAATTTGGTTATGAAAAATTTATCACACCGCTTATAGAGGTAGTAGTCTACATGTAACACAAGTGACATTTTCATTTTTCAAATGGTTGGGAGGAAGGTAGAAAATGGTTATCCCATAAACATAATAATATTTTTGTATAATTATGGTACTAATTTAATTTTTTAAAAAAATTTAAATTACATTTTGATGAGTTATAAGAATAAATAAAGGGAAATAAATGAAAATGAAGTAGTTGATAATTTAATCCCTAAAAAAGATCCTTTGTAAATTGGATTAAGGCTTTGAGAGATGGCAATTTGATAAGAATAAAACCTTTAGGATGTGTATAAAAGTTTTGGGGAGTTATTTGGGTATATTTTTATCAAATATAAGAATCTTGGGGTGTTAAGGGGGGTGGGATAGTGATGGATCCTTTTATAAGGGAGAGGAGTGACATTTTTATAATAATATAAAAGGTAAAGTCACTATTCAAGAAAAGTGGATACAAAATTAAGAAATAATGGAGTGGGATAATGGGTGAGGTCAATAAATCCACAAATATATTTTTTTACACATATTTTTAACATTTTTTTAAGTATTTTACTCTTAGAATTTTCCCTTTTACCATTTTTGGTTTTTATAGTGGTAACTAATTTTTACCTAAGTAATTTAATTTTAATGCAAAAAAATAAAATGGGACTTATTAAATATTTTTTAATAATTATTCAAAATAATAAATAAAATTTTTAAAATAAAATTTCTATGTTTTATAAAAATTAATTTTAATATAATGATTAAAATCCATTTTTACAAAAAAATGTATTTTTTGCATAAAAATATGATTAAGATAAAATTATCAATGTTTTTGATTTCTATAAAATTAATTGTTTTATTGTTAAAAAAATAATATTTATTTATATTTTAAAATAATCCAAAACTTACTTTCACCTTGTGGATAATTAGTTAAAAGTAGCAGACCAAAAATAGTTTTTTAGAGTAAAATATTACATAAGTTTCCAAAATGTTAAATATAGGTTTTATAAATTCAAAATTTTAGTTTTAAATAATTTAATTTAATTTAAAAATATATATTTTTTATATAAAAAATTTTCATAAACTTTAAAATCATTCTTGTTTTATGATAATTTCAAAAGGTGGCAGTATCTTCCAAATCGGTATTTTTCCCTATTCACCTAAAATTCAACCTTTTCAGAAAAATATCAAAAATTAATCATAAGCTAATTTTGGCATGGTGAATTTAAAAATTAATTTAATTTTATAAAATTAAAATTCCAAATTATATAAATTTATCTTGAAAATAAAAAATATAAAAGTAAAACTATTTTTATTGAAAAAATGGCATTTTTAAGTGTTTTTAATATTATTTTATATCAATTTATAATTTATAGAATGTTAATATATTGGTTCATATATATTAATATTTTAAAAGTTATAAATTTAATTTATTAGGATAAAATATACAACACTTTAAAAAAATAGTTATTTGAGAAAGAATGATCTTTTTTATATTAAATCATATTAATTATTTATCCTTTAATTATAAGAAATTTTAGTTGAGTAATATCTTTTTATTTACTAGAGGATTTATTATTCTTATAGTTTTCTTAATAAAATTAATCTAATATATTGTAGCTCGTTTTAGTTTTGTGTTTCATGTGGAACAAGTTATTGAACACATTATATTTATTTAAAGGAAATATATACAGTAAGATCTTGAGGCTTTACATCCCCCCTAAATAAATTGCATCCTCCAAATTTTAATTACTAGTGACTAATGAAATAGATAATGGAATCCATAAGATAGAAACAACTCATGATTTTATTTTTAATGAGGTATCAACCTTAATAACTTATATAAGTATGAGAAACTCATTTTTTCTTTCATAATAGGCATATAACAATATTAAATTTATTATTAACTATTTGTGATAAATACTCCTCATGATTGGGTGTTAAAGCCTGTATAATGGAATCAATTTTATAAGATATTTCATAGTTATCCTTCCAGTGATAATTGAACATAAGTTGATTTGAAATGTGAAATTTGGATTCTCTATTTCATTAATATGAATTCTATGTGGAGATAGTCAATCCACCTCCAAAATCATATCAAATTCATATAAAGGATAATAAAAATTGCATAAAGCATACTCCCAAAAACTTAATTTTGGGATACAATAATCATTGAAGTTTTATCTGATGGTATAAAATCTTTGGGTGGTTGATTTTATTCTCTCAAAAAACTTCTTATGGAAACTAGAGTGGGTAGAAACACAAATCTAGAGTAAAGGATGAGGGTCTCTTTGTCATAAACCAGATCTGGTTGCCATCAAAACTGGCACCCAACACGGTCCACGAAAAGGCCTAAATAGCATTCCTGATCCCCACGGGCTGGCACAAGTTCTTGGGTATCATAAACTGAAAATTGGGAATGATTTACCCAAGTTTATAAACTTAAAACAACAAACAAACCCATTAAAGAAATATGGATTTTTCAAATAAAACCATCCTTTAAAAAATTTCAGAACTCAATTACATGGTTTAAAAGCACTATAAAAGACTATAAAAATGATTAAAACCAAAAATGATATCCCAAGAACCATTATCATGGCAAGAGGCACCGCCCTCAAGCCATCTCCACAAGACAACAGCACGAAGGACGTGCTAGAAACCCAAACCAATAGCACTAAAAATTGTACCCAAACCTGCAACAAAAACAACCAAGTCTACTTACACCCAATGATGTGAGTAGGGTGTGAGAAAAATTCCATTATGATACCACCACTAAGAGATTTCATGTGATAAACATTTAGAGATGAAAAGAATGCAAGTTTTCAAAACATGAAATGCTAGCTATAATTTCTAAAAGATGTAACTTTAAATAAAAATGGTTTTCAAGTGGTATAATTTAAAAGAATAAACACTTTTAAAATAAATGTCAAATCTACTGAATTTTTCATCCCATCATATTTTATGTTGACGGTAAGCACAAAGTAACTAATGAGCACAAGCAATGGGAAATAACTCCTAGGCACTAGCTCATTGTGGGTCCTAGGTACCTCGTATCTCGGTGAAAGTAATCATCACAAATATTCATTCTCGTGCATGATCCACTGATAGGGAACATACCCATAACCTAGTGGTCCCCCATAATCATAATCATAGTTTAGTTGGTGTTGTAAGCGTAAATATTGCTATGTGAAACTGAGGCCAAACCCCACAGGATCACTAGCATACTAGTACGCGTCCACCCACCAAGATATCTGGGCTTCCCTCTTGTGCTCAAACAAGTTTAAAAAGCCAAGAAATATAATTTTCACATTAAAATACCACTTTCACATCACACATTCACCAAACATCTCACATGTACATCACACAAGTTGCATCATCCCCCTTTTTATTCAAATTTATTTTGAAATCAAACTCACCCCAAAATAGCCCACAACACTTTTCACATTTATTTAATACTTCCACAGATCCTTTAAAAAAATTATAAAACCTTTCCAATATATTTAGAATAACATAACATCTCACACATGTGTCACATAATACACCTTTCACAACAAAATTCATTTTTCACATCACACCCTCACAAAATAGCCCACACCACGTTCACATCTCTTTCACACTTTAGTAAATCCTTTAAACATTTTTATAAAACATTTCCAAGATGGCACACATCACAAAACAGCCCCTTTCACATTTAAAATGGACCATTTCAAAATATACACAAACCAAAACAGTTTTCCAATATGGTTTCACCTCTTACATAAATCATTAAACCATTCAAAACTTTCATAGAACAATTCTAAGGAGTATACCCAAGATTTGCACATGAAACCCATTTCAGAACCCTCTTTAAAATCCAAAATCAAACCAATAACAACCCAAAACAGAATTGGTATCCCTAGATACATTTTTTAAACCACTCACAAGTGTCATAAAATTACCTCGAATAATGCCACAAAAGATACACATGAAAACACACATTTTCATAAAATACTCTCAAGAAGTATAACAAGGTTTTACACATCAAACCCATTAAAAAACCCTCTTTAAAACCCAAAATAACATCAAGAACCTAACAAATAATAACTGGTATCCCAAACAATATTTACTAAACCACTTTTATATGTTAGAGAATAACCCAAATAATACCACAAGAGTTTCACATGGAAATACACCCAATTTAAATCAAAATGAAACTATAGAATTAAATGCTTAACCAAATCCATAAAAAACAGTTTTTTAACCACACATAACATATTAGGAACATGAAAAATCAGTAAAACAAGAAAAATAACTCATCAATAAATGTTTACACATGGAATCACCTACCTTTTGAGTCAAAATCCTTGAATCTTGGTGCAAAACCTCAACCGCACCTCTGTCGCACCACAAGGAAGTTAAAACAAACCCTAAACCATAAGATTTCACTAATAAGACCCCAAATAAAACCCTACGTATGAACCCTAACTTCTGGACACTCTATAAATTCATTAAAGAGGGAGGAAACCCCAAGGAGAAGGAAGGAAATGAAGAGATAAACACTTACTCTAATAAATATTGAATAAAACGACCCAAATACACCCGTATCTGAATTTCAAAACAACCCTAAATTAAATTGAGGTTAAAATAAGGATAAGGAGTTCATTTAGGAACTAGAATGGTAGAAAACGGGTAAAATAGGAGTTATTAAAGAATCAATTTACATCTTCAAATATGGGTGATTTTTGAAATCTAGATAAGTTTCACCAAAAATCGCGATGAAAATGAGCTCCAAAGAGGGGGAGGAGAGCATGGGGGATCTCCTTGGGTAATTGGGCTCAGGTGAGAGTTGGAATCACTGAAAAAACTTGAAATCTGAATGAGATATTAAATAATTAAAAAAATATTTAAAGCAGGAAATGGGCTTTCGGGCTAGCCCAACACCTTAATAAAAAATCAAAATCCATCATTATTATTGTAACAAACCATTTTTTTTTTAGAGTGGATAAAATGTGAAGGTTTTTGAACTTTTTCTTTTATCAGCAGGTTGGTTTTAAAACTGAGTTTCGGAATGAGGTCCCGAGTTCTGGAGCCATTTTAATCGGTGATATCGGACTACGTGCAGTAGGTTTAACCATGCGGGTCAGCCGTGTGGGGTACCCCGGGTATCCGGTAGTAGGCGCGCGGGCTGCACACGGTTTTTCAGACGGTGTGGGTAAAACCATGCAGGTTGGGTGTGTTTTAGTTTTTGTTTAAAATTAAAATAAAATAAATTAAATTAATTAAAATTAAAACCTATATAACTCTCCCTCACCCCCCCCCCCTCGCGACGCACCCCCTCCCTTCTCTCCCGCGAGCCGCGCGCGGCACCCCTCCTACGGCCTCCTCTTCGACGTCGTTTCTTCCCGGTTTTCTTCTCAGCTTCTCTCCGAATCATCATGGTCGGTGGAAAGGTTCTCTTGGGGTCCCTTGAGGTGCGTTCCGGCAACTTCCCCTGAAGGCGAAGCGGTTCGGGAGGTTTCGGTTCGTCGCCAACGTTGCGAGGGCATTGGGTGGTTTCACTTCGTTTTGCGTTGTTGCTAACACCCGAGTGCGTTGGACCTTTGGATTTGGTTTTTCCTTGCCAGAGCTTAGTCGAATCACCTACGTTGGCATAGGTATGTATTTATATGTATGTGGGTTCCCTCGGCGTGCGTATATTTGTGCATGGCAGCGAATATACACGTACAAGGCTAGTTGTCCCCATTGCATATATAAAAAATGCCTGCGCAGGTGAGCGGAGACAGGATTATGTGTATAAGCATATGTGTAAGGATCCTCTTGCGCATTCTCATGGCCATGAAGAGCGTGTGCATAGAGGCTAGGTGTCCTTATACGTATGTGAAATCACATATGCCTCTTGGGGGAGCAGCTGCGGAAGCTTTAGTTAGAAAGTGCCAAGAGCCAGAGTGGACGGATGGATCCACCTAGAGGTAGGGTCCCTCTCCTTTCCCTTTAAATTTAAGTAAAGTAATAGTGAGTTTAATATTGCACTTATCATTTTAATTATGCAAGTTTAGTTCTTATTAAATGCTTCAGTTAAAATCGTGTGAATTTCAGGAATAAGATAAAAGAGGTTGCTTGGTCACTAAACTAACGATTTAATAATAAAACCCCTCTTTCGAGGTGCGCTGCCTTCAATCTAAAAATGTAGCAATATAATTTCATTATTTCCTTCCTTATTGTTTGGCTTCTTAACTTTGTTAAGTGTAGAATGAGTTTTAAAGTAAATGCTAAATATCACTAAATGAATTGTTTGATAAAGTAATGACATGTTTTCTAATAAAACTCATCCAATGGAGGTGAGCTGCCTTCAAAATAAACGTGTAGTAATAGATTTATTTTTTTGTGATTGCTTGATTAAATGGCTTATGACTCTTTATGCTTGACATTATACTTGATAAATGACATGATTTTACTTGTGCCTTACTGGTTACCTCAAATGACGTTGCTTCTTTAAAAATAATAAATGAGCCATGACACCTCCTAAGTTCATGGCTTAACATGTAATTAGAACTTTTAGGGTAGGGTGTTTACCCTCTTCCCTTTACTTCGACGCTTATGTCATGCCACATCTTGTTCCGCTTGTCGCAACCTTCCGGCGATGCCTCATTATTTCTTATTGAAATGCTTGGGTGGTTCGCTCATGCCCATTGTGGCCTTCATTTATGGTGAAGCCCATCCTAGCTGCTCGCCTTGCCTCTTGGTCACCCCTTTGGGTGTGCCCCGCCTAAATTCCCCTTTTTCCTTGTTCTTTAAGTTTTAAATTTAATGTGATAGATTGAACTAAATGCCTTGCTTGAACAAGTTTGTTAGCTTGTACCATTTAATGTCATTAATCGCCTATCATAGAGGCATGTTGATGCCATACGCTTTTGTTTACCTTCTATTTCTTGTGCAAGCTATAGAATGTTGAACAAGGATAATTAATTATGAGAATTGATTATAAAAAGTTGAGATCTGATTTGGATAATTAAATGTGAAGAATTAATTATGAAATGAGAATTGTGTCAACTGATTAATTAATTGATAAATAGTAATAAGTAAATGAGATTCTGGGTCCTAGACATGGCGTTCTAGACTGATTTAAACGTTGGGTTTGGACATGGAGTTCATTCCCAATGGTTATCCAAGCTTGTGATATAAGGTGTTAGACATGGCGATCTACACCAAATGTGATTCGGGGTGTTAGACATGGCGATATAAACCGAATAATTATCTAAGTGTTAGACATGGCGATCTACACCAAATGTGATTCAAGGTGTTAGACATGGCGATCTACACCAAATGAGAATTGGGGTTCTTGACATGGAGTTCAACACCAAATGAATGATAATAATGATTTATGAAAAGAATGAGAGATGTGGGTAAAACCCGAGTGAATTGTGATCAAATAAAGAAAGGTAAGAATGAATGGATTTCCAGTCTGAGTTGAAATGATAAGTGAATAAATAGAGTAAGTGAGAAAAATGATAAAAAGTGTTTTTATGCTTGAACCAAATTTACTTGTGTTGTTTTAAACAGGTTCATATCCCGGCTATGGACCGAGGCAGGTATTGTCGTCAGGTGTCCTTTTTGGAACCTGGATGGGCGTTTATTGTTGGTATTGTATCGTTATTGTTCAAAAATACCAGAACTTTGTTTAATTATATTTCATGGTCTAGAGTGGGATAGACCCCGGTGGTTCTAGCCTACTGAGATATATATCTCACACCCTACTTGGGTTGTCATTGCACTGGGGTACCCGAGTAGATTCCATTTGGTTGCAGGACCTTGTTGTTGTTGTTTCTTGTACTTGGAGTTAGGAGCAAAGAACCGAGTTGGGGCTCGGGATGCTCATGGAGATCACCCTCGGGGCTTGAGACTTTTTTTCATTTACTTCTTCATTAATGTGTAAGTATGTCGCGTGATTTAATTCTTCCATTGTATCATTAGCATGTCATGCATGCATCTCTTATATAAACTGTCGTTCGCCAATTTTATTCAAACCTTACAAATGAAAAAAATGTTTTCCACTGCTTTCTTATTATTTACACTACTTATGTTGCTGTATTTTTGGCCCCTTTTCTCCACTTTGATAAGAGGGTATAGTCTCCCCCCTGACTTACCTTACACCCTTGCTGCTAGTCGGAAACCTCTGGCGTAAGGGGAGACGCACTTGAGGTCATGTCGCGGGCCGGATCAGGTGGCCCAGGTGTCCGGTTTAGGGTCGACCTGGGTTGGTTCGTGACAAAATGGTATCAAAGGACCCTCCTTTTCCTTTGTCTTACTATTTTGGGTTGGTAGATAGGATACTAGGAATGTGCCGGCGCTTGGGTAATAGTCGTGTCTGGGACTGATCACCCCACGTACGGTAAATGACCAAGTGGCCAAGCTGGGAATTGATGTTCATGCTGTTTGGTATTACAGTTGATGTGATTTCACCTTGGGTGAATGTTGTACTTTCCACTACTTAATTGTTTATGAAGAGGTTTTGAAAATTTTCCTTGGCCCAATATGTCCAGGAAATTACATTTCATGCATCATATTAGGCACTTAGAGATTCACATGTCATGCATATGTTCCATGCCATGTAGTTGCATTAGTAGGATGCCTGCTGATTTTGATTGTGTGCCTTGAAAATATGTCATGCCTGGATTTATTTAGCACGCCTCTTTAGAAAGCATGTTTCGGTGATAATTAATGTGTTTGGGTGATAATATGTCATGTTTTCTATCTTGCTGTGTGTCATGCTCTGTGTTATAGCATGTTTTAGTGATTTCAGCTTGTTGCTTTGTGTTAGTTGTTTCTAGTGGCTTGTTAGCTTGCTGGAAACCACTTGGTTGCTTTGGATGAAATTGTTGGTTGCGATTTCGATGGAGCTTGTTTTCCATTATAAGGTGCATGGGCGGCTTATAATTGGGAAAAGGGTAAATCGTGTTTTCGAACTTTTTAAAAGATGGCTGTTAATGTTTAAATGTTAAATGTTGAAGAGGAAGTTTGTTACAACTTGTCTGTTTTGCCCGTGGGGCGTTGTTTGAAAACCAAGTACTTTGTTGTGAAATAGTACTTGTGGGTTTGTTAAAATCTTCTTTCAAATGATTAAAGGTTGAAATGAATTAATGAAATGGATAAAATAGAAAGGGGTTTTTGAGCCTAGTAATCCTTGTTTTGCATGACCAAGAGGTAGGTTCGACGTGTGTGCTTCGTAAGGGACTAGCCTGTGCTAGGTAGTACCCTTAAAGCTTGAGTTGCCTTGTTTTCGGTGTGAGATTATGATGTGGTGATCGTAGTTCGGGGAACGTCACTCGTGCATTAAAGTGTTTCAAAAATAGCGCGATGGTGAGCGGCTAGTTCTTGCGACGACATGGACACTCCTAAGGTGGTTAGTGTCGCATGAGTTTCGGTTTACATGTCGGTGCTTGCTTGGCAGCATGACTTTGATAAGGTTGGTAGTGTGCGCAACGATTTAGAAAATCTGTTAGTGCGGGAAGAGTTTCATTGGTTAAGCTTCGACGAATACGAATGCCTCAGGTAGTATAGGCATCAGAGTTTGGTCTGATTGATCTTTTCAGCGACCTTGGTTTAATCTTAGTGTACTCTGCTGGATGAGACGAGCATTTCCCCCATCTTGACATCGTCTTGGATACACTAAGATAGTGTCGGTTATACGCCGCGCTAAAGTTTAAAAGTTGTGGGTTTGTTTCGTAATCTCTCTCTGGTTGTGCATGGGATGCACGGTTTCTTGGAGATACGCTTTGTGCTGAGGCACGATAGTTTTGTAATAGTCTTGTGATGTCTTGGATTGAGAATATCATCGAAGGTCATGTAAGGACTTCGGTGTGCGCGTGGTTGATAACGGAACAGTTTTAAAAGAATGTTGTCGGTTTAAGGGTGAGTGTGAATTTCGGGTCGGTGATGTCTTTCGAGGAAATCTGGCGTGACCAATTTTAGTTGGTCGATCGTGATTCGACCATTTTCTTGGGTTGAGGTCCCTATAATGGCCTTATATGTAATATCTGCTTTGATGTTTCAGTTGTAACATGAGCATTGGCTCGAGTTGTAAAGGCTTAAGTGCAGTCTTCTTAGAAAATTCTTAAAGGTGCATTGGGCGTTGGAAACGCAATACGACCGGTTGAATAAAACTTCACGACCCTTGTGAGTCGGGTGATGTTTTCGTTGTTTTTCGAAGGCCTCTCAGGGACGAGAATTTTTTTTAGGTGGGTATTTTGTAACGAACCGTTTTTTTAGAGTGGATAAAATGTGAAGGTTTTTGAAATTTTTCTTTTATCAGTGGGTCGGTTTTAAAACTAAGTTTCGGAATGAGGTCCCGAGTTCTGGAGCCGTTTTAAGTGGTGATATTGGACTGCGCGCGGTAGGTTTAACCATGCGGGTCAGCCGTGCGGGGTACCCCGGGTATCCGGTAGTAGGCGCGCGGGCTGCACACGGTTTTTCAGACGATGCGGGTAACACCGTGCAGGTTGGGTGTGTTTTAGTTTTTTTTTTAAATTAAAATAAAAGAAAATAAATAAATTAAAATTAAAACCTATATAACTCTCCCTCACCCCCCCCCCCCAACGCGACGCACCCCCCCTCCCTTCTCTCCCGCGAGCCGCGCGCAACACCCCTCCTACGGCCTCCTCTTCGACGCTGTTTCTTCCCGGTTTTCTTCTCGGCTTCTCTCCGAATCATCATGGTCGGTGCGAAGGTTCTCTTGGGGTCCCTTGAGGTGCGTTCCGGTAACCACCGCCGAAGGCGAAGCGGTTCAGGTGGTTTCGGTTCGTCGCCAACGTTGCGAGGGCGTTGGGTGGTTTCACTTCGTTTCTCGTTGTCGCTAACACCCGAGTGTGTTGGACCTTTGGAGTTGGTTTCACCTTGCCAGAGATTAGGTGACTCACCTACGTAGGCATAGGTATGTATTTATATGTATTTGGGTTCCCTCGGCGTGTGTATATTTGTGCATGGCAGCGAATATACACGTACGAGGCTAGTTGTCCCCATTGCATATATAAAAAATGCCTGCGCAGGTGAGCGGAGACAGGCTTATGTATATAAGAATATGTGTAAGGATCCTCTTGCGCATGCTCATGTCCATGCGGAGCATGTGAATAGAGGCTAGGTGTCCTTATACATATGTGAAATCACATATGCATCATGGGGGAGCAGCTGCGGCAGCTTTAGTTAGAAAGCGCCAAGAGCCGGAGTGGACGGATGGATCCACCTGGAGGTAGGGTCCCTCTCCTTTCCCTTTAAATTTAAGTAAAGTAATAGTGAGTTTAATATTGCACTTAGAATTTTAATTATGCAAGTTTAGTTCTGATTAAATGCTTCAGTGCAAATCGTGTGAATTACAGGAATAAGATAAAAGAGGTTGCTTGGTCACTAAACTAACGATTTAATAATAAAACCCCTCTTTCGAGGTGTGCTGCCTTCAATATAAAAATGTAGCAATAGAATTTCATGATTTCCTTCCTTATTTTTTGGCTTATTAACTTTGTTAGGTGTTGAATTAGTTTTAAATTAAATTCTAAATGTCACTAAATGAATTGTTTGATAAAGTAATGACATGTTTTCTAATAAAACTCCTCCAATGGAGGTGAGTTACCTTAAAAATAAACGTGTAGTAGTAGATTTCTTTTTTTGTGATTGCTTGATTAAATGTCTTATGACTCTTTATGCTTGACAATATACTTGATAAATGACATGCTTGTACTTGTGCCTTACTGGTTACCTCAAATGACGTTGCTTCTTGAAAAATAATAAATGATCCATGACACCTCCTAAGTTCATGGCTTAACATGTAATTAGAACTTTTAGGGTAGGGTGTTTACCCTCTTCCCTTTACTTCGACGCTTATGTCATGCCACATCTTGTTCCGCTTGTCGCAACCTTCTGACGATGCCTCATTATTTCTTATTGAAATGCTTGGGTGGTTCGCTCATGCTCATTGTGGCCTTCGTTTATGGTGAAGCCCATCCTAGGTTCTCGCCTTGCCTCTTGGCCACCCCTTTGGGTGTGCCCCGCCTAAATTCCCCCTTTTCCTTGTTCTTTAAGTTATAAATTTAATGTGATAGATTGAACTAAATGCCTTTCTTGAACAAGTTTTTTAGCTTGTACCATTTAATATCATTAATCACCTATCATAGAGGCATGTTGATGCCATACGCTTTTGTTTACCTTCTATTTCTCATGCAAGCTCCAGAATGTTGAAAAAGGATAATTAATTATGAGAATTGATTATAAAAAGTTTAGATCTGATTTGGATAATTAAATGTGAAGAATTAATTATGAAATGAGAATTGTGTCGACTGATTAATTAATTGATAAATGGTAATAAATAAATGAGATTATGGGTCCTAGACATGGCGTTCTAGACCGATTTAAACATTGGGTTTGGACATGGCGTTCCTTCCCAATGGTTATCCAAGCTTGTGATATAAGGTGTTAGACATGGCGATCTACACCAAATGTGATTCGGGGTGTTAGACATGGCGATCTACACCAAATGAGAATTGGGGTGATTGACATGGCTTTCAACACCAAACGAATGATAATAATGATTTATGAAAAGAATGAGAGATGTGGGTAAAACCCGAGTGAATTGTGATCAAATAAAGAAAGGTAAGAATGAATGGATTTCCAGTCTGAGTTGAAATGATAAGTGAATAAATAGAGTAAGTGAGCAAAATGATAAAAAGTGTTTTTATGCTTGAACCAAATTTACTTGTGTTGTTTTAAACAGGTTCATATCCCGGCTATGGGCTGAGGCAGGTATTTCCGTCAGGTGTCCTTTTTGGAACCTGGACGGGCGTTTATTGTTTGTATTGTATCGTTATTGTTCGAAAATACCAGCACTTTGTTTAATTATATTTCATGGTCTAGAGTGGGCTAGACCCCAGTGGTTATGGCCTACTGAGATATATATCTCACACTCTACTCGGGCTGCCATTGCACTGGGGTACCCGAGTAGATTCCATTTGGTTTCAGGACCTTGTTGTTGTTGTTTCTTGTACTTGGAGTTAGGAGAAAAGGACCGAGTTGGGGCTCGGGATGCTCATAGAGATCACCCTCGGGTCTTAAGACTTTTGTTCATTTACTTCTGCATTGATGTGTAAGTATATCGCGTGATTTAATTCTTCCATTTTATCATTAGCATGTCATGCATGCATCTCTTATATAAACTGTCGTTCGCAAATTTTATTCAAACCTTACAAATGAAAAAAATGTTTTCCGCTGCTTTCTTATTATTTACACTACTTCTGTTGCTGTATTTTTGGCCCCTTTTCTCCACTTTGATAAGAGGGTATAGTCTCCCCCCTGACTTACCTTACACCCTCGCCGCTAGTCGACAACCTCTGGCATAAGGGGAGACGCGCTTGAGGCCATGTCGCGGGCCGGCTCAGGTGACTCGGGTGTCCGATTTAGGGTCGACCTGGGTTTGTTCATGACAATTATGGATTCCTATGGGGTCAAAATTTATATGGTGGTTTTAATATACCAGGGAATTTAAATTGGGAAGTATAATGGGTGTAAAATGTTGAAAAATGAAGAAGTTATAAAAGAAACAAAATTTATTTTTAAATCTGGAAATGGGCTCACGGTTTGGCCCAAATTTTAAAAACCCGCCATTTCCACCAAAATGCATGGAAAACCCCCATAAAAATCAAGGATGGAAATTAAATGAAAAATAACTTTAAAATAATTCATTTATGTGACAATTCTACCCACCATAAAAACTTTCCGCCCTCAGAAAGCCATAGCAAGGCCAAAGGAAAAAACCAAACCCAACTGAAAGGCCAAAATGGACTCATTTTCCATGTTTTTCCGCCACCGAAAAAGTTAAGATATCTCCAGTTGATCAATCAAGAAATGAATACTCTCACAATACAAAACATACTCCACTTTCCTATAATAATCAAGTACATCTCGAATTCATCCCAAATGAAAAACCTCAAACACCATATGAACAAGACTCAAGCAGTTTACCCAAACAAACAACAACATCGAACGAGGTTACACTAACCTTACTTTAACTAAAAAATTGGGAGCCTTCAAATTCCAATGTTTACCCATGGAAGATGATGGTAGTTAGATATCTCTAAATAAGACTAACTATATCCAATCCAATACCAAGGACAAAACTGACTTACTGATACGAGGAGACACAAATGGGTTCCCCACCATAAGAGACAACTTGAATTTTCCCGAGACGGAATCAGGACACTAATAGGGGGAGGCCCAAATGGACTCCCCGGAATAAGGGGTATAATCTTATTAGATTTTTCCAAAAAAAAACTTACATGAGACCCATAGTGGTTCTCCCCACCATGAGAACCAACCATCTAAACCGACTAGCACAGTCTGATACGAAAATACCCCAAAATTTAAAGAGTCGGCATGGTCACATGGTTAGTCTGCACGGTTTGGGAAACCATGCACTAACTGTGCTAAGAATTATATCCAAAGGGGAAACTTCACATGGTTACATGGACCAAGGTGCACAGTTGGGTGGATACTATGTGATAGGTACTGTCTCTTATTGCGTGATTCTCTAGGTTGGCACACAGTTACTACTAACTGTGCGCATACAGTGCGCATTAATCTTCCTAGAACAAATTTAAAACTTTTCTCTAAAAAATCGAAGGAAACTAAAGGGAGAGAGTATTTACTTAGACTACAACATGGAAACGAGGTCCTCTCACCTCTACCAGTAAATGGGAACAACTAGAACAAGATGATGACACCAGAGGTTTAAACTCTTCCTATCTTTTATACTGAGGATAGGACTTTGTACAAGGGTTTGAACAACCCTGTTATTTCCCCTGACTACGTGTCAGATTCTCTCTGGGGCCTATGGATGGAGCTCAAATGATTGAAGCATCTTTGGCCTCATATTTAGGCTTTGGAAACCCCCTGAATATAACTTCTTCTTCTGATGATAAAAACAACTACACCATAGTCCCCAATAAGTTTACCAAGACATAACACATTCCCAACTCACCTTTCCCTAACCCGACATATCACTAAAATAAGGGCTTAGAAGATTCACACACATCACACCTTGTTTCTTTGGGTGAGGAACAATAGAAATAAAGGACACATATAATCACCTTTTTCTAAAACATAGGATTTTGAAGTTTTTTCAAAGGAGATATACTCCCAACATAACAAAGACTCTCAGAGGATTTTACGACTTTCACCTTTATAGTCAAACGAGCACATGACATCATAAGGCATGACCGAACATGACCATTGTGACTGATAGAAATAATACATGGAAACGGACCTTATGCCAAGTCCCCAAACAACACACAATTCCAAAAAGTGTCCATAATAGCCTCTTATGACTATATTTCCTACACTGGCGGTTTAATGTGAACTCCTGCTTCAAAGAGACTATGAAGGACCCAGAGGCCCACTTGTACACCATCTAGACACTCATCCACACTAACAACCCCAGACCACTTCCACCTTCAACAAATCAAGTAACTTAAGATACTAAGGTTTATTTCAACCTTCCACGAGCACTCTCCCACTACAAGAGGATTCACAAATCAAATAAAGAAAATGGTGAAAAATCAATCTCCAAATATTGAGAAAAATATTCCTTATATTGATCAACATGAGGATTTTCCAATGGAAAAACAATCTGGGTTGCACTTCAGTCGTTCACTAACCCTTAATGGGGGTGTACCTTATTTAATGATAGAACCTAAGGACCCAAAAAAATATGGTTCATTGGTTAAAACGTGCCAAAAACAAGATCCAAACACATGAAGGGAACCACCATAAAGGCACCCTGGAACATTTCTCAGAAGATACCATTAACCGGCCCTTCAACCCATCTTACTGACTGAACACAAACCCAAAACACCATTCAAACAAGAGGGGTTCTTGGACTCAAAACATCCCACAACATCAAAATTTTAAAAAAAACACATAAAACACACCATCCCAAATCATTAATCAATACATCATGTTTTCCTTTAAAACATTTCTTTTGAAAACAAATGGTTCAACGGTTATCATATTCACTAGTGGTACCCCATGGGCCTCACACATGCATATTTTTGTGCCACTGGTAACCCTCCTCATATCCATATTGGCACTAATCCAGTCATTCCATTAGCCATCCATAATCCCATATAACCCCATGCATGTGGTCACACATGGAAATACCAAAGGTTAAAAAAAATCCTTTCCACTTTTCAAAACCAAAATAGTCAACCAATACTTTCTTTTTTTCTCAAGACTACTAACCACAAAATCAAAATCCCAATTTACATCTTACAAAAATTTTCAGAAAAACACAACCATTCAAATAAGAACTCAATTTAAAGTTATTAACACCAATTTCAAAACACCTCATCCCATTAAAATGCCTTTCAATTGTTTAGAAAACTCTATTGGAAATACTTTTTCAAAACCAACTTTAACATAGTTCCTACTTTCAATTGAGGTGTAAACACACCATGTTCCCTTTCAAAACAATTATAAGATTTCAGTTCCATCATATAAAAAATCAAAACCTTACCTATATATTAGAAAATAATTTCACAGAAAGTTTAAACTTCTTAAAACCATGTCATTTTTTCTTTAAAACCAAACTTCCAATATTTTTAAACTAAAGGACACAAGACAATGTGAGAGGAAACTAGTTTTGGTGGATGACTTGGACATATGGTTGGATACCATACTCCAATCACTTCACCATCACATAGAGTGTTT
Source organism: Viscum album (assembly GCA_963277665.1). Lineage (NCBI taxonomy): Eukaryota > Viridiplantae > Streptophyta > Magnoliopsida > Santalales > Viscaceae > Viscum > Viscum album. The sequence continues at coordinate 1,886,800,458 of OY728132.1, forward strand.
TAGGTAAATATCCCTAGCTCCACATGGATTTACAGGCCCTGCGAGCTCACTCAGACTATTAACCCAACTCTCTTTTCATTTTCCCTAATCATCATCAAACCAAGAAAACCAAAGGACTCAGATAAGTCCCAACTTCCCCTGGTGACTTGAATCCCATTATGAGGTGTGGTGATTAGGCACACTACCCATAACTGGAATTCCAATTCCCAACAATCCTAACTCCAAACTATCCCTACTGCTCCCCAAATAACATGACCCAAAGAGTTAACCTGAACCTCCCTTTGATACCATTTTGTCATAAACCAGATCTGTTCGCCATCAAAACTAGCACCCAACACGGTACGCAACAAGGTCTGAAGGGTGTTCATGGTCCCCATGAGCTGGAACAAGTTCTTGGGTATCATAAACTGAAAATTGTGAACGATTTACCTGAGTTTATAAACTTAAAACAACAAATAAACCCAATAAAACAAATCTGGATTTTTCAAATAAATCCATCCTTTACAAAATTTTAGAACTGAATTACATGGTTTAAAACAACTATAAAAGACTATAACAAATGATTAAAACCAAAAATTACCACCCGAGAACCATCCTCATGGCAAGAGGCACCACCCTCAATCAATCTCCATAAGACATCACCACGAAGGATCCGCTAGAAACCCAAACCACTGGCACTAAAAACTATACCCAAACCTGCGACTAAAAAAACTAAGTCTACTTACACCCAATGGTGTAATTAGGGTGTGATCCAAATCCTAATAAGATACCACCACTAAGAGATTCTATGTGATAAACATTTAGAGATTAAAATCATGCTAGTTTTTAAAACATGAAATGCTAGCTACAATTTCTAAAAGAGAAAACTTCAAATAAAAATAGTTTTCAAGTGGGATAATTTAAAGAATCAACACTTTTAAAATAAATTCAAAAGCTTTTGAATTTTTCATCTAATCATACCATATTACGATGGGAATAAAAAAGTAACTAATGAGGACAAGCAATGGTAAATAACCCCTACGCACTAGCTTATTGTGGGTCCCAGGTACCTCGTATCTTGGTGAAAGTAACCGTCACAAATATCTGTTATCATGCACGACCCACTATTAGGGAACAAAACCATAACCTATTGGTCCCCCGTAATTATCATCATAGTTTAGTTGGTGTTGTAAGCGTCAATATTGCTATGTGAAACTGAGGCCAAACCCCACGGGATCACTAGCATACTAGTACACGTCCACCCACCTAGATACTCGGGTTTCCCTCTTGTACTCAAACAATTTTAACAAGACAAGAAATATAATTTTCACATTCAAATATCACTTTCACATCACAAATTCACCATACATCCCACATGTACATCACATAAGTCACATCATCCCCCTTTTTATTCAAATTTATTTTGAAATCAAACTCACACCAAAATAGCCCACAACACTTTTCACATTTCTTTAAAACTTCCACAAATCATTTAAAAAAACTATAAAACCTTTATAATATAGTGAAAATAACATAATATCCCACATACATGTCACATAATACTCCTTTCACAATAAAATTCATTTTTCACATCACACCCTCACAAAATAGCCCACACCACGTCCACATCTCTTTCACACTTTAGTAAATCCTTTAAACATTTTTATAAAATATTTACAAGATGGAACACATCAAAAAATAGCCCATTTCACGTTTAAAATGGACCATTTCAAAATATACACAAACCAAAACAGTTTTCCAATATGGTTTCACCTCTTACATAAATCATTAAACCATTCAAAACTTTCATAGAACAATTCTAAGTAGTATACCCAATCTATGCACATGAAACTCATTTCACAACCCTCTTTCCAAGCCAAAATCACACCAATACCAACCCAAAACATAATTTTCATCCCTAGAGACATTTGTTAAACCACTCACAAGTGTCATAAAATTACCTCGAATAACACCACAAAATATATACATGAAAACATACATTTTCATAAAATACTCTCAAGAAGTATAATAAGGTTTTACACATCAAACCCATTAAAAACCCCTCTTTAAAACCCAAAAGCACACCAATACCATACCAAAGAAGAATTAGAATCTCAAACAGCATTTACTAAACTACTTGCATATGTTAAAGAATAACCCAAATAATACCACAAGAGTTCCACATGGAAATACACCCAATTTAAATTAAAATGAAACTATAGAATTAAATGCTTAACCAAATCCATAAAAAACAGTTTTCTCACCACACATAACATATGAGGAACATGAAAATTTAGTAAAACAATCAAACTAACTCATCAAAAAATGTTTACACGTGGAATCACCTACCTTTTGAGTCAAAACCCTTGAATCTTGGTGTGAAACCTCAACTGCACCTCAGCCGCACTACAAGGAAGTGAAAACGAACCCTAAACCATAATATTTAACCAAAAAGACCCCAAATAAAACTATAGGTATGAACCCTAACTTCTATAAACTCTATAAATTCATGAAAGAGTGAGGAAACCCTAAGGAGAAGTAAGGAAATGAAGAGAGAAACACTTACTCGAATAAATATTGAAGAAAACGACCCAAATACACCAGTATCTAAATTTCAAAACAACCCTAAATGAAAGTGATATTTTAATAAGGCTAAGGAGGTCATATAAGAACTGAAATGGTAGAAAAATAGTAAAAATATAAGTGGTTATGAAATAATCAATTTACCTTGTCAAATATGGGAAATTTTTAAAATTCTTAGACATTTCACCCAAATTCACAATGAAAATGAACTCCAAAGAGGGGGATGAGAGCATGGGGACTCGCCTTAGGTAAGTGGTCTCAGGTGAGAGTTAGAATCTCTGAAAAAACTTCAAAATTGAATGAGATATTAAATAATTAATAAAAATATTTAAAGCAGGAAATGGGCTTTCGGGATGGCCCATCACCTTAATAAAAAACTCAATTCCATCATTATTATGGATGCTTGTGGGGTCCAAATTGATATGGTGGTTTTAATATACCAAGGTATTCCAATTATAAAGTGTAATGGGTGTAAAATGTTGAAAAATTAAGGATTTATAAAAGAAAAAAAATTATTTTTAAATTTGGAAATGGGCTCACGGTTTGGCCCAAATTTTGAAAACCCACCATTTCCACCAAAATTCATGGAAAACTCCCATAACAAAGAAAGGATGGAAATTAAATGAAAAATACCTTTAAAATAAGTCATGTATGTGACATTATTAATTATTTCATTCTACTTCAATGGTATTCATTGCAAAGGAATTTCCTTATTCCTTTTATTTTGAAAGTTGTTGAGGTCTATTTTCTTCAATAACCATTGGAAGAGGGCATCAATTTGTATAATACCTATACTCATTAAATTCAAAAAATTGGACATTCCTCCCCTAAATTTTGTTTCCCGCCCGTTTCATCTTACCCTGACAATCATGAGCTCAATGTCCCTTCTTCCCACACTTAAACATTCACCTATTCATATTAGGAAAGTCATTGGATGCTTATTCCCATATTTTTTTCATATAAGTGATTGATATTTATTCCCTATTTGTGATTTATCAATTAAGTTACCATAAAAACCCATTTTAATTTTCTTTTCTCTAAAACTATTAGAATAATGAGGGTCTCTTACTTCCATTTTAACCTTAAGTTCACATAAAAAAATTATTCATAGCTTCTAAAGTCTCTTATAGCTAATTCCTTTCAAAGACTTGGTTTTAGGCCACCAAAGGATTGTTCAATCTTACTTTCAAAGTTACTGATAATAATTTAGTAATACCACGAATGTATCATGAAGTTGGACTTATAAGTACTAATATATTCATCCTCATTTTATTTTAGATCAATAAATTATCTCTCTATTTTATTATTAATATTATAAGGGGATTATTTAGTGAAAAAAAAATTCTGAAACTCTTCCAGCACTATGGAGTTGATATTCTCATCTTTCCTTGTATTCTTGATTAAGTTCCACCATGGATCAGTATCACATTCCAAATGATAAACATATAATACTAAATTTTAATGGTTCAAGCACCGAAGAGACAAAAGTATCTTATCTATTGTGTTGATCCACTACTCAATAATTAGTGGATCAAAAGACCTGCTAAAAGACAGTGGATTTTGTCTCATAAAGGAATCAATAACATGTTTATCTTTCCTTTTTGTGTTTGGGAACTCAAAATGGTTCATGTTATTAATCGTATCTTGAGATATTCGGGTGATTATAGCCACAATATTTTTTACCCCATCACCAATTACATTTGTTTTATCATTGAAATAATCACTATATTTTCTGTTGCATCCATTATTAACTCAGTTCTTGCTAGCTCTATCCATTACTAAAACAAAAATAGCTAACATAATAAATGAATAATAAGCATCATAATAGGATTATGAAAAATTAAAATTCAATATGTCTTACATTATGAAACCATCATTTTATCTTTCAATTATTTTAGTTCTAACTATATCACTCTTGGTTAAACCTATGTTTCTTTAGGTTTGGTTCATTAATTCCCTTAATCCTCTCAAATAATTATCCCAAATTAATATTCAAAACTCAAAAATATTGAAATTTATGCTCCCAAAATTCAAATTACCCTTAATCCATAAAAACAATTATCAATTAATATGTACCTTAACTTATGAATATCTATATTTTAATATAATTTATATATGGTCATTTTTCTATTAGGTTTTCTTACTTATTTTTTTTAAATTCCTCATAATGGTCATAAAGAGATTGTGATTCACTAAATAATATCCCTAGTAGTGTAAAAATAGGTGTATAGTTAGGCCTATTTGTCATACATTAGGTGATGATCAAGTTAATAACTAACTATAATTTTTAGTTTTATTACCCCTAGGTGAATATGTGGTAGATTCTGCATCCACTTGTAGTATCTAAAAAGGGATTTCATTTATAAAAAAAACTAAATATTTAAGTCTTTACCAAAAATTTTGGATGTTATCATATATTAAAACTTATCATTAGGTTTTCCACTAAAGTTATATCATCTGAATTCCCAAAAATAAATAAATTAATCACTAAAAATAACTAAAACATGATCTAATACTAACTGAGGCACCTCAAAACTGCACTCTTAGATGTGGAGTTAAAAAATACTTTATTTAAACATTAGATTTGATACAATATTAGGAGACTCAAGATAAACATAATTTTTTTTAAATAATTTTCATAAGTTAAAAAAAGGTTTCATTTCACATTAATCACACGATCTCAAGAATGAAAGGTTCAGTTTCTTTGAGGATCAACTATATAAGAAAATTATTTTATGATGCTTATGAACATTTCTCCATAATCAAACCATGCTAATTACCATCTATAATCCTCATAGTTTATACTCATTTTCATAAACTTAGGAATGAAAACATAAGAAAGGGGTGGGATTAAATGATTAATAAGGGAAAACATTTCATCAAGGGTTATATTATAATAATATGATAAAACATGAGTATATGAGACATATCCTATTAAAAATAACACAGGACAATAAGAGTTTTCAATAAGTCATGATATAAGGACATTTATTCTCAAATGAAAAAACATATATTATTTTATAATAGTGTCGAAACATAAGATAATAAACATGATCCAAGATGAATAGCCATAATTATATGGCATAAATTTGTGAAAAAATATAATAATAAACTATGACACAAACATAATCATAGAAAATATTGTGAATAAGGATACTCTCATAACATTCGTGAAACAAACTTGTGAACAAATATATCTACATTAAATTCACATAATAACTTGTGAAAAAATATAACAACATCATGTTCACACAATAAACATGTGAAAAAATCTACTCACATCATGTTCACATAATAAAGTTTTGAATAAAGCTACTTGCATCACGTTCACATGAAAAACTTGTGAAAAAAGATAAATGTATCATGTTAATGGAATAATTCATCATATTATGTGATATTAAATCTTAATTGATGTATTAGAGGGAAATATAGGGTCTCATTCATCATTCTAATAATTATCCATACATGAATGTTCATATTTAAAAAATCACTTAATTAACACATGAAAAGAAGATGAGTTTTCAAGAAAAAATCCCAAGAATATTTCATAAAACATTTAGAGAAATCAGGTTTATGGTTTCATAATAAAATGTCCTCAGTGAAACAAAATAATCTATAAAGGATGTTTACATTGATGAAAAAACACATTTCTAAGAAAAAAACTTTGAATAGTACCACATAAGAATGGATCAAGAATTTGAGTGTTTGTTACTAAAATTTTAAACCCCAAAAATAAAAATTGTATCAAGTAATTTAGAGGTAAATTCATGAAAATAATTTCCAAAGTAATAAATCCTTTTGAGATAAATAAAAAATATATAAATAAAACTCTGAAATAGTATTAGAAAAAAATATAACATTTTCATAAAATAATAAGTTACGTGTCACTTTCAAAATTAATTTTTGATAGGTGAAGTGATTTTTTTTAAACACTTACTTTTAAAAATAAGCTTTAATAATATATCTTTAAAATACATAATGGTTATCTAAATGGAGTGTTTAGTGTGAGATAAAACATCTAATTATGAAAGGATGGAAAAGCTTTTTAATATTTTGAAATACCTTTTTTGAAAACCCACATCATAAAAAGAGTACTAAACCTTTATTTTGAAAATAGTAAAATATAAATATAAATTCCACATGAGATAACACATAATTAGGTTTCCAAAAAATGAGAACACTGGTGGAAAGATAAAATATGGGCATGGAAGATAAATCATCATTACAGATAATGTGAATTATTCTTAACAATGTCATAATTTTATGGGGAATAAATTATTCAAGGAGGAAGTTTTGAAAAAAAATCATTTTCCTAGAGATAATATAATTTTCAATATAAAATCTTAGTTTGGAAGAAACCAAGCATAGAATAAAGAAGTTAAATATGAAATATTATAACTCAAATAAGGGGAATTTGAGTGAAAAATCCCTTATAACTTAATTATATTTTGAAATGTAAACCCATTAAAGGTATAATATAATTTGGATTTTTAAATACCTTTAATTTCATAAAGATATTATAAGAAAACATACATGTTTAGTATATAAACCACACAAAGTTAAACAAGTGGTGAATATGGCATACATCTCAAAGAATTAAAATTGAGATGAGAATCCCTTACCTTGTATTCCCGCTTAGTCAAAAATGATCTTACTTACTGTATAACAAAAATAACTCTCTTAATCACTTATTTTATAACCTTATTCATATATATTACCTTTTTTACTATTAAATAATAATTATTTATTATATATTTACTAGTTATTTATATTTTATTTTCATCATTGGAAGTTTTTGAATTTTAATTATTTTGCACATGATTTGTAATGTTGATGTTTATCCCCCTTCTTTAATACCAAGTCCATCATTCCTAGGTTATTTAAGGTTTTTGAATATATGTTTTATAATGACTTATAACATTCCAATTTCTTTTTATGATAGTTTTGGTTATGGTACTTGGAGTTTAAATCAATGACGTTCTTGTTTCAGTAATTTTTAACGAACAAAGTGTGGTATATTAATATAACCTTTCATGTAACTTAAACAAAATATCATTTTCTCATTGATGTTTAATAATAACAATAGTTAATTTTCCATATTATTCCATGATATAAATTAATTTCATTGTTCACATAGGTGGTTAAACCGACCTAAACAAGAAGGTTTCGGGTTCTTTCTTTTCAGATAGAGCTATGATTTCCACTAGAAATTCGACCCCCATCCCTCTATAGATATTTGGGTATGTTTTTTGGGTCTTACCCTTCCTTCCAAAAATCCCACAATTATTTAGATGTTGGATAATCTCATCATAATATTTTTGTACTTTGATAAGAGATCGAGATCCTTGTGTCATCCTATTGCGTCCCACATATGTTTGGAAGTTGACATCTCAAAGCCCCTATTGAAGCTATTTCAATCGAGGTTGGTGAAGTGATTTGTTTCCATCAACTAGTGGTATCTGAGAATTAGTTTGATTTTTATTTGTCATTTTATTTCTTGGTTCACCTAAAAAAAATTTCACTCGTCTCACATATCAATACCAAATGGGGCTAAGAATTCTTCTTATTTGAGGTGAGATGTGGTTAGAACCATGCAGTCAATACCGATGGAGGGGGAGACTCGGATCAGCTCCTCCACACAATCCCTTTATTTTTTCCAAAATATTTCGTTTGGGGGTATTAAATTCAGGATTTTACTCATGGTGTTTGTCTGAGATCACCCCTCTCTACACCAGTTTAACATGTTGTGGAATAAGTGGATGAAGGAGCTGCTCCAATGCAGAATACTACCGATCAGCGAGTCTCCCCTAGATCAACTCAGCTTCTGAAATACTTTCAGCCCTTTCCTAAACTATTGGTTAGTGATTCTCAATAGGAAGGATGGAAGATGGTGGTCCCTAAGTATAAAATGAAGCTCAATGGTTCCAATAATCGAGATGATGTGGTGGTAGGTGTCCAAGAAACTGACTCATTACCGGTCTGAGATGGAGAGCAGGATAGTCACATGAATGATGATGAAATGTATAGTAATTTTTTAGTGGAAAGTTTTGAGTGTATGCGTGGTAGAGGTATTTATATCCTAAGGAGGAAGAAGGGTTATAAAGGAACCCAGGACTTAGAGGGACACATGGTTCTTAAGGGGAAAAATCCAAAGGGCATAAGGACTACTCTTACTTGCCTAAGCCAATGGTGACAAGTTCAGTTAAAAAGGAGGGGACAACAAGGAGGGTTTGGTTTCTAAGGAGAAATAGAATACAGAATTTTCCAATAACTTAGTGTCACAGGAAGTTGTACCCACCAAATATTTGAAGAGAAAGTCTAAAATTGTGGAATTCTATAATCGATGGGTGAGTATGGTTAAGAAATTGATTAATTTAGCATAATATCATTAGTACAAAAGCATAATGATATTATTTAGATGTTTCAAGTTGGTGAGTTATATTTTAATAGAGTTTTATAAATAATAAAAGTCTATATGAAAAATGAAATATGTTTCTTCATAGAGGCGGTAGTCCGCACATACACACGGGTGATGTGCTCGTTTTCCATAGAAAAAAACAAGGTAGGTATTAGTTTATATTTCTAGAATATTAATAGTTATTTTAATATGATATTTATTCATTAAATACCCAATTTAAACTATCCATGAAAATTGGTTATGAAAAATGGATTGTGTCACTTATGGAGGCGGTAGTCCGTACGTAAGACATGCGGCGTTTTCATTTTTCGAATGGTTGGGAGGAAGGTAGAAAATGTTTTTCACATTAACATAATAATATTTATATATAATTATAATAATAATTTAATTGTTTCAACATGGTAAGATTATATTCATAATATTTATAAGAATAAATAATGTAAAATAAATGAAAAAAGGAGTAATTGATAATTTTACCAAACTTCTTTGAAGATCTCCTTTGAAAATTAGATTAAGGATTTGAGAGGTGGTATTTTGATAATACCATAACCTCTAGGACATGTATAGTAGTGTTGGGAGTTATTTTTTTATATTTTTTTCAAATTTAGGAATCTTGGGGTGTGAGGATAAGTGGGGTGGTGATGGATCCTTTTATAAGGGAGAGGAGTGGTATTTTTGTAAAAATATAAACGATAAAGTCACTATTCAATAAAAGTGGATCTAAAAGTGTGAAATAATGGAGTGGGGATGGGGGAGGTTTATAAATCCTCAAACATGAATTTTCACACATGTTTTAATTCTTTTACTATTAGATTTTTTACTTTTATCATTTTTGGTTTTACCGTGGTAACTAGTTTTTACCTAAGTAATTTAATTTTAATGACTAAAAATATAATAGGAATTATTAAATAATTTGGACCTAATGATTCCAAATATGAAATAATTTTTTAAAAATAAAATTTTTAAGGTTGATAAAAAGTAATTTTAATATTAGAACACATAATGCATAAAAACCATTTTTAGAAAAAGTGTGTTTTTATGCTTAAAAAATATTATTAAGATAAAACTATCAATATTGTTGATTTACATGAAATTAATTGGTTTGTTATTAACCAAATAAGTTTTATTTGGATTTAAAAATAAGATAAAACCTAATTTTACCTTGTGGATACTTAGTTAAAAGAAACATGCCAAAAATAGTTTTTATTAAAGAAATATATTACTTAAGTTTCCAAAATATTAAACATGGGGTTTATAAATTAAAAATTGAATTTTTTAAATGATTTATTTTAATTTATAAATATATAATTTTTATAGAAAAAATATTTTATAAACTTTCAAATCATTCTTTTATTTTGACAAAGTCATAAAAGTGGCAGTATTTGTAAAATCGGTATTTTTCACTATTCACCCAAAATTCAACCTTTTCAGAAGAAATTCAAAAAATCATCCTAAGATAATTTTGACATACTAAAATGAAAAATGAATTTAATTTTATAAAATTCAAATTCAAAAATTTATAAATTAAGTTAAAAAATACAAAATATAAATAAAAACAATTTTATTAAAAAATAATGTTTTTAAGTGTTCTTAATATTATTTCATATCAATTTATAATTTAAATAATGTTAATATATTAGTTCATATATAATAATATTTTAAAATTTTTCAATTTAATTTATTATGATAAAATATTAAACACTTTAAAAAATACTTATTTGAGAAAGAACAATCATTTTTAATATTAAATCATATTGATCATTTATCTTGTAAGTGTAAGAAACTTTAGTCGAGTGATATATTTTTATTCACTAGAAGTTTTATTATTATTATAGTTTTCTTAATAATATTCATCTAATATTTTATGGATCATTTTAGTTTGGTTTTGTGTGTGAAGAAACCTATTGAACACATTAGATTTATTTTAAGGAAAGATATATAGTAAACTCTTAGGGTGTTACATGGGGTGATCTTGATGCATCCATGGAATTTACTCAAATGTTAAAATATGTTCAAGTAATTTCATCTATTTTCAAACATTTTTTAAATTTTTGGTTGAGTTTGTATGCATTTATCACATAAATGCATTTGATTCTTCACACCTTTTATCATACAAAATGTTCATGATCAATGTGGATGGGAGACTGAATAGTAACGTTTAGAATTTAGTATACCTTACAATCATAGGATTCTATGTTAACCATATAATATTACTAACACATAACAATATCAGTATATGATTTAATATTATTACCCAAGGTTGGGCTACCTTATCCATCCAATGGCCTGAAGGCCTTCATTTTTTATTGATTTTTGATAATCCACCTTTCAAGGGGTGAGGTGGAACCCTTATAAGGCCCATAGGCGTAAGTATTACATGGCTCGTAGGACTTAGAGGAATTCATTTCCCGTAGGCTTTAAACATTACATACAACCCAGACTAACTACTTAGAACTGCTCCTCCCCAGCATCTTCATCCTGAAATCATCTCTCCACCTTCGCATGGCTATTCGACTAGGCTATCCCTTGCATGCACATACTTGTCCCGATGGCAGGTGTCATACCCTCTCATTCTTGCAATCTGTGTAGCTTTTGCTGTGGTGAAATCTCTTTTCTCATCCTCCTATAGATCTTGTTCCTTGTAGGTTGTCTGGTTTGCATCTACACTTAAGGTGTCCCTAAGGCCTTGAGGTGGCCCAAAGGCCTTACTGGCCTGAAGGCTTGGGTGGTTCAAAGGCTTTAAAGGATTCGAGGACCAAATCGGTGGCTTGAAGGCCCAAACGAGGGAAAATTCACGGCTGCTACAGTTCCAAACAGTGCCTGCTACAGTTCCCACTACAGTACTTGCTATAGTACTACACAATTCTTGCTACATTACTACTACAGTACCTCGAAAATTATGCATCTTCTTGGATTTGATCCCGAGTCACCTGGATTCACTTAAGAGTCCTCACCAACCGGGCTAAGGCTCATGTGCGGTTGAGCTATCTTATGATATCCTGATATCAAAAGAAATTTTATACCCAAATAGCATGTTATATGCATGGATATCATACTATATGATATCCCCATAGCATCACTTATTATATAGCCAATATGAATCATATATATATAGTGTTTAGATCATATATCTATTAGGTATGACCCTTATACATAGAGATCCAAAATAGTGGGTGATGGATATTTCAACTAGAATTGAAAATCACGTGGACTAATTATTTCTAATTAACATAAGACATGAGATTTTAGAATCAATATTTGATGATCAGTTGGGGAAATGAGTTATGAATGTGTTAAATATTTCATAGGAAGTTGGTAAAGTAATGTGTTAACCAGTGTTTCACAAATATTTGGTCATAATGGAGTGGAATTAGATATGGGATAAATCATTCATTAAATGATTAGTGGGTATTATGGGTCTAGCAAGAGACTCTATGAGAAAATACAATTCCTATGGTTTTAGTGTTATAGAAACCCATCTATATCCATGAGGATTTGTTAGAATAAGAAGCAGATATCTGGATTTCCATTATGCTCCTCAGGTATGAGAACACGCATGGTAGAGATTTTGTAATGACCCTGGATTTTGAGGTAAGTTATTATTGGTATTTTCAAGTTTTGAAATTAGTTTTACATCAATTTTTACCCTATGAATAGGGTTATTAGGAGTTGATATAGGTTTTTTGGAGAAGGTTAAGGGTGTTATTGGTGTTAAGTATTAGTTGAAGACACTGGGTACTTACTGGGAAGCATCAGGTTCCTGATAGAGCTGACAAAGGTAACATAAAACCCTAGCCTCGTCTACCACATGGTCGATGACCTAACATGTCATGACCCCCCCTATAAGGGCTCCCCTCATAGACTGATAGTGAAGAGGAGTGACCCACAAGTCCCAACTCTAGTAGTCCCAAGGTTAGCAACTAGCACTGAGGGTATAAAACACTCATATGGGAGGCATTATCCTCAATATCTCTGGATCACATCATAAAACCACAAACCAATCCACCATACTGTAAAATAAATAAAATAAAATCCTATACAATAAATATCCTATATTAATGAATATAAAATGGATACAAACATCTCCAAAGATAAAATAATACCAAAATAAAATCACTTGGAAGCAATCATAATAACCTGAGCTTTGAGCTAGTACTATAACGACCCGAAATTTTGAATAAATCTTGTTTCATAATTTTGTGTGTTATTTTATTTTATTATCTTTTTTATACTCAACAAAAATGTTTCATTTGATAACATGAGTATAATTAAAATAATACCATTGGGTTTTTGACTGTTATATGACCATTGGTCAATATGACCGCTGGAAACTAAACGTTTTGATTATTGTCTCTAAATACAAGTAATCTTGGTTTATTAATATAGAAAGAAGATTCGATGGCCTCACACAGTAGTCTTGGACCAATCGAATCCCATCTAACAAAACTTGGGAAGGAGGTAGCACCACTGGGCTTTGCTCTGGACCAAACCCAAGCTGAACTTCATCGTGTGAAGTTAGAACGGAATCGCCTTCGCGAGAAGTTAAAACTGATAGAAATTACTACTTGTGCGATGTTGGCCGAGCCTCCCTCGGATTCTCTCACCTTAGCACACCTTACACTTAGGTCCTATGCTGGTGTGATAAGGGGCTATGTAAGGAGACCGTAACTGCCTTGTGTAATCATTTATTTTAAATAAAAATTTTGATTTCTTCTTATGATGAAGTTTATGAATTTTCAAATGACTGGATAAATATAGTATGCATATTTTTGATGAATTTTAGAAAAAGGATATTTTAAAAATGTTTATGTAAACCTTAAATAATTAAAAATGTGTAATGATTTTCAAAAAATGGTCTTCTACAATTATGTACAGTATGAAATTTAAATTCTAATAAGATCAACTTAATTTTTGATGAATAGTAAATTATGAATAGTGATTTTATGCTTAGGATTAGTAATGTGACCAAATGGATTAGTAATATCACTTAAATAAAGTATTAATATAATCTATGCACCTTGATTAAGTAATGTGATTCAATAAAATGGTTAAATAACAGTTTCATATATTATTATTCAAGTATTAGTTTTTTCGGGTGAATAGTGTTTTTTAATTAAAAATTTAATTAAAAATATTTAGAAAATTATTTTTATAAAATGGATTTCATTTTTGAACTCAGAGCGTTGATAATATGTTATGGTAATTTTTGGGGATTTTTTTGAAAAAATGAATTTTTAGTGAATAGTGTATTTATTTAAAAATTAAATTAAAAATATTTAGAAAATTATTTTTATAAAATGGAGTTCATTTTTGTAATCAGATCATCGATATTTGGTTAAGGTGAAATTTTGGGATTTTTCTGAGAAAGTTGAATTTTCAGTGAATAGTAAAAAATACAGTTTTAGGGTTTCGGTATGTTTAATGACATCATAACTGTGTCATGATGATGTCATGAGATATTTTTTGGGTTGGATGACCAAAGGTGATGAATGATTGTATTGGGGGCCCCATGTGGCCTAACTTCATGGGAAATATCTTTGGAGGGCACATGGTTTTGAGAAACCCACTTATGAGGTGTCCATTGGCCATTAATGCCTTGTCCCCTCACTTTCCCTATAAATACCAAGCCATTCTCTCATCCTTTGGACTCAAAAATCATTCTCAACGAATTTATGGTCTCCTTACCTCCAAAGGAGTCCTCCCAAGGTTCCCCCAAGCCCTCAAGTTCCAAACCTTTGAGTTATAAGAGTTACGTTTTAAGGTAAGGGATCTGACCCCTCTCTTTCTTTTCAAGTGATCTCTTTTATGTAATTTCTTTTATGCTCCATGTTCTTATGTTGGTGGATGTTATTTTATATTAATTATACTGTCCTTTTTATGTTTATATTATGAGAGACCCCCTCTTACTCTCATCATTTCATTTTATGAAAGTTTAAGTGGCGCCGTTAGGCTGCCGAAATTTTTGTAACGGATTCTTTCACCCTTCTCATTTTCAAGTTCTATTTTTTTGTCAAGTCTTTCAAGTTACTTTTTATTATGTTGGGGTATGATATCTATATCTATCATTATGATATTTTATTATCATATGATGAGAGACCCCATTTGATCTCTTCAATTCAGTATTTTGAAGTTTTAAGTGGCGTCGTTAGGCTGCCGAATTTTTAAGTGGTTCTTTCACCTTTCTCCTTTTTCAAAGTTCTAATTCCATGTCAAGTCTTGCAAGTTCCTTTTTATTTTGTTGGGGTATGATATCTATATCTATTATACTGATATTTTATTATCATATGATTAGAGACCCCATTTGATCTCTTCAATTCAGTATTTTGAAGTTTTAAGTGGCGTCGTTAGGCTGCCGAATTTTTAAGGGGATTCTTTCGCCCTTCTCATTCTTTTCAAAGTTCTACTTTCATGTCAAGTATTTAAAGTTCCTTTTTAATTATTTTGGGGAATTATCTCTATATCTATCATACTGAACTCTTATTTTCACATGATGAGAGACCCTATTTGATATTTTCAAATCATTTTTGTTGAAGTTTAAGTAACGTCGTTAGGCTGCTGAACTTTCATAAGAGAAATCTAATTTTTTTTCTTCCTTCCATGTTTTTCATTTCAAATGGTATGTACTTAAAATTTCATTACCATGTTCGTATATCCTTCTTATTCTGTCCCTCTACTGTTTTATGGGTCATTTGTGAATGTTTGACCCATGTCCCCTTTCTTTTCAATGTTTTCTAAAAACCTGAAACATAGCCGTTATGCTGCAGAATTTTCGTCTCAAAATGCCTCTCTCTTTTCTCAAAATTATTTTATGTTGTTAAGTGAATACTCAAAGCTCTTATTTCTATAGGGTTATTCATATATATATCAAAATTATCTATTTTAAATTCTTTTATTTACATACATGAAACCCGTTTTCCCTTTCCGTGGGTTTAAAGTGACATAAAGATCATGTCTTTAAAGCAGTTTTTAAAACGTTATGATTATGAAATGAAACCCATTTATTTTATGCTATATGGGTTGTTTATGAAATGATTTATGATGATATATGTGGCTCACATGATGATAAATACAAATTTAAGGGTGCGCCCTGATAGCGCCCCAATGCATTGGGTAATGATGTAACCACTAGAGATTACAATTTTCACGATATCTTGGTGAATAACCTTGGTAATTTTCAAATGACACCTTGGGGATGGACCTTGGTGATATGTTCATGATTGTCTATGTTAAATGATGTATCCACGTCTTAAAGTTATGAAAAATTTTATTTTTATTAGGATATTCCACATGATTTCTTTCTCATGCCTTAAAGTTCTTTTTCATGACATAGTTGATGTATCTCAAGTTCACATGTTAAATGTTTCTCTTGTTCCCTTACTGGGCCTTCTGCTCACCCTTTCTTTTGATGTATGTCCCCAGGTTATGAGATGCAGTAATGAACCTAGGATGAACTTAAGGATAAGCCTTTCAAGTGTTTAAGAATAATGTTTTATGTTGTTTTCATGTATTATGTTCTTGGTTTCCAAGACACTAAACCTTAAAGATCCTCAGTTTTGTGTAATGTAATGAAAGTTTATGTTATAAAAAGGTGGGATGCTATAGTTGGTATCAAAGTATGGTTTAGTTATTTGTGGAAATTAGGATATTAAAACTTTAGGAAGAATCCTATAGAAATGTTTATATATATGGAATCTTCCTGGTATTTTGGTGAGTATTGAGTAAGGGGTTTCCAAGCAAATACATCACTGTCTGGATACGAGCAGGTAGAGGTGGCTCTGGCACAGATGTACATAGGGGTAAAACCCGATAACACCGCTTTGAGCTAGACTCGAATGGGAACTGGTACACGACAACGGGCCTTGATGCACTCTTGGTTACGACACTCTCGGGGGATATGCTTTGGTAAATTCATAAGCTTAGTATGAACCATTATTAAAGGAACAAAGATAAAATAAAATAAAGATTCACATAAGGATATATGATCATGGATAACCTAGTTTGAAACCTATTGGATCACAAGTTAGGGTATACTTTTCTTCTACAAGTTATCCTTATATGATTTAAGTTCCTTTTCATGATTATTGGCTAAGTATTTAAGCCCCTAATTATAATTTCTCTTCTTAGTTAATGGTGGGAAATTGAAGAACATGTCCCAACAACCAATGTGATAGGAAATGTGATGATTTCCATATTAATATGACAGAGATGATTAGGGGATTAAAAGATGATTATTATTTTGGAAGACGTTCACTATTTTGGGAACCCTATTTGATCGAGGTAAATAGATTACTACGGTATTTGATTTGATGAGTAAAGGTTGAATTATATTTTGAAGAATCAACGAATTTAAGGTGAACTTATGGTATTATAGGTTACTTATGGAAATGATTGACCTATCTTGGGAAAATATGTTTAGGTTAGTTACTTTGGTTATAAGATGTTAGGATTGGTTGATGTTGTTTGGAGATGAACGATAAAGTTTATCTTGGAAGACTATGTTATCAAGTCCTTCTTGTATTTGGGTTTCAATCTTAGTTTGGGTTATTTTGAGGAATTTTAAGGACAGTTACTTACGGAATGGTCTATGATGAACTCTGGGTAGTACCGTGGAACTTTGAAGATTTAAAAGTAGTTTCCCTTCCTATGGGAATCTTTCTTTTTGAAGAGTTGTTTTATCTTACCCTTTCTGTTATTGGGATAAATGTTTAAAGATAGATAGTTTTTCTTTTGTGGAATACGTGATTCTCTAGAAGATTATTCTTGTGTTTTGATGAGACCAAGTAGTTTTGAATGCTCATCGTTTGGAGAAAAGATTATTTTTGGTATAAACTTATTAACGGATGAAACTCTACATGAAGGTAGGTATATTTCCTTATATTTTTGTTCTATGTAGTAAATGAATTCCTCAAAATTATGAAAAGAAACGTAAAAAAAAACATTATTGGTTTACGTTTCCTACTAGGTAATCAAAGACCATTTACACACATTATAAGTTTGGGATTTTCTTATGGTTAACTTTCTCCTAATCATGTTCTCTATCACTCTCCCTCAGAACTTGACCCTTTGTTTTCTCCTCCATGCCCATGTTTTCCTACATGGAATCCTAGTGTGGGTTAACTCGGGTGACCTTTGTACTTCCCTTTCTTTATTTTAAAGTAATAGTTTTACTGACTCCTTTTCTGATGTGGGACTTTCAATGAAATTTTAAAACCCAATTTTCAAAATTGCGAGGACGCAGTTTCTTAAGGGGGGAAGATTGTAATGACCCAAAATTTTGAATAAATCTTGTTTCCTAATTTTGTGTGTTATTTTATTTTATATTTTTTTTATACTCAACAAAAATGTTTCATTTGATAACATGAGTATAATTAAAATGAGACCGTTGGGTTTTTGACTGTTATATGACCATTGGTCAATATGACCGCTGGAAACTAAACGTTTTGATTATTGTCTCTAAATACAAGTAATCTTGGTTTATTAATATAGAAAGAAGATTCGATGGCCTTACCCAGTAGTCTTGGACCAATCGAAGCCCATCTAACAAAACTTGGGAAGGAGGTAGCACCACTGGGCTTTGCTCTGGACCAAACCCAATCTTAACTTCATCGTGTGAAGTTAGAACGGAATCGCCTTCACGAGAAGTTCAAACTGATAGAAATTACTACTCGTGCGATGTTGGCCGAGCCTCCCTCAGATTCTCTCACCTTAGCACACCTTACACTTAGGTCCTATGCTAGTGTGATAAGGGGCTATGTAAGGAGACTGTAACTGCCTTGTGTAATCCTTTGTTTTAAATAAAAATTTCTATTTCTTATTATGATGAAGTTTATGAATTTTCAAATGACCGGATAAATATAGTATGCATATTTTTGATGAATTTTAGAAAAAGGATATTTTAAAAATGTTTATGTAAACCTTAAATAATTAAAAATGTGTAATGATTTTCAAAAAATGTTCTTCTACAATTATGTTTAGTATGAAATTTAGAGTCTAATAAGATCAACTTAATTTTTGATGAATAGTAAATTATGAATAGTTTTTTTATGCTTAGGATTAGTAATGTGACCAAATGGATTAGTAATCTCACTTAAATAAAGTATTAATATAATCTAGGCACCTTGATTAAGTAATGTGATTCAATAAAATGGTTAAATAACGGTTTCATATATTATTATTCAAGTATTAGTTTTTTTGGGTGAATAGTGTTTTTTAATTAAAAATTAAATTAAAAATATTTAGAAAATTATTTTTATAAAATAGATTTCATTTTTGAACTCAGAGCGTCGATATTATGTTATGGTAATTTTTGGGGATTTTTCTGAAAAAATGAATTTTCGGTGAATAGTGTATTTATTTAAAAATTAAATTAAAAATATTTAGAAAATTATTTTTATAAAATTGAGTTCATTTTTGTAATAAGATCATCTATATTTGGTTAAGGTGAAATTTTGGGATTTTTCTGAGAAAGTTGAATTTTCAGTGAATAGTAAAAAATACAGTTTTAGGGTTTCAGTATGTTTAATGACATCATAACTGTGTCATGATGATGTCATGAGATATTTTATGGGTTGGATGACCAAAGGTGATGAATGATTGTATTGGGGGCCCCATGTGGCCTAACTTCATGGGAAATATCTTTGGAGGGCACATGGTTTTGAGAAACCCACTTATGAGGTGTCCCTTGGCCATTAATGCCTTGTCCCCTCACTTTCCCTATAAATACCAAGACATTATCTCATCCTTTGGACTCAAAAATCATTCTCAACGAAGTTATGGTCTCCTTACCTCCAAAGGAGTCCTCCCAAGGTTCCCCCAAGCCCTCAAGGTCCAAACCTTTGAGTTATAAGAGTTACGTTTTAAGGTAAGGGATCTGACCCCTCTCTTTCTTTTCAAGTGATCTCTTTTATGTAATTTCTTTTATGCTCCATGTTCTTATGTTGGTGGATGTTCTTTTATATTAATTATACTGTCCTTTTTATTTTTATATTATGAGAGACCCCCTCTTACTCTCATCATTTCATTTTATGAAAGTTTAAGTGGCGCCGTTAGGCTGCCGAAATTTTTGTAACGGATTCTTTCACCCTTCTCATTTTCAAGTTCTATTTTTTTGTCAAGTATTTCAAGTTCCTTTTTATTATGTTGGGGTATGATATCTATATCTATAATTATGATATTTTGTTATAATATGATGAGAGACCCCATTTGATCTCTTCAATTCAATATTTTGAAGTTTTAAGTGGCGTCGTTAGGCTACCGAATTTTTAAGTGGTTGTTTCACCTTTCTCCTTTTTCAAAGTTCTAATTCCATGTCAAGTCTTGAAAGTTCCTTTTTATTATGTTGGGGTATGATATATATATCTATCATACTGATCTTTTATTATCATATGATGATAGACCCCATTTTATCTCTTCAATTCAGTATTTTGAAGTTTTAAGTGGCGTCGTTAGGCTGCCGAATTTTTAAGGGGATTCTTTCGCCCTTCTCATTCTTTTCAAAGTTCTACTTTCATGTCAAGTCTTTCAAGTTCATTTTTAATTATTTTGGGGCATTATATCTATATATATCATACTGAACTCTTATTTTCACATGATGAGAGACCCTATTTGATCTTTTCAAATCATTTTTGTTGAAGTTTAAGTAACGCCGTTAGGCTGCCGAACTTTCATAAGAGAAATCTAATTTTTGTCTCCCTTCCATATTTTTCATTTCAAATGGTATGTCCTTAAAATTTCATTACAATGTTCATATATCCTTATTATTCTATCCTTATACTGTTTTATGGGTCATTTATGAATGTTTGACCCATGTCCCCTCTCTTTTCAATGTTTTCTAAAAACCCGAAACATAACTGTTATGCTGCAGAATTTTCATCTCAAAATGCCTCTCTCTGTTCTCAAAATTATTTTATGTTGTTAATTGAATACTCAAAGCTCTTATTTCTACAGGGTTATTCACATATATATCAAAATTATCTATTTTAAATTCTGGTATTTACATACATGAAACTCGTTTTCCCTTTCCGTGGGTTTAAAGTGACATAAAGATCATGTCTTTAAAGCAGTTTTTAAAACGTTATGATTATGAAATGAAACCCATTTCTTTTATGCTATATGGGTTGTTTATGAAATTATTTATGATTATATATGTTTCTCACATGATGATAAAGACAAATTTAAGGGTGCTCCCTGATAGCGCCCCAATGCATTGGGTAATGATGTAACCACTAGAGATTACAATTTTCACGATATCTTGGTGAATAACCTTGGTAATTTTCAAATGACACCTTGGGGATGGACCTTGGTGATATGTTCATTATTTTCTATGTTAAATTATGTATCCACATCTTAAATTTATGAAAAATGTTATTTTTATTATGATATGCCACATGATTTCTTTCTCATGCCTTAAATTTCTTTTTCATGACATAGTTGATGTATCTCAAGTTCACATGTTAAATGTTTCTCTTGTTCCCTTACTAGGTCTTCTGCTCACCCTTTCTTTTGATGTATATCCCCAGGTTATGAGATGTAGTAATGAACCTAGGATGAACTTAAGGAGAATCCTTTCAAGTGTTTAAGAAGAATGTTTTATGTTGTTTTCATGTATTATGTTCTTGGTTTCCAAGACACTAAACCTTAAAGATCCTCAGTTTTGTGTAATGTAATGAAAGTTTATGTTATAAAAAGGCGGGATGCTATAAGTAATATCCATCTTGATCACCAAAACCCTCTTGGAAACCTGAAAATAGTTTATATATACATAGAGTGAGAACAACATGTATAAGAAGTAGTATCATACCCAAGGTATCTCATGCAAAATTCAAAAGAGCATACTAATTCTCTAATGAACAAATGACATAACTAATAAGTGCCTTCATATGTAAACTATTCCCCCAGCCTCACCAAAGATCACTCACCAAATAATGCATCCAAGGGTAGTAAATTAATATCATAAAAATGTAGGTAAAGTTGATCTACAACCATGTTACCTCTGATTTCCATTTTCACTCAATTATATGGCATCCTTTTCTCCCATCCCTTCCATATCCACAAATAATGAAACCAAATGTATATCATGTCTCATAGTACCAACTATATATCACATCTCATGACAACAACCACATATCTCATATAAATTAACTAGGACCATAGGGTATCATGAACATGTAGGACACCAACCATGTTTCCTCCCCCTACCATAAATAACCCCCCATCACATATCTCATCATCCACCACCAATATCACCGTAATTTATTGTTGAAGTAAGGGTGGGAGAGGTGGGGTGGTCATCCATCCATATCCTCCCCATCCTATATTTTAGTGAAAACACCCCTAGGTTCTCTGTGTTTTAATCATATTATTCAAATCTGGTAGGGTGTGTAGAAAAGTCATAAAGGAATATAGGTATACAATAGTTTCACACAAGCACACACATATGGGTTCACACAAGTAACATTTTTATAACCACCGCCAAGACACTAATGATATCACACTACCAAGAGAAACCATTAATAAAAAATAACTAACCATAAGCATCACACAAAGGTCCATAGTCCAGGTTCTATATATCTTTATTTAATTTAATAAATCAGCCACCAAGCTTTATTCTTTTAGTTATTAGTTTAGATTTTCACCAATAAATTCTTTATCCATAACCATATTTATATATTTGAATCATTCCATTGATACTAAAATGATACCAATCAATCAACATGACATTCTTCCATAGATTTCCATGGAAACCAAGTCCCACACAACCAAGGGAACTAAACTACACACAAATAAGTCCACCAATCCATAAATAGCCAAGGCCACCAAGTAGCACACATCAAGTCAAGAAAAACAAAATTATATTCAACTTAGTCTTTTAATTTATTGTAATTGAGTATTTAACCATTTGAATATTATTCTAAAATCAATCCATCACTATAGGTAATAACCATATAACAAACATATAGCATGAAACCACATCAGAAACATCAAGAAAATCAGTAATTTCATGTGAATCGCACTATTACCTTTCAATTTCATTAGTCTGGTTTATTATCTTCATTATTATAATTCACACCATTCACCTAACAGAAAGAAAAATCATAATAATTATATATATGTACATAAAAGAGAGATAAAATGAATCCCCTGCCTCAAAAGAAACTCTATAATTCACTATGCAAATCTAAAACAATAAAGGATAAACCATGGGGCCACAAATGCACAATGAATCATCAAATCAATCTAATATGTGGAAATATATCATCAAAATCATATCATAATAAATCCCTAACTCTAAAAAACATAGTTTTTGTGAGATCTATGAAGGAATAAAGAAGATATCATAGATAAAGAGAAGAAAAACTAACCAGGAATCACTAATGTTGAATCTCTAGAATCCAAGGGTGAATTCCAAATATCAAATGTTGTTAGGGATCCCAAAATCACATGGAAATCACATGAATTTTGAGAGGAATTACTAGAGAATGAGGGAAATCAAAGGTAGGGTTTAACTTATAGACAACCTAGAAATTTCCACATTCATGGAATGAATGGTTGGTTCATGTCATGAACCTAACGTGGTTCACATACATCAAAAAAATAAGGTTCTCAACCTAAAAAACTTGGGTGGGATTTCACATCATGAATAAATATTTCACATAGTGAATTATTCAAATCCTAAACCCCCAAAAATCATCATGAAAATTCACATCGTGAATAATAATTCATGTTGTAAACTGTTCCTAGACATAAATTATAGATCCCAAGTCCCCTAAGTTGCAAATCCACCCAGTGAAACATCATTCACTTTTTGAACCAATGATTCACGACATAAATTACTACATATAGTTGTAGATTTAACTCCAGTTTCTCTTCTCCCTTCCTTGATCTGATATCATGGCACCCAAAACCCAAAACTCACAAATTAAAGGTCCATAAGGGTATGGTCCATTACAATAGATACCTCTCAAATTATTTTCATCCTTTAGAATCAAAACCAAATAGAAAAAGACAGCACCAACCACTAGAAACCACAAAACACTCCCCTAGGAGATACCTCTCAAAAAAGGATAAAACCATATCTCAAAACAAAATAATATTTAAAAACATGATATTAAGAGTTTAAAAAATCATCAAAAAGGTATAACATCAAAACTAACAAAACATAAAGTAAAAAAAACTTTGGTAACTAGGAATGCATTTGTGACTCCCGCACCCAAGTAATCTCCTCTAGGAAACCATGCCTCTATAGAACTCAACCCAAGGGGATAACATTCCAACAAAGAACCTTTTTCTGATGGTTATAAATCCCAACTGATTGTTCCAACAACATAACACCATTACTTATATCACCTCACACCCCATTGATGATATGGGATTCATTTTGAAGATGCCAGTGGAGCTGGGATATGTAGAAGTTATCATGAACTATGTCTAGTTGTGGAGGTAGTGACAACTGATAAGCCACCTCACCAAAATTCTCTAGAATCTCTAAGGGTCCAATATACTAGGGTGAGATCTTACTCCCTAGAACAAACCTTCATTAAAAATGTTGAGGTAAAACCTTTAGTAAAACATGAAACTCCAAAGGCCTCCTCTATCAATCGGAATAATCATTCGGGTAGTCCTACGCCACCTTTATCCTTTTATGAACCACTTGAATATTCTCCATTGTAATCTTCACCATATCAGTACTAAGAACTGTTGCTTCTCCAATCTTGTTCAAGTTCAATGAGGATCAACATAAACTCCCATACAACACCATAAAGAGTCCATGTTGATTGATGAGTGGTATTTATTATTGTAATCAAGATCAACCAAAGGTAGGTGCCACAATCATGATCCATAAAAATCCAAGACACATGACCACATCACATCCTATAGTATATGGATGGTTCAATCCATATTTCTATCAATCTAGGATGGAAATAAGTGCTAAGTCATAACTAAGAGCCAAAGGCATGATAAAATCCCCTCTAAATTTTCAAATTAAATTGAGGGTCTCATTCAAAGATAGTGATCCTTGAGGCTCCATGAAGCCCCAATACATCATCCAAATATTGTATCACTAGTACATTCATGGTACTAAACTCTAATATTTCCATAAAGTGAGTCGAATTCATTAGTAAAACCATAATCACCTAGATAGAATCATATCCACACTGGGAATGGGCTATCCTAGTGTTAGAATTCATTAAGATGTCCTCCCACATCTACTTGGGGATATCCAAAGGCTACAAAAAAACACAAGGAACATGATTTCATGCCTTTACCTATCCAAATACTAGACATTGAACCATGAACTCTACCACTAACTACTTCATCCCTAGATACCAAAACATCCTCCTCAATCTTTGATATATCTTAGATATATTGGGATGTATCACTAGGGGTGGGATATGAAACCCATAAAGTACTCTCTCGTGCATCTTCAATGGGATGAACATCCTTCCTTGGAACATAACTTAATTATAATCTTCATATTACCATTCCACATAGGCATCACCGTGAATGACTCGATCATACATCACTTATACCACTGAGTCTTACCACTAAGACCCTTTCACCTAATACAAAAAATCAGTCTCTACCATCATCTGGAACAAGTATCCTAGACCATAAATCTCCTCTATATTGATATAAAAAAGTATCTAATAAATCAAAAGAATCTAAAAATAACTTAAATAGTTCAATAATCTCGTGATTTAGATAATAAATCTCACAAATAGTCTCACAACCTAAGTACCTAAAGTTTTAGTGTCTTATATATTATCTATATAAACATGTTATTTTACAATACTTGAGAAAATTTCTCCATAATTTTTCTCCTCAAGACCCTTTCCATAAATCTCACATTATATAATCATCTTCATGCCCTGGGGAATAGAAACATAAAAAAGGAGTGATCTCATATGCTCATTAATGGAAAAAACATATCATAATGTGTCATATCATAAACATAAAATGAGAACATAAGGAAGACATAAATATCTTTAAAAATATCATAAGTCCATATATGATAGTCATAAAACATAATAGAGCAACTTAAGATCATAACTAGATCATTAAGAAATCATAAAAATTAGGAAATGGATCAAAATACATATCAATAATCATAAAACATGTGAGAATGATATAAAAGTGTGGAATATTTTTAAAAATAATTCATAATCATGTAAACATAGAATTTCATGTAAATTAAATGCATCTTGAAAATTTAGAATAACTTTATAAAAACATAGAAATTCGGCACAACCATAAGCATAGGAAAACCTTTATGATAAAAATCATTATGCCCACACCTATGTGAAAAAACTCATTATTTATATGCTACAAAATGTGAGAAACCCCATCATGACCATTCATATGTGAACAAACTAATTATGTCCATTCCTAACAATCACATGAGATATAAACTTAAACCAATTCATTGAATGGTGATATAGGACCCCACTCATTATTTTCCATATATATGTGTGCCAC
Organism: Viscum album; assembly: GCA_963277665.1. NCBI lineage: Eukaryota > Viridiplantae > Streptophyta > Magnoliopsida > Santalales > Viscaceae > Viscum > Viscum album. The sequence continues at coordinate 1,886,826,913 of OY728132.1, forward strand.
TTAAAATCAATAATCGTCATATCTTAAAGAATATAAGGAAAAAAAATAATGTGTTTATTAAACATCCAAATATAAATCATTTAATTTTTATAAAGAACCCATGAAAATAAAACAGATTTCATAAAACATCCAAATGGTATAAAATAACTTCATTAATTAAATTGCTTGATACTATAAAGTTGATTGGCCAAAATAATCACATAATAAACAAAAATAAAGGTTGAAACATAAAACATGACTCCATTGGGGATAGATCATTTTAAGATAATGTAAATTAAATCATGAAAAAAATATTTTTGAAAACATTCTGTATTCATCATTGTAGAATTCATAGTTATGAGTTTATTTTCAAGAAGTCTTATTTATTTTAAAAAAAGTAAAAATAAATCCATTAATGGATTTGAATAAAAATATTATTTACCCTATAAATAAAGATAAAATATCATTTAAAATGGAAAATTTAGTGAACATAGGGGAAATAAAATCAATAAGAAAATGTATATCCCAAAAGAATAAGTTAGAGTTACCAAATCCCTTACCTTTAACTTTTATTTCTGTAGAATTTATTTAACCTCCTATATAATGAACATAGTTATCTTAATCACTTATCTCAGAACCATAATATGACATAATACCCTTTAAAAATTATTTTATAACTATAAATTACAAATATATTAACTAATTAAAGTTTATTTTTATTATCACTTGTTAGAACTTTTAGTTGTTTGTTTCATACAAACTTTATGAAGTTGGGATCGATTCTCACAAAATGGTTTCAAGTTAATTATTCTTAGATCACTCAAGATACAATAATAATAAAAATCAATTAATTATTTATTCCCATTTTCATTAGGTTAAATATATGAATATGGCTTATGAAAATGGAAATCGTGATGCAATAGTTTTCGACGTGTTTACGATCAAAAAGTGAAATATTAATAAATATTTTAAATAATAAAAAAATTCTATAATCATTAAAAAATATTAAATATATAATTATTACATTATATTACCATTATATGAAATCCCATAATCATTTATGAAATAATCATTATAACACCATTTACATAAGCGTTTAAATTGACCCAGATGGTAACATTTTATAACATTTTAATGAGTAAGGGAATATATTTAGATAATGATAATATGAGATATTTAGAATATTAAAAATTTAATTATTATAATATATCCTCATTAAATCCATTCTTATAACCATACATGATTAGTGGTGATGAAAAATGAAATTAATTTTTCGTGGAGGCGGTAGTCCGCTTTACACACGATTAACGATCTCAATTCTCAATGAATAGAAAAAATGATGGTATAAGAAAAACAATAATTTTAGAATTTATTTAAGACATATAAAACATATTTATTCTTAAAATATATCCTTTATTCTATCCTTGATAGATGGTGATGAAAAATGAATAACATCACTTTGTGGAGGCGGTAATCTGCATGTATGCATAATCAGTGTTGTTTTTTATTTTATTACTGGATGTAAAGGATTGAATAATTGTTTTAAAATTAATATAATTATATTTAATTATACTAATGATAATAATTTAATTATACTAAAAAGTTTAGATAAGGTTATGGTGGTAAAAATTAAGAAGTAAACACTAAGAAGAAGTGGATACTCATGTTAGGGGCTTAAATTTTTTCTAGGAATTCTCCTTTGAAATAAAGGCCTTATGAAAAATAATAGTGATTAGATGATTTTTTAATTTTTAGGGGGGTATATTAGGATAAATTTTTAATATTTTAAAGTGGAAACTCTAAGGTAGGGTGATTCTTGAAGTAGTGTAAGTATTAGCTTTTTATAAGTGAAGAGAAGGGTAGTTTTGGAAGTAAACCTTACATTTTCAATAATGTAAAGTTATTATTCAAGGGTCAATGGCCAAAAAATGGAAAAAAATAGATTAATGTTATTTTGGTTCTAAAAACACCTAAAACACTCATTTTGGATTAAAAATTTAGTGTTTTAGGACTTTTTCTTTTAACTTTTTAACTTTTACCCTGGTTTTCTTTTACCTTGGTAATTAATTTTTCACCATAGTAATTATTTTAAATAAAAAAATTAATATTAACCATTTTAACTAATTTAAAAATTATAATTTAAAATTTTAAAATAATTTTATAAAATAAAATTTCTAAATTTGTGAAAAGTTAATTTTAAAATAAACACACTTAATCACGTGAAAATAGTTTTTGGAACAATGAAGTTTTTCAGCTTTAAAATTATATATAAGATAAAATTATTACTATTACTTATTTTAGTTACATAAATTAATATATTATAAATCAAATAAATTGTCTTATTGTTTCAATGAAGTAAAAATAATAATCTCACCTTGAAAATTCTTGATTAAAATAAAAGACCAAAAATAATTTTTATGAAAGTAACATTTTAATTTAGTCCTAAAAAAGTTGTACATAGGATTTATAAATTCAAATAATATTTTAAAATGAATAGTTTAATTCCTTAAATAAATATTTTATTACTTAAATGTTTTTTTAAACTTCTATGATATGCTTACATAATGATAAAATCATAAAAATTATAATTTTCACAAAAACAGTATTTTTTTACTAAAAAAAAATTTTTAAATTAAACTCAAAAAATAAAAAGAAGTAAATTTTGATATTTTTAATTAAAAAATAATCTAATTATATTAATTTCATATTATAAAATTCATATAAAGTTTCTACAATATAAATGCACGAGTTTTAGAACAATAATTTTTTAGAAAAATGTATTTTAAGTGTAATGTGAATGTATTATTATTTATTATCAAGAAATATATATTGGATAGATGATAAATTATTTTTATGTATATTAATATCTAAAAATTATATAAGTTAATTTTAATATAGGAACACATAACTTGGAAAATAAAAGGTAGTAAAATTAAAATGGATTTTATATTGATATGACCATTTGATTATATATATAATAATTAAATATTGATATCATGTTAATATCTACTTAAAAAACCCTTATAGACTCTGGATAAGATCTAAGGGTAAGATAACCGATAGTGGAATTCATATGTGGGATTTAGTTAACATGGATTTCATAGTGATTTCTAAAAGCTTAAGCTTTTCCCATTAACGATTTCGCTCAATCTATAATTGCCCAAGTTCAGCTTGGGATTGGTACAGGGAAAACCCTAATGAAGATAACTCCCTTTGAGCTCATAAAAAAGGTATTCCTATAGAATAATTCCACTTTCATATGTGATTTATTATTACTTTATTGCAATGGTTCCATGGAGGGGGGGTAAACACAATGAAAATCATACACTAATGTGATAGGAAAGTACTTTGTGAGACTTGAAACCAAGACCTCACTAAGACCCCACAGAACCACTACCACTGAATTTATACCTTCTAATTTAACAGATAAGTTTGAATTATCATATTTAATATTCAAAATATATCAAGTTTTTTTTATTAATTTAGTATAGTTTTGAATCACTTGATTTAATATAATATTTATTTAAGGAAAATATACAGTGAAATCTCAGGTCATTGCATTCTCTCCCATGAATTAATTACATCCTTGAAATTTTAAATTATTACTTACTAATGAAGTTATCTAAGGTTGTTTATAATATTACTTTATTCTTAATTTTCTAATGAGGTATCAATCACATCTATTCAATTATAATGAGTATAATCCCAATATTTTATTTCTTCCTAACCATTAGTGTTAAATATCTCTCATGGTTTTGTGTTGAGACCTATTTTATTTTTATTTGTGTTCATAGTTCATACCTATAGAGATAAATTATCATAAATTAGTTTAAATTATGAAATAAATTTTCTATTTTTATAATAGTTACACAACTCACAACTCTCTCCAATCCCTTACGTTTCTTCAACTTGGAAGTGTTGGTGGAAATTTGATCTTGAATGATGAAGTAGATAAAGAATCCCCATCATCCTCATATGGATCATTTAGATCCATATTCAGACCCCTCCCTCCCCTTTCTATAGTATCCACCTCCACCACACCAGCCTAAACCCTCTCTATCTTATCCCTCACTTATGTTTCTCATTTCAATAGATAACCACTAATCTCCTCTCCCACTTGTTGCACCAGTCCTTATGTTTCTCATACCATAAAACCCTATTAGATAAATATTGGTAGGTATGGATATCTCACTACATTCACTTCAATTATCTCTTCGCGTACCCAAAAAAGTCCTTCCAATACCTAAACTATTACTTACACATTCTTCATGGGATCACATGATTTGGGGCATTGAACCTAATTCTCAAACCTCTCCTAGCCTTGAGGTTACTAGGTAGCCTCTCACTTTTTCTTCTGACCAGTGTTTCCTCTTTAACTATCCATTGTGGAAGGGGTTTTTATTCTATATCCACCATTTTCATGGTTCTTTAAAATTCTCTAGAAACATTAATACCTACACATAGTGGTGGTGGTTCATTGATGGATGATAAAGAAGTTGATTTGTTGTTATCATCTACTATTATAGAGATGTTAATATCTCTCTATGGTTTTGGATGTTTATTGTTTCTATCCCCATCCATTTATTACAATAGTTATGATGTTGTGGGTAATCTAACCACAATTAGTGAATATGGAGTTGATAATGAAATAATTAATTCACTATCATAATTATGTCAAATCTGCCTAAAGGAACCATACTATGATTTATATTCTCATAAACTTAAATTTCAAAATGTAATAATCATAAGACTAGATATTTTATTTGATAAAAAACATCAGGGTGGTATACTTGTAAAATAATTTAGGAAACTTATATTGGATATAATAGATATCCCATATTCAAAATTATGAAGTAGAGGATTTAGTTATCAAAATTCATCTCATCGGTATTCATTGAACATACTCTACCTTGTTTCCTTGGTTTTAGTGGTTATTAAAACCTATTTTCCTTATTATCTTTAGGATTATGGCACGGAATTGGGTATTTTCCAAGTTTTCCACACCTGATGCATCATACCGTTAGTGGTACTTTTGGATACACGCTTTATACTCCCATCATGCTAACTAGAATCTTCATTTTGTGACACCCATATGGTCATTTGTACATTAATTTTTGAGTTTTTATTTATCTTGTATCTAATTCTTGGGTTTCCTAGGTTCTAGGGGTCATAATTTTGGTTTTTGGAGAAAATAGACCCTGGAACACGATTGGCGCATGGTTTGTCTAACCGTGCGAGGTTGAGTTTTAGGGGATGGTGTGATTTTGTAAAATTTGAGTGCTATTTTTTAAACTATGTGAGGCTTATGAGTAACTATGCTTCTTGGGTTCTTTGGAGACAGTATAACCCACACAGATTATGCACAGTTTATCTAACTGTGTGTCCAAAATATGCAAGGTTTCCATATCATTAAAATTTTATATTTTTACCAAAATACCATTATGATATTTTAATTTATTCTCTACCATTTATCTCTAATTTCATGTAAAACCCCCTCCCTAATCATTAGATATTTTCCCCACTCCTTGATGGTGAATTATCCTTGGATTATTGGAATTTTTCCTTGATGTAATCTCATTTCTTGATGATTTCTTCATTCCTTTATCCTTTTATTTCTATGGTAGGTGAAAAACCTATATGGTGGGTGGAGTGAAACTAGAGTTCTTAATGGGTGTTTTGGTTTGATTTATTATGTTTTATGTGTGTGAGGTCTTGTTATTCCTAAATCATATGGTTATCGTCAAAGGTGATGAGTTTAGAACCGTTTTTGAGGTAGGTGTCTCTATTTAAGGAAATTTTCCATGGATTTCCTTTGAATTTTTTAATCTCCTTTGGTTTACATTTGTTAAATTTACATTAAATTGAATTATACTTTATGTTTAACCCATGGTTGTTATGTTACATGGTTTTGTATTGAAAATTTAAGGTTTAAAGTGTGTTTTCCAAATGGAGGTTGCTTGAGTGCACTCTAAGAGTTTGATAAAATGGATCAAAATGGTTTTGTGGTTTAAAATTATTTTATAAAGAGTTTTTATAAAAAAAATACCTTTATGGAAGGTTTTTTATTGAAATAGTCATGTTTTCTTGTTAAATTATCTTTTGAAACGGATTTTTGTGTGTCACTAGTGATGTTGATGTTTTTGGAATTATGTAGCACATGGGATGCCTAGGATGTGAGGGTGTATTGTCCAAGGGACCAAGTGATACTTTGGTAGGAATACTAAGAGAGATTTTTTATAGGTGTCTAAGGGATTGAGAGATCCCTTGGTAGGAATACTGAGAGATCTTCCACTTTATTGAACAATAGACTGAGATAGCTCTTGGGAGTTAGGCTTAGGAAAGACCATGAGAACTTCCATTTTGTTTAGTCGACTAACATATTATGTTTTAGACTCACTGACATTAGACCCTTATGGTTAGAGCCTATAGTGCACAATAATTATGTCAAATTTATTTTTATGATTTTATACATTGTGATAGTGCCTTGTTTTATTTTTGATATCATGTTTTATGCATATTTACTATTATTTGAATATATGATGATGTTTATGCTTATACCTTTTTTATTACTTGTTTGTGTAGGTTAACCATATTTACACCAAGTGAAATTTATTTCTTTATTTGATACATATTTAGAAATGTTTTGGAAACATTTTTTTTAAAATAAAAACCAAAGGGATTTCAAGTGCTTGATTTAAAGAGAAATGTTTTCAAAGTGAAATAGCTTCGGAAAATGATTTTTCAACCTAGTTTTTTGGTTTTCATGGTTTAAAATACTTAAATAGATCCATTGTAGTATCATACTGGGCTTTATTCCTCACACCCTATATATTCCTTTGGGTATATGTTTCAAGACACATGTAAAGGAAAAGGAACTATGTAAATAGGTGGATCTTATTGATTATCATCATATGAGATTTTTATAGAGGAGATGTGGTTTCATAAAGTTATCTCATGAAGATCTGTTTTTGGAATTTTTGTATCTTTGGGATGTGTGTATTGGTCATTTGGGTATTTTTTCTCTATTTTGGGTTTTTGAGATTTTTACTTGAGATTCCATATATATATATATATATATTAAAAATATGTTATGTTTATGATGTGGTATTGTTTATGGTATTTATCTTTAGTCATTCTTATGTTACTCTAGTTGGATATTTATTTATTCTATTGAATCTAATTATGTTAGTGTGGTTTTCCAACCTCATGGATGGTTCATTTCATTTTATCATGGTTGAAACCATTCCCAATATCTTATATACTATTCCCATGCGCTTTTTTCTAGACTATGGAAATCAAGAATGTGCTTTGGGCCTTATGGTGTGTCAGTTCAGGTGCTAGGTTGATTCTACCTAGTTTCATTTGCTATAAATTAGTATCATATGAAGGTTTTTTTGGGATTTTTATGGTATACTAGAGCTAATACCGTCAAACCTCAAGAGGTAGGAGCAAAGGAGTTCCATAAAAACTCTTCTTAATGTCAAACCCCGGGTTTCCATGGGTATTCTAGGATTGTTTTCTGGTTTTGAACCCAATTGTGGGTTGTTTTTTTGAGATTTTTTTGTGTTTTTTTCTATTAGTTATGAGTTATGGTGGAAATATCATGAGTTTATTTGAGTTTTGGGATGAAATAGGGAAGTATGTAGGAGTTGAATGGTTTAGGAGCATAGTTAGTAGTAACCATGCACAAAATATGAAAACTTGTTTATTAACTTCTTGTGGAACTTTCATGATTGTTACATAGTTTTCCTAATCATGTGGCCAATAATGAACAGTGATAATGTGTTAAAAAAATTGAAATTTTTACCCCTTATGTTTTTGAGAGTATTTTTTATGCTAGTGATTCTTATTAGGACCTATTATAAGGGTTTCCTTTGGTTTATTTATTAATGTTTTATATTCAATTGTGTATTGAATGAGCTTGTGTTTTTTGTTTTTTAGATGATTCATCCCATAAGAACCTCATTTGGGATTAGAGATGGTGTTTTGGAGAATTCCCCACCATCCAATATTCCTAGTTATATAGCTTTAGTGTATTCAGTGATCCATACAATCTAGTCATTGGGACATGGGGGTGGTTAGAAGCAGACACATATGGTGGGCCACACTCAGAAGTTTACTAAGTAAAATTTATTAGTCTTTCATGGTGATAAGGGATACCAAGATCCTAAGGAATGTATAGAACATATCGAGATAATATTTTAGTTTTTAAAAACCCTTGAGACCTCAAAGGGGTAATTCACCACCTATATACTAAAAGGGTCAGGTAGATTATGGTAAGAATCCATGGTGTAAATAGGGCAGCATGAGGATCTCACATGGATTAATTTCAAGGTTGGTATCTCTACCTAGAGACCTTGAGGGTGGAAAAAGATTTTATTTTTGTAAAATTGAATAAATGGGACCATTCAGTGATGTAATACACTACTCAATTTACTGATTTGGTTCATGTTTATCCTAAAATCCTCATGAATGATTACCTTAAGGCTCAGTGTTTTGAGATGGGATTAAAGGATATGATCAGGTCCATTCTTGTTCTTTTATTCTTTCCAACCAATACTAAGGTGGTTGATAATGTAGTTATGGAATAGGTAAACATGGCTAGGAAGACTATTCCAAGTAGTGTTCCTTCAATGGGTGGTAGCCAAAGCACTTTATCTTGTCAGAAGAGGAAGTAGGATAAACCCTGTCGATGAAATGGAAAGAGTGATCAGCTGTCATTAGGTAAAGTTTTATGGTTTTTTAGGGAATAATATTATGTTTTTTATTATTGTATAAGTCTGATCATACCAGGACAAATTTTTATGAGTATCTGAGGATGTGCCACCAGTTTGGGTGTTTGATTCATTTTCAACATTTATATTAGACTTTTGTGTAGGGATTTGGTGTTGGTTCTATGTTCTATAAGGGTTCTCAGGTGCAATCTGATGCATCCAAGGGTGGGGGGTCTCTCCCTCATGGTAAATTTTAGTCTCGCAAAAAAAGGATCATAGAGGTAATAAGTCAAGGTTTCTTCATTCAATAGTTGTGTCACCATAGGATTTTGAATTTGGGTTGGCCACCATGAGAGGTATGGTGTTCATTACTTCTTCTATGGAATTTATTTTATTTGATACTGGTTATTCCTATTTATTTATCTCATTAAATTTGTTTGATGCTTTGGGTATGTGAGAAGAGATGATTCCTTTTATTATGGATTTACTTACCCTACTGGGTAGGAAGAAGGATCAAGGTTTCAAGTGCTCGAATCATCGTGTTTCGATCACTGATGTGGAATTAATTTGGGATTTTCTCATGTTGGACTTGGAAATTTTCTACCTCATCAATTTCATGGATTGGTTGAGTAGCTTAAAAGTTTGGATTGATTATTATCACTACAGGGTCCAGTTTTTATCTCCTGATGGGAGCATTCACATCTTCTAGGGTGAGTGAGATCTTAAATTAGGGAAGGAAGTACCCATTGTTTCGAATATGGGATTGATTTCATTCTATTTGTCCAATTTTTTCTTCAATTACTCATAGTTGAGTTCATTTGGGTGTCTTTTGATAATTTTGGACCAGTACCTTGATATTTTTTTGTATAATTTTTCTAGGTTATTTCACCATAAAGATATCAAATTCATTAACAATCTACTCCCTTGGAAAATCCCCTTTTACTTATCATATTACCAGATGGATCTGTCCTTATTGAAAGAGATGAAAGTTTAGCTAGAGGTCCTTGAGAGAAAGGGTTTTATTCATATGAGCATGTCACCATGGGTCTCGCCAATTCTATTTGTAAAAAATGTGGATATAAGCCTCTGAATTTTCATATATTTATGTGAAATTAATTAGTCGATCATAAAGAATAAATGATCATTGCATAGAATTGGTGATCTCTTTTATTAACTCAGAGGATCTAATTAGTTTTCAAAGATTGAATTGAGATTAAGGTACCACTAGTTGAGGGTATGAGGGAGTATGTCCGTAATACCACCTTCTAAATTAAGTATGTACACTTTGAATATTTTTTATTCTATTTGGCCTTACAAATGCTCCTATGGTATTTATGGCCTTGATGAACTAGGTCTTCCATCAATTTTTGGACTCCTTCATAGTTGTGTTTTTAATAACATCTTGGTGTATTACAAGATGGAGTAGGATCATGTTGACCATCTAGAGGTTGTTTTGGGAATATTTAGAGATAATAATCTGTATTAAAATCCATCCAAATTCCAGTTTTTTATTCAATAGGTGAGGTTCTTGGGCCACATGATTTCTGAGAGAGGATTTTTAGTGGATCGTGATAAGGTTTGAGTAGTCATGTCTTATGAGTGGCCCAAGAATGTGTTCGGGGTCAGAATATTTTTAGGATTCTCTAGGTATTATAGATGCTTCATTCAGTAATTCACTATATTATCTTCTCCCTTGATGGATTTGACTAAGAAATGGGTGAACTTCGAGTGGTGTGAGAAGTGTTGGCATTCTTTTGAGGATTTGCAGGCCCATTTGACATCTACACATCTTTTGATTCTTCCTAAGACTAGGAAAGTTTATACTATGTATTATGATTCTTATAATATGGTATTGAGATGTGTGATGATGTGGTATAACCATTTTGTGGCCTATTTCTCACAAAAATTATGCCCACGTGAGAGGAATTATCCCAACCATGACCTAGAGTTGGCATCTGTTATGTATGAGTTGAAGATGTGACATTATTACCTCTTAGTGGATCATTTTATAGTCTATTTGAATCATAGAAGCTTGAAGTACATATTTACTCAGATGTAATTGAACCTCATATATACACACTTGGTAGAGTATCTTCATAATTTCAATTTTTATATTTCTTATACACTCAGGAAGGGGAATGTTTTCACCAGCACCTTGAGTGGAAATTTTCTGATCCACTACATTTGAGAATTAGTGGATGAATGGGGCTTAATGGGTTTTTTATCTAAGTATAGAGGTGTGGGTGGATGAAAAACATGTGTTCTTGACTAGTTTTTGGGTTACTCTTTATCATGTTGATTAGTTTAGGAGTGATCAAGTATTTGACCTTGAGTGGAAATATATTAGAAGTGGATTAAATGGTGGGGTGACCTCAGGTGATTGCTCATGATCTCCTGATGGTTCTCGCCTATTCAACAAGTGTTTGGTGGTTACTTTTATCTTTAGGTATGAGGTGATGTATGAGTCACATCATTCTAGTTGGTTCATGCACCCTTGGGATACCAAGATGTATTATACCTTTAGATATTGGTACTACAATCCCAAGATAAGGTGTTTAGTTGCTGATTTTTCATCTTGATGCTTGACCTTCCATAGAATAAAAGTTGAGTATTAAAGACCATCTAGGTTGTTTCATCCTCTAATCATTATCATGTGGAAGTGGGATGAGATCTCAATGCATTTTATGATCATTCTTCCATGTAATCAAAGTGGGATATAAGCTATATGGGTGATTCTTGTTAGTTTGATGAAATAATCCCATTTTCTTCCCATTAGAGAGTCTGTGAAGGTAGAGGAGATCATAAACCTATATGTTTGATAGGTTTTTAGGATTCATGTAGTTACCCTAGTGATAGTTTCTAATTGGGTATATCATTTCATTTCTTTATTTTGGAAGGGACTCTAGTAGGATTTGGGAACCAATCTGAGGTTGAGCAAAAAAAATCACCCACAAATGGATGGCCAATCTGAGTGAACCATCCAGACTCTTGAGGATATGCTTTGAGAATTTGTTATTTACTTTGGGGGTTTATGAGAAATTCACTTATCATTCGATGAATTTTATTATAATAACAGTTATCATTCCTTGATTAGGATGGCCTTGTTTGAGTAATTATATAGGTGTTAATTCTAGTTCATGTTGTGTTAGGAATAAGTGGGTGATCATTACTTATTAGGAATGAGACTCATCCAGGAGACAAAAAAGAAAGCGTGGATGAAACAAAAAAGGTTAGTGACAGATCAAAGTCACCAGAAATATTACGTTGATCAACATTATCACCCACTAGATTTTGAGGTTAGTGATCAGGTGTTTCTTTGGGTATTTGTTTGGATGGGACGCCATTACTTGGGAAATCAGGATAATCTAGTTCCACACTATGTTGGGTCATTTCAGGTTGTGGAACATCTTATGAAGGTATCCTATCGGTTATATTTTCCACTATAGAAAACCTTGATCCATGATTCATGTCTCCTAGTTTAAGAGATATGATCCAAAACCATCTCATGTGATAGAGTAGGAATACTTGGAGGTGGATTCTGATGTCAAAATTGTGGAGAATCCTATTCATATCATGGATTATTAGAACAAGGTGATCCATGGAAAATCCATCCCATTATTCTATGTTCTTTGGAAGTATGGTGGAAATAGACATGATACATGGGAGTGGGAGTATTTTGTGAGGGAGCAGCAGACTCACCTGTTTTCTTTTGAGTATGCTTGAGGAATTTTGGGGGGAATAAGGTGATTGGTGGGGAGGTTTGTGACGCCCATAGAGTCACTAGTATATATATTTGTGAGTTTTTATTTATATTTTATTTCATTATTGGGTTTCCTGGGTGTTGGGTTTGTAATTTAGGTTTTTGAAGAGATAATACCCTGGTGTACGGTTGGCGTATGGTTTGTATAAACATGAGGATAACCATAATAGGGTGGGTTTTGGGGGATAGTGTTCTTTTGAAAAAATTTAGCATGGTTTTTCAAACCTGGAAAGGCTTAGGAGTAACCATGTGTCTTGGGTTCTTGGTAGATAGTAGAACCTGCACGATTAGTGCATGGTTTATCTAATCATACGGCCAAACCATGTGAGGTGTCTAGATTATTAAAATTTTGGATTTTTATCTAAATTCCCTTATATTATTTTAAGATCTTATCTCTAATTCCTCTCATATTTCATGTTCATACCCCTCCATAGGTGTTGTAACTTCTCCCCTCTTCTTGATGGTGGATTCTCCTTGTATTCTTGGTGTTTTGGATTGAGGTAATCCCTTTCTTAATGATTTATTCATTCTTTCCCCCTTATCATTCCCTATTATTCCATTTCTATGGGTGATGAGAATCTTAGTTGGTTGTTTATCCAAACATAGGGTTTTTAATAGGTGTTTTGGTTTTATTTTTTATGGTTTATGTAACATACCTAACCCGAAAGCCACTAAACTGATGCCATGAGTCGGGTCTCCACATGACCTCAAACGTAACTACCAGTATTCTAGAGTTTTTTTATTAGCAATGAGGCTCTAATAGGTCACATGGGGATATAATACCCTCTTTACCATAGTAAGACGCAATATATAACATATTAAATAAGAAAAAAAATAAACAATAAACTAGGAACATGAATTTCTAACCATTTCCCAAACAAGGTACAAACCACAACCAAACAATAAATATGTCATGTCATGATAACCATGAAAAAATTGAAGAAAAACAAAAATAAATACAAATAACTGAATCCCCAAAACAATTCCTGACTCCAAGTCTAGATCCTTATCCATACATGTCTCAAGCCCAACTCAACTCCCAAGCATAGGGCCTTTTCCCTTGTCCTGAAATATAACCATGAAATGTAATGTCTTGAGTTTTTGAATCGAATTGAAAACCTATCCCATTTTGAATTTTTGATTTAGTAGGTATTCTCTTTTCTTTTTCATTGATCAAAGCCTAATTCTGAGTCTTCCATAAACCTTGTATCATGTTTTTGGATGGGTTTAAAGGATTAGAGAGTGCCACAGGTGTTTGGAATGAGTTTTGGGAGCATTGGAGGCCCAAAGGCTTGCTTTAATGTTGTAGGTTAAGGCACATGGTTTGGGGTAAACTGTGCAGCCTGTTCGATCTAAACATGAACCCTATTTTTGAACAACCGCATGGTTTGGGTAAACCGTGCAGCCTTGTCTATAGTTTTGCAGAGGCTTCCACACAGTTTGCATACGGTTAGAGAAAACTATGCAGAATGTCATACAGGTAGTACTATATAGGCAGTACCTTTGCACTATATCCCACAAATTTTTTTCATAGTTAGTAAAACTATGTGAGATAATCATTCAACCTATTTAAAAGGTGAAATTACAGTTTTTCCCTCTCCCCTATTTTTTCCTTTCTTCCTCTTTTCCTCGTCCATGGTCATGTACAACAGCATGGGAGGATCCAACTTCTTCCTCCCTTGGTTTTGATCCATCTCCTTCTTTATTGATCCATTTTTAGATCCATTGGGTGTATTGGAATCATAGCGGTAGGGCTATCCTCACCCATTCCTCCTTTTCATTTTGCTTTCTCCTTATGGAGTGAAAAATCATTTTGATCCATTTTTTCATTTTTTTTAAGGAATTTGATGGAAACTCTGATTTCTTACAAAATAGTTTTGAGTTAGATGATAATACCAGATGTTCCTATGTCTATGAGTCCAAGGTAGGTGGTTCTTACCTTTATTCATTTTTTTACGATCATTTTGGGGGAGCATCTTTTAGCACGTCGTTGGGTATTTGAGTGAGACCCTTATTAAAAAAATTTATTAATATCAAATTGATTGTATGACCATAAGGGATGTTTTTTGGAATTCCCAATACATATACACTCATGTGAGGATAGGTTAGAGGTTTTTGACCACCTTGGTTAGTTAGTTCGGGGTTTTTTTTTGTTTAATTTTAGTTTTCGAGTTTAATTGTGTTGGTAAAATTCAATTATATTAAATTGTTTTGTCTATTTGAAGTTAATTACATACATGTGGTATGTTATAATTGAACAATTCGATTGAATTTAATTTTTATTCTTATTTAGATTAGTTTATTTATATGAAATGCTTGAATTGCGTGAAATGTGATCCATGGGATCGTGATGGGTGTGTCCTGAGGAATTGGTATGGAATGGCCATAGGGATTGAGGTGACATGGTTTCTTGGTTGGTCTTGTCCCAGATATACTTGGGTGATGTGATCACTAGTTTGGAATCATGGATATCGGTTGAGGTGGTGAGGCCATTGGGTTGGGGCATGGCCCATGATACTGGATGGAAAGGCCATCGGACTTGAGTGACATGGTCTCAGGGAAAAAAGGTTCCAGTTGGATGTGTCTTAGGTATTATTTTGTGATTTACGCTCACCCATGATGGAAAAAGTGCCAATTGGAGTCGTGTAAACATAGGTTGACTCGGTGATGAGGTGTTTTTGACCACTCATGTGGGTAAAGGCCCTCGATAGTGAGTATTAGTAAAATGTGTTGGGGGTTCTTTCCATAGAAATCCACGGGGAAGGTGAGGAGCCTTTGGATGATTGGATTGAGGCTATTAGTTGGGGTATGAGGTTCACCTTATTGAGGTCATTGGTCCAAGATTCATATTGGAGGATGGACATCACCATTACTTGATACATTATGCAATGAGTCGATGATGGTTTTTATTTGAGGATAGGTATCATTGTGCCTTCAGATTTCAGGCTTTGATCCAACATGTTATTTTGAGAAAGGGTGTGAGGGACCATTTACTTAATGCTTGGGAATTCCTTTGGGATGTCAGTGATTTTATGAGACACAAGGAATTATGAGAAAATAGGTGTCGAGTATAAGGACCCATCCTTAAAACATTACATATTCTTGAATTAAATTGAATAATTCACATTGAGGATCTTTTCAGGTTTAGAGTTTTAGATAATTAGGACTTAACTATTACATCTCAAAGATTACAAAGTAGACACATCTACTCAGTTTCCATTTTTTTCACAAAATAAAAACTCTTGAACAAAAGAGACATGTCTAGTTCCTTGTTTTAGACAGCATGAAACTTCCTTGATCCCATCCTTGAACCTATTCTACTTTATGCCCTGTGAAAAACATTTCAAAAAACATGGGATGAGCATAAAAAGCTCAGTAAGGGTTATAAAAATACAGAAATAAAACATTAGTCCATGTATACATAAGAATCAATGAAATCATACTTTACTCATAAAACATAATCAATTTAACATACCTCATGAAATCATAATATTTATTCATAAATCAATAGAAATCATAAGACATAAAGGTAACTTGAGGTATTCATAACATTCTTACGTAGGGAGTAACCCTTATGGTTACGTTTGGAATACCCATCACAGTATATTCCCTAAATCTCTTCAGATAAACCTTAGAGTTTAACCCCTTCGCGTTACCCAATACATTGGAGAGCTATATCGGGCTCACCCGCCCTTAGTTTATCACGGAACTACCTGTCTTCATAAATAATTCCCAAGTACCATAACATAATCACATCACATAAAACATGCATAAAGGAACATAACATTTTCACATTTCAATCACAAGATATCAATAACACATTGATATAATAAAAACATTATCAAAACCATTTTCAATACCAAAATAAAATAAAATTAAAACATGGTATTTATTTTTCATTTGAAAAAAGTTATGTCTTTTAGAGGAAGCTTAAACTCAAATAATGGTCACGGTGGCAGAGAAGTCATTGTCGCTGCATACGTACGACAAAAACATTCCCTTTTGTCATTTAGTAAAACACTTTGTATAAAAAAGATTCCTTTTGAATAAATGTAAAATTCAAAGGATTTTATACATCGTATAAAAGAAGGTTGTGTATAAAACAAAATATGCCTCAATGAAAGGATATTGAGACGAAGTTCCTTACAAAGTCAGTATCCTTAGATTAAGGATAAATCAATTACATAATTATGTGTGACAAATATAAATACACCCAATATATGTGGATATTAAGTGTAAAACAATCAGATTCATTCACACATGTTAATATAATGACATATTCAATAACTACAAGTTGAACCCAAAGAAATCGAAATTGGGTTAAGAAGTTCCCTTGTAAAAATTCGACAGCCTAACGGCGTCACTTTAAAATTCAAACAAAAATGAGTTGATGAGGAAAAAGGGGTATCTCATCACTTGGAAATAAATTTTACATAAATAAGGATATATAAGAACATATCCCAACATAATAATATTTAAATTAAAATACATAACAAGAGAAGTCTTTTAAAAAGAGGAGTGTGAAAGGTTCCCTTACCGGTTGGGGTAACTTTCGAAACGTACACCCCATGAAAGAAGGATCATACAATGAAGATGTAAATACCCATAAATTAAATTATATTACACAAATAATACAATAATGGGCAGTACATACACCACACAAAAGGAAATAGTGGCAAATTTAGCATGAATCACACATGAACACAAAGTGAGATAAAAAAATCCCTTACGAAATTTCGGCAGCCTAACGGTGCCACTTAAAACTTCCAAAAATGGATTGATGAGATAAAATAGGATATCTCATAATATTAAAATAAAAATTATAGTAATATTAATACAAAATAACATCCCCCAACCAAAGAAATAGGAGCTTAAAATAAGTGACATAAAAGAGAGTACTTAAAAAAAGAGTGGTCGGATCCCTTACCTCGTGTCCGACTTGACTCGATCATTCTTTAATCTCCTGAATAATAAACTAGAGTTAATTTCTACTTTCTTAAGAACTTTTTTTAAGTTAATTATTCCTTTTATATCACTTATTACCTTTTTATGAACATTATGTAATTATTTAAGTTAATAACGGTCGTTTTGTCGATCATTGGTATTTGAGTCAAAAATAAATTTCTTATAATTACAAGTTGTTCATGTGGTAAGATATCCATTATATCCAGAATTATATTCATGATGTATATATAATATATATAATAAATATTCATTATATAAATTCATTTATAATATTACATAACATTTAGAGGTAAGAAATGAAATGCACCGTTCATGGAGACGGTAAGTCGTACGTACGCATGAACGCTACCTTCATTTCTATTTCGTATTAAATGGAATGAAATCATAATGATATAAAGGTATATTATAATTAAAGTATAATATCATATATATAATATCATATATATAATATCATTAACTCCATCCTTTACATATCCCACATATGGCATTAACGAATCAAATCACTTTGAGGGGGCGGTAGTCCGCACTTCCTAAAATGAAGATATCACGTTTACCCATAATGGAAACCATAAAGGTTTGCCATAAATGAAAAATACATAAGCATAAGGAAAACATAAACATATTATATATCATATATAAATATAGTGATATATTAATGTCCACCTTTAAATGTGTTAAAAGAATATTGAACAATCATCGTTTCGTGAGGCAGTAATTCACCATCCACAGAAACAGTATGTTCTTTAACCATTAGATGGAGGTGTGTGAAATTTTAGCTTGAATCCTTATTATAAAAATATCCTAGTATATTAAAGATACTTTTTTTGTTACAAAATAGAGGAATAAAAAGATTTTAGGGGGTTGGAGAAGCAAAATAAAACAAAATAACATTAGAGAAGACTTTACCTTTAAATTGGGTAACTCCCCTTGGTTTGAACCAAAAGGGTTTCTTGAAGATCTTTCTACCTAAGGTAAGGCTTATATGATGAATATAGGGATGTGGAGAGATAAAATGAGTAGATTTTGTCCGAGCCAATGGATTGAGAGGTGTGGGTAAGGAGGTAGTGGTGGGGGCCTTTTATAAGAGAGAGGAGGGGCACTCTTGGAAAGTCAAGAAATGTTACTTTATATTAAAATGAGTTTCGTATTTTAAAGGTACCACATTGATATATTTTGAGGATAAGGTGGTAAGGTTTATAAATATACTCATACAATAGGTTTTAGGTAAGTGTAAGTCTTAGATTTTACATTATCTTTTAATTTTATTTAAATCGTTCATTAATGAGATAATCGCTGCATCATCATGGTGTCATAAATAAATTAATTTATTTAATGTCTAAAAATTATAAAAAAATACTATGATTTTGGAAATATTTTTAGATTTACAATGAATATTTATAGTCTAAGATATCATTTACACAAACAAAACTAAAATTGTTTTACTTGGGTGATACATACTTTGGTTATACTTTCCTTTTAAAAACATAAAATTAAAAAGTGCCACTATCACCCCAAAAGTGATTCCATGGGGTCCCAAAGTTTGGAAAAAGTCATCCCATGGTCTTCCATGACACAACCAGTAGAATTAGGACACATGTTGGGGTCATTTGTTATTATTATTATATTATTTTATTACCCTTAACTACCCGATTACTAATTAATCACGATAATTAAAGATAATTACTGTCGTTACTATTCATAATGTCCAAAAACAAGAGTCTTAATTACATAATTTGGACCTTATGATTCCAAATATGGAATAAATTTTATAAAATTCAAAACACAGAAATTTTAGTAATTAATTTAAAAGTAAATCTCGTTGTCAAAATAAAAGATGGGTTTTTAAGAAGTAAAATTTATCAAAAGATTGACTTGTTTTTACATCCAATTGAAAAGTGAAATTACTTCCAATTAACAAAATTGTATTAAGTGGTAAAAAAATAATTCAATTATACTTTAAAAATAATTAAAATTACAATCTAAATATATAAATAATTGGATGAAAAGGAAATTTTGAATTAAAAAACTGTATTTTTCACTATTCATTAAAAAAAAGATATTATCAGAAAAATACCAAAAATTAACCCTAATATGTATTTGATATTACAAATTCAGAAATTATGTCCATTTTACCAAATTCAAAACATATAAGTTTCATTAATAAATCATATAGTTAATTTCCACTGTCAAAACAAATAGTGTGTTTTGAAGAAACAATATCTATCAAAAGATTGACACTTTTTTATGTCCATTTTCAAAGTGAAATTAATTATAATGACCAAAATTAAATTAAATGGTAAAAATATATTATAATTACACTTTAAAACAATTAAAAAAGATAATCTATCCATATAATTAAATTAGATGAAAATGCAGTTTTTAAGTAAAATGTAGTATTTTTCACTATTCATTAAAAAAATGAACATTTGTTAGAAATATACCAAAAATTTATCCAATGTAAATTTCAATATCACAATTATAAAGAATAAGTTTATTTTTGAAAAATAGAGCTTATAAAATTGTCAAAAGTTGGATTTAAAAAAGGTTCTCCATCAAAAGTCGGTAAAACAATCTTTTAAAAATATTAGAGTATTTATTCTTAAAATTTGATTAATTTACATTTTAAGCCTCTGACATTTATTGGATAAATGTAAAAATATTTAACAAACATATGTAATCATTTTTTTGTTAGTTCTGTTCATTCCTGCCATTACAACAGCTAGGTATTAACTATTTAAAATAATATTATTATATTATTAGTGTCCAACGTAAGATTTCAAAGAAACTCGTTGTTGCGTATTGGGTATGCCATCGAGAATATCATTCCCTTTAAAGTAATATTAACATTTCATTCACAAATATTGATAAACATTAGAATGTAATATTATTTATTTACCTGGGATGTTACATCGAGTGACCTTATTTAAGGTGGAACCTAAGGTTTCACCTAGTCTTTTATACTTAAAGGGATACCTTGGGCCATGGTCCAAGGATTCTATCCTCTACTGATATTCCAGCATTGGCTGAGGCAGGTATAAGATTCTTGGTGGTTTTTTATCA
The DNA here is from genome assembly GCA_963277665.1 of Viscum album. NCBI lineage: Eukaryota > Viridiplantae > Streptophyta > Magnoliopsida > Santalales > Viscaceae > Viscum > Viscum album. The sequence goes on from OY728132.1 coordinate 1,886,847,391, forward strand.
CCATGGGAGATTTTTTTAATTGAATTGCATTGTATTGTTATTTATTTTTATATTAAACAGCTGCTTAAACACTTATGTTGGGTATGCACACTTGGGTAGTATCCTACTGAGACTTGTTCTCACACCCTACATGGTCCCTTCAGGATGCATGTAGACTTTATGATTTTACATTCAAGTAAGGGATCATATTTAGGAGCTATACCTTAGTAGTTATTTGGAATGGGATATTGGAAAGGGACCTTAAGGTTCTTTCCTCTACAAGAGTTAATTTTGAGTTTACCTTTTGTTTCCTTTTGTATCATAATTATTTGTATATATGTAATGTTATGTGGTCAGCCATTGGTGACCCCTTCTATATATTATACTGTATGACCTGATATGTATGCATGCTTTTTTTTATATTGCTAAAAGTAGTGTGGTTGGTTTGTGTATTTCTTTCTGTTTCTAATGTTTAGACATGATTCTTCTATTGTATATTGTTAATTGTGCTTCTGCCATTGGTGGGTCTAGTTGAGTCTACTGAGTCTTACTTTTTCCACTGCATGTTATATATTATTACTCAGACCATTGATATATCTTTCCCTTGAGGGTATATTATCCCAAATATTACTCATTTACACCCTCACTACTAGTCAGTAGCCTTTGGAATATAGGGAGGCATGCTTATGGCCAGTGGAACCTAGCCTGATAGCACTATTTGGGTGGCTAATTGGGTCGGGGACTCTATAAGTGTTATTAGAGCATCATTGGATGTGTGGTTATTGAGGTGTGTTGGAACTGGGGAATTGATTAGATGTAGTTTATTTATATGTTTTGGCATTTATGCATCAAGGAGATGTGGTTACTTGATGCATGAGGCACCAAGATTGATTTGAGCATCTACTAAGATGTGGGACCTCATTGGTGCCATGTGTGACATGAGCATGAGGTGGGAACTGATGCAGTGTGGGGTTATGATGGGTGTCGAGTATGACACAAGAGAACTTGATGAGGTATAAGAGTGATTATGTGTCACATTAGGATTTTTAATTCTAGTATATAGTCGATGTAACAGTTTATTTCTTTGAGATTTGTTCGGTATGATATCGGGGTAGGTTACTCGTAAGGTGGGGAGCCCCCTTGAGGTAATTGACCTATGCCCTTGAGACCGGGGTAGTCCAGATTTATTTTAATGGTATTGGTATGTTTGGTATCATATCCTTGTTTGTTTTTATAGATCATATATGAGAAATGTTTATGTGGAGAGATTATAATGTCCTGAGTTTTTTAATCGGGTCAAAAACCTCTCTCGCTTTGAATTTTTCATTTAGTGGGTATGCCCTTTTCTTATTCATTGATTAGAATTTAATTCTGAGTCTTCCGTCAACCCTATATCATGTTTTTGGATGGTTTTAGAGTCTTAGAGAGTGCATCGGGTGTTTTTAATGGGTTTTAGGAGCATCGGAGGCCTGAAGGCATGTTTTGGTGTTGTGGGTTAAGGTACACGATTTAGGGTAAATCGTGTGGCCTCTTCCAACTAATTGTACACCCTGATTTTGAAATTTTTCATGGTTTGGGTAAACCTTGCAGGTGAGTCACATGGCCATGTGTCCTTGTCTATATATTTTTGTAGAGTCTTCTACATGGTTTGTGCGTGGTTAGAGAAAACCATGTGGAATGGTGCACGGGTAGTTCCATATAGGCAGTACCTATGCACTGTATCCTAAGCGTTTTGTGCACAGTTAGTAAAACCATGAGAGATAACCATGAAGGATCTTTAAAGGGTTAAATTATGGTTTTTTTATCTCCTATATTTCTTTATTTTCTTCCTCTTTTCCTCCTTATTGGTCTCTTACAACAGTGTGGGAGGATCCATATTCTTTTTCCCTTTATTTTGATCCATTTCTTTCATCATTGATCCATTTTTAGATCCATTGGGTGTGTTGGAACTATAGTAGTAAGTCTCTCCTCACCCATGTCACTTTCTTATTTTGCTTTCACCTCGCATAGTGTTAAATCCATTTGATCCATTTTCCCTATTTTCATGGAATTTGATGGAAACTCTGATCTCTTCTAAACCACATTGAGTTAGAGGATAATAATGGGTGTTTCTATGAATATGAATCCAAGGTAGGTGTTGAATACCTTTCTTCATGTTTTTGTGGTCATTTTAGGGGTGTGGATTTTAGCACGTCGTTGGGTATTTTAAGAAGACCCTTATTAAATTGTTTTCTTGATATTAAATTGATCGTATGACTAAAAGGGATGTTGTTGGGAATTCTCAATCCATATACGCTCATGTGAGTCCAGTTTAGAGGTTGTTGACCACCTTGGGTAGTTAGGTCGGGGTGTGTTTTTGTTTAATTTGTGTTTTCTAGTTTACTTGGATTTGTATAATTCAATTATATTGAATTTTTTTGTCTTTTTGAAGTGAATTACATATATATGGTATGTTGGAATTGAAGAATTCAATTGCATTGATTTTTTTTTTGATTATTTGGATCGATTTATTTATATTAAATTCTTGAATTTCATATGATGTGATCTATGGGATCATGACGGGCGTGGGTCAAGGAATTGGGATGGCATGGACATTAGGATTGAGGTGATTTTGTCGTCTAGTTGGGCTTGTTTGGGATATAATTTGGTGATGTGATCACCGGTTGGGCATCATGGACATTGGTTGAGGCAGCGAGGTCGTCAGGTTGGGGCATGTCCCATGATATTGGATGGTAAGGCCATCAGACTTGAGATACATGGTCATATGGGAATAAGGTTCTTATTGGATATGGATTAGGTACTATTTTGGTGATTTCTACTCATACATGATGTCCAAATCGCTTATTGGAGTCGTGTGCCCATAGGTTGACTCAGTGATGAGGTGGTTTTAACCACTCATTTGGTTAGAGGTCCTCGATAATGAGGCTTGGGAAAATGTTTTGAGGGTGACTGTCATAGAAATCCATAGGGAAGGTGATGAGCCTTTGTATGATATCATTGAGTCTATCAGTTGGAGGATGAGTCTTTCTGTATTGAGTTCGTTGTGACAGGATTCATATTGGAGGATGAACATCGTCATTCCTTGGGAAGTCGTGTTATGAGCCAATGGTGGTTTTTATTTGAGGATAGGTATCGTTGTGCCTTCGGATGTCAGACTTTGAGCTGATGTGTGCTTTTGAGTAGGGGTCTAAGGGACTGGTTACTTTGTGCTTGGGCATGCCTTCAAGGCATTAGTGATTTGTTGAGACAAGAGGTGTTAGGAGGCATGAGGTTTTGAGTGACCTTATTTAAGGTGGAACCTAAGGGTTCACCTGGGATGTTATACTTTAGGGGATAAATTGGCCCATGTTTCATGGATCCTCTCCTCTACTAATATTTGGGCATTATTTGAGGAATTTATAAGCTTCCTAGTGGATTTTGAGCACTAGGGAATCATTTTTTTAGTTCAATTACATTGTGATCTTGTTTATTTTTATATTAAACACCTTCTTAAACACTTATGTTGGGTATGCACACTTGTTTGGTATCCTCCTAAGACTCATTCTCACACCCTACATGGGCCCTTTGGGATGCATATAGACTTTATGCTTTTACATTCAGGTAATGGGTCAACTTCAGAAGATAGACCTTAGTAGTTGTTTGGCATGGGATGTTGGCAAGGGACCTTGAGGTTCTTACCTCTTCAAGAGTTACTTTTGAGTTTATATTTTGTTTTATTTTGTATCAGCATGATTTTTATATATGTACTATTTTGTGGTTAGAAATAGGCAACCCCTTCTGGATATTATACTGTATAACCTGATATGTATGCATACTCTATTTTAGATTTCTAAAAGTATTGTGGTTGGTTTTTGTATTTCATTCCGATGTTAATGGTTCTGCATGCTTCTGCTATTGTATATTGTTGATTTTTCTTCCGTCATTGGTGGGTTTGGTTTTAGTTTTCTAAGTATTACTTTTTCCATTGCATTTTATATGTTATTACACGATCCATTGATATATATTTACCTTGAGGGTATATTCACCCCCACTATTACTCATTTACATCTTCATTTCTAGTTATCAACCTTTAGCTTACGGGGAGGTGCACCTAAGGTCAGTGGCACCCAGCTTGATAGCATTATTCGAGTGTCTAATCGGGTCAGGGACACTACATTAAATCTACTTGGGTACCCAATGGTATCCCAAGAAGGTTGTGAGTACAACTCAGTAGGCCACCACCAATGGTTTCTACAAAATATCTAGTATAAACAAATAATGCATGCAAGTATGAAATAAATGACAAGGTAAAAAAATACAACTCAGGTTCTATTAATTAAAAACATTCACTTTAACCATTTCTATCATCATTTTCATTTTCATCACTTAAACCGTCTTTATTAATAAATTCATCTTCATCACATGTTCCATGGGTTAGGCATTTGCATCATTTATACAAATACCTAAGCCTATCAATTATCATGCATAAGGGAGTAATCAAGTTCTATATATTACTAGGGATATACATTTCATAAATTATTATAACACACTTACCTAGGAGCCTCAGTCTAGATAGTCTCATCCAATACAACCATTAGGGGCCTAGAGCCTCATTCTGAATCCCTAACATGTTCATTCAAGGATGGGGTTTAGAGACTCGTCCCAACCTGACCCATGAGAGGAGCCTCAGTCCTTTATCCCACACCACCAAGCCATGTGCACATGATTATTTATCCATTTACCACATATACCATATCACAAACCATGTACAATCAATGCACATAATATTTACATTTCATAATTATTCAACATATAAATCAACATCAAGCCTTTACCCTTTAGCACATTTACCATTTTCATTTAATTAACCATTTAACCCAATTTCCTTTCTCATACCTTAACCCATTTAGAATATTCAACAATTCTCATTCATTAACCCATTTGAAACATTCACCAATTAACATACCTTAACCCATTTACACATTTTCATTTACATACCTTAACCCAATTTACCAATTTCTCATTCACATGCCTTAGACAATCAATGAATTACCCTTCACAATTCATAACTCATCTAACCCATTGACATTAAACCAAAACCCCCTTATTCCATGCTAAATACTAGACACAATTTCCATTAGTGCTTCTTTTTCATTCAAACTAACATGTTATCACATTTACCATGGGTTCTAATTCAACACAAATCAACTTTATGCTTAACATTACAATTTTCCATGTTCGGAAATATTGGTGCATCCCATGGGTGGATCTAAATCGGCCAAATCATCATCAATTCATCCCACAGGTATCATAAGGGGTTCAATTCATCATTTATCCAACCATTTTACTAGATCTCACTAGAGGAATCAAATTCCCAATAAGAGGGAAGTAATATCATAACCACACATGCACCAATCTATGACAAAACTATGGGATATAACTTGTAGAACACCTACCGTGAATATGTATACAAACACTATCTTAACCTTAGTCTTAGATCTATATTCAATAATCCTTTGAATCCCCAACCTAATATTCGTCGAAAAAAGGGTATTTTAGGGTTTCGGAAGAATAAGAATAAAACCACAAGCCCTAATCTGGAAAAACAGGAAAGAGGAGTGTTAAAATTACCTGGATCTTCGATCCACACCCAATGACACTCCAAACAGACTAGAATATAAGTAGAATGATCCTTGGGAAGCCTTGGTTTAAATGGTTCCTCACTAGATCTAGATGAGGAAGAAATGGGGAGAAAATCAGGTGGGATACTTAAAATCTCAAGGAGAAAAACTATAAATTCTCACTTTTTAAAGGGTGCATGGTTTGGCCACACAGTTTTCCAAACCATGTTCTAACCATGTGCTTGCCTTTGTCCAAGAAGGGTCCAAGTCTCACGGTTACCTAGGAATCATGCACGGTTTGACAAATTGTGCGCCAACCGTGTGAAATTCCTCTGTCAAAGGTCACATGGTTTGGATTTCCCCCTCACACGGTTTTCACTGACCATGCTCTAACCATGAAACATACATAAAATGGCATGATTTCTCTTTCTTTCATATCCCAAACCCCCAGAACACCCCAATATTCCTCATACACCCAGTAAACATTTAATTAACCAACTTTAAGGAATTAAAACTAAAATTTAAACAAGAACATACCTCCATGAAGTCTGATATCTTACATCCTCTCTACCTTATAACAGCTCTCCCTCGAGCTACTCTTCCCCATCATAACTGAGCTTCCAAGGTAAAAAGATCGGACCACTAGGCCTACATATCCATATCTCTCTCCCAAGTTTCTTCCTAAACATTAAAATGATTTCACAAAACTCGAACTGAATTCATATTATTTCCTCACAATATTTTATCACTATGGTCTACAATACAAACCAGATGCTCCTCAAAGAATCCATCAACCTCAATCTCAACATCATCAACATCAATCACATGGGATAGGTTACGGTGGTACTCCTAAAGTTCTGACACATGAAAAACATCATGAATACCACTATATCATTGTGGAAGGTCCAATTGGTACACCACCGATTTTTTCCTCCCCACAATCTCAAACAGACCCACATACCTAGGCGCCAACTTATCTTATTTTTTAATCTAATGTCGACCCATCCTTGGTGACACACAAAGAAACATTTGATCACCCGCCACAAACTCCAGTGGTCGAAAACACCTATATTCATATGAATTCTACCTACTATGATCCATTTCCATACATTTTCAAATCAACTGAACCTTCTCTGATGTCTCCTTCATGAGACTCATCCCCAACAACTCTGATTCTGCAACTTTCATCCAATAAAATGAAAATCTACATGGTCTACCATAGAGCACCTCATATAGTGCCTCTAGATCATGGCTTGGTAACTATTATTTTAGTAAAACTAAGCCAATAATAAGTGCTTTTCCCATGATCCATTGAAATCTAGGACACAATCCCTCAACTTTTCCTCCAGCACCTGAATAGTATGCCCTGAATGTCTATCCATCTGTGGGTGAAAAGTCTTACTCAAAAACACATGTGTACCAAGAACCTTCTATAATCCCTATTAGAAGTGTGATATGAAATGTGAATCATGATCTAAAACTATGGTCTGTGTCACCTTTGTAACTACAATACCTCTTGAATATACAACTCATTCAACTGATCCATGGTGAAGGTCTCTCAAATTGAAAAAAATGATCCACTTTAGTCAACTGATCCACAACTACCTAGATTGCATAATTCTTATGAGTCATCCTTGGGAGACCCACCATGAAATCCATCATAAAATCATCCCATTTTCATTCTATAATGGTAAAAGGATACAACAAACCACTCGTCCACTGATGCTCAGCCTTCACTTGCTGGCAAGTAAGGCATTGCACCATGAAACCCGCTACCTCTTTCTTCATCCCTGGACACCAATACTACCTATGAAGATCATGATACATTTTGGTCAAACCAAAATGAACTTCCCACTTTGATGCATGAAACTCACACATAAACTCTTCTCACATACATATTGTCATGACAACATGGCTCAGACCTACACATAAACAATCCCATCATCTCCATTAGTCCAACCAAAAGGTGACTCCCCACCTTTAATATTTTATCTCAAAGACAAAAATTCTGGATCCTCATACTAGCTCTCCTTAATACAGCTCATAAGTGGTAATTAATTTCCAAATATGCAAGGGTCGTCTTCCCATTCCCATATTATACCTCTATATGAATATTAGAAAACAAATACATCATTCTCCACTCAAAACTAGATTCCTGAACCGCCTGATTCTGAGATTTCTGACTCAATGCTTTTGCAACACTATTCCCTTTTCACGATGTGTATACCAACTAAAAATAAAAATAATTAATGTATTAAACCATCTTTTATTTCAAAGATTCAATTCACACTAGGAGAAAATATACTTAAGGATTTTATGATCTGTATACATGGTAAACCTTTCTCCCAACAAGTAGTACTGCCAACACTTCAAGGTGTAAACCACTACAGCTAACTCAAGAACATGAGTAAGGTAATTTCTTTCATGATTCGTTAACTGAATTGAACTGTATGCATCCAATCAATCATCCTACATCAACAATGCTCCAATCCCAGCACCAGATGCATCACAAAACAAGGTACACCCCTTACTAGGCTAGGGTAAGATTAGAATCAGTGAGGTATTCAAATGCTTCTTTAACTCTTGTAAATAATTCTCACATTCCCCATACCATTCAAAAAAATTACCATCTTGGTCAAACCCAAGAGTGGTGCTTCTAAATGGTAAAATCCTTTGATGAACCTTCAGTAATAACTGACCATACCCATAAAACTTTAGATATTGGATTCTCCCAATATACAACTACATGCACTTTCTCTGGATCCACTGACATACCTTCCTCGGAGATGATGTGACCTAATAAATTCACCCTATAAATCCATAAATGACATTTAGAGATCTTAGAATATATCCTATTCTCTCTTAGTGTACTGAGGATGATGTCAAGATGTTTGGAATGATCTTCATGATTTTTAGAGTACACCAAGATATCATTAACAAAGACAACTAAAAACTGATCCAAATATGAGTAAAAGATTTGATTCATTAGATCCATAAACATTTTCAGTGCATTAATCATATAGCATCCCGTCTTTTTATAACATAACTTTCATTCCATTACACGGAACTGAGGATCTTTAAGGTTTAGTGTCTTGGAAACAAGGAACATAAAACATGAAACAAAAAAAAACATTCTTCTTAAACACTTGAAAGGCTTCTCCTCATGTTCACCCTAGGCTCATTACTGCATCTCATAACCTGGGGACATACATCAAAAGGAAGGGTGAGCAGAAGGCCCAGCAAGGGAAACAAGTGAAACATTTTACATATGAACTTGAGATACATCAATAAAGTCATGAAAAGAACTTTAAGGCATGAAAATGAAATCATGAAGCATATCATAATAAAAATAAAACTTTTTCATAACTTGAAGATGTGGCTACATAATTTAACATAGAAAATCATGAACATATCACCAAGGTCCATCCCCAAGGTGTCATTTTAAAATTACCAAGGTTATTCACCAAGGTATCGTGAAAATTGTAATCTCTAGTGGTTACATCATTACCCAATGCATTGGAGAGCTATCAGGGAGCACCCTTAAATTTGCCTTTATTATAATGTGAGCCACATATATCATCATCAAACATTTCATAAATAACCCATATAGCATAAAGGAAATGGGTTTCATTTCATAATCATAACTTTTTTAAAAACTGCTTCAAAGACATGATCTTTATATCACTTTAAAACCCACAGAAAAGGAAGGTGGGTCTCATGTATGTAAATAAAAGAATTTAAAATAGAACATTTTGGTATATATGTGAATACCCCTTTAGAAGAAAGAGATTTGAGTATTCACTTAATAAAATAAAAGGACTTTAGAAAAAGAGATAGACATTTTGAGACAGAAATTCTGCAGCATAACGGCAATGTTCCGAGGTTTTAGAAGACATTAAAAGAGAGGTAAAATGGGTCAAACATTCATAAATGACCCATAAAATAGTACATGGACAGAATAAGAAGGATACATGATCATGGTAATGAAATTTCAAGGACATACCATTTGAAATGAAAAACATGGAAGGAAGAAAAAAAATTAGATTTCTCTTATGAAAGTTCGGCAGCCTAACGGCGAAACTTAAACATCAACAAAAATGATTTGAAAAGATCAAATAGGATCTCTCATCATGTGAACATAAGAGTTCAGTATGATAGATATATAGATAATCCCCCAACATAACAAAAAGGAACTTGAAAGAATTGACATGAAAGTAGAACTTCAAAACGAGAAGGGTGAAGAACCACTTAAAAATTCGGCAGCCTAACGGCGCCACTTAAAACACCAAAATACTGAATTGAAGAGATCAAATGGGGTCTCTCATCATATGAACATAAGAGTCCAGTATGATATATATAGAGATCATACCCCAATATAACAAAAAGGAACTTGAAATAATTGACATGAAAGTAGAACTTCAAAACGAGAAGGGTGAAGAACCACTTAAAAATTCGGCAGCCTAACGGCGCCACTTAAAACTTCAAAATACTGAATTGAAGCGATAAAATGGGGTCTCTCATCATATGATCATAAAAGATCAGTATGATAATTTAGAGATCGTACCCCAACATAATAAAAAGGAACATGAAAGACTTGAATGAAAATAGAACTTGAAAACGAGGAAGGTGAAAGAATCCCTTAAAAATTCGGCAGCCTAACGGCGCCACTTAAACATTCTTAAAACGAATTGATAAGAGCAAGGGGGGGGGGTATCTCATCATATGAACATGAAATGGGCAGTAGGATGAATATAAAAGAACATCCTCCAACATAAGAACATGGAGTATAAAATAAATGACATAAAAGAGATTACTTGAAAAGAAAGAGAGAGGTCGGATCCCTTACCTTAAAATGTAACTCTTAAACCTCAAAGGTTGGGACCTTGAGGGCTTGGGGGCACCTTGGGAGGACTCCTTGGGAGTTAATGAGACCAGAAATTCGTTGGGAATGAGTGGGGAGTCGAATGGATGAGAGGAGGTCTTGGTATTTATAGGGAAAGTGAGGGGACAAGGCATTAATGGCCAAGGGACACCTCACATGTGCTTTTCTCAAACCCATGTGCTCTCCCTTGTCATTTATCATGGAGTTAGGTCACATGGGGCCCCCAAAACAATAATTAATCACCCTTGGCCGGCCAACCCTCAAAAGATCTCATGACATCATCATGACACCATTATGATGTCATTAAACATACCAAAACCCTAAAACTGTATTTTTACTATTCACTGAAAATTCAACTTTCTCAGAAAAATCCCAAAATTTCACATTAACCAAATATCAATGATCTGATTTCAAAAATGAAATCCATTTTATAAAAATAATTTTCTAAATATTTTTAATTTAATTTTTAAATAAAAACACTATTCATCGAAAATTCATTTTTTTCAGAAAAAAACCCCAAAAATTACCATAACATAATATCGATGCTCTGAGTTCAAAAATAAAGTCATTTTTATAAAAATAATTTTCTAATTATTTTTAATTAAATTTTTAATTAAAAAACACTATTCACCTGAAAAAACTAATACTTGAATAATAATTAATGAAACCGTTATTTAACTATTTTATTGAATCACATTACTTAATCAAGGTGCCTAGATTATTTTAAAACTTTCTTTAAGTGAGATTACTAATCCATTTGGTCATATTACTAATCCTAATCATAAAATCACTATTCATAATTTACTATTCATCAAAAATCAAGTTGATCTTATTAGACTCTAAATTTAGTACTGAACATAATTGCAGAAGACCATTTTTCGAAAATCATTACACATTTTTAATTATTTAGGGTTTACATAAACATATTTAAAATATCCTTTTTCTAAAATTCATCAAAAATATGCATACTATATTTATCTGGTCATTTAAAAATTCATAAACTTCATCATAAGAAGAAATCCCAATTTTTATTTAAAACAAGGATTACACAAGGTAGTTACGGTCTCGTTACATAACCCCTTATAATACCATCATAGGACCTAAGAGTAAGGTGTGCTAGGGTGATAGAAGCTTGGGGCAGCTCAGTCAACATTGCCCGAGTAGTAATTTCTATCAGTTTGAACTTCTCACGAAGGTGATTTCGTTCCAGCTTCACATGATGAAGTTCGGCTTGGATTTGATCCAGAGCAAAGCCCAGTGGTGCTACCTCCTTCCCAAGCTCTGTTAGATGGGCTTCGATCGGTCCAAGACTACTAGGTGAGGCCATCGAATCTTCTTTCTATAATAATTAACCAAGATTACTTATATTTAGAGACAATAATCAAAACATTTTGTTCACAGCGCTCATGTTGACCGATGGTTATATAATAGTCAAAACCCACTGATATCATTTTAATTATAATCATGTTTATCCAATAAAACATTTTTGTTGAGTATAACAATAACACATAAAATTAGGAAACAAAATTTATTTAAAAAAAAATTCGTGTCGTTACAATCTTCCCCCCTTAAGAAATTGCGTCCTCGCAATTTTAAAATTGGGTTTTGAAATTTCATTGAAAGTCCCACATCGGAAAAGGAGTCAGTAAAACTATTACTTTAAAATAAAGAAAGGGAAGTACAATGGTCACCCGAGTTAACCCATACTAGGGTTCCATGTAGGAAAACATGGACATGGAGGAAAAAACAAAGGGTCACGTTCTGAGGGAGAGTGATAGAGAACATGATTAGGAGAAATTTAACCATGAGAAAATCCCAAACTTATGATGTGTGTAAACGGTATTTGATTACCTAGTAGGAAACGTAAACCAACAACATTTTTGTTTTACGTTTCTTTTCATAATTTTGAGGATTTCATTTACTACATAGAACAAAAACATAAGAAAATATACCTACCTTCAAGTAGAGTTTCATCCTTTAACAAGTCCCTACCAACACTAATCTTTTTTCCAAATGATGAGAATTCAAAAACCCTTGGTCTCATAAAAGCACAAGAATCATCTTCTATAGAATCACATAATCTACAAAAGATTAACTATCTATTTCTTCTATCTTTAAACATTATCCCAAAAACAGAAAGGTTAAGGTAAAACAACTCTTCAAAAAGAAAGAATCCCATGGGAATGGAAACTACTTTTAAATCATCAAAGTTCCATGGTACTACCCAAAGTTCATCATAGACCATTCCATAAATAATGGTCCTTAAAATTCCTCAAAACAAACCAAACTAAGATTGAAACCCAAATACAAGAAGGATTTGATAACATAGTCTTCCAAAACAACTTCATTGTTCATCTCCAGACAACATCAAACACTCCTAACATCTTATAAAAAAAGTAGCTAACCTAAACATATTTTACCCAAGATAGGTTAGTCATTCCCATAAGTAACCTAAATTACTATAAGTTCACCTTAAATTCATCGATTCTTCAAAATATAAGTCAACCTTACTCCTCAATGAAAATACCATAGTAATCTATTTACCTCGATCAAATATGGTTCCCAAAATAATGAACGTCTTCCAAAATAATAATCATATTTTAATCCCCTAATCATCCCTGTCATATTAATACGAAAATCGTCGCATTTCCTATCACATTGGTTGTCGGAACATGTTCTTCCATTTCCCACCATTAACTAAGAAGAGAAAGCATAATTAGGGGCTTAAGTACTTAGCTAATAATCATGAAAAGGAACTGAAAGCATATAAGGATAACTTGTATATGAAAGGTATACCCTAACTTGTGATCTCCTAGGTTCCCATCTAGGTTATGAATGATCATATATTCTTATGTGAACCTTTATTTTATTTTATCTTTGTTCCTTTAACAATGGTTCATACCAAGCTTATGAATTTACCAAAGCATATCCCCCGGGAGTGTCGTAACCAAGAGTGCAGCAAGGCCCGTTGTCGTGTACCAGTTCCCGTTCGAGTCTAGATCAAAGTGGTGTTTTCGGGTTTTACCCCTATGTACATCTGTGCCAGAGCCACCTCTACCTGCTCGTATCCAGACAGGGATGTATTTGCTTGGAAACCCCTTACTCAATACTCACCAAAATACCAGGAAGATTTCCTATATTAAACTTTTCTATAGGGTTCTTCCTAGAGTTTTCATATCCTAATTTCCACAAATAACTAAACCATCCTCTGATACCAACTATAGCATCCCGTCTTTTTATAACATAACTTTCATTCCATTACACGGAACTGAGGATCTTTAAGGTTTAGTGTCTTGGAAACAAGGAACATAAAACATGAAACAAAAAAAAACATTCTTCTTAAACACTTGAAAGGCTTCTCCTCATGTTCACCCTAGGCTCGTTACTGCATCTCATAACCTGGGGACATACATCAAAAGGAAGGGTGAGCAGAAGGCCCAGCAAGGGAAACAAGTGAAACATTTTACATATGAACTTGAGATACATCAATAAAGTCATGAAAAGAACTTTAAGGCATGAAAATGAAATCATGAAGCATATCATAATAAAAATAAAACTTTTTCATAACTTGAAGATGTGGCTACATAATTTAACATAGACAATCATGAACATATCACCAAGGTCCATCCCCAAGGTGTCATTTTAAAATTACCAAGGTTATTCACCAAGGTATCGTGAAAATTGTAATCTCTAGTGGTTACATCATTACCCAATGCATTGGAGCGCTATCAGGGCGCACCCTTAAATTTGCCTTTATTATCATGTGAGCCACATATATCATCATCAAACATTTCATAAATAACCCATATAGCATAAAGGAAATGGGTTTCATTTCATAATCATAACTTTTTTAAAAACTGCTTCAAAGACATGATCTTTATATCACTTTAAAACCCACAGAAAAGGAAGGTGGGTCTCATGTATGTAAATCCCAGAATTTAAAATAGAACATTTTGGTATATATGTGAATAGCCCTTTAGAAGAAAGAGATTTGAGTATTCACTTAATAAAATAAAAGGACTTTAGAAAAAGAGATAGACATTTTGAGACAGAAATTCTGCAGCATAACGGCAATGTTCTGAGGTTTTAGAAGACATTAAAAGAGAGGTAAAATGGGTCAAACATTCATAAATGACCCATAAAATAGTACATGGACAGAATAAGAAGGATACATGATCATGGTAATGAAATTTCAAGGACATACCATTTGAAATGAAAAACATGGAAGGAAGAAAAAAAATTAGATTTCTCTTATGAAAGTTCGGCAGCCTAACGGCGAAACTTAAACATCAACAAAAATGATTTGAAAAGATCAAATAGGATCTCTCATCATGTGAACATAAGAGTTCAGTATGATAGATATAGAGATAATCCCCCAACATAACAAAAAGTAACTTGAAAGAATTGACATGAAAGTAGAACTTCAAAACGAGAAGGGTGAAGAACCACTTAAAAATTCGGCAGCCTAACGGCGCCACTTAAAACACCAAAATACTGAATTCAAGAGATCAAATGGGGTCTCTCATCATATGAAGATAAGAGTCCAGTATGATATATATAGAGATCATACCCCAATATAACAAAAAGGAACTTGAAATAATTGACATGAAAGTAGAACTTCAAAACGAGAAGGGTGAAGAACCACTTAAAAATTCGGCAGCCTAACGGCGCCACTTAAAACTTCAAAATACTGAATTGAAGCGATCAAATGGGGTCTCTCATCATATGATCATAAAAGATCAGTATGATAATTTATAGATCATACCCCAACATAATAAAAAGGAACATGAAATACTTGAATGAAAATAGAACTTGAAAACGAGGAAGGTGAAAGAATCCCTTAAAAATTCGGCAGCCTAACGGCGCCACTTAAACATTCTTAAAACGAATTGATAAGAGCAAGGGGGGGGTATCTCATCATATGAACATGAAATGGGCAGTAGGATGAATATAAAAGAACATCCTCCAACATAATAACATGGAGTATAAAAGAAATGACATAAAAGAGATTACTTGAAAAGAAAGAGAGAGGTCGGATCCCTTACCTTAAAATGTAACTCTTAAACCTCAAAGGTTGGGACCTTGAGGGCTTGGGGGCACCTTGGGAGGACTCCTTGGGAGGTAATGAGACCAGAAATTCGTTGGGAATGAGTGGGGAGTCGAATGGATGAGAGGAGGGCTTGGTATTTATAGGGAAAGTGAGGGGACAAGGCATTAATGGCCAAGGGACACCTCACATGTGCTTTTCTCAAACCCATGTGCTCTCCCTTGTCATTTATCATGGAGTTAGGCCACATGGGGCCCCCAAAACAATAATTCATCACCCTTGGCTGGCCAACCCTCAAAAGATCTCATGACATCATCATGACACCATTATGATGTCATTAAACATACCGAAACCCTAAAACTGTATTTTTACTATTCACTGAAAATTCAACTTTCTCAGAAAAATCCCAAAATTTCACATTAACCAAATATCAATGATCTGATTTCAAAAATGAAATCCATTTTATAAAAATAATTTTCTAAATATTTTTAATTTAATTTTTAAATAAAAACACTATTCATCGAAAATTCATTTTTTTCAGAAAAAACCCCAAAAATTACCATAACATAATATCGATGCTCTGAGTTCAAAAATAAAGTCATTTTTATAAAAATAATTTTCTAATTATTTTTAATTAAATTTTTAATTAAAAAACACTATTCACCTGAAAAAACTAATACTTGAATAATAATTAATGAAACCGTTATTTAACTATTTTATTGAATCACATTACTTAATCAAGGTGCCTAGATTATTTTAAAACTTTCTTTAAGTGAGATTACTAATCCATTTGGTCATATTACTAATCCTAATCATAAAATCACTATTCATAATTTACTATTCATCAAAAATCAAGTTGATCTTATTAGACTCTAAATTTAGTACTGAACATAATTGTAGAAGACCATTTTTTGAAAATCATTACACGTTTTTAATTATTTAGGGTTTACATAAACATATTTAAAATATCCTTTTTCTAAAATTCATCAAAAATATGCATACTATATTTATCCGGTCATTTCAAAATTCATAAACTTCATCATAAGAAGAAATCCCAATTTTTATTTAAAACAAGGATTACACAAGGTAGTTACGGTCTCGTTACATAACCCCTTATAATACCAGCATAGGACCTAAGAGTAAGGTGTGCTAGGGTGATAGAAGCTTGGGGCGGCTCAGTCAACATTGCCCGAGTAGTAATTTCTATCAGTTTGAACTTCTCACGAAGGCGATTTCGTTCCAGCTTCACATGATGAAGTTCGGCTTGGATTTGATCCAGAGCAAAGCCCAGTGGTGCTACCTCCTTCCCAAGCTCTGTTAGATGGTCTTCGATCGGTCCAAGACTACTAGGTGAGGCCATCGAATCTTCTTTCTATAATAATTAACCAAGATTACTTATATTTAGAGACAATAATCAAAACATTTTGTTCACAGCGGTCATGTTGACCGATGGTTATATAATAGTCAAAACCCACTGATATCATTTTAATTATAATCATGTTTATCCAATAAAACATTTTTGTTGAGTATAACAATAACACATAAAATTAGGAAACAAAATTTATTTAAAAAAAAATCGGGTCGTTACAAATCATCCCAAATATAATTACAATAAACTCATACAACTCGTACATACTTCTGAATATAGTTCATGGTACATCAAAAGGTATCACCCATAATTGATGATACCTTGACCTTATATCAATCTTAGAGAACACCGAAGCACCCCTTAGCTATTCAAAAGGATTATAGATTCAAGGAAGGGGGTATCTATTCTTAACTGTCATCTAATTCAGCTTCCTGTAATCAATACACAACTGCAACAATCCATCAGCCTTCTTGGAAAATAACACTGGAGATCCCCAAGGTGACGTACTAGGATGAATGAACCCTTTATTCTAAAACTCCTCTATTTGAATCTTAATATTCTATATTTATTCTGGTTTCATTTTATATGGTGGAATGGAAACTTTATCTACTCCTGACAGCAACTCTATTATGAAGTCAACATCCCTCTTGGGTGGTAGCCCTGATAAGTCCTCAGGAAACACGTCTTGAAATCGATCCACCATAGGAGGAAAGAAAAGATGCTCTACTCCCCCATCATCAAGAATTAGAAAATCCACTTGGGTTGATATTTCACCCAACTGTTGAAAAATTGGCCTTGTATGTCCTGGTTGAACATCCAATTCATCGCGATAGACATACATGTCTCCCTTAAGAGACGTGAAGGTTACCCTATGATGGTAATAGTAAATATGGGATTGGTGCAACATTAACAAGTTCATCCCCAAAATCATATCAAAACCTGATATTTATAACACATACAAGTCCCATAAGAAATGGTACCCACCAAATTTAATGGAACGTCCCTTGCATTACTTGATATTTTTTTCTCACACTCCTAATGGTGTATCGATTGACATAACCCCACACATATGTTCCACCACTAGGCCCAAAACAACCATGAACTGACCAGAAATAAAATAATGTGAAGCACTTATATCAAAAAAAATAACTATTAAGAATAGAATTTATGCAGATCATACCTTGAATGGTTGATAGTCTAGCCTTTCCACCCTTAGGTGTAGACTGAACTGTATGAAGCTGACCTGACCCTCTACACTAGGCCTCGGTCTATGTTCATGGTGTTGTAATTTCTTGTTGATATGGATTCTCTCATCCTAGAGTACCTCATATGAAACCTCTACTAGTACAGTCGTTTGATCTCCGATTGTCTGCCTGATATTGTGTAACCAACCCCTTCCTACACTTAGAATTAGCCTCAATCCTTACTTTATGTCCATCTATCAATGATTCCTACAGAAACTCTACACATGCCTCATTCTACCACACAATCGGCACTCAACCGATGGTTAGGGTCACTAACTGCACAGGTGTCCTGACCTATCGCACTGATAGAAGAAAACTCAATCACCACTCTGAGAGGATGGTTCTCTCTTATAACTACTCTATCCACCACTGTACTGGTGTAAATTTTCAAAATGGAGATTCATTATATCATAATTCATGCCACTGAGTCGCCCAACTAGAGCTATTTGTCCACCACTATAATCTTCCTTGAGATTCCCTTATAAAATAAGGGCCTGATATAGCACTTAATTAACCTCTTTAAAAATAATATATTCACCTAGGACTTAATCTCATGTCTAAGTCCATCTTGAAAATTCCTCTCCGTAGCTATATCATCCCTCGCCAAAGTTGGAACAAAACATTTTAGGTCGGTGAAACGGATAGCATAATCCATCACCAACATAGACCCCTAGGTCAACCTCATAGACTCTATATCCTTCTCATGTATCAATTTTTTCAGATATAAATGTTCTAGAAAATTTTCCTAAAAATCTTTCCATATCATACTTTCATCTTACTGGTTCTGAACCAGAACATCTTGTTAGCACTTTGCCTAACCTCAAAGTATATAAGCCTCCATCTTGATCCTCTTTTCAATAGGAGTCTCTAAGTGATTAAGAATCATCTGTATGGACTCTATCTAGAACTCAGATGCATCCATTCCACCCTCTATAGAAAAAGTATGAGGGTTTTGTAGTTGTAACTCTCTATTGATATCAAACATACTCAGCATGACCTACCCTAGGTCTTGTTCCATCGTCTTCATGAAACAAGCGAAGTTATCATGGAACTGATCTTCTCCCCTATTATCCCGATTCACCAAGTTCCCTTGATCCACCTATGGAGGAACGTTCTTGGCGATATCCTCTTGTCTCTCAACTGGAACATGATATCATGGTGTAATCTTCCTAAAATGTCAAGCGCACATCTCAAAACACATAACACAAATCGTCCATAATTTTCATGAAAGAAAGCTCCCCACTATCCATAAACAACCCATTCTACATACACTATCCCAACAGACATCATCACATCTAGATCACTACCCTCAACCATTCCTACCATGAGTCATGGATAACATGAGGTAACCAACATACATAATAATATATTTTTATTAGACACCCTTTTAAGTTCATTTCCACACTTACAACATAAATATTTATTCTTGGGCACATTTTCCATTTCACGACTTGTTATAACCAAATTTTTAACTCAATTACAACCCTTTATTAATCACAATTTCTTTAACCATTTTTTGAACATTATTTCCATTTACCCATTTGAATCACCTTTATTAGACACCATTTTTCTTCAAAAAATCAAGGAAGAAAAATTCATTATACCTTTCATGTCCCACACACCCATCTCGTGTCTGCCTATCATGATGCATGCCACATATATCCCTAGGTTCCTATAATGATTCATGAATGCACAATCTCGTGACATTATTTCCATGAGAAAAATATCATAAAACAATCACATCACACAATAAGTGCATCACCCAATGGTAAAATAACATTCAACTATAATAAAACATATCAAGAAAAATAATTTCCCACCTTGAGTGCTTGGGTTTTCCCTCATACATGGGTTAGATACTCCCATACATGAGCTCATTTCCAAGGCATGACACTTCCTAATCTCCCTTATACCATCCCAAATAGTAATACCATAGAAAAAAATGTCTCTAATACCGCATTGTAACATCCCTGACTTGGAAGCCACTAAACCGGTGCCCTGAGTCGGGTCTCCACATGACCTCAATCACGCCTCCCTATACTATGGATGTTTTTGAATAGAAGTGAGGGTATAATAGGACATGTTGGGATACTATAACCTCTTTACTAGAGTAAGACATAGCAGATAAAATATGAAATAAGAAAACAATAAACTATAAACCAAGAACATGCATTACTAACCATTTCCCAAACAGAGTACAACCACAACCAAACAATAAATATTCCATGTCATGATAATTGTACCAAAAGTGAAGAAACCCCAAAATAAATACAAACAAATGAATCCCAAAAAAATTTCATAACTCCAAGTTCGTATCCTTATCCATGCACATCCCAAGCCCAACTCAAATCCCTAATATAGGGAATTTTCCCTTGTCCTGACCTACAACCATGAAATATGATCAGGTACCCAATATCGGCCTGATAAGGGTGTGAGTACAACTCAGTAGGACACCACCAACTATGTCTACAAAATATCAAGTCTAAAAAAATAGTTCATACAATTATGAAATAAATGATAAGGTAAAAAAAGGAAAACTCAAGTGCCATTAATTAACACCATTCACTTTAACCATTTCCATCATCATTTTCATTTTCATCACTTAAATAATCTTTATTACTAAATTCATATTCATCTCATGTTCCATGTGTTGGCATTTTCAAATTTCACACAACATTCTAAGTCGATCAATTATTATGCATAAGGGAATAGTCAAGTTCCCTATCTCTCTAGGGATAAAAATTTCATAAATAATTATAACACACTTACCTTGGAGCCTTAGTCCAGGTAATCTCATCCAATGAAACCATTAGGGTCCTTGAGCCTCAGTATGACTCCCTAACCCATGCATTAAAGGGTGGGGTTTAGATCCTCAGTCCAACCCAACCCATGGGAGGATCCTCAGTCCTTTATCCCACACCACCAAGCCATGTGCACATGATTATTTATCCATTTACCACATATACCATATCATAAACCATGCACAATCAATACACATAACATTCACATTTCATAACTATTCAACGTATAAATCAACATCAATTATTTACCCTTTATCACATTTACCATTTGCATTACATAGCACATTTAACTCAATTTCCTTTCTCATACCTTAACCCATTTAGCATATTCAAAAATCCCCATTCATTAACCCATTTAACACATTCACCAATTCATATGCCTTAACCAATTTACACGTTCTCATTTATATACCTTAACCCAATTTACCTATTTCTCATTCACATGCCTTAGAATATCAACCAATTACCCTTAACAGTTCATAACTAATTTAACCCATTGACATTAAACCAACAACACCTTATGTCATGATAAATACTAGAAACAATTACCATTAGTGTCTCTTTTTTATTCAAACTAACATGTCAACACATTTACCATGGGTTCTAATTCAACACAAAACAACTCTATTCTTAACATTATAATTTTCCATGTTCGTAAATATTGGAACACCCCATGGGTGGCCCTAAATCATTCAAATTATCCTCAATGAATCCCATGGGGATCATGAGGGGTTTAATTCATCATTTAGCCAACCATTTTACCAAATCTCACTAGAGGCATCAAATTCACAATAATAGGGAAGCAATATCATAACCAAACATGCACCAATCTATGACAAAAAATGGGATATAACTTGTAGACTACCTACCTAAAATCCTTATATGAATGATCTCTTAACCTTAGTATTAGATACAGATTCAAGCACCCTTTGAATACCCAACCTAAGATCCACTGGAAAAAGAGTGGTTTAGGGATTCAAAAGAATAAGAACAAAACCAAAATCCCTAATCCATAAAAATAATCAAGAGGAGCATTAAAATTAACTGGATCTTTGATCCACACCCAATGGAACTCTAAATGGACTAGAATTGGAGGAGAATGATCCTTGGGAAGTCTTAGTTGAAATGTTTCATCACTGATGTTGGATGAGGAAGAAATGGGAATAAAATCATGTGGTATACTTAAAATCACAAGGGAGAAAAACTGTAAATTATCACTTTTTAAAGGGTGCATGGTTTGGTCACATGGTTTTCCAAATTGTGAACCAATTGTGCACCTTCCTCTATCCAAGAGGGTTCCAAGTCACATGGTTACATAGGAATCCTACACAGTTTTAAAAGGGGTCTAAGTCACATAGTTACCAGGGAAAAAAGGGGGACCTCCACCACCTAATATCTCTATGGGGACCTCCAATTCCTAATTTCTCTATGACTCTACTGATGACTCAGACATTGGGGGGGAAATGAGATCTAATAACCTACTACCCATCTGAAAACCTTGCTCATTGGTGAACACCATACACCATCCTTCCATGTCATAAAACTCAACTCTCATCCAAAAAAAATACAACCATTGTGTGACCTAAATACAACGAATCCATACCTAGAGTGACATAATATGATTGTATTTGAAACATAAAGAAACATCCTAATGAATGGTGATTCCCCATTAGCAGTCTACATTTCCAACACACATCAAAAAAAATAATCCGACCTCTGACTGACATAGATAACACTAGGGTCATAGAAATACTCTCCACAACCAATCTCAATGATCAAACTAAAGTGGGTGAAACAAAGGAGTATGAATCTTTAGAATCAAACAAAGTAGAAACCATGGTATATGATAAATAGATCTTAACTCAAATAACCTATAGACCCTTTGGAACTGGTGCCTCTATCACGTGCATCTGGCCTTTACCATATCCTTTGCCTCTCTATAGACAACCTCCATGTTCAAGATCTTGTCTAGACTCTCGATAGAAAGGGAAATCCTGGGTATGCCTTCTTCTAAATCCACCTCCTCCCAGATGAGCATAAAAATACTGAACAAGCTGGTGAACATAATCTGGAATTCCCTGTTATTGAAACTAAATCGGGGTTTACTATCGCTGCTAATGTAATGGATTCTGACTTCCCAAGCCATATTGACTCTCCATAGATAAAGGACATTATCCTTTATAGTGACCATAACCTCCATAGCTAAAGTAAAAAAAATAGAATATCTCCTATTAGAGTCATAGTAACTAGAATCCCTCAATAAATGCAATTTTGAATATTGAGGTTATTTACCTACTGATCAGAACCTCAATTTTCCCGTAATTCATGACCCTCCATCTAATGCCCTGCTCCTCAGAGGTCCCTACTGGATCTCGAATAGGGGTGATCCACCCTCCCCATTACATCATCCTTCTTCTGAACCTTTAAATATATAGGTAATGTAAATGGGGTGATTAAAGAATAAAGGTTAGATAAAATAACCTCCTCCAAGTGCTAGACATAGGACTCCTTGTTTGGAAGGACATTAGGGGAAATTACAAAAGTTCCTTAAACTTAATCCCCAACTACTGAATGCTCATGAACCCCTGATAAAGGGAGAGAAACTCATAGCTCTTCACTACCTTCACTACCATAGATAAGAACTCATCCCTAAACTCCTTTAAGAATTCATCTCATGACACATATGTCTCTTTCCTCTCCCTAATATGTCGCATACACAAAATTATGTGTTGGTCCCCTCAACTAGATAACTTCTAGGGGATTCCAATACTCAGGTCTTTCTTGAATCAAGATGAACATGATCTATAACTCGTCTGTCCAGTGTTCTGTCTCTAGGTCAAAGGTGGTACCCTAATACTTTTCCAGGCTCTGAAACTGAAATGTGTGCAACATCCGCTGCTACTACTCATCCTCATGATCTGGATTGACCCTTTGATGGTCAATGGGGTCAACCTATTGAACTTCCCCAACTCAAACCACATGCGGGTGGTGGACAACTGGTATCTCTATAATGAAAGTAATAACACTTAATTATGGTAGTAATGGATTTATTTATATTTATTTAGATTTATTAAATTAATACATTTATTTATTCCTAGAACCACCCCATTCAAAACATAACTCAAGAAAGTATGATGCATGTACCTTTCCAAAGTCTCTACCCTATAAACAACATCACTTTACCTAGTACATTCAGAGAGATTAAGGTCCTTGTATCGGATCACATGGGGGTTTAAATATCATGTCCTAGTTAGTATCCCATGTCATCATTGTATACTAATTTTGTCTAACATTATCATGTTATCAACTCATCCATTCCTCACCAGTTCCTAACTCTAAACTCAACCATATATCTTAACCAACTCCTTTAATACAACTATGTCATGACCCCCCCCCCCCACCGGTTCCCCTCCTAGGTTGGAATTGAAGAGAAAGAGTGACCCCCTGAGTCCTACCTCTAGTAGGCCCCAGGTTGGTGACTATCTTTGAGGGTATAAAACACTCATATGGGAGGCATTTCCCTTAATATCCTTGGATCATAACATAAAACCACCAACCAAACCACCATACTACAAAATAAATGAACTAAAATCCCATAAAAGAAATATATAATATGCATGAATATAAAATAGATACAATTATCTACAAATATAAAACAATACCAAAAGAAAATATTATGGTAGCAACTAGAACAACCCAAGATCTAAGCTAGTATTGTCTATCTCCATCACCAAATCCATCATAGAAACCTAATTAATAGTTTATATATACGTAGGGTGAGCTTAGAATGTATATAAATTGTGATCATAACCAAGGTATCTCATACAAAATTGAAAAGATCATACTAATTCTCTGATAGACAAACAACAGAACTAACCAGCACCTACATAGGTCAACTAGTCCCCTGGCCTCACCAATAGTCGCTCACCAAATAACGCATCCAATAGTAGTAAAGTAATATCATAATAATGTAGATAAAGGCTCCATGCTACCACTTCCCCACTTATTTTATGCTCTCACCCAATGAGAATACATCTTTTTCTCTCATCCCTTTCATATCCACCAATAATGGCACCAATTGTATGTCATGTATTATGGAACCAACCACATATCACATCTCGTGGAACCAACCACATATTTTGTATCACGTAACTAGGGTAGTATGGTATCATGAATGTGTAGGACATAAACCTTGTGTCCTCCTCCTACCATGCATGACCCCCCACTATATATATCATCATCCACCACTGATATCACCAGAATCTACCGTTGAAGGAAGAGTGGGAAAGAGGGGCTATTCATCCATTTGTATCCTACCCATCCTATATGTCAGGTAAAACACCCCTAGGGTATCTGGGTATTAGTTACATTATCCAACTCAAGTGGGGTGTGTAGAAAATTCATAAAAGAATGCAAGTATGTGTGACGTCCCGAACCAGATTCACTCATAAGTAACTGAAATCAGTTAGCCTCATGGCCCCAAGCATGACTCCCCATATGCCAAAGGCATCCAACTAGCAGTGAGGTTCTATGGTGGTATGATGGGGAGAATATACCCTCTTTATCAAAGTGCAGTATAATGGTAAATAATAATAAAGTAGCAGCAAAAATATTAACAAGGTAGAGTAAAGATCAACCATCCAAATAATAAATAAAAGACATAAATAGTAATACATATCATATATAGATGATATCGTGGATATATAAAATGATGAAACAGACAGACATGGAAGTACACATACAACAGAACTAGTACATGAAAAAAGAGAAAAAAACACCAAATACAACTATCTCCATGAGAATCTCGAGCACAGGATCAGTCATCTACTCTCAAGATACCATTCTAAGATAAAAATCAAGCATCCATGGCTAGGTGATTCCTCTTATCCTTACCTTCATCCATTAAGTCTATTTGGGTACCAAACAGTGGCTTAGGAAGGGTGTAAGTAGAACTTAGTAGGCCACCACAAATGGTGTCTAATAAAAATACAGTCTATGAATATAAAATGTAATAGTGTGAAGGTATAAGAAATGTAAGGTGATAAATAAATATAACCATGTTGAACTCAGTATCCTCATGGGATACCCGGATAACCATACCTGATTTGACCTAAGTCTAATGTCTATGAGCATATAACCATTATTTTTCTAGGGACCCAAGGAATATAACCAAGGTGTCCAAGTATGATAATAATAAGGGATCCATGGGATACCCTTAGCATCAATGAGCTTAGATGGTTGATCCCACTCATGGTTATCAGCCAAGATGTTAGGATAGGGTTATGAGTGTAATCCAAGGGATAAACCCTTAGTATTTCACCCTAAAAGTTTTTAACTAATCCCAAGGATAAGTCTAAGTTAATCTCATGATATAATTGATTGGAGCCCAAGAATAAAATATAAGATGGTCCCTATCCAACAACATCAAGTCAAATCTTAGGACATGATCCAAGGCATTCTAATTTCTAGAAAATATAGGTGAATCTTTGGTGTTAATTCAAGCTATTTACAATCTAATACATTGATTGATACCAAGTTTGGTATCTCAATTAGAAGTCACATCAATGAATCAGCTGGAATCCTATGAGTTTATCCAAGGAATTCCAAGTTGGGAACTCAATTCTTACTCAAGGAAGTCCATGCCTTTAATAGTGATCCTGGTCTAATAAAATAAGTAATCATAATATAACCAGTTTTCAAGAGACTATGTGAAGTATCCAAGCCACTTATCAATTTCAATAATTCATTTTATCCATTTCATTTATAAACAATAATCCAAACACACATTAGGAGTGTTTTGGTAATAAGAAAGTAAAGGTTGTCAAACCATTTAATTAGACACACCCTATGGGGGTGGTTCAAGTTGATCTCATCAACCTCCAACGATTTCAAGGGTCTTATATAATATCTAGGAAAAGTTTTAGGTGCTAAATTTAAAGGGTTTCACATTTTAGGAGTGATGCACAGAAAGTCTAGTATGTAGCACAATGGTGAAAAATTATAAACCTCAATACATTTAGGGAAAACTATTAGACCACCTACCTTAGACTCATAGAATACTATTCATTTATTATCAACCTCATATTTGAGATGAAACAAGAAAAAATGGAAAAACCAAACAAACACCCTAAAAATAGGATATACTAGCTCACACATAGATAACACTAAAGATAGAGAAATAAACTAATAAAATAAGGTAATGGATTCTTATAATTGGTTAGGGTCATTTAACATGACTGGCTTCGATTGAATCAAAGTCCAAATAAAGAAAATCTATTAAATTCTTAAAGAGGGAAGAGGGGAAAGCTTCTAATGATCTATTGTGTGAATGAGGGAAGAGGATAAGGAAAATTAGACTTCAAGGAACTAGGGGGGAAACGGTCATTTCCGTCATTTTAAATGGGTACATGATTATACAAATTTTATGCAAATCATGCATTTGGCACTATCCAAAAGCCCACACCCCACGCAACCTAGGTGCACGATTAGACAAACTATGCGTAAACTGTGTGTGGTGAAACTAAATTAAATTGCAGATTTCACATGGTTGTGTGGCTCTTGTCACATGGTTTGAAAAATGATTCTCAACCCTTCATGCATCGCATGGTTGATCCACATAGTTAGTGAAAACCATATACTAACTGGGTGTCTCAACCTGTTTCTCCAAAAAACACTACTTAGGGCTATGAACCAAGCCTGGATGCTTCTAGAACCTCCATGGACCCTCTTCACACATTAATTTAGATAAAACAAGAGTTTTAGACTAAAATTAAAAGGATCCATACCTCTATAAATAATCAGGATCTTACAACCTCCCCTCCTTAAAACAACACATCCTTGAGTTTCCCTTATAAGGGTGGTTGATTTATATCAAAGAATAACTCCACCCACTGAGCACATATATTGGATTCTCATTCCCACATTTACTTTTGTACATGGTCATGCTTCCATAGCACCTGAACTATAGGAATCATCTTACCTCGGAAAGATGATGCGTCCAAAGGATTTAGTTAAATTCTCTAGGCATGATCAAATTAGATATTTATATTTTTCCCAAACCGCACTAACTACAAAGGCATAATATAGTGGAAGTATGAGTTCGATCCCACAAATATCAAGAAATGCAGTGATGGAAACTTTTGACCAAAGGTTATGTCATCCCAATTTCTATTTGATTTTATTTAAACTATATATCTTGGGTTTAATTCATATTAACAATAAGAGATCATGGTCAATTTTAGGGTTTATTCAAATGGGTAATCCTAAATCTAGCTTGGGATAAACCTATGGATTAGGCTGCAAAGTAGTGAAAAGGTAACCAATTGGTCTTTGTCCAACCAATTGGATCTACCTAATATGGAAACTACTCCTTGGTCCAGAGATGGTTGACAACCTAAGTGAAGGAATCTTATCTTCTAGGCGGAAATAATCATAGGTTATTAATCCTAGCCTACACAACTCTAATTAGGTTAAGGATCCTTCGTTTTCCACCTCTGATGGTCATGGTAGTTATAAAATAATGAGATTTAAAAATTGTTTTTAACCTAATTATTATCCATAGGGTTACCAAGTTTTGATTCACATGTTCATTAGGTTCAAATACACTATTAATCTTACCCATAACCCTAATAGGATTATCCACACATGAATGTATTAATTGAAAGTAGGGAAATAGATTTCATGTTCATCATAAAAAATAAACGATTCAAAATAAAGTGATACATAATTAAAATAATGTAATTTAAATTAAAAAATAACTTGAATGAATAAATAATAAAGAAAATAGTAGAAATTGAAGTTACACAATAAAAGGAGTTGGATTCAAACGTTAGAATATAAAAGAACAATAAACAAGTCTTGAGATAGAAATTAGTAACAAAGGAATGCTTAAAACAGTAAAATAAATCAATATAAACAAATTGGAAAGAAAAAGGAAAATAAATGGAGAAGAAAAGAGTGGGTTCGGCCGTCACATTTCAAACATTCCATCCACAATGGGGGTTCCCACATTATATAAAGCTAAAAGTTACATGATGTGTAAATGGGTTTCATTTTGTGTAACTCTTTTAATTGGATTCTTTATTGAAACTTTCATGGAGTGTAAGTTTCTTTCATACTGTGTACTTTAGATCCACAAATTTCTCTAAAGATATTGGATCTTTGGATTTCATGGCTTGTAACATAAGTGGTTATTAGGTTTCAAACATTTCATATTGTGTATGAGGTTCACATTGTGTACTTTATCAGGTTTGAAATTCGAGTCTTTTACAACATGTAAATGGGATTCACGTCGTGTACTTGGTTCGCGTCATGTAAATGGGGTTCATGCCTTGAAAACCTTCTGGAATGTGGTCTTCTTGAAGAATAAACATCATGTAATTTAGATTTATGACATGTAATGTCCAGTTTTCATTATCAATTTCCTTTGTCATGCTGATCCATGAATCAGATTAGTATGAAGTGCTTTTTTCCTTTATATGTATCTAAATTTCAATCCTTCCATAAGAATATATAAAACAATAATATCAGCCATGAATCTTATATTCAATAAATTAACATTCAATTAAAATGCATAAAAACACATGGAAATATAGATATAAAATATAGATATCAATAGCCTTCATGCTACGATCGATGATGTGAACTAGATACTCCTCAAAAGAAGCATCAACTTATAACTCAACTTCCTCATGATCAAATACATGAGACGAGTCATATTAATAATGTTGGAGTTGAGAAACATGGAAGACATCATGAAAATACCTATACTTCTAAGGAAGAAATATCTGATATACCACCAGACAGGCCCTTTCCAAAATCTCAAAAGGGTCCAAAAAATATAGGTGATAACTTTCCTTGCCTCTAAATCCATCAATAACCCAATCTAATAAAGACCCATAAGAAGGCACTATCCCCCACCTCAAACTCTATAGGTCAGCAATAGAGATCGACATGGTACTTCTTCCTAGACTGATCTGTATCCATACATATCCAAATTAGTTGTACCTACTCTAATGTCTCCTAAACAATATGCGGTCCTAGTAGAGATTCCTCTCTTACCTCTAACTAGAACATGGGTGAATTGAATTTCCTACCATAGAGTTACTTGTAAGGATCCATTTGGATACTCACTTAGAAACTATTATTATAATAGAACTTAGCAAGAGGTAAGTGGTTTTCCCAAGATCCTCTAAAATCAAGTACACATGCATAGATAATGTCTTCCAGTGCCTATATAGTTCACTTGGACTGACTATCGGTCTATGGGCGGTAACCCCATCACAAAATTCATAGTGAAGTCATACCATTTTCACTTTGTAAAGGGTAAAGGTTGCAATAGATATATAGGTCATTGGTATTCCACTTTTGTAAGAACCCGGTTCTTATTTTGAGGTACGGGTTTCTTCTTTTCTCTTTTCCTTAAGTGTTTTTGAGAAAATAAGGAAAATGGGGTAAAATCCTAAATTTTAGAAGTACACGCCATGTACTTTTCCACACGTCGTGTACTTTTGGCCGTGTGGGATGAGTACACAAGTTGTGTAGCCATGTCGGTGACGAAGGGTGTAAAAACCGACTACAATCTGTGTAGTGGTCTTTTATATGTCGTGTAGTCAGTCAGTAGGTGAAACAGTAAGGCGGTGGAAGCAGCCTCCAGCTGGGCAACAGTACACGTCATGTAGTCGGGAATACACGCCGTGTACTCATGTCGATGGATGAACAGTTTGACAGTGCCGCCAGAGGAACAGTTAAATGAAGGAATTACACATCGTGTACTCAAAAGTACATGTCGTGTACTTTGTTTTTTCGCTTAAAATGGGAAATAGCCAACCCTGTTCACGGGATTAGCTTAGAACCATACGGGAGCTTGGGATAGGATGGTCGAATCTTCGAGGATCTCCAGATCGAGCGTCGGGAATCCGTTTCTGCTTCCGTCAATCACGTTGGAACTGCGCGGGTAAGCCCTCCCTTCTCCTTGCGTAGTTCTTGTCAATTATTCCTCTAATGGAAGTTATTTGAGTTTGAATGGATTTTCTTCTATGTCATATCTACGTCGTTGTTGGGAATTTCTGGAAGCGACGTTCGAGTATACTGATCAGGGGCGTTTAAGGTAGGTGGCTTGGTGTTTATATTCCAACTGTTGTGCGTTTTTGTGTACCGTTGTGCCACGAACCCATGTTGGGGTGTCGTGTGGCTGAGGTCATGGCTATTTTAAATACCTAGAATTGAATAGGTAATTAATTGTGATAATAAATTGTTGTTTGGGATCGTTTCTTGGATCCAGGACCACCCTGGGGGTGCGTTCCTCTGTTTAGCCGTTTGGCCAGGATACCCGAGGGTATGCCTTTAAAGTAATGATTGTAGAATTTCCTTGAGAGGAGTTTCTTGTGTACTGCTTGTTTACATGTTGGTCTTGACCCGATTACCTGTTTAGTCTGAGGGCAGTGTTGTGATTAGCCTGTGGGCACTGTACTATTTAGCATGTGGGAAACTTCTTCCGTGCCTGTGGGCATTTGATTTTGTGTCT
Organism: Viscum album; assembly: GCA_963277665.1. Taxonomy (NCBI): domain Eukaryota; kingdom Viridiplantae; phylum Streptophyta; class Magnoliopsida; order Santalales; family Viscaceae; genus Viscum; species Viscum album. Next base: position 1,886,878,838 of record OY728132.1, read on the forward strand.
ATGGGCTACACTTCTTACACCCATGGGAAATATCCATATGCCTGTGGGCAGATTCGTGTGTTTGGATTCTCTTTACCTGAGGGTAGGGGTTTAGGTGTCTGAGGACATTGGTTGTTTACTTAGAATATTCACTGTGGTGATATTTTAAATTAAATGATTAAATGGATATTTAAATGGAAATATAACTGGTTAAGTTAGTTACTTTTTAGTACTACTTACTTTATTGCATTTTACTACTGCACATTGTTGTTGCATGCTTTCACACAGTTGGGAACGGGACTTTGGTGGGTTCCTACTGGGATTTATTTCTCACACCCTGTTTGGGTCGTGCTTTTCGGCCCAAATAGATTATGTTTCTACAGGTGTGGATAAGGGAAAGGGCCCCTATACAGGTACTTGATTTCTGCTGAGGAGTAGGGGAGCATGGGACCGGGCTTAGGCTCGCGATGCTACTAGTTTTTTTGTACTGTTTTGTTGTACTTTGTATTGTATTACTATTGTGTAACATGTTCTGGCTGTTTTCTTAGAACTTGAAACATGTTGCATCATATCTATACATCTAGTTGGTTATCTTTTACTACAGTTGTTATATTAAATGTGTATGGTTTATTTTTTATGTTGTTGTTGTATGCTTTTTATTTTATTCCTCTGCACTATTCCTTGACAAATAAGGGCATAGTTTCTCCACTATCAGACCTGGGCCCTCGCTGCTATTCGGCAGCCTCTGGCGTTTTGGGGAAATGCGCTTGAGGTCCTGTGGTGAACCGGGTTTGGGGCACCCGTTGAGTGGCACCCGAAACTGGGACGTTACAAAGTGGTATCAAAGGAGTTATTTTCTTTGACTTACTATTTGGAGCCTTAGTCAAGGATAGGACGGAAATGGTAGTTGATAATAAGTTGTGCCCAGAAGTAGCTAACCCATGTATAGGGAAAAGCCAGCCTACCTCGTATTTTTTCAATTTTTCTGATTTTGAAAATTTTACAGTTGATATGATTTTCACCGTTGGGTGACGCACTTGTATTGTGATGTTTATATTTTATTAATGGGTTCTATTTAGTTGCAACCCGATGAGATGAGGGTATGTCATCTCATGCATCATTTAGGAACATGCTAGAAATCACATGCCATGCATAGTTTCATGCCATGTAGGTGCATTAGAAATTTCATGTTGTTGTGATAGTTATTGTGCTAGAAAATCATGTTTTTGTGATAGCTGCTTGATAAATACCTGTTATGTGATAGGGTATTTTTGTATGAGCCGGTTTATAGAATGGACACCAAACTTCGGTTTTTGGGGAGTATGGGCCCTCATTGACTAGGATTTGGTAGATCATTAGCTGTTTATTTTGTTATAACACAGATAAGATGTCAAACTTTGATTCTTAGGGAGTATGGGCCCTCACGGATCGGAATTTGACACTTAAGTGTTGTTTTTTTCGGTATTTCTGGGTTCCGGGGAAGTTTCTGAGGCATATTGTTCGGAAAACCCAGTATACATGCCGTGTAGTACCTTAAACACACCGTGTATGGTCTTCTGTTCGGAAAGAAAAGAAAAAAATTTGAGTACACTCCGTGTACCCTCAGTACACGCCATGTAGTCTCTTCCTGTGTCACAAACCGTGTGGGCGGTGACACGGGGGAGGTAAGAGCTTGGGGTTAACACGCCGTGTAGTCACTTCCCGTGTCACAAACCGTGTGGGCGGTGACACGGGGTAGGAAATGACTTGGGTTGAACACGTCGTGTACCTGATGTACACGCCATGTAGTGTTGACCCGGAGTCTGCCTGTGTAACTAACAACACGGATGGAGGGGACGTTAAGACATACATGTCGTGTCCACTATGGAACACGCCGTGTAGTCTGACCTGGGATCCGGCCGTGTAACTAATAACACAGGTCGGTGTAATCCTTTCGAGTACACGCTGTGTGTATATAGAACACACCGTGTAGTGTGAGCCGTGTGTCCGGCCATGTAACTAACAACATGGGTCGGTGGAGCTCGTCTAGTACACGTCGTGTACCTGTGGGACACGTCGTGTAGTCTTGTCTGAGGACAGACCATGTGGACTTAGCCGTGTGGCTGGGAAAATGGGGTGGTGTACACGCCGTGTTCAGGTGTCACACGTTGTGTAGTATCAATCCGAGTAGTCGGTCATGTCACAAATGGCACAGGCAGTTGGAAATTTACACCGTACACACCGTGTAGATGATATACACGCCGTGTAGTTTTTTTCAACAGGATCTGTGTGGCTTAGCCGTGTAGAAGGACCCGGGCAGGGGGAGAGAAGTCAAGTACATGTTGTGTAGTCAGTATACACACCATGTAGTCTTGTTTTGAAAATTTTGAATTCCTTCTTCCTCCTGTTCCCTTTTGGGTTTCTTCGTTTTCAGTCATTGTTAATCTTTTTCTAAGGTATGTGTTTGACCTTGTAGAGTCATGCCACCGAGACGACCACGCGTTGTTCGCCAGGAGAGCGGCAACGACTATACTCCAGAAATGGTGGGCTATGGGCTACCAGTTGATCCTCCAGTAGAGCCAGACGCGGCGCCAGCCGTTATACCGAACACGGGAACGGATGCACAGTTCTATGAAGGCTTTATGCAGTTCATGCAGACCTTTCAAGGAGCACCGCCGGCTGCCACATCTATGGCTGAGCTAACTCGTATCTTCCAGCAGCAGCATCCACCTACGTTTTCAGGGGATGGCGGACCACAAGCTATGGAGTCTTGGATAGGATCGATGCAGACTATTTTCGAGAATCTTGAGATGCCTCCAGGGCGTAGGGTCAAGCTCGCAACTTACATACTGCGTGATTCCGCCAAGAGGTGGTGGGATGTTACCACCCAGACAGAGCATCACAGAGACATGGCGTGGGAATATTTTTAGGCATTCTTCTATGACTTCTTCTTTCCAGATACGCTGAGTATAGATAGAGCTCGGGAGTTCATAAATATGCAGCAGGGCACTATGTTGGTGATGGATTATTTTGCTCGCTTTACCGAGCTTCAGCATTTTGCACCCGTTCTGGTGGGTGATGAGACGTTGAGGGCCAGGCGCTTTGAGGATGGTCTCCGATATGACATCTGAAAGCTGGTGAATGTTTTCAAGTTTCCTTCAGTACATGCTATTGTGAATCAAGCGCTGATTACAGAGAGGAACCTGTGGGAAGCTGGTGGTGTGGGCCAAGGCGGTTCATCACCAGTTTCTGGTACTATTTCTACTGGTAAGAGGAAGAGACAGATGGACTTCTCTCAGGGTGGCATTACTAGCCATAAGAATGCTTTAGGTGTCCAGGTCATATGCTACCAATTTGGTAGAGAGGGGCATAAGAGTCCAAAGTGTCCACGAGACCTAGTGGAGTATCAATCTTGCGGCAGGATGGGTCATCTTCAATGCTTTTGGAGGGCATTCACACCGGTGACTAGTGAGAGGGGTTCTGTGCAGACTTCGCGTGCGGGAGCAGGACCAGTAGCTTCTTACTAGTAAGGGGACTGGAATACGTCAGGACGTGCAGGTCGAAATGGTGGTCATGGTCATGGTAGCCAGACACCAGGATCTCAGAGGCAGCAGGGCGGGACAGCTTAGGGTAGCCAGGCTGTGTCACAGGGCCGCAGCACTGGGCAGGCATATGCAGTGCAACAGACCCAGCAAGAGCGGGATCCTGGACCTTCTACTGTCAGAGGTACTATTTTAGTAGCTTCTATCTTATCTTCAGTACTTTTCAATACGGGTGTTACACATAGTTCCATATCTGTGCCTGTTGTGGAGAGCCTTGGGCTCGGTGTTTCTTCTTCTTCTGATATCATGACACTAGACACTCCGTTGGGGACTAGAACAGCTGGTGTGTGTCAGTGTAAGGAGTGCCCCCTAGAGGTTGGTGGGTGTCACTTACTTTGGGACCTATATGTCTTAGATATGACAGCTTATGACGTCATTCTCAGGATGGACTGGTTGGTTCCCTTTCAAGACTTTGTAGACTGCTATCGTCGCAGGGTGTGTTTCACGTCACCAAAGGGTGGAGAGTTTCTATACAAGGGAGAATGGGATGTTCAGGCTAGTTGAGCTGGACCAGAGCATCATGGGAGAGGTGGAGTCACAGCCCAGATTGCAAGCTTATATTTGGATGACCAAGGGACATGTCAGAAGGATTTCCCTCTAGTTGTTGATCGTTTCAGGGATGTCTTCCCGGATGACTTTTCAGGTCTACCTCCGGAGCGATAGGTGGATTTCTCTATTGAGCTTGTGCCAAGAGTATCACCAATGTCCATTCCTCCTTATAGGATGGCTACGCCTAATTTTTAGGAGCTCAAGAGGCAGTTAGAGGAGTTACAGTCAAAGGGTTTTATCTGACCCAGTACTTCTCCTTGGGGTTCGTCAGTCCTCTTTGCAAAGAAGGCGGATGGTACCCTCAGACTCTGTGTGGATTATCAGAAGCTAAACCAGTTTACGGTTAAAAACTGATATCCCTTGCCAAGTATTGATGATCTTTTTGATCAATTTCGTGGAGCACGAGTGTTCTCGAAGATTAACATGAGATCAGGATATCATCAGTTGCATGTGAGACCATTGGATATACCTCTTATAGCTTTTCGGAGTAGATATGGTCTGTACGAGTACTTGGTTATGCCGTTAGGACTCACGAACACACCAGCAGTTTTCATGGATCTGATGAATCGTGTGTTCCATACTTATCTGGATTCTATTGTGGTAGTATTCGTGGATGATATCTTGGTGTACTCTCACACTCAACATGACCATGCCACCCATCTTGAGATTGTATTGAGTACACTGAGAGAGCATCATCTATATGCTAAGCTCTCAAAGTGACACTTTTAGATGGACCAGATTCACTTCCTGGGTCATATCATCTCAGATGAAGGTGTTGTAGTAGACCCAGAGAAGGTTAGAGAATTAGTTTCCTGGGAGCATCCTAAGAACATGTTTTAGATACGGAGTTTCTTAGGGATGGCTAGTTACTACAGACGCTTCATACAGGACTTCTCCCGCTTAGCAGCACCGTTGACGGGTCTGACTAAGAAGGGTGTGAAGTTCGTTTGGTCGGAAGCTTGCGAGACAGCCTTTCAGGACCTGAAAGGAAGGTTGACATCAGCACCATTCCTGATACTTCCAGAGCAAGGGAAGAGCTATACAGTTTACTGTGATGCATCAGGTATTAGACTGGGAGCAGTGTTGATGCAGGGCGATCGAGTTGTTGCATACGGTTCACAGCAGTTGAGTCCACATGAGAGGAATTACCCGATGCATGATCTTGAGTTTGCTACAGTTGTTCATGCATTGCGTTGTTGGAGACATTATCTATTGGGAGAATGTTTTGTGGTTTTCACCGACCAAAAAAGTCTCAAGTATATCTTTACTTAGCGTGACTTGAATCTGAGGTGGCGAAGGTGGGTCGAATACCTTCAGTCCTTTGATTTTGAGCTTGCATATACACCTGGTAAAGGTAATGCAGTAGCTGATGCACTAAGCAGGAAGACTCAGATACAGGCTGTGCAGGAGGCCAGTGGCGAGTGGCAGCTCATAGCTTTGTTCTCTGAGATGCATTTGGAGGTGCACGATAGTCAGGGGAAAGCTTATCTTTCATCTTTAGCTGTGACTTCTACCCTCCTGGATAGAGTGAGGATGAGACAGCTATCTGATACAAAAGACCTAGTTCTACGGGATTCGGTGGCAAGTGAGGACCCTCCTCCTGGTTGGACGATAGGCGATGATGAAATTATGCATTTCCATGGACGAGTGTGGGTTCCAGGGGATATACATGAGGAGTTGATGCAGTAGTTTCATGCTTCAGTTTGGGCAGTTCATCTCGGGGTTACCAAGATGTACCGTGACTTGAGACATCAGTACTAGTGGTCGGGTATGAAGAGAGATGTAGCTGGTTTTGTTACGAGGTGTTCCACCTGTCAGCAGGTGAAGGAGGAGCATCAAAGGCCAGCCGGACTTTTACAGTAGTTACTCATCTCGGAGTGGAAATGGGATGATTTCACGATGGACTTATTGACTGGGTTGTCGAGGTCACCTAGAGAAAATGATGTTGTGTGGGTTGTTGTGGATAGACTCACGAAGGTAGCTCACTTTTTTCCAATCAAGGAGACCTTCGGTGTTGACGAGCTCGGAAAGTTGTATATCTGAGAGGTCGTACGTCTTCATGGGGTCCCTCGTTCTATTTTTTCAGATAGGGACGCCCATTTTACATCTCGTTTCTGGAAGAGTTTTCATAGGGAACTGGGTACACAGGTGCTTCTGAGAACAGCTTACCACCCTCAGACCGATGGCCAGTCATAGCGTATGATACAAGTGCTTAAGGACATGCTGCATGCATGCGTCCTAGACTTTGGGGGCTCTTGGGAGAAACATATACCCCTAGTTGAGTTTTCCTATAATAACAGTTTCTAGGAAACTATTAATATGTCACCTTACAAGGCTTTATATGGTAGGTCATGCCGATCACCTTTGTGCTGGTTAGAGGAAGGTGAGGCAGCTTTACTAGGACCACAGCTCGTGTAGGAGACTACTGAGCAGGTCCAGTTGATTCAGAAGTGGATGGCTACCGTGCAGTCTCATCATAAATCTTATGATGATCGTCGCAGATGACCTTTGGAGTTCGTGGTCGTGGATCAGGTTTTCCTAAGTGTTTCACCGAGGTTGGGACACAGAAGGATCAGGAGACAGGGTAAACTTTCACCTAGGTATGTGGGGCCATTCGAGATTCTGGAGAGAGTCGGGCCGGTTTCTTATCGGTTTCAGTTACCACAGAGGTACCGGGTCATGCACGACGTCTTCCATGTATATCAATTGCACCGTATCATTCAGACCCGTCTCACGTCTTTCAGCCCGAGGAGGTTGAGCTTCAGGTTGATGCATCCTTTGAGGAGAATCTGATTCGTATCGTTGATAGAAGCATGAAGGTTCTCTAAGGCTAGTCAGTTCCTCTCATACGGGTGCTATGGCAGCATGGCCGAGTGTAGGACGAAACCTGGGAGCGGGAGACCGATGTACGTGCTCAGTGGCCAGAGCTGTTCTGAGATTTATCTTCACCACCCTTGGAAGGTAAATTCGGGGACTAATTTCTTTAAGGGGGGGATTTTGTAAGAACCTGGTTCTTATTTTGAGGTACATGTTTTTTCTTTTCTCTTTTCCTTAAGTGTTTTTGAGAAAATAAGGAAAATGGGGAAAAATCCTAAATTTTGGAAGTACACGTCATGTACTTTTCCACACGTCGTGTACTTTTAGCCGTGTGGAATGAGTACATAGGGTGTGTAGCCATGTTGGCGACGAAGGGTGTAAAAACCAACTACACGTCGTGTAGTGGTCTTTTACACACCTTGTAGTCAGTCGGCAGGCGAAACAGTAAGGCGGTGGAAGCAGTCGCTAGCTGGGCAACAGTACATGCCGTGTAGTCGGGAATACACGTCGTGTACTCACGTCAACGGATGAACAGTTTGGAGGTGCCGCCATAGGAACAGTTAAATGAAGGAAGTACACACCGTGTACTCAAAATTACACATCGTGTACTTTGTTTTTTCGCTTAAAATGGGCAGTAGCCAACCCTGTTCACAGTATTGGCTTAGAACTGGATGGGAGCTCAGGAGAGGACGGTCTAATCTTCGAGGATCTCCAGATCGAGCGTCGGGAATCTGTTTCTGCTTCTGTCGATCACGTTGGAACCGCGTGGGTAAGCCCTCCATTCTCCTTGAGTAGTTCTTACCAATTATTCCTCTAATGGAAGTTATTTGAGTTTGAACGGATTTTCTTCTATGTCATATATACATCGTTCTTGGGTGTTTCTGGAAGCGATGTTCGACTATACTGATCGGGGGTGTTTAAGGTAGGTGTCTTGGTGTTTATATTCAAATTGTTGTGCGTTTTTGTGTACTGTTGTGCCACGAACCCATGTTGGGGTGTCGTGTGGCTAAGGCCATGGCTATTTTAAATACCTATAATTGAATAGGTAATTAATTTTGATAATAAACTGTTGTTTTGGATCATTTCTTGGATCCAGGACCACCCTGGGGGTGCGTTCCTCTGTTTAACCGTTTGTCCAGGATACTTGAGGGTATGCCTTTAAAGTAATGATTGTAGAATTTCCTTGAGAGGAGTTTCTTGTATACTTCTTTTTTACATGTTGGGCTTGGACCGGTTACCTGTTTAGCCTGAGGGCAGTGTTGTGATTAGCCTATGGGCACTGTACTATTTAGCCTGTGGGCAACTTCTTCTGTGCCTGTGGGCAGTTGATTCTGTGCCTGTGGGTGACACTTCTTACACCTGTGGGCAATATCCGTATGCCTGTGGGTAGATTCTTGTATTTGGATTCTCTTTACCTGAGGGTAGGGGTTTACGTGTCTGAGGACATTGGTTTTTTACTTAGAATATTCACTGTGGTGATATTTTAAATTAAATGATTAAATGGATATTTAAATGGAAATATAACTGGTTAAGTTAGTTACTTTTCAGTACTGCTTACTTTATTGCATTTTACTACTGCACATTGTTGTTGCATGCTTTCACACAGTTGGGCACGAGCCTTTGGTGGGTGCCTACTGGGATTTATTTCTCACACTCTGTTTGGGTCATACTTTTCGGCCCAAACAGATTACGTTTCTACAGGTGTGGATAAGGGAAAGGGCCCCTATACAGGTACTTGATTTCTGCTGAGGAGTAGGGGAGCATGGGACCGGGCTTAGGCTCGTGATGCTACCAGTTGTTTTGTTCTATTTTGTTGTACTCTGTATTGTATTACTGCTACGTAACATGTTCTGGATGTTTTCTTAGAACTTGAGACATGTTGCATCATATCTATAGATCTGGTTGGTTATCTTTTACTGCAGTTGTTATATTAAATGTGTATGGTTTATTGCTTCTGCTGCTGTTGTATGATTTTTATTTTATTCTGCTACGCTACACTTTGACAAATGAGGGCATAGTTTTCCCACTATCAGACCTGGACCCTCCCTGCTAGTCGGCAGCCTATGGCGTTTGGGGAAATGCGCTTGAGGTCATGTGGTGAACCGGGTTCGGGGCACCCGTTGAGTGGCACCCGGAACTGGGATGTTACAACTTTCACCTACTGACATGTGAAACACTGAGCCATGAAATCTGCAACCTCCTTTTTCATCCCATGCCACCAATACTGGCGACATAATTCACGATACATATTAGTGAGTATGGGGTGCATTGCCCACTTAAAAACATGATATTCTTACATCAACTCCTCTCGCATGTCTTTAGGTACCCATACATGCCCATGAATATGCAGGATCCCATCCTCATCAATAACCTAACCCGGTTGTGGATCATTACCTGAAACACTTTCTCTCATGATCAAGCCTTCGATATCTGAAATTTGTCACCTCTTTACTCTATTTAGAAGTGATGAATCCACTGATAAGGATGAAATGAAAGGATTCTCATGAAATTATTGAACTTCCAAATTCATTTCAAAAATAAGATCCATCAACTATCATTCTCTACTATCCTCCTGAACAACTTGAGTCTGAGTCTTTCAAATCAAAGCATCAGCAACTTCATTTCCCTTCCCCATCATGTAAGCAAGCTCAAAGTCAAAATAATGAAGATATTTGACCCATCTTTATTGTCTTAGGTTCAATTCACACTTAGTGAATATGTATTTGAGGATTTTATGGTCAATTTATACCACAAACCTCTCTCCCAACAAGTAATGTCTCTAGAAACATAAGGTATGAACAATAAATACAAACTCAAGGTCATGCATTAGGTAATTATGCTTGTGAGGACTCGATTTATGAGAACCCTATGCTACGACTTGTTCCCTTTGTATCAAAATAACTCCCATACCGACACCTGATGCATCATAATAAACCATATATCCTCTTCTAGGATTAGGTAAAATTATGATTGGCACTGAGGTCATTCTTCCTTTCAACTCCTAAAAATCCTCACAAGCTTCATATTATATAAACTTTACACCCTTCTTGGTCAAGCCTATAATTGGTGTTGTAAGGCATGAAAATTTAAGGATGAAATGCCAATACTAACTGGATAGCCCCAAGAAAATATTTATGTTAAAGACACTCTTGGTATGCTCCTAAGAAACAATGACTCTCACCTTATTTGGATCCACATATACCCATGATTCTAAGATAATGTGACCTAGGAAGTGAAATTTATCAATCTAAAATTGTCATTTTGTGTGATTGGAATGGAACCTATGCTCTCTTAGTGTACTTAGTATGACTTCAAGGTGTTTGGAATGATTTTGTTGATTCTAAGAGTACACTAATATATCATCCATAAAAAACAACCACAAAGGAATCCAAGTATGGGTAGAAAACCCAATTCATCAAGGATATAAAAATAGTGGGTAAATTCGTTAGACCAAAAGTCATAAGAAGATAACCATACATGTCATAACTAATTCAGAAATATGTGCATGGTATATCTGAGGGTTTGACTCATACCTAATGATAGGCCAATCTCAAATCAATTTCTAAGAATACCCAGGCTCCTTAAAGATGGTCTAAGATATTTTTTATATGAGTAAGTGGGTATTGGTTCTTTATAATAAGTTGATTTAACCACCGGTAATCCACACATAGCCTAAGGGTACCATCCGCATTCTTGGAAAATATCACAGGTTAACCCCAAGGAGAAGTACTGGATCGAATAACCCATTTGGCTTCTAGATCCTCCAACTGCCTCTTAAGTTCCTAAAGATCAATAGGATCCATCCTATATGGAGGAATCTATACTGATTCTACTCTTGAGACTAGATCAATGGTGAAATCTACCTCTCTTGGGAGGTAGCCTAGAAAATTATTTAGGAAATACATCTCTAAGTTGGTCCACCACTAGAAGAAATAAATCTTTTCATACTCCTCAATCATTAAGAAAGATACTAACAATATAGTTTAAAACTCCACCCATCCCATGATGCTCGGGATCAGATTTACTCACTTCAACATCTCATTCTCCTTTTTGAACATATATACCACCCTCATGTGATATAATATACACCCTCAAGTGATAAAAAACAATATGGGATCAATAAGGCACTAAACAGTCTATCCCTAGAATTATTTCAAAGCTCATCATCTCAAGGATGAAAAGGTTCTATAAGATATAGTAACTTCCAATCTCAAGGGGAAACTCCTTGCATAAGTGAACACTTTCTGACCATACTCCTAATAGAGTATCAAGAGACATTACCCCACAAAAGTATTCAATATTGATCCCAATAATTTCCATTAAAGCTGAAGATATGAATGAATGTGAAGTGTATGTGTCAAAAAATTAGATACTAGATTCAAGACTACTAATATCATACCTCATACTATAGATAGTATGGCACTCTTCTCCTTAGGGATAGGATTCACTACATGTAATTGTCCAAATACATATCCCTAATCTACAACCTAAACTCCCTGAGCAAGTCTGCTCTATTAACAATGTATATCATAAGTATATATTCCTCACCCTTGTCCACCTTCTAGGACTGTAAGTTTGGTGGTACTCCAACTCTCATCCTAGTGTGATTCCACTGATCCCACTCCAGAAATCGGAACTGTTGCAGATCCTCTCTTAATAAGAACCTATGTAAAGGTCTTATAGAATCTTTGTAGATGTCCCATTCATTCATAGGCTCTTCACTCTACTAGGTCTCTACTACACTGGGGCTTTATGTGACATATCCTTTCACATTGATGGAATACCAAATAACTACCAGTGCAGATACTCTAACTATCACTTCCCTGATGAGAAATATCAAGGCGGAGTTTCCTTCTACTATATGAGTAACTTCCCTATCTAGGGGATAAATTACCATTCTTTGTACCTTAAACTTCCCTTATATTTCACTCAAATATAAGGGTATGGTTCACCATTTTAGAGATGATGGATAGTCGAAATATGTTCACCTGAAATCGGATGTCATGCCTAAGATCATCCTAAAAACTTCTTGCTCTGGAAATATTATCACCAGTAAGAGTGGGTGAAAAGTGTTGAAGCTCAGTGAATCAAGCTAAATAGTATATAAAAACATAGTTCTGTGTTCCAGGTTCATGAATTCCCAAGCTCGATCAACTCTCAACATCTCTAATAAAAAGTAATCATAGAAACTGATCTGTAAGTCTCCTCAAACCATACCCTGATGTTGATCTACCTAAATAATAGCATACCATCATAGTTTGGAAGATCCCTAAATCATATATGTTATGAGAATCTCCCTCCTTTCTACAGGTATATCCAGATTCTCAATGATTGAAATCATGACCTCAAGCCATGGATCGACGGCATGGGGACCGCCTTCCCCTAAAAAAGTAAGTGGGTATTGTTGTTGTAACTCCCTCATAAACTCTAACATAGTCAGTTTAGGACATGAATTTCTATCCATAGACTACACTAGATATAGAAAACACTCCCTAATATGAGCATAAATTCCCAGTCTCGGTACAACTGGTGATACTACAGGAGGTGTCGTTGGTGGCACTATTGGAAGTTCGGGTCCCACCACCTCTAGAGGATGGACATCGCCACCTTCCTAGCACTCAACCTGAGTCCTCTATAGAGGCATGTATCTATAATTCCAAGCACATGCCTCAGAAAATATACAAAGTAGAAACGATCACAAATAGGAAACAAGGATAGGCCCATGGACTGAATACTAGAGGTACGCTAGACAACTACCTGTATCTTGGGTCAAGCCATAAAAGTGATATTAAAGTTTTAAATCATAAGGTCCTATTATATGTATTTTCAATTACAAGTTAGAGAGGAAAAATTCCTTTAAGTTGTAATTGGAATCCCCATTTAATAGCAACCATTTATTTCAAGAATCGGAATTTAATAAGTTTATATATATATATATATATATATTCCATGGTTCAGTTAAATGAATTATCATTCCCAATTTATAAATACCTAATCTTTATAAGTTACAACTAGCCCTTTATGTAAGTAAAAACAAACTTTTGCATCCGTTCTCAGAATGTAACAAGTCCATATACAATGGTTCAATTATATAGATCGCCATTCCCAATTTCTAGAGGAAAAAAATTTATAAATTACAATTGGAATCCATTTAATTGGAACCAACTAACGTTTTATCCCATGTAACTAAAGTTACATAGATTAATAATGTGATAATTTTTTAGTTAAAGTGTCATCATTAAGCTAAGAGGGAAGGAAACATTTAGGTTGATACAGAAACTTTATGTAACCAATTATTTTCCTCCCTTTTTCTACAATAAACATTAGGAATTTTACAATTATTTCAATCAATAAACAAATAATAAGCAATAATAAATCGGGTAGTGTAATTAATATGGCATTGTATATGCATGCTATATAAATCTCTACATGTCTATGATGATGCATGAACTAATGTGACATTTCCATATTGTACCAAAGGTAAAAATCCATAATCATAATATTATAAATCATGTTCATCGCCCAACTATGAAATTTAGTACAATTGTAACAGGAAAAATCCAGAATAACAAATCTCATCCTTAGAAACTTGGATTTTCCCCCGAACATGGGTTAGCTGCTCCCAAGCACAACTTATTACCAAGTTCCAACACTTCCTAATATCCTATCTATGAACCCAAAACAGTAAGGTAAAGGGAAAAAACCTACGATACCACTTTGTGACATCCCAAACCTGATTCACTCATAAGTAATCGAACCTGGTTGTCCACATATCCTCAAGCATGTCTCCCCGTATGCGAGAGGTTGCCTAACTAACAGCAAGGGTCTATGGTGGTATGGTGGGGAGACTATACCTCTTTATCGGAGTGTACCATAGTAGTGAATAATTATAAAGAAACAGTAGAAATACTAACAAGGTAGTGGAAAGATAAACCGTCCAAATTATAAATAATAGACATAGTTAGTAATCTATATCATATACATATGATGTCATGACTATACAAAATTATGAAACATGCAAACATGGAAACATACATACAATAGTACTAATACATACAAAAGAAACAAAAGGACCAAAAAAAATATCTCCATGAGCATCTTGATAAAAGGCTCGGTTATATGCTCCCAAGATCCCATCCTAAGTGATACATTAAGTGTCCATAGTTGGATGATTCCCCTTATCCTTACCTGCATCCATGAAGTATATATGAGTACCAAACGGTGGCCCAAATAGGGTGTGAGTAAAACTCGGTAGGCCACCACCAATGGTGTTAAATGAAAATTAAGTCTGTGAACATAAAATATAACAGTGTGCAAGTATAATAAATGTAAGGTGATAAATAAAAATAACCATTTCGAGCTCAAGCTCCATGTGGGATACCCATCCAACCATACCTACTCCGGCCTAAGCCGTATTTCTCTGAGAATATGACCATTAATTAGCTAGATACCCAAGGAACGTATCCAAGGCATCTAATTATGATAATAATAAGGGTTCCATGGGAGATCCATAGCATCCATGACCTTAGGTTGATCCCACTCACAGTTTATCAACTGAGAAGTTAGGATAGGGGTATGAGTGTAATCCTAAAAGTTTCTAACTGAACCTAAGGAAAATTCAAAAGGTAATATCGAGATAGACTTTATTATATTCTAAAGAGACAATCCAAGGTGTTCCCCATCTGAGGACATCAAGCTGAATACAAGGAGATAATCCAGGGCATTCTAATTTCCAAAAAAATGTAGGTGAATCGTCAGTTCCAAGTCGAGGCATTCACAAGATAAGACATTGACTGAGCCCAAGTTTTGTATCTCTCTTAGAGTTCATATCAATGAATCATATGGTGTCCTATGAGTTCATCCAAAGTGTTTTGGGTTGGGAACCCAAGTCTTACTCAAGGCAGGTCATGCCTTTAACTATGATCTAGGTCCGATAAAATAAATAAGCATAATATAACCAGTGTTCAAGGGACCATGTGAAGTATCCAATCAATTTATCAATTTCATTAATTAATTTTATTCATTTAATTTATAATCAACAAGTCAAACACACCTTAGGGGTATTTTGGTCATAAGAAAGTATAGGTTGTCAAGCCATTTAATTAAACACACCCTATGGGGGTGGTTCAAGTAGAGTTCATCAACCTCCAATGATGTAAAGGGTCCCATGGCATATTTAAGTCAAGTTTTAGACACTTAATTTAAAGGGTTACACATTTTAGGATTGGTGTGTGGAAAGTAAGGCATGTGACACAACAACGACAAATTATAAACCTCGATATTTTTAGGGAAAATAGTAGAATGAATACCTTAGCCACATAGAAGACTCATCATCTAGTATCGGCCTCAGATTTGGACTAGAATGAGAGAAAATGGGAAAACTAGACAAACACCCTGAAAATAGGACATATTAGCTCATACAGAGATAACACCAAAGATAGTGAAAGAAATTGATAAAATATAGTAAAGGAGTCTTAGACTTATTGAGGGGGGTTTAACGTGATCGTCAGTGATCAAATCTGAGTCCAGATGAAGGGGATCTATCAAAACCTTGAAGAGGGAAGAGGAGAGAGCTTCCAAAAAGTTGTGTGAATGAGGAAAGAGGAGAAGGAAAATTAGACTTAAAAGTCACTAGGTAAAAAAAGTCATTTACAATATTTTAAAGGGGCACATGATTTGGTCACATGGTTAGACAAACCATGTGCACTTATTGTCAATGTGCATACCCCTCGCATGGTTCATGCACACGGTTAGAAAAATTATGCACAAATTGTGCATTTAGCACTGTTTGGAAGCCCACACCCCACACGGTCTAGGGGCGTGACTAACAAACTGTGTTTAGTAAACCAACATTAAATTGCATGTTTTGAATAGTTGTGTGGCTCTGGTTGCACAGTTTGACAAATTGTGCTCCACCCTTCATGGGTTGAATGGTTGAGTCGCATGGTTAGTGCAAACCATGCACTAACCGTGTGCCTCATCATGTTTCTCTAAAGACCACTACTCTAGGATCCAAACCAAGCTTGAATTATCCAAGAACCTCCATGACCCCTCTATGCACTTTCATTTAATTAAAACAAGAGTTTTTTACTAAAATTCAATGGATCCATACCTCTACAAAAAAATCAGGTTCTTACAGCATATAATGGTTTCACACAAGCTCGCACCTATGGGTTCACACAAGCAACACTGCCACAACCACCATCAGGAAACTACTGATATCGCACCAAGTGTTGCCTCTAATGTAGAACAACCAACCAAAAGCATCACACAAAGCATCACAACTCGGGTTTCATTTCCTATTATTTATTTTGATAAATCATCCACTAAGATTTATTCATTTAGTTATTAGTTTAGATTTTCACCAATGAATTCTTTAGCCATAACCATATTTATATATTTGAATCATTTCATTACTACTGAACCGCTACCAAGAAACCACCATGTCAAGTCATCACAAACAACCAAGGACACCAAGTTGCACACATCCAATGCCACCAAACCGCACACAATCAAGGCCACCAAGCCTTTAACAACCAAGGCCACTAAGTCACACACAAGTAAAGAAAAGAAAAAGTATATTCATCTTAATATTTTCATTTACAATATTTGAGTATTTAACCATTTAAAGGGTATTCTCAATCAAACCATCAGTATAGGGCATAACCCTGTAACAAACATATAACATGAAACAACATCAGCAACATCAAGAAAAATACTAACTAAATGCACATCACATAACTCCCTTTAAATTTCATTAATCCAATTTATTATCTTTATTATACCAATTCGTATCATTCACCCAACAAAAAGAAAAATCATGATAATTCCACTGATTCACATAAAAGAGGGATAAATTGAATCCCTGCCTGAAAAGAAGCTTTATGATTCGTTGTACATAGCCAAAGCAAGAGAGCATGAACCGTGGGGACAACCACACAAGTAATCCTCAAATAAATCTGAAACATGATGATATCTCATCAAAATCACAGCCCAATAAACCCCCAACACTAAACAACATTCATTGTGATATCTCTGAAGAAACAAAGAATAACTTGGAGAGAAAGGGAAGAAGAACTCACCTTGAATCACTGATATCGAATCTTCAAAAGCCAAGGATGAACACTAAAGATCATAGGCTATTAGGGATCCCAAACTTGCTTGGGAATCACTTGAAGTTTGAGGGGAATGATGAGAGAATATGGGAAATATGAGGGTGGATGGAACTTATAGACAGCCCATAAATCACCCCATTCATAGTGTGAATGAATTGTTCATGTCGTAAACCTCATGTAGTTCACATCTGTCTAAAAACTAGGTGTTTGATCCAACAAACCCAGGTGGTCTTTCACACTGTGAATAAACATTTCACACTGTGAATTATTTGAAGCCTGAACCCCCAAAAAACAGCATCACAAACATTCACGTCGTGAACACCAATTCATTTTATGAACACTAATTCACCCTGTGAACACCAATTCATGACGTGAACTACTCTTGGACAAAAAATACATAACTCAGGTCCCCCAAGTCGTGAATCCACCCTGTGAAACACATTCATTCTTTGAACCAGTGATTCACAGCATAAATCACCACTTACAGTTGCAGATTTAAATCCAACTACTTTTCTCCCTTCCTCGATCCCATCTTAAGGCTCTCAATGCCCAAAACTCACAAAGTAATGAGTTGAAAGAGTTTGGGTCATTACATAGCACTAGATGGCCGATGGAAAGTCATCGGGTACCTAATTATTTGTTGGGTATAATTCCTTAAGGTTATTTTTTTCATTTCAATGGGGAAACCCTTTAAAATCCTGGTTTCTTGTTTGGGTCATCCAGAGGAGAGCAGGAATGACCATGGGGGTATTCATCCTTTCTCTTGCTTTGGGTAGCTTCGGACCTCACATTAAATGAAAGATCAGAGAACCATTAGCAACCACAGTCCTCTCTCACCAAGGCTAAGATAAGGCACCTATTTATTATGGGTTTCCACTGCAGTTTGGTGGTTTATTACTCGATGTCCCTGATTTTTGATATTTTGATGGATTCTTTGATTTCTCTCTATTGAGGAAAAATCAAATGATGATTATAGATAAGATAAATTCAATTATTATGTGGTAGTTGGTCACTAATTTATTATGGCATCTATTGTATGTTTTCCTATGCAGTGTGGTACATGGGCTTGGGTAGATGGCTTTAGGACTCTCAAATAGGAACTGAGACGATCTGGAATCATATGAAAGAATAAGTAAAGCCTGTTAGGTCTAGAACTAACATTTCACACATGAGAGATAGACCTTAGGGTTGCTCAAAAGTCTTGTTTCTTGTTATCATTAGGATAAGTGCATGTTATAAACTTTGGATAGGCGTTCAAGCATGGTATAAATAGTGAGGATCCTAGGTGTGCCACATATGATTACAATAAAGTCCACTAGGAGTGGACTATGCAATTAATGGTATGGAGATAGGTTCATCAACTGTAGTGTCATCGGTGAAGGGGAAGTGATGGTTTATGGACCTTGGGAACCACCTAAGAGGTGAGTTGCAGGTTTGGCATGGGGTAAACCACAAGGGGTCTCATAAGGTCTAGTGTGAACCAATGGAAACTTCTATTGGAGGTAGATTAATAGGTTTATTGGTCTGTGAATTTCTCTTTGTGAGGGATTAGTGTATGGAATGGTTAAGAATGGGCCTTAAGGAATGTATATCTATTTGAGTGGCGTTGTGAATGGATGTGAAGTGACTAGGAAGGGCCATAAGGGTCGAGATAAGCACTATTCCAAGGGTAGATTGACATGAGGGTGACTCTATGATGAACTCACTGAGAATTCATTAAAGTAATTGATGGCTTGATAAGAAATTGATTAGTGGGATCAAGAGGGAAAGGTAAAATGGGATAATATGATTTCTTCTCTTCTATGGGAGTTAGTTGGTGAGTGATGCAAGCTAGTATGGTGATAATGGATCGCATATAATGCATTTACAACTTATGTATGATATATAATTGTTATATTGCTAACAATTTGACATGGGATAATGAAGAAAATAATGAAATGGTCATTGGGTTTGCAATTAGTGTATGGAATGGTTAAGAATGGGCCTTAAGGAATGTATATCTATTTGAGTGGTGTTGTGAATGGATGTGAAGTGACTAGGAAGGGCCATAAGGGTCGAGATAAGCACTCTTCCAATGGTAGATTGACATGAGGGTGGCTCTATGATGAACTCACTGGGAATTCGTTAAAGTAATTGATGACTTGATAAGAAATTGATTAGTGGAATCAAGAGGGAAAGGTAAAATGGGATAATATGATGTCTTCTCTTCTATGGGAGTTAGTTGATGAGTGATGCAAGCTAGTAGGGTGATAATGGATCACTTATAATGCATTTACTACTTATGTATGATATATAATTGTTATATTGCTAACAATTTGACATGGGCTAATGAAGAAAATAATGAAATGGTCATTGGGTTCGCTAAGTACGGACTAAAGGGGCCAAGTTCTAAAAGGGATAATGGGGCCCTTGAGTGATATGACCAGTGGAGTTAATGACATGCCATTGGGGTTGTAATTTGATACAAGCTAGTGAGGTCATACATTGTGGAGACCGTTATAGTCAAACTATGATGACTTGTTGGAGGTCGACACATAGTAAACCTAAAGAAGCGTAGACATGACCAATATATCAGCATTGACTGTAACATATAGGGTTGGGCATCGTGGTGGCCTCGTCAGCACACTATGACTCAATATGCCTGTTGCATGGTAAGTGTTGTCGCTTGCTTATTATATTGTACATGCATACACATCTATACATTGTGGTGTATTTTATGAGATCATTGGTGGTGCCCTATTGAGTTTTATACTCACACCTACACATGCACCCCTGTGGACGTGCAAACCTTTTTATTGGAATGCGTATCAAGGTGCGGGTTGGTGATAGAAGATGTTGAGCGTACAACTTGCGGTGGGGGCTTAGCTAACTGGGAGCACCATGCCTCGGATTTTTTTATATATATTTGTTTTTGATTATCTTGTATATATGCTTGGTCAGATGGGCTTATACAAGTAAAGCATGTGGCATGCTTGACTAATGTAACTACATAGCATATGGAATAGTTATCTTAACCTTAGAATGTTGTTTTATAATTGTTTATACTGCTTTAAATGTATTATATTACAGTGGGGGCTTAGCTAACAGGGAGCAGCATGCCTCAAATTTATATATATATTTGATTATCTTGTATATATGCTTGGTCAGATGGGCTTATACTGGTAAAGCATGCAGCATGCTTGACTAATGTAACTACATAGCATATGAAATAGTTATCTCAACCTTAGAATGTTGTTTTATAATTGTTTATACTACTTTAAATGTATTATATTGTTAATGATTGTTTTATTCAAGTTATTAGATGATTGTGATATCGAGGGCATAATATTCTCGCACTTTAGGCCAAGGTCTTGTCGCTAGTCGACAGCCTCTGACATACGAAGAGGTACACCTGAAGTGATGTGGTTACTTCTATTCAAGAGGTCTGCGTTAAGAGGTACTACAAAATGGTATAATGGCCTTTTTATTTTTATTTTTGGGACCAAATAGACTAGAGAGAGGTTATTCCAGGCCAACATTTTTATAGTTCCCAAGATGATTTTTGAGATTTACAGGTTGTGATTGACGTATTATGTGTTTTTTCTTAACCGGGAAGTGTGTGAGTTCATGCATCATGATCCGCATGTAGGATCATATGATATGAGTATGCTTATATGACCAGAAAATGGCAAGTAATTAAACCATCAATCATAAATTATATCCCATTTTTAAGTTATTAGTGGTGAATTGATTTACTTGGGTTGATTATGGTTGTATAATCTAGTTATGATCACTTATGTTGTCCCAAGGGACTAAGAATGACATGAGGTCATGACAAGGATAGGTGCATAGAATATACTAGAAGGTTGTCAAGCATACATGAGTTGGAAATCAAGAGTGATTCCATATGACAAAATATGCGATGCTGTGTTTTTTGGCAAACATTTTTCCTGGGATAGAAGCTGACTCACTTGTTTAGGGTGGACCCAAGATGTCTTCTCAAGGTGATTTTGTTGTTCGTCAGGCCATTCAATCGATGCAGAAGGGATCATTTGGAAAACAATAGTAAGGCATTGTGACCATAGCCATGATATGAATGGGGGCACTAGGATGGATGCATGGGATGGAGATGCCTCAAGTTATGTGAGATCTGAAGCACGGGCATTGCTTCAGCAACTATGACATACATGAGATATATATAGTAAATGTCATGGAGCCTGGTGACAAGGGATGCAATTAAAACAGGGCAAGCCCCCACAAGCCCCATGGCTGAAACAATATTGTAAATAAGTGAGAAACAATATTGTAAACAATATCGGTTGGGATGCATCAAAATTTCACAAAGTTAAATTTCAAATATCACCTTTCAAAAACATTTAAATATTCTTTTGAAAACATATCACACAATGCACCATATCCTACTTGAGAAATAAGTTCAATGTATTTTAATTTTGAAAATATTTTTTCAAAAAAAAACTAATTGGGGGATATTTGCAGCCAGCCCAAACCATTAAAACGAGTAAAACAAGGATTAAAAAAAGAAAGGACAGGGAGACTAAATTTTACGCTTACAGGCCCTCAAAAATACTAGCTTTTCAAAACGGTAAATCACCCACATACATTGATTGAGAAGACAACGCTCCTACTCCTCTCCGTCTCTTTTGAACTGAAGGGTACTCTAAATGCCCCTCTCCAGGCCAACGCTAATGGCCATGAAAACACAATTCAACCCCACAGATGAGGGCCCTAATCGGTTTCATTTCCTCTTCCCCGCACCTATGGACAATACCTCAAACCTGCGAATGGGATCATCCCGCCCGCCTCTCGACCGGTTCAAGGGCAATGATTTCCCATCCATGCCACCCGACCCCACCCTCTGTCTCATCAACATGGGCCCGCTCCCGCTCCCCGAAACCAGCCTGCCCGACCGGCTCTCACTCGGCTCCACAGATGAGCTTGGCCGGCTGCTCGATGCAACTGCCCTCTTTGAAACACTGTCATTCCTTGACACCCCACGAACTCTTTCAGAATCAGGTTGCTGGGAAAAAAACGTTTTGGGTAAGCGTCCATACAACATAATACCATGCACATGACAGAGAATGAACCTTCACCACATCCCGGGATGATGGCACCCCTACTGAAGGCCTTTGCCTAGTAGACCGATCACCCATCATGCCAGAGCTTGGATAGTTTCGCCTACCAAATACCTCCACCATACCTGAAACACACACCCATCCAGTCATCAGCCATGCAGCAAGCATGTTTAATAGAAAGGCTAAAGGCCGGCCCAGCCCAGCCCATGCACAGGTATATAAGGAGACAAACCTGGAGTTCTTTCATTTCTTTCTGCAGGTTGTCGCAGATTTAAAGCCGGCTTCTCAGTTGGCTGCCGAAAAAGATCAAAAACATCGTTTTATAAGAACATCTCATGAGAAGCAGATGGAAACAAAGCCAATGCATGAGCAAATCTTCTGACCCGAGATCTAGAGTTGGAGCCGGCTTGTGGATACTTCAGTATCGTCCAGTCAAAGACATAATCAAACTGATAATCTGAATATTAAAGCATTCAAACACACGACAGGCCAACAAATTTCAGATCATAAAAATATCAGACCAGCATTCGTATCAAAATTTACAAAAATTTAGAGATCCAGAAAAGAAATAACCATTTCAGCTTACCTTCACGAATGAACAGGTCCCGAAAAAGCCTCTTCAGGTATGAATAATCTGGTTTGTCATCGAACCTTAATGATCGGCAATAATGGAAGTACGATGTGAACTCCGGTGGAAAAGACTTACAAAGGGCCTGACAAATTGATTAATATACATATGCCTCATCATAACAAACATCCTAAACACCAAGGTCATGTTTGATTTTGCTGTCAGTTTTTAGTTAACAGTTTTTGTTTATTTTTGTACGTAATTTCAATTTTCATTTTTTTTAACAAAACCTAGAAGCATGTTTGATAATAGATGTTTTAATATAAAATTTTATTTTTAAATAGACTATATTTATGTAATTACATGCATTAGTGTTGATAATTATAAAAATAATTTATTTAGATATTTTTTGAATTTTGATCGGGATTAATATATTTATCAAACATCAATTTCAGTTGAATTTTGATAATAAAAATAAGAAAATTTTGGAAAGTAAAAAAATTAATATTAACATAAATAATGTAATTGAAAAAATATTAAAAAAACATATGGTAAATAATATGAAATATATTATAAAATTTTAGATAAAACTACAAAAATAACTTGTAGGCTTTATGGTCTAAGAATTAAGGTTTTTAGAATAATGTTTTGGGCTTGAAGAGCTGAAAGATATTTAATCTTAGTATTTTGGGTTTAAGAGATAATTGAGTGAAGCATAGTAGTCGATCTCATCGCGGCGCAACGTGGTGAGGTCCTATAACGGGATAACGGCAATGCAGATCGCGTCGCGGCCGCTATCCAAACGCAGTCCAATTAATATAATTTAAATTATATAATTATACACATGCAGAAAAACAGGATGTGGTGGTCGTCGGCGTTGACAGGTCACGGGGAGCAAACAGGATGTGGGGGTTTGTTGTCGGCATCGAAGGGTCTCTGCAGCGGCGCATGGGAGAAAACAGAATGCAGGGATTTTTTTTTTTTTTGCGGCAAAAACATTGCACAGCCGCCCCTGCCAGGATAGCGGCCGAGATCGCAGCAGCAGCAGCAGGATCACATTCCACGTGCGATCCAGCCACCATACACGGGGTGGGGGGCGCCACTCCGCACCACACCAGTGAGATCATGACCGCTATCCCGCTTTTTCAAAACTATGGAGTGAAGGATTGAGGTTTCATGTTTAAGAGTTCAAGATTTTTAGAAGTTGGAGTTCATTTATAATATATGGTTCAAGGTTTAAAATATCTACGATTTAACGTTTCAATTTTTTGATTTTAGAGTAGGAAGAAATTAAATTTATGGTTTAGGATTTAGAAAGTTTAATGCTTTATAATTTAGAAAAGGTGGAACTTAGATATTTTAAAAGTTATGATTTAAGGCTACCTTTTTTAATGCTTATGCTTCAAGGTTGAGGATTTTTAAATTTTGAAAGCATCTTTTTATTGTTTTCAATTTTTTGATAATTGATGGACACTGGTACAATTTTTTTGAAAACAAAATCAAACAGTGCCTAAGCTATCATATTCTTGCAACGCAGGCAAACCTCTATGGGAGTAAGCATCTTCTTCTCACTTATCCTGTCATATTTCTGCTTTTTAGTAGCAGCTCTCAAACCCTGCCAAGGTAAGCTGTGGCAAGAACAGCAGAAATCATGTCAGACAGGTCCAGGGGAAAATAACAAAAACAAGAAAGATTACAATGTTCTTAAGCTCAGTTTGGTTGACAGAAAGTACATTTATTGAAAGGAAAATTAAGGGAAAAAGAGCAATGGAAAGAAAGTAAAACTAAAAGATGATGTTTGATTTACAATGGAAAGTAATATAATATGACTAAAATAATAATATAGTAATAAAAAAATAGATTATAATCGACAAAAATATATAATAAATATTATTGTAATATTATGAACACAAAATTAAAGAAAATATTTTTTTTATTTTTAATATTCCTCACATGGAAGAAACATATTCCACTCTAAAGAGGAAAACCAAGGTTTCCATGGGAACCCCAGTTGTCCACCAAACCAGCTGGGCAAAGAAAAACAAGCCCATCCCACCGAACAGGGCATTGGATCAAAAGCACAACCTTCCCCTCAGAAAATACATAAGCACGTAACCAAGAGATTCCAGGTCATCCCTTCGACTTTGTTCTGCAGGTAAAATCAAATTACGGTCAAATGGAAACCAAATCTTCATGGAAGAAGGCAATACAACAAACACTAAATACAACAACGCTGAGTCCACTTACCAACACCAAGATGGGTATTAACGCTAGCATAGCGTGCTGTGCCAGTGAGATTCTTGTTCTCCCTGAACAAAACCAATCAACAAAACATATATTCAAAATTGAACAACAGAAGAGTAACATAAGGGAAAATCTACACTTGCAATTACGCATTTAAGCAATAATGGTTAGCATTTAATTAAAACGCTGTAAATGGCCTACAAGAATCCTTGCATGTCTGTATCTGCCATTAAATTTTATCAGGCGTGTTGATTTTAAAATGAATATAAACAAGACAACGAATTCAAAATATTGAAACCAAGTTCCAAATTGCTAAAATCAAATTTTATTCACAGGAGTTAAGAGATGGTTGTCTGAATCCATGTAGGGGTCAATTCTGTTGTGTTTGCATCTCAAAAATTTTGATTCAAATCATATAACTTGATTCAATTTGCAAGTCAAAAAATTGTAAGCATAGTGACAAACCAATTTTGAACAAAAACTGCAAGGTTCCAATTCAATGATTCATGTACATTTACAGCTACGGGTAGGCCTCAAATTAGATCTTTGGGGGTTTTGCTTCCTGATTTGAATTTAAAAAGAAAATATGATTTTTTAGAACTTAAATTGGATTCAAATTTTCATTTATGCCTAGAAAATCCATCAAATGGTCTAACCCTAGACTACATATGCATTAAAGTTTTTCATTCGGAGGAAAAATTACAGAAGTTGTTGGTCCCTTATCAAGGTGAATAACCTGAGAGGGGGGGGGGTGAATCAGTGCAATGCGGATTTAAAACTTTAAGCCCTTGATTTTGATCTTATTCACTAAATGTGAGGAACGCTTTTGTCTCTCCCTTATTTTTTCTTTATGAATTGTAGAACGATAAAATGAGAGAAACTGAACCCCTAAGGTGTACTCTCTAAAGGAGCCCTTGGGGTTCTTTTATAATGAATAATTAAGTCCGATGTGGGATACAGACTCCAACACTCCCCCTCAAGCTAGGTGTACCTAGCTTGAACACATAAAGAAAAAACAAAGTAAACAACCGACTGCAAACACTCCTCCTCAAGCTGGACATACCCAGTTTGACGACAAAACAAGACAAAGCAGAATAAAAGATAAAGCTGCAAGGCTGCTGCTCCCCCTCACGATCGCAGCTCCCCCTTCTGGCTGATGGATGAATGAAGTTGTCGCGGGCACAGCAGAGAAACCATATAAACCGGGCCTGTAGACGCACCAGGAATGCCGCACTAGTGGGGTCGGTCGATGAGACGCCGGGAAATCCACACTAGCACCGAGAAAACCGCACTTGTGGGGCCGGTGACGGGAGGCGGGGATTCCGCAGAAGTGTTGCAGGATCTGGCGGCGCCAAAGGGCCCAAATCCAAGGTGGTCGAGTTGTTGCGCCACGGTGGAGGATGTGCGAAGACGTGTCGGCGCCAAAGGGCCCGGTCCGAGGCGATCGAAGTGTTGCGCCAGCGCAAGGGCGTGCCGACGAACAAGGATGCGGCTGTCGGGAGTCGTCGGGAGATGCCGGCGACGGGAGGCGGGGATTCCGCAGGAGTTGCCGGCGAGGAGGCAGCGCTGTCACAGGAGGAGGCCGGCAAGGAGGCGGAGGCTGCTGCAAGAGGAGTCCGACATGGAGGGAGCTGCGGTTCTGGTGCACCAATACGGTGCCCAGGAGGCCGTCGCAGGGGGCAGCAGGGAGGCGCGGCAGCAGGTAGGCGCGCGGCGAGCAGGGGAGAGCCGCTGGAAAGCGGGAGACGGGAGCGTCGCTGGGACTGCCGCAGAGGAGCTGCAGGGCCGCGGACAGGAGGAGTCGCGGGAGGGCGGGACATGGGGAGAAGGCCGACAGAGACCAAGCCGGCGGGGAAGGCCGTTGAGGCGCGCAGAAGTAGGATTCCGCCGGGATTGGGAGTCGAGTCTGTCGAGAAGGGAGTCGGCGTGGAGAGTCGTCGAGCGAAGTCGCCAGGGAGCAGTGCGACGAGGCTGGCCGAGCGCGCCTAGATGAGGGGAGATGCAGGAGCCGAGCGGGAGATGCGGGAGCCGGCGTCGGGAGTCTTGCACAGAAGAAGCGCAACCGTCGCGCGCAAGGAGCAGCAGGGAAGAGGCGGGCCGCGGGCTAATCGCGCCGGGACATGGGCGCCAGGATGAGTCGCGACAGCGCAGGGAGCCGGAAGCCGAAGGGCAACAGCAATCTGCCAGGATGGGGCCGTCGCGCTAGAGCGAGGGGGGCGAGACGTCGTCGGGGAGGAATCCCACTCGGGATCGTCGGGAGGGAGTTTGGAGCGTCGTCAGAAAGTCGAGAGGAAATTCGCTGATCGCCGCGTCCATCACGAGAGGAAAGGTCGCGTCGGGAGGAGGCCAATCCGCAGGAGGGAGGGTCACCTGGAGAGGGAAGTCGTCGCGCGAGCAGAGGCGGAAGCCGCCAGAGGAGAGATGCAGGGCAGGAGTCACGCGCAGGAGGGTTCCGCCGGAATCGCAGCGGGAGAGGTGTCGCGACGGGAAGAGGTCCCCCGGGCAGAGATGCAGGAGGGCCGTCGCGTGCCACGGGGAAGGGCTCTGACGGGATGGAGCTGTCGGGATTGATCTGCTCAGGCGGGATTAAGGACCACCACAAGGGGCGGACGAGAAATACCTAGGGCTCATAGGCCATGGAGGACGCCGCCCCCCATGGGGGAGAAAAATATTGAGAGACCCTAGAGCGGAAAAGAAAAAAAAATGGGAGGGGGGTCAAGATTAGGTTCCCTCTGATACCATGTAGAACGATAAAATGAGAGAAACCGAACCCCTAAGGTGTACTCTCTAAAGGAGCCCTTGGGGTTCTTTTATAATGAATAATTAAGACCACACCGGACCTCAAGTCCGATGTGAGATGCAGACTCCAACATGAATGATGAAAAGAGAAAAGATTTTACTTGGTTCACCCAAACTGAGTTAGTCCAAGGAGCATGCAAAGGCAATGTGTCTACGCGCCTTTAACACTAGAGCGCACTGCTTCTGTTTGTTTTTTACATAATAGCACGGTCGCACTGACCCTCCAACTCACTGTCCACACAAGGGTAAGAAAGGACTTCCTTCACAGATGGGGCTCACTGCTCCTTCCATGACAGCCTTCTTCACAAGAGATGTGTATGAAAATACACCTTGATTGGTGTGTCAATTCTGCACAACAGCCTGATGACTTTCCAACAAGATAGAGCTCCTGGAAGTTCTTCCTTCTCACCCATTCAACTTTCCAGCATGCCTGGAATTCACTTCTTCCGCTCTTTTTATGCACTGGAAAACTTTACGGATCACCTACTACTGATTCTTTTTTTTTAACTGTTGTGTGCAGTCCCCTTGAGAAATCCAAACAACTTCTGTTGATCCAATGGTTAAGATCAATCCTCTTCAACTCTCCCCTTCAGAGATCAAGCCATGTCACATCTCTGCTTGAGGTATGATATTTTTGAGCCTTGGGATGGTTAAATGGGAAATGTTGGAGGTTGTATGGTGGCTTAAACAAGGTTTTGGGTGGTTTTAGGTGCACCACAGGTAGAACCATGTCGTGGTGTAGACTGTTTTATGCCTAGAACCCGCCTGTGTGACACGGGTAGGACCAACACGCCAGTGGTGGGACGTAGTCATGGGCGTGTAGCGCTACGGGTCTTTCTGTGGACCACGGCCAGAATGGCCACCACCACATCGTGGGGTGAAGGGAGTGGTGGGTTCAAAACAACCATGGTTTTTACACTGGGTTGTCGTGTCATGGTGTCTGGGCTTGGTGTGATCGAGGCCACCACGGCCTTGGTGGGCATAACTACTCTGTGGTGACGATTGTTGCAGAATTTGAAACGGTCGATTCAGCCGCTGATCTTCCGGGGGAAGTTACGCCTCTTAATGAAGACGCATGCGGTCATTAAGAGGGGATTTGAATTTCATAAAATGGGTTTCATATCTGGAATCAGGATGTTCAAATATGATAAATCCCTTTTTTTAAGCATCATAAATGGTAATCGTGGTAAAATTTATCACTATGGTATAGTAAATCGGATAATTAAGATTAAAAATAATGCGATAAGACATTAAAAATATATTCTAACACTTATCTTTATTTCATTGGATGAGTTGAATTCGACTAGTCATCCTAACTTTGAATATATTGCATTTTGATGTCATTTGCATAATGACGTTTATATTATTTTAAATAAAGAAAAATACAAAATGTCACTCCATTGACTTTAAATTTCTCTTAAGTTCGCATAGAGATAAAAATAAGTTGTGAACGAATCTTATAAGTTATTTTGTGCGTAATGAAACTATTTTTATGATGGTAATTTATTTCTAATTTTTAGTAATTATATAATTATCTTAAAAGCTTATACAACAATGACACAGTGTTTATGCAAGCAATGGAAAAATCAAAGTAAATAATTTTAAAAACATTAAAACCAATGTTTTTAGGATGAATTATGGTTCCACAAGAATTTTATAGTTAATAATAATGTATTATTGATGGTGAAAAGGATTAGATTCGAATTCCATTTTTATCTTGATGTATTTAAAATCAAATCATGTGAATAGTTCTTAAAATGACTTTAATAGTAGTTTTATATTAAATAATATTTTATTAAATTATTTAAAAATCATAAAAATCTTGCAAGAAGGCAATTAGGATGAAAATAGGTCAACAATGTCATCTTTTTTCCATTTATGAGCAAAACTCTTTAAGATTGAAAAAGTCGTTATTACGATTAAGGTTAAAATTGTTTAACAAAGGGGTTCAACGAAAAGATAAGATTTAAAATACAACTTAAATCTGTCCAAATTTTATTGGTTGAAGGGATTTCAACCATATCCTCTCTTAACTTCGAATTTCTGGCCACATAGTGCCACTTGCACATGAAAATAATTTATTATATTTAAATCTTTTTATTAATTTCATATGTATCTTTTCGTCCGTTATAAAAAGTCACCACCTCCCCTCTTCTATACACCACTTTTAGCTCGACCAACCACCATCAAAACCTCTTCTCAACATCTGTAGCCAAGTTCTAGAGATGTTCTTCCCAAAAGGTCCCTTAAGAAGAGATCTAAATGAGTTGTTTCAAAGAAGAAGTAATCATCTTCACAAAGCACTTTCATTTTTCTTCTTTCACCACCTTCAATCATGTCCTAACCATTCCAATATAATAACATCAGTATCTCTCATATATTGGATGTTATTATGTTGATAGCATAATATTTATCCACCTTCTCCAACAAATGAGAAATAAAATCATCGCTCGTGTGTACGGCAGACTACCGTCTTGAAAACCGATGTAATTTGTTTTCAATCACAGTCTCACACTGCTTGTCATAATGATGGAACTAATGAATATATATGATACTTATGACATAATTACATAATTCTAGAAGTATAAGATAGCATTTACTTTCTAACTCTTTCACCCGGTAAAAAATGATGATGTCGCTAGTGCGTACTCCGCAAAGTGATGTGATCCATTTTTCATGTTCGTTTCTCACGGATGATTTTAAATATATATATAATGAATATGTATGATGCTTATATCATGATTAACATTCTAGAGATGATATAATTATGATCAAGATATAAGGACCAGAACTGCCGAATCAAAACATAAATGAAAAAGGAAGCATTTAACACCCGAAACAATGATGATAATAAAAGATTATTAACAAACGGGTGATAAGATGTTATAAATGGATCACATGTGATATTATAGATATGGCTATGGTATGTAAATATAATAATTCTAAATTTATTATATAGAAGGTTAAAGACACTTACGAGTCAAGTTGAACGGTAAGGGATTTTGTTTCAATTTTCACTCCATTGAGACATGTTTGGTACTATGCACTTATTTATTCTTATGTGGTGTATATAATGTCCCTTGATGTATTTAACATGAATATCTAATATTCGAGATGATTAAAGTTTCAATTCAAGTTTACTCTTTCAAGGGGGTTATAGTTATCAAAGAGAAGAATTTATTTTACAATTTCATTTTTTTGTGATTACTCTAATTTTTATTAAAGGAGCTTATAATATATACTTCATAACCCATCTATTTTCTTATCCTCGAGATATTCAAGGAGTTTTCATGTTTGCTTACAACTTTTTCTGTCTTTGACACTTGAATCAAGCAAAGAAATGTTTAAAAGAAAATCTGATCTTATTTCTCTTTTGATCGGGTATATTTTTCTTCTATATTCATATTTTCCAAAATTGTTTAACAAAAAACCTTTTTATTTACAAAAATGATTTATTAAGAACATTTTATGTTATCCTTGACTTTTTACCAGGTTTGAATGAAATCTTTCTAATGTTTTCCGAAAGAGCCATTTTTTTACTTTCTTTACAAAAAGTCAAAATGAATGTTTCTTTTTAACATATACGGTGTTTTACTATGAAATTTATTTGACTGAGAAAATCTTAACATTTTGTATTCTTTACTCAATATGGATATTTGTTGATAAGACATATTGTTTATGAATTAAATTGATCATTCAATATATGAAGAATGCATTGCACATGCAGTGATGGGGAGGACCCGGTTATATATAGATCGATGTGTCGTTAGGTCTCATGAGACAAACCAGTTGTTCAAACTTATTAAATGGGTTTTTAGTGTATTATCTACCCATCGATTAAACTGTCTTGACACAAGGCCATGACAGTAAGATATCATGATGTCTGAAATCATGACACATCCAACATTAAGCATTTCTTTCATTGAGAATTCAGTTACTATTATCCATGAGATTACTGCATTGATATTACCCACGAATGCATTTCGTGTTCAAGTTATTGATTAAATGGCATGTGTTTTCAGTTATTTATCTTGTCATATTGATTATGTCTTAACTTCTGATGTATGTAACCCTTACTGAGCATCTGAACTCACCCTTTATTTGTTTTACTTTCCTCAGGATGTGAAAAAAGGATATTATGAATAATATCAAGTATGCGAGAATGTTTTTTATGCTATGCTTTTTTTTATATTTCCAATGTAGGAGAATCATGTATGTATTTGGTTCTTCAAGACTACTAAACTTATCGATCTTTGGTGATATGATCTCTTGTATCTTATGTCAATGTAATAAAGTAAAAACTGACTCTAGGCTACTGAAGTTGGGATTGTTACACTTTAAGCCCCTTAAAGTCCAAGCCGGAGACTCCATGTTCGAAATTCCAATTTGTCGAAAACGGTTAAGTTGTGGAATGGTCACACATACGATGACGCAGAAAACTTTTTTCAAAGCTTTCACCACATCATAGCCTCTTCCTACGGTGCAGAAGAGGGCTCAATCAAAATCTACGGGCGTGGTCTGCTACTCTGGCTTCCTATTGACCAAATCCACAATTCTCACAACCATGATCACAGCATGATCTCCTCTAACTTCTTGACACCAAACAAGCAACAGCATATCCATTTCATTGTGGCGTGAGCTCCTCTAGGATTGGAAACAAAAATCCATTCGCCCTATCAAAATCACACCCTGAGCAACACAAGAAGCTTCTTCAATGTGGACCAACGTTTCTTCAACATCTCTGCGGTGTAGGTTGTTCACCACGATGTGGACATCCTAAAAACTCCCGTGATACCAAAATTCAGCACCTCCTACGATGTGATTCCTTGTGCTACGGCATGAAGAAAAATGAATGAACTTTCTGCACCCTTCTGTAGCCAAATTCAACAACGTAGCATGATGTGTTGCGGCGTGGACACCTTGAATCAAGCAGAGAGATTACAAGATCCAAAACCATTCTACGATGCAATGTGATGGGTTGTGGCATGGTAATTGTCTCCGGGTAGATTTCTCTCCTGAATCAACAAACCTTATAAATCTAATGAATCCATAACAAACATCCAAGCATGACCTCTTCTCCACAACCTTTTTCAACTTCAATACTCGGATATAATTGTCAACAAAGACAATCAATACAAAACACCAAAGGGGTTTTTATCACTAGGGTTTGTTGATAATTCCAAAGAAAACACTAACATAAACAACTTCCTGATTCTCACCACCACTTGATGATCCCCTTGCCTTTTAGGAGTGCATTGATGATTCATCAAACACAAACCCTAAGCTCATGTGAGACTAACTCAATGTGAGAAACAAGAATTAGATGAGAGAATCCTCATGATAACAACTCATCATGAACTTCATACAATCTGCTCTATTCCATACTGCACTTCTACTAATTGCTTCCCCCAAATCTTCAATCAAACACTCTCCCTCTTAGTGGAACTCCCCCTTTGTCAACGGGGAACATACACTACACAACTGAATCCCTCTAAGAAGCATGAGTACTTTATCCTCCTTTGTCAACATACCCAAAGAGCACTTCCTTGAAGGGTTTAGAAAAGAGTTAGAAATACAAGAAATGAATTGAGGGGAAAAATCATACCTTGCTTAACAAGCAATTTCCACGGGGGAGTGGGGTCTCTGTCTCTAGAAACATCTACAGAGAGGTTTGGTTGGACTCTTAGAACCAATTGATGTCGATCAAAATCCACCTTGGGTAGGGCCTTGATCATGATGTCACCCACTTGATTTGTAATAGACGCATACTCCAACTTCACAACCAGCTACTCAGTATTCTCCTTTAAAAAATAATATTTGATCTCAATATGCTTTGTCCTTGAGTGTTGAATGAGATTTGTGTTAATATTTATAGTACTTGAGTTGTCACGCATGATTGGAAGAGTCTATTCTCTTCCATACAGCACCTCCACTAATCGCTTCCCCCAAATCTCCAATCAAACACTCCCCCTTAATGGAACTCCCCCTTTGTCAATAGGGAACATACACTACACAATACACTAAACAACCGACTCCCTCTAAGAAGCATGAGTACTTTCTCCCCCTTAGTCAACAAATCCAAAGAGCACTTTCGAAAAGGTTTATAAAGAGTTAGAAATACAATAAATGAATTGAGGAAAGAAATCATACCTTGCTTGACAAGCAATTTCCACAGGGGAGTGGGGTCTTCGTCTCTAGAAACATTAGAGGGGTTCGATTGGACTCCTAGAGCAACCGATGTCGTTCAAAGTTCACCTTGGGTGGAGCGGAGCCTAGATCATGATGTCAGCCACTTGATTTTTCGTAGGCACATACTCCAACTTTACAACCTGGTGCTAAACTTTCTCCTTTAAGAAATGGTATTTTGTTAATATTTATAGCACTTCAGTTGTCACACATGATTGGAATAGTCTTCTCTCTTCCATACTACACTTGCACTAATTGCTTCCCCCAAATTTCCAATCAAACACTCTCCCCCTTAGTAGAACTCTCCCTTTGTCAATAGGAAACATACACTACACAACTGACTCCCTCTAAGAAGCATGAGTACTTTCTCCCCCTTCGCCAACGAACCCAAAGAGCACTTCCTTGAAGGTTTACAAAAGAGAGTTAAAAATACAAGAAATGAATTGAGAAAAGAAAGCAAACCATGCTTAACAAGCAATTTCCATGGGGGGTGAGGTTTCTCTCTCTTTAGAGGGGTTCGGTTGGACTCCTAAAGCCAATTGATGTCGTTCAAAATCCACCTTCGGCACAACCTTGATCATGATGTCGACCACTTGATTTTTAATAGGCGCATACTCCAACTTCACAACTCGTTGCTCAACTTTCTCCTTTAAGAAATGGTATTTGATCTCAATGTGCAATGTGCGTTGTCCGTAAGTGTTGAATGGGATTTTTGTTAATATTTATAGCAATTGAGTTGTCACACATGATTGGAATAGGAGATACCACATCAATGTCAAAGGTCTTCAAGTTGTTGTCGCATCCATATCAATTGAGTACAAGCTTGAGTTGCTGCCATATACTTCGCTTCGACAATGCTTAACGATATACAATCTTGTTTTTTTACTTTGCCAAGAAATGAATGAGATACCAAGACAAAACATACCACCAGAAGCGGATTTTCAGTCATCAACTGATCCTGCCCAATCTGCATAGTAAAGACCCATAGTTGTCAAGTATCCAGCAATATACTTCACAGCTCTCATGTGACTTTCTTTTGGATAACTTTGATAGCAAGTGGCTTGACATGTGGCAAACACAATGTTGGGTCGAGTGGTTGTCAAGTATCTACCAATAATCTGCATGTAAAGAGCCACATCAACCTCCTCGACAATTTCATATGGGTCTAATAGATTTAGATTCATCCATTTGAAACCGTTACAACGCCTCCTTTGCATATTTTATTTGGGAGATGAAGGTCTAATCCCATTTTTGAATCACATGCAAACCAAGAAAAAATGATGGTTCAATTAGTGACATTTCGAATTCTAACCTCATTAGATCTGAAAACGGTTTACATTGAGTATCATCCAAGCCTACAAAGATGAGGTCGTCAACATAAATGAGTACCAACATTTGTTGTCCTTTCTCCTTGATGTAAAGATTGTGATCAACACTCCTCTATGAAAACCAAGCTTCCTCAAACATTGGTCGAGTCGAGAGAACTATGCCCTTGGTGTTTGCTTTAGTCCGTATAAGGCTTTCTTCAACCGACACACATTGTTTTCATCTTCGTGAATGAGGAATCCATACGGTTACTCAATGTAGACTTCATCTTCAAGGACTCCATTCAAGGAACACTGATTTGACGTCTATTTGATACACTTTAAACCTTTTTTCCAAGTGTTGTTCGTTTCAATTTGGTCAAGCTTTGCAAACTTTCATCCTCGGCAGCTTCATCAATAGATTTTGGTTCCACTTGATATAGCAAAGAAGTTTGTTGCAGTGTTTTCATCCTTTTGTTTGAGCAGGAGTTGTCTGCTCACCAACAATATTGTTTTCGGTGATTTTCACCTTGCTTGAATGTCTGCTTGAGCCTGTTATTCCTGCTATGTTTCCCTCATCATCAAAGAGGGCATCAAAGTTCACTTCAACCCTTTGAACTCTCCCCAGAACCGGTTACATCTTCATCACTTTCTGAAACTTCCTATTCTTTTTTTTATTAAGAATAAAGCATTTACTTCCAAACACCCGGAAATATTTGATTGTGGGCTTCTTTTCATACCAAATTTCGTATGGAGTCTTGTATGTATTTGGGCATAACAGTGTTTGGTTGGAGATATGGACCGCAGTAAGAACGACTTCTTTTCAATGCTTCTCCGATAGTGATGTTTCAATGAGAATAGTCTGAGCCATGTTGTTGATTATACAGTTCCTCCTTTCCACAACTATGTTCTGTTGAGGAGTTCTCATGACTGACACTTGATGTTGAATCCCATGTTTTTCAGATATTCTTCCACTTAGGTATTTGTAAATTGTGTACCATTGTTGGTGCGAAACTTTTGAATCTTTACACCAAACATCGTTTTAGCTTCTCTTCGGTATTGAGAGAGACACTTAAATACCTTTGTTTTGTGAGTAACCACCATTAACCATGCCATCATGCTGAAATCATCAACAAACAAAACATATTGTTTGCCATCTGGAGCTTTAGGAGTCATTGGCCCACAAACATCCACATGAATCTCGGGCAGCCTGATGGTTTTCCCTTCTTTGACTTATAAGTCTTCCGAACAAGCTTCCCGTTTTGACAAGTCACTCAGAAAGCTCAAGCTCCATCATTCTTTACCAGTTTTTCCAAGGATTTTTTGCTCAAATGGCCAAGTTGCTTGTGTCATAATTTGTTTTCATCCTCCTTGAACATCATAACCAATTTTCCTCACTAATAAGGTAAAAGTACCCATTAGTATGTCTTCCTTGAAGAACAATTGAACCATCTCTAGCCTTGACATCGCAATCTTTCTTGCCAAATTCCACAGCGTGCCCTGAGTCAACAACTAAACACTTCGCAGATTGTGGCTAAGGCCTTCAACCAAGAGTAAATATGTTTTTCTGAGAGCCTTTCCACCAAAACCTTAAGCCAACAATTTGAAGTCCTTCGTTATTTCCAAAATGAAGCACTCCATTTTTATCATACTTGATATCATTAATAAGATCTTCATTTCCAGTTATGTGTGAGGTATCATCTGCTGTCCAGAACCCATAAGCCAGGTCTGTTTGTTGCTCTCAAAGCAATCTCAGCAACGTTGGCCTTCTCATTTCTTTTTTTCACCCATGATCCCTGGTTAGCATCTCTTGATGATGAACAAGATTGTTGCACTTTCAGCTTCGTGTTATCTACCTCATTTTCCAAAACTGAAAATCTGTTAAGTTTCCAGTCTGTGTTAGTTTACTTCCACCAAAACCTTAAGCCAACAATTTGAAGTCCTTCGTTATTTCCAAAATGAAGCACTCCATTTTTATCATACTTGATATCATTAATAAGATCTTCATTTCCAGTTATGTGTGAGGTATCATCTGCTGTCCAGAACCCATAAGCCAGGTCTGTTTGTTGCTCTCAAAGCAATCTCAGCAACGTTGGCCTTCTCATTTCTTTTTTTCACCCATGATCCCTGGTTAGCATCTCTTGATGATGAACAAGATTGTTGCACTTTCAGCTTCGTGTTATCTACCTCATTTTCCAAAACTGAAAATCTGTTAAGTTTCCAGTCTGTGTTAGTTTACTTCCAGCCGTAGTATGCCATTTCTCTGTGCCTCTTGAGGCACTTACTTTTGTATTTGGGCTGCCTTATGCCCATAACCTTTGCACCAAAAACAGTACTATAAAAACATAAGAAAATGCTGAAAATTTGCTTTATCTGTTCTGGATGTTGTTGCTCTTTGAAAAACCTCTTTGCAATAGAGCACGCAATATTGTATGTGTTCCAATTTCCTACAGCAATAACATCTAATTTTTGGTGACAACCTTCCACCTTTTTCTGTAGAATCAGAGGCCATTTGAGCTTCTTTGTAAGTCCACTTTCCTCCAAGGTGTTGACGCCTGCGATCTAGCATTAATCATGGATGTTTTCTTCTTGTGATCGTATTCCTTCAAGGTTTTGCCTTTTAAAGCGCTGCACTTGCGGAAGAGGAATGTGTTCTTCAAAAAAAAAAACCTTGTTGGTTTCCATTGTTGCTATTGAGCTTGAACTCCTTGATGACATACCGGGAGTGGGGAGTTTTTCCTGGTCTTCACACTTATGAAGCCACATCATGACTTCTCCTTCGAGCTCTACAATTCTTTTCACTATCTTTTTCAAATTTAGATAGGTCATCAATTATCCGAGTTTGTCCTTCAATTTTGAGCATAAGCTCAACTTTTTTTTCCAAATTGCCAAAAATTCCAAACGTGAGTTTTTTTATTTCCGTTTTCAATTCTGACTTCACCTCTTCTTGTTGTTGCATATACAACTTGAAGTCATGGACAACTGCATTTGCCTTCTTGGTTTTGGCCCTTCATGCATTTTTCTCTTGAAAAACTTATGTTGTGGTTTTCTACAGCTTTTGTCAGCTTTAAAAGGTTTCTTCACAGATTCATCCTCTTCATTATCTTAGAAGTTCTTAAAGAACATGGTCATGAGATGCCCTACTTTACTGCATTGGAAACAAGCAAATGGAAGCTTGCTTCGAATTTTATTTTTCCCCTTTTAAGGTTAGAGGAGAGGAAAGATATCACTTCATGAACCTCATCTTTATCCGGATCAACTTTAACAGAAAATTTCTTCATCGCTTTGAAAGCTACTTCGTGTGAGTTCTATTTTGACCTGGTTTTATTGTCGTCATTTCTCATTTCATATGCAACCAGAGTAAACATCATTGAG
This sequence comes from Viscum album, assembly GCA_963277665.1. Lineage (NCBI taxonomy): Eukaryota > Viridiplantae > Streptophyta > Magnoliopsida > Santalales > Viscaceae > Viscum > Viscum album. Next base: position 1,886,917,427 of record OY728132.1, read on the forward strand.
ATCTTTGTCTTCAAAAACCGATACCTTCGCATTGAAACGCAGAGGTAGTGTCTCTCATTTCATATGCAACCAGAGTATTATGTAAGTGGTCTAGAGAAATATCATTTGGATCTTTTTCTTCAAGCATGGATACCTTCGCATTGAAACGCAGAGGTAGTGTCTAGAGAAACATCATTTCACATTTCATATGCAACCAGAGTACTATGTCAGCTATCTAGAGAAACATCATTCGGATCTTTGTCTTCAAACATTGATACCTTCGCATTGAAACGTAGAGGTAATGACTCCCATTTCATATGCAACCAGAGTACTATGTATGCTATTTAGAGAAACATCATTCGGATCTTTTTCTTCAAGCACGGATACCTTCGCATTGAAACACAGAGGTAGTGTCCTCAAGATTCTTTTCACAATTTTGACATCTTCAATATTTTCACCAAAGCCTCGAATCTCTTCCACAGGAGCATTTAGATGATCAAAAAATGCATCTACTGATCTTGATCGGTGTGTCAATTCTACATAGCCTAATGAGTTTCAGGCGAAATAGAGCTCCCGGAACTTCTTCCTTCTCTCACCCATTCAAGTTTCCAGCATGCTTGGAATTGTCTTCTCCTGATCTTTTTCAACACTGAAAAACTCTACGATCGCCTACTACTGGTTCTTTTTTTTTTATTTCAAACTAATGTATACAGTCCTTGAGAAATCCAAACACTGTTGATCCAATGGTTAAGATCAATCTGCTTCCACTCTTTCTCCTTCAGAGATCAAGCCATGTGTCAACCACACTAAAATTAAGTGATTAAAACACATTTTTAACCCCTTAAAGCCCGAGCCGCAAACTCCCTGTTCGAAATTCCAGTTTGTCAGAAACTGCCTGGTGGCGGCATGGTGACACATACTATGATGTAGACACGTACTATGATGTAGACACATACTATGATGTAGACGCTTTCTTTCAAAGCATTAACTACGGCATAGCCTCTTTTCCTACAGCGCAGAGGAGGGGGCTCAATCAAATTCTACAGGAGTGGTCTGCTACTCTGCAGTGTGGCTTCCTGCTGACCAGATAAACAATTATCCTGCCCACAATCACGGCATGATCTACTTTAACTTCTTGACTCACCAAACCAGCTGCGGCGTAACCATTTCACTACGGAGTGAGCTCCTGCAGGATTGGAAACAAAAATCCATCCGCTATACCAAAATCACACCCTCCACGACGAAAGAAGCTTTTCTGGCGTGGACAACATCTTTGCGGCGTAGATCGTTCTCCACGGTGTGGACATTCTGGAAACTCCAGCGACATCAAAGTACAGCACCTCCTATACGATGCAGTTCCTCGTGCTACGACGTGAAGAAAAATTTTGCAGCCATCCTCTATGGTGCTGCAGTGTGGACACCCTGAATCCGGCAAAGAGACTGCAAGATCCAAAACCATTCTACAGCGCAGCCTGATGAGTTGCGGCGTGGTGACTGTCTTGCAGACAGATTTCTCTCCAGAATCAACAAACCTTATGGATTTAACGAATCCATGACAATCCTCCAAGCAGGACCTCCTCCCTCACTGTTCAATTTTCTCAACCCAAAATTTGAAGAAAAAGATGAACTGAAGCACAATATTGAAGAGCGCGATTGATACAAAATTTTTAAGAAAGTTCCTCTATTCCTTGTTCCAATTTTTAAGGGGAATAACCCATCAACTCATATAACAAAATAAATAAGATAATAAAGTATGACTTGGGGCCATTGTAAAATTCAATTAATTTTTCTAATGTTCAAAATGTCCGAAACATATTTTTGTATGTTGGATTATTTGTCTTGTTTGAGGATAACGGCCAATGGCTCATGCATAGAATGATAGTGATGTATTTAATTATTTCTAAATTGGTATATTGCTTTATGATTTGCAAATTCCAAAAACAGGCAAAAATATTCACAATTTGACAATCATGGCACAGGAAAATTGAAATACCATCCAGCTCCAATTCAGATCATTACCTCTTGGTTTAATAAAGATACATAGCTTAAGAGACAAAATTAAGGATATGAAAATACCTGTAAGGAATGTGTTTGTGAGTTTGAAGATCCCTATACTTCTTTGCAAGCCCATAATCAATAATATACACCTGTAAAGATTCACAAAAACAGCAGCAAAATCGAGCAATGTGAGTCAAATATATTGAGGACACTTCTAAAAAGTTCTTCTAACATTAATCACTCATAAGTGTTTCTAGATTACTTGATGAAAGTGGCAAAAAAATACATTGTTCGCCACATATAAATGGTTTTTTCTTAGAAAATTTATGTGCGGGTATTTTTTTAAATAAGAAACAAACTTCATTTTTTTTAAAGAATTTATCATAAATTAAAGAGCCCAATTTTACGTAATTTTTTACTTTTCATCAAAAGACTTCCAACAATCAGGGTGCCATAACAGTTTCAAAAACAATATAATCTGTAATGGCAGCTGGACAAAGTAGAAAACTTTATGATCTACAACCGACTTTAATCAATGAAGAAAATTTTCAAAAAATTGTATTCACTGGTTAAGAATAGAACAAATACGTTATCAAGTAATCTTAAATAGCAGCAATACTGAAACTTTAAGATAGTGGAGACAGATTTTTGTGTGAAAAAAAAATCTTGCAAAACTAACATAAAACTAACAAATTGATATATAAAACTCACACATGATATTGATTAAAATTAAAATAAATTCATTAATTGGAATAAAGTGCTCTACCATTCTAGAAAAAAATTGAAAAAATCCTTAGAAGTAGTCTCTATATTCATAACATTTTTAGAATCAACGATGTCAGCGGACGTCAATTGACCTATGATCTTAAACATTCTGAAAATAGCGTGTACAAGGAAATCTACAAGAATACGGATAAAGGTTAATGGTAAAATAGAAAAAAAAATACACATTGTTTTTTTTAAGAAAAATGAGCCTGTAGGTCCCCCTTGATATACTGTGTCATTGATTCAGATTTTATATGTTTTTCTGATTTCTATTATTGTAATTTCACATAATGATATGTTGTGGAGCAGATAAATAACTTTATGCAAACAAAACTAGCACTGTTTAAACAGAAGTTTACAGGAATGCAGAATTATGCAATAACATGGAAAATAGTTCTCATTGAAGGCGTTGCTGGTGTAGAAAATAGTTTCAAAATCCTGTATAAAATGCAATTGGACCAGCAGCAAAGGCAAGCAACAAAAAGCAGCGTGCATGTACAGAGATATTGTATACAAAGAATATACCTGATTTGCCTTGCGACCTAAACCCATTAAAAAATTGTCAGGCTTTATGTCACGATGGAGAAAACCCCTTGTGTGCATGTATTCAACTCTGTTTATCTTCATAAATAACAGAAAAATCTATAATCATAGAAGACACAGTTCCCAGTCCAACCACAATATTTCAAAAAGTATCAGCATGCATACCATTTGATCTGCCAGCATTAACACTGTTTTTAATGAGAATTTCCGATTGCAATAGTTGAATAGGTCTTCTATGCTTGGTCCGAGAAGGTCGATAACCATAATATGGTAATCACCCTCTACTCCAAACCATTTGAGGTGAGGAATTCCAGCTTTCAACACAAGAAGATAATTGAATTTAATTCAAATAATCAAATAATAGAACAAATTGCAAGCAAAAAAGGGGAATTAATATTACTTCCTCCCTGCAGAATCATGTACAGTTTAGATTCATAGTGCAGCTGAGGATGCTTGGTGCTTGCAGGCTCCTGTTACAAAAATAAAAATCTACTTTCAGAATGGAGAGGATCAAAAGAACAGAAATGAAAATCAAATAATTACTGATCTTATTGACTAAAACTGTAAACAAAGGCCTGCCCATCACACAACTGGCAGGTTATTTGATTTTTATTACTAAAAAATCGCAGTAACAGTAAACAAAATCTTTAACAGAAAAGAATAAAATAAGGAGGGAGAGGGCCTCCCTCGGTAACCAGAGGGTCCCTCCCTTAGTAACCGGAGGGGTTAAAATGCTAGTAGCTACACAGATCACACTCAATAACGCACTCTCGATCAGTTAGCTTGTAACACAACAATCAATGCCGCGACAAAACATGGATGATAATCAGTCGGCAAGGCCTGAATTGCCTGCACTGACTTTTTCAATCCGTTCCCCTTGGACGGGATAGAAAAAGATGCAGCAATTTTTTCTCATAAGAATATCAGAGATGACAAAAGAAAACCATATGGCGAATCGGGCCAACTGTGCAGGAATGGAATACTGATACAGCTTCCAAGGCCAAAGGAAATGATTTCAGAAGGAATGTCAAACCTCAAATAGCTTAGGCATGTGTCAAATAGAATGCATGATCAAATAACAAATGGGTCAAGTCAAGCATGCAAAAAATCTAGGAAATAATAAATACACAAAAAAAAAATTGAGATGATAAAAATAAAAAATCAACCAGGCCTTATTGGGCTGGCTGCAAAGAATCTAGCCTTCTACTTCAAAATTCAATAGAAATAGGCAATGGTGAACAACAAACAGCATGCAAATTAGACTATCAATAATCTGTTTAAAGAAAACCTTAACATACCAGCTTAATGGCCACTTCGTCTCCGGTTTGTACATTAATCCCTAAATCAAAAAAAGGGGGGGAGGGAGAAAAAATAACATAAATGCTCATCCTTTCAATGACAAGGACCCAAAACTCGACGGCATGTTTTTCAAAATAACTGCTGATGAAAACCAAAAGAAGTGCAGAAAAACATCAACTGCATACCCAAATACAGTTCGCCAAAAGATCCACTTCCAATCTTTCGCCCGAGCTTAAACTTGCCTCCGATCACATGTTCCATGCTGTTAATAATCCCGAAGACCTTCAGTCTTTCTCATAAAACAAACCAAACAATCCACCCTCCAACAGGAATGTTTTTTCCCCTCTTTTGTGCTCACATCTCACAAACCCAAGAAAAATTACAAATTCAGGCTATCAGCGATACAAACCCTAACCTTCGAGCGACAGAATCCTGACCGAAACCCTGATACCGCGTAGAGCGCAGAAGTAGAAGGAATCGATACTTGGGTGGATAGTTAAACTCCGGAACGAATCGAAGCTCGACCAAAAAAACAAACACAAAGCAGGTGTTGGGAGAGAACGAAAAATAAACGTATGAGTGGTTCGAATTCAAGAACCAAGGGCGCAATAAACCGTGGGACACGGGCAAGGTGGGAATAGGTTCAGAAACAATCGCAGTAATTATGCGAGAGCAAGGAGCCTGGATTTGAAATATAATTTGAGACCCCCACAGAAAAGAGGGGAATAGGAGGCCGGGAGCAGAGAAACGGAGCGAGAGGGGGAGGGGGGGAGGGGGAGGGGGGAGAGTGGAGAATGGCGCCTGCGGGCGGTGAGGAAGAAAACCTCAGGTAGGATTTTTCTTGACCCGCTTTGATCCTTGCTAAATAAACATAATTATTGTTCATAATTAACTATTAAAATAATTTTAAAATATGGCGGTCCGAATGGAGTCCGGTCCGGTCCGCACTACCCGCCGGTGGAAAAAAAATAAAAAATACATGAAATCAAACTTTTAATTATATAATATTTAAATTTTAAAAAAAAAACATAAAATAATCAACATCAAAACCTGTAAATTCAATTGATATTTAAATAAATTTATATAAATACAGTATTTGTGAAACAATGGTATAATACAAACACAAAAAACCAATACATTTTATAAATAAATGATATTGTTGTGGAACTGCAACATCTCATTGGGTTATCAATCATTTATATTATACTCGTGAAAATCACATAAGAAATGTTTGTATTGATTGATTTACTTGATATTAAATCTTAATTGAGTCGTTCATTGTGATCGATTGTTCGTTTTATACAAACAAAATACTTTGAAAATTTGTATCGGTTTTCATAATTTCCACTTTCATTTGTCCTTGTTCGCAAACTTTGAATTGATCTCTTATAATCATCAACATCTCAATGATGTTTAGTGTTAATCCCAATTATTTTTTCAAATAAAAATTCATTTCATTCTTAATTTAAAATGTACAAACAAAAATACAAAACTCGAAGGAATTTCATGAGTCCCTACCACCCAAATATATACATACTAAATTGAGAAGTTGGGGGGCACAATAATGGTACCAATTAACCAAACATATTGTTGGGTTTTGGGTGTGAAAACTTTTGGTTAAGTGTTGGAACTTCCAAAATGAGATTTTTAGGACACCTGCGGAACTAGATGGTGGCAGCTCACCCTCACCAAGAAAGTTTGGATTCAGGAATCAGTAACATCCACTTTTGAAGGAAGTGGCATAGAGAGGGAGGTTTCGGATGCAGCACGAGTTTTTCGGAAGAAGTGGTAAGGTTGACATGCCAACTGATTCTGAGTGATGAAGATTGTGTGGGGTTAAACAAATCTTACACGAGATTAATCTGAAGGGCTACATAAGATTAATCTGATGTGTATGATGAATTTGGTTGCTATCATGAGTGCAAAGGCTGGAGGATGTAACATCTCGACCCTAATCCATCACCCTGGACAGGATCAAAATGTCACCAGCCTTATGTGTATCCCCTGGACACCAAAGGTCGACAATAAATGTACGGGATTTTACAATACCGTTGGGGGCGGTTTAAATTTACATACGACGCAACCTATAGTAGAAAACTCCAGTGATAAAAAATAGATACAATGCATGATAAAAACTAGACCAAACTCCAACGACGCAACATAACAATAGTCAGTTGCAACAACCAACAATAACATCGTCAAATAAATCTACCAAACCAAAAGACTCAGAATGAAAGATAAAGTGCCAACATGACACTCTTCCATGCTCCACGTGACTGCTACCTCCAAGCTCCCAGCTCCACCACTAAAACCACATCATCGATACGCCTCACTAGTGAAGTAAGGGGTCCTCTCCTCACCTACACCATGTCAAACAACAATTGCATACACACCAAGATTTATATGTAGGGGGTAGTATATAACCAAGTAGACAGACCCCAAAAGACTTCTCATACACGCTACCAAGACAAGAACAAGTTAGCTCGCAATTTACACAAAACAGGAGAGAAACATAAAAAACTAAAGAACAATATATACACATATAATCAATATAAATAACTCACACCACAACACACACCCACACCATGAACTCACACGCCCATGCAATGCCCCCCCCCCCGGGAGCCAAGTAATCAACCCAAATGCATCGCTTGTCCAACGAGTCCTTTGAATGACCCAAACTCACAAGTGAAAACTCAACCCTCATGACCCAAGTCACCACTTGGCGGTACAATCAAATGTTCTCTGATTTCAACACAACAGCCATGTCCAAACCAACAAAACCCTATCCATATGCATCATGAACACACATAAACCCATGCAAATTCCAAGTTCACACACATAAAAATTCATTCTTTTAAAACCAAAACACCACTTGTGTACTATACCAAACACGTCGTGGGCATCACCGACAAACTTTATTTCCAAAACCCAAGTAACAACAAGATAAATCACAAAAGAGGATTCACCAAGGGTTTTCCACCAACAAACACGAGCATTTAACTTTAGAAATAAAAAAGCCTTTAAGTTATAGGTAGAAGTAGAGTGAGTGAGAAGCCACCTGCCTCAAATAAGCTTGCCCCAAAGAACCGCACCATCGAAGTGCCCAGAAAGGATAAGTTGTATTTGTTGTCAATAAGGTTGTAGAGACGAAAATTCAATGGGTATTGCTAAAGATAAATAGATAAAGGAACATGCAGAGTTAAGGAATCTACTACCATGGAAAAGTCATGATATACACGTATTATGACAAAGGTTGCATTATAGCCTGAATACCTAGCCAGATAAATTCAAGTAACAACTTAACATGTGATGATTGCTAGTGAGCTGATCTCGATATTAAAAGACAAGTATTGATTTTGTGGAAGTGTTGTATACACCATTTGATGGAAGTTGAAGGTTTCCAACTAGTGGAACACTACGAGAAAAAGGACTATTTGTGACGGGAATAAATCCCGTCGCAAAAAGTCTGCCCAGGTGGTTATTTGTGACGGGGGTAACAACCCGTTGCAAATAACCAATTACTTGCGACGAGATTTCGTGTCCCGTCGCAAAAGGTTTGGCACGGGTAGCGCGCCAAACCGCGCAAAGGTTATTTGCGACGGGACCCGTCGCAAATACCCGGCGACAGTTAATAGCTTTTTGCGACGAGATGTCCTCTCGTCGCAAATAACTTTTTAATCGCCGATATTAATTAATGCGGGCGTAGGTATTTGCGACGGGACTCGTCGCACAAGATACTATTTGCGACGGGTAACCCGTCACAAATAGTCCCGTCGCAAATAATCCAACCTATATATACTCTCATCCGTTTTTCTTATCATTCCACTCAATTTCTAGATTTTGTTTCTATCTGAACTCTGATTTCAGAGGGGAAATTTTTCTGAGTTATTTTTTTTGGACACGAAAAACTTGTGAAGCCGTTTACATCAACAACAAATTAAGTTTAAAAGTATTTATGTTTTATTTAATTTATTATTTATTTCAAATTTTTATGTTAATTTTTATTATTGTTGATTAGTTGTAATTAAATTGAATTTAAATTGTTTTGTCATGACTATTTATTTGTACTAATAAATTGAAATTTTTAGTATTAATTTTTAATAATTAGTAGTAATTAGTAATTATTAACAATAATTAGTAATGTATGTAATTAATTTGTACTAATTAATAATAATTGGTAATAAATAATAATAATAAATAATAATTAGTAATAAATATTAATAACTATTAATAAATAGTAATAAATATTAATAATTAGTAATAATCAGTAATAAATAGTAATAATGAGTAATAAATAGTAATAAATTATAATAATTAGTAATAAATAGTAATAAATAGTAATAAATTGTAATAATTAGTAATAAACTGTAATAATTAGTAATAAATTGTAATAATTAGTAATAAATTGTAACAATTAGTAATAAATTGTAAGAATTAGTAATAAATTGTAAGAATTAGTAATAAAATGCAATAATTAGTAATAAATTGTAATAAATTGTAATAAATTGTAATAAATTGTAATAAATTGTAATAAATTGTAATAATTAGTAATAAATTGTAATAATTTGTAATAAATTGTAATAATTAGTAATAAATTGTAATAATTAGTAATAAATTGTAATAATTAGTAATAATTAGTAATAAATTGCAATAAATTGTAATAATTAGTAATGAATTGTAATAATTAGTGATGAATTGTAATAATTAGTAATAAATTGTAATAATTGGTAATAAATTGTAATAATTAGTAATAAATTGTAATAAATTGTAATAATTAGTAATAAACTGTAATAAATTGTAATAATTAGTAATAAATTATAATAATTAGTAATAAATTGTAATAAATTGTAATAATTAGTAATAAATTGTAATAATTAGTAATAAATTGTAATAATTAGTAATAAATTGTAATAATTAGTAATAAATTGTAATAATTAGTAATAAATTGTAAAAATTAGTAATAAATTGTAATAATTAGTAATAAATTGTAATAAATTGTATTACTTAGTAATAAATTGTAATAAATTGTATTAATTAGTAATAAATTGTAAGAATTGGTAATAAATTGTAAGAATTAGTAATAAATTGTATCAATTAGTAATAAATTGTAACAATTAGTAATAAATTGTAACAATTAGTAATAAATTGTAACAATTAGTAATAAATTGTTATAAATTGTAATAATTAGTAATAAATTGTAATAATTAGTAATAAACTGTAATAATTAGTAATAAATTGCAATAATTAGTAATAAATTGTAATAATTAGTAATAAATTGTAATAAATTGTATTAATTAATAATAAATTGTAATAAATTGTATTAATTAGTAATAATTAGTAATAAATTGTAATAATTAGTAGTAATTGTAATAATTAGTAATAAATTGTAATAATTAGTAACAAATTGTAATAATTAGTAACAAATTGTAATAATTAGCAATAAATTGTAATAATTAGTAATAAATTGTAATAATTAGTAATAAATTGTAATAATTAGCAATAAATTGTAATAATTAGTATTAATTAGTAATAAATTGTATTAATTATTAATAAACTGTATTAATTAGTAATAAATTGTATTAATTAGTAATAAATTATAATAATTAGCAATAAATTCTAATAATTAGTAATAAATTGTAATAATTAGTAATAAAATGTGATAATCAGTAATAAACATTAATAACTAGTAATAAACATTAAGAATTTGTAATAAATTGTAATAACTAGTAATAATTAGTAATAATTAGTAATAGTTAGTAATAATTAATAACAATTAGTAATAATTAGTAATAATTAGTAATAATTAGTAATAATTAGTAATAATTAGTAATAATTAGTAATACTTAGTAATAATTAGTAATAATTAGTAATAATTAGTAATAAATTGTAATAAATTGTAATAATTAGGAATAAATAGGAATAATTAGGAATAATTAGGAATATTTAGTAATAATTAGGAATAATTAGTAATAATTAGGAATAAATACTAATAATTAGCAATAATTAGGAATAATTAGGAATAAATAGTAATAATTAGGAATAAATACTAATAATTAGGAATAAATACTAATAATTAGCAATAATTAGAAATAAATAACAATAAATAGCAATAAATAGCAATAAATAGCAATAAATAGTAATAAATAGCAATAAATAGCAATAAATAGCAATAAATAGCAATAAATAGCAATAATTAGCAATAATTAGCAATAAATAACAATAATTAGCAATAATTAGAAAGAATTAGCAATAATTAGAAATAATTAGTAATAAAGAGCAATAATTAGTAATAAACAAGAATAATTAGTAATAAGCAGGAATAATTAGGAATATTTAATAATAATTAAGAATATTTAGGAATAATTGATAATAATTAGTAATACATTGTAATAATTAGTAATAAATTGTAATAATTAGTAATAAATACTAATAATCAGTAATAAATAATTATAATTACTAATAATTACGAATAAATACTAATAATTAGGAATAATTAGCAATAATTAGAAATAAATAGGAATAATTAGTAATAAATAGGAATAATTAGTAATAAATAGGAATAATTAGTAATAATTAGGAATAATTAGTAATAATTAGTAATAGTTAGTAATAATTAGTAATAGTTAGTAATAAATAGTAATAGTTAGTAATAAATAGTAATAGTTAGTAATAAATAGTAATAGTTAGTAATAAATAGGAATACTTAGTAATAAATAGGAATAGTTAGTAATAAATAGGAATAATTAGTTAGAAACAGTTAGAAACAGTTAGGAACAGTTAGGAAGAAATTTTAATAAATTTTAATAAATTTTAAGAACTTGGCACAATTTCCAGTGGATTGACGACACTCCTTTTGCTCGATGACTTTTCTCCTTTCAACTCTCACTGACTCAAAACATTATGAAAAATGTGTTGCTACGTAGGCATATTCAATCTCGTATGCATGAGATTAGATATGCATTCATAGGATCACATTTTTTATAATGTTTTCAGGCGGTGACAGTTGGAAGAAGATGATTCATCGACGAAAAGGGGGCTCTTTTATAGAAACCCATCATTTTCTTACATTACTATTACATCATTTCAAAGATAAACAACATAATAATATTACACATAGAGGATCCAAAGGTTTAGTGTATTGGGAAAACTAGGACCATACATAACAAATACAACATCTAGCATAAACATTTATTTAATTTTTTCTTCTCTAGCTTCTTATTGGCACTTGTCATCTCCTTAGTACATGTAGCCACTTGAGGATATACATGTGAGCTAGAAGCCCAATAAAAGGATAGATAAGAACAATATAGCATAGAGTGAGCATAATCATAACATAGGCTAAAGATCATGAACATGAGAGGAGCATAAATAAAAGACTTGAAATGTGGCAATTCATAAAAATGAAACATCATGTCTTAGTGGTTAACTACCACACATATTTGTGAACCAAGATAGCATCTTGTTCACACATCATTTCACATTTACCCATGAGATTCATCACTTTACCCAATGCATTGGAGCGCTGTATAATTCCGGGCGCACCCGTTACATTTAAACATTCATATTGCGCTATATAATTTCGGGCGCACCCGTCACATCATAACATTATCATTTATCATGCAACCCACAATGAACATATAACATAAATGAACATAACTAACCCATGAAATGGAATGGGTTTCATCTCATAATAATACATTCATAAGCTTTGGGTTCCCAAAATAAAGAGGTAATAGCATATTTGATACAAGAACCATCAACCATGAATGAGAGATAAAAGTTGAGTTCTTAAAAGAAGAGTTCTTTTGGAAAACATTTGGATTGACATAAACTTCATTAGAAAACATGTACATCCCAGAAAAGGAAAGACAAAGATGAAAAAATTATCTTTAAGGAGTGACCATATCAAAAGAATAGAGTGAAAGAGGGAGAACCCGAAGGATGAAAGTTAAGTTCGAGAATTTCCTCTTACCTTGTACCCGAATGCTTCCTTCTCTTTAATGTCCTGTATAATGAAATTATATTCATTGATTAGAAATCCAGAACCATGTTTAAATTAATAGGGTTTATTCTGGTTTCATTATGTCATATTATCTTCTTTTGGATGATATATATAGAGTTTAAAAAACATTGTTCGGGGATGTTCGCTTTTATGGTTTTTCTTGGGTGGTTCACTTGTATTCTTAAATTGAAGTTCGGGTAGATCATGGGTAAACATCCAGAAATTATATTACATGTTATTAGTGATATTACAGGAGTTTGAATGATTTTATAATGAACTATATTAGATCCATGTGGGTGAATCATTAGATAATAATTAAATGATGATTATTTGGGTTAATTTGAGTGGTTTTTGGATCACAATGAACTTGTTTTAACTTTTCACTTAGTAATATGGCCATAGGTTATTTCCAGAACTTAAAATAGAACATAATACATATAACATATTCTGGTTCAACCATAAAAATGGTTTCATGACCAGATCTGAAGGTAGAAATGGAAGAAGAGAGCATGTCGTTTTTGAAGGTGATAAATTAACACCTCATGAACAACGTTCTCTTTAATAAAATAAAAGGAAGAGGGAAAGGGTGTGGGGTGATATAATATCCCATTAGAATCATAAAATTACATTATATGTATAATAATTGAGTTATAAAACAATTTGGATGAATATAGGTGGGGAGAGATCAAGAAAGGAACTTGAACTTGAAAGGAAATTAAAGGAGAAGAGGGAGGGAAATTACCTCTTAAATCCTTCTCTTGAGAACCTCCTTAAGGGCCTAAGCTTGGTCTTTTGATGAGACCAGAAGCTCCTGGACGCGGGGGAGGGGCTAGGGGAGATGATTGGGCAGAGCTTAGACAATGCTTGAAGCTTGAGAGGTGTGGTTTGGCAAGAGGAGGGGGAGGGCTTATTTATACATGAGGATGGAGGTGTTTTTGGTATAAAATATTAAATAAAATAATATATCAAAAGTTAGACTTGTAATAGTAGTTTTTTTGACATCCTAAATCATATATTAATATAATATAATTCGTTTTAGGCTTTAATTCTTATTTATAATTCGAATTCATTAATTTATTAAAAGGGAATTGAAAGAAAGAGAAAAAGACACTTTAAGAAATCACCTTTTGACTTTAGGCTTTGGAAAGTTCTTTTTAGGTTTGAGAATTGGATTTATTGTATTTTAAGGAACCATTTATTAAATTTAATATAATTTGGCCGAAACTAAAGTTCTATAATGTTTATGTCATCATTACATCATTACTGATGCAATTTAGTATACACCGATTATGCGAAAAACTGTATTTTTTACTATTCACCCAAAAATTGAAGTATTTCAGAATAAACCCAAAAATTTACCCCTACCATTTTTCAATGTGTAGAATCCAAAAATTAATTCCATTTTTAAAAAATAATTTTCTAAATAATATTAATTTAATATTTAATTAAAATCATAATTTACTTAAAAAAACAGTTTTTAAGATTAAAACTGATTTTATAGTGCTTTCAAAAATTACGTAGGGTCTTATAAAATTATCTAAAAATTATAAGACATTGATTAAATAATTTATGAATATATTTTAGGGAAATAAATTTTCTTTTAAATTAATTAATTAATTATAATTAATTATTTATGACTTACAAAATACCAAAACGTTTACTAAGGTCAAATTGTCACTTCCTAAGATGTCTAAATTTTATTTTATTATTCATAGGTAATGTTACTCTTATGTTGGATGATTTACTATTCATAAGGGTTATATTACTATTCATAAGGGCATGTTACTATTCATAAGGGTAGGTCACTATTCACCAAAAATCCTTTTTGTTTCATTAGACTCCAAAAATCACCTTGAACACAACCGTGTATGTCGTATTTTCAAAATTCCAAACACAGGAGTGACAAACATATGTTTAAAGGTCACTTATCACTTAGTAGTTCATTATGTTTTGTTTTCATGTGATTTTATGACATAAATATAAGAAGAGAATTTTCATTGAAAAACTTTGGGTCGTTACATATTTTGTCCGACGACTCATTTACTTGCATATTTCTCACACTAAAATCACAATGAAGAATCTGGTCAGAGGTACGCATATTCATTCTCGTGCATATGTGTACCTCTAACCAGATTCTTCATTGTGATTTTAGTGTGAGAAAAATGCAAGTAAATGAGCCGTCGGATAAAAGAGCAACTATTAATCCACTGGAAATTGTGTCGCCCTTAATTAATGGTAATTATTAAGAAGTAGTAGTAATTAGTTATATTTTTTTTTCCAGATAGTGTTTTTATAATTTCAAATTATTCAAAAAATAGTGATGATTTTATATTTTGTAGAAAAATATGGAACAAGGAAGTCAACATCAGTCTTTATTAGATGACCGCACTTGGATAAATCAGCGCAGAAATCCAAATGGTTCTGGTTTAAATCCTATATATATTGAGGGTGTTGAAGTTTTCTTAGCATTTGCATCATCAAAACCAGAATATGTTTCAGAAGGCACAATTAATTGCCCTTGTAAAAAATGTGCTCTGAGAACATTTGACACATTTGACAAGGTTGGGGGATATCTCTTGCAGTTTGGTTTTCAACCAGATTATGTTTTTTGGTATCAACACGGTGAACACAGTTCTAGAGAAGATACTAATAACTTGATTCTGGATCCATCACAGTTCCAACATTTAGTACATCATGTTGCAAGTCCATCTCTTCAACAAACTGAAACTCACGATGATATCGATTTAACTTCTGAGTTGGCACCATCCGAATTTTATGAGTTGCTGAGGTCTGATGAGGATGAATTATATCCTGGTTGCAAGATAAGCAAATTAGAAGCGGTTGCAAAATTTATGGCTATTAAATCAGATAATGCAATGTTAAACAACTGTTTTGATCAGATATTTTCTTTGGTTAAAACACGGTTACCTGAAGGAAATGTGTTGCCTGCAAATTACTATGAGAGCAAGAGACTGGTTCGTAATCTGGGTCTTAGTTATCGGAAGATTCATGCATGTGAAAATGATTGCATCTTATATTCTGGTGAAAATGAGTCGTTGGATAGTTGTCCCACATGTGGACAATCGAGGTATAAAGAAGCTCAACCAGGGAAGTCTGGATCGATTCCTGTAAAACAGTTGAGATATTTCCCCCTTACACCCAGGCTGCAACGTTTATTTATGTCTCATAACACAACGTTAATGATTTCATGACACAAAACCAATATTTCAACCGATAAAATCTTGAATCATTCATCTGATGGTGATTCATGGAAACATTTTGATCGTCTGCATCTATCTTTTGCTTTAGAAGCCTGAAACGTGCGATTGAGTCTTTCTACTGATGGTTTCTGTCTGTTTGGTTCTTATAATAGTCAGTATTCATGTTGGCCCATCTTTATAACTTCATACAATCTACCTTCATAGATGTTGATGAAGAAGCCCTATATCTTTTTGACCTTATTAATCCCAGGACATCCGAAAAAGAATATTAATGTTTATTTGAAACCATTGATTGAT
Organism: Viscum album; assembly: GCA_963277665.1. Taxonomy (NCBI): domain Eukaryota; kingdom Viridiplantae; phylum Streptophyta; class Magnoliopsida; order Santalales; family Viscaceae; genus Viscum; species Viscum album. The sequence continues at coordinate 1,886,933,534 of OY728132.1, forward strand.
GAGTTAAATGCATTGTGGAGTAATGGTGTTAGTACATATGATGTTGATGTGAAACAAAATTTCACATTAAAAGCTGCATTGATGTGGAAGATTAGTGACTTTCCAACATATGACATGTTATCTGGCTGGAGTACACATGGTCCGAAATCATGTCCTTACTGTATGAAAGACAACAAAGCTTTTATGCTTGTCAATGTAAAAAAACCTTACTATTTTGACTGTCATCGCAGATTTCTTCCAACCGATCATCCTTTTTGAAGGAACAAATCTCATTTCAGAAAAAGCACAATTGAAAGGGATGATCCTCCAAAAATGATCTCAGGTATAGAGTTAAAATCTGTTGTATTTTCATTACCTCCCATCACATTTGGGCCAACAATAAACCAACAAAAAATTCATGGCTTTGGGAAAGAACATAATTGGATAAAACAGAGCATTTTTTGGGATCTACCGTATTGGTCTAATTTGTTGGTCTGCCACATGTTGGATGTCATTCATATTGAGAAGAACTGTTTTGATAATTTATTTCATACAGTTTTGGATACACCAGGTAAGACCAAAGATACTATAAAAGAATGATTAGATCTTTCCCAAATTTGCAGGCAACCAGAACTTGAACTATTTGAAAATATATGATCACAGAGGTTAATGAAGCCAAAAGAAGCTTATACACTGTCCAAAGAGAGTCGCTTATTATTTTGTCAGTGGATTTCAGATTTGAGACTTCTAGATGGCTATGCTTCCAATTTGGGCAGATGTGTTAAGAATGAACATATTACCGGATTAAAAAGTCACGATTTTCATGTTATAATAGAAATACTTATGCCGATTGGATTCAGACGTTTGTTGAATTATATGATTTGGGATTCGATAACAGACATATCATATTTTTTTCGAGACATTTGTGCAGCGACAACAGACTACGATGCGCTAAGAAAATTGGAAGAAGATGTTGTTGTAATTATATGTAAACTGGAAAAAATCTTTCTGCCTACTTTCTTTGACTCAATAGAACATCTGATATTACATTTTCCACATGAAGCTAAATGTGGAGGTCCAGTACAATTTCGATGGATATACCCATTTGAGAGATGCATGCAGAAATTGAAGAAAAAAGTATGTAACAAAGCATCAGTTGAAGGCTCAATTGGTGAAGCTTATTTGCAAGAGGAAATTGCTTTTTTCTACTCTCACTATTTTTGAATATGAATATCCATAAAAAAAACCTCATGGGATGGAACGAGGGAAATTTTAATGATGAAATAGACAATCAATTATCAGTTTTTAATCAGCCAAATATTGGCTTTGGTGGAGTTCAAGAATGATGGCTTTTAGACGATGAACATCACAGAGCTCATACATATGTTCTGCTCAACTGTGAAGAAATAACAACATTTGTATTGTGAGTGCTTCTATCACTTATTTTATAATTTATGTTACGGTATGTAAACTTATTTTATTTGTAGGTTATATGATAATCATATCAAGAAACAACTTCCACAAATTACAACAGCTGCTCTTGAAGAACACAGACAAAAAAATTTTCTCAATGGTTTCAAAAACTGATAATATAAATTATTGATGGTTTAATATCAATTCAGTTTACTATTTATTATATTGATAATTGTTTTAAAATTTTTCAGGTGTCTCAACATGCTGATAAAATTGATAAGCGACTGTGTATATCGAGTAACCCACCAACCAAAATGGTTAAATCTTATAATGCATATGTGGTGAATGGTTTTCGATTTCATACACGTGCATATGGGGAATAAAAAAAACAATGAACAGTAGATTTTGTTTGAGAGGATCGCATCATAGAGAAACTAAAATTGACTTTTACGGCATTCTGGATGAAATTATTGAGCTATGTTATCTTGAACAGAATTACATAACGATGTTTAAATGTCAGTGGTTGGATACTAAGAGAGGCTTGCGTGTTCATCCGACTCATGGAATCGTCGATATTAAATATAAAAGTATTCTTGCAGTAAATGGACCATTTTTACTAGATCAATAGGCACATCAAATTTATTACGCAAAGTACTGTGCTGCTTCAAGAGACCTGAGTGATTGGTGGAGCATAATAAAAATGAAATCTTGGGAAAATCAATTTACTCAAACTGAATGTGGTTTTGCTGAAGTGGAAGGAATTGAAATTTTTCAAGAGACTAATCAAAATACATCTTTTTCACAAAGAAATGTGAATATCGATGATGACACCCCACAATTAAGGGTTGATGGTGATGAAGATGTTAATGATGTTAAAAATGAATTTGAAATGACAAGGGATGGTGAAAGTGAAACTCATATGAATATTGATGATGCCGAGGAGGAATATGAAGACATTGACATCGTCAGATATAAAGATGATGATGAAGGTGAACATTGACATAGTTAAATGCTGTTTATGATCATAACTAATATATATCTATACATGATAGTTATTTTCAACTATCTTCTAACAACAATCATTATGTGTTTTATATAGATCCTGATCTATTTCGCGAGTTGTAGGAGGCTGATCTACCTTTGGATGAGGGGGATGTGGGATCATCTGACCCTCAGCCTACTAGTGGTTCAGGAGGTACGTGGAGGGGGCGCGGTCTTGCACGACTGATGATTCCTGACCCTATCCCCGAGCGACGTCCACGTCTTGGCTTCGATCCACGCACACAGAGGCATGATAACCTATATATTTTAGTTAGCTTTTTCATTAATTTATTTATATATATACTGATTGTTTGATTATTTATTCTTTTTTCACAGTTTTGCGCATATAGTTGTTGGACATGGGAGCGCTATCTTGCGCAATTATTTTTCTCAGCCATGGATCACATGGGAACAGATTCCCATTGATGTGCAGCTCGCCATGTACAATCATTGGCTGGTACGTAAATAAATAATATTTATTTTGAAATTTATTTTATTAATAACTTGATATTATAAATTATTTGTAGGGTTTATGGTATCCCATCAAGGATATCATGTGTGACGCTATCCATGCAGCATGAGAGGTGGCTATGCGTGAGCGTTTGTGTCAGTTTTTGCACAATTTGAGAAAGACGACCATTAAGAAAGCAGGAGCAACAATATTTGATGAGTCGTGTAGAGCCCACCGACCAGAGTGCATTTCATCTCAGGTTTGGAATGGATTATGTGCACACTGGTTGGGTGGTGGATTTCAAAGGAGGTCTTCATTGGGTCGGCAGAACCAGGGGAGACAGGAGGTGACGCATCGAGCTGGTAGCCGTACATTCAGTATGCATAGAGAGCATCTGATAAGTATATTTTTTTTAAAATTTATATAAATTTAAATACAAACATTTTATTTTATATTTCTGTAGGCAGTCGAGCATCCCGATATTACAGAGTTCGACATTTATTGGAGGATGTATAGTGATCCAGCCACTGGAGAGATTAGAGGTGATCGCCAACGTCAGATTGTGGTTAGTATTATTTTTTCAATTTGATAATTTACTGCATATAATATTTTCACAATTTTAATTTCAAATTAGAATTGAATGAGTCATATGAGGTTGCGACCTCTCAGACACAGGCTAAGGGTCAGGACGAGGCGACTGATCAGACCAGTGCACACCATTTCGACGAGGCGGCATGGATGCAGGCGACTTAGTATGGTTTTGAGAAGGGCCGAGTAGTTGATATCAGCTCTCATGTGACTCCTGGTACTTATTATGATACTGTTGCGATGTCGGCATCCAGCTCGAGAGGAGCTCGTGGAGATGCATCATCTTCTACCTCACAGTATCAGGAGCAGTTACGAGCTCAGAATGACATTATAGAGAGTTTGCAGAAGTAACAAGAAGAGATGCGTCAGCAGTAGCAGCAGCAGAAGCAGCAGCACGAGGATGAGATGCGTTGATGGAAACAACAACATCAGGAGCAGATGGAGTACATGTGCCGTCTGACTCGTAGTTTGGTAATGGAGTTTCCTCCACCATCTCCTTTTGCTCCTCCACCTCCTCCAGAAGACGACCCCCGATGATTTTTTTATGTTAAAAACATTTGAATTTAACATTTGTTGTAATATGAACAATTTACAGTTTCTGTCTTTTATATTGGTGTGAGTATTAGATAATTTAATTTTTAATATTTTATGATTTTTTTGTCAATATTGATAATTTTAATAATTTTAATAATTTTTATTTTATTTTAATAATATTAATATTATTATTTCATTAATCATAACTTTATTAAATATATTTTTTTTCAGTATTATATTTTTTAATGTTTGTTTATTTTACTAATAATAATAATAATATTATTTTATGATTTTTTTTAATATTATTTTGTGAATATTAAGAATTTTAATATATTTTTATTTTAATTATTTTAATAATATTAAAATTAATTTTTCAATAATCATAATTTTATTAAATTTATTTTTTTTAAAATTTATTTATTATTTGTGACGGGATCTGTTACGATGGGTTCTCATCGCAAATAGTCTGAATACTTTTTTTTAAAAAGTATTTGCGACGGGATTAGGGACCCGCCACAAAAAGTATTTGCGACAGACCCGTCACAAATAGTCTAAATAATTTTTTTTATAAATGTATTTGCGATGGGACTATACGCCCATCGCAAATACTTGTTGCGATGATCCCGTCATAACATTTTTTTTATATATAAAGTATATAATCAAAGACTTATTTGTGATAGGGAAGTAGCCCGTCGCAAAAAATATTATTTGCGACGGGCCCGTCACAAATAATATTTTTTACGACACCATTTTCTGCCACAGGCTATTTGCGACGGGACCCCGTTGCAAATATTTAGAATTCTAGTAGTGGAAGAGTTTGAAAATTTAATTGAAGGATGATTATTCTTGAAGAAGGAACTAGTTGAAGTGAAGGAGATCCATCCATAGAGCACCAAGCATAAAAATTGATGTATCGGGTGAAGGAATACCTTTTGATGACGTTTAAAGAATGTTTTATGTGTTTGAGAAGGACTATTTCAAGTGTTTGAGAAGGCCCTATAATGAGTTGAAGATGCTTCAAAAAGGCCAGAGAGAAGTCTGGAATTTCTATATCGAGATAGAAATTTGGATAAGTCATGAGTGTATGACTTGTGTTGAACCAAACAGGGCTTTCACAAAGGATCTCATAAGACATCAAGTGGTCCAATTGTAAGACTTTTGAGCAACTGTATATGACTTTGATGCATCCCGTAAGACTTTTATCTTTGTATGTAAGACATTGCTTGCATGAGAATTTAACAGCCAAGCATCAAACTTCAGAGTCATGTATGGATTTCTCAGGGGAGATCGTATGACATTGGTTGGGTGTATGACTTTATACCAACATAATAATTTGAAAATCTAGTACATCATACTTTTATTACGAGCGTATGACTTCACACTTTACCAAAATATGAGAATTTTTTAAGAGTTAAAAAGATTTACGAGATGCGAGAAAATAAAGATTCCAAAATTATATATTCTGAAGAAAGGATATATAGATCAGATGATGATTTAAAATGATATGATAGAATCAAACATCACAATCACATTAAAACGAGTGTGATTCAAGCATATATTGAAGGAAAAGCCAACCAAGGAATAAGGTGGTGCTGAGATGTGTTCCACACTGTAAACCGATGTTGCCACATCATTTTAATGAGTTCATGCACACATGGATAGAGATTTCATAAGATTTAAATGAAATGGATTTCATAGAGAATTAAAAGATATAAAAAAAGAGTCTCAAGGAGAATTAAAATAAAGACTTTGACATGATTTTAATAAGGTTTGTATAAGAATTTAAAATATAATGTTCTATTGTAATTAAAGGGGACTTTCTATATTTGATATAAAAATAATATTCAAATAATATTCATGATAATTTTGTGAATAAAAGGCAGGGAGAAAAAGAAGAAGTTATTGAGAAATAGAGAGATCATGATACTAAACTTGAATAAGAATACCTCATGTGTATTGAATAAGAGAATCCAACACATCCAAGAATCCTTATGCATCAAATAAGAATGGGAAGAATCCAAAATTGTTTATACAGTGTTGAAGCTAAGGAGATAGTGAGAAGAAGAAACCAATTCGTAGAAACCTATGATATCATATCGATAGGAGATCGTGTGAGATAGGCTGATCAATCCTTTGGAAGAGTAGGATGTGGGAACTTGAAGAAAAATAAGGCTGACCCATCATTGCACCAGTCGGCAGAGGGAGTCAAAGACCCATTCAATAAAGGAGTTTAGGAGGACTCTTGAAGAACTATTGGGGAAGTATAAAGGCCCTATTAGAAGATGACAATAAGCTTTTTAGGAGATAGATTCAACTAGTAGGAGCCAATATAAATAGCTTTCTAGGAGGTTACTCCTATATGAACTAGAGATCATACATTTCAGGAGATTTTCTTCCAAGATTTTTAGGAGATAGCTTGTACTTGTACTCAACATTTTATAATGGAGAAACCAGGGCTTAGAGCTTGACATGAGATTGGGAAGGAGTGGGCCTTTAAGGTCAAACCTTATAAATCACTTGTGTTCCTATTATTATTTACTACATCACTTGAGTAAGGTTGAGAGACATAAGAAATAGAGGATAAGGCTTTAACCAACCATAAAGGTTGAATTAAAAGAGATAAATTCATAAAATAAAAGGTATCACTAATTCATCCCTCCCCCTCCCAGTGTTCTCATTGTACCTGGGATCTTTAACCACAAATTTGTAGACCCAAACTCTCATAAATCTCATATGACATATTATAATAAAATCCCCATAAAAAATACACCATAAACTGAATATTTGGGCATGATATCCCTAGATTAGGGATTCTCCCCAAAAGAAAATGAGAGGATAAGAGAGGAGGAAGAGAGACATGAGTACTTTCGATCCCTAGGCCAAATGCTCCAAGAATATAAGAGAAGGAGCTTCGTAGTGAAGAGGATCACCAAAATATCCCAAGGGAACCCTTTGGCTCAAGAACCCTAACAAAGAAGAAAGAAATGAGTGTTTTGGGAGAAATGCCACATTAAAAATCTAATTTTTAGTGATCTTTAATGTTGTGCATGGTTTGGTTTCATGGTTTGGTAAATCATGCACCAACCATGTGAATTCCATTGTTTGAAAAATTATAGGTTCTTTAACATCCCCTGATCTGACACTCTCTCACGTGGCTAAATTAAGTTGGTTACGGGATCTTAAGTGTGACTCCCCGTATGCCAGAGACTACCGACTAGCAGTGAAGGTGTAAAGTTCATTGTGGGGAGACTATACCTCCTGATATATAGTTACAATACAATGGAAATAAACAATATAAATAAATATCAGAGTAATGAAAAATAACATAAACAGTACAACATACAATTGGAAGATAAAAGAATAACCAATAAACCAAATAATAAAGAATCATGTAATGTCAGGTTGTAATGTATCTAATGTTAAACTGAATTAATATAAATAAAAGGATATATTAGCTCAAATAATCCAAGAATAACCTGGTCCAAAACCCAATGTCGGTCTCGACTCCAAGCTCTAACCCATCCAACAAGTAACAATCAACAACAAGGTCCCTTGTCCTTGTCCAAACCCCCATCCATGTAATCTTCCTAGGTACCAAATGGCAGCCTGAATTGGGTGTGAGTAAAACTCAATAGGTTGACACCAGCGTGCCTATAAAAACTAGTCTAATAACAAGTGCATGCAATAATTTGATAAACATGTGTATTGATTAATCAATTAATACAATAAAATAATCAATCTGCTTCCGCACCATACCATAATATCTTTGATCATGTAGCACAACTATGCCAATTATAACAAAAAGTTCATGGTATAATCACATAACCGGGAAAAACCCTATGTATAAGCATTTCAACATCTAGGAAAATCCCTTTGTATAAGCATTTCAACATCCAGGCTAAGACCTCTATATAATCATTTCAGCATAACTGAGCATAACCCTCTATATAAGAATTTTAGCATAACCAGGCATAACCCTCTATATAAGCATTTCAGTATTTAGGTCAAGCCCTCTATATAATCATTTCAACATGAATCAAAAACCAAATAATAATGGAAATATTAACACAACATTGAATCATAAGTCACAATGGTTAATTTTACAAATTACCATTTGTCTTTTAATTACCCATTTATTCATTTACTTACATCTCAAGTCGTTTCCATGCTAGTTTTCACACCCAATTATTATAAAATCACCACCAACCATTTAAAAAATAAATTTAACCATTTTCCAAGGTGAATATATCCTAAGAAATCACCTGGGATTTCATGTCATGCTAAACATACTTTAAGTCATTAGAAAAATCATTATTAATCTAGGGTAGCCACAAGTTAGGTCTTAATACCACTAGACCCAAAAGGAACCAAGGAGTAATCCAACACAAGATTTATCAGTATACATTATTCAATTAATAAATTCACATGTTATGTCAGCAAAATCACATGATATTTCACATACTTGAATAATAAAAACATACTATAGGGTTTGGTTTTAGACCACCTACCGTTATCTGGTGATCAACACAACACTTTCAATAGGTAATGCCAACAATAATGAAGGAAAATAAGATATTAAAAATAACTAGATCACAAAATATCAATATCAACACCCATTTTTACAATGGTCAAAATATTACACCACAATAATGAGGAACAAGTGGAAGAGAGGGGAAACTAAATCAAAATAACTCACCGAGGATCAGATGCTTGATCGGGATGTTCAAAAGGGGAGAAAGCACTCCAAAATTGTCTAGAGTCACCTGGGGCTTGAGAGAGGAGAGATGAAAATGTATGAAGAATGAATCATATGTGCATTATGGCTTTAAAAACACTGAGCCCAAGAAATACATGGCGTGTAATCCTTTCATGTCGTGTTTTTACCAGATTATGAGTTACGCCAAAAAACATGTTGCCTCTAGTTAAAATAACCCTACTCAAACATTACACGATGTGAACCATTTTAAAGGCATGTATCCATTTCACATAATTAGACCATTTCACGACATCTTCCTGGCGATAGTTACATGTCATGTAACATATACACGACGTGTAAATGTCCCGTAGATAGTTTTAATCCCAGTTTCTATAGAAGAGCCTGAACCACCTCTTAAGCCTTCCAAAATCATGGGAAACCCTTGTAAACTTCTTCAACGTGTTTATATCTAGACTTCATCAATTCAAAAAAACATATACCCCCAAACTTTAGGTCATTTTTCCTAGAAATTTCCCTCCATCCTCAAAAGGAACTTGACCACCAAGGTTTAAAAAATAAGAAAACCCCCAAAAAAAGTGGTTAAATGAAAAACTAAAAGTGTTATGTACCTAGAAAGGGGTGAGATATTATAGTTTCATACAGTTTGGTTACTTAGTTTACCCAAACTGTGCACCAATCATGCATCTGACCAATAGTACTCATTGAGGCCAAATGGTTTGGCTGTACAGTTTACCCAAACTGTGCATCAAATGTGCACCTTCTCTAAGACCCCCAGTTACTCTTGATTAGTTACCTATGAATCCCACATTGTTTCCTCTAATCATGCACCAACCACACACCCTTCAAAATCCCTCCAAAACCTTTAAAAATTCACTAGAACTTCCCAAAACTCGCTTGAACCTCTTCAAAACTTAAGAAGACATACTAAAACAAGTAAACAACTCAATTCAGGGGCATTACATTCACCCCACCATTGGGATATTCATCCCTAGAAAGTTTTAGATTGGAACTTCTGAAATGAGATTTTTAGGACACCCACAAAACTATATGAAGGGAACTCACCCTCATAAAGAAAGTTTGGATCTGGGCTGTAGCAACATCCACTTTTTAAGGAAGTGGCACAGAAGGGGAAGTTTCAGATGCGACATGGGTTTTCAAAAGAAGTGGTGAAGTTGTCATGACAATTGATTTCGGGTGATGAAGACAATGTAACACTACAAAAAAACTGGAATTTAGTGATGTTTCCTAAAAAATATCAAGAAATTAGTGATGTTTCTTGAAAAACGTTGCTAATCTAGTGATGTTTTCATGAAACGTTGCTAATTTAGCCTCGTTTTTAAGGAAACATCACTAATTTGTCGACGTTTTTTAGGAAATGTCACTAAAAATATACATATTTATATAGTCTATTTCCCCACACCGATGTAAATATATATTTAGATATATATATATATATATATATATTAATATATATAAACACATACACATATATATAAACACACACACACACACATATAATATTTATATATATATATATATATATATATATATATTAACACACACACACACATATTTATATATATAAACACACACACACACACATTTTAATTTTAATCACGTTTTTAAGAAAACATGACTATTTTAGTGACATTTTTACTAGTGTTTTAAAACATGACTAATTATATATATAAATATATATACGTATATGTACACATATATATTTACACACACACACAGAAACATATATATCAATATAAACATATAATATATATAAAATATAAACACAAACATATATATATATAATACAAACATATATATATATATATATATATATAATACAAACATATATATATATATATATAATACAAACACACACATATATATATATATAATATAAACATATATATAAACATAAATTATAAACACACATATATAATATAATATAAACACATATATCTATAAAATATAAAATATAAACATTTATAAATATATATAAACGTAAAATATAAATATAAACACACACACATATATATTAATATATATAGATATAATATTAAATTTTAAATACTGAAATGTATTTATATGTATATAAATATAACATAATAAAATTAAATATTTTAAATTCAGTCACGTTTTTAAGAAAATGTGACTATTTTATTGACATTTTTATCAGCGTTTTAAAATGTGGCTAGTTGTCTGTATATATGTGTGTGTGTTTGTGTACATACACCTATATATTTACACACACACACACACACATAATATAAACATAAAATATAAAATATATATAAGCATAAAATATAAACATATATATATATATATATAATATAAAATATAGACATATATGTAAAATATATATATATATATAATATTAATTTTTTAAATATCAAAATCTATTTATGTATAATAAACATAACATAATATATTTATATAATAAAAATCATAATAGTTGAGTTGGCCTGGTTCTTTGTTGTGATATTGGAGATGTAGGGATAAACTGCTAGCACATGATGTTTTATTTAGGAAGTGTCTTTGGAATAATGGAGGGCAGAGCGTGAGGCAGCAGTTAGGGACATACGGGTACTGGAGGGCATGAGGCAGCGATGCAACACATGTTGGGTACTGGAGGGCAGTGAGGCATGAGAGCAGATAGCAGATTGTGAGGTAGGGAAAATTGTGGGTATTTGAGGGGAGGGAAGATTGCAGATCATGAGGCTGTGTGAGGGAAGATCATGAGGTAGGCCAGATCATGGTACTGGGGGGATAGGGTGGTGGGGGTGGTGTAAAAAAATTATAAATTTCAAAAATTATAAATTATAATTTTTTTTTAAAAATACCAATGTTTTTTAGAAACGTCGGTGAATGAGGTTTTATTTAGTGATTTTTTAAAACATTGCTAATGCAAAAAATATGTATCTAATTAGCATTTTTTTGTAGTGGTTAAACCAATCTTACATGAGATTAATTTGAAGGGCTACATAAGATTAATCTGATGCGAATGATGAATATGGATGCTAGACTAAGTGAAAAAGACGGAGGATGTAACATCTCGACCCTAATCCATTTCCCTAGACAAGATCATAATGCCACCAGCCTTATGTGTATCCCCCAAACACCAAAGGTCAACAATAAATTCCTAGGGTTTTATAATAAAATTGGGGGTGATTTACATTTACACACGACATAATCTATAGTAGAAAACTCCAATGAAAAATACAAATACAATTCATCATAAAAACTAGATAAAACTCCAATGACACAATATAACAATAATCAGTTAGAACAACCAACAATAACACCATCAAATAAGTCTATTAAACCAAAAGGCTCAAAATGAAAGACAAGTTTCCAACACGACACTCTTTCATGATCCATGTGACTATTGCCTCCAAGCTCCCAGCTCCATCACCAAAACAATAACATTGAGACACCTCACCAGTGAAGTAAGGGGTCCTCTACTTACCTACATCACATCAAACAACAATTGCATACACACCAAGATGTATATGTAGGGGGTTAGTATATAACCAAGTACACAAACCCCCAAATACTTCTCACACATGATACTAAGACAAGAATAAGTTATCTCACAATTTATATAAAATGAGAGAGAAACATAAAAAACTAAAGAACAATATCTACATATATAATCAGTGTAAATAACTCACACCGCAACACACACCCACACCATGAACTCACACACCCATGCAATGCACCCCCCAGGATCCAAGTAATCAACCCAAATTCATCACTTATCTAATGGGTCATTTGAATGGCCCAAACTCACAAGTGAAAACCAATCCCTCATGACCCATGTTTCCACTTGGAAGTACAATCAAATGTTCCTCGATTTCGACCTGAAAACCAAGTCTGAACCAAAAAATCCTTATCCATATGCATCATGAATTCACATCAACCCATGAAAATTCCAAGTTCACACACACAAAAATTCATTCTTTTAAAACCAAAACACCACTTGTGTATTCTACCAAACACACTATAGGATTTACCCACAAACTTTATTTCCAAAACCCAAGTAACAACAAGATAAAGCTCAAAATAAGATTTACCAAGGGTTTTCCATCAATAAAAACAAAAATTTAACTTTAGAAATTAAAATCCTTTAAGTTATAGGTATAAGTAGTGTGATAAAGAATCCACTTTCCTCAAATAAGCCCACCCCAAAGAACTACACCACCAAAGTTCCCTAAATGGAAAAGTTGTATTTTTTGTCAGTAAGGTTGTGGAGAAGGAAATTCAAATGGTATTGATAAAGATAAAATAATAAAGTAACATAAATAGTTAATGAAGATACTACCATGTATTATGATAAAGGAATAAGAGGACAATGACATTATTGCTTGAATACCTAGTCAAACAGATTCAAGTAGCAACCTAACATGTGATGATTTTTAGTGAGAAGATCTTAATATTAAAATATAAGTAATGATTTTGTGGAAGTTTTTCCTACACCATTTTATATAAGTTGAAGGTTGCTAGTTATTGGAAGAGTTTTAATATTTAATTGAAGGATGATTATTCTTGAATAAAGAACTAGCTGAAGTGAAGGAGATCCATCCATAGAGCACGAAACTGTTGAACCCATGATGACCTCGACAACGAACCAGATACCCCGCAACCCACTAACTTAGGACCACACTCAACTGGTGTGGTGGTATCAGAGATGATCCTTGGTGGCTATATGCTTGTCGGTCCTGGGTTCGAATCTCTGGGGAGGCAAGATAAAATTCTCATCAGGCAGAGGAAAATACTTGATACTCAACCCAGTTGAGAGAAGTCCTGAGTTAGTGGGATGCGGGGTATCTGGTTTGTTGTCGGAAACATCATGGGCCCAACCAAAATGCACATTTTTGGCAGACCTATGCCAAAACTAGGTCATAGTACAGATATGCCGCAACCCACTAACTCGGGACCACACTCCTCTAGGCCACTCAACTGGGCTGCGTATCAGGTATTTTCCCTCGCTTGATAGGAATTTAATATGACTCCCTCGCAATTTGAACCCTGAACCTCAGTTTTAAAAACCACTGGGGAGCATCATGAGTACCACCACGCTAGCTAGGGAGTACTTGTGATGCTCCTTGGTGGGTGTTAAGCTTAAGGTCCCCAATTCGAATTACGAGGGAGGCATATTAAATCCTTATCTGGTCGGGGATAATACCTGATATGCATCCTAGTTGAGTGGTCCAATGGAGCACAGTCTCGAGTTAGTGGGTTGCGGTGTATCCGTCTATGACCCAGTTGTGACATAGGTCCGCCAAAAAAGTGCCTTTTTGTTAGACCCGTGACGCTCTCGACAATAGACTAAATACCCCGTAGGCTAGTAACTCAGGACTGCACTATCAACTGGGCCGAGTATCAAGTATGGTCCCCTAACCAATAAGGATTTAATCTCACCTCCCCATAGATTCAAACCTAGGACCAACAATCTTAATAGCCACAATCGGGTAGGGGACACTACTTGATACTCGACCCAGTTGAGTGTAGTCTCAATTTTGTGGGTTATGGGGTATCTGGTCTATTTTTGGGAGCATCAAGAGTCCTAAAAAAACATACCGAATGATGTATCAGATGAATTATTGCCTTTGTATGATGTTTAGAGAATGTTTTATGTGTTTGATAAGGTCTGTTTCAAGTGTTTGAGGAGGACCTGGAAACGAGTTGAAGAGGTTTCAAAAAGTTCTGAGAGAAGTCTGGAATTTTTATCCCGAGACAAAAATTTGGCTAAGTCATGAGCCTATGACTTGTGTTGAACCAAGTAAGACTTTCATAAAGGACCCCATAAGGCATTGAGAGGTCCATCTGTAAGACTTTGACCAATATTATATGACTTTTATGCATCCCGTAAGGCTTTTATCTTTACATGTAAGACATTTATTGCATGAGAATTTAACAGTCAAGCGTCAAACTTTAGAGTCATGTTTGGATTTCTCAAGGGATATCGTATAACTTTGGTTGGGTCTATTACTTTCTACCAACTTAATAATTTGTAAATTCAGTGCATCAGACTTTTATTAAGATAATACGACTTCAAACGTTACCGAAATAAGATAATTTTATAAGGCTTAAAAATACTAATGAGATGCTAGAAAATAAATATTCCAAAATTATATATTATGAAGAAAGAAGATATAGATAATATGATGATTTAAAATGATCTTCATAGACTCAAACATCATAATCACATTAAAATGAGTGTGATTTAAGCATAAATTGAAGGAAAATACAACCAAGGAAGAAGGGGTGTTGAGATGAGTTCCACACTGAAAATTGATGCCTCCACATCATTTTCATGAGCTCATACACACATGGATAGAGATTTAAAAAGATTTAAATAAAACAGATTTCACGGAGAATTAAAAGATAGAAACAAAATGAGTCTTAAGGATAATTAAATTAAATACTTTAACATGATTTTAATATATTTTTTATGATAATTAAAAAGAGAAGTTTTTGCTATAATTAAAGGGGAGTTTCCTTATTTGATATAAAAATAATATTCAAACTACATTCATGGTAATTTTGTGAATAAAAGGTAGTGAGAAGAAGAATAAGTTATTGAGAAATAAAGATATCCTGATACTAAACCTGAATAACAATACGTTATGTGTATTGAATAATATAAACCAACACATCTAGGAATCCTTATGTATCGAATAAGAATTATAATAATCCAACATTGTTGCTACAGTTTTGAAGCCAAGGATATAGTGAGAAACAAGAACCAATTCCTAAAAACCTAATATCATATCTATAGGAGATCATGTGATATGGGATGATTAATACTTTGGAAGACTAAGATGTGGGAATTTGAAGAAAAATAAGGTCAACCCATTATTTCACCAATCAATAGAGGGAGTTGAAGACCTATTCAAGAAAGGAGTTTGGGAGGACCCTTGAAGAACTGTTGGGGTCAATATAAAGGCCCCATTGAGAGATGAAAAGAATATTTTCAGGAGATAGATTCAACTTGAGGGAGCCAATATAAAGAACTCACCAGGAGGTGGATACTGTAAGAACTAGATATAATAAATTTTAGTATATTGTTTGGTAATATTTTTAAGAGATAACTTGTACTTGTACTCTATGTTTTATAGTGGAAAAAACAAATCTTAGAACTTTAACTAATCTTGGGAATGATTATTCCTTCAAGGTCAAACCTTATAAATCTCTTGTGTTCTTTCCATTATTTACTACATCACTCGAGTAAGGCTGAGAGACATAAGAAAGAGAGGATAAGGATTTAACCAGTTACAAAGGTTGAATTAAAAGAGATAAATTCATAAAATAAAAGGGATCACTTATTTAACCTTCTCCCTCTCAATGTTCTCACTGTACCTGGGATCTATAACCAAAAAATTGTAGACTCGAGCTCTTATAACTCTCATATGACATATTATAATGAAAAACCCATAAAAACACACCATAAACCAAATATCTGTGCATGGTAGCCCTGGACTAGGGCTTCTCCCCAAAAGAAAATGATAGGATAAGAGAGGAAGAGTAAAGAAATGAGTCTTACCTTAAATCCATAGGCCAAATGCTCCAAGAATCCAAGAGAAGGAGCCCTATAGTGAAGATAATTGCCAAAATATCCCAAGGGAAACCTATGTTTCAAGATCTATAATAAGGAAGGAAGAAATGAGTGTTTTGGGGGGAATTTCACATTAGAAATATTGTCACGACCCGTCCCCCGGGGCCGGTGTTATGACTAACCCAAGCCCACCTTCCATTGGCCAGGGGCTGGAAACTAGCACCAAAAAAGCATAACCCAAAAAGGGACGACATTGACTTTCAACCTGTACACATACATAGCCTATACTGCGAAAAGAAAGATGAAACTAGAACTAATAAGTACAAGTACCACAAAAAGTAAATGGGGCTGGAATACAAGCCCAACTTAAAGGAAAGTGCAAAAAAGGAAGTGCAAGCTCTGAAGGTTGTCCGCCAAGGATCCTACCTGAAGGGTAGGTATAGTTCACTATCGGATGTCACTGTATCACACCACGTCCATCGATCCACCTTTGAGCACCGTCTAGCCCTGGCTCCCCAAAGTCCCAATCAAAGTTGTTCGTCGTCTACAAAGACACAACAGGTGCAGGTGAATCCTATGCAGGGATGAGTATAACAATACTCAGTATTAATCATGAGACCCATGAAGGTATATTAGAAATATACAAAGTAAATACCACCAAGAAAGATCTCAAACACATAACACAAAGTAAAAGACAACTCACATTAGTTATAACTTAAGTACAAAAGTAAAGATGATTAGTCGTAAAGCTAGATAATCTTATTCTGTTGAGAGGCTCTACTGCTAATCCACGAAGGGTCGCTCTACTACTAATCCACAAAGGGTCTCTCTCATGCTGATCCAAGAAGGGTTGTTATCATGCTGATTCATTAAGGGTCGCTCTCATGCTGATCCACCAAGGGTTGCTCTCATGCTGATCCACAAAGGGCCTCTCTTCATTCTTCACGTCACAACTAGCCACTGGATTCCCACACTTAGCATGCTTGATTTCCTAAGGATCAGATCCTCAAGCTATCAGTTGTACCTCAACCACCACAAAGTCCCACATATAATAACCCAAAGGACCATCTCGTCGTACGAGTCCCAACACAACAAACAACGTGTCGAACAGATGCCCGATCTGTAAGATATGAGTATTTTTGTAAGAAGGGCCTGATTGGATTCAAGTGATATCCAACACATATGTACACCAACCCCTACCAAAACTCACGTAGAGTATCTCAGAAGGACCTCCTCGTCGTAAGGGTCCTCGTGCCGCAGGCGACACGTCAATCGGACACCTAGTCGGTTAGTTACGACCCTTTCTATAAACAAGGTCCGACCACATCTTGGCCCAGTCCAACTTGATCACCCTAAACATAGTATGTAAAAAGGGTCATCTCATCACAAGGGTCCCAATGCCACTGACTACGTGTCAATCAGACTCCCGATTTGAGAGATATCGTCGTTTTTGTAAACAGGGGCCGGTTGTGTCCGGGCCCGGTCCGCTTAGTCAGACCGGATCGACCAATCCCGGCCCGGGGTCCCACATGACCCGTCTTGTCTACCTAGCCCATTGGGCCTCATTGGATCTGACCTAGGTTTGTTGTGGGTCCAATCCTCTGGGTCACCCAGTGACCCAAAATTATTCGGCTTGGGGTTCCACACTGGAAGGCTGGTCAAATTCCAACCTGGGTTGCTCGACAACCCGATCATTTTCCCCTAGCCCAGTCTAACTCAGTCATATTGGCTCGAAAAACCAGTCGGGCTGCTCAGGCGACCCAGTCCGCTGGTCCGACCCATATTAGCCCAGACCGGTTCGACCAGTCTGGTTGGGGGCACACGCGGCCGGTCAACCTGGCCGCCCCTTCCGTCAAACGTGGCATGTGGTGCCAGGTGTCACCGCATATCCAGCACACCACCACGACCGTCGGGCCGTGACCTCCTGCTGCTCTGTTGCAGCGCGCCGCTCCCACCTACTGTTGGCCCATGTCGGTGGCCCCTACTGCACCGCCGCAGCCAACGGGCCGCGACTTATTCCTGGCGCACCATCGTGGCGGGCCGCCACCTGCCCATAGTCGCCACCGCGAGCCACTGCTGCCGGCACTGGTGCGTCGACAGTTCTTTCCGCGAACCACTGGGTCCACACCGATGGTTCTTTATTCACGCTGTCTACGCCTCCAGCCTCTGTGGAGTGTCTCCTTCACTACAAAGTCCTTGAATTCACCTTGACACCATTTTTAAATTTCATCCACAAAGAAAACACAAGAACGTGCAAGGAGGAGGGACTTGGGCCTTGTTCATGCTGGCATGCTCCCTCTATATTAGAGGTGTATAATCAAAGGGAGATTTGGTATTTCAACACATGAATCTACCTCACTATTCAAGTCCCAAAATTTAACAACCCCCCCGCAAGAGCACATGATCCACGGATCAACCTATTCGTGGGTTAATCTGCATTCATTGTTTTAAAATGAGGAATGGGGAAAGAACAACAACCACAAAGAAAATATAACCCCCTACCTAGATTTCAAATCGGTTGTTGAAAAAGGAGGGTGATCTGAGTCATCATCGATCCATTATTTTCTATCGTTCATCGTCATTCGTCGACCCATGATCCGCTGGCATTCATCGCTGCTCATCAATCCCCAGATCCGATCTCGTTCTCCACGAGTGTTCGTCGATGTCAGAGAGAGAGAGAGAGAGAGAGAGAGAGAGAGAGAGAGAGAGAGAGAGATTCTCCTCTCCATAGGTTTTCCCCAAGGTTGTTTTTCAACCCTAGATCTATGATTAATTAGAGGTGGGAGATGCATTGCGTGTTACCATGCTGATCCATTAATGAGATTCATTAATGAGTTAGTGTTGCCTCATTACTACACCACAACATTGATCGGTCACTGTGTCTTAGAGAACCCATTTCAAATAAAATAAAATTTAAAAGCTTTTAAGTTTATTTTATCTTTTTCTTTAAAAAGTTTGAAATTTATCTTTTTCGGTCATCCCACACCGGCCAAGGTTAAGTCGTTCATAGGAGAATCCCGATGTTTTGAATTCAATGGTGTCCTCAGATTTTTATCCGAGCACCAGTTCAAAAGTTAGACAAACCTGTTCACATGATTACTAAACACACTTTAAATAAAGTTTAAAAAATATGTTCTGACCTCTCTAGGCCTCAAAATCATGTGCTGTCTTAGAGCCTGGTTCTGGAATAATCCCATTCAAATGCAAAAAATTTACATGGAATTTTCTGGGGTGTTACAAGTTTAATTTTTAGAGATCTTTAAAGTTGTGTGTGGTTTGGTTGCATGGTTTGGTAAATCTTATGCCAACTGGGTGGATGCCACTGTCTAAAAAATTATAGGGTCATACGATTTGGTTACTTGGTTTACCCAAACCATACACCAATCATGTGTCTACTCAATAACACTCACTGAGGCCACATAGTTTACCCAAACCATGTATCAAATGTGTACCTGCTCCAAGACCCCCATTTACTCTTTCTCGGTTACATGTGAATGCCACATTGTTTCCTCTAATCACACATTAACCACACACCCTTCAAAATCCCTCCCAAACCTCTAAAATTCACTAGAACTTCTTGAAACTCATTTGAACCTCTTCAAATCTTAAGAAGACATACTAAAACAAGTAAATACCTCAATTAAAGGGTGTTAAATTCTCCTCACCATTGGGATCTCCATCCTTAGAAAGTTGTAGGTTGGAACTTCTAAAATGAGATTTATAGGACACCCATGGAACTAGATGGACGTAGCTCACCCTCACCAATAAATTTTGGATCCAAGCAATGACGACATCTACTTTCAAAAGAATTGGTGTAGAAGGGGAAGTTCTGAATGTGGTATGGGTTTCCAGAAGAAGTGATGGAGTTGGAATGGCAACTGATTCCTGGAAATGAAGACCATGTAAGGTTAAAAAGATCTTACATGAGATCAATCGTAAGGGATACATAAGATTAATCTCATACAGATGATGAATTTGGATTCCAAAATAAGTAAAAAAGCTGTAGGATTTAACATCTTGACCCTAATCCATCACCCAAGATAGGATCAGAATGCCACTGACCTTATGTGTATCCCCCACATACCAAAGGTTGACAATAAATGCCTGGGGTTTTACAACACCATTGGGGGCAGTTTATATTTACATATGAAACAACCTATAGTAGAAAACTCCAATGAAAAAAATATAGATATACAACATGATAAAAACAAGACCAAACTCTAATGAAACAACATAACAATACCATCAAATAATCCATCTAGACCAAAAGACTCAAAATTAAAGACAAGGTGCCAACATGACACTCTTCCACGCTCCAGGTGACCACTGCCTCTAAGATCTCAAATCCATCACCAAAACCATAGCATCGAGATGCCTCACTAATAAAGTAAGGGGTCCTCTCCTTACCTACATCATGTTAAACAACAATTGCATACACACCAAGATATATATGTAGGGGGTTAGTATATATACAAGTACAAAGACCCCAAAAGACTTCCCACACATGTTACTAATACAATAACAAGTTATCTCACAATTTATATAAAATGGGAGAGAAACATAAAAAACTAAATAATAATGTATACATATATAATCAGTGTAAATAAATCACACTACAAAACACAACCACAACATAAGCTCACACACCTATGAAATGCATCCCCAAGGATCCAAGTAATCAACCTAAATGCATCACTTGTCTAATGGGTCCTCTAAATGGCCAAAACTCACAAGTAAAAACCCATCCCTCATGACCCTAGTTTCCACTTAGTGGTATAATCAAATGTGGCCTAATTTTGACACGACACCCAAGTATGAACCAATAAATCCCTATCCATATTCATCATGAACACACATCAACCCATGAAAATTTCAAGTTCACACACATAAAAATTCATTCTTTTAAAACCAAAACACCACTTATGTATTCTACCAAACACACTGTGGGCGTCACCCACAAACTTTATTTCAAAAACCCAAGTAACAACAAGATAAAGCTCTAAATAGGATTTACCAAGGGTTTTACATTAATAAACATGATCATTTAACTTTATAAATCAAAATAATTTAAGTTATAGGTAGAATTAGAGTGAGAGAGAATCCACCTACTTCAAATAATCTCACCCCAAAGAGCTGCACCACCAAAGTGACCAAAATGGATAAGTTGTATTTTTTGTCATTAAGGTTGCGGAGATGGAAATTCAAAGGGAATTTATAAACATAAATGGATAAAGGAACATAAATAGTTAAGGAAGATATTACCATTTAAGAGTCATGATATACATGTATTATGGAAAAGGAAGAAGATGATGATAAAATTATTACTTGAATACCTAGCTGGACAGATTCAAGTTTCAACCTAACATGTGATGATTGTTAGTGAACTGGTATAAATATTAAAATACAAGTACTTATTTTGTGGAAGTTTTGAATACCCAATTTTATGGAAGTTTTAAGGTTTTTATCTAGTGTAAGAGTTTGAAAATTTAATTGAAGTATGGTTATTCTTGAAGAAGAAACTAGCTGAAGTGAAGGAGATCTATCCACAGAGCACCAAGCATACCGACTAATGTATCGGGTGAAGGAATAACTTTGGATAATGTTTATAGGATGTTTAATGTGTTTTAGAAGGCCTATTTCAAGTGTTTTATAAGGCCATGTAATGAGTTTAAGATGTTTCAAAAAGGTCTGAGGGAATTCTAGAATTTCTATCTCGAGATAAAAATTTGGTGAAGTCATGAGCATATAACTTATGTTTAACCAAGTAAGACTTTCACAAAGGATCTCGTAAGACATTAAGAGGTCCATATTTAAGACTTTGAGCAACTATATATGACTTTTATGTATCCCAAAAATACTTTTATCTTTTTATGTAAGACATTGCTTGCATGAGACTTTAACAACGAGGTGTCAAACTTCAGATTCATGTATGGATTTCTCAGGGGAGATCGTATGACTTTGGTTGGGTGTATGAATTTATAATAATGTAATACTTTGAAAATAAAATTCATTAGACTTTTTTTATGATCATATGACTTCACACTTAAAAAAAATAGAAGAATTATGTATGACTTAAAAATACTTACAAGATGTGAGAAAATACAGATTCCAAAATTATATATTCTAAAGAAAAGATATATGAATCAGATGATTCTCAAAAATGATCTTCATATAATTAAACATCACAATCACGTTAAAATGAGTGTGTTTCAAGAAGATATTAAATAAAAATACAATAAAGTAAGAAGGTAGTGTTAAGATGAGTTCCACACTGCAAGCCAATGTTCCCACTTCATTTTCCAGAGTTCATGCACACATGGATAAAGATTTAAAAAGATTTAAATGAAGTGTATTTCATATAGAATTAAAATATAGAAACAAAATTAGTCTTAAATAGAATTAAAAGAAAAACTTTGACATGATTTGAATAAGATTTATATGAGAATTCAAAAGAGAAGTTTCTGCTAAAATTAAAGGGGAGTTTCCATATTTTATATAAAAATAATATTCAAACTATATTCATGATAATTTTTGTGAATAAAATACTTTAAGAAAAAGAAGAAGTTGATAAGAACTATATAGATCATGATACTAAACATGAATATGAATACCTTATGTGTATTTAATAAGAGAACCCAACACATCCATGAATCCTTGTGCATCAAATATGAATGAGAAGAATATGATGTTACTATTATAGTGTTAAATCCAAGTAGATAATGAGAAGTAGGAACCAATTACTACAAACCTACGATATCATATTAACAGGATATCATGTGAGATAGGTCAATCAATCCTCTAGAATACTAGGACGTGAGGACTTGAAGAAAGATAAGGCCGACCCATCATTATACTAGTCAATGAAGGGAGTCACAGACCTGCTCAAGTAAGGAGTTTGGGAGGACCCTTGAATAAATGTTGGGGGTAGTATAAAGGCCCCATTGGGAGATGAAAAAAAATCTTTTTGGGATATATCTTTAACTAGAGGGAGTCGATATAAATAAATCACCATAAGGTGGCTATTGTAAGCACTAGAGATCACAAATTTTGGGATATTGTCTACCAAGTTTTTTAGGAGATAGATTGTACTTGTACTTAGTGTTTTATAGTGTAGAAACCAAGTCACATAACTTGAACAAAGCTTGGTAAGGAGTGGTCCTTCAAGTTCAAACCTTATAAATCACTTGTAATTCCTGCCATTATTTACCGCATCACTCGAGTAAGTTTGAGAGACATAAGAATGAGAGGATAAGGATTTATCTAGTCACAAAGGTTAAATTAAAAGAGATAAATTTATAAAATAAAAGAGATCACTAATTCACCCCTCCCCTTCTCAACGTTCTCACTGTACCTGGGATCTACAACTATAAATTTGTAGACTTAGGCTCTCATAACTCTCATATGACATATTATAACAAAATATCCATAAAAAAACACAATAAACAAAATATTTGGGTATGGTATCCCTAGAATAGGTCTTCTCGATAAAATAAAATGATAGGATAAGAGAGGAAACAAAGAGACATGAGTATTACCTTCGATCCCTAGGACAAATTCTACAAGAATCCAAGAGAAGGAGCTCCAAAGTTAAGAGGATCACCAAAATCTCCCAAGGGAACACTCTGGATCAAGAGACCTAACAAGGAAGAAATGAGTGTTTTGGGGGAAAGGTCATGTTAAAAATATAATTTTTAGGGCTCTTTAAAGTTGTGCATGGTTTGGTTGTATGGTTTCTTGGTTTACCCAAATCGTGCACCAAGCATGCGTCTACCCAATAAAACTCACTAAGGCCACATGGTTTGGCTGCAAAGTTTACCCAAACTGTTCATCAAATGTTCACCTACTCCAAGACACCCATTTACTCTTGATCGGTTACCTATGAATCCCCTATTATTTCCTCTAATCGTTCATTAACCACACACCCTTCAAAATCCATCCCAAACCTCTAAAAATACACTAAAACTTCTTGAAACCCACCTAAACCTCTTCATGGATTAATAAGACATACTAAAATAAGTAAATACCTCAATTAGGGGGTGTTACATTCTCCCCACCATTGGGATTTACGTCCTTATAAAGTTATAGGTTGTAAATTTTGAAATGATATTTTTAGAAGGACACCCACAGAACTAGATGGAGATGGATCAACCTCACCAAGAAAGTTTGGATCCAGCCAGCAACGACATCCACTTTCAAAGTAAGTGGTGTAGAAGGGGAAGTTCTGGATGCGGCATGGGTTTCTATAAGAAGTGGTAAAGTTGGCATGGAAACTGATTATGGGTGATGAAGACTGTGTAGGGTTAAACAGATCTTACATGTGATTAATCTGATGGGATACATAAGATTAATATTATGGGCTACATAATATTATTCTAATGCATATGATGAATCTGGATGAAAGTATAAGTGAAAAAGCTATAGGATGTAACATCCTGACCATAATCCATTTCCCTGGACAAGATCAGAATGCCAACAGCTGTATGTGTATCCACAGGAAACCAAAGGTCGATAATAAATGTATGGGGTTTTATAATACCATTAAGGGTGTTTTACATTTACATATGACACAATCTATAGTAGAAAACTCTAATGATAAAATATAAAAACAATGAATGATAAAAACTAAACAAAACTCCAATGAAACAACATAATAATAATCAGTTTCAATAACCAACAATAACATCATCAAATAAGTCTTCTAAAACAAAATTATCAAAATGAAAGATAAGGTGCCAACATGACACTCTTACATACTCCACATGACCACTGCCTTCAAGATCCCAACTCCATCACCAAAAACCATAACATCAAGATGCCTCACTAGTGAATAAAGGGGTCCTCTCCTTACCTACATCATGTCAAAAAAATCCATACACACCAATATGTATATGTATGGGGTTAGTATATAACCAAGTACACAGACCCCCAAAGACATACCACACATGATACTAAGACATGAACATGTTAGATCATAATTTATATAAAATGGGAGATAAACATAAAAAACTAAAGAAAAATATATGTATATATAACAAGTATAAATAACTCACTTCCACACCATGAAATCAGACACCCATGAAATGCCCCCCCCCAAATCCAAGTAATTAACCCAAATTCATCACTTTTCCAACAAGTCCTTTGAATAACCCAAACTCACAAGTAAAAACCCATCCCTCGTAACCCAAGTCACCATTTGGTGATATAATCTAATGTGCCCCAATTTTAACATGATAACTAAGTCTGAACCAACAATGCCCTATCCATATGAATTATAAATTCAAATCAACCCATGAAAATTACAAGTTCACACACACAAAAATTCAATATTTTAAAACCAAAATACCATGTATGTATTCTACTAAACACGTTGTGGGCTTCCACCACAAACTTTATTTAAAAAACCCATGGAACAACAAGATAAAGCCCACAATAGGATTTATTTAGGGGTTTCCATCAATAAACACAAGCATTTAACTTTATAAATCAAAATCATTTAATTTATAGGTGGAAGTATAGTGAGAGAGAAGCCACCTATCTCAAATAAACTCTCCCCAAAGAACCGCACCACCAAAGTGACCAAAATGGATAAGTTGTATTTGTTGTCAATAAGGTTATGGAGATAGAAATTGAAAGGGTATTTACAAGTATAAATGGATAAAGGAACATGAAGAGTCAAGGAAGCTACTACCATGGAAGAGTCATGATATACATGTATTATGGAAAAGTAAGAAGAGGATGATGGCATTATATCCTGAATACCTAGCCAGAAAAATTCAAGTAGCAACTTAACATGTGATGATTTTTAGTGAGATGATATTAATATTAAAATACAAGTAATGATTGTGTGGAAGTGTTTTCTACACCATTTGATGGAAGTTTAAGGTTTATATCTAGTGGAAGAGTTTAAATATTTAATTAAAGGATGGTTATTCTTGAATAAAGAACTAGCTGAAGTGAAGGGTATCCATACATAGATCACCAAGCATACCAACTAATGTATCAGGTGAAGTAATACATTTGGATGATGTTTAGAGAATATTTTATGTGTTTGAGAAGGCATTTTTCAAGTGTTTGAGAAGGACCTAGAATGATTTGAAGAGGTTTCAAAAAGGTTTGAGATAAGTCTGTAATTTCTATCATGAGATAGAAATTTGGATAATTCATGAGTGTATGTCTTGTGTTGAACTAAGAAAGACTTTCACAAAGGATCTCATAAGACATTGAGAGGTCCATTCATAAGGCTTTGAGAAATTGTATATGAATTTGATGAATCCAGTAAGACTATTATCTTTGTGTATAAGGCATCACTTACATGATATTTCAATAGCTAGATGTTAAACTTTAGAGTTGTGTATAGACTCAAAAATCACAATCACATTAAAATGAGTGTGATTAAAGTATATATCGAAGGAAAATCCAACCAAGGAAAAAGGTGGTGTTGAGATGAGTTCCACACCATAATCCGATGCTACCACATCATTTTCATGAGTTTATGTACACATGGATAGAGATTTTAAAATATTTAAATGAATCATTTTTCATAGATAATTAAAATATAGAAACAAAATGAGTCTTAAGGATAATTAAAAGAAATACTTTTATATGATTTGAATAAGGTTTATATGAGAATTAAAAAGACAAGTTTCTACTTTAATTATAGAGGAGTTTCCATATTTGATATAAAAATAATATTCAAACTATATTCATGATAATTTGTGAATAAAAGTCTGGGAGAAGAAGAATAAGTTGCTGAGAACTATAGAGATCCTGATACTAAACCTGAATAATAATACCTTATGTGTATTGAATAAGATAACTCAACACATACAAGAATCCTTGTACATCAAATAAGAATGAGAAGAATCCTATGTTACTGCTATAACGTTTAAGGAAAGGAGATAGTGAGAAGTAGGAACAAATTCCTATAAACCTACAATATCATATCGACAAGATATCATGTGTGATAGTACTATCAATCCTTTGGAAGACTAGGACATGAGGACTTGAAGAAAAATAAGGTCGAACCATCATTTCACCAGTCAACAGAGGGAGTCAAGGACATGTTCAAGGAAGAAGTTTGGGAGGACCCTTGAAGAACTATTGGGGGTATTATAAAGGCCCCATTAAGAGATGACAAGAAGCTTTTTTAGAGATAGCTTTAACTGGAGGGATCCAATATAAAGAAATCGCCGAGAGGTGGCTACTGTAAGCACTAGATATCATACATTTCAGGA
This sequence comes from Viscum album, assembly GCA_963277665.1. Taxonomy (NCBI): domain Eukaryota; kingdom Viridiplantae; phylum Streptophyta; class Magnoliopsida; order Santalales; family Viscaceae; genus Viscum; species Viscum album. Next base: position 1,886,961,046 of record OY728132.1, read on the forward strand.
GATTGACTGCTAAGATTTTTAGGAGATATCTTGTACTTGTAATTAGTGTTTTATAGTGGAGAAACTAGGCTTCAGAACTTGACCTAAGCTTAGGAAGGAGTAGGAATTTAAGGATAAAACTTATAAATTTCTTATGTTCCTACCACTATTTACTACATCACTCGAGTAAGGTTAAGAGACATAATAAAGAGAGGATAAGGATTTAAATAGTCACAAAGTTTGAATTTAAAGAGATAAATTTATAAAATAAAAGGGATCACTAATCCCACCCTCTCAATTTTTTCATTGCACCTGGGATTTACAACCACAAAATTGTAAACCCAAGCTCTTATAACTCTCATATGACATATTATAACAAAATCCCCATAAAAAACACACCCTAAACAAAATATTTGGGCATGGTATCCCTATACTAGGGATTCTCCCTAAAAAATGAGAGTATAAGAGAGTAAGATGAGAGAAATGAGTCTTACCTTCGATCCTTAGGCCAAATGCTACAAGAATCCAAGATAAGAAGATCCAGAGTGAAGAGGATCACCAAAATCTCCCAAGGGAACCCATTGGCTTAAGATACATAACAAGGAAAGAATAAATAAGTGTTTTAGGGGAAATTTAATGTTAAAAAACTAAATTTTAGGGATCTTTAAATTTGTGCATGGTTTGTTAAATCTTGCACAAACTGTGCAGATTACACTGTCTAAAAAATTATAGGGTCGTACGGTTTGGTTACTTGGTTTTCCCAAAACATGCGCTAAACATATGTCTACCCAATAAGACTCATTTGGGCCACATGGCTTGGGTGATTTTTTTTCCAAAATATGCTTCAAATGTGAACCTACTCCAAAACCCCCATTTACTCTTACTCAGTTACCTATGAATACCACATTGTTTCCTATAATTTTGGATTAACCACACACCTTCAAAATCCCTCAAAAACCTCTAAAAATCCACTAGAACTTATTAAAACCCACATAAACCTCTTCACAGCTTAAGAATACATACTGAAACAAGTAAATATATCAATTTATGGGTGTAACATTCTCCCAACCATTGGGATTTCCATCCTCATAAAGTTGTAGGCTGGAACTTCTAAAATGATATTTTTAGGACACCCACCGAACTAGATGGAGGTAGATCACCCTCACCAAGAAAGTTTGGATCCATGAAGAAAAAAAATCCACTTTTAAAGGAAGTGTCATAGTAAGAAAAGTTTTGGATGAAACATAGGTTTCTAGAAGAAGTGGTGAAGTTAGCATGGGAACTAATTCCTGGTGATGAAGACTGTATAGGGTTAAACAGATCTTACATGATATTAATATGAAGGGACACATAAGATTAATCTGATGTGGATGATGAATCTAGATTCTATAATAAGTGTAAAAATCAGAGGATGTAAAATCTTAGCCCCAATCCATAACCTTGGATAAGATTAGAATTCCACTAGACTTAAATGTATCCCTTAGACACCAAAGGTAGACAATAAATTCCCGGGGTTTTACAATACCATTGGGGGTGGTTTACATTTACATACTACACAACCTGTAATAGAAAATGTTAATGATAAAATATAGATATAATGCATGATAAAAACTATATCAAACTCCAATGACACAACATAAAAATAATTAGTTTAAACAACCAATAATAACATTGTAAAATAAGCATGCCAAACCAAAAGACTCAAAATGAAAGATAAGGTTCCACCATGACACTCTTTCATGCTCTACATGACTGCTTCCTCTAATATCCTAGCATAATCACCAAAACCATAGCATCACAACACCTCAATAGTGATTTAAGGGGTCCTATCCTTACCTACATCATGTCAAAAAACAATTGCATACACACCAAGATATATATATAGGGGGTTAGTATATAACCAAGTATACATACCCCTTAATAATTTCCACACATACTACTAAGACAGGAATAGGTTATCTTACAATTTATATAAAATGGTAGAGAAACATAAAAAAACTAAAGAACAATATATACATATATAATCAATGTAAATAACTCACACCACAACACACACCCACACCATGAACTCATTCACCCATGAAATACAGCCCCCTGGGAGCCAAGTAATCAACCCAAATGCATCACTTGTCCAATGAGTCCTATGAATGGCCCAAATTCATAAGAAAAAATCTATCCCTCATGACCCAAGTCACCACTTGGTGATACAATCAAATGTTCCTTGATTTCGACATGAAAACCAAGTCTAAACCAAAAAATACCTATCCATATGCATCATGAACACACATAAACCCATGCAAATTCCAAGTCCACACAAAAAAAAATCATTCTTTTAAAACCAAAACACCACTTGTGTATTATACCAAACACATTATGGGCATCACCCACAAATTTTATTTCCAAAACCCAAGTAAAAACAAGATAAATCTCAAAAGTGGATTCGCTAAAGGATTTCAATAAATAAAAACAATCATTTAACTTTGTAAATAAAAATCCCATAAGTTATAGGTATAAGTAGAGTGAGAGAGAAGCCACCTTCCTTAGATAAGCTCTCCCCAAAGATCATATTATGAGGATTTTGCGATGCTTACTAAAAAGATGGTGAGGGACCTCTGTATCTATTAGGGAATCGTGCGACATTGATAAGATTCCAGTGAAAGAATTGATTGGAAAATTAATTATGTATGAAGAGGAATTAAAGGTAAATCAAGAAGATGATGAACCAAAATGGAAGTCTATAGCCTTTAAGACTACTTCCTCTAAAACTAAAGAAAAATCAAAAGTTCAAGCTGCTGTTGAAAGCTTTAGTAATGAAGAATCAGTTTTATACAGTGATGAATAAATGGCCTAGATGGCCAGAAGATTCAAGAAATTTTATAGGAAAAAAAGTTTTTCAGAAATCCAAATTACAAAGGAAAGTATGGTAAAAAGGGAAACTGTAAAAAGGATTGGAATAGAAATGATAAATCAGAAGAGATAATTTTCTATGAATGTAAAAGGAAAGGAAATGTCAAGGATGAATGTCCAAAGATGAAATACAAGAATAAGTATAAAAATAAGGATAAAAAGTATAAGAAATCAATGAAGGCCACCCGGAGTGCCTCTGAGGACAACTCTAGTGAATATGCTTCATCTCATGATGAGAAGGATGATATGACTAATATGCGTTTTATGAAAAACACAACTAAGGTAACCTTAGACTCTCCTGTACATAATTCTTATTATTCTGAAAAAGAAAGTGAGTATGAGATATGAAAAATGATTAATTATTTTAATATTGCAACATGCTAGAAGAAACTTACAATGAGTTAAAAGATAAGTATAAATCTTTTAAGAAACAACATGCTCTTACTGTGACTGTTAAATATGAACTTACAACTGAAAAAGAGAAAAATGCTCAACTGCTCAAGGAAAATAATGAGTTAAAAATGTCTAATGAGCAATTGAAGAAGGACTTAGAAAAGTTTACCAATGAGAAAAATACCCTTACTCAAATGCTTTCTAAAAAAATAGCTCCAAAGTATACTTCTGGGATAGGATATCAACCAGGTCAACAGAATTTATCCAAATCACATTTTGTAACCAAATCTGGGAAATCTGTTTCTTTCTTCAAAAACCAAAATTTTATTACAAGTTCCAGTTCTAAGAATTCTTTTACTGCATCCAATTATTCTGGACCAAAAATAGTTTATTTTTAAAATAATTTATATTTTTCATATAAGAAACCCATAAGACAAGTGTGGGTTCCTAAAGCTTTTATTACTAATGTATGCAGACCCAGACAAATATGGGTACCAAAATCATTTCTTGGATGAATTGTTTTGTAGGTAAACTACATAAAGAGATCCTATAGAAATATGTGGTACTTGGATAGTGGGTGTTCAAGACATATGATAAGGGAATATTAAATATTTAAAATTCTTATCAAGATTGATGGAGGACATGTCACATTTGGTGACAATGGTAAAGGAAAAATCATCAGCTTAGGCCAAATTGGTAACCCTAACTCTATTTCAATTTCCAAAGTACTTTATGTTGATGTATTAAAGTATAACCTTCTCAACATATCTCAATTATGTGATGATGGATTTAATGTAAAATTCAAAAATTATTCATGCCATGTTTTTGATGGCAAGAATAACTTAGTATTTACTACTCTTAGAAATGATAATGTATATGCTAAAATTTAGACACACTGGCTTCATAGAATGTTTCTTGTCTAAATTCCTTTCACAAAGATTCTTGACTCTGGTACAGAAGACTAGGACATTGAAACATACACTCTCTTAAGAAGTTAACTAGAAAATTTTTAGTTAAAGACCTACCCAAATTAGAGTTTCCATACAATAAGGTGTGCAATACTTATCAAAAAGGAAAGCAACATAAAATATATTTCAAACCAAATAAAAAATTAACTACTTCTCAAACTCTTGAGTTGGTTCACATAGATTTGTTTGGACCATCTAGAGTTTCAAGTATCAATGGGAAGCACTATGTTTATGTTCTTGTAGATGATTTCTCTAGGTATACCTGGACCTTTTTCTTAGCTCACAAGAGTGAAGCTTGTTCTCACTTTACCAAGTATGCTAGGACTGTAGAAAATCTTAGTGGATTTAAGATTAAATCCTTAAGAAGTGATAATGTACATGAGTTTGAGAATCAATATTTTGAATCTTTATTTTAAAAAAATGGATATAATCATAACTTCTATTCCCCTAGGACACCTCAACAAAATGGTGTGGTAGAAAGAAGAAATGAAACCCTACAAGAAATTGCCTGAACTATTCTTAATGAATATGACCTACCGATTTATATCTGGGATGAAGTTGTTAATACAACTTGTTACATAATAAATAAAGTCTTAATTAGACCCATACTTAAGAAAACTCTTTATGAGTTGTGGAATAATAGGAAACCCAAAGTAAGTTATTTTAAAGTTTTTGGATGTAAAGTTTATATTCTGAACACTAAAGACAATTTAGATAATTTTGACCCCAAAAGTGATGAAAGAATATTCCTTGGATATTCTACATCAATAAAAGCCTATATAGTCTTTAATAAGAAAACCAAACGTGTGGAAGAATCTATACATGTCAAGTTTAATGAAACAGATCCACATGAGCCTAAGACCTCACTAGAAAATATTGAAGAGGATATGTTCAATCTGGACATTAATGATAAAACCTCAAATCATCATATGAAGGAATCTGTAAAAACTCCCAGTTCTGAAAATTCTCCAAATCCTATCCATAATGAACCAAATCAAAATGATGAACCTGAAATAACCAGTCCTACCTTTACTAGACCAACCAGGACACTTAAAAATCATCCCTTAGATGTTGTTGTTGGAGATTTAGATAGAGGAACACAAACTAGAGCTTCCTTGAGAATCTGGGTTGAACATCAAGCATTCTTGTCACAAATTGAACCTAAAAATATCAATTATGCAATCAATGATTAATTTTGGGTAATGGATATGCAAGAATAACTTAACTAGTTTGAAAGAAATAAAGTTTGAAAACTTGTAGATAGACCAAAGGATACTTTGACCATAGTAACCAAATGAGTGTTTAGAAATATAGTGTATGAAGCTGTAAATATAGTTAAAAACAAAGCTAGGTTGGTTGCACAAGGATATAATCAAGAATAAGGAATTGATTATGAAGAAACCTTTGTACCAGTATCTAGGCTTGAATCCATTAGAAATAAAGTGGATGAATTTGTAAATATAGTTAGAAACAAATCTAGGTTGGTTGCACAAGGATATAATCAAGAAGAAGGAATTGATTATGAAGAAACCTTTGCACCAGTAGCTAGGCTTGAAGCCATTAGAATCTTACTTGTATATGCAGTACACTTGGATTTTAAACTTTTCCAATTGGATTTCAAAAGTTCATTCTTAAATGGTTATATAATTGAGGATGTTTTTGTTGTACAACTCCCAGGTTTGAAAAATCCACTTTTTCTAAATCAAGTGTTTAAATTATCTAAAGAATTATATGGTTTAAAACAAGCTCCAATAGCTTGGTATGAAAGGTTACGTAACTTTATTATCTCTAAAGTCTTTATAAAAGGACTTGAAGATCCTACTTTATTTATAAAAATAATTTCAAAAGAAGTTTTAATAGCTCAAATATATGTAGATGATATTATCTTTGGATCCTCTAAAAATTCCTTATGTAATGATTTTTATAAAATAATTCAAAGTGAGTTTGAAATGAGTTTGACGGGTGACTTAAATATTTTATTGGATTTCAAATATTTCAAAATAAATAAGTCATTATTATAAATCAAAGAAAGTACACTAAATATCTTTTGAAAAGATACGGCCTTGACAATATTAAGAGTAGTGAAACCCCTATGAGTTCTACATGTAAGTTAGATCTTGATGAAAATGGAAAATCTGTTGATCAAATTTTATATAGAGGAATGATTGAAAGTTTGATGTACATAACCGCTAATAGGCCAGATATTATGTTTAGTGTGTGCATGTGTGCAAGATTTTAAGCAAACCCAAAATAGTCATATTTAAATGCTGTTAAAAAAGTTTTCAAATACCTCAAGTATACAACTAATTTAGGATTGTTTTATCCTAAAGGAAAACCTTTTGATTTAGTTATTTATTCAGATACTGACTTTGGTGGATGTAAATTAGATAGAAACAATACCTATAGAACATGTCACTTTTTGGGAAAGTCTCTAATATCATGGTGTAGTAAGAAGAAAAATTCAGTTACATTATCAACTGCTGAAGCAGAGTACATTGCTGCTGGTAGTTTCTATGAATAAATTTTGTGGATGAAACACACTTTATTAGACTATGGATTTCAATTTATACATATCCCCATAAACTATGATAATACAAGTGCTATTAACATTTCTAAAAATCCAATCTCTCATTCTAGAAAAAAACACATTGATATAAGACATCACTTTTTGAGAGATCATTATCAAAAAGGTGATATAACTCTTGATTTCATTGAGACTGAGCATCAACTTGCTAACATATTCACTAAACCCTTAAACTATGAGAGAATGAACTACATCCGACATGAACTAGGAATGATAAATCTCTAAAGTCCTATCAAACCTCTATTGCCTTTGAAAATATCTACCGATCTGTGAAACTGATCTGTGAAACCGATATATGGAACCAATCTGTGGAACTGATCTATGAAACTGATCTATGAAATCGATCTGTGAAACCGATATGTGAAACCGATCTGTGAAACCAATTCATGAAACTGATCACTTGGAACCGATCATGTCAAACCGATCCTATGAAAACGATGCCTTTAAGGACCCTTTTGTAATTATGTCCATTTTAAATAAAATGACACAGTTTTGTGTTCTTTTTACCTCTTTTCAATTTTTTCACTTTACAATTTACAATACCTAAATGATATAATAAATTCAATCCATCTCGACCTTTAATCTTCCTCTATGACTTTGAACCTTCTTCTTTTCGACACTCTACCTCTCTAATCTCAACCTTTCGACTCCTTTTTAATCAGAACCCTCAAAATGGAAAGGAAGAAGTGCGTGATGGATGAGTCGAGTGAATCTCCATTAGCTAAGCGTTAGAAGGGTGAGTCCAGTGGTACTACAAAGCCAGGTCTGAGAAGCTGAGTTGTTATAGCCGAGAAAGAAGTATTTGCAGAATGGATTTTGTTAAGCAGGTCACTTTTGCTAAGGGTTCTAGAATCTCAAGGATAGCTAATTTGGTTCTCAAACAATGAAAGACCATTTTATCCCTAGCTTATGCATGAGTTTTATCTAAACCTGAAGATATTTCTGTATGGAGATGAAGAAACGAGTATGAAGTCTGTAGTAAAGGGAAAATAGATTTCTTTTTCATAAAAGGAATGGGATGAATGATTGAAAATGCATCATAAAGGTGTCTATGCTGATTATCAGGGTAATATTCCACCTTCTTCTAATTTATTTTCATATGAGGATACTTTGAAGGAGCTGTATGGAAGTAAAGAATCAAGGAGAGATACTGCCAGTGAATTTGATGGAGAGGCAATATTAATTTTTAAGTTTATTCAACATAAAATATGCCCAAGGAAGGGATATTTATCTGCTATAAAGTATCAGGATGTGTTTTTTATTTACCTATTAAAAATGGGATAAATGTGAATCTTTGTAGGAATCTAATAGTGCACATTTATGACATGATAAAAACATCCAATAAATCAACATGTTTTCACTATCCTAGGATGATATCTGTAATACTAAAGAAGTTGGGTTATGTGGAAGATAGAGATGAAATGATTAGTGCTTATAGTGGATTCTGCCTTCAGAAAGATATTTGCAAGAGAATGAAGATTTTCTAGAACCCATGGAAGAAATGCTGGGTAAGAGATAAGGAAAGAATATATGAGGAGTTCAATCCGATTGACCATCCTAACAGACCAAAGGATCAAGTTGATCCAGGTCTAAAACTAGGAGAGAAGGCTATCTATTCAGATGAGGAAGTTGAGGCTGAGTTTCCAAGGGAAGAAGGATCTCCTATTGATGAAAAGAGTGATCCTGGTATTGCTGAAATCCCAAAAGACATGTCTTATAGACCTGATAGTCCACCATTGGATCTACCCTCAAGGGAACCTTTGTTAGGTGATGAGGATGATGAAGATATAGAGGTCACTGGTGTGGAAGGATATGTAAGTAAGTCAGATGAGGAGTCTGATGATGATGATGATGAGGGAAATGATGATCATGTCAGCGATTCTTTAAAAGTGGGACAACAAGTAGTTGACAGATCTAGTGAGGAATCTGTACATGGAGCTGTTTATGATGCTGATCCTGTTGAACATGTGGCTATTGATCATGGAGATGATGGTAATTAGGACATACCTCACCATCCTATTGTTTAAAATCAAGAAATCATTCAGGAGTTGCATGAAATTGTGGCTGGTGGCCATGAGGAAGAGGATGAGGATCAGGTTCCTCAGATTGAGGAAGTTCCTGGAGAAGTTGAAGTGGCTGGAGCACATACAGAACCTCAGGTTCAGTTGGTACCTATGCCCAGAAATGTCATTTTGGCTAGAGGTTAGGATAAAGAAGAAGATGAAGAAGATATTGTATCTGAGACTCAGGGAAGAAGAGTCAGGATTGACACTGTTAATCCAAGAGACTGGACCTGTACTCATGAATATAATAGTGATCCATGATACATTCTATTTGGTTTGGAATATAACTCTATTGAGGAGATAGCAGCACCTCCTCCTGCTTCTCAAGTTCAAGCTGAAGCAGAACCGGTTTCACCTCCTACAGTTGATCCAATAACACAACCAGTGCCTAGTGACTATGTCACGGAGGCTGATTTAGATCAATTCAAAAGTGATATCTGTGAGTCAGTGAGATCCTCAGTTGGATCCATAAGTGAAGCCTCTACTTCAATGAGTATTTCAGATGATGATGCTGCAAAAATTACAAGGATGGCGATCCAGGAGATTCAACATAATCTCATTACCACAGCCGAAACCATCATTTGACATAATACTTTACTGAGATAAGAAGTGAAGAGGTTGATCAATGAGTTGAACACTCTGACCACTGATTTCAAGACCTCTTTTAGCGGATTAATGGAAGTTCTTAGGAAATTAGTGACACATCTACTGAGTGTAGATTTGAAGAAATTAAAATAGGATCTTGGAAAAATAATCAATGGTCCATCTAGTTCTAGAGGTGGGAAAGGTGCTGTTATTGATTTCGAATCCCTCAAGGTTGTGATAAAAGAACTCAAGAATCTCAGAGTGATTCAGACAAAGAAAATCTTGAAAAGGTACATAGAAATACAGACCTTGTTTACAACATGGTAAGGCAGTGCACAAATGAAGCCTCTACTGCTCAAAAGGATATTAGAGAGAAATTGGAAGTGATTTACTAAGATCTATACCAAGCATGATCTCATCAATAGCTTCAAGTTTTTAGCCAAAAATCTCAGAATTCCTCTAGTAACAGAAGACTTCAAGAAACAAGTGGCACAATTGAAGGAGTTTACACCTCTGTTGAATAAATTCCTAGAGAATAAGGATGATTTCTAGAAGTCCATGCAATATGGTGGTGAAATCGTTAATGTTTTCATAAATCTCCTCAAGCCATATCTGCATGTTCAAGATGAAGAAATTTTGGTTCCTCCTGTTTCTTCCATTGGCACTACCTCTCGGCCTCCTGCTCCGATGGCTGTCTCTCATGCTCTTTCTCAAATTAGACCAGTCATTACTGAGAAACCTCAAAGTCGTGTATTTTCATAAATAAGACCTAGCCTTGCAGCAAATGTCCCTACAGGTGTTTCCTTTCCTAGAGTTGTCTTCAGACCACCTCTTCCCACTGCCAAACCAAAACCTTCTAATCATACTCCTGATTCTTCAGATAATGGAAAAGCACCTCATAAACCAAACCCTTAGTGGTGGATTGTGTATTTGATAGGGATTTGTATCTTTATTTTGATGGTTGTACTCTTTTGAACCTTAATTCCAATACTTTTTGTCTTCACTATGTTTATCATTTTCTTTCTGCTATTTGTCTTTCTTCTTTCTCCTTCTCTTAATTTTTTTTTGCTAATCCCAAAAGGGGGAGAAAGTTATAGGAATACATTATTAATTTCAGGGGAAGTAACTCTGGAATAAGCCACATGGAATGTACTCAACATAATATATATATTTCCTTTGATCCAATAATCGAGGGGGAGCTTTGTTTTAAACACACAAAAAAGGGAAATCTTTAGTTATATTGAACAATCACATTCAGTGAGGTATGTTAAGTCATGTAATTACTATTACTTAACATCACATGTATTCCATAATTTGTGATTATCAAAAAGGGGTAGATTGTTGGACCATCTGTGATATAGTGGTTTTCATAATCACAAATAATGTCAATATACAGATTCTATTATCTCTAAGTAAATCAATTATTTCATACTGTACAATACATTTCAATAAGTCAATAAACTATATTTATTCTTAAATATGTTTACAGGTGTATATTTATAAGTATTTATGGATATCACTTAATCTAGTAGTGCTCTGTGTAAGACATACACTTCATAAGTTTCTCGAAGTCCACGACACACTGATGATCGACACACCGACGATCGACACACCGATGGAAGAAACACCGATGATTGACACACCTATGATAAACACACCGACAGTCAACACACCGACGAACGACACACTGATGATCAACACACCGATGATCGACACACTGATGATCGACACACTAATGGTTGACACATTGATGGACGACACACCGATGATCGACACACCGATGGATGACACACTGATGATCGATAGACCGATAATACAAATGACTCAATGATACACTGAGTCACTGATACCGATGGAAATAAATCACTAATACTCAGAGTCACTGATGGTGACAGACCGATGCTGATAGACTGATCCCGACAGACTGATGGTGACAGACTGATGCTTACAGACCGATGTTGATAGACCGATGATGATAGACTGATGCATATGAGTCACCGATACTTATGACTCACCGATGGTCATAAATACTATTTCAAATTTATTAATTCAATTTTATTTCTAACAGTCATACTTAGACAAATTAATGTTTTTGACATTAATTAATGTTGTCTATAGGATTATATGTAGACAGTATGAGGTACATGCGCGTGGGGAGATCTTCATGCCTGCTATAAAAGGATTACAAGCTAAACCATGCATACGTGTGTGAGACAGACTGGGAGAATGTGAAAAATAGTGAAAACAGAAGAACTCCAAAAAGCTGTGCAAGAACTCAAAGCTAGAGTACACAAGGAGTTCAATAAGACAAGCAAGACCCTAATGAATTTCTCTGAACATCCTAAACATCGAAGAGTTGAACTTTTCACATCTGGAATCTAGATTACAGAGGCTGTGATACTTTTTTCTGAAGCCATATTCTAGAATAGGACTCAAATATCATTTTCTCTACTTCAATCTAGTCCAGAGATTCACTGTACAACACACAGAGATTTCTAAACTCTATTCTTAATTTATAACTATGTTGTGGTCTTGTGTTTACTTTTTAAGCAGTGTGTGCATCTGTTTGGTTCACACACACCGTCTCCTATGCATAACTGGAAGATACTCAATAGCCTCACACTCACTCTCTTTTTACTACCACATAGAATAGTGGAAGAGATCAAGTGTGATATGTTTGTTGTTTTTCCCATAAATAATTGTGGTAGAGGTCATGTGTGACCTGGATAGACTTGTGTGCTATTGTGAACCCTGATACAGGGTGTGGATCAAAATTTTATTAATATAAACTGCTTAGTGGCAGGTGATCACCAAGTGGATAGGACTAAGTCTCAGCTTGAGACTGAACCTCTTGTTTTTATCCACTGTGTATTTATCTTTTAGTTTAATTTGATCTATGTTTATTTCATTTCAAATAAAACTAAATTGAACTTTGATAGTTAGTTTAGAAAGTATTTATATATGTTTTGAATTAGTAGATTAGTTTCAAAAGTTTGACTAATCTTTAGATTGGTAAATCTGGAAACTAATCAATCTTCTGAGAAATTAATTTAACATTCAAGAATTTTATAAATTCACTACAAACTTACTTTGATTATATTTTAATTGGGAGATATCTTTCAAATAATCATTTTAATAGAAATTTTTATAGATACTCAATTCACCCCCTCTTGATTAATCTACTCCGACCAACAAACCTTAATCATGGTAACAAATTTTTCTATCTCTAAGGGTCAAAAAAGTAATTTTAAAAATTCTAAGTGGAACATACATAAATAATTCATGATATAATAGAAAATTTCACATCCAATTAAGTTATGATAGTATTTTTATTATCTTATAATGATTTAAAAATAATTTTTAAAGATTAAATTCCATTTAAAGTCATTTTCATGACTATTCACATATCTTGACTTTAAATACATAAATATAAAAATGTAATTAAAATATAAATACATTCACTGTCACTAATACCTTATAATTATCTAATGAATTCTCATAATACCATAATTCATCCAAAACATTTTACTTTAATGTTTTTAAAATAATTTACTTAATTTTTCTATTTCTCACAAAAATCACTTTGTCGACGTTGCGTATGAATTAAAGGTAATTATACCATAAATTTAAATTAAAAATAAATTCATATAATAAAAATAATTTATTAATATTTAAAATAAATATTTAAATCATTCATAAATTATTTTTATGCATCACGAACCAGCTTGAATACCCTGGAACCCTGATACCCGAGTCGACACTGACATTGCCCGAAGGGTGTTCCTGATCCCTATGGGTTGACGACAAGAACCTAGCATCACATGAGATAAAGGTGGGAAATTTTTTTTCTACAAACACAACAGAAGAAACAGATACAAGTCAGTATGCTGAAAATAAAACTCTATAGGGAGAATTGTACCATAAGTCAAATAGGTATGAACAACCCAAATCACAACCCCAAAGCACTAGAAAATAGGATAAACAAACCAAGTCCCAATGGACATAGTAACTCAAGACAAAATAGTCAACAAAAACTGCCACCTCCTTGTGGAACTTTCCCTTTGCTCGAACCTGGCATAAGGAAATCTACGAACGCCCGAAGGCACATGAAGGGTGTAAGCTAAAATCCCAGTAGGGTCTCACCAAGGATTCCATAAAAATATGCCGAATTAATTAACCAAAAAAAACATTCAATTTTAAATAAACAGGCATGGTAGTACCAAAATCATATTTTAAAAAAAATCATGCTATAAATTTCAATTGGTGTAAACATTTATAAATAATGACTTAATAATTTTTTAAATAAAAAAGTTTATATAAATTCAAAAGTCATATGTAAAATAGTTTACAAACAATGGAATATATATAAATATAAATAAAATAATCACAAACAAGAAACATGGTCATCTGAAAAGAGGTACAATAATTTCAGGTTATGGGATCCTTACACACTTGAATAGGTGATCTTGACAATATGTGTACACACATCCCTCAGACACTGGTCAAAGAGGACTCATCGCCATCCTATCGGGGATGTGACTTGCTACATATGTTTTGTTAGAGTTTTAAAGAGTAAATAGAGTGTTTCCCAAAATAACTCACTAACTACCTAGGATTTCATGTGACCTAATAACAATCAATAATAGGCAATTTATTTCAAAACTATTTAAAATAAAATTATCCCATTTCTCATTCCAATATGCCATTTTTATTTAAAAAATAAAAATGGGTTTTTAATCAATTTATGCCTTTTATAGGATAAAACCAAACGGGTTCTTATCAAATCATCTTAAGCCATTTTTCTCAAATAAAATTTTGAAATTAATTTCACAAACTAATTTCACAATTTAGTTCCACAAATTAATTTCATAAATTTCCATCAAATTCCGCAAACACACCCTAATTCACTAGAATTGGGGGTTTTACCCAATTTTCATGCCAAAGAAAATACAAATCACAATCCACAATGAATTGGTTTTTTCATAATTTAATTGAAATAAATTTATTTAAATCAAGAAATTTAGGGTTAAATCAATTTTCCAATCATAAAGAGAACCACCTACTGAAACAAAGAGTTCACGTCTCACAATGCATGCAATGGGAAACTCCAATGAAGAACATTGACAATGAATATTCGAGAATCAAACCTAGATTCAATATATAAAAAAACAGAGATTAGATCCTCCAACAACACATAGATCTATCAAAACCTAAGGATAAGTGAGGAAGAGAGTGGGAAATAAATAATGGGAGAAGAAATCTTGTTGGGGAGAGATTAAAAGATTATTACCTAGCTTTGATCCTCCTTGTAGAGGGTTTGGATGAGAAAAAATTGGTTATTGGGAGCTCTAAATAGCTAGGAAAATGTCCAAACACAAGTTAGGGTTGAGATGGGGTCTAAATGGGGCTTTGGGAAATTTTTAAAGAATTTCCAGAAGGATGAAATCCCACGTGCATGGTTAGATGGGTAGGGATGCACGATTTGTCAAATCGTGTGCCCCTGCTATGAGGTTGCATTGTTTCTATTTAGTGGGTGCATGGTTTTTCAAACCACGTGCCAACTATGAAATCCCCCACTATTTAGGTTTGAACAATATCCATTGGGAGGTCACATGGTTTGAGTAAACCATGCGCCAACTGCGCATAGTCCAAAAATTCCCAAAAATTTTCAACTTCTTTCCCAAAAAAAATCAATAAGAACCCCAACCAAAGCATGAAAAAAATAGGGGTCAAGGAGTACCTAAAAATAGTTACATAATGTTAAAACCTCACTACCACAGAAAATTTATGTCCCTATAAAGTCTTTTAAGAAGCTTCCATGTCAAAAAGATAAGGCCACTACTCTCTCATCAATGACTCCCTCCACCACATATCTTAAGTATCATAACCGTGTTTCCATATCACTCAAACAAAAGGTATCTTCCCCCCATGAATTACCTTGGTTTTAGAATCAACTATCCTGATTGTATGTTTAGTCATAGATAAATTAGGTTCAATATCAAGATCACTCCATATCAGAACATGAGATGGATTAGAAAGATACTTTTACAACTGCGACACATGGAACACGTTATGTATTGGAGCCAACTATGGTGAAAGTGATAAATGTTAAGACACTTTATCCACACTCTAAACAACCTCAAAAGGTCCCACAAAATAAAGATAAAGCTTCCCTTGTCTCCTAATCCATCTATGAACCAAACGAGGTAAAACTTTTAAGATTACCTGATCACCATCTAAAAATTCCAATGGCCTATGAAGAAGATCAACATAAGACTTATACCTACTTTTTTCTATCAATATTCTCTAAAAATCAAATTAATATTTGTTATCTTATCTTGAACCAAGCTTGGTACCACTAAGAAACTTTCACCGATTTCCAACCAACACAACAGAGAATTACAAGGCTAACCATACAAGACCTCAAAAGGAGCCATTCTGATTTAGGATTGATAAGAATTGTTATAAGAAAACTCAACCAACCCCAAATGATCATCCCAAGATCCAACAAATTCGAAAACATAGGAATGAAGCATATCCTCAAGAATCTGTATAGCTCTTTCTAATTTTCCATCTGACTAAAAATAGTATGACATATTTAAATAAACCTGAGATCCTAGTGCCTCCTGAAGGCCTCTCCAAAAGTGATAAGTAAACTGGGGATCCCTATTAGAGAATATAATAGATGGAAATATATGAAAACAAATAATATCTTTCACATAAAGATTTCCCAACTCCTCAGCTTTGGTTGTATCACAAATGGGTATAAAGTGATATGATTTAGTCATTCAATTGATCATAACCCATATCACATTCTTCTTTATTTGGGTACATGAAAACCCAACTACAAAGTCCATAGAGATCTCATCCCACCTCTAATTTGGAACTAGAATTGGCTGAATCAAACTCGAAGGTCTCTAGTTCTTGGCCTTAACCTGTTGGAATGTATACTAATGGGAGACAAACTTAGCAATTCCTTATCTCATACCTAGCCACCAGAATTTTCGTCGCATGTTATAAAACATTTTTGTGGTTCCTGAGTGCACTATCTAATGGGAATTATGAAAATACCCCATCACAACTTTCCCGAATAATAATGGTACAAAAAATGATTATGATAACATAGAAACATCTCTATGGAAAATGAATAGTTAGTCACAGTCTCCCCACTATAAATAGAGTCTCTAATGCTGCAGAACTCATCATCAAGCTATTTTTTCTGAAGAATAAACTTGAGAAGAGAAAAACTCAACTAAACACTATCTAAGGAAAACTTGGAACCTGATTCTCAAACTCTAATATGAAACTGTGCAAAAAGAGCCATCAAGTTCCACTCTCATGATTATTCTTTTAGGGACTGGGTTGGAATTTTCCTACTCATAGCATTTTCAATGACATTCCCTTTCCATAGGGTATATGTGATGTCAAAATCAAAATATTTCAGGTACTCCACCCAATTCCTCTCATAGAGATTCAACTATTATTGAGATAAGATATAACTCAAGCTCTTATAGTCATAAAAAATGGAAAACCTTTCTCAAAAAGGGTAATTCCACTAAATTTTAAGTGTGGGAATCACAAATACAAGTTCAAGGTCATGGGTTGGGTAATTATTCTCATGTGGCCTAAGTTTCCGAGATCTATAAGCAACGACATGATCACCCTATATAATAATGTATCCCAAACCCAAACTTGATGCATTATAGAAGACCACATAACCTTGCCCAGCCTTTGTAAGAGTCAACAATGACGTATAAGTCAAAAGGTTTTTTTTCTCAACAAAAGAACTATGACATTTATAATCCCATACAAACTTTACTCCCTTCTGAGTTAGAGTAGTCATCAGAGAAGCAAACTTTGAGAAGCCCTTTAAAAACTGGTGATAATAGCTAGGAAAACCTAAGAAGCTCTGAATCTTGAAAACATTTCATGGTCGTTCCTATGTCATAGCAACCTTCACCTTCTCAAGATAAACTAATATACCATGTTTTGAAACCATGTGTCCTAATAACTTCACTTCCTGAATCCAGAAATCACATTTTGATAGCTTGGAATAAGGTCAATGATTTCTCAACAATTCTATAACTGCTCTCAAATGACATACATGATCCTCCTCAGACTCAGAGTAAATCAGGATTTCATCCACAAATACCACCAAAAAAGTATCATGACACTCATGGAAAATTATATCATTAAATCTATAAATACTACAAGAGCATTGGTTGGACCAAATGGCATGACAAGGTACTCATAATGGTCACACATGATCTGAAAGGAAGTTTTATAAATGTTATATTCTCTTATTCTAAACTGATGGTAACCGGATTAATGATCAATATTTGAGAACCACTTGGTCCATTTCAAATGGTCAAACAAATCATCAATCTGTGGTTGTTCTTTACCGTAACTCAATTGAGTTTTCAATAATTAACACAAATGAAAAGTGACCCATTGGTTTTCTTAGCAAAGAGAACATGCACCACCCAAGGTGACACACTCAGGATTATAAATAATTTCTTTAAAAGATCACCCAATTGAGTCTTCAACTCTTTAATTTCAGATGGTTCCATGTGAAAATAATAAATAGATATCGGCTGAGTACCTAAAACTAAATCGATAGAAAACTCTACCTACCTTATTAGTGGAAAACCATAGAATTCAAAAGGTAAAACATCAGGAAACTCGAAAAAAACTGGAGGGAGATCATCACTCAAAGATTCTCGCTCTAGTTTAAAAGAGAACACTAATATCAATTTCTTTATCCCTGTATAATAATGTCCAACTCTAGTCAACCCTGAGTCCCATTCTCCTTGAAAGATATGAAACATACCATCGAGCATAGTAAAGGAGACATGTCAAAGATAACAAGAAATTTGGGTGTTATTAGCAATAATCTAATCCATCCTAAATATGATGCCAATTGTTTTTATGTTGAGAACCATAAAATCCCAAGAAAACTTGATATCTGATAATTAGAAAACACAAGCAGGACTTCAGAGACCCTACTCTCTCTTTGTTCTGATGGGGGGTTGTAATATTCATCACATAAGATAAAATCTCTGTAGAAAGATTTAATATATTCACAATATGATTTGAAATGAATGAATGAGATGCACTAATATTAAATAAAGTAGTCACTAAAGATGAAGCAATAGTTATGGTACCTCTCATAGTCATTGGACCCGTATTTGGTTCCTCTAGAGACTCTTCCACTGAATGAAGAAGCTTAGTTCTAGATGTCTATGGATGAAACCCCTTTTTTCATGAAGCATTTAATTACACTATAGTTTTATTAGGAACTAATGACCCCGTTCCACTGTGTGGAGTATAATAGACATGGAAGAACTTATTTAAGTGACCTGAACATCTATAAGAACCACAAATTTTGGGTGCCTCAGTGCAACCCCCTTTTGAATGTCCATACTTTCCACACTGGTAGCAAATCAAAGAGCCTATTCCCAGAACTGTAGGAGGTCTAGAAAAACCTTGTCGCTGAGAAACAACATGAGAATCATCATGCTTCATATTACATTTATGGGAACTCATATAACTGCCATTGGGATAAAAAGAAACCCCCCTAAACCCTTACTTACCGGCCATGTCCATTTCAACCATCAACACTCTATCCAACACATCATCATAAGAAGGAAAATTCAATAAGAAAACCCAAGAACAAATATCAGATAAAATTATCATCTTGAACTATCGAGTATTCATATTCTCATTTTTCACAATCTTAGGTGCAAACTACACAAGCTCAGTAAAGCGATTTTCATATTCTGTCATGGTCTTGTCAGCCTACTCGAGTTTGAAAAACTCTATAGACTTGGATAACACCATTGAATCTAGATAGATCCAATCAGTAAAAATAACTCTAAAGTCTTTACAATATAATCCCTAATGCTTATTTTTTGTCACCATTGTGTCCCACCATCTCCATCTAGGTCCCTCTATCTTGAATGTGACACATTTCACCTTGATTTCATCAGGAATTTCCAATAACTAAAACAGAAGCTTGATAATTCTCAACCAATCCTCAACCAGCTGACGATCATTAGAACCTTGGAATGATGATGGATTTTGGAGAATGAATTCTAGAGAATGAATCCTAAAGTCATCCCTTGGAGGTTCTACAACTGGAACCTAAACATCAATGGGTGAAAGTGCTTGTCCCAGAGCTTGGACAACACTCATAATAACTTCAACTAGATTCTGGTCCACATGAGGATTTTATCATTGTGATTCATCAAAAACTCCCTCATAGATCCTATTTTCATGTCTTCTCAGAAGAATTATACTACAAAACATCAGTAGACAACATTGAAGGTACCAGATTAACACTTAAATAGACCAAAAAGGGAAATTAATCCCATCATATAGTTAAAAAAAATTTGGATTTTAACCCATACAAATAAAAATTAGGGAGAAGATTAGAACTAATCCTCAACAAGCCTCTCCCAAAACACCCCTGAAGACTTAAGACTCATTTTAGTGAGATATATCTAGATACTCAATCACAACTACCTCCTAATTCCTTAAAATATTTCACAACTGCATACTGACATCAAAGAAAAATGCTTAACCTGCACCTATGATGCCACTTTATCACGAACCAGCCTAGATACCCTAGTACCCTGATACCTGAGTCAAAACTGACATCACCTGAAGGGAATTCTTTATCCACATGGGTTGATGACAAGCACCTAATATCACATAAGATAAAGGTGGGAATGAATTTTCCATAAACATAATGAAAGAAATAGATACAAATCAGTATGATCAAAAGAAAACTCCATAGATAGAACTATACCAAAAGTCAAATATATGTGAAAAACCCAAAGTAAATCCAAAAAGTACCATAATATAGAATAAACAATCCAAGTCCCAACAGACACAACAACTCAAGCCAAAAGATTCAATAATAACTTCCACCTCCTTGTGGTGTTTTCCCCTTGCTCGATCCTGGAAGAAGGAAATCTAAAAACACCCAAAGGAACAATTAGAGTGTAAGCTAAAATCCCAATAGGGTATCACCAAGGATTACATAAAAAGATGCCAAATTAATTAACCAAATAAAACTTTAAATTTTAAATAAACAGGCATGGAAGTACCAAAAGCACATTTAAAACAAATCATGCTTTACATTTCAATTGATGGAAACATTTCTAAACAATGTCTTAATAATAATTTTATATAAAATAGTTTATATAAATTCACAAGGGATATATAAAAGAGTTTACAAATAATGGCATGTATATATATAAAATAATCACAAATGAAAAACATGGTCATCTGCCAGGTGGTATGATAGTTCCAGGTTATGGGATCCTCACACACTTGAATAGGTGATCACAAAAACATGTGTACACATATCCATCATACACTGGTCAAAGAGGAATCATCACAATACCATCGGGGATGCAACCTACTGCATATGTTTTTTTAGAGTTATAAAGCGTCAATAGAGTGTTATCCAAAATAACTCACTAACTACCTAGGCTTGTGTAACGTCCCGATTCCGGGTGCCACCCAAAGGTGCCCCGTACCCGATTGGTCACATAGACTCAAGCACATTTCCTCGAATTCCAGAGGCTTCCGAATAGTAGTTAGGGCCTTGGGTGTGATAGTGGGGAAACTATACCCTCATTGGAAGAGTAACACAACGGAATAACAATAAGATAACAACAACGGAAGTAGTAATACCATACAGTAGGTAAAAAACAGAAGGCTGAGAGTAAATAAACAACCACAACACACACACACACACACACATATATATATAAATAATGATGCATGTTACAAGTATCTAGGAAAATATCCAAACAAGTAACAATTCTAGAATACAATATTAAACCAAAGTACAAAAGAAACAGGTAAACAACTCTAGCAGCATTGCAAGCCTCAACTTGGTCCCATGCTCTCCAGCTCCACATCAATCAAGTACCTGAAGTATAAGGGCGCTTTCCCTTATCTATACTTTCAATAATATAATCTATTTGGGCCCAAAATCATTACCCAAATAGGGTGTGAGATGAATCCCAGTAGGCAACCAACCAAAGATCTGCGTCTAACTGTCAGTGAATATATATGACAGGCAATATGAAAAATGAAGTAATAGAAAAGGAAGTACTCAAAAGTAAACAATCCTACAGTTCTAACTACATTCATTTACATTTAATAAAAAAGCAATAAAATAATTACAAGAAACCCTCTGGGAAGTACTCATGGTCTAACCTCTCTGGTTCAGCTTAAACAAAGACTCTTTGAGGAAGCACTCACCGTCAATTCCCCCTATGGTCTTTTATCGGTAACTACAAACACTCCGGGGAAGAACTAAATGTCCAATTCCCCCTATGGTCTCCCAATGAGGAACTAAAAACACCCTGAGGGAGAAATCACATCCATCCTCCCTATGGTCTCACAACATGAAAAGTAACAAACACTATGGGGAATCCCTTAGTGTCCATTCCCCCTATGGTCTAACTACACTAGGTTCCCACAACCCCATGTAAGTTAATTGTGCACAAACAATATCCATAAACCAAATTAAATCATAATATACTACTTGGCTAAGCAACTAAAATGCATATAACAAGCATTTCATATAATATCAACTCCATCCTAACAATACTAGGCATGGAAAATCATAACAGCCTAACAGGAAATTCTAGACCCAACAACCAATATCAAACAAACATGGGAAAACACATTCATAACAAGGTTAATAAACCCTATTATAAATCAAGAATCCCTACCCAGGAAAACAAAGCATAGTAGACAATAACAAGGTTAAATTCCCTAAACACGCAATACCCTAAACTAGGGTATTGGGAACCTTTGAACATAAAATTAAAAGACAATCTACAGAAAGGCACAAAACACCTACATCAACATTTTACAATCAATATAGTTGAATATCAACCTTTTCATCGACCTAGAACACGATATATCTACAAAAACGTCAAAAACTATCAACTATAGATATCTCACGAAAGAGGAGGAATCAAGATAAGAGGCTTTATAAGAAGGAAGAACTCACCGTGGTGATTTCAACACAATTAACGACAATTGATTCGGAGCATGAACAAATGATTGGGGGATCGTAGAAGAATCGTGATCTTTGGTCGCTCCTGGATGAGACGATGTTAGAAGAAGTGATTTTTTTGAACGAGACGTGACCCCGGTCTGATTTAACAAATAAAAATAAAAGTATATGGCGTTTTATTTTAATGTACACACTGTGTACATGCATTAACTAGCCTTTGCTTTAGGCGGTCTCTAGGTCACCCCACATGGCCATGTACTCAGCCGTTACATGGCCAATACATGTCTACCCGCGACAATCGGGTACATGACGTGCACTCCTTAAATTTCCAGAGACTCCTCTTTTTCTCAAAAAATTAGAAAAATAGGATCCAGACCTAAAAAGAAGATCTAGGTTCTTACAAATTTCCCCCCTTAAAGAAATTCATCCCTAAATTTCCCTAAGAAGGTGGTGAAGAAGAAGAATCCTCGAACATCTCTGACCACTACGATCATATGTCAGTCTCCCTCTCCCAAGTATTGTCCTGTACTCGCCCATGCTGCCATAACACCCATACCAGAGGAATAAACTAGCCATGGAGAACCTTTATGCTTCAATCAACAATACAAATAGGATGCTCCTCAAACGAGGCATCCATTTCCAACTCAACCCCATCAGGTTAAAAAACATGAGATGTGTCTGAGAAGTAATGTCGTAGTTGAGAAACGTGGAAGATGTCGTGCATAGCCCAATACCTCTAAGGTAACTAAAACCGATAGGCAACTGGCCCAAATCTCTCCAAAACCTCAAACAGCTCGACGTATCTCGGTGAAAGCTTACCTTGTCTCTTGATCCTCCTTTGTCCTAACCTTGGTGTGACACACAGGAAAACCTGGTTCCCAACCTCAAACTCCAGAGTCCGTCTCTTTATATCAACATAATACTTATGCTGTGAATATGCAATAGACGTTCTCTTCCGAATCAACTCCACCTGCTCTGTGGTCTCCTGGACAAGACGAGGTCCCACCATAGCTGCCTCTCCTACTTCCATCTAATATAGGGGTGATCAGCATAACCTACCATACAAAGCCTCATAAGGTGCCATCTGAATAGTCTCATGAAAACTATTATTGTAGGAAAACTCCACCAAAGGCATATGTTTCTCCCAAGAACCTCCAAAATCTAGGATGCATGATCGAAGCATGTCCTCTAGAACCTGAATCGTATACTCAGACTGGCCATCTGTCTGGGGATGGTAAGCTGTACTTAGAAGTACCTGTGTACCCAAAGCCCTCTGTAGTCCCTGCCAAACCCGAGAAGTAAAACAAGCATCCCTATATGAAATGATGGAGTATAAAACCCCATGTAGATGTACAATCTCTCAGATGTACAACCTTCCTAGCTCATCAACATTGAAGGTCTCCTTGATCGGTAAGAAGTGAAAAACCTTCATGAGTTTGTCAATGAAAACCCAAACCGCATCATTACCTCAAGGAGACCTTGGTAATCCTGTCATGAAGACCATCACAACATCATTCCACTTCCACCTGGGAATGGGTAATTGCTGTAAAAGCCCTGCTGGTCACTGATGCTCCACCTTCACCTGCTGTCAGGTGGAACATCTCATGAAAAAATATGCAAAATATTTCTTCATACCTAACCATCAATATAGATGGTGTCGATATCAATACATCTTGGTGACACCAGGATGAACTTCCCAAACTAAAGAATGAAAATCTTCCATCAGCTCCTCACGTATGTTTGATGACACCCATACGCGTCCATGAAAACGCAAGATCTCATCCTCGCCTATGGTCCACCCAGGAATAAGGTCCTCTCCTAACACACTTTTCCATAGAAATAGGCCTTCAGAATCTGATAGATGCCTCATTCTCACCTGTTCAATTAGAGTAGAGGTAACAACTATAGAAGAAAGAAAAGTCTTCCCCTGTCTGTCGTGCACCTCCAAATGCATCTCAGAGAATAGAGCCATAAACTACCACTCACTCCTGGCCTTCTAAACTACCTATATCTGAGTACTCCTACTCAATGCATCAGTCACTAAGTTTCCTTTCCCAGGCATATATGCAAGCTCAAATTCAAAGGAATGAAGGTACTCAACCCACCTTTGCTGTCTCAAATTCAGATCGCACTAAGTGAATATGTACTTGAGACTTTTGTGGTCAGTAAAAACCACAAAGTTCTCTCCCAAAATATAATGTCTCCAATAGCGTAAAGCATGAACAACTACAACCAACTTGAGATCGTGCGTCGGGTAATTCCTCTCATGTAGCCTCAACTACTGAGACCCGTACGCAATGATGCCTCCCCCCTGCATAAGAACTGCTCCCAGACCGATACCTAATGCATCACAGTAAACCATATAACTCTTGACCAGATATGAGAAAACCAGCATCGGTGCTGAATTCAACCTCCCTTTCAGCTTCTAAAAGGATGAATCGCAGGAATCTATCCACAGGTAATTCACATCCTTCTTAGTCAGGCCTGTCAGTGGTGTTGCTAAGCGTGAAAAGTCATGTATAAAACATATGTAGTAACCATCCATCCCTAGAAAACTCCATACCTCAAAGACATTCTTTAGCTTCTCCCATGAAACTACTAATCTCACTTTCTCTAGGTCTACTGATACTCCTTTCTCTGAGATAAAATGACCCAATAAGTGCATATGGTCCATCCAAAAGTGGAATTTTGAGAGCTTATCATATAATTGATGCTCTCTCAATGTACTCAAAATGATCTCAAGATGTGTGTCATAGTCATGTCGAGTGTGAGAGTACACCAAGATATCATCCATGAAGACTACCATGAAGAAGTCTAAGTATGGATGAAACACTCGGTTAATCAGTGCCATAAAATTGTAAGTGCATTCGTGAGACCGAATGGAATAACCACGTACTTATATAGACCATACCTTCTTCGAAAGGCTATAATAGGTACATCTGATGGTCTAACATGCAACTGATGATAACCAGATCTCAAGTAAATCTTCTATAACACTTGAGATCCTCGAAGCTGATC
This sequence comes from Viscum album, assembly GCA_963277665.1. Classification (NCBI taxonomy): domain Eukaryota; kingdom Viridiplantae; phylum Streptophyta; class Magnoliopsida; order Santalales; family Viscaceae; genus Viscum; species Viscum album. The sequence goes on from OY728132.1 coordinate 1,886,986,588, forward strand.
AAATAGATCATCAATCTTTAGAAAGGGATATCGGTTCTTGACCTTTAAATGGTTCAGCTTTCAACAATCCACACAAAGTATGAGGGTACCATCCGCCTTCTTCACAAACAGGACAAGCGAACCCCAAGGAGAAGTACTGGGACAGATGAAAACCTTTGCCTGCAACTCTTCTAACTGCTTATTGAGCTCCTGTAACTCTGGTGTAGCCATCTTATAAGGAGGAATGGATGCCGGTGCCACTCCTGGAACATGCTCAATAGAAAAGTATACCTCTTACTCTAGAGGAAAACCTGAAAAGTCCTCTGGAAAGACATCCCTGAAATGATCGACCACTGGAGGAAAGTCCATCTGTGAAGTCCCTTGGTCACCCAAATACATACTATCAATCTAGACTATAACTCCTGCCAACCCATGATGCTCGGGTCCCACTCTGCTTGCCTGGACATCCCATTCACCCTTATGTAGAAAAGATCTTCCCTCTAGTGACATGAAACTCGCCCTACAAAAATAGAAATAGACAACTTTCTGGAAGGGAACTAACCAGTCCATTCCAAGAATGATGTCATAGCTCATCATCTTTAAGACATATAGGTTCCATAAGAAGCGATACCCACCAACCTTAAGAGTTCACTCCTTGCACTAATGTACACTAGCCGTTCTTGTCCCCAACGGAGTGTCCAGTGTCAAGATATCTGTAGAAAAAAAGATACATAGACTAAGGATCTCCAAAATAGCACAGATATGAAACTATGGGAAGCCCTTGTATCAAAAAGTGCAAAAGATAAAACTAAGGAAACTAGAATTGTACCTCTAATTGTAGAGGGTCCGAGATCCTGCTCCTGCTGGGTCTGCTCCACTGCAAAAGTTTGATTTGTAACACGGCCCTGTGACCCTTCTTGACAACCATGAGCCGATCCAACCTATTGTCGTTGAAATCCTGGAGACTGACTACCATGGCCATGACCTCCACCTTGGCCTGAGTGGTTAGACAAACTCCAGTTCCCAGACTGATGAGAAACTGGTGGTCCTTCTCCTGAATGAGGATTCATATAAGAACCTCTGTCACCCATTGTTGGTGAGAAAAGCTGGTAGAAATGCTGAAGATGACCCATCTTTCTGCAAGATTATCACTCAACTAGGTCTCTTGGGAAATGCAGCCTTGTATTCCCACTCTTCCCACACTAGTAACACACCACTTGGATACCAAAAGAAGTATTCCGCCTACTCGGATCTCCGCGCATAGACTCCCTATGATGCTTCCTACTATCAGTAGGAGGGGTACCAACTCTGGATGTTGAGCTGCCCTGGATCACTACCCCAGAATCCCTCAGGTTTCACTCTGTGATCAACACCTAGTTGACTATATAAGTGATGGAAGTCAACCTGAAGATGTTCACCTGAGATCGGATGTCATATCTAAGACTATCCTCAAACTTACTTGCCAAAAATAACTCATCACCCCCTAGAATGGGTCTGAAGCGTTGAAACTCTATGAAGTGAGAGGAATAATCCATGACTGAGAGATTACCCTGCTTAAAACTCATGAACTCTTGGGCTCGATCGGTCCTCAAAGTCTTTAGGTAGAAGTAATCATAGAAGGCATGTTGGAACTCATCCCAAGCCATAACCTGCTGGCGTCCCACCTATGAGAGCACATCCCACCATCTCTTGACAGAATCCCGAAGCATATATGTAGCGAGATTCACCCTCCTATTTGGAGGTGTCTCGAGATGCTTGAAAATTGACAACATAGATTCTAACCATGACTCTACAGACTGAGGTCATCCATCCCCAAAGAATGTGGGATGCTGCTACTACTGAAAGACCTGAGTCAACTCTGCCATAGACGGACCAGGATTCGGTTCTCCCCTGAAGGTATGCATAAACCTCATGAATCCTTCTTGGAACTATGAATCAACACCTATATCCAGAATGACGGCTGGTTCCAAGATAGACATGATGGGAGGATCTGCTGGTAGTCCCTGATCTACCATGTCCGGTGTCTGATCATTTCCCTGTATCTGGCAGACAACCGGAGGACGTATCGGTGACATGACTCTTCAATTTCAAGTGCATAACTCAGTTCAATATTATGAGGAACTAAATCTTAGAAGTGTAAGAAAGGAAAAGCAGAATAAAACAATCAATTTTTATAAAACATGGATACACGATGTGTATAACCACTACATGAAATATTCCCTTAAGACTTTACATGGTTGTGTACTTCTGCCAAAACTGGTTGTGTGACACCCCAACACATGGCGTGTACTCCTAAGGACACGATGTGTCCTTGAATCGATTCCCCCTATCTGAGTTCCTCTACATGGATAAGCCACACGGTTCTCCTAGAAAAAAACTATATGGTGTGTTTGTACCAGACACAACGTGTACTAGAAGGAATCCACTGACCTGTGTCATTAGTCACAAGGTCATGGACACGATTGATGCTACACGACATGTTTCAAGCTAGAAATGGTGTGTACTACCTGAGTTTTATCCATCAGTTTCATTGGTCACACGGATGGATACACAGCTCTTACAACATGGTGTGTACTACAAGTACACGATGTTTGTCACCCAACATTTCCCAACCCCGTGTATTTTCCCACATAGTTAGTCACACAGTTAAGGATTACATGACGTGTACATACAGTACACGATGTGTACTTAAGAAAAGTTTTTCCCTCTCGAACAGAAGGTTAAATGGCGTGTATTCATCAATACACCCTGTGTATTCTGGGGTTTTTCAGACAGTAAGCTTCATAAACTACTCTAGTACCCATAAAAAACACTAAAACAAGTACTAAAATGCCAAATTTTGATCTGTGGGGGCCCATAATCCCCACGAATCAAATCTTGGCATCACATTCATGTATTTCACAAAGTATAATAGTGAAATAAATCACATGATCCACTAAATTCCAATCCACTAGGGCCCATAATACCTCATGAACCAAAGTTTGTCATTAATTCAAAAGAAACTTTACATATTTTCAATACCCTATTAAATAGAAGGTATTCTATCAAGGAATATATCACAACAGCATGCATATCTAGAACAATGTCTATCACAATAACATGCAATCACTAATGCACCCTAAATGGCATGACAAGAATACATGACATGCAATCTCTAGAAAGTGCCTATATGATGCATGATATGGAATACCCTTATCTCATTGGGTTGAAATAGAAATAGAACCTTAATAATATAAATGATAACAACACAAAACATGTGAATCACCCAACGGTAAAATCAAATTAATTGTAATTATTTCAAGACCAGGAAAATTGCAATAAACAAGGTAAATTGGATTTTCCCTATACACGAGTTAGCTAATCTCAGGAAAATATTATTACCAAGTATCTATTCCTTTAGATCCCTGTCTATAGGATCCAAACAGCTAGTTAAGAAGAAAAGAATCCCTCTAATACCACTTTGTAATGTCTCGGTTCTGGGTGCCACCCAAAGGTTCCTCGTACCCAGTTGGTCACATGGCCTTAAGCGTATTTCCCCGAACACCAGAGGCTTCCGACTATCATTGAGGGCCTTGGGTGTGATAGTGGGGAAACTATGCCCTCATTGGAAGAGTAACACAATGAAATAACAATCAGATAACAAGAACGAAAGTAGTAATACCATACAGTAGGTAAAAAATGGAAGACTGAGAGGAAATAAACAACCAAAACACACACACACACACATATAAATAATGATGCATGTCATAAGTATCTAGGAAAGCATCCAAATAAGTCACAATATTGGAATAAAATACTAAACCAAAGTACAAAAGAAACAGGTAAACAAATCCAATAGCATCGCAAGCCTCAGCTTAGTCTCATGCTCTCTAGCTCCACAAAAATCAAGTACCTAAAGTAGAAGGGCACTTGAACTTATCTATAAACGCAATAATATAATCTATTTGGGACCAAAAGCATGACCCAAATAGGGTGTGAGATGAATCCTAGTAGGCAACCACCCAAAGAGTTGTGCCTAACTGTTAGTAAATATATACTCCAGGAAATATGTAAAATGAAGTAATAGACAAGGAATCACTCAAAAATAAACAATCCTACAGTTCTAATTAGATTCATTGACATTTAATAAAAATGAAACAAAACAATCACAAGAAACCCTCTGGGAAGTACTCACAGTCTAACCCCTCTGGTTCAGCTTAAACAAAGAATCTTTGAGGAAGCACTCACCATCAATTCCCCCTGTGGTCTTTTATCGGTAACTACAAACACTCTAGGGAAGCACTCAACGCCCAATTCCACCTGTGGTCTCGCAAAGAGGAATTACAAAAACTCTAAGGGAGCACTCACATCCATCCCCCTTATGGTCTCACAACGTGAAAAGTAACAAACACTGTAGGGAATCCCTCAATGTTCATTCCCCATACGGTCTAACTACACCAGGTTCCCACAGCCCTGTGTAAGTCAATCATGCACAAACGATATCTATCAGCCAAAGTAAATCACAATATAATACTTCTCTAAGAAACTAAAATGCATATAACAATCATGTCATATAATATCAACTCTATCCTAACAATACTAGGCATGTAAAATCATAATAGCCTAACAGGCAATTCTAGACCCAACAACCAATATCAAACAAACTTGGGAAAACACATCCATAACAAGGTTAATAAACCCTATTCTCAATCAAGAATCCCTACTCAATCAAACAAAGCATAGAAGGCAATAACAAGGTTAAATTCTCTAAACACGCAATACCCTAAACTAGGGTATTGGAAACTTTTTCACCTAAAATTCAAAGAAAATCTACAAAAAGTCACAAACCACCTACCTCGATGTTGTACGATCGATATAGTTGAACCTAATCCTTTGAATCAACATATAATGTGGTAGATCTATAAAAATGTCAAAAACTCTCAACCACATATATCTCATAAAAGAGGGGGAATCAAGATAAGAGGATCTCGAAGAAGGAATAAATCACCATGGTGATTCCAACGCAATCGACGACGGTTGATTCAGAGAACGGATGGACGATCGAGGGCTTGGAAAAAAATTGCGATCTTCGATCGCTCCTAGACGAGACGACTTTAGAAGAAGTGCTTTTTGTGAACGATACACAACCTTAGTCTGATTTAACAAATAAAAAGAAAAGTAAACAGCGTGTTCTTTTAATCTACACACTGCGTACATGCCTTAACTGACCTCCACTTTAGGCGGTCTCTAGGTCACCCCACACAGCCATGTACTCGGCTGTTACACGGATAGTACATGGCTACCCACGACAACTGGGTACATGACGTGTACTTCTTAAATTTACAAAAACTTCTATTTTTCTCAAAACACCAGAAAAATAGGATCCAGACCTGAAAAGAAGATCCGATTTCTTACAGCTTGCATGTGCTCTAACAAAAATCAATAATGAGAAATTTATTTCAAAACTGTTTAAAATAGAATTAACCCATTTTTCATTCAAATATTCCAATTTCCATTTAAAAACCAAACATGGGTTTTTAATCAATTTATTCCCTTTTTTAGGATAAAACCAAATGAGTTCTTATCAAATCAACTTAAGCCATTTTTCTCAAATAAAAATATGAAATCAATTTTACAAACCAATTTCATAATTTAGTTCCACAAATTAATTTCAAAATTTTCCATCAAATCCAACAAACACACCCTAATTCATTGGAATTGAGGGTTTTCGCCAATTTTCATGCCAAATAAAATCCAAATCACGATCCACAATGAATTAGTTTTTCATAATTTAATTGAAATTAATTTAATTTTAATAAATCAATTTAGGGTTGAATAAATTGGACAATCATAAATGAAACCACCTACCAAAACAAAGAGACCACGTCTCACAACACCCGCACTGAGAAAATCCAATGAAGAACATCAACACGGGAGATCCATGAATTAAATATAGATTCAAGATCTAAAACAAAAAAGATTAGATCCTCAAAAAACATGGATATCTATAAAACCTGAAGGAGTATATAGTAAGAGTGTGAGAGATAAATAATGGGAGACAAACTCTTATTGGGGAGAGATTGAACGATGATCTCATAGATTTGATCCACCTTGTAGAGGGTTTGGAGGAGAAAAAATTGGTTATTAGAAGATCCAAATACCTAGTAAATCATCCAACATAGATTTAGGGTCGAGCGGGGGTCTAAATGGGGTTTTGGGAAATTATTAGAGAATTTTCAAAATAATTAAATACCACGTGCATGGTTAGCTAGGTAGGGTCGCACAGTTTTTCAAACCGTATGCCCTAAACATGTACCCCTACTATAGAGTTTCAATATTTCTCCTTAGCGGGCACATAGTTTTTCAAACCATGTGTCGACCGTGCAAACCACCACTATTTGAGTTTGCACGGTTTCCACTAGGAGGGTGCACAGTTTGGGAAAGCCATGCACCAACCATGCACAACTTAGAAATTACCAAAATTTTCAACTTATTTCTTGAAACAATCCGAGACGAACCCCAACCAAAGCATGAAAAAAAATATGGGTTGAGGATTACCAGAAAACAATACCAATATGTTACATTATCTCTATGAAAACATATTATATATATTAAAATAAAGCATGTAACATCTTTTAATTATACTTTACTTAAAATAATATAAAGTTCTTTATCAAAGGAAAATGATAAAAAATGCCATATTTTTTAATATAGTATGATTATAGTCTAAATAGACTCATACAATAAAATAAAAGAAAGTTTTAGATTGATTTTTAGACCTTATCTCATAGTTTTAACCTTGTTTAACCCATTTTACCCTTTACTGGGGTGATAAACTTGATTTCCATTAATTATGGCTAAAAATGAAATTAAAATTATTGAATAATTTGAATATTATGATTAAAAACATATAATAAATTTATAAGATTTAATTTCTAGAAGTGGTAAAAATTAATTTCAATATAAGTGCGTGAAATACAATGAAAAATAGTTCTTAGAAAAACAACCATTTTAAGCATAAAAATGATTTTATACCAAAATCATATATAATATTGATTACTATTAAATTAATTGAATTATTTTTAATAAAATGGGACTAATTTTACTTAAAAAATCCAAAATATATTGATACTTTGTAAATACTTTAAAATAAAAGATAGTTTTTATAAAAATCATTATTTTTTATTGTTCACTCAAAAATTAGTATTTTTAGAAAAATCTAAAAAATTCACCATAAGCTATATTTGATATGTTGATATAAAAAATTAAGTCCATTTTATCAAATTGAATTGTTAAAATTCATAAATTTATCTTTTAAATGAAAATATAAAATATAAGGAAAACCTAATTTTATAGAAAAATGAACCTTTTATACTTTTAAGGGTTTTATCCTTATTTGATTTAATTCATTTTATTCAAAACTGAGTACTTATTTATTAGGAACTAATTAATAAATTTGAATAAGAATTTTATTTAACATATATTTTATAATGTGTTTAGGTTATAATAGTTATATTTAAATAATAATATTTATACAGTATATCACGATTTGTTTAAGCTTGGCGTTGTGTGTGGTACACACAATAAAATATAGCATTCAATTAAAGGAATATAAACTAAAATATCAGGGTTTCATATTGTACCCCCTTAATGAAATTTCATCCTCACAATTTTATGTCAAGTTTAAAACATTTTTAGAATCAATTACAAGGAGTGGTAGATAAATATACATATCAATTATATTTCCCTTTGAGAATAACTTTGATGTTTAGGTTTATACCAGGAAACTTATTATTTTAGAAAATCATGTACCACTATATGAATCATACTTGAAGATAAGTTTCCAAATCCTATGAATATAAACACTATTAGTTGGAATGATTCTAGGGAATTAATAAATGCTACCATTACTCATTATCATATTAATAATGATTATTATCTTGGGTTTTCCCTTACACATAGGCTACCTTGGAAAATCTAAAGAATGAATTAATTAACAATTTCTTAAACATTCAATATGTTACAACTCTTCATAACAAATATTATAATAAATCATCATCAAAACAAAAATTATTTCTTAAAAATATATTATGATATTTTTCAAATCCTATGAATATTATCAATGGATATTTAACCAAACCTTCTATAGAATTTTGAAAAAAAAAACAAAGTGGTAGTATGAGATATCCCATATCGCACAGATATCGATCCAAGTGATATTCTTGTATCGATCTATAGGATATATTCCAAAAAAATATACCACTCCAACTAAAACAACCCAAATATTTTTCATGTTTGACGCATATGTTTTTTATCAGTATTTTGTATAGTTTTGTACCTTATTTCACTTTGTTTTTAGAAATAAATTGTGTGTGTTTTTAGTTTTTTTGTTAGGTATTATCTCAAGAATCCTTTAAAGGAGATAAAATTTAAAAAACAATTAAAAATATATAAAGTTATAGGTTAAAGGTGTCATTTTAAAACCCAACCCTATAAAATGAGGAGTTTTCTATAAAATAATAGAGATTCATAGGGGTCATTCCCTTTCACATGAGGCTGTTACATTTCCACTATTTGTTAATTGATCAAATATTAATGAGGAGATTTGTTTGATCAGGAATCATAAAACTTGGCATGGGACTATGCTATTTTGGAACAACTCTGTACAAAAATAATAAAAAATAATTAAATCCATCATTATGGAGGAGATGAGATAATGATAAAGGAGACTAGTGTATTTTAGGTAGGGATGATTTAGCCATAGAGAGACAATAACCTTGAGGAAGAAGGATTCTGGAAATAATGGATCTAAAGTATATAATTGAGTCTATATATTTTCTTTTATTTAATCCACTTGATGTCAAAACTATAATGAAACTTAATGAAATATTTTTTATATGGTTGATGAATAATGGTTTTTCTATTAAATTATTTTTCTCAAAGTTGGATAGAGGAATTAATTTAGTTAAATTTCATAAAAATAATTATTATCAATTCTTCAAATGTTGAAAAATACCACAAAATTGAGTTCAATTGGAGGATTAAATGGGTTTTCCTCGATCAATATCCATAATAAAAAAATTTAAACACCAATGCCTAATAAATTATATTAATCTGAGTTTAGGTGGGTAAGAATCTTTAGTAATGTAGTAATTATCTATCTTAATCTCAATATATGAAGATAATTGGGAATTTTCCAATAAAAACAAAAACATTATGTTATGAGATATAGAGAATTATGAAACTGGGTGGAATATTAAGCCTCAAGACCAAAGTAAACTTTTATTAATTTTTTAGGAAATACCACTTTGGGGAAATGTGTAAAACCACATAAGACCAGAACAACACTGCAATAAGAGACAACCAGAAAACCAAAACAAAACCATACCTCGCTGTATAGGCTTCCTAGCTAGATCATCCTAGTACTTCCAAGATAAGTCTCTCATATCAGCATCTGAGTGTGTGGTGATGAAACCCACTAACTTGATTTCAATAAAATCAATCAACTCAAAAAATTATTCCATGTCAAACGGAGGGACAAAATTAATGAATAAGACATCGAGTTGAGAGGTGTACCACACCATCTGTTCTAAGATGATATTCTATGGATATCTCCCCTGATCAATCCTATCCCACTCCTATGCTGTCAAGGAATCATACCCAAGTATTTCCTTTCTGATCTATTGTTTTGCAGCCTTTCCTAACTTAATAAACACTGCTATCATCTTGCTATTAAGAACCAGGGATCTCTTAGACTCTCTTTTTTGACCTTATAGTGATTCAACCACCTTTGAGGGGGTGGACTATAAGGTGATCATTGTAGTTAAGGATACCTTGAAACTTTGATATATTTCTCCCTGTGAAACACCCCTCTTCCCCATTTATCTAGTCAGCATTGGTTTAGGAAGGTAGGAGTAGTATTTTTATTTCTTATTCTTCTTCTTGACTGAGGCTGAAAAGTCCCCAGAACCCCAAATATCATTTTTCCCCTTTTTCCAGCCTAAATAGAAATAACCTTCAATGAGAACACCCTCTTCCCAGTCATAAGTAGAAGTGTATACTTCATCAACCTCTCCACCATTAGTGGGAATAACTTCTGGATAAAAGTTCTTGTCCACCACCTGACCAGTTTCAATACCTCTAACTCACTTCTTCTTCTTTATAGATCATGTTGATTTACAAAAATTATCCTCTTTTTATCCAAGGAAAACCTCTACTAGGGGCCCAAATTAATTGGAAAATTATACCCCTATGGGTACCTCAACTACTCGTTGATCATTAAGACATAAATTTTATATTCCCTTATTTTACTTCTTGTTGAGGGGGATTAACACCACCCCTTGGATGTCACTTATCTTAGACTAACCCATAACTTTTAGAACTCCATCCAAAACTATAGGATTCCCTTAATAGTTATTGTTCTTAGAATACTCATGATTACATCCCATAAACTCCAGTGGAGGGACCACTATCTCACTAACCACCACCCCACTCTTTTGGAGATTGCTACCCACCAACTGTGGGTTAGGGTTTTACCATGACCCAAAATAGAACTCAGGTTGTAAATAAACCAAAGAAGGTTATAAATTTAGTTGAGAAGCACCCAATACATCCCTAACCTCACTGATAGTCCATACTTGCTCCACTTCATCCATATGAGACACAATGAGGAGTTTTCTGAAGATGACCCTGTAATAATATACCGAAGCATGTCATTTATAAAAACAATTTACATAGAAAACAGGGAATTATTTTTAAATAATTTATTGTTTGAAATGATATTCCCCTATAATAATTATCTAAATTAAATCAAGTATAGGTTTGGATAATTCATATTCCACAAATAGGTGTGCATAAGTAGGTTGCTGCAGCAACATCGAATGTAGATCCAAGCACAAGAATCTACTACAAGAATTCCCAACTATCCTCAAAGTAGAAATATTGAAAAAGTTAAGGGGTAAAATTAGAAGAATAACCCACATCGTAATCGAAGTTGGATCCTAACCCATGTGACAATCAATTGACCATCAAAATAAAAAGAATCAAAACAAATTGAAAAACTTGCATTGACACGACCATTCCCTCATAAAATCTTCCTCCTCTTGAAACAATAGTAAGAAATTATTAAAATCTATATTTTCAATCAAAAAAAATATTTAAACCCTAATATAACCTTACATGCAGTGCGGAGTCTTTGAAATATAGACATCTATGACTGAAGTAAACAACTAGTGCCAAGCCGATCCAATCTGAGGTGAGGGAAATTCTGAGGAGATCTAAACCAATGAAAGAACCTCTAAGAGACTAGGAACCTTTGGTCTTAACTCAATGGATGAAATATAGGAGCATTTAGCTTGAGTAGGAAGATGAATCTGAGATAAAGGAGATCTATCTCCCCTATTAGTGGGGGGAGGGGTCATCTCAACCGATATCAACCAGCTAGGTAATCATTGGGAGAGAGAGATAGAAAAAAAGATCCCCCTATATCCACTGTATTTGAATTTAATATGAAGCCTAAACCTCTATCACATTATGGTATTTTATTAAACTCTTTAAATTTATGAATTAATCATTTTAAAAACCAATTTTTGAAATTTGGTTTCTTATAACATTAATTTCATACATTCTTTCTCTCTCTACGTGAACTTGTTCTCTATGGTTTGTCTTGAAATTCCCTTGATCCTATCTAGTAATTAGGAGAGAGATATTTATGAATTTTTAAACTATAATTAATGATCATGATGAGTGAACTAATTTTTGGCATTGTTACCAGGAAATAGTGTGAATGGATTTGAGTATAAAAAGTTATTATTTGATGGTGTATAAGACTTTTCTTTTATCATTTCTATTTTCATTCTATTTATTTGATTTTATGAATTATATTATTTATTATTTATTTATATAATTTGGACCTTGTTGATGTATAGAAGATTAACTCAACCTCATAGAGGTGAGCATGACTTAGTTAACCTAAATCTGGAGATCAAAAGAACATTGGAGAGAATTTTTGGATAAGGAATGACAGAAATGTAATGTACTCAACCCTAGTGACCCAGAGATGATAGGTTATTTATTACATGGTAATCATATTACAAGAGATCATGTACCCAATTTCAAGGTTTAATAGTCCTTGATAGACTAAATATATCAATATTACATCACATTACAAACACAATATATTACATCATTCAAATACATATTATTTTTATTCAATTCCACCAATGGAGCCGATTTTACATTGTAGTCTTCTTTATTACCTAGGAAAATGGGAAACATAAAAAATGGTGATCTCAGATTCTTAGTAAGGGATGAATTACAATATAAGATAACATGGAATAAAAATGGCATAAATGAAATAACAATAATATATATTTAATTATTATATATAAATGTATACATAAGCATAACATAATAAAACGAAGTAAAAAATTAATCACATGGACAATAATATATGATCTCATAATTATGAGAATACATAATTTCAAACATCATAAATATACCATCAAAGACTTGTACCAAAAAATCATATATATGGTGTAGGAATACATCAAATACCTCCAGCTAATTGTCTCATTAGACTTACTGGTGTACTGAGGAGATATTTTAGGCTCCACTCATCACTTAATCTCTTCCAATACATTCTACTCAGAATGTAAAATTCTAGAAATCATAATCATACTATTAAGGGATCGTGCCAAAACATCCTACATAAAAGGGTAGGAAAACTAAAAATACCCAAGTTAGTTGTCTTATGAGACCTATCAGTGCACTAAGGGGCTATATAATTCTAGTCCCTTCACATCATATAAAAATCCAATTCATTCCATCATACACTAAAATACCATATTTAATTTTTGACACTCCCTTTTATAATGGGAATTAGGTGGAGTAGGTTCATGATGTGAAGCATATAATTATTCCAAGTATAGGCACCCTAGTGATTCACCCAAGTCTAGGAACCCTAGTGCTTTTACCAAGTCTAAGAACCTTGGTATTTACCCTAGTATAAGACTCCTAATATTTTGACCAAGTCCACATGCCTTAGTGCTTCAACCTAGCCACATTCCCTGTTAGTTAGCATGTAGTACACTAGTGCATCCATGCCATTTTATTAGGTACCAACTGGGAAAACCATGCACCTAGGTCACCTGTAGACTATTAATAGACCCCAAGGGGTCCTCATTTGTGACCTTTGTAATATAAAAGGATGCACTAGATCTATATTCACCCAAGTCCTATTTTCCCCTTTAGGTGTGTTATTAAGCCTAAAACTAATAAAAATAATAGAGATTTTGGGGTAATTGAGTTACCAGATGAATTAACACACCAAATCCTTCACGAAACTCCACTTTGACCCTAGTCCTCCAAAACTAGGGTGAAGGACACCCTTGATAGAGACTCACTAGAGTACCACTCACCATGGTCATCCTTATAAATCTCTTCACTAGGGTGAACACTTTCCTAATTCTCCTAAATAAGGGCGAAACTTCACCTTAACCTTCAACAAGGGTGGCACTTCACCCTAACCTTCAACTAGGGAAATATTTTCCCCTAACCCATCACTAGAGAGACCCTTCACCCTAGTCTTTTAATAGGGTTACCCATTCTCTCTAACCCATTAATAGAGATACCCTTCACCCCAGTCCTTTACTAGGGTACCCCATTCACCCTAACCCATCATTACAGTGACCATTCACCCTTGTCCTTCATTAAGGAACCCAATTCACCCAAGTCTACCACTAGTACAAAACTTCACCCATATATCCTTATCCATTACACATGACACTTTCCCAGACACCTCATTTACTTAGTTTTCTCAAATAGGTTAAAATGATTTCCCAAAAGACCTTATAGACACCCATTGGCCTAAATAAACTCATTAACAGGTAAAATTATCTTATTACTCCTTGAAAACTTCTTGAGGTAAATGATTAGATCATGCACACTAGCATGAAACCATCGATCATGTATCCCCTTGATAAAAGGTGCTTCCTAGTTTTACTCCCTAACTGATTGGGTCCTCAGTGGGTTTACAATCATGTATCCCTTTGATAATGATGGTATTTATCATGAAGACACCAATGAAGCTACCCCTAGATCATGATTCTCATCTTGGATACTGAAGTTTCATGTCGAATGACCTGTTCCACTCAATGATCCATGCATTCATGGGTCTCTTTTTTATTTTTAATCCCCAAACATATTCCCATTAATGATTTCATCACTAGGAGTCATCAATGATCCAAGGAAATCCATACTTGTGTAGTATATGCATAATCCCCAACCTCTTTCCCATGGGGATATATTACCTATGAGTTTAGTTATCCTTCTATCTAATTATCAGTCAGTAGAAGATATATTCTTGCATGGGCCTCTTCTTAAGTGTAAGACCCAAAATATGTTAAAAGGGCCTCCTACACAGTAAGACTTGAAATCTTGCCTTCACCTAACTCACCTAAAAAGTCATACATATCCAGGTATCATCCATGATAATTTCACCCAATCACTAGTTGAGTGACGTAAGTATAAGTCCTAGACATCCTTCTCAAAAGGCTATATTCCCTGCAAGATAACCATACCTTCTCCTATTTCATTGATAACAAATAGGATGAACTAGAATGGTCCATTCATGCATAATACCCACTCAATACTCTATTTTCACCCCTTTTATGACACATACATCCTAGTTACATGATGTAAAACTACATGACAACATCCTTACCACAAGATGTTAAATTATACAGTGTTTTCCTATTAAATGACCTTAAACTATACAACTCAAACTATATGATATTTGATTACTATTAATCATGATACAAAGGACAACTCTTTGATGTTAAAACCCAACAACATCTCAAGATATACCTTCATCAGGCCATACCCCCTTTGAATATTATATCTTAACTAAGTCATTTTACCAATGAAACTTATCTTCTTCAGGCTATATTCTATGTAATATCCATCCTCACCTAGCCATATCCCTTATGATTCATACCACTCTTTTTCGTTCCATATTCCCAATGATACATATAATCTTACCACAAAGGTCCATATTCCCTATAATATAAACTTCCTCAAATGGCTATATTCCATGTGGGAAGAACCGTAAAGGGACACTCATGTGTAATTACCACACCAACCATTGTTAGGTATATTTTTTACTTGTAGTTTTCAGGTCATGAATTCTTACTTGTTCATGGATGCATAAAATTAAAAGGAAACATTATGGTCCTTATCACATAAATCTAAAAGTTATGATGTGTCATGTTAAGTGGCACCAAACTATGTGGGTTATGATTACCTTCATAGGAATATATAGGAAGCCCCTATCAGGGGTTTGATCCTAACTCCATAACACTTACTACCTCCCTAGACAACAATAAACCCATATTTATTATCTATGTGGCTTTAAACCAAAACATCATTAACTAATAAGAGAAAGATGGAGAACCTATAATATATAGAGTTGTTCACATCGACACATGGTTTTAATCAAATCATTAGAACATTTTTAACTAGTATCATGTTGGGGAATGGGAAGGATTCATGAACATATCTTAAATATATAAGAGAGTTTTAGAGTAGGTAATAATTCCTCCCTAAAGAGTGTGATGAGCCCAAACTCCCATCCTCTTGACCAATGAACATCCTAAGTGTTATTGGTAAAGTCCTAGTGACTAATTTAATTTTCAAATCAAGTCTACAATGACTCAAAATGAATGAGATTGGGGAGAACTTTAGTGTTTTCATTGAAAAAATGGTGAATCTGATGTGAACCCTTTTCATATGAAAGCAATTAATCGAGCATGATTTTACTTTTGATATTGAATTAATGAGTTTTATCATTGGTATTTTTTTAATCTTTTTAGGACTTCTAGAAACTCTTGTAAGATCCCCTTTCGACCCAAATAAATGTCATTATCAAAACCTCATACATACACCTTAGTTTCCATGAAGGCTATGTCCCTAATGATCATGAGGATGCTATCACTGACTCAATGCATCCAACAATAAGTGGTGAATGGGTTTTTAGGGTGTAATGCCTCAATGGTACTATCCCCACCATGGAGGTGGCCTAGGAGAGCCTCTAAATAACCAATCTCCACATAAATTCTCACCAAAAAAGTATCGCAACATAGCTAGTGGCACTAAAATCCACCTCCAACCACGTTAGAATCCCGTCTTCAAAGTATGAAAACACCCACCTCCCTTATTTATGGGATATATAGAAAGAGGAAGTCATGAACTCCCCATAGTTTAGGAGATGAAAAAGAGGGATCCTTTTCATCATTGAAACTTCCAATATCGTGAGGACCCCTTCTCATGAATCATCTGAAGAGGCTTCCTAGAATATCCTAGCCCTAGCCACTCAGACCCAAGAACCTAGGGGGAGGTCCCTATAGGAGTAGAAGACCACGAAAGGTAGGGATTAGGCCTATATACCCATTCCCGCCAAAGGAGATAGTATTTATATTATTACGACCACTGAAGGGCAGTCCTATATTATCGATCATGCTTAATAAGCCTACCAGCATATCTTAGAAATATCAGAGGAAGAACACCTGCATATTTTAGTGACACTCTAGGATAAATCCCATATCCTTTCCCTCATAGATAAAGTCTTTCAAAATATTCAGATGGACAATGGATTACTATAATGGGATTATGTACCCACTCCCATTGAATAGTGGGTTAATATTACTATTCCTACTATAGAAGCCCATTGACATATTCTGATGGAAATGGATGGGTTGGTTTATATCTATGATTCCTCATACCCACACTCCTAGAATCCAATTCAAATAGAAACATTATTTATATTATAGTTTGTAAATGAACTAAAGTGACCCAATTTTAACCATTGATAACGATAACATCACTAAAAAATATTGAGTCCCTTATATCTGAAGGACCTTTTAGGTTTAGAGTTTTAGAGAGTTAAGGAAAAATTTTAACTGATGAAGCCCATGTTTATCTCATCAAATGGATTTTTCCCACCATATAAGAAAATACTTAATCTATAATAATTTTTAAATATATCCCATAAAATTATCTATGAAAGATATTCTATTAGACATATCATGTGTAATACATTTCTTCAGAACTTGGGAAAATAAAGGCATAAGAATGGGTGATATCAAATGTGTACTAAGGGTAAACATAAACGATAAAAATCAAAGATAATAAGTGAGAATAAGATGAATGTTTTCGATATAGATTCATATTTACAATCATTTTGATTCAATGTATACCTTATTTTCAAAGGCTAGAGGTTACTAGTACTTCACTAGTGGCATATTGGAAAATTTTTTGGTTGAGAGGATGGGAGGTCATGCTCATAAAACCCTTTTGGGGGGAATTATTTCCTACTATGGTACTCTATTATATATTTAATACATGTTCATGAAACTAACCCAGTAATATTAGTAAGACTACTAGTTACCCTCATGAATGATGTTCGATTGATTGTAGAATGATACTTTAGTTTAAAGCCTCTTTATCAGGGAAATCTAGAATTTAGTGTCATCTAAGGAGATAGTTGGTACTTAGTGATGGGATTGGTCCCATTGAATGGGTTTCCTATGTACCCTTGTGAAGGGAATAAAAGACCACATAATTTTGTGCCACTTAACGTGACACATCATATCTTTTAAGTCTATATGACAATGAATGATCCATAAAGTTTAACATCACACAATATGGAAGATTAGGTGAGAGGTTCCTATTAATAACTGGTGTGGGACTTGTGCATATACGGACCATTTTGGTTGACTCTAATGGGAATATGGTCTAGTGAGTATGGGGTTCCATGGAGAATATGTCACAGTTGAGGAAATGTGATGAGATGCATGAAGGGAATATGATCCTCTAGGCAGGGGGTATTGTTTTACTGGGGACATAGTTTGACATAGATAATTATTAGGGAATGTGGACCTAGATAAAATATAATAAGACTTAGGGGAAATATATCTCCTCAAGTTGTGAATAATATATTGTTAGGGGTATGGTCCAACAAAGGAATATATTCCTCATAAGAGTATAGCCCACCGGGGAATTTACATTACAATGAAGATATGGGGACATTGGGTTCAAACCTTTAAGAGGTGTCCTACATATCTTGTTGGAGATAATACTTACATCCAATGTAGTTCAATTATCATATGGTATAACATCATGTGACTAGGATTTATGTCAAATAGTTTAACATCATGTTGTGGGGATATAGGAGATGGTAAATTATCCTTAAAATAACTAACTGTAACCTCTAAGTCCACATGAGTCATGCTCAATGTGATAAATAAGAGGACATAGATAGATAGTTATATATATTGAGTAATTAATGATTCCATGAGTGATATGGCCCCACAAAGGATATTCATATGGATCTTATAGAGAAAATGGACCTCAGGACAAGTTACAGGCCCTCACATGGAATATTATAATGTGAAATATATATGGGGATATTTGGCGATAATATCATGAAGGAATTATGGTTTTCATGTAGAATATATCCATTTTAAGATATGGGATATGGTAATGTATTATATATGGAGCTCGATCCTTGAAAATTCATCCTACATATCCTATTTATAATAGGAATTAGAGTATATGTAGTTTATATGGTTTATTAGGAATATAACCCTCTAAAGGAAGAGAATATATAGTTGGGGATTACACCTAGAAAAGAGACCCAATTTTATAAATGTGTGTTGAAAATGGTGTGATCAATTTAAATCTCCCATCCCACATGAGTCATGCTCAGTGTGAGAAATAAGAGATATAGGAGGACCAGGTTCATTGAACGAGAGCATGACACATGATTTGAATAAGGAATACACACCAGGGCTTCCCAAATATCATTTTATCTCTTTATTGTGTTGATGATTTTTAATTTATGAAACCAATAATGGGAACCTCTTGGGTATCATATTTTAATCAATACCTTATCCACCTATTTTCCTACCTATTTCTAGGCCTAGATGGGGTACAAGACATGGAGGTAGGAGGAGAGTGATATCCTATAAGAAATACTTGGGTATTAATCTAGGATGGGTTCCCTTATATGACCCAACCCATTCAATAAATAAGATATCCATCATGGGATGAAATAAAATACTTTGGTTCCTTCTCAATAGATACCCTTGTTATTAATGGAATACATAATTATGAGTTCCATAAGGGTTCTACGCATTTTGGGTGACATATGGGAGACTCCTTTTATCAATGGAATTCAAAATATAAGGGGTGAATACTAATACACATACACTGATCATGAACATTGGAAAACTTTGGAGGAGGTTTCAATTTTACCGTTTTGGGGCTTTGGCCCTGGTGAATGAAGGCTATGGGGATCCTATGGATAACCAAAATGAGTAATGGGAATATTATGTTAGAATCCCACCCACCAATTGGGGAGGGTGTATTATATGAAGGTAGGATCCTAGGTAAGGTAGTCACAAAAGGGGCACCACAAGAGGGGCACTGTGGAGGGGGAACCACAAATGGGGCATCACAAAAGGAAGTGATCACATAGTTGTATAAAGGTAATCACCACTTGATCGCATAATGCCTCCATTTTTTATCTGTGAAATGATGATTGGATCATGTGGAACAATTCATATGGATTTATTATCATGGGAATAGATCATTCATTAATCTTATATATTAAATTTTATTCTCTAGAGTTATTATTTGTTTTTGGGATTGGGTTTTACCTATGGAATTTGGAGTTTCCAGATGCGAAAACTTACCCCACTACTTTCCTATTTCATCTCTAGGTTTATATTCCTTTCTACATTAGTATCTTTGTCTCTCTCCCCCTTTTTATAAATGGAAATCATGTTTTTATAGGCAAACCCAAGTGACGTGTCATGGGAAGCTGATCAGGCATAAGGAAGCTTCTTGGAGTTCCATCGAGTAAAAGGGATAACTTGTGTGGCTGTATAAGCTTGAACGACTATGGAGGAGGCCCATCATCGAGCTGTAAAATGGAAAACATATCACATGGATGCATGATAATCCCATGTAAAATGGTGGAGTATTGTGGAAATGTGATGGGAACACATTATAGATATAAAAAAAATTAATTTGATCTCATGAAGTCAGGTGACTTCATGTGATAACCCTAAATTTGAGCCATGTGTGAGGGAGGGTATCACAGAGTGGAATAATAGTTCTATAAAACCTA
Source organism: Viscum album (assembly GCA_963277665.1). Classification (NCBI taxonomy): domain Eukaryota; kingdom Viridiplantae; phylum Streptophyta; class Magnoliopsida; order Santalales; family Viscaceae; genus Viscum; species Viscum album. The sequence continues at coordinate 1,887,006,734 of OY728132.1, forward strand.
TATTCTCCTATATTCGTGATTGATTATTATGGTTGATGACTTTTTTGATCAATTTAAAAATTAACTAGGTACCTTTATTCCAATATCCAACTTATTGGGAGTCACTTTTTTTGACAAATCATGCATTAATAAATGCCCCCTTTTAAATTGGGTTGGATTGGAATGATAAGAAACCATTTTTGAGGAGTTTGAATCCAGTGTGAGGTCCTTGTAGTATAAGGGTGGTCAAACCCTATAAATAATGTGACATGGGGTGCTCATAATTACCTATGAAAATTCAAATAATTATCTGATCTTTAGAATTTTCTTCATGATATTAGTTGTATGAGATATTTGTATGAATGAGCTGCATGAATCAACCATGTGATAGGAACCACATGAGACAAACCATGAAAGTGTAACCATAAAATAAAAACTATGAAATTATAACCACATAATACCAAAAGGTAAATTACAAGGCTCTCACAATCTAAATCTTGTGGTTATGGAGTTTCATCAATGTGATGATCGCTCAAACCACACAAGGATCACATGATGAAATACACTCCACCATTTCTTATATCTTACATATATATAGTTTCCTTTTTGTGTAGTAAGTTTAAATATTTATGGTTAGGAAGTGGTTTTAAGGCAGATGGAGATGGAAAATAGTGTGCGCTTGGGTTAATGAAAACATATTCCACCATCACACACCTTTCCCATCAACCTCCTAAGGATGAATCTTTGGGACTAACCACTATCATATTAGATTCCATTTTATGGATTTATAATTCTAAATTATACTCCAATTTTAGTTCCCAAAAAAGGGAACCAACCACCCCATTGTATTATTAGGCACCAGGAAGTGATTCATTCCAACATATCACCATTTGGTCATTTTATTAGGGAAGATGATCATATAAAAGGCTTTATTTTGGGATACAATCCATTAGAACTTGAATAATAGTGAAATGAACTTAATCTTAAGACTCATGTATATAGATCCATTATCAGAAAATCATTAACTAATTAGAGGTTTGGATGGTCATAAAACTAGGATTTTCATTCAGAATGAGATTTTAGCATGGTTGGGGTTGACCTTTATGGGTCTAACAGACCTATAATGAGTTTGAGGTAGAGATGAAAGCTGTAGATGTTTATATGGCCATATGTATTTAATAGTCTCTTTCTTATCATAACTCCTACCTTATCTGAAACCTTATGATAAAATGGATCATGGACACCAAAACTTTCCATATAATGTATGAAGATTTTAGGTTGAGCCTTAGGTATGTGCACATGATCAACAAAGATCTAAATTTAGGAGACATCTATGACGAATTCATCCCTTTAGGATTTGAATGAGGTGATTATAAGAGAACCCCTCTAATAATCAAGGATCTGCTTAAGCTAGTGAGTAAACTTCTAGGAAGTTACTTTCATCCAAGGGTTGATGTCCTTTTTTGAATATGGGCATACCAGTTTATTAAGAATAATAGAAATGATCCATGGGAGAAGAGGCTCAAAGTTTTTTTGACTCAAAAATATCATGGGGTAAAATATGCTTACTGAAAAAATGTAGAATAAATTCAGTTCAACAGTTAGGGATGGAAGGCCACCTCTTGATCTTATCATTTGGTCCTCTTAGCTACTTTCTTGGAAATGTTTTTAAGTGGATATCTTCCCCCATTTTGAGAATCAAAGACTGAGGTAAGGATAAACATATTCATGACGAAAAAAAACTAGAAAGTGAAAAAATGATAGTTTTGTATGTTATTGTTTTTGAAAAGTTACATCATTAGTTGGGTCATGTTTTCAAAGGAAAAGCTCAATTCAGACTCATATAGCCTTTATAGGTTTTATGGGGATGGATGAAAACACATATGGGTGGATACAAATTCATAAAAATTTAAGAGATTCTTGATGACCAGTTCAACACTTTTCTTTAGATAATCTATTGAGTTTAATCAAGAACCCTAATAGACTTAGAAAATAAGAATAAGTTGAATCAACATGACTAGTTCATCTTCACGTATTATAAGTTCTCAACTGTAAATATTATTTATAATGCGACAGATGATCATAAAGTACATTCATATTTTATATATGTTCAATAAGTAATATAGGCTTCCTAAATAGATGGTAAAATTATATGTGATATCCATGTACACTATAGATTCAAGATACAGTTTAGGTTCATTTAGAATAAATTCCCAACTCCTCCAACAAGTGTATGAATTAAGAGACACCCAATTATAGTACGATAGTTATGGTTAATGATGGTTAGGGAGGAGATATGTATTCAAGTGAGATTCCTTCCCTTAGAATCTTCCATTAGACTTAAATAGAATTATTCAGATACTTGGGTCTATTTATATCTCGGTGAGAAGCTAGCGAAACTGGTGATAAAAATCAAGGGTGACTCGGCATCATAGACTTCAGTAGAGGCATTGAAACCCAAAAAGTGACCCCTTCCATGGAATAATCCATACCCAATGATGTTAGGTAAAAAAATAAGGTGTTTAGACTCACCCCCCTTGATCAGTGTGGGGGCTTCATCTCTATTTATCCTTGTCACAACAACCTTTCTAGATACTTGGAAGTATTGATATTCCTAGAGGAAGATCCATTTTTCTAAAGAAGCCTAGAATATAATCCAAGTGGAGGAGATTTGCCTATTGGGATTTGGTCATGTAACTACTCCTAAGAATATATCATTCTAGGAGAATCCTAAATAATTATGGATTTATCTTAAAGATATAGATAGATTTATCCACTCATACATGGTTAGGGTTTACTCCTTAGGCTGAGTGATAAAGATGATGAGGTTGAGGGAAGAAGAGACTGATTCTAAGAACGATACAGAATGTCCATTTGTTATGATTTTATATTTTACTATTAATGTGATACTGATTTTTGTTAAATCCTTACTAGAGGCTGAAGATGAACAAACAAAAATTCCTTCCCTATAATATTCTAAAGTGGGAATAATGACTGGGGTAGATTCTACTGATAAAGGATCGATAGAAGAAAGTTACCTTAACATTACAGAAATGGTTGACCCTATAAGAGAATTCCTCCCTCAACAGCCACCAGCTATTCCTTTTATGAAATTATCCTTGTGGGAAATCACTTAGCGAAGGCAGGAAAAGAGGTTGATGATACATCTCCACTCAGGGGTAGAAGAGGGACCCACAAATCGAAGGAGATTGTAGTCGACTGAAGATCCAATTTCCTTGATCATTTTTCCTCTAGAGGGGACTTCCTTTAGGTTGAAGGTGGGAGAACATTAGGGAAGAGTGCCGAAACCCCAAGATCAACTAGCCTCTGTACTTCTGGGGGGGGGAGCATAGAAGTGGCAGAGAATGAGGAGGAAAAATGTAAGGAGAAGGATTGGTATCTAATCATTATTCCTTGTTCATTACTTTTTCCCATAAAGGGTTGGTAGACTATATCATGGGATATAATGACCTAACTAATTATCCAGTCACTATATTTGATGTAGTTGAAGCATCCATGCAAGAAGTTTTATATACCTTGAAGCTTGGAGATTAATTTTTCTATTTTTTTTATATGTAAATTCATTTATGCTTATCAAACTTCTTATTAATCTCTTGAAGTTTGTGGGACTAACTTTCCCAAGTTAGTAGAGTATTTTAGGCCGACCATCCTAATAGAGGATGTGGTTCCTTCAATAGTGGAAGAAAATAAAGTGACTATAACAAAGGTGGGGGAGCCCTATATCCCAGTGAAGGAATTTCCAAAAGGGGAGATACACATCTCACCTAATATAGAGGAAGTAAATGTTTCAACTAATGAGAATAAGTTTTTACATTTTCATCTATTTCTATCCTCTACTTTCCATTATTAAAATCTAGGTGTTCATTCTAGTGATTCCTACATAGATACCTAAAATTTAAATAATTATGGTCCTAATATCTCAATTGATTGATATAGTAAGGATATAAACTAATGTAGAGAAAATTACCTCTATTTATACCAATATTAGAACTTGATTGAGAAATCTAGTTCCTGAATACATACCCCCATCTATGGGTGTCTTTGAATCAAACTAGAAATCTCAAATCTCCTTCTATTCCACCCACCATACTATTTGGATATATATATATATAGGATAATCTTAGAGACTCCTCTAGAATATTTTCCTTCACAACTCCATAGGGTGTACAACATGTTCACCATAATGGGATATGATAAATTTGACTACTAGAATATTCATTATACCATAAAAGAGATCATACAATTAAATGAATAGGATAAAAAGTAAAAAAAACTTCTTATTAGGGCTAGACTATCAACAGATTTCACTGGTCTTCAAGCTACAATATCTTAACCAGAATCATGTTATGATGAAGAGGTGATTAAGTATCAATGCCAAATTGATGAATAATCCTTTTAGGTGATATTCCTTAAAAAGGATATGGATATATCCAAATAGAAATTGGTTGAGCATCACTAATTTCTCTAAGTGATCTGTGCTCAAGGAAAGGAGGGTGTTGAATTTGCGGTGGAATTTTTTTTCCTTGATGAAGAGGCTTGAGTCACCATGCTTGATAGTCTTTAACATGAAATCAATGTGGCCTAAAATTACACCCATCACATTTAGACATTTGTTTATGTAATTTTTTGATATGATTCTTATCGAAAGAGAGACTTTATCCTATGGAGATTCCTTTTTTTTCCTCTAATGAATAAAAATAAAATTTTCATGTATATTTTTTTCAAGCCTTTAATTTATATCCTAATCTAATCAACATTTCAAAACAACCTATGAACTTATGGATGATAAGAATCAATATAATCTGAATTCATTTGGATAAAAAATTTGAAAAAGGGATTTGACTCGACTTCTACTGGGGTTGTATTGGGAGACCCCACGAGTCTTTTGATATTTTATTTTATTTTTCCATCCTACATTTTCCTAGGATTTATATGGGTGAAGCCTAGCAAGAAATAACTTGGATTTTTTCTAGTCCACCTCTTTTTGGGCTTTTGTCTTGACAAGTCTTATGCCTCTTTCACTAATAGTTTGAGGTCATACAATTTAGACCAATGGGGTGGGATATCCTTTTATAGATAGATTAGATCAAAACCCAATGTGAATAGAAGGATAGGAGGCCTAATAAGCTCATTTTTAGGATAATTCATCTCATGGGAGGTGGTGCACACAATTTTAAGATCATGATCCTTAGACCAGTGTATTAAATAGTACTAGATCATGCGACAGAGGTAAAAAGGTTCAAGAATGACATATAATATTCTTTTATACCATTAGGATGATATTATTTTGGTTGATTGGATGAAATGGGGGGCACATATTCAAGGCTGTATTATTGCATATATACATAGTCAAACAAAAGTGTCCCTTGGAGTCAGGTATAACCACTACCAAAATCTATAAAAGGTTATGAAGACTCAAACACTCAAGGAATGAATTTGGTTATGGAATAAGGGTGCTAAAGAAGGGTTTGGGTACCATAAAAGAAATGTTACTGTGTACTGAACACATCATCAATGTGAAATAAATATAACAAATCATCGTTCTAAATTTTACCTGGATCAGTGGATCCAATGAGAAAAACTCAAATTTTATTAGTGTTTTGTGGTAGACCTTACAATATTTTCTTCTTTTTTAAATTACACTCTATATGTTCCCTAATCCTTGAAAATTATAGGATTAGTGAGTAAATAAATGAATTTTTTCTCAGACCTACCATTTTGAGTTTTTGGCCTCACAAGTTTTATTTATCTTTCACTATCAGTTTAAGATCATGTTATTTGGAACATCAATGGATAGTGTTTAAGGTTGAAAAAATTTGAATAGAGTGCATATATTTTATGGTCCTGATACTTAAACTATTGCGTGGAAGGAGTGAAAAACCCCTATTTGGATAGTGGTGGTTCTCAAGAATTGAGGATACCCCAATATCTCTAGGATAAGGGATGATGATGAAAACATAAGACAAAAAACAAGGTTTTCATATAAAAAGTGATGAAATGGGATAGGTATAAGAAGGGAGACCATCGATCATGTTTAGATGATGGGTCCTATTGTGATGATATCAGGAAAAACATAGGTTGGAGGTCCCTCCCCTCAGGAAGATATGATTATGGTTAACGGGATAAAATGGGCACACATATACTGGTCCATATTGGGCTATATATGCATATTAAAACACAAGTTTCTATTGGATTTGAGTATATTCTCTACTAAAAGCTATGGAAGTTTATGAAAATCTAAGAAACTAAAAACAAATAAATAAGAGATAGATGGTGAAAGCATTTTATATTTGAACTTATCATATCAAAACTGAAACTATCTTTTGAAAAGGAGTAGAAATGAATTGTGGTTTGTGGATGGGTCTAGAATGTATGTTCAAGATGTCACTACATATCCTAAATCAATCAATAATAAATCCACATGTAATTCTCAAATATGCATCCCTTGTATAGATCTAAATCATGTATAAGGTAAATGGGAATTTATATATACATTTTTTTGAGATTGTAACTGGGTTTAGGACTGAAGATCCAAGCATCACTACATGTCTTGAATGAAAAAGAACCAAGACACACATAGTTCCTAGAGATGTCACATATATAGATCAAGATCATATACATGGGGAATACATTTATTTCTTTAGAAATTATGGCTAGGACTAGGACTGAAGATCCTACCATCACTACATTTTCTACAGGAATAGGAATCAAACCACACATTGTTCTTAGATATGTCCATTACATATACTGTGATCATATGTTGGGGAAGATTCATTTATGATTGATGATATTTTTGACTTTTCCTAGGATAATAGATCCCAGTGTCACTATATATCCCATGATATGGGAATCAAGCCACATGTAGGCCTCAAATATGGTACTATGTAGATAGGACTATTACATATGGATGGGGGCATTTCTTTTTCTACACAGATCTGGATCATGAACAGTGAATAACTAAAGAAGCAGTCTTCCAGATTAAGAAGGTGGGAAACTTGATGCGGATGATATCTCAATGTTAGGATGAGGTAAGATAAGTTTGTCCTAGTGTAGGGTTACTAGTGAAAAATCAACATGATATGGTAAATACATACGAGGTATCTTATGATCATTAAACATGGAATAATATTCTCATTAAATAGGATAAGGCTATAATTTATTATCTTATGTTGAATATGTTTTTATGCAGCTTAATTTCATGCAATTATGATGTTATGTTATATAGTTTAAAGTTTTGTAGCTTGGATGTGGGTAGTGTGGTGTATCATGTGAATTAATTCTTAAGTACCCTGGTGGGTGTTACATGATCATAATCCATGGTGATAAGGGTATAGGAACCATTAGGGTAAACCTTATATATTATATCAGGTCCTTTCCCTTATGACTCTAATATTGGATACTTTTTCCCTGGTATCATTAGGGTTCTGAGAGCCAATGCAATCTATCCCTATATAAACAAATGGAGGTGGACCTTCTTATTGAAGGATCTCAAGACTCTATTGTGAAAATTTCTATATTATGAAATGTATGAAACCTATTTTCATTAAGTCACTCCAATTTATCCAACCACTTTTGGGACTATCAATCTTCAGTTAGCTGGTTGTATATGGTAGTGCACAATGAGGGAAACTGTACCTTGATGGGAAAGACTACCTCTGTCCTATATACAAGTGAATATGGGGTTTCTTGTGTGGTAGTGTGGGTCATGGTGGAATAGGTCCATAAATCATGAAAAATATCATCTATCTAGAATTTCATATTTATATCCATCATCTTATGAAGAATATTAGTTAGAATCTTTTTAAAGGATTATATCTATCCATTTTTTTGCGGCATAATAGTATGAGGAATGGTCTTACTGGATTTTATATTTTGGATATAATCCCTTTAACTTATAAGAACATAATTTGGTGCCATTTCCATCAATATTGTGTGGGGGAAACCAAATATTGTGATAATATTTGACTTCATGAAGATAATGATGTTATTCGTCCTGAATACTTTGAGTAGTATAGCCTCAACCCATATGGAAAAGAAGTCGATGACGGTAATGATGTATTCAAACCACATTACTATAGTTGACGGATATACCCCCATGACATACATTCCTCACACGATAAATGGATAGGAGTATTTGAAAACATGAAACAACTCTGGGGTCTGGTGGATAAAATTGGGGTGTACCTGTCACACATGGAGTTTTCTGGTGAATTTGACACTATCTTATATAATCATTGGATAGAAATATCCAAGCCCCTTGATATGATGGGAGATATTGGTTTCTGATTGACGAGAACCATATAATTTGACATGAACCTCTTGCATGATGACAAGGATGTATGTTCCTTCGATGTATCTGAGGATCACTATATCAAAGCCTCATTTATAGTGGACTCCTTTTGTATTTGGGTCATCTTGAAGAATGAAATTCATGACTAACATTAGATTTGTTCTTTATTGACTCAATATGATTTAAATACCCTTATTCTAAGATAGTATGTTATGGGGAACATATATCCATTAGTGAAATCACATTATAGGGATATCAACTCATCGTTCTCTAGAGAAGTACTAATCTCATTTATTTTCCACATTTTAAGTTTGATGACTAGAGAGATGATCTTATGATATGCAATGTGAATAACTATTTCTTCCTATTCAAGATCTTATAGGACCACAATGGCATATGATAAATCATGAGTGCGATCATTTTGGGATCATGAGACATGGGTTAGAGTTGGTTCCTAGGTGAATTATACCATTAGTTAGGAAACATGATCAAATAGAGGGATCAACTCCTCCCTTTTAATGAAATATTCATCCTTTACTTGCTTAATCACCATCTCTAAATCACCTTAAATGTGTAATCATGCTACAAAAAATTGAAGATCTAGATCCAAGATGACAATAAAGGCTTGATACTCTACTTCATTAATAGTACATCCTTCTAAAAGCATAAATGAATATGGTAGGACTAATTTAGCTAAGGAGATGAATACGAAACCCAAAATAGCATGATTTTATTTCAAGTCATCTATTATTTTCCCAAATGGACTCCTAGAATATCCATAAAATTATATCTCCCATATTGGGGGGGGATGTTGAATGAGAAACATTTCTTCATTGGGGTGTTCTTTATCTATTGGTGTATTCTTTGAGAGTGGATGCGGTGTGAGAAAATCTGCTAATGCCCATCCCTTGAATACTTTTTGAGATATGAATATCACATAAAACTATTATAGTATGACTTCTCAACAAGCTGGTCGACTTTTTAGAATTGGATGAGTGAGGATATATTTGAGTGGGTTGATATGGGACAATAGATGGAATTCATGGTGCTAAAAATAATTCATGAGATTCTATACTACAAAGATCAACTTAATTTTTTTTTGATGTTGAAATATCACGTCTTGGCTTTGATCATTGTCTTGATAAGATAGTGTAAGTTGTTTTCTTTGCATACATCATTCTTATGGCCAAGGATTATGCCAAATGGATGCTCCTGAGCTTCCACATATGGAATGAGTGGTTTACCTTCAACAAGTGACATCATGATTGGTGAGTGTAGAAGATACTACTTGAGCCTATTAAAGGATTGTTTAGGAGAGGTCATTTGAGAAAGATACCTGTTGAATATCACCTCCTCAAAGGACCCCTTAAGGAACATGGAATTGGTATTTGGGTGAGATAAAAAAAATAGAAGTGGGGAGTGTGGGTAGTATAGGGTTTGGAAGATATTTGAAGAGCTTAAAGTCTTTTGAGGATAAAGGGGGTGGTGAAGAGTGGTATTTATACTTGAGGGGTGGTTTTGATTAAATAATGATTATTTTATATTTAAATCCAACCACATTTGGGTGGAAATTATTATAAGGAATTAGATTAATAATTAATGTTGCAAAGGTTGGTTAATTTCAATAAAAACATCAAAACCCTATTTTTTTTTGTTTTTAGGTATTTTATTCTTTTACCTTTTAACTTCAACCCTCTACATTATTTTACATATACTGTGGTAAATATTTTTTTTACCACAGTAAATATATTATGCATAAAAATGAATATGACCTTATAAAATAATTTTTACCTCATGATTATAAATATTTAATTCATTTTTAAAAATTCAAAACATAGAATTTAAAAAATTACATTTAAAATTAAACTGTAAAAACATAACGAAAAATATTTTTTGTTAGGAAAAATGCATTTTTAAGCCCAAAAATGTACTTATACCAAAATAAGGTATAAATATTTTTTAAATTTAATTAATTATATTATATCTAACTAAAAATTACTTAAGTTAATTTATATAAATTGAAAATCATTAAATGGATTTTAAATATAAATAAAATGATGGATTTATAAAAATCAGTAATTTTTTACTATTCACTGAAAAATTTAACTTTTCAAAAAAAATCAAAAATTCATCCTAAGATAATTTTTGCATGATGAATCTAAAAATAATGTTCATTTTATCAAATGAATTTTATAGAAGTTTAAAAAATTAATTATATTTATTTTCTCATAGAAAGCAGTAAAAATCATTTTTGAAGAAAACATATATTTGAAGAATAAAATTAATTTACTAAAAATTATGTGTTAATTTACTAAGAATAATTAATTTTTTATTTAATATTAACTTAATATTTATTTAATAATATATTTAATACTATTCAAACCTAAAAATATAATGGCTATTTTATAACGGTTGTGTTAAAATAATGATATTTTGAAGTTCATTTAAGCTCGGTGTTCTGTGCAATGTAAGCTATCGAACAGAGTGTTATTTTAAAAATCTTGGGGGTATTAAATTATAACTCCCTTAAAATTATTTTTTCCTTATAAATTCTTTACTCAGATGAAAAAATACGAGGATAGCTCTACCTCATCACATTCTCAGGTTACCACATTGCTTCGTCAAATTGGTGGTTTCACCATAAAACTTTAACCAGGTGAGTGGTCTTGTTTTATAGAGATTTATCTATATGATCCAGAATCTCTACCATTTATTATTCATAAGAAATATCATTCTTCGGTGGTACAATAATTGAGTTTAGTACACGTGAAGAATCAGGTATGTACTTCCTTATGAGTGATACATGAAACACATCATGAACTTAAGAGAGATTCGGTGGAAGTTCCAATCGATAAGATACCATCCTGATACGATCCAGAATTTTAAAAAAATAAAATCCTTTAAATTTTAAATTACACTTAAAAAATCAAAGTTTTATGTTTGAAAATTCCTTTTTGGGAAACCCACGTTGTAAAAAAAGGGTCAATAAATCATTCTATTAAAAAGAGGGAAAGTAAAATGTGAAGATCACAAAAAAACTAGGATTTTAATTAGAATAATATTAGAGATAAGTGAAAATATGGACATGAAAGATAATTATAACTATCAATTTAAAATATATAATGATATAGAACATGGTCATTATAAGGTTAATAACCACAAAACCATATACCAAATAGATCTAATAAAGGTCATTAATATCGTCAGAAATGATGATAATAGGATAACATTTTATTTCAAAATCCTTTGAGAAGATATAATTACTTGATTTAATCTCATAAGTAAAATATCACTCTTTGGATATTCCTTGATTAATTTTTTCTTCATTTATTACTCCAAGAAATGAAGTTAAAATTGTAATTTTTGGAGAACTAGGGGATCATAAGGTCTATAATGTGATGAAAAGTCATTCCTCATGTATCTAGTTATAATAACAAAATAGTTAGCATAGGTTATCTAATACACATAATTACTCATATGGTTAAGTAATACATTAATCATTAAAACCTCATCCAAATTTCAACATAAAAAATTTCATAAATAGTTAACCTTACGAACATTTCAAAAAAATTAAAATCCAAAACTTTCTAATAAAGTTCACTAAAATTTTAAAATCTAATTAATATTAATCCCCCAAAAAACTTGATATAGCTCTTAATTGTCACACACAAAACATGTGACGATCATTATCATGTATTCTCTTGAAACATGGAAATAACCTGAATTACCATAAAACCATAGTGAAAATATGCATGCTTTACAAAATTAACTCTTTCCTCATACCATAAATCCAAAAATTCTATAAACTCAATCTATAAACCACCATGTCATAATATTACTAATTATTTACAAGGTCATAAATACTGTCCCATTTATTTTATAATAATCATACATATCTTTATCTCATTATTATACCAACATCATGCATATACTAAGGGTTATCTTTCCCTTAATTACGTGTTCTCCAAAAATATTACCTTACCATCATAATCACTTTTCATGGTTACCAATATCATTCAACATATAAATTCAAATACTTAAGGAAAAATGAAGTGTAACAATCCTTAGATGCCTCATTATTCCATAATAACATAAAAAACATTACTCTTGAATTCCAATACATAAACACTCAATCATTCCACTTCCTTCTTAAATCATTAACCAGGTTTTGTTGTTTTATTCCTTAAAACTTCTTTGATATAATATGTCATTCATAGTCTCTTCATCATAAGAAATATAACCATTACTCATAAAACCTAGCCAATTATATTCATGATATTTTCACCTAAGGAATAAATTTTCATAATTCCCATATATTCCATGCATAAACTTATGGACATGGAATCAAGGTCCACGCATAGGCTTATGGACATGAAAACCAGGTCCACGCATAGAATTGTGAACATGAAATCAGGTTCACAGATAAAATATTTACCTCACGATTCATCCATATTTACCAAATTCATTGGAGGGAGATATAGTTCCCACCCATAACATAATGAAAACTATACATATGTGTGCCAAAATAACATAAATCATTCATCATATCATAACCCATGAAAAGAAATGGAGTGCATAAACATTTCATCATAGAAAAATTAATGAGATTCATAAACATCATGCCATCATAAACATAAACCATTCAAAGAAATATGCTTGGATAATATCTCTAGTAAAGCATAGGTAACATCAAATAATTTCATCTTAGATAAAAATGATTTTGAAAGATCACTTGAAATAATTCTTGAAAAAAATAATATTTTCATTTTCAAATCATTTATATTTAAAGAGTTGCACAATTATAAAGGAAAAAATTTCTTTGAAAAGAAAATTTTAATATTATAAAGTAAATATCAAATAATTAAGGTGTCATTATGGTAGGAAAACCCACTTATGCTGTATAAGTTAAAAAAACTTTTTTTCTATATTTTTTTCAAGAAAAGTCATAAAGAACCTCGTTTAGAAAATGACAAAAAAATCCTTTAAAAATAATTTTTAAAAATTAAAAAATGTGTAAAAATGACTTTAAAAAATCATAAGATAATATTAAAAACATTTTTGGATTTTTTTAGAAAATATGGACATGGAAAAAGAAGATATTTTTAAGGGAAACTTTAAAAAGATAATTTTTAAAAGAAAGTATCTTATAAATATTATATCATTCACATGAGAATTAATTAAATAAATAGATTATGTGTGTCAGATGTAAATACAAATAAAAAAATTGGGAATAAAACTTAAGATAATAAAAACTAATCTCACACATAATCTTAACATTTCATGATCAATGAAGTATAAGTTTAACAAAATGAATAGAAATTGAGTTAAGAAATCCCTTACCACTTTGTACTCAGTCGAATCCTATGCCTATAAAAGTAATAATTATAAAATGAAACATTAAATAACATGAATATAATGATATTCATGATATTATATATAAAATATTAGTATATAAACCACATAAAATAAATAATTGGTGAATAAGGCATATATCTCATAGAAGTAAGAGTGAGATGAGAAACCATTACCTCACACTATACTTTAGTTTTTCATACTTTAACTTTCTATATAAAGGTTTAAATAATGTTATAAATTCATTAAAAACCATTTTCATATTTATAATACCTTATATTATACTTTTATAACAAATTACCACCTGTTAATTCATTATTTTTATTGTTTCAGGTGCATTCGTTTCATGGTTTCATTGTTTGTTTACTTGTGTATAATTATAGATTTTCTCATAAAATGGAAATAAAACTCTATAAGTGAAATGAAATGGTATTAATGCACTTAAATTTTTTTAAATGGTTCCATATATCATTTTTATTTCCTACATGAGGTTGATTCATTTGATAAAATGTTAATGATAAATGTTTAGTTTAATTTGGTGGTTTTTCCAACCATCATAAACTAGTTTTTTTATTGAATATTATATCTATAATTTTTTTTCCAGAACATTAAATAGGTTATAATATACCTATTAAAATCTCATTTAATCATAATAATACTTTTATTACTATCATTGAAAGTGGTAATGGAAAATGAAAAATCATTATCCACAGAGACGATTAACCGCCATATTTTGGACAATAATTTCATTTGTTTGAATAAGAGGAGATAATAAAAGAGATGGATATAATATATTCCATTAAAAAATTAAAATTAAAGTTTATAAATGATACTAGAGTTATTATTCCTTTTTGTATGAAGGATTTTGGGACAAGGTACAAAAAGAAAAGAGATTAAGAGAGATTGTTTGAGAAAGTTACCTCTTGAATATCACCACCTTGAAGGACCCATTAAGGATCATGGAATTGGTATTTTGATGATAAAATATGAACTAGGATGTAGGGATAGTGATGAGTAGAGTTTTTGGTATATATTTTAAGAGATTCAAGGATTTTTAGGAGAAAGGGGGTGGTGAGGAGTGGTATTTATACTTTAGGAGGGGTGGTTTTAAGTGATTAAATAATGATTATTTTATATTTAAAGCCAACCACATTTGGGTGGAATTAATTACAATGAATTAGATTGATAATTAACTTTGTAAAGGCTGTTTTAGGTTCAAAAACACATTAAATACCCATTTAATGTTGTAGTTTTTAGGAATTTTAATCTTTTAGCTTTTAACTTTAACTAGCTACATTATTTTACCTATACTGCGGTAAATCTTTTTTTATCATGGTAAACTTTTTATGCATAAAAATAAAAATGGACTTATAACATAATCGGACCTCCTGATTATAAATATGGAATCCATTTTTAAAAATTCAAAACACATAAGTTGAAAAATTATATTTAAAATTAAACTGTCAAAACGTAATAGAAAACCATATTTTTTTGGAAAATGTGTTTTTAAGCCCAAAATGTACTTATATTAAAACAAGGTATAAATGTTGTTTAAATTTAATTAATTATATTGTATCAAACTAAAAATTACTTAAGTTAATTTTATATCAATTTAAAATCATAAAATGGATTTTAAATATAAAGAAAACAAGGATTTTATAAAAATCAGTATTTTTTTAAAATTCATTAAAAAATTAAACTTTTCAAAAAATTCAAAAAAATTAATCCTAAGATAATTTTAAAATTATAAATCCAAAAATTATTTTAATTATATTAAATTCATTTTAAAAAATTTTAAAAAATTAATTATTTTTATTTTCTCATAGAAATCAATAAAAATAACTTTTTGAAGAAAACATATATTTAAATAATAAAATGAATTTACTAAAAATTATGTGTTCATTTCATAAGCATAATTAAATTTTTATTGAATATTAAATTAATATTTATTTAATAATATAGTTAATCCTATTCACACCTACCAATTTAACGGCTAGTTTATAATGGTTGTGTTAAAATAATGATATTTTAATGTCCATTTAAGCTCAGTGTTCTATGCAACGCAAGCTATAGAATACAGTGTTCTTTTAAAAATATTATAGTGTTATATTTATTCCAATATACAACTTATTTGGAGTCACTTTCTGACAAGTTGGGTACCGATAATGAGAATAAATGATATGGAAGGAATATATAATCAAAATAATTCCATAATCAAAAGAAACTGTGAGCATAACTTATGGATGGTTGGAATATTAATAAATAAATTCATGGATAACAATAACTATTTCCTTAGAGATGAAATTTATAAATACAGATAGCTAATTCCATTTCCTAAACCAATTCATCATGATCTAAACCAATTCATCATGATCTCTATTAGTTGGAATGATTCTAGGGAATTAATAAATTCTACCATTACTTATCACCAGATTAATAATTATTATTATCTTGCATTTTCCCTTACACATAGGATACCTTGGACACTCTAAAGAATGAATTAATTAAGAATTAATTAAACATTCAAAATGTTACAAATCTTTGTAACAAATATTATAATAACTCATCATCAAAACAAATATTATTTATTAAAAATATATTATGATATGTTTAAAATCCTATGAATATTATCAATGGATATTTAGCCAAACCTTCTGTATAATTGTGAAAAAAACAAAGTGGTAGTATGAGATATCCCATATCGCATGGATATCAATCCAAGTAATATTATTGTATCGATCTATAGGATATATTCTAAAAATATATATCACTCCAACTAAAACAACCCAAATATTTTGTATGTTTGACACATATGTTTTTTTATTAGTATTTTGTATAGTTTTGTACCTTATTTCACTTTGTTTTTAGAAATAACTTGCGTGTTTTTAGTTTTTTTGTTAGGTATTATCTTAATAATCCTTTAAAGGAGATAAAATTTTAAAAATAATTAAAAATATATAAAGTTATAGGTTCAAGGTGTAATTTTACAACCCAACCCTATAAAATGAGGAGTTTTCCATAAAATAATAGAGATTAATAGGGGTTATTCCATTTCACATGGGGATTTTCCATTTCCACTATTTGTTAATTGATCAAATATTAATGAGGATATTTGTTTGATCAGGAATCATAGAACTTGGCACGAGACTATGCTATTTTGGAACACCTCCATGCAAAAATAATAAAAACACAATTAAATCCATCATTATGGAGGAGATGAGATAATGATAAAGGAGACTAGTGTATTTTAGGTAGGGAGAATTTATCCATAGAGATACAATAACCCTGAGGAAGGAGGATTCTGAAAATAATGGATCGAAAGTAGAGAATTGAGTCTATATATTTTCTTTTATTTAATCCACTCGATGCCAAAACTATAATGAAACTCAATGAAATATTTTTTATATGGTTGATGAATAATGGTTTTTTATTAAATTATTCTTCTTAAAGTTAGATAGATGAATTAATTTAGTTAAATTTCATAAAAATAATTATTATCAATTCTTAAAATGTTGATAAATACCACAAAATTGAGTTCATCTGGAGGATTAAAAGGGTTTTCCTCGATCAATATCCATAATCAACAATTTTAAACACCAATTCATAATAAATTATATGAAACTGAGTTTAGGTGGGTGAGAATCTTTAGTAATGTGGTAATTATCTATCTTAATCTCAATATATGAAGATAATTGGGAATTTCCCAATAAAAATCAAAACATTATGTTATGAGATATAGAGAATTATGAAACTGGGTGGAATATGAAGCCTCAAGACCAAAGTAATTTTTTTTTTAATTTTTTAGGAAGTACCACTTTGGGGAAATGGGTAAAACCACATAATACCGGAACAACACTGCAATAAGAGACAACCATAAAACCAAAACAAAACCATACCTCACTATATAGGCTTCCTAGCTAGATCATCCTAGTACTTCCAAGATAAGTCTCTCATATCAGCATTTGAGTGTGTAGTGATGAAACCCTCTAAATTGATTGCAATAAATTCAATCAACTCCAAAAATTATTCCATGTCAAATAGAGGGACAAAATCAATGAATAAGATATCGAGTTGAGAGGTGCGCCACACCATCTGTTCTAAGATGATATTCGTTGGATATCTCCCCTGATCAATCCTATCCCACTCCTATGCTGTCAAGGAATCATACCCAAGTATTTCCTTTCCAATCTATTGTTTTTTAGCCTTTCCTAACTTAATAAACACTGCAATCATCTTGCTATTAAGAACCAAGGATCTATTACATTCTCCTTTTCAACCTTATGGTGATTCACCCACCTTTGAGGGGGTGGAGTATAAGGGGATCATTGTAGTTAAGGCTACCTTGAAACTTTGATCAATCGCTCCCTGTGAAACACCCCTCTTCCCCACAGATCTAGTCAGCATTGGTTTAGGAAGGTAGAAGTAGTCTTTTTATTTCTTATTCTTCTTCTTGACCAAGGTTGAAAAGTCCCTGGAATCCCAAATATCAATTTTCCCTTTTTGCTAGCCTAAATAGAAATAACCTTCAATGAGAACACCCTCTTCCTATTCATAATTAGAAGTGTATACTTCATCAACCTCTCCACCATTTTTGGGAATAACTTCTAGAGAAAAGTTCTTGTACACCACCTGACTAATTTCAATACCTTTAACTTGCTTATTCTTCTTTCTAGATCATGTTGATTTCCAAACATTATCCTATTTATAGCCAAGGAAAACCTCTCCTAGGGGCCCAAATTAGTTGGAAAATTATACCCCTATGGGTAACTCAACTACTCATTGCTCATTAAGATATACATTTTCTATTCCCTTATTTTTCTTCTTGTTGAGGGGGATTAACACCACCCCTTAGATGTCACTTATCTTAGACTGACCCCTAACTTTTAGAACTCCATCAAAAACTATAGGATTCCCTTAACAATTATTTTTCTTACAATACTCATGCTTAAATCCCATAACCACCAGTGGAGGGACCACCATCTCACTGACCACCACCCCACTCTTTTGGAGATCGCTACCCACCAGCTATGGGTTAGGATTTTACCATGAACCAAAATAGAACTCAGGTTGTAAATAAACCAAAGGAGGTTATAAATTTAGTTAAGAAGCACCCAATACATCCCTAACCTCACTGATAGTCCATAATTTCTCCACTTCCTCCATATGAGACACAACCAGGAGCTTTCTGAAGATGACCCTGTAATAATATACCGAAGCATTTCATTTCTGAAAACATTTTCCATATAAAAGAGGGCATGCTTTGTAAATAATTTATTATTTGAAATTATATTCCCCTATAATAATGATCCAAATGAAATCAATTAGAGGTTTGGATAATTCAAATTCCACACATAGGTGTGAATAAGTAGGTTGCTGCAGCGACATCAAATTCAGATCCAAGCACAAGAATCTACTACAAGCATTCCCAACTAGCCTCAAAATAGAAATATTGAAAAAGGTAAGGGAAAAGACTTGAATAATAACCCACACCATAATTTAAGGTGGATCCTAACCCATGTGACAATCAATTAACCATCAAAATAAAAAGAATCAAAATGAACTGAAAAAACTGCATTAACATGACCATTCCCTCATAAAATCTTCCTCCTCTTGAAACAATAGTAAGAAATTATTCAAATCTAGATTTTAAATCAAAAAAAATATATTTAAACCCTAATATAACCTTATATACAGTTCAAAGTCTTAGAAAGATATACATCTATGACTGAAGCAAACAACTAGTGAGAAGCTGATCCAATCTGAGGTGAGGGAAATTCTGAAGAGATCTACACTGGTGAAAGAACCTATAAGAGACTATGAACCTTTGGTATTAACTCAATGGATGAAATATATGAGCATTGGGCTTGAGTAGGAAGATGAATTTGAGATGAAGGAGATCCATATCACCCATTAGTGGGGGGGGGGTTATCTCAACCGACATCAACCAGCTAGGTAATCGTCGAGAGAGAGCGATAGAAAAAAATTCCCCCCTAGATCCAATATATTTGAATTTAATATGAATCCTAAACCTCTATCACATTATGGTATTTTATTAAACTCTTTAAATTTATTAATTAATCATTTTAAAAATCAATTTTTGAAATTTGGTTGCTTACAACATTAATTTCATACATTCTTTCTATCTCTACGCGAACTTGTTATCTATGGTTTGGCTTGAAATTCCCTTAATACTATCTAGTAATTAGGAGAGAGATATTTATGAATTTTTAAACTCTAATGAATGATCATGATGAGTGAACTATTTTTTTTGGCATTGTTACCAGGAAATAGTATGAATGGATTTGAATATAAAAAGTTATTATTTGATGGTGTAGAAGACTTTTCTTTTATCATTTCTATTTTCATTCTATTTATTTGATTTTATGAATTATATTATTTATAATTTATTTATATAATTTGGACCTAGTTGATGTATAGAAGATTAGCTCAACCTCATGGAGTTGAGCATGACTTAGTTAACCTGAATATGGAGATCGAAAGAACATTGGAGAGAATTTTTGGATAAGCAATGAGAGAAATGTAATGTCCTCAACCCTAGTGACCCAGAGATGATGGGTTATTTATTACATGGTAATCATATTACAAGAGATCATGTACCCAATATTAAGGTTTAATATTCCTTGATAGACTAAATATATCAATATTACATCACATTACAAACACGATATATTAAATCATTCAAATACATATTATTTTTATTCAATTCCACCAATGGAGCTGATTTTACATTCTAGTCCTCTTTATTACCTAGGGAAATGGGAAACATAAAAAATAGTGATCTCAGATGCTCAGTAAGGGATAAATTACAATAAAATCTAACATGGAATAAGAATGGTATAAATAAAATAACAATAATATATAATTAATTATTATATATAAATGTATACATAAACATAACATAATCAAAAGAAGTAAAAAATTAATCACATGGACAACAATAGATGATATCATAATTACGCGAATACATAATTTCAAACATCATAAATATACCATCAAATAGTTGTGCCAAAAAATCATATATAAGGTGTAGGAATACATAAAATACCTATAGCTAATTGTCTCATCAGACTTACTAGTGCACTGAGGAGATATTTCAGGATCCACTAATCACTTAATATCATCTAATACATTCTACCTAGAATGTACAATTCTAGAAATCATAATCATACTATTAAGGGATCATGCCAAAACAACCTACAAAAAGGGTAGGAAAACTACAAATACCCAAGTTAGTTGTCTTATGAGACCTATCAGTTCACCAAGGGGATATATAATTCTAGTCCCTTCACATCATATAAAAATCCAATTCAATCCATCATAGACTAAAATACCATATTTAATTTTTGACACTCCCTTTTATAATGGGAATTAGTTGGAATAGGTTCATGATGTGAAGCATAAAAGTCTCCCAAATCTAGGCACCCCAGTGCTTCAACCAAGTCTAGGAACCCTAGTGCTTATAACAATTCAAAGAACCTTGGCATTTACCCTAGTATAAGACTCCTAATATTTTGACCAAGTCCACATGCCTTGGTGATTCAACCTAGCCACATTCCCTGTTAGTTAGCATGTAGTACACCAATGCATCCATGCCATTTGATTAGGTACCAACTGGGAAAACCATGCACCTAGGTCACCTATAGACTATAAATAGACCCCAAGGGGTCCTTATTTGTGTCCTTTGTAATATAAAAAGATTCACTAGATCTCACTTCACTTAAGTCATCTTTTCCACCTTTAGGTGTGTTATTAAGCCTAAAACTAAGAAAAATAATAGAGATTTTGGGGTAATTGAGTTACCAGATAGATTAACACACCAAATCCATCATGAAAATCCACTTTGACCCTAGTCCTACAAAACTAGGGTAAAGGACACCCTCGAGTGAGACACACCAAAGTACCACTCACCATGGTCATCCTTATAAATCTCTTTACCAGGGTGAACACTTTCCTAATTATCCTAAATAAGGGAGAAACTTCACCTTAACCTTCAACAAGGGTGGCACTTCACCCCAACCTTCAACTAGGGAAATATTTTTCCCTAACCCATCACTAGATAGACCCTTCAACCTAGTCTTTTACTAGGGTTACCCATTCTCTCTAACCCATCACTAGAGAGACCCTTCACCCAAGTCCTTTACTAGGGTACCCCATTCACCCTAACCCATCATTACAGTGACCCTTCACCCTTTCCCTTCATTAGGGAACCCAATTAACCCTAGTCCACCACTAGTACAAAACTTCACCCATGTATCCTTATCCATCACACATGACACTTTCCCAAACACCTCATTTACTTAGTTTTCTCAAATAGGTTAACATGATTTCCCAAAAGACCTTATAGACACCCATTGGCCCAAATAAACTCATTAACAGGTAAAATTATCTTAGTAATCCTTGACAACTTCTTGAGATAAATGATTAGGTTATGAACACCAACATGCAACCATCAATCATGTATTCCCTTGATAAAAGGTGATTCCTACTTTTCCTCCCTAATAGATTGGTTCCTCAGTGGGTTTACAATCATGTATCCCCTTGATAATGATGGTATTTATCATGAAGACACCAATTAAGCTACCCCTAGATCATGATTTTCATATTGGCTACTGAAGTTTTGTGTTGAATGACCTGGTCCACTCAATGATCCATGCATTCTGGGTATCTTTCCTATTTGTAATCCCCAAACATATTCCCATTAATGATTTCATCACTAGGAGTCATCAATGATCCAAGGAAATCCATACCTGGGTAATCTATGCATAATCCCTAACCTCTTTCCCATGGGAACATATTCCCTATGAGTTTAGATATCCTTCTATCTAATTATCGGTCGGTAGGAGATATATTCTTGCATGGGCCTCTTCTTAAGTGTAAGACCCAAAATATGTTAAAAGGGCCTCTTACCCAGCAAGACTTTAAATCTTTCCTTCACCCAACTCACCTACCAAGTAAAGCATATCCAAGTAGCATCCATGCTAATTTCACCCAATCACTAGTTGAGTGACGTAAGTATAAGGCCTAGAAATCCTTATTAAAAGGATATATTCCCTGCAAGATAACCATACCTTCTCCTATTTCATTGATAACAAATAGGATGAACTATAATGGTCAATTCATGAATAATCCCCACTCAATACTCTATTTTACCCCTTTTATGACACATATATCCCAGTTACATGATGTAAAACTACATGACAACATACTTACCACAAGACGTTAAATTTTACAGTGTTTTCCTATCACATGACCTTAAACTATAAAACTCAAACTATATGATATTTGATTACTATTAATCATGATACAAAGGACATCTCTTTTATGTTAAAACCCAACAACATCTCAAGATATATTTTCATCAGGCCATACCCCCTTTGAAGATTATATCCTAACCAAGTCATTTTCCCTATGAAACTTATCTTCTTCAGGCTATATTCTATGTAAAACCCATCCTCACCTAGCCATATCCCTTATGATTCATACCACTCTTCATCATTCCATATTCCCAATGATACATATAATCTTCTCTCTAAGGGCCATATTCCCTACGATATAAACTTTATCAAAGGGATATATTCCATGTGGGAAGAACCATAAAGGGCCGTTCATGTGTAATTCCCACACCAACCATTGTTAGGTATATTTTTTCCTTGTAGTTTCCTGGTCATGAATTCTTACTTGTTCATGGATGCATAAAATTAAAAGGAAACATTATGGTCCTTATCACATAAACTTAAAAGTTATGATGTGTCCTGCTAAGTGGCATCAAACTGCGTGGGTTATGATTCCATTCATATGAATATATAGGAAGCTCCTATCAGATGTTTGATCCTAAATACATAACACTTACTACCTCCCTAGACAATAATAAACCCATATTTATTATCTATGTGGATTTAAACTAAAACATCATTAATTAATAAGATAAAGATGGAGAACTTATAATATATAGAGTTTTTCACATCAACACATGGTTTCAATCAAATAATTAGCACATTGTTAACTAGTATCATGCTGGGGAATGGGAAGGATTCATGAACATATCTTAAATATATAAGAGAGTTTTAGAGTAGGTAATAATTCCTCTCTAAAGGGTGTGATGATCCCAAACTCCCATCCTCTTGACCAATGAACATTCCAAGTGTTGTTGGTAAAGTCCTAGTGACTACTTGAATTTTAAAATCAAGTCTACAATGACTCAAAATTAATGATATTGGGGATCACTTTAGTGTTTTAATTGAAAAAAATGGTGAATCTGTTGTGAACCATTTTCACATGAAAGTGATTAATCGAGCATGATTTTACTTTTGATATTGCATTAATGAGTTTTATCATTGGTATTTTTTGATCTCTTTAGGACTTCTAGAAACTCTTGTAAGATCCCCTTTCGACCCAAATAAATGGAATTATCAAAACTTCATACATACACCTTAGTTTCCATGAAGGCTATGTTCCTAATGACCATGAGGATGCTATCACTGACTCAATGCATCCAAAAATAAGTGGTGAATGGGTTTTTAGGGTGTAACGCCTCAATGGTACTATCCCCACCATGGAGGTGGCCGAGGAGAGCCTCTAAATAATCAATTTCCACATAAATTCTCACAAAAAATGATTGCAACATAGCTAGTGGCATTGAAATCCACCTCCAACCACGTTAGAAGCCTGTCTTCAAAGTATGAAAATACCCACCTCCCTTATTTATGGGATATATATAAAGAGGAAAGTCATGACCTCCCCATAGTTTAGGAGCTGAAAAAGAGGGATCCTTTTCATCATTGAAACTTCCAATATCATGTGGACCACCTAATCATGAATCATCTGAGGATGCTTCCTAGAATATCCTATCCCTAGCCACTCAGACCCAAGAACCTAGGGGGAGGTCCCTACAGGAGTAGAAGACCAGGAAAGGTAAGGATTGGGCCCATATACCCATTCCCACCAAAGGAGATAGTATTTATATTATGATGACCACTGTAGGATATTCCTATATTATCAATCATGCTTAATAATCCTACCAGCATATCTTGGAAATATCAGAGGAAGAACACCTTCATATTTTAGTGACACTCAAGGATAAATCCCATATCCTTTCCCTCACGGATAAAGTATGTCAACATATCCTGATGGACAATGGATGACTATAATGGGATTATGTACCCACTCCCATTGAATAGTGGGTTCATATTACCATTCCTACTATATAATCCCATTGACATATTCTGATGAAAATGGATGGGTTGGATTATATCTATGATTCCTCAGACCCACACTCCTAGAATCTAAATCAAATAGAAACATTATTTATATAATAGTTTGAAAATGAACTAAAGTGACCCAATTTTAACCATCGATAATTATAACATCACTAAAAAATATTGAGTCACTTATATTCGAAGGTCCTTTTAGGTTTATAGTTTTAGAGAGTTAAGGAAAAATTTTAACTGATGAAGACCATGTTTATCTCATCAAATGGATTTTTCCCTCTATATAAGAAACTACTTAATCTATAATAATTTTTAAATATATCGCATAAAATTCTATATGAAAGATATTCTATTAGACATATCATGTGTAATACATTTCTTCAGAACTTGGGAAAATAGAAACATAAGAATGGGTGATATCAAATTTGCACTAAGGGTAAACATAAATGATAAAAATCAAAGATCATAAGTGAGAATAATATGAGTTTTTTTGATGTAGATTCATATTTACAATCATTTTGAGTCAATTTATACCATATTTTCAAAGGAAAGAGGTTACTAGGACTTCACTAGTTGCATCTTGGAAAATGTGTTGGTTGAGAGGATGGGAGTCATGCTCATCAAACCCCTTTGGGGGGAATTATTTCCTACTATGGGGCTATATTATAGATTTAATACATGTTCATGAAAATAACCCAGTAATATTAGGAACACTAATAGTTAATCTCATGAATGATGTTCGATTAATTGTATAATGATACTTTAGTTTAAAGCCTCTTTATTAGAGAAATATGGAATTTAGTGTCATCTAAGAAGATAGTTGGTACTTAGTGATGTGATTGGTCCCATTGAATGGGTTTCTTATGTACTATTTCTAAGGGAATCAAAGCCCACATAATTTGGTGCCACTTAACAAGAAACATCATATATTTTAAGGCCATGTGACAATGAATGATCCATAAAGTTTAACATCACACAATATGGAAGAATAGGTGAGAGGTTCCTATTAATAACTGGTGTGGGACTTGTGAATATGGACCATTCTGGTTGAATATATTGGGAATATGGTCTAGTGAGGATGGGGTTCCATAGAGAATATGTCACATTAGAGGAAATGTGATGAGATGCATGAAGGGAATAAGATCCTCCAAGCGGGGGGTATTGTTTCACTGGGGACATAGTTTGACATAGAGAATTATTTGGGAATGTGGACCTAGATAAAATATAATAAGACTTAAGGGAAATATATCTCCTCAAGTTGGGAATAATATATCGTTAAGGGTATGGTCCAAAAAAGGAATATATTTTTGATAAGAGTATAGCCCACTGGGGAATTTACAGTACAATGAAGATATGGGGGACATTGGGTTCAAACCTTCAAGAGGTGTCCTACATATCTTATTGGAGATAAGAATTAGAGCCCATGTAGTTTGATTATCATATGGTATAACATCATGTGACTAAAATGTATGTTAAATAGTTTAACATCATGTTGTGGGGATATAAGAGATGAAAAATTATCCTTAAAATAACTATCTGCAACCTCTAAGTCCACATGAGTCATGCTCAATGTGAGAAATAAGAGGACATAACTAGATAGTTATATATATTTAGGAATTAATTATTCCATGAGTGATATGGCCCCAAAAAGTATATTCATATGGATCCTATATTGAAAATGGACCTCAGGACAAGTTATATTCCCTCACATGGAATATTATAATGTGAAATATATATGGGGATATTTAGCTATAATATCGTGAAGGAATTATGGTTCTCATGTAGATTATATCCATGTGGATATATGGGATATGGGAATGTATTATATATAGAGATCGATCCTTGAAAATTCATCCTACATATCCTATTTATAATAGGAATTAGAGTATATGTAATTTATATGGTTTATTAGGAATTTGACCCTTTAAAGGAAGAGAATATATAGTTGGGGATTACACATAGAAAGGAGACACAATTTGATAAATGTGTGTTGAAAATGGTGTGATAAACTTAAATCTCCAAGCCCATGTGAGTCATGCTCAGTGTGAGAAATAATAGATATAGGAGGACCAGGTTCATTGAATGAGAGCATGACACTGGATTTGAATGAGGCATACACACCAGGGCTATAAGAACTCGGGTTTTTAGAATGGGTCAAAATCCCGACCCTGTTTGAATTTTTGACTTGTTCCTGAGAAATCTGGGAAAATCTGGAATATTATGGAATTTTCTAGACTACACGCCGTGTACTATAGAGTACATGTCGTGTATGGGTTGCGCGAGCACCAGCCGTGTGCCGTCGAGTACATGTCATGTGATGACCGTGTAGGAATTTATCACTACACGGTGTGTAGTGTTACTCCACACGCCATGTACTATTGATCCTATGGAGGCCTTACATGGAGTGTGGGCATGTTGGACTGGTAGAATCATTTAACAAGTACACACTGTGTCCTCCTTGGACACACCGTGTATGAGGGTTATACATGGCATATGGGTAAGTCAGCGAGGAAGGGAAGAAAAACTAAGTACACGCCGTGTGCTACCTAGCACATGCCGTGTACTCATGTCGGAAGGTTTTGGAAAGTAAGTCGGAAAAATTTCAGCCGTCATATGAACAGTAAAATGATACACGCCGTGTACTTAAAGTACATGCCGTGTATTTTATTTTTTTTCCCGCTAAAACAGGCAGTTGCCTTGTGTTGAGGTAGAACCTCAATACCTTCATCGAGTTTCATGAACCAAGCCTCTAGGACTTCAATTTGATCCTGTTTCTTCGTCCGAGACCGTATTCGAACACCGGTTGATCCATTAGAACCCCCTTGGTAAGGCCTTGATTCCACTTGAGCCGTTTTTCTTGATTTCTATTCTAGAATGAGTTATTGGGGTTTGAGAGATTTTGATTATTTTGTAGATCTACCGCATTTTAAACCTAATTAGAGGCTGTTATCGGAGGAGTATCATCATACGAGTCTCAGATAGGTGGTGCATGCCCCTTTTTGTGTTTTCTTGGTCATTTGGGTGGCGCAACCTTCAGTGCATTTTTAGGTATTTTGAGCGAGACTTAGTTTTATATGATATTTCACATTAAATTGTTTATTAGACCTATGGGATACCTTTGGGTATTCCCTGTTACCTGTGTTGCTTGAGCGGGGCCGGGTGAGTGGCCGTTGCTCGTCGGGGCATTTTGGCAGGGGGTGCCAAAATGGTAATAATTAAATTGTATTATTCTAAACTGTTGAGTTTAGTTTATTGAACCTTGATATGACTTGTTAAAGGCTTTAAAGACCTCAGTGCCATTGTTAGATAACTGCCAGGCTAGTGCAATTCAACTATTTATATTGTTTTTCATATTATTGTGTTTTGTTTAAATGTGTATATATGTAATTTCTGAATTGCATATGATGGAACCCTTTTTGGTTGTATTGGGCATGGCCTGGATATTCTTGAGTGATGCTGATCATAGGTTGGGCTTGGAATTGGTTACATTGGGTGGTTATGACCATGGGATTGGGCGTCATGGGTGTCGGTTTGAGGAAGGATGACTGTCAGGTTGGGCATGACCCAGGTTACTAGGATGGCAAGGCCATCAGACTTAAGCAACATGGTCACATTGACATGAGGTGTCAGAGGTGTTGTGGCTTGGGTACTATTTTTGTGATTATCGCTCACCCAGAACTATGAGTAGTGTGCCCAGAGAGAGACTCCGTGATGAGGTGGTTTTGAC
Source organism: Viscum album (assembly GCA_963277665.1). Classification (NCBI taxonomy): domain Eukaryota; kingdom Viridiplantae; phylum Streptophyta; class Magnoliopsida; order Santalales; family Viscaceae; genus Viscum; species Viscum album. The sequence goes on from OY728132.1 coordinate 1,887,035,331, forward strand.
CACTCGTGTGGGTGGAGGCCCCCGTTAGTTGCAGTTTAGGTACTATTGGTTTGGGGGTACTTGCCGTAGGAATCCATGTAGAAGGTGATGAGCCTTCAGGGGATAACATTGAGGATATCAGGTTGGGGGGAATAGGCTCACCGTTATTTGAGGGCAGACATCGCTGTCCCTCTAGATACTTTATTTTGAGGGCAAACATCACTGTCCCTCCGGATACTTATTTGAGTGCAGACATCGCTATCCCTCCAATTACTTATTGAGGACATGCATCACTGTTCCTCCAGGTTATTGTTTCTCAGGAGTGCCTTCAGAACGTTAGTACTTGAGACACGCAGTGTCAGGGGCACATGGTGCTGGGTTATATGACAAAGATTCCGGCATTGGCTGAAGCAAGTGACACTCCATAGTGGCTACTGAGCACCAATGGATCTTGTGTTTATTTGTGCAACCTGTTGTTTACTATTTTCTTTATAAATTCATTCCTACTTAAAAACTTATATTAGGTACGCACCGTTGGGTGATATCCTATTGAGATTCATCTCACACCTTACACGGGCCCTCCGGGATACATGTAGACTTTATGGATTTATGTGCAGGAAAGAGGCCAACTTAAAGAGTTGGGCTGTATTAGCTGTTACATGGAGATGGTATGGACCCTGAGGTCTTACCTAGCTGGATTCATTATGTTTTTTTTACTTTCCTATATCAGTATGCTTGTTTTGTAGCTACAGTTGATTAGCCATTGGATCCCTTCATATTTAAATACATATGACCTTCTTTAGATGCATGTTTGTTGTTTAGTAGTAGTTACAAGTGATCAACATGCTTTTGTGTTTACTTTCCGCTGCTGTTGTTTATATTTATTGCTTACGCTGTTTATTTATATTGAATGTGCTTCCGCTCTGTGGGTCTGGTTTGAGTCTGCTGAGTCCTTTTTTCCGATGCATCTTTATTTTTATACTCAGACCAATACCATTATTATTATCCTATGAGAGGGTATATCCTCCCCACTATACCTATAAGACCCTCGCTGCTAGTCGACAGCCTTTGGCGTTCGGGGAGGTGCGCCTAAGGTAGTAGCACCCGACCTGTTTAGCACTGTTCGGGTGGATGTATCAGGTCTGGGTTGTTACAAAGTGGTATTGGAGGAGTTCTTGACAATGATTTAGTAGTACTATTTTACTGGCTACTAATGATATTGAGACTTCTCTTTTTATTTCTGCTGGTTTTACTATTTGGGATATGGTAGACTGGAGATAGGTTGTTATTGGAATTGAGTTTCTAGCTTGTTCTTGGGTGCCTGTAGCCCCAAGTACGAGGGATGAACCAAGTTTCCATGGGTGGGAATTGCTGTTTACTTTTTCTCAGATTACAGTTTTTATGATTTCCACCTCGGTGGCTCACGTGGTGTGTGATGTTATTGATTGTGATGTGTAACCCTTGACCCGATGCGGTAAGGGAGAATTGGTACATGGAATGGTATGGAAAGGATTGGTTGCTTGGATTTTGATAGGCAAATTTTAGGGTATTTCAATTTCATAACTGCACGTATGCTTTGTGATTTGATAATACCATGTGAAAAATATCAATTTCCATGTTTTGTATGATTTGAAATATGCATAGGTGAAATTCTTGATAGAATTGTTGGTTTATTGCAATGTGTTATGCCATGCTTTATACCTTTGTATAATTTCATGTGACAGGCAGGTACCATGGTTGAGGCAACATTAGTTATCAGGTCGGGCATGGCCCGATGTACTTTTGATACTTGGATCTATTAAGGGTAGGTAAGGAGGCCACGAGGCCGGGATGCCGTGGGGCATGGGTTGCGGTGGGGGAGAGTAAGGGTAGTAGTTATGCACCACCTTTTACTACTTTCATTATTTGCATTGAATATATATTTATATATATATATATAGGTTGTCTGACAATTTATGGTATTCAGTGGGTTCCTCTTAGACGTCTCGATGGAGCGTCAGGCAGGTGATGACACAATGCCGTAAGTGTAGGATCAGGTTCAGGATCTAGTGCAGGTAGAGCAGGAGCCGTAGGTATAGGCTCAGGGACATGATCAGGTTCAAGAACCAGTGGAGGATGGATAGCAGCTGAGTTTGGCAGCGTTCGGACCATGGCTCGATGAGCAGCTCTGAGCTATCCTGGTACATGTCTTGCAGGGGATCGATAGAGGCGCGTAGGGTACATATCCTTCTATGGAATATCTGATGTATGAGTTCCAGTCGCAACACCCGCTACTTTCTTCAGGGTGAGGGTGGTCCATAGGCGACTAAGAACTCAATAGAGAGCATGCATATAATCTTTGAGCAGCTCGAGATGCCTCCAGGGTGGAGGGTCAAGCTGGCGATGTACATGCTGCGAGGAATGGAAAAGTATTGGTGGGATGTGCAGGTTCAGGCTCACAGGCATGAAGGACTATCATGGAAAGACTTCGAGGATAGCTTTTTTGAGCACCTTTACCCAGAGACACTGAGGGCCAAGAGATATCAGGAGTTCCTGAGTCTTCAGTAGGGAGACATGTCCGTCATGGACTATGCAACTACTTTCACTGAGCTGTCTCGCTTTGCACCTGGTATGGTTAGTGAAGATGCGGCAAGGGTGAGGCATTTTGAGGATGGATTTCAACACACCATTCAGATCCAGGTGAATATCTTCAGACTGGGTTCTTTCTCAGAGGTGGTGAATCAGGTGCTCATAACAAAGGAAAACTAGAGGGATAGGCCCCAGGTTGGCCAGGGAACATTTTCAGGTAACGGTTCAGACAACATGAAGCGAGGACGGGATGAGTTCCAGTAGAGAATTCATGAAAAGGAATCAACTAGACCACCTCATAATAGTTCTTCAGTGGTTTTCTTTCAGTGTGGACAGCCAGGATATGTTCAAAATCAGTGCGATAGGCCTCTAAAGGAGTGACGATCATGTGGACAGGTCATACATCTTAAGAGGTTCTGCAGGAAACCTTCTCAGATAGCCAGAAGGTAGGGACCAGGACAGACTATGGCATCTGGAGTTGCTTCAGGTTCGATACCAGGTGACAGTAGTTGAGGTTCAGCTACACGCAGAGGACGTGACAGAGATAGTGGGATCCAGCTGAGGGGTCAGTGGCTGGTGGCTGGAGCAGCATCGTAAGGAGGTCAGGCATTAGGCAGCCATACTTTAGGGTAGGTGCACACTATGGATTTTCCATAGGCTGAGTAGGCCGGTGATCCAACGACGGTTAGAGGTACACCACGGGTGTGGCCGTGATTTTCTATGTTTCCTTTTTGGAATGACTTGTAGAGGCATGTCTATTTTGAGTGCACGTGATGCACAGGATCTATGCGGACTGACTAGATTCTAGTCAGTGGGATTGAAATCATATCAGGTGTGTGATATACTTATATATATATATATATATGGGATGCGTAGAATTAGGGGCATCGAGGATGCAGGTTACTTGATGTGCCTAGGGCATTAGGGCATCGATGATGCAGGTTACTTGAGGTGCTAGGCATAAGGTTTGTTTTTGAGAATCCATGGGATGCCGAACCTTGTGGAGGTAGACACTGATACGGTGCAGGATACGTTGGGTGTCGGGAATGACACAAGAGCACCAATGAGGTGCAGGGGTGACGATGCATCACGGAAGGACTATGCATATGGAAAACAGGTTAGTGAACCTTTGTTTGTTTTAAGTTTTTTCATGTTGAGACTGAGTTAGGCGATTTCTAAGGTGGGGAGCCCTTGATAAATTTAGCCAGACCTTGGAGGTCGGGGAAGTCCAGGTTACTTTGATCAGGGTGGTATGTTCGGTTCCATATCTGGGTTTTGTTTGATAGCTCGGGGACGAACTATGTTAAGGTGGGGATATTGTAAGAACCTGAGTTTTTAGAATGGGTCAAAATCCCAACCCTGTTTGAATTTTTGACTTGTTCCTGAGAAATCTGGGAAAATCTAGAATATTCTGGAATTTTCCATACTACATGCCGTATACTATAGAGTACATGCCATGTATGGGTTGGGTGAGCACCGGCCGTGTGCCACTGAGTACATACCGTGTGATGACCGTGTAGGAATTTATTACTACATAGCATGTAGTGTTACTCAACACGTTGTGTACCATTGATCATGTGGAGGATGTACATGGCATGTGGGTGTGTTGGACTGGAAGAATCATTTAACCAAGTACATGCCATTTCCTCCTTGGACATGCCGTGTAGTCGAGCCGTGTATGAGGGATATAAATGGCGTGTGGGTAAGTCAGTGAGGAAGGGAAGAAAACCTAAGTACATGCCGTGTGCTACCTAGCACACACCATGTACTCATGTAGGCAGGTTCTAGAAAGTAAGTCGGTGAAATTCTAGCCGTCATATGAACAGTAAAATGATACATGCCGTGTACTTAAAGTACACTCTATGTATTTTCTTTTTTTTTTCTCTAAAACGGGAAGTAGCCTCGTCTTGAGGCAGAACCTCAATACATTCGTCGAGTTTTGCGAACCAAGCCACCAAGACTTCAATTTGATCCTGTTTCTTCGTCTGAGACCAGATTTGAACAATGGTTGATCCATTGGAACCCTCTCGGTAAGGCCTTGATTCCTCTTGAGCCTTTTTTCTTGATTTCTGTTCTAGAACGAGTTATTGTTGTTTGAGAGTTTTTGATTCTTTTGTATATCTACTGTGTTTTAGACCTAATTGGAGGATATTATCAGAGGAGTATCATCATATGAGTCTCAGGTAGGTGGTGCGTACCTCTTTTTTTTTGTTTTCGTGGTCATTTGGGTGGTGCGGCCTTCAGTGCGTTTTCAGGTATTTTGAGCGAGACTTAGTTTTATCTGATATTGCATATTAAATTGTTCATTAGACCTATGGGATGCCTTTGGGTATTCCCTATTACCTGTGTTTCTTGAGTGGGTCCAGGTGAGTGGCTCGTTGGGGCATTTTGGTCGGGGGCACCAAAATGGTATTAATTGAATTGTATTGTTCTAAACTGTTGAGTTTAGTTTATTGAACCCTGATATGACTTTTTAGAGGCTTTAAAGACCTTAGTTCCGTTGTTATATAACTATTGGTCTAGTGAAATTCAACTATTTAGATTGTTTTTCTTGTTATTGTGTTTTGTTTAAAAGTGTATATATGTAATTTCTGAATTTCATATATGCTGGAACCCTTTCCGGTTGTGTTGGTCATGGCCTGAATATTCTTGAGTGATGTTGATCACAGGTTGGGCTTGTCCCAGGTTACATTGGGTGGTTTTGACCACAGGATTGGGTGTCATGGGCGTCGGTTTAAGGCAGGATGACTGTCAGGTTGGGCATGGCCCAGGTTACTGGGATGGCAAGGCCATCAGACTCGACCAACATTGTCGTAGGGACACGAGGTGTCAGAGTTTTTGTGGCTTGGGTAATATTTTGGTGATTACCACTCACCCGGAACTATGAGTAGTGTGAACACAGAGAGACTCCATGATGAGGTGGTTTTGACCACTCGTGTGGGTAGAGGCCCTCATTAGTTGCGGTTTAGGTACTATTGGTTTGGGGGTGCTTTCCATAGGAAGCCACATGGAAGGTGAGGAGACTTTAGGGGATAGAATTGAGGCTATCGGGTTAGGGGAAGAGGCTCACTGTTATTTGAGGGAAGACATCGTTGTCCCTCCATATACTTTATTTTGAGGGCAGATATCACTGTCCCTACGGCTACTTATTTGAGGGCAGACATCGCTTTCCCTCCGATTACTTATTGAGGACAGGAATTGATGTTCCTCCAGGTTACTATTTCTCGGGCGTTCCTTTAGGACATTGGTACTTGAGACACGCAGTGTCAGGGGGCACATGGTTCCGGGTTATATGACAGAGATTCCAGCATTGGCCGAAGCAGGTGACACTCCATGGTGGCTGCTGAGCACCAGTGGATCTTGTGTTTATTTGTTCAATGTTCTATTTACTGTTTTCTTTATAAATGAATTCCTTCTTAAACACTTATATTAGGTACACACCGTTGGTTGGTATCCTACTGAGATTCATCTCACACCTTGCACGGGTCCTCCGGGACACGTGCGGACTTTATGGATTTACGTGCAGGAAAGAGGCCAGCTTCAGGAGCTGGGCTGCATTAGCTATTACATGGAGATGGTATGGACCCTAAGGTCTTGCCTAACTGGATTCATTATATTTTTCTTACTTTCCTACATCAACATGCTTGTTTTGTAGCTACAGTTGGTTATCCATTGGCTCCCTTCATATTTAAATACATATGACCTTCTTTGGATGCATGTTTGTTGTTTATTAGTAGTTACAAGTGATCAACATGCTGTTTTGTTTACTTTTCACTGTTGTTGTTTATATTTATTTCTTTTGATGTTTATTTATATTGAATGTACTTCCGCTCTGCGGGTTTGGTTCGAGTCTACTAAGTCCTTTTTTCCACTGCATCTTTATTATTATACTCAGAACAGTACCATTATTATTATCCTCCGAGAGGGTATAGCCTCCCCACTATACCTATAATACCCTCACTTCTAGTTGGCATTCTTTGACGTTCGGGGAGGTACACCTAAGGTAGTAGCACCCAACCCGTTTAGCACTTTTTGGGTGGCTGTATCAGGTCTGGGTCATTACAAGGGCTTCCCAAATCTCATTTTATCTCTTTATCCTGTTGATGATTTTTAATTTATGAAACCAATAATGGGAACCTCTTGGGTCTCATATTTTAATCAATACCTTATCCACCTATTTTCCTACCTATTTCTAGTCCTAGATGGGGTACGATACATAAAGGCAGGAGGAGTGTAACATCCTATAAGAAATACTTGGGTATTAATTTAGGATGGGTTCCCTAATATGACCCAACCCATTCAATAAATAAGATATCCATCATGGGATGAAATAAAATACTTTGGTGTCTTCTCAATAGATACCCTTGTTATCAATGGAATACATAATTATGAGTTCCCTAAGGGTTCTACGCATTTTGGGTGACATATGGGAGACTCCTTTTATCAATGGAATTAAAAATATAAGGGGTGAATACTAATACACATACCCTAATCGTGCACATTGGAAAACTTTTGAGGAGGTTTCAATTTTACCGTTTTGGGGATTTGGCCCGGGTGAATAAAGGCCATGGGGATCCTATGGATAGCCAAAATGAGTAATGGGAATATTATTTTAGAATCCTCCCACAATTGGGGAGGGTGTATTATATGAAGGTAGGATCCTAGGTAAGGTAGTCACAAAATGGGCACCACAAGAGGGGAACTGTGGAGGGGGAACCACAAATAGGGTATCACAAAAGGAAGTGATCACATAGTTGTATAAAAGGGAATCACCACTCGATCACATGATGCCTCCATTTTTTATCCATGAAATGATGATTGGATCATATGGAACGATTCATGTGGATTGATTCTCATGGGAATAGATCACTCATTAATCTTATATAAGAAATTTCATTCTCTAGAGTTATTATTTGTTTTTGGGATTGGGTTTTACCTATGGAATTTGGAGTTTCCAGATGTGGAAACTTACCCCACTACTTTCCTTTATATCCCTTTATACATTAGTCTATTTGTATCTCTCCCCATTTTTATAAATGTAAATCAGGTTTTTATATCCAAACCCAAGTGAAATGTCATGGGAAGCTGATCAGACACATGGAAGATGCTTGGAGTTCCATCGAGTAAAAGGGATAACTTGTGTGGCCATATAAGCTTGAACGACTATGGAGGAGGCCCATCATTGAGCTGTAAAATGAAAAAAATATCACATGGATTCATGATACTCCCATGTAAAATTGTGGAGTATTGTGGACATGTGATGTGAACACCTTATAGATATAAAAAAAATTAATTTGATCTCATGAAGTTGGGTGACTTCATGTGATAACCCAGAATTTGATCCATGTGTGAGGGAGGGTCTCACATAGTGGCATAATAGTTACATAAAACCTATATTCTACTATATTAACGATTAATTATTATGGTTGGTGAATTTGATTATCAATTTAAAAGTTAACTAGGTACCTTTATTCCAATATCCAACTTATTGGGAGTCACTTTTTAGAAAAATCATGCATTAATAAATGCTTCCTTTGAAATTGGGTTGGATTGGAATGATAAGAAACCATTTTTGAGGAGTTTGAAGCCAGTGTGAGGTCCTTGTAGTATAAGGGTGGTCAAACCCTATAAATAATGTGACATGGCCTCCTCATAATTACCTATTAAAATTCAAATAATTATCTGATCTTTAGAATTTTATTCATGATATTAGTCTTATGAGATATTTGTATGAATGAGATGCATGAATCAACCACATGATAGGAAGCACATGAGACAAACCATGAATGTGTAACCATAAAATAAAAACTATGAAATTGGAACCACATAATACCAAAAGGTAAATTGCAAGGCTCTCACGATCTAAATCTTGTGGTTATGGAGTTTCATCAATGTGATGATCGCGCAAACCGCACAAGGATCACATGATGAAATACACTTCACCATTTATTATATCTTACATATATATAGTTCCCATTTTGTGTAGTAAGTTTAAATATTTAAGGTCAGGAATTGGTGTCAAGGCAGATGGAGATAGTAAATAGTGTGGGCTTGGGTTAACAAAAACATATTCCACCATCACACACCTTTCCCATCAACCTCCTAAGGATGAATCTTTGGGAATAACCACTATTATATTAGATTAAATTTTATGGATTTATACTTCTAAATGATACTCCAATTTTAGTTTCCAAAAAATTGAATCAACCACCCCATTGTATTATTAGGCACCAGGAAGTGATTCATTCTAACATATCACCATTTGGTCATTTTATTAGTGAAGATGATCATATAAAAGGCTTTATTTTGGGATACACTCCATTAGAACTTTAATAATAGTGAAATGAACTTAATCTTGAGACTCATGTATATAGATCCATTATCAGTCATTCATTAACTAATTAGAAGTTTGGATGGTCATAAAACTAGGATTTTCAGTCAAAATGAGATTTTAGAATGGTTGGGGTTGAACTTTATGGGTCTAACAGACCTATAATGAGTTTGAGGCAGAGATTAAGTTGTAGATATTTATATGGACATATGTATTTCAAAGACTCTTTCTTATCATAACTCCTACCTCATCCCAAACCTTATGATAAAATGGATCATGGACACCAACACTTTCCATATAATGTATGAAGAGCCTAGGTTGAGCCTTAGGGATATGCACATGATCAACAGAGATCTAAATTTAGGAGAAATCTATGATGAATTCATGACTTTAGGATTTGAATGAGGGGATTCTAAGAGAACCCCTCTAATAATCAAGTATCTTCTTAAGATAGTGAGTAAAATCCTAGGAAGTGACTTTCATCCAAGGGTTGATGTCCTTTTTGGAATATGGGCATACCAGTTTATTAAGAATAATAGACATGATCCCTGGGAGAAGAGGCTCAAAGTTTTTCTGACTCAAAAATATCATGGGGTCAAATATGCTTACTAAAAAAATGTAGAATAAATCCAGTTCAACAGTTAGGGATGGAAGGCCACCTCTTGATCTGATCATCTGGTCCTCTTATCTATTTTCTTGGAAGTGTTTTTAAGTGGATATCTTCCCCCATTTTTAGAATCAAAGACCAAGGTAAGGATAAACATATTCATGATGGAAAAAAAAACTAGAAAGTAAAAAATGATAGGTTTTTATGTTATTGTGATCAAAAAGTTACATCATTAGTTGGGTCATTTTTTCAAAGGAAAAGCTCAATTCGGGCTCATATAGCCTTCATAGGTTTTATGGGGATGGATGAAAACACATATGGGTGGATACAAATTCATAAAAATATAAGTGATTCTTGATTCCAAGTTCAATACTTTTCTTTAGATAATCTATTGAGTTTAATCAAGAACCCTAATAGACTTAGAAAATAAGAATAAGTTGAATCAACATTACCTATTCATCTTCACGTATTATAATTTCCCAACTGTAAATATTATTTATTATGTGACTGATGGTCATAAATCACATTCATATTTTATATATATTCAATAAGGCATATTGTCTTTCCAAATAGATGGTAAAATTATATGTGATATACACGTACATTGTAGATTCAACATACATTTTAGGTGCATTGAGAAGAAATTCCCAACTCCTCCTACGAGTGTATGAATTAAGAGACACCCAATTATAGTACGATAGTTATGGTTAATTATGGTTAGGGAGGAGACATGTATTCAAGTGAGATTCATTCCATTAGAATCTTCCATCATACTTAAATAGAATTATTCAAATACTTGGTTCCATTGATATCTCAGTGGGAAGCTAGCAAAACTGGTGATAAAAATCAAGGGTGACTCAGCATCATAGACTTCAGTAGAGGAATTGAGACCCAAAAAAGTGACCCCTTCCATGGAATAATCCATACCCAATGATGTTAGGTAAAAAATAAGGCGTTTAGACTCACCCCCTTGATCAGTGTGGCACCTACATCTCTATATATCCTTATTACAACAACCTTTATAGATACTTGGAAGTATTGAGATTCCTGGAGGAAGATACATTTTTCTAAAGAAGCCTAGAATATACTCCAAGTGGAGGAGATTGACCTATTAGGATTTGGTCATGTAACTACTCCAAAGAATATATCATTTTAGGAGAATCCTAAATAATTATGGATTTATCTTGAAGAGATATATAGATTTATACACTTATACATGGTTAGGGTTTACTCCTCAGGCTGAGTGATAAAGATGATGAGGTTGATGGAAGAAGAGACTGATTCTAAGAAATATATAGAATTTCCATTTGTCATGTTTTTATATTTTACTATTAATTTGATACTCATTTTTGTTAAATCCTTACTAGAGGCTAAAGATCAACAAACAACAATTCCTTACCTATAATATTCTAAAGGGGGAATAATGATCAAGGTAAATTCTCCTAATAAATGATCCATAGAAGAAAGTTACCTTAACATTCCAGAATATATGTGTGAGGTAATGGTTGACCCTATAAGATAATTCCTACCTCAACAACCACTAGATATTCCTTTTATGAAATTATCCTTGTGGGAAATCACTTCATGGAGGCAGGAAAAGAGGTTGATGATACATCTCCACTCAGGGGTAAAAGAGGGGCCCACAAATCCAAGGAGACCGAAGTCGAATGAAGATCCAATTTCCTTGATCATTTTTCCTATAGAGGGGACTTCCTTTGGGTTGAAGGTGGGGGAACATCAGGGAAGAGTGCCAGAACCCCCAAGATCAACTAGCCTCTGTACTTCTGGGGGGGGGGGAGGCATAGAAGTGGTAGAGAATGAGGAGGAAAAATGGAAGGAGAAGGATTTGTCTCTAATCCTAATTCCTTTGTCATTAATTTTTCCCATCAAGGGTTGGTAGACTATATCATGGGATCTAATGACCTAACTAATTATCCAGTCACCACATTTGATGTATTTTAAGCATCCATGCAAGAAGTTTTATATCCCTTGAAGCTTGGAGATTCATTTTTCTATTTTTTATTTTATATGTAAATTCATTTACACTTATCAAAATTCTTATGAATATCTTGAAGGTTGTGGGACTAAAGTACCCAGATAAGTACTGTATTTTAGGCCTACCATCCTAACAGAGGATGTTGTTCCTTCAACAGTGGAAGAAAATAAAGTGACTATAACAAAGGTGGTGGAGCGCTATATTTCAGTGAAAGAATTACCGAAAGGGACCTACCCATCTCACCTAATATAGAGGAATTAAATGTTTCAACTAACGAGAATAATTTTTCACATTTTCATCTATTTCTATCCTCTACTTTCCATTAATAAAATCTAGGTGTTCATTTTAGTGATTCCTACATAGATACCTAAAATTTAAAGAATTATGGTCCTAATATATCAATTGATTGATATATTAATAATATAAACTAATGTAGATACAATTGCCTCTATTTATACCAATATTAGACCTTGATTGAGAAATCTAGTTCCTGAATACATACCCCCATCTATGGGTGGATTTGAATCAAACCACAAAGCTCAGATCTCCTTCCATTCCACCCACCGTGCTATTTGGAAATATATATATACAGGATAGTCTTAGAGACTCCTTTAGAATATTTTCCTTCACAACTTCATAGGTTGTAAAACATGTTCACCATAATGGGATATGATAAATTTGACTACTAGAATATTCATTATTCCATAAAATAGATCATACAATGAAATGAATAAGAGAAAAAGTCACAAAAACTTCTAATTAGGACTAGACTATCAATAGATTTCACTGGTCTTCAAGCTACAACATCTTAACCAGAATCATGTTATGATGAAGAGGTGATTAATTATAAATACCAAATTGATGAATAATTCTTTCAGGTGATCTTCCTTAAAAAGGATATGGATGTATCCAAATAGAAATTGGTTGATCATCACTAATTTCTCTAAGTGATCTGTGCTTAAGGAAAGGAGGTTGTTGTATTTGCGGTGGAAATTTTTTTCCTTGATGAAGAGGCTAGAGTCACCATGCTGAATAGTCTTTAACATGAAATAAATGTGGCCTAAAATTACAACCATCACATTTAGACATTTGTTGATGTAATTTTTTTATATGCTTCTTATCTAAAGAGAGACTTTATCCTATGGAGCTTCCTGTTTTTTATCTAATGAATAAAAACAATTTTTTCATGTAGATTTTTTTCAAGCCTTTGATTTATATCCTAATCTAACCAACATTTCAAAATAATCTATGAACTTATAAATGATAAGAATCAAGATAATCTGAATTCATTTGGATAAAAAATTTGAAAAAGAGATTTGAGTCGACTTCTACTGGGGTTTTATTGGGGGACCCCATGAGTCTTTTGGTCTTTTATTTTATTTTTCCATCCTAAATTTTCCTAGGATTTTAATGGGTGAAGCCTAGAAGGAAATAACTTGGATTTTTTCTAGTCCACCTCCTTTAGAGGTTTTGTCTTGACAAGTCTTATGCCTCTTTCACTAATAGTTTGAGGTCAGAAAATTTAGACCAATGGGGCGAGATATCCTTTTTTAGATAGATTAGATCAAAACCCAATGTGAATAGAGGGATAAGAGGCACAATAAGCTCATTTTTAGGATAATTCATCTCATGGGAGGTGGCACACACAATTTATGGTCATGATCCTTAGAACAGTGTATTACATAGTCCTAGATCATGTGACAGAGGTAAAAATCTTCAAGAATGACATATCATATTATTTTATATCATATTAGTATGGTTCATGGAGGCATGTCATTAAGGATTTTATGCCCATTTAAATAGTTCTATTATGGGCTGTGTAAATCATATTCTAAGGATTTTGAGCTAAGGATGATTAAATTGGATAGATACTCAAAGGGAAAACATGAACCATATCTAGGTGGTGGGTTATAATATGATGATATCAAGGAAAATATAGGTTTTAGGTCCCTACCATTAGGATGAGATTCTTTTGGTTGATTGGCTGAAATGGGGGGCACATATGTATGTCTGTATTATTGCATATATACATAGTCAAACAAAAGTGTCCCTTGGAGTCTGGTACAACCACTACCAAAATCTATAGAAGGTTATGAAGATTAAAACACTCAAGGAATGAATTTGGTTATGGAATAAGGGTGCTCAAGAAGGGTTTGGGTACCCTAAAAGAAATGTTACTGTGTACTGAACACATCATCAATGTGAAATAAATATAACAAATCATCGTTCTAACTTTTACCTGGATCAGTGGATCTAATGATAAAAACTCAAATTTTATTAGTGTTATGTGGTGGACCTTACAATATTTTCTTCTTTTTTAAATTGCACTCTAACTTTTCCCTAATCTTTGAAAATTACAGGATTAGTGAGTAAATACGTGAATTTTTCTTAGACCTCCCATTTTGAGTTTTTGGCCTCACAAGTTTTATGTCTCTTTCACTATCAGTTTAAGATCACGTTATTTGGACCATCAATGGATAGTGTTTAAGGTTGAAAAAATTTGAATACATTTCCCATATTTTATGGTACTGATACTTAAACTATGGCGTGGAAGGAGTGAAAAAACCACTATTTGGATTGGGGGGGGGGGTTCTCAAGAATTGAGGATACCCCAATATCTCTAGGACAAGGGATGAAGATGAAAACATAAGCCAAAAAACAAGGTTTTCAGATCAAAAGTGATGAAATGAGATAGTTATAAGAAGGGAATACCATCGATCATGTTTAGATGATGGGTCCTATTGTGATGATATCAGGAAAAACATAGGTTGGAGGTCCCTCCCCTCAAGAATATATGATTATGGTTAACAAGATGAAATGGGGGCACATATATTGGTACATATTGGGCTATATATGCATATTCAGACAAAAGTTTCTATTGGATTAGAGTATATTCACTACTAAAATCTATGGAAGTTTATGAAAGTCTGAGAAGCTCAAAACAAATAAATAAGAGAGAGATGGTTAAAGAATTTTATATTTGAACTTATTATATCAAGACTGAAACTATCTTTTGAAAAGGATTAAAAATGAATGATGGTTTATGGATGGGTCTAGAATGTATGTTCAAGACGTTAGTACACATCCTAAATCAATCAAGAATAAATCCACATGTAATTCTCAAATATGCATCCCTTGTATAGATCTAAATCATGTATAGGGTAAATGGGAATTTATATATACATTTTTTTTAAGATTGTAACTGGGTTTAGGACTGAAGATCCAAGAATCACTACATTTATTGAATGAACAAGAATCAATACACACATAGTTCCTAGAGATGTAACCTATATAGATCAAGCTCATATACTGGGGGAAGACATTTATTTCTTTAGAAATTGTGGCTAGGACTTGGGCTGAAGATCCTACCATCACTACATTTTCTAAAGGAATAGGAATCAAGCCACACATTGTTCTTAGAGATGTCTATTACATATACTGAGCTCAAATGTAGGGGAATATGAATTTATGATTGATGATACTTTTGACTCAGCTTAGGATAAGAGATCCCAGTGTCATTATATATCCCATGATATGGGAATCAAGCCATATGTAGGCCTCAAATATGGTACTATGTAGATAGGACTATTACATATGGATGGGGGAATTTCTTTTTCTACACAGATCTGGATCATGTACAATGAATTACTAAAGAATCAGTCTTCCAGATTAAGAAGGAGGGAAACTTGATGTGGATGATATCTCAATGTTAGGATGAGGTAAGATAAGTTTGTCCCAGTGTAGGGTTACTGGTGAAAAATCAACATGAGATGGTAAATACATACACTAGAAACTTTATATATAGATCTAAATCATATGTAAAAGGGAAAGAGGGTCTAACAAAGTGATCACATGTCATGAAATTTAAAATCATGTGACTGGATGACTTTTGAGTAGTTTAAAGTCTTGCATAATGGACTCTATTAGGACTTATACATAAATAATCCCAATGGATGGGGTGATCTTCTCATACTCATCACCTAAGACATCTCCTATTCATCACATGAGGTATCTTATGCTCATTAAACCTAGAATAATATGCTCGTTAAATAGGATAAGGTTATAATTTATTATCTTATGCTGAAGATATTTTTATGAAGCTTAATTTCATGCAATTATGATGATATGTTATATAGTTTATAAAGTTTTGTAGATTGTATGTGGGTAGTATGATGTATCTTTTGAATTAATTATTAAGAACCCTCATGTTGGTGGTGGGTGTTACATGATCATAATCCATGGTGATAAGGGTATAGGCCCCATTAGGGTAAACCTTATATATTATGTCAGGTCCTTTCCCTTATGACTCTAATATTGGAGACTTTTTCCCTGGTATCATTAGGGTTCTGAGAGCCAACACAATCTCTCCCTATATGAACTAATGGAGGTGGAACTTCTTATTGAAGGATCTCAAGACTCGATTGTGAAATATTTCTATATTATGCAATGCATGAAACCTCTTTTCATTAAGTCACTCCAATTTATCCAACCACTTTTGGGACTATCAATCTTCAGTCAGCTGGTTGTATATGGTAGTGCACAATGAGGGAAACTGTACCTTGATGGGAAAGACTTCCTCTGTCCTATATACAAGTGAATATGGGGTTTCTTGTATGGTAGTGTGGGTCATGGTGCAATAGGTCCATAAATCATGAAAAATATTGTCTATCGAGAATTTCATATTTATATCCACCATCTTATGAAGAATATTAGATAGAATCTTTTTAAAGGATTCTATCTATCCATTTTTTTCTTAATAGTAGTATGAGGAATGGTCTTACTGGATTTTATATTTTCAATATAATACCTTCAACTTATAAGAACAGAATTTGGTTCCATTTCCATTAATATTGTGCAGGGGACACCAAATATTGTTATAATATTTGACTTCATGAAGATAATGATGTTCTTCATCCTAAATTCTTTGAGTGGTATGGCCTCAACCCATATGGAAAAGAATTCAATGACAGTAATGATGTATTCAAAACACCTTACTATAGTTTAGTGATATACCCCCATGACATCTGTTCCTCACACGATAAATGGATAGGAGTATTTGGCAACATGCAACAACTCTGGGGTCTGGTGGATAAAATTGGGGTGTACCTGTCACACATGGAGTTTTCTTGTGAATTTGAAAATATCTTATGTAATCATTGGATAGAAATATCCAAGACCCTTGATATGATGGGATAGATTGGTTTCTTATTGATGAGAACCATATACTTTGACATGAACCTATTTCATGATGATAAGGATTTATGTTCCTTTGATGTATCTGAGGATCACTCTATCAAAGCCTCATTTATAGTGGGCTCCTTTTGTATTTGGGTCATCTTGGAGAATGAAATTCATGACTGACATTAGATTTTTTTCTTTATTGACTCAATATGATTGAAAGACCCTTCTTCTAAGATAGTATGTTATGGGTAACATCCATCCAGTAGTGAAATCACATTATAGGGATATCAACTCATCATTCTCCAAAGAAGTACCAATATCATTGATTTTCCACATTTTAAGTTTAATGAATGGAGATATGATCTTATGATATGCAATGTGAATAACTATTTCTTCCTAGTCAAGATATTCTAGGACCAAAATTTCATATTATAAATCATGAGTGCGATCATTTTGTGATCATGAGACATGGGTTAGAGTTGGATCCTAGGTGAATTCTACCATTAGTTAGGAAACATGATAAAATAGAGGGATCAACTCCTCTCTTTTAATGGAATATTAATCCTTTACTTTCTTAATCACCATCTCTAAATCACCTTAAATGTGCATTCATGCTACTAAAAATTGAAGATCTAGATCCAAGATGACAATAAAGGCTTGATACTCTACTTCATTAATAATACACCCTTCTAAAAGAATAAATGAATATGGTAGGACTAATTTATCTGAGGAGATGAATACGACACCCAAACTAGCCTAAATTTATTTTAGGTCATCTAGTATTTTCCCAAATGGGCTCCTAGAATATCTATAAAATTATATCTCCCATACTGGGGGGGGGGATGTTGAATGAGAAACATTTCTTCATTGGGGTGTTCTTTATCTATTGGTGTATTCTCTAAGAGTGGATGTGGTGTGAGAAAATCTACTAATTCCTATCCCTTGAATACTTTTTGAGATATTAATTTCACATAAAACTATTATAGTATGACCGCTCAACAAGCTGGTCGACTTGTTAGAATTGGATGAGTGAGGATATATTTGAGCGGGTTGATAAGGGACAATATATGGACTTTATGGTGCTGAAAATAATTCATGAGATTCTATACTACAAAGATCAACTTAAAAAAGTTCTTTTTGATGTCAAAATATCATGTCTTGGATTTGAGCATTGTCTTTATAAGATAGTGTAAGTTGTTTTCTTTGCACACATCATTCTTATGGCCAAGGAGTATGCCAAATGGATACTCCTGAGCTTCCACATATGGGATGAGTGGTTTACCTTCAACAGGTGACATCATGATTGGTGAGTGTAGAAGTTACTACTTGAGGATATTAAAGGATTATTTTAAATATTTATCCCACTTATAGGGTATTCCTTTCATCATCAATCTTATAAAGGGAAAACGTTTTCCATCCAAATTGGCAATGAAGGGTATGATATTGGAAAGAAATACCTACAATCCTATTAATTATTTGTGGTTTTGGGGTTGGAGTATATTGATAACTACCTTGAATTTTTAGGATTGATCTCGATACAATGATATCACACCATGAAACCCAATAATTTTCCCAATGTTACCCTAAAGGTTTATTTGAAGGGGTCTATTTTTAAATTGTATTAGATTAAATTTTTGAACACTGTTTCAAGGTTGTTGATATTATTAGATCACTTGTTCGAATTGACCACCATTTCATCAACATAACACTCTATGATATTTCCTAATAGAGTCTTGAATATATGGTTCATGGAACATTAGTATATGGTTCCAACATTCATCAAATCGAATGGAATTACAAAATAGAAGTAAATCCCATGAGAATATCTAAACACAATGGAATATTCATCTTTATATATCATCTACATCTGATTATATCCAGAGTATCCATCCATTAAGGAAAGTTTGTAGAATCTAGTAATCACATCGATCAATAGTTCTATGATTGGGATGGAGAATTAATCTTTAGAGAAATACCAGTTGAGATCTCTAAAATTAATGTAGACTTAGATATTCTCATTATTTTTGTTGACTAAGAAAATATTATCTAACCAATTTAGGTATTAGACTTATTGGATGAAATTATCCTTGATGAACTTATCAACTTCAGCTTCTACCCTGGTAGTGAGTGTTGGGTGCATTCTTCTTGACACCATATTTTAACCATGATGATCCTATAGTAGTCCCAGATGATGGATGAATACCCTAGGGTCCAACCCAGACATATCAATATAATTCCAGGTGAACACATCCTAGTGTTTCTTTAGAAAGGTGATATATTTCTACTATTCATTAGGAGTTATTGTGGCACTAACCAAAGTAGTCTGCGGGTCTTCACCTATACCGAGGTTTACCTATTTTACATCATCTACTATGGTTAAGACACCTTCCTCAAATGCTTGAGGGGAATCACCAATATCCTCTTTTTATTTTACTCACTCTCCCTATTGAGATCCTAAAGTGGGTTAAGGTGCTAAAATTTTAGGGACATTCTCACTGCCAAGGTTAAAGGAGGAACTATCCATTGAGGGTAGACTAGAGGTGTCCGCCTCATAAACTTGGTGCAAGCTTACCTATTACAATCCTAAAAAGGGTGTCAATGAGAATATATTGGGGACATTATCATCAATTGGGGGGGGGGTGTAAGCTAGCCTCCAGATACTTAAGACATGACATGAGGGAATTATTATTGGAATAACTATCATTTTCAAGGATACAATCTAGGGTTATCCCATATACTTCTATAGATGGTTAGAAAACATCATTCTCAATGGATGAGATTAATGATATCATGAAAACCAAAGCATCTATACTCTAGTCATATATAGATTTATCGGTCTGATATCTTTCCTAGCTTAGAATCAATGCCTCAAGTTGTTTGATGTTCAATACATAATCATCACCAAGAATACTCCATGTTTTGGGAGGAGCATTCTTCAAGTGATTTGGGGCTGTGACCTGGTGAGTATCTCCTATTGCAAGATTATTTCCATCCCTCTGTAATAATCCACTTTCATATATTGAGCCACACAAGTATTGAATGGGGAGTCATCTTTATATAATAGTTTGAACAACCCATTAACTATATATTTCAAGCATTGATGATATTATTAGGGCACTGAAACAGGCATATAAATCCACAAACTTATTAAAATAACATTAAATGAAGTATATTAGTGGATGAACAACAATTCTAGATTAGAGACAAGGTCCCCAAACCATTATTTCAACATGATCTTCCCAAGGGGGTTTTGTTCACTTTTATTATACTGCTAGATGGTCAATTTAGATAGGTATACACCCTTTTAACTAAAACCAAATCATCAGAGGGTTTAAACTGAAATATTATTAATTTAGAAGCCATTTTCTATGAGTGATGAATGAAAACCAATTTCATTAAGCTTTTTAGATAGGTATAAGGGAATTATATTCCCATATATAATATTCCCTCGACCCTGTTACATGAATGAGATGGTTGTGTGACATTCGTCCCGATCAGTCTATGTTTGGTACACCTATATTGTGGAAACCTCTGCTACAAATTACCAAATATTAGAAAAGGATTCAATGAATACATCTAAAATGTTCTTTTAAAGGTGAAGGATTTCTATAATCAAGATATTGACTGGAGTTGTGTCCAATTGTTTTAGGATATCATATTTTTGATCCAAGGGCCTTCATTTCCCAATAGGGATATTCTATTTGGGTTGAGGCTTAGTGCTTGATGCATGTTGTGCTAACGAATTTTGGACAAAAATCAAAGATGACCCTATTTGTGGGCTGAATTATCCCAACCTATCCAGATATCGATGATGATGATTGGATGAAGGTGAATCTACCGACCTTTCTTTCAATATGTTAGGATATGACTGTGATCTAGATGATCCAAGATTCAATTAATGTTCCTATTGATTTTGTTAGAGTGCCTACATGTGGATTTTAACTATATATATAGAATATATGGTAACTGTTACCACATGATATGTTTTACCACAACCTCTTATCTCACTGACATATAGTACTCTACTCATTCGACCTCCTCCCCTATTATACATAGGAAATTAAGGATCATATTCATATCTAGTTTCTTCATCAGAAAAGGGTATGGTCAAGTAAATGAATTTGAATGAATCATATAGTGATTCTTTATCTGATGAGGATTCCATTTAGCGGGGTAGTTCTCATTATCCCATTATTAAGGGCCAAAAATATTATAGAGCTTGAACCAGTTTAGGGATAGGTCAATGTCCTTCCTCTTCTTCTCGGGACTTATTCCTCCTTTGCTAAGTATATTTTATTTTGGATAAATGATGTGTTGAACTAGGAAGTTTAGTTGTTTCTAAGTGAATTGGGGTCATAATTTCATAATTTAATCAGGCCTTGAGTATATCAAACACTTTATTGATAGTTTTCTATACCATCCAATCATTAAACTTCTGTATATATTTTCCTGATACCTATTTTCATACTCCTTCCTCATCTTGCAGAATTGTGGAGACCCAAACCACATGTTTTTTAGGTTTTCCCAGTTTAAATTATCTATAGTCAAACATATTCTAGAGAATTTCCTTGAAGATGAATAAATCTTGAATATTATGCCCCAACATTTGGTGATAGAGACAATAATTTGGGCAATCATTCAGATCAATCTCCTTCAGTTTCTTGATTTATAGAAATCTGAGTATATTGTTTCCTAGGGATGTGATGAAATATCCTAGGACCCAATCCTTCCTAAAGGAATAATTATTATTCCTTATATCTTTAAAACCCATATAATCCTACTCCATCCTCCACTCTTACAAAGTATGTTGTTGTTGAGGTCACTCAGGGAGAGGTACCACATGATATTGGGTGGGATTTAGCACTGGGGATGGAACCAATGTTGGTTTGATTGTGACAACCACTACTTTTTCTCTAACCAATTTATTGTTGGGTTAGATGATATGGTTTATATTTTTCCCCTACTACAATAGAGACCATCTTTCATCCATTGAGCTATCGAGGTTAATTATCTAAATCCATAAAGACATTTCCATGGGATAAGGGGTGTTTGTAAATAATCATGGAAATTATGTATGCATAAATCTGCCAAATAATCTTAAAGAAGCTACACATCAAAGAGTATGTAATCCTCTTCAACTAAAAATAAAACTTATGACCCTTTTATTCTCATACTTTTTTCAATTCAAAAATATAGTGATCACTGTCTTCATCAATACATAGATAAACTAAAATAAGAACTGATGACACATATCCTCCCAATTGACTAGGTAAGGAGGTTACTATACCAAAAAAACCCATCCCTATAATTTTTATAAAAAATACCTGATTTTGGATACTTATTTTTTCTCAAGTTTTCCTATCATGGGGATACAATGGGACACAAAAATGTGTCAAATGTTGTTTTTATTGTTGACGTCGTTAAAGGATGGGAAAATCGGACTCCCAAAGTTGGGAGGAGGAGGGGTCCCCTTTACCCATTTAGGTTAAGGATTTCTCTCTGGATTCACTAGAGCATGCTTCCTTTCTATAGCTTCCATCCAAGTTAAAAGGGCTTGGATTGAGTTGAATAACTTTGGAGGTATCACCGACTGAGGGGAAGCTTGATTATTGACTACAGGTGATGCTTGATGTGGTCTGTTTTCTTATTTTTATTTATATAACTATGTTTATATGGAACTAGGATGATCAGAATGAAGTGATGATGCTTTAGGTCCTATAGGAGGAAAATTTAGATAGTATTTATCTCTTGGAGCCATGTAAAATAGTGTTCTATGTGAGGAATTGATAGGGAAACTAGTTCCTTCTCTGTTTAGTGAAATATGTTTTTATGGTTGTGGATCACCCATTGGAGGGGATACATTGGTTCCTACCATGATATTTTATTTTTAATAAATATTACCCCGAAGTAGATTAGCATTGATCCATCTCAATTCTTCTATCTCGGATTCATATTGTGCCAATCACTCATCAACAAAAGATACATTAGATTATTCAGGAGAAGCTTGAGACGATGCTTTAACTTTCCCTTATATTTTAAGTATGGACACCCTACTCATCAAGTAGCTTGATGCGAGTTCTAGATTAAACTTCCACCACAACATCTTTTTTCTCTAGATCAGTATTATCATCTTCTATATTGGTATTGATGAGATTAATTTAATTATACTAGATGAATAAAATCATGTCATCATCTGTATCCAAATTGTATAGGGATGCACCATCCCCTAAATATTCATCAATAGATAGTACAAATTCTATTTTAGTTCTATATTTTTTAGAAGGTAGTTTAGGCTAATAACCAATTCAAGGTTTGATGTTTCCTCCAACCCACTCCCCAGGGAGTGACCTATGTAGAGTAACATATAAGGAGATACTAAAGTCTCTTGTAAATCATGTCCCTAATGGTAAGGATATTTTACACATTGGCTAAAACATCAGAGATACTTCTTATGAGGCCTCTCCAAGCCTAGTAAAGACTAACTTTATTCATGGGGAATACATAAATGGTATAAATACCCCCATCCTTGTAGGATGGGGTTGATTTATACCTTATTCCATGAAATCCTAGATTCATTGGGACCTTTATGATAATATGGCTATAGATGATGGTAAATAAGATGACAATTCCCCCCAGCCTTATGACCCCTTAGATTTTTCATGCCTTTACATGGGTATGAGCTAGGTGAAGCACATGTTGAGAGATACTTTCTTGCAAGGTGCACTCCCTAGTGAGGGACATTCTTTTCTCAAATATGAATCCTTTTCAAATTTCTTATAATCTTGATGTAGTAATCTTCTAATAGTTTTTTCTTGGAGAATACACCATCCCTAGGCTTTATAAGAAAAAAAACTATGCTAAACTAACCAGTCGACATATGAACCTCTTGAATCCATGAACTAGCCCATGGAAATAATATTACCGGATTCCTACCTCAAAGGGATATACTGGCTCAGGACTAGAGTAAAATGCATCGTTCTATATACTCTCCATCCTTGATTGCACATGTTGAAGGAAAAACTCATAATTATATATTAAAGTGTCCTCAGACTATCAAGGAAAACACTCTATAAATTATTATTCAACTTTTTAGACTTTAGGGTTCATGCTATTGATATGGTATCCAACTCAATTTTGTTGAAAATATTTACTACCATCTTAATATGATCAACATATCCCTCATGGGATATATGTTTCTCCTTGAGGT
Organism: Viscum album; assembly: GCA_963277665.1. Classification (NCBI taxonomy): domain Eukaryota; kingdom Viridiplantae; phylum Streptophyta; class Magnoliopsida; order Santalales; family Viscaceae; genus Viscum; species Viscum album. The sequence continues at coordinate 1,887,059,200 of OY728132.1, forward strand.
GTAAGTAGGTTTTCCAGTGGTTAAGGCACAAATAATATACATATTATGATCTTATCTCTCGATGATCTCATATTGGGAGGTAGTTATAGGCAAAAAACCACAAAACATTTCCCTTAAATATATATCAACAAATTTACATGATATTTCCCTTATTCTCAGAGGTATATTCCTCTACCTTATTTGACCAAAATGGTTTTTTATGAATATGATGACACATGATCTGTGGGAAGTAGAGATGAAAACTATTATCATGAATCATCCCTCAATTACGGGGAAATATTATTATCCACCGATATGGAATAATATACTATTAAACATGATTTTTCCAGTACCTCTCTATATAAATTTACTTTAACAAGGAAAGTATATCCTTATCTGGGCGAGATATCATTGTGGGGAGGATTTCCATGGTGTCTGTAATGTGAGGAGTCCCAATAATCCTTATATATATTTCCAAAAGGATAAATTCCATGGTTGATATCACATTATCCTTCTAATAAATATTTTTTGGGTACTTGGTCTACTGTTTACAAGAATTATATGACCTTAAGGACACCAAAATTGACCAGGGTTGGGATGTTTCCCTACTCCTGATTTATATATGATGCTTAGTGAATATTTTCTTTAAACAGTGCTCATTAATCTTCTAAGGTCACATATGGTTGGTGGGAACTCTTATGTATTGGGTCCCTCCTAGACTATCCCTTCTTTTCCATTTAAATATACTGATAACTTCCTATGATATTTTCAGGGTAATGATCCTACTATTGGATGACTACCAAAATATGCTGGGAAGTTCTTGAATTATTGATAGGGGTATGAGCCTGCCCTGAAGTGATTTCTAGAATCTACTAATGAACCCCAGTTGGAACAAGAATATACAACCATTAATGATTTTAATTATTTTCCAAAATATTTTGATGATTCTCTAGAATAGTATAGGGAATATTTCCTCACTCATATATTTCATTTGAGGTGTGTTGATGTGATCCTTAATCATCAGGATTAGGAATATGGGCCTAAATTTTATTGGATGATAGAATATAATAACGGTTGCTTCCCATTTGTGTATCCATAATATGTTGGTAATTTTTTTGGATATGGTAAGGGATACAAGCCTAATATTTGTTTACCTTTTTAATATCCCATGTTCTCTTTAATATATTTGTGATAGGGATATACGCCTATCCTGAGGTGATTGTCAAATTATTCTGACAAACCTCAGTTAGAATAAAAATATACACCTAATCCTATGACTCATCCTTCACTATAATATAATGATGTCCCTCATGAATGAGAGTAAGGATATGACCTTTCTCTATATTATCCACTTGATTACGTGTATGAACTAATTTGGAGATAGGATCAGTAATATGAACCTATACCTTTGTGATTGTTGGAATATGCCGATAGATCTTCTCCGTGGATACCAAAATATTCTTGGAGTTCTAAAGAGCATGATTAGGAATATAGTTATTCTCCTATAATGTTTCTAGGATATTCTAGTAGATATATTTAATTGAAGTAGGAGTATATTCCCACTTATTTCCTCCTACTGCTGCTGGAGTAGGTAAACAAGCTTGATATGGGGGAGTAAGAATATTCACTTTCCCTTAAGTTTCTTCTGTATATGGGTGAGCACCTTCAATGAGAATCATAATATGAGAAGACTCCTAGGGTGTCATTATAATACATATGAAGACTTCATCTTTAGGAAGTGGAGTATACACCATCTCTATGTTAAAAGTCAGGATATGGTGATTGAACTGCTCAAAGGGAACAAGAGTATAAACCTATACCTTAGGTGATACAACCCACTACCCATGGTTATACCTTCAATATTCACTAACATGTGTAGAAAGGGTAGAGTTTTGATGGATAACTTCAAATGTAAGATGTTGGAGAGTAGATTTTGCATGGTTCTGTTGGTGTTAGATGGTAGGGGGAGCCCTCTTATGAACATCCTCAGGGGTGATGTCACTAAGGGGTTCCTCTATCCCAATTAGATATTGGAGTTATTCATTATCACATTATAGGGAAAGACTCCCAAAACATTTGAAGGTGGAAATGGGTTCCACCTATCTAGTTACTGACTTCCTTTGATGATGTGGATTTTTGGATCTTAGGATGTAGAGAAACTCTTGAGAAACCTTTAAGATCAAGGTAATGATGTTTAGGTGGTACTACATAGCCAAGATATTAATGAACTTTCATTAGAGATATAAATTGGGTTATAATGTTCTCTCATCCAATGTGTCCATGCCTTTTTTTGATGGTTGAGGCATAAGAATGATATTTTGATGATGTCACCATTAGTTTGGATCGAAGTGATCTCTAAAAAACTTACCTCATGTATAAAAAACAACCACAAATAAGAATACCCATTAGTTAAACATCACAAATATAAATAATATTAATTAAATTAGTCTTCTATATTTATGATTATAAGTTTCACATTAGGTTCACCATTTTTCTATTTCTGTCACTGATTTGCATCGAAAGGTGAAGATGATGATGGTAATATTATTTTTTCACCAACCATCTTCATGATTTTAAGTTTCACATTGGGTTCACTATTTTTTATTTGATGCAGATTCATTCCCACACTCATTATAAGTCAATGAAGACCTTGTTTCTAAAGGCAGGTGATCACTGGGACTTCACCATCATCATTTTGGAAAACACATTGGTCAAGAGGATGAGAGGTCAGTCTCATCGTACCCTTTTGGAGGGAAGTATTTCATAATTCAAGACTCTATTATAGACTTAATACATGTTCACGAAACTTACCCAGTAATGTTAGTGATACTATTGTCCACCCTCATGAATGACGATTGATTGATTGTGGAATATTACATTATTTTAAAGCCTCATTATCAATGTACTCTAGAATTTAGTGTCATCCGAGGATATAATTGGTAATTAGTGTTAAGATCTAGCCCATTGAATGATTTTCCTATATACCCTTATGAATGGAATTAGATCCCACTTAGTTTGATTCCAATTAACGGGAAACATCACATCTTTAATGGTCATATGACAAGGATTGATCCATGTTGTTTAACATCATGCGGAAAAGATGATTAGGAAAGAGGTTCCTATCAATGAATGGTGTGGGAATTGTGAATATGTGGACCATTTTGGTCGAATCTAATTAGAATATGGTCCAATGAGGATGGGGTCCCATGAGGAAAATGTCATGGTGGTGAAAATATAATGATATACCTAAAGGGAATATGATCCTCAAGGCGGTGGTATTGTTTCACTAGGGACATACCACAATATAAATAATTCTATAGGAATACTGACCCATAGAAAATATAATAATTCTTGGGGGAAATATAGACCCTAAAGTGGGAAAAAAGATATTTTCATGGGTATGGACCAACAAAGAAATATGTTTTTTCTATTAGTATATCCTGATGGGGAATTTAAAAAAAATGTAGATATAGGGGAAATTGGGTTCAGGTCTTCAAGAGGAATCCTATACATCTTGTTGGAAATAAGAATTAGAGCCCATATAGTTAGATTGTCATGCATTTTAACATTAGGTAACTAGGACACATTCCACATAGTTTAAAATCATGCTACTAGGATATAAGAGATGGTAAATTGACCTTAATACAACTAATCACATTCACTAAGCCTATATGAGTTATGCCTGATGTGAGAAACAAGAGGTTATAGCTAACTAATTATATGGATTGAGGAATTGATGATTCCATGAGTGGTATAGACCCATCTAGGATAGTCATATGGATCCAATAGAGAAAATATCCCTTGAGATATGATATGGGACCTCACATGGAATATTATAATGTGAAATATATATGGGTGCATTTAGAGATAAAATCATGAAGTCATTATGTTCCTCATGGGGAATATGTCCATGTAGAGAGACATGATATAGAAATTTATTAGATATAGAACTATATCTTTGAAAAGGAATACTATATATCATAATTATTATAGGAATCAAATTTCGTGTAGTTCATATAGTTTATTGAGAATATGGACCTTTAAAGGAAGGGAAGATATGGTCAGGGATTATACCTGGAAGGAGGCATGTATGATTAAAATGGTGTGATCAACTATGATATCTAAGACTCCATGATCCATTCTTAGTGTGATAAAAAATAGATAAGGGAGGATCGAGCATATTTCATGGGATCATGACACTAGATTTGAATGGGTCTTACATATTAGGGCTTCCCAAAGCTCATTTTATCTCATGATCATGTTGATGATTTGTAATTGATGAAACCATCAATGAGAACCTCTTAGGCCACATATTTGAAGCATGACCTTTTATTCTTGTATTCCTTCCTATTTCTAGGCTAGTATAGGGTACATGATATGGAGGAAGGAGAAGAGTAACATCCAATAAGAAAGACTAGGGGATTACTATAGGAGTGATGCTGTAGCGACTCGGGTTTTTGGCCCTGTCAGACTTTGGAATATTTCTACGAATAATTCCAGAGCTAGGCGCGAAGACGGAGTGCGATTCCGAGGCCCGGTGTGCTCGGAATTAATTTTATAAAAATATTAAGTTTTTTTTATACTATGCACATGGCGGGGGTGTGATATCTCCTAAACGGTAGCTCATAACGGGAATCTGAGGGCACAGTTTTGTCCGGAACGTGCCGTTTACCTTAGGCGGGGTGTAAACTTTGCGGGCGCGGGCCTGCGGTGAGAAACGCCACCAGGGGCGTTTCCGTAAATAAGTAGCAAGTTAGTGTGCGAGCGTCGGCTCGAATAACTTCTGAACGGAGTCTCGGATGGAAAATCTGAGACCGCCGTTGCGTTCATAATGGCGCGTTTACCCTAGGGGTGACCTTACTTTTGTTCGCATCGGGCATCGGGTCCGAGGCGGGTTTGGCGCCGGCGGGCAGCTGATATAAATATCAGCGCCCCCCCCTTTACCGTTCCTCTTGGCGTTCTTTGCCGTTCTTCGCCGCCACTCCGCCGAATCGAGCAAACGAAGCGCCCACGAGCTTGGAATTTGACGGCGGACGTTCCAGGAGCGCGCAGCGGAAGCTCTGGAGCGCGGATCTGAGGCAGAACATCGGCGTTTCGCCTGCGAGGTAGGCGGTTTGAGTTTTACAATCCCGGATCCCATTTTTGTGTTGTTTTTCTTCAAATTTTCATATGGGTTGTATAGTTCGGGTCCCGAGATTTCCAAATCTTTTTTCGGATCTGAATTTGGAGCACCGGGGTGCTCCCGGTGGCTCCCGGAAGTTTTCCGGCGAGACCCGCGGCGGCCATGGCAGATTCCGGCGAGTTCCGCGGCGGTGCGGCGGCGGCGCGGCGGCGGCGCGGAGGTTTCCGGCTCCGGCAAGGCGGAGTCCGGCGGCAGCGCGGTGGTTTCCGGCGACCCTGCGGTGGTCCGGCCAGACTGTTCCGGGGGTTCTTTAAACCCCCGTAACTCACAAACCGTAACTCCGATTCGCGAGCCGCTTGCGGTGACGCGCTCCTTGCGTCGATACGGACCTTTTGAACACACTTTGAGGGTTTAAGGGTTCGGGATCGTGGCCCGGGAGTTACAAACGTCGTATAAAATAATATTATTTTATTATTTTACGACTTCGGGCCGTTGTAACTTCTACCCGGAGCGTCCGATTGACGTGCCGTCAGTGGCGTTGTGACCCTGATGGTACGACGGACTTTTTGAGATGGTTTCCGGGTGTTGGGACTGAGAACGGGGTGCGGGCCCCACGAGGCCTGGTTTTGGCGTTTGCTGAGAAACGCAGCTTTTGCACCAGGAGTCCGTTTTTGGCGGATGAATAGTCGATCCTGTGTGGTTTTCCGAGGGGATCGCAATGGTGCGATCCGTTCGATGAGTTTCGGAATCCAGGTGTGGGCCCCACCCGAGCTGGCCTTCAGTGAATAGTACCTTTTTCACCGGGTGTCCGTTTTGGACGAGCGAGTAGTCGATTCCGCTTGTTTTTCCGAGGGGATCGTTGTGGTGTGATCCGCTCGATGGGTTTCAGGATCGTTGTGTGGGCCCCGCACGAGCTATCTACGGTGAATAGTGCCTTTTTCACCGGTGCTCCGTTTCGGGTGAGTAAACAGCCTATCCTGCGTGTTTTTCCGCGTGGAACGCGATGGTGGCCTCGGTTTTGGCTTCAGAGGTGCGCAGTGTGGCGTTGTGGAGAGTCGCTCGGGTTAGAGACGTTTGGACCAGCAGTGGTTGAGGGTTCTCCCTTGGTTCGTTCCTACGAGGGTTCGTGTGGTATCACAACCTTCGTATGGGTTTGTGATCCTCTCGATGGGATGTTTAAACTGTTAGAGTTATGGTATCCCTCCGGTGGGCCCGGAGTGGATCCTCTAGCATCTTTACCCTAGATCGGGTTCTTAGTATCGCTGTGACCGCTTATTCACGGGCGGCGATCCCCTATCTAGCAGGTTAACCCCGTAGGGTTTGTGGCATCATCGGGAATATGATCCCCTACGCGGTGGGTCGTGAACAGTAGGGTTGTGGCATCGTCGGGTTTATGATCCCCTACTCAGCATGATGTTTATAGTAGGGTTGCGGTAACGTTGGTTATGCGATCCCCTACTCAGCACGTGGTTTCGGTAGGGTTGTGGCATCGTCGGTTCGATCCCCTACATCGCGAGTTATACCAGATAGGGTTCCGGTATCGTCGTGACCATCTTTACATGGACGATGATCCTCTATCTGAGTGTGAAGCTTCTGTCAAGTGCAGATCGGGTTGTGGTATCCCCCAGTGGATCCTAGGTGTGATCCCCCATCTGTGAGAACTACGTATGCTAGATCGGATTGTGGTATCCCCCAGCGGACCCTGGGAGTGATCCCCTATCTGTGAGCTACATATACCGGAGTGGGTCTTGGTATCCCCTAACAGACCCTAGCGGCGATCCCCTATCCGAGGAGTTTGGTGGTTATGGTGTTTCAGCGATGTTTCCTCAGTGATGTTATCCGACGAGCGTGGTATCTCGGGTGAGCGTCTGAGATGTTTGTTTGGGACCCGATGGAGTGTATTGCTCGAATGAGTGTCATCTGGTATGACAGTGTTCGTGGTGTACTCTCCTGGTTGTGGACAGTTGCTGGTGATGAGGTCGGTACCTCTTGTGGCTTTGTGGCGTGAGCTGTGTATATCTGGATTGTTCAAGGTGTATGTATGGGCATACACCTGAGCTGAGCTGAGCTGACCTGTTGTGTTTAGCCGAGGATGGTCACGAGATGGAGTTTCTCTCTCGTCTAGGTTCCCTCTGTCTGGGTTGAGCGGACTGTTTCCTTTCAGTTGCTCCCTTGGGTTTTGGGTTTTTGGGGTGCCTACTGAGTATGTTTATACTCACCCCTGCACGGGCTTTGCCCGCACATGTTTGTGTCTTGTGTAGACCACCGTCCTTTTGACGGATTTCTAGGAGGACCCGGAGCAGGCGGTGCTTAGTGAGCGAGTTGACCGGGGTGTTTACCGGAGCTGTGCCGAGGGAGCTTTCCGGCGGGTGTTTGTGGCAGCGTTCCCCTTCTTCAGAGCAGGTTGGACGCGCTTTGTAGTTTCCTTTTGGTGGGCCCTGTTTTGCCCTTGTACTTTTTCTGTTGCACTCTGGTTTGGGATAGATTGTATGCATGCATTTACTTTTCAGTTTCTTTATCTCTGCACTATTGCATGGAGGTGTTTGTGGGTGCGTGTGTACAGGTACCTTAGGCTAATGCCTCCCATGTGTGTGATAGCCTACTCGGCACTGGTCGCCAGCCCCTGGCCTATTGGAGGCGGGCTTGGGGAGTCGCGGCTTGAGCCCCGTTGGGTCGGGTCGTGACAGAGTGGTATCAGAGGAGGTTCCACCTTTGGGATCTCAGAGCGTAGCTGGTCTAGCTGTGAGCTTGGTTTGGGTTGCATAGCGGCAGTGTTAGGGTGTTTCGAGCTCGGCTTTCAGGCCAGGGACTCCAGTGTTGGTGCGGCGGCTGACGTATCCATACACCAGGACTCTGATAACCTGCCTTTCGACTCGGGACATTCGTACACTGGTCGCGGGGACATAATGGTACATGCATCATATAGGACTGGGTTTTTGGTTTTTCCTTGTCCTTCTTGAGTCAGCTCTCCAGATATACTCTTTGACTATGGTGCGTCTTGAATGTATTTCAGGATGCCTCCACGACGACAGCCAGCGAGGGTTCCGCAACAAGATTGTGCTGATGACCCGCATCGTGTAGTGGCTGTGGAGCAGGGCGCAGGTTCTGAGGTTGCACCTCCAGGTGGTATTCCAGTTGAGCCACCACCTGTTGAGCAGCAGGTTGTGCCGGCGGTGCAGGACGAGGTTGCACGCAGGCTGAGTGCGCTGCACGAGTTCCAGAGGCAGCGACCTATGAGGTTCCGGGGTGATCCAGACCCCCAGGAAGCTGATGACTGGCTTGAGGCAGTCACCCGAGTTTTCCGCCTAGTGAGGACACCTCCAGATCAGATGGTGGTCCTAGCGGCGAGCCTTCTACATGGTTCGGCCGGGCGATGGTGGAGTTTGGTGACACAGTCCCATGAAGAGGAGACGCTCACATGGGCAGAGTTTGAGCGGCTCTTCAGGGAAGAGTTCTATCCGGTGACGCTGAGGTCAGTGCGGATCCAGGAGCTTCTGCAGCTTCGACAGGAGAGCATGACTGTGTCAGAGTACTCAGTAAGGTTTACAGACCTGTCGCGCTACTCCCTGGATATGGTTCGAGACCCGTTTTGTAGGGCTCGGACCTTCGAGCAGGGCTTACGCAGGGACATCCGAGCAGGTGTGGTTTCCTTGTGCCTGCCCACCTGTGCTGGAGTGCTGGAGCGAGCGTTGGTGGTGGAGAGTTTTCTGACTGAGCATTTTCCCCCTGTTAGTGTTGGGCACTCGAGATCTGAGACTTCGACGGTCGGATCAGCATCTGGTAGCCGACGTCAGACTCAGGGGTCTGGACGTGGACGACATTTCAGGAGGCGACCCCAGGATGGAGGATCTGAGCCTCAGGGCTCACAGGGCTCGCAGGCCAGTTTTGGTCAGCCGCAGGAGAGGCGGTGTTACGCTTGCGATGGTCGGGGACATCTTGCTAGAGATTTTCCGACCCGACGTGCTGCTGAGAGGGAGCCGGTCGATTGACCGCCTTGGCAGAGGCAGCGTCTCGAGCAAGGAGGTCCGCAGGGCGTCGGACATGGCGTCGGAGCTGGTGCAGCGGGAGGCGGTGGTAGACAGTACCAGTTGCCACCACCCCCACCCCTAGGTGGTCCACGCCAAGCTCAGGGAGCTGGTGGTCGAGGGCGAGGACAGCTGCATGCCCTGGAGGCAATCGACCCAGAGGCACCGCGGATGGATAGTGGTACGCCTTGTGTCCTTTCTACTTACTGCAGTAGTTTGTCAGACACTGTTTAGCGGTACTCTTTCCTTTGTTGCTTGCTCGAGTTTTGTTCAGGGCGTTGGTAAGACCCTGAGTGGTTGTTTGTTGGTGAGCTCGCTGGTGTGTGAGACCCAGTTGAGAGTCCAGTCGCTTTCCTTGTGCTTAGGACTTTTCGGGGACGAAAAGTTCTAAGGGGGGGAGGATGTAGCGACTTGGGTTTTTGGCCCTGTCAGACTTTGGAATATTTCTATGAATAATTCCAGAGCTAGGCGCGAAGACGGCGTGCGATTCCGAGGCCCGGTGTGCTCGGAATTAATTTTATAAAAATATTAAGTTTTTTTTATACTATGCACGTGGCGGGGGTGTGATATCTCCTAAACGGTAGCTCAGAACGGGAATCTGAGGGAACGGTTGCGTCCGGAACGCGTCGTTTACCCTAGGTGGGGTGTAAACTTTGCGGGCGCGGGCCTGCGGTGAGAAACGCCACCAGGGGCGTTTCCGTAAATAAGTAGCAAGTTAGTGTGCGAGCGTCGGCTCGAATAACTTCTGAACGGAGTCTCGGATGGAAAATCTGAAACCGCCGTTGCGTTCAGAACGGCGCGTTTACCTTAGGGGTGACCTTACTTTTGTTCGCATCGGGCGTCGGGTCCGAGGCGGGTTTGGCGCCGGCGGGCAGCTGATATAAATATCAGCCCCCCCCTTTACCGTTCCTCTCGGCGTTCTTCGCCGTTTTTCGCCGCCACTCCGCCGAATCGAGCAAACGAAGCGCCCACGAGCTCGGAATTCGACGGCGGACGTTCCAGGAGCGCGCAGCGGAAGCTCTGGAGCGCGGATCTGAGGCAGAACGTCGGCGTTTCGCCCGCGAGGTAGGCGGTTTGAGTTTTACAATCCCGGATCCCATTTTTGTGTTGTTTTTCTTCAAATTTTCATATGGGTTGTATAGTTCGGGTCCCGAGCTTTCCAAATCTTTTTTCGGATCTGAATTTGGAGCACCGGGGTGCTCCCGGTGGCTCCCGGAAGTTTTCCGGCGAAAAAACCAGTTTTCCGGCGAGACCCGCGGCGGCCATGGCGGATTCCGGCGAGTTCCGCGGCGGCGCGGTGGCGGCGCGGAGGTTTCCGGCTCCGGCAAGGCGGAGTCCGGCGGAGGCGCGGTGGTTTCCGGCGACCCTGCGGTGGTCCGGCCAGACTGTTCCGGGGGTTCTTTAAACCCCAGTAACTCGCAAACCGTAACTCCGATTCGCGAGCCGTTTGCAGAGACACGCTCCTTGCGTCGATACGGACCTTTTGAACTCACTTTGAGGGTTTAAGGGTTCGGGATCGTGGCCCGGGAGTTAGAAACGTCGTATAAAATAATATTATTTTATTATTTTACGACTTCGGGCCGTTGTAACTTCTACCCGGAGCGTCCGATTGACGTGCCGTCAGTGGCATTGTGACCCTGATGGTACGACAGACTTTTTGAGATGGTTTCCGGGTGTTGGGACTGAGAACGGGGTGCGGGCCCCACGAGGCCGGGTTTTGGCGTTTGCTGAGAAACACAACTTTTGCACCAGGAGTCCGTTTTTGGCGGATGAATAGTCGATCCTGTGTGGTTTTCCGAGGGGATCGCAATGGTGCGATCCGTTCGATGAGTTTCGGAATCCAGGCGTGGGACCCACCCGAGCTGGCCTTCGGTGAATAGTACCTTTTTCACCGGGTGTCCGTTTTGGACGAGCGAGTAGTCGATTCCTCTTGTTTTTCCGAGGGGATCGTTGTGGTGTGATCCGCTCGATGGGTTTTGGGATCGTTGTGTGGGCCCCGCACGAGCTAGCTACTGTGAATAGTGCCTTTTTCACCGGTGCTCCGTTTCGGGCGAGTAAACAGCCTATCCTGCGTGTTTTTCCGCGTGGAACGCGATGGTGGCCTCGGTTTTGGCTTCAGAGGTTCGCAGTGTGGCGTTGTGGAGAGTCGCTCGGGTTAGCGACGTTTGGACCAGCAGTGGTTGAGGGTTCTCCCTTGGTTCATTCCTACGAGGGTTCGTGTGGTATCACAACCTTCGTATGGGTTTGTGATCCTCTCGATGGGATGTTTAAACTGTTAGAGTTGTGGTATCCCTCCGGTGGGCCCGGAGTGGATCCTCTAGCATCTTTACCCTAGATCGGGTTCTTGGTATCGCTGTGACCGCTTATTCACGGGCGGCGATCCCCTATCTAGCAGGTTAACCCCGTAGGGTTTGTGGCATCATCGGGAATATGATCCCCTACGCGGTGGGTCGTGCACAGTAGGGTTGTGGCATCATCGGGTTTACAATCCCCTACTTAGCATGATGTTTATAATAGGGTTGCGGTATCGTTGGTTATGCGATCCCCTACTCAGCGCGTGGTTTCGGTAGGGTTGTGGCATCGTCGGTTCGATCCCCTACATCGCGAGTTATACCAGATAGGGTTCCAGTATCGTCGTGACCATCTTTACATGGACGATGATCCTCTATCTGAGTGTGAAGCTTCTGTCGAGTGCAGATCGGGTTGTGGTATCCCCCAGCGGATCCTGGGTGTGATCCCCCATCTGTGAGAACTACGTATGCCAGATCGGGTCGTGGTATCCCCCAGTGGACCCTGGGAGTGATCCCCTATCTGTGAGCTACGTATACCGGAGTGGGTCTTGGTATCCCCTAGCGGACCCTAGCGGCGATCCCCTATCCGAGGAGTTTGGTGGTTATGGTGTTTCAGCGATGTTTCCTCAGTGATGTTATCCGACGAGCGTGGTCTCTCGGGTGAGCGTCTGAGATGTTTGTTTGGGACCCGATGGAGTGTATCGCTCGGATGAGTGTCATCTGGTATGACAGTGTTCGTGGTGTACTCTCCTGGTTGTGGACAGTTTCTGGTGATGAGGTCGGTACCTCTTGTGGCTTTCTGGCGTGAGCTGTGTATATCTGGATTGTTCAAGGTGTATGTATGGCCATACACCTGAGCTGAGATGAGCTGACCTGTTGTGTTTATCCGAGGATGGTCACGAGATGGAGTTTCTCTCTCGTCTGGGTTCCCTCTGGCTGGGTTGAGCGGACTGTTGCCTTTCAGTTGCTCCCTTGGGTTTTGGGTTTTTGGGGTGCCTACTGAGTATGTTTATACTCACCCCTGCACGGGATTTGACCGCACATGTTTGTGTCTTGTGCAGACCACAAGCCTTTTGACGGAGTCCCAGGAGGACCCGGAGTAGGCGATGCTTAGTGAGCGAGTTAACCGGGGTGTTTATCGGAGCTGTGCCGAGGGAGCTTTCCGGCGGGTGTTTGTGGCAGCGTTCCCCTTCTTCAGAGCAGGTTGGACGCGCTTTGTAGTTTCCTTTTGGTGGGCCCTGTTTTGCCCTTGTACTTTTGCTGTTGCACTCTGGTTTGGGATAGATTGTATGCATGCATTTACTTTTCAGTTTCTTTATCTCTGCACTGTTTCATGGAGGTGTTTGTGGGTGCGTGTGTACAGGTACCTTAGGCTAATGCCTCCCATGTGTGTGATAGCCTACTCGGCGCTGGTCGCCAGCCCCTGGCCTATTGGAGGCGGGCTTGGGGAGTCGCGGCTCGAGCCCCGTTGGGTCGGGTCGTGACAGATGCAATGATCTAACCAAATCCATTAAATGGAGAATATATCCATCATGAAATTAGAGAAACTAATTTGGTGTATTCTCAATAGATACCCTCATTATCAAGTAAATACACAATTGTGAGTTTCCCAAGGGTTTTATGCATTTGGGGTGACATATGGGAGCCTCATTTTATAAAGGGAATTAAAAATCAAAGGGTTGTGTGCTAATACACATACCCTGATTGTGTACATTGAGAAGATTTAGAGGTGGTTTCAATTTCTCCTTTTTGGGGATTTTACCCTAGATAATGAAGGCCATAGGGGTCCTATGGACAATGTGAATGATATATGGACATATAATTTTATAAGAACCCCCAATGGTGGAGGAAGTATCATGTGAATGGTGGAGCCTGCACAAGGTATCCATAAAAGGGGAACCACAAGAGGGGTACTACGAAAGGGGAACCATGAAAGGGAATCATCACATGACCACATAAGGGGAATCATCACATGATCATGTGATAAATCTATCTATTATCATCAAATTATATTTGGATAATTTAGACCAGATCATGTGGTTTGATTCTTGTGGGAATAGATCACATGGTTTCTTTATGTGGGAAATTCCATTCTCTAAATTTATTATTTGTTTGTAGGTTCTGGTTTTACCTATGGAATTTGGACTTTATAAACATGGAATCTTAGCCCACCACTTTCCTCTTTCATCTCTTAGTTTCTATCCCTTTCTCTGCCAACCTATCTATGCATCTCTCCATTTCCATAAGTAGAAATCAGGTATTTATAGGTAAACTCAGTTTACATGTCATGGGTAGCCAATCTGAAACATGGTAGCCACTAGGAGTTCCATTACATAAAAGGGATGACTTGTGAAGTCACATAAGCCTGTATGACTGTGGATTAGGCCTATCATCAAGATGAAAAATGAAACTCATATCTCATGGCCACATGATGGGAATGCCTTAGATCCACAAAATCAATAAAACTGATCTCACATGGCTGAGTTCCTTCATGTTATAGCCCTAACTTCAAGTCACATGAGAGTGATGATATCATGGGTACACATGATAGCTCTACGAAACCAATATTCTCTAATATTAATGATCGATTATTCTGGTTGATGACTTTGATGATCACCTTGAAAATTTATGAGGTACCTTTATTATAACAAGCCATTATTTTTATACATATATATTACATCTAAATAGATGAATATTCATTATATAACATAACAAAACCACTCCAGAACCATATGGGTTTAGGGTCTTTAGAAACTTGGAAACATAAACAAATGGTTCATAAAATATCCACATAATCTCCTGATTATTCCATCATAACTAGATCCCTTTTTGACATATCATACTTAATACATTTCTTCATATCCTAGGGAAAAGAAAGCTAGGAAAAAAGTGATATCAGATTCTCATTAAGGGTAAATAAGGTAAATATCAATCATAACACGAGTATAAGGGCATAAGAACATGAACATAACATTTAAAAATTACACCTTGCATATCAAATATTATAATCTTGTATCATGGAATAAATCATAGAAGTTCATAAGACACAAATCATAAAATAATCAAATAATATAATCCATGAGAGCATAACATTGACATGAAACATGAAATTATGGTATACATATAAACTTATAACATTGTGAACATGTATAAATAGAAGCAGTTTCACTCATTAAGTTAAGGAAATTAAACTAAGACCTTGAATAAAATTATGGACATGAAACCAGGTCCATGCATAATCTTATTTACATGAAAGCCAGGTCCACTCATAAACTTATGGACATGGAATCCAGGTCCATGCATAAACTTATGGACATAGAAACTAGGCCCATGCATAGAATTTTGAACATGAAATCAGGTTCAAACATAACATATTTACCTCATGAGTCATACATATTTTACCAATTCATTGGAGGGAGATATAGGTCCTACCAATCAGATAATTAAAACCATACATATGTGTGCCACAAGAACATAAATAATTCATTATATTATAACCCATGAAAAGAATTGGGTTGCATAAACATTTCATCATAGAAAAAGAAAAGAGATTCATAAAAATCATTCCATCATAAACATAAACAATATAGAGGAAAAATAAGGATATAATTCATGGAGAATTTCCCCTTTGAATCATAAGTAATGTCAAATAATTTCATCTTAGATAAAAATGATTTTTAAAGATCACTTGAAATAATTTTTGAAAAAAATAACATTTTCATTTTCAAATAATTTATTTATAAGGAGTCATGCAATTATAAAGGAAAATTTTTTATTTGAAAATAAACTTAAAATACTATGAAGGAAACATAAATGTATTAATGTGTCATGATATTAGGAAAATCCACTCATTATATATAAGTTAAAAAACATTCTTTCCGTATTTTTGTTGAAAAAGTAAAAAAGAACCTCATTTAGAAAAAAAAGAATCCTTTAATTTTTTTTGTAAAAAGTAAAACATGAGTAAAAATGAATTTAAAAAATCATATGATTATTAAAAAAAAATTATGAAATAATTTTAGAATATATGGACATAGAATAAAAAGAGAGTTTTAAGGGAAACTTTAAAAATATAATTTTTAAAAGAAAGTATCTTATAAATATCATATCATTGACATGTTTATTAATAAAATGAATAGATTATGTATATTAGATGTAAATCCAAATAAAAAAATGGAAATAAAACTTAAGATAATCAAAACTCATCTCACACATAATATTAACATGGCATGTTTAATAAAGTATAAGTTTAACCCAATGAATGGAAATTGAGTCAAGAAATCCGTTGCCAATTTGTAATCAATCAAATCATATGACTCATAAAAGTAATAACTATAAAATGAAACATTTAATATCATGAAGATAATGAGATTCATGATATTATATATCAAAGGTAAGTATATACACCACACAAAATCAATAAGTGGTTAATAAGGCATATATCTCACAAAAGTAAAAGTGAGACAAGAAACCCTTACCTCACACTTCCCTTTAGTTTTTTATAATTTAACTTCCTATATAAAGGTTTAAATAATTTTAATAATTGATTAAAAAACCATATTAATATTTATAATACCTTATATTATACTTTTATAACATATTACTACCCATTCATTCATTATTTTCATTGTTTTTGGTGCTTTCATTTCATGGTTTCATGGTCGGTTCACTTGTGTATAATTATGGATTTTCTTGTAAAATGGAAATAAAACTACAAAATTTAAAATAAGTGGTATTAATGAAATTAAATAAGTTTTAATGGTCCTATATATCATTTTTATTTCTTACACGGGGATTATTTATTTGATAAAATGTTAATGATAAATGTTTAATTTAATTTGGCGGTTTTTCCAACCATCATGAACTAGTTTCATTTTATTTAATATTATGAATATTTATTAGTTATAGATAATGAAATAGTTTATAATATACCTAATAAAATATTATTTAACCTTAATAATACTTTTATGACGATCCTTGAAGGTGTTAATGTAAAATGAAAAATCATTATCCAAGGAGAGACGATTAACCGCCATAATTTGGACAATGGTTTTGTTTCTTTGAATAAGAGAAGGTAATAAAAGGGATGGATATAATATATTCCATTATAAACATAAAATTATAGTATATACATGATACTAGAGTTATTATTCCTTCATGTATGAAGGAGGTGATGATAATTTATAAAAATAAAAGAAATTAAGAGAGGTCGTTTGAGAAAGATACCTGTTGAATATCACCTCCTCAAAGGACCCCTTAAGGAACATGGAATTGGTATTTGGGTGAGACAAAAAAAAAATAGAAGTGGGGAGAGTGGGTAGTATAGGGTTTTTAAGATATTTTAAGAGCTTCAAGTCTTTTGAGGATAAAGGGTGTGGTGAGGAGTGGTATTTATACTTGCATGGTGGTTTTGATTAAATAATGATTATTTTATATTTAAATCCAACCACATTTGGGTGGAAATTATTATAAGGAATTAGATTAATAATTAATGTTGTAAAGGTTGGTTAATTTCAATAAAAACATCAAAAAACTATTTTATGTTTTAGTTTTTAGGTATTTTATTCTTTTACCTTTTAACTTCAACCCACTACATTATTTTACCTATACCGTGGTAAATCTTTTTTTACCACAACAAATATATTATGCATAAAAACGAAAATGAACTTATAAAATAATTTTTACCTCATGATTCTAAATATTTAATTCATTTTTAAAAATTCAAAACATATAATTTGAAAAATTACATTTAAAATTAAACTGTCAAAACATAACGAAAAATATGTTTGTCTGGAAAAATGTATTTTTAAGCCCAAAAATGTACTTATACCAAAATAAGGTATAAATATTGTTTAAATTTAATTAATTATATTATATCTAACTAAAAATTACTTAAGTTAATTTATATAAATTTTAAATCATTAAATGGATTTTAAATATAAATAAAATGAGGGATTTATAAAAATTAGTATTTTTTTACTATTCACTGAAAAATTAAACTTTCAAAAAATAAAATAAAAAATTCATCCTAAGATAATTTTTACATGATGAATCCAAAAATGATGTTCATTTTATCAAATAAATTTTATAGAAGTTTAAAAAATTAATTATATTTATTTTCTCATAGAAAGTAGTAAAAATCATTTTTTAAGAAAACATATATTTGAAGAATAAAATGAATTTACTAAAAATTATGTGTTAATTTACTAAGAATAATTAATTTTTTATTTAATATTAACTTAATATTTATTTAATAATATATTTAATACTATTCACACCTAAAAATATAATGGCTATTTTATAACGATTGTGTTAAAATAATGATATTTTGAAGTTCATTTAAGCTTGGTGTTCTGTGCAATGTAAGCTATCGAACATAGTGTTATTTTAAAAATCTTGGGGGTATTAAATTATAACGCCCTTAAAATTATTTTTTCCGTATAAATTATTTACTCAGATGAAAAAATATGAGGATACCTCTACCTCATCACATTCTCAGGTTACCACATTGCTTCGTCAAATTGGTGGTTTCACCATAAAACTTTAACCAGGTGAGTGGCCTTGTTTCATAGAGATTTATCTATATGATCCAGAATCTCTAAAATTTATTATTCATAAGAAATATCATTCTTTGGTGGTACAATAATTGAGTTTATTACATGTGAAGGATCAGGTATGTACTTCCTCATGAGTGATACATGGAACACATCATGAACTTGAGAGAGATTTGGTGGAAGTGCCAATCGATAAGATACCATCCTGATATGATCAAGAATTTAAAAAAAATAAAATCCTTGAAATTTTAAATCACACTTCAAAAATAAAATGTGGATGTTTGAAAATTTCTTTGTGGGAAACCCACATTGTAAAAAAAAGGGTCAATAAAACGTTCTATTAAAAAGAGGAAATGTAAAATGTGAAGATCACCACAAAACTAGGATTTTAATTAAAAGAATATTAGAGATAAGTAAAAATATGGACATGGAAGATAATTATAACTATCAATTTCAAATAGAGAATGATAGAGAACATGGTCATTGGAAGTTTAATAACCACCAAACCATATACCAAATATATCTAAAAAAGGTCATTGATATCATTAGAAATGATGATAATAGGATAACATTTTATTTAAAAATCCTTTGATAAGATATAATTACTTTATTTAATCTCATAAGTAATATATCACTCTTTGGATATTCCTTTATTAATTTTTTCTTCATTTCTTACTCCAATAAATGAAGTTAAAATTGTAAATTTTGGAGAACTAGGGGATCATAAGATCTATAATGTGATGAAAAGTCATTCCACATGTATCTAGTTATCATAAAAAAATGGTTAGCATAGGTTATCTAATACACATAATTCCTCATATGGTTAAGTAATACATTAATAATTAAAACTCATACAAATTTCAACATAAAAAATTTCATAAATAGTTACCCTTGCGAACATTTCAAAAAAATTAAAATCCAAAACTTTCTAATAAATGTCACTAAAATTTTAAAATCTACTTAATATTAATCCCCCAAAAAACTTGATGTAGCTCTTAATTGTCACACACCAAACATGTGAAGATCATTATCATGTATTCTCTTGAAACATTGAAATAACCTGAATTACCATAAAACCATAGTGAAAATATGCATTCTTTAAAAAATCAACTCTTTACTCATACCATAAATCCAAAAAATCTATAAACTCAATCCATAAACCACCATGTCATGATATTACTAATTATCTCCAAGGTCATAAATACTGTCCCATTTATTTTATAATAATAAAACATATCTTTATCTCATTATTATACCAACATCATGCACATATTAAGGGTTATCTTTCCCTTAATCACGTGTTCTCCAAAAATATTACCTTACCATCGTAATCACTTTTCATGGTTACCAATATCATTCAACATATAAATTCAAATACTTAAGGAAAAAATGAAGTGTAACAATCCTTAGATGCTTCCTTATTCCATAATAACATAAAAAAACATTACTCTTTAATTCCAATACATAAACACTCAATCATTCCACTTCCTTCTTAAATTATTAACCAGGTTTTGCTGTTTTATTCCTTAACACTTCTTTCATATAATATGTCATTCATAGTCTCTTAATCATAAGAAATATATCCATTACTCATAAAACCTATCCAATTATATTCATGATATTTCCCCCTAAGTAATAGATTTGCATAATGCCCATATATTCCATGCATAAACTTATGGACATGGAATCGAGGTCCACGCATAGACTTATGGACATGAAAACCAGGTCCACACATAGAATTGTGAACATGAAATCAGGTTCACACATAAAATATTTACCTCATGATTCATCCATATTTACCAAATTCATTGGAGGGAGATATAGTTACCACCCATAACATATTGAAAACTATACATATGTGTGCCACAATAACATAAATCATTCATCATATCAGAACCCATGAAAAGAAATGGGCTTCATAAACATTTCATCATAGAAAAATTAACGAGATTCATAAACATCATGCCATCATAAACATAAACCATTAAAATAAATATGCTTGGATAATATCTCTATTAAAGCATAGGTAACATCAAATAATGTCATCTTAGATGAAAATGATTTTGAAAGATCACTTGAAATAATTCTTGAAAAAAATAACATTTTCATTTTCAAATCATTTCTATTTAAAGTGTTTCACAATTAAAAAGGGAAAAAATTTATTTGAAAAGAAACATTTAATATTATAAAGTAAATATCAAAAAATTAAGGTGTCATTATGGTAGGAAAATCCACTTATGCTGTATAAGTTAAAAAATTTTTTTTCTATATTTTTTTAGAAAAGTCACAAAGAACCTCGTTTAGAAAATGGCGAAAAAATCCTTAAAAAATAGTTTTTAAAAATTAAAAAATGTGTGATAACGACTTTAAAAAATCATAATATAATATTAAAAACATTTTTGTATTTTTTTATAAAATATGGACATGGAAAAAGAATATATTTTTAAGGGAAGCTTTAAAAATATAATTTTTAAAAGAAAGTCACTTATTAATATTATATCATTGACATGAGAATTAATTAAATAAATAGATTATGTGTGTCAGATTTAAATAAAAATAAAAAAATTGGGAATAAAACTTAAGATACTGAAAACTCATCTCACACATAATCTTAACATTTCATGATCAATGAAGTAGAAGTTTAACAAAATGAATAGAAATTGAGTTAAGAAATCCCTTAACACTTTGTACTCGGTCAAATCGTATGCCTATAAAAGTAATAATTATAAAATGAAACATTGAATAACATTAATATAGTGAGATTAATGATATGATATATCAAATTTTAGTATATAAACCACATAAAATAAATAAGTTGTGAATAAGGCATATATCTCATAGAAGTAAAACTGAGATGAGAAACCATTAACTCACACTATAATTTAGTTTTTCAAACATTAAATTACTATATAAAGGTTTAAATAATGTTATAAATTCATTAAAAAACCATATTCATATTTATAATACCTTATATTATACTTTTATAACATATTACCACCTATTAATTCATTATTTTTATTGTTTCGGGTGCGTTCGTTTCATGGTATGTTTACTTGTGTATAATTATAGATTTTCTCATAAAATGGAAATAAAACTATATAAGTGAAATGAAATGGTATTCATGCACTTAAAAAATTTTAAATTGTTCCATATATCATTTTTATTTCTTACATAGGGATGATTCGTTTGATAAAATGTTAATGATAAATTTTTAGTTTAATTTGGTGGTTTTTCCAACCATCACAAACTAGTTTTTTTATCGAATATTAGATCTATAATTTTTTTAAAAAGCATGAAATAGGTTATAATATACCTATTAAAATCTCATTTAACCATAATAATACTTTTATGACTATCATTTAAGGTGGTAATGGAAAATAAAAAATCATTATCCATAGAGAAGACTAACTGCCATATTTTGGATAATAGTTTCATTTGTTTGAATAAGAGGAGATAATAAAAGAGATGGATATAATATATTCCATTAAAAAATTAAAATTAAAGTTTATAAATGATACTAGATTTGTTATTACTTGTTGGATGAAGTATTTGGGGAAAAGGTACAAAAAGAAAAGAGATTAAGAGAGATTGTTTGAGAAAGTTACCTCTTGAATATCACCTCCTTGAAGGACCCATTAAGGAGAATAGAATTGGTATTTTTATAATAAAATATGAACTAGGACGTAGGGATAGTGATTAGTAGAGGTTTTGGTATATATTTTAAGATATTAAAGGCTTTTTAGGAGAAAGGGGGTGGTGATGAGTGGTATTTATACTTTAGGAGGGGTGGTTTTAAGTGATTAAATAATGATTATTTTATATTTAAAGCCAACCACATTAGGGTGGAATTAATTACAATGAATTATATTGATAAATAATGTTGTAAAGGCTATTTTAGGTTCAAAAACACATTAAATAACCATTTAATGTTGTAGTTTTTAGGAATTTTAATTTTTTAGCTTTTAACTTTAACTAGCTACATTATTTTACCTATAATGCGGTAAATCTTTTTTTATCATGGTAAAATTTTTATGCCTAAAAATAAAAATGGACTTATAACATAATAAGACCTCCTAATTACAAATATGGAATCCATTTTTAAAAATTCAAAACATATAATTTGAAAAATTATATTTAAAATTAAACTGTCAAAATGTAATAGAAAACCATACTTTTTTGGAAAATGTGTTTTTGAGCCCAAAAATGTACTTATATCAAAATAGTGTATAAATTTTGTTTAAATTAAATTAATTATATTGTATCAAACTAAAAATTACTTAATTTAATTTGATATCAATTTAAAATCATAAAATGGATTTTAAATATAAAGAAAACAAGGATTTTATAAAAATTAGTATTTTTTTTACAATTCATTAAAAAAATTAAACTTTTGAAAAAAATTCAAAAAAATTAATCTTAAGATAATTTTAAATTTATAAATCCAAAAATTATTTTAATTATATAAAATTCATTATATAAAATTTTTAAAAATTATTTATATTTATTTTCTCATAGAAAGCAATAAAAATCACTTTTTGAAGAAAACTTATATTTAATGAATAAAATGACTTTACTAAAAATTATGTGTTCATTTAATAAGAATAATTAATTTTTATTGAATATTAAATTAATATTTATTTAATAATATAGTTAATCCTATTCACACCTTCCAATTTAACGGCTAGTTTATAACAGTTGTGTTAAAATAATGATATTTTAAAGTTATTTTAAGCTTAGTGTTCTATGCAACATAAGCTATCGAACACAGTGTTCTTTTAAAAATATTATGGTGTTATATTTATTCCAATATATAACTTATTTGGAGTCACTTTCTGAAAAATTGGGTACCGATAATGAGCATAAATGATATGGAAGGAATATATAATCAAAATAATTCCGTAATCAAAAGAAACTATGAGCATAACTTATGCATGGTTGGAATATTAATAAATAAATTCATGGATAACAATAACTATTTCCTTAGAGATGAAATTTATAAAGACATATAGCTAATTCCATTTCCTAAACTAATTCATCATGATCTTAGACATCATGGTCTTACTGTTGAGGCCCTGTGTTTATACAACATTTTGTTCTAGGTAGGCATACACCAAAAAACTCAAACTAGTTTGTCTCATGATACCTATCAATGAATCAAAGGGATATTAAGGTCCCCACATATCAATAATTAAATCTAATAAATTCATCATATAATGTAATGAATAATATATACAACACATAACCAATATTCCTTAATAATCAATAAACATCCGTACTGGAATAACAAGTTTATAGATTTTCAATATTTCCTCAATCAATAAATGCAATAACATTTTGTGTAAGAATAACTCAAACTAACACCATATAGAACAATGGGTATCTGGTTAAGTTAATAATTTCCACAATCAATCAATATATGACATCTATGTTAATTCCCTTCAAATAATGTAATGAAAAATTGGGTATTCATAGAGGAAATGCATTGGAAGAAAAATCATGCATATAACATAGGATGATTTATTAAAAAAAATGTAGTGATATTATAATAAGGAAATTTTATTTTAACATATCATGTTTTTATTTTAGTTTGATTTTTCATATATAATAATCTTTTAACATAATATTTACTTAAATAAAATATAGAGTGAAGTTTCAGGTTATTACATTCCCCCATAAATAAATGGAATCCACACAATTTTAATTCTTCATAAATAATGAAAAAGTTAAGAGTTTCCATAAAATAAAGATAACACCATATTTAATTTATAATGAGGTTTCATACTTACTATCCTTTTTATGAATGTTGAGCTCATATTTTCCCTTATAATAGGAATATAACTAACATTGAGTTAAATACCTCAATATAACAAAAGTAATTTTTCATAGGGATTTTATAGTCAACCTTGTATTAATAGGTGATCATGGGTTGTTTTTTAGATGTGATTTTTCTATCATGAAAATTATCATTGCCTCCATGTCAATAGTTCCAATCCATGCTTAATATCACATCAAATTTGACTAAATAAAGGATACTGGTATTTTATAGGAAGAAAATTACTATAAACATATATTAGAGAGGAGTTATATACTTGGGGTACAATAATTGAACCACTAAATTTTTTATCAATGATTTAACATCTAGTCACCGGGGTGGTGATTTGATGTTCTTAGAAAACATACCATGGATAAAATATTAGGTTGAACAAGATATTAATAAATTAATCATAGTTATTGACTACATAATCAATATTCCTCACTCCACATTATCTTCAAAACTCACTTCCATAGTTTTGGTTTCTTAGGAATTACATTTTCTTTAAGTTTTTTTATTCATATCATCCCCATTATCCAATGTATTAGAGAATTGAGTTAGATAATGTCCAAGTTCCCACATTTAAGATAATGAATTGTTAGTAGTACTTTGAGATGATTTTTTTCCTTTCACCATGTACAATGATCTGTTCACTTTTCCTCACTAATTAGTTGTTTTATTCCCTACTTTACCATAAATAAAGAATCTTATAGTTACTTTGATACATTTTGATATATGTTTATCTGCACATTTTTGATACGAATAAAATTCAATCTTCCTTTCTTCATCATCTTCATCACTTGAACATTTATGAGACTCCATCCTTCTCTTATTTAGTGTGTTTGGAAACTAAACTAAGTTCATATCATTAATCATAATTCTTGATATCTAGTTTGGAATAATAACATGGGTTCTAACTCTAACTTCTATCCCATTAGTTTTCTTATTGGAACAATCTCTACATTGTCCATGACATCCACTATTAACTTGGTTACTTTAGGCTTCATCCATTAATAAAACTAAAAGGATTCATCATGAGTGATGAACACCATAAGATAATTATTGTATGATAATTACCTGAAAAATTCAA
Source organism: Viscum album (assembly GCA_963277665.1). Lineage (NCBI taxonomy): Eukaryota > Viridiplantae > Streptophyta > Magnoliopsida > Santalales > Viscaceae > Viscum > Viscum album. The sequence continues at coordinate 1,887,084,073 of OY728132.1, forward strand.
CTTCAAAATTTCTTACTCTTCAAAATTATTACATTAGATTTATGTTCAACCTAAATCACTCTCAATTCAATCTTGGTTTCTTTAGATTGGTCATATTCCTTATCTTAATTCCTTAACATAACAAATCCTTTGTAATGTATTATAAATAGAATGCGATTAACCAAATAACATCCCTCAAGAGTTTCAAACTAGGTGTGTAGTTATGCCTCTTTGTCGTGCAGTAGGTAAATATTGAGTTAATACCCAATCCACCCCTTTAAGGGTTATTTCCCCTCGGTACCTATGTGATAGAGCCTACATCCACTTGTAGTATCCATACAAGGATGTAATTTCTATAATAACCGATCATTATATACTTTACCAAAATTTCAATATGTTATTATATATTTAGATTTATCCATTAAACATATCCCTAGGGGTTTCACTAAAGTTCTCTTATCCTAATCCCTAAAATATTCAATATTACCTCAACTAACCTAAAGGGTTATGTATACCTTTGAAATCATTATCAACCTTAACTTATCAACCCTTAATGAAATTTATAACTCTTAAATTATCTTCAAATGATGACATACTAATCTATAAAATTATCTAAACCCTCCCTTTATATCAATTATGACACCCCAAAACCATAATCCTGGAATCCGTTGTGAATAAACACCTTATTTACATACCATCTTGGAAATGAACTGAAACAACCCAATTTTAACCATTAATAATTACAATATCACTAAAAAAATATTTAGTTATTTATATAAAAAAGAAATATTTGGTTTATAGTTTTAGAGATTTTTAAAAACCTTTTAACTAACAAAGCCCATGTATATATTATCAAATAAGCATTTTCCCCTATGTAAGAAACTACTCAATCCATAATAAGTCTTCAATATCTCCCACAAAATTCTAAACACAAGCTATTTTGTTAGAAATATCATGTGTAATGAATTTATTTATAACCTGGGGAAATGGAAACATAATAAGGGGTGATCTCAAATTCTAAGTAAGGGTAAACATTATTGATAAAAACCAAATATCATAAGTGTGTATAAGATGATCATAAATAATAAAGAAGTAATAGATAATCAAAATAATGTCATAATAAAAATAAAATGTGATCATAACATATACATGGTTGACATATAAATCAATAAATTCAGGGATAAAAATAACCTGTTCCTTAGTGATGAAGTTCATAATGTCAGAAAGACAATTCCATTCCCTAATCCAAGACATCATGATCTTACCATCACAGGTCTATGTTTAGGTAATATTTTGTTCTGGGTAGGCATACACCAAAAGGTACAAGTTAGTTTTTATCATGAGACCCATAGATTCATGAAGGGGTTATTATGGGCCCTACCTATCTCTAATAAAGTCCAATTAATTCTTCATATGAATGAATGTATAATCTATACAATATATAATCAATATTTCTTAATAATAAATAAACATCCATACTGGAATAACAAGTATCTAAATTTTCAATATTTCCCCAATAAATAAATGAAATATATTTATATGAAATCATCCCTCAAACTAACACTGTATAGAGAAATGGGTATACAATTAAGTCAATAATTTTCCCAATCAATTTATATACTACATCTAGGTGAATTCCCTTCAAAAAATTTAATGAAAAATAAGGTATTATTCATAGGGGAAAGGCATTATAAGAAAAATAATTCTTGTAACAATGTATGATTTGGAAATAAAAAGGTAGTGATGTATTTCCAAAATTTTAATCCCATAAATAAAAATAGCATGAGAGGAATTATAAAGTAATCTAAGGATAATATATACACCATAAAAAGGAAATAAGTGGTGAAATAAAAATCATATCTCAATGAAATATAATTTATATTCAAACACCCTTATGGTAATGATAATGTAAAAATTAAAAGAACATGAGATGGATATCATTAAATTTAAATATAATTAAATGAAATATATTAATTATACATAAAGTATATAGGGTGGTGAATACACTATATAAAAGAAAATATGGTGCACAATATCAAACATATCTCATGGAATTGAAAATAGAGACAATTAACACTTATGGCTTTAGAAACTTTCAAATAAACCCCTTTAAGGATATAATTTAAAATAAAACATTAAATACCATGAATAATTATATTATTTTTATCAAAAATATTAAATTTATAATATATATTCCATACAAAATAAAACATGTTGTATAATAAGAAACATGTCTCAAGGGGGTAAAAAATTAGACAAGAAACCCCTTTCATGCAACATAATATTTGAGGTAAGAATCATTTGATAATGGTGTTATAAGGAATAATTGTAGGAACATATAAAATAAGGAGTTACTATAGTGAAAACTATCTATTAGGTGTAATAAATCAAACTTGGAATAATAAATTTCAATAATAAAATTTGTAACTCGATGGAAGAAAATTGAGTTAGCCTAAATCCTTAACTTAATCCATAACTTCCACTAAAGCACTTTAATATCCTATATAAAAAATAAATATCTTAATTAACTATTTCATAACCTTATTCATATCTATAAACTTTTATTAACTTAATTTATAACTATTCTCTACATGTAAATTAGTTAGTTAAAATCTATTTTGAATATAGGGTGTGAGTTATCTTGATCGTTTTGAACTAGATTTTTAATAGATATTTTATTATTTATTATTATCCAAAATTTAATAATTCATAAATAAATTAAGGTAATTTAATAGATATATTATATTAATTTATAAATCTATTATCTCATTACATTTGTAGTTTAGTTATGTTGTGTGAAAATGGAATCGTTGTCAACTTATTTCTGATATTTTAGAGACAGAAGATGATATTTTAATAATAAGCTAAATAATTAATATAAAATTTATAGAACCATAAAAAAATCACAATTTTTTTATGAAATTATAATAATATTATCATTTAAGTTCCCATAGTAAACAATGATAGAGTTTTATATCATTGTTCAAGTAGGTGGTTAGACCAACCCAAACATGAACATACTATAATTAGATGGGTGAGTATGGTTAAGAAATTATTTATTTTGAAATAAAATAATTATAAAATAATAATAATAATAATAATTATTATATTTTTTAGGGTTTTTAATCATATTTTATGTGATTTGGATAAATATTGAAAATCAATATGAAAAATGAAAAACATTTCTTCGTGGAGGTGATAGTTTGAACAATTCATGGTTAACATTTTTATTTCCTAACGAATGAGAGGAAATGAAGGTGGATTATAATTTATATATTATTGTTAATAATTATATTATATATGTTAAATTTATTCTTTAATTCCATCCTTATAACTGGTGAATAGAGGCAATTGTGAAAAACCGAAGATGTTGCTTCATGAAGCCGATAGTCTGCGCAACACACGATCAATGTTATTTTGTTTTTATAAGTGGATGAGAAGGAATAAATAAGAATTTTTACAATAATATGATAAAAATTAATTATACAAATGATACTCAAATAATTATATTACAATTGTTATGGTAGGTTTGGAAGGGAAAGAATAAGAAGAAATGGTTAAGGATTAAGTAATACTTACGTCGAGACATTAGACTTCCTCTTAATGAAATCCTTAGAATCGAAGGACTTAGGATAACTTGTAGTTACTGGAGGATTTTAAAAATGAAATGAAATTATAGGAGAGGTAAAATTTCTAGGTGTTTAAGGATATTTCTAAGGGCATGTGTAACTTTGAGAGGGTGTAAGTGACCCCTTTTATAAGTGAATAAAAGAGCAGTTTTATGAACACCCATTATTTTTTAATAATTAAATAATAATATTCAACTTTAAATGGTTTAGAAAGTGAGAAATAATGGATTATGGGGTGAAATTAGGTTGATTAAGAATTATCCATGTATTATGAGATATGTTTTAAACATTTTGTAAGTCATTTGTTTATATATTTTTACTTTTAAATTTTTTTGTTTTTATCAGGATAAATGGTTTTTATCCAAGTTACTTATATTTTAATAAACATATAAAATAACCAATTTTACCAAATTTGGCAGAAATGAACCTAAATTTAGTCTCCATTTAATCTAATTCAATTTCTAATTAATATAAAATTAAATTTTAAATTAAAACATTTTATGTATAGAAAAAATATTTTGTAGAAAAATGTTGTTTTCATCATTAAGTATTGATTACCAATTGAATGAGTTAAAATTAATTTTAGTATAGGATTATAAATTATATTAAAGTCACTTTTTATAAGAGATTAATTTATTTAATTTTAAAAAAATAAACAATATTAATAAAATAATTCTTTGGAAATAAAATTTTTACTATTTTCATGGTCATTAAATTTAATCATAGTAATTATACTTTTATGACCAAAAATTAAATCAAAATTATTAAATAATATTATCATATTGATATAAAATATGAAATCTATTTTTTGGATTTAATTTCTATAAGTGATGGAAAATAATTTTTTAATATAATCGAATGAATCAGTTTTAAGAGTAAAATATTACTTATGTTTCCAAAATGATAAATATGGATTTTATTAATACGAAATAGTAATTTTAAATAATTTATTTTACTTATATATGTATTATAATTTTTTTCATAAGTATTTAATTCATTATTCTATTATTATAATGTTATAAAAGTGATGGTTTTAGCAATATTAGTATTTTTTCACTATTCACCTAAAGACCAATGTTTTCAGAAAAATATCAAAAATTCCTAATGAGATAATTTTGACATTATACATACAAAAATGATTTTTTTTTCTAATTCAAGTGATTAAATTTATAATTTTTTAGATAAAAATATAAATAAAAACATTTTTTATCGAAAAATATTTTTTTTATTTAAAAGTAAAAATGTTAAATGTCTAAAATACATGTGATAAACAAGTTATTAAATTAATAAATACCTAATTATATCATCCTAATTTCTAGTTATATAGCCCCTCAAGATCTCTATGTAATGTCTAAGCATAAGTAACTCTCTGGTGGAAGTTGAGGGTCGTGATTCCACTAGGATAGATCTCATGGAAATTTCCACGAGCTTGAATTTATCTCTCATATAATTTTTCTCATATCATAATTGTTTGATTTCATCTCAGTATTAGTATAGAGAAAACCCTAGTGAAGCTACCTCATTACCAATCTTAGATAAATGATATTCATAAGGAATACATCCACAACCTGATGCTATTTATTTTATTTTTATTCATATATTTTGTAATATGGTTACATCTATTTATACCTGCTAATTTAACAATTATATTATAATAGAAAATTTTTATTTTAACACATCACAACTTAATTTTAGTTTGATTCTACATGTAGAATAAGCTATTAAAATAATATTTACTTGATTTAAATATATATTGGTGTATTGGGTCATTATAATACCCATTACCGTATATTGTGAAGCTTCTTACATATTCTAGAAGCAACATAAGATGACTATAAATATATTTTGATTTCCATCAGGGGGAAGAACCATATTCATGCTCTTATTAATTTTGGATTGGATCATTGGTATATCTCAATGGCTACTTAGGGGTGGTCTTATATTCCCACTCCAATTCCGGAGGATCATCAATATATCTCAATGAAGAATGAAGAATAATATCATTCTCATATTCCCATTCCAACTGGAGCTTGCCTTGATATATTCCAGTAATTACTTTAGGGTTGGATCATACCCCTAGAAACACTACAATATATCACTGACATATTCTAACAATCACTCTCAAGTAATATTATATTAACTCTCCTTCTATAGAAGACCAAAAAATGTTTTAGTGATAAGTCAAGTCAAAATCATATTCCTATCCACATGTATAAATATCACCAACAAATTATGATGGCACCCATAATGGATCATGATCATATTCCTATTACCACATAAGAGGTCCTTCGGTATATCCTAATGGAAACTAAATATCAAGAACAAAATCATATTCCCATTTTATATCATAATTTTGAAGTGCACTAGTATATTCTGAATGAAACCCAATAAAGTCATCAAAACACCACAATGATGGGAAAGAGGTTACCTAAGAGGGTTATTATGCAAGATGGTCATTACTTGAACCACGTGAATCCCATGATTGAGGTTCGTACCTCGGTCACTTGATCAAAATGACCCATAAGGTCTTTTTGATGGAAACATACATGCCATGAGTAGGTTTATATTCCTAACCCAATCAATTCTGATATCCTTAAGACCTTGAAATGCCTCTTAGCAGTAGCCTAAGAACCCAAAGATTACTCATTAATGGAGGAAAGTAGTTATGGACAAAACGATCCTCCCCACAACATAGATATCAAAAAATCTAGAATTCCTCCCTAGGAATCAAATCATACACACCAATTCTCCTCCCCAGGACATATGTTATAGAGGTACCCTCTATATATAGACATCAAGACATAGTGTAAATCCAAACCATGATGGTTAATATAAATATGACCATGAAGGTCCTCCCCACGAATTACATTATTAATTTTTTCCATGTAGTGATATACCAATTGAATAAGAAGGCCCTCACCTTATCAAAAATACTCTAAGAGTTCCCTTATATTGATAGGTACTTGAATGTTTGAGTCCAACCATTACTAGAACCTCATCAATTAATCTTAATATTTCTCTCATCCATGAGATAGTTTGAGGAAGTATGTTTTGTATGCACCACATTCAGACTACTTATCCTTTGATGAAATATAAGAAATTTTGGATAACCTGATTTATTTTGACAATGTGATAGGGAAACAAACTCTGTTGTCAGATCAGGTAGTGGAATATCTCTTTGAGGTTGAGGAAAATAACATGGCTATGTGGGAAGAGTTGGATAAAGGAAATATACCAGTTATGTTCTTGCCCATATCTATTTCTTTATATAATATTAAAAAATCATTAAAAGAGGATTTCATACATATTTGTGATTAAATATATGTGAAACTCTTTACCTTATCAAGATAAAATATTTATCTTATAATGATTATACTGACCATGTAAATGAAATAATAAAGATATGATGACAAATTGACTTGATTTTCCACTTATATTCATGGAATATGATGTCTGAAAGGAAACATAGAGATCTCTAACAGGCCTATCTCATGAACATGAATGTTCTCCTCTAGATAATCATAGATTCTCCATCTGATGTGCATATCAGAGGATGAAGAGAATATGAAGAAATAAAATTCAACTCACTTGATGTTCAACCTATTTTATCAATGAGCACAACATGTAACATGCTTTCCTCAAGCCATATCTTAGGGTAGAGATTTGTGTATTCCAGCTGGTCTATTCAACAAAATACCATTGTTCCCAAGGCTTATAAATAATGTGCTGAAAGGGACCATACCATCGATAGACTCTTATATCAATAAATCATGAAAGTTATAAAGACTTCCCATATTAGGTAAACAAAGACCACAACTATATAGTAACTCTTAGTTGTGAGTAACTAATTTCTAGATAAGGAACTATACTAGACTCATTCCTGGATAAAGTCTTGAAAAATTAAGAAGGATGTGATAAATGATCCCTCCACAACATTACAAGAGAAACCCCAACCTATTGGGATAATGGATTTTTTACCACCATAACCACACATTGGGTCATCAAATACACAACAAATCCAAGACATAATGGTTTTCGAACCAAGTCAACCCCAGCCCTTTGGGATAGGGTAATTTATATTACCTCCTCCTCCTCCACTTAGGAAATTAGTTTTTTATAGGTTGGGGTTAGATTTATAGGGAAGAACCTCATAGTTCCTCACCTTAAATGATCCATATAATTTATTAGGGGATCACTTAGTGAAATAAATATGATATTCTATCAAAGTCACCATCTATTAAAGAGATAATCCTAATCCTCATAGGATAGGTAATCCAAAACGATACACTAGGATGGAAAATGTTAATAAAGATCACAATCCACTCCATCATAAATATTATAAGGCCAGTGAATCCCCTTAATACTCTAAATAAGATGATTAAATGATTCACACTCTATTATTTTCATTATTTAATATCATTGGTTTTAGAATCACGAATAACTCTGAAAATGACTATGACATTGAAGGATATGGTGAAGAGACATCCACCCAAGATATAATCTACAATAATGAAGAAGGAGTGAAAAATTAGAACTAGATGTAGGATCATAATCTTATATACCTACTAAATACTTAGTTTATAATTATTCAATGTGATTTAACCAAATAGAAAAGGAAAGGTGAAGCTACATCCACCACCCACCCACCACCCAAGGAAGTCAAAACCCTTTCATTAAGAAAAGATTTTCCTGATATATAGATGAAATAGAATAATTGGAGTGAATCAATGTCAAAGTTCTCATAGGAAATATTTATATTTATTATAATTCCTAGGTAGAATACAACACCTCTCCTCTAATACATGTTTAATTATAAGGAACTATTAAAACCATAAGAGTAGAGTCTAATCATCCAACCAGGTTTGGTTCTAATACACCGGTCTATCTAAAATTAGTGGCCAAAGAATATCATGACTTTCCTCTATCAAGATAGATAAATTTGTTTCAATAAATCTACCATAAACTGGATCAAAATAGATATCAAAATTTTGAATGGGAAAGATGAGCATATCAGGCTCTATTGCAGCTCCTACTAAGGAATCAATCCATGCGATATTTCTACAGAAGTTACTTGACCCCATTAAGTCCCATGACACTTGGATGAAAGCTATGAAAGTTTTAAATGCATTAGTATAACTCAAAAAATGTTGTATCTTGATTGGGTGGATGCTACTCCTCCACTACCCAATTTTGGGAACCTCATTTTTCCCATTTTCAATAGCATGTGAGACCCATAGAAGTACTTGACACAATTAATCAATGACATGCATCAATGACATAACTTCTAGGAGATGGAATAAAGCTCATCTCAAAATCCAACTAATCACTAGGTCAGTCTGAACACCCAACCTATCATCAAAGTACCCAAGGTCTAACCATCTAGGTAAATCACATCTCCTTAGGGGAAGAAAACTTATCCCATGACCATCTCTCTATCCTGAAGTATCTACAGTTTCTTAATAGTATAAAAAAAAACTTCCCTAGTGAGCCATATCATTTCATCGCTCACCTCTACCTAGAGGTCTTTAGGGTTTCTTACACTAGGTCCACAAAATTATTCTCACTTAACTTATTTGGAACCCCAGGGGGTCTATACATATCAAGGCTTACATTTTAACCAAGGTCTTTATCATCGGTGACTGAAGCAATCATTCTAGTGCCCAAGGATCCTTGTGGCCTTGACACTTTGTTCACTTTATTCAGAAATTTCATAAAAAACAATTTTTATTTAATAAAGGTCATTTCCTTCAGTGGTGAGACCATATATGACATGTCTAGAATAAATAAATAAATTCAATTACCACATGGGAATGAAAAAGGGAGCACCTAACACAAGATGTGATTATTTCCTTTTTAGTTCATCATTCAAAATCTCTTTCTCGAGATCTTCCAAGTCAAAAAACCATCATCAAAACACTTGAGTCCCTAACTCATTCCAAAACACCAAAATTAATTAATTATAATTAATTAATCAATTAAAATTTATTTTTAATAAATTAAAATTTAATTTAAATAGTCACAAATGCCTAAAATATCACTTGGTCATCGCATCACACCAAAAACTCTACCAAACACATCCAGAGGGTCCACAACACATCCTTGACACCAGCCTAGACAAAATCCATAACAAGATATACAATACATTAGTCAAAATCATTTAATTTAATCCAAACAGGCTGGAAAAATACTACGATGTCATACCTCATCAAAATGACCCGTGACAACATACAAAAATCATCTCAGGATGCCCTCTCACTAGGCTACACAAAATACCTATCAAATGGGATGATTTTCACCATTATTTGGTGGAAATTGAAAAGAACCCTAATCCAAAACAAAACTAAATTAATAGGGTACGAAGGAGGAAATAAAAATCTAAGATAAATATATGATCTTACCTTGAATAATCATTGGAATCATGCCAAAACCATCCATTGTTAAGGGGATCGGAGGAGAGGAAGATGGGAGGTGCAGATGGATAAAATGTCCTTCTCCTAACACAATGTGACCAAACCATCCCAACTAAAAAATAATCACCTAGTAAAGTTTCATAATGTGACCATAAGTTTTACACCATGAATTTTTAGGTAGTACCCCATTATCCCTTGACCAACCCTATTTCACTCCCTAAAAGTCTGGAACACACCCCATGAAATCCCTTCATGGTGTAAAAGGGCCTTTCATGCATTCTACTCTAGAACATCAAACAATCTTCTGCTACACCACTCTAGATCCGAGGTGCACTATCCATCAAAACCTGTTATACCACTTTTTATCACCAATGAAACACTGAGAAGATTCTTACCCATTCCTATATATCCCTAGACACTATGGTGTCATCAAAAAACCCATCTTCTAGCTTATGGTTCCCTCCACCATATGCCTCATCTTGTAACAGCTGATCCTGATCCACAGTGCTCCCCACCATCAGAACTGCCAACTAAAACACATCCTATAACATTCCAATGACCCAATAAATGTGGTTTCCATATCTAAACACACAAATATATATGAGAACACTATCCAAAAGATGGTAATACCTCTCATCTCTGATTCTAAACTAAATCAAATGAGTATCCACTGCCCATTCATAGGGCCCACATATGGAGACCTTTCCTCAAAATGACCCAACCAAACCTTGGAATACCCCATTATACCAAATTCGACATACCCAAACCATGGTACCACCCTAAATTATTTTTCTAATAATTTTCATCTCAGTAAGAACCTTCTCTACATTTCACCATGTGATTCACTGCTCAATAATACAATGAATCAAGTTCACCCCTAAACTAAGTTATATAATTGGTTAAACCCTTGAACAATGTCATTAATCATAGTTCACATCACAAAACTCCACTAGATTATACTAAAATAATCCTAAGCCTAATGCCAACACATTGATTCTGACCAAAATCACAGTTGAATATCAAGTATAGAATTTAGAAGGGATCATATGTAATCATATTAATCCACTCACTATCATATAAGAGCCACCTTGACCATCCAATGATTAGTCCTAACATGACCTTGAACCCACCAACATGGGGTCACACCTACACGACCCATGATCTGTCTATTAGCACATGTAATAAATGGATGTGGATATCCTGATCATACCTGAGCACTAATGAAAATATCAATTGATAATTGTTCTTGACTCACAAGGAATTCAATCGCCAACACCCACCATAATTTATCAATAAGTGTCATTCCCTCCAATAGACAATGGTGAACTCCCCACCCCATGGATCCTATTATAGCACTCCTTGAGTGCAACCTCAATAGGTTCCAAGATAACATTTTTGTCACTCATCTTGATCCAAACTCATTTCATCCTAGTAAACACCTTACTTTAATCAACTCCTGGATCGGTCGTGCCACCACACTCGATCAATTTCCAAAATAGCCCTCATAACAAGGGGCACTTATTATTCCATCAAACCTTGGGTACCCAAGCCTGTAAGGATCTCACAAAAACCACTGGTACTTATCTCACACATGACCACTCATAGATTCAAAATTCAAATGGCACCTCATGTAACCATCACATGACACCTCGATCTAAACCAAATGTAATGGGTGTAGGCTCCCATACCACCTGATATCACAACCTAAATCATACTACCATGAGTCAAACTTAATTAAACATAGGATCATATGCCTAAACAACTAACCATGCTCCTCTCACATGTCAATATCATCAAGCCATAAGCACCCTCAATGATCCTCTTTAAATTTAGGTATCTCACCTATACTAAGTTTTATCACACGACCGACCACCAACTAGTGTTATTCTAAAAATGAAAGCATCCATACATTCTCTAATACCATTCCCATTGAGAACACATATGAAATACATAAGACTATAAATCACACTAATATTGAACTCAAAAACATGCCTTGATACTAAAAGAACCATCACTTATGTTGCTTTACTCATAAAAATACAAGGCATAATCACGCCTACATCATATAACTAGTAGTGAATCTTGTGAACTGATCTCAGGACAAGGTTCCTTACCATGAAATTATAAATTCAAAACATCTAAGGAATCACTATGCTTATATCCTATATTCAGTAGCACATCCCATGCATCAATTTCCCAACTAAAGCATCTACCCATGCCTCCCGTCTCTAAGGCAATCTCAAGATTGGGATAACCCCTCACTCGGGTTACCCTTATAAATCTTATCTCATCCATAATACTCATCTCAACACTATTTTAACAACTACCTCAAAACACTAGGATCTCCCACCTAACCCAATGAAAAATATTACATAAGTCGTAACTCATAGGCAACAACTCTCTGTTCTCATCTCAAAATCACACGGTGAATCATGCACCCAACTATCCACTACATGGTCTCATATCCATCTCATACATAACATGCCAAAACATCCACCTACTAGGGAATTTATTCTCACTGGTCATCTATATATAGGACTACCCCCTTGAGAATTTTCAATCTTAGGCTGATCCTCACTAGGACTCCATAGACAGTAGTCACCCCTTTATGGATCACATTCCCATATGTCAGCACATACATAACAACATTGCTCTACTGTGATCTTTATCGACTAACCATAGCCACATGGTCCATTTAATTATAATTTAATTCTAATTTATATGGGAAAACACCATATTAGTTATTAATAACACTTTAAATAACCAATACCATTTTTATTTTTAGAACCAGTGTTCTTATCACCATTGGAGTTTATGTTTAAAAACCAACTATTTGTACTTTTTATTACATATATTTTCAAAGAATTTAATATTAATTAAACATATTATTATCTGTTGTTAATTGTTTTTCATGAATTTAATGTAATAATAACCTAGAGTATTTTTCTCATTTAAAGGTCATAGTAGTTCCCCGCTACGATGAGAACCTTGAAATTCCATAATGATATTCATAAACCTAGTTTCATTGTATATTCTTATATGTGAGTGTGTATAATGGTCTTTAGACTTTAAGATTATTATTAATGCATGTAATGACTTTAAAACATAGATTTACTGACTAAAACCATAACACCACATGTTTGTGGTAAGTAGGGTACATTGGGTGAATCATGAATGACATGTTATTAATGAATAAGTTGAGGAAGGGTTTTTCCTTCCATATTTATGGAAGTTGATATCGCGAACCTTTGATTGAAATAGAACTGTGGTATTATATTCCATGGCTATGGTGTAATGATGAGTTTATTTCAAATAGTCAAAGAAATATGTATTAAGCACATAGGTTGATGACATGGGTGTAAAGCCTGCTTGATGAGATATTGTGATAATGTGATTGTATTTTATAGAGAACACTCGTATATGGTTGTGGACTTTTGCAACATTAACTTATTTCTCTTAGGTGACTTGACCCGTTACCAGGCAATAATCTTGTACTTTAGGAAATCCCACTTAATTACAACGAGAAATAATCCTAGAGGGTCATACACTAATTATTTCCATTGATTTCAATTAAATTATATTTAAATGTAATTATTAGAATAAATATTATTCTCAATACTGGTGAATAATTTTATTCAGTATTAATGATCAAATAAATTAAATAAATATTTATTCATAACTTAATTGTTAAATTATGTGGATATATATTGTTTATTTATTGAACGAATGAATAAATAATTTATTTAGGTATTCAATAAATGCTAAGGATGACTAGTGGTCCAATATTGAGTCTGATAATAAATATTAATTTACAAGATGGTAAAATAATATTTATCATTGTGCTAGTTAGCACACGTCATGAAATAAAAATATTATTATTATTTTAAAACATGAAATGACTTCAAACATGGATTTAATATTTTATTAAGGTATCTTATGTAATTAATTAAATTATAGACCCCAACCCTACATCTATAAATAAACAACTAATATATTCTAAGAGAGGTTAATTGAGAATAATTGTGCACAACATATTTATCTATAGAATACTCCTATTCCTTCTCACATATACTAAAGAATGATAAGATTAAGATAATTTCTTCAAGACTAAAGAAACATGAAACGATCAAGATAAATAACACAAGATGATCAATCAACCATGCTAGCACCAAAAATTCATTGGTGTTGTTCAGAGATCATAGGAGCCTATGTGGATCACTGCTAAAGGGATTCTACACTTGGATCCTACAAGAGCAATGTTAAATTACCAAAAAGGGTTTTAGATGATCAACATATACTACAAAGAAATATCTCAATAACAAGGTAATATTTCTTCCCATTTAATTAAAATAATTATAAATTTAACTTGAAAAATATCTTCTCTTGGTTTTAGAATACTTTCTTGTTAATATTTAATTGGAAAAATTTCATTTTTCATGATTTTATTATACAATATGTGATTGATTTACCAAATACAACATTTTATAAGTTAGGATCAACCCTGATAAGCACTTCTATTTCACTTCGAACCATTAAGTGGTATTAGAGTGACCACATTCAAATTTATAATTATTTATTTGATTGTTTATTATTAAACATTTAAAAGTTAAAACTAATTTTAGGTTTTAATTCTTTCTTGATCAATCATAAAAATATATTCATAATATTCTTCATTTCTCACTCATATTACCAAGAGCAGTTAGTAATTAATAAAGATCAAATATGAAGAACCCATTTAAAGGTGCTAAGAATTTTGAATGGATAATAAAATACTACATGGTGTGTACTCCTTTGTTACACACCATGTATCCTTGTTCATTGCACAAGGATACCACATGGATTCCAGGTCATCATGTAATTAGTAAATTCCACATGAAATAAATGCACCATGTGTTGACCATCCCAGGAGGCACATGGATTTACTAGAGTACACGAAGTATAGATTGAATACACATTGTGCATTACATGTGATTTCAAGGTAGAAAACATAGGGTCAAACCACATCATGTAATTAATAAATCATGTGTATTTAATACACAACGCATAATGACTACCAACCATATAACTTGAATTACAAACTATATATTATTTCTACACACTATGTAATTCATAAATGTATATAAGAAGTATACACTGAGTCCCTAGGCATGTACCGTGGATATACAAGGAAGAGATGTACACGCCATGTCACTATAGGAAAAATGGATAATTGTGATGGGTTATTTGAAATGGGGAAGGCACCCATTGAAAATAGTACCATAGAATCAATTATTTGTGATTGTAATATAACCCCATTACAAATACATTTGGTGCTCATGCATGACAGGTGATACTGCCAAAAAATTCTATGATAGATAATAAATTCTATCATAACAAAGTGATCTAAAAATAACCTCTATCAATGGATAATGAAATCCTTCAAAAAAAATCAAAATTACCTTCAACAATGGAATAAAATCAGTCACTATTAACTCATAACTATTAAAAAATTATTATAACCTCATGCGATCTAGTTTCCCCTACCCTCCTCTTTCTCCTCCACCCATTGCTCTCATCATGAAAACCCATTCCTCCCAAAATCTTCCATCATGAACCAATTCTTTCATATTTGGGTTGAAATTCCCTAGGTATGGACTCATCTTCTCTCCTATTTCATTCTTATTGCAATTTCCCATTAAATCTTGGTGAAATTAGTTTTTTCAAACCTTAGGTCATAAAATTTACCTGATTTTTATGATTTATTTTGTTTTTAGGGTAATATAATTTTATTATTCCCAATCTGGGTTTTCACCGGCTCCAATTGATTTTATTTCAATTGGTTTGAGGTATTTTTCTCATTGTTTAACCTTTATATTTAATAGATTTTTTGTTTGGTATTTAGGGTTAATGAAAGATTAGTATTTTATGGTATTGTTAGAAATATTATTATTATAAAAATTATTTAGGGATATATGATATTGAAAAAGTTTATGTAAATCTACTTAACTGGTCAATTTTATTATATGCTTATGATGACAATTTTTTTGATAAATTATGATAATTCTTGGATTATGGTGTGATGTTAAACCATATTTTATTGTTATATTATGATTGGTTTTAATTTATTTAAAACATGTGAATATATTTTTTAAAACATTTATATATATATATTAACATGTGAATATACATATATAAAAATTAAAAAAAATATGTAATAATTTTGATATATATATGTATGTATGTATGTATGTTTGTATATATGTATATATAGATTTAATATGTATATTTTTGTAAAAAACATGTAAAAATATATTTTCTTTATATACATGGTTAAAAAATCATGTAATATATTTATATATACATATATATATATATATAATTTGTGAACTAAATATGAAATGAGCATTTTATAACAATGATTAGAAAAACTGTTTAAAGAAAATGTTTGAATAAAAAGTTTTTTATAAAAAAACATTTCTTATAAAAATTTTATAAAAATTATTTTACTGAAAAATCAATATATAATAAAAAATGTAGCTATAATGATTAATGGTTAATAAAGGATCTATTTAGCCCTGAAAAAAATTTATGGAGGTTTATAAAGGTTTTGAGAATTTTTTTGTTAATGTGTATGCTTTGTTGGGCTTCATTAAAATGAAAAAAATAGTAATAATAAATATTTTTTGATTAATTTTATTTATAATTAATAAATAATTAGTATTAGATAATAAATACATGTAATAATCAGTAAAAAAATTGTAATTACTTATAAAAAATAAAAAAAATACCAATTTTTTTAAAAAATTCATAATAATTAGTAAAAATGTAGTAATAATTAAAAAAATGTAGTAATAATAATTTTTTAATAATTAATAAATAATTTGGAAATATTAGTAATACTTTGTAAATATTAATAAATTACGATAATTTGTAATATATAAATATATATATATATATATAATATTAATAAAATATTAAAAAGGTCACCCTTACATGTGATGTTACCAAACACATGATTCTCACAAATGTTATGTCACACCTAGGGTAAATCCCACATCCTAGTCCTAACGGTGGTCTCATATTTCTCATACGATACACCATTCATGAGATACTTCAATTTTTTTTATAAAAAATTACAATAAAAATATTAAATGGATTACCTTTGCGTGTGATGTTACTAAACACCCGATGCACACAAAATTTATGTCAAGACTAGGGTAAAACCTACATTCGAGACCTAATAGTGGTATCATATTTCTCATATGATACACTATTTGGGAGATATTTCAATTTTTTTTAAAAAAATTGTAATAAAATTATTAAATGAATTACACTCATGTGCGTTGTTACCAAACACCCGATGCGTACAAATTTTATATCATGTCTAGGGTAAAACCTATATCCTAGACTTAATAGTGATCTCATATTTCTCATGTGATACACCATTCTAGATATAATTTATTTTTTTGTGAAAAATTATAATAAAAATATTAAATGAATTACCCTCACGTGCGATGTTACCAAACACCCGACACACACAAAAATCATGTCAATCCTAGGGTAAATCCCACATCTAAAACCTAAAATTGGTCTTATATTTATCATAAGATATTATATTCAAGGGATATTTTATTTTTAAAAAAATTATAATAAAAATATTAAATGAATTAGCCTCGCATGTGTTGTTACCAAACACCCGACACACCAAATGTTATGTTGCACCTATGGTAAACCTCATATCTCGAACCTAATGGTGATATAATATTTCTCATATGATACACAATTTAGGAAATATTCTATTATTTTATGAAAATATAATTCACATAATATAATATATTTAATATTTTTATTCTATTTGCATCGAACCTTTATGAGCCCTGGAATTCTGTGCTAACTTAGTTCCTCACTCCAAAAATATTCTGTATAATATTACAAGGTGTTAAAATATAATAATAATTTATAATTAGTCATACTGAGTAATAATTATTCTTATTTTTTTTTGTTTTTTGGATAACTATGGAGTTAGAAAGTAGACACCGATTTCTATTATGTGATCGTGATTGGATAAATCATCATAAAAATTCAAACAGATCTGGTATGAATCCTATCTAAATTGATGGTGTTAAAAAAATTATATCATTTGCATCATAGAATTCAGAATTTATTTATGAAGGATAAATTATATATCTATGTAAGAAATGATATCTTAGGACATTTGAAATGATTGACAATGTTGGACTTCATCTACCGTGTTTTAGTTTTCAAAAAGATTATATTTTTTGGTATCAACATGGTGAATAGAATTCAATAGAAAATATGTTTTTATTCCAGATCCATAATTTTAGAATTTAGTGCATGAGGCTAATAACCCTTCTATTTAGGAAATAAAATCAAAATGATATTCCAAATCCCGAATAAGAACCTTCTCAATTTTACAATTTGTTGAAATATGCTGAAGGGTCCTTATATCTGGGATTCTAGATGAGAAAATTGAAGCTATTACAAAATTTATAGTTATTAAATTAGATTTTAGAATATCAAATATATACTTTGATAAAATAATATATTTTTTAAATCATTGTTTCTTGATGAAAATACATTACCTGTAAGTTTATATATAAGTAAGTGTTTGGTCTATAATTTGGGTCTTATTTATCATAATATCCATGTGTGTTCAAATGATTTCATCTTATATTATGGTGATTATGAATCATTAGTTAATTTTATAACATGTGATGAATTGAGGTATAAAGAGGCACAACATGGAAAGTCCTGTTTTCCTATGAAATAGTTGAGTTATTTTCCAATTACACCCCATTTATAGTGTTTATTTATGTCTAACAACACAACTACATTGTTGACATGAAATAAATCAAATATTTTTGTCATTAAAAGCTTAAATCATCCATGTGATGGTGATTTATGTAAACAATTTGATCAAATGAATCATTCTTTTTCTTCAAAACCTTATAACATATAGTTGGGTCTTTCTACTGATGTTTTTTTCATTTGGTGCTTACGATAGTTAATATTTTTATTAGCCTATTTTCATTACTCCATACAACTTACCTCATTGTATGTTGATTAAGGAACCATATATATATTTGTAAATATTAATTATAGGGAATCCGAAGAAGAATATCGATGTTTATTTGAAGTCACTAATTGAGGAGTTAATTTTATTACGGAACAATGGTGTAACTACATTTGATGTAGTTGTATATCAGAATTTCACACAGAAGGTTGCATTAATTTGGATGATTAGTGTCTTTCCGACATATGGTATGTTATTTGGATAGAGTATACTTGGTCTAAAATCATGTTCATACTGCATGAATGAGAATAAAAAATTTATTCTTGAAAATGGGAGAAATACTAGTTATTTTGACTATCATTAGATATTTATCCCTATAGATCACCCTTTTCAAAGGAATATAAATTATTTTACAAAAGATATAATTGAAAGAGACAATCCTCCAATAGTTCTCTCAAGTATTCAGGTAAAATATATCATATCTATATTAACTCATGTTACTTTTGGACCAACTATAAATGAATAAAAAATAAATGGTTTTTAGAGAGATAATAATTGGATAAAGCAGAGTATTTTTTGGGACCTTCCATATTGGTATGATTTTTTAGTTCATCACATGTTAGATGTAATTCATATTGAGAATAATTTTTTTTGATAACATATTTTATACCGTGTCAGACACACCTGGTAAAACCAAAGATAATGTAAAGGAATTATTAGATCTTTCCCAAATTTGTAGACATCCTAAAATTGAATTATTTAAAGATGAAATACCACACAATTTAATGAATAAAAAAGAAGATTATTCACTTTATAAAAAAATGTTTATTATTTTGTTAATGGATTAGATATTTTAGGTTACTATATGGCTATGATTCTAATTTTTCTCATTTAATTAGAAATGGGCATATTATTGGGTTAAAAAGTCATGGATTCCATGTCATAATGGAAAGATAAATGCCTGTTGGTCTTAGAGGGCTGCTGAATTCTTTAATCTGGGACATGTTGAATGACATATCATATTTCTTCCAAAATATTTGTGTGGAAACATTGGGTTATGATACATTGAGTATACAGAAAAAAGATATTGTTTTAATTTTATGTAAATTGGAAAAAATATTACCACCAACCTTCTTTGACATTTAATATTTCATTTGATGTATAAAGATAAATATGGGGGGATAATAAAATTTTTATGGATATACCCATTTAAGAGATGTATGCAAAAAATTAAAGAATAAAGTACATAACAAAGCATCAGTTCAAGGGTCAATTACAGAAGCATACTTGTAGGAATAAATTTCAAATTTATACTCTTATTATTTTCAATCAGAATATCCTTCAAAACATAATCAAATAGATTTCATTTAGGAAAATTTTAATTATTTCATAAACTATCAATTTTCAGTTTTTAATCATCCCAATATTGGTTTTGGTGCTTATTGTGAATATTATATTTCATATGAAGAATTGTATATATATCATACATTTGTTCTGCTAAATTGTGAATAAATGAAATTATTTTTGTAGTAAGTACTTTTTTTTTTTAATTTTTTTAATAGATAAATTTATTTACATTATTTTTTGTAGACTATATGATGAACATATCAAAAAAATTATACAAATTATCTCTACTACTCTTAAAGAATGTTGTCCACAGAATTTAACATATTGGATTCAAATACTGGTAAGTTAAGTTTTTTTAATGGAGTGTTAAATTAATTTTGTAATGATATTTATTATTAATATTTTTTTTATTTTTAGGTAAAAAAACATGAAAGTAAAATTTATATTCGATTATGTGTGCTCAAAATCCCTCCATCAAAATTGTTAAAATCTTATTATGGGTAAGTGGTTAATGGATTTCAATTTCATACATGCATATATAGTAAATCAAAAAATCAATGAATAGTGGTGTTTGTTTGAAAGGATATCATCATAAAGAAAGTGTAGTTTACTTTTATGGTATACTCGATGAAATAATTGAGTTACCTTATCTAGGAAAAAATTATATAACAATGTTTAAATCCTATTGGATTGATATTTATCGAGGGTTATGAGTTCATCCATGACATGGAGTCATTGAAATTAAATATAATAGTATTATTACATCAAATGAACCATTTATGTTGGAACATCAAGAAAATCAAGTTTATTATGAAAATTACTATGATGTTTCAAGAGATTTGAATAATTGGTGGAGTGTAATAAAAATTCAATCTCATGAAAATCAGTTTATTGAAAATGAAAATGGTTCTTTCGAAGTGAAACATATTAAATTTTTCAAGAAACATCCAAAAATAAATATCTTACCTAATGATATATAAATATATATGATAAACCCCCCAGTTATAGACTAGTGATATTGATAATGTTGATGAAGTAATAAGGGATGATGAAACTAAAATTCATATGGAAATTGATGATGATAGAGATGAATATTAATGTCACGACCCACCTTCACCAAAAGGAGGGAAGGGTCAGCAGATTTCCAGGCCCTTCCTTCTTTAAGTTGAAGGAGAGATAATGACCCCCGAAACCCGCCTTCAATAGGTCCCAGAGTGGCGACCAACACCAAGGGTATAAAATCACACACTAAATGGAAGGCATTACCCTTTTTTCTTTTAATAGGATCAGGAGATAAGATAGAAAATCCCACAACACCAAAATTAAAGTGCAAGTATGGCTGAATGTAAACCATTCCCATATGCATGTTCAAAGGTAAAAGATACAAGTCACAAATTGAAAAAGACAAAAGAATACCAAGAAAAGGAAAACAACAACAACAACTGTCCCAAAGGTCCAAGCTAGTATGGTCCAACATGATACCTGAAGTCCTCCTGGAAACCTGAAAACAGTTTTATATACGTAGGGTGAGCATACAAGTGTACTTAGTAGGGAAAAAACAGGGACTCTCGTGCACAAGTGGGGAGGCATACTAATGCCCTATGAGAAAAGAGATAACCAAACACCTAGCAAGGAAACTAACCACCCACTCACCAACCACACTCACCAAATAACGCAAGCAGTAATGTATAATAAAAGCACATCGATGTTTGGGTACCCCACACCACTTTCACACTGGTTATTGAAGACATCCTACGCATCGAACCAAACCCGCCATTCTCACTGCAGTCCCACTGCCACACCCCGCCCACACACACCTGAGCCATATCCCCACATAGTCCCACTGCGAAACCCCGACCGCAAACACCTGGGCCACAACCGTCTCACATAACCACGCCTGTAAACACCTAGGCCAGAACAACCACCGCCATGCCCGGAGACACCTGGGCCTCATCCCGAAAACACTTGGGAAACCACCTGCCCGCACACACCTGGGCCAACCACCATACCACCCTGCCCGAAGATTCTTGGACTAATAATGGACTTCAGACCATCATAGCCTGCCTGTAGAGTCTTGGGCTACTCGGGAAAGGGAGAAGAAAAGAAGCTAATAACCATCCACTAATAGAAGTGTTGGAAAAAACACCCTCCCCCATGAAATGGGGGTGTTCGGCACTAAGTGATCAACTTTTGTGGGGCACGAATTTGAAACACAAAAACTACAAGTATGTATAGGTAACAAACACTCACCCAAATCTAGGTTTTTCTTTATCCAGCATAAAGAACACACTCAGCACCTGTGTCCAAGTCACAACTCACACCAAACCAAAACCCATTTGTCCCATCCTTGTTTTCATGTTCAGCAATAATGTTTAAATAAGTTTCTGTACCTAATTGGGAAACTAATATGCATAAGAAAAATCCAAGGAAAGAATACACCAACATCAATTTAAGCATTCACACTCGGTTCTCTTGTAAAGTCACAACAACAGAGGGATAAGTGAGATACCACGAAGTACTGGAACCAAAGAAAACCCCAATATACAGCCCCATGCCCCCAAGATCCAGGAGCCAATAGTTTCTCAACAATAGAGGATCCCTCCCTAATTCGTGATATTAATCAAGTAACCACACAGCCTCAAATTCATAACCAGCGAAACCATAACAACAGGGTATCCCATCCCCACCCACATCACCCAGCAATCGGCCCACGAATGAAAACAACCAAACCAATGCCACTAACACAAAGTAGGCCCATGCCGGTATTTTCAGATTTAAAAGATTTAACACACTCTATGATTCCAATTCCGCTATACTTTAACCGGGGTTATCACAGAAAAGGATTGATCCTGGTGCTTTCAATTTATTTAGCCGAATATAATTAATTAACCAATTTACTTTTCACGACCAACATAAAAAGTAAGGGTTTATTAGTGCACAGATAAATACCACCAACAACCATGCTTTTCAGTGGGCAGAAGACCATACAATTCACAACATATATTGACACAAACGAGTACAACAGAACATCTATCACACTCCCCTTAATTATTTAAAGTTCGTTTATTATCTTCATCAACTTTGGGTTTCATCAATCCCCTTAGAAGCGAAAGCATACCCACCCCACATGATACACAGTAAGGAGAGATTAAGGGGGGATCCCTACTTGATTGATCAACGATCAAAGTTTTTCTCCATGCCCTAGGAATAAGAGATGTGCGACTTGCAGGGCTCCGGCATAGGTGCACCACTTGCCTTGGTAACAAAGGACTTCAACACACAAGGAATAAGAGAGAAGTCTACCAAAAAGGAAGAAGGGGGAAGAATAACTTCTTCTACGATATATAGATTAAAAACCATTGTTATGGAATAATAAATTTGAACGCCTTGGAATTCGGATCGTGGTTATTCCATATGGTTGGGTGGTTACACACGATTGGATTAATTGTTATTTAATAGGGAGGTTTCTCAGGATTTTTAGATATTAATTATGGATTAAAAAAATGGCCTTGAAATGCTTAAAAAAGTTAAAAGGGCCTAAAAGTGGGGTTACGGGGGAGGCTGTAGGAGAAAAACCCACCAAGGCTGGGTGACACTGATCGGTCGCGCCGATCGGTCGGGCCGATCGGTCTCCCTGATCAGTTGTGCCGATCGATCCCACCGATCGTTCGCACCGATAATTGGCAAAGGACGGGGTCATGAGGGTCTGGGTCATTACATCAGATACCTCTCAAACTATTCTCGCCCTCGAGAATCAAAACCATAAGGAAAGAGAGGGTCTGAACGACCACCTCGAAAGATACCTCTTAGGATTGAACTTCATTGTTAACTAAAAACACCTCCCTCTCAAGAACCAAGAAACATACCATGTCAGAATGCCCAGTCATGTGGGTTGGGGAGTCTCTTCCCCCATGTAAAGATACTATCCGCTTTGGGCGGCACTGACTTTCCCGCACGGGTTTAATCACATCCACCTTAATACGTCTTGATTAGGGGTCGGTTCCTCCCCTCCCCATAGCCAGGACTTTTCACACACATTCAGAGGAAAGAAAAACCACATATTTCATAGCCAACAAGGTAAAATTCTCCACCACAACAACTATAAATAGAACAATACAAAACTCAAAACAACTCTGGGTACTGGGTATGCATCTGTGCTTCCCTCTCCCACATACTCTCCTCAAGCCCACCATGTCTGCATAACACATGAACCAATGAAATGGGTCACCCACGAAGCACCTTCTCCTCACGATCCTCGATCATCACTGGTCTTTCCACAAAGGTCACGTCGTCCTCGATGTCTAACTATCCCCAGGAGAGGATGTGTGAATTGTCGTGCACATAACGACAGAGCTGGGACACATGGAAGACGTCATGTATCCTCGGTAGCGGCGGTGGTAACGCTAGCTGATAAGCCACATCACCGACCTGTCGCAACACCTCAAAGGGTCCACTGAACCTGAGAGAAAGCTTACTCCCCTTACCGAACCTCCGTTGTACACGCCAAGGAGAGACCTTCAAGAACACGTGGTCTCCAACCTCAAACTCCAAGGGCCTTCTCCTGGTATCGGCATATGACTTCTGTCGGTCCTGGTCCACCTTCATCCTTTCCCGTATAACCCGAACCTTCTCTGTCATTCTCTGCACCACCTCCGGGCCAAGGATTCCCGCTTCTACGACTTCGGTCCAACACAAAAGTGAGCGGAATAGCCTCCCGTACAATTCTTAGAACAGAGACATACCAATGGTAGAGTGATAGCTATTATTGTAAGCAAACTATACCAGAGGCAAATGTCACACCCATGACCCTCCTAAGTCCAGAACACTTGCCCGCAACATATCCTCCAAGGTCTAGATGGTGCGCTCTGTCTGTCCATCTGTCTGGGGATGGAAAGCAGTGCTAAGACGTAGCTGGGTGCCAAAATAATGCTGCAATCCTCTCCAGACTCGTGAGATAAACCGTGTATCCCTTTCCAAGACTATGGAACTCAGAACTCCATGAAACCGCACTACCTCGTCCACATACCTTCGTGCCAAATCATCCACCGCACTCGACTCCTTAATCTCCATAAAGTGAGCCGATTTCGTCAACCGGTCCACTACTACTCAGATGGCATCGCAGCCTCCCTGCACTTTGGGTAGTCCCATGACAAAATCCATCGAGATGTCCTCCCACTTCCACTCGGGGACATCTAAAGGTCGCAACAAACCACCTGGAACACGGTGTTCAGCCTTCACCTACTGATATACTAGGTACTTGGCCACAAACTCTGCCACTACCCGTTTTACTTCGGGCCACCAAAACTATCTCCTCAGACCCTGGTACATTTTGGAAACTCCCGGGTGCACTGCTAGGGGTGAGTTGTGAAACTCACTAAGGACTTGACCGTGCATCGCCTCTGGAACAAACAACTTTTCTTGGAAAAGAATCCGGTTCTGACCATCCTCCGTCCACCCTTCCGGAGCATTGCCCTGGTCAACTCGGTCATGCATCACTTCTCACTCTGAGTCTCCCCACTGAGACTCCTCCACCTGACGTAACAAAGAAGATTGTACTGTCATCTGATACAGGCAACCTCTACCACTATCCATCCTCGCATCCAGGTGAAGGGCAGCCAAATAATCCATCGCCCTCCAAGTGTCTGCCGACTCTCGGACCAAATCCCTCTGTGACTTCCTGCTCATGGAATCAACCACCACGTTTCCTTTCCCTGAGGTGTAGGAAATCTCGAAATCATAATCCTGGAGGAACTCTATCCATCCTCGCTGCCGTAAGTTTAGGTCCCGTTGGGAGAATATATACCTCAAGATTTTGTGATCCGTGAAGACCACAAAGCGTTCTCCAATGAAGTAATACCGCCACAACTTTAGAGCGAACACGACCGCTGCAAGCTTCAGATCGTGGGTGGAATAATTACACTCATGAGGGCGTAGCTTCCTAGACCCATAAGAGATCACCCCTTGTCACTGCATTAACACACATCTGAGGCCTTGCCCTGAAGCATCACAGAACACCTCATATGCCACCCCTTATTCTGTTAATCTCAGCACTGGGGCACTAACCAACTTCTCCTTCAGATAGCTGAAGGCTGCCTCGCACTGCTCACTCCACACAAAAACTTGGTCCTTCTTGGTCAAGGCTGTCAAAGGCACCACAACTCGAGAGAATCTGGGTACGAACCTCCGGTAGTAACCTTCCAGACTGAGGAAACTACGAACCTCTGCCACGTTCTTGGGTGATGACCAAGAAAAAACCGCCTCAACCTTTGATGGGTCTACCTCTACCCCCTGTTCATACACTAAGTGCCCAAGGAAGTGTACTTCTCGCGTCCAGAACTTTCATTTTGACAACTTCCCATAGAACTGGTGGTGTCGGAGGACCCCTAAAACCATCCTCATATGCTCTGCGTGGTCCTCCTATGATCTTGAATAGATAAGGATGTCATCGATGAACACGGAAACGAACCGATCCAGATACTTCCGGAAGACAGAGTTCATAAGTCCCATGAACACAGCCGGGGCGTTCATAACCCTGAAAGGCATGACCACAAACTCGAAGTTCCCATATCTTCACCTGAAGGCCGTCTTTGAGATGTCACCCTACTTTACCCTCAACTGGTGAAATCTAGACTATAGGTCGATCTTTGAGAACCATCATGCCCCTTTTAGTTGGTCAAAAAGATCGTCTATCCTCGGAAGAGGGTAACGATTCTTGATCATCAGCTGATTCAACCTCCTATAGTCTTTGCACAACCTGAGACCACCATCTTCCTTCTTTGAGAACAAGACTGGAGCACCCCACAGTGACGCACTTGGTCGGACATAACCCCTCTTCACCAGATCATCAATTTGAATTCGCAACTCCCGTAGCTCCGACGGTGCCATCCGGTAAGGAGCCATCGAAATCGGACGGGCACCGGGCTGCAAGTCTATCCCAAACTCGATATCACATCGAGGGGGTAGAGTCATTACCTCCTCGGGAAAGACTTCTATAAACTCTCTGACAATTCCTGGCACCTCCACCATCTCAGCATCTACTGACTCTACTGACAGCTCAGCTAACAAGGAGAGGAGGGGTTCCTCTCACCTGCTGCCCTTCTGACTGCCCCGCTCACCGGTGAAAGTAACACGCCGGCCACCCAGGTCTGAGAACAAAAACCTTCCTCAAAAGCAATCGATGATGGAAACCACAGAGAACAGCCAGTCAATGCCTAGAATGACATCGTATGGCTATATCTATAGTAGTAGTAAATCCCTAACCAACTGATGTGGCCCTATCATCATTCTGCATCCTTGACAAACATATAACAAGTCGGTCTGACCTCCGACTGGTGTGCTCAACACCAAGGGCACTGGAAGTCTCTCGGCACCTAGACCTAGAGCACGGTCCAGACCACGTGCAATAAAGGAGTGAGAACCTCCGATATCGAACAAGTCGTAAGCAAGGGTACTGAAAAAACTGATCGTCTCTCGAACAACCTCCGATCCCGCTAGAACTGTTGCCTCCACAGTGTGCAATTGTTCACACCCTGCTCCTCTGCCCCTCGGTTTTCGGCCACCTCCCCGACCACGCCCAGGTAGAGGTCCCTGAGGAGCACCCTAAGGTCGGCCTCCCCCTTCAACGTTGGCCCTCAGAGGAGCGGGAGCTCGATGCCCCTCCTGCTGCAGCTGGAAGGGACTCGCTGGAAGCTGCTGCTGAGGCGGGTGCTGGGCCTGTCCACCACTGCCGTACTGAACTCGGTCTAGACACTAATTCCGGAGATGTCCATGGTTCCCACAGATGAAGCACCTCGGTCCTGGGCCCAAAGAGAAAGGGCGAGGACCGGGGGACCGGAACTAGAACTGTTGTGGCCTGCTCCCTGCTGGTCGGAACTGAGAGGGTCCTGATGCTGGTGGTCCGGTGATGACAGCCTTCCCCTTCGATATCCCAGCTGGATCCCCTCTCGTGTCACACCTCCTAGAGAATGCATCCTATCCACCACTTCGGCCTTCTTCTGGACCTCCAAGTATGTCGGCAAGGTGAAGGGGGTAACAACATATTGGAGGGAGGGTCAGAGCACCTCCTCTAACCGTATCGCCTGAGACTCCTCATACGGAAAGAGTTCCAGAGAAAAGTGGATGAGATCCTTGAACTTGATCCCCAGTTCCCTTACTGACATACTCCCCTGCTGGAGTGAGAGTAGCTCTTGACTCTTCTCTACCTTCATCGTAGAAGAGAGGATTTCTGCCTGGAACTCCTTCTCAAAATCAGCCCATGCCACCTCAACCTCTCTCCTCTCCCCTAGGTAGAGCGTCCACCACTGACGCGCTACTCCCCACATCTGGCTGATAGCCAGAGGAACCCAGTACTCAGTCGGATCCCGGATCAAGCTGAAGGCTATCACTAGCTCCTCTATCCATCCCTCTGTCTTCATGTTAGAGGTTCTTCCCTCGTATTTCTCGAGGGTCTATCACTGGAAGGCTCAAAGCGTCTTCTACCACTGGTCATCCTCCTCCTCTCAATTAGCCCTCTGCTGATCGGCCAAGTCAACCTCCTGGGCCTCGATCGCCCGTACAACTCGTGGTCGTCTTCCGGGTGACATAGATGCAAGGTAAAAAAAGAACGACTAAGCCCAAGTAGTACAGAATATTGTTCTTAAAACTTCTTAAACTTATTATTATTCCAAATTCCCAAGTCACCCCATAAAAATGAGAACACAAGTCATTATGATGCATGTACCTTTACTAGGGTCTCTACCCTGCAATCAGTGTGGCCTCACTTGGTCGTTCGGTAGGTCCATAGTCCTTGCATCAGATCATGGGGGGCCCTAAAATCCCATGTCCTAGCCGGTCTTCCCTGGCCTAATTCACGCACCAAGGTCACCCAACACCATTTCCCTACCATCCCATGAAATCCTCACTGTTCCTAACTCCATACTCCATCCTATCTCTCAACCTCACCTATGATACCATTCTTTCACAACCCGCATTCACCAAAAGGAGGGAAGGGTCAACAGATTGTCAGACCCTTCCTTCTTTAAGTTGAAGGAGAGATAATGACCCCTGAAACCCACCTTCAATAGGTCCCAGAGTGGCGACCAGTGCCAAGGGTATAAAATCACACACCAAATGGAAGGAATTACACTTTTTTTTTCTTTTAATAGGATTGGGAGATAAGATAGAAAATCCCACAACACCAAAAGTAAAGTTCAAGTACGGCTGAAAGTAAACCATTCCCATATGCATGTTCAAAGGTAAAAGATACAAGTCCCAAATTGCCAAAGACAAAAGAATACCAAGAAAAGGAAAACAACAAAAACAAAAGTCCCAAAGGTCCAAGCTAGTAAGGTCCAGCATGATCCCCGAATTCCTCCTGGAAACCTGAAAACAATTTTATATACGTAGGGTGAGCATACAAGTATACTCAGTAGGGAAAAACCAAGGACTCTCGTGCACAAGTGGGGAGGCATACTAATGCCTTGTGAGAAATGAGATAACCAAACACCTAGCAAGGAAACTAACCACCCACTCACTGGCCACACTCACCAAATAACACAAGCAGTAATGTATAATAAAAGCACATCGATGTTTGGGTACCCCGCGCCACTTTCCCACTGGTTATTGAAGACATCCTACGCATCGAACTAAACCCTCCATTCTCACCGTAGTCTCAATTCCACACCCTACCCGCACACACCTGGGCCATATCCCCACGTAGTCCCACTGCCAAACCCCGCCCGCAAACACCTGGGCCACAACCGTCTCACGAAACCACGCCTGCAAACACCTAGGCCAGAACAACCACCACCACGCCTGAAGACACTTGGGCCTCATCCCGAAGACACTTGGGAAACCACCTGCCCGCACACACCTAGGCCAACCACCATACCACCCTGCCCGAAGATTCTTGGGCTAATAATGGACTTAAGGCCATCACAGCCTGCCCGTAGAGTCTTGTGCTACTCGGGAAAGGGAGTAGAAAATGAGCTAATAACTAGCCACTAATAGAAGTGTTGGGAAAACACCCTCCCCCATGAAATGGGGGTGTTTAGCACTAAGTGATCAACTTGGGTGGGGTGTGAATTTGAAACACAAAAACTAAAAGTATGTATAGGTAACAAACACTTACCCAAATCTAGGTTTTTCTTCAGCTAGCCTAAAGAACACACTCAGCACCTGTGTCCAAGTTAGAACTCACACCAAACCAAAACCCATTTGTCCCATCCTTGTTTTCATGTTCAAAAATAATGTTTAAATAAGTTTCTGCACCTAATTAGGAAACTAATAATCATAATCACAAGCCAAGGAAAGAATACACCCAACATCAACTTAAGAATTCACACCCGGTTCTCTTGTAAAGTCACAACAACAGAGGGATAAGTGAGATCCCTCAAAGTAATGGAACTAAAGAAAACCCCAAGATACAGCCCCATGTCCCCAAGATCCACTAGCCAACGGTTTCTCAACAACAGAGGA
The DNA here is from genome assembly GCA_963277665.1 of Viscum album. Taxonomy (NCBI): domain Eukaryota; kingdom Viridiplantae; phylum Streptophyta; class Magnoliopsida; order Santalales; family Viscaceae; genus Viscum; species Viscum album. The sequence goes on from OY728132.1 coordinate 1,887,114,906, forward strand.
TCCCTCCCCAATTCGTGATATTAATCAAGTAACCACACGACCTCAAATTTATAACCAGAAAAACCATAACAATAGGGGATCCCATCCCCACCCACATCACCCAGCAATCGGCCCGTGAATGAAAACAACCAAACCACTACCACTAACACAAGTCATGACCATGCCGATATTTTTAGATTTAAAAGATTTAACACACTCCATGATTCCAATTCCACTGTACTTTAACCAGGGTTATCACAGAAAAGGATTGATCCTGGTGCTTTAAATTTATTTAACCGAATATAAATAATTCACCAATTTACTTTTCATGACCAGCACAAGAAGTAAGGGTTTATTAGTGCACAGAGAAAGACCACCAACGACCATGATTTTCAGTGGGTAGAAACCCATACAATTCACAACATATATCAACACAAATGAGTACAGCAGAACATCGATCACACCCCACTTCATTCTTTAAATTTCATTTATTATCTTCATCAACTTTGGGTTTCATCAATCCCCTCAGAAGTGAAATCATACCCACCCCGCATGATACACAGTAAGAAGAGATGAAGGGGGGATCCCTACTTGATTGATCAACGATCCAAGTTTTTCTCCATGCCCTAGGAACAGGGGATGTGTGACTTGCAAGGCTCCGACACAGGTGCACCACTTGCCTTGGTAACAAAAGACTTCAACGCACAAGGAAGAAGAGAGAAGTCATCCAAAAAGGAAGAAGGGGGAAGAAGAACTTCTTCTGCGATATATAGATAAAATCCCGTTGTTACGGAATAATAAATTTGAACGCCTTGGAAGTCAGATCGTGGTTATTCCACACGGTTGGGTGGTTACACATGACTGGATCAATTTTTATTTAATAGGGAGGTTTCTCAGGATTTTTATATATTAATTATGGCTTAAAAAAACGGCCTTGAAATGCTTCAAAAAGTTAAAAGGGCCTAAAATCAGGGTTATGGGGGAGGCTGCAGGAGAAAAACCCGCCAAGACTGAGTGACACCGATCGATCACGCCGATCAGTTGCACCGATCGGTCTCACCGATCGGTCACGCCGATAATTGGCAAAGGACGAGGTCATTAGGGTCTGGGTCATTACAATTAAGACATTGTCCTCAATGAAGACAAGGAAGAAGATGACAATTTATGTATTATATTCATGTATTTATTAGTTTTTTATATTTTATATTTATATTAACAATTATTTTCAGGTAAGATTGTTTATTTCAGATGTCTGTACCCAATGATCTATTTTATTGCTTCACTAATTTTAGTAATTATTAGTTTTTTATATTTGATATCTATATTTACAATTATTGACAGGTAAGAATATTATATTCTACATGGTATTTATTTATTTTTTATATTTGATATATGTATTAAAAAATATTTATAGGTTAAATTATTATATTCTAGTATTTATTTATATGTAATTATCATAATATGACATTTATTATTTTTTTATATTTGATATATGTATTAAAAATTATTTATAGTTAAGATTATTATATTATGGTATTTATTAGTTATTTATATTTAATATCATGTTAACAATTTTTTAAAGGTAATATTATTTATTATAGATGGTTGGAGATGCTCTTGATGATCTATTTCTTTCTCTTGTTGATGCTGAACTTCCAAATGATGAGCTCGATTCATCTAATCTATAGGATAATGCCCCTATTATGAAGGGAAAAATCATTCTCAATTGATTATTTTAGACCCTATTCTAGAGAGATACCCATCTCTTGATTTTGATCCTCATTTGTATAGGCATGTTAAATTATTTAAGGTATTTATATTATATTAAGTTTTTGTATTAATTTTGGTAATAATATTTTGATTTTTTATTTTTATTTTTGAAGTTTTTTGAATTTATCTATCAGTAAGGATGGTGTGATTCTAAGAAATTATTTTTATGAGACATGGGTATCATGGGACTAGGTTCCCATTGTCATTTGTTAGCAGATGTTTGGTTATTGGATTGTACATTATTAAATAATATATTTTATTTTAAATTTATTTAATCAGTGACATATTGTTTTTAATTTTACTGTAGAATTTATGGTCTCTGATTGCAGATAACCTAATATCTCTTATCCGGGAGACATACGAGAATTATATACATGAAAATTTTAATTAGTTTTTACATAACCCCAAAATGCAATATATGGATAAAGCTTATGCTACTATTTTTGTCTAGTCTTGCATCTCCCATCGACCTGACTATATCTTAGCTTAGGTATGGGATGAATTATGCTCCTATAGTACATAAGAGACTTTTAGGAGGAGGTCATCATCTGGAAGTTAGAACTGAGGGAGGATGGAGGTCGTACATAGGCCTAAGATTCATACATTTGGTATAAATTGAAGACATATGGTAAGTAATATTATTTATTAATGTATATATAATTTAAATATTTTTTTATATTATGCAGGATGGTATTGGACCATCTATTAAAGATTTTGAAGTTTATAGGATGATGCACACTGATCCCCGTACATGAAAACTTGTCAGTAATAGACAATTCCAGATTGTGGTTAATATTTTTTTTTAAATTTTTACTCATATTAATTTTATTGTTATTCTAATTTCTAATTATTTTTGATGGAAACGTATGATACCGTGGTGTCTCAATCATGAGAGAGTCAAACTGATAGTGAGTCATATGCCACTTGTGAGTCAGGTTTTGATGTAGAGACATGGATATAGATGACTATGCATGGTGTCGTGAAAGGCCAGGTGATTGGTATTGGTTCATGAATGAAACCTACTAGTTGTTATGGTAATTTTGCGATGTCATTGGTTATCTTGAGGGGATATCATGGGGATTCATCGTCATAATCCACTATACAATATGAGGAGAGGTTGAGAGCTTAAGATGAGATGATATAGAGGATGCAGAGAGAGAGAGAGGGACGAGGAGCATGAGTAGCAGCAGCAGAGAGATGAGAAGATGTTAGGGTATATACGATGACTTGTGGGTAGTGTTGGTATGAATTTTACTCCCCCTTACCCATTGAGTGATCCTTATCCACTTGATACTAGTTGATTCTTAGTGATTTTTATTGAATATTTTGTATTTTGAGGTGATAAATATATTATCTCTGAAATTATGTTTTAATGTTATGTTTGTTTTTATTATTTTTTTAATTTTTTTAATTTTTTTATTCTTATTTTTTAATTTTTATTTTATTTAAAATATTATCAATTGAAATGGATCTTTATATTTGTCACAATTGGTCTTTAAAAAAAATTTCCATGCATATTTATGATGGAAAAAGTTCCTTCACAAATAATATTATTTGGGATGGGCCTGTCAGAATTGTTTATTTTAAAAAATGATGATATTAATTGTGAAAAGAGGTTTATCCAACACAAATAATAATTATTTTAATCACTTTTTTCTATGATGGTCCATTTATAATATACTCCCATCACAAATGAACCGTTGAAAAAATGTAAAACTCCAGTAGTGTGTGTTGGATTATACACGCCATGTACTATGCCTATTTACATGGAACTATTAAATTTAATTAATTACTCTATTAAAAATCATTAACCTAAATTCTATGGGTTATTGTTTTGACAATATACACCGGTCATTAAGTTATATATTATGTTAAATGATTAATTAATTCCACTTAATATTTGAAACTATGGTTATTGTATACTAAAGAATCAATGCATTAAATTGTATTGTCTATGAAATTTTCATCCTCTATGTATAGAATTAAATTGGAAGTACACTACATGAAATTATGACAAATTCCACGTACAATATATGTTGTATGAGTGAATTGTTTACAATTAAAACCATAATGAATAGTTCAGACAAGTACTCACTAAGTCACTTCCAAGTATAAAGTCGTGTACAGTTTTATTGAGTTTTAAATAAAATAAAATAATTAATTTTATTTAAAATCACAAAAGATGGTAATTTCAAGATGATGGGATGAAATAAGATAAAATGAATTAATTTATTAATAAGATAATTAATAAAATTAGTTCATGTGGATTTTATCGTATTAAATAATGAATAAAAATGAATGTTAGTTAGTTGTTTTAAATGTGTAATTGTTGCATGTGTATGACCAATCATGATCTTTTACTAGACCTATGTATGTGTTGGTTTAATTATATTTAATTTTATTTCCTGGTTTTGTAATTATTTATTATTAAATTAAATATGATGGTTGGAAATCCATCCTTCATTATTTTATTATGTAGGGCCCGTGTGGCCAAGGTTGTTTTACATAATACCCCTTAACCAATACTTTGGTTCCCATAACCTGTGTGTGAGTTATAAAACATATTTAATAGAATAATTATTCAAAGTTTCATGAATTTGTTTCAAGATGGAGCCAAGGTGAAGGTGGTTCAATATGGAACCAAGATGAAACAAACAAGGAAGATATATAAGTGGACTAGTGGGATACTGTAACTTATTCCAAGACTAGCATAAAGAGTTTATCCCAAGGGTAATAATTTGTTTTATTTTCTTCTTAATAAATCAACCATTAGATAAATCTCATGATCGTGTAATTGTTTTATTTATTTATCTTATTTCTATGTTATGCATGATTTATTTTATGGATGAATGACCATGATCACATAAATAAATGTACTAATATGAAAATATGGAATTAAAATAAATGGTTTGGGAATAAATGTTTTATCATAACATGGTTAATCCCTAAAGTAAAACCCACTTTATATTAATAGTACATTTAAAGGATAAAATAAGAAAAATTTATGCATAATAAATAAAATCCCTCAACTTAATATTATTCAATACAAAATCTTTCATTACTTGATTAGTAATGAAACCATAGAACTAAGTGTTTGACCAAACCTTGTTGGGACACTTAATTTTATCAGGGACTACTTATGAAAATTTTGGGTTGGATTAACCAATTCACATATAGAGAAGCATCTATCATTAGAGTTGATGTAACTTAGAGTCAAGTGTTGAGGAAATATATGTAAGGGTTTATGGATTAGGGATTCCACTTAATAGATCAAGGAGCTTAAAGCCTATAGTTGGATAAGACCTAACTACCTAAATACCTTCTAGTTATTAACCAATCCCTTGCTTGGGTTAGGATAAGGGGTATATAGATTATTGCCACTATAATTTTAGAGTGACTAGACATTCCAAGTACAATGGTGAGGAAAATTGGAACTTGATAAAATAGTGGGAGGCTCAATAAAATTCAATTTATTATTCTATATCACATTAAATTTAATCAAGTAAAGTATTACTATTATTATCTATTAATATTTCAGGATAATGAAAATATTTTAAACCATATTATCCCCATGATCAATTTTAGAGAAAGTCCATCTCCTAACTAGTAGTAATTTATAGGAATTGTTCAGATACCTATGTGTAGTATTACACCATGAACAGAAGTATTACATGATAGACTACTCAATGCCTAATTCACCTAAAAATGAGGTTATTAATGAGGAGTTTGATGTCTATGATAAATATTTGAGTGACACAGTCGATGATCTGTGTTTAATTCTTTCATCCATGTCTAATGAACTCATGAATTCACATGAAGACATGGATTCTTATAGCATCCTACAAAATCTACATGGTATTTATCAATAGAGATATAGGAAAGAATATTTTGAGATATACAAGGTTACCTTTCAGAGTAATCCTAGATAAGGTGTGCTATCTAGGCCTCACATAGTCAAAATCATTAGCTACATTGAGTTCCTAGAGGTTTTAGGGTTTAATCTACCCGATCAACTATAAAATAATCTAATTATTTCATCACTCTCTTAGATTTTTTGTAGATTTTTTGTTAATTAAAATATAAACAACATATAGAAGTATCTCCAAGATCTTCTCACTCCAATTCACTAAGATAAGAAAGATATTAATCATGAAAATACTTATGTACTTATGGTGAATAAAATAAAATGTCAGGAGAAGAGCTCTGATTCCAAATATTCTTCAAAATTCCCTTCCAAGAAGATAAATATTAAGGGAAAAGTAAGGGAACATGATGATATCTATTTAAAATGTGGAAATAAGGTCCAATGGAAGAAAAAATACACCTAGGAATAAAATAAAGGGGAAGATTAAAGTGAATTTGTTATCGAGTGTAATTTATCTATTTCTAAAAACTGGGTATTAGATACAACATGTGGTTCTCACATATGTATTAAAATATAGGAACCAAGTAGATATGGATGTTTTCCTGGGTTGAGGTAGATCTACGAGTAGCCAATAGAGCCGGACTTGCTACCATGGATATTTTGGACTACCACCTCACATTGTCGATGATAATGATATTGGTTTTAAAATATTTCTATTATGTTCCTTGAGTCACCCAAAACATTATATTTTTATCTAGACTTGATACATAAGGATTTATTTTCAAATCTAGCAATAAATATCACTTATTTTATAAATAAATCAAATATTATGGTAAGAAAAATTTAAATAATGATATTTAAATGTTGGATTACATGAACAAAGTAATTTCAATCAATAATGAAACTAGTTAACATGACTCATATCACACCCAACTATGGAATCACCAGCTAAAAAGTGTTTGACCAAATTACACCAAGATGGATATTTAGATTCATTTGAACTAAAACCAATTGGTATATGTCACACATGTTTTCAAGGAAAAATGAATAAATCCCCATTTAGTGGAAAAAGTGAAAGGGCTAAAGAGATTCTTGAATTAGTTCATACTAATGTGCGTTGACCATTTCTAGTTGAAACAAGGGGTGGGTACTCATTCTGTACAATTTTTTCTGATTATTTTAGTATATATTTATATGTATAATTGATGAGGTATAAGTTGGATTATTTTTATAAATTCAAATAACACATGAATGAATTTGAGAACCAACATGGTAAGAAGATTAAGAAACTCTATTCAGAGAATGATAGAGAATATCTGAATCAATTATTCATTTATTATTTATGGGAGTTTATGATTCTATCCCAACTTACTCCTCCTTATACACCTCAATGGAACGGTGTAAGTGAAAAGAGGAACCACATGTTGTTAGACATGGTGAGATCAATGATGAGTCATGTGAGTCTTCTATTATACTTTTAGGGATACAAAATAGTAAAAATACTAAATAGGTTCCAAATAAAGAGGAAGATGGTATTCCATAGCAATTGTGGAGTGGAAAGAAACCCATGTTTTAATACTTACATGGGTGGGGGTGTTAAGTGTTTATTAATGCCTCTTTAGAAAAAAAACTTTCAACCCAAGGAATAAAGTGTACCTTTATAGGATACCCTATGGATACAAAAAGATATTACCTATACAATTTCTTAGACAAAAAGGTAATTGTGGAAAGACATTCCATATCCCTTGAGAAGAATAACATCTATAAAAGTGTTATTGGGAGATATATATACTTTGATGAGGTCTAGTCTCAAGGAACATAAGAGTTTTTATAGGAAAAAATTCCTAAAAAACCCATGGAAGGAGAATATCTAGAGATATAAGTACTACATAAGAGTACAAGAGTGGTAAAAAAATGGAAAGATATGATTTTCTTGTCATCGAGGATAGTGACTCATTATTAGTTGAAAATAATGATCTTGTAACCTACTAGAAAGTAGTAAGTGAAACAAATATTTCCAAGTGGTAGGAAGTTATGAATTTTGAAATGGATTCAATGTATCAAAACTAAGTATGAATTTTGGTAGACCCTCCAGTGGATGAAAATACCATTGGTAGCAGATGGGTATTCAAGATGAAATTGAAAATAGATGGAAAATTCAGTACTTATAGGGAATTAATGGTTGAAAAAGGGTTAAAATAGTGTAAAGGCATAGACCATGATGAAACCTTTTCACCAGTTGAAATGCTGAAATCCATCAGAATTCTAATTTCCAAAGCAGATTACCATGAATATGAGATTTGGAAAATGGATGTCAAAGTATCCTTCCTTAATAGGAAACTTTAGGAAGATTTCTATATAACACAAACTAAAGGGTTTGTGACTCCAAAGGATTCCAAAAAGTTATAAAAATAAAAAAGATCCATTTATGGATTAAATAAAACATCAAGGTCATAGAACATTTGGTTTTATGAATCCACAATGGAACTTGTTTTCATAAAGGAAAAATGTGAGCCTTATATCTATAAATAATTTAGTGCGAGTGTAGTGATTTTATTAATAGTTTATATTGGTGAAATACTACTTATTGGAAATGAAATACCAGTCTTACAATATATTAAAGCCTGGTTAAATACATTCTTCTACATGAAGTACTTAGGTGAAACAACATATATTATTAGGATGAAGATCCATTGTGATAGATCCAAGAGAATTATTGGTCTAAATCAAAGTACATATATTGATAATATACTGAAGATATTATGTATGGAACAATATGAGGGGGAAATGTTTCCAGTGTCACATGATATTCATCTTTCCAAGAAAATGTATCCTTAGACACATGATAAAAAAAGTATGGAAAGGATTCCATGTACTTTGGTGATTGGGTCAGTAACATATGCTATTATATATACTAGTATAGATGTATCCTATTCCTTAAGTGTGGTAGAAAGATATCAAGTTGACCCAGGTGAATACTATTAGATGATAGTCAAGACGATCCTTATGTATTTGAGACAAACTAAGGACATGTTCCTGGTCTATGGAGGATATGAGGAACTAGTTCTTAGAGGATATTAATATGTAGTTTCCAAATAGATAAAGATGATATGTAGTTATAGTATGGATACATATTCAACCTCAATGGGGGTGCTGTGGGCTGGAAGAGCTCAAAGAAATTCATGTTCAAATATTATACAATAGAGTCTGAGTATATTGTGACTTCTGAGGTAGTTAAAGAAGAAGTTTGGATATGAAACTTCATTCAAGGTCTTGATGTGATACCTAGTAGTAAAGACCCTATAAAACTCTATTTTGATAATACTATAACAATGTATCTTATAAAGGATCATGGTCACATCAATAGAAGAAGTAAATACTTTGAATGGATCGTCTATTAATGAATTTTTCTCATAGAGGTGACATTGTAGTGAGTAGAGTCTCCATGGAAGACAATGTGGTGGAACCCTTGAATATATCCTTAACTTATTAGAAATATGATCTTCATGTGAGGTCCATCAAACTGAAATTTGTTGGCAGTTGGATCTAGTCTATGTGGGAGTCTTTTGAAGTCATTGTTCTAGAACCAACTCTTTTTTAGTTTGGATTACATGTATATTCAAAGAGGTGAATACTAATTAAAAATATTATTATATAATATTCATTGTTCTATATGACTTTAATGTAATAATGACCTAGAGTATCTGTGGTATTGAAAAGGGAATAATAGTTCTCCACTATGATGATAACTTTTAAATGCCATGATGATATTCTTTAACATAGTTCTATAGTAAGATAACATTCTATGATGGGGAATATACTATGTTGACTATTAGGTGAGAGTACTTTTAAGTATATGAGACTTTATCTCATGAATTTCACACTTGGTAATCTCAAAGAAGGGAGATTATGAGAATAGACCCACCAATATAAATTCAGTATGTTTATGTGTTATCAGATATTCCTCATCTAAGTGTGTGTGTAATGGTCCTTAGAATTTAAGATTATTATTAATGCATGTTATGAGTCAAACAATTATATTTATTGACCAAAACCATTATTCTATATGTTCACAAGAAGTAGGGTACATTGGGTTCATCAAAAATGACATATTATCAATGAATAATTAGAGGAATTAAAATCAACTCTATGATGAAAAAATTTGTTTGGAGTGGAAACGTGATGAAAAGAAATCTCATCACTGCCAAATGGGACACATGCTGTATGCATACCAAACAAGGAGGCCTGAGAATTAAGAATCTAAGCTGCTTTAATTAGGCCTTACTTTCCAAGTTCATATGGAGTCTTGTTCACAGCAACTTGGCCTCCCTTGATTTTCTGAGGAAATGAATTATTTCAAGACTCATTGATGGGAGGAATGGATACATGGATTCCTCAATCTGGACTGGTCTGCGTTTGGTGTTCTGCACTATCATGAGACACTCACGCTGGTTGGTCAGTGTGGATTCAAATATGAAATTCCGGTCCACTAACTGGTTGGGCACACCTCTCATGGACAGGATTAACCCTGAAGTGCAGGCCATTGATAGCAGCTTATCCATCAAAGATCAGCTGCAACGCAAAGAGGATATACCAGATGAAATCGTCTTGATAATTGATAGCTATAATTTTATTCAGCAGGAAGATATACTACTATGGGAAGGCTCCCAAGCTGGCCTGCTCAACTCCAAAAGCTTCTACAACTACCTGTTGAAGGGTGAGGTTATTTGGATTGGTTATCTCAACAGAAACTGGTTGCTTCCCTCCAGATTTTCTCTCATATGGAGGGTTTATTATAACATAATCCCAGTGGAAGCGAACATACAAAGGGTTGGGATTTCTTTATGCTCGAGGTGTGTGCTTTGTGGTCAGCATAGGGAGGACATTGACCACTTGTTCTTGTCCTACAATACATCTTCTTCTATGTGGCAGTCAGTTCTTAGTATTTTCGAGCTAGATCCCCCCAATACCTCTTTGACTATACAACATATCCAGAGCCTGCTTAAAGTGCCGCAATCCAAGCAGCTTAATGCTCTACTGTAGGTGGCTTGTTCTGAACTGGTTCATGTCATATGGAAGGCCCACAACAATTCCATTCATCGCCAAGCAGGGTTTAATGCAGCCCAAGCCTTCAATACCATCCTGATGGCCACTCAAAATGCTAGCTCACAGATCAAGGAGGTTTGTAACAGTTCGGTCAGGGAATTCATGATTCTCAAAAGACTAAGGGTCGTGGGTTGCTACCCCAAACCAAGGGGCATGATGGAGGTGATGTGGACTGCCCCCTTCAATGGTTGGTTGAAATGTAACATGGATGGAGCTTCCATGGGTAACCCTAGACCATCCAGATATGGGGTTATCTTTAGGAATCAACATTGTGAGGTTTTGGAATGCATTTATGGCCCATGTGGGCGTACCACTGCTCTAGAAGCTGAAATGATGGCACTCATTAACGCAATGGATATTTCTTGCCAACGACAATGGAACAACATTTGGTTCGAATGTGAATCAGCCATGCTTTTTTATTCCATTAGAACTGGACAAACCAGATTGGCATGGAAGCTGGCAGGTAAATGGATTAATTGCATTGAAAAAATCTCCTCCCTTAACTACTTCATCACACATACCTTTCGGGAGACGAACTACATTGCAGATGGACTTGCAAACAAAGGGGTGTTAGAAGAGAGGGACATACATATCAACACCATTCCTAGTGACTTGGTCCCACTTCTTTCCAGGAAAAAATGTAAAATTCATGCTTTTCGTCTTGTGTAATGTTTGTTTTATCAATTTTAGAGCTCCGCACTCATCTTTAAAAAAAATTAGAGGAAGTATTTGTCCCTTCGATATTTATTAAAGTTGATATATTGTAACTTTGATTGAAATAGAACTATCACATTAAATTCCATGAACATGGTGTAATGATGAGTTTATTTTAGATATTCAAAGATAGATGTATCAATCATATTGGTTGATGACATGGGTCAAAAACCATATTGATGAGACATTTTGATAAAGAGATTATATTACATAGTGAGAACTCATATGTGGTTGTTGATGTCGAAACATTAACTTATTTATCCTGGGTACCTTGACTCATTTCTAGATAGTAATCATGAACTTTAGGTAATACTGCCTAATTCTAATGATAAAGAATCCTATAGGGCCACACACTAAGTGTTTCTATTGATCAAAATTAAATTCTATTTGAATTTCATTATTGGAATAAAAATTATTCTCGAGATTGAGGAATAATTTTATTCAGGATTAATAATCATATAAATTAAATAAATATTTATCCATAAGGTAATTGTTAAATTGTGAGGATATATAATATTTATTTATTTATTTTTTGAATAAATAAATATTTAATTTATTCAGGTATTCAATAAATTTCAAGGAGGGACAGAGGGATAATATAACAACCCTACTCTTTATTACACACTTAAACATGATTTATTACATAAACTTGTACTTAGGAAAAATTTGAGGATCGAGAGGTCTAGTGTCTTAGGAAATTAGGATAATTACATAATAACTTAGAACATAAAACACAATGTATTTATTGAAAACTTCCTTTACATGACCATAACATTCCATCATACTTAGCATTTCATGGGATAACCTGAGGACATAAATGTGAAAAGGGTGAGCTATAAAGCCTAGTAAGGGAGTAAACAAGGAATAACATAAATAATAAAGGACATGTTAGGAAATATTAATATCAATGGAGTGCAATAGAAACATGAATATAAAGGCATGATATAACATGATTATCATAACATAGAAATGTGAAAACAACACTTAACATGGTATTAGCATGATCCAAGGCTCATTGAACATGGAGCATGAGTAAACCCTCATTTCACTTGAATTATCATGAGTAAAACCTCATTTCACTTGTTGTATCATGATACTAATCTTTACCCAAGGCATTGGAGGGATATCAGGGTGCACCCTTCTTAAACATTTTATTTCATGCATAAGTGTGCCATATGGATCATATAAAATGGATTCATTAAACATCATCATTTATTCCATGATAAAGTAATGTGTAATTCATATAATCAATAAGTAAATGTGCATAAATTTTAATACCCTTGATAGAGAAATGAGCATGGTATTCACTACACAATGACTTTGGCTTGGAAAATCGCGGTGCAATTTCGGCAGCATAACAGTGTGATATAAGAATTCATAAAAATGGTTGATGGGAGAGAAAGAGGTATGTCACCATATTTAAATAAAATGTACATTAAGGTGGTCATATATATACATGTCCTAACATAAGTAATGTAATTTATATTCATAATACAAAATAATTTCTTGAATGTAAATGAGAAGAGAGAAATTTCTTACGGAATTTTGGCATGGTAACGGGAGTACATGGGAGGCATTAATTAGATAGAAAGAGTTATATCATCATTAAAACATAATTAGGAAATTATGGGGGAGGTGATAAATCATACCCCAAATTTTTAATTGAAAATAAAAGGATATAACAACATAATGAAATTGAGACAAAAATGAGAAATGAAGAAATCCCTTATGAAATTTCGTCATGGTAACGAGTGTACATGGGAGGAATTAATGAGATATAAATGGGTATATAATCATTCAAACATATGTAGGGAAGTATAGGGGAGGTGCTAAATAATACACCAACATTTTTAATTGAAAATAAAATGGTATAGAAACATAAAGAAACATAGACAAAAATGAAAGAGGAAGAAATCCCTTACTTGGAAGTGTGATCCCAAGGCTTGGGAGGGGATTGAGAGAGTCTTATTGTGTAACACCCCAAGATTCTACGGTATGCTTCTCTTGGAATAATGCAATAGCGTGTGTTGTACGCAACATCGAGTTCTAACACACACAACAACCGATCAAACTAGCCATTATGAATAGTAATACCTACTTTTTAAAATTTTAGAAATTTTATCTCTCAAAATGGAATTCATTTTTGGATTCGGAGTATCGAATTTAGCCTAAGGTGAAATTTTGGTACTTTTCGGATAACTTTCATATTTTGATGAATAGTGAAAATTACTAAATTTTAATTAAAAACAACTTTTTTAATCAAAATAATTAATAGTGATAAATTATGAATTTGAGTGGTTTTAAAGTATATTTAGAATATATTTTTACCATTTAATAAAATTTTGGTCATTGGACATAATTTCACAATTAAACCGAACATAAACAAGTATCAATCTTTTGATAGTTATTATGTCTTAAAAACACGCTTTTTGTTTTGACAACGGGAATTAATTTTAAATTAATTTCTGCCACTTCTGTGTTTTGAATTTAGAAAAATGAATTCCATATTTGGAATCAGGATATTCAAATTTTGTAAATAGGTAACTTTTATTTTTAGACATTTTGAATAATTACTTTGGTAAATATTTTATTTACCATGGTTAAAGGGTAAATCCGGTAAATAAGTGTTAAAAAATAATATTATAATAATAAAAAATTACCCTAAAACGTGTCCTAACATTATTGGTTGATACATGTTCGACCATGGGCATATTTGGGTCAATTTTGGGACCCCATGGTGCCACTTTTAAGTGATAGGGACACTTTATTTTAATTAAGTTAAAATGAATACAAAAATGACACAAGCATATATCTTTTAGAAAAACAATTTTTAAATAGGGTTATATATGATGGATTTTCAACTATAAATATTCATTAGAAAGATAAAACGATTTCATACATAATGATATTTTATTTATAATTTTTAGACATTAAATAATTTAATTTATTTATGACACAATGATGATGCAATAATTACCATAATAGTGAAAAATTAAAATAATTGATATTATAAATACCCAAATAAATATAATTTTAGGCTTTTAATAAATTAAACTAATTTTCTAGGATAATATGAAATATTAGGATTGATTTAATGGACTTTTTTTGAACTAATAATTCTGTTATGATTTTCACAAAAATCAACTAGTGAATAGTGCAATTGTCATAAAAGAGTTTTTAAAACAAATATTATATTATTAATTGATATTAAATTCCTAAAAATCTAAGGTTCGGCCAAGAGACTTATATCATTATAGGTGTATCATTAATGGACCACTTGGGGGTCTCTTGGATGTATATAGTAAGTTTATTAACCATATAATATAAAAATACAAAGAGACATTGTAAAAGTGAAACTAATTAACTAAGAGTTAATACTTAATGATAAGGTTAATATAGTAACTAAAACCTGTCTAAATTCTATTAGTTGAGTGGTTTTCGACCTATCCCCAAATTAACCTTTAAATAATCCACTTTGGAGCCATTATAAACCGAATATTAATTTATTATAAAATAATATTTCTAGCTTTTCCAAAGGTGCCCCTCACCCCTCTTATAAAAGGGCACTCTCCCTTATCATTAACTCACACATTCAAAGCATTTTGGTTCGGCAAAAATCTTCCCAAATACTCTCTAAACTTCCCTAACTTCATCCTAGAGGCCTTCCTTTAGTCAGAAAGCCAACTTAAGGATCCCTTTTGATCAAATCAAAAGGAAGAACCCAAAGAAGAGGTAATGATTTCACCACCCTTTTTCAAGTTCCTTTCTTCTTCCACTTCTTCTTTCTTTTTTATTACCATTATAAAATAATAACTCCAGTATCTTATATATAATATGATGTTATTATAAATATGTTATAATCATATTCAGTATTCTATCCATCCTTTGAATAACATGTCACCATACGTGCGTACGTACGACTTACCGTCTCCACGCCGTGGTGTAATTGTTATTCAATAAATTATTATTTGGATGGGTATAATAATGATATGTAATTCATGTAAATAATTAATATAACATTATAATGATTCTGTATATATTACATACAATCCAATTATATATTATTTTAATATCAAAAGAATGATATTGTCGCTCGTGCGTACGTACGGACTACCGTCTCCACGAACGCGATGAGATTCATTCTCCATCGTATCCATTCAAGTATAATTCTCATTTGATGATTAATAATAGTATCTAAGGACTTGATATAATTTTTTATATGATTAATATACAACCTATCCATGACAAACACAGCTTACGTAACAAAACATATAAAAGAAAATGAGTAAGTTAACACCCGAAACAACGATAATACTAAGATATTATTAACAAATCAATGGTAAAAGATCATATATGATATCATATTAATATATATGATTATTGTATAATTTAATAACAATTATTTCACCATTATATAGGAGGTTAACCTAACCCAACTAAGGAAAAGTAAAAGGTAAGGGTTTATTTCGCAATCTCTTCATTATCTGAGGTTGTTTATACGTAATAATCTACTGGGATCTCTTTATCATCCACATCCATGTTTCTTAAAAATGTATTTCAAAACTTTTTTACTATTTACAAGAATATGGGTTAAAGTCATTTATACCCTTGTTTGAATTTTTATAAGGGGTTTATAAAGGAATCTTTCTGTCATTTTCCAAATAAGGTGCTTTTAACCTTTTCGACAAAATTAAGGTAAGAATGTTTTTTTAACTTATACGGCGGGTGAGGTTATTTTTCGCCGTTATAAAATCATTGAAGCTTCCCTTACAAGCTTATAAGAATATTTTAAAATAAAATGTTTTATTTTATAAATATATGACTCTTAAATGATTTCAAAATAAAAGATATATTTCTCTAAAAAGAGTTTTGATTTCATCTATGTCAACATCCTTTGATGGATTTTACACTTATTTGAAGTTGATTTATTATGAAACAAAACTTCTATATTGTATTGAAGGTTTTGTGATATGTTTGACTATGTATGTGTTATTTTTATACCATTCATGGTTTATGAATGAAGTATTTACATTTCTTATGCTAGTTTTAATACGAATGTTTATGTTATGTTTAAACCTTTTCATATGGGAATGCATTGGACTTAATATGTGACGGGTGGAGCCCGCTATAGATCCTCGATGCATCGGTAGGTCTCATGAGACAAACTAGTGTCTTGGCACAAGGCCTTGACAAAATCTTATTTGTAGTCTTGGAACGATGCCTTGGCTATGTGGTTATGATAGTCTGGCATTATGCATTCCATCATTATGAAAGTGGTTATTGATATTGCATGTGATTATTCGATTAGTATAATATCCATGTGAATAAGTAAATGACATTATTTCATTTTATTTTTTCTATACTATGTTTAAGTTCAAGTTTAAAAGTCTTTTGTTTTAGTTATACATTTCCTTAAATATTTATTCTTATTTATGAAAGTTTCCACTATATTGTTATCCTTACTGGGCATTTGAGCTCACCCCTTTTCTATGTTTTATTTTTCCCAGGATGTGAAGAAGTAAATTATGAATGACCTGCAGGGATATTATGAGGGGATAATAGTGTGGATTATGGAGACAATATGTTTTTTTAGTAGTTTTTCACTTCATTATGTAATGTAAAACTTTATGAATATATCTAGTGTTTCCAAGGCTACTAAACCAATTGGTCTTTCGAGATTTGATCTTTCTTGTGATCATGCCAATGTTATGTAATAATGCACCGACTTTGGGTAACTGGGGTCGAGGCGTTACATATTGGGAGTTTGGGGTTCCTTATGAGGATTATATATAGAGTATGGAATAGGTTGGTCTAGATCCAAATACTTTTAGTGAAGAGGAAGTGAGAACTTGGGTGGGTTTATATAGGAAAACCGAGGGATTTTTGTATTATTTAGGTTTTGGACCCTACACATTAAACTAATCAAAACCACAAACCATCCCATGGTTTTTTCCCATGGGTTTTTCCAAATGGTAGATTAAATCATTATTTTATAAGGTCAATGGACTAAATTCTTAAAATATTAGGCTTTCTTATGTGGAGGTGAGTCACACTCTCAAGGAAATTGTTTTAAAATGATAAAATGTTTTATAAGTCTTGGAGGGTCCACTAAGGCTTTGTAAAATAAATAAATAAAAATCCAAAATCATATTATTTTAATTGTAAAAAATATATTTTCCAGAAATCCCATTTATAGTATTTTATTACATCACTATTGGGTCATTATGATGTCATAAAACACATTACATAATTAAACGGTATTTAATTTTTACCAAAAAATTCGACTGTCTCAGAAAATTATGAAAAATTCACCATTGGATAATTTAGAAATAATGATTACAAAAATAATATTCATTTTATCTAAATAATTTTCTAAATATGTGAATTTTTACTTTTAAAATAAAAACCGACATTTATAAAAAATTCACGGGTTTTGGAAAAAATGGATTTCAAACCTTAATAAAAATTAAAATTGTATTCATATAAATTATATGATTATTTATATTTAATAAAAAGTAATTTATTAATAATAATAAAATATTATTTAATTCAAAAATCCATTAATTCGTCAAAATAGATTTCTTAATTGAATATTAACTAAAAAAAATGCTATTTTTGCTTTAAAAACTATTTACAAAGTAACAATAATAAAATGAATGTATATTCTTTATTCTATACAAAAATAATGTAAATAATCATAGTGCTAGGGTATTTTTACATAACCTCTTATAACACCCACATATGACCTAAGGGTAAGGTGTATGATAGTGATAGACTCTTGGAGAGGCTCAGATAACATCGCTTGGGTGGTAATCTATATTAACTTCCACTTCTCTCATAAGTGGTACACTCTAGCTTAACGTGTTGAAGATGGACTTGGTATTGGTTAAGAGCGAATCCCAGTGACTCAACATCCTTTCTGATCTCTGAAAAATGGGTTTTGTATGAAGCAGTTCTACTAGATGAGGCGATCACTTCCTTTGTGTGAGTAAATTGGATTTTTTAAAGCCCTATATTTATACTAATCATGTGATCACTATTCAACAACTATATTAGCAATGGTCACAATTCTTAATGGTATTTTAAAATCCAAAAATATAAAACCAAGGAAGTGGATAAGTTTTATATATCCATAATAATACATTTAATTAGATCAATAGGAATTTTCATTAATGAATGTTTGGGTCATTACAGATAAGATTGATTTTGGTGATAAATATTAATTTACAAAATGGTAAATTATATTTATCATTATGCCAAAAATCACACACTATGGAATAAAAATAATATTTTTATTTTAATACATTGGATGTGGTTAGACATGATTTTAAGATTCTATTAAGGGCTATTGTGCAATTAATTAAATTACAAACCATAACCCTAAGTATATAAATAGTCCACTAATACATTCCAAGTGAGGTTAATCATGAATAATTGTGCACAAAATATTTCTCTCTAGAATCCCCTATTCTTTCTCACATCCTCTCAAGAATGATAAGATCAAGTGAATTTTTTCAAGATCGATAAAACATGAAGTGATCAAGATGAACAATTAAAGATAATCAATCAATCACACTAGAACCTGATGATTCATCGGTGTCATTTGGATATCATAGAAGTATGTGTGGATCACCACCAGAGGGATTATACACTTGGATCCTAAAAGCAAAATGAAGGATTATTAAAAAGGGTTTTGGGTGATCAATATCTACTATAAAGAAAGATTTCAAGAATAAGGTAATATTTCTTCTGATTTAATTTAATTAATTATAACTTCAATATGAAAAAATATTCTCTTGGTTTTAGAATCCTTTATTATTAATATTCAATTGGAAAACCATTTTTGGTAATTAATTTTATGTATTGTACAATATATTAATGATCCTTCAATTCCAATATTTTATAAGTCTGGATCGATCCCGACAAGAACTTCCACTGCACTCGGAACCATAAGTCACCTACTAGGGGTCCAAAACTAAGGAATCAAATGAATTCATGGACCTACAGAGGGTCTCTATGCATCATATATACCAATGGAATATATAGATTTCATCCTTGATCATCTTGAAGTAGATACACATGACCTTTCATCAGATAGAAACTACCATATGGTCTAGCTGAGTATAATTACACCAAAATTTTTTATGGGAAAATACCATTTAGGTTGTTATTGAAACTTAAAAAATACTAATAAATGATATAAATCACACATAGGAAAGTAAATGTCATGTGAATATTACATTCTGAACATGATGCATGAACACTGAACTATTGTCAATGATCTAAGGCTCAAAACCTGTAACTAGCCTCCCACCAATGGGATAAGATCCAAAATCAAAATAAATCATAAATTCTCAAAAATAAAAGTGTGTTATTCTAGGTGAAAATCTTGAAACCTTAGAATCAAAAACCGAGAATAAAAATCCAATATCCCTGATAACCTATACTTCCTATCAAAAATATTTTTCATGACACATCAGTTTGAGGTTTATCACAAGCTCCGACACATCCATATGTCACCCACCTACCATCTACAAAAATAGTATGAAAATGTAAAACTATGATACTATATGATATCAGTCAAAATAAACCTTTGATACCAATTTGTAACATCATGGACCTGCGACCACTCATTAGTTCATAGAATGAATGGTTACTAGACCTCAGGAGCACCTCTATATACTCCAAAGGTTGCTGACTAGTAGTGGAGGTCTAGGGTAGTACCATGGGGAGACTATACCCCCATAAAAAAGTGCACAATAACACTTAAAAATAACCAAGAAACATACATTGTAGTAAATAATCAGAGTAAATGTAAGAAATAAACATATCCAACAATAATACATGAATTCAAAAGCATATAGGCATACAACAACAATGACTAACCATTGGGACAATCACATATACTAATAAAATAATATTAAAAAACACATAGGATGTTCTACATCCTAATACCCACCTCAATATTAGTCTCCAATCACATCCATTCTATCTAGTTGAATGATCTAATCTCATACCTTTTCCTAACCTAAACCTGCAACCAGTGAAGTTGGCTCGAGTACCCAAGTGCCATGGCTTCTTGAGTAGGGTGTGAGTACAACTTTGTAGGGAACCACCAACACATCCCCATATATAACAAGTAATGTAGTGTATACATGTGATATTCTCAAGATCCATATATAAATAAAACCACAAAATCATAAATAAATAAACCCCATTGATCCTTGGATTTTACCATGGAACCCCAATTAACCTAAACATGCTCTAGCTAGTGCTGGAGTGCCTATGAGCATGTCACATAATCATGCCAACCAAATATCATATTGTTACTAAGGAACCACTCCTTGGTGAGCTAGACCTATAGGGGAATCTACATCCAACCCCAAAACTAGTGTATTCTCTTAACTACAAGGATCTAATATAAGGAAACCAAAATTATAGTACTCTCAGATCTAATACATGGAAGCCCAATTTGTGGTACTCTCAACTCTAATATATTATGTACTAAATTTTGGTACAACATCTTGAATTCGAGGTTAAAAACCAAGGTTTTACAAACCATGGTACTCCTTTATCTAATACATGACAACCCAAATCATGGTACATCATCTTGACTCTGAGGATAAAATCAAAGGCAACCGAAACCATGGTACTCCCAACTCCAAATCCATTACAACAAAAATATGCTCACACGCCTTATTAGACTCATAAGAGAATAACCTAGGTATCCCAAAACATGTCACTATCAACTAAAATACATGGTAGCCTATATTGTAATATCTCAATAGAATGAATATCCTACCATATGGATCTAAGGACCTGGTCTAAGGCATCATAAACAATGTGTCTAAATCCACCTTAACAAATTGATACTAGGAGTATCTCCTCAACATCCCATGAATATAAAATAAATCACAGTGGGAAATGTGTCCCACCCCATCACACAATAAATATCATATTGATGAGTTTTCCATCTGCCTAAAATTATCATTCCAACCTAGGATGACTTCTCTAGTGAAAAACTTTCCAATTTCATAACCCTCATAGGCTCAAATAATTTATTCAGGTTCTAAAGTGACACCCATAATAATCACTACCCATTTCCCAAATTCACCCTCTCTAGGGACAACATAACCCTGGGGGTACCCACTAGGGTCTCCTAAGTCACCTCATAACATAGACACCCTCACTTGGGTCCCCTATCTCATAATCATCTCTCGGGTCAACACCTATCATCCAGGGGTGGTATATCCCTCAACATCATTTTCATTACTCTATGGACTCACAAAACTTACAAGAAATTACTTAATGGAATCACTACCAGGAGATAACATAGATCCCATCTCATAACCAAAGTCACCACTAGGTCGGTACGAAGACCCGACCTATTTTCAAACTTCCCAAGGTCTACCCACCCGGGTAAATCATATTTCAGTGGGGGAGAAACACTCTCCCCCAGTCTATCTATCTAGCTCAAAGTATTCATTGAATCTCAATGGTCCAAATTACCACTTCCCTATACAACCATCCTAGTCCATCACTCACCTATACTTTAAGGTTTCTAAGGGATCATACACTAGTGCCACTACATTACGATCACCTCACTTAGTTGGAGCCCTTAAGGGTCCATAAATATCAAGGAATACATTTTAATAAAGGCCTAGACCATCATAGGTTGATTCAATCAAGACAATGTCTAAGGACCCTCATGTCTTGGGAACTTTGTTCAGTTTATCCAGGCATTGCATTTTAAATAAAACATTTTTTATTTAACAAAGATCATCGCCATTAGTGGTGAGACTACTATAACATGCCAATCATAAATAAATAAATTCAATTACTATTGGGGTATGAACAAGGGACCACTGATATTACATATTCATTCAATATATTAAATTACTACCATTATATAATTTTCACTTAAAATGATTAATTTCCATTCAATGTTCATGTTTTGATCATAAATATATATAAAGAGAATTGTTCAAATTAATTTAATTAAACTAAAATTTAATATTTTTATCATATAATTAAAAATAAAAATCCAAATTATGTGATTATTATTTTTTAGTATTTATAATTCAAATTACAATAAATAATTAAACTGTATATTCGGTCAATTCGGCCATTAGAAGGGCCATATGGACCACACAATAAGGCCTAAAGAATATGTCAAAGAAACTGGACTAGCTGTGATGTTATATTTTTTGGGCTCAATACAGAATTCCAAATTCATGGAAACTTCATTAAAATTCTAAGGAAATTCTATTACATATTGGATAAAAATTTCAATTCCTAAATTAACTAAAAAGTTTCCCAATTGATGCATGAAAATTCTATCCCACAATTCTCTATGGTATTTGAAAATAGCCCACCATTATTAACATTACTCCCAATACAATCAACCAATTGAGATGAAATTTTGTGGGGATAAATTAAATATATAGTCCAAAAACTTTTTAAAATAAATTGTTTTTATTTTAAGTCATATTCATAGCCATAAATGCATTCACATTTAGACTAGGTAAAAATTCAACACACAATTGGACAACATCACATGGTCTAGATAAATAGGCATAAATTTGGATCAAAAAGTCCAATGCCCACAAAATTTGGAGAGTGGAATTTCCACATACATATATACATATTTTAAGAATAATATTTCTCTATATTTGGATATCTATATGGTCAAATTAGAAATCCAAGTTGAGGGGAAGTTTTGGAATGAAAATAGTCCAACACCTCGGGCTATAAATGAACTCCCCTCTTCTCCTTGAAAGTGGTTGACACTTTATCACTTAGGAGGATAAATTTAAACTACAAAATATTTCCAAAGTCCTTGTAGAAACTTCAAAACTTAAGTTTATACTTGATAGACCATTCCTACTTGTTTTCTTTTCATGTTTGTTTTCACTTATTTTCAATTGTAATTGTGTAATTTTGTTTTCATTTCAATTGAATATCAATGCATGTTTCTTAATAATCATCCATAATTACCATAAAATCTATATTTTTTAATATTAATATTCTTAACTTTTTTTTAAATCAAGTTGAAAACCATTCCCTTCTTTCACTTTATTATTCAATCAAAAGTTAGTGTTTAATTTTATTCACCATTCATGTGTGTGATCGACGCACCAATCTTATCTTGTAATATTTTTCTTCTTCTATTTTTAACTCATCACCATAAACACTCCAACCATATTATTTACCACATAAATTTATGAGTAAATATCTCATTAGTTTGAGTCATAATTTGATGATGTTAAGTGATTGATATATTTCTCTCATTTAACATTCTTTGAATTAATATTGTGTATGTCAAATAAAATATGTTATGGATTAATGACATATTTTTGACATGTGGATTACATGGATTATTGGAACCAAAAATAAACATGGGTTTATCTAATATTGAACCTTCCATAAATGATATTTAATAATTATTGGAACCCTATTTAAGGCTTGGATTAATGCCAAAACAATTGGGAGTTCCGATCGAAATCACCTCGCGAAGTGGATGTTAATTTAATGAAAAGTTTTATAATGATCAAGGATATCATAAGATTACATACCCAATAATGAACTCATAACAATCATTATTAAATTGTTAAATTAAATTCATAAATCATTCATTTCACATAAGCTCTATAAACAAACACCCCCTCTCAGAAGAAAAAAAACAATTGACTCTAAAATATAGTACCATTTCCAAGGATTCGACCTGAGTTCTATTATATACATTAGTAGAGCATAGTAATTTTTAATAGTTGATAGGATACAATTATCCACACTTAAAATGGATCCCTTTATAGGAATGATGTAATTAGTAGTCGATAGTTTTTTATTTTTTTAAAAAAACCAAAAAATAAAAAAAACACAAAGGAAAACCCACCTTCCCATAAAAAAATTATAAAATTGAAAAAATACAAAGAAAAAACTACCTTCCTTATCAATCAAAATTTCTCTCAATGTCCCGTATCCTCCCAAAAAATTCATCATATTTTTTTAACCTAAAAATTTAGTGAAATATTCTACAAATTAGAAGGAACGTTAGGGGTAATAAAATCACTCCAAAACCATTCATTGTCTATAAAATTGAACTAGATATGGTCAATCTTAGTGAAAATCCCTTAAAAAACTCGCTACCCTTGATATGAATTACCAACCCCTTGGTATTCAATATCTAAACATTGATCCAAATTTAAAACTCAAATCGGGTTTTATTCATCTTTTACCTTATTTCCATGGGCTATCAGGTGAGGATCCACATATTCATCTCAAATAGTTCCAAGTGGTGTGCTCTAACATAAATCCTCAAGGGGTTTCTAAAGAAAAAATAAAACATTAAGTGTTCCCTTTCTACCTAGATGACTCCACCAAGTCATGGATCTATTACCTCCCTCTTAGTTCCATAACCACATGGAATGATATGAATCCACTCTTCTTAGAGAAATAATTCCCTACTTCTTGAACTTCTTCTATCTAAAAAGGAAATTAGTGGTATCCATAAATTCACAAATGAATCACTCCAAGAGTACTGAGAGTGGTTCAAAAATCTTATGGAAACATTCCCACAACACCAAATCTATGAACAACTATTGATCCAATAATTATATGAGGGGTTATTGTCTATGGATAAAACTCTCATCGATGTCTCAAGTGATGGTGCTCTTGTTAAAAAAACTCCCATAGCTGTATAATATATCCTAAGAAACATGACTGAAAACCCACAACAATTCCATACTCCTGTACATTCTCAAGTTAAACTATCCCAAGAGAATCAATCCATAGATCCCAACAATATGACTAAGTGGATGTGTGAGCTTACATGTATTATGCTACAACTAGTCATCGTTTCCAAATCCCTAACCACATCTTCTCCAAAATCTCTATTCCAAGGAACTTTAAAAAATTGTGGAATCTATAGCTCACTAGCTCATCCAACTGACACATGTCCACAAATACAAGATGGTACATCAGATTCATATGGAACAATGTATCTCAATATAGAATATGCACAATAGAACACTAACCCTCAACTATCAGGCCGGTTCATTAGAATTTCCAAAAATCCCCATTCTAAGACTATATCTTCAATCTATAACCCAGGCTTTAGGTATGGTAATCCCATCTCTCACCCCCACAATTTCCTCAAAATATAAACCAATTACAATATGTTCAAGGTGGTGGTAACTTCTAATAAACTTATCCTTTTGTTTCTCAACATAAAAGGAGTAATCATCCTCCTGATCCTCCTAGATTCCACTATCCTAGTGAGCCTTCTCAATTCCCAACCCAATACAATCACTTTACTAAGAACCAAAATCAAGACAATACAATTGAGGGACATGCATATTATTCCAAGAAACCATGGGAAATTGATCTACCTCCTTCACCCATTATATCCTCAAAAGCATTGAAACCGAAATTGGTCAACTTGCATCCCACCTTAGCCAGTAGCAACAATACAATTCTTCCAAAATCCTAGATTAACTATTGAACAAACCCAAGGGTAATTTAAATGAAATTTCACTTATATTGGGAAATAAAATCACTATGACTCATGATGAATCCTCTAAATCCCATTTAAACGTTGATATGGAAATATAAAAAAAAGGATAGAAAAAGAACCTGAAGCCACTCCCTCGCCACCTTTTATTCCTATAAGAAACCCAATTCTTTTTCCTCAAGTCATATCTAAGACAAATAAGTCCTTTGAACCTGATTCTGAAATTATTTACTTGTTTATATGTGTTAAAGTGAACATTAGCCTATTATATTCCATCAAAAAAAATATGCAAGTATGAAAATTTTCTTAAGGAATTGTTCTCCCATAAGAGACATTTTAAATCCATTGAAAATGTTTTAACCTAGCATTATATACCCATGAAGTGAAAATATCTAAGGATCTTTATAGTTCCATTCCAAATAGGGAGTTCCAACTTTTATGATAAACTCATCAACCTAGGATCCTAGATAAATTTCATTCCCAAATACATATTCTACAACCTTTTTTCTAGGTCCCATGTATCAAAAAAGTGTTTTCATCCATTTATCCAATCGAAGCACTATTAGTCCTGAGGGAATACTTGAGTATGTAATTGTCCGAGTCAATGATATAATCTTCATAGTTGATTTTTATGTATTTGAAATGTATGGTGAGATGACTTCATTCCAATCTCTTCTAATTCTTATAATACCTTTACTCATGACATCTAAAACCAAATTTGATGTCCATGATGTCATATTATCCATGGAATTTAGTGACTTACTGGTCAAGTTCAATATTTTTAAATCCATGTAATACCCATAAAATAACCACTTTGTATTCTCTATACATAATTCTAAAATTCTCTATGAGAGTTTGTTTAACCCTAATCCACCATGTTATTCTTGTTCTAATGATAGTGGAGTTTTTTAATTTTGAATACTTATTAACCAAGTCACAGTTGGAGAAGTTTATGTTGACATTTCACATGTAAAATCCATAAATCTAGAGGATATAGAAAACTCTTCAGAATCCTATATCACCTATGATCTATAATACTATAAATTGGATGGTAATGAGGAAAATGAACCAGCATGCTCAATTTTTGATTCAAATCGTATTATCCAACATTTATCATTTCCTATCCTTGATTCTAAAAATTATCTTATATGTGAAGTGAACCCTAATACAATGTACTTATCCTATGCCAATGTGAGTGAAGTTTGTGATATTTATTCCCTAATTAATAAAACGATCACTAGTGAGGTTGAAATTGACCATTCATTAGAAAAAAACATTAGTATAAATGATCTTGAAAAATCTATTGATTCTCATGTACCCTTTGATCCTCATTACTCTACATTGAAAAACGATGAAAAAATGAGTTAAAAACAAATGGGATCTCAATCTCTAATTTTATTTTGTCTTTACCAAAAACAAATGAACAATCAAAATTGAAGTATATTCTTGAACTTCCAAGCATAGAAAACCAACACTCAGTGGACTACATCATTCCTCAAGTTGAAGACCAAATAGAGGATACCCACATTCTCTTTCCACCCCATTGAATTACAAGAACAAAAAAAAGGAAGGGAAGAACTTATCCAATAAAAAATTAGACCTCCCAAAGGAGAAGTTTTTTTAGAAGCACACTAGAGTTAAGAAAATACAGTGGAAATCACTGGACTATGGGTAGTCCATTGTGACTATCCAGATGTATAAATAATAAATATAATGATTATTGGGAGGCAACCCAATTTTTTTTTTACTTTTATGAAATTTTAATTTCTTTTTAGTTTTTAATTAAATATATAATGATTTTTTCTGTTGATTATCTTATAGGAAATGAAAATTTTATAAATAATCATCAGATATGACACATTCCCTAGGAACCACATCAACTTTCACCGACCCACCACTAGATGGAGACGACAACCCATCAAATCCAAAACAGGGGACACCTCTCCCCGTTTAACTCCATATCCCTCTCTTCCTCCTCTATATCTATCTCTATATTTATTTTTATTCCTATATTAGTCTCATTTTTTACCACTTTCTTCATTAAATCTTTTTTTACTCTTTATCTTTTGTTTGAGTGCGTATTTAAAGAAAAACTAAAAAAACTAAAAAAAATAAAAAAGGTCACAATTACTCACCATTAAATTTTTCTTTTTTTCCCAAACATTTTGGGGAGTCAAAACACTTGTTTTATTTTCAAAAAATTTTTATTTTCATCATAATTTTGGATCAATAATTTTGTGTCAAGACCAATAAATTTTGAACGATCATTTTTTGATTTGGAAAATTATTTTTCCCCAACCCGTGAGGAGCAACATTAGATTTCATTCCAAGGTAACCTATTAAAACATTTTCATGTTGTTTTTTTTCACCACTGACCATGATTCTTGATTTTGTGGATATTTGAGCTTAATTTCCTATTTTTTATGAATTAATATGATAGAGGCATTTTTTTAACCACATGAAAATCAAAATAGCCAAATAGTCTCCCATTACCCTCACATTGATCCTCCTTTTGAAAGTCCATTCAATCCTATGAAAACCTTTTTATTTATAGCCACATTACAATCCCAAAACCTTATCCCACCCAATATATACGTGGATTTTCATTGTATGCTTTATTGAAATTTAAGTGTGGGGGGAACGGATTTCATTTCAGGTATCCTTTCCTTGATTTTCAACATATCATCATATTCTTGAGAGAAAGAATCTATTTAAGTGTGGGGGAGAGGTTTTCATTCAGTGAGGTTTGGAAATGTATCTATTTTTTTTCATTTTTCCCAAAAGTTATTGAAAAGTGTTCAAAAAATGAAGAAGTTAAAAAAAATGAAAAAATAATGGGTTGTGTCTTGTGCAGGTCAACAATCACTTTTCCTCAAACTTTTATCTTATTATAAATATTAAAATCATTGTCTTAAGTAGATAAAACAAGGTTTGGGACATTATTTTGAGATTTTTTCCAAGTGAAATTTCTGAAAAAAAAGAAAAAAACAATAAAATAAGAAAAAAACAACACTTGCATAATCTTTTCTTTTGTCTTTGGGAGAAGTTGTGTTTTTTTATATATTTAATTTTTTTCATCCTATTACAATTTTATTTCTCTTTTATATCTTCCTTCACACAATTATTCCCTTGTATATAAGTGTTTCTATAACCTTCCATGTCTTATTTCAAAAATTGTGCATTGTTTTTTCCATATTGGTGTCTTACCCCTCTTTTCCACTCTTTTGGAAATTATATTCCTACCATAAAATAGCCACTAAAAATCACCTAAAAAATACCTCTTAATTCTTGTGTACTTTATAACAGGGAATGGAATTTGATAGTGCTTACAAAATTTATGATTTCACTTTTTGTTGGTGAATGAGTGAACCTCCTTCAATAAATTTACATCTTCTTGAGAGGAGTGAGTTTTGAGTTCCCACATTTTCCATTTATAATTTTTATCATGAAAAATGAATTGTTTTTGGAACATTATTACATTGAAAATTTGTGGTGGAATTCTTTATGGATGATTGAACTAGTCTAGATCTATCCTGATTGGTGATTTTTTTAAATATTTATTGATAAGTGAAAATGATTTTGTTATATTTTTTTGTTTGTCTACCTAGGGAAATGAACTATCTTAAATGTGGGGTATTTGATACTACATATTCATTAAATATATAAAATTACTCACATCATATAATTTTAACTTAAAAATGATTAATTTCTATTCAATGTTCATGTTTTGATCATAAACATATATAAAGAGCATTTTTCAAACTCGTTTAATAAAAATATAGTTTAATATTTTGATTTTATATTTCAAAATAATAATAAAAATGATGTGATTATTATTTTTTAGTGTTCCTGATTCAAATTTAAATAAATAATTAAACTGGAGATTTGGCCAATTTGGCCATTTAAAGGGCTATATGGACTACACAAGAAGACCCAAAGAATCTGTCAAAGAAACTGTACTAGTTATGATGCTATGTTTTCTAGGATCAATCCAAAAATCCAAATTCATGGAAACTCCTTCACAAGTCCATATAAATTACATTACATATTGGATAAAAAATTAAATCCCCAAATCAAACAAAAGGGGCCCGTTTATGTCTAAAAGTATATCCATAAATATGTATGGTATTTGAAAATAACCCACCTTTATTGAATTTAATCCCAATAAAATAGGACAATTGATCTGAAATTTTATGGGTAGATTTTTAATATATTGCCTCAAAATTTTTTATAAGAAATGGTTCTGATTTGAAGGAATCTTCATATCTATAAATTCATTGAAATTTAGACTAATAAAACATTCAACACAAAACTAGACAACAATGCATGGTTTAGAAAAACAACCATAACATTGGCTCCAAAAGTCTAATGGTAGAAAAATTTGAAGGATGAACTGTACACATCCATAAATTTGGATCCAAAAGTCCAATGGTTCAAATCTTGAATGATTATACTTGGGATACCATTCATCCTTTCTTTTCATGTTTTTTTCACTTGTTTTAAATTGTAATTGTGTAAGTTTTTTTTTCATTTAAATTGAATATTAATACATTTTTCTTTATCAACATCTATAATTCTCATCCAACCTTTGTTTATTAATATTATTATTCTTAAAATTGTTTAAATCAAGTTGAAAACCATTACCTTATTTATATTTCTTATTCAATCAAAAGTACGTGTTTAATTTTCTTTACCGTTTGTGTGTATGTTTGACGCACTACTCTTATCTTGTCCTATTCTTATTATTATCTTTTTAACTCATCACCTTAAAAATTAAAAACAGATTATTAACCACCCAAATCTATGAGTAAATATATCATTGGGGTGATTCATAATTTGGGGATGTTAAGTGAATGATATTTTCCCTCATTTAACATTCTTTGAATTAATATTGTGTATGTCAAATGAAATATGTCATAGATTAATGATATATTTTTGATATGTGGATTCCATGGATTATTGGAACCAAAAATACACATGGGTTAATAAAGTATTTAATCTTCCATCAATGATATTTGATAATGATTATAACCCTAGTTAAGGCTTGGATTAAACTCAAAAAAATTAGGTGTTCTGATCTAAATCACCTTGTGAATGGATGTTAATTTAATGAAATGTTTTGAAAAGATCAAGGATATAATAATATTAAATCCCAAATTATGAAATCATCCAAATAATTATTAAAATTTTAAATTAAATTCACCATTCATTCATTTCACCTAAGCTATGTAAACAAACACCCACTCTCAAAAGATAAAACAAAAACAACTGAATCTAAAATATAGTACCATAGCTGAGGATTCAACCCGAGTTTTCCTATACACATTAGCAGATCACATGACCTTTAAATGGTCAATAGGTGAAAATCAACTGAAATTAAACCACCTTCCTCAATATGGAGATATTCTCATTTTAGTTCACTATCTGGAATCTCTCACCTGAGCTCATCCAAGTTCAATGAACATCATCTAAACACCCGAGGCCTTAAATCATGCCAAAACACCCAAATTAATTAATTATAATCAAATTATAATTAATTAATCAATTAAAATTAATTTTAAACAATTTCATAATTTAATTTAAAGTGGTAAAAATGTCTCAAAGATCACCGGGTCATCTCACTACCCTGAAACCTCGACCAACAACACAAAGAGGGTCCGAAACACATCATAGACATTGACTTGAACAAAATACCTAACACACATTTTTATACATTATCCAAAATCATTTAATTTAATCCAAATAGACAATAAAAAAAATACTACAATATCATACCTCATCGAAACAACACATGAAAGTGTGTAGATATCATCTTAGAAGGCACTCTTGTTGGGATGCACAAAATCCCTATCAACTAAGATGATTTCCATTATGATTCGGTGGAAATTGACAAGAAACCTAACCAAAAAATAAGGAAAATTAGTGAGGTATAATGGGGGAATGTAAAATAAAAAATAAATGAATGATCTTACCATGAATTTTCATTAAAATCATTCCAAAACCATCCCCTTCTAAAGGGGGTCTTAGGAGAGGAAGAGGGGAGGTGTGACTAGATAAAACAACCTTCTTCTGATGCCCAAAACCCCTAAAATCCAAAATAATATGACTCCAAAAGACCAAACCATCCCTTCTCAAAAAATAATCACCTGGGAAAGTGTCATGACATGACCATAAAGTTTACACTGTGAATTTTCTATTATTTTCCCTTCTCCCTCGATTATCCCTATTTGATGCCTTGAAAGCCTAGAACACACCCCATAAAACACTTTCACAGTATGAAAGGGACTTTCATGTAATTAAAGGACTACTAATACACTTTTTAGCAAACCAAGATCACAACCACTTCTCTAATATTAACCTAAACCCTTGATATTCCCACCAACTATTAAATCAGGGGAAAAAATCATTTTTTATAAATTCTAATACTAAGAACCTCATTGAAAGTATTGGTTCTAAAAATGAACCATTCACTAAAAAAAATTAAATTCTAATTAAATTTTATAACCCATCCAGACATAAGGTATTAAATATATCAATGGTGAATATTCTATTAAGAATGAATAATCAATTCCCATATTGATTATGTATGAGGGATGATGAATGAATTCCCATTAAAGCTAACACTGTCTCACATTACATGATCATATAATTACCAAGATGATGAATAAACCAATATAGATATATCCCTTGAAATATACAGATTAGGATGGGATAGTTAATCATAATACAAATCATAGGGCGGTCTCTCTATTAATCAATGATGAAATAAGAGAAATTAACCAGATCAACACCAACCCTGACCAAGGTTAGCCCATATCCCCACTATCCAACACCTCAAGTGGGAGGATGTTTCTCATAATGGACTATCTATAGAGTAAAATTATTCTATCAGATCGAGATAAGAATGAATAAATCCAATGTTAGGTACTAAATTTCATCCTATATAATGGATTGAATTATTATAAATTCCTCTATAAGAGAGGCTTTAGCATAGTCCACCTTAGATTATTTGAAGGAGGATATAACCTCATTGTCATACAGGAAGTCCATGCAGGTGCTTTTAGTGTTCGCCAATTAGGAGCCAAGATCTTACATCAAATAAATAAACTTAGATACTTATAGATAACAATGGTTAAATATTATATAGATATTACCAAGAAATGTCAGGCTTTTTAGATAAATTCCAATTTAATCCATCAACCCCCAGTGCTTCTTCATACACCCAAATACTCTTTTTCATTTTATATATGGTGAATTTATTCCATGGGGCCATATCCCCCATCCATTTCCATTCAGTTCAAGTATATCCTCACTACCATAGATTTATGATCTTATTGGGATGAGGTTATATCCATTAAAGAATTTAGAGAATAGTCTATTATAAAATTCATGAAGACCAATATTATTACGATATTTTTTTCCCTAAAAAAATATTGATGGAAGATGACACGAATTTTTTCTCTTCCAAGTTGAAAATACTATATCATGAATACAATATCTAGTCTAAACATTCATCATTCTTCCATGTAATGTAAAAAATAAAAATAATGTACTTCAATAAGACAATATCTAATATCATTCATAAGATACTGGAAAAAGACAAGAATTATTTTCTAGACAAACTCCTAAACACCTTTTGGGATTATCACACCACAACCCATACTACTATACAAAAGACCCTATATTCACTTGTATCCTCACTTTAAATTGTCATAAAAAATTATTTTTTGGATGGTGATAAGTCTCAGATTCGACTGGATGGGTTAGAAAGACTCAATTAGAAAGGGTTACACATGCTGCATAACCTTAAAATCCATCATATCCAAGTCACACTATCATTTAACATTAATGTTCACCACCAATCATTCCTATAAGGAGAATTGGTTTGGATCTAAAATCTCTAATGATCCCTAAAAGTAATCCACCAAAACTAGAGATGAAATTGGAAGGACCTTATGATATAAATAAGGCCTACTCCAACAGAGACTACCACTTTATCAAGATAGATAAAGTGTGTACCATGACTTACATCAATATAAGTTTTCTTAAGAAGTACTTAATAAAATTTGACAGTGGGTTTATAACATCATGTTCACATGATGTTAAACTTTATGACATTACATCCTTATCACATGATGTTAAATTTTATGATGTTACATACTCACTATAATATATTAAATTGCATAGTCAAAATCCTAGCTATATGATTTTAAAATGTATATCAAAAAAGTCCCAACTACATGAAATTAAACTATGGATTTCTACATACTCACTGAAATACATTGAAATACATAGTCAAAGTTCAATACACATGACTTTTAACCACATAACACCCAGGTCCTAGTTGCATGAGGTAAAATTGCATGAAATTTTCTATAACTTCCATAACCTGGTTCTCCCTTACATGACTGAGCTGGGTCATTATGATACCTCAAGTGTTCCTCCTAGTATGTCATATGATTTCGACTAGCATCGAGGGTCTAAAGAATATAGTGGGGAGACTATAACCACTGGAATAGAGTATAATTCATAAAAGAAATAAGATAAACCAATCATAACATGTAACATCAACAACCAATGGTATAAAAAACCAAATTAATCCAAATATAAAAATACATTTCATGTCATACCAAATTTTAACTAAATGTTATGCTAAAAGTTATACAAGCAGAAAATAAAAGACAAAATCCAAAATAAAGACTCCAAAAGAAACTTAGTCCCAAATCCCATGACTAGTCCCATATCCAAACTCAAATGCCATCCATAAAATAAATAAATCAAGCATAGGGTCCCATACCCTTGTACAAACCTGTATCTATGAAATATACCCAGGTACCAATGAAGGCCCGAACAGGGTGGGAGTACAACTTAGTAAGGCAACACCTAGATTGTCTAAACAATCTAGTCTGAATAAATAGTTCATGTAATAATTTGATAATTAGGGAAATTAATTTATAAATTAAATGAGAACATCAAATAAACCTATTTACCCTAGAGCTCTGGGTTGATAACTAGGGTTATCTAAACCTGCATTAAAATAATTTTAGATATCTCTATCTAGGGGTGGATTCTATTTCCTAGGATGAACAACCCATACCACTAGAGGATTCTCTCACTAAGGACGAATCACCCATATAATGTCAATAAATTAATAATATCTCCCTCAGATATCAATTAACCAAGACATACTGGGCTCTATGTGATTTACCAAGCTAGATCCGCTTATGTGTTCCCAGGGTACAAGACCACACCAAGGAAAAAGTTAACCATGTTATACTCACCTTTATGAAAATTCCCATTCTAGTCACTTATGTTTTCCCATGGTGCAATACCATACCAAGGGAAAAAGTATCACATGAACCATCATGAATACCCATTCTAGGGGAACTTACATGCTGAGAGGGCATCATACCTTATGTGAATTCCTATTCTAATACTAATTTTATTATTAACAAGAAATCTAACAATATTTAATGCATTTTAATTCCTAAAAAAAGGTATATTGGTTAATTTACCCAAATTACCAATTATCAAAATTTACATTCTATTAAGAAATGTTATCAATTATCACAATAATTTTAACAATTTCATTTCACTTATCAATTTAGACCAATTACCATTCACATTCCAAGATATCCATATTTCATCATATTATAATTCTAAAGCCAATTACATTCTAATATATTAAATTTCATACCAAGTGTTACTTTCTCAATCCGATTATAAAAATTACCAAGTTATTCCAATCCATGTTAATCTAATTCACCCATTAACAATTTCCAAAGTATCATAGGCTAAAGGGTAGGATTACCTCTTAGGTGGATACAAGTATCTGTATCATCACCAATAAGACCAATGGTATTTGAGGGAGGGGGGGTCTAAACAAATGGAT
This sequence comes from Viscum album, assembly GCA_963277665.1. Lineage (NCBI taxonomy): Eukaryota > Viridiplantae > Streptophyta > Magnoliopsida > Santalales > Viscaceae > Viscum > Viscum album. Next base: position 1,887,150,744 of record OY728132.1, read on the forward strand.
TCATCAAAATAGAGGGTTAAAAATTACGTTAGGTTGCAAGAACGGAATTTTTGGTGAAATAACATTTATTACACATACTAGAAAAACAAAATAGACGTTAGGGAGTTGTTCTAGAACATACAACTCAATAAACAAAGAAGGAAATAAAGATCGATAACTAAATCAATGTGCAACATAATGATACCCATTAGAAAGCAATTTAAACACATAACCATGGATATAAGAAGAGTATTTATGGATGAAACTAGATGATTTCACCAAATACAAGATATAATTTCCAATTATAGATCACCAAACTAAAGAACAAATCAAATAACCAAATATAAATGTGGGAGGAACCTTAAGATCCTTGGATAACCTTCAAAATTCATAAAATCAAAAATATGGTCGAATGAGAGGTTAATATGTTATTAAAAGGGGTTTAGGGGGGTAGAAATATGATTCCACAGCTATTAATCCTAGCCTATTCTGACAACACTGGGTAGCCGGTGGTATTCTCCAGTGTTCCTGCATAGCTAGGAACCCCACTGGATGGCTGGTGGGTTCACATAGGGTAGCTAGTGGGTTCCCCCTGGTTGGATGGCAGGTCTCTTGTAGGAGACCCTCTCTACCTAGATCCCACTAACTAGCCCATGGGACTTTAGTAGTTTTACCATGATATTGGATATCCCACCTCTTAGTCGTTGGACTAAAAAGGCTATAATATGGCTCTATAGTCTCTCTAGAACTATAAGACACCATTGGCCTATTGCTTTCACGAATTCCCAAGTCACCAAACACCTCTGAAACCTTATTTCACACCACATATAAGGATCTTTTTTTCAAGGTTACTACAATTTAACAAACTCAAAGAGGTTCGACCAAAAATAAAAAAATACCACACTTAAAAAAAGATAGGATCTTAAAAACACACCACTATATAAAATCTTGACCCCAAGATATGTTGATAAGAATCAATATAGGGTATCGATGAACAACTCATGCCACTGTACCCACATATCAGACTCCTACTCCTTGGTCTCCTCTTGAATATTCCCATGATTACACTACACTCACACTAGAGTCATGGTATTCCATCATATATTCTTCTCACTATGATCCATGATACATATTATATTCTCTTCAAAGGCTGCATCATTATCAATCTCAAAATTACTAATATCTATCACATGAGAAGGGTCAAGGTGATATCTCTGAAGTTACAACATGTGAAATACATCATGCATGACACTGAAGTGTTGTAAAAGAGATAATAATTTTTCCACTGAAACAACCCTATTCACTATCTCAAAAGGCCCAATGAACCTAGATGATATATTTCCCTACTTTTGAATTTGGCATTGCCCCCGTCTAGGCGACACACAAAGTAAAACCTGATGACCAACCTCAAACTCTAGAGGTTATCTCCGATGGTCAGTGTATGATTTATACCTAATATTTATGTTCACCAAACACTTTATTATCAATATAAATTTCTTAAAAATATTCAACATGATACTAGGTCCAATAATCACTAACTCATCAGTATCTAACCATCACAAAGGTAAATGACACAACCTTCCATATATGTCCTCAAAAGAAGAAATTTGTATCGATGCTTGGAAACTCTTATTATAAGATAACTCCATGAGTACCATATGCTACTACCAATAACCATAAAAATCCAAATCATAGGATTGAAACATATCCTACAGAATTTGAATCGTCCATTTAGATTAGTTTTCAATAAAGGATGGTAGGATGTACTCAAAAGAACCTACGATACTAGTTCCTTTTGAAGGCCCTACCAAAATCATGACATGAAATATGAATCTCAATAAGAAATTATACTCCTAAAAAAGAACAAAATAAAAATATATTCCACATCTATATATTATAAAAATAATCGATAGTGAAGATCTCACTGATAGAAAAAAATAGGGTTACCTTTTTCATTCAATCCATGATCACCCATGATGCATATTTTTTGACGTGTCCTGGGTAATTCTTTCATGAAGTCCATGGTGAACTTATCCCACTTCAATTCTAGAATAGGAAAAGGTTATAGTAACTCTGAAGGCCTCTAATTACCTGAATTAACCTATTGATAGGTGAAACATTGAACCATAAATCTTGTTATCTACTTCTTTACTCCTATCCACCAATACTGCATATGGAGATCACAATACATCATTGTCATACCAAGATTTAACACCTATTTAGAATCATGGATTCCCTTACCATATCATTGTGAAAGAACATAATAACCCTTACAATACCATGGATAATAAGAACATCTCCACTTCCAAGAGACCAATTGGATTGTGGTTCCCCACTATATATATTTTCCGACAGAACTAAGCCCTACAGACTAGATAACCACTCTCTCTTGACCAGGTCTTGAATAATGGATATAACAAATGTAAAAGTAATATCTATTCATCCCCATGAATCTTGAGTATATATATTCATCACTAAAATCATATGACACTCATCACAAGACTCCCATACTACCTCTATATGCATCTTTCTACTCAAGGCATCAATAATGATGTCGTCCTTTCTTAGAGTACAGGAAAACTCAAATTAAAAATACTACAGATACTTGACCCCACTCATCCAATAAAGGTTCATGTATCACTATAAAATGATGTAATTTAAGATATTGTGGTCTGTGTAAACCATAAACCTCTCACCCAATGATAATTCTACCAACATCTTAGGGCATGCAACACCATTGCTAACTCTAGATCATGAGTAGGATAATTCGTCTCATACAACCTCAAATTTTTGGATCTATAAGAAAACACTCATTCCTCCTATATCAAGACCACTCTAAGTATGACTACAGATATGTCATAGTACATGGTATAATTCTTACCCAACTCAGGTTAGGTGAGGATCAATGTTGTGGTCAACCTACTCTTTAACTCCTAGAAGGCCCTCTTACAAGCACCTGACTAAAGAAACTTCACCCCTTTCTTGATCAACCTAAATATCAGTGTAACTATATGGGAGAAGTCATGTATAAAATTATAGTAATATCATTCCAACCACAGAAACATCTGAATCACAAAAACATTATTTGGTCATTCCCATGATACCACAACTACCACCTTATCTGGGTCTATTGACACTCCAACGTTAAAGATGATGTGACCCAAGAAGTAAAATTTTTCAATCTAGAAACTCCATTTAGATAGCTTAACATATCATTGATTCTCTCCTAGTTCACTTAGGATGATGTTTAGGTGTTGGTCATGATCATATCTAGAATGGGAGTACACCAAGATACCATCAACGAAAAAAACTGATCTAGAAATGGATGAAAGATTTGATTTATCAATGTCATGAATACCACCGGTCATTTTTTAGACCAAAAAACATCACTGTGAACTTTTACAAGCAATAAATTATCCTAAAATAATTGTAAGATATGTCATATGTTCTCACAATCAATTTATGGCATCCTAACCTCAAGTAAATATTAGAGAAAATTTGGGCACCTCTTAGTTGATCAAAGAGATAATCAAAACGTGAAAAGGGGATACCATTTCTTGAATGTCATTGGATTCAACCTTTGGTTATCCACACATAAGTGTAGAGTCTCATATAACATCTTGGAAAAAAGCATAGGATAACCTCATGGTGAAGGAATATGATGTATCAATCCCTTAGTTTCTATATATTCTAAATGCACTTTCAACTCTCAAATATCCACTAGTTTTATCCTAGAAGGTAAGATAGAAATAGGTTTGTCTCCTGATACCAATTTAATTGTGAACTCAATCATCCGCTCATGTGGTAAGTAAGATAATTATTTAAGAAATACATCCTAAAAGTGGTCCACCACTAGAAAAAAGTACCATACTACAACTTTACATCATCCAAACAATAATAGTTACATAATCTATGAGATAATCTAATTTTCTCTGAATTTTTCATACATGACCAGCCTGATGATCCAATTATACATGATGGATATAGCATACCATTTTTGGAGATAAAAATTTAACTATCCTCTAATAATAGTGGATCCGATCCTTATAAATAAATTTATAATTCTTACCTATAATCAAATAAAATATTTCTATTCCTAGTATAAGCATCCCCTAAAGAAATCGATAGTCACTAATTTTGAGAGAACACTTCTTACATCACCTGATAACCTATGATTATAATCCTAATGAAACATATATGGGCATAAACCCATCCAATATTTTCACATCCAAACCCAAACTATTAAAAAATTGAGAATAAATAAAGGAATGAGATTCTCCTATATCAAACAAAACACATGCAACGGTAAATGACACAAGAATTGTATCATTAAAAGTAAAAGGTCCTCTGTCTATACTGATCGAAGTAGAATTTATAGAATGTATTTGATTCACCCCTCTTCAATGTGATATAGTATAACTACCCTAAGATTATACCTTCAGCTAATACTTTCACTCATGTGTTGGGGTACCATGTCCCCTACCCTAGCCCGAGTGTTTGGTGAAACTCCAACTACCAGTCTACTAAGGGGTAGAAGATTCCTCCCTAGACTCTGGTGCCTATCCTAATCACCTTCCACCCCCAGACTGCTGGATTATTCTTTAAAACCTCTAGAGATGTCCCATACTACCACAAGTGAGACACTTCATATAAATAAAAGGATATTGGAAGTGCTCGTGGACAACCCTATTAAACTAAAAGCACTACCCCGAGCTGCGGTCCTAAGGTGAATGTATTCTCCCCGGGTTGATTTTCCCACTACTTTCTTAGTAGTGATTCTCATAGTGGTACTTCTTATCACTTGAATACGATCATTACTATCATCCTACTAAGACTTCCTGCCTACCACTTAAGGACTCATTTAGGTTCCCATTTGTGATGGGATTTGGATTTACCATGTTGGTGAGGTTTCTTAGGTAAAATATGTTCACCTGTAACTTGATATCATAGGGAAACCCATTCTATAATTTTATTTCCTTTTTCACCACTTTCATGACCCAACCCATGTTTGGGCTTGAGATGAAACTACACCATGCCTACCTCCATAGGCCAGGGGCTGGAGAATAGTACTGAAGGCACAAAAAACTCAGGGATGCCTTTTCTAAGAACATGTACACACACACACACGTTGCCAACTCAACAAAAAAGTGCAGAGGGAAATGAAACAAGATACGAAACTACTATAAAATGAAACCAAACATATATGAATCAACCTATAAATAGTACAAATACAAAAAAGTAAACTGAAAGGAAAAAAGGGGAAAAATACACGCCCAACTAGAAAAGTGCCACAACCTGGAAATAGGTGAATAAAAGTAAAATAGATGGGAGAGTCCCACTCCTGAATCCCAAGCTACAAACACTGCATGTGGTACAAACTCATGTATCCCTAAGCTTATTTGATGTCATGATCAACCTATCCATCATCATTAAGGTCACACCATGTGCGGGCAAATCCCAAGTAGGGGTGAATATAAAAATACTTATTAGGATGCCTCAAAGGCTTGAGGGAGAAACAAAAAGGGGTACACTGAAAAGGGGAGCAGTAGATAGAACAAGGAACAAAAAGAAAGTACAGCTCAACCAAACATGATAGTGAAAGAACACTCATCCAAACACAAGGAGCTCAAAATAGTGAGAAGATTAACTTCTTGTCGAGTCTTTACTAACTATAATAGGAGAGTAGACTTGTCTAACTATGAGAACCTAGACATGGAAAGCACGTGGCATACCCTGCGTATCTTCGACTCTCCTGGAAAGTGAGTATCCAAAACTAAAGGAGTGGGTACAAAAAAAGGGATATATATATATATACTCAACCAAATAATCCCAAACAAGTGAGTAAGGGGATCTCTATCTCACAAGATCAGCCCATGAAAAGAGAGTAGCCAAAATTCCTAGAAGTAACCACCATTGATGCCTAGCATCCCAAACGTCTTCCCTAAACTACAAGTAAAAGGTACTCAATCACCTCATCTTGATACTATCCACTTTGGGAAACAATATCTATCCCTCACGGTTTTAGGTCACGTCACAAGGACACATCTTTGTGGGAAAAGTGTCCCTCTTTCTTGAGATTCCAAAGATATTTCAAATCATGTCTCGTCACTATGCCACACAACCGAGGTGTAAACCCAAAGTAGGGGATACCCATACCCTAGTATGTTAGGGGGATTCCACTCTCATATTAGTTGGAGAGGATACCCATGCTCTGATAAGTTAGGGGGATTCCAATCTAATAGAAGTCACAGAGGCTACCCATGCCCTGATACATCAGGGGGATTCCACTCTGATAGAAGTCATAGAGGCTACCCACTCTCTGATACATCTAGAGGATTCCACTCTGATAGAAGTTGTAGAGGCTACCCATGCCTTGATAGGTCAAGGGGATTCCACTTTGATATAAGTCATAGAGGATACCCATGCCCTAATAAATTAGGGGGATTCCACTATGATAGAAGTCATAGAGGCTACCCACTACCCAAACCAGTTGGAGGTAAACCCAGAACTGCCATCAGGGACCACTTCCCAGCCTAGATAGAGGTAAACCTAAAAATGCTCTGGCCATCCATGCTGGATGGTACCTCTCAAAAAGCATGTCTAGGAACACTGATCATACCTGCTGGATGGTACCTCTCGAAAAAACACTATTGTGGCCATCAGGTGCCACCCTGGATAGGCGTCATACCCGAAAAAACTTGCATCGTAACTTTTAATCCACTACGAAGGGAACCATCACGTTCTATGTGAAAAAACACCCAGGATAGGCTACTCACATGCCAAAATCCGAGTCCTTAAGAAGGCGATACTAAAGATAGAAGATCCGTAAAGTAGTAGACAACACGTGTAGGGACCATAGCTTGTGTGGCCCCACCTCATCTCCTGGACATGTATCTAACCATTCTAAGGTACCAAAATGTGAACAAGTACCCCTAGGAAGGATAGCTTACTCCTAGAGTACTTGACACACATAGTAAAAAGGTTGACGAGCGCACGATGCTCATCATTGACCCAGAGGTCCAAAAGCATAATTACACTCATACACCTTCTTAAAAAGTTCAAGAACATTTTACCCCATCTCTTCAAACATCTTTTCCACACTCACAAGAGTCGAGGATGACCCAATCCATGGGTTCTCTTCAAACACATCAATAAAATCTTCCACCGATATCCCTTTAATGTTTACACATTTAAGGAGATCATGAAAAAGGCCCTGTAAGTCCAAAAAGATCACACCGTTGTGATCCTTGTGAAAAAATATGCAAGATCAACAACTCATTCACCCCAAACTGACATCCGGTGGAAAAGTCATAAGTCGCTGCACAATGTTCAAAGTAAATCCTATGGGGCCTAGACCTCGGTCCTGAAACAAATTATATAGATCATGCCATTTCTATCCTCTCAGAGAAAATCATGAGTTTGACTACTTGATCATCCAAAATGGATACCCAGTGAAAAAGTTTCATTTCACCGCAAAACATGCAAACCAGCCCCTATGGGGACCACATCTCAAATATAGTTTGAATGCCCAAAAGTAGTCTAAAAAATTCCACCTAAACTATAGGGTCAAAGTGCATCTGAAAGCGCATCAATCGGACTTCAGATGTAGGTGATACGTCTGAAAGGAGGTACCATGAATAATAATAATGAAATTATTGTTAATAAAGAGAGTGTTTCACACCACCAACCTTCAGGCGTGAAATTAAAATTTCCAAAACCACATAAAATGGTGTGTCTTGACTCAAGGATCATGTTTCCATAGAAGATACGTGAATCAGAGGCCCGTATAAAAATATATTGGGATTTAAAGTGTCTGGGCCCAAAACATGGCCGACCCGGCCCAATCTGGTTGGACACCTTCTACCTGGGCCGACCCGCTCCAGCCAGCTCGACCTGGTTTTCCATGGCCCATCTTGGTTCTTCGTGACCTGGCCTAATTTTCCGGGCCCCGACCTGGTTTTCTGCAGCCCGGTCTGCCGCTTTGCGGCCCAACCCGCTCTCAACCCGCTTTGCTCGCGACCCGACCCCCAACACTGACTGACCAAGTAGCCAATCCTCCCCCAGTCTCCCATGTCAATGCGTGACCTGCATGATGCTGGTTTCCGTCAGCTCCTGGTCCCCTGCTGTTGCACCCTGGTGAACTGTCGTCTACCATGCTCCGGCTCACCGGCCCACTGCTTCACGGCTCTGCCGGCCTACCAACCTTGCTCGCAGTGACACCGCTGCACCACGCCGACCCCAACGCCCCACGAGCCTCTTCCTAACCTACTCATCCAGCCACACCGGATCTACGAAACCACCTTGATCCCACCTCTATCTCGCCCAACCAGTCGGGTTCCGCGCACCACCGGTGGCGGCCTCGCTTGGTGGTCCCATCCACGAACCACCGTGACTTCACTGCTCGTTCGATTTCAGATCCAGAAGCTATTCTAGGATCCTTAGATTGAGATCTTCAAAGAAATAAGATTCACTCGACAATCTATTGAAGATTTGGCATGTCAAAATTAAACGTTGATAAAACTGAATAACAGGATAAGAACAACAAATAAAAAAATTGATTTACAATGAGGATTGATGTCCATGTTAGTGCGGCCATCAACAGTGATATTTAAGATGAAGAAACAAAGAGGAAATTAATTATTTTCAATTAAAAAATTTAATTGGAACTCAAAAGTAGAATAAAACCTACTTTGATCCATCCATTCATCATTGGTGATGTGTCTTTTGCGATCCCACTTTGATCCTCCAAGGTTCCAGTGGAGATCACTCCTCGATCTGGTGAAGAACAAAAAAGAACACTTAGAGAGAGAGAGAGAGAGGAGAGAGGATAAAGAGAGGATTAGGGCCAACCTTGAACTCTTAAACTTCTATTTATAGATACTCCACTCATAACGTAAACCGAAATTCCTACACCCCCTCTTTTTATTCCATGCCTAGGAAAAACAACCCTTTTTTGAAATCAAAAGTGTTCCTGGATTACCAATCCGATTCCCCATTCTAAAGTTATTGGGTTTGGCATTAGGGGTAAAATAATTAAGTTTAATTATCTTATTTATGATTTTCCCTCTGGGTTGTGTTTTTCATAGATGTCTCACATCGAAAAAGTTATACCCCACCTAGGGTAAACACCACATTCTGGACTCAACCATTGCCTCAGATTTCTAATCTGAACTACCATTTAAGAGATATCCCATTTCCATTGCATTATTAGTAAAAAAACACTTAATATTTTTGTATAATTTATTCTAGGAACACCAGGCCTTGGAATTTCACATCATCTCAGTGCCTAGCTCTGGAATTATATGTAGAAATATTCCAAAGTATTTCAAGGAAAAAATTAGGTCTCTACATAATTACATACTTCAATATTTTCATCCCCGAAAATCAAAATGAGGGAAAAAAACTCGGGATACTGAGTTTATACCTAGCTCTCCCTCTCCTAGGAAAACCTGCACGTTTTTTATCAACTGTGACATGTGGGAGATGTCGCGTGCCCACTCCAGCTATTGGGGGTAGGGAAAGGTGGTAGGAAACCCCGTTATCTTTTTTCATGATCCTGAATGGTCTGAAGAAACATGGGGGATATTTTACTTCCCCAACCAAGCCTATAAATCCCATGTCAATACTGGAATCACTGTTGTCCCTGGAACATGGTCTCATGATTCCAACCTTCATAATATCCATCTAGTGAAATTCCCAAGGATATCTGGTCACATAAGATTTCATAGTTAGTGCATCACAATCAAGATTCTTGTACACACTCTAGAAGTTAATGAGTCAACACCATAAACCAAAGGAAGGTTGTACCCTTTGGCTATATCAGGGTCAGCTGTGGGGAAGTTAACTGCTCCAAAACATCCCGCACTAGGCGAGCCTAAGAATTATTGCTAAGGAAATCTACTAAAACATATTCTGTTACTAGATTATAGACTATCTTGAAGTCATATTCCTGTAGGAAGTTCAACCAACATCACCATCTCAGGTTCAAGTCTCTCTGGGTGAAGACGTACCTGAGACTTTGGTGGTCTGCACAAACCACAAAGCACTCTCCTAGAAGTTAGTGTCTCCACACCCTTGGGTCGAAGAATACAATTACCAGAACCTGATAGCGAGTCACTTAGTCCTATTCATGGGGTCTCTATCACCTTGACCTGTAATTTATAACTACAATATCAAGACTTGATGTTGAGAACACAAGGTGCCAACGAACATGGAAGGTGAGTAAAATCATCCAACCACAAGGATCTAGACACAAAAATCATGTGGTATACCCCGTGTGTCTTCGCTCCCCTTGGAAGGAGAGTAATCCCCAAACTAGATACTCTGCTAAACCCACTAGCGAAATCCCAAGAAAAAAGTGTCAAATAGGAAAACTCCACTAGAAAATCCAAGACCTACTCCTATACTCCACTATAAAACTTCACTCTGAATGCACAAGTCAGATGGATTCATCCACCACACCTTGATATTATTCTCTTTGGGTGGCACTGAATCTCCCTCAAAGTTTTACTTATGTCACAAAAATGTGTATCAGTGGGGAAAATACCCCTCTTCCTCATGTATTCAGAGTTACATTAAACAACACCGACACATGGTTACACCGACACCCCACGTCACCCTGGTAAAACTTCAAATTCAGAGTAGGGAGGAAAAGAGTACGTTACATAGTGTCTAACAAGTTCTACTGAAAAAAGTAGAAAATACACAAGGTATAACTCTTATCGTCTCGTGATCTATAGAATCATAAACATCCAAATCTTGAGCTTGTATATGGACCCAACTTATAGCTTTATGATCCTAACATGGGACACCTGGTGGTGGTGGAAAGACCTCACAATGTTGTCCCCCACCTTCAACTCATCCTGCTCCTCTTCGAGCACCACATCCTTGGGGACCACCCTGATTACAACACTTTCTCTACTATGATGGTCCACATATTGCCTTCATGGTGTTCTCGACATGTATGGTCAGACAGTCTCATGCCAAGTGAACTCACCCATCACAAGCATAACACTGACCCTCCCCAGGCTGTCCCCATGCTCTGCACTGCCTTGACCCCATATGACTTCATTCCTGAGACCAATTATGGGGAGTTCTTCACATCGAGATCTTGTCAACTGACGCCTGCTTCCTATGACAGACTTATCAACTATATCGTGATCACTTCCACAACTAGCTAAATGGTGTCCCCTTAACAGGAATCTATCTGTCAACAATGCCTGATCGAGTACCCCAACATAGGTGGGAGTGTACAAGGGTACTATGATAGCACAAATATATCTGTAGAGTCCCTGATCTAACTTCCATGATCAGAAGTAACTATTATAGATCATTTCTAGATAGTAGTGCGCAAGGTCTATGAACCTAGTCGCATACTCCATCACCATCATCCCTCCCTTCTAAAACTGAATAAGCTCTTGAATTAGAACAGAGCACAAACAGAAGGGGTATAACTCATCATGAAACAATTTCTATAAGTTGTCCCACAAGAGCGTCGAATCGTTGTGTATCTGAGTAACCAAGATCCAAAAATGTCTAGTTAATCCATGGAAAAGGCTGGCTACCAAAACCACCATCTGATATATTGGTGTCTGTGCAAGCCTGAAGAGGCAGACCACCGACTCTATACAAACCTCTTCTGTCTAAGGGTATGGATCACCGCAGAACCTCAACGGTCTCTGGTGCTGGAAATCACGAAGTGTGCTTAGCCTGCACACATCCTCAGCCTGCTCTGCTGGGGTTGTTTTCTACTCAATAGGTGGGGGTGATGCTACCTATCCAACTAGAGAAAGAGGCTCGCATGATGGGTCCTAAACTGAGGCCTCGTTTCTCACAAGGTCATCGTCACGAACTAGAGATAATATCCTGGATGACTGTCATCGCATATACATCCTTAATGTTATCAAGGAGTACCATAGTTAGATGAGTAAATATATATATATATATATATATATATATATATATATCAACATCAACAATAGGGAGCTGACTCAAGAAATATTTTCAAAGACTCGATCCTATATGACGCATGTACAATTTTTTCCTACAAAAAAGTGTATCAGGGTGTCGAGTCGACAAGCGGGTAATCAGGGTCCTATTGAATGGATACATTATCTGCTCGTACCATCACCAGACTCCTTGTCCGAAGAGATTCTCTCGAGACACTTTGTCACTATTTCCCAAAACCCAACTAAGGCCTTTTTAGGGAAATGTCCGAACACCATCCCAAGGGTCGAACCACCTCTGATACCACTTTGTCAAGACCTGAACCATGCTGGGCCTCGATCCAAAACTACCCTAATCCTTCCTTTATAAGCCATGGGTTGGAGACTAGAACTGAAGGCATAATAAACTCAGGGAGGCCTTTCCCTAAGAACCTTTACACACACATGCATCCAACTCAAATGAAAAAGTGCAGAGGGAAAGAAAACAAGATACAAAAATTCTATAAAAGGAAACCAATCATATATGCATCGACCTATAAATAGTAAAAATATAGAAAATTAAACTAAAAGAAAAAAGGGAAAAAATACACACTCAAATAAAAAAGTGCCACAACCTGGAAAGAGGTGAAAAAAAGTAAAACATCTGGGAGAGTCCCACTCTTGAATCCCAAGGTATGAACACCACACATGGTCCAAGCTCCCATATCCCTAAGCTCCTCTAATGTCATGATCAACCTATTTGTCGCCGGTAAGGTACCACCAAGTGAGGGAAAAGCCCAAGAAAGGGTGAGTATAAAAATACTTAGTAGGATGATCCAAAGGCTTGAGAGAGCAACAAAAAGGGGTACATTGAAAAGGGGAGAAGTAGATAGAACAAGGAACAAAAAGAGATTAAAAATAAAAACAACTAGATAGTGAAATAAAACTCATCCAAACACAAGGAAATCAAAACAGTGAGAAGATGAACTTCTTTCAAGTCTTCGCTACCTATAGAAGGATATTAGACTTGTCCAACCATGAGAAGCTAGACAAGGAAAGAATGTGACATACCCCACGCGTCATCGACTCTCTAGGAAAGATAGTATCTAAAACCCAAGGAGTGGGCACACCAACCAGGATATATATATATATATATATACTCAATTAAATAATCCTAAACAAGGGAGTAAGGGGATCTCCATATCAAAAGCTTAGCCTAGGAAAGAGAGTAGCCAACAATACCAGAAGTAACCACCATCGATGCCTAGAATCCCACACGTCTTCCCTGAACTAAAAGTCAAAAGGACTCAATAACGACACCTTGATACTATCCACTTTGGGTGACACTATATTGACCACATGGATTTAGGTTGCGTCACAAGGACACATTTTTGTGGGAAAAGTGTCCCTATTTTTTCAGAGTCCAAAGGTATTTGAAAGCACATCTCATCACTGTACAACACAACTGAGGTGTAAAACCAAAGTAGAGGATACCCACACCCTAGTACGTTAGGGGGATTCCACTCTCATAGTAGTTGTAGATGCTACCCACACCCTAATATGTCAGGGGTATTCCACTTTGATAGAAGTCATAGAGGCTACCCACGCCCTGATATTTCATGGGGATTCCACTCTGATAGAAGTTGAAAAGGCTACCATGCCTTGATATGTTATGAGGATTCCACTCTGATAAAAGTTGTAGAGCCTACCCATGCCCTGATACATCAGGGGGATTCCACTATGATAGAAGTCATAGAGGCTACCCACTACCCAAACCAACTAAAGGTAAACCCGTAATTTCCATCGGGGACCACTTCCCAGCCTAGCTGGAGGTAAACCCAGAACTGTTATGGCCATCCATGATGGATGGTACCTCTCATAAATCACACCAAGGAACATTTTCCATCCCTGTTGGATGGTACATCTCAAAATAACACTACTATAGCCATCGGGTGCCACCTTGGATCGACATCACACCCATAACATGTCACATTATAACTCATAATCCACTACGAAGGGCACCATCATGTTCTACGTAGAAAAACACCTAGGATAGGATACTCGCATGCCAAAATATGAGTCTGTAAGAAGAATCTATGAGATATAGAAGGTTCATAAAGTAGTAAATGACATGTGTGGGGCCCACGCATCATGTGGCCCCACCTCATCTCCTGGCTGTGTACCTATCCATTCTTGAGTACCAAACTGCGAACAAGTACCCCTAGGCATGCTGGCTTTCTCCTAGAGTACTTGACACACCTATTCAAAAGGCCGATGAGCGCACAATGCTCATCATTGATCCAGAGGGCCAAAAGCATAAGTACGTTGGCGCACCTCCTCAAACAGATCAAGAACATTTGACCAAATCTCTTCATATATCTTTTCCATACTCACAATAGCCAAGGATAACCCAAGATGCGATTTCCATTCAAACACATCGAAAGGATCTTACACTGATATTATTTTCATGTTTCCATGTTTAATGAGATCATGAACAAGGCCCCATAAGTCCAAACAGATCACACCATTGTGTTTTTTGTGAAAAAATATGCAAGATTGACTACTCATTCGGCCCAAATGGATATCTAGTGGAAAAGTCATAAGTCGCTGCACTGTGCTCAAAGGACGTCCCGTGGAGCCCAAGCCTTGGTCCCAAAATAAATTATATAGATCAAACCATTACGATACTCTTAGAAAAAAACAAAGTTTTGACTACTTGATCATCCAAAATATATACCCGGTGAAAAAGTTACATTTCACTGCAAAACGTGCAAACCGTCCCCTATGCCCCCCACACCCAATTGTAGTTTGAATGCCCAAAAGTAGTCTCAAAATTTCCGACTAAAATCTAGGGTCACAACACCTTTTATGGAACGTCAATGAGACATCAAATGTAGGTGCTACGTTTGAAAGGAGGTACCGCGAATAATTATAATTAAATTATTATTAATAAAGCGAGTTCTTCATGTCACCTACCTTCGGTATTGAAATTAAAATTTCTAAAACCACCTCAAATGGTCTAGACCGACTCAAAGATCGTGTTTCCATAGATGAAACGTGAATCAGAGACCCATATCAAAAGATACGGGCATTTAAAGTGTCTGGGCCCAAAACAGTGCTGGCCCGACCCAATCCGGTCGGACCCTTCTGCCTGGGACGACCCACTCCGACCAGTCTAACCCGGTTTTTCATAGCCCGATCTGCTGCTCTGCGGCCCGGCCCACTTTGGACCCATGTGGCCCACTGCCCACCTGTCGAAATTGACTGTCCAAGCGGCCGGTCCTCCCCCGGTCTCCCACATCAACGCGCAACCCACGTGACATAGGTCGTTACTAAATCCTGGTCCCCCATAATTGTTCCCTAGTGACCCACTATCCATCGTGTTTTGGCTCACCGACCCACTGCCTCATGGCTCTTCCAGCCTATCAACCTCACTCTCCCTGACGCCGCTGCACCACGCTTACCATAGAGCCCCACCGAACTCCACCTACGCTGCTCAGCCGGCCGCACCGGAGCCCCGCAACCACCTCGCTCACACTGCCAACTCACCCAGCTGGTTGGGTTCCACGTGCTAGTAGTGGCAGTCGCTGTGCTCTGGTGGTCCCTTCCATAGACCACTATGACTTCCATGCTCATCCAATTTCATATCTGGAATCTATTCTGGGATCCTTGGATTGATTTCTTCACATACTTAAGCTTCTCTTGATGATCCATTAAAGATTTAGTGTTTCAAAATTAAATGTTAATAAACCCAAATAACCGGTGAATAATGAAGAAGAAAAAAATTTATTTACAATGAGGATTGATGATCATGTTATTGAAACCATCAATAGTGATATTCAAGACCAAGAAACAAAGATATAATGAAGGATTTTCAATTAAAAACTTGAATCAGAACTCAAAAGTAGAAGAAAACCTACCACGATCCATCTGTTCATTGTTGGCAATGCGTCTTTTGAGATCTCGCTTCGATCCTACGAGGTTCTAGTAGAGATTATTCCTTGATCCATTGAAGAAAAATGAAGAATGGTTAGAGAGATAGAGGAGAGAGTATATATAGGATTAGGGTCAACCTTGAACTCTTAAACTTATATTTATAGAAGCTCTGCTCGGTGCGGAATCTGAAATTCCCATTCCCCTTTCTTATTCCGTGCCTAGGCAAAACACCTAAGTACAAACTCAATGGAAATCTTGGATTTCCAATATGATTCCCCATTAAAAAGTTATTGGGTTTAGTGTCAGGGGTAAGATAATTAATTTTAATTATTTTATTTAGAATTTTGACCCTGGGTGGAATTTTTCACAGAATTCCTATGCTGACAAAAGTTATACCCCACCTTAGGGTAAACACCACATTTTATACTCAACTGTGGCCTAATATTTTTGATATGAGATTATGTTTAAGAGATATCCCATTTCCATAATGTTTATAGTACAAAAACACTTAATATCTTTGTATAATTTATTCTGGGCACACTGGGCCTTAGAATTTCACACCATCCCAACACCTAGCTATGGAATTATATTTAGAAATATTCTAAAGTATTTCAAGAAAAAAAACCAGGTCTCTACCACATCAGATTATTCCAAATATGGAGTAAAAAGATACCAGTTGGTCAATTACCCAATATAGTTCATCACTAACATACTTTTATGAATCAGATTCATGAAATCCCAAGCCCTCTCATCCCTTAGTGTCTCTCAATAAAAGTGAATTAGGAAATTTTACTCTAATTCCTTCAAGGTTAGATCCTCTTGATATCTAGATGAATCCATGAAGTCCCACAAGTTCTTGTTTGATCCTCATAGAATGTAAACAACCAGATTAAACCTATTATCTATCATGAAACCCTCCCCACAAAGTGTACCCCTCCTAGGCCGATAATGAGAGGAGAGAGATAGTGACACCTGAGTCATGCCTCCAGTAGACCCTAGGTTGGCGACTAGCACCGAGGGTATAATAAACACACAAATGAGAGGCATTACCCTCTAAGAGAACACATGTGAAAGAGAGAGATAAGACAGAAACCAACCAACTCCAACTAAAAATGCAATATAAAATAAATCCCAAATACACATATGTAATTTCATGCATTAACTACTACAAATAAAAGAGAAAATTTCAAGTACTAGAAGAAAGTAAAATAGTAGCAACCACGAAGCCCAAACAAATCCTGCAACCCTAATCTAGTAGTAACTAGTATGTTCTCCAAACTTATCCAAGTGACCTGAAAATAGTTTATATATACGTAGGGTGAGTATAATAGTATACTCAGTAGGATACTCCTCAGATCCTATCATGAAAAAGTAAAGAAATAATGCTAAAGCACAGTGAACAACAAGTGAAACTAACTCATCACCTAAATAAGTATACTATGTTCCTAGCCTCACCATTGATACTCTCACCAAGTATTGCATACAAGATTATATAATATAATAAAGAATATAAAGGGTACCCCACTACCATTTCCCCACTAGTTTTCCACTTTTCCCCAACATCACACGTCCTAAGCATCTCTCTCCAAAAAGGATTGCCCACAGACACCTAGGCATAGTACCACAACATACACCTCATGAAAAAAAACCACTACATCCATGTAACCAAAGTAAATAGGTATTTTATGAGATCCACCACAACTCTTATAATGTGTATCATATGTTGGGTATTATACCTCAATCCATTACAACCCATAAACTGAGTAAAGATCCTGAAGCCATCATAGCCTATACACGTTACACCTATAGTAGTCGATAGGAAACTATATCC
Organism: Viscum album; assembly: GCA_963277665.1. Lineage (NCBI taxonomy): Eukaryota > Viridiplantae > Streptophyta > Magnoliopsida > Santalales > Viscaceae > Viscum > Viscum album. The sequence goes on from OY728132.1 coordinate 1,887,168,414, forward strand.
AGAATATATGCGTGTGAATAACCAAAATCCATTACATAACTATACACACATATATGGGGAAATATAACCGTCATTCCTACCAACACAATAACTACCAAGAGAAGAGATCAGGGCCAAAGGGGGTAGTCAGCCATCCATCCTCCCACCAGAATGTTGGGGAAAACACCCCCCAAAGCTCAGAATCACTAGGGTTTCAGTCGCCCTAATCGATAGGTTGAGGTAGCATATAAAAACACAAAAATTAGATGATATAATATAGATCAAAACCACACTATGATCATAACCTAGTCTTAGACTCAACTGCAGCTAACGTTGCTCGGACTCCTAGATGCCATTGCTAAGACTAGATATCCTATAAGCACTAAACCATTTAAAGAGATTTATTAAATGATATTTTCTATTTTATTCAGTTTCACTTTAAGTTGATTAATTATTTAACCATTAATTAACCATTATAAATTCTATATTACATTTCATTAGAATCAAAATAAAGTTCCATTCCCTCCAGGAATAACTAACCAAGTCCACAGTTCCTTTAAATTGTAACCCCAACATTATATCCTAGTAACCTCCAACCCCATGGGTTAACATCATTTATTCAATAATTTATTAATAGAATTATTACTTTCCCATATCCCCAGGAATTATAGAAAATCATTTTAAGCTACCAAACACAAGGGGCTCTACATGATGATTAGGTGAACTACTCATCGATTATTTTCCACCTATAGAAAGAGAATAGACCCATACATCCTTGAGAATCTAAACATAAAAAAGAACGTGGAATACCCCATGTGTCTTCACCTCTTTTTGAAGGAGAGTAAGAAAAATCAGTTGCCTCAAGCACTGGGTGAAGTAAAGAAGATAATAAACAAAAGGTTCAATCAGAAACCACTTTCATATCAATGGAAAACCCAGCTTCAACCTATTCCATTATCCCCATTATCCTCCCTGACACCTAGGTGCATAAACCGATGCATTTCTCCACTCTAAGAATAAACTGATACCACCACCACTAGGCCTCCCTTCCCCCACATACCAAAAAATATCTCCAGGATCAACCATACCAGGATCACACCACAAGTAGAAAGAAACAAACAATAGAAACTGGTCTCTTATCCCTAAATAAGGCATTCAACCTTCACACACAACGAGAACTCATAGCTCCAAAGAATACGGTGATTGGACTTTAAAATTAAGTGGGTAACTCAGAACCCTTAGAGGAATTGTCTTTATCACACAACTAGTCCTTTATTCTATATTGAATTAACCAATTCAATTAAACATGTATAACTGCATCCATTTGATTATCATCAAATTATAACAACAACTAGATTCATTTACATGCCTCTGTATCTTTATCTAATTAACTGCATCCATTTGATTATCATCAAATTACAACAACTAGATTCATTTACATGCCTCTATATCTTTATCTAATTAATTTATAATTAATCCTGTATTTATGTTCATTACCAATTCCATCAAGAAAAAAATTCTAACAAGCAAAGCATATAAATCACATGATTTAGAAATCAATATGAAAACCATTATCACGGTATAAAAAAATAACATACGATCGATTCCAATTATTTAATCTAGTTCAAATATTTATAATGTAAATTTCATTGTGATATAGCGGCTAAATCATGATAACTCTACTACTTCACAAAAAAGAATATAAAATCCAAAAATCTCATACCTCAAAAGGTTTTTGACATTCTTTGCATGAAAATGGGCCAACAAAACAGATCATGATCACCTCTCCTGGAAGACTGCATCCACCTAAGGATGCAGAGACACCCCTACACCAACCAACACCCAAGAAAACTCCATTAGAAACATGGATATCACATTCCATAACATGGAAAGGAGAAACAAAAGGAGAGGAACCTAGAAGAATGATGGTAGAACATACCTCATATCAGAGATAGATCGACACTTCCTTATTGAACCAAAACAGGGGGTGTGCTTGCAGCATGAAGAATACAAGGAAAACAATCCCAGGATCATATTTTGATCACATGAATCCTATAGGAGGAAGAAATATGGGCATCTCATGCTAGGAAAAAACCAAGAATGAATAAAAAGGCAGAAGGTATCTTGGACTTTTAAAAATCTAAACATATCATTAGATTAGATACAGTTTTAGATTTTCCATTAATTGAGGATATGGTCAAGATTACACGGTTTGACCTAGTAAAGCCACTCTGACACTTAGGAATATTAAGATATGAGTTATGGGTTTTGAATAAGACTTAAATCCCTTAAAACAAGGCCTTGAATGTGTTTTACATAAAAGAAAACATTAAAGGAATGAAACTATAGGAAGCTGGAAACACTGTTCACATTCGTCTCACCAATAACACTGTTCAAAAATGACTCACCGATAACACTATTCAAAAATGACTCACCGAAATCACTATTCACAAATGACTCACTGACTGCACTGTTCAAAAAACAATAAAAACTGTTCATGGAACTAAAAATCTTATAAAGTGTTGGGAATAATCCGCCTTGACCTCCCAGAACACCTCAGACACCCGATTTTCACAAAGGAATAGACTGGAGAGGTCTGAGACATTACATTAGATACCTCGCAAAACATTCTCATCCTCGAGAATCCAAAATCAACCAAGAGAGGAAATAGAAAAAGGGGTTCAAATAAACACCCTTCGAGATACCTATTAAGGATCTTTCCACCAAAGGAGATCAATTACTTCAAAAAGGAACATGTGAAACCACATAAAAACCACAAACATTTCCTAAAAAATATCCTGAGAATGATACCTCTCAAAATAGATCAATCTATAACAAGAAACAGAAGAAAGACATCTCATAAATAGGAAAGGTCTAAAACCATAAAACGAACATCATTACAAGAAAAGAGTTAAATATCAAACAAATCGGGGTAAAAACACATTTTTTCGACTCATGTTCCCAGGTACTCTTCTCCGTACCACTATTCTGCCATAAGACACGAACCAAGGGGATAAAACTCCCTCAAAACATCTTCTCCTTACAGTCCTAAATCTCTACAGGCCGATCCTCCAAGGACACATCATTTTCAATGTCGATTTCACCCCAATCAACAATGTAAGATTCATCATGAACATAACGATGGAGACACGACATGTAAAAAACATCATGTATCCTTCTCATCTACAGGATAAGTGCTACCCGATACGCCACAACTCCAACACGATCCAACATCTTGAAAGGTCCAAAAAACTGAGAATAAATCTTACTACCATAACTAAACCTTCACTACCATGATGGCGAGTCACCTTTAGAAACACGTGATCCCCAAAGTCAAAATCCAAAGGTCTCCTCCTATGACCGATATAGGATTTCTGACGATTCTACGATGCCTTCATCCTCTCACGAATCACCTGAACCATTTCTATCGTGTTCTATACCAGTTCCAACCTGAGAATTTCTAACTCTCTGACCCCAGTCCAACATAACAGAGAATAGAAAGGTCGGCCATAAAAGGCTTCAAATAGAACCATACCTATGGTGGAGTAGAAACTATTGTTGTAGGTTAACTCTACCAAGGGTAAGTGTCATATCCACAAACCTAAAAAATCTAGGATAAAAGAGTGAAACATGTATTCAATAGTATGGATGGTATTCTCTGTCTAACCGTTCGTCTGTAGATGAAAATTAGTGCTAAGGCATAAATAAGAACCAAAATTATAATGGAGACCTCTCCACACCTTGGAGGTAAAATGAGGATCTCGATCAGAAATGATCATTCTAGGGACCCTGTGGAGTCTCACTACATCCTTCATATACTGCCTTGAAGAAACCTCCACTGAGGTAAACTGATAATGAACTCCATTGAGATGTCATCCCACTTCCACTGAGGAACATCCAATGGATAGAGAAACCCATTGGGAACATAATGCATGACCATTATCTTCTGGTATACTAAACATCGCGACATAAACTTTGCAACTGTATGCTTCAACCCAGACCACCAAAATTGACTCCTCAAATCTTGGTACATTTTTGTCATTCCAGGATGTAACGCTAAGGGTGAACTATAGAACTCTCTGATAACCATATCACATAATGCCAAAGGAATAAAAAGGCTTCCCTAAAATAACACCAAGTTTTGTTCATCCTCAGACCAAAAATCAGGGGCCTCACCACAAAAAACTCAATCTCTCCATAACTCTATCTCTAGATCCCCCAATTAGGGATATTCTACCTGTTGCACCAAATATGACTGTACTATCATATGAAAGAGACAACCTCTTCCCCCAACTTCTCCCATATCCAGATGTAATGCCAAAATATCTTCCATTACTCTCTAGGAATCACCTGATTCATGCACTAAATCACTACACAACTTCCTTCTCAGTGCATTGGTTACAACATTCCCATTACCAACTGTATACAAGATTTCCAAGTTGTAATCTTGTAATAACTCCACCCACCGAAACTTTTTCAAGTTCAAGTCATGCTAGGAGAAAACATACCTTAGGATTTTATGATCAGTGAAGACCACAAAGCACTCTTCGATGAGGTAATGCCTCCATAACTTTAGAGAAAACACCATTTTCTCCAACTCAAGATCACGGGTTGTATAGTTATGCTCATAGAGATGCAATTTCTGAGACCCATAAGAAAAAAATGATCTATACTGCATCAGAATCCATCATAAACCTAGACATGAAACATAATATAAAACCTCAAACTGAACTCCTTCTATTGGAAGATAAAGTATTGGAGCATTGAATAACTTCTACTTTAGATACTCAAAAGCTTCATCACATCGATTCATCCACACGAATGCCTAATTATTTTTTTTCAATGTTGTTAGAGGAGTTGTAACCTGAGAGAAATCGGCTATGAACCTCCTGTAATATCCTGAAAGACCAAGGAAAAATCACACCTCTTCCACAGTCTTGGGAGATTCCCAAGACACAACTTCTTATATCTTCGATGAGTACACAAATACTCCCTGCTGGGATATAACATGCCCCAAGAAACAAAATTGTTGATCCCAAAACTCACACTTTGACAACTTCCCAAACCACTTTTGTCAGTGAAGAACTCCCAAAAATGGAATGAAGATAATCCGCATGATCCTCCTTATATGAAGAGTAAACAAGGATGTTGTCGATGAAGACTACCATGAACTTATCCAGGAATTCAGGGAACACAATGTTCATCGACCCCATGAACACACCTAGAGCATTCGTCACACCGAATTTCATCACAACGAAATCATAATACCCATGAAGACAACAGAAATTAGTGTTTGGGATATTCTCATCCTTCATATGCATATAATGATATCCTGAATACAATTCAATCTTTAACAACCAACATTCACCCTTCATTGGATCGAATAAAACATCAATCCATAGAAGAGGATATCAGTTCTTCATTGTCACTCTTTTCAAATGATGATAATCGACACATAACCACAAAATACCATCAGCCTTCTTCACGAAAAAAATTGGTGCACCCCACAATGACACACTTAGCTAAAAAAACCACACTACAAAAGACCATCGAGCTGTATATGTAGCTATCGCAACTCAAAAAGGCACCATCCTATATGGAGACATCGAAATAGGATACATGCTTGGCTATTTCTCGATCCCGAACTTGATCTCCCATAGAAGGGGTAATGCTACAACCTTCTCTAAGAAAACATTAGGGTACTCTTCTATGACCCTATGAAACACCAAATAATGAACCTCCGATGAACTCTGTATCAACTTATCCATCAAGGATGATAAAAAAGGAACATGCCTCTAACCCATCTAAGGGTATCTCTCACCAAAAAACACCGCTGGCTCTCCATCGACATCAAAATAACACCACCTACCTCCTAAAGTAATCCATGATAGCCTGCACCAAATACCAACAATCCATGCTGAGGATGTCATCATATGGTTGTATATGTAAACATAGGAAATCTTCCCAAGAGTGGTGCTTCCCCAACACTAGCTCACAATCTCTACATACTTCAAACAAGACAGCTCGACCTCTAACTGGCATAGTCAATGCCAAGGGCATTGGGATTATATCTACCTCAAGTCCCAAATCATGCAAAAGGGTAGATAATATGAAGGAGTGCATCAATTATAAATCAAATAAGGCATAAATACAAGTAGAAAACAAGAAAAGGGTACCTCGAACAACGTCTGGCTCGCTCGACACAAGAAATTATAAAGCATAAAGTTGACCACAACCTACTCCATGGCCTTTATGACCCTACTCAAAACCACCATAATGGCCACACTATACTCTCTGAGGGAAGAGAGAATCCCAGGTCTGTCCTCTTTCTACCCCATATACTCTTTACTGATCCAAAGCTGGTGCAACCTGCTGCTATTTCCTTGGCTGGAACTGCCTCAATAGAACACCTAACGTATGATGACTGGTAAGAATGTTCGGGCACTATAATTGATGATGACCTCATCCTACACAATAAAAAAAGCACTTTATCCCTTTACAAAGGTCTGAGAGCCACTTCCCCTAGAGAAACAAGATACTGAGGGATGGGACCTACCCCTATCCGAACATAAACTATTCTACCATGAAAACCAGGAACCCCATACCAAAACTCTAATTCGTGAGGAATCATAATGGATACCCTCTTGTGATGATCAAGTTCTATATAACATCATCTCAATGACCTCTACTCTCACCAAAACCTTAAGATATGTCTTCAACATAAATGGGGTGACCTGACACTGGATCTCTGGACACAAAGCCTACTCAAAATTCCTCTCACTATCCTCCTCATCTAGAAATAGGTCTGAAGCATGTTGTAAAAGGTTCCTAAAATGGATTCCAAACTCTCTCACACTAGATCTCCCCTATCAAAAGGTAAGTAGCTCCTGGCGTCTGGCCGCCTTTGCAGTCAAAGAAATAAACTTGAATTTGAACTTGTCTCAGAACTTCTCCCATGAGACTGTCGATTCCTTACAATAACCAAGGAATAAGAACCATTACTTCCTTACTGATTCACATAGCATAGTCACAACCAATGACACCCAATGATTCTTATGAGCATAGATTGAGTTGAAATCTATCTCAACCTCCTCCAACTAGTCCTCTACGACTGTATCTAAAATGGATCCCCTATACTTTTGTAGAAACTAGAGCTGAAACTCTTGGAGTGTCCTCCTCTATGAATTGTCATAATCAACCTATAATCTATGGTAATGGGCTGACACATCTTGCTGAACATATTTTGCGTGAACCTGATGAGGACATCGACCTGGAGCCATACTTAAAAAATAACAAAAAATTAGAGCTACTAAACCTAGAATACATAAGACTTAAAATTAATTAATTAATTGTTTTCTTTTATTCATTTTAGGTTAACCTATCCCAAGGTCTACCCATTAAAATACAAGTGAAAAGAAGATGATACATGATCCTTTACTAGGTTACTACCCTACAACAAGTATAACCTCATTTATTAGCCACTGTAAACTTAAAGGTCCATGAATCAAATTGAAGAGGCCCCTAAATACTCATGTCTCATCCAGTCTTTTATGTTTACAGTTCTTTATAAACTTAGATAACACTATTTCCCTACCAAACCATGCAACCTCACCTATGCCTAACTCCAAAATCCATCCTATCCCTCAACTAGACCTCTGATACAACTCTGTCATGACCCCCTACCCACAAAGTATACCTCTCCTAGGCTAGAAATGAGAGTAGAGAGATAGTGAAACCCAAGTCCCACCTCAAGTAGGCCCCAGGTGGGGGACTAGGAATGAGGGTATAGTAAACACAGAAATGGGAGGCATTACCCTCTAAGAGAACACATGTGAAAGAGAGAGATAATATAGACACCAACCAAATACAACTACAATATAAAAGAAATACCAAGTACACATATGTAATGTCATGCAAGAACTACTAAACTAAAAGGAAAAACTACAAGTACTAAAAGAAAGTAAAATAGTAGCAACCACGAAGCCCGAGCAGCTCCTGTAACCCGAAGCTAGTAGTAACCAGACTGATCTCCAACTTGCTCCAAGTGACTTGAAAAATAGTTTATATATACATAGGGTGAGTATAAAAGTATACTCAGTAGGATCCTCCCTACAGAATCTCATGAAAAATTAAAGAAATAATGATAAATCATAGTAAACAAAAAGTGAAACTAACTCATTACCTAAACAGGTATACTATGTTCCTAGCCTCACCATGACTCCTCTAACCAAGTATAGTACACAGGAGTATATAATATAATAAATAATATCAAGGGTAACCTTCTACCACTTCCCCACTTATTTGCTGCTTTTCCCCAACATCGTAAATCCTAAGCATCTCTCTCCAAAAAGGATTTCCCACAGACACCTAGGCATAACACTACAACATACACCTCATGCAACACAACCACTAAATCCATGTAACCAAAGTAAATAGGTAGTTTCTAGGAGCCACCATAGCCCGCATAACTTGTATCATATTTCAGGTATTATACCTCAATCCATTACAACCCATACACTGAGTAAGGATCCTCAAGCCATCACAACCTATACACATTACACCTATAGTATTCTATATGAAACTATATCCAGAATATATTTGTGTGAATAACCAAAAGTCATTACATAACTTTACACTAATATATGAGGAAGCTAACTGTCATGCCTACCAGCTCAATAACTACTAATATAAGAGAGTGGGGAAAAATGGGGTAGTCATCCATCCATTCTCCCATTGGAATGTTAGGGAAAACACCCCCAAGGCTTAGAATCCATAGGGTGTCAGTCGCCCTAAACGATAGGGTGGAGTAGCGTATAGAAACAAAAAAAGCACAGAATATAATATATCTCACAACTACACTATGGGCATAACCTAGTCTTATAATCAACTATAGTTAACATCACTCTGACTCCCAACTACCACTACTAAGAATAGATATCCTATAAGCACACAACCATTTAAATATATTTATTAAATAATCTTATCCCTTTTAATTAATTTCACTTTATTTTGATTAATTATTTAACCATTAATTAACCATTAGAAATTCCACAATACATTTTATTAGCATCAAAACAAAGTTCCATGCCCTCCAGGAATAACCAACTAAGTCCATAGTTTCTTTTGATTATAAACTCAACATTACATCCGAGCAAGCTCCAACCCCATGGGTTAACATCATTTATTCAATCATTTATTAACATAATTATTACTTTACCATATCCACATACATTCTAGAAAAATATTGTAAGATAACAAACACAATGGGCTCAACACGGTGAGTAGGTGAACTACTCGTCGAGTATTTTCAACCTATAGCAAGATCGTAGACCCATCCATCCATGAGAAGATAAACACGGAAAGAACGTGGCATACCCCACATGACTTCTCCTATTTTGGAAGGAGAGTAAGAAAAACTAGAAGCCTCAAGTAGTGGGGAAAGTAAAATAGATAAAAAACAATAGGTTCAATTAGAAACCACTTTCATATCAACAGTAAGCCCAACTTCAACCTATTCCATCCTCCCCAGTGTCCTTCCTAACACCTACATACACAAACCAATACATCTCGCCACTCTAGACATCAACTTATGCCACCACCACTAGGCCTCCCTGCCCCCACATACCACAAAAACCCTCTAGGGTCATCCATACCAGGATCACACCACAACACAAGTAGCAAGAGACAAACAACAAAAACTAGGCTCTTGTCCCTAAACAAGGTGTTAATCCTTCACACACAACAAGAACTCACTACTCCAAAGAATAAGTCACTTGGGATTTAAAAGAAATAGGGTAAATCAGAACCTTTATATGAATTATATTTATCTCAAAATTGTTCCTTTATTCCATATTTAATTAACTAATTCAATTAAGCATGCATAACTGTATCCATTTGATTATCATAAAATTACAACAACAACTAGATTCATTTACATGCCTCATTATCTTTATCCAATTAATTTATAATTAATCCCAGATTTATGTTCTTTACCAATTACATCAAGAACGACATAATAACAAGCAAATCATAGATATCATATGATCTAGAAATCAAGAGGAAAACCATTATCATGGTATAAAGAATTTACATACGATCGATTAAAATTCTTTAATCTAGTTAAAATATTTATTATGTCAATTTCATTATGATCCAGTGGATAAAAAATACTAACTATATGACTACATGTAAAAGAATATAGAAGCCATGAATCCCCTACCTCAAAAGGTTTCCAATGTTCTTTTCATGAGAACATACCAACACAACAGATCATGATCACATCTCCTAGAAAACTGTATCCACCTGAGGACTCAGAGACACCGCCACACCATCCAACACCCAAGAAAACTCCATTAGAAACATAGAGATCACATTCCATAACATGGAAAGTAGAAACAAAAGGAGAGGAACCTAGAAGAACGATGGTAGAACATACCTTATATCAGAGATAGATCGACACTTCCTTATTGCACCAAAATAGGGGGTGCGCTTGTAGCGGCAAGACTCTAAGGAAAATGATCCAAGGATCGCAGTTCAATCGCATGACTCCTATGAGAGGAAGAACTCTGGGCATCTCATGCCAAGGGAAAACCAAGAAGGAATAACAAGGTGTAAGGTATCTCAACCTTTTAAAAATCTAAACGGAGCATTAGTTTAGATACAGTTTTAGATTTTCCATTAATAGAGGATCTGGTCAAGATTACACGGTTTGACCAAGTAAAGTCACTTTGACACTTAGTAATATTAAGACAGGAGTTATGGGCTTTGAATCACCCTTAAATCCCTTAAAACATGACCTTGAATGCATTTTACGTCAAAGAAAATGTTAAAGGGGTAAAACAGTAGGAAGTTGGAAACACTGTTCACATCTACCTCACCGACAACACTATTTACAAATGACTCCCCTACAATACTATTCACAAATGACTCACTGAAAACACTGTTCAAAAATGTCTCACTGACAGAACTGTTCACAAAACTAGAAACACTATTCATAGAATTGGGAATCTTGCAAAGTGTTGGGAATAAGCTGCCCTGACCTCCTAGAACACCTTAAACACCCAATTTTCACAAAGGAATGGACTGAGGAGGTCTGAGACATTACACTATCCATGGTTTTCTTAAGGTACTTAATGATCATTGGGACTGAATCAATCCATAAATATACTACCTGGGGTCCTCCCTTCCCAATAAACATGGGTGGATGTTATGAATGGAACTCTATGGTTAGATCAAACATCAAATGTATGGTACAAGTAGTCTTCCTTTCCATGGATCACATAACCTACATGAAACTATCGCAAATATGATCATCCATATAGTTCCTTGAAGCTACAAAAAGTTCCAAATTAGATGCATTAGGTGAGTGCTAATAACTACTATCCTTCTTATCAACCTAGAGATAACATAGATCCATTTTCTCTATAGGGATCAATACAATCCTTACAAAACAAGATACACAACAAGATGAAACTCATGAGGTCAATACAACAACAAAGAATCACTATCACATGGTTACTCCATAACCTGTCTTAATAAGTGGTTTGTCATGTCATAATAGTTTCATTTATAATTTTTTCATCATATATATCAAGGTATTACTTTCCACAATTTATATAGGCATATATGTAAAATGAGATAAAAAATTTCCTAGAATGAACAATGCTTGTAAATATATTTCCCTACATTCCTACCATGATTCATGTATACTCACTTTTTTCCGTAATAGTCCTTGAGTAAAATATTAGAAAACAGTAACATCACATAACAATTGAATAACCCAAGGTGAAATGAAATTACAACTATAACAACAAAACATCATAAACAACAACCCCATCCCCAGGTGTTTGGGTTTTCCCCTACACATGGGTTAGCTTATCCCATATATGAGATTATTACCAAGCCCCAACATATCCTAGTATTCTATATACCTTTTCCAAATATTAAAATAATAGAAAAAATATAAGATTTGATACCACTTTATAACATTCCCAACCTGGTTCTCACTTAGGTGACTATCAGTTTATTACGATGCCTCAAGAACACCTCCCTGTATTGAAAAGGCTTCCAACTAGTAGCAAGGGTCTAAGAAATATATTGGGAAGACTAAACCCTCTAGAAAAGAGTAGCAATCATAAATAAAATAAGATAAAACAATTAGAACATATAATATAAAAAATAGATGATATATAAAACCAAATCAATCCAAATATAATAAGCCATGTCCTTCCATACTGAATGTCAACTAAATGTTATACTAAAAGTAATAAAATAATCAACTGAAAGAAAAACCCCAAAATAATTAATATAAAATAAACCTGGTTTTTAAACCCATTCCCAATCCCATATTCAAACTCCAATAAATCACTCAAGCATAAGGCCCATTGCCCTTTTCCAAACCTACATCCATGAAATCTTCCCAGGTACTAATGGTGGCCTAAACATGGTGTGAGTACAACTCAATGGGTTGAAACCTATGGTGTCTAAAAAATATTATCTGAATAAATAGTGTATGCAACAATATGATAAATAGAGGAATTAATTAATAAATTAATTAATAACATAAAATAAACCTATCGACCCTCGAGATTCAGGTTGACACCCAGGGTCAACTAAACCTACTTCAACACAATGCCAGATATATCTATCTAGGTAAGGATTATCCCACCAATGATGAATCTACCATACAATTGATGGATTGTCCTACCAAGGATGAATCACAATATCATATCAAGTAATCAATCACCTCACCCTCAGGCATCCTGTAACCAAGAAATATTAGGCTCTAAGTGAATTTCCATGATAGAACCACTTTCATGTTCCCAGGGTGCAAGACTATGCTAAGGGAAAAAGTAACCATCTTATATTGGGCTCTATGTGAATTCCTATGCTAGAGACTCTTATGTGTTCCCATTTCACAATACCATACCAAAGGAAAAAGTATCATAGGACCCAGTTTGAATTACAATACTAGGGATACTTATGTGCTAAGAGGATATAAGACCTTATGAAAATTCCCATGCTAAGGCCAATTTTACAATTCAAAACAAATGTAAAAAGATTAAATGAATTTAAATAAATAAAATATTAAATATTGGTTAATTTAATAAAATTACCAATTATAAACATTTACATTCCATTAATCCAAGTTATCAATTATCATAATAATTGTAAAAATTCCATTTCACTTATAAATTTATCACAATTACCCCCATTAATAATTTCCAAATTAACAAAGGCTCAAGGGTAGGAACACCTCTCAGGTGGCTACAAGTTCGGGTCTTAATGACAACATACCCAATAAGATTCAGGGGGGGGGGGTTCTAAGAATATGGATTCATAAATATAATGGGTTACCAATTTGGTTAGGTCACACACATGGTGCACTGACATGAGAACACTTATTGCACATACTAGAAAAATGAAACAGATGTTAGGGAGTTTTTCTAGACCAACCATATCAAGCAATGGAGATCAAGGAAACTGAGATCGAGTTCCAGATCAACATGAAACAAAATAAACCCTATATAAAATGATCTATACACCTCATCAAGGTTAGAATAATAGGATTAAATGAAGAAACAAGTTAATTCACCAAATATAAGATAGACTTACCGATTTTGGATCACCGGATCAAAGAACCAATCAAATAACTAAAGAGAGGTGTTAGAGGATCCTTTAGAGACTTGGAGAACCATTAAAATTCATAAAAATCAAATTAGGGTAGAATAAGAGGTTAACAGGTGATTAAAATGTGTTTCAGGGGGAAGAAATGTGATTCTACCCCTCTTAATCTCGGCCCATCATGACACCACTGGGTAGCCGGTGGGTATAACCAGGTAGTTGGTGGTTTCCTCTAGTTTTCCTAAACGGTTGGAAACCCCCCAATTTTTTTTGGGTTTCTATTATGTGGATAGTTGTACTCCAATAGCTTTACCAAGCTACAAGACAACCCATCAACTATATAGTGGGTTGAATCAACTAGACAGTGGATCTGCAGTCTCTCTAAAACTACAAACCACCTTTATCCTCCTACTATAACGAATTATAGATTCCTTAAGAACCTATAAAACCTAGTTTCACACCACGTACAAGGATTATTTACCAAGGTTATTTCAGTTTAACAAACTTAAAGAGGTCCAACTAAAACTTAAAAAAACACAGTTGGGAAAAGATAGGATATTACATCATCCTAGCAGCATGAAATCAAACCATAGAACAAAACATCATAGTCACACAATATAAAACTGCATGATATTATCCTATCTACAGGTTATAAAATTACATAATGTGTGTTAGATATTCAAATAAAACATGTGATCTTGTGAGATATGAGTAATCTTTTATTTGCCTCTTGTTTCTCACACTAAGCATGACTCACATGATCTTATAGGTTCTTTTTTATTTCCCCAATAAGCATGATTTAGATGCACCATTTTTAAAGGTAGGATCCCATTCCTAGTCACATAATGTAAAAATACACAATATAAGGTTCACTATATATGACATCTCATACCATTTGGGATGGTCTATTTGTGATACCTGTTCTCCTTTCATGAGAGCTAAATTCATGTAAGAATTATCGGTTCCTTCCCCTTTCCTCCATCTATTAATACACACCAATATTAAAATCACTCATATAATCAGAACTATGTGTGGCTTGATTCCTTTTATCATAGGATACATAGTTATTCTATAATTTCTTATTTAAATATCAACTATAAATTCAAACAAAATCCCTCACTTAGTATTAGTGAACATACCTATTCATTCATGTAGGGTTTCCCTGTACAAATTTATCACTAAGACATAACCATTCCATTTTACACACAATAGAGATATTAATAAAATCCCCATATATAGATTGTCATTGTCTAACCATAAATTTTAAAACACCATTGTCTTCATCACATGATCTTAAACTTCATGAAAAGTGGTATCCTATACATGAAATCATAAACTATTTAAGATTTTTTAATAGTTATAAATATTTTAGTTATGTATAATCTATATTTACATAATATTACCTAGATTATGACCCCTTATCCAGGGATGTATTCTAAGATAAAATTCCTCCTATATGTAAGATCCTGATATGCATAGGGGTATTTTATAATAACTATGTGTGGATTGATTACCATGTGTTGGGATATATAGTTATGACCAAATCTTCTATCTTAGATCCATCCTCAAATTCTACTAATATCCAAACGCGTCCCAGTGAAAGTTATTCCAATTAACATCAGATATTCTTACATCATACTCTATATTGGGATGGTATATCTTTATTCATAACTACATATTTCTAAATTCCTATTAATTAAGGATAAGTACTTACTCCCAAACCTCTTATCCTAAGACCAACCTTAGATCTCAAATAGATCCCCGCTCTGTATTAATATTTAGATTCACTCAATCTACATCAAGTTTCTCTTCAATAGACCTAGCATAGAAACCAATCCATCAAAATATGTGAATTATATAGATCTAAGAAATATCCCTATAACATGGTTGTACATCTGTAAAGCTCTACTTAAATGTCCCTAATTTTCTAGGCCTTAGTCATTTGAACTTAAACTAAATGACATCTAAGACTTAGCCTCATGATCAAAAACTTCATATATGATAGTCCTTATCGCATGATGTTAAACAAAATGACATATGTTCCATTATACAAGACATTAAATTATTTAGATCATCCTACTCGGTGTGGCCTAATTTCCTTAATCAAGTGCCAAATCTATATAAGATATTCACTAGCACATGGATCCCTGTCCATGATTCCATAGTGAAGTAAAAAAAACCCCTCCTATAAAATATATAGATCTATATAAGAACCTTTTACATGGAGTTATTTATCCATGAAAAATTCTCCCATATTATAAGAAATACATGTGGATTGATTGATATTATTATAGGAAACATTGTGATGTCTAAACCATATAATTCAGACTTAGTCATAGGTTATTATCCATATCTATAAAACTTCCTAATCATGGTTAGCTCAAGACTAGGATTTTCCAACTACCTCTTGAATATTTCCATGTCTCAGGTGTTTGAATATCTATGAACGTTTCCTGGATATTAGTAACAAGCACATTTGACTAAAAGGGAAGCCTATATTTTTTAATGATCATTGGTGCCACTATATTTAACCCTACCAACTAATGGCATATTCATCACTGGGAGAAGGTCCTCTAATCCCCGTATGCCTCTAGAAATGTTTATGTGAAACCTGACATTCAAATGTTGGTCAGCAGTCATCCTTGACATACTTTTCCCATCTCGTATTCCTAGTTAAAATGCTTCAGATCATACTTTGAAGCATCACCATTATCCATTCAAAGGTTTTGGGATGCTCACATCTCTTGAGTCCCATATGGGTTTTCATATCACACCCCTACCATTGGGCTAATAACTATGATCTTAAATTGTGTGAAACCCCCTTGAGGTTTTCTATGTTAGTGGTAATGAGATTCCATTAACACTAGGTCAACCTTGACCTCATTACAAGGTATACTACCTTACTTTTTCTTTTTTGGGTCAAACATGTCTAACCTCAAACTTTAACCATCATTGTTCCAAGAATTATGACCTTAAACCACATTCACACCTCCCTAAGATGGTCTATACTAGAATTAGGCTCTTAATTCATGTTGGGTTTCATGGTTCCCTTAATAATTAGGCTATATTATTTTTTGGGTCAAAATTACATGACTTTAAACCCTAGTATCATTATATCAAAGCTATGTGACCTTAAAATCTTAGCCCCAATGGTCTAAATTTCATGACCCTTAAACTGTAGATGAAAAATACACAACAATTGGCAGGTTTAAAACTCAAAAGGGTGGCCTAATCAAAATTCAAGTCTCTATTCACTAATTCTCTCCTATCTGAGACCTGGGAAGGAGTTATAATGTAAAAATGAGAAGGAAAAAATCTTACATGTCCCACTATTTATCCTTATAAAAATTAAATTTATGCTCACTAGTCCCATTGGTCTAGAAAAAAGAAAGATAAATTTCATGTCATATTGCTCCACTCTTAATCTATGTTCATCACATAATGGATTAACCTTTAGGGTTACAAAAAACTTATTGAATACCCTTTTCTTCATAATTCCATCTCACTACTTTGGTCTTCAAATAATCACAAAACTTCCATGGCTATCAGTAATGATCACATTTGAATACAAGGGTCACCTTTGTTTGGTAATGATCATTAGCGCCACCATATACATCCCTTCCAACTAGAGTCATCTTTTTCCCAGGGAGAAGGTCCTCTAATCTCGATATGACCTAAAAAAATCATAGTGAAACCCATTATTTGAATGTATTCCATGGTCATACCTTATGTACCTATTTTATACCATCATCCACTAATTTTAATACTTTATTTATAATTTACACATTCCAAAATCTAACTATTAAATTGGATTCGATTACCTATGATGTTATACCTTTGTGCATCATACCCATTTTTAAATAATGAAAAGGATATCCTATTCTTGAAATTTTTTTGGTCCTCATCACATGACCTTAAACCACACGATGCAATGGTTGGAGCAACATGACCCTAAACTACATGAACCTATCCATGGGATAATCTACACTAACATTAGGAACTCATTCATGTTGGGTTGTTACTATACCCTTTTCTAGATAGGCTATCCCACCTCTCATTCAATGTTGTATGACATTAAATACTAGCAATATGGTTTGATCATCATGAACCTAAACTGTATGAATTTTCCCATTAGGCTATCTATAATAGTGAAACTAGGATTTCATTCACATTAGGTTTTCTTCTCCCTATTAAGACCAGTTTGGGCTATGCCTGACACTAAGAGGGGGGTGAATCAGTGTTGGGGATGTTTTTATACAATTTAACTTTTTATCCCCTTACCTCTTTGACCTTTTATGACCTTGATTCTCTTATTGTATTTTCCCCATCGAATGCAAGAATATTAAATCAGTAAATAAAATCATATGATATTTTTACAAGTTTCACTACTCAATAAGAGTATCTAGTCCTTGGAATGATCTGGAAATAATCTTGACTACACAACTAATAGAAAATAATCCATTTAAAGTGGTTACAACAAGTAGGAAATACCCCTTCACTTACAATGCACTAAAGTCAATTAATAGTTCATGTTTTACAACACTTGGCTAGATCTTCATATTTCCTCTAAAGACAGTCTCCTATTTGTTAAATATTTGTAACACCAATAAAGTCTTACAACTACTGGGACCTATTGGATTCCATAGTACTGCTTTGATCTTATGCTCTTCACTTGTTACTTGCTTAGTACCATGCAAGTAACTCTTCTTACCTCTTCCCAGCAACAAACTAAAAGCTATACAATCTTATTCTTCTAACATTCACAATAATATGAATTTATTGTGGATTGATGAAGAAATAATTTTCTTTGAACCAAATTATAATCAACTGATATCAATTTGGCCACCAAATCCCCTTCTCTTATTCCCACTTTCTTCTTAAGTGAAAAAAACTGCACTAAGATCTCTTCTTCTCATTCTTCTTACTAGGATCACAAAATTCTTTTGTGATTATTAAATCAATGAATATCATCTTATATTATCATCATAATAATTAATCTACCATTAATAATAATAAATATTTAAGTGGGAACTCTATATTATTCTTGGACACACAATAATTTTCAATTGTGTAGAAGAATCTTATTCTCTTTCTTCAACACTCAATACCAACACATGAGTGTATCCATTTAATTTTATTCTTCCTTGTGTAAATATTAACTTAGGTTCACATATGATTTCTCCTTTACACAAAAAACTATGTGTGTTTTCTATTATCTGTCTATTTTGTATCAACCGGGTACACACATGGTTTTACTTCATGAAACACAATGGGGGTATTATAACTGAGAACTGGTTAAAAAAACTGTTCGAGAATCAATACAAGCATGTGAGTTTAAAATGCATCTAGTTTCCATAGATCATCTTATTCATGAAGCATGAAAAGTGTGTAAACACCTATTGTGTGTATGTGGTATTTATCTTTTGTGAACTATGAACTGTCATGTATCCTCCATAGACTGCCCTGCTTCATCCGTGAACTGTCTTCTATCGCATGATATGAGTTATTTATGGATCACATTTCCTTCATATAAAATGTTTCCTTCACATATAATGTTACCTTTATGGAAAAAATTTCCTTCATGGATCATCTCTACTTCATGGATGACAGATTCCTCCGCAAACTGTTGATGCTTTGCGGACTGTCTGGGCATTGCAGTCCTTTTTCTTTTATGAGGTACCAAGCCCTGCAAACTCATTCTATGAATTGTACCCATGAACACATTCTCCTTATAAAAAATGATCCCCTATAAACTAGTTAATTATTTTTAGAAATTATCCCCCATGAAATATTTCCTCCTTCATGAAATCTTTCCTCACAAGTTCTTCTTCTTCACAGAATCCTCCATCATGAACTTCTTCATACTTCCTCAAGTTTCTTCCAACAATGATCTTTTCTAATGATTTTTTCTCTCTATAATGATCTGATTAGGGGTATTTATATAGGAAAATAGATCTAAAAAACATGCTAATCAGAATTATCCAAAACATTAATGTGGTACACCCTTCATCGCAAACAATGTTATGTGGTCCGCAACCAACGAGCCCGTACCCCAGGGGTAAGGGATCCTACTTGGCATCCAAGAAACCCAGGTTCAAAACTGGGTGGAGGTGAATTTCTAGGTATTGTAGTAGGACTGTAGCAGGTATTTTTCGGTACTATAGTAGTAGAAATTATTCACCCAATTTGGGCCTTCGGGATACCGGTTTGGGCCTACGGGTCTCAAGGACCTTCGGGTCATCAAAGGCCTTCAGGACATAGGGCCTTCAGGCCATAAAGATAATGGAGTAGACCAGTTCACACAAAGGAGGCCCTCGAAGAGGATTAGATAAACAATAGTAGCAGTCACCAGAAGTAGAGCTAACTGGATTGGAATAATGAGAGGGTATGACAACTTCCATTTGGACCAAGCACCGTGTAGATTTGTAAAAGGCAATGCTAGCCGATCAACAATGCAATGTGGGGGGATAGGTGATCAATGATATAGAAGTTGGGGAGGGGCAGCTCTAGTGGGTTGGGCCTATGGGTCATGTAATCTGTATGGTATGCGTATGGGCCTTCGGGTCATGTATTACGGGTCATGTTCGACCTTATGCCTTGGGACTACGGGTCATGTATGGGTTCCCCTTCAACCTTTAAAAGGGAGATTATCCATAATAAAATAAAAAAGATGGCCTTCAGGCCATTCAAGATATGCAGTCCATATAACACCATTCTCCTTTGCAACGATCGATGTAATCTGCAAACGAAAATACTTTGTGGCTTCCAAAATCACCACCTCTCATATGAAAATGATGAGCCTCCCATGAACTATGAGCCTCCCATGAATTATTTTCCTACTAGGTCCATGTAGCCTACTTCATAGTCCACATAGCGGTGCTATGAAAAAATATTCCTTTGCTATTTTTCCTTCTCCATTCTGCATACCACATTTTCAGTTCGGGAACTGTCCTGCGCAATCTACAAACTACATTCCATGAAATAATTTATAGAAAACCTTCCTTTTCAATAAAACAAACTCTCAATTTTGAGGCCCAAAAATTTGAAAAACACTGGGAAACTATTCCCCCTTAAACATCTACTTCGGCCACACAAACCATACTGATTCACGGTCTTATAGCTTAGTCAATAATCACAAATTAATGCAACATTAAATCTTAAACCATATTGTACAAAAATAAATTATTCTTTAATCATGAACCTCATATATCGTGATATATAATCTTTGATTGATCACCTTTAAGATCATTAGATTTTCCAAGGAAAGTATCAAAACTTTCCTATCTTCTAGTAAAATATTCCTTTCCTATCAAACCTGAATATGATTGGAAACATATTTTCACCCCATTTCCTTTATAAGGATTTTATCACAATTTCTATAAAAAAATTATGACATTTTTGACATAAAAATAAACAAATCATCATTAGATTTAACTAGTATAATTATTCAACCATGAAATCCAATGTCATATAATGAATCCTTAACAATTATCTAGGCATCATCTTGAAACTCAAAGTCTTCAAAAGACATTTCTTTGAATTATCAATACTTGAGGAAATTATTCAAGCTTCATTAACTTTATAATTACTTCATCATATTGACCTTAATGAGGTCTTATTATCTCATTGATCACAATTGACAACCAATGACTATCATTTTACAACAAATACAATCCATATGCAAAGTTGGATATTCAATCTCCCACTTTGTATTTTTTTTGGAAATACCATCAAAGTTATTTCCAAATGAATGTGTCAATATGTGAAACAATTATCTTATCTATTCCCTTTATCTTTTAAACCATTATTTCACTTTCTATCCCCCTTATTGATTATAAATAAAATGTTCATGGGAAAAAAGGGTATCATTCCATACTTAAGAAACGTGCCCTCCATCATTTCACTCTAAGTCTGCTTGATCCGTTCTCAGTTTAGAAAAAAAGAGGATTTTATTTATACAAAAAATCAATCCAAAACCAACTGATCATGATACATTATGAAATGAGAACTCATATACTTGTATTAAATTATTATTAACTTTTATTCTAGGTTGAAATTACTAAATGTGAGATGAATCTTTTTATGAGCAATCAACTTGAAACTCCTGCACCCACTTCAACAAATAGATCAAAAAAATTTAAGTGAAATAGGAAGGATAAGTGACCTTAGGGAACTTCCATTATTCTTATGTCACTGAATAATTCAATTTCTCCCCCTTTGTAAAATGTTTGTTATTTTTTATAACCAATGATGATGGATTAAGAGATACATACCTTTCCCAATGATATGATCTTCAAGAAATTTCTAGAATAATTAGATTTGATACTAATTGAAATAATAATTCTGGAATCTTATTTATTTATCTCCCCCTCAAGGGAAACACTACTCATCATCTTCATAATGGTGGATCTTATCAGTAATGAAAATCAAGAAATTATAGTATGGAAAATACACCATAATGGTTCCTCCACTTGTGACTATAGAGATTGTAAAACTTTTACAACTTCACCATGGATGATCTTCTTGAACACTTTTCTTTCAGGATACAAAAAATAAGATCAATCCAAGATGGTATCTTCTTTATCCTGGCTTTCCAGAATAGAACATCACATTATTTGTCTTCATTAAAGATGATCCTTCATCATATTAATATTTTAATATCAATCGAGGAATCATTAAAGTATGGTAACTTCTTCAGCTTTTATATTAAGAATTGACATCACTCACAACTTCTCAGATTATCCCCCTCAGAACTTGATTCACCTTAAATTACCTGTATTATAAACACAAATACAATACCAAAATATTTAAGGGAATAAGGTGCATCCTCTTTTCTTCATTAATATGAACATCAAGGTTGATATGTTTTTCTTAACAAAGTTTCTCCACATGATCTAGTCTTCATGCTTGGATATTTGAACTTCTATTATTTATTTTATTGAGGAAGCATGGATATCTTCACATCCTATTCTACTTTATGTGGATATATTTTCTTCTTAACAACCTTCATGGATGATACATCATTAATCCTCTCTAGGAATGCTTCTTGTTCTGGTAATAAGGTTAAACAACCTTTTGTAATGTGACCAGATTTCTTGAATCTCTCACACAGATCTTCTTTAACACAATATTTGACTTTTTTTGTAACCAATCATTTACTTTTTCTTTATCATGTGGAATATTTTAATTTCCTTTATAAGTATCCTTAGCTTGTGTATTTTCAATTTTCCTCATTCTTTATAAGTCTCTATGACAAATAACTAACATATCATTAGGAACCGTGACAATAAGTTTGGATATTTCACATGGGTTCTTCTGAGTGTCATCCCTCTTGGTAGTTCTTTTAGATACACTATCCTTCATATTCTTGGATTTAGAATCCAAGGTCTTATCACTATTATTACATGTAATATTCTTGGAATAATTTGTGTTCATGACATTATTCTAATTTCATCCTAAGGTTGATTCTTCATTCCCTACCATATTTTGTGATCTTTCTTTCTTATAAACTTTGGATACATGTTGATATGAGCATATAAAAACATGTGACCCACACAATTGCATAAATCATAGATCTTATCAAGAATTCCAAATCTATTTATAGTATACAGATGCTTCTAGACATGTGGATGTTGCTTCTTAATCTCTGGATTTCTCCTCCATGATATAGGATTCATTTTTGCTTTTAATTTTTTTTAGGTTTTTACCAAAAATTTAATGCACAATTCCCAAATCTATTGCAACACCAACATTGACCCACAAATCATTATTTTTTGATATATTCTATATAATATTGTTTGGTATTCTTCATGATTTGTTGTGATTTATATGGTGAATCAACTTCCACATTATTTTAATTATCCATCATAGTCATGGGGATAGGATTATTCTCACCTTTATTCATCTATAATTATTCATATTTTTTTTACAACCTGAACTTTTTAGGATAATAGGTTTAGAAACATTAGTAAAAGATGGTATAGATGGTACCTAATTCTTTTTAGATGCTTATAATAGATAATTTTGTGAAGTCATGATCTTCTTATCACATGTTATAGGTATTTAAACCTTGTAATCCTATAATGAAAATTGAGTACCAGTAGAAAATTTATTTTTTTAAGTTTCAATATGTGTCTTCTCAAGATTGGCCAATTGAGCTTCCAATTCTATAAATTTTACATTGAGGATTATTTTCTGATCTTAAATCATAATCATCTTATCTTCATAATCCTTCATAATCATCTTATCTTCGTAAGTCTTCATAATCCTTTCAACTCCATCTTCATACATTTTAAATATGTTCCAAAATCAAAGAGTAAAGTTCCTTGATCCTCTTGGATATTACTTCAAATTGTTAATCCTTAACGTCAATGATGTTTTAAAATTTTTCTTTAAGTGCATGGATCTTTCCTTCAAGAGTCATCTGGAATCCATATTTCTTTTCAACCACTTTGATCCATTTTGAGGAACTTATTTAAAGTTCCCTCTTTGTTGCTTCAAAGGTTCCAAACTATTTGGAGAGATTTATACATTCAATAATTTTTTATTATAAGATCTTCTCCAAAACATCAAATTATTCTTTCATATGGTTGATCTCTTCCTACAAACATTGAAAGACTCCACAAACAAGGGATACTCTTTCTTAAAGAAAACTGTATTGAATAACTCTTAATCTATCAAATAATAATTCTTTATAAGTTGTAGATCGATCATCATCATCATCACTTGTGTTATCATTTTAATCTTGATGACAGTTTTTAAATGTACTAACACATACCTCCTTATCACTAGTGGTTGGAAGATTATCCATCTTCTTGGTGAAAACTTAATCCACTTTCTCATTACTTTCCAAGTCTTATATGTCTTTATTGTCAGAAAGGTATGGATAAAAATATTATTTATATTCTTTATATAAGAGGGACTTCTTCTTAAACTTTCCCTTCTCTTTCCTTTTCCTATTGATCATGGTTTTGGTATATATAGACTTTAGATCAAAGGTAACTAAATCTTCACCAAAACTACATTTCATTGTTGACTTAGGAAAGAAAATCATGTCTTCAAAAGTAAATAACATTACTATAGAGAATCTAACAGAGGCCAACCTTGGTTCTGATACCATTTATTAGAATCAGTTTGGGATATTCATAACATTATGGGGGGGGGGGGGTGAATCAATGTTGGAGACTTTTTAATCCAATTAAACTTTTTATCCCTTCACCTCTTTGACCTATTATTATCTCAATTATCTTATTCTATTTCCCCTATCGCATGGAATAATATTAAATAATTAAAGACAAGAACATGATATTTTTAAAAGGTTCACTAATAAATAAGAGTATCTAGTACTTGGAATGGTATGGAAATAATACTAACCACACAACCACTATAAAATAATCATTTTAACATGGTTACAAAAAGTTAGAAATACCCTTTCAATTATAATGAATTATATTCAATTGATGGTGCATGTTTTATATCAATTGTTTGGATATTTATATAACCTCTAAAGGAAATATACTATTTGTTAAATATTTGTAACACCAATAAAGTCTTATACATTTTTAGACCTATTAGATTCCATAGTACTACTTTAATCTTCCACTCTTCACTTGTTACTTTATTAGTAGATGCAAGTAACTCTTCTTACTTATTCCTAGAATCAAACTAAAAGATGCACAATCTTCTTCTTCTATCAGTCACGATAATATGAATTTTTTGTGGACCAATGAACATTGAGTTTTCTATGGCCTAAATTATAATCAATTGATATCAATTTGGTCACCAAATATTCTTCTCTTCTTCTCACTTTTTTCTTCAGTGAAAAACCAACTGCATTGAGATATCTTCTTCTTCATCTTGATAGAATCACAAAATTCCTTTGTGATTATTAAATAGATGAAGATCATCTTAAATTAGAATCATCAAAATTATTCTTCCATGAATAATAATAAATATTTAATTGGGAACAATATATTCTTCTTTGACACACAATAATATGAAATTGTGTATTAGTGTATTATTCTCTTTCTTCAACACTCAATACCAACACATGAGTGTATCTATTTAATTTTATTATTCCTTGTGAAAATATAAACTTAGGTGCACGTTTAGTTTTTTCTTCATACAAAAAAACTACGTGTGTTTTATCTTCTCATTTCATTGTGTATCAACCAGGTACAAACACAGTTTTACTTTGCAAAATACAGTGGGGGTATTATACCCTAGCGCTGATTCACAAAAATATTCTCTGAGAATCACTACAAGAGTGAAAGTTTAACATGTGTGAGTTTCCACAAATCATATTCTTCATGAATCATGATGAGGGTATAAACACCTATCATGTGTACATGATATTTCTTATTTGAAAACTATAAACTATCCTGTATCCTCCACAGACTGCGCTGATTCCTCCGCGAAATGTCTTGCACCATGTAGAACGAGTGCTTTGTAGAAAAAATTTCCTTTGAGGAAAAACTTTCCTTTTCAAAAAACATTTTCTTTGCGGACAATGTTTCCTTCACAAACTACCTCTACTTTGCAGATGGATGATGCCTCCACAAACCATCGATGCTTCGCAGACAATCTAGGATTTGTAGTCTCTTTTCCTTTGTGAGGTACTGAGCCCCACAAAATCATTCTATGAACTATACCAATGAACTAATTATTTTGATAAGAAATGACCCCCCATGAACTATTTCCTCCTTCATATAAATGATCCCCCATGAACTATTTCCTCCTTCACAGAATCTTTCCTTGTGAGTTCTTCTCCTTCGCGGAATCCTCCCTCTCAATTTTCTTCAGAATTCCCCAAGTTTATTTTAGTAATGAATTTTTCTATTGAATTTTTCTCTTATTAATGATCATATTAGGGGTCTTTATATAGGAAAACAGTTCCACAAAACCCACTAATCTGAATTACCCATAACATCAATGTGGTGCACCCTTCATCATGAATTATGCTATGTGGTCAGCATAGTGCCTTTCTCCTTTGCAGAGACTAATGTCATATGAAAAAGAAAAACATTTTAAGATTATAAAATCACCACCTCTAATCTGCTAACGATGAGAATCCCTTGAACTATGAGCCTCCTTTGAACTGTTTCCCTACACGATCTGTGTAGCGTGCTTTGCGGTCCGCATATCACAACTATACAGAAATCTTTTCCAATTTTTCTTCACCATTCCACGTACCTCCTATGATGTTTATGAACATTACTTCAGGGTACATGAACTAAATTCCATGAACTCCTTTGAATAAAATATTCATTTACCATAAAAGAAACTACCTATTTTGAGGCCCAAAAATTTGGAAAACACCAGAAAATTGTGGCACCTTAAACATATTTTTTGACAACACCAACCATACTGATTCATGGTCTTCTGGATTAGTCAATAATAAAAAATTTATGAAATGTTAAAAATTCAACCATATTCTTCCAAAAATTACTTCTTCTTTCATCATGAACCTTATATGTCATTATATATAATCTTTGATCAATCACCTTTAGCATTGTCATATTTTCCAAGGAAAGTATTATAACTTCCCTATATTATTGCAACATCCTCCTTTCCAATAAAATCTAAATATGATTGGAAACAACTTTTCACCCCCTTTCCTTTATAATAATTTCATCAAAAGTTCTCCAAACAACTTATAATATTTTTCAAATACAAATTAAAAAATCATCGTTAGATTTAACTAGGAAAATTATTCAACCATAACATCTAATGTCACCTAATGAATCCATATAAATTCTACAGGAATCAACTTGAAACTAAAAGTATTGAAAAAATATTTCTTGGAATTATCAAAAATTGAGGAAATTATTCAATATTTATTAAATTTTGAACTACTTAATCATATTGACTGTAATGAGATCTTTTTATCTCATTGATCACCATTGACAACCAATGACAATCAATTGAAAAAATACTATCCATAATCAAAGTGGGATCTTCACTCCTATGTTTCTATATATACTACCAAACTTTTTTTGGTTAAAGATGGATGACATAAAAAATAATCTACATTCATCTAGCTTGAAAGGCCTTAAATTTACCAAGGAAAGAGACAAAGAAATTTCCAGGTTAAAACCTCAAAAAGGGAGGTCTGAAAAAAATAAAGTGTTTGAATGCTGGATATACACCTTGTGTGATCTTAGTAGAATTTTGTGCTTGAAAAGGAAAAGGAATAAAATTTATTTAGCTAAAAACCCATAAAGGGAAACCTGATGAAAATCTAAGTTATTTACTACTAAGTCTCCCCCATATGAGGCTTAAGAAATAGTTGGGGATAACGAGAAAGATAAAAAGTCTTATGGAATCCACTATATAACCCTAGTAAAAGTCGATCCATTCTCACTAGATCCATTATCTTAGGAAAAAGTTATATAATCCTTCATTTATCCTAATTAATTGGTTTGGATAATTGGTTATAAATGATTAAAGTTATAGTTTTAGGGTAATCAAGATCCCTTGAATATTTGAATCCTTATTTAAATCCTCCCATTCACGATATTTATCATATTGAGTCACCCATCTCCATATATAAATGGACCAAATCTAGTGTTTTAGTGATGACACACATTCTTATACCCTGATGTGAGAATTCATCTAGTAGGAATTGATGTTTATATCTGAATGAACCATATCTATTGTTATGATTATAGTATATATGCCTATACCCATCCATGTACACACATCCAAGAGGAAAGATATTTGAATCAAACATCTAGAAATCAAAATTTAATTAATTGTATTCAATATAATGTTCATGTGGATTCATTTATATTGATGTTACTCCTCATCATCTTCACAAATTATCATGATTAAGTGATAAATATAACACAAAAGACTTTAAATAGTGTCAACAAATGTCTTGTCATTTATTGGTGGAACTAGGAAGAGGAGGATCCATAAATCATTGTCTCTCTTTAGAAAGGATGGTGCATTACAAAGTTTTATCCACTAAGGACCAGAGTTCATTAATTGAAATCATAGCCTCATCAATCTAGTTATGAATCCTAGCTAGATTTACAACCTTAACCAACTAAGTAAGGCACAATTCTTATGATATAATAGTAATAATCACCCCCATGGCCTTATAATCCTCATCCAAACTCCAAATATTTGTGAATACTCATTTGGTTGTGTTCAAATATTGATGTAGGTGATCCCTTAAGGTCTCCCTTTTATCATATAGTAAAGGTTTACTACACACAACCTATTTATAGTGAGAGATTTCTTATAGTTCTATGGCTCAAAGATTATCCAAACATGCTATTGACTCTACCTTAGAGAGAAATTTTTGGGCATAATGCTCTTTTTCTCTACTCAATTAATCTATTTTACAACAACATGAAAGGTTTGATAATAAAAACCCTACATCCAAGAATCATGAATAGATAGTAAATATGGTGTAATTTTCTACATAGATCCTCCCTAGCGAATGGGCTTCTATATATTCTTCCATGCATGACATTGGAAGATATATTGAAATTCCAAGGACTCTTAGTTTTTATTAGAGTTTCTCTTGGAGTTTGGGATATATTTTAGGACCAAATCAATCAGTTAGATGATAAGGTCATCCCATTCTAATTTTTTTTTCATTGGGTCAACCCTAACCTTTAAGTTCTTTGGTAGTGGGAGCACAAGAATGTGAGCCACTATGAACCAGAACCTCATTTGTGATGACGGAACAACAGATGATATAAGTAATATAATAATGTTAAGGTATGTGTATTAAATCCAATGACAAGGTGGTATAGATACACACGTATATTTGTTGAAGCATATAACCTTGATATAGGAGACTCAATCATCAACATAGTCCCATATACTGGTACTATATGAGAATTTTTATCTCCAAATATAACTGAGAAACCTATTGTGTCTTGAAAAAATTTCATAATATCCAAACCATTGATGTATTGAACAAGGATATCCAAGTCAAGAAGATTAATGGAGGGACACTCATAGCCTGCTTCAAGTGGCTATAATGGGTTTACCACAACCAGTACTTGGGCCACCTAGTATTATGAATAGATACGTAAGATGGTTACAATCTCCCATAAGTGAATAAATTGAGGTATATTATATTAATACAATACTATATTAGTATAAAGTTTAGAAACAATAGATCATATATGGGAATGACCAGAAAAAGTAAGAGAAATTATGCTCATCTAGATCCTTATTTAACTTCCTAAACTCAGTTAAGGAAGAGTGGGTGTATTCCACTTAAAAGAGCTCCTCTATTATAGTTGTATCTTCAATGAGAGCTATTATCCCTTTTTAAAGAAAAAAAGTCATCAAGGTCAATAAAAGTGTAACTATTATACTCATTGGTCCTACCTGATCCATCTATGTAACAAACCAACTAGGGTTAACCAATAATGTCACCCAACTTGGCTTACTACAAGGCTCAGAGTGTGTTCTTTACTTCCATGTCTTGACAACATGAACCAGGTTATCATAAAATGAAACATGGGAAAATTAAAAATAACCATAAAGGTAGCATCCAAAAAGTAGATAAAAAGTTCTAGAGGAATAGACTAAAATACCATTAACATGGAACCCAAAGTAACCCATGGGTCCATCTATTCATGACTATATATCACCACCATCCCAAACCACTATAAGGAAATACAATCTAAGAGAGCCAAACTCTATTTGACACTCTTTCCTTTACCCATATCTTACAAAACCAAGTCTATAGTTTCAAATATGAAAAAATAGGGTGTGAGCACCAAATATTAGTAGGATAACACCAAAGAATCTATAAAATGTCTATCCACATATATATGTTAGTTATTTTATAAAATATATTTCTAAAACATTTCCAAAAGTAACCATTATCTATATAAAATCATCCTTTGGATTTCTTTTCAAAAATATTCCATATTATAATAAGCAAAGTAATATTAGATAACATAAATACAGAAGGCATAAGTAGATGAATAAAATAGGTTTCAAGCATAAATATCGATATCAAGTGGGAAAATAATCATATTAAATGAACATGAACATAATGTATCCATGAATCACCAAAGGGAAATCCATGACACGAGGGTATACACAACTAAGAAAAACAAGACAATATAAGTAAATCATAATGTTTAATAACCTATGATCCCCAATAAGGAAACCCACTATAATCCATGGCTTTCTGGGAACCTACCCTTGTGATAACTTATTATTCTAAGGTTTGTCTATGTTTAGCTTTTCTCCCTACCCCAAGGCCGCCTAATGTGATATATATATATATATATATATATATATCATCACTACATTTAAAGAAAACCATTCCCATATTTCATAAAACATTTTTTATAGCGATACCACACCTCTTCCATGCTTGAAAAACCATTTTAAATTTAAACCATCTTTAAGGCACTTTATCAAACACATCATGTTCATAAAATATAGTTTCTAAAGAAATCACATTTCAAAAACACTATCTATTTCTAAAAAAGATAAAAAATAAATTTATTAAACTAAAAACAATGGAAATAATCACAATAACACAAGTATTCCAAGGGATAGACAATAATATATAGACTCCTACCTCATGGTCAATGAAAACAACATTTCCTTTTAGACTAGTGATGGGAGAGGAATATATTGAATCCTTAAGAACCTAAATTTGATGAAAAAATAAATCCTCCCTATCCATGATATATATAGTGATATAGTTTAATAAGTCATAAAACAAATGGATAATAAGATAAGAAAATAGATTAGAAAGGATCCCTCTTATTGGACTACACCCAATGGAGATCTAAGCATTCATTTGACATGAAGATCCGCTAACAAGAAAAGGGAGAGATCCAAAATTATCACCAAGGAGCCTCTAGATCAATTAAAACCATATTAGGTTTATGAGTGTTAAATATTTATATATAGTTAAGAAAAATAGGTTTCATGAAACAACACATAAGGCTATGCCACAATGCATCCCAAAACAGCAAGGACTACGATGCAAGGGATTTGACCATGAGACAATGATGCATGGTCAAAATAACATTTTGAATCCATGAAATTATCAATAAAGTGATCCTATAAAAAAAGGGAAATGACTATTATGTAATGAATATCACAATACCATAAACTCTAATCCCTCACAAGGATACTACACCACAACCACTGCTCTATGACATAGTAACCCCAATATTGGGAGAACTACCCAGATTCCAACTTACATACCCTACAACATAGTTGAAACTCTATGATACTAATATGAACATATAAATAGAACCACCAAAACCAACCACCATATCATAGTTCCCCAACCATTCCATAGTCACAACCTTTACAATGAAATATAATCTTCATTCCATAATATCCAATTCCACTTGAAAAAACCAACTCAACTTCCAAAATTCACTTCTTCCAACCTATAAATGACCCAAAAATTAAAATGGAAAAAATAGGCTCCATACTTGATTAAATATATCAGAGTGTGATAATTATACCCACCATAAATTATTTTTATTCCTAGAAAGGATTAAGATCACAAACCTAAAAATAGATAAGACCATTGCTACATCATCAAGGCCTTGTGTTCCCATGTCTCATGGCTGTCCCTACCAAACTGAAATCTCACACAAACTAATGGGATTATCTTTCCACATAATACCTTATCCTGACTGCTATTATATGAATAGGAATTTCCATCACTGAGGTGTTAGGTTCAATTTCAAAATCTTCTCCTTGATCATGTGGGATGGATTTGGTTGGTGCTTTTTAGTTGGGAAACATGAAACACATCATAGATATAAGTCAAAAGAGTAGGTAAGTATAATCGATAATACAAATTCTTGAGTCACTCCACAATATAAAATGGATCGACATAATAAATTAATAACTTACCCCAAATCCCTAAACATCCATGCCCCAAATCAGGTAAAACTATGTAAAAAACCCAATTACCTACCTCAAATTTCAATGGAAGATGATTTTGATAAACATATGATTTCTAAAGAATCTGAGATATCTCCAACCTATTATTAATAAATTTTACAATATCAATCATCTATTTAATGATTTTTAGTCAAAATAAGGACTATTCTCTAATCTCTACCCAATAAATAGGCAATATTCCAGGCCACCCATACAAGGCCTCAAATGGATCCATCCTTATAGATACATAATAACTATTATTATATTAAAACTTTACTAAGGGAAGATATTTCTCCCATGATCCACTAAAGTCAATAACTAATTATTTAAGTATGTATACAAGAATATAGATTGTTTTCTTTGATTAACCATCTGTTCGGGGATGTTATTCCATGATAAAATTCAACTAAGAACCCATTGCTACCTGTAATACACTAAAAAATTGGGATTTTAATTGAGGATCCCTATCCCAAAATTATAGCCAATGTAACACCATGGAGTATAATAATCTACCATATATACAGGTGCCCATGATATTCTACCTTCTCCGACTCCTTAATAGGTAGGAAATGCATTGGTTTTGTGAGTCAATCTACTCACCCATATCAAATCCTTAACAATAAGAGTCCAAGGTATCCTAATCATGAATACCATGGCCATCTTATCCCATTTAAAAACTATAATGGTTAAAAGTCATAAAAATACCATATGCCTTTGATGTTCCCCCTTAATTCTTTGACACATAGACACCAATACACAAAATATATAATTGATCACCTCATTCTTGGCCACTAGTAATGAAATCTTAGGTCATGGTACATCCTGGTAGCTGTAAAGTGCAACAAAAACTATATTTATGTCCATTATCCATAAATTCCTATCTCAGGTATATTGGAACAACCATCGTACATCCGAAGCTCAAAATACCATCAGGAGACTGAGACTGCTCACCTGAGGTCACCCCACCATAAATAATCCTTCTAAAGAACTAATACTCGATATACTCATCCTATCCAAGTCGAATATGATTAGACATAGAAGATCCAAATTGAGAAAAAACTAGGAATACATGTCCATTAACTCCCCCTTCATCTAATATAATCTCAATCTTAGAGATTTATTAAATAAATCGTATGTAATAACCACCCAATCCTACAAAACTCTATATCTCAAAAAATTTTCTTAGCTACTCTGAAGACATAACAACCTAAATATTTTAAGGTTCCACTGAGATGCCTTTATTAGAAATCACATGGCACATAAAATTCACATCTTGAATCTAGAACTGGCATTTAAATAGCTTCCCATACATATGATAATCTTACAAGACCCCAAGTATGATATTAAAATACTTAGCATGATCCTAATTCAATTTGGAATAAAAAACGATATCATCCAAAAAACAACCACAAAATAATCTAAGAATCTACAGAAGGTTCCATTCATCAAATCCATCAACACTACATGAGAGTTGGTGAGGACAAACAACATGACTAGATACTCATAATGCCCATACCGACTCCTGAATGCCATTGTAGGAATATCATCCTCTCAGAACCTTAGCTAATGGTACCCTGGCATTAGATCTATTTTTAAAAATTACCGGGCTCCCTTCAGCTAATAAAAAAATTCATCAATCCTAGGAAATGGATATTTATTCTTAACCATCACCTGGTTAAGTTTTTGATAATCAACACAAAGTCAGAGAGTCCCGTATTCCTTCTTTACAAAGAGTATGGGTGATTCCCATGGTGAAATACTAGGATGAATAATTATATTAGCCTCATGATCCAAAAGGTAAATATTTAATTATTTCAATTTATTAGGTTCTATTTAGTATGAAGTTAAATAAATAAGCCTCATTACTAAAAGAAATTCTATAGTAAAACTGATTTCCCTATGATGTGGAAACCCAGATAAATCATTTAGAAACACTTTGGGATACTAACTCAACACCATAAGAAGAGTTCCACTAAGAAATATGTTAACAACATCAAGAAAAAACTTTGACAATTGGAATGATATTATCTCATAACTAGGGGAAATTAGAACTTCCCACCAGATCTAGGATCCCACTCACCTTGAAATATATGAGTAACTCTATTAGAGGAAAGAAAATATACCTAATGATGATAATAATTGATCTAGAATTTATATCTAATCATTAAATCCATGTAAATGTTGAGATAAAATATTTCAAGATCAATAAATAGAAAAACCCATACGGTTTCATAGTCAACAATCATCACCTAAAACACAAGACATCTAAAACCCTACTCTAACTTCTTTCCCAAAGGAGTGGAAATATTCATCACAAAAGGCATAAGCTTCGAAATCAAGACAAAAAAATTGATATTATTGGATGAGATAAAGGAATGAGTTTTATAAGTACCAAATACGACCTAACCATAAAAGATGAAATGAACACCGCACCTCTCAGGGTATCCGGTCCTGCCTCTAACTCCTCAGTTCGTATTGTACTACACATAGACATCCATATTCATTCTTCCCTTTATTTAAAACCTAAAAATAACCCTTAGAAAAAGGTTGATATCCCACCCAT
The DNA here is from genome assembly GCA_963277665.1 of Viscum album. NCBI lineage: Eukaryota > Viridiplantae > Streptophyta > Magnoliopsida > Santalales > Viscaceae > Viscum > Viscum album. The sequence goes on from OY728132.1 coordinate 1,887,203,479, forward strand.
TTTTCTATGTTAGATCTAAACTGAGATTCTATTTTGAAGGTGGATCCAGCTATACTTGTCGTGGATTCCCTCTCATAGAAATGTTGAAGATGGCCAGATTTCCCACATGTGCGACAAACCCTAGTGCTTTCTTATAATCAGGTTTTAGGTGTCACTTTCTTCTATATTATTAATGGACCACCTATCCTTTTCCTTACATCTAGTTCACACTCCTTCCACCACCTCCAAAATTTTCACCCCACTTTCTCTTCTAGTAAGATGATAAAATCTGGATAACTCATGTTGTTATTGTTTCTCTGAAGAGACCTATCTTCCCAGATATATCCGCCTCATCCATAACTTCCTTGTATGTGACCTATGATAATGTGGGTAAATAAATAATAATAAACATAGGCTAAATATATAGATTCAAACCCATCTAAAACCTCCATGCCATGAGATAGTCATTGAAAAAAATTTCCAAATACAACTCAACAAATCGAGTAGAATACTCCATGATAGAAAAATCTCCCTACTCAATAGTAAAAAATTACCAAACCTTCTCCAATATTAGTTTTTCAGGACAAAACTATTGATTAGAGGCTTTCTTTAAAGTAGTTTAGGTGATATCTTTGTGAAACTTGCCTTTTATAATAGATTCCTGACACTTCCTTCCTGATCACTCAATAATATATGTGGAAAAATCAACCTTGGATTTTTCCAGAGTTTTTTGACAGTATAAAATACTCTCAATCTTATAAATCCATTATTTTGATTTTTTAAGTCCCTTATCACCATGACAGATCTGTGGATGCTTTATGGTGAATTCCAAATCATTTTCCACCTTACCTTATAGTTCAACATTGGTGACTTGTACCGCAAACTAGATTGTTTATACTGTAGTTTCCACCCAATAATAGTCAACCAGAGGATTATACTATTTTCTTTCATAATAGATTACTCTCTAGAATTCAGAGATGTACTTATTAAATGAGATATATTATATAAAACAAAGAGGATAAAAACCATCAATAAAAAAATTCGATTCCTCCATTATAAACTAAGAACTAAATCCAAAAGTCTAAAATTATAAAATAGGATACAAGAGAACCTAAAAATTCTTTTAATAACTATATGTTCATCATGAAAGTGAGCTATCTATGCACACTCTCACACTACCACTTGATTTCTAACAAACCCATCTCTATTCTATCAATAACCCCAAGACACAAGATGATGATACACAAGCATCATCATAAGATTTAAAATTAACATGAGGATCTAATATTAATTTTCAATAGAAAAACCCCAGTCAGCCAATAATGTAATCGACTTGGCCTTCCACAAGGCCCAAAGCATATTCCCAATCACCATGGGCTGACAACAATCACCAGAGTATCATAAAAGAAATGTGGGAATAATTTCACCCTCTATAGACACATGTTAATATAGAAACAATTATAGTATCACAATAGATATCCAAATATACTTTTTAAAGAACCAGAATTTACATGTATTTTTTTAAATAAATGGGAATTTTAGGAGTCTGTGAAAATTGACAGAACATGATTCTGAGGCCCGGAGTGCCCAAAATGAATTTCTGAACTTTTGTTCGGGTACATTCAGTAAACGTGCGAGCGAGATTTTCTAAATTTTGAACCGGTTCTCAGAATTGAAATCTGAGGGCACCGTTGAACTCACAGCGCTGATATTTTCTTAAAGAGACATTCACCTTGACGATAGTTGGTCGAGGGTGGAAGTTAGTTTTTGGGGTTTCATGAATGAATAAAATAAAAATAAAGTTGTGTAGATTTTATTTTTATTTTATTTTTTAAAACCTCCATTTGGAAGTTGAGAAGTGGGGACCACCAGACCATAACCTCCCATGAGAGGTTATGGTTGTGGGGACCACCCAAGCCTAACCTCCCATGAGAGGTTATGGTGGTGGGGACCACCCGAGGCCTAAACCTCTCAACTCCCTCATTAAATGTGGTAGAGCCTCTTCAACTCCTCCAATATTAATTGTTCCAACCCTCCTCCACAATAATTAAGCCAACACATCATTTTAATTGTTCCAACCTATGACATTAATTTAACCCAATTTGAATTTTATGCCAACAAACATAATAGATCACATAATCTATTATTTTGGGGCTATTATTTCATTTTTGTGGAATTGGGAGAAATATATCTAATGAAGAATACGTTCTTCCATGAAGAATGCTCTCACCGACGAAGAATGACTTCGTTTATGAAGAACCAATGAACGAGCCTGGGATTAGAAGCGTGTGGCGGGCGCGATGAATGTCGATATCTTCACCTTCCTCTAACATGGGATGTCTTCATCTATGATGAATCGACGTCCATACTTCCTTCTCACGCCAACGTCAACGAACAACCCGAGGTAGGGGTTTATTGTGAATGATTATATTTTTTACCCATGTTCTTCCCATGTAAAACATGGAACACAGATCAACTTTATAATTAGTTGATCCACATATGTTTTCTTTTGCGGGAGGGTTTGATGTTCTTAATTATTGTTTATGTTGAGCCGTTTTCTACCACCCTAATGTGGAGGGTTTGGGCAAAAAAAACATGGCCTAACCCACCTCTGTCATTCTGCTTCTTTTGTGTGTTCTTCACAATGGAGGAATGTGGAAATGACGAACGAAGAGAGAGGCTGACTAAACCGGCCTCTGATGAAGGCACGATGCCCCGCCGCCCCACGGCTCTGCCGTTCACGACCTCCGCACCATACCGTCCTAGTAAATGTCATATCAGAGGCTGGAGTTGTAGTGGATCTAGCAAAGATTGAGGCGGTAGTTTCTTGGGAGCCACCCATGACTATGACGGAGGTGCAGAGTTTCCTGGGATTGGTTGGATACTACCAGAGGTTTGTGACAGATTTTCTAGAGTTTCAGAACCACTATCAGCCTTGACGAAGAAGGGGGAACCCTTTGTGTGGCCAGAGAGATGCCAGTAGAGTTTTCAGAAGCTAAGGAAAAGTATGACTAGTGCCCCCATCTTGAGGCTTTCAGAGGAGGGTGTAGGGTATGTAGTTTACTGCGACGCATCAGGGACCAAGCTCAGATGTGTCTTGATGCATTAGTGAGCAGTGATTGCATATGGTTCTTGATAGCTGAGAAAAAATGACCAGAACTACGCTACCCTTGAACTGGAGTTAGCAGTAATGGTCTTCGCCTTGAAGATATGGTGGCACTATCTGATGGGTGATCACTTTATAGTGTACTCTGATCACAAGAGTATCAGGTATATCTTCTCTTAGAAGGACCTGAACCTGAGAAAACGATGTTGTCTTGAGTTTCTCTAGGACTATGACTTCGAGATAGTCTATACTCCTAGGAAGGGGAATGTTGTTGCAGATGCACTCAGCAGGAGATCTGGTATACAATTTCTAGGCGAGGTGACAGAGCAGCTGGCTGCTTTACATATATCCTTTGTGGATAGAGACTGAGAAACTTTTCTTCAGTCTCTTATAGTCACTCCCGCACTCCTTCAGTGAGTCAGGGAGGCACAACGTGGGGACGCTTACTGCGAGACACAGCATGCTCAGATATCCACAGGACATGAACCTGATAGATTTTCTGAAGGTGGGGAACACATCATCCTCTTTAGAGGACGTACCATGGTACCAATGTCACTTCAGGAGAAAGTGTTGAGGGAGTTCCACACTTCCTTTTTAGCGGTACATCCAGTAGTTGTGAAGATGTACCAGGATCTCCGACGATACTACTAGTGGCCGGGAATGAAGAAAGCAGTAGTAGAGTTTTTTTCTTGGTGCCTCACTTGTCAGCAAGTGAAGGTGGAGCATCAGGTACCAGCAGGCCTGGTTCAGCCTTTGGAGGTCCTAGAGTGGAAGTGGGATGGGATATCCATGGACTTTGTGAAAGGAATTCCACATACATCCAAAGGCCATGATTCTATCTGGGTGATCGTTGATTGAATCACCAAGTCGGCCCACTTCCTATCGATCAGAGAGCAGGGTTCGGTAGAGAGCTTGGGATTCCTCTATATGCAGGAGATTGCATAGATACATGGAGTACCTTCGATGATTGTATATGATCGTGAAATATGTTTTACTTCCCAGCTATAGAAGGGGTTATAGGAGCCTTTCGAGACACAACTTTGTTTGAGCACCGCCTTCCATCCTTAGACAGATGGCCAGACTGAGCGGACCATTCAGACCCTTGAGGACATGTTGCATTATTGTGTCCTCGACTTCAGTCACAACTGGGAGGATCACTTACCTTTGGAGGAGTTTTTGTACAACAACAACTATCACTCCACCGTTGGGATGGCACATTTCAAGGTGCTATACGGGCGACCTTTCAAATACCCTTTGTGCTGGATTGACCCAGGGGAGTCTGTACTAGTGGGACCAGAGATGGTATGGGCTACCACAGAGAAAGTGCAGATCATCTAGGAGTGGATGAAGACTGCATAGAGCAGGTAGAAGTCTTATGCTGATAGGAGATGGAGACCTCTGGAGTTCGAGGATGGCGACCACGTCTTTTTATGGGTCTCACCTCGATGGGGTTTGCGGGGATTTGTCCAAGGCGGAAAGTTATCTCCGAGGTTCATCGGACCTTTTCAGGTCCTCAGCAGAGTTGGTGAGGTGTCTTACGGCTTAGATCTTCCACCTCAGTTGCACCGAGTTCACGACATCTTCCACGTACCATAGCTGAGGAGATACGTGAATGAACCTTCTCACATCACCGACCATGGAGAGTTAGACGTCGATGATGGGGTGACTTTTACGGAGGTTCCAGTAGATATTGAGGATCAACAAGAGTGGGTACTTCATGGACGATCGAGACCTTTGGTGCGCGTTCGCTGGAAGCATGGGAACCTCCAGGAGAACACATGGGAGTGGGAGGATCATATGCGTGCTCAGTACCCCTACTTGTTTACCTAGTTTGAGTTGTGGATTACAGGGACGTAGAGCCCTAAGGTGAGGAGAATGTAAAGACCCATGATTTCTATGTAATTTTTTTTAAATAAATGGGAATTTTACGAGTCCGCGAAAATTGGAGGCACGTGATTCCAAGGCCCGGAGTGCCCAAAATGAATTTCTGAACTTTATTTTGGGTACGTTCAGTAAACGTGCGAGCAGAATTTTCTAACTTTTGAACTGGTGCTTAGAATTGAAATCTGAGGGCACTGTGGAACTCGCCGCACCAGTATTCTCTTAAGGATACCTTCTATTTGACTGCAGTAGGTCGAGTGTAGAAGTTAACTTTTCACATATTCGTGAAAGAATAAAATAAAAATAAAAATTGAGTATCTTTATTTTTATTTTTATTCCATGTGGAAGTTGAGAAGTGGGGACCACCAGACCTAAACCTCCCATGAGAGATTATGATGGTGGGACCACCCAAACTAACCTCCCATGAGAGGTTATGGTGGTGGGGACCACCCGATGTATAAACCTCTTGAACTCCCTATTAAGTGGGGAGAAACCTCTTGAGCTCCCCACTTAATTATGCCAACCCTCCTCCAACATTTATTATGCCACCCTCCTTTAATTAATTTTGTGCCAACCTCACTAATTAATTAAGTGGAGCTAATATAATTAACCCAATTTGAATTTATGCCAACGAACATAATAGAACACATAATCTATTATTTTGGGGCTACCATTTCATTTTGGTAGAATTGGGAGAGGCGGATCGTTGGAAGAAAAGATCTCAAATGAAGAATGCCAATGAAGAATGCCTCTCCTTCGACGAATTCTTCTCCAAACTCCATCGAAGGATCCCCAATGACGTACGAACCGAAAATCGAGGAAAATGCCGATAACACCGATGTCCATCTTTTCCCAACGATTTGTCTTCTTCCTCGCGACCTCGTCGACATCATCAAGTGAACGAGGTATGGGTTTATTTGCGTGTGAATATTTTTTCCCATATTATTACCTTGGTTTCTTTTGAGATTTGGGAATGAAATGTTTTGGGAGGTTGTAAAGCTTGACATTTTTCTTTCATGTTCTTGTTGAGCCATATGCTACCACCTTAACGCGGAGGGTATGAGCCAAACCAACATGGCTTGACCCTTTAGAAAATCTTGTGGTGTTCTTTGTGATGGAGGAGGACAGAAACCATCCATGGTTGGGGCATGAGAATAGCGGAAAACACCACCACCATCCACGATGAAGGTGACGGCGTGGGCCGCCGCCCCGCGGCCGGACCACCGCCCCGTGATAGGAACTGCCGCCCCGCGGCCAGACCGCCGCCCCACGGCCGAACCGCTTTCCCCAGTCGAGCCGCCCCGTGGCATCGCGGCCTCACGACACTCTCCGCAGCCTCACGACCACCCATAGTCCTTCGCATCCCTTCACGGCCCCTCGCGGCTTGCCGAGCCGGGCCGCACTGCGGGTCGGGTCGTTCCGACCAGGTCAGACCGAACCTGGGTCCACTATGACCCATTTACTTTCTTTTGGCCATAATTTTGGCACCAGACATCCGTTTGATGAACCGTCAGCGGCACTGGAAATCTTGGAGTGAGACAGTCCCTTTGAGTATACCCCACTAGAGTTTTGGATTAAGTTGGGGAATAGCCAGGTTGGATCAAGCACAAATCCAATCGGCCCCCTAGGACTAAAAGGCTAATAACTCACAGACCGGGCGTTCGATTGACGTGTCGTCTGTTGTGTTAAGACCCCAATGACATGGAAGACATTCGATATAATTCTTTGTGGGACTTCGTGGAATTTTTAGTATCAAACAATAGCTTTTGGAGCAGATCCTCTCGGAGACGAGCGAGCATAGTGAGGGAACCCGGTGACTAGATGAGACTTGACGACTGCTGGCCATTTTGACTTGGAGTGACTTGACAGGCCCAGTGGGGAGTTCCTTGGTGATGCGGAAAACCCACGTTGGGGAGCTCCTTGGTGATGCGACAGTACTACGGTACTCGACAGGAGGAGTACCTCAATAGGCCATGAGGGGGAGAACCATGGTGATGCGGCAGACCCATGGTATTCGACAGGAGGAGTACCTCAACAATCCAAGGTTAGTGGGAAGCGCCTCTATGTGATGCAACATTCCTAATGTAATCGATAGAGGAGGAGTTCTCCAGCAGCTAAGGTGTTCGACGTTGTGAGTGGGAATGTTACTTGATACTACCCCTAGAATAAATCTGAGTGTGAGCTGAGTATCGTTATACTCACCCCTGCACTGGCTATGCTTGCACTTCATTGTGTTTGGTGCAGACGACAGACAACGCTAACTGAGGACGTGAGTACTAGGATTGGACGGTGCCCGGAGGTGGACCATACGGCGTGTTGATATGCAGAGGAGACAGACGAACGTGGAGTGCTGAGGAGGCAATCTGTACCTAACCTTTAGGTAGGATTCTCGGAGGAAGACCCAACAACTGACTTTCCCTTTTCTTCAATTGTATTGTATCACAGTTGTACTTGTACTTTCCTGTTGGGCTTGTATTCTAGCCCCTTTTACTTTCATCACTCTTTTGTTATACATCTTTACTTGGTGATTCGTATCCATCTGTGTGCTCGGTTGTGTGTGTTTACAGGTTATAAATACAATGTCTTCCCAGTTATAGGGAATTACGCCTTTGGTGCTAGTCATCAGCCCCTGGCCTATGGAAGGCGGGCTTGGGGTAGTCACGACACGAGCTCTGATATCCACAGGATAGACACCTGATGGATTTTCTGAAGGTGGGGAGCACATAATCCTCTTCATAGGACGTACCATAGTATGAGTGTCACTTCAGGAGGAAGTGTTGAGGGAGTTCCAAACTTCCCCTCTAGAGGTACATCTAGGAGTGGCGAAGATGTACCAGGATCTCCGATGACAGCACTAGTGGCTGGGAATGGAGAAAGCAGCAGTAGAGTTTGTCTTTAGATACCTCACTTTTCAGCAAGTGAAGGTAGAGAATCAGGTACCATCAGTCTTGGTTCAGCCTTTAGAGGTCCCACAGTGGAAGTGGCATGGGATATCCATGGACTTCGTGACAGGACTTCCAAGTACATTTAGGGGTCAGGACTCGATTTGGGTGATCATCGACCGACTCACCAAGTCGGCCCACTTCTTACTGATCAGAGAGCAGGGTTCAGTAGAGAGAATGAGATGCCTCTATGTGCAGGAGATTTTACGGATACATGGAGTACCCTCGACGATTGTCTCTGATCATGATGCACATTTTACTTCCCGGCTATGGAAGGGGTTGCAGGAGGCTTTCGGGACACAACTTCATTTGAGCACCACCTTCCATCCTCACACGGATGACCAGACTGAGAAGACCATTCAAACCCTCGAGGACATGATACGTGCATGGATCCTCAACTTCACTCACATATGGGAGGATCAATCGCCTTTGGTGGAGTTTGCATACAACAACAGCTATCAATCTACCATTGGGATGACATTTTCGAGGTGTTGTATGAAAGACCTTGCAGATCACCCTTGTGCCGGACTGACCCAAGGGAGTTAGTACTAGTGGGACCAGAGTTGGTATAGGCTACCATAGAGAAATTTCAGATCTTCCAGGAGTAGATGAAGACTGCATAGAGCAGGCAGAAGTCATATGCCGATAGGAGATGGAGACCTCTGGAGTTTGAGGATGGCAACCATGTCTTTCTATGGGTCTTACCTCGATGAGGTTTGCAGAGATTTGGCCGAGGTGGAAAGTTATCTTTGACATTCATTGGACCCTTTCAGGTCCTTCGTAGAGTTGGAAAGGTGGCATACCGCTTAGCTCTTCTACCTCAGTTACACCGGGTGCACGACGTCTTCCATGTATCCCTGCTGATGAGATACGTGCACGACCCTTATCACATGATCGACCATGGCGAGCTAGACATCGACGATGGGGAGACTTTTATGGAGGTTCCAGTAGAGATTGAGGATTTACAGTATCAGGTCTTTCATGGATGGTCGATACCTCTGGTGCGTATTCACTGGAAGCACGGGAACCTCCAGGAGAGCAAATGGGAATGGGAGGCTCAGATGCATGCTCATTACCCCCACTTGTTTACCTAGTTTGAGTTGTGGCTTATGGGGACGTAAAGACCTAAGGTGGGGAGAATATAACGACATATAATTTCCATGTAATTGTTTTTAAATAAATGGGAATTTTACGAGTCCATGAAACTTGACGGCGCATGAATCTGAGGCCCGGAGTGCCCGGAATGAATTTCTTAACTTTATTTCAGGTACATTCAGTAAACATATGAGCAGGTTTTTATAACTTTTAAACAGGTTCTCGAAATTGAAATATGAGGGCACCGTTGAACTCGTAGTGCTCGTATTCTCTTAAGGAGACTTTCACCTCGACGACAGTTGGTCGAGGGTGAAAGATATTTTTTTTGGGTTTTTCATGGAAATAATAAAATAAAATAATCACACATTTTATTTTATTTTGTTGTAACCACCCACTTGTGGATATTGTGGTGGTGGGGACCATAGGAGTTTTATTCTCCAAATTGAATGCTCGGTGGTGGGGACCACATAAGCTAGTAAAACCTCCCATGAGGGGTTATGGTGGTGGGGACCACCTGAGGCTTGAAACCCTCAAACTTCCTATTAAATATGGGGGAGCCTATTCAACTCCTCCAATATTTATTATGCCAACCCTCCCCCTTCAATTAATTAAACCATATCAATTAATTAAATGTTCCAATTTGAAATCATGCTAACATATTTTATTATATTGGCCATCTCTTCTTTTTGGTGGGTTGGGGGAAATTAATCGTTGGAAAAGGAAGGAGCCTTGGGAGAAAATATCTCCAATGAAGAATGCTCCACCGACGAAGAACACAGACTTTGACTACTTCCTCGGGACACCCTCCAAGGAGGAACGTCTTCGACTATGATGAAACGACGCATGAGACCAGGATTAGAGGTGTGTGGCGGATGAGATGAACTTCGACAACTTCATCTTCTTCCTTGCGACCTCGTCGACATCATCAAAAGAACGAGGTAGGGGTTTATTTATGAGTGATTTTATATTCCCACATTCTTTCCTTCTAAAACAAAAAACGTGGATCAACTCTCTATTTTAGATTGATCTGTGAATATTTTTCTTTTGCGGGATTGGGAATGAATAATTGCAGAAGCTTGAAGAGAGGGTGTTTGAATTATTTTTCCCTTACTCGTTCTTAATATTCTTGTGATTTAAGTATAATAGCCGCTTGCTACTACTCTAATGCGGAGAGTGAGGTCCAAACTAACATGACCCGTCCTCTTCGTAATTATTGTGTTATTTTGTGGTGTTCTTTGCAATGGTGGAAGATGATGACCAACCACGAAGGGGAACGAGAACGGCGGACGACACCACTGCTGGCCATGAAGAAGGTGACGGTGCTACTCCGCGGCCTTGCGACCACCGCTGCCCTGACCGAACCATCGTCGCGGCCTTGCTGCGCCGCATCGCCACACCATCCTGGCCGAACTGCTGCTGCTGCCTCACTGTGCTGCCCTAGTGGAACTACCGCCACGACCTCACCATGCCGCCCAGGCAGAGCTGCCCCGTGGCCAGCCGTGCCGGCACGACCTCCAGCGGATCTCTGCGGCACCCTCGTGGCCTCCGCGACCTCACGGCCTCCACGACCTCCATGGCCCCTCGCGGCCCTCCCATGCTGGACCACTAGGCCCGACCACCCAGCGCGGGCCGAGTCGAACCGGACCCAGGCCCACTATGACCCATTTACTTTCTTGGGCCATAAATTTGGCACCAGATTTCCGTTTGATGAACCGTAAGTGGTGCTTTAAATCTTGGAATGAAAAAAGTCCCTTTGAGTATACCCCACTGGAGTTTTGGATTAATATGGGGAACGATCAGGTTGGATCGAGCATGAATCCAACCTGGCCCCCAGGACTAAAAGGCTTATAACTCACAGACCGGGTGTCTTATTGACGTGTCGTCTGTTGCATTGAGACCCCTATGTCACGGAGGACCTTTGAGATGCTTCATCATGGGATTTCATGGAAGTTGGAGTATTGACTAGTATCTTTTAGAGGAGATCCTTATGAAGATGAGTGAGCATAGCGTGGGAACCCATTAGCTATATGAGACTTGATAACTACTGTCCATTTTGACTCGGAGTGACTTGAAAAGCCCAGTGGAGAGTGCCTCTGTGTGACGCGGCAGACCCACGGTGGGGAGCACCTTTGTGTGATGTGGCAGACCCACAGTACTCGATCGGAGGATTACCTCAGTAGGACACAAGGGGGAGAGCCTCTGTGTGACACGACATACCCATGGTAATCGACATGAGGAGTACCTCAACAAGTCACAAGGGAGAGAGCCTCTATGTGATGCAGCAGACCCATGGTGGGGAGTGCCTCTTTGTGATGCGGCAGACCCATGATACTCGACAGGAGGAGTACCTCAGTAGTACAAGATTAGTCTGAAGCGCCTCTTTGTTATGCGGCATGCCCACTATACTCGATAGAGAAGGGGTTATCTAGCAGCCGACATGTTCAACGATGTGGCTGAGGATGTTACTTGATACTACCCCTAGAATAAATCCTGGTGTGAGATGAGTTAGTACCTCTATGTTTTCCTCATGATTGAGATGGATTACTTGATAACTTAGGTATATGCATGGGCATATACCTAAGTAGGGTTATTTTTTGTTTTTTATACTTTGTGGTTTATCTTTGGAGTATTTTTTGAGACCTTGAGGGTATCAGGGTCCCTAATGAGTATCATTATACACACCCCTGCATGAGCTATGCCCGCACCTTGTTGTGTTGGATGCAGATGATGGACAACACTGACTGAGGCTGAGAGTACCAGGACTGGACAATGCCTAGAGGTGGACCATACAACATGACGATACGCAGAGGAGATAAGTATAAGTGGAGTTCTGAGGAGGCGATCTGTACCTACCCTTCAGGTAGGAACCTCAGAGGACGATCTAGTAGCTGTTTTTCTCTATCTGTTGTCTGTATCCAACACAACAAGGTACGGGCATAGCCCATGCAGGGGTGAGTATAACGATACTCAGTAGGGACCCTGAGACTCTCAAGGTCTCACAAAATCCACCAAGGATAAACCAAAAAGTATGAAAAACAATAGATAACCCCACTTAGGTATATACTCATACATATACCTAATTTATCAAGTAATCCATCTCAATCATGAGGAAAACACATAGGTACTGACTCAGCTCACACCAGGATTTATTCTAGGGGTAATATCAAGTAACATTCCCAGTCACAATGTTGAACACCTCGGCTGCTGGAGAACTCCTCCTCTATCGAGTACAGTGGGCCTACCGCGTCACATAGAGGCGCTTACCACTAACCTTGGACTAATGAGGTACTCCTCCTTTCGAGTACCATGGGTCTGCCACATCACCAAGGCGCTCCCCACTATGGGTCTGCCACATCACCAAGGCGCTCCCCCTCATGGACTGTTGTGGTACTCCTCCTATCGAGTACCGTGGGTCTACCGCATCACTAAGGCTCTCCCCACCATGGGTCTGCCATGTCACCAAGTTGCTCCCCACTAGGCCTATCAAGTCACTCTGAGTTGAAACAGTCAGCATTTGTCAAGTCTCATCCAGCACCCAGGTTCCTGCACTATGCTCGCTCATCTCCGAGAGGATCCACTCCACAATCTACTGGTCGATACTCCAACTGCCATGAAGTCCCACGAAGAAGTAACTCAAAGATCCGACACGTCATAGGGGTCTCAATGCAACATAAGACATGTCAATCAGACACCTGGTCTGTGAGTTATTAGCCTTTTAGTCCTGGGGCCTGGTTGGATTCGTGCTCGATCCAACTTGGTCATTCCCCATCTAAATTCAAAACTCCAGTGGGGTATACTCAAAAGGACCGACTCGCTCCATAGTTCCCAACTCTGCTAACGGTTCATCAAATGGACGTACGGTGCCAAAGTTATGGCTAAAAGAAGGTAAATGGGTCATAGTGGGCCTGTGTCCGGTCTGACCTGGTCGGACCGACCCGGCCTGGGCCAACCCGGCTCAGGTCGAACCAGCCTCACCCGCTGGGTCCATCCTAGCCCGTGAGGGCCGCGAGGGTGCTACGAGGGTGGCTTGGACAAGGGGTACGACAAGGGTATGAGGCGGCTCGACCAAGGGCGGCGTGAGACCGCATGGCGGTCGGGCCGCGGGGCGGCAGTTCGGGCATGGGGAGGTAGTCCGGTCGCGGGGCGGAACCTCGGGCGGCGGCAGCAGCAGATCAAGTGGTGGTAGTATCAGTGGCTCGTATGGTAAGGCGTGGAGGTCGCAGACACCAAAGCCGCGGGGCGGCGGGGCATCGTGCTGTCACCGGAAGCCAGTTTAGTCAGCCTCTCTCTTCATTCATCGTTGTCGCCTTCATCCATTATGAAGAACACACAGATGAAGCAGAATGATGGAGGGGGGGGGGGGGTCGGGCCATGTTTGTTTGTCCTGCACCCTCCATGTTAGGGCTGTAGAAAATGACTCAACATAAACAAGAATGAAGAACGTCAAACCCTCCCGCAATGATTATTATCTAAACCCATAAAAGAAAACATATGCGAATCAAATAATTAGAAAGTTGATCTGCATTCATTGTTTTAAAAGGGAAGAACATGGGTAAAATAAATAATCATTCACAATAAACCCCTACCTCGTTTTCTTGATGAAGTTGACAAGGTCTCAAGGAAGAAGATGAATCGTTGGGAAAAGATGGACGTCAGTGTCGTCGGCGTTTTCCTGTATTTTTGGTTCTTGCATTGTTGGAGATCCTTCGACGGAGTTTGGAGAAGAAATCGTCAAAGGAGTGGAATTCTTCATTGGTGTTCTTCATTAGAGATCTTTTCTCCCAAATCTCCTCCTCTCCCAATTCCAACAAAATGAAATGGTAGCCCCAAAATAATAGATTATGGGGTCTATTATGTTTGTTGGAATATAATTAAAATTGGGTTAATTAATCTCATAGGTTGGCACAATTAAAGTGGTGTGATGACTTAATTATTATGGAGGAGGGTTGTCACAATTAATATTGGAGGAGTTGAAGAGGCTCTCCCACATTTAATGAGGGAATTGATAGGTTTAGACCTCGGGTGGTCCCCACCACCATAACCTCTCATGGGAGGTTAGGCTCGTGTGGTCCCGACCACCATAACCTCTCATGGGAGGTTATGGTATGGTGGTCCCCACATCTCAACTTTCACATGGAGGTTTTAACAAATAAAATAAAAATAAAAGCTACACAACTTTATTTTTATTTTATTCATTCACGAAAAACCCAAAAACTAACTTCCACCCTCGACCAACTGCCGTCGAGGTGAATGTATCTTTAAGTGTATATCGGCGCTGTGAGTTCAACAGTGCCCTCATATTTCTATTTCGAGCATCGGTTCAAAATTTAGAAAAAAACCCACTCGTACGTTTACTGAACATACCCGAAAAAAAGTTTAGAAATTCATTTCGGGCACTCTGGGCCTTGGAATCACATGCCGTTAATTTTCGCGGACTCATAAAATTCCTATTAATTTTAAAAAAAATTACATGGAAATTCCAGGTCTTTACATTCTCTCCACCTCAGGGCTCTGCGTCCCCGTAATCCATAACTCAAACTAGGTAAACAAGTGGGGGTACTAAGAACGCATCTGATCCTATGGCTCCCATGTGCTCTCCTGGAGGTTCCCATGCTGCCAGCGAACACGCACCAGAGGTATAGACCATCCACGGAGGACCTGCTCCTATCAATCCTCAATCTCTACTGGAAACTCCATAAAAGTTGCCCCATCCTTGACATCCAGATCGCCATGGTCGATGATGTGAGAAGGGTCATGCACGTATCTCTTTAGCTGGGATACGTGGAAGATGTCATGCACCCGGTGCAACTAAGGTGGAAGAGCTAAGCGGTAAGCCACCTTGCCAACTCTGCTGAGGACCTGAAAAGGTCCGATGAACCTCAGAGATAACTTGACGCCTCATCCAAATATCCAAAAAACTCGTCGAGGTGAGACCCATAAAAAAAATGGTCGCTATCCTTGAACTCCAGAGGTCTCCGTCTCCTATCAGCATACGACTTCTTTCTACTCTGTGCAGTCTTCATCCGCTCCTGGATGATCTGCACCTTCTCTATGGTATCTCGTACCATCTCTAGTCCCATTAGTGCTGACTCCCCAGGGTCATTCCATCACAAAGGTGATCTGCAAGGTTGCCTATATAACGCCTCAAAAGGTGCCATCCCAATGGTGGAGTGATAGCTGTTTTTGTATGAAAATTACACCAAAGGAAATTGATCCTCCCAGCTGCGATCGAAGTCGAGGAAACTAGCATGCAACATGTTCTCGAGGTTCTGAATGGCCTGATCATTCTGGACATCCTTCTGAGGATGGAAGGTGGTGCTCAAATGAAGTGGCATCCCGAAAGCCTCCTACAACCCCTTCCATAGCCGGGAAGTAAAATGTGCATCACTATCGGAGATAATCATCGAAGTTACTCCATGTATCTGCACAATATCCTGCACATAGAGGCATCCCAAGCTCTCTACTGAACCCTGCTCTCTGATCGGTAGGAAGTGAGCCGACTTGGTGAGTCGGTCGACAATCACCCAAATTGAGTCATGAACCCTAGATGTACATGGAAGTCCTGTCATGAAGTACATGGATATCCCATCCCACTTCCACTCTGGGACCTCTAAAGGTTGAACCGAGCCTGCTGGTACCTAATGCTCCGCCTTCACTTGCTGACAAGTGAAGGATCGAGAGACAAAATCTGCAACTACTTTCTTCATTCCCGGCCACCAGTGCTGTTGTCGAGGGTCTTGATACATCTTCACCACTATTGTATGTACAACTAGAGGGGATGTGTGGAACTCCCTCAACACCTCCTCCTGAAGTGACACTAGTACCATGGTATATCCTATGAAGAGTATGATGTGCTCCCTACCTTTATAAAATCCATCAGGTGCCTATCCTGTGGATATCTGAGTACGTCGTTCCTTACAGTCAGTGTCCCCATGCTGCGCCTCCCTGAATTGTTGAAGAAGTGGGGGAGTAACTGTAAGATACTAAAGAAAAGTTTCTCCATCTCTATCTACAAAGGATATCTGCAAATCGGCCTGCTGCTCCATCACGTCGCCTAGTAGCTATATATCAGACCTCTTGCTGAGTGTATCTACTACAACGTTCCCCTTTCTAGGAGTATAGAATATCTCAAAGTCATAGTCCTGAAGGAACTCAATCCAACGTCGCTGTCTCAGGTTCAAGTCCTTTTGAGAGAAGATATACCTGAGACTCTTGTGATCAGAGTACACTATAAAACGCTCTCCTATCAGATAGTGTCACCACATCTTCAAGGAAAAGACCACTACTGCTAACTCCAGGTCATGGGTAGCGTAGTTCTACTCATCTCCTGAAAACTCTACTGGCATCTCTCCGACCACATGAAGGGTTTCCCATTCATTGTTAAGGCTGATAGTGGTGTTGCAACTCTGGAGAAATCTGGCACAAATCTCTGGTAGTATCCAACTAAACCCATGAAACTCTGTACCTCCATCACACTCCTGGGTGGATCCCAAGAAAGTACCACCTAAATCTTCGCTGGATCCACTGTAAATCCAGACTTTGATATGACATGTCCCAAAAAGTGAACCTCTAGGATCTAGAACTGGCACTTCGAGAGCTTACCATAAAGCTGGTGCTCTCAGAGTGTGTCCAGTACTACCCGCAAGTGATAGGCATGCTCCTCCTCAGTAGTCGAGTAGATCAGAATGTCATCGATGAAGATTTCAACAAAGCGATAAAGGTATGGCTGAAAGATCCTATTCATGAGTCCCATGAACACTTCTAGAGCGTTGGATACACCGAATGGCATAACCAAGAACTTGTAATGGCCATACCGACATCTGAAAGCCATCTTCTGCACATCCTCATCTCGCACTCTGAACTAGTGATAGCCTGATTTGAGGTCTATCTTCGAGAACAACCGTACTCCCTTCAACTGATTAAAGAGTTCATCAATCCTCAGGAGTGGGTATTTGTTCTTCACGGTCACCTGGTTCAGGCGCCGATAATCAAAACAAAGACTTAAGCTCCCATCTTCCTTCTTAGAAAACAAAATCAGGGCTGCCTAGGGAGAAACACTGGGCCAAATGAATCCCTTCCCCTGAAAGTCCTCTAGCTATACCCGCAGCTCAAGAAGCTCCATGAGAGTCTTCCGATACACTGGTGTAGATATCAGTGCCATATCGGGGTAGTGGCGGTAACATCTTGAATCGTTGCCCACCGCCAGCTGCATGGCCAGCTCCTGTTCCACGTCTTCCTGCTCCCTACGTACCTCCTTATTTGAACCTATTTCTCTACCTGGGCGGTCCTTCGACCATCTTCTGATCATCCATACGATGGGTCTGATAGTCATGAGCCATGTAGACCTGCCCTCCACATGTGAAACACTGCCCTCTATTGGTATAACTTACTCTGTCTCGGGTTTCCTGCACAATCAATCCTGAGTCATGCGGTCATCCACCTGTAGGTCTAGTCCTCTTGGACCTCTGTGACATCTGTCTGCTGCTAACTACAGAAGACTTCACTACGTGATGACTGGTAGTGGGTCTCACTGCTGGTGACTGCTCATCAAGGAAACTCTCCACCAAGAGGGCTCTCTCTGACACCCTGCCTGCATCGGGATGCTGAGTGAGATCATCAAAGCCCTGATATCCTACCTGATCCCCTGCTCAAAGGTTCGGTCCCTGAAGAAAGGGTCCCGCACCATATCGGTGGAGTAACGTGAGAGGTCAGTGAACCTAGATGAGTACTAAGCTACAATCATGCTTCCCTACTGCAGATGAAGAAGCTCCTGTATGTGAAATGCACGAAGAGTTGCTGGAACAAACTCTACCCGGAACAGGCTATCGAAGTCTTCCTAGAGAAGAGTCATGTCATCGTGAACTTAGAGCATCAAGAACCACCATCTTCTTGATTCTGCCTATAGAATGTTGGAAATAAGGATCACCATGAGATAAGATAGTGTTCCTACGATTCAGAAGAATCTCAGCACAGCCTCCAGCCAATCCTCAGCCGCTTGTGGGTCCATATCTCCCCCAAACTTGGATGACCTCTAGCACTGGAACTCATGCAACACAATTAAGAAGCGTGCACCATCTAATGCTAGGGCTGGTGGAATTAGTGGCCCAATGGGGAGTGGTACCACTAGTGCCTCTACTGGAAGAGGGCCCTGCATTGAGGCCTCATCGCTTGGTGGGATATCAGTGCGTACAACTCTCAGAACCCTAGTTGGCTATCTTCGTGGAGGCATACTAAAAAGAAACAGATGTTCCATGGTTTATAAGTTATACCTGGTGAGCTGACTCAAAGGGACCGACTCACTCCAAGGTTCCCAACACCACTAACGGTTCGTCAAATGGACGTCCGATGCCAAAGTTATGGCCAAAAGAAGGTAAATGGGTCATAGTGGGCCCAATTCTGGTATGACCCAGTCGAACTGACCCGAACCAACCCGGCCTGGGCCAACCAGGTTCGGGTTGAACCAGCCTGCCCCCTGGGTCTAGCTCAGCCTGCGCTGGGCGGCCCGACCCACTGGGTCCGGCCTGGCCTGCGAGGGCCTCGAGGGTGCCGCGAGGGCGGCTCAGCTGAGGGGTACCGTGAGGGCGCATGGTGGCTCAGCCCAGCTTAGGGCAGCTCGGCCGAGGGCAGTGTGAGACCGTGGGAGGGCTTGGCCATGAGGCGGTGGTCCGGCCGTGGGGAGGCGTTCCATCTGAGGGAGGTGGTCCGGCCGCGGGGCAGCGGTCCGGCCACGGGGCGGCGGTCCAGCCACAGGGAGGCTGTCCGACCGTGGGGCGGCGGTCTGGCCGCGGGGCAGCGGTCTGGCCACGGGGTGGAGGTCGGGCCGTGGGGCGGTTGGTACGACCGCGGGGCGGCGGTCCGTCTGGGGGGTGGCGCCTTGAGTAGTGGCGGTGGCAGCTCGTGCAACGGCAGTGTCAGCGGCTCGGACGGTAAGGCGTGGAGGTCACGGATGGTGGCGCCATGGGGCGGTGGGGTGTCGTGCCTTCGCCAGTGGCCGGTTTAGCCGACCTATCTCTTCGTTTGTCATTGTCGCCTTCATCCATTGCGAAGAGCACACAAAATAAGCAGAACAATGAGGGGGGGAGGGGGGGTCGAGCCATGTTTTTTTGGACCACACCCTCCACGTTAGGGAGGTAGAAAATGGATCAACATAAACAAGAATGAAATAGCATCAAACCCTCAGAGGAGTCAGCAATAGTAGGACCAGATATTGTACATGCTACTACAGAGAAGGTGGAGATCATCCAGGAGCAGATGAAGACTGCACAGAGCAGACAAAAGTAATATACTGATAGGAGATGGAGACCTCTGGAGTTCGATGATGTTGACCATGTCTTTTTATGGGTCTCACATCGACGAGTTTTGTGGAGATTTGGCCGAGGCAGCATGTTATCTCCGAGGTTCATCGGAACTTTTCAGGTCCTCAGCAGAGTTGGCGAGGAGGCTTACCACTTAGCTCTTCCACCTCAGGTGCATCGGGTGTCTAACATCTTCCACGTATCCTAGCTGAGGAGATACATGCATGACCCTTCTCACATCATCGACCATGGAGATATGGACATCAAGGATGAGGCGACTTTTACGGAGGTTCCAGTAGAGATTGAGGATCAACAGGAGAGGGTCCTTCATGGATGATCGATACCTCTGGTGTAAGTTCGCTGGAAGTATGAGAACCTACAGGAGAGAACATGGGAGCAGTAAGACCAGATGAATGCTCAATACCCCCACTTGTTTACCTAGTTTGAGTTTCGGCTTACAGGGACATAGAGCCCTGAGGTGGGGAGAATGTAAAGACCTATAATTTCCATGTATTTTTTTTAAAATAAATTGGAATTTTACGAGTCCGCAAAAATTGACGGCACGTGATTCCGAGGCCTAGAGTTCCCGGAATGAATTTATGAACTTTTTTTCAGGTACGTTTAGTAAATGTGTGTGCATGTTTTTATAACTTTTGAACCGGTGCTTGGAATTGAAATCTGAGGGCACTGTCGAACTCGCAGCGCTGATATTCACTTAAAGAGACGTTCAAATCGACGACAATTGGTTGAGGGTGGAAGTTAGTTTTTGGGTTTTTTGTGAATGAATAAAATATAAATAAAGTTGTGTAGATTTTATTTTTATTTTATTTGTTAAAACCTCCATGTGGAAGTTGAGAAGTGGGGACCACCAAACCTTAAACTCCCATGAGAGGTTATGGTGGTGGGGACCACCTGAGCCTAACCTCCCATGAGAGGTTATGGTTGTGGGGACCAACCGATGCCTAAACCTCTCAACTCCCTCATTAAATGTGGGAGAGCCTCTTCAACTACTCCAATATTAATTGTTACAACCCTCCTTCACAATAATTAAGCCAACGCACCACTTTAATTGTGCCATCCTATGACATTAATTTAACACAATTTGAATTTTATGCCAACAAACATAATAGATCAAATAATCTATTATTTTGGGGCTATCATTTCATTTTGGTGGAATTGGGAGAAAGATATCCAATGAAGAGTGCGTTCTTCCACGAAGAACGCTCTCACCAATGAAGAACACATTAGACTACGAAGAACTAATGAACGAGCCTAGGATCAGAAGTGTGTGGCAGGCGCAATGAACGCCGATATCTTCAACTTCCTCCAACGTGGGATGTCTTCATCTATGATGAATCGACGTCTGTACTTCCTTCTCATGCCAACATCATTAAACAACCTGAGGTAGGGGTTTATTGTGAATGATTATATTTTTTACCCATGTTATTCCCTTCTAAAACAAGGAACACTGATCAAATTTCTAATTAGTTGATCCGCATATGTTTTCTTTTGCGGGTTTAGAGAATAATCATTGCGGGAGGGTTTGACAATCTTCATTATTTTTTATATTGAGCCGTTTGCTACCGCACTAATGTAGAGGGTGCAGGCCAAAAAAACATGGCCCGAACCCCCTCTGTCGTTCTGCTTCTTTTGTGCGTTCTTCGCAATGGACGAAGGCGATGATGACGAATGAAGAGAGAGGTTGGCTAAACCGGCCACCGAAGAAGGCTCGACGCCCCACCGCCCCGCAGTTCCACTGTCTGTGACCTCCGCGCCTTACCGTCCGAGCCGCCAACGCCGTCGCTGCCCGAGCCGCCGCCGCTGCCTGAGCCACCACGCCACCGCCCAAGCCGCCGCTGCCGCCTCCCGAGGCCCCGCCCTGCGGCCGGACCGCCGCCCCACGACCAGAATGCCATGCAGTGGCCTAGCCACCCTGTAGTCTTGCACCGCCCTCGGCTGAGCCGCCCCAGGCCAGACCGAGCCGCCCCTGTGCCCTAGTGGTGCCCCTCGGTCAAGCCGCCCTCGTGGCCCTCCCAGGCTGGGCCGGACCTAGCGGGTCAGGCCAGTTTAACCCAAACCGGGTTGGCCTAGGCCAGGTCGGGCTGGGTCGGTCCGACCGGGTTGGACCAAACCTGGGCCCACTACGACCCATTTACCTTCTTTTGTCCATAACTTTGGCACCGAACGTCCGTTTGACGAACCATCAATGACGTTGGGAACCTTGGAGCAGGTCAGTCTCTTTGAGTGATAACCCACTGAGATTTGGATTGAGTTGGGGTATGGTCCAGTTGGATAGAGCACGAATTCAACCGGGGCCCCATAACTAAAAGACTAATAACACACAGACCGAGCGTCCGATTGACGCACAGTATGTTATGTTGATACCCCTATGATGTGGCAGACATTTGAGATACTTCTTTGTGGGACTTAGTGGTAGTTAAAGTATCTACCAATAGCTTGTGGAGAAGATCCTACCAAAGATGAGTGAGCATAGTGTGAGAACCCAGTGGCTAGCTGAGATTTGACGGCTACTGACCATTTCAACTCAGAGTGACTTGAAATGCCCAGTGGGGAGCACCTTGGTGATGTGGCAGACCCACGGTGGGGAGAACCTTGGTGACACGACATACCCATGGTACTTGACAGGAGGAGTACCTTAGCAGGCCACGAGGGGGAGCACCTTGGTGATGTGGCATACCCACGGTGGGGAGCACCTTGGTGATGCGGAAGACCCACGGTACTCGATAGGAGGAGTACCTCATCAGTCCAAGGTTAGTGGAAAGTGACTTTTTGTGATGCAGTAGGCCCACAATACTCGATAGAGGAGGAGTTCTCTAGAAGCTGAGGTTTTTGATGACGTGACTAAGGATGTTACTTGATACTACCCCTAGAATAAATCCTGGTGTGATCTGAGTCAGTACCACTGTGTTTTCCTCATGATTAAGATGGATTACTTGATAACTTAGGTATATGTATGGGCATATACCTAAGTAGGGTTATCTGTTGATTTCATAATTTTTTGTTTATCCTTGGTGGATTTTGTGAGACCTTGAGGGTCTTAGGGTCCCTACTGAGTATCATTATACTCACCCCAGAATGGGCTATGCCTACACTTCATTATGTTTGGTGTAGACGATGGACATCGTTGACTGAGGAAGTGAGTACTAGGACTGGATGATGCCTGGAGGTAGACCATACGACGTGTCGATATGTGAAGGAGACAGATGGACGTGGTGTGCTGAGGAGGCAATCTGTACCTACCCTTTAGGTAGGATCCTCATAGGACAACCCAACAACCGACTTTCTGTTTTATTCAGTTGTTTTTTATCACAGTTGTACTTGTACTTTCCAGTTCGGTTTATATTCTGGAACCTTTTACTTACTACACTCACTCTATTTACATTTAAGTTTACTTGTGTTCCTATCTTGCTATGTGCTTGGTTACGTGTGCTTATAGGTTTTAAAGGAAATTCCTTCCCAATTTTAGGGAATACGCCTTCGATTCTAGTCGTTAGCCCCTGGCCTATGGAAGGCGGGCTTGGGGTAGTCACGACATGGGCCCCAGGGGACGGTTTGTGACATACATCATATTTCAAAATAACAAAACCATAAAGGTAGCATCCAATAGATAGATAAAAAGGTCTAGATGAATAAATTGAAAGACCATTGAAATATAACCTGAAGCAACCCATGGGTAAATATCGTTGTGACTATATGTCACCACCATCCCAACCCATCCGAAGGCAATAAGATCTAGAAGAGATTTCCTCTACATAATGCTCTTTCCTTAACATGTATTGTGCAAAACCATGTCCAAAAAAACCAAATAAAAAATTAGGGTGTGACCACTAAATCTTAGTAAGATACCACCAAATAATCTATAAAATTCATGTCTACATTAATCTATCAGTTCTTTTATAAAATATATTTCTAAAATATTTACAAAAGAAATTATTATCTGTATAAAATAATCCTTTGGGTTTATTTTATATAACATGCTATATTCCAATAAGAAAATAAATATGAGATAACATAAATAAAAAAGGCATAATAACATGACTAAAATAGGTTTCAAGCATTAATATCCATATCAAGTGGGAAAATAAGCATATCAAATAAACATGTACATAATGTATCTATAAATCACCAAAGGAAAATATATGAAATGAGGGTGTACACAACTAATACAAACAAGAAACACTAGCTATAATAAGTGAATCCTAAAGAATAGTAACCTTGGTTCCCCATTAATGTAACTCACTAACATCCATGGAATCACAGGAATCTACCATAGTGATAGTTTACCCTCTAACGATTTTCCATGTTCAGATTTTCCTCATACTCCAATGTCTCAAAATGTGATATATATATATAATCATTACATTTAAATAAAAAAATGGAAACATTTCATAAAAAATTTCTATAGTGATTCTAGACCACTTATATGCTTGTAAATCCATTTTTAATTCAAACCATCTTTGAGTCACTTTATCAAACACATCATTTGTGTAAAATATAGTTTTTAAAGAAAAAACATTTTGAAAACACTTCTCATTTCCACTAAAGATAAAATAATCAATTTAATAAATCAATAAAAAATAAAATAATCACAAGAACACAAGTATACTAAGGTATATACCATATGATAGAGATACATACCTCAAGATCAATGAAAAACATTTCCTTTTAGACTGTCTACGAGAGAGGAAGAGATCAGATCCTTAAGAATCTAGATCCAATAAAAAAATAAATTCTCCTTGTCTATGATAAATATAATGATCTATTATTATAACACCATAAGTTTTTATTTAAAAATAAAACTATGTTCTATAGCATATACGAAACGCTACACCAAGCCTAAATAAATTGTGAAATATTATATTTTAAATATGACCGTTATAACCCAACTGTTAAATTTGGAGGGAATGAATTAGATTAAATTATTTATGAAATATATATAAATTTCCTACTCAATATTAATTTATCAATAAATTCTTAGAAAATAATCACTCAATTTTTAGTAAAGTTATTTTATTCTTCAAAAACAAGTTTTCTTAAAAAATGAATTTTATTTCATTTCATGAGTAAATATTATAATTAATTTCTGGAACTTTTGGAATTTTCATTTTATAAAGTGAATATAATTTTTGAAATAATCATATAAAAATTATCTTAGGATTAATTTTTTTATATTTTTCAGAAAAGTTTGATTTTTTAATGAGTTGTGAAAAATACTATTTTTTATTAATAAGTATTGTTTATAAAGTTTTTACAAAGTAATATTCTATTTTTGATTATTTTTAAAATTTAAATAGCTCATTTTTATTAAATATAATCCAATTATAGTCCTTTAAATGAATTTTAAACTTTAAATTGGTATAAAATATTTTTTATACATAAAAATTATCTTTTTAGAAAAACCTATTTTCACCGTGTTTTGTAGGTTTAATTTTAAAATTAAATTATTCCACTTTTGTGAATTGAATATTAAAAATGAATTAAATATTTTTAATTAAGAGGTCTAAATTTTGTAAATATGACCCTTTTATTTTTATTCATTATGAATAATAACTATAGTAAATAATTATCACCACAGTAAGGGTAAATCAAAAAATTAAGGATAAAAATAACATGATAAGGACTAAAAATTTATTCTAAAACTTGGATTTATCATATTTTATGAGTGTAGTTCTTCCATTTACATCCAATTATTTAATATATGGCCACTTGATTCCATATTTATTTGATTTTTTACTTTATAATAATTAATTAAAAATAAAGAAAAAATATCACTTTCTTGCTTTTAGTACCTATAATATTTTTTGATAAGAATAAAAAAAATAATGTTTTGTTAAAAATATTAATTTGAAAAATAAAATATTTTTTTTATCATGGTAATTTATTTATACTTTTTAGTGATGAAATAATTACCTTAAATTCTTGCATTATGCTAACACAACATTTATTTAATTTATAGAAAAAAATAAATGATTTTAAAATATTGAAACTAATATAATTTGAAATAATTACTATGTTATATGAAATTTTTAAATAAATATAACATGTTACTGATTTTAGGATGTATTATATTCTAATTTCATTACTTTCATGTTTTTTTCAAAGTTAAATTAAATTAATAGTTCCAAAAGTGCCCCTCCCCTCACTTATAAAAGGGAATCTCCTATCCTATTTTATTCACACTTAAAAATCCTTTTTATTCTACAAATACCTACTCAAATACCTTCATTAATTACACTAACATGTCCTAGAGTTATTTTTTTTATTTTAAAACCCTCATAGGAAGTCTTTTGGTGTAAACCTAAATAGGTTTGTCTAAAGAAGAGGTATCATCCTTAACCAATCATTTTTATCTTATTTCTTCTTCCAAATACCTAAAATATTATTAAACCCTGATTATATAATAAAATTAGTATCTTCCATATACTTAGATGTTATTATGTTAATTAAATTACCTACATCCATATCCACTTCCATCAAATGAGAAAGGAGGCCATCGTTCGTGTGTACGACGGGTTACCACCTAACAAACTGATTTAATTTGTTTTCCATAATCATATCTCATGACTATTTATAATGATGGATTTAATATATATATGTATATTATATTATTAAAGTATTTATCATTATTTAAAATTCATATATAATATATTTTCTTACCTCTCTATTCATTGACATATGATATTGTCGTTTATGTGTACACGTCGATTACCACCTCCACGAAGTGATGTGATTTTTTTCATTACTACATAACATTGATGGTATACATAAGTTTATTTAAATCATTTTGTAAAGGTAAAATAATGCTTACCTTCTTTTCTTCGTGATCATTGAAAAATGGAAATGTTACTCATGTGTACGTATGAACTACCATCTCTATGATTGTAATGTAGTTCAATTTTCATAACCACATTTCATATTTAGTTTTAAAATTATAATTTATATATAAAAATTATAATTATTTAATTATTATTATTCCAGAGATGATTAAATAATGACCTCATTGACCATAGTAAACATGTCGAAGTCATTTTATACTTATGAGCTGAATATCATCAAAACGTTCGGTGTGAACTTAAATGATTAAGTAACCAAATATTAAATAATAATGAATAAAATAAAAGGGATAATAAATTTAAAAAATTTATTAAGTAAGTAAATAATTACCATAATTATATTATTCAAGAAGATATAGAATGTACGTGATGATTCAGACTCAAGTTAACGGACTTTCTTTAAAAAAATCATCTTTTAAAGTTTCTCTTCCAACTCTTGTTATTTATTATCCATGTTATTATAAAGGATTAAAGAAAATTCTTAATTATGATTAAATGGATGATAAATTTCATTTTTTAACATATTTAACTTTATTTATAATATTTTAAAAAGTTAATATTATTAAGGTTTTACATAAGGCTAACTTTACATTAAAAACATCATTTTAAATGTTTTAAAGATTTATTATCTAAATATTTATCTTCCATGTCCATATTATTAAAATTATAGATTTATTTACATGAACATAAATAAAATATAAGGGAAATTTTATGTATCTTTTTAATTTCATTAAATGGTTTTCAAAATGAATCTTTTTTATGTACTTCATACAAAACGTTTTGAATTTCTTTATAAAAGATAAAAGAAATTATTTATTTTAATGTATACAACATCAATGAATTTTACCTCTTCCAGACCATTATTTTATATATGGAATTATTTATAATATCAAATTTTTTCTTCAATAAAAAAACCCTCTTTACCTTTGTTCTAAGAATTTAAAAAAATGGTTTTAATTGGAATTGATATTTTTATATCTTGAAATTTATTTCTTATAGGTGTAAGGATCTCTCTAAACCTACCTTTTTCTTTGGGTTATAACCATCTATCTCTCTCTCTCTATTTAATTTTTTTGAATAATTTTACATTCCTTATATATGTCTCTCAAATATATAACTATATTATTATCCCTTCCTTTGATGGGTTAATACATGATTTATGTTCTTTTCCCAAATTCATTCTTAATTAAATCTCCTTTGATTATGATATAAGGCAATATTATCAACCCATTTCATTCCAAGGGTAATTATTATGATATTTCCTTATGATTGTTTTCATTTTTTGGCACACATAATTATGAACATGTTATGATGGGTACACCCAAATAGCACTCTAACACATTGGGTATAGATTTTGTATCATGAGACATTATGTGTGGTATTAAGGAGTAAACCTAATCCACAATGGGACTCTATCCACCATGTGATTATATCTTGGAAATTAGCCTTAACTTATGTTTATGTCATTTATTGTGTTGCTACTACAATTGCCATATGCCCATGTTTTTTTGATACGATGTTAATTATGTTATGATTCTATGTAATAACTTATGATAATTCTCTTTTATGATATCATGTTATACCTTTAAATCACATGTTATGATTCCTTATCATGTTTATCCCCTTACTGATATTTTTTATGATTGTAACACATTTAACTTTTTTTCACAGGCTTTTAAGGATGATTAGGGATAAGGATGATTTTAAGATAAAAATTGTGATGATGTGTCATGAAAATAAATCTTATTACATCATAAAAGTTTTTTTTTTGTGAAAAAATGGGTACTAGGTTTAAGTTACCACTTTATGATATAATATTTATTTATGTAAGGTTGATGGATAGATTCTCTAAACCTATAAACTGTAAAGATTCTAAAATGTAAAAAAAAGAACTATTGACTTAAAACTCAAGATTATGTAATGTTTAAGGGTGGGTACTTATATTTGGTATCTAAGTAAAGGTTTAGATAAATTTGGTGATTAATAAATTTTAATGCGAGGTTAAATTAAGCGTTATAGATACCATCATGGTTTTATAAGTTTAAGGTTGATAAAAATTTTAAATTATTAGACACACCTTTTGAGGTTTTAAGTAATGCATGTCTAAGATTATTGGGAGATTTTTATGTTAATATAACCCTTGGATTTAGTATGGGTTTTAGTGAAAATTTTATTTGAGTAAGAAAACATTTACATTTTGTGGACATAAGTTTAAATGTATTGATAAACATTAGGGTTTATTTGATCTTTGAAATTGAGGTAATTATGGGTTATTAAAATTTTGGAACATATGTTCTATTTTATAAATATTCATGGTATTGAAAAGTTATTTTTTGATTAAGTGATTAATGTTATTTTAGAAAAAGATCACTATAATTTTAGGGAACCTTATATGACTAAGATAAATAGAATATTATGGTATTATACTTGAGTAATAAAGGTTAAATTATCTATTGGAAGCATATATGATTTTAATGTGGATTTATGGTGATTTAGGTTATTTATGGAAATGATTATCATATTTTGAAGATTATATGATTAAGGTGTATTCATTTTTTGACATATGACTTTATGAGTGACTAATGTTAATTAGGGAAATTTTTTAAATTAATATTAGAAGAATATATAATCAAATACTTCTGATTTTTGGGTTTAAAACTTGGTTGAGAATATTTTTAATAATTTTAAGGATAATAATTTATCGAATAATCTAAGTTGAACTTTGAGTTTTATTGTTGAGAATTTGGAGATTAATGTTGTATTTCATCATATGAAGGTTTATTCATTTTCAGAATTATCTTACCTTGTAATAACCATTTTGGTTTTGGTTAATATATAAATAAAGTAGGAATATATTTTTATCCTTTTTTTTGAATTATGTGATCAGTTAAAAATTGATTTTAGTGATTCAGGAATGAAAAAATCATCTTTAATTCTCATCGTTTGGAGAAAAAGATGAGATTATGGTGGAAATTGAATAAAGGAATAAATAATACTTATCAAGTAAGTATATTTCCACATGTTATTCATATAGTTGGTAAAGTTATTCCTTAACTTTACAAAAAGGATATCAAAACAAAAATGTTATCTTATTACCCTCATTTTTAATGAATTAATGGTTTTTTTCACACCTCAACGAATTATGGTTTTTAGTTTGTTAACTTTATCTTGATCATTAACTTTCTTATGATCAATGATCCATATTAATCTACATAACTATTTGGAAATTAATTTTTTCTATATGTCCATATTTTCACTTACCACTAATGTTATTTTATTTGGAAACCTAGTTATATAATGACCTTCATATTTTCTTTTCCTTTTTTTAGGAGAAGTATTTATTAACCCTTTCTAGGATGTGGGATTTCCAAAATAATATTTTTAGATATCAGAACCTTATTTACCAATAATTAGTTCAAAATGAAAGTATTCAATTTATTAAAATGGGGAAGAAGGTAACACCCCAAGATTAAAAAAAAACTATTTTTTATTGTGTATATAGAATGCAACACTAAGCCTAAATGAACCATACAATATTATTATTTAAATATGACCAGTATAGCCTATCTGTTAAATTGGAGGGTATGAATAGGATTAACTAATTTTTGAAATATATATAAAGGTCTTACTCAATATTAATTCATTAATAAATTATTACTAAATAATCACTCAATTTTTAGTAAAGTAATTTTATTCTTCAAAAATAAGTTTTCTTCAAAAATAAATTTTATTTCTTTTCATGATAAAAAATTATAATTAATTTCTGGAAATTTTAGAAATTTTATTTAATAAAAAGGATATAAAAGTTGAAATCATAGTATCAAAATTATATTATGATGAAATTTTGGGATTCTTTCTAAAAAGTTTTCTTTTCCAATGAATAGTGAAAAAATACTAGTTTTTATTGAAAACTCTAGTTTATCTTAAAGAGTTTACAAAGTAATATTATATTTTTGGATTGTTTTAAAATTTAATTTATTACATTTTATTAAATATAATCCAATTATAACATTTATAATGAATCATATACTTTAAATTTTTATAAATACATTTTTATACTTAAAAGTCATCTTTATGAAAAAACTGATTTTCATCTCATTTAATGGGTTTATTTTTAAATTAAATTTTGAAAATTATGTGAATTTTATTTTAAAAAATTAATTAAATATTTTTAATCCAGATTTAATTTTTTTTAAAAATTTCCCTTTTATTTTTATTCCTTATTATTAGTAATTATAGTAAATAATTATCATCGCCTTAAGAGTAATTCAGGTAATTAAGGTAAAAAATAATGTGATAAGAACTAAAAATTTACACTAAAAATCACCTTTATCCTATTTGATGAGTTTTGTTTGACCATTTCCATCAAAGTCTCTAATATATGTCTAATTTATTCCATATTTATTTGATTTTTTCCTTTATAATAATTAAGTAAAAGATAAAGTAAAAAATGACACTTTCTTGCTTTTAATATCTATACTATTTTGTGACATGGATAAAAATAACGTATATTCAGTTAAAAATAGTAATTTTAAATATAAATTAATTTTTTATCATGGTAATTTATTTATAAATTTTATTGATTAAATAATTACCTTAAATTCTTACAAAACACCAACATAATATTTATTTAATTAATCAAAAAATAAAATAAATGATATTAAAAATATTAAAACAATATAATTTGAAATAATTATTATGTTCCATGATTTTTAGATAAATATAACATTTTATTGATGTGGTAAAGGATTATATTTTAATTATATTTTTTTCATGTTGTTTTGAGAGTCAAAATAAATGAATAGTTCCAAAAATGACATTAATGATATTTTAAAATAATTAATATTTTATTAAATAATTAAAAATTCCTAAAAATACTATATTTGGCCATGTGATTGGGATATTGTTGAAAATATAAACCCATGGTCTATTTATTATCCAATTTTTCTTTTATAGTAACTATCTGGACTCCTAAAGAGTAAAAACATTGTTACCACGATAATTATCAAAAAAGGGTTAAGATGAGTTAAAAAGATATAGGGGTAAAAAACTAATATAAACTTGTTCCAATTTAATCAGATGAAATTATTTCTTCCCATATGCATCCTATATTTTAATTATATCATTTTAGATAATTTTTTCCATGAAAATTAATTTATACTAATTTGATATTTTAATAAATTCTAAAAGTGCCCCTCCCCTCACCTATAAAATGGAAAATCCTCTTCTATTTTCTCCACACAAAAAAATTATTTTGGTTCTACCAATACCTAACCAAATAACTTCCTCATATCCCTTACCATGTCATAGAGTTCTTTGTTTGATTAGAAAACCCTCATTGGAAGGCTTTTGGTGTAAACCTAAAGAGGTTGTCCGAAGAAGAGGTATCATTATTAATAAGGAATTTTTATTTTATTTATTATTTCAGCTCATTCAAATATTATTCAAACTTTATGATATAATAACATTAGTATCTCCCATATAATTATATATTATTATGTTAATTACATAACCTACACCTATCTCCTCTTCTGTCAAATGGGAAATGAAACCATTGTTCATGTGTATTGAGGACTACCAACTCATGAACCGATGTAATTCATTTTCTATAACCACATATCATGGATATTTTTGGTGGTGCATTTAATTTATATATATATATATTATATTTTATGACATATTTATCATTCTAGAAAATTAAGATATTATAAAGACCCTATATTTTCATACATAGATATCACATCTTGATAGAAGAATATTCATTATATTTCACAAATACATGAACAAGGACTATAATGGGTTAGTGACTTAGAATAATTTTAAATTTTTTTTAGAAAATATAAGTTTGGAAGAAAAATGGTTTTACTTCGAAGGGATAAATAAAGTCTATTTTTATTAAAAATATTCTTTTAAACTCCTTAGTACATAAAGAGAGGAAAATAAAGGGAAAACATGTATTCTCATGACATAACCATAGGAGAAGAAAATTCATGAGTTTATTAATATATAGATTATAATATTTCATCATTAAAATCATAAACATAAACAATCCCGATAAACGATGAGATTGTATCGTAAAATACTTACCACTTCGGTAACATTGATTCATAAGCCCCATTAGGAATAATATTAAATGAAACATAAAATATCATGATAGTAAATAAATTCATGATATTATATTTCAAAGGGAATGTATATACACCTCATAAAATAAAATATGTGCATAACATAACATATTTCCCAATCAAGACAAATTGAGACAAACATCCCTTACCGATTTGGTAACTTTTGAACCGTAAACCCCTTAAAAGAGAGATCCTAAAATTAATAAGTAAATAACCTTAAATTTAATGAGAATAATAATAAAATAAATTAATGGTTATTATATACATCACATAAATGAAACACATGGTGAATATAACATGTGTCTCACATAAAATAAAAGTGATATAGAAATCCCTTACCTTAAGTCTCAACTTCCTTCATAAAGGGTTGTAAATCCTATATAATAAATAAAAGTTTATTATAAATCTATTTTAAAAACATAATTATATATATCATATCATATATTATTAGATTATGACATTTTATTACCTATTTATTAACAATTCCATGGTAAAGTCATGGTTCGAGTAATATCTACTTTGTTTTTTGTGTATGTTTTGATTTTGTATTTCTAGTACTCTTAATTTGATCATTTTTACATAATATAAATAATTTTAACCATAATGTAAATATCATATATATTCATTATACATGTATTTATAATAATCTATAAAATTTATAGATATAAATTAAATACATTGTTCATAAAGACGGTAGGTCATACATATGCATGAACACTGTTTCCATTTTCTTGATGGATGAAATATAATAAAGGTAAATAATATATCACCATTATAGAATCATTTATATTTCATATATATCACATATATTCATTAAATTTATCTTAATTACATTATATTAAAAGCATTAGTGAAAAAATAACTACATCTCTTCGTGAGGTGGTAGTTCGCCAAACACACGAATGCCTTTATCGTATCCCCCAAAAAATATAAATTAAGAATGTATATTTGATATCATAATTAAATAAGTATAATTATTCTACATATATCATACACATTTATTTGATATATCTTTATTACTATCCAAGTAAAATAGAAATGAAAAATACATCACATCAGTTCGCAAGGCAGTAGTCTGCCGTACACACGAGCGACGATATTGTTTTTGAAAATGTTGAGAGGTAAGATGGTAAATGTGGTATTATAATTCCAGAGGTATAATAATATCATAAATATTATATATAAATTTTAAATACACAATTATATCCACCTATGAGTGGTGGAAATATAAAATGAATAACATCGATTTATGAGGCAGTAGTCCGCCGTACACATGAATAATGATTTCATATCCCATTTGATGAAAGAAGAGAAGGATTTGGGTTACTAAATTAAAATAATAACATATAAGTATATTTAATATAATGATGTTATTATATAAACCCGTTTTAATAATAATTGTAGGAGGTGTATGGAGAAATAAAAAAATGCTCGGTTAGGGTCGTTACCTCTTCTTCAGACAACTTCTTTTAGTTTACACCAAAAGGATTCTTGAGTTATATTTATGAAAAAATAAGTATTATATGGTGGGAGGAGGTAATTAAGAAATTTATTTGGTTATTTATTTTCCAAACCAAATGGTTTTGGATGTGTGAATAGAAGAGGAGAGTGTGTGGCCTTTTATAAGTGAGGTGAGTGGCACACTTGTAAAATTTGAAAAGAAAATGGTGTACCCACATTTTTCACATGCCAAATGGCTCCAAAATGATACATTATCAAAATTTATATGTCAAAAGGTATAAATATGGATATAAAATGGGTTTTAGACATGATTCTAGGTCATTTTACCCCTTATCCTTTTTAGTTTAACCCATGGTAAACCCATTTTCACCTTAACCACAATAATTAATATGTACTATTTTACTATTCATTATAGTTAAAAATTAAGTTGAAATTATTAGATAATATAAATTATAATGATTAAAACTATGAAATATATTTTTCAAAATTCCATTTGTATAAGTGGAAAATTTTAATTTAAAATTAAACCCGTGGATACGACTAGAAAGTGATTTTCAAGAGAGAAAATGTTTAAAAGTTTAAAAAGGTTTTATATAAAAATTCAACCTAAAATTGATTCCAATGAAATAAATTGGATTATTAGATATAAAATTTAACTAATTTAAATTTTAAAAACATATTAAAATAAAATTTATCTTGTAAAAGATTTGAATAAAAAGGAAGTTTTCAATAAAAACCAGTATTTGTCACTATTCGTTGAAAAATTAATCTTTTCAAAAAAATATAAAAAATTTATCCTAAGATAATTTTATGTATATTTAAAAAATTATTATTTTTTAAATAAATTTTCTCAAATTTATCAAACATTAATTTTAAAATAAGCCTGTAAAAGGCGACAATACTATTTTTTAGAAAAGTATAGTTTTTAAGCAGAAAATTAGATTTATTCTTATATATTATCTAAAAAAATACTATATAAGTTTTAAAAATTTTATTGAATATATAATATCTAAATTTTATTAAAATAATTCACCAAAAATCTATTTGTTTAATTTATTGAGGTAAAACATGTTTGTATGGATAAAAATAGTTTTTTTAGAAAAAGATTACCTTTATTTTAAAACAGTTTGTATTTTAATTTTTAATTAATTAGTCACCAAAGAATTCATTTGATTTACATTTAAAAACTATATATTTTCATAATTTAGTTAATCCTATTTATACTCATCATTCCAATATCTAAGAGATAACTATGATATTAAATAATATTTTTTTAATAGTAAGGTACGTTTTGTTTGAACTTGATGTTTCATGTAACGGAAGATAAAATCAGTGTTGCATGTAAAAAAAGCTTAAATAAATGTTGTTTGTAATAAAAAATATCAAAAAAGTTAATTTTTTTGAATTTTTTTCACAAAATCTTGGGGTGTTACGTTCTAACCCCCTTAAAATGAATTTCTACCTCAAAATTCATCACTTTGGTACCAATAATTAAGGATATTTTTACATAATTGTATCCTCAATTTTCCCACAATTTCCTTAGGATGGTGGTTTTTTCACAGAACTTTGACCAGGTGAGTGGTCTTGTTTTGTAGAAATTTCTCTATACGAACAAGAATCTCCACCATTTTTTCATCATAAGAAAGATCATGCTCCAACAGTATGAACTCTAAGTTTAGTACATGTGATGGATTAGGTATATACATCCTCAGGAGAGATATATGAAACACATTGTAAACCTATGTGAGGTTTGATGGAAGCACAAAAATATAAGCTATTGTCCTGATATGATCAAGTATTTCAAAGGGACCGATATACCTTGGGCATAGTTTACCCTTATTTATTCCATGGATAAATTCATAGAAACACCTTCTCACTAAATTAAACTTATATATAACATTGATGATTATCATTATAACTTTTATGTTGACTTTGTGATTCCCTCATGTGTTTATAAATGACTCTAATCCTCTCTACCATTTCATTAGCTAGCTCAGGTCCCAATATCTTTTATTCTATAACTTCATTCTATTACATTGGAGTTATACACTTCTTTCTATAGAGGGCTTCATAAGGAGAAATATGAATTCTTGAGTGAAAGCTATTACTATATCAAAATTCAACTAGATGAAATTGTTGATCCCAACCACCTTTGAAATACATAGAAAAAGTTCTTAGTATATCCTCTAGGGGTTGAATTGTTCTCTTAAACTGACTATATGTCTAGGGATGAAACATAGTGATGAAACTTTGCTCTGTATTTAGGGTCTACTGAATACTTCTCTAAAAATTTAAGGTAAACCTCAGACCCCAATCAGATACAATAGATTGTTGTTCTCCATGTAACCTTAACACTTCATTAATGTATATCTTATACAG
This sequence comes from Viscum album, assembly GCA_963277665.1. Lineage (NCBI taxonomy): Eukaryota > Viridiplantae > Streptophyta > Magnoliopsida > Santalales > Viscaceae > Viscum > Viscum album. The sequence goes on from OY728132.1 coordinate 1,887,239,596, forward strand.
CTTATCTAATGAGAAATATTCTCAGATAAAGATAAAGTGTGTGAATTCATAAGGTGATCAAATACAACCCATGTAGCATTATTCCCTTTATATGTCTTTGGTATTCTAATGATAAATCCCACAGTGATGCCTTCCCATTCCCTTTCTAGTATGGATAATTTTCATAACATCCATTTAGACCTTTTTCTCTTAGACTTGATTTACTGACATAATAATCACTGAGATACACACTCAACATTATCTCTCTTTATGTTATCCCACAAAAATTAATCTCTTATGTAGGATAGTGGTATTCATTATACCCTTGTTTCCCTTAAGTTATGGGTTTAAGCCCCATGGCCTTTCCAGATGATTTTTTTTCACGACTTACAAGTTATCCTTTTTAGAAAACAATATTAATAAGAAAATTATGAAATTTCAATAACCCATAATTACTTTAACATCAAATATAAGAAAAACCCTAATGGTTACCAATACCTTTAATCACATTTCCACAATGTGTAAAGGTATTAATCCTCAAAACTAAAGGGTTGTATTTCCATAAATGTCTCTCAAAATATCCTTAATATTAATAAAATATCATCCCACAAAACCTCAAAGTGGGTGTCTAAGACTTTAAACTTATGATCATAATTAAACTCATAAAACCATGATATTATTAATAACTCTTAAGTTAATCTTACATAAAGATATATATTCTTAAAAAATTAACACAATATTCAGATGTTTTCTGATTCTTATATATGAAATACCATTACTAAAATACTTCTACAAAATAGTTTATGAATCCAAATACATACAAACTTAAATACTTTCACTTAATTGGTTAGAATAACACATGTATTTTCATAGAATAGGAATTAACCATTAGTTTAGGTCATTGAATTAGATAATTCCCAAGTTCCGCATATAATATATAGAATTACTTGGAAACTAATTGCTCTATGGACTTGTAGAAAGCTAAATATTCATCATTACCACACAAAATTTTATAAAAGTACATTTTCATATTATTTGATGCATTAGTAATTTCACCTAAGTTTATGTTTTCAGTCATATATCATGCTAGATAATTAGGAATAATCACAATATATTTCTATTCAGTAATCATTCAATTTGGTTACTCATAATCACTGAATTTTCCATAACATTTAGTGTTAACATGATTCATTCTAGTTACAACCATTGAATAAAACCAAAAAGCATAGTATGAGTAATAATAATCATAGTGTGAAACCACATAATCAGAAGAAATCACTTATAGGATATCTAAATAATCATCTTATTTTAAATCTATGTCACTTTAGTCATAACCTAGGTCATTCATGGTCATTATTCAAATCCTTCATGATAGTTCATAAAGAATTTGTGAATTTATAAATCATATACCATAGGAGTGTCAAAAAAGGTGTACAATAAGGCTTGTTTTTTTTGCGCTCTTTGATTATAGAGTTTAAATCAGTGATCGTTTCTTGGAGTTATTACCCCTAGGTACCTCTGTGCCAAATCCACATCCATTTGTAGTATCAAGACATTAATGTAATTACTCTGAAATCACTCGATCCATCCTTTACCAAAATCCCATGAAATTTTCCTAGAATTTGAATCATCCTTATAATTATCCTTAGAAACATACTTAGATATATCCTTATAAATATCCCTAGGGATCTCACAATTTTTTTCTCATCCTAGTTTCTAAAGGTTAACTAAACCTTTCCTTTAATACCAACTATAATGACCATGGATTTTCAAACATAGATATCACATCTTAATAGATGAATATTCATTACATTTCAAAAATACATTCCAAAGTAAAATCAGGGTTTATTTCATATTTATAATGTTAAATCATTTTTGATTTTTTTTTATAAAACAAAGTTTTAGAAGAAAAATGGTTTTGACTGAAGGGAGAAATAAAGATGATTTTTTTAAAAAAAATATTTTGAACTCTTGAGTACAGAAGGAGAGGAAAATGAAGGAAAAACATTTATAATCCTAAAATAAATAAATTATAATACAATTAATTAGTTTATTAAGTGATATATTATAATATTTCATCATTAGAAGCATAAACATAAAAAAATGTGCTAAACTATGAGATTGTATCATAAAACACTGACCACTTTGGTAATATTGATTCATAGTAACCATGAAGGAATAAAATAAAATGAAACCAAAAATATAATTAAAATAAATAAATTCATGATATTACATGTCAAAGGGGCTATATATACACCTCATAAAATTAAATAGGTGAAAAAACATAACATATGTCCCTATGAAGACACATTGAGACAAAAATCCCTTACCGCTTTGGTAACTTTTGAACTCTAAACCCCATAAAAAATATATAAATAAATGAATAAGTAAATCCAAATAAATATAAGGATAATAATCATAAAATAAATTCTTGGTCAGTATATACACCATATAAATGAGACACATGGTGGATATGGAATGTGTCTCATAGAAAATAAAAGTGAGATGAAAATCCCTTACCTTAAGTATTGAATTCCTTTGTACACATTCAAAAAAACTATAAAATAAATATAAGTTTATTATAAATATTATAAATAACCATACTTATATATATCATATCATATATGATTTAATTATGACCTTTTATTACTTGTTTATTAACAATTTCATGTCAAAGTCATGTTTCTGGTAATAACCATTTTGTTTTTAATATATGTTTTCATTTAGTATTTCTGGTCCACTTACTTTGATCATGGTTAAATCATATACATAATTTTGAATATTATATAAACATGATATATATTAATTATATATGTATTTATAGTAATCCATATAATTTAGAGATAAAAAAATGAAATACACCATTCATGGAGACGTTAGACCATATGTACACATAAACACTGCTTTCATTTTCCTAATGGATAAAATAAAAGAATTTTAAATAATATATTAACATTTCGGAATAATTTTATTTCATATATATCACATATATTCATTAAATTTACCCTAATTACCTTCCATGTAAAGCATTAGTGAAAAGAAATCACATCACTTCACGAGATAATAGTCCATCGTATACACGAATGATGTTATTATATCCCCACACAGAATGGAAAGTAAGAAGGTATATTCAATATAATAATTAAATATGTATAATTATGTTACATATACCATATATATTCATTTAATATATCCTTATTACAATCCAAGTAAAACATAAATGAAAAATACATCACATTGGTTTGTGAGGCGGTAGTCCAGTATACACACAAGCAACATTATTGTTTTCCAATGGGTTGGGAGGTATAAAGTTAGATGTGGTATTATAATTATATAGGTATAATAATATCATAAATATCATATATAAACATTAAATACATCATTATATCCATCCATTATAGGTGGTTATGGGAAATGAATAACATCGTTTTGTGAGGCGGTAGTCTGCTGTACACATGAATAATGATTTTGTATCCCATTTGATAGAAGTGGAGAAGGATTTAGGTTATTAAATTAACATAATAAAACCTAAATATATTTAATATACTGAGGTTATTATATCATTATGGTTTAAAATTAATTTAAATATGTTTAGGAATAAATAAAATAAAATGCTCGGTTAGGGGTGTTACATCTTCTTCGGATAACTTCTTTTGGTTTTCACTAAAAAGATTCTTAGGTTGGATTTATGAACAAAATAAGGCTCCTAGTATGGGTTTAGGGAATTCAGGAAGTTATTTGGGTAGGTATTAAAAAACACAAAGGGTTTTTGAAGTGTTATAGGAGAGGATATGGGGTAGCCTTTTATAAGTGTGGTGATGGACACACTTGTAAGTTTTGAAAAGAAAATGGTGTACCCATTTTTTTCACATGCCAAATGGATAAAAAATGAGACATTATCGAACCATATAGGATATAAGGTATAAATATTTCTATAAAATATGTATTTTTCAAGTTTCTAGGTCATTTTCGCCTTATCATTTTTAGTTAACCCATAGTAAAACTATTTTCACCTTAACCGTAGTAATTAATTTTTACTTTTTTTTACTATTCATCATGGTAAAAAATTAATTTTGAATTATTAGATAATATAAATTATTTTTATTCCAAATAAATAATCCACTTTTTTCAAATTTAATTCATTGAATTGGAAATTTTTAATTTAAAACTAAACCTACATATGCAAATTGAAAGCGATTTTCCAAAGAGAAAGTGTTCCAAAGTTTGAAAAGTTTTTATATAAAAATTCCATATGAAATTCATTAAAATAAACCAAATTAGATTAATAGATATATAATTGAATTAATTTTACTTTTTAAAACCATAATAAAATAAAATTTATATTATAAATAATTTTAATGAAAATGATGTTTTTAATAAAAATCGGTATTTTTCAATATTCATAAAAAATTAATATTTTTAGAAAAATACAAAAAATTAACCCTAAGATAATTTTTACATACATATTTCAAAAATTATGTTTATTTTTTAAAATAGTTTTTCTAAAATTGGAAAAATTAATTTTAAAATAAGTGCGCAAAGGTCTATAATAATGCTTTTTAGAAAAACACAACTTTTAAGTGTAAAATTTGATTAATTATTATCTCTTATCTAAAAAATTTAAGATTAATGTTAAATTTTTTATTGAATATATAATATATAAATTTTATTAAAATAATTCACCAAAAATTTATTTTTTTTAATTTATTGAGGTAAAATGTGTTTGTGTCCATAAAAATAGTCTTTTCAGAAAAAGATTTCCTTTATTTTCAAAAAGTTTTTATTTTTATTTGTAATTAATTAGTCACAAATAATTAATTTAAGATACATGTGTAAACCATATATTTTCATAATTTATTCAATCCTATTAATACTATACATTCCTATGTCTAAGAGACAACTTTCATATTAAATAGTATGTCACATTTAGTTTAAACTCAGTGTTGTGTATGACGCAAGCTAAAATCAGTGTTGCGTGTAATGAAAGATAAAATAAGTATTTAATGTAATGAAAAATATATAAAAAATTAAATTTATTTGAAAAAAAATCACAAAATCTTAAAGTGTTACATATATCATATATTTTATTAACTTTTTATTCATTGAAATATCATAACATCATTCATGTGTGTGGATTACCACCTCCACAAAGAGATGCGATTATTTTTTCATTACCAAATAACATGGATGATATATATAAGTGAATTTAATGAAATAATATTATATTTATAATATAATTATAATTATATAAATATAAAACAAAACTTACCTTATTTCTTTCATGATCATTGAAAAATGGAACTGTTACTCATGCATGCGTACGATATACCATCTCTATGATTGTAACATAGTTATTTTTTCATAAAAATATTTCATGGATAGTTTTAAAATTATAATTTATGTATAAAAATGGAAATTATTTTATGATTATTAATTTGGATGTTATGAAATAATTACCTCATTGACCATAGTTAACCTGCTAAATCCATTTTGGACTTATGAGCTGAATATCATCAAAACATCCAACATGAACTTAAATGATTACATAATTGAATATAAAATGATAATAAATAAAATAAAAGTGATAATAAAATTTAAAATGGTTCTTAATAAAGTAAATAATCAACATAATTTTATTATTATGGAAGTTAAATAATGTATGCGATGTGTCAGAATCATGGTAAGAGACTTTCTTGTAAAAAATCCTCTTTTAAAGTTTCCCTTCCAACTATTTTTTCTTCCATGTCCGTGTTATTATAAAGGATTCAAGAAAATTATTAATTACAATGAAATTGATTCTAAATGTCATTTTTTACAATATTTAACTTTATTTACAATATTTTAAAAATGGAATATTTTTAAGGTTTTATATAAGGGAAACATCACTTTTAAAAACCTTATTTTAAATGTTTTAAGGATTTATTTTATAAATATTTCCCTTACAAGTATACATTATTAAAATTATTGATGTATTTATATGGATATAAATAAAATATAAAGTAAATTTTATGTATCTTTTTACTTTCTTTCAAAGGTTTTCAAAAGAAATATCTTTATGTATTTTATATGGAACGTTTTGACTTTCTTTATAAAAGACAAAAGGAATGTTTTATTTTAAAATATATAGCATCAACGGATTTTACCACCACCACAACCATTATTTGATATTTGTATTTATTTATAATCTTCCATGTTTTCTTCAATAAAAAACACTCTTTCCCTTTGTTCTAAGTATTTTCAAAAAGGGGTTTAAATGGAATGAATATTTTAATTTTAGGAAATGTTTTTCTTTTTGGAGTAAGGATCTATATGAACCACCCTTTTTCTTTTGGTTATAACCATTCTCTCAATAACTCACTTTATCTCTCTCTCTATAATGTCATGGAATTCTTCTAAATTCTGTATATATGTCTCTCACACATATACCTAACTTATTATTCCTTCCTTTGATGGGGTAATACATGAATTATGTCCATTTCTCGAATGCTTTCTTAATGAAATATCTTTTTATTATGATATGAGACAGAATTATGTAACCCATTTCATTCCATGGGTAATTATTATGATATTTCCTTATAATTGATTTCCTTTTGTGGGACAAATAATCATGAACATTTTATGACGACTATGCCCAGATAGTGCTAAAATGCATTGGGTGAATATTTTGTCTCATGAGACATTATTTTTTGTATTAGGGTGTAAACCTAATACACTATGGTACTCTGTTCACCATGTGATGTTGTATTAGAATTTAACCTTGACTTATTCTTATTTCATATTTTTTGTTGCTACCACAATTACTGTGTTGCCATATTCTTATGATACCATGTTTATTATGTTATGATTCAATGTAATTAATCATGAGACTTCTCTTCTATGATATCATGTTGTACATTTGACTTTCATGTTATGATTCATTATCATGCATATTCCCTTATTGAGATTTTTTATGATCATCCCACATTTTAAAATGTTTTTCATAGGATTTTAAGGTTGAGTATGGAAAAGGATGAGGTCAAGATGAAATTTTTGATGATTTTTCCTGAAAAGAAAACTTGTTACATCATTGAAGTTTTGTTTTGTGGAAAAAATTGATACTAAGTGGAAGTGTCCAATTTGTGATTTAATATTTATTTATATAAGGGTGATTTCCTAATTCACTGAAACTCTAAACCATGAATATCCTCAAATGTAAAAAAAATAAATGAATTATCAACTTAAATATCAATATTATGTAATGTTTAAGTCCATGTTCTTATAAGTCTCATAAGTAATCAAATGCATCGAGAAGAAGAGAAGAAAATATATTGGAAAGTATCCCTCTTATCAGAATACACCCAATGAAGATCCAAGATTTTAACTGTCATGAATACCTTTCAATAAGAAAATGGAGAGATCTAAAATCATCATCAAGGGGCCACTAGATCAATGAAAACTGTATTATGACCAAGATGGTCAGATATTTATAGTTAGTATAGAAAAATAGGCATCAAAATACAATACATAGGGCTATGTCACAATGCATCCCAAGATGCTAAGGACTATGATATAATAGAGATGGTCATACTATAGTGGTTCCTAGTTAAAATTGCATCTGGAATCAATGTAGTGGTCAATGAAGAGATCCTATAAACTAATGGAATGGACTATGACACAATGACCATCACTACAGTTCATCATTGAATCCCTCACTTGAAAATTATGCTGCAACCACCGCTCTATGGTGTAGTGACCTTGGTATGGGAATAACTACCCAAATTACACCTTCCATCTTCTACACCATATCTGAATCCATGATGAAGCTATTCCAAAATAACTAAGACCAATAAAACTAGACACCTCACCATAGTTCCATAACCACACCATAGTCACAACCTTCATGATGAAAAACAAGCTCTATACCGTAGTATCAATTTTTTTACTTAAAAAGAAAAATCAATTTCCAAAATTCACATCTCTTGAACTATGTATTAACTAAAAATAAAAAAAAATAAAAAAAGGTGTTCCAAACTTTATTCCATAAGCTATGGTGTAAAAATATTCCCCACCACTTGCAAGTATGGTTATAACTAGTTTACATTCCCTCCATCGTAATCACAACTCTTTCTATAACAGGAGGTCACGATTCATCCTGAGTTTCCCCTCCAATGGCCTCTTAAATAACCTCAAATGGATTCCTCTAATATATGTGATATTATTATCAAATAATCATGATATAAATTTCTAATTATATATTTTAAAGTTAAGACTAATCTTGAAGGATGACATATCTCACCAGTCCGAATATGCTTGTCTAAAATCTTAACACTCAACTGATGCCTGACTAGAAGCAGTGGGGTATCTAGATTTTCTCTAAAAGAATAGGGGTAAATTTATGATAAGTAGGAAAGTGGTTTTATTTTATGAACTATATTCATTTCAATTTCCTCAAATGATATCTCTTCATCCCTAAGTCTGGTTTATTCTTCAACACCCATCAGGGTCCACTTACGGTACATCGTAGAGATGTCATGGGGATGACCGTAATATTTATTCAATATAAGGGAGAAAATTAATATTATCAGAAGGAACTTGATTGTAAAATAAAATATTCATAAATAGTAACAATGAAATTTTATCCTTAGGGTTTAAAAATTCATTCCATTCATCATCCTGAGATTAGTTGATAACTCCTTCAATATTTCCTTAGGTTCTTATATCTTGTAGCCGCTTTATGGCAGGAACCTCTTTATCAATGGAGAATACTAACATCTCTAGATATAATATAAGTTATATAAATTCAATATGTATTTCCTAAAGGTTCATGTATGAGAGTTCAATAATGTTTTCAACCCGGGGAAGATAGATACCACCTTGATGGGTATCCCATAAGTTTGTGGTGTTCGTAGTCACATGCCATTTTTACTAGAAGTGGGTGACCTTAGGATATCTATAGTCATATGGGGAACCATACAAACATATTATAGGTCTTTAGGAGAACTCATGATCCTTTTGTTTTAGTCAATTTTTGGACCTTTCATCTACAACTAGAGCACTACTATGTGGTCACTAGCTTGATCGCCTTGGATTCAACTCTAGATGTGATGGATCTTCAATACGAAGTTTTTGAGAGGCCCGTGGTCAGGGTTGATAGGAAATATCATAAGGATCATAAACCTATAAAGTATCTCCCTTATTATAATACTACCTATAAACCCTCTTATATTATTGTATGTGCGTAGTGGAATAAAAAACGAATAAAATTTGGAAGAATTTATGTGTAAACAAAAACCCAATTTAAATTAAAAATGAAAAACATTAATTTATTACAATCCCCGTTTTCAATACATACTTGACATGAAAATAAAATCACCCCAAAATTCTATCCATGAGTGGTATAATAAATGCAAATAAAATAAAATTCTGAAAGAAAATGGTGAAGAAGGCCTGATGGAGGACTTTGTAGAGCGCAACACCTCACCCCATAGCTATAGTCTTCAATCCAATTTTGTAAAGCTCCCCTAGCCTTGATTTTATAGTTAAAAATGGACCACAAGGTGGTATAACTATAGTAAAGTCATTCAATGAATCTCTTTATGTCAACTCAGGGAGTTTTGAGTTAATTATACATGGGCCTTAGTCAAAATTGTCCAAAAATCAGACATTTATGGATTTGGATGCCACGTGTCATGACATAACACATAATGTTACTACATAATAAATCATGATTTTCATCCTCATATTTTTTTTCATCATTTATTAATCTCATTGTGCATTTATAAAAAATTTCATGACATGAATAGTAGATTCAAAACATGAATTATCATTTTACAGCATTTTTGGATTCATTTATACTTTAATCTTCAACTACGAGCTTCATGCTTCAGACTTAATCTATCCCATGAAGGGGATAATCATTTTCATCATTAATTTTATTCACCATTTTTTACCCCTTTTAATTATTTTCACATTTAAACTTCCACAAGTGAATAAGAAAAAAAATATTGGTAAGATTAATCAATATAATTATTTAAATCATTGTTTAAAATTAAATTATTTATGCATGGAATGTAGACATCAAATCCCCATACACTTAAACTCAGTATTTTACTCAATAATTAAGTCCCATAAAATTAAAAAGGATGACCACTTTACCATAATTTAAATATAAACTTCAATAAAATCAATTGATTAAATGGGAAATTAAGTTTTCAACCATCACATGGAAAAAAAGTCAAAAAATCTTCACTTTTCAAAGAAAAAATTCAACCATTTATTTTAATTTTTATCTTTTTAATTAATAATGAATCTTAATTAGTCTATCAATATTTTTCAATTTATTTTCAATGTACATGAAACTTTCAATTTACCTCACTTTTAATTTTTTCACTCACCATCAAGGTATAAATGTAAATTGAATATTGCGCATACCTAAAATCATTATTCTTTCCATAGGATTAAAATGAATATACTTTCACCAACTCATAGATACAAAATAAAAATTAATAATGAGGGATTCACATTAGGTTCAAATAACTCTGAGGGTTTTGAGTAGGTGGGAAGATGATGTAAAAATCAATAAAGTTAAAAAAGGATATTAATCTCTAAACTAAATTGCATTATAATCAATAAGAACTCTATGAAAAATACTTCCTTTAAAAATGCATCTTCCCTTATCCTAAATCTCAAAGTAAGGCCACAAATCAATGAAGTATAATGAAAAATTCACCCTCTTTAATTATATATATATATTGGAAGTTTATTTAGGAGAAGTCTCACATCCAACACCTAATCCCAATTAATAAAAATTATTGGTCAAGTAAATGGTTGTTTTCACCCTCACAAACAAAAAATCAAACACAAACACACACACATATATATTATTTTTCTTAAATTTTTATCTCTTTTTTTAAAGAGGAATTGAAATAAAGTACAGTACATAAAAAATCATGAACCTTCCCAAATTACCATGGAAACCCTCCCACACTTATTCGTTAAAAAATGTGAATCCCTTTCACCATGTTTTTGTCCCTATCACACTAATTTTTGATAATCTTGAAAAATATATATAGTAGGGTAGAAAATAAAAAAAATCATTTATTATGGATCTTCCCTAACAAGGATATTCATGGACTCTAGGTGATTATAAAGGATTAATGTAAAGGTTATTCTTAGGATATGGGCTAACAAAAATATTCCTCGATCATATTAAATGTGAATTTTTGAAATCATGGCTTTGACAAGATGAAATGAAATTTCTAGAAGAAATCATGTCTGAGTTTCAATCAAGAAATATGGTCAACAAAAGAACGAGGAATATCAGACTTAGAAAATTTATTAGGAATGAGGAAATGTAATTTGTATAATCACTCATGGAAATGCACACTATAAATAAAATTTATCAACATAGATATCAAAAATTCAAGGCATGAAAATTCTTAGAAAAATTTCATTCACAAAAATTAACTAATCTCACAAAAATCACGATTCTTAAAATCAAAATCCCCATGTTTATCTTTACTTATTAATTCCCTCATTTTTCTCATTCAATTTATTGATAAATAAATTTATAATATGGAATTATGATTATAATTAACAGTTTTTGTCTCATAAATCAATGATTAAAATAAAAATTTTAAGCATGTGGCATGTGTTTTAAATTATATATATATATAATAAGAAAAGAATATTTGTAGGGGTGTAGAATAGAATACAAAAATTAAACCTTTCACTCCCCTATTGCATGGTGTGCATCTACTTATGGTAAAAATTATATATATATATATATATATATATATATATTTCTTTTGACTTCAATTTAGACTCGTAAATGAAAATATATATGTGAAAGTGAAATCCCTTCTTTTAATGAAAAATAAAAAAGATAAGGGGAATTGAAATGAAAATACTAATATAAAATAAATCCTAAGAAATTAATAAAAAAATAAGGTCATAAAAAGTAATAAAAAAAGGTTTTCCTCTAAAAAAATTATTTATTTTTATTATGGTAGTTTATATTGACCTTATTTGGGTTAGCTGATTAGAGTGCGGTATAATGCTAACTGTCTTAGTTTGACCCAGTATTGACTTTTGAGCCCATCCAACTTAGCTCATTTCCTCCTCGTTGTGATTAGTGTAAAATTATGAGGAGGCTACCAATATCTAGATAGTTTTAATAAAAGGAGGAATAATTCAGAAGCTATCCAGACTCGGTATAATTATTATTTTTCTTTAAATGGTGACTGCATTTTTTCTACTTTTATATTGATTTCTTCAGTTTCAAAATTTTTCTCTCCATCTTCCACTACTGCTTCTTCTTCTTGTAATTCTGCATAGTTAGTGTAAAGTATAGTTGATCCTTATTCTTATTCTTCTTCATCATCCTATCGTGATCCCATATTTTCAAGAAATTTCATTAAAAACTCACTAGATGAGGTCTCTTCCTCCTTCTATTCTTCTTTTTGTTCCTCCTTTGAACCTATAGTGGAGAGGGTGTCATTTATTAGAAAAAATTTATCTTTAAAACTTACATAAAATTAACTATTAATACTTTTATGTTATTGACATTAATCTTTTAAATATGATTCTAGGCCATGGGATGTCACCTCTTTTTTTCTCAATCACAATTGTGGGAAATTTTATGTTTGAGAGTTCATTATTATATTCTCATTAACTTGTTGTGTATAGTCCCTCATAAGGAAGGAGAGTCTATATTTTGTAGTAAAAATATATTGAAACCTTACCACCATAACCAAAAATACCCAAGTTTAGTAAAGTTAATAAAAATAATAATAGAAAATCATAACCTAAAATCAGAAAATAGAAAAAGATGATATTTGATTTGTTCTAAATCATTAAATTGAAAATAATTTCTATAACTATCACTAGAAATGGTGTAACAAACTTGGTACCACCCGATGAAATCATTAATTAATATTAGGATACTAAATTTATGAATTTATAAAACATGGTAATATAATCAATAAATATAAATTTAAGTAGTATAGGATTTGATAGTCTACGGTCGATCACATAGAGATAGGTTTGGAGAAAAAAATTATTTAATAAAATAGACTTTAAAATTAAGAAATTGTTTTCATAAATTAAATCTAAGCTAACGAGAATGTGAATTTTGAAGAAGTGGGAGGAGAGAAATAAAAATAAACCCACCAAGTATGAAAGATCTATGTTCATGTAAACAATAAATTATAAATCCCATGATTACTCTAAATTGAAATCAGAATCAGGTTTAAGTAATTCCAATGGTCATGGTAATTACTCTCTCTCTCACTAACCTCCCCTTTTATTAATGGTCACGGTACTTCAGTTAATTAATAAAAGAGGAAACCTAAAACCATTTTTAAATGTATAATTTATTCAACCCAATTTTGATAGTGAAGATATAGTTCTAGTTATCACCTTCTTTAAAATATTATTTCTCCCTCATCTCGATATACAACAGTCATGCATAAAAAAATAAAAATAAGAAAATCTGGAAGAAATGATGAGTTAAAAACCTATTTTAAATTAAAAACAAACACAACATTTATTTATTACAATTACCATTTTAAATACATACTTGAAATGAAAATAAGATTACCCTCTCATTCTATCCATGAGAGGGTGAAGAAAAGTAATTAAAATAAAATGATAAAATAAAATAGCAGAGAAGGTCTAGTGGAGAAATCTATATAGGGAAACAACTCACCTTAGAGCTCTATTATCCAATCATATTCTATGAATCTCTCCCACTATCCTTTATTTTATAGAAAAAAACCCCCATGTGGCTTAAATACAAAAAAGTATTCCAACGAATCTAGACAATACTACACAGGGAGTTACATAGAAATTATACATGAGACCTGATCAAAATTGATAAAAAATTCTATTTTTCTAGATTTAGAAGCCACATTTCATGGTGTGACACTATATTTCACACCATGAAAAATCATGGTTTTCCTCATAACTTTATTTTTTGTCCTCTCTTCATCCCACAGTGCATTTATAAAGTTTTTCATGAAATAAATAGGATATTAACAATGTGAATTATATTTTTCCAGTATTTATGACATTATTTATACTTTAATCTTCGATTTTGAGATTTATACTTCATCCTTGATCTACCCCACATTGTGTAGCATCATTTTCATTGTGAATTTTCTTATCAGTTTTTTGTTTTTGTCGTTCAAATTAATTTCAAATTTAACCTTCAACACATGAATAAAATAATAAAAATGTTAAAAATATTAATAAATTTAATTATTTAAATCATTTTTTAAAATTAAATTATGTATGTATAAAATACATACACCACCAGGGATGAGAATTCATGAATTTGAGGTACACTGGTTTCCAATATCCCATTTGGATAAGATGATATCCAAGTTCAAGCATACCCAATTATAATCCTGTTGATGGAATCCCATGAAGTAAATCCAATTTTGTCTCCAGTATTATATTAGGACATTATTATCCATTACTAACTCACAATTATGGGATGATATTACATACAAACATCTATTAATGGTGACACCACCTTATTCTGGAGACATTGAAATTGATGTGTGAATCAGTATGGTGTGTAGGCTTCATAAGTAATATCATTTTCAATCCAGGTGTCCATAATGAATTTCTATATAACAATTTGGTATGTCTATGAGTCATAGTTTCCATTTTCATTATAAATAACTATTCTAGTGGGTGGGTCCCCATAAGGGAATAATTATAACTCCAAATATATTTTTAGTAGCTTTAGTACCTTATCACCCTTCAATGATAGTGTCCTGATGCTAGATGCATCCTGGATGAATGATCTAAAACTACAATATGGGTTCTAAATATCATCGAAGATCATATAGTCATTGAAGTGCATGTCCACCTAGACCTATAACACATGAAACAACCCTGAAAGAATAAAGGGTGATTTACCCTTATGGATATGAAACAAGCATTGATATATCATTTCCAACACTAGTTCAATTAGGCTAATGGATTCTCCATTTCTATTTCAACAGATATCAAAAATGTGCTTGGCCATACCCCAATATTAGAGTCATGAATCAATAGCAGGTATCTACTCAGCTATGTGGCTATAAATCTCAACAATCAAGTATAAGAAATAATTTAAAGGTTGGCATCACAACCCCACTCCTCTTAATTAAATTTCTCTAGTTTCAGCCAATATGTAACCATGAACCCCCTCTTTTTCATGGTGGGGAAACCCATCATAAATCTTGTGATTTGTTCATTTCCTTAAGGAATCAAAAGGTGTTCATCCAAGTTTGAAACCCAATATTCATTATTGGGTGTGTCTCTATCCTCATGAGGTTGATAAATTTTCTCATGAGATCCTAGGACAACAAGGGTGTTCATTAAAGTTTTTTCCCAAGGAACATTTTGGGGAATAAATTCATTATAAATATACCTAATAATATCTCCCCATATATCTTGTACATTTCCTATAGATTGAGTAGGTTTTAAGTACAATAAAAGAACCTAATGGGGCATGTACGATTCAATTTTTTTTTCATAATTGAT
Source organism: Viscum album (assembly GCA_963277665.1). Classification (NCBI taxonomy): domain Eukaryota; kingdom Viridiplantae; phylum Streptophyta; class Magnoliopsida; order Santalales; family Viscaceae; genus Viscum; species Viscum album. The sequence continues at coordinate 1,887,255,091 of OY728132.1, forward strand.
GATTAATTCAAGATTTACATGATAATAAATTCCATGATCAATGGGATTGAATTAAATAATTATTGACAATTGAGGACATCACCAAGAAAAAGATCATCACATATTATTTATAATTAATTTAATCAATTAAATAATTACCTTGTGAGAAATTATTTATTTATTGATGGATCTAATAATGTTTTTATGTCATTACATCATTGAATTTTTGGAATCAAGAGTATATTCCCTACACTGGTGATCTATATATGTTTCAAGAACCTCTAAACGCCACCAAAATAATCTCCAGGTTCTAGCACAATATATCCTAATGCTTGCATCATTTGTCTATGATCACATTGAGAATCACTAGAATAAGGATTATCTTGATCTCTCTAGACTAGAGAGTGGTGGTGGTTGAGGATTTATCTATGTTCTTGAGAGCATTATTAGATAGGTAGATCTCTAGGACATCGATTTAATTCTCTTTGGGTGTTGTTGTGCATAAAAAATGACATGGAAACACTAAATAAAATAATATAACTCGGTTTATATACCTATAGGGTTAAAAAATAATATCTTTCATGCTCCATTATTATATTTCTTATTCATATGGAACCCCATATCAATAATAATAATAATAATAATAATAATTCTCAACATTTTCTAAACTCTAAAATTATATTAAATATTATTTATTCAAATAATATTCAATATATATTATTTCTCATTGGATCATTAAACTCAATCCTTTATTACTCCACTATATTTATTAGGACTTGAATAATGATTATTTATTTAACAAATAAATATCAATGCATTATTTTTTAATAATTAAAAAAATATTATATTCACTAAATAAAAAATAAATATTTATTAAATATTTTTCTAACAAAATATTCTCTCAAATAACAGGTGAAAAAATATACGTGATCAAGAAAACATAAATAATTAGTAAACCATTAGTGGGAATTATATTTATTCAACTTGTTAAATAATAATTAATAATATTTTTTAACTAATATTCTCGATACAATTAGTGGTGACCCTCTAGGATTATTTTGTAGGGGAATTAGGAAAAGTAGACCAATGTTTAAGGTCAGTATCTAAAAACACACCAGGACACCCATAGAGAAATAATTTAATGTCATAATGACATAAAACCACTAGAAAATTCTTACCATGTAAAATAATCCCTTTATTGTGATATCTATAATCAATCAGGTTGCATGCATGCGTCATCAACCTATGTGCTTGATGCTCTATCTTTGAGTATTTGGAAATTGAACTTTTTTAGGGAACAACATGGCCATGGATTTATTTATGCTATATAATTTCCATAAAATGGACTAAGATATCAACTTTTTTTAAAGAAAAAAGTGAAAAATCATTTCTCGCATTATGAATTAATGAAATATTACTCATGATGCACCCAACATATCCTACTTCACCTTGAACATATGTCCTCATAGTTTCCTTTAACACATAAAAGTTCATGAATCATAAAATTCATTAATAATAATAATAATGTCTAAGGATTAATAAAAAAATCCATAGATAGGAACATCCAATAATACATATAAATTTGTATTTCCTATTGGTGGGTATCATTCTCAAAATTTACTATACTAGAAATTACCAAGGGAATATACCATAGAAAGGTGGCTAAAAATCCTATGAGTCTCTACCCTTGATATCTTGACTCATTTAAGTCCCTAAATTTATTTTATAATGATATGAAATATATATTTAAGAATAATATCATGGCACTTATAGGTTCTCATCAAAGTAGAGAACTACTATGACCATTAAGTGTGACAACTACTCTTAGGACATTATCAAAAACTATTTCACATAGAAGAAAAATCACGATGTGATAAAGATTTTATTAATATTCAAAAACAATAAATACAAGTTATCATAAAGTACATAGAAATTGGTTATAGGTAACAAACTTTAATAGACCCCCCACTTTCACTGGATCGAACTACTGACAATCTTGAGTCCTATAGCTCTCACATGATACTCATTATTCTACTTAGACATGATTTAGTCAAGGGGACCACCATTTTTTCTTCTATGGGAACTTTATTTACTACAACTTCACCCCTATAAAAAAAATCCTTTAAGATATGATAGTTATGGAGTATGTGCTTTATCTATTAGTGTAACCTTGGATATTTTTCAAGATCCAACACTACAATATTATCAAAATATGACATGATAGGTTATTTAGTACTAGGTACCACATCAAGCTCATATAAAAATCTCTATATCTAAATTGATTAATTGGATACATCATAAGCTGCTATATACTTAGAAACAACTATAGAATCAACGAAAAATAGCTACTTTGAACTCTTCTAGAAAAAAAATCCTTCATTGAGATATAAAATATGTCTTGTATATGACTTCAAATCATTATAATCTGTTTAAAAACTAGCATCAGTATAACCCCTGATGACTAGCTCCTTGTCCCCTTCATGCACTTGAAACATATCCTTAGTTATTCTCAGATACTTAAGGATAACCTTAACAATAGATCAATACTATTCTCCTAGACCATCTTGATATCTACCTACCATTCTCAATGCATATTAAACATCAATTATAGTGAATAACATCACATTCATGATTGATCCTATTACTTAAGCTCATGAGATCTTACCCATTCTCTATTTATCCTGTTGTTTTTGAGGAAACATTTTATTATAAAGATGAATACTATGTTAAACTAGAACTAATTCCTTCCTAGATTATTCCAAACTAAATATATTTAGTATCTGGTCAATGTATATACTTTTAATTAGTCTAAGAAGCCTCCTGGATCTATCAAAAATTATTTTGATCCCCAGAATATAGGATGCTTCACCTAAGTCATTCATGGAGAAAAACTTGTTTAACCGGTCCTTAATATAATGTAAGACTGTTATATCATTTCTAATAAGTAATACAACATCAACATATATTATTGAGATAATGACATCATTCTCACTAAAATTCTTGTAAACACATGGATCACATTCATTCTTAATGAAACCAAAATCTTTTATAGATTCATCAAATTGAATATTCAATGAACTCAATGCTTTCTTCAATATATAAATGAATCTATACAAATTGTAAATATTTTTGGCATCACATGGAGTTAAAAAATCTTTTGGTTGTGATAGTTTGACATCTTCTTGAATGTTCCCATTAAGGAAATTTGTTTTGACATCCATCTGCCAAATTTCATAGTCATGGTATGATGCTATAACAAGTATTATTCTGATGGATTTAAACATGGAAAATAGTAAAAATGTTTCAACATAGTAAATGGATTTATGTTGTTTAAACCCTTTATCCATTATCCTTACTTTATAGATACTTACTCTACCTTCCATGTCCAATTTTCTTTTGAATACCCATTTTCACCCAACAATATTTTCATTAACTGGCGGATCGAAAAGAACCCAAACTTAGTTTTGATATATGAAATACATATTAGAATTCACGAAATATTTCTATGTTGTAGCTTTTGAGCTATATACTACCTCTTTGTAGGATAGAGGTTCATTATTATCAACTAATAATGATTCAAAATCTTTAGTGACTAGAAAAACATATCTCTTCAGTTCTATCACCTCTTTGGTACTTCTGCATAGTAATTGTATTTTAGGAACAACTTCTTCCATGGGGACCTGTTGAATATGTTCATGTATCAACTCTTATATATTTTGAGCATCAACTTCATCAAATTCAATCTTTCTCTCACTATCCTACTAAAGGATGTGCCCCCTCTCAATAAATATGGCTTGTCTTGTGACAATCACTTTTTTATGAGGGGTTATATAAGTAGTATCCATTTATTTCTTTAAGATACCCTACAAAGATACACTTTGTGCCTTGGGGTGTTGGTTTTTTTCCTAATAAGTCCTTAAAAAAACCTTACAATGCCATATATGTGTATATGAAAAAATGGTTTTCCTTAGGAATTCTGTTTTTTGATTTATTTGTTACTCAGTTAAGTGTGTATACCTTAGTTTTTATTACATATCCCCAAAAGGATAATGGAAGATCTTCCTAACTCATTGTATTCCAAACCATTTCTATCAAGGTATGGTTCCTCCTTTCACTAACACCATTCCAATATAGTGTGTAAGGTATATTGAGTTGATATATAATACTAAACCCCCATAGAATGTTGATAAAATATTTTTTAATATATTCACTACCTTGATCTGATTGAAGCTTCTTTATCTTCTTTCCAAATTTATTATCTATTCCATTTTTTAATTCTTTGAATTTATCAAAGGACTTGGAGTTATTCATCATTAAGTAGACATACCCATATCTACTCAAGTCATCAGTGAAAGTTAGGAAGTAAGAATACCCACCTCTAGATTCTTCTAGAAATGGACCACACATATTATTATATACCAATCCTGAAATCTCTATATCCCTTTAACCCTATCTACTTAAAGGGGGATTGGTAAATTTTCCATGTAAACAATCATGAAATATTTTAAGTGGATTTATCTCAAAAGAGTCTCAATAATAATCTTGATAGAGCTTTGTCAAACACTTCTCATTAACATGACCGAGACATTGATTCCATAGTTGGGTGTTATATGATTCATGTGAACATAATTTGTTATCTATTTCAAATACTTTGTTTTCATAATTTAATATAGAAATCCATTAGTTAAATGTACCATACCATAACATATATTGTCTTTATAAAATAAATAACTTTTATTTAAAATTTGAAAATAAAATCATATGTATATAAGTAGGACATAGAAATTATGTTTTTAGTAATAGTTGATACATAATAAATATCTTTTAAAACCAATATCATTCCTATTGGAAACAAAAGGTGGTAGTCTCTAATGGTTAGATTAGTTAGCTTCACACCATTGGTAGCTTACAAATCCACATGTCCTCTAGAAACCTTTCAAAATCTACTTGGTTCCTATATTTGGATATAGATGTGAGAATGAAAATTTGTATCCAATAACCAATATGTAGATATTTAAAGATTACAATTGATAATGAGTGCACCTTTACCTTCCCCTTTATTTTGGGTGCAGTTCCTATTTCAGTGGCCTTTCATTACACTTGAAAAACATAATGCTTCCTTTTCATTTCCCAACCTATGGTTCTTACTCTTCTTGGAATGATGGTGCTTGGAAGTTTTAGACTTTTTATGAGTCTTGGGCTTCTTTTCCTTGTTCTTCCATTTCTTATTCACTATAAGGACTGTGGGTTTATCACGCCCCATGTACTTTTCCACTTAGGGAACTATATTAAGATGTTTTAAAAGACTCTTATCATTATTTATCATATTATAATTGAAAATAAAAATTGATAAGTTCTTGGGTAGCGAGGAAAGTATAAGATTTGTGTTCAAATCATCTAATAGTTTATTTCCTAATACATCTGAGCATTCAATGTAGCTAATATGATTAACTACATGAGCCCCATATAACACTGAATCTCCAATCTTGATTATAAAAAAACCATTGAAGATCTCATATCTATCTTGTATTTCCATCTCTTGATAGATATCCTGATGGTGATATCTCATTCTATGAACATCCATGTCCTCATGTTTCTTTAGAAGATCATTGTTCATAGATAATAGAATGAAACACTAAACATCTATAGCATCATTCTAATGTTTCTCATAGAGAGACAACTATTCCTTACTAGCCTCTTTACCAGGTGCTTCTATAATAGGTTCTTCAAGCACATAAAATTTCCTTTCATGGCATTGGATAACACATAAGTTCCTTTTACACTCTTAGAAATTTATGACTATGATAAGGTTATCCTTCTCAAATATGGATCACAATGATATATTTAAATTCATTTTATTACAATTTATTTAAATAACTAGAGTATAATTTTTTGTAATTTATCTGATAAAATTAGACAAATAAATAAACATTATATTTATTAATCTCCCATTATTTTATCAAAACCCAATATACCTCACTATTATATTTGGAATATCATATTTCTTGAACATTATAGTGAAAAAGATCCATATTTCCATTCTCATCATATTGAATTTGGCCAATCAATCAATTTTAAGGGTTTTAGGTCATTATTTCAAATTCCAACCACATTAAATCATATATACTTGATATGTTGAGTGGAATCCCCAATCCCAAAATCCTGAAATTGTATTTCCTCAAAATTTTCCTCTTAGTTACACAAATTACTTCTTTGTAAATCAACCCTTGATGTGAACTATGTTAAGTCAACCCAAAACTTCAAGTTAGAATTCCTTGATAATTGAAAGCACCCCAACTTTGCCCAGCCAATAAATTTGAACTATGGTTCTATTTGGACATAATTATTGGAAGACTATATCAAATTAATATATATATATATATATATATATATATATAATTGATTGATTTCATCTTTATGTGTTAATCGGCCATTTTATCTTTATTACATGATTTTTAATATTAAGTGGATTTACTTAAGTGATTGACCATATCTTAAATAAAATTTATTCACAATCCAATTTATTTTAGTTTTATATTTCATGATCATTAATTAATTAATTAATGTGATCACAATAAAACATCAATATTTAAATAACTATGTAACTTGATAGATTTAAAATTATAAAGTTTTATGGTCATAATCTTTTACTAATGGCAAGTTTATCTAGAAAATGATAAACTAGCCATCAAACTAGGGGAAAACACCTTGAACCATTTTATGGCCCATGTTGTAGCTTTCCACCTATCCAACTATGTATCTCTCTTGGATTTTTTTGACCTTGGATCCAAACTTGAACCACCTCCACTAGATTGGGATCCCCACCCATTACATATTCTTTTACTCACATGCAATTGAGGAGAACCAAAGGATTGGTTAAAGAGTTTACATAAACGAAACCATGGGCTTTTAGGCCCTTACATAATGAGAGGAGGGATGATTTGAAAGAAATCAATTTAATTTTTTAATAAACTAAAATAATCCAATCACATACAAGATCTGGTCTTTGATCATGATCATCCACATACAAGAAACAAATTGCACCTTTAATAAAACAAAATCAATTCTAATCATTCTTATTTAAGATAAATCAAACTCAAATAAATTAATTATCTTCTTTAATTTATCAATTATTTAATCTTAATCCTCATCTGAAATTTCGTGATATTCTCATTCATTATAATTTTAAAAAATTTATTTAAAATTATCTTTATACAAAAAATGTACCTTAGAGGTAACAAGATGAGTACACATCTAAACTACCCAACATGTGTTATATTCATATATTTTTTACTCATGATACATATAGAATATACAACTTATCATAAAATTTCATGGCATATAATATCAAATTAATGAACACATAAAACATATGGTATTTATATAGCATGTTATGTTTTAATGCACATTGTATAATAACTATTTTATGAGTTATACCTGATACACAGTTCTAAACATTATTTAGAAATTAGTTTGAAATTTATATTTATATAAAACCCATCACATGGAATATAAAATCAACTTAATGAACACTGTTGATAAGGTTTAATCCTTATAACAAATTAATTTTTAATTATGCATAATTTGGTAAAAGTACATGATGTGTACATTCTAATGACACGTCATGTATTATTACCACCATTTATCTAAGACACACACTTAGGGAATCAAAATGTAATCATTCCATATAAAATTATGAAGTACATGGTTTGTACATGGGATACATATTTTTGGTCTCTGAGTTACAAATTGATCAGTCAAGTAGGCCTTCTACGAAAATACATGGCCTGTATTTGACTAATGGACTACATGTTGTGTACAAAAGTTACACAACATGTATTCTGTTTGACCATGTTCTAGGATGGCCCAATCAACACATGGTGTATTTAAATGCACATAGTGTGTAATAAATTCATAGGTCTTTAATTAATTATAAATTTATTTAGGGCGCATTAAACATGGGTACACAACGTGTACCTCCGGGTTACTCGACATGTACTCTTATGTTTTCCATCCAGACTCCTCAGAACCTCCAGATGAGTTATTCGAATTTATTTCATTCAAAAAATGAAAATATTTTATTTTATTTTTGATAAATAAGAAAAATAATATTAGATCTCATGATTCAAATTAATGAATGATTTAAACAGAATTTATAACTAACAACAAATTCTTAAATCAATGAATGATATTTAAATGATTATAAATAATTACGTGACTCACTCTAATACCACATATAGTGGGCATAACAGAAGCACCATATGGGTCATGACCAATTCATATTTTTTTATAATCGATGATTAATATTATATTTACATGATGATAAAAACCATGATTAATGAAATTGAATCAAATAATTATCGACGATTGAGAACACTAGAACCAAGCATATGATCATCAGATATTATTTATAATTCATTTTAAACAATTATATAATTACGTTGTGAGAAATTATTTCCTCATTAATGGATTTAAAAATATATATACATCATTCTATCATTGTGTTATAGGCATCAATAGTAGATTTCCTCCCATGGTGATCCACATGTGTTCTGTTAACCCCAGAACATTTCTATAGGAATCTATAGTTGCTAGCATTGTAGATCCTAATGATTGCATTATTCATCTTTGATCGCCCCAATAATTTATTGAATAAGGATTATCTTGATATATCTAGACTCTAGAGTGGTGGTGGTAGAGGATATCTCTCTGTTCTTGATCTCCTTATTAGAGAGGGATATCTCTAGAGCTTCAAGATAATTCTCTCTCGGTGTCGTTGGGTACAAAAAAATGAAATGGATAACCTAAAGAAAATAATGTAACTAGGTTTATATACTGATAGGGTTAGAAAATAATAACTATTCATGAACTATTATTATCTTTCTTTATGTAATTACTATAGGTACTTTGTGTAGTGGAAACATGTTGGTGGGTATAACCAACTTTAATTTTTTGGTTAACAACGATCAATCTGAGATCTGTCATGATAATAAAATTCCAGATCTTTAGAATTGAAAAAAGAACAAAAGAAATAAAGGGAGTATCATAACCATAGAGAGCATTATCATATGTTTTTTATAATTAATTTAATTAAAATACAAGAATTACCTTGACAAAATTATCTCTTCGTTGATGTTTTCAGTCATAATCCAATGTGATCTGTCATTATTTCATAGAATCCAAGTGTAGGATTCCTCTAGTAGTGATCAACATGTACTCCACATATCTCTGGATGTCACTGAAGGTATCTACGGGTGCTAGCATGAAAGACCATTCGCTTGCGATGTCCACCTTTGATCTCCTTGAGAGCTGCTTCCAAAGCGCTCTCCTTGATCTGGTGGAGGAGGATATCTCTCGTAACATGAGAGAGTTCTCAATGAAAAAAGAAATCTCTTTTGGCTTGAGAGATTTTCCAAATCTGTTATCCACAACCACAAATAATGGCTAGGATCATAAGAATAATATAATTGGGATTTTAATTACTTAGAATAATAAAATTAATGAATTACACGAAAGCATTTATTCATTTCATTTAATTCTTAGTAAGAGATCATGTCTAATAATAATAGTTGACTATTATTATTATTTTACACGAAACCAAAAATTTACACATAATATTATTTAATTAATTAAGTAATATTATTTCTCAGAAATCTCCATAAAAACTACACGGCGTGTACTTTTGTTTTTCCATTTTCTTTATTTCCTCCATCAAATTTATTACACCTTGATTAATGGATATTTAGTTTTAAAATAAATATCACTGCATTAATCGCTAATAAATATATTATTTTTCCCACAATATATTCTCTCGAATAACTAGTGTCGAAATAAATGCGATCAATCATCCTTGAATAATTATTAAAACATAATTAGGAATAATATTTATTTAACTTGTTAAATGAATATTTAACCGAGATACTTGGTTACATTTAGTGTGTGACCCTCTAGGCCTCTTTCTCAGTGGAATTGGATAGATATTGCCTAAAGTTCAAGGTTAAAATCTAGAAACATGTCAATGCATCCATAGAAAAAGAAGTTAATGCCACAATGATGTGTCATCTCCTATGAACACTTACCATGTAATGTAACCCCTTTGTCTCGATATCTCGAATCAAGTGGGTTTCATGCTAGATTCATCAACCCATGTGCTCAATTATTCTTTATTTGAATTCCTAAAATTGAACTTTCCCATTCCTTACCATAACTACCAATTTATTTAGGCTATATAAATTCCATAATAGGGCATGATATATCAACTTATGTTATGGAACAAAAGGGAAAAATCCTTTTATGCATTATCTATTAATGAAATATTACTCATGACACACCCAACATATCCTACCTCGCTGCGAACAGTGTGTCATCATAATTTTCATCAATACATATAAGTGTGAGAGTTTTAATACCCATTAATATTATTCTTAAAGTCTATGGACCAATACACACATCCATAGATTGGAACATCCAATGACACTATGAAATGTGGATTTCCTTCTGGAGGGTCTCATTCTCATAATATCCTCCTGAATATTACCAAGGCCGCACACTATGAGAAGGTGCCTCAAATTTTTATGAGTCCTCACCCCTAATGTACTGTAATATTTGTGTCCCTAAAATAACATAATCTGACCATAGAACATATATTCAAGAATAGTGTTATGACACTTCCAGGTTCCCATCATAGCAGGGATCCGCTATGACCCTTTAGTGCAACAACTATCCTTAGGACATTATCATATGCATTGTCATGTAGAAGAACAATCAAGATATGATAAGGTATATATTAATGAATAAAGTAAAAAGTAGTTGGTTCTAGGCCACCAACTCCAACAATTACTCCTCCCCACAAAGATACCACAATGAGCAGATAGAGATGGTAACTGCCCAAGTCCCATCTCCAGTAGGCCCTGGGTTAGAGACTAGCACTGAGGGTATAATAAACGAATATGGGAGGCATTAGACTCTAAGAGAAACACAAGGAAGAGAGAGACAATGAAAATACAAGAATCAAAACCAAATCATCCATATATATATATAAAAGAAATACCAAGTTCAAATATGAAATTTCATACAGTACTAACCAACCGAAGGGAAAGTTACAAGTACCAAAACGGTAAAGAAGGCAGTGACCATGAAGCCCAAAAAACTCCTTAAAACCACAAGCTAGTAATATCTATATTGATATACAACCTTTTTTGGATGACTTGAAAAAAAAATTTATATATATTTAGGGTGAGTATAATAGTATACTCAGTAGGATCCTCCCCAAAGCCTCTTGTAAAAAATATAAAGAAATCATGCTAAATCATAGTGAACAATAGTGAAATGAACTTGTCACCTAGAAATGTATTCTAAGTTTCTAGAATCACAATGGATATCTATCACCAAGTATCACATACAATAGACCATATAATATAATATTATAACATCAAGGGCACCCTACATCTGCTTCCTCGCTGGTTTTCTGCTCTTCCCCAACATCACACATCCTAAGCTATCTCTCTATAAAATTAAGATGGACCAAAAACACCAGGGAAATGCATCACAACATGCACCTCATGCATCACATCATCACATAATACCAATTCACATATCCATATATAGTAACCATGTAGTTCCTGGGAGACACCATAGCCCGTATGACGTATATCAAACATCAAGTATTATACTACAATCCATTACATCCCATTAACCGAGTAAGTACCTCAAGACATCACAACCTATACTTGTCATACCAATAATAATCATTTGGATACTATATTTAGAAATACATGTGTGTGAAATAAGAACAATCCATCACATACCTCTACACACATATATGAGAAAACCAACCGCCATGCATATTATTATAAGTAACTACTAAGAGAAAAGAGCGGGTTTAGAGGGGTATCCTCCCAATGGGATGTTGGGGAAAAAACCCTCATAGAGTGAACTGAATATCAGTCTCCCTAACTGACATGGGTGAGGTAGCATATGAAATCATAGAATATACATGATATAATATATCTCACAACCCACTATGGGAATAACCTAGTCTTAGACTCAGTTGCAACTAATGTTTCTCAGACTCTTGACTACCATTACTAAGACTATATATGCTATGAGAATACAAGAATTTTAAAAGAGATAAATTAAACTCATTCTTTATTTTTATCATTTACTTTCATTAATTAATTAACTATCAATTATTAACCAATATCATTATTCCCATTACATTATATTAAACATTAGAGTAAATTTCATTCCCTCTAGGCATAATCAAAACTGAGGACTTGATTTATCAAAATTATAATCTTTCTTTATTTTAATTGCATAAAAAACCAACCCCATTGGTTAATAATTAATAATTAATTATTAAAATCACTCTATATCTATGTAATCATCCAAAGATACCACCAAGAGGAAACATACAACCAAGCATATCCAGCTACCTCAAGTAGTGAGGAAAATAATGCAGATAAACTAGAAACCCAATCATCAGCCATTAAAAAGATTGATAAGTGTGACCAATAGATATCATCATCTCATCAATGAGTAAGCCTATATTTAACACATTCCACAATATTCATTTCCATCCCTACCACCCACATGTATATCCCGATGCATCTCGGCATCACATGCATCTATTGCAGTTAAATCATCCCATCCTCCCTATGAACATATCCCAACATCCATCCTAGGATCACATCACAATAGAGACTCACTTACCCATATCATCCATCCCATGATAAATAGTATCAGGATCATATCACAAGGATCATATCAAGAGCACATCAAAAAAATAACAGGAACAAATAAGCATAACCAATAGGAAAACTGGGCCCCCGGAACAAGGCATTAAACCTTCTCATGAAAAGGAGCTCTTAGGGATCCCAAAAAAAGGAACTCAACCTTCTAAAGAAAACTAGAAACTCAGACCCTAAAAATTATCTTTATCACACAAACAGTTCTTATTCTATCTTTAATTAATAAATTCATGTATTCATAGGTTTCAACTATAGGAAACCTAATACATCAAGCTATAACAATCTATGAAATTAATTAATATTAATTTTAACATGCTTCCAAGCATCAAACCATTTTCATTTGTCATTAATTTTTAATTATAATCATCAATAATAAACATTATTCACATTATTTATCAATTCCATTAATCATATGAAATATCATTTTAAATTACACATACACATTGAATCGATTTGATTAACATAAAATTACATCGACCATCAGATTTTAAAAAAAATCTTCTTTAATTTATTAATACAATTAATTATCAATTAATTCTAGATTTACATAATTTATCAATTTCAACATGATAATCCAAGAATAATAATATACTAACAAGGACGAACATAGATATCATATTATCTAGAAAATTACGAGGTATACCGCTATCATGGTGTAAAGCAACAACATCATCAACCTATGATCATAACTATTTTCTTCAATATGGCTTGATATTATTAGGTTAATTTCATTTCCATCCAAATAGATAAACCATGATCAATTTATGATTAGATTTAAATAAAATAAGAGAATCAATACATCAATTACCACAAAGTCATCAATGTTCTTCGCATGGGAATATACTAGTGTTGCGAATCCCAATAACCTCTCCTGTAAGAAGCTCCATCTATCCAAGGATTTCATGGAAGAACTGCACTGACAAACAACCAAGAAAACCTCCTTATAAACATAGTAAAATAAATTCTATCACATGACAAGGTTAAAAAGGGGGAAATGAGACTGAACAAGATGAAATCACACGAAATAGAGGTAGAACTCACCTTGGATCATCATGGATCAAAGAAGGAAGCGTAATGATTGATTCCCATTGAAGGAATCCAAAAATTATAGGGAATATGGTCTTCGTCCGCCTAGAAACAGGATAAAATGGTATAGTTTAAGAAAATCCTAAGATTTTTCTATATTTAAAGATATGATGTATATGGGATTTACATGGCGTGAAATGATTATACGTCATGTATGTCATGTCTCGGCCCACCAGGGTCTGAACTGTAACTACCACAAGCCCACCTTTAATAGTCTAGGGGCTCATGACCTGCGCCGAGTAGGTATATCCCACAAATGGGAGGCATTAGCCTAATATACCTATACACATCCACATATCTCAAAGCCTATACAATACTAAAATTTAAAACATATGAAACAAATGAATGTATACATCTATAATCCCACAACTATAGTATGATAGTAAAGTACTAAAATAAGAAAAAGGGCCTGAATAAAAGCCCAAACAAAAAATAGAAAGAGTCCAACCTGCTCTGAGAGTGAGGGCTACGATCTAATTCAAGATCTCGGAAAACACCTCGGTCTATCAAGCTCAATCTATAATCCACCAGCTCCCTATCCTCCTAGGACAACATCAAAAGGGCTGTTGTTTTCATAAGACAAGACACGTGTGGGTATATCCCATACAGGGGTGAGTATAACAATACCCAGCATGACACCCCAAAAACACTAAACAAGAAGAATCAAGTATGGTCATCTAAATACAAGATATTATAATAAATGTATAATAGAAACACCCAGATATACTCATAAAGGAAAACACACCACTAGGTAGTCACAACAAACTACTAGAAAATGATTCTTCTCGAATAAATGATCATTATAGGAGAATCAACTCAATGAGCCATGCCATTACCAGATAAACTCATTCAATAGGTCAAGATCATTGGGACATACCCAAGAAAGTGCACTAGTCTTAGAAGACCATAATAATTAGATAGGGTGTAAAAACTAGAACCTATGGGGGACACCATGAACGCAATATAGATCATCCCACTATGTAGGGTATCACATGACAACGATACCATGAACCCCAATCGTACAAACTGATAGATGGAGGATCAATTCTCTTCTAAAATAGGTCACACCAATTTCAAAAACCCACCAAGGGTATAAAGATGATAGGGGATCACTCTACAATCTCATGGAGGGACACCAAAAACTTTATTTGAGACTCATCATCCATAGGGGATCATAATCTTGTGATGTGGATATAATGTCGCACTGTATCCTCAAGGGAATGGACCAAGGTAACTCACTCAAACAAGACTAATCTAGAATAAAGAAATGAAGGGCTAAAAACACCCTTGAATTTTGTACATGACATATACTAGGTGTAAACAATGTTTCCATATATCCATAGGTCTTATAATGTGGTAAATCCTCACATGACATGTAAACCTCAACAAACATGGCATGTGAGTGAAGCACACGACATATAGAGGTAAACCGACACCTACCCATTCCATCTATCTATGTTCATGTATCTATGGATGTTCCTGTGTACTGGATAGTGTAAACTAGGACATGTCCTTGTACAAGTACATGTCATGCCACTAGATGTGTATTTTTATATGTTTCTGTATACTTTCCAAAGTACACTACGTGCCACTAGGGGAGGTCCACACAGTGTGTGACAATGTCACACAACGTGTGATAATTAAATCCAACTGAAACCTTAGCACTATAGCGCGGTCCCACATGAAATGTAATAACAAAATACTTGCCATGTTCATTAGAATTTTATAGATCCATAATATCTTCCTCCAATCCATCCTGTATATCTCTAAATCCACCACCCTCATCGGAACCTATAGACTAGGGGTTAGCTGATCCTCTAGTCACCGGAGACCAGGGTTATGAGCTTTGAATCCACTTGGAAAACATCATATCAAGCCATATGTATCCACCTCATCAAAACCAGGTTAAATATACAATGAAAATATATATTGATCTACCTCTAATCATCCATCAACTTCATTGCACCTCAACCACTCCATCGATCATGAACTGCACCCATGATATCTATCTGTTGCACTAACGAACAATCATGTAATGATTGAATACTAGGTATTCATCGAACCAAAGGAAAAAAGAAATTACCATGATGAATGTGTGAAGAATGAGGGGATAAATCCAAACACCAAAAAACATGAGGAATAAACCTCGGGATTTTGTTCGTTCGGCCTTGATCTGTTGTCATAGAAAAATACAATCTAAGAGGAGTGAACACAATGAAAAAAATAATTCCATCAATTTAAATCTACCAATGATACACACATCAATTATATTCATTAAATTGATCTGAATTCTTCCATGACTAAGAAATAGGATGGAAAACACAAATCAATATAATACCCAATGTTTGGATCAATCGTTGATGAATAATGGTTTTGCGCTGCCATCGTAGATGAGATTCACAAACTCCATTGGCTCAATGATCCACCATCCAGTATCGATCCTTCATCTTTCACTAATAATGGTACCCTCCAATGGATTCTAGGTCTATAGTGTTTGGCATCCAACCCTAAGGAAATTTCCATAGCTATATATTTAAATAGGAAGTAGGTCACTTTGTCAAAAAAAATAAAATATATCATTTAATTAATTAATTTTATTAATTCTATTCATGCGACAACTTTTCCACAAAATCCATTCACCAAAAAATATTATTTTTCACCTAGGGTAAAACCCACATTTTGAAATCAATAGTTCCCTCAAATGTCTAATAAAGGCCCTCTTTTGGGAGTTATTCAATTTTTTTATAAAAATTGAGTGAACATGTTATTTTATTTATTTGATATATTTCAAAAATTTATTCTGGGCCCAATGGGACTCAAAATGACATGTCATATTAGCACCCAGTCTCAGAAATAATTCATATAATATCCAAAAATAATACATGGAAAATTTGAGTCATTAAATTATCCCCACCTTAGGGATTTTCATCCCAAAAGGAGAAAAACTTACTAAAAAAGATTAGAGTACTGGGCTCACATCTAGGTTTCCCACTACTAATTGCTCTCTGAAATATTCCCATACTGTCACTAGATACATACTAGGGAGATAAATTACCTATGAAGGATCTTGTCCTTCCTATCCTCGATCTCCACTAGGTAATCAATAAATGTAGCTCCATACTCAATTTCCAGATCACCCTTGTCGATAACATATGATAGGTCATTCTTGTATATCCTCAACTAAGACACATGGAAGACATTGTGAACCTGGTCTAACTATGGTGATAAAGATAAGTCATACACCACCTTTATAACCCTACATAGTATTTGAAAAGTACCAATGAATCTTAGAGACAACTTACCCCCAGTCAAATCTATATAATTCACATCGAGGTGAGACCCTCAAGAACACATAATATACCTCCTCAAAATCCATATGTCTCTATCATTGATCCACATAATACTTATTTTTGTTTTTTATAGTCCTCAGCTAGTCCTGGATGATCTTTACCATCTCTGTATTAGCTTGTACCAACTCTGGGCCTATGACTCTTGACTCTCCCAGATCAGTCCAAGAAAGTAGTGACCTACAGGGTAACCCATAAAAATCCTCGAATGGTTCTATACCAATGGTGGAATGGTATCTTTTGTTTTATGAAAACTCCACCATGGGTATATGATCAACCCAACTATAAAAAAATTATGACATTCAATCCTAAATCATTTCCTTCAAGACTTGAATGGTATGCTTAGTCTAACCACTAGTTTGGGCGGTTAAACACTATTCTCAAGCATAACTGAGTACCAAATTCCTTATATAATCCTTTCCAAAATCCCGACATGAAGTGAGTGTCACGGTATGAAACAATCATTGAAGGAACCCCATGAAGTTGGACTATCTCTTGCACGTAGAGGTGTCCCAAGATCTCTACTGAACTTTTCTCTTAGATGGATAGGAAGTGGGATGAATTGGCGGGCTAGTCTATGATCACCTAGATGAAATCATGACCCCTGGACGTACATGGTAACCACATCATTAAGTCCATGGATATACCATCCCACTTATACTCTAGAACCTCAAGGGGTTGAGCTAAACCTGGTGTAACCTAGTGCTCAACCTTCACCTGCTGAAAAGTGAGGCATCAAGATACAAAATCTCCAACTCCCTTATTTATTCCCAAACACCAAAACTAATGTTAGAGGTCCTGGTACATCTTTTCTATGCCTGGATTTACCATCAAAGGGTATGTATGAAACTATAGTATCACCTCCTCCTACAAATTCAAAGGCACCATCATTCATCTTCTAGAAAGGATAGTGTGCTCCCCACCATCAAAATATCCACCAGGAGCACGTCCAGTGGATATCTGAGTACATATGGTCTCATAGTAGGTATCTCTATACTGAGAATCCCCGAAACACTATAAAAGTGATGGGGGTAACAACTATAAAATGAAGATATGAAGTACCCTACTTTTCCACAAAGGACTACTATAATAATGCCAACTTCTCGACCCCTCATCCAATAGCTGAGATCAAGATCTATTATTGAGAGAATCTACCACTATGTTACCCTTCCTAGGATTATAGGAAATCTCTGATTTTTAGTCTTGGAGGAACTCTAGACATCACCTATATCTCAAGTTAAGATCCTTATGAGAGAAGATATACTTGAGACTCTTGTGGTTAGAGTAGATGATAAACTGCTCTCCCATTAGGAAGTTTTGCTACATCTTTAGTGAAAATTCTACTGTTTCAAGATCAAGATCATGGATTGAGTAGTTCTTCTCATGTGGAATGAATTTTCATAAACCATAAGAAATAACCACCTACCTCTACATAAAAATACAACCTTTTATAGTTCTTAATGCATTTGAGAAAACTACATACTCGACACCCTCATATGGAAATATCAAGATGGGAGAACTCGTCCATCTCTACCTCATATCTTGAAAGCATTACTGACACCTTTCTGTCCACACAAAAGGGTACCCCATTCGGGTAAAAGATTTCAAGGTTTATACCACTCTAGAGAAATAAAGTAAAAATATTTGATAGTACTTTTTAAATCCAAGGAAACGTCATACCTCAGTAACACTATTGGGTGGATCCTAAGTAATAACTGCCTCAACCGTTGTGGGTGCACTGCTAATACTGACTATGATACGATGTTTCCTAAGAAGTAGACCAATTATATCCAAAACTAACACTTAGATATCTTCCCATAAAGATGATTCTCTCAGAGTGTATCCAATAACAGCCTCAAGTGTCTCGTGTTCTCCTCCCCAGATACCAAATACACTAGGATTTCATTGATGAAGACCACCATGAAATGGTATAATAAATGATAAATGATCTGGTTTATGAGTCCCAGAAAAACTTCTGGGGCATTTATCATGCCAAACAACATCACCAAGTACTCATAGTGACTATAGAGACATCTGAATTTGGTATTCAGTATATCCTCATACCGTACTCACAGCTGGTGATAGTTTGATATGAGGTAAATATTTTCGATCCATCGCACCCCTATCAACTTATCAAATAGTTCTTATATCCATGGTAGTGGAAAAATATTATTCATAGTCACCTGGTTCAAGAACCACACATAACCTCAATCTCCCATAAAAATTCTTGTTGAAAAACACTAGGGCAACCTAGGGGGAAACAATGGGTCTCACAAATCCTTTCTCATTCAAGTATTTCAACTGCACCCTCATCTCAAGATGCTCTAAAGGATACATCTAATATGATGGTGTAGATATCAAAGTCATATTATGATTAATTTCAATATATAATTCTATCTCTTTGTAGGGAGTTAAACTTGGTACGCCCTCAAGAAATATTTCCTCATATTCCACCACCATTATGAGAAATTGATAGGCTATAGAATCTACTCCTTCAATAATATTTCTAGAAAAATGGTGATTAATCATCTATAATCTCCTATTCCTGAGCCCTTAATAATGTTCCAAGGTTTTGTTCATTAAAAAAGAGAAACCTCATCCCATCACTATAGACACACCACATCCTCCACCTAAAACAGTCAATATGGTCATGAACTGTGGATAACTGGTCCATAACTAAGATGATATCATAATTCCTCATTATTTTTACAAAGATACCTCATAAAAAACTCTTTCCTCTATGTGTCAGGTCGTATTGTTGGTATAGGTGAATAATCACTGAGTCACTGCCTGTTAGAGTCTCCAACTGTAAGGGTTGAGCCAATGGATCAACCGAAATCTATAAGTCTTGAACTAGAGAAGTGGAAAGGAAGGAATAAATTTAACCTATATCTATCAATACTATATATAAATTATAAAATACATAGATTTTACCTCATATCATCCTTGGATATTTGGGATCATAGGCCTAAAAAGCCTATAGCTGACCTTGTCCTTGACCACCAGCTCTATGAGCCTAGTGTGGACCACCTACAGGGTCGTGGTGGTAATAGGTCAAAACATAGACCACCTCATACTTTTCTACCAGACCCTTTGCCATATACACCTCCCTACATAACACCCTAATCCCGCCTCCATCTCCGCCTTGACGATCCTTCAACCTTCTCCCAATCAACTGTATGATGGGTCAAACAATACCAAGCCAGATGTCCCCAACCCTCATAGGAGAATCACCCCTTCTCCCTTAGTTTATTTGAACCATCATGAGATCCCTTCACCACTAGGAATATGTCCTGGGATCATTTCTTGAAGCTAATGACACAACTGGATCCTTTTAACTACTGTTGGATACCAAATACTAAGATTTAAACTCATGTGTTCTTGCTACTAGCACCCACTATCGGTGCCTGCTCTTCCAGGAATCTATCCACAACCAAGGCTCACTCAAGCACCCTAGAAGAGGTTGTAATGAAAAGGGATACCACCTAAGCCCTGATTTTCTAGCATAATATCTTCTGAAAGGTCTTTGATCTGAATAATGGATCCCAAAACATATCCATGGAGGAATATGAGTGATTAGTAAACCTCGCTGAGTACTCCAATGTGATCAAATTTCTCTACTACATATGCATAATCTTCTATATGAACACTGATCACAACGTGGATAGATAGACCTCATACCTAAAGAGATGCTTGAAGTATGACTGGGAGAGATATTTCTTATCATGTGACTGAGTAACTAAGATCCACCACCATCCAACAGAGACCTAAAGAAGACTCACAGTGAGGACCACCATCTAATCTATAGGTGTTATTATAAGAAGATAAATGAGAGTTACTACCTCTATGTAGTCCTTATCCACCTGGGGTTCTATATCACCCTAAAGCTTGGGAGTTCACTACCTCTGAAAATCGTGCAACATAATTAGCCTACATGAATCCTCATCTAGCACTGCTAGAACTATATTCTTCTCAACGGGTGGTGGTGTAGCTGGTAAACCACCCAAAGTTGCTATCTCTGGTAAAGACCCTGTACATATGCCTCATCACTTGACATATATTCCCTATGATCACAATGTAGAATCATGTTTGGCTGTCTTCATTGAGTCGTCTTGAAATAAAAAAAGATGTACCACTATTGAAAGTATATATGGGGATATTACTCAAGAAGAACATGGAAACACAACCCATTCCTATACGATACATGTACCAATGTTTTTCCTTGCAACCAATATTTACATGTATCAAGTTGAAAGTCAGGTGATTAGTGTCATGGTGTATGGATACGTCATCCACCACACCAACACTGGAGTCCCTGGCCTGAAATACAAACTCAAAACACTAAACATTGTTTCCAAAACCACTCCCACCAACTATGGTCCTATGTTAAAATCTATGCCTTTGATACCACTCTATCATGACCCAACCCATTGGGTTCCAACCCATGACTAACCCAAGACCGTATCCAATAGGCCAGGGGCTAGAGACCAGCACTGAGTAGACATATCACAAAAATGGGAGGCATTATCCCAATGTACCTGTACACACACACACACACCCAATCCCATAAAATGATAAAATGTAAAACAAATGAAACCAATTCATGCATAAATCTATAATCCCACAACCATAGTATGATAATAAAGTACTAAAAGTGGAAAAAGGGTCCAAATACAAGCCCAACCAAAAATGATAAAACTTCAACCTACTCTAAGGATGATGACTACGATCAAATGAAAGATCCTAAAAACACCTAGGTTTTATCAAGCTCAAGATATGATCCACCTATCCCTTTTCCTCCTAGGAAATCATTAAAGAGCCATTGTCTACATAAGACATGACATGTGTGGGCATAACCCATGCAGGGGTGAGTATAAAAATTCCTAGTAGGACACCCCAAAAACACTTAACACAAAGAATCAAGTATAGTCATCTCAATACAGGATATAAAGATCAATTTATAACAGGAGCACCCAGATATACTTATGAGGGACACCGCAACACCAAGCGGTCATAGCCAACTACCTGCTACATGATTTTTCTCAAAGAAATGCTCGTTCCAAGAGAATCCACTCCATAAGACATTCCATCACTGGAGATACTCATTCAAGAGGTAAATATCATTGGGTCCCACCCAAGAAATCTCTCTGGTATCAGAAGATCTTGATACTCAGATAAGGGGTCATGCTCAGAACCACTAGGGGTTATCATGAACCCAATTTGGATCAACTCTCTATATAGGGGATCATATTCTAATGATACCATAAACCCCACCAATAAGACCTGCTATATGGAGGATCAACACCCTTATCAAGGAGATATTTCAAATTCCACAAACTCCACATAGGGTATAAAGATGATAGAAGATCACTCTCCAGTCTTATGTAGGGACATCATTATCTCTATTTGAGACTCATCCTCTAGAGGGAATCACAATCCTATGATGTGGATGTAATACCACACTTTACCATTGAGAAAATGGACCAAGGGAACTCACTGAACATATATTGGTCTTGACTAAAGAAAATAAAGGCTAAAAATTCCCTTGAATGGACACACAATGTTTTCTTGGGGTACACGACATTTAAATCTATCCCCAAGTCTTCCATGTGGTAAATCCTCACACGACTTGTAAACCTCAACGTACATGGCATATGAGTGAATAAAATGATGAGTAAAGGTCACCCGAAACCTACTCATGCTATATAGCTGTGTCTATGTATCTCTAGCCATGACCATATACCAGCCTATGTACACCTATTCATGTCTATTTCCAATTACATGGTGTTCCACTAGACATGTATTTCTAGACATGTTCATGTAATTTCTGAAGAACATGTTGATCCGATAGGGTAGGTACACATGGAGTGTGATAATGTCACATGATGTGTGATACTTAAATTCAACCAAAAACCTAGAACCATAGCTAGGGGGTCCCACACGATGTGTAATACTGAAATACATGACATGTTTATTGGGATTTTACACTTCCATAAAATCTTCCTCCACATCATCTTGAACATCTCTAGATCCTCCTACCTCACCAGAACCTATAGATCACAGGTCAGCCAAGACTCTAGTTATAGGAGATTGAGGTTTTGGGCTTTGAATCTACTCATTACATGCCAAATTGAGCCATCTATAGGCACCTCATCCAAACTAGGTTTAATAGACATTGTAAATCTATTCTGATATTCCTTCTATTATCTACCACCTTCATCTCACATCTACCACACTATCGATTATGAACCACACCCACAACATCGATTTGTTTCACTGAAGAATAGTTGTGCAATGATCAAATATCGAGTATTCATCAAACCAAGGGACAAAAGAAACACCTGTGATGAATGTGTGAAGAACAATGGAGGAGCGCGGGGGGGGGGGGGGGGAGAAATCCAAAAACCAAAAAACATGAGGAATTAACCATAACCTTTTTTTCATTTAGCCTTGATCCATTTTCATAGAAAAAGAAAATCGAATAGGAATAAACACAATAAAAAAAATATAAATCCATCAATTTAAATCTACTGATGATGCATGCATCAATTATGTTTATAGAATTGATATGAATTCATCCAATATTAAGAAATGGAATAGAAAACACAAATCAAAATCCTACTTGGTAGTAGGATCAATCATTTACAAAGAACGATTCTACTCTACCTCCGTCGATGAGATCCAAAAACTCCATTGGAGAAATGATCCTTGATCTAGTCCTGATCCATAATTATTCACCAAGAACGATCCCCTCCAATGGATTATAAGTCTAAAGGGTTTAGAATCCAACCCTGAGGAAAACTCCATAGCTATATATTTAAATAGGAAAAGGTTACAATTTCAAACAAAACAAAATAAATCATTTAATTAATTTATTTTATTAATTCCATGCCCGCGACAACATTTCCACAAATTCCATGCATCGACAAATATTATGTCACTCATAGGGTAAAAACTAAATTTTTAACTCATCAGTGCCCTCAAATTTCTTACACGAGACCCCCCGTTTAGGAGTTATTCCACTTTTTTAGGAAAACTGTGCATGCATGTTATTTAATAATTTTATTATATTTCAAACATATATTTTAGGAACACTGGGCCTTATAATCACACACCGTCTAAACACGTAGTCTCAAAAATAATTCATATAATATATAAAAATAATACATGGAAAATATGAGTCATTAAAATGTAATCATCAGGTTTTAGATCTCACTGAAAAACACATCACCTATATCCTTTTAATATGGAATTAATACATGTCATGAAGCACCCCATAAACCATTCTTAACAAGTTGTGAACTGAACATACATCACGTGAAGACCCTTTAAACATCATGTATCCCTCTAAATTCTATATTTTTTATCGATGATCCCCTCTAACCTTATTCTAATCCTCCTCTGATCACCACAAGCTTCAAAAGCACACAAAGGGTTATAATACACGAATTTGGGCCCTTTTATTAGATACCTATAAAAAAATTATCATCCTAGATAATCTAAAACCAAAACCAAATAGAAAATAAAAAGGGATCATATGAATTTCTACCCCATGAGATACCTATCAAGGATCTATCCATCTTAAGAGCTCAACCATCTCATCATAGGAACAAACACAAAACCACACAACATCAATAACCAACTCCAAAACACTCTTTTGTGGGAGATATGTCTCAAATGAGAGTAAAGACACAATGAGAAACCAGAATAAACAATCTCATATATCAAAAAGGTCCACATACAAAAAATGAACAATATTATAATAGAAGAGATATACATTAAACCAGTTAGGTTAATGAGTGTGCATTTGCGGCTCATGTTCCCATATAGTCTCTTCCACTCCACCATGCCACTGCAAGAAACAAACCAAGTGAATTTAATCCCTATGAAAAACATTATCCTATAGATCCTAGATCTCCACATGTTGTTCCTCAAAGGTCACATAATTATCAACATCAATCTTTCTCCAATCGATGACATGTGAGTCATCCTGAAGATAAAAATGGAGTTGAGACACATAAAAAAAATTGTGTATCCAACTCATCTGGGGGGAAGTTCTATCCAATATGCCATGAATCCAATATGAGAGAAAACCATAAAAGGCCCAAAAACTAAAGAGAAATCTTAATACCATGAAAAAACCATCACCAACCATGATGAGGAGTCACATTCAGGAACATGTGATCTCTAACATCGAATTATAGAGGTCTACTCCTATGAACGACATAATATTTTTAATGATTCTGCGCTACCTCAATCCACTCAAAAATTACCTAAAATATCTCTATTGTATTATGTACCAGTTTTGGCCTAAGAATTTCTACCTATATTACCCTAGTCCATCACAATAGATAATGTCAAGGTTAACCGTACAAAGATTAAAATGGTTCCATACCAATTGTGGAGTGAAAACTATCATTGTAAGAAAACTTAACCAAGGTCATGTGCCTCATCCTCGAACCTCCAAAATCCAAGACACATGAGAAAAACATGTCTTTAAGAGTCTTGATGGTCTACTCTGTCTAACCACTTGTCTATAGATGAAAAGTAGTGCTAAGGAATTACTGAGAACCCAAAGCATGTTGGAGACCTATCCAAACCCTAGAGGTAAAATGAGCATCTCAATCATAGATGATCATCCTTGAGACTCCATGGAGTCACAACACCTCCTCCAAAAACTGCCTCGTAAAAAGCTCCACTGAGCTCAACTCTCTGATCACTATAAAGTGGAATGATTTTATCAAACAATACACCATCACCCATATAGAATCATAACCACCCTAATCTTGAGGTAAACCAGAAACAAATACCACTATGATATCCTCCCACTTCCACTAGGGAATATATAATGGCTGGAGAAATACACTAAGAACATAGTGATTTTCCTTCACCTTCTGGAAAACCAAACATCAAGAAAAAACTATAAAACTACACGCTTTAACCCAGGCCACCAAAAATAATCTTTTATTGCTCAGTACATATTGGTCATGTTGGGATGTACCGCTAAAGGAGAAATATCTAACTCATAGATAACCATATCATCCATTAATGAGGGAATGAAAATAATTCACTGAAACAACACCTGATGCTATCTATTCTTATACCAACTATTAGGGGGATCATCAAAAACAACTCGGTCGCTCCAGAACTCTGCCTCAGGATTTCCTAGTTAGGACTCCTCCACCCGATACACCAAATAATAATGATATGTCATCTAAAAAATACAACCTCTTCCTATAACCTCTACCATATCAAGATGCATTACTGAGAGTTCTTCCATCACTTTCTTGGACACCTGAGATTCACCCACAGAATCACTACATGAGTTCCTGCTCAGTGAATCGGCTAAAATATTTCATTTTCCTAGAATATATGAAATATAAAATTAATAATCCTATAAGAATTCCATCCATTGGAATTGAAATAAGTTCAAGTAATGCTGGGAGAAGACATACCTCAAGCACTTATGGTCTCTAAAAAAATGCTCACTGATAAGGTAATATAGCCACAAATTCAAAGAAAACCCCACCACTACCAACTCAAGATCATGGGTGGAATTATTACACTCATGAGGACATAAATACTAAGAACTATAAGAAACAACTGATCTATGCTACATCAGAACACAGTCCGAGCCAAGATCACAAAAAACCTCAAACTGAACTCCATCTACTGGAAAACAAAGGAATGGATCCCAGACCAACTTCTTCTTTATGTACTCAAAAGTTTCTTGACACTGGTCAGTCCAAAAGAATGCCTAATCCATTCTAGTCAAAGTTGTTATAGGAGTCTCAACCTAAGATAAATATTCTATGAACCTACCATAATAGCCTATCAAAGAAAGGAAAACATGCACCTATTCCATGGTCAGGGGAGATTCCCAAGGCACAAATACCTCTATCTTTGAAGGATCCATGGATACTCTCTACTGGGACATGAAATTCCCCAAGAAACAAAATTCATGATACCAAAATTCATACTTTAACAACTTCCCAAATAGATTCTCTCAACAAAAAACTCCCAAAATGGCACATAGATGCTTTGCATGTTCCTCCTTAGAGTCAGAGTACACAAGGATTCCATTGATGGAAACCACCAAGAACTTATCCATAAACTCTCTAAACACTACATTTATCAACTCCATGAACAAAGATGGATAATTCATCACACTGAATGGTATCACAATGAACTCATGATTCTTATGGATTCAATATAAAGAATTATTCATAATATCTGAATGTTTCACCTATATCTAATGATATCCTAATAGTAAATCTATTTCTGAGAAGCAACTTTCTCCATTCAGCTGATCAAATGAATCATCAATCAATGTAATAGGATATTGTTTATTCATTGTCACTTGGTTCAAGAAACGATAATTTACACAAATCTAAAAATTGCCATAATCCTTCTTCATGAACAAAACTGGTTCACCCCAAGGTGACACACTCAGTTGAACAAAACCTTAGTGAAATTGATCATCAAGCTATACTCATAGCTCTCATAACTCATAAGGAGCCATACAATACAGATAGATTGAGATAAGAGACACACCTAGATGTATATTGATCCCAAACTCAATGTCCCGCTAAGGAGATAATTCTATAACCTCCTATGGAAATACATTAGGGTACTCTTAAACAACATTGGGAAACACCATATACTAAACCTAGGATGAGTTCAAAATAAACTTTACCATCAAAGAAGGCAAGGAAAACCATACCTCTGACCCATATAAGGGCATCACTTGCCAATAAACACTACTATCTATCTATCAATATCATAAAACACAACCTAACTCTTAAAGAAATCCATGATAGCATGCACTGAATACAACCAAAACTTACTAAGTATGATGTCATATGGCCATATCAAAAAACCTAGAAAATCTTCCCAAGAGAGATGCTACCCCAACACTAGCTCACAGTCTCTACATAATTTATACAATTTAGATCAACATCCAACGGTAGTAGTCAACACCAAGGGTAGTGGAAGCCTCTCAACATAAAGTACCAAATCATGGATAATGGTAGGTGATATAAAGGAGCGTGTTACTACTAAATCAAAAAAAGTGTTCACCCACATAGAAAATAATAAAAGGGTACCTCAAATGACATATGGATTACCTAGAGTTGGAAATAATAAATCATAAAGATGACCACAACCTACTCCATGAACTCTTTAATCCGGATGATGACCACCCCCATGGTTATGATATGTTCTCTAAGGATGAGGATCATCTCAAGGCTATACTATACCTTCCCCATATCCTCTTTGATGATCCAAAACTAGAGCACCCTACTGTTGTTTCTTTGACTGAAACTGCCTCAGTGGAGAAACCTAAATCAGAACACCTAGGGTACACTAACAACTAAAAAATTCCAGGCACTCTCGTCACTAATAAACTTGAAATCCAAAATAAAAACACATGTATGATGACTTATCATAGGTTTAAGAGTTTCTAACCCTAGATAAATGAGATAATGAGGGATGAGACCTACCCTCGGCTAACTAAAAACTATTATTTCTTAATAACTTAGAACCCTAGATGATATCTATACTTCACAAAGAATCCTAATGACTCCCCTCTCATGATGACCCAGTTGTGGATAATGTTCTCTTGATAACCTCTTCCCTTCCCAACACCTTGAGATATGTGTTCAAAATAAATGGGGTGACCTAGATCTAGCTCTTAGGATGTAAAGCCTCCTCAAAATGCCTCACCCTAGCCTCATCATCTAGAAATAGGTCTGAATAATATCACAAAAGGTTCCTGAAATGGATCTCAAACACTCACACACTATAGAAACCCGACCAAAGGGTAAGAATCTTCTAGAGAATGGACACCTTTACAATCAAAGAAAGAAAATCTTCTCTGAACTGATCTCAAACCTTCTCTCATGAGACTACCGAATCCTCATGATCCCTAAGGAAAAAGAACCACCACTGCCTCACCACTCTATGCATCATCATCACATCCAACAAAACCCAATTATCCTTCCAAAAAATGGATGAAATTGAAAGATACCTCAACCTAATATAACTATTCTTCTATAACATCATATGAAATGGGTCCCTCATACTTATAAAGACACTATTATTAAAACTCTTAGAGTTTACTCCTCTAAGTGTCATCATAGTTGACCTCTACTCTATGATGATCTGATGGCACATCCTACTGAACATCTTTGGTGAAAATATAACATGGACATAGAACTAGAATCATGCATAGAAAAATAAAAATGATTAGAGATCTTAAAACCTAGAATATGGAATATTTACTATTAATTAATTCATTCATTCATTATCTTGTTAAGGTTTTAACCTATCCTAAGGTCTACCCATTTCAAACATAGGTGAAAATAAGAACGATGCATGATAATTTACTAGGTTTCTACCCTAAAAACGACATTAATTAATTTAATAGGCTCATTAAACTTAAAGTTCCATGAATAAGATCATGGGGGACACAAAATACTCATGTATCAACCAGTTTCATATGTTTACATTTCTCACTAAACTTAATGGACACTGTTTCCCTACTAACCCATGAAACCTCACCCATGCCTAATTCCAAACCCCATATTATCCATCAAACCTAAACCTTAGATACCCACTCTTTCAAAAACTCATCCCCACAAAGATAAGGTAATGAGGGGTGAGAGATGGTGACTACCCAAGTGCCACCTCTAATAGGTCCTGAGTTAGTGACTAGAACCAAAGGTATAATAAAGGCATATTGGTTGCATTATCCTCTAAGATAAACATGAAAAAGAGAGAGATAAGACATATACAAGAATCAAAACCTTCTTAGACTTATATATAAAATAAATCTCAATTATAAACATGAAATTTCATTCAGTAATAAATGACTAAAGGGAAATCTACAAGTACCAAAAAGGTAAAGACAACAATGACCATGAAGACCAAATAACTCCTACAAAACCATGATATAGTAATATGCAACCTGATCTCCAACCTGCTCCAGCTAACCTTAAAAAAATTTATATATATGTTGGGTGAGAATAATAGTATACTTAGTAGGATCCTCTCCATAGGATCTCGTTTAAAAGATAAATAAAGAATGCTAAATCATAGTGAACAACAATGAAACTAACTCATCACATAGACAAGTATACTAAGTTACCAGCCTCACTATGGTTATCTCTCACCAAGTATCACATACAATAGAGAATATAATATAATAATATAACATCAAGGGTAACTTTCTTCTTCTTTCTCATTGGTTTACCGATCTACCCCAACATCG
The DNA here is from genome assembly GCA_963277665.1 of Viscum album. Classification (NCBI taxonomy): domain Eukaryota; kingdom Viridiplantae; phylum Streptophyta; class Magnoliopsida; order Santalales; family Viscaceae; genus Viscum; species Viscum album. The sequence continues at coordinate 1,887,285,522 of OY728132.1, forward strand.
CATGTCCTGATACATCTTTCTCCAAAATTAAGTCGGCCCGAAAACACCTGTGCAAGGCATAAAAATATACACCTCATGAATCACATCATCACACCATCCCATATCACATATCCATATAAAGTAGATAATTATTTTTTAAGATCCACCACAACCCATATGACATATATCAAACATTGGTCATTATACCTCAAGCCATTATAGCCCATACACTGAGTAAATACCTCAAGACATCACAAATCATTCCCATCATACCTATAATAATCCTTTGGATACTATATACAATAATACATGTGTGTGAACCAACCACAAGACATCACATTATTATATAAAAATATATGGTAAAACGAAACACCATTCATAAAGGCACAAGTAACTACCAAGTGAAGAGAGCAGAGCCAAAGGGGGTAGTCACCCATCCATAATCCCACCAGGATGTTGGAGAAAGAACCCTCCTAGAGTCCACTGGGTGTCAGGTGACCTAACCAACACGGGTGGGGTAGCATATAAAATCACATAATATACATGACATAATATGGCTCACAACCACACTATGAGAATAAATTAGTCTTATAATCAATTATAGGTAACATCACTCAGACTCTCGACTACCACTGCTACGACCAGATATCCTATAAGTATACAAGAATTTTAAAAGAGTTACATTAAATTAATTCTTTATATTTATAATTTCCGTCCATTAATTAATTAATTATCCCTTAATTAACCATTATAATTATTCCCATTATATTACATTAAAAATTTGAGTAAAGTCCATGCCCTCTAGTCATAATTGAATATAAGGACTCAATTTATCAAGATTACAATCTTTCAGTAATTGCATTCCAACCAACCCCATAGGTTAAGAATTATTTATCCATTATTAGAATAATTCCATATCCAGGTAGTCATCCTAATCTACCACTAATAGGAAACATGAAACCAAGAACATATAGCTACCTCATGTTGTGGGAAAAGGAATGCAGATAAAAAAGCAAACTGACCATCAAACATTAAATAGATTCATAAGTGAGCATACTGAATCTCAGCATCTCATCAACAAGTCATCCCTAATTCAACCTATTACATAATCTCTAGTTCCATCCCTGAAACCCACATGCATATCCTGATGCATCTTTCAATCACAAGTGTACACTCCTACCACATCATTCATGTATCCTTTCCCACAAATCACAATAACCATCCTAGGATCATCCTTACCAGGATCACATCACATCCTAGCATCCCTACATCACATCATCCATCCTAGGATCATTTTTATTAGTATCATATCATAAGTCCCATATCTGAAGAAAATCATAAAAACAATAGTAATAAATAAGAATAACCAAAAGGGAAAATGGGCCCTCAAAATAAGGCATTCAACCTTCTCCTGAAAACAAGCTCTCATGGATCCCAAAATAAGGCACTCTTCCTTCCCAAGAAAATGAGAAACTCAGAACCTAATAATTATCTTTATCAAAAAATAGGTTCTTATTCTATCTTTAAATAATCAATTAATTTATTCACTGGTTCCAACTATGGTCAACCTATGACATCAAGATATAATAAGCTACCAAATTAATTAAAAAATTAATTTTAACATGCGTCTAAGCATCTAACCACTCCCATTTATCATGAATTTTAAATTATAATCATCAAGATTAAACATGGTTCAAATTTTTTATCAATTATAGTAATTAAATAGAGGATAATTTTAAATTACACATGTATTTTTCATCAATTTTATTATTATCAAATTATATAAACCATTAAATCAAAATCTTGCATCTTATTTAATTTATTAATATAATTAATTATAAATTAATTACATATTTATGTTATTTATAAATTTAAACATGCTACTCCAAGAATAATAATGTACTAACAAGTAATAACATCAATATCAAACTATCTACCAAATCATGAGGCAAACTGCTATCACGGTACAAAGAAACAACATCGTTAACATGGGATCACAACCAATTTCTTTAATATGGTTTGATATTAGTAGGATAATTTAACTTACATCCAAAGGGATAAACCATTATCAATTTATTATTACAATTAAATAAAATAAGAGAATAGATTAATCCATAACCTTAAAGGCATCAACATTCTTTGCACAAGAATAGACCAACATTTCAGATCCTTATCACCTCTCTCATAAGAAGTTGCATCCATCCAAGGATTGTGTACACAAATACACTAAAAAAAATAAAAACCCATTAGAAACAACGGAAAATAACCTCCATCATATGGAAAGGTGAATTGGAGAAAAATGGACTAAACTAGAAGAAATCACAAGAAATAGAGGTAGAACTCACCTTGATCACCACAAATTGCTGAAGGAAGCCTAAAGATTGATCCTCATTAAAGTAATCCCAAAAAAACTAGGAAGAGGGTCACTAAATTCCTATAATTTGGTAAAAATTATAGGTTTTGAGTAAATACCAAGATGCTACTATATTTAAAGATACACTACACGATGGATTTACATGGCGTGTAATGATTACACGTTGTGTAATCATTAGGTTTTAGATATCACTAAAAAACATGTCGCCTAAAACATTTTAATCCTAAATTAATAAAAATAATGAATCACCCCATTAAACATCCTTAAAAATATATGAACTGAATATACATGGTGTGAAAACCCCTCACACATCGCATATTCCCCAAACTTTCATCTTTTTTTCACCTCATTCCCTACAACATTATTCTAAGTCTCCTCTGAGCACCACTATATTTGGAAACACACAAAGGTTTAGGAAACATGGATCTAGAACCTTTCAATTTATTCCAATAGAACCCCATGTTAATAATAATAATAATTCCTAACATGCACTAAACATGTGAATTAAAATAAATATTATTTATTCAAATAATATTTAATATATATTATTTCTCACTGGACCATTAAACCCAATCCTCCATTCCTACAAAATATTTATCAGGCCTTGAATATTGACTATTTATTTAATTAATAAATATCACCACATTATTATCTAATAAATAAATAAATATTATATTTAATAAAAAAAAATATTTATTAAATATTATTATCAAAAAATATTCTCTCGAATAACTGATGACATAATATATGTGAACAAGGAAACATGAATAATTATTAAACCATGTGTGACAATATTATTTATTCAACTTGTTAAATAATAAATAATAATATTTTTTAACTAATCTTATGGATACATTTAGTGTGTGGACCTCTAGGATTATTTCTTAATGACATTATGTGAAGTATCTCAAAGTCAAAGGTTAAAATCTATCAAAATTCCAAGGCACCCATATAAAATAATTTTATGTTGAAATGACATAAAACCACTTGCAGATGCTTATTGTGTAAAATAATCTTTTTATCATGATATCTCTAATCAAGCAAGTTGCATGAAGGTACGATCAATCTCTGTGCTCAATGTATCTTTCTTTGAATTTTTGGAAATTTCACTTACCTAGGGAACACCATGGACATGGATTTATTTAGGTTATAATATTTACATCAAAGGTCTTAAGATATCAACTTCTGTTAAAGATCATAATGTAAAAATCCATTCTCTTATTATTCATTAATAAAATATTACCCATGATGCACCCAATATATCCTACTTCTCCTCAAACATATGTCATCATAGTTTTCATCAATAAATAAAAGTACACAACTCATAAAATCCATTAATAATATTATTAAAGTATAAGGATCAACACACACTTATGAAGATAGGAACATCCATAACACATATAAATCTGGATTTCCTACTGAAGGGTCTCATTCACATAATTCCCTAATTTGGAAATTACGAATGGTGTACACCATGAGAATGTACCTCAAAATCCTATGAGACTCCACTCCTGATAGATTATATAATTTGTGTCCCTCAAATGATTTCATCTAGCTATATACCATATATTTAAGAATTCTATCATGGAACTTCTAGGTCCTCATCATTGCGAGGACCTTCTATAACCTTTCAACGCGACAATTATTCTAAGGACATTATCAAATACTATGTTACGAAGAAGAAAAATCATGATGTGATACATATTTTATTAATATTCAAACACAATGAATATATGTTATCATAAAGTAAACAGAATTTGGTTCTAGAAAACCAACTCAAAAAGGATGATCCACACCTCTCAGTGGATTAGGAAGAATGTGTTTCTGTTTGGACTCTAATAGCTAAGAATCTCTAGGTTAAGCTAAACATTATTATAGACATAACTTTGGGAGATCCAAATAGATTTATAAATTTATGACTCTCTTAGATGGCACTCAAACTCCACACAAATCTAGTACACACAATATACTGACATACACTCGAGTCTCATGCCACCTACAAGATGAAAGTACCCATCGTTTACCCAACCTTTGAGTTAATTTATAACTCATTTTCATAAGTTTTACATGTAGTAGTGTGTTTCAAGATCTAATTTATAAGCATGGTTTTTAGTAGTATCCTTGGAATGGTGTAGTATATATGAAAATTTGACACCCCCTCAAGTATATATTCCCCCATTGATGAAATTTTGGAACAAAAGAGGTTTTTGTACCCTATAATCCTTGAATTAAATTGGTTGACATTAGGATCTGGGATCCCACATCCACCAATAGGCCATGGTCATTTAGTATAAGGAAATATGATGTGAGGTAGTCTAGGCGGTTCTTCCATATAGTTTTGGTGAGATCTAAAATATACGTCCTACACTAATAGGAATATCCTTGCTTGATATCTTGGACTAGCTAGTCAATGTAAGAACAATCATTAACATCTCAAACAAGATTTAAAGCACATTCCATCTCGTTTATGAAAGAAAGAATTCATCAATGTTAGTGGATGAAATATGAAGGAAATATGTAGAAATAAATCATGGAAAGTGAGCTTATCATGGACACACTTTGGAAGAAAATTCATTAAAAGATAAAATTTCACACAAAGTGATTATCCCTAGTGCTTCGCTCAAATAATTTTTCATAGAGCTTCTCTCAACTACTTCTCTTAGTGGTCTATGTGAAACACCTTTTCCTAGGGTATTTCACCTAGGTAAAGGATTTATTCTTATATTTATGAATTAATAAAAAAAATTGATGGATGAGTAAAGTTTAACCATTTGTAAATTAGTTAGCCTGAGGATTTTGGGTTAATAAAGAGTGTGAAGATATAGGTTCCACTCAAGTCAAGAGAAAAGTGCACCAAATTATGCTGCTATTTATAGATCCCCACATCCTTCACTCATACTAGCACACTTACATCCTTTGTTCACAAACATTCGTCATCCTGATATCAGTGTGAATAGTGTATTTCTTAATAAACCTAAGTACACTATCCTTCACTCAAATTCAAAGTTCACACAAGTGATATGTCTTACTACGTGAAATTTTTGTATTTAGCAGCAGGATAAACCACTTCTAAATCATTCTGCGGTGGTTTTGGAAAACCACTGCTAAATCGTGTGTTGGGGAATAATTAGTGGTGATTTTTTAAAACCATCGTCAAACGATTTAGAGGTGGGGTTTTTAGCAGCGGTTTAGACTATCGCTAAATTGTTTTTAATTTTTTTTAATTTTTTTTAATTTTTTTTAAATTTTTTTTTCGTTATTTTTTTATATTAGTAATTTTTTTTTTCGTAATTTATTTATTTATTTATTTTTTAATATTTTTTATTTTCATAATTTATTTATTATTACCATACACATGCTCATCTCCATGTATAAGTCCATGTCCATGCACAAGTCCATGTCAATGCACATGCCCATGCCATATACAAAAATTCTGCGTTGGGTGAGATTTGAACCCCATACCTCTTGCTTATTTTCTAAAGACTTTACCACTCTAGCATGCTCTTCATGTGGTCAATAAATTGAATTTAATATACATATAAATATATATATTAATTGAAAAAACAAGTAATACATAACAAATAGATACACACTAAATAATTATTAATCAATAATGACTAATCAATAATGACTAATCAATAATGACTAATCAATAATTATTAATCAATAACGATTAATCAATAATCATTAATCAATAATGATTAATCAATAATCAATAATCAATAATTAATAATATATAATATTAAATATATATTATTTATTATATATTTTATAATACAAAATATATAATATATAATACATAATACATAATAGATAATATATAATAGAAAATAGATAATATATAATATATAATAGATAATAGATAATAGATAATAAATAATATATAATATATAAGTAATGTATAAATAATAAATTATTAAAAAATAATTTAATATATGATAAATAAATAACAAAATAATAATAAAATAATAAATAGTAGATAAATAATAAATAATAAATAATAAACAAAAAATAAAAAATAAAAAATAAAAAATAAAAAGTAAAAAATAAAAAATAAAAAATAAAAAATAAAAAATAAAAAATAATAAAGAATAAAGATTAAATAAAAAATAATAAATAATAAAAAAAAAATAAAAAACAAAAAAAAAAACAAAAAACAAAAAATAAATAATAAATAATAAATAATAAATAATAAATAAAAAATAAAAAATAAAAAATAATAAATAATAAAACATAAATAATAATTGATCAACAAGAATTAATAATATTTTTTTAATATTTAATATTTAAAAATTTATCAAAAATTAAAAAATTATTAATAAATTATTAATATATTATTAATAAATAATGAATATTGAATAAATAAATAAATAATCAATGAATAATAAACTAATAATAAATTAATATTTAGTGAATTAAAAATAAATTAATAAATAATAAATAATAAAGAATAAAGAATAAAGAATAAAGAATAAAGAATAAATAAATAAATAAATGCATAAAAAAATAGATAAATAAATAAATAAATAATAATAAATAAATAATTAATAATTAATAATAACTAATAATTAATAATTGATAATTATAAAATTAATAAATAATAATTAATATTTAAATTTTAATATTTAATATGAAATATGAAATATTTAATATTTAATAAATAATTAATACATAATTAATATTTAATTAATAAATAATCAATAATAAATAAATAAATAAATAAATAATAAATGAATAATAAACTAATAATAAAGTAATATTAATAAATTAAAAATAAATTAATAGAGAATAAAGAATAAATAATAAAGAATAAAGAATAAAGAATAAAGAATAAATAATGAATAATAAATACATAAATACATAAATAAATAAATAGATAAATAAATAATTAAGAATATATAATTAATAATAAATAATAACTAATAATTTATAATTTATAATTAATAAGTATTAATTAATTAATTACTAATTAATAATTAATTAATAAATAATGAAAAATAAATAAATAAATAAATAAATAAATAAATAAATAAATAAATAATAAATAATGAATAATAAAATAATAATAAATAAATAATAAATAAATAAATAATAAATAAATTAAATATACATTAATAATTAATGTGTACATAATAAATAAATAAGTAAATAAATATTAAATATTAAATAGATAATAATAAATAATAGATAAACAAATAATATTTAGTTAACTAGTAATTAATAAATTAATTAATTAATATTAAATAAATAAATAAATAAATAAATAAATAAATAAATAAATAATAAATAATTAAATAAATCATAAAATGTTAAGAACCTCTAAAAACCCTAAAATCACTGAAATGACCATAAAATATGATTTGAGACTCCTTTTTCAGTACCACAACCAGTCAAATTGAAGATCGTGAAATGAACTTCGATATGATATGTGGTACATGCCGAACATACGCCTCGATCGAAAGTTATAAAAGTTTGAATTTTAAAAAATCATTGTCTATAACTAAAACCTCTATTTTTTAGGCTTTTGGGCTTTTTGGTTGAATAAAAAGGGGTACAATACTTAAAGAGTTCACACCAGACTTAAACGACATAGATCTCATTGCAGCTTTGATTTGATATGTGGTAGAGCCCAAATGAACACCTGAATTAAAAGTTATAGACGTTTGAAGTTCAAGTTTGATTTTCAACTTTTGAATTTTGAATATATTTTTTCCTTTGATTTTCACAAGATTTAAATCTCAATTGGGTTTTTCTCATTTGATAAACTTTTATTTGACTAATTGTGGAGCTGAAATGGACTCTCGAATCAGAAGTTATGGCCATTTGATGCCGAAGTCTGTTCTTCTACTTATTGAAGATTTGTTTTCAGTTTTAAAATATTATTAAATAATAATTAAAAATATTAATTAATTGAAACATTATAAATATTTAAAATAATCAATAATAAACTATATTTTATTGTAAATAATAAAAAAATAAAAAATAAAAAATAAAAAATAAATATTTTTTTATAATTTTTATAATTTTTTTCCTAAATTTTGCAGCGGTTTTCAAAAAACCACCTCTATTTCACGGCATTTTTTTAAAAACCTCCATTAAAAATTTTAAATAATTTTAGAATATATTTTTTTAAAAAAATAATTTTTTTTAAAAAACCGCTGCTAAAACACTATTTTCTTGTAGTGTCTACCCCATAATTTTTCCCTCTATGTGATGGCATAATCCAATTATAAGCGATATGTGGAATTTTTTGGCACTCCATTTTATAATGGGCATTGAGTGGAGTATGTTCATGTTGTGAAGCATATAATTCAACCAATTCTAGGTGTCCTGGTTCTTTTTCCAAGTCCAAACACCTTGGTTCTTAACCCGATTCGAAGCGCTTTGGTGTTTCTCCTATGTCCATGAACCTAGGTGCTTCACCTTGGTCACATGACTTACTAGTTAGTGTACAATGCACCAAGAGTTCCAAACCATTCACTCAAGTAATACTTGGGAAAATCATGCACCTAGGTCCACCATGTGATGTTATCTTGGAAGTTAATCTTGACTTTTTCTTATTTCATGTTTTATGTTTCTTCCACATTTCCTTTGATGCCATGATATTATAAGACCATGTTATTTATGTTATTCTTCCTTGTGATTACTCATGTGCCTTTTATTTTATGATATCATATTATACCCTTGACTCACATGTTATGATTCCTTATCATGTTTATTCCCATAATTATATTTTTGTCTCTCCTCTTTCTTTATGTATTCCACTAGGTTATCCCATGAATATTTAGGAGATCGAAAGGAGTTTAGGAGATCACTATAGAAAATAAAAAATTATTCCATGTTTTATGTATTAAGAACCTAGTATTCCAAATACACTAGGCATTTACAATCCTTTTTGTTGTAATTATTGGATATTTATTTTTAAGAATAATGTAATAATATGTGAAAAAGACTTAGTTCACCATAGTTGGTATCAATGTAAGTGGTTTAGTTCACATTTGGAAACTTGGATGAGAAAAACTTAGTTATAACCCTATAGATAAGTCTAAGGATAAGAATAAGTATAGAAAAATATCTTGTAATCTTAGTGAAGTATAGAGTGTTTGGTTTCCAAGAAATTATATCCCTTTATGGATACTATAAGTAGATGTGGTTCTGACATAGATGTAGCTAGGGGTAATAACTTCAAAAAAGGTGCATCAATATTGACTCAAGCATTACTTGGTATATGACAATAGGACTTACTACACACCTAGTCTGACACTCCCATGGGATATGTTTTGTAAATTCTCAAAATCTTTATGAACCATCATGAATGACTTGAATAGATGAAAATCATGTATGACCTATGTTAAACCTAAAGTTTCATGGGTTGATTAGTCTAAGGTATATCATAATTTTAAGGTAATAAATATCCCTTTTGAGTATTTAAGTTATGGAAATCTATGATGATTAATAGTATTTGGGAGACATTTATGGTAATATAACCCTTGGGTTCAGTATGGGTTTTATGAAAAGTATTTATTTGAGATAGAATTGATTATATTTTATGGACATAAGTTTAATTGTTTTGTTAACCTTTAGGGTTTATCCATCATTGATGATAAGTAAGTAATATCCAATTAAGATTATTTTATGTTTTCGAAAAAATAAGTTGTATAGAAAACATTAGTGGTTACAAATTGATTTAATTATTAATGTTATTTTTAGGATTTTCATCATATTTTTGGGAATGTTATAAGAATTATGATTTTAGAAAAAGGAAAACCTGTATGCCATGAAAAAACTCATCATACCCAGAAAGGATATAGGGCTTGAATCTATAACCGAAGGGAGATAAAGGTGTAACTCCTACCATTAGCCTACGTGATATACTGGATAGTATGAAATTGATTTTACTTAAATGATTTGATGAATAAATATTAATCTAATGAAATATTTTTGAAGATATATGACATTTCAGAAGAAATGTTATTTGGTATAAGTATATATAACTTTTATGTTTAACATAAATGATTATTTGGGATGGATTTTATTATATTTTCAGAGATGAAAGCTAAAGGATTTTAAGGATAGATACTTATTGAATGGATTAATATGAAATTTGGGAGTTTCCATTTAATTATTAGATATTAATGTATTGGAAAAATACTAATAACTATTTTAGTTTTAGTAAATATTTAAGGAATATTTTTTTCTTTTTTGGAATATATAACATGTTAGAAGTTTATTTTAGTGCTTCTGGAATAAGAAATTAATCTTAAATACTCATAGATTGGAGAAAAATATGATATTATGGTGTAAATTTGTTAAAGGATGAAATTTTACTTTTCAGGTATACTTACTTTGTTCTTAGTCTAGATAGTAAAAGTATCCCTTAACTATAGGAGATGAATCTTGAAATAAAAATGTTATCATATTACCTTTATCAAAATTATGTTATCTCCTCATAGATTTATGGTTTTGAGGTCCTTAAATTTCTATTGATTATTCAATTTCTTGTGATCAATTATCTCTATCACTCTCTATAATAATTTATTATTTTGTTCTATCTCCATATCTTCACTATCCACCGGTGTTATGATATATGGAAACCAAGTTATGCGATGAATTTTTGAATTTCAATTTCCCTCTTTATAAGAGAAAGTTTTTATTAACCCTTTTTATGATGTGAGTTTTTCCAATAAATATATTTTCAAATATCAAACCCTTTATTACCAAGATAGATATTAAATTGTGAGGATGCAATTTATTTTTGGGATATAATGTAATACCCCATGATTTTAAAAGAAGAAAATCATTTTTGATAGCATATATTCCATGAAAAACCAAGATTATAATATAATGTAACACCTATAGAGTTTAATATATATATATTTTTTAAATAAATTAAATCACCTTGATAGATTTTGATGTATAAAACACCGAGTTTAAATGAATCGTGATACTCTATTAAAATATTATTATTTAAACATCACCATTTAACCCATCCATTAAGTTAGTGGGTATGAATAGGAATAAATAAATTATGAAAAATTATATGGTTTAAAAATGTATAAAATAAATTCAATTTTTATCTACTAATTAGATATAAAATAATAACCATTTTAAAGGAAAAGAAATGTTTTCTGAAAAACAATATTTTTCTAAAAGGCAGTTTAGTGGCGCTTTGAACACATAATTTAAAATTAATTTTTACTAATTTTAGAAAATTTATTTTAAAAAATTAACTAATTTTTTTAAATCATCATATAAAAATTATCTTAGGGTTAATTTATGGGATTTTTTCTAAAAAGTTTCATTTTTTAATGAATAGTGAAAATACTGATTTTTATTAAAATCTGCCTTTTCATTTAAAGAATTTACAAGACCAATTTTATTTTATTGTGGTTTTAAAATTAATATTTTTCAAATTATATATTAATTCATCCAAATTATTTCATTTAAACCAATTTCATGTTTAATTTTTATATAAAAACTTCTTTTACTTTTGAAGGTTTTTCTTTTGGAAAACAAATTTTCCGACACGTTTGTGGGTTTAATTTTAAAAAAAATCATACCAATTATGTTTGTTTAATTTGAAAAAATGGAATCCTTATTTTTAATCATAAAAATTTATATTATCTGGTAAGTTAAACTTAATTTTTTACCATAATGAATAGTGAAAATAGTAAAAATTATTTATCGCAGTTAAGGTAAAAATTGGTGGACTAAGGGGTTAAACTAAAAATATAAGGGTTAAAAAAATAAACCAAAACTTATAAGATTAATATTTTATGGTAATATTTTGTCATTATATATTATAAGGTTCTAAAATGACCCATTTTTTTTATCCTTTTTGAAAGATAAAAACGTGGGTGTAATTATTTCTTTTAAAAAATTCCAAGTGTGTCCTCTCCCCCAATTATAAAAAGACACCCCTATTCTCTCCTTTAAACTCTTAAAAAACCAATTATTTCAAAAAATAACTACCAAAATATATTCAATAATTATATAAAATAATAATATAAAACTTTTTTTTTCATAAATCCAACATAGGAAGGTTTTTTGGATAAACCAAAAGAAACTGTCTGAAGAAGAGGTAATGTCCTAAACCGAGCATTTTATTTTATTTCTTCCTACACATCATTAAAAAATTATTAAAACATGATTATATAAAAAAATGTATCTAAAATATAATAATATGTTTTTATGTTAAATAGATGACCTACAACCATCTCCTTCCCCCACAAATAGGAAACAAAACCATTGATCATGCGCACGACAAACTACTGTCTCGTGAACTGATGCAATTTATTTTTCGTAACCAATTCTCATGGATAGATATAATGATTTATATAATGTTTAACTATGGTATTTATGATTTAATTATATTTATTTAATTATAATATCATATATACCTTGTTACTTTCCATTTTGTAGAGAATACAATAGCATCACTCATATGCACGGGGGACTACCGCATCACGAAGAGATGTGATTTGTTTTTAACTTACATTTTACATGGAAGGTAATAAGTATTAATTTTGTGTTTATATATGATGTTCATGAATTATTAATAATTATTTAAAATAAATATATCATATTATCTCTTACCTTACCATTCATTGAATAAATGATAACGTCATTCGTGTGAGTGATAGACTACCGCCTCACGAAGTGATGTGATTCATTTTTCATGAATGATTAACATAGATGGTAATAAAGGACAAATTTAATGAATATATGTGATATATATGAAATTATATTAATTCTATAAAATTTATTTGAAATCCACTTCCTTACCCTTTCACCCATTAAGAAAATGATAACGTCGATCATGCATATGTATGACCTACCATCTCCACGAAGCGATGTGACTCATTCCCCATATTCAAAATTCAATAATGATTATAAATATATATATAATGAAAAATTATATTTATAACATTAATATAATTCTGGATATTGGAACTATATCCAATGTTCTATATCCATAACTTTTTTAAAAAAACATGCATGAGGAAACAATGAAATTAACACATTAAACAACAATAATAATGAAATATTATTAACAAATGGTTAATAAGATATTATAAGATGATATTATATGATATTATAAATACTAATATGGTTCTAGTATAAGTTAATAAATTTTTTAAAACCACAATATAAGAGGGTAAAGAGTGCTCAAATAAATGGAAATGAAAGGTAAGTGGTTTCTTAACTCAATTTCCATTCATTGGGTTATACGACTACTTCATTGATTAATTATACCAAAATTATGTGTAAAAGTAATTTTGATTGATTTATGTTGTATTTAAACTTGTATTTGTGTGTATATACATTTTTTACACATGATCACCCTATTTATTAACTCTCACATCAATTATAGGAACATTGTAAAGGTTTCATCTCAAACTTCCTTCTTTGAGACACATGTTCTTTTATACACCTAATTTCTTTTGAATGGTATTTATACTACAATTTTAAATAATATATCATGAATAATTTTAAAATCATGATAATTTAAGTTACAATTTATCAACTATATTGATGGAAATTTATCATCCAAAAGTTACCAAAGAGGAAAGGGTTTATGTTTCAATATCATTTTAATCAGGATTGCTTATGCTTGAATTTCCAATGAAAGAAATTATTTAATCATTTTAAAATAAACCCATTTAATTTTATTATCCTATGGTTATTAATTATTTTTCCAATTAATAGTACCATTTCCCTCTCTTTGGTACTTAAAATGATTGAAAAAATATTTTTACGAAAATCTAACTTCATTTCTCTTTTCGGTCAAAAATCCATCTTTTTCTAAATCCACGTTTTCTAATTTTTTTTTTAAAAAATGTTTTAATATTATTGTTTAAATTCATTTTTACCCTTAATTTTATTTTAAAAAATGTTTTAAAAGGAATATTATTGTCTTTTTTTAATAAATTACCTTTTGAATTTTATTACAAAAAATGTGAAAGTAATATTTTTTTAATGTATTCAACATGAATGGAACCCTTCTACTGTCATGACCACTCAATTTTTTAAATACTATTTTTTAATTTTAAAAGGTTATTTTCAAAATATTTTTTATTTAATTTTTTAGAAACTTTTATATTTTAAATAATTTGTTTCAATATGGAAAGGGCATTTTATTGAATAAATGTTTAAAGTGATATGTTGAAATCTTTTTCCATCTAAGAAGATATCCTTTGATGTTACTCAAAGTGAAAATGTTATTTTATTCATGAATGTTTTTAATATTTTTAAAATTATTTTTATAAATTTAAATAACATTTTATTTTATAGATTGATTATAAATTATGTATATATGTATCTCACATATATACCTAGTTTATTCTACCTTCCATTAATGAGGAAATACATGCCTTATGATCATTTCTCACATTCCTTTATTATGAAATTTCCTTTGAATATGATATAAAGCAATATATGAAGCCCATTTTATTTTCATGGGTAATTATTATGTTATAAATTATATCTTATTTACTTTATAAGGTACACACAGATCATGAACATGTTATGATGGGTGTTTCTAAATATCACTCTAATGTATTGGGTAATGTTATAGTCTCATGAAACATCATGTATGAGATTGGGGAGTGAACCTAATCCATTATGGGAATCTGTTCCACCATGTGATATTGTATTGATAATTAGTCTTAACTTATGATTATATCATGTTTTATGTTTCTGCCATATTTCCTATGATTCTATGAAATTATTATACCATGTTATTTAAATTATTCTTCCATGTGATTAATCATGTACCTTATAATCTATGATATCATGTTATATACTTGAATCACATGTTATGCTTAATTATCATTTTTATTACCTTACTTAACCTTTTAAATCACTCTTTTATTTATGTATTCCCTGGGTTATCCCATGAATATTTAGGATATTGAATAGATTTTAGGAGATCACTATGTAAAATAAAAAAAAAGGATTCCATGTTTTATGTATTAAGAACCTAATATTCCAAATATTCTATGAATTTATGATCCTTATATTGTAATTATTAGATATTTGTGTTTAAGTATCATGTAATAATATATGAAAAGGGATTGCGTCACAATAAAAATCATATTCTCCAAGACATATCCATTATGATCTATACCACTCTTCATCTAGAAGTATTCTTAAGTATATATATAATACTTTATAAAAGGGACATATTACAAGTAAGAGAAATTTACTCAAAGGAATATATTCCCTATGAGAAAAACCACAAAGAATTTCTCATATTAATGTCACATAAAAATAATTTTTAAGAATATTTTGCTTAGTAATTTGTAGGTTCTAGATTATAAAACATAAAAGGATGTTCACTTAGTGATGGTTTCACAACCTTAAAAGGAATAATTATAGTAATTATCACATAACCTTAAAAGGTAAAAAGTGTCCTTAAAATTTATGAAGTGACCTATTAAGTGGCATCAAACTATGAGGGTTTTGATTATTTTCATAAGGATATATAGGAAAACCCTATCATTGGACTGATCCCAACTACATAATACCTACCACCTCCCTGGATGATGATAAACTTTATAGTTCCTAGTTATGAGGATTTAAACCAAAGCATCATTAATTAATAAGATAAATATGGAGAACCTATAATACATACATATTTTCAGATAGATACATGGTTTCAATCAAATCATTAGCACAGTGGTAACGAGTCCCATAATAAGGATTTGGAAGGATTCATGTGAATATATTAAATATATAGTAGAGTCTTTGTGTAGGAAATAAATCCACCTAAAGTGTGTGATGATACAGACCTCCAATAATCTCAACTAACGCACATACCAAGAATCATGGGTAAAGTCCCATTGATTTCATACCTTTATAAATAAGGTCCACGATGACTTGAAAACAACTATGAATGAGGATTCCGTATTGGGTTATATCCGAAATATCGATAAATTAATTAATGTTTAGTAATTAAAAGCTTAAAAATACTAAGAATAATTGCACAATAAATATTAATTTATAAGAATTTTCCATATAGAATAAAGAATTATACATACATGTCAATAAAGTTTCATAGTTAATGAGTTAATAAGGATGTATAGGTGAATTCCCATAAAAATTCTTAGGAATAATTATGTATTAACAATATTAAAATAAGTACCCTTATTAATTTAGGAATATATATTTATAGTTATCTAGTACATACAATGTCTAAGATAAACAATTTGTTTTTATAAAATTGTAAGAATATATTTTTAATTATAGGGGAAAAAATAATTATAGACAAATTATATTTAAAATTAAGAATATGTAATAAAAAATATTTAACATGCATTATGGATATGAATTTTCCTTAAGGAGAAACATCTAGGATGGTTTTATTTGATGGAAAAGGCCAACTTGTACCAAAATTGAGTTTAATCAACTTAGATCCCTATAAAGGATCCAAAAACTACACATACAACATTATTTATTAGAAAAATTACCCCTATTATAAATAATACATCTATAATTCCATATATTTATGGAATATATAGGTTTTTTAATCATGATAAAGTATATAATTTTATGACTCTTGGGTGAATTTCAATATTTTAATAGCTTATAAATGAAGTATAATATGAGAGAAAGGAAGCCTCACATGAATAGGGTATCATAATAAGAGTACTTATAATGATATTATAATCATATTCAAATAATTTATTAGAGATTGGAAAGGATAATATACTGAAAATGAAAAAATTAATTAAAGATAAAGAGAATAAGGAACTTTACCTCTTATGAGCTTCTTTGAATAGAGTTGATCCCTAGAACCTACAAAAATCCTCATGATTGAAAATAAATATATGAAAGGGACTCCTTGATAGATCTATAAAGAGAAAATTAAAACTTTGTTTGAGGATAAATGAGAATATGGGTGGGTATTTATAAGTGTGGTGAGTAGAATCCCTTGGAATAAAGTATTGATTATTTTACGTTTCCATTATCTCAAGTGATCCACTACACCCCATAGTGTCCCATTACCTCTATTAATGCTCCACTATAATGGTTAGTGAAAAATATATGAAAAATACACTATCATGGATGAGTTTTTTCATGCTTATATATATATATATGGTGTCATATTAACCATATTTTACCTAATTCTTCATTTTTACTATATTTTACTTTTTACTAAAAATAAAAAATTTCAAACCTTACCTAATTAGAAAGTCTGTATTCTAATTATGTAATATTTTCTTTTTCAAAATTTTCCTACTATTATGTGAAATTTAAATATGGATGATTCATTTAATAAAAATGTGGTATGAGAGTAAACAATTTATTTACTAAAATAATTTACACTTTAATACCACTTAACCACTAGATACATAACACCTTATTGAACAATCATAATTATAACACCCAAAAATTTCAGTAAATAATTATCCTTTAAATGAATAATATTTTTTATAGAATTTACCAAACACAACACTAAGCTTAAATGAGCTGTGATATACTATAGAAATATTATTATTTAAATATGATTGTCATAACATAGTCATTGAATTAGTGGGTATGAATAAGAGTAATAAATTTCAAAATATATGTATAAATTTTTTCCTTAATAAAAATTTACTAATTAATTCATAGTAAATAAGAACTCAATTTTAAATAAGAACATATAATATTGAAGTATGCATTCTTAAAAAAACAGATTTATATGTGCAAATATATATTTTCAAAATAAATTAAGTTAATCACTATAAATTAATGATTTTAACGAAATTTTTAGATTATATATTTAATAAATAAATTAAAATTTATCTAATGGTGGTTACTAGATATGGAATAAGTATAAATTCATTTTATACTTTGAAAATACATTTTCTTCAAAAATGGTTTTTATTTCATTTTGTGAGTAAATATTATTATTAATTTATACTAATTTTAGATTTTAGATTTTAGAAAATGGAAATAATATTTAAAATAATCATTCCAAAATAATCTTAAGATTATTTTTGACATTTTTTCTAAAAAAGGTTGATTTTTAGATGAATAGTGAAAAATATCGATTTTGAAAAAACTATCATTTATTTTAATTTTTAATAAAAGTAATTTAAATGTTCCATTATGTTTTGGACTTATTTAAAATTATCATAAGTTTAATTTTATTAAACATAATCCTATTAATTCAATGGAAATCAATATTATGTTTTATATTGGTATAAAATCATTTTTTTCTTAAAACATGCACTTTTCTAAAAACAATATTTCATTGCATTTAGAAAACTTATATTAAAAGTAATTTTACCAATTATTGATTCTTATAATATGGATTATATATTTTTGATTAATTTTTTTATTTATTAATGATGTCAATTTTATATTTGGTCATAATGAATTGTAACCATGGTATAAATTTATCACCACAGTAAAGGCTAAATTAGGGTAAAAGTGTTGAATCAAGGGTTAAAGGCATAAAATGTCATGAAAAATCATATTCAAATGGGTGAATGAGGTTATGATTGACCTACCTTAATATAATCATCATTAATGGTCGAATTTGGGTCCACTTTCCATCAATATAACATCCCTTTTTATATTAATAAAATTATATTTCCAAAAAATTTACTCTCTCTCACATATTATTTTATCATGATAAGGATATAAATATAAATAATATATGAATTATATATATAATAAGGTTTTTTTTCCTTCTCATGACATGGGAATAAGTTTAAGTTTTTGATATAGTTTTGCGAAGGACTATTTAGATGTTGGAGATCGGTTTGGGGATATTACACAATGACTAAAAATCTAGTAGAGGGGTGACCAGATTGGGAAAATTAGGGAAGTAAATATCAAATCAGGGCTACACGAGAATAATAGGGGAGGAGGAAGGAATTTTCCTAATAATATTCAGGCTACCTTATTTCCATTTTCCATTAAGACCATAATAAATAGCCTATAACAATGATGAATTATACCTATGGCTATAACTAGAAAAATTTCCATGAACACTCTTACCCATGGAGATAAATTACCACTGAAAGGCCTATATCCATGGTATTATATTTACTATGATTATAGAACCCTCTCTAGATATGATCATTTATTCTTATAGAAATATATAATTTTTTAATAGTGTGTAGCCAAACCAGAAACAAATAATACCATTAATGAATTACAATATGCTCTTGATGGGAGTAAATTACATGAGTATTTCATGAATAAATATTCATAAAAATACATTATAGATAAATAAATACATCATCAAAATGATATATAATAATTCTATGTTTAAAGGATTCATAAATAATAACATTTTATATTGTATAAACTCATTTAAAATCATTTTTTCAAATACTTTACTCTCTTTGAAATTGTGAATATAATGAATGAAAATAAAAACTTTCAAAACCAATATAAAAAATCATTATATGATGATTCTGAGAGATTTATATCTCTTATTTATAAATTTCCACACCATGGATTGTATTTTTTGTTAGAAAAAACTCATATGTTCCTTTTTAGAGTTTTTGAGTTGTGTTTGCTGAACAAACATGTTGAAAGGGTTACAGAAAGGATGAATCTCAATACATACATGAAGATATGGTTTTTGGAAGTGTTTGGAGTTAATATTTTTATTTTAATTTTTTTGGATTCAATACTAAAGTTTCATCAAAATTTTTGAGAAAAAGAATAATTTTAACATAATAATTACATAAGACCACACAATAATTATGAAAAGGAAATTATCTCTATAGTGGATTAATATTATGTTGAAGTCATAAAGGAAATAATTTATAAAAATAAGGAATAATAATCCTGTGGGCCACAAAGGATTCATGGATTAATTATATAAAGTTTATGTTGTTTGTGAAGGAGAGGTATAGGTTCTTATGGTTCAAGAAAGGAAAATATTATGTGGTTACTTCAAAGAATGGGATAAAGGATGATTTTTATGTTAAATGGTGTTACAATAAAGGAAAAAATGCAATATTTTGAAAAGCATGTTTTTTGAAGTCATTTTCCTATCAATTGAGCCCTAAGAACTTAATTAGATATAGAATACAGAATTAGAGGAATATTAGAGTGAGTAAATATTTTTCTTTATGAAAAGTTGGATTATGTGAAGAAATTTTATTGAAAGAAGTATATCAAGAAAAAAATTACATGGTAAGTAGGCTACCATGAAGAAAATAAGTGGTAATAAAGGTGTAATTAAGAAATTATATAGAATTAAAACAATGAGAAACTACATGGAAATGTGATCATAAATAAACTACATGGAATACATAACACAAATAAATTACATGTTCAATTTTATAAAAAATAAATTTTATATGAAAGGGAATTTTTGAAGATAAAATCTCCCATGGTAAATGGGAATTAATAACATTTATTAAGAAATAGTTTCATGATATACCAATGTCATTTCTAATCATTTTAGATATGATTTAGATCATTTAAATATTATTATATAGTATTAGTGTGTTCACATAAATTGATAGAGCAATTCATTATCATTTGTAATTGGTTATAAATAAGTTTTTAAAATGAGACCGCTCCAAAATTATAAACAATAGTGCGATTTAGTGAATTTTGGAACACCAACACATTATCATGTGTATTATTTTAGTACATAGTCTAGTGCAGGTGAACCAAGTAAAAATTATTATGAATCTCACATTCTTTTATTTCTATTATAAATTTTAATGAAATAAAGGGAGAAGTTTATTTTATTTTATGATGGAATAATATGAGTAGGGGATCTGTTTACAACCACCATACCCCGATTCACCACCTCTTTGGGTAGTTTCCCTAGTGTGTGATCAAGAAGTGGTATTATATCTTAAGTATCACACACCGACCCATATTTATTTTAATTATTTTATTTATTTATTTTATTTTGGTCGCATATTAGAGTTTCAAACCCAAAATTTATAAAATTTAGAAAATTAGAAGGATTTGGACTTTGTCACAATTAGCCTGAATGGTTGGGATTACTATGTGGTGACCATGAAGCAGAGTATGTTGTTGTAATAAACCCATTTTTCATCGTTGAAACACATTTTTTCAAATCATGTGTCCAACCATTGTGGGTGACTAGGGTGTTTCTAGTAAAGGAAGCATGATTGGTTCATGGTTTGGCCAACTGTGCGGCCAAACCAAGAGACTTACTCATGGATTAAAATTTTTAATTTATAATTATGTCCTTATTAAATTAAAAACCCTATTATGGTATTCCCCTTTCCACTATCGTGTGAGCCCCTCCCTCTCACACCTCACCCTCTCATGACACATGGATAAGGAAACATGGGATCAATCTTTCATTTATCCTCTTGTGATATCATGGGATTCATCTAGGAATGAGTCTCCTCTCTAACTTTTTCTCTTTCCACTCATTCTTCTTCTTTAACCACTTTTTTTCACCTCTCTCATACACTATGCTCATGTAAGACCAAAACCTAGGTGGGATTTTCTTCTGATTTCTTATGGGTTTATATCTTAGGGAAAGTTTCTTCCTTAATCAGTCTTCTAATTATCATATTTGGATATTTTTCTTCATTTTTACACAATTTAGGTAGGTTTTCTCCACACATTAATTTTTAATTTTGGAACCTTTGATTAATCGAATTTTAAATTAATTTTTTGATACCTAATGATAATAAAATAAATTTATCTATAATTTATAAAGGTAAAATTAGATTTAAATTTGGTTTTCAATTAAATAAAATACTATTTCTATTTTTGATATTTAATAAAATATAATCTATTTAAACCATACATACCTTGTGTTTGAATTTTTTTTAATGGACCTAATTAATGAATTATGTGATTCTAAAAACTATTTTGGTCTTTAAAGTGAAATTATCAATTAGATTTTTGTTTAACTTAGAATTTAAAGTAACACTTGAAATTCCAAGCATCAATAATGTGTTTAATGATTAGTTTTTAATATAAATATGGGGTTTGAAAATGACTTTGAATATATTTAGTGTTTTTACACATATACATGGATATATGTACATATATACATATTCAAAAATTCACCTAAGAATATGTGAATTTCTATAATGATATATATATATATATATATGTAAATGTATATGGATATAACAAGGGTAAAGTATTAATAATTTAAATGGGGTACTTAAAATCATTTTTCAAACAAGTTTATAAATTAGAATTAAAAAGTAAATTACAAAATCCTTGCTGTCATGGTTTACCTTTTTTATCATGTTTTATAAGGGATGTTTTAAATTAATCAAACCCTTATTGTGATAGTTTTGATGATTTATTATAATTCTATTGAGAATTTTAATTTTTTCTATTGATTTGAGAAATGAAATAGTTTAAAGAGGGTTGAATTGCTTTGATAAACTAGCTACTTGTGATAGGTTTATGAAAGACTCATTTTCAAATAAAGCATGAAACTTTTGAAATTGGAAAAGAACATGAGATCCTGGGAATCTAAGATGGAATACTAGTGTTAAGTGTATATTTCATTTATTCCACTTTACTAATTAAAAAAACATAGATAAAGGTTGTGGTGTCATCCAGTGGGAAACATCACACCACTAAGCCAAGGAATGTACTCTTTAATAGGTGAGTTGGACATAGTGTGATCATATGGGTGGCCCTTTACCGTTATTCCAATGTTTTTCCACCTTAGTGGTTTTTTATACACTTGTATTTACTATTATCTCACAAGATGATACGAGGACCTAGGGTGCCCACTAACCTTAGATGACTTAGGTCCCTCCCAAGGTATATGTTTATAGAAGAATTAGTATTATGGAATTATTTTTTTTTGAAATTATAAAGAAGGTTTTTTATTTTATCATTATTAAAATTATCTTGTTTTACTAAAATGATTATGAATAGATTTCAAAGTGGGTATATATAAGTGTTTTGGAATCCTTTTTCAAGATTATTTTTAAGATGTTATTTTAAATGGGTGTTTTGGAAAATTAGGATTAAGCCAAGAATTGTTTTCAAAAGTTATTATTTTCATTTGAAGAAAAGAAATAGAAGTTTTTTATATGGTAATAAATTTGATATTTTTGTATGAAATAATGAATTATAATTATATTTTATAATTTATTTTAAAAATATCTTGTGAATAGATCTTTAATTAAAGGATAAACATGTGGTAAGGAAGGTGGTGGACTACTGGGAATTTTTATGCTCACAACTATATTACATATTAGTTTTTTGGTTTAGTTCATGATCAATCTTGGAGAATTTATTGTTCTAAGTTTTGGATATTGAGTGAAATTAGGTAATAAAAGATAGTTTGGTCAGGTATGTCAGTATTATTTTTATTTTTATAGCAGTTTCATCAAAATAGAACTTTATAGATTTTAGTTATGGTTATTTGTTATATACTATATATGTGGAGTTTGAAAGTAGAATACAAAGGGGTTGTTTCTATAGTGAGATCTTGGGGTTGAGTGGAGGGATTAATTTATTTAAAATTTATTTTATATCATATTGTTTGTTTTATTTTCTTCTTATTTGTTTTGTAATAGACGTCCAAATTATGGATGGATCATGAAGGATTTATAGTATAATTTATGTCATGTTAATTTATTTTATGGGAGAAATAATTCCCATGAGCTCTTATTTGATAGCCTTAGTTCTTGGTGTTACCTTAGGGTCATCAGGAATGTGCCTCAGGGATATCACATGCTGGATCATGTGTGTGTTGGAGGGAAAACCAGGGTCACTTCATGAGAAAATGGTATTAGAGCCTTATTATTAAGAGGGGATAGGTTCAAGAGTTTCCTTTTTTATTTGGGAAATAATTTTCGATTGGAGTCAAGATTGTTAGAGCTTAGGAGGTAGGCCATGGGTGGGTGACTGATCTCTATTACTCATGATGAAACTCGATCCACCATGGGATATTTGGATTTGAATTTTAATTCCAAGTTTTATTTTTGATTCTTTATTATAGATTTTGGTTCATGTTGGTGGTGTTTTGGATTGTTTCAGGGATTTATGGGTTTTAAGGGATGATAAGGGGAGTTGAACTGATATAACCTAATGAGTTCACATGACCTATAAAACCATGAAGAGACCAAGTTCCTTGTTTGATATGATTTATAATGGTATATTCATGATTATAACATGGTTCTCTAAACCATGTGGCTATATATTTCACAACCACTAGTACCTCTTGAATAAATTTTGATGTTATGTGCTATTAGTGAGTGGGTTTTAGTTGAAATTTGAGTTTTTTAAACGTATAAAAGATATTTTATACAGGAAATTGGTTTTTAAAATGTTACTTTGAGGTTTAGGAAAAAATAAGTTCGCTAAAATGAATCAAAATGGATCTTATTTTGAATATGAGTAAATTATTTTATTAAAGTAACCCTTGGAATTTTTCATATGTTTTCAAGTGGGGTTTTACGATTATAAAATGAGAAGATGAATTTTGAATTACTTTAAAATTATTAAAGTTGATTTTGAATTTATTTTGGGAGTTTTGTAACTAGTAAATGATTTATGAATAGATTTTTATGCTATTTTGTTTTAAAGGAACTGGTTTTAAGTGAAGGATTTTTTTAAAACTATTTAAGATACACTATAAATAATGGCCCCAAATGATCCCCAACCCATAGAGATGGGGTAATTTTCATCATCGTCATCACCACCCCAAAAGGAATCAGTCTTCTATAGGTTGGGAGGTAATATTGATGGATGACATCACATCCATTCATATCGCCATGAGACACAACTTTTTTATTTGGGGAATGTTTAGTAAATCATGACCAGAAACTTCCTTAAGGTCACTTTTCATAGATCGATATAGGAGGAACGTATGGAAAAGACAATCATACCTAGTATGGGTCATAATCCAAAATGGTCTAATATGACATGGGGTTAAATAAATTACCCTGATGCAACCCTCAAAGGGGAATTAATAAATGTAGAATCACCCTATTGCATTGAGTGTAATTTGATAAATACCATTAACCAATAAAAATCAATGAATGTCATAACTAAAAACAAAATATATGATGAAGACCAAGAAAAAACATAGAGGGGAACAATGCAGAAAATATACCTTGAGGGGAGGGTGATATAGATGCACCAACCGAGGATGCATGTATGCGGAACTAGAGAAAGACCCAGTACCTGGAACCTATAAATAATTTATTTCCACCCCTATGGTGTAACACTGCCAATGATAAAGGGAAAAGTGTGGATAAATCCCACTCACCACCCAGAGGAGCTAAAATTTTCTCAATGGAAGATAAATATTGCATAATATGAGAATGAAATAGATAATATTAGATAGATCAATGAAGAACTAATCAAGGAACACATTCTCACTGGGCATCATATTTAAATATAGGGGAATATACCTACTCCCATATATTAATATAGATACAAACCTCATTCAATAGAAACATTTTAGAATTAGGATAACTCTGGATCTAGTCAACTGGTCCATATGAAAGAAGAAGTTGAGGATGATCACAAATTTACTCCATTACTGTGACTACCTCTCCCCCTCCTGGATGATCATTTATTCCTAGTAAAGATTAAGAATAAGAGGGATTTAAAAATGGTTCACATAATCAAGACTCTCCCACTCCTTATAGAAAGGAGGTGACCCAGAAAGTGGTACCTCTATAACACCTCAACACCATTGAATCCCTAGCTTCTTAAATGGAAGCCATGGAAGGGCAGTGAAAACCTGTGCAACTCGAGAAGAATCCATATATTGAATGGGTGAATGGAACTTTTACCTCAACCAAATTTGGTAATCCTACATTCTCAACCTTTTTATGGAGATGGAGATGCCGAATAAAATCTCTCAAACATCATGTCCCTTTGTGGCTTGATGATTCACCCTTAAGATTAGAAGGAGGAGGCCAAGAAGATGTGCATTGTACAGAATCTGATAGGGCCAACCTTAATTTGGTATAAAAACCTTCTAGTAGGATATATTATGGTATAGGAAAAACATCATCATCAATTACTTTATCAGTTCAGTTCCATGCTAAGGAAAATGATAATTATTGACCTCATAGATGGAAAAGAACATGAAAATGAGAGGGTTTTTGAATTTTCCACTAGATAGAAAGGTTTAACCAATTCACTCAGCATCCCTCTCTTATAGAAAAAAATTCTAGAAATCTATTTTTAAACCCTTTATGATGAGCTGAAAACAACTTTGATCCTAGTTAATTATCTAGAATAATTCTATTAGTTTTTAGAAATGACACAATTACTAGAATATTAAATCTAATGGACTCAAGATAAATCTCATAACGTGACCTTGGCATAAGTAAAAAGTCTTAGTAAGGAATAAATCATCACTTTTACCCTAAAACTAGTAGTAGTTACTATTAAAAAACCCAAGAACTACCCAAATAATTAATAACATCCCATCAAGTAGTAGTAGCAACAAAATCACCGTCGAATAGAAAAAAAGGGACCAAGGTCACCCATGATTTGAGGAATGGATTAATAAATCATATTCCTTCCAAAATTAGAAGGTCCTCAGTTATTTCCTTACAGCCATGGAAAAGATCTTACTCAAGATGCCAAATCCTAGGAAACCCAATAAGGTTAATCTCACTGACCATCCTGACTACTTCCCTTTCCATAAGAGACTGGGTCAAACCATACATGATTTATTTGTCTTCAAAGATGTCCTCCAATGCATGGTTTATTCTAGAAAGGTAACAATAGATAATTCCGTAGAATAGGTGACCATTGTAAGCATCACCCAACTAGAAGAAGAGGGTGGCTGGAAAGTGGTTCCATATAGATATGGATAAAATTTCGATAACCAGATGACTCAAAAGACATTTGACTAGGTCATTCAAACTTGAGAGAACAAATTAAAAAACTAACAATGATCCCAATTCATAGGGTTTCATTAGTGAATACCCTCCCATAGGAAGACATAATCATTCGACATTAGAAAATAAACAAAAGGAAGAGTCATATCCAACTACTGCATAAGATCTGACTCTTGCATACTTCTTTTCTTCAACATCCGGAGAACGGGAACTGCCCCCCAAAAGGAACCCTCATTGGATAAAGATATAATTTTTTGTTCTGTTAACATAGTTAACTTAATTTTTCCCTTCCCTAATGATGAATATGACTATGAGTATTAGTTACCCATACATGATAGGGGAGTTGGAGGATGAGGATGTAGAATCTGAGGATACAGGGGATGTCATGGGTATGGATGAACACAATATTTCAGTCATATCCTTACAGAGGACATATATTCAGTCTACATCCATAGGAAATCCCTACAAAAAACCCAATTTAAACACAAATATGTCTCATATCCCTCCAATGGTAATCCAATACAATTTATCTTACACGAACATTTAGTGGGGGTGTGATTGTGTGATCATCCCAAACAAAGGGGAATGATGATGTGACCCACACCATTGGAAGCATATTATACTTCTACCTCTACTCAAGAACTAGGCATGTCCACCTTAAACACCACAGATCCCAATCCACTGAATAAAAAGTAACCCCACATTGGGGATCCTAGACCTATGGAACAAAAGTACGACATTTTTGAAATAGTTGGCAATTATCCTATCCAAACTTTCAATTCTGTATGTTATCTGTCTTTTAAAAGAATTGAGATAGGAACTCATTGAATCCATCCAGATCCCATAGTAGTTTGAGATATAAGTCTTTTATGACAAGGTTTACTAAGTGTATAATATTGTATCATAATGAAATGTCAACATGTTGTTCATAGAAAATGATCATGAAGAAGTTATCTGGATACATATTAGACTCTTATATGTTTCAATAAATCTCTATAATGTTAACATATAAAGATATATTATTTAAACTAGTTTTATTATCATCCTCATATCGATCCAGAACCTTTGAAATTTTGGATATAGTGTGGGGTACTTATCCTAAACAAATCTGACCATTCAAGGGTATGATAAGAGTGAGAAAAGGCCTCTTGGGAAGATCAAGATCAAGGATTAGTTTGGGGATCTAACATATAACATTAAGTTCATGGTTATCTATAAAGAAACAATATATAATTTCCTAATCGGAAGGAATTGGATTCATAGAAACATAATGATACCTTTAACATTTCTTCAATGCTTGAAATAACCCATCGATGGGAAGGTCGGGATACAACATGGTGACGATGCTCCCTTCGAGTCCTACAAAGCCATATATATTGAGGCAAGTTTCTACAAAAGGAAATAAAATAACCAATAGTGGATGATGCTATGTAGGGTGAATCCCCCAATAGTTTGGGGATTTTACTTTCAAATCATTAGAGAAAGCTTGATGATAATTATATGCTACACATAAACTTGATCAAGGAAGAATACTTAATCCCATAGGTCTAGGTTCCTCCTACCCCTGAAATCATAGAAGGCAACAAGAATCCCCATAATATCTTTTTAATAACTCTGACAGTTCAGGATGATAATGCATCTTCCCATGGATTATCTCACCTATAAAATGAAATATATTACCCTAGATTACCCACCATGTATAAAAATGTATCCATAGACTCAGAGATATAAGAAGAATAGGATGAGATCCAAAAATCTCCTTCCACATTTGAGGAAGGTATCTTCACCACCATTGATGATCTCAGGCAGGTGAATTTAGGAATAAAAGAATACCTATGAGTTATGTTTATTAGTTCCACCATGCCTCTCAAGGAGTATAAGATAAATTTTTCTCTTTCAAAAGAAGCATTGACATGTGTTCACTTGGAATTATACAGAAATGCCTGGGATGAACCCTAATGTGGATACACACCACCTGGGCTTACTCGATGACTATTGAGGTTTAAATCAGACATCTAGGAGGATGATACCATTTGATGATACTAATATAGAATCATAATTTTACAAATTTATCAAATATGACTTTGTATAGAAAGTGAGATACCCAAAATGGATCACCAACATAATCCCTGCCAAGAAAAAGAATAGAAAGATCATGGTCTGTATCGATTTTAGAGACCTTAATAGACACTTCCCAAAAGATGATTTATCATTTTTGATCATAGAAATTTTGATTTATGAATTTTATAGCTTCTAATACCATTACTTCATGGATGGGTTTTCATAGTAAAATCAGATAAAATTTCCCATGAATATGAGGATTCCAGCACCTTTAGAGCACCTCAAGGAATATTTTTTTATCAAGTCATGCCATTTGAATTAAACAATACTAGTGATAATTACCGACACACCATGAATCATATATTTAAGCCTTTATTTGGATTGATAATATAATTCTATTTCAATGACTTGGTAGTCATATATTGATAGTGATGTGATCACCTCACATGACATTAAACAATCTTTAGCAAGTTAAAGGAGCACATTTTAAAGATGAATCCACTAAAGTGTGATTACAGAGTAACATCAGGGAAATTGATTGTATTTATGATATGATATTATGGCATTAAGTTTGACCCATAAAATACTAGTGAAATACTATCAATTTCACCTCTTCAAAATCTTAAACAATTGATGGGGATATAAGGGGACCTCGCTTACATTCGGAATTTCATAGATAACATGGCCGAAAAAGCAATCCTCTTCACCAAGTTAATGAATAATGGATTTCCTACTAATGGGATGATGAATTTAAATATTTATTTGATAATATCAAGTACTTATAGTACCCACTGGTCTTAATACGTCTAGGATAAGTAATGTCACTTATCTTATATGTTGCCACCATGGAATGATATCTTAGCGGTATCCACACATAGAAAAATAATACAAAGAATAAAAATATTCTCTATTTCAACATTTTAACAATACTAGGTACTAATAATCTATATTCTAATATCGAGAATAATTGTCTTGCACTCATATTTATTGTGGAAAGAGGTGAGGTGTTTCTTGTAGCATCATAAAGTTTAATTGGTCTCTCGTATTGACCTACTCAAGTACATACTTGTCTTTCCTATGTTAACTAGGCATTTGACCTGATGGGTGGTTATTTTAAAAAAAATATGAAATTTAGTTCGTGTCATATAAGGAAGTTAAAGGGAATGCCTTATTTGATTTACGTACGACACATATGTCCCTAAAAATCACACCAGTGGACACTGGAATTCCATAAGAAGAAGTTTTCTATGCCTATGAAACTCCTCAAACATGGGAGATTTATTTTGATGGTGTAACACCCCAAGATTCCATGGTACGCTTCTCTGTGAATAACACAATAGCGTGTGTTGTACGCAACATCAAGTTCTAACAAACCACAACTAATCAAACTAGCTGTTATGAATAGCAATACCTACTTTTTGAAATTTTATACATTTTATCTTTCAAAATTGACTTCATTTTTGGATTCGAAATATCGAAATTAGACTAGGGTATAATTTTGGTACTTTTCGGATAACTTTCATATTTTGATGAATAGTGAAAATTACTAAAATTTAATTAAAAACAACTTTTTTAATCGAAATAATTAATAGTGATAAATTATTAATTTGAGTGGTTTTAAAGTATATTTATAATATATTTTTACCATTTAATTCAATGTTGGTCATTGGATATAATTTCACATTTAAACCAGACATAAACAAGTGTCAATCCTTTGATAGTTATTATCTCTTAAAAACATGCTATTTGTTTTGACGACGGAAATTAATTTTTAAATTAATTAATGCAACTGATATGTTTTGAATTTTTTAAAATAGACATAATTTTTGAATTCATAATATCAAATATATCTTAGGCCTAATTTTTGGTATTTTTCTGGAAACTTTCATTTTTTGATGAATAGTGAAACCACTAAGTGGTAGTTAAAAAACTGATTTTTTCATAAAACTTGATTTTACCACTTCTGTGAGTGAAATTTCGAAAATCCGAGAGACATGGTTAATATAAAGGAGTAAAATGTGGTTCAATGAGATGAAAATAATTTTTGGTGAATAGTAACCTTTTACTTTTATTTACCACGGTTAAAAGTAAATAGGGTAATTAAGGGTAAAAATGATATTAATATTACCCTAACACATATCCTAATTCTATTGGACAAGTGTATCTTGACCAAAAACAACATTAGGAGTAAAATATTATCCTTTAGGTACACTTGTATTAGATTAGGACATTTATTATTATTTAATTCAAAGAAGAGTTAAAATAAAAGTTTATTTACTAAAACATTTTTAATATAGGGTTATACATAAGATAAATTCGATTTTAAATATTCTTTAGAAATATAAAAAGATTTCGTACATAATGGTATTTTATTTATAATTTTTAGACATTAAATAATTTAATTTATTTATGACACAATGGTGATGCATTAATTACTTAATTAATGAAATATTAAAATAATTGATATTATAAATATCAAAATAAATGTAATTTGAGACTTTTTATGAATTACACTAATTTTCTAGGTTAATATGATATATTAGGATTGATTATATAAATTTTGTTCGAAGTAATAATGCTGTTATGAATTTATCAAAAACAAAATACCCAATAGTGTCAAAATTGACATAAAGGAGTTTTTAAAACAAATATTATATTATTAATTTATATTCAATTCCTAAAAATCTAAGGTTCGGCCAAGATACTTATATCATGATAGGTTTATCATTAATGGACCACTTGGGTGTCTCTTGGATGTATATAGTATGTTTATTAACCATATAATATAAAAATAGAAAGAGACATTGTAAAAGTGAAACTAATTAACTAAGAGTTAATACTTAAAACAAGGTTAATATAATGACCCAAACCTGTCTAAATTCTATTGGTTGAGTGGTTTTCTACCCATACCCACCTTAAACTTTAAATAATCCACTTTTGAGCCATTATAAACCGAATATGAATTTATTATAAAATAATATTTTTAGCTTTTCCAAAGGTGCCCCTCACCCCTCTTATAAAAGGGCACCCCACATTATCACTAATTCACACATTCAAAGCCTTTTGGATCTGCCAAACCCTGACCAAATACTCTCTCAACTTCCCTCACTACAACTTAGAGGCCTTAGTTTGATCAGAAAGCCAACCTAAGGAGCCCTTTTGATCAAATCAAAAGGAAGAACCCGAAGAAGTGGTAATGTTTTCACCACCCTCTTTCAAGTTCATTTCTTCTTCAACTTCTTATTTATTTGTTATTTATATTATAAAATAATAACTCCAGTATCTTATATATACTGTTATGTTATTATAAATATGGTACAACCATATTCAGTATTCTATCCATCCTTTTAATGACATGTCACCATACGTGCGTACGTACGACTTACCGTATCCACGTCGTGGTGTAATTGTCATTCAATAAATTATTATTTGGATGTGCAAAATAATGATATGTAATTCATGTACATAATAAATATAACATGATAATTATTCTTTCTATATGATATACCATCCAATTATATATTATTTTAACATCAAAAGAATGATATTGTCGCTCGTGCGTACGTACGGACTACCGTCTCCATGAACGTGATGAGATTCATTCTTCATCATATCCATTAAAGTATAATTCTCATTTGATGATTAAAAATAATGTTTAAGGACTTGATATAATTATGGATATGAATAAGATACAACCTATCCATAATAAACATGACTTATGTAACAAAGAATATAAAGGAAATCGAGTAAGTTAATAGCCGAAATGACGATAATACTAAGATATTATTAACAAATCAATGTTAAAAGATAATATATGATATCATATTAATGTAAATGATTCTTGTATAATTCAATAACAATTATTTCACCATTATAAAGGAGTTTAACCTACCTTCGACCAAGGAAAAATTACAAAGTAAGGGGTTTCTTATCTCACTCTTAATTTTTTGAGAATTCCATTGTTCACCACTTATTTATTGCATGTGGTGTATGTGTATTGCCCATGATTGTATTAAATATGTAATATACTTTAATTTATTGGTATTTACATCATCATTTTATGATCATTATTTCATGGTTGTATGTTTCTTAAGTTACCTAATCGATAAAAGAATTTGAAATTTCAATTTCCACTCATCCGGCTTTACGCATACTTCATTGATTATTTTACTCCAAGATTATGTGTAGAATAACTATTCATTTGATTATGTCATAATTTACACTCCCCTTTCTGTGGATATACTTTTGGTACACATAATCACTCCATTGATAAATTCTCAAGTCATCGATTTGAACTTGATAAGTGTAATTTTAACTCAATCTCCATTTGTTGAGTTAAATATCCAATTCATTGGTGTTGTTTTTACAAGAATATGTGTGAATTTACTATGATTGATTTACACTGAATATCCAATCATATTGAGTGTATTTAAATTTTTCACACATAATTATGTCGTTGATTTATCCTTAATCGAAGGATATGGTCTTTATAAGAGAATTCATCTCAATTTACAGTCCATTGAGACTTCTTTGTTGTTATACACCAAATCACTTTTATGTGGTGTATATAATGTACTTTGACATAGTATATTATGAATCCCTTTATTATCTTGATATTACAAAGTTTTTATTACCTCAATTATTTGTATTCAAGTGTATCTCTTTTGGTTAGAAACTCTAACTAAAATACCATTTTTAAATGTTATAAAGACTTATTCTTCTAAATCTTTCTCACTAATGTCAATGTTTTAAAAATGGTTTTAAGGATTTATTTATATGGACATTAATATTTTAAAATTAAAATTCATCTTTAAAGTTTCAAAGTGGTATGGGACACTTTGATTCAAAAATTTATTTAAAATGGATTCTTGATAAATAGTGATACTTTTAATTGTTTTCAAGAAAAAGGGTGATATTTCTCTCAAATAGTTTTGATGATTATTTTCATCTATGTCAATATCCTTCATTATTCTCGATTGAGGTTAATATGATACAATAAAATCTTCCATATTGTATCAAATGAGTTATGTTTGACTGTGGATGTGCTATTTTTATACCATTCATGGTTTGTGGATAAATTATTGACATTTCGTATAGTAGTTTTAATACAAATGTTTATGTTATGTTTCAAACATTTCATATGAGGAATGCATTGGACTTAGTAAGTGACGAGTGGATTCTGCTATAGCTCCTCGATGCATCGTTAGGTCTCATGAGACAAACTAGTGTCTTGGCACAAGGCCTTGACAAAATCTTATTTGTAGTCTTGGCACGAGGCCTTGGCTATGTGGTTATGATAGTCTGGAATTATGAATTCCATCATTATGAAAGTGGTTATTGATATTGCACGTGATTATTCGATTAGTAAAATATCCATGTGAATAAGTAAATGACATTATTTCATTTTATTTCTGCCATATTATGTTGAAGTTCAAGTTTAAAAGGATTTTGTTTTAGTTATACATTGCCTTAAATGTTTATCCCTATTTATGAATGTTTCCGCTATATTTTTATCCTTACTTGGCATTTGAGCTCACCCCTTTCTATGTTTTATTTTTCCCAGGATGTGAAGAAGTATTTTATGAATGACCTGCAGGGATAGTATGAGGGGATAAGAGTGTGGACTATGGAGACTATAATGTTGTAGTTTTAATTTTATGATGTAATGTAAACTTTATGAATGTATCTAGTTATTCCAAGGATATTAAACTAATCGGTCTTTCGAGACTTGATCTTTCTTGTGACCATGCCAACATTGTGTAATAATGCACTGACTCTGGGTAACTGGGGTCAGGGCGTTACAGTTGGTATCAGAGGAAGTTTAGTACAAACCTTGGAAGCTAGATTTAGATAAACTCTGATTAGAGCACGTAGACCTAAGATGAACTTTGAGGATTAGTATAGAATAACTTCCTATAATTTTGGTATTGTAGATATTTTGTGACTTTTCTGAGCAATACATACCTGTCTGGATACGAGCAGGTAGAGGCAGCTCTGGAATAGATGTACCTAGGGGTAAAACCTGAAAACACCGCTTTGATCTAGACTCAAACGAGAACTGGTGCACGACAACGGGCCTTGATGCACTCTTGGTTACGACACTCCTGGGGGATATCCTTAAGATAACTTACATTTTTTTTACAAACCAATTTGAAATATTATATATAAGTTGATAGTAAATGACCTTGGTTAACCCTAATGTGTTTCAAATTAAGAATATGGTGACATGATATTCTCTAAATGATTTTATGACTACTGTTACTCACACAATACTTTCTAGTTTTAGTCAATGGATGGATTCCAAGGAAGTCATAGTGACTTTGAGAATGATGTACAAGGTGGGAACGGTGGTGGAAATGAGCAACAAAATGGAATGTTGATAGGTGTAAAAGATATCGTCTTCATGCCAAATCAATTTTCCAAAAATATGATCAACAATATATATATTAACAAATTCTCGGACTCAACAAAGAAGAGAAAGGTGATGAATGATAAGAGCTCCAGCAGTGGAGACCATGTAGAAAGGAATCCTCAATTTCCATCATGCATGAAATGTGGAAGGAGACACCTAGGAAAGTGTCTCAATGGGACCAAGAAATGCTTTACGTGCGGGAAGGAAGGACATAAAGTGAAAAATTGCCGAAGAAAAATGAGGAGTACTATGGAAGAAGATAAAAATGGTCCCAAGAATCCATTTACAGTCATTTTCCGTAAATGTAGGGGACCTGGCCATTACCTGAGTGAATTCCCTATTCTATAGGATATTTTGTTGGTCCAAGAAGAAGCTATGTGGAAATAAATAGTTGGAGAAATGTTTAAAAAGTATTAGTGCTCCTTGTTGATGGGTTTACTTTGGAATAATTTTCTCTTGTATTTTTAACCCTGCAGTTTTCCATGTGAGAATGATATTTGAGGAAGAACTATCTTTTCTCTTGTGGATATATTTATAAATAACCATTTGGTTTTATATGATTATTGGGTTTGAGGAAATTATAAGTTATTACAATTTGGGATGAAAATGCAATGTATGAGATAAGATTTTTGGTTAAATTATGTTATGGTTATTTTGAGGAATTTATCTCATTTTGTTAATGTTATAAAATATATTTTTTGAAAAAGGACAACACGCAGACCGTGTGACAACCCGTCGTGTCAGACAAATATATGGGAATCGAACCCACAACCAAAGTGCGATTGGGATTTATCGCCTACCACTGGACTATGTGAAGTCCCTGGTTAGTGTGACTATTATTTTTAGTTAAATGATTTTATTGATCAATAATAATTTTATTTGGGATCTTATGTCTTATCAAATGAATACCCTTAGTATAGGAAAATGATTTTGTGATTAAGTGATAAATGTTATTTTAGAAGTTGTTCGCTTTGTTATGAACACTATATGCCCAAGGAAAATAGAATAGTATGGGATTTAATTTGAGGAGTAATGGTGGATTTTTATCTATGTTTTTATTGTGGATTTATAGTGATTTGGGTTATTTATGGAAATGATTCACTACTGGAAATCAGATCTTTCCCAACACTTATATACACCCTTTCCCAACGGTTCTCCCAAACCGTTGGGAAAGACCCCCTCAAAACACCCCTTTCCCAACGGTTCTCCCAAACCGTTGGGAAAGACCCCCCCTTCCCAACGGTTTGGGAGAACCGTTGGGAAAGACCCCCTCAAAACACCCCTTTCCCAACGGTTTGGGAGAACCGTTGGGAAAGACCCCCCTTTCCCAATGGTTTGGGAGAACCGTTGGGAAAGACCCCCTCAAAACACCCCTTTCCCAACGGTTTGGGAGAACCGTTGGGAAAGACCCCCCCTTTCCCAACGGTTTGGGAGAACTGTTGGGAAAACTCAGAACCGTTGGGATAGGTCTATCCCAACGGTTCTCAAAACCGTTGGGAAAGATTCTTTGATTTCTTCCAGGTCTACTACCCGAGAACATTATATAAATATAAATTTTAAATAATTATGATAATACATATATATATTTATGAAGTTATGTTTATAAAATTTATGTTAGGTTAGTGGTTAAGGTGTTTAATTATAAACGAGGGGTTGTGGGATCAAATCCCACCACATGTTTTTTTTGAAATACATATTCCAACGGTTTTATAACCGTTGGACTAGATTTTCATATTACTTAAACCAACGGTTTTGAAAACTGTTGGTATAGGTCTATACCAACGGTTTTCCCAAAACCGTTGGTATAGACCTATCCCAACGGCTTACTTCGCAACGGTTCTCCAAACCGTTGGTATAGGCTATACCAACGGTTTGGAGGCCTATACCAACGGTTTGGAACCGTTGGTATAGGTTAGTATTCTACTAGTGATTAGGTTAATTACTTTTAAGTATGTGACTTTAAGAGTAATTAATGTCATTTAGAGATAAAATTTAATGCGGAAGACTACATTCTTATAAGTTTTGGGTTTCAATATTAGTTTGGATTGTATTGAAGGATTTTAAGGACAATTGATTATTGAATGGTATTTATTTAACTTTGGGATATTGATGGTTTAATTTTAGAAATTAATATTAGTGTTTTTTTTCTCTAATGGAATATCCATTTGGGGGATCATCAGATATTATACTAACCATTTTGGTTTTGATTAATCTCTAAAGACAAGGTAAATATATAGTTTAGCCTACGTGGATCATGTATTTCTATAAAAGTTTATTCTAGCTCTTCCATTGTGATCAAGCCTTCTTGAATACTCATTGTTAAAAAAAATGAGTTAGTGGTAAAAATTTATTAAAGAATGAAAATCTACTTAAAAAGTAAGTATATCTTTTTATGTTCTTATTTAATATCATAAATGAATTCCCCGTCCTTATGTAATGTAATTTAAAACAAAAAATGTTGTCTGTTTACTTTTCCTACTGGGAGACTAATGACCGTTTTTCCCAACACAAGTTTGTGATTTTCTTATTGTTAAATTTCTCCTGATCATGTTTTCTATCCCTCTCCATCAGAACTTAACACTTAGTTTATCGTCCATATCCATGTTTTTTTGCATTGAATCCTAGTATGGGTTATCTCGGGTGACCTTTGTACTTATCTTTCTTTCTTTTAAAGTGATAGTTTTATTGACTCTTTTTCTGATGTGGGACTTTCCATTATATTTCCAAGAACAATTTTAAAAATTGGGAGGACACAATTTATTGAAGGAGGGGAGAATGTAACACCCCAAGATTCCACGGTATGCTTCTCTCTGAATAATACAGTAGCGTGTGTTGTACGCAACTTCAAGTTCTAACAAACCACAACCAATCAAACTAGCAGTTAAGAATAGTAATACCTACTTTTTGAAATTTTATACATTTTATCTTTCAAAATGGAATTAATTTTTGGATTCGGAATATTGAAATTAGCCTAGGTTGAAATTTTGGTACTTTTCAGATAACTTTCATATTTAGATGAATAGTGAAAATTACTAAATTTTAATTAAAAACAACTTTTTTAATCGAAATAATTAATAGTGATAAATTATTAATTTGAGTGGTTTTAAAGTATATTTAGAATATATTTTTACCATTTAATACAATGTTGGTCATTGTATGTAATTTCACATTTAAACTAGACATAAACAAGTGTCAATCTTTTGATAGTTATTATCTCTTAAAAACATGCTATTTGTTTTGACGACGGGAATTAATTTTTAAATTAATTAATGCAAATAATATGTTTTGAATTACATAAAATAGACATAATTTTTGAATTCATAATATCAAATATAGCTTAGGCCTAATTTTTGGTATTTTTCTGGAAACTTTCATTTTTTGATGAATAGTGAAACCACTAAGTGGTAGTTAAGAAATTGAATTTTTCATAAAACTTAATTTTAGCGCTTCTGTGAGTGAAATTTTGAAAATCTGAGAGACACGGTTAATATTAAGGAGTAAAATTTGGTTCAATGAGATGAAAATAATTTTTGGTGAATAATAACTTTTTACTTTTATTTACCACGGTTAAAAGTAAATAGGGTAATTAAGGGTAAAAATGATATTAATATTACCCTAACACATGTCCTAATTCTATTGGACAAGTGTATCTTGACCAAAAACAACCTTAGTAGTAAAATATTATCATTTAGGTCCACTTTTATTAGATTAGGACATTTATTATTATTCAATTCAAAGAAGAGTTAGAAGAGTTAAAATCAAAGTTTATTTAATAGAACATTTTTAATATAAGGTTATACATAAGATAAATTCGACTTTAAATATTCATTAGAAATCTAAAAAGATTTAGTACATAATGGTATTTTATTTATAATTTTTAGACATTAAATAATTTAATTTATTTATGACACAATGGTGATGCAGTAATTACCTAATTAATGAAATATTAAAATAATTGATATTATAAATATCAAAATAAATGTAATTTGAGACTTTTTATGAATTCCACTAATTTTATAGGTTAATAGGACATATTAGGATTGATTATATATATTTTATTTGATGTAATAATGCTGTTATGAATTTATCAAAAACAAAATACCCAATAGTATCCAAATTGACATAAAGGAGTTTTTAAAAAAAATATTATATTATTAATTTATATTCAATTCCTAAAAATCTACGGTTCGGCCAAGAGACTTATATCATGATATTTGTATAATTAATGGACCACTTGGGGGTCTCTTGGATGTATATAGTATTTTTATTAACCATATAATATAAAAATACAAAGAGACATTGTAAAAGTGAAACTAATTAACTAAGAGTTAATACTTAAAGATAAGGTTAATATAATGACCCAAACATGTCTAAATTCTATTGGTTGAGTGGTTTGCGACCCATCCCCACCTTAACCTTTAAATAATACACTTTTTAGCCATTAGAAACCGAATATGAATTTATTATAAAATAATACTTTTAGCTTTTCCAAAGGTTCCCCTCACCCCTCTTATAAAAGGGAACCCCCCTTCTCACTAATTCACACATTCAAAGCCTTTTGGATCGGCCAAAACCTTCCCAAATACTCTTTATACTTCCCTCAGTACAACTTAGAGGAGTTAGTTTTATTATAAAGCCAACCTATGGATCCCTTTTGATCAAATCAAAAGGAAGAACCCGAAGAAGAGGTAGTGTTTTCACCACCCTATTTCAAGTTCCTTTCTTCTTCAACTTATTCTTTATTTGTTATTTATATTATAAAATAATAACTCCAATATCTTATATATAATGTTATGTTATTATAAATATGGTACAACCATATTAATTATTCTATCCATCCTTTGAATGGCATGTCACCATACATGCGTACGTACGGTTTACTATCTCCACGTCGTGGTGTAATTGTCATTCAATAAATTATTATTTGGATGGGTATAATAATGATGTTTAATTCATGTAAATAATAAATATAACATGATAATTATTCTTTTTATATGATATACCATCCAATTATATATTATTTTAACATCAAAAGAATGATATTGTCGCTCGTGCGTACGTACGGACTACCGTCTCCACGAACGCGATGAGATTCATTCTCCATCATATCCATTCAAGTATAATTCTCATTTTATGATTAAAAATAATGTTTAAGGACTTGATATAATTCTGGATATGAATAAGATACAACCTATACATAACAAACACGGCTTATGTAACAAAGAATATAAAGTAAATCGAGTAAGTTAACAGCCGAAATGACAATAATACTAAGATATTATTAACAAATCAATGTTAAAAGATCATATATGATATCATATTAATTTAAATTATTCTTGTATAATTAAATAACAATTATTTCACCATTATACAGGAGGTTAACCTACCGTCGACCAAGGAAAAAGTACAAAGTAAGGGGTTTCTTATCTCACTCTTAATTTTGTGAGAATTCCATTGTTCACCACTTATTTATTGCATCTGGTGTATGTGTATTGCCCATGATTGTATTAATTGTGTAATATAATTTAATTTATGGGTATTTACATCATCATTTTATGATCCTTCTTTCATGGTTGTATGTTTCTCAAGTTACCTAATCGATAAAGGAATTTGAAATTTCAATTTCCACTCATTCGGCTTTACGCATACATCATTGATTATTTTACTCCAAGATTATGTGTAGAATAACTATTAATTTGATTATGTCATAATTTACACTCCCCTTTATATGGATATACTTTTGGTAGACATAATAACTCCATTTATAAATTCTCAAGTCATCAATTTGAACTTGATAAGTGTAATTTTAACTCAATCTCCATTTGTTGAGTTAAATATCCAATTAATTAGTGTTGTTTTTACAAGAATATGTGTGAATTTAATATGATTGATTTACACTGAATATCCAATAATATTGAGTGTATTTAAATTTGTCACACATAATTATGTCGTTGATTTATCCTTAACCGAATGATATGGTCTTTATAAGATAATTCATCTCAATTTACATTCCATTGAGACTTCTTTGTTGTTATACACCAAATCACTTTTATGTGGTGTATATAATGCACTTTGACATAGTATATCATGAATCCCTTTATTATCATGATATTAAAAAGTTTTGATTACCTCAATTATTTGTATTCTAGTGTCTCTCTTTTAGTTATAAACTCTAACTAAAATACCATTTTAAATGTTTTAAAGACTTATTCTTCTAAATCTTTCTCACTAATGTCCATGTTTTAAAAATGGTTTTAAGGATTTATTTATATGGACATTAATATTTTAAAATTAAAATTCATCTTTAAAGTTTCAAAGTGGTATGGGACACTTTTATTCAAAAATATATTTAAAATGGATTCTTGATAAATAGTGATACTTTTAATTGTTTTCAAGAAAAAGGTTGATATTTCTCTCAAATAGTTTTGATGATTATTTTCATCTATGTCAATATACTTCATTATTCTCGATTGAGGTTAATATTATACAATAAAATATTCCATATTGTATCAAATGAGTTATGTTTGACTGTGGATGTGCTATTTTTATACCATTCATGGTTTGTGGATAAAGTATTGACATTTCGTATGATAGTTTTAATATGAATGTTTATGTTATGTTTCAAACTTTTCATATGAGGAATTCATTAGACTTAGTAAGTGACGAGTGGAGCCC
This sequence comes from Viscum album, assembly GCA_963277665.1. Classification (NCBI taxonomy): domain Eukaryota; kingdom Viridiplantae; phylum Streptophyta; class Magnoliopsida; order Santalales; family Viscaceae; genus Viscum; species Viscum album. Next base: position 1,887,327,820 of record OY728132.1, read on the forward strand.
TATATAGCTCCTTGATGCATCGGTAGGTCTCATGAGACAAACTAGTGTCTTGGAACAAGGCCTTGAGAAAATATTATTTGTAGTCTTGGCACGAGGCCTTCACTATGTGGTTATGATAGTCTGGAATTATTCATTCCATCATTATGAAAGTGGTTATTGATATTGCATGTGATTATTCGATTAGTAGAATATCCATGTGAATTAGTAAATGACATTATTTCATTTTATTTCTGCCATATTATGTTCAAGTTCAAGTTTAAAAGGATTTTGTTTTAGTTATACATTGCCTTAAATCTTTATCCCTATTTATGAAAGTTTCCGCTATATTGTTATCCTTACTGGGCATTTGAGCTCACCCTTTTCTATGTTTTATTTTTCCCAGGATGTGAAGAAGTATTTTATGAATGACCTGCAGGGATAGTATGAGGGGATAAGAGCGTGGAATATGGAGACTATAATGTTTTAGTTTTCATTTTATGATGCATTGTAAAGTTTATGAATGTATCTAGTTATTCCAAGGCTACTAAACTAATCGGTATTTCGAGACTTGATCTTTCTTGTGATCATGCCAACGTTGTGTAATAATGCACTGACTCTGGGTAACTGGGGTCGGGGCATTACAGATGGTGCCTCCAAAATTACTATAGGTAAAAGGATATAAAACCAAAATCTCAATTGGGTTGGTCTAAGTGTTTTATTTTCTTCTCCAAACAAATAAATTTTTCCATATTCTTTATCACTATATGAAGGTTTCACTAATAATGAAGAAAAAACCAATCCATCATTATTATCTTGGAACTATCCCAACAACTATAGATAGCCTATTTGAACATTAAAAGGGTTTCAAATCTACTGATAAAAAATATAAATGATGAATATAAAAGAAAAAATTTAACCCTCTCATCGGTTACATCAAAGGACTTATGAAAGATTTCCCCTTTTAACCAATATTTCATCATGTACCTCTATCAAAAAATGATCATGCTGGAACACTAGCGAATTCATCCTTGGTCCTAGATGATCCCAATAACAAATAAATAGTTTTCTACATCACACACCAAAGGATGGTATCATTAGTCATAATTTATTACATGGGGGGAAATGAATCAGGTCAACATGTCCCTAGAGCATGATGAACTAATATCCACCCATGGATGGATGGATCCTATAGTTAGTTACATTAAAAATGGGAACCTACCATTATATAGAGCCGAAAGGAAATAAACACAACACCAAGCATGGATCTTTACCCTTTGGGATAGGTCAAATGAGGAAAAAAAATATTCTACAAATAAGGCTGCGATGGAATCCTCCACAAATTCACAACAGAAGGAGCAATTTCTACCTTAATGGAAGATGTCCATGAAGGCTCCAAAGGTGCTCATCAATCTAGAACCATAATCTCAAATCAAATTAGAAGGCTTGGTTACTAATAAAAAACAACGATACATGTCTATTTTGAATTCACTAATAAGTGGCATGCATTCCATATTTATGAAAACTCCATCCATGAACTCCCAAAGATGATATATACAACAAAATATTCCTTCCCATTTTTCATATTGGAATGGATGTTGTGGGTCCATATCCCTCGTCTATAGCTAATAACTTTAAGTACATCCATACTAACATAAACTACTTTTTGAAATGTGATGAGGCAATACCCCTAAAGGAAGCTGAGATGAAAATATCATTAAATTCCTAAATTATAATATCATCACTAGATTCAGAGTCTCTCACACAATAATGATAGAAATTGGAACTGACATCTATTTTAAAAAATTGATGAAATTATACCAGGAGTAAAAAATCAAATCCAACCATTCATCCCCCTATCATGAATCAGAAAATGGAAAATTAGAGGCATTAAATATGAATCTATAAAATATACTCTAGAAAATGGTGAGAAAGGACAATAATTCTTTACCATAAAAGATACTTTATGCTTTATTTTCATGTCGTACCACCACACATACTACAAAAAAAGTGACTCCACACTTGTTGTTATAAGGAATCAAGAAAATGTTTCTCATATAATTTTAGTTTCCCCTACTTTGAATAGATATCTATATACAACTCTAAAATAATGGGAAATAAAAAAAGTGGCTGGATGAGTTAGAGTAGCTCAATGAGAAAAGGTTGCATACACTACAAAACCTCAAATTCCATCATAGTCGGATCACACAAGCCTTCAATAAAAAGGTTATCCTATATTAATTACTTTAAGTAGAAGTTGTTTTGGCCCTCAGAACCCCAATGATACTATAAAAGAAACCTCCAAATATGGAACCCAAATGAGAATGAGATTATTCCATACATAAGGTCTAATCTGACGGAGCTTAATCAATGGACACAATGTATGGGGAACACATTATACCCCCCAACAATACAAGGTTTCTCAAGAAATAATTTTCATAACTGCAATCAATAATCATAAATCATGGCCGCATGATGTTAAAATATAATTAAATTTCATTGTCACATGATGTTAAACTAAATGATAGATACGACCTTATCCCATGATGTTAAACTACATGGAATATGTCATGAAAGTAAGACTTTAAACTTTATAGTGTTTATGGTTCAATTCGTATGACCTAAAACCGCAATAAAATATTCATCCTTACCGCATGGTGTTAAAATTCATATAAAAAGTCTTAGAAATAAATATTTAAACTACATATCATCCCAATTCCTGGTATAAAGACTTTAAATTGCACAATATCTTTCATCCTTAACGCATGATGTTAAACTACATGGTTGATGTTCCTATCATTCGATGTTGAAATAATCCCTGAACTATATATGAATTGATTCTCATTATAGTGAGATATGTAGTGATTCCTAGATCCTATATCTTGTCCTAGACACTACATGATAAACATTTACTTGTACTTTATTTTAATCACCTTTGTGTGGTGAAAGAATCCTTTTTCAAACCTTATTTCTCACACTGAGCATAGATTATGTAGGATTAGAAATTTTGTTAAGGTATTCCCACCATAATCGAGAAATATAATTTCATATCAGGGTCAGATAAGTCCTAGATTCAAGAACTTAAAAGGAACACCAAATTTCTTCACCGTATGATGTTAAAATTCTTGGTTGACATATATTGCATGACATAAAACTACACATTAATATGGACCTAACCTGAGAGGACCACTACCCTTGGTGTTGGTATCCCACCACACCTCCACTAAAGAACTATATGTGGCTTGATTTTTTATATCATAGAATATGTATTAATTCCCAAATATCCAATCCTATGTCCAACCACAATAATATATAGAGAAAATGTCCCTATACATATGGGTTAGGCCTGCGTAGAGAGTTTTCCACACAAGAACAATGCGTGTCTTGATTAATACCATCATAAGACATGTAGTGATACCCATATCTCCAATCTTGGGTCCAAATGCAATTATCAATAGGCAAATTTCCCCCTATAAATATGGTTCAAACCTACGCAGAGAGTTTTCTGCTAAATAATTATGTGTGACTTGATTCCTTCCATAATAGGATACGTAGTGACACCCTTATTTCTAATCTTGGGACCAGTTGAAATTATCAATTGAAAAAATTCCCATCTATGTGCATCATTTATAACAACATAGATATTTTTCTATACAAGAACTACATGTGTCTTGATTCCTACCATAATAGGATACATAGTGATTCCTAGATCTCTGATCCTAGTTCCAGATGCAATAATAAATGAAAAAATTCCCCCATATTCATATAGGTTAGACATGCATAGATAGTTTTACATTAATGAACTTCATATGTCCTAATTTCTTCTATCATAAGATATATAGTGACATCCATATCTCCAACTCTAGGTCCAACCACAATAATCAACAGAAAAAATTCCCCCTTTGGTGTTTGGGTTAGTCCAACATAGAGAGTTTTCCATTCAAGAACTACATTTGTCTTGATTACTACCATCAAAAGATATATAGTGAAACACATATTTCAAATCCTAGGTCCAGATGAAATTAACAATGGAAACAATTCCCCTACGTACATGGGCCAGACCTACATGGAGAGTTTTTCATAAAATAACTACATGTGGCTTGAATCATTCCATCGCAAGATATATAGTGATACCTGGATCTCCAATATTTGGTGCATCTAAAATATATAGAATGATAAAAATACACCCCAACGTATGGGCTAGACCTATGCGGGGAACTATCTAAGAACTATGCATGGATTGATCCCTGAATTTACAATATGCATAGGGAAACCTAGGGAATTCCAACCATTAAAGTAGAATATACCCATGCCTAAAGAGGACTAAGTCATATAGACTCATTCTTACTACATACGAGTCGTATCTATGTATGGATTTATTATGCATGAGATAAATATACACAAAAATGGATCCAACCCCCATCAATAAGCTTGTGCATATATAAAAGATGATTCCTATATCTAAATTCCCCCAACCAGTGCAAATTTTCCTTAAGGATATCTTCCATAATTTCACATAAGTTCATACATCCTTACCGCATGATGATAGACTGAAAGGAAAACATCCTTGTCACATGATGATAAACAGTACGACATATACATCCCAAATACATGACATTAAAATGTATAGACCATAACCCATCATCATTCCCTATCAAAGGACCATAAGATCCCGACCTTGGTCAACCAGAGTATGAGGTTCTTACATTATATTTTAAGAACCTAAATCCATAAATTAAACTTCATGTCTTGAGTTCCTTGGGTTTCCACCAGCCTTCCATGGACCTTGTAAAAGGACACCCATCTATAAGGGACCCCTTATTTGAATATTCATTCATACACCGGGTTGTTACATATAATCTTCTGAACATCAACAAAATGTATCATTAACTTTAAAAAAGGGTTTCTAATCCTTATGAACCCTAACATACTCATAGTGGATCATGTTATATTAGAGTGATTCATGATCATTTTCATCATGATTGTCTTGTATCATTACTCCGAACCTAAGAAACTTAATCCATGATTTACAACATTTCCATATCCTGTTGGAAAGGATATTAGATTAATATTGACCCTGGGTATCCTAATTAGGTTATTTTGTAACATTCCCTTATACCAGGTCTATGTACATCATGAACTTAAACTTCATGCACTTTGGTAAAAGATATATGACCTTAAACTTTATCCTTTGATGGTGTAAGTTGAAAGAACCTAAACTTCTAGTGAAAGAGATATAAAACTCATTAGTCTGAAAACCCAAAATGGGAAGCCTGAACAAAATTCAAGTATCTTATCACTAAATCTTAATCTATAGAGTTTAGGAAAAATTTAGAGCATAAATGAACAAGGAATAAAGCTCATTAGGACAAATTTGAGTCCCTAGAAAAATATAATCCATGATCACTGGACCCCACAATCTATAAAAAAGTTAGAGTAATGATTTTTCACCTCTATTCATTGTGATAACATGTTCACTAGGTGGAAAAAACTTTTTGGGTGATTGAACCATTCTTGAATATTTCATTTTCCATAAAATACCTTTATGTATTTGAAGTTTGAGTTGACAGAACCAGTTCCTTGAGTTGGTATCCATCTTTAGGAACCCCATGGACCATGAGATCCCTTGCTCCTAGTTCTGACCTATAGAAAACTAGTAATAGGGGATGGAAAATCTAGAACTACCCTTTTAGGATTCATGGGAGAAATATAAACCTTGTAAATATATTATTCCTAGAGGATGTTTGGTCCCAAAGGGGATACCATCCTTAAATCCACAAGTTATTATCCTAACTGAATGGAATATGAGATTCCTCTATTACCAATGGTTAATCTATACCCACTGGTTACCACCTCCTGTTAACACTAATATTCCTATATTATGATTTATAATCCCCATAACCAGACTAGTAAAGTGGATTTGATACCCTCAATGTTATGTCACTATGTTTTGTACCATTACTCAAAGTATGAATGTGATATTATATTCCTAAACCTTATAATGACCCACACCACATGAATCAAAACCACAAGGCATAGGGTCCAATCTTTCCAACTAAAATATAAATTTCCCCAGGGTTCCATAACCCTTCTTAGATAGCCCTTTACCACTTCAAAATGCATCATCCAAATGTTTGAATCCTTATAAACCTTTTATAGCCATTGTAAGAGAGTGGGGACACCGCTACTCCTCTATGCATGTAATCCCCATGGGATCTTACATAATGACCTTTGGCTATGAAATAGATTTATATCCTCTTTTAGTAAAGGAACTCCAATCCTCATGAGCCCCATTAACACCATGGTGAAACATAGAACCTTAGGGTGTTTTGGGTCATCCCTAGAATCTATGAACCATTCCATATTCATCGATTCAAACATTCAGGTTATGACATGAACAATCTATATTCTAACTATCCAAGTGGACTCTGTTACATTGAGTTTTTTAAACATCCACAAATACCCTTCATGGTAAGGATGTAGGGTTCCATAACCCACCAAGGACATTAATCCTATATATTTTCTACAAGAACACAGGGTTTACAAACCCTTAATTATTATTCATTCATCAGAATTTTAATTAAGAATTAAGGGTTTCAGGACCCTTAATGAACACTTGTTTTTCAAGATGTAGGTTCCTTGAAACCTTCATGAATACCCATCCTTCACTTCCCAAAATAAAAGGTCTGATATAGAATAACCTAAAATAAAATAATAGAAGGTCTGATTTAGAAGACCCTAAACTATAATAGTAGAATGTATGAGCTAGAAGACCCTAAAGTAATGCAGTAGAAGGTCCAAGATAGAAGACCTTAAACTAAAAAAATAGAAGGCCTAATCTTGAAGAACCTAAATTATAGAAGTATATTGTCCATGATCAAAGACCATAATCTATAGTAGGAGATGGTCCAAGATAGAAGACCCTAAACTATAACAAAAGAAGGTCTAAGATAGAAGACCTTAAACTATAACAGTAGATGCTCCAAGATGGAAGACCATAAATTATAGCACAAAAACATTCTAATTTGAAATACATAAAGTAAGTAATTGAAAAATACACAATACTTTCTAGATTAAAAACCTTAAAGGGAACCCTAGGAAAAGGATGAGACTCTTATAACTTGACATGCACCTTCTGTGATCTAGTCAATATTTGGAACTTATAAAATAGAAAAGGAATAAAAAAATTTAGGTTGAGAACCTATGAAAGGGTGACTTGATAAAAATACAAGTCCATGGACACTAATATTTCCCCATATAAATATTATAAAATAGTTATGGAAATATAAAATATAGATATAAATCTTATAGGGATCATTATTTGGCCCTAGTAAAAATAAATTTATGCTAGCTAAGTCCACTGAATTAGGTAGAAATTAGAGAACCCTTCCCTCTAAGACATATGATTACCCAATTTATCTTTTTTAACTAGGTGATCCTAGAAAAACTGGAGTAGATACATCAATGAGGAATCTCATGTTAGTAGAAATTCATGAGCAATTATCAAGAATAATTTGTTGTTATTTAAGCATTCAAATCCAGGTGTTTTGGTTTACTTGGTACTATAAAAAGGATAGGTATATCTAATGATACATATGATATTAAGTTAATGAAATGTTATTCACATCATTAATGAAATAAATATGTTCAAAAAAAATATAATGTTTAGAAGATTTATTCATCAATAATGTGAAAAATAAGGAGGAATCAGCACATTCTGGAGTCTCTCCCTTGAATCCATGAATAAATGGAGATTTATAAAACTATAAGCCCATCACAAAATGTGATAAAAGGATTCTTTGAACTCTGAAATATTTTTATCTAGGGAGGAAATGGATTAGTGAAATTGATCAACAGATTCTTTTTCCTCTTCCACAATCCACTGCAATACTTTTGACTTGGCAACACTGTCAGTCTAACCTTCTCCACCAGGTCAAAGACCCCATATTTCAACAACATAGTTTTATTTGATGTTTGTAGTGCATTCTAAAACCAAGATATCTCTTCCTAGAAATAGATGATTTTATATTGTAATAAAAAAATTTCAAACTTCCCAGTGCTGATCATGTTTCTATGAGATGTCACCTCCACCGCACACTAGGAAGCCTCATTCAAGGCCTCATTCTGACTTCTATTTACCAAAGATGAATACTCTACCACAACTACCCTTAATTTAAGAGTCCTTATTTTATCTCTTAGGGAAGTCGATTCATACACCTGGGTAAGAAGAGTGGTATAGTCAAAACCACCATAACCAAGGGTGGTAAAGATAATCCTAAGATGACCCAGTTGGTCCTTCATCCCTTCCAAATGGAACTTCTAAATTAGGGTCCAAATATCTATCCACACTTGCTTTACATCAATACATAGAGTGGCGTGGACTCTGAGACATGACTCAATCCCAATTTATGAACATTATATATTCTCAAAATAACTCACTAAGTGAAGTAATCATAATTTTGGCCTTTGATGAGGAGGGTGTTAATATTACGTCTATATTAGTTGGCATGGTAGGAGGGATTCCTGAGGAAGAAGAGACAAGAACTTCTAAGATCTAAGGTAAAGGTACTGAAACAAGACAAAAAAGGTTTATTAGTAAGAAGGTAAATAGTATGATTATATCATATAGTAAAAAATGTCATCAATGTTGGAAATTTTCCTTTCTTATATTTATCATTGGAAATATCTATCTCCCCAACCTTATGTTCAAGATAAGAGGCAATTACCTCTTACAAAAAGAGACCTGGTGGATCCAATTACATTTTTTATATTATCATACTTTACTCACCACCCTTAAGGGATAGAAGAGTGAATGAAATGTTATAATACATGAAATAAAGTGGACCATGTTTTGAGTTTCTAAAGAAGTTATAACCTTCACCCAAAGATGCCTCCATCATGGATAAATCAGTAATAGATTAGCTACCAACACTAGCCTCCTCCAGAAGTGTACTTTCTTATTTCTGTTCAAATGGAACCACCACTATAATATCATTATTAGGATTCATGACTAACTATATTGATTCTTTAAACATCCTCACTTCATGATAGGATAGGCCTGGTAGTGAAGGTTTTACTAAATCATCAAAATTCCCACCCATATGCTTAAGAACATATGTATGTTCCTCCAGGTGTGATCAGAAGGGGCCTACACATTTTTGAAAAACCAGAATGAGTTACTAAAATGGTCTAGAATAGGAATAGAAGTAAAATGTAAATTCTTATTAAAATATTCTGGGTGAGAATTTTTTGTTAGTTCAGATATCTTCCTTTTCCCTTTACCCTCCAAGGAAGGTCCCCCAAAAGGTACTAATGCTAAATTAATTGAGTATGGAACAAATGGAAGTGTATATTTTGACACCTCAAGGATGATAATCACCACTCTCATTAGTGATAGTTTAATTGGGGAACCCTTATCATGAGTCCCCTAGTCACCACCCAAGTCATCTCCAGCAATCGTACCTTTGAGAGAATATACCTTGGATGGAGGGAGTGACCAATCTTCCTTATATTATATCTATATCAAAATAAATTAAAAAAGACATCAATCTAGTTGAAACAACACCATGAACATTTTAATATGGTAAAAATACTATCATTACCACTTCCTTGATGATAGAATGAACCTTTTCATCTATACAAACATCTATCATACCAGGAACCACCATTCACTCCACTAAAGGTGAGTGGTGTATCTAAACCTTTACCCTTTCCATCATCGCATCGAGGCCCTGAAGGAAATCCTCGACCTTAGTGGGATGGTTTTTTAAGGATACATCTATGTGAGAAGTAACACATGAAATGAATTCCAATTTTATATCTTCCTGGAACAATATTCCCCAGATCTCAGTATCTGAGTTTTTTCCCTCCATCTTATCCAGTGCTGAAAGGGAGTGGTAAATAATAATGCACGTGCGACTTCAATCATAGGTACCACACTCCCCATAGTCACACTAGTTGAAACTTCTCCTAGTAATGAAAATGATGGTAAATGTGTCACCTCCCTACAAGGAATATTTGAGGTTGTCAGTCTACTTGATGTGAGATACTTTTCAGGACATAGATTGGCTTCAACAGATGGTGGTAACTTTATAGCCTCAGGTACTAATGTGGATAATTAACCATTTAGATATGATAAAACCAAAATCTTGGAATAAGGTTTAGATAAAATGATCACAATACCATTTTTAGGAAAGTATATCTGAATTTGGGTCTCCTCTATAGTAAACATCACCGAGAACTGATGGGACACCATGGGATGATTTTCATATCTGACATAAAGAGTTTAAGGGAATTTTTTCTAAATACAATGAAATTGATGATTGAACCAACAAGGTAAATACCATTTTTAGATAATGTTACCATAAATGTAGGTATAAATGGATCCCTCGTAGATTGACATCATATAAGATCAAGCCACAGAGCAACCACCACCATTTTCAGTTATACTACCAGCAGGTATCTCATAGGGTTTGAAATATAAGTGGTAATGAAAAATCAAGAAGGAATTTATTTCCCAATCCTTTAATGCGATGAGCCTCACCCCACCGATATAATAAATAAAATTCTAAAATATAATGTAAATAATGTTCTAGATGCCCTGGTATTCATAGACACCTAGGTGATCCCCCATCCATCCCCATATTACCTATAAGAGACTATACATTTTATGTGGGGATATTTTCCTATAAATATGGTGCAGGAGGCTATATAGGTTTACCAATACAGGTGTATACAAACCTACATGCCTCCATCTTCCATAGATGCTACCATTATAAAGGTGGAAAATATAACTCAACCCTTCTCCTTTCTTGGGAGTAAGTACCCTCTTATGTACGTATCAATAAAAATGGATAACTAAATGTCTTAGTCAATGTGTAGGATAAAATCCCACCATAAATTGGTAAATTAATCCTCTTCAATGGTCATCTAGTAGGTTTCCTCAGCATTGTGGGGACCTTTATGGTAAAATACTTTAAACTCTTAGCTTTGGGTTCAAAACGGGCTTTCTTGATAGAATATCCTACCCATTTCTTAAATAGAATATCTTCCCTAGTAAGTAGATCCCTCTCAAGGACCATATCAGCTATCTTGATCAGCTTACTAGAAATGAGAGGGGTCTTCTTTTCACCATCCTATGTAGGAGATGGAGGAATAAACTCATTGTACATTTCTCCAAAAATTGTTGTGCCAAAAATATGCTCAATGTCCTAGAGACTAATGCCCACCTCACCATGAGTTTGATTAAATGTATTTGTATATAAACTTAATTGGATAAAAAATTCCTCTATCAATCCCTTATTATAGTAGAAAAAGGTTTGGGATATCCATATGATTTCATACATATGAATTTTTTTAGATCCATGGAAAATTCGAAAGTGGTATGCTGCACCCAGAAGGGAAAACCCCAATCCATCCCAAAGATCCCTCCCGATCGAAGGTCCTAACTAGAAAAACATATAAAACACTGGTTTGTGGTATAATTATTCATTATTGATCAGTACATATGGATGTCCAAATTGGTTTCACTATGATTATTTACAAATTCTGTTGGCATAAAATTCACTATATACCTGTATGAGTGTTTCTATTCACTAATAAAGTGGTCCATATGGGAGGTATTTTCTTTGAAGGTTTTGTGGGTCCTCAGGCCCCAAGAAAGAGAAACGATCGATGACTATTATGGAAGGATAAAATAATCATTTTTAAGACCATAACTATAAAGAATTACAAATTCTAATACAGTATATTCACCAAGTCTTATCCCCATCAAGTCTATCAAGTTTATATGTGATGACTCAATGATAGAGTGATTGATAGAATCCACACATGCGATGATGGAATTCTGAAGAGTCGCCACTATTGAGACCTCTTTTCATGAAGTTTTATGCGACCTAGAATACATATATACTAGGAAAGAATCATATGTTAGATGAGTAAGTAATATTGCTGAAAGAAGTGAATTACCCCTGAAACATCATGTGAATTGCAAGAACCAAACAAGGGTTTGCGATCACATGACTAGATATAGGTCTTATGAATTGTGTGACCCATGTATCATCTCATGATTATGTTATTTGTTATAATATTTGTGATCGTGTGACCCTAATATGGTTATGAAAAATACATAATGATAATTTGATCATGATATAGAGCCAACATATCATACAAATCCTATAAGACAACTATGCAGTTGAGAGAACATGTTGAGGATTTAAGAAAATTACTGTGATATCAGTTTTTAGGTGGTTTCATAAAATACTAAGATAAATTGGTCATGAGAGGAAGCCTCATGGTGAGAAAAATGATAAAATCTTGAAAAATATTCTTGTGAAGTGGTTCTCACAAAGTGATATAGTGATCAGTTCTTGCGAAGTGTTATTGATAAGTGGTTCTTGTGAGGCGGTCTTGTGGAGCAGTCACATGACATAAAAAATCACAAGAGATCTAGGAATTTGAGTCACTAGTGGAATGAGTGGATCCCTTGATCCCCTATTAATAATATGATCTTTGGAATACCCAAGGTCACCAGGAAGAGAAAATTCTACTCAGGACACTAATCATGGGAAGCCTCAGGGACTTAGTTAGGTATTTACTCTCCTAAGAACTAATTTCTTGTCCCCATAGACCTTTCTCCTAGGGGGGATTTGTTGACAACTGTTAAACAAACGTAATTTTTTTTATAATAAAATAAATACCCAAATCATGGGTATTATTTTCTCTAATAAATGAAGGATGAAAGAACATAGTTACATAGAGACCAAATGGATAGGTTGCACGGATTGCATAACCCCCAAGAGGACACTCAATCGCATGACCCCAGGAAGGTAATATAGACAAATCATTCGATTTTCGTGATCTATGAATAATCATGTGAAGACCCTATGAAAATATCCCATGATCATAAAATGGATGTCATGTGGGTCCCTCATATCATGCGTCAGCCCTTCAACATGTCACCTTCATCATTGAAAGGTCCTTGGGAACATCTATTTGATCATACAACCCCCTCCAGATCCATATAAAAGAAGACTGGATACATTTGAAAATTCTCATATTCCATTGCAAGATCCATCACTGATCATGTGACACACCATATAAAATAAAATAAACCATCCATGATAAATCTTGCACACTATCTCTATATCCATCATTAATCACATGATTCCTTGATGGACAATCAATTGGAAAAGTATGAAAGCTTTTTTAAATTAAGAATAAAATATGGAATAGGTGGAAGCCTCTCAAAAAAGGAATATAGAATAATTTTGATGTAAAGGGTGTTATATGCCTCATGTGATCTCAATTGATCACACTAATGCATTTGACAAGCCAACTTGATCTCGTGAAGGACCCCATAGACATCTCCCTTGATCATGTGAAAGCCTCTTCGATAAGTTTCATGATCTCATGAGGACTCCCAAACATGTCAGCCCAGTATTACAAAATCCCTTTAGCATGTCCATTTGATTTTTAGAAATTCCTTTTTCAAGCCACATGTTTGACAAACATAGAAATAAAAGAGTTTTCATATGGTCGCTGTTTATCATAAGATGTTATAGATGAACCATGATAGGATCATGTGAAGTGCATGTTGTGATATTACCTCTACTAACTCAAGCCCATATATGTGATATATGCGCCATGAAATGTGGAATAGATCCGAGGTGGTGAGGCCTATAAATTACTCACCCTTGACATAAAAAATAGATAATACACAAACACACACACAAGGCACACCCATGATAGAATATAAGGAAGAGTGGACTTCTCAGAGTGGTAATCCATGAAATTGTACGATTCTTCCACAAGGTTAAAACTTGGGGAATAATTTAAGGGATTATGTGACATGTATATATTCTTCACATGATCACCCTATTGATAACATGAAGTAATTTTGGGGAATCGACCAAATTATGTGAATGAACTTATGAATGCTGAATTGATCACACAAAACCTCAACAAGATAATGATTGAAAAATATTAATATATATATGTAATAAAGGATGAAAAAGATAGAAAACATTTGTGAAAAACGATAAACTTATTTTTATATGAAGGATTTATTCACTTCACATAACGTATATAGATTATTCAATGACAACTAGACATGTCAAAGGAGTCATAAAAATTCCTCCATACATGTCATCCAAGAAACATGATGTCCTCCAACAATGTCATCCAAGCAATGAAAGGTCATCTAGACATGTCATCCAAGCCACATGAGGTCCACTAGGCCTGTTATCTGAGTCATGAGAATTCCTCAAATCATGTAATACAAGACAAGTGAGGTACTTCATACATTCTAGACATTTCCTCAAAAACCCTCCACACTTTTTAGCTGAGTCACAAGAAGTCCTCCAGACACATCATCCATGTCATGAAAAGTCCTTCTAAATTTCCATCCAGATCATGTGATATCCTTCTGACATGTCATCCTTGATCATGTGACACCCTTTTATGTGTTGGAATTGATCACACAAATAACCTTAGACATGTTATATAAGTCATATGACAATCCTCCAGAAATGTAATTCAGATCATGTGGTATATCTATGATATGTATGCTTCAATCATGCAAAGTGCCCTGAGACATTTCATCCTTGTCAATAAGAAACTCAGGACATGCCATACAAATACTTAGGAAATGTAAACTAGACACTCAATAAATGTCTGGTAGACACCTCAGGGCACGGTGAGATTTTCCTACAAACATATTTGTACATACACCAAATGAACTGCAAGGACTATGATCCCTATACAAATAAGATACATAGGATGCCTTCTTAAGGCCCGATATCCAATGGGAATCCACCCTGTCATAAGTCCCTATATTTCTTAATATTATAAACTCATGGGTATGAATTCTCCCATAAGTCTACCATACATCCTCAACCATAAGTATATGAGAAGTGATCTTACACATAGGGATTTCTTCATGTGTATGCCCCAACCATTCCCTCAAGTCCCTCAATCCCATCAGCAGGTTAGGGACATACTGAACTATGAGGACTTTGATTTATTTCCAAATACGATACATAGTAAACCTTCCTAAGGTTTGATATCTATAAAAAAATACCACATTAGGGACACCCCAATTCATAATCCCCATTTCCATATGTGGTGGGTTTGATCACTTTCTATCAATTATTTCTCAAACCAATAATGACTCACATGGTCTTATGGATCTGCAATGATCAAATCACTAGCATCCTAAATCTCCCCCATATAGGGAAACCTCAGTGTGTAAGCCCCATCCAGTGACATGATATGATTTCCCCCATAAAAGTTAATACACTATGATGTAAGTCCTGAAGGAATTCCTAAATTGGTAAATCATGGGGTGATAACCCTTATATGCATTAATCACCTGTCACCACCCATCAGTGGGTTTAGTCCAACTGAACTATAAGGAAACTGATTATTGTATAGGCAGGGTATGTAGGATTCCTTATCATGGCTCGAGCTCCATACCTGGTGCCTAAGTTCCATCATATATATCCTTTTCCCATGAATTTAAATTTCATGGATCAAATTTAAATAAACTATATGGGTTTTGATTCCTATCACAAATAAGATATGTTTGACTCCTTATAAAGGTTCAATCCCATCCTCGAAACACTAATATCCTTCCTGGATAGATGTAAATAGATTAAAAATATAAAAATCTACCCATTTATAAGTAATAATGGGAAATAAATGAAGAACCTTGGATACCTACAAATTTTCTCATTAATAGAACACCCTCTCTAAATAGATGGATTAAAGACCTGATCATTTTGTTAGGGTAACCAGTCCCGCATCAGGATTAGGAAGATATTCAGGAAAATATCTTAAATCTATAACATATTCTTGAAAAAGGAAATAATTCCCACCAAAAGGGTGTGATGATCCTGGAATCCTATCCTCTCCCACAATCTAACTTCCTAAGTACCATTGTGTTTGAAACCTGAAATGACCACCTTACTTTGGAAAGTAGGTATATACCAAGTTATGGATGTGGGAAACATTGATAGTTTATATTAAATATGGAAATGGTAAACCAAATGTGAATGACTATGAAACCATATTTTAATCTTCCATAATCAATCCTCAAATAGGAAACAAGGATAGTGAGCCCAATGTGAAAACATTTAATATAATAATAACTGAATCATTTTAAGAATTGAGCTTTAAGTATCCTGATCCATGGGAATAACCATACCATATATACCATCCATTATCTCTTTATGGAAACAAATATAGAGTCTTGGTGGCCTGGAGGAGAGTAATTGAGACATGAGCACAGATTCATGCCCAATACCTGGAGTTTTTTTAGGTTTTCCTTATTCTATTTGACTTTATGTTGTGATATTTGGATCCTACTGGTTAATGATATGTGATATTCATTGATATTGTGATGTGTTTTAAATATTTATTCATGTGAATATGGTGAACCCTATTTCCTAATCATGATGTGTTATACCATGAAATATTTTAAAATAGTGTGATAAAGTTAGTTCCACCCAAATCAGATAATATGTTGGTGTGGAAGTTATAATTCCTTGATTTTTTTCTTGGAGACTTGTAGTGTAATGGTTATGGAAGTTTTTATCTTGTGATTTATATATGTTGATATGGTGGTGTGTATGCTTATGTGAAAAATGTGGTGGCTTGAGGCTAGCGTGAAATGCCATGGTGATATGGTTGTGTTTGAAAAGTGCCTTAAGGATAGTGTGAGATAGTGTGGTTACATTGGGTTGTAATGAGATCCTTGAGAGGTATCTTCTAAGATGGTAATTTGGACCTCCTTAACTTTCTCCTTTTTAGGTTTGGTTTTAATTTTTTGAGGATGATTATAGTTTGAGAGGTATCTAATGTAATGGTCTAGACCTTATGACCAGTTACTTAGGAGTGGAGCTGTCTAGGGGAAGCTTTAAGGTGTTGGGGAGTAAGTGGATGAGTTTTGATGAACAAAAATTAGTAGATAAGGATTTTGATGTGTGGATACTTGGTATCTACTAAAGATGAGAGAAAATACAATATGGAGAGTCTAGTTGATGTGTCGAGGATTAAAAGAGGAGTTTTGGTTCTTATGTGATTTTTGGAATATCTACAGTGTGAAGAGAGAGGCTATAGTGTGAATCCTTTGGGTGGAGTTTAGTGGTTTTATAAAATATGGAATGGTTACAGTGTGGTCACCTGGATACAACATGGAGTCTCTAAGGGGTTATTCCTTAGTTTTTTTTATTTTTGGCATGGCTACACATAGGATTGGG
The DNA here is from genome assembly GCA_963277665.1 of Viscum album. Classification (NCBI taxonomy): domain Eukaryota; kingdom Viridiplantae; phylum Streptophyta; class Magnoliopsida; order Santalales; family Viscaceae; genus Viscum; species Viscum album. The sequence goes on from OY728132.1 coordinate 1,887,345,054, forward strand.
TCTACGACGTATTTCGTTTCTTGGTGGTAGAGTCATGTGGCATGGTGGTACCTCCTATACTGTGGTCCTTTTCCTATTTTACTAGATATTTGTGGTTTATTATTTAGCTTCTCTAGGTATTATTTATGATAACTATATCATTTATAATGCAATAGGTTCATTTCCATATGATTGTATTTTTGTTGTTGAGGGAGATGATTTAAGGGTCCACTATTTCCGACCTCCTTGACTTAAGGGATTGTATGGATCAAAATAATAAAATGTGAATGTTATATTCAATATGATGTGGACCCTCACCTAACACTGTAGTCCTTACCTTTTTAGAAATTCTGTACTATGGAGGTGTTGGTTGCGTCATGGTCATTTATATTATAAACTAGTTATAAATTTTCAAACCCGTCTCAAAACCCATCATTATTCTAAGTTTTCTCTCATTTCTTAAGTAACCCATGTGCTTCATTTGGAGGCCTTCTTCCCCATTTCATTTATCTTTCATCCTATCCTTTGGAGATCTATCCTTAGTGTTTTTAATCAATTTACCCTATTTCCTTCTCCCTATTGTCTTCCTTTTCTTTTTTTGGGGAAGGTTTCTATCAAAGAAATTGATATATTTAGTGATGCATTGGTAATAGAATGATGTGGGAAATTGTTTCCTCAGTTGATCGAGGATTTTCCCTTCATTTTGGTGTTCGGTGGTTGCCTCCCACTTGTTCTTACCTTGGTTTGTGGTTCATAAATCTTCATTTGTGGTAGAAAAATCCTTCATCTCTTTTATAGATGTCCATGAAGGATGAATCATGTTTTTTTAATCTTTAGGAGGATAGTATGAACAATAATAATGAAGATAATGAATTGGTTTAATATAAATTTAAGGCCAAGGGGATTTAATTGAATACTTTTAATGTTATTTTTTTGAGATTCGGCATTCTTGATGTCTCACTAAAAATATTGGATGTTGTTTTCCTTTATTTGTGTTACAGTTTATATGTTTTTTAGAACCTTATTGTGTGTTTATTTGAAATCATATTGAATAAATTCCTAATAATTTATGTTTTTATAATAAATTTTTTTCCCATGTAAAATTTTGATTGTTTTATAATTTCCTAGATATGTAAAGTAAAAATGATGAGAAGACCCTTGTTTAAATCTGAAATAAGAGTTCTGCAACATGTGAAAAGTTTTGGTGATGTGTGTGGTATTTGTGATTAGAGGTGGTGGCTATGATGTGTTTTTATGGTGATGATGAGGTGTTTGTGATGTGTGGTTGTTTCAATGTGGGGTATGTTTGAAAGAGGAAGATGGGTAGTTGTGTTGGGATTTGTTGTGCTAGTTTCCCAGTAGTAGTGAAATTAAATGTTAATGATGAACTAAAATAGAATGGGTTGAAATGGCTGATGAATGAATGAAATAATAAGGTAAGTATGGTAGGGAGTGGTTGATTCTTAATGTAAAATAAATGGGTTCGATAAATGAAATGGTTTTCTAATGGAAAATATAGTATTAGTTTAACTTAAAAAGAAAGGTGAAATGTTTCTTGTGGTGTGGATCGCTTGTGCGGTGTTGTGAATTTATAAGTGGAAGAAAAAGTGGTGGAGTATATCAAGCCTTGTGGTAATTTTATGAGTTGGGATACTATTCCTTTTGTGAACCCATAAGTTTGGATTGTGTCTGGATATATATATATAAACATATTTTATGTTCCTCATACTTTTTATATACACCCCACCAGTGTCGAGAACCATGTTCCAACAACCAGATGTTTTGGGGGTGTTTTTACCAACATCCCACTGGCGAGGATTGATGACTAGCTACCACCTCTTCCTCACTAAATCTTCTAGATGAGTTTGATATTCATATTCTCTGATGTTTAGAAGTAAAAAGTGAATTAGTGATGCATTTTTAATTAGATGACAAGGTGGCTATGGTGGGAATCATTTATGGTAGGAGGAGGGAATGAGGTTGATGTAACTCATATTCATGACATAATACTATTATGGTTATGGAAGTAGACGAGATGTGATGTAATGGACTAGTTGTTTTTGGGTGGGATGTGATGTGATGTGCTAGGTGTGTTTGGGTGACATGTGATGTGATGACCCATGTGTGTTTGGGAAGAGTTACTATACAAAATATATGAGAGCACTATGTAGTATATCCTTGGGGGTGTGAGAGTTGAAACCTAGTGGGATAGTGGTGTGGGGTACCATTTTATAAATATGATTCTTTTTGTGTTATAATACTTGGGTGTATTATTTGGTGAGTGTTCCATAGTGAGGATGAGATTGGTTAGTTGACTTGTTTGGGTTCTGTTGGTTATACTATTTTCTCACTCGTGAATTAGTATGGTATTTTCACATGTTCATGAGAGAATTCTGTGTGATCCTACTAATTATAGTTGTATGATCACCCTAAATATATAAAAACTAATTTTCATCTTTCCTGGATGACTACATGGAACATGCTGGACATTACTATCTCAGACTTTGGGCCTTTTACTATATCACTGCCTTAGTATTTTCTTTTGAGTACTTTAGAGACTCCTTGTATTTGTTTACATTATACATTCATTATGGTATGGTTTGAATTTTCATTATTTCATATTATTTCATGGAGTTATTTGGTGGTGGATTTGTCTTATATTCTAATCCAGCATTATAGATGGTAATAACTCCCACATATGATACTTTTACACCCTCAGTGCATGTTTCCAATGTAGGGCATACTAGAGGCATGAATTGTGGATCATTATCTCTATTCCTTCATTGTCAGCCTAGGAGAGGTATCTTTGGAGGGAGGGGATCACGGCATACACATCCTTTACTAAGATTTATTTGAGATTGAAATATTATTTTGCATTCAACTCTTGTAAGTATAAAATCAATGATTCAGCATTTGAATGTAAACTACAAGATCAAATTACTTCCATTAATTTTGATATTATTTATATTTATAAATTTTTTAAATTGTACATTTTGTATCATATACCCTTAAAAATTGATGAATTAATTTATACAACACTATTAACTGACATGGAAATTCCATGGAGTTTTCAAAATCCCTTGAGGTATTTTGAAAAATCCCTTGAGGTATTTTAAAAAATCCCATCCAATTGAATATTTAATTCCATTTTAGATAACTCTTTTAGATTTTAATGACCTAGGTTGGCTACTTTAGGAAAAATTTACTAACCTTGTAACTATCTTCTCTTCTTCTAGTTTGAACTTTTACCCACTAGTACTATCTATACAACACAAGAACCTAGAAATCATATGTCATAGTTCATCTTTCCTTAACACTTTAATAAAATAGGGTAAACACTTCTCAAACTCATTCATATTTTCATAACATTTCCATAAATGATAATAATAAAAATTCAATTACCATAATAAAACTTATTGAAACCTTGAGTGAATAATTTTTATGATCCTCATAAGTATCAATTTGACACACCAGTTGAGATAATTCAATATTAAGTTACTTGGGAGGGTGTTCGTCTTAACACATATAAATTTCATTTTTTAATAATAGTTATTAAGATTTTTAGAAGCCCAAGAATTTTCTTTCATTAAGTTTATATTGATATAAAAGTTAAGTTGGGTGATGATGGTTTAATATATCTATAGTTTTTTTATCAGATGAGTATCACATTTTTAAAAACATTTAATAATGTTTTCTATTAAATGTGATCACACTAAAATGACTACCCCTTTTGAATTTATTATATACATTAATGGGCCAAAATACATATTTATATAATCAATGTTTTTTCTTTCGAAACCCTCTCATCAATTGTTTTAGGTAGGTTATCATTCTAATCATATCATATATGACTCTTGGATGGTTGATCAACCAACCCTTTATTTAATCCATCATATGGATAAAATCAGTACCATTCCTCTAACATCCTTCATAAGGGATTTCATATTAAGTATAAGAAAAAAAATTACAATAACAGATACCTAATCATATTAGGGACACCTATGAATTTATTTTCTTACACAAGATAATTTAGGGACACCCTTATTTAAAAGAACCTACCCAGTTGAATGATTGTGGTCATGAAAAGTGTTCACATTTGATGGAATCTAACACATAATATTTTTATATGGGTTTTAATCCGTCCATATTATCTTATGTTATTATTTTAATATTTATGTATTATTTTAATTATTTACTTTTTGAATACCATTCCTTTCATCAAATACATATGTTTGAACCACATTGATGTGTAAATCTTTACATAACTCCAAAATTGTGTTATTAACCCAAATTAATAGCCAACCATATTTATAAAAATTGAAAATAATCCCATGAATATTTTATATGAAACTATTTCATGTAAAGGATTAAAATAATTTGAAATCAACAACCCCCACATGAGTAAGATTGGAGCCATAAATAGACAACCCCCACTTTTCTAAATATGGTATAAACCTCTAGGCTAGTGAGAAGTCTGACCCAAGATCTCTCTACTAAAAGATACCTTAATAAATAGAGATCCCAATTTCACTATAATTTTAACACATAAAATTTATAAACTATAATTAAATTTTAAATCCAATCTCATAACCTAATACAAGAAAACTTTTAGGTATAAGAAAACTAAATCGATATCATATCTAGCATGTAACCCCTTATATGCATGTAGGATGACTTATAGAATTAGTTTAACTCTTCAAAATAAAACATGTATTCATTCATAATATAAAAATTATATTCACAAATAAATTATAGAATAAACAAAATAATAATAATTTATATATTTAAACATGAGGTAAACTATTTATGAACAATTCATAAACACACAATTATAAACATTTTTTTAATTTCAACTATACATATTTGATATTTTATAATTAAATAAATATAATCACATTATATTTATTTCAATATTAACTCCTTCATATTATTAATTATATGACATTTACATTTAAATATAATATATTATAGGAAATATAAACATTTTATATTTTAATTATATTATGTAAATTTTTTACACAGTTTAAATATCAAAAACATAATATTATTTAAACCTTGATAAAATCAATTATCAAAACTCAATTTTATATGGTTTAAAATATTTTTTGAAAAGATACTTTAATTTGAATAATTCAAAATAAATATTATGAACAATTAATAATATAAAATATTTTTTTTTTATATTTATACCTTGTTTTGTAATTTATAAACATTTTACAAATCACCCTTAAAGTTTCCATATAAAAATGTTATATTTAAATTTTAAGTCATGCCACATAATCTGAAAAGTCATTTTAATATTAACAACTAATATTATATAATATTTATTTAATAAATGTTTCATAATAATTTAATTAATTAATTATATATATTTTATAATTAATTTACTTATAATCACCTTAATAAATTAAATAAATATCTCAAAATAAATATTCCATAATTTATAATTTTTTTATAAAATATAAAATACAATTCATAATTGAATTTTAGAAAAATTAAAAAATATTATAAGTCGTATTTAATGTCATAACCATATTGTAATAGATGATTGATGTACCCCAACACATGATGCTCCCACCAGTGATATCAATCATTTTATGTGATTGATAATCTAGTATATATAAGATAAATCTGGCACTATGAGGATCACGTACTATTAACTCATCATGTTGGGGTCTATGTAAGATTAACCCCGTGACATATTGGTGATCGTAGCACATAATCGGTTGTGTGTAAGAATAACCCTTCACATGGTGGTCCATATAAGATAAATATGGTGTACTATAAATTGTAGATAATGGTAGGAATCTTATGTAATATTTATTTATCACACCAATGACTTATGGAGGAATAATCTTCACTAATAAAATATAAAACTCATCAAAATATACAGTAGTCTATGTGAAATTAACTCACAATGAGTAGATCCTGAGTAATATGATACATTCTATATCATTTTATTTATACGATACTCTATTTTTTTGGTATCCCTTAGGCTCCCTCATATACTAAAATAGGCTATATCTTATACAAATATATTTTATATACCGATGGATTTAAACTAAGTCATCACCTATGATATCTGATATCATATGACATGACTGTATCACAACCTAAATTTTCATATGTCACAAAACTAGCCATAGAGAAAAATTTTCATTTTTTAATGATGGAGAATATGATAGAAATACGGTATCATGTTTTCCTCATTTTAAAAATTGATTTCAATAATCAAGCAACATTGTTTTAATCCAACACCACATCTGGGTTTCTATAGACTAATTAACACTTAATTAAGAAAATAAAATCGATTAAAACCCCAAAATCCAAATATCTATCATACCTTAATACCTAAAACCATGCTATATATAAAATTAATAACTATATGTATATACCTTATACCGATGCTATTTCTAAACTATGTTCAATCAGTGTGCTCTATGAAGATCACTAAGGAAAAATAAAAAGAATCCTACATACATGATGTATCCATGGGTTTATATCAAATAATCCATAACATGGTATGACCTCTCCTTCTGACCATGATATTCTAGTGCCCCACTTGGAAAAGAAGGAATAAGAAATAGAGCTTTGAGGAAGGGACAAAATTATCCAGATTTGAACCCAAAAAAACATATCACAGTAGTGGCTCCATTATATAAGCCTTAATCAAACTCCTAGACCTCCATGAATTTATTCATGAATTTTAATACATGAATAAAGGGAATATTCCATTTATGAAATCATCACATGAATTCATCATTACTCCAAAGAGTTTCATTATATGAAAATTCCACTATTAATGAAAAAATTTGGTGGAAGATATCCAAACAATAATCCTTATAATGTTCTAATACCATTCCAAGGTAGTTCTATCATATCTCTATATCATATTGAAAGTAATATAACATACCTAAGTTTCCATATTATGATAAAAAAACATAAATATCCAATAATTGTATGATTTATAGAAAATATTACATTATATATATTCCAATATTATTTTAGGTTTAGAGTTTCATTGAATTAAGGTTTTGTAGAGTCAAAACATGTTTTGAAAATCCCTTCAACTATTTTTTTTGGAAATAAAAAATCACACATATCATAATTACATATATGTTCTATCATGTGTGTTGTTTCACAATTGTAATCACTCAATTTGTCTTTATTATATGTTTCATTATTATCATAATCATGCATGTTTTTCACTCACATTGTTTTATATGTTGTTTCACAATTATAAACAGATTATGTATTGAATTATAACCAGAAATCGTAACCAGATTATGTATTTTATTATAATTAGGAATCATAACCAGATTATATATTGACTTATAATTAGGAATCATAACCAGATTATGTATTGAATCATAATCAGAAATCATAACTAGATTATGTATTTCAACCAGATTGTGTATTTCATCGTAATCATTCATCGTAACCAAGTTATGTATTATATCGTAGTCATTAATCATTACCAGGTTTTGTATTGTATTCTTATTTATGCATTGCATTCAAGTATCATAACTAGTTTAAATATCGTTCATCATAACCATGTTAATAATTGTAACCACGTTATAAATTGTAATCACAATATGCATTGTTATCATGATAAGCTGAGTAAACAAGTTATGTATTGTACTTTTGAAATGCATTACACCCTTATCATAAATCCTATAACGATTTCATGTTACTCATACTCATTATTTCATATCATTGTAATTACTATTTTCTAACCTAAAATGATGTTGTTGAGTTGGTTGTTTACCAATCAAAATGTTGTCATGTATTCTATTTGTTTTTACTGTTGTAATGCTAGGTGTCAAAGTCCCTTTGAGTTTTTCGGAGAAATATGACCATTGAAGAAAATATGACCTTTGGAACCTAATGACTATAAATAAGAGGTCATTCAAACCAGAATAATTAACTTTTTCTTCTATTAAGTTCTAGAGATAGATAGTGTGAGTTATCTCTTGCTTCATGTGAAAGTCCTGAAGATACAAGAAGTGAACATCTTGTTCTAAGTTCTTGTATCTCTATAAGTGATTTGTGTTTTTTCTTTATGTGACCAATATCCGTGATAATGATCGATGGATTTTTAGGATAGGAAGATAGTCGTTCTGATCATCGTATCGAGGGCTTACCAAGGTGGTGGTAAGATAAACCTTTTATCATAGGTTAAAGGATACCATACTCTTTAGGATAAACTAATTTTAATACTTTTACATTCCAATACATTTGTAATAGAAAATAAATTGTATTTTTTTCTCTTTCTATTCATATTCATTTGAATTGTAATTTTTTCATTTAGGATTCTTTCATTACATATAGTATTAAGTGATTATATACTTTGAATGGTATAATAATCTATATTTGTATTACTTTGATTATTGAATTCAATTTAAATATATTTCTTTTCATTACTTGTGGTATTTTATTGTTTCACATCCATCAGATCCAAGACTTATAAGGTCATTTGTATTGGCTATGAACTGTATTAGTTTAAAACCTCTTAAACTAAGTTCATTCTTAAGTGTTTAAATAATTTTTTTAAACTTACAAGTCACCCCCCTCTTGTATTGTACCATCTAATATACATATATATCTATATTAAGATCAAAAAATTGGTATCAGAGGAGGTTTCCACTGATTTGTTTTACTTTATTTATTTCTTTTTACCTCAATTACATTTCTTTTACAAAACTATTGTTTATAACTAATTACTACACTAACATGTGGAATGTGAAATTGTTATTTTATAAGATGTAAGGAATGAATATTAGATCGATTGAAAACCTAAATCTAGCAAGACAACCTCTTTTTGATGGTAATGATTATGAGTACTGAATAGATCGAATGGAGACTTTTGTTATTAATACTAGAGTAAATTACTTTATCATGCTTATTGGTGGTTACAAAATCACAGACAAGGAAATCAGTACCTTCACCAACCAAGAGAAACAATAATATCAATTAAAATACAAGGTATGCAATACATCATTATGTTCCATGACCAAAAATATATACAGTCACATATCATCATGTGAAGATGCCAACTGTAACTAGAAGAAATTGGAATTCACACATTTTGGTACATCCGAAGTCATTGAAACAAGAAGAGCAATGATTCAAGCAGAATATCATGGGTTTATTTTTTACTTGTAGAGAACCAGTATACAAGGTGAAACAAAGATTTATGACAATCTTAAACAGTCTACAATCAATGGGTTAAAAGGGTCTTGGTGATAAATCACTTGCAGACATGATAATTGATATAATTCCTAATGAATGGGAATCAAAAAGTACAACTATTTATGAAAACATGAAAGTTACTCAAATCACTCTTGATGAGTTATTTGGGACTCTTATTCAGCATGATAAAAGAATGAAAAGTGTAACTTCCCGGTTTCGGAAGCCACCTAGAGGCGCACCATACCCGTTTGGTCACATGACCTCAAGCGCATTTCCTCAAATGCCAGAGGCTGTCAACTAGCAGTGAGGGCCTTGGGTGTGATAGTGGGGAAACTATGCCCTTATTGGAAGAGTACACAATGAAAGAAAAACAAATAGACAATATCCAAAACCGTAACCATCATACAATAGTAAACGATAAACAACGGAAGACTAACAGTAAACAACTGGAGCACACACACATGTATATAAAATGATGCATGATACATATGTCTAGGAAATCATCCAAACAATTCACAATTCTGAATACAATACTAAACCAAAGTTTAAAAGAAAACAGGTAAAATCCTCAGCATCGCAAGCCATAGCTTGGTCCCATGCTCTCCAGCTCCACAACAAGTCAAGTGCCTGAAGTACAAGGGTGCTTTCCATTATCCATACCTGCAACAATATAATCTGTTTGGACCCAAAAGCATGGACCAAATAGGGTGTAAGACAAGGTCCTAGTATTAAATCACCCAAAGATCTGTGCCTAACAGTCAGTGAATACATGGCAGTAAAAAGTAAAAGAAGTAGTAAACAGGAAAGCACATAACAGCTACAATCCACAGTGTCAAGCATATAAAGTACACAAGTAATAGCCAATCAACAATAAGAAAAACAGGTAACCCCCTGGGTAGTTCTCACAACCTAACCCTTATGGTTCAACCTACAAGTACTAGCAACCCTCTGGGAGGCACACACAATATCTCCCCTCTGGTTCAGCTAAAGAATAGACTCTATGAAGAATCACTCACCATCAATTCCCCCTATAGTCTGGTATCGTACTAAAGGCTCTCTAGGGAATCACTCCACGTCTCATTCCCCATGTGGTCCGCATCGAGGAACTACAGACTCTCTGAGGAAGCACTCAACGTCAATTCCCCCTATGGTCTCGCATCGTAAATTAAAGACACTATGGAGAAGCCCTTACATCCATTCTCCCTATGGTCCACTACACTAGGTTCTCTCAGCCCTGTGTAAAACAAACATTCATAGCGCACATATCGCCCCAAGTAATCCTCAAGAACTACTTGACTATCATTCTAAGGCATAACAGCATAACAGTACAATAGTTTCACCATCCTACAACTAGGCATGACAACTGGAAAAACGCCTAACAAGCAAAACATGCATGGAAAAAATCCAGAGAACAGTAAAAATTTCCCTATTCACAAGAATTTACCTCTACTCAAGCAATCGAGAAAATCAAGAAACAACATGGAAAAATAGAAAACACACACAAGACCCAGTTCAAGGGAATTGGTGGAATTGCACAAAATTTTCAAAGACTTCCTACAGAAAGGCACAAACCACCTACCTTGATTATAGGAGATCGATATACTTGAACCATGATGATTTATTCTCCTTAGAACGTCAAAGATATGAGAAAACATCCAAAAATCTCAACCCATGATATCTTGAGAAAGAGGAGGAATTGGAAAACATGGCTCTAGGAGAAGAAAGAACTCACTATTGCGGTTCTAACGCAATCGACGACGGCTGAAACGGAGATCAGACAGAATCTTGGGGGATCAGAGAAGAATCACGGTCATATAAGAGCTCTCGTCCAAACAGGACCTAAAAGAAGGTCATTCTGGCAATTAGGTGCGACCCCAGTCCTTTTAATGAAAAAAAAGAAAATAAATGGCGTGTACTTCTAGGGTACACGACGTGTACTCAGTTATTCCGTAATACTCTTTAAGCGGCCTCCACATCACCCCTACAGACCGTTTGTGTGGCTCGTACACGGCCAACACATGACTTCGAGCGACAAAGGAGTACACGGCGTGTACTTCAAAAATTTCCAAAAACTCATCTTTTCTCAAAAACTCCAGAAAAAGGAAAGACATACCTAAAACGAAGATCCGGGTTCTTAAAAACTTCCCCCCTTAAAGAAATTCTTCCCCAAATTTCCCTAATGAGGCGGAGAAGAAGAAACCCTGAACAGCTCTGACCACTGCGATCGTAAATCGGCCTCCCTCTCCCAGGTCTCGTCCTTTAATCGCCCGTGCTGCCATAGCACCCGTACTAGAGGAACATACCTCCCCCGGAGAACCTTCATACTGCAATCGACAATCCAGATAGGATGCTCCTCAAATGATGCATTCGCTTCGAGCTCAACCTCCTCGGGCTGAAATACATGATACGGGTCTGAAAAGTAACGTTAGAGCTGAGAGACGTGGAAAATGTCATGCATGGCCTGGTACCTCTGAGGTAACTGCAACCAATAGGCAACCATCCCAACTCTCTCTAATACCTCATGTCACGACCCATCCTCGGGACCCGTTCCATGACTACCCCAAGCCCACCTTCCATAGTCCAGGGGCTGTCGACTAGCACTAAGGCATAAATCCCGACCAAAAGAGGAAGGAATTGCCTTTATAAAGTAAACAAACACCGCAGAGTAAGCAAGCTGAAGTAAACACTAAGTAAACAGGGTGAAATAGTAAGTTTGGAAAGTAAATGGGCCAGAATACAAACCCAAATTGAAATTAAAGTACAACTAGAAAGAAAGTACAACAACTGAAAATAAAGCAGCAACGTCGAGCCGTCGATTGGAAGTCCCACCTGAAGGGTGGGTACAGATAGCCTCCTCAGCTCCTTGGGTCTAGCCGTCTGCTCTGTGTACGTTCCGCCTAGTGGTCCACCTCCAGGTACTGTCTTGCTCCACAATCCTCCACCACGATCAGCACTGTCCGTCATCTGCATCCAACACAACGTAGTGCGGGCATAGCCCGTGCAGGGGTGAGTATACGCTACTCAGTAGGGACCTCGAGACCCCCTAAGGTCTCCCAGAATCCACAAAGGATAATCCACAAAGGAAAGATACAATCATGAAGTAACATCCAACACTACTTAGGTATATGCCCATACATATACCTAAGTCATCAATTCCAGTTTGGCTCTAAAATCCAAGCCCGAGTTCGATCACGTTCACAAAGGATAGTAAAACCCAATCCACACAGGAAAGAAAGTCAATCATATCGAAGATAATGATTGAAAGACAAGACTCAGCTTACACAGGTATACATCATTTGTAAAGAAAAAGGAGATGATCAGATGTAGTTACTGATTCATCTAGAGGGGACCCACATAGGATACAAGTACTGTAGTCGTCACCGCTGAACCCACGGAGTATTCTAGTACGGTTGTCCTCATCGTCGAACCCACAGAGGATTCCAGTACGAAAGTATTCACCGTCGAACCCATAGATGCTGGGGAGATCTTCCTCTATCGAGTACAGTGGGCCTTCCGCTACAACCAAGCACTTCCCACTAACCTTAGACTGCTATAGTACTCCACCCGTCGAGTACTGTGGGTCTGATGCTACAACCAAGCGCTTCCCACCATAGGTCTTCCGCTACAACCAAGTGCTCCCCTTCATAGCCTACAGAGGTACTCCTTCTGTTGAGTACCGCGGGTCTGCCGCTACAACCAAGAGATCCTCCATCGTGGGTCTGCCGATACAACCAAGTGCTCCCCACTGGTCTATCTGAAACACTCTGAGTCGATCGATCAACAGTCGTCAAGTCTCAGCCAACTCTAGGGTTTCCGCACACATCACGCTCATTCCGGGAGGGTCTGCTCCACGAGCCAAGAGGTCAATACATCAACTGTCACGTAGACTAGAGTTGATGTATCCCAAGGTTCCGTATCATCGATAGGAACACAATGCGACAGACAGCGCGTCAATCGAACGCCCGGCCTGAGAGTTATTCGCCTTTTCATCCCAGGGGCCCGGTTGGTTTCGTGTACGAACCAAACTGACCATAACTCAACTGTACCTCGAAATCACATAGGGTATACTCATAGGTACTGTTTCTCAACGTGATCACCAACGCCGCTGACGGTTCGTCAAACGGACATCCGATCTGAAAGTTAACGGCTTTTCCGTTCCAGGGGCCCGGTTGGATTTCGGGTACAATCAAACCTGGCCATAATCCAACTACTTCCAAACCTCAAGAGGTGTAATCCAAAAGGTCCTTCTCACTAAGAGGAAACCAACAAAGTCCACAGCACGTCAATCGGACGTCCGAAGCTCAAGTTATAGGCGTTTCCGGTCCGAGGGCCCGATTGGTCTCATATTCAAACCAACCCGGCCGTATCCAAAGTTCTCCGAAATCTTGAGTGTAATATAGAGAAATGACCGTCTCGATCCAAGGATCCCATCACAACTGACGGTGTGTCGATCAGAGGTCCTTAGCCCAAGTTATGGGTGTTTGAACGAAACTGCCCGAAAAATAGGGGGTTTGGGCCCGGTCCGACCCGGCCCCATACCCCCTGGGTCGGCCTGAACCGGGTCGACCCAACCCGGGTTGGGTCCGGATCGACCCGGTGCGGGCGGAGCGGCCGGTCCGGCCGGGGCGCCCACTGGCTGAGTGGGCGTGGGGGGGGGGGGTGGGGGGGGTGGGGTGCTGTTCCCCCCCGGTTGACCGAACGGCACAGCTTTAATTCTGCGCTGCCTCCCCTAAACCCAGAATGGAAAAGCCGTTCCGATCTGACGTGGCTCAGCCGCGGCAAATTTTTCCAGCGGCGCACCACCGCCCCCGATCGCCGGCGCCGCCGCGCTGGGGTGGCGCGCCGCTGCTGCTTTCCGCGGACCACTGGACGCGCTCTGGTGGTCCGTTTTGCCGTCCGTCTTCACCAGCGGTCCACCCGGGACCTGCTCTTCACTGTGACGGCCTTCAAACGTCATTGCAGTCCCATTCCGGCTGCAGCCTCTTCATGGTTCTCCGGAGCGGTGCGACGGTGCCGTGCCCCTTCGCCGTGGCCCCGCTCTGGCCGCGGCCTCTTTCGGCCACAACGGCGCGGTGCGACGGCGCTGCGCTTCTTCGCCGCGCTCCTCCTTGTTCCCGCGCGGTGCCGTTGCACCGCGCCGCCTTCGTTCGAGCCTCAACATACACAACCACAAAGGGGGAGGGGGTTCGGTCATGTTTGGGCAGTCCGAACTCCTCCCGTTAAATTGATAACAGGCGGCCCAAAGAAAAAATGACGATGAAAGACAACGAATATTCACGAACAAAACCAACCCCTACCTCAAAGAAGTCATCGAACGAGGTTCGTCGCAGGAAAAGGACGTCACGGAATATGGTGTCACATCAGACGACGTCGCAGAAGACGGCGTCGCTGAAGACGGCATCGTATACGTCGTCGCTGAAGATGGCGTCATATACGTCGTCAGTGCACGCCCGATGTAGGATGCGGCGCGTCGTCGTTTTTCGAAGAAGGCATCTCTCACCGGTTGCAGAGAGGAGAGGAGATGGCACGACGATTCCCTTGCGGTGACAGAGTTCTTCGTTGTAGACTCGGCGTTCTTCGCGTTCTTCGACAAGGAAGGAGATGTTCTTTAGAGCGCAAGAGTCCTCTCCTTCTTTCCGCACAATGAATCAACCCCCCAATAAAATAAGTCATTGACTTATTTTATTAACACTCACGCAAGACATTAATTTGAAATTTAAAAAGATCTCATTCAATTAATTAAATTACTTGAAGAGCATTTAATATTCAAATTAATCTTTGAGGGTTGACTTACCATTAAATTGGGGGGTGGGTGAGTTACACAATTAAGTGCTCCTGGGAGGTTTAAGGGATTTGAAGGGGTGGCCTCGTGTGGGACCCACTTCACTAATATCCTACCTAGGGGAGTTAGGATTTAGTGGGTCCTACTCCAACCACCATGCATAGGTTTAAACTACTTAGAATAGAAAATAAAAATTGTTGCACAAATTTTTATTTCTTTCCTTAGTTAACCCATTTTTTTAATAACCTCACCCGAGAAAACGCAACTCTAGAAAAGGTTTTCCTAAGCAATTACCGGCGCTGCGATTTCATTGGTGCCCTCGGATTTCGATTTCGAGCACCGGTTCAAAATTTAGAAAAACCCGCTCATTCGTTCACTGAACGTACCCGAGATAAACTTCGGAAATTGATTCTGGGAACACCGGGCCTCGGAATCAGGTGCCGTCAGAAACTGCGTACTCATAAAATCCCAAATAAAATTAAGAAAAAATTTACGTTGAAATTTTCGGGTCTTTACATTACTCCCACCTAAGGGCTTTACGTCCCCGTAAAGATACATCACAAACTAGGGAAACAAATGAGGGTACTGAGCACGCATTTAAGCCTCCCGCTCCCAAGTGCTCTCCTGGAGGTTCCCGTGCTTCTATATGATGCGCACTAGAGGAATCAACCGCCCACATAGGACCCGCTCCTGTCAATCCCCAATCTCCACTGGGACATCTGCAAAAGTCGCCCCATCATCAATGATATGTGTCGGGTCGTGCACGTATCTCCTTAGCTAAGATACGTGGAAAACGTCGTGCACTTGGTGCAACTGAGGTGGATGGGTCAAGCGGTAAAACACCTCTCCTACCCTGTTGAGGACCTAGAAGGGTTCGATGAAGTTCACATATAACTTTCCATCGTGGCTAAAACTCCATAATCCACGTCGAGGTGAGACCCGTAGGAAAACGTATTCTCCATCCTCGAACTCTAGTGGTCTCCGCCTCCTGTCAGCACAAGACTTTTGTCGGTTCTGAGCTGTCCTCATCTTCTCTTGGATGACCTGGTCCTTCTCTGGTCCTACAAGAGCTGCTAATATTTCATCTTTACCGATAAGAGAAATCCGGTCTCATCCCCAGGATGAACCATGTTCTTCGCCTAATACAGTCAATCCCAATATGGATGATACTAATCCACACCAAGGATGACGTTGTAAGGCCTCGACGCTACTACCAAGAGATCCAACCGTTACTCTCGCCTCCAAGGGTTGAGTCACACTGTTAGCATCAGTGTGTGGTCACTGGGTTTCCTCCAGTAGGAATATCAAAAGTGAGGGTCAAGTCAACAGTTTCAACCGGAACCTCTTAGTAACAACATAAAGATAGGAAAGGAAAGTAAATTCCACAAAGAAATGTGTCTTTTATTACTGCATCTCAAAGTACAAAGACACAAAGCATCCAAAAACAAACATCAACAAAGCTAGAAGCAACATGAACAAAAGTCTCCATGTTTGGAGCTAGTCCTACTCCTGTCCCTCTGCTCCCGGAGCTCCATGATCGTAGGCCTCTGCTACCTAAAGCTGAGCTCTCCCCTGTCCACCCATTCCCTACGGTCGGGGTGGTCTTCATGGTGGTGGTGGTGGCAGGGCCTCAAAGCGTCACCCACCACCCACTGCACGACCAACTCCCCGGCCTTGGTCTCTTGCTCCTTGAGATCCGCCCCGATCGAACCTCTGACTCTGCCTGGGAGGTCCTTTGTTTATCCGATGGTCATCTGTATGGCGGGTCAGACAGTCACGTTCCATGTGACCAACCCCGCCACAGGAGTAACACTGTCTGCTCCTGGTAAGTCATTATCCACCCCAGGTGCCTCGCACACACGATCATGTGTCATGCGGTCGATCACCTGTAGGTATGGTCCTCTTGGACCTCTGCGTCATCTGTCTACTACCCGCTGTAGAAGACTATGCCGCATGCCGGCTAGTGGTGGGTCCTACTGCTGGAGACTGCTCAACAAGGAAACTCTCTACTAAGAGGGCTCGCTCCAACACCCCTGTCTACATCGGAATGCTGTGAGAAACAAATGAAGCTCTAATCTCTCTCCTGAGCCCCTGATCGAAGGTTTGGGACCTGAAGAATGGGTCCCGTAACATATCTATAGATTAATGCGAGAGATCGGTGAACCTCGCTGAATACCACACCACTTTCATTCTACCCTGCTGAATATGAAGTTTCTCTTGTATGCACACCGCTCGAAGGGTGACTGGTAGAAGCTCTACCCGGAATAGGCTCTTGAAGTATGACCACAGAAGGGACGCCTCGTCGTGAACCTAGAGCATCAAGCTCCACCATCTTCCTGCTGCCGCGTGAAGGAGGCTCGCTGCAAGGATCACCATGAGGTCAGCTGGTGTCCCCACTAACCTGAAAACTCGAACTACAGCCTCCAGCCAATCCTCGGATGCCTGAGGGTCCATCTCCCCGCAGAACCTGGGCAGTCTCTGACGCTGAAACTCGTGCAGTGCACTAAGGCAACATGCACTCTCAGCGGCTGGGGCTGGTGGCGTCAGTGGATCGATGGGTAGAGGTACCGCCAGTGCCTCCGCTGTAATGGGGCCTTGCACCGAGACCTCATCTCTCGATGGGCTGTCGTCTCACACAAAGCTCTGAACCCTAGATGGCTACCGTCATGGGGCCATTCTGAAAGGAAATAGGTGCACCACGGTCAAAATAGTATACCTGGTGAGATGACACAAATTAATCACAAAGAGAACTTTTGAAACACACATGCAATCAATGTTTTCGTGCACTGAGTCGGAAATCAGAAGTCAGGGTCCTAGTGTACGGATACGTCGGCCGCTGTACCAACACTATTGCTTAAAATGGAATAAAGATCAGAGTCCTGAGTTTTGTGGTAGAACCGAACTCCTCTGATACCAATTTGTCACGACCCGTCCTCGGGACCCATGCCCTGACTACCTCAATCCCACCTTCCATAGGCCAGGGGCTGGCGACTAGAACAAAGACGTAAATCCTAACCAAAAGGGGAAGGAATTTCTTTTATAAAGTAAACAAACACCATAGAGTAAGCAAGATGAAGTAAAAATTAAGTAAACCGGGTGCAATAGTAAGTGTGGAAAGTAAATGGGCCAGAATACAAACCCAAACTAAAAGTAAATTAGAACTGGAAAGAAAGTAAAACAACTGAAAGTAAATCATCAATGTCGAGCCGTCCACTGGAAGTCCCACCTGAAGGGGGGGTACAGATAGCCTCCTCATCTCCTTGGGTCCAGCCGTCCGCTCCGTGTACGTTCCGCCTAGTGGTCCACCTCCAGGTACCGTCTTGCTCCACAAGCCTCAACCACGATCAGTGATGTCCGTCGTCTGCATCCAAAACAACATAGTGTGGGCATATCCTGTGCATGGGTGAGTATACGCTACTTTTTAGGGACCCCGAGACCCCCAAAGGTCTCCCAGAATCCACAAAGGATAATCCACAAGGGAAAGATACAATCACGAAGTAACATCCAACACTACTTAGGTATATGCCCATAAATATACCTAAGTCATAAATTGTAGTTTTGATCCAACATCCGAGCCCGAGTTCGATCACGTCCACACAGGATAGTACAACCCAATCTACACTGGAAAGCACAACCCAATCCACACAGGAATGCAAGTCAATTATATCAAAGATAATGATTGAAAGTCAAGACTCACCTCACACAGGTATACATCATTTGTAAAGAAAAAAGAGATGATCAGATATAGTTACTGATTCATCTAGCTGGGACCCACGTAGGATACAAGTACTATAGTCATCACCACCGAAACCATGGAGGATTCCAGTATGGTTGTCATCGTCGTCGAACCCACGGAGGATTCCAGTACGAAAGTCTTCACCGTCAAACCCATAGCTGCTGGGGAACTCCTCCTCTATCGAGTACAGTGGGGCTACCGCTACAAACAAGTGCTTCCCACTAACCTTGGACTGCTGTAGTACTCCACCTGTCGAGTACTGTGGGCCTACTGCTACAACCAAGCGCTTCCCACCATGGGTCTGCCGGTACAACCAAAAGCTCCCCCTCATAGCCTACAGAGGTGCTCCTTCTATTGAGTACCACAGGTATGCCGCTATAACCAAGCGCTCCTCCGCCGTGGGTCTGCCGCTACAACCAAGCGCTCCCCACTGGGCTATCTGAAACACTCTGAGTCGATCGATCAGCAGTCGTCAAGTCTCAGCCAGCTCTTGGGTTTCCGCACACAACACGCTTATTCAGGGAGGGTCCGCTCCACGATCCAAGAGTTCGATACATCAACTATCACGTAGACCAGATTTTATGTATCCCAAGGTTCCATCCCGTCGATAGGAACACAACGCGACAGTCGACGCGTCAATCGAACGCCCGGTCTGAGAGTTATTAACCTTTTCGTCCTAGGGGCCCGGTTGGTTTCATGTACGAACCAAACCGACCGTATCTCAACTATACCCTGAACTCACTTAGGGTATACTCATAGGGACTGTTTCTCAACGTGATCACCAACACCGCTAACGGTTCGTCAAACAAACGTCTGGTCTGAAAGTTAACGACTTTTCCGTTCTAGGGGCCCAGTTGGATTTTAGGTACAATCCAACCTGGACATACTCCAACTGCGTCAAAACCTTAAGAGGAGTAATACAAAAGGTCCATCTCACTAAGAGGAAACCAACAAAGTCGACGGGACATCAATTAGATTTCTGGAGCTCAAGTTATAGGTGTTTCTGCTCCGAGGGCCCGGTTAGTCTCGTGTACGAACAAACCCGAACATACCCAAAGTTCTCCGAAACCTTGTGTTTAATATAACGAAATGAACTTCTCTATCCAAGGATCCCATCGCAACTGACGGTGCGTCGATCAGAGGTCTGTATCCCAAGTTATGGGCGTTTGAACGAAACTGCCTGAAAAATAGGGGGTTTGGGCCCGGTCCGACCCTGCCCAATACCCCCTGGGTCGGTCCGAACTGGGTCGACCCAACCCGGGTTGGGCCTGACCCAGCCCGACCCAGCGGGAGGCCCAGATCGGCGGTCGACCCGGCCTGGGTGCCCGCTGGCTGAGTAGACGTGGGGGGGGGGGGGGGGGTGTTGTTCCCCCCCGGTTGACCGAACGACGCGGCTTTAATGTTGCACCGCCTCCCCTAAACCCAGAATGGAAAAGCCATTCAGGTCCACCACGAAGGATTTTTCCGGCGGCGCGCTGCTGCCGCCGCGCCGGGGTGGCACGCCGCTGCCGCTTTCCGCGGACCACCGGACGCGCTCTTGTGGTCCGTTTTTCCGGCCGTCTTCGCCAGTGGTCCTCCCTGGACCTGTTCTTCACTGTGACGACCTTCAAACGTCGTTGCGGTCCCGTTCCTTCCGCGACCTCTTCGTGGTTCTCCGGCGGGGCGCGACGGCGCCGCGCCGCTCCGCCGCGGCCCCGCTCCGGCCATGGCCTCTTTCGGCCACAACGACACGGCGCGACGGCACCGCGCTTCTTCGCCGCGCTCCTCCTTGTTCCCGCGCGGTGCCGTTGCACTGCGCTTCCTTCATTTGAGCCGCAACGAACACAACCACAAATGAGGAGGGGGTTCTGCCGTGTTTGGGGGGTCCGAACTCCTCCAGTTAAATTAATAACAGGAGGCCCAAAGAAAAAATGACGATGAACAACAAAGAATATTCACGAACAAAACCAACCCCAACCTCAAAGAAGTCGTCGAACGAGGTTCATCGCGGGAAAAGGACATCGCAGAGGACAACGTTGTGTAAGACGGCGTCGCGGAAGATGGCGTCGCGGAAGACGGCATCGTATACATCGTTGGTGCATGCCCGATGTAGGATGTGGTGCGTCGTCGTTCTTCGAAGAAAGCGTCTCTCACTGGCTGTAGAGAGGAGAGGAGACGACACGATGATTCCCTTGTGGTGACAGAGTTCTTCGTCGTAGACTCGGCGTTCTTCGCGTTCTTCGACGAGGAAGGATATGTTCTTCAGAGCGAAAGAGTCATCTCCTTCTTTCCGCACAACGAATCAAACCCCCAATAAAATAAGTCATTGACTTATCTTATTAACACTCACGCAATCCATTAATTTGAAATTCAAAAAGATCTCATTCAATTAATTAAATTAATTGAAGAGCGTTTAATATTCAAATTAATCTTTGAGTGTTGACTTTCCATTAAATTGGGGGGTGGGTGAGTTACACAATTAAGTGCTCGTGGGAGGTTTAAGGGATTTCAAGGGGTGGGCTCGTGTGGGCCCCACTTAACTAATATCCTACCTAGGGGAGTTAGGATGTAGTGGGTCCCACTCCAACCACCATGCATAGGTTTAAACTACTTAGAATAGAAAATAAAAATTTTTGCACAAATTTTTATTTCTTTCCTTAGTTAACCCATTTTTTTAATAACCTCACCCGAGCAAACAAAAATCTAGAAAAGGTGTTCCTCAGTAATTACTGGCGTTGCGATTCCATCGGTGCCCTCAGATTTCGATTCCGAGCACTGGTTCAAAAGTTAAAAAAACCCACTCGTTCGTTCACTGAACGTACCTGAGCTAAACTTCAGAAATTGATTCCGAGAACATCGGGCATCAGAATCAGGTTCCGTCAGAAACTGCGTACTCATAAAATCTCAAAGAAAATTAAGAAAAATTTTCCCCTGAAATTTTCGGGTCGTTTCACTTCAAATGGCCCAACATACCACGGTGAAAGCTTACCCTGTCTCTGAATCCTCTTGTGTCCCAATCTCGGTGCGAAACACAGGAAAACCTGATCCCCGAACTCGAACTCCAGAGGTTGTCTCCGCTGATCAGCATAAGACTTCTGTCGAGACTATGCTATAGCCATCCTCTTCCGCATCAATTATATCTGCTCTAAGGTATCCTGAACCAGATGAGGTCCCAATAAAGCTACCTCTCCTGCCTCCAGCCAGTATAAAGGGGATCGACATTGCCTATCGTACAAGGCCTCGTAAGGTGCCATCTGAATAGTCTCCCGAAAAATGTTGTTGTAGGAGAAATCGACCAGAGGGATATGATTCTTCAAAGAACTTCCAAAGTCTAGAATGCAAGCTCGGAGCATATCCTCAAGAACCTAGATCATACGCTCGGACTGGCCATCTGTCTTGGGATGGTATGTTGTACTCAAAAGTACCTGTGTACCCAAAGCCCTCTGAAGCCCCTGCCAAAACCGAGAAGTAAACCACACATACCTTTCTGAAACAATGGAGTACGGAACTCCATGAAGATATAAAATCTCTTGGATGTATAGTTATCCCAGATCATCAACACTAAAGGTTTCCTTGATCGGTAAGAAGTGAGAAACCTTCGTAAGCCTGTCGACGATAACCCAAACAACATCATTCCCTCGAGGTGACCTCGGTAATCTGATCACGAAGTCCATCACGACATCGTTCCACTTCAACTCTGGAATGGGTAACTGCTGTAAAAGGCATGCTGGTCACTGATGCTCCGCCTTCACCTGTTGACAAGTAGAACACCTCAAGACGAAACCAGCAACATCTCTTTTCATACCTGGCCACCAGTACTGGCGATGAAGATCCTGATACATCTTGGTGATGCTAGGATGAACTGCCCAAACTGGGGAATAAAAATCCTGCATCAGCTCCTCACGTATGTCTACTGGCACCCATACGCATCCCTGGAAACACAAGATTTCATCCTCGCCCACTGTCCATCCAGGAAGAGGGTCCTCTCCTGACACACTCTCCCGCAGGACTAAGCCTTATGAGTCTGATAGCTGCCTCATTCATACCTGATCAAGAAGTGTAGAGGTAATAGCTAAAGAAGATAGGTAAGTCTATCCCTGCCTATCATGCACCTTCAGATGCATCTCAGAAAACAGAGCCATAAGCTGCCACTCACTGCGGGCCTCCTGAACTGCCTGAATCTGAGTTCTCTTACTCAATGCATCTACCACTATGTTGCCCTTTCCCGGCGTATAGGTAAGCTCTAAATCAAAGTACTGAAGATACTAGACCCACCTGTGATTTCTCAGATTTAGATCACGCTGGGTGAAGATGTACTTGAGACTCTTGTGGTCGGTGAAAACCACAAAGTGCTCTCCCAGAAGGTAATGTCTCCAACAACGTTAGGCATGAACAAAATCTTCCAACTCCAGATCGTGCGTAGGGTAGTTCCTCTCATGTGGCCTCAACTGCCGAGACCCGTACACAATGACTCCATCTTCTTGCATAAGCACAATGCCAAGTCCTATACCTGAAGCATCACAATAAACAGTATAGCTCTTGCCTGGCTCTGGAAATACTAGTATCAGTGCTAACGTCAACCTTCCCTTCAGCTCCTGAAAGGCTGACTCATAAGAATGTGACCATAAGAACTTCACCCCCTTCTTGGTCAGACCTGTCAATGGTGCTTCTAGGCGTGAAAAGTCATGAATGAAGCATCTGTAGTATCCAGCCATCCCTAGGAAACTCTATACCTCAAAACAGTTCTTCGGCTTCTCCCAAGAAACTACAACTCTCACTTGGGTCCACAGATACTCCTTCCTCTGAGATGACGTGACCCAAGAAGTGAATCTGATCCATCCAAAAGTGGCACTTTGAGAGTTTAGCATAAAGCCGATGCTCTCTCAGTGTACTCAGAACGATCTCAAGGTGGGTATCATGGTCGTGTCAAGTGTGAGAGTACACCAAGATATCATCCATAAAGACCATAATGAAAGAATCCAAGTAAGGATGGAACACTCGGTTCATCAGTTCCATGAAAACCGTTGGCGCATTCGTGAGACTGAACAACATAACCGTATACTCGTAGAGACCATACTTGCTCCTGGAGGCTGTCAGAGGTATATCTGATGGTATAACACACAACTGATGATAACTAGACCTCAAATCGATCTTCGAGAACACTCGGGATCCTCGAATATGATCTAAGAGATCATTAATCCTCGGCAAGGGGTATCAGTTCTTGACTTTCAAATAGTTCAACTTCCGATAATCCATACAGAGCCTAAGGGTACCGTCTTCCATCTTCGCAAACAGGATAGGCGAACCCCAAGGAGAAGTACTGGGTCGGATGAAACCCTTTACCTGTAACTACCCCAACTGCTTCTTGAGCTCCTGTAACTCATGTGTAGCCATCCTATAGGGAGGAATAGACACTGGTACTGCTCCTAGAACGAGCTCAATAGAGAAGTCTACCTCACGCTCTAGAGGCAAACATGAAAAGTCCTTTAGAAAGACATCCCTAAAACGATCCACCATAAGAGGAAAGTCTAACTGTGAAGTCCCCTGGTCATCTAGGTAAAGACTATCAATCTAGGCCATAACCCCTCCAAGCCCATGATGTTCGAGTACTTCTCAACTCGCCCGAACATCCCATTCGCCTCTATGAAGAAAATATTCACCCTCTGGTGAAATGAAACTCACACTACATCAATAACAGTCAACGACTACCTGGAATGGAACCAACCATTCCATACCGAGAATGACATCATAACTTGTCATCTCTAGGACATAGATATCCCATAAGAAACGATACCCTGCAACCTCGAGAGGGAACTCTCTGCACTGACGTACACTAGATTTCCTCATCCCCAAAGGTGTGTCCTGTGTCAAAAAGTTGACAGAAGAAAAGATACAGAGCCCAAGAAGAACAACAACTACAATCTACAATGTCTAGCATATAAAGTACACAAGTAACAGCCAATCAACAAGAAGAACAATAGGTAACCCCCTGGGTAGTTCTCATAGACTAACCCTTATGGTTCAACCTACAAGTACTAGCAACCCTCTGGGAGGCACACACAGCCTCGCCCCTCTACTTCAGCTAAAGAATAGACTCTCTGAGGAAGCACTCACCGTCAATTCCCCCTGTAGTCTTGTATCGTACTAAAGGCTCTCTAGGGAAGCACTCAACGTCTCATTCTCCCTGTGGCCCGCATCTAGGAACTACAGACTTTCTGAGGAAGCACTCAATGTCAATTCCCCCTTTGGTCTCACATCATAAATTAAAGACACTCTGGAGAAGACCTTACATCCATTCTCCCTATGGTCCACTACACTAGGTTCTCTCAGCCATATGTAAAACAAACATGCATAGTGAACGTATCGCCCCAAGTAAACCTCAAGAACTACTTGGATATCATTCTAAGGCACAACAACATAACAGTACAACAGTTCCACCATCCTACAACTAGGAATGACAATTGGAAAAACACCTAACAAGAAAAACATGCATAGAAAAACATCCAGAGCACAACAAAAATTTCCCTATTCACAAGAATTTACCTCTACTCAAGCAATCAAGAAAATAAGGAAACAACAGGGCAAAATAGGAAACACACACAAGACCCTGTTCAAGGGAATTGGTGGAATTGCACAAAATATTCAAATACTTTCTACAGAAAGGCACAAACCACCTACCTCGATGCTAGGAGATTAATATACTTGAACCACGATGATTGATTCTCCTTAGAACGTCGAAGATATGAGAAAATTTCCAAAACGCTCAACCCATGATATATTGAGAAAAATGAGGAATTGGAAAACAAGGCTCTAGGAGAAAGAAGAACTCACCTTTGTGGTTCCAATGCAATTGATGATGGATGAAACGGAGATCGAATGGAAGATCGGGGGCTCGAAGAAGAATCGCGGCCGTACGGGAGCTCTCGGCCGAACGAGACCTAGAAGAAGGTCGTTCTGGCGATTAGGCGTGACCCCAGTCCATTTAATGAAAAAAAGAAAATACACAGTGTGTACTTCTGGGGTACACATCGTGTACTCGGTTTTTCCGTACTCCACTTTAAGCGTCCTCCACATCACCCCTACACATCGTGTGTGTGGCCCGGACACATCCATCACACGACTTCGAGCGACAAAGGAGTACTTGGCGTGTACTCATAAAGTACACGACGTGTACTTCAAAAATTTCCAGAAACTCCTCTTTTCTCAAAAACTCCAGAAAAAGGAAAGGCCTGCCTGAAATGAAGATCCGAGTTCTTACAAAAAGAGATGTTGATTTCAATAAGAAGAAGAATGGTAATGGGAATGTATCTTTTACTACTACATCCAAAGCTAAGACACCGAAACAGATAAATAGATCCAAAGCTAAGAGAGATGTTGTTATATTAGAATCAAGTGATAGTGGTCATTCAAAAAATGAGTTAGAAAATCTTTCTCGAAGTATGAACATGATTGTTGGAAAGAAAGACTTTCAATACAGTTTTAAAAAGAAAGATATGAAGGATAAGAATTATTCTGAAGTAACATGTTATGAATGTAAAAGAGAAGGTCATATTAGACAAGATTGTACTTTACTAAAAAAATATAGGAAGGATGAACATTATGAAAGAAACAAGAAAAATTATTACAAGAAAAATACTAAGAAAGTATTAAAGGAAAATGATACTTAGAGTGAAAGTGGTGGTGATTCATTAGAAAAATCCTCAAAATATGAATCTTCTGGTCAAAAGAATATAGGACTAATATCTATGATACCTATTCAAAATCATTGCTTCATGGACAAGGTACCAAATTTTGAATCTCTTACAAATGTATCCCTAAATTCAAATTATCATGATGGGAAACATTATTACTCTTTGGATGAAGAATCTTCCTCAGCAAAATACAATTATCCTTCTTTTGAAGAAGTATCCGGATTTTCCAAATTACTTGAGAATGAAAATTCTAAACTCAAGAAAAATCTTGATAAGGAAAATCATAGAATATCTATTCTTAAAAAAGAAATATAATATCTTTAAAAATAACTTGATAAGAGAATTTTTGATTTGAAAATATTTTAAAAAACCTTATGGAAGTAAATTATGAAAAGGATAAACTTTCTATGGAATTTGAGTAACTTTTTTTTAAAGAAAAATGTTTTTAAAACTAAAAAAAATTCCAAAACAATTTCTTGTGAGAATGATAATTTAGTCATTAGAATAAAATATGAAATATTTTATCTTAATAAACTTTTATCAAACTTTACTATTGAAAGAAAATAATTTAACAAAATGTACTCCCAAATTCATCCTCTAAGGAATAGTTTCGGAATTGGTTACACTCACTCAAATTTTTTTTTAGTCATAACTATTTTGTTCTTCAAAATGACCCATTCTATGATAAATCTCAATGCGATGGACATTGGGAAATAAATTTTTCTCTTAATAAAAACCAATCCTTAGTATTTCATAAATATCATTTTTCAAAAAAAAATGTGTATTCCTAAAATTCTTTTATCTAACATTTCCATATCCAAAAAAGTTTGCGTTCTAAAAAACTAATTGTTTCTTTTTTTAGGAAAAAAAAGTGTACCAATAGAAAAAACATTTGGTACATGGATAGTGTGTATTCATGACACATGACAGGAAACAATGATTTTTTTGAAAATATTATCAAAATGAAAGGTGGAAGAGTAACCTTCAAAGATAATGCTCAGGAAACGATCATTAGTATATGTAATATTGTTCTTTTAGTAAAAGTTTTAATTTCAAATGTTTTGTTTTTAAAAGGTATTGAAAACAACCTTATAAGAATAATTCAATTATGTGATGAAGGTTACCTTGTTAATTTTAGGAATGATAATTGTTTAGTTCACAATTCCAAGGATGAATTCATTCTTTCTACCCATAGGAATGAGAATATTTATAAAATTAACTTACAAGACCTTAAGAGCCCAGAACTACCTTTATTAAGTGAAATGGAAGACCAATTTCTTCTGCTGAAGCTGAATATGTAGTAGCTAGAATTTGTTTTGCTCAGGTGTTGTGGATGAAAAACACATTCACTAAGTATGGCATGAGTTTCTCCAAAACTCAAATACTATGTAACAATACTAGTTCCATTTCTCTTAGTAAAAACCTTGCACACCACTCACATGAAAAAAACATAGATATTAAGAATCACTTTCTTATGGATTACACACAAAAAGGAGATATTTTTTTTACAATTCATAGGAATGCAAGAACAACTTGTAGATATTTTCACAAAACCATTATCTTTCGATAGAGTAGAATACATTAAACAGAAACTTGGAATGATCACTGTAAAGAAATCCTTCATATATATTTCTTTTTAACCCATATTCTTACATTAAGTTACTCCTTTTCAAAGGGGTAGTATACATATGTTTATCAGCTTTACCCTATATGTTTTTCAATTTTATGTTAATCAGTTTTACTCTCTTTGGGTTTACTTCTTTTGCATGTATTGGTTTTGTTTTATTAGTTTTGTTTTATCAGCTTTGCTTTATCAGTTTTTCACTTATATGTTCTACATGAAAATTGATTTCTCTATAATTGGTTTTACTATAACCAGTATCATGTTTCAGTTTTTCTGTTTATCATTTTAACTCTTTTGTTTTATACTTATCAGTTTCACTATTATCAGTAAAGATTTTATCAGGTTCATGTTTTCATGTTTTAGCTTTATAATTATCAATGCTAGATTATCGTTATTGAATTATTCAATTGGTAAAAGATTATTGGTACCAACCTATTTTATTTTATCGGTTTTAGAATTCTTATCAATTTTTCATTTTTATTGTTTTCATAAGAACAATATATTGAAACCAATACATCAATCCTAATACTCTGACAAGAACGATTAATAAAGCCTTATTTTAGTTTTTTCTCATTTCTTTCTTTTAACTCATAATTGGTTTTGGTCTGAATATGTTTTTTTAAGGAAAACCTCAAGAGTTGAAAATCATTCTTGACCATTGGATCTTTCAGATCTAATCTTTACTGTCAAATTATATTTAAAAAGAACCTATCCCACATCGATCTCATCTGTTTTTTCTCTCAAGACCAGTTTCTCTACAAATAGTCTGTATGGTTTGCAATTGGTTCTTACCTCATATTTTATAATTATAGATCTACTTATCTTTCATAACCAGGAAAGACTTCAGGGTCAAGTTAATCTTTCATGACTAAGTCTACTACTTTATCTCCGAAAGAAAAGGCTCATAAATAATTCTCTTCCATGACCATTCTTGGTGAAAGGTTAGAATTTTACGAGTCTTTTGATTCATATTTGAAAAGAATTATATGTTTTAAAGGTTGGGAATCAATTTGTGTGGAATGAATAGATTCTAATAAGGATTATGTGTATCATGATGAGGTGTTTCAATTTTATGAATTAGTAGAGATAGAAAAGGACCTTAAGGTTTCTTTTATGATGTATGATAAGAATTATTCAACCTCCTAAAAACGGGTAGCTACGTTTATAGGTGTTCTATTTAAGGGAGATGCTTTATGTACTTCTCTTAAATTACTAGAAGCTGTTGGAACTTTTGATAGGTCTAAATCTGAAGAAACACTTTTTTGATATTCATGAAGATAAGAGAAAAGTGAGTCATTTATCAGGATATAATAAACTTATATCTCTCTGGATGCAAGGGTTTTTGGTGCCATGAAAGGGTGACAAGGAAACTTAGAAAGTTTCAGATGTCTATGTCCTTGATTATTTGGTAAACATGAGAAAGTTCAAACTTATAGGGTTTATCTTCCTGAAAATCAAGAAGCTCAAATTTGGTGGTATAAAATCATAGTTGATCATGTTTCCTACCATTATCAGCATGTTTTTGAAAGTGTGATTGAGCTTATGTAATGTTGCAATCGAGTAAGATCCAACTTCCTTCAAGGATCCCTTAATCAGTAAGGATACAATAAGAAGTATCAAGTTATGATTCAATTCTGAATCAAAATTTTTTGAGAAATATCTGGATGATGAGAAAGAAAAGGAAGTAGTGGAAGGTATTGAAAAACTTTTAATCCATCCAAGTCAACTTTGAATAAAATAAAGGTAGTTAAGACTACAAATCCAAAGCCACCAAAGAAACAAAAGGTTGTATCCGATGAGGTTGCTGCTGAATAGAGAAAGAAAAAGAAAGAAAGGAAAGAAGGGGATCCTTAGTTTAGATTGGATCCTATTAAAGCCTTGGCATTGAATGTAAGGTCTGAATAAACGTTGAAAGAAGAGGATAGAAAGAAGAGATCGAAGAAGATAAATTCTTAAGCTATTGACATTGATAGTCTTCTCAGAAAATATAAGCAACTAAAAACCAGAATTGAAATTAGGGGTCTATATGTTAAGACTCAATCAGTTCCAGCAGAAAAAGGAAGGGAGAAACACGGTTATGAACAATCATCTACAAAATCTCTCGCTCAATAATATGAATAAGAATAAGTAGATTAGGAATAATAAGTGGATGAAGAATAGGGACAAGAGGAAATAGAAGTCCAAGATAAAGAAGATGAAAAAAATAAGTCATACCGTAGAGTCATCTGAAGTACCTTCATTCAATTTTCCATCTCCAGATCCTCAGTCTTCCAAGAAAGATTCTAAAAAGGTTTACTCCACGAAATTTATTCAATTTTTAGATAAAGAAGAGAGAAAATCCGACCAGAATCAGAATCATCTAGCTCAAGTGATTAGCACTGAAACTCATTATGGTGATCTCCCACAATAAACTGAGGACACAAATTCTGAAAGAACAATCATTGTAAAAGAAATTCAGCACATTGAACATGCCTTGAATAGACTGGAGAATTTATTAATCTTCATTCCAAAAGTTGAAGCCAAGATGGAAATTATTTCAAATTCCCATAATGATAGAATGGACTATATCAAGTGTTTGATGGACATATTTCTAAGTCTTGGAAATAATTTGAATATTTTCAAGGAACGTGCTTTTGAGCACAGTAAGGATTACAATAATGTTGTGAAGTGGTCTTACAACATTGATGAAAGACTCAAGAACCATCTGGACAAGAAGGATGAATAGGTACATCAGGTAAATAAACTCAATTCTCTCTATCTAAATTTTATTGGTGATTTGAATGAAAATATTTAAAACTTTCAAAGACCTGGTACCTCAAAAGGATTAGACTCAGAAAAACTTGAGAGTTTAAAAGAAAAGTTGAATAATGAGAGTAATGAGGTTGTTTCACTCTCAAATAGACTTGTTATCCTAGAGAAGGCCTACAGAATCAGGTTAGATGATTTAAATAACCAGGAAGCAAGGATTAAAACTCAGGAAGTAAAGCTTAAAGTCCAAGAATAAATCAATCGGATTCTATAACAAAGGCTCTAGAAGAAATAATTTTTTATTACTAAATAGGATGAGAAGTCGAAGGCTCAAAAAGAATATATTGAAAAACTCATGGAAGAAATAAAGGAGTTCAAAAAGATGAAGCGCTAAATGTTTAATCTTTTGAAAAAACAAAAGGGAAAAGAATCATGTTTGAACACTTGTTGCAATAATTTTTTTTCAAGTAAAAATTATTGTTTCCTATGTTGTTTCTCTAAAATTTTTTAGGAAATAAATTCTTTCCCTAATTGTTTTTGAAAATAACAATGGGGTATAATTGTTCTGAAAAGAATATTTTTATGAATATATTATTATGGGGGTGAAATCTCAATTTAAATTAAAGAGAATATGATCCCTTGTGTGTTGTTTTAAACCAATGGTGAAATTAGTCATATTCACCATTTCTTTTAGAAGAGTTATTAAACTCTGGGGGAGATAAGTATTTATTTATTGTTTTGATTTGTTTTGTTTTGTTCTTTATAAAAGGGGGATATTTTTGAGTCAAAATGTGTTTCAAATTTCCCTTCAATAATTTTTTTTGGAAATCACAAATCACATATATCGTAATTACATATATTGTTTATCATGTGTGTTGTTTCAAAATTGTAATCACTCACTTTTTATTTATTATATATTTCATTATTATTATAAGCATGTATGTTGTTCACTCACTTTATTTTATATGCTGTTTCAAAATCGTAACCAGATTATGTATTGCATTATAATAAGCAACCGTAACCAGATTATGTATTGCATTCTAATCAAGAATCGTAACCATATTATGTATTGCATTATAATCAGGAATCATAAACAGATTATGTATTGCATTATAATAAAAAATCATAACTATATTATTTATTTCCACCAGATTGTGTGTTTCATTATAATTAGGAATTGTAATCACCTGTATCATAATCTAGTCATGTATCGTAATCATTTTTATCACAATAAAGTCATGCACCGTAACCACATGCATCGTAACAATGTGTATCAAAACTAGGTTAAGTACCACATAATAATCACGCATCGTAAGCAAGTTAAGTATTATATCTTAGTCATGAATCATTACAAGGTTATGTATTGCATTCTTATTTATGCATTGTATTCAAGTATCATAACCGGTTTAAATATCATGAATCATAAACATGTTAAGAATCATTTTTTTTCAGGCTAATTTTTTTTATTAAAATAAATAGGTGAACGCCCTACAGGAACCAAAAAATCATGGAGGTCTAAAGTGATGAAGTCCTAAGGAATCCCCTTAGACAAAAAAATTAAATTCCTGGGTTAAAGAGCCAAAACTAGAATAAATCACCAAAGGATCCTCTGGTCTACCCCCTCGAGAAAGAGAATCTGTAGCAAAATTGGCTTCCCTTGGGACATGCCGAACCTCACAGCCACTGGGAATCTCTAATTTGCAGCTACAAACCAAATAAATTAGAGAACATGTTACCTCTCCCTTAGCCATGATCGCCCGAACCAGAACCTACGAATCAGATTCCCAGACCACACAATCCAGGGAGAATCTATTACACAATTTAATCCCCGTGAGTAGAGAACGTACCTCATCCCCCAAGGAGCACCCAATCCCGTGGTAGCTACTAAAGGCCAGCATAACAAAACCTTTCCCATCCCGGACCAGCCCTTCTCCCCACATAACTCTCTGAAGAAGAGACCCGTCCACATTAAGCTTTATCCCTTTAACTGGAGGTTTCTAGCGGATCCATCATCCATGCGAACTTGGAGACGCCACTAGCCTGTTGAGAAAGTTGCAAAGAGAGTGAGAAAACATACCTTTCTTTAACATATTTCCCAGCTCATGAACTAGGCTTCGCATCCTTAGCTGGAGCAGGCAAAGCGAGGGGTGGTTTACATGTCTATCCATGTTCCTAGCTTCCCAAATAGACTAGATGACCGCTATAGAAATGATGCACTGGATTTTTGATTCCATGTTCTGCAGTTCTGTCCCTGAAAACCAAACCGAGAAGAGCTCCTGTAAAGATTCACATGCCCCGACCAAAACTCCCCCTCTAGCTGTGCTGGACCAAAGCCTGTTCACCCAGTCACTCTGACAGAATAAGTGAGAAACTGACTCTTCATGTGGAATGGCACAACATAAACATCTCAAGGCCATCTGGACCCCCTTCTTCTGGACGTTGTCATCAGTAGGAAGAGCAGAATTCCGAGTGCCCCAAACCAAAAAACTGAACTTAGTTGGGATATCATTACACCATAAATGTGCTCCTAGATCATCCCTCTCTCTATCCTGTTGAGTTAAGAGATGGAAATATCTCCCATTGAAATGACCCGACTTTGCCTCCATAAAACAAAATTTATCCTCCTCCTCTGAAAAAATAATTTCATTGTAAGACTAGAATTAGTCTCTATTTAGAATGGATTATAATAGTCTTGGATAAGTGTAAGCCTCCTTCATAGATAATTCTAGATCTAAACAGTGAGGAAAGTACATCCACTCACCAAGCCAATTGTCCCTCCATAAATTGACATTCCCTTTTCCCAACACCCACTTTCCAGAATCCTGAAGAAAATACAGCTGGGATCTGATAGTCTTCCCCAATCTAGAGAGTTTTCTTACCTCCCAATCCTCCCAATTGTTCCCATATTTCCTACTAAAGACCTGATCCCACATCGACCTCCCCTGCAAAAAAATCCCAGGAAAGTCTGGCTTGCATGGCCTGCATAGTAGTAGCAATGTCCCTTAGAACTACACCACCCTCCTCCATTGGTTTAGACATCCTAGACCAAGAAACCCAATGAGACCTTCCCACCAGGTTCGCGTCCCATATAAAATGGTTCATTACCTTCTCCATCGCATCAATCGTCCCCTTGGGAGGAGTGATAACAGATATCACATGCATTGGGATAGAAGATACCACAATGTTGATCAGATTCACCCTTCCCCCAAAGGACATGAACCTGTTCTTCCAGTTCAGGACTCTCTCAGTCATTTTTCTCAAAAGATCCTCGAAGAAAACCTTCTTCACCCAGCCCTTAGAAATAGGTACCCCTAGGCAAGTCATAGGAAACTGCCTCCGACTTATTCCTAGAATGTCTTGAATATCCAGAGCTCTTCTCCTTAGACATTTGTTGGAAATAAACACATTTCTTTTCCCCAGATTCATCTGCTGCCCACTTAGGCTAACATAAATTAACATGAGGTGCATGAAGTTAGCCAAAGAAGATCGCCTACAATTAACAAAGATTAGAATGTCATCAAAAAACATAATGTAGGAACATATATCCGAAACTTTAGACCGATAAGGTCCTATCTTCTTGTCTCTCAAGAGAATTTGGAAATTCTGAGATAGGGCTTCCTGAGAAATAATGAATAAGGTAGGGGAAACCGGATCACCCTACCGAAATCCTCTCACACTTTTAAAGAAACCAAAACTCTTGACCAATAAAGATATGAACATCCAAGGGGAAGAATAACACCAGAAGAACAAGTCACAAACCCCTTCCTGAAAGCTCATTTTCCTTATCACCCAAATAATAAAACTCCATTCCAGCTTGTCGTAAGCTTTATCCATGTCCACCTGAATAATAACATTTGAGAGAATCATCTTTTTATCAAAATCCTCTAATAATTCCTAAGCCATTCCCACGACTCCTTGGATGACTCTTCCTTGTATAAATCCATGTTGTTCGTGAGAAATGATCCTCGAAAGCATCTTGCTAAACCTCTTGGAGATAATAGATGCCAGGATTTTGTATGATACATTGCAAAGATAGATTGGTCTATATTAACTGATAGAACAAGGGTCTTTCACCTTAGGAATCAACACCACTCTAGACACACATGAGCCCCTATTAAGGGTACCACCTTTGAAAAAATCATGCACAACCTTGATCACCAAAGGTTCCACAAACTCTCAGTTTTTCACATAAAAAGCCGCCAAAAATCCATCAGGTCCAGGAGCACCATCCAAGGGAAAATTACGAACCAACTCCCATATCTCCCTCTCATGAGGTAAGGATATTAAACCTTCATTATCCTTAGATCCCACCCTTCTAGTAATGTTCTCCATAAAAGATTCTTGGTCAGGTAATAAAGTCTCAACTTTTGTGATTCACTGATTCTCACCTTTCCATAATCGTTCAAAGTGAGATAAAGCCAAATTTCCGGCTACATTGATGTCATAGGAGAAGGACCCGTCCTCCAACCTGGTGTTGACTTTATAATTCTGCATTTCTTTCAAGAAGGAATGGAAAAAACCAGTGTTTCTGTCCCCTTCTTTGAGCCACTTGACTCTAGCACGTTGTTTATAGTCCTCAACCTCCAATAGTCTTTGAATTAAGGTCTCCCATTTGTCGCATAAAAAAATGAAGGTAGAATCCTCCCACTTCTGTAGCAGCAATTATTCCAAACTTTTAATATTCCTTTGGAGTACCTCTATAGGGTCCTCTGATGTTGGGTGATCCATAAACCATTTGCATATATCAGCCTTCAATCTTTTAAGCTGGCTGAACAAACCTACCCAAGCCCTTCTATCCGTATCTTGTGCCCATGATTCTTGCATCATTTGAGTGAAACCCTCCTTGCTATGCCAATCCGTCGAGTAAAAAAAACCCATGTTTGGTTGTTTCTTCTGCCTGAGATTTACTAGAATTGGAGAATGGTCTGAGAGGCCCCAGGATAAATGAACCACCAAGGCCCCTAAGAAAGAATCTATCCCCTGTATATTCGCAAAACATGTATCCAATCTGCACCAAATCCGGTTTCCCATTTTGCGATTGTTGCACCAGGTAAATTTAATCCCACTAAATCCCAAATCTAGAAAACCCTTTCTAGAAATAAGGTAGTTAAAATCAAGCATAATATTATTAAATAGTAGAGTCCCTCCCCTCTTCTCTGAAATGTCAGTTATCACATTGAAGTCTCCTCCCACAAACCATGGCAAATTATTCACAGCAAAGGATCCAAGATAATACCATATTTCCCTTATAACTAGACTATCACAGGTGGCATAGACAAAAAAAAAATAAAACAGAAGAACCTATGCACCCCAATTTCACCATGATTCATTGCTCGTTCACCTGCATCAAATCCACCTGAAGTGAGTTCTTTTGAAAAATCTAGATATTATTATTACAAGGATGGCCGTGAAAATGATGACCAAACCCCATATTTATAGCGAAAAAACCCATCCTACCTGGAATATGTTTTGGTTCTAAAATCACTGCTATCAGAATCCAGTTTCAACGACACTCAGCAGCGACAAAGGCACATTTAGCTTGTCCCCATAAACCACGAGAATTCCAGATTAACACTGAATACATTAACGCAAGAAACTCTTGGTATTCTGACCCTTTTTACCTTACTGAGGACTGAACAACCTCTTCCCACTCTCCTCCCTGACCATTGACCGAGTCACTGGCTTGGAAGAAGACTCTGTAGAACACCCTTTCTTTGGAGTGAAAACGATCTTCTTTAAGGTACTATTGGATTCCTCCACAAGAGTAAATCTATTACCTTTCTCTTCTATAGGCAGAATTGGAATCTCTTCTTCATGTAAAAATGACACCATAAACAATCATCCCCTGGACTACCGAGAAGCAGAAATCTCCTTGGACGTCCCCGATGAGAATCCCCTATGAGAAATTCTTTGGACCAGATGTGAAAACCCAGACTCTAATGTCAATAGCGATCGCTTCGCTATCTCCAAAGTAGAAGCATTAGGTTCCCAAAATTTATTCACCGAAGAAGAAAACCTAGAGGTATCTTCAAAATAAACAAGATCCATTTTACCTTTCCCTTTTAAGGACTTAAAAGGAGGAACCATTTTAGCCTTCTCTAATATTGCTTTTTCCAAGACCAGCCTACCAGGAGACCTCTGCTTCAACGGAAACATCACAGTTGGCATAAGACCCGAATACCAAAAAAGATCTGCCAGAAACTTTCCAGACGAAGCTGTGATACAATTAGTCCTAGGCTCAGACACGTTTGGCACTTCAAGTAATTTCCCTGGTCCATTGGGATTCACCAACTCCAAAGAGGAAGATAAGGCATTGAGGGCTTCTGGGGATAGGAATACAGTCATGCCAATCATCATATTGAGTGATTACCAAGGTGGTGGTAAGAAAAAACTTTTATCTTAGGTGAAAGAATACCCTACTATTTGGGACAAAATAATTTTAATACTCTTACTTTCCTCTACATTTTTAATAAAAAAAATTGTATTGTTTTCTCTTTCTATTCATATTCATTTCAATTGTAATTATTTCAATTATGATTCATTCATTACATATTGTATTAAGTGATTCTATACGATGTATGGTAGAATCATCTATATTTGTATTAATCTGATTATTATATTGAATTTAAATATAATAGCTTTTAATTACTTATGGTATTACATTTTTTTATATACATTGGATCCAAGAATTATATAGTCATTTTTATTGGTTGTGAATTGTATTAGTCTAAGAACTTTTAAACTCAGTTCATTGTTAAGTGTTTAAATACAAGGTTTTTAAACCTACAGTTCACCCCTATTGTATTGTACCATCTAATATACATATATATATATATATATCTATATTATGATCCAAAAGGTTCATCATTAACTAATACATCCTATGATTTTTTCATCAAATAATATTTTTTATCACTACACCTTGAATTACTTAATCCATAATATGTATTCAAAATATCCCATAAAGTCTCCACAAAATCTTTTATTCTAGACATATTATGTGTAATAAATTTCTTTATAACATGGAGAAATGAAACATAAGAAGGGTGAACTCAAACACTCTGTAATAGAAATAGTATACCAAAAACTATCATAAAATAAACAAGGAATGAATAATATGGGAGAAGGTAAATTATAATCAAATATTTCCATATAACTGATCACATGGGATTGAAATATATCCATATATGTGATAATAATATAATTGATCACTTAGATAATAATAATTGGTTTCGTAATGATAGAATGCATAATTCTGAACATCATAATCTTTTTGTCAAGGACTTTTGCTAAGAAAACTTAAATAAATAGGTAATGCATAAACCAAATACCCAAGTTAGTTTGTCTCATGATACCTACTGATTAATTGAGTGACTATTACATTCCCCAACCATAACTAATTAATTATAACTCATTCATCATATGAAATAATGATAAAATTATACAATACATAAACAACAAGCCTTAATAATCAATAAACAACCATATTGAAATGAAAAGTATATAGATTTTTAATCTTTACTCAATCAATAAATAGAATAGTTCTCTATGTAATCATTCCTCAAACCAACACTATATAGAGTAACGAGTATACAATTAAGTTAATAATTCCCCCAATCAATAAATTGAATAGCTCTTTATGTAAGCATCCCTCAAACCAACACTATATAAAGTAATTGGTATATTGTTAAGTCAATAATTTCCCCAATCAATAAAATAAAACTATATTATCATTAGGAAATATCAAAAGTTAAACATAAAATATTTTAGGCAAGATGACATAGACGAAAAACACTTTCATAAGAAGAACACTTTTAATTGTATCATATAAAAAAGGATAAATAATTGGATTATGTGATATCTAAAATTCAATCATCCAAAGGAATATTTCATAAGATAATTTAGTGGGTTATTTATGAAACATTAATCCAAAGAAGATATATATTTTAGATACAAATAGTAAAATGGAATCTAAATAGTAAATATGTATTTATAAAATGTTTTTACCATAGTTGTAAAAGATAAAGTTATGGGCCACATTCAAAATTTATTTTAAAAAATGTTAACTAAAAACATTTAAAAATGTTTATTTTTAAAAAGAATAAAAAATAATTTGTACTTGAAAAATACATATAGGTTATCTTTAAGAATTTTGGAGTGGAAAATAAAAATATGGATATTATAGGGAAAATCCTTTTTATTATTTTAAAAATACTTTTTTAAAACTCACATAATAAAAATGATAATTAAAATTAATTTTTAAAATATGATAGGAGAAATATGATGTTCACATGAGATAACATATAATTGGGATTCCAAATATAAAGGAAAATATTGATGTGAATATAAAACATGGACATGGAATAAAAGTAACCTTCAGAAAGGTTGAGAATTCTTCTTAAAAATGTTATACTTTTATGAAAAATAAATTTATCAGGGAAGGGGTTTTTAATTGTAAATTTCATATTCTCTAGATTAATTAGTAGTAATATTATATGATATTGGAAATTTAAGAATACATATTACTTAGAAATGAAGTTCCATAGGATTGTGAAAATCAATGAGAGGGGGGGGGGGGGTTGAATCTATTGTGATATTTTTACAAATTTCATTTCACTTAGAAATTAATCTCCATAAATTTTTAGATTTATTATCCTTACCAACTTTTGTAAAAAAAATCACAAGTATGAAATGATGAAAAAGTAAACAAGGCACACAATAATTATAAGGTTTGACTTCAATGTGAGAACCCACATCTTTACCATGGAAACTCCATCCAGTCTATAAAAATTTACTATTTATAATAAGGGAATACAACTTTGATCCAACTCTTAATAGAATCCTTCTATCACTTAATAGAAATGATTATACTGACTGTTTTCACTTTACAAAAATTTTCTTACAAAATTGATCCAAAAAAATATGTGAAGCTTTGTTAATCAGCTTCTAGAAGTTCATACTAAAATATCCATATGTATTTCTCTATCTGGTGAGAATGAATTCATAAAATATTCTCTATCAAGTGCACATCACTAAAAAATTATTCTTTTATAACATAAGTTCTTTATACTGAATAAAAACTCTATGCCTCATAAACTACTTGGAATTACAGTATGATATTCTATTTTTAGTATCTCTATCTTCTGACTCAAATAGGAATATCTATCCATTTTCATTGATTGAAACCTCTATCTGATGTTATGATTAGAGTATCTATTGTGTAAATTTTCTTTAACCATAAATTAATCTTTTTTTTAAACTCAACTATCACAAAAACATAATTGTTTTAGATTTTTTTATTCATGAAAAGTGTTAAGTACAACCATACTTTTCATCCCCATTATATAGGTGCTCCCAAAATAGAAAATGTGGGAACTATAGCAACCTAGGATTAGCATACATGGATATTACATCATTTTAGATGAATATTTAGTACATTACAAAAATACATGCTTTAGAATCGTAATAGTTTGGTGTTTCTGGAAACATAGAAACAAAATATTCTATCATGTTGAAATATCTTCAACATCTCCCATAAATATCTGCACCTTTAATACTTTTAACTGAAACCTTTCTTCACAACTCGGGGAAAGGAAACATAAGAAATGGGTGAGCTCAAATGCTTATTAAAGGTAAATAAAGTAAATGTATAAGTATAACATGAAAAAATAGTATTAAACTTGAGAATAACATTTGAAGATCATAACCTATATATTATAGATCATAATCAAGATTAAAAGATCATAAGACATGAATCCTAAGGAAATGAAGATCATAATAGATGAAAGCAAATCATTGAAATACAACATAAAATTTTGGCATACACATAAGCATATATAATGATTTATATAGTATTCAAGGTATTTCTTCTGAGACTATATTATTGGAAAAAGTCTTTTACTGAACCAGGTTCACACCCTGTTCTAGACCTGTATTACTAAATCGAGTTCATTTCTTATTCCGGCCCTATAATAATGAACATAGTTAATTTCTTGTTCCATCCCTGTAATACTAAGACAAATTCATTTCTCATTCCATCCATGTCTATATCATGAGATATCAATCTTTACCCAATCAATTGAAGATAGATATTGGTCCCACCAATCTCATAGTGAAATCATACATACATGTTCCAAAAAATCATGAACAATCATATCATAACATATGAAATGAAATGGGTATCATAAACATACAATCATATCATAACCTATAGAAAAGGATACAAGTTTCATAATCACTTCATCATAAGCATAACCCATGAAAATAATTGGGTTTCAAAATCATATAACTCATGAAAGAGAAATGGGTTTCATAAGAATAATTTAATCAAAACATAAACCATTCAAGAAATTATATGAATGTAACCTTTGGATTATTTTCAATAAAGGCATGATTAACATCAATGGATGTCATCTTGGAAGGAAAATAACTTGGAAGGATATTTTGAAAAAATTTCTTAAGGAAAATATACTTTCTTCCTTGAAAAACATTCCTTAAAACATAAAACCTTTTAAAACTATTTCCTTTGAAAATACTTTGAAAACTTTTAAATAAGTATTGAAAAAATTTTGAAAATATTTTTCCTTGAAAACTAATGCAAGGAGCTTGAAAACATTTTGAAAACAATTTCTTTGAAAATACTTTGCAAAATTAAAAATGAGGATTGAAATCATTTTTGAAAATTGTTTTCCTTGAAAACTTATAAAATAATATTGAAAACATTTTGAAAACAAATTTCCTTGTAAAATTATAAAATAAGATTGAAAAATTTTTGAA
Source organism: Viscum album (assembly GCA_963277665.1). Lineage (NCBI taxonomy): Eukaryota > Viridiplantae > Streptophyta > Magnoliopsida > Santalales > Viscaceae > Viscum > Viscum album. The sequence continues at coordinate 1,887,386,561 of OY728132.1, forward strand.
GATAATTTTCCTTGAAAACTTTTAATTGAATCTTGAAAACATTTTGAAATTAATTTTTCTTTAAAACTTATAAAATAATCTTGAAAAAATTTTGATAATAAATTTCCTTTAAAACTAATAAAATAAGCTTAAAAATATTTTCAAAATCATTTTCCTTGAAAAATTATAAATGAATATTGAAAAAAATTTCAATTAATTTTCCTTGAAAAATTTTAATTGAATATTTAAAAAATTTTGAAAAAAATTATCCTTGAAAACTTATAAAAGAAGATTGAAAACATTTTGAAAATCATTTTCCATGAAAACTTATAAAATAATCTTGAAAACATTTTGTAAATAATTTTCATTGAAAACTTAAAAAATAATCTTGATTTTTTTTAAATTAATTAAATAGAAAATATATTTAAAAAAAATTATTAAAAATTAATAATTAAACATGAAAATAAATATTCAAAGGATTGACAATCGATAAATCTATACAGGTTGTACGAGGTAAAAAGAACATTCATTTTTCACGGTAAAATGGTTAGAATAATGCCTCATTAGGAAAGAGAAAATAATATACCTTTTGAAAACATTGGAAAAATAAAAAAGGGTAAACATTTCTTTTAATGATCATATGAGAATAATACAATATTCTTCTAAACCCTTTTTGGAAAAAATGATTTTAAAGGATCACATATTTCTAACCGAAGAGAGGGTAAAGTCAGGCTTTCTTAAAAAAAACTTTCTTAACTATCCTATGTATGAAATAGTGGAATAAATGGTACCAATATAAAAATAAATTATTAATAAAAAGATTAGAATAAATTTAATTAAATTTCTTGAGATATGGATCATAATATTTCATAAAATTAAGCATAAACATAAACTATCTTGAAAAGTGATGATATTTTCTCGATAAACTTTTATAACTTGGAAGCTTGGGATTATACACTCCATGTAAGAAAAGGAAATTACATGAAACTTAAAATATCATGAAAATATGTTAATCCATGATATAACATGTAAAATATAATTATATACACCTCAAAATAGAATTTAGGTGCATAACAAAACATGAGTCTCAATGAATGAAAATTGAGACAAAACTAGTTCACCGATTTGGTAACTTTTGAAACTTAAACCCCATGAAATAAAGATAATAAAATAAATATTTGGATAGAAATAAATTTAATTATAAGATAAATATAATACAATCATGGTTAGTGCATACACTGCACAAAAGTAAAGAGTAACGAACATAGCACGTGTCTCACATAAATAAAAAGTGAGATGAAATCCCCTTACCTTGTGTCTTGACTCTCGTCATAATCATTCAAGCCACCTATATAATAAATATAAATTTATTATAAATATTTTATAGAACCTATTATTATATATAATACCATATATTTTTTGATTATGACCTTATATTACTTGCTTATTAACCATCCTATGTTAAGGTATTAATTTGGATAATAGTGGCTTTGTTTTTCACATGTGTCTTAATTTATTATATCGTTGATCCGTATACTTATATCATGATTCTAGAATATAAAAAATGATATAAATATAATTTATATTCAATATATTTTTATTATAATAATTTATATAATATATAAGTATGAAATATGTTACACCATTAATGGAGACGGTAAGCTGTATGTATGTATGTACATTGTTTCTGTTTTCACTATCGTATTAAAAGAAAGAAAAAAAATAAAATATATGTATATATGTATATATTATCATTAAAGTATAATTATAATGTTATATATATCATATAACTTCACTAAACCCATCCTTAGTACATTCCATGTAGTGTATGATGAATCATATTGCTTTGAGGGGGTAGTAGTCCACACTTGCTCAAACAAAATTATTGTATTAAAACCAAATGGAGAGTAAAATAATATGTGTTGTAAATGGAATAAATAATATTAAATAACTAATAAATAAAATATATAACATATATTAATAGATTTTACATCATAATTTCCTTCATGAGAGGCGGTAAATAACGTTGAACAATCATCATTTTGTGAGGTGGGAGTTCACCATACACATAAACAATATATTCACTACCCATTAGATGGAGGTGTGTGTAAGTGTATGTCAAAAACTTAGTATAAAAACATCCTAGTATATTTATGATAATTTTATTTTCATACAATTATTTAATAAAGAGATTTCAGTGGGTGGAGAAGGAAAATAAAAGAATAGAGCTTGAGAGAAGGTGTTACCCCTTAATTGGGTAACTCCTTTTGGTTTGTGTCAAAAGGCTTACATGGAATAATTTATTACCAAGGGGGGATTATAGGAGTAATGGAGGGATTTTAGGAAGTTTATTGGGTATAAATTGGCCAAAATGAAGTGGTTTTATATGTGTAAAGAAGAGGGAGTAGTGGTGGCCTTTTATAAAGAAGGAAAATGACTCACTTTGAATTTTTGAAAACAAGTTAGGTGTTCACATGTTCTTACCTAAAAAAATAAAAAAAACATAAATCAATAATGTATGTTTTACGGACAAAATATATCTATAAAATAGGTTTTTTATAAGTGGATAGATCACCCCCCAAAGATTAATATTTAGTACCTAATTAATCTTAATTTGACCTTAATCATTATGATTAATTTTAAACACTTTTACTAATATTTTTGGTCAAAAATTAATTTTATATTATTATAATATTAATATTATAATGATTAAAATTTTCTATCTATGTTTTTAAAAATTTAATTCAAAACGGTGGAAACTTTTAGATTAATGCTAATCCTGAAGATGAGACGAAATTACGGGGTTTTAAGGTAGAAAGAAGTTGAAACATTTATTAATTTTTTATATTTAATTTCAAAGTGAAATTAATTATGATGACATAAATTGAATTAATATATGTATAATTGATATAATTTTACCTTAAAATAAATTCAAAATATAATTTAACATTAATAATTATTTAAATGAAAATGCAGTTTTAACTAAAAAGCAGTATTTTTCACTATCCATCAAAATATAAAGTTTCTCATAAAAATACCAGAAATTCACACTAATATAATTTTTAAATTATAAATTCAAAAATTAATTTTATTTTATAAAATTAAATTTCTAAATGTGTCTAAAATTAAATTTATTATTAAAATCAGCTCATTCGAGAAAATAATATTTTTAAACATAAAAGGAATTTACAAAAAATCATATATTTCATTATCAATATGTTTTTATCTATATAAATTAATTATAAATAATATTTGAAAAGTAGTTATTAATATTCATATAACTAATTTTAATTTATAGGTTATAATTATCTCATTTAAATAATTATAACAGTAAAATGAAGTTTCGTAGAAACATCTGTGTTGCGTGTAATATATGATAAGTTGGTGTTGTATGTTTCATATTGCAAGTTGTAGTTAACCTAGGGGTTTTGCGATGAGTAATCTAAAATTTATGTTATGTTTAGTACATGATTAAATCAGTGTTTTATATAAATCAAGCTAAGAATTTTACTGTAATACAAAACAAACTATTATTAGTGTTATGTGAAATGAAAAATATCGCAAAGATTAAATTAATTCAAAAAAATCACAAAATCTTATGGTGTTACATTCTACTCCCCTTAAATTGAATTTCACCCTAAAAATTATTTTGTGTTATCAATAGTTTAATACTTGAAATTTTCATTCATAGAAACCCATATCATAAAAATGAATACTAAAACTTCCCTTAAAATGGAAAGTTGGAACCATAACGGTTACCCAAAGTAACATATAACTGGGTATCACATATAAGAAAATTGGTTGGGAGTAAAGATTTGGCATGGAGGAAAAGAATAAATATTTATAATAAGTGATTGAGGTTATCAATAAAAAACAATTGAACGATCAAAGGAAAGTTGAGGGCCTCAAAGTCATAAATACGTGATGATTTAAATGGCCATTGGTTCAACAAAATTAAGGTATTGGGACAAAAAATTTTCTTTTGATCATTATCCTAATGTTGAGTAGTTATTTTATTAACCAATAATATAAGGAAATATAATTACTTGATATATTTATATAAGAAAAATTTTATTCTTTAGTTGTGTATTTATCAATTTCTAATTCATCCATTACTTTGTGTAATGGATGTATTGAAATTAACATTTATGATAGAAGTGGTAAAATACACTTTTAGCAGATCCTAAGACTCATAAAATAATGAAATATATAATTATTTATTTATAACTATTCTTAAAAATCAATACGGTTAATACATTAATATCTACACATAAAAATTAACACTTCTATTTCAATATAAATAATTATTCATAAAAAATAATTATACACTCACCATGATATCACGTTGGTCAGTGGTAGACACGAAACCCTTATCATCCTTCAGTCATGGGTTCAAGACCCACGACCTTGCTGGAATTGATTGGTTTTCACCTGACATACAAGATAAACTTTTCTAAAACTATGATAATATAATTTCCAAAATAAATAAGATGATAATCCTTTAAGTAAGGTTAATAAATAAATATCATTTTAATGATGGTTTTCAATACAATCTCAATACATAAATAATTTCAATGAATTTTAACTTAAAATTTTCATGAATGGTTAACCATATAATCTTTATGAAAGATTTAAATATAAAATAGTATAAAAAGGATCACAAAATTAGATTAACATTGATCACCCATATATCAAAAATTACCACATGTTTATCACTTTCCAATCATGTTAATACCCTTTTCGTATATTTACTTGAAACATAGTAATAACCTTAATTAACATATTTACTTTTAGAAAACATGCATTCTTACTTATTCAAAATTATATTGGATCTATTTTATAAATCCAAAAAAAATATTTAAACTTCATCAATGATAACATAACCCACCTTCCAACATGTCCTTACTTAGTTCCAAGTTAATCAGCACCACCCGATTTACTTATTCATAATAGCATTATCTTCACATAAAGAATAAATTAAGGGTTACCTTACCTTAGTCGAAATATCACATTTCCATTAAATAACTTTACTAGTCCATCGAGAACATTCAACATAAACCTGTAAATACTGGGCGAAAAACATAACTAGAACAATCCTTGTATATTTCATCATTCATATACGATAATTTTTTTATTCCAAACACATACAAAATTTGATTATTTCACTTCATCCTTATGCTATTATCAAGGCTACCTCATCCTATTACACAATACCTATTTCCTTTCACATTTCATCTCTAGTCTCTCCATCATTGGCAATATAACCATTACTCACACCACCATGTTGGTTCCCTTTAGAAGCTTTTATCTTGGGACATTGAGTTGTATAATGACTATTTAATCCACAATTAAAACACTTAACCTTAAATGGTGTATTAGGGAGGCCAACATTCTCATCCATTTCATAACCGAACACTTCATTTTTCCCTTTCAGTCACTTTCTTTTTTTCCTCCTTTTCTATAGTAAAAACATTTTCTTATTCCTCAAAGAAATTCACTAAGGTGATTATTTCAAAATTATTGACACAATGTAAACCTAATATTATTTCCTCTATGGTTTCCATCACCCAAACTCTAAACTAACTCCTTATTTATCTTCCTTGGTGAGTCCGAGAGTTGGTTAAGGTACACATTGTCAATCATGTTCTATGAAAACTTATTAGTCATGATCACAACATCATTATCTCTAGTGATCATCCCACTTGAATTATCATTAGAAAATTTTCCATTACACTCAACATTAATATAGTTCCTTTTGGTTTCCGCCATTGACTAAAAAAAGAAGCATAGTGTGATAATTAATTATCATAGTAGAAAACCACATAGTCATGGAAATATTTACTTATAGAATATCTAAATCATGAAATAGTACTTAATCTATGACACCCTATGTTCATCCTAGGTTATTCATAGTTAACTTATATTTAAATCCTTCATGATGGTTTGTGAAGATTTTGTGACTTCCAAAAGTATATCCCCCAGGAGTGTCAAACCAGGTGTGCAACAAGGCCTGTTTTCGTGTACAAAATTACCCTGAGTCGGGACCAGAACATCTTTTCAGAGTTGTTACCCCTAAGGTAAATCTGTGCCAGATCCATATCCACTTGTAGTATATAGAAATAGATGTATTTATAGGAAAATACTCACTCAATCCTTTACCAAAATTCTAGGACATTTTCCTAAATGTTAACTCATCCCTATATATATCCTTAGAGACATCCCTATACATTTCCTTAGAAATATACATAGAAATATCACTAATGTTTTATCATCTAAGTTTATAAAGGTTGACTAAACCTTTCATTTGATACCAAATATAGTGACCCATTATTGACATACATGGATATTACATCACTTTAGATGAATATTTAGTACATTAAAAAAATACATGCCCAAGGACCATAATAGTTTAGTGTCTTTGGAAACATGGAAACAAAATCTTCTATCCTAGAAAAATATCTTTAAAATCTACCATAAAGATATCCACCTTTAATACTTCTACCTAAAAAATTTATTCATAACATGGGGAAATGAAACATAAGAAAGGGGTGAGATAAGATTCTCAGAAAGGTTCAATAAAGGAAATTCATAATCATAACATGAACAAAATGTTATAAAATTTGATCATAAAATTTTAAGATCATAGCTTTCATATTAGAGATCATAATAAATATTGGTAGTTTATAAGACATGAATCATAAGGAAATAAAGAACATAATCTATGAAATCGTAAAATAGGAATAAAACATGGAATTGTGGAAGACATGTAATCATATATAATTATTTCCATAGAAGTCAAGGAATTTATGTCGAGATTATCTTAGTAGAAAAAGTCCTTTACTGAATCGGGTTCACACCCCATTCTAGACCTGTATTCCTAAACTGAGTTCATTTCTCTTTCCAACCCTATAATACTAAAATGCGTTAATTTCTTATTCCAGCCCTATAATACTAAACCGAGTTTATTTCTTGTTCTAGCCATGTCTATCTCATGAGATATAAATATGTAACCAATTAATTGGAGGGATATATAAGTACCAACCATATCATAATGAAATCACACATACATGTGCCACAAAATCATAAGAAATCATATCATAAACCATGAAATGCAATGGGTATCATAAAAATATAATCATATCATAATATGTGTAAAAATATATAGGTTTAATAATAACTTCATCATATGCATAACTAGTGAAAATAAGTGGGTTTCAAAAGCATATAACCCTTGAAAGATAAACAAGTGTCGTAAACATCATTCCGTCAAAACAAAAACCATTCAAGAAATAATATGAATATAAAATTCAGATTATTTCTTATAAGGGCATGAGTAACATTAAAGGATGTCATATTAGAAGGAAAATAACTTGGAATTATATTTTGAAAACATTTTTTAAGGAAAATATACTTTCTTCTTTGAAAAACATTCTTTAAAACATAAACCATTTGAAAACCATTTCCTTTTAATATACATTGATAACTTAGAAATAAGGCTTGAAAATATTTTGAAAACATTTTTCCTTAAAAACGTATAAAAGTATATTGAAAATATTTTAAAAACCATTTATTTGAAAATACTTTTCAAACATAAAAATGAGGCTTGAAATCATTTTGAAAACCATTATCCATAAAAAAATTTAAAGTAAACTTGATTTTTTTGAAAATAATTTATTTGAAAATATATTTTAAAAACATTTTTTAAACAATTAAACTTTAAACATGAAAAGAAAGCTTCAAAATATTGATGGTGGACAAATCTGTACATGTTATACGAGGTAAAAAGAACATTCCTTTTTCATGGTAAAAGAGTTAGAAAAATTACTCATTGAGAAAGAGATAACAACATACCTTTGAAAACATTGAATAAATAAAAAAAGGTTAAAAATTTCTTTTAATTATCATAGGATAATAATATAATATTCCTAGAAACCCTTTTTGGAAAACATTATTGTAAAGGAACAAAGATTTTCGACAGAAAAGAGGGTAAAGTTAGGATTTCTTAAAAGAACTTTCTAAATTGTCTTATGTACCAAAGAGTGGAATAAATGGTACCAAAATATGAATAAATAATTAATAAATAGAGGATAATAAATTTCATTAGTGTTCTTGAGATATGGATCTTAATATTTCATTAAAGTAAGCATAAACATAAACAATCTTGAAAAGTGATGAGATTGTCTTAATAAACTCTTATTACTTGGTAACTTGGGATCATACTATCAATGTAATAAAAATGAATTAAATGAAGCTTAAAATATAATGAAAATAATTTATTTCATGATATAACATGTATAATTTAATTATATACACTTCGAAGGAGAATTTAGGTTCATAAGAAAACATGAGTCTCAAAGAAGGAAAATTGCAACAAAACTATTTCACTGATTTGGTAACTTTTAAAACTTAAACCCAATGAAAGAAAGATAATAAAATGAATATAAAAATAACCATAAATTTAAGTATAATATACATATAATAAAATCATTGTAATTAAATACAACACACAAAATGAAAGTGTGGCAAACATATATTGTATCTCAAAGAAATAAAAAGTGAGATAAAATCCCCTTACTTTGTGTCTTGACTCTCATCATACACATTAAAAACACCTATATAATAAATATAAACTTATTATAAATATTATAAATAACCATATTATTATATATAATACCATATATGGTTTTATTACAACCATATACTACCCACTTGTTTACCATCCTATGTTAAGGTTTTAATTCAGATAATATTCGCTTTGTTCTTTGTATGTGTCTTAATTTGTTATATCATGGGTCCTTATAATTATATCAAAATTCCAAAATGTAATTTTTTTATAAATATATTTTAAATCCAATATAGTTTTATTATAATAATCTATATAATATATAAGTACGAAATGGATTACACTGTTCATGGAGACAGTAAGTCGTACGTACGCATGAACATTATTTCTGTTTTCATTGTCATATTGAAAGAAAGAAAGTAAATGAAATATATGTATATATGTATATAATTTAATTAAATTAGAATTATAATATTATATATATCATATAATTTCACTAAACTTATCCTTAATACATTCCATGTATTGTATAAATGAATCATATCGCTTTGAGGGGGCGGTAGTCCACACTTCCTCAAACGAAATTATCATGTTAACACCAAATGGAAAGTAAAAATATATGTGATATGAAAGGAATAAATAAGTTCAAATAAATAATAAAAAAAATATAATATATAAACATAGTGTCCATCATAATTTCCACCATGAGAGGCGGTAAGTAAAATTGAACAATCATCGTTTTGTGAAGCATTAGTTCACCATAAATATAAACAGTATGTTCATTACCCATTATATGGTGGTGTGTATAAGTTTATGTCAAAATATTATCATAAAATAGTACTAGTATATTTTGGAAACTTTTTTTTTGTTATAAATTCATGCAATAAATATATTTTATGAGGTGGATAATGAAAATAAAATAACGGAGCTTGAGAGAAGGCGTTACCTCTAAACCAGGTAACTCTTTTTGGTTTGTTCCAAAAGGATTCCTTAGAAGGATTTATTCCCAAGGGGTGGATTATGGGTGGAAGGTGTAGATTTTTGGACGTTTATTGGTTAGACATTTTCTGAACTTAAGAGGTTTTATTGGTGTAAGGAATGGGGAGAGGTGGTGGATTTTTATAGGGAAGGAAAATGATTCACTTGGAAGTTTTGAAAACAAGTTATGTGTACACATGTTATTACCTAAAAAAAGTCATATCAAACCAACATAAGTAAATAATGGGAGGTTTATGGATGAAATACGTCTATAAAATGGTTTTTTGAAAAGTGTATAGGTCATTTGGTCTCCTAAGATTAAGGTTTATTCCTTAATTAATCTTAATTTGACTTTAATCACTGTGATTAATTTTAATCAATTTTACTAATATTTTTTGTAAAAAATTAAGTTGATATTATAAGAGTCTAAATATTATACTGTTTACAATAGTTTATTTAGTTTTTTATATATTTAATTATTTGAAGTGAAAAAATTAAGATTAATGCTAATCCTATAGATGGGATAAAATTACGGTTTTTTAAGGTAGAAAGAAGTTCAAAAGTTTATTATGTTTATATATTCAATTTCAAAGTGAAATTGATTCTAATTAACTTAATTGTATTAATATATTTATATTTGATATAATGTGACCTTAAAAAAATTTAAATATAATTTAACAATAATAAATATTTAAACTAAATGGAAATTTTCAACTAAAAAGCTATATTTTTCACTATTCATCAAAAAATAAAGTTTCTTAGAAGAATCCAAAAAATTCACCCTAAGATAATTTTGAAATTATAAATTAAAAAATTAAGCTTATTTTATCGAATTAAATCTCTAAATGTATCTATAATTAATTTTATTATTAAATTCAGTTCATTCGAGAAAATAATATTTATAAAAATAAAAGGACTTTACCAAAAATAAAATGCTTTTTTATCAATATGTTTTATATATATAAACAAATTATAAATAATATTTGAAAAATTATTTATTACTATTCATATAACTAATTTTAACAACTAGTTTATAATTATCTCATTTAAATAATTATAATATTAAAATGATGTTTTGTAGAAACATCAGTGTTATGTGTAACGTATGCTAAGATCATGTTGTGTGTTGAGTACACCAAGTCACAACTAACATCAATGTTACATGTAGAGAAATCTAAAAATTTATGTTGTTTTTAGTGCATTATTAACTTGGTGTTTCATATAACTCAATAAAAATATAGTAATTTAATATAAAATAAACTATTTTTAGTGTTATGTGAAATAAAAAATATCTCAAATTTTAAATTAATTTGAAAAAAATTCCAAAAATATCAGGGTGTTACAGGAATTCAACATAATTTCCCATTAAAATTAATTATATTAAAGCTTATATCTATTATTATATAGTATACAATAATATTCTTTAATCTTCATAAAAACTCTAGTGATTATGACCTTTATCAAGCTTTCCTAACCTTTGTGTTAAGGAACTCATTGAAACTCTCTTAAACTTGGATAAATAACAAACCAATTGGAAAATAACATATCATCATCAATGTTAAAGGGATTTAAAATTATTTATATAAAGATCCTAAATATCTGTATGGGGATTGTTTTTTCAACATGATCTTTAAAAAAATACAATATGGTAACTTCTCTACTTTTCTTTATCCGCTTGAATCTTTCCGATCATATTTTATTAATTAAAACTCCATATATTTCTTTGATTCAAAAAACTTAGTTGGGTCAAAATTATATTAATTGTATATCCAATAGTTCTTCATCCAATGGAATCGATTTGTTGGCCTTCTTTTAGTATAATACTTTATAGATTATCAACATTGAACTTCATACAACCCATAAGAAAACTTTTCAATTTAAACTTTGTACAAACTATCTATTTGGAAACTCCATCTACTTTTATCTGATAAACATGAGCGATTAAATATGTTTGAATATAGTTTTGAAACTTATAAATAATTCTCTTACATGAAACTTCTAAATCTGGTTCCCTACTCATATTTCTCGCCTTTTGTACTTTATTTATCAGAGTTGAACATTTTATCTTTTTGGACATCCCCTTACAAAAGTCAGAATATGTATTTCTTGCAACACTTTGTCTAGAACCTCTATTCGTTCATCTATGTCCAATGATCTTTATTAGGTAAATTGAATCTGTTTCATAAAAATATCTATACTAAAACATTATCCATTGTCCATTTGGTGACTTGTGTCTAAAATATTGTGTCCAAAACATTATGTCTGGAAATATTTATCCATTAGTCTATATCTAGAACTCAATTTACCCCTTTTAATTTATGAAATTTATTTAAGTTCATTTAAAATTCAGAATGAATCATGATTTACTTGATGATGTTTGAAACTTGAGATCGTCATAACATCATCTAACATAATTTTTTTTTAACAAAGTTAAGAAAATATTATAACTTCCTCTAAAAAATATATATGAAAATATTTCTTGTCAAACTTCTAGAAAATAATTCTCATTTCCTAAACAAAATAAAAATCATAACAAAACATGTTATCAAAAAATTAAAAAAAATTGTTATGAGAAATATTAAAAATGATCTTCAATCTCACCCTTTGGATTCATTGGAAAATTTGTTAATAAAATTAATAACTCAAATTTTTTCATAACTCACCTTTTTAAACAACTATTTTCTAAAAAATTATCAAATCATTTCCTTTATCAAGGAGAATTTAATAACACCACACTACTGGATAAAATAATTTTTTGAAGGAATTCTATCCCTCAGGGATAAGAAAATTTGTGGACTTGTTAAGATAACCCCCCCTTAAGTTTCATATTCCCAATTTTTGCACTCTCAATTTTTCTCTACCCATTTTTATGATAAAAAAGCTTCATATTTCTAATAGAATGTGTTATAATTATTCTAACAAAGTTTAATTTTTATTCCTCATTTTACAACATAATCCAAAGCATGGTGTGTGTGTGTGTGGGGGGGGGGGGGGTCCTTAATAACTTTTAGGAAGTATTTGGTGGAAGCTAAATATGAAGTTCTAGTATCAGTTCCAAAAATATTTCTATTTGCATATATTTTGTGAAAACATAAGTAATTTGATACTTTGTTGAAATATACTCTATCATAACATCTCCAATAAAAATTTCTATTTTATGAAGTGATACTTAATATGAATGTTATTTGATCTCAAGTGTTGCACATTTTTTTTAAAATCAATGAAACTTTTATTATCATAACAAATATTAAATGGTTTATAAATTTTCACTCTCAAATATTCCAGATGTACTTTCATCCAAATCATTTTAATATATGAATGGTTGGGGGAAACATATTCATATTTTGATGTACTGAAGGTAACTAAACTCTATTTATTACTATTCTAGATCCAATAACATTATCCTCGGGGAAAATTTCCTCCTGATCTTTATTTTCTATTGTAATAATCTACAACCCAATTAACATTACTATATCCAATAATATTTATGTCACTATTTATTTTATACAACAGTATATAAGAAAATATTCCATTAAAATACCTAAGTATTATTTTAGCTTCCATCATATGTGATTCCTTTGGATTACTCTAATGTCCTACATACAATGTGAAAAAATACAATACATATCCTTAAAGTTATAAGATAGATAAAAATTCCTATCAACTTTTAGAAGTATTTTTTAATTTACACATTTTTCAGCTTCATATAAACTTATCTTAATCCAAATAGAAATGTGATTAGAAACTTATTTTTAATATACCATGATTTTTTTGTAATAGCTCCTTGGCGTAATTTTATTGTTATATAAATATACATATATATTTCACTCAATTGAATTTTTAATTCCAAAAATAAAGTTAACTCTCTGAGCATAGAAATTTTAAAAATCCCTTTTTATTTTCTGAATATTTTCTTCTCAAGTGATATCACTATAACTTGAAAAAATTATATCAACAATGTAAACAACGAAAATTAGGGTACCTGTGCTCACTCTCATTGGATAAAAGTTGTTATCAAATTTTTAGTAATAAAAGTTCAACTATTTTAGGCAACTACCATGTTTGGAGTACTAGGATTGAGGGGCCTACTTCAACCCATAAAAATATTTCTTCAACTTACACACAATGGTTCCATAATTATCAAATAATAACCAACTAGGTTTCCCAATGTAAACTTATTCTTCAATTTGAAAATTTTAAAAATATGAATTAAAATATATATGATAATTTATGAAAAAATGATGCACAATAACTGCTAATAACATTCTTATAGTTTATAATATCAAAATGGGGGGAAATTTTTCTTCAAAATATAAACCTTCCACCTATGAGTAATCTCTGTAGACAATTTGAGTTTTTTTCCTCAAAATTTTTCTATGTTCATTGATATTGTTTCTATACAACCACTTTGTCCCTATACTATTATTTCTTACTAGTAATAGAAAATTTTTCCATTTTTTATTCTTATCAATATGATATAACTCCCCATTCATTGTATCAACCCACTCTTTATATTCAACAAACTATGAAAATAAATCTAATTCCACCTATGAGATAAGTAAATTTTGATTTTCTAATCTCAATTTCCTTCTAGTTTGAAAAAAATAATTCTAATTTATAATAATATTGTTAGATTCAGCCTATTTCTTTCAGTTAAAATATTTTACTAATTTTATACCTATATTACTTTCTTCATCATATGATTGATATAGATATTCATGTACATGTTTTCAGATCACATATATTTTCAATTATCTTATTCTTTTTGGATGTCTTCAATTTATCTTCCACAACATTTTCAAGAAATTTTATTATAGAAGTTATATTTTCAATAACTTTCACATCATAATAATCTACCAAATTTTGTATATTTTTATTCAAAAATTTATAACTTCTTCCATTGGATGAATATTCCATGAAAATTCCATCCTCATATTTCTCATCAAATCTTCCAAGATCTGTATTTTTGACCTTTATAAATAAATAAAGGAATTCAAAAAAAATTTAAGTATTTTACAAAATAATTTTTTATATACCATATCTCAAAATAAGTCATGTTGGATTTTGGATACAACAAAAATCTATTTTGTACTTGAATACTAGTTCTAATGTCTTCTCTCCATAAAAAAATAGAAAGTTTATATTCAACTAGAATTTTTCATTTTAAATAAGATTAAAATTTTCATTTATGTCACTCAATTTTTTTGAGGAGTTTATGTTGAACTATATTGATTTTTGATTCCATGTTTCCTTAAATAGCATTACAAATAATTTATTGTGTACTCCTTTTAATTGTCATTTCTCAACATTAGTATATAACCACTCATTTATTTTTTAAATTCCCTTGTGAACTATCTAAACATATATGCAACCTCTAATTTATGTTTCATAAAAATTATCTTGGTCATCTGAGTGAAGTCATCAATTAAAGTAATGATGTAAAAATAATTTTTTTGATTAATGTATAATTGGACCACAAATATCAGAGTGAATAATCTCTAGAGGTCTGGTGGATTGGATTTTAACTTTCATATGATCTCCACTAACCATTTTCCCTTTTTTATGGTTTGTGAAAACAAAATCATATTTCATATTTAGTTTTAGTAATTTTCATACTGTATTTTCTTTGGAAAGTGTGATCATACTTATTTGGCCAATATTCCCAAGTCTTTTATGCTATAAATTATTTTCATCCCAATTAATTAAGTAAAATGTGTTACCATGATCTCTAATCTAGAAAATATTACCACTGGGTCTTTCTACCTTAGTGATAACTTTTCCATTTTTAAAAATATTTATGATATAATAATATTTACTAAATAATATTTCCTTAACATCATCAAAAGGTTGGATAACAATTAATAAGTTCTTCTTGATCCCATAAACATACAAATCTTCCTTTTATTTTAGTCTTTGATATTCTAACTCAGCCAATTATATTCCTAAGATTTATAAATAATTTTAGTTTCCAAATGTAACTGATCCTCCTTCATTATTTTCAACATTATTTAAGATATTTATATCACCTTTAATATTTTAGGAAACTACACTATCAAGAATCCATATATTTTTATTTTTTTATTCATTTTTGAGATATATTATAAAAAAAATTCATTCCTTAACATTATTCTTTTTAACATCTTTCTCCTTTTTAGCATAAGAAACTTTCCTTGAAATAGTTGTCATACATTCATCTGAAAAGTGAACTGATTGGTCACATTGTCCATAAACTTCCTTAAATATATCAAATCAATTTTGTGTTGGTATTTCTCTAGCATATTGTGACATTGCCTTTATTTCTTCATGTAGCTTAGGAAAGTTTCTCTATTTTATTTTACTATTTATCCACATAAATTTATGCCTAATTATAGGGAGAGTCATGTTGTTTCAATATTTATAATCTTTGTTCCCATATATAACACAATGAAAATAATATCCAATGAATCTTAGTCTTATTTAGAAATAAGATCTTTCCCTATAATTAGTTTTTTGAGGTTCAAATATATATTTTTGTACAAGAATATCCATAGCATGGGAAATATTTATTTTATAGGTTAATTTAAACTTTATTTGATGTGTTAGATTGTCCAAATCCTTTATAAACCCAAGTTTTCCCAATATTATTTCCAACACATTCATGGTTAGAATAAACAGATGATATTTTATGTTTGGTGGATGCATGTGTCTCCAGATTCTTGGAATGATATTTCTCAATAGATTGAGATTATTTTGATTTTACCTCTAAAGACTTATTAAAAATTTCACTCAACTTATTTAAGCAACTTTCAATATCAAGAATTATCGATTGTGTTTTAAAAACCTCATCATCCTTAGAATAAAGTTTTTTTACTGAGATCTTATACCATTTTCCATGTTCATTGACTTTTAGCTTGAGGTTTTTGATATCCTAGATATATTTATATATTTTAAGGATATATTTCCATCCTTTATTATTATTTCCATTTTAATTCGTTAACATTTTGATCTCTTTATTGAGTTTTTTGTTTTGATAAAGACATGAAACAAGTTCTGATCTCAGATGATAATCCCTATAGGTTTCTTCACCTTATTCCTTTTCACTACTAGATGTATTTTCCTACTATTAAAAAATAGAAAAGAAAATTATAAACTTCTCTAGATTTTAATATTTACATGAACTATTATTAGCAGATTCATACTCAACTTTTTTACTCGTTTTACTTCTTTAGTTCTTCCCAGTGAACCTTTTCGTACTTCTAGTTAATTTCTCATCTAATTTAGAAGTATTTATACAATTTTATATAAAGGAATTTCTTCATAATCATCTTAATTTTCTCCAAATTTATTCTTGGGGTAATTTATAAAAAATAGATAATTCCTCTACACTCGAAATATTTATGTGGGATATTTCAATTGAACTTTTATCTACCTTTCTAAAAATTTATAAAGATAAGAGACATGATTATTTTGTTTTATTCAACATAAAATTCACTATCTTTTGATTCATTGTGTTCCACCAATTCATGATCAACATTTGGTTTTTTATCTTTCTCATGGCTTCAAAATAAATTTAATTCTTGATATTTTATTTTAATATTGGAGATTTCCTAATCTCATAAGAAAAAATAAAGTTATATAATTCCTCAAGATTTAAATAATATTTATCTTCTAAGGTGGATATTTTAGAGCCACACATATCCTGAATGTTTTTCATGAGTTTCTAAATAATGATATAATCTTCCAAGACATATTTTAATCCATTTATATTGAAAAAAACTTAATTAAATTTGGTAAAGTAATCATAAATTGTTTATTCATTTGACATTATAATATCATCAAACTCCCTTTGTAGATTTATAAATTTTCTAACTTTACTTTGGTGTTTCACTCAAAGATAATTCTGAGTTTTTCCTAATTTTCTTTTGTTTTATTGAGACCCATCATCTTCATGAAAACATTTTCTTATAAATATATAAGAATAAAATTTATAGTTTTCCCATTAAACTAAATAATTTTTTGTGAGAAAATGTCAAAGGATTATTTTTCTCAATGGGTAGAAACCAAATTGTAGTTACATAAATTACCTCTAGACCAAGTGACATAATATAATGAATCATTTTGTTTTTCCAACCATGCTAATTTTTTCCATCAAATTTTTCCTCTTTTGTTTAGTAATTTTAAATTTCCACGACAAGGATAAGATAATGGAAACTTATTTCTGATACTAATTGAAGTTCCTTAGGATCATGAGAACCACTGATAAGGGGTGTGTGTGGGGGGGGGGGAGGGGTTGAATCAAAGTTTCCATTTTTAAAAATTTATTTTCACTTAGAAATTATCCTTGTAAAAATTTATAACAAGCTCACAAGAATGAAATGTTAGGAATTTAAACAAGAAAAACAAAATTTACAAGGTTCTACCTCAGTGTGAGAACCTACATGCTTTCTATGGAGACTCCCCTTGGTCTATATAAATTAAATATTAATATGAAGTAGATAAAAATTTGATCAAAATTCTATTAGACTCCATATATATATCAATAAAAATGATTATTCCTACTCTAATTATTTTAAAATGTTTAAATTACAAAATATATTCATAACAAAAAATTTAAAACTTTATAAATCAGCTCCTAGACGATCATCCAAAAATCTTTACCCATTTTCCGCATCTAGTTTCTATATGATGTTCCTAACCTCATCCATTATTCTCCATCTGGTGAACCTCACTAAATTTTTTCTTCTTTTTGACCCGAACTATAATTCCCTAAGTTTTCAAAATACAAAATTGTGTTCAATAGAGTATACAATACACAACTCCAAACCAAAGAAAACAACGATTATTTAAATAAAGACATTTTAACCATTCCATTAAATTTTCATATATGATAATCATTAACTAATTTATTAAACATTTATATTTCCAAAATATATTTATAAATACTTAGTAAATAATCAATAAATTTTTGGTGATGTCTTTTTGTTCTTCAAAATATATTTTCTTCAAAAGCGATTTTATTTTTATTTATGAATAAATATTATAATTATTTTCTAAAATGTTTAGAAAAATTATTTGATAAAAAAATCCATTTTTGGTATCAATATATCAAAATTAAATTATGGTTAAATTTTGATATTTTTTTCAGAAAATATAGATTTTTCAGTAAATAGTGAGAAATACCAATTTTATGTAAAAGTGTCTTTTGTTTTCATAAATTAATATATTTAAAAGTATTATTATTATTTTATTTTGTTTCAATGTAACCATATTAATATTTAGTTATTATTTAATTCAATTAATTACATTTAAATTATATTTATACCATATTTTATTATAAGTGTATTTTTAAGATTAAAAACACATTTTTCTGAAAACTATTTTAAAAGGAATAATGTTCCTACATTTTAATTAAATAAATAACCCCTAATGAGAAATAATATAAATTAAAATATTATATTACATTATATATATATATATATATATCTTTATTAATTAAAATTCATATAATTAATATTACTAGTTATAGATTTAAAGTGAAATAATCTTTTCTGTAAAAATTTATTTTTTGAAAAACCACTTTTCATCATACTAGTAGGTTTTATACTAAATTAAATTATTCCCCTTATGTGAATTGATTTTTATAAAATGAATTCCATATTTGGAATCATAATATTTAATATTAGATAATAAGTTTAGCGTAATCTCCATACAATATGAATAGTAAATGTTATAAATATTAATTACCACTGTAAAAGGAAAATAGGTCAATTAATGGTTAAAATAATTTAACAAAGAATAGAAACGAAATAACTGTAATATTTATATTTCACTTTCATTAAAATTGTGATTATATTTATTCCTTATTTTTTTTACTTTAAAAATGATTAAGTAATCAGTTTGATAGAAAAATATTTTGAAATGATAAAACACAAATTGTATTTTTGAGTAATATGCAATTTTAAATTAAGTCATTCCTTTTGATGAATTATTTTTTTAAATAAATTATATTTTAATAAAATATTATAATTAAGTTATTATTGATGAATTTAATTTATAATATACTTTTTATAATGTCCAATATAATTTCTATAATGGTTTGAGAACTTTTTTTGTCAAAAACCATCATTTCCCAATGAAAGTCAACTCTATTTTAAAGGTAAAAATTAATATATTTATAAAATTATTTTTGAAAAATGGATATTATTTTTGGAGTCAAAACATAAAAATTATCCAAGGGTTATTTTTTCATAATTTTCCGAGACAACTGAATTTTTGGGTAAAAATTAAATATAGTATAAATATACAATATGTATTATGACATAATGATAACCAAAAAATGATGTAATAAATATTATAAAATGTATACACTAAAAATATATATTTAACCTTTAAATTTTTTTATTTTAATTTGATTTGATTCATTTTATGAAGCCTTTATTAATACTCCAAAACCTATAAAATATTACAATGTTTTAAAATCATTTCTTTAAGAGTATCACTAACCTCCACATCCCCAAGGTTAATATTTCGATATTTTTAGACCTTAGACTTATAAAATAATAAAAATAAATAATATTTAGAAGAAACTATGTTTAAAAACCCTAAAAAGGTTTTTGGTTTTGGTTATTTTATTATATAGAGTCCAAAACCTAAGTTTGAGAAATGATAAAGAATCCCCCACTCTTTTCCTCTATAAAACCATGTAATATCACTTTTATCTTCACTAAAAAATCCTTTTAACATATATTTACTCTATAATATACTCCCTAGAGTCCTACCAAGGTTCCCCAATATATCAATAATCCCATAAAAAGCATTTGTTGTCACATTCTCAAGGTAAGGGATCCTTCCCTTCCCTTCTTTATTCAAGTTTATTTATTATCTTATGAATTTTATTTCCAATTAATAATATTGGGACATTTATTTACCTTTCTCTATTACTTACCATTTTATTTATAAACTATGATATACTCATTTCACTCTCATCAACCCGTTTTATAAATTTTTTATTGACACCATTATGCTACTGAAATTTCACCTCGATTTTCCATTCCAAAACAATTGTTTAGATAATACCATACCCATTTCATTTAAAGGGTGTTAAACTTCATAAAACTATAGTTATTTTACTTAGGACATACATTTACGTTTCTTACACTACTTAACCATGTAATAAAATATGATTATGAATGAATCCATGTTCTATGATCTATGCAGAACACTTAAGCATGATAATGAAATGAAATTGATAGGTGTCCCCAAAATTATATAGTACTCCAATGAATTGGGTAACATTTAGTATCATTATATGTCATGTAGGGAAATGGAGTGAACCTGATTTATTCATGGGAATTTTTCCATCATGATGTCTTAGTAGTTATCCTTGACCTGTGTCTATGAGGTTGTGTTTTAAGTTGTTTCCATATTTCCCATGTTACCTTTATGATAATCATTCTATATCGTGCCTTATTATTCATGTTTATGATTTACACACCTTTATTCCCCATTGATATACATGTTTTCTAACATTTATTACCTTATTTCATGTTTATTAAATTAATTTACTCTATATCTCACCCATTTCTTATGTATTCCCCTAAGTTATCCCATGCAATTTTAAAAGCAATGGAATTTTATAAGAATGTAAAGGAATTTTTCAATAAAGTTGTTGTATCTCATGTTCATGATGTTATGATATGTTCCTAATTACCAAAGACACTACACTTCTTTATCTTTCATGATATATTTATGTCTAATTTTATTTAATAAATCTTATATTAATGTGTAATAAAGAGAATAGTTTTTATAGTTGGTATAAACGGAAATATTTAGTAATTTTTGGGGTTAGTATAAAAAAACTCCAATAAAAGCCTTATGGATAAGACTAAGTATGAGAAAAAATCCATAAATTTTGGTAAAATTCAGATTAATTGGTTTATATTTCTAATCCATCCTTGTCTAGATACTACAAGTGTATTTGGATCTTGCACGGTTGTACCTAGAGGAAAAACCTAAAAAGACTACATTGATCTAGACTCAACTGGGGACTGATGCAAAAAAATGGACCTTGTTGCACACCAGGTTTGAAACTCCTAGGGGATATGTTTTGGTAAATTCACAAACTCATTACGATCCATTATTAAGGGAAAAAATTCCTATAATAGTACATATTAGTAAATAGATTAATGATAACTTAGTATGAAGCCTAAAAATTCATACGTTAAATAATATATGTTATTTATGATTTATCCATTTAATAATAATGGTACCCCATTTATGTGATTAATAGTTTGAAAATTATCAATAAACCTATTTTGAAGTGTTAAAACATTACTTATTAAGATCATGTTTAAATTTAGATTATGTAATTATTTAATAGGGGTAAGAATGTAACACCTCATGTTTTAAAACTAAAAAACTATATTCGATAGTATATAGGATATACAACACAGAACCTAAGAAAACAATGATTATCTTAATATGACCATTTTAACCATTCAATTAAATTTTCAAATATGATTAAGATTAACTAATTTATTAAATATATAAATTAATCAAACAAATTGATAAATAATTAGTATATACTTAATCAACTTGTGGTGATGTCTTTTTGTTCTTCAAAATTTGTTTTCTTCAAAAGTTATTTTTATTTATTTTTATGAAAATAATATTATAATTAATTTCTAGAACATTTAGAAAATGAATTTTGTACTATGAACTCCAGTTTTGATATCAAAATATCAAAATTAAATTATGGTTAAAATTTGGGATTTTTCAGAAAATATATATTTTTTAGTGAATAGTGAAAAATACCAATTTTATGTAAAAGTGTCTTTTTTTTGGAAAATTAATTAATTTAAATGTTAAATTATTATTTTAATTTGATTTCAATGCAACATAAGTACTATTTTTTTATATTTAATTCAATTAATTATATTTAAATCATATTTATACCATATTTTATTATAACTATGTTTTTTGGGAATAAAAATGCATTTTTTGATTTTTTTTAAAAATGCCTAATGTCTCTCCATTTTAATTAATTAAATAAACCATTAATGAGAAATTATCTAAATTAAAATTTTAGATTATATATCTATATTTATTAATTTAAATTCATATAATTAATATTACTAGTCATAGAGTTAAAGTGAAATTATCTTTTCATTACAAAAATATATTAAAAAAAAACACTTTTCAACATGATGGTGAGTTTTATATTATATTTCATTTTTCCACCCATATTAATTGATTTTTATAAAATATATTCCATATTTATAATCATCATATTTAGTATTAGTTAATAAGTTCAACTTAATTTTTTTACATTATGAATAGTAAATATTGTAAATATTAATTACCATAGTAAAAGGAAAATATGTTAATTAAGGGTAAAAATAATTTAACAGAGAATATAATCAACATAACCAAAAATTTTATATTTATTTTTCATTAAAATTATAATTATATTTATTCATTATTGTTATTTACATTATAAATGATTAAGTAATTAGATTGATAAAAATTATATTTTGACACGATTAAACATAAAATTATATTTTTGAGCAATATAAAATTTATAATTAAGAAATTCGTTTTATGAATTAATTTATTTTTTAAATTAATTATATTTTAATAAAATATTATTATTAAGTTATGGTTGATAAATTTAATTTTTAATGTACTTTTTATGATACCCAATGTAATTTATATAATGGTTGGAAAATTTTTATTATTAAAAAACTCAACATTTCACAATAAATGTAAATTCTATTTTAAAAGTAAAAATTCATATATTTAAAAATTATTTTGAAAAAATGGATATTATTTTTTTAATCAGAAGATTTAAATTATCTAATGGTGAATTCTTCATAATATTCTGAGAGTCGAATTTTTGGGTTAAAATTATATATCGTATAAAAATACGACATGTATTATGAAATCATAACGACCAAAATATGATATAATAAATAATATAGTTGGTATGCATGACCAAATATATGTTTACCCTTTAAAATAATGTGATTTTATGTTTATTTGATTAATTTTATGAAGCCTTTATCAATACTCCAAAACCTATAATATTTTTTAAGGTTTAAAAATCATTTCTTTAAGAGTATGACTCACCTCCACATCACCAAGTATAATATTTTAATATGATATTTCCTTGGAATTTTAAAATAATTAAAACCAACCATATTTTAAATAAAACATTGGGAACAACCAGGGTAAGGTTTGTGGTTTTGGTTATTTTATTATATAGAGTCCAAAACCTATGTTTGAGAATTGATTAATAATTCTCCAATATTTTCCTATATAAACAAAACCAAGATCCAATTTCTCTTTACTAAAAATAACTTTAGAACTTAATTACTCTTCCCTACCATCCCTAGAGTACTCCTAATGTTCCCCCAAGATCTCAAGAAGCCCCTCCCATGGATTTGGAGTCACACTCTCAAGGTAAGGGATCCTCCCCTTTTCTTCTTTATTCAAGTTTATTTATTATCTTATGCCTTCTATTTACAATTACTAATGTTGGTATATGTATTTTTCATGTAATTATTACTTCCTATTATATTTCCAAATAATGATAGACCCATTTCACTCTCATTAATCCATTTTATGAATTTTTAGGTGATATCGTTATGCTGTCAAAATTTCACCTCATTTTTCCATGCCAAAACAATTGTGTAGTGAACACCATACCCATTTACTATAAAGGGTATTAAAATTTATACACATATAATTATTTGAATTGGTAATTAAATTTTTTTACTCCAAACTCCTTAACTATGGAATAAAATATGATGATGAATGAATCCATGTTGTATAATCTATGTGGCACACTTAATCATGAGAATGAAATGAAAGTGATGTGTGTGCCAAGAATTATATAGCACTCTAATAAATTGGGCAATGTTTAGTATCATGATACATAATTTTGGTATATGGAGTGAACCTGATTACTTTATGGAATTTTTTCTATCATGATTTCTTGGCAGTTAGCCTTGACCTATGTTTATGATGTAGTGTTTTAATTTGTTTCCATATTTCCCATGTCGCTTTATGATTATCATGATATATCACGACTTATTATTCATTTTTATTATTATAACTCTTTTTATACCCCCATTTATATTCCTATTTTATAACATTTATTACATTATTTCATGTTTATTCCTTTACCAAGATTTTTATCTCACCCTTTTCTTATGTTTTTCCTTAGGTTATTCCTTGCAATTTTATAATACATAGAATTTTAGAATCATTTTAAGGAATTTTTCAATAAAGTCATTGTATCCCATGTTCAATATGTTATGATATATACCTAATTACCAAATACACTATACTTATCGATCTTCTAGGTTTTATTTATGTGTACTTTTATGTAATAAATCATATATTATTTTATAATAAAGAGAAGGGTTGTTATATGAATTCTGTTCGATGAAAAAAAACTCTATACCTCTCAAAATACTCTAAATATCTATTTGATACTACCTATATAGAATCTCTATCTGGTATCTCAGTTTACTTCTTTAGATATAAATATCTATATATTTTCATTGATTTAAACATTTTTTTGATGTTATAATTAGAATCTTCATCTAGTAAATTTTCATCAACCGTAAATTAATTTGTGTTTGAAAGTCAACTTTTACAAAAACTTCAGAATGTAATATTTTCATACATATGAATAGTGTTATGTACATTCATACTATTAAACCCCTTTATATAGGTTCTCCCAATGTAAAAACTGCGATAACCCAAAATTATTTTCCTACTCATCTGAATTTGATGAAAGTTTCTCAAGTATTCTGGAGTATTCTAGAATATTCTTGAACCTTCATGAAAACTCTATTGATTCCAACCTTTCTCAAACTTCCTTAACCTTAGTATTAAGGAACTCATTCAAACTTTCTTAAACATGGATAAATAACCAACCAATTGAAAAATATAACAAAATCTTCAAGGTTAAATGGATTTACAAAGATTTATATAAACCTCCTAAATATCCTTCTAGTAAATGGAAGTTAAATACCATATCTAAGAACATAATTTATAGTAACATGTATAATTTTCTTTTTTTGGGCGAATTTTTATGATTATACTTCCTTATCTAAAGCTTCATACATTTATTTGATTCACAAAATTCAATCTAGTATAACTTCTCTAAATTTTATGTTTGATGGATCTTCGTCCAATGGACATGATACATTAGCCTTAATTTATGAGTTTACTTTATAGCTTCTCAACATATAACTTCAATCATCCTATAACAACACTCTTATATTTGAACTCTGTACAAATTTTCTATCTAGAAACTCCAACTTCTTAAGTCTAATAAACTTGAGCCATAAAAAGTGGTCGAATAAATTATCTCAAAATCTAAAGACTCTTATTATATGAAACTTCTCTATTTGGAGACCTACTTATATTTATCCCTATTTTCACTTCATTTATTAGAGTTAAAAATTTTCTCCTTTTTCACACCCACAAATAAAACCCAGTATATGGATTTCTTGAAATAATTTTTTCAAAACCTCTATTTAGTCATCAGTGTTTGGTTAACTTTTTATAGTAAAGTTAATCTAGTAAAATTTTCTAAAATTATTATAAATATCTTTTTTGAAACTGAAACCTTGGTCCATTCAGTGAATTTCTTTCAAAAAACAATGTATAGAACATTGTTTTTAGAAATATTCATTTGATGGTTTATGTCCAAAACTCGATCTCCCACTTTGAATTCATTAAATTTATAGAAGTGTTTTCAAACTTAAATTTGGATCATGATTTTCTTAATGATGTTGGAAACTTGAGACCATCTTAGCATTTTCTTTCTTTATAAAAAAGTTTCATAAAAAAGTTAAGAAAACTTTCTAAAATACTCCAAAAACATCATATGAAAATATTTCTTAAAAAAATATAATTTTTTTTATCATATGTTTAATAAAAAAATTCATGAAAAATATTTTTTCACCAAATATAAAACATTTTTATAAAAAAAACTAAAAAATATATTCATGAAGAATGAATTTGAATAAGTAACATTATAACCCAAGGAAACAATGTTTTAGTTAAGAAAATACCTTATAAAAAAAATAATCCTTGAAGTAATAGTCATTTGGAAATGATTTCATGAGAAAGAATTGAAAATCAATTGAAATGAATGTGAAAATAAAATTTTATGCAATCATAGGATAAAATAATTAAACATATGAGAATGGGGGTTTAATAATAATCATTATAAATTGAAGAAGGGAAATTGAGATATAAAAAAATCCATATAAATTTGGTAACAGATGAGTAAAAATAATTGGAAGAAGGGATTTAATAAGATAATGTTAAATACCATAAATTAATCACTAATAATTATAATATAGTTCAATGAGGACACATGTATACCATATAAAATAATAACATGTGCTTAACTTGAAAACATGCCTCAATGAAAGGAAATTTAGATAAAAACCATGACCTTTAGTCTTTCTTAGTTGAATGTGATCTAATACCCTTTATAAAAAAATAAATATATTAATCGCCAATTAGAAAACCTTATTCACACATATATACTTTTATAAACATTATTTATAATCATTTATTAAAAATTCATTAGTTAGTTATATTTTATTTCTATCCTCAGATGTTATTGGTTTGGATTTTTTATTTGATACTAGTTTTGTAATGAAGATGTCTATTGTTTTTTATAGAAACAAAGTTCATAATAATAATAATTTTATAGATTATTTGATAGATGTATTATGATTATTTATAATTTTATAATTTCTTTTCATAGGTATCTTAGTTATTATTCATGATGATGAATTCAATGATGGGTTTTTGTTAGGTAATTTTTACCAAAAATGGTGGTATATTAACAATTCGTTAAATATTAGTTTTTTTAGAAAGATCTGGAACCGGTGGAAGCCGACCCCAAAAAGATTAAAATAAAAGCAAGGGAAACCAGTCAAGCGTACAAGGGGTTATTACAGAAATGAGTGAATATCACACCATGATATAATTTATAGAAACATAAATTGAAAGTTATTTAATCATTAATTTATAATAAAATTATTAGTTATGTTTCCATATTCAACCATGATATAAATTTATAGCATTGTTCATGTAGGAGGTTAAATAATCCCAAACAAGAATAAAATATAATCTATAGGTGAGTATTGTTAAGAAAGTGATTATTTTTTAATAATATAATTATTAAAAAATAATAATGATATTATATTTTTTAATTTGGAAATTAATTTTTAATATATATTTATAAATAAAAAACTAGATAAAAAATGAAATACGCCACTTTCATGGAGGCGGTAGTCCACATGTACGCATGGGAGGCACATTAATTTTCCATATAAAATGAGGAAGACAAAGAATGGATTATAATTTTAGAATCTTAATATGGTTAAAAATATCATATTAATCCATAAAATACCCCTTCTTAACAATACATGAAAGGATGCGATGAAAAATCAAACACAACATTCATGGAGGTTGTAGTCCGCATGTACACATGACAACATTTTTGTGTTTCAAATTAAAAGGAAAATGATAGTTAATTATTATTCCATAATAATAATAAAACTTCATTATATTAAATATTTTTATGTCATTATAATATAATGGAAAAAATATATAATAATTATGTTGATGTAGAAATAAAAGAATTGAAATGGAAAAAGAGTAATTATAAATTTTTACCTTACTCCTTGTAATTTTTTTTGGAAAAAACATTAAGCATTTTAAGGGTGGTATTTTTAGAATAATTGAACCACTATAATGTGTATAGGAATTTTAGTGAGGTATATGTGTATATTTTGGGTCAAAATAAGTGGGTTTGGGTGTGATGAGAAGTGGGGTGGTGAAGGATCCTTTTATAAGTGGAGGGGGTCACATTTTTATAATAATATAAAATGGTAGGTCACTATTAATGGGTCAAATGGATCCAATAATAGAAAATAATAGTGTAAGGGAAGTTTTAAGGTAAATAAATCCTTATACATGCATTTTCAAACACGTTTTTGACATGTTTTTGAGTCTTGTATTCTTATATTTTTTACTTGTACCATTTTTGATTTTTTACCATGATAACTATTTTTTACATAAGTAATTTACTTTTAATGAATAAAAATAAAATTATAATTATTAAATAATATATAATAAATGATTATAAATATGAAATAAACCTTTTTGAAATTAAATTACTAATGGTGATAAAAATTAATTTTACTATGAGCACACCTGACACGTCAAAACCTGTTTCAGAAGAAGTGTTTTTATGCTTAAAAATTATGAATAAGATAAAATTGTAAATTTTATTGATTTATATTAAATTAATTGGTTTATTATTATCAAATTAAGAGATATTTGGATTTAAAAAATAACACAATTCCAAATTCAACCTTTTGGAAACATAGTTAAAAGAAAAGGGAATAAATAGTTTAAATATTATGGAAGTTTAAATATGTTAAACACGGGGTTTTAAAAATTCAAAATAGTATTTTTAAATGAATAAATTTAATAATTAAATCAATATTTGGTCTTGAAAAATATTTTATAAGTTTTATAGTAATAATTATTTTATGATAATGTCATAAAATCTATGTTATAGGTATAAACTGTATTTTTCACTATTCACCTAAAAATATACTATTTCAGAAAAATCCCAAAAATCCACTCTATGATAATTTTGACATGTTGAATCAAAAAATTATGTTCATATTATAAAATTAAATTTATAATTGTTATTGAAAATAATTTTAATTTAATTCATCATAACGAACAAATTATTTTTAAGCATAAAATGATTCTTGTATCAATATATATAATTTCTATTGTATTTATTTAAATATAAATATAAAATTTATTAATAATTACATGTTTATATCATACTAATTTCTTATTAGATTTATGATCAATTTATCTATGTAAAACTTAATTATATGATAATATCTAGTGACCGTCACATGTGAAGATTCTGCTAGCATGGGCATTGTGGAAATTTCCACGAGCTTGAACTTCCCAAACAAATGGTTCCACTCATACCAGAATTATTGGAGTTTAGCTTGGTCTAGGTCTAGGGTAAAATATAGTGATGAAATATACTTTAAAATTTCATAAAAATATGATTATTAAATAATAATCGTACTACCTAACACCATTTGTTTTATCTTCTTTATTGATTTTCTAATATAGTTATCTTTATTAATACCATCTTACTCAATGACTTTGTTTTAACAATCATATTTAATACTTATAATATTATCTTTATAAAATGTCTCATAATTTTATTTTAGTTTAGTTTTGAATATGAAACAATCTATTAAACATAGTATTTATTTAAATGGTAATTACATCTTAGGGTGTTACATTCTCCCCACCCTAAATAAATTATGTCCCCATAATTTTAATTATTACCTACTAATGAAAATAGTTAAGGGTATCCATAAGATAGAAAAGTATCATGATGTAATTTAAAACGAGATAGAGTTCTCTCTAACTTGGGTAAGTCTAATAGATTCATATATTACATAATAATAGGAATATCCCCAATATTTAGTTTCTTTGCAATAATTTTATCCAAGAGTCCCCTATTCTTCAGCATCAAGATCTATATTATATAATTTTATATAAAATGGAGTTTTAAATCATCCTAGTATTGATATATTATTATAAGTTGATATGAAATACTATTTCATTCTTCTAGATATTAATTTATTCCTCTATGTATAGATAACTAATCCATTTCCAAAATCACATTAAATTAATCTTAAGGAAGAATAATAAGATTTTCATGAGGAACATTCCCAAAAACAAAAACTTGTGATAACATAATAATATAATTAGATTTTTTTTCTTTAATAATTCAATACCAAATATTTAGGGTGGTGATTTAATAATCTTATAAAACATTGAATATAAACTAGAGTT
Source organism: Viscum album (assembly GCA_963277665.1). Lineage (NCBI taxonomy): Eukaryota > Viridiplantae > Streptophyta > Magnoliopsida > Santalales > Viscaceae > Viscum > Viscum album. The sequence goes on from OY728132.1 coordinate 1,887,417,003, forward strand.
CTTAGAATCAACACCAAATAAGAAATCTATAACTTTAGAGTGGTAGATAAATTTACCATAATTATCATAATCCACTTCAACAGTCATAATAACATAGGATTTTCCTTATTCCCTTAGTCTAAGAGTGTAATAATTATCATCATCCTTGTTATTCCTTGTAATAGGGAATTAACTAGGACAATTCATAAGTTCCCCACATTTAAGTCATTGAAATATTAGTGGTACCTTAGGATGAACATTACTTCCCTTCATCACATTGAATAGACTCTTAATTTTTCCTCTATAATTAGTTTCTTTTTGTCCTTATTTTCCATACATAAAAAATCTTCTATTTATTTGAATATTTTTCCCTAGGTGCTTCTTCTTACATTATTAACATGTATAAAATCAAACATTCTTTCCTTCAACATCTTTGTCACCCAAAATTACCTGAGATTCCATCCATATATACTTTATTGTGTTTATAAATTCAACTATATTAACATTGTTAATCATAATTCATGATATATGGTTTGATATAATCATAATATTACTCACTCAATATCCTATATCTTTTAGTTGATCAATGAGACAATCACAACATTTCCTATCACATCAATTGATAACTTGGTTCCTCTTTCCTGGAGAAATTACTTATATAAAGAAAGATTAAGGTAAGATAAATATAATAATTGTATAAAAGGAAAATATAAAAAATGAATAATTGACCCATAAATGTCATGTATAACCTAACTCAGGAATCTCTAACTTTTAATCTAGGTTATCCATGGTCATTACCTATTATATTTTCTAAAAAAATATTTTTAAATACCTCATAATGGTTCATAAAGAGCATATGAATTTGAAAATCATATCCTATACGAGTCTCCAGCTAGGTGTGTAGTTTTAGGCCCACTCACTATGAACTGAGTAAAGATTGAGTTGATACTCAACCATATTTTTTATGGATATTACCTCTAGGTATATCTGTTCCACAACTGCATCCACTTTCTAGTATCCTAATATTGATGTAATTTCTAGGAGAACGACACAATTTCTATTTTACTTGAATCTTAGTACGTTTTCCTATATGTAGACTTATTCTTAGGGGCTTCAATAATTTTATATAATACTAATTCCTAAAGAATATAAAATATTCAATATTACCTCAACTAACCTAAAGGGTTATCTATATCTTTGAAATTATGATCAACTTTAACTTATCAGTCCTTAATGAAATTTATAACTGTTAAAGTATCCTCAACCAATAACATTCTAATCTTTAATGTTATACAAACACTACTATAATACCAATTTTTTTTATTTTCAATACATAACTATCCCATAATTACATGATTTATAATAAATATTTCATTACATAAATTCTCAAAACATATTATATTTAGAGTTTTAGATAATTAGGACACATCATTAAATAATAGAGTCCATGTATTTCTCATCAAATATATTTTTTCCACTATGGTAGAAACTACTTAATATACAATAAGTCTTCAACATATTCCATAAATTCTCCATATAGGATATTCTTTTATACATATTATATATAATACTTTTATTTACAACAATTGGAAATGTAAAGATAATAAGGCTGAGCTCAAATACTCAGTAAGGGAAAAAATATACCAGAATCTATCATAGAATAAGAATGGAATTATTAATATTAATAAAAGTAAATGATAATAAAATAAATCTATTTACCAAATCATAATATTTTGAAATAAATCATTGGATAACATAATAATATAAATAATCACATGGATAATAATTAATTGTTTCATAATGATATAATTCACAATACCAAACGTTATATTCTTACTTTCAAGGACTCATTCCAAGACATCCTACAAAAATAAGGTTTACACAAAATACCCAAGTTATTTTGTTTCATGAGACTTACCAGAACATTGATGGGTTATTGTGAGCCCCACCTATCACTAATTAAGTCTAATGCATTCATCATATGAATGAATAAAAAAACTATACAATACATAACCAACAAGTCTTAGTAATACTTAAACAAATATATTGAAACGAAAGTACATGTATTATCAATATTTCCCCAATAAATAAAAGGAATAACTCTCTATTAAATCATCCCTCAAATTAATACTGTATAGATTAATGGGTATATAGTTAATTCAATAATTTCACCAACAGATAAATTAAATTATATGATCGTAATCCATATAGAGAAAAACATTGGTTGGTATTATTAGGCCATATCACAATTAAAACATAAAATATTTAAATCATGATTACATAGATTAAAAACACTTTTATAAGAAGGAAACCTCAAATATAATTACATAAAAAAGGATAAATAATTGGATTAGTTGATACAAAAAATTCAATAACCCAAAAAAAATATTTTAAAAGGTAATTTATAGAGTATTTTATGAAATATTTCACTAAATTAGATAGATATTTTCGAGATAATAAGGAAAATATAATCCAAATTATAAAATAAAATTCAAAAAATGTTCTTACCATAGTTGTAAAAGATCATGTTATGGGTCAGATTTAAAAGTCTTTTTAAAAAAGGTGAAGTAAAAACTATTGAAAATTTTTAGTTTTTAAAATATTCTTCAATAATAGAGAATTAAAAAAATATATAAAGATAACTTAAGGAAATTTGGAGTGGAATATAAAAATATAGTCATTAAAGGGAAAAACCTTTTTAATATTTTGAAAATATCTTTTTGAAACCCACATCTTAAAAAGGATAATTAAACTTCCTTAAGAAAATAATAAAAGGGTAACATGAAGGTCACAAAAGATAAAATATAATTAGGTTTCAAAAAATTAAAGTTAAATTTTTTAGAAGAGAAAATATAGACATGGGAGAGAAAGAACCATTAAAAATAATGATAATTATTATTAAAAATGTTATATTTATATGAGTAATAAATTTATCCAGGAAGGGGGTTGGAATTAAAAATATCACATTAACTAGATATATAATTTGTAATATCATATGAAATGATAAATGTATTAATATATGTATCTTAGAAGAATGAAGTTCAATAAGTAACATTATAACCCAAATAAACAAATTTTGAGTTAACAAAATCCATTACGAATATCATAATCATTGAAGTAATAATCATTCAGAAAGGATTTTATGGGAAATAATTATAAATAAAAATAAATTAAAGTGGAAATAAAATTTTATACATTCATAGGATAAATAAATTCAACTTATAAGAATGAGGTTTAATAATAATAGTTATAAATTGAATAAAAGAACTTGAGTTATAAAAAAACCCTTACAGATTTGGTAAAATAAAAATAAAAATAATTAGAAGGATGGATTTAATAAAATAATTTTAAATAAAATTAGTGAAAAATTTATAATTATAATATAATCCAATGGTTAATAAGGTACACTATATAAAACAATAATATATGGATTAATTGAAAACATTCCCCAATGAAAGGGAATTGAGATGAAACCATTACCTTTAATCTGGTTCAGTTGAATGTTCTCTAAGATTTTTTAAGAAAAAAATAAATATCTAAATATCCTATTTTGGAACCTTATTAATACCTATAACCTTTTATAAACATAATTTATAATAATTTATTACAAATATATTAGTTAGTTATATTTTATTCTCATCATCAGATGTTATTAGTTTCAACTATTTATTTTGTCCTAGTTTTATAATGGCGGTGTCGATTCTAATTTATAAATTAAAATTTAATTATCATGAGAACATTATAGGTAAAATAATAGATGTTTTATATTTATTTATAACATTATAATTTCATTTTTTTAATTATTTTAGTTATTATTCAAGATGATGATGTTGGTGATAAACTTGTTTCGGTAATTTTTAACGAACAAAAGGGTGGTGAATTAATAATTAGTTAAATATTAATAAAACCATTACAAAACTATAAAACATTTTTTATTTCTAATTTATTATTTCATAATTAGTTAATTCTAAATATTTGTCCCTGATATTAATTTATTTCATTGTTTATATAAATGGTTAAAACTGACCCAAATAGAAATAAGATATATTATATGGGTGAGTATGGTTAAGAAAGTGATTCTCTTGGAATTATATCATTATTATAGAATAATAATGATATTATTTAGGTTTTTTTAATGTATTTAATTATATTTTATGAAATATTTATAAAAAATAAAAGACTATATGAAAAAATACTTCACTTTCTTAGAGGTGGTAGTCTGGACATACACACATGCGATGCATTTTTCCATAGAATGGGAAAAATATAGGTAATGGTTTATAATTTCATAATATTATTAAGGTTATACATATCATTTAAATCCATTAAATGAACCTTTTAATTAATCCATTTAAGATAATTATGAAAAATAAAAGACATTATTCATGGAGGCAGAAGTTCGTATCTACACATCACAAAAATCTTATTTTTCTAAGTAAAAGTGAAATGGTAGTTAATGATTAATATGTAATAATAATAAAATTTTAGTATATTTATAATAATAATTGAATTATAATTTAATGGATAAAATATATCTTATTTAGGTGTAATAATAAAGAAGATAATTATAATGAAAAAGTAGCAATTAGAAAATTCTACCTTACTCTATGGAAAAATCCTTTAGAGAAAGGATAAATCCTTTGAAGGGTGGAATTTTGAGAAGAATGAAACCAATAGTATGTGCATAGGAATTTTGGGGTGGGATTTGGATATTTTTTGGTATAAATTAGTGGATTTGGATTGAGGATAAGTGGGGTGGAGAAGGCTCCCTTTATAAGTTGAGGGAGTGCCATTTTTTGTTATAATATAAGAGAAAAAGTGACAATCCAAGGGTCAAATGGAACCAATAATGTAAAATAATGTATTTTAGAAAGGTTAAATGTTTGTAATTACTTATTCATACATTTTCAAACATATTTTAACATGTTTTAAGTATTTTATTTTTAGATTTTTCACTTTTACCATTTTTTTGTTTTTGTTGTGGTAATTAATTTTCACCTAGGTAATTTAATTTTAATGAATAAAAATAAAATTGGACATATTATATAATTTGGAACTAATGATTAAAAATATGAAAAAAAATCTAATAAAATTTCCAAGGGTGATAAAATTAATTTAAATATTAGCACAAATAATGTGCAAAAACCATTTTTAGAAACTTTTTAATTTTATGCTTAAAAATTATTATTAAAATAAAATTATCAATTTTATTTGTTTTTATGAAAAAAATTATTTTATTATTGTCAAAATAATATTTATGGGGGTTTATAGACAATCTAAAACCGAATTCCACCTATAGGATACTTAGTTAAAAGAGACAAACTAAAAATAGTTTAAATATTACTTAAGTTTCGAAATGTTAAACATGGGTTTTCAAAATTCAACACAATATTGCTAAATGAAAAATTTAACTCCTTAATTTCAGATTTTTTCATGAAAAATATTTTATAATTTTATTATTCATACTTTTTTAATGATTATGTTAAAAAGCTACGATATACGTATAAATTTTATTTTTCACTATTTACCTAAAAATCAACTATTTCAAAAAAATATCAAAAATTGGCCCTAGGATAATTTTGAAATGTTAAACTAAAAAAATAAGTTAACTTTTATAATATTAATTTTATAAAAGTGATTTACATTATTTTTAATACAAGAGCACATAACTAAAAAATAATTTTTAAGCATAAAATGATTCTTGTATTAATATATATGATTTACTTTTACTTCCTTTAAATGTAAATATAAAGTTTATTAAAAATTTCATGTTTCTTTTATTTGAATTTATACGTATATAACCATTCATGATCATTTCATAATACCTAATCATGTGAAAAATTCTCGTGGCACTCATAGGTGGTGATTCTGGTAGTATAGATCTCACAGAAATTTCCCAGAGCTTGAAATTATCCCTCAAATAGTTTCACTCATACCATAATTTTTTTAGTTAAGCTTGGTCCTAGTCTAGGGAAGACCCCAGTGACACCACTTCCTTTTCAATATCAGAAAAATAAGCTTCATAAGTAATAATCCCACTTCCTGATTCCATTTCTTCTATCTTCTTTATGGATTTTGTAATATGGTTACTTCTATTTATACCAGCTTACTCAATGGATATGTCATAATGGTCATATTTAATACTTATAATATTATCTTTATAAAATTTATCACTATTTTTTTTATTTTGAGGTTTTTTTGTGAAACAATCTATTCAAAATAATAATTATTTAAAAGACAATTACATATTGAAATTGTGGTGTGTTACACATATGTTGTACCATATGATATATCAATATTATATGATATTATATTTTTATATATACAATATATATATATATATATATATATATATCTGTGTGTGTGTGTGTGCGCGTGTGTGTGTGTATTTAGAGAACAACTCTAATAAGTTTGATATGTGTTTCCTATCCAGGGGAGAACAAATTGTTTTGGCATAAAAGGATTGGCCATCTGAGCAAAAATACTTAAAAGATCATATGAAAAATAATAGATCTTGTGATATATCTAAACTATCATGTAACCATAATAAAATGTGATAAATTCTTAAAAAGGAAAATATTATTCAAAAGTGCTATAATATAAAGGATAATAAGTCCACAATGTTATAAAATCATGTGCACATTGACGATTGTGAGACAATATCACTAAAAGGCACTCATGAAAAGAGGTTTTATATGTTACTCATTGATTATTTTAGCTTCATTAAAAAGTATTAAAGGAAGGATAAAATATTACTGGATAGAAAAATAAAAAAATTATGAATCAATAATGGCATAGAGTTTACTAATATCTAGGTGGGGGATTATCTAAATAAACATGGGATAATGAACCAAGTATCAACAATGAGAGAACCACAATAAAATGGAGTAGTTGAGAGGATAAATTAGATCATAAATAGAATGTACTGAATAATACTTATTGAGAAAGACCTATTATATAAATTTTAGAAGGAAGTAAAATTGGTATTGGTCTATATTACTAAAAAATATTTATTGTATCTAGGAGAATAAAAGACTCTATATGAGATGTGGTATGAGAATAATCCAATATTGAAATACTTTAAAATATTTGGAGGATTTATTCTCAATAAGTAGAAACATATAAAGTCGAAGTCTTATAGTGATGAAAGGATTTTTCTTGGATAATCATCCAGGATCAAAGAGTATACATGTTTCAACAAATTAATTAGAATGATTTTTGAAATCTAAGACATCATTGTGGTTGAATATGTCTAGAATATTTAGAAAAATAGTAAGAATATTATGGAGGAAAGTGATGAGGAGTTGAGAAACTTATGGAGATTACAAGGGTATGATATTGATTTTTAATAAGACACTAATGATGTTTTGAATAAATCTAGATCAATATATTCACAAATGTTGATAAGTAGATATGAAATCAATGAGAAAAATATAAATGGTAATAGATAGCTAAAATATAAACAATGAGAATGATGTATTTATAAAAAAACCAATCATATCTCCGGAAAATACTGAGTGATTTGGAGAAGTTGTTAAGGATGGTAACTAGTTCAAGATGATAGATGAAGTGATTAACCAAATTTAGAAGAATCAGTTGATTTTAAAAAATAATAACTATCTATGAAAAAATGGTTTTTTAATAATAAAATAAATGAAAAGATCATAGTGATTGAGAATAAGGAATGACCTGTGTGTAAGGTATTCTCTAAGGTATATAGGTGTATGAATCATTTTATCCTACTTTTAGGTTGGGAACAATTCAATTATTCATGGTTATAGCAGTTCAAAAGTGGTTCAAGGTTTTCCAAATATATGTAAAATCAATAATAATTAATGTATTTATTGAATAATAGGTGTGAATCAATTATCTAGATGGTTTCCTTATTCACAAAGATGAAACTAATGTTTTTATACTGAATAAGGAACTTTATGGGATAAAGAAAGCATAAAGAGAATGATATTCTAGACTATATAGGTACTTAAAAAAGCTCAATTTTCAGTATAGTGGAGTTGATTAGAAAATTTATATCAAAATAGAGAGTGATCATTGTATTATGGTGATCATATATATTGATCACATAATCATTAGTGTACTGAATGGATTGAGAGTTTAAAATATTGATGATCAGAGAGTTTACATTTTTCATTGGCATGTAGGTGATACAAGGAAGTCATGGAATATTCTTCTCAAAATCCAAACATTCCAAGGAGGTCCTAAAATGATTTTGAATAGAGTATTCCTAGGTAATGATATCACCCAATTATATATGGTTGAATTTTACAAAGGATGATGTTGGAAAAGAGGCCATTATCACAGAGTATAGGAATATCATCGATAGCCAAATGTATATAACATCTACAAGAGTCAATTTTTCTTCACTTGTCACGTCACTAGTTGCTAGATTAATCCTAAGGAAATACACTTTCAATGGGTACAAAGAATACTAAAATATTTTAAAGGAATGGTGGATTTTAGCTTGATCTATAGTATAAAATATCATCATGAGTTATTTAGATATACAAATATAGATTGGGATTACAAATAACCATGTCTATATGAGCTAAGAAAATATTTGGAAATTTGAATTTTGGTAATATGAAGAATATGCCATTTTTAGAACCTTGTTTTAGATCAAGGTTTCCAAAGTTTTAAAATATTAAAAAGATATTTTTGGACATGGATTGAGGCCCAAAAGGTGTTTCAGGTGCTTGTGTGGATAATGCAGTGAGGTTGGGTGGAACTATAGCTATTTTAGCTATAGGTGATTCACCATGGGGAGAACCCTGATATGGAGCTCACTATGACAGATGGAGGAACACAAAAGTGAGGTTCCACACACCATAGAGCCTGAATGAGGTGTATGGGAGTGTATTGGGAAGTTTGGGCAAGTCTATGGGGACCCAATGCCACTTTTCTCCCAATGGCATGTTGGGGAATCACCCTACACAAAACAGATAGTCCTCACTATGTCTTGGTGCAACCTTGATTTCCATTTTGGATAATTATCCCCATCTGAAATAGACATGTTTTACCATGATGTGGTGTACCCATAATGGACATTTTGACTAGTATGCAAATAGGATTCCATGTCATGGAAAGTTTCATCAACACCTAGGTGATACCCTTCATGTTTTTTTAAAATAGTGGTTAAATTATATTTTTATAGGTCAAACCCCCTTTTTTAGGGAGAGTTTTCAAGGGGAGAGGTTATTCTCCATTGACTCTCCCCATCCACATACTTTTTTGTTACTCCTTGATCCAGGTTGTTCTTGGATACACCTTATAGAGGTTTAAGGTATTCTCTCCCTATGTATTAACTAACTAGTGTTCTTGAGATAATTCCACCATATCATGGTGGAATCATCCCATTATTATGGTACCATAGCATGGCTTGGCTAGAGGATTTATTGAGAGAATTATTGAATGAATTTTCATACTATTTCAATGAATGTTTTTCATCATATATAATTTTATATGGTTTTTAGTTAAATTTTATTATTTTTATTTTTAATTAATTCCAAGTGTTAGGTATTTTTCTTAGGATGGCATCAAGAGTACTTTACTGACCTTCCATGAGTGGTTGGTTACCATTCAGTCTGACGAGTTCATCAGGTGAGTTATTAAGAAATTATACCAAATTATTTTAAATTGAATAATTAATTATGGTTTGTTATAATTAATTATATGGGAAGAAAATTAATTATAAAATGTTATAATAAATTTATTTGTATTTTATGGATTGATTTAGGACATCATGTGATTTAGTGAGGGATGGTTGGACTTGGATGAGCTTCAACCACTCTTCAAGCTTCATTCATAGTCTAAAACCACTTGTTTGAGGAGACCCAACCTTCAGAACCTCACTTCTAAGTCAAAGAAGAAATCTAAAACACTTTACTAATTAAATATTTAATATCCACTATGAATTTTAAATTCCCATATGGGAAAGGTATTTAAAACTACCCACCATAACACTTCTAGACCCTGAGAAGTCCTGGTTGTCATCCCACTATGTCACTTATCCTAGATTGGCTATCACTTGATGCCAATGGACACATTCCATTCCTAAATTCCTAATGCACTTTCAAAATACACCTCCACAAATCCTTGTTTTCAAAAACACAATGCACAACTATAATTTAATTTCAAAACATCAAGAAAATGCTTACTTGATACCATTTTCCCTGAGACAATATCATGTTAACATCCATTTGATTTTCCATCCTTTGGTGCTCCCAACCATTGGTCTTATCTCATGAACTCAAGCTCTGATAAATGATGGATCCCACCAAAATAATTACTTTCCAAAACACCATAATCATGTTTTAGCAATTTACATAGTGTAGTTTCTAATGCACAACACCTAACTGCTCATGAGAATGCTAGTCTACCACTAGTTATCTTCTTTGTATCCAATTCCAAAACCAATGTAAGTCCCTATACTATCAAATCTATACCAAACACATCATATATTCTTCAAAAATCCTTGACGAACTTCAATAATTACTATCAAACCCAAAAAATGTGAATAATGTTGTTTCTAACCCACCACATTAATTTCCACACCAAGAAACTGATTTGACCTCCTCAGACCAACTTGACATGAGAAAAATCATCTTTACTGATAATGCACCTTCAGATTGTTAAATATTGATTCCTTGATCACCAGAGGCATCCCATACTCATCTTGAAACACCAAGGTCTAACCCTAGTCTCTAGTGTGATCCCATGGTCAAGTCACTAACTACTTACACTATTTAACATGCCCCCACCCAAGCACTAACACAACACCAAACCAAAACATACTTTGGTCACTGAAATCTATCTTGGGTTTGAATCTACCACTAAGACTCCATCTAGAACAACACATGAATTAACCTTGAGTATTCTATAAGGAATCCGTATGGAATTGGTTTTAAACTGTTATTGATATCCAATTTCTACCATGATCACCCAAATAATTCTCCTGAACATCATAATCTCTTCTATCATGAGGGTCATAAGCCCATGACTACCATGTCACTCCCCAACATAGAGTGTATTTTTCATCACCCCACTAGGTTGAACTCTGATATCAGACGTTCACATTCCATCCATCACTTGACACAACAATTGGACATTGAAATCTTTCACACACCCGATCACTTAGAAGAACCACCAAAGTTCACCCATTCCTGGATCACAAGAATTCCATCATTTACATTCATTTAAAACTGATTCACAATGGGGTTCATTCCCTCACTTGAACAATGGTATTCTCCCCACCATATGGATTTACACATACTACTCCCAAATCATAGTTTGGAAAAGTTACACCATAAAGGAATGTGTGTCACTATCTTTAATCATCAACCATTCATTAAATCCATAATACTTATATTAAGGGTCAAGATCATATTGACCATGACATGATGTCTTAATCAATCCTCAAACATCACCCATTCCCACCAGGTCCTCACAAATGTTACCAAAATCTTCATTTCATAAACCCACGAGTATACACTAATTTATGATTACCCCAATCCCATAGGAACCATCATCTAAAAACCACCATGGTCCCATGACTCTATGACAAGAAATTGTGACTAAAATCTCATATTGGAACTTCCACCACTACCTCTCTCAATCACTTCCAAAATCTAAATTATTTTCTTTTGATCCAGACATGGAACACACTATTGATACAAGACCAATAGGATCATCATGCACCAACATGATTCAATTGTAAATAGTGGGTTATCACTCCCACAATACCAAATCAAGTATCCCAAATCAAAATCTCATTTTCCATATCACATACAAACTAGGATCATACACTTCAACCACTAACCATGTTTACACATAGGTTAGCCTTACTTAACCAGGTGTACCCTCTATACTCCTATTCAAATTTTAATTTATTTTGTATCAAGGACAAACACTTTCTCACTTATAGGCCTTCATCATTTCAAAACATCTAGAATCTACCTCTAAACTCACTAAGAAGAACTAATCACATCCCAAACTCAATAGGGATAGACACCTGAAAACTCCTACCCTCTACCTAGAACATTGACACTAAGAACCATATATCTAGGTTCTTTTATGATTAAAACCATTCAATTCATCATTTCACCTATTCCAGACACTAGGTCACACCTCAAGTGCATTGATATAATCCCTAAGTATCACTTCTATTTCATTTAGTAATGGGTTTTTTTCTCCCATATTGCCCGATCTCATTGAAACCCATAGGTCGCTCACTTCACTATTACCAATTCGCAAACCTAAACCATCATCTCATGATTCAAGAATCACTAATCCTAGGATCACGTACCTAAAAAAATAGAACATGCCAATATATTTCAATCTAGCCAACTAGAGGAGTCCTATATACCCTCTTTAAAAAAGGCCGTAGACCTGACACCCACCATCTAAGTTCATTTTAAGAACCCGATAATTTACTAATGTTTCCAGAACATACCAAATGTAACACCCTTGAATTTTCATATATAGATATCACATATTAATAGATTAATATTCATTACATTTGAAAAATATTTTCCCCAAGACTTTTATGTTTTAGTGCCTTTGGAAACTAGTTACATAATATTCTTATTTATTAAAAGAACTTAAATAACTCACATAAAGATCTTCTGATTTTTTACTCTTAAAAAAAATTCCCTAATTAAAAATTTTCTTCATAAACTGGGAGGGAAACATAGGAATGGGTGAACATGGATGCTCAATAAGGGTAAAAATAGGGAATATGTAACATAAAATGAGAATGAGGGTATAAGAACATGATCATAATATATGAAAACTATAACCTATATATAAAAGATAAAATCATTGTGTCATGGCATAAATATTGGCAATTCATTAGACATGAAGCACAATTGAATCAAAGAACATGATCCATGAGAACATAACATTGGTATAATACATAGATTTTTGGCATACACATAAGTATAGAAAATCATTTCCTTAGTAGTTCAAGGATCATTTCCAAGACTATAATAATAGAATGAGTTCACTACATAATCCAACATTATAGTCAAGGTTCACTCCCAAGACTATCATAGTGGATAGAGTCCCATAATAAACTAATTTCAATCCCCATTCCATCCCTATTTTTCTCATGACATATCAAAATTTACCCAATACATTGTAGGGGGATATAGTTCCCACCCATAAAATAATGAAAATCAAACATATATGTTCTAAAAGAACATAAAACATTCATCATATCAGATTATATTTCAAGTAATGGGCTTCATAACCATTTTATAACATTATAACCTAATGAAAAGAAATAGGTTTCATAATCATTTAATCATTTCATCATATCATAACCTTTGAAGACATAAGTGGATTTCATAAGAATTTTATCAAGGTATAACCCATGGAAGAAAAATAATAATAATGGTATCCCTAGATCATATCCCCACTAAAGAATTTGAAACATAAAAGGTTGTCATATTATATGGAAAATTATTTTGAAAGATCACTTGGAACATTTTTTTACAAAAATAACATTTATTTGAAAATCACTTTTTTAAAAATAAAACTTCATAAAATATTTTTCAATTATTTTTATTTGAAAATAAAATTTGAAAAATTATAAATTATTATTTAAATATCATTGAAAAATTTTCTTGATAAAAATATACTTTCTACTTTGAAAAACACTTTTTAAAAACATAAAAATTATTCGAAATCCTTTTCTTTGAAAATAACCTTTGAAACTTATAAAAAAATATTTGAGAATAATTTAAAACATTTCTTGAGGAAAATATACTTTCCACTTTTAAAAACCTTTTTTTAAAACATAAAATATTTCAAAAAACTTTTTTATTTAAAAATATCCTTTGAAACTTATACAGGAAGTTATAAAAATCAATTAAATATTTTCTTTAGGAAAATATCCCATCACTTCGGAAAACATTTTTTTAAAACATAAAAAATTTTAAAATTAATTTTATTTTAAAATAAACTTTGAAAACTTATAAAGGAAGATTAAAATAAAATAATGGTCATTATATGGTAAATCCTATTCATCTTTTATATGTTAAAACAAATATTTATTTCACATTTTTGATAAAATACAAACGATCCTTGTTTTTGAAGATGACCTAAAGATTTATTTTAATTTTTTTAAAAAAATTATAACATGGGTAAAAAAATATTTGATAAATAAGTTTTTATAATGTTAAAATAATTTCAAAAACATTTTTATAAAACATTATTTTTGGAAGAAAAAGGGGTGCTCGACTGAAGAGTGAAATAAAGGTGATTTTTCTTAAAAACATTATTTTTAACACTTGAGTACATAAAGAGGGAAAAAGGTAGGTAAAAAGTTAATTCTCATGGAATAAACATATGAGAGGAAAAATAATTAGTTTATTAATAGATATATAATAATATTTCATCATTGTAAGTGTAAACATAAACAACCCCCCTTAACAATGAGATTGTATCTTTAAAAAATTACCACTTTAGTAACATTGATTCATAAGAACCATGAAGAAAAAAATTTAAATGAAACATAAAATATCATGATAATAAATAAATTCATGATATTATATGTCAACTGGTATGCACACCTCATAAAATAAAATGGGTTCATAACATAAAATATGTCCTAATGAAGATAAATTGAGACAAAAATTCCTTATTGCTTTGGTATGTTTTGAACCGTAAACCCCAAGAAATATAGATTATAAAATTGATAAGTAAATCCTGTTGAATTTAATAATAATAATCCTAAAGTGTATTTATGGTTAGTATATAAACCACATAAATGTTGAACCTGGTGAATGTTCTTTGTGCCATAGAGAAAATAAAATTTTGACGAAAATCCCTTACATATTGTATTGAATTCCTTTATAAGAATTAAAAATTACTTTATAATAAATAAAATCTCATTATAAATACATAAAATAACTATAATAATATATATCCTACCATATAAAATTTATTTGTGACCTTTTATTACCTGTTTATTAATAATTCCATGTTAAAGTCATGTTTTGGGAAATAACAACTTTGTTTTTTGTATTTGGTTTGATTTTTTATTTTTAGTCCTGTTACTTTTATCCAGATTAAACAATATAAATAATGATAAAAATTATATAAATATAATATATATTCATTATATATGTGTTTATAGTAATCTATAAAACTTAGAGACTGAAAATGAAATACACCGTTCATGAAGATGGTAGGTCATACATACGCATGAATGTTGTTTCCATTTTCTCAACAGATAAAATAAAAGAAAGGTAAATAATATATTACCACTAAATTATCATTTTTATTTCATATATATCAAATATATTAATTAAATATACTCTAATTACATTCCATTAAAATCATTAGTGAAAAAATCACATCGCTTCATGAGGCGGTAGTCCGCCATACACACGAATGACATTATCGTATCCCCAAAGGAATGGAAAGTAAGAGGGAATATGAGATATAATAATTATTTAAGTATAATTATTTTAAATTTATAATAAATATTAATTTAATCTATCCTTATTACCATCCGATTAAAACATAAATTAAAAACACATCACATTGGTTCTCGATACAGTAACCCGCTGTACACACGAACAACGTTATTATTTACCAATGGTTTGGGAGGTAAGAATATATATGTGGTATTATAATTACATATGTATAATTATATAATAATATCATATATAAAAATTAAATACAACATTATATCTATCAGTGATAGGTGGTGATGGAAAATGAATAACATTGTTTTGCAAGGCGGTAGTCTGCCGTACACATGAATGATGATTTCATATATCATTTAATGGAAGAGGAGAAGGTTTTAGGTTATTAAATTAAAATAATAACATATAAGTATATATAATATAATTATTTTATTATTCAAATTTTTTTTAATAATAATTTAAGGTGGTTGAGTAATAAATAAAATAAAATGCTCGGTTAGGGTCATTACCTCTTCTTTAGAAAACTTATATTGGTTTCCACCAAAAGGATTCATAGGTTGGATTTATGAAAAAAATAAGGCTTATAGGATGGAAGGCGATAATTTATTATGTTATTTAGGTAGGTTTTTTCCAAACCAAATGTTTTTGGAAGTGTGAAGAGAAAAGAAGAGGGGGTGGCCTCTTATATGTGAGGTGAGTGACACACTTGTAGTTTTTGAAAAGAAAAAGGTGTACCAACTTTTTTCACATGAAAAAGGTTAAAAATGGACTATTATATAACCTTATATGTGATTAAGTTGAAATATGTCCATAAAATGTGTTCTGTAAAAGGTTTTAGGTCATTTTACCCCTTATTTTTTAGTTTAACCCCTCGTAAACCCATTTTCACCTTAACCATAATAATTAATTTTTAATGTTTCTAATATTAATTATGTTAAAAAAGTAAGTTGAACTTATAAAATAATTTAATTATTTTCATTCCAAATATGTAATCTATTTTTAAAAATTAAATATATATAAGTGACAATTTTTAATTTAAAATTAATCTCGCAGAGGCGACGAAAAGTCAGTTTTCCATGGAGAAAATGTTCAAAAGTTTAAAAGTTTTTTTATCAAAATTTAATATAAAATTGATTAAAATGACATAAATTGGATTAATAGATATAAAAGTAATTTTTTTAATAAAATATTAAAATAAAATTTAACCTATAAATACTTTGAATGAAAAGATAGTCTTCCATAAAAACCAGGATTTCCACTGTTCATTGAAAAATTAATTTTTTCAAATAAATACCAAAAATTTACCATAAGATAAATTTCAAACATAAATTTCAAAAATTAAGATCATTTTTTCAAATAAATTTCTAAAATTGTAAAAAATAATTTTAAAATAAGTGCACAAAAGGAAAAAATATTGCCTTTTAAAAAAAATACTATTTTTAAACATAAAATTGGATTTATTATTATATATTTAATAGAAAAAATATAATATGAATATTGAATTTTTTTTTGAATACATAATATATGAATTTCATTAAAATAATTTTCAAAATTTTATTTTTTTTAATTTATAGAGGTAAAATTTGTTAGTGCGCATAAAAATAGTTTTTTAGAAAATGATTTCCTTTATTTTCAAATAGTTTTTATTTTTATTTATAATTAATTTGTCACCAAATAATTAATTTTATATTCATGTATAAAAAATATATTTTCATAATTTATTTAATCCTATTCATACTCATTATCCAACAACCAGGTGATAATTATCATATTAAATAATAAAATTTTAATATTATGTCAAGCTTCATTTAAAATTTGTCTTGCTTGTAACATAAAAACAAAAATCAGTGTTGAATGTAATAAAATCTTAAATAATTGTTGTGTGTAATGAAAAATATAAAAAAATGAATGTCTTTTATATTTTTCACAAAATCTCAGGTTGTTACACCAAAAGCGTGTTGAAAACTAATAGGGCCAAGAATCCAAAAGATCCTACCCTTCGAAACCAGCTTAGACACAAGGCACTAGTACTCAATGTAATTAACCATAATCCCATATGAACAAGGAAACAAGGAATATGAAATTTTTACATAAACTAAATGATCTACCCAAGCCTTATATCTCTAAAGTCATCCAAAATAATGGGATGACCCAACCATGGGTTACCCTCAGACATCTCCATACAAGGACTCTCTAAATAACCTAAGTCATATCTAAATGGATATTAGGTCCCCACTAAACACATAAACCTATATTTCACCAAATCCATCAATCATGGGATAAAAAATAGTCCCTTCTAAAGGTCATATGGAATCCACCATTCCAAGACACCGCTCTAAGGTCCTTGTACAATCCCGAGTCTAATCGATCCAACCAACTTCCGAGTTATACATAAACTATACAACATTACATGACTCCACTATTCACCATGTCTCATAAAAAACCAAAAAGATCGTAAATCAATATATAAATAAAACAGTTGTATCATTCACTCTTCAATAAATGAAAAATCTAGAAAGGGTTTCCAAACCTAGATCTCTCTCTTTCCCAAAACCATTCACAAGACTAAGTAAACACTATACACACTAAAGGTCTACCACCCTCATAGAGTATATCTTAAAATATAATACTAAATACTCTCATTAAGACTCAAAAGTTTAATCCATATATTAAAAAGTTCCAACCCCATAATCAAAGGGTTCACACAATCTTTTGAATGGATTTCACATCAACATAAGGCCTTAAAAGTCACATTTTAACAAAATTTTACATTTATTTTCCTATTAAAACACATACATGAAAACTTATAAATTTAAAAATATTTTAAAAACAACTTATTTATAAATGTAACATTTCAAACATTAACATATTATAAAGTTCAGAATTTTTAAATCCTCAAAGATGATAAGATTCAAATTTCAAGAATTTTCATAAGTTACCAAGATGCAAGATTCTCCGAGGCTTTATTAAATTGAATTTAATTCACAAGATAATAGGGAAATAACATTAAAGGTTGATTACTAACACTTTATTTAACCAATAAAATCATTTAATAATCCATATAGATTTTCCTTTACATCAAGGTATTATCTCAAGAATCAACCAAGTAAGATGCTACCATGGACTTATATAGAAAAATACCATATATGACACTGTTGAAACTTTAAATAAACAAACCCCTTTTATCAATAGATAGTCATAACCAAATTCATATACAAATACAATAGATATAAATAATCACAATATGATAAAAATCACAGGAAACTTTCAATTTACATTTATATACCATTCCCTTAGCACGATACATGTCATGTGAATCCCTACATGATTGAAATGATGCATGAATGACCCAAACATTATTTATATATTAGAACAATAGTATAAATCCAATCAACTAGTAACATCACAAAAAATATTTCTTACTCAAGGTGAAAACCAGATAAAATTTTAATAATTGAAACCCAAGAACAATAAGTTTTATCCCTGACAACTTGTGTTTCCACCATGCATATGTTGATCACTCTTAGGGACAATATCATTACCAAGGCCTTACTTGGTATGAATTCAAGGAATTATTTAACAATAAATTATATCTAAATACCTTTAAAGTAAATTGAATGAAAAAATTATTTAGTCTATAGAAATACAATTTGTTTGAGGTGAAATATGAAAATAATTTTATAAACATATTTCATTTCATTATAGAAGTGGCTAATAGAGAATAATTGAAGTGATGTATTTTAATGTTTGTATTGTGACCAAAAATTCACTCTAAGATAGTCATGTTTTATATTGATGATTATAAAAAATAATCAATTGAGAGATACTGTAGGAAAAGGAAATCCTTTGAAATAGTGGTAGGGGAAAATCTTATCCATATATGAATGGGTGAAAAATCTAGTGCTAGAATAAAATGGAAGAGGGATACCTACTA
Source organism: Viscum album (assembly GCA_963277665.1). Classification (NCBI taxonomy): domain Eukaryota; kingdom Viridiplantae; phylum Streptophyta; class Magnoliopsida; order Santalales; family Viscaceae; genus Viscum; species Viscum album. Next base: position 1,887,436,365 of record OY728132.1, read on the forward strand.
TCAGAGAAGCTAGGAACAAGAGAATAAATCTACAAGATTAGTTTCTTTTCCTCCCTAATGCAGTAATAAGGAAGGATGCTTCCAATGTGGTTCATTGGATCACATGAATTGAGATTGTATGGAACTATCTTGGGACTGTCTTAGATGTATTCAAATGAGAAATATAAAATATTATTATACTAATTATCTAAATTATGTTATTAGAAAAGGATCTAATACGTCTTATGCCTCTCATACCCAGATAACATGACCATGTTAGATGAGTTCTTGACTTTAGAATCGAGTGAGTTAGGGTGATTCCACCTCAATCGATACAAGCTTAGTAGGGAAGTAAGGATTCCTTAGTAAGGGTAAACAAGAAGCCATATAATATTGAGAAATGTGTCATGAATGACTAATAAAACCCCATAAGGGTGTGATATTACATCATTCTAAACTATAATATTATGAAAGTATTACTTGATATAGGTGTATCATGTTCATTCGATACTTCTCAAGTGAAAAATAAAATTGGGTTAAATGTGGAAATGATTCTGTACATGAGCAGCATCCAACCACCTATTTGGAAACTAATGTATAGGGGATTTAAGTGTGAAAAGTTATCTATAAGAATTGATAGAATATATTTCTTTTTGAAAATTTTCTATTTTAAAAATGGATATATTTTATTAATCCTAGAAATAAATTGATCAAGAGATTTCAAAGCCCATATTAATTGTTATGATTGGTGAGTGAGTTTTAAAACACTAAAGGGATTGAAACAAACATATAAAGGGGATTAGGATTTTAATGTTGGAAGTGTATAATTCTTTGAAAAAATGGTTAGAATTATCTCTTATCAATTGTAAGTATTAACCTTGGGAACTATTGATTAAATTAACTCTAGATATTTTTCTTCCATTTTATGCTGGTATCCTAATTTTTTTCCAAAAAACATCATTGGTTTTACCCCTAAAACAAAATTGGAATTTTTGATTGATCTCCTTAAGGAAAAAAAATATTATTTCACATCCATCATATAGAATAGAACCAATAGTAACATTAAATTTCAACCTCAAGTACAATCCTTTTTAAAGAATATTTTATACCTCTTTAATGATTTTTTGAAACTTGTATGGAGGTTTGAGAAAAGGGGTTAGGTGTTCAGAGGATGGGAGAGGCCTTTGGAGGTTTTTTGGTGGCTACATAGTTCCATAGACCAGCCGATGTGTTCCACTATGTAAGATCTTGACCTTTTCCAGATTTATCTCTTGTGAAAATTTTGCTACTTTTCATTTTCTTTAAAAGCCCTTGGTTGGAGTTATGACTTGGGGTGCATTTGGGTGGAGTTTTAAGAAAATTTTGGTTAAAGGGGACTACACATGATTGCATTATTTTTAGAGTAAACCGTGTGGACCCAGGTAGCGAGGGTCATATGGTTGGGGCGATATTTGTTAAACTGTATACCCTTGCCTAGAAAAACTGTGCATGCGATTTTATTTCACCTGAAAATTTATTTTAAAATACCATGAACCCCAAAAACACCCTTATTTCATCTTTGGATTAGGTATTAGAATTTTTGGGAAATTATATAGCTTTACAAAGGGGTTACAAGGTTGTTTGACCTTTTTTATTCAAGATTCAAATCCCAAATCGAAGATCTTCTCTTCTATTGGTAAGTAGATCTCATCCCGATCCTTATTTCTGTCTATTCTTTTTCTTTTCTTGATCCTTGGGTGGATTTTATCCTATATCTATTCAAATATAAACCATTTTGGTGATATTTTTATCTAGATTTATTAGATCTTGATATCTTTGATCATGGTTTAGGGATCTAGATCTATAACTCAGATATATGTCGTTGTGCTGCTTGGATTTTGGGGATTTCCTTTGATCAAAAAACCTTCAACGAATTAAGTTATGTGGTTTATAATTAAAATCATTGAGACTTGATTAAAATTAAGTGTATTTAATTGTATAATTTCTATTAGATGTTTATAAATCATGCTTTAGATTAAATTATTTAATTTGGCGAATAAATTAATTAAAAGAAATGTAGAATTGGGATTTTGGGATTTTATATCATGAATAGTTAATTGCTAAATGAATAATGAAGTTGTTGAGATTATTTAATTTGATTAATTAATTGTAGAATTAATTGATGGGAATGGTTTGGATTATGAAATTGTTATTTGAATAATTAATTTTAGAATTAATTATTGATATGTTGAAATTGTGAGTGAGATAATTAATTATGGAATTAATTATGGGATTTTGAGTTGGTGGAGAATATTGATTAATTAATTGTTGAATTAGTTAGTGGGAATGATTTACTTAATTAATTTGGAAATTAATTAAGGGTATTTATATGAAAAACTAATTGCTGAATTAGTAGTGAAGTTTGAGAATAATTAATTAGTGAATTAATTATTGGATGTAAAGTTGTGAAATGATTTATTAATTTTTGAATTAATTAATGGGATTTATATGGTTAATTAATTATCGAATTATTAACCAAAGTATTATGATTAATTAATTTGTGACTTAATTAATGGGATATACATGGTTAATTTATTGTTGAATTAATTAAAGGGTTTTATATGATTAATTAATTTGTGAATTAATTATTGGGATAGACATGGTTAATTATTTTTTGAATTAATTTAAGGGTTTTATCTGATTAAATAATTTGTGAATTAATTAATGGGATAAACATGGTTAATTAATTGTTTAATTAATTGAAAGTTTTTATATGATTAATTAATTGTGAATTAATTAATGGAATGATCGGTGAAACTACTATTGGTTGTGAAAATGTTGGCATGAAGTAGAACATGAGATAACCGGGGTGTGAGGAAGGGATTAACTAGGAAGACAAAGAGAGATTCTATTATTGTTTTATAAAGAACCATGTGAGCCTTCAAAGAATAATATTGCGTGAGTTTATGTTTTTTTCTTCTGAAGGACCATGTGATCCTTCGAAGAAGAGGACTGTGAGATATTTTGTTTATTTTTCAAAGGACTGCATACCATTTTGAGGGAAAAGACCGAGAGATATTTCCCATTCTTCTTAGAAATAATTTATGATTCGTTTTGTATTACTCACTTTAGACCCTTGAGGTTAGGGCCTACAATGAACATTACTTATGTCTGTCTAATTTAAATGTTTTATGTATTTGATAAATTCCATCTAAGAACCCAGATATTATTTTCAGGTATGTCTTTCCTTTTTATGTAGTTTTTGGGAAAAATGGATTTTCTTGAAATTTTTGAAGTACACGTCGTGTACTTTATAAGTACATGCTGTGTACTCTTTTCCTATTTGAAGTCATGTACTGGCTATGTCCGGGCCACACACACGGTGTGTAGGGGTGACATGGAGGATGATTTTGGCGGAGTGCAGAAAGACCTAGTACACGCCGTGTACTCTAAAAGTACATGCTGTGTACTTTTTTTTTCATTAAACGGAACAGGGTCGCACCTGATCTCCATAAACGTCTTCTTCTAGGTATGGTTCGACCAATAGATGTTGTACGACCACGAAACTTCTCTGGATTCCCGATCCTCCATCTGTTGGCCGATTCGACCGCCGTTGATTGTGTTGGAACTGTAGCGGTGAGTTCTTCCTTCTTCTTGAGTGTCATTCCTTGATTCTTCCTTTTTCTCAAGTTATCTTGGTTTGATCATTTTTTATGTTTTCTCAGATCTACGATGTTCAAGGGAGAATCAGGCATCGTGGATCAAGAATATCGATATCCTAGGATTGAGGTAGGTGGTTTGTGCCTTACCATTCAATGTCCTTGAGTTTTATGTGCAAATTCCACCAATACCCATGAACGGGGTATTGTGTGTTTACCTTTTTGCCCTTGTTGTTTTCCTGCCTTGCTTATATGCTTGTGTATAGGTAAATCAATCATGTTAGAGGAAACATTGTTGTGCTTGGATGTTTTTCCATGCTTTGTTCTGGTTACGACCTTCGGGTTTTGTTTGCCTTTGGCTGTTACACCTATTTCCATGCCTTATGACCATAGGATTAAGTGAGATCCATTACATGCTTGTTGCCTTGTAGACTATTTATCCAAGTAGCTCTATAGGTGTACTTTGTTTAGCCAAGTATCTCTATAGGTGTACTTTGTCCTTATAGCATTATTATGCACTGACTGGCACGAGGTTGAGAGAACCTGGTGCTATATATTATAAGGGATAGACCGAGTGAACTTCCTAGAGAGTCTTTGACATTATAGACTTCAGGAGGGTAGACCGACTGAGCTTCCTTAGTGAGTCTTAAACATTATAGGCCACAGGGGATAGACCGAGTGAGCTGCCCAGAGTGCCTTCAGATATTATAGACTATAGGAGGGTAGACCGAGTGAGCTTCCTCAGAGAGTCTTACTTTGTTTGAATATTTTTAAGTACCTTCCCAGGCTAGAGGAGAAATTGACTGAGTGAGCTTCCTCAGAGAGTCTATGGTATACCTGAGGCTATAGGAGGAATTGATAGAGATATATTCCTCAGAGAGTCTCTAGACCTTGGGGCTAAGAGGATTAGACCACACGATCTTCCTCAGAGAGTCCCTGACTACCCTAGACTAAACGGGGAATTGACCGAGTGTGCTTCCCCAGAGAGTCTCATAAATTTGTATGACCAAACCTAAGGGGTTAGGCTGAGTGCACTGCCCAGAGGGTTGTGGTACTTCTTAGATAAGACTAGAGGGGATGGCTGCAAGTACTTCCCAGAGGGTTTTACTTCTTGTAAATTGGTTGCTTCACTGATGTTGTTAGGTGTGGATTGATTATTGTTGTGTATCATCCTGCTTTACGGCTTACTGATTACTTCCTACTTCTTTGCTGTTGCTGTTTACTGCTTATTGTACTTTTACCTGCCATATACTCACTGAATTTTAGGAAAAAATCTTCAGGTGAATGCCTACTTGGATTTAGTCTCACACCCTGTTTGGGTCATGCTTTTGGGCCCAAACAGACTATGCTATTGTAGGTATAGACAAGGGAAATCGCCCTTCAACTTTTGGTACTTGACTGCTTGGAGGAGGAGAGCATGGGACCAAGCTTAGGCTTGTGATGCTGAGGAGCTGTTTTGTTTTCTTTTATACTTGTTTTGGTACTGTGGTGTTTTCCAGCATTATGACTTGTTTGGATGCTTTCCTAGATATGTATCATGCATTATTTCATATATACATATGTGCTCCAGTTTGTTGATTTAGACTTCCAATGTTTATATTGTCGGTTATTACTGCTTCCGTTATTGCATGTTTATTTTCCTTTTCTGTGTACTCTGCCAATGAGGGCATAGTTTTCCCACTACCACACCCAATGCCCTCGCTGCTAGTTGGAATCCTATGGCGTTTGGGGAAATGCACTTGAGGCCTTGTGGCGAACCGGATTGGAGACCCAGTTTGTTGATTTAGTCTTTCGCTGTTTATATTGTTGGTTATTATTGCTTCCATTATTGCATGTTTATTTTTCTTCTAATGTACTCTGCCAATGAGGGCATAGTTTCCCCACTATCACACCCAAGGCCCTCGCTGCTAGTCAGCAGCCTCTGGCGTTTGGGGAAATGCTCTTGAGGCCTTGTGGAGAACCTCCCCTTCAGCTCCTGAAAGGATGAATCACAAGAATCTGACCATAAAAACGTTGCCCCCTTCTTGTTCAGAACTGTCAACGATGTCTCCGTAGATGAAGGGGAGGTTGGCGTCAACACCGATACTAGTCCTGCCGGAGTTAGGAAAGGGATATACTATTTACTGTGATGCTTCAGGTATCGATCTAGGAGTTGTGCTTATGTAGGGAGATAGAGTCTTTGCTTATGGGTATCAGTAGTTGAGGCCACACGAGTGGAACTACCCGATGCACGATCTGGAGTTGGCGGCAGTTGTTCATGGCTTACACTGTTGGAGACAGTACCTTCTAGAAGAGCACTTTTTGGTTTTCACCGACCATAAGAGTCTCAAGTATATCTTCACTCAGCGTGATATGAATCTGAGACAGCGCAGGTGGGTCGAGTATCTTCAGTCCTTCGACTTTGATCTCGCCTATACGCTGTGAAAGGGTAATGCAGTGGATGATGCTTTGAGCATGAGAACTCAGATTTAGGCATTTCAATAGGCCAGTAGTGAGTGACAACTTATGGATCTGTTCTCTGAGATGCATCTGGAGGTGCGCGACAGACATGGATAGACTTTCCTTTCATCTGTGGCTGTTACATCTACACTTCTTGATTGGGTGCGGATGAGGCAGCTATCAGATTCAGAGGCCTTTGTCCTGCGGGAGAGTGTGTTAGGAGGGGACCCTCTTCTTGGATGGATAGTGAGCGAGGATGGGATCTTGAGTTTCCAGGGACGCGTATGGGTTCCAGCAGACATATGCGAGGATCCGATGCGGGATTTTCATTCCTCAGTTTGGGTAGTTCATCCTGGCATCACCGAGATGTATCATGACCTACATCGCCAGTACTGGTGGCCAGTTATGAAGAGAGATGTTGCTAGTTTTTTCATGAGATGTTCTACTTGTCAGTAGGTGAAAGCAGATCATCAGTGACCAGCCGTGATTTTTCAATAGTTAACCATTCCCGAGTGGAAGTGGAACGATGTCGCGATGGACTTCGTGACTGGGTTATCGATGTCACCTTGGGGGAGTGATGTTGTTTGGGTTGTCGTAGACAGGCTTACGAAGGTTGCACACTTCTTACTGATCAAGGAGACATTCAGTGTTGATGATCTGGGATGACTGTACATCCGAGAGATTTTACGTATATATGGAGTTACACACTCCATTTTTTCAGACATGGATGCGCATTTTACCTCTCGGTTCAAGCAGGGAATTCAGAAGGATTTGGGTACACAGGTACTTTTGAGTACAACATACCATCCCCAGACAGATGGCCAGCCCGAGCGCATGATCCAGGTGCTTGAGGATATGCTCCGAGCTTGCATTCTAGACTTCGTCGGTTCTTGGGAGAAGCATATACCTTTTGTGGAATTCTCCTACAACAATAGTTTTCAGGCGACTACTCAGATGGCACCATACGAGGCTTTTTGCGGTAGGCTATGTCGATCACCCTTATGCTGGCTGGAGGTAGGAGAGGCGGCTTTTTTGGGACCTCATCTTGTTCAGGAGACCTCCAAGAAGATAGAGTTGATTTGGAAGCAGATGTCTACAACACAGTCTTGACAGAAGTCTTATGCTGATCAGCAGAGAAGACCCCTGGAGTTCGAGGTCGGAGATCAGGTTTTCCTGCATGTCGCACCGAGGTTGGGACATAAGAGGATTTAGAGACAGGGTAAGCTTTCACCGTGGTACGTCGGGCCATTTGAGGTATTGGAGAGAGTTGCACCGGTTGCCTATCAATTGTAGCTACCTCAGAGGTACCGGGCTATGCACGACGTCTTCCACGTCTCTCAGCTCCGATGTTACTTTTCAGACCTGTCTCATGTCTTCCAACCCGAGGAGGTTGAGCTTAAAGAGGATGCGTTGTTTGAGGAGCATCCTATCTGGATTGTCTATCACAGTACGAAGGTTCTCCGAGGCCGGTCTATTCCTCTGGTACGGGTGCTATGGCAGCACAAGCGAGTCTAGGACGAGACTTGGGAGAGGGAGGCCGAGGTTCAATCGTAGTGGCCGGAGCTATTCGAGGTTTCTTCTTCTACGCCTCTCTAGGGAAATTTGGGGACAAATTTTCTTTAATGGTGGAAGTTTTTAAGAACCCAGATCTTCGTTTCAGGTATGTCTTTCCTTTTTCTGTAGTTCTTGGGAAAATGGAGTTTCTAAAATTTTTTGAAGTACACACCGTGTACTTTGTGACTACACGTCGTGTACTCTTTTCCCGCTCGAAGCCGTGTTCGGGCCACACACATGGTGTTTAGGGGTGACGTGGAGGCCGATTTTGGCGGAGTATGGAAAGACCTAGTACATGCCATGTACTCTAAAAGTACACGCCGTGTAATTTTTTTTCATTAAATGGATCGGGGTCGTGCCTGATCGCAATAAACATCTTCTTCTAGGCCTGGTTCGACCGAGAGACATCGTACGACCGCGAACCTTATCCAGATTCCCGAGCCTCCATCTATTGTCCGATTCAACCGTCGTCGATTGTATTGGAACCGCAGCGGTGAGTTCTTCCTTCTTCTTGAGTTTCATTCCTTGATTCTTCTTCTTTCTCAAGTTATCGTGGTTTGATCATTTTGGACATTTTCTCAGATCTACGATGTTAAAGGGAGAATCAGTCATCGTGGTTGAAGTATATCGATATCATAGGATTGAGGTAGGTGGTTTGTTCCATACCGTTCAATGTCCTTTAGTTTTATGTGCAAATTACACCTATACTCGTGAACGGGGTATTGTGTGTTTACCTTTTTGACCTTGTTGTTTTCCTAACTTGCTTTTATGCTTGTGCAGAGGTAAATTAATCATGTTAGAGGATATTTTGTTGTGCTTGGATGTTTTTCCATTCTTTTTTCTGGTTACGACCTTCAGGTTTCATTTGACTTTGGCTGTTACACATATTTCCATGCCTCGTGACCATAGGATGAAGTGATATCCATTACATGCTTGTTGCCTTGTAGACTATTTAGCCAAGTAGCTCTATAGGTGTACTTTGGTTAGCCAAGTAGATCTATAGGTGTACTTTGGCCTTATATCATTATTATGAACTGACTGGCATGGGGCTGATAGAACCTTATGCTATAGACTATAAGGGATAGATCGAGTGAACTTCCTAGAGAGTCTTTAACATTGTAGACTTCAGGAGGGTAGATCGAGTGAACTTCCTCAGCGAGTCTTAGACATTATAGGCCAAAGGGGATAGACCGAGTGATATTCCCATAGTGCCTTTAGATATTATAGACTACAGGAGGGTATACTGAGTGAGGTTCCTCAAAGAGTATTACTTTGTTTGAATCTTTTTAAGAACCTTCCCAGGCTAGAGGAGGAATTGACCGAGTGAGCTTCCTCAGAGAGTCTGTGGTATACCTGAGGCTATAGGAGGAATTGATTGAGATAGATTCCTCAGAGAGTCTCTAGACCTTGGGGCTAAGAGGTTTAGACCACATGATCTTCCTCAAAGAGTCCATGACTACCCTAGACTATAAGGGGAATTGACTGAGTGTGCTTCCCCAGAGAGTCACATAAATTTGTATGACCAAACCAGAGGGGTTAGGATGAGTTCACTTCCCAGAGGGTTGTGGTACTTCTTGGATAGGACCAGATGGGATGGCTGCGAGTACTTCCCAGAGGGTTTCCCTACTTGTCAACTGGTTGATTCACTGCTGTTTTGGGTGTATATTGATTACTGTTATGTATCATCCTGCTTTACTGCTTACTATTTACTGCCTACTGCTTTGTTGTTGCTTTTTACTGCTTATTGTACTTTTACCTGCCATATACTCACGGACTATTAGGCACAGATATTCAGATGAATGTCTACTGGGATTTAGTCTCACACCCTGTTTGGGTCATGCTTTTGGTCCCAAATAGACTATGTTGTTGCAGGTATAGAAAAGGGAAAGTGCCCTTCGACTTCCGGTACTTGATTTCTTGGAGCAGGAGAGCATGGGACTAAGCTTTGGCTTGTGATGCTGAGGAGCTGTTTTATATTCTTTTGTACTTATTTTGGTACTATGGTGTTTTCCATCATTGTGAATTGTTTGGCTTCTTTCCTAGATATGTATCATGCATTATTTCATATATACATATGTGCTCTAGTTTGTTGATTTAGTTTTCCGCTATTTATATTGTTGGTTATTACTGCTTCTGTTATTGCATGTTTATTTTTCTTCTGTTGTGTACTCTTCCAATGAGGGAATAGTTCCCCACTATCACACCCAAGGCCCTCACTACTAGTCGGTAGCCTCCGGCGTTTGGGGAAATGCACTTGAGGCCTTGTGGCGAACCGGATCAGAGCCTCAGTTAGTGGAATCCAGGTCGGGAAGTTACATTCCATATGAATTATGATAATGAATGGTAACATAGACATTCGAATTTATGATATCTCTTGGGAATGGTTCAGACTCTGGTGAGGAACGATGCAAGAATTGTGGATCTGGTGTCCATGTGAACTTGGGAGAAAATGTGGTTAAATGAAAAGTAGCTTAATAAATGTAAAATGTTTACCTTATTGTTTTATTTATTCTTTATACAACTATATACAATGTTATTGACTGGATTTGTTTTAGACATTTTTGGTGGTGGCCTACTGAGTAATACTCAAGCCCTAATTAGGATTTATGATTGGTACCCAAATGGACTTTATTTTTACAGGACAGGTTAAGGGAAAGAGCCTTGGATTAGATTGCTGATTGGGGATGAAGCGTGGATGAGAGAACTAGACATGTTTCAAGACTCACTTGGGAGTCATTAGAATATTTAATTTCAGATGCATTTAGACAAATTGGAACTTAATTTTTCATATCATGTTTCCCTTTCAGTTCAATAATTTATTTGTGGTTTTGGTTATCCTGTGACACTGGTATTGTTTATGATTATATATGCTTCCGCTATTTCTTATTTACTTCCACTCATGTTTTACTATGCTAAAATAGTGTATAGTATCCCTATGTCTGACTTAACATACCCTCATTGCTAGTCAAAATACTTTATAATACATGGAGGCATACATGAGGTCATGTGACAGTCTGGATCAGGGCACCAGTGTGTGACACCCTAGATGAGACGTTACAAAGTGGTATCAAAGTATTTTTCTTTTTTTTTCTTCATTTGGATTAATGTTTGGGGAAATGTAGATAGAAGACTAGGAAGATTCAGGTCTTATTAATGATCTTGTGCTTGGGACTTTCAAACCCATGTATGGGGAAAACCCATGTACTTAGGGTGGGATTGTTTTTATTGTTGTTTGCTATTACAGTTGAATATTTATTCACCTTGGGTGACATACTTTTTTTTTCGGTGATAATTATTGTTGAGATTTTTGAGAATTGAATCATGGCCCAGAATGAAACAAGAGTTGAGTCTTCATGAATCATTCTAGGCACTCATGAATATTTTGTTACATTCATCATCTTAGGAATGCACGAGAAAGAGTTTTGGGTAAGTTTTTAAACTTAAACTGTTTTCCTAGATTATGAGATTGAATGGAAAAGGTGTCTAATATGAATCTGAAAGTGGAAAAATGATGTAATAATATGGATAAATGGGTGTCTAAATGAGAATATTATACAATTATAATGTGGTTACCCTTTTTAATTGGGCCTAGGTGTAGGGTTGTTAAGGGTAGTAATAGCGTGTCAGTTTTGACAGTGTGGCGATGGTTGGGGAAATGACTTGTTGTGGCTTGCTCTTGTTTTCCTCTAACTTAATTATGATAAAGTTTTGTTTTTAGTCCTACGACATGTGTTTTGAATTTTAGAGATATACCTCCATGAAAATGATTATTGGGAGGATGACCGGAGGACATGGTTGTGGATGATCCTCTAGTGGTGGAACCTGAGGCACCGATAGTGACAGGGGAGGAAGTAGAATAGAAATTCTGAGAGAACTTCAATAATTTCACGCAACTGATGGAAAGTGACCGAGGGATGGTTGTAAAAATCATTTCTAATCTGATAAGGGAATTTCAACTGCAGCACCCTCTGACCTTTACTGGATAGGGTGGACTTGAGAAAGTTTAGCTCTAGATTGAATCTATCTAGACTATACTTGATAACTCGGAGACTCCAGTTGAGAATAAAGTCAATATAGAAGCTTAAATGTTGTGAGTTTAATAAAAATGTTTGTGGGACATATAGAATCAGGATGCAAGACTGGAATCTATATAATGGAAGGATAGTTAGGAGAAGTTCTTAAAGCAATTCTACCAAAAGATTTTGAGTTAAGAGAGATCATTTGAGTTCATATGGTTGACTTAGGGAAATATGTCCCGGATGGACAATGACATATGCTTCCTAGATTTATAGAGTTTTAATCTAGCATTGGCAGCATATGAGAAAACTGAAAAAAAAAATCAATATGGACTTAAGTGAGAAATTAAGTCCCAAGTGAATGTATTCATGTTGAAGAAGTTTATAGAATTGGAAAATCAGGCTCTCACTTCTGAGGGGAACCAGAGGGAGGCTTCTAGTAGGGGACATGTGTTTTTTGCTGGACGGTCTGAAGGTATGTCTCTTGAGAGCATAAAAAATCGTTATAGAAATTTTTCCTAGATTAGTGGTAGGAAGAATAGCCAGGGAGAAGGTTCTGTTACACAAGACCTTACCAAGGTGGTTTTCCAACAGTGTGGTAGGGAATGACATTTCTAGAATTATTTCCCATGAGGGAGGCTTCTTAGAGAACTTCTACTTAATTTAGACTTTATGGAACATAATGAGGAATCATTTTTTATTCCTGATCACACTTTTTCCAGGATTGATTGATCTTTCCAATGGGGATTAATGATTATATCCTTACTGTCTTATCACTAGGTTAAACCTCAATGGTGGGGAGTCCATTGAAGGTTTGACAATGGATGAAAACTCTATACTGTGATTTAAAAACTAGATTATCATTCCATATTAATTCTAGAAATAGATCCTTTCCACATGCCACCATTCTAAATGGGCTATCCAGCAATGTATTTAGAAAATTTGTAAGGAAATAAAATATCATTTTTGGTGGTCTTGTATGAATCAGGAATTATCTGATTATGTTTTGTGATGTATCATGTACTAATAGGTAAAGGATGAACACCAAATCTGAGATGGTATGTTACAGTTGATGCCCATACCTGTATGTAATTGGGAGAATATTTCCATGGACTTTTTTAGTCTATAAAAGAAAATTTAGAATCATGACACTATTTGGGTGATTATGGACTGACTCACCAAGTCATTACACTTCATTCCAATTATAGAGTCTAAAACAATAGAAGTATGGGTGAAACTCTATATTTGGGGGGTAAAAAATTACATGGAGTTATAATTTCCATTATCTTGGGCCAAAACCCCATATCAACCCCAGGATTTTGTTAGTCCATAAAATGATTCATTAGGAACTAGATGGCCCTAAGAATGGAATATCATTCTAAATGGATGGATAGTCATAATTCATTATATAGACATTGGATGACATGCTCCAAGATAGTGTTATATATTTTTATAGTTCATGGGAAGATCATTTATCCATAGTGGAGTTTTTATAGAATAATAGTTACTAGGATATGAGATATATGGATTCATTCTAGGCATTTTACATAATCCCATGTCGATCTCTACTTTTTTGGGTAGAAATAGGGGAAATTTCACTGATTGGACCTAGCGTTGTTTATAAGATGACTGAGAAGATTTATATTTTTTTTATAAATGTATGGAAGTGACATTGATTCCTCAAAAATAATATGTAGACCATCTCCATTACTAGTTATATTTTTTCATGGGTTATCATGTATTCTTTAAAGACTATATTAGGCTTATAAATTATAACTTAGGAAATAAAGGAAAGTTTTCTCTTAGGAACATCGAGTCATCTGAGATACTTGTCCATAATGGAGATGTGTCTTATCAGATCTGTTTCCAAAAATATTCAACTCAATTCATAATTTCTTTCATGTATCTCAATTTAAAAAGTACCAACCTGATTATATCCGTGTGATTTGATCATATCATTTCACAATTGAGTTATATTCTATATTTTCCCATGCACCGATATGTATCTTGGAAAGAAAAAACCATGTATTTTGTGGAAAATGTATTCCTTCGGTCTAGGTATTATGTAAATATGGTGATCGTAGTAGGATACCTAGGAATAAGATAAACTTATATTGGATTAGTGATAGAAATCTTTCAAAGAATTGCTAATCTATAAATTTCTAATGTTGGAAAGCCTAATGTTTGTAAGAATATAACACCCCAATTTTTGTTAATTCATTATTTATTGTATACTTTTTTGTGATGGAATATTTTATTTTATTGTTAGGAAATTTTTGGATGTTTCTGGAATGTTTTGGAGATAATTTTTAGGGTGCGTGATTAGGGGAAACCAAGCGGATTTCCCAAGAAACCAAACAAGTTAAAAAGGTATTTTGTATACAAGAAAAGAGTTAGTATATGATTTTTCTAAACCATTCAGCAACTCTGTGAATTGGAATCCTTTTAGGTTTTAGGCATTAACAATGTTGGTAGTTGGTTTTTAAAGAGTCCAACCTAACCATGTGGCAACATTAATTAAATGTTAAAATTGGATTTTGGACCTAAAAATTCACTCAAAATCCCATTTCATCCTCACTTATCTTAATCTCTCAACCCTTATACCTAATCAAGAGGATTTTGGCATTATTATTCCTTTTATAGCTCTATTTTGATGCATCATTGAGAATTTAATATAGGAAATCAAAGGTAATAATTTTATTCATATTTCTTCTTCTAGATCTTCCCATTTTCACTCGAATGAAACACTAGAATAGGGGTTTCATGCCTCTATCTAGGATTTGAATCATGTTTTGTTAATAGGTATTTGTGATTCAATAAACAAAAATTAGGAGGAACCTATATTTACCTAGTTTATTGTGTGACTGTTTGAGAACATAAACTATTTGAGGTAGGTGAATTCTCTCTCTCTAATTTCTCCTAGAACATGAGGTCTTGGATTTCTAAATTAATTTTTTAATTGAAAATATTATTCAATTTCTTATTGGAAAAACCTTTTTTAGTTTCATGGATTTAAATTGGAAATTGTGGGTAACACCCCAAATGATTTTGATTAAATGATAAAAAAGAAAATTAGTTTCTTTAAGAAATGTTAGGTGTGAGACTTTGACATACACATGGTTAGAATGAGTTAATTTTGTAAATATATGGGGCCTTTTTTGGTTTAGACTAGTTCATCAATGAAAAGGGGAACATTGTTTCATATCTAAGTGACGACTTGAGTATGGAATAATAGTTTTTCCACTTAAGAGTTTTATTTTTTCAAAGGAAAGTTGCATGAAAGGGTGTGTGAGTTATGTATTTTGATTTCCATAGGGATATAATTTTTACAATATTCTTTATGTAAAAATTTGGTAAAAACCATTTTGAAATTATTTCATCGTGTTTTATATAAAATTTTTAGCTAACTTGTTCTTATCCTAAAATAATGGGTGGGAAGTCTTGGAAATTTCCTATTGAGTTTATATACTCACTCACTTTATATGTACATTGGTGTGATGAAGATGTTATTTATCTCGATACATGTAAGGGGAATATCTCATACTTTACTTGTGTAGCACTGTGATGTTATAGTAAAGGATGATGGGAGACATATCTTGGGAGATGGTCTAATTCTGATGTCTATAGTGGTTTCACCAAGGTTCACCAAGCCTTCAATGTCTTTGGATTTCCGAATTTTTATTTTGTATCTCCTTCAAATGTTACTCAAATTTCATTTATATATTTTGGATTTTGAGTTGTATTGGTTTACTTTCATGAATAATATATTGTCTTGTCATTATTTTCAATACTATCTTTCATAGGTTGTGTATGTGTGTAAGGGAAAATCATCCCCTATTGTTTTATTATTCCCTAGGAATTTATTGTCAACATTTTTTTTCTAAGGGAACATCACCTAAGGTCAGTAGCACCTTAGTTCTACCCAAGACAATGGGTCAGGGTGGGGATGTCACAATGGTATGATTTTTATGATGTATTACTATGTTTAGGAATCAATATTAAAAAATTAGAGTATTATTTTTTTCCTCCTTCTAGGAAGACTTTTACTGGATGTGGTAGGTTTGAGTTATTAATTTTTCATTATATGTTCTGAAGTTGGAGATTTTGGTGGAACCCCTAACCAAAAACTTTTCATCTAGAGAGTTCCCACTGGTGGAAACTATCTTTTACTCACCTCCTCTAGTGAAGTGATATCCTTATATACTAGGATGAGGTTAGCAGGTTGTCGTTTAGTCAAGATTTAAATGTTGAACTTGATTAGATCATAGAGGCTTATATGTTCCCTGAAGAGAAGCAGTCATTGAAATTTTTGGTGGGATTTGTCTCCCTTTACATTTTATGAGTTTAACTTACCCTTTTAGAGATTAGGTCCATTAACCATTGAATAATATAGTTGGTTTTAGGTGCTATGTGTATAGAAAATAAATTCAATACTAAGGAATATGAAAGAATTCATGTATGCTTTTAAATGTAAACCCATGTTCATCCATTGTAAGGAAGTATATATATATATATATCATCATGTATACTATAGATAAAATTTCAAGTGATAGCTAAGTGGGATGAAGAAAATTATTGGGACATTCATGAAACTTATAGAAATAATTACAATTAATAGAGATACCATAATCAGTTTTTATTGATATTAGAGTACCGACTCTCTTCCCTTATATGAGAGAGGGTCAAAATGGTGAGGTCGACTTAGTTTTCTGTGAAAGGAACTTCTCATGAGATGAACTTGAAGGATTTTAAATAAGGTATAAATCATGAAAACCGCACCCCTAGGTGGATGGTGGTTATATCTTGATGTTCATTCTTAATTCCAGGATTCATATCCTTATAAGAGACCTCCCTTATAGAATGCTAACCTCAATGTGGTATGTCCACTGAGACATTTTTGTAACTTCCCATAATATTTAAACTTATTCTATACATTGGATAATGTGGTTTCCTCATGAGGTTATGGAATTTGATTTCTCAGGTAGGTGTTATCTTAGGGTCAAGATCTAATAGAGCAGGGTCATTTGAATGGTCAAGATCTTCCAATTGAAATTGTGGTGTAATGGGATTTCTGATGGGAATCTTTGTGAGACTGAGTATTTTTGGGAGTTTTATGTTCTTTCTAGATGCACTCGTCAGTATCTCCCATGAAATATATACAATATAAAAATTAATCTATCATTGTTAATGGATGTGAAATTAATTGTATATTAGGGTATAAATGGAGTAAGTGGTTTCAGGGGGATTTGGGAAAATGGACCATGTTTCTCTTATGCCAATAACTAGTGAATTTAGTGTCTTTTATTTTATAGATGAACTCATTAGTACCTCCCATTTTCTCATTTTCAAGGTCGAAAAGGTCTTAATTTGAGGAGAATGTTGTGACCTTGGTTCTACCTTAGCTAAAATTATCTCCATTTTGTATTTTAGAGTCATGAGGCCTCCCCATGGATAAAATAGTAAATTTAAAATAGTAGATGACCTCAAAAAAATTACCCATTGGTTTATTTGATTCCAGGGCATAGTGTTTCACCACAGGCTGAGCCGATGTAAAATTATAGGTATGGAAGGGCCTTAATAGATATATATGAATTAGAGAAATATTCTTCATCCTACATATGAATATTCTAGGGGATTTTGTTTTTAGTTTAAAATATACTCCCAAATAGGAAATACGAGGCCATGGTGGCTTCCCAAAACATGGGTTTTACCATATGATAGGTATAATTTTTTTTCTCACTTGGACCCTTGGGTGTTCCCTATCATGGTTGCAATATTGGGTTAATTAATTAATTAATTATTTTATTGGTTAATTATTATTTTTTAACTTAGTAATCCTCTATTTAAAAATTTCATTCCCCAAATCCTTTAGTTATCCACAAAACCCCCAGGATTATAGAGTTTCATTATTTAGATAGGTATTGAGGTTTGAGGAGTGGGAATTAAGGAATATCTTTGAGCTCGATGAATGAGATCGAGGTGGGATCTCCAATGATGCTAATATAGATGTGTTATTCTATAGAAATCATATCATTATTGAGGTAGGGGTATGTGATTTATCTTATTATTTTTTATTTTTGATTACTCATTTGTATTATTTAGGTAAATTGGATTCCTTAGCCTTTCTAGATGATGTTTTATTCATATATATTTCCTTGTTATTCATGATCTTCTTCTTTTTTATGATAATATTATACACCCATTACATATTTGGTGATATTTAATTTTCAATCATTATTAAAACATTGTTCTTTGTGGTGGTGATTATTGACATGGAAAAAATTATATTATCCACCTTATCCCTCTTGCTCTGTCTCTCCATTATTCTCCTTCTATTCATCCTCTCTCTTTATTCCTCTCGCATAAAGATGTCGGGCCAATCCTTATCTGGTGGAGAAGTAACATAGTGTCTCAATAGGTAATACATTTTTAGGGAATGATGAAGTATGATGTGGATAGAGCGATGATGGAAATACTAGGTGATGAGGAGGACTAGCCACCATCGCTGTCGGTGGATTGCTAAAGAATGGTCAACTATATCATAGAGGATGACTCATACTGGAGGGCCAACCAATTCATGGATAGTTGTGTATGTGGAATAACTGCCCCCATCCTTGCCTAATTTTCAGGTGGGTGGTGTTCCAATTTTTCTCAACATGGTTGGCGAGGATTTTGTGTGTTCATGTTGGATACAGAGGATGAGGGTCAACATGGTACCTTTATAGAGTTACGACCTATGGGTGTGATTGAGTCCCACCATACCTATTTAGATGACCCAACCCCGCTTGCATCTAGGAGAGGTGTGTGATTTGAGACTTCTTAACCTAACATGACCCAACACACAATATGCGAGTACATTCACCCATTCCAGGGGGGCATGAGTGAGGTTAACAAGCCTCAAAGCAGCACGCCCTAATGACCACCACATGACCTAATGTCTTTCCTACATGAAATATTCATAACTTATTCACTAAATATATATCTTGGACAAATAAATTGACTATACTATGCCTTATTTCACATATATCATAATATTTTATTCTGTTCAACCATTCATTTTCATTTATGAGGCAATATTGGTAGCCATTGCAATTAGCTCTGTAGGACTAATGATTGAGTTTAGGCATGATGAACAGTGTGTTATCAAGTTTGAATAGCCCTAGGAAATATGTAGATATTGTGAACATGGACCCCCTTATAATTTTATGGATACTAGGGTGTAAGATCCCCCCATATTATTTTAATGAGTTTAACACTCCCCCATTATAATAAGAATTCCCCCCACCTTCCTAGGGCATGGGTTCCTCCACAGCAGTACCCATGAGGTTATGTGGGTTTGATGGTGTTGATATTTTAGATACTTGATCTTTAGTTTGATATTAATGGATTTGAGTGTGTAGTTTTCCCTAAACAGATGAGAATGATTTAGTGGTGATTAGGCTCCCTGTTATGGATTTTTGCAGTGGCACAATAGTTATAAAGGTTTAGCAATGTATACTTTTTTTAAAATGTGTGATTTCTCAGCACACTAGGTTTTTTTTGAGATTTATTATTTAGATATATCTCAAATATAGGATTTTTAGACTCTAAAATGTTCCTAGTTCACTTGTTTTCTCATATGTTATGAATTTTTAATATTGGATTTGAGATGATTGGGACCCTCCTTGTATCCTTAGAACCTCTTGTTATGAAGCATATCTAATTTATTCATCCTTTTCTTCCTCTTATTTAATATATAGTATAGGGATATTTGATCTATCTTTTTGATATGTTATTTCTTGGTGGGTTTTATATAATCATACAAGGTATATTTATAATCACCCCTGGAAATTCTTTTTCCCCATGAATTCCATGTCTATGTAGATGATGGAAAAGTTCAAAGATGGTCTTGGAAGATATAGAGATGTTAATTATTATTTAGAGATGAAACCTGGTGATTCCTAGTTAAATATTATGGAGTTTGGTGTTTCATATTGGTTTTGGTAACCATTTCAAGTGAAGATAATTCCATGGGTACCTGTAGATAGGAGGAGCTTCCCTACATATTTTATTTTTGGGATTCATAGGTATGTCAAATGTATAGTTCCCTGGTATTTTCCTTCATGGTTATATATTTATACTTGATGTATCATGAATGTGATGTATACTACTCAGTTGATTATATATATACATACATATAGTGTTTCTATTTTTTTATTCATTAAATATATGTATTTTTTATAGAATTATATAGGAAAATTCCTCACATGTTGTAAGGTATTCCTAATCGATGATAGTCACTAGACCCTGACCTATTATAGGAAGGATTGGCATGCCACTCTCAGATTACCATCATCCCAGGTAGGGCCACATTGGGTCATATCATGTCATGATCATTAAAAATTTATGAAAGTGATGGTGGATGAAAAAATTCCATGGAATGTAGATTTAGTTGATATTAATAAAGAAATAAATAAAATCATTAATTATTTAATGAAATTACAGAAAATTGAAATGGTTGAGCTCTAAATCCCAAAAACCTTAAAAATTGGGGAGAAAATTCAATGTTTGAAAAAAATAAATCTTAAAATTTTATCATATAGAAGAAGTTTGAAAATAATGATGAAAAATAAATATTTGAATGTTATCCCAACTAGGTTAAATACCCTGATGGGGGGGGGGGGGGGTGAATCAGGGTATGATATATTTAAACTGAATCCTATTTGGATCTTATTTCATCATTGAACAAAACACTCCCCTCCATTACCCATAAAAATGTATGGCATAAATAAAATCATGCATGAGACAATTTTTTTTACTTGGTTCACTCTCACTAGTCTACATCCAAGGAGCATATAAAGGAAATGTGCCTATGTAAAAATTTTTCTAAAGAACAATACTATTTAATTTTTTTTGTAGCGGACTCAATATCCCTCCTAGTTTAAAACCAATATCAATTTGAAGGATCATTTCTCTCTAACTAAAAATTCATTTTTTTATGCTTCAAAAAATTCACTTTATGAAAAGTGAGAACTAACCAAGACAAATCTCAAAAAAAAAAACAAGTAGAAGGGGTCTGATCATGGATCCCAGCTAAGGACCAAACCCACCCAAAAACTAAAGGGATGAAACTGGCCCTAAAACACATCCCTTTACAACCCTGCACTGCACCCACATCACACGTCCATACTGATCCTCATGACACAATGCCATTGATCACCAATGCCTCTCTAGAAGCTAAGAATCCACGTTGGAGCTGTGCAGGGATCCATTGTGAGATCACCATCAAGCCGCCTTTAAACTGTGCACCTAACACACCTTCATAGAGATTACTACACCTCAGAAGGAATTAGCCAAATGATTCCATGACCACCACACTACCAAGAATGAGTCACCTAGGAAAAAAAATTACCTACTAGAGGATGCGAGTCAAAGGAATTTTCACCCAATGAGCCGTTGTGAAAGACAAACCAAAATAGACGACTACCTAGAAAAAACTAGAAACCAAACACAGAATGAGTGGGAAGGATAGAGAGAGGAATGAGAAAAGGGACACAATTGGAACCAAGAATTCCTGAGGTCTCCATATACAACCATGTAATGGCCTAGGAAGAAAGAGACAGTCCTTATGAGTTCTAAATCCAATGAAACCAACCATCCAAGATCCAGACAAAAAACATTGAGCACACCTAAGACCAAATCTGCAGAACTCTCCTCATGAAGGCACCAGATATTCTTAGATTCCAGAAGAAGGAGCCATAAAGGGATAAGGATTTTGAGGTGGGCACCAAAATCTATCACCGCCAAGAGGGAAGAGGGAGGGAGAAGAAGTGGCAGGAGAAACCAAATCCACTAAGACGTCGCTCACAGTGCAGCGCCCCTTACGGGCTCAAAACACTCATTACTCTATCAAATGAAGTGTGTTCACTACTCCTTCAAATGATTATTATTTTGATCATTTGAATCAATACATTTTACACCATATTTGGTGCATCATTAAGTTTCAATTTCATCCACTTGATAGAAACCACTTTTACACAAACTTATTGGGAAATACCTTATAGTTTGCATATGATTTACTTTTTCAAAACTTGTTTTCCAATTTTCCTTAAACTTCACAATTATTCAAAAAGCATTTTTCTTTCCCAAAACCCATAACATTCAAAAAACTCACAACTTTCAAAAAAACTCAAATCCTTTTCAATACTAAAAAAATTAGGAAAACATATGTAGCTCTTGAAAAAATTCTTTTATTCATGAAACTGATTATTTTATGAAAACCTTCACACAAGAGAAATCCTTATCAAAAGGATTTTTGGAATTTAGAGCCATTGGATTTTCAATAAGGCTTCCTCTCTTAAAATGGGGGGGAGGGGGGTATTCACCTATTTATAGACATTTTTCCCCTTCATGAAACTTACAATCTAACCAATGAATTTTCATGAAAGTATTCATATTTGTCTGAGAAACTCCATGTCTTCATGAAACTTCAGGAACATATTTGGTTTTTGAAACTTCTCATAATTTCATAACATGCCTTATTTCCTTCATGCCTCATCTATATTTCATGAATATGAAAACCTTCAAAAATTACCAAACTTTTTCAAAACACTATAATTTCACGAAACACCAAACTTTCATGAATTCCATGCCTTTTTCATATTTTCATGTGATAGTCCTAAAAACCAAACTTTCACAAAACTTTTCTATTACTCCAATTTTTGGACCCCTAAAATTTGGGAAACACCGGAAAACAACACTACCTTGTACACATAACTTTTTGAACCACTTTGATAACTTCTATAACTTTTTCTTGGATATTTTTCAAAATAAGTTTTAACATGATGGAACTCCAAAACTAACACTATCAATATTCTTTGTCGACAAACACAATCAAACAAAAAATACTGCAAAGATATAGTAAGGTATTTTTAACCAATAATGAAGATGAAGTGTATATAGGTAATACTCTTGATTTTTTAAAATTTATTAATAAAGTGGGTTCTTTGGGAAAATTTTAGGTATAAAATGATGGTTTTGAAATACATCATTTAGTTTAAAAAAATAAATAGAAAAATAAAAAATAAAATGCAATAAAGCGTGAATGAAAATAAGCATTGGTAGAAGGGGTTTTGAAAGACATAATCAGTCTATGTATGAAGAAAGGTGAAAAAGTAAAGATGATGGATTTCGATAAGAAGATCCTAATAGGAAACATGGATTGAAAGAAATTTTTTAGTGCTTTATTAGTATATGATTAAAAATATTAATTTCTCTAGAGAGTTATATGGGGATGTTCCATATTGGAATGAGGACATTCCATTATCTATAAATTTTTCCACATGAATACCGAGGTTGGGGCTATTTTAGAAATGATATTAAAACTTCCTATATAGAGGAAACATGACTCATTCCAATGTTTCCTATTTTTTTAAAAAATATAGAGAATTTCATGGGTATCCTCAATTTATAGCAAGAATTATAGTAAAATTTTAAGGATTTGTGTATGTAGTTCAGTTATTTGGGAGTCTAACCATTGAGTTGTGTCAAAATTTCGCATGGGGCCACCCCACTTTGGAATAATACTTTGAAAAAAATCTAATTATAAAAATAATGTTTTACCCTCACTCATTTGTTTACACACATCATTATTTTCTTCCTCTATTATCTCTTTTTAACTCTATGTTCAATAAAAATTTCAACTATGATCCAAGGGGGATTCTTTTTAGTTCATTATTTTTCTTTTAATTTCATTTTTCTTTTATTTTTTATTTTCTCATTCATTTATTTTACTTGTTTTTTCACTTTATTTTTATTCTTTTATTTTTCTTTTAATTTTTTTCATCTTTTTTCTTTTTTTCTTTTTTTAAATTCCTTTTATATTTTTCCATTTCAATTTTTTTATGTCATATATTTTTTTATTTATATCAATATTTATTTAATATAATTTTTTTCTTTTTTAATTATTTTAATTTTAAAATGATATTTAATTTTTCTATTTTCTATTATTTTTAATTTCCTTTATTCCAATGTTCAAATTTTAAGATGGTGCTAAAATGTGAATAGTCTATGGAATAAAAATATAGACCGGTGATGATTGAAAAATACCAGATTGATTGGTATCATATACTGAGGGTATGTTTAATGGGATTTCCTCACCAAATCAACTAGGAGATCCTCTATCTTTTTGTAATCTATGAGAAAATGATGCCACTCCTTTCTATTATTTGAAAGAATCATTTAATGTACTTCAAGGGCCTAGTGTATGCTACACTGAAAATGGAGTTTCTAAATTCCTTGTATGATGCCTTTTCTAAATCCAGTGAAGATGGAGAGGTTGATGGGATATACATTTAACACTTGACCATTTATCCCAAATCTAAAAAAATGATCATTCCACTATTGTGGATATATTTATCGACAACATATACCTTACATAAGGATGATTGTAATACAAAAAAACTCATTATATAGTTCACTAAGGGATGGATGAAAAACTAAGATGCATATGAGACATAGAGTCCAAAGGAACAAAGACTATTCTCACCAATCCATAGATACCTCTATTAGATCATGACTATTATTATATTATTTAAAGGTGATAACATAGAAGTTTATATAAATTAGAAAATTATATTCATATAATATATAGAGGAAGGTACACAAATGGACACTGATTATTTTATAATACAACATTTTATTATTATGAAAGCAATAAACCGAGGGTTATCTTGTTTGGAGTTATTTCACCCAAATATCTAAGTTCTTGGGTTATGAATCTATGTCAAAATCATTTTACTCCATAGGTATGATTGAGGCAATGGACAAGGAGTTAATTCATAACTACTAGATTCATCTACCAATAGTTCTTAAGCCTTTGTATGGGTAGTAGGGGTACGAACACTATAGATATGAGATGAATCATTTAGAGGAGAAACCTCAATAGGAAGAGGATATGGAATAAAAACCTTAGTTTCACTAGATACATTTGATAACTAACATGATATCTTGATCATAACGATAAATCATAAAATTTTAGTACCTCCACCATTACAAACATAAACTAATGATATGAAACAATAAATTATAGACAAGATTGAGGGAATATTTCAATCACATGGACTATAGGTCTTAGAGGATCAAATAAATTTAAATTAATCCATCCTGATAGTTAAATATGTTAGAGATTCAAATATATAATTTTGTGGCGGTATTTTGTAAACAAACACCACCACTTCTATCAACATATTGATAGCCTAGGAGCTAAATAAAAAATTCAAGGAAGATCACTTTATAGTTCTCTTTTCAAATAAATGAGTGCATTCACTTTATTTTTATCTTGTTTATAAAAAAACCAACTCATCTTATCATTCAAGAAACCTAAATGAAAATTATAATCAGTAACGTGGTAATGTACTCAGAATATAAAATCTAATATCTTGTAAGATCTAACAGTTAGTTATTACTTTGTTTGATCCAAAATACACATTTTTATATGAATGTCTATAATTGTTAATAATGTTAGATATATTTCTTTAAAACTTTTTGTTATTTTAGAAACTTATATTAACATCCTTTCTCATCATTGTTTTCTTCTATTTGAATTCCAAACCGGGTTGGAATTATACCCCTTTTAATTAATTTCTTTTCATCTCCTTCTTAAGAGAATATTGGGACATGATATGAATTTTAGAATTTATTGTGATTTTATATCTAGACTATTATAATTTTATAAACCTTATTAAAATTAACAAGTCATTTTTTATAACCTTTATGAACTATAGATCCCTTATTTTCTCATTGAGAAATTTATAATATCATATTTCTACATTCACTCATATTTTTTAGTCTCTGTGTGGGGAGTGGGGGTGGGGGTTAGTATTTCACGAAAGAATTTTTTTGATAAAGAGTGAATTGATAATCCAAAATATTTTATTTTCATAGAAAATAATTTCAAATTTACAAAATTTATTGATAAATATAAATTTTCTTGTTCAAAAAGTTAATATATTTGGTGGATATTTATGCAGTAATTTTTTTCATTTATGTATACCTATTAAATTATCAACTCATTAATTAAGGAACTAATAAGTTTTATACGAATATTTCAAGTGGAATTTATGATATATAATTATTGTGTTGGGACATTGATCTTTTTAGGATGTGTACATTGTTTACATGGGGAAATGAAATGTGAAAACCCAGATATTTTTAATAATAAATCAGTTTCATGTTTTATTAATATTCATGTTATAAATATATATTTATTAAAGAAATAAATATTTTTAGATAAAAATTTATTTAATTTCACAAAAGATGATAATATATAATCATTATACATTTCAAATTTTTATTAATTTCTTCATAAAATAAATTATGTTTTTTAATGGTTAAGTATATTTACTTAACATGTTTTTTTTTATTTCTTCCATTTAAATAATTATTTAACTATTAGATATTTATTCTAATTCTACCCATTTATGTTGATATTTATTATTTTTATAGTCTTAAAAATAATTACGACATGGTAAAAAACAAGAATATGATTTTTTATTTGAAAAATAAATATATTTTTTTTCAAAAAATATATTATTTTATTATATAATGAGTTTTATATTAAAATTTATTATTTTATAATTATAGAATGACTTAAAAAAATTAACAATATATCTTTAATCTTCATGTCAAATTTAGGTGGAATGTATTTTTTAAAAAGGGTTATAAATAATAAAGTAAGACAATGAGCTAGTAAATGTGATGTATAATTGTTATTTCTGATTAAAAATTATACTACAAGATTATAAATGATATTTTAGTTTTAATTTATATTTTTCTAAGTTTTAAAATATTTATTTTAAGATAAAAATATTTTAATTTAATGTTGTTATAAGTTGAGTGATACATTTGAATTCAAATTCCTATTAAAATAGGAGTTTGAATTCATCTGGAATTTGAATTGTTATATTATATTTTTATCTAAAATGATGTAGAACATTGTAGAAACCCATTTAACATGTATTACATGGTAATATACTAATAGTACCATATAAATATTATTCAACTAATACAAAATAATTATTTGTGTGAATATAAATGCAAAAATATTTATTGATGTTGACACATTTCTTACATAGGAAAAGTAAAAATTAATGGTTTAAGTCATAGGATTGGGAAATGGAAGAATAAAATAAAACTAAAATATTAAAATTTTATTACCAATATATTATTATAATATAAATTTATGAATTTAAAATTATATAACAAGTTAATTATCCACTTTCTTTACCAGTACTAGCACAATGTAAGAAGAGTCCAAATTCTGATCTTAAGAATGATATCAAGATATAAATGGGAATAAATAATTTTATAAATTGTTTTAGGATAAAATAATGATGAATAATAAATTATATATATGTTATTAATTTATTTGAAAATAAAATTATCGTATAATTTTCCCAAACGCTTACACCGTGCTGATATAGCACTTGTACAAGGAGGACAAAAGTAAAAAATGGCGGTTTAAAATATTTACAATGATAAAGTTTAAATGAATTATGTAATTTAATATTTTTTTAAAAAATTAAAATTATAGGTAATAAACTATTAAAATATTTAAATTTTAATTCTATAGTTACGTTTGGAATTTTAAAATCAAATTAAAAGATTAACCCTGAAAATGAAAATTTTAATGGTATTTAATGTTAAAAATGATTTATCAAATTATTTAAAAATCATAAAACTTATCATGAAACATATTTGGATGATTTATTTTATAAAATATATTATCTTATCCATTTATGAGTTACTTTCCTCAGAAAAATTACGTTTTTAACCCTTAAATATTGAATAATTCTGAAAATGATACGAAATCTTATCTATAATGGGAACTCATTCCACCCTTTCCTAAAAACATATAAATATTGGTTTTATATAAAAATTCCACAAAAATAAATCTCAAGACATATATTTTCACATTTATAAGTCTCTATTGTAGCCAAAATTCCCTTCTCTAAATGATTTATACTCAATCCAAAGGTTGTGAATTGACGAGCAAGGTAAGGGTTCCTAACTCAATATTTTCTTTATTATTTACCATTTTACCTAAAAAATCTTTTTAGACCTATAATATTTATCTTACATGATTTTTTATATAAGTTATAAACACATTTTGATCTATTTTTTAAGATACATCACTCATTCTATCTCATCAAACCCCTTTCATAAGTTGTTATCATGTCAAACTATGAATTTCAAATTATGTGTCTTTTATTTTACATTTTCTTATTACCCTTTAAGAAATATGGGTTACCTTTAAAAGTAATTTTGAAAAGTATTATAATTTAATTATGAAGTTTTTATGAAATTGTAATATTTATTATTTTTTCATTTCTTTTTAACTCGTAGAAAAAAACATCCACCCATGGTGAAATTAAGCTACCTAAGTAAACAAAAATGTTTATTTATAAATTAATACTTTCATGGATTTTATTAAAAAAATATTTTATGATATAATATAATATTAATACTCATGTGATGTATTATTTTTGATTCTATAATTATAAAATAATAAAGTTAGTCATGACATTAAAAGTAAACATTCAAATTTAATTTTAAGCATCTTAAGTAAGCTTTCTGAGGATAATTTTTAAAATTTAAACTAATAACTATAATATTGAAATTGTTTAATTTTTTAATAAAATAAAATAGATAAATTTACAATTTTAGAGGTTATGTAACCATTGGAAAATATTTTTTTGACCATTACAATTATACTAAATCTATTTTGGAACCATGAACTAGACAACCTCAAAATGATCTACACATGAAAAATTAATCCAATAAATAGATAATACATGATAATAAATTAATAATGATGAATAATTATCGTTATAATAAACATATAAAACGTTTTTAATCTAGTAAATAATTAATATAATTTATTAATTTAGAAGTTAGAGGATGTATAGAGCAAGATGACACTCAAGGTAAGGGGATTCATGACTCAATTGCCTTTCATTAAGTTTATTGATGCCCACTAAATGAGAATTGAAAAATTCAAAATGGAAGAAATACCTGAATATGAAGGTGTACATGATCTTGTATATCATGTGATCCTCCAATATAAATTTGATCACATGACCTACTAAAGGTCATACAAACAATTATGCATAACACATGGCCTATGGAAGATCCCATGGAGTCCCTTTGAAAAGTAATTTTTCTCTTAGTAAGGAACCCCAAATAATTAGTGATCACGTAGTAGAAACAAGATAAATCACCCCTAGGTCATGAAAATTTTCCACCAATGGAATCCTAAAAAACCATCCAAAAATCCTTGTAAAATAGGGAGGAAAATACCCAAAATATGAGAGCCTCTTACAGACAAAAAATTCACACGATGCATCAATGAGAGTTAGAGTGACTGTCTTTGAAAACACTCATACAAACTTGCAAGATCCACAACCTTTATAAAATAGAAAATGAAAATAAATAGGGGAATTAAGAGATCCTATTGTGGTTATAAAACATCATGTGGTGCAACCCAATTGATTTGCAAGACACCGTAAACACCCAACGACATGTCCTCCTTATCTCAAGAAATCATGCTGGAATGTCACCCCCTCATGAAAATGGCCTTAGATATGTCCAGGTGACCTAGCACACTCACTTTGAATTTATAAGGAAAAATAGATTGAATTTTCCATTAAATGATATCACATATCAATAAGACCTTTTATTGTTCGTGTGATGCATCACTAAAAGGTAGAGTGGTTGTCTTCAACAATAGTCATACAACCTTTCTAGATCCCAAAACTCAATAAAATAAAAAAAGGAAATAAAATAGGGAGATGATGAGAGTCTCTCACGGTTGTAAAACTCACGTGATGTGCCTAGTATGTCCATATAATGGTCTCACAAAACCCTTAGGCATGATGGATTTATTTCAAGAAGCCCCTCAG
Organism: Viscum album; assembly: GCA_963277665.1. Classification (NCBI taxonomy): domain Eukaryota; kingdom Viridiplantae; phylum Streptophyta; class Magnoliopsida; order Santalales; family Viscaceae; genus Viscum; species Viscum album. Next base: position 1,887,465,930 of record OY728132.1, read on the forward strand.
AAATCCATCCTTATCTCATAAAGCGTCCTAGAAAAGTTTGCTAAGTTCACACGAAGCCCTTTTGAAAGGTTATCTAATCTCATGAAGGCACTCAAAAATGTCCATATAATAATTTGAAAGTCCCTTGGAATGTATTCATGACTCAGAAATAACCCATTAATTGGATATAATAAAATAATGTATTGATCAACAGGATGGTCTTGTAGTCCCTAAACCATGAGACACCCCTAGAATGACCGATGATAGGAACATGCAAAATGAATTATGTAGAAAACCTCCACCAAATCCATCCTAGATTTATGTGATATGTGCCACTCAAATTGGAACATAATAGGGGTGGTGAGGCCTATAAATCCCCCACCCTAGCATGAAAAATGGATTAACTTTTCCATGGAACCTTACATTGGTGCACCTAGGAACCATAGTCGATTTCTCAGAGTAGTTGATCTCACGATAGGAAAAACTTCCCATTAATAATTATCTAGAGAAAAATTGGAGAAATCATGCAGCATGAATAAGAAATTTACATGATCTCTCATAGATATAATAAATTAATTTTATTGGTTCACTTGAAGATCATCATGCATATCTTCTTGATCACATAAGACTTAAAACAAGCTAACATGGAACAAATATAAGGCACTTTCAATAAAATAATGGAACAAAGACTAAAATATGGGAGAATTATGAGAATAACATATACACTAGTCCTCATGCACTTCGCGTGAACCACCTAGGTAATGAGATAACACCAGGACATGTCACCCATATCTCACGATGCTCCTTTGGTATACTATTTGGATTATGAAAAGTCCTATATACATATCAAATAAAGTCACATGGAAGCCCCAAGAATTCCACCTAAGTATCACAAATCCCTCTTATATCACCATCCAAACCTTGTGGTGTCCTTAAGATAAGTCTCCCAACTCATATGGAGACACCAATCCATGTCAGTTGAGTCTCGTGATAGCACCCGAGCATGCCAACTGTGTCTCGCAACACCCTCCTGGCACAACATCTAGATCTCATGATGTCCTCCATACCTGTCATACTAGATCATGCATCTCACTCTATACATATCGCATCAACTCTTATGATGCCCACCAAGCGTGTCAGCCAACTTTTGTAATGATACTCAGGAAAGTCAGCAAGATCATGTGACCCACTATAATTATGCCAACTAGAATCATGCGATGACTTCCAGGATCATATGGAAAGGTCTTACAATTTTATCTGGAAAATTTATCCTTGATCACGTGACATCTATTAGACATGAAATACATGTTATGTTATGTACCCATTATAAGTCAAATGGATCATGATATTGTATTTGGATAAGTTAGGTAGACATAATAAGACATGACAAACAAACAATCAAGGTATATCGAGAATAAAATCAATGTATGTTAAGAAAAAAAGTAGGCTAGGACACTAGGGAATCCCAAGTATTTATAACCTTGTCCATCCTTGGTGTGTAAGCACTGATCAGACATGAAATGTTAGTGTGTAAGCCTCAATCAAGAGAACTATACTGAATCTAATTCATACCATATTTAGGATACATAATCAATTATTTTCCATTCCATGTTTCCCAAACCGATCATAGCTCACGTGGGCTTAGAGAGTTGTAGTGATCATATCATTCATCAAGGGAAACCTTAGTGTGTAAGCCTCAGTCAGAGACATAATATGCTATGTACTAATTATAAGGGTAACCTCAATGTTCCATCACTGATTGACTGAACTATAGTGACTCATATTTTTACAATAACCTAGATATATAGGATGCCTTCCTAAGTAATGAGCTCAAATAGAAATCCACTTTGGTTTAAGTCCCCTCATGTATTTGATATTTCATCCACCAGAACCTAATAATTCCCATGGGATGATCATTCTACCTCATCCATCAATAGATTGAGACGAGAACTTAACTATGATGACTTTGATTCCTATAATAGACAAGATACATAAGACGCATTCTTATGGCCCATGATCCATAGAAAACACCCAAAGGGAAATCACATAAAATATTCCCCACATCCACATGTAGTGAGTTTGATTACTTGTCATCCATTGTTTCTCACACCAATCATAGTTCACTTGGACTTAGGGAGGTGTAATAGTTATATCATTCACATATTGAATCACCACTAGATAGGGAAATATTATTATGTAATCCATGATGAGTGACATGATATAAACATCCCCCATATGGTGGTATCTATATTAAGGTATAATACTGAATGTGTGATCGAATTATGATAACTCTAATTCCTACTATAACTATGATATGTTAGATGTCTCCTTGAGACTCAACCTAAAATATCTAATGCCTATGTCCCATACATATGTATTTTTCACATGATGTTAAACTTCATGGGTTTGAAAAACTACATTGGTTTTGATTCTTGTAGTAAATAAATATGTAGGATGCCTCGTAATGGATCAATCTCCCCCTCAGAATATTAGATTCCTTTATGTAGGGAAAAAAATTATAAAGTATCTAGTTATGTGAATTTAGTATATAAGTAATTATTAATTAATGGAAAATGGATGAGGAACTTCAAATACATACAGATGGATTCACTAATGAGATCCCCTTCTTCTACTCATAAAAGGGATTAACCAATGATCATTTTGTTAGGGTAACTAGTCCTATATCGAAATTAGAAAGAGATTCTATAATATATATTAAATCTATAAGAGTGTTTTGGAGTAGGAAAAAAATATCCCCCAAAAGGGTGAGAAGAGCCCGAGCTCCCATCCTCTCAACCAATGCGAGTCCCTAAGTTTCATTGGGTTTGAAACTCAAACTAACCACCTACCATTGAAAAGTAGGTCTGTACCCAATTACGGATAGGGAAAAATTTGGGAGTTTCTATTAAGTGTGGAAATGGTGACCTGAAATCAATGATTATGAAATAAATAAAACCCCTCACAATCAAACACTAGTGTAAATAAAATTCTCCTCAGTCATCCTATTTTCCGTTGAAAGAAAAATCGTGAACCCAATGTGAACTTATTTAATCAAAGTATATCCACCACAACATAAAAAGTATAGACTTTACAATTCTCAGAAAACCATTTTCTCCTCCCAATTATGGTTCCATATCATCACTTTTCTATGAAACCAAAAAATGTGAGCCTAATGTGAAATTATTTAATCACAAAATCTCTTCCACAATAGAAAAAGGATAGACTGTCCAGTTCTCGTCAAACCATTTTGTTCACCCAATGAGGTTTCCTGGTCATTTATTTTATGTTGAAATAAAAATGGTGAACCTGATGTGAAACTCTCAAATAACCTAATGATCGGTTAATCATGATTTATTCTACTTTTTTTTCATCTTATATAAAAACAAAAATATTGGTCCTGATGTAAAACCCTCAATCCAAACCCTTGAAGCTTCCCTTGAGGGTCTCTAAGTAATGAAGTTGATGAGTTTACATCATATAAGGAAATATGTAGCTAATCCAGTAGACCTTGTTACCACAACCAACCACTTGAGGAGCTTATACCCAGAGCCTGGAAATCACCACTATTAGTATCCAAGGAAGGTGGACCAGGGAGTCAAATATGGATTTTTCTGGTTCAGGGGTCACTGAGGTGGGATCCAGTTATCCATCGCCTCTAGAACCATCCCACCAATTCCTGTGAGTTATCTGCTAAGGGAACCACCTCACACATAGCCACCTTTGATGCCCATGAATGGGAAATAAAAAAGAAACATCACGCGGGGAATGAATTAGAATCCCAAGAGTGGGATCATATCCCCACTCCCATTGAAAATGTCTACCAACATATTTTGGTAGTTACTAGCAAGATAAATCATATCCCTTTCCACTTAGAATAAGTATGTGGGAATATTATTGCAGTAGGAATGGGAGAGGTTCATATCCCTACCCTCGTGCATGAAGTCCATCAACATATCCCAATGGGGTAAGGAGGATAGAAGTGGGATCATGTCCCCTATTCAATAAAGGATATCTTCCACCATATAGTGGTGAAAAATAATTTCATGCTTATATCCCTACATAAAATTTTCTAAAATTCCATTATATATTATCTACAAATGAAAAACTCTACCAACATATTTCAAAACTAGTACAGATATAAGGATAGATGCATATTCCTTTCCCTATATCCAGGGAAGATCAACATTATGAACATTGTAGAAAAGTGGTTTTTGTGGATATAGAACACATTCCTACTCCTATTAAGGAGGATTATCAGTATATTCATGTAAAGGATGAGGCATCATATTGAGATTATATTCCTTTTCCAACTAGAGATCACTAGGTGATATTGGCACATGCCTTAGGACAGGGGCACATGCCTGTCGAAAAATCCCAGCGGTATATTCTAAATTCCGAGGATCGAGCTCATATCCCCATTCTTTTGAGGGATAATGAATTTATAGGGGAACATTCCTCAGGACAAGTTCATATTCTAGTCAAAGATGGCTAGTGACATACTCCAAAGGCCCAGAATAAGGCTCATATACCCATTCTATCTGGGGATTTCCAAGTGAGAATGACACATTCCTCAGGACATGCTCATATTCCTATCAATGAATCTGACTGGCATATTCTAGAAAATCATAGAATCTAGGAACATATTCCTATTTCCATAGATGAACTATTGAACAAGAATAATTATGAGGTTGTACAGAAGTAAAATCATATCCATTATCCCATTACGGGGGTCCATCAACATATTCTAGTGGGAAATTCATATTTGGACTAGGATTATATTCTTGCTTCAATCGGAGCTCCCCAAGTGAGAGTAGAACATTCCTCAGGGAATGATCATATTTTTTACATGAAGGACTCGAGGAATATTCCAAAGGATGAGGATCATACTCATATTCACATATAGACCGAGGCTCACCAAGTGAGAATGAACCATGCCTCAAGACATGCTCATATTCCTATTAATGATGAAGAATATCAATGTCATATTCCAGTATCTTCTCAGACGCAGGCTCATATTCCAACATCCCTAGAAAGTTATCAACATTTTCCATAAACCATCATATATTAGGCTCGTATCTCTTCAAAATTATAAAAGTAAGGTCATTATATTCCATCCACGATAAAGAATGAGACCCATATTCATAATCTTCTCAATGATAGTGTCCTTGAGGTCATTAGAGACACATTTTAAAAACCACATGGGTCTGTAAAGTCTTAAACTGAAGTAGATGATGATCATTACCATGATATTCCTCCTCATGTTAGTGTAGAGATATATCTCATAGGACTCTACTTATAACATCCTCCATGGTCAACCTCCCCAAAGTGATATCTCACACAGATAAGAAAATCCCCCACTTTCCTAGACACCTTGATATAGACAGGTGTTTAAAACTCATATGAATTTGTATAGAGAGTTTCTCAAAACATAGGGGTAAACCACATATAATTTCCCATCAACATCCAATAACACTCCACTCGAGTTAGAAGACGACCCTAAAAAGAATTTTCTATGGTCTGAATAGACTGAGGCATGTAAGTATAATGAAGAGGAGGTTGAAATTTATATATGAAGAGTGTTAACTAGATACAACCTTCCCACCATTTTCTGGACCCTCTCCACTTCTAACTATGATATCCCATATGAGCTAGAAAAAGATTACATGCCTTATCTACACCAAAATATGTGGGCTACCCATCAGTGACTAAAGGCTAGGAATCTCCCCTATTTGGGATATGAGTATCACATTCATATTATTAATACTCTCTATTGTCCTCAGGATGTGGATGCATTTTTAGGGCTCAGAACCTAGGAGTGGAAGAGAATGACAAATGCCCATGCAGTGTTTGTCTCCTCATCATGAAAACCCTCCATAAACTAATTTATAGATAATTTTTAGATGTTTGTATCCAAGGATGGGTAAAATATGGAGCATTACACTTCACTATGTACCCATAATAATAGAACCCTTTAGATATGGAATCCTATAATGTCATATCCTTTAGAAATATCATAGGGCTGGGTAACGTGCATGCTATTTGGTCACTAAAATAGAATGACCCTACTTCAATGATGTCCATAAATCATGAATGGAGGAATATGATAGCTAACTAGTCTTTAAACCAATCCCCTAAAAGAAATGAGAATTAATTTTAGACATGAAAGCTGAAGTTGCGAACAATTGGAAAACTTCTCGAAAAGAATAATTCCTACCATGGGATTTCAGTGCACCATGATCCCACTCGAGCACAACTATGCCACATTAAATGGACCATAGTATCATATTCCATAGCAACAATCTATGAGGTAACTCAACCCACTGGGTTGGGGGAATATCTAAAATCACCTCCACCCCTATGATCAACAATTACCATGAGGATTTAGGACATATCAAAAACAAATGAAAACAATCCCCATCCCAATGGGCTGAGGAAATTTATATTTCAATCACCATCACTGGGTTCTTCATCCCCTGAGAGGGTCATGGTGAAATCAATAGAGATTCTATATCAACCCCAGCCCACTGGTTTGGGGGAATTTATGTCTTAATGTTTGTCTTAGGAATCATAAAATTCTTGATAAGAAGCATTAAATCCTCAACAACAGGATCAATCAATGCCAATTTTGGCCTCAAACCACCCTTAACCCACAGGGCTGGGGGAATTTTAATCATCATCATCACCATAGAGGAAATTAGTCTTGTCAAGGTTGGGTAGTAAAAATCAATGTCCAGAATCCCATTTTCTATAAGACAAACCTCTGTTATTAGGGGCCCATTAAACAATCATGACTAGAAAATACATCATGGTCACTATTCATAGTCTATTATGGGAGGAACTTATGTTGAAGACAATATGACCTTGCTGGGGTCACAACCCAAAATGGCCCAAACCAGAAAAGGGTTTGAGGAACAATCATAATACATGTAGTGAAAAATTGTCCCATTGTGTTGAAAGTAACAGGAAAACCACCATTTACCGATACACTTTTGTAAATGTTTTCACTATCAACATGACATATATTTTAGATTAAGATGAAAATTCATAGGGCCAAAATATGGAAAATATATGCTGAGAGGTGGGTGATATGGATGCACCAAACGATAATACATGCACCTAGAACCAAAGAAGGATCCTAAATCTGGTATATCTAAATATCGAGCCTTCACCTCTATGATAGAAAATTTCCAAAGATAAAGGGAATGGTGTGGTCACATCCCTATCACCACCCATAAGAATCAAAGTTCCTTCCATGAAGTAAAAATTGTCACAATATGATAACGAGATATAAAATATGATACAATTCATCAAAATATACTCAGGGGAAACATTCTAACTGGGTATTTCCTTAAGGGTGAGGAAAATATTCCTTCTCCTATAAAAGCAGATCCCCTAGTAAGATTCATATCTAAGCATCAAACTGGATTTGGATCCAGACAACTGGTCTACATAAATGTGGAATTTGAAATTGATCGTGGTACCCTTTCATTGTGGAAACAGACTCTCCCTCTCCAGGGAAATCATTCAATCTTAGGATGAATCTAGAATCAATTGGAAATAAAGGAGGTTCCACCTCATCGATCCCCACCCACTCTATATAGGCGAGAGGCGGATCAGATGGTATTATCCCTAGATATTCTTAACATCATAGAGTCCCTAGATACTCTAATGGAATCCATGGATGGGTGATGTGAACCAGTGAAGTATGAGTGGAATCCATATCCTTAGTGGGTGGATGACACTTTCCCCCCACCAAATTTCAGCAATCCTACCTTCTTCAATTTTGATAGTGCAGGCATCCCTTAACAACATCTCTCACACTTCATATCCTAATGTGGGACAATGATGGGCCCATGATATCAATAAGAGGATACCAAGCTAAGGTGTTTTGTATAGAATCTTATAGGGCTAGACATTGTTTGGTACAATAGTCTTCTAGTAGGATCCATTATAGGATGGGAAGACCTTCTTCATCAATTCCTTTATCTTTCCATCCCCACGCTATGAAAAATGACAAATGTCGACCTGATAAACTTCAAGAAATGTGAAAATTAGAGAGTTTATAACTTCATAGCTAGTTGGAAGAGTTTAACCTATTATTTTAGTATCCCTCTCTCATAGGAGAAACTACTAGAACCCTATGCTGAAAATCTCTAGGATGAGTTGCAAACACCTTTGATTCCAATAAATTATCCATGTGGATTCTATGAGTTCGTAGAAACGAACCAATGCTTGGAAAACAACATTCAAAACACTCGATACAAATTATGAATCATTCCCTTATCATAGGGGAAAAGTCTACGCAAAGTATAAGATACACCTATCACTCTCAAGCCATCAACAGTGCCCATTGAAGCACATAAGATGGTACCAAACTATCCGACACTTTATATCAAGCAGTGGTGACCAAAAAAATCACCCTAAAAAAGAAGAATAGAGAAATTAGGGTCACTTAGGATTTAAGGAATTAATGAATAAACCATACTCCTTACAAAATAAACAAATCCCCAGTTATTTCCTTGCAACCATGGATAGTTACCCACTCAATCTTCCACAACCTGGGAATCCCAATGAGGTCAACCTTGCCAATCATCCTAACTTCTTACCTTTACAAATAAGGCTAGGTCATAACATTAAGGACTTATTTTTCATCAAATCCATCCTTCAAGGCATGGTCAATTCCAGATAGGTGGTGTTAGATAACATCTCAGAGAAGGTGGATTGCATAACCATTTCCCAGTCATAAGAAGAAGGTGATTGGAAGAAATTCCTGGACATGCACAAGTAGAAGTTTAAAAACTGGATGAATCAAAAAATAGTTGTCCAGGATCATACCACCCTGAGTGTACATAAATGCAGACCCACAATGGATACACCACCCAAGAAGGTAACATCATATATTCCTCCCAAAGGTGGAAGAAACCACCAGAAGAAGTAGAAAATAGAATAAGAGGAGTCATATTCTACTCTAATGAAAGCTCTGACTCTTACATATTTCTTATCTACAACATCTAAAGTATGGTAACTTCCCCACCAAAAGGAACCATCATTTGATGAAGATATCATATTTGGTTTTATCAATGTGATACACTTGGAAGATCCCTTATCTAATGATGAATATGCCTTATAATACGAGTTTCTCATACATAACCACGGAACAAGAAGCCACATATGTAGGAACTGAGTATTCATGGTACATTATGGGCATGGTCGAACCCAATATTCTGATCACATCCCCAACAAAGACATATATATAGCTAAGACCCATGGGAATGTTCTCTATCATTCCCAAAATAGGCATGATGGTATCCCAGAACCCTCCAATCTTTGACCATTCCTGGTTGTCTTACATGACCGCCTGGCGGGGGTGCGATTGTATAATCATCCCAGACAACGTGGAAGGCCGAAACAAACTATGCCACTAGTAGTAAATTCTCACTTAACTTCTTCACAAGAACCATTCCTATCCACCTTGATTTCCTCAACTCCCAAACCACCTAGAAAATAGTATCCCCACTTCGGTAAGTGCCAACCTCTGGCACAAAAGAATGAAATTATGAAATAGATATGGGTTGTCCCATCCCAGATCTGAATCCTAAATGTGCTCCATATTTCAAAATAAATTAGGGAGGAACTTTTTGAAGCCATCCAGAATGCACAAATGTTTGATATAGAAGTCACTCTAGCTAAGGTTTATCGAGTGTATATTATTCCACCAGAATGTTCTGTCACCATCTCATTCACAAAACTGGATTAGGAAGAGGTTATCCAAGGGAACATCAGACTACTATATGTTTTGGGTATGCACAATAATGTCGAAATTTTAAGGTCCATGACTAATAATGGTTCTAGACTTTTAGCGACCTCCAAATAGAAGATGCTTTAGGCCCATATTTGTTTCCTATGGCATTCAACAAATGGAAAAACCTATAAAAGAGATTAAAATGGGTTATCAAAATCGCCAAATGGTAGTTTTTATATACCATCTCAGGTAAGACTATAATGACCACCATTTAGTTGTCAATATAGACCATGTTGGAATCCATAATAGCGAATGCCAAATGGAAATCACTATAGCTCGACTCGGTAAAACTCATAGGGACCACCTAATGGTGGTCTCTATAAGGTTTTTTTTTATTTTTTTAAAAAAAAATCATAGTAATACTTGAAAAAACCACTATATTTGGAAAATGGAAAAAAATATATCCAAAATATCTAAACTCATGGAAAAAAAAATCTCTTCATCTCATTATCCTCCAAAATACACATCCATCATCGAATATAACTCCATGAAAAAATTTAATAAAAAAGTTAATATAGAAAAAAATATCTCAACTAATAATTGAAATTCAATAAAATATTTCAATTAAATCATTTTACAACAGATCTAAGTTATTTTATTTTGAAAAAATATTAATAATTTTGATTTTTTTTAAAATATAACCGATTATTCTATCGTTCTCAGCAGACCACATTTCCGATTGATGTGTCCTCTGCTAAAACACATCAAAAATAATAATAAGTCATTTTTCATATGATTTTGTGTCATTTTGAGGTCATTTGTTATGAATTTGATTGTTAAACACATGTTTTGGTGTTTTTTTGAAACTAAAAGTGCATTTTCCATCACCGTAGTCAAATAAAACCTTCGATTCACGTACTGTCTACTCGACCGTTTAACAATTCACTCCACAGTTGTTGTTGTTTCCTGATTTCATGGCATTCCAATGTCATTCGATTAGTTTTGACCACCTAACACAACTTTTTAAAGGAAATCAAATCTATAAAAATCCCTGATTCAGTAGTACCGCATAGACCCCACGTCTGATCAACATACTATATCCACCTACACATGAAGATTAATTAGATGGTTTTACTATGATTTCAAGTCATTCCAATGTCGTGTGATATAGATATAACTGTTAAACATCTATTTTTGTGTTTTATGAAACCATAATTACATTTTCCACCACCAAAATCAAACTACACCTCTGATTGACGCACCTTCTAATCGACCATTTCAAAATTTACTCAAATATTTTTTGTCTGATTTCATGGCATTTCGAGGTTGTTCGACTAGTTTTGAACACCAGACACACATTTTTAAAGGGATTTAAAGCCTTTAAAACCAAATATTCATTCATACCGCACAAAACGCATGTCCGATTGGTGTGTCATATCCTCATACACGTCAAAAATAATAATTAGATGGTTATCCTATGATTTCAATTCATTCTGAGGTTGTTTTCTATGGATTTGACCATGAAACATCCGTTTTGGTGTTTTATAACACCAGAATTGTGTTTTCCATCATTGTGGTCGAATGAAACCTTTGATTGGTGTATCTTCTACTCGACCGTTTCAAAATTCACTCCACGGTTGTTTTCACCATATTTAATGGAATTCCAAGGTCATTCTGTTGGTTTTGACCACCTGACACACATTTTTAATAGGCATTAAGCCCTTAAAAACAACATATTCAGTAATACTACGAGGACCACACATTTGATTGACTGGAATCTCCAAATTAATGTCAATAATAATTTTTATATGGGTTTCTTATGATTTCAATTCATTCTGAGGATGTTTTCTATGGATCATTTTGGGGTTTTATGACACTGAAATTTCATTTTCTCTCACCATAATCAAATGAAACATCCGATTGAAATAATGTCTACTAGACCATTTCAAAATTCACTCCATGGTTTTTATTTTATGATTTTATGGAATTCTGAGGTTGTTTGGCTAGTTTTGACCACTTGACCATCTTTTTAAAAGGCATCAAAAACCTTGAATACCACATATTTTGTTGTATCATGCAGAAAACATGTCCAATTGGCGTGATGTATCCTTGTACATGTCAAAAATAATAATTAGACGGTTTTACTAAGATTTCAGGTCATTCTGAGGTCATTTTCTATGGATCTGACAGTTAAGTGTCTGTTTTGGTGTTTTGTGACACCAAAATTGCGTCTTTTGTCACTTCGGTCAAATGAAACCTCCGATTGAATTAATATCGGCTCAATATTTTAAAAATTTACCCCATCGTTTTTTCCATCTGATTTCAGGGAATTACAAGTCCATTCGGTAAGTTTTGACCATCTGACACACCTTTTTGAAGGGCATCAAACCCTTAAAAACCAAATATTAAGTCGTACCGCTCACACTGCATGTCTGATTGATGTATCTTCTCCTCATACATGCTACAAATAATAATTAGACTTTTTTCATCTGATTTATAGTCATTATAAGGACATTTTATATGGAACTAACTATTAGATGTTCATTTTGGTGTTTTGGACATCGAAATTGCATTTTCCATCACCGCGGTCAAACGACAGCTCTGATAGACTTACCGTCTACTCATACATTTTAAATTTCACTCAAAAGTTGTTGTCATCAAATTTTATGTAATTACTAGGTTGTTCAGTTGGTTTTGACCACCCGATGCTCATTTTTATTGGGTCTCAAACCCTTAAAAACCCCATATTCAGTCATAAAACGCACACCGCATGTATGATGAATGTTCTGTCTCCTCGTACACATAATGAATAATAATTAGATAGGTTTCCTATGATTTAAAGTCATTACAAGTTGTTTTTATTTGTATTTGACTGTTAAACATCTGTTTTGGTGTTTTATGACTCTAGAATTTCATTTTCCATCACCACGGTCAAACACAACCTTCGATTGACATAACGTATACTTGACCATTTTGAAATTCACTCTATGGATCTTGTTGTCTGATTTGATGGAATTCCAAGGCCATTTATCTTATTTTGACCACCTGATGCACCTTTTTAAAGGGTGTCAAACATTAAAAACCACATATTCAGTCGTACCATGCACACCTCATATCTGATTGACATTTCATCTACTCATAAATTTCATGAATAATAATTAGAGGGTTTTACTATGATTTTAAGTCATTATGAGGTTGTTTTCTATGGATTAGACTATTAAGAGTCCATTTTGGTGTTTTATGACACCATAATTTCATTTTCTATCACTACGGTCAAATGACACCTCTGATTGATGTATCGTCTACTCAACCATTTCAAATTTCACTCCATGGTTGTCTTCAGCTAGGTTCAAGGCATTATATGGTAATTTGGAAAGTTTTAACCACCATACACACCTTTTTGAAGGGTATCAAATCCTTAAAAAACATAGATTTAGTCATACCATCTGGAACACATGTCCTGTTGATGTGACGTCTCCTGAAACACATCAAGAATAATAATTATATGGGTTTACTATGATTTAAAGTCATTATGAGGATATTTGTTATTGATATGATTGTGAAATGTCTGTTTTGGTGTTTTATGACACCATGATTGCGTTTTCTGTCACCGTGGTCAAACGACACCTATGATTGATTCACCATCTACTCGACTATTTCAAAATTTACTCCACAGTTATTTTCGTTCAATTTCATAGCATTTTGAAGACATTCAGATATTTTTGGCCACCCGATAGACCTTTTAAAAGGGTTTCAAACCCTTAAAAACCACAAGTTCAGTCGTACCACACTGAACGTTTGTCTGATTGATGTTCCGTCTCCTCAAACACATAAAAAATAATAATTCGATGGTTTTTTTGTTATTTAAAGTCATTCTGGGGACATTTTCTATAGATATGATAGTTAAACCTCTATTTTGGGGTTTTATGAGATCATAATTTCATTTTCTATAAGTGCATTTAAACGATACCTCTGATTGACATACCATTTACTTGACATTTCAAAATTCACTCCATAGTTTTTTCGTCTGATTTCAAGGAATTCTGAGGTCGTTCAGCTGGTTTTGTCTACATGACACAGATTTTTAAAGGGCATCAAATCCTTAAAAACCAAATATTAAGTCATACCACGCACATTACATGCCCAATTTATAGTTTGTATCCTAATACACATCATAAATAATAATTAGATGTTTTTCATATGATTTCAAGTCATTCTGAGTTCGTTTTCTATAGATCTGACTGTTAAATGTCTATTTTGGTGTTTTATGACACCAGAATTGTGTTTTCCATCACCGCGGTCAAACAAAACCTCTAATTGACATACCTTCTTGAAAATTTCAAAACTCACCCATGGTTTTTTCATCTAATTTTATGGCATTCCAAGGTCGTTTGACTACTTTTGACCACCCGACACACCCTTTTTAAGGGCGTCAAATCCTTAAAAACCAAATATTTAGTTGTACCACATAGATCAAACATCCGATTGACATTTCATTTCTCCTCACACATTACTAATAATAATTAAATGATTTCCCTATAATTTCAAGTCATTTTGCGGATTGTTTCAAGGAATCTGACCATGAAACATCTATTTTGGTGTTTTATGACACCGACATTGCATTTTCTATAACCGCATTCAAAAAACACCTCCAATTGAAATAACTTCTACTCTTCCATTTCAAAATTCCATCTAAAGTTGTTTTCATATGATTTTATGGAATTATGAGGTCGTTCGACTGGTTTTTACCACCTGACACACCTTTTTAAAATGCGTCAAACCCTTGAAAACCATATATTTAGTCGAACCGTGAATACCACACATCTGATTGGTGTTTTTCCTCCTCAAAAATGTAAATAATAATAATTTTATGGATTTCATATGATTTCAAGTCATTCCGAGGACATTTGATACAGACCTGACTGTTAAACGTCCGTTTTTATGTTTTTGACACTAGAATTGCATTTTCCATCACTGTGGTCCAAAAACACCTCAAATTGACATATTTTATACTCAAAAAATTTAAATTCCACTCCACGGTAGTTTTTGTCTGATTTCATGTCATTTGGAGGTCATTCGACTTGTTTTGACCACTAGACACATCTTTTTAAAGGGTATCAAACCCTTAAAACCCACATATTCAGTCTTACTATGCACACCACATGTATGATTGATGTTATGTATCCTTTTACACATCTAAAATAATAATTAGATGATTTTACTATGATTTCAAGTCATTATGAGGTCATTTTCAATGGATCTGACCATTAAATGTACATTTTGGTGTTTTAGGACACCGGAATTGTGTTTTCCATCACCACAGTCAAATGACACCTTCGATTGGAATACTATCTACTCGACCATTTCAAAATTCATTCCACAGTGGTTTTCGTATGATTTCATGGAATTATGAGGTTGTTCGGATGGTTTTGACCACCCATCACACTTTTTAAAGGGTATCAACTGTTTAAAAACAACATATTCTTTCATACCAGGCACACTGCACGTCCGATTGACATGTTGCATCTTTTCACACTTCAATAATTATATAAAGTCAGTTGTTCTATGATTTCATGTCATTCTGAGATATTTTTTTGGGGATTTGACTGTGAAATTCATATTTTGGTGTTTTATGACACTAAAAGTTCATTTTATATTTTCAACTACATTTCCATTATCAATTCGCTTATTGTGAAATGAAAGGGTGATTACTAACCAACCCCCCCCCAAATAATTTCAAATTGAATCAATTCTCCTTGATACTTTGTTGTTTGAAAAACTCACTAACCTTACCCATTATACATCATAAACATACTTTAATTATAAAAAAAATTAAATTCTTTCATGAAAATTGATACAACACTCTCTTATTCATCATCATTTCCTAGTTTCCAAATATTAGTGAATTGGTGAATCAACCACCTGTCCCTATAAAGATGACCTAATACTAATCAGTATTTGTGCTCATATTTTTTTTCAAACCATATATGGGAACCATTTTCAGAGACAGGTGTGGTTTTTTCATTGGTTTTCATGCATTTAGTTTGATAAAAATTTAAAAATACAAAAATAGACACCGTAACTACTTATAAAAATTTTCAAATAGATTATATTTTTCTAGAATTCCCTTTGTTGAAATCAGTTTGTAAGGGATGTTTGAGGAATTTTAAAGACCACCTTCATCCACTTTAAAGCCCCTAAATTTTGGAATTGAATAAAATCATCAAGGGAGTAAGCTTCAACACTCTCAAGGCATGGAAAGCGGAGTAACACAATAATCTATGTGGGCTGGAATTGGTGGACAACAACACTACCATATGGAAAACCAGAACTAGAATCAATATCCACATAATTTATGGGACATGAAAATACCTAAAGTTAGGGGGATTCAACCAAGAATCAATCCCTCACAAAAGGATAGGGAATATGTTCTCAAGAACCATCAAATGAATTCCCTTCCCATTCTTCTTTAGAGTACCAATAGAATGCCTACATATTCATTAGATATTTTCTGATAACAGTTTGTTCATTCCCTCTCAATGGACTTGAATTCTCATGAGAACGCATTAATAGGTAGAAGAGGTGTGATCAAGAAATAAATTTCCCAAAATAATGTGGAATTTCTGATTTTTACACTTCAATTTCAATCGAATTCATTGATTTCAAAGAACCTAGAGATGGAGAAATGCTATACATTAGAAGATCTTGAGAATCACCAAATTTGTGCTAAATCTTTGATATGATAGCAACACATTTTCCCCTAAAAATTAAATAAAATAGCATAAAAAATATGGGAAATCAACCTATGAGATGTGATACATTTTCAAACCCACTTTGACCATGGTTGGTGGGAGAAACCCCATCTATTTTTTTTGGGATAAAAGAAAACTCCATCTTGTTGGAATTAATGGAAATCAGGATAATAATATATAATGATTAACAATCGAGTAAACTTTAAAAGAGATAATTAAATCAAAAGAACTAAAATAATAATAAAATAGTTTTAAATATAAATAAAAGTTTGGGAATAATTATTAATTCCTAATTCATGTATGATATTAAAATTATAATTTAAATTATCTGATGAATTAGGTTCATCCTCATCTGGATCACCAATGAACTCACTGCAATGTACAACATCTATATCCAGAGGGTACAATATATATATATATATATTATGTATCTTAATAATATTAATAAAATTAAATATGAGCATGGTTTATTTTATTTTTTACATGTGGCACCACTTGTGTACCATCAACAGGATGTTGTGTCATCACTTCATCTATACGTGCTGACATCTATGATAATCTCTCCTCATATTATTCACATAACTGTTGAAACCACTCATCCATAATGTACTTCATAACTAATATGGAATCATATATCTCAGTTTATGTGAGAATCCATGCATCTCTTCATGAACCCATCACCTATACTCTAACAACTTCTTTTTGTGGGACACCAGTTCCATAAGTTAATGAATAACCATGACCGCCACACCCCACAACATGCTGAAATATATCATCTCTGTACACATTACTATGACGTTTATGTTCTAGAAACTTTGGTAACTCAGAATCAAACTAAGACAATAGAATATACATAATTAATTAATTAACAAATATTAATAATTTATATTAAATAAAAACACATTTGTTACTAAATAATTTGCTTACTATAACACCAACTACATCGGGATCACCCGCCCTTTGAGTCGTCACCCATATCGACATTCTATGAGCCGGATCACCTTGCTGGTGTAACTATAATAAAGGGTTCCACCAAATACATATTTATATTCATGTTATACTACAATATTTTTAATATATGAATGAATATTGAATTCTAAACTTACTTCATGTATGAACTGTGACATATGTCGAGTACCTGGTCTAGAAGGCATGCCCTACATTGCCTAATTACATGAATGATGAGAGGAATAAATATAAATTCAATGTATTAAATTAATAAACAGATTAATTTTTTTTCATTTATATATTAAAAGAAATAAATTTTACCATCGTCACCTCACTCGACCAAAACGTAACCAAATCCTGCCACTGCCAGGGAAGAGTGTCTGGAGGGACTCTCTCTAGAATGTCTAAAACACCCACAAATGGTATCTTGTGATCACTGTTCAACCTTACATTGTAATACTTCCATAATTTTATTCATTTTACGATACATACATCCCAAAACTCATATGGACAGGATGTCAAATTATCTTATTAAGAAAATAGTCAGTAGCTGCGATAATAATAAAAACATTGTCATGAAAAATTAAACATTGAATTTACCTAATCCTCCCTCCATAATCTGTCATTTGTATCTAGGGTTAAAGAAGTACAATCATGAGTCTTTAGAGGAAATATGTGTGAGTCTCGTATCATATACCCAAACTGATGAATCAATACACTTGAACCTTCTCCAACTGAATGAAACATGTTATCAAATAACACATCCAATCAGGCTCCAGAGTTCCAAGATCAGACTCATATACTTGGAACCCTGTGTCTTCTAGAAGGCATACTAGATCCTGATAAACAGAAATTCATAATTCAATTATAATATAACTTAATTATTAATTAAAAATTACATACATTTTGGGACATATACTTACATATAATTACAATAAAATAATTTAGAAAAATTAAAACACACATAATTACAACATCAAGTGACACACTTTCACCACCCTATGACATACCTAAATTAATAAAAAAAACATAGTTAAATTAAGAAATTTTTATACATATAATGCATAAATATTTTAACAATCATTAACTAGGAAAAAATTAAAATCTTTCATTGATCATGAAAATATATCTTATCTCATTCAATTGTATCTATGGCCCATTATATATCTTCTTTGAATACAACTACAATTATTTAGTCAAGTGTTTGATCAGGAAAGGAGAAAACATCTAGTTCCTCTTGGTCAATTAGAAAAACCCCTCTTCTCAACATTTTCACCACAACTTTCCAATTAGAATCAATGCTGACAATGTAAACTCTCTCTACCTGCAATGTTAGTATGAAGGTCTCGTTTCTTACTCAGAAATCTTTATATATCATATTGTTAAAGTTTACTGACATAAATTGGAAGTGGTAAAATTTCATTCCACGAATCAGATTGACCCAATCACACCTTAAAAATATGTGTTTTAATCCATGACAATAAATAACCTCAATAATACCCCTTAAAAATCCTAAATAATAACAAGCATCAACAAATAGACAAACAACACCACTTTTCTATATGTATCATCTAATGTCAACATCGCTAATACAGAATCGGAATCTGTTAGCATCCAAAGACTTGTAGTGACGAACTGTATTAAATGGGTCATTATCTAGTTGGTTGAGTTATTCTCTCAAAGAATGAGTACTTAAATAATGCATCTTTTGACTCTGTAAATTTCACATAATTAAATGGATAAAGGTTTTTTAAAATAAAACTAAGTTAAACTACAAAGATAATAAATCAATTATTTATGCATATGTGAGTCTTGAACCACTCATGAAATTTGTTTAAATGAATGTTTTTCAATTTGATGGTCAGTTTCATGGGTCCTTTCTTGTTTTAACTCAGTAATATGCATCCTAAATAAAAAAAGGTAAGTAATAAAATAAATATAGAACCATAATAAATAATAGATAAACTATGAAATTTACTATATAAATGGAATAATCGATGATGTGTTGAAAAACACATATCAATGATCTTGAGCCCACTCATCATTGTGCATATCAAATGTTATCCATTCTTCAATTGGAACCTCACCATTATAGAAGGGTTTATCTAACTTTGTTTCAACCTCATCAATATATGAAGCCCAAAAATTAGTACACTCATCCATTAAATATCCCTTGGAAATTGAAGCTTCCAAATGAGCTTTGTGGCAGACATACCATTTAAATGTATTTAAGTATCGCTATATTGGATAAATCCAACTGAATTTCACGGGACCAATAGAAATGACTTCACCAGTTAAATGAACAATTAAGTTGACCATGACATTAAAAAAGAAAGAAGAAATAGTTTCTGAAGGTGACATAGTTCAAGCACAATCTCATCTTGATACTTTTTCAAATCACTCATGTGATGATTCCTTGAACAGAGTTATCTGAAAGAATTAAAAACTTCAATCAACAACTCAACAACCTTGGTATGTAAGAAATCATGAACTGCAATATGGATTAACTGTTGAAGAATAATATGATTATAATGAAATTTAAACCACTATAATGTTATTCTCATCATATTGACATTCTTGGAAATATTATAGAAATAACCATCTGGTACCTTGACGATCTTAAAATTGATAGAAATGTTTTCCTCTCTATTTTACCCATTGTCTACTGTATTGTAGGCATGTATGCCTTATTACCATCACCCAACTATAAATGTAAAGGTTTTCTCAATCCCATTTCTTGAAAATCGTGTTCAACATTGGAACCATCCTTTTATTTCCCCTTGACTACTAAAATGGTGCACAATATATTAGCACATACATTTTTTTCAATGTTAATCACATCTAAATTAAGACTTAATATATTATATTTACAATAAGGAAATTTAAAAAAAATCATTTTCTTCCCATTATGATTGTGATGCCTATTTGAAGTAGGAATAGAAGGCAATGTATGAGACAATAAATCTTGAAAATCGTACATTGTATGAATTCTTTCTTGATCATGTTATTCACAAATTTGAACCCTAATCATTATTTGTGGTGATGGTTCATGCTCTATATTCCCATAAAATGACAGACTGTCTTTTTTGAACATGTGAAATGGAGGAAGAAAGCATCTATGACCAAGATATTCCCACTTTATATAGTACTTAATCCATATATATTCCTTTTATTACAATAAGGGAAGGTAAATTCTCTTTATATACTCCAACCCAATAAGTTAACACATTCTAGGAAGTCATTAATTATCTATAAAAAAGTAGCACAAAGTATAAAAATTTCATTAGTTTCTTAGTAAAAAATTTCATTACACAATCTTTCCAGAATTCTTACAGCTCATCAATCAAAAGTTTCATATAAACATCAATTTTATCATCAGGTACTCTCGATCCATCACTTAGAGTTGAAAGTAAAAAAAATGGTTGATTTGTACTTACCCATGGGGGAAGGTTGTATAGAACAAACAACACTAGACACATACTATGTGTCGCACAAACCATGGACCTAAATGGGTAAAAAATATCTTCTTCCAAACCCATTCAAACATTACGATCATCCTGAGAAAATTATGGGTCTCTTTGATCAAACTATTTTCATGCCAAAGATTTTTCCGGGTGAGTTAATTTATCAACCTATTTGTTTCTCTCTGAATGTCAAGTCATCATTTTATCAATTTTAGATTACATAAAGAATTTCCTCAGTCTCGGTTTCAGTAGGAAATAACATATCTTCTTAGTAGTAACTTGTTTCCCTTGATTCAAGACCCTACCAGGAAGAATATAATAGACTTGATTGATCTCATTGTCCTTCCACCTAGATGAATATATAATAGTTCAAGTATTTAATTGGGAATTATCTTTTCTGAACAAAATATACTTATTTTGGCATGCTTCAATGGTCTCATATGTAAAACCAAGGTCATCAGTCAACTTGTGAGCTTGATAGAATAACTTTGGAATCTTTACTCTAGCAAGGAGTACCCTCTTAAACAATACCAACAACATATCGAATGATGTGTATGGCCATTGATTAATGGATTTCAGGTGTAACAAGTCAATGATGAATGAAAATTTACTAAATTTAATGCATAAATAATATAATTCAGTATGTGCATCATCATGAATTTTAAATAATTTTAGTGCTTCTCAATCTATAGAAGAATGGGGATTAATCTATCCAGCATCATCATTTATGATATTATTGTCTTCAGGTTCAAATTTATGCATTATATCATTGAGAATTATTTTCATCAGATAAACTATTCTCAAATCAAAATACATATGAATACTTTCTGATTTGTGTCATAAAATAGACTCTTCTCCATGGCGTGACCATTTCTTAAAGTTTTTTAAAACCCCATTCAAAAAGAAACATTCTATAATAATATCTCATTTAAAGAGATATCTATTTTCACATTTTTTTCATAGAAAACTAATTAAATTACTTGGAAATATATTGGTGAAATATAAAAATCTCTTAATACCCTCATAATATTTAGCAGAAAACTTATCTGCCATATCAATCCAGCTCTTATCTATATCTGTATTTAATAGAAATAAAATAATTGATATATCTTATCTAAATTATTAAAAACTCATACCATTAAAACTTACAAACCAATGAGTTCAAATCTATTTTTAAGGACAAATAAATGAAAGAAAATTAAAGGATATTAGAGAATATATTTGAATATAAAATATGTACATTTCAATGTAATGACCCAAGATTGACATACATTGACATTGCATTTCATTTTGAAAAATACTTAATACATTACACAAATATACACCGAAAGACCACATTATTTTAGTGTCATTGGAAACTTGGAACAAAATATTCTATCTTGGTGAAAAATCTTCAACATCTCCCATCAAGATCTTCCCCCTTATTTTTCCAACCAAAAACCTTTGTTTATATCATGGGGAAAAGAAAACATAAAAAGGGCGAGGTTAAAAGCCCAGTAATGGTAAACATGAAGAACATAAAACAAAACATTAACACAAGAATGTAAAAACATGAACATAAATTTTGAGTATCAAAATTGTGAGTCATAAAATAAATCTTGGTAGCTCTTAAGGCATAAATCATAAATGAACACGAACCATGATTAAATAACACTGACATAAAACATGGAATTATAGAAAGAAAATAAGATCATAATATGATTTCCATAGTACCTAAGGAATTGTTGCCAGGACAATCATAGCGGACAAAGTCCATTATTAAACCTAGTTTACTTTCCATTCTAGCCATGTATTACTGCACCAAATTTACTTGTCATTCCAGCCATGTATCAATGAACCAGATTTACTTGTCATTCCAGCCCTACATTACTGAACCATATTTACTTTCCATTCCAGCCAAGTCTTTCTCATGAGAGATAAATCATTACCCAATGCTTTGGAGGGATATATAGGTCCCAAACATATCATATTGAAATCATTATTACATGTGCCACAAAAACATAAATTATTCATCATAACATAACCCATGAAATAAAATGGGTTTCTTAAACACCATTCCATCATAATCCATATAAAATAAATGGATTTTATAAAAATAATTCCATCATAGACACAATTAAACAAAAGTAATAATAGGGATAGAAATATGAACCTATTTAATTTTATATGGAAAATAATATTGATAAAACATGTGAACTTAATTCTTTAGGAAAATATTTTTTATCCAAAAACGTTTTCTTTTCTCAAAATTCCACGCAATTTTAAAAGAAACGAATTTAGTTAAAAATAAACATGAAATCTTGTAGAGGAAGCTTCATGGAAATAAGGTTTCATGAAACCATAAAAATCCATTCATGTCGTATAAGTTAAAAAAATATCCTCATACATTTTCCAAAAAATTAAAAATGTACCTAAAATCAAATAACGACAAAAGATTCCTTTTATATCGTTTAATAAAAATTCACCAAAGGGTAAAATTAACTTTAAACAATTATATAAGAATAGATATAATATTACATAATTAGGAAATATATATGTGGATGATAAATATACCCCAGTAAATAGTCACGTATAAAAAATCTAAGATAAAAATGATATTGTAAAATTATCCCTTACCTTAGGTCCGATTTCTTCCGTATGTGTCTGAAAATACTCTTTTTCATGTATCTTCTTTTTATTTGCACAAAAGGTATCCCTAGATAGATTTTTCCCAAATTTTAGCCTCTAGGATGAAGTGAGGGAAGTTGGGAGAGGATATGGGTAGGGTTTGGCTGAGAAAAAGGGCTTTAGAGGTGTGATTAAAAGAGAAGGAGAAGTTCCCTTTTATAGGACATGTGAGGGTCACTTTATGAACATCTTTAAATATTTATTTATTATAAATTTATTTTTAGTTTCCAACGAACCAAACTCATTTATTTCAAATATATGATGTTGATGGGTCGAAATCCTTTCAAACAATAGGTTTTAGATAAATTTAGGTTATAAAATTAACCTTATCTTTTAGCTTTAACCATTAGATAAAAACATTAACTCTTACCATGCCTTCTTATACTTCCATAATATATGGTTACTACAGTTACTATAAAATTCCAATAGAATCTAAAGTAGATAATTAATGAAATTTTTAACATTATATAAGTTATTTGGACGAATCATATATTTTTAGGACAATTATATCATTTAATAAAATAGTATTTGTTTTAAAAACACATTTATGTCAATTTTGACACTATTTAGTAAATGATTTTTGATAAAGTTATAACAATTAGAATCCTTCAAAAAAAGGAATTAAATCATCCTTCACATGTAAATTCAATCCAATTTTTTTTTTATGGAATCAAAATGTTCAAATTACATTTATTTTAATATTTATAATATCATTTATTTGAATATTTTATTAATAATGTAATCACATCATCATCATTTGTCATAAATAAATTTATTTATTTAATGTATAAAAAGTATAAATAAAATACCAAAATGTAGGAAATATATTTATCTTTATAATAACTATTTATATTCAAATATATCATTTATATAAACCATAATAAAATTGTTTTAGCAAAAAGATACATGTTTATGGTATATTTCGTTTTACTTAAAATTAATTATTATAACATGCCATTTTCTCACCCAAGTGGTTCTAAAATGCTAAATTTTATGATAAGGATTTTTTTGGTTGTCTATGACTCATTCAATAGTACTAGGACACTTATTAGGGTAGTTTTATATTATTATAATATTATTTGTTAGCCTTATTTACCTGATTTACCTTTTAACCATGGTAAATAAAAATAATTACTAAAGTTATATTTTATAATGTCCAAAAAAATAAAAGGTACATATTTACTTAATTTGGACCTTATGATTCCAAATATGTAATCTATTTTCATAAATTCAAAACATATAATTGTAATAAATTAATTTAAAATTAATTTTTGTTATCAAAATAAGAAAGAAGGGTTTTAAGAAGTAAAAACTATCAAAAGATTAACATGTGTTTATGTCCAATTTAAATGTAAAATTACTTCCAATGACCAAAATTGGATTAAATTATAAATACATAATACAATTACACTTCACATACAATTAAAAATATAATATAACTATATAAATAAACTAGATGAAAATAAAATTTTGAAGTAAAATATAGTATTTTTTCACTATTCATTAAAATCTGAATTTTATCAGAAAAATAAAAAAAATAAACCAAAGTAAAATTTTTATGTTCTTATTCCAAATAAGAAGTTTATTTTTTCAAATATAATATATAAAATTGTTAAAAACTAGATTTAAATTTTGTGCGCAATCAAAAGGACACCAAATTTCATCTTTTGAAAAATTATTCTTTTATTAGAAAAATTGAATCTGTTCTTATATCATGTATATAAAATAAATAATATTAATGTTAATGTTATAAAAAATGTAAAATGTGGTTAATAATATTAATAAATTCTAGTTAATATCTCATTATAAATTAATATTTTAATAATATAGCATTATTTAGTGAAACTCGGTATTGCGTACAACATAAGCTTTTGAGAGAGGTTGCTCTTGCATGTAATAAAATCCTAGTCAGTGTTGTGTGTATCACAATATTACTTTGGTTTTATGTATAACATAATAAAATAATAGTTATTTTATACATTGAACAAAATATATACTCAGTATTGCGTGTACCATAGGCCAAATCGGTGGTGCGTGTAACATATAAAAAGTCAGTTAAGTGTGAAAACAATGTTTGACTTAGTGCATTGTAAGATATAAATGAAAATTATAATTTATTCAAAAAAATGTCCATAAAAACTTGTGGTGTTATAATATAATCCCATTAAAATTAATTTCTCACTCAAAATTCTTCGGGGTTATAAATGGTTTACTACATGAAAGTTTCTTTCTTGGAAACCCACATTGTAAAAAGGAATACTAAAACTTTATTTTAAAAATAAAAGTTAGAAACCTAAAGGTTACCAAAATTATCTCATCACTGAGTTTCCACATAGTGGAACATAGGTTGGAATGGAAAACATGGATTCCAAATAAAAATCTAACCATCAAGTTCTGATGGATAGTGATAGAGCACAAGGTTTGTAGAATGTTAACAACCAGAAAGCAATAAATCTATGATGATTTAAGGGACCATATGATTAATTAGATAACAAGATACTAGGGAAACATTTTGGGTTTTCAATATCTGTTTCCTAAAGTTTAATAACATGAGAAGGAATACATACTTGATTTTAGTACAATCTCATTATTAGTTGTGCCTTGAGCAATTACCAATTCATCTCTTATTCAAAGAAATGAAGTTGAATTTTTCAATCCTAAAGTATTAGAAGATCATGCGATCAATAAATTTAATGATAGGTTATTCCATCTTTTTTTTTCAAAAAAATATTATCACGTGTTTTAAAACATGCATAAGTTCATATATGGTGAGATAATATATCATTCTAACAAACCTCATCCGATGTTTAAACTTTTCAAAAAATTTGATAACCTTATAATACTTCTAAAAGATGAAAATCTAAAACTCTAGAAAAACGTTCCCAAACTCATATTAATATTTATCTTCCATATATCATAAGATATCTCTGGTTGGTCACATTTAAAAAATGCGAGCACCTCCATCATATATTCTGTTGAGTCATAATAATATTCCGAATTATCAGATATCCTTATTGAAAACATGCATATTTCTTTATTGAAAAACTTATCAGATATATTTCTTCAGTCCCAAAAAGTTGTATACTTCATCCATGATATCACAACCCTATTGTAAATAAATCCATAATTAGATCTAAAGAAACTAGCATCATAAAATTTACTTATTCAAATCCAATATATCTTTCACCAAGCATTATCATCTTAGCATAAGGGATATATTAAGAGTTATCTTCCCCTTAATCATGTGTTCTCCAAGTATACCACATTACTCTTAAATCAATTTTTTGTCACCTTATAACTATTCAAAATATCCTTTCCAATCCTTAATTAAAAACTTATATCGAAAAAAATTATATATTTCATGATTCATATAACATAATATTAGAAATCCGAAACATATACACCTCAATCATCCAACTTTATTCTTAAACCAATACACAGGATCCATCATCTTCATCTTTCCAAAAATATGAATCATATCTTAAGGTTTCTCAAACTCAAAATTCTTATATTTAATGTAAATAATACTGGAAGAACATCACATACCTTTCACATGTAATTTATTATCTCTTTATCCTCAATAGTATGACCAATACTCATATCATCATCATGATTCTCTTCATGATATTTACACTTAAGAAATAAATATTTTTTATTACCATAATTTCCATATTTGAAACATTCAATGGTTAACCATGTTCTATATAGTTTTGGATATTGAATATGAATATAAAGAAAAGTGTGATAAATATATATCAGAGATTAAAAACACACAAGTAAGGTAAGTTACTTATAATATTTCAATCTATGATATCATAGGTTTAATCCTTAGTTATTAATGACTATCTCAAAAACCCTAGGATTGTAAACTATACTTATACTTATCCTTAGTATATCCCTATAACTATCCTTAGAAATATCTATAGGGATCTCACTAAAGTTTTTGCATCCTAGTTTCCAAAGGGTGACTAAACCTTCACTATGATACCAACTATAACGACCCAAGATTGAAGTACATGGACATTACATTTATTTTTTTCAGAATAGACAATACATTACACAAATATACGACCAAATAACTAATTATTTT
The DNA here is from genome assembly GCA_963277665.1 of Viscum album. Lineage (NCBI taxonomy): Eukaryota > Viridiplantae > Streptophyta > Magnoliopsida > Santalales > Viscaceae > Viscum > Viscum album. Next base: position 1,887,493,572 of record OY728132.1, read on the forward strand.
AGTGTCTTCAGAAACTAAAAATACATTCTTCTAGCTTAGTGAAAGATCTTCAATATCTCTCATAAAGATCTTCCCCATTAGTACCTAAAACCTTTCTTTATATCTTGGGGAAAAGAAACATAAAAACGGTTATATCAAATGCCTAGTAAGGGTAAAAATGAACAACATAACAAAAAATTAACATAATAATATAAAAACATAAAAATAAATTTCTAATATCAAAATCGTGAGTCATGAAAGAAATATTGGCAATTCATAATGCATAAATCAGAAATGGACACAAACCATGATAAAATAACATTATTATAAAACATGAAATTGTGGTAATAAAATAAGAACATAATATGATTTCTAAATTAGATAAGGAATTTTTTCCAATACCATCATAGTGGAAAAAGTCTATTACTAAATCGAGTTTACTTACCGTTCCAACCATGTATTACTGAATCAGATTTACTTGTCATTCTAGCCTTGTCTTACTAAACCATATTTACTTGCCGCTCCAACCCTTTATTACTAAACTAGATTTACATTCCTTTACAGACATGTCTATATCATGAGATATAGATATTTACCCAATGAATTTGAGGGAGATATAGGTCCCAACCATCTTATAGTGAAATCATTCTTACATGTTCCACAAAAACATAAATCATTCATCAAAACATAACCCATGAAATAAAAGGGGTTTCTTAAACATCATTATATTATAATAGATATAAAATAAATGGATTTCATAAAATAATTCGACCTTAAACATAATAAAATAAATGTAATATTAGGTATAGAGACATAAACCTAGGTCATCTTAGATTTAAAATAATTATGATAAAAAAAATTGAACTTAATTATGGTGGAAAATATACTATCTTCTTCAAAAACATTTTATTTTCTCAAAATTTCCCCGCAATTTTAAAAGAAAATTATTTATATGAAAATAAACATAAAATCATGTAGAGGAATATTCCTAGAAATAAGAAATTAAGAAGACATAAAAACCCATTCATGTTGTATAAGTTAAAATAACATTTTCTTGTAATCTACCTGGAAAATTCAAAAAATTATTCATATGGAAAACGAAATAAATATTCCTTTCATACTATTTAATAAAAATTTAACAATGGGTAAAATTAACTTTAAAAAATAGTATAAGAATAAAAATAATATTATATATTTTGGAAACATGGACTTGAATGATAAATATACCCCAGTAAATACTTATGAATAAACAATCTCAGATAATAATGAGATTGCAAAATTATCACCAACCTTAGGTTCTATTTCTCCCATATGTGTCTAAAACTCTTCAATAGTGGGTTTAAAAATATTATTAACTTGTAACATAAACATAATGATATCTATGATATCATATATTATTCACTTATGACTTTCCATTACCTGTTTATTTATCAATTCCATGTTAAAGCAACATTTTTGGTAATAATTGTTTTATTTATCGTACATGTTTTGACTTATTATTCTTAATATTATACCTTAGATCATGATTTAATTAATTAAATAATTTAAAACATTATTTATATATCATAAATATTTAGAATAATATATATATAAATCAAATGGAATACATTTTTCAGGGAGACGGTAGGCCATACGTATGCATGAACGTTGTTTCTATTTACTTATTGAATTGAATGGAAGAAATTAAATGGAATATATATATATATACAGTAGAATTATTATGTCATATATTTCATTCTTATTTATTATATATACTTTATAATTATTCTTGAATGGTTAATATGGAGAATGAATTTCATCCCGTCGTGGAGACGGTAGGCCATACATATGCACACTACTACAAAACGGCCTATATCAATGCTAAAAAGGGCTTTAACAACTCTAAAAAAACACTGTAAAGCTCAGCGCTAATCTAGAGGGGTACCTTTTATCAGTGCTCTAAAAAGCGCTGATAAAGGCCCCTTTTATCAGCACTAAAAAAAGCACTGATAAAAGACCCCTTTATCAGTACTTTTTTTAGCACTGATAAAAGGGGCATTTATCAGGGCTTTTTTTAGCGCTGATAAAGGTCAAAAAAATTAAAAAAAAAACAAAATTTTAAAATAATGCAGGGAGTGCTTTTATCTGCGCTTCACGCCCCCTTTATCAGTGCTAGGAGGTCTCCCGCGCACTGCCCTCCCCGCACATCCTCATACGCGCGCGCACCCCCTTCGCTTCTACCTGAACTCAAACCCAGGACCTTCCCCCTTTCGCAGATACACCATTACCACAAAGCCATTTCATTTTGTTCTCTATTTAAGGATATATCTGTATATGTATAGTTATATTTATTCATATATTGATATAGATTCATATTAATATAAATATATTTATTCACACATTAGTATATATATATTAATTCGTACATTAATATATTTATATATATATTTTTGGTTATAATTTTTTATACATATATTTATTTGTATATTAATATATACATATAAGATTAGTTTTAAATACATTTATGAAAAAATATGTTTTTATGTGTGTTTATAAATAAATAAATAAATACATACATACATACATACATACATAGATATATACAACACACAAACACACATAAAGACACACACACACACAAACACATATATATTTATGAATAAATACATATATATGTGTATTTGAAAAGCCGTAGAATGTACATATAAGATTAGTTTTAACTATATTTATGAAAAAATATGTTTTTGATGTGTGTTTATAAGTAAATAAATAAATACATAAATATATACATATATACAACACACAGACACACACATAGACACTCACACACACACAAACACATATATATTTATGAATAAATACAAATGTGTATTTGAAAAGCTGTAGAATGTTAAAACGACCATAACATATAATCTAGAATCCCATTTCAATGCCACAACAAGTCAAATCTAATAAAATGAATCAAACTTCAATATGATATGTGATACAGGCCTAACGGACATCCGGATCAGAATTTATACTTATTTGAATGTTAACAAATCGGGGTATCCCGACTAAAAACTCAGTTTTGGAGGAGTTCTGGGACTTTTTCAGGCTCGTATAATGTGACATAGGCTTTTCCTCGGTCACTAGTACATAGAGCTCATTGCAGGCTTTGATTTGATATGCTGTAGAGCTCAAACAGACACCCGGATCAAAAGTTATGGTCGTTTGAAGTTTGAGTTATATTTTCAACATATTTTATATCTTTTATTAATTGTTTTGATTTTTTTGTTTCCTAAAATTTTTATTAAATGATTTTTAATCGATAATAATTAGAAAATTATTAATTAATAATATTTTTTAAAAATATTTTGATTCCATTTTCACTAAATTTATTATATATTAAATGTAATAGTCTATTTATACGTATCTATAACATATTTAAAAAATATATATTGTATTTTTATCAATATAAATATAATTATATAAGAATAATTTATTTTTCTAGATTTTTTTTGAAATCTAAAATTTTTTAGTGCTGATAAAGCCCCCCTTTATCATCGCTCAAAAAAAGCGTTGATAAAGGCCCCCCTTTATCAGCGCTTTTTTTGAAAGCTGATAAAAGGGGTAGTGCTTCCCTTGCCAGTTTTTGGCATAGTGGCACGAGCGAAGATATCATTCACTTAATGGTTAAATCGTATGATGTTGGATGGTAAATTAATTATACAAAATAATTATCATATTATATTTATTATTTAAATCCATTAAACTCATCATTATACCCATACAACTTAATTATTGTTGAATAAAAAATTATATCACTGCATAGAGATGGTAAGCCGTACGTACACAAGCATGGTGATATTGTTATTCATAGGATGAATAAAAGGAGGTATAAGGTTTTCACATAATTATAATAACATCTCAGAATTTAATAAATACTGTATTTATTACTTTATTATGGGAACAACATAATAAGAGTAAGTAGAAGATGAAAATAATTTTAAAAGAGGTGATAAAACAATTATCTCTTTTTTGAGTATCTCCTTTTGATTTGCACGAAAGGTCTCTCTAGGATGGATTTATGACCAAAAGGTTATCTCTATGATGATTTGAGGGAATTTTTAAGAGGAAATGGGTATATTTTTGATGAGAAAGAGGGACTTAGAGGTTTGATTAAAAGAGAAGGATAATTTCCCTTTTATAGGAGAGGCGGGGGGAAGTTTAGGAAAGTAATTAAATATTACTTTATTATAAAGTTATTTTAGGTTTATAATGGTCCCAAAGTCATTTATTTAGAATATAATACGAATATGGGTCTAAATAATCTCAATAAATAGGTTTTAGACAAGACTTGGTCCCAAAATTAACCTTATATTTTTGCTTTAACCCTTAGTTAAAAACATTAACTCTTACCATGTCTTCTTCTATTTTCATAATATAAGGTTACTATATTAACTATAAAATTCCAATATATCTTAAATTAGATAATTAATAATTTTTTTTAACACTATCTATTTTAGTTGGATGAATATTATATTTTTTTAGACTATTATATCATTTAATAAAACAATACTTTTTTTAAAAACTCATTTATGTCAATTTTGAAAGTATTTAGTAATTGATTTTTGTTAAAGTCATAAAAACTTGATTCGTTCAAATAAAAGGCAATAAATCATTCTTAACATGTCAATATCATCCAAAAAATTATTGTATGGCATAAAAATATTCAAATTGAATTTCTTTTAATATTTATAATATCATTTATTTTAATATTTCATTACAAAGGTAATCATTGCATCATCATTATGTCATAAATAAATATATTTATTTAATGTCAAAAAAATTATAAATAAAATATCATGATTTAGGAAATATTTTTTTTATATTTATAATTACTATTTATAGTCTAATATATTATTTATATAAACCAAAATACAATTAATTTAGTAAAACGATACATGTTTATGTTATATTTCCCTTTACTTTAAATTAATTATTATAACATGTCATTTTCACACCCAAGTAGTTCACAAATACCAATATTTCAGCTGAAGGATTTTTTTGGTCTCCTATTACTGATAAAATAGGATTAGGACATGTTTCAGGGTATTTTTATATTATAATAATATTATTTTTTCCCTTATTTACCTAATTTAACCTTCAACCATGGAAAATAAAAATAATTACTGAAGTTACTATTCATAATGTCCAAAAATAAAAGGGACATATTTAAATAGTCTTTAATTATGATTCCAAATGTGGAATCCATTTTTTGAAATTCAAAACATATAATTGTTAGAAATGAATTTAAAATTAATTCTTGTTGTCAAAACCAGAATGCGAGTTTTTAAGAAGTAAAAACTATCAAAAGACTGACACATGTTTATATCCAATTTAAATGTAAAATTACTTTCAATGAACACCATTATATTAAATGATAAAATAATAACACAATTAAAATTGAAATTCAATTGAAAATATAATCTAACTATATAAATAAATTATATGAAAAGACAATTTTGAATTAAAATACAATAATTTTCATTATTCATTAAAATATGAATTTTATCATAAAAATACCAAAAATTCTACCAAATTAAATTTTTATGTCCCTCTAAAAAACAATAATTTTATTTTTTTCAAATATAATATATAAAATTGTTAAAAAAAATATTTAAAATATTTGTGCCATCAAAAGGAGGCAAAAATGCATTTTTTGAAAAATACTTCTTTTATCAGAAAAATTTAATTTTTTCTTATATGATGTTGAGAAAATACATTTGATTAATTTTAATGTTATATAAAATTAAAAATTTGGTTAATAATATTAATAATTTCAAGTTTATATCCTGTTAAATAATAATATTTTAATAATAAATTGTTGTTTAGTGAAACTCGGTATTGTGTACAACACAAGATATCGATGAAGGTCACTCTTGTGTGTAATGAAATCCAAGACAGTGTTGTGTGTAGTTCAATATTACTTTTGTGTTAATTATAATATAATCCAAACATAGTTCTTTTATACATTGAACAAAATCTATACTCAGTGTTGCATGTATCGTACAATAACTTGATGTTGCGTGTAACATACGACAAGTCGGTTTAGTGTGAAAAAAATGTTTGAATTAGTGCATTGTAATATATAAATGATAATTTAAATTTATTCAGAAAAAAGGTCCATAAAAACTCAGGGTGTTACATTTTACCCCCCTTAAAATGAATTTCTCCCTCAAAATTCTTCAGGGTTATAAAAGGTTTACTATTTGAAGGTTTCTTTCATGGAAACCCACAACATAAACTGGAATACTAAAACATTATTTTAAAAAAGGAAATTTTGAAACATAAAGGTTACTCAAATTAACTCATCACTGGGTCTACAGATAGGATAACATATGGGGGAAGTGAAAACATAGTTATGGAAGAAAAATATAACCATCATGTTCTGATGAATAGTTATAGAGAACAAGGTTTGAAGAAAGTTAACAACCAGAATGCCCTAAATCTATGATGATTTAAGGGACAATATGATTCATCATATAATAAGGTACTAGGATAACATTTTTGGTTTTCAAGATCCTTTCCCAAAAGTTAAAGAACATGAGAATAAATAATTAATTGATTTTAGTACAATATCATCATTGGTCCTACCTTGAAAATTTTCCACTTCATATCTTATTCAAAGAAATGAAGTTGAATTTTTCAATCCTAAAGTGTTAAGAGATCATATGATCCTTAAATTGAATAATAGTTCATTCCATCTGTCTTTATTAAAAAAAGGTTATCACAAGTTATCAAACATGCATAAGGCCGCATATGGTGAGATAATACATTATTCTAACAAACTTTATCTAATGTTTAAACTTTTCAAAAATTTGAGGAACTTATAATCCTTCTAAAAGATGAAATTGAAAAAATATATAAAAAGGATAAAAAATGGGGCTTAACATTTATTCCCCACATATCATAAGATATATCTGGTTGGTCACATTCTAAAAAAGTGGACACCTTCATGATGTATTCTCTTGAGTCACGGTAAAAACCTAAATTATCAGATATCCTTATTCAAAACATGCATGTTTTCTTAATACAAAATATAATGGATATAATCATTAAATCCAAAAAAATTTATACTTCATCCATGATAGCATTTTCCTCTTTTCAATAACTCCATAATTATATCTCAAGAAAGAAGCATCATCTGATTTACATATTCGAATCCAACATATCTTTAACCAAGCATCATTATCTTAACATAATGGAAATATTAATAGTTATCATCCCCTTAATCATGTGTTCTCCAAGTATATCACCTTACCCTTAAATCAATTTTCTTTCTCCTTATAACTATTCAATATATCTTTTCCAATCCTTAATTAAAAACTTATACTGAAAACACTTATATATTTCATGATTCATATAACATAATCTTTGAAATCTGAAACATATACACCTCAATCATCCAACATTATTCTTAAATCATTATTATAAATCCATCATCTTCATATTTACTAAAATATTCATCATTTCTTAAGGTTTATCAACCTCAAGCTTCTTAGGTTTAATGTAAAAAATACTATAATAACATCACATCTTTTCACATGTTGTTTACAATATCTTTATCCTCAACAACATGACCAATACTCACACTAACATCATGATTCTCTTTATGATATTTCCACTTAAGAAATAGATTTTCATTATTCCCATAACTTCCACATCTAAATCATTCAATGTTTAACCACGTTTAATGTAGTTTTTTATATTAACTATGACCAGAAAGAAATGTATGAGAAATACATATCAGAGAATAGAAACACATAAGTAAGTTAAATTACTTATAATATTTCAATCTAAGATTTATTATGTTTAATACTAGGTTATTCACGATTATCACAAAAACCCTGGGATTATAACCTATAATTAGACTTATCCATAGGACATCCCTAGAACTATCCTTTGAAATATCTATAGGGATCACACTAAAGTTTTCTCATCCTAGTTTCCAAAGGTCGACTAAACCATCACTCTGATACCAACTCTAATGACCCAAGATCGACATACATGTACATTAAATTTCTTTTTCTGGATTAATTACTACATTACAAAAATATATTCCCAAATAAGTATTAGTATAGTGTCTTTGGAAACTCGGAACACATTCTTCTAGCTTGGTGAAATATCTTCAACATCTCCCATAAAGATCTTCCCCATTAATTTTCCTACCTAAAACCTTTCTTTATATCCTGGTGAAAAGAAAACATAAAAAGGGTGAGTTTAAATTCCCAGTAAGGGTAAACATGAAGAACATCAAACAAAACATAACCATAATAATTTAAAAACATTAACATAAATTTTGGATATCAAAATCATGAGTCATGAAATAAATATTATCGTTTTGTAAGGAAAAAATCATAAATGAACATGAACCATGAAAAAATAAAATTGACATAAAACATGGAATTGTGGCAAGAAAATAAGCACATAATATGATTTCCATAGTATCCAAGAAATTATTTCCAATAACATCATAGTGGACAAAGTCCATTATTGAATCAGGTTTACTTTCCATTCTAGCAGTGTATTACTAAAGCATATTTACTTTCCATTCTATCCCTGTATTAATGAACCAGATTTACTTGTTGTTCCATCCCTATATTACTAAACCAAATTTACTTGCTGTTTTAGACATGTCTATGTCATGAGATATAAATCTTTACCCAATTAATTAGAGGGAGATATATGTCTGAACCATCTCATTGTGAAATCATTCTTACATGTGGAAAAAAAAAATAAATCATTCATCATAATATAATCCATAAAATAAAATAGGTTTTCTAAACATCCTTAAATCATAATCCATATAAAATAAAAGGATTTCATAAAAAATAATTTCATCATAAACATAATAAAATCAAAGTAATAATAGGAATAGAAATATAACCCTATGTAATCTTAGATGAAAAATAATTTTGATAAAAAAAGTGAACATAATTCTTAAGGAAAATATCTTTTGTTTAAAACGTTTTCTTTTCTCAAAATGCCATGCAATTTTAAAAGAAAAGAATTTAATTAAAAATAAACTTGAAATCATGTAGAAGAAGATTCGTCGAAATAAGGTGTCATGAAATAATAAAAATCCATTCATTCTGTATTAGTTAAAAAAACAATATCCTCGTACTTTTTTTTCTCAAAAAGTAAAAAAATAAGTCAAATCGAATAACGATAAAAGATTCCTTTCACACCGTTTAATAAAAATTAACCAAAGGATGAAATGAACTTTAAAATTTTTTAGAAGAATAGAAATAATATTACATAATTAGGAAACATGGATATGGATAATAAATATACCCTACTAAATAATAATGTATAAAAAGCTCAGATAAAAATGAATTTGTAAAATTATCCCTTACTTTAGGTCTGATTTCTTCCGTATGTGTCTAAAACTCCACTTTTTCAAGTATCTCCTATTGATTTTCACAAAAGGTCTCCCTAGGATGACTTTTTCCCAATGTTTAGAATCTAGGATGAATTTAGGGAAGTTGAGAGAGGAAATTGGTAGGGGTTGGCTGAGCAAAAGGGCTTTAGAGGTGTGATTAAAGAGAGAAGGAGAAGTTTCCTTTTATAGGAGAGGTGACAAGCACTTTATTAAAGTCTTTAAATATTAATCTATTATATTTTTTTTTTGGTTTTAATGACCCAAACTCTATTATTTTGAAGATAAGATGATTATGGGTCTAAATCCTCTCAACCAATAGGTTTTAGACAAGTTTAGGTCACAAAAGATACCTTATCTTTTATCTTTAACCCTTAGTTAAAAACAATGACTCTTACCATGTCTTCTTGTATTTTCATAATATATGATTACTATAGTTACTATAAAATAAAAAGAGAACCCTTGGTGGATCATTAATGACATCTGTGACATTATCTAAGTCAGCTGGCCGAATCTTACATTTTTTGGACTATTATATCATTTAATAAAATAGTATTTGTTTTAAAAACTCATTTGTGTCAATTTTGACACTATTTAGTAATTGATTTTTGTTAAATTTATAACAAAGTTATTCCTAAAAACCAAAGGCACTAGCTCATCCCTAACATGTCAATGTCATCAAAAAAATTGTGGATAGCATCAAAATGTTCAAATTACATTTATTTTAATATTTATAATATCATTTATTTGAATATTTCATTAATAAGGTAATCACTGCATCATCATTATGTCATAAATAAATTAATTTCTTTAACGTCTAGAAATTATAAATAAGATACCATGACATAGGTACTATTTTTATATTTATAATGACTATTTATAGTATAAGATATTATTTATATAAACCAAAATAAATTTGTTTTAGGAAAAAGATACATGTTTATGTTATATTTCCCTTTACTTTAAATTAATTATTATAACATGTCATTTATATAAGGCCCCAGCCTTAAACCTTACTTAATCTTGAGTTATTACAAGATTACACATTGAGGATCTTTTCGGGTTTAGAGTTTTAGAGAATTAGATCATAAAACTTGCATTACATTCCACATATAAACAAAGTGGTTACATAAAGATAGTATTCTTCATTCCCATCAATGGAACACACATTTAAAATAAAATATGGATTAATTCTTGACACATCCTTGACTCTATCATCTTATCATGTACCTTTCCCTTGACCTGTGAAAAACATTTCAAAAACTTGGGATGAGCATAAAAACTCAGTATGGGTTATAAAAAAAACAACATGGAAAGGAAACATGAGTTCATATATACATAAGAATGAAATCATACTTTACCCATAAAACATAGGCACTTTAACATACCTCATAAAAACATGAATAAATCATATAAATCATAAGACATAAAGGTAACTTGAGGCATTCATAACATTCTTACGTAGGGAGTAACCCTCTTGGTTACGTTTGGAATACCCATCACAGTATATTCCCTAAACTCTCTTCGGAGAAACCTTAACGTTTCACTCCTTCGCGTTACCCAATGCATTGGAGATCTATATCGGGCTCACCCGCCCTTAGTTTATCACGGAACCACCCGTCTTCATAATAATGCCCAAGAACCATAACATAATCATATCACATAAAACATGGATAAAGGAAACATAAAATTTCCACATTTCAATCACGAGATATCAATACAACACATTGATATAAAAACATTATGAAAACCATTTTCAATACTAAAATAAAAGAAAATTCAAACACGGTATTTATTTTTCTTTAACAAAAAGGTATGGCTTGTAGAGGAAGCCGAAACTCAAATAACGGTCACGACGGCGGAGAAGTCGTTGTCGCCGCATACGTACGACAAAAACATTCCATTTTGTCGTTTAGTAAACGCTTTGTATAAAAAAGATTCCTTTTGAATAAACGTAAAAGTCAAAGGGGTTTATACACCGTATAAAATAAAGTTGTGTATAAAATAAAATATGCCTCAATGAAAGGAGATTGAGACGAAGTCCCATACAAAGATAATTTTTAAAATAAAATAGATACATTATGTGTATTCACTATAAGTACACATAAATAAAGTACAAATAAAAGATACGACATAATAATATAATGACATAATTTGAAAGTAGGAGATTAACCCAAAGAATGGAAATTGGGTTAAGAAGTTCCCATACCTCGTATCTGACTTGACCCGACCGTTCTTTAAACTCCTGAATAATAAACTTTAGTTAATCTCTACTTGATTATGAATCTTTTCCAAGTTCATTATTCCTTTTATACCATGTTATGAACATCATGTAATCATTTAAGTTAATAATGTTCATTTTGTCGGTATTTGGTTCTTAAGTCAAAAATAGACTTCTTATACTTACATGTTGTTAATTTGGTCAAAGTTTCATTATATTAAGAATATTATTCATGATGTAGATATCATATATGTCATATATATCCAGTAAATTCATGCATTTATAATATTACATAATCATTTAGAGGTAAGAAATGAAATGCACCGTTCATGGAGACGGTAAGCCGTACGTACGCATGAACGCTACTTCTATTTCTATTTCATATTTCATGGAATGGATTCATAATGGTATAAGAGTATGTTATAACTCCAGTATAATAACATATATAATATCATTAACTTTATCCTTTACACATCCCACATATGGTATTAACGAATCAAATCACTTTTAGGGGGCGGTAGTCCGCGCTTCCTAAAATGAAGATATCGTGTTTTACCCATAATGGAAACCATAACGGTATGCCCAAAATGAAAAAACAGAAGCTTAAGGAAAACATAAACATATTATATATCATATATAAAAATAGTGACATCATAATGGCCACCTTTGAAGGTGTTAAATGAGTGTTGAACAATCATCGTTTCAGGAGGCAGAATTTCGCCATCCACGGAAACCTTATGTTCTTTAACCATTTGATGTAGTTGTGTGGAAGTGTAGCTCAAATAAATCTTATAACAACATCCTAGTATATTGAAGATACTGGTGTTGTTACAAAAGAAGTAAATAAAAAGAGTTTAGGGGGTTGGAGAAGCAAAATAAAACAAATGAACTTGAGAGAATGAATTACCTTTAAAAAGTGTAACTCCTTTTGAGTTGAGCCTAAAGGCTTCCTTTGAAAGGATTCTGCCCAAAGGGAATCCTCTAGGATGAGGAGAGGGATGTGGAGAGAGCAAATGGGCAGGGGTTGGCCGAGCCAAAGGCTTGAAGAGTGTGTGAAATGAGGTAGAGTTGGGGGCCTTTTATAAGAGGAGAGGAGGGGCACTTTTGGAAAGTAAAGAAATATTACATTATTTGAAAATGTGTTTCGGTTTTAAAAGGTCCAACATTGATAGAATTCGTGGATAAGGTGATAAGGCATCGAAATCCATTCATCCAATTGGTTTTGAACATGTGTAGTTCATAGATGTTATATTATCTTTCCATTTTATTTAAATCGTCAAATAATGATGTCATCGCTGCATCATTATTATGTCATAAATAATTAAATTTATTTAATGTCTAAAAATTATAAAAAAATTACTATGATGTAGGAAATCGTTTTAGCTTTCCATTGAATATTTATAATCAAAATTTGGACTTGTATAACCCCAATTAAAAATTGTTTTCGCAAAACATATTATGTTTGTGTCATTTTCTCTTTAACATTAAATAAAAAGTAATTTATGTCATTTCCCAACAAAAGTGGATCCATGGGGTCCCCAAGTTAGGCCATGGCTTGTCTTGGTCGGCCATGAAACAACCAATGAGGTTGGGACATGTGTCTAGGTCATTTTATATTATTAAAGTATTATTTATACCTTAAACTACACTAATTACCACTAATCGCGATTAAAAACTTAATACGTTACTATTCACCAAAAATTATTATAATCTCATTGAACCAGATTTTACTTCTTAATGACAACCATGTATGTCTGATTTTCAAAATTCAATACACATTAGTGGTAAACTTTCATTTAACTGAAAAATCAGTTTGCTTGATTATCACTTAGTGGTTTCACTATTCATCAAAAATTGAAGTTTTTCAGAAAATTACCAAAAATTCACCCTAAGCTATATTTGATATTCCGAATTCAAAAATGAAGTCTATTTTACAAAATTCAAATCATATAAGTCACATTAATTAATTTAATAATTAATTCCCGCTGCTAGAGCAAATAGCGTGTTTTTACAAAACAATAAGTATCAAAAGATTGACACCAGTTTAAGTATAATTTCAAAGTGAAATTGATTCCAATGACCACCATTGGATAAAATGGTAAAAATATATTCTAATTTCATTTCAAAACCAATTCAAAACATAATCTAATCATATAAATAAATTAGATTAAAAAGTAGTTTTGATGTAAAATGCAGTATTTTTCACTATTCATTAAAAAAATGAACATTGTCAGAAAAATACCAAAAATTCACACAAGGTAAATTTTGATGTCCCAATTCTAAAGAAGAGTTATATTTGGTCCAAAATAAAGTATAAGAGTGTTCAAAACTATATTTAATGACGGTTCACCATTAAAGGGTGATAAGTGAACCTTTAGTGAAAATTAGAGTATATATGCCCTAAAATTGAACTCTTACCGTATTTTAAGCCTTTATCTTTTATTGGGTAAATGTATAAACATTTAAAAACATATCCAATCATATTTTAGTTATTTCTATCCATTCCCGCCAGTACAACGGCTACTTGTTAACTAACATTTAAAATAATATTATTTTATTACTAGTGTGCTACGTAAGTTTCAAAGAAACTCATCGTTGCGTATCAGGTACGCTATCGAACATAGCAACCCCTTTAAAATAAAATTAATATTTAATTCGTAAATATTAATAAATATGAAAATTCTTTATTCTTTAATTACCTGGGATGTTACATCCTTCCCCCCTTTTGGGAATTGCGTCCTCGCAATTTTATTCACTTATCAAAATAAGTGGGGGTATTTATCCCTCGTAGCATTTTCAGATTCCCACGTTGCCTCTTCAATCACATGGTTTTCCCAAAAAACCTTTACCTGATGAATCACCTTATTCCGTAACACTTTCTCCTTATGGTCAAGAATCTGGACCGGTTGTTCCTCATAAGATAGGTTCTCTTCCAGCTGAACTACCTCTGGACTCAAAACATGAGATGGATCTGGCATATACTTTCTCAACATCGAAACGTGAAAAACATTGTGTACCTGAGATAAACTCGGAGGTAAAGCCACTCGGTATGCAACTTATCCAACTCTCTCCAGAATTTCGTATGATCCAATGAACCTTGGACTCAACTTTCCTTTCTTACCAAATCTCATCACGCTTTTCCAAGGAGAAACCTTGAGAAAAACATGATCACCTACCTCGAAAGATAGATCCTTCCTCCGGTTATCCGCATAACTCTTCTGCCTGCTCTGAGCTATTCTCATGTGTTTCTGAATCAGCTGAACTTTTTCTGCCATCTCTTCTACCAATTCTGGTCCCATCAATTTCCTTTCACCCACTTCATCCCTGAAAGCTGGAGTTCGACACCGCTTCCCATATAATGCCTGAAATGGTGCCATCTGTATACTGGAATGAAAACTGTTATTATATGAAAACTCAACCAAAGAAAGATGTTGGTCCCAACTTCCCTGATAATCCATGGAATAAGCTCGTAGCATATCCTCCAATGTCTGAATTGTTCGTTCTGACTACCCATCTGATTGAGGATGAAAAGCTGTACTAAAATTTAATTCAGTACCCAACGACTTCTGAAGGCCTTTCCAAAAGTTAGAAGTAAACCTGGGATCACGATCTGATACAATGGAGAGAGGAACTCCATGTAACCTGACTATCTCTTTAAGATACAAACGGGAAAGTTGATCAAGAGAGAAAGTATCTCGTATAGCAAGGAAATGAGCAGACTTGGTCAAGCGATCAACAATAACCCAGATTGCATTATTACCTCGAGATGTCTTCGGTAATCCAACAACAAAGTCCATGGATATATTCTCCCATTTCCACTCTGGCACTGGTAAAGGCTGAAGCATCCCTTTCGGTAACTGCCGCTCTGCTTTAACCTGTTGACATGTCAAACACTTCACAGTAAAATCAGCAATATCTCTTTTCATTCCATCCCACCAGTAATACTCCCACAGATCTCTATACATCTTAGTACTGCCCGGATGAACTGAAAACGGAGAACTATAAGCTTCACATAACAACTCTCTCTTCAACTGTGAATCACAAGGCACACATAACCTCTTCACAAACCTCAAAACACAAACACAAACTTATCCAAGAACTCATGGAAAATTTTATTCATAAGGTCCATGAATACAGCAGGTGCATTGGTTAACCCAAAAGGCATAACTACAAATTCATAATGGCTATATCTAGTACGGAACACAGTCTTCGGAACGTCTGCTTCTTTTACTTTCAACTGATGGTACCCCGACCTCAAGTCAATCTTCGAAAAATACTGAGCTCCCTGGAGCTGATACCACTTCATTCGATGGCCCAACATCTGCTGAAGTTGTTGCAAAGGATTTCACCACCCCTTTCTGCTTGTAGTCTAACTGCTTCCCATCACTCAAGCTCCTTGTCGGACACTCGTTTGCATAGTGACCCATCTCATTGCACTTATAACATTTCACTAACTGTAAATCAAATTTGTTCTTACCTTCACCTTGATCCTTTTCAGTGCAATCACGAGCCTTATGTCCCATCTTACCACATCGGTAGCACTTTCCAGAATTCAGAAGACATTCCCTAGCATGCCTTCTTCCACATTTATCACAAACTGGAAACTTAGTTTTCTTACCATCAGACTTTTTTGAAGAATTCTTACCTTTCTCCTGCCACCTCGGTCTCTTCTTCTGCTGGTTGTTATAGAACACTTGGTCATCGGCAAACTCCATTTCCACCTTCTCAGCACATCGAACAAGCTTTTCATAACTTTTAAACTCACGAGAAGCTAATGCCCTTCGATATTTTGGCTTTAATCCTGAGTAAAAACGATTGATTTTACTATCAAGATCTCGTATGAAGTTTGGAGCATACCTTGCCAATCGAGTGAACTTTTCTTCATAAGTAGCCACTGAGTCTTCCTCTTGCCTCAATTCCAAGAATTGCTTTTCCATCCTAAGTTGAACAGCCTTAGGAAAATACTTCTCAAGAAACATACCTTTGAATTCATCCCAGTCAAGAGCATCAATCTCATCGGTGTCCCTGATATTTTTAACCATTGACAACCACTGATCTGCTTCACCTTCAAAACGGTAAACAGCAAGACTAACCTTTTGATGTTCTGAACACCCCATGACATCAAAAATCTTCTCCAATGCTTTAATCCACCCTTCAGCTTGCACAGGGTCAGATGATCCTCTGAATGATGGGGGATGTTGCCTCATGAAATGTTCCACCACTGACATGTTCCTCTGCGGTTGATCTGGCTGATCTCGTGCATGGATACCACCACCATTTATAGCCTGAGTCAACTGTGCCATCACTGCAACAAACTGTTCAGTTCCGATTCCGACCATCTCAGGTTGCTGATTTGGAAGGTTATCTTCCTCCTGATGTCGTCCCAACATAGCTTCTTTGTTTCCTCTACGGAAAACCATTCTGAACACAGAAATATCTTAGGCGAAGCAACATGGTAATCCGTAAATGCTATATCATTTCAATCATATTATAATTTAACACTTTTCTAACTCCTAAAGTTGTCTAAACCGACCTCTGATACCAACTATAAGGCCCCAGCCTTAAACCTTACTTAATCTTGAGTTATTACAAGATTACACATTGAGGATCTTTTCGGGTTTAGAGTTTTAGAGAATTAGATCATAAAACTTGCATTACATTCCACATATAAACAAAGTGGTTACATAAAGATAGTATTCTTCATTCCCATCAATGGAACACACATTTAAAATAAAATATGGATTAATTCTTGACACATCCTTGACTCTATCATCTTATCATGTACCTTTCCCTTGACCTGTGAAAAACATTTCAAAAACTTGGGATGAGCATAAAAACTCAGTATGGGTTATAAAAAAAACAACATGGAAAGGAAACATGAGTTCATATATACATAAGAATGAAATCATACTTTACCCATAAAACATAGGCACTTTAACATACCTCATAAAAACATGAATAAATCATATAAATCATAAGACATAAAGGTAACTTGAGGCATTCATAACATTCTTACGTAGGGAGTAACCCTCTTGGTTACGTTTGGAATACCCATCACAGTATATTCCCTAAAATCTCTTCGGAGAAACCTTAACGTTTCACTCCTTCGCGTTACCCAATGCATTGGAGAGCTATATCGGGCTCACCCGCCCTTAGTTTATCACGGAACCACCCGTCTTCATAATAATGCCCAAGAACCATAACATAATCATATCACATAAAACATGGATAAAGGAAACATAAAATTTCCACATTTCAATCACGAGATATCAATACAACACATTGATATAAAAACATTATGAAAACCATTTTCAATACTAAAATAAAAGAAAATTCAAACACGGTATTTATTTTTCTTTAACAAAAAGGTATGGCTTGTAGAGGAAGCCGAAACTCAAATAACGGTCACGACGGCGGAGAATTCGTTGTCGCCGCATACGTACGACAAAAACATTCCATTTTGTCGTTTAGTAAACGCTTTGTATAAAAAAGATTCCTTTTGAATAAACGTAAAAGTCAAAGGGGTTTATACACCGTATAAAATAAAGTTGTGTATAAAATAAAATATGCCTCAATGAAAGGAGATTGAGACGAAGTCCCATACAAAGATAATTTTTAAAATAAAATAGATACATTATGTGTATTCACTATAAGTACACATAAATAAAGTACAAATAAAAGATACGACATAATAATATAATGACATAATTTGAAAGTAGGAGATTAACCCAAAGAATGGAAATTGGGTTAAGAAGTTCCCATACCTCGTATCTGACTTGACCCGACCGTTCTTTAAACTCCTGAATAATAAAATTTAGTTAATCTCTACTTGATTATGAATCTTTTCCAAGTTCATTATTCCTTTTATACCATGTTATGAACATCATGTAATCATTTAAGTTAATAATGTTCATTTTGTCGGTATTTGGTTCTTAAGTCAAAAATAGACTTCTTATACTTACATGTTGTTAATTTGGTCAAAGGTTCATTATATTCAGAATATTATTCATGATGTATATATCATATATGTCATATATATCCAGTACATTCTTGCATTTATAATATTACATAATCATTTAGAGGTAAGAAATGAAATGCACCGTTCATGGAGACGGTAAGCCGTACGTACGCATGAACGCTACTTCCATTTCTATTTCATATTTCATGGAATGGATTCATAATGGTATAAGAGTATGTTATAACTCCAGTATAATAACATATATAATATCATTAACTTTATCCTTTACACATCCCACATATGGTATTAACGAATCAAATCACTTTTAGGGGGCAGTAGTCCGCGCTTCCTAAAATGAAGATATCGTGTTTTACCCATAATGGAAACCATAAAGGTATGCCCAAAATGAAAAAACAGAAGCTTAAGGAAAACATAAACATATTATATATCATATATAAAAATAGTGACATCATAATGGCCACCTTTGAAGGTGTTAAATGAGTGTTAAACAATCATCGTTTCGGGAGGCAGAATTTCGCCATCCACGGAAACCTTATGTTCTTTAACCATTTGATGTAGTTGTGTGGAAGTGTAGCTCAAATAAATATTATAACAACATCCTAGTATATTGAAGATACTGGTGTTGTTACAAAAGAAGTAAATAAAAAGAGTTTAGGGGGTTGGAGAAGCAAAATAAAACAAATGAACTTGAGAGAATGAATTACCTTTAAAAAGTGTAACTCCTTTTGAGTTGAGCCTAAAGGCTTCCTTTGAAAGGATTCTGCACAAAGGGAATCCTCTAGGATGAGGAGAGGGATGTGGAGAGAGCAAATGGGCAGGGTTTGGCCGAGAAAAAGGCTTGAAGAGTGTGTGAAATGAGGTAGAGTTGGGGGCCTTTTATAAGAGGAGAGGAGGGGCACTTTTGGAAAGTAAAGAAATATTACATTATTTGAAAATGTGTTTCGGTTTTAAAAGGTCCAACATTGATAGAATTCTTGGATAAGGTGATAAGGCATCGAAATACATTCATCCAATTGGTTTTGGACATGTGTAGTTCATAGATTTTATATTATCTTTCCATTTTATTTAAATCGTCAAATAATGATGTCATCGCTGCATCATTATTATGTCATAAATAATTAAATTTATTTAATGTCTAAAAATTATAAACAAATTACTATGATGTAGGAAATCTTTTTAGCTTTCCATTGAATATTTATAATCAAAATTTTGACTTGTATAACCCCACTTAAAAATTGTTTTCGCAAAACATATTATGTTTGTGTCATTTTCACTTTAACATTAAATAAAAAGTAATTTATGTCATTTCCCAACAAAAGTGGATCCATGGGGTCCCCAAGTTAGTCCATGGCTTGTCTTGGTCGGCCATGAAACAACCAATGAGGTTGGGACATGTGTCTAGGTCATTTTATATTATTAAAGTATTATTTATACCTTAAACTACACTAATTACCACTAATCGCGATTAAAAACTTAATACGTTACTATTCACCAAAAATTATTATAATCTCATTGAACCAGATTTTACTTCTTAATGACAACCATGTATGTCGGATTTTAAAAATTCAATACACATTAGTGGTAAACTTTCATTTAACTGAAAAATCAGTTTGCTTGATTATCACTTAGTGGTTTCACTATTCATCAAAAATTGAAGTTTTTCAGAAAATTACCAAAAATTCACCCTAAGCTATATTTGATATTCCGAATTCAAAAATGAAGTCTATTTTACAAAATTCAAATCATATATTTCACATTAATTAATTTAATAATTAATTCCCGCTGCTAGAGCAAATAGCGTGTTTTTACAAAACAATAAGTATCAAAAGATTGACACCAGTTTAAGTATAATTTCAAAGTGAAATTGATTCCAATGACCACCATTGGATAAAATGGTAAAAATATATTCTAATTTAATTTCAAAACCAATTCAAAACATAATCTAATCATATAAATAAATTAGATTAAAAAGTAGTTTTGATGTAAAATGCAGTATTTTTCACTATTCATTAAAAAATGAACATTGTCAGAAAAATACCAAAAATTCACACAAGGTAAATTTTGATGTCCCAATTCTAAAGAAGAGTTATATTTGGTCCAAAATAAAGTATAAGAGTGATCAAAACTATATTTAATGACGGTTCACCATTAAAGGGTGATAAGTGAACCTTTAGTGAAAATTAGAGTATATATGCCCTAAAATTGAACTCTTACCGTATTTTAAGCCATTATCTTTTATTGGGTAAATGTATAAACATTTAAAAACATATCCAATCATATTTTAGTTATTTCTATCCATTCCCGCCAGTACAACGGCTACTTGTTAACTAACATTTAAAATAATATTATTTTATTACTAGTGTGCTACGTAAGTTTCAAAGAAACTCATCGTTGCGTATCAGGTACGCTATCGAACATAGAAACCCCTTTAAAATAAAATTAATATTTAATTCGTAAATATTAATAAATATGAAAATTATTTATTCTTTAATTACCTGGGATGTTACATCCTTCCCCCCTTTTGGGAATTGCGTCCTCGCAATTTTATTCACTTATCAAAATAAGTGGGGGTATTTATCCCTCATAGCATTTTCAGATTCCCACGTTGCCTCTTCAATCACATGGTTTTTCCAAAAAACCTTTACCTGATGAATCACCTTATTCCGTAACACTTGCTCCTTATGGTCAAGAATCTGGACCGGTTGTTCCTCATAAGATAGGTTCTCTTCCAGCTGAACTACCTCTGGACTCAAAACATGAGATGGATCTGGCATATACTTTCTCAACATCGAAACGTGAAAAACATTGTGTACCTGAGATAAAATCGGAGGTAAAGCCACTCGGTATGCAACTGATCCAACTATCTCCAGAATTTCATATGATCCAATGAACCTTGGACTCAACTTTCCTTTCTTACCAAATCTCATCACGCTTTTCCAAGGAGAAACCTTGAGAAAAACATGATCACCTACCTCGAAAGATAGATCCTTCCTCCGGTTATCCGCATAACTCTTCTGCCTGCTCTGAGCTATTCTCATGTGTTTCTGAATCAGCTGAACTTTTTCTGCCATCTCTTCTACCAATTCTGGTCCCATCAATTTCCTTTCACCCACTTCATCCCAGAAAGCTGGAGTTCGACACCGCTTCCCATATAATGCCTGAAATGGTGCCATCTGTATACTGGAATGAAAACTGTTATTATATGAAAACTCAACCAAAGAAAGATGTTTGTCCCAACTTCCCTGATAATCCATGGAATAAGCTCGTAGCATATCCTCCAATGTCTGAATTGTTCGTTCTGACTACCCATCTGATTGAGGATGAAAAGCTGTACTAAAATTTAATTCAGTACCCAACGACTTCTGAAGGCCTTTCCAAAAGTTAGAAGTAAACCTGGGATCACGATCTGATACAATGGAGAGAGGAACTCCATGTAACCTGACTATCTCTTTAAGATACAAACGGGAAAGTTGATCAAGAGAGAAAGTATCTCGTATAGCAAGGAAATGAGCAGACTTGGTCAAGTGATCAACAATAACCCAGATTGCATTATTACCTCGAGATGTCTTCGGTAATCCAACAACAAAGTCCATGGATATATTCTCCCATTTCCACTCTGGCACTGGTAAAGGCTGAAGCATCCCTTTCGGTAACTGCCGCTCTGCTTTAACCTGTTGACATGTCAAACACTTCACAGTAAAATCAGCAATATCTCTTTTCATTCCATCCCACCAGTAATACTCCCGCATATCTCTATACATCTTAGTACTGCCCGGATGAACTGAAAACGGAGAACTATGAGCTTCACATAACAACTCTCTCTTCAACTGTGAATCACAAGGCACACATAACCTCTTCACAAACCTCAAAACACAAACACAAACTTATCCAAGAACTCATGGAAAATTTTATTCATAAGGTCCATGAATACAGCAGGTGCATTGGTTAACCCAAAAGGCATAACTACAAATTCATAATGGCTATATCTAGTACGGAACACAGTCTTCGGAATGTCTGCTTCTTTTACTTTCAACTGATGGTACCCCGACCTCAAGTCAATCTTCGAAAAATACTGAGCTCCCTGGAGCTGATACCACTTCATTTGATGGCCCAACATCTGCTGAAGTTGTTGCAAAGGATTTCACCACCCCTTTCTGCTTGTAGTCTAACTGCTTCCCATCACTCAAGCTCCTTGTCGGACACTCGTTTTCATAGTGACCCATCTCATTGCACTTATAACATTTCACTAACTGTAAATCAAATTTGTTCTTACCTTCACCTTGATCCTTTTCAGTGCAATCACGAGCCTTATGTCCCATCTTACCACATCGGTAGCACTTTCCAGAATTCAGAAGACATTCCCTAGCATGCCTTCTTCCACATTTATCACAAACTGGAAACTTAGTTTTCTTACCATCAGACTTTTTTGAAGAATTCTTACCTTTCTCCTGCCACCTCGGTCTCTTCTTCTGCTGGTTGTTATAGAACACTTGGTCATCGGCAAACTCCATTTCCACCTTCTCAGCACATCGAACAAGCTTTTCATAACTTTTAAACTCACGAGAAGCTAATGCCCTTCGATATTTTGGCTTTAATCCTGAGTAAAAACGATTGATTTTACTATCAAGATCTCGTATGAAGTTTGGAGCATACCTTGCCAATCGAGTGAACTTTTCTTCATAAGTAGCCACTGAGTCTTCCTCTTGCCTCAATTCCAAGAATTGCTTTTCCATCCTAAGTTGAACAGCCTTAGGAAAATACTTCTCAAGAAACATACCTTTGAATTCATCCCAGTCAAGAGCATCAATCTCATCGGTGTCCCTGATATTTTTAACCATAGACAACCACTGATCTGCTTCACCTTCAAAACGGTAAACAGCAAGACTAACCTTTTGATGTTCTGAACACCCCATGACATCAAAAATCTTCTCCAATGCTTTAATCCACCCTTCAGCTTGCACAGGGTCAGATGATCCTCTGAATGATGGGGGATGTTGCCTCATGAAATGTTCCACCACTGACATGTTCCTCTGCGGTTGATCTGGCTGATCTCGTGCATGGATACCACCACCATTTATAGCCTGAGTCAACTGTGCCATCACTGCAACAAACTGTTCAGTTCCGATTCCGACCATCTCAGGTTTCTGATTTGGAAGGTTATCTTCCTCCTGATGTCGTCCCAACATAGCTTCTTTGTTTCCTCTACGGAAAACCATTCTGAACACAGAAATATCTTAGGCGAAGCAACATGGTAATCCGTAAATGCTATATCATTTCAATCATATTATAATTTAACACTTTTCTAACTCCTAAAGTTGTCTAAACCGACCTCTGATACCAACTATAAGGCCCCAGCCTTAAACCTTACTTAATCTTGAGTTATTACAAGATTACACATTGAGGATCTTTTCGGGTTTAGAGTTTTAGAGAATTAGATCATAAAACTTGCATTACATTCCACATATAAACAAAGTGGTTACATAAAGATAGTATTCTTCATTCCCATCAATGGAACACACATTTAAAATAAAATATGGATTAATTCTTGACACATCCTTGACTCTATCATCTTATCATGTACCTTTCCCTTGACCTGTGAAAAACATTTCAAAAACTTGGGATGAGCATAAAAACTCAGTATGGGTTATAAAAAAAACAACATGGAAAGGAAACATGAGTTCATATATACATAAGAATGAAATCATACTTTACCCATAAAACATAGGCACTTTAACATACCTCATAAAAACATGAATAAATCATATAAATCATAAGACATAAAGGTAACTTGAGGCATTCATAACATTCTTACGTAGGGAGTAACCCTCTTGGTTACGTTTGGAATACCCATCACAGTATATTCCCTAAAATCTCTTCGGAGAAACCTTAACGTTTCACTCCTTCGCGTTACCCAATGCATTGGAGAGCTATATCGGGCTCACCCGCCCTTAGTTTATCACGGAACCACCCGTCTTCATAATAATGCCCAAGAACCATAACATAATCATATCACATAAAACATGGATAAAGGAAACATAAAATTTCCACATTTCAATCACGAGATATCAATACAACACATTGATATAAAAACATTATGAAAACCATTTTCAATACTAAAATAAAAGAAAATTCAAACACGGTATTTATTTTTCTTTAACAAAAAGGTATGGCTTGTAGAGGAAGCCGAAACTCAAATAACGGTCACGACGGCGGAGAAGTCGTTGTCGCCGCATACGTACGAAAAAAACATTCCATTTTGTCGTTTAGTAAACGCTTTGTATAAAAAAGATTCCTTTTGAATAAACGTAAAAGTCAAAGGGGTTTATACACCGTATAAAATAAAGTTGTGTATAAAATAAAATATGCCTCAATGAAAGGAGATTGAGACGAAGTCCCATACAAAGATAATTTTTAAAATAAAATAGATACATTATGTGTATTCACTATAAGTACACATAAATAAAGTACACATAAAAGATACGACATAATAATATAATGACATAATTTGAAAGTAGGAGATTAACCCAAAGAATGGAAATTGGGTTAAGAAGTTCCCATACCTCGTATCTGACTTGACCCGACCGTTCTTTAAACTCCTGAATAATAAACTTTAGTTAATCTCTACTTGATTATTAATCTTTTCCAAGTTCATTATTCCTTTTATACCATGTTATGAACATCATGTAATCATTTAAGTTAATAATGTTCATTTTGTCGGTATTTGGTTCTTAAGTCAAAAATAGACTTCTTATACTTACATGTTGTTAATTTGGTCAAAGGTTCATTATATTCAGAATATTATTCATGATGTAGATATCATATATGTCATATATATCCAGTACATTCATGCATTTATAATATTACATAATCATTTAGAGGTAAGAAATGAAATGCACCGTTCATGGAGACGGTAAGCCGTACGTACGCATGAACGCTACTTCCATTTCTATTTCATATTTCATGGAATGGATTCATAATGGTATAAGAGTATGTTATAACTCCAGTATAATAACATATATAATATCATTAACTTTATCCTTTACACATCCCACATATGGTATTAACGAATCAAATCACTTTTAGGGGGCGGTAGTCCGCGCTTCCTAAAATGAAGATATCGTGTTTTACCCATAATGGAAACCATAAAGGTATGCCCAAAATGAAAAAACAGAAGCTTAAGGAAAACATAAACATATTATATATCATATATAAAAATAGTGACATCATAATGGCCACCTTTGAAGGTGTTAAATGAGTGTTGAACAATCATCGTTTCGGGAGGCAGAATTTCGCCATCCATGGAAACCTTATGTTCTTTAACCATTTGATGTAGTTGTGTGGAAGTGTAGCTCAAATAAATCTTATAACAACACCCTAGTATATTGAAGATACTGGTGTTGTTACAAAAGAAGTAAATAAAAAGAGTTTAGGGGGTTGTAGAAGCAAAATAAAACAAATGAACTTGAGAGAATGAATTACCTTTAAAAAGTGTAACTCCTTTTGAGTTGAGCCTAAAGGCTTCCTTTGAAAGGATTCTTCCCAAAGGGAATCCTCTAGGATGAGGAGAGGGATGTGGAGAGAGTAAATGGGCAGGGGTTGGCCGAGCCAAAGGCTTGAAGAGTGTGTGAAATGAGGTAGAGTTGGGGGCCTTTTATAAGAGGAGAGGAGGGGCACTTTTGGAAAGTAAAGAAATATTACATTATTTGAAAATGTGTTTCGGTTTTAAAAGGTCCAACATTGATAGAATTCGTGGATAAGGTGATAAGGCATCTAAATCCATTCATCCAATTGGTTTTGGACATGTGTAGTTCATATATTTTATATTATCTTTCCATTTTATTTAAATCGTCAAATAATGATGTCATCGCTGCATCATTATTATGTCATAAATAATTAAATTTATTTAATGTCTAAAAATTATAAACAAATTACTATGATGTAGGAAATCTTTCTAGCTTTCCATTGAATATTTATAATCAAAATTTGGACTTGTATAACCCCACTTAAAAATTGTTTTCGAAAAACATATTATGTTTGTGTCATTTTCACTTTAACATTAAATAAAAAGTAATTTATGTCATTTCCCAACAGAAGTGGATCCATGGGGTCCCCAAGTTAGGCCATGGCTTGTCTTGGTCGGCCATGAAACAACCAATGAGGTTGGGACATGTGTGTAGGTCATTTTATATTATTAAAGTATTATTTATACCTTAAACTACACTAATTACCACTAATCGCGATTAAAAACTTAATACGTTACTATTCACCAAAAATTATTATAATCTCATTGAACCAGATTTTACTTCTTAATGACAACCATGTATGTCGGATTTTCAAAATTCAATACACATTAGTGGTAAACTTTCATTTAACTGAAAAATCAGTTTGCTTGATTTTCACTTAGTGGTTTCACTATTCATCAAAAATTGAAGTTTTTCAGAAAATTACCAAAAATTCACCCTAAGCTATATTTGATATTCCAAATTCAAAAATGAAGTCTATTTTACAAAATTCAAATCATATAAGTCACATTAATTAATTTAATAATTAATTCCCACTGCTAGAGCAAATAGCGTGTTTTTACAAAACAATAAGTATCAAAAGATTGACACCAGTTTAAGTATAATTTCAAAGTGAAATTGATTCCAATGACCACCATTGGATAAAATGGTAAAAATATATTCTAATTTCATTTCAAAACCAATTCAAAACAAAATCTAATCATATAAATAAATTAGATTAAAAAGTAGTTTTGATGTAAAATGCAGTATTTTTCACTATTCATTAAAAAATGAACATTGTCAGAAAAATACCAAAAATTCACACAAGGTAAATTTTGATGTCCCAATTCTAAAGAAGAGTTATATTTGGTCCAAAATAAAGTATAAGAGTGATCAAAACTATATTTAATGACGGTTCACCATTAAAGGGTGATAAGTGAACCTTTAGTGAAAATTAGAGTATATATGCCCTAAAATTGAACTCTTACCGTATTTTAAGCCTTTATCTTTTATTGGGTAAATTTATAAACATTTAAAAACATATCCAATCATATTTTAGTTATTTCTTTCCATTCCCGCCAGTACAACGGCTACTTGTTAACTAACATTTAAAATAATATTATTTTATTACTAGTGTGCTACGTAAGTTTCAAAGAAACTCATCGTTGCGTATCAGGTACGCTATCGAACATAGCAACCCCTTTAAAATAAAATTAATATTTAATTCGTAAATATTAATAAATATGAAAATTCTTTATTCTTTAATTACCTGGGATGTTACAATTTATCACACCAAAGTGGTTATAAAATGCCAAAATTTTGGCCTAAGGATTTTTTTGGTCGCCCATTATTTATTCAATTGGATTAGGACATGTGTTATGGTAGTTTTATATTATTATAATATTATTTTTTACCCTTATTTTCCTGATTTACCCTTTAACCATGGTAAATAAAAATCATTACTGGAGTTACTATTCATAATGTCAAAAAATAAAAGGGACTTATTTACAAAATTTAGAACTTTTATTCCAAACCTAGAATCCAATTTTCTAAATTCAAACCAAAAAATTGCTGAAATAAATTTAACATTTATTCCTATTATCAAAACCAGAAAGTGAGTTTTTAAGAAGTAAAAACCATCAAAAGATTGATATGTATTTATATACAATTTAAATTTAAAATTAAATCCAATGAAAAAATTGGATAAAATGATAAAAAAATAATCAAATTACACTTTAAATATAATTAAAAATATAATCACACTATATAAGTAAATAAGATAAAAATGTGGTTTTGAATTAAAATACAGTATTTCTCACTATTCATAAAAATATGAATTTTATCAGATTAATACCAAAAATTCATCCAAAGTAAATTTTGATGTCCTTATTCCAAATAAAATATTTATTTGTCAAATATAATATATAAAAGTGTTTAAAACTAGATTTAAAATGGGTTCACCATCAAATGGTGGCAAAACTGCATTTTTTTGAAAAATAATTATTTAATCAGAAAAAATTAATTTGTTCATTATCATGTCTAGAAAATACATAATATTAATTTTAATATTATATAAAATTAAAAATGTGGTTAATATTATTAATAACTACTAGTTTATATCCCATTAAATTATATTATTTTAATAATATATCGTTGTTTTGTGAAACTTGGTATTACATAGAACGCAAGTTATCGAGGAAGGTCGCTCTTGCATGTAATTCAATCCAAGTCAGTGTTGTGTATAGTGAAAGATTATTTTGGTTTCACATATATCATAATCCAAACAAATTTCATTTACACATTGAATAAAATATATACTCAGTGTTTCATGTATCGTATGTCGACTCGATGTTGCATGTAATATAAAACAAGTTGATTTGGTTTGAAAGGAATGTTTGACATAGTGCATAGAAATATATAAATGACAATTTTAATTTATTCAAAAAAAAAGATCCATAAAAACTTGGGGTGTTATATTATACCCCCCTAAAATGTATTTCACCCTTGAAATTCGTCGGTGTTATAAAATTTTTACTACTTGAAAGTTTTTTTCATGGAAACCCACATCATAAAAATGATTATTAAAACTTTACTATAAAAAGTAAATTTATAAAAAAAGTGGTTACAAAAATAAACTCATCATTGGGTTTCCAAAAACAAGAACATAGGTGGGAAGTAGAAACATGGATATGGAAGAAAAATATAACCATCATGTTCGGATGGATGAATAAGGTTTTGATAAAGTTAACAACCAGAAAGACATAAATCTGTGATGATTTAAGGGACCATCGAATACATCTGATAAGAAGGTACTTGGATAAGATTTTCAGTTTTCAAGAAACTTTTTCTAATTTTGAAGAACATGAGAAGAAATACTTACTCGATTTTAGTAAAACCTGTTCAATGGTCATGCCTTGAACAACTTCCACTTCATCTCTTATTCAGTGACTTGAAGCTGAATTTTTCATTCCAAAGGTTATAGTAGATCATGCGATCCATAAATTGAATGAAAGGTCATTCTATTTTATTTATCCCAAAAAGGTTATCAGAAGTTATCAAACATGCATAAGTCCATATATGGTGAGATAATACATTATTCTAACAAATTTCATCTAATGTTTAATCTTTCCAAAAACCTGATAACATTACAATCCTTATGAAATATGAAAATCCAAAATTATAGAAAAGGTTCAAAAAATGAGCTTAACATTTATCCTTCATATATCATAAGATATCTCTGGTTGGTCACATCCCAAAAATGTGAACACCTTTATCATGTATTCTCTTGAGTCATGATAACTTCCTAAATTATTAGATATAATTATTGAAAACATTCATGTTTTCTTATTCCAAAACTTATTGGATATATTAATTATGTCCCAAAAAGTAATATTCTTCATCCATGATAGCATAACCCACTTTTAAATAAATACATAATAAGATCACAAGAAACTATCATCATCTAATTTACTTATTCAAATCCAACATATCTTTAGCCAAGAATTGTTATCTTAACATAAGGGACATATTAAGGGTTATTTTCCCCTTAATCATGTGTTCTCTAAGTATACCACCTTACCCTTAAATCACTTTTCTATCTCCTTAGATATATTCAACATATCCTTTCCAATCCATAATTAAAATATTATACTGAAAAAATTTATATATTTCATGATTCGTATAACATAATATTTGAAATCAGAAATATATACATCTCAATCATCCAACTTTATTGTTAAACCATTACTCAGGATCCATCATCTTTGTGTTTCTTAAAATATGAATCCTGTCTTAAGGTTTCTCAACCTCAAGATTCTTAGGATTAATGTAAAAAATACTGGAAGAACATCAAATATGTTTCACATGTCATTTACAGTCTCTTTATCCTCAGTAGTATGAACAATACTCTTACCATCATCATGATTTTCTTCATGATATTTCCACTTAGGAAATTTATCTTCATTATTCTCTTAATTTACACATCTAAAATATTCAATGGTTAACTATGTTCTATGTAGTTCTAGATATTTACTAAGACTAGAAAAAAAAGTGTGAGAAATACATATCAGATATTAAAAACCCATAAGTAAGGTAAATTACTTAAAATATTTCAATCTATGATATATTAGTTTTAATCATAGGTTATTCATGATTATCACAAAAACCATAGGATTGTAAACTATACATAGATTTATCCTTAGTGCATCACTAATAAAATCCTTAGAAATGTCTCTAGGGGTCTCACTAAAGTTTTCTCATCCTAGTTTCCAAAGGTTGACTAAACCTTCACTCTGATACCAACTGTAACGACCCAAGCTTGACATACATGGAAATTAAATTTACTTTTGTGGAATACTTAATAACTTACACAAGTATATGAAAAAATAATGTATTAGTATAATATCTTTGGAAACTCAAAACCCGTTCTTCTAGCTTGGTGAATGGCCTCAAGTTTTGCAAGCAGAAGAGCTTATGCCTCTTAGAGATTGAGAATGATTTGATGACCCTCTTTAATGCTCTTTCAGTTAAGGATCAGATCCAATGGTCCATTATCTACTTTATCAGATGCTGTAGGAATATACTGGATAATCATACTTCTATTATTCATACCTCGAGATAGGGTAATGCGGTGGTGGACTTCCTCGCTTCTATTTCTTCTCAGCATGGACAGTTTCTAATTTTTTCTCATCCTGGATCTTTCCCCCGGGGGAATGCACTTTGTTAGGGCTGATGCTCTTGGAATTCATTTTTTCAGACCTTTGTAATTTCTTTTGTAGGATTTTAATCCCTTTATCTATTTTAACAAAATCATAAAAATCTTTGGTGGTAAATAAATCATGGTAGTTCGTAAGTCATAAATCATAAATGAACATAAACCATGATAAAATAACATTGAAATAAAACATGGAATTGTGGTAAGACAATAAGAACATAATATGATTTCCATAGTAGCCAAGGAATTGCTTCCAAGACCATCATAGTGGAAAAAGTCCACTATTGAACCGGGTTTACTTTCCATTCCAGCCTTTTATTACTAAACTAGATTTACTTTTCATTCCAGACCAGTATTATTGAACCAAATTTACTTTCCATTCAGGCGCTATATTACTGAACTAGATTTTCTTTCCATTATAGCCATGTCTATCTCATGAGATATAAATCTTTACCCAATACATTAGATGGAGTTATAGATCTCACCATCTCATAGTGAAATCATTTTTACATGTTCCACCAAAACATAAATAATTCATTACAACATATCCTATGAAATAGAATGGGTTTCTTAAACATGATTCCATCATAATCCATATAAAATAAATGAATTTCATAAAAATAATTCCATCATAAACACAATCAAATCAAATCAATAATAGGTATAGAAAAATAACCCTTTGTAATCATATATGGAAAATAATTTTGATAAAACATGTAAACTTAATTCTTGATTAAAATATCTTTTTTTTCAAAAACATTTTCTTTTCTCAAAATTCCACGCAATTTTAAAAGTAAATAATTTAGTTAAAAATAAATGTGAAATTGTGTAGAGGAAGCTTCATGGAAATAAGGTATCATTAAACCAAAAAAATATATTCATTACATATATGTTATATTAAAATTCTCTTCATACCTTTTCTAGGAAAGTCAAAAAGCACCTTAAATCGAATAACGACAAAAGATTCCTTTCATATCATTTAATAAAAATTCACCAAAGGGTAAAAATAACTTTAAAAAATTGCAGAAAAATGGAAGTAATATTAATTAATTAGGAAACATGGATGTGGATAATAAATATACCCTAGTAAATACCTACTTATAAACAATCTCGGATAAAAATGAGTTTTCAAAATTATCCCTTACCTTATGTCTGATTTCTTTCGTATGTGTATAGAACTCCTCTTTCTTGGGTATCTCCTTTTGATTTGCACAAACATTATCCCTATGATGACTTTTTGGACAAAGTGTAGCATCTAGGATGATGTGAGGGAAGTTGGGAGTGTAAATGGGTAGGATTTTGATGATAAAAATGGCATTAGAGGTGTGTTTAAAATATAATGAGAAGTTCCCTTTTATAGGAGAGGTGGGGGCGCTTTATGAAAGTATTTAAATATTAATTTATTATGAATTTATTTTAAGTTTGTAATGGTAAAAAACTAATTTATTTTTAGAATAAGATGAGTATGGTTCTAAATATTCTAAACCAATAGGTTTTAGATAAGTTTAGATCACAAAATTTACTTTATCTTTTAACTTTAACCCTTAGTTAAAAACATTAACTCTTACCACGACTTCTTGTACTTTCATAATATATGGTTACTATAGTTACTATAAAATACCAATATAATATCATGTAGATCATTAATTATATTTTTAACATTATTTAAGTCATTTTTCCAAATCATATATTTTTAGGACTATTATATCATGTAATAAAATAGTATTTGTTTTAAAAACCCATTTATGTCAATTTTGACACTATTTAGTAACTGGTTTTCGTTAAAGTCCAAAAAACTTGATTCATTCAAACCAAAGGCATTAAATCATTCTTAACATGTCAATTTCATCCAAAAAATTTGTTTATGGGATCAAAATTTTCAAATTAAATTTATTTTAATATTTATAATATCATTTATTTGAATATATCATTTGTAAGGTAATCACTGCATTATCATTATGTCATAAATAAATATATTTATTTAATTTTTAAAAATTATAAATAAGATACCATGATGTAAGAAATATTTTTATATTTCAAATGACTATTTATAGTAGAATATATCATTTATATAAACCAAAATAAAATGGTTTTAGTAAAAATATTCATGCTTATGTTATATTTCCATTTACTTTAAATGAATTATTATAACATGTCATTTTAACACCCATGTGGTTATAAAATGCCAATATTTTAGACTAAATATTGTTTTCATCTCCCATGGCTCATCCTATAGGATTATGAAACGTGTTAGGGTAGTTTTATATTTTTATAATATTATTTTCTATAATTATTTACCTAATTTACCCTTTAACCATGGAAAATAAAAATTATTACTAAAGTTGATATTCATAATGTCAAAAAATAAAAGGGACATATTTACACAATTTTGATATTCTGATTCAAAACATGGAATCCATTTTTTTAAATTCAAAACACAGAATTTCTAGAAATTAATTTAAAATTAATTCTCGTTGTCAAAATCAGAAAGTGTATTTTTAAGAAGTAAAAACTATCACAAGATTGGCATGTGTTTATGTCTAATTTAAAAGTAAAATTACTTCCAACAACCAAAATTGAATTAAATGATAAAAAATAATCCAATTAAACTTTAAATATAATTAAAATGGTAATCTAACTATATAAATAAATTAGATGAAAATGCATTTTTAAATTAAAATGCAATGTTTTTTTCTATTCATTAAAATATGAATTATTAGAAAAATTAAAAAAATTAAACCAAAGTAAACTTTTATATCCCAATTCCAAATAAGATTTTTATTTTATCAGATATAATATATAAAAGTGCTAAAACTAGATTTAAAATGGGTACACCATGAAAATGTTGCAAAACTGTATTTTTTGAAAAAAATTTCTTTTATCAGAAAAATTGAATTTGGTCTTATATCATGTTGAGAAAATATATAAGATAAATTTTAATGTTATATGAAATTAAAAAACTTGTTTAATAATTTTCATAATCGCTAGTTTATATCACATTAAATAATAATATTTTAATAATATATCACTATTTAGTGAAACTCAGTATTGCGCACAACGTAAGCTATCGAGGAAGGTCACTCTTGCGTGTAACACAAGCCAAGTCAGTGTTGCATGTAGTGAAATATTACCTTGGTGTTGCATATAACATAATCCAAAAATAGTTTCTTTATATATTGAACAAAATCTATACTCACGGTTGCGTGTGTCGTACGCCAACTCGGTGTTGCGTGTAACATATGACAAGTTGGTTTAGTATTAAAGGAATGTTTGACTTCGTGAATTGCAATATATAAATTAAAATTTTAATTTATTAAAAAAATGGTCCATAAAAACTCAGGTTGGTACATTCAAGAAGATATCTGTTTCTATATTTTAATATTGGATATGAAAATATTTTTCGTAAGATATTTAAGATGCAAGGAATGATAATCTCAAAAACGAAATTTATGGGATTTCCAATATTGAAAAATAAAAATTATCCCATCTTATGTTAATTGATAATATTTAAATGACGTTTCTTTGAAGAGAATATAATAATGAGAGATTGAGAAATAACAACCATGAATAACTTCTAAATAATAATGAATTGGTGTTCTTAAAGAAAGGAGAGTATGCTTGGTTATATGAATATGAAAGATCATGATATAAATTATGATTAAGAGTTATTTTATACAAGACATATATAGACTTCATCTATGATTTAACTCTGGGCTAGATGATAATATCAATCATTTAATGAAAAAAATATAAACTAAAAAAAATATTGATAGGTTTGAAGATGTAAAAATATCTAATGATGAAACCATTAATTAATTTGTAAAAAATTGTCATTGAAATTACATAAACCATGAAAATATTTGGATATAAATTATAGGACTCAACCATGTGGAAAAATACATTATGGTTTGTCCTTAATAGATTTGATACCAATGTTTCCTCATAAGAGATTTGAGTAAACTCTCTCAGGATAAACTACGAAGTACACATGATATATATGAGATAATAAATCCCCATTTTTTAATAAGAAGTTCAAATAATAGATTGAAATTTCATTCAGAACAATGATAAAACCTAAGCTAAATTAGAAGAAAAAATAATTTTCTTGTAACTCTAAATATGATGGAGAACATGACAAAGAGTGTTAAAAAACCATGTGTCTCATATCAAAAAAAATAAAAAAATTATGTATGAAGATACAAAGGAAAAAGTTATTTAAAATTCTTTAAATTTTGTAAAATTAGAAAATTACAATTTAACTATCCCATGAATAAAAATATTTAAAATATAGACGTTGAGAAAGAATATTCTTCTCAAAAAAGTACATTGTGTAAATATTTTTGAGATAAGTAAACTTCTAACAAAAAAATCCTAAACGTAAGAAAAGTAATTTTTTGAGTAAATAACAAGACAAAAACTCTATAAAAAATTAGCGATTTTGATGAAAAAGACAAATGAAATCTATTCTAATCATATGATGAATGTGTAACATGAGTCCTATCATCATCCAAATTACCAAATCAAGAAATAGATTTCACAATTAATGATGTTCATTACCAAATGAAAATAAGATTAAAAATGGTTTAAATAATGTATAATATTAATTACCATGACAATTTTTATTTACTATTAAATAAATTATGGTCATTGTACATTTACAAATGTTTTAAAAAATAACAATGTGAATTCACTCACACTAGCTCCATAAATGAAACCATACACCTTGGAACTTATAACTATCTCGAATAAGGATTGTTATGGATAAAAACCTATATTAAAATCAACTTGTAAATTTTATGAGACACATAAAATACATATACATTGAAAATAAGATCATTTTTATCATTTCTCATAAAATATCATTTTTCCACTTTCAAAACCATCATTATTTCTGAGGCTTCCATTCTATGATTTCACAGTTACTACTAAAATAATTTCACTGTAAAATATTAATGCGAACAACATACATAAAGGGAACTAAACTATGGGTAAAGGGAGGATACTAAATTGGGGATCCATGATGGGGTGCAGGGTCTCAGCGATAGGGACTCAATGATAAGGGATTAACAATAGATCTTGACATGGGCAAGACTAATTAATGGAGGTGGGATAGCTCGATGGAGGAGGGAGGGTTCGACGGTGGGGCACAATAGGGCTAATAGGGTTTTATAGACTCATGACTAGAGGGTGTGATGGCACAATGCGATGTCTCTGAGAGGGTTCAATGGCAGCTGGATGAGAATTCTTAATGACAGCGAAATAGGAGGGCTCGATGACACTACGCATAGGCAGGGGGGTCATGGGGATGTAGGTCTGTGAATAAGAGGGTAGATGTAGAGTCACGAGGGGGGAGAGGAAAAATTAGGGCAGGGGAGTTAAAATGTACAAATAACTCTATTTGACGGTTTATAATAAAATCAATAGTGTCTGCCAAATGGCAGTCGCCTAAAAACCCACCCCACAAATACTTAAATTTATACTAGTGTGGGATCATCCTTATCCCAGTTCGAACCCTCTAACATTTAGAATATAATGGAGGGAACACATATCCCAAAAATATAACCATTAAAGGGTATGATAAGCCTAATCAAGGAACTTTTGGGATGTTAAAACTCAAAGCTCAGTATAGGGATCTCATATCAAACACTGAGTTTATGGGTATCAAGCAAGACAACACACACAATATCCTTCTTAGAAGGTCCTGGATCCCCAGCCATTTTGTGGTACCTTCAACATTCCATCAATTCCTAAAATAACCTATTGATGGAAAGTTCAACATACTACATGGTGATAGTGTCCCCTTTGATACTTGTAGGTCCATATATGCTGAAGCAGGTTTCTATAAAAGGGAAAGAAAACCACTAATGTTGGATGATGATATGCAGGTCTTAGCTCCTAATGACTTAGATACCACCCCTACAAATCCCTAGAGTAAGCTCGATAGATACTATGTGATCCTAATAAATCTATTGGAGGTGATAGACCTAACATTATATGTCCAAGATCCACCTATCCCTAGTGATAGTGTAAAAAAATCAGCTGTAAAATATATCTACAATGAATCAAGTAGTAGGGTATGATAATGTCTTTTCTTGTGGCCACTCTTACCCCAATAGTGACTAAGATGTCCCCAGATTTCCAATATCAATTGAAAACATCACCATAGACTCAGATTTGGTCAAATATGAGGATGAACTTAGTAACACCCCATACATATTTGAGGAAGGCATCTCTACAACAATTGATGAGCTCGGGTAGGTGAATCTGGGAGTAGAAGAAGACCCACAACTAACCCTGATTAGTACCTCTATGCCACAAAAATAGTAAGAGATGTATATTTAATTTCTGAAGAAACATGAATATGTATTTTCTTATAACTGTAAATAAATTCCCTAACCTAATCTAGATTTGGCTATGCACCATCTCACCTAACATGATGAGCATCAAGGCTTCAAGTAGGAATCCAAGAGGATGTACCCCTATCATGTTACTAGTGTAAAGGCAGAAGTTGAAAGATTTATTAAAGACAAGATTTTCTAAGAATTGAAATTCCTAATATGGATCGTTAAGATTATCCCTTTCAAGAAAAATAATGGGAAAATTAGGGTATGCATCAATTTCAAAGGCCTTAATTAGCACTGCCTAAAGAATGATTTCCAATTTCCAATCACAGAACTATTGATTGTTGAAACTGCTGGCTTCCAAGCCCTTTCCATCATGGATGGGAATTAAAAGTACAATAAAATAAATATGGTCTCTAAAGATGAATAATAAAATACCTTCAGATCATCGTAGGGGATATTTTTCAATCAGGTCATTCCCTTTGGATTAAAGAATTCCCACATCACTTATCAATGCACCATGCATCATACATTTAATATATTATTGGGAAGAGTTTCTGAATTCTATGTTGAAGACTGGTAGTAATATCTTGAAATTTATGTGATCTATTCACATATTTTAAAATAGTATTCAACAAGATACGACAATATAGTCTGAAGATGAATCTGCTAAAATTCACTTTTAGGGTAACATCATGAGAGTTCCTTGGATTTGTGGTATACCACTATGGAATTGAGGTTGACCCGGAAATATCTAGTGATATTTTAGCAACATCACCCCCAAAAATATGAAAGAACTAATGGGGTTTCAAGGTAACCTAACCTACATTTGGAGTTTCATATCCAACCTAGCAAGAAAATATCTCCCCATCACCAGGATAATGGAGAAGGGAATCACCTATCAATGGGAGGATGACTACCAAGAAACCTTCAAAATTCTCAAGAAGTATTTACTACACTCATTGGTTCTGATTCCTATAATAAAAGGTATGTAACTCATCTTATACGTGGCATCCATAATACTCACTAGGACACTCCTCACATAGAAAAATGATGCGGGGAATGAGAACAATCTCTACTACCTCATCTAAATAATTCTAGGCACTAAAAATCGATACTCTGATGTCGAGAAAAATCTTTTTTCACTCATATTCATAGTGAATAAGATAAGGCATTACTTATATCATCACAAAGTCTGTATGGTCTCTTGTATTGATCCTCTTAAGTACATCCTTGGCCATCCTTTTTTTACTAGGATCTTATATTGATGGGTAGCCATTCCGTAGTAATACAAAATTTATTTCATATCATAGAAATAAGTGAAAGGTAAATACCTAGATGATTTCCTCATAAAACATCATACTCCAAAGAATACATTTGTGGAAACTAAGATCCCAGATGAGGAGGTATTTTATTCACATGACACTGACCAGATATGGGAGATGTATTTTAATGCCACCTCTCGAATTCCTATCAGAAAAAGGATGGAAAATCCAAATATTAATTAGGTTCTTTTAGGGGTTGTATTTTTCTCTCCAAACAAAGAAGTTTTTCCCTACTCTTTTTCACTATCTAAAGGATTCATAAATAACAAGTTATAATTCCAATACCTCATCGCTAGTTTGGAACTATACCTACAGCTGTAGATATCCTACCTGAAAATCAAAGGGTGTTTAGAACTAGTGATAAAAAAGATCAAGTGAGAATATACTATCAAAAATAATGTAATGACCCCTCTCATTATCTATGTAAAGGATATAATGGTATAGTTACCTTTTGAGACTATATTTAATCATGTTCCCTGATCATAGAATGATCACACTGGCACATTGGCTAATGTAGGCATAGTCTTTCCCAACCCTAATTAGGAGGAAGAAATCTTCCATATCATGAACTGGAGAATGATCTCATCAATGGTCATTCATGATATGGAAGAAATAATTCAGGTAAACAATTCCCAAGAGTATTATGAACTAACATCTAACCCTGTATGGATGGACCCCATAATTAGTTATCTCCAAAACAAGGCTCTTTTAAATGATAGAGATGAATGGGAACAGAATCAATGTCGTACAACAAACTTTACCCTAAAGGCTAATCCAATTGAGTAGAAGGTCCTCTAAAAACATGGATTCAATATAATCCTCTTCAAATTCATAGTATAAGGAGAGATTCTCTCCATCATAGAAGAAGTACATGCAGTATTCTGCAACTCTAATCAATCTAGGGCCAGGTTCTCAAACCCAATTAGAAAAATGGTTTATTATTGGGAAACCATGATACATGACTATGTAGAATTCAATAGGAAATTTTATGCATGTAAAATTCATGAAAAAATCATCCATAATCCCCCAAAATTGCTACATAAAACTACTTTTTCCCATCGATTTTCTGTATGGGAAATGGAAGTTTTGGTTACATATCCCCCAACCACAACCTAGATGTCCAGGTACATCCTTACTGATACCGACATCTTTTCAAAATGGGATATGGAAATAAACCTCAAGGAAGTTTGGATGAATAATATAATCAAAATTGTAATTTCCTATATCATCACTAGGTTTGAAGTCCCTCCAACAATATTTAGAGACAATGACACTAACTTATGTTATACAGAGTTGAATAAACTATAAGAGGAGTATGATATCGAGTCCAATCACTCATCTTGCTATCATGTAGTGGAAAATGTAAAAATATAGTCCTTCAATAATTCTTTGTCAAATATACTCCATAAGATGGTGAAAAAGGATAAAAAGTCCTAGCCAAGCTAGCTCCTTCATGTTTTATGGGCCTACCATACCACCACACATACTACTACACAATAAACACCATAGTCATTAGTGTAGGGGACCAAGGTCATGCTACCCATATAAGTCCATGTGTTTTCACTATCCATTTGTAGACAAATCTCAGATGATGAGCAATTGAAAAAGTTAGTGGATGAATTGTAATTACTCAATGAGAACAAGTTTTATACATTGCACTACCTTTAAGTCCATCAGAATTGGATCACATGAGCCTTAAACAAAAAGGTTCACCTCCATTCATTCCTTCAAGGAGAACTGATGTTGAATATCAGGACCCAAATGATAACAGGAAAGAAGACTCTAAATCTGGAACCCAAATGGAAGGGTACATACAATATATATAAGTTCTATCACAATAAATCTTACTCACTAGACAAAATGAACGATGAGTGTGTCAAACCACCCACCAATGCGAGGTTTCTCAAGAAAATCTTTTCATAGATATCATCATGCGCCTCTCATAGCGGAATAAATATGTTAATATATATGATGTCACAAGTCCTTGCAGCAATACTTTAAACTACAGAACACATCACATCTGAACCACATGATGTTAAACTGTACAGAGTCATCCTGGAAGTAGGATGTTAAACTGTACAACATCTTATGTCCTAACCACTTGATGCTAAACTGTATGGAGTGTATACTTAATGAATGAAATTAAACTACATGGGTTTCTTAAACTATGTGTGGCTAGATTCTCATTTCAATGAGACACGTAGGGATGCCTCAATCTTACATCATGGTTCATCCACCACAAGATACAAAATGTTCCAATCCTATCCTTAATTTCCTCTACATAGTGAGAGAGACCCTTACGATTCCCAATTTCTCATATCGATAATAGCTCACATGAGGTTATGAATTTCATTAAGGGATTCCCTACCAAAACAAGGGACAATGACTCGTGACAAGTTCATCATGGTCCTTAATGCAAGACCATAAAAGGCATACCATGAGTCATTAATGCATGACATTAAACTTTACTATTGATGCACTTTTCATGATATAAAATTGATCATTCCTATCGAAATTTCCCAAGAGGAATAATATCATTGGTGATTGGTCTCCTACCACACCTCCTTTAAAGAACTACATGTGGATTGATTGCCATCATCAAAGGATATGTAGTGATTCCCGAGTTTCCAATCATGGGTCTAACTACAAAAATCAATGGAAACAATGCCCCCACTACATATGGGATAGTCATGCATAGAGTGTTTCCCATTCGATAACTGTGTATGACTTGGTTCTTGACAGAACATGATATGTAGTGACACCAAAATCTTCAATATTGGGTCCAGTCACAACAAATATAAAAATTCCCCCTCTCTATGTATAAGCCATAATTGCACAGGAAGTTCCTTCCTTAATAACTAAATATGGATTGATTCTTATTACTATAGGATATGCAGTGACACATAGATTTCCATCCTTGGGTCTAGAAACAATACACCTTTTTACACCAGGAATCCAACATCCTTCTTGCATGACATTAAACTGCATAGTTTCTCAAGAACTATGTGTTTCTTGATTCCTATCATCATAGGATATGTAGTGACACCTGGATCTCTAATCATATTCCTAGCTACAACGATCAATGGAAACAATTCCAACCTCTGTATATGAGCCTGAACTATATAGAGTGTTTCTTATTCAAGAACTATGTGTGGGTTGATTCCTACCATCAAATGATATGTAGTGATGCCTTGATCTCAAATCATGGTTCTAGGTAGAATAACCAATAAGAAATAAATGAACCCCAAACATTATAGGGGTCTAGTCATACAATCTGATTTTCCCAACATATGAGTCAAATCTATGTACGTCTTTCTTGTGCATGTAATATATCATGCACAATTCTTCGCATCAGTTCCCAAGTCCTTACCAAATGACATTAAACTATATAGAAACAAAAAACTCCTTACCACATGATGATAAACAACATGAAAAATTTCCTTATCACATGATGATAAACTACACAAAAACTCCCTTACGGCACAACATTAAACTGTATAGAGACAAGTACGCCCCCACTAAACGATATTAAATTGTGAAAACCATAACCCATTTTCATCCCTTATTAATGGAATATGAGAAGCTTACCTCAATCACCTAGGGAATGAGGTGCTTATCTTATCTTTTAAACACCACAATTCATAAATTACACTTCATGTCTTAAGAACCACAAGTTTCTAAAAACCTTCTATAGACCTTTGAAAAGGACACATGGGTTCAAGCGATGATATGTTTGAATATGAATGCATGCCTATGGATCCTTCATATGTTCCAATAATTGTTAAATAAACACATCATTATGAAAAATCAATTTTTTATCCTTATGATCCCTAACATCACTATGGTAGAATTCAACACCTCAGTGTGTTCTGATCCATTCTGGGTATGAATTTCCATTATCATTACTCATGGTATGAGAAACTTGAACCATGATTTAAAAAATTTTAATATCATTTTCAGAAGGATGTTGGAGTGCTCTTGACCCTGGGTATCCAAATTAGGTGATTGTGTAACATCCCCCATATTAGGTCTAAGTGTGTCATGAATTGAAACTGCCTACACTTTGGTCAATGTTGTATGACCTTAAACTCTAGCCAATAATGGCCAAATTGAAAGACCATAAACTACGAGAAAAATAGGCACAAAACTTTTCAAGTTGAAAACCAATATAGGATGGCCTAAGAAATAGTCAAGTATTTACTCTCTAGAATCTTCATCTCCATAGTTGAGGTAAAAATTAGGGTGAAAATAAATAAGGCATAAAGCTCATAGGGCCTACTCTATAGCCCTATTAAAATCCATA
Organism: Viscum album; assembly: GCA_963277665.1. Classification (NCBI taxonomy): domain Eukaryota; kingdom Viridiplantae; phylum Streptophyta; class Magnoliopsida; order Santalales; family Viscaceae; genus Viscum; species Viscum album. Next base: position 1,887,536,834 of record OY728132.1, read on the forward strand.
TATATTCTTGATATACCCCTAGTCAAATAAAAAGTTATTGTAATGAATTTCAACATACCCTCATTGAGAGAACATGTTCTCTAGGTGGCTAAAAAATCATTAGGGTGCTTGATCCCTTCTTGAATATTGAAATTTCCCTAAATCACACATCTTTATTTGAGTGCTCGTATCACCTCAATCTTCCACGACCCTTGCAAAAGGATACCCATATTCAAGGGACCATTTGTTTAACTATGAATTCATGCCTATGGATCTTTCATATGTGCCTATGGTCATCTACCTAATATATTACTCTACAAAAAATGCTTTCTAATCCTTGTGAGCCTTAACATCACTGTGGAAGAACTTAACACATTAGTGTATTCTGAGCCATTCCTGAAATAATTATCCCAAAAAATCTCAAGAACTAAGCACTTTATACCATTATTTATAATCCATATCCCAAATCATTCAATCAATTTAAATTTCCTCAATGTTACTTCATAGTTTTTTGTACCCTTTCTCAATGAACTACTGTAAATTATACTTTTAACAATGTTAGTAAAATAGATTTATCTAAGATATAAAGGTACTGATAATGTAAGAAATTTTAAAGGGTTATCTTTAATAGTGTTCTTAAATATCATTGATAAAGTCCCCCATTAACATCACTAAAACAATTGTTGATAAAGGTGGACTTTATCAGTACTTTTTTAGCACAAATAAAGGGGGCCTTTATCAGTGCTAAAAAAGAGTTGATAAAGCCCCCATTGATAAAGGGTATATTTTTTTCTCACCCCCATTTATTAGTTCTCTCCATATTTATCAGTGCTCCCCCCACCCCTTTATCAGTGCTTTAGATAATCCCACCCACTAGTGTGCACCCTTGCCACCAGCGAGTTTTGAACCTGAGGCCTCCAGCATATGCCCCAATGACTTTTCCTCTCCCTTATATTTTTTTATTTAAAATTTTATGATATATCTATATATTTAATTTTTTTTTATTTTTTATCCATATATTTATATATATGTTTATATATATATATATATGTGTGTGTGTATATGTGCATGTTTGTGTTTATATATATATATATATATATATATATATATATATTTTAAATACATATTTATTTATATGTATTTTTCAAAATGGATATTAGTTTTTATTTAGATAATATTTATATATTGAGAAATATATTTTATATGTAAATATGTTTAATTATTTATTTATAAAGTTAAAATTGTATGTGTGATTATAAAATAAATATGTATATATTGTTATATATTTGATTATAAATAATAGTAAATTTTGAAAAATGATAAAATTTCAAATCCATAATATCAATAGGAATGTAATAACTAGAAATAAATTCAATCCCCATTAAAAAAGGTAAAAATACCCCATTAAACAAAGCTTAAAATCCATCAAATATTAAAAAATAGGACAGAAAGGCTGAAAACTCAGTTTTGGAAGCCTTATAAGACATTTTGGACTTAGATGAGGTTCTCAGAAGATTACATGGGTCAACGAGTCATAAATATTATCACAATATTTAATTTTATTTGTGTTATAAACCAAAAAAACACTCGGAGCAGAAGTTATGACATTTTGAATGGACATTGAAAGTGAAAAAATGGGGAACGATGGCTATAAACTCATTTTTGTCCTCAATAATGGTGATAAAAAGTTTCCATGGGTTACTGGGGTGTATATATCATTTAAATATTCAATTTTATATGCGGTATAGGCTGAATAGACACTCAAATTAGATTTTATATCCATTTGAATTTTAATAAATTAGGGTACCCCGACTAATAACTTAGTTTTGAAGGCCTTCTAGGCCATTTGGGGGGGTTGAAAAATTGGAAAAAGCTCATAGAGATCAATCCACCCCTCTGTAGTGTAGATCTCATCATAGGCATCAATTTGATATGTGGTGGATCCCAAATGGGCACCTGCATCAAAATTTATGTCCATTTGAAGTTGAAGTTCAATTTTTGTTTTTTTAAACTATAATATATTTTATTCCATTCATTATCACTCAATTTAAATATTATTTTATTTTATCTCATTTGATAAGCTTAGATTTGATTGGTTATGGAGATCAAATAGACTCCTAGATCAAAAGTTATGGTTGTTTCAAATTTTATAGGGTTTCTTAACATTTTATGGGTTTCTAGAGTTATTATTGGGTTTTTAGGATTTGTTGGGTTTGTAGGGATTTTCTAGAGTTGTAATCCATTTTCACTAAATATCTTATATATTATGTGTAAATTTATATTTATCCATATCTAAAACATATTTAAAATATATATTATATTTATATCAATATAAATATATAAATATATTATTATTAATGTTTTTTTGAAATATACCCTTTATCTGTGCTAATAAAAAAGTGATGATGGGGGGGGGGGGGTCCTTATCAACACTTCTAAAAAATCACTGATAAAGACCCCCTTTATCAATTTTTTTTTACTTCCACTAATAACGCCTCCCCCACCTTTATCACTGCTTTTTTAGAAGCACTAATAAATGACCCTTTTATGAGGGATTTTTTACTAGTGCTAATAAGGGGGGGGATTTATCATTAGTTTTTAACCAACACTCATAAAGGAACTCCTTTAAAAAGTCTTTTTTATCATTATTAAAGACCCCTTTAACAATGATTTTTCTAGCACTGATAAAGGGGGGTTTTAACAGTGATTTTAGCTAGCACTGTTAAAACCCTAGAACTGGATATACCCAGTTTTGTAGTAGTAAAGAAGGAATGAGACACTCCATTCCTGAACCTTTGATGTCCCATAACTCATGATTTAAAACCATACGGTGTATGGATAAAGATTCATAATTTTGAACTAAACTTCGCTAGGTTTTAGTAACCCTTCCTAGATAGCTTTCCTCCCATACCCAACCTCATCATCTGGATGTTTGAGTCTTCAAAAATCTTTCATGGACCTATAAAAGAGGTGTAGATCATCTTTTATTGAGCATGCTATCGACACATAAGGGTTTTTACCTACCAACTAAATGCATCTCCTACTTTGATGAAAGGAGCTTCAAACCCTATGAGCCTTAGAAATACCATGTAGAAACCTATAATCTCATGGTGTTATGGGTCATCCTCAACATGTATACCACAATCCATATTCACTGACTCAAAATTTTGGGTTATGACTTATATCACCCATATTCCAATTATCCAAGTGGACCTAACATCCCTATTTTTTCATCCTCAACTGATATTACCCCCATAAATCTTTCATGACCCTTGGAAAAGAGTGGAGACACCTATGTTTGACAATGATACTGACACATAAGGGATTTGACCTACTAACTAGAGGTATCTCCACCTTGTATAAATGTAGTTCTAATCCTATGAGCCTCAACAATCCCATGGAAGAACCCAACACCATAGGCTCTTTTGGTTCATTCATAGCATGGCTGCACTATATTTCAAGATAATTTATCAAGTAATGGCATTAAGACTTTAAACTACATGGAATCATAAGGTTTGACATAAAAGACCCTAAATTATAATGATAGAAGTTATGATCTAAATGACCCCAAATTATAATGATAGAAGGTCTGAGCTAAAATACCATAAACTACATCAATAGAAGGTTTGCGCTAAAAGACCATAAACTATAGTGATATAAGGTCTGAACTAAAATAACCTAAACTACAAAAAAAAGAGTTGTAATCTCCAAGAATAGAAAATCTTTTAAAGACCATCATATGGTCTCAGAAAAAATCACTCTTTCATCACAAATCCTAGCAGATCTAGAAATAGAAATTGAACTCTCCCTCGGGGACATATATTGTTCCCATATTATCCTTTTGAAAATCAGGTGATCTCAGGACTGATGAAGAAGATATATCAATAAATAATATTTTTTTAGTGTTCATCCATTAAACTTATCGAGAATAATATGTTATTATTTAAACATTAAAGTCCAGGAAATCAGGATTACATGATATTAGATAAAGGATGGGTATCATCAATGATTCATATAACACCGGACTAGAGAAATGTAATTAACCTCATAAATGAAAAAAAACTAGATAGCAATATGAATGGTTCAAAAAATCCATTCATTGATAGTGTGGAATATGAGAAATCTCCACATTAGGAAGTCTCTCCAAGAATCTCATAAAAAAATGAATATAAATGATCAAACTACAACAAGATTTGATTGGCTAAGTTGGCCAAGTTGGTAAGAGCCCAACGAGAATCATTTTAACACTAAAGTTCCACTCACCACACCTATTTTTCTTCTATACCAAGATAGAGGGTATTGCCTAAATTAGTTAGCTCCTCAACTCTCTTTTGAGTGGTTTCCAATGAAGATGATGACGTCGAGAGGTCAGAACTCACGCAAGATATGATTTCCTCATGTATCTATATCTAAATGGTCCATACCTCTATCTGGGATTACATATCAGATATGAACCAGTGACTTTATTCTAGTTTATTCAAGGCCTCCTTCATCAATTTAGTAAGGGGAGACTTGTCTTCAAGATTGTAGAATCCCCTCTCATTGGTGGTCATGTCTTGCCGAATTAGGATAATTTTTATCATGATTCCATAAAGTGTTTGTAAGTCAAATCCATCCACCCCAAGTCATCAAATAGCTAACGAAGTCATTCCTCTTGTCCATGAAATATTTCTATAGGAATATTAAGGATCAGAATGTGAATCTATTGTGAAATCAACATACACTGTGTCTATGTTTTTATAGATTTTGCAGTGGGTACATTATAAAGAAGAAAAATTAGTCATGCTGATAGGGGAGAAGGGAGGGAATACTCATATATTATTACCTCAACATAGTAATAACTCATTTCTTATGTTGGAGGACTAATTTTCTTAATATATTCTTTCCCATTATCATTATGGTCATTTCCAGAATAGGGGAACTTCCTCGATGTCTCACCTAATTCCTGAATCTTCTCCATCATTGCTACAGAGAGGGGGTTGGTGAGGCAGATTGGCTTTCCACATGACAAACTAGTCGAATGACCACACCACCTGGGTAGGATAATAAAAAATCCAAGGCATAATCCTGAGAGAGGAAGGCAGGGTCATCAGTAGGAAGAATAATGATATCAGTATCAGTGCCTTCTAGTGCCAACATGATACAAAACTCGAAAATGATCCTAGGGTCTTTCTCTCCTTGCACACCAGCTAGAGGAAGGGGTAGACCATTTGGGAATAGTTAAATTGGTGAGAAAAAAAATAAGGTGTATACAATATGAAGACAACTATCTCATCCATTCAAGCTATAAGAAACCTATCCCAAAGAGAGATCTTGTAGGACCTTTCGTTGAGAGATCCACCACCGTTATCAATTATTGGACTAGTTGATGTAGGATATGGGGTAAAGTGAAAGCTATTGGATTGAATCAACAAATCAGTGACCTTATCAGATCTTAGTGACATGGCCCCAACCCTGAACATATTCATTAACCTAGGATGTGATAAGGCACCAAGGATCCTAGTGGTATTATAGCACCCATAGTAATAGAAATTCTCCCCAATACATCCAAATAAAAACTATAAAGGGCCACTGATCCTATAAAGAATTATACCCTTCTAAATATGTCTTAAGAGTTAGTAAATGAATGAAAGGGTCAGAACCAATATATTAATTCACCATCCCTCTGCTAGCTGCACTTCCATCACCAGTGCGCTAACCCAAATTCTTGAACATTTATCCACGACTGGGAAAATCCAACCATTTAGAAACATTTACTTGAAGTATTATAGCCTAAAGATTGGTGATATTTATTAATTAACTCAATATCCCCAAGAAGTATGATCTTCAACTTCTAAAATGGCCCAATACGAACTAACACTATCACAAACCTATCTGGAAGGATACTGATGATGGTGTATAAAAGTTGGCCTAGCTCCACAATGATAAAGGAAAATGTGTATCCAATCTTTTAATGAAATTAGAAAGAACATAGATAAATCCTTTCATAAAATTTCCTTCACAATGATGATAATATATCTCACAAAGACTGAACTTTTCAAAGATTTATCCCAAAAATATCTTATGGGGAGAAACTCATCATATATATTGTAAGATTTGGTCTCCTAGAACCAACTAGTTTTAATTTGATTACATGGATATTTAATGTATTTTTACATATTGTTCATTGTTCTTCATGACTATGATGTAATAATTTTCTAGATTATTTGTTGCATTGATAAGGTTATGGCAGTTCCCTACTATGATGATAACCATGAAATGCTATAACAATGTTCTTAAATATAGTTCTATGGTTGGATGACATGATATGATGGGATACATAGCATGCAGACCATCAGTTGTGAGTACTCATAAGAAGATGAGACTTCCTCTCATGAATATTTCACTTGGCAATCTCTAAGATAAGAGATTATGAGAACAGACCCGCTAGTAGGAATTATGCATGTTTTGGTGTCATCAGATATTTCTATCTACGAGCATGTGTAATGATCCTTAGACTTTAAGATTATCATTAATATGTATCACGACTTATACACTTTGATTTACTGACAAAAACTGTCACACATATAATTGGTGGGAAGTATGGTATGTTGGGTGCGTCACGAGTGGAATGTTATTAATGGATAAGTTGATGAAGGATTTTTCTATTCCATTTATGGAAGTTGATATATCATCACTTTGATTGAAATAGAACCGTCGTGTGAAATTCCATGGCCATGCTTTAATAAAGAGTTTATTTCAGGTAGTCAAAGAATGAAGTATCAAGTATAAAAGTTGATGACACAATCATGAAACCTGCTACATGAGATATTGTGACAAAGAGATTATATTACACAGTGAGCATTCATATGTAGATTTTGTTGTTACGACATTACATTCTTTCTCTTGGGTGCCTTGACCCATTGCTAGACAGTACTCTTAGAATTTAGGCAAACCCACCTAATGCCAACAAGAAAGAATCCTAGAGGGTCACACACTAAGTGTTTTTGGTGGTCTCAGTTAAATTCTATTTGAATTTAATTAATGAAATAAATATTATTCTCAAGACTGTGAGATAATTTTATTCAATTTAAAATGATCACGTACATTTAATAAAATATATTTATTGAACATTTAATAAAAATTTATTTACTAGTTTGTAAATAAAATATTTATTTAAGAGAATAAATTATTTATTTATTTATTCGGGTGTTCAATAAATGGAAGTGGAGTTCGAGAGGACCAAGGATAGTTTGATAGTAAAATAATTATTTTCAATATGGAAAATAATTATTTAACTAGTTGGCACAAATTAAAATAACACTGCTATTATTTTATGATGCAAAATATTATTTATAATTCTGTTTTGTTCAAGTTGGCGCACCGTAAATAATGACACGATATTATTATTAAATGCATGGGTTTTCTCTAAGTTCATGAATGTATTTAATTGTTTCTATGAAATTAAATACTGTAAATAAAATTCCATATATATAAATAGGCATGTACACCTATTGTTCCAGAGACCACACCACACGCCTGATGAATTGAGAATTGTTGAGCCCGACAATTTCTCTCTCGAATCCTCGTCTATCCCCTCTCAAGAATGAGATATGTTCTTCAAGGCTGAAGAACAAGCAATCAAGAATGACCAACACAAGACAGTCACTTCACCGTGCTAGCACTCGAAGAATGAGCGATGTCAATCAAAGGCCATCAGAGCATGTGTGGATCACCGCTAGAGGGATTCTAGTTTGGATCTTTACAAGTGAAATAAGATAATCTGGAAGGGTTATTAAGAATGATCAACATTATCAATGAAAAAAATACCAAATATATATGTATTTTTTTTCTTTATAAAATTAATTAAATTAATTGTAAACATGATTTTCAAGATCCTCTCTAAGGTTTCAGGCCTCCTTCTTCTTTATCTAAATATTTGATTATATTCCATGGAGACTAGAATTCATCATTGTATTGATCCCAGAATAGTCATTGATCATGGTAAAAATCAAATTTTGGTCCCATACCCACCATGCTTCCACTGCGCCCGGAACCTACAAGTGGTATCAGAGCGGTTACATCATAGTTTATAATTATTTAAATATTTCGTTAGTGAATTACGCATTTAATAATTTAGTTTTGTCAATTAAAGTTAATCATTCTTCTAATATGAATCTTGAGATCTATTCCTCCTCTTTTGTTTCTCGTTCACCTTACAGAAACAATATTTTATTTTAATTTTAATTAAAATAAAATAGAGGATCTCATCCAGAGGTGCCAAAGCTTCCTGGTCGTACAACACCAGAACACATAGTGTGTATTTGGTTGTACATGTCGTGTAGTCAAGATTCAATGCATCGGACCGGTCCACCAAAACAAGCCATGTGTTGGAGTCTTTCTATGTCTTAAATGACTCCGTGTGTTGACCAAGAATAGGTGGCATGCGGTTTCTAGATTACATGCCATGTAGCCCAATGGACACGACGTGTAGTCCCTTTAGGTTAGGGTTGGACCGTGTACCCCGTACACAACATGCTCAACTGGAGACCATGTAACGAGGAACTACATGGCGTGTGGTCCACTGGACACACCATGTACACTAAAGATTTCTTAATTATACTCACACACCATTTCCCCATGTGTGTACTTCAGATAGGCGATGGAAAATAGTACACGCTGTATAGTTGGAACTACACATCATGCACTCATCCTAATTATGCAGGTTTATTAAAATTTATTATTATATTATACAAACCCTTGAGTTATGTACCATCGTGCAGGCATAAAGATGAGGTACAACACGTGATAGGTGTTATATATATATGTGTTTAATTTAAAATTTGTGTAATGTTCATTTCTACTCATTGGGTAATTATGAATAGGAATTATCCAGGTTGCCTCGAAGGTACAAGTTACGTACAAAAATAATTTTAAATGAATTTATTTATTTAAAATTATGATGGATGATAATCTCATGGAAATTCAGAAAAGGGTTTAAGATAAAAGGATTGATTAATTAAAGATGATAATTAATTGATTCAAGCATTATTTATCTTAAATAATAATGATTAAAGAATTTATTACAAGTTTTATTTATGCATAAATATCGTTGCATGTATGGATGATCATGAGCTAGACCAAGTCCTTTGTATGTGGATGGTTTCTTTTAAATTTTTTATTTGAATTAAGTTTTTTGGCCTGTGAGCCTTCTCCTCATTAATATGTAGGGCCTGTATGCCCAATGTTTCTTTTATAAAACCCATTTTACCCCTCACCTACATGTGAGTAAAAAAGGGAATATGTAATGGATGGAACTCCCAAGCTAGTGGTGGCGGTTAAAGCTAGAGTCGAGATGAAACCAATCACATGAGATATAGAGGTGGACATATGGAAGCTGTAAACACGGACCCAAAAGGTTAAAGGTGTTTCTACCCTAGGATAGGGTTAGTTTATCAACCGCTAGATAAACTAACCATTAGAAAATCTCCTGATCATGCCATTTATTTATTTTATTTCTATCATTTTCATGGTTTATCATTATGGATGTGTTTCCATGATCACATATTTAATGAATTAAATAAGCATGTAAGATGGAACTAAAATAAACCATACTTATGTGTCAATATTATCAAGACATGGCTAATCACTTAAGTAAGTTCCACTTAATATTAACAAGTGTGTGATAATGATAATAATCAATTAACACATAAGTGATAAAAATCCCACAAATAAAATATTAAGTCAGAACAAGCCTTCTGTTACTTGATTAAGGGAAAAACTAAATAAAACTATTTGTTTGAAAAACCCTTGTTGGGACACTTACTTTTATACAGGAAGCCCTTATGAAAGGTTTTGGGCTGACTTAACTATATTACATCAAGATGAGTATCCCTTTTCTAGACGTGGTGTAATATTGGATGCAAGACTTTAGGAAATACAAAGTCATGATTTCGACATTGGGTAGTCCACTCAACAGATCAAGGAGCTGCAAGCCCACATTTAGAAAAGACATGCCTACCTAAATAACTTTTAATAGCTTAACCAACCCTTGTTTAGGTTATGTGAAGGGGAATATGGATCCTTTCCACTAGAATGTCATGGAAACTATAAATTTTGAGTTCAATGGTGAGGGCCATTGAGACTTGATAAAATAGTGGGAGACTTAATAAAATTTATTATTTCTTATAAAATTTAATCAAGAAAGTACTAATGATCTACTCTTTTAATTGTAGAATAAAAATTAAAAAATCTTCAACCACACTATCCCTACGATCAATTATGGATAAAGACAACGTCCTCACTGGGAGTAACTTCTAGGAATGGTTTTGACGACTTCAGGTTATCCTACGCCATGAACGGAAGTCTTATGTACTAGAGTTATCATTACCTGATCTGCCTACCAAAGAGGCAAGTGATGAGGATTTCTTGGTCTATGAGAAACATATGAATGACACTGTTGATGTTTAATGTTTGATTCCATCATCAATGTCTAGTGAGCTCATGAAGTCTCATTAAAACATGGATACTTATAGCATGCTTGAGCACCTTCATGGTCTTTACGAGGAGAGATAAAGACAGGAAATGTTTGATATCTCTAAGGCACTCTTTCAGAGTAAAATTGGAGAAGGTTCCCCAACTAGGCCTCATGTAGTCAAGCTCATTGGCTAAATTGAGCACCTGGAGGTTCTAAGATTTAAACTCCATGAAGAACTGTGCACTGATCTCATTCCTGCATCACTCCCTCAGAGCTTATATACCTTTTTTTGTTAATTTCAGTATGAAAAACATTGAGAAGTATCTATCTGATCTTCTTATCCTCATTCTCCAAGTGGACAAAGATATGAAGAGCGAAATGCCTTCTGTCCTTATGGTGAATAAGAGGAAAGGGAAGGAGAAGATCATTAAGCCCAAAGCTTCTTCCCGACCTTCCATGAAAAGGAAGATCAAAGGGGAGGTAAGGGAACATGAGGCTATTTGTTTCACATGTGGAAAGAAGGGACATAGAAAGAAGAACTACACCCATCCTAAGAAGCAAGGGGAAGCTTTAGGTGAGTTTGTTATCGAATAAAATCTATCTATTTCTACAAATTGGATATTAGATAAAACTTTTGGTGCTCACATATGTATCCAAATATAGGAACCAAGTATATTCAAGAAGATTGATCGTGGGTTGGTAGATATACGAGTAGCCAATGAATCCAGACTTTCCGTAGTAGCTTTCAGGGACTACTAGCTCACGTTTCCAATTGGGATGATCTGGGTGTAAAAGGGTTTTTATTATGTTCATTATGTTACTAAAACAATTATTTCTTTATCTAGATTAGATATATATGGATTTGTTTTCATGTTTGGAAATTAACGTAGCTTCTTATACAAAGATAACATTTGTTATGGTAGGGAACATCTATACAATGGACTTTACATGTTGGATTACACAAACCATGTAACGAAAATCTATAACAAAGATACTTCACATGACTCATGCCACACCAAAATTTTTCATCACTGGATAGGTCATGTAAATGAGAAACACTTGACAAAGTTACATCAATATGGATATTTAGATTCTTTCTAACTAAAACGACTTGGCATATGTCATGCATGTTTACAAGGCAAAATGACCAAATCCCCATTTAGTGGGAAAGGTTAAAGGGATAAATAACTTCTTGAATTGGTTCATACTGATGTGTGTGGACCATTTCCAGTTGAAGCAAGGGTAGGGTACTTATACTTCATAACTTTTACTGATGATTTTAGTATATATGGATATATCTAATTAATGAGGTATAAGTCCGATTCTTTTAATAAGTTCAAAGAATACAAGAATGAAGTTGAGAACCAGCTTAGTAAGAAGATTATGAAACTCCGCTCAGACTGAGGTGGAGAATATCTTAATCAAGACTTAATTGATTACTTACAAGATTTTGGGATCCTATCCCGACTCACTCCTATAAACATGTCCCAGTGTAATGGTGTGAGAGAAAGGAGGAACCACACCCTTTTGCACATGGTGAGATCAATGACGAGTCATGAAAATCTTCAATTATCCTTTTGGGGATATGCGTTACAAACAACGACACACATAATAAACTAAGTAGCAACTATATTGATAAATGGTATTCCATTAAAGTTCTAGAGTGGAAGAAAATCCATGTTATCAAATTTACATGTGCCGGGTAACAAATCGTTTGTTAAGGCCTCTTCAGGTAACAAAATCACACCCCGAGGAACAAAGTGTACCTTTATTTGATACCCCATAGAAACAAGGGTATATTACCTATAAAACACCTTTGAAAAAAAAGGTTGTAGTGGCAAGACATGCCATATTCGTTGAGAGGGAGAACATCTCCAAAAGAGATAGTGGGAGCAAGACAGACTTCTATGAAGTCGAGTCTCAAGGTACATAAGAGTTGGTACAAGAATAGATTCCACAAAGCCCCGTTTAAGTAGAATCTGTTCCAGAGACACAAGTACTATGTATGAGTTCAAGAGAGGTTAGAGAACCAGAACGGTATGATTTTCCAGTTACCAAGGATGGTGACTCCTTATTAGTTGATAATAACGATCCTTTAACCTACAAGGAATAAGTAAGTGAAACAGACATTGCCAAGTAGAAATAATCCATGAATTCTAAAATGGATTCCATGCACCAAAACCATGTCTAGATTTTGGTATATCCTCCAGTTGACGTAAATATTGTTGGTTGAAGATGGGTATTCAATAAGAAACTAGACATGGAAGGAGAAGTCAGTAACTATAAGGCACGACTGTTTGCAAAAGGGTTTAAACTACATCAAGGAATTGACTATGATGAATCCTTCTCACCAGTTGAAATTCTGAAATCCATCAGAATTCTACTTTCCATTGTGGATTACCATGACTATGAGATTTGAAAAATGGATGTGAAAACAACATTTCTTAATGGGAACCTTCTAGAAGATGTCTACATGACACAAAATAAAGGGTTTGTAACTCCAAAGGATGCCAATAAGGTATGAAATTGGCAGAAATCCATTTATGGATTATAGAAACAATCCAGGTCATGGAATATTTTTTTTGATGAAGCCATAAAAGAATTTGGTTTTATCAAGAATTAATCTGAGCCTCGTGTCTACAAATGGTTTAGTGGGAGTGCAGTCGTTTTCATAATAGTATATTTTGATGACATATTACTTATTAGAAATGAGATACTAGTCTTACAGTTTGTTAAAGCATGGATGAATTAATTCTTCTACATGAAAGACTTGGATGAGGAAACATATATTATTAGGATAAATATACATCATGATAGATCCAAGAGATTGTTGGGCCTAAGTCAAAGAACAAAGATTGATAAGATACTAAAAATATTTAGTATGGAACAATCCAAAAGGGGATTGTTTCCAGGGTCACATGGCATTAATCTTTCCAAGAAAATGTGTACTCAGACACATGAGGAAAGAAAGATAATGGAAAATCCTCCATAAACATCAGCGATTGGTTTAGTCATGTATGACATGATATTTACTAGACTGGATATCTCCTACACATTGAGTGCGGTAGGGAGATATCAAGCTGACCCAGGTGACCGCCATTGGATGGCATCCAAGACTATCCTAAAGTATATGAGGCATACTAAGGATATGTTCATGGTTTATGGAAGATATGAGGAACTATTCATTATAGGATATTCATATGGAAGTTTCTAGACTGATAAAGATGACAAGAAGTGCAAACGGGATACATCTTCACTTTGAATGAAGGTGCAGTGAGCTGGAAGAGCTCAAAGAAGAGTGTGGTCACATATTCTACAGCAGAGTCCAAGTATATCATAGATTCTAAGGCAGATAAAGAACCAGTTTGGAAGTGAAGCTTTGTCCAGGAGTTATATATGATACCTAGTAGTAAAGATACCATCACACTATACTATAATAATACTGCAGCGGTGGCTCCCGCAAAAGAGAAAAGGTCAAATCAGTGGATGAAACACATACTTTGGAAGTATCATCTCTTGAGGGATTTTTCTCAGAGAGGTGAAGTTGTAGTGAGAAGTTTTTCCATAGAAGACAACGTGGTGGACCCCTTGACTAAAGACTTGACTCAGCAGAAGCATGATCATCATGTGAGGTTTAGCAGACTGAATGTCGTAGGCAGTTTCTTCTAGTTCAAGTGGGAGTTTGTAAGAGTTGGTGTCCTAGAACCAACTGGTTTTACCTTGATTACATGGATATTTAATATATTATTAAATATTTTTCATTGTTCTACATGACTATGATGTAATAATATCCTAGAGTATTTGTTGCATTGATAAGATCATGGCAGTTCCCCATTATGATGAGAAACTTCAAATGCTATAACAATATTCTTAAATATAGTTCTATGGTTGGATGACATGCTATGATGGGATACATATCATGTAGACTGTTAGGTGCTAGTACCTGTAAGAATATGAGACTTCCTCCCATGAAGTTTTCATTTGGTAATCTCCAAGATAAGAGATTATGAGAACAGACCCGCTAGTAGGAAATCCTCTTGTTTTGGTGTCATAGGATATTTCTATCTGCGAGTGTGTGTAATGATCCTTAGAAATTAATATTATCATTAATACTTGTCATGAAGTATGGACTTTTATTTACTGATGAAAACCATCATGCATACAGTTGGCAGGAAGTAGGGTATGTTGGGTACGTCACGAGTGGCATGTTATTAATCGATAAGTTGAGGAAGGATATTTCCCTTACATTTATGGAAGTTGGCATCTCATCCCTTTTATTGAAATAGAACTATTTCATGAAATTACATGGCCATGGTGTAATGAAAAGTTTATTTTTGGTAGTCAAAAAACAATGTATCAAGCATAAAATTTGATGACACAATCATGAAACCTACATGATGAGATATTGCTACAAAGGGATTATATCACACAGTGAGCGTTCGTATGTGGTTGTCATTGTTGTGAATTTATGTTCTTTCTCTCGGGGTCCTCGACCCATTTCTAGACATTACTCTTGTACTTTAGGATATCCCACCTAATGCTAATGAGAAAGAATCCTAGAGGGTCACACACTAAGTGTTTTTGGTGGTATCGGTTAAATTCTATTTGAATTTAATTAATGAAATAAATATTATTCTCAAGACCATGGAATAATTTTATTCAAGTTACAATGATCGCATAAATTAAATAAAATATATTTATTGAATATTTAATAAATATTTATTTAATTGTTTTTAAATAAAATATTTATTTAAGAGAATAAATTATTTATTTATTTATTCGAGTGTTCAATAAAGGGAAGTGGAGTTCGAGCAGAACAAGGTTGGTCCAGTAGTAAAATAATTATTTGCAAGATGGTAAATAATTATTTAACTATTTGGAAAAAATTAAAATAACAATACTATTATTTTATGATGCAGAATTTTATTTATAATTCTGTTTTGCGCAAGTTGGTGCACTATAAATAATGACACGATATTATTATTAAATGCATGGGTTTTCTCGAAGTTCATGAATTTATTAAATTTTTTCTATGTAATTAAATATTGTAACTAAAATTCTATGTATATAAATAGGCAAGTACACCTATTGTGCTAGAGACCACACCACACACCTGGTGAATTGAGAATTGTTGAGCCAGACAATTTCTCTCTTGAATCCTCTTCTCTCCCCTCTCAAGAATGAGAGACATTATTCAAGGCTAAAGAACAAGAAATCAAGAATTACCAACAAAAGACACTCGCTTCACCACGCTAGCACCTGGAGAACGAGCAATGTCGATCAGAGGCCATCGAAGCATGTGTGGATCACCGCTAGAGGTATTCTAGTTTGGATCCTTATAAGTGCAATGAGATAATTCAGAAGGGTCATTCCAGATGATCAACATCATCAATGAAGAAAAATACCAAAGATACAAGTATTATTTTTCATTATGAAATTAATCAAATTAATTATAAACATGATGTGAAAGATCCTCTCTAAGGTTTTGGGCCTCTTTCTTCTTTATCTAAATCTTTGATTATATTCTGTGGATGATGGCGTTCATCGTCATATTGATCCCATAATAATCACTGATCATGATAAAAATAAAAGTCGGGTCCCGTACCAACCACGCTTCTACTGTGACCGAAACCTACATATCTCTCAGAGAGGGGATATCCCACCCAGTTGATAGATATCCTAGTGGATTATTCTAAACTCATCATGAGATAAATGGAATGAGATGGTGCCAAGACACCAAAAAATTAACAATCCCCAGAAAATATTATATTAGAGATAAAAAAAAATTAGGAAATCTATAATTCTTTAGAGAGATGGACACCATATAGTTTTTCAACAAACTCTAAGTATCTTTTTTTGACCCAGAATGATAATGTACATTCATCGAAAAAGTTACATTGGGATGAAAATATCACTTTAAGCTCTAGTCGCTACCCAGGTTTGGAGAAGAGATGAATATTCTTGAATAGATCTATGTAATGGGATAATGAGAAAAGTCACAACCATCTAGGATAAGGAGAAAAGTCACAACCATCTGGGCCTAAATGAATATCTTCCAATATATAATAAAACCTCTATGATTGAGCTTAGACTAGTCTACCATCCTCAATAATTGTCATATGGATATAGTAAAGAGAACTTGACACCCATAAATAAGTAAAATTAAAGTCTAAATAAGGAATTACAACATGGTCTATCAATACAAACCCATATAGATGAAGCTGGTGTGATAGAAGATAATTCTAGAGCTCATACAGGAGAAACCTCATTAAAACATCATTATTAGAATTCACACGGTATTAGTGGTCATCATTGTAGTTTCTATCAATCATGGACCTTTGATTAGCCATAATATAGGGAGTATTATGGGATCTAAAATCCATATGAACAAAAGTAAGTGTAATATTCCAGATAGATAAAATATAATCTTTTCAATAGAAAGACATCAAATTCTACCAGCATCATGTGTATCACATGAATCTATAGGGCATGCATGATCATATAAAGGATTCACAAATTTCTTGACTCTAGAATAACTCACAGATCACATAAAACTACAAGTCATTGAGAAACCACATGAAACCTCTGAAGACTCATGATCACATGACCTTGACATGGTCATGTGAGTTGTATAATGGTCAAAAGATCGTGCGATCAAGCCAGAAGATTCTGTAAAACCATAAAGAAGATCACACAACCCCATGGAAAAAGTTCAAACTATTACCATAATTTCGTAGTTGATTTGGGTGGGTTCTAGGGAAAGGTAATTCTTTTGAATGAAATTTCTTGAGAATGGTCTCTTGGTAAGGTTTCATTATGGGTTATTTTGGGAAGTTCTTGTGATGAGGTTACATGATAGAAGAAGGGCGCAAGAGATATGTAGAATAAAGTAAGTATTGAATGAAACCCTCTCCTCTCCCCTATTTATAGTGAAGTATGTAGAATAGAAAACATCACCCAATAGAACAAAGGTCACCCAAAAAACCAATTGTCAACCAAGACACCAATTAGAGATAACACTAAGGCATTAGGCTTGCATTTATTTTCCCAATAACCAAGCCATTATCCCTACAGATGTCGCCCATAGGGGGGATTATTGATGCCCACCAAATGAGAATTGGAAAATTCAAAAGGTAAGAAATACCTGAATATGACTATTATTTTTCCTGGAAAGAAAAAGGAAGAATAATATATCCATGATCAGGTGTATTTGCACAATCCTCCTGCAGACACATGATCACATGACCTATGAAAGGTCATGAATATGGTTATGTAAAGCACATAGCCTACAAAAGATCCTATGAATTCCATTTGACATGTCCCTATTCTCTTGCGAAGGCACACTAGATACTCAGTGATCATGAGGTGGCATATAGACAAAGCTTCCCCAGGTCACACAACTTATCCATCCATGGATGACTGAAAAACCATAAAAAATATTTTGAAAATAGGGAGGAAAATACCCAAAATATGGGTGCCTCTTAGAGTAATAAAATTAACACGATGCATCACTAATAGGTAGAGTAATTGTCTTTGACTACACTAATACAAACTCATAAGATCCCCATCATTTGTAAAATAGATAGAGGAACTAAAGTTGAAAAATATGGGAGACTCTTGCGATCCTAAAACATCATGAGACGTGCCCCATGAAACTCTCAAGACACCACAAGAACTTAGAGGCATGTCCTCTTCATTTCTCGAAATCTTGTTGGCATGTCGTCCTCATCTGGTGAAGGGCCTCAGACATGTCTAGGTGACCTTGCACTCCCCATTTCACTCTACAAGGAAAAATAGATGGAATTTTCCATGAAATTCTAACACATCTCCATTGGACCTTTTATTGGTCATGTGAAACATCACTAAGAGGTAGAGTGATTATCTTTGAAACCACTCATACAACCTCAAAAGATCCCAAAAAATTGTAAAATAAACAAAATAAATAAAAGAGGGAGATGGTAGGAGCCTCTCACGGTTGTAAAACTCATGTGATGTGCCTAGTTTTTCTGAAACACAGTATCCCAAAACCCTTTGGTATGATGACTTGATTTTGTGAAGTACCCCTAGAAAGCCATCCCTGTCTCATGAAGGTCCCCAGAAAATTCACCTATGATCACATGAAGGCCTTTCAATAGGCACCCTAATCTCACAAAGGCACTCATACATGTTGGTATGACAATATGAAAGTCCCTTGGCATGTACGAATGATTTGGAAAGACCCCAT
This sequence comes from Viscum album, assembly GCA_963277665.1. Lineage (NCBI taxonomy): Eukaryota > Viridiplantae > Streptophyta > Magnoliopsida > Santalales > Viscaceae > Viscum > Viscum album. Next base: position 1,887,555,493 of record OY728132.1, read on the forward strand.
TAATTAGATATAATATAATAAAGGAGGCTTCAATAGGGTGGTATTATGACCACTGAAAATCATATGGCACCCCTAGAATGACCTTTGGTAGGAAATCATGAAACACATGATGTTGAATCCCTCCACAAGCTCCAATTTGGATTCAAATGATATGCACCACAGAAAGTGGCACATAATCAGGGTGGTGAGGTCTATAAATCCCTCAACCTATCCTGAAAAATGGATAAAATTTTCCTTGGAAGCTCACACTAGTGAACCCAGGAACTGAAGTTTATTTCTCAGAGTGGCTAATCTCATGATCGAAAAAGATTCCCATTATATAAGATCTGGCAAAAAACCGGAGTGATCATAAAATATGAATAATTACTTCACATGATTGCTCATACATCACATGAAGGACTTATGGCGAGTCATGAGGAGATCATCTCGCATATCTACTAGATCATGCAATACCTAAAATAAGATAACAATAAAAATATCTAAGGCATTTTTATTGAAAGTATGGAATAAAAACTAAAATATGGGAAACTTATCCGAAGAACATATACATTGATCCACATGCACTTCACATAAACCCCCAGGACATGACACAATACTAGGACATATCCCCTAGATATCATGAATCTACATTGGTATACAATTTGTATCATGTGAAGTCATATAAACATATCAAAGCAAGTCACATTTCACCCCCAGAAAGGCCATGGAAATCTCATGAAGCCCTATGGCCTCTCCATACAAACCTTATGGTTTCTTTAGAACATATCATCCGACTCATATGGTGGCACCAATACATGTCAGCTGAGTCTTGTGATAACACTCGGGCATGTCAGCTGGCCCTCCCTACACCCTTTGGAAATGGCAACCAGATCGCATGATATCATCCATACATGTCATCTTGGATCACACATCACCATCCATACATGTCACATTAACTCTTATGATGCCCTCCAAGTTTGTTAGCCATATTTCACAATGACACTGATGAATGTTAGTTGGATCATGTGACACACTGTAAACATGTTATAGGAAATCATGTTATGGATTCCATGATGAGTTGGTAAGGTCTCATGATATCCTCTATACAAGACAACCTTGATTATATGATATCCTTTCGATATGTAATCCATGTTATGTGATCTCCCTCAAACAAGTCAACTGGATTATGTGATTTTATTTGGATATGTTAGGTGGACATCCTTGGACATGGAATGATGAAAATCAAGCCTTATCGAGAAGACAATCAGCGCATGTCAAGAATAAAAGTATGATAGGTTATTAGGGCATCCCATGACTTGATAACCATGTCCATCCTTAGTGTATAAGCCCTAACCAAAAGGGAAATGTCGTTGTGTAACCCAAATTAAGGGAAATATGATGAATCTGATTCATTCCATAACCAGAACATGTAGGATTCCTCTATGAGGCCCGATCTATATATTAATCATCCAGAGGGTAGTTCTGTAGGACCTAGGGACACCTTGAGAGGGGAGGGGTGAATCAGGGTGTTAACTTTTTCTTTTAAAATAATAGAGATTATTACCACTTTGGTAAGAATTCATTAAACCTGTATAGTGGATATGATCAGCAATCAAACACTAACATGAAAATATAAGACACACATGATTTTTTACTTGGTTCACCACTAAGGACTATGTCCAAGGAGCATACACCGACAAGTTTTCGATCATACCAATGTAAAATAATATTCACTAGTTTTAGATTATAGAAGTTAGGACACATTCACTATATGCCATGATCACTGCCTTTACAAAAGCATAGGGATAGCTCACTACATCCCTCAGATTAGTTCCACCAACTCCCCATTTCTCACCGAGTTAGAATAATCTGAACTCAATTTATTTACATGAAGGTCACTTCAACATATTGGAATTAAAGTCATTGTCTCTATCCAATATGAGACACTTCTTTCATCAATGACACGAGTAGATGCACTTTGAAAGCCTTGTTTTCATCCACTGATGTATATTTATTTTCCCCACACTTGTAGGTTATGGAAATTATTTTTGAAAATTGATTTTGTCACTTTATGGGCTTCCTTTAATGTTCTGCGCACCACATTGCCACCTCCAAGTACCGAGCATCAGGTATGGTACGCGGATTGCCTCTCTGCGAATCACCTCCATGTTTTACATCCACAAACTGCCTCCGAACACCATATATGTATACTAGATCTGTCTACTTCCTAAGAAAACCAACTTCTGCAAATAGCCCCTACGTCACATATTGCCTTTGCTCTTCATATGAACCTACTTGTTGTGCGTACTACCCATCTTGATCTGCGTATTGCCTTTCTCTACCATGTACTGTGAGATCTTCCTCCATGAACCACACTCTCTTCCACATACTATTTTTCCTTATGTCGATGGTTCTTTCTATGTACAATCTTATCCTTCGTGAACCACTTCAGACTCACGAGATTTCTTCTAGAAATTTTAATCTCCAATACCACACCTTAACAAAGGGGGTTACTACTCCTTATATGGGAAAAAATGGATCCGAAAAATCCGCTAATCCAAGTTTTACCAAATCTTTGATTTTGGTCCAGCCTCCACCGCATACCACTCCTGTACTATGAACTCCAGATATCCCATGAACCTCCATCCTTCCACGTACCATACGCCTCTATCCACATACCTTTACCATGAACCAATTTCAGTATCGAAAACTGCTCCACGTACCGTTCCCGTTGGTCTATACGCAGTCTATGAACCGTTCTGAGACATGGTACACAGTCCATGTCCTAGGCCACATGGTTATCTCCCATTTTTGAATTCCTTCTCCATTATTCATGCCATACATTTCTATAAACATTCTCCTGATTTTGATTCAAAAAATTAGTAAACAATGGGAAACTGTGCCATCTTCAATACTGCTTACGTCTTCAACTATATGATCCCTTCCCTTGAAATCTCCCTAATAATCCATTAGAGTATTAAAAACAAACACAAACTATACTCTATTTTCAGAAAAGAATAGCCTTGGTTCCAATAAGTCCTAGTACATAGGTTCCACACCCACAAGTACTGAGACCAATTATTTTCCCTTCCTTGTTTCCCACACCGTGCCCAACTCACTTGGGATTTGGGAGTTGCAGTGATCATATCATTTAGAAATGGAAACCTTAGCGTGTAAGATCCAATCAGAAGAATAGTATGCTATATCCTCAATATAATGGAAACAATATTGTGTAATCCCATATCAACTGGACTATGACGACTCTGATTCCTATAATAACCTATATTCATAGGATTCCTTCCTAAGTCCTGATCTCAAATAGGCATCAACTTCGATGTAAGTACCATCATGACTTCGACATTTCAACCATCAGGACCCAATCATTCCCAAGGGATGATCATTATACCTCATATATCAGTGGACTAAGAATCCAAGTGAAGTATGATAACTATGATTCCAGCAATAGCTAAGAAACGTAGGGCATCTTCCTATGGCCCGAGCTCTATATAAAACATCCCAAGGGAAGTTCTAGTACAGATGTGATGTATCCACATGTAGTGAGTCTAATTACTTTCTATACCTTGTTTCTCACACCTATCATAGATCACATGGGATTAGGGAGGTGAAATAGTCATATCAGTCACATCGTGAATCACTACCAGCCAGGGAAATCTCAGTATGTAATCCCCAATGAGTGACATGATATAAAAAACCACAATATGAGGGCATCTACCTTGGGGGATAATCCCAAGGGTTTGATCAAACTATGATAAGTCTAATTCTAGCTATAAATAGGATATATAAGATGTATCCTCGAGAATTGACCTTAAATATCTGGTGCCTAAGTACCTGTAAATATATCCTTTCATCATGATGTTAAATTGTACAGGTTTAACAAACTACATGAGTATTGATTCTTATAATAAAAAAACATAGGATGCCTCATAATGGATCAATCCTATACTTATAATATTAACCACCTCCTTGCATGGAAGAAAATTATGATGTTCCTAGTTATGAGGCTTTATAATATAAGAAAATATTCATTAGTTAGAAAAGGATAAGGAACCTCAGATATATACAGATGGATTCACTAATGAGATCCCATTCTTCTTCACATTAATGGGGTTGACCTATTATCATTTTTTAGGGTTACTAATAAGTCCCTAGCATTAAAAATGACTTAATCTTGAGACAAGTCAATAATTTGACTTTAATTCACATCATAGATCTTTTCAGGTTTAGAGATTTAGAGAATTAGGTTATAACTGATACATAACAACTTGAATATTACAAGTAGACACTTCTACTCACTATCCATTTTTTATAAAACAAAAACTCTTTAAAAATAAAAATGACATCTTTTAATGTTTTAACAACATACCATTTCCTTGATCACATCCATTACTCTATTCTTCTTTATGTCTTGTGAAAAACATTTCAAAACTTGGGATGAGCATAAAAAGCTTAGTAAGGGATACATAATGAATAAAAACAGTTAGTCTTGTGAAAAAATGTAAACCATAAAAAACTTTATCATAAATTAATACTTTTCACCTTTAAGAAGTAGCAAAAAAACTTCAATGAATATAAGATCATTGCCTACCCTTTTTGTAACCAAAAGATTACCATAAAGCCTACAGGAAGAAACATATAACATATAAAGGTATCTTGGGACATATGCATACTTAAATGGAATAACCATATGATCGACATCCACACATATCACTAAATAAAATAGCCATATGGAATACTTCCATACCCAATGAATTGGAGGTTATAACATAACCACCCATCCTTGGTTTATCACGGAACCACCTGTCATTTAGTTTTTCACATAATCACCCATCATTGGTTTATCATGTAACCACCCATAAAATTTCCAAGTACCATTATATAATATAACTCATAAAATATTTCAAATATCAACATTTAACTATTAAAATTTCATTTTCAATCATAATAAATCATTTCAAGATATTGAAATACACAATCCATTTCAAAAACTATTTTCAATACCAAAACACCCAAAAAATAAATAAGGGATTTATTTTCCTTTTAAAAACATTAATGTTTATACAAGAATACAAATATAAAATAACTACCATGGTGATGGAGAGGTCGTTGTTGTCACATACATTAAAAACATTCCTTTTTTCGTTTAGTAAAACGCTTCGTAGAAAAAATATTCTATTTGAATGAAAATAAAAATAAAAGGGTTTTATTATACAATGTATAAAATAAAGAGGGGTATATTATCAAAATATTCCTCAAATAAAGGAGATTCATTTTAAGTACCTTAACTTGAGTATGACTCGACACGTATGTTTCTTGTTCTTCCCCAAAATAGAGTAACTTTATTTGTTTTGAGACCAAATACTTTCTTGAATTAATTTATTCCTAAGATAAGGATATTAAGGGGAAGGATGGGATTTTGAGAGATTATTTTATTATAATTTGGTTTATCCAAGGGTCTTGAGAGGTGTGAGTATGTGGGTAGAGGTGGTGGCCTTTTATAAGAGCGAGGATGGGCACTTTAGGAAAGTTTGAAATATTACTTTATAAATTCAATTTCGATTAAAAAAGGTCTAAAACTCATTTAATTCCAAGATAAGATGATTTTGGTTGGAATATACATCATCCAATAATTTTTAGACAAGTTTTGAATATTTTTTTCCTCATATTTTTTGTTTAACCTTTATTTTACCATTTTTAATCTTATAGTGATATCATGTTATTTACACATCGTGAGTTAATGTAATTACCATATGATGTCAAACGTCCCACAAAAATTAATTTATGAAATATTTGGACTTAGATTAAAAATTTGGTTGAATCATAGAAATTTATAAATTTAATAGTATTTAATAAACTATTTTATATTTTAATTTATGAATTATGTCAATTTTGGACCCTATTCATACATAACTTTTTTACAAATTCATAACAACCTGATTTCTTAGAACCAAAGTCATTAAATGAAATAAAATTTGTCAATATCATCTATAAAATATAGGGATGACATAAAAATAACCAAATTAAATTTATTTTAACATTTATATTATCATTTAATTGAATCAATTATTAATGAAGCAACCACTTCATCATTATTGTGTTATAATTAAATTTATTTATTTAATGTATAAAAAATTATAAATAAAATACCATGTTCTAAGAAATATTTTTAGCCTTATAATTACTATTTATAGTTAAATACATCAATTATATAACCCCATATAAATTTTTTTAGTAAAAGATACATGTTTATTTTATATTTCTCTTTACTTTATTTTTTTCTTATAACATGTCATTATCACACCCAAGTGGATCCACAGGGTCCCAAAATCGACCTAAGGATGGCCATGGTCGGAAATATCTCATACAATACTATTAGGACATGTGTAAGGGTAGTTTAATATTATTATAATATTACTTTTTAGCCTTATTTACCAGATTTACCCTTTAACCATGGTAAATAAAATAATTACCGAAGTTACTATTCATAATTTCCAAAAATTAAAGGTACCTATTTTCAAAATTTGGACCTTATGATTCCATAAATAGAATCCATTTTTTCCAAATTCAAAACGTAGAAGTTGCAGTAATTAATTTAAAAATAATTCTCTTTGTCAAAACCAAAAGGTGGGTTTTTAAGACGTAATAACTATCAAAAGATTGACATGTGTTTATGTCCAATTTCAATGAGAAATTACTTCCAATGACTGAAATTGGATTAAATAATAAAAAGTTATTATATTTATAATTTAAAACCATCAAATAATATGATTTAACTATATAAATTATTTCAATGGAAAAAGTTGTTTTCAATTAACATTTTGCGTATTTTTACTATTCATCAAAACATGATTGTTATTAAAAAAATATCAAAAATTCATTTGAAGTAAATTTTTATATACCGATTCTAAATAAGAAGTTTATTTTTTAAAAAATAGAACATATAAAGGTGTCAAAAATTAAATTTAAAAAAGTTTCACTCTCAAAAGTATGTAAAACATCATTTTTAGAAAAATACTTATTTTATCTGAAAAATTTAATTTGTTCCTATATCATATCTAGAAAACATATAAGATGAATTTAAAACATTAAATTGAATATATAACATATATTTTTTTAAATAAAAATCCATAAAGAGTGACGATTTTATAAATAAAATTATTCTCTTTCAAATAGGTATTCATCAAAACACATCCTTTATATTAAACTGGTTTTTATTTCTATTTCTAATAAATTTGGTAACCAATGAATCATTATTTAAACATATGTAAACCATATTTAAAAATTCAGTCAATATTATTCATTCCCTCTATTCCAATGGAAAGTCGTTAACTACCATTAAAAATAATAATAACATTATTGTATTATATTTCAGTATAACTCAATGTTGTGTGAAATGTAAGATTTCATAGAAACTCGTTGTTGCATGTTGAGTACGCTATTAGAAAAAGAGTCCCCTTTAATGTAAAATTATCATCTTATTCATAAATATTAATATAAATAAACCAGTATTATTCTATTAATTTCTTGGTCATTACATTATTCCCCCCCTTTTGAAATTACATCCTCACAATTTTGAAATTGGGCTCAGAAACTTCATTGAAAACCCCACATCAGAAAAAGAGTGAATAAAACAATCACTTTAAAAGAAAGAAAGAGAAGTTCAATGGTCACCCAAGATAACACATACTAGGGTTACATGTAGGAAAACATGGATATGGAAGAGAAACTAACCATCATGTTCTGATGGAAAGTGATAGAAAACAAGATCAAAATAAATTTAACAATTTGAAAACCATAAACATGTGATGGGTTAAAAAGTATTTCATTTCCCTGTAGGAAATGTAAATCGAAAACGTTTTTTTAATATCCTTTTCATAATGTTGAGGAATTATTTTTCTACTTAGAGTAAGAATATAAGGAAACATACTTACATTTCAAGTAGAGTTTCATTATTTAATAAATTTTTACCACACACTCATATTTTCTCAAAATAATGAGTATTCAAGATGACGTTGCCGCACCTGAAGCACTAGAATAAATTCCTAGAGAATCACATAATCCTCAAAAGATAAACTATATATTTCTCCAATTTTTAGAAATTAACCAAAACCAAAATGGTTAGTACATTATCAGATAATCTCCCAAAAGAATAATCCTTTATAGAAGGAAATACTACCCTTAATCTCCAAAATTCAACAAACAATACCCCAATGTTCAATAAGGAAAATTAAATAAAAATTTATCCTTAGAATTCTACAAAGTAATCTAAACTAATATTGAAACCCAAAATTAAGAAGGATTTGATCACACTCTTCCAGGATAAATTTTACCATTAATCTCCACATAACATCGACTACTCTTAAAGAATCATACTTAAAAGTAATTAACCTAATCACATATTCTCCATGATAGGTAAATCATTTCTAATTCCATTTTCCACAATAAAAACACAAATTCTTCCAAAATAAAATTCAACCATTACTCCTCAAATAAAATTTCATAGTATTCTATTTTTTAGGCATATAGTGTTCCCAAAATAGAGAAAATATTCCAAAATAACATTTATCACTTAATCACCAAATAATTTTACTATACTAAGAATATCTATTTGATAAAACATAAGTTCCCAAAATCAACTTATTATTGATCAATAGAATCATTTAAATAAAAATAATAAGTCATACTAACCAAGGAGTTCATGTAGGCCAATGGTAGGTTATAAATCCCAGTCACACTCTGTTTATGGGTTCAATTCCAACATCTTGGTCTAACAGGATGGGTTATCACACGATCCATGTTTTTTCCTTTTTAAAAAACTATATAATTTTATAACATTCAAAAAAATGGGATAAATTCCTAAAAAATAACCATAATATATTTTAACCTCAAATTTTACCACATACCTCACATTTTGCATCCCCAAATATATACATCTTAAACATATACTAGAGGTCTTATAAAGTAATCCCATCATTAATACATTTAAACATATCATCATCCATAGATCCAACATAACTCTTCAATTACTAAAATATATACATATTAATCATAGAACATTCTTTATGATCCTTTATCCATGTTTTTTCATCTTATTATTTTATATATATTTCCTACAAAAAAAGTCATCACTACTAAAAAAATGACATATAGCCACATATTTATAGCCACATTATAAATTGTCAGTGGCTATAGATTAGATATAGCCATGAGCAGATCATTCCCCGTGCGAATAGGCTTCTTCCTTTTTTATCATCCGTCGAGGTTTATTTCTCCACTCGACCACTCCCCAATATCTCCCTCGAAACCCTTCTCTTTCGATTGTCTCCTGAGTTATTTCCCCCTCATACGATCCTCGCCAGATTCTCCTTCACCCTCACCAGCTTCTCCATTCAAAGCTCATCCATTCGCGACATCTCCATTCGTGGTTTCTCCACCCCTCACGCGTTCCTCTCCTCCCACATACCCTTCTTCGGGTGTACCTCCTCCATCTGGTGCATCAGCTGATGCTTCCCCTCTTCGAGATTGAGCTCCCTATCCTCCGCCCAACTGAACATCCCTTCCCTACCTACTACTCTTGTGAAGGACTTGATTGCCTCCCTGATCTCATAAAATTGGTTCACACAATGGAACCCTACCCGCTCCCTCACTCCCTACTCTCGTGACACCATCTCAGGCGAAGGAACACTACCCTCTCCAGATATGTCTATGGAACCCTACCCGCTCTCTGCTCTTACAGATGAACCCTTGCTGCCAAGGGAATGAACATTCTGGCTCCCTCCTATCATGTTTCACCCCTTCCTGTAGGTAATCACAATTATTACATCTCTTTGAATGATATGAATCCTCATCTTCCATTCATTTATTTATGACCAAATTAAACATATGTTGAGATATTCATTGTAAATTGTCTATATTTTATGTTGTAATTTTTACTCTCATGATCATTGATATCTAATAGCCTGTTTTCATGATTCGACTAGCCTGTTTCCAAGAGTTCTTTTGATTTTATTTTCATTAGGGATATTTTCATAGAGAATCAACTTGTGTTGTTTCCATTGGAAAAGATGTAATTATTTATTCTTGTAATTATTTTTTTTCCAATTATTAAGATCAAATAGATATGGTATAGAACCTGATTTTTATGATAATTCATGATGAAGGGATACTGCTGATCCATTGAGAGTAACAAATTCCATGGTTAGTATTAAATTTTTCATTTCTTAGATTGGTGAAGGGATTTTTTTTCTTGGAGAATAGAGTGTACAAGGACTGGTTGTTGATACATAAAAATGGGTTTTCAGTCGAGGAACATCTTGGTGATAGAATTGAGATACCTTGGCTTAGGTTACAAAGCACATGTCAAATAGTTCTAAAAGTTAAGGGTTTCATAGTTGTGTTTTTTTGTTAATAGATATTTTTAGGGATATTTTAGTTGTTACTAAATACATTATTTTTTATATATCATTTTATTTATAATTTCTATTGTTGACATTCTATTTGATGAACTATTTTTTAAGTGATAAAATTTTTATTCACCATTGATTTATATTGTACTCTATTGTTCTGTGATTTGATTGGAAGATTATATTATTCGATCAACATCAAAAAGACTTGGATGACTGTTTTTTGGTATTTATTTTACAATTATCACCCTATTACAGTTTCATATCATATCACATCACATCTAAAACCAATAAAATAAACTTTTTTGTAAACTAAAATTGAAATTTGTTTTTTCATCTAAGAGATTAAACAAGGACATAGCATATCTGTCAATAAGAATAGAAAGGCTATCATTCTAAGCTCATTCTCACTCAATCATTGAATAGGAAACTGTTGAACCACAATGTAAAATTATTTAATGAATAAAAATTTTCTAATTAGGAAATCTGAAAAAATTTGGCAATATTGACAGGTATACTTTCTTGAGTTCTAGCATGTTATCTAATGATTCCTTCTTATCCCTCATTATTTTAATGTTCTTGACTTTAAAATATTTTTCTCAAGCTCATAGCCTCGTAAACCAGCTTAACACTACACATACTCAACATCCTCTCCATGGAAGTCTTAACTGGGCACTTTTACTATCATGTGACAAGAACTCATCCCTACTAACTAAACTAAAAAACCCATTTTCAGCTGGCTGAGGCATTTTGTCTGGTATAACTGGATAAAATTTTGTCTTAATTAACACTTATTTTACTTATACAAAAAATTCCAGAAACTTCTCCTACTATCAATGATCAAAATGCCATGTATCATTAAACAATAAACATGTCATATTCTTTCAGCCGTAGAAAACTTAATTAAGAACATAACCAAGTCCAAGATTATTCATCCAACCTGATCTCATTCGTGACTTACCTTGCCCAAAACATTCTCCAGGGAACTCAAGAAATCTCCATAAACATTAAACATCTTCACTCACTAGCTCAAGATCAACAACTTTGCCTCAAAATTAACTTTTCAATAATAAATTAGGGATTTGTTTCCTTTTCAAATCATTTTTGGTACCCTTCCATAGTTCCCTTGGAACATGGGTTATCGTTATTAAAGTAACGCATCTCACTTACGCAAGTCATCTTAATCATCCAAAACCTTATTTCCAACCTATGTCAGCAACATACATGAATTCAAGCTTCTCCACATTTCAATATCCATTCATTCAAAATACAAAACACCCAAAAAACCCACTTTATTAATATCCATCAACCATTTGAACTCAAAACCAATCATATTTTTTAGGTGAATACATCTCAGACAGCAACATTTGAATTGACATACCACTACCTTACTTCAACACCACTCTACTCATCCTCAACAAAACATAGGAATTTCATTCGTTAAATATTCTACATTTATGAAACCAAAATAATAAGGAAATTAAAGGCTCCTGTATTTCATTTTTATTCAACTAGAATAGGGAACACTATCCATTGAATAAAAAACATTGTCTTTAATAGCCTCATAATGGAATAATGCTTGCCTTCAATTCCATATCCATGGAAATTTACTTAAAAACATTCTTTGGAAATCGCTTCAATCCTATCACTTTATTCATTCATCATTGTTCCCATTTTATTTATACTGAAATTCGAGGTATCTTCTCTATTCCGTTTCGTGTTCTCCAAGTCATCATCTTTAATCACCATATTTTAAAATTCTTGCATGAAATCCCATTTTTCCACAATCTCTTATAAGTCTGGGATATCTTGTTTTACATGGGATGAACACATCCTTGATTGGAACTTGATGTTTTTTCCACCTATTCATACTACATTATTTTTAGCTCTACAATAGTCTAAAAAACCACTTCCTTTCTAAAAACCAATGTTATAATCATTAAACCCCGTTTTGCATATGATGAATCATTATTTATGTGGTCTGACTATAAATTTCATTGTATTACAGGTTGTTCCTTCTGATGCAATCTCTCGACAATCTGTTTCATGTACTATAATAATTTCATATTCATACTCAACAGTATGAACTATTTAATTTTCTTTATGTTTCAAGTTTATATTTAGAACACAATTTTTTTTATGTAAACCTTCACATTTTATTGGTGAAAGTCCTTTTTCATTCTATGAAATCTATTTTTGAAAATACTTAAGCTACTATTTTTCTTCAACTTCTAAAAAAATAGATTTTCAATATGTTATGTATTCTCCTATTCTTTTCCATAGCTAGTGCTATATCAGTTTTATATATTCCAGCAACATACACCTTTCATTCAAGGTTTGATAATTAATCTCCTATTCTAATTTTTCCATGCTCATTCTATGTGTGGCCCAATGTATTATTTTGTTCAAGACATTTCCTTTTAATTCATATAAATTCTTAGGATATTGTTCCATGACCTGCTCCTTTTCATATTAGTGTTGTGATTTCCATTATTGTGTGGTATTAAAAAATGGTTCAGCTAACTCCCCAAACTCCATGCCCTTTGTTCTTTATTTTGATCATTAACCATATCTGGAATTATGGAATGTTTCTTCTTCTTCATGACATGGATCTTTGTTAATAACTAGTTCCCTTAATATCCAACCATTTCCATCTCCAAAATTTCTCAGCCTCATTCACCATGGAATGGGACAGGCTGTTGTGAAATTTTCATTCACCATATCACTTTTATCTATCTCCCGATAACTCATTGTAAGCTCCAAATCCTTCTAACTACTTATTATTATTTAATAAACATAATAAAAAACATCAAGAACCACTTTAATTTCCACCTCGACATGCGTATCCATATACTTCCATGTTCACCAATTATCTATATATCCTTAGAGAATTCTCTTTTTATAATTTCATTAATATATTCCTATACTTTAAAAATTTTACATCATTTTTGATTTTTAAAAATCCAACACATTAGCTCTTTGGTTAAAAAATTCTCCCCATTTGGTGTTCATTCTCATCTGTACTCCCCCTTTCTCAAGAAACTTCTTTCACAAGATATATGATGGAAAAAAACGTCTTTTCATGCTTCCAAATATGAATTTCATACCTTAGTCCCCTTGTTAGATAGAATAATTCCAGATTTTGTTATTTTTAATCTTAGAACTACTTTCTTTTCCATAGCTGCTGTTATTTTTAATCTTAGAACACTTTCCAAAGTGAATTACAATTAGTGAATTCTACACTTTGAATTGAGTTGTAGACAAATCCTCTAGGCCTTGTGAGTTGTATATTTATGTATGAAATAGTATTTTAAGCCAACAATCTTTTTTGTTATGTGTCACTCACCTCTTTGACCTACCACATGATTAAATGGCCTATAATATTTTTTTTATTCTATCAATTTTCTTAGAAAGGTAGATTTCTACTTCCCTTTGTGGCTAGTCCAAGACATTTTGAATTTTCAAGTGCAGGCAATAGCCTCAATGTGCTGTCTCTTATGCCTATGTTGTCAATCAATTATTACAGTTGACATGCATATATACTTTCAGCACTGTTGAGGTGTGATAGGCATGATATATATATGATTAGTTATGGAATGTTGTGTGGGTTAACTAGGATTTATTATGTGTTCATTTGTTCAAACTCCATGTGGTATTGGTGTTGGTGGTATGTTTGTTTAGAGTCCCATTCAATACATTGAATATTCCTCTATAGTTCTTAGATTTTTTCTCTCCTTAGGCTCTGTTTAACCTTGAATTTAGTTTATGTCCTGTAGTTTATTTTAGAATTTACCTTGCATGATTTAGTTGCATTCATGATAGTCATACTTGATTTTGACGAGTTACTTCAGAAGTTCCTCCACGCTCTTCTCCAGCTTCACCTCGAAGAACGCGCCCTCATTTTCTATGAGACCAGTTGTCGATTCCCTGTTAACAAGGGAATACCCAATATTCTTATCCATGAAGATGATTTTTGAATCCCCCTTTCCCCCTTCCTCTGTGTAGTCCCTGGATTTTGTTTCCAATCATGCTGTACAAATTAATGATTTACATTTCAATCTTCATTTTAGTTTGATGATCTGTGTTTTAGTAGAAATATACATTTTGCGTCTCAATATGTATGAAAGTATAAATATGATATAATATTCTTCCCATGTATATCGTGACTTTGTGTATGATAGAAATCTTGTTATATGCATATCAAAGGCTTTTCCAATTTTACATCTTTGAGATGATGATGTGTAAGGGAGAGTATTTATATAAGAATCACATATGGTAGAATCTGCATTTCAATTAATTGTGAAATTCTAAGGTGAATTCCATTTTATTTATGAAATATTTGATAAATAATTATCATATATCTCAAACTGAACTTATTTTTTTTACAACTTTCCTAAGGGGGAAACAAACAAAAAAACTACCTAAAGAAAAAAAATTTGGCAAAGCCTTTACATGGTGCATACAACCTGCACAACATGTTGAATCATGTATTCAACCTGCCACACCCATGGTGCATTCAACCTGCCACTCCCATAGTGCATTCAACCTACCACGCCCATGGTGTATTCAACCTTCCACGCCATGCTCTATGTTCCACGCCCATGGTGCATTCAACATGCACTTATTATTATCATGTATTATTTTAATCTTCTCTCCATCTCTTTAACCTTAAGATAAAAAATCTTAGACACTATTCAGACACTAGAATCATGTTGTTATCCTAACTGGTCATAAGTTATTCTGTTATGTATTAGTATGCATGTGAAGGGTGCAGGGCAGTGCAGGGTGCATGTAGTGGAGTACAATGCAGTGCGCTGGGTGCATGCAGTGTAGTGAAGTGCAGTGCAAGGTGCCGACAGTGTAGGGTGCAGGGTCCAGGCAGTGGAGGGTGCAGGTAGTGGAGGGTGAAGTGCAGGAAGTGGAGTGCAGTGCATGGCACAGGGTGCAGGCAATGCAGTACAGTGAAGTGCAGCGCGGTGTAGGGTACCGATAATGTAGGGTGTTGGGTGTAGGGTGAAGGCAGTGGAGTGTTGGTAGTGGAGTGCAGGCAGTGGAGTGAAGGCAGTGCAGTGTAGTGCAGGGTGTAGTGCAGGGTGCGGTGCAGGGTGTTGTGTAGGGTGCAGGCAGTGCATGGTGTTTTTTAGGGTGTTGGACATTGCATGACTTAGTTTTCATTCATGTAGTTTTTTTATGTTCATGTGTTCTGACAATGAGGTACATAATATCATGTAATTTGGGAATGTTTAATTTATGGATGTGGTGTTGGTATCTTAGCATATGGATTAGTTTTTGGTATATTATGGGCACTCAAGTATGATTAACCAGGTGCAGGGTGTCATGGAGTACATGGTGCAAGCTGTGTAGTTCAGTATCATATTCAGGTAAGGTTTCTTCCATTTTTATTCTTTGTCTCAATTTTAATTCGTGGTTTTGTGATTTTTGGGTTCCCTATCTTTTTTCAGTGGGTTTTGGATCTCGTTGAGGACAGTGAAGCACCACATGATTGGGATATCCTCTCAACCCGTGGGCATGAGGCCTTCTAAAATTTCATCACAAGTCCCGAATCCTTGGTTCAGTTTGGGTCAGGTTAGGTTTGCTATGTTATTTTTTACTGGGTTCATTTTTTTTGGTTTATTTCAATTTTAAAAGGATCCTTTTGTTCGATTTGGGGCAATTGAGTTCAATTAAATTAATTTTAATTTCAACTAGGTATGTTTCTTTAGTTCCATTTTTTCTTTCTCAATTATGCTTTATTGAAGTCCATTTTGATTGCTTTGAGTCAGTTTGGTTACATTATTTTCAGTTTGGTTCATTTTTATATTTTTCAAAACTATTTGGGTTGGTTCCACTCTACTCAATTTGGTTTGTTTTATTTAGTAATAATCATATCAACATGTTTTGATTATTGTATTTCATTTGATTGGAAATTTTTGTATAATAGCCATATTATCATGTTTTTGGTTTTCGCAATTCAATTGACTGGTGTGTTGGGTAGGTTGGGGATGAGGGGTAGGGTGGGGGCCTGTCCGGAAGGGGGGGGGGGGGGTCTGTCGAGGAGGGGGGGGGGGGGGGTGTAGGAGTGGGTGGGGGGGGGTCTGTCCAGGAAGGGATGAAGGGGGGATGTAGGGGGGTGGTGCTGTCCAGGGAAATGGAGGGGGGCTGTAGGGGGAGTGGTGTGGGGAGGGGGGTTTCCAGGGGGGCTGTAGGTGGAGCATTGGGGGGGGGGGGGGTCCAAGGGGAGAGGGTGTGCAGTGAGGAAGGGGCAGGGGGGTGCAAGTTGCAGGGGGTGGGGGGAAAGGTGCAGGGGGAAAGGGGGAGGGGGTGGGGTAGGGGAGGTGTGCAGGAGCAGGGGGTGGGGGGTGCTGGTGCAGGGTGGGGAGCTGTGGGTGGGGGGGGGAGGGGTAGGGTAAAGGAGGGGGCAGGGTGTGTTAAAGGTGCAGGGGGTGGGGTGCAAGGTGCAGGGTGCAAGGTGCAGGGGGAAGGGTGCAGGGGAAGGGGATGGGGGGGGGTGCTGGTGCATGGTGGGGGAGCTGTGGGGGGGGGGAGGGTGCAGGAGGGGGCAGGGGGTGGAAGGTGCAGGGGGTGGGGTAGGGGAGGTGTGGGTGAGCTGTAGGGGGGTGGGAAGAAAGGTTCATGGGGAAGGGTGAAGGGTGGTGGGGCAAGGGTGGGGGTGCAGGAGGGGGCAAGGGGTGCAAGGTGCAGGGGGGTTGGTAGGGGAGGTGTGAAAGAGAAGGAGGTGGGGGTGTTGGTGTAGGGTGGGTGAGCTGCAGGGGGGCGGGGGAAAGGT
The DNA here is from genome assembly GCA_963277665.1 of Viscum album. Lineage (NCBI taxonomy): Eukaryota > Viridiplantae > Streptophyta > Magnoliopsida > Santalales > Viscaceae > Viscum > Viscum album. The sequence continues at coordinate 1,887,572,680 of OY728132.1, forward strand.
GCATGGGGAAGGGTAATGGGGGTGGGGCATGGGTGGGGGAAAGGTGAAGGGGGTGGGGGAGTGCTGGTACTTGGTGGGGGAGCTGTGGGTGGGGGAGGGGGGAAGGGTGAAAGAGGGGGAAGGGGGGGGGGTGCAAGTTTCATGGGGGTGGGGCAGGGGAGGTGTGCAGGAGAAAAGGGTGGGGGGTGCTGGTGTAGGGTGGGTGAGCTGTGGGTGGGGGGAAGGGGGAATTGGTAGTGTCCTCCCAACAGCCATCACAGTGAACCGTGCTCATTTGTTTAGGCAGTTGAAAGGCCTATAGACACAGTTTAAAACCTTGGCTAAAGCCCTAAATCCACGGTTTAAAACCATGGGTAAATACCTATAGGCACAGTTTGAACCTTGGCTATAGGGTTGTAGCCACGGTTTTATGAACCATGGCCTTTATTGGCATGGCTATAGGGCCAACCCTATAGCCATAGTTTGAAAACCGTGGCTATAGGGCTATAGCCATGGTTGGAGTCGTGGCTTTAGGGCTATAGTGATGGTTCCAACCATGGCTATAGGGATATAGTCACAGTTTCAAACTATGGCTATAGGCTATGACCTATACCCATGCCAATACCAGCCACGGTTCATGAAACCATGGCTATAACCTATAGCCACGGTTTTTGGGCCTATAGCCACGGTTTAGAACCATGGCTATATCCTAAATTTATAGTAGTGCATGCATTATGTACTATGATTAAATAATTTCAAAACATGAGCTAAAAAATAATCCATACCTTTCATAGGTCAGTTTTGGTTTCCTTATCTTCAATTAGAATCGCATTAGGAATTGGTATACATATATTTGTACTATCCAACTGATACCATTCCCAAACCTTCTTTATAGGACATCTATTTGCATAATGACCATACACAAGACATTTAAAACATTCAATTGATCTCTCAGAATGAACTTATTTCCCTTTCCTATAGTTAACTGAACGCTTCCTTTTTGTATGGAAGATTATTGCTTTATGACCTTTATTACCACATCTATAACATCTTCCCATTCCTTTGAAGAATTTTCCTAGGAATTTATTTCCACATCCTTGACACATAGGTTCTTGAATATTATTACCTTTAATATTATTACCTAAACATCCATAGGGATTTCTTTTCTCACATATATGATGCCTTAGAAAAATTACAAAGGTTAAAGTGGTTCATAATGACTCCAAATAGTTGGTTAAGAATAACCAAAAGAGTTCTCATTGCAGCTCCCATTTCATTCAATTGATTATTCAGAAAACCACCACAATTTCCTTCGCATCCATTGTTACTTTGGTGCCTGCTAGATCTCACCATTTTCTAAAACTAAAAAGGTTAGTATGATTATATCAGTAAAAGCATCATATATTAACTAGGTGTAGGGTGTCATGGAGTACATGGTGCAAGCTGTGCAGTTCACTATCAGATTCAGGTAAGGTTTCATCCATTTTTCTTCTTTGGCTCAATTTTAATTCATGTTTTTGTGATTTTTGGGTTCCCTATCTTTTTTCAGTGCATTTTGGATATCATTGAGGACAGTAAAGCACCACATGACTGGGTTATCCTCTCAACCTGCGGGCATGTGGCCTTCTAAAATTTTATCACATGGCCCGACTCCTTGGTTCAGTTTGGGTCAGGTTAGGTTTGCTATGTTATTTTTTAATGGGTTCATTTTTTTGGTTTATGTTAATTTTAAAAGGATCCTTTTGTTCGATTTGGGGATATTCAGTTCAATTAAATTAATTTTAGATTCAACCAGGTATGTTTCTTTAGTTTCATTTTTTTCTTTCTCAATTATGCTTTATTGATGTCCGTTTTGATTGGTTTGAGTCAGTTTGGTTACATTATTTTTAGTTTGGTTCATTTTCATATTTTTCAGAACCATTTGGTTTGGTTCCACTCTACTCAATTTGGTTTGATTATGTTTTATTTACTTATAATCATATCAGCATGTTTGTGATTACTATAGTTCATTTGATTGATTTTTTTTTATAATATCCATATTAGCATGTTTTTGGTTTTCACAATTCAATTGACTGGTGTGTTGGGTAAGTTGGGGGGGGGGGGGTAGGGTGGGGGCATGTCTGCCAGGGGGGTTCTATTGAGGAGGGGGGGTGTAGGAGTGGGGGGGGGGGGGGTCTGTCCAGGAAGGGGGGAAGGGGTGCTGTAGGGGGGGTGGTGCTATCCTGGGAAAGGGAAGGGGGGTTGTAGGGGGAGTGGTGGGGGAGGGGGGTTTCCAGGGGCTATAAGTGGAGAATTGGGGGGGTGTCTAGGGGGAGAGGGTGTGCAGTGAAGAGGGGGCAGGGGGTGCAAGGTGCAAGGGGTGGGGGGCAATATGAAGGGGGAAAGGGGGAGGGGGTGGGGTAGGGGAGGTGTGTAGGAGCAGGGGTTGGGGGTGCTGGTGAATGGTGGGGAGTTGTAGGTGGGGGGGAGGGGGGGAGGGTAAAGAAGGGGGCATGGTGTGTTGAAGGTGCATGGGGGTGGGGTGCAAGGTGCAGGGTGCAAGGTGCAGGGGGAAGGGTGCAGGGGAAGGGGATGGGGGGTGCTGGTGTAGGGTGGGGGAGCTGTGGGGGGGGGGGTGCAGGAGGGGGAAGGGGGTGCAAGGTGCAGGGGGGTGGGGTAGGGGAGGTTTACAGGAGCAGGGGGTGGGGGTGCCGGTGTACGGTGTGTGAGCTGCAGGGGGGTGGGGGGAAAGGTGCATGGGGAAGGGTGAAGGGCGATGGGGCAGGGGTGGGGGGTGCAGGAGGGGGAAAGTGGTGCAAGGTGCAAGGGGGTTGTTAGGGGAGGTGTGAAAGAGCAGAAGGTGGGGGGGGGTGATGGTGTAGGGTGGGTGATCTGCAGGGGGTGGGGGTCAAGGTGCTTGGGTAAGGGTAAGGGGGGTGGGGTATGGGTGGGGGCAAGGTGTAGGGGGTGGGGGGTGCTGGTACTGGGTGGGGGAGCTGTGGGTGGGGGAGGGGGGGGGAGGGTGCAGGAGGGGGAAAGGGGGGTGCAAGTTTCATGGGGGTGGGGTAGGGGAGGTGTGCAGGAGTAGAGGGTGGGGGTGCTGGTGTAGGGTGGGTGAGCTGTGGGTGGGGGGAAGGGGGAATTGGTAGTGTCCTCCCAACAACCATCATAGAGAACCGTGCTAGTTTTTTTAGGTAGTGGAAAGGCCTATAGCCACGGTTTAAAACTGTGACTAAAGCCCTAAATCCAAGGTTTAAAACCTTGGCTAAATCTCTATAGGCACAGTCTGAACCATGGCTATTGGCTTATAGCCACAGTTTTATGAACCATGACCTTTATTGGCATGAATATAGGGCCGACCCTATAGCCACAGTTTGAAAATCGTGGCTATAGGGCTATAGCCATGGTTAGAGTCGTGGCTTTAGGGTTATAGCGATTGTTCAAACCGTGGCTATAGGCTATGACCTATAGCAATGCCAATACCAGCCACACTTCATGAAACAGTGGCTATAACCTATAGCCATGGTTTTTGGGCCAATTCCCATGGTTTAGAACCGTGGCTATATCCTAAATTTCTAGTAGTGCATGCATTATGTACTAATATTAAATAATGTCAAAACATGAGCTAAGAAATAATCCATACCTTTCATAGGTCATTTTCGGTTTCCTTATCTTCAATTAGAATCACATTAGGAATTGGTATACATATATTTGTACTTTCCAACTAATACCATTTTCCAAACCTTCTTTATAGGACATCTATTTGCCTAATGACCATGCACAACACATTTAAAACATTCAATTGATCTCTCAGAATGATCTTCTTTCCCTTTCCTATAGTTAACTGAATGTTTCCTTTTTCTATGGAAGATTAATGCTTTATGACCTTCATTACCACATCTATAACATTTTCCCATTCCTTTGAAGAATTTTCCTAGGAATTTATTTCCACATCCTTGACACATAGGTTCTTGAATATTATTACCTTTATTATTATTACCTAAACATCCATAGGGATTTGTTTCTCACATATATGATGCCTTAGAAAAATTACCATGGTTAAAGTGGTTCATCATGACTCCAAATAGTTGGTTAATAATAACCACAAGAGTTCTAATTGCAGCTCCCATTTCATTCAATTGATTATTCATAAAACCACCACAGTTTCCTTCACATCCATTGTTACTTTGGTGCCTTATAGATCTCACCATTTTCTAAAACTAAAAAGGTTACTATGAGTATATCAGTAAAAGGATCTTATATTATATTATGAGGATGGTAAACACTAAGATATACTTCTTCATGTTATCTTAAAATCATTTAGTTTATCTAAAATAACTATGAATATTTATAATATACTAACCAATGTGGTTATATAAAACATGTCACTTATGCTTAAATAACATCCTAACCTATAAATTTATCTAAACTGACCTCTAATACCAACTATAAGGCTCCATCCTTAAAAATTAATTAATCTTGAGATAAGTCAATAATTTGACATTAATTCACATAGAGTATCTTTTCAGATTTAGAGCATTAGATATATAAATGATACATAATAACTTGAATATTACTAGTATACACTTATACTCACTATCCATTTTTTTTATAAAACAAAAACTATTTAAAAAGAAACATGACATTGTTTCATGTTTTAATAGAATAACTTTTCATTGATCCCATCCTTGAATCAATTTTTCTTTATATCCTGTGAAAAACATTTCAAAACATAGGAAGAACATAAAAATCTCATTATGGAATACATAATAAATGAAAACCATTAGTCTTTCGAAAACATGTAAACCATGAAAACATTATCATAAAGTAATAATTTTCACCTTCAATAAGTTGTAAAAACACTTCACTGAATATAGGCTCATTGAATACCTTTTGTAACCAAAAGAATAACATAAATCCCAAAGAAAGAAACATATAACATATAAAGGTGACTTGGGACATAAACACACTTAAATAGAATAACCATACAGTCAAATTCTACACATATCACTAAATGGAATAGTTATATGGTAGACTTGCATACCGAATCCATTGGAGATTATAACATAACCAACCATCCTTGGTTTATCGCAGAACCACCCATCATTTGGTTTATCACATAACCCCCCACAATTAGTTTATCATGTGACCACCCATCAAATATCCAAGCACCATTATATAATCATAACACATAAAATATTTCAATTCTCAACATTTCACTAATAATATTTCATTTTCAATCACAAGAAATCATTTCATGATATTGAAATACTCAATACATTTGAAAAACCATTTTCAATAACGAAACACCCAAAAAAGGAATTAGGGATTTCTTCTCATGTTGAAAACATTAAGTTTTATATAGGAATACAAATATTAAACAATGATTATGGTGGCAGAGAGGTCATTGTCATCACATACATTAAAAACATTCCTCTTGTCGCTTAGTAAAACGCTTCATTGAAAAAAGATTCCCTTTGAATGAAATTAAATTTAAAGGGTTTTATTATACATATTATAAAATAAGGAGTTATATATTATCAAAATATTCCTCAATGAAATGAGATTGATAAAAAGTACCTTACCTTGAGTCCTACTCATCACGTATGTTCCTTGTTCTTTCTATAAATCCAGTAACTTCATTTGATTTGAGAAAAAAAGGATATCTTGAATTGACTTATTCCAAAGGTAAGGATTATAAGAAGAAGGAAGGGATGTTGGAAGCTTATTTGATCCAAAGTTGGATGATCCAAGGTTCTTTAGAGGTGTGAGTGTGTAGGTAGAGGTGGTGGCCTTTTTTAAGAGGGAGGAGGGGCACTTTAGAAAATTTTGAAATATGAATTTATTTTAAATTCAATTTCAATTTAAAAAGTTCCAAAAAATCATTTAATTTTAAGATAATATGTTTTTGGTTCTAATACCCATCACCAAATAATTTTTAGACAAGGTTTTAATATTTCTTTATCCTTATCGTTTTGGTTTAACCCTTATTTTACTCTTTTTAATCTTACAATGATATCATGTTATTTACACATTATGGGTTAATGTAATTATCATATAATGTCAAAAGACCCAAAAAATTAATTTATGAAATATTTGGACTTATATTTACAATTTTTATGAATATTAGATTTTTAGGAATTTAATAGTATTTAATAAACTATTTTAAATTTTAAGATTAGAATTATATCAATTTTCAAAACTGTTCATACTTGACTTTTTTACAAATTCATAACAATCTAATTACTTCAAACCAATGGAATTAACTCAAATAAAATATTTTAATATCATATATAAAATTCTTTGAAGAAAAAAAAATAACCAAATTACATTTATTTTAACATTTATAATATCATATATTTGAATCCATTATTAATAAAACAATCATTTTATCATTATTGTGTCATAATTATATCTATTTATTTAATGTATAAAAATTATAAATAAGATAACATTATCTAGAATATATTTTTATCTTTATAATGACTATTTATAGTTGAAGAGATCAATTATATAACCCCATATAAAAATTGTTTTGGTAAAAGATACAAGTTTATGTTATATTTCTCTTTACCTTGAATTAATTCTTATAACATATCATTATCACACCCAAGTGGCTCCACGAGGTTCAAAAATCGACCAAAGGATACCCATGGTCATGAAAATCTCATTTAATAGGATTAGGACATGTTTTGGGGTAGTTTAATATTATTATAATATTATTTTTACACTTATTTACCGGATTTACACTTTAACCATGGTAAATAAAATAATTACTGAAGTTACTATTCATAATGTCCAAAAATAAAAGGTGCCTATTTACATAATTTAGAACTTATGATTCCAAATATGGAATCCATTTTTTCCAAATTCAAAAGACATAAGTTGCAGTAATTAATTTAAAATTAATTCCTGTTCTCAAAACCAAAAAAACAGGGTTTTGAAAAGTAGTAACTATCAAAAGATTAGCATGTGTTTATGGACAATTTCAATGAGAAATTACTTCCAATGACAAAAATTGGATTAAATGATAAAAATATATTCTATTTATAGTTTAAAACCATTTAATAATATGATTTAACCATATAAATTATCTCTATGGAAAAAGTTGTTTTCAATTAAAATTTAGCATATTTTTACTATTAATCAAAACATGATAGTTATCAGAAAAATATAAAAAATTAATCCAATGTAAATTTTGATGTCCTAATTCTAAAGAAGATTTTTTTTTTCAAATATAACATATAAAGGTGTCAAAATATAAATTTTAAAAAGTTTTTCCATCAAAAGTCGGTAAAACTACATTTTTAGAAAAATACTTCTTTTATCTGAAAAATTGAATTTGTTTCAATATCATATCTAGAAAACATGTAATATGAATTTAAAAAATTACATTTAATATATAACATTTATTTTTCATTAAATAAAAATACATAAAGAGTGATGTGATTTTATAAACACAATTATTCTCTTTTAAATAGGAATTCATAAAAACACATCCTTTATATTCAATTGGTTTTTATTTCTATTTCTCATAAATTTGGTAAATAATGAATCGTTATTTAGACACATATAAACCATATTTAAAAATTCAGTTGATACTATTCATTCCTTCAATTTCAAAAGTTAGGCGTTAATTACCATTTACAATAATGATATTCTTATTGTATTATATTTTGGTATAACTCAATGTTGTGTGAAATATAAGATTTTAGAGAAACTCATTGTTGCGTGTCAAGTACACTATCATAAAAATCATCCCCTTTAACATAAAAGTAACATTAATTCATAAATATTAATATAAATTAAAAAGTATTGTTCTATTAATACCTGGGTCATTACATAACCAATAATGTATTAGGATTAAGAATAGATTCTTGAACATATCTTAAATCTATAAGAGAGTCACAGAGTTGGCAACAGTTCCACCCAAAAGGGTGTGATGAGCCCGAACTCTCATCCTCTTGAACAATGTGATCCCCTAAGTGTTATTGAGTCTGAAAACCCAAATGACCACCTTCCTTTTTTAAAGAAGGACTGTACCCATTTACGGGGAGGGGAACTATTATGACTTTTAGTTAATAGAGACAATGGCAACCCGACATCAGTGATTGTGAAAGAAATTAAACCCCTCAAAATCAATCACTGGGCCAAACCAAATTCACCATAGTAATCCTCTTTTCTATTGAAATAAAAATGGTGAACCTAAAATGGACTTATTTAATCATAACATCATCTCCACATCATAAAAAGTATATAATTATGATTTCTCATCAAACTATTTTTTTCACCCAACGAGGGTTCTGAATCATCTATTTTCAATCAAAACGAAGTTATATCATTTTTTATTTAACTACTTACTTCTAAGATGTAGTATATTATATGATTTGATTAGTTTATATAGTATTTAATCTTGGTTTATGAGAATCTATATTTCTATCTCTTGATCAATTCCTTGATCAATTCTCATTTCAGATGTTATGATCATTGTAATGGGTTTGTTTTAAACTTTTACTTTTACAGTTTGAAAGTATTTCTCTCAAATTCATCTTTAATATTTTCTATAAAGTTTATTTATTTTTTTCTTTTTGAAATTTATCAATATTATATGATTTAATTTCATTTTCCTCTCAACATAGAATTGGTTAACCCATTAATCTTAATTCATTTTCATTTCAGGGTTTAATGTCATTGGTTATGTTTATGGGATTAAATTCAAGATCCTATATATTATATTTATGATATAGTACTTGGAAATTATATATATTGATGATTGGGACTAATATATAACCTCTAATGCATTAGGTAATGATATATTCTTCAGAGAAATTTTGTTGTAATTAACTGGTGAAGTTATTCCATTATAGTTTGTTGGAATTAACTGGTGAAGTTATTCCATTATAATGGTGATTATGAATATAATTCCCCAAAAAAAACTTTATGATTTCTCTATTAAATTTATGATTTCTTATGATTTTTATGGAATTCATTGAGAAAATAATATAATCTCATAAGTGAATATGAGTTTATATGAAGTTAAAGTTTACTATTTAAATAAAAAAAATTCATGTGTTTTCTTGTTTTTCAAGGCACACCGAGTTCCTTTCTATATTTATTCCCCTTAATAATCTTTATATGATCATAACACGTTTTTAAATGATTTTTATAGGGCTCAAAGATTATTTGGAGTATTTATGAAGTCAATGTTTTATTTTTCTTGTTTTTACCTTTAATGAAGAAAGTGTATCATTTAAGAGTTTTTTAGTGGAAAAAATTTCTATTTGGTGGAAAAAGTATATATATTTTAATATAAGATAGTTTTCTAATTCATTTAATCTATAAACCTAAATTTATTGAGAATGTGAGTGTTGAAATATTAGTGCTTAAGATTTAATAATGGGATGGTAAAGTTTGGGTATTCCATTATAGGTATCATAGAAATTTTTAGATAACATCAGAGGTTAGGTTGTTATTGGTTGATGATAATTTATGTTTTGTAGGTAACATAAATGGTTAATATATTATAACGGGTTCATAATTTAAAATTATTTGATATCCTTTGGGGTTTTATGTGATTTGATGTCAAGATAATTATGATTATTTGTAAAAAATGGGTTAATTTATTTTGATAATATAATATAAATGATATAGATAACTATAGAGGTTGGAAATAATATTTTTTGACAATGTGATTAAGGTTATTTGATTATATGGTTTTTGGAATTCTCAGAGAATTCATGATTGAGGTATAGATAACCTTATGATAATTTTATATCAAATTTAATAATGATATTTTTAGATAAAGGTTATGTTGATTTTTTATAGAATATGTGATCAAGGATTTTATTATATCTTAGGATAATAAATTTTAAATAATTTTTAGGTTTTAATTATTTGTGAAGATTAAATGAAGATGATTTATTTTGGATAAAGCATAATGTATCCTAGGTTGTACTAATTTTTTAATTGTTTGATTTAAAAGTTTCAAAGGTTAGGATATCATGAGATTAATTCTATATAGGATGGTTTATTTCTAGTATATTTGTTTTTATAATTACTCATTCCAATATATTAGGTTTTATTTAACCAAATATGAATAGTTAGGAAAATTCTGGATTACTTCTGGATTTACATTTTTTGTTACAAAAAACTAGGTGGACAAAAAATATATATTAATTAATAATATTATATCTACAGTAGTTGATAATTCATTTCATGGTTTAATTATATTTTTTTCAATATACTATATATCGTTTATCAATATGGAAGGAAGAAAATATATCATAGCACTATTATCCCTCCTTATTAATTTAATTACAATAATTATTAAAAAAATCTAGTTCAATTGATTCTAACACTTTTTCTAACCTTAAAATCAAATATATCCCATGTTACTCAATTTGTGAATTACCATAAGGGACTTTATCATGTTTTCATAATGTCACAAAATGGAAGGGGTTTAACATTTCTTTTTATAGTTGTAGAGTATAGTGATCTTTGTGAATCATATATCTACCATACTTGTCAAATTAGAGTAAGGTTTACATATTTATAGAATTAGCCATTTCTTAAAGCACTCAACTTAGATTATACCCCAAGGTTTAATGGAAAACATGTTTGAAATAATATTTTAAAAATTTATGTTCAAATTCTATAATTATATATAACTACTTGTCATTTCCCAAATCCAATTCAATCAAGTTTCCTATTTTTTCATGGGCATACAAATTTAAAGAATTTATAAATGTTATAAATATTTTTAACAATTCTTGGACTCAATGTAATACAATATTGAGTATAAAAAAAATCATTAGAATTGGAGTGTCTGGTGAACTTCATTTTAAAAGGTATATACGAACACATTTTTATTTCTTTTTCCAACAAGTAAAAAACATTGTGAGAATACCATTTCTTTACGTGGTAGAATATGAAAACCAATGAATTTTTAATAATAAATCAGATGGATTATTTATTAATATTAGTGTTATAAATTTAAATTTATTCAAGAAATATTTATCTTAAAATACATGACTATTTAATTTCATAATTGATGATATTATATATTCATTATATATTTAATTTTTTTTTACATTATGATATAAATGAAGTTTTATTTAGAGGTTAAATATATTCATTTAACATGATTTCTTATTTTGATTTATTTAAGGAATTGTTTAACTATTCGATATTTTATAAACATATATTTATTTTAATTATATGTATTTATATTGATATTATTATTATGGTAGTCTTATATATAATTATGGCATGGTAGGAAAAAATAATATGGGTTTTCATTTGAAAAAGATATATTTATTATTTGAAAAATATATTATTTTAATATATCAAGAGTTTTTATTTTAAAATTTATTCTTTAATAATTATAGAATTATTTTATTAAAATTAATAATATTTTTCTTATATTTATGTAAAAATTAAGTGAAATTTGTTTTGTAAAAAGGTTGTAAATATGAAAATATGATAATAAGTAGTAAATGTGATGTATAATCACTATTTTTGAATAAAAATCATGCTAAAATATTATAAGTGATTTTTTATTTAATTTTTTGGATTCTAATGTTTTTAAGGATTTATTTTGAAATTAAATATTTATATTTATTGTGTTTATAATTTTATTGATACATTTTAATTCAAATTTCTTTTAAATAAGAGTCGAAATTCAGGTGAAATTTGACTTATTCTTCATATTATTTTTATCTAAAATGGTGTATAATGTTATAAATTCCTATGTAACGTGTATTAAATGTTAATATACCCATAATATCATATAAAAATTAACATAAATCAATTTTTTATGGGAAGATAAATATGAACAATACTTATCGATGTTGGTGCAATGCTTGCACATCAAAGGAAAAGTCAAAATTGATGTCTTAAGTGATAAGATTCATAAAATATAGGATAATAATAGAAATTAAATGGTAAATTTGATAAATAATCACACACACACACACAAAAACACACAAAAACACACACATAAACACACATATATATTTAATTTTAAAATTATATAAAAAATTTATTATCCAAATTGTTACCTAGTGCTTTCATAATATAAGAAAAAAATTCAAAATTCATATCTTAAAAATGATATAAAGATATAAATGAAAATAAAATATCTTATGAATCGATTTATAGGACAATAGTGATTTATAATAAATTATATATATTTCAATAATTTATTTTTTAAATTAAATAATAGTATAATTATTCAAACCACTTACGTAGTGTTGGCCTAACGCTTGCGCAAGGAGGAGAAAAGTAAAAATGGCAGTTTTACAATATTTAAAATTATAAAGATTAGATTAATTTTGGATTTGGAGATTTTTTAGGAATAATAAGATAGTTAATAAATTATTTAAATATTTAATATTTAATTCCATATTTATTTACATATTTTTAAGGTCAAATTAAAATATTAACCACAAAAATAAATTTAAATGATATTTAATGTTAATAATTATTTATAAATTCATAAAAAAATAATAACACCTTAAAATTACACATATTTGTATGATTTATGGTCTAAAATATCAAATATTTTCTATTTATGAGCCACTTTCCACATAAAAGTTACATTTTAACTCTCAAATATTGAATAATTGTGAATATGCAATCAAATATTGTCTATAAAATGGGACTCATTCTACCATTAAAAAAAACATATTAAGTTTAGTTTTATCTCAATATTAGACCAAAACACCTATATAAACTCACCTTTAAAGTTTTTTAAGGATATAGTATATCTATCATGGAAGTATTTATACTCAATCTAGAGAAGGTGACTCAAAGAGTAAGGTAAGGGCTGCTAAACAATTTTTTACTTCTTATCTAAGATTATTTTGAATATTTTATTAAAACCTCTATTATTTTTATTATAAGACTCAATATACTTTTTATAAAAACCTTTTTAGTCTTTTTAATATTATATCACTCATTATATCCCAAAAAACCACTTTCTTAAGAATTTGTTATGTCAATTTATGGATTTTAAATTCCATATGTTTTTATTTTTATTATCCTCTTACCCTAACCAAAACATGGTTTACCTATAAAAGTAATTTTAAAATATTGGTATAATTCTATTATGATGTTTTATGAAATTAAAATATTTATTAGTCTTTTTTTCCTTTAAAATATTTTAGAAAACATTAATTACTCATGGTGATTTTTCACAACCTAATTTAACGATAATGTTTTATTTTTAAATTAATCCTTTCATAGATATTATTAAAAATTGATTTTATGATTGAATATAAAATAAATACTCATATAGTTTATTTTTATGGTTATTTAATTATAAAATAATCAAGATAATTATGATATTAAAATTAAAATTTTAAAATACATTTTAATCATGTAAAATAATTTTTCCGAGGAACTTTCTATTAATTGTAGATATATAATAAATTTTTAAACTCATTTGATTTAGAAATGACATAAAACATATACCTTTTCACTTAAAGAGCTTATGAAACCATTATAAAATTATATTTGATTATTATCATTATATCAAAGCTAGGTTGGAGATTCATAATGGACAACCTCATAATGATTGACATACAAAAATTTAATCCCATAAACTAAAAATATATGATAATAAATGAATAAAAATGAATAATAATAATTATAATAAACAAATAAAAGGTTTTTAATTAAGTAAATAATTAATATAATTTTATTATCTAGGTAGTTATAAGATGTAAAAAACATACAGGTACTCGAGGTAAGGGGATTGTTGACTCTATTTCCTTTAATTAAGGTATATCATTTCGTATGTTACTATGTTCTTATAAGATAGTTTATATTCTACCTTTTCAGAACATCTTTATTTTAATGATCAAAAATCCCGTTTTTATATCTCTAATACATTCAATTTTTTATGATAATATGATATTTTCAAGATAATGTGTGAAATGTGCCTATGTATTGATCTACTAATAGTTTAGAAGGCCTAACACTAGTTATAATTATCTACAATCAATTTGAATGTGCTACCACTCCATTATATCCCTAGTTCATCTATATGACCACCATGATCTACCACTAGGTTATGTTATTGTCGAGTGAAGCTATTGTCCTAACCAAGAATATCTACCACTGAGTGGATATTCCTCTAATAGTTGCTACTATCACACGATAATTTCACAACTCATATTGAGAAAAACTACTTATTACTACATATTGAAAACCTAATGATTTTTTCCATACCTATAAACCACATATTTTCCTTAACTTTTAGTTTAACCTATTCGAGAACCATCTGAAGAAAAATTTAATGGATCTTGGTCACTTGAAGCAATTCATATTGAGAAGAACTACTTATTACTACATCTAATCTCTTTCCTTTTCAATATATACTTTTCATTTGAGATGTATTTTTTTACCCTATTTATTTGTAAAACAAAGTCTCCGGTGCTAAATTGGAGAGTTCTCGAAACTTTTTTCTATTTTATTCATCTTTATTCCCTTAGAAAACTATAGAAGAGGTCTTATATTACCTAGTATCCTATTTTATCCCTCATATAATAGTGGGATATTCTTTTTTACTAGACATCCTTGTGAGATTTTGTTTATGAAACTTGATCCAGGTTGTGCATCAATTTATTTTTATAATAAACTACTTTATAGCGGGTGATTTCCATGTTTAAGGGAATAATTATTATCTAGAGACAACCCCCTCCCCCCTTTAAAAATTTCATTATGATTTATCTAATTTATTTTTCTTGTTTAAAATCAAACATGTTTCAATTTTCTAAACTTCTAAAAAATCTACACTCTTATAGTTAACTAAAATTAGGGTTTCATATACTATATTTGATATGAGTAGATTATTTTCAATGGATAGGGTATTTTAAATTTTTTTAACTGATATATGCTTGATCTTTTGATAATCTTTTCAAAATATTAAATTATATATTTCTACTATGTTTTTAATGGGATGACTTTATTAATTTGTTGGATTTATGTTTTTAAATTATTTTTAAAATAGAATTTTATTGGAAACTCAATTCAACTTTACTTGATTTTTCATCTGGGACCGACATTTGGAATCATATAATCTTTAAAAATACTTTTTAATGTGATCTAGTTTTAACTATATATTTGAAATTTTTGTTTTATCTAAATTTATATCTTTATGGATAAACATGGATAATAAAGAATTTCTAGTATTAGCCTCTTTATTTTAATGGAACAAATTATTTGCAGTGGGAGTTCAAGATGAAAATAAATTTGAAAATTATGGGCTTTGAAATCTTCACTATCATTGAAGATAAATATGAGAAACCCAAATATGTTATAGTAGCCTGGAGTGATGCCACTAAGGAATCATAAAATTATAATTTTAAATTTATGAATGCTTTATACTGTAATTTAGGATAAGATTATATTATCAGAATATATTTCTATTATACTTCTTTTTAAATTTGTGGTACTTTGGAAAAATATCATGGAAGAACTTCAAATGTTAAAGAAATGTATTTTTACCCCTATGTGGTTAAATATGAAACATTGAAGATGAATCTTGATGAATCCATTTCAGACATATATCATAGGTTTAATGAAATAGTCAACATGATGAATGCTCTCAGAATATTTTTTTCTGATATGGATCAATTCATATGACTTCTAAAATGATTACTAGATAGATAGAGAGGAACATCTGTGACAATTACAGAATCTTAAAACATTATCAGAATACCATTAAAATTACTCATTAGAAATTTCATGATGTATAATGTATAATTACAAGTGAACAAAGAGTAATTTAGTATCCTCCAAGACTTCTAACTTAAATATAAAATAGAAATCAAAGATGAGAGTTCACGTGATGAATAATTTCCATTAGACAGTGATAAATAAATGGATCATTTAGAAAAATTCCTCAAAAAATTTTATATAAAGAAAAAGTTCTTCAAGAAATCCACTTACTAAGGAATGAATAAAAATAAATGAAATTAGATAAAGGAACATAAAATAATGATATTTCCAATTAAGAAATATTTAATAAATGTAAAATTAAAATATTAATCAAAGTATACCATCCCATGATAAAATAAAAGAATAATTATGATTCAAAATGTAAAAGGTATAAAAATTATATGAAATATACTTGAAGTACCTTTGAGGAGAACTCAAGTGACTCAAACTCAAGTAGAGAAGAGGAAAATGATAAAGCTAATAAGGGTTTCATGAAAAACAAATATATGGTAATAATTGTTTTTCCTAAATCACTAAGACATTCTTACATTCCATTTTAAAACTGGAAAAAATGATTAGAATATGTCCAGTGAAGATTTATTTGAATACTGTAACATGTTTGAAGAAATATTTATTAAATTAAAATATAAATATTAAAGTTTAATGAAGTATCACGCTATGTCTACTCATCTTAAAATTGATCTTACTTTATAGAAATGTAAGAATTATGAATTATTAAAATAAAATAATGAGATAAAATTTTCTAATGAGAAACTAAAGAAAAATCTGTAGCAATTTTGTTAGGTTTTCGGGGCCCACAATAGAATCGGGTGGGCTGGGGATTTTAAATTTTTCATCAGCGGGATGACGGAACATTTAGTTTCCAACGATACATGCCCCAGAGCGGTTCGAGGATCTCGCGTTGATTGTAAAGAGCACAAAATGAAAATGAAAACGTACCCATTTCGAATCTGAAGGAGTGGTCGACTGCAACTAGTCGATGGAAATCGTCGCTTGAAGGATCCAAAGCAGGATCCCTCTGGATCATCCACATGTGCTTCAAAAATCTGTTGGAACGTCGATCATTATACTTCAGGTGCTAGCACGGCAATCCAATGATGCTTTCGATGTCCCGACGATCACTGCATTGAGAATCCTTCGATGCATGAGAGAAATATTGATCCGAGCTTCTTGTATCGTGAGCTTCTCTCTCTAGAGAGTGGGAGGAGAGAGAGGCTCTCAACTTTCATTCCATAAAATGAATGAATAGTGATTTTGCACACCAAAGACAGAGAGCCTCCTCTATTATTTATAGAGACATTGATAAATTCCCTGTAGGGTTCCTCGACCCCTGTTTATTTCAACATTCACTAAATAAATAATTTTGACAAACTTAACTACGCCAATATTATTTATTATTTTTGTCCCATAATTGTTGGAACCGGGCATGCAGCGGAAGCCACAAACAGGTGGGTATTCTAAAATTTTCCACCAACAGTCAATGTAAACTTGTCGACATCAGAGAAGAGCGGCCCGGTCATAGACAAGGACCACGCGTGGAGGATTTTAAGCACAAACATAAACTATAAAATACCTGGTTTAGATCTGAAGCCGCGCATGATGTCTGGTCGTCATTGGTGATCGCTACTCAAAGATTATGAATCTGAATTCTTCTAGATCATCCCCACGCACTTCAATGAATTTGTTGGAGCACCGTTCATAATAGTCCAGGTGCTAGCACAGAATACCGACAATCCCTTCTACAATCCAACGATCACTGCATCACTTTGCTAGTGATGCCCGAGAGAGATCTCCATCCGAGGTCCTTGGATCTAGATTATCTCTCTATAGAGTGTGGGAGAGAGTAGAAGAGAGAGAATCTCCATGAATAGTGTTTGGAAAATGTCTCTCCTCTTCTGTTTATAGGGCTTAATTAAAATTCCCAGTATCACCTCATCGGACCCGAATACTTAACGCACTATCAACGACATTTTATGACTACTTTTCTGAGTCATAAATATTTTTATCACTTACCTGTAATATATTAAAATATATTACATGATAATAATTAAGTCATTAACTTGACTCATTGCTCCCATAAATATTAATTGAACCTTGAATAATTTAACATTCGTCAAATAATATTTTTTCTTGTATTTACATAAAACTCGTAAATACATTTAATAAATAAATTCAATACTCATTATTCTAAACTCGAATAATATGAATTTATTTATTTAATTAGTGATCATTTAACTTTAGAAAAATCCCAGACCCCTGTGGTGGGGCCCACCATATACAAAACTCATATTCAATTGATTAGGGTAGATTCTGGAATACTCTATTGTGTTTGACCCTCTAGGCCCTTATTTCGACAACCGTGAATAGTATCCACAGACCAAGAGCGGGATCTAGCAACCCATCATGGCCCTTAAATAAATAATTTTTGTCACAGCAACGACAACCAACATACGAACACACACTGTGTAATATAATCTCTTTGTCTATAATATCTTATAAAGAAGGATGCACTCACATGTCATCGCCCTTTTCCCGCTTTATAGTTTGTTGATTTAACTGGATGGGTTTACACTTTACTGCCATGGCCATGGTCTTATAAAGGTACTACCATCCATATCAACATGGCCTGAGGTATATTACTTCCATAACCCAGAAGTGACAAATCCTTTCTTGACCATTCAACCAATGTCATCCCACCAACGACGCAACCGACAAAAACTACCTCACTGCAACTTCATCTCCATGGTTTTTATCTTGCATAAAAGTACGTAATCAAGTGACATACATTTTTAATGATCTCAAGTCCGGAGACAATTAAACGTGATCATAGATAAGAACATCCAATGAAACCCGAAACATGTGGTGTTCCTATTGGCGGGGTAGTCCTCATGATCTCGCTACTAGAGATCACCAAGTGAAAACTTCATGAGAATAAGTCTCAATGCTTATAATCCCCCAGCGCCTGATAGTCAAACATCTATTATGTCCAATCATTAAGATGTATCTAGACCATAGAACATATATTTAAGATTAATTTCATAGTATCTATAGGTTCTAATTATAGCATGGGAACTGCTATAACCTTTCGATACAGAAATTAATCTTTGGACATTACCATTTCAATAGTAGACACAAAAATTCTACTCTATAATGGTAAGATGACATAATGAATATCTTATTGTATACACGATATGGAAATCAAAAGAACTGAATAGTTGGGTCTAGGGAACCCACTATTTCAACACTCCCACTTTCACTAGAGCCAACTTTCTAACCAAACTTGTTAGCCACTCACATGATAAACATCATGTTCCTACTGAGTAATGACTTTAGATACTAGGTCCTCCATGGTTCCTCCACATGTATATTCTGCTATAGAGAGCTCCTCTCTTTGAGTAAAACTACTTAAGAGATGGTATCCCGATAATATCTCACTTTTGTCCACTTTCATAACTTGACATCTTGGCTAGTAAGAATATCATAATCTAAATTATGATAATACTTTTCGCACTAGGTGTGATTCCAAGAACTAGAAAAAATTGTTGCATATCTGCTTCTTAGCTACCTTAGAAGCTTTAACGTACTCAGTCTTTATAGGTATAGCTACCACTGGATTATATGAGCTTGACTCGGTCATCACCTTTAGCCTAACTGCAATACTAGATCACATTGATCTTTGGAAGACTAGTTTGTATCCCCAAAAACTAGTATCCTTTCTTCTCCACTTACCAGGTACATATCTTTTGTACTTTCCAAACTACAATTAGATAGTTCTGACTACATACCTTGTAGTGCTCCTGGATATAACTGATATTTTACTATTGTAAAATAAACCTTGTCAATATCGGTTCTTGTACATATCATGGAATATGTGATTGATCCATCGTTCGGATGTATGGATTTAAACTCACCACATTTATATCTTCCCATGTCACCGACAGGTCAACATGGAGAGATTATGCCATGTGACATAGGCAACAATTCTTCTCTTGACTTATTCCAACATGTGTTTTTCAATAAAATTTCACTATATGTATGATTGACTAGGACCAAACAACCTATAGATCTACCTTGGTATATCATGTTCCCTAGAACATAGGTTGCTACTTTAAGTCAATCATTGGAGAGTAAATTTCATTTTGGTCATAACTAACTGTGAGACCAATGTCTGTTTTCCATTTGTTGTCGAACATAATTTTCCTTGGAAAACATTGGTGCTCCCACTAACCTCTGGTAGACACATGGAAATCATTTGTTGCAAATGTATATACTATGATCATGTTGCTTAATTTAATCCTAAACTAGATTTTAGTAACCTGTAACCTTTATTATCATTCTGTGATGTGACCATCCCTTTATGGTTGCGTCGTATAGACACCATCCACGATTGGTGGTCATGACATGCAATTCTAAATAAATTGATCATAGATATTAGCTATGATAAGTAAAATCATAATGGATTTAGGCATACCAAATTGGTCAAATCAGTCAAGCCTTATTGGTACCAAGCTCATACCATCCATGTATCAACTCACTTGAATAACCAACGCAGTATTCAAAATAATAGCCCCTTTTAATTTTGATACATGGAATCCATTAATTGAATTTTAGTTGGTCTTATCAATTTTAGATAATTGATATATACTGCTTAATTATAGGAAATATTATTCACATTGAATAATAGATCATTGACCGAAGTGAATATAAAAACCATCACCATGGTTTTATCCTTCCTACACAGTATATGTCTCTGGAACATACTTTGTTCTACATGCGCTTGTGGAACTAGTTCCTATGCCATCTATTTTGTGCATCTTGAGCATTTACTAAACACAAGTCAATATAGCTCCCACTATCTTTAATAGATATGTGCACCCTTATATAGATATGTAGTCCCTTACTTGACTACAACTTTTCTATCTTATGGATTAATGTAATATCCAATGCAATCACTAGAATAAGTACCTTAGATGCACAATGTGTTTATCTTGATACAAGTTTGTTTGTATCAGAACAAACTATTTTCATCCAAACACATGTCCTTTTGACATAATAGTTTTTTTCATACTATGACTCGTGTGATATCCTTTTGTCATTACAGTTGGCATATGTTTTCAGGATATCAATGTTATTATCAAGGAATTTCATGAAATATAATGGAAGTTTCTGCTAGTTGCAACATTGATATTACTTACATCAAAATTTTGATGTATAAAATGTGTATTTAGGAATTACTCCACACTACATTTTTTTATCAGTGTTGATATGAAAGACTTCATCATCAATTCTCCTCATTAACATCAATGTTTTGATGTTGATAAGGTAATGTGCGTTTAGGAATTACTCCATGATTCATTATCATGATTGATGAATGCTTGGTCGAGATACTCTTCGGTATCCCAACCCGAAGAAAATCATATCTCTTGACCATGAAAATACTTCAATTTATTATTCCTTAAAGGAATATTATAAAGCATATATACCTCTAGATTATACTTGGATTAGTTCACGCTTACGTGTTGAACTATTTTTAAATGCTTTGTGACATACCTTTATTTCTAAAGGCTCCTTTGTCGAAACCAAAGATGTCAATAATACCAAAAGTATTTAGTATTATGGAGCCTAAATTCCATGCATGGTATATCGATGAAGTTCAATTTTAGTATCATTTGACAAAGAATTATCTTGTCACAAATGGATATAAGTCTTTCATTTATATTCATCATAAATTGCCTATGATTCATGTATTACTGAACTAGTGATTGAGTTTAACAAAAAAAACATTCATTCCAGAACCTGAAAGAATGTATCCCTAAGTCCAAGGACATATGAGATTAATGTTTGTGGTTATACTCATTAATAGTTCAACATGAATGTTTCACTTGTCAATTAAATAAGTTGTGTACTTCTCACCACTGGCCTAGGTATTACCCTTTCACAGCCACTTGAAGAATACACCTGACTTCTAGTAAGGTTTCTATACTAACATTTTTATCATATTAAAATACACATATGTTACCAGCATATTGTATTTAATACCCAAGTAGAAAAAGGGTAACATTACATTGATGAATACATGTGATTTAGAAGTGGAAACATTCTCCTTTAAATTAGGTTATTCTTTTAAAATTCCATAGTATTTCAATGAAAATAACCTCTGTTAATACCTCATTAATTGAAGGATGTCGTGAATATGTCATTGGAAATAAATGTCTTTGACATTTTCACATTGTCTTTCAATTTATCCGCCAAGAGAATTAAAGCATGATTGTCTTTTATTATTATTCACTTGGAGAACATTACCTAAATTGGTAATTAAGCGTTTACTCAATACTTGTTCGTTTTGTAACTTAAAACGAGACTTGAGTAATGTGGAAAAATGATATTTAAAGATCATGATCAATCTTTGAATTTACACATGTCGGTGTAAAATTCGCATTTTTCATATCATTGCTTTGCTTTCTTTTTGCAAACTTCTCGAAGATGAGACTTTATGTTATATCATCTATGTCCTGGTGTAGCGACCGTAACTGACACCGGACGTTGATGAAATCATAATGATATAACTATCATGTGCTTTATAAATTAGTCTCCTGTAAGAATTTTCACCCTCACTTCTTGAGGTAGTTTAATAATGTTGGGGATACTGACACCTTGAGTTTCCTATATC
This sequence comes from Viscum album, assembly GCA_963277665.1. Taxonomy (NCBI): domain Eukaryota; kingdom Viridiplantae; phylum Streptophyta; class Magnoliopsida; order Santalales; family Viscaceae; genus Viscum; species Viscum album. Next base: position 1,887,595,052 of record OY728132.1, read on the forward strand.
ATAGTACAATGCACACACGCTTTTACTATCCATGTATACTCGTGTCAGTGTGGACATTTACATTGTCCATTATAATATTGCAGTTTAAACTTGTGGCAGAACTTGCCATTTTTCTACAAAAATGAATTTTAGTAGATTAGTGCCTTTTTCTGGATTACCATTTAGACATTTTTGATTAATTACTTAAATCATTTTATGTGTCCCACTATTTTATCTGATTCTAGGAACCCTCTATGCTTGAATCGGAATACTCTGTCGCTTGAGTATTCTAGTGGTCAAGAATCCCAGGACCACCCCTCATAGTCTATAAGCTATGGCTTTTCCACAGACCTTCCCCTTTCCGGCTGCCACCCGGTCCTCTTAGTGGGAAGGTAACTCGCTCTACCCCGTAATAAATTTGGATGGGTCTGCCCAGCCCAGAACGGGCTTGGGCGGACCGGCCTGGCATAAAACACCCTTACCTGAAGTTTAATGGGCTAAGTTATTTTAAAATAATCAAAAATTAATTAAATTAATTAATTTAATTACAGTTAATAATTACGTTAACTAAAAAATTAATTTTGGTTATTAAAATGAATATGGCGTCATTAATTTAATTGGTGTTTAATTAAATTAATTAATTAATTTAATTTTAGTTTTAAAATTAAATTAATTAAATTGGGACCAAATGATGTTAAATTGAATTAAAAACAAGAGTGAATTTTTTAATTTGATTAAATTCCCTCAGAATTTATTTAATGTAAGTTTAATTTTATTCTGCATTTAGTTTATATATATGCGACTTAAAGCGTATACTAGTCATGTGCCATGGACCGACCATTGTATGTATCGTGCTTATTTATTTTATTTTATTATTTATTTATTGCAATGGTTTTGTAATAATTATCTTAATTAAAAAAAAGACGATCTTCGTGTCGTCTCAAGTGTCATTATATGTATAAGGGCCTACGTGCCCATTCACAGAGTTGTAATTTTACTCCCCGAGATCCCCTCACCTGCGTGCGAGTACAATTGTATAATGACAAGATGACGTATGACACACTTCGCGCCAAGAGACAGGGATGAACCAGATAGGAGTTGGATACAGTAGATGAGAAGACATTGCTATTCAAGTTACAAGCCACACGACTAAAGGTACTTACGCCAAGGGTTTTAGGTTGGTCCATTATTCACTCAACGGAGCAACCAATAGTACTGACTCATGATTAGGTGTTCATTTTATTTCTACATGGTTTAATATTTTTGTGAATGTGTAATTTATTACACGATCACATAGTATAATAATAAACAAGAATGCAAGATAAAATGAACATGTGATGCGATGAAATTTCTATATCTTGAATGGTCTGTTGTGAGTGCGATCACATAGTACGTGCTTATAAAAAATAGAAAAGGATTTCTTTTATCACACTAAAAATAATAAAACCCTCAGAGATATGAACATGTGCCGCCTGGGGAGGATAGGAGTCCACCAGGAGAGGGTCAGGTGGCGTGCATGTACGACGTCCCTCCCACACAGGTGGCTCATCCCACCGCCTGCCCCTCTCCCAGCAGACCCGCACGATGGACCAAAGGTGGCGCACAGTAGGAGCGGTGCATGCAGTACCGCCTGCTCCTTCTCCGGTGCGACACAAAGCAGCAGGTCCACCGCAGCCGCACCCTGCACTGGACTCGGTCGCCTCCCTCTGAAGCCGTGCAGCAAGCCGGCTGCTGCCGACTCTTCCTCGCAGCACCACGCCCCAGAAGCCCAGCTTGGCTGCCGTCCTGCCTCCTCGGTGCCACCAGCTCGGGCCGCCAGACCCCCTCTCCCAGCAAGGCGCCACAAGCCTCCTCCACAGCAAGTGCTTCCCGCATGCAGCCCGCTGGTCTCTTTCCTCCGTGGGCTGAACGCACGCCGGACCTCCAGGCCCCTACCGTAGGACACCCCACACCGCCTCACGGAGCCGACACTGCATGGAACCCATAACGGGATTCCTTGCATCGGTCTTCTTTAGTTAGATCGTCGCTGCATGGTCTGATCCCTTAGAGGTCACCCGCCTGGAGGTACCCTTTTGTCTGCAAGTCTTTCTGCAGGACAAAATTGGTCACAAAGAGGTCCGAGTGGACCGGACCAACCCGGAACGAGTTGGGGAGGATTGTCCTGGCCCATTTCAGCCAAGGAATGGCCCTGTGCGGGTTTGGCCTGACCTGCACAGGCCATGAAATGGGGTTTTCAGTGACTAAACAATTTAAAATTAATCAAGATTAATCAAATTAATTAATTTAATTTTAGTTTATAAGTTGTATAAATTAAAATTAATTTTGGAAAATGTTCTTAATACCCGAATAAAATTAATTCAACTTAATTATTAAATTGAATTAAGTTCAATTAATTTAATTTTCGCATTAAAATTAAATTAATTAAAGGAATGATAATTAAATAAATTATTTTAATTTAATTAAATAAACCCTCATACTTATTTAATGCATTTAAATTTTATCACGCTTTATTTTACCCATCTTCTGGTCTTGAGAATCGACCCTTGTATCTCTGCATTTAATTATTTAATTTATTATTTTAATTTTGTGCAATGGTTGTAAATTAATTAAATAGATGGTCTCCGTATCATATTTCATTTTTCAGTTAAAATGTATAAGGGCCTGCACGCCTAATATTTATATGTTGTACATTTATACCCGAGTCCCCCTCGCCTGCACGCGAGTACCTTTCTACTTCAGACGAAGAAAGCGAGATACGTGGACCCCAACAAGATGAGGCGGTGCACGACGGTGAAAGACGACACGTGGACCACGCCTAGATGAGGCAGCACTCCAAGAGGTGACTTGGACCCCGCCAAGACAGGGCGATGTTCTAGATGCGATGAAAACATACAAGACAAGGGGAAAGCTGCATTATGAGTCAAACATCGACTCAGGTATGATTCCCTTAGGTCGTTTAGATGCTCAAGACCAATCAGTTAATAGTTTTCCTTTATGCGTTTATTTATTGTTTTATGCATTTTAGAACAGCGGTAATATACATAAAATAATAGATAATAAAATTAATAAAGAAGCGACGTGTGTTTTTCTATTAAAGTTTAGTTGTGAGCATGGAAACATAGATGAAATTTTTTTAATCGAAATTGATTACACTCGTTGAGAGAGAAAACCAATAAAACCCTCAAAGAAAATATTAAGTCACAAATAGAATTCCATCATAAAAGTTTGAACAAAACCAGGTGTTTGATGTGCCAGTCATGCCTTACCTGAGGGTGCCTCTTACTACCGGGGAGTTCTTATTTGTGTGGAGGGTCGACTTAACTAAAATTTCAGTAATGAAATATCCTTAGATAACTTGTTGTAATTTTAGAGGCAAGCATTGAGTAAATCAGTAAATGATTTTTGAAGCTGGGTCTTCACTCAACAGATCAAGGAACTGTGAGTTAATGCAGTTGGCCAGCCAAAATCCTACCTTGGACCCTCTGATTAGTGGCGTAGCCATAGCTTGTAGACTATGAGGGAGGTTCAGGGATCCTTGCCACTATAATACTCAAGAGTATTCTGATTCTACTATTGAGGGTTCCTATAATTCTAAAAATTAGCAGGAGACATTTAATGATTAAATTAATCAATTATGTCTAAACTGGTAATCACATAAAAGTACAATATGCTAAAGTATATTTGTATATAATGACAAGAAATACCACAATAAAACTGCGATAAATATTAGATAGAGTTAATGTCTAAACTATGCATGAATTTCCAAAGAGTAGTATAGCCGATTGCTCACATTACTACCATAACAGAAATTCAAGGTGGTTATATCCCAACCTATTAAGCCACCTTAAGAAGCGAGGGTGTAAAACTAATTACAGGAGACTCATGATTCAAGAATATGATGAATCTTTCATAATGCTATCATCAAAGTCTGATGTTAGTAGTGGTCGCTACATCATGAAATTGATGATGTTACATGTAGTCTCATCTCCAAGATCCTTTCGAGGAGAATGTGAAGTAAGATTTGAATGTGATGGTTGCACTCAGTTTGTGTAAAGTGAAAGATGGTTCACAATCCTTCATTTCATCCCATTCTTCTACCTTTTATACCCAATTACTCTAGTTTCATTTAAATGTACAAATGAACGGTATAGAGTAAGCGATTCACTACCTTTAAGGTAAACAATCTCCAAGTAATAAGAATATTGAAGATAACACCATCTTTTATTCTTATAGAGAATACATTGAATGAAAAGGAGAAAAGTCTTATAGAAAGTTATGCCAAAGGCACCTTCATTATGTCCTTAAATGAAAAGTGGTTGGTTATTTAACAGGAGGTTATTTACATCGCATATAAATTCATGGAAATTTAAAAACTGAAATACAAGAAGCAAGTACACGCTTCTCGTTTAGTTTATATTCATCAAGTATATTAATGATTCAAACATACTTATTGGGTATTGAATATAATATTCCAATAACCTATGTATTTAAATACAATAACCAAGAAAGTATAGAAACATTACTAGAAGTAAAGTGTCTTCTCCAAGCAGTTGAAAAAGGGTGATTCCTAAGTTATTGGGGAGAAACACATATCTTAAAAATTTCCAAGTAATTGATTCAAATTGAACAAGTTGTGGAGCATAACCAAAAACATTTATCTCATGTGCCCATTTGGACATGACGAGACATTATTCCTTATTTTTTAATGAATTTTGTTTCTTGTAACATACTCAACAAATAGTTCACTGCTACTTGAATCAATGGAAATACGTGATGAATATAAAATGTAAGACTTACCCAGTTGTGGCAATGTGATTCTTTTTCAAGTAAAACTAAAAGTGGATGTAAACTATATACCCAGTATGGAATTTAGGCTCGGTACAACTAAAAATCTTTGGTATTATTTACATCCTTAGTTTAGACAAATAATCCTTTAGAAATAAAGGTATGCCACAAAGCTTTCTGAGGTTAGTTCAACAAGACAGTGTGAACTATTACAAAGAAAGAAAGAGGTAAAGATACTTCATAAGTTTCCTTTAAGTCATTAAGGAATAGTGAAGTATATATTTGGTAAGAAGATATGAGTTTCTTTGGATTGGCATGCTGAATAATATCTTGACCAAACAATCATTGATCATGATAATGTATTGTGGAGTAATTCCTAAACGCATGTTACCTTATCTACATCAACGTATTAATGATAATAAGGAGGATCGATGATGAGTCTTACATATTAACATTGATCAACAAAATGTAGCATGGAGAAATTCCTAAACAGAAATTTTATGCATCGAAGTTATGATGTAAGTTGTGTCAATGTTACAACCTGTAGAAACTTCCATTATATTTCATGATTTTCTTTGCAAATAACAACTAAACCCATAACCAATATGACAACTAAAATGAAAAATGGATATCATATGTGTCATTGTATGATGGAAAGTCTATTATGTCATAGGAAGTGTTTAGATGCAAAGCGTTTTTTAGGATTTAAACAAACATGCATCAAGTTAAACACGTTGTGCATTTGAGGTAATTATCCTAACAGTTTCTTAATATATTACCTAAATCCCTAAGATAGAAAATATGTAGTCAAGTATTAAACTACATTTCTATACAAGGGTGAACATATCTATTGGAGATAGTGGGAGCTTAATTGACTTGGACTTAGTCAATGCTCGAGATGCACAATTGGTTGGCATAGGGAACAAGTTCCACAAGTACATGTGGAATAGGCATGTTCCAGAGACACATACTGCATAGGAAGAATGAAACCATGGTGATGGTTTCATATTCACCGTGGCCGGTGATAAATTATTCATTAAGAATAATAAATCCTACAAGTAAGCAGTATATGGAAACGAGAAAAGATTGACAAGATCAACTAAAATTCAATAATGGATTCCATGTATCAAATTGCAAAGGGGCTTATAAATTAAATACTACGGTGGGTATTCAAATGAAATGATACATGGATGGTACAAGTATGGAACCAATAAGGATTTATTGGTTATAACAAGTCAGTATGCCTAAATCTATTAGAATTTTACTTGTCATAGTTGAACTTCTATGATCATTTTATTGGTCATTGGATGTCAAGATCATATTTTATGGAAGGTGCCTATACGATGCAACTAGAAAGAGATGATGGCATCAAATGATGTCAATAAAGGTTAAAAGTTACTAAAATGTAGTTTTGGATTAAATTAAGTGAAAAGATATTAGAACATTAATTAGAAATGAATCTTTTCCTTCTGTCTACCAAAGGTTAGTGGGACCGCCAATGTTTTCCAAGTGACATATATTCAACATCATATGGAAAATAGATTTTGATCTTATAGTTAGATAAGATCAGGTTAAAAGAAATTCTCCAGTGATTGATTTCAATTAGAAACCTAAGTTATAGGGTACAGGTTCCACCAAGGTAGATCCAAAGGTTGCTTGGTCTTAGTCAATCGTACATATAGTGACATTGTATTGAAAAAATACAAGTTGAAATAATTAAAGTTCATAATTGTTTCCAATGTCACATGGATTAATCTCTCCAGGTTAACATGTTTGGAGCATGGGTAGAGATTAATGTTGTGAATTGATACCACGCACTTCTACGATGGATCAATCACATATTCCATATTATGTACAATAATTGATACTTCCAAGATATAATTTATTATAGGCAGATATCAATTATTTCCAGAAGCACTGTAAGAAGTGATGCAGTCAGAACTATCATCCTGTACTTCAGTAAGTACAAATGATATGTACCTGGAATATGGAGAGGAAGTTATACTAGTTATGTTGGGACAAAAACTAGTAATCTTAGATAAATTTGATCTAGTGTCGCAGTTAGGAAAAGGAGATGAGCGAGTCAAGATCACAAAAGCTTGTGGTGTCCATACCTTCAAATACTGAGTATGTTGCAACTTCTAAGGCAACTAGGATGCATTTATAAAATGAAAAGACTTGTTCTAATTCTTGGATTCTCACATAGTGAGAAAATTTTATCATAATGAGAATTAATATATTCTTACTAGACAAGTTTTCAAGTTATGAAAATGAACAAAAGTAATATACTCGGGGATACTCTATCTTGAGAAGTTTTACTCAAGCATATGAGGTCGCATATAGCAGATATGTTATGTGGTGAAAATAAGGCAGGCCCAACAATTAAAGCCATAACTCATCAGAAGAATGGTATTTATCATGTGAGTAGCTAGCAAGATTAGTTATCAAGTTGGATCTAGTTCAAGTGGGAGTGTTGAAATAGTGGGTGCCCTAGACCCAATTATGTAGTACTTTTGATTACAGTATCATGTGTACAGTTAGATATGCATGATGATATCTTACCAATATAGTGCATAATTGTCTACATCCACTATAATAACAGTAATGTCCAAAAGTTAATTGTCATGTCGAGAGGTTATAACAGATCCCAGACTATAATGAGATCCTCGAGATACAATGACATTGATCTTAAATATATGTTTTATAGTCTAGATACATCTTACCGACTGGACACAGTATATGTCTGACTATCAGGTGATGGGGTCTCATAATAATTGATACTTCTTCACATGAAGTTTTCACTTGGTGATCTCTAGTAGTGAGATCATGAGGACAGACCCATCAATAGGAACACCACATGTTTTGGGTGTCATTGGTTATTCCTATCTACGGACATGTGTATTTGTCTCCTGACTTGAGGCCATTACCAATGTATATCATTTTATTAAATACATTGAAGAAAGATGAAAACCATGGCAGTGATGTCATGGAGAGGTAGTTTGTGTTGGTTTCATCGTTGGTGGTATGACGTTGGTTGAATGGTTAAGAAAGGATTTTTCGCTTCCAAGTTTAGGAAGTTGTATATCTCAGGCCTGGTTGATAAGGATGGTGCCACCTTCATATAACTTTGTCCAAAGTAGTAGAAAAGGTAATCCATCCCGATAGATCAACAAATAATAAAGCAAGATAAGGACGATGACACAAGAGTGCGTCCTTCTTTATGAGATATTTATTGACAAAGATATTATAGTACACAGTCAGTGTTTGTAGGATGGTAGTCATTACTATGACCATCCTTATCTCTTTTGGGTCCATGATGATTTGCTAGACTCCGCTCTTAGTCAGTGTATTTTATTCAAAACAATCGAGATAAGGGCCTAGAGGGTCACACACAATAGCGTATTCAAGAATCCGCCCTATTCAGTTGAATATGTATATGGACATAGTGGGCCCCACCACAGGGTCCGAGCATTGTCCAAGTTTTAGATCACCAAAATAATTAAATAAATTAATTAATATTCAAGTTATGAATATTTGGGATTGATTTTATTTAATGTATTTACAAGTTTATTAAATATGAGAAAATATTATTCGAATGAATATTATTTTAATATTCAAGGTTCATTTAATATTAATCGGGACAGCGAGTCAAGTTAAATGGCTCGGATGTCATCACGTAATATAGAATATATATATTACAAGTATGTGATAAAATCCAAGCAATTTAACTCGACTCGCTGTCCCTCTTAATATTAAACGAACCTTGAATATTAAAATAATATTCGTTCGATTAATATTTTCTCGTATTTAATAAACTTGTAAATACATTAAATAAATTCAATCCCAAATATTCATAACATGAATATTAATGAATTTATTTAATTATTTTGGTGATCTAAAACTTGGACAATGCTCGGACCCTATGGAGGGCCCACTATGTCCATATACCTATTCAACTTAATAGGGTGGATTCTTGAATATGCTATTGTGTGTGACCCTCTAGGCCCTTATCTCGATAGCATTGAATAAAATCTACAGACCAAGAGTGGAGTCTAGAAACTCATCATTCCCTCTAAAGAGATAAGGATATTCATAGAAACAACTACCATTTTATGAACACTGACTATGTACTATAATCTCTTTGACATTAAATATCTCATAAAGCAGGACACACTCTTGTGTCATCGTCCTTATCTTGCTTTATTATTTGTTGATCTATCTGGATGGATTTACCTTTATAATGCTTTGTCCAAAGACTTATGAAGGCGGAACCATCCTGATCAACCAGGCCTGAGATATACAACTTCTGGAACTTGGAAGTGACAAATAATTTCTTGACCATTCAGCCAACGTCATACCACCAACGACGCACCCAACAAAAACTTCCTCTCCACGACATCACTGCCATAGTTTTTGTCTTGCATCAAAGTATGTAATCAAATGATATACATTGGTAATGGCCTCAAGTCAAGATACCAATACACATGTCTGTAGATAGGAACAAACAATGACACCCACAACATGTAGTGTTCCTATTGATGGGTCTTTCCCTGGAGATCACCAAGTGCGAACTTCATGAGAAGAAGTCTCAATGCTTATGAGCCCCCAACACCTGATATTCAGACATCTATTATGTTCATTTAGTAAGATGTATCTAGACTATATAAAATATATTTAAGATCAATGTCATTGTATCTCAAGGTTCTCATTATAGACAGGGATCTACTATAATCTCTCGACATGACAATTAACCTTTGGACATTACCATTATTATAGTGGACACAGAAAAGTCTGCACTATAATGGTAAGATATCATCATGCATATCTAACTGTACACATGATATGGTAATCAAAAGTACTACATAGTTGGGTCTAGGGAACCCATTATTTCAACAGATTCACTAATGAAAGAAAAAAATCAACCGAGCTTATTGGTAAGTAGACTGCTCCAAAATATAGTACAAAAATTAGTTACCAAACTGGGTAGAGGAAAATCTATAAGAAAAAATTTATACCCAATTATATTCCTACCAATTCTACAAGTTGTTATTATTTTACTAGCCCTAATAAAGTATTTATTTCTGAAAGTGTAAGTCTTTCTTATAAAAAAAATAGTAAAATAGTTATGGATTTCTAAAACCTTTATTACTAACATCTCTAGACCCAAGAAAATATGGGTACCAAAATATGTTTTGGTTTAATTTTATTTTGTTGGAAACCTACTTAAATAATTTTAGTAAATAATTATAGTATCTTGATAGTGGATGTTCTAAACATATTAATGGGGATTACTCAAGGTTTAATAACCTCATTAAGTTGGATGATGGAAATGTCACTTTTGGTGACAATGAAAAAGGAAAATTTTTGGAATCAGTAAAATTGGTAACTATAGAACATTTTTAACCTATAAAGTTTTATTTAGTGAGGTATTAAAATATAATCTACTTAACATTTCATAATTGTGTAATTATGGGCACCATGTTAAGCATGAAAACATTTCTTGAAAAGTTTTTAATGAAAAAATTCCTTCATTTTCACTACCATGATAAACGATCATGTTTATGATATAGATTTAAATTATTTTTTCTCAGAATTTTTTAGTTTATTTCATAAAGAATCTTGGATTTGGACTAGGAGACTAGGCCATTTCAATATAAACTATCTTAGAAATGTACATATAAAAGGTTTAGTCAAGGGTATTCCCAAAATATAATTCCTAATAGATTTTTAATCCCTATAAAAATAGAAAGAAGTACAAAATATCTTTCAAACAAAAAAAATAAGTTTCATCTTCTAAACCTTTTGATTTTTTTCACATGGAGTTTTTAGACCACCTAATATTTCTATTTTAATAAGAAAACATTATACCTATGTTATAGTGGATAATTATTCAAGATATAAATGGTTTTTTTTCTTTTATCATAAAAGAAAATATCTTTCCTATTTTTTCAAATATGACAAATCTATAGAGAATCATAGTTGAATTAGAATAAAGGTCTTAATAATTGACCATGTTCGTGATTTTGAAAATAAATAATTTGAATCGTTATTTTCAAAACATGGATATAATCATAAATTTTCTACTACTAGGAACCCAAAATATAATAATGTATTGGAGAGATAAAATATAACACTTACAGTGATTTCTTGGACTATACTCAGTGAGTATGAGTTACCTGCTTATTTTTGGGAAGAAGTTGTGAATAAAACTAGTTGTATAATTAATAGAACTAAAATCACACCACTTTTAAATAATAACCCTCATGAACTATTGAATTTTAGAACACCAAAGGTTAATTAATTTATAGTTTTTGGTTGTAATATCTTTATACTGAATATAAAAGATAATTTAAGAAAGTTTACTTCTAAAAGTAATGAAGGAATTTTCCTTGGATATTATAAAACTAGTAAAATATATATGCTATTTAATAAAATAACTAATATTATGGATTAATATTTACAAGTCAAGTTTTCTGAAAGAGATCCATATGAGCCTAATACCGATTTAAAAAATCCCAAGGATTACTATTCCAGTATGGATTTTAATTCAAAACCTGGTGACTTTTCAACTAGACCTCTTATAGAAAAATCTCACAATTTTGATGAACAGATTGAATCCAAACCTATAAAATAAAATGGGGTGGTAAATACTTCAATTCCTAGAGTTTTTATGACTAATAAATATAATTTCTTAGATAATGTTGTTGGTGACCTAGATAAAGGATCTTATATATGAGATTCTCTTAGAAATCAAGTTGAACATATAATATTCTTTAATATATTGAACCTATAAACATAAATGAAATAATAAATGATGAATTTTGGGTCATGGAAATGTAAGAATATTTAAATAGGTTTGAAATATGTAGTGTCTTGTAATTAGTTGAAATACCTAAGGACTAACTAACTTTTTTCACTAAATGAGTGTTTAGAAACAAGGTTAATGAGTCAGGAACAATAATTAGTAATAAAGAATGTATAGTTTCACAAGGATATAGTCTAGAAGATGGTATTTACTATAAGGAATCCTTTTATATTATTTCTATACTTGAGTCCATACTAATTTTACTTTCTTATACTGCACATTTTAATTCTAAACTATATAAAATGAATGTCAAGAGTGAATTATTGAATGATTATAAAGATGACGATTTATTTGCTGAAAGACCCTCATGATTTCAATATCCATATTTTACAAATCATGTTTTTAAATTATCAAAATATTTATGTGGTTTAATAAAATATCCTAGATCTTGGTATGATAGGCTCAACTCATTTTTGATTTAAAAATTTATTACTAAAGGAATAGTTAAACCCAACTTATTTATTAAAATAATTTTTAAAAATGTTTTTGTTATAAAAATTTATGTTGATGATATTATTTTTGGATCATCAAGAAATTTTTTGTCTACTGAATTTTTAAAAATTATGTAAAGTGAATTTGAAATGAGTTAAATGGGTGAAAACAAATTATTTATTGTTTTTTTAGATATTTCAAAATAAATATGAATTTATTTTAAATAAAAAAGTACACTAAAGATATTTTAAAATGTATTGTCCAGGATAGTACTAAAGGAAGTGATACTCACCTGAGTACTTGTTATAAATTCGATCTTGATGAGGCTAGGAAACCGGTTGACCAAACCACTTAAAGAGGTATGATTGGATGTTTTCTATACTTAATAGATAACTAGACTAATATAATTTTGTGTGTGTTTATGTGTTCTTGATTCCATGAAAATCCAAAAGAGTCACATTTACTTGGTGTCAAAATAATTCTCAAGTACCTCAAGGGTACAACCAATTTAGGAATTTTATATTCTAGAGGATAAGTATTTGATCTATTTAGTTATTCAGATGTAGACATTGGTGGTTGTGAGTTAGATATAAAAAACCAATGGAACATGTCACTATTTGGGAAATTATCTACTTTCATCATGTAATATAGAATAAAAATACATTGCATTATCCATTGCTGAATTAGAGTACATAGTTGTAGGTAGTATTTTTGCACAAATTCTATAGATAAAACAAACATTATAAGACTATGGGAATCAATTTTTATATTACCATATATATTGAGATAATACAAGTGATATTAACATTTATAATAACCCTATGTATCATTCATGAAATAAAATATTTATATAAGACATCACTTTTTAAGAGATCATTTTCAAAAGGGTGATATAAATCTTGAGTTAATAGGTATTGAATATCATCTTTCTAACATATTCATAATGACTTTCAATTTTGAAAGATTAATCTATATCAGACATGAAATTGGATTGATATGTTATAGTTAGTCTTTTATCCTTATATTTATCTTGGTTTTGGTAGAAAAATCCCAGGGTTAGAATCAACCGTAGGTATCAATCATGATGATCAAACATAAGGATTGACTATTAGTCATGATACTGTAATAATCAACCATTAGTCATGATATCATTGGATTGACCCTTAGCCATGATATCATTGGATCGACTCTCAGATATTCTACCATGGTGATAATCCATTGTATACTACCATTGTTAAGATATCATCTGGATTAAATCATCAAATAGTATTATTCGAATTCTATCATTGCAACCTACCATTATATACTATTATTCTGAGACCTACAATTTTTAGTATCTGTCATTTAAAATTTTTATCATGTTTATTTATTTATTTATCATACTTATTCATATAATTTTTGATTTTTGATTTTTAATCCCTAAATGATAATATCAGCTTAAAATAAATGTTTGAAAATCCTCTCTCTTGCACGCCTTCTTTGAACCTCCTCTTTTCTCTCTCTCTCAACCTGCAAACCTTTCTTTCTTTCTTCCTTCATCCCTCAAACTAGTGAAGAAATATGGAGAGTCATGAACCCTACTATGTCAACTCTTGAATAATTACATACCTGAATGAAATATAAATGTGAATTGAGTTGTTATATTTTCAAAATGAATAACCCTCAACTCGCATCTCGTACAGTCATAACCGAAAAAGAAATCAATGCTGCATGGTTAGTTTTTAGCAAGTCGCTGGTGTAAAATGTGATCCAGGACTAGGGATTAATTCAATTGTTCATAAGTAATGATCAACCATTCAACCCTAAGATGGATCATGAGTTTTAATGGTTTATATGTTATTATTTTTGGGGGAAAAATATATTTTCAAGACTAGGATAAATGGTATGGAACTAATATTTTATTTGAACCAATGCGCAAGGTTCCAAAAAATTCTTCAAAAAGGTGTTTTTGAATACTATAAATGTTTATTCCCAATTAATCATGATAAATTTTTGTTTGAGGATGCACTGTTGGAATTTATTGGGAATGCTACTGTGGGAAGGCCTACAAATATAGATGTTGATGGAGAATGTAGGCCATTGTTCAAGTTTATATAGAACATGTTTTGTTCGAAAAGGGGACTTTAACATCCAAATAAAGAGAAAACTATGGATAATATTTTACAACATCTTTTTGAACTAATATGATGTATTTTAATAATGACCTTTAATGACCTAGGATAAGACTATGATGTTATATATTGGAAAGAAGGTGGGTTTTTATTTATATTTTACCTTCTCTCTGACCATCTATAATTGTTAGAGCCGTATTACAAAATAATGGATAATTTTTTATTTTACCATTATAGTAGATTCATGAAATGGGATCTTCTCCATAATTAGAATGATAAAAATTACTTTCATGAACTTGAAGTAATTCAATATCTAAATAAATAAAAATAGAGAATATAAAGTATAATATGAAAAATATTATTTTCATAAGACTGTCTTGGTCACTTAATTTAGAAAAAGATGACAATCCAAAATTCTAAAGGAATACTGAATACTGTAATCATGATGTTTGGAACAATAGAATATAGTTTTCCGAATAATGGGTTAAAGATAATCCAGGACATGGAGTGTCCATATCCTTATAACAACTGAATTAACTGATCATAGTTGTTAATTAATAATTTTCCACTATTTCATCAATAATATCCATAATGATTTTTTTAATTTTTATTAAAATTAATGGTTCTCGGTTAATCATTAAAAGTAAATTTGGTATTGCAGGTCACTTATTCACACTATCTATCAAATATTGCACCATTCGCTTGTCCATCAGGGGGTAACACTCAATAGTTAGAGGAATCATTCCGTAATCTATTAGGAGGAACCACTAAGTAGGTAGAGGAGTCGTGACCTATTCTATAAGGGGCACTACTTAGTAGGTAGAGGCACTCATCACCATCCTATGAGGATAAAGAATTCCATTCAAGTATATGGTGGATCAGGTTGGGTCCGAGTTGTGAGGGTTTCTAGATCGGTTCATTATAGGATTAGGATATGAAAACAACACCATTCTCAAATTAAATTGAGTCCCAAAGGCCTATAATAATCCTTTACATAACTATAACATGAAAAAAGCGTAATGATGTGAAGCAATCATTGTGGGTATTCCTTTAATATAATCCTTGTTTCAAACCCCATCATATTTTAACTAAAACCAAATTATGTTGAACAAAAAGTAATTTTTAAGAGTTACCTAGAAAAAAATGAACTCTAAATCAGTTTAGTATAATCACATAAAAATTCATTATTTAATATCATGAGTTGTAACAAATCTAGTTAATTCATTCAGACCATATGAAAATATCAATATATTAATTTTAATTTTATTTCAGAGTTAGTGTGGATGCATCTAGATAGTCATGAGATAATTCATGTATGGTTTTGAGTAGTTCTCAATTATCGTCATCAATACTTGAGGTTATTAAACACAGTATCTACTTAGTGAAGAGGATAAAAGTTTGGTTTGGATTATGGATATATCTCATTTTCATCCTAAGGTGTTCTGGAAGGTGGAAATTCTTATATAGATAATAAGAGGTGGGAATAGCAGATGGATTCCATCTAGAGTACAATGGAGGATATGAGTATCACCTTTATTAGGAGGGAGATCTATCTTTTGGAGAGGATAGAGAGTTTTCATTCATATGGATAATCTTCATCCATAACTAAACCTCCTCATCCCACTCCTTTTTAGTGGATTTTGATATGATCTATTCTATAGTCCGATAGGAGATTCATGAAGTGACTGATGGTATTTCTTCTTCTCATCAGGAGGAGATTCACCAGATCAAGTCACATGGTGATCATATTTATAAGTCATTAAGAAAATTCTTAAATGAGGTTTGGAATAAATCAATGAAATACTAAATTTCAAGGATTTATTCAAAGAATGATCTTAATTCCCCTTTTATGTTATTGGATAATAATTTAAGGATGCTTTCTATGACTAGGGAATTCATGGAGAATGTGACTCAACTGAAGACATTGGACCCTGCACTCAATATTTTAATGTAATAAAAGGATTATTTTTTAAATGTTATGGATCATGGTGGTAGAGTGATCACACAGTTTTGGGAGTCGATGGAACCCTTTTTGTATACCTCTAGAATATCAGTGATAACAATAATAGAACATTAGGAATCCATTAATTTGAATGAATCCCTTTCTAATAAATTTTCCTCCCATTTTTAGACTACCTCTATTTCTATTTTTCCATATGGACTTACTCATGCAGAAGTAGTGAGTCATCATTGACTAGTATCATATACCACTATCTTTTGGCCACCTTTTCCTTATCCTCTTGCATCTATATTTACCATAAAGGGAAAGGATCAAGTGGATCTTACTTCTAGATGAGCTATAGAGGATTCATCATACTTGGATTAACTTTTTTCAAGGATTTGTTTTTTTAATTATAATACCTTTTGTAATCTATTTTTTTCATTAATATATAATGAAAATATTCATTTTTATTCATTAATATTTTTTTTATTTTGGTTTTATATTATCTTTAACTTTTTGATAATCCCAAATGGAGGATAATATATTGAATTCCATTTCATATGAATAATTATATGGTGTATCACATATTAATAGTTTTATATATTAAATGTTAAACTTACTAAATAAAATATTGAATTGAGATGTTAAGTATAATATTCAACTATTTATATTATTTATCTATTAAAGTTTTTATTATACTATTCTAAATTCCATGATTTGTGATCATAAAAAAGGGGGATATTGTTGAGAGCCTACTTATTTTAATGACCACAAATCATTTTTTTAATTCTCTAATGAATTCAATGTTTTTAGGATAATAATATATATTTAGGGTAATCTATGGAAAAGGGCTAAGTGTTGATCTACCATTGGTTCATAAGGTCTAACAATAGTTATAATGAGCTATGATTAGTTGGGATTATCTTCCACTCCATGATACCACTAGTTTAACACTGCGACCACCATGATATACCATCATGTTGTGCTACCATCGAGTGAAGCTACCATCCCTCCCAAGTGGATCTATTGATAATAGGAGGTGCTACCAATAGATACTACCATCGCACGGTACTTCTTCCATAATGATCAATCATAAGATGGATGTACTGTTAGTATATTTTACCATGAAAATCATATGTTTCTACTATAAAATGATTCTATCATCAAGAGACGGTACCATCAATCAATTCTACCAGTGGTTTAATGGTTTGAAGAATGGAATATTTACTATTTAAAAAAATATAAAATCATGCATTTCTACCTCTAGGTGCATATACTATATTAGGATGGAACTATTTTAAGAGTTACCACTAGGAAAATATTTTTCCAATGAAGATGTTTTGTCTATAAGAGATACAGTAACTGTGAAGAATTAATTTAAAAATTAATTCTCAAACAACCAGTTTACTCATTTAATGCTAGAAAAAAGCACATGGATTTAATAATGACTAATATTAAAAACATATATGGATGTATTAAATAAAATATATAGAATTTTTAGATCTATTTTCTAGTATGAGGATCCTGATATTTATATTATTATCCTACAATGGATAATTGGGCCTGTAACGCTATAAATTCAGAAAAACTTTTCTGTATGAATAATTGAGTGGAAAATTCATGGAAATTAAAATATAGATTTTCATAAACTGTAAAAAAAATAAAAATACTGGATAAAAGTGATTGAAAGAATCTAGAAATATATATATTAAAAAATTGAAGATTTTTCCAAACTTATACAACCCACTGTTTACCTACACTTTCTGAGTAACCTATTAGATTACTTTAAAACAATGAATTAAAGGCCCCCTGATCTCTTAATCAAATTAAGATCAAGAATCACTACTTATTCCTATATACAATCTATTTTTCTTTCTATTTATTCTGTTTATTCAAGAATTATTTTGTTTTACCCTGTTTATTTATAAAACATAGTCTCTTGTACTAATGTGGAGAGTGATTTACAATATTTTTATGTTTTCTTTTTCTGTATTCCCAAAAACATCTATGGAATAGGTATTATGTGAAATGGTATACTATTTTATCCCAAACATAAAAATGTAATAGGATTTTTTCTTAGATATCATTTTGAGTAATTGATTATATCACACGATCCTAGTTATGGATCAATTTATTTTTATAATAAATTGCTTGGAATCAGTTGATTTTCAAGTGAAGGGGATTAAATATCCTCTTGAGATAAACCCATTGTTTAAAATTATATTTTTTAGTATCTATTTTCTCTTGTTTTTAAATCAATACAATTTCAATTTTATAAACTTTTAAACAAAACTATACTCTGATAGTTAACTCAAATTTGTGTATTATATACTATGTTTCATATGAGTATATTAGATTCAAAGGTTAGAGTATTTTAAAAATTATTTTAACTAAACTTTTAAAATGAATTTAAGAATACTATAAAAATATAAAATTATATATTTCCACTATTTTTATTCACTTAGTGGTTTTATTAAATTGGGGAATTTATGTTTACAAATGTTTTTTAAATCAAAATTTTATTGGTAACTCAATTCCCCCCACTATAGAGTTGTCCACTGGGACCATAATATTTTATTTTTATATATTATCTTTTTTCTTATTTGATAATGATTTACAAATCTATCTCTTGATCACTTACTTGATCGATTATTATTTCACGTATTATGTTTTTTTGTATGGGGTTTCTTTTAAATGTTTTCTTTAAAATTTTAAAGTATTTCTCTAAGATTACTCTCTAATGTTTTATAAGAGTTTCCATTTTCTTGTTTTTACTTATCTTTATCAATATTTTATGATTCAATTTTATTTGCCTCTCAACATGGAATTGGTCAAACCATTCATTTTAATTAATTTTATTTTCATGGGTCAACTTTAATGCTTTTTCTTTTGTGTTGAAATATAAGATACTATGTGTTTTATTCCTGATATGGTGTATAAATATTATATATAATTATGTGGGTCTTGGGTAATTTCCCCAAAATTCATTGTGTAATGATTTATTCTTCATAAAAATTAGATTGGAATTAACTAGAAAAGTTTTTCCATTAAGGGTTATTGGAATTAGCTGGTGAAGTTATTCCACTTAAAGGGTGACTGTAAGGGTTATTATGAATATAATTTCCCAAGAAAAATTTATGTTTATTTAATACCTTTACACGTTCATATTTGTTTTTATGGAACTATTTAAATAAATAATTTGATTTCATGAATTAATATGGTTTTATAGTAGCTCAATGTTTATTATTTAAAGGAAAAAATATTTCATTTATTTTCATATTTTAAAGGACTAATGAGTTACTTTATCTTTTGTATAAATCTTTATGAGATTTATATTCTCATTCTATGTTTAAAAAGGATTTTTATAAGGTTTATGGTTTATTTTTAATAATAATTAAGTAAATGTTTTGATTATTAAGTTTTTGTCTTGATTGAATAAAAGGTATCATTTAAGAGTTTGGTTTAGTCTAAATAAATGTCTAATTGGTTAAAAAAGTATGTATTTTTTATGTAATAGATTTTTATAATTATCTAATACATTAAACCTAATGGTATTATTTATGTGAGTATTTTAATATTAGTTTAAAAATAAATAAATATGAAATGGTTATATTATGGACTATTATGTAGAAATTTTAATGTTTTGGGGAGTGAAGTTTTGAGGGAATCCTTGATTGTTTATAATTATTTACATATTTGAACATTATTTTGACTTGAAAATTTTAATTATTTACATTATCTCATAGAAATTGGAAAATTCTGAGCCTCTTAACTAGCTCTTAAGATTAATTTATTCTTTTAATGTTCAAAAATTAGGATAAAAATAATTTCAATCCTATTATTATATACCATGCTTTCATAAATTGAGTATAACTTTGAAAAATTATTTTTGATATATAGGAGTGATGGTTAGGTATGACACAATGATCCATGGATTGATATGGATAATTTTTAAAAATAATAAAAATTATTAAAATTTTATTTTTTAAGATTGGGTTTTTAATTGGTAATGATATTCCATGGGTTAGAACAGTCAATGTTTTTTTTTTAATTTTTTGGTTTTTTGGTTTAATTAAGGGTGTTTGTTTTATTTTTATTGTATATTCCTAGGAGTATAATTATTTAAGTGTTTCAAATGATTTTTTTAATATTTTTATATAGTCTTTAATATTATTTTACTTTTTTGAACTATATTTTACATTTTTAGGTTTTTCTATTAGGTTTTACCTCAATGATCATTTGAGGGAGTTAAAATACTAAAATTATGTAAAAATATAGTATGTTTAGGTCTATAGTTTCATTTTATAACCAAGCTCTATAGAAGGAAATTTTTTCTAGAAAATGATATAATGTTTTAAATGGGTCATGCCATTTCACATGGGTCTATTCCATTTCAAAAACTATCCATTTATTGAGGATTAATGAGTATAAATTATTTACCAAGAGTTATAGAACTATGAACATGGTCGGAACACTTTGGAATTCCACCATGAAATAATTATTAAAATTTAATTAAATCAATGATCATGGATAATGAAATGGTAAAATAGAGGTGTGAATTTTATATGGGGAGGATTTTTTCATATTGATATAAAAACAAAAATTAATAAAGAGAACTTAGATTATTGAATATTGATATGAAATAATTGATAATACTTATTTTATTTTTCTCATATATATTGGTTCTTAGTTTAATCAATGACTTACTTACTATGCAATTTTATATCGATTATAGGATGAAACTAAAGGAAATTGTTTTACATGTTTGATGAATAACAAATTTTTATTGTCAAATATATTTTATAAAAGTTTAATTAAGGAATTACCTTGATCAAATTTTACCAAAAAATAATTTTTGGTTTAGTTCTTAATTCTCCTCTAGTTAATCCTTACTATGAAACTGGGTTCATTTGGAGGATTACAATGGATTTAACTGATCAAGTTCCACATTCAAAAATTATAAATGACGATTCTTAAGTAATGTCATAAAATAGAGTTTTAATGATTGGAGTCTTTAGTAAAGATTAAAATACACCCTTTTTAGTATGTATATAGATATTTGAGAATTTTATAATAAAAAAAATACATTTTTTTGAAACATAAAAAATTATAATATTTTATGGAATTTAAAGCCTTTACATATCTTATATTCTCGTATTTTATTAAAATATCTCAATTTCAATTTTTTTTATTTTAAAATGAGGTTTTAAAATTCTATTTTTTGTAAGATTAATTATATACACACTCTCACTCTATAAATCCATTTTATGTGGTTAAATACCTTATTTACATGATTATAAAAAGTATTCAAGAGTTAGGGATTTATCAATTTCTAAAGTATATTGTTTACTCAAAATAAGCACATTAATGTTTCAAAATATACTACATCATGTGTAATAACTTGTAAAATCATGCCGAAAATTAATTTAGATATCGTCCAAAACCCTTTTGGATAGGATATTTAATAAAATTATTTGTATCACATAAATATATTATAACAAAAAATATGCTTTGACACACTAAATTTTATATGAACATGTGGGGATTTATATCATTGAAAATGATTTATTAATTTCTAAATTATAATAACAAGAAAATAGTTTCCTCTAGTATTTTATCTACACTATTCAAGTATAAAGGTAAATTAAATGATTTAAATTAAAAATATGAATCTTTATTCAAATTTTCACTAGATTTATCTTATAAAACATGATTAATCATGAGAACCCACTATACAATATCCACATTCATTCATTTTTTATAGCTATCAATATCACTTAAACTAAATTAGTAATTTCCAACATTCCATTTTGTTTATATGATCTTCAGTTTAATAAGGGTTTCAATGGAACCTGTGTTTAAATTTTTTATCATAGTCTCAAATGTATAATAATATTTCATTTCTAAATCCACAATATTTTTTTATAAATTTAGTTATTTTTTATGATGGTTTTGATTTTTAGGTTTTTAGTTTGCTTTTTGTGATTTTAATTTTTATGGGAAAAAATAATTTGTGAGGTATACAATATGGAAGGATAGAATTTCTAAATGATTTTATTTACATGTTTTTTTGGAGATGGAGGAGGTGGAGAAAAATGAATAATTAAATTTAAGAATTCATTCAACTATAAAAGAAAAATATATAATGGTTTCATATATCAAATTATGGTTTCTTTTTATAGTGGTTTTTTGATCATATATTGACAAAAGGAGGAATATATAGATTTATGAAGCTATTTTCCAATACACTTGAGTTCACATTGAAAAAGTGAAACCACACTGAGAGTTGTGAGTGGTTGGGGGAGTCAATGTGAATAGATTTAGTCATATTATTTTTTAATACTCTATACTTGATAGGAATAATAAATCAAATTTGTATCACCCATCACAATCACACCATATAAAAAGTATGAAAATAGTTTCATATGATATTTTTACTTAGTAAACCCCCATTATGGATGATTATGTATTTACTGTGTTTTGTGATATATGAATCATAGGTATCAACTAATATCATAAATTTAATATATTAGGGATGGTATCATACTTAAACCTTGAATTTTTTTGAACAAATTAGGTATCTCTATAGGTTTATATAGGATTCCTCATATTTATAATGATGATAGGGATGGTATTTTACCCAACACAGTATTTATTCTTACACATTTCAAAAATAAATTCACCATTCTTCAAGATGTCTCATCATCAAATAAGAGAAACCTTTTTAATGAAAAATGAGTTTTATAATTTCTTTCAAGTGATCAAATATTCCTCAAATAATTAAACTCACAATCACCATATTCTCACAAGATTTTAGAACTTTAGAAGTATTGCAAGATTTTCTTCCTTTTAAAATTAATATACCAATGTACCAGGAAAATTAATATTGTCTTCTTTGATGATCCTTCTATTTTTTACTATAATATTATCTCATCATCTTAAAGAACTTAAATACTTAGATATTTAGTAATATATGAAATTAATTATTTCTCAATCATTAATCACCTAATTTTATCTTTAACACAATTTTTAAAGGTATCATCAACCAAGATCATATGGGATAAAATCCATGTTTTAATGTTGATACTCTATTTATTACAATATCACGATCTTCTTTCATTATTGGTAAAATATCTCCAAAAAAATATCTATAGCTTTGATATTAAAATATGTAATCAAATATTTGAATTTAAATCTTTAAAATTATCATTCAAATATATTCTCATATCTATTTTGAGTTAATTTCATTTATATCTCCATAAAAATATTCTTTAAATAAATTTATACTTACCAAGAAATCATGTAAATAAATCCTTCATAGAATGAAGTTTGATGTTACATATTACTTGTAAAAAAATATTTGATATTATAAATATCATATGTGGCCTTCAAAACATTGTATTTAATCTTACATGATTTTTATATTACTCATATATGAGCTAAAAAAATCCTCATGTGACCAGATGAAAAATCAATTCAATATTATGTTTCTAGTTAAAGATCCAATTTACTCATACATTTGTAGTTGAATAATAATAATAATGACACACAATTAGTTTTAATTTATCCATATCCCTCAAAACATTTATAAGAACTCTCAAGACATCCCAAATCACTTTAAGAATTCTTAAATTTTCCTAAAATCCATTTAGACTATTTTCATAAGTATTTTCAACAAGCAAGAACTCATTTTTCATCCTTACGAGTTTATTGAAAAAGTATCTCAATAAATTCTATACTTCCTCTAAATCAATTACTCTTCTCCACATTCATTATATACTTCAGATATTGTTGTTTAAAAACAATCATCAATTCATGTAGAACTTTTTCTATCTAAAAACTAGCTATTTATTCTTATTCTTCTTTATTTTAGAGGTCATCACTTTAAACTTTGTATCAAAATACATGTTAAAAATGTTAAGATGAATTATCATCATAATAAATTACTAACTCATTTTTTTGTATATAGTAATATTGTTCTGATCATGAAGTTTCTTTAGGTTAATAGATTCTTACTCACCAAAAGTTCATATTCTGGTAGTATGCTTCCATCATATCAGAAAAATGAAAATAAAAACCTTTATCATACATGTTAACCTCTATTTTTTTTGAAAAAAATCAACACATGATGTGAAAGATAGTCTTTTGGAATTGTGAATAGTATACCTCCTGGTTCAGTTTAGTCAGTAGAGACCTCAATTGTAATTTTAAGTCAATGGATTGATGAAGGAAAATGTTAGAGGAGAGTGTTATGTGTTTGAATAGAAATGCACCTCAAAATAAGGATATGGGACTAGCTACTGATGGATGCATGAAATGTACTATATTATAAAAAATCGTAATACTATCTTACTATTCTACATTTTTTTGAATATATTGTACTTTTACTAATACCAATAGCTTTCATTGTTCTCCCATGGATGTAAGATGAAAGTCTAAACCATGTAAAATCAGTGTTCCTTATTTGTTTTCACTTTATTTAAATTCTTGTGTGTGCTCTTGATTATGTGTATGTTTTATCTTTCAGGTGGTGATTATGGTGCGATTTTACTTCCTTATTTTGGTTCTTTAAGATACAAAGAGAATATATGGTAGTTGAAATTTGACTGTTCTAAACTTCTGGTGGTTATGAATTTATGGTTAACTCAATATTCAACTATATGATGATTTTTCTTTGATTTTTAGGCGTCCTTCCTCAAAAGTTGGCATCAAAGGGTACTTGATTTGGAAATAGTTGACAAATAAGGTAACTTTATCGCTTTCCTTATAGTCATATTTAATTTTTTTGGTCATACTATCATTGGAATATATAAAAATTAATTAAAGAATGTTTCAGATAAAAAAGTTTAATAGAATCATATTTGGTTACTAGAAGATGACGATATATGACAATATCATCTAGATGGGTCTTTAACTTCCATTCGATGAGAAAATTAGAAGTTTGGGGAAAGGTGAAGGGGAGAATTTGGAAAAAAAATCATGGATTTCGTTGGATGGAATTGGTATAAAATATGGCCTTCAACATCCAGGAGAAAAATACCATAGTTATACTTTTGGAGGCCCTGGTGAAGATATATAAAAAACCAAGAAATGTAGACAAAGCATTTCTAATGTGTAATTTATTTAGATTTGTGTTATCATAAATCTAGTCAATGAAAAATCATGTGAACGATTTCAACATGACTAGAAATCATCTCGATTTAGTGAAAGTGACTTTCAATACTGATTTATAGGATATTCTATAGCCTTTATAATTATCGTAATATTTTGATGGAATGGTTGTAATGATAATAAATTATTTTTAAATTTTAATCCCGTGTTTATGGACATTGGAAATTTTATCCCCAATAAGTATCTTAGGAGAAGAGAGGTCCAAGTACCTTTTGATAGTGTGTTGAATACTAACGTAAGGGGATTTTCACCTCATCAGAATAATATATAAAAATTGAAAGAAAGAAAAAGGGAGAATATTATTAGAAATTCAATTGGTTAAAGATTAGTATTTGTCATTGTGGTAAGTTATGAAATCCTCAGATAAAATTTAGAAGCCATATGGAAGGAACTAGAAGAATAGATACTAGAAGTTTAAAATCTATTAATGAAATAGAATATGGTAGAGATTTTCTTATCACTATTATTAATTCAGAGGAGTCATGGTTGGTTGAATATAGTATATTATTCCAGTCAACACTAGATCAAAGATGCATGAAAAGCTATGAGTTTTGAATCTTAAGTAAGGTTTTTATAGAAGACAATGAATTTTTAAAAGTGGTTGTAAAATGATATGTAATTCTAAAAAATTAGAATAAAGGTAGTTTTCAGTTGAAAGAAGAAAGAACATTACCATTTCATCAGAAGAGTCTTATTTTAGTTTAATAGTTAGGTGATGAAGGATTTGGTACAACTTTATTTAATGGATTATAGAAGGTGACTTGAGGATCCATGATTTTGGCATGAGTAGTAAAGGATAAGACCCTTTATCTAAATAGAAATGCAGATGGAAGTGAAATGGAAATAATTTTAGCCTGTGAAATTTTGGAGGTTTGGAAATATAGACTTATCCACCTTAGTGAGAAGAACATTAAGGTTCTATTAGAAAAAGGCATTCTTAAGATCAACTATGAAACTATCAAAATTTTTGAGAGACTTGTTCCTGGAAAGAAAAAGATGGTTTCATTCAACTTTATTGGATGAAAGACAAGATAAAAATGTCAAATATTTTTCAAACAAATGTTTGGGGCCTTACTTAAATTCAATATTATTGAGGATCATGATACTTTGGGAAATTCATTGATGATTTCATATATAAGTTATGAGTTTATTTTATTAAAAATAAACCTAATGTGTTTGATTCCATTATTTAGTGGAAATATATTTTTGTATTAGAAATTTATTAGAAATTTAAGTCCATAAAATACAATAATAGTAGTGAATATAATAGTAGTAACTTCCAAAAACTTCTTTCAGAAGAATGGGATTATTCTTGATAGAGTAGTATCCAAAACTCCAAAACATAAAGGGATAATAGTAAGGATGAACCATCGTTTGATAGATAATTCTATATGAATGGGTTTATACACTAGCATGTACAATGCCAACTATGTGGAAGAAATCAATAGGATATAATATTTAGTTAATATAAGCACAACTTCTATAGTGGTAAAAAGTCTAGTTGAAGAACTTTGGTCTCATAATCTACCAGAAGTTTCACACCTAAAAATATTTGTTTTCATTGCTTATGACCTTGTTGATACAAATGAAAGGGATACGATGTAGTAAATTCCAAATCCTTTTCCTTATAAGCTATATAAATGAAGAGTTTTGTTACTGACTATGGATTAATGATCAATGAAAGATCATCATAATTCAAGATGAAATCATGAATGAGAAGTTCCTCTGGAAGGATAAAAACATATCCTATTAAGAAGTTGAGGAAAATAGTTTAACTACCAAAGTACATGTTTTCTAGATGAAAAAAATGAAAATTATAAAATAATATTGATAACAGTACTTATATTGAATGACCTTGAAATTAAAACAATAATAATTGTTCTATGATGTTCTAGAATTTTATAATTCTAAGTAAAAGATAAGGTAGTAGAGTAATTGGCAGTAGGAGGACCAGGAGTTCAAGAACCATGAATTGAAAATCTATTGAATACATAAAATTCATTATGAAGAAATATTCAGGTTAAAAGTCCAATCCATTAGTATGGGGTTGGGATAAACTTATTACATATAATAGATAATGGTGGTACTCGAATGTCCCAAAGATGTAGAAACTTTTAGTGACTCAAAGTAGTGGGAGTCATCCAATGAGGAAGAAATTAAGTCCTTACCATTAAGTGAAACTTGAGATCCAACTAATCATCCAATGGGAAAATGAGAACTATATAAAAAATTCTATAACATTTCATTTAATAAAATTATAAATGTAGAAGGTATAAGTAATGATTAGTTGTGAAAGGATTCCAACAGAAGGTAGAAATCTGTTTCTCTACTTTTTTCTCACTATTAATAAATCATAGTATAATCCTAACATTACTAATCATTATTTCATTTGATGGTTGACACTTGGATCATATTGATGTGACAAATACATTTATTCATGATGATTTGGAGTTGTATATCTTCATGATATAACCCAAAGGGTTTTAAGACCATCAAAAGGAGGACATCATTTGAAAAATGAACTGGTGTTCGTATGGATTGAGTCATACACCTCAAAAGTAGAACCAAAAGTTTGATGATTTAACGAATGAGTACGTTTTCACAAGGAGTGACATAGATAGATATTTATATTAAATAACCTAGAATGATGGAATTTAAATAATTCTCATACTCCATATGGATGTCATGTTACTAGCTGGACCATAATTCACCAAAATAAAGAGTTGAAGAGAAATCCATCCAAAATATTTGAAATGAAGGATCTTAGTTAGGAAAACAAATTTGAATGGGGATAAATAGAGATTAAAAATATGTTACCCTAATGTTATCCAATAAGGATTACATATATAAGATCGTTAAAAGGTTTTCAATGACCAGATGTAAATTGGTCGAAACTACCCTCGTTGGACGCATTAAGTTATGCAAGGAACATGTACCTTGAGTTTGAAAATATTTTATTATAAAAATATTATAAAATAATGATAATAATAAAAATTTTATGGCTTAAAAGTGGTAAATAAAATTTAATAAATGAAAAGATAATAAGATAAAAGAATAGTAAATAAATGAAATTATTACTTAATTAGTAGAAACATAACTTCCTTTAGAAGATTTCATTGGTTTTGAAGGATTTTAAAATCCTTATTTATACTAAGAGATTCCAAATATTGGAGGAAATTTTTTTACTTAGAGAATTTGGGTAGATATTGGAGAGTAAATAGAAAGAGAGGCTTGGTTTTTAATTAGCAAAGGAAGTCCCTTTTTATAGATGAGTTTGTATGGAATATTTAAAAATGGTTATTCTTTAATGTATAAGGAATATTTTTTTTCAAGTAATGGAACTAAAAAATGAAAATATTATGTGAATAGGTTATGAATATAATTATAAACTCATTCAATGGATACATGTTTTAGATATTTTATCATATTACCCATTATTTCAACTATTTACCTCATTTTAACCTTTACCATCATAACTCACTATTAAAATCTTACCTTATTTTTTATGAAAAAATAAAATTATTACCAAATTTTGATGTGATTATTTCAAATATGAAAGTTATTTTATTAAATTAAAATTATTAATTTGATAATAACATAATTTAATAGAGCACATAACATATAAAAAATATATATTTTTTTAAATAAATAAATGAATTTATACTTATTTATAACCTATTATAAATCATTACCAGAATGTTAATTCAATTATTTATATATATAAAAAATAAATGTAATGAAAATACTTATTTAAATGTGATAATTTTAATAAAAATACATTAAATATCAATATAACACCTGGTTTACAACTCATGAAATGTAAGAAAATACACCCATCACAAGGCTTGACCCCAAGATGTGCACCAAAATCCCACACCACTCAAACCACCTGCATCAAAACATGGTGTAAATATATGATGTGTAAAAATAAATATAATAACAATAATAAAATAAAAAGTTTAAATATAATTTATCTCATTAATAATTTCTTATCGATAACATCATAACTTCCACTTACAAAGCCCCTAAAGTTCTTCTCGTAATCCCTAAGGGCGATGTAAGTAATGGCGGTAGTCATTGGTTATGATTCATCTAGTATAGATATTATAGTTATTTATAACATCTTTAACTTCCCCCATATGTTATTTCATTAAATATATAGTTATTAATGTTTTTATTGGTCTTGGTAAAGGGAAAACCATAGTGATACTACCTAATTTAAAATATAAAAAAATGATCCTTAGATGGAATATTTCTTCTACTTGACGCCATAGCTTCTCCCTTCCCATAGAAATTTCACACTATTGTAACATGTATTTATACTCACCATATCAATGAATATATTATAATATACACATCTTATGGTTACTTTAATTGAATATCCAATACTATTTCAAGTAATCTTATAATAATTTATCCCACCAATCACATATACATAATGGTAATATGTATACCCAATGATTGTATGTACCTAAGGACCATATATTCCCAATGGATATATATTCCCGATGACCATAACTACCAAATGAAAATATATTTCCAAATTTTATATAAAAAAAACATTATTTTCCTATATATTGACATACATAATTATATAAAATCCTACATCATATTTCCTTTCTCAACATGTCTATTATATTTTTAATGTTTTGAATTATTTTTGTAGTTATATTTACTATTATAATATTCCTGGCAGACCATGATAATGAATTCATAAAGATTGAATTCAATTTATTTACTATTTGATATATTTCCCTTTAAATTATCTGAAATTTGTTTCATTTATTTTTCTTGTAATGTATTTTATTTTTTATTTTGTGATGTAATGTTCTATACAAATGAAATAAATCAAATGTTAATTTTAACATGATATATATATAAAATGTCATTAAACATCTTATAATTATCAAATAAAAATTCATACTAAAAATATGGGGTGTTATATCCCCCCTAAAAAATTTCAACCTCAAAATTTAATTACTTTTCAAAAAATAGATGAGGGTATTTTTATACCATCACATATTATTGTTTTAACACTACTTCCTCAAACTTATGATTTCACCAAATAAATTTGACAAGGTGAGTGGTCTTATTTCATAGTATATTATCTCTAATATCTAAGATCTCTACCAATTATTCTTTATAAGAGATTACACACTCCAATTATATAGCCTCTAAGTTCATTACATTTGATGGATTTTGAATTTACTACCTCAATAGAGTCTAACAGAATATGTCTTTCACATGTGAGAGGTTTGGTCGAAATACTAATACATAAGATATGGTTCTCACATGATTAATAATCATGATGGAGTTGATGTATATAAAGAAAATATTTCCCTTATTCATGAATATCATAACCCAATTCTATATCAATATTCAAAGGAATTTATTTTCACCAACTCTGAAAAATAGAAATCAACAGAGATTATCAACATAACTCTTCTTTTAACATTGTTCTACTATAATATATTGATGAATTATTTTATCCTTCTCTATTATTTCATGGGAAATATATTGTCACAAAAACATTAGCTCTCCAATTTCATCCCAATATGTAAAAGTTCTACATATTTTCCCTTATAAATCCTTATATAGAGTTATTTAAATATTTGATTGAAAATTATTATTATATGATAACTCGACTAGTGGAATGTATTGAACCCAAACTCATTTTAAATTCATCATGTAATATTTCAATATATCTTCTAAATTATGATTTTCATTTTATATTGACCATTAGTTTGAGGATGATAAGTAGTTCTAAAGCTCAGTTTTGTATCCAATTATTGTTGAAGATTTATTTTAAACCATGAGGTTAAATTTGGATCTTGAGAAGATATAATTTGGAGTATTAACCCATTAAAACTTATAATTTTTTATGCATAACATGGAATTTTTAATTAGTGAGAAATCATCTAAAATAAAAACAAATTATACAGAATGTTTATTATAATTAACCACAACACAAATGGTTTTGTTTTTTATAGGTATTTAGAAGATCTATTATGAAATCTATGATGATTTCCTTTTATTTAAATATGGGTAATATTAAATGTTACATATTTTATTGATAATGTAAACTTTTTTCATTGAATTAAAGGTATATTAAAAATCAAAATGTATACTATGAAATCTCCCTCTTATTATTTCCCCTACATAAGTGATCTTTGATATGTACATACATATTTGTTCTTCCTATGTGAATAGATATTGAGACACATATTCATGTTCTAAATCTAAAAACACTATATTTTTCAAGGTTTCACTTTCGAATATTTTTTATATTCTTCTAGATCTCAATATCACTCTTTTGTGCCTCCTTAATCATTATTTGGATAGATGGTTGACATATAATTTGGTAAAGGTATGAATTAATGCATTTACTTAGGGTGTTCATGTATAATATATATATATATACTTATTAAGTCTATTTTAATCCACATCATGGATAAGTTATCATGACCCTTTTTTTCTTAGAGAATCATCCCCTTTTATCTTCCTAAAATGATAATATATTGAGTATTTATAATCATTTATTAACTCTAACCATATCCTTTGATTCATATTTATATTATTTTATGTGAATATATAATTTAGGATCTTATGATCAGTTTATATATCACACTTATCTCCATAATGATAATGCCTCTAAATATTTAATGAAAAAATTACCACTTCTAACACCAGATCATGTTTTAGGTAATTTGTATCTTGTGTCTTTAATTAACATGAGGTATAAGTTATAAATTTTTATTTATTTATAAGAAAAGAACCAAATAAATTGTTTTAAGGACCACTCTATATCGATATAACTTCTCCATAATAGGGTAGTATGAGTACATGTGCAGTAAACAACATCCTTCTAAAATCATTTATGTTATCTTTATATTTTTTTATCCATAGAAAATTTTATCCATTATGATTTAATGTGATTGGTTGATTTGAAAATAATGATAAATTTATCCTAAATCATGAATAATATCAAACCAATCAAAGAAAACTATATAATTCTATTATAGTTTTTCATCTTTTTCATTATTTAATTAACTCTTTCTTTGAAGGATTCATGGGTATACCCACACTAGATATTATGTGAGCCAAGAAAGATATATATTGTAACCAAATTTCATACTTACGGAATTTATAAAGAAAAATATCCTTTTTAAGGTCTTAATCATATCCCCCAAATGCTTATCATGTTCTTCCTCGCACTTGAAATATATATAAATATCATCAATTAAAATTGTCAAAAATTTATCTATTCATCTCTAAAGACTTTATTCATCAAATCCATGAATATAGATAGGGTGTTTTTATCCCCAATAACATCATTATTAATTCATTGTTCATGTCTCATATGGAAGGATATAATAGGTATATCCTCCCCTTTTACACTTAGTTGATGATATCTAGATCAAATATCCACCTTTAAGAAGTATTGTGACCCATGAAGCTGAGAAAATAAGTTATCCACACATGGTATATGATACTTGTTCTTGATCATGATCTTTATAAGCTCACTATAATCATTGAAAAGACACATTGACCCATCCTTTTTTTAACATTGAGTACTAGTGTAACGACCCGGACCCAAACAACCACCCAAACAGTGCTAAACGGGGTGGGTGTTACTACCTTAGGCGCACCTCCCAGAATGCCAAAGGCTGCTGACTAGCAGTGAGGGTCTTTATAGTTATACTAGGGAGGATACACCCTCTCAAAGGATAATAATGGTATTGGACCAAGTATAATAATAAAACTGCAGCAGAATATATGACCCAACAGACTCGAACCAGACCCGCAGAGCGGAAACACATTCAATATCAATAAATAGCGGAAGTAATAAATATAAACAACAACAGCGAAAAGTAAACACAAAAGCATGATGATCACTTATAAATACTACTGAACAAAAAACATTAATCCAAATCAGGTCATACATATCCATATGAAAAAGGGCGCTAATGGATAACCAACTGTTTCTACAAAACAAGTAAGCATGCTGAAACAGGATAGAAAGCAAAACAAAGTAAACTCCAACTTGGCAATACCTCATGGTCTTTACTAACCCCATGCGACAGATAATACAATCCATCTCCTAAAGCTGTCTTCTTTCCTACACATAAATACATAAATTCAACACGTGTCCCAAAGGGCCCGTGCAGGGTGTGAGATGAATCTCAGTAGGATACCACCCAATGATGTGTACCTAATATAAGGGCTTAAACAGGCATGCCGTTATAAGGAAAACAGCAAATAGTACGATGAACAAATGAAAAAAATCTCCAATGGTTCTCAGCAGCCACCATGGAGCGTCACCTACTTCGGCCATGCTGAAATATCTGTCATGTAACCTAGAACCATGTGCCCCTGACACTGCGTGTATTAAGTACCAATGTCCCGAAGGCACGCCGAAGAAATAGTAACCTAGAGAAACAAAAATACATGTCCTCAAATAAGTAACTGAAGGGACAACGATGTCTGCCCTCAAATAAAGTAACCAGAGGGATAACGATGTCTACCCTCGAAATAAAGTAACTGGAGGGATAGCGATGTCGTCCCTCAAAATAACGGTGAGACTCTACCCCCAACCCGATAGCCTCAACGCTATCCCCTGATGGCTCCTCACCTCCCACGTGGATTCCTAGGGAAAGCACCCCTAAACCAATAGTACCTAAACCGCAACAAAGGGGGGCCTCTACCCACACGAGTTGTCAAAAACCACCTCATCATAGATTCTATCTGTGTGAACACTACTCATAATTCCAGGTGAGTGGTAATCACCAAAATTGTACCCAAGATACTACCCCTCTGACACCTCGTGTCCCAGCGACTCTGCTAATCAAGTCTGATGGCCTCACCATCCCAATAACCTGGGCCATGCCCAACCTGACAGTCATCATACCTCAAGCTGATGCCCATGACACCCAATCTCATGGTCAGAACCACCCAAAGTAACCTGGCCCAAGACCAACCTGTGATCAGTATCACTCAAGAATATCTGGGACATTCCCAACACAACCCAAAGGTTCCTGCATATGAAATTCAACAATTAAATATATAACATATTTAAGTAGAACACATAAACAGGAAAAACAATATAAACAATTGAATTGCACTAAGCAGGTGTTGTCCCATACCATAAATGAGGTCCTTAAGATCTCCAACAATTCATATCCAAGTTCAATAAACTATACATAATAGTTTAAACATTACAAAACAATTATAACCATTTTGTCATTTCTCGGCCAAAATTCCCTGATGAGCAATGACCACTTGCCCAGCCCCACTCAAGACATATAAATAACAGTGCATACCCAAAGGCATATCATAGGTCAAATAATAGTTAAACAGACAATAACAGGTAATACAACGTCACACTAAAAAATACCCGAAAATGCGCCAAAGGTCGCGCCACCCAAAAGTATCCAAAAACAAAAAAAGAGGTATGAACTACCAACTCAAGAATTGTAGACATAGACACTTCTGATATCGATCTCCAATTCGAATCCCATCTTCGTAGATCAACGTTTTTGTGAAATCCTGGAAATTCCACTCAGATGGAAACTATGACGTATGAGGAAAGGGATCAGGAACGGAATAGGGTGCGTGGGTTGATACTTTATATTGTGATACCGCAACCACCAATGGATTGAAGAATATGTTTCGGATGAAGAATCTAGGGAATGAAAATCTTTTGGCTTCTCGGAGTGTCAAGGTCTTAAAAAAGGGAAGAATAAGGTTTTTCTAGAAAAGAGACGCGACACTCATTCATTTTAGTGAGTATAAATAAAAGAACATGGTGTGTATTTAAGGACTACACATCGTGTAGTGGCCTTTTCCGTACTCTAACTTAAGTTGAGATAGCCACACAGCTTGGTAGCTCTACACAAGTTGACACATGACTTGAACCCAGCTGGTACGTAGAGAATAGAATACACGGCGTGTCAAATAACACTGCACGCCGTGTAGTAGGAAATTCCTACACGATCATCAAATGACATGTAATCGGCAAGCACACAGCAGGTACTCACCCAACCCACACATGGAATGTACCTTAGAGTACAAGGCATGTAGTCAGGAAATTTCCATAACACCCCATATTTTCCTAGTTTTCTTAGAAACAAGTCAAAAATTCAAACGAGGTTTGGATTTTGACCTATTCTAAAAACCCAGGTTCTTACAATCTCCCCAAATTAACATAGCTCGTCCCTGTGCAATCAAACTAATCCCAGAGATGGAACAGAATATACCACCCCAATCAAGTAACCTGGAATACCCCAGTCCCAAACGATCTGGATAAATTCCTCAAGGGGATCCCCACCTTAGGAATTGCCTACCTCGGTCTCCACCCAAAAAAACTCAAAACAAGAAAATGTTCACTAGCCTGTTTTCCAGATGCATCTTCCACTCATGAAACATCGTCACCCCTGCGCCTCATTGGTGCTCCCATGTCGTTCCCGACACCCAACGTATCCTGCAACTCATTGGTGTCCACCTCCATGAGGTCCTGCATCCCAAGGATGCTCAAAATAAAACATGAAGCCATGCACATCAAGTAACCCTCATCCTCGATGCCCCGATGCCCGAAGCACCTCAAGTAACCTGCATCCTTGATACCCCGATGCCCATGGCACCTCAAGTAACTGGCATCCTCGATGCCCTGATGCCCATGACACCTCAAGTAACCCACATCCCCAATTCCCCTGATGCTACACATCTCATACATATATATAATATATCACTCACCTGATATGGAACCAATCCCACTAACTAGGATCTAGTCATTCCACAGAGATCTTGTGCATCATGTGCACTCAAAACAGACATGCCTCAGTAGGTCATACCAAAAGAAAATGAGAAAGTCACGACCAAACTCACGATGTACCTATAACCGTCGTCGGTTCACTAGCCTGATGAACCTCTATCAGCTCCACAGAGTGCACATGGCCTGAAGTACGACTATATGATGCCTGACCTCCCTGCGGTGCTGCTCCTGTCACCGGCCACTGACCCCTCAGCTAGGTCCCGCTGTCTCTATCATTTCATCCGCATGCAAATCAACCTCAGATACCCTCTCCTGGCACCGAACCTAAATCAACTCCAAATTACACTGTCTGTCCTGGTCACTACCTGCCGGCTGTCTAAGAAGGCTGCCTGTAGAACCTCTCCAGATGCTCGACCTGTGCACATGCTCGACACTTCTTCGAAGGCCTATCACACTGAGTCCGAACATGTCCTGGTTTTCCACACTTAAAGAAAACATCTGAAGAGATGTTACGAGGTGGTCTAGCTGAGTCCTTGGTCCGACTGCCCTACTGGAACTCATCTTGTCCTTGCTTCCTACTGTCTGAACCATCACCTGAAGCTATCATTCGACCAACCTAGGGATTATCCCTCTGGTTTCCCTCTTCTATGAGCACCTGATTCACTACCTATGATAATGAACCCAACCTAAAGATATTCACCTTGATCTGAATGTCGTGTCACAATCCATTATCGAAGTGCCTCACCCTTACCACATCATCACTTACCATACCCGATACAAAGCGTGACAGCTGAGTGAAAGTAGCTATATAGTCCATGACAGACATGTCTCCCTACTAAAGACTCAAAAACTCCCAGGCTCTCTTAGCCCTCAGTTTCTCTGGGTAAAAGAGCTCGAAGAACCTGTCCTCGAAGTCCTTCCATGATAGTCCCTCAGACCTGTGATCCTGAACTTTCACATCCCAATTACACATTGCTAGTCCTCTCTGCATGTAAGTCGCCAACTTGACCCTCTACCCTGGAGGAATCTTGAGCTGCTTGAAGATCATCTATATGCTTTCTATCGAGTTCTCAGGCGCTTGTGGACCACCCTCACCCTGAAAAAGTAGCAGGTTCTATGACTGGAACTCCCACGTTAGATATACCAAAGATGGCTCTATACCCTGTGCACGTCTACTGATCCCCTACAAGACACGTACCAGGCTAGCTCGAAGTTGCTCATTGATCCATGGTCTGAACACTTCCAAACATGGCTTCTATCATTCCTACACCGGATTCTGAACCTGATCTTGTTCTTGAGCATGTACCTACGACTCCTACTCTATCTACACTAGATCCTTAACTTGTTCCTACTCCTACCACCCTGTACCATCTCCTGTCTGACGCTCTATATGAGTCTCCCAAAAAGGAACACACTGAATACCATAAATGGTCAGACATCCCACATATATAACAATATATACATATATAATGGAGATAAAGAAAGCAATAAAAGGTAGAGCATAACTACTACCATTACTCTCCCCCACCACAACCATGCCCTATGGCATCTCAACCACATGGCCTCCTTACCCACACTTAATAGAGCAAAGTATCAAAAGTAC
This sequence comes from Viscum album, assembly GCA_963277665.1. Classification (NCBI taxonomy): domain Eukaryota; kingdom Viridiplantae; phylum Streptophyta; class Magnoliopsida; order Santalales; family Viscaceae; genus Viscum; species Viscum album. Next base: position 1,887,632,711 of record OY728132.1, read on the forward strand.
CTCGGGCCATGCCCGTCCTGACAACTAACATTGCATCATACCGACGACCGAGTCGCCTAATCCCGGTGATCAAAATAACCTCAACCATAGTACCTGCCTGCTCTCATAAGATCCAGACCCAAATACCCCGCCACATGAAATTTTAAAAATATACAAAGTGTGGGATAACACATTGCAATAAACAAGAAATTTTATCAGGAATTTCACCTATTAACATTTCAAGAGAACACAAAGAATATAAATTGACATTTTTTTCACATGGTATTATCACATCATAAGGAATACGTGAAGTTATGAAATTGAAATACCCCTAAATGTGCCAATAAAAAAAAGCCTTTCCATACCAGGATAAGGTCCAACTCTCCCTTACCATACCAGGTCAATGGTTACATATCAAAATCAATAACATCACACACCAAGTGAGCCACTAAGGTGGAAAACATATAAATTGTAATCTGAGAAAAGGCATACAACAATTCCCACCCATGGAAACTTGGTTCATCCCTCGTACCTGGGGCTGTAGGCGCACAGGCAGAAGCTAGAAACCTAGTTCTAGTAACAACCTATCTCTAGTCTACCATATCCCAAATAGTAAAACTAGAATAAAATAAAAGAGAAGCCTCAATATCATTAGTATCCAGAAAAACACTACTACTAAATCCCTATCAAGAATTCCTCTAATAGCACTTTATAACGACCTAGACCCGAAAATCCACCCAAATAGTGATAAATGGGTCAGGTGTTACTACCTTAGGCGCACCTCCCCAAATGCCAAGGGTTTTCGACTAGTAGCGAGGGTATTTATAGGTATAGTGGGGGAGGCTATACCCTCTTAGAGGATAATAACGGTACTAGTCTGAGTATAATAATAAAAATGAAGTGGAATAAACAATTCATTAGACTCGAACCAGACCTGCAGAGCGGAAAAACATTCAATATCGATAAATAGTGGAAGCAATGAATATAAATAACAGTAGTAGAAAGTAAACACAATAAGATACCGATCACTTATAAATACTACTGAACAATAAACATGCATCCAAAGTAGGTCATACATATCCATATGAGAAATTTCACTTATTGCTAACCAACTCTAGTTACAAAACAAGTAAGCATGATGAAACTGTACAGAATGAAAAACAAAGTAAAATCCAACTAGGCAAGACCTCAAGGTCCCTACCATCCCTATGTGACAACTAATACAGTCCATCTCATAAAGCTGATCTCTTTCCTGCACGTAAATCCATACAGTCGACACGCGTCCTGAAGGGCCTGTGTAGGGTGTGAGACGAATCTCAGTAAAATACCACCCAACGGTGCGTACCTAATATAAGTGTTTAAATAGAAATGCAGTTATAAGTAAAATAGTAAACAATACAATGCACAAATAAACACAAACTCCACTGGTCCTTAGTAGCCACTATGGAGTGTCACATACTTTGGCCAACGCTAGAATCTCTATCATGTAACCTAGAACCATGTGCCCCCTGACACTGCGTGTCTCAAGTACTGACGTCTCGAAGGAACTCCCAAGAAATAGTAACCCTGAGGAACAATGATACCTGTCCTCAAATAAGTAATTAGAAAGACATAGATGTCTTCCCTCAAATAAAGTTACCGGAGGGACAATGATGTCTGCCCTCAAAATAAAGTAACAGGAGGGACACTGATGTCTTCCTTCAAAATAACAGTGAGCCTCTACCCCCAACCCTATAGCCTCAACGCTATCCCCTGAAGGCCTATCACCTCCCACGTGGATTCCTATGGAAAGAACCCCCAAACAAATAATTCCTAAACCACAACTAACGAGGGCCTCTACCCACATGAGTGGTCAAAAACAACCTCATCACGGTGTCTATCTGTGTGCACACTACTCATAATTTTGGGTTAACGGTAATTACTAAAATAGTACCCAAGGCACAACACCTCTGACACCTCGTGTCCCTGCAACCATGCCGCTCATGTCTGATGGCCTCGCCATCCCAGTAACCCGGGCCAGACCCAACCTGATATTCATCCTTCCTCAATCCGATGCCCATGATGCCCAATCCTATGGTCAAAACCACCCAATGTAACCTGGTCCAAGCCCAACCTGTAATCAGCATCACTCAAGAATATCCAGGCCATGCCAACACAATCCAAAGGTTCCAGCATATGCAATTCAGCAATTAAATATATTACATATTTAATATGAACACATAAATAGGAAAAACAATCTAAACAGTTGAATTGCACTAAGAAAGTGTTGTCCCATACCAGAACTATGGTCCTTAAGGTCTCCAATAATTCATATCCAAGTTCAATAAACTATACTCAATAGTTTAAACAAAACAAAATAATTACAACCATTTTGGCATTCCCCAGCCAAAATGCCCCGATAAGCAATGGCCACTCACCCATCCCCGCTCAAGAAAAATAGGTAATAGGGAATACCCTAAGGAATCCCATTGGTCAAATAATAGTTAAATAATAAATAACAGGTAATATAGGGTCACACTCAAAAATACCAAAAAACGCACCAAAGGCCACACCGCCCAAAATTCTGCGAAAACACAAAAAGAGGTATGAACCACATACCTGAGACACATAAATATAGAAACGTCCAATATCGAGCTCTAATTCGAAGTCGATCTTTGTAGATATACGTTTCCATCAAATCTCGGCAATTGCACTCAGATGGAAACTTTGACGCACGAGGCAAGGGATCAAGAACGGAACAGGGTGCGTGGGTTTAGCCTAACTGTTACAATCCCACAACCAGTGACAGATTGAAGAATGGATGTCAGATGAAGAATCTAGGTAAGGAAACGTTTTTTTCCTCCCAGAGCATCATGGTCCAAAAAAAGGTAGAAGAAGGTTTTTCTGGAAAAGAGACGCGAAACTCTTTCATTTAAGAAAATAAAAATAAAAGTACATGGAATGTATTTAAGGACTATACACAGTGTAGTGGCCTTTTCCATACTCCGACCTAAACAGAGATAGACACACAACTTGGGCGCTCCACACGAGTTGACACATGACTTGAACCCAGCCGGTACGTAGAAGGAGAATACACGACATGTCAAATAAAACTACACACCGTGTAATAGGAGATTTCTGCACGCCCATCACACGACATGTACTCAAAGAGCACACGACCAGTACTCACCCAACCCATAACTGATGTGTACTTTAGAGTACACAGCGTGTGGTATGAAAATTTCCAGAACTTCCCAGATTTTCCTAGTTTTCTCAGAAACAATTCAAAAATTCAAACAGGGTCGGGATTTTGACCCGTTCTGAAAACCTAGGTTCTTACAACTAGTGTACCTCATGGTGAAGCAATTGGATGTATAAAAATTTTATACATATTCTTATTTAGATTCATATTTAATTTCACTAATTACAAATGTTCCATTCTATAAGGACCCTTTGATATAGTCATAACAATAGGTATGAGTTCAAATAGAAAATCTACCTCATAATCAATGGGAATACCATACAAATATTAGGAAATTATATCAATATATTCCTATAAAATTTTAATATCCTCATTAAAAAGTTATTTTCCTAACCATTTATTCTAAATATTCTTAATTATTTGGTATCATGACCCATATTCAATAATTAATTTCAAAATTAAATTCATAGTTATCCTTGTATTAATATATGATCATTTGATGATTAAGTATATAAAATTATATATTACTATCTTGATAATTTATAAAATTTCTATTTCGAGAGTGGAAATCTATGGACAATATTTCATTGAAATCTACTAAGAGAAAAATAACTAGATATACTAGAATTATATTCCCAACAAACTCAATTAGAAAAGTGTAATATATTTTAGATGAAATCATCACACCACTATGATTTTTCATTGATAACTCAATATCTAATCATTGAGGTGGTGAGTCAATATAATTTAAAAAATTTTAATATATAAAGGAATGTATAGAATAATAATAAAATAATATGATCATAATTATTTATTAGATAATAAGTATAACTTTCACCGCCTCATTTTTGTGATCTAATTCAAAGGTAGTGATTTTTAAGCACTTCCTTACTACATTGATTTTGAAGGTTGCTGATGTTGATATTAAACCTTACTTTGGTGCATTTATTTTTATAATTACTAAATTAATTATAATTAAAACATTGAAGTGTGGGTGGTATAATAGGTGAAAATTTTGTCTCCTTATTCATGTAAATATTTCTCTTTATATATATTTTATAAAAATATTTGAGGGAATCCTTTTTAATATTTGAAACATTTTCCCATTCCTTTGGGGAAATTTACCAGGTGATTCTTCCTATATTTTGTATATTTATTTAGTGTAATATTATTTATTCCATGAGTTTTATCTTTAAAAATTAAATGAAAATCCATTTATTTTCTTATCCTAAAATATAAAACTATAATGAAAGTCTCAAATTTTAATTTACACCTCAAGAGCACATCAAATAATGGTTTTAACGATACCAAGTCTCTCACTAATAATAATTTGTAGAGGATTTTTTTTATTCCAATAAATAATAAATTTTATTTATTTTATAGATAAATGATAATAAATAAGGAATACCTTGAAATACTTGTGAAATTTTATTGATAATAACTAATAGATTCACTCTACATCCATTTATGATTAATGAATTATCACTGCATTTTGATGAAAATATTTAATGGAAATTTTTTCTTAAAATCCATATATTATTTTGAGATAATTTATTCATTTTACCTTATATTCTTAATCAATTCCCACCATATGACTATTCACATTCCAAAAAATAAATAAGAAAAACAATATTTTGATTATCCTACCACTGAAGAACCAACATATGTTTTTTATGTTGATCCATTTATAAATAATTAGAGGTTTAAATTATCCACTGAAGGATGGTTTAGGTTTTTAGTAATAACTTAATATAGTTTGGTAAGTATATCCATAAATATTTTGACAAAAACTCCTATCCCGTTCGGTTGTTCATTGGGAAGATTATTCCAATATCCATCCAATCCATTATTCACCTTGTTCCTCCTAGTTTAAACTATTAAATATAAAAAAGGTTAATTTAAGTGATAAATAATTATATCTAATAACTAGAGTAATCAAACAAATTAAAATGAAAAATCAACCCTAATATGTCTATAACACCTTTATTTAAACATAGTAAACTTTCTGTTCAACATAGTTTTATTTTTTATTAAACTAATACCAAAAATTAGCAAAAACCCACTATGATACTAATTGATATGACCTAAAAATATCATAAATTAATTTTAAAACGTTTTATAAAATTATTCATGATTATACATAACAATACATGATTAAATCACATTAAAATAACGAAAATTATTAGTATCTTTGGAGATTAACTACTCATGTATATTACTTCATAATATAGTGAAAATATAGTCCATAATATTCTTTATTCATTATTAATTATTATCCTAATTAATACATATTATATCCTATAAAAAACCATATAAAAATAAAAGGGTGATATGATAGCCTAGAAAAGGGTAAAAAATATTAATTCATATATGATTTATCATCATATAATTAACATGTGTGAAATCGTAAATATGATAGAAATAACATGATTAATGTAATAAGACAATTGAATCATGATATGTGATCATAAGGACTGATATCATAATGATAGGTCATGGTATAAAAACATAAAATCAGAAATGGATTGTCAAAACATATACCACTGCATAAGAATATAGAATCAATAACAATGAACCATAATGACATAAAAAAGCATGGAATATGAAAAATCATATAAAATCATAAAACATGCAATGATATCTACCAAAAACATTATTAAATAATGTAGAAAACTAATAATATCATGTACATATAAACATGGTTGAATATGATAACCTCCAATACCCTATAACAGAACATTTCATGAAATATAAACTTTACCCAATGTATTGATGGTGTCAAAAACCAACTCAGGACACCCATAATCTAGGTACATGAGCCAATCCATGGAAAGGTATAAAGTATATTCCATATCTCCACAGGCTAAAAACTAGTTCTATAACATTAAAAAATACATAAATGATAATGATTATTATTTAAAAACATAAAAACATGAAACACCCCCTTATAAGTCTAGCATGACCACTATATATGCTGAGGATTCATGAATATGAATAATAAGTAGTTTCATAAATAAATAGAATCAAACATGGCATAAGAATATAATATAAACCAATAAACATGACCAAAATAATAAATAAAACCAATCCATCTCCTAAAAAATGAAACACAGTGTAAGATATAAGACCATCAAAGAAAAAAAATAGACAAAAAGAAAGAATGATGAAGTGGTTTGATACATCATAACAATAATACAAAAATTAAAACCAAACCATAACCACCTATCTCCGTGAAACATGTGAAATATATCCACTCACTGCCTCTAACAACCTGAATAAAAATTATATAAATGACCTTCCCATCCATTAAGAACCCATACCAAACCTGTAATATATGTTATAATGATAATAAATTCCTAGTAGTTATCCTCCCCACACCCATGAATAACCATTAAAAAAATCCATTCCATGTTATTTTTAAATACAACATAAAAGTAACCTTTTTTTCTTTAATTTAAATCAAGTCACATGGATCTATAATTTAATTTTTTTACTCAAGATAATCCTTTAAACCCTTTTACATTATTAATATTTAAAAACTTTTTATCAAAAGGAGGAATTTAAAATAAGAGAAATCATTTTGAAAACCTAAACATTTAAAACATCGTATTTTAAGAATAATGATGTGAACATGAGTCTTAAGAAACATTCTAATAAAACAAATACAGTATGTTAGTTACATTTTCTACATTCAAAATTATCCTATGATAATTATCACATGAAGAAAATTAACATTCTAATAAAAAATAACCATAAGATGATGATCATAAAATTTAGAACAACAACAACCATCATGGGAGCATATGGTCCATGGAAATAATCTCAGAAAAAACTAAAATAGAATCAATCACATTAGAACCTGATGAATTATTACCAACCTAACATTTTTTCTCACACTAATTTTCATCACTAAGGGGAAACATCTCTAAAGTTATGTGTACCCTTACTTAGGGACACTATGAGAGAAAAGTCATACACTGGTTCCCCATGTGAATAAGGATATACCACTAAGCTACTCTTGATCTCTAATGACATGAAATGGAGGTGAGAAATAAAAATTAAATGTGGATCACACACACACACACACACACACATATATATATATAATAACCACAATCAAATCACACCCTCACATAAAAACACCCTCTATAGAATCATCCACCTTTTTTTATTAAGAAAGAAAGTATATAAAACATGTCCCTCAATCGGGAAAATTTAATTTACTTACACAAAATTAGCCTTACCATACCTTTTAAATAAACATAAGAAGAGGGAATGATTCAAGGGAACATTTATTTTGGGAAAACATATTTTTAAAAGTTCCAGTAAAACCTTTGGAATATCATTTTAGAAAGTAAGTTATGAAAATTCTCTTTTAAAACTAAATCACATAAACATCATCAAGTATATTAAATAACTAAATAATACATAATGAATTTAAAGGAACATAAGAAAACCCACAATTTTGAAGATAAAACATTTAAAATATTTTTTAAACTAAAAAATATATCATTGGCTTTGAAATTTAATTTAAGGACCACTTTATCATTTATTCAAACACTAAGTATTCATGGTTGCTTGAATATATATATTTGATCATTTAAAAGTGAGGGAAAAAATCATTTTTATCCAATGGCTATTGAATGAAAATTTTATTCATTTGAAAATATCAATAATTACACTTAATACTATCACAAGATTCCTAAATCATGGGTTAAAATAATCAAGAAAATTATACTTTTAAGATTAAAGATTCAACAATAGAGAAAAACTACATCAAATAATCGCTTTCACTATCTAAGGTTTTACCCCACCATAAGCAGGTATAAATAACCCTTAAATGATTAATATGAACCCTAAGACATGAAAACCCCCAATTATAAATCAAGTAGTAACAAACCCTAGGTTTAATTGACTATATTGGGGGATGAAACATGGAGGGGAAGAGGAAGGAGAGGTGAGGAGATTCTGATGAACATACCTTAAAACCCATAATAAAATCATGAATAAATCCACAGGAGAGATGGAAGAGAAGAAGGAGCTAAGGGAGACAATGCATATAGGAGTCAAGGGCTATATGGGAAGAAAAAAGGAGGCTATGGTTGTTAAATTGAATAAATTGAAAAATAGGAAAATCAAAAAATTAAAACCGGGCACAAACACATCATGAAATTACTTCCTTACTATAGTGTTCTTCACTAACCAAAGATATAAAGAGATGTGGTAATTCTACCAAGGGTCCCCCCAAGGATATTTCATGGTGTGGTATTACCTCCACAAAGTGACTACCCAAAGAAAATAGACCATTATGGAATTACACCCATGGGGCATGGCATGAACTATTCTAGGACTCAAAATTTTAGACCTAAGGACTCATTATAGCATTACCACCTTTGGTCATGGTGTAACCCAATATAGTCCAAAACTGTAAAATGTACTAAAAATACAGAAAAAATGGTATTAAAAAATTTAAATAAAATAATAAAAAATAAGGTTCACGATGTGATAAATATCCCCACCATAATACTTTATTCCGTAAAAAAATTTATTTAGAAAAGGTTAATCCAAGGATAAATGAGGTTTAACTTCCTCAATATGTCTTAGATTCAAATAAAAAAGGGAGACCATGAAAAAATTAAGATTAATCATAATAGACCCTAGAATAGATTAATAATAAATAATCACATCTAAACAATCAATAACCAATTTTAGGTTACATTTTTATTGGGAAACTAAATACTTTATTTATAAGACATACATAGATACCTCCATAAGAAAATAAATAAAAACTCGATAGAAAAGAGATAAACTATGGTGGTATACCCACTATATTTATATTTTCTCTAATAAAAAATATTCTATATAGATAATCAATTAATCATAAATTTTTTTATGCATAAAAGACTCAATATGATTAATGAAATTCATAAAATCTTTAATAAATAGGTTCCTACATCACCCAAGTGAATAAAACATAGTGAAAAAATAATCCTTAGATATAACCACTATTAAAATCCACATATCAAAATAATTTAAAAATATTTCTTCAAGATAAAATAGTTTTTGAATGCCACTCCAACAAAAAAAAAATTATCTAAAAAAATTTTATGGAGAAGGAAAGAAAAAATAAGAAACAACTCGAGAAACCACTACACTAGCATCAAGTTTTGCTGGATGAACATAAGGATCCTCTGAAAGGGTAAATATTTCTCTACATATCTTAAGAAAATCTCCTCTATAAAACCTCTATAGATGACCTGAACAAATATTCCTAACAATTAGGATTCTTATGACCCAACTTACCACACCATTGACACACCAATGTGTTACTCCCAAAAGAAGGTGATGAAAAGAATTAGGATAGACTCTCAACTCCACCACCAATCTGACTAGAATCAACCCACCTCAACTTTAATTTACAATAATTACCATTAATACTCCTAATAATAGAGAAATTATTGACCACCTCAAGAACTCCATCAATGATCACCTCAATTATAATGACTTATTTCACCACCTAATTAAAAATGGTTAAAAAAAAGTTTAATATATACAATATAATACCAAAAAGAAGATATCTTATAAATAATCTAGGATTTAAAATAATCATCAAAGGAAGTATTAGTAGGAAACAAAAATAGTTTAATGAAATAAAAAACATACTCTAATATCATATGATCAGTATACAGAAGGAAATAAGACTCCATATCCCTATAAACTTTCATGGAATAATGGAAATATAATTGGATGAATTAAGAATTAAATCTGTCCCAGGAATGTTTATTCTATGGATCAGTCTAAAAAATTGACTTCCACCACATTTAGATTATACCCATTGAATATAAAGGTTACAAAAATAATCTTAAGATGACCAGAGATCTGAAGAAGGATGATGACTTTTTTAATATCCCATAGTTATTCTTCCACTTCATGGGAATCTAGATACTCATAGAGGAGCTGATGATTCAAATTCCGTAACACCAAAACATGATATCTAGGTCGATCAATTAAAGGGTTCACATGCAGATAATCACCCATATATTCCCCTTTTAAATACATCAAGACATTGTGGAGGCATACTCTAAAATAAATAAATAAGGTAACTAATCAAAACATGTCTCAAAATTCAAAAAATCACAAAACGAAACACCAAAGCTTTATGAAACCAAATACCAAGATATCAGTAGAAATACAATGAACTAATATCAATATATCTAAATAAACCCACTTAAATTACATTTTGAAAATATATATAAACTAACATTGTCTCAATAACACAAAAACATTTTACCAAAATCTCCCAATGATTTTCCAAACGATTTCACATAAAAATACGTTTTTAATTTCTAAAATTCATCATGTAAATAAATTTCAATTCCCCGATAAACTAAATATATTTCATTTCATTTACGAATTCCACTTTATTAATTTTCCAAATATCAACTCTTACCATTAATTTGTTTTTTATTGAAATGAATTTATATAACCAATCCAAATAACATAAATGCATCATAAAAACCTCTGTAAATTCACAAAAATTAGTAAAACCCATAAAAAACCAAAAAGAAGTAAGGGTTAAATATAAAATTTTTAAAAGGGGTTAGTGGATGTGAATGGTTTGGACACATGTTATGTAAGACCATCCTCCAACCATGAAACCACCATAGGGGGATTCAAAGAATGATTTTCAAGGGATCTAAATAGTTTGTCAGACTGTGAAAGCTAATTGTGTGGTTATAATTCTTATCCAATTTCACCTAAAAACATTAAAAAACACCAAACTAACACATATAACCTTTTTATAATTCAAAAAGTATCAATATAATCAAAATACACAAAAGAAAGAATATTTTTTTTAAAATACCAGATTCAGAACCCAAATTCCCTTGATAACTTGAGAATTCGATCATAAAAGAGTTAGCTAGACTCTCCCCACACCCACCCATCAAGTTACAAATTTAATATATCTAATATACCAACACTTTCTATATAAAAACCAGGATTTGATAATATTTTTTCACAAACCAATATGGGCTACCATTGATTCAAATACCTAAGCCTACCTATAACAAGTCCTGAAGGGAATTCCCGACCTGTACATTCTATAAACTAGTTCCAGGGAATCAAACACTATATAAGTGGGAATAATTTAACATAATAGACTTGAAAATGCACTAAAAATCCTCTATAAGTACAACAAGACCATTATATATATCATAGTACCATTAATAGGTATAATTATATATTTTATAAATAAACAGAATAAAAAATTTCATGAGAGCTTAACATAACCCAACAAACATGACCAAACTAAAAAATGAAACTAATCCTTCTCATAAATAATTGGACCCAACATAAGATAAAATACAATAGATAGAAAAAATAGACTTAAATAAGGAAAAATGAAGTTGTTAGATACAACTGAATAACAATACCAAAATAAATGAAAAACTATAACCACCCATATTCAAGATCTATGTGAAACATCTCCACTTTTTTTATATAAAAATTTAAATGAAAATAAGATAAAACTGAATCTATATGAAACTCATAATAATAATGTAATGTATATAAGTGTGAGAAAAAATTTCCATGTAGGTATCCTCTTGAAATCCCATGAACAACCTTTGAAAATAATTCCATTTCATGTTAGTTTGAAATACATTTTAATTTTAAATAAGCAACATTGATCCATTAAATAAATTCACTTTTTACTCCAGATAATTCATTAACCCCTTTTAACATGATTTATATTTAATTTTTTTTTGAAAATATGGAAATTAAAATAACAGAAACCATTTTGAAAATCCTAACTTTGAAAAAATCAAGTTGTAATAATAAACAAGAGAATATAATCCTTAATCTGATTTCACAATGAATTAAATAATTATAATAAGTGATTGATTTTTTTTTAATTTTAAAAGGAAACAATGATAATTATCATTTAATGAACTAAATGAAAAGATAAATGCATAATAACCATAAAAAAAGATAAAAAAATTAAATAATCATAAATATCATGGGATATTGGATCCCTTGATTTAATATCATTAAAAACTAAAATAGAATCCATACTATTGGTTCCTGATGAGATCTAATATCTATAACACTCAATCTCACTCTACTAAGCCCAACTAAAGGTAAAACTCACCAATGTAGGGACTACCCTAACATGGGGCCACCAGAATAGAAAATTCCCACACTAGTGAAATATATGTATCATGATATTCCAACCAGATACTTATTGACTCCCATTTCATGAAATAGAGGTTAGAAATCAATATGACATGTGAAAAATATTTTTACTTAATAAAAAACAATCAAATCACACCAACACCTTATAACAATCTTCATAGAAGAAACCCATTTTCAGTCCGGAAATAAAATATATAAAACATATTCCCCCTATGGGGAAAGTTTTATTTACTTAAACAAAATCAACCTTAAATCATATTTTAAACAAACATAAGAAGATACAATACCAAAAAATAATATTTATTTTGGTAAATCCTATTTTAAATGTGAAAATTGGTCCTTTGGAACATCATTTTAGAAACCAAGTCATGAAATCTATCTCTTAAAACCTATTCACATAAACACAATCAAGAATTTTAAATAACCAAATAATACATAAAAACTTAAAAGGAACCCATGAACATAATTATTTTTTAAGGTAAAACCTTAAAAAAACATTTTAATAATAAAACATATCTCTTTGGATTTGAAATATGTTTTAAAGAGGAATGCAAACATTTTTTACAACACTTAGTTTAGATTATAGCTTGAAAATAGAATTGAGAATTTAAAAATGAGATTTTTTTGTATCTAATGAAAAATGAATGAAAAACAAAATTCGTTTGGAAAATCTCATTTATTACACCTAATACAATAATAAAATGTTCAAATTAAGAAAAAAATTGGAAATAAATTATGGTTTTAAGTTTATAGATTTTTATATGCAGAAAACCTACCTCAAACCATTACATTCACAATCTGATGTGTAAGTCTACTACAAAGTGGTAATAATAACCCTTAATGTATCAATATGAAGCCCAAGACAAGAAAAATAAAATTAAAAATAATATAGAAGAATAATAAATGTCACCATGACCATATTAGGTAAATAAATAGGGAGGAGAAGAAAAAATGAGAGGATAATATTAGATTCAGATGAACTTACCTTGAAGAAACATCATCGAATCTTGAATAAATCTCTAGGAGAGCTTCAAGAGTGGGAGGACCAAAGGGAGACAATTGCTGGATGAGTCAAGGGTTAGATGCAAGGAAAAGGGAGGATAAATGGGTTAAATTTGAGAAAGGCTAAAATAAAAAAACCGTAAAATTAAAACTAGGAATAGAAAAATAACATAATGAATCACCTATTGTGGTGAAACTAACCCCCCAAAATCCAGAAATAACCATTGGGATTGTACACACGGTTTGTGTAGGGTTAGATTGAAATGCAACCTCAACTTCATGAGGTGAAAACCCTTTGAAAACAAGTTATCATGGATCAAAATGAATGGGTCTTAGTAGAAACTACTTTTGGCCCTCAATTTTGTAACCTCAGAACCAATCACGACATGAACTCCCTTGGTTGCATTGTGACCCACTATATATAATTCATAACTACATAATGCACCAAAAATCATGAAAAATATGGAAATTCAAGAATTAAAATAGAAATCAATAAATAAATAAAATAATAAGAAAAGAAGGGTCGAGGTGTGAGAAAAGTTATATATAATTTTGGTATCACCCACAACATAATGATAAATACTTACACATATATTCTAAATAAAAACTACCAAACATGAATTAAAATAATAACTTTATTAACCCATGTAAATAAAATGGGTTATATAACATTTTAATGTGGTATTTCATAATAAGTAATCAGAAATTGAATCACATGATGTCTAGAATTCAATCATACAAAATAAACATAAATTGAGAGAATTTTAAGTGAAAAACATGGAACATAGTATTCATATATGATGAATCTTTTATATAAAGAGATGTAAATAGAAAATAAATCATGAATAGAGTTTTAATAACATTCCAGTTAATTCTTTATAAAAAAATATGAAAGTAACGTTTAAAATCATATTAAAAAGGTAATAAAATTAGTTTGAAACGTTATTTTAATAATAAAATCCCAATATTTAGTCCTTAAAATTAAATAATTTTAATGTATAAGAAACATGGAGATAAAAGTAGAAAATGATATAGAAATTGAAAGTATTTATTTTTATCATTTTTATAATGTTTTGAAATAATCCCACATAGATGCAAAGAATATAAAATAATTTTTTCAATAGAATTAAAGATAAATAAGAGAGGTTAATAATAAAATAATTTTTTAATATTAAAAATAATCAAAATAGATATTTTTAGAAAGAAATAATATGAACATTAAAGATGAATATCCATAATAAAGAGTGTAAAAAGTATTATTTATAACATTTTATTTTATAAGGTAGCAATCAATTTAAAAGGATATTTTGATAAGGATATTTAAACTCACCCTCCATCTACCCATAGAAAATACAATATGAGTCATTATGTGGGTAAATTTTACTCAACCTCTAAGAAAGTAGTTAAGTAAGAAAAAATGTGACTCAATGAATGGAAATTAAGTCAAGAAACGCTGTTACATAGATCCATAATTTCTCAAACATTATCTGGATCTATACATCATCAAATTAGGTTTATTATTCCCCTATATCAAAACCTTATTTAAACATATTTCATTTAAAATTAACTTATGATAAATATTTTTTACCCTTTTAATAGTATTTTAAAATTTATAGAAATCATTGATTGTTAATAGTTTCAAATCATTATTGATCAGTTTCAATATAGTGGGTTTTGTCTTTAATCCCTACTCATTGGCTCATAACCTCTATAAAATGAATTTAAATTATTTAAATATGTTTCATGATTCTTTTGAGTTCTATTATTTTTATAGATGTTACTGAAAATACCCGTAAAGAACTACTTTAAATTTTCAATTTTTAAGATTATTAAATCAATAAAAAAAGTCATATTATTATTAAATATACTTATATATATTAGAATTAAATAATAGAAAAAATAACCTAAATTCATTATTAATATCACATTTTTATAAAAATTTTAATTTTTTGTAATCATTGATAATGAAAATGTTATAACACCATTCACATAGGTGGTTAATCCAATCCCAAAACAAATAAAATATATTATAATGAATGAGAATAAACTTATTTTATTATAATATCATTATAATATAATTATAATGTTTTTATTTAGATTAAAAACTATGATAAATAATATTAAATAAGTGTAATTATGAGAAGAAAAAAATAATATATGATGTTATTACTTACTATATAGAAACTTAACCACCTTTAAAAACCTTATTTGGTTTAAAAGGATTTGGGGATCCTTATTGAGACCAGAATATTCAAAAAAAATTATAGTATTTTAGAGAGATAATTTATAAATATCTTGGAGATGAAAATGTAGGATAAGTGGTGTTTGATGTAAGTGGAGTAAAACCCCTTTTATAGATGTGTATAAGTAGAACATTTGTAAATAACCTTTCCTTAATGTATAAAGAATGAAGTTGTTCAAGGAAAGTGACTAAAAAATGGAAAAATGATGAGTATAATACATTAAATGTCTCATAAAATCATTCAAGTTATAAGGTTTTGAGATGTTTTATCACTTTAATCTTTATTTTCTCTATTTACCTGATTTTAACCATTACCTTTGTTACTCACTTTTACCTGGGTAAATTGTTTTTTTGCTAAATAAAATTATCCTTATTACCTAATTTGGACATGATGATTTCAAATATGAATTTAATTTTACTAGATTAAATTTTTAATAGTGAAGAAAATATATTTTAAATGAAATGATTAAGGTATAAAAAATATTTAAAAAAATATAATATTAAACATTAAATAATTTTATTCTTAATTATAAGAAATTAATAGACATTCCATTAATTCAGATTCATTTATCTATATAAAAATAATATATTTTATTAAAATAATTCTATAAATGTGAAATTTTTAATAAAAATTCATGCCATAGAAAAATACTCATAATAATTCAAATAAAATTAATATTTTTTAAATATAATTTACCACATTAATAAATTCATGTTGATAACATGCTAAAATTTACTTTATAATACACTCAAGATCGCTGTATAATCCCCCAAGATGAGATAAGAAATGGTGGTGGTCATAAGTGGTGATTCAAATAGCATGGATCTCATAGTGATTTCCAAAAGATTGAATTTCTCCAATAAGATATTTTTCTCAATCCATACTTATTGAAGTGTATCTTGAGATTAGTTAAAGGAAAACCAAGTTGATTCCACCGCTATTCAATGAATAGAAAAATGGGACACATAATGAAGAATTCTAGTAATTGATTCCATAACTTATCATTTTATACCTAAATTTCACAATGTGGTTACTCATATTTATAATCACTACATGATAAACTACAATAGAACATTCATATATTACGATTACTTTAATTTATATCAATACTCTTTTAACAAATATTTTAATAATTTATCTCATAAATCACTTTCACACAATGTTTATCCATATAACTAATGGTTGTATATACCCAATGACCATACATTCACAATGACCATATGTTTCTAGTGACAATATATGTCCGATTACCATGTTAAAACATATTTACTCATATATATTTACATAAAAAAATCTCTAAAATTATTCATACTATTACTTACTCAATATATATACTATTCTTATACGGTTTTTCATTGTTTTCACTTTTATATTTAGTGGTACGATATCAATGGGATTCCATGAGGAAGAATACATTAAACTTAAATCTTTTTATTTACTTATGGATATATTCCTCTTTAATATTCATAATTATATATCTTTTATATTTATTTAATTATATTTTTTTATATGAGTCATAATATTCTTTTTAAATGAAGTAAAAAATATGTTCATTTTAGAATGATATTTCATGTAAGTCAAATCACTAACACATGAAAGTTATTGAAGGAAAATTTATACTAAAAAAATTGGGTGTTATAATTTTTTTTCTGCTATAATATTATGATAACCCTTTATTGTTTCTCATTTTATTCTCCAAAAATAAATCTCCTTCTAAATCATGGATTTCTTTCTTATTTCATCTTTCCTCTAATGTAGAATTTCTATATGTCACCTTAGTAAATATAACACATTCATTCTCAGATTTTTGCTTAATCTTTTTCAATATTTCTAACAATACTAGAAGTATGAACACATATTTTTTAATTATATTTCCAACTCGATTACATAATTCACATTTATTTTTAATAATATTTGAGTTACCTTATTTCGAACACTTTTAATGAAATCTTACATCTTTAATCTCATCAGTGCCACAAAATTATTCTGTTAAACAAGTCCTTCTATTTATTTTCTATATTCACTCACTTTTTGGATCAAACTTATCTCTATTAATAACATCACTCATGTGTTGTTTACAATATTATATTATGTGTTCTTTTATACCCTAGTATAAACATATTCTATTTTTTCTGGTGAAACATCTTCTTTAGTCTTCTTTGGTGTATTTTTATCTCTTTCTTTTATCACATACCTTAATTTGATCTTATCAACATTTTTATTTTATTTACTCCAAAAATTTTATGATCACTTTTTCTTCAATATAATTTTAATCCTTATTGGTATATATAATCCAAAATTATTTATCATAATGAATACTTTTATTTAATATTCCAAAAAATATTTCAAGTATTCAAATTTATTAGAGATGCATATATTCTTACCATTATTATTTTTCAAACTATACATAAACTTAGAATAATTTGTGTTTAATTCAGATATACCCCCGTAATATAGGCTATGTATGTCCTATATAAATTGACCAATTAATCTAATAATTATTTTCTTTATATCCAAAATTTTCACAACATCGACAATTGTTAATGGAACATGATTGTTTTTAAAAGATATTGGAAAACATTAACACATTGATAATTGTATTCAAAAAAACTATCCAGTTGACCATATTTTGTGGAATTTGTTTTTCTCACATAGTTATTTTACTTATAGGTGGGTTTTAATCACTTTTATTAATCCATATTTATCTTTAATC
Organism: Viscum album; assembly: GCA_963277665.1. Taxonomy (NCBI): domain Eukaryota; kingdom Viridiplantae; phylum Streptophyta; class Magnoliopsida; order Santalales; family Viscaceae; genus Viscum; species Viscum album. Next base: position 1,887,651,024 of record OY728132.1, read on the forward strand.
ATCTTTGAAACCGGTAATATTCATATAAACAATTTTAGAAAAAAAAACAAAATTTACCTCTATTTACATTAAGCCTACAATAGATTTTTGTATAAATAATTTAAATCCATTAATACCCATGGAATGAGTTATTTTATAATAAATACTGTCATCAAATTTTATATTTATAAAAAAACTTTTCTTGTACAGAAATAATGATTCATCTTAATCTTCTTCCAAATTTTTCAATTATATTTCTACCTTAAGATACCTCAAATTTAGTGTTTTATTATCATGATTAAATTATTCCCCTATTTCTTCACATTATCTTCTTAATGACCTAAACATTTATTTTTTGTTTTTTAAGCATTTTATCCTTTTTTAAGAAGGAATTGTTAATAATTTTGAATATTTTTATAAGATCTCAATATTTTTTGAAATATATTCTTCAAATTAATTTAAATTATTTTATAGATTTTGTTACATATAATGAACAACTTATCTTACATTATACACGACACCTCATTTATATTTTGTTGCACATAACATCATTTTTTTGATAACTTGTGTTACATACATAGCTGAGTCGTACTGGACAACAATATACTATTAATATAATTATTTATTATGATAGTTATCACTTATCCGTTACAATGGTGGAAATGAATAATAATAAATAAAATATAAAAATATGGTTTAAAAATATTTATAAAGTTAATTCGTTGGTTTTAAATCAATTATAAATTAAAATAAAAACCAATTGAATATAAAGGAAATGTTTTTATAAAAAAAATTTACATGCCCAATGGATTTTTATATTAATAAATTAAATTAATAAATATTATTTAATTAACACTAATCCTATGTGTTTTTTGGGACATGATATAAAAATAAATCTAATTTTACACATAAAAAAGTTTATTTTTCTAAAGGCAGTTTTACTACCTTTTAATAAATGATATGTTTTAAAATTTTTTTTTGACACTTATAAATTTAACTTGACAAAATAATATTAATTTTTGAAATATTAATGTAAAAATTATATTACAGTGATTTTTTTATTTTTCTGAGAGGTTTCATTTTTTGGGAATAATGATAATATAGAATTTTATTTGAAAAATGAATTTTTATATAAATAATTTATAATTTTAAATTATATTTTAAATTATTTTTAAATTTAAATTAAATATATTATTTTTCTATTAATCTAATAGAGTTCATTTAAATCAATTACATGTTGAATTTTTATATAAAAACATAGTAATCTTTTTGAACATTTTCACTTCAAAAACTCGCTTTCATGTTGCGTCTGCGAGATTAGTTTTAAATTAAATTATACCACTTATGTGGATTGAATTTTAAAAAATAGATTTCATATTTGGAATCAGAATTATTTATAATTTATATCAAGGTCTATTTATTTTATTACCAAAAATATTGGTGAAGAAATTAAAATTAATTACAACAATTAAAGTAAAATGAGTTTACTTAGTGGTTAAACATTAATCTTAAGGGAAAAAATGACCTAGAAACTTGTTAAAACCTATTTTATGAACATATTTAGACAATATAGAGTATTTTATATTTTTTTTCAATATTGGTGTATAATTATGCATGTTATACCTCCCAATAGTGTTTTCTTTTTAGTATTTACAAGAATGTCACTCGTCCACTATATAAAGGTACTCACTCTCTCTACTTATTCACAACTATAAATACTATTGGATTGTAAAAAATATGACCAAATAAAATCATAAATTCTATAATATCATATTATAATCTTTACTTTGGGAATATAGAAAATCAAGGAAGACCTTTGGTCCAAACCCAAAGGAGTTACATGAAGATGAGTTATCATTCAAAAACATAAATTTAACTTTTGTTTAATTCTCCACCCAATTAAATTAATATTATAACATTATTATATAATAAAATACATATAATTAATATAATAATATGTTTTATTGTTTAGTTTATGACATAAAAACACACATACTTTCATCTATTGAGTTACAAATCATCATTCGTATCACAAAATAATGTTGCTCATTTTTTATTTACCACCTATCATGGTTGGGAATTATGATGGAAATACTGTTTATATATGATATTTATGATATTTATAATATAATAATACCTCTTTAGTAATTATATCATATAAAACATTTTTTACATTCCATACCGTGGTTGATACGATAACATCGCTAATGTGTATGATGAACTACCGCCTCATGAATCGATGTGAAATTTTTTTCACTAACATGTTAAATTGATGATAATAATGGTAAATATAAGAAATATATAATATATACAATAAATATTTATGATATTAATTATATAATTTTCTTTCTATACATATAATATATAATTTTATTCTTATTTTTTCACACTTTGAAAAGTGATAACAATGTTTTTAGATGTGTGGACTACCTCCTCATCGAAGTAATGTGATTCTTATTTTTCATCACCACATCTAAAGAATGATATATATAAGTATATAAAATTATATAATATGGTATTTATGATATAATTATAATTATGTAAAGATAAATGTTACATACCTTACTTCCATAATTATTATTGAAAAATGGGAGTGTTACTCATGCGCAAATATGACCAACCGTCTCCATGACTATAATGTTGGTTCATTTTTAAAAAACTATAATGAATATTATTTTCCATGTATTATTTTTTGGATTTGTTTGGATTATTTTTTATATCAGGAATAGAGACTACATGCGATTATGAGACCTTGTGTGGCCAAAATAATTGTTTGAAATATATTAAATATATTAAATAGAACACACATGAAATTTTCCAAGAAAATTAGAATAAATTATAAATAGGGGCCCTGATCATAAATCCAAGGGCACCATTGAGTTTAGAACATGGGTTTTACCAAAGGCATGAAATAACATATTTCGGTGCAGGGAGTTTGTGTAAAAGTTGTTGTGGGCTTAAAATGAATAAAATAATTAAATAAATTATTTTATTTTTATTTCATTGACACAATTACTGATGTGTTATTAAGAAGAATATTATAGTGGAATTATAGGGTTATAATCATAACCCTAGAGCTATTGGAGGAACCTTGGAGAGAGTGTTGGATGATCTCTCTCTGGGAAACATCAACCGAATATAATATTAGTGATTATTGTGGAACATGGTTCAAAGATATTTCCAATGACGATGATGTCACCTCTTTCTTCATCAATGATCAATCCATCTTCAAGGTATAACATTGTTTGATTTGGAATTTTTTCCCCATTTTTATTTCAATGACGAACGTGAATCAATCTTCCAACAGATTGATTCATGGATCAGTCATTTTGTGGGATAGAATTATAATGGGGATTTTATTGGGATAAATTCTGTGTGATTATTTAATTCTTCATTATCATTATAATAGAGATGGATCAAGGACAACATGAATATTAACATAGGCATTTTCATTTTCTCCCCTTTTTATTCATTCAAATCATAAATTCCTTATTTGACCTTTAGTTTGATGTATTATGTAATATCTAATGTTGTGCATCCATTTTTTGGTGTAGGTGTTCAAAATCATAGATTCAGGATCGACATGATGTGGAAGAGGTGCGAAAGTGGTAGTTGCAAACAGATCAGACTGGATTGGAAGCCCCTAATATTAATTAAGGCATGTGAGTTTTGATAGGATGAAAAAATATGTTTTGTGAATGGATTTAAAGTCTGTATTCCTATTAATGGACATGGAAAGGTTTTATCAAAATAAATCCATTATTTCTGGTGAGTTTGAGGCTGTATTTTGAGGTGACGGTGGCATGATCACACATTGAATGAAGAACCAGGGTTTCTCAAAAAACCCAATCCACAAAACATGTAATACGGGATTAAAAGACATGTGGGACCCTCCTAGTTGCGGCTAGGGTTTTAAGAGAAAGTTATGGATCAAACAACATTTGAACCTGTGACATGGTGTGTGACCACTCTCCAAAGGTTGAGCGTGTACCTTTTTGGATACACTAACATGGACTGCAATACTTGGGCACGATAATGTCATGTAATCCTATATAGTCATAGCTTTTCTAGGAATACATAGGCATACCTATGTACTAGTACCCAAAATGAAATACATAGGTAGTCACCCGTAGTGTACTGTTACATAGACACAGACACAATCTGTTTACATGTGCAAGACTCCGGGTTTAAGGGACATGGAATGTACTCCTTCTACACACCTTGTAATCCATTAAAGTTGTCTTGGATCCCTTATACTATATATATTGGAGATGTTTCATTATGGTTCATTCCACATATCTATTACCTGGGGTCAGTATAGAATCACCTCCTACACACAGGAAAACAATCACTTTATCATGACTAATTGGATATAGTTGTTGGAATCCTCTCGTGAGGCTGAGAGTGAGATCCTCTATTCATCTTCATTACCTAGGTAGAGTTCATGGTATTGTCGTGACCAACAATATACAAACAACAATCCTCTACATAGTAGGTTAATCTAGATTGTGTTGTTGGTATACCCCATGGCCTTAGGAGTGATCCTCATCTATGTATCATCTCTCTTTAGACTCTTGATGTATACATATTATGGAGAGTCCTGATGATATGTACATCTTAGAAAAATGATTTCTATGATATCTGACTCGAGGAGTGTGTTCTCTTAGATGAATACTATGTGGAACCTTTGAGTTGGAATCCTAGGCTATCATTATAGTGGTGAATTACCTTTAGTATGGATATACTTTTTGAGTATTTATAGAGCTAATATTTCCATAATTTTTCATATGTATTTTAATGATTTAATACCTTCCAATTTAATGGTTTGAGTTTATTTCCTTCATTTTTTTTATTTTTGATGTGTTTTAGGATAAAATATGAAAATTTCTTAATTCTATAATTGTTATATATTTTTATCACTTTATTATTTCAATAATAAAATTTAAAATATTGATCCAATTTGAGTGATTAGTTTTTTGTAGGATTAATTTATTAGTATGATTCAACTTGTGCTTCTAGACTAGGAGCTGATTCAAGCATCCAAATGCCCTAAAAATCAATCAAGTTGAAAAATTATTCTGGTTGATAAAGTGGAGACAACATTAGTATATGAATAATTACTTGAGCTATGAAACTTTAATTGAGGTGATTATAACTATGTTTGAAATATGATTCTAAATTTATTTTTTACATTTAATAATCATGAAGATATACTCCCATTAATTTATCCATTTGATTCTCCAATTAGCAAAAACATTTATGAAACATTTATCCATAAAGAGTGTGACACATTAATTGTGTCATGAATTATTTTTGCCTATTAAAATATTATTGAAATTTGGAGTGTAAATATAAAAATCAATTACTCATGAATTATAATAAGGACCCATGGAGTGATTCATCTAGTTGGTGTAAGGAAGAAGATATTTTTTTAGAGAATAGATCTTGGAGGATAAATTTTCTGCTTTTCTTTTCAACTAATTTATTCTTCATAGTTTTTAATGAATTATTATTTCCCATTATTATTGGTTACTCATACCATGGTGTTGTAAAATCAAGAGTTATTTAGGAAGGGGAGGTTTTTTATTTTTTAATTCTTGAGTTCTTGTACTTTATTAAATAAAAATTCATTATCTTTTCTAAGAGGTTAGTTTCAATTTATAAGAGTTTTTTATTATCAAGTATGATCATATTTGTTTTTTTATTATATTTATATCTTTTTCTTGGGTAAATAATCATTATCTCCCTTCATAGGGTTCAAGTGTATATACTATGTAATTGATCAAAACTTAGTGGTTAAGTAATCAATGATTGTTAGCACGTATGGGAGAGGGTAGCAAATATTCATGATTTTTTAGGATAAACAAAACCCGATTAGGTATTGACTAATTTAATTGATGATATTTTATAAAAATATATCACAAAAGGAAATATATTAGACCAAAATAATATCATGGAATGTTTTTCTCCCACCTTCACCATTTGACCAAGGGTGTGAGAGGAAGCGATCGTGGAATCTCATTTTATTCGACTTGGCAGAATATGATTAGATAAAATGGATCTAGGATAGTATTGAAATTAAAAAATTGACCCTAACCTAATCACCCTACTCATATAATATATTTCAATCACTTTTATTTCCATTTTTTAAATCTTTTTATTAATTTATTTATTTTATTTCATCTATTTTGTTTGTTTCCAAAACCAAACGATTTCAAAAACACTCCATATTTCCTCTAATTAAAAGAGAACAATTATTTTCTGTGAACTCTTATTTAAGAGAATACCTCAGGTTAATCACTAGAATATAATTAAGTAATATAAAAAAATATTTTTCCACACCCCTTGATAGGAACACATTAAGTATATTTGGATATTATTGTTATATGCAGTGTATACATATACCTATGCAGAGCTGATAGTTACTCTTTTATTACATGATTTGTGGGTCAAGGTGTCTTATTGGGTATTATTATACTCACCCATACATGGTATTTTCCCACATGTGTTGTGTCTTATGTAGATGATCGAACTTTTGAAAAAGTTCCAGAGTTTTTTGGACCAAGAAGTGATTTGTGAGACCAGATAGACTGAGGTGTGTTCCTTTGGTATCTCGGAAGCAGTCCTCATATTTAATCTCTAGGCTGTACTTGTTTTTAGAATCTTTGTGGTGGGATTTTATTTAGCCTGGTGTACTTTCCATTACTTCTTTCGTACTTTGGTTATGGGTTTTAGTTTATATGAATGCATGGTTGATCAATTGTTTTTATATTTCTACATTGTATGGGCTTGGTGATGTGTGCAAATGTATAAGTAGATAGGTCAAGGTATCTAATGTTAGTGATATTCCTACTTAATTCTAGTCACCAACCCATGGGCTATTGGAGGTGAGATTGGGGAGTCATGGAATGGGTCCCATTTGGATGGTTCGTGAAGGAGTTGTATCAAATTAGTCAATTCTATCTTAGGATCAGAGTCTGTGGGATTTGTTTGGGGAAACATTGTTAAGTATTTTGAGTTCGACTTTCAGGTTAGGGACTCCAATGTTGGTGCAAAAACAAAATTATACATACATAAGGAATCTGATCACCTTTCCACTTTGTACATGAGAATTTTGGTTTTAGGGAAACCAATATTAAATGAAACAAATAGGAATAGGTTGTGGTTTCTATGTACTTATTGAGTCATCCCTCTAGATATAATCATTAACCTCAGTATATCTTATTTAATTTTAGGATGATTTTGTGACATATTCTAGCTAGGATTCAGCGTCAAGTTCATGAAGATTAACCTCATAGTTATTAGGCAATGATACAAGGACCAGTTCCAGAGATGTTACCTGAAGGTGGTATATCAAAAATGCTGCCACCTGTAGAGAATTAAATCGTATGCATCGTACTAGAAGATGTGATTCATAGGTTGAGAACATTTCCTGAATTTCAATGGCATAGACCCCTATGGTTTATAGGTGAGCCCAACCCATAGGTGATTGAGGACTATCTTGAGGTGGTGAACTGAGTTTTTCTTCTCATTAGGACACAAACAGATCAGATAGTGGTTCTAGAAGAGAGACTTATCCATGGATCAGTAGGGTGATGGTGGGTGTTAGTGATCCAATCTTATGATGTGGAAAATATATCATGGTTGTATTTTGAGAAACTTTAAATAGAGTAGTTATCTATAGCTATGTTGATGGATATATGCATCCATGATCTTCAACAGATTCAGTAGGGAAACACAGTATTAGTTGAGTATTCGTCGAATTTTACCCACCTTTCTTGGTACTTGATGGATATGGTTTGAGATTAGTTCTTCCAGACTTAGAACTTTGAGCTAGGTCTATATATAAAAATCTAATCCATTGTTATAACTCTATGAATTCTAACCGATTATTGGGTGCTAGAGTGAGATTCACTGGATGTAAGTTTCTAGGATGAGTAGACATATATAGTGGTTTCCAATAGTGGGAACACAGGGTCATATGCCTCAGAAGTAGGGAGTCAACGTCATTCCGAAGGACCTATGTGTGCATGAAGTTTCAGGAGTAGGTCCCATGAAAGAGGTTCTATGGTTCTAGTCTCATAGGATGGGTCCAGTCAACCGATGTAGGGGAGATTCTACTCATGTGTTGGTAAGAGAAATATTTCATGAGGTTTTCTAGCCTTCCATATAGTTAATATAGAGACCATAGATATGCCACCAATATAGTGTTAGTAATAGGAGAATATAGGTTCATTGGTTGGAAGACATGGAAGAGGTGATTGGAGAACAACTTGATGTGGTAGTCTCTTTGACTTGTTACCACCACCACCCCTAAGTGGTCCACTCTAGGCTCAGGTAGATAGAAGACATGGGTGACGATAAGTATAGGTGGTCAAGGCTTACAACCCAGAGGCTCTATAAATGATTCAAGGTATTATCTGTGTCTTTTATACTTGATCTGTAGTATTGATAGACACAAGTTATAGTCATTTATTTCTTGCTGCCTATCTGGTTTGAGACATAAAGATTTAAGTTGATCTCTTTGCCCAAACCTTATGCATGGGGATTCCTACCGGAGATGACTCATTAATCACACACTTGTGCCAACCGTGTGACCTAAATATGGGAGGTGAGAGTTTTTATTGGGTCTCTTCGTAGAAGCGATGAGGAATTATGATGTTATATTATGTATGGACTGTTTATCTACATTTCATTCCGATAATGACTACTTTAGGAGAAGGATGTGGTGTATCCATAGTGACGAAACCAGGTTTTCCATTGAGGGTGAAAAGGAAACCCTAGAAGTTCAGGATGCAATCATTTATAGGAGGGTGTAGAAAATTACTCATCTGTAAGATAGCATGACACTTATTACAATGAATTTTATGAGTTTTTAGTTCCATTTATTGGTAGTGGAGTTTCTAGATGTCTTCCATGAGGATGTTCCAAGATTACCTCCCCACCAAGATATAGACTTCTGTATTGAGCAATAACTTTGGATGAAATTGATTTCTATGCCAATGTATCGGATTCCCCGCACAAATCGTTTTGAGATGAGGGTACAGTTGGAGGTCATGAATATGAAGGATTTTGTTAGAACCAATTTTTTCATCCTCGGAAGCCTCGACTTTTTTCTCCAATATGGTGGATGGAAGATTGAGGTTATATGTGGAATAACAACACTTGAACCTTGTGACTGTGAAGAACAAATATCCACTAATGAGGATTGATGACCTATTTTATCAATTGATAGGGGAATGACGGTTGTCAAAGATTGAACTCGGGTAAGGCTTTCAATAGTTATGAGTACGAGAAAATGATATACCGAAGAAGGAATTTAGATGTTTTTGTGTTCATTATGAGTACTTGGTGAATCTATTTGGTGTGACAAACACCCTAATAGTGTTCATGGGACTTATGAACTTGATCTTTCAGACATTCTCAAACTAGTTTATAGTAGTCTTTATCGATGATATCCTTGTGTAATTAGAATCTGTGGAGGAGCACATAAGACAATTGAGGATAGTTTTAGATGTACTCTGAGAGACCCAAATTTATGTAAAACTCTCGATGTATCAATTCTAGATACAAGAGATCAAGTTACTATGATATTTTATCTCACTAGATGGTGGGGTAATAGACCCAACCAAGGTTGAGGTAGTGTTTTCTTGAGATTCATGAAAGAGCATGATAGAGGTGAAAAGCATCCTTGGTTTGGAAGGTTATTACCGTATATTCATATCTGATTCCTCTAGGACATCATTTCCCATGATATCTTTGACCCAAACATGAAATCCTTTCATGTGGATAGAGATGTTCCAATAGGATTTTTAGTAGTTGAGGAAAATATTGTTGATTGCTCCCATGTTGAGATTACTAGAGGAAGGTGTTCAATACGTAGTGTTCTACGATGCATTAAAAACCGGGCCTAGTTTTGTTATGATGTAGAGGTAGGTGGTGACTGCCTCTAGTTTACATCAGTTGAGACCACTTGAACATAACTATGTGACACATGGTGTTGAGTTAGTAGCATAGGTATTTTGCCTTAACATTTAGAAACACTACCATATGCGAGTGTTTTTATCATCTTTTCTGATCACAAGAGTCTCGTGTATATATTTTATAAGAATGATATTCATCTAATATAGAGGTGATTACTTCAGTTCTTCTAGGATTATGACTTCAATATTTTCTATACTCCTGGTAAGGGGGACATGGTAGAATATGCTCTCAGTAGGAAATGTTGTTCGATGTTGATGATTAAGGAATCAGAGTAGTTGATATCATTTCAATTATCATTTTTGGATGTATATGTAGCATCTTAGATTGATTTGATAGTTTTTATCCCTCTTATCATAAAAAAATTCAAGGGGGAACAATATGAGAATACCAACTACGAGACCATATGTACTCAGATATCCATTGGACATGCTTATGATGGATTTTCTGATGGTGGGGAGCATGTTGTTCTTTTCAGAGGACACATAATGGTACCAGTGATGTTATGGGAGGTGTTTCAGAGAGAGTTTCATAAAAATTATTTGGTGGTACATCAAGGCGTGGTAAATATGTACCAGGACCCATGAAATCAGTTTTGGTTTATAGGAATGAATAATGGAGTTTCAATGTTTGTCTCTCAATGCCTTACTTGTCATTAACTTAAGGATAAGCACCGATTTACTGAGGTTTTAGCTCAACCCCTCTAGGTTTAAGAGTTTAGGGAGATGTAATTTCCATGTAATTAATGATATAATTACCACATATATTCAAGGAACTCAATTCCATCTGGGTTATCATAGAAAAAATCACTAAGTCAACTCACTTCTTAGATACTCAATAGCAGAGTTTAGTAGAGAGCTCAGGATGCATCTACATACAGAAGATAGTATGAAATCATGGAGTTCAATTAAATATTGTTTCTATCCATAATGCTCGTTACACATCTCAGTTATATAAGGGATTTATAGAGGAATAAGGGTCTAAGTTATGCTTGAGCATAGCATTTCAACTCTAGACCGACGACCAAACTAAGAAGACCATTCATGTTCCATAGGACATGCTTTGATATTTCATGTTGGACTTTGGACATAGTAGGTATGATCATCCCCCATTAATAGAGTTTTTGTACAAAAAAACCATTCTACCATCAGTATGACATAGATCAAGGATTTGTACGAGTGACCATACATGTCACCACTTTATTGGACTGAACTAGGAGATTTAAAAATCATGGGCCGAAAGTTGGTGTGAAAAACTACTGAGAAGGTGCAGATCATTCCGGAGCGGATGAAGACTACATATATCCACCATAAGTCTCTTGCATGAAGATGATAGAAGGATTTGTAGTTTAAAGAGGGGGACCATGTGTTCCTATATGTTTCAACTCGACATGGATTATGATTATTCGGACAGTACGACAAGTAGTCTCTAAGATTTATTAGACCTTTCTAGATACTAGGTATAATTGGTGAGGTGGTATACCTCTTAGCTCTACCACCACGTTTAGACTAGGTACACTACATCTTCCATGTGTCAAATTTTAGGAGGTACATTCATGACCCAATATACATTATTGATAAGGAAAAACTAGACATCAAAGATGGATATACCTTTAATGAGTACTTAGAGGATATTGAGGATCATTAGGAGAGGATCCTACATGGGAGAGAGATTCCATTAGTTCATGTATGATGGAAGCACAAGAATCTTCAGGAGAGAATCTAGGAGAATGAGGCTTAAATACATGATCAGTACCCACATATCTTTTTTGCAGCTACTTGTTTTTTCTACTCAACGAGATAAATTCCCAAGGTGTGTAGAATTTAATGAATCCTATTTTTAATGTACTATTTTTGTACATTATATGGATTATTTTTGAGAATAGGTGATGATACGACATACGATTTTGATGCCCAGTGTTCTCGAAATTTTTTTTTGAAAAATATTGAATATATTAGATAGCACAAATGCACATTTTTCATGAAAAAGTGTAAATAATTTTAAATGGGGCCCAAATCAGAAATCTGAGGGCACATAAGAGTTCAAAATGTGAGTATTACCCTAAGCAAGCCATAAATTTTTTTGGATGTGGGGTGTTTGTGGAAAATTATTCTCGAGTGTTAAATGAATAAAATAATTAAATAAATTACTTTATTTATATTTTGTTTATTTAGAAACTGACGTGTCTTTATGTAGATGATTATAGTGGAATTCTTGGGTTTTCCGCATAACCCTAAAGACATTGGAGTACCCTTAGAGAGAACATTGTAGGACCTATCTTAGGTCAACATCAACTTAATTGAAGATCAGTGATTAGTGTGCAATGATATTTAGATATCTCACCTATGAAGATGACACAAGCTCATTCTTCATTAGCGATCAATCCATCTCCAAGTAGTAAATTTCTTGATTTGGAATTTTTTCCCCATTTTTATTTCTACGATGAACTCAAATCAATCAACCGATGGATTGATTCAGAGATCGATCACATTACAAGATGATATTATTGTGGGGATTTTATTGGTATAATTTCATTGAAATTATTTGATTCTTCATTGTCCTTCAAATATACATAGATCAATGAAAACTTGAACATTGGCCAAGGTTTTTTCCTCATGTTTGTAGTTTTTATTTTATACCCTTGTTCTTTATTCATCAGGTGAATTATTAATATTTCATGTAGTTCAACATATTCAGGAGAATCAAATATTACACACCTGTTTCTTGGTTCAACAGTTTGAAATTGGCGATCTGAGCTTGACATGATGTGAGTGAGGTGCAACGGTGGTAGCAGTGAACATATCATACCAGATTGGAAACCCCTGATTTGAATCGAGGCATACAAGGAGTGATGAGATGAATATAATATATTTTAAAAATTTATTTGATGTCCTAATTCTATTTAACATCCACGGTAAGTCTTAAATGGAATAAATCTATGATTTCTAGTGAGTTTGAGTCCATATTTCTATGTGGCAGCAGTGTGAGACTACATAGAAGAAGATGTAGAGTTTCTAGAAAAACCTTACCCACACATCATTTAATTAGGGATTACATGAAATGTGGGACCCACCTAGAAGTAGTTATGGAATTGGGAGTAAGTTAAGGATCACATGGAATGTGACCTTGTGAAATAGTGTGTGACCCATCCTTAAAGGATCAACATGTAATATAGTGGGTATACAGACAATGATTAGAGTACACATGCATGAGCACTCCGTGTAATCCTACATGGAATTATATTCTCTAGGAATACATGGGAATACCCCTGTATTGGTACATGTGATGAAGTACAAGATAAGCTGCACACTGTATACTATTACATAGACATAGGCATAAACAATTTAAATGGGTATGACCCGGGGTCGAAGGGACACGACGTACACCCCTATTCCACACTGTTTACTCCCTTAAATTTTTATTGGATCCTTTTACCTCTATATCATGGAAATTGTTTATTAAGGTGAATTCCCCATATCTATTCCTTGATTGTTAGTATAGAATCACCTCCTATACAAAGGACCATGGTCCCTTTAGTAGGACTAATTTGGAAGAGTTTTTGGAATCATTCCATGATGCCAGAAGTGAGATACTCTATTCATATTAATTACCTATATAATGTTATTGGAATCATTGTGACCAACACAACATGGGAACCGATACTCTACTTAGTAGGTTAATCTAGACTAATTTGTTAGTATAACCCTTGTCCTTGGGAGTGATCCTTATCTGTGAATAATATCTCTTTAAACTTATAGTAAATATTTATTATTGAAAGATTTGATGAACTGTACATCTTGGACAAACACCATTCATGCTATTTTTCTCAAGGAGTGTGATCTCCCAGATGAGTGTTATGTGGATCCTTCGATATGGAATCCTAGACTGGCATTATGGTGGAAAATTACCTTTAAAATGGGTGTGTTTATTGAGTATAGTTGGATATTATTCTTATATTAATTATAGTCATATACCAATGTAGATATAACTATTATTCTTTTTTATATGTTTTTTTGGGTTGTGGTGTCCTACTAGGTATTGTTATACTCACCCTTTTACAGGATTTTCCCACATGTGTTCTATCTTATGTAGATGATCAAAATTTTCATATAGTTCTAGATAGGCCATGAATTCGTGGTTATTATTGAGACCATACATACCATGGTGTATTCCAATAATATTTTGATAATAGTCCCCATATTTACTCTTTAGGTTGGACTTGTTTTCAGAATCTTTGTGGTGGTATTGAATTTGGTCATGTTTACTTTCCATTTCTTTTATCATACTCTGGTTGTGGGTTTTAGATTATATACATGCATGTTTTTCAGTTGTTTTTACATTTTATACATTTTATGGTCATGGATATGTGTGAATATATATTGGTACATAGTTTAAGGCCTCTTGTGTTAGTGATATGCCTACTCAATGCTAGTAACTATCCCCCAGAGTGTTGGAGGCAGGCTCGGGGAGTCACAGTACGAGCCCCATTGGGACCTTCTATGACATGAAAATCTTCCAAGATTGGTTTTAAAAGAATCACTGATTTAAGAATATGATTATTATGCCATGATTATTATCTTATATATGTTTAAATTATTACCTCACTGACCTTATTCGACCTATCAATTTAATTTTTGACACATAATACAAATATGGTCAAAAGATTCAACTTAAAATTAATTGATTATGTAATTGTACATAACCTGAAATTATGTGAAATAAAAGTAATAGTAAAAAAGAAAATATTATCAAGAAATTAAATTATTAACATAAATTTATTATTTTGGAATATAAAGAACAAGTGTTATGAAACATACTCAATGTTAGATATTTTCTTATCTCACTTTTATTTATATTAGATACATTTTATATTAAGCACATAGTTTTATTGTGTGGTGTATAAAATTACCATGAATTTATTTAATTATTATTATAATTTAATTTACTAATATTTTCATGTCCATTTGAGGATATCAATTTTATGTGGTTTACAGTTACAAAGTTACAAAAGTGTGAAGGGATTTTTTTTCTCAATCAGCCTTCCTTTAGACGTAAGTTTGTTATATAACTACCATCCTTTATGAGGTTTATATTCTTCAATTTTGACATGTTATATCATGAATATATTTATTTTCATGATACTATAAATGATATCTGTTCATGGGGATTGTTATTAAATGTTACCAATGTGGTAAGTTTCTTTTGTCACAATCTCATTGTTTATCAGGATTGTGTATGATTAAGTCACTAATGTTGAAACCATATAATTATCATGAATTATATTATCCTAAGTTTATTCATGATAATTACAATAATTTTTACCACTTTCCACTCTTTTTAACATAATATTTTTGATAAACTAATTTTAAGAAAATTTTACTTTATTTCTCTCTTTGGTCGAAATATTTGTTCTTTCAAAACAATGTTTTCTAAAAATGTTTCTAAATTATATTTTAATATCATTTTCAAGGGAATGTATTTTAAAAATGTTTTATATTTTGAAAAGTATTTTAAATTATTTTTAAAATATTCCATTATAATATTTCGTGGTTATTTTAAAATAATGGGATTTTCCAAATGTTTTATGTTTTAAAAAGTGGTTTTTAGAATGAAAATGAGATTTTACTAAAAATTTATATAATTATAATTTAATGGAATTTAAATTCATAAAAATCTATAAACCATATTGTTATCTATTCTCAAATAGTTATATCTTGTAATGATACCATCCCCATTCTTTCCCTAGATGGATTGAGATTGTTTCAAAGAGTTTATCATAAAACCTGTTTCATTTCTAGAGTTAAATTATATTTAAAATATATTGATATGAAAACCATTTATTTTCTATGGATTAATCATGTTTTTATGATTTTTAAGATGAAAGTGTTTTGTTCATGTAATTTGATCATTATATGAAACAGGGGAGGCCAATACAGTTTATATGAAGGGTTTATTCCCATTATAGCTCACAGGCGAGATCAATACAACTTATTCAAATGGTTGGGGTCCATTATAGCTCATGAAAAATTATTGATCCTGATATATCTTATACAATGGTTTGATCCCCATTATATCTCACGGGTGAGCCTGATATAGCTTATTCAAAGGGTGATCCCCATTATATCTCTTTAATGCATTGGGTAATGATTATATTGGAAGTCAAACATATGGTTATTCCAATTAAAAGGTTTTTATGAAAATGATACTCTAAGTTACCAAAATGTGGGTTTAATAGCTTGTATGGGTTTATGATATTTCTCATGAACTATATTGATATCACATGGCTCATTATTATTGATTATAATGACTCTTTATTTTTCCATGTTTTCATATTTTATGATCTAGCTACGGATGTGTATGAGTTATATTTTTATTCACCAATTCTCTTTGATTATTTCATTATAACCTTATGTAATCTTATGACAATTGATTCCATTAAATTTTTAATGCTTATGTTTACCCTTACTGATCATTTTAGATCACCACTCTTATGTTTACTTTTCCACGAGTTTTAAATAAGGATATTGAATGATTTATGTCTATAAATTATTTCACAAGTATAATGTTTTTTACCTAATCTGAAATAAGAAAAGATGGATTAAATGGGACAAATTTAAATTTGATGACTTGGGTATTTTTGAATAGGAGTTTTCATAATTCTCTAAAAATATAAACCTAAAAGATCTTTGAGAATGTAGGTGATCTAAGTTTTTATTTTTATGTTGAAATGTTTGGGTGGAAAAAAGTGGGTCACAAATATTGGTATCATAGACAGAAATCTAATGTTTATGATTTCAGCATAGGATCTGGGAGTACAGGTCCATGGATGATATAGTTGGTTTCAAATGTCAGTTTAGAAAACTTGATAAATAGGATGTTTTCATGTGAGGTTATATGAAGAGATATGGATACCATCATATGTCTATAAGATAAAGAAATATCATTAGTCTATGGTCCTAGACTCCTTATTTGGGGTTTTAAGTAGTATTTTTTTTAGGATATTAATGAAATTTTAGTAGAAATTATATTAGGTTGAATTATATGTAAAACTATAGTTTAATTTTAATTATTCACTTAATTTTGGTGGAAAAAGTTTTAAGGTATTAATAACATTTCAGGTTTATATGATCTTGGGTATTGAGGTAATTATGGGGAGATATGTTTTTTCATATAGATATCCATAGGATTTAAATGTGATTTTGTGACTAATTTATCAATGTTACTTCAAAATAAGATATCCACCATTTGGTATTTAAATCTGGAAGGTATTTGATAATTTTTTTTGTTAAAACACTCATTAATATTATGGTTATTGAGGCTATTTTGGATATAATATTATGGAATGATTTAGTTTCATATTTATGAATTACTATTTAATTTTTAATATTATATTATTATGTGAGGGTCTACTCATTTTATTAATTATCTTACATTGTTCTTACCATTTTTTTGTTTAATGTTTAATGACAAGGTGGAATAACTTATTATCCCTTTTATTGTTTCATAGTCTTTAAATTTTTATTTTAGTGCTTTTGGCCTAAATAATTCATCTTGAATAATCATTATCTATATTAAAAGATGATATTGTGGTGAAAATTGGTTAAATGATGATATTTTACTTTTCAAGTAAGTATATTTTATTATTTTTTCACTCGAGTTGGTGAAAAAGTCCTCAACTTTAAGAAATAGATCTTGAAAAAATGTTATCCTATTACCATATTTTTTGATGATATCAATTACCTTTTTGACACTTATTTGTCTTGTGGGTTTGTTTTTAGTTACTTACTCTTGACAATATTCTCTATCCCTCTCTATTAGACCATGGGAAGTAATTTTCCCTTTTAAATCTATCTTTTGATTTCCCATCAATTGTCTCCCTATGTGGAATCCAAGTTATGTGTAACTGTAGGTGAAATTTATGTTTCCCACTTTCCATTTTAAGGGTAATTTTATTTATTTCATTTTTATGATGTGTATTTCAAAAAATTAATTTAAAATTTTAAATCCTTTTATAACCAAGAATAATTTCTAGGGGAAAATTTAATTTAAGGGGATTAGGATGTAACATCCCAAGGTTTTATGAAATATCTTCTTTAAAATTAATTTAAATTATTTGATATCTTGCATTACATTAAATGAATAGTTTATCTTTCATTTTAATCAACACAAAATTTATCTTGTGCTACACATAACATCATGTTTCTTCGATAACTTGTGTTATATGCAAGGCTGAGTCTTTCCAGACTACAATATACAATTAATATTATTATTTAACATAATAGTTATCACCAAACCTTAGGAATTTATGGAATTAATAATATTAACTAAATTATTAAAATATGGTTAAGACATGTTTTTATAATTGATTCACTCAATACCAATTAATTATAAATGAAAATAAAAACCAATTGAATATAAAGGAAATGTTTTTATATAAAAAAATAGTTTTACATTCAAAAGGATTTTTATCTTAATAAATTAAAATTAATTAATATTATTCAATTATATTAATAAAATATATTAAATATATTAGATATAATGTTTATAATTCATCGTATGGTTTTTCTATACATGTTATAAAAATAAATCCAAATTTACGCCTAAAATGATGTATTTTTCTAAAGAGAGTTTTCCACCTTTTAATGGAGGAATTGATTTGAAAATAAATTTTGATAATTTTTTCTATTTTATTTGAAAAAAAGCATAATTTCTGAAATAGTAATTTCAAAAAAATTATTAGGGTAAATTTTTTGTTTTTTAAGAAGTTTCTTCTTTTGGAGAATAGTGAAGAATACAAAATTTTAATTGAAAACTGAATTTTCATCTAAATAATTTATAATATTAAATTATATTACAAATTATTTTTAATGTAATATTAAAACAATTATATATCTATTAATCCAATATAAGTCACTTTAAATCACCTATAAGTTGAATTTTTATGTAAAAACATATTAATCTTTTGAATATTTTCACTTTGAAACCCCACATTCTTAATGGGTCTGTATGATTAGTTTTAAATTAAATTATACCAATTATGTGTATTGAATTTGTAGAAATGGATTATATATTTCTAATTATCCTAATTTATAATTTCTATAAATGTAAACTTATTTTTTACAAATAATATTAGTGAAAGAAATTAAAATTAATTACAACAATTATAGTAAAAATGAGTTTACTTAGTGGTTAAATATTAATCCTTTGGGGCCAAGTGACCTAGAAACATTTACAAAACCCATTATATGGGAATATTTATATCATATCCTTTTTTATATAATTTGGTTCATTATTTAAGCAAATTATGTAAGGGATACCTCCCAATAGTGATTTCTTTTGGTATTTAATGTCACTCCTCCTCCACTATATAAAGGCACCCACTCTCCCCATTTCTTCAAACCTATAAAGACATTTTTATAGGAAAAAATACCAAAATAAACTCAAAAATTCCCTCCTATAATAATATAAAAATCACTCTAGGAATAAAGAAACCCAGTGAAGGCTTTTGGTTCAAACCAAAAAAGAGTAACCCGATAAAGAGGTAACATTCATCAATGTTCATTTTCGTTTTTTTTCCTTCTACAACACCGCAAAATATTATTATAGCATTATTATATAATATAATAAAAATATTAAATATACTGAGATGTTTTATGTTAAATTTACAGACTAAAATTACATACACTTCTCTCAAATGAGTTATAAAATCATCATTCGCATTTGCGGCAGACTACCGCCTCAAAAAACGTTGTCGTTCTTTTTCCCTTTACCACATATCATGGTTGAGTATTATGATGGAAATAATGTTAATATATTATATTTATAATATAAACATATTTTTTTATTAATTATATTATATATAACCTTTTTACGTACCATACCATAGAGGATATGGTAACATTACTCGTCTGTTTGATGGACTACCGCCTTGTGAAGCGATGCGAAGTGTTTTTAAATAACATGTTACATGGAAGGTAATATGGGTAAATATAAATAAAATATATGATATAAATGAAATATTTATGATATTAGTGACATAATCATATTTATTTATATAAATTATATAATTTTCTTCTTATCTTTTCACACATTGAAAAAGTGATAATGTTGTTCATGGATGTGTGGACTACTACCTCCTCGAAGAGATGCGATTATTATTTTTTCATCACCACATAAAAATAATGATATATATAATTATATATAATTATTAAATATGGTATTTATGATGTCATTTTGTAAAGGTAAATTTCAATTACCTCTTTCTATAATGATCATTGAAAAATGGGAATGTTACTCATGCGTACATACAACCTATCGTCTCCATGACTGTAATTTTGGTTTGTTTTTAAAAAACATATTCCATTATTGGTTTTAAAAGAATAATTAATGTATAAATATTAATATTATTTCATTATTATTATTATGGAGATGTTAAAATTATGACCTCATTGACCTTAATTGACCTATCAAAGTTAGTTTTAAAATGTATGCAGAATATAGTCAAAACATTAGACTTAAAATTTATTAATTAGGAAATTGTATATAACATGGTAGTAAATGAAATAAAAGTAATAATAAACTAGAAAATATTTCTAATGAAATTATATAATTAAGATATTTTTTTTGAAGATAAAGAACAAGTATGACGAATCAGACTCAATGTAAGTGTTTTCTCATCACACTTTTATTTCTGTGAGATACATATCATATTCACCACTTATTTTTTTTTGTGGTGTATATAATTCCCATGAATTTATTGATTTTTTTTTATAATAAAATATAGGGGTATTTAAATATTTGTTTTAGGATCTCTCTTTTATGGGGTTTGTAGTTTCAATGTTACAAAAGCGTTAAGGGATTTTTGTCTAAAAATTCCTCTTTTGAGATGTAAGTTATGTTATAGACATAACTTAATTTATGAGGTGTATATTATTACCATTTTACATGTTATATCATGAACCCAATTATTTTCATGATATTATAAATGATATTATTTCATGTAATTGTGATTAAAAGTTACCAAAGTGGTAATATTATTTTTTCATAATCTCATCGTTTATCAAGATTATATATGGTTAAGTTTGCATTATTGAAATATTATAATTATCATGAATTATATTATCCTATGGTTATTAATTATAATTACATTTATTTTTATCATTTTCCAAATCTTTGGCACTTAAATTTTTTGAGAATGTGTTTTTATGAAAATTCATCTTCATTTCTCTCTTCGTTCAGGAATATGTGATATTTCAAAACAATGGTTTCTAAAAATGTTATAAAAATGTTTTTAAATGATATATTTATCTCATTTACATGTTAGATGATTTAAAAAAATTATATTTTAAAAATAAGTTTAAATTATTTTCAAAAGATTACTTTATAATCTTTCACAGTTGTTTTTCAAATAAAATGATTTTCAAAATGTTTTATGTTTTAAAAAGTGATTTTCAAAATGAAAATGGTATTTTTCTGAAAATATATTTAGTTATATTATATTTTTATTTCCATTAATCAATGTGAAAAACAATTATTATTACCCATTCTCAAATGGGGATATTTTTATGTGATACCATCATCATTCTGTCTCTCGATGGATTAAGATTTTTTCAAATAGATTGTTATGGAAGTTGTTTCTTTTCAAAGGGTTAATTATGATTAAAAAGATTAATATGGAATAAAATTATTTTAAATGGGTTAATCATGTTTTTATTAATTTTATGATGAATTTTTCTGATTCATGGTACTTGAGAATTATATGAAATAGGTGACCTTGATACAGCATATATGAAGGGTCGAGGCCCATTATAGCCCACGAGTGAGCCTGATATAGCTTATACGAAGGGTTGAGCACCATTATAGCGTATGAAAAATGAATGAGACCAATATAGCTTATAAAAAGGGTTGAAAAGTATTATATCTCATTGGTGATTCTGATATAGCATATAAGAAGGTAGAGTCCCATTATAGCTCTCTAATGCATTGGGTAATGATTATATTGGATGTCGACCATATGGTTAATCGAATTAAAATATTTTTGAAAGGTTTTTTTGAAAATGATGCTCTATGTTATGAAAAAGGGTTTTTAATTTGTTTTTAGGGGTTTATAATGTTTCTCATGAACAAGATTGATATCACATGGCTTGTTATTTTTTATTCTAATGGATCTTGACTTTTCTATGTTTTTATATTTAAATATCTAGGTATTGATGGGTATATTTTATTTTATAATTTATTCATGAAATTTTATTCTGTCTCATACACTTATACAATATTATGCTCATTAATGAAATTCAATTTTCAAATGTTTACCCTTACTGATCATTTGAACTCACTCTTCTTATATTTCATTTTCCCCAAATTATAAATAATAAGGTCGAATGACTTATGTATAGAATGGATTTCACAATGATGATTTTGATGACATAATGTGAAGTAAGGAAATATGGATTTAATGGGAGAAATTTTAATTTAATGATATGGTTGTTGTTTATATAGGATTTTTCCTAATTATATAAAAATACAAACCTATAATATCATTGATAATGTTGGTGATCCATGTTCTCATTTTGTTGTTGTAATGTTTGGATAGAAAAATATTGGAATAAAACTATCCACTTGACATATATAAATGTAAAGATTATTATTTCAGCACAAGATCTAGGAGTGTGGTTCCTGGGATGCTATACTTATAAATTTTATCTTTAGTTGAGAAATTGTTATATCAATGTATATTTTTTTCTATTTTCACAATGTTTTCATCCTTTTCCTAAATTATATGTCAGTATAAACATTCTCATCAGTGGTTTATTCAATCCTTATTCTGTATGGTATTATTTTTCATTAACGTAAAACTTAAATTTCTCATTCAAATCTATTTATTTTATAATATTTTTTTACATTAGAATATTTTTTACCAATGCATCAACTAATTCAATAGTTTCTATATCTTGAAATTTATTTCTATCATGTATGTTTTTAATAAACTCAAATATGTAATTGAAAACTTATCTGGAGATCTTTTTAGTATAATAATTAATTTTATATAAAAAATCACAAAGTGTTTCAGTAGAAACATAATTATCTGAACCAATAAAATATTCCTCAAAAGGGAAACTTTTAATAAATATTTTAGTACTTTACCTAACTTTATTACCTTCAATATAAGGTTAATCATATTATTAATTTATTATAGTTGAGATATTCTCCAGATTCTTTACCTCCTCCTTCATCATATTATTTAATGTTTTTATAGAGATAACCTCAATGTTATCCATTATAGATACTTTAGAAACTTATCCAAATCTGAAGTTTAGGTCTCCCATGATTTCTTATAATAAAATAATAAATGGTTTCTTTGAATCTAGCTTTAATGGAATGTCCGGAAACAAAAAGTTTTAAAGAAAAATTGTAAGGAGTTTTGTGAGGAATAAGAATTCAACTACAAGATTCAGTGTTTCTGGTTATAGTTCTAATGGAAGATATAACTACTAGTTATAGTTGGATTGACTAATTGTTATATAATTTTATTTTTCATTATCACTCCTTGATTCAATGGTATATTCATATGTTCTCAGGATTTTTTATTCTATTTACTGATAAATATGATATTATTTTTTTGATGATATGAAGTTGATATTTTTTATATTGGATATATCATAATTGAAATCAACTAAAATATAATGATGTCAAATTAGTGGTTAAACATAATATTTTATACAAATATACATATATAGTTAACATGTACAACAACACTGAATGGGGAAGGGGAATTAGTGACTTTACTAAATTAATTTTTCTTAGACATATGTTCCTATTAGGATAGATAGATATGATTTGTATTACCCAAAAAATCATACGACAAGAATAAAAATGAAAGAACAACATAAATTGATATTTTTATATGGTTCCTTCCCTAAATGTGGGCAAATACATCTTTAATATATTCAGTAAAATTTAAATCATAGATATATACTAATATTATAAATTGAATATATTAGAGAGGGTATCCACCTTAAACCATAAGTGTTTTATAACATATTTTGTATCCTAATAGTTTGCCTCATGAAGGTTTATACAGGATCCCAATTATTCCCAATAATTAATGGGAAGGGATTATCATTAACATTATAGTTTTACCTCCTCTATTGAATAATATCTTCACTGTTATTAATTATTTCACACCATTAAATAAAAAAAATATTATTTTGTTATAATAAGAGATTTAGATTCTCTCCATGCACTCTAATATTCTATAGAAGAATAGTCTCTCAATCACCATCTTCTAACATGACTTTAATTTTTCATCAATAGTAAATGATTTCCTCCTATAGAAAATAAAAATATTGATACAATTTATAAAATTTTGTTTTTTTCTTCCTTTTTTGAGGATTTTTATTTCTAAAATGAATATTAGCTCACCTTCTTCAAGAACATTGACACTAAAATATTCAAGAGTAGATATATATTGCTCTTTCTCAATCTCCAATACTATAGTTATCATAATGAATCAACTTTTTTTTATAATATCCTTAATAAATATCATGTTGGATAGTTTTTGTGTTTTATTACTGAAAACTCCATAAATTTAAATCTCTTGATGTTTATTTAATGATATGTAAAGATTTCACTAAAGATATCACCAAATTCTGTCTTTAAATTTGAAAAAAATCTTTCTATTGGAAGCACTATGAAGATCATTTAGAGATCTTCAAAAATATACTTTTATTTTATTTAACATATCTCTATAGAAAAATAATCTTTAAATAAATTTAAATTTCCCATGAAATCATGTAAATAAGTCTTACATAACATCTTGTTTAATATTATGTATCTTCTATGAGCATATACACTTTCTTAGAAATATATTATATGGAATGATAAACTTTGAATTTAATATTATGTTAGTTTTAAAATACTTATACATGATCTTATAAAAACCTTACATGACTATTTGGTAACTTATTTTAATCGTACATTTATAATTAAATACCCATTTTACTCATATATCACCTGTTAAATCTTCATATTAATCATAAATGGATACTAAACCTTTTAATAGACTTCTACAAATACATAAAAACATCTCAAGAAATATATATCCACTTAAAATATTCTTCAAATATCCTTAAATCACATTAGATTTATTTTTAAGGTAATTACAAAAAACAAGAACATATTTTTACGTTTTTTATTTAACTAAATTTCAGTAATTTAATAAATTATTTAATTCCCAAAAGCCAATTAATCTTATCCATATTACTCAAAAACATCATATATAGATATTTAAAAATATTTATCAATTCATGAAACATTTGTCTCATCCCAATAAAAATCATGTCTTTTAATTTTATTCATTATATAGGTGAGTTATTTAGTGAAATATATGATAAGTACATCAGAATGAATTCTCATCAGAACTCATAGCCAATTTTTTTCTTTTTTATAGATTCATATTAATAAAAAAGAGCTTTATATTCTATGTTTCTGTCCTCAATATTCAACATGAGTATTATTTTTGAGAAGATCAATTATCTAGTCCTTAGTATTTATTGATATATAAATAACATTGAATCTTCATTATTCCATAGTTATCTAATGAAATATATAAGTACTTCCTTAATATGAAATTCACAACTCCCCATCTCAATATTTCTCCAAACTCTTCCAACTCATTAACCAATCTAAATATTCTTTTTCTCATTATGTAGAGAACTAGAGTCACTAGTGTATGAAAATTTTATTCCTTAATAAACTCCAACATATTAAATTTACTTTTCTAATATTAATTAACTATTTAGTTTATCTATTATTTACTCATCATATATTGTCACCATAATATGTTACCAACAAATAATTTATGATTTTATCTTAATTTATTAGATTCTATAATCTCTCCATTCATTAGAATCACTATCTTTACTCAATATATATTGACATCATTATCTATTAAAAGTAAATAAAACACTCCTCAAATGTAATAAAAAAACATCACAATCCATTTATTACTTCAAAACCATATGAATTATATCATAGTTTTTTCGGTTTTTTTAATGGTTCTATAAGGAACACTATAATTTACTGAAATTCATTATTGGAGGATTGGTGAAAAAACTAAATACCAGAAGGAAAAAAACCATAGCATGTTTATATCAAACATGGAATAGTAGGCTTTGAATGGGTTTTGTGTTTTGAATGGTAAATATTAAGATGTTTATTATGTCATAATTCCATTCCTTAGTTTTTAGATATTTTGAACAACATCATATGGTTTTATTTTTACACTGGTTTTTGGAAGGAAGGAAACATGATATGGTATATGTGGCTAAATCATGGCTTTTGGGAAAACAAATTAATATATTATAAAAACACATAAAACTGATTATTTATTTATAAAATTACTATAACAACCTGAGACAGACAAGTGGGTGATGTGGGGGATACCTTATAATAAGTTTGGTATCAATTAATATATTTCATTATAGGAGTGAGTGAATGAAATCCTGGATCACCAATAACAAAGACTTATAATATCAATTATTATGGTGGTTTGGAGGAAACTTTCTATCTGCTTTTCTTTTGTGAATATTTATATTTATGGATAAATAAAGTGTTTTTATCATAGATAAGGATGTATGGAGTTATAAAATTTGATTACTGGGTGATTGATGAAATGATTGATCCTTGATGATGCGGGGAACTCTAACCTTTATTTTATGTGTGTTAAGTAAATTTGTATAGTTTGGTAGATATAGTGAGAAACAATAACCATGGATAACATTAAATAAAAATAAGAGTTAAGTAAAATGATTTAGATTATAAATTAAATGTTTGATTGAGTAAGATGGTGTTAAAAGTAGTTGATGTGTTTACAGTACTATAAATATTTTTTATCTTGTGATTTATTGTCATGTGATATATTTATGTGGTGATTAGATATGATTATTATCTTATATAATGTTGATTAAGTTATAGAATTTGACTAACACTATTTAAAAAGTTTATGATGTGATTTTTGGAGTAATGCAACATTACTTTTCATTCATATGATGAGAGAAATACTATATAACATGATATTATTATAAATTTAGGATGTCATATTCCCTACACTAATTCAGTTTTAATTTCCGTAGATGCATTATTATATAATTGTTATAGTTATAGTTATGTGTTCATCATTATAAAGATAAATAATAATTATGGTTTTAGTTACTATAATTTGTGGCATGGATGGAATGAGGTGGAAATGGATGTGATTATTGAAATGTTATGGTTTTATTAATGTGAAAGGCATGGTGGACGAAATGTAGTGATGGTTTTATTATACCAATGTTCTCTTTTTCTTTTTTTAAACGATTTATATTTATATATGTCATTCACTAAGGCTTTACCATGCCTATTAACTTAACACCTGAGAAGTTAGAGGAGGAACCTACTCAGAATACTTGTATACACACCCCATTATTATTTATTATTTTTTAAACTTATAGGATCTTCTCAATGGATTTTATAGGTGATATTAGTTTGGACATGGGGTGATCTATCATGTGTAAGAGTAGTTTAGTGCTAGAGATTACTTTAATTTTATGTTTTTTATTTGGGATTTCTATGTTTACATTACTAATGTATTCAACCATTTGATTTATTAGGGTTGGTATATTAATTTATGGTGAATTTTGTGGTTGTTTTCATAAAATCAGCATAATAACTCACATATTCCCAATTTATACCCTTGGTTCTAGTAAAAAAATCATGATAATTAGCGAGATTATTATGGATTGGTAATTATATTTTATTAATTGAACCATGTACCTGAAGTATCCTAGGGAGTTCAACTCAAGATATAGAGACCCCTTATGTTTCTGAGTATGTTATATGGTTTCCAATTAGTTATTACTAGAGGTATGGTGTATTATCAGCAGGGTTCATGTAGCTTTATACATCATATAATGAAAAGTCATAATGATTGTGTGTGTCATGAATTGATCTATTTTTTATGATTTTCCTTGAGGATGTATACAAAAGACACCCACATTATCCATGGGTTTATATTCTTATATTTATGGTGCTCATGAATCAAAATAAGGGGGTCAAGGAAGAGTGGATATAGGAGGCACATATGGTTACATGTTGGAAATTTTATCCTATAATTGAAGAATCTTGAAGAATTGTGTTATGAAAGTTCTAGTGGTTGATCTTACCAAATTATGAGGCATCCATTTTTAATAAATAAATAGAGATATTTCAGAAGGAAATATAGATTTAATTTATGTTAATAAAAGTAGTCAAGGATAACTAGATTATGTTAGTAGTGATATTGATGCATAGAGAAACCCTAAAATGGTGGACCTTGCCCCTGGTATATCATGATGTATCCATGATCAAGTGAATACAATGGTGGAACTTTTACCTAGGAGGTCATGATTTATCTATCAATCCTTAGGTTCCATGGTTACCATGGGATATACCATACTTACTTCAACCAGTGTCTTATGTCACTGAACATACTACATACCCATCAAGGGGGAAATATACCCACACTAAAAAAAAATCATTTTAACATCATAAGGGATAATAATTCCCCACATTTAAAGATTTAACTTTAAAATAATTTGGGTAAAGAGAGCCCAACTCTAGAGAAATTTCATTTTAATATCACCAAGGGGAGAGCACTCCACCATAGAAAAATTTCATTTTAATATCATTAGGGCGGAGAGAACCCAACAATTGAAACATTAAATATTAATATTTTTATGGGGAAGAGAACCCAAATCTAGAAATATTTTCTTTTTAATATGATTAGGGGTAAGAAAAACCTAAACTATAAAAATTTAATTTTAATATCATCAGGGGATGCGCACCCCCAAGAAATATTTCATGAATTTTTTTACTATTATAAAAAATTTAATTAGAAGTCCTAATAAAATAATATTTATAAAAGAACCAAATTATTCATGGTTTTCATATCCCATATTGAATTTTATTCTTATCCTATGAATTTTAATTATGAATCTCTATTAAACTCTCTATGCTATAATTCCACTTAGGTAACACCTTGAGTTGCATTCATTAATTCCCATTTTCCCTAAAAAATGGATCAAATGACTTGGTGGACAAATTTTGGGATCTACCCTTACTCATGTACTAATAGTGTTTCTTAAAACATGAACTTAACCTAAAATAGAAGTATTTTATTATTAAATAATGTTTTCATCATGGGAAAAATAGTTTAACAAAATGCCACATCACACACCTGAAAATAAGAGTAGACATTGGGGAAATCTTAGGGAACACCTACTCTATTCCCATGAAAGGTTTCTCATTGAGTATCAATATATAATATAACATTAATTGAAAAGAGTTAAATAATCTTAAAAAACCCAAAAGTATAGAATAAACATCAATATCTAGAGTAATATTGAAGAACTTCATTGGAAAATGAGAAATAATTGATACGTACTGATAGATTTTCCTTTAGATATCACCCAAAATGAACGATTCTTGAACATACTAGGGAATATAAGAGATCCCACATAGAAATCAAAAAAAGTAATATATAACTATAATAGGCTATTTACCTATATTATGTTCATAAAACACCATAATTATCCTTTAATATACGTTTTTACTGTTTTATTAATATTATGGAAAATTAATGAAAAGTTATTCATAAAAAATATTTTTACAAGGACCCAAAATTTTACATATGGAACATGATACCTACCTAATATCATTATAAAATTTACAAATTGAATGATCCTTACACATGGAGTTACTATAATGGAACATCCTAAAAGACTCTTACACATCAGAAGGAAGGTCTCAATCCATTACCATAATTATTACACTCAAGTATAAATAACACTTACACATCAAGGGAAATGAATATTGCATATCACAGGGTTCCCTATCAATAATTTATCAAATTTCCCCAATCAATCTCAGATGAACCTTAAATATCAGGGAAATCACCCTTATATACTAAGGTTACAACCATATTAAAACAAATTTCACTATATAAGGTATCCATTATGCACAAGGGAGTTAATATTATGTATCCCCTTTCTAAATATTGACGCTTATGTATACTAAGTGAATTTGGAATTAATTTTATGTATACACATATCCATTTTCCAAAATACTTTTAGAGTTACTTTAAAATAAGAAAATTTTACTCCTACACATCAAGGATTTACTTTTACACATCAAGGAATTACTTTTATTCATGTGGAGTTTACTTTTACATGTTCCCTTAGCCAAGGATTTACTCGTACCCATACAAGTGATCCTACACTTAGTCATTTTCATGTAAGGATCAGACTCTTATGGTATTGGGTACCCATACATAAGAGTAAATTCTCATATGGTGTTTCCTATACCTATCCAATATTTACCAACACAAAAGGGGATACTCTTACATTTTGGGTACATATGCGTATGAGTAACTCTTCATGGGGTGAATCTTACTAACAAGAGTTAGACATATTTTTAGAAAATTTATACAACTACCAAAAACCTTGAAAATCACCCTAAAATAATTTCTAAATGATATTAAAACTTATATGGTTTCTCTAAAATTATAGAACTATCAAAATTTACATCAACCAATCCAAATCCCAAATAAATCCCAAAAAATAATTCCGAACTAATTCCAACAACATCAACACCTATGCTAGGTCCCAATACACATAGTTAAGCCAAGTTTACAGCCAAATTACCATTCCTATATACTCTAGCATTACATAACAAACCCAAACACCAAGAAAAGAAAAATTTTAGTAAAATTCAAAAATGTCATTGTTTTGGAAAAAAATTGAACAAGTTCATACCTAATATATCCAAGGATATTACAACCATTACACCATATAACAACATTCCTAGTTATGATAGGGCCTCTTCAGTGAAGAACTATGACCTTTATACCCACATACCAAAATCCTAATCCCACATATCTTCTTAGATACACTTATTCTACCACTCTACCTATACAGAAATAATTTCATTTCTATGTAGATACTTTTTACTTTGATCAACTATATAAATTAGATTCTCCTTGAATGATGCATTGGACTCCAGATAGAAATATTCAGTATTAATTACATGATATGGGTTTGAATAATACATTTAATGATACAATACATGGAATAAGTTTTTCATAGAACTAAAACATTAAGGAAGAACCAATTGGTATTCCACTACACGGATTCTTCTATGATCTCAAGTGGCCACACATACCTAAATAGAAATTTTCCCTACCACTGAATATGAAAAATTCTCCAAATCTAGGTGAAAATAATAGAAATAACTATTTAAAAACCTTGAAGTCTTGACAATGATACCACCAGATAGTATATGACCTTGACCAATTTTGTTGGTCTCTAATCACTTCCTGATTAGTGAGATATTCCCCAATGTCTCTTACAGAATACGTGATCCAATAACTTCCAAATCCCTATAATATAACCAACATAAAAGTGATCAAAAAATACTAAAACATAAATCCCTTAAATATGACATATGAATTGATTCTTATTACCTATTTTTGTAGGAAAACTCTATAATCACCAAATGTTTCTTTTATAAACCTCCAAATTATATGAAAAAATTCTTCCATCATGTTCTCTAACATCCAGATACTATGCTCAGACTACCCATATGTATGATAATGATAATAAGTTATTATATGAACTTGTATATTAATAGAAATATTTAATACACACCAGAATAATGATGTAATGTGTGAATCCCTATCTGAGACAATACTCTGAGGTACCCCATGAATGTTTATTATCTCCATATGTAGAGTATACCCAACCCATCCATGGAGAATGTATCTCAGGTTAGTAGGAAATGTGTATCTATGGTTAACTAGTTGACAACAACACACACTACAACACTACCTCAAGGTTTCATGAATAAACCCATCCAAAAATCCATAGTCACATCATCCCACTTACATTGAGGAATGTTTAGTAACTATAGTAGATTAGAAGGCTACTGGAGCTTGGCATTCACCAATAGATAGGCAGAGAACTGTTTGATGAAACCCATGATATCCCTCTTAATCCTATCCTTCCAATACTCCTTTTATATGTAACAATACATATTGGTCAAACTCATATGTAAAACCCAACTCAAGTTGTTTGATTCCATCATCATCTCCTCACAAATGGTTATAGGGACTACCACACATGATCATAAATAAATAATCCCACAACCATCATCAAGAGACCAAAATGGAAGTGGATCCCCATAATATATGTTGCCTCTCATAACTAAATAGTATGAATATAATAACTTAATACATATAACATTATCAAGAAGTGATTAAGTAATGGACAAGGAAATAAGGGTTTCTCAAGACTAATACACTACAAGAAAACCGCCATTTAGCGGCAGTTATTTTTGTGTGTAGCGGCGGTTTAAACCACCGCTAAATTTCACTTCAGCAAACTATTAGCGGCGGTTATTTCCATTTAGAAGTAGTTTAAGGGAATCATCATAGCTGCCTCATTTCGCTGCAGTTTTACTGAGTTTAGTGGCGGTTATTATGAGCCCGAGATTTTATTTTATTAGCGGGGGTTATAACTTCTGCTAATAAAATAAAATCCAGTGGCTGTAAAACCACCACTAAAGTCACAAGAACCACCATGGAATGCATGCGGGTGATGAAACTCATTATCGGCGGTTAAAACTGCCTCTAAATGCAAACTTTTTTTTACGTTTAGTGGCAGTTTTAATCACCACTAATGTCATAATTGTATAATTTTCGCGGCGGTTAAAACCGCCACGAAAAGATGACCAAAAAAAATTCTACTTTTATTGCACCACTCCCTTGAAAAACCAATCAAACCAGAAATACCAATAGCCTAACAGATTAATGCACACAAAAATTAAAAAACAATGGAGACAACTAGTAAAAACTTTATGGTCATGATGCTTAGAAAATATAGTGGAACATCATAAATGGATATGTGTAGTGAGGAGGAGTAAAAAACATGACCTAAATTGATAAAGAATGGGTAAAACACCACACAACACATTCTAAGGTTGATTTAAAATTAGTTTAGATTAGTGAATCATGGACATGGAATACTCATTTAAGGATATAGAATTTGGACCATGTGGTGATCATGCAACTCAACCATGCTTGAGGTGGACTTCCTCCCAACCCCTAAGACCTAATAAGCCATGATTGATTCAAGAATCAAGGATATTTATATAGTTATAATAGATTATAGGGGTGAACCCAATGAGGGAAGGATGTGACCTGAAAAATATCATGATGAAAATTACAACTTTTGAGAACTAGGAAGTGAAATGGGA
This sequence comes from Viscum album, assembly GCA_963277665.1. Taxonomy (NCBI): domain Eukaryota; kingdom Viridiplantae; phylum Streptophyta; class Magnoliopsida; order Santalales; family Viscaceae; genus Viscum; species Viscum album. The sequence goes on from OY728132.1 coordinate 1,887,684,309, forward strand.
GTAATCAACAGAAATAGAATTATTATTGACCATGTTTGAAACATAGGATACCTGAGCTGGTTTAGGATAGGATGAAAAATATCATGATCTATTATTTATAGAGATAAGAGCATGAGATCCAGCTTTTATTAGTAAATCTACTTCATTAAATGAGCCTAAGATGGTATGTAAGACACTATGTCCATGAATCATTTCATTAGATATCCTTTTTAGATTGGTAGGGTGAAGATTATCCAAATAGTAGAATGTGTGAACCGCACAAGTGTATGTGGGGATGTACCATATAGAATATTAGGTTCCATGCGAGATATTTCCTCATGTGCTCAAATGTTCTATTTAAACATGTGGGTTGACAAGATTCAAGCCTGGCCCAGAGGGAAACGTCCCCATGATGAGTTGCTGGTAGGGATGGGACTGAGATGAAATATACATGCATCAATATGTGTCTCCTCATAATGGGCATCAAGACAAACATAGTTTTGATGCATGACATGGTAAGAGACTATTGTCGGTGGAGTGATTTCATCTCTATAAAGGATATCATATCATATCATATTCGGAGAAATACAAGTTTTATACGGGTAATGTGTGGTTTATTTCATACTTATCGTATGAGGAATCTCAGTTTTATATGTAGTAATTATTTTTATAATCATACCACACTTATCAGATGAGGCGTCCTTATTTCATTTAATAGGGTATGGTTGTTAATTAACATTGTTTTCTTAGGACATTGGGATTTGATGTTTAAAATCATACAACATGAACTATAACTACAACTAGTTTAAATTCCTAGGGGTCCAAATATAGGAATAGGTTTGAGTTAAATGTCTCCAAGCTTTGACCAAAGTTGATAGGAAAGGGAGAAACATATAATGAGTCGGTGATAGGGTTGTTACCTAGATTAAATATTTATATGTTACTACTTATATCGTGATTATTGGAATCAATCCACATGTTTTTATGATTCACGGTGTCATAGGATACAACTGCCAGAAGGGTTTACCTTCTTGGATGATGATATTGAATAATTACATATTGTAATATTAGGCATCGAGAATTTATAAGAGGTGAAATTATCTCCCTTTAAGAGACATATCAATTTTCTAAGGGGTTAAATTATCTATCATTAATAGGTATATATATTTTACACGGGGTAATGATATAGTTTAAATTCATCTTATTAGGATTTTAGAAGGTCTTTTACATCTATATACCTATTATTTAATTCCTCATATCAAAAAATGAGATCATCTTGGCCCACTGATGTGTCAACATAAATGAAAGGAGATTATTGATAAAAAAGAGGCTCATGTGAGTGTTTTGGGGAAATGACACCTTATGTAATGGATTATTATATGGTGAATCATCAGCTAGGATCAATGATAGAAGATATATGCATCAATACATATTACATGGAAATGGGAATCAATCCACCCATAGTTCTAGAATGTTGTGGAAATAGATGTTTGATGAAACTCCAGGGATGAATAAACCCATGTGATGGATGTATGAGCATATTTTATTGTCAAAATTCTTGGACTAGGGATCTCTTGATATAAACTGTTATAGTATAGATTGTTGAGGTGGGGGAATTAATAATGTTTTTATGGTGAATAAAAAATGGGGTTATAGGATAAAATATGCCCTTCAACTAATCAAAAAATCCTGAATATGATTGCACACAGTGTAAGATCATACAACCAAGACCATGATGAAAATTTTTATGTTATGTCTTGAAGAAAATAATTTTTTTTTCATCTCACATAATGTGATGCTTCCATGTTTTATATGAGGTAATGTTTTTGAACATATCATAATTATCGTAAAAGGAATCCAAATTTTATATAGTGTACAACTTTTAGATCATCCAATACACATCATACAATGAATCCCAGTTTTATACGATTTAATACCATATCCCATTAAGAAGAACCTAGGTTTTATATGGGGTATGGCCACATTTTTTCATCACGAACAGAATATGATAACCATTAACAACGCATGAAGATTCACTATCTACACATTCTGCCTCACCAAAGTGTCCACAACACTATCCCCTTGATCACTATGAAATGACCCAACTTGTTCAACACACTAACAATGGGTTTAACTCCTATTAATAAAAAATATCAACTACCAATTAAAAAAATGACTAAATGGAATGATGTATACCACACTTGAGAAATAGAGACATAAAAGGAAACATCATAAATCAATAAAATGCATAAAAGGAAACATGTGAAATGAAGGAAATGTTAGGACATAAAAATGTTTCGTGGAAACTATGTTCCACACATGTTACATATACAAACCAACTATTTCCATATTTTTTCAACGCATCAAAAACACAACTACTCACAGTCCGATGATGCATCGTTACCCTCTCCACCTCCATCTCTACTTTCTGCTGTCACTTGTAAGAACATTATATTTAAAATTAAATACTGTTCATATTTATATTAAAACTTAAAACCAAGTAATGTTTGAAAACTAAATGATTTTGGTTTTTTTGTGATTTACTCGCATACCACCAGTCGATGCACTACCACCTGGGGCATATCTGCTCATCTGCTGATGTATATCAGTGATCACTTTCTACAAAGTGGATATCTGAACCCCCTGGTCTTGAACTATGGTTCGTAAAGAAGAAATCTCCCTCTGAGAATATTCAGATATGGAATTACTATAACCAGGAGTAGATATAGCTGGATACCCTGGTGGCATGACAAAGACCTCAGATAGTATGGGTCTGAAACCCATACCGCACACTCTACCAGGATGCTCCATCCTAATGACTTTAGCAACTGGGTCATCCTGGGAGACTGAGTAGGACCGTGTAGGATTGGCATCCCATAGTTCATTAATTTTTACCTATAAATCAAATATCAATATGTATTAACACAGTAAAAACTGGTAATAAGTAATTATAATAAAAAAATTTACTTCATACCCTAACTTCTTTAGTAGACTCATTAACAAAACTTCCATCTCATTTTTTGTAAACATCCAACCACAGTTCAATTCGAGATGCTTCGTGCCCTAAACTCTGTGAATGCATTAAGAAAAGATAAATCAACAATTAAATATATTAAATAGATAATATTTTCTTATAAATATTTAAACTAATTAAAAAATTACCAATTTCATTCGACTTCTGGAAAAGCTTTTTGAGCCCGCAGTGTGAGGGATGATTTTCTTAGCCCGGTTTAATGCATTATATCTTGATAGATCCTGAAATAAATAAAATTCAGTTTAATAATAATGTATTCAATTTCATCACCTCTTTATATACATTTATAAATGTAAAATGAGGATAATATAATAATATATATTTCAATACCATCCGCTTCTCATCACGATGTCTGTCAACAAAAACATTCCACCGTTCTTTCGGTACCCCACTGGGTAGCTTCTCATACATTTATTGCACGGTCAACCAAGAATCATTGACATAAAACCACAATCTCCATTTTTAATCTTTCCATTTATTACCAAGATTTTTCAACATCCACTTCCATGCTATCACATCAGCAACTGTATAGTGGAAGAACATCTGTATAAAGAAATTCATTTTGAACATATTAGTAACATGACATTGAATTAAACCATAATGTAATAAAATTACCTTTATTTGGGAATAAAAAACTTCATTTTTTTAGCTTGGAGGCATATGTCTCCAATCATCATAAGAAATAGGAAGGGAAATGGGCTCTGCTGCCAGCTGGCCTAGAATCTGGCCAAGTAACCCCACGGTGTCATCCGTAGGGACCCCATAAGAATCAAATGGCACGACTATCATCTTGTCATTCATATTACAAACATCTTAAATTTTTATTTTTTTCTCCATGGTTGAATTTTTTCTGTCTTCAATGAGTAAAAAATTAGTATAAACAAAATGAAATAATTTTATTTAATTAAAATTTGTACCAATGACACTGACACTCCAGTATGTCCGTGATGAACCGGAAGGGGCGTGTCTCTGCCCCACTGATGAGGCTCCTAAAGGGGGAGTTGACGACTCATCCTCTAATGGGATATCCACATATGGTGTGAGAGATGGTGCAGGGGGATATGGTGTAGGGGTGTAGGAAGCTGGTGCCTCAGATGCCGTGGGGAGGGAGCCAGATGGATCGCCATCTATCACAGAACTAGATGAAATACCACTTCCTCCTTGGAATTCCTGTCATTTAATAAAATAAAATTAAGTTCAGAATATATATTTCCAAAAAATTATGCAAAAAAAAAATGATTATATATTCCAAATACTTACAGACAAAATATATATAACAATGATAAGGAATGACTGCAGAAATGAAACAAGTGGTTACTGAATGAATAAATAATTATACATACAATCATTTTACCCTTCAATCATTTCGGCTTCCTTCTCCATTTCATCATCCACTTCATTTATCCTTGATAGAATAATATTTTCAATATCATGATGGACCAATAATTCTACTTCCTATTGTTGATGAAATTCAATTTCAGACGTCAAATCTTCCACTTCATCACCCATATCATACAAATCTCTTTTTATTACGTGAGCAACTACACTCCACCCTTCATCCAAAACATCATTCACATAATATGCCATTTTTTGTTGATATTATAAGAAATATGGATCATGTAGTTCATGATCACCAACATCCATCAAGCGAGAGAAGTTCACAGAAGTAAATTGCAAGGAATCTATTTTAACACCTCTGATAATATTAACACATTTTCATTTGAATAAAACAATAGAAAAATGTCTATGGTAGTTTAATTCAATAATATCATGCAACCTTCCATAGTATCCCACTTAAAAAAATGTAAATATACCACTATTCTGTGTTTTCAAACCCACTTCTTGATCGACTATACGAAATCTAAATCCATTCACACTATAAGCGTCAAAATTTCTAACTTGTTTTATAGGACCTCTAGAAAGAAACTTCAAATATTCTAACAAGTCTACTTCATTATAAGTCTTCATGATCTGAAAAAAGAAATATAATTTAATATATTTACAAAATTTATGTTTCAAACTAATATTCATATTTATTTTAAGACTTACGAACATACATGTCGTGCAAACCATTCTATAAGCTCTTTATTCACAACTTTCATTATATCTTTCTCATTTCCTATTCGAAATCTCATTTGTCTCTTTTTTTGTATCCTTAACTCTTCAATAAATGGATCTAGAATTTCACTATTCAGCATCACATATCTATGTGCCTGTAATAATTCCAATTCTGTCAGTTTCACATTTGAGACCCTCCAAACTTATCGACCAATATCATGAAAGATTTTTAATTTCTGATGCATTTGAGATTGATTTGATATGTCGTCAACACACCCAACTTGATTAAATCTTGTCTCAATATCATCCAAATATCCGGAAAAAAAGGTAAGAAACTCCTCATCCAAATAGCCTTCAGTAATAGAGCCTTCTGGTTGAGTTTTATTTCTCACGTATGCTTTCAAATGCCCAAGATATCTATGAAATAAAATAATAAATTTATAAATTTATTTAATTGAAAAAAATTGTTTACTTAAATGAAAAACATATAAATAAAATACCTCTCAATTGGATACATCCATCGATATTGAACATGGCCTCCTAATTTAGCTTCCTCAACCAAATGCACAGTTAACTGCATCATGATAGTAAAAAACGATGGAGTAAAGGTCATCTCCATTGCAAAAAGGGTCAATAAAAACCTCTCCAAGAGGTTCTCAAGCTGAAATGGATGTAGAGATTTCTCACATAATTTCCTAAAAAATGTGCAAAATTGGAGAACAAAAGTAGTAACTTTATCAGGTAATAATGTACGCAATGTCAATGGTAGTAACTATTGTAACAAAATATGTGAATCGTGACTTTTCAATCCATGTAACTTATGATTCTTCAAGTCAACACACCTCAAGATGTTAGTCGAATACCCCTAATATACCATCACATTCTTTAAAATTCGGAGGAATGTATCTTTATCCCTATTTTTCATTGCAAAAATGGTCGGAGCATGTTTGTCATTCTCATATGGCTAGAGATCACATTTTATGTTCATTACTTGTAAGTATTTGCGAGCATTGAGACGATCCTTTGAATTTCCATGCTCATTAATTAATGTGAAAATCAAATTATCACGGAAATTCTTCTCAATATGCATCACATCAAGATTGTGCCACAATAAATTAAATTTCCAATATGGGAGTTTGAAGAATATACTTTTTTTCTTCCATTTTTTCGTTCTGATTTCACCTGATGATGCACTTCAGACCCGTTTTCCGCTATCATTCAAAAGATGAACCTTTCCAAATTTTGTTTCAACATTTTCAAGCTGTGTCAATATTTCAGAACCAGTTAAAAACTTTGGAGGTGTTCTATGATCAATGGAACCATTAAATTTTGATCTGTTCAGCTGAAATCTGTGAGATGCATTGAGAAATATTTGATGGCACAATAAGAGAAATTTTCTACTGTGAGGTAGTCATTTTGGCTCAAAATCAAAGTTAAAAACAGGACAATCCAAACCCATGTAATTGTTATAACCAGATAAATTCCCAAGCCTAGGGAAGTTACTAGTGTCCTCATTAAAGAATCATGCATTTTCAACATTATTTTAGAAGAAGCATAAAATTTCTCAACACTGTTTCTCCATAACTCCTACAATTCATCAATCAAAGGCTACAAGTATACATTAAAATCATTTCTAGGCATTTGTTTTCTATGAATAATCATCGAAATGATAAAAGATTTTTGTTTCATACACATCTACAGAGGCAGATTATAAGGGATAAAAACAACTTGCCAAATGCTATAACTGGTACTCGAAGTCCCAAATGGGTTGAATCCATCAGCAGCCAATCCCAATAGAACATTCCTAGGACCAGCTAATAAAACTAGATGTAATGAATCAAATGTCTTCCATGATTAGGAATCTCATGGATGTCTCATTAACCCATCATTTTTTATCTACATAATTCCACTTCATGTGTTCGGCAGGTTTTGATGACATGGATAATCTTTGCAATCGAGGATTCTAGGGAAAGTAACGCAAAACCTTTGCAGGTGTGTTCCTTTTCTTATTATCCAAGAAATTATGTTCATTCAGACTTCCAACATCACCCTTTGGTTTCCATCTAGAAGAAGAAAATTTCTTGTAATTCTGTCTACTTGAATCCTCTCCCCAATAAAGCATACAATCATTGGGACACACATGTATTTTTGTAAAATTCAGACCAAGCTTTTTAACAACTTTTTTCATATCATAAAAGGATTCTGGGATTTTTTCTTCAAGAAATTCATCACGAATCAATTCCAATATCATGAACATTTCCTTATTTGTAATTCCAAATAGACATTTGATATGGTACAACTTCAGCAGAAATGAATGCTTTTAATATTTCAAACACCCACTATACAACTCTTGATTTCCATCATCAACTAAATCATGAAATGCATTTTCCTCAGTGATGTTCTCTCTTACATTTGGCTCCAAAGAATCAAGAGTAGGATCCAATGATATGTTACAATTTTGATCTACTTGTGTTACAGTCTCAAAAACATCACATGTCACGTTGAAATTTGTAGTACCTTATTCTGGTTGTTCTGATATGTTTTGATGATGATAGTGGTGTCTTGGAGTGCAGAATGGATCATTTATGAGGTTTTGCATTTCATTTTCCATTGTCGACAAACTTGGGACCTCATTATATAGATTAACATCAGTGATCAATATTTCTGTAACGTTCGATTCTCCATGCCAAACACAAAACAAATATTGACCAGGGAATTGCTTCATTATTAAATGTTCATAAACTTCATCTCTCTTAAACCATTTTCTAAATTTACATTTTGGACATGGACATCTTATTTTTCCCTCAAAGAATTGATTAGAAATTGAAAAATCTAAAAACTCATTCAAACCCTTAACATATTGAGGTGTGTTCCTTGGTAATGTGATCCAGCTTTTATACTTTTATATAAAAATGTGCCTAGACAATAAAAAAAATTAAAACACATAGTTACTACTAAATAGAGAAAGAGATTCATATATATGATAGTGTAAGATTATAGAAACATAACATAATAAATATGATCCCCTGAGTTAGATATCAATCCTATAGTGTTTGGGATAGAAGAAGATTCTTTGTTAAAGAGAAATAGTGTGCTAACAATGCCATATTACTCAATTACCACATGGTCAATACTAGAAGTTATGCTAAATATTATTCCTATCATGTTTCTCCAAAATCTCCAAAATTTAAACCCTTGACTTTTGAAATTTTTTATAGCATCAAAATATAATATTAGATAACAAAAAGTAATATAAGAATTACTTGGTTGGAATCACAGTTCATGAGGAAAAAAATAATGTTTCCAATATTGATGATGAAGCATAGAAATTGCAGGATGTAACCCTTAATTGGTCCTGATTGTGTGACTCCAAATCACAAAGAAAATGTTATGGGATTCATGACCATAAACTAAATGACCCATGTTCTAAGACTGTATCTAACTCCTTTAACCCAGGTAGTAAAAGTGGGACATCCCTTATGCCACTGCTTCCATTTATGATTAGAGAGTGAATATATTTTCCTCTTGTTATCACACAACCAAGAACTAAAACAATATCAATGAGTGAAAAACCCACTATTATAAAAAACAATGGTCATTATGATTAGTTTTATTGATTTATAATTAATTATGACATCATCCATATTCATGATACCATATTTTATGAATTCGTATTGGGTTAACTTGAAACATCTCTTCATGTAGGCTACCCCAGCTTATGGTCCACACATCATAAACATAAACAATGTGCACTTGGGTCAAATATTTCTAACCTTAAACATCATCTATATCAGTATAACTTGCATGAAATAAAACTATATAAGTAAATAGACACACAAATCATCATGGTAAACAATTGTAAATAGAAACCTAGGTAAAAATTGAGTCTCCACTAACTAGATATGACGCTAACCTAATATAAGTTAAGAATTTGGAATTGAAAAATGGAAGAAATACTGTTAGGTTGAAAATATGTAAAGTGAAACATAATAAGTAGACAATTCCTTGTGAACTAGGCCTCTCCAATATGAGGATCAAGAAAAATTTAAGGTGATAAAATAAACGACTTAAATCTTATGGGGTTCATAATATTAATGTAGAAGAAGTCAGGCTTTACTCACTAGCCCTTTTAACTATGAAATTTTTTAATCATTCACTTCTTCTCTCATCCCCAGTTTATCAGTCCAGAGGTATATTTTTGAAATGTGTGCAGAAATAATTTTGGGGTGATAAAACCCTTTTAAACATTGGAATACTCACTCTAAATCTACCCCTTTGTGATCCTTATCATGTTGACTGAACTATTTTAACAAAATGTACTAAAAAAGTGTTATAGTGATGGTAGTTATGCCTATACCCATCCATGATCCATTTAAAGTAGGAACTAATTCATCAAAATGAACTAACTATAGAGTTAATTTGATGGTAGGTATGTCTATATCCATTTATGATTCATGATCAAAATGAAATAATTCATCCAAATAGACTAAATCTAGAGTTACAATTATTGTACTTATGCCTATACCCATACATGATCCATGAACCCGAGGAAATATTTCTGACTCAAGCATTTTTGAGAACCATATTTGACTTTATGCATTACCAATTCAATGTTCAATTGGTTTTAGATTATTTTAATGATGTTTCCTTTAAAAATTTCATAGGTTATTATGAAGTGTTAATCAAGCTAAAACAAAATCTACGGAATGGATGAAAATTAAGAATAAAAAAATATTCATTCATTAATAAAAACTAATGAGAAGAGGATCCATATTCTAGAGTCTCTCTTTGATGTTAAAAGTAATGAAAAATGATAAAAAACAACTATAATATACTCAAATAATCAAAATCTAAAAAATAATCCAATTCCTGATGATAATTGTTGATGGACTGTTGAAGGTTCATTTGTTTAATATCTTTCAATTTATCCAATGGATGTGTATTATTAACATGGGAGGTTAATTTTAAACTCCTTCATATAATGGGATCAATCCTTATGTCTGCTGATAGTAGCTACACCTACACCCTTTCCACATGAGCCTCATGTTCTAATGGTCTTTATTTCTTTGCAGTTATTCAATCATGAGGCCATGCTTCTTCAATAGAAAAATTATGCAACTACTTAATGGAATCCTCTATATCTTTGTCTTGATGGTTAGAAAAATTTAATACGAGGAGGTTATATTCTTGGACTACCTATTCCTCTCAGGAAGTGAGAAAATGATGGATAAGAGCATATAAGTTCCATTAATTGAACCCAATTGTTCCCAAGACATAAAAGAGATGGAGAAGAAACTCCACTCTATCAATATTCTCCTCTATCCCACTGATGATAGAAAAAAATTGGCACTAAACACGTTTTATCATAGCTTAGTTTTTTACAATGATGTAGGGATCCAAATACTATTTACTTGATTCTGTAAGTAGGAACCTAACGATACGGTTTAAGCCTCCATGTTTTATCCCCCCATGAAGCCACTATATCCAAAATGTATGTAGGAAGCTAACGATACTGTAGAAGTCTCCCTATTTTATCCCTCCATGAAGAAACTATAACCAACCACCACTATGGCTCCCCACAAACCGAGTTGGCCCTCCCCCTATTTCATATAGGGAAACCCCTACATCAAAATTCCATCTAATATGGGTGTTTAAGAGGTTCTTTATATATTTCACTAGATAGAGGTGACACCACACCCATGGTGCTTCTAGACCATAGCATGTTAAATTTTTCTAGACAACACCACTCCCAGAATCCAATCACTAAAATAATGGGTAAATTAAAAAAATATCCTTAAAGTCATTAAAAAATAAGAAAATTATTTCATGGGGTGTAAAAATAAACCCCCTAATAACAAATTATTTCTATAGAATGTAATTAGTAGAAGTATAAAATTCAAAATGATATAACCCCATGATACCTCATTTCAAGAGGTGGTTGGGTGGGAAAACAACTTAGGGGTATCTTAGATAATTAAATAAAAAAAACACATCTAAGAGGATTAAACTATTCTATAAAATTTACCCATCATATCCAACCATATTAAAAAAATAAACATGAAATAAAAAACCCAAAATAGGTAAAGTCATATCATATATCTCTACACTATTTAGGGATAATCTAGAATGATGAAATTTAGACAAAAAATACACCTCATGAAAAAACACAACCAAGAACCTAAATTCCACAAAAATCCCACAAAACCTAAAACTATCCCTAAAATTAACTTCCATTAAAGATCCCAAATATGAAAGCTAAACTGAAAAACAAACCCACAAAAAATTCAAATTAATAACAACCTTTATTTTTACCCAGCTTGTAATGCTCAACATGGTCCAACTTGAACCTCAACCGCATGGTCTTCATATCACAGAAACCTCAAAAATGTCAAAACCCTCATTTTCTCAATAATATAAATTTTTATATTAGTTATGTGGGCATGATTTCATATGTATTCTCATTCCCAACCCATCTAGAACCAACCTCCACAAATCTCAATCATAGTCACACACAACATTCATGTGGAAAAAACCCAAATCAATGAGGTATTCACAAGACCAAAATTCACCTCAAACTACCTTATGACATCCAAAAAACTAATTAAAAGCGAAAATAATATGGAAAGAGGGAAACTTGTTGATACCTGGGGTCGCGGGGTCATCGGGGTTGCCGGGGTCACGGGGTCAACGGGGTCGCAGGGGCCGGGGTGCAGGGGAAGTGGGGGAAGTGGTGAGAAGCAGGGTCGGGGTAGGGGGAAGGGTTGACAACATAAAAAAATGCTTCACGGTGGTTTATTATAAATCGCTGCAAAACCATTTAAAAAAATGTTTAGCTGTTCTTTCCAAAATCGCCACTAATAAACCACCTCTAAAGACAATTTCTATTCTAGTGATAATCCCAAACATCAAGAAACATCTACTTAAAGGGGACCATCATATTCCACCCATTGGATTGACACCTATACCACCAGATCCATAGTCTTTATACTAGGTTAATTATACCTTATATTCCCATTATGAGTGGGTTATTAAATCTCTAAATTGAGGGAATGAAGTTACTTGACCAACTTTTATTCCCACAGATGTAAGTCATGTTGTGAGAAAATGAATCTCAATCTTTTATGGTCAGTGTATACCATAATCCTACCACCCAGAAAGTATTTCTTTCAACACCTTAGGTTTTTCAACACTACATCAATATACATATCATTCATTAGGTAGTTCCATTCAGGAAAACAAAATTACCTGGACCCATAAGAGACTACATGAATGTCTGGTATAAGAATCAATCTAATTATGAATCATAATACATAAAAATATATGGTACAATCATTACTTGACATCGATAAGGTCAATATTAGCAAGGTTATCAACCTCTCTTTCATATTATAAAAGGATATATCACAAGAATATTACCTGATGAAATTTTCTTTCTTCTTTTTTAGGGATTCATCATTGCTTTGGAAAAAGTTTTGGATGAACCTATAGTAAAAATTGTCTCATCCCAAAAAACCAGGGATCTCAAAAACATTCTTGGCTTCTACTAGGAAATAATTTACTAAACCTTATGAAGGCACACTAATAAACCATACTCATATATCATATGACCCATGAAGCACACATGGCCAATAAAAAACTTACACTATTAAATATTTACATACAACAGAATCTCTCTAAGTGTACTCTAAATGATCTAAAAATATTGAGGGTGATCCTCCCCTGTATGGAAGTACACAAGAATATCATAAAAAAATATAAATAAAAAATTATCCAATTAAATATGAAAGATTCAATTAATTAGGGATTTAAACACTAACATTGTGTTTTCTAATTTGAATAACATCATTAGGTACTCATGCGAACCAAACCTACTGCTGAATATAATGAATGGTATTTTAGACGGCCTCACCCTCAATTGATGATGGTATGATCTTAAATAGATCTTATATAACACTTATTATCCTCTAAGATAAACAAGTAAATTGTTAATTTCTGTAAGTGGATGTCAGTTCCTTATCATAGCTTATTTCATATTTTAAAAATCAACACATAATCTCAAGGATACATCCAACTTCATAGTAAATATAGTTGGGGAAACCCCAGGGGACATACTCAGTTGAATAAAAACCCTCACCCATTTGTCTTACAATTGATATTTTATCTCTTGGATATCTATAGAAGAAATCCTATAAGGTGGAATAGATATGGGATCTACAGTAGGGAAGAGCTCAATCAAAAAATCAATCTCCATATTGGGTGGAAATCCCGATAAGTCCTTTAGAAGACATTCTAATACCAGTCCACTATAAAAATAAATACCACCTAAAATTTCTCGACATCACAAAAAATAACACCAATAAACTGGTCTGTGATCCCTCTCAGCTGTTATAGGTGAGGTCCTACACAACCATCTTATATGCACCACTCTCTAATATTAATATAATCATCACTCTATTAAGTCATAAAAAACACTTGTATGTGAAAAATATCAATATGGTATCTATATAAAACCAACAAATCCATGTCATGGATCACCAAAAAACATATCATCTATATCACAATGGAATCACAAATGAAGCTATAGGTTCCAATATCTGTAGTTCCATATTAAGACCTACAAATACCCAAATATTGAACCCCTAAATTTGTATCAACTAAAATCCCCCGGTATAGATATTTCATGGTTAGGACTAATCTATCATATAATTAAGATAATATAAAATAATATGATACCAATCTGTATTAAAAATAAATTATAATGTATAATATACTAAATGATACATCAAAACATTGATGGTCCAACATCATGATCGAAAGGAATAGGGTAGATGAAATGCAACTGGTTAAAACCTTAGCCCTAAGTCCTTAACTAAATACCCTAAAAGAAAATCATTTTATATTGTTTATACCCCTATATTTGGGTACAATTTCCTCTAGATAAATCTATATTAACGGTGTAAATACAACTACCCAGTTTCTACGACATACCTAATTCATCTCATGAACCCCACAGCTATCTAGATTATCTCTCATTGGATGACCACTGAGATCTCATGAAATACAATTCTAGATACCCTATTTACATACATGATCGACACTTGACACGATGATATTCACACATGGTGTAAATATGACTCATTTTACCACATTGGTAACACTCTATAGAACTAATTCCCTAGGGAGGAAGAGATGGACCACCACTCTACCTGTTGTGTCTAATTCTTCCCTGGAATGAACAATCAAATCAACTTTTATTTCTATTATAGGTCCCAATAAGATATCCCCAAAAAGAATAAACCTACCTTTAGTCTCTACCCTCACTTAGGTTTCTCTCTAGGATGAAGGACTAATTGAAAACCTATAAAAAAGATGATAAGAAAGAAACATTCATCTAAACTTAGATCTCACACCCCAATACAATATAAAATATTCTGACATGGGATACCTCACATATAGCCACCATCAAAGAAGTGACATATAACTCAACAAATCATACTACATAATCCTTGAATTTCATCCCATTTTCTGGTTAGATACATAAACTTCTAGGACCTATCCACTTTTATAGTTTTGGAAAGAAGTTGTTGGAAAATCAAACTAGGGATTCCTTCTGAGATAACCCAACATGTTGGTATGCATGGATCAAAAAAACCCACCATATACTTGTAGCGCCTCATAGTATGTAAAATATCAACTACAAAATCTTCTCAAGGGGTGTATAAAAGGGGGAAAATATGGTCTATATCAAATTAAACCAGATCTCTAATATTAGGGGCCACCCTCACCTTTGAATAAATTTCATGAACCAACCTGTATAACCAAATAAACATGTACCTATATGAATCCTGACATGAACCAAAGGGTGTTTTTAATCCCCATGGTCATGGTAATAGTCCCTGAACATAAAAAATAAAAATCAATAGGGAGTAATTTTTACACAATAAGAACTCAAAAAGACAAAATAAGTGAAAAGAATATATAAACAACTAAAATTACAAAACACTTATCAAGAGAAAAATTGGACAAGTCGAAAAGTAAAAGTCTTGAAATAGGTATGTAAACCTAATAAATCACATAAATTATCAAATAAATCATCACGATATATCCTAGTAAAAAGTGGATCATCTACTCCATCTTTCACAAAAAAACCCATGCCTAGGGGTGAATAAGAGAACACCCTAATGAATTGACTCCATACCCTAATCGTAGTTTAGTTTGAATTATCATAATAAATCTATTTCTAGGTATAATTAATACATTCCTAAAATGTGTTCTTCCCACTTAACAATCCTGGTTCTAATGGGATTCAAAAAAATAAAACATAAAAGGGTATATCTTTCATTTTAATAAGTTTGAAATCATTTCAATCAATCACTAAAAATTATCCCCAAGTTCATGTTTTCAATATATAATTCTTTTTTAAACTAATATCAAATGGTTTTAATGAAATATGATTCCTTTAAAAACAAATAATTTCATTCAAAATCATAAATCATTCCATTCCTTCACTTTCTAAAAATCGTTATTAAAATCATTCATTTCATCTCAATATCATCTTTAAAAGTTCATCAATTAATTTCAAAATACATTTTAAAAGAGATTTCAACACACATACCAAAAAAATTTAAAATTTATATCAAGAATCTAAAATCATTTTTTAAAAAAAATATTATAAATTCATTTCAAATAAATATTAAATAATGTTTTCAATTTATAGGGACATGATTATGAAATCACCTAAGTCAATCTCGACATCGATAATCACCAACATGGGATACAAAATTTGTGGGAGAATATGGGCTAGACCGAATCTAGAAGGGATCGTAGAAACATAGTTCCCAAAAAAAACATAAAAAAAGTCTAATATTTCACATCCCTTGGAGGATAAGAAACATAATGGAGAATGGATTTGTGAATAGATATAGGACACACTTACCGAGAGTGATTCAATTATTTAAATGACACATTGATATGTGAATTCTAATGGTCGGAAGAGACATAATCACCTCTAGAGTTATTACTATATAATTTGGGTTAAATTAGGTTTAATGGTGGATATTAGAGAAATAAAATAACGATTTCAGGAAACACATTTGTGATAAATCCCATCCCAAACATCCCCACATCAACATCACTATCGTGTTGCTAGCTTTAATCGGCTAGTCAGTGCTGCTAGGAATAATTATTAGCTTACTAGAAGTTGCACTAGCTATCAGATGGTGTAAAAGATAATTCACGTTCCACTTTTCATGCCATCAGATATATAATATAGTTCCTTATTTGAATCCCTTATTTCCACCATGCCACTAGTTGGATGATGTCTCTCATCAGTTAGCTATTGGACCTCCTATAATGATTCCATCTATTTAATTCTATACAATCAAGATCCAAACTCTTGAGACACATACCTAACTCTCAAAAATGAATCAAAACATAATAATAACCCCTAAAAATTATCAACTAAGTAAGAATCAACAAATAATTAGTAGGAACAACTATAAATCATTATAAAATATAAGAAGTGAAAAAATATACCAAGCATAGTGCCTAAAATAAGGTGTTAGGATGAAAAAATAATGGTGAGTGTTACATTTGTAATTATAATGTAAGACAAAACAAGGTAGGTGAAACTTACAATGTCCCTCTCTTCATGGTCTACACAACTCATAGAAAAATCACATGGAGCTGGTCGTCAATCATCAGTCCTAGTAAAATAGGAGGCTCTGTCCAAAATATTAATAGGGAAACATAATTATAACACACCATGAATTTACAATATATTTTTTTAGAATAAATTTAATTTTTTGATAGGTTTTAATTCACACAATAATGAGTTTCATTGATAGCTTATGTTATACACAAGATCCAGTTTTACTGAACCACAATATACTATTATTATTATTATTTAATATCACAGTCATCTCCTAGCTGATGGAATAATGTGTAAGAATTATATTAAGTAAATTATAAAAATATATATTTTATGCACATTCATTAGCTATATATTCATTATTAATAAAATAATAATAATTTAAAATAAGAATAAATGTTTTCTAAAAAAATATCTTCTAAAATGCATTTTAATCTCGCTTTGAAGACATGAATAAAAATTAATTTTCAAAACTTATAGAAAATATATTTTTAAAAATAAAATTAATTTATGAAATAATAAAACCAAAATTATCTTAGGGTGAATTTTTGGGGTTTTTCAAAAATGTTTCATGTTTTGATGAATAATGAAAAAACAAGATTTTAATTGAATTTTGTCTTTTCATATAAATATATTATAATGTTATATTATATTATATTATATTTATTTAAAAGTAAAATTTTATCAATTTTATAAAAATTAATCCAATTTAGGTCTTTTTAATCATTTTAATATTGCATTTATATATAAAAACTTTATAAACTTTTGAACTTTTTTAGTTTTAAAACCTGGCTTCTCGTATCGTCTATAGGAATAATTTTAAATGAA
Organism: Viscum album; assembly: GCA_963277665.1. Taxonomy (NCBI): domain Eukaryota; kingdom Viridiplantae; phylum Streptophyta; class Magnoliopsida; order Santalales; family Viscaceae; genus Viscum; species Viscum album. Next base: position 1,887,701,858 of record OY728132.1, read on the forward strand.
TTTTGTTTACCACAGTGAATTTAATTTTTAAAAATGGATAAAATATTTTCAATTGGAATAATTTATAAATTCTAATAAGGTTAACTTTGTGTTTGACTAAAATTAATAGTGAGTGCAGTAAAAATTAATTACCATAGTTAGAGTAAAAAATGGATTTATTAGGGGTTAAAATAGAATCATAAGAGTGAAAATGACAAAACAATATCATGTAAATATTATTTAATGAGTCTATTTATAACATTTACATAAAATTATATTAATTATGGAAATTAAATTCCATTTTTATTTGAATTTGACCCATATAATAAGTTAAGTAATAAAAATAAAAAAAGATACATTTCTTGATTGTAATTTATATAATGCATTTGGATAGGTACAAATACAACATTGGTTTGTTTATATATATTATTTTAAAATATAAATTAGTTTTTTATCAATGAAATATATCTTTAATTTTTATAGATGAAATAATTACTTAAAATTATTAAGAAACACAAATGTAGTAATCATTTTGTTAAAAATAAAATAAAATAACAATACTAAAAATATTAATAGTGAAGTAAATTTAGTGAAATAATATGTTAAATTATTTTTTATATGAATATATCATGATACGTAGGCTTTAACATGATATTATCAAATTACATAATCGTATTGAAAATTTTTAAATTCAATTAAATGAATAATGAAAACATTGACATTAATATTATTTTATGATAAATTATATATCATCAAATGATTTAAAATTACAAAAAATATTATATTCTAAAAATTTAATTTTAAATAAAAATAAATATCAACTATTTTCCATTAATATTACAATTGAACTTTTATATTCAATATATTATCCCATAAACAGTAAAAAACTCCTTTAGCCTGGTTAAGGTAAAAGTAGTGTTTTTTCACGTTACATGCGCTTGTGTTAAAATTAATTTCCTACACAAATATGTTTTTTATTTTATAAACTATATAATAAATTTAAAATTAGTGGTTCTAAATTTTATAGTTTTTATAACTTTAATTTTTTTTAATGGACAAATTACCTAGGTTAGAAAACTATTTACCATAGGAAAAACCCAAAATGATAAAAATAAGAAAACTTATTAGTTAAGAAAAAAAATATTTCAAAAATTCGTTTCATTGTGTGTTAGTGGTGTTTATAGAACAAATAATACCTCATCACATTTGAATATAAATTTTTAACCACTTTAGGTAATTTTTACCTCCTAATAGTGAATACGTTTTAGTATTTACAAGGATCCCACTACACCTCAACTATAAATGGGAACTCACTCCCTTAAAATATTTACACATATCAGGAAATTTTGATCAAAAAAACATTCCCAAATGACTCCCAAAATCCCCTATTTTCATCCTAGAATAACTAGTTTTAGATTAAATCCAACCGAGAAAGATTTTAGAGTTAACCAACAGAAGATACCCGAAGAAGAGGTAAAATTACTCAACAAGTGTCATTATTTTACTTCTTTCTCCACCTCCACCAATTTTTATTAAAACATTAGTAAATTTAACATAATTATATTTAAATTATAATATAATTTTCTCATAATAAGTTCATGACTCAAAAGAATCTCAACTTCCATCAAATGAGTTATAAAATCTTTATTTGTGTGTTCAGTGGACTACCACCTCACAAACCAATTTCATTCATCTTTCCATTTACAACTCTCATGGTTGGGTATGGTTATGGATATAAAGTATATAATATATATATATATAATTATTATACCATATCATATATAAATTTTTACTCTCTATTTCATAGGATACACAATACTATCACTTATGTGTACAGTGGACTACCACATCACGGAGCGATGTGATTCATCTTTCACTAAAACTTTATATGGAAGGTGATAATGAATAATGTTAATGATTATATGTGATATACATGAAAGAATTATTATATTCATGAAATATTAATCATTATTTAAATAAAGTATATCATTTTAGTTTTTTACACTTAATGATGATAACATCTTTCTTGTACGTGTGGACTACCACCTTCATGAAGCGTCATGATTCTATTTTCATCACCACACCACATAGATGATATATATAAGAACATAATATGATATTAATGAAATTATTACAATTATGTAAGGGTAAAATATCACTTACCAACTTTTCACAATGATCATTGAAAAATGGAAATGTTACCCTTGTGTATGTATGACTTACCGTCTCCATGATCATAACATACTTCATTTTTCATAACCATCATTCATGATTGATTATAAATGTATAATTGATATAAAATATGACAATTTTTTCAATATTTTTATTCTATAAATGATGAAACAATATAGTATTCACAAAAACTAGAACTTTAATGAAAAAGAATGCATCAGAAAATAAGGAAGTTAACACGAGAAAAAAATGAAAAAAATGAAAGATTATTAAAAAATTGTTTGTAATATGTTATAAAAGGATAATATGTAAAGTTTTAAATATTAATATGGTTTTTTATAATTCAATATAATTATAAAAATCATTATATATGAGGTTAAATAACGTTCAACAAATTAAAATTGTTAGTTAATTATTTTTTTGCTTGAATTTTCCTTCTTTGAGACGTACATTGTATTATGCACCTAAATTCTTTCATGAGGAGTATATACAAGCCCTTTGACATGTAATATCATTATTCATTCATAAATCATATTATTTTAAGTTACAATTTTAATTTTATAATCCCATATGATTTGACTTGAGAATTACCAAATGGTAAAAGTTATTTTACAATCTTAATTCCTTTTGTGATTGTTAGATTTCTCTTAAAATAGTCACTTTATTATAAACATTTTTCATTGGAAATTAAATTTATATTAAATATCAATATTACTATGTGATGGATATTATTATTTCCTAAACTGTATTCTATATATATATATATATTTTACTTTAAATGTTATTTGATTAAATAGGGAAATATTAATAAATATGAATCCTTTACTCAATATGGATATTTGATAAGGAACATTGTTTAAGAATTAAACTAATTATTATATATATGATGAATTATTTGGAAATTTATTACATGTGTTGGGGACTGGTTAATGTAATCCCCTTAATGCATTGGTATTCTCAGGAGTTGAATTAGTTGGCCAAATCAGACCAGTTTTTACCCTCAAACTTAAACTATCATTAGGTTAGATCTTGATAGTTACTGTCTTGAGGTTAGATCTTGATTGTTAAAATGTTTGGAAATATTCATTCCATTATTATGGATATTCCATGTTATTATTCAATTAGTTAAAATGTCTATGTTCACGTTTCAAGCTCATGTGATTGTTTATAAAAAATTATTTGGTCATTTTTATTCTTTCCATATTGTGCATTTCATTTGAAGTTTATTGATTAAATGAATTGTGTTATAAGATATTTAACATTCCATAATTTAATTATTTATTAATGAAGATTTATTTATTTAGGATATCTTCAAATTTACATAACCCTTAATGGGAATTTGAGATCACCCTTATTTAGTTAACTTTTCACAGGATATGAAGATAAATTCTTTGAATGAGTTTGAAGGATATTGAGCTTTTAATTTTGTTATGATTTATTTTATTTTACTAATGTAAAATGGGTATCATGTATGCATATTGTTTTCAAAAACTACTAAACTGATTGATAATTTGTTATTTTAATCTTGTATCTATGCCAATGTAATGTAGTAAGGCACTAACTATGTGATACTGGGGTCGGGGTAACTATAGTTTGTATTAGATCATGTTTAATAGAAACCTTGAGAAATAAATTTAGGAAAAAATAGATTATGAAACATAACTCAATGAATGATTTTGAGGACATGTATATAATAACATCATAAAGTTTTGGAGATAAAGAGATTATGTGGTTTTTCTTAGAAATACATCCCTATCTAGATACTATAGGTGTATGTGGTTTTAGAACATATGTACGAAGGGGAAATAACTATTAAAAATGTGTGTCAAGCATGACTTGATAATTACCTAGAACATAATAACATGACTTACTAAGCACCGAGTTTTACTCCCCTAGGTGTTATTCTTAGGATAAATTAAATTTTCCTTACACACCATTTTGAATGATTTAAAAAGTGATATCCCCAACGAAACAATGTTTATGATAATGAGATTAGATAAACATAATGTTTTCAATTTGTGTTAAGTATTTCACTAGTTTTGGAGTTATACATTATGTTTTATAATAATTTGATTTAATATAGTTAACATAATCATTTAGAAATGGTGACTAGCTTTAGGAATGAGAACCTCACTAATGCAAGTGATCTAAATAGTAACAATGATTATATCTTTTATGGTCTTAATCAAATCATTCGAAGAAAAATAGTCTCCCAAAAATTCTTATAATATAAGGACATAGTATCATGTAATAACATGATAGATAAAAAATTATATATGTATTATTTCTTCAAAGGAAATAAATATTATAAGAGGATGATAAATAAAAAGATAGATAAAGTGAAGAAGATAAATAAATATTTTCCAAAATGTGATACACACGGGATGAAACACCTTGGTACATGATTAAAAATAAAATAAGATTTATTCAAGTGTATATAAAATGATCACCATGCTCATGATTGAAAGGGAATAAAAAAGGTCTCCCATTTTAATTGATTTAAATATAAGGAAATAGGGAACTACTCAAACAAAACCCCCAAGAATAAAATGAATATAACACAAAATAACCTAATAGATCATGGTCAGGATTATTATATTACCAAAGAATAAGAGTAATGATTAATGTTCTTGGGTTTAGATTAATGAATTATGTCATTTTATTATTATATCAATAATATTCTGGTTATAATAATAATGAAATATATAAGGATTTCACTATAGTACTTTTTCATTAAGGATTTGAAAGTCTATGTAATACGATACTGCTAAACAAGAACAATGATTTAGTGGAAATTTTAACTTCTTGGAAAACAAACAATTGAGGGAAATATTACCCTTAATATGACCATGATGACGAGATAATGATGTTGGTATAAAGAGATTATTGATATGGATAATGATAACTAGATAAAACTAATTACCTTGGAACTAATTAACGGTTTGTTGAAAAGGTTGTTTATATTATCATTGATGGATTTAGCAACACTTTTGAATTTAATTAATATATTGAATAATATAATTTTTTCTTACATAATAAGTAATAATTCATGTTTTAACAAGGTTTTATGTAATTTAGGTTATTACCATGTTTAAATAGAATACATAACGAAGGTATTCACATGTTTGGAATGTGAAAATTAAGAGTTTATACATATTGTTTGAGAGAATAATGATAAGAACATTTTCGAAATTTAGTGAAATTATTTATAAAGTTTTGGATATTAATCTATTGGAAGGGTCATAAGGTTAACCATTTATGAACTAGTTAAAGATGAAATTTGGATGAGGTTTTAAATATTAATTTTTCACATCACCTTATGAATATTTATACATATTAGATTACTTGTGTGGACCATATTGGTTTTAGAAAATAGTTTGAGATAGATAGAACGAAATGTCACTATTTTATTGGTCTTAAGATCCATTAAGAGTGAATTTTAGTATTTCAGGCATAAAAATTCATTTTTTGATATTCATTTCTTGGAGTAATGGATGAATTAGAAATTGATTGAAGCATAACCAAATGATGAAATTATGATTATGAAATAGAAATTTATCAAGTAAGTATTTTTGGAACCAGGCACGCAGTGGAAGCCCCAAATATGTGGGGTTTTTTAAAAAATGTCACCGACGATCAACATAAACTTGTCAATGTTCGTGAAGGGCATCCCGGTCAAAGCCGAGGATCCTGTGTGGAGGATTTTAAGCACAAAATAAACTGTAAAAATACCTAGTTTAATTCTGAATCCATGCACAATGTATGCTCGTTGTTGGTGATCGCTGCTCGAAGAAACCAAAGTTTAATTCCTCTAGATCATCCACACATGCTTCAAGAAATCTGCGAGAGCGACGTTCGTCGTAATCCGGGTGCTAGCGCGGAATTGGGACGACGCCTTTGATGCTCTGATGATCACCGTAATGCTTCATTGGCGATGCATAAGTGAATGCTTGATCCACGATCCTTGGATCTATAGAATCTATCTATAGATTATGGGAGAGAGAAGATGAGAGATAAGCTCCATGGATAGTAGTTAGAAATATCCTCTCCTGTAATATTTATAGTGGTTAATTAATTACCCGGAATTGCCAACCCGACCCCCAAATACTTAACTCACTATCAACGGAATTTATGAGTACTAAAATGAGTCATAAATAATGCTATCATTTACTTGTAATATATTAAAATATATTACATGATAATAATTAAGTCATTAACTCAACTTGTCTCTCCCATAAATATTAATTGAACCTTGAATAATTAAATATTTGTCAATTAATATTTTTAATGAATTTACTTAAAAAATATAAATACATTTAATAAATAAATTCGATACTCATTATTCTAAACTTGAATAATATGAAATCATTTATTTCATTGGTGATATCTTTACCTTGGACAAATCCCGTACCCCAGTGGTGGGGCCCACCATGTCCAAAAATCCTATTCAACTGAATAGGGAAAATGCTTGACTATTCTATTGTGTGTGACCCTCTAAGACCTTATCTCGACAGTAGTGAATAGTATTTACAGACCAAGAGTGGGATCTACCAACCCATCATGGCCCCTAAAGAAATAAGGATTTTCACCACAGCGACAACCAATCTACGAACATGCATTGTGTAATATAATCTCTTTATCTGTAATATCTCATAAAGTAGCACACACTCACATGTCATCGCCCTTTTCTTGATTTATAGTTTATTGATTTAACTAGACATATTTACCCTTGACTGCGATGGACATGGTCTTATAAAGGTACTTCCATCCATATCAACATGGCCTGAGATATATTACTTCTGTAACCCGGAAGTGACAAATCCTTTCTTGACCATTAAACCAATGCCATGCCACTAACGACGCACCCACCACAAACTACCTCACCACAATTTATCGCCATGGTTTTCATCTTGCATAAAAGTATGTAATCAAGTGACATACATTCATAATGATCTCAAGTCAAGAGACCATTACACATGATCGTAGATAGGAACATCCAATGGCACCCAAAACATGTGGTGTTCATATTGGCGGGTCAGTCCTCATGATCTCACTACTAGAGATCACCAAGTGCGAACTTCATGAGAAGAAGTCTCAATGCTTATGAGCCCCCAACACTTGATGGTAAGACATCTACTATGTCCAATCATTAATATGTATCTAGACCATATAATATATATTTATGATTAATATCATAGTATCTTGAGGTTCTCATTATATCCTAGGAACTGCTATAACATTTCGATATGACAATTAACCTTTGGAAATTACCATTTCAATAATGGATGCAGAAAAGTATACACTATAATGGTAAGAATAAATCATGCATAGCTAACTGTATACATGATGTGGTAATCAAAATCACTGAATAGTTGAGTTTAGGGCACCCTATATTTCAACAAGTATATTTTCTTATATTCATATATAATAATATAATTACTCAAATCTAGGAATAAGATCTTGAAATAAAAATGATATCCAATTATCATAAATTATGATGATATCAATGACCTTATTCACACCTATTTGATTAATGGTTATTTGTTCGTTAGCCTTATTTGGATCACCCACTTTTTTGTGATCAACATCCTATATCACTCTCCATTTATATTTGAGTGTTATTTATCTCTTATATGTTTGTGTTTTCATATTTGACCTATGTTATCCTACATAGAAAAAAAGTTTTGTGATTATTATAGATGACCTTTTTAAACTTCTATTTTTCTCTTATTATTTATTAACCCCTTTATGATGTGCTTATTTCAACAATGGAATCTCCAAATACTAAACCTTTAATTACCATGATCAATTTTAAATTATGAGGATTCAATTTAATTAAGGTGGGGAGTATGTAAAAACCCATGAATTTTCAATTTATTTACTTTATAATAAATATAATTTTGGTGATATCTTGTAATGAACACAATAATTAGTTTCTTTGATAGATTTTGTTATACACATGATCGAGTTTTATCGAACAACATTTACTATTAATATTGTTATTTAATATGTTATTCATCACCTAGCCATTGGAATCGAGGGTATGAATAAGATTAAGAAAGTTATGAAAATATTTATTATAAAAATATTTATTAAATACCTATTGACAAGTAATAAATGAAGAATCATTTATAAGAAGAATTTATTTATGAAAAAATGTATTTTTTCTAGAAGACTGTTTAATCTTGCTTTGCGCACATGAATTAAAATTAATTTTTAAAACATATAGAAAATTAATTTTAAAAAATAAGAATAAATCTTTAAATAATAATACCAAATTTACATTAAGGTGAATTTTTGGGGGTTTTATAAGATTTTTCAGGCTTCGATAAATAGTTAAAAATACTGTATTTTAATTGAAAATAGTCCTTTAGTTTAAAAAAGTTATAATAAAAAATTATATTTATAATTGATTTTAAAGTAAAATAAGTTCAATATTATATAAATTAATCAAAATTATCTCATTGGAATCATTTTAATATTGAATATTGATATAAAATCTATATAAACATTGGAATGTTTTCATTTTTAGAACCAACATTCTTATCACATCTATGGGATTAATTTAAAATTTAATATTTTCACATATGTTTATTGAATTGTATAAAATGTATTAACTCTTTTGAATCAGAATAATTTATAATTTATAATAATGAAAAATTAATTTTTTACCAAAAATTAACATTGAATTTAGTAAAACTTAATTAGCAGAGTTAAGGTAAAAATTGATTTATAAGTTGTTAAAATAGAATGAGAAGAGTGAAAATGAACTAAAATATTATCTAAATTCTAGTTATTGAGTTTATTTATTACTTAGAAATAATATTATATGAAATATTTCTATTAGTTTCCAATTTACTTTGAAAATGACCCATATTATAAGTTATGTAATGAAAAAAATATTCCTTTATTCCTTTTAATATCTACAGTGCTTTGAGATACAGGAAAAAAACAACATCGGTTTGGCTAAACATATTATTTTTAAAGATAAATGAGTTTTTTTAAATAATAATTTTGATTTAATTTATAGAGATGAAATAATTACATAAAATTTTTAAGAAACACCGGCATGATAATTATTTTGTTAAAAATAAAATAAAATAAATAATAATAAAAATATTGAAGTGATGTAAACAAGGTCAATTATTATGTTAAAATATTTTTTAGATGAATATATTATTATAAATAGGTGTGAACATAATATATTATAATCCCACCATTTTCTTGATATTTTTAAAATTAAATTTAATTGAAAAATGTTAAAATTGACATTAATGTTATTATATGACAAATTATATTTTATTAATTGATTTAAAATTACCTAAATTCATATATTCATAGATGTTATTTTTAAATTAAAATAAATAAAAATTTATTTCCATTAATGGAATAATTTATCATTTATAATGAATATATTAATCACTAAATAATAAAGAATTGTATTTTTGCAGTTAAGGTTAAGGTGGTGTTTTTTCTGTATTACATGCTCTTGTGATTAAATTAATTTCCAAAAAAAATATATTTTTTTATTTAATAAATTATATAACCTATTTATAATCATAGGTTCTAAATTTAATAATATTTATACATTTAATTCAGTATTAAAGGATAAATTACCTAGGTTAGAAAACTAGTTACCATAGTGAAAATGAAAAATTGTTAAAATAAGGAAACCTTGATTTTATTGAACAAATGTTCCAAAAATTTGTTTAATTATGTGGTGGTGGTGTTTATAGACCATATAATTCCTATAAAATTTTAATTATTAATTTTTGATCCACTTTAGTTAATTTTGGCTTCCCACTAATGAATACTTTTGAGTATTTACAAGAATGTGACTCCCCAATAACTATTAATGGGCCCTCACCACCTGTTAATGAATCCATTTTACTGATAAAAAAACAAAAAAATCACTCAATAAATTTCCTACCCTCATCCTAGAAAACTTATTTTTGGAATAAATCTATCTTAGGAAGATTTTAGTCAAAACCAAAGGAAGATACCCGAAGAAGAGATAATGTTCTTCAATGAGCGTCTTTATTTTAATTCTTTGTCCACCTCCTCAAATTTTTATTGAATCCTAATGAAATGATACAATATATATCTTTCATACAATAGGATTTTTTATAATAAGGTCACGGAAAGAAACTATCTATACTTCCATCAAATCTGTAACGAAATCATTGTTCGTGTGTACGATTGACTACCACCTCATGAATTGATGTCTTTCATTTTTCCATTTCCCCAAATCGAGGTTGGGTATGATGCAAGATGTAAATTATATAATATATGTATATATATAAAAAACACTATTATACCTTAATATTCATTATATCATATATAACTTATTACGTTCCACCCTGTAGGAGATACAATATTGTCTCCTGTTTTCACGGTGGACTACCGGTTCCCAAAGTGATCTAATTCATTTTTCACTAATGATTTACATAGAAGGTGATAAGTGATAATTTTAATTATTACATTTTATATACATGAAATAATAATGATATTTCTGAAATATTCATCATTTTGGAAATATAATATATCATTTTTTACACTAAAAGATGATAACATCATTCGTGTACATGTGGACTACCACCTTAACGAACCAATGTGACTCTATTTTCATCACCACACCACATGCATGATATATATAAGTATATAATATGGTATTAATTATAAAATTATCATTATATAAATTTAAAATATTACCTTCCTACTTTTCTATATTGATCATCAAAAAATGGAAACGTTAATCATTTACACGTACGACCTACCGTCTTCATGATCGTCACACTTCATTTTTCACAACCATTATTAATGATTGGTTTTAAAGGTATAATTGATGTAAAATATTATAATTTTGATATGATTATTATTTTTTAGATAATTAAACTGTATAATATTTCTAATAATTATAACTCTCATCAAAAAAGAATGAATGAGAAAACAATGCAATTACCCGCAAAATAATGAAAATAATGAGAGATTATTAACAAAAATATGATAAAATGTTATAAAAGTATCATATATGATATTAAAAATTTTAATATGGCTATATTATAAGATTATAATTTTCATTAAACCATTTGACATGATGTTAAATCATGTTCAACTAATTGAAAGTTTATGATAAGGTATTTTTGTCTCAACATTCTTTCTTTGAGACATACATTGTATTATACACCTATATTCTTTCATGAGGTTTATATATAGCCCCTTGGAAATTTAATATCATGATTTATTCATAAATCATTGTTTTTTAATTTTCACTTCAAATTATCTAATTCATGGATATTTTACTTAATTTCCTAAACCGTATACAATTTTTACATATGATGTTTATTTTGAATTTTATTTGATTAAATGAAGAAATATTGATAACTCTCTATCCTTTAATAAATGTGAATATTTTATAAGGCTCATTTTTTATGAATTAAATTGATTATTTGATATATGAGGAATTATTAGAACATTTAGTACATAGGTTAGGGGCCGGTTAATGTAATCCCCTTGGTGTATCGGTAGTCCCATGAGATGAATCAGTTGACCAAATAATATGGGTTTCTACCCACAATATTAAATTTTTATGAGGATAAATGTTGACATTTCAGCTTTCTGACACTAAGAATTCCATTATTGTTGAGATTCTATATGAATTTTCTATTTGTTATAATATTCATGGTAAAGTTTCAAGATCATGTGACTATTTATATGGAATTATTTGATCAATTTTATTCCTTCCATATTATGGATTTCATTTTTAGTTTATTGATTAAATGAAATGTGTTTTAAGATATTTACCCTTCCATATTTTCTTTCTTTATTGAAGATTATACATTTATTCCTTATAGAATCCACTATATATAGTATTTTCTATGATTTTGATCTCACCCTTATTTTTTTATTTTCCTCATAATTTGAAGATAAATTCTTGGAATGAGTTTCAAGGATGCTGATGTTTTTACTTTTTAATGCTTTATTTTCTTTTACCAATGGAAAATGGGTATCATGTATGTATCGAGTTTTCCAAAACTACTAAAATGATAATTCCTTTTATATTTTAATAGTGATACTATTCTAATGTAATTTAGTAAGGAACCAACTCTAGGCTACTGGGGTCATGGTAGATACAATCATCTGCACCCTCTTAGAGCTCTTATGGAGGTAACTGTGGTGGAATGTCATAATAATGAAAAATTAACACCTTAGAACAAATTTATATTACAGTCATTTACATCACAACTAAGAGAAGTAAAAATATTTATGACATCCCTCTATCATATACACCCCATATCATTTGAAGTTACATAACTAAGGTGTGCTCTCTAGCCCCATCTACCCATACTCATGGTCATAATTATATATATATATATAGTATCCAAATTATTTCATTTCATTTTTAATGAATATATCAAATTTTTGTTCTTTTAAATGAAATTACATCAATAATTTATAGAGGGAAACACTTTCTATGTTTTTATTAATATTTTATTTAATATAAACCTTTCATTAATAGGGTACCTGTTAATTAAAAATAAAAAATAAATGATCTAATGGATCATTTTGATAATATCCCACCATTAATTTACATGGGAAATACCTATATAAGTCATAATTTAAACGTTATATAACTAAAATAACGTTCATATAATAGCTAACAAATCACAAGAAATAACATAAATCGAATTTGAACTCTACGTGTCTAATATTATCGATGAATACACACCCTCCTTCCATTCCAAGACAATAGTGCAATCACATAAATCATAAATAAAAATATCAAAGTTTATTACATTTGGTGAAATAACTCAACTATTGATGTAAAAAATGAAATAACAGTCCCATCACCGGTGACATGGACTTCCCTCATACATGGGTTAACTACTCCCAAGAATAAGTTCCATACCAAGATCTAAAAATATACTATCTTTTTTCTACCTTTTCAAAAATAGTATGATAAAGGAAAATTTAAAAAATAAATAATAGAACATTATAAGACCCCATACTAACTCAATAAATAGTAACCATACCATTGATATATGTGTCCTCAATCATGACTCCCCATACTAAAAAGGATATCAACTATTTGTGGGGATCTATGAAGCATGATTAGGAGATTATTACCCATAAATCAATAACCATAAATAATAGTAGAAAGAAAAATTAATATAAAAAAGTAAATTGAAATAACAAAAAACCCCCATAATAAAAAATATATAAATCATAATATATTAAAATGAATGTTGTATAATTCATAAAATACATATAGACCTAATCAAGATCTCTTTTGAGAGGATCTTATACAATAATTCCAAAAAATAACAAAAAACCGAGGAAAATCCACCAATATAGTCTTCAGACCTATCTCGATCCCATATCCTATGTGCCATCCCAAACACCTTGATAATAAATTAATATTTGGGGATTTGAATATATCATATCATGTTACCATGGAGTGTTTATGGGTTCCCATGGTGGTCTAAAAAGGGTGAAATTAAAACTTAGTAGTCAACCACCAATTGTTTCCCAAATATATCAGACATTAATAAATTGTATATTATTGTGATAGAATAAATAATATAATTTATAAATAAATAAATTAATATCAATCTTTGATTTTAATGTTGACACCTAAGATATTCCATTTCTACTTAATCAGATACTAGATATATATGAACATACTGCATACCCCTGACAAGGAAAAAAACCTTAAAAGAATTTCATTTTATCATAATTAGGGGAGAGCACCCCATTGGGGAAAAATTTCATTTTAATATAAATAAGTTAAAACAGTACCAAAAAACAGAAAATTTTTATTTTAATATCATCAAGGGTGACTAAAAACCCACCATAGAAACATTTAATTTTAATATCCCTATAGTGGAAGACCAGCACACCCGAGAAGCATTCCATTTTAATATTCACAGTGGGGAGGAGTTCCTAGCCATAGAAACATTTCATTTTATCAAATTGGAGAGCTCCCCATCCTAGAAAAGTTCATACAAATTTTTTAATTATCAAAATTTAATAAGTGGTATGAATAAATTTATCAATGTAACACAACCAAATTATTAATGGTTCTCATAAACCATATTAACCATAATTCTCATCCCATAAATCATTTTAGGGCATATGTGTTCAACTCACTAGGTTATCATTTCACTCTAAGAACCCCTCAGGTTACATTCCAAAATTCACATTTTTATCTAAAAAATAGTAAACCACACTTGGTGGCCAATGTTTTGGAACTTACCTTACTCATGGACCACCCATAGATCAAATGATATAAATTATTAAAAAATGTAGATATTTTATTATTAAATAAAATTTTTGTCATATAACAACCCATACCTTAATTGAACCATCATTACATAACATATAACAAGGGTTAAACATTATTGCATTTCCCAGGATTTTAGGTTTAAAAATTTAGAAAATTGGGTGAAAAATTACAAAAATAGTGGAAACATCCACATAATGTACTTTTTTTCCACAAAAAATCATTATATATGAAAACTATTTTCATTTAAGTTAGCTACCATAATTCCAAATCAGACTTTTTTTAACATTTCCATTCATCCTTAAGACGTGATCTTTTTTTGAAAATTCAGAATGAAAATAAAATGATAAATAAGTGAAATAAAAGAAATAAAACATGTTATTCCATTTTTCAACTTGAAATATATATAATAAAGTTTTCCTTTTTCTCAATAAAAATTTGAGCTCAAATACCTTTTTATATTTTAGTGAAAACAACTTAATTTCTTAATAAATTTCATATAATATTTCATATTAAATAATAAATGAAAATACATAGTCAAACGATTTTCTTGGAAATCATTAAATCCCTTGAATTATCATTCATTGAAAGAAACCCTTTCACCTAAATAATACAATCATAAAATTTCCATTAAAATATAATCTAATTTGATTAAAATTTGAAATCAAAAAATTTCTTTCAAAAATCATTACAAGAATATAATATAGGTACCCTAATATATTATCCTTATATTCACCCTTACAAAATTCCTTATTACTGAATAATAAAACTATATAACTTCTTCTTAAGAGTATCCAATCACCAAAAAATCCATCACTTTACTTAATGAATTGGATAGATATATCGATCTCACACAACATCATAGATATTTCTAGATCAATCATAATTAATATAAAAGTTAAAAGAACCATAATAATAATAAATCACATATTTCTTGAAATTTAACAATAAAACTAATTTGAATTTGAATTCAATACCATAAGAAATAATACTTTAAGTTATCTCACAAATATGAGAAAAGGTTTCATTTTCCATATAATGTTTTTAAAACATAAAATTTATAGATTATTGAGAGAAATATTTTATTTTAAAATAACCATTGAAATATGTAAATTATTCTAGATTATGAATAATGACTATAACAATGGAAAATATTTTTCAAGATTTCTTTGCTAAAAAAAAATCAATTTATCACTTTTATAAAACGTCCAAAATAATCCATACTAGAAATGTGAAAAAGATTTATTTTTAATCCATTTTACTAAAATTAAAAATTAATTGAAAATTATATTAATAAAAATTTTAATCATAATTAATAACATTCTTTATACATTTAGAGGAACCTTAGTATGGAAGAAAAATATTTGGAAAGAAACAATTGAAACGAGTGTATAAAATAAATCCCCTTACCACATTTCCTAAATCATTTTTTCCATGTATACAGTAATGAGTAAAAAAATATATTATTTTTATAATTGATTAAGAATATTTTATGTTAATTTTATTATCATTGTTCCCTTTATTGGATTTTTTACCATGTATTATGTAGTTACTAAAATGGTTGGACCCTTGTTGGTTGTTTTGAGGATATTCTGTTTATAAGTCTAAAATGGCCTCAGTAGGTTGACTATGGTCAAAGAGATAATGGTTAAATCATATCCAGAATATTAATAATTTAAAAATTATTATTTTTATACATTAAATTTTTTTAGAACCATCCAAGGAAGGTGGATGAGAAAAAAATATGTTATATTAGGGAGGGGGAATTCCTCACGTACACTTGAGCAACATTTCCATTTTAAACAAGATGGAAAAGAAAAATATATATAATATTTTAGTTTTCTAAAATCACAATTATGTTATAAATTTCATATTTATTTATTATATCTATCCTTTTTACAGACCTTTTGAGGTGATAATGAATAATAAATCACCTCACTTCGTGGAGGTGGAATTCTACACACACACATGAGTGAGATTATCAACTTCTAATGAAACAAAGGGAAAGATTATAAGTATTATCTAATCATTAAACAATAATAATAATTTCATAAAAATATTATATATTAACTAGTTACATATTTATAACCATTAGTGTGAGTCAATGATGGAAAATGAAACACAACACATCGTGGAGGTGGTAGTCCACACGTACACACATGCAATGTTTTAATTTCCCATAGGATGGAAAATAGATAGAAAAGAGTTTTTCCATAAATATAAAAACATTTAAGTATATATAATAAATTGTTTTAGATATATTATAGTGGTTATAATTTTTTAATAATGTAGATGAAGAACTAAACTTTAAATTTGTTGATTATCACATATACCTCCTCCTCCTCCTCAGACACCTCTATTTGGATTATACCTTAATAATTCTAGGATTGGACTTATTAGAAGACCAAAAAAACTATGAAATGATGAATATTGTAGGTAATGTTTTTATAGAGGTTTTTTTTGTGTTAATTGACTCAAAATGAGTAAATAAGTGAGGATATAAAATTCCCTTTTATAAGTGAGGGTAGTGTCGGTCTTGTAAATACTAATAATGTTAAATTAATTTAAATTTATTTCTCAAGGAAAGTGGTTCCAATTTAACCAAATTTTAATGAGAATATAGAATAAGTTATAAATACACTAAAATAATTCTACATATCCACGTTATATATATATTTTATCTTATATCTCTTAGTTTAACGACTATTAATTGTTTTAACTCTTAATGGGGTGACAATGTTTTACCATGGTAAGTATCCTTTATTGGAAAAATGAAGTTGAAGATATTACTAAATTAAAACCTCTTGATTAAAAATATAAAATCAACATTAAATATTTAATTTTTATATGTTTTAGAAATTAATTTCAATATATGTGTGCAAAACCCAATGAAAAACATTTTTTTGGAAAAAATTCATTTTTATGCATAAAAATGATTTTATCATAAAATAAAATATAATACTGATTAATATATATTTATTTGAATCGTATTAAACAAAATGGTATTTATTTTACTTTAAAACCAAAACAAAACAAAATTGTACTTTATATTACTTCAAAATAAATTCTTTTATTTATAAAAATTTGTATTTTACACTATTCACTAAAAAATATATCTTTTCAAAAAAATAAAAAAAAATTCCCCCAAAGATAATTTTTATATTCTGAATTTAAAAAGAAATATTTTTTAATAAATGTTAAACATTATTGTTTATAAATTTAATTTTTAATAGAACCATATATTTCATGTAACAAATTTCAACTAGAATAAAACCTTTTTTTCCAATGGTAAAATACTAAAAAATTATCTTATTATATATGAATTCATAAAATATATTTATGAACATTAATAATAATTAAAATGGAACTATTTTTTATATTAACTTGTTTGTTAAATTTCCCCACTTTTTGAAATTACAGCCTTTTAATTTTTTTCATTAATTAAGTAAGTGAGGGTTTTCCCCCCATAGCATTTTTTGATTCCCATGTTGCTTCTTAAATCATGAGATTCTTACATAAAATATGAACATGTTGAATCACCTTATTTCACAATACATATATTTTTTGTTATCTAAAATAATAAACATCTTTTTTATAGTATATATTCTCCTCAAAATCTATCACTTTCGGGATCAAAACATGAGATTCATCAGGTATGTACTTAATTAAAAAATAAACCTGAAAAAAATCATGTACTGAGATAAAATTTGATGTAAGGATACCTAATAAGAAACTAATCTCACTTTTTCCAAAATTTCATTGGGTCAAATTAATCATGGTATAAACTTTCCTTTTTTAACAAATTTAATTACACCTTTCTAAGGAGATATTTTAAGAAATACATGTCCACCTACCTCAAATGAAAGGTCTTTCCTCTAGTTACATGTATAAATTTATTTCCTAGTCCGTGGTACCCTCATGTGATGCTACATAATTTTTTTTTCTTATTAACCATATCTTATGAAAATTCTTATCCCAAAAATTTCCTCCCACAGACTTCTTCCGAACATGTTGGAGTCCAATATTTATTTCCATATAATTTATCAAAAGGCTCCATCTGTATACATGAATGAATGCCGTTGTTATATGAAAATTCAAATTAAGATAGATATTGATCTGAAAGTATTTGATACCATAATGAAAAATATATATGATTATCCTTTAAGGTTTGAATTGTTTGCTATGACTTTTCATTAGATTGAGGATAGAAGGTTACATTGAAATTTAATTCAGTCCCTTTCAACTTCTGAAGCCCTTTAAAAAAAATTAATGTAAATTTGGGATCATGATCAAATACAATTGGGAGGGGTAACCCCATATAAATCAACTATATCATTCAAATAAATTCCAGAAATATGATCCATAATCATATTCTATTTATTAGGTAGAAAGTGAATATATTTTTTTATATGATTAACAATAACCTAAGTTACATTATTTTCTCAAGATGTGTTTGGTAATACCACCAGGAAATTTATGCATATACTCTCTTATTTCCATTCTAGTACTGAAAAGGGTTTATTAACCCCTTTAAATTGTTTTCATTGAGATTTAAACTTATAAAATGTCAAAAATTTCATGGTAAAACAAGCTATATCCTTCTTCATAACATCCCACCAAAAATACTCTCATTGACCATTACGTATGTTAGCATTTTCAGGAAAAACAAACTTAGTGATATAATCTTCACTTAATAAATCCTTCTTCAACTAGGAGTAACTTAAAACACATTATCTCCTTCAAAATAAGATAACACTTACTTCATCAACATTAAACTTGAGAAAAATATCATTTTTGACCAATTTTAGTCCTTCTTTACAACCATGATATTCCTTTTTAGAATTCATTCATTCTTTCTAACAAAGATGAATAACCTAAAACTTATTCCAAAAATGGAAGGAGTTTTCACATACACAATTTCCAGGCTAGTATTTATTAAATCATTCACTAACAGATCGTGTTCCAAAAATATCATAGTTAATTATTAATTATATTATAAACTCAAGACAACACATAACCAATTAGAATTACATTGATTATAGTGAATTTAGAAATCATAATCCTTATTTAGTTCTATCCATCTCATCTACCACATGAGAAATTATTTTTTGAGTGAATATATACTTTAATATTTTAGGACCAATATATATTTTAAATTTCTCGCTATATAGATGATACCTCGGTATTTTTAAAGTAATAACAACTGAAACTAGCTCATGGTCATGTGAATTATAATTATTCTCATAAGGTTTTAATTGATTAGATGTATAAACAATAAATTGATTGTTCTATATCATGAAAACACCAAGGCCCTTAAATGAAGCATCACTATAAATAAAAAAATACCCATTTATAGATGGAAATAAAAACATAGGAGAATTAACTAGTATTATTTTCAATTTCTGAAAATTTTCAAAACACTCATTTATATAGATGAATTTAAGTCTTCTTGAGTTAACTTGGTTAGTGGGTTAGCTAAATGAGAAAAGTTCTAAAAAAAGAATCAAGAGTAACTAGTTAGTATAAGAAAACATTGAACCTCAATAACATTGGTAGGTCTTAGAAATTCTTCTACCAATTTTGTTTTAATTTGATCAATTTTTATTCCATTTTTAGAAACAATCTATCTAAGGAAATAAATATACAGTTAAAAAAATTAAAACTTTCTGAATTTTCCATACAAATTCTTTTCCATTAATGTCTCCAAAAAATTTACTTTTATTTTCTCATAATATTAATAGATTTTAGATTAAATTATAATATCATTAATAAAAACAGCCAAAAATTTGTCCAAATACTCAAGGTAAACTCTATTCATTATATCTATAAATAAAACATCTGTATTTGTTAACATGAAAGGAAAAACCACAAACTATTAATGGAAATACCTATTTGTAAACACTATCCTCATAATTTTATCTTCCTTCTCCTTTAGAAAAGGGTACACAAACCTTTGATAAAATTTTTTTTAAAAAAACCCGCACTCTATAGGGATGATCGATTATGTCATAGTAATGAGGAAAAGTATACTTTTTCTCAATAGTGTTATTATTGTGTTCTCTATAATCAATGAAAAGTATCATGGAACAAACTTTATTTTTTTTAAATATTGGTGAACCCCAAAGTGAAGTTCTAGGGAATAAATAACCCTTTTCAATAAATTCATATGACAACTTTTTCAATTAAAAAAAATCATCCAAATACACGTGATATAGAGGGTTTTATATTTTCATAGCATTAGGAACTAAGTCAATAGTAAAATCATCCTCTTGATCAGAAATAACTCTTAACAAATCATTGGTAAACACATCCATATATTCATTTATAATTGGAACATCACTAATTTGAATGGATTCCCTCCTTTTGATAATATGTGAAAAAAAACCACTCCCATCTTTAATTAGTTTCTCAGGTTCATGATATTATATCAAAGGTATGATATTATTATTCTATAAAAATTTAAATTCACTATATTGATTTAATTTGAATTATATATCTCTGTAATATATCCTATCATGATAAATTGAAATCCAATCCATACCCATAATAACATAAAACTACACTAAGGTTATGAAACTAGATTTGTAGGAAAAACCATTCCACAAATAATGATATGATGGTTCCCATAAATCTATGTTGCTTCAATACTTCCACCATGAGTTTTTATGAAAAGTATTATATTCATTTATTAAGATGATATTTCCTTTATACTAGATAATTTATTAGAAATAAAAGAATGTGTAGATCCTGAATCAGACAAGATATTTGTAGACTTAGTGTGAACATGTAATGTATATTTCACCACTTTATTTGATAGACCTACTATAAAAATTAACTTTACCACACCTTTTTTACTTACATAATTGGTGATCACTATCATTCATACCTTTCTTTGGACATACATTTTTATAATGTACCGTCTCATTATAAATAGATAGTTTCACCACTTATTTTTCATTACCAATATAACCATTACCGTTTATATTTTCTTTACATACACTAGACATGTTTCTTGGATATTCAAATTGGTTAAAATTATCATATCTCATTATTCATTCCCAAAAATGCTTCTCAATAGACTTATCACAATAAGGGAAGTTTAATTTTCTGACCTTCAGGTTTCTGTAATGAATGAAACCCTATTTAATTTCACTAAGATAACTTATTGTCCTTATTTTTTGTAGAATTAAAAAAATGTATATCAATAATTTCTCAACACACCACACAATTTCATCATAACTACCAAACACATGAGTTACCATAGACATTTATAAACTTGGATTTAATCTAGAGTGAAATAGGTCAATTTTACTATCATGGTCCATATTGAAATTCAGTGCATACTTGATAAATATAGTAAAATTATCTCTATAGGTGTAAATAGAGTCTTCCTATTTTATCTTAAACTATTTTATTTTCCTTTACATTATATGTCAAAAAAAATTATAAAATACATTTCAAAGAAGAGATATTTAAATACCATGCATTCCATAATATTAATTTCTTTCTTTTCTTTTTTGTTCTTAATCAGAGACATTTATTATTCAGGATCTACTTAAAAAATATAAATATAAATGGTTACCTTGTGATGTTTCAAACATTCCAAAACTTCTAATTTCTTCTTCAAGTTGTTAATCCTTTCATCAGTTTTCACTAGGTCTCAGGATCTACCCAAAGCCAAAGAATGTTGTTCCATGAAATGTTGTACTATAGAAATATTATTCTATAGAGAACATGTTCACTCTATTTCATTGGTAAAACTGTTAATATCATCTATCAATGAAGTTAAAACAACAACAAATGACTCCATTCCAATTAAAACCAATACATGGTACCAGTTCAGAAGTATATTATCCTCCCAATGCCTTTCAACCCCATCTAACCTATTTCATAAATGGAAAATCATTATGAATAGACATAGATTATTTTCAGAAACAAGACAATCCTCAAAATTTATCTCATAATAATATAACCATAAATTGGAAAATCTCAAGAGTACCTTTTAATATCATCCTAACCTTTTATGTTATATTGACCATTACTTTGATAATAACTATAATAACCATACCTTAATAAATCAATAATTACATAATTTATCAATATTGTTTTTCATTATTACATTTATAGGATATTTTTAGGTAACTATATAAAAAATTACATAAAAATTAAACAATTTCATACATTATAAATTTTCTTATAAAATATGTTCTTTATAAAACACACATTCTTCATTCAAGGTAACTCCCATAACTAGAACATGAACTTTTAATAACATTTTTACTCATCCATATGCCCTATGAAAAACATTTTAAAATATGTGATGAGAAAAAAATCTCAGTATGAGACATAAATGAAAATAAACTTATTATTATATTTATAATCCTAAAAATCCATAATAAAATTTTCTTTTTTCATAATAAAAAATGATCATAAATAAAAATTTACTTTTCAATAAAAAACCTAATTTATCAATAGATATAAAAATAAAATTCATATGAAATCATAATGGACAATTCATAATCATAAGGGGTTCTTGGAAATCATGAAAAATCATGAATATATTTCCTTGAAAAACAATACTTTCACATTTATGATTTTAAAAAGGTCATAAAATTTCATTAAAAACATAAACTCATTTTCATTCCATTTGAAATAAAAATGTCATTAAAATAACATTAGAAGCATATGATGTAGGTACGTTGTGAAATTATCCGTAAAATCAAATTTAAAAGAACACTTTAAATGGAATCACCTAAAAATATGACTTTCATATCTTATAGGAATGACCTTTTACTTGTAAACTCAATCAATTTACCCTATACATTGGAGTTATATATCAAGATCACTCATCATCATAGATATTTAAGGATCAAATACAATTCATTTAAAATTTAAAAGAACCATACTGTGAATAAAAAAGATAATTATAAAAAGTTAACCGTAAAACTCATTTGAATTTTCATTTAATACCATAAAAATTTATTGTTTCAGTTATTCCATAAATATGAGAAAATTTTACTATTTCCTTCAAAAAAAATTCTAAAAACAAAAAATTCCATAATATTGAGAGTAATATTTTATTTGAAAATAAACTTGAGAATATAAATAAATCTTGATAACTAATAATGGATTTGATGGCAGGAAAGGGCGTTCAATATATGCACGTGGAAAAACATTTTTTCTCTTTTGTAGAAATAAAAAAAACCCATATGAAAGATGTTAAAAAGATTAATTTTTAATCCTTTGAAAATAATGTAAAAAATAATTGAATATTAAATTTTTAATATTTTAGAGAATAATAAAGATTATTCTTGAAATATTTTAAAAAAATTTACATGGATGAAATATAGTTTGAATGAAAACTTTGATACAAGTTGTTTAAAATATGGTCCATTACCTTGTGTCCTAAAACGTTTAGTTTGTATGTCTACCATACATAGAAATAAAGTTATTTTTTTCTAACATTATAATAAATTGTTTAATATTCATTATATCATCATTATTCTTATTATTTAATTTATTTCCATGATTTATTTAGTTAGTAAAATGGTTATTCTCATGTTGGGAATTTCGAGGATGTTCAGTTTATAAGTCCAAAAGAACATTGGTATGTTAAGTAAGGTTAAATTAATCAAGGTTCCGTAATATTAAGAATTATAATATTTAAACTATTATAATTTTTATACATTAAATATATTTATATAACCACCCCTTGAGGTTGGATACAAATAATTAAATACATTGTATAATGGGTGTTGTATTCCACACAAACACATAAGCGACGTTTCTATTTTTCTACATGATAGAAAATAACTAATGAATATAATATTTTAGTTTTATAAATTTATAATTATGTTACAAATTTAACGTTTCTTCTTTATTTACAATCTCATAACCATGGGTAGCGGTAATGAAAAGCGAATTACTTCGCTTCATAGAGGTAGTATTCCTTATACACACACGAGTGACATTGTGAATTTCCAATGAATAGAAAGGGTAAAAAGATAAGTAAAATACAATCTTTAAATAATAATAATAATTTTATAAAGATATTTTATATTCATTAATCCCTTATTTATAAATAGTCATGTGATACAGTGATTGAAACTAAAATCCATCACTCCATAGAGGTGGTAGTCCACACACACACATGATCAATGTTTTCCTTCCCCATAGGATATAAAATAAACAGAAATAGTTGTTACATCAACATAATAAAATTTAATCATATATAATAAAATAATTTCATTATTTTTTATTGTATATAAATATATTTTACAGAGGTATAAGATGAAATAAACATGATATTGACTGATTAGGACTTATTTCTCCTCCTCAAATATCTCCCTTTGGCCTACATCTTATGCCTTATAGGATAGGTATTTTGACAATAAAACGAACTATTGGGCATGAGTAGGATATTTGGAAAGGGTTTTGGGTAGGTATTGGATGAGTCAAGTGACTCATAAGGTTTAAATAAGTGAGTATTGGAGGTATCTTTTACAAATGTGGGGTGTGGTACTCTTATAAAGACATACAAATTTAAATTAATATAAATATATTTCTCAAAAAAATGTTCTACAATTCAATATAATATAGAATAAAAGATTTGTTAATGATTAAATATGCTCAACCAATAAATATTTTCTTAGTTTTATGGATAACTGATTCATTATCTCTTAGTTTAACTAATTTTAAACCTTTTAACCTTTACTAGGGTGACAATGTTTTATCATGGTAAATATTAATTATATTCAAAAATGTAATTTCACACATTAAAAAATTGAATCATAATTATTCAAAATACGAAATCTATTTTTTAAGATTAAATTTATATAAGTTTATGAAATTAATTTCAGTATAAATACATAAAACCTAAATAATTCATTTATAGAAAATGTCATTTTAAGCCTAACAATGATTTAACACCAAAATAAAATATTATACTAATTCAAATGGATTTTTTTTAATAATTTAAAATGATCATATTTCAATTTATAAGTAATCAAAAAAAAAATTTCATATTGTAATTACTTAAAAACAAATGATAATATTTTTAAAAATCACAATTTTCCACTATTCACTTAAAAATAAATCCTTTTAGAAAATAAAAAATACACCCTAAGATAATTTTGATATGATGAATCGATAAATTAAATTAATTTTATTAATTTCAAAGTCAAGAAATTATAATTTTTTTAAATGAAATTTTATATTTCATGGGAAACATTTTAATGAGAATTAAACCATTTATTTCTCAATTGAAAAATTATATAAAATTGTCATATTATATAGAAATCCATAAAATATATTTTTGAAAATTAATATGAAATGAAGTGGATTTATTAATTACATTACTTGGGTTGTGTTAGAGTAATCATGAATTAGGATGGTGCAACCACAAGTCAGATGTAAATTATAATAAGCTTAGACCTTATGGATATCTTATGGGCCACCTACCTTATACGAATTTAAGGTTACTCATTGAGTAGTAGTTTATAATATGTGATCAAATGAAATGAGTAAAAAAGTCTAAAAAACCCCAATATAAGGAGTAAACATTCATTATAGGAATAAGACTACAAAAAAAGTGAATGTAAGAAATAATTGTTATAGAGTAATAGATTTACATATAGCTATCACTTGGAATAAATAATGATTTAATTCATTTATGAAAAAAGAGACCCCAAATAGATATAAAAATAATAATGAGAGAATTCAAGGAAAGTTCCCTATATTATGGGAAAAACATAATAACTCCCCTTTATTATACCCTTTTATTATTTTATCAATATTTTGGAAAATTATAGAAAAGTTTTCCAAAATAAAATATTAACAAACCCTAAATCTTATGTGTGGACCCTAAACCATAAAAACGATCCCTCTAAAATTTTCTAATTCATGGAATGTTACATATGGAGTTACTTCTTATAGTGCTTCTTAGATGAGTCTTACTTATCAAAGGGAAGGTCTCAACCCTTTTCTAAAATTTAGAATCATTCATATATAAGATATTATGCATTTGGTGAAAAAACTCTTATATATCATAAGATTCCATCTCAAAATTTTACCAAATTTCCCAGTTTAATATCGAAAGACCATTATCTACTGAAAACATAACCCTTACATACTATGGAGTACTTCCAAAGCTATCCAAATATATCTTTACAAGGTAACCGTTACACACGAGGGAGATATTATTACATATCAAATTTCTAAAATACTAACTCTTATATATATTAGGGGATTAAGGATTTTCCCTTAAGTATATACTTATACATTTTCCCTAAAAATTCATAGAGTTACTTTTACACTTGAAAAGTTCACACTTATGCATTGGGGGTTTACATTTACCCATCAATTAATTTCTTTTATATATGGGGAATTTACTTTTATGAATTTACATAGAAAATAATTTAGTATTTTGTATACAAGGTTTCCCATATGTAGTCATTTTTTTCACAAGGAACCATATTTAAGAATAAGTTATCATTTAGAGAACCCGACCAAGATATCCTCTCAATCTGGTACCTGACCTGAATTACCCCATACCTGAAGGGTGTTCCTAATCCTAAAAGGCTAGAGACTAGTACAGAAGCTTAAAAAAAGTGACCAATTTCTCCCAACCCGAAGAAAAAAATGGCATAAATATATATATATATATATATATATAAGAGTGGAAGAGTGGAAGAGATAAACCATGACATAACTGAAGGAAGACAACCAAAACAATACAACTAAAAAATAAATAGAATATCCCAAGGTACATGTGAAACCTCAATGGAGAACTAAAAAAATGACTACTCCATGTGATAGTGTGTGTAACTCCCAATATCTTACCACCATTTACCCAATCTCAATTGAAATAAACCTCACTGCATCACTACGACACCTTGCCTTTCAAAACATTGAATGTCTTGCAAAGGTCAATGCACTACTGAAGGGGTGCGTAGGGTGTGAGATAAATAGGTTCAATAGGATAACACCCAGGTGTTCCATAACAAGTCTCCATACAATAATCTAAAAAATTATCATCTTTAACGGAAAAAATCATGATAAATAGTTTTATAGATTGTATATAAAAAACATGGTAAAATCATTTTGTTTCCCCATTTTCCACATTTCCAAAATAATTCAGGTCAAACAGTTCAAATTATTTCACAAATATCAAATAAAATCAAAGCATGTATAATATATCATATGAAATATACGACATTATAATATAAAATAGTACAAGACAAATCACACGTAACATCATTCCAAGGATCACTATTGGTCAAGATATGAGACTATTAATACCACAATAAATAACTAGTGCACCATGAAGTCCTTATAAAAAAGTTCAAAGGAGCATATGAACACCCCATGAGTGAACCCCCAAATTATGTCAATATTATCTCTCTAGAACAATGATCCTGGAGAATAGAGGAACCCCCATGAGTGAACCCCTTGAAAATACATAGATGAAGTCCCTAAGATTAACCTTCCACATAAGTACACAAGGCTTCCCATGTGCTCTATTTTCAAAATTTTTTATCAAAACCATGATTTTAAAATTGTTTCAAAAATCCATTTTATGTTTCTTTGAAAATAAATTTTCTTTTTCAAAAACAAAGGGAAACCATATTTTCTCAAAAAGTTGTTTCAAAAAACAAAAAAAAATCAATAAATCATTACATTTCATTTATAAAATAGTTTTTAAAACTCAGAGAAATATATCTCATCCAACATAGGCTAGAGATAGAACCGCTTACTTCAAACTCAGATCATACACAACAGCAATGAGATAAACAAATATAAAATGAAGAAAACAATGAATATAGACCTGAAATCAATCCTTAGATCTTATAATTGATTTAAATAGAAAAAATTTTAGTGGAGAGGACAAATCATAAAATACCTCATGGAAATTTCACGCCACACCACAACCAACAGAATAGTTATTCTTTAGACGAAGATCACACAAAGTATGTAGAAATGATCAAGAATATTATCATCACAGATCAATGGATCCATAATCATAGGGAAATGGAACTACCAAGATCAATGATAGTGAAGAAGTTTAAGTATAAATTACTTGTAGAAATGAATCACAACCATAATGGAGATAAATCACTAAATTAAATTATTTGGAAGGATCATAGGTCTCAAAAAATCACTAAGGAGAACTCATAGGTCAAGAGTGAAGAGACCTATAGCAAACTGAAAAACATATCAGCTATCAAGCACCCTAAACTCCCATTCCATGATAATTACAAATCATGAAACCAATTTTCAAATTTTTTAATCCAATAAATGTAAAAATGCTAAAAACCAATCACCTCAGGTTAAAAATCCGAATTTCATCATTACACGTTTTTTAATATATTCTTGATGTGTAAAGTTATCATGCCTTATATCGGTTCACGATATCTTCCTAGAACCCATTACATGATGTGAACATTTTAAACGACATGTAAAATTATTTCACAACATATAAATTTTTCCTTCTCTGAACCATATCATGAAATCTCCGTGGACACCATTGCTTGATGTGAACATTTCACATGGTGTGTAAAACAATTTTATGATGTGTAATCATTTCATAGTCTGTAATCACCCAAAATACAACAAAAACTACAGATTCTTTTCAAAATCCCAAACCAGCATTGATGTTCTTTGAACTCAAGAATAACCCCACAAATCCTTTATCACATTTGTACCAAAAAACCACTAATTTAAATAGACCCAAGTCCCTAAATGTTAGTTCATTTTACCCAATAAAATTCTCTCCATATTTGGATGTCCCAAATATACACAATAAAGTGGGAAACAACAAGAGATAAGATAAATACCTGAATGTGGGTAACATGATGTTACATACACATCATCCTAAGACTTTCCTTCTATGAGAAGTCATGTAAAAGAATGTTATTTAGAAAAGAGGTGAGGTATATGCTCCCTCATCAATGAATTAAACTACCATGTTTCAGGAGAATCTGACCTGTTTCACCATAACACTATGACCAATAAAATTTACTTCCCACACAATACTCTCACTTGAGAGTTAATGGTTTCAAATAGCTTTTATATAACTGAAACATCTGGATCTAACTCAATCTCATTCCAAATCATATCATGAGAAGGATCATGAAGGTATTTAATGAGCTGATATAAGTGGAAAAAATCATGAATACCTATATAATGAACCATAAATTCAAACCAATAAGCAACCTTCCCAAGACACCCAGTGACCTCAAATGATAAAACATATCTCAAAGTCAACTTCACCAATTTTCCAAGATGATAGTGACCCAACTGAGGAGAACCTTTCAATAAAATTAGGTCACCAGTGGAAAACTCCAAAGGATGAAACTGACAATCCATATATGATTTATGTCAACTATCAGCTATAACCAGACAATTATGTATATCCTAAATCCTGATTGAAGTCTCTTAAAAGAGATTTAGACCCACTAAAGAGGTCTTTCCTACCTTTTTCTAATAATGATGTTATCTACACACAACCTAAAAAATTCTCAAAGGGAGCTATTCTGATCAATGACTGATAACTATTGTTATAAGAAAAATAAACCAGTCCTAGATGGTTATCCCATGATCCACCAAAATTGAAGATGTAGACATTGACCTTATCCTCTTGGATATGAATAACACACTTCATCTGACCATCTGTATTTGGATGGTAATCTTTACTAAACCTCACCAAAGTAACCATCTCCTTCTAGAGAATCATCTAGAACCATGAAGTAAAAAAAAG
Organism: Viscum album; assembly: GCA_963277665.1. Taxonomy (NCBI): domain Eukaryota; kingdom Viridiplantae; phylum Streptophyta; class Magnoliopsida; order Santalales; family Viscaceae; genus Viscum; species Viscum album. The sequence continues at coordinate 1,887,732,049 of OY728132.1, forward strand.
TTCCCTATTTGACATAATGGAAAAAAGGAACCCCATGTAACCTCACAATATCTTGCATAAACATCATACCTAACTCTTCAAAATTAGCGGTGTCTCTAATCAGAATGAAATGAGATGACTTTTTCAACCACCTAATCAACACACAGATAGCCTTCCTCTCTCAGGGAGTCCATGGTAATCCAAAAAAAGTTCATGGAAACCTCTTCCCATTTCCAAACCAGAACCAAAAGATCCCAATGAAAACTATAATGTTTATGATGATCTTCCGTTATCTTTTGGTAGGTGTAAGAGAATCTTACATAATCTAAAATGTCACACTTTATACTCATCCAAAAAAATCACTATCTCATGTCATAATACATCTTATTAGATCCTAGATGAACAAACATTGAATAACAGTGATAGTTAAAAAAATATAAGATCCCCAAAGATGCTGGGATGAAAACCTGATCCCCAAAATGGATAATACCATCTGAAGAGAGAGAGACCAACCAAAAATGGTAACCTGACTATATAGGGTTTCTTAAATTCCTCTAAACTCATCATCCTATTTCTAAACCTCCATAATAAACTCAATGAGAGTTGATGATAACTGAGAACAGGTTAGAACCATACCTAAAATATCCTTTTGAGTATCTGGGTTCAATTGAGAAAATATCCCTATAAGGCTCCACTCTTCCTTCAATTTTAAAACAACATGTGATGGTAATTTTTTTTCAAAGTTCATTTTAAATGACATTACACTTACCCAAGGTATAGGTGATGTTCAATTGAAACTTCTAATGGAATTCCACCCACAACCTCTACCTCAGAATCAAGTATTTCTAAGAAACAATATAGCTCAAACTATTATGGTTAGAAATGAAAATTAACCTCTCCCAAAAAAGATAATTTTTCCAACACTTAGGAACTTTCATAACTGTTTGAATCTCTAAATCATGAGTAGGTTAATTCTTATAATGTATTAAATGTTGGAAATATCTTTAATCAAACACATGAATATCCTCTATAATAATGTAACACAAACTAGAAATAAAAACATCACAAAAAACTACATACCACTTACCGGGATCATATGAGATTAATATAAGAGTCAATATAAATATTTATTTCATCTCTTTGAAAAAATATTGACTCTTTCCACACCATATGAATTTCACTTCTTTCCTAGAAAGAGAAGTCAAATGGGTCCAAATTTGATAAATCCATAATAAATTATTGTTACTATCTCACAAGAGCAATGAATCTCTAAATCTCAATGATTTTACGTGGTCATTCCCATGAAAAGTTAACCTTCACCTTCCCAGGATCAACTGATAATCCATGATAAAAAATACCATTCCTCAAGAACATCAACTATTGGATTCAAAAAATTCATTTAAAAATATTTCATTCTAAATGGTGACTCTTTATGATCTCTAGAAACAAACTCAAATAGTGCTTGTGATCGTTCTTGGATCCCACATAAAGAAAAATTACATCCTTGAACATAAACAAAAAAGTGTAATGATACTAATGGAATATCTGATTCGTAAAATCCATTAGAACATCATGATCATTAGTCAGACCAAATGACATCACAATATATTTTCAATAAATATAAATGAACTTGAAATCCATCTTCAGTATATCAGATTCCTAAAATCTGAGATCATTATAACCTGATAGAAGATCAAAATTTGAAAACTACTATTCCGCTTTAACTAATCTAATAGATCATCCAAAAAAGTCAAAGTATACATTTTATTAACGGTTAACCGATTCATCTTATAATATCCCACACAAAATCTGAGTGAACCAAATTCATTCTTGGATGAGATAACAAGGGCTTCCCATGGAAATGAACTCGGGTGGACAGTACCTTTTTCCATCAGATCATCCAACTGAATCTTAAGATTTTTCAGCTCCTCAAGTTCAATATAATAATAGGGTATCAAAATAGGTTGTTTTATTTTCACTAATTCAATTGTAATGTCTATACCATCTCTATAGGATAACTAGAGAAATAGTTTGGGAAAATATAAAGAAAATATCAAACAACAATTTAAAGATCAACAGTAGAATAAATTTCAACATGATCAACTACTTCAGTAGTCAACATACTCTTATGCTCTAGGTGGTAAGGTCCTACGTGACCATAACTTGTATCCCACTCTCCCTAAAACACCTATGAGCTCCCATCGGCCACATGAAAAGGGACATGCCTATGATAAAAATAAAACTCATCATGATGGTAAATAACACAATCCATCCCGATGATGACATCAAATATATCCATATCAAGAATGAGAAAATTTCAAGGTAACTCTGAATCAACTATTAAAAATGAACAAGGACATTGACACCCCTTCTCTTTCATATTCCCAATAGGAATCCTTAATTCTATAAAAAATGAAATGATATTTATGGGAATTTTAATCATATTAAAAAATAAGATAGTTATAAATGAGTGGGAAAACCCAATGTTAAATAAAGTAATTTGTACTAAAGATGTAATGACTATGGTACCTCTCAATATCACTAGACCCATGTCCACCTTTGATAGAGAATAATCTTCTTCAGTTAGGTGATTCATTTAATAGTCTTGTGGATAGTGACCTATAATCATTAAAGTAACTTATTATGCTGTAATATCCTTTAGAACTAAAGATCCTTTATTTTAATGAGGAATATTCATAGCTTGAGAGAAACAATAAAGATGACCATAAAGTCCACAACTATCACCCACCTTTGCATGTGCGGGAAAATAACTCAATGTGTGAACAACCTTGAGACACTAATAACAAGTCAAGGGAACATTACTACCTAAATATGAAGGTATAATAGAGGTCTTACACTTAGAACCACCTCTAACTCCCATGTGATGATCTTTCTACATCCTATTTTTCCCTTGTGAGACATCAAATTTTCCACTACGTGGAAGAGAAGGAAAAAACAACCAAAATTCGCTACTATATTCATCTCTTCCATCATCTAATTATCTACCATAACGGAATAGGTTTAAATCAACAACATAAATACCTAAAATCTAATATTCTTCCACAAATCGTATTGATATTTTTGAGCTTTAGCTAGTCATTCTTCCCCGCCTCTAGAGAAAATGAACAAGATCAGAAAACTGATTGGTGTACACTAACACTGAATGCTCTCCCTAATTCAAATACTTCACCTTAATCAGTGAATCTCGAAGAAACTATTGGAATAAGAGAGTGTTGAAACCCTTCCATTCCAATCCCACATTCCTATTCACATGTACAATGGAATCCCAACATCACTTGTTGGGACCCTTGAGTATGAACACCAAAACATTAACCTTGGTAATCTTAGTTGTATCCATAAGTTCAATTATATGATGAATTATATCAATGTGATGTCCTAAACCTGGGATCCACTAAAAGGTGCCTCAATCCTAGTGGGCCACATGGTCCTCAAGAACATCACCCCAAATTCTAGAGGCTAACATCTGATGTGAGGGCCTAAGGTGTGTCCATGGGGAGATTGTGCCCTCATTACCAGAGTGCAGTATGATAATAATAGGTAAATAGTAGAAGCACTAATAAATAAATAGAATCCAAAATAGAAGAATAAAGAATAATAATACACTTAAGTAACTGATATAAATATTAAAAAGTTGATGATGACATTCCATGTTTCTAATTAGTTGGAAAACATGGATACAAAGAAGTAGGTAATACTTTCTATACATAAGTAGAAAAAATGAAACTAAAAACTACCTACAACATCCCAAGCTATGGCTAGATCATCTCATACAAGATCCATAATATGAAATAAAGAAATCAAGTGTCTAAAGTAGGACACTTCCCTTTGTCGACACCTACATATATGTAATCTGTTCAGGTACCAATACCGCTCAGATAGGGTGTACGATAAATTTATTCCACCAATGGAGTTTATAACATCATGTTCATGCCATATAAATTGATGTTGTGTGCAAGAATTCATATGAAAAAGTAAATTATTACAATAATATAAATAAAAAAAATACCTTATTTATCCCTCAAATGATGTCTAAACATATAACCATTTCCTTCATTAATTAATTTCTAGTTTATATAATTAACTTTAATGAGGCATAACCAGCGTTGAAAACACCTCATGATTATATTAGTGAGGGTTACATGATGTAACAAGGGAAATTATATTGATATTAATAATGAATAGGTTCTAATGTAATTACCAGGGAAAACATGACCTCAAGGGTATCCAACTCAGCAGTGACTAGAGATTAGATAAGGGGTAAGAGTTTAATCCAAGGAGCATCATCCAAAGCATTCCATATTAATGAATTTAACTGAGGCTAAGGAAAACATCCAAGTTAAAATGGGATAAGAAATGGCTAGGCCCAAGGATATAGTCAAGGTGAATCATGCCCTAAGAGACCATAATGGATCCAAGGCATCATATAGTAGTAAAGAAGGGATCCTACGATGTCACACTAGGAATCAACTGAAAGACAATGATCTGGTTCCAAGGTGGGTCTCACCCTTGGATATCGATATCCCTAAATCAGAATGGTGTCCATGAGTGCTCAAGTAATTCCCTTGAGAATGAAAAATCATGCACGAGTTTGACCATGAATGTATTGATGTCAAGGTGCATATTTAATTAGGAACCATACAATTGATTCATTTAATTAACTATGGCATGTAATGGTCGTACCATTTTAATGAATGATGGTTAACTCCATTACCTTTCATTAGCTTGACAAGGCTAAAGGGGCATGAAACCATTAAAGTAAAATCACATTGGATTACATGGTTCTTTACTTTACATTTTGTTAACATGACAAGGTGGGATAAGGATGAGAAACCATATTCAATTCATTTAATATATACTAGGACAAGTGATATCAATACAATACTTTCAAATTTAATTTCAAACATTGATTTATCATGTTTAAGATTTTGACTAAGGTGGTTAAAGTGATTAGAATAAAAGTCACTATCCATTCTAAATTCATTGTTTTAATTGAACACCTAACTTTAAAAATGTCACATAGTATCTCACCAGAATAATGGCATAATTAGGCTCATCAGGATACTAAAAGCCTGATTATAAAAAACAACCTATAATGGATGGTCAACATTGTGGATAAAACCACAATAAATGAATAACATATATGGAATGGGTTTTAGACCAAAGTTCTATTGACTACAAGAAAGTCAAATTAATTAAATAGACGATGCCTGATGTAATCAGTGCTTGAATTTGACAATTTATTAAATGAATAAACTCAAGGTATGAGTTATAGACCACCTACCTCCCACTCATACGACTCCCATCATCCAATATCAGCCTCTAATTCATCCTGGATTAGTAGAGATCCAAAGAACAAACTAATTCCCTAAAAATATGGAATATTATACTGTATCTAAATATAATCATTGATAGGAAGAATAATTATAAATGATTAAAAACAAATTGAGATCTTACCGGCTCATATCTAATGAGACGAACAATGATCGAATCGGACTCTGGACGGATGCTCAAGATCAATTACTAGAATAAAGGGATTTTAGTATTTAAAGGGAGGAAATAGAGGTGGATTTACATTAGAGAATCAAAATAAGAATATGGGTGTGTTTAATTTGGTTTGTAATGTAAAATTGTAAAATCACCCAAAAATTTCCTTTGCATGGTTTGGACACAAATTTTTCCAAACTGTGTGCCAATCGTGCATGGAATACTGAAGGGAGCGAAATTCCACATAGTTAGGCTGAAGGTTAGGGAAACCATGATCCAACATTGAGGATATCCTTTGTAAATTTTTCTACAGTTTTCACATTATCATGCAGCCCTTGGTACACAGTTAGGGAAAACCCTTAACACCATATTACCCCACTATCCATCCTTTCACGGTTAAAACTGACCATGAAGCCTGCCCCACTCGGTTTCTTCTAAACATTTGATAGTCAAATTTCACCCCAAAAAATATGGTTTTAAGATTTTAATACGACCTTAATACCCCTAAGACTTTCTCTAACTAATTAATAATCCATATTAATTCCAAAATAGATAATTATGGAAAATTTAAAAGGATCCATACCTGAGTGAAAAAACCAAGTTCTTAAAGTCTTCCCCCTTAAGAGAACATGTCCCCTAGAGCACCTTTCATGGGAGGTGATATACTATCTGAGAAAAAATTTGGCCACTGGTAACGTACATAGGCCTACCACTCCCAAGTCTCATCCTGCACACGACCATACTGCAATATCACCCATACTAAAGGGACAAAATGGCCTCAGAGAGCCTTCGTGCTCCCGTCAACGATGATTATAGGATACTCACCATAGGTAGAATTGAAATCTAACTCAAATTCCTCAAGATAAAATGTATGATAAGGGTTGTCATGATAATAACATAAATTTGAAATTTGGAAGATCTCGTGCATGGCATGGTACCTATAAGGTAATATCAACTCATAGGAAATAGGCCCGAATCTCTCCAGAATCTCAAACGACCATACATAACAGGGGGAATTGTTCCCTTTCCTTTATATATATCTATTATATAGATTTTGTGATACCATTAAGAAAACCATATCCACATCCTTGAACTCCAAAGGTTGTGGATAACAATCAGAATAAGATTTTTTCTAGAATGAGTAGTAGAAAAATGTATCACTATGTTGTTTTCATGAAATATTTTCTTTAAATAATTTTAATTATTTATTATCTTGTATTTAATGAAATTATTAGATCAAAAGAACCCCAAGATACCCTATGTATAAAATTACCATTAATGTCAAGATGCTAGGTTAGTGAGAATAATTATAACTAACTTATGAAAATGCATTATGAATTCATTGGCTATCGATTATTTATGAAAAATATAATTTAGATATTTTTATTTCTAAGTGAATTACTATTGGTAATGAAATTAATGATATATATGTGTTATATAATTAATAAAATATTTTTTTATTCCTCCAATGGATATTTTAATCATAGGGTGTGAATAAACCCTATTTGTTGTATAAAAACCCATTTTTTTAAAATTGCAATATTATGCTTTTGAATGGAGAAATCCTTTAAAATTAAGATTTTGAAACATTAATAACTTTTATAAGACTAAATAAATGTATTTTTTAATGTGGGATATAAAAATTTACATTTTATGAATTTCTAATATTTTTCTGATAACATTCATGTTTTGATGAATTTTAAAAATACATGAAATTTTAAGTGAAAACAAATTTTTTCACCGAAATAATTTTTGTGGTTAAATTAAAATATTGAATGGTTTTAATTTATAAATATAATTTTTTTCATTCAATATAATTTATTTCATTAGTCTTAATTTTACATTGGATTCATATGTAAAAACATTTCAATCCTCTCTAATGTTTTAACATTTAAAAACTCGTTCTCTCATTCCGACAACGAGATAGATTTTAAATTAATTAATAAAACTTATTTGTTTCTAATTGTTAAAAATGGACTCAAAATTTAGAATATTTAGGTTCAAATTAGGTTAATATGCTAATTTTATTTTTAGGTATTATGAATAGTAAGTTTGGTAATTATTTTTATTACCATAGTTGATGGTAAATCAGGTAATTAAAGGTAAAAATTAAAATTATAAAATATCTTAACATCTGTAAAAATACTATTGAAAACTAAATTTTACCCTTATAATCTTTGTTTTTTAAAATGGAATCACTTAATTTCCACTTTCCTATGAATATGGCATTAATATAATAAAAACTAATGAATGTGACAAAATGTCACAATCTCATTTTATATAATTATATTAATTTTAATATATGGATAAGAAGAAGATAATATTGACTATAAGTAGTATTTGGAAATATAAAATAATTACCTACATCATATAAATTTATTTATAATTTTAGATGTTAAATAATTATTATTAATGATGACACAATATTGATTTATAAATTAATATTTTAATAGAAATTTCAAATAAATGGAATTAGAAATATAAAAATAAATATAATTTGAATTAATTTAGGCTCTCTGTGAATTTGATAGTTAAATATAACATGTTAGTAGTATATTAAATATTTTTTTCCAAGTTATCTTGTTTTTGGATTTTATTTATAGTCAAATAAATTTATAGTTTCTAAATTGACAGTATTGATATTGTATGAAAATAACATATTATGAAATTTTCTAAAAACCACAAAAATATTTAAAAATTAAAACGTGAAAATTATAAAGTATAAAATTTCATAAATTATCTAATTAAGGTCAATTTAAAACACATAAGTAAATATCTATAACCATTTCATATTTAGAATATTATTACCACAATTTTAATAAAATAGATTAAATAAGGATAGAGTAGAATGATAGGGTTTAAAATCAAATCAAAACAAGTATAAATTTTATTGGTTGAGTGTATTTAGAACCATATTAATCTTATCTTATAAATCATAACCTTTGGATGAATTTTAATATAAAAAATAATTTATATTAAATTAATAGTTTTGGTATTCCCAAAGGTGCCCCTCCCCTCTCTTATAAAAGGGAACCTCTCCTTCTATTTTAAACACATATATGAAGCCATTTAGATCAGAAAAACCTTCCCATTTCCTCTCATAAATTATCTCTATTCATCCTAGAGGACACACTTTGGGTAGAAATACATCTTATGGATACCTTTTGTTCAAATCAAATGGCGATACTCAAAAAAGAGGTAATTGTTTTATCACCTCTTTCAAAATTATTTTCTTATTATACTTCCTATTAATATGTTGTTTCCATACTAAAGTAATAAATAAAGTATCTTATACATGATGATATGTTATTATGATTATGATACAACCTTATTCCTCATTTTTTCCATCCTATGAACAACAATATCACAATATGTGTGTACGTATGACTTACTGTCTCCACATCGTGGTATGATTTGTTATTCAACAGTAATTTCTTTTTATGGGTTTAATGTTGAGTATAATGGATTTAAATAATGAATATTACGTGATAGTTATTTTTTAAAATTAATATAAAAACCAATTTCATTCCATTTAACCATCAAAGGAATGATATTGTCGCTCATGTGTACGTATGGCCTATCGTCTCCACGACACGGTGAGATTAATTCTCCACGTTTAAAATTAATGAATGATTATAAAATTGATATAATGATTCAAAATAATAATTATGAACTTAATTTAATTATTTAAAATAATAAAATACATCATAATCATAACAAACATGACATACATGGAAAAACAGGAATGGGAAAACGAAGCAGTTAACACCTCAAATAATGGAAAAATTGAAACACTAAAAAATGATATAATATGATCATATATGATATAATAAATATTTATATGGGTCTGTTATAATTTAATACCATTCTTTAACCATTATATAAGATGTTAACACACCCTCAACTAACAGAAAGTACAATGTAAGAGATAATTTTACAATATCATTTTTATCCAAGATTATTTATATGTAAGTGTTTATTGGGGTATATTTATCATCCATATACATGTTTACTAATTATAATATATTATTTCTATTCTACTAAGATTTTTTAAAGTTAATTTTACCCTTTGTTGAATTATTATTAAATGGTATGAAATGAATCTGTTTTTGTTCATCCAATTTGAGATACTTTTTGACTTTTTTGGTAAAAGTGCGAGGAGAATGTTTTTTTAACTTATACGAAATGAATGGATTATTATTATTTCATAAAACATTTCTTCCATGAAAATTAATTTAAAATACTTCATGTTTATTTTAAATTAAATTATTTTCTGTTAAAATTGTGTTTCTTTTTGAGAAAAGAAAATGTTTGTAAAGAAGAAAGGATATTTTCCGCAAGAATTAACTTTATGTAATTTATCAAAATTATTTTTGAACTAATATGACATAGGGTGATGATTATATACCAATTATTAATTTTTTTAATTTTTTTATAATGGAATTATTTGTTTTAAATTAATTTATTTTATATGGATTATGATGGAATGAAGTTTAAGGAACCCAGTTTTGGTTCCTTGGGTCATGCTATGATGAATGGTCTATGTTTTTGTGGAACATGTAAGAATGATTTCATTATAATATTGGTGGGACCTATATCTCCATCTAATTAATTAGGTTAATATTTATATCTCATGAGATAGACATGACTGGAATATCAAGTAAATTTGGTTGAGTAATATAAGGTTGGAACGATAAGTAAACCTGGTTTAGTAATGGAAATTGTCCACTATGATGGTCTTGGAAATGATCCTTGACTAATATGAAATGATTTTCTATTCTTATGTGTATTCTACAAAATATCATGTCATATGTTATGACTTTTGGGATTATGTCAATTAATTCTTATGAACTTTTATCCAATGACCTGATATCATGATCTTTCGTATACAGGATAAGACATTAAAATGTTATGTTCTGATGGATTATGATTATGATTTGATTGATATTTCCCTTATATGCCATTAATAATCATTTGACCTCACCCCTTAAATTTTTTCTTTTTTCCAGGTCACGAAGAAGGGTTTTAATACGCTATATCAAAATAGAGTATATGAGAGGACTAGTTTAGGATATACCTATCACTGAGAGGGGGGGGGGGTGAATCAGTTTTGAGGAATTTTTAAAACAATTCCGACTTTCTATCCCTATACCTCTTGACCGTTTAGGATCTTGATTCCCTTATTCTCTTTTTCCTGTCACATGAAATAATATAAATAAGTAAAATATTCACAGGATATTTTTACAAGGTTCACCACTCGATAAGAGCAGGTATGTCCTTGTCATGCATGGATATGACCAATGCATTTATTATCCACTATAATGTGATAAGATATTATAGTGGATGAATAATAAAACATTCTTATAGTCATTGTGGGTCTCTACACATTAGAGGGGGTGGGAAACAATATTCTTCCCTCGACCGGTAATAGGCTAGTCCAGCATGCAGCCTCTAGTTAGTTTTTTATAGTGTCTATGGAGATAGTGTTCTACCTTCTTAAAAAGGTAGGTTATGCTCTTGGTCTTTTTTAGTGATCTTCACTTGATTACTTGAAAATAAGTAGGCCATAAATTCTCCCTTATTTCACCCTCTTCTTCTCCAGTGAAACACCAACTGCACTAGACTTCTTCTCTCTTCTTCTTAGTGCAATAACCAACTGCACTATTCTTCTTATCTCTTTAGGAAAGTATCACATACACTAATGTGATTATTCAGGAAATTATGATCGATTCACATGGAATCATCTGAATTATTTCTTCTCTTTTGTTTATGAATTCATGTGATCATGCATTTGGAATTCTGTTTTTACCATTCTTCTCTTTCTCTCTTCTTCTTCTTTACACACGTGCTCACACTTGTTTTGGTTCGTCCTTTTGAGTGCCTTCACATATGCATGTGCATGCATGCATGCACTCACCTCTTCTTCTTCTAGTGTGAGAACCCTAATGTGTAAAACTCACATGACCTTATCTTCTCTTGGGCGATTCTTTAAACCCGAATTGGGGATGTTTGACACACTTGGCCTCTTCTCCTTTTCCCCTTATTTATTTTTCTTTCTTACTTTTTCACATAGGTAAGGTGTTTGTTAATATTTTTCTTTAAACTCCAATGCTTTCAACCCTTTCCATATTTTATCTCCTAATTCTCTTAAGTGTAAATGGATTGAGGCTCCTTCATCCAGAGCACATTTGTACATGCATGCATTCTTCCTCTTCACTTGCAAACACTCGATCCCTCGAGTTTCTTCAAATCAAACACACACTTTCATAAAAGTCACCACCTACGATCTCCTTATTCTTCAACAGTGAACCACTATACACAGTTGATTATAAACATGAAAAAAGGGTGTTCTCACATTTCTTCATGAAACTAGTGTATCCATGTGTCACTTTCCTTGCACAAGGATTCATGGATCTTCTTTGTGCATGAGGTGCACAGATTTTCCTCTTCGCAAAGCTCAGTGAGATTGAAACTCAAGCATAGGATCATGATGGTGTCGCCTTCATGAATCCCTATAAGATTTTTACAAAACCTATCGTGTGTTCGGGTGTCAGTTCTTCATGAATCTATTCAAGGATTAATAGCACATGTCGAAGGATTTCAGGAAGTCTTCTTCACAAACCAGAAAGCTTGCAAGATTCCTGGTTGCTCATCACTAAATGGTTCACATAGATATGCTCTTTTTTTTGAAACATGAGCTATCGAATAGGTGGAAGCATTACCTCTCTCATCTTGGTTCTTCTCCTTTTATATGCAAGGATAAATTCTTCATACACATTCAAATCTATCCTCTAAATCTTCTAAGAATCACTCCTTGAATAACTGATATCTTCGGTTCCTTAAAACATTTAAACTGTGTCTGAGATACGCAAGTATTTTTGGATGTTTACTTTTCAAATGTGGGATTTTTTATTTGTTCATGAGATCAGGAACATGTGCATGAATCTTGTGCATGAGTCACTCTCAAATCCACAATCCAATCCAAATGTCATTTGAAAAATTATTTTCCTTTTCCAAACCTTCATCCTTCGTATATCACATTCATCCAAGATTTAGATTTCATTCATGATCTCAGTTCGATCCGACGATCCCAATGGTGTCAAAATAATAAGTCAGATGGTTAAGAAATGATCATACATCAACTCTAACAAAATGCAGAGGTTCCAGTTATCACAGGAGGAAGAAGATGAAGATGAAATTTTTCAAATACTGTCGGTGGATCAGATGGCTCAGGTTCATACTCACGTGGCACGAGATTGATGGACAGTGGAGATTATATCCATCTCCACTGATTGATCAAATGATAGGGTGAGACATGAGTTTGGATGGATGGAGGAGATTACATCCACATTTTTAAAATTTTGTCCCAAATCAAAATGAAGATGTGGGATTCCCGTGGTTTATAAATCAACTCCCCTCAGCATCCGTTTCAAATTCTCTTCTCCCCCTCCCGTGCCACCCCACATAGGTTCTCTGCAAGCAGGCTCTTATCTCCCACTCTTCCTCCTCGGGTGAGCACCTAGCACCCAATATGTATACCCTATGGATTATAAATGGCACCATAACCCTCTTATGGGATGGCTCTACCTTGTCATCCCCATGGGTACGGTCAACCCCCTGTGGTTCTGCATGTGCCTTGGGTTGAGGCTGGGGTAGCTAGCTCGTGGGATGGCAGAATTTTTTGAAGTGAGCCACATAAAAAATAATTGGTATGAAACTGACTATACAAAAGAATGCATGGCCATCATTAAACAAAACACCAACCTCAGTCATAGACACCCTAAATTCAAAGCCTCTTCTTCAACCAACTTCTTCATTCTTTACCATCTGAATTATCAAATCCAATTAATTCAATCATCCTTAAAAGGATTCTACTTCAATGTTGTAAACATTGTATCACACACGATACAAGTTCTTTGAACTTTCAAGATCAGTGCATCAATCGTCTGATTTCCATTATCCATTTCACTTATAAGATTGTCTTTAACCATCATTGACATTCCTTGACCTCATTGAAAACAAATACAACTAAATTACTAAAGTGGTCCCAACAATCTCCCCCTTTGTATTTGTTGGCAATACCCAAGGTTTTTATACTAAATGAATGTGTCAATGTGATTCTTAACATTTTTATATCTCTTAAGCATTCATTTCACTTATCTCCTCCTTATTGAAATGAAATAAAAGTTCATGATAGAGATGTTATCATTTCATACATAAGAAATGTTCCATAAATCATTTTACTCTAAGTCTACTTGAGCAATGCTCAGTGTAGAAAACAAGAGGATTTGATTTAGACAATAAAGCCGTCCATTTCCCACGGAATATGAAACCACTTTATATGATAACTCATTTAATTACCTTCAAGGGATCTCCACTTTAATTCTAGGCTTAGGATAATAAGTGTGATATGAAATAATCAACCTGAAACTCTTACACTCTCTATAATAAAAGGATAAAAAACATTCAAGTGCAGTTGGAAGGATAAGTGTCCTTGGGAAACTTTCACTCTTATTATGTCACTAATTAATTTTACTACTCCCACTTTGTAGAATTATATTTATCTTGAGTAACCAAGGTTGAGATATTTAGAAATAATGTACCATTTACAATGATAGGATCTTCAGAAAATCTTTAGTGTAATTGAATTTTATACTGACTAATGTTGATACTGATTGAGATAATGACTCTAGAAGCTTCTTCCTAAAATTCCCCCTCAAGGGAACACTTCTCATTAATAAATCCCATGTTCTCCTCCTAATATCTTGCCTCACATTCAATTCCCTATATGATAAGAACAAATAAAATACACAATGATTGAAGGGAATAAGGTGGATCATCCTTGCTTCATCAATGTGAACAATAAGGTTGAGATTATTTTCTCAACCAAGATTCTAAATTCTTCACACTTTCACAACCGATCATCAATGTTTATTGTGATTGTGTGGGACTCAATACATCTTCCATTTCTTTGTGTGTGATTATTATCTCTTGAAGGTCTTTCAAAGAACTAGAATCTCTGGGTGCAACATTATTCTTCTTGATGAATTCTTGTTAGACTGGAGTAAATTCAAAACATCTTCTAATAGTAGGACCAACCTTTTTGCACCTTACACACAATACGTCTTTGTATTTATGCAAAGTATTCTTTTTGTTTTTGGAACTAGCCTTAGCCTGTGAATCTTTCAACTTTCTCATTCTTTCAAAATCTTCCGGCCAAACCAACAATATATCAATGGAGAGTGAGGCATCAAGATTAGATCTTCCACATGGATTCTTCTTAGTGTCATCCTTCATAGTAGTTATTTTGGATGAACTACCCTTCAACTTCTTGGATTTAGAATCCATGAACTTTTCATCTCCCCTTCTTGAAATATTCTTGGAATAATTATTTTTCTCATTATTCATCTTATTTCTTCCCAAGGATGCTTCTTCATTCTTACCCAAATTCTATAGTCTTCTTTTCTTATAAGCTTTGGGTACCTATTGAAATGAACATGTACCATTCATGTGACCACTCTTATTGCATACATCACTGATGTTATCAAACAATAAAAATTTGGTTGAAGTATAAATATGCTTCTGGATCTGTGGTTGTTTCTTCTTATTCTCTGTATTTCTCCCCTTGATATGGGCTTTCTCTGTGATTTTACATTTAAGGGATTGTACCAACAATCTAGTGTACAATGATCAAATCTATTACAACATCATCATTGACCAACAAACCTTGACTTCTTGTCATCTACTTTATTAGGCTATTGAATCTTATTCTTGGTATGTTGTGCTTTATGTGGAGGTATATCTTCCAAAATGTTTACCCTATCCACCCTATCAACGGTGGTAGGTTTTTTCTCACATTTCTTCATCCATACATGTTTATAATTTTTCTTCCAACCTTCACTTTTTGTAGAATCAATTTTAGAAACATTAGTACAAGTGGGTATGGTTGGTACCTTTACTTTCTCAGCTACTTGTGATGGATCAATGAGTGAAGTCATAGTCTTATTATCATATGTTAGAGGTATTTTGAGAGTAGAATCCTCTAGTGAGCATTGAGTACTAGAAGAAAAATATTTCCTTCTTTTTGTGGAGACTCAATATATGTCTTCTCAATGTTGGTCAGCTTAGTTTCCAATTCAAGACATCCCATATTGAAGATGACTTCATGGTCTTCAATCATTGTCATATTCTCTTCACAAGTTTTCTTTAATATTTCAAATTCATCTTCATGCATCATTACATTGTTTTGTAACAAAGATTCAAGTTATTTGATCTTCTTGGAGTCATCTTCCAAATAAATCTTCTTGACTTAATTTATCTTTTTCAGCTCATCTTTAAGTGCATAGATCTTATCTTCTAGATTATTGTTTACTCCCTCTTTTTCTTCAACATATTTGATCCAATTTGAATAGCTTAATTCAAAACCCCTCTTTGTTGATACAAAGGATCCAACATGTCTGGAGATCTTTAAATATTCAACGATTTTTTATTGTAAGCCTTTCTCTAAAACATCTGTTTCTTCTTCCATCTGGGTGATATTTTCCCGCATGTATTGAAATAATCCACAAATCAGGGATGCAATTTATTTAGGAATACCATGAAAAATCATTCTTAATATATTAACTGATATTTCTTGAGATATTTTAGATTGATCATCACTACATGTGCTAGCATTTTCATCATGATAATGATTTCCAAATGTACTAACACATACCTCTTTATTAGTTTAGGTAGGGCTATTTTCCATCTTATTGGTCGGGGCATTGAGCCACCTTCTCATTACTTTCCATGTCTGGTGTGTCATCAATGTTTTCTAGATATAGAGAACCATATTCTTCCTCTTCTTTAGATATGAAGGACTTATTTATTTAACTTTATATTCTCTTTATTTTTCTTGTTCATCATGGTCTAGGTAGATATTGAATTCTTTTCAAAGATAAATAAATCTTCACTGAATGTGCACTTCATTGAAATTTCATGAAAGAAACTCAGGTCATCAAAAGAGAATAACTTCATTATAGAGAATCCAACAGAGGTGAACTTGTCGCTCTAATACCAATTGGGAGGACCGGTTTGGGATATACCTAACACTGAGAGGGGGGATGGGTGAATTAGTGTTGAGTAATTTTTATACCAATTCCAACTTTCTATCCATATACCTCTTGACCTGTTAGGATCTTTATTCTCTTAATCTCTTTTTACTATCTAGTGAAATAATAGAAATAAGTTAAAATATTCACATGATATTTTTACAGGGTTCACCACTCAATAAGAGCAACTACATCCTTACCATGCATGGGTATGACTAGTGCATGGATTCTCCACTATAATGTGAAATGTATTATAGTGGTTGAATAGGAAAAAAAACCTCTAGTCAGTGTGGGTCCCCTCACTTTGGAGGGGGGGGGGAGAAAAAAATCCTCTTCCCTAGACTGGTGATAGCCTAGTCCAACTTTAAGCCTCTATATGGTTCTTTATACTGCATATGGAGACATTATTCTTCATTCTTAAAAAGGTAGGTTCTGTTACTGGTCTTATTTAGTGATATTTACTTGATTACTTGAAAAAAATTAGGAAATAAATTCTCCCTTATTTATTTATCTTTTCTCTAGTGCAACACCAACTACACTAGACTTCTTCTTTTTTCTTCTTAGTGCAACAACCAACTGCACTATTCTCCTTCTCTCTTTTGGCTAGTATCACGTACTCTAATGTGATTATTTTGGCAATGAAGACCAGTTCACTTGGAATAATCTAAATTAATGCTTCTCTTTTTTTTAATGCATGTGATCATTTATATGTAATTCAGGTTGAATCTTTTTTCACTCTCTCTCTTTTTCTTCATTACACATGTGCACACACTGGTTTTGGTTCTTTCTTTTGAGTGCCTTCACATATGCATGTGCATTAATGCATGCACTCACCGCTTCTTCTTATAGTGTAAAAACCCTAATGGGTAGAAATCACACGACCGTATCTTCTCTTGCATTATTCTTTAAACTTGAATGGGTGAAGTTTCACACATTTAGCCCCTTCTCCTTTTCCCCTTATTTCTTTTTTTTCTTCCCTTTTCACTTTGTTAGGGTGTTTGTTTATATGTTTCATTAAATTTTAATAGTTTCAACCCATTCCATGTGCGGGATCCTTCTTCTCTTAAGTGTACACGACCTTGGGCTCCATAAACCGGATCACATGCGTACATACATGTATTCTTCCACTTCACTTTCAAACACCTGAGCCCTTGGGTTTCTTCAAATAAAACCCAAACTTCCATGAAAGTCACCACTTGCAATCTTCTTCTTCTTCAATAGAGAAACCCTACACACAGTAGAGTATAAACATGAAAATAAGAGGGTGTTATCACCTATCTTCGTGAAACCATGGTAGTCCCATGTCACTTTCATTGTGCAAAGATGCATGGATATTCTTTGTGCAATAGGTCCACAAATTTTCCTCTTCGAAAAGCTTAGTGAGAGGGAATCTCAATCACTGGATCATGATGGCATGGCCTTTATGAAGCATAGAAAGGGTTTTACAAAACATATTCCATTTTTGGGTGCTAGTTCTTCGCGAAGTAATTTGAGGGTGTGTAACACCTGTCAAAGGCTTTCGAGAACTCTTTATTGCAGAGAAAAAAGGTTACGAGACTCCTGGTTGCTCTTCACGAAATGGTTCCTAGGGAGATGCTCTGTTTTTTCGAACCAAGAGCTCTTAAATTTGTGGAATTAAAACCTTTCTAATCTTGGATCCTATCCTTTTATAGGTGAGGGTCAATTTTTCATTGGATTTCAAAAATCTCTTATGAATCAGCTGAGATTCACTCTTTCAATAACTGAGACCTTCGGTTCTTTAAAACATTTAAACTGCATCTGAGATACGTCGGGATTTGTTGATGCTTTCTTTTCAAACACGAGCATGTTTCTTTGTGAAAGAGATCAATAACACTTGCATGAATCTTATAAATAAGTATATTTAAAATTGACACTCCAATCCACATGACATCGGTAACTTAGTTTTCTTGGACAAACCTTCATCCTCAAGATATCACAAGCATGCAAGACGTATATTTCATGCATGGTCTCGGTTCGATCCGACGATCCTCAGGGTGTCAAAATAATAAGGCATGATGATTCAAAAGTGATCATCCATCATCTCTAGAAAAATGAAGTGGTGTCGGTGATCGTAGGTGGTTTAAGATGACAACACGATTCTTAAAATACCACAAGTAGATAGGAAAACTCAAGTTCATACTCAAGTGGGGTGGGATTGATGGATGGGTGATATTTGATCCATATATCATGGATTGATCAAATAGTATGTCGATACACAGGATTGGATGGATGGTGAAGATTAAATCCGCCTTTTTAAAATGTTGTCCCACATCGAAACAAAGATGCGAGTTTCATGTGGTTTATCAATCAACTCCCTCAACATCGGTTTGGAATTATCCTCTCCCCCTCCAGTGCCGCCCTGCACCGGTTTTATGCTGGCGAGCTCTTAGAGCCCACTCTTTCTCCTCAGGTACGCATTTAGTGCCCACTATGTATACCCTGAGGCTTATACACGGCCCCCATGCGCCTCTTGCAGGCTGTCTCTACGTTGGATTCCCCATGGGCGCGGTCGACCCCCTCTGGTCTCACATGTGCCTTGGGTTGAGGCTGGGGTAGCTAGCTCATGGGATGGCCGCATTTTTTTAAGTGAGCCTCATAAAAAAATACTTGGTATGAAATTGAGTATACGCAAAAATGCATGTACATCATTAAACAAAACACCAACCTCATGCATGGCCACCATAAAGTTCAAGCCTCTTCTTCAACCTACTTCTCCCTTATTTACTTTTTGAATTATCAAATCCAAATTACATCAATCATCCATAAAAGGATTCTACTTCAATGTTGTAAACATTTCATCACACATCATACAAGTTCTTTGAAATTTCAAGATCAGTGCATCAATCGTTCGATTTCCATTCTCCATTTCACTTAGGAGAGTATCTTTAACCATCATTGACATTCATTGACCTCATTGACAACAAATACAACCCAATTACTAATGTTGTACCAATAATATAGTTATAAAGAAATAAGTGGGAGAAAATGTAGATGTTTTATGAATAATTTGTTTATGTTTCCTAGTTTCTACGAACTCTATACCTATACAGTCTTGTCGTGGCCTTATTATATGTTGTAATGGATATACTTCAATTTTGATGTAATATCCATTTATATAATGTATGGGTCGTTATAGTTTCTATTAGTGGAAAGGTATAGTTAACCCCTATAAATTAATATTTGAAAGCCTTAGTAAGAACCCTTAGGATATGTCAAAGTATGGGTTACAATCCTAGTGTTTTATAAATAACCATAAATAACCTAGGTTAAAACCTAATATGTTATAAATTGAAATGTTATTCCTGATTATGTGGTTTTCTCATTATAATTAGTGTTTCTCACACTATTCGTCCTGGTTTTAGTCAATTGGTGGAACCCGAAGGAAACACGTTAAAGCTGAATTTGATGGACAATGAAATGATTGTCCCCTTGAGCAACAAAATTTTATGGGATATGGAATGAAAAATCTTGTTTCCATGCTCACACAACTTTCTCAATCTATGAATCATGCATGAATTTGAGATTATAAAATGATGGAGTAACATTTTATTGAGTTCTTCATGAGGCAGCGTGCACCTTCTTTTAGTGGGTCTTCTGATCCATTAGTGGAAGGAAAATGGATTAGTACCACTGAAAATATATTTTTAGTTCTATAATGATCTAAATATAATAAATTCATCTTATAATTCTACCATTTGGAAGGTGAATCTGATCAATGGTGTAATCTTATCAAGATTACGTGGCAAGCAGATGAAATTGATTCCATGGAATGAGATGAGTTCTAGAACTTATTTTTCAATAAGTACTTTCCTTGTATTCTTAAAACAAAGATGGATAAGTAGTTTCTTTAAAGTTAGAAAAAGGATTATTAATCTGCTGGTACCTATGAACCAAAATTTACAAGATAGACAAGGTATTCATATGGAATTACTATCCAACCGGAGGGTAAAATTGATCGATTCTTTAGTGGATTAAAACCATGTCTTCAAAGGGAATTAGCTCTAAGAGAATTTAATAGCTATGAGGAAATAGTTCGATGTGCTATCAAGGTTGAGATGAAGATTATAGTAACCCATTAGTCATGTGGATTTGATAAGAAGTGAAAAATCTAATTCAAAGGAAAATCTAAAGACCAAACTAAAAAAGAAGATGATTTTTCTCTTATTCTCAAAGTGTGGAAAGAAACAGGGAAGAAATTGTCTTAAAGGGACTAGTAAATTTTTTAAGTGTGGAAAATAATGTCATTGATTAGTTGAATGTTGAAGGGAGGGGAAAAAGATATCTAATTATTAGAAAAAACAAAATGCTATAAATAATGCACCTCTTACACTTCAATGCTACAAGTGCATGGAAATGGGGCATTATGGAAATAATTTCCGTAATATAAGGGTTATTGATGATGATTGATTTCAAAGATCACTTAAGTTCAAATAAAAATAAAAGCCACATGCAATCACTATAACACCCCAAGCTTCTACAGTACGCTTCTCTTTGAATAATGCAATAGCGTGTGTTGTACTCAACATCGAGTTCTAACACACCGCAACCAATCAAACTACCCGTTATGACTAGTAATACCCACTTTATGAAATTTATAAATTTTATTTTTCAAAATGGACTTCATTTTTGGATTCGGAATATCGAAATTATCCTAGGGTAAATTTTTGGTATTTTTCTAAAAAACATTATTTTTTGATGAATAGTGAAACCACTAAGTGGTAGTTAAAAAACATAATTTTTCATAAAAATTAATTTTACCGCTTCTGTAAGTGGAATTTAAAAAATACTAGAGACACAGTTAATATGAAGGAGTAAAATGTAGTTCAATGAGATGAAAATAATTTTGGGTGAATAGTAACTTTTTACCTTTATTTACCACGGTTAAAAGTAAATATGGTAATTAAGGGTACAAATGATATTAATATTACCCTAACACATGTCCTAATTCTATTGGACAAGTGTATCTCGACCAAAAACAACCTTAGGAATAAAATATTATCATTTAGGTCCACTTGGATTAGATTAGGACATTTATTATTATTTAATTCAAAGAAGAGTTAAAAGAGATAAAATCAAAGTTTATTTACTAAATCATTTTTAATATAGGGTTATACATACGATAAATTTGATTGTAAATATTTATTAGAAAGATAAAAATATTTCCTAAATAAGGTTATTTTATTTATAATATTTAGACATTAAATAAGTTAATTTATTAATCACCCAATGATGATGCAGTAATTACCATAATAGTTAAAAATTAAAATAATTGATATTATAAATACCCAAATAAATATAATTTGAGACTTTTTATGAATTAAAATAATTTTCTAGGTTAATATGACATGTTAGTAATGATGTAATTAACTTTTTTTTGAAGTAATCATTCTTTTATGATTTTCACAAAAAACAATTTTCCAAATAGTGTCAAAATTGCCATAAAAGAGTTTTTAAAACAAATATTATATTATTAATTGATATTCAATTCCTAAAAATCTAATGTTCATCCACGAGACTTATATCATGATAGGTTTATCATTAATGGACCACTTGGGGGTATCTTGGAGGTATATAGTGATTTTATTAACTATATAATATAAAAATACAAAGTGACATGGTAAGTGTCAAACTAATTAACTAAGAGTTAAAACTAAAAGATAAGATTAATATAACGACCCAAACCTGTCTAAATTCTATTGGTTGAGTGGTTTTAGACCCATCCCCACCTTAACCTTTAAATAATCCACTTTGGAGCCATTATAAACCGAATATGAATTTATTATAAAATAATATTTCTAGCTTTTCCAAAGGTGCCCCTCACCCCTCTTATAAAAGGGCACTCCCCCTTCTCATTAATTCACACCTTCAAAGCCATCTGGCTCGGCCAAAATCTACCCAAATACTCTCTAAACTTCCCTCATTTCATCCTAGGGGCCTTAATTTAGTCATAAATCAAACCTAAGGAGCCCTTTTGATCAAATCAAAAGGAAGAACCCGAAGAAGAGGTAATGATTTCACCACCCTTTTTCAAGTTCCTTTCTTCTTCCACTTATTATTTCTTTGTTATTACCATTATAAAATAATAACTCCAGTATCTTATACATACTGTGATGTTATTATAAATATTCTACAACCATATTTAGTATTCTATCCATGCTTTGAATAACATGTCACCATACGTGCGTACGTACGGCTTACCGTCTCCACGTCGTGGTGTAATTGTTACTCAATAATTTATTATTTGGATGGGTATAATAAAGATGTGTAATTAATGTAAATAATAAATATAACATGATAATGATTCTTTATATATGATATACCATCCAATTTTAAATTATCTTAATATCAAAAGAATGATATTGTCACTCGTGCGTACATACGGACTTCCGTCTCCACGAACCCGATGCGATTCATTATCCATCATATCCATTCAAGTATAATTCGCATTTGATGATTAATAATAGTATCTAAGGACTTTATATAATTATGGATATTATTAAGATAAAACCTATCCATGAAAAACACGGCTTATGTAACAAAACATATAAAATAAAACGAGTAAGTTAACACCCGAAACAACGATAATACTAAGATATTATTAACAAATCAATGTTGAAAGATCATATATGATATCATATTAATGTATATGATTCTTTTATAATTTAATAACAATTATTTCACCATTATACATGAAGTTAACCTACCCTTAAACAAGGAAAAGTACAAGGTAAGGGTTTATTTCGCAATCTCTTCATTATCCGAGGTTGTTTATACGTAATAATCTACTGAGATCTCTTTATCATACACATCCATGTTTCTCAAAAATGTATTTCAAAACATTTTTACTATATACAAGAATATGGGTTAAAGTCATTTATACCCTTGTTTGACTTTTTATAAGAGGTTTATAAAGGAATCTTTCGGTCGTTTTCCAAACAAGGTGCCTTTTAACCTTTTCGACAGAATTAAGGTAAGAATGTTTTTTTAACTTATACGGCGGGTGCGGCTATTTTCCACCGTTATAAAATCGTCGAAGCTTCCCTTACAAGCTTATAAGAATATTTTCAAAGAAAATGTTTTATTTTATAAATATATGACTCTTAAATTATTTCAATATAAAAAGAGATATTTCTCTAAAAAGAATTTTGATTTCATCTATGTCAACACCCTTTGATGGATTTTACGCTTATTCGAAGTTGATTTATTATGATAAAAAACTTCTATATCATATTGAAGGTTTTTTGACATGTTTGACCGTGGATGTGTTATTTTTATACCATTCATGGTTTATGGATGAAGTATTTACATTTCTTATGATAGTTTTAATACGAATGTTTATGTTATGTTTAAACCTTTTCATATGGGACTGCATTGGACTTAATATGTGACGGGTGGAGCCCGCAATAGCTCCTCGATGCATCAGTAGGTCTCATGAGACAAACTAGTGTCTTGACATGAGGCCTTGATAGAATCTTATTTGTATTCTTGGCACGAGGCCTTGGCTACGTGGTTATGATAGTATGGCATTATGCATTCCATCATTATGAAAGTGGTTATTGATATTGCATGTGATTATTTGATTTGTAGAATATCCATGTGAATAAGTAAATGGAATTATTTCATTTTATTTTTTCCATACTATGTTGAAGTTAAAGATTAAAAGGATTTTGTTTTAGTTATACATTGCCTTAAATGTTTATTCTTATTTATTAAAGTTTCCTCTATATTGTTATCCTTACTGGGAATTTGAGCTCACCCCTTTTCTATGTTTTATTTTTCCCAGGATGTGAATAAGTAATTTAATGAATGACCTGCAGGGATAGTATGAGGGGATAAGAGTGTGGACTATGGAGGCTATATTGTTGTAGTTTTCATTTTATGATGTAATTTAAACATTATTAATGTATCTAGTTATTCCAAGGATACTAAACTAATCGGTCTTTCGAGATTTGATCTTTCTTGTGATGATGCCAATGTTATGTAACAATGCACCGACTCTAGGTAACTGGGGTCGGGGCATTACAGTTGGTATCAGAGGAAGTTTAGTACAAACCTTAGAAGCTAGATTTAGATAAACTCTGATTAGAGCACATAGATTTAAGAAGGACTTTGAGGATTACTATATAAGAACTTCCTAAAATTTTGGTATTGTAGAGATTTTGTGAGTTTTCCGAGAAATACATCCTTGTCTGAATACGAGCAGGTAGAGGTGGATTTTTCACATATGTACCTAGGGGTAAAACCCGAAAACATCGCTTTGAGCTAGACTCGAACGGGAACTGGTGCACGACAACGGGCATTGCTCCACTCTTGGTTACGACACTCCCGGGGGATATGCTTAGGATAACTCTCATTTTCTTTAAAAATCATTATGAAGGGTTTATGATTATATAATTTCTCAAAGAAAACATTTTGTATGATTATGGATTATATCCATAAATAGTTCAATTTATGTTACGTGTTTTATAAGTATGGAATTATGTATTTTGATTCATAAACTGATCTAGTTTATGCCATTGTTTAGAAATGACGCCTAGTGGAAGAAATGGAAACCGTATCAATGCATGCACTCCATGTAGGGATTTCCCTCCTACTCAAGATGATTATAGTGGAGCTGGTGATGTAACTGGTTCTGATCAACTAATCACCATACTGGGACAACTCACTCAGGTTATGAATAATAACCATACCCGTATGGAGCACCTTGATGCACAACGCGGAGGATCAGTGTTAGATTGCTTCAAGAGGCAGAAACCACCAACATTCAATGGGAGTACAAATACATTAGTAGCTGAGCAATGGATAAGTTCCCTAGAGAAAATATTTCAGGCTTTGGGAACTATTGAAAGGGAAAAAGTTACCATGGTAGTTTACCGCCTCACTGGAGATGCTGATCAATAGTGTTCATTGGTTCAAAACATGAAGGAAGATGATGAAGTATCAAATATGGAATGGAGGGAGTTCAAAGATCTGTTTTTAGAAAAATACTTTCCTCATGACCCTTGAGCAGATATGGAAAGGCAATTTCTGAGTTTGAGACAAAAGGAGGATGAGAATGTCGCAAAGTATGAGGATAACTTTACAAGGTTAGAAAGGTATGATGGAGATTATATAGGTAACCCAAGAGGTAATATTTATCGTTTCTTTGATGGGTTAAAACCATTTCTCCATTGAGCATTAGTCTCACAATCCTTCTCATCGTACGAAGACATTTTCTCGTGTGTAATAAAGACAGAGAAAGAATTCTCTAAGTCATATGACATTACAGAAAAGAAAGAGAATAAGAGATATTATGATTAATCTGGGAATGTAAATAAGTGGAAGAAGGGAAAGGTTTAATATCCATCATGTGGTAAATGTGGGAAGAAACACCCCGGTACTTGCTTGAAGGGAATGTATGTCTGTTACAAATGTGGTGAAAAAGGCCACCAAGCTCGTGATTGCAAAGGGAAGAAGGAAGCTATAAATTTTCAGTGCTATGATTGAAGGGAGACGAGACATTATGAAAATTAATGTCCTAAGCATCAGGGGAACTTACCTCAGAAAAGGCCAAGGGATCAAGGCCAAGAATATGCTATCACTACTGCGGAGGTAGAAGCTCCGAAATACGTGGTTGCAGGTAATTTAATGGTTTCCTCAACTTTAGAAAATGCATTATTTGATTCTGGATCTTCACATTGTTTCATATCTTACCAGTTTGCTAAGAAAATTAGATATTTCCAATTTGATTTACCAAGGGAGTTGTCAGTTAAAACTCTTAAGGGAAGTATCATTGCAACAAAGTTTTGTGAATCAGTCCCCATTAGAGCACATAAATGTTCTTTATCTGCTGATCTCATCACCATACCTATGATTGAGTTTTATATAATCCTTAGTATGTATTGGCTTTCGGACCATGATGTGAAGATTTATTGTAAGAATAAGGAGGTTATTATTTTTGATGATGATGATAAGGAACACCTTATCTTTAGAGCAGAATCGTCACCACCTAATTCTTATCTAGATCCACCCCTAGTGGCTCAAATAAATTCAATTATTGGGGAGGAAGAGGATGAAATTACAGTGGGTGAGGAAAGGAATGTTCAAATAGAGGATGTACATATTGTGAAAGAATATGAAGATGTGTTTTCGGAAGATTTACCTGGACATCCTCTAGAATGAGAAGTTGAGTTTTCCATTGATTTAATTCATGGATCACGGCCTATATCGAAGACCCCTTATAGAATGGCCACTGTAGAATTAGTTGAACTAAAGAAAAAACTAGAGGAATTGAGTAATAAGGGATTTATTCTCCCTAGTGTTTTTCCATGGGGAGCCCCTATTCTTTTTGTTAAAAAGAAATATGGATCTATGAGGTTATGTATTGACTACAGGGAGATCAATGCTATAAAAATAAATAACAAGTATCCCCTACCTCACATTGATGATTTATTTGAACAACTGTATGGAGATCAACACTTTTCAAAGATTGAAATTCAATCTAGATACCATTAGTTGTGTGTGAAGAAGGAAGACATGTCGAATACAGCATTTCGAACCAGGTACGGGCATTACGAGTTTACAGTAATGCCTTTTGGATTGACTAATACACCCTCTATATTAATGGATTTGACGAATAGAGTTTTAAAGGAATATCTCAATGAATTTTTGGTGGTATTTATTGATGATATCATGGTATAATCCAAAAGCTACGAAGATCATAAAAAACACTTACGCATTATCTTGAAGACTCTGAGAAGACATGAATTATATGGGAAGTTTAGCAAGTGTGAATTCTGGATTCAGGAGATTTCTTTTCTTGCCCATATTGTCTCTAAAGATGGAATCTTTGTTGATACTTCTAAGACCAAGGAAATCCAAGAATGGCCAGCACCTACGAGTATAACTGAGGTACACAGTTTTATTGGTTTGGCAGGTTATTATCGACGTTTCGTCCAGAATTTTTCCCGATTGGATTACCCATTAACGAAGCTCACACGTAAAGGGGTTAAATTTGTTTGGACAAAAGAGTGTGAAGAATGTTTTTAAGAACTAAAGAGAATATTATTCAATGCTCATATATTAACTCTACCATCGGGGAATGATGGGTTTGTTATTTATAGTGATGCATCGAAGAAAGGACTTGGTTGTGTTCTAATGCAAGAATGATAGGGTTATTGCCTATGCATCACGACAATTAAAAATTCATGAACAAAACTATCCTACTCATGATCTCGAGTTGGAAGCGGTGATCTTTTCTTTGAAGATATGGAGGCACTACCTTTATGGTGAAAATGTGAGATTTATACTGATCACAAGAGTTTGAAGTATATTTTCTCACAAAAAGAACATAATATGAGGCAAAGGAGATGGCTTGAATTACTCAAGGATTATGATTGCACGATACACTACCACCTAGGGAAAGAAAACAAGGTGGAAGATGCTTTAAGCAGAAAAGACCATGGAGTTTTGAACAATATGATAATTGAAAGGGATCCAATTTTCAAGGATCTAGTAAAGATAGACATGGGAATAACCAGGGAAGGTGAAACATCAATGATTTTTCAAATGGTTGCCAAACCATCTTTACTAGAAAGTATTAAGAGTTCTCAGAATGATGATAAAGAATTTCAAAAGAAGATTAAAGCTGTGGATGATGGAAGATTGAGAGACTTTGTGTATGAAGATGGAATTTTGAAATTCGGTAAGAGAGTTTGTGTTCCCGATATACCTGTTCCAAAAAGGGAATTGCTGGATGATGCTCATAGTTCCAATTTCTCTATACACCCTGAGAGCACCAAAATGTATAAAGACTTGAAGGAACATTTTTGGTGGGACAACATGAAGAGGGAGATTGCTGATTTTGTGTCAAGATCTATGGTTTGTCAACAAGTGAAAGCTGGAAGACAACAACCTGGAGGAGTCATGCAACCTCTTCCCACACCGGAGTGGAAATGGGACAATATTACAATGGACATTTTCATGGGGATACTAAAGACTCCTAGAAGGAACGATGGAATATGGGTCATTGTTGATCGTCTTACCAAGTCAGCACATTTTCTTACTATAAAGGAAGATTTACCACTTGAACGACTAGCAAGACTATATATTAATGAAGTTGTGAGACTTCATGGAGTACCCCTATCGATTGTTTCTGATTGTGATCCCCATTTTACATCAAGATTCTGGAAAAGTCTATAGAAAGCCTTAGATACTGAATTTTATTTGAGCACTTCCTACCACCCTCAAATAGATGGACAATCAGAACAAACAATTAAAACCTTAGAAGACATGTTGAGATCCTTCTCACTTGACTTTCAGGGTATGTGGGATCAATATTTACCTCTGGTAGAATTTTCCTATAACAATAGCTTCCATTCGAGTATTCATATGGCACCATATGAAGCATTATATGGAAAGAGTTGTCTCACACCAACCTTTTGGGATGGCGTTGGTGAAAGAAAACTTGTAGGCCCAGAACTGGCGGAGGAAACGATGGAAAAGGTGAAGGTAATCCAAAACCATATCCAAGCAGCCCAAAGTAGGCAGAAGAGCTATGCCGATAATCGAAGGAAGGATTTGGAATTTCAAGTCGGTGATCATGTTTTCCTGAAGGTAAGTCCATGGAAGGGAGTCATACGTCTTGTTAAGAAAAGTGAATTGAGTCCCAGGTACATCGTACCTTTCGAAATTCTAGAATGAATTGGGGCTGTAGCTTACCGATTGGCAATGCTGTCAAGTCTCTCCAAAGTTCACGATATGTTCCAAGTATCACTATTGAGGAAATAAATGCCTGACCCAACGCATGTACTCACCTATGAAGAATTAGAACTGGAACCCGATCTGTCTTATTGCGAAGAGCCCATCAAGACTCTTGATAGGAGAGAACAAGTATTGAGAAACCAGACGACTCGTCTGGTAAATGTCCAGTGGAGAAACCATAAGATGGAAGAGGCAACATGGGAACCCGAGGAACTTATGATGAAGAACCACCCGAGTCTTTTCATGCGGTAGTATTCTAGAAATTTTGAGGATGAAATTATTTGAAAGAGGGTAGAATGTAACACCCCAAGCTTCTACGGTACGCTTCTCTTTGAATAATGCAATAGCGTGTGTTGTACTCACCATCGTGTTCTAACACACCACAACCAATCAAACTAGCCGTTATGAATAGTAATACCCACTTTTTGAAATTTATAAATTTTGTTTTTCAAAATGGACTTCATTTTTGGATTCGGAATATCAAAATTAGCCAAGGGTGAATTTTTGGTATTTTTCTGAAAAACTTCATTTTTTGATGAATAGTGAAACCACTAAGTGGTAGTTAAAAAACCGAATTTTTCATAAAACTAAATTTTACCGCTTCTGTGAGTGGAATTCCAAAAATCCGAGAGATACGGTTAATATCAAGGAGTAAAATGTGGTTCAATGAGATGAAAATATTTTTTGGTGAATAGTAACTTTTTACCTTTATTTACCCCAGTTAAAAATAAATAGGGCAATTAAGGGTAAAAATGATATTAATATTACCCTAACACATGTAGTAATTCTATTGGACAAGTGTACCTCGACCAAAAACAACCTTAGGAATAAAATATTATCATTTAGGTCCACTTGGATTTGATTAGGACATTTATTATTATTTAATTCAAAGAAGAGTTAAAAGAGTTAAAATCAAAGTTTATTTACTAAAGCATTTTTAATATAGGGTTATACATAAGATAAATTCGATTGTAAATATTCATTATAAATCTAAAACTATTTCCTACATAATGGTATTTTATTTATAAGTTTTAGACATTAAATATGTTAATTTATTTATGACCCAATTATGATGCAGTAATTACCATAATAGTTAAAAATTAAATTATTTGATATTATAAATACCCAAATAAATATAATATTAGAATTTTTATGAATTAAAATAATTTTATAGGTTAATATGACATGTTAGTAATGATTTAATTAAATTTTTTCGAAGTAATCATTCTGTTATGAGTTTCACAAAAATCAATTTTCCAAATAGTGTCAAAATTGACATAAAAGAGTTTTTAAAACAAATATTATATTATTAATTGATATTCAATTCCTAAAAATCTATGGTTCGGCCAAGATACTTATATAATGATATTTGTATCATTAATGGACCACTTGGGGGTCGCTTGGAGGTATATAGTAAGTTTATTAACTATATAATATAAAAATACAAAGTGACATGGTAAGTGTCAAACTAATTAACTAAGAGTTAAAACTAAAAGATAAGGTTAATATAATGACCCAAACCTGTCTAAATTCTATTGGTTGAGTGGTTTTGGACCATCCCCACATTAACCTATAAATAATTCACTTTTTATCCATTAGAAACCGAATATGAATTTATTATAAAATAATATTTCTAGCTTTTCCAAAGGTGCCACTCACCCCTCTTATAAAAGGGCACTCCCCCTTCTCATTAATTAACACCTTAAAAGCCATTTGGCTCAAACAAACTCTACCCAAATACTATATAAACTTATCCCAATTCATCCTAGAGGCCTTCCTTTAGCCAGAAAGCCAACCTATGGAGCCCTTTTGACAAAATCAAAAGGAAGAACCCGAAGAAGAGGTAATGATTTCACCACCCTTTTTCATGTTCCTTTCTTCTTCCACTTCTTCTTTCTTTGTTATTACCATTATAAAATAATAAAAACATCATCTTATATATACTGTGATGTTATTATAAATATGTTACAACCATATTCAGTATTTTATCTATCCTTTGAATAACATGTCACCATACGTGCGTACGTACGGCTTACCGTCTCCACGTCGTGGTGTAATTGATTTTCAATAAAATATTATTTGGATGGGTATAATAATGATGTGTATTTCATGTAAATAATAAATATAACATTATAATTATTCTTTATATATGATATAACACCCAATTATATATTATTTAAAAAACAAAATAATGATATTGTCGCTCGTGCGTACGTACGGACTACCGTCTCCACGAACGTGATGAGATTCATTCTCCGTCATATCCATTCAAGTCTAATTCTCATTTTATGATTAATAATAATATCTAAGGACTTGATATCATTCTGGATATGATTATGATACAACCTATCCATGAAAAAACGGCTTACGTAACAAAACATATAAAATAAAACGAGTAAGTTAACACCTGAAACAACGATAATACTTAGATATTGTTAACAAATCAATGTTAAAAGATCATATATGATATCATATTCATGTATATGATTATTTTATAATTTAATAAAAATTATTTCACCATTATACAGGATGTTAACCTACCCTCAACCAAGGAAAAGGACAAGGTAAGGGTTTATTTCGCAATCTCTTCATTATCCGAGGTTGTTTATACGTAATAATCTACTGGGATATCTTTATCATCCACATCCATGTTTCTTAAAAATGTATTTCAAAACAATTTTACTATTTACAAGAATATGGGTTAAAGTCATTTATACCCTTGTTTGACTTTTTAGAAGAGTTTTATAAAGGAATCTTTCTGTCGTTTTCCAAACAAGGTGCTTTTTAACCTTTTCGAAAGAATTAAGGTAAGAATGTTTTTTAACTTATACCGCGGGTTTGACTATTTTCCGCCGTTATAAAATCGTTGAAGCTTCCCTTACAAGCTTATAAGAATATTTTCAAAGAAAAAGTTTTATTTTATAAATATATGACCCTTAAATGATTTCAAAATAAAAAGAGATATTTCTCTAAAAAGAGTTTTGATTTCATCTATGTCAACATCCTTTGATGGATTTTACGCTTATTTGAAGTTGAATTATTATGATACAAAACTTCTACATCGTATTGAATGTTTTTTGATATGTTTGACTATGGATGTGTTATTTTTATACCATTCATGGTTTATGGATAAAGTATTTACATTTCGTATGCTAGTTTTAATACGAATGTTTATGTTCTGTTTAAACCTTTTCATATGGGAATGCATTGGACTTCATATGTGATGGGTGGAGCCCGCAATAGCTCTTCGATGCATCGGTAGGTCTCATGAGACAAACTAGTGTCTTGGAACGAGGCCTTGAGAAAATTTTATTTGTAGTCTTGGCATGAGGCCTTGGCTACGTGGTTATGATAGTCTCGCATTATGAATTCAATCATTATAAAAGTGGTTATTGATATTTTATATGATTACTCGATTAGTAGAATATCCATGTGAATATGTAAATGGCATTATTTCATTTTATTTTTTCCATACTATGTTGAAGCTCAAGTTTAAAAGGCTTTTGTTTTAGTTATACATTGCCTTAAATGTTTATTATTATTTATGAAAGTTTCTGCTACATTGTTATCCTTAATGGGCATTTGAGCTCACCCCTTTTATATGTTTTATTTTTCCCAGGATGTGAATATGTAATTTAATGAATGACCTCCAGGGATAGTATGAGGGGATAAGAGTGCGGAATATGGACACTATATTGTTGTAGTTTTAATTTTATGATGTAATGTAAACTTTATTAATTTATCTAGTTATTCCAAGGCTACTAAACAAATCGGTCTTTCGAGATTTGATCTTTCTTGTGATCATGCCAATGTTATGTAAAAATGCACCGACTCTCGGTAACTGGGGTCGGGGCATTACAATCACTATAAAAGACGTGGAGTATGATAATGAAGTTGTAAAAGGTACACTTATCATCCACTCTAAAGTAGAAAATGTTTTATTTGATTTTGGATCCACCCAATCTTTTATTTCTAAAGAATTTTCAAAGGTTATTGTATTATTACCTAAATATATAGATATTGAGTTAGTTGTGATGACTTGTAATGGAACAACTATCTCATCAAAAGTTTATAAATCTTCTCAGTTTGATGTTTGTGGGAAAGTGCTTCCTTCAAATCTTTTGATCCTTCCTAAAGTGGAATTTGATGTGATTATTTTTAGGTATTGGATTTATCTATATGGAGATCATATCAATTTCCAAGGAAGGGAAGTCACATTTCATATTTTAGATCAATATATGATCATCTATTGAAGCATGTATGAATATAAATTTCCAATAGAAATTTCTTCCATCTTATGGGTTTTGATTCCTATAAATGAAGGTTATTTATCTCCAATGGTTGGGGAGAAACTCACGATTAAGAATATGCACATTGTACGGGAGTTTTATGATGTTTTCATAGAGTAATTTCTAGGTATTCCACTAAATCATAATGTTAAGTTTTCAATAGAACTAATACCGGGTTCTATGAAAATTTCAAAGACACATTATAAAATGGCCCCAATAGAGTTGCAGGAATTAAAGAAGAAACTCCAAGAGAATCTTGATAAGGGATTCATATGCCCTGATACGTCACCTTGGGGAGTAAATATTATATTTTTTAAAAAGAAAGATGGATAAATGAGACTATGCATTAATTATCGAGAACTTAACAAGATAAATATCAAGAACAAATATCCTCTTTCCCGAATTGATGACTTATTCAATGAAATATACATAGCTCAATATTTTTCCAAGATTTATCTTCATTCAAGATATCATCAATTAAGGGACAAGAAAGAGGATATACGAAATATGACATTCCATACAAGTAATGAACACAATTAATTTATAGTGTTTCCTTTTGGTCTTTTTCATTACCCCTCTATATTCATGGATCTAATTAATAGAGTCATTAAAGACTATCTTGATCAGTTTGTGGCAGTCATTATATATGATATTACTGTCTATTCGAAGAGAAAGGAAGAACATGAAGACCACTTGAGAATTTTACTAGAGACCTCCAGAAAAGAGAATAAATATGAAAAAATCACCAAGTGTGAATTTTGGATTCATAAAGTTTTATTTTTGGGTCACATAATCTCAAGGGATGGGATATCTATGGATCCATCAAAAACAGAAGTTGTTGATAGTTTTCCGAGACCAAAAATGCTAACTGAGATATGAAGTTTTCTTGGTTTGGATGGATATTATCGATGTTTTTTGAAATATTTTTCATGATTATCTAATCCACTCACCAAGTTTACTCAAAAAGAAGTTATGTTCATATGTATTGAGGAATGTGAATAGAATTTCAAAGAGATAAAAAGAAGGTTATCCAGTGCACCTGTTCTCACACTTCTTTGTAGTGGAGAATGGTTTGTGATCTATAGTGATGAATCCAAGAGGGTTTTGGGATGTGTTCTCATGAAAAATTATATGTTGATAGTTTATACCTCACGATAGTTGGAAATACATGATAAAATTACCCAACTCATTATTTGGAGTTATCCCCAATAATTTTTTCATTAATGATATGGATGCATTTTTTTTATAGTGAAAGGTGTGTTATTTATACTGATTAGAAAAGTTTAAAGAATATTTTCACCCAAAAGAAGATGAATACGTTCCAATGAAGATAGTTGGAGTTGATTAAATATTATGAATTCTCCATAAATTTCCACCTTGGGAAAGAGAACAAGGTGGCATATTCTTTGAGTCGGCAAGACCATGATAGCCTATCTGTGATGAGGATCACAAAAGATCCAATATTTTTTGATTTTCAAAGGATGGATCTTGAAATTTTAATGTAAGGGTAGAAATATTATCTTTATCAAATGAATGTTCAACCATCTATACAAGTGAATATTAAGGAGGCACAAAAGGAAGATGTGGAGCTACAAAAGAAGGTGATAAATGTTCCGAAATTCAACCTTGACTGTGATGAAATAATAAGGTTCAGAAATTTGGTTTGTATTCCAGCCATACCAGAATTAAAGAAGGATATATTGGATGAGGCTCATATTTATTCATTATCTATTCACCATATAAGCACAAAGATGTACAAGGACCTGAAAGAGTATTTCTGGTGGGATGGCATGAAAAGAGATTTCTCTGAATATGTCTCTCAATGCATGGTTTGTCAACAAGTTATAGATGAGAGAAAAAAGTATATGGGGATGTTATAACCATTACCCATACCAGGATGGAAATGGGAAACATCGCTATGGACTTTTTCATTGGACTTCCCAAAACATCCAAAGGAAATAATCATATCTGGGTTATAGTTGATTACCTTACGTAGTCAGTACACTTCATTTCTATTAGATAGGATTTCTCTCCTGATCATCTTGCGAGGATATATATAAAGGAAGTGGTAAGATGGCATGTAGTACCACTTTCCATAATATCTAATTGGGATCCAAGGTTTACCTCAATATTATGGAAAATCCTTCAGCATGCTATAGATATAGAGTTAAGTTTCATCACTTCTTATCATCCTCAGTCAGATAGTCAGTCTGAGTGGACAATTCAAACTCTGGAAGACATGTTGAGATCTTTCTCTATGGATTTCAAAGGTGGTTGGGATCAACACCTACCTTTTGTGGAATTTTCTTTCAACAATATATTTCACTCCAGTATTCATATGGATCCTTATGAAGCCCTATAAGGAAAGAAGTGAAAACTCCAAGATTCTGGGATAAATTTGGGGAAAGAAAGCTATTAGGACCTGATCTTGTTGATAAAACGATAGAAAATGTCAGATCTATTTAGCAACACATAATAGTAGCTTAGAGTCGTCAAAAAAATTATTCTGATAACTGAAGAAAAGACCTAGAGTATGAAGTTGGTGATAAGGTGTTTCGATGAATATCACCCTGTAAGAGAGTAATGAGATTTGGAAAGAATGTCAAGCTAAGCCCTAGGTATATCGATTCTTTTGAAATTATGAATTGTATTGAGAAGGTAGCTTACCGATTAGTTTTCCACCAAATATATCTAAAGTTCATGATGAGTTCCATGTTTCTCTACTAATAAAGTAAATACATGATCCTTAAAATGTACTAATCTCAAAA
The DNA here is from genome assembly GCA_963277665.1 of Viscum album. Lineage (NCBI taxonomy): Eukaryota > Viridiplantae > Streptophyta > Magnoliopsida > Santalales > Viscaceae > Viscum > Viscum album. The sequence goes on from OY728132.1 coordinate 1,887,768,442, forward strand.
GTCATACTGTTGTAGCATGATCTTTCTTATAAAGAACAACTAATAGAGATTATGGATCATAGCAAAAAAAAGGTCTACGAAACAAGACCACTTGCTCGGTTAAAGTTTTATGGAGGGAAAGACAATTTGAGGAAGCTACATGGAAACTTGAGGATATGATTACGGAGAGGTATCCCCATCTGTTTGTTTCCAACTGATGAATTTTGAGGGTGAAATTCAGTTTAAGGGGGTAGAATGCAACACCTAGATGTTTTTTATAAAATATTTTATTTAAATAATTTTAACTCTTCAGTATCTTGAATAGCATGAGATAGTGTGTATAAATGAACCATGAGATTACCTTAGTATAAAATTACTATTTTAAACTAGCTATTAGATTAGCGGGAATAAGTATAACTAACTAATGAAAATGAATTATGAATTCATTAGCTATCAAATATTTATGAAAAATATAAATTATATATTCGTATTTTTGATTGAATTAATATTTTTAATGAAATTTATGATATATAAATATTATATACTTAATAAAATATTTTTTATATTCATAAAAGGGATATTTTAATCATCGGGTGTGACTAAACCCTATTTGTTGTATAAAAACCTGTATTTTTTTTAAAATGGTAGTCTTATCCCTTTGAATGGAGAACCCGTTTTGAATTAATATTTCTTCACATTAATAATTTTTATATGAAAAAATTAACATTTTATTTTAAAGTGGGATATGAAAATTTACTTTGGATGAATTTCTGATATTTTTCTGATAACATTCAAGTTTTGATGAATAGTAAAAATACACGAAATTTTAAGTGAAAACAAATTTTTTCATCGAAATAATTTATATTGTTAAATTAAAATATTGAAAAGTTTAAAAGTATAAATAGAATATATTTTTAACAATAAATATAATTTATGTAATTAACATTAATTTTATATTGAATTAATATGTAAAAACATTTCAATCATTGGCAATGTTTTAACATTTAAAAACTCGTTCTCTCATATCGACAACGATATTAATTTTAAATTAATTACTACAAATTATGGGTTTTTGATTTTTAAAAATGGACTCCATATTTGGTATCCATAGGATCAAATTATATTAATAGGATAATTTTATTTTTGGGCAATATGAATAGTAAATTTGGTAATTATTTTTATTACCTTAGTCGAAGGTAAATTAGGTAATCAAAGGTAAAAATAATATTATAAAATTACCTTAACACCTATCAAAATATTATTGGATGACTAATTTCGACCCTTATCATCTATTATTGTAAATGAAATCACATAATAGCTACATTCCTATCAATATGACATGAATATAATAAAAACTAATGAATGTGACAAAAAGTCACAATGTTATTTAATATAAGTATATTAATTTTAATATATGGGTAACCATGATATAATATCGACTACAGGTAGTCTTTGTAATTCTAAATAAAATTACCTACATCATATAAATTTATTTATAATTTTTATAGATTAAATAATTAGCATTAATGAAAACATAGTAGTGATTTAGAAATTATTTTATTAATAGAAATATAAAATAAATGGTTTTAAAAATATTAAAATAATCATAATTCGAGTTAATTAACATGATCCACGAATTTTATAGGTTACTATGATATTTTAGTAGTATATTAAATATTTATTTCAACATTATCTTCTATGTTGAATTTATTTAAAGTCAAATTAATTAATAGTGTCAAAATTGACACTATTGCCATTTTTTTAAAAATAAAATATTATTAAATTATTTAAAAATAAAAAAAGTATTTAAATATTAAAAATTATAAGGTATAAAATTTCATAAATTATAAAATTGGGGAGAATTGGAAATATGTAAGCAAATATTTATAACAATATAATATTTATAATTTTACTGCCACAATCAAAATTAAATAGATTAAATAAGGATAAATCAAAATGATAAGGTATAAAATAAAATCAAAACATGTATAAATTTTATTGGTTGAGAGGATTTATATCCATACTCATCTTATATTATAAATAATCTTATTTAGAGTCATTTTAATTAAAAAATTAATTTATATTAATTTAATAGTTTCAGTATTTCCAAAGGTGCCCCTCCCCTCTCTTATAAAAGGTCACATATCCTTCTCTTTTAATCAAACATCTCAAGCCCTTCGTCTTGGACAAAACCTACCCATTTAATCTCCAAACATATCTTACTTCATCTTATAGGCCACACATTGGGTAGAAATCTATCCTAGGGAGACCATTTGTGCAAATAAAAAGGTGATACTTGAAAAGGTGGTAATGGTTTTACCACCTATTTCAAAAAACAAATTTCTTATAATTCATCTTATTTTGTTGTTCCCAAACTATAGTAATAAATAATGTATATTATATAGTATGAGATGTTATTATAATTTTGGTAATACATTATACCACCTTTTATCTATCACATGAATAACAATATCACCATGCATGTGTACATACGACTTATTGTCTCCACGTTGTGATGTACTTTATTATTGAACAATACTTTATTTGAATGGGTATAATGATGATTATAATGTATATAAATAATTAATATATCATGATAATTATTCTGTATAATTAATTTACCATCAAATTACATACCATTTAACCATCAAAGGATTGATATCATCGTTTGTGTGTACGTACAGACTACTGTCTCCACGACATGCTGAGATTCATTATCCACATTTACAATTCAAGAGTGATAATAAAATTTATATTATGAGTAAAAATAATAATTATTTACTTAATTTAATTATGGAAATAAATAAAATACATCACAATCATAACAAACATGACTGACACGACAAATCAGGACTGAGAAAACGAAGCAGTTAACACCTAAAATAATGGAAATATTGAAACATTATTAAGTAGTCGGGGTTTGGCTTAGTGGCAAGCACCCATTAATTATACATGAAAAATGGGGGTTCAAAACCCATTGGGCGCAGGTACTGTAGCGTACTGTAGTAGTGGTCGTACCATATCAGTGGACACACTGTAGCACCGGTGAGTACTGTAGCAGCGGCAGGTCGCTGTAGTAGTGGTAGGGTACTGTAGCAGCGGCGAGTACTGTGCAGTACTGTAGCAGTGCGGGTACTATAGCAGTACTATTCACAGAATGGGTCTTTGGCCAAAAAATGGGCCTTTGGGTCATGTAATGGGCTCAATACCTACTGGGCCTTCGGGTTATGTAATGGGTCTCCCTCTACCCAGTTAAAGAGGTATTTGCATTACATTAATAATAAAATGAGGCTTTGGACCCAACGTTTAATCTTTAAAAAAAATTATTAAAAAAATGATATAATAGGATCATATATGATGTCATAAATATGTATATGGTTTTTTATAATTTAATAACATACTTTAACCATTGTATATTAGGTTAAAACACCATTGGTTAAAGGAAAGTACAAGTTAATAGATAAATTTTCAATCTCATTTTTCTCTAAGATTGTTTATACGTAAGTATTTACTATGGTATATTTATCATCCATATTTATGTTTCCAAAGTATATAATATTATTTCTATACTTCTAAAAAATTTTAAATATAATTTTACCCTTTCGTGAATTTTCATTAAATGATAATAAAGGAATCTTTTAACGTTATTCGATTTGAGGCAATTTTTGACTATTTCGGAAAAAGTACGAGGAGAATATTCTTTTAACTTATATGACATGAATAGATTATTAAGAATTCATAAAACGATATTTAAATGATGATTAATTTACAATATTTCATATGTATTTTCAATTAAATTAATTTCTTTCAAAATATTATGGCTTTTTGAGAAAAGAGAATGATTTTGAAGAAGAAATGATATTTTCTCCAAGAACTAACTTCAAGTATTTTATCAAAATTATTTTCCTTTTAAGATAAAATAGGGTTATGTTTCTATCCCTATTATTACTTTGGTTTTATTTTTTTTATAATGAAATTATTTTTATGAAATCTGTTTTGTTTATATGGATTATTATGGAATGATGTTTAAGGAACCCATTTTTGTTCCCTGGGTTATGCTATGATGAAGGGTTTATGTTTTTGTGTAAAATGTAAGAATGATTTTATTATGAGATGGATGGAACCAATATCTCCCTAAAATTAATTGGGAAAGGATTTATATATCATGAGATAGACATTACTAGAATGACAAGTAAATCTGGTTGAGTAATACAGGGTGGGAACAACATATAAACCCAGTTCAGTAATGGAATTTGTCCACTATGATGGTCTTGGAAACAAGACTTGACTAACATGAAATGATTTTATATTTTTATTTATATTCCACAAAAATTCATGTCCTATGTTATGACTTTTGGGATTATATTCATTAATTATTATGAATTTTTATCCCATGACATGATATCATGATCTTTGTAATGCATGATAAGACTTTAAAATGTCATGTTCTTATATATAATGATTATTTTATGATTGATAATTAACTTGTATACCCTTACTGATAATTTGACCTCACCCAATCATATGTTTCCTTTCCTCAGGTTATAAATAAGGGTATTAAGTAAGCTATGTCAAAAAGGAGTCTTGTTATGAAGAAATAAGTTGGAGACAATATAGATGTTTTTTGAACCACTTGTTTATGTTTACTAGTTTCTAAAGACACTATACCTATATGGTCCTGTTGTGGATTTATTTTATGTTATAATGGATATATTTCAATTTTTATGTAATATAAATGTATGTAAAGTATGGTTCATTATAAAAAATGCTTCCCTATTAGCTGAATATGATCTGAAGTCTCCTACACGAGATGATGACCTAGTTGGGCTACCTCTCTTGCCTCTAACCTTCATAGGGGTAAAAAACATGGACTAACATACAAGGAATCAAAAGGATCCATATGAATAAGATATTAAAAGATTTTATTATAGGAAGAATCAATTAGAGATATATGATTCTCCCAAGAACATCTAAAATTAAAGAATAATGCCCATACATGTTCTCTAAAAACTATATCACCCATTCTGTTTTTCCATCAGTCTGAGGGTGAAAGGCTCTACTTAGAAGAACCTATGTTCCCATAGATTTTTGGAACACCTACCAGAACCATAATGTGAAGTTAGTGTCTCCATATTAAATTATAGTATGAGGTACCCCATGTATTCAGATTCTCTCAAAGACATATAGTATTCCCATATCATCAATTATGAAAGTCTCCCATATAGGAATGAAGTGGGATACATTCTTCATTCTATATATAAAAACCCATACAACATCACTACATCTAGGAGACCTAGTAAAACTGACTAAAAAGTATATGTAAGCATATTTACATATTCATTTCAAGACTGTAATGTATTTTATAAGCCAGCAGGTCTATCATTCTCTTACTTCATCTGCTGATAGGTGAAACACCTAGTGATAAAGTCTGCTATCTAAAGTTTCATCATAGGACACCATAATGGTGTCTCATATCTAGATATATCTTGGAGATTCCTAGATAAACATAAGATTTATAATTGTGGGACCCTCTCATAAAATAATCTCTCATATCTGTAGGACATGGACACGTCCATGTATACACATGATGTCATCCCTTTCCACAGTCTAATCTGGAAGTGGGACATCTTCTGAAATACTCTCATGGAGAACAAAGCCCTTAGGATCTAAAAATTTCTTATTCTTCACCTTATCAAGTAGGTAAGAGATAAAAATTATGGATGATAGCTAAGATTTCTCATGAAACTCAGAAACACTATATAAATCTAAAAAAAGGAGGGCCATCAATTTAAATTCATCACCAGAACCCCATAGGACTTTTGCCTGAGTTTCCTAACTCAGCACATCTAATACTGCATTTCATTTTCTAGGGGTATATTCAAGCCCAAAATTTAAGGAATGAATATATTTTACCCATATCCAATGTATGAGATTTAGGTAATTCTATGTAAATATATATTTTATGATCTTATTGTTCGTATACACCACAGAGCACTCACCCATTATATAATTTCTTCATCTATATAAGGCATGGACAACTGTTTCTATCTCGAGGTCATGCATCAGTTAGTTTCTATCATGAGTCCTTAACTGATTAGAACCATACATAATGAATCTATTTTCCTACATCACCATTACCCCTTGGACAAAGCTTGATTCATCACAAAATAAAACATAGCCTCTTCTAGGATCTGGAAGAATCAGAATTGGTGCCAAGACAAGACTCCCTTTTATCTTCTGAAAGACTTTCTCACACACTTCTATCCACAAGAACATACACCCTTCTATTTAAGACTAGTAAAATTTGAAGCAAGGTATGATAATTATTTTATGAAATTCTTGTAATATCTATCCAACCCTTATAAACACCGTATCTCAAACAAATTATTAGGCTACTCCCAGGACACCACAAAACTAATCATCTCTATGTCAATAGATACTTCTTATTCTGAGATAATATGACCCAATAAGTTATTTTTTTATTCGTAACTGTCACTTAGAAATCTTGGAATAAATTTGATGCTCTCTCAATGTACTTAGAATGATTTAAAGGTTTTTATAATAGTCGATATGAGTGTGAGAGTACACAAAGATGTTATCCACAAAGAGAAGGACAAAAGAATCTAGATAGGGATGGAACTCCCAATTCACTAGATCCATGAAAATGGTGGGCATGTTTATAAAAACTAACAGCATAAAAAGGTACTCTTGTAGACCATAACTGCTATGGAAAGATGTTTGGGGTATGTATGAAGGCCCGAATCGCACCTAATGATAGCCCGATCTTAGGGTGATCTTAGAGAAAACCTTATCTCCTTAGAGCTGGTCAATGTGATCATCTATTTGAGGAAGTGGTTACCGATTGTTGACCATAATATGGTTCCATTGTCTGTAATGCATGCATAGGTGAAGGTTCCCATCTTCCTTCTTGGAGAAAAGTATGTGAAAACCCTGAGAGGATGTACTGGGGTGTATAAATACCATGGACTCTGGATCCTCTAACTGTCGCTTGAGCTCATGGAGATCAGTAGGCACTATCCAATAAGGAATAATGTTAATTGGAGTTAATCCTAGAACGAGATCAATAATAAACCATAACTATCTCTCAGAAGTAATCTAGAGAAATCATTTGGAAATATGTCTCTAAAAGGATCCAATATAGAGTAAATTCAAGATTATGTAAACCCTGATCCTCTATGGAATGAATGGAAATATGGGAATTAACTCCACCTAGAGCCTGATTATATGGTACAACTCTACTAACATGGACATCTCACTCACCCTTGTATAGATAAATTCCACTCTCTGGTGATGTAAATGATACCCTTTTGCAACAGTATTCTAGAATGTCATGATAGAAAACCAAATAGTCCATATTAGTAATGATATCAAATCCTATCATATTTAGAACAAAGAGGTCCAATAAGAAATGGTAACTACCTACCTCAAGGGGGGAATAATTACATTTTCATATTCCCCTTGACCGTACTCCCAATGGTATATCTAGGGTCATTATTCTATAATAATAACTTTTTTTTCATAATGAGACTTTCCATGATAGATAATGAGATGGAGGAGTGTGATACACCCATATCAAATAGAGTAGATACTATTATCAAGACTATTATAATTGAATCAGGAGTCTGTTTAGAATGACCATGAACTCTTCCTCATCTATTCCTACCAGTGCTACTCCAACTCCCCTCATGATGAGGCATGAAAGAACTTACCCATGGCAGTGGAGTTGGTGAGGATCCTCTTCCACTAGAAGATGATTGAATGGTCAAAAAACATCTTGGAAGATGCCTCATATGACCATAATCCCAACACTCCAGAGGGTCTCTATCACACTAAGTCTTTAGTTACCCTCTTCATCCACACCGATGAGACACCATAGACCTACCAATTTGAGTACTCTAGATTCAACTACCCAATTGAGAGACCTCAAGGGATTACTTTCTAACACTAGAGGAACTACTAACCAATTGTGGCATTGATCCTCTATACAAAGTACAATCATCATCCCTTAGGTTGTTCTCAGTAATTAGATCATTATAGACTATTTTAGAAAAGGTTAGTAGGTGAAAGAAATTCTCCTGAGTATTAATTCCATAGATGAGACCTTCCTCCATGCGTCTAGCATGTAAAATCTCATCATCAGCAAAGAGCGGTGAAAAGCGATGTAACTCTGTGAAATGAACTGAATACTCCATGATAGACCAAAAAACCTACTTGAGATACATAGACAATATGAATCTATCATCCCTCAACATATAAGGAAACAACTGATCCTATAAGGCAGTCTATAAGTCATCCCATACCATGTCTTGATGGTGACCAACTTGGGCAATCACATCCCACCAATATTTTCCCGAATCATGAAACATGTATACAATAAGATCGACCATACAAATTAGAGGTGTCTCTAGATGATCAATGATATAAATATTGGACTATAGATAATACTCAATAGCCTATGGACTTCCATCCCCAAAGAAGGTAGGAGGATGTTGCTGCTGTAACTCACAGTTGACATCAGCCATCATAGGTGTAGGTTGTGGAGAAATTTGCATTGAATTAATTATACATATGGAACTATCATTGACTTAACCATTAGTTCCCAGATCAGGTACAATAGGTAGTGCCTCATGTGGAAATCCTAGAAGTAAGACTAGTGTCTTAGGTCCCACCACATCTAAAACATGGTTGTCACCACCCACATGACGCATTACACGAGAACGTTGTGGAAGAATTAGTCTACAAATGGAAATCACATGCCTCAGACCAATATTTAAAAAGATAGATATCAACACTTGAAGAAGAAAAATTGGTGAAAGGGATCACTACCCACAGTATACTACCCAAACTACCCACTTATAAGGTCGGGAATCGGTAAGTGATCATGTATAATTTATAGGGGTTCTAGTAGATGAAGGGTCAACTATATCATGACTTTCCATTTACTGGAAACCATCTCACTTTAAGTTTTGAGTTTGAATTTTCACGTTGCATTTTCTTATTTTCATATATCATGGTTCATTTAAAATGGGCTGTATGTCCTAGTGAATCAGGGACCATACTCCTTATCACTGAGGTTAACATCCATTTAAATTCTAATTTGATGGTTAGACATGGTAAATTTATTCATTCCAACCCATGAGGGCCCATTCACCTCATGAATTGAAATATGAAATCAAGTAATCATATCCCAAGAGAAGCACTAGAAAAAAATACAAACAATGATCACTTAGTAATCATAGAAATATTAAGAAATTCAAGCAGTGAAATGCACCAATATGGCATGACACTATGAATGACATATAAATTATATGTGCCTATAATGATTCATGTAATGATTATCCTTTCCCTCGTATCATCAGAAAAAGGATGAAATAAAATATTTTATTACAATAATATTAATAACCACAACACACAATGTACATCACCCAATGATGAAATGATATCAACTGTAATAGGAAAAAGTATACCAATAATCATTTTCTAGGAAAACCACCATTTACCCCAAACATGAGTTAGCTATGTCCAAGAATGACTGATAACTATGTTCTATTGCATTCCTAATCTATTGGATAGTGTATACAAATGTTAAAGAATGTAAGGAACCACTTTGATGTCATACTGAGATGGCCCAAACATGGGTTCCACTCAAAGGTTCCCCAAAATTAGTAGGCAACATGGGCCTCAGGAACATATAACTAGATGCCAAAGGCTACCGACTAGCAGTAAGGGATTACAATGTGCCTATAGAGAGACTATACCCTAATTAATAGAGTGTAGAACAACATATGAATATAATAATCATAGGTAAATAGAAGAATTAATAATAAATAAACATAATCCACAATAGAAGCAGACAAAATAATAAGAAACTAAAGCAACTAATATAAATACAAAAAATATGAGGATGATATTCCATGTATCATATAAGTTAGAAAACATAGATACAAAGAAGAAGATTATACATGATATACATAAGTAGAAAAAAGGAAACCAAAAACAATCCCCAGCATCCTGAGCTCTTCCTCGGTTATATGCTAATAGCTCCATACTAAGACATTAATAATTGAGTGTCTGAAGTGGTATTCTTCCCTTTTTCGACACATACATACATGAAATCTGCATGGGTGCCAATGGTTCTCATATAGGGTGTGAGATAAATCTCAGTAGGCCACCAACAATGACATCTATAACATCTTGTCCATGTAATATAAATTAAAATATTGTGCAAGAATTCATATATAAAGGTAATGTAGTACAGTAATGTGAATAACCAAGTACCTACTTCAACCCTCAACTGGTGTCTAAACATATAATTAATTAATTAATTAATTAATATCTAGCTTATATATTTAAGTAACGTGAGGAATAACCACCACTAACATCACCTCATGATAGTATTAGTGAAGGTTTTATGATGTAATAATGAAAAATTTATTGATATTAATAACGAAGAGGGTCCAAGGAAATAACCAAGGAATCCTTGAACTCAAGGTTCACCAATTCAAGAGCAACTATAGACTTTATAAGGGTTAAGAGTGTAATCCAAAATGTTTCAAACAAGTAATTCCATAATAATGAATTTATCCAAGTCCAAGGAAAACATCCAATGTAAAAAGGGATAAGTAATGGCTAGGCCCAAGGATGTAACCAAGGTTGATCATATCCGAAAAAAACTTTGTAGATCCAAGGAGTGTATCCAAGGAATCATATAATAATAAAATATGAATCCTAATATGTCATATCAAGAATCCAATGATAGACAAAGATCAGGTTCCAAGGTGGGTCTCACCCTTGGCAACTGGAATTGTTGAATCAGAGTGGAGTCCGTGAGTGCTTAAGGAATTACCTCAAGAATCCGAAAGCTGAATTGAGTCTAACCTCTCCTATAATGATTTCAAGGTTCATATATAATTAGGCACCTTATAGTTTTTTCATTTAATTTACTAATACATTTAATGGTCATACCATTCTAATAAAAGAATGTTCAATCCATTTCCTTTCATTAGCGTGGCAAGGATAAAGGGGCATACAACTATTTATATAATTTCATATTTGATTACTTGGTTCTATCCTTTACTAATAATTAATATTTCAAGGAGGGATATGTATGAGAAACTATATTAAATTAATTTAATATAATACAGGCCATGTGATATCAATAATATACTTTCCAATTTCCTTTTAACCATTGATTTATCAAGTTGAAGCACTTACCTCAGTTGAGTCAAGTGATTAGAATACAACTTAATAACCATATCCAATTCATTGGTTAAATTAAACATTTACCTTTAACAAAGACAAGTATAAGATCACCCAAGAGGTAGTAGAAGCAGGCACAACAGGCTACTAAAAGTGTTATTATAAATACACCCTATAAGGGATGGTCGATGTTGTGAACGTAACCACCAATAATAAATAACAAATATGAATGGGTCTTAGAATAGAGTTCTAACAATTAAAAGCAAGGAATATTAATTAAATATGTGACACCTGATAAAATCAGTGCCCATACATTACAATTTATAAAAGTATGAAACTCAAGGGATGATTTGTATAGCACCTAGCTCGAACTCGAATGACTCTCCTCATCTAGTATCAACCTCTAATTTGGCATAGATTGGAAGTGATCTGAAGAAAAGACCAATAACTTCAAAATAGGGCATATGAGACACCATCTAAATTAAATCTTTGATAAGAAGAATAATGAAAAAATATTAAAAAGGAATTAAGATCTTACCAGTGCAGATCCAACAAGATGAATGGATATTAAACCGGACTTTTGATGGACGATCGATATTTATTCGTATAATAAATGTATTTTAGGGTTTAAAGGGGGGAAATTGGGGTAGTTGTCTGCTAGAGAACCAAAATTAAAGGATGTTGTGTTTAGTTATGCTTTTAAAGGAAATACTATAAAATCACCCAAAAAATATCCTTCTCATGGTTTGGCTGCATGAATTTCTAAACTATGCACCGACCATAAACAGTCTACTAAAGGGAGGGGCATTCCACATGGTTAGGCCACATGATTAGGGAAACCATGTTCCAATCATGTGAAACTCCTATTAAATTTTTCCTATATTCATTTCATGGACTTACATCCCCTGGAACTTGTTTAGGGAAAACTGTGTGCTCTATATCACCCCACTATCCAACCTTTGATGGTTAGAACTAATTGTTTACCCTACCATGCATGATTTCTTCTAACCATTATACATGACTATTTCTCCCTAAAAACTAGGTTTTAGGCTCCGAACAAGACCTAGACACCCCTAAGACCTTCTATAACTCATTAGGAATCCTTATTATCTCCAAAATAAGGAATTAGAACAAATAAAATTTGATTCATACCTAAGTGAAAAATTGGGTTCTTACAATCTAGACAATCCTTGGCCTCTTGAAATTTACCTATAACCTTATAGGACAATTTATTCATATGTATGAACTCCTATGATTGATCCCTTTCTCCACCAAATCCGAGTTATACCTCGAAATATTTGTTATGAACATGTGGTACATTTTGATGTACAAAACGAACCTCTCACAAAATATCCTCGACAAGGTTATGATATATTAATATTTTCCCTTAAGGAGTATCCACTACACCCTCCTAAGGAACCAATTGAAGACATCTTGGAGCCATACTGCTGTACACTAAAATGGAAGAAATGATCAGGAAATAGAATAACCTCAGTTAAAACTAGAAAACCATAAAAAATTGAGATTAAGATAAATAACTCAAAATATGAGACACACATCCATAAATCCCATGGTTAGTTGAGAATCATCACAAAAAGATGGCTAGGAGATCACTACAACCTACCTATCTAATTCTGAAAATCCTATCTTCCATTTACCAAACATCCCATGATAAGGAACCTTAAGGTAAAAACAAGTTTTAGTAACTTATCATGTGGAATGCCTAGCCCAAATACCCTCTCAGACTAGTACTTGACCCAAATTCCACATAGTTGAAGGGAATCGTCGATCCCCAAGGGTTAGTGACTTGAACACAACATCAAAAAAATAACTAGAGGGAATTATTCCTCCCAAAATAACGTAAAAAAATTGTTTGTATATATATTTAACAAAGTGAAACAATGAAAGAGATAACACATGACATAACTGATGGAAGATAGAAGAAATGATATAACTCAAAAGTAGTTAGAACATCCCAGAGTACAAGTACAATATCAAATGAAAATTAAAAGACATAACTAACTACTTGAAGAGATAGAATGGGGAAATCCCACAATCTTGATAAAATTAAAACAAATATAGAGGAAAGAAACATAATTGCCTCACTATGTGGCATTTCCTTTCCCTACATCAATAGACATATGAAATTCAATACACCATCGAAGGGGTGTGTATGGTGTGTGAGAAACAGTCTCAGTAGGATCCCACCTTGGTGTTCCATAGCAAGTCTCTATACAATAATCTGAATAATACTAAACATTAAGGAAAATAATGAATGCCAAACAATTCCATAATTTTTATATTAAAATCATGGTAAAATCATTTTATTTCCCTTTTTCTACATTTCCAAAAGAATCTTGGCTTAACCGTTCAAATAATTTTACATATATAAAATAAAAAAATCTTGTTTGAAATATTATATCAATTCCATGGCTGTACAAGACAAAATATTACAAGCCAAATAAAAGTAACATCATGCTAAGGATTACTGCAGGTTATGCTAATAGAATACTTGTCCCACAATTAATTACTAGTGCACAATCAAGTACTCATAAAAAGCCAAAGGAGTAGAGGAAGACCCCATAAGTAAACCGCCAAATAATGTTAATATTAATTCCCTAGAATAGAAAACATGGGGAACAAAGGAACACCCCTGAGGGAAACCCCTAATAATACATATATTATGTCCATAAGATGTAACTTCCACTAGAGTACCAAAATATTCCCATGTGATCTATTTTCCATACCGTTTTATTAAAACCATGCTTTGAAAATCATTTTAGAAATCCATTTCAAAATTCTCTGAAAGTACCATATTATTTAACAAAACAAGGTGGAACCCACCTTTTCTCAATACATAGTTTCCATAGACATAAAAAAATCAATAAATCATGTAATTTCATTTATAAAACAACTTAGAAAAAATAGGAAATACATTTCATCAAACATGGGTTAGATATAGAGACACCTACCAAAAACATGGGTCATACATGCCAACAGTGGGATCCACTAACCATGAATAATATAAAGAAAATGATGGAGGCCCTAGAATCAATTCTCAAATTTCAAAATTGATTGAAAAATGGTTGGTGGAGAGGACAGATCACAAAATACCTCAGAGAACTCACGCAATACAACACAACCAACACAACGATCATCCTCTAGATGAAGATCACATAATATATATATAATGAATCAAGACTATTATCTTCACAAGTCAATTTATCAATAAATATAGGTAAATGGTGCTACCATGATCAATGAAAATGAATAAGTTGAAGGATCACTCAGCTAGAGAACAACACCACAATCGCAATCGAGATTAATCACTAAATGAACAATTCAGAAGGGGAATAAGTCTCCGAAATTGCATGGGATAACTCCTAGGATTTGTAGAAAGAGACTTATGGACAAATGAATAACATATCGACTATGAAGTTCCCTTAAATCCTAATACATGATAATTACACAGTGTGAAACCCCTTTTCTCATCGTGTAATCTATGAAATCGAAAAATACTGAAAAACCCATCGCATTAAGGATAAAAATCATGATTTTTCCATTACACAACCTGAAATATATTCATGGAGTGAAAAATTATCATTCCTTATACCAGTTAAAGACGTATTCTTGGAACCCATCACATGACCTGAACATTTTACAATGTGCATTTATTTTATTCTTTGAACCCAACTCACGACATCTGCCTAAAAACAATTACATGCGGTGATAAATTTTCAAGGCGTGTAAAAATATTTCATGATGTTTAATCATCAAAAGACAAGTAATCACCCACAAAACAATAAAAGCTATATATTATACTCAAAAGAACAAATCAACACCAGTGTTATTTGAATAAGTGGAAAACCCCGTAAATCCTTGAACACATTTATACCCCGAATCCATTAATTCAAACAAGAAATCATTCATGAAATTTATTTAACTTTCCCCAAAAAATTATCTCCACCTTCAGAAGTCCCAAACATATCTAAAATAAAGAGGGAAAGGACAAGAGAGAAGATAAATACTTGAAAATGGGTAACTGAATGTTACATATCACAAGGTTTTTCCTAAAGTTTCCTAAATTTTACTAACACACAAGGGGTTACTCTTACATATGAGGTAACCATACATAAGTGTAACACTTCACATAGAGACTCTTACATATAGTTACTCTTACATACCATAGTTATAATTTTTTTTCTAAAGTATTTTATAACTCCCAAGAACATAAAAAAATCCCAAAATTATTTAAAACTTTTATCACAACCAATTTTCCATCTCCAAAACTACAACTACTAAGAATAATAGCAAAAAACAACCTCAAGCCCAGTCAACTGCAACAAAATAAATTAAAAACCTATTAAAACACCCAAAAATGTCTACAGGATCTCAAAATTGATGGTTTGATAGAACAAAATTACCATTCCTATATACCTGGATATTGCACTCATCTCCAAAATCTTAGAATGAATATATTTTAAAACAATTTAAATTGGTTCTTGTTTTATAAAAAAATATAAACAACTTTATAACTAAAATTGTATAGGATGTTACTATAATTATTGACTCATAAATTTTATGACAGTGGAAAGGATTTCCCATACACTATAGTATATATCCTTATCCTTCTAGTAGTTTTAGAAAAAACAAGTTGATAGAATACTAATGCAAGGTGTCAATTATATTGGTCAACATCTAAACATTACTTATCCTATTGGATAGGGGAATGATTTATGGTGAGGAGGTGATATATAATTTCAATATATTTTTAAAGTATATTTCAACACACAAATATTTTATGAAATATTGTTTTACAATAAATTTAATTTCTTTGATAACTTACGTTACACATAAAATCAGGTTCTAACAAACCACAACAAACTATTAATATTATTATTTAATCTTGAATGTTTTTACATTTCTATTAAACATGAAAGAATTAATAGGAATATTTTTTTTAAAATTTTAATTATAATGGTTTTATATATAGAAAACATATGGATAAAAAAGTACATTATTTTCAGTAAATTCATTATTTATTTTGAAAATACTATTTTCTAAAAAAATGTGTTTTATTTATTTTTGGGAAAAATACTAAAATTAATTTTTATAATTTTATAAAATTAATTTAATTAAATAATAGTCATTTTTTAATTCATCATCTAAAAATTATATTAGGTTTAATTTCTGGAATTTTTTTGAAAAGATTAAATTTTCAATGAATTGTGAATAATACTAGTTTTTTATTGAAACTTTTCTTTTTTGTTTAAAGAATGTATGAGATCAATTTTGGTTTTAAAATTGTTCTAAAAGTAAAATTAGTTCAATTATATTTCTATTAATCTAATTTAGGCCATTTTAATCATTTTGATACTGAATTTTTATACAAAAACATTTTATACTTTTGAACATTTCCTCTTTGGAAAACTGCTCTATCGTTGTATTTATGGGTTTAATTTTAAATTAAATTTTCCACTTCTGTGAATAAAATGTCAAAAAATGGATTCCATATTTTGAATTATATAATAATTTATATTATATTATATGGTAAAATTATTATTTTTTAAATTAATTGAAAAGACAATAAACAATAAATATCGCAGTTAAGGTTAAAACAGGTTTACTAGGAGTTAAACTAAAATGATATGGTGTAGTCACCTAGAAAGCTGTAAAAATCCCATTTTATTGAGTATTTTTACCTTATCACCTATTAAGATCTAGGTTGATCTATTTTTTATACTTATTTAATTTGGAAAACATGGGAACATATTTTTATTTTCGAAAATATGAAGTATTTACTCTACCCCACTATAAAATGACTCCCCTATCCTCTCATATTAAATTTTCTAAAATAATTTATTTTGGAAAATAAATACCCATATATATTCCATAAATACCTACCCACATCATAGAGTCCTAGGTGATTCCCTAAATCCAATATTGGAAGGATTTAAGTTAAACTTAAAGAGGTTGTTGGAAGAAGAGGTAGAGTTTTTAACTATTCATTTTTGTTTAACTTATCATTATAAATACTTCTATAAGTATTTAGTTATTATGATATAATAAAAAAATTCTACCATATAATAATATGTTATTATTTTTTTAAATAACATATAAGCATATCAACCTCTATCAAATTGGAAATGAAACCATCGATTGTGCGTAGAAGGGAAAACCACCTTGCTAACTAATGTTATTCATTTTTCATCAACACCTCTCAGAGATAGATATAATGATGGATTAAATTTTAATATATTATATTTATGATATTTTTATATTTAATTAATTATTATATCATATATACCTTCTTAATATATATTCTATGAAAATATGATAACATCGATCATATGTACGACAGACCACTGCCTCACGAAGTGATGTGGTCCATTCTTGCTTTACCTAAAAGGTAATAAAGATGGGTTTAATGAAAATATGTGATATATATGAAATTAATATTATTATAGAATGGAAATATATTATTAAAATTTATTTCTTTCAATCATTATAGAAAATGGAAACAACTTTCGAGCGTATGTATAGTCTACCGTCTTCATGAACGATGTATTTCATTTTCTATATATAAATTTTATGGATTGATTGAAACAAATATATACTGAATATATATGAAATTTATATCATTTTTAAAAAAATTTATATTATTTAACCCTGATAAAAATAATAGTGAAAAAATAACAAATCAAATTGTACACAAAAAACAAAGGAGTTATTGCATGAAACCTGACTTTAACATAGAATTTTTAATAAAAGAGTAATAAATGGTCATAGGTAAATCATATATGGTATGATATATTTAATTATGGTTATATAATAGGTTTATAATTTTTTTTATTATTTATGAGGTTTTAATTTTTTTTATGGAATTCAAGACTTAAGGTAAAGAATTTTTGTCTCAATTTTCCTTATTTAAGACATATGTTATATTATGAACCTATATTATTTTATGTTGTGTATATACAACCACTATTAAATGTAATATTATTAATTTATTTATAATCATGATATTTTAACTTTAATTTAATTTTATTCTTTCATAGGGCTTATGATTCAAATTTAACATTGTGGTAAGGGTTTAATGAAAGAATCTCATTGTTTATCGGGATTGTTTGTGTTTATTCATCAAATGATAAAATCATCTTATATATATCATGAAACAAATTAATTTTATTATACTATGGTTATTTCATTATAATACATGTTTTCCCTTCATTTTCATATCTTTATGTACTCATGAGTTCATAATAATGTTTTTAATAAGAATATTCTTCATTTCTCTAATCTTCATGTCATTTTTTAAATAATTCCTGTTTGGATTTTAATAAAAACTTGAAAGGAATCATTGTTTTAATGTATAAAAAATGAAAAAAATTAATAAAATCATGAACATTATCTTCTTTAGAGATTAATTTATAAATTTTCAAGGTTATTTTTTAAGAAAAAGATTTCCATAATTTTTAATCAATTGGTAATTTTAAAAAGATAATTTTCAATGGAAGGATATTTTCCTAAAGAAAAATTTTACGTGAATTTTATTTCAAAATAATATTTCATCAAAGATAACATTTTTTAAGGTTACCTAATAATTACTAGGGATATGATCCAATAATACCATATTTATTCTTTATCTTTATGTTCTATGTTTTCGATGAATATATGTTTATGAGAATCATTTCTCTTCCACAGTTTATACCATGATAAAATGATTATGAAACCCACTACTTTTTCCATAGGTTATTCTTTGATAAATTGATGAAATAATTATAAAACCTATTTCTTTTCTAGAGGTTATGTTATGACGAAATGATTTCAAAACCAATTTATTCTCATGATTTCTGATATGATGAATGTTTTTTTCTCTTGTGGAATATGTATGTATGATTTTAAATGTGTGACTGGTGAGACCAATATGTCACTCCAATGAATTAGGTAAGGATTGAAATATCACGAGATAAATAGGATATGAATAGGGAGTGAATCCACTTTAGTAAGAGAATATATCAACTATTATTTTCTTGGGAGTGAAACTTGTATACTATGATGGTTTAGGGAGTGAACTAATTACACTATGACTATCATGTTAATAATCTTTGAACTACCAAGTAAATGATTTTATATGATTTTGTGTATGCCAAAAAAATATTCCTTATGATAGTGTTATGTTATCATAGTTCATGTAATTATATTTAATTATGATTAATGTATTACGAACTACCAATATTTGTTCCATAACTCATGTTTATGATCTATGAGTTATAGGGTATGTTTTTTAAATGTTATTATAGTGGTTTCATATCATTATTCTCATGATATAATGAAATATCCCATATTTACCCTTATTGAGAATCATATCCCACCCTTTCATATGTTTCCTTTCCCAGTTTATAATGAGAGTTATGTAGGATCGAAATAGTGATATAGATGCTCAATATACAAGAGGGGGGGGGGGGTGAATTGTATAATTTAAAAATTCCTTTGGAACCTTTAAAGTTAGTTACATATAACTATGTTTTCCTTGAGTAAAGGAAAGGGCTAAGTTTAACAAAGTTAAACTTAAGAAAATTCACAACACCTCTTATACCAACTGAAAACTTGGAAAGAGATTCCGAACGAGGGTTCCGGAAATATGGTTCCGGAAATTGAAACTTAACAAAAGATTACAATATGAGATTCTACCTTAAAGCGTATAGAATCTAAATGAAACAGAGTACAAGTAAGGAAGTATAATAAAGTTATACTTTCCTTATAATACAAAATGAAGCGAAAATAAACAAGTAGTAGAACTACAAGTAACAAGATAAAAATCTTTTAACCCGAAGAGAAGGGTATCCAACAACCTTGGATAAAGGTCCCTTGATTTATACTTTCAAGCAAGTCTATCTTACCCACACTAGGGTAAGCCCTCGATACTAAGATCGGGGTGTCCCTGTCTTGTTATCCCCGAAAACCCTCAACTTCAAGGTAGTTGGCAACCTCTGTCTTCCTCATTAAGGAAGACCACGAACTTCAAGGTAGTCGACACATCTGTCTTCCTATCCCCGGAAGTCCTCGAATGTAATCACCAATATTCGGAGTCGCACGAAGCTTTGATAGTTAATAAGAGCCTCTCTCTATAGAAATCACATCAAGCATGTAATCACATGAGTCGAAGATCAGTCAGCCTTTCAGCACGCCAGCAGCAGCTCTGAGCTCTTTCAAATGAGATTCTATTTATAGGTAAGGTCGACCTCCTTCCCAACGGTCATATTTTCCTTAAAAATCGGAGGGACCTGTACACGTGTAACTTAACCAACGGTTAGTTCATAACAGAATACACGACATCATTTTATAACAAAACAAGTGTAACAGAATATACGACACCATTTTAAAACTTAACTAAAAAGATTCGGAGTGAAGGTTCGGAGTTAAAGTTCGGAGTGTAAGGAAAATAATAAAGAGTAGTCAAAATATAATGGCATAAGCAAAATGAATGTTCGGAGTGAAAAATTCGGAGTCTGAATAAATTTAGAGTGTACAAAACAGAGATGATCAGATTCTATTTAAAAGATGAATTCTGAATGAGAATTCGGAATGAGAATTCGTCATCAGAATTCGTAATGGGAATTCATCATCAGAATTCGTAATGAGATTTCATCTTAAGAATTCGTAATGAGAATTCGTATCCAGAATTCGGAATGAGAATTCATCATCAGAATTCGTAATGAGAATTCGTCATCATAAATCTTAATGAAAATTCATTATCAGAATTCATAATGAGAATTCGTCATTAGAATTCGTAATGAGAATTCAATATAGAACTTCATAAGGATTCGTATCCTGAATCTGGAATAGGACTTAGTCAGAGTTCGTATCCGGAATTCGGAATGATACTTTATTACAGTTCTCATCTGGAATTCGGAGTGAAACTTCCTTACAGTTCTTATCCAGAATTCGGATCCTAAAACAGAATACTTTATATCAAAGTTTCAAACAAATCCGAGAAAAAAGAAATGAATCCGAATTTTATACTTAGGAAAAATATGAATGAAAATATGATAAGAAAAATTTTTCTTACAAAAGCGATTTTCCTTATAAAAGCAATTTTTCTTATAAAAGCAATTTTCTTAAAGATAAGGTGTTTGTGATTTTCAAAACAAGAAGGAATGGAAAAGTCATAAGGAAAACCTTATTGACTCAACAATCTCCCCCTTTTTGGAAAGCACAAACATCCTTGAAAAAGAAATTCTAAGAAGAAAGAAAAACATTAAGGCTTATCTCCCTTTACTTTAAGGATATTGATGAATACGACTAACTCCCCCTTAGGCTTTGAAACTCTAAGGATCGTATTCTAGATTTCCGGAGTGACATTTCATTACAAATAAGAAAGTCTTCTTTAATGAAAACTCCCCCTTAGATAAACTCTTATTAGAGTTTGTTTTCTTTCTCACCCTTTTTTAGGATTCTTTCTCCCTTTCATTAGAGTTCTTTTCCATCTCCCCCTTTGTGATTTTCAAAAAGAATACAAGGGAATGGAAAATATGACAATGTACCTGAAATATTAGTAGTAACAACAAAAAGAAATGAGCAAGCAAAAAAATTTATTAAGATTGAAAATTTCAACAACAAAAGAGTTAAATTAGAACAAATGATCGGATCTGTCTATTTGGGATCTTTTTCCTTTTCCATGAGACCCTTTAGAATAGTCTTTATCTTCTTTAAGTCTTTATGATCTTCTTCAGCTTGCTTCTCTAAGACCACTATTCTTGCAGATTGAGCTTCAATCTTTTCTTTCAGGGCTTGAAGCTTTTCTTCCTGAGCTTTGATATTTTCTTCCTGAGCCTTCATCTTTTCTTGAAAATCAATCAGATGATCTTTTTCAAACTTCCAGTTTTGAGAGACATAATTTAGCTTCCCATTCAGATCTCTGACTTCTTGAATCTGAAAGTTCTTCTCATTTGTCAGAATCTCTTCAAAGGAAGAAGTCAGCTCATTTATCTTCCTGTCCTCAGTCTTAAAATAATCTTTAACATTGTCTTGAAATTCATCAAATAACATCATTTCTTCTACAGTCTTCTTCGACCAGTTTTTCATCCTCTTGCAAGATTTTATATGGGCTTCATAGCCAACAAAAAAAGTTTTGAACTGAGCCTCAATCTCAACACACTTGTCCATAACCATAGACACAGAGTCTGTTTTCTGATTCAAAGCATGTTGGAGCATCTGACATCTTGAATCAATCCTTGAGAATGTCGGAATGGTTCCCACCAACTTTTTCAAAGACTGAACAACAATGTCATGCCCCATCGATGATGACTCCGAATCCGAAACTTTTCTTGGAGAATTTTCTTCTTCACCTAGGTCAAGCTTTCTCTTTGAAGAACTATCAAATTTCTTTCTCTTCACCACTATTGAGCTCGGAGTATCAGCAAGAAATTTCTTTCCCTTGTCTTTTTTCGGAACAGAATCCTATTCCGGAGTTTTCTTTTCACTATCAGAGACTTGTACAACATTATCTTCCTCATCAGCAACTTCCTGAACACCAACCTCTACGTTTTCTATCTGAGAAATATCATGTAAAAGTTGTTCTTCTTCTCCTTGATAAGCTACTCATTCTTCTCCTTTCTCTTCTTCCATTGCTAGAGTAACTAGCTTCGAAGATTCGGCTTCTGAAGTTCGGAGCGATAAGTGTTCCGAAGGTGTCCCCTTATAATCATCTACTTGTTTCAACACATCTCCGTTTTCACCACTTCCTTCATAACATCTTCTTCTTCTTCCACTTGCTCTACTTTCAAACCTTGTTCAACTGGCTTAGCCACTGCTTCTTCCGGATTAACAAATTCTCTTCCTGGAGTCTCAGGTAGATATTCCAATGAAAAGGATCTTGGAACAGGAATGTTCGCAGAAACCATCTCATTGAATTTTAACAAATCCTGAGCTACCTCATCCTCAGACATCTTCTTCTTGAGATTCTTTTATTTTGCTTGTTTTTTGAGCTCATCCGCAGTTCTTTCCTTCAAGGCCTTAGCCTCCGCAGGGTCCAAGCCAAACTAAGGCTCCCCTTGAACTCTCTTTTCTTTCATCTGCCTCTATTTAGCAACAACCTCATCTGGGTAAGATTTCTTCTTCTTTGGTTTTGGAGGTGCAGAATGAACTTCTTTAGACTTGGGATCCTCGGCTTCTACTTCCACTTCCTTCAGCTTTCTCTTCCTTACCGGCTTAGAGGATTCCGGATCAGCAGCTTTCAGAACTGATTCTTTTTAAGCTGGTAGATCAATAAACTGTCCAGACTCCTTGTCAAAGGCTACATCCATTCCTTTGAGTGTACCATCACTCACCAGCATAATCTTGCAAACTCTTGGCTTAGATTTGCAAGCCTCGTTGAAAGCTCAAGGCAACGAACTATCAACTTGGAGAGGATTGCTGGATACATAATAATCTGAGCTCTCAGATTTCCTTTCTTCAAATTCTCAAGAGTGATAAGAATGTGCTTCATCAAATTAAACTTTCTCAGATTTATCAGAAAATCTAGGATGTAGATCTCACTCTTCTTCACGCTATCTTTGTCACCTTTTCTCGGTACGATAAGACCCTGTACCCATAACTCTAGAATCCGGAAATTTGTAGATAAACTAGAAATCTTCGGAGCCTTGTCATCTGCGAGTCCGAGAGTTTCTAAGGCTTTTTCCTTGTCGAAGCTAACCTTAGAATCTGGAAACACATGAGAAACAAACTCAGCTTCACCTACATTCTTTAGCCCTACCAAGCTGGCTGCCTTGGCATATGAAAGCTTATTAGTCTTACTATAAGACTTAAAAGACAATTTGTCCTTTCCATCTTCCTGAAGAAAAGAAACTATCTCATAGAATTCAACAAGTAAGTCTGAATACACTTCATCTTGGTTCCCGGGTTTTGACACCGCAACATCTTCCCAACCATTAAGCATGATATTCTTAGAAATAAGAGAATCATACTTGTTGAAGAAATCCGGATGAACCAACCTCTCTCTATATATTAACCACTTTGAGATTGGCTTAGATGAAGACATGTCTTGAGAAGCTACTTCCATAGACATTCGGATTTGAAGACCTCTAAGATGTTCGAAACTGAGAAAACTGAAGTTCGGAATGACCTTAAAACCGAGAGGCAGAGCGTCGAGATGCTGGAGCTTGAAAACCGATGTGGGACAACCATTTGGGGTCCCCTTTATATAGGCAACGAGAAAACGGTTCAACTTCCACGATTGATCGAACGGTTGTGATAGGCTGAGATCAGATCTGACAGTCGAAAACCAATTCTCTAGAATCCGATCTTTTGAGGTTTTTTATTAAAACAAAGAATTAAGAAAATTATAATCCGAAAACAAAATATAAGAAAATTCCAGCAAGTAAAGTATGACTACGAAAACATGGGTAAGGAAATCATACCTTTTGGATTGGCTTAGGAGGATTATTCATAATGGGTAATATTATTATGGAAACAAACAAAAAAACTTTATTACAAAAAGACAATTTGGAAAACTCGCTAAGAAAAAAAAACTCAGTAAGGAAAAATCAGTACGAAAATTTCATTACAAAATTTTGAAAACGAAAAACTTATTATGGAAGATTCGGTATGAAAATCCCGTTATGAAAATACCAGTACGAAAATTTCCATTCCGGATATTTCCAATACGAACACTTCCATTCCAGAAGTATTTTGTATGAAAGTATCCATTCTAGAAAATTTTAATTCCGGAAATTCCATTCCAGAATTTTAATTCTGAAAAGTTTGAAAACAGTTTTTGAAAAACTTTGTTAAACTAACAATCAAATGTACCCCCCTATGAAAAGGAGTTTATTGCTGTAAGGAGACTATTTCAACAGAAAGATAATTAAGAAGGATTACCATACAGTTATCATTCCTAACTTCTATTTAATATATTCAAATCTACCAGAAGGCAAAGATTTTGTTAAAATATCATCAAGTTGATCTTGCGTTCCGATAAACTGAAGAATAATATCTCCTTTGAGTGTGTGATCCGTAAGAAATTGATTCCTAATATCTATGTGTTTTTCATGGGAGTGATGTGCAGATTTCTTACTGAGGGAAATGGAACTAGTGTTATCACAAAAAATTTGAGTTTTAGTAAAACTCAAGCTATAGTCTGTGAGTGTGTGTTGTATCCACAACACTTGAGCACAACAACTTCCAGCTGCTACATATTCAGCTTCAGTAGTGGAGAGTGCTACAGAATGTTTCTTCTTGTAGGACCAAGAAAATAATGAATCTCCTAAGAAATGAAAAGTTCCGGATGTACTTTTTCTATCCATTCTACATCCACCAAAGTCAGTACCAGAAAATATTTTTAGGATAAAATCATTTCCAGAAGTATAAAATAATCCTAGATACATGGTTCCCTTAAGGTAGCAAAAATTTCTGTTTACTTCCTTTAGGTGGGATTCCTTAGGATTGGATTGATATCTTGCACATAAGCATACTGAAGACATTAAGTATGGTCGACTAGCTGTTAAGTATAGTAGACTTCCTATCATACCTCTAAAAGATGTTTGATCTACTGGTTTCCCAGCTTCATCAAGGTCTAAAGAGTTTGAGGTACCAATGGGAGTACTAATACTTTTAGTGTTGTCATAACCATACTTTTTAAGAATATCTTTAATATACTTATGTTGAGTAATGTTGGTTCCTTCTGGTTTTTGAGAAATTTGAAAATCAAGGAAAAAAGTTAACTCACCCATCATACTCATTTAAAACTCGGATTTCATTAGACTTGCAAAAGTGTCGGTCAAAGATTGCTGAGTTGAACCAAATATGATGTCATCAACATAAATTTGAACAATCAAAACATTTTTCTTATCTTTCTTTATAAAAAAGGTTGGATCTGCATTTCCCTTAACATTGTTATTTTGAATCAAAAATACAGTGAGGCTATCATACCATGCTCGTGGGGCTTGTTTAAGGCCATACAGATCTTTGGTAAGTCTAAAAACATAATTAGGATGTTTTGTATCTTCAAAGCCAGGAGGTTGTTCAACAAAGACTTCCTCTTGAACAAAACCGTTAAGAAAAGCACATTTCACATCCATTTGGAAAAGTTTGAAATTAAAGAATGCTGCAAAGACAAGTAGAATACGGATAGATTCAAGTCTAGCTACTGGAGCATATGTTTCTTCATAGTCTTTTCCCTCTTGTTGATTATAGCCTTTAGCAACAAATCTAGATTTATTTGTTACTATGACTCCATTTTCATCACATTTATTTCTGAAAACGCATTTGACTCCAATAACAGAAGTTTCCTTAGGTATTTCAACCAAGGTCCAGACTTTATTCCTTTCGAATTCATTTAGTTCATCTTGCATGGATTTAATCCAATCATCATCACCTAAAGCTTCATCAGTGCTTTTAGGATCTAATTGGGAAAGAAATGCTAGATGTTCTACTTCATTTCTTAAGGAACTTCTAGTCCTTACAGGTTGATTTACATCACCAATGATACTATCACTGGGATGATTTTTAAGAAACGCCTGATTTGGGTTTTGAAAAGCCTGTTCATCAACATAGGGTAGAAAGTATTCTGGGGTAAATGTTTCAAGAATATCTTCTTGAACATTATCCTTGTCAGAAGGTTCTTCTATCAAAGGTTGATAATCAATTTTTGAAAACACATCCGAGGATGTAGGCTGAGATGTTTTAAAAACAAAATGATCTGACTCATCAAATTTTATATGTACTGTTTCTTCAACAGTGTAAGTGTTTTTATTAAAAACTCTATAAGCCTTAGATGTCATGGAATAACCTAAAAAAATTCCTTCATCAGATTTTGGTGCGAATTTATGTAAGTTATCATTACTATTCAAAATGAATACTTTGCAACCAAAAACCTTTAAGTAGGATAGTCTTGGTTTTCTACCATTCCATAACTCATAAGGAGTTTTATTAAGAAAAGGTCTAATCAAAACTCGATTTATAGTATAACAAGCAGTACTTATAGCTTCAGCCCAGAAATTTCTAGCTATAGAATATTCACTCAACATGGTTCTAGTTATCTCTTGAAGAATTCTATTTCTTCTTTCAACTACACCATTTTGTTGAGGAGTTCTAGGTGCTGAAAAATTGTGAGTAATACCTTTTTACTACAAAAAGTTTCAAAATTAGAATTTTGAAATTCTCCACCATGATCACTATGAATAGTTTTCAAAGGAAGGTTTTTCTCATTTTTAACTTGAGCTCTAAAACTTTTGAAATAAGAAAAAGCTTCAGATTTCTTTGCTAGAAAATAAACCCAAGTAAATCTAGTGTAATCATCAACTAGAACAAACACATAGTATTTGCCTCCAATACTTCCAGTTTGTGTTGGACCGAAAAGATCCATGTGCACTAACTGTAATGCATCGGTTGTTGAGACTTAACTGATTGATTTAAAACTAGATTTATGTTTCTTGCCATATTGACAAGGATCAAAAACTTTAGAAGAATCAAATCTTAGATCCGGTAGATCCTTAACTAGTTTCTTCTTAGAGAGTTTACATAGGTTCCTAAGGTTACAGTGACCTAGTCTTCTATGCCATAACCAGGAATGATCTTCCATTGCACTAAGGCAAGGTAAATCTTGGCTTCTAAGATCTTATAAGTTTAAGGTGTAAACATTCTCTTGCCTATTGGCTGATAGAATAAATTCTTCATTGGTATTGTGAACTATGCACTTATCATTCCTAAAATTCACAAAGTAACCTTCATCACATAACTGACTTATGCTAATAAGGTTGTGCTTAAGACCCTTAACAAAAAGAACATTTGAAATCAAGGTTTTACCAAGAAAAACAATATTACCAATACCAACAATCTCACCCTTAGCATTATCTCCAAAAGTTACCTTTCCTCCTTTCATTTTGATAATCTTTTCAAAATAGCTTTTGTTACCAGTCATGTGCCGGGAACATCCACTATCCATGTACCATGTATTGTTGCTGGTACTCTCTTTATTTTCCTGAAATCAAGAAGAAAATTAGACTTTCGGAATCCAAACTTGTTTGGATCCGAGATTTCCATACAATAAAATTTTAGGTACCCACATTTTCTTAGAAAAGTAAGCTTTGTGAAATCCTAAAGATTGGGTTTTGTTTAAGGAACAATCCTTTTCCTAGTGACCACCACATTGACACTTGGTACAAAATGGGGAACTTTGAGAAACAAAATAATTGTTACTGAAAATTGGTTTTTCATGGGTATACCCAAATCCGGATTTATTTCTAAAAGGTCATATTTGGGAATACATTTTATCAAAATTTTCTTTCCCATGGTTAAAGATTGATAAACACTTCTTTAAGGAACAAATTTCAGATTTGAGTTTTATAACCAAGTTTTTATCCTCAAAATCATTAGTTTTAGAACTAGAGCTAGGCTCGAAAACATTTTTATTAGAAATTACTTTTTCTAATTCTTTAGAAAGTTTGTTCTTCTCAGAACTTACTATCTCAAGATTTTTTGAAATACTTTCAAAATAATTATTTTTCTTATTAAGATCTTTATAAAGATATGATATCTCTTTTTTAAGAATAGAATTCCTAGAGTTTGCCTTTTCAAGTTTCTTATTGAGTTTAGAATTCTCAATCCTAATAAGGTCAGCAAACCTAGAGACTTCTTCATATGTAGGTAAAGTATTTCTTCATCAGAAGAAGATTCTTCATCAGAAGAGTTATAATACTTACTATCATTAGAATTTAAAGAAACATTGGTCAATGATTCATCATTTCGTACCTTGGCCATAAAACAATGATTATCAATAGGTAATCTGGCTATAAGACCAAGATTCCTCTGTCCTAAAGATTCATAATCATAAGATTCATCTGAAGAGTCACCAGCACTGGCACTCTAGGTGTCATTAGCTTTCAGATCTTTCTTAGCTTTTTCTTTATAATACTTCTTTCTGTTCCTGTCTGAATGTCTTTCTTTCCTTTCTTTCTTTTTGAGCATAGGGCAATCTGGTCTTATATGTCCAGCTCTCTTGCATTCATAACAAGTAACTTCTCCATATTTCTTATCTTTCCTTTCCTTTTTCTTATACTTGGATTGGAAATTTCTCTGGACAGCTATCTTGTTAATCCTTCGAGAAATATTTTCTAATTCATTTTCTAATATTTCACTCTCACTAGAATCTGACTGAAATACCATTTTCTTAGAATTAGATCTGTTTACTCTCTCAGGAGTCTTAGCTTTCATATGATTTGATGTTGTTGTGAAAGCAACAGTACCATTACCATTTTTCTTTTTGATGTTGTCAGCATCTCTCTTCATTCTGGTTTCATGTTGGAGAAGAGTTCCAAAAAGCTCATCAAGAGAAATCTGAGTCACTTTCATGTTCTCATCTATAGTAGTTCTTTTTGATTCCCACTCATTAGGCATGATGTCAATTATCTTATCCACAAGAGCTTCATAATCTAAACATTTCTCTCCCATAGACTGTAGGCTATTTACGATAGTCATAAATCTCTGTTGAACTTTACAGATTGGTTCTCCATAAGGAAATTTGAAGCCATGATATTCAGCTCTGAGTATAGCTCTCCTAGTCTCAATCACCTTAGAAGTTCCAAAGTGTGTAACCTTTAACTTCTTCCAGATACAGTTAGATGCTTCACAAGAAGAGATTTGGCTATATATATTTCTAGTCATTGAACAAAGTAGATTATTGCGTACCTTATAGTTGAGTTGATATTCTTGCTTTTCCTGGTTAGTAAAAGTTCTAACCTCCTTATTAAGAATCTTATAATCACCAGTAAGCATAACAAAATTGTCTACTCCAGTATTGATAACAAAAGTCTTTATTCGATCACTCCATTACTCATAATCATTACCATCAAAGATTGGTGGTCTTGTAGGATTTAGATTATCAATTGAACCAACATTAATTCTTTCCATAATTATAATAACCTTCGGCACACAAACTTTTTTGTAGAAAAGATTCGTAATAACAAAGTTCGGAATGGAAAAGTTCGGAATGGAAAAGTTCGGAATGGAAAAGTGAGGAAGAAAAACTTATTCGTAAGTATAAGTATTTCAGAGACCTCCTTTGATACCAATTGTAGGATTGAAATAGTGATGTAGATGCTCAATGTACAAGAGGGAGGGTGAATTGTATACTTTAAAAATTCCTTTGTAACCTTTAAAGTTAGTTACATATAACTATGTTTTCCTTGAGTAAAGGAAAGGGATAAGTTTAACAAAGTTAAACTTAAGCAAATTCACAACACCTCTAATACCAACTGAAAACTTGGAAAGAGATTCCGAACGAGGGTTCCAGAAATATGGTTCCGGAAATTGAAACTTAACAAAAGATTACAATATGAGATTCTACCTTAAAGGGTATAGAATCTAAATGAAACAGAGTACAAGTAAGGAAGTATAAGAAAGTTATACTTTCCTTATAATACAAAATGCAGCGAAAATAAACAAGTAGTAGAACTACAAGTAACAAGATATAAGTCTTTTAACCCAAAGAGAATGGTATCCAACAACTTTGGATAAAGGTCCCTTGATTTATACTTTCAAGCAAGTATGTCTTACCCACACTAGGGTAAGCCCTCGATACAAAGATTTGAGTGTCTCTGTCTTGTTATCCCCGCAAGCCCTCAAGTTCAAGGTAGTTGGCAACCTC
This sequence comes from Viscum album, assembly GCA_963277665.1. Taxonomy (NCBI): domain Eukaryota; kingdom Viridiplantae; phylum Streptophyta; class Magnoliopsida; order Santalales; family Viscaceae; genus Viscum; species Viscum album. The sequence continues at coordinate 1,887,799,286 of OY728132.1, forward strand.
TATCTTCCTCAGCAAGGAAGCCCACGAACTTCAAGGTAGTCGTCACCTCTGTCTTCCTATCCCCGGAAGTCCTCGAATGTAATCACTAACATTCGGAGTCGCACGAAGCTTTGAGAGTTAATAAGATCCTCTCTCTCTAGAAATCACTTCAATCATGTAATCACTTGAGTCGAAGATCAGTCAGCCTTTCAACACGACAGCAGCAGCTCTGAGCTCTTTCAAATGAGCTCCTATTTATAGGTAAGGTTGGCCTCCTTCCCAACGGTCATATTTTCCTTAAAAATCGAAGGGACCTATACACGTGTAACTTAACCAACGGTTAGTTCATAACAGAATACACACATCGTTTTATAAAAAAACAAGTGTAACAGAATATACAACACCGTTTTAAATCTTAACTAAAAAGATTCGGAGTGAAGGTTCGGAGTTAAAGTTTGGAGTGTAAGGAAAATAATAAAGAGTAGTCAAAATATAAAGGCATAAGAAAAATGAAAGTTCGGAGTGAAAAATTTGGAGTCTGAATAAATTCAGAGTGTACAAAACAGAGATGATCAGATTCTGTTTAATAGATGAATTCAGAATGAGAATTCGGAATGAGAATTCGTCATCAGAATTCATAATGGTAATTCATAATCATAATTTTTAATGAGATTTCATCTTAAGAATTCGTAATGAGAATTCGTATCCAGAATTCCGAATGAGAATTCATCATCAGAATTCGTAATGAGAATCCGTCATCATAAATCTTAATGAAAATTCATTATCAGAATTCATAATGTGAATTCGTCATTAGAATTCGTAATGAGAATTCAATGTCTAACTTCATAAGGATTCGTATCCTGAATCTGGAATAGGACTTAGTCAGAGTTCGTATCCAGAATTCGGAATGATACTTTATTGCAGTTCTCATCTGGAATTGGGAGTGAAACTTCCTTACAGTTCTTATCCAGAATTCGGATCCTAAAACAGAATACTTTATATCAAAGTTTCAAACAAATCTGATAAAACAGAAATGAATCTGAATTTTATAGTTAGGAAAAATATGAATGAAAATATGATGTGAAAAATTTTTCTTACAAAAGCGATTTTCCTTATAAAATCAATTTTTCTTATAAAAGCAATTTTCCTTATAAAAGAAATTTTCCTTATAAAAGCAATTTTCCTTATAAAATCAATTTTCTTAAAGATAAGGTGTTTGTGATTTTCAAAACAAGAAGGAATGGAAAAGTCATAAGGAAAACCTTATCGACTCAACAAGTTATTATGTATGATAATAATTAGAAGGGTGCTAGTTGTGAAGAATATAGTGGGAGACGATGTAACTCACATTTGGACGAGTCGTTTATGTGATTAAGTTTCCAAAGGAACTAGACCCAAACAATTATGGTATGGATCATTAGGTTATGTGATAAATATTCATCAATTAAGCTATAATATTTATGTATTGAATGTTTCGGTCATTACAGTTAGTATCAGAACATGGTGTAGTTTAAATTTGGAAACTAGGATTAGAAAACCTCAGTAATGTCCCTATGTATATGTCTGAGGATAAGTATAAGGATGAGTTCAAGTATAATAAAATGTTATGAAATTATGGTAATGGATTTTGCGAGTAGTTTCCAATAAATTACATCCCTATCTGAATATTATATGTTTATGTGGATCCAGTAAAGTAGAATTAGGGGTAATAAGTCTGAAGAGGGGAATTTTGAGCTGGACTCAATCATCACCTAGTATATGAAAATGGACCTTGTCGCTCACTAGGTTTGTCACTCCCATGGGGAATTCCTTGTAAATTCAAAAACCCTTTATGAAACATCATGAATGATTTAAATATATTGTAATAATAAATAACCAAGGATAAACATAAGGTTTCATAGTTTAAAAGTACGATTTCATGATTTACACATCCAATAAGTAATTTTTTCTAATTTTTTGGATCTACACTGTGATTATTATTTCTTACACTATGATTGTTGGTATTAGAAAATTTGTGAAACTAAGAGGAACTGTGTTGATGATTAGTGTGATGGAAAATGAAATGATTTTCAACCCATGAAGCCAAATTTTATGGGAACAATAATGAAAAATATCATTTTTATGATAGCATAAATTTTTTAATCCATAAATCCTATTAAACATACAAATCAGAAAATGATATAATAACATTCTATTATGTCTTTAATGAGGAAATTCACTCCTTCTTTTCATGGTTCTATGGATCCTTTAGTTACTAAAAAATGGATTAGAACCTAACAAATGATATTTTATATTCTCGAGTGTTACAAACATGAAAAATTCATTTTCACTGTCTATCATTTGGATGGATAAGCAGATTAATGGTAAATTATCATCAAGAATACTAGGGAAAATGAGAAAATTGACTCCATGGAGTGGGATGATTTTAAGTGATTAATTTTCAATAAGTAAATACTTTATATTCTATGTTAAAAATGGAGATTTGAATTAATTGACCTAATGTAGAAGGATTATGAATATTTTGATACACTTGAGAAAACTTTTATAAGACTTTCATGATATACTTCTTAAATTATTATCCAAATTGAATGTAATGGTGATCGATTATTCATTAGCAAAAAATAATGTCTTTAAACGATTTTACCCATAAGGGTCTTTAGTTTCCATGATAAAATAATATTATGTGGTCTCAATGTTGAAATAGACATTGGATTTATCCATAAATTTGCTTATATTGATAAGAAAAGAAGGATAGAGAATCAAGAAAAATCTAAAAACCATATAGAGGAGAAGACTATATGTCCTTCATGATCGATGTGTCTAATAAAACAGAGGAAATTTTCTTAAGGGGGGCGATAATTGATTTATATGTGGAAAGAAAGTTCATCAGAAAAATTAATTCTTACGTGATGGGAATAAGCCAGAGAATGTTAATAATAGAGAGAAATCTTCATACAATGAACCACCCAGACTTTAGTATTTAAAATGAAATGAGAATGAGTATTATGAAAACTGATTCCTAAATTTAAAGTTCAATGATGATAATTAATGTTAGAAACCTCTAAAGCCAATATACAAAGAAAAATCTCATACGATCATGATTTCTGATGAGGGGTACGATAATTAAGGGTTGAAAGAAACACTTTCCATCCACTTTAGAACTGTTAATGTCTTATTTGACACTAGATATAAAAATTTTTCATATCTGAATAAATTTAAAAGTTTATAAATATGTCACCAAAACCATTATATGTAGAATTGGTAGTGAAAATCCATAATGGAACACTGATCACATCTAATGTATATGATTATTCTCTGATTGAAGTTTGTGAGAATGTACTTCTTGTAAAACTTTTCATTATTACTCTAGTTTAATTAGATGTTATTTTAGGAATGGTTTGTATTTATATTCATAAATGAAACATTAATTAGCGAGGAAGGGTATTCATGTATCATATTGAAAATATAACTATGATCATCTATCAGTGTGATGATAATTATAAGCTTTTGATGGAAATAAAATCTATTGAATGAGTTCTAATTCATATTTAAGAGGGAATTTTATCTCATATGGTTAGGGAGAAACTCAAAATTGATGATTTTATTATTCTGTGTTAGTTTTAGGATATCCTTACAGAATTGTTTCCTAGACTTCCACGAACATGTGAAGTTGTGTTCTCAACATAACTAATACCTCCTTCTATACGTATTTCAAAGACTCCATGTAGAATGAATCAGATTCTGTTGCATGAATTGAATAAGAAACTCCTATAGAACCTTGGAAAGGGATTCATTCGACCAAGTTTGTCACTATGGGGTGGACCTATTCATTTGGATAAAAACAAGGATGGATATAGGAAAATCTACATTGATTATCTGGATCTAAATATGATCATGATCAAGAACAAGTACCCTCTACCCCGTATTCATGACCTATTGGATAAAATGCATTAAAATGAATAATGTTTCAAGATTGACCTCTATTCTAGATATCATCAATTGAGGGTCAATAAGGAGGATATACCCAAGATAGTATTCCATACAAGTACTAGACATTATTAATATATATTGATAGAATTTGGTCTTACCAATTCTCTCACTATATTCATGGATTTAATAAATATTAGCTTTATATATTACCTCGTACAGTTTATGGTAGTCTTTATAGATGATATTAATATCTATTGAAAGAGTTAGGGAGAGCATTATGATCACTTGAGAATTGTAATAAAGCCACTAAGGAAGGAGAAACTATATGAAAAAATTTTAAAGTGTGAATTTTAGTTGTAAAAGGTTTCATTTTTGGGTATTATAATATAATGATATGGTATATTGGTAGTTCCATCAAATAGAGAGGCTATTGAATGTTGGTCTAGACAAACCATAGTTATTGAGATCTGTAGTTTTATTTGGATTAATTGGATATTATCGATGATTGTAGAGAATTTTCATGACTATATAATTCAATCACCAAGTTAACTTGAAAGGTATCCAACTTCCTCTAGATAGATGAATGTGAAGAAAATTTCCTGTAACCAATGATAAGATTTGTTAGTCCACCTATTCGTAAATTACTACATAATGGATAGGGGTTTATAATATATTGTGATTATTCTAAGAAGGTATTGGGTTGAATTCTTGGTTATGGTAATTTTTTCATTAATGATATGGATGCATTATCACTACAAAGAAAAGTGTGATATATATACTGAACACAAAATTTCAAAGTATATATTCACACATAAGGACTTTAATATGTTCTATAGAAGATGGTTAGAGATGATTAGATATTATTAATACTCAATAAATATCCACCTTAGGAAGGAGAACATGGTTGTTAATGATTTGAGTCAAAAGGGTCAGCATAGCTTATCCATTACGAGGATAAAAAATATCCATTTTTTGGATTTTCAAATCATGGTTTAGGAAAAGCTAAATAAATATGAGTAATATTATCTTTCTAAATTTATTTTTCAACCATATATCCATTTGAATATTAATTAGGTGAAGAAGGAAGAATTAGCGCTAAAAAAGAAGGTAAAAAATGTTCCTGAGTTTAACCTTGATCATGGTGTAATTATAAGGTTTATAAACCATGTATGTGTTTAGTCCATACCATATCTGAATAATGAGTTATAAAAGGAATCTCATAGTTATTAATTATCTATTAATCTTATAGGAATAAAGATATATAGAGATTTGAATGATTATTTCTGTTGAGATGACATGAAGAGAGGTATCACATATTTTGTATCTTGGTGCTTGGTATGTTATTAAGTGAAGGTTGAGATCCAAATTCTAAGGGGATATTACATACATTACCCATACAAGAATGAAAATGAGAAAACATCACCATGGATTTTGTTTCCAGACTCCACAAAAAAGTATAAAGGTCATAATGCTATATGGTTTTAGTTAATAACCATAAAAATCCATCACACTTAGTCCCTATTAATTAATATTTAACCTTGTTTAAGATTTCTAGGATATTAATTAATAAATTATAATGGTTTCATGGAATTACACAATTAATTATATCTAATTGAGATTCTAGTTTTACTATGATGTAATGGTGAATTCTAGAAAGATCTTGATATATAGTGGTGTTTCAGCCTTGAGTAAGATCCTTAGTCCAATAGTAAGTCCAAAATATAAACTAAAATCCTAAATTATATATTGATATATTATTATTTTTATTTTAAATGTTTTTTAGGATCAACACCTTCTTCTAGTTGAGTTTTCATTCAATAATAGCTTTCACTCAAGCATTATGTTGACTCCTTATGAATACATTTATAGAAAGAAGTATATAACTCTAATATACTATAATGAAGTTTGATATATAAATATATTGGGACTTGAGATATATTTATATATGATAGATAGGGATATATACATTAAACAACACTTAAGGATGACATAAAGTTAGCAGAAAAGCTATACAAAAAATGTCATCATGATTCGGAATTTGAAGTTGGTGACAATGTGTTTTTAATAATTTCTCCATGGAAGAAGTTAATTATATTATTAAATAATAGAGAAATGATTTCTAGGTATATTATTACCTTTAAAATTCATTATCATATCAGGATGGTAGCCTATGAGTTGGTGTTTCCACCAAACCACTCTCAAGTTCATGATGTGTTCAATGTATCTCTATTTAAGAAGTAAATACCTAAACCATGGCATGAATTGAACATATGGGTCATGATTATAGAGAAATATATATATTATTAGGTATAATTGATGAAGATTTTGGATCTTATAGATAATGTTCAAAGAATCATGACCACTCACTTGAGTAATGTTTTGTGGTGAAACCACCAATTTGAGGAAGCTACATGGGAACTTGAGGTTATGATGAGGAACAATAATCCACATCTATTTTTATCACAGTGATATAATTTAAAGGGAAAAATAATTTTAAGGGGGTATAATGTAACACCTTGATATTTTAAGAATTTGGTTTGAATAAATTTAATTTATTTGACAACATGCACAGTATGAAACACCATGTTTTAAGAAACCATGTAAACTGTTAATATTATTACGTGAATGTTTTTAGATTTCCAGTAAACTTTTCTATATGAATAGAAATAAAAAAATTAAATATTAATTATAATGGTTTTACATAAATAAAACATATTGATAAAATGTAATTAATTTTTGGTGAAGTATTTTTTATATTTTTAAAATACTATTTTCCAAAAAAAATGGTGTTTATATTTTTTGAAGAATAATAAAAATAATTTCGGAAAATTTGGAAATTAGATTTTATAAAATAAAATTAATTTTTAAATCATAATTTAAAATTTATCACTGGGTAAATTTTGTTATGTTTATGAAAAGAATAATTTTTTTATGAATAGTGAAAATATTGTTTTTTATTATAAAATTCCTCCTTATTTTAATAATATATAAGGTTACATTTTGTTTTAAAAAGGGTTAAAAAGTAAAATTTATGAAATTATATATCTATAAATCCAATTTAGTTTATTTTAATCATTTTATTATTCAATTTTGATATAATAGTTTTTTAAACTTTTGAACATATTCATCTTTAGAAAACAAATTTTTTGTCACGTCTATGAGTTTAATTATAAATTAAATATTTCCATTTACAGGAATATATTTATGAAAAATAGATTTAATATTTGTAATTATAATAATTTATATTATATAATATGTTTAATGTAATTTTTATTAAAAGGAGAAAAAATAAATTATGACTATTAAGGATAAAACATGTTTAGTATGGGATTAAATTGAATGATACAGGTGTAAAATAATCTAAAAAATTATCAAAATCTCATTATATGGCCATATTTATACCTTATAACCTATAATGTTCTATATTGATCCACCTTTTAACCAATTTTGAATTGAAAAATTTCTGTACACTTTATTTATTTTAAATTTACCTTGAATGTACTCTCCCCCACGAATAAAAGGCCACCACTTCTCTTCTCCTCTTCACACATAAAAACCATTTATTTAGGAAAATACATAACCAAATATATTTTATAAATCCCTATAAACCTCATATATTCATTGGTGAGATTATAAATCCTATATTATAATGAGTTAGGATAAATCTTAAGAGGTTCTCCAAAGAAGAGGTTAAGTTTTTTAGTATTCATTTTTGTTTACTTGTTATTCTAATTTATAAAAATATTCTCATATTGTGATTATATTAATACAAAATTATCAAAAATATACTAATATTTTATTATGTTAATGGAATGACCTATATTCATCTCTAGCTAAAATTTCAAATGAAACTGTCAGTCGTGTGTACGATGGACTATTGACTCGTGAACCGATGTTATTCGTTTTCCATCCCCACCTAACATGGATGGATATAATAAAGAATTAAATGTTTATATATATATATAATATTATTGAAATAATTATACTTATTTATTTATTATATCATACATACCTTCTAACTTTCTTTTCTGTGGGAATACGATAACGTCGTTCATATGTACTGTAGACCAACACCTCTCGAAGCAATGTGATTCATTCCTGATTTACATGGAAGTAAATTAAGATGATTTTAATGAAAATATTTGAAATATATTACATAAAATTGATTAATTAATGGTAATATATTGTCTACATATATTTCTTTCAATATGTCAAGAAAATTGAAATGACATTCATGTTTACGTACGACCTACCATCTCCATAAACAATGTATTTAATTTTTTTCTATATTTTATATGGATTAATTTAAATATAAATATAGAGAATATATATTATATTTATATAATTTTTAATATTATGGATATTTTTTAATGATTATCAAAAATAAAAAATTAGAACATATATGAAAAGGAAAGCAGTTATTGCATGAAACATAAATTTAACATAGATTTATTAATAAATTGGTAATAAAATATATAAAGTAAATAATATTTGGTATGATATATATAATTTTAGTTTTCTAAAATTTTTATAATAAAATTATATTTTTTAAATCGGAGTTTTGAATATGTATGATGAATTTCAAGACATAATCCATGTGATTTTTATCCCAATTTTACTTCATTGAGACATATGTTTTGTTATGCAGCAATATTTTTTTATAAGGTTTCTATACAACCAATTTGAAATGTTATTTCATGAATTTATTTATTATAATGACATTTAATGTTTAATTTAATGTTATTATATCATGGGTCTTATGATTCAATGTTACCAAAATGATTATGGTTTAATGAAATGGGATCATCGTTTATTTGGTTTGTTTATATTTATGCTTATAACAATGAAATGATATGATCCATATCACAAGAAACACATGAATTATCTTCTCCTTTGGTTATTTAATGAGAATAAATTTTTTATATTCATTTCTTTATCTTTATATATTAAATAGTTCAAAGGAATGTTTTTAAGAAAAATCATCTTTATTCTCTTTTATTGAAAACCCCTTTTCTTCCAAAACCATGCTTTCTAAAAATGTTTTCTAAAATATTTTGTTACATTTTCCCAATTATTTAGTAAATAAAATTTTACCAATGTATTTATTTATATAAAATGTTTTGAAATGAATCTTCTTATCATTTTCCAAAAAAGGCCCATTTGGAATTTACTAAAAATGTGAAAGGAATATTTGTTTCAATATGTATGACAAGAATAAAATTTTAGGTTTTCATTACCACTATTTTCTTTTAAGAATACTTTATAAGTTTTCATGTATATTTTCAATGAAAATAATTTCCACATTATTTTATGAATTTTAATTTTTTTAAAATGTGATTTTAAAAGAAAGTTTATTTTCCTCATGAAACGTTCCATGTGAATTTTCATTCAAAATAATTCTCCATATATGATGAATTACTTTGATGTTACATAATATTTAATGGGATGTTATAAAATGATAACATATTTATATATTCTCTATATGTTTTTTGTTTGTGTGGAAAATATTTTTCTAAAGAAATTTTCTCTTTCACTAGTTATACCATGATAAAATGATTATGAAACCCGCTTCTTTTTCCATGAGTTATACTTTGACGAAATGATGAAATTATTATAAAAACTACTTATTTTTCATAGTTTATGTTATCATGAAATGTTTATGAAATCCATTATTTTAAGGGGTTCTGGTATGATGAATGTTTTATGATATTGTGGTACACATATTTATGAATTTAATTATGTGAAGGGTGGAACATATACCTCCCACCAATGCATTGGTTAAAGATTAAAATTTCATGGGATAAAAAATACTATAATGGGGAGTGAACCTTGTTTAGTAAGGTACTCTATACACTTTGATATTATTAAGAGTGAATACTGACTACTATGATGGATTGGGGAGTGAACCCATTCAATAATGATAGTATTGTCAATGAGCCTTGAATTATCAAGGAAATGATTTTCAATTCATATGTGTATTGAAAAATATATTCATTATTCTAGTGTAATGTTCTCATGGTTCATGTTATTAGATTTTATTATGATTTATGTTTTATGAAATACAATGACTTATTCCATGACTGATATTTATGATCTATGATATGTGTGGTATAGTTTTCAATTCTTGTTCTCATGTTCCCATACCATTATGATCATGATATGTTGATATCTCCCTTGATTAAAATTATCGAGAATACGATCTTAACCTTTATTATGTTTCATTTCCCTAGGTTATGATGAATGATATTATGCATCATATGTCAAAGAATGATTATAGTTATAATAAACATAATGAGAGATGATGTAGCTCACTTATGGGTTTGTTGTTTATGTATTTATGCATCTAAAGGATCTAGAACAAAACAATTATTGAATAGATCATTATTTTATGTAATGATAATTCATTTATTAAGATATAATGATGTTTAGGTCTTTATAGAGCTAGTTGTTGGTGACTTCATGCAGTGGAAGTTTATGAGTTGGGAGGACTCAAGGTGGTGAAGAATGCTTTTGGAGGGGAATAGATGTATCCAAATGTAATATAAATAAATAATGGAAATTTAATTTTCCCATGGAACTATCTAATCAATTTAACTGAATAAAATAAATAAGAAATTAATACCTTTTCTCTAATGATCCAATCTTTCCATGTTTCTATACAAGATGTTGATATGTATCACTGAAAAGAATAAAAAAATCTCCTTCCTGTAAAGATATCCTTGGGATGAATGAATATCCTAACTCTTGGTAAAGTTCTTCCCTTCCCCACAATTTTCTAGAGCCTTGTTTAGAGATAATGATTGAGATATAACAAGAAAACTATATATTTTATAAATTTTATAATATTTTTTCACAGAATATTCTGATAAAATGACTTGAAATAGAATTGATCCTATTTATATATAAATCCATGGAATTCCCATGGAACTCAAATGTTTGACCATTATTTATTTAAAAATTTATAAATATTTTATGTGTTACAAACCATTGTAACTGGAAGTTAAAAACTAATAATAATTTCATAATTTTTAAATAGTAAATATAGAAATTCAAACTCCAAAAATCATTATCACATGTGGATCAAATAAAATATTATTTCTTACGTGGAAGAGATTAGTTATGATGTTCATTATCTCAGAACATGTTTATTTCAATACCATAAACCATGACATAGTGACACTCACTATGATACGTCTTAAACCATCATAAAAAATGGTGTTGTTTAAACTAACACATTATGGTTTAATCTTTAATTAATATTAAAAACAATATCTCATTTTCAGTAAATCCTCATAGGCTTAACATAATTTTATCATGTATCACATGATATATATTAAACTATAAAAAATATCCAGTTTTTTTAGACATCATCCAAAAATGATTTTTTAAAATAAATTATTAATCTTCACTACATGTTATATCATACATAACAAATCTTAAAAATCTATCCAAAATTTATTTGGAATATCATAAACAACTCTTATGTTGTATCTCTCTACATTTTTTAGAAACACATTGAAACAAAAAACCTAATCCTCCACAAAACAACAAAGTGTGACCTTATAAACCTTTTTAGAACTTATAACAATTATGAATTCATCAATTTTTAACTATAATAAAATAATGGAATCTAACAAAGTGGTAGTTCAACTTAATATATAATGAGATCATACATGATATATATCATGAATATGTACCTTAATACCTAAATCTACCAATTATATCATATATAATTATTCATAATCATATAATCCATTTTCATAATATATAGATTTACCATGAGACATTAAATATGCCAATATTTTAATGCCTACTAAAACATTATTGATTCTTTAAGTATAAAATGACAAGGTGGATGAAAAAAACATATGTTATTCTATTAGATAAATTATCACATCACATGCCCTTCTCCTAAATATGGAGGCACATTATATGTGCATTATCTATTTATGATTATAAACATCAAAAATTTATCTAAATCGAGGGCTTAGTATTCATAATTTTTCAGGTGAAAAAAACCATTTTTGGATAAACCTCAAGTGATGACATGATCTATAACATACCAAATCAACCATTGATTAGATTAGTGTTTATTTTTGTATGATAAATTTATGAATGTCTAAAGTTTCTCATGCTAGTTGTCTTTCAAAAGTCAGGTATGAGTATTTGATAGGAAATATGTGTAGGTTTTAGGTGCAACAAAAGTGTGTTATGGCTCAATCCAAACTTTTATTTATTTCATGATTGATTATTAATAAAATATTTAAATGAAGATATATGTTGTGATCAACATAATAAAATCAAGGAATATAGAAAAGGCATAAATTTTAGATGCAAAGCATATGATTGTTACATATTATTTATAAATAATTTATGAAATTACAGAATTACCTTACATGAAATTGTTTATTTGTTGATGGATAAAAAATGGATCTAGGTTATACTGTCATTGCATTATAGGAATAAATATTATATTCCCTCAAGAAGTGATTCACACATGTTCCACAAATCTCCAAACATCATCGTATGATTCTCCGGATGCTAGCATAGTAGATTATATAGCTTGTATCGTTCAACTTTTCTCTCCCTAAGACTCTTCTAGATTATTTTCCTTGATCTATCTAGACTTGTGAGTGGAACATAGATGAAGATCACTCTCTATTGTTTCAAGCATTTTTGGAGAGGGAGCTCTCTTGGGCTTCAGAGGATTCTATTCAAATGTTGTTGTACACAACAAAAACGAAATGGATCTCTTGAAATATACTATAATTGAGTTATATATCAATTGAGTTAGAAATAAAAAATTTCACAAGTTCCATTTATTATTTATTTAATACCTGTGTCACCCCATGTATATAATAATAATAACAAAATTTTTTTGACATGCACTATTCTTGCGAATTTTATTAAATATTATTTAATTAAATAATATTCAATATATATAATCTCTCACAATACCTTTAAAATCAGTCCACCATTCTTCCAAAATATTTATTGGGTCTTGAATAATTACTATAAGTTTAATAAATAAATATTATATCATTATTACCTAATAAGTAAATAAATATTATTTCCAAAAAATAGAAAATCAGTATTTTTTAAATATTCCGCTCACATAATATTTTCTCAATTAACCGGTGATAGAATATATATGATCAAGAAAACATTAATAATTATTAAACCACTTGTGGGAATAATATTTACTCAACATGTTAAATAATAAATAACAATATATTATTTAACAGAGATTCCGGATAAACTTAGTGTGTGAACCTCTTGGCCTCTTTCTCAGTGGTATTAGGCAAAGCAACCTAAAGTCCATGGTTTGCATCTAGAAACATACCGATACTCCCATAGTGAAAGAAGTTAATGTTTCAATGACATAATAAATCATACATATGCTTAATATGTAATATAATCTCTTTATCATGAAATCTCTATTCAAGTTAGTTGCACGCTAGTGCCATCAACCTATATGATCGATGTCTCTTTCATTGAATTTTAGGATATCGATATTGCCTATAGAACACAATGACCATGGATTTGTTTAGGCTATTTCATTTACATCAATTTGATTAAGATATTAACTTCTAGTATAGAACAGAAGGGAAAAATCCTTTCTCAGGTTATTCATTAATGAAATATTACTCATTACACACCTAGTGTATCCTACCTCAATAAGAACATATGTCATAAATTTTAACTTCAACACTTCAATGTACCTGACTTATAAGACTCATTAATAATAATATTAATATCTAAGGATGCAAACACAAATCAACAGATAGAATATTCCAATAAAAAATATAAAAGTTAATTTTCTACTGGCGGGTATCCTTCTCATAATATCCTATAATTGATATTACCAAGAGAGTATATCATAAGAAGGTCCATCAAAGTCTTATGATTATCCACCCATGATATACTGAATCATTTTTTCCGTTAGATGATTTCATCAAGATAAAGAATGTATATTTAAGAATAATATCATGGAACTTCAGGGTTCTCATCATAGTGGGGAACTGTTATGGTATCTCTGTGCAAAAACTAGTCTTTAGACATTATCACATAATATGTTACATAATAGAACAATCATGACATGATTAATATCTTATTAATAATAAAAAATATGAATGTAGTTTATCATAAAGTACATAGATGTTGGTTCAAGGGTGCTAAATCTAACAATACATATTCTTATTATATCAAATACATAGTGTATGGAACCCCATTTGGTGTACATAATGAGTTATCAAGCACACAAAACACTTTTTATTACTATTTAGTGAATTTTATATCTCTATAAGAACCCAATACACCCTAATATTTATATGTAATTACAATCAATAATACAATATGATTACAAAAAATTAGTGATAAATCAATGCTAGAATTAGAGAAGTTAATTATCAGTTCACGTCAAGTAATACATGAAACCAGCAAAAAATAATGATATAATAGATTCCTAATTTCATATAGAATGATAAATTTAATAAAATAGAAAACTTTTAAAAATATTAACAAAATTATACATAAGTGATTGTTTAATTATTTCTCATATGTTAGATTAATATATAGGTCTCGTGTTTAGTGCATTTTTTAGTATTTTGTTAAACACCTAACATCTCTATAATTCTTTCCATATAACTACGTGACTATATTATAAAAATATTTAATAGGTAAAATCAATGATGAAATATAATTTTAACATTGGTGATATTAGGATTTATAATCTTCATGTTCAACACTTTGAATATACTTTCATACTTTTTAACTTTATAACTTCCTATTTTACAATGTTTTGAACTTCTGTTTATTACTTAAAAATATTTCTAAGACCATCACCTTCATATTTTGAACATTTAAATTTTAAGCTTTTATTTTAGATAATTTGTTAATAAATTAAAATTTAATTTTTTTAAATATAATAATTCACTAAAAATATTCCCAAAAATAGTTTAGGATATAAATTGACTTTATCTTTTAATCATACTAGTATAATATTTTATTTATTATAATTTGAAATTATATAAGTTGGAATATAATCACACTAATGTTTTAGAAATTATATTTCCTCAAAAATATATTTCTTAAAAACATAATATTATATTTAAGGAAAAAACCACTTTCATTAATGAGATATAAAATATTAAAAACCATATATTATATGTTTTTAAAGAAATATTTTGAAAAAAATATTTTATTCTTCTAAATATGATGATGTTCGGGCAAGATCATTGTAACGCCCCGACCCCAGTTACCCAGAGTCAAAGCATTATTACATAACATTTTAATGATCATAAGAGATCATGTCTCGAAATACTAATTAGTTTAGTAGCCTTGGAAGTACTAGATACATACATATGTTTTACATTACATTATGAAATGGAAAAACCAACAACATTGTGTCCCCTTTGAACACACTCATATCCCTTAGACTATTCTAGTAGGTAAATCATAATATACTTCTTCATGTCTTAGGTAAAATAAAACATAAGAAAGGGGTGATCACAGATGCTCAGTAAGGATAACCATATAGAGGAAACTTTCATAAATAAGCAAAAACGTTTAAGGCAATGTATAAGACTAAAACATAAGACTTTTAAATGTAAACTTCAGCATAATATGGAAAATATAAATCAAATAATTCCATTTACTTATTCACATGGACATTCTACTAGTCGAATAATCACATGCAATATCAATAGCCAATTTTATAATGATGGAATGCATAATGCTGAACATCATAACCACATAGCCAAGGCCTCGTGCCAAGACTACAAATAAGATTTTGTCAAGGACTTGTGTCAAGACACTAGTTTGTCTCATGAGATGTACTGATGCATCGAGGATCTATAGTAGGCCCCACCCATCATTTACTACGTACAATTATTTCCTCATATGAAAATTTTGAAACATAAAATAAACATTCATATTAAAACAAGAATAAGAAATGTTAAAACACTAACCAAAAACCATGAATGGAATAAAAATAAGACATCCCCAATCAAACATATCAAAAAACCTTAAATACAATATGGAAGATTGTATCATAATAAATCAACTTCAAACAAGTATAAAATCCATCAAAGGATGTTGACATAGATGAAATCGAAAATATTTGAGAGAAATAACACTTTATATTTAGAAATATTTTAGAAGTCAAATAATTATAAAAGAAAAAATTGATTTTGAAAATATTCTTATAAGCTTTTAAGGGAATCATAGAAGGTATTATAACACTATAAAATAGTTTCACCCATCATATAAGTTAAAAAAACATTCTTACCTTAATTTGTCGAAAAGGTCATAAAGTACCTTGTTTGGAAAATGATGGAAGGATTCCTTTCAAAAAAATTTATAAAAAGTAAAAAAAGGGTATAAATAACTTTAACCCATATTCGGGTAAATATTAAAAACATTTTGAAATAAATTTTTATGAAACACGGGTGTGGGTGATAAAGAGGTCCCGGTAGATAATTATATATAAACAACCTCAGATAATAAAGAGATTATAAAATTAAACTTTAACTTGTACTTTTCCTTGATAGAGGGTTTTTTAACCTCCTGTATAATAGTGAAATCATTTTTATTAAATTATATAATAACCACATACATAAATATGATATCATATATGATCTTCTAATAATTCTTTGTAAATAATATTTTAGTAGTATCATTTTTTCGGGTGTTAACTAATTCGTTTTCCTTTATATTCTTGGTTACATGTGCCATGTTTGTTATAGATATGATGTAATTGATTCATATCCAAAATTATATTAAATTATTAAACATAATTTTTAATCATAAAATGAAAATTATTCTTGAATTTTTATGATAGGGAATGAATCACATCGCGTTTATGAAGACGACAGTCTATACGTACGCATGAGTGACAATATCATTCTATTGATGGTGAAATCGTATGTAATTTGATGATATTTCATATATATAGAATCATTATCATGTTATATTTATTATTTAAATCATATATACTCATTATTATACCCATAAAAATAATGAATTGTTTGAATAACTAACTACACCAAGACATGGAGACGATAAGCCGTACGTATGCATATATGTTGACTTTTCATTCATAAGATGGATAGAATAATGAATATGGTTGTTACATATTTATAAAAACATCACATTATGTAAAAGGTAATGTATTTATTATTTTTTTATGGAAATAACAAAGAAATAGAGAGTGGAATAAGAAAAGAACTTTGAAAGAGGTGATGAAATTATCACCTCTTCTTCGGGTACTTCCTTTTGAGTTGATCAAAAGGGCTCCTTATGTTGAATTTCTGATCAAAGTAAGGCCTCCTGGATTATGTTAGAGTAGTTTGGAGGATATTTTAGTAGGTTTTGGTCGATCCAAATTGTAACACCCCAAGATTTCATAGTACGTTATTTTTTCAAAGTAATTCAATAACTTGTACTAGACGAAACACCATGTTCAAGCGCACTACAAGATTACCAAAATAGCCGTCCAAAAGCGGTTATGAATAGTATTAATTGAATATTTAAATATATATAATCTTTATAATTTTATAATCCATATTATGAGTTTCTTATACATAATATAATAACAACTTCATTTTTTTAGATAAAAGAAGTATTTTTAAAAAATGCTCTTTTACCTCATTTTATTGCTGACCACTTTTTAAATCCAATATTTGTAACTTTTTTATATTCAATTTGAAAAAATAAGCTTCTTATTTATAATCAGGACATAAAAATTTAGTTTCAATAAATTTTTGGTGTTTTTTCTGATAACTTTCATATTTGGGTGAATAGCCAAAAATACTATATTTTTACTGAAAACAACATTTTTTAATAAAATAATTTATAGTGTTCAATTATAAATTTTAATGGTTTGAAAGTATAAATAGATTATATATTTACCATTTGATCCAATTTTGGTCATTGTAAGTAATTTCACTTTGAAATCAAACAAAAACAAGTGTCAATCTTTCGATAGTTATTATTTCTTAAAATTACGCTTTTTGGTTTTGACAACAGGAATTAATTTTAAATTAATAAATGAAACTTATATGTTTTGAATATGGTAAAATAGACTTTTTTTTGAATTCAGAATATAAAAATTAACTTATGGAGAATTTTTGATATTTTTCTGAAAACTTTCTATTTTTGATGAATAGTGAAAAACATTGAGTTATTGTTTAAAACCGACTTTTATTTAAATAATTATTTATTTTATTAAAATTATTTTAGGTCAGAATAGATGCATAAAACCTATATATTTTCAAGGTAATTCATGGGATTCATTTTGTAATAATATTATATATATATATATATATATAATTTTGTTGAACTTTTCACCATCTTTTACCCACCTCCTAGGAGAATTTGAAAATTCACATAAAACACAATTTTACCACTTCTGTGAGTTGAATTTCAAAAATCTGACAAACAAGGTTAATATAAAGGAGTAAAATGTGGTTCAATAAAATAAAAATATTTTTTGGTGAATAATAACTTTTTTACTTTTATTTATCACGGTTAAAAGTAAATAGGGTAATTAAGGGTAAAAATGATATTATTATTACCCTAACACATGTCATAATTCTATTGGATAAGTATAGTTAGACCAAAAAAACCTTAGAAACAAAATATTAATCTCTTTGGTCCACTTGGATTAGATTTGGACATTTATTATTATTTAATTCAAAGAAAAGTTAAAAGAGTTAAAATCAATGTTTAATAACTAGAACATTTTTAATATAGGGTTATACATAATATAAATTCGATTATAAATATGAATTAGAAATATAAAAATATTTCATACATAATTGTATTTTATTTATAATTTTTAGAGATTAAATAATTAAATTTATTAATGAAACAATGATGATGCAGTAATTACCCTGTTAATGAAAGAATCAAATAAATGGTATTATAAATATTAAAATAAATTTAATTTAAAGGTTTTTATGACATCCACAAAATTTATAGTTGAATATGACATGTCATAATTGATTCAATGTATTTTTTTTGAAGTAATCCTGCTTTTATTATTTTAAAAAAAACAAATACCAAATAGTGTCATAATTGACATAAAATAGTTTTTTAAAACAATATTATATTATTAATTGATATAATGGTTCTAAAAATCTAAGGTTCGGAAAAAATACTTATATAATAATATATATGACATTGAAGAACCAATTGGGGTTAGATTATCAGTATATAGTATGTTTATTAACCATATAGTGTAAGAATACAAGAAGACATGGTAAAAGTTAAATTATTTAACTTGGAGTTAAATCTAAATGATTAGGTTAAAATGGTAACATAAACTTTCCTAAAACCTATTGGTTGAGATGATTTCGAACCATACCCACCATATCCTCGAAATAAGTCTCTATGTATCCATTATAAACTGAATATGAATTTATTATAAAATAATATTTCAAGTTTTTCCAAAGGTGCCCCTCACCCCTCTTATAAAAGGGAAATTCCCCTTATCTCAAATGCACACCTCAAAATCCATTTGGCTCGGCCAAACCCTACCCAAATATCCTAACAAATATCCTAAATTCATCCTAGAGTCCTTTTTTTGGGCATAAATCCAACCTATGGAGCAATTTTGATCAAATCAAAAGGAAGAACCCGAAAAAGAGGTAATGATTTCCCCACCCTCTTTCAAGTTCTCTTATTCTTCCACTAACTCTTTCGTTGTTGTTTCCATTATAAAATAATAAATCTAGTAACTTATACATACTGTGATGTTATTATAATTATGGAACAAATATATTCATTATTCTATCCATCTTATGAATGATAATGTCACCATGTGTGCTAACGTACGGCTTACCGTCTCCACGTCGTGATGTAATTTGTTATTCCACACAAAGTTATTTGGATGGATATAATGATGAGTAATATGTATATAAATAATGAAAATAACATGAAAAATGTCTCTGTAAAATTAATATACCATCCAATTCGACACCTTTAAGTTAATGATATTGTCACTCGTGCGTACATACGGATTACCGTATCCACGACGCGATGAGATTCATTTCCACATTCACCATTCATCGATGATTATAAAAATATATATTACTAATAAGTATGTAATATATGACATAATAATGATACTATATATATATATATATATTTACTTAAATATATCTTATTCACTTAGTTCCGTTCAATACGATATGAAAACGGAAACAACGTTTATGCGTACTTACGGACAACCGTCTCCATAAACGACGTTTTTCATTGAATATATATGTCTATTATACATATTTATATTCTAAATATATATGACATATAAATCATGTTTTTTATTATGGAAGTATTTAAATCTTGATCTAAGTGATACAATCAAGAGTAACAAGTTAAAACACGTACGATAAAGAAAGCGATTGTTACCCGAAATGTTAATTTAACAAGGAAATTATTATTAAATGGGTAGTATAATGTCATAAATGAATAATGTATGATATCATAAATATAAATATGGTTATGGTGTAATTTAATAACATAATACGATCTTCATAGAAGAGGTTAAACGTACCCTTGACTAAAGGATTGTTCAAGGTAAGGGTTAATTCCTCAATCTCATTATTATCCGAGATTGTTTATGTGTAAGTATCTACTAAGATAATTTTATCATCCAAGTCAATTTTTCATTAAAATGATTTTCAAATGAATATTTTAAGGAATTTTTAAAGGTACTCTTTACCATGATCATAATTTTAAATGTTTTAAAGATTTATATTTCTAAATCTTTTTAATTAATGTCCATGTTTTCAAAATGATTTTAAGGATTTATTTATATGGGCATGAATGTTTTGAAATGATATTTATTTTCGAAAGTTTCAAAGTGGTATGGGACACTTTGATTCAAAAATCTCTTTTAAATTACTTCTTTTATAAATGTGTGACTTCTCAATGATTTCAAAAAAGCGATATTTCTCTCAAATAGTTTTGATTTCATCAATGTCAACATCCATTGATGGATTTAACGATTATTTGAAGTTGATTTATTATGATAAAAAACTTCCATATTGTATTGACGGTTTTGTGATATGTTTGACTATGGATGTGTAATTTTTATACCATTCATGGTTTATAGAGAAAGTATTGACATTTCGTATGCTTGTTTTAATACGAATGTTTATGTTATGTTAAACCTGTTCATATGAGGAATGAGTTGGACTTATTAAGTAACTGGTGGAGCCTGCTATAGCTCCCCGATGCATCAGTAGGTCTCTTGAGACAAACTAGTGTCTTGGCACAAGGCCTTGACAAAAATTTTATTTGTAGTCTTGACACGAGGCCTTGACTATGTGGTAATGATGTCCAGCATTAGGCATTCCCTCGTTATGAAATTAGTTATTACATGTGATTATTTGACTAGTAGAATATCCATGTGCATGTTTATATGGAAATGTTGGATTTTATTTTTTCCATATTATGTTCATGTTTATGTTTAAAATGGCTGTTGTTTTTATAACACATCTTGACTTAAATGTTTATAGCTTCCGCTAAATTATTTACCCTAACTGAGCATCTGAGATCACCCCTTTCTTATGTTTTATTTTCCCAGGATTCCATGAATTGTATTATGATTGATGAGAAGGGTTAAGATTGGGGATTAATGTTGTTATCAAAGGATCATTTATGTTGTGTTTTATTTTCTAATGTGTAATGTAATGTTCATTTATGTAATCTATTTTCCAAGGATGCTAAATTGATCAGTCCTTCAGGACATGATTCCTTGTAATCATGCCAATGTATTCAAATAATGCACCGAATTTGGGTAACTAGGGTCTAGGCATTACACAAATGGATTTGGAGGTGTGATTTTGTGATAAGGGGAAGTGCCCTTTTATAAGAGAGGTGAGGGTCACTTTAAGAAAAGCTTAAAATATTATTCTATTATACAATAATATTTTGTTTATAATGGAATAAAAAGGATTAATTTCAAGAATAAGGTGGGTATGGGTCTAAAACCTCTGAACCAATAGGTTTTAGATAGGTTTAGGTCACCATATTAACATTATCATTTAGATTTAACTATTAGTTATGTAGTTTAACTTTTACCATGTATTCTTGTATTATTATAATAAATTGTTATTAAACATTCTATAAAAATAGAGAAGAACCCCAAGTGGTTCATTATTGATTTATTTGACTTTATATATGTCCTTTAGCCAAACCATAAATTTTTTGGAATATTATATTAATTAATAATATCGTATTTGTTTTAAAACATCATTTATGTCAATTTTGACACTATTTAGTATTTGGTTGTTGTTAAAGTCATACAAACTTTATTAATTCGAAAAAATTATTTAATCAACCCTAACATGTCATATTAACGTATAAAATTAGTTTAATTCATCAAAAGTTTAAATTTACATTTCTTTGGATATTTATAATATCAATTATTTTAATCATTCATTAATAAGGTAATTACTGCATCATTATTTTTTTAAAAGGTTGGGGCCGAAGCCTCATTTTATTATTAAAGGAAATAAACGAACGCTTTTAACTGGGTAGAGGGAGACCCATTATATAGCCCGAAGGCCCAGTGGGCATGTAGCCTATTACATAGCCCGTAGGCCCAAATTTTTTGCCTAAGGCCCAATCTGTGAATAGTTACCCGGCTGCTACAGTACCTTGCCGCCACTACAGTACCCACCGATCAACAGTACCACCACTGCTACAGTACCGCTACAGTACTTATATAGTACTACTACAGTACCCTGTGCCCCATGGGTTTTGAACCCCCATTTTTCTTGTAGCATTACGAGGTGCTTACCACTAAGCCAAACCCCAACTACAATTATTGCATCATCATTGTGTCATAAATAAATTTAATTATTTAATGTCTAAAAATTATAAATAAAATACCATTATGTAGGAAATAATTTTATATTTGTAATGAATATTTATAGTCGAATTTATCTTATGTATAACCCTATATTAAAAATGATTTAGTTATTAAACATTCAATTTAACACTTTTGACTCTTCTTTAAATAAAAAATAAAAAATGTCCTAATATAATCCAAGTGGATCAAATAGGATCATATTTTATTCCTAAGGTTTATTTTTGTCGAAATTAACTTATACAACAGAATTAGGAAATGTGTTAGGATAATAATAATATCATTTTGACCTTTAATTACCCTATTTACTTTTAACCATGGTAAATAAAAGTCAAAAGTTACTATTCACCAAAAAATATTTTCATCTTATTGATCCAAGTTTTACTTACTAATATCAACCATGTCTCTCTAATTTTTGAAATTGAGTTCACATAAGCGGTAAAATTATGTTTTAGGAAAATTTGCTAACGTGCCTAGAAGGTTGGTAAAAGACGTTAAAAAATTCAATAAAATTTTATACACCTAGTTTTATAATAAAATGACTTCAATGAATTACATTGAAATAATATAGGTATTATTTTTCTATTTTGACTTAAAAATAAATTTAAATAAAATAAATAATTATTTAAATAAAGAGTTGGTTTTAAACAATAACACAATGTTTTTCACTATTCATCAAAATTTGAAAGTTTTCAGAAAAAATACCAATAATTCACCCTAAGATAATTTTGATATTCCAAATCCAAAAATGAAGTCCATTTTGAAAAATAAAATTTATAAAATGTCAAAATGTGGGTTTTACTATTCATAATGGCTAGTTTGATTGGTTGTGGTGTGTTAGAACTCAAAGTTGCATACTGCGCAAGCTATTGTATTATTCAAAGAGAAGAATACCGTGGAAGCTTGGGGTGTTACATTAATCCTTTCTTCAAATAATTTCATCCTCAAAATTTCTATAATATTACTATATAAAAATATTTTAGTGGTTCTTCATCATAAGTTTCTCGGGTTCCCATGTTGCCTCATCCATCTTATGGTTTCTCCAAAGATCTTTTACCAGACCAGTCGTCCTATTTCTCAACACTTATTATGTAGTATCAAGAATCCTGATTGGCTCTTCACAATAAGACATATCAGGTTTCAGTTCTATTTATTCATAGCTGAGTACATGCATTTGTTCAAGCATGTAATTTATCAATAGTGATACGTGGAACACATCATAAACTTTGGGGGGACTTGGAGGCATTTCCAAACGGTAAGCTACAACTCAAATTTGTTCGAAAATTTCGAAAGGTCCGATATACCATGGACTTAATTTACCCTTCTTAGCAAAACTTATAACACCCTTCCATTGAGTAACCTTCAAGAAAACATGATCTACAACTTGAAATTAAAAATCCTTCCTTTGATTATCGGTATAACTCTTTCGCCTACTTTGATCTGCTTTGATGTGGGTTTGGATAATCATCACTTTTTCCATTTTTTCATCAACATGTTATGGGCCTATGGGTTATCTTTCACCCACATCATCCCAACAAGTGGGTGTGTGATATCTCCTTTCATATAACCCTTCATATGGTGCCATTTGAATACTTGAATGGAAGATATTGTTATAGGAAAATTCTTCAAGAGGTAAATATTGATCCCACATACCTTGAAAGTCAAGTAAGAAAGATTTCAACATGTATTCTAAGGATTGAATAGTTTGTTTTGATTTTCCATTAGATTGATGGTGGTAGGAAGTTCCTAAACGAAGTTTAGTATTTATGTAATTATAAAGACTTTTCTAGAATCGTGATGTAAAATATGGATCATGATCTGAGAAATCGATAGGGGTATACCATGAAGTCTTACAAATTCTTTAATATATTGTCTTGATAAACCTTCAAGTTGAAAATCTTCTCTTATAGAAAGAAAATGTGCTGACTTTATAAGACGACCAACAATGACCCATGTTGTATCATTCCTTCTAAGAGTCCTTAGTATCCCCATGACAAATTCCATCGTAATATAATCCCATTTCCACTCAGGTATGGGAAGAGGTTGCATGACATCCTCTAGGATGTTGTCTTCCGGCCTTCACCTGTTGAAAAAACATACATCTTAACACATAATCAGAAATATCTCTCTTAATTTTGTCCCACAAAAAATTTTCCATCAAATATCTATACATTTTATTGCTACCAGGGTGTGTAGGTAAATTGGATCTATGAGCATCATCCAAAAATTCCCTTTTTTAGATCAGGTATATCAGGAACACAAAGTCTCTTCCAAAATTTCAAAATTCTATATATTAATATACAATGTCGATCAATCTCCCATCATTCATAACATTAATTTTCTTTTGAAACTCCTCATCATCAGTTTGAGAACATTTGATCCTTTCTAGTAAATATGGACTGCCAACCATTAGAAAACGTATTGATGTTTCACCTTCCATGATTATTTCCATATCCATATTTACTAGATCCATGAACATAGGATCACTTTCAACTCTCATCTTGTTCAAAACTCCATGATAATTTATACTCAAAGTATTTTCCACCTTATTTTCCTCCCCTGGGAGGTAGTGTATAGTGAAATCATAATCCTTGAGTATCTTGAGCCATCTCCTTTTCCTCATGTTGAGTTCTTTTTGTGAGAAAATATACATCAAACTATTGTGATTAGTATAAATCTCACTTTTTTTACCATATAAGTATTGTCTCCTTATCTTCAGAGAAAATATTACTGATTCTAACTCAATATCATGAGTGGGATAGTTTTGTTCATGAATTTTTAGCTGCTGTGATGCATAGGCAATAACTCAATCATTTTTCATAAGGACACAACCAAGTCCTTTCATTGAAGAATCACTATAAATAACAAACCCACCATTCCCTGATGGTAGAGTCAATATAAAATCACTGAATAATCTTTTCTTCAATTGTTCAAAACATTATTCACACTTTTTTGTCAAAAAAAGTTTACCCCTTTATGTGTGAGCTTGGTTAATGGGTTTGCCAATTTGGAAAAAATATGGACGAAGGGCCGATAATAGCTGGGTAAACCAATAAAACTGTGTACCTCGTTCATACATTTTAGTGCTAGACATTCTTGGATTTCCTTGGTATTTGAAGTATCAACAGACATTCTATTGTTAGAGGAAATGTGGTCAAAAAAGTAAATCTCCTAAAGCAAGAATTCACACTTGATAAACTTCTTATACAATTCATTTCTTTTAAGAGTCTTTAGAATAACGCGCAATTGATTTTCATGATCTTCATAGCTTTTGGAGTATACCAATATATCATCAATAAATAACACTAAAAATTCATAAAGATATTCCATGAAAACTCTATTAATTAGAAACATGAAAATATAGGGTTCATTAGTTAGTCCAAAAGGCATTAATGTAAACTTTTAATGCCCATACCGGGTTAGAAATGTTGTCTTTTGAATGTATTCCTTCTTCAAGCACAATTGATGAAATCCAGATCGAAGATCAATCTTTGAAAAATATTGAGCTCCATGAAGATGATCAATCAAATCATTAATGCCAGGTAGGAGATACTTTTTCTTTATTGTTATAGAATTGATCTACCTTTATTCAATGCACAACCTCATAAATCAATTCTTTTTTCCTATCAAAACGAACAGGGGCTCCCCATGGAGAAACAATAGGGTGAATAAATCCTTTATTACTCAATTCATTTAGTTTTTTCTTTAGTTCCACTAATTCCATAGTGTCCATTCTATAAGGGGTCTTTGATTTGGGCCTTGAACCAGGAATTAAGTTAATTGAAAACTCAATTTCTCATTCTGGAGGATGTCTAGGTAAATCCTCTAGAAACAAGTCAACATATTCCTGTACAATAGGTATATCCTCTATTTGAACATTCCTTTCCTCACCCATAGTTATTTCACTCTCTTCCTCCCCAATAATTGAATTTAGTAGAGCTACTGGGGGTGGATCTAGATAAGAATCCAATAGTGATGTTTTTTCTCTAAAGATAAGGTAATCATTATAATCATAAAAAATTGTAACCTCCTTCTTCTTACAATAAATTTTCACATCATGGTCTAAAATAAAATCCATATCGAGGATTATATCAAATTCAATCATAGGTATGATGATGAGATAAGTAGAGAAATCAAGTTTATACGCAATAATGGGAAATGATTGAAAAAACTTTGTTGCAATGATACTTTTTTCAATGATACTTCCCTTAGGAGTTTTGACTGACAACTCCCTTGTTAAATCAAATTGAAAATATCTAGTTTTCTTATCAAACATGGAAGATATTTGACAATGCAATGATCCAAAATTAAATAAAGCATTGGCTAAATTGAAGGAAGCCATTAAATTACCTACCACCATGTCATTAAGAGCTTCAACCTCAGTAGTAGTGATCACATAAGCTTGTCCTTTCTCCCTTGGCCTTTTTGAGGTAAATTTCCTTAGTTCTTAGGACAATCATTTTCATAATGCCCAATTTCTCTACAATTTTAGCATTCAACATAGACATCCTATTTCTTCTCTTTTCAATCACAAGCTTGTTGGCCTTTTTCTCTACACATGTTACAGACTCTTGTTCCCTTTAGGCAAGTAATGAGGTGTTTGTTCCCACATTTACTGTAGGAGGGAAATTCCACTTTTCCCTTCTTCCCCTTATTTGCATTCTCAGAGTTTTTAGTACATCTCATCTTATCTTACATTGTTTTAAATTCATAATACTTAGAGAATTCCTTTTCGGTATTGATAGCACATAAGACAATATCTGTGTATGCCGAGAAGGATTGTGAGACTAATGCTCAAAAGAGAAATGGTTTTAACCCATCAAAGGATCAATAAATATTAATCCTTGAGTTATGTATATAATCAGAATCATGCCTTGCTAACCTTGTAATGTTAGCCTCATACTTTGCAACATTCTCATCCACCTTTTTCCAAAGACTCAGAAATTGACTTTCCATATCCGCTCGATGGTAATGAGGAAATTATTTTTCTAATAAAATCTATTTAAACTACCTGAATTCCATACTTGATACTTCTTCATCATTTTTGTGTTTTGAATTAATGAACACCATTTATCTGCATCTCCTGTGAGGTGATAAACTACAATGAAAACTTTTTCCCTTTTCGCTACACCCTAATGTGTGAAATATTTTCTCTAAGGAACTTATCCATTGCTTAACTAAAAATATATTTGTAGTCCCATTGAATGTTGGTGGTTGTTTCCTCATGAAGCGGTCTAACATTGATCCTCTGCGATGTGGATCAAGGTGCTCTATACGGGTAAGGTTATTATTCATAACCTGGGTGAGTTGTCCCAGTATGGTGATAAGCTGATCAACACCCATTGCATCACCATCTCCACTATAATTATCTTGAGTATGAGGGAAGTCCATATATAGATTACATGAGTTGATATGGTTTCCATTCCTTCCACTAAGTTCGATTTCTAAACAATGGAATACACTTGATTAGTTTATAAATCACAATACATAATTCCAAACTTGTAAAACACTTAACATAAATTTAATAGTTTATGGATGTAATCCATAATCATAAAAATGTTTTATTTGAGGAAGTTTATACTCATAAATCCTTCATAATGGTTTCTAAAGAATATGTGAATTATCCTAAGCTTATCCCCCAGGAGTGTCGCAACCAAGAGTGCAGCATGGCTCATTGTTGTGTTCCAGGGTACCCCGAGTCAAGCCTAAAACACCTTGTTGAAGTTTTCACTCCTACGTACATAGGTTCCAAAGCCGCCTCTACCTGCTCGTATCCAGATAGAGATCAATTTCTTGGAAAATTCACTAAATCTCTACATTACCAAAATTTAATGAAGTTATTCTATACTAATCCTCAAATTCTATCATACGGTAATGTTACCTAATTAGATTTTTCTAAATCTAGTTTCCAAGGATTGTACTAATCTTCCTCTGACACCAACTGTAATTCCCCAAACCCAGTTACCCAAAGTCGGTGCATTATTATATAACATTGGCATGATCACAAGAGATCAATTCATGAAAGACTTATTGGTTTAGTAGCCTTGGATGTAATAGATACATACATAAGATTTAAATTTAATCATAAAATGTAAAAACAACAACATTGTGTCTCCTTTTAACATACTCATATCCCTTATCCCATTCCTTCAATTTAATCGTAATATACTTTTTTCATCCAGGTAAAAATAAAACATAAGAAAGGGGTGTTCTTAGATGCTCAATAAAGATAAAAATATAGAGGAAACAATCATAATTAAGAAAAAACGGTTAAGGTAGTGCATAAGAGTAAAACATAAGCCTTTTAAACATAAGATTCAGCATATTATGGAAAATATAAATCAAATAATTCCATTTAATTATTCACATTTACATTCTACTAGTCGAATAATAACATAAAATATCAATAGACAATTTTATAATGATGGAATGCATAATGTCAGACATCATAACCACATAGTCAAGGCCTCATGCCTGGACTAAAAATAAGATTTTTTCAAGGATTTATGCCAAGAAACTAGTTTTTCTCATGATACAAACCGATTCGTCGATGAGCTATAGCAGGCTCCACCAGTCAGTTCCTAATTCCAATGCATTCCTCATATGAAAAGGTTAAAACATAACATAAATATTCGTATTAATACTAGAATACTAAATGTTAATACATTAACCATAAACCATGAATGGTATAAAAATAACACATCCATAGTCAAACATATCGCAAAACCATCAATACAATATATATTATTTTATCATATTAAATCAACATCAAACAAGTGTAAAATCTATCAAAGGATGTTGACATAGATGAAATAAAAACTGTTTGATAGAAATATCACTTTCTATTTTGAAATAATTTAGAAGTTAGCTAATTATAAAAGAAAACATTTATTTTAAAAATATTCTTATAAGATTGTAAGGGAAGCTTCGAAGGTGTTATAATGCTAGAAAATATCCGCACTCGCTGTATAAGTAAAAAAAACAGTCTTACATTAATTTGATAAAAATATCATAAAGTACCATGTTTGGAAAATGAAAGAATGATTCCCATAAAACCATTTTTAAAAAATTCAAACAAGGGTAAAAATGAAATTATCCCGTAGTTTGGTAAATAGTTAAAATGTTATGAAATACATTTTTAAGAAACATGGATGTGGATGGTAAAGAGGTCACATTAAATACTTACGTGTAACCAATCTCGGATAATGAAGAGATTGTAAAATTAACCCATACCTTGTAATTTTCCATGGAAGATGGTATGTTAACCTCTTGTATAATAGATAATAATTGTTGTTAAATTATACAAGAACCACAAACATAAATATGATGTCATATGTGATCTTCTAATATTTATTTGTTAATAATATTTTAGTAGTATCATTGTTTCGGGTGTTTACTGATTTGTTTTAATTTATATGATTAGTTATGTTAGCCATGTTTGTTATTTATAAGATGTATTTTATTCACATCAATAATAATATTAAGTTCTTAAACATTATTTTTAATCATAAAATGAAAATTATGCTTGAATGGTTATGATGGGGAATGAATCTTAGTGCGTTCGTGGAGACGGTAATTCGTACATATGCATGAGCAACAATATCATTCTATTGATGGGGAAATCGTATGTAATTGTATGTTATATAATATATATAGAATATTTAACATGTTATATTTATTATTTTCATTAGTTATACTCATTATTATACCCATACAAATAATTAAGTGTCTAAATAAGAAACTACACCACAACGTGGAGACGGTAAGCAATACGTACGCATGTATGGTGACTTGTCATTCATAGGATGGATAGAAAAATGAATATGGTTGTTCAATATTTATAATAAGATCGTGGTATGTAGAAGGTACTGAATTTATTATTTTGGTATGGAAATAACAACGAATGAGGGAGTGGAAGAAGAAAAGAACTTTGAAAGAGGTGATGAAATTATTACCTCTTTTTCTGGTGCTTCCATTTGAGTTGATCAAAAGGGATCCTTAAGTTTGATTTATGATAAAAGTAAGGACTCTATATAGAATTTAGGTTAGTTGGGAGGATATTTCAGTGGGGTTTGTCTGAGAAAAATGGCATTGGAGGTGTGATTTCAAGAAAAGTGGAAGTACACTTTTATAAGGGAGGTGAGTGTCACTTTAGGAAAAGATTGAAATATTATTTTATTATACAATCATATTATGTTTATAATGGATCCAAAAGTATTAATTTTTAGGATAAGGTGGTTCTGGGTCAAAAAACTCCCAACCAATTGGTTTTTTATAGGTTTAGGTCACCATATAAACCATATCTATTAGATTTAACTTTTAGTTAAATAGTTTAACTTTTACCATGTATTCTTGTATTACTATAACAAATTGTTAATAAACATACTATAAAAAGCCTAGAGAACCCCAAGAGGTTAATTATTGATATATATAACCTTATATTAGTCATTTTTCTGAATTTTAGATTTTTCAGAATATTAAATCAATTAATAATATAGTATTTTTTTCTAAAAACTCATTTTTGTCAATTTTGACACTATTTAGTATTTGGTTTTTTTTAATTAATAAAAACTTTATTGCATCGAAAAAAATTTATTTAATCCACCCTAACATGTCATATTAACCTAGAAAATTAGTGGAATTCATCAATAGTCTCAATTTAAATTTATCTGGATATTTATAATTTCAATTATTTTAATCTTTCATTAATAAGGTAATTACTGCATGATAAATGTGTAATAAATAAATTTAATTATTTAATGTATTAAAAAATAAATAAAATACCATTATGTATGAAATATTTTTATATTTATAATTAAAATTTATAGTCTAGTTTATCTTATGTTAAACCCTATATTAAAAATGTTTTACTTCTTAAAGTTTCAATTTAACACTTTTAACTCCTCTTTAAATAAAATAATAATAATTGCCCTAATCTAATCCAAGTGGATCAAAGAGGATCGTATTTTATTTATAAGGTTTATTTTGGTAGAAATAAACTTATCCAATAGAATATGGACATGTTTTAGAGTAATAAAAATATCATTTTTACCTTTAAGTAATATATTTACTTTTAACCGTGGTAAATACAAGTCAAAAGTTAATATTCACCAAAAATTATTTTCATCTTATTGATACAAATTTTACTTACTGATTTCAATTGTGTTTCTAAGATTTTAGAAATTCAATTCAAAGTCATGGTAAAATTACATTTTATGCAAATTTTCTAAC
Source organism: Viscum album (assembly GCA_963277665.1). Classification (NCBI taxonomy): domain Eukaryota; kingdom Viridiplantae; phylum Streptophyta; class Magnoliopsida; order Santalales; family Viscaceae; genus Viscum; species Viscum album. The sequence goes on from OY728132.1 coordinate 1,887,831,303, forward strand.
GTTCATAGAAGGTGGGTAAAATGCGTTAAAAAATTCAATAAATTTTTAAGCATCTAATTTTATTATAAAATGACTTCAATGAATTACATTGAACTAATATAGGTACTATGTATATATTTTTACTTAAAGTAAATTTAAATAAAATAATTATTTTTTAAAATAAAAATTCAGTTTTGGACAATAACGTAGTGTTTTTCACTATTCATCAAAATTTGAATGTTTTCAGAAAATACCAAAAATTAACCCTAATCTAAATTTTGATATTAAAAATCCATAAATGAAGTCCATTTTGAAAAATAAAAATTATAAAATTTCAAAAAGTGAGTATTAATATTCATAATTGCTAGTTTGATTGGTCATGGTGTGATAGAACTCGAAGTTGCGTACAACGCAAGCTTTTGTATTATTCAAAGAGAGACATATCATGGATTCTTGGGGTGTTACAATCATATCCAATATATTTTAACAAATAATTTACATAAAATATTTTTTCCATGATAAGTTTATTAGTATCTTCTTCTCAAATATGTTATAGAATTGGATGATTCATAAAACTTGTGTATCATAATAATAAACTTATATTATTCAGAATAACACCTTGTTTTCAATAACAAACCTCTTTTAAAATAAATGAAAATGAGATGATAAATATATAAAATTAATAATTTTTTATTATAATTAATCTTTGAAGAAGTCCAGAAAATATACCTCTTTGCTATAATAACCTTTTTTTTCATTATATGAATATATACTTTAAGCACCAAAACATTAACTATTTATTAGTTTTTAACTCTGATAAATATTCAAAACATTTTTGTAATGTATATTTGATATCATATACTCTTGAAAAAAAATAATTTAATCTATATCATAAGTAACTGATGTATAATCCCCACAATTTTTCTTGAAAATTTTTATATATTCAAGGAAAATCGACCTTCAATAACCTATCTCACCAAAATGGAATCACTACCCCCACTTACCAGAACCTCCTTTAGGTTTCAATGATTGAGGTCCATTATTGGACCATCTAATATTCTTCTTTTAGTATAAAAATTTACACATTTATACTATTATTACAACACTGAAGTAGGAATTATCATGACTCACATAGCTATCCTCAAAAAATTGAGGATATCTAGTAAAATTTTTCTGAACTAATTCATATTAATTTTTATTAATGAATTTTCTATAACTTTTTTATAATAATTGGAAAATATTCACATATAATGATAAGCCTTAATGGTGACCCCAATCACTATAATTAATTGTTGTACAAAATAATTGTGAGTACATTATTCAATAAAAATGTTATTTGGATCATCTTATAAATAAAAAATACCTTTAAGAGCTCATACCAATTATTTATTTCTTGATCTCGATAGATTCTTTTCAGGTTATCTATTATCCTGAATTAATGTATATTCTAATGAATTTTTGTATCTTATACTCCAAGGATATATTAATTAGGGTATATATATAATGTGAATCATTAAAATTATTATCATATGTATCTAGATCTATTTTTTATAAACTTATCTAATCAGCAAAGAGATCATATGGCTCAAGTAGACAATAGTATTGAAGGTGGTGCCGTTTCCCAGTGTTTGCCAAATTTTTGGGCCTGAAAATCAACAAATGGAGAAAAGTGTTTTTGGAAAAGATACTTTCACACCATGTACTTGAAGGAGAGGAAACTTGCATGCCATATGTTTTTCAAGATCAGAACATGGAAAAATGGCAAAGGGATAAGAGCTGCGCAAGTTTTGGGCTGGTCACGGAAGTGACCTGCGTGCCGTGAAGAGACTTGCGCGCCGATGTCTAGGAGGATTGGAAACTTGTACGACTATTGTTTTTCAAGATCATAACTTCAAAATATATTAAAGGAAAGAATTTCGCACAAGTAATGGTGTGGTCACGCAAGTGAGAAGCGCAGAAGAGGCTAGGGAGGATGAGCTGCGCGTTGGAACCTGCGCGCCGAGGGAAGACTTGCGCGCCATCGCACAAGGGGGTCCAGTTTTCCAATAAATAGAGAACCACCCCTCCTCATTTGTAATGAAGTACAAGACATAGATATTTTTTGAGCTCTCATCACGCAAGTGGTTGAGTCGCGCAAGTGGTTGTTGGGTCGCGCAAGTAGAGGCTGCACGTCGGTAGTTGGTTGCACGATCAAGGCAATTGGGGAGTTAAAGGCACAGCATCGCGCAATTTTGGTGTTGAAGGAGGCAGTGTCGTGCAAGTTGTTTGGTGTCACTTGCACGCTGAATTTTTAACAAGAAAGTGACTTGCGCACTGGGATTGAAACTTGCACGCCGGTCTTGGAGAAGCATGCCAGGGTTGTTAAAGTACATCTGTCCTTTTGAAGCTGCACGAAAGCTGGAAGATCACCCGGTACCCTCAGCGCAAAGTGAGATTCATCTTCTGGTGAGAGTTGGACTTCAACAGAGCATCTACATACAACATAGGATGCATTCTTATGAAATTATGAATAGACCTTCGTGTCTATAAATTGAGTGTGAATTCACCAAGGGCAGTGAGCCAGGGGGAGTCAACGGGAGTGACCCGAGGGAAGCAGTGAGCTATCCCTGAACCTTTGTAAAGGCAGTGAGCCTGGGATAGAGTGATTGTGCCCAAACCATTGTAATCCACATCTAGTGAAGATTAGTGGGATTAGGTACAACCGACAACTTGTCGGCATATGTTCATTGGATGTAGCCCTTAGTCAGGAACCAAGTAAAAAGTGTTGTGTCTTCTCTGTGCATGTGAATGTTTTCTTTCTGGTCATATTCATCATACAGGTTCAACAAGTTTCTACCAATGTGGGAACAAGATCGATCACATTAAAAGAAAAATTTGTCACCCTGATTCACCCCTCCCCTCTCAGGGTGTCCTGGGGTCCTTCAATATACTATTATAGGATGTTTCTTTTATCAATATTATACTTTTCAAAAATATATTTAAAATTATATATTTATGATGATGATTCTATTTTACCTATAATATGAGCTTTTATCAATTAATTATAATTTTTTTTATTTAATAAATATTTTTATTAGACATTATTGAACTAAAATGATGAATTTTTTTTAAATTACAAAATATACATTAGTGGGAGATGATTTATATTTCATTGGGTAATGAGCCCTATTTTTCATTTAACTCATTATTTGTATTTTTTAGACTATCACATCAATCAAATCATAAATGACTCTTAGATAGTTGAGTGGATGGCTCTTTGACCAAATCTTTTATATCGAATATTCTAACTCTATTTCCCAGGTATCCCAACATTTAGGGTTCCCAAGATAAGTGTAACTCAAATCTAACACCAAATATAGAAACTCAATCCTATTAGGGCCCCTCATAACTACATTTACTTATATAGGATAATATATGGGAACCCTACTTTGGAAAAACTACTCTTTTGATGATTGGGGTATTAAAATTTTTTTACTTTGAAGGAATCTAATATCTACTATTTTAAGGGGTTATATATACATCATCATCTTATCTCATGTATTATTTTTATGCATGAATTCTTCTAAGAATCTATTATTTTTAACTTATCTATTTAACCAAAATAATATTTACACAACATATTAATGTATAACACTTTATAGAACTCATGATTTGTGTCACTAACCCAAAAATAAAATCCAATTATATTCATACATATCCAAAGATATCCCAATTATTAGGTATATATAACCCTTTTTTATAAAAAAATTAGATTCATATGAAACTAGAATCCACATAATATGAATAATTTTATGATAGGTATCCAACCCATACATTTCCTGATAAAGCTTAAACCCCTAATACAGTGAGAAGTTCGACCCAAAGTCCCTCTATCCATAGATTAATATTGCAGAGAGGCCATAATTATATATTAAAATCCTAACATATAATATGTATAATCCATAGTCAACATTTACACTTAGGCTAATAATGCATAAATAAATCCTATTCATGGTTGAATGTAACTAAATATTATGTCTTACCAAGAATGTAACACCTTATATGCATGGTATGAAATTTATAAGAATAAATTTAACTTTTTATAATAAAAAATAAAACAATTCATAATATAATACTTATTTTCATAAATAATAAAGTAGGTAATAATCTAAATAAATGAAAATTTCATAAATTTATACATGATATTAAAATTTATATATATTTTATAATTAAATAAATGGAAAACTTCATAATTAAACAATATCTATGGACATTCCATAAATAAATAAATGTGAATATTTCACATTTACTTTAATATGAACTCTTTAATATTTTAAATTTATAGGGATTTTAATATGAACACTCTTTTATTCCAAATATATAATATCAACAAAAAATATTCTAAGAATATAAATATTTTATATTTATGTAGACACTTGAAATAAACTAAATATAATATATTTCCATTTAATTTATTTTTACTCAAATTTACTATAAAATATTTATGTCATGATTTTAAATAAATTTCCAAATAAGCGAGTTTAATATCAAATTTTTATATTATAATATATGATATTTAATAGTTTACCTTATTTTATAATTTATAAATACTTTATAAATCATTCAACCATGTAAATCCACACTAAACATTGATTATATACACATTTTTTTTGGAATAGTCATAATCCCCCATCAAATTAAATCACATCAATGATGGTTTTTGGTAATTTAATGATTTTTTTTAAAACAAATGCCAATATAATATATCATGTAAACCACAACATGGTATACCTTGGGTGAAAAATAACTCCAAAGATAAACCATATAAAATTTCCTTAAGCCAATCCATTTTTGGTAGAACACTCAAAATCTTATTTTTAAAACCATGATTTTGTTTTAATTTATTACATTATGGATGTAAAACAGAAATTTCATTTAAATACTAACCAGGATAACTTTAGGTATAAAACACTTCATAAAAGTATCATTTACATTAATCTATTTTTATGACACTATTTTCACACATGTTTTTCATATACTACAACTTGTTTTTATTACTTTCATAAAATGAAACTCTATTTTCCCTTACAACACATCATAATTCTGATAAAAATCATGAACAACAATTGTTTTTTAGAAAATCATCATGATTTTGGACAAACACATTTTTTTTATTTCATCGTTTATCTAAAATGTCCATACATATTGGAAGTAACTGTGACACCATTGAAAGGATATATAGATAAAAACTCTTATATAAACTGAAGTAAAAGAATAAAAATTAAATTTTTATATAGGTTACATCCATTCATTTAGATTGAATAAAATAAATAAAAAACAAATACCTTTTATCGGCTGATCTAACAAGTCTAAGACTATCTACATGAGCTAGTTGTGAATTAGTAATAATTAAGCATATGATTCCTTCCTCTCATGATCTCCATGACTTTAATAAATATAAAAAATGATTGGTAATGGTTATATCTTCCCCATGGTATGCTAATAATTTTTTATAGAGAGCTAAATAAAGAGTTATTAATTCTATAAGTTTTAAAAAATGATCCTATGACATTTGGATACACCACCATGAAATAATTTTTAACATTTTTAAATTTCAATCCAAGGTAATTCATTAAAAATCAAATGTTCATCCATAATTAATGAAATTTTTAACTAATATTTAAAATTTTAAAACTTATTAAAAATCAGGGTTCAATCCTCATAATTACTTCTTAACATTTAAACAATCTATATAGATGTACAAACTCATAAAGTTATCATCAAATGGATATCAAATAAACTATGATATATTAGGTAAATTAAAACTAGAAATGTTATGAATTAACTCATAACATATCCATTTTGTGGACTAAACAATGACATAGTGACACCCACTATGACATGGTTCAAACTAGAAAAAAATATAATGTGGTTTAAATTACCATGTCATAGTTTTGTATTTATTGAATATATATAATGAGTGAGAGACACGATATTTATATTCTCAACAAATTCCTTTTAATTATTTTGTATTTCATTAAATTTTATTCTCTTTTATAGTGGGAGTGTTGGAGTTTACCATAAAAATTATTAATCAAACTCTCAATTTATCTATTTCGGAAGGAGATCCATCATGTTTAGTTGAGGTGGCTCAAGGGAGTGAGTTGGTGATGGATGGTGACCACATGAAATATGTGAAGGGGTTTGTGGGAAATTGCTATGGCCAAATATGGATAAAGAGAATCAAAAAATATACTAGATTTATTAGGATAGAAATCAATAAAATGTATTTAAAAAAATATAACAAAATGTACCTCATTGTATATGTTGAATCATTTTAAATAGTGTGTTTCATTAAAATATATTAGTAGAAACTAATGGGTACCTATCTCAAAAATTATCCACCAACCATTGTAATCAAGCTATGCACTGGTGGGATCCATTATTCAAATGTATGATATAACCTCCTTTATAATGAAAAATTAAGAGTAGTAAATTAAATATAGATTTGGGTTTATAAAATAAGGATCTATATTTTAAATAAACATGGTCCATGAAATGTATTAAATATAATACCTTTATTAATAAAAATGAGCCTTTGGAGTTCTACAGTTTCATGCATTATGTAATGAAAAATCAATAGATCTTTCATTATAACATTCGCAACAAATCCTTATTTATCTATATGATCGTAGAACTTATTTAAAAACTAATAGTCAATCTAAACATAATCACATGATGTGTCATAAGATGAATAACACATGATAATAAATACTGGAATTTTGTCTGAATGATACCTCATATCAATAAATATAAACACCAAATCATGTTTTCAAGAACCATTATTTGACACAAACCAATATGTGGATACTATCACCATATCATGTATTATTATTTAATCATAAAAAAATTTATATGAAACCTAATAAATCTATAAATCCATCAAAATTTTTGTGGATATTATTATCATATATACATCTAAAATTTTAGACAAATTCCTTATGCAAAATTTAATTCTTGTTACATGGACTGCTATATGACACTAGAGGCCATAGTATCATTGAAAAAAATTATGATTTACCCAATATATAATTATAAAAAAGCAGTGGCTTCTGAAAAAAATAATTTATACCTAATCTATAAAGGTATTGGTTGTGATATCAATCAAACACACTCATATATTTATATCAACATTTTCATCAAAAAATATATATCTATATATATTATATACATTTATATAATCCCATTTTGGAAGACATACAGTAATCATTAGACATTAAACGTATCGTTCTAGTACTGGCCAACAAATACACTCTCAATTCTCTAAAATATAATGTCCAAATTAAACTAATACATTACATGTAATTCAGATAAGTATTTCATCACATCAAATTACACATAAATAAACTATCCTTTTATTTTATCAATTTAATCAATCAAGGTCCCATAATTCATACTTTTCATACAATATTTTCGGTTCAATCATTTTTAGTCTCAACCATTGGAATGATTAGTATCATAACCAACCAAATCCTGAATAGCTAACTATATGGATAGATTAATGAAGGTATTAATGTACAAAGTCTCACAGTATATGTATCATATAAACCTTTGGTAATCACGATTCTTATGAATTATCCACACATAAGTATATTAATGGATATAGAGAAATTTGTGTGATATAATTTTTTTATTATATTCGATAATAAGTATCGAATTAATATCTCATGTGACTACTCTATATCATATCCAATATTATAATCCCACTAAAAGTAAAATATTATAAAAACCTATAAAAATCTATAATGACCATCAATTGGGGACCACTTAGGGTCATATTTTGAGGGATTTTCATCATTCCACTATTCCTGTAATATGCCCATAACATATAAATGAATGAAAAATTAAGATTTCATTTATTATAAAACCTTAATACATTTATATTAACAACAACAATTATATCACATTACTCATGTATCTAATACCTATAGACCTTACATGAATCCCATGTTTCTACTATGTTAATTTATTTTTCAATGGATCTGATATATTCTTATTTTTATCCACCTAATAGATATTTACATATCCCCTTTTAATTATTTCTTGAATGACATGATATATTTGAAGGATATGGTTGGTCATTTACTTAGAATGGGGTCCATTGGACTAATTAATAACTATATTTTTATTAAAATAAAGAATACATTCACCCAAAATATTCATAACCATACAAATTTTATTGATAAAATTTTTAATCTAGAAAGCTTCCTTATAAGAAGATAATGTAGTAATGTACTATGTACCATTTGTTGAGTTTTAAAATGTTTGTTTTTTAGAACTATTCCAAACAATATATAAAATATTGATACAAAACATGAAATCATATTGATATAGTATATCATTTTTATCAGTATAGACAACAAAATTTGTTTAAAACATTATAATGAGATCTTCCTCACTTTAAATTACCAATGTAAAATCCCCAGTTATTATCAAGTACATAAGGATGTTCTTCATAATAATCTAGTGAAACAAACAAGGATTGTATTTATATATTCTAGTTATAATTAAAGCATAACATACATCAGAATGAGTATACCACATGACATATATAATATATACTATGGTGTAATCATAACAAATATTATACAAATTTTTACTTTCAAACTATTTAGAATGATATTGAGTCTTCATAAAACATTTCCCATGCAACAGTAATAAATAATAGTTCTTTGAGTTCTTTATAGTAACCCTATTTATACCTTTACCAATTTAAATAATATAAAACAATTTAATAATTCTTTCAAATATATCTTTATAGATCATCATACCCAACATGTAAGATTCTTCATCTATGTTTTTCATTGAGAAGTATTTTTTAACAATATATTTATTGAATGTAATGTTCAGAGATATTTGATGATGAGTAGTATATCATCCATATTAAATATTATAAATATGAAAAAATATCACTAGAAAATATGTATACAAAAGAATCATTGAAGTTATAAATAAAAAAATGTATTTTATTTTAACACCCTGAGATTTATATGTGATAGATTTTATTTTTTTCAATGCCTTATGTAGTACACTACACTAAGATAAGATTGTGCTATACACAACACTAGATTAGATTATGGTATATGAAAATCTATGCTTGTTTTTTGTTACACAAAATTTCATGTTATTTTTATAGAATTAATTTTATGCAAGACTGGGTATAAGTGAACAACAAAATATTATAACCTAGTCATTATAATGGTAGGTATGATTAGTATTAACTTTCTTTTGAAAATCTATTTAAATAAAAATAAATGAGTCTATAAAATAATAAAATCAACCTTGATGGATTTTTTTAATCAAAAATATGTTTCAATATATTTAATATAATGTATAAAATCCATATTATATGTTTTTATACATGATATAAGAACAAATTCAATTACTCGATGAAAGAAGAATTTAAAAAAATCAGTTTTACCACTTTCTGATGGCACACACATTTTAAATCTATTTTTTACACTTTTCTAATATTAAATTTATCAAAATAAAATTCTTCATATAATATGAAATATTAATATTTACTTGGGATGAATGTTTGGTATTTTTCTGATAAGTTTCATTTTTTTGGTGATTAGTGAAAATAATGATTTGTATTGAAAGTTTTATTTTATTTTAAATTCATTGCATTGTAAAATTATTTTTTGGATTAGTTTTAAATTTTAAAAAGTTCAATTTTATCAAATTATGATTTTTTAAAATGATTTTATACAATAATTTATTTTCCATTTAAAAATGTTCATTTTTCCAAAAAACTTTTTTTGTGACATTTTACCAGTTTTATTTTAAATTTAATTATGAAACTTCTGTGTTTTGAATTATAAAAAATAGATGAAAAGTTTGAAATTAGGAGTTCAATTTTTTTAACACCATTTTATTTTTGACCAATATGAATATTAACTATGTTACATTTTGTTACCATAGTAAAGGGTAAATTATGTGATTTCGGTCAAAAGTTAAATGATGATGACTATAAAATGAACAAAATAAGATAAAAATATTTATTTGGTGAATGGAATTAAACCCTTATCACAAAATTATAAATATTATGTCATTTAATGGGAATTTTCTCTTGAAAATGACTTAAAAAATATTTAAATCAACGAAAGACACAAAGGGTCATTTTCTTTGTCTTTAATATCTATTATGTGTGCACATATGGACAAATGGGTGGTATCAATGAATGTAATTTTTAATTTTTAAATAAATAAACATATTTCCCTAATAAAAATTTATATTTTAAGTTTTTGGTCCATTTTAGAGGTATTATGGTATTTATAATAATATATTTATTGAAAATTTAAAGATTCCACATTCATGTTTAAGATAATATATCATTTTTCAAATATGGTTATAAAGAAGATAAATTAAACTCTATATTCTAATTTGAAATCATTTTTTTTATTTTTCATGGTAATTTATTTTTAATTTTTAGGAAATAAATAATTACCATGCAGGTTTATATATTAATGATGTAGAAATTATTTAATTGGTGAAAAATCAATAAACTAATTTTTATTAAAATGATAATCACTATTAAAAGACAAACACATGACCAAATATTATATTTTGAGTATATCTCGACCATAATCATTCAAGGGTGTATTTATGGAACATTTTTATCCTTATATAATATATTATGACACATATATTATTTTATTTAAAGTGATGGTAAACTTTTCACATTAATATGTTAATAATGATAACATTTTTAATGATTGATTATCTAGAAGCTATATTCATCTAAAATTATTATATGAAAATACAATAGATTTATCATCATGATAGTATTTTATTTTTAAATTTGACCCAAAAATAAGTATATTAAATAATTACACAATAATAATGTAGTAATTATTTTATTAATGGAAGTATCAAAATAATGTTATTAAAAATATTTAAATAAATATAATTTAGATAATTAATATTTCCAATTAATTTTATAGATAACCTATACACTCTAGGTATATAATAAAATATTTTTTTCTCAGAGAACATCTTATCCCGATATTTTAATAATCCATTAATTGAATTGTGTCAAAATTAATACTATTGTTTTTTGGTCAAAACAATGTTTTATTAAATTATATACAAAATGATAAAAATTTTAAAAAATATATAATAATTAATATATGGTCTAAAAAGATCTAAATTATTTATTTATTATTTAATTTACATTAAATTAGTAAATATTTCACCCTTTTAATATTGAAATAATTTTTACCCTTGTTAAAATTAAACATAATAACTAAGTGTTAAATTAAAATGATAAGGTTTAAATTGACATAAAAACTTGTCCAAAGATTATTGGTTTATGAGATTATAACCTTATATCATCTCATATTTGAAACTATGACATATTTGAGGTTTTTATGTGGTTTTATTGTATGATGAATTAATATTTTTGGAGATTCCAAATGTGCCCCTAAACTCAATTATAAAAGGGAACATCCTCCCTCACAATTTAAATTTACATTGATCCTTAAATTTCAGTCATCCCCCAAAAATTTCCATTATAAACTTATTTATTCACTTTGAAGAGATTCTATTTTTTTCAAAAGACCAACTCTAGTGCCCTTAAAAGGAGAACTAGAGGGAGCTCGTCGAAGAAGAGGTAATTTCCTCTGCCAATTCTTTCAAATTATTTTTTATTCTACTTCTTCTTTATGAGTTTCATAAATTATAAATTAATAAATATATTGTCAATTGTATATTTATATGTTATTATGGTTATATAACAACTATATTCCACCTTCAATCATCCCTATTAAAAATGAAATCATCATGGGCACGTACATACGACTTACTGTCTCCACGTCGTGGTGTAATTGTTTTCACCACCATCATACTTAGATGGGTATAATGATGAAAATAATAACTATATATGATTAGTATAACTTGATATGGATTATAGAAAAAAATATGTACCATCCACTTTCATACCATTACATAATTAGAGGAATTATATCATCGCTCATGCGTATGTATGACCTACCATCTCCACGATGTGACGTGATTCATTATACATGTTATCAATTAAAAAATAATTATATAAATATATATAAAGAATAAATATCATATATATTTTTTGAATATAAATTTTTAATGATATAACTATGACCGAAGAAGGATAATAGGAACTTATTTGACTAAAAATATGCATAAGAAAATGAAGCAGTTAATACCCGAATAACGAGTAATAATAAAATGTTATTATCAATTTTTTTAATATAATTATATATTATATTAGAAAAATTACTATGATTCTGGAATAAGTTAATGACATAATTTAAATCATTATATAGGTTGTTTGGATACATACAAATGATAACGGACCTATGGTAAGGGATATTTTTTCAATCTCATTAGTATCCTAGATTGTTTATTCGTATGTATTTATAGGGGTTTATTTATCATCCAAATACATGTTTTGTAAATAAGTATTCCAAGATATTATTTCTATACTTCTAAAATTATTTAATTTCAATTTTACTGATTGGTTATTTTTTATTAAAAGGTATGAAATGAATCTTTTGTCATTTTCAGTACTAGGTACTTTATGACTTTTCCCAAAAAAGTATGAGAATTTTTTTTAACTTATAAAGCATGAAGGGTTTTTATGCTTTTATAATTCCATATTTCAATGAATATTCATTCAAAACATTTCATGTTTTTTTCAATTAAATTATTTTCTTTTAAAACTAAATTACTATTTGATAAATGAAAACATTTTTTGAAGAATAAATAATATTTTCCTCAAGAATTAATTTTAAGTGTTTTATCAAATTATTTTCCATCTAATATGAAATCATATAAATGGTGTTATCTTTATATACCCATTATTACTATGATTTGATTGTTTTTATGGTGGAATTATTTTTTTTAAATCTATTTTTTATATGGATTACAATGGAATGATGTATAAGAAACCCATTTTATTCTTTAGGTTATGCTACAATGCCCGATTTAGGTTTTTTTGTGGCACACATATGTATGGTTTTTATTTTGTAATCAGTGGGACCTATATATAACTCCAATTCATTGGGTAAATATTTATATCTCATGATATAGACATGACTATAATTAAATTTAAATCCAGTTCAGTAATACATGACTTGAAAGAAAATTAAATCCAGTTCCGTAATACAAGTCTTGAACAAGGAGTGAACTTGGTTCTGTAATGGAAATTGTCTACTACGATGGTCTTAGTAATAATACTTTACTAATATGGAAATTATATTCTATTATTTTATGTTTTCCAAATTTCCATGTTTTATTCAAATGCTATTTTATCATGATTCGTGTTTATTTATGATTTATGTCTTATAAACTGCCATGATTTATTTCATGACTAAATATTTTTAAATTTAAAATTTACATTCATGTTTTTACATTATTATGTTTCTATTTTTTATGTTCTCCATGTTTACCTTTAATGATCATTTGATCTCACCCTTTTTATATTTTCTTTTATCCATGAGCTAAAGAAAGGTTTTAGGTAGGAAAAATAAAGGGGAAGATATTTATGGGAGATGTTAATGATCTTTCACCAAGTTAGAAGAATGTGTTACAAGTTTCCAAAGAAACTAAAATAATAAGGTATTTGGGAATATATTTATGTATTTTATTAAGTATTCTGCAAAATAAATTTCATGTCCATATATGCTAATCTCAGGTAGTTAGATTTGGTATTATAGAAGAAGTTTACTTAAACTTTAGAAACTTGGATGAAAAAAACATTAGTGAGATCCCTATAGATATTTTTAAGGATATTTCTAGAATCCTCCCTAAGGATAAATATATCTATAGGTAACTATCCTAGAATAATGAAAACAATCATGAATAACCTAGGATTAAACCTAGGATGTTACATATTGAAAGTAATACCCATTGATTATGTTTTTTTGTGATAAAACTATTCTCTTTTGGGTTTTTGAAAATGGTTGGAACCTGAAGGAACCATGTTTATGAACATTGTAATGGGAAATATAATGATTTTCTTCTGGAACTATCAAATGATATTAGAGATGGAATGAATAATATTATCGCTATACTTATAAAAAATATAAATCATTCTGTACTTCCAAATGATAAGATAAGTAAACGACATTCTATTGAGTCATTCATGAGGAAATTACCACCTTATTTCAGTGGGTATTCTGATCCACTATTTATTGAAAAATGGATCAGTACCATTGAAAATATATTTTCCATCCTTAACTGTTTGAAACATGAAAAAGTAATTTTATCTATTTATGGTTTAGAAGGTGAAGCAGATCAGTGGGGCACTCTAATCATGAATACAAGTCAGCATGATGTAATTGAATCCATGGAATTGGATGAGTTCAAGAACTTATTTTTTAATCAGTACTTTCCTTGTATTCTTAAAAAAAAGATATAAAATGAGTTCCTTGTGCATGACAAAAAGGATGATGAATCTGTTGGCATGTATGAGGAAAATTTTAATTATTTTCAAGGTATGATTCTAGGTTTATCATCCAACCTGAATGTAAAGTTGATAAATTCTTAAATGTATTAAAACAATGTTTTCAAAGGGAACCATCAATAAGAGACTTTAGTAGCTGTGAAAATATTTTTCATTGTGCAATGAAGGTAGAAATGGAAGTTGGTGTTACATATCATTTTCATAGTTTTGACAAGAAATGAAATATGGAGTTCGAGGGAAAATCTAAAAATAATGGTGAAAATATGATAACTGTTTCCTTGTGCTCAAAGTGAGGAAATGATATTAGATTAGATTGTATTAAAGGGACTATCAAAGGTTTTAACTATGGAAAAGAAGTTCATCATGAAGTTGAGTTTCAAAGTAATGGGAAAAAAGTATCTAATAGAGAAAATACTATACAGAATGCACCACCCACACTTCAATGTTACAAGTGCAAGGAAATGGCATTCCAATCAATTCTGTAATCCAAGGTTTGTCAATGATGATCGATTCCAACAACCTCTTAAGCCCAAATATAAAGGCAAATCACATGCAATCACTATTGGCGATGTTTAGTATGGGAATAAAGTGGTAGAATTATTGAGTGCTTATGTAATTGGATTTCCATGTAATGTTGTAGAATATCTTTTATAGTATTATGGAATATTGAAATATCTATGTATTGGTCCATTTTGGTTTTCCATATGTATATGGTACCGATAACAAATAAAAGTGACTGATTTTTTTTAAAACATGTGATATGTGCATAATGATGGGCTAAAGAAATAATGATATGTTTGATAGTATTAATTACCTCCAGATAAATATAAGTAAAAAGTGATGTCATAGTTTGTGTATATATATTTTTAGTGATTTTTGGTAAGAGTTAGTTTTTGATAGAATGCATGTTTTCAATAACTTTCTACAGTAATTTACATTATTACGCTGATTTAAGAGAATATATAATTAAGGTATTAACATGTTTGGAATGTGACAAACAATAACTTCTTTATGAGATATGAGAGATAAATGTTATGTTTATTTAGTTGACCTATATCTAATGTTTTGTATTTTCATCTTTCAAAAATATTATAAGGATATAAATTTATTGAATGTTTAATTTAAACATTAGAGGATGTTTGTTATAATAGAGTCTTTTATCACCATAGGTGGAATTGGGCATATTTAATAACTTTTGATAAAAAAATACGGAATGACCTACCATTAAATTTATGGACCGCATGATCTGCTAATGCTTTAGAAATGAAAAATTCAACTTAATTTCTTTGAAAAAGATATGAATTGAAAATTATTCAAGGAATGAACAATTATGAGATTTTAATGAAATCAAGAATGTATTTATTCTCATGTTCTTTAACTTTAGGGAAAGGATCTTGAAAACCAAAAAATTTATCCCAGTACCTTCTTATCCAATGAACCAGATGGTCACTTAAATCATCGCATATTATAGATTAGTGATTGTTAACTATCTCCTACGCATGCTCTCTATCACCCTTCATAAGAACCTGATAGTTATATTTCTCTTCTATATCTATGTGTCCACTTATCACCTATGTTCTCATATGTGGAAACCCATTGGTGAGTTACTTTGGGTAACCGTTCTATCTCTATATTTCTTTTTTAGAACAATGTTTTAGTATTCCTTTTTATGATGTGGGTTTCTATGAAATAAAATTTCATGTGTTAATACTTTTATAACCTAGAAAAATTTATAGGGTGAAATTAATTTTATGGGGGGTAGAATGTAATACCATGATATTTATATGAGATATATTTTCTTTTTTTAATGTCTTATATAATGTGCTTCACCAAGATAAGACTGCGCTATATGCAACACCAGACTAACTTGTGGTATATGAAACTATATGACTGGATTATTTTTCACATAATTTCAATGTATTTTGATAAAATTCATTTCACATAAGACTGAGTTTAAGTGAAAAACTAAATATTATAACATAGTCATTAAAATAGAGGGTATGAAGAGTAATAACATTATTCTAAAAAACTATTTAAATGAAAATAAATGATTCGATAAAAAAAAATTCACTCTCGATGGATTTTATTAATACAAAACATATGTAATATATTCAATATAATATTTAAAATTTATCTTAAATGTTTTCAAGCAATTATATAAGAACAAATTTAATTTTTTTTGATAAAAGAATATTTTTTTAAAAATGTACTTTTGTTGCCTTTTGATGGAACACCGATTATGAATCTAGATTTTTAAACTTTTTAAAATGTAATTTTTGTTAAGAAACCAATTATTATAATTATAAATATAATAGTTTACTTGGTTATATTTTTGGTATTTTTCTGATAAGTTTTATTTTTTGATGAATAGTGAAAATAATGTTTTTTATTGAAAATTTTATTTTCTTTTAAAGTCATTAAATAGTAAAATTATGTTTTGTATTAGTTTAGAATTTTAAATATTTAATTTTTACCAAATTATGATTTTTGAAAATGATTTTATACATGAATTTATTTTCCATTTAAAAAAGTGCACTTTTCCAAAAAAACTTTTTTTCATGACCTTTTGTCACTTTTATTTTAAATTTAATTCTGAAACATCTTTGTTTTGAATTTTGAAAAATGGATGAAAAATTTTGATTTAGGAGGTCAAATTTCTTTGTGTATGCCCCTTTTATTTCTTCCAAAATGAATAGTAACCATGGTAAATTTTGTTACCACGGTAAACGGTAAATTAGGTAATTTAGGTTAAAAGTAAAATTATAATGACTATAAAATGACCAAAATAAACTAAAAAAAATTATTTGATGAATGGAATTATGTACTTAACACTTTAGGATCTAAATTATGTTATTTAATGGACACCTGACCATGAAAATGACTTAAATAATATTTAAATGAAAGAAAGACACAAACTGTAATTTTCTTTGTCTTTAATAAATATTTTGTATCCACATATGGACATATGGGCGGTATCAATGAATATTAATGGAAATTTTTAACTTAATAAACATATTTACCTGATATAAATTTATATTTGACGTTTTGGGGCCATTTTGGAGATATTATGGTATTTATAATATTTTATTTATTGAAAATTTTAAGATGACATTTTCATGTTTTAAATAACATATTATTTATAAAATAAGGTTATACAAAAGATAAATTTGACTATAATGTACTAAGTTTAAAGATTAAATATTTATTTTTATCATGGTAATTTTTTTTAGTTTTTAGAAAATACATAATTACCTTAAAATTTTATATATTTATGATTCAAAAATTATTTAATTGATGAAAAATAAATAAACTAATAATTATTAAAATGATAATATCCATTAAAAGACTCAAAAACTTGACCTAATCAGATTGTTCAAGAATATTTCAATGATAATCATCCAAGGGTCTAGTTATGGACCATTTGGAGCCTTATAAAAGATATTATGACACTTATATTATTTTATTTAATGTGATTTTGAACATGTCACATTCATATTTTAATAAGTATAACAGTTTTAATGATTGATTTTCCAGAATATATATTTTACTAAAAGTGTTATTCTAAAATCTAGTAGATTTTTATTAATCGCAGTATTATATTTTTTATATTTTCTAAACAAATAAGTATATTAAATAATTACACAATATTGATGTAGTAATAATTTTATTAATGGAAATATCACGTTAATGTTATTAAAAATATTAAAATAAATACAATTTAGCTAATTAATATGTCCATTGAAATTTATATATAAAATCTAAACCATAGGTATATAATAAAATATTTGTTTTAAGGATAACATCTTATCTTGATATTTTTAAAAATCCAAGAATTGAATAGTGTCAAAATTGACACTTTTTTTGTTTTGTCAAAACAATGTTTTCTTAAATTATATAAAAATTTTAAAACTTTTTCAAAAATATACAATAATAATTATATGGTCTAAAATGATCTAAATTATTTATTTATTATTTAATATAAATTTAATAAGTAAATATTTCACATTTTTAATATTGAAATAATTTTTACCCTTGTTAAAATGAAATAGAATAACTAAGTGTCAAATTAAAACAATAAGGTTTATATTGAAATAAAAACATATCCATAATTTATTTTTTGATGGGATTAAAAACATATCTCATCTCATCATAAAAAATATAATATTTTTTGTGTTTTTACATGTGATTATATTTTAATATAAATTAATATTTTAAAAGATTCCAAATGTGCACCTAACCTAAATTATAAAAGGGCACATCCTCCCTCATAATTTTAATTCACTTTGAGCCTTAAATATCAACCATATCCTCCCAAAGTTCCTTATAAAATTTTTTGGTAACTTTATAGAGGTTATTCTATTCTCAAAGGACCAACTCTATTGCCTTTAAGAGGAGAACTAGTGGGAGCTCATTGAAGAAGAGGTAGTCTCCTCTACCGATTCATTAAAATTATTCCTTATTCTACTTCCTCTTCATGAGTTTTTTAAATTTAAAATTAATAAATACAATATAACTTGTTTACTAATATGTTATTATGGTTATGGAAAAAACATATTCCGCCTTCTATCCATCCAATGAAAAATGAAATCACCACACGTGTGTATGTACGACTTACCATCTCAACGATGTGGTGTAATCTATTTTTCCTTACAATTTTACTTTTATGGGTATAATTATGGAAATAATAACTATATATGATTATTATAACATGATATGTATTCTTGAACAAAATATGTACCATCCCATTCAATACCATTTCATAATTAAAGGAATTATATCATCGCTCGTGCGTACGTACGACCTACCATCTCCATAATACGATATAATTAATTCTACATGATATCAATTAAAAAATGACTATATAAATGTATTTATAGGTTAAATATGAGATATATTATGCAAATATTATTTTTAATGATATAACTATTACCTAATAAGAATAACTAGAACTTATTCGATGAAACATGGATAAGAAAATGAAGCAGTAAATACCCGAATAACGAGTAATAATCAAATTTTATTACCTAAAAGATGTTAATATAATCATATATGATATTATAAAAATTAATATGATTTTGGAATAAGTTAATGAAATTTTCAAATCATTATACAGGAGTTTCGGATACATACAAAGGATTCCAAAACTAATGTAAAGGATAATTTTTCAGTCTCATTCTTATCTGAGATTGTTTATTCGTTAGTATTTATCGGGGTATATTTCACATCAACAACCATGTTTCTTGAAAATGTATCACAAGATATTATTTCTATAGTTATATATTTTTTTAATTTAAATTTTACCCATTGGTGAATTTTTATTAAATGGTATGAAATAAATCATTTTTTGTTTTTTTCTATGAGTTACATTTTGACTTTTCCAACAAAAGTATGATAAAAATGTTTTTTAACTTATATGGAATAAATGTATTTTTATGCTCCCATAATTCCACATTTCCTTGAGGATTCCTTTAAAAAATTACATGTTTTTTTTCAATTAAAATCTTTTCTTTTAAAATTGTGTGGCATTTTGAGAAAAGAAAATGTTTTTCAAGAAATGATATTTTTCTCAAGAACTAATTTCATGTGTTTTATCAAAATTATTTTTCATCTATGATGAAATTCTATAAATGGGATTATGTTTCAATCTCATTACTATTATTTTATTTTGTTTATTATGGATTATATTTATGAAATCTATTTGTTTTATATGGATTATTATTGAATGATGTTTAAGAAACCCATTCTATTCCTTGGGATATGCTATGATGAATGATTTATGATTTTTTTTCGGGCACACATATGTTTGTTTTTCATGATGTGATAGGGGGGCCTATATGTTCTTCCAATTAATTAGGTAAATATTTATATCTCATGAGATATACATGACTGAAATGATAAGTAAATATGGATCATTAATATAGGTATGGAACGGTAAATAGATATTTTTTAGTAATACAGGGATTGAATGAGAAGTGAACTCTGTTCAGTAATAGACTTTTTTTTTGCTATGATGGTCTAAGCAATGAGCCATGAATAATTTGGAAATTATTTTCTTTCATTATTTGTTTTCCACAATTATATGTTTATTCCAATTCTATTTTATCATGATTCATGTTCCTTTATGATTTATGTATTACAAAATTCCAAGATTTATTTCAGGACTCAAGATTTTGATATTCATAATTTACATTCATGTTTTTACATTCTTATGTTTATGGTTTGTTTGATGTTATCCATTTTTAGCCTTAATGAGCATTTAAGATCACCCTTTTAATGTTTTCTTTTCCTCGGGATATAAATAATGGTTTTAGGTCGGAAAACTAAAGGAGAAGATCATTATGGGTGATATTGAAGATCATTCACCAAGTTAGAAGAATGTGTTCCATGTTTCCAAATTCAATAAACTAATACAGTCTTTGGTTGTTAATTTGTGTATTGTATTAATTATTATGAAAAATAAATGTAATTTCCATGTACATCAAGCTTGGGTCATTAGATTGATTGTACCATCAAATTCTATGATCCATCTTAGAGAAGCTGGCTTCAATCCATAAATAAACCCTTGAAGCATACACATCATAACAACATCATTTGTCACATTAAAATAGTTAGGATGCATCACATACATTTTCTTGATTAAATTCCCATTAATTATAATTAGTTTGAAATAAATTTTACATATATTATAATCATAATGAGAAGTTATGAGCTACAAAATTAGAATGGGAATTATCAACATGAATATTGAAAATATCTCTTAATAATCAATACCATGTATTTAATTATAACTCATTTCCATTAAAAAATATTTATAGGTATAAACCCTTCCATCCATGTTAGTTTTCTTATATAAATCCAACTTATAATCTATGGGTCTCACACTTTTAGGTGTATTTACCATGTTCTAAACTTTGTTAGTGCATATGGAATCCATATTATATCTAATAGACGTTAACCACTTATCATAATAAAAATTGTAAATAGAATCTTGATAGGAAGTGGGATGATATTTTAAGATAAATACTTTACTATTATATTTATAATAAATCTATATCCCCTAGGATCCCAATGAATCATACCATAAAATTCATGGTTCTTTTGTAACCTAAATCAGTTATATTTCACAACCACTTATGGAAATGTTTCATATCCGATATCAAGAACCATTCATATTTATTAGTTATAAACTTATCTATGTTCAACATTACTCCTAATAACACCCCAAAAAATGTGATATATTTCATTTAAAATACCATTCAATTTAATTAACATTTTTTGTTTAGAAGTTTTATAAATATAACATCTCGGGGGGTGTTTAGAATATCAAAAAACCCAATTCAAGGATTTAGGGAAACTTTTTCTAAAGAAAATGTTTATATATTATTTAAATCCCCAAAAAATTATAAATGAATTTTGACATGACTATCAGTATGTATATCATATAGTGGATTCATGAACCCCTTAGATTTAATGCAATCTAGTATAAAAATGCTTCTTTAAGAGAATATCCCTAGAATGAAATAGGATGGTCATACTATCAAAAACCATGAAAGGTCTCCAACCAATCAGGTGCCGACCCATTCTAGGGAAAGGACCAAAGGTCGTTCCTTATCCCTACAGGATGGTACAAGTTATCGGGTATCATAAACAAATGACGGAGAAATATTTACCAGAGTTTAGAAACATGAAACAACCAACACAAATAAATAAACTAAATATGAGAATTCATATCCAATCAATTCTTAAACAAAATTCAGAATTGAATTACATTATTTTAAGAAAATACCAAGTGGGACAAAAATAAAAATGAGAATCAAGTCTGACTCAAAAGTCACCACACGACAATGGGGAATTTCCCTCAATCCATCTCCAGAACACCACAACGAAAAAGGAAGCTAACAACTCGAATCAACATATTCAAGGACCTTGACCATACCTGTGTAAAACATTACCTAGTCTATTTACACAAAAACTTGTAATTAGGGTGTGGGCTAAGCCTAATAGGATTCCACCTAAGAAAATATTTCATTCTATAAACATTATAAGACAAAAATCCTACATGTTTTCATTATTAAGAAATGTTATTAATAATTTAAAAGGGGTGCAACTTCAAATAAAAATAGTTTTCAAGAGGGAAACATTAAAGAATGAATATTTTTAAAGAAAACACCCATTATGATGAAAATACCAACCAAAAACACCATATGACGATGATATGTACAATATAACCAATGAGAACTAGTAACGGAAAATACCCCTATGTACTAGCTAACACTGGGACACTTGGTACATCATATCTTAGTTAAATATGGAATAAAAACCACAACGATCTACATTATCATACACTGGACACTAGTATGGAACACACCCATAACCTAGTGGTCTCCTATCAATCATCATTATTTAGTTATTGATGTCATCATCGATCTTTTTATGTGAAACCAGGACAATGCCACTTCCGAATCACAAGAATACTAGTCCTAGTCCACCCACCTAGATACCCGGGCATCCCATTTGTGCCCAATAATGTTCTACATGTTATAAAATATTTCTTTCAAATAAAAAATATATTCCTAGACCATAAAAACACAAAAAACTACCCCAAGCATGTTCCACACCCTCAATATAGTTCATTAAACCCAGTAAATATTTTATAAAACAACTTCAAGAGGTTTTACAAGGCTTTACAAAAAAAATTCATTCAAAAATATATTAATAAGGATAAACAACCAACAATACCATACCAAACCAAAATTTTAATCCCCAACACCATTTAATAAATAAATTTCAAGAATCAAAAAATAACCCAAAATGAACGAACATGGAATAGACCTGTAAAACACCCAATTTCATGTCAAAATGCAACATTAAAATTAAACACTTATTAAATTATACGAAAAATGTTTTTCACTCCACATATAGTAGATTATAAAAATTATAAAAAGGTTAATCAAGAAAGATAAATTCATAATAAATATTAACACAGAGAACCACCTACCTTGAATGTCAAAAACCCCAAAATTTTCATCAAAACTTTACCCACACCACAACTGCACCGAAAGTGAGTGAAAATGAATCCTAATCAATAATATAGAACCAATAAACTCAATATCATACCCTAGGGACGAAAGTTTATATTATAAATTTTTATAACTTCAAGAAGGAGGGAAGAAACCACAGATAGAAGGAAGAAAATAATGAAATACTAACATACATGAAGAATCTTGATGTCCCCCCACCAAAACCCCTTCATGAATGGGTTCCAAGGGAGCATGGGGGATCATATAAGAATTATATGGATGAAATTTTCAAATGGATAAGAATGGGGCACATTTGGTTTAAATTCAAAAGGAAAAAATGGGAATAATTTTTTTATGACCTGGACACTGTGAACAGTTTGTCCGCACAATTTAGTAAACCATGCGGCCTAACCGTATACCTAGTTCTACCAAACAAAAATTTTCAACTATCTCCAAAATTGAAGGTGGGTCCTAGGGGGAAAATAATTTCCAAGAATAGAAGGTAAAACACCTAAAAATAAGGACATATATGTGATAATTACCCCACCATGAAAATGTTCTTCCCCGAAAAGTCAACCTGAAGCTTGATCGGGAAATGAAAATGGATACTCTTTCTCAACCCCTGAATTCTGCTCCCAAGTATCATGCACATCATTCTCATTCTATCAAAGGAACCAGACCAGTGGAATACACATTCCCCAAAGCACCTTCTCTTGGGAATCCACTATTCATACTGACCATTCAAACACTGATAAATCGAGCTCTATTTGTAACTCTTCCCAATTAAATACATTGGACGGATCTCGGTTGTACTTATTCAATTGAGATACATGGAATATTTTGTGGATATATTTCAACTAATAAGGTAAATCTAACCTATATTCCACATTTACAATATTCATGATAATCTCAAAAGGTCTGACATACCTCACTGTTATCTTTCCCGACTTTCCCAGATGGTGATGGCCCAAACAAGAGGTCACCATCAATAATACCAGATCACCCACAGAGAACTCAAGATCTTGGAACCTCTGATCAGCATAAGATTTTTGGTGACTCTGAGATATTAATAACCACTGTCTGATCAACTTGACCATCTCAGGTGTCTCTTGCACAAGGCTCGGCCCAAACAGTGGGGCCTCACCTACCTCATCCCAATATAGGGGGCTGACAAGGCTGACCATAGGGCTCCTCAAAAGGAGTCATTTGAATATAGGATTTATAACTATTATTACATGAAAATTCAACAAATCCCAATGGCTATCCCAAGATCCTCCAAAATCTAAAACACCTGCACAAAGCATGTCCTCTAGTATCTGATTTTTTTTGCTCTGTCTGACCATCCATTTGAGGATGGTATATTGTGATCATCTTAATCTGTGACCCCAAGGAATTCTAAAGGCCTTCCAAAAACAGAAAGGTAAAACAAGTGTCTTTATCTGAGAAAACTACTAATGGTACACCATTTATCCTGACCACTTCCTAAATATAAAATCTTTCCAACTCATCCACTTTAGCTATATCTCAGATCGAAATGTAGTGGGATGATTTGGTTAGAAGATAAATCAATACCTGAATTTAATTATTACCCTAAAGTGTATAAGGTCATCCAACAAAGAAATCCATGGTGACCTTGTTTCACTTCCAGGTAGGAATAGGTAACATATGAATCAAAATAGAGGGCCTTTGATTCTCTTCTTTTACATGCAGATATGTATAGAATATCAACAAAAAATAATACATTTCTCTTCTCATTTCTAGACACCAGAACATCCTACATATGTAAAAATACATTTTAGTAGCTCTAAGATGAATGAACCACTAAGAATGGTGGATATCCTGCATCACCACCTTCCTGAGAGCCAAAAGAACCACTGAAAGGACCTTGAAGCACAAGGTTCCCTTGGGAGATGAAGACAAATCAGAAGACATCTCTCCACCATGAATAAATTTCATAGTCTACTAAAACAGCTCATCACTGGGTTTCTCCCACTGAATAAACTCTAAAATAGAGAGATTCAACTGAACACTCACCAAGAGCGCACCCCCACTATGCTCCTTCATATCCATGTGCATCTAGGAAAAGATCTCTATCAGAATCCACTCATCACCAGGCTTCCTCAAATCCTACACCGATACTTTTATGCTCAAATACTTAGCCACCACATTATCCTTTCCCAGGGTATAAATGATATCAAAGTAGAACCTCTTCAAATACTTGACCAACAACATTTGCTTAGATTAATATCTTTCTATAAGAAGTTGTATGATATGATCTTATAATAAAAGTTGACCTCAAACTTCTCCCCAAAGTTTCTATGACACTAAGTCATCAAAGCATACATCATCTCTGTTATCTAAAAGTCATGGATTGGGTAATTATTTTCATGTGGTCAGATTTGGTGAGATCCATATGCCACTATGCGATCACCCTATATAATAACACACCCGACACCCATTCCTGAAGCATCATGATAAATGACATAGATCTTTCCAGATTCAACAAGATCAACATGAGGGTGGTATTAAACCACTGCTTCAACTCCTCAAATGATAATTGACATTTTGGGTCCCATTCAAACATTACCCCTTTTGGTTGAGTGTAGTCTTGGGTGAAGCAAGTCAAGAGAAATCCTGAACAAACCACTTGTAGTAACCTACCAGGCCTAGGATACTTCTTAACAAAAACTCATTCTTCAGCTGACCCCATGAAATAACTGCACTGATCTTCTTAGGGCCCACCAAAACCCCTGCTTTGAGATGACATGACCCATAAACTTCACTTCCCAGATTGAGAATGTGAATTTGTACAACTTTTCATAAAGTAGATGATCCCACATAGTGATTAACATGATCCGCAAATGATTCTTATTCTCTTCCTTAGATCTCGAGTAAACTAGTATATTGTCCAAAAAAACAAAAAAAATTAGAATCTAGATATTGGGGGAACATCGTATTCATAAGTTTCATAAAAAATAATGGAATGTTGGTCAATCTAAAAAGGCATGACCAAATACTGAAAGTAGTCATACCATCTTTACAGATTTTTATTTGGGATATACGACTATCTCACCCTGGCTTGGTGGTAACCTAAACACAAATCTATTTTGAGAAACAAATTTCCACATTCATCTGATCAAAAAATTAATCAATTATGGGGAAAGGATAACTGTTATTGATGGTTACCTTATTCATCTTCTAGTAATCAATGCACAACCAGAGAGATCTTTTGACCTTATTTGAAAAAGGCACTAGAGAGGCCCAAGGAGAAATGGCCAGTTGAATGAATCCTTTGGGTTCTAAATTTTCCAGTAGTATCTTTAATTCTCTCAAATAGTTGGGGAGCCATATGATACAAGGGAATACATATCGGCTATGTTCCTAGTTCCAAATCAATCAAGAACTCCATGTCCCTCTCCGGGGGAAATCCTAGAAAATCATCTTGAAATACCTCCAGGAACTCATCCACCACATGTGGAAAACCAACCTCATCATAACTACCATATTCCTCTATCTTGAGCGATGATAACTGAAAGAAAATATTTTCTAACCCAAGGAGTGGAGGTCCTGCACGAACCGACAGCGGATCCTATTCACCAATAAAAACATGAGGACTCCCATCAGGTGCCATGAAATTCAACCACCACCTATAGATATATATATGAAATTTAAAGTGAACTATCCAATAATGTTGAGGATTACAAAAAGAAGGTCCATATTCAAGAAAAGTATATTTCATTCCTTCTCAACTCCTGACATGGAAAGCACACATGACAGGAACCTAAGACCTTTCTCATTCTTCTTACCCAACAAGGTCACCAACTCCATCGTAAAAGAAAACAACTCTATTTTCAAATTTAGTAGACTCAAAAGACATGTAGAGATAAAAGAAATAGAATAAAAATTATCAAATAGAATGAATTCAAAATAAGATACAATCAAAATGGTACCTCAAACTATCGAAGGCCCTGCATCCGATCTCATGGGTGTATGGTCCACAACATGAAGATGACTTCTCTCTATATTAGAATGACTATTCACTTGTGGATCATTCCTGAACTGGTTCTTCCTATAATATGATATAACCCTACTTCCACAACTACCAAACTATGATCCCACCATCCTGTTCATATTTGGCTGAACTGATACTCCCATGGAAGCCACAGATCATTCCATACTCAAGTATGGTCGCATCACTAGGGTAAAGCGCTGCATGTGACCCATAACTCCACATTGATAATAATGAATAAGAGGAGAGGTATATGTAGGTCATATGTGTCCTTCCTTCCCGCACTAGTGTTACACCACATACCATACGTCAGAAGATACTGATGAATACTTCTTAGAAGGATGGCCTGATCCACCACCTCCTTTCATCCCCTACTCATGTACTTTCCAGTTTTTGTCTGAAGAGTATCCACTTCCCATAGCAGAAACCACTCTAGAAAACCTATTTTTTTCTGATCAATCATGACCATAAAATCATGATCAAACACCTCATCATAGGTTTCAAACTTTAAGAAGAAGACCTGAGAGTAAATTTATGGTCGTAGTCCCTTCTCAGACATTTAATCTTTCATAGATTCATTAGAAACAATATCAGCAGTGTACCACACTATCTTAGAAAAACAGTTAGCACATTCCATCACAGACTGATCTACCATTGAAAGGTGCATGAATTCCTAGGATCTTACATAGGATAGGACCTTCATACAATACTTCTAATTAAATATGGTCTTAAAATCCTTCTATCTCATTTTCTCATTCTTCCTAGCCCTAATCCCTGATTCCCACCACTTGCGACTGGGACCTTCTAGCGGAGGGAAGTCAGATTTCACCCTGAAAACCTTAGGTGTGTCAAGGAATTCGAAAATTCACTCTATCTTCTCAATCCACTCCTTGGCTTCCTAAGGATCTATGATACCTCTGAATGTAGGAGGCTTGTTCTTTAGAAACTTTTGGGCTTTATCCTTCCTTAGACTAGGTTCATATTCTCTAAACGGAGATGGAGTAGGATCCACTCCCAGGCCCATATACTGGATAGACTAGACCATAGCTCTTACCAATGTATGATCATGCAGTGAGGGAGAAATCTCTCTCACTTCCTCCTATGGGAGCATGGGAGCTTTCTAGGGAGGCATGTTGTTACAAAAAGCAAAAGTCACAAGGAAAATATTTAGAACAATAGTTCTGAAAAATTTCAGCAATAATGTCAAATATAAATAAATCAAACTCATCAACATAATGAAATAAATGACTACTTCACCCCCATACAATGCCTATGTGCAGTATGAAACCCACCCATCCAACCTGAAAGAGAAGATAAAAAAATCACCACATCCCATAGTGACTCGATGTCTATAATGAGAGGTTTGGGATAGGAACCCTAATCAAATGCAGAACTCAAAGCCCTGACATTCATAGCGCTTATCTAACCAGACTCATCCCAAATAATATGAACCAAAGATCTTAACCATCCTTTGATACCATTTGTTTCATTAACCAAGAAGGGTCTCCCACCAGACTCGTGCCCAAAACGGTTCATGGCAAGGCTCTAAGGGTATTCCCTATCCCCACAGGCTGGAACAAGTTCCCAAGTATCATAAAAAACTATTTGGAAATGATTTACCTATGTCTAGACATATTAAACAACCGAATGTAATAAATAAACCGAATATGAAAATTCCAAACCAAAATATCCTTAAAAAAAATTCAAAATTTAATTACGTAGTTTTAATAAAATCCCCATAAAGACAACACTAAAAATGAGAAGATATTATGACTCAAAAATCACCACATAAAAAGGGGTGATCACCCTCAAGCCATCTCCACAACACTGTAATGAGAAAGGAAGCTAACAACCCGAACCACCATCTCCAAGGACCTTTCAATTACCTGTGTCAAACAAAAACAAGTCTACTAACACA
This sequence comes from Viscum album, assembly GCA_963277665.1. Classification (NCBI taxonomy): domain Eukaryota; kingdom Viridiplantae; phylum Streptophyta; class Magnoliopsida; order Santalales; family Viscaceae; genus Viscum; species Viscum album. The sequence continues at coordinate 1,887,860,714 of OY728132.1, forward strand.
CAAAGGTGTAAGTAGGGTGTGAGCTTAATCCCAATAGGATGAAACTCCAGAAAATATTCCATGCTATAAACATTTTAAGACAAAAGGCTTTCAATTTTTCATTGACATGAAATGATAGTAAAAAATTTTAAAGGGATGAAATTCAAATAAAAATAGTTTTTAGGAGGGAAAATTTGAAGAAAAAATAATTTTAAAGAAATCATACATGCTTCTAAAAGTACTAATCAAACACACAATATTCTAAAGGCATGTACAATATAACCAATGAGCACTAGTAACATGAAATAACCCTAGGCACTAACTAACAATGGGACCCTAGGTACATCGTATCTTAGTGAAATGTGGCACATGAACCACAATGAATTACATTCTCTTACTCAATACACTAGTAGGAAACACACCCATAACCTATTAGTATATAATCAATCATTAATATTTAGTTATTGTTTTCATCATTGATCTTGATAAGTGAAACTAGGATAAGTCCACTTCCGAATCTTTATCATACTAGTCCTAGTCTTCCCAACTAGATATAAAGCCATCCCATTTGTACTCAATCAAGTTAAACATGTTATAAAATATAATTTTCACCTAAAAACTCCAATTCTAAATCATACAAACACAAAAATGTACCCAAAACATGCTCCACACCCTCAATATAGTTCATTAAACCCCATGAAAAATTTATGAAACAACTTCAAGAGGTGTTACAAACATTTACACAAAAAATACATTCAAAAATAATCTTTTAAGGACAAACAACTAATAGTACCATACCAAACTAGAATTATCATCCCTAGTACCACTTAATAAAATGATTTCAATATTCATAAAATAACCAAAAATTATACAACATAGAATACAAATGGAAAACACTTAATTCCAAGTCAAAATGACACTTTAAAATTCAACACTTAATCAATGCTAACTAAAATGTGTTTCACACCACACACAATAAATGATAAAAATTCTAAATATTTTAATCACGTAAGATAAATTCATCAATGAATTTTTACACATTGAAACACTTACATTGAAATTCAAAACCCTATTTTTTATGAAACTTTACCTACACCACAACCACACCACAAGAGAGTTAAAATGCACCCTAATAAAGATTATTAAACCAATAAACTCATTATTAATCCATAGGGACAAAACCCTAGCTATTAGAATTTTATAACCTCAAGAAGGAGGGAAGAAACCCTAGAGAGAAGGAAGAAAACAAAGAAATATTCACTTACTTGATGAATCTTGATGCTTCCCCCACCAAAACCTCTTCAACAATGGGTTACAAGAGAGATTGAGGGAGAATATAATCCTTATATGGATAAAATAGTCAAATTAGGGAAGAAAGGGGCGCATTAGGTTTAATTACTAAAGGGGGAAATGGAAATAACATTTTTATGACTTGGACACTGTGCACGGTTTGTCCATAAGTCATAGTAAACCGTGTAGAATAACTGTGCATCCAGTTCTATCCACCCAAAAATTTCCATTTATCTCTAAAATTCTAGGGGGGGACCTAGGGGTAAAATATATGCCAAAAATAGCAGAGAAAATACATGAAAATAAGGACACAAATGTGACATGTGTTGAATCAAAATAAATAAATCAATGTTAGGAAAGGTGTGGGTTATCCTCTCAGACAATCTATTCTATTATGGGGTTTCAGGATGGGTGATTTGTGAAACAATTTCACAATATATTATATGATCAGTAAATTCCTTACATAAGTATTCACCACCAAAATATGATTAAAGAATATTAATACTTTTTTATAGTTCACTATGTACTTAGTTTTTAAAATCTTAGATATTTTAAATGGTTTATCTATTGCACCGCATATGATATACATAACCATACTAACTGAATTCATCAATAAAGGTTATGGAGTACCTACACCCAACACTTTTTTGCGTAGTCTCTAGTTCACACCCATCAATAATTATTAGGTCTAGTCCTCTATTATTTTCAATTAAATGATTCTTTATTTGTTTTCCATAACAAATAAAATTCACAATTATAGAAAAATTCAAAATTGAATGATTCCACCAATCTATTTCTATGGAGTATTTGTATGTGTTTCTCATTTATATTCTTAAGGTGGCTATGACATCGATGAGTGGTGTTAGAATTATTTTTTAAATTTTAATAATGAATGTTATATACTATAATATCCATATACATAATTTATAATCCATCCATTATATATCTAATTCAATAAAATATTTCATTCATATAGATAGATCAACTTTTGTTCTTAATAATGAAAAAAACATTTCTCATCCAAACACGATAAAAAAATTAAATTTGTTTCTTTAGTCAAAATATTATTATAGTTTTCTATTTCTAATAATAATCCACTAGGTACAATGATGTTATAATATGCTGAATTATAATATAAAAAATCTTTAACTACTGATAATACATAAATGTAGTTTTCATTTAATCAATTCTCTCATATTTTTGAATATCAGTACACCAATATAAAAGTGTGATGAAAACCTAATATCTAATACCCATGAGTTAGGATTAGAGAAATTAATTTCTATAACATTCATATACCTAATAATAAAATGAATCTCCTTGATAACTATTCTCAACATTAGATACCAAATTTTTAAAGTCTATGTCCATCCTACAAGATATCAAAAAAATGATGATCAGGATGAATGACATTATCTATTAAAATACATATCTTTAGTTGAGTATTACGTTTAATATTAATTTTGTAAAGAATTTTATTGAACATAATACCACTAAAATGATATCCCCATGAATTATATAGATTAAGTGGTTTGATATCCATATTTTATTATGACATAACCTAACTAAGCTCTCAACTTATTCCATGAATATATATAGAATCCAATTATGTCTAAAATATCACATTTTATTCTTAGATATATCTCTATGATGGATCCCCCCATGAACCTGTTGAACATTTTACGATTCTCAATCCACCCAATGATATCTAACAAACTCACCTCATATGCAGAAACAATAAGAGAGAAAACCGTAAATAATATTTAAAGGGTTTGGAACGAAGACCAAGTCCTTTCCATGTTGGTTAGACATCCCAACATGGATTCTCCACTATAATCTTATCATCAATTAAAATGTATTTAGTGAAATTATTTTACAAACCATAGTAATCAGTCCTCTAGTTTTCCCTTATTATACACCCCATCCACAAACTCTTCTACATATGTTAGTTAAACACCACAAATTTCCTCTTCCTTTCATGATTAGTTATACACCCTAGCGACATGAATCTTTAGAAACATGTTAGACTTCCAGGTCACAAGCTCCTCTTATTGAATGCGATCTCCTATAGAAATATCTCAATGTGCTCCTAACTTCTTCTATTCAATTTGGGAAATGATATACATCCTTTAATAGACGAATCATCAAGTCTATTTGGATAAATATTCACGAACATAAATACCCTCTTGCATAGGTATGTTGATCTTGTCTAGGTTCTTATGATCTGCAATGAGTTTTTATATACTTCTTAGTCAAATGATTGGGTAGTTATGTTTTTAGATTATTTATGTTACCTACCATTACTATGATAATATTTCATACAAATATAAACATAAAAAACAAAGAATAATTTTTATTTGAATTCGCAACTCAATCCATGAATGCATTTCATAAATCACGGTGGGTAAACATTACACATAACCATTTTTACTCGCTATATTATGTTCCTTTTTTCAATATATTTTTTATCACACTTTGTACAATGTTGTATCTTTTTCACCAACTATTTTATGAAAGTGGATTGATTTTCCAATGCATAGAATATTTAGTGAAGCTATGTGTAGGTGTTAGTAGTCATGTTATCCTTCTTCTTCCTTTGAAATAAGCCTTTCTTCTATAAAGAAACTAGAATAAGTACATGGTGTCTTATATTTTCCTTAATTCATGTATATTGGTTGTGTTATTTAACTAATAAGTAGCATAACCCTCCTACCTTTTTATATTTATGCAATGGATGAGCACAAAATAAACTCAAGTATGAAGTAATCCTTCATGAAGATCCGATAATGTTACCATCTTTAGTTTATCATGTATACATGAGTAAAATCTCTCTCCTACTTCATTTTTCTATGAAAAACATGTTTTAATACTTATCTATATAGTAGAGGGGGCTCATGGTGCTTTTTTTCTTCATTAAAACTAGATTTCTCATAAATAAATCATTTAATAGTTCTGAATCCTTGCCATTGACTTTGTATTTATAAAGAAATCCACCACTATATGTCTGAGAATTTTTTTGATGGAATCTCCAAATAAAATCAAACATATCACATAATGTAATATAATATTTCAAAACAATGAAAATAATGATATATTTTTATAAGTTTCAAATTCAACATGACATTGAACTTTGTGGCATTGAATAACTATATATCACCCTCAGGGAGGAACATACATTATTGTGAAAATAATTTCACGCTTCATCATTTTAGAACAAAAAACTCATTCATGCTTTGAATGCATTAATGAAACATTGTAAATCTTATTATATTCTAATGGTATCATGTTATTTGATCCGATGAATTCATAAAAATAATATCATGTAGAAATGAATGTTCATGGACTAATTGTTTCAAAATATTTAACAATCGATATTGGCTCGATGATGTAATTTTCGACATGAAAAAATCAAATAGTAGAACCCCTATAGCTTTATGGATAAATACAATAATGTTCCAATGATAAAATGAATTTTACTAAAATGATAATATGGAATATTTTATATGAATAACATTTTGAACACATGGAAAATTTCCCACATCTGTGAACCCTATATTGAATTTCCATTAGTCTTGGATCTTCTTAATAGATAGTCCATCATCCCCATAACCACTGTACCGAGGTTAGATCCCAAAAATATTTCACACCCCCCAATCACGAGTTGCACCTTCCTATCAAATCCTACTGGAACACATGCATGCACTCTCACCCATGAATTCTTACCCACCTTTAAGGACCAACCACATGTTGTCTACCTCCACTACTCTCGATCCTCCAATGCCCACTATTTTGATGGTTATGGTTGATCAGGTTACCACATAATAATTGGATGGGTGTGGTCGTATGGTTAGCCCATGGTGGTTAGTTTTTTTATAAAATCTAAATCCATACTTATTAAAATAAATACTAAGTGAAAAATAAAAAAAATCACGGCCACTCTATAAAATACCTTATATGAAAAACTCATCAAAAATATTATCAATACTTCTTTACGTATGATATTCAATGAACTTTCCACCCTTTAATTTTTTTCATTTTTTAAATAATGTTCTCTTTCAAACAATCATTAACACATGTTTTAAACAATAATATCAGATCTACAACCATATGAATTTAAACAAAAATGAATTTTCAATCATGAAATTCAATACCACTATATCTTGAATATTAAAAAAAAGAATACATTTAATCCAGTAGATTACTAAAACTGATATAATTAGACGCATTATGAATAAGGATATCCAATGTTGACACATGAATCCAAAAAAACCGTATTGCAATGAATCAATGTGGGGTATAACCAAGGTGATCAATGTTGTCCATAAATTATTCATCTTGTGATATAATGCTCAAAAAAATAACAACTCATATTTGGATCTGGTCAAGATAAACTTTTCAAGGAATACATTATGGACTAAACATATCACAACAATAATAGAAAAAGCATCAAGAGAAAAATGATAGAGTCCCCCTTTTTATTTCAATATCAATCCCCTTTCATTTTAATTATCAAATAATTCAAAGTAGGGATATTAAAGGGGTTTTCATACCACATATTCTAATTTTAAAAAACTATTTAGAATTTACACATTCACATTATAATGAATATTTAATATCTTTAGGTCATTAATTCCCCCTAAGGGGTATCACCCATCTACATCAATTCCCTATACAAATGAATTAAAACATATAGAAAAGGGAATAAGAAGATACCTCTTACATTCCTATAAAGTATAACTAAGGTTGAGATTTTTCTCTCAACCTAGACTTATTTTTATTCCAAAGTCATCAATTATTTTCCTTCTAAATAGGATTAATAGGAATACTACTTATTATTTCCTCTTGAACTGATTATTTGTATAAATCATTTTTCTTCACTATAGATGTTAAGGAAATTTCATTTCCATTTTCTTTCCATATCCTTTCTATGATCTCTTCATAGAAAGATAATATTGACATAAAAGTCATAATTCCATTCCTAATTTGTCTTCACCATTCACAAAAATTACTTTGAATCATCATGTCACCACTTATTGAAGACCCCTCTTTTATTTTTAGAATATTATTTATGGAAATATTCTCATAAGTTACTATTTATTCATATCTAGACACAAATTTTCCTTTAGATTTAGTTTCAATCTCCTCTTTATACATTATCTTAGACATCTCCAACTAGTATGTCCAGATCTCCAATAATTCTTTATTGACACGCATAACTTCATTGAGATTCATGTATATCCTTTTAAAAGGAATAATATTACATAACTCTTACTTTTTTAGAATTTTAAATTTTATCCCATTCCATAATATATGGAATCACTTCTAGTAGTCCAGTAATGAATTCAACGTCTTTGTGTCCCTCCTTCTCACATCTACCAAAAATATTCTCCAAGTATTCATTTATGTTTTGTGTTGGTAGCTTTGGTTAATTTTTTTTCAAAAAACTATTTCATTAATATCCTTTTCCCATATTCTAACCATAACTCCCCCTTGATTCATCCATAAATTAAAATAATGACATGTTATACCAAAAATAGTTGGATTAATGTTCATACCTTCCAGGAAATCACATGAATCCTCAGATCCTAGATTATCCACCATGACAATTAGTCTATTTATACACTTGTTGTTATTGTAATTCTTCAAATTGAGCTTTATATTTCCTAGGGGAGCATATTCTATTGACATATTTCTATCTCCCTTTTAAATAATAGTGTGTATCAAGATAATATTCTTCGTCAATGTTAGTTTATTTTTTATATATACCAACACAATTAAAAAATGAAATTTATTTAAGAAAGATTAGGGGATTATTTAGTTCTACAGGTTAGACTCTTTAACAAGCTAACTTGGGATGATTCTCACTTAACAAAAATGGACTTACTAAAGACTTATCTAAATTTATTTTGATCATTTTTAAAAATAATACACATTGATTGTTTCTCACCTAGTTATTCTTCCATTGAAGCTTGATTCTATTTAAGATCATTGATAATCATTTCTTATTCATCTTCTATAAATTTTTTTTACTCATATCATCATCCAAAGATACTTATTTATTTACTAGTTAATTATTTTCATTAGTAGCCTTATTATTCTCCTTCAGAAATGTCTTCTTGTATTTTTAGATTATTGTAATATACTCAATAAATTCTTCTAACTCACCTTTCAATTTCTATTATAGCGTTGTTAATTATTATTTATCATTATCATTTATTGATAAATCAAATCCAATTTGAACCTTAGTGATAAAAATAAGCTTTTCTTCATATAATCTACTTGATGATGAATCATCTTTCATATTTTTTCTCATCAAATTTCTATTTCTTCTAATTTAAAGATTACTTTCCTTCTATCCTCTTTCTATACTAAAAATTTTCATCTCCATATCATATTTATATTCCTTATACTTATTATTTGAAAAATGTTGGGAAAAATATTCAATTCCATCAAAATTCCATCACTTTAGTGAGGGTTGTACATACCCTTCCCATTTAACATTTTTATTGTTCTTGATATATGTTCATTGATTCCATTAAGATATTTATCTCTCTGAGCATAAGAATCACTTGTTTCTACAACCTGTTCTAACTTAACTTTTCTTTTTCTCATGGATTCAATTTCAATTTAATATTTTCCCCTTCTACTTAATGGTAGGTTCCTTTCTCATCTCATAAGAACCAATTAAATTTTCTAAATCATATACTATCAAGTCTTATCTTTCATATAGGGATGATATTTATGGATCAAACTGTTCTATAAAATTCCTCATTTTCTTTTCAACAATTATTGATTCATCCAAATTCTCACCAAATTCTCAAATGGTACTGATTATAAAATTTAACATGGTGAAATAGACTTAAAAATTTTAATCATAATTCATTTTTATGACCCCAAATTGGCTCCTCCAAACATTCAGTTTGGATTCCATGACATTAAAATTATCTTCATAATAGCTTCTATATTTTTTCAATATCTTTTAGTCAGTCTAGAGACTCGTGAATTTTGTGTAGAAAATTTCTGATAGAGACCTCAAGATGGAATTTTAAGCCTTAAAATGTAACTAAATATTTATCGTATAATATTGAGTCATAGTAGCATAATAAAAAATGGGTGTAAACCCCACAATTGATGCATATCACACATCCAAGACAATTGATATAAGTTAGGGTAGTGTCCTTTTACTCAAGATATGATAATTCTTCCCATATAAAGTGGGATAATGTTAAATATTGATTATGTTAAGATTATCTATGTATATAAATTCTTCTTAGATATTTAGAGACAGTCTTGATATAATAAATCTTATAGAGCCCTAGTCTGGATTCCCATGGGGGGGGGTGAATCAGTGGTATTATTTTATGAATTATCTTATTTTAATTTATCAACTTGAACATATTAATATTATTGATCCACTTAATAATATATAAAATCCTCACCTTGTGTGGATAAATAATAAGGGAGAAAAATATTCATAAGGTTATGTATTAATACCTACTCATTTCTATGTTAGTTAGATATCCCAATATGGATTATCCACTGTAATATTATCATCAATTACAATGGATTAGGTAGAAATAGGTTATAAACCCCAGTAACAGATCCTTTAGTTGATCCAGTTCTATACCCCATCCACCAACTCTTATGACTTGATAGGTTAAACACCCCAAATGAACTCTTCTTACCTCTAATAGTTACACTCCCCCACTATGACACACTTTAGTAATATATTAGACACCATAGTCATAAGAACCTATTCTTGAACTTGAACTTATTTTATAAATATCTCTTTGTTACATTGAATTCATCAGTTCCACTTTTTAAATGATCTCTTTTTAAAAATAGGAGAATCAATACTTTTATTTATGTAAAACATTAAGAACTCCAACAACCACTTGCACAAGTATATTGGTCTTGATTAATTTATTCTAATATTTAATGAGTGATACCCATTAGTTATTTTAAAGAACTATGCCCCAAATAATCATTGAATTTATTAAATTCGAAAACTAGATGCCTAGATTACTAAAAAGAAACATGAGGGAACACTTTTTAAATACTATTAAAAGATTCTTATATAAGAATAATTTATTCCTTCACATATTATCCAGTCTTCTCAAATATCCATAATATGTTCCAAAATTCATTGTGATACCTTTTAAACAACTCAAACTAATCTTATAATCATGATCATAAGACTTTATTTTTTTATCTCATGTGTGAATATTCACTTCTATTTTCTTCCTTAATTATACATAATGTCCTTTAATATCTATCATGATTCTACATGACCTCCTTAAGATCCTTTTCTCACATTTATCCTCATTGTTCGTTAATTTTCTTCATTGTCTAAGTGATATTCATGAGATATATCATTCTCTATATAAATAATAGGGATATGTCTTCAAGAATATATACAACACCAATTAATGTGTCATGAAATCTTCAATAAGGGTATAGTACTTATACAACTCCCTTAGAAGTTTATTCCACCACACCTGCAATTTAGATAGATTTTGTATGAGATCTATATCTGTTATTAAGAATGTATTCTTATGGGTAATGGATTATTCTTTTATAATTAGAATAAGTTACATGATCAAAATTTTCCTCTGTACTGATTTTGATTCTCAATACTCAAAGATTTCTTCATGTGCTAGTCAAGGCATGTCACAAAGTCCAGAAACGTTTTAATTTACACATATACCATAAAATAAATTTCCATAGTAATCCTAAATATGATTATATAATCTCAAATGATATTATTAATCAAATATATCACATTATCTCATATTCATTGTGATCTATGTCAAACTTTAACCCTTAATGTTTAACACAAACACATCAACCAAACTCTACGAGGGAAAAATTCAATAATATATATTTTCTTCATGATAGACATGAGAAATTCAATATTTATATGCACTACAATATAATATATGTATTTTGAGTCTTTCATGATTCTTCATTAAAAAAATATAATATGAAATTAATATACATTATTTATTAAATGAACATGAAGTAGTCGGGAGTTCGCCTAGTGGTTATGGTAGCCCCATAATCTTTCATGAATTCCAAGATCAATTCATAGAGGCCCATAATTTAGGAGTTTAACTTAGTGGGGGTGTTTTCTTCTTAAATGATTTGGAAGAGGGACCCCAATGGATTTGGTGGGATCATCATAATTGGTGTCAATGATAAACCCCAATTTAGAAGGCACCTAAGAATCAATAGGTAGGTGGATCGGAAAAAAGGCCACAATGACGATGGGTGAGAGGTATCATCATCATTGGAAGACCAAAGGTAGAAATTTTGGTTGGAGTTACAATGATGGTGGGTTGGATCAACAATTTAGGGTCCACAATGGTGGTAGGAATGTGGAGGTGAGGCACGATTATGCAAAAGATTTGGTACTCTAGGTGTGGGTCATGCTCAGGTAAACCAAATATTAGAACATTCCAAAGGTTTCAGTCCCAAACATGGAAATGATATCATGATGAAACCACTAGTAGAGCTAACCATATTTTTAATGAAGATAAGGTGTAAATTCCACTATTAATACTGGGAAATATTCATTTCTATATGGGTAAATTATAACTAGTCAATTTTTAGGATGGTATATTTAGAGAATCATGTAAAAAATAGAAGTTAGGGAAGGGGTTGTGATGTGTGTCTAATCTTTGGGATATTGGGTCATGTTCTAGGTCATATTTTTATAGGCACTTGGGTAATTAAAGGGTTCCATATCAACCTAGTTAAATGGGGGGGGGGGGGTTATCCCAAACTAAAAAAATTCTAGGATTTTGGGATTAGGTGGTACAAATTCATAACATTATCAATATTCCCTACTGTGTTTTTTTAAACAGAATCATTATGAATCATCAATATTAAAAAACTCATTAGTTTATGAGACTTTATGGAGAAACTTTAATATTTTTTTATAAACACATAGAAATAAATATCCATTTTCATAAAATGATAGTTTTTTTTTGAATTTTAGTGATGCCAATTTGGATTTATGTGTCTCTTACACACCTAAAACCATAATCCAAAAGAAAACCATGTATTATCTGATTGGAATTACACCTCAGTATCTTCTTATTAATAGGTATGATAATTTAATACCCATTTTAAGAGGTCTAAATATTTAGTTTGATAGGGTCATGATAAATTTCTCCCCATGCATATTTACTCACTTTTTAACATAATAAATATCAGAGTCTTTCTCTCCTTTTTATTCCACCTATTATTAATATAATAGAGATAAATAAAAGAGAGAAAATCATTACAATTTTGAGGGGTAATAATTTTCATGACCATATTTTAACAATAAAAACTCTTAATACTCATCAAATAAATATTTAGAGAATCAGAATAATTTAATACTTATAGATAGAAAAAGAAATTTTCCACTCTAATTCTAAAGGAGCAGTATTTTTATAAGAAAAAAGTATCCTTTCATCAATAATATGTAAATTCCATAATTCATACTCCATTAAAAAAATAACATTTTAAAATACCTCTTTAATTTTTATAATAATCTTCACCTTTCATGCCAAAACATCATCGATCAATTCAAACATAAATAATGGAAAAGGGTTGGAGAAATTATAATTTTGTTTTTGAAAGGAGGATATTTCCCACTAATAAGAAACATGGATTAAAAGTATTTATTGATTTTACTTCAATCCATTTAAATATTTTTTTCATTTCTTGTGATTAAGTTCCTACTTTTATTTCATGGGCACAAAAATAGATTGTTGGTTTTCTCCCATATCTATTTTAGTAACTACCTTTATCCCTTTCATACAATTATAATTTTGTAATTCTTTTATGGTTATCTCTATGTTTAGGGTAGTATGATTATTAAAATATGATTTAATAAATTAAAATACACATTAAATATCTCTCCATTTCATATTCAATGTGGATTAAGAATGTTAATACATAAAATAAGTGTCAATGATTCTTTGAGTGATCAAATTATCCTTGTCCTTGTAATATTCTCAGTGTTTTGAAATATCCTCTAATTTTTATCAACCAAATTTGGAATGAAATAATTATTACTCAACTAATTATGAGTATTACATACAATATTTATCTTTAATTTAACTAGTATCCATGTCACGAAATTTTTGGTTGTGTTTCCCAAATTTTTTCAACAATCATAAGTGTTCTCAATTGTACTAGGATTAGTATGCACTTTCTCTTTCACATTTTACTCTTTTCCTATATCATTATTTTTATATTTCACCACTAAATATTTTTATAATTTTTCCTCAATTTTTTATAGAGAAATCAAACTATAGTGAACACTCTTGCATCTTTGGTTCCACCATAAAAAATGTGTTTCTATCAGATTGGAATAGTTTATTTCCTCATTTTTGATTCCCTATAACAACATCATCCTTTATCCTAAATGAGTATTTTTATAGTCTATTTTTATTATGGAAGAGTCCTCCCTAGAATATTTCCTATTCTCCTTTAGTAAGAAGTTTTTTCATCCTTAAGTTATGTTCTTCTATAGCTCCTGATAAAAATTGATGCGTCTTTTCAAAGATGATATCTCTATATTTTGAAACCATTTAACCTTTGGTTTATTATTTACTTGGGTGTATGAATTGGAATCAATACCACTCACATGAAGAATATTTCTATTATTTTGACTATGGAAAGCCTTTTGGAATGTTTCTCCATTTTAAATACTTTACTTACTTCACTTAGATATCCTCTTGGTTTTTGAAACCAATAAAAACATCCATTCATCACTTGTTATTTATCAGCAAGATCTTAATATAATATAGGCATGAAAATTCCATGAGCCTCTAAATCCAAACGATTTGAATTTATTCAATTTATCTCCACCTATACATGGTTATCTAATTTTTTTACATAATATCAAGCTAAAATGATCTTACGCTACTTAATATATTCCTATAATCCTTCAATGATGTATTATTGAGTTATCAATTAATATTTAGAGGAATTATATTTATCTTAAACATATATGTTTTATCTAATAATGAATATATATATATATATATACTTGAGTCAAACAAAAAAAATTTACTTGTGAATTTAAATCTCGTTATGATGATTATTTTTTTCTTACTCAATAACAATATAGATTTCCAAAACAACTACATGAGAGTTTATTGTGGTTCCCATACTCATTATAAATTTATACTCCTCCATTTTCCTTTTATTCCTCAACATCATGTTGTTTATAGACATTACCACACTATTAATAAAATTATATGATATACTGGTTGAAAACTCCATAAAATTTCACATCATGTTGTAAGGGATAACATAATAATTCCTCAGAAAAGAAAAGATTAAACCGTAAGAACAATATATCTATGGCAATGAATACATCTGATCAAATCCTCGAAAGAAAATCTAGTTTAAAACTCAATTATTTTTTTGAAATCATTCGATGAAAGCATATATCAAGTAGACTATGCACTATATTGATTAAATCTCATACTAAGAGATGATAAAAAATTATTTTAACACTCACGATCAATATGGGAATACCTGTAAACTTTACATAAAATATCAAATTTAATTCTAATTGTTTGATACTAGAGATCCATATAAAAAATAAATTTTTTGATCCATCAGAAAAACCTACTATGATACTAAATTTTCAGCAACATTGGAGAAGATTGTTTAATCCACATGTGAGAACTGGGATCCAATTATAATTATGAATCCCAAAAGAGAGATTTATGAGGAGAGAATCAAGGGTTGAAGTTGAATAAATTTTTTTCTCATTTTATCCATTTCAAGACCATTTTACCACATTCCCAATTAATATAGATACCTTATGATGGTAAAAACAATGACAATAATGATATTCAAAGTTATGAGATATCTATAAAGTAAAACGCATGACCTGAGGATTACAATGTTCACATCACTCTTGTTATCGAGTGGTTATGTCATTGTTGTTTATTGGTTTTCATCCGACTATCCACTTGAACATATTTATTATCAATGTTTAATCTATACACTATGGAGTAGGATGATATCCCTAAACACATATAATAATTCTAAAAACAATTACATGGTACGTAAATCTTCAATAAGTTTATCTATAGTGTGTGCAGTCATTCTGCTATCTTCCTAAAGTACCTCAATTAAAATAGTTTTTTATGTATTATTATTATATCAAGCATGACACAACTATCTTCACATATCATTCTCATTGTTATCATAATGAGTATCTCATAAATATGTTCTCATTGGATGGGTATATATTTTCCCAACAGTTGGCATGACCTATTTATTGAGTTGTATTATACCTTTATATCTCCAGTAATGATCACAATTGATATATGCTTCCCAAATATCCTCATACTCCTCTAAATTCATTTTTCTTTTATTTTTAGGAGGAAATTTATGATTTAGTAGGAAACCTTAAAATACTTACACAAATTACTAAAAAAGAAAAACAATAAAATTATGATAATTTTGAAAAATTTATCAAATAATTCTAAAACACAAACTCGAAGGTTGAGACTAGTACTTCTAAGATAAATCCCTGATGTATAGGTTGACTCAGAGGTTATCTTTAATTTATGAGGAAATGAAGTCTAGAGTCATTAGGTATTCATTATAATAGATTAAATCATATTGAAATTATTTAAATATAGAACCATGTTCTTCTATTTGTTATATCTATTAAATATCAAGTCATATTAATCTTATAAGCTACTGAGGTGTCCCAATTAAAGTACTTGTTTCATCTCTAAATGATATGGTGTATGATATTGAGATATTATTGAATTAAACAGATCATGAAATGATGGTTATTATCATTATAGAATATAGAATATCATATTTTTATAATATTTTTCATAGTGTGAAACTTAGATCCAAAATTATTTTTTAAAATATATCCCTAGATCCATTAAATTTATTAAAAATAGTGGTTTGATTAGATTAATTATGAAACAATCTTTATATTATCTCATATATGATTCTTGTAGGTTATGGATGACCATATGATTTATGGTGTGAGTATTTTATCCTCTAAAAAACCATAAAGAATATTTTCATAGCCATGTGACATGTAGCATGAACACCTTGAGTGAGGTATAATGAATTTTTCCACAGAGTGAAAATATTATACTCCCCTGGTATTTTATTATGAAAAATATCTAGTGGAACAATAATTATCAACTTTTTAAAATAGAAATTCATCAAAAAATCCATGTATTTGTTTAAAATACATTCCTAAACATGTTATTCCTCTAAAAAAAATTCACAACTCAGGCTATCATTTCATTATTGATAAAGAATAATATATCCATTACTATATTTTATAGTCTTATCCAACATCTATAATATGCTCCAATAATCATTATAAAGCCTTCATTACAAAAAAAACATCTTCTAATAATGTGATTCATTCTTTATTATTTTGAAACACAAGTTTGAATCTGATCTTTTTTTCATTCCTTAAGAACTCATAATATCCTATAATATTCCCTCAAATCATTTTTTTTATTTTCCAAATAATCACTTTTAATTGTTTAGTCATAAATCTCACATAATAAAAAAATAAAAAACATGGAATTAAACTACATAGGGTTTTTCTCATATGGTTTGATTTTATTTGTTTTCAATATGCATTCGTTGATGTAATGTGGTGATACATGGAGGATTATTAGGGATATATTGTCAAAATTATTTGTGACATATTTTATGAAATTATTAATTCATAAATACATGTCCTAATGGTTTTTATATAATTAACATTATTTAAAATATAACGACATAGTGAAGGTGATATGTTATAAGAAGGCTGTGAAAAAATATTTTTTTTGCATGAAGAATATTTGATGTGAACTTTTTAGAATAATTAAAGATAAAAAGAAGAAGAATATCTGAGAAGAATCCTACAATTTTGATCATATTTTGTATTAGAATTTATATGATGCATTTGATAAAAATAGTTAACTATTTATAATATGGGTTTAATTAAAAAATGGTTCAAGCCATATGTTTTTGTTAAAACATTCCAAGACAATCCCAGGACAAGCTTGAGGGTATCCTAGACCTAACTAGAAGTGGTGGAGTATATAGGCGGATAATCCTATGCATAAGTAGAATTGGTAGAATACAAATTGGTGTGTAAATTGATAGAATAGTACACACGTGGTGGTGTGTATAGTGGGAAGTGTGTGTGAGTGTATAAGGAGTTTACTTGAGTGTCATAGATAGGAAGTATATAGTATGTAGAATATTATTATGTGATAAAAAATCAAGTTTTGAATCAATGTTAGTTCCAAGGGATTATTCAATTATCAATAAATATTAAAACATACCTAAATAATGAGATTACTCCATGTTTACCACCTTCACAGTCATGCTTGATGGTTTTATGCACGTGAGTTTGTATGTTAGGGTTGACAGACCGACCATATTTGTGTTCAACTCTAACTATATTGAACGCATGAGTTATAAGAAATGGAAATTATTGGATCAACTATTCCAACTTAACACATGACAGTTTCATGGTTGAACATAAGGAATCACCTGTATGGTAGATTGACCAAATGCATAAATGAAATGACATAATATGAGGTGCCCATAATGTATTGATCATAATCCACTGATCTACTGCAAAAAGACCATGGATTGACTGTAATCAAGGTATATGGTAGCACATGAATAAAAGGACATAATATAGGTGATTATTTCACAAACCATGTGATTTTCAGGGAAATCCACCATAAGTTTTGAGATATATCAAACAAATGAGATGGATAAACTATTCCATATACGACTGACTTTATGAAGAAAAAGTATAACCAAAAGGTGTATTAATGATGTTATAAGTAGAAGTTGATGTTGATATATGCGTGAGAATGTTTTTATGATAACTAGGGATTCTATGAACAAGTTATTTTCAAACATTCATATAGTTTCACATGAATACATAAAAAACATGTGACAAGTGGTATGTCAAGTCATCTAGGTTATCATAGATCTCAAACTAGTTAATGTGATTAAATTAATATGAGATCCTAAAATGTGAGTAATTCTAAAAAAATATTTCATACATGGTTGATAATATTGAGCCATATTCAGGTTAATGAAAATATTAAAATAGATGCATGATCAACTATGAAAATCACGTGAAAACAACACTAATGAAAATTAGGTTGTATGTGATATTCATATAATCAACCTTGAATGGACATTAGAAAAATATATCATGTAGTAGTTTAATGTTGAGTAGAATAATATAATGATAAATAATTTAATCAGATAAGCTATTGTAGTTGATGAATATAGGTCGTGTGATTTTATGCTATATGAAGAAAACACAAAAAATGTGGCTTTTTACTAACTATGTGAATAATTAAATAAACCCAAGACTTATGATCATTTTATAGGATTTCATATTTTTCATACATAGATATTACATATTAGTGAAAAATAGTCATTTTATTTTATATAAACTTGCCTGAAGATTGTAAAGGTTTACAGTCTTTGAAAAATTTGACATATAAACAACTGGTTCATAAGTGAACTACATCATCTCCCATTAGGTTCTTCATAACTAGAACCCTTATTAGATATATCATACATAAAACCTTTCTTCATAACCTAGGGAAATAAAACATAAGAAATGGTGAGCTTAGATTCACAATGGGGAAAAGTAATTGAGATATCAACAAATCATGAAAATTAGGGTATGAGAACATGAGAATAACATTTTAAAATCATACACTTCATATCATAGATTATAAACACGAGTCATGGAATAAATCTTGGGAGTTCATAAGACATGAATAATAATGAAATAAAATTATAGAGTATATGATGTCATAAAAATGGCATAAGAAATAGATTTTTTTCATACACATAAGAAATAAACTTATTTCATGGATAACCACTAGGACAATAATAACATGTTAGGATCGGGATAATGACTAATGTACATACTTTAGGATTAAGATAACTGCCTTCTTGGATGGCATGAAGGCCTTCTTTTTATTTTAACCTTGAATAATCTCCCATTTTATGGTTGAAGGGGACCGTTACATGACCTGTACGCCCAAGGAATATAGCCTATACATGACACAATATATGAACTTAATGTCCTAAGACCAGACATAATTGAAATAGTCCATCCCCACCATATGAATCTTGAAGGAACCTTGATTTTTACCTCGCATGGCTGATCTGCTAGCAATTCCCCATGCAGAGCAATATGGTGCCCGATCCTGATGACGGTTTCCATACCCTCTCATTCTTTAAATCCACTTTTCTTTACACTGGTGGTTGTTATTATTTCTTTAAATCCTTATTTGGGCCTTCTCCTATGTGTTCCGCCCTTTTTTTCTTTTTTTTGTGGCCTGAAATCCCTGTGGCCCAAAGTCCATTAGTGGAATGAAGGCCTAAAAACCTGAAGGCCCTATCGTCGGAATTCCTTTAGTGGCTCAAATTCCTTGAGACCTATAGGCCCAAATCAGTGGTCTGAAGACCCAAATCGGATGAATGGTGTTGGTAGCTACAGTCCTGAATAGTACCTGCTATAGTACTTCAATATCCCCCCAAGAAATTTACCCTCTCCCATATTTGATTCTCGGTTTCTTAGATGCCAAGAAAGAGCCTCTACCACTCAGGTATGTGCTCTTTGGCACATGATAACCTCATTTTTACCCTCTTTTGGTCTTGATATTACCTCCTATGTACTATATTTTGGGAATGATATAACATCCCATTTACCATCTTTTTTGACTGGCATAACATTATGGGCAACCCTTGATCTCATAAAACAAGAATCACTAACCAATGCATTGGACAGATATATAAATCCATACCCATCCATTTTTTTTTTAAAATTCATAAATACATGTTCCATAAAATCATTCATCATTTCATAAACCATGAAAAGTAAATCAGTTTCATCAATATTTCATTATAGCATAACCCATGGGAAAGAAATGGGTTTCATAAACATTATTAATCATATGAATATACCATACAGAGAAATAATAAGGATAGAACACTAGGATCATATCCTTCATATTGTTTATAATATAGCAAAGGACATCATCTTAAATGGAAAATGATTTTTTAAGATTAATTGGATCATTTCTTGTCGAAAATATCATTTTAACTTCGAAATAACATATTTAAAATCTTAATATTTCATAAATATTATGGGAAAAACTTTAATTGAAAATAAAATTTGAAATTTGTAATGGAAGCTTAAAATAATTTAGTGATCATGATGACAGAAAATTATGCTCATGCTGCATACATTAAAACAATTATTCCTTTCATATTTCCAATAAAAAGTCAAAAGTACATCATTTGGAAAATAGAAAGAAAATTAATTTGAAACCATAATTAAAAAATTGAAACATGGGTAAAAATAACTTCAAAAAATATTTTAATTATTTAAAAAACACTCCTAAAAACTTTTTTAGAAAACATGAAAATGGAAGAGAAAATATATTTAACTGAAGAGAGGAATAAAGTCTCTTTTACTTTAAAACATTATTCAGATATCTTTTCTTTTTAAAGTTAGGAAAATGAATAGAAAACAATTATTGTATAAAAATAAATGAAGGATAAGAAAATTCAAGAGTGTATAAATATATAGATAATAATATTTCATTATTATTAACATGATCATAAAAAATCCTAATAAACAATGAGATTGTAACATAAAACCCTTACAAATTTGGTAAATTTTGAAACATTCCACCCATGAAGTTAAGTACATTATATGGATATGTATATACCATAATTTTCAAGATAAAAATTATAAAATACATTCATGGGTATTATTTTGACCACATAAAAGTAACACTTAGTGAATTTGGCATGTGCCTCACATAAATAAAAGTGAGATGAAAATCACTTACCTCAAGTCTTGAATTTTTCATACATGTTAGAAAATACTGTATAATAAATATATAATTATTTTAAATATATTATTGAAATATTAATATATAATATAAATAAATATATATATATATCATACCATATATGATTTAATCATAACCTTTTGTCACCAGTTTATTGACAATTCTTTGTTAAAATCACTATTTTGGGTAATAACTACTTTGTTTTTCATGTATGTTAAGGATCGTTAGTTTTGGTCCATATACTTTGATTATAGTTCCATCATATCAATTTTTTTAATAATTATATAAATATAATATTTATTATTTATATACATATTTTTTGTAATCCATAAAATTGACTTATAGAAAAATGAATTACACATTTCATGGAGACTGTAGGGCCTGCGTATGCATGAACAGTATTTCCATTTTTTTGATGGATGGAAAAAAGAATGGAAAATTTTTATTAAAATATATAGATTAATTATAATATCATATATATAGTATATATGAAAAACATACAATCTCACTAAAATCTGTGTAAAAAAATGAAAAAAGATTCACATTATTTTGTGGAGGTAGTAGTCCACACATACACATGAATGATGTATTCATTTTCCAACAAACTAGAAGTTACAAAATTTATATGTGATATTATTATTAAATAAGTATAATTATTTCATAAATATAATATAAATATGTTAAATCTATCATTATATCCAATCATTAGTGGTGGAGATGGATGATTTACATCTGTTCGTGAGGTAGTGGTCTGTCGTACACACGATCAACAATTATATTTCCCATTTGATGAAATATGAGATGGATGTTGGTTAAGAAACTATTAATAAACAATAATATTAAATATTAGTCACTAATTTTGTTATATAATCCTAGTTGTATGATATTTAAAGGATTTTTAAGAATAAAAAAAATGAAAACGCATAGTGAACAATTATACCAATTCATCAGAGAACAACTTTAAGTTTATACCAAAAGCCTTCATAAGATGGTTTAATAATGAAAATAATTCCTCTAGTAAGTGTCCAGGGAAGTAATTAAGGTATTAATTTAGGTCTCATTTGAACCCAAAGGATCTATATGTGAGAATATGAGAGGAGACAAGGTTCCATTTTATAATCGAGGTGATGGGCACACTTGTAATTTTTCAAAGATTTCCAATAATTACAGGCAACTTTATTAGTCACAAGTCTCCCAAATGTCTCATTATCAATCCTTAGATGATATAAGGTATAAAAATGTCCATAAAATAGTAATTGGAAGTGTTTTTTGGTGATTTAATCACATATATTTCTAGTTCACCCCCAAATAAATCAGTTTTAACCTTATCTACAATTATATTTTTAGTGTTTTTACTATTAAATATGGAGAAACATTAAGTTAAACTCATTTAATAAAATTAAATATTATTATACCAAATATTTAATCTTTTTAATCAAGTTCAAATAACTTTTTTTCACAATTGAATTTAAAATAAAAAAAACATACATGATGAAAATATGGTTTTCAAGGAAAACGTTTTCATATTTATAAAAAGTTTTTATGTCACAATTAAACATGAAATTGATTAAATTTAGCTAAATATGATTACTAGTAATATAATTTTACTAATTTTACATTTAAAACCATCTTAAAAATATATGAAACCTGTAAATTATTTAAAGTAAAATACAATTAGAAAACGTCATTATTTTTCCCTTTTCATCAAAAATTAAACTTTTCATAAAATTAGAAAAAAAATCAATCTAAGACATTTCTTCCTTATTTATTTAAAAAATGAAGTTAATTTTTCAAAATAAATTTTATTAATGTTTTAATAAATTAATTTTAATATTTTTTCACCAAAAATTTAGTTTTGGGGAAAAATGTATTTTTATTTCCACTAAGGAAATTATTAAAGAGTAAGAGATTATTTTTCAATGTGTTTTATTTATATAAAAACATTTTAATAAATTTTTAAAATGATTTTATTCTTATTCATGGAATTATTTTTACTGACTAGTTTATAATAGTAATGTTTAAAATATAGTATTAATAGTATATTATGTTTTTTAAAACCGATACTGTGTGAAAAAAAAATCAATAGAAGACATTAAATTGGATGAGAAAATATTTTATAAAATTTTAGGATGTTATATTCTACCACATTAATTAAATTTCATCAAATTTTGGTCACACATATTGAAATAACATAGGATACGTCTCCCTAATCATATCCTTAGGTTCTTATATATCATTCTAAAATTGGTAGATTTACCACTAAACTTTGACAAAATGAGTGGTATTGATTCATAAAATATTCTCCCCCAAAATAAAAAATCACCATATCTTATTCCTCATATGAGATATCGAGTTCCATTGGTACGACCCCCTATGTTCAATACATGTGAAGGTTTTGGTTTTTACTTCCTCATGAGAGATACATTGAAAACATTTTAGATGTAAGATGGGTTCAGTGGAAGTATGAAATGATAATAAATAATACCTAAAAGATAAAGAATCACTAATGGGACAATATATCTAGGTTTCATATTTCATTTAGTCAAATATCTCATAACATTATTACATGGATAAATTCACTAAAAACATTATCACCAAATTCAAACTCTAGATTTTGTAGATGATTGTAAGAACAAATTTTCTATCAACTTTAAGATTCCTTAAGGTGATGCTAAATGGATCTAACCGTCTTTTCCATTTTCTAAGAAATATTAGGTCCCATATTTCTTTATTTATCCACAACTATCCTATATATGTAGAGTTTAACACTTCATTCCATAGAAAGATTCATATGGATTCATCTGAATTATTGAGTGAAATCTATTTTTGAACGAAAACGTGAATAGGTGTAAGTATTGATCCTAAACACAATTGAAATACATAAAACATAATCTAAAAATATCCCATAGGTTTTGAATTGATCTGTTATATAAACCATATTTATGAGGATGATACGCAGTTCTGAAACTAAACTTATTATCCAAAGCCTACTACCCAAACTTTGAGGTAAACCTTTGATCCCGATCATGTAAAAGAGAATGTGGTACTTGATGAAACCTTTCTAATTACTTGATGTATATACTATAAATTTGATATAGATAGAAGTATTATTTAATAGATATTATGTGTGTTGACTTTTTAAGGAGATTGAAAACAACCCATATAGTTTTAATCACTTTAGTTGTTTTTGGGTGTCTGATGGAAAAATCTATGGTGATGTATTCTCATTTCAATTATAGAATGATTAATGGTTGAAAAATACCATTAGGAATTTTTCTCTAGTAAATATCTTGATAACATACCATGAAATGATATAAAAATTCTATAATATATCTCTTCATTATATCCCACTAGAAATTGTCTTTCAAATATTGATACATCTTTGTACTTCCTAGATGAATAGAGAAATAATAACTATGAACTTATTCTAGTAAATATGTATTTAAATAGGGTATGGGTGGAACACATACATGATTCCTAAGCCTTATCATACCATTATAATTAATGATAAACTTAGGAACATTTATATCCTTTTTTATGAAACTCGACAACATCCTCCTACACCACTTTAATCTTCAATTGGACAGATGGTCGAACACTCAGTTGTGAAAGAAATGATTTCTACCCTTACTTGAAAATCACTAGACTATCATTTAATTTTTTTTTTGATATTTCATGATCATAATCATTGAAAATCTAGAATGATCCTTCTGACTCAAAAAACTACCCCCTTTTATATTTCCTTAGTTTGTAATGTATTGGTAATTCATAAACATTAATCAGTTGCAACCATATTCTCTAGAACATATTCAACTCGTTCTATGTAAATATAAAAATTAATATTTTTTTATCAATATATATATTTATATATATCACATATATCCATAAAGATAATTTCTCCATATCATTAATGAAAAAATTTCCACAGCTAACCACCAATCATGTGTTGGATAATGTTTCTCATGAACCATCAATTTTCATAAGGCATAAGCTATTAATATATCATATTTCATAAGAATTGATCCCAGTCCCTTATTTAAAGCATCACTATAGATTAAAAACCCTTATCCACAATAGGGTAATACAAGCATAGGTCCACTAACATAGTTCCTTGAAATATTCTTTACATTCATATATCCAATGGAACATGTCTCCCTTCGTAGTTAACATAGTGATATGATTAGACAGTTATTAGAAACACTCCACAAAGCACTGATAATATTCATCCAGTCCAAGAAAACTATAGATCTCAGTCATAATACTTATTCTGGGAAAAAATTAAATAGTCTTCATCTTTGATAGATCGAACAATATACATTATCTTGTGATTATATAACCCAAAAAATGAATCCTTTTTTAGCGAAAATTATCTATTAATTTTTTTATAAAAATTCTCATTCCTTATGGTTTTCATCATAATTATCAACTGATCTTAATGCTCTTAATTATTGAATATATAAGAATATATTCTATAAAAACAACCACAAACTGATCTATGTAATATATAAAGAGTATATTAATTATATCCATGAAGATAGAGGGGGAATTAATAAGATGAAAAGGTCTCGAAATATATTCACAGTGTCTATACATTGTTTTTAATGATGTATCGAATATATCCTCCTTCCTAACCCTCAATTGGTGATACCTATAATGAAGATCAATCTTTGAAAAGTAATGGGATCTTTGAAGCTAATATAAATAATCATTAATATAATATATGTGATACTTTTTCTCAATGTTTATATTGTTCTATTCCTCATAATTAATGAAAATTTTAATTGATCCATATTTTTTCTTAAAAAAGAAAATGTTCACCCCAAGGTGATATACATGGAAGAATAAATAATTTTTCATGAATCTCCTAGATCTAATTCTTAAATATTCACAAATCACTTAATATCATTCTATATAGATTCTTTGAAATAGGTGTATCACCAAGTATGGATTCTATTGAAAGAAGAACATCACAATTTAGTGTAATACTATGAATGTCTTCTAGAAAAAACCTTCAAACTTATAAATTATTGGAAGTTTTATGTTGAGTTTATTTCTATTAATCTGAGATAAAAGGCCCTTTTAATATTAATCATGGCCCATATAATCGATGTGATTTACATCATAACTTTATATTTTTCTTCACATAGATAGATGATCATAGTTTTTTTCAATATAAAACATCACTTTCATTCCTCAATAATTAATGTTGGATTTATAGAGGGAAATCCAATCTATGCCTATGATAACATAAAATTCAAAAAGAGGGATACAAACAAGATTTGAAGGAAGCACATACCCATAAACGTCATTCCAAAAATTATCATAGACTTGAGATGTGATCATCATGCCATTAGGGCTTTTAAGAACTAATTCAATATATAATCATTTAGGTGTTATTTTTATACCATTAAAAATTTGTTATATATAAAATAAAGGGAAAATTAAAAGTTAAATACGAAATTAATAGTTCTAGAGTGGATGGTAAGTGTAACATTCACCTATTCGTTATCATACCCCTCAAATTAAATAGTGATGTCTTGAGATTTACCTTTTTATATCTTCTTAAGAGGTTACTTACATCGATCATCATAATTAACCTTCATATTTTTTGCACTGGTTAGCATAATATCCACACTCATTGCCCTTGAAGCACCAGAGTGTGCGTGATGCATTTTTTTGATATCAATATATATTTACATCATTTTATAACTTCTTCTAATCACTTAAGCATTCAACCACTCAATAACCTTCCTTCAAACAGTTAATATATTTAATATCCAGCTTAAGAAAATTTCCTCCTTATTTTCTTCCACACATTGAGCATGAATGAAATATCATCTTCTCTTATCTTTGGGTTTTAAAGTTTCCTTTTAATTCCATATTTTTTCTTATTAGAACCATGATATTGATGGGGAAATCCAATATTCAGTTCCACTTTCATAAAAAATATAACAATTTCTTCGTAGCTAAAAAAGTATTATATGGATAATTCTCTTTTTAGATTCAGTTTTAAGCCACTAAAGAATCGATCAAACTTTTATTCAGGTTGGATGATATTAACCAAACCATAAAAAATGTTCTATAAAATTTTCTTCATAGGTACCCATAGATCCATCATCCTTTAATTTAACTCAAGGAATCCCTTCTATATTCTCATACAAATAATATGAGGAATGTACTTATTGAAAAATAACCTCTTAAACAATTCTAACTCAATGTAGTTAATTTCATTATATTACATTGTATTCTTTAATGGATTCCACCCCTGATTCTATTTTTGTTCTAAATGATTGGAATCCAAAATTTATTTTCATACTGAATAAAATGGATAACAAAAAAAATCTATTCATGGATACTGATCAATTTCTAGGAAATTAGTGGATCAGTGGAACCACTAAAATAAGGTTTATGTTTTCCTATAAATGACTCAACAGAATATTGTTCCATCTATTTATTTTTTGGAAGTTCAACTTGATTCATATCTTGATAAATTTTTATGATCAAATCATTGAGGGTTTTTTCTAGCTCACATAACATTTGGATTCTTAGTAGTGAAATCATTTCATTTTCTATCATATTCATCCTTAAAATGGTTCCTTTATGTTCTGTCTATTATCTAAAATCTGAAAGAAAAGTGTGAATGATAATAATCATAGTGGGAAAATACATAGTCATGAAAAATAATTAATAATATTTCTAAATAAATACCCCTTATTCTAAATCTATGTCACCTTATGTTTAACCTAGGTCCTTCCAAGTAATCATTTATTGAAATCCATCATGATGGTTCATAAATAGTTCATGAATTTTCATAAAAAAATACTACCAGAGTGTCAAAATCAGTGTGAAGAAATGACCGTTGTAATTTACCAAGTGACGATCGAGTCCACGCCCTATTTTCCCTTTAAGAAGTTATTAACACTAGTTAAAACTATACTAGAGATAAATCCACTAATAATATATATAAATGACATAATTTCTTAGAAACCACTTTCTCTATCCATCACATATATTGCAAGACATTTTTTTATAATTTAACATATCCTTATACTTATCCTATAATGACCTAATCCTTTAACACATGTCATTGGATTATTCATAACATACACTTCTATTGCTTACAGCCCAAATATTGTGATGTGTAATTCCTCTGGATGAATATGTTCATAATATATAAAAGTGTGGATAAAATAAAACTTATTTATTTTATTCTCAATAATGAGCTCTTTAATCCATTCAAACTCATAAACCCCATGGGATACTTGAGAATAAACAGAAAAATGGGTGTTATAAAAAACCAAGTAAGTAAATAAACATGATAAGGAAGCATAACATGTGATTCAAAGATATAACATAATATCAAAAAAAGAGAAGGAACATGAGAAATCACATGGAAATATAATGTAAATAACATGGTATTATAAGATCATGGTGACATAGGAAATGTTTCAACATCATAATAATTGACAAAAACATGAGTAATAGATAAATACCTAGAAAATATCACATGGTATAAAATGTCTAAAAATGAATTAGGTTTACTCTCTAATCACATACATGATGCCTCATGAGATAAAATCTTTACTTAGTGCATTGTCGAAATATCTAGGTACACCCTTCATAACATGTTCATTATATATGTTTTACACATGAATAAAATAATCCATAAGGAATAAGATAATAATTACCCATGAAAAGAAAATGGGTTTCATAATCATTATTCATATCATAATCAAAAGAAATTTCATAATGAAGGCATTTCATAAATGATCACAAGGAATGTATTACACTATCAAATGAAGGGAGAATAATATATATATATGAGTGAGGTACATATATACATAATATAGAAGAATTACCTAACATTATTGGTTTTTATAAGTTAATAATATATGTACTTTTAAAAATATAGAAAAAAATCTTGATGAAAATAACTTTTTCAATATGAAAATATTATTTTGAAAAACTAAAAATTCACAAACTTTTTAAGAAACACTTTTCTATAAAAATAACCCTATAAAAATATGAATTATTCCTCAAAGACAATAATTTTCATGACTATGGGTAATTCAATACATTTCATATATGTTAAAAAATCATTCCTTTCACACTTGTGTAAAAAGTATAAAGGTACCACATTTGGAAAAAGACAGGAAGATTCCATTTAAACCTTTTAAAAAAAGTAAAAATGTGTAAAAATGAATTTAAACTTTCATATAATAATATTAAATCAATTATTAAAATATTTTTAAAAAACATGGTCATGAAAAAGAAAGGGTTTTCAATCAAAGATAAAAATAAAGTCAATTTTCCTTATAAAATCTCACTCATTTTATGTATCAACGAGTGGAAAATGGTAAAATTACATGAAATTTTCATGAATAAAAATAATTTTATAAAAATAAATTGTTTCATTTGATAATGATCAAATAATTTCTTTTAATGATAATTTAAGCATAAACAATCTTTATTAAAATGGGATTATGAAATAAAACCTTACAGTGTTGGTAACTTTTGAATCATAACCCCCATGAATTAATGAAATTAATTATTTTTTATAATTACATAAATTATGAAGGATTCATGATATAATATTAAAAGTTAAACCATATAAAAGAAACTGGGTTCATAGATGAATATGTGTCTCATAAAAAGATGTTTTGAGAAGAAACCCTTACCTCGGGCCCAAATCATCTATTGAATTCCTTATCTTCATGAATAATAAACTGATGTTAATTATTCAATTTATTAATAAACTTTTAAATTTTTATTATTAATTTTATTTTATCTATTATAATGCTATGTTCAATTACATATTGATTTAGGTTCGAGTCAAATGTTTTGATGTTGTTCGTATCATGTGTCCAAAACCACTTTGGTGATTTGACTAAAGCCCAAGATATTATAAATTAATCATAGTAAGAATAATAATTATTAAATAATTATCATTTTTATAAATGAATTATACTTTTAAAATAATCCAGATGTATGTTTATGAAAATTAAACTATGTTACAATCATATAGATGGTAAGTTGTATATATGCATGAGTAATGTTTCAAATTTTTTATGATCATGATCAAATGGAGGTATGTTTTATTTTACCTTTATATAATTTTAATTATATCATAAATAAAATATTATTTCATTAAATACACTTAAATATAACATCTATGTGATTTATTAAAAAATGAATCACCTCGCTTTACGAGGTGGTTGTATGTTGTACAGATAAAGGATGTTGTCATTTGTTGAATTGATGGTAAGGTAAGAAATTAATGATAAATTTTATTGAAAAAATTATTAATATTTAATTAATATTAAATTTAAATATCCAATTAATCCTTATTACCTTCCATGTAAAGTGTATGTGAAAAATGAATCTCATCGCTACACGAGGTGGTAGTCTTCCGTACACATGAGTGATGTTATCATATTACCTAATGAGTAGAAACTAAGATGGTTTATGAGATATTATAATTTAAAATATATAATTATATCCTAATTATATTATATAAATATTAAATATATCGTTATATATATTTGTGAGAAGAGGTGATAGAATACAAATTATATTGGTCCATGAGGTGGTAATCAGCCATCCAAATGATCGATAATTTTGTTTCCCATTTGAGGGAGGAGGATATAGATGTAGATGATGACCTAAAGATAAAATTATATAAGTATATTTAATATAATTATGTTATAATATCATCATATTTAAATATTATTTTAATGTGTTTGAAGAAGAAATAAAATAAGGCGTTTTGTTAAGAATGTTAACTCTTTTTGGAAGACCGCTTTAGAATTATTACTTAAGCCTTCCTAGATTGTATTTATGAGAAAACTAGGGCTTATATGAAAATTATAGGGAATTATGAAAGTTATTTGGGAAGTTTTTGGTTGAAAAAATAGTTTCTTAAGTGTGATGAAGAGATCAGAGGGGGTGGCCTTTATAAGTGGGGAAGAGGACACAAATGATATTTTTGAAAAGAAAGAATTATACCCATATTTTCAAATACAAAAAACAATCCAAAAATGGACTATTTTTAACCATATAATATATTACGCCAAAAAATTACCATAAAATAGGAATCAGACATGTTTGGGGTAATTTGTAACCCTTATATTTCTAGTTTAACCCCATGTAAACCTATCTTTACATTAACCGTGATAATTAATTTTTTACTATTTTTACTATTTATAATAGTGAAAAATTCAGTTGACATTATTAGATAATAAATATTATTTTTATTCCAAATATGGAAAAAACTTTTTAAAATTAAATTAATTTGAGTAAAAAAATTATTTAAAATTAATCCCAAAGATGTGATAAGAAATTATTTTATGAAGAATGTATTTTCAAGGGAAAGATTATTCACTTTAAATCTGGAATTATTAATATTAATTAAATGTATTTAAATTAATAAATATAGGTTTAAAATATATAAATTTAATTTAATTTAATTCTCATTAGGTGTTATATTAATTAATTAAGAAGGAGATACATTATGCACTTTAAAATAGTTTTTATAAAAATGTGTTTTTAATCATAAGAAAGAACATATACTGCAATCCAATATAAAGATGATTTAAATGTAATTAATTGGATTTCATATAACTAAATAATTATTATCTTAATTTTAAATAAAATTAAAATAATAATGGGACTTAATTTAATAAAAAATGTCGAT
This sequence comes from Viscum album, assembly GCA_963277665.1. Classification (NCBI taxonomy): domain Eukaryota; kingdom Viridiplantae; phylum Streptophyta; class Magnoliopsida; order Santalales; family Viscaceae; genus Viscum; species Viscum album. The sequence continues at coordinate 1,887,891,578 of OY728132.1, forward strand.
TTTTATAAAAATTAATATTTTCACTATTCACTAAAAAATTAGTATTTTCTGAAAAATTCCAAAAATTAACCCTAAGATAATATCTATATTTTGATATAAAAATCATTTGAATTTTAAAAAATAACATTTCTTAAAGTCCCAAAAAATTAATTATAATATTTTCTAAAAAAATAATAAAATATCATTTTTGAAATATATATTTTTATTAAAAATTTGGAGCTTATATCCTATGAATTTATAAATATATTTTTATAGGGTATAACTATATATATATATTATTAAGTATTTAATACTATTATTACCCACTAATTTAATAGTTAGGTAATAATTTTATTATTTAAATAATAATATTTTAACAAATTGATGTGGTTCGTTTAAACTCAATGTTGCATGATGATCATGCTATCGAATAGAGTGTTTTTCTTGATATCATGATGTTTTACATTATAACTCCCTAAATAAAATATTTTCCTATAATTTAAAATTGTTCTCACCAATCATGGGTTTTACATTTAAAAATTTCTTTATGAAAAAACCCACATCATAGAAAGGGTTAATAAAACATTCTCTTAAAAGACGGAAAGGGAAATATGAACATCATCACAAAACTATGTTTCCAAATAATAGAAAATTAGAAGTAAGTGAATATATAGAAAAGTAAAAAATTCATAAATAAATATGTATAGTGATATAAATCATTGATATCAAGAATGTTAATGATCAAGTGATATTTATGGACCTTATAAACATAAATATGAGATAATCAAATAGACCATTGATTCATCAAATTTGAAGGTTATAGGATAATGAATTTGTTTTATGATCATTTCCCAAGATTTAAGGGATAATTTTACTACAAGGATAGAGAACACCAAAAATACTCTTACTTGATATATTTTTAATCTATAAACACAATTTCATCATTTCATTATCATTAAATCAATTTAAACTCCACCTTTTACTCTAAGGAATAAATATTTAACATTATTTTTTATGCATGAATCACTAAAATAAAATTTTAATGATTCATAATATAAATAAAAGAGTAATGATCTATTCCTAAAATATTTATTAAATCCAAAATGGTGTTCACAAGGTATGATAATACCCAAAATTAATATCATTATATTATTCTCCAAAATTCAACAATAAAACAAAAGGATTAACATAAGTCATTACAAAATTAGATAAACCTTTATTCTAAATAATTGCAATATACTCAACATGAAATGTGGTTTTACCATCAATGGTTATCTCATACCTTTCAACATAAATCTCCAAATCATAACAACATTATTCCCAAATAATAATTTACATTAAAACTAAATGTTATATTTTAACCCAATAAATCATTTCCCAAAATATTATTAACATCCTCAAAATAACATTAATCAACCAATCAGTTTTTAACCACAATTTTCTTCTATACAAACTATTTTCTCCAAAAAATATTATAATCATAATATACTATAATTAAAATAATATAAACTTCATATTATATCTTCCTCAATGATGTGTTTTTAATAGGATATCACATTACCATTAAATCACCTTTCTATTTCAATAAGTATAATTAAAAATATTCTTAAAAATCCACAAAGAAAAGCTATTTCAGATTAATATTTAAAAGTTTCATGATTCTTGTTACCATAATAACCTATAAAAATTCCCAACATTATTCTCAATTTCCAAAACCTAAACACTTCAATCAATCCATGTCGATTATTTTTATACCATAGTACCATATGAATTAATCCTTTTATTATGCTATTGAATTGGATAATGACCAAGTTCTCATAATCTATGAGATTGAAAAGTTAGTGGTTTGTTAGGTTAAACAAGATTTCCCAATATCTTGTTAACTAGAATATGCATTTTTCTTTATCAATTAGATACTTTATGGATTCTTTTCCCGTACAAAAAATCATATTCTTGTTCCTTTATGGTATTTTTCGTGGTTCATATTCCCATATTTTTTACATATAGAAAATTAAATCTTATTTTATTTATCATATTTAACACTTTAACTTCCATGACATTCCATCCTTTTATTCTTTTATGTGATTTAAAATTCAATTATATTATAGTCATTAATTGTAATTCGAGATAGATCATTTGGAATGATCCTAAGATGTATAAATTTTATTCCCATTAGTTTAGGAATTTATTTAGTTGAATCACTAAATTTCCTATAACATTTTTTATTGGAAATATTTCTCAAATTTCCCACCATTAACTAAAAATAATAAAATAAACAAGATCAGAATGCATTAAAATAAAACAGGGAAACTTATAAACCTAAAAGGAATAACTTCTAAATTATAAGTATATTCGTACTTATGAGTCCCTTGGATTCAATATAAAATGCCTATGTTAACATTTCTTATTTGGTTTTATAACTTAACAAATCATTCAAGTCCTTTATAATGGTTTTTAAATAATTTTAAAATTTCCAAAATATATATATCAGGAGTGTCAGATAAGGTTAATAGTAATTCCTATTGATGTGTACTTGGTAATTCTTGAGTAAATCCTGATACAAAATTTTTAAAGTTACTACCCCTAGGTACATTTATTCTAGAACAAAATCTACTTGTATTATATAGAAAATGATTTAATTACTTGAAAATAAATCTATCAATACTTCAATAAGATTCTAAGACATATTTCTATATGTAGTCTTATCCATAGACTTATCTCTACTTTTCTCACAAAATATTGTAACATTAATTTCCAATGGTCAAATAAACTATTTCTCTGATACAATCTATAGAAATCAAATCCATTGACACAAATTGTTGTATTATTTTTAATTAAAAATACCCAATAGGTACATTCCTAAAGATCATGAGTCATAGTGTATTTGGAAGACTAGGATCATAATACATCAAAATTAACTAAAATGTTACATCCTTATTTTTTTAAAAACATTTCTACTCCATAATGAAATCCTAAATCCTTTTATGTTTCTAAAACATCATGGGATAACCTTGGGGATACATAGAAAAAAGGGGTGATATAAAAATATAAATATGGAAATAAATATGATAAGAAAGAATAACATGTGAGTCAAATATGCAACATGATATCCTAAAATATAAAGTGCATGAGTAATCTAATGAAAAAATAATGTAAAGAAAATGGAATAATAAGATCATTTTAACATAGGAAATGTTCAATAAATATAAAACATGAAATATTCAAGATTCAAGGATAAATTCATAGAAAATATCACATAATGGAAAATGCTCCATAATATAATTGTTTTACTCTCTAATCCCACACATGATTCCTAATTAGACTAAATCTTTACCAAATGCATTGGAGCACTATCTGATCACACCCATCATAAAATATTCATGATCTATGTAAAATACATAAATTAAATCAATAAAAAATAATAACATAATAATTGACTATATAATTAAAATGGTTTTCATAATCTTTATTCATATTATAATCAAATGGAATTTCATAATGAATACATTTGAGAAATGATTGTAAGTAATGTATTACCCCATCAAAGGAATAAAGAATAAGCTAGGTATATATGTGAGATACATATATAAAAAATTTATAGGCATTCCATTACATTAAATGTTGTTTTCATTGATGAATATATGTAATTTTAAAAATATAAAAACATTCAGGAGGAAAACAACCATTCCACTTGGAAAATCGTTTTTTGGAAAAACTAAAAAATCAAAAAAAGAGAAAATCATCTACTTCAAAAATAACCCTAAAAATTTATAAATTTTTATTCCAATACTTTAGTGGTCATGATACTGGGTTATTCCATATATGTCATATAAGTTAGAAAAATATTCCTTTCACACATGGGTAAAAAGTAGAAAAATATCTTTCTCAGAAAATTACAATAATATTCCTTTTAAAACATTTTTAAAAAAGGTAAAATATGTGTAGAAATGTAATTAAAATTTAAAATAATAATATTAAAAGACATTTGAAAATATTTTGTAGAAAACATAGACATGGTAGAGAAAGTGTATTCGACCAAAGATAGAAATAATGTCGAATTTCATTAAAAAAATATCACATGTTTTAAGTAATAAGGAGAGCGAAATGGTAATATTCATTTATATGTTATTGAATAACCATAGGATAAGAAAATCAATATTTTTTATTATTCATTGAGAAAATAATTTCCTTTAATAGAAATTCATGCATAAATAAACGTAATTAAAATTAGATTGTGAAATAAACCCTTAACACATCGGTAATTTTTAAATCATAACACCCAATATTGAATGAAATTAATTAAATTAAAATACCAAAAAGTATTAAGTATTCATGATATAATATATAAATAAGAAGCATATAAAATAAAATATGTTCTAAAAATAACATGTGTCCTAAAGAAAGATGTTTTTGATATCAAACCCTTACCTCAAGCCTAAACCATCTAATGTATTCATTATTTTACTAAGTAATACAATTATGTTAATTATTTAATTAATTAATTTTTTTTTTCAATTTTAATTATTCATTTTATTTTATGTATTATCATTCAATTTTTAGTTATATAATCATTTAGGTTCAAGTTTGACGTTTTGACAATGTTCAACTCATGTGTCCAAAATCACTTTGGTGTATTGAATAACTTCAAAGATATTATTAATACATTTTCTATATAGTAATAATGAAATAATTATTTTTTTATACATAAATTATACTTTTTAAACCAATCATCAGGGATGGTTACTAAAAACTAACTACGTTACAATCATGGAGATGGTAAGCCATACGTACGCTTGGGTAACAATTACATTTTTTAATGATCATGATGGAAATAATGTAAGTGTTATTTTATATATACGTAATTATCATTATATAATAAATATGAGATTATTTCTTTAAATAAACTTATATATTCCATCAATGTAATGTGGTAATATAAGTGAATCACATCACTTTGCGAGGAAATAATCAACCATACACATCAATGATGATATCATTTATTTAACGGATTGTAAGGTAATAATGTAAAGGTATATTTATTTTACATAATTATTAATATGCTATGAATATAAAATATAAACATAAAATTAATTCTTATTACCTTCCACGCAATTTTTAAGTGAAAAACGAATCAATCTCTTCACAAGGTAGTATTCCATCATACAAATGAGCAACATTATCGCATTATCCATGGAGTGTAAATTTAGTATTATGCGATATTATAATTAGATATGTATAAATATACCATAAATATCATATATAAACAATTAAATACATTATTATATCAATCCATGGGAAGTATTTATTGAAATCAATTTGCATTATTTCGTGAGGTAGTAGTTCACCGTACACATGATGAATGATATCATTTATCATTTTATGGAGGAAGATATGGATATAGGTCATGAACATTACATAAGAAATTAAAAAAAAAATATTCAAGATAAAGAGGTTATCATTTCACAACTTTTTAAATTGATTTGAAGTGCTTAAAAGAAGAAATAAAATAAGATGTTAGGTAAAGAACGTTAAATCTTTTTTAGACCACCTGTTTTGGATTTTACCTAAATCCTTCCAAGATATTAATTTTTATTAACATAAGTATTCATGGATGAGGAGAGGAAATTGTGGATGTTATACCCACAGACATGGTAAAGATAGTTTTTTAAAGAAAAAAACTAATTTTCAAGTGAATGATGGATTCACATTACCTCTATTACTAGTAATATTCAATATATGAATTTTAATTAAAAATATAGATATATATTCTATAAATTTAATTTAAATAATCCCTCATTAGGGGATAATTTAATAAATTAAAAATGGGAAACATTATGCACTTTAAAATAGTATCATATAAATATATTTTAAAGACCCAGAATAAAATTATACTAAAATCCAGTGTAATGATGATTTAAATATAATTAATTTGATTTAGTATAAATAAATAACACTTATTTTAATTTTAAATAAAATTATAAGAAAAATAAGACTTAATGTATTAAAAAATATATTTTTTTATAAAAATTGGTATTTTTCACTAATCAATGAAAAATTTAATATTTTTCCAAAAATACAAAAAAATCAGCCAAAGATAATATTGATATAATAATTTCAAAAATGATTTTAATTTTATAAAATAAAATTTATCAAAGGTAAAACAAAATATAATATTTTATCACAAAAATAAATAAAATCAAATTTTTGAAAATTTTTTTATAAAGAAATGATTTTTTATCTTCTAAGAGTTTATAAATAAATTTATATTGGGTAGTACATTTATTTACATTTCTTAATGTTTTTAATCATATTTATACTCTTCAATATAATGAATAGGTTTTAATGGTCTTATTTAAATAATAAAATTTTAATAATATGATGTGGTTTTTTTCAACCCGGTGTTACATGTCAAATACGCTATTAAACATTGCGTCCTTTTTTAAAATATCACAATGTTACATATCCCTATAGTTCACACAAAATTTTTATCATCCCAATTCAAAATTTTAACAAAACATATCCTCTTAAACCTACTATATCAATCTATAATTTTGATACATAGATATTACATCTCTGTAGATGAATATTCATTTCATTTTATATACACTCTCGATGACCATAAAGGAGTAGTGTCTTTGGAATCCTGGATAAATAAAAAATGGTTCATAAGTGGACTAAATCATCTCCCACTAGTTTATTCATAAATAAAACCCTTATTAGAAAAATAATTTGAAATTCCATTATTCATAAAATTGGAAAAGGAAACATAAGAAATGGTGAGTTCAGATTCTCAGCAAGGGTAAGAAATGGAGATAACAACATATCATGAGAATAAGGTTATGAGAAACTGGTAATATCATTTGAAAACCATACCCTACATATCATATATTATAAAAATGATTCATTTCAAAAATCATGGAATTTCATTAGACATGTATCATAAATGAATCAATTTATGTAATGCATGAGAGTATTACTTTGGAATAAGACATAAATTTGTGACAAACATTCAATCATAGAAAATAATTTTTCAAGGATACCCACCAAAACATTCATAAGATACCAGACATGGGATAACCACCCATGTACCCAATTTTAGAATTAGATACCTCTTGGTTGGAGTGGATACTCAATAGGGGGTGAATTGAGTTGCAATTAAAATTTTTGTTAAAAAATTTATGGTTAAGAAATCCCCCAATTTTAATAACGGCCCCATTAATTAAGGTAGTAGAAATCTAAATGTTCAACTGCTCAATAGGTTTCTCAAAGGGTTATTAATCCTCAGATGAATCAATGTAGAACACTAATTAAACTTTTGATACAAGTTTACTGAATTAAACAAATACACACACTAACCAAAACTAACTATCAAAGTGTAAGAAAAAACAATTTTATGTTTTAGAAAATATAAGCATCGGATAAAATCAAAATAGAGTATATAAAAATTTGAACAATAATGTAAACAAGAGGTTCAGTTTCAAGTCGAGACCTAATCCTCTCCACTTGGTGATCACCTGTCAGCAAGAAGTTTATATTAAAACTTGATACACAGCCTGTATTGGGATTTGCAAAAGTTAACACAACCTATCTAGGGAACACACCCTCTGCAACATTTCTTCATGGGAAAGACAAACAAAACAGACCACACATGGTCTCTTCCATAGTTATACGTGGGAAACATAGATAAGGTGAAGTTTGATGTGAGGATAGTTAATATCCTCCAGTTCAAGCACAAGAGACAGTGTGTGATATAAGTAGACAGACACACTAATTAAGGATGTAAAATAAATAAACACAATAGAGCAGTTATGATGAAAAAGAGTTTATAAGGCTCTATGTGTTTTCAGTTTAGTTCTTGACTCCTTGGAATGAGAAATGTTTAAGTTCGAGTAAATCTATAGAAGTTGTTTCCAAAATAGAGTGTTCCAACTTCAGGTTCAAGCTTTCAGTGTTCTGATTCTGATGTTGATCAAGAGTTAATGAGTAACAGAAGTCAAGAATAAGTTTATCCCAGAATGATCTTCGTGATGCCCGTGGGTTCAGGATCTTAGTGCTGGATGGTTCGACTTTTTGATCTGGAAAGTAAGCTCTATCACACTTCTCATGCAACCCTTTATTCACGTCTATATATATGTTTCTCTTCTTGTTTGTGTCCTCAAAATCTCCTTATTTTTATTTCGTGGTCTTATCTTTTTATATTTGAGGTCTGATAATGGGAATGAGTAGATCACGTGCATTCTTTCTTGTTCCTCGTATTGTCCAAGGTATTGTCTCCTAAAACTTTTACAATCAGAATTAATTAATGTTAGAGAATTTATTTTATCTAATATGACCATTAGAAAATTATTGAGAGATTGAAAATTTTATGGAAGAAGAATCGTCGGAAGACTGGTAATGGTAGCCTTCATATCAATAGGCTTCAATAGTAGGTTCACATCAGCAATCTTCAACTGTAACCTTTATCGGTAGGCTCACACTAGTAACAATTTAATGGTGACCTTGTCACGGTAAACCTGTAATGGTGACCTTGTAGCGGTAACCTTGTATCTATAACCTTGTAATGGTAAGCTTATAACTGTAACCTTGTAGAAGTAAGCATGTGACTGTAACCATGTAACGGTAAACTTGTGACTGTAACCATGTAATGGTAACCTCTGTAACAGTGACCTCTGTACTTAGTTGATTTTTTCACTGTGAGATTAACCAATCAAGCAGTGAGATTTAAAGTATATTAATATTACTCTATAGGAACAGGAAGTATTAATGAAACATAATTATAAAATAATGAAGAAATGGTTCTCACTTAAATGAAAACAATATTTGGGATTATAAAAATGTGATTTGAGATTATTAAAATATGATTTGGGATTATCAAAATAGGTGAGTTCAACAATCTCCTCTTTTTTGATAATCACAAATTATGGAATTTCTAAGAGTTTTGAATCAAAGGAAAACACATATCCTAATGTCATTGAATCTAAATATTTACGTTTTGAATATTTTCTCCCCTGTGAGAATGAATTCTCCCCTTTTTCTTCCCTTTAATATTTTCTCACCCTTTGTGATTAACAAAAAGTGTTCAGAACAAAAAATAGTGAAAAGAAATAATCTTTATTAATAAAATAGGAGTAAATTACCAAAATTTATACACCAATCCCTATAAAATAAGATATTCCACACTCAATCCACATCAGATATGCCCATAGAAGCTTTGTCCTTGGAGGTTGAGGATGCTGGTGCTAAAGTTGGAGGGATAGGCTGAGGGATGGTAGTTAGCAAGGTAAGTGGAGCTGTAATAGAAGAATTAGTAGACTTGTAGTGAGTAGATATCTGAGGAATTGAGGGGGTCAAGCTTCTGATGGCCTGGAGAGGAGTCATCAAAGGAGCAGCACTGGTGGAACCTGAAGCAGCTGATGAAACTGGCAGAGCAGAAGGAACTATGATTGGAGTGCAGTACACATAGAGGAAAGGCAAGAGAATATTCTTGAAGTCCATAATGATACCACCACCTCTATCCATAGAAGAAACAAAATCATCCTTATTCTCCATGAATTTTTCCAAATCAGGAGTCAATTCCTTGAGTCAACTAAACTAATCTTTAAAGGCTTGAGTAACAGGTGGGATCCTTAAGTTTTACAACAATAACTTGAAGTGACCATCTATCTGATGTTTGGTGTACACCCATTTGTAGTAGAAATCAACTTGATCCTTGATGGCCTTCTGATCCTGAGAAGCTTCCCTTAAATAATTTCCCACAAGATTATGAATTTCCCTGGTGATGGAAATGACTAGGGAATATAAGAAACTGCCACCAGAGATCTTTGCCACTTCTTCTCTGAAAATATTCCTGAAAGCTTCATTGTCAATTGGAGGAGATGCTGAAGTAGAAGCAGATGCAGCTAGATGAGCTTGAAAGAAGGCAACTGCCTCTTTGAAAGATTTTTTCATCCCACTGATCAGTCATTTGACATCATCATCTTGACCTTTCACATGTGTTTCCATAAATTTCTTTAAATCCTCAAACAATGTGACCATTTTCTGAACTATACTTTTGACATATGAAAGGTATCTATCCACTTGGGTCCTTGAAACCATATAAGCATCTAATTTAGTAATAGACCTTTTACCAGAAACCATAGAATTTGTCAACTCACTGATTTGACTATGGTATTTCCTTACTTCTTGGAGCAGAGTAGATTGATTACTGGAGTGAATTTTTGCTAAGTCATATGCTAGATGCTCATGATCTAGAGCAACAACCTTTTACACTTCTGAAGACCTATCCCTAGACACGTTTTGTAGGTCTGATTTCAGGGATTCAAGATTTGTTTTTTAGACATAGTCTTGAGGGAAAGAGGTTTTCGAAGGGAAAAAAGTGAGGTTTGGAACTGATGGTCTTCTGTTTGGCCTCTCATCTTCTGATTCATAATATTCTAGACCCAAGACCATAAATCCAAGGTCCTCATACCGGCCTTCAATTTCATGAAAAATAGCAACTAAGCCAGTAACAGCAGGTTCCTCCCCCTAAATCTGAGCAATCTCTTGATCGGCCACATTCATTTCCTCCAGACCTCCTTGATCAACTGAAACATCATGAAGGTTCACTTACACCTCCACTTTAGAATCTTCAACTACTTCTAAGAAAAGACCAACCTCAACTGAATCAATAGCTTCTTCTTCTGCTCCACTTTCTACCCTTTCTGTATGTCGTATTAGGGGAGTAAGACAGAGACATTATTCTTCATTTTTAGAAGCAACTATCTCAAGGTCAGGATGACTTGATTTAGAGTCCTCATCCTCATCTAAGGTATCTCTAACTTCTCTTAAAACAATTTCAGCCCCTTATTATTCACTCTCCCTTAGGATAGCTTCCCTTCTAGGAAATCTCTTTGGTGGGTTAGGCTCACCAAAGGATACAATAGTCGCACGAGGATTGGATAGAAGTTCAAGGACACTCCTATCATCTATAGGAGAGTCCTCTATTTCTTTCATAGAAACAACTTCTTCTTCTTCTAAATATGAATATGCAGGCTCTAATTTATCAGGCGTAAGACTAGGGTATCTCTTATTATTAGGCCTAGTAGGATAAGTCATAGTATTAAACACTTCATACACCTTTGCCTCACAATATACCCATCGTTTTATCCATGTATTCTAGTTAATCTTCATCATCTTGCAGATTACTTTGGTGATGTAATGGCTATCTTGCACAATAACAGTTTCTTCTTTATCTCCAGCAACTCCTTTCACTTTCAACATAAGAGATATCAGCTTGGCATGAAATAAAGCATTTGATTGGAACTAGGATTGATCATATCTTCCAACTGAGGCATTAGAAACCTACAGAGATTGATCTTATGTCTATGATTCTGAAAATACACAATGAATATGTCCTGATATGTCAAAACAGCGAAGTCCCCTCTCATAGGACTTATCACAAGCTGAACAAATTTTAAAAGTAGCTTATCCTCTCCTGCCATCTTAGAAGTAATGACTTTCCTATGTGATCCATTTACTCTGAATTTAGCTAAATATTCTTCATATCAAAATAACTCTTTATTGGGAGGCACCACTTTTGAGTAATAGTCATAAATTACTTCATGAGAAATCCTTAAACAATCAGCCCACTCAGCAGAGTAGAAACTTATATTTTCTTTATTTACATTGGAATTCATCCAATGATCATTTTTAGATTGTTCAAAATTCAGATACTCATAAAACTCCTTCACCAACTTCGGGTAATAGGGTCCATTTTTGTTTGATAAAAATTCAAACCAGCTCTGAACTTCCAGTGCCTTAAGCACTAATGATCGACTCGAAAGTAGCCACTCTGAACTTAATTCATTTTCAGCTACTATATCCTTATTGGATAAATGCAGGTTTAGTACCTTTTCCTCTGTCTGTCTTATGCTACTCAATTTTGCTATGGTTCTCTTAAGATTAGGAGCATCTCCTTCATCACTCACCAGCGGCCTCTTCAATCTAGCCATTAATCTGGAGTAGTTCGAGGTTTCAGCGGAGGTTTAGATTATGAGATTTTAGAGCAAGAGGTTTGGAGGAATGTTTGATGTGGATCGAAATGTGGTCTATGTTTTATTTTTATCATTTGGGGATCGGAAAATAAAACAGATAAAATAATTAAATAATAGCAGAAAAATGTTTCAGATTCCGGTTCAGAGCACATAAAATGCAAAGTCCTGGACATCGAGTGTCTATCGGTAAGGAGATATTTGTATGGTCTAACGTTGTGGTCCTAACAGTGAGGTCCTAATAGAGCAGTTCTAATAGTGAGGTTCTAACAGCGAGGATCTAATTTTGAGGTTCTAATAGTGAGGTCATAACTGTAAGGTTCTAACTGTTTATCAAAACTAACTCATGTCTGATGTAATTTAACCTCTCAGAATTCAAAGGATTTGTGAATATATCAGCTAATTGGTGTTCAATACCAATGAAATCAAGAGTGATATCATATTTTTTAAAATGATTTCTCAAGAAGTGATGTCTTACATCAATATGATTTTTTCTAGAATGAGATACCAGATTCTTATAGATGTTAATATCACTTGTGTTATCACAATTTATAGAGACATGTTTGAATTGATATTCATAGTCTAGTAAAGTGTGTTTTATCCCCAGAATTTGAGCACAACAACTACCAACAACTATATATTTAGCCTATGCAGTAGATAATGCAACCGAATTCTTTTTCTTACTAGACCATGATGTTTGGCGGAGAAAGAAGAAAGTGATGGCAAGAGGGGGGGGGGGGGTGAATTGCCTATTAAAAATTAATTAACAATTTAAAATCAAAGTAAAAGTGCAGCGGAAATAAAAGAGGCAATACACGCAACTTGATAACGGAGTTCGGCTTAAACCCAAGCCTACGTCTCCGCTCCCAACTCAACCGTTGAGAGATTTACTACCGCTTGATTTTTAATGGTTTTAGCAAGAAACCCACTAGACTTTAAGGTTAGTCTAGAACCTATTACAGCTTGCTTTTAATGGTTATGCAAGAACCCACTTGCTTTCAATGGTTGAGCAAGAACCCACTAGCCTTCTTACAGGTGAAGGCTAGCTCACCTATGATTCAAGCCTTTTAAAAGGGAAGGCTTGACTAACCTCTTCACACCTTGAAGGTGGTGTGAAAACCCAAATGAAAGGGAGATGAGAGAAAGAGGGGTTTGTAGGCACAAACCCAAGTTAATGCTCAAAATGATAAAACGATAAAAACCGTAAAGAAGAGAAGCCTTAGGCGCCAAAGGATTGATGGAGTTGATGAAGGTCACTCCCAAGCTTCTATGGTGGTGCTCCTTGGATGTGGAAATGAGTTGGAGAAAGTGAGGGTTCCTTGAGGGAATGTGCCGGAGGTTTGCCAAATGATCAAAAATGTGTCCGTGGGCTTCCTTATGTTTCGCTAGTGTTCCGGGGCTTCCTAGTCCTTTATTTATAGAGGGGGAACCCTCAAATGGAGAACCCACTTGCTTTAAATGGTTGAGAAAGAACCCACTAGCCTTCTTAAAGGTGAATTCTAGCTCACCTATGATTCAAGCCTTTTAAAAGGGAAGGCGTGACTAACCTCTTCACACCTTGAAGGTGGTGTGAAAACCCAAATGAAAGGGAGATGAGAGAAAGAGGGGTTTGTAGGCACAAACCCAAATTAAAGCTCAAAATGATAAAACGATAAAAACCGTAAAGAAGAGAAGCCTTGGGCGCTAAAGGATTGATGGAGTTGATGAAGGGCACTCCCAAGCTTCTATGGTGGTGCTCCTTGGATGTGGAAATGAGTTGGATCACGTGAGGGTTCCTTGAGGGAATGCGCCGGAGTTTTTCCAAATGATCAAAAATGTGTCCGTGGGCTTCCTTATGTTTCTATAGTGTTCCGAGTCTTCCTAGTCCTTTATTTATAGAGGGGGAACCCTCAAATGGCCTTTGGGAGGCTTCGGAGCCGTTGGAGAGGCCTTCGGAGCCGTTGGGAGGCAAGTGGACAGGTCTGGTCAAAGCCCAACGACTAGTTTGACTGGCTCCACCGGCTGACCGGTGCTTGGCCACCGGTTGGCCGGTGCTTTGAAAAAGAGAGAGGGCTCGGGCTCAGGCACCACCGGATGGTCGGTGAGGAGGCCATCGGTTGGCCGGTGCTGAGGCAGTAGCTGCCACTATTTGTCTGGGTGCCACCGGCTGGCCGGTGGTGGGACACCGGTTGGCCGGTGGTCTGGATAGAGGGATGCCTTCTGTCCAGGCCTCCATCGGCTGGCCGGTGGTCTTCCATCGGTTGGCCGGTGGACTGAAATTCAGTCCACTTTTTCTTCTTGCTTTCTTGGCCCAATTCCTTGGCCACCTGAAATCATGCCTATCATCAAAAACACTTAAAACAAGATTAGATAAATAAGAGAGTGATTGTGATCATGAAAATTAAACCATGAGGGGTACGAGAGGTACAACAATCTCCCCCTATTTTGATGATCACAATCACCAAAACAAGCAATGTAAAAGACTGAAATGAAAGGCATGCTTTGAAGGATAAATTGAAAAGTAAATCAAAGCATGAGAGAAAGATTTCTCCCCCAATCAACCAAGAATTTCTCCCCCTTTGTGATTATCAAAATAGCACGGGGCATAAAACTTGATTGAGGGAAACGTTGAAAAACGAGATAGAGATTTTAAACCAATTGAAATTTTTGAAAATTTGAATTGAAAGTTTTGAATTGAAAATTTTTAATCGAAAATTTTGAATTGAGAATTTTGAAAATGAATGTTTTAAATATAAATCAAAAAAGGCTTAAACGATCCTAACTCCCCCTAAATAAAAACAAAAAATCACCGGGGGGAGGTTTTTGAAACCGAGACAAATTTTGGTCCGGAGAGACTCGCTAAAAGGGATTTTTCAATCCACACTTGTCTAGTGGCGGGTCTTCTACTATAAAATTAATCATCAAAAGAAATGGTTTTGGGCCTTCCATTCCGGGCATTTTTGCAATCGCACTCATAAATTAAGTGCCCGGGTTTTTTACAATAATTGAAAAATTTATATTGGGAGCTCCCCCTTACAAAAATAGTTGGAGCATGGGAAGAGGAAGCTTGCTTGGAATATCCAAGCCCTTTGGTGGTTCTAGATATGCGTTGGGAACCAAGCAATTTGGTCAAATTTTGTTCACCTTGGGTGAACTTGGCAAGAGATTCCCTTAAATCTTTGATTGTTGATTCCATAGAGTCAACATCGGGAAGGTTTTGGACCTTGAGGGACAACTCCTCCTTTTCTTTGAGAATTTTTTCCTTTTCGGAAGAAAGTTTTTTGAAATTCTTTTTTAAAGCAACAAATTTGGAAGAAAGTTCGTGAAAACCTTCCTCCAATTGATCTCTAGCATGTTGGAGATCCTCGTAAGATAAATGATTAAAAGAATTAGAAGAACAAGAGGATGAGGAGTCGGAAGAGGTTACCTCATGAAATTCCATTAGTCATTTGTTACCGTTGTCACTTGAGGAGGAGGAGGAGAAAGAAGTGGAGCTATCACTCCATGTGGCCTTGAATGCCTTCTTCTTTTCCTTTTGCTTGGCCTTTTTCTTGTGGGATGGGAAATCGGGCTTGTCATCGCCTTTAGTACCTTCATGGGTTACTTCTAAAAGTTTCCAAATTTCATAAGAAGATGAGCAAGTAGAAATACGATTAAATTCATTACGGTCTAACCCACAATGAAGAGCATTCATAGCTTTTCCATCAAGCTCAAAATTGGCAATGTCTTCGGGGGTCCATTTGGATTCATCGAGAGAAGAAACAGAATAACCATGCATGACAATTTTAAAAATAGGATAACCTATACTTTTAAGAAAACTGGTCATGCGGGTTTTCCAATATGTATAGTCGGTTCCATCAAAAAATGGAGCACGACCCAAAGAATAGCCTTCGGGGGAGAAAGAGGTTGAAGCCATCACAATGGATCTTAAATTTGAAACCGGTGAAGGTATTACTCAAATTTTGCCTCTGATACCAATTGTTGGGCGGAGAAAGAAGAAAGTGATGGCAAGAGGGGGGGGGGTGAATTGCCTTTTAAAAATTAATTAACAATTTAAAATCAAAGTAAAAGTGCAGCGGAAATAAAAGAGGCAAGACACGCAACTTGATAATGGAGTTCGGCTTAAACCCAAGCCTACGTCTCCGCTCCCAACTCAACCATTGAGAAATTTACTACCACTTTCTTTTTAATGGTTTTAGCAAGAAACCCACTAGACTTTAAGGTTAGTCTAGAACCTATTACAGCTTGCTTTTAATGGTTATGCAAGAACCCACTTGCTTTCAATGGTTGAGGAAGAACCCACTAGCCTTCTTACAGGTGAAGGCTAGCTCACCTATGATTCAAGACTTTTAAAAGGGAAGGCTTGACTAACCTCTTCACACCTTGAAGGTGGTGTGAAAACCCAAATGAAAGGGAGATGAGAGAAAGAGGGGTTTGTAGGCACAAACCCAAATTAAAGCTCAAAATGATAAAACGATAAAAACCGTAAAGAAGAGAAGCCTTGGGCGCCAAAGGATTGAGGGAGTTGATGAAGGGAACTCCCAAGCTTCTGTGGTGGTGCTCCTTGGATGTGGAAATGAGTTGGAGAAAGTGAGGGTTCCTTGAGGGAATGCGCCGGAGGTTTGCCAAATGATCAAAAATGTGTCCGTGGGCTTCCTTATGTTTCTCTAGTGTTCCGGGGCTTCCTAGTCCTTTATTTATAGAGGGGGAACCCTCAAATGGCCTTTGGGAGTCTTCGGAGCCGTTGGAGAGGCCTTCGGAGCCGTTGGGAGGAAAGTGGACAGGTCTGGTCAAAGCCCAACGGCTAGTTTGACTGGCTCCACCGGATGACCGGTGCTTGGTCACCGGTTGGCCGGTGCTTTGAAAAAGAGAGAGGGCTCGGGCTCAGGCACCACCGGATGGCCGGTGAGGAGGCCACCGGTTGGCCGGTGTTGAGGCAGTAGCTGCCACTATTTGTCTGGGTGCCACCGGCTGGCTGGTGGTGGGACACCGGTTGGCCGGTGGTCTGGACAGAGGGATGCCTTCTTTCCAGGCCTCCATCGGCTGGCCGGTGGTCTTCCATCGGTTGGCCGGTGGACTGAAATTCAGTCCACTTTTGCTTCTTGATTTCTTGGCCCAATTCCTTGGCCACCTGAAATCATGCCTATCATCAAAAACACTTAAAACAAGATTAGATAAATAAGAGAGTGATTGTGATCATGAAAATTAAACCACGAGGGGTACGAGAGGTACAACACATGATACTAGTGACTTGCCTAAAATGTAACATGTTCTAGAGGTGATCTTTCTTTCTAACTTGCAACCAGAAAATTCAGAATCAGAATAACTTATTAAATCCAAAGGCTATCCTCTTGGATAGAATAGTTCTAAATTTTTAGTATACTTGATATATTTAAAAATACTTTTAATAGAATTTAAATTAGACTCTTTTGGATTGGATTGAAATCAAGCACACATGCATACATTGAACATAATAGAAGTTCTACTAGCAGTATGTTAAAGTAGACTCCCAATCATACATCTGTAATTGGTTTGATCCACTAGTTCTCCAGTTTCATCAACATCCAATTTGCAAGTGGCACTCTTAGGTGTATCACTACCTTTACTACTATCCTTACCAAAATGTCTTAAAATATCTTTAATATATTTATTTTGATTTAAAATAATACCATCTTTGTTATGAAAAATTTGAAATCTGGGGGGAAATTTTAGTTCCCGCATTAAACTCATTTAAAATTCATTTTTCATCATCGACGAAAAATCAGTACATAAAGAATGTTTAGAATATCCAAAAAATTTATCATCTAAATAAATTTTTACTATTAAAACATCTTCGGAAATCCTTTTAAAAAATAGAGTGGGATCTTCTATCCCTTTTGTAAAACCTTTTGAAATAAGAAAAAAGCTCACTTTGTCATACCAAGCTCTTGGAGCATGTTTTAGACCATATAAGGCTTTAGACAGTTTAAAAACATGATTTGGAAAATGGGCATTTTTTTATCCAGGGGGTTGTTCAAAAAATACATCTAAAATTATATATCCACTTAGAAATGCACTTTTGACATCCATATGATAATGTTTGAAATTCAGATGAGCTACATAAGAAAGTAGTATCCTAATGGCTTTTAGTCTAGCTACAGGAACAATGGTTTCCTCATAGTCTATTCCTTCTTCTTGACTATTCCCTTGTGCAACTATTCTAGCCTTGTTTCGAACTATATTTCCAAACTCATCAACTTTGTTCCTAAACAACCATTTAGTTCTTATGGTTAAGGTTTCCTGAGGTAAATCAACTACTTACCAAACTTTTTTTCTTTCAAACTGATTCAATTTTTCTTGAATATCCATCAACCAAAATTCATCATTGATTGCATCATTGATATTTTTAGGTTCAAGCCGTGAATGAAAATCTTGATGTTCAACCAGGTTTCTTAGAGAAGCTCTAGTTTGTGTCCCTTGGTATAAATCACCTACTACAACATCTAAAGGATGATTCCTTAGAGTTCAAATACATTTAGAAAGAGTTGAACTAGACTCCTCATGGTTTTTTATTGGTTCAGACTCAATAGGTGCAGATTCTGGATGATTCCCGGAACTAGTTACTTTTACTGGAGGTTCACTATCATTGTCGTTAAGATCCAGAATTGACATATTTTCCTCAAGATATTGATGAGAGGTTTTGGGTTCATGTGGATTAGTCTCATCAAAATTTACATAAATTGAATCTTCCACACATTTTGGTTTCTTAATGAATACTCTATTGGCCTTACTCGATATTGAGTAACCAAGGAAAATTACATCATCACTTTTGGAAGCAAATTTGTCCGGATTATCTTTAGTTTTAAGAATAAAGACTTTTCAACCAAAATCTATAAAGTAATTAACCTTAGGCATTCTATTGTTCCAAAGATTGTAAGGGGACTTCTTAAGAATTGGTCTCATCAATACTCTATTAATAATGTAACAAGATGTATTAATAGCTTCATACCAAAAGTAAATTGGGAAATCATATTCATTGAGCATTGTCTTAGAAATCCCTTCAAGAGTCATATTTCTTCTTTCCACGACTCCATTCTATCGAGGCATTTTAGGAGATGAGAAGTTGTGCATATAACCATTGTGTGAGCAATAAGATTCAAACTCATGATTTTCAAACTCATGGCAATGATCACTTCTCAAGGTCTTGATCCTAAGTCCACTATGATTTTATACAGACATGGAATACTTGATAAAATATGAACAAGATTCACTTTTGTGAGCCAGAAAGTATACCCAAGTGTACCTAGAAAAGTCATCTACAAGAACATAAACATAGTGCTTCCCATTTAAACTTGAAACTCATGATAGTCCAAACAAATCCATGTGAACCAACTCAAGCGGTTGAGAAGTATAAACTTCTTTCTTTGGTTCAAAAGAAACTTTGTGTTGTTTTCCCTTTTGAAAAGGATTAAAAAATTTGTTAAGAGGGAATTCCAATTTAGGTAAGTCTCTAACTAAACCTTTCCTAGTCAGTTTACATGGTGAGTGTATATTACATTGTCATAGTCTTCTGTTCCACAACCAAGATTCATTATGAAACTCATTTAAACAAGAAACATTTTTCTAAGCTAAAGAATCCATATCAACAAAATATACATTCTCATTTATGAGATTAGTAAATATTAAGTCAATTTTTGAATTAAAAACATTACATGCATCATTTTCAAACTTGACATTAAAACCATCATCAAAAAATTGATAAATACTTAGCAGGTTGTATTTTAACCCATCAACAAAAAGTACTTATGAAATTAATATTGTATTAGGGTTACCAATCTGGCCTAAGCCGATGATTTTCCCTTTAGCATTATCACCAAATGTGACATATCCACCATCAACATTAATCAGACTTTCGAAACATGAATAGTTTCATGTAATATGTCTTGAACATTCATTGTCCAAGTACCACAGAGATCTATAAGAATTATTTAGACAATTTTCCTGCAAAACAGATTATACATGAGGTAACTTTAGTACCCTGATTTTCTTGGATCTAGAGAGGTTAGAAAGTTATAATTTAGGAAACCATACTTGTCTCATAGATTTTCTATAATCAACAAATATATTTTAAGACATAAACACTTTGTTTGGTCCTTTAGAGAATTTTTTTCAAGAAATGGTCCAGAACATTAACTAGCTATGAATTTTCCAGATTTTTGAAAAAATTTGGTTTTAATAAACCTTATCTGTCCTGGATGATATCCTAGACTAGTTGTATATTTTGGGGCAATCTTTTGTCCAAGAAATTGTGTCAAGGTATCTCTACCAGTAGTAAATTTTTAATGATATCTCTTTAATTGTTCACTGGATAATTTGAGTTTAGTATTTTCTTTTAACAGCTGAGAACATTTTTCTTTCTAAATACACCGATCAGATTTGTAATTAGTATTTAAAGCATGTTGTCTTTTCACTAATTTATATTTATCTTGGATTCATTAAAATTATCCTCAATCATTCCATAATATTCAAATAACTCATCCTTAGTTATATGTTCATCATTGTTTGATTCACCTTCATTCCCAGAATAATAATCATTATGCATAGTGGAATTAGGTTTAACCTCAGATGTTTCTATCATGAAGCATGAGTTGGAATGATTATTCCTTTCACTATTAGAAGCATCAAATCCACTGGAGCTGTCTTATGAAGCACTCCAGGTATCTTTCATAGCCTTTTTATAACCTTTTCCCTTATCTTCATATTTTGTCATAAATTTCATCTTGGGGGAAGTCTTCCATCACATGAACTTTTCGTTTGCACTCATAACAGATTATTTCATTTGGGGTTTCATTCCATTTTCTATCATTAATCAATTTTCCATTATAATCATACTTTCCCTTGTAGTTTGACTTCCAAAAGAATCTCTTCTTTCGGTAGAATTTTTTGAATCTTATAGCAAGATGAGCCATCTCCTCATCAGTGTCTGAGCCTTCACTAGTGGAAGTGTCTATAGAAGCTTGAACCTTTTCTTTATCCTTGTTCTTTAAGGTAGTAGTCTTAAATGCTATAGATTTCCTCTTTGGTTCTTCATCTACTTATTGATTCACCTTAAATTTGTCTTCATACATCATAAGCTTTCAAATTAGTTCCTTCACTAGAAGTTTGCCTATGTCACACGATTCTCAGATAGAAAAAGAAGTCCCCCTCCATCTGTCAGGTAGGCATCGAAGCAGGCTCATTATCTGGTCCTTGTTGTCCACTAGTTTCCCAAGCAGACTCATAGTATTCATTATCTCATTGAACCTAAGATACATTTATGAAATAAGTTCATGAGGCTTCATTTTAATGTTATCATATTTAATAGTGTAAGTATTTAATCTCATTTCTTTAACATTGGTTGTTCCTTCATGAGAAATAGATAAAGTGTCCCTAATTTCATATGCAGTTTTACAAGCAGATATTCTACTAAATTCTTAATCACCTAGAGAACATTACAAATCATTCATTGATTTACAGTTATTATTATATGTAGCTTTAGTCGACTGAAACCATGTGTGTCTCTAGTAGTAGCAGGCAATGTATGTTTCTCTTCAATTGTGTCCCAGATTTCAAGTCCCATACTCTCTAGATACATTTTCATTTTTAATTTCCAATGAGCATAATTGTTAATATTAAAGAAAGGTGGCATGTTAGTAGCAGCACCCTCAACTCTATTTTCCATAATTACATAGAATATTAAAGAACTGAAAATTTAGATATGACAGAAATTTTAAGATCTTTAAGATACAACTAAAATCACAGTTAAAAACAATGTACACACTGGATAAAAATTCCTTTGATACCAAATGTTGGTCGGAGTTGATACTCAAGAGGGGGGGCATTGAGTTCCGATTAAAATTTCTGTTAAAAATATTATGGTTAATAAAACCCCCAATTTTAAAAACGACCCAGTTAATTAAGGCAGTAGAAATGTAAATGTTTAATTGGTAAACATGTTTCTCAAAGGTTTATTAATCCTCAGATGAATCAGTGTAGATCACTAATTAAACTTTTGAAACAAGCTTAATGAATTAAACAAATACACACACTAACCAAAACTAACTATAAAAGTGTAAGAAAAAATAGTTGTATGTTTTATAAAATATAAGTAGCGGATAAAATAAAAATAGAGTATATGATGATTTTCATAATAATTTAAACAAGAGGTCTAGTCTCAAGCCAAGACATAATCCTCTCCACTTGGTGATCACCTACCACCAAGTAGTTTATATTAAAACTTGATACACAACCTGTATTGAGATTTACAATAGTTAACACAACCTATCCTGGGAACACACCCTCTACGATATTTCTTTGTGGGAAATACAAACAAAACAGACCACACACGGTCTCTTCCACAGTTATACGTGGGAAACACAGATAAGGTGAAGTTTGATGTGAGGATAGTTAATATCATTCAGTTCAAGAACAGGAGACTGTGTGTGATATAATAAGACACACACACTTCTCAAGGATATAAACTAAAGAAACAAAATAGATCAGTTATGATGAGAAAGAGTTTAGAAGGCTCTAAGTGTTTGTAGTTCAGCTCTTGACTCCATGGAATGAGAAATGTTGAAGTTCGAGTCAATCTTTGGAATTTGTTTCCAGAACAGAGTGTTGAAACTCTAGGTTCATGATTTCAGGGTTCTTCTTCTGATGTTGATCCAGAGTTGATGAGGTACAGAAGGAAAGAATGAGTTTATCCCATAATGATCTTCATGATGCCTGTGGGTTCAGGATCTTAGTGCTGGATGGTTCAGCATTTTGATCTGGCAAGTAAGCTCTATCACACATCACATGTAAACTTTTCTTCATGTCCGCGTATATGTTTCCATTCTTGATTGTATCCTCAAAATCTATTTATTTTTATTTTATTTTCTTCTCTTTTTATATTTGTGTTCCGACAATGGGAATGAGTAGATCACGTGCATGCTTTCTCGTACCTCGTACTGTCCACGGTATTATCTCCTAAATCGTTTACAATCAGCATTAATTAATGTCAAATAATTTATTTTATAAAATATGACTGTTATAAGTGTATTAAGATATTGAAAAAGTTGTGGGAGAATAACTATCAGTAGACTGGTAATGGTAGCATTCATATCGATAGGCTTCAACCATAGTTCACATCGGCAATCTCCAATGGTAACCTTTAACAGTATGCTCACACCAGTTACCATGTAATAGTGACCTTGTTGAGGTAAACCTGTAATGGTGACCTTGTATTGGTAACCTTATAGCTGTAACCTTGTAATGGTAAGCTTATAGGAGCAACCATGTAGTGGTAATCTTGTGACTGTAACCATATAACGGTAATATTGTGACTGTAACCATGTAACGATAACCTCTGTAACGGTGACCTCTGTACTTAGATGAATTTTCCACAGTGAGCTTAACCAATCAAGCAGTGAGATTGAAAGTATATTATTATTACTCTATAGGAATAGGAAACGTTAATGAAACATAATTAGAAAAGAATGAAGACATTGTTATCACGTAAATGAAAACAAGATTTGGGATTATCAAAATGTGATTTGAGATTATAAAAATAGGATTTGGGATTACCAAAAGAGGTGAGTTCAACAATAACATACTGTGTACCCTATTTTGGTATTAGGATAACCTCATATGTACCCACTTTTGGGATTTGGATAACCTTTCGTGTACCCTCTTTTGTGCTTGGGATAACCTCCCATATACCCATTGAGATTATAAAACATTAATCATTAATCAATGAATTAGTGGTATATATAATTACGATACCACCCATAATATAGTTAAAATCAAACATATGGGTTTTGAAAAATCATTAATCATATCATATCTAGTGAATAAGAAACAAGTTTCATATATATTTCATCAAAACACAAATCGTGAAAAAGAAATAAGTTTCATAATTTTTTTATCATATTGATAAAACATAAAATCTGAGAATAAGAATGGTAAAATTGGATTATATCTGAATAAAATATTATAAAAAATTAAAGGAAATCATCATAGATAGAAAATTATTTTAAATAATCACATGGAATATTACTTGATGAAATTTTCTTCTTTAGTTTGAATTTGCTTATTTAAAATCTAAAACTATCCCAAATATTAACAAAAAAGTATAACTAAAATTAAATTTGGAAATATTTTAATTAACCTTCAAACAATTTATTTTTCATGATTTCAAAAAAAAATCCATTCATGCCATCTACGCTAAAACAAATATTCCTTTCCAATTTTCAGAAACTTAAAATATACCTCATTTGGAAAATGGAATGAAAAAAAATCCTTTTAAACCATTCTTTACAAAGAAAAAAATGGGTAATATTAAAAACACTATTTAATTTTTTTAGAATAAATTGACATAGGAGATAATGTATTTTCAACAGAATATAGAAATAAAGTTGATTTTACTTAAAAATATTCTTTCAGTATATTAGGTTTTTAAAGAGATAACAATGAAATAGAAATATTTTTTGTACATAAATAACAAAAGGATATTAAAATTAAAGACTTTATTAAGATATATATCGTAGTATTTTATCATTAAGTCCATAATCATAAATAATCCTCATAATCAATGAGATTGTAACATAAAACCCTTACCACTTTTGTAACTTTTCAATCATAATCCTCAAGAAAAAAATAAATTTTTTTGGATATTTAAATTATAAAATTCTCAAGATAAAAATCATTAAATACATTCATTTGTATTATATACACCTCATATATTAAACAAGGGTTGAATATGGTATGTGTCTCACAAAATTAAAAGTGAGACAAAAATCAATTACCTTAACTATCGACATTATTGGTACATGTGTAAAACAACTATATAATTAATATATTTTTATTATAAATATATTATAGAACAATAATAATATTTTTATACTATATTTTTTTATAACCTTTTATGACCCTTTTATTAACATTTTATTTTAAAATCACTTTTTCTTGTAATAATTTTTGGTTTTTCATGTATGTTTCATTCCATAATTATAGTCCATAAACATTTATTATGGATACATAATATCCAAAATTTTAATAATGATATTAATACCATATATATTCATTACATACATATGTATATTCATCCAAAAAAATTAGTGATAGAAAAGTGAATTACACTGTTCATGGTGACGGTAGGCCATACATATGTCTGAACAATATTTCCATTTTCTCATTAAATAGAATAAAAGAATGGTAAATAATATTTCTCCATTTAAAAAATAATTATAATTTAGTATATTTAATATATATTCAACAAGTCTATCCATATTACCATCCTTATTAAATTAAATTGAAAAACGAATCACATTTTTCATGGAGGCGACAGCCCACACGTACGCACGAGCGATACTATATTTTTCCCAATGTATTTGAAGGAAATATGATAGATTTGATATTATAATTATTTGTTTATAATTATTTCATAAATATTATATAAATATGTTACATACTTCATTATATAACGTCATGATAGGTGGTAAAGGAAAACAAATTACATCGGTTCACGAAGTGGCAGTCCGTTGTTGACATGATCTAGTGTTTCATTTCCCATTTGATGGGAGAGGAGATAGATCAAAGTTATGAAACTAGTATAATAAAATATTTGTATATGGAATATATTTATGTTATTTTATTATAATAGTTTAATAATATTTTAATTATATGGAAGAAGAAATAAAATGAAAACACATTGTTAAGAACTAGACCTTTTTCTCAGGGAACCTCTTGAGGATAATACCTAAATATTTATTATGAGGGTTATCAAATGAAAAAAATTCATATAATATCCGGTTATATAATTAAGGAATTTATTTGGTCTGGTATTGGATGGTCCAAAAATTAAGGTGACTGAAGCACTTGTAATTTTTCAATGTTTTCGAACTATTCCATGGTGCTTTTATTGTAATAAGATTGAACAATGGACCCTACCATAACCTTATATGATATAGTATTTTAAATATGGTTATACAAAATAAATTAGACATGTTTTTAGGTCATTTTAAGTGTTATTTTTCAGTTTAACCACCAATAAACATAATTTATCCCTAACCACAATAAATTTTTTTACTGTTATTACTATTCATCAGGAACAATAACTAATATAAATTTATTAAATAATATTAATTATTATTATTACACATAATTTATCCATTTTATAGAAATCAATTCATATAATTAGCATAACTAAAATTAAAATTAATCCCACTAATGTGACAAAAAATTAGTTGTCAATCAAAAAGATTTCATAAGTATAAAATGTTGTTATAAAAAATTCAACATGAAATCAATTCAAATGAACAAAATTTTATTAATAATTATATAATTTTACTAATATAACTTTTAAAACAATATTAATAATAAATGAAACTTTAAAATATTTTTAAACAAAAAAATAATAATAAAAACTAGTATTTTTCACTATTTTCCATTAAGTTATTATTTTCAGAAAGGTATAAAAAATTCAATCCAAGATAATTTTTATAATTTTATTTTAAAAATGAAGTAGATTTAGAAAAAAATATTTTCCAAAAGTTGGAAAATATTATTTATTATTTATTAAAAAAAATATTTGAGGAAAAATATTGTTTTCGATGAATATAAAGACATTAATAAAAATTAAGAACATATTAGTTAATATATTTTATTTATCTAAAATAATTATACTTAATTTTAATAGATTTTTTATTCCTATTCGTACCAAAGTTTTTAATATATAGGTCATAATTATCATGTTTAAATACTAATATTGATAGTCTATTGTAGTTTAATAAAACATGGTATTGCATGTAATGCAATCTATTAAAGAAATTAAAATTATATGAAAAAATATTTCATAAAATATAGGGGGGTTACAAATTTTAACTCTGTTTTAACATTCCAATTAAATTTTCAATCCACTGAAAAAATTAATTCCTAATGAAAATAACTTCTTTTACTTATATATATTGTTAAGAAGAAGATGTCATGGTATTCTAGATATGAATCTTTATAGATTAAAATTACAATATTTATTAATATTTAATTATAGTTTTAAAATACTAGAATAGATAAATATATATTATATATATTCATTCATAATTAGTTGAAGATGATTTTAGTTCCTCTAGAACATTATAAGATAACTTGTGAAGAACATTGTGTTAATTTTTAGTGTCAGTACAACATTTTTATTGAAGAGAGAGAAGTTATATGAGAACCTAAATTACAAAAAATCTAGTGAAGAGTTTCAAGACCAATAATCTGGTTGAAGTTAAAAAATATTGTATCTTAGAAAACATTTTGATCCCCCCTACTTGTGGATGAAGATTATTTCAAATTTTGTGTAGAATAATATGAAAAAATAGCAGGTATTTTTAATATTGGATTAAAACTATCATAGGTTGTAACTAGGGTGTATAATCTGTTTTTGAAGAATTATTATTAGGGTGTATAAAAAACCACTACTATTTTGGGATTATGGACTGGTACCAGTTTATATATTATCCACTTGTAAATTTAGTGGATAATCCATATTGGGGCATTTAACCAACATGGAAATGATTATGATATTATGTTGAACCCTATAAATATCTTATGTTATGTACTCTTAGATTAATAACTCTTATGATGTGAGGTTTTGAGATATTATAAAGAGGAACGATAATTTAAATAGGTGCAAGAGGATATATTTTACAAGTGGAAGAATTTATAAAAATTAAACCATGTATTAACCCCCTTTTTAGTGGTCATCTCGCATGGGTCACTACAAGTGGTGTCATAATGAATGTCCCTTCTAATGGTCTAGGAAGAATTCTGAGATATGTAAAATATCAACTTAGTCAATAATTTATATTTCCCGGTATTCTATGGGATAAATTGTCACATTTCAAGGAATAATATTGTACCTCATCTTCTATCACTTGGCCTATAGGTGATAAACAAAATGATATTTGTGTTTCCACCCATTTAAAATGGAGATACATTAACTCAATATGATAAGAGAAATATAGATTTATTTGGAAGGGTTCAAAATTCAATCCTAATGCGTTTTTCTGAAAATGTATATACCAAGGTCATGGGTCTTTAATCTTTAAATAATATTTTAGGTAAATAAAGACCGGTTATGAAGGAAACATAAAGTTCAAATAAGACAAGATAAAAGTTTAGAGGATCCAATTCTAAGACATAAAGATATACGTTGATGAAACCATCAATGAATACTTCACAATGGTCAAATTTAATGTGAGAAACCTACGGGGTTATGGTGAGAAGCTATAAGATTATAACATTGTTAAAAAAATTGATGGGTAATTTTCAAGATCTATTTGATTCCAAAATATCAAACATATGAGAAAGAGATTATTTAACACCATATGAGTGAAAAAAAACTCATAGCATATGAGATGAGGATAATATAATATTTTAATAATGAAAAAAATATGAGATGTCCTTTGAAGCAATGAGAAAATAGAAAGTTAAAGAATAATATATTTCTAAAATAAGAGATCCAAATACTAAGGTTGATAAAGGGATTAATAAGATAATTTCACATATATCAAGATGGTTTAAAAAGGGAAAGGGAAAAGGTAAAGACAAATAATTACTGAAAATTTTGAATTGTGATGGAATTTGATGCTTTGTCGGTGATAGTCCAAATAAAGACTTCCATATCTGAATCTGATGAAGATGGTGAGAAATTTTGGGAAAATAAAAACTATAAGAGTTAAAAGTAGGATTCCATAAATAAAAAAGTAATTTAATGAGAATTTATAAAAAAAAATTATCTACAAGTAACACATCAGATAATGGGGTATTTTATTTTTTATAATGTTAAAAAATGGTTTGATTCATCAAAAAATGATGATGAAGGAGAATAAAGGAAATAGACAGAATGGTAATTGAATCATGAGTAGGAATAATGTATTGAAGATATTTAAAACCTAGATAAAGAAAATAAGTAATCACTAAAGGATAAAAATATGGACGATAGAGAAACAAAAGACATAATCAAGAAGAAAATCACATATGTTGATTAGATAAAAACTTATAAGATGAATGTGTCTAATTAAAAAAAGATATAGTGCAGTCCTAAAGAAATTAAAATTAGCGGGAAGAAGTTATATTCATGAAATCATCCATATGTTTCACAGTTCAACATGCGTTTAATGTATCTTGAGAATAATTTGACAAATCAATATAGGTTAATGTCAAATCTAATCAATCTGGTCTAAACAATAACTATACAAGTTTGGTGTAAGAAATATTTAGAAATAAATTCATTCTCATAAATGTAATAATAGAAGAAAATAATACCACTACTCAGTAGTAAAAATAAGGATCAAACAAAACATTGGAATCCCCAAAAAACCAATGATGGATATTTTAGAAATAAGTCTATAAGATCAATGTCAAAAGGGTTTTACTAGTGTTGTGGAATTTATGGACATAAATACTATTTTTATTGGTATAATATTTCAATCATAGGAATGAGGATAGATTCAAGGTTAGGATATTTTCCATAAAAATGAAAATTAATCAAAAAATGAAACTTATTGTGGAATGACCATCACAATGTCTATCAATATATAATAGATTTAAATATTTTGAAGAGATGTGTGTATGATGTTGAATGGAATGTCACAAAACCAAGGAGTGCAACAATATACTTCCTAGATAAGTTTCATGTAAAGTGAAATAAAATATAACTCAAGAAGATTTAAAATAAAAAACATGTGATGCTAAGAAATTATGTGTGAATCCAAAAGAAAAATAGAAAATCTTATAAAGGAATTCTTAATAATCTATTCAAATAAGTTGTAGATGGAAAATAAAATAGAGAAATAAGAGATAGATTCTAAATAAATTTGAAAACAAGTAATTATACATGAATAAGTATAAAAACAAGAGAAGATATCCACAAATAAATATATGAATGTTCAGAAAAAATCATGTGAAAGGTGTGGTCAGTTTGTACTTGACATAAAAATTATAAGAAAATATTATAAAACTAAGGAAATCAATTGAGATAAATGATACAAGAATAATGTAATTATTTTCCTTTCACCTATTTATAAATGGAAATATCTCAAAAGAAAAATATGAGAAAAAATCTACTAAGGATGATGAGAATAAAGTAGGTGTTGCATGTGGAAGAAAAAAATATAATGGGTTGGGAGGAAACTCTCACCCTCAATGTTACTACTGAGTGATTAATAAGTCCCTCCTAATTTCCAATTATTTTATATATTTTTCTATAATATGTCGGGTCTTTACAGAGAATCTTGAGGTTGTCACTTCTAGGATAAAAAAAAATCCTCATGGATTTTTTGACTACAATGAAGAGAAATAAATTAGTACATCACATAATTCGGAGGAAAATTGAGGAAGAGGTAGATCGTATGCATATAAAGGCATGGTATTAGGCACATTTTTGTGAATAGAGGTTTTATAGTGCATGTGGGGAAACATTCAAAATAGGAATTTTGTGTTAGTGTAGTAAGAGTTAATCTAAGTGTCCTGGTCTAGTGGTTTATAGTGTGTCATGTATTATTAATTGATGCAAAATGAAGTTTTAGATCGATGTGGGTTCCTAGGGATGTGGAAACTACACCCTCATTTTGAAAGATAAGAAAATAATGATATGTTTTCACATTTCCCATATTCAAACTCGTACTAGAATGTTTTTTGTTTGTGATTTTTCATGTCTAGGTTGATAGAGTTACCATAGGTGTGTTTGACCATGAATACATCAATCTCATGAGTTATAACCTACTATAAGATTATTAATTACCATGATAACTTACCACATACCCATTTTTTGTTTGAACACAAGGGAGAAGCATTATAGTAGCGAGACTATCCATATAAAGGCAATGACATATTCAGAGATGCACATGATGGATCATATGTGGTCCTTTGACCTACTATAAGAAAGATAATGATTAACCATTATATAGGTATAAGATACCAAATTTTAAATAGGACCCACCATGACTAATGATCTTGACCAACTATATGAGATTTAATTTAAAAGATCATATATATTGTGATCAATCGAACACATGAAATGGATCAACCGTGCTAGGTGAAACCCATCATAAGAAGGCCAAGACCTATCAAAAAGTGAATTGACCATGTGAGAAGAGTAATTTAAAGTTTATACAAGAATAAGTTAATATTTATGGTAAAAAAATTTATAGTTCATGTGTGTGATGAATACATGCATTAAGATTCACAAAAATGCATGAAAATCAGGTGATAAAAGGTATATCATCTCATCTTGATTAGCATTGATCTAAAGACAATCATAGAGATACCTTTAAAATGATCTCATGATATGTGAATTACTAATGAAAATATTCACGAATGGTTAGGTATCTTGAGACATTTTCAAGTTCACACCAACTTCAAAACAGATGTGTAATCATCCATGAATATGGAACAAATATAACAATTGATAAAATCACATTGAATGTGATATTCATACAATTATTCATGTATGAACATGAAGATAATATACCATGCATCAGTTTAATTATTGGTGGAATAATATAGTAATAAATAATTTAATCCAATAATTCATGGTATTTTATGAACATATGAAATAATGATTAATCTTTATGAAGAAAATAAAAATGTGTGGTTATTTATTAACCATGTGAACAAGGAAGAAGACCCAAGACTTTTAGGAATTTGAAATATTTTATAAAAGTGGATTTATAATTTTTTATCCATTAAATAAATTAATCTAGGTGAAAATATATTATTTAATTATACAAAGTTAAGAAGAAGATATCATGGGAGTGTACTCGGTATATTCTAGAAGTTAAATTCAAATATTTATAACAATTTTTTTAGTTTTTTAATATTTTAATTACTAAATATATATAGGTGAAATATATATTCATATAGGATGACATGAAGAATATGTTATATCCTTGATAATATTTTTAGAGAACTCATAAATCACGTTGTAAGAATTTTGAAAGTAGATAAAATGTCTGTATCAAGGAGAGAGAATGAAGAGGAGAGCCTAGATTACCCAAGATCTAGTGAAGAGT
The DNA here is from genome assembly GCA_963277665.1 of Viscum album. NCBI lineage: Eukaryota > Viridiplantae > Streptophyta > Magnoliopsida > Santalales > Viscaceae > Viscum > Viscum album. Next base: position 1,887,923,625 of record OY728132.1, read on the forward strand.
TTCAAGATGACTAGAGATGTTATTGAAGAAAACACATGTGTAGAAATTTTGATCCATAATTCTTGTTGAGGAAGATCAATTCACAATTGGTAGAAAATCAATAAAGGCCATATCAAGTTTTGTTTTTCATTTGATAAAAATTGAAGGAGGGTGTGACTAGGGTGTATTTATAAAGAATTATTGTTGGGTAATATAACAAACTAATTCTATTATAGGATTGTAATGTATAATCATTTACTATTGTTTCCACATTGATATTTAGTGTAGAATCCATGCTAGGGTATCTAACCAATATGGAAAAGATTAGGTGTAAAAAACATACTCGGGTTCATCTAACCCATCACTTAGGTTGGCTGGCCACATGACCCAAAGGGCATTCATAATCTCAACGGGATGGTGACAAGCACTAAGAATAACCAATGAGGACATGGTAATAGTTTTCTACTATTAAATGGGTATAGAACATCAAAAAAATATTATTTATACACTAATATCATCAATTTCAACAACATAATATAATAATATACCATAAACAATGACATACATCAAATATAAAGATTGTTAAAACTATACATGTACATGGTAACAAAAAATCCAAACACAAAATATCAAAAGGAAAGTATAATTCTAAACAATTCCCAAGTTTAACCAATGGGTAAAAAATACCAAAAAATTCTTCACATGAGTCCATCCTTATGAGACCACATCTCTTCCCCAAAACATTGGATGATAGTGTCAAGAAGAGCCACCCTGTAACATGGTGTCCAAACCTTTACCTATTTCCTACAAAACAAAATCTATAAAAAATACAAAAAAATACCCAAGAAGGGTGTGATGTATGAATCCTAGTAGGATATCACATGAATATATTTAAGTATTTTACCCATTTAACCAATAAACTAGTTCGAAATACTTTTAAAAAATAAACCACTTTGAAAACATATAATTTCATGTAAACCATTAAAACCCATTTTGTTTTGCATTTTGAGATAAAACATGGTTTTTCAAAATAATATCCAAACATGGATGAAAAATAAACAATTCCACAAGGCATAAAAATTATTTATATAACAAAGAAACATAACGGCGTGCATAAACATCTCCATCACATGACCATATAAATAGAAAATGAACAAATGGGTATAAAACATATCATCACATGGAATGGATCTAATAAAATTCATAAAACATATAAACCAATCATGCATGAGTAATGTGAACCTAGGGGATCTAACCATTAGGCCTATCATGAGTGAGTAAACATGCATACTAGTTATCCATTCAATGTAAGCTCACATGGTCTCCCTTAGGAATAACTCCAATAGCTCACACGGTCTCCCATAAACTAACATGGGATCTCACATAATCTTCGTATCCAAAGGATCACTTCATCACTTAAAAAATAATGAATGATCACATGATCCTCCCTCCAAAGGCTCTTACAGTTTCATGAACAAACCGATCACCCACACCCTGGTTAACCCATATTCTACTAACACATCACAAGAAAGATCCCATATCAATCAAGAAATAACACAATTTTTTTCATAATTAAACATTCACAATTTTAAAAATCACACTTTCCTAGGTAAAAAAATTTATAAAAAAACATTATAAATCTATTTAATATAATAAAAACATTTTTCATCCATTTTATAAAACACTTAGTAGGCATACAATCAACACCCATTTGAGAAACCAAACATTAATCCCCAAATGTTTAATAAAATCATTAAAATACATCAAACATAGAATAAACACCATGAATACATCATTTAAATAAAAATTTTATCAAAACAAACCAAAATAAATTACAAATTTAATGTTATTCCATAGAAAACACATTAAAAAGAGACAACTACATCAGAATAAATACAATGCTCATTACCTTTGGTGAATACCACCCAAAATAGGTAAAACCAATCCATAAACACATAATCCACATTAAATAAAAAAACCCAATTAAACACCCCAGATTCATCCAGTACCACCCTTGGGGTTTCACAATTCCATAGAAATTGAATAAAAAGTATTGAGGAGTGGAAAAGAAGATGAAATCATGAATAAATCAACATACCTAAATCCATACCACAAATAAAACAAGATGAAATTAATCATGAAAGAACAGTAAGAGATCCACGACCAAAGTAGAGGGGATTAATGAATGGGGTAATAAAAAAGAACACCCAAACCATAAGTAATACAAAGGGGAACAAGTGTAAAAAGACACCTTTAAATAATCTATGAAGGGTCACATGGTTTTCCCACACAGGTAGGAAAACCACACCAACTATGTGGGTGTCACTATCCTCCCAAAATAGGATGTAAAATTTTCATTGGGGGTTGGATGGTTTGATAGACTGTTCTCAAACCAATTGAAACCATAATGTCAAAACTGAAATTCCCCTCCCAAAGCTTTCTCATGGTCTAAGAAAACCATTTTATAACCATGTGCCTGGGTCTATCTCCCCCATAACTTTTAGTTTTAACCCTTGAATCCCGAGAACATTATGAACATAGTCAAGGATATGTGAAATTCTAAATTAAATGTACTAGTCACTTGATAGGTGTTACAAACTACCCAACATTACACTTTATACTGATATAAAGTCCCTAGGATTTTCTAGGAAAAAAAGCTGATTACACTACTCCCTAACCCAACATTATTATTCCCATGATTCATGGAAATTTCTACCACACTACAAGATCACATGAACTAATGGGATTACATTCCCATGAATCACCTTATTCAGAACATCCACAATATAAACATGATTCTCCACAACTATGACATCTTTATCTAACCCCAAATCATCCCACTCTAACACATGGTATGGGTTTGGATGGTATTTTTTAGTTGGTAGAAATTGAAGAAATAATGAATTTATGTCAGCCACAATGGAAGCTCTAACCAATAGGCAACCTTCCCAAGACACTCTATAATGTGAAATGGCATGGCCTACTGTGGTGGCAGTTTCACCCATTCCCAAAATGATGATGAACGAAATGAAATGATACCCATAGAAACACTTGATCACCAAACTAAAACTCAAACGTATGATAAATATTATTTAAATATTACATATTTCATCTCTTGGATATCAATAGATTTTTCTGAATTAGTTGAATAATCTCGGTTGTCTCTTAGAAGAGGCTTGGTCTAACTAATGAACACTAACCCACCTCATCCCAACATAATTTTGATTAGTATGGAAACATGTATAATGCGTCAAATGAGGAAATACTAATCAAATAATGATAGATATTATTATATTAAAACTTATCCAAAAACATGAACCTTTTCCAAAAAAACAAAAAAAAATCAAGAATACTCACCCACAACATATACTCAAGAGTCTAGACAGTTTGATTAGACTAGCCATCCATCTATAGGTGATACACTATGATCAACCTCAAATAAATTATAAAATCCTCTTAGAGTCCCTTACAAAATAAATATGTAAAATGACAATACTGGTTTAACACTATCATCAAGGAAACTCTATGAAGTTGAGCAACCTCTTGAATATACATGGGTCTGAGGAACTCTTCCTTCACTAACACCCTAATGGATTGAAATTGAAATAATTTTATTAGAACATTGAAAATCATCTATATGGCCTAATTCACATTAATATTATTAGATATTATGATTACAGAATCCATATAGATCTCATCCCACTTCTACACAAGCAGGAGAAGTTGTTGAAACAAACCGGGTAGCCTTTGATAATTAGATCTGATTTTTTGGAAGGTAAATCACTTAGAAACAAATTATACCACCATGTGTCTCATCTTGGGACACCCATAGAAGCTTCTCATGTTATATAAAATCTTGGTCACCATAGGTTGAATGACCGAGATTGAATGATGTGCCTAATGCATCACCTTCTTCATCAGGCACAAAGGAACTACCAGGAACTTCAGGAATAGAATATAACTATTAGGTGTTCAAGATCAATCACTCAATGTCTCCCCACTATTTAATGAATTGATTATATGATAAAACTTAGGAAAAGATACCTACTCTATCCTCACCTGATCGATGAGAGAGGGTGTAATCTACACATATGTCAAGAATTCCTAACCTCCATCCTCTTATATGTATAGTCTTAGATCAACAAACAAGCTCACCAGATCCCACTCATCCATTGATTCTCAAACAACCTGTTTAAGAATCTTCTAGATCAAAGCATCAATGACCCCATTCCCATTTCTAGGTGAATATTCAATCTCAAAATCCAACGTCTAATGGTTTTCCACCACACACTTATTCTTGAGGTCCAGGTATGGTTGATTAAAAATTTACTTTAGGCTCTTTTGCTTTGAATACATTTTGAAACAGTCCTTAAAGAGGTAATGTTTCCACCAATTTAGCACATTCATAAATACTACCAATTCCATGTCATGTGTGGGATAATTTATCTAATGTGATCATAGCTGTTGTGAGACAATATACACCATATATTTGTACCACATTATAAAACACTTTAAACCCACACTTAAAGTATCGTAATACACTACATAAAATCTTATAGGATAAGGTAGAATAGAAAAATTGTGTACCTAATATGGTTCTATGACTACTTGATAACACTCTAACACTTATCATCCCACTAAAAATTCTTCAGTTTTATTATTCAAATCCATCAAGGGGGAAGCTATCCTGGAGAAGTCCCCCAAAAAACTTCTATAATACCTATCCATGCCTAGAAATATACATATCTCAAACACATTCCTTGGATACCCCCAAGACATGACTACTCAAACATTCTCTGGATCTAATAAATATCTTTCCTAGGACATCATGTGACCCAAAAACATCACTTCATAAATCCAAAAGTGGCACTAGGGAAATTTGAAATATAAAATATTCACTCTCAAAACACTCAAATAACTTCTAGATTGTCTGTATTCTCCTCCTCTGTCGTGGAGAAAAATCAATATTTCACTACAAAAAACAACTATGAGGGGGTTTAAAAGTGATGCAATATATAGTTTGTTTTCTCTGCGAAAACATTTGGAATATTGGTAAGGAAAAATTTCATAACAAAAAACTCAAAATTACCACAACGAATTCAAAAGGCAGTCTATGAAACATATTACTCAAGGAACCTCAACTGGTTATACCCCAATATCAAGTATATTTTCAAAAACCAATGGGTCCTAATGGGCTGGTCAAATTGATAATCAATTATGGGAAAGAGTTATTTATTATTTATTTTCACCTAGTTAAGATTATAGTAATCTATGAAAAGTCAAATAATACTATATTCTTTCTCCTCAAATAGAACTGGAATTTCCCATGGTTACACACTTGGGAGAATGAAACCCTTTACCTCAAGATCCTATATCTAAACATTTAATTTTTTAATATTGGATAGATATATATGATAAAATAGCAATAAATAGGGCTCATCTCATGTAGTATATTTATGGAAAAGATTATCTTTTAGTAAGGATGAAATACTATGAATTTTTTTGGAAATAGTTATAAGTACCATTCCATGAACATTGGATTTTAACATGAAGAAGATTTATCAATAACCTCATCAAACTATCTAGAAAACAGAAACGAGATCAACCCCAACTCTGAATCAACTGGTCCCACTCTCCCTAACCGCAGGTCCCTTCCACCCTGAAATATTTGAGCGCTCCCATTATGATTAAAGAAATTGACCTCACAATGATAATAGTCAACTAGAACCTTTTATCTAATAAACTAATTCATTCTAATAATGAATTTGAAAACATTTAAGTATAGAATAAGGAAATCCCAAAAAAACCTCTATGTCAGCTACCAAAACACAACACTCGTCGAACTTAACACCTTTGTCCATCTTTCTACCTTGTAGGGTTAGAAAATCCATGACATAAGGCATCAAAACATACCAAATAACCTTTTAATCAATCATATTAAGTTAAATGAAATAATAGGATTCACTTCTTTCAAATAAAATCAATTCCATAAGTGAAGGAATAAACACCATACCTCTACTAGTGGATAGATCGAAATTTGATTCCTATGGTATGACCTCCGCAGCATGGATTCACCCTGGATTAGACCCACTCTGGGTCTCATTCACTTTATGATAACCCCTTTACCATGAGGATGTTATAATCCACCCTTGTAATCCTTTGACTACACCTAAGACCCCTTTGATAATATAGGGCCCACACTACTCCCATGAGAAGCCAACTAATAGAAGGACTAGATATTCCATAACATCCCAAATCAGTGTCACATCCTAAGAGTATCTAGGAGAATCATCTTATTGTTTCATTACTTACCATAATAAAAATTGAATACAAGTATATTCCCTATAGTATCCATGTAATATGATCTTAAATACTTCTATACACTCTTTCTACTACCTCTATAATAATTATCCATCTTTTAATTCTATCATAAATATTAACTATGGATCCATCCCACATAAGGAACCCAACTAGGACCCATCTTGATAATCAAATATATCTCTCCGATACTCCCTTTTCATCCACCTCTGAATAGGTTAGTAGTCACAGAATAATGTGCATATATCTAAACTCTTCCCATAATTCCATCTCAAAATGATAAGACATAAGGTAATAATTTTCAAGGAGATCTAGATAAACATGATCTAAACTATTAAATATAGAACCGTACTTTATCACCAAATGATCATATTTCACCATCATAAAAAACTCATGGGTCTTATCCACTCTCATGGCATCTCGATAGAACTAATAATTAAATAATACTTTGAAAGTAGTCTGCATGGATCCTTATGCTTCCCTGAAAGTACTATTGACTCCCACCACTTACTACACATTAATTATAGTGTGTACATGAAAAAATGACATTATAGTTCTCATGGGTCTTCAAGAAATCCAATTTTTTTAAATATGATCCAACCACTCCTTTGGATCATTGGGCTCCTTGTTTCCATAAAACATCAATGGATTATTCCACGAAAACACTTGACCGTGGTCCATGGTCTGTGTCTATTAATAACAACCCAGATGACCCAATGTTTGGATCATATGAATAAATGACTACCCCAATGTTAGATCATCTGGAGGGTTCACCCATATGGTACTCTCAACTTCACCCTATTTCTGCTTGACAAAGTCCTTCTAGGATTTATTTTTACAAGATACAAATCACATGCTTCGTTAATAAAAATCCAACATCAAATCAAAAAAAAGGAAAAAAGAAAATTCACAAAAATATAAATCGTCAAAAAAATCCAATGAATGAGAAAAAATCAAAAAACCCCATAATTGGGCTAAAAAATAACCACTACCTTGAACAACCCAAGGGAACTTGAGGTATGATAGGAAGAGTAGGTTAGGAACTCCTCGTTCCTACCTCTCGAGTCCCAATTTTTATCGATTCAAATTAACATAGACTCCCAAATAAAACTCCTATGATACCATTTCATAATTAACCAACCACATGTTACCTAACCCATCACATAATTCATCCCAACACATAACCCAAAGCGTGTTCCTGATCACGATAGGTTGGGGGAAATCACCATGCATAACCAATGAGAAATTAGGACTGTTTTATCCACTAGTAAATAGGAATGAACCATCCAAAAAAATTAATTTACACAAATATATCATAGGATTCAAAAATATAAGATAAGAAGATACCATAAAAAACTACATATATCAAATACATATCATTCCATTACTGAACATGTACATTATATCTCAAAAGAGAAAACCCAGCGAGTAAAAGGAAATGAATGATTCCAAATAAGGCCCATGTATAACCCAATGGGTACAAAATTAAAAAAAAATGAATACACATGATTCCATCCCTATTAGACTATATATCCTCCACAAAACAATGGACAGTGGTTATCAAGAAGATCCAAAATGGAACATGGTTCCCTTTCCATTACTTATGTCCTAAAAAATGAAATATAAAATTGGACAGAAAGGTCCCACCAAATGTGTGAGGGGTGGAGACCAATAAGATACCACCATGATTCTAATTATTTATTTTACCAATGAAAGTAATAAATTAGTTTGAATCCAATTTAAAAAATAAACCACTTTGAAAATATAAAATTTCAAGTAAACCTTTAATAGCCCATTAGTTTTTATTTTCAAGAAAAAACATGGTTTTCCAAAAAGAATTCATACATGGATCCAATAAATAAACAAGTTAAGAAGGCATAAACATGTTAAACATAACCAAAATTTATAATTACAAGCATTAAAGTAAACATCATATGACCATATAAATAGAAAATGAACAAATGGGAAAAATACATGTCATTATATAAAAATGGAACTAATAAAATGCATAAATCAAATAAACAAATCAAAAATGATTACTGTGAACCAGGGGAATTTAACCATCAGGCCTATCATGAGTGAGTATACATGTATAATATCTAGTTATGTAATGAAATATAACATGGACTTCATTGAGGCCAACTCAAAGAGATATGATGGTCTCTTAGAAACCAACATGGAAACTCACATGGTCTTCCTACCCAAAGGATCACTCGATCCCTTTTAAAAAAAATTGAGGATCACATAGTCCCCCCTCTAAAGGATCACATAGAACTTCTAACAAACCCCTCACTCATACCTTAGTTACCCCATGTGATACTCTATTCTAGAACATCATAAGAAAGTTCCCATATCAATCAAGCCTTAACACTATCCATTTCAAAATAAAACCGGAATCGTTTAACAAAACACACTTTCCATGGTAAAATTATTTCTAAAATCACTTTAGAAAACCATTAGAAATAAATAAAATCTATTTTATCCATTTTATTAGACACTTGGTGGGAATACAAGCCACACCCATTTGGAAAATTGCACTTTAAACACCAAAATTTCCAATCCAATATATAAAATACATCAAATATGGAATATTTACCAAGAATAAATAATTAAAATCAAAATAAAAAAAATGATTGGAAACATAATGAGATTCCAGGGAAAAAAATATTAAATAGAGACATCTACATTGTATTTGGTCCAAAGCATGTTAAATTTGATAAATACCACCAAGATGAGGTAAAAACAATCCTCACATAACTAAGATACATGAAATGAAACCAAAAACCCTATTATACACCATTGATTTTTCAAAAACCAACCTAATATTTTTACACTTTAAAAAAAATTGAAGAATAAGGATTGAGGTGGGGAATGGAAGAATAAATAATGAAAAGTTAAATTTACCTTAAGACAAAACACCAATAATACTATAGTAAATCCACCTACTAAGGATGGGGTGAGCTCCATGGCCAAAGCGGAGGGTCGTCACATGTGGGGGGAAAATCGGCCCCAAAACATAAGAAATGTATATGGTGAAATAGTAAAAAGACACTTTTTAATAAACTAGATAGGTTGCATGGTTTGGCTGCTCTATTAGAAAAACTATTCACCAACAATGAATGTGCCAATTCCTATAAGAAATAGGACTCATAGTTTAGTCTGGGTTGTCAGATGGTATGATATACCTTGGTCAAACCATGTGAAACTACATGGTCAAAAATTACAATACCCTTTTCATGGTTCTATAATCGTTTAGACAAACCATGTGTTAACCATATTCTATATAATTTTTCCACAAAAATTCTGGTTTCAACCCCCATCACCCATGAACCCCAAGAATGCACTCTAGGATAATTAATACTTAAAATTAAACACTCTAGTGACTCAAAGGGTATCATACTAGGATTTTATAATGATCCTTGTAAATATCATGTGCTACGAAATCTTTTATTATTACTATATATGAGGTGGGGTTGCAATATATTATATAGAGTATTGATAAATTTAATAGGTTTAATATGTTTAATTTGACAGGAGGAATAATTTTAAAAATTAAACCTCTCATTCACCCCCCAGTGGTTATCCAGCCTGAGGTACTAAAAAAAGTCATTATTAGACCATATCATAAAAAAATTTAAATGGAAACTTTTTTACCCTATTTAGTTTCCATTTAATAAAACATATCCACTTTTCTAGGTTACCTTTTTTGAGGTTCGCAATACAATAATCCATCCAAACATAGGTCTTAAGAAGATCTCTCAATCCAATCGTCCCATCATTAAATCCTAAAAAATATGATTTTTTTGTTGATCCATTATGAATAGTCTTCATTAGTATCTAATTACACTATTCTATCAAATGACTGGTCAACATCCTCTAGTGAATGGTTGAAGGTCATTTCTTAACATCTCTTCCATTCAGTTTTGTAACATGTCCAAAGTAGATAGTAGCTTGCTTCAATATTCATGTATAAAAAAGTCCTTTCTAGCCCTAGGTTCATATATCATGATATTGGGAATTTCCTTAGTAGTTTTATCTACTTTTACTTATATTTCCTAATACCTTACTGTATCAACTACTAAAGATGGTTATTGGTTGTATGAATCCTTATTATACTAGCCTTCCCCCTTTCCCTTCTCCGGAACAAAAGATCCTTTATTAGTTGATCTTATTATTGGAGGTATAGGAGGTGATGAGTATTACTTTAGTTTACACAACATCTTCCCTATCTTAATGAAGCCTTTAGAATCCTCCCAAATCTTCTTTCCTTTCTTGGATGTAGACTAAATATTTCATTTAACTAGTTCTTCTTCCCTGTTCTCAAAAGAAAATTGATTGGTATCAGGCCCCCTATATATGTCATTTACATCCAAGATTCCTCCCCCAAAATTACCCTCTTTATGTATTGAATATTCACTCTCCCATCTAGCATGTGAATTTATTATACTATCAATTAGTTTTAAAAAATTATTTTGAATTTTGACTCCATAGGAGGGCACTGTACCCCAATTTTTATGTCTGTACTATTTCCATATCCAAAGATCCTTACTCATTTAGGGAATAAAATTATTAGTCCTTTCTAACTTATAAACTCAAACTAGTTACTGGGGGGGGTCCACAGACCATATATACTTATCCACACAAGATGCTGATTAGGCTCTTGCGTCTATATTTGAAGTACAAATATGGTTCACTACTTTAGTATAAGTAGGATGGGTTCTCTTGACTTGATAATTAAAAGTAGTTGGTGAGTGATCTACAAACACAGTCACATTCCCATTACTAGTGGCTATTGGAATGAAACTTTCCCTTTCATGGAAAGTTTCAACCTCATTCAAATGACCCACCTCTTATAAAATATTTTCCATGTGATGATATATAATATCAAATTGAACAAAAACATTACCACTAATGTGATATAATTGGAATCACGATGAAATGAAAAAATTCCACTACCATGTTGATTACAAGAAGAACAGAAATCTACCCATGACTCAAACCAAACCAAAAATAGATAGGGGTATTATTCTTTAATTTCAATTAGAATAGATTCCACTTATGGTTTTGAGACATCAAAATAAACACAAATATGAGGGGATACTATACTAATTAGACCTTTGGTCTTGATATTATAGCTCAAAAAATTTCCAACAGCGTTTCCATGTAATTTTAGGATCAACTGCTTTTGAACTTGAAGGGGAATGCAAAGAAAATATCAAGATTTTCATTGTAGGGGAATTTTTCTTCATCTGAAAATCAAAATACTAGTATAATAGATAAACAACCACCCATTAATACCATGAGTATCTCATGACTAAGTATATATTAGATATTCATCTGTTGTGAATCAAATCAAAACATGATGGGAGTAAATCAGACCAACTACTACTTGATCTACTCAATCTCATTTTCTAAAATAAAGCCTCATTCTTCATTCTATTTATTCATCATCTAGGTGATAAATTTGTGATCTAAAACACTATGTACAAATCATAAGGATATATCATCAAGTGTATCTAAAATAGATTATTGTAAAACACACACACACACACACATATATATATATAACACATAAGTGGTTCATGAACTCCTTAACAAGTTTAAATCCATATGGAACTTCATTTAGAGGTTTATGTCAACACACCATCACTTTTGGTAATTATTATAATATATATTGAAACCTTAGTGAGAAATAAGTCATGCTTCCAAAGGAAACATCCTCGATCATCAAAAGGTTTCACAAGATCCAAATTTTCATTTATGCTATATATGATGCTTCATCCTCTAAGAATTATTCATGAGGTATTCAATTCATGTGATAAAATAAAACATCTTCATGGTTTTAAAATATATCATAGAATATACTGCTATATTTATCCCATAAATAATGATGAAATATAATATGATCTTTTTCATCCAAAAACTCATTTTATATAATTTTTTGATGATCTCCTACAAACATCAACCTTTATATAGGGAGTATATAATCTTTACACAATCACATAAATATTCATTAATGATTAAAAAATACAATATGATGTATTTTCATTATGATATACATGATAACAACATTCTCTCTAATCACACTAGTATCCTCAATGCACACTACTAGAAAAAAAATCTTATTTCCATGGGCCAAAAAATAGAAATACACCCTTAAAGGATGGATGTATCCCATAGACACTATTTTGTGGGATTTTACTACTGTATTGATGGAATAACCTACAAAATACTAATATGGTAAGGCATAATAGACTTACGGTGGCTATAACTATGGTTAAAGACTATATACATAAGGTATCTATGACCATAGTCACTATCGGTGGCCTTTGGGTATCCATGGACACAGTTATTGACTATAGCCATTACCCTTATTATAATTTTAATAATATTTTTCCAATGGAAATTAATCTCATAACCTCATATATATTTATTTGAACCAAAATCTCATTAAAGGACTCAACTTGCAAGTTTTGGGTAAACCGAACACACACCCCTCCCTAGAGGACTATTCTGGGATTGATGGGTATGGTGTGTACATGATTCCATTTCTACACACAAGAGGCTCATTCCAAGTGAAAAGGCCTTTCACACCAAAGGCCATGATATATTTCACAATTTTCGCCAAGTCTGGTAGGATTTCCAGGGCTAACACACGCAAGAAAGAAGTTGTTCATACAAGAAAGGAACATTGTGTGCAAAATTATTATATTTCATGCCAAAGGAAATGTAAAAATGGGTGTGTTGTGTGGACTAGCTCTAGTGGTAAGGAGAAAATCCACACACAAATCCCCTTACACTCCCACCATCGAGGATATTAGTTATAAATAGAATCTCACCCCCCCTCACTAAAGGAGGTTCTTCAAAATAGGAAACACCAATATCATGTGCACAAGTACTCATCTTCCACGACAGTATGCAACATGGAATTCACAAGGAAGAGGATGTTACATGATAGACCTCATGTGGGCCAAAACATGACTTGGACTATTATTGATTATTATTCATGAAACATCCCAAAAGGCTAGCTGGGTGCACATAAATTACCTTATTGCATATACCTTGATCATTTGTGCAATCACAAACATGAACACACCATTTCCTTCTCTCTCCATGTCATTCCCCTATTCTAGAGAACCATACACACACAAGTCCTGCACACAACACTCAAAACATGAACACAACTATTTCATGGATCCCCACTTTTAATCCATTATACCTATAGTGGAACCATTACCTTTCCTTTTACTTCTCAACATAGGTAATGTAATCCTTGTTTCTTCTCAGAATAAAGACCATAATATGGACCCATTAATGACCACTCCTCTATGATAGTTTGAACTCCATACCCATCCTAGTGGATCACGAGTATTGGTCATGTGAGCCCAAATGTTAAGGAGTGATTTCACCCAAGTTCAAGTCGTATAACATAAAAATACCTAGATCCATGTCATAGTCATATGAAATTAAACTACACAACAACATCCTCAACACATGAGGTAAAACAGTATCTTTACCCTATGTGAAATCAAATTATTCCCCGTGTTAGAGTGGAATGGTATGACCCTCACACATCCCAAACCTCTTACCCTATAAAAAAACATAGGATGATCCATGTATGACTCGCATGGAATGAGATCCTCTAGGAGGATTCCATGTATAATCCTCAACTACAACCAAGATCCTCCTAATATCGCTCAGGAAACTCATTGTGTAGTTCCCATGCCATTACAACTAATAGAAATCCTCTTGGGAAGTGAATTATCTGCTTGTATGCACCACACCATCCCCTGTTGATGCACCTTTCATGACATGATAATCCTTATCAAATGATATTAAAATTCAAGGATTAGTCATCCTATATGACCTTAAACAGATACATATAACTACATGGTTTTTTATTTGGTTCTTCAAAATAAGGTATTTAGGAAACCTTCTTGAGGTTCAATCACAAAAATAGTAAACTCATAGTGTTCCCTCAAAGGGACAAACCACCCTGGTCCACCTCAATGGGTGTGACCAATCTCTATGATCTAACATAAGGGGTATTCTGATTTATAACTATGGATCCACCTTAAGGGGAATCCCTATAATGGTAAAGTTTTAGGTGTGACATCTTTTATCATATGGAAACACCTCTAGGATCAGCCTCAAAGGGAATTATGATCTACAAATCTAGGTCTTCTTTAAGTAGAATCCCAACAATGGTAAAATTTCATGCGTGAAATCTTCCCTCCTAGGGACACACATCCCGGATCCACCTTAAGGGGTGTTATAATTCACAACTACAGTACCCCCATACGGGGTATACTGACAATGACCAAATCATGGTGTTCCCTCCTAGGGACAAACCTCCCTGATCCACTTGAATGGATGTTCTGATCAACCATTTGGATCCTCTTCAAGGGGTGTTCTGATCCATCCAATGGTAAAATTCTAGGTCTAGCATCTTCCCTCTTAGGGACACACCTCCCTGATCCACCTCGAGGGTTGTTCTAATCAACCATTTGGATCCTCTTCATGGGGAATTATGATCCATCCAATGGTAAAATTCTAGGTCAGGCATATTCCCTCTTGGGGACACACCTCCCTGATCCACCTCAAGGGTTATTCTGATCTATCCATATCAGATCCACATTATGGAGACTTATAATCCTTCAATATTGGATATACCTCAAATTAAATTCGGATCCACCCATCTTGTCCCCACAATATGTTGAACCTACTCCCTACCAATAACCAAATTTTATTAAACTCATGCCCCATTATGTCTTAGCTGGGGAACGTGGCGCGCACTTGGGCCGGTGGGGGCCCCCCTTTGGGAGTCAGTGTTAGCAACACACGTTTTTCACATGAGCCTTAACCTGGTTGGTAAGGAATCCGTAAGTGCATCGAAGAGACCAGGGATCAAATATAGGTGGAGGCATAATTTTTGGGTACTGTAGCAGTACTATAGCAGGAACTGTGCATTACTGTAGCAGGTACTGTAGCGGGACTGTGCAGTACTGTAGCGAGAACTATAGCAGGCTCTGTTTGGCACTGTAGCAGCCGGGAATATGCCCCTGTTTGGGCCTTCGGGCCACCTATTTAGTCCCTGAGTCCTGTAAGGCCTCCGGGCCACCCAGGCCTTCGGGTCAGTATGGACTTTGGGCCACCTCAAGGCCTTCAGGCCACCATAAGTGCATATGCAAACCATAAAACCTACAAGGAACAAGCGCTACAAGGAGGAAGAGCAAAGAGCTTTCACCACCACATAATCTAAACGGATTTCAAGAATGAGAGGGTATGAAACTTGCCATCGGGTGAAGCCTGTGCATGCACGAGAATGCCTAGCTGAATATCCATGTGAAGGTGGAGAGTTGATTTCATGATGAAGATGCTGGGGAGGAGCAGTTCTAAGTAGTTAGTCTGGGTTGTATGTAATTTTTGAAGCCTACGGGAAATAAATTCCTCTAAGGCCTACGGGCCATGTAATACTTACGCCTACGGGCCTTTTAAGGGTTCCACCTCACCCCTTGAAAGGTGGATTATCAAAATCAATAAAAAAAAAATTAAGGCCTTCAGGGCATTGGAGGAGATTCCCTCTTAAGAGGAATATTTCTAGGTGACCAATGGTCCCAACATCCAAACATGCTGATAGATGCCCAATGTGACTAATATCCTGACTTAAGGTTAACAGATTACCTAGAAGAAGAATCGTAATTAATCAGTTCCCATAAAGAGATGGAAGTGGGAATTAGTACCATGAACACTACCTAAATATTTAAGGGAGACCTAGAATAGGAAACAATCTCCAAGGAGGAATCTATCGATATAGGAACCAATGTCCCATCATCCCTTTTTGATCAAGGAGTATACATCATCGATAAAAGTGATGAAATCCTTCCAACATTGAAATGTGGTAATATAGGGATACAATAGCTAATACACTGACACAGTCGTGTCGATACATAGGTGGGCCCTGAAGAAAGTGTTAGAAACAGAAATGGTGAACCTGACATGAAACTCTTCTACTCAACATGGTGGTCAGTAACATTGGGGTATCAAAAGATTAGTGTGTCATCAGATTCATAATTTTAGCACCAAGTCCCACCAAGAAAATCAAGGTCCCAACATGGAACTCCCCATAGAATTAGGGTAGTTATCATTTTTTCATCATCGGTCTGCGACAATATAATTCTGTATTACTATCCATCTTCATAAGTTTGGATGAAACTGGTCCATTTGAAATCACTTTGCTTGTACCTGTACTGATGGATGAATCCACATGCCTTATATGACCAAATCTTTAGTAAATCAACCAAACAGTGTTTATAGGTGACAGGGAAAGATGAATATGGATGTGGCAAATCCACATAACTCTAACTCCACCACAACTTCTTCCCCAACTACAGATACTGGGTTCCCAATCCCCATATCAACCTCATAGATCATATAACAAAGGGTGATTGTCACCGTTGTACATTGATATGAATAGGATGGGGTCTTTCCAATAAGGTACAGGGCCCTCCAGGACCTGGAGGCAACTGTGCCTCACTCACACTACCTACCCCATGGTCGTGAAAGGGAAAACTACCCCCATTTCAATAGAAAATCGCTTCGGTAATAGCTCCCTATTGTGTTCCTATGAATCAATCCCCTATTTAGATGAGTTTGGGGATGCCCGAGTCACCCAAGACATGAATAACTCCTATGATTCGACAAGTATGGATCCCTATAGTCCATTCCAATTCTAGTAATGACTAATTCCCTAGGAAGAATAACACATGGACTTCAACCTTCCTATTTTTTCCCTAGTTTGACCCCCCAACACTAATATCAGGAGTAGGTTTTGGAGAATTCATGATAAGAGGAATCATTTTCTATGGATCTAGTGGACCCTTATTCTACTGGAACATACCTCCAAATCACTATAATATACAATTAGGGATCTGTTTTCACCTGATTGAGATCGAAAACCTTGTCACCAAATAGGTAGGCTGTGTTGTCACTTTAAATTATGGGAACCATCATTAGCCATTACGGGTCGACCCATAGTGACGAGAATCAATCCAAAGGTTTCCCCCACTTCATTGAAAACAACAGTGGAGGTCCTCCCCCAAATTTCATCAATCATCACGGAGGTTCTTCCCATGTCGATCCCAACCAAACAAAAGATGCTTAAAACTTTTTCAAAAACCAATAATGAGTTCATATCCATACTCTTGATTCTTAGTATGATGGTATTCCCCATGTTGCTACCCATCATAGTGGAGGTCCTCCCCATGTCAAAGAGGAACACTTCCCTAAAGAACCATCCTAAGGAAGAAGGTAGAACAATCACCTCCGAAGGAAAAAATCCTAGTAAGTGTCAAGTCATCATCGAAAACAGAAATTTTTGAGATGTTGAGGACACATATGACTCGATAATTTCACCACCACCCCAACTACCAGAGTCTAGGTAATGAGCCTGATAGGTAATATTTTCCATCCTAGAAGGTGAAATCCATAGGATCCCCATATCCAACCAAAGGTACATATAGGTGGAGGATGTTTTTTTCCCTTCTAGAGGATCACAGTGCAACCATCCCCATAATTTCCATTTTACATCCTCTATACCTCTACTCAAGACACATAAGATCCATTTTTGTCTGGGATGAGTCCTCTATATAATTGTCATCTTGTTGAGAAAAATATGAGTTCCACCACCCTCACACATGAAGCATTGGTAAAAACATTATCTTTTATGTATTTGAAGATGCGGATAGTACCATCCTCGAGAGATGTCCAAGTGTGAACAGAACAGTTGACTCACCAAGTGACTCCTCTTCCGGTCAACCAGTTGCAGAACAGATCGATATCGGTGACACAACCTATCTTCTAGCCAGTTCTAATCAATTTATGTTCTGACCAAGAAATGTTCTATACCTTTGAGCAAGAGGTCATGTTGTATGTTTTGGATTCCAATAACCTTTATGTGGTATTCTTGATGAATGAAACCCTTAAATTCAACATCTTGGAGTCCCTTATCGAGGTCTTGGACACATGTTTCCACCAGATCATTTGGGTGATGCTTCACTACCTCTTTGATCATCAGTTGGCCCCCAAAAGAAACAAAGGGAACCTTGAGGATAATGAAAAATAGTGTTGAAGGTTTGAGATGGATGTGGTCTCAGTGGATCAACATCATGCTTCATCCAACTATGGAAAACCCCTCTAACAGAGATGCATCAAGATCCTCATAGTGCTCCTTCGGATCACGTAAGAGGCATCTCTACATGGGTAGATCTGGGGACGGGGATAGTATACTACAATCAAATTCAAACTTATCATGTAATAACCTGACCTACATGTCTATGATGAGGGTCCCCCTCTTGGAACTTATATGGTGAAAGTGGTTTCTCTTGATCTTCCCTATAATATAACTGTTGATATAGGATTTCATGGGGAAAACCCACCCCAAGGGGTGTAACAACACCAGGAAGACCCTCATTCAAGTGTCCATACACTCCAATAGAGTAAAGTTCATAGCCTTAGGGATCCCTATAATGATCCATCATTGCCTCTGAGTCAACATCCTAATAAGGAAAGAGAGAAAATTGGGCCCTCTAATCCACCTCAGGTTGTGACAAAAGAAGATACAGATCCCATGATATCCTCCTTCATGTAGCAGTTTAAAGAGGATAAAATTATAAACATTGAGATCATTAATGATTAACACCCATTGTATGCCACTCTCCAATGAGATATCATTTCTCATCCAGTGGGAAAGTAAGTAATTCTTGGATCTATTCCTCTATTTGAGTTTATTAACATCACACATCCATATATATAATAGATAGGAGTGTATTACAAGCGACTGAGGTATGAGTTGATGAAACCAACCGAGTAGTGTAACTACCCTCCTTTGGATCTAGGTCAACTTGATCCATGATATTTTAAGACTTATTGTAGAGTTAATTAGATTTCCAATGATTTTGTGGTTATAGATCCTTTTCAAGATATGTATCATTTCCAAGATGATTTGATATCCACTATCACTGCTCACCTTGAGTCCCTGGAGACATGATTGGTGTTAATCCCACATAATGGAAGGTTGTACCCAGTATGGGTGGAGGACATTAAGGAACCCCAAAAGTTTGTAAACCCTATATTTTCCCTGTTCAATTGGATGTTTGACCCTATAAAAAAATTTCTTAATTCATTTCAAGATGTAGACCCATGTTTGGAACCCTAGAGTAGTAGGTGGCCACCAAGCTATGATGTTTTGTGAAAATAGTGAATGCACCTTCATTTTTTATGGTACAAAAAGCTTCCCATATGGTCCATAATATGTTTGGAGGACCTCCACATATAGTTTATATACCAATTAAACTTCACCACACACAAGATAAGAATTTATAAGCACTTTAAGTTCAAAAAATTACAGATGAGTGAGTCACAAATTTTTTCACCCAGTGGAAATTCCTCACATACTCACTTGACATGTGGATAACATAAGAGTAGATGATGATAATTTTCATGGGTAACATTAAGGCTAAGCTAGTTCCTACCCTCATCACTTATAACTTCATATGAATTTTACAGGATTTGTTTGACAAGCCCCAGTGTCTGTAGGAAGCCGTGCAACAGGCTAAGAAAGTGCACATATTGCCTCCTCCAACTCCTATGAGAAGGCTTACCAAAAAAGATACTACCACTTCCATATAGGTAGAGCCCCCCCCCCCCCATGAGATATTGGATCTATTAGATCCTTTTACAGAAGATCCATTCCATGTGTAGTATAATGATCAACTTCAGCCTAGTCCAATGTAGAAGCATTTGATTCCACCTCACCAAGAACAACCACCTAGATTATAGAATCTGTCCATCCCCTTGTAAAGATCCAGCCCTTCATCATGGCTAGGTTCCCAGAGTAACCTTACTAGACAAAAGAAACCATACCTATATTTTTAATGATGCACATGTCCTGATCTATTTCATCTATTCTCTAGCGAAGGTAATTCTAACGCTTCTTGAGTATAAGAGGCCCCAGTAATCCAAACACAGTAACCACCCTGACTATTTCCCTTACCACATGATCATTGATCATGCCAACAAGGAATGTTATGTGTTCCACAGTTGGCTATAGAACTAAGTGGATAATGGTTTGGTAGATTTGGGAGACATCCCATCATAGGTAATCCATATCTCCACCAATACTAGTGGTAATAGTGAGGGTTTAGGTGAATGAAAGTAAGCTTACAGTCATGGAATCTTGAAGTATGATGACTGCTTAGATCGTAGAGTAGTATCTCATACCCACAATGTCATATTTTCACTCCTATTAAGGACCAATCTACCCATGGCCATCATTCATTCCTTATACACCTCTTTTGCATCTACATTAAAACCCTCCAAATCTTATAAGAGTAGGCACCAATGGTGCAAGGAAAATCAGAGTCCCCTCTCCATGCTAAATCTATCTCACACCCATGACGATTTCATGCTCCCATCGGTGGGAATTTCCCCTGGGTCTTTGTATAATTAGAAGACCCCTCTAATGAAAAGAATAAGTCTACCTCCATAGACACCATAAATTGGTGGATCCATTTATGGTGACATATGATGAGTAATACCAAATAAAAACCCCATGTGAGTCTGTATGACAACATTGTATTAGAGGTCAAAGATATGTAAGCTACCAGAATGACCAGGATAGTGTTTCAGACTGAGCTATGCATAGGAACAAAACTATGAAATAGGTGTTACACATAGATTAGAAGGCATATTCTTCCCATATCATTTCCTTAGATATATAACCATAGTTGACTTTGTTAACCAATCAAGTAGATCATCAATTGTTGACCAAGTTAAATGATCAATAAAATCAGCTGTATATGACTATGTTAACAGAACGATCATAACATCCATGAAAGCACCATTGTAGGGAACGTCTATCCAAATCCATACCTTAGTTAGCTGACAGTCAACTGATTGTGATTATTATGAATTAACTAGTTAATTTTAAGATATTTATAGTACTAGCCAAAATACTATGGTACAGAAAGTATCAACCATCATTCCTCCTATAAAAGATAACCCCTCTAGTTAAAAACATGACTTTAGAATGAAAATATGATTTACTAAAATACCTTACTAGCTTACTTATAAGGATATTTGTCCTCTAGGACCTCAAACTATTAAAAGAAAATGCATGAGGCCCATAGATAAGCCATGAAGAGTTCTCTTTAGTTTTAAATTGAATTATCCACCTTAGAGACCTCCTATACTGAGGAGGCCGAGTAAGGGGAATTCCAAGATGTCACCTCATTCTCCAGAGAGGATGAGGGTGACCTCATTTAGGGGCCCATTAGACATCTATACATCATAAGCTAGTTCAATAGTGCGGATATCCCCCATTTCTTAGTGGATATTGGTTCTAGGACTAACCTTATCATGACACAAATGCTCCGCAAGTTCAGACTAATTGAAGATCACTTGAATGAATATGAAATGAAGATTCAAATTTAGGATAGGACTAAGAAGAGACCATTTGTAAGGATTCATTTGAAGACCCAATTCAAAGGCATGGTAGAAGGTTATAGAATTCAAGGTATTGTCATAGGATACCACTTACATCATGCTACTGGGTAGGACCTGACTTCATCTACATGCAGCAGTCACCTCTTCATATCACAAGTCCCTGAAATACACCCTTAATAGTTGAGTAGGGGTACTCAAAGGTGATTTACTTCCCTTATACTAATGTGAAGATTTCATTCTGAATGATGACTTCTATAAGAGGGAGGGGAAGAAATTTTAGACTAATGATGCTGAGCGCACAACCACTGTCGCTATTCTATGGGAATACTTGGACGATGGATTGATCCTTTCAATTCACCAACTGGAACCCATGACACTGGGCTTGGGTAGCTTCTTTATCATATCCATAAATAAGGGTTTAAACATCCTTGAAAGTAAAAAATGTCTAAATATTACCTCATACTCCTACGCAGTACATTCCCATGTGGTACAAAACGCCCCAAACATATGAATTATCGAGAGGTTTCTCTATTCCTATAGTTTCACAGAATTCACACATGTTCTATAGAGAAGGGTAGAATCGATGAATCTTGACTCACCACCATTTATTTGACATTAATAATAAAAACCATGATCACAGTATAAGTCCAAAAAAGTATTGGTTTGATGACTTATGTGGCCATGGTTTCAATAGATTTAAAACCCTTCGGTTGTGATTTTTTGTCCATCCAAGATGGAACTATTTCTCCCCTTAGGCTAGAAGGTCTCTATTAACCTCATCCTACCAATTATATTTATTCATAAGAAAAATACGATTTTGAATATGATTATCCTTCAATCGAATAGGGCATATACACCACTATTAATGGGTTGGTCCAAGTGAACCTTGGCACAAAGGAAGATCTAAGGTCAGAACTGAATAGTGAAATTATGCCCTCAGAGGATAAACAATGGTATATGGATTTACTGAAGAAGAATTAAAATTAATATTTCTAGATCATTGATGAGATTCAAAGGATATACCCTTAGGTCACCATCGACCATCTTGTTCTCCCAGGGAGTCACCGTGGGTCCAAGAAACCTTGAAGGAAAATGCACCCCTCCCATGGTGCCATTGTTGAGGCTGAGGATGATAAGCTTATAAAATCCAACATCTTCAGGGAAGTCCAGAACCCCAAGTGTCTAGACAACATCATCCTAGTAAGAAATATGAATAGGTAGATAAGATTATGTATCCACTTCTTGGGCGTCAACCACCATTGTCCTATGGATGATTTTTTCCTTCTAGTGACCGAGATGTTGATTGATGCTACAAATGGGTTCCACGCCATCTCATTTATGGATAAGAATTTTGGCTATTACAAGATTTAGATGGACCCTAAGGATGATTATTTTTCCACCTTTATGGTAATTTAAGGTACCTTTTTCTATCAGGTAATTCCCTTCATTTTGAATAATTAAGGAGCCAATTATTAGTGGTCCATACATGGAATCTTCAAACTGATTATTAAGACATTAGTGAAATGCTACATGGATGGCTTGGTTATCATATCCTTCCATATTTAGGACCACATAATAGACCGTTATAAAGTGTCCATATTACTTTTCTCCTAACAAATTAAGATGAATCCCATGAAGTTCACATTTGGGGTTACCTCAGGGAATATTCTTGACTTCGTTTTTAGATGTACATGCATCGAGATTATAACAAACATGCTCTTAATTCCTATTTTAAGCCTGATTTATTACATAAAATTGAACATAATAAAACTCATACAATTGATACTTCGAGTGTATTTGGTAAATTAGTTACATTACATAACAAATTAAAACATGAAAATAAACATCTTTATTAAAAACATCCTTAACATAACCAAACAATTCATCATACTTAACACTGTATGGGATAACCTGAGGAAATAAATAAGAAAGGGGTGAGCTATGAATCCTAGTAAGGGGATAAATATGGAATAAAATGAGGATAATAATACATGTTATACAAGGTATATCAATGGGGTGTAATGGAAGATGAATAATAAGGCATGATATAACATGATAATCATAACATGGAAAATGTGGAAACAACTTAAAACAATGCATCATAAATAGATCAAGGATAAATCCTCCAAGAACCCATGTTCGACAATGTCCCATAAATAAATTAGGTAAATCCAATTTCTCAACATGATGTATCATGATATTAACATTTACCCAATGTATTATAGCGCTATCAAGGCACACCCTTCATAATCATTTCATTCTATACTTAAGTGTGCAACATATATAATATAACAAGGATTCATTCAACATCAAAATTGGATCAAGTAAGGTTTAATACATTCATTTAATTCACCATTAAACAAGTATATGTGAATAAAGGTGAATACCATTTATAGATAAATGGGTACGGTATCTACCACATGATGATTTTGGAATGGAAAATCGAAGTGCAATTTCAGTATCATAATGTTGTCATACAAATATTCATAAAATTTGTTGATGAGATATAAAAGGCTCTCTAATAATTTATACCTTAAATTTAAAATAAGAGGGATATTTAAGATATTATACCAACATAAGAAAAAACTAATTTAGATGATATAATATAAAATAAATTCTTGATAAAAGTGGAGGGAGGATGATTCCATACAGAATGTCGGTATAGAAACTGGTGTATGTAATGGTTCATAAGACGGATAAATGATAGATAAATGGGATACCCTAATTTAAACATAAAATTAAAAGTAATAGGTTAGGAAGGAATTTTTCCCAACTTATGTAAAGTTAAATTAAAAGGCATAACATAAATGAAATTCTTGATAAAAAGAGGAGAGATAGAATCCCTTACTTGGATGTGTGACTCCAAAGGCTTGGAAGAGACCTCTTGGAAGATTTGGGGCACCTTGGGAGGACTATAGAGAGTAGAGTACAAAGTAAGTCAGGCTACAAGGATTTTTAGTGATGAAAAATGAAATCATGGGGGGGGGGGGTTATATAAGAAAGGAGGGGGGTTTCATTATTATTTTGGTTTTGGACACTACATAATAAAATATTCAAAACGAAAAACCATACAATGATTTTCTCAATGGTTTATAGAAAATCATAGTGGTTTAAATTTAATATTAAGGCCAAGGGCCGAAGATAATAAAATATTTCCCTTTCTTGTGTGGATGTGAATCACACATTCAAATAAATGATTTTAAAATCATAAAATATATTATAAGTCTTGGAGGAATCACTAAGGCATTATAAAATAAATATAATAAAACTAAAATCACATTATTTTATTTTAAAAACATATATTTGTATTTGTATAACTTTAACATTATTTATTACATCACTATTGGGAAATTATGAGGTCATAAAACATGACGTATATTTATATGGTACTTAAATTTTTCCCAAAAAATCCAACTATCTAAGAAAATTATGAAAAAATCACCATTGGATAATTTTGAAATCCTGATTCCCAAAATAATATTCATTTTGTCTAAATAAATTTATATATATTTTAATTTTCACATTTTAAATGATAACAGACAGTTATTGAAAATGATGAGTTTTCAACAATAGTAGTTTTTGAACACAAATAAAAATTAAATTTGACTTCATATGATCATTGATATAAAAATTAATATAATAATAATATTTTTTTAAAATATTATTTATTTCAAAACTGTATTAATTTCTCAAAATTGATTTATTAATTGAACTTGAATATTAAAAAAATATTATTTCTTCTTTAAAAATCATTCAAAAAGTAACAATAATAGGAAGAAAATATATTTATTATTCTATAAAAAATGTAAATATTTACAATTCTAAAGTCCTGATACATATCCCGTTATTATGCATAAAAATATCATAAGAGTAAGGTGCATGATGGTTGGGCTTTCATGGCGAAATTTAGTGAACATGGTTTGGGTCATGATCTTGGTGATCTTGAACCTCTCTCATAAACAGTTTTTATAATGCTTAAGTTAATAGATATCAGCTTGGTCTTGGTATGGGTAAAATCCCTGAAATGATATCTCCCATAGAATTTCTAATAAATGGGATTCATAGGATATGATCATAATGGTTGAGACCATCACTTACATTTTTTGTGACAAATAGATTCGTTAAAACCTTATTTTTATACTAATTATGTGATCACTATTCAAAGGCTATTTTATCAATGGTTAAGATAATTAGTGATAATTTAAGTCCAATTGGATATAATAATAAAAATAAGTGCATGGGTTTTCTATATCTATAATACATTAAATATAAAATGGGGTTATTCATAATTTTTTGGGTCATTATAATCTTTCCCCATTTAGAAAATTCTCCCTAGAAATTTACATTTCCTACACTAAAATAGATGGGGTAACTCTGCTTCATCACCTCCTTTGGTTCCCATGTTTCTTATTAAAACTTGTGTTTTTTTCACAAAACTTTGATGAGGGCCATTGTCTTATTTCGTCAAACTTGTTCTCTACAATCTAAGATCTTCATTAGATGCTCCTCATAAGAAAGTTCATTCTTTAACAGTACCACCTATGGATTGAGTACATGTGATGGGTTAGGTATGTCCTTTCTAAATAGAGATACATGGAATACATCATGTACTTGAGAGAGGTACAATTTGAGCGATAGTCTACATGCCACTTATCTAATGAGATAAATGATCTCAAAGGGTTGATGTACCTTGGACTATGATTACCCTTCTTCCCAAATCTCATCATGCTTTTACATGGAGTTATGTAAAGGAATACCTTGTATTTAACATCAAACTTTAGGCAACATCAATGATTGTCATCATATCTATTTTGTTGACGCTGAAGATCCTTTATGTGCTATTTAATGGTCTTAACTTTATTTACCAATTTTAGACCATTTCAGGAGATGGAAGTTTTTATTCCCCAACTTCATCCCAACATGTCAGTGTTCTACACCTATTCCCAAATAGAACATTATAGGGATCCATTTTGATGCTCTAGTGGAAACTTTTATTATAAGAGAACTCCATGAAAGGATGATATTGGTCCTATAAACGTTTTAATTACAATGACAATGCTATCAATAGGTCCTCAAGTGTTTGGATAGTCTACTTAGATTGGATATCAGTTTGAGGGTAATAAGCCATAATAATTTTCAGCTTAGTGTTTATAGCATGCTGAAGACTTTTCCAAAACATAGAGGTGATTCATAGATCTCGATCAGACATAATCAATAGTTGTAATCCCTGAAACCTTACCAATAATCTGTTGAATATTTTTACTAGTTGATCCAGTGATAAATAATCTTAAATCTCAATGAAGTGTGTATACTTTGTAAAATGATCCCCAACAACCCATTTAGCATTGTTTCTCTTGGATGTCTTTGGAAGTTTGGTGAAAACGTCCATGGTGTTGTTTTCCCACTTCCATTATGGTATGGGTAATGGTTGCATCATCCCCTTAGATTTATGCTTTTTATGCTTTATTTACTGACATACAAGACACTTTGATGTTTATTCTCTGATTTCATTCTTCATATTATTCCACCAATAGTGATCTTGGAAATGGAGATACATATTTGTGTTTCCTGGGTGAATAAAGAAATTCAAATAGTGGGAATCTTCCAAAAGTTCTTTCTTTAACTCGGTATTTGAAGGAACTCAAAATCTTGACCCAAATCTCAAAATTCCTTCTTCATTAACATTGAACTATGAGGATTTACAATTTATTATATTTTCCAATTTTTTCTGAATTCCCAGACCATCTTTTAGAGAATCCTTTATCCTTTCTAAAAGGGATGGTTGAAAATTAATTTTGGAAAGGATTGATTATGTTCCTATATTTATGATTCCCATGTCTATCCTCTTCAAATCTAATAATATAGTATCTTTATCAACTCTCATTTATGATAAAATTACTAAATCCTTTTAACATATATAATCTACCACTTTGTTTTCTTTCCCATGATGGTAGGGAATTGAGTAGTCGTAATACTTAATGATCTCTAACTATCTTCGTTCGTGCATATTAAGCTATTTATTTGTGAATATATATTTTAATCACTTATGATCAGTATATATCCCATACTTCTCCCCAAATAGATAATGATGACATATTTTCAACAAAAAAAAATCAAATATTCCAATTCCAAGTCATACATTGGATAGTTTTTCTCATCAATTTTTAACTTCTTTGAGTCGTAGGCAATGAATTTTTCATTTTTCATCAATACACTCCCCAATCCCTTCTTCAAATCATCACTAAATTTTCTGAAGATTCCCCCAAATTTGGGTATTGTGAGAACTTGGGAAGTGATAAGCCTTCACTTCATCTCCATGAATCTTCTTCACATTAATCATTCAAAGAAAACATAACTCCATTCCAAGTTATCTTGGTAACAGGTTTTTAAAGTCATTAAAAATTTCTCACAAATCTGTGATAATATCTAGCTAACCTAAGGAAGATACAAATATCAATCATGAATGTTGGCCTCAACCATCCCTCAATTTCTTTTTTATTTTAAGGATCCATAGATATCCCATTGATTGTTATGATATTCCCCAAGAATGAGACTTACTTCAACTAGAACTCAAACTTTATGTACTTTTCATAGAGTTTCTAATTTCACAAGGTCTTTAGAATAGTTCTTTGAATCTTCTCATGGTCCTCCTGGGTTTTGTATTATATTAGAATATCGTTTTTATAGACTACAAAAAAAATCAAGGTAATATTTAAAGACTCTATTCATAAATTCCATGATGATTGTTGGTTCATTAGTGAGTCTTAATGTCATTTTTATGAACTCATAATGCCCATACCTTGTACGAAAAGCAGTCTTCGAGATATCATCCTTCTTTATCCTTATATGGTAATATCCTGCCCGTATTTTTACCTTGGAGAATTATTGTGATCTACATTGTTGATCGAATATTTAATCAGTTAATGGTAAATGATAATTTTTCTTTATTGTGATCTTGTTGATCTCATGATAATCAACACAAAGGCACATTGACCCATCCTTATTATTGATAAAGAGGACTAATGCACTCCATGGTGAAGAACTTTTGCCTACAAACCCTTTATCTAGATTCCCTTGTAGTGGTTTATTTAGATCCTCATGTTACACAACAACCATTATAAGTAGAGTATTCGATATTGGAAATGACCAAGGAATAACTTAAATATAAAATTTGACCTCTTGTCTTGGTGGAAGACCAATAAATTTATTGGGAAACACATCAGTGTATTCCTTCATAATAGGCATGTCTTCAATGATGATCCTTTACTTAGAATCAATCATTTGAGATACATATGATTTCTCATATGGTATTAATATTTATTCTTGATATAATGGTACTAAATAAGATTCATCCTCCTCATTAAACTTTTATAGAATTGGGGGTTGATTCACCATTTAGAGAGTGATTTCCCTCTCACAGCTATTTATGTCATCTCTATATAGGGAAAGAAAATACATGCCAAGAATTGCATCAAATTTCACCAAAGGGACACTTATAATATTTTCAAGAACATTCCCATAAACTACAACATGTTATAAAATACTCATAGAAGTTTTACTTGATGATTTAATATCATCGTTGGTGGGAGATCAATGTTCTTAGAAAACAAACTAGATATACTAATAGGACATGAATTGAAATGACATGCACTACATTAAAGTAACAGTTACATGTAATTCATTCATAATTATACATCTCAGCATAGGTATTTCTATTCTCCCTTGATAATAGAGATTTTTTATTCTCATTATGCTTCTCATCCCTTGTAGTAGAGCATTGTATTGGATAATGACTGAAATCTCCATATTTATAACATAGAACTGTATATGATGACTTAGATTGAACTATTTTCCATCCATCACATTATCCATTTTTTCATGGAAATTGGATAAATTGTGTCCTATATTCCCAAATATATAAAATATCATGGTTCCTTTGTGATATTTCCCTTGGTTCTAATTTTTACACTTATTTCATGATGGAAATTGAGACTTCTTTCCCTTGAAAACTTTATCCCATGGACTTTAATAAGATTTAATCTTATTTTTCATTTATGTCCTAGAGAATTCAACAAAGTTGTAATTGTTAATAATGATTTTTGATTGATATTTTTTTATAATCATGATATTTCCTACTTGATCTCCCATCTGGTTGGGTATCTCATTGGAGTAGTCATCACACTGCCCTTCGCATCGGTTGTTAAATTGATTCCTCCTATTTTTTCCATTGGATAGAATAAAAAAATTACGGATGATTATATAAAAAAATTAAACACTTAAAGGGGAATCCAATTAAATTAAATGGATAAAATAAAAATAAACATTTATCTCATTAACTTATGACTTTCTAGACTTTAGTCTATGATATCCATGATCTACTTCCTAACAGATATTCATATGTAAATTTTTTATTTGTTCCATTAATAATGGTTTGTAATGATCTTATGAATTTACCAAATAATATACCCTAGTAGTGTCAAAATAGTTAGGTATTAAAGCCCATTTTTGTGTACTAGGTTACCCCGAGATTGGCCCTGAACACCTTGTCGGAGTTGTTAATTCTAGGAACATCTGTTCTAGAACCACATCCATCTATAGTATCCAAACAGAGATTTATTTTCTTGATAAACAAATTGTTCTATACTATGAAAAATTTAGAGATGTTTTTTATAATTAGTCTTATCCCTAAAGAATAAGATGGAGATCTTTAATCCTAAGGGTTTCTCTAGAGTTTTATAATCCTAATATCAAAAATAACTAAACCTACCCACTAATACAAAATATAAAAACCTTTCTCTTTATTTCATTTTTAAACAATATTTATTTTATAAAATTTCACTTAACAAATCTCAAACAATTGAGAGGTTTAGTGTCTTTTGGAAATTGGGAACATTATATAACAACTTAAAACATGAAAAGAATCATATTTATTGAAAACTTATTTAACATGACCAAAACATTCCTTATTACTTAACACTACATGGGATAACATGAGGACGTACATAAGAAAGGGGTGAGATATAAGGAACAGTAAGGGGATAAAAATGGAATAAAATGAGGATAATAAATCATGTCAGTATAATCATATAAACAAGGCGTAAATGAACATGAATAATAAGGAATGATATAGCATGATAAGCATAACATGGAATATGTGGAAAAAACATAAAACACTGCATCATAAATAGATAAAGGGTATATCCACAAAGTCCCCATGGTGGGAAAGTTCCCATAAAGATATCAGGTAAATCCCTTATCCAAACATGAAGTATCATGATACTAACCATTAACCAATTCATTGGAGAGTTATCAGGGCGCACCCTTCATAATCATTTCATTCTCATGAATAACTGTGCCACAAAGATCATATACCATGGATTCATTCAACATCATAATTTTATCATGCAACGTGGAATACATAAATGTAAATAAAAATTCAATAAGTATATGTGCATAAAGGTGAATAACCTTGATAGATAAATGGGTATGGTATCCACTACATGATGGTTTTGGAAAGGAAAATTGTGGTGCAATTTTGGTATTATACGAGTGTCATATAACAATTCATAAAATGGGATGATGAGAGTGAAAGGGGGTTATAATAATTTGGGCATAAAATAGACAGTAAGAGGGATATTTAAGAACATGTCCCAAAAAATATAAAAATAATTTAGAAGACATAACATAAAGGGAATGCTTAATAAAAGGGGATGGTGGAAGATTCCTTACGGAATTTTGGAATAGTAATGATTTTACGTAAGGGTTCATAAGAGAGATAAATGAGAGTGAGGGGTTCCACAATTTAAACCTCAAATGGATAGTAAGGGTGGGTAGGTATGAATTTATTCAAAATTTAGAAAATGTAAATTTAAAGGCATATCATAAATGAAATGTTTACTAAAAAGAGGAGAGACAGAATCCCTTACGTGGATGTGTGAGTCCAAAGGCTTGGGAGATGACTTGTGGGAGTTCGAGGCCACCTTGGTAGGACAATATGGAGTATAGGGTAAAGTGTTTTCATTCTCCAAGGATTTTTAGTGAAGATAAATGGTATCTTGGATGGGCTTATATAGGAAAGGAGGAGGATTTCTCTATTATTTTGGTTTTGGAAAATACATAATAAAATATTCAAAATCAAAAACCATCACATGGATTTTTTTAATGTATTATGAAATTTTGATGTGGTTTACATTATTTTATAAGATTTAGGGATGAATATAATAATATATCTTCCACACATATGTGGAGGTGAGTCACACATTCAAAGAAATTATTTTAAAATCTTAAAATATATTATTAGTCATTGAGGATTCACTAAGGAATTATAAAATAAATACAATAAACATAAAATCATATTATTTTAAATTAAAAACATATATTTGGATATGGATACCATTTATAGTATTTATTACATCACTATTAGTCCATTATGTGGTCATAAAACACACCGTATATATATACAGTATTTAATTTTCACCCAAAAATTTGACCATCTCAGAAAATTATGAAATATTCACTGTTGGATTATTTCAAAATTATGACTCCAAAATTAATCTTCATTTAACTAAATAATATTCTAAATATTTTAATTTTTACTTTTAAAATAATAAATAACATTTATTAAAAATGACAGGTTTTTGACTATAATTGTTTTTGAACCTTAATAAAAATTACATTTGACTTAATATTATTATTTATATATAAAAAATAATTTAATAATATTATTATTTGATTTTTTTAAGAAAAATTATTAATTGAATTTCAATATTAATCAAAAAGACAATATTTGTTTTAAAAATCATTTACAAATTAAAAATAATAGGATGAAAATATATTTATTATTCTATAAAAATAATGTAAATTTTTATAATGATATAGTATTAATAAATACCCCTTTATTAGAAAAGAATATTCTCTAAGAGTATGTTGTGTGGTGGTGGGGATTTCATGGGTCTATTCAGTGAACATGGATTAGGTCGTGATCTCAATGAGTTTAAAATTATCCCGTAAATGGTTTCAATAATGCTTAAGATGTTTGATATCAGCTTGGGATTGGTCTAGGGTAAAGCCCAAAAATGCTATCTCCCTTGGAAGCTCCTATAAATGGGATTAATATGGTAAAATCCTACTAGTTGAGGCCATCACTTTCTTTTTCTTTGACAAATCGATTTGTTAAAAACTTTTATTTATACTAGTCATGTGATCACTATTAAATAACTATATTATCAAAGGTAAAGATACTAAACTATCATTTAAATCCACATGGATAGAATAATATGAAATAGTTACATGTTTTTTATATAACCACAATACATTAAATCTAAAAATAGTAATTTTATTCAAAAATTTCAGGTCATTATAGAGATCGAGTCAGATCAGGTTAATGAAATAAACCAGATGCATCCCATGAAAAATCTTAGAGAGCTGTGAGGCCTCCAAGGCCTCTTAGAATATATGAATTGATTAATTGTGAATCTAGATGGAATTTGTAAGACCTTTTAATACTAATTAAGAAAGGAAACATAAACTAGTGGTATGAGTAGTTCTATTCCACATTTGGGGAAATCAAGTAGTATCTAGTACAACCTCCATTTATGACACCACCCATCTCAGGGAAGTCTCTAGTCCTCTACATTACCACCATTTATTGGTCCCTTAGTGACCTAATTATCAAGAAGAATAATGAGTTTAGAGTGAAAAAATTATACTATCTCAGTCACATGATCCTTAACATGGAGACCAGACACTCCCATGTCAATAAAAACTACCTCACACTAGTTTTTATAGTACATAAATTATTTCATTATTTGAATAATCAGGAGATAATTTTTGTGGAACTAATAGAACCAATAAAGTATAAACTAAATCAACCCATGATTATGGGACTTTTTTCACATCAGTAAGTGATTTTTCAGCAGTTGAACATGAGGCTTTTCCTATAGAAATCTGTCAAGGGTCAGGCAATAGTAGACATTATGGCCACTCATCCGGCCCCTGAAAAATTTCCACTATATGTTGACTTCCCAGATGAGGATATCTACTTAGTGGACAAGGTTAGTCCATACTGGGAAATGAATTTCTATGGTGCCTCTTGGATTTGGACCGATATGAGGCTTAACAATCCCAAGATTAAAAAATCCAGCTTGGGGGTCATCTTCATCATCCCATCATAGGTTGTCCAACCATATTTGTTACTACTATCAAAAGGATTAAATTGCAATGAGGAATAATATAATGATCTCATTACTGGTCTCAATATGGCGCTTCATGTTGATGTACCCCACTATCATGGAAATGGGGACTCTAATTTGTTCCTAAAATTGATTAATGGTGAATATATAACCAGAGATCAAGATCTTTTTTCCCTGATAAAGTAAAATCGTCATCTGAGGGCTTATTTTCCTTCTCATTTAGAAGAAAATCACATCCCTCAGTCCTAGAATGATCGAGATGATTCTCTGTAAATCATATTTTCATCTCTCGTAGATCTTGGCCAATGTGTCATGATCATTCATTTAGAGTATCATTAATTCATCACTCCTATCATTTCAGATGAGGATAATTTCCAACTGGTAAACTATAGGCATGATCATGATTCTATGTTAGCGACCTTGGGTTACCCCACAAAAGAATAAACCTCCAATTTAACAACTCCTTTCATTGAGTACCTCCAACATGGAATTATTCTTCCAGATTGATCCATGAATGAGCGAATCTGTCAGTGTGTAGCATAGTTTACCCTTCATAGACTTCCAAACATTGAGAAAACTGTCTACATATATGGGTTTCATGGAATTATCCTATATTTCATCCAATTACATGAGATTAAATAGGTTATGTAGGTAGTTTATGTTAGGTTTTGATGGTGCTCATCAAGTAGTATTGAAGCTCACCCACCATATTCGATAGTTGGATCACTTCTGACCCACCCTGGTCTACAACTGCATTGAGAATGATTAGAGGTTTCATGTGTGTCTGGTCTATGACAATTTTTGTGTATTGACCACTAGAGATCCTCCAAGACACAAATTATTCATTTCCCTTTGTAGTAAGGGGAATCGATGTTGTGGTACCATATCCTTCAACGAAATCTTTCTAGTGTAGATTCTAACCATGATGGATTTCATTTCAAAGTAGGAATAAGTGATTACCTATAAGGAATTTAAGGCCCAATCTCTGATCAAATTGTTGAGCTCCCACATCGTCCTTCAATTCGGAGTCCACAGTTCTACTCTTAATAAAAATGGTTCAGACTTCTAGGCTGCGGATCAGGAAAAGGTTTTAAAGCCTAGTACAACATCATGTCAAACAATACTTCCCACTACCATGAAATGGTGAATGAGAAGATTTAGGTGCATGACTGGAACCCATATAACATTCTACAAAATATTGTGGGACAAAATAAGAAAATTTGGACAAACAAGCTCCCCAATTCCCCCAGATCCTATCAAAATACAACTCAAAATTCAACCTAGGTGACTCCATATTCCCTAGTATATGGAATATAGGAAGTGCTTCCGATAAAATATTAGTTTAAATTGATATTAATAGATTCCAGGAGAATAATATGACATAATAATTAGTAAAATTCTATCTGGATAAGTTTTAATCCCTAAAAGAGAATATTCTATAGTCCTTGCACAATATGGAGAGGCACTAGAATAGTTTATTAAGAGCATTTAATAAGAAGGTTTTCCTTAATTATTTTCTACAAGGCAACATGGTATGGGATCTCAGAGTGCCAATGATACCTGGAATGAAGCTACCAAATTTGGAGCCCATGCGGGAATGAAATTGCATCATTCATAAGGTATATTCCAATGGTTCATACACTTTGATCCCCATAGATGGAGAGAATATCACACATCCTACCAATTCCAAGTTTCATGAGTAGTACTTCGCATAAGGGGAGTAGGTTCAAAACTCTATTACCATAAACTAAGATTCAATGTCCAAGCACTATGACTTCAAACTATGTGTGAGTTTTCTATGGAATGTGATTTGCATGATCGAGCCTCCTTAGTCCTCATTAATGTCTGTTCATTCCTACCACTCTACGCATATCACTTTTAGAGTTCTCACCCCATGGTCCATGTTTAAATTTTTAAAACTAATATTCACCTTATAGTCCATGCATAGTGACTTTAAACTATGTGTGAGTATTCTTAGGAATATTTGGTATGGCACTAAGCCTCCTTGGTCCTAATTCATGTTAAGTTTGATACTCCTCCACACTACATGTATCCATTTAAGAATCTCCATTCTATGGTGAAAACACTATGACCATAAACTATGAGCCTTTGGTCTATAAAGTATGGCCTTAAACTATTCACAACTTGTTCAAGAAATATGACCTTATACTATTTTCATCCCCTATTGTCTGAGTTATATAAATTTAAACTACAGAGCCTGAAATCCTTAGTGCATGAAATTTAACTACGATCTTACCCAATCATAAACCAAGATTCCTATAAATAAGAGATTATATTTACCCTATTCTCCAAAAATGGAATTCCCCATGATAACTATGGGATGCCTCAGATTCCCACACTATAGGGGATAACCCTCACCAGCATCGGTATTCTACCACACTGTGTTTTTAGAACTACATGTGGCTTAATTCCCATTACTATGGGATATTATGTGATTCCTATAATTCTCATCTCTAGTCCCAAATAAAAATTAATTAACCCTTCATCCCTTTTTTAGTCAAAGAATCTTGAAATTAAACAATTGACTACCTTTTACTGGGTCTAATAATTAGGACCTTATACAGTTTTTTGTTTTTCTCTTTATCTTTCTATACTAAACAACCCTCCCTTTCCTCATTCATGTTAAGTTTTACCTATTTCATGCCACAAAATCACTCTTGAAACAAACACTTATGGTCTAATCATCATGATTTTAAACTGATTTATCATAGTCTGATCTAAATGACTCTAAATTATTTTCCATGGTCTAGGAAAAATGACCTTAAACTATGTGAAACCAGATTTAGTATTACTTCACATGGTGCAGGGACTCCTTGGACCATTCATGTCACGTTTTATCTCTTGCACTATGTGAAAATATTTGAGTGCCCCTTAATCATGGTCCAAACCATATGAAATTAAAATGTGTGAAGACACCTCAAGAACTACATATGGCTTGATTCACATCCTTATGCGATATGAATTGACACCTAGTCTTCTTGTCTTCTTGCCAAGCTATAGATCCACCGCGAATCTATCTATTATCTATGGTTCAATCAACCCAAAACATCCCATCGGTATCCTTTTAGGTATAACACCCATTCACTTACCATGACCAATAAGTGGTTTTAGATGCCCTCATTGCCAGATATGAGGATGAAAATAATGATTGGTCCGATATGCAAGCTCACTAATTTCCTCAGCGCTTGATGTTAAACTGGAGTCTTACTTCATACAGGTCTACGATTCCTTTTAATAATAGATGATATTACAATGCATTAAACTAAGATGTCCAATATGAAAATTATGGGATGATCCAACATCCTTATCACATGAAATTAAGCTATATCCTTACACCTTATAAATTTAGGATTCCTCATATCAATGTATGAGATGATTCGATTTCATAACTACATGTGGATTGATTCCCATCTTCATGGGATACATAGTGATGCCCAGATATGTCATCTTGGGTCCAACACCTCAGTTGACTCATCACATGGCTTTTCCTTCTCTAGTTACATGATCTAGTCATCATGACCTTAAACTTTGTGTGTATTGTCACAAGTGTGTTTTGTGATGAATTAGGTGGCCTCCTAGTCCCCTCCATTCACATCAGGTAATATTCCTTTGATGTCACACACATTCATTTGAGACACCCTATCAATGGTCCGAGCATCACAACC